>CP125842.1:35605818-40605818 GCA_030408175.1 Trifolium repens | reverse complement strand
TAATATTTAAGAATTAATTATTTACGAATTGGTTGTTAAACATTTTATGAGATTTTTGATAAGGCCTTGTGCCAAGACCTTCTTGAAGGTATATATTTGATGTTGAATTATCCTTGAAAGGATTTGGATTTTAATTTATGAATTCCGCTGCCATATTGAATAATGATGAGGAATAAATTATTATTCATTTTTGTTTAGTGATTTTATGATATGTGACATCCTGAATGTGTTAAACTCTTTTAATATATGAAATTTTTATGCTGGGATTTTCGGGATGTTACAACAAACAAGTGATTCTAAAAGACTATGTTTCTGGTTTTCCTAAAGAATCCGACATGATCATAGTTGACACTCAGCATCCTTAAGATTGTTCAAAAAATTTAAAGGCTAAATTGCACCTTTAGCCCTCTATGTTTCAAAAAGTTGCATTTTTGGCCCCCTATGTTTTAAAATAACACTTTTGGCCCTCTATATTTACTCTTTTTTGCAAAAGGATAATTTTTGCAAAGTCAGTGCCGATGTGGCAAGTCATTTGAGTGACTCAGCTGCCACATCAGATTTTATTTTTGTTATCTTATTTTTTTTATAAAAAAAAATAAATAAAAAAATAAAGCAAGAAGTCACGTGAATAAAAAAACAGAACACCCAAATTGAAAAACCTCTCTCTTCTCAATCGCAAAAACTTCTCTTCTCAATCGCAAAACTTAAAGCAAATTCTGTAGTTTGATTTCGACTGTGTATCGATTGCAAGTTCTGTTGTTCGATTTCTACTATGAATCAATTGCAAGTTCTATTGTTTGATTTCTCTTTTCCCTGCTATTCGTTTTGAACCCTAAAGTTCCTTCGTTGGAGATGAAGAACGTGAAGGCTCGAGTAAGACATATTTGTCAGGAATCTTCATGTTACTTGCTCCTTCATGTGTTGCTGTACTGCTTACACTCTTCATCTTCAAAACGAAATCCAACAAAGAGAGAACGAAATCAAGCACGGGAGAGAACGAAATTCTTTAGGGTTTTAGAATTTGGGAATGAAATGCAAACAAAAGGGTTTCCATCGTTGCTATTTTTGATTAGGATTAATTGGTTTATTTTTTGCTGTACGATTGCATGTATCTTAGGATTAATTGGTTTATTATGTGTACATACAAAGATGCACGTGACTACTTTCTCACCCTTTTTTTAATTTTTTTTTAATTATAAGTGACAAAAATAAAATATGATGTGGCAGCTGAGTCCCTCAAGTGACTTGCCACATCAGCGTTGACTTTATTAAAATTAGCCTTTTGCAAAAGAGAGTAAATATAGAGGGCCAAAAGTGCTATTTTAAAATATAGGGGACCAAAATTGTAACTTTCTGAAACATAGGGGGCTAAAAGTGCAATTTAGCCAAATTTAAAACTTATTTGAAGCAAGAAAAACAGAATTGTGACTATCAGTCCTAAAAATCGTACTAGTACTTGTTTTGAAATTCAAATATAGATTCATTGGCAAATGTTATTGGCAGCTTCTTATGCACTGTATATATTGCTATTTTTGTAGTGGGTGTTACATAATTGGAGTGATGATGATTGCATAAAGATACTAAAAAATTGCAAGAATGCTATATCAGGAAAAGGGAAAGTGATAATCATAGATGTAGTAATCAATGAAGAACAAGATGAACATGAAATGACAGAAGTAAAGCTTTTACTTGATGTGATTATGATTTATGATGACCAGTCTCAATGGAAAAGAGAGAAATGAAAAGGAATGGAAACAACTTTTCTTACAAGCTGGCTTCAAATCTTACAAGATATTCCCCACATTTGGTTTTAGGTCTCTAATTGAGCTTTATCCTTAAGCCTCTCTGTAATTTACATCTTAATTCTATTTTTTATTGTGGCAGAATAATTGTAAACTCAGAATAACGAGTTCAATTTTTACTCATAAAACGAACGTAGTTGTAACGGAGCCGTTCGTATTTAACTGAAGTGATATCGATGGCCCTTTAGTGGAAACAAGAATTAGTATTTTTCAAAAATTATTTTCTCAAGTTAAAGTGCATATCATTTTGTAATGCCTTGCACAAGTTATACCAGAATTTGATGTAACACTTGAAGTTATGTAAAACTTATTTTATTAATTCAATAAAGTTAAATTGAATTTCATATCAGTATAATAATCAAAGATTGAAATTCAATTCTATTCATATATTATTGTTACAAACTTGAGAATTCATTTCTCATAACTATATCTAAAGTGTTAATTTGTTGAAACTGGGAAACTAATTCCATGTCTATGAGTAGGAAATGCAACAAACATCATACTACATATGACACCAATTCCAACAGGCAATGCAGTAAGGATTTCACGTGTCTCATGTGAAGGTGAAGGAAATAAGCACTTTACCACATTATGATCAAACAATGCAATAGCAGAAAACACCAAGATTGACATAACTGCATGCATGAAATCAATGAACCTTAGTTGATATTTTGCATCAAGTTCATGTGGAAGTTTTGCTGATCCATCAATGATCCATAAGCCTTTAAATGTGGCAAAACCATAACATATGTTACCTTTCTTGTCTCTGAAGCTATCAGTGAAGCATAGTAGAAAGCATGAGGCACCACAGAGTGATAAAAGTGATAAAATCATTAATTTTGCAACTGAGTCATCACATTTACCTTGGTTTGTGAATATTGGTGAGAGAAGTTGGAAAGATAGGACAGTGCCTGTTGGTAAAAGATTGGCTAAATGTGCTGTGCTTTTACATGTTTGGTTGATGGTTCTATGAATTAGGTTCTTTTGAGGTTCTACAGCATCCATGTTGTGGAGAAGTGGTAGCTTTTGTTCATCATAGGGGTGTGACACTATAACATTCATGGCTTAAAGAATTTTTCAGATGCCTAATTTTCTGTTTTGCTTTGATCAGCTTTTGTTTTGAAGCATAGGTTTGTTAAAAAGACATATGTTCTTTGTTGATGGGCGTTGGGGGAAGTATGGGCTCTTTATAAGCAATTATGAAAATTGATTTTGATATAATTTATTTTGTAAAACTTATTTTGGTTGAAATTGATTTGAATGGTAGAAGCAATAAAAAAATTGAATTGAACAGAAAAAGATTTATGTTGGTTAATAAGATTTAGCTCAATTGACAAATATCAATATTGTTAGGTTTGATATTTGAAATATCAGTTGTGTGTGTGAGTTTCTTGTGGTGATTGTCACTTCATCTCCTAACCAAAAAAAGAAAAAAAGGATTTATGTTTAGAGTTTAAATACATTTACCTAATTGAGTTGAATAATAAAATTGAGGTTCAAAATATCATTGAGTGAAGCAATATTTCGTTATCCGAAACTATATGGTTCGAACAACTTAATACTTCAAATTTAGCAAATTAGTTTCTTACATAAAAGAAAGTAAATCAATTTTGTTTCTTCATGAAAATATTTTCTTTTTTTTTTTGACAAGAAATATTTGTTTAGTTAGCATCTATCAAAATTAAGGAAACACCTACATATTGACTTCAATAATCTCTTGCTTGTCAAATCAAAACAAGTATAGAACATTTAAAATTGTAGTGTTAAATTTGAAAAATTACTAAATTGATTGATGTTGTTCAATTTAAGGAACTAAACGTTTTTTCACAAATTTGAATAACTAACTGATTCCTACAATTTTAATGACGAAATTGTTGATTTACTACTTGGTATTGTTTGGCCCGGCATTTTTAGCTCTTAAAAACTATTTGACAGCTAAAAATGAATATAAGAGCTTTTAAGAAAAAAAAACTAAAATTGTTTGGTAATTATTGTTCTTTTTACCTTCAAAAGTCTTTTTATCTTTGTATTTTACTCATAAAATTTAAGCAACTTGTTTTTTATCAAGAGTTTATTGAAAATATGTTTGGATTAACTTCTCATTTTATTGAGTAAAAAAGTTTGAAATAATCTAGGTCAAACGGTACCTTAGAATCAATTCTAAAGGCAAAGGAAAAAAGTTAAATTCTAACCAAGCTATTAGTCTCAAGTGGTTAATAAATTTTCTCTAAAACAAATCGTTTGAGAGAACCCGAGTTCGATTCTCGATAGAAACAATTTTTTGCCAGACTTTACTTACTTCGTGCCCAAACTCTATATTACCGAATTCTCTTCCCCTAAAAGCCAAAGGGTTAATACCAAGTACATTTTTGTTTGTGGAATTACTCTACCCCTCATCAAATTTAATCAAACATAGCCAAAAATAGGGAGGGTAAGGTAATATGGTCTTTACTTGTCAAAAACAACTACTGAAAACTTGATATGTCAGATTTTAACTTAATTTGTAGTTTTTTTTTACCACGGCTTAAAGTAAGTTTAGTTGTAAAAAGGTAATAGCCTTATATAGGATGTTGCCTTTGGGTAATGAATGAATATAAAAGCTTGCGGAATAGAGGAGAAATAAGAGAGATGATGCGTGAGATTTCAATCATTATTAACTTCTCATGAAGAGTACTGAAGTTTGGTGGCAAAGATAATTTTTTGCTGAGACGCAATGACTATAAACTAGCTAGCTGGGATTTGCATGGGTACGCTTTATAAGCACATGATGCAACGTGGGCTCAAAGGTTTCATGTATCAATAGATAATGTTAATTTTGGTACGGTTCAACTATTCTGCCTAATTTAAAAATATTATTTTCATATGATATACTAGAATTAAACTACTTGACAAAAAAAAAAAAATTAAACTGGACTCATCTAATTGCAGCTTAGTTGGTAGCCTTAAGAATATTAATATGCAGAATTTACGCCGGAATTTCTCACTTTATAACACTTAATGTATGTTGAAACTCCGGATTCCTCACTTCTAGGTATGTCAATGGGGCGGGGCAGGGATGGGTTTTGCCTTCCCCAAAGTCAAACCCATAAAGTTTGGGTAACCTCAAACTCATACCGAACTGTGTTCGGATATCCCCATTTCACTCTAGCTTAATATAAACTTGAGTTGCATTTTGGTGTTTTTTTTATTCAAAAAAGAATTAAAAATACAAATTTATTTTGTTTCAACAATATTTATACAAAAAAAATAGAGACGGGGCAAACGAATATCCGCGGATATGGGTCATTTTACCATGCCTACTCACTTCTCCTTCCTTCAGGTAAAAATGGTCACATTTGTAACAAAATTTTGTACCAAAAAAATTGTCACTTTAAAGTTTCAATGCAACATTAATTGTTCTTTTTTCTAATTGTACTTGCAATTTATTATTCTCCACTTTATACTCATGACAATTGAAATACACCAATAATTAAAGATGAATAATTTGAGACTTATAAGCATGACTTGATTGCTGAGGTGAATGAGTAGAAGAAGAAATGATAAGGAGGTTAGTGGTTCAATTTCCACCCACATCAAAATCTAACCTCACTAATTACTAACATTGGTTGTTTTAAAAAAAGATGAATAATTTTATAAAATCATCGTTCTCTTTAATTATTTAACTCTTAACTTCTCTTTAATTATTTAACTCTTAACTCAAACTAATTAAACTATCTCCCATTTATCATATTTTCTTAATTTATGTGACATAGTCAAATGCGACAATTATTGTGAGACTGGGGGAGTATTTGAACGTTGTGTCAAGGGGAGTAAAGATATTGATTAGTACATTTCTTTACAAATGGTATTTAATGCATTTCATTAAAAAGTAAGGATTCGATATAAAGTGGATCATACTAACAAAATAAAATTGGACAATCACTAGTGTTTCCTTCGTTAGACCAGTTGGTAGTTATTCAAGAGATTATTGCAACTGTGAAGGTTATAACTTTATATTTCCCACTTCTCCACATTTTAGAGTACTATGAAAATATAGTCACTAGGCTATTTCAAAAGAAAAATGTACTCCTTTTGTCACATAATAATTGTCACATTTGTAACAAAATTTTGTCCCATAAAAATTGTCACTTTGAATTTCCAATGCAACATTAATTGGTTTTTCCCAATTATGAATTTTCAAATATTATTTTAATGTGTGAAATAGTCATTGGGTTAGATCTATGTCCTCCCAGTTTTTTGTATATACATTTTTTCTTTTTAATATTAATATGAGCTATAGGTGAAGGATGAGGAAGGATAGGGGTGCCAACAAAGATGGGGTGTCTATCCCTACCTCAATATTTAGATGCTCTTAATTTATCAAAAAAATTACAACGATCATTATAAGACAGAAAAAATATTTGAACTTAAATTCACCATGTTGTGAAAGTCTAACTGATTCCGCTAAACTCAACCCTCTTGTTCCATCAAATTTTTTGTTCGTCAATTTTCAATATTTAAATATGTTATAACAACAAAGACAACTACCTACTCTCACAAGTTTGCTATTTAATTATGATTTCTCCATAATTATGCAGAAGATATTTGAGATAAAATTTGAGGATTTTTCTAAGTCCCATTGCATCATCACATACGGTTTTTGTTAAGCAGAAATGTTATGTAAACCTACTTCTAAGATGACCTAAACCACTTGTAATTTTTTAAATGACTCATATTTAGACTTATCAGAGCATATATAAACCAACTGTTCGAATTCCAAGAGCATAAACCAATTAAAGTAGGTGTCAATCCTTATAACTGCTTCCAAAATCAATCATACATGCCATCAAGTACCACTTGCCCTGCTTCTAATTATCATGTAATTGATCAATTTTGAAACAAGCATTCAAATTCGAAGCATATGTATTATATCAAAAGCTCTCGTCATACTACAACCATCATAATCATATATATGCAAGCTTTTATCAATTGTGCATACTTATGATATAAAATAATTAGCATACACCTCTAATTTTAAATTTTAGAAATGATATCAAACAAAACATGTGTACTTACCAGTGCAATTTGTAACCATTTTTATTTATCAGTATAATCTATTTTGACTTGACTTACCAGTACTTACGAACTTGTTTACTTTTATTAAAATGTAACATTATACCTCCCGCTTAAGTCAATATATGATTAAGCTAGGTGAGAAGTTTAGAATGAGACATACTTTGATAGGTGACGACGTGAGGTGGTTTAGGGTAAGGTGAAAGATTGGTGGGAAGTCGAATCTAATAAAACCATTACATCAATTATGATCAAACTAGAACACAATACTCCCAGTGAGAAAAATACTAATACTAACACTAACAACTAATTACTGACTTTGGCCGTTTAAAAAAAAATCAAACTAGAACACAATACAAACTTCTAAGTCTACATACAACAATAGAGCACAATAACAAAATAGTCCCACAATGCTGCTATGAATGTTGCTAGTATCATTTTTCTCTCAAGATTTTCAGAAGATGGCATAGTCTCTTAACTATATATACCCACAATGTTGGCTATAAATGTCAATCCTATATGGTGTTACCACTTGTAGGCTCAACAAGAAACAATCCTTTCAACCATTATTTAATAAAGATTAAACTTACTTTAGAACATACATTCAACACTATAGACTATATACAATATGTGGTTGAACAGGTCAACTATATTATAAGATTATACACTTGTAGCTCCTCTATATTATAGTTGTTAACTAGTACTGTTGAACAAATCTTTTATATATATAAGTCTAAATAATGAAAAAGACTTGAATTGTTGATACCCAGAAAATTCCATCTCATCAAGCTGAAGTAAACTAGAGGCAACAAATTGCACATTGTGCACGGTACACCAAGACTCAGTTTTATAACTATTATGGTAAGATCATATCATTGTTTAATTTATTAGAGAAAATTAAACACAATAGGATATCAATTTGCAGAAAAGTACTTATAAAATATGGCCTTGTTAACTTTGAATCTATCCTTGTGTCCATCAATAATCAAAGAGAAAATTAAACTACACTAAAAGATAGTACAATCACATTCTATCTTAAAATAAAAGAATGTGATTTTTCCCATGCAATAAGGAGTGCTAGCCTGGCCATAAAGTCACATTACAAATGCAACAACTCTCATTCTCATACTAAAAATTGTCCAAAAGAAAGGTCATCACAATAAGTTTCAATGTTGCACCACCTACATAATCAATTCATCAATTGTAATTTTTATACCCACATATAAGAGCTCACATGTATCTAAAAATTCTGATCGTTATACGAGTGTCCACCAAATTTTATCTATTGATCACACACCATCAAATGGAAAAGTCAGCACTAAATACTAAGCACATTTACAGTTCAATTTTCATACTATATGTGTACACTAATTAATGGTAGCTAGCATTAGCATTAGGCGATAAGGGAAGAGCTGAATTCCACTATTGTTTACTGCCAAGGTTAGCAGTAGTAAGCTGAAGATTACCAAGGTTGATTAGCAACAGCGGACATAAAGTTGTTGATTACGTAAATGAGGATAGTCTATCCAGCGAGAGGGAGGAGAACGTTAAGTTCAATCCATGTGCATTGCTGCATTTAAATTTTATGCATCAAACATTTGCATTTAAATTTTGGTTATTAATTCTCTCTGCATTCACATTTATTTACAGTTCAATTCCCACACTATATAAGTCTGTCAGATGAGGTAAGAGCTTAGAGCTAGCATTAATATTATTCAACCATACCTCATAATTTTATTCTACGCCTTATATAACAAACCCAACTTCCTCTCTTCTCGTAACTAACTCCCCCTTCTCAAATTTTCCTCTTTGAATGACTCTAAGTGGACCTTGGACAGTTGGGACTACAAGGACATACAAGGCACCTACTGAAAACCTTATCAGTAAGCTAATCGAACACAAGCACACTCCACTTTGCATTTGCAAAATTACTTCATCTTGTAGATGGAAAATTGCATTTAGGGACTAGGGTCATCAAAGCACAATAGACACCATTCATGTTTTTTTGTCTTTAAGGCAACAACTAGCTTTCACCTTAGGCGTTTGTTCGATTAAACTTGTATTTTTCTCTTAAGGAGAAGATTGAAGGTTTTTGAGTAGTCAGGAAAGAAGAGAAAATGGGAATCGCAACATGAATCAATGCAAATATGTTGGATTGAAAATCTCAAGACCCTATTCAGCACCGATGTTTTGAAAGGTACTACTCCCTAGAACAAGGAGTATCAAGCATGGCTACATTTCAAAATAATTGTCATTGGTCATCACAGTACTTATGCAAGGAACACCTGCTACATTTAGAAGAAACTGTCAACGGTTATCGCAACAAGTTTGTCTGGTGCAAAAACAAGAGGGTGTACCAACTGCAAGATCAAGTCATTCAATTCATAAAATACAATTTGTGCACCCCGCTTATAAGATATCACAAGTATTAAGAAATTAAAGACCTGCATTTATAATATCAACACAAATATAGGGCTATCTGATTCTTATACCAACACCCACCAAATTTTATCAGATTTTCATAGAAGGTCTGCAATAAAAATATGGACCGATACAACCTCATTATGGTTTCCTCCGCTGATCACAATGGAACTATGTAAGCAGCCTTATATGGCATAGGTGGTCTGCATAATGGCATATATATATATATATATATATATATATATATATATATATATATATATATATATATATATCGGATAGATTCTATAAGAAATACTTAAGAAGTCCAAAAATTCGTTTCTTTGTACTTCGCTTCGGTTGATTTGTTTCTTCCTTAGAGGATCCTTTGAAACCCATGTAAGTAGGCTAATCCAACCCAAGTCACACTGCATTTTGCATTTGAAAAATCACTTCATATTGTTGTTGCAATATTGCATTTAGGGACTAGGGTCATCAAAGCACAATAAATATCTACCATGCCTTAAATTATGAATAAAATTTCATATTAAAACTGCATTTTAGACAACAACTAGCTATCACATTAAGGCATCTATCAACAATTTTGGGTCATAGTGGGCTCGGTATACCACACCACTCTTCATAGATAATAAATAAAATATTTCATCTCAGCGACAGTTTCACAATTAGGGTCATAAAAGGACTATAGATATCATCCCTTATATCATATGATTACAATTTCGTATGAAAATTGCATTGAAAACCATCATCCACCTTTTGCATTATGAATAGAGTTCAAAATGTGTATTACTCAAAAGGTCATTGAGACATCTTTCCCTCAAAAAATTTAAAAAACAAAGTATATCCATCAATTGGGTCATAACCGGCAAGAGGGAAGAGAACGTTAAGTTCAATCCATGTGCATTGCTGCATTTAAGTTTTATGTATCAAACATTTGCTTTTAAATTTTGGATTTTGATTCTCTGTGCTTTCACATTTATTTACAGTTCAATTCCCATGATTTATTACTCTGTCAAATGAGGTCAGAGCTAGCATTCATATTATCCATCAATACCCCATAATTCTATTCTTTGCCCTATATAACAAACTCACCTCCCTCAACTTCTCGTAACTAACACTCCCCCTTCTCCAATTTTCCTCTTTGAATGACTCTAAGTGAACCTTGGATAGTTGGGACTACAAGGACATACAAGGTAGCTACTAAAAACCTTATCAGTAAAGCTAACCCAACACAAGAACACTCCACTTTGCATTTGCAAAATCACTTCATATTTTTGTTGCAAAATTTCATTTAGGGAATAGTGTCACTAAAGCATAATAGAGATACCATTCATGCCTTACATTGAAATAAAAAATAATATTAAACAGTTTTTTTAATGAAGCCTCAAATATGCATAAACTAGTTTTAGACTTTTAGTTAGTATTATCAGTTTATTCTACTAAGGTAACTACGTAGCACTACGACCTCATTTCATCTCCAATTGATCTGTTGGGTACCAAGGTTGCTAACACTCATTGAAATATGATTTCTACATAATTATGCAGAAAATTTTTGTATACTATCAAGGACACAAAATCTAAAGGCTTAGGTCTTGAAATTCTAAGTTATCTTGCATCATCACCTATGGTTTTGTTAACTAACCATCTATATACTTACTTCTATGATGATCTTAACCATTTGTCATTCTTGAAATGATTCATGTTTAGTCTTATCAGAGCATAAAACAATTAAAGTATGAGGTGTTAATCCTTACAACTCCCTTCCCAAATCCGAAATCAACCTTACATGCCAATGATGCCATTAAGTACCACTTGATGTACATCTAATTATCATGTAATTAGTCAATTTAAAAACAAGCATTCAAAATATATTATAAAATAGTCTCGTCAAACAGCAACCATCATAATCATGTTTATGCAGATATATATCAATTGTGGGTACTGATAGGGCATAACAAATCTTTGATACACAAAACCAAGGCATCTAATCTCAATCATTTTCATCATTCGCACAAACCTTTTACTCATGAATTCCCCTGTTGGCCATGATACTTGAACTCCGTCCTTTCAAATAGAGAATCAAGATACACAAACCTCATTATGCAGATCAAGGGAAGGAAACGAACTAAATTGTTAGATGATAGAAAGTTAGAGTTATCGTTCCCTTTTTTCACTAGGTCTCATCTCATTCTACGTTTATAATTTGCTAACAGTACCTTTCAGCATCTTTGCCAGATACCAATTGGGCCTACAAGGACATATACGGTACCTACCAGAAACATAATAAGTAAGCTAATCCAAACACATTCCACTTTGCTTTTGCAAAATCACTTCATATTATAGTTGCAAAATTGCATTTCGGACTAGGGTCATCAAAACACAATGGATACCATTCATGCCTTTTTGTCTTTAGGGTAACAACTAGCTTTCACATTAGGCGTCATCAAAAGTATTTGAATCAACAAGACACTCGGCCCGTTTTTTATAGATTAAAATAAAAGTTATTATAATATAAATAAATCATAGGGAACTCCATCGTAGCGACGGAAAACAAACTTCTTTCAAAACAGGGTCTTGGGCCATAGCACATTGGCTCAATTAAGGTTGTTTTTTCTCAAGCAGAAGATTGAATATTTTTGAATAGTAAGGAAAGAAGAAATGGGCATCCCAACATAATCAATGCAAATATGTTTAAATAGGGTGTTGGGACAGAGCAAGTTTTCAAAACATACAGAATTGTTAAACCGCTTGATGTTTAAATATGGTCTTGGGACAGAGCAAGTTTTCGACTATAAGAAAATTCAATAAAATGCAAAATCAAAGACCAAAAATAAACATACAGAATGGTTAAACACTTGTTGTCAAAAGTCAAAACCGTACTTACGGTTATTAAAAAGGCAGCTGAAAGGATGACAGTCTGCCACGAACACAATTCCTATAAATGCCAATGTTACCACTTGTATGCCAATCCTCAATGTCATAATTTTCCTCGTCAACAAATAATTCAAGTCAGGACAAAGAAAACAAATCTAGTACTAGTATGAGAAACCCATAACTGGTTTAACAGAACTGTGCTAAATAATTCAACCATGTTTGAACTCATAAAGTTAAGACAAACAACTACAATGAAAAAGTTACTAGAGTTCCATCTCATCAAACTGAAGTAACTACAACAAATTGCACATCTTACACTGAGACTAGGTTTTATAATTGTTGTGGTAAGATCGCATTGCTATTTAATTAATTAGAGAATATTAAGCAACATCTGATACGCCAAAATTTAGGAAAGTAACATCAGGCTAACAAAAGAAGATTACAAAAAAACACCTGATATATCTACCATAAGCCAAAGCACATGTATTCAATTACTAAATCAAAGACTTGCATTTATAATTATCAACACAAATCTATTGCTATCTGATTCTTATACCAACACCCACCAAATTTTATCAAATTTTTATAAAAGGTTTGTAGTAAAAATATGGACCGATACAACCTCGTTATGCTTTCCTCCGTTAATCACACAATGCAACTATGCAAGCATCCGTATATGATATAGGTGGTCTGCATAATGCCATATATACCAGATATCATAGATTATATAAGAAATAGTTCAGACTCCAAAGAGTATGTTTCTTTCTACTTCGCTTCAGTTGATTCGTTTCTTCCATAGAGAATTCCTTTGAAACCCTTACCAGTAGGCTAATCCAACACAGGTTGCACTACATTTTGCATTTGCAAAATTGCATTTAGGGACTACTGTCATCAAAGCACAATAGATACCACCCAAGCCTTAAATTATGAATAATATTTCATAATATATTTCCTTTTCGGCAACAACTAGCTTTCGATTAAGGCGTCATGCAATGTTTTTGGGCCATCAAGAGAATCCCTAACAAAAATTCTGGAACAAAAAGTATTCCATCTTATTGTTGAAATAGTGGGCTCATGTAATACCACACCACCCTTCATAGATAATGAAAAATATATTTCATTCTAGCAACAGTTTCACAATTCGGGACAAAAAGGACAAAAGATACCATCTGTTAAATCATACGATTACAATTTCGCCATTCAAAAAAAAAAGAAATGATTACAATTTCATATGAAAATTGAATCGAAGGGCGACGTCATCCAACTTTTGCATTATGAATAAAGAGGTCAAAATTAAACTAAGGTCATTGAAACATCAATCCATTAAAAAATTTATGAAACAATGTATATCCTTCAACTCCAACGATCAGATTTGGGGTTACTAGAGCCATATACTCCATCCCTTTTTCAATTAATGAAAAAATATTCCATTTCATAGTAATAAATTTCCTTTTCGGCAACAACTAGCTTTCGATTAAGGCATCATCCAACATTTTTGGGCCAAATATGTTGGAATGAAAGTTCCATAAATGTGCCAAACTCCATCATTGTCACAAACAAAATTGTTTTTCAAAATATTTGTGCCAAATAGGGTTTTGGGAAACAACATGTTCACTTCATTTCTTTTTATGCAGAAGATTGAATGTTCTTGAATTATCAAGAATGAAAAAATCAGAGCCACAACATGTATCAACCATAAACCAATATTTTAGAATGAAAATCTAAAAATATATGGTTTAGGGACCATATTGTTGTTGCAAAATTGCATTTAGGGACTAGGGTCATCAAAGAACAATAGATACAATCCAAGCCTTAAATTATGAATAATATTTCATAATAAATTTCATTTTCGGCAACAGCTAGCTTTCGATTAAGGCATCATCCAACGTTTTTGGGCCATCAAGAGAATCCCTTACAAAAATCATGGAACAAAGAGTACATGTACATCCATCTTATTGTCGAAATAGCAGACTCGTGTATACCAGATAATGAAAAAAAATATTTCATCTCATCGACATTTTCACAATTAGGGTCATAAAAAAACATAGATATCATCCCTTAAATCGCATGATTACAATTTCGTATGAAATTGCATTGAAGGCCACCATCCAACTTTTGCATTATGAAAAAAGAGTTCAAAATGCATTTTACACCAAGATCATTGAGACATCCATCCCCATAAATTTTGATTTAGAAAATTGAATGTTCACTTTTTTCATGCAGAAGATTGAAAAATCATAAAATTGGCAACCCATCATTGTTCCCAACAAATATTCATTATAAACCACACGGGGCAAATATGTTGGAATGAAAGTTCCAAAAATGTGCAAAACTCCATCATTGTAACAAACAAAATTCTCTTTCAAAATATTATGCCAAATAGGGTTTGTGGAGACAACATGTTCACTTGAATTTTTTTTTTATGCAGAAGATTGAATGTTCTTGAATTATCAAGAATGAAAAAATCAGAACCACAACATGTATCAACCATAAACCAATATTTTAGAATGAAAATCACAAAATATATGGTTTAAGGACCATATTGTTGTTGCAAAATTGCATTTCGGGACTAGGGTCATCAAAGAACAATAGATACAATCCAAGCCTTAAATTATGAATAATATATCATAATAAATTTCATTTTCGGCAAAAGCTAGCTCTCGATTAAGGCATCATCAATCCAACGTTTTTTGGACCATCAAGAGAATCCCTTACAAAAATCATGGATCAAAGAGTACAAGTACATCCATCTTATTGTCGAAATAGCAGACTCGTGTATACCAGATAATGAAAAAAATATTTCATCTCATCGACATTTTCACAATTAGGGTCATAAAAGAACATATATACCATCCCTTATATCGCATGATTACAATTTCGTATGAAATTGCATTGAAGGCCACCATCCAACTTTTGCATTATGAAAAAAGAGTTCAAAATCCATTTTACACCAAGATCATTGAGGCATCCATCCCCTTAAATTTTGATTCAGAAAATTGAATGTTCGCTTTTTTTAAGCAGAAGATTGAAAAATCATAAAATTGAATAATCAAGAATGAGAAAATTGGCATCCCATCATCATTCCCAACAAATATTTATTATAAACCACACGGGGCAAATATGTTGGAATGAAAGTTCCAAAAATGTGCAAAACTCCATCAGTGTAACAAACAAAATTGTCTTACAAAATATTTGTGCCAAATAGGGTTTGTGGAGACAACATGTTCACTCGATTTTTTTTATGCAGAAGATTGAATGTTCTTGAATTATCGAGAATGAAAAAATCAGAACCACAACATGTATCAACCATAAACCAATATTTTAGAATGAAAATCCCAAAATATATGGTTTAGGGACCATATTGTTGTTGCAAAATTGCATTTAGGGACTAGGGTCATCAAAGAACAATAGATACAATCCAAGCCTTAAATTATGAATAATATTTCATAATAAATTTCATTTTCGGCAACAGCTAGCTTTCGATTAAGGCATCATCCAACGTTTTTGGGCCATTAGGAGAATCCCTTACAAAAATCATGGAACAAAGAATACATCCATCTTATTGTCGAAATAGCAGACTCGTGTATACCAGATAATGAAAAAAATATTTCATCTCATCGACATTTTCACAATTAGGGTCATAAAAGAACATAGATACCATCCCGTAAAGCGCATGATTACAATTTCGTATGAAATTACATTTAAGGCCACCATCCAACTTTTGCATTATGAAAAAAGAGTTCAAAATGCATTTTACACCAAGATCATTGAGACATCCATCCCCTTAAATTTTGATTTAGAAAATTGAATGTTCGCTTTTTTCATGCAGAAGATTAAAAAATCTTAAAATTGAATAATCAAGAATGAGAAAATGTCGCTGAGATGAATAACTCATGCTCTGTTAGACTGTAATTTCCGCAGGTGTAAAAAGTAACTCATGGTCTAACAGAGCATGAGTTATTTATTATTTATGATGATTTGGACACCAAAGCTGAACTAAAAGAGGACCAAAACACAGCAACCCAATAGCAGGCTTAAGAAAACACACACCAAAAAACTGATAAACTTTCAAATTGCAATGAAGTAACAAACAATCACATAATAGAAAAATTAATTGGAATGAAAGTATGATATAAATACCTTACGAAAATCACACCATTGAGAGGAATCGAATAAAGACATAGGGCGTGATAGGCCGAACAATGACGACTGAACCACAAGGGTACAACTTTGCTGAGAGGGTTTGAAGAGCACGGCCTCGCAATCGAGAACAAACTAACCTAAAACAAAAATAATCAACTATAATAGAACTAAAATGAAAAGGGAAAAACATAAAGTAACCAATAACCAAAAGCTCTAATAGCAATTAAGAGACAATGCAGAGATATATATATATATATATATATATATATATATATATATATATATATATATATATATAGGGAGAGAGAGAGAGAGAGAGAGAGAGAGAACTAATTCCTAGAACCAAATTAAAATCATTTGAAAAAACCTGTCATAATTGAAATTACATTCAAGGAAACTCCGTTTTAAGCAAGGAACCAAAAATATGAATAGAAACTATACCAAAATACTAACACAGACAAGATCTTATAAGATAAACAATGATCATGTGTAACAATTCCATTAATTACATTAAGATCATGTCATGTTAGAGTTCACATTCATAGTCCCTTGGCATTACGTTATAGGCATAATCCACAATTTCGTTGTAATTTTATATTCATTTCTATTATATGGCTAAAAGAAACACACAAAGTGCTGACCATAACTGCCTAACAATTCCAATAATTGCAACAACTTGGCAAATTGTATATTTTGTGTCACACATATACACATTACTAAATTGGCAGGACTCAGCAATGCATAGTAAAGGAATATCTAAATGGATTTGCACCCTCTTCTTCCCTGTATTTGTAAGTGAGCTTCGTCCATTCTTTGTCCATTGAGTTTACTAAAAAGAAAAAGAAATATCTAAATATCATTATCTCTACAGCTGGTAATAAGACTATTATTTATCTTCTTATTACTTCTATGAAGACCCCAATGCACTTTGATTACTTGCTATCATGCTATCATTTCTAAAGCAATCAATACATGCATATAAAAATGGCATATCACATTAATTTTTACCTTTCTCTGATAAGATGATCAAACTTACTTCCATGCTCTGCTACAAACTTCATAACATCAATCACAGCCATATCTCCTGCAAAATCAACCTCAACATATTTAACATACCCCAAATATTATTAACCATAACGATTCAATATAGCTACTTGTTCCCTATATATTGAACCTAGCCTCAGAAAAATGTTTTGAGCTTAATCTTGAAGTGTCAGTCCTAAGTGTGCGATAGAAAGAGATCACACTTATAATTAAACTGAATTTAAATTAAACACTTACCATTACCAACATAGATTTCTCTAGCTATGAGACAGTCGCTGGATTTAAACTTTGTAGGAAACTCACCAAGAAATTGTAGGCATCCTTAGCTAATCCTCTAAAATGGTGAGATAAAAAGTGTTGGTGTAAGAAAAAACGACACTTTTTACCTATTATTACATCATTATAGCTCTCTTTTTCGCTTCCTACCTCTGCCCTGCTGCATCACATGTATAAATTTTAGTATTCATCCTAATCAAAGGAACCATATATTTTGGAAATATCAAATCCTAAGCAAGGTTAAAATCAACGTAAAACCAAATCCTAAATAAAATTTTATTGCACAACAGAACCATAAACACAAACAGGAGAGAAAGCAAAACTTAAACTAGGGACATTAATTTGTAGTTTCACATTTGGTAGAAATTTGATTTTCATGGAAAAACACATTTTAAAAATAAACCTCAACATAAAGTCTAACACTTTTAATTTTACAAATCCATACTTTCAATCAACCCATGCTACAATAAAATCACAACAGAAAGTCTAACACTTGGAATTGACACTCATGCATGCATAAAATATTAAAACTTATTCTTAGTCTAATACTTAAACCTTCATCAATTGATTTACCTGATTTCAGTATCTTCAAAATGGTGTAATGCTTCTCCTACTTTGAAACAACAATGCAAGTCGTTGTTTGGTTTTTTTCCTTTTCAAATTCACCTAAAGAGTAATCTAATTTGATAAGATACTTTTTGAATTCACCTAAAGAGTAATTTAATTTGAAAAGATATTTAAACCAATAAATTATGGAGGAAAAAAAATCCAATCTATGCACCTTTGCAATCCTCAAGCTCTTTTTCCAAATTCAGTTTCTGTCCTTGCTCTGTCAAATAGAGCTCGTAGAATTTGTCCACTTGCTGCAAAATAAATGGTAAGAAGTAATTTATCAAAAAAGTAGATTATATACAATACAAAGAGAAAAATGGGAGTGTGCAGAACAGAGAACAAAAGGATCAAGAAATAACAATAACAATTATCAACAGGATCACTATGAAATTAACAAAATATTCAGTGAGTACTTTTATCAAACACTCTCACTGCAATTCAAAGAAAACATGAAAAATAAGAAAAGAAAAAAAGCATCATGAATTGCAAAATTCCTAGAGAAGCTAATAGAAATTTATCATAAATCAAATTAATTTGACTATAATCTAGGTCATAGGGATACAAATAAAGTCATTTAGAAGATTAAATTGCGGTAATAGAGAGGAGAACAAAAACATTAGGGTTCTTCTTACTGAAGAGATACATGATAGAAAATTGATTGTATCAGCGAGATAATTAATCGCGTGAATTGGAAATGGATGGTTCCTTACGATGGAGTGCAATTTGAGGTCGTGTCAGAGAATGAAGTAGAAGGTAATGAAACCAACAACTACATCGAACTTCAGAAAGTCGCGGGATAGAGCATCAACAAGAATTGAGGTTCTCGGCCATGGAAGACCGGTGAGAGAGCGACGGTGCTGATCGGTGAGAGAGCGACGTTGTCGATCGGTGAGAGAGGAGATTGAAATAGTGTGTTTATGAGAAGAGCGGAGCAAAAACGGGTTTTGAGACATAATGAGTTTTTTTTTTTTTTTTGACAAAGAGACATGATGAGTTTAAAAATAAGATAAGTGGTATGGTATACTGAGAACGGCTATTTCATCCATTTAGGTTAGAAATGTTGTAGTGTTCCTTTTAAGAGTGGTCTCATAAGCAAATTTATAAATAAAAAAAAATCTTTTTAGAAAAGTGTCTAAATGCATTTAACATACATTTTTCTAATTTTACCTCTATTTTTTAACTTGTAAACCGCTAAAAATATGATAATGTGAAAAAAGTATGAATGCATATGAAAAAGTGACATTTATTATAATGATTAGAAGTTACTTTTGCTTATATTTTAAACTTTCAAATTTTTTGTTTTATTACTTATATAGATTGGAGGGAGTATATAATACTGAGTCATTAATTAAATTTTTTCATAATTGTATTAGTCAAAAATATTTTTTCATAGTTGAATCTTTAAAGTCCTTAAAAGCATTTTGTAATTATTTTATTTTGGCTCCTATATTTTATTTAAAAAAATTACTTTATATTTCTAAAAGTGGTTTTTGTGCAAATTTAATTAAAAATAGTTGAAGCTATTTCGAACTTAATTGTACTCCAATTAAAAAAATAATTTATTTATCATGATGACATTATATGAAACTACAAATAAGTTGAAGACCAAAAAGACTAATTTATCCTAAATAAAATTTTATATGTTTAGTACAATTTTGCATACAATATGGACATATCAATAAGGTGCTACCAATTTTTTACCCACCACTTCAAACCCTCTAAAACCACTTCATTTTTTACAAAACTTTGTTTCCAACATATAATTCAAGCATAAGGAAACTCCACCGATATCATATTTAGCTAAATGCAAAAGGAATATCACTCTAAAACTTTTCTTATTCAATTATTTAAGTTTTTTGTTTCCTTCACGTAAAAATATTTGTACTAGTACAGTTCAATAGTTATCTAGCGAACCATTATGACACATTTTGCATATTATGTAGTGAATCACTCTAATATTGAAACTATTACTTTTTTTGTTTTGAATTTGCGAAATCAAACAAAGAACTCAACCTAAGATTAATGTCAAGTCCGACAAAGAACCGAAGGTCAATGCAAAGTCTATCAAAGAACATCCTAAGATATGATCGATGCAAAGTCGATCAAATAACAATCTAAAGGTTGCTCGAACCTATGTAACAACCACTTTGGTGGCCAATTAAAATTGGCTACAATCCAAGACCATCGACTATTATCAAAGACAAAAATTTTAACCACCGTCCAAGTTTTTAGGTTATCTCAATTCACATTTTGCCAAAAGTTATATTTGTATACACTCACAAATTATACCACGAGCAAAAGGGTAAATTTGAAAGCGCATGAGGCATGTGAGTAGGACAATGTGCAAAAAGAAATCCCCTTTTTCTAATGAGGAAAAAAAGTTTAGATTTTTTTAAAATTACTTCAATAACCAAAGAAATATACCCAATTAACCCAACTTCTCAAAAAAATATACCAAATTAAAATTACTTTCTAAAGTATATACAACCATTCTAAAGGCTTATAATCAAACGGACTCTTAAACCATAAGGCATGGGGTGGGTTTGCTTGAAAGTTAAAGTCATGAGCTTGTTAACAGTACTTGTCCTTCTATTAGTGGTGGTATCTTAAGATTCCGGTTTAGAAATGATCTATTTCCTTAATCCCTCGGTTTCGTCAAAAGGCTAGTTAGTAGGTATAGAGCTGGACCTATTATGATTTTCTCTAACAACCGCCAAACCCATAAAAGAAGGGTTAACTCCCTCCACAGTTAGTCCACAAGCAAGGTAAGTATGTACTTTTTCTTGTGCTTGGACGCACCAATGGCCATTGTAGCGTCCGCGAACTAAACACGCTATTGGCAGTGTGGTGACAGGTCTCTAATGGGGACCGGAAGTTCATCTTAATCATGTTAGAACACATATCCGTCCAAGCAAAACTCGGTGAAAACTTATGTACAATCAAGCCAATAGTGCCTTTGGTTTTTTGTCAGCAGCACAACAAATTAACAAGTACCAAATCATAGAGTTTGCAGTTCCACTGCATATGCATCTTCCATGTCTAATTTTGTTGGATTTAGCTAAGGGCGTCTCCGACTTTTTGGAGACCATGTGCGATTACTAAAAGTAGGTCCTAATAGAGGAAAAATTACAAAAAAAAAATTGTCATCGATTTGAATTACAAATAACATCAATAATACTAAAAAAAAGTTTGATAAACAAGACAATCTCTCTTACATGTCTTTCTATTTGATAAAACTATAATATAACAATTGGCTATAAAGTGCCAAAAAAATTTACTTACAATAGAAAATCTCTTTTAGGACATTTTGTAACTTATAAGGTCCCGTTTGGATTAGCTTATTTGTAAGCTTGTGCAAACAGCTTATGCAATTAAAATTAGGTTTTATGCTATTTTATAAGTTCAAGCTAATGAAAATTATATTTTTATACGCTATTTTATCATAAGTTAACTTAACAAACTTATAATAATACATAAAAATTGCATAAGCTGTTTGCATAAGCTAAAAAATAAGTTAATCCAAACAGGGCCTAAATCTTTTATTTTGAAATAAAAAGAATCTCAAGTATTTAAACTCCACAATCTCCGATTTAAAAATTTGCAATCCCTAATTTTATACATCTCATTTACTAATACTAATTTTTTTAAGAGGTCTTTATTTTTATGAAGCCTTATCTCATCACAAATGTCCCATATGTGGAAAAGACATCTCTCGACTTAGCAGATATATATGGGTGAACCACCACAATTATATTGTTCCCCCGTTGCTTCAAAATTAGTTTCACTGCACAAGATCTTCTAAGAATATTAGTATATAGTGGAAAATAAATGAATTCTAATATCTTAAATTTTGGTATTGACAATCCATGATGTGCACGTTTATGGTGTTTTGTTGCCTAGGGTAAATTATTTGTTTTTCAAAAAATGAAAGGAAATTGGCGTTGAGCTTTGATCGATCGTTAGTTTATTTAATGATGATTGGTGTTGAACTTGGTAGGAAAAACTAATCAGATTAAATTATGGTGAAAACAAAAAAAGAAAATGGAAAACATGAAATAAAAGTTTAAATATTAAAAAAAACATTAAATATCAATATGCTCTGTTTATACCAATAATGATTCACATCAGGGTCCGTTTAAATTGACTTATTTTTGAGTTTATACGAAACAACTTATACAAATAAATA
The DNA here is from genome assembly GCA_030408175.1 of Trifolium repens. Taxonomy (NCBI): domain Eukaryota; kingdom Viridiplantae; phylum Streptophyta; class Magnoliopsida; order Fabales; family Fabaceae; genus Trifolium; species Trifolium repens. Next base: position 40,583,408 of record CP125842.1, on the reverse strand, counting down.
AACTTTATGTATTATTACATGTTTTTCAATGTATTTTATAAGAAAACAACTTCTAATGATAACAAAATTGTTAATAAAAACTTATAAATTAACATAAAATTTATTTATTTGCATAAACTATTTTCATAAGTTAAAAAAAAATCAAGTCGAAACAGGCGCTTAATCTAGTAGTTAAAAGGCAAGTGTCTTGTTGATTCAATCCCGTTATTTTCTTGGAGAGCCGTAAATATGTATTTTTGGATTAAATATGTTTTAATCCCTCTATAAATATCTCAAATCTCGATTTTAGTCCCTATAATTTTTTTTATCAATTTTTTATCACTCAAATATTCCATGTCATGATTTTTAGTCTCTGCTTTTCAGTCAACTCGTGTATATCATTTTTTAAATTTTATTTTCTTTTTCGATTTCATGTTCAATACATTATAGAAATATTTATTGCAAAAGTTTATATTTTTTAAACATGGAATAAACTAAATATGAATTTTTTAATTTTTTTGCTCTTAAAAATTCATCAATAATTCATTTTATGTTAAAAATTTCTAAATTTTCGTGGGAGAGATTCTTATAATATTTTAAACATCTATACAAAAAACCATTCAAAAATGTAACGGTAGACAATAGTTGATTAAAAAATAAGGACCAAAGTTGTGATAAAAAATATTTGAGGATCAAAAGTTGTTAAAATTTGTTAAAATATTTATTGGGACTAAAAACTTATTTAATTTTATATTTTAAAAGAGATAAGTTGTAAAAAAAAACCCCTTATATCTTCTATTACTATATATAAAAAGGATACAAATTTTTTGGATGGCTTTTTCATTATTCCTATTTTACCCTTAAAAAATAACTTCCATATAAAAATAGATTTTCAGTTTTTTTTAGTAAATAATTTTTTTTTTTCTTAATAACTAAGCACAACATCCACATAAAAGTAACAAAAAAAACTTCCACATAAAAGTAGGTTTTCAGTTTTTTATAGTAAAAAAAAAATATTTTTTTCTTCTTAATAACTAGCCACAAAAAAAAAAAAGAGGTTACGTAGTTATCAATTAACTAAGTCCAATAAAAAATGAGATTAAGTAGTTATTTATATTTGCACAATAGAGAATATCGATCACACAAAAAACAAAGAACAGAATATCGATCACACAAACGGGAACGGCAGGCGGCTAGTTAATTAATAATAGAAATATTTGAGGTAATTATTAATGATAAGTTTAATACATTTTGTTTTTTTATCAATTTTTCTTTTCTCTCTAGTAGATACACTTACGGGAGAATTTCTAGGCTACCAATTAGGTTCCTTACTTACGGGAGTAGTAATTTTGTTTTATTTTTACTAATAAATAAATTTTGGTTAATAAAAAGAAGAATTAATTATAAGAAAAGTTTATCATAAGGGCAACTATAAAATTGAAGTGTCGGTAGTGGTATAACTCCAATGAGTATTAGTGGGAGAAAATTTCTCTTCCGACCCTATGGTTCTTTTATACCCCCCTAAAATCCAATGTTGGCCCCCAAAACGGTATACTTTTTGCAACAATTGTCGTGGTTTCTGCGAACCATGACATTTGTATATTACGGTTTCGCGGTTTATACAAACCATGACATATGTTTGTTTGCCATGGTTTCTGCGAACCATGACGAGAGTTTACTGAAAATTTAACAAGGGGTATAAAAAGAGATCTGAGGGGGAAAAAAAGAAAGGTAGTTATTCAATGCATATTTTTAATATATCGGCAATACACCGACAAATTTTTTTTCCAGATGTTGCACCGACACTTTTTTTTGGTCGAGATTGCATCGAAACTCACATGTGGTTTAAATTGCACCCTCTACCTTTTTTTTCTGTGGTTGAGATAACATCGGGAAATTTATGTGGCTATAATTATTCGGATTCGTGTATAAATACATAACCCTAATCCATATTCTCATACATCCAAAAACATTATTTACAATTTTAGAAAATGAACTCTTCCAATCGTAATTGTTCAGTGACATCTCATTCATTTACTGTCAGGTTTCGCGGTATTGATGAACTGTTCTGCGTTGAATTGAAGGACAATTTAAGGAGTCTTTTTACTCTCAAAGACAAGATTTAAGTTATGTATCATTTCAAATATGCCAGACATATCCAGATTGACAAACACGTAAGTCCGAGTGGAAAGAGTTGAAATCCGATGAAGATGTGGAATCTATGTTCAACTCCGTTTTAATTGATCCCAAATATCCATGTTTGTACGCTACTTTGATTGTTGCAAACTGATGAACAACTTGAATGTTCAAGCTAGTATTTAACGTTTGTATTAAGTTTTTATGCAATTGTCGTATTTTCAATTACGTTGTTGTGATTTCCAGTTAGTGTACGTGTTTAAAATCTCTGGAATTTAATAAACTTTGTTCTTTTTTTATGTGAGTGATTTTTTTTTAATACGTTTTCACCTAACGCATTTATAACGGATAAACATCCAACAACCTAATTAAATTTCATCTACCACAATTTTATTGTTTCAACCAAGGAAGATGCTTCCAACTTTCACCATGTTTAATTTATGATGTTTCTAAATTAGCAAGGTACATTTTCCAAAGTCATGGTTTCTGAGAACCATGACAAATAAAACACTACCATGGTTTCTACAAACCGCGACGTCTTTAACATAAGAGAATCAGTGTGTTACTATATTAACCCGTCGCGGTTTCTACGAACCGCGGAAACCTTAAATCGTGGTTTCTATAAACCACGATACCGTGCAAGGGCAAAAGGGTACCTTAGGGGGGTATAAAAGAACCACGGGGGATCGGAAAAGAAATTTTCTTAGTGGGATGAGGCAATGGAATCACTGGACTATGAATGGTGAAGGATGGGCTTATAGTGACTTGATTTGGAAAAATTCTCATTCCAACTCAAATGTTTCTTTTTCACCCCTTAGAAGCAAAAAAAAATTTGCAAAACATATTCCAAAATTATTTTTAGTGCAAACTTTAGTAAAATTTACACTAAAAGAAATACAGCAAACGTTTCCCGAATTATTTCAAGGTGAAAAAGAAATTTTGAGGGATGGGATGAGAATTTTTCCTTGATTTGGTTGCAGCTTTCCGTTTGATAGCTTTCATAAATAATGATCATTCATGATACCAATTGTGAGAGTTAGAAGCATGAGTATGACAGCAGCAACAATATATATAGATATATGAAAGTGATATGAGGCATGAGCAGTAGCAACCGGGATTGGTTATTATGCATAAGCCATCCTTATGCACCATGCATAAGTTACTTATTGCACCCCCCAAATTACTCGTGCACCCCCAAATTACTTGTGCACCCCCCAAATTTCTCGCGCACCCCCAAATTTCTCATGCACCCCCAAATTTCTCATGCACCCCCAAATTTCTCGCACACCCCCATATGACTTTTGCCCCCTAATTTTTTGTTTGTCCCCTCCATATTTCTATGCTAAAAAAATTATCGAATCTAATATCTCATGCATACTATCCAAATTTTTCTCAACTAAACTAACCCTAATTTCTTTATATGATTTTTTGCTTTATGTAGCATGGTTTTGTAAAATGGTTATGTGATGTTTTACTTAATAACAATGGTTTCAGTGTATAACATCTTGGCACTAATGCCCATATGAAACTATTTATCCAAAATAATGGTTTCAGTGTATAACGCTATGAAAACATTTAACTAGACTAATGGTTTCACTGTATAACATCTTGAAACCAAATAACAAGACTAATGGTTTCAGTGTATAACGCTATGAAACCATTTAACTAGAATAATGGTTTCAGTGTATAACGCTATGAAACCATTTAACTAGACTAATGGTTTCAGTGTATAACATCTTGAAACCAAATAAAAAGACTAATGGTTTCGGTGTATAACGCTGTGAAACCATTTAACTAGAATAATGGTTTCAGTGTATAACGCTATGAAACCTTTTAACTAAACTAATGGTTTCAGTGTATAACGCTATGAAACCATTTAACTAGACAAATTGTTTCAGTGTATAACATTTTGGCACTAATGCTCATTTAACTATAATAATGGTCATAAATTTAAATTTTTAAGACGATATAAAACCAGAGAGTGTGAGGTATCCCCAACCGTTCCAAATAATTCAAAATACCCTAAATAAAATTTTGGGAAAATTTTATTAATACCTGATATTTATAAAAGCATATTTACCTCATTTAATTAACTAAAAATAGTTCCAGGTCTCAGAAAAATACCTAACTGGTCCCAAAATTCCTAGAAAATTATTTCCTATTTTTTTGTAAAAAAATAAAAAAAAACTGGAGTCTCCTTGGCACCGCACGCGCCCCCACGCGCCGCCAGTGAGACTGGGCGTGGTGGCGTGTCACTGTTCATCATCTTCCTCACCCATTTCTGCAGAAACGGGTCGCGACGACCCGGTTCGTCGACCCGGTTCGTTCTCCCTCAATAATCAACGAAACTCGACGTTCTTTATACCGTTTTGATCGTCGTTCGATTTTATGAATGTTTTAGGTATTAGTTTTCGAAATCGGTGATCGAATCGCATATAAAATGTGGCCGAAATTGAGCAAGCAAAAATACAAAGTTCTTCAGTCATGGATTATTACACGTGTTGTTTGGATCTGAGGGTGGATATTGACTTATGCACGGTGCATAAAAATGTCTTATGCATATTAACTTAGGCCGTAGCAACCATAAAAGAAATCATTATTAATATTAAATGTATTAGTATAACTTTTTTTTATATTTATTAATGTATTAGTATAACTTTTGTCAAAACTATGCACTACATGTTGGAATTAATGTCCATTGTACACTAAATAAATCAAAACTTGCACGCACAGTCTTTACTCTTTAACAAAATTGTAAGACTAATTTTTGGCCCAACGAAGTTTGATATGAAGTATTCTAGTTTTTTTCTTTTTTTTTTTGTTGACAAAATATGAAGTATTCTTAGCTAAGGTGTTTCACAAAAATAATGGGGTGTTGATTCGTGTTTTGTAATACTTCGTATCGGGTCCGGTTATGGTGCATAAGCACGGGTCCGGTTATGGTGCATAAGCAATTGCTTATGCACCGTGCATAAGGTTTACCGGAACACTTTTTCTCAAGTGTTCCGGTATGCATAAGTTACCGGAACACTTTTTCTCAAGTGTTCCGGTATGCATATACATACCGGAACACTTTTTCTCAACTGTTCCGGTATGCATAAGGTTACCGGAACACTTTTTCTCAAGTGTTCCGGTATGCATATTCATACCGGAACACTTTTCTCTCAACTGTTCCGGTATGTATGTTAAATCGCACTACGATTATGACACGTGTCCGTGGGATCTGGTGGCTAAGATTCACTTATGCACCGTGCATAAGGATATTGCTTATGTATAATAACTTTGGCCCTTCGTATCCGGATAAGGGTCGAGATGAAGACCGAAGTCGGTGAAATACAATGGGATGTGGTTGTCCTTCACCACGCTTAAGTCGGTGAAGGATTTAGTAGTTCGAGAAGTTTTGTAGAGAATGAAATTGTACCTTCTACAGTGGATGGAAGCTCTTATATAAGTGGTTGGAGTGACCACATGGATGTAGGACAGTTAAACTTTATTTTATTTTATTTTACAGAATAGAATTGCTAAACTTACACATATTTTAAAAGCGTAATTCAAAGCACAATCTGCTTAGGATGAGATGGGCCCAGGTTGTCCATCCCATACTAATTTTGTGATTTTTTGTTTGGACTGAGCACCTTATTATGCCTTTGTAGCCCAGAACTGGACCTCGGCTCAGTCTATAAAGGTTATTTGTAACTTAATTCTATAACACCGACTTCTAAGATGGAGATTGTGTTCACTTAATTATAATGAAAACCTGATAGTAGATAGTTAAACGGATTTTGAACCAAACTCTGAAACTATTTTAGAATACCAAACTTTGAGAGTACCATTTTAGAAGTTTAGATTTAGTCTAACTCAACCGCAAAAAAGTTGACGTATAGAATGAGAGTTATTTTAAAGCCATAAATCAAATATATCATGGCAATTTGTTCAGGTTCTGCACTTTAGAAAATCAAATATATTATGTGGAACGAAAATATATTAAAGCCTAATTTCTATGTACAATTTGTTCAGTTTTCTGAGGAAGAATCTCTAGGAAATATCATAAATTCTAAAGTGCAGAACCTGGTCATCAGGGTAGCAGCAGCATATACATATTTACATTATTGTTTTTTATTTTTGAAGTTCTTTTTTATTTTTGACAAAAAGTTCTTTTTATTTATTAACTTTATTTTTTAAGTTTACCCAATTGCAAAATTAATCAAACATAAAATGAGCCTGGATAAAAGAAACAAAAAGTGAGCAAATAAAATATTTATATCCAATTCTTCTTTTTTTAATTAGACAAAGTGACAAATACTACCGAGTCAAAATTTATGGATAGATTCAGATAAATGTATCAAATCATCTAACAATATCGATATTTTTCAATTGAGATAAGTTTTATCAATACTTTTCCTTTTCCTTTTCTATACGAGCATTTTCGCCATCAATAATTGTTTTGTATTCATGTTAAATCCCTTTATTTTGGGTGGAAAACATATAATATACTTAATTTCTTATGATATGGATTATGTGTCTGTTCTTTCTCCCAACATAATAACATCAAATATTCGCATATGTAAAGGATGCTCCCCTATAACGGCTAGTTATTTCTAACTTTGCTTCTCAGGTAAGAAAGGCTGAAAGGGCTAGGGGTGTTCATGGTCGGTTTTTCTCCAAAACCAAACCATATCCATTTATAAACCATTTTTTTGGATTAGAATCCATAACCAAATCCACTTTTTATTTAAAACCGGTTATAAAATCCGTTATAAATTTGACTATGGTTATATAACCGGTTAAATATTCATATCCACTTTTAAATTGGTTATTAATTGAATCCAATTTTAAATCCGGTTATTTCTTGGTTTAAAGTTGATTGTTTTCCAAATCCAAATTTAAAGATCAATATATGAGTGATTATTAAAATAAATTTATTCATTATTTTAAAAACATAATTTTTATTTTTTTTATGTCTTAATGTGTAATCAACCCAAATTCATTTTATAACACTTCTCCAAAAAAAAAAAAATCATTTTATAACACAAAAAAAAAACTCAAATTCATTCTCTTCATTTTTTCATTAAGCCCAATCCAAATACACTAAGCCCAATTCAATTTCTTTTTGAAATTCTTTTTTTTTAATAACAGAATTTAAAAAATAATATTTTAATAATGAATAAAAGAATGTGGTGGTGGGTGGCCGGCCGGTGGTGGTCCGGCGGCGGAGGACGGTGGTCCATGGCGACGGATCCCAGATTTTCCGGCGGTTCAGCGGTGGCCGGTGGTGGTTCGGGGGTGGTTGCAACCACCAACCACCCAATTATAAAATTAATAATAAATATAATATTAAATTGTTATTATATATTAAAAAGAAAATTTTTAATTTTTAACTAATTAAAAATCTGTTTTTAATATTAAAAAAATCAGTTTCTTAATATTTTTTTCTATAAAAAATTTTAACAGTATTTTTTTTTTCTTAAACTAATCAAATAGTCTTTACTTACCAAAAAAAATATCAAATAGTATTTATAAAAAACAATTTTTTTTTTCTTAAACTAATCAAATAGTATTTACTTACAAAAAAAAATCAAATAGTATTTAAAAAAAATTGTATTTTTTTCTTAAACTAATCAAATAGGACGTGATTATGGATCTGATGAACATCCAAAATAAAAACTGGTTTTATAAAACTGGATGACCAACCATTTAATTATAAACTGGTTTATTTTTGTTTGCAAATAACCGATTAGTTGGATATGATTATGGATTTGGATGTGGTTTTATCCATGCGATCGGATATTTTGCTCACCCCTAGAAAGGGCCAGTAATATCATTGACTTTTATATGTTTTGCCTTCTTGACTCTTGAGAAATATGAGTATGTAATTTTAAGAGATTCAACTTTTTGACCAACATATTATATTTAAGGGTCTTTTAAGGATACATGTTAAGAATTTAAAAATGAAAAATTCCTATTAAATAAAACGATATTATTGACTTGTAATAAATTATATGCACAATTTTTAAGATAAAATTACTATATAAAATTCTTTAACATGTATACTTAGGGTCTGTTTGGTTCAATTGAGAAGGAGGGGAGGGGAGGGGAGGTGAGGGGAGGGATTTATTATGTTGACAAAATTACCCTAATTTTTTATTAAAATTCAAAATTATCCTTGTTGAAATATTAAAATTCTAGGTTTTATTTTTTTTTACAACAAAAAAAATTTAGGTTTTCTACTCATTAGATTTTTTTTTTGTTATATATCCATTAAATTTTTTTTTTGATGTAATATATCCATTATAATTTAATCCTTATTTTGAGTTTATAAGGTTAAGAGTAAAAAAGTAAATTACTTCTCCAAAATTTAAAATATTCCCTCACCTCCCCTCCCCTCCCCTCCAAAAACTTCGAACCAAACGGACCCTTAGGATACATATGAACATTCTCCTATACTTAACATCAATATTATGGTGCACCAATGAGACATGTCTTATATTTTTACTCTTTGGATCAATAAATCTTCTCTTTACAAGATTTATTGATTCAATAATAGAAAAGTAACTTATGATGATGCAAAAACAAAATGTTTGTGCACATAAGACATAGTCTATATTTAGTCTATTTTTACGACTAACTAGTAACTAATATTGAGTTTTTTTTTTTGAATTTGACTTTTACAACAAAAGTAGTTTAAATTCCGGTTGAGAAATTGTACAAAAAAAAAAATCCAATTGAGAGACGTGTCCACATTTAATTGAGATTTATTAGAGAGAGAAAAAAAATATGAGAAACATTCAATTCAGTTATAAATTTTATTCATAAAATTACAAAATTATATGAAAAGTACGTAGTAGACATATTTAATCATAAGTTATATAATTATTTCTATATTAACTCTATGATTCTTAGAGAAAAGTGTCTCTAATAATCAGGAGTTCGACCATAATTTTGTTACTATATAAGTTCTTTTTTTTAATGTAAGTTACATAAGTATTTTCTTTCTTTAATAACTACTTCAAAATTATGTCTTCGACTTCAAGATTGTGGAATTACTGGCCCCAGCCAAGTGGACCCTTTTGGTAAACCTTTGCTTCTAGGTAACGTCTAACTAACTAAGGAGAGAACGCGTGTCTTGCCACGTATTTTGAATTTGAAATTCCTTCTTATCCTTTGAATTAGTCGTTGTAGGGTGAAGTTATTATGCATAAGGGTAATCCTTATGCATGATACATAAGTCAATAACACTCATTAGATTGAGCATCCACATGTAATAATCATAGTCAATCTCAACTCACACATTCACACCTAATCTCACACCCCCCAAATTTCTTGCGCACCCCCTATTTTCTAATGCACCCCCCAAATTTTTCGTGCACCCCCCAAATTTTTCGTGCACCCCCTAAATTTCTTGTGCACCCCCCAAATTTCCCAAGCACCCCCCGGATGACTTGTGCCCCCAAATTTTTTTTGTCCCCACACATTTCTAGTCTAAACCATTTTGCTGTGGGTAAGATGGTTTTGAAGTACAACCTATAATTAGAATCATCATTTTTTTATTTTTTTTGGGTACAATTATAATCATTATTTAAAATCATTTAACAATAATTTTGGTTTCTTATATAAGACAATCTAAACCATTAAATCACAATTATTGTTTTTATTTTAATTATAGGGTTGTACTCCAAAACCATTTTATGCACCTAATGATTTTTTATTACAACCATCTGAAATCATTCCCACAGCAAAATGGTTTAATGGTTTTTTATTATAATCATTATTGTTTTGTTTTTTTGGTACAATTATAATCATTATTTAAAACCATTTAACAATAATTTTGGTTTCTCATATAAGACAATCGAAACGATTAAATCACAATTATTGTTTCTATTTTAATTATAGGGTTGTACTCCAAAACAATCTTACGCACTTAATGGTTTTTGAGTGCATATCTCTGAAACCATTTCCACAGCAAAATGGTTTATGATAGAAATGTGGAGGAGACAAAAAAAAAAAAATTGGGGGGCAAAAGTCATATGGGGGTGTGCGAGAAATTTGGGGGGTGCATGAGAAATTTGGGGGGTGTATGAGAAATTTTGGGGGTGCGTGAGAAATTTGGCCGGTGTACAAGTAATTTGGGGGTGCACAAGTAATTTGGGGGGGTGCACGAGTAATTTGAGGGGTGCACTAAGTAACTTATGCATGGTGCATAAGGATGACTTATGCATAATAACCAATCCCACCGTTGTATCCATCGAAGTCGAAGTACCAATGCTTTCTTGAATATTTGCTAAGTACATAATTTTCTCTTGCACAGCGAACGCTTCGACCTTACTGATGCTTCGACCAACTCGAAGGAATCCTGAAGAAACAACATCAAGAATAATGCTCATAATAGAACATTTATGATATGCTCATGCATGATTTCTCATTAAATTCATTGGCTCTGAAAACCAAACATCTTTAATGACTTTTGAAACAACAAAATAATTAAATGAACACATTTACTATTTTAATCATGCATTTAGAACATATTTTGACTTAGTGAAAATATGGGCTAACACTATGCCACATCATTTGTCGATGTTCGCAAGATATTGGTTCGGTCTAATATGTATTTTCCTTTAATAATAATAAAACTAAGGCTTAATTAGTCTGCAGGTCCCTTAAAAAAATTGGTTTCACTTTGGTCACTTAAAGAAAATACGTTCCGGTCCCTTATTGATATCTCTGTCAGTCAATATGGTTCTTTCTGGCCATTTTTTTTCCAGAAACCGTTAACTCATGTACATGTGGCAAAATAGGTTGTTACATGACACATGTACAAAAGTTAATGGTTTATGAAAAAATTGACGGAAATGACCATATTGATTGATAGAGATATGAATAAGGGACCAAAGTGAAACCAAAAAAATCTGTAAGGGACTCGCGGATTAATTAAACCTAAAATTAATTTAGTTTTGATAAACACTAAAATTGTGTGTAAGATTTTTTAGAAGAATAAATGAATAATAAATATTAAGTAAGATCAAATTAAAAAAATCTCAATTTTATAAACACCATAAAACATACGGTAATAGTTGCTATAACACATATTGTTTCTATTTGGTAAATAAATAAACGTTCGTGTGATCCCGCGAATTGATTGTCGCACCAAACATCATTTTCCATTATAGAATATTCGACCTATATATACGGTTCAAATTGAAATTCGCAAAACCGTTTAAGCGCCAAATGAAAGAGCAACAAACACAATCTAAACTCTCTACTCGCCCCGCCGAGAATCGTACCAGAAGATCCAAAGATTTTCCGTCGAAGAAATCCAAAAAGGTACAGATTCATCAATTCCTAACTCTTGATAAACTTCTCTCTGATTCTATGTTTTGCATTTCATTTTTCTGATTTAATTTTTGTAATTTCGATTTTCTGTTCATTCTTCAGATCTCGAACAAGAGCTTGAATGCTTCACCTGCACCGTCTTCTGAAGAATCCTTCGATTTTTGGCCTTTTTCTGAGATCACGGAGATCTCAGAGGAAAGTCCAACCGAAGACGCCAGGGCAAGTACGATTCTTCAGATCTGGAATAAGAGCTTGAATCCGTTGTTTTCGGAAGAATCTGTAGATTTTTCGCCGTTTTCTGATATCACAAAGATCTCGGAGGAAAATCCAACCGAAGATGCCACGGTAAGTACGACTCTGAGCTTATAATTCTTCTTACATGTTTCTTCTGTTCGTCATTTATATCTATGCGACGCTGAACTGTTAAATGTTACTGAAAATTCATCGTCATATTGTAATTTGTTGTTTATTTATTAATTTAAAGCTTCGTGAAAATTTTCATTGTGCAAATTAGTTTTCTGTTATTATTTACTAATTAATGTGTTAGAAACGGTGTTTAGTGTTAGATTGTTGATATATCGTTGATATGTGTTTGAATTTTCAATTCTGTCGATTAAAAGCTTCATGAAAATTTGATATATTGTTCATGTGTGTTTGAATTTTCAAAGTAGTTGTGATTGAAACTTTCAAGCGTTTGGAGTTTAAGTGTTAAGGCTTCAACTGATTGAAATTTTATGAATCTATCTGTTTTAGACTTTCTTGTTGGAAGAACCTGCCTCTGTAACTTCGCTTCAGCCTGAAAAGATCGTGTATACAACTTTACATTCCACTCATTGCTTTGAAATGAACAAGTTTACCGGTGTGGAGGATACTATGAATTTTCTAAAACACTTAAAAGCTGATTCGATCGTCACTTCGGACAATGCTGGTCTGCAGTATAAGAAGCTTAGGGATGAGATAATTGAGTATGTCTCGCATGATCTCAATCGCAATGTGCAGCCTGAGGACAGATCTCACACACAGTCGCAATCACAATTGGTTTCGTGGAAAAAACCGTTTCTGTTTTTATGTGTCATCATTTGCTTTATTGGAGTGTTAGCTATGCTTTTCTTCACTCCTGATGTTGATTGTGGACTAGTTCCAACTTGAACCGTTCCACTGAAGCTGATTTGGTATTCTAATTCTTCCATGTGCAAGTGATACAATATTGGTTCATTGACTTGAGGTAAATTGAATTGTTCTCAATTTGTATTAGTGTTTTTATGGAAGGTATTTGTTGGAACATGATGATAAATATGGAGGGAACTTGGTATTAGAGTAAACACAAAGCTTGAGAGCCATGTATAGTGTGAATTGAGAAAAGACTCTTTTGAGTCCCACATTGCTAAGATCACACTTCTTGGTAGTGTTTATATACCACAAAGTGACAAGCAAGGGCGTGCCCTTGGGGTACCCACCCTTGTATGAGAGGGAGAACACACACAATGTCGAATATAACACGCGCGCCGCCGCCGCCGTCCGGCTAGGCCGGGCTTAGGTGATATATTAATTTTTTAATGCGAGGAAAAAGAAAAATCTTAATTAATTTTTCTTTACGCGTGTCCCTTAAATTGCGCACAATTTAAATGTGCATGAGACCAAGTCAGTTTGAAACGGATCAGTATATCCGTTAACGGGTCAAAAAATGTGTCCCTTATTTTTTGCCCACGATCCGCGTTTGACGGGGCCAAAACCGCTCCACTATTTGCTCTGATTTCGGCTCCCTACTTGCTCTATAAATACTGCTTTCATTCTTTAATTTCCTATCGTTCGTTTTCTCTGCATTCTGAGAATTCTTTGTTATTTTCCTTCTCTCTATTTTTTTTTTTTCTTCGAAATTATTCTGTTGTTTCAATTATCGAACGGTTGTTGCCGTATTGAATTGATATTCGTATATCAATTATTTGGTGTATTTCTGACCGATCGCTGCAGTGCAGTAGTGTTTCGGTATTTTCTTTGAAAACGGCTGTTTTATCCTGGGGACTTCGCGGTCGATATACTACAGTGCACTTTTCGAGTAGTTCCGCGAAACGTCTTAAAGAAAGCGACCTAGTACGCGACTCAGCCAATAGTTTGTTTCTTTGCCAGTTTTAATAAAATCGTTTTCTGTTTTTAAAACTCAGTAAACTGTTTTTCAACAATTTTAAGACGTTTCGAAAATATCATGGCAAACGAAGAAATTATTGGTAGTTCATCTGTCGGTGCTACTGAAAGGCCGTTTAAGTTTGAAGGTAATCATTTCAAACGTTGGCAGCAAAAGATGTTTTTCTTTCTGACCTTAAAAAAATGTGCCTACGTTTTGAAAGATCCTATTCCTGTGGTTCCTGTTGTGACTGATGCTTCGGCTTCAGGAACCAAAGAACAGCCCGTTAACACCAACGGTGATTCTGTAACTGCTGAGCCAAACAAAGACAAAGGTAAGGCTACAGCAGAACAGATTAAAGAAAAGACGCTGCAAATTGAAAAAGAAAGGCAGCTATGGATTGATAATGATTATGTTTGCAAAAACTATATCATTAATGGCTTAGAAGATGATCTGTATGATTATTACAGAACATATGAAACAGCCAGTGATGTGTGGGAAGCTTTGAGCAAGAAGTATGATACTGAAGAAGCTGGTGTGAAGAAATATGCGGTTAGCAGGTATCTGAAATATCAGATGGTGGATGAGAGGTCGGTGGAAGTACAGTCACATGAACTGCAGAAGATTGCTCATGAGATAATAACAGAAGGTATGCCTTTACATGAGCAATTTCAAATTTCTGTGATTATTGATAAGCTGCCCCCTAGTTGGAAAGACTTTAAGAATCAGCTCCGTCATAAGACAAAGGAGTTTTCCATTGAAGGTCTGATTACCCGTCTTCGTATTGAAGAAGAATCAAGGAAACAAGATATGAAAGAAGAGGAAAAGATATTGGTTGTCCAGAACAACAATAAAAAGAAATTCGGTGCGGCTCTGAAGCCTTCGGGCAAACCTTTAAAGAATCAGAACCGCAATCAAAACTGAGTTAAGAATGGTAACCCGGCTAGGGGCCATAATGCTAAGCAGCATCAGCAACCACCTCCTAGAAATGACGCTGTTGAACCATTTTATTGCTTCAATTGTTGGAAAACAGGTCATATGTCAAAGAAATGCAGAAATCCCAAGAGGCCTAAACCGGCTAACCTTGCACATATTAATGTGAATGTGGCTGCTGAAGAGCCATATACTGCTATGATCACCGAAATTAATATGGTCGGTGGTACTGATGGATGGTGGATAGATACTGGCGCTACCCGCCATGTCTGTTATGATCGTGCTATGTTTAAAACATACACGAATGCTGAAAATAAGAAGGTGCAGATGGGTAATGCAAACACTTCTGAAGTTGCTGGTGTTGGAGATGTTGTTTTGAAGTTCACCTCCGGAAAGACTCTTATCTTGAAAGAAGTCCTTCATGTTCCTGAGATGAAGAAGAATCTTGTTTCTGGTTTTCTTTTAAATAAGGCTGGGTTTAATCAATCTATTGGGGCTGATATGTACACCATCACTAAGAATGGTATTTTTATTGGGAAGGGGTACGCCTCTGATGGCATGTTTAAGCTTAATGTTGATGTTGATGTCATGAATAAAATTTCTACTTCTGTTTACTCTTTGTGTGATTTTAATATTTGGCATTCTAGATTTTGTCATGTTAATAAGCGCGCAATTATAAATATTAGTAACCTAGGATTAATTCCTAAACTTAGTTATAATGACATAGAAAAATGTGAATTTTGTAGCCAAGCAAAAATAACAAAAAGTAAACATAAATCGGTTATACGAGAATCTGAACCAATGGACCTTATACATTCTGATATATGTGAACTAGATGGAACCATGACTAGAAATAACAAACATTATTTTATTACTTTTATTGATGATTGTTCAGATTATACTTTTGTTTATTTAATGAAAAATAAAAGTGATGCTTTTGATATGTTCAAATTGTTTGTGAATGAAATAGAAAATCAGTTCAATACGAAAATCAAGAAACTTCGTAGTGATAGAGGAACCGAATATAATTCTAGTTTATTTAATGATTTTTATAAACAACACGGAATTATACATGAAACGACTGCTCCATATTCCCCTGAAATGAATGGCAAAGCAGAAAGAAAGAATAGAACTCTTACTGAATTAGTTGTTGCTATTATGTTAAACTCTGGTGCCGCTAAACATTGGTGGGGGGAAATAATTTTGACTGTCTGCTATGTTTTGAATAGAATTCCCAAATCTAAAAGAAGCGAATCCGCTTATGAAATATTAAAGAAAAGACAGCCTAATCTGTCTTATTTAAGAACTTGGGGATGTCTAGCCTATGTCCGTAAACCGGACCCGAAGCGAGTTAAACTCGCTAGTAGAGCCTATGAATGCGTATTCATTGGTTATGCAGCAAACAGTAAAGCATATAGGTTTTACGACCTAAATGAAAAAGCGATCATAGAATCTAATGATGCAGATTTCTATGAAAGTAAATTTCCCTTTAAATCAAGAAATAGTGGGGGCACTGAACAGGATAATATTCCTGAATCGAGTCACGTTCCAGTGATACCAAATACGGATAGCAATGACGAAGTAGAAACCGAACTTCGTAGAAGCAAACGTGTAAGAGTTGCTAAAGACTATGGTGCGGATTATGCGACCTATACATTGAATGAAGATCCAGCAAATCTTCAAGAAGCCTTGTCATCTATGGATGCAGATCTTTGGCAAGAAGCTATTAATGATGAGATGGATTCTCTAGAATCTAACAAAACATGGCACTTAGTAGACTTGCCTCCAGGATGCAAACCAATTGGTTGCAAGTGGATCTTGAAAAAGAAACTAAAACCCGACGGCACGGTTGATAAATACAAGTCTCGCCTTGTGGCCAAAGGTTTTAGACAAAGAGAAAATATTGATTTCTTCGACACGTTTTCACCTGTCACTAGAATCACGTCCATTCGAGTACTTATTTCAATAGCAGCTATTTATAATTTATTTGTACATCAAATGGACGTTAAAACCGCTTTTTTAAATGGTGACTTAGAAGAAGAAATTTATATGGAACAACCTGAAGGGTTTGTTATACATGGGCAGGAAACTAAGGTCTGCAAGTTAGACAAATCTATGTATGGTCTTAAACAAGCTCCAAAACAATGGCATGAAAAGTTTGACAACTTAATGGTTTCGAATGGGTTCAGACTCAATGAAAGTGACAAATGCATTTACTACAAATGTGATGGTAACATTTGCACTATAATATGTCTCTATGTAGATGACATGCTGATATTTGGTTCAAACCTTATTGCCATAAATAATGTGAAATCACTGTTGCGTAACAACTTTGATATGAAAGACCTCGGAGAAGCAAGTGTAATTCTTGGAATAAAAATCACTAGGTCTGAGAAGGGAATATCCCTAGATCAATCACATTACGTGGAAAAGATCCTAAAGAGATACGGTTACTTTGACTGTAAACCTGCCTGCACACCATATGACCCAAGTGTAAAACTATTTAAGAACACTGGTGATAGCGTAAGACAAACCGAATATGCGAGCATCATTGGTAGTCTTAGGTATGCCACTGATTGTACTAGACCCGACATCGCATATGTCGTGGGACTCCTGTGTAGGTTTACCAGCAGACCCAGTAATGAGCATTGGCACGCTATTGAGAGAGTCATGAGATACCTGAAAAGGACCATGAATCTCGGATTACACTATCAGAGATTTCCAGCTGTACTTGAAGGGTACAGTGATGCTGATTGGAACACCTTGTCAGATGATTCCAAAGCAACTAGTGGCTATATATTTAGTATAGCCGGTGGAGCTGTATCATGGAAGTCAAAGAAACAGACCATTTTGGCTCAGTCCACAATGGAGTCTGAAATGATAGCGCTAGCAACTGCTAGTGAAGAAGCAAGCTGGTTGAGATGCTTGTTATCTGAGATTCCCTTATGGGAAAAACCTATGCCTGCTGTCTTGATCCATTGTGATAGTACTGCAGCTATCGCTAAAATTGAGAGTCGTTTTTATAACGGTAAAAGACGTCAAATTAGAAGGAAGCACAGCACAGTGAGAGAGCTCATCACTACAGGTGCTGTGAGAGTGGATCATGTACGCACTAATGATAATCTAGAAGATCCTTTGACGAAAGGACTGGCTAGAGAGAAAGTCCAAAATACATCAATAAGGATGGGACTAAAGCCTACGAATTACTTATGATGGTAACCCAACCTAAAAGACTGGAGATCCCAAGAATTAGGTTCCAATGGGTAAACAACAAGTCGTGAGTAATATGAGATGAACATGCAAGTATAATAGGCATGAGTCCTGAAAAGAGAAAGGTTGAGTTAGTAAAACTCTTAATGAAATCTATACTCTATATGAGTGGAGTACATCAGGAGTACTCTTGATAGAATCACCTATATGAATGTGGAACTGAGGCCGGTTCCTCTGGAGTTCTGGGGCGAACTCCTAGAGCATTCATGAAACTGGGATAGTCGTGCAGGGCCATTAATGCACGGGCCTAAGAATACACCTTAAGAGAGGTTGTGTGCTGGTTTGAGAAAAATCTGAGATAGAGTTCCAAGACTAAACGTCACTCTTGCTAAATCGGGCTCTTACTAGCTACGTGAAGGTTCCAAGACATAGTTCACCTTCGCTTATGCACAATCTTACTGAAACGTTTAACGTTATGACTGAAACAACTTTTTTAAATTCAAGTGGGGGATTGTTGGAACATGATGATAAATATGGAGGGAACTTGGTATTAGAGTAAACACAAAGCTTGAGAGCCATGTATAGTGTGAATTGAAAAAAGACTCTTTTGAGTCCCACATTGCTAAGATCACACTTCTTGGTAGTGTTTATATACCACAAAGTGACAAGCAAGGGCGTGCCCTTGGGGTACCCACTTTTGTATGAAAGGGAGAACGCACACAATGTCGAATATAACACACGCGCGCGCCGCCGCCGCCGTCCGTCCGGCCGGCTCGGCTTGGGCTTGGGTGATATATTAATTTTTTAATGCGAGGAAAAAGAAAAATCTTAATTAATTTTTCTTTACGCGTGTCCCTTAAATTGCGCACAATTTAAATGTGCATGAGACCAAGTCAGTTTGAAACGGATCAGTATATCCGTTAACGGGTCAAAAAACGTGTCCCTTATTTTTTGCCCACGATCCGCGTTTGACGGGGCCAAAACCGCTCCACTATTTGCTCTGATTTCGGCTCCCTACTTGCTCTATAAATACTGCTTTCATTCTTTAATTTCCTATCGTTCGTTTTCTCTGCATTCTGAGAATTCTTTGTTATTTTCCTTCTCTCTATTTTTTTTTTCTTCGAAATTATTCTGTTGTTTCAATTATCGAACGGTTGTTGCCGTATTGAATTGATATTCGTATATCAATTATTTGGTGTATTTCTGACCGATCGCTGCAGTGCAGTAGTGTTTCGGTATTTTCTTTGAAAACGGCTGTTTTATCCTGGGGACTTCGCGGTCGATATACTACAGTGCACTTTTCGAGTAGTTCCGCGAAACGTCTTAAAGAAAGCGACCTAGTACGCGACTCAGCCAATAGTTTGTTTCTTTGCCAGTTTTAATAAAATCGTTTTCTGTTTTTAAAACTCAGTAAACTGTTTTTCAACAGTATTATACATGTATTAATATACTTGGATGATGTGGTTGCTTACTGCTTATAGTAGTTTGTTGATATAATTAGGTATGGAGCAGCAATAAGTCACAGATTCACTATGGTTGCAATGCAATGATGCGTAAATATAAACGTTTTGTTGGTTATAAGCATGTGTTGTCTTTGCTTTTATGAGCCAATATGTTTGGATTAGTCTCGTGTTGCTTTTATTTGATTTTACAAAGAACAATATGATCATTAACAGTTTAATTTGAGTAGGTAACCAGTTCTGGTTCGTATGTTATGATCTAGAAGTACTTCTCTTTAGTCATAGGATTGTGGCAAATTAGGCTTGATAATGTATATTTGAAGGTGAAGTTTAAGATGGGAAGGGTTGTTTATTTTCCCATGGTGGGAAAAGCTCAAATCTATCATTAAAATATTGTTAAAATATTAAATGGTTTGGATTTAAGAATGTCTACCTTTAGTACAAATAACTTGCTCATCTTTGTTTATTTATAAATGTGGCGGCTTCTACCGTGGGCAAGCTGATCATATAGCGCACGGTGCATTATTTAAATAATCAATCCAATCCGTTTATTGCTAACAATACATGATACAGGTACCACACATTAATACATCATTGTTGTCCATGCTTCTCTCGCATCTTACCAAATCTTGCATTTTAAATTTTATTAAAAAAATTTGGTTACTTCAAATTTTATAAATAATTCAGCGTTTTATTATTACAACATAATTTCAGCAGTAAATAATTATAAAAAAATAATTTAGCAATAAATATACTATTTTAAAAACAACAATATTACAAGTGTTTTACTAACGAGTATCTTAGAGGCACTATTTAAAAAATGTATATGAAAAAAATTATTTAATAAAAATATTCACTATTTAAAAAACTTTAAAAAATTCCCAAAAGCACTAATTAGCATTTTTCAATTGAAAAATGCATATATTAAAGTTAAGGAATCAATTTGAGACATTAATTAGTTAAAGGGGTCACTATGAAATCAATAAATAAGTTAAGGGACCAATCATCCAATTTAACCAAAAATCTATGTGTGGATCTTCACTCACATTGATAAATAATTAACATCCATAGTATTTGTGTGTAGTCTATCTTGGCACGCCTTGTGCTGAGAAGATTACTCGACTTTCGTTAATTTATATATCTCATTTTAGTTTCTTAAAAAAAAAATATAACGGCCATAAAAAGGTTTTAACGAAGGTTTCTGAAAAGTTTAAAATTAGAATTATAAAAAAAATCATAGATTATAAATATTAAAATTATATTAATTTAGTTTGGGGATCTCCACTCACATGGACAAGTTAACATCTCTAAAAAGATTTTGAATAGGGATGTCAATTTCATCTATAAATGGGGATCTCCGTGGAGATTGCCTCGTGTAGATGGGAATGGAGAAGAAAGTTTTACCGAGAGAGGTTTGGGGATGGGGACGAGATTTTATCCCCTGCCCTACATTTTTTTAACTATATTTTTAGTCAATTTTTTATGACTATAATTGGCCACATAGGTTAACTTAAATTGACTAGGATAACATTTGCATCGAATGACGTGACATCGATGTGTCATTCTATGTGGCTGATTTCGTTATCCATGTCAAAAAAAATTGAGGGTAAGGACTAAAAATGCAAACGGTGAAAATGTGAGGACTAAAAATATAATAAAAAAATGCATAGACAAAAAGTCGAAACTCACATAAAAGTAGGGACTAAAAACATATTTAACCTTTTTTTTATAACTTTTACGCTTACATGGTAGATTTTTCTATATAAAAAATAGAATATTAATTAGAGAAGCTCTAATTGATATATATATATATATATATATATATATATATATATATATATATATATATATATATATATATATATATATATATATATATATATATATATATATATATATATATATATATATATATATAAGTTTTAATTGAATGTCACCTAAGCGAGCGTTGATCAGGAATCTCGTAAAGATCTCTTTCTCCACTGTCTAAAACTTTTTTTCCATATTATAAAAAAATCTTTTTTTCTCAGAAGCTCTAATTGAATGCCAGCTAAATAATTTCTATTGACGCACGAAAGAATTCCGTAGGAATCTCCCAATGTATACTATTGAGATTTGTTTTTAATGAGGTTCTTAATAAATTCATTTTGTTTTACTGGACACAAAAAATTAGTTCTTATTCTTAAGCATTCATTATTATTATTACCATAAAAGCAAAATACAAAATATTGATTTGAGAGTGAAGAAAATAGTAAGTATAGAGAATAATTTATTTATTTTTTGAAAAATTAGAAAGTACAAATAAAAAAAAGTAATTAGTATTATACTCAAAATAAATAAAAAATCATTAATTTTGGTATAAAATATTTTTACAAATGAGTCATTTAAGGTTGAAAAAAGATTTAAGGTTTTTTAATTAATAGTGTGTAAAAAAATTTAAAAAGATAAAAGGAAACAATATTATGATGAAGAAAGCTTACCATGGAATATATAGACCCTTTAATCCAAAGGTCTTTTAATAGTTGCTCATGGTGAGAGATATGATGGACTCTCTCACCCTAGCATGAGCCTTCCATACACTATTGTACAATACTAATCTTTGAACCCGTGCGTTGACGGATGTAAGATTTTTTATATAATCATAATATTATCCTATGCAAACTAACAAATAATTTGCATAAATTAATAAATAAAATTAACAAAAAAATATAAATCAAAGAGTATTGCTGCCCCTTATAATTACGCGCTTGCACAAGGGAGTTTTAAGTTAATTAGAAATGAAAATTGGTTTTTAGGCTCCTTTAGTTGCTATCATGTTCTCCAAAAATTCCAAAATACCCCTTATATTGGGCCCAAGTACTTCAAAATATACAATCTGAAATACATATATAGGCTGATTTCGAAAGTTAATTTCGAAATGTAACATCCAAAACATAAAATTTCAAAAAATTGAAATAAACACCATAGACATTAGGATAAATTTAATTATTTAATAATACATCCACAAAATTCTATAAATTTTTTGGAGATACATAAAACTTAATGTCAATGTAGCTAATTTCATGGAAACTAAGTAAATTAGGATGTAAGAAATAAGTGGAGAGTTCAACAATTAACTCCTTTATAGAACTTGAATGTTAATTTGATTAAAAACTTTACGATATAAGCAAAAAGGCCTAATTCTTTTAATTTCATTCCCAAACAAATACTGTAACTTTTTTGAATTTATTAGTTTACAAAAATCAATTAAGTGATAATGCATATCTAATTTCAACAAATCTTGATATATAGTCTAGTTTAAAATAACAATGTAAATAAACACCCTAAACATTATTAATTAATTTAATTATTCAATAACACATTCACAAATGCCTATAAATATAAAAGTCAAAAAAAATAAATTGGAGATACAAATAACTTAATGTAAAAGTAACTAATTTCATGAAAACTAAGGAAATAAGGATGTATGAGATAAAGACGTTTATTTATTTATTCATAAAAGTTAATTTTGATATAAGGACTCAAAGTTCTTAAGAATTATTTAGAGTACACTAAACATTAAATCAAAACTAAACATTGAATATTTTTCACCATAAGGATATAAATCCATTTTTCCCTTAGAAGCAACTACATGTTAGACTACTTGGCTATCACTTAGAAGGGGGGTTGAATAAGTGATCCTTGAAACAATGTAGGTTTTTAAAAAAATTGTTTTGTTTCAATCGTGCGCGCGGAAGTCCCACCGGATCGGTAGTCTATGCACCGGTTGATCAAAGGAAATGTAGTATAGCCTTGGAACGATTATGAAAAGAATTGGAAATGATCGCGTTCAAAATTAATCAAATTTAAACGTTTGTATTAAATCAGCCCCAAGCAAGTTACAAATATCAATTTTAATCCAATCACAATCAAGCAATAGCAATTGAATTTTTGGTGTACCAATACGAACACGAAAAATTCAATTGATTCAAATTAACGAAATTATGAAAAGTAAAAGATTGAGAGAGAGAGACACAAACGGTTTGATTAAGGAGTTCCCCGACTTTCGTGCCGTCCTCGCGGTCGGCCGGGTACGTCTCCCCCCAAATAACCAAACGGGTTATTTGAGAGTATATTGATCAAAAATGATGAACACAAGTGCACAATTTACAATTGAAACTTATAACCCTATAACGAATCAAAAGTAAACTATGCGAATAAACCTCAACACACAACGAAGCTTCGCCCTCTGATTCCAACGATCCGACCCGTGCCAATCCGCACTCGATCGTCCAGCTGAGTCCTTCGCTTCTTGTTGTTGAACCTTCAAGATTCGCACGATCTTGAACCCTTGAGAGAAACCAAAACCTTCGTCACAATTCAACCCGATCACGATTCTGATTCAAAGCGAACCGTACCGAACGTTATCAAACAAATGTGCAATTTCTATTGAATTGATCCCATACTCAAACTTCAATTTGATTGCACACTTGATGAAGATGATGAACTTGTGATGAATAAAATGTAAGACCCAGAATCTCACTGTACAGTTTGTGTAAGGAACGTTGGTGTTGGCTAAGAGTTTTAGGGTTTTTATTAAGTATTTCGCAAGCATCGTTGTAATAACAGCATTATTGCTGAGTTGAAGCTGGTTTTGGATTCGTGTACTATTAAAGCCCAGGCTTTTGGTTCTTAGTCCTCTTTTATATATGAGAACGTTCCTGTGTCTTCAGAATTTCGAAATTTGATTTTCCCCGTTTTTTGAAAAACGAGTAGAAAACTGTTCCCGCTGCTTAAAATTTTACGGTTTCTGTTTTCCGTCGAATTTTAATTGGAGACTTTATATATCGGCGTGACTTGGAATCTAGTTTCAGAATATTTTTGGGAGCTAAGGAAATAAATTTCAGTCGGAGAATAAAGTTTAGCGATAATTTTTAGAAATGGTTTACGATGAACTTTTATCTCGTAAATTTTCTATTTTTCGCAAGTTAGACCGTTAGCGAAGTACGACTCGCCGAGAGCGAACGCGAGAGCTGTGTAACGTAAAGTGGATATTTGTTCAAAAAGCAATCATGAGTTTGTTTTGATCCAAAGGCTAGGGTTTAGTCTTGCAAGTTTTGCTTTGATCCAAAGGCCTAGATTGCTCAAGAGTATATTGCATAGTAAGGAGGTTTAAGCTTTGTGGACTTAGAAGCAAAATCACAAAAACTCTCCCTCCCCTCTCACTCTCTCGGCCGAACTTTTCCACCCTTCACTCATCCATTCCAAAATTTCATTTTCTCATCTTATCAAGCTTGGATCATTTGCTTGTTAAGGAATCATCATCTTCTCAAGGTAACTAACCCTTCTCTTCCTTATTTCTCCATGAAAACCTCTTGAATTTTGAGTTTTTATGATTATGTTCTTGAGAGAAAAATTTTAGAATTTAGTTTTAATTAGTTTTGGTTCCATAGAAGTGTTCTTGAGAGTTTATTAGTACACTTGAGTGAAGCATGAGAAGTTTCCCATGGTTGATTTATGTTTTCACAAATTTTTAAGTTAGGGTTTTAAGAAATTTTTTGAAAAGATCATAAACTTGGATTTTTGTTTTGTGTTTTGATTTTTGATGTTAGTTTTGAGCTTTGTGGCAAAATGGATTCTTGATTATAAACTTTGTTTTGAAAAATAAGAAAAAAATTTATTTTGGTGTTCTTGAGCGATTCGATGAACATTTTTAGGAAATTTCGTTTCGATTCTCAAAGTAGTCAATTGAGCAATGGGATTGCCTTTGCAAACTAATAGATGATTACTAGGGTTTTGTAAAGGAAAAATTTGAGGTGTTGGCCTTGTTTTGTTGGTTTGGCCGTGGCACCCCTTTGCTAGGGAGGAAGAGTTTTCAAATTTTGTTAAGTCATTTTAGGAGGACTTAATCATGGTTTTAAAGAAATGATTGTGATATGGTTTGTTTGGAGAATAAAATGTGTTGATTTTGTCTTAAGGAAAATCCATTCAAAATTGTCAAAAAGTGTAGTTTGATTTAAAATGATTTGGATTGTTCGGATAAATGATTTTAGGGTATTATAGGATATTACCATGCCTTTGGAAGTGGAAAATTTTGAGTGTTGGTGCCATTTTCATTTTCTTGGCCGTGGCCTATGTGTAGTAAGGGACCATGAGCTTTCAAAATTTTCTAAGTCCACAATGGTAAGAAAATGATCATGACATTGGTGTGTGATCATAGGCTTTAAAAGAATGAGTATAGAGTTTTTACTTGGTAAGAAAAACTTGAAACTTGCGACGCAAGAAAACTCTGATTTTGTTGATTTATTTTTGAAGAGTTTTTGGTTTGTTTTCAAATGTTTTTGTAGTGTGAAAATGGGTTCCTTGAGGTTGAAAACAATAGTGGTCCTTGGTATGCTTTGAAAACAAAATGAATTTCTTGTAGCGAAAAATAATGTCTTTAACTTCGTGAATTTTTATCGGATTGGGAAGAACTTGGAATCGCTAGGTGAGAGAATTAGAAAGTACCTAAAACCCCCCTAGACTTTTGAGAGCAAGTTTCGTTTCGATAGGATAAACGAGGAATATTTTATTGATGTTACGCTACATTTATTTTAGGTAGCGTGTGTTGTAGATTTTCGCGAAATTAAAGTAACGGAAGCTTGCTGAGGTAAGGCCACCTTTTATTTCCGTCTTATATCTGTATAATATGTTTGTATGCTTGTTGTGGTGTGCTTTGAGTGTTATGCATGTATATATTATGTATTCTCGTTGATGAGAAATTGTTTAAAATACATGCGTTGTTACATATGATTTCGAGAATATATGTATGGGCATGTGATATGATTTCATAATGTTTGGACAGTATGTATTGGTTGCATTAGCATATAAGGGGAATCGTATGCTCATGCATTCATAGTACGTGGTTATCGGGAATGGACCACGGGGTGCGATTATCGGGAATGGATCCACCTTAATCCTGCGGGATTTATTGAGTCCAATACGTGGTTATCGGGAATGGACCACGGGGTGTGATTATCGGGAATGGATCCACTCTAATCCTCTGGGATTTTATTGACGCCCTGCGGGGTATAGTAGGGCTTGAACCTACGACTCTCTGCGGAGAGGTTAAATTCCGGAATTCATGCATGTGGCAGCCAGTGATTGGTGTCACGATCATGTAGAGTCTGCATTTGTAGGCTATGTGTGCATTTAAATAGATCATGTACGTTGATGTGAGAATATTATATGATTACTTGTTTTTCCGTATTTGGTAAGTGTATTATTTGTGGTATTTGTGGTGACCCTTGCAACATTTCATTTGCGGGCTCCTCCCACCCCAGACGATGGACCACCTCCTGTTACCGATACTCGTGAGGGAGACGGTGACTACTTGGGACTACGTTGACCGGTTACTGCTGACTGCTTGGAGCCTCGACCCAGCTTCAGGCACAGCTTCCTATCATGGGCGTGTTAGGATTATTACTAGTCGTGGTACTTTGCGGATACATGAGTGCATGCTGTGGCAGACTCGACCTTTCCCCGTGCCACTACAGGTGTTACTAGGGATGTTTTGGACGGCTCCTGTGGGATCCCAGCCTGGGGCGCAGGGTGCGACCGGGGTTGAGGGTTCAGCTTCTGATGAGGTGACTTCAGATGGATTGAGTACCCTCACTATACCGGCAGCTGTTTTGGAGGACAGTAGTTGTGTAGAGATTCCACCACCTGCACCTGTCCTTACTACTTCTTCGACCACACCTACCATGGATTTTATCTTACTCTTGAGTGACTCGGACACGGACTCCGGACCTGAGGAGTACGAGGTTACTTCCCGTGCTCGAGCCCCTTCGGAGAGCTCCTGTTTGGTGTGTGGAGAGCACCCTTGCCGTTGTCCACCCTAGGACATTTGACCGCTGACTTAGATTAGCACTGACTAGGAGTAGTTCTGATATTTTGGATGACTGTACTTATACTCTTACACTTTTGGACCGACCTCTTTTGTTTATGGCCGTAGTATGCACAGGTTCATGACTGGTTGTTTATATTGTCATGAACAAGTTGCTATATTTTGGGGATGTAAATATTCAGGTTCACACTTTGCTTCTTTGAGAGGCACTATGATGCATATAGTACTATTTCTGTTATCTCATGTGATTGTACTGTTGTATGCTTTAGTTCCGTTGTATGTTATAACGTCGGGCACATCACTCGTTCCACGCGTACTCTGTTTGTTTTTTTAAAAAAAAATAAAAAAAAAATGCCCCTTTTTAGTCTTTGAAAATCGGGGTGTAACATAAAACCTTTGATCCAAATTTTCACTCAATTTGAATCCCAAAGCGTTTTCTGAACTTTCTCACTGGTTTCCTCTGATTACAATGACACACCACATTGCTATTTAAAGAGAGAATAGAATTGAGCAAATTTAGGCAAAAATTCACAGACATGTATCGATACAACTGATGGTTTGTATCGATACAAACCCTTTGACCAGCGTTCAAAATGAAAGATTTGACCTATGTATCGATACAAACACGGGTGTGTATCGATACATATATCAGTTTCTTGAAATCTTGACTGATATGTATCAAATCATGCAAGCATGATTCGATACATCATGCACTCTCTGGTTTTCTAAGAGATACAGGTGTGTATCGATACATGCAAGCATGATTCGATACACAAGTGACTCTCTGCCTCTGAGAGAACACTTTTGTATCGATACAAGTGATATATGTATCGATACAAAATGCACAAAATCAGTCTGAAGTAATTTCAGGACATTTGTATCGATACACATGTTTATGTATCGATACATAATACCTAAAAACAATTTTTCAAAGTGTTAAAAATAGTTTTTCGCTGTCAAGTCATTTGTAATGTTGCCAAAATATGTTCTACTCTATTTTCATGTGTTTTGACAATTATTAAAACATGAGGATGAACTGGTGCACTTACATTCTCCCCCTTTTTGATAATTGTCAAAACTATGCATAAGCTAACTAAGCCTATACCTAATATGCAATAAAATAGCAATATGTATACAGACGCAATTAACACCAAGGCTAACAATAAGCAACGCTCCCCCTGAGTTGATGCCATAATGCGTTTGACATTGTTGATAATATTCAAGACTTCTTTAGCTATTTATCCTTAGTTTGTGCATCCAAATCTCTCCCCCTTTGACAATATCAAAAAGAAGAAGAGAGCTCATTAGAAGTATCAAGTTCAAACATTTTTAACCATAGTCATATCGTGCACTTACATTTGTCGAAATGCACTATATGATAAAGTTTCCTAATCAAATAAATACATACAAAGATATGCCAAAATATATCAATGACGAATACCAAATATCATGACAAATATGGAATGTAGAATAACAAACCAAAACCAACGCATGAATATCGTAACACATCGACATTTTAATCAAGTAACATATCCAAATATGGGACGAAATAAACAAACCAATGCAACAAATGCATAACCATAATATGATTATCCAAACATACAAGATTATCCAAAATAGCAAGTCATACAAAACCACAATGAATGTTGTCCAAACATGACAACATCAAAATTATCCGTACAACCATATCGAAATAAGAAGTCATAAGAAATAACAAAATAAAATTGTTCATGCGGAAAAAGAAATAAAATGCGATAAAAACAAAGGCAAGCATCATTATCATCATTCATCCATGTTGTCATGGTTAGGAGGAGGGTTAGATTGGTAGTAGCTGTGTATTTGAGCTTGCATCTCATCAAAGCGAGTGGTCACATAGGTTCGGAGGTCATTGGTGTTGGTGTACAACTCTTCAATTCTAGCATTTTGAGTCTGGTAGTTCTGAGTGTACTCATTGTAGAAGGTGGTTTGTTGCATGCTCATATTCCTTAGCATCTCCATCATTTCATTCTAATTACCGCCTTCTTCACCTTGTCCTTCACCCTCACCCTCACCATGCCTAGCATTTCTCCTTTGTCGCCTTCTTGGAGCAGCACCTTGATCTACATTGTCTTCCTCTTGACCATTGGAGACATAGACATTGTCAACATTCAAGGTCCAGTTCATCTTGGCCATTTGAGTATCACTAAATTTTTGTAACCTTCCAAGGGTAGTGTACCCAATAGGAAGGTCTTGTCCAACCTTGAACTTTTTCAAGATGCTAGCTATCAAACTACAGTATCCAAAGCTTTGATCACGGCTAGAGTTCCTCAAGTCAAACATCCTACTCACAATATAAAGTGGCCAGTCCACTTTTCGGTCTTCCATTAGCAAAAACATAAGATCAATGTCTTTCCTATCCATTCTAGAACTTGCACTCTTAGGACGCAATATGTGACTTACAATCCAATAAATCACTCTAGCGGTCACAGTTAATTTACCGGTTCCCATAGTTTCCGGAATATTTCCATTTCTAGTTATGGAGGAAATGAAAACATTAGAATCATAATCAACCTGGATAACTTCAGTATAAGCCAAAAGATCTTCTCCGGTTATCCTACTACCGGTACTCATTCCAAACAAGTCAAACCACATATTTGCACTAAACCGATAAGTCTTACGTCCCCAACGAAATTCAAACTCAGCCCCATTTCTCTCATGTAGCCCAGCATAAAATATCCTAACCAAAGTATCATTATATTTGGTTTGCAAATCACAAAAAGTATCAAGTTGTTCATTTTCAAGAATTTCAGCAACATCATCGAGACGCAAGTTTCTAAGTGTTTCAGTATTAACAGATTTCTGAGACAAAATGCTCCTAGTTCTACAATATTGTGTATAATAATCAACACAATCCTTGTGAACGAATTCTTCTTCCCTAAGTCCAAAATTTGGAGCATCATTGCTACTTTCTACATCCTTTCCTCTTCTAGACTTAATTTTTGGTGCCATTTCTAGGAGATAGAGAGAAATAGAACGAATTACCTTGAATTTTGATGAAGAGATTGAAGAAGTGTCACAAACCAAAATTAAAGAAACCCTTGTCTTGAATGTGGAGATTTTGAAGCTTGAACCACCAAATTGATGAAGAAATGTGAATGGGTAATGAATTTGAAGTGGTTTAGAGTCAAATTTTGTGAGTTTTGGTTGAGTTTGAGGGAGATTGAAAATTTGGAAATGAGGGTTTGTGATGTTATTTTCGTATAGAAGAAGAGGTTTGTGTTGTTTGATGAATGAATGAAAATTGATACATAAAACTGTTTTTACGCGTTTGTATCGATACAAAATCATGTTTGTATCGATACAAGTTAGTTTTTCTGAAGCATGTATCGAAGCATGCGAGCATGTATCGATACATGAGACAGTGTCTGCCCAAACTGAAGAGTTATGTATCGATACAAGCATCATATGTATCGATACATATCAGTTCATTTTGAAATTTTGAAAAATAACTAACATGTATCCATACAATATTTATTTGTACCGATCCAAAAAGCATTATTTTCAATTTTTCTCAAAACACATGAACTTATAAGTTTGAAAAATAATTTTTATGACTTCCAAATAACATGTATGAAACGCATATAACCAATAAGGCACATTCTTATGTATGTGACCAAAACAAAATACCAAAGCACATTATAACATGAGAACACATGTTAAACCATGTATGCATGATAATCCATTCACATAAAGAATCAAAGTACCAAAATTAATTATATGAAAATATATGTCTATGTATGCACACAAAGTCACATATAAGAACAAAACAAACATATACAAACCAAGTATGAACTTGATATGACAATTGTAATGATTTTTGTCAAATTCCCATTTAAGACGTATGAGTCTCAAAAACTTATAAATATTTTTGAGCAAAATTCTTGGAAATGAAGGATTAGACAACTATCAAAGCAAATATCATATTAAGGTGAAAGTTGTATGTATATGAACCAATATACAAATGCTAAGTAAAAAAAATATAAAGGAAAAGGTAGAGACTAGCATCTTCCCTTAAGTGTTATGCGGAGGAAGTGATCAATTTCCACAACATTGTAAGTGTTGAGTTGAAGCTTTTCTCATCATTTTCCTTGTTCGTAAGTCTTGAACTCCATTGATGTCGGTGTCTTTCGTCAATGGTTCAAGACATTCTCCGACATACTTAGACATTTGAAGTAGGTCCCCAACTCATGTTGGGTCCTAGTTGGTTAGTAACAACATTATTGCTTAACTTGGGTAACCATTGCAATTTCCTTTTGGTACCAAGGTTTTCCGAGCATGGCATTTTGCAATAGTATGACCCTTGTTACAACAATAATAACAAACGATATGAGGATTACTTTTCTTAGGATCCTTTTCAACAAATTTATACTTTTTATTTCTAGGTTTTAAAGATTTGTTGAATTTAGATGGATCAACCGCAAAAGTAATCTCCGGCTTAGCTGGTTCTTTTAGCTTATCTTGCAACTTTCGCAAGTCTCTAGATAAGTAAAAGCATCCATCACATCCGGTTCTATCGTTACCATAACTATCAAAAGTTACAAGAGGTTTTTAAATCATAGACTCTTTGAGAGCTTTCAACTCAAGCTCCGTTTCCGAAACTTTTGCCTCAAGGTATTTATTAACTTGCATTAAACCTTTTAGTCGTTGAAAAGCCTCTTTAGTTTCTTTGTGTAACTTTTCAAAAGCGACTTGTAACTCATGATATTCTAAAAGCGTATATGAGCTAGAGGGATTTTGATTTACCATTTTAGGAGCAAGCTTCTTACGATCATATGATGTCAAGCATACATTTGCCAATACATCTTCGCCACTTGAGCTAGAGCTTGATGATGAAGAAGATGAAGAGTTACTACTCTCCCATGCAACATAGGCTTTCTTTCCTTTGTCTTTGCTTCCCTTTTTGAATGAAGGTGACTCCTTCTCTTTTCTCTTGAGCTTAGGGCAATCCGGCTTGAAATGACCAACTTTGCCACATTCATAGCATGCCCCTTTCTTGGAGTGCCTATCATCTTCATTCTTCCGGTGGTAACCACTATCTTTCCGAAACTTCTTAAGATTGTCATCGGAATGTCTTATCCCATTCTTTCTCACATATCTATTATAGCGTCGAACGAAGAGCCGCATTTCCTCATCATCGGAATCGTCTTCGCTTGAGCTACTTTCCACTTGCTCAACCTTTTTGGACTTGGATTTTGAGGCTTTTAGAGCAATGGACCTCTTATCCTTTTCTTTTTCCTTTTCGTTGTGTTTTTCCTTTTTCTCACCTTTTTCATGCTTTTCCAACAAATTAAGCACTTGTTCATGTTCCGTTAGCTTACCAAATAAGGTTGTGAGACTCAAAGTTGTAAGATCATTCGCTTCTTTGATTGCGGTGACCTTTGGTTGCCATGACCTATTAAGACACCTCAAAATCTTATTAGTAGCATCTTGATTTGTGATTGGTTTACCTAGACCATGTAACTTGTTGGTGATTTTTACAAATCGTTGTTGCATATCCGCAATGGTTTCACCATCTTGCATATGAAACAATTCGAACTCTTGAGTTAAGGTGTTTATTTTCGAAATTTTGACCTCATTAGTTCCCTCAAAATGAGTAACTAATGTATCCCACATTTCTTTAGCAGTAGAACAATGCGACACATGATAAAATTGTTCAATCCCAAAGGATGAAATAAGTATGTTTTGTGCCTTTGCATCGTAATTGACCTTTTTCTTTTCATCATCCGTCCATTGTGCCATAGGCTTATTGGTGACAATGCCATTGAGGTCGGTGATTGTTGGAACAAACGGACCGTTCTCAATAGCATTCCACACTTCACCATCAAAAGAATTGATGTGTATGCGCATACTACTTTTCCAATAATCAAAATGATCTCCATTGAATATAGGAGCCCTATTATACGCCCCTTTCGGTGCAAAAGCCATGTTTTCTAATAATTGGCACAATCCTCCGAATTTTGTAAACAAAATTGAACCAGGCTCTGATACCACTTGTTAGACTACTTGGCTATCACTTAGAAGGGGGGGTTGAATAAGTGATCCTTGAAACAATGTAGGTTTTTAAAAAAATTGTTTTGTTTCAATCGTGCGCGCGGAAGTCCCACCGGATCGGTAGTCTATGCACCGATTGATCAAAGGAAATGTAGTATCACTACAAGAAAATTGTCACTTTACGACACTTCAATTGCGACAGTTTGAACATAACCGTCGCAATGTGTAATTTTTAAGATTTTTGAGACAGTCTATGCAACGGTTTAGGCCACCGTCGTAATGTTTTGTTCTAAAAGCTGTGAAAATAGACTCCAATTTGTTACAAAAATTAAATAAAAATTCCATCATGTGTTACCAAACAAAATAATACTCCAAAACAGCAAAACCCTAACTC
Organism: Trifolium repens; assembly: GCA_030408175.1. Taxonomy (NCBI): domain Eukaryota; kingdom Viridiplantae; phylum Streptophyta; class Magnoliopsida; order Fabales; family Fabaceae; genus Trifolium; species Trifolium repens. The sequence goes on along the minus strand of CP125842.1, from coordinate 40,549,953 downwards.
ATCTCTTCATCCACGAAGCTATGGAAAAGGCACCGCTAAATCACTTTCACTTTCTCTCAGCCTCGCAACTAAATCATACTCCCTTTTGCCACACCACCGCTCTCACTCTCTTTCTCTCCCTCTGGACGCACCACCGCTCTCACTCTCGCCGAACCACCGGTCTCACTCTCTCTCCCTCTGGCCGCACCACCGCTCTCACTCTCGCCGCACCACTGCTCTCACTCTCTCTCCCTCTCGCAAATGATTTGATTTGAGGTAAGCAAAGTCTATTTTATGTTTCGGTTTCTGTTAAGCTGTTTTGAAATCTGTTAAGCTGTTTCTGTTAAGTGATTATATAAATAAGCTGTTATGTTTCTGTTTTGAAAAACTCTACTTCAACTTGTTTGTCTCAATCAAGATGAATGTTCATTATTGCCTTGTTTGTCTCAATCAAGATAGAAAATTAATACTCTTTGTATAAGCTATAAGTTTCTTATGGAAGAGTTAACTTTATTGAATTCTAAATTATGTCACATCATGAAATAAAGCCCTGAAAACTTCTTTCTTAATGCATTAAGGATTACTTATTCCATTCTTCATAGTGTACTTGACTGATGGTTGAGTTTGCATTGTCATGTCTAAAGTATTGGTAAATTAGAGTAGTTACAACTATTAGCTTAACACTAATTCTATCTATGATAAAGATCTAATATTAACTATCTTAATCCGTATCTCTTTTACTTTAACCAGCACATGCCCTGCATCACCAATGTTGATTATGACTTTTAATAATTCAATAGTACCAATAGGTTATTGTATACCAATGTTGTGTAACACAACTCAACTTGTTACATTGAAACTCAACTTGTTTGATCTGCAACTTTTCAATCCATTTTAAATTGATGTTAAAACAAGAATGTGAGAATGTGGAAGTTTTTGGATCATTTTAATTTAGGACTGTTTTGGATCATTTTAAATTGATGGTAAAATGTAATTGAAGGACTATTTTTGGATCATTTTGGATCATTATGATGGTAAAACAAGAATGAAGGACTGTTTTATATCTTAATTTTGCATCATTTTAATTTCAGAGATGAGGAAGTTTTTGGTTTCTAGAGCAAGTATTGAGAATGTGAATGTTCTCTAGTGCATTGTAGACATGGTTATCTTTTTTTCCTTTTTTCTTTCATGATAAGGTTCAGGGCAAGAAGTGGCAGTTAGATGTGCATTTTATAATTGCAAGTTATGTGGATGGCATGTAGCTTCACTCTCTTGACTTATTAGTTTCTAAGTTAGATATGCTTCTTAAATTATTTTATATGGTGATGTATTCATGTGGAATTGCTAAGAAGAAGTTGATGAATCACAATGAATTCATCTTTGTTTTGGAGACTTTAATAATACATTGATTAAATGAATTATGTGTTGGATGATATCTTAAGTCCTGTTTGGATAAATAGCTAATTAAGCTCTAAGCATAATCGCTTATTATATAAGTGCCTATATTTTGGTTGAAGGAAGAGTGAAATCTCGTGCAGCAATTCTCAACAGGCCATCTTTCACTGAACGCGCTCACTACTTCAATGGTGAGGATTTTTTTTTATTTCTTGTTTCGTTGTGTCTTTTGAGTTCATTCGTTTTTTGAGTTCGTTTTGGATTTTCATAGGTTGCTAGGTTGAAGAGGCTTTATGATTTGTGGCAAGAAAATTATGATATTGGCTTTGTTCTAATGAAGGTATTAGCATTACTAGTTGTCACTGAACTAAGGAATGTATAATTTTATTGTTCATGACAATATGACATTATAGATGATGATATCATATATTATTTGTATTTTTTATTTTGTAGATGATGATGCATTGCCTTTTTAAGTTGTACATTTCATCTTCTAAGTTAACTATCACAAAAGCTGATTTAGTGCCCTATCTAAAATTCTGGCATCTTGATCTGATTATTATGTATAATGGAGACCTGTAACTTTGTAACATGTCCCTAACAATCTCTCATTTTTTGTTCTCTCTCTCTATTCTGTGTTTTCTCTTAACTAAGAATTGTGAAAAAATTAGGCTAGGTTGATTTATAATGAAGTTGATTTTTATGATAGTCTCGAGGAACTAGAACTTACTTACCGTCTTTTATTCACATTAATTATATTTGTGTAATATGCTAAGTTTTTTTTTTTGTTTGTGATTTATGTCTTTGACTAGGTACACAGTGAAAGAAAGTAGCATTTCTCGGTTTCATTTGTGTAAGTCACTTTTCCTTGATTGTTTCTTTCAACTGATTATTATGTATACTTGCATTTGTGTAGGTATTGAATTGATTGACTATTAACTTCCTAGTATGAGATGTGTGTATGCATATTGATAAACATGTCAAGAGGAAATCACAAATCATAGATCATTAAAGCATCCCAATATTGTTAGAGCATCCCAATATTGTTAGATTCAAAAAGGTTAGTACACTCAAATTCCTAATCGGTAAATGGCGTCTTCTTTATGTTTAGAAATATTTAATGAAATTTAAGTTTCAAATGTAGTAAGACTTAGTTAAAGTGGTAATGACATACCTTGTTGGTGTGTGATGTTATGGTATGAAATATCTTGTATTTTAAAGTGGTAATAACTTAGTTAAAGTGTGTTTATTTAATCTTATGTGTACTCTGTGATCCAAAGAGATGCATTGTATTGTATTGATTAATACTAGAGGGGGAGTAGCCTGTTGTAGCAGCAGTGTTTCTATCATAAATGTGTTAAAGCTAGAAATCCTTAATATAGAACTGGTTGTGGCAGATTTTTCTTGGCTTGTGTATTGCCTAGCTTTGGTGTTATGTTAGGCAAGGAATGAGTAATAAATCAATTGATTTAGCTGTCCATTGTAGGCTATTAGTTAAATCAGGGGACATTAGTTTTGGGGCTGCATAATAGTTTGTTGAGGAGCTGGTTGTATTCTTATTTGGAAACCTCTAAATGTATCATGTATACTATGGCATACCTTATGCTTTGTTTTCAATAAATTTTATTGATCTAGCCTTTTCAAAACAAATTGATTAATACTATATGATGGTGTGTGTGTCTGTGTTGTTATTTGATCCATTCTACATATGATGCTTCAACTATATTGAGAAAAAGAACTATAGGCAATTTTTTAGCTTGATGCTTTTTGCTTTGCTATTGGTTAACACTTGTAACTTGCTGCTATGTGCTATGTCATCTCTGCTATTGTGAGACATCTTTATAAGAGTGTTTGATTGCTTAAGTGTGATTATTTTGCAAAGCAATAATTTTCTATGTGGCAGCATGTCATGGACTAAGTCAATTATGCCATAGATTAAGTCAATTTGTACAATTTTGTTCGGTTTTTTAAGTATCCTAATATATACTTATGTTTTTTCAGGTAAGCGAATAAGAAGATTCAAGAGATGGTAGGCGTTTTGAGTCTAGAGCTAACACTAATTAAGGATCATCAACCAACATCACATACTATAGGGAATATTTAGATATTTTTGTGAACTTATTTTGACGCAATGCTTATGTTTAGGATCAACTTTACTAAGATTTATATTTTTAAATGTTTCAACTACATTAGTTTTTTTTCTTTTTGAGTTTCAAGTACTTTAATTAACTTTTTGATGTATGGATGTTGTCATTATTTGAATGAGATTACGTAATTTATATTTATATACTTATTCATTTTAATTTTCTTACTCCTGTATGGATATTGTAATGCAAAGCTTAATTAATAAGCTATAAAAATAAATAAAACAAATATAAAAAATAAATAAAATATATTTTAAATTAATACTAAAAAAACATTTGCGACGGTTTTATAACCGTTGCAATCTCTGCTGTTAAATCTAGTATTTTTCTGGAAAAACATTGGGACGGTTTGAAACCATTGTTACGACGGTTTTTAAAACTGTCGCAATGTTCTATTGCGACACCGAAATCATCAACGGTTGGACAACCGTCGCAGATGTGCAATTGTGACACTTTCAACTGTCGCAAACTGCAATTTTAACCGTCGCAAAATACTTATTTTCTTGTAGTGTATAGCCTTGGAACGATTATGAAAAGAATTGGAAATGATCGCGTTCAAAATTAATCAAATATAAACGTTTGAATTAAATCAGCCCCAAGCAAGTTACAAATATCAATTTTAATCCAATCACAATCAAGCAATAGCAATTGAATTTTTGGTGTACCAATACGAACACGAAAAATTCAATTGATTCAAAATTAACGAAATTATGAAAAGTAAAAGATTGAGAGAGAGAGAGACACAAACGGTTTGATTAGGGAGTTCCCCGGCTTTCGTGTCGTCCTCGCGGTCGGCCGGGTACGTCTCCCCCCAAATAACCAAACGGGTTATTTGAGAGTATATTGATCAAAAATGATGAACACAAGTGCACAATTTACAATTGAAACTTATAACCCTATAACGAATCAAAAGTAAACTATGCAAATAAACCTCAACACACAACGAAGCTTCGCCCTCTGATTCCAACGATCCGACCTGTGCCAATCCGCACTCGATCGTCCAGCTGAGTCCTTCGCTTCTTGTTGTTGAACCTTCAAGATTCGCACGATCTTGAACCCTTGAGAGAAACCAAAACCTTCGTCACAATTCAACCCGATCACGATTCTGATTCACCGCGAACCGTACCGAACGTTATCAAACAAATGTGCAATTTCTATTGAATTGATCCCATACTCAAACTTCAATTTGATTGCACACTTGATGAAGATGATGAACTTGTGATGAATAAAACCTTTGATCCAAATTTTCACTCAATTTGAATCCCAAAGCGTTTTCTGAACTTTCTCACTGGTTTCCTCTGATTATAATGACACACCACATTGCTATTTAAAGAGAGAATAGAATTGAGCAAATTTAGGCAAAAATTCACAGACATGTATCGATACAACTGATGGTTTGTATCGATACAAACCCTTTGACCAGCGTTCAAAATGAAAGATTTGACCTATGTATCGATACAAACACGGGTGTGTATCGATACATATATCAGTTTCTTGAAATCTTGACTGATATGTATCAAATCATGCAAGCATGATTCGATACATCATGCACTCTCTGGTTTTCTGAGAGATACAGGTGTGTATCGATACATGCAAGCATGATTCGATACACAAGTGACTCTCTGCCTCTGAGAGACCACTTTTGTATCGATACAAGTGATATATGTATCGATACAAAATGCACAAAATCAGTCTGAAGTAATTTCAGGACATTTGTATCGATACACATGTTTATGTATCGATACATAATACCTAAAAACAATTTTTCAAAGTGTTAAAAATAGTTTTTCGCTGTCAAGTCATTTGTAATGTTGCCAAAATATGTTCTACTCTATTTTCATGTGTTTTGACAATTATTAAAACATGAGGATGAACTGGTGCACTTACATTCTCCCGCTTTTTGATAATTGTCAAAACTATGCATAAGCTAACTAAGCCTATACCTAATATGCAATAAAATAGCAATATGTATACAGACGCAATTAACACCAAGGCTAACAATAAGCAACGCTCCCCCTGAGTTGATGCCATAATGCGTTTGACATTGTTGATAATATTCAAGACTTCTTTAGCTATTTATCCTTAGCTTGTGCATCCAAATCTCTCCCCCTTTGACAATATCAAAAAGAAGAAGAGAGCTCATTAGAAGTATCAAGTTCAATCATTTTTCACCATAGTCATATCGTGCACTTACATTTGTCGAAATGCACTATATGATAAAGTTTCCTAATCAAATAAATACATACAAAGATATGCCAAAATATATCAATGACGAATACCAAATATCATGACAAATATGGAATGTAGAATAACAAACCAAAACCAACGCATGAATATCGTAACACATCGACATTTTAATCAAGTAACATATCCAAATATGGGACGAAATAAACAAACCAATGCAACAAATGCATAACCATAATATGATTATCCAAACATACAAGATTATCCAAAATAGCAAGTCATACAAAACCACAATGAATGTTGTCCAAACATGACAACATCAAAATTATCTGTACAATCATATCGAAATAAGAAGTCATAAGAAATAACAAAATAAAATTGTTCATGCGGAAAAAGAAATAAAATGCGATAAAAACAAAGGCAAGCATCATTATCATCATTCATCCATGTTGTCATGGTTAGGAGGAGGGTTAGATTGGTAGTAGCTGTGTATTTGAGCTTGCATCTCATCAAAGCGAGTGGTCACATAGGTTCGGAGGTCATTGGTGTTGGTGTACAACTCTTCAATTCTAGCATTTTGAGTCTGGTAGTTCTGAGTGTACTCATTGTAGAAGGTGGTTTGTTGCATGCTCATATTCCTTAGCATCTCCATCATTTCATTCCAATTACCGCCTTCTTCACCTTGTCCTTCACCCTCACCCTCACCTTGCCTAGCATTTCTCCTTTGTCGCCTTCTTGGAGCAGCACCTTGATCTACATTGTCTTCCTCTTGACCATTGGAGACATAGACATTGTCAACATTCAAGGTCCAGTTCATCTTGGCCATTTGAGTATCACTAAATTTTTGTAACCTTCCAAGGGTAGTGTACCCAATAGGAAGGTCTTGTCCAACCTTGAACTTTTTCAAGATGCTAGCTATCAAACTACAATATCCAAAGCTTTGATCACGGCTAGAGTTCCTCAAGTCAAACATCCTACTCACAATATAAAGTGGCCAGTCCACTTTTCGGTCTTCCATTAGCAAAAACATGAGATCAATGTCTTTCCTTTGTTGGTGAAAACTAACTCAAACACAACAACTAAGAAACAGATTACAACAGAGTCCGTTATTCTTCCACCGACAGCAACACAACCACAAGCATAACCCAACATCTCATTCATTCTTACAACCACAAGCATAACCCAACAGCTCTTGGAAGGCTTAGTCTTGCTCACAACATCGTCACCACCATCATCAAAGTTAAGCTTTCTCTTAATGCAACTTTTCCTCCTAGAATATACCAAGGTCTCAACATAGGTTGATAAGCTATTCTTAGTGCTTTTTCCTTGAAGCTTAAAGTAGAATTTCTTTAGAGATGGACTTCCATTTTCATATTGGCTAAAAACAGTATTAGTAAGAGATACCTGTATGAAACCATAAAAAATATAAGGCATTATACCAGTTATAATTAGAATCGAACCAGATAAACTAAAAGTGTGAAGATTGCGAAAAATTTGCTCACTTCTCCATCAGCAAATTAAGGGGAAAGAGCTGGACATATATCTTCATAAGAAACCTCTTTGGATTAACAGGAAGAATGATACAAATTTGAAACTTCACTCAACTCTTTAAAAGATAAATCAAACGGAAACAACAATAAATAGCACTTCAATGAAAGTTTGTAAATACTAACAAACTTATCGAGATGAAAATAAATGCATTATTCAAGAATAGTCGAGAACTCTTAAACAATAGGCAAATAAAGCATCTTGTTCAGATCATCAACATAATCTCCAAATAAAGCACATTCACATTTACTATAACACCCCACATGAAATATCTAGAATATCAGTGAAATATCATAATCGGTAGCTGAGTACATTATTATTACATTGAGAATAAAGCACACGCAGGTGCTAAATACAAGACAGATTAAGATACAACGGAAGCAAAAACATAAGTTCAACGGTACACAACGGATTATTGAAATACAACAAGATACGGAATAAGGAAAGCAAGAACAAAATGCAAATCCTCCAAGCACAGCTACTAGCACACCAACGAGCATACCTTAGCCAACCTATTTATCTGGAAAAAAAATTGTTTGGAGTGGGGTAAGACTACTAAGCCTCAGTGAGTCCTACTACCCTCCTAAGGTGACTACACCGGGGAAATCCTAATCAGTCATAACATATATACATAATCATAACATAATACATAAGCATAAATAAAGGTGTAACACAGAATTAGTCTTATTAATTTTATACACAAGGACACTCTGAGGTGAGCATGTCTCAGAGGCCTGCCATATCCGACAACCGATTCGGTCACGGCATAAAGCTCACATAATCATAACCTAATGGATTATCCCATTGGGAGTCCATGAAGCGACATACATCGCAGTAAACTGACTGATACTAATTTAGTTGAGTTCTACCATAAGTTACCAAGTCCCGGGGAACATGCATTTCTAAATTCCTTAAGTTATACCCTAAGGTTATCTGTGATTAACATACTGTATAACATTATATAATTGTGCTACGGCAAGTGTATTCAACTTAGATGAGGATCTAAAACGAGTGTCATAGTTCTTTAGAGACTTCAAAATAAAAATTCTGTTTACTGTCAAACTCGCTCGGCGAGTTATTACTCGCCAGGGCGTGTTGTTACAGGTCATGTCCTGTATGAACACGCTGCAGCGTAGGGGAGCTCGCCATGGCAGGATTATAGGTCCTGGTCCAAATTCACTCGCCCGGCGAGTTGTTACACGCCAGAGCGAGGTTCATCAGCCTGAAGAACCCAGCTCGCCATGGATGCTCGCCCTGAACACGCTGTGGCGAGTTCACTCAGAACCTGCCCTGTTTCACGAAAAATCACATTTTGACAATTTTAACACCTACAATCCTCATTCTAAGTCATGCCATTCCACAATATATATAATATAGGACAGAATGGAGAGGAATTTGGGAGTTAATTCCTCTCACACAACAATTTCCCTAATCTTAAGTTAACATGCAAAGTTTGAAATTTTTGGGAAATCTAACCAACTAACTTAAGAACCCACCTGGATGAAGCTTTTAATCCTTGCTTCTGGGCTCTACACAGCTACTGCAACCTCCTAGCTAAGCCCACGAACAGTTTTCCTTGTTTGACTCAAAACCCCCAAAAGCTCAAGAGTACGAATTTGATGAGAAGAAGACTTGGAAGTGTTTAACTGAATTGTTTGATGATGATTTCGTTTCTGAGGTCAAGAGGTGGTATTTATAGGGGATTGCTACAGAATGAGGACAATGGTTGGAGTTTTTGAGTTTTCTTTGCATGTAATATGGTTGGTTGTTCTTGTTTGGTATAAGTGATGTTTGTTGGCTAGTGTTGCAGCTGAAGACTCATGTGATTGATGGTAGAAAACATCAGTGTAAGTTGCTGAGATCAATTGCATGTGATTCTTTAATGGGTGTTGGAGAAATAAGGAGTTTTGGATGCTTGTTGCATGTGATGGTCTTGGAAATTGAAAGTTTGTTTGCTTGCCCTTGCTACTTGGTGATGGCGTGGGAAAAAGAGAGAAAGGGAGGGCACCTTGATTCAGATTTTCTGTTTTGGAATGGGTGGAATGAATAGTGAGCATGCATTCAAGTTAGTGGTTTTATGACTCATCACAAGAGGGGTGAGGTGTTGGCATCACATACTCTTTCTTTTGAGTGGAAAATGACTCATGGGAGGATGGGAGAGAGAGAACACGTGAGAGGGAGGGAGAATTGGAGGGAGAGGTTTTGAATTTCTTAGTGCTAAATCATCCATTTTAGTTCACATAGTTAATTAATTAATTAGGTATTACTATTTAATTTTATGAAAAATTAAACAAAGCTTCTAATTAAATCAAGTAAGTGTATTAGGATGTGGGATATTACAACCTACCCCCCTTAAAGAAATTTCGTCCTCGAAATTAAGAAATTTACCTCGGAAACAGATAAGGATAACTCTTCCGCATGTCAGACTCCAGTTCCCAAGTAAATTCACCGTCAGGGGACTGAGCCCATTCAACCTTGACAATTGGAATCCTCTTGTTCCGAAGTATTTTGGCATCACGTTCAACAATCCGAACAGGATCCGGCTGATAGGTTAGATCTGGCTGGAGATCAATTTGTTCAAGTTCCACTGGCTGATAAGGATCAGGAATGTATTTGCGTAGTTGAGACACGTGAAACACGTCGTGTAACCCTGACATAGATGGGGGTAGAGCTAACTGATAGGCTACAGGATCGACACGTCGAAGGATCTGATAAGGTCCAATGAATCTTGGACAGAGCTTCTTAGTTTTGAATACACCTCGTAAACCCAACTTAGGAGTAACTCTCAAGAACACATGATCACCTTCCTGAAATTCTAAAAACCTTCTTCTCTTGTCGGCATAACTCTTCTGCCGACTCTGAGCAACTTTCAGCTTATCCCGGATAGACTTAATCTTTAACGTGGTCTCTTGGATAATATCTGGTCCCAAGAACCCACGATCGCCAACTTCTGTCCAACACAACGGAGTTCTACACTTCCTGCCATACAGAGCTTCATAAGGTGCCATACCGATACTGGCATGGTAACTGTTATTGTAGGCGAACTCAATTAGGTGTAAGTGATTACTCCATGAACCACCGTCTTCTAATACACAAGCTCGAAGCATATCCTCAAGGGTCTGAATAGTCCTTTCTGACTGACCATCAGTTTGAGGGTGATGCGATGTACTCATCTTCAATCGAGTTCCCATCGCATTCTGAAATGCTTTCCAGAACCTTGAAGTGAAAATCGGGTCTCTATCTGACACGATACTTAAAGGTACACCATGCAACCGTACAATCTGCTCCATGAATATGGCTGCATATTGAGGGGCCTTGTAGGTGGATTTCACTGGAATGAAATGAGCTGACTTAGTCAACCTATCCACGATTACCCAGATTGAATCTTGACCTCTCTGGTTACGTGGTAAACCTCCTACAAAATCCATAGTGATATGTTCCCATTTCCACTCAGGAATATCCAATGGTTGTAGCGGTCCTCCAGGTTTCTGATGTTCAATCTTCACCTGCTGACAAACAATACACCTGGACACGAATTCAGCAATCTCTGCCTTCATGTTAGGCCACCAATAGTTCTCCTTCAAATCATGATACATCTTGGTGGATCCAGGGTAAATTGAAAATCCACTCTTGTGTGCCTCTTCCAGAATCAACCGCTTTAACTCATCATTCTGAGGTACACAAAGCCTTCCTTCATAGAGAATAGCACCGTCCGTGGCTACTGAGAACTCCGGATGGTTTATTCTCTTCTGCAACTCTACATCATCCTGCTGAGCCTGCACAATCCTTGGGCGTAACTCACAGGACACTTTAATTCTGTTGATACGAATACCGCTCTTGCGATACACCACATTCAGATTCAGGTCTCTGAACTTCTCATACAGACCGCACTGTTGCATCAACAACTCTGATGCATACAATGTCTTTCTGCTCAGAGCATCTGCTACAACATTTGCCTTACCAGGATGGTAATTGAGGTTGAAGTCAAAATCCTTGAGGTATTCCATCCATCGTCGTTGCCTCATATTTAACTCCTTCTGATCAAACAAGTACTTCAGACTTTTGTGATCACTGAACAGATCAAACTGCACTCCATACAGATGATGTCTCCAGATTTTGAGTGCAAAGATAATGGCTGCTAACTCCAGATCATGGGTAGGATAATTCTGCTCACGAGGTTTAAGCTGCCTGGATGCATATGCCACAACTGCTCCATCTTGCATCAACACACATCCAAGTCCCTTGTTGGACGCATCACAGTATACCACATACTTGCGGGTTGGGTCAGGAATTACTAACACTGGTGCTGTGGTTAGCTTTTCCTTTAGGGTTATGAAACTCCATTCACAAGCAGCATCTCAATCAAAGGTTGCATCTTTCCTGGTCAGACGGGTTAACGGTAAAGCAATCTCCGAAAATCCTAAGATGAATCTCCGGTAGTAACCTGCCAAACCGAGGAAGCTCCTGACTTCGGTAACACTCCTGGGTCTTTCCCAATTCAACACTGCTTCTACCTTGGATGGGTCGACAGACACACCGCCTTGCGATATGACATGTCCCAAGAACTTAACTTCAGATAGCCAAAATTCGCACTTGCTGAATTTGGCGTACAGTTGCTTCTCTCTTAGAATGCTCAACACAATTCTCAGGTGCTCCGCATGCTCCTGTGAATCTTTAGAATAGATCAAAATGTCATCAATGAAGATAACAACAAACTGATCAAGATAAGGTTGGAAGATTCGATTCATGTAGTCCATAAAGATGGCTGGAGCATTTGTCAGACCGAACGGCATGACCAAGAATTCATAATGTCCATAGCGAGTCCTGAATGCTGTCTTGGAAACATCCGAGGACTTGATACGGATCTGATGATATCCAGAGCGAAGATCAATCTTGGAAAAGACAGTAGCACCTCTGAGTTGATCCAGAAGGTCATCAATACGGGGCAAAGGATACTTGTTCTTAATTGTGACCTTGTTGAGTTGACGATAATCAATGCACAAGCGCATCGTACCATCTTTCTTCTTCACGAGTAACACCGGTGCTCCCCAAGGTGAGACACTGGGTCGGATAAAGTGTTTCTGAAGTAACTCTTCAAGCTGAGATTTCAGTTCATGAAGCTCTAAAGGAGACATTCGATAAGGGGCAACAGAGATTGGCTGGGAACCAGGAACTAGATCGGTGGAAAACTCAACTTCCCTTTCAGGAGGTAAATTCATAATATCATCCGGGAAAACATCTAAGAACTCACTAACAACTGGAATATCACTGGGGCTCAAACTGGGTTCCGGGTCGATGGTGAACAAGACACTGAAATATTTGCTGCTAGCACCTAAGTACTGGATCATTTGATGAGTATTCTGGAGTAAAGCGGTAATAGCTCTACTTTCTGGTGAAGTTTCAGTTGGAATGAAGAGATTCTTTTCAGCACATCCAATGTACACAGTGTTGGCGGAAAGCCAATCCATGCCTAGGACCACATCTATATCCTTCAGAGGTAGACAAATCAGATCTATATGATAGACCTTGCTGCCCACAAGAATGGGACAATTCTGACAAACACGTTTAGAAGTAACCCTGCCTCATGTGGCAACAGCCACAGTCATTGGGGGAATTAAAGGCACAGAGGGCAATTGCAGTCGCTGAACACAGTCAACGGCTATAAAGGAATTAATAGCTCCACAATCAAACAAAACTAAAACTTCAGACTGGCCTAACTTGCATATATCCATAATTAAAGCATTATTAGATTTGACATTCTCACCGTCAAGTGAGTATACCCGACCTTTGCTTTTTGAGGCATCGCTGGAATCTCCCTGTCTCTTCAGCTTAGGGCATTCATGCTTGTAGTGGCCTGGCTGCTTACAGTAGTAACACATATTCCTTCCCTTCATGCATTCTCCACTGTGAGGGAAACCGCACCCTGCACAATTCTTTGGTGAGCGTTGGGAGTAACTCTGCTTTCCCTTACTGGTAGTACCTTTAGTCCTCACTTGCAGATTGAATTTTCCAGAATCCTTCTTCTTCTGAAAAGCTTCACTACGCTCCTTGTGTATGTTACCCAGATCTGCTTCAGCATGATAGCTCTTTTGCACCAAATCACCAAAGGTAGTGATATGCTGCATAGAGACATCGTGGGCTATGTCAGCTCTCAGCCCGAACCTATACTTCTTCATCTTCCATGATTCACTGGGAGCATCATTCCCATCCATCACATAACGGACCAGCTCATTGAACTTCATGGTGTACTCCGCCACTGACATGTTCCCCTGCTTCAGTTCAGTCAATTCACGTTCCATCTGGAATTGGTAACTCTCTGGGATATAATGTCCAACGAAAAGGCGTCGGAAATTTTCCCAATTCATCTCCATCTGACTGGCCTCCATGTACGCCTTGGTTCCATCCCACCAGTTACACGCGTCGCCCCTAAAGAAGCGGGAGACAAATGTTACTTTGTCAGCTTCGGTGCAATCCATGGATTCAAGGATTCCACTCATTCGTTGAATCCATTCCCTGGCTTTCGCTGGATTGTATTCTCCATAAAATTCCGGCGGACTCATGCGGCAGAACTCTCTGAAAGCAGCACTTGATCCTTGCTGCTGAGGCGGAGGGTTGTTCATTTGCTGTTGAAACATACCAAGGTCTCAACATAGGTTGATAAGCTATTCTTAGTGCTTTTTCCTTGAAGCTTAAAGTAGAATTTCTTTAGAGATGGACTTCCATTTTCATATTGGCTAAAAACAGTATTAGTAAGAGATACCTGTATGAAACCATAAAAAATATAAGGCATTATACCAGTTATAATTAGAATCGAACCAGATAAACTAAAAGTGTGAAGATTGCGAAAAATTTGCTCACTTCTCCATCAGCAAATTAAGGGGAAAGAGCTGGACATATATCTTCATAAGAAACCTCTTTGGATTAACAGGAAGAATGATACAAATTTGAAACTTCACTCAACTCTTTAAAAGATAAATCAAACGGAAACAACAATAAATAGCACTTCAATGAAAGTTTGTAAATACTAACAAACTTATCGAGATGAAAATAAATGCATTATTCAAGAATAGTCGAGAACTCTTAAACAATAGGCAAATAAAGCATCTTGTTCAGATCATCAACATAATCTCCAAATAAAGCACATTCACATTTACTATAACACCCCACATGAAATATCTAGAATATCAGTGAAATATCATAATCGGTAGCTGAGTACATTATTATTACATTGAGAATAAAGCACACGCAGGTGCTAAATACAAGACAGATTAAGATACAACGGAAGCAAAAACATAAGTTCAACGGTACACAACGGATTATTGAAATACAACAAGATACGGAATAAGGAAAGCAAGAACAAAATGCAAATCCTCGAAGCACAGCTACTAGCACACCAACGAGCATACCTTAGCCAACCTATTTATCTGGAAAAAAAAATTGTTTGGAGTGGGGTGAGACTACTAAGCCTCAGTGAGTCCTACTACCCTCCTAAGGTGACTACACCGGGGAAATCCTAATCAGTCATAACATATATACATAATCATAACATAATACATAAGCATAAATAAAGGTGTAACACAGAATTAGTCTTATTCATTTTATACACAAGGACACTCTGAGGTGAGCATGTCTCAGAGGCCTACCATATCCGACAACCGATTCGGTCACGGCATAAAGCTCACATAATCATAACCTAATGAATTATCCCATTGGGAGTCCATGAAGCGACATACATCGCAGTAAACTGGCTGATACTAATTTAGTTGAGTTCTACCATAAGTTACCAAGTCCCGGGGAACATGCATTTCTAAATTCCTTAAGTTATACCCTAAGGTTATCTGTGATTAACATACTGTATAACATTATATAATTGTGCTACTGCAAGTGTATTCAACTTAGATGAGGATCTAAAACGAGTGTCATAGTTCTTTAGAGACTTCAAAATAAAAATTCTGTTTACTGTCAAACTCGCTCGGCGAGTTATTACTCGCCAGGGCGTGTTGTTACAGGTCATGTCCTGTATGAACACGCTGCAGCGTAGGGGAGCTCGCCATGGCAGGATTATAGGTCCTGGCCCAAATTCACTCGCCCGGCGAGTTGTTACACGCCAGAGCGAGGTTCATCAGCCTGAAGAACCCAGCTCGCCATGGATGCTCGCCCTGAACACGCTGTGGCGAGTTCACTCAGAACCTGCCCTGTTTCACGAAAAATCACATTTTGACAATTTTAACACCTACAATCCTCATTCTAAGTCATGCCATTCCACAATATATATAATATAGGACAGAATGGAGAGGAATTTGGGAGTTAATTCCTCTCACACAACAATTTCCCTAATCTTAAGTTAACATGCAAAGTTTGAAATTTTTGGGAAATCTAACCAACTAACTTAAGAACCCACCTGGATGAAGCTTTTAATCCTTGCTTCTGGGCTCTACACAGCTACTGCAACCTCCTAGCTAAGCCCACGAACAGTTTTCCTTGTTTGACTCAAAACCCCCAAAAGCTCAAGAGTACGAATTTGATGAGAAGAAGACTTGGAAGTGTTTAACTGAATTGTTTGATGATGATTTCGTTTCTGAGGTCAAGAGGTGGTATTTATAGGGGATTGCTACAGAATGAGGACAATGGTTGGAGTTTTTGAGTTTTCTTTGCATGTAATATGGTTGGTTGTTCTTGTTTGGTATAAGTGATGTTTGTTGGCTAGTGTTGCAGCTGAAGACTCATGTGATTGATGGTAGAAAACATCAGTGTAAGTTGCTGAGATCAATTGCATGTGATTCTTTAATGGGTGTTGGAGAAATAAGGAGTTTTGGATGCTTGTTGCATGTGATGGTCTTGGAAATGGAAAGTTTGTTTGCTTGCCCTTGCTACTTGGTGATGGCGTGGGAAAAAGAGAGAAAGGGAGGGCACCTTGATTCAGATTTTCTGTTTTGGAATGGGTGGAATGAATAGTGAGCATGCATTCAAGTTAGTGGTTTTATGACTCATCACAAGAGGGGTGAGGTGTTGGCTTCACATACTCTTTCTTTTGAGTGGAAAATGACTCATGGGAGGATGGGAGAGAGAGAGAACACGTGAGAGGGAGGGAGAATTGGAGGGAGAGGTTTTGAATTTCTTAGTGCTAAATCATCCATTTTAGTTCACATAGTTAATTAATTAATTAGGCATTACTATTTAATTTTATGAAAAATTAAACAAAGCTTCTAATTAAATCAAGTAAGTGTATTAGGATGTGGGATATTACATTTACCACTATCAAAAGAACATCTACCTATGATCAGATTTTTTTTTCTTTCATTTTTTGCAACAACAAAGGAAAGATATATTAAAAAGGGCATAAGAAATGCCAAATCTAATACAACTGGAGCATCAACACAAATCTGCAAACTAGCCTAAGAATACACCAACATAGAAGGCAAAAGAACAACTCCTAAACAACACTGCTATGACAGAAAACAATGTGAACCAAACTATAAAAATACACCTCTAATATATATATTAATCCAACACAAGAAAAATGCAAAAGAGAAGCTTCTCGTGGGCTCCAAAGCAATTCAAGAAAAAGGAGGAACAATCATCCCTTGAAACTTAGCAGTTTCATTCTTCAAAGAAAATACATTTCATTTCAACACAAAAATCACTATCTTTAAATTGTTTTAACTAAGAAACTCAAAACAACTTATAAAAAGGAAAAGGTAAGAAAAGTGGAATAAATTGTACCTTTGGTTTGTTCAAAATGGATGCAAAGGTGCTGAAAAATTGAACCAAAAGAGAACAAAGAGTAAGTTTTGAAACTAATCAAAAATTATTTCTTGAATACAAAGTATCGAACACAAATCAATAACTATTGAGAAAGCATGGAATTAGTGATTCACTGCTTGCTTCTAAACAGAAATAATTTTAAAACAACTAAATAAAACTATACTTTGATAGATAATACATCCCAAAAGCTTTTTAAAACCTAAAAAGCAAGAAAAAATAAACCTTGAATCTCCACAACAAAATAGGCGAAGGCATCATAGCAGAAGCATTTATCGGCGTCGTTCCACCCCTCGAATCACCTCAACAGAATGGAATAAACTTTCATCAGCACCATTTTCTACCTCAAATTCATCTAGAAACAACACAAATCATAAATTCTATCAACAAAACACCAAAAACCAATATAATCAAAACTAAAAGAGAAACCAAATCCATTAATCGGAGTTGCAAATGAAGTTAAAAAGACGCAATCTTTCACTTTTTACCTCTTTCAATTCTGCTAACAATCTTCAACGCGCAAATTTTCAATAGAAACAAAAACACAAATTAATAACAAAAAATATAGTAATTAGAATTGTCACCTTCTTGTTGACCAAAACCATCTCAATAGAGCTAGTTTCTATTGGATTGAGAAACACAGCTACCTTCGACAAACGAAGAACCCTAACATCGATGCAAACATCTTCTCTGCTAGGAGTATTGCTACCAGCGTTGCACTTTTCGTTGAAAACCATTTTCAATGTGAGGAGCTTCCAATATTGACGATGTGAAGGAAAAGAAATTGAGCGCCAATTTATAGATGCTCAACGATTCTTGCTAATTCAAAATTGAAGCCAATTCACTTTGGGAGGGAAAATCGTATACACCTCCACGAGGAGGTGTTATCTGGGAAAGCCTTATTTCAATTCATATAAATGGACTACATTCATTGAACATACTGAACCCTAATCTAAATAGGGAAGACGGCAGCAGCTTCTAGTTCCAAGTTCCATAGCACTTTATTTTAATAAAATATAAAGTTGAGTTGTTATGGTAAATGACAAAATAAAGACCAACGCTGCATTAAATGCAATTCAACTAATAATTATGAATTAAATAAAACTTAAATTAATACAAAATTACGGTGCTGACGTGGCATGTGTAATTGCAATGAACAGTTGCCCAAAGCCGTTTCCGCTGTGTCAAGATTATAGATATAGATTATATATTACTCCAATAAACTTTCACTATTTGTTCTGGACTGGGCCTTAAGCCCAATAAGGCTCGAGCAATGCAAATCCATGTTCGAGCACCAGCCCTCTTCGAGGATTCCAACAGCCAGAGATACCAAGCGTATCGTAACGGCCGACACCGGAATGATGAGCATTTAAGGCTCATCATGGCTTTTCAGCCATTTTCCGGCAGCCAATTGATGGCCATTTATTGCCATCATTGGCCTTAGCCCAGCGCTGGGGGCAATATATACTCCTCATTTGAAGGAGTTCAGGTACATTCTACTCTCTGAAAACCTTCACTCTACACCTATACTAACTTGAGCGTCGGAGTGTAAACAGGTACACAACCCCCTTCACCTACCGGAACTAAGGGGCGGAGCACCGTACAACGGTCGTTGTTCGACTCTGATGACAGGTAAGATCAGTGGCGCCGTCTGTGGGAATTCACTAGTTTCCCCATCTTTTCACATAAGAAAAAGATCAAAACTACCAAAAAACACCACCTCTCACGACCAATGGCCGGAAACGGTAATGATAGTACCGGTGAAAACCATCCCCATGCTAATGCAGGTCCAAACCACCAAGAAGATGGACATTTCACCGCTGTAACCCCTACTGAGGGATCTGCTGGCCGTACCATTCAACCCCAAGAGGAACCATTGGATATCCCACCAATAGCTGTAGGGACCCCAATGGAAGAAATGATGGCTGATGGCAACACTCATCAATGTCATCAATAGGCAGGGCACAATCATCCGCGAACAGAATCGCAGGTTGCAAGTTGTCGAGGAATCATGCGCTCGCTCAACGCGCATAGGAAAAGGTCCCCGCCACCTTCCCCGCGAAGGAGGGATCGCTCGGTGACAAGGTCGAGATCCCCGAGGAGGGAGAGTCCTCGGAGGCACATGAGGTCACCAAGTCCTCGAAGGAACACCGCTGTGCACGTAAGGACTGAAGCTGGAAGGACTCGTCGCCACAGATCACCAGTCAGATCTCTCGAAAGGTTCCGTCGTCAACGAACATCAGAGAGTGACGAAGACAGGTATCTCGGACCCCTGTCCGAAAGAGTCATGAGGGTACCATTACCGCTGGGTTTGGAGAAGCTTCCAGCAATGGATACCTATGATGGTTCCACGGACCCTGACGATCACTTGGAAAACATTGAAGCTGTGCTCGAATGAAGAAGAGTTCGAGGAGCTGTCAAATGCAAGATATTTTCAACTACTTTGAGGAAAGGAGCGCTGACGTGGTACAAAGGACTCCCGCCTCTATCCATCGACTCCTGGACCGAGCTGTTCCGTCAATTCACAGCTCATTTCACAGCATCAAGGAAACATCCGCTGATAGTATCTGCCCTCGAGGCGATAGTTCAAAGGGATGACGAGCCACTGCGAGACTACATCGACCGATTCAATAAAATCGCGGTGCAAGTAAGAGTCGAGGATAAAATGAAGTTGTACCTCATGGATCGAGGGTTACGTGCGAACAGTGATTTCGCTAAAGCTGTTGGAATTGAGGAGATTCGTACGTTGGATGCTTTCCTCGAAAAAGCACAAAAATATATTGCTTACGAGGAAAGGCAAATGGCTGTTGATGCTAGGAAGCCAAGGCATCAGGATGAATCCGGACCCTCGAAACGAGGGACGGGTAATGGAACGGAGAAGGTGCGGGAACCCAAAGCCCCACCGAGCAAATTTACCAACAACACTCCGCTGAATGCTCCTCGAGAGCGAATTCTAGCTGAAGTTTCAGCAGCGGAGTTCAAGAAGCATGGGATCAGATTCCCAAAACAAATTCCTGCAAAACCAGGTGTGGACAAAGGCAAGTATTGTCGATTCCACAGAAGCTATGGTCATGTAACTGAGGACTGCATCCAATTGAAGGATGCGATTGAGATACTAATTCAGCAAAACCTGCTCGGGAAGTACAGGAAGGATCGGCCCAGAGAAAATAATGATAGAAGACAAGAGGTTGAGGATCCACCTGCTGAAGAGGAAGCACAAGCAAGCCTGCCCGTCACTTATGCTATTTCAAGACCCGAGGACTTCACTCAAGGCGAGGAAGTGCTCACCCACTTGACTTCCCACTTGAATGGATCCTGGGAAAATTTCCCTAGGACACTGGTGATATCTGGAGGAGGATTCAACAACACGACCCTCAGAACTATAAAAGGAAAGTTCGAGGAGCTCGAGAGCGTTTGCTCGTTGAACCCCGTTTCGATTGCTGAAATTAAAGAAGGGTCAGTTCCTTTAGCCTTCTACAAAGAAGAGATCCCCGGAGGATCCCCGAACTATCAGATTCCTTTGTTAGTACAAGCAAGGATGGCGAACTTTGACGTTCGTAGAATTTTGGTCGACCAAGGAAGCTCTTGAGACATCATGTACTCTGGATTGTTCAAAACTCTCCAGCTCACTGAGAAAAACTTGAAGCCTTATGTTGGTGCTGATCTTCAAGGATTCAATGGAGCAACAACAAAGCCCTGGGGATATACAGATCTAATCGTCACTTTTGGCGAAGATGAGGCCACCAAATCCATCAATGTGCAATTTTTGGTTGTTGAATGCTCATCATTGTATAACTGCATCATCGGAAGAACATCACTCGCAGATTTGTTCGCCGTCTCTTCGACCATTCATTTGAAAATGAAATACTACATAGTCGATGGAAAGGTCGCCACTTTGAACGGAGACATAGCTGCTGCTCGAAGATGTTTTGATGCTGCAGCAAAAAATATGAACACCCTGGCAACTCCAAAGAAAATGAAGACCGAACACAAGATGCCCGCCGTTAATACTGTTGGGGGCAAGATGTTGTTGAGCTGGACGCTCGAATTACAAAAAAGGAGCGCAGAGAAGAAAAGAAGGAAATGCAGAAGGAGCTGAAAGAGATATTTCGACCAATCCCTGATGGAGAGTTCGAAATAATTCCCCTTAGTGAAGACCCCTCGAAGGGAATTAAGATTGGAGCTGATCTCCCCGACTTGCTGAAGAGGCAGTTGGAAGCTTGCTTGAAGGAGAATGCTGAACTCTTTGCTTGGAGCGCTGCTGAAATGCCCGGCATAGATCCAAAGGTTGCTTGTCACCAGCTGACTATAGATCCTAAGGCTAGAGCTGTTGCACATCGTCGTAGGAAGCAGTCTCCCGAAAAAGCGGAGGCTGCAGAAAAAGCTGTAAAAGACCTCCTAGAGGCAAATTTCATTTCGGAAGCCAAGTATACTACTTGGTTATCCAACGTTGTACTTGTCAAAAAATCTAATGGAAAGTGGCGCATGTGTGTTGATTATACCGATCTTAATAGGGCTTGCCCTAAAGATGCTTATCCTTTACCTAGCATAGATAAACTAGTAGATAATTCTCCAGGATTTAAATTACTATCGTTTATGGATGCTTATTCAGGATATAATCAAATTAAAATGGCTGAAATCGATAAAAAGAAAACAGCCTTTATGACCGAATCAGGAAACTATTACTATAACGTAATGCCTTTCGGGCTTAAAAACGCGGGCGCCACATACCAAAGAATGATGAACAACGTTTTTCGAAATCAAATTGGTGATATGCTCGAAGTGTATATGGACGACATGATAGTTAAATCCGAAGAGGAAAACGATCATACCACACACTTAAGAAAAGTTTTCGAACAAGCAAGAAAGTACAACATGAGATTTAATCCTGAAAAATGTACATTCGGCGTAAAGGCAGGAAAATTCCTCGGATTCTATTTAACAGAACGAGGAATTGAAGCCAACCCCGATAAATGTAGAGCATTCTTCGAATACCCTACGCCCGACTCAAAGAAGTCTATTCAAACATTAAACGGAATGTTAACTTCCTTGTCACGATTAAATGCTAAATCTGCTCAACATGCTCTGCCACTCTTTAAACTTCTAAGAAAAGAGTCTACGTTCGAGTGGACGGAAGAGTGCGAAAACGCACTTCAACATTTGAAGCAAGCACTATCCGAGCCACCAGTCCTCACACGACCTGTGCAACGAGAAACTTTATACCTCTACCTAGCAGTGGCCCATGAGGCCGTCAGCGCCGTTCTCATAAGAGAAACCGAGCAAGGGCAAAAACCAGTATACTTCGTAAGCAAAGCACTCCAAGGACCAGAACTAAGATATTTGCAGATTGAAAAAATGGCCTTAGCCATCGTCACAGTAGCAAGAAAATTGCGACACTACTTTCTCGCCCATTCAATTGTTGTTCGCACTGACCAACCCGTGAGACACCTCCTCGGAAGACCCGACATGGCTGGTCGAATGCTCAAATGGTCGTTGGAATTATCAGAATTCGACATAAGCTATGAAAGTAGACAAGCTTTGAAAGCCCAAGTTCTAGCAGATTTCATAGCCGAAATGGCCCCAACGACTACTCAAAGTAAGAACAAATAGACCATATTCGTCGACGGATCTTCTAATGCAAAAGGAAGCGGCGCGGACATTATATTAGAAAGCGAGGACGGGACCCTAATCGAAGTCTCGCTCGAATTGTCCTTTCAAACGACGAACAACCAAGCCGAATACGAAGCCTTCTTGGCAGGATTACGGCTCGCCAAAGACATAGAGGCCGAGGAAGTCAAAATTTTCACAGATTCGCAATTGGTAGCTTCACAAATATCCGGGGAATATCAAGCAAAAGATGAGCGACTAGCAGAGTACCTAAACTTGATAAAGGAAATGCTAGCCCAGTTTAAATTAGCTGAAGTGCAACATGTTCCCCGCGAACATAACACAAGAGCAGACGTCCTCTCAAAATTGGCAAGCACCAAGCGAAAAAGGGAAGAAATCAATCCCTGATACAAGAAACTCTTTCCAGACCCAACATTGATAAAACCCAAGATATCATGCTCGTTTGTGAAATAAATGCAAGTAGTTGGATTTTCCCGATACTACGCTTCCTGGAAAACGGGGAAACTCCCAACGATCCAAAGGAAGCAGCAAAAGTCAAGCGACGAGCTTGCTCCTATGTGTCTCTCGACAATCAACTGTATCGACGAGGATTCCCCATTCCCCGGCTAAAATGTGTCGAGGAGGATAAAGTAGAGTATGTTTTAGCCAAGATCCACGAAGGGATCAACGGTCGACATTTTGGTGGACGTTCTTTGGCCATGAAAGCTCTTCCGGCGGGATATTATTGGCCGACGATGCAAGAAGACGCCAAAGAACACGTCAAGAAATGTGATAAATGCACAAAACATGGAGATATGCACATAGCGCCACCAAACGAGCTAAAGTCATTGTCTTCTCCATGGCCCTTCGCATGGTGGGGAATGGATTTGCTAGGACCATTCCCCGTCGCAGCAGGACATAACAAATTCTTGATATTGGGCGTGGACTACTTCACCAAATGGATAAAAGCAGAACCACTTGCAAAAATCACAGCCTTTAACATACTCCGTTTCTTCAAAAGGAATATCCTCGCCAGATTCGGCATTCCACATTCGGTAGTGACAGACAATGGAACCCAATTCACCGATAAAAAGTTCAGAGAATTCCTCGCAGCGTTGGGTATAACCCAACACTTCACTTATGTCGAGCATCCACAAACTAACGGGCAAGCTGAAGCTGCGAATAGAGTAATTTTGCGAGGCCTAAAAAGAAGATTGGGCGAGGCAAAGGGACAGTGGGTCGATGAACTACATAACGTATTATGGTCTTATCGAACCACCCCGCACTCCACCACTGGGGAAACCCCATTCCGACTAACATACGGAACAAAGGCAGTAATCCCCGTGGAAATAGGAGAGCCATCAAGGCGAACCGAAACACCCAACGATCAAGATCTAAATGACGAATTAATTCGAGAAGAACTGGACTTGGTCGAAGAACTTCGCGAAAACGCCGCTATTCGCGAAACATCTCTCAAACAAAAAATAGCCGCTCGACATGACAAGAGGGTAGTGAAAAGAGAGTTCGACGTTGGCAGCCTAGTTTTGCATCGAAACCTCAAAGATTCGAGCGAAGGCAAACTCGCCCGAAATTGGGAAGGCCCTTACCGAGTTCGGGCAAAAATAGGGACTGGAGCTTACTTCCTCGAAACTCTGCGTGGCGAGGAAATCCCTAGACCATGGAACGCAGAGAAACTTAAACAATACTATAGTTAGAGGTTAAAATCTCTGACGGGGCTATGTCGACCTTGTTAACACGAGGAGACAAGCTTAGACGACGGAGGAGTGCTTAGGTACGGGCACGATTCTAAAACATCAAGAAAGACAAGAGCTTTGCACCTCGTCTTGACGAGGAATGACTCCAAGCGAGCACCATCGTCCTAGTACACGTTAGGCCATGACTCCCAGCTCGCGATGGGAAATCGTCGCCGTGGTTAAATGATCGTTACAAGATCCTTCCTACCACAAAGAGTTCGGATCCCAAACCCGAACACTCGTCGAAGTTCCACAAACTCTTCGAGCACGGCGCTCAACGATACACGTTATCCGAGCAGCGACCATACATTGTTGTACTTAAAGTTTGAAAAATGAATACTTAGCATACAAGTGTTAAATCATCAAACAGTAATAAGGCAACATTTATAAGCGTAAAATCATTCAAACCAGGAAAGGATAAAATGCAAGTTATAAAAACAAAGTAAATATCACAAAGCAGCCACGAGGACTGCATAATTGTCATTACAAAAAAAGGCGAACAAGCGCCAAAGTGCTACAAAGGCGAGCATAACGCCAACAAGATTAAACAACAAATAAAACAATGTCAAAAATACAATGGAAATCACTGAGCAATAAGGTCTTCGATAGAGGCCGCAGGGGGAGTCCGAATAGCACCATCAAGCACCTCTTTGCTTTCGTCGAGACCTTCCAGCTTGAGCTCGACATCAGCATTGAGGATTTGGATCTGAGCAACCGCGTTCTGAAAGCTCGAAGTGGCCATATCAATTGCAGAATTTTGGGCATCCACAAGCTGCCTGATGAGGGACCCGCGAGAGGTGTTGGTATATTCCCCGTGAGGGTCTTCCTTCTTCTCCTCCTCGTCAGGTATGGTCAACTTTTGGAGTTGCCCTTCAAGCCCAGCAACCTTCGCCAGCAGATCCTCTTTTTCTTTAGCCAGGCGCTCAGCTTCCTCCTCCTTAGTCTGAAGAGTCTGGGTGAGCTCGACTTGAAGCTGATACTTATCTTTATAAGTTTCATAATTTGCCCCCAGCTCCTCGTAATCCTGGCGAGCCTTCTTGAGCTCAGCGTCCATCTTTTTGTGGCTCTTCTCCAAACTCTTCATCCTCTTCTCCAGCTTCGACCGCTCATCCACGAAATGACGCTCCCGAGCATTGAGGAAGTTCGCAATCTCCATCAGCTTCATGGAATGCATGGAAGATTCAGCGATCACGTTCTTCAACGACTCAGGACCCATATCCGTCATGATCGCTTAGTCGGCCTCAGGAATTATTACCTCAGTGCTCCCATCAAAGACGCTGCCCCCATGGGCAAAAACCGTGGGCAGCACAAACCTCCTTGCTGGAACTCCGGGTTCAAGATGATGAAGACCTTCCATCTGACTCGAAGAGCCTTCAATGCGAGCATTCTTTTCAGGCCTCACATCCTCAGCTGGAGAGCTCGGACCCCTCTTCTCGCCGACAACATCCCGTTGAGGAGATGCGACGACAGAGTTGGTCGCTGAAGGTCTAGGAGTTGCAGCAAGTGAAGAGCCCACTGGAGGAGTTGGAGGAACGGAGGAACTAGTGGGACCAGAGGAGCTCGAGACTAAGGCATTCCCCGCCTCTTTCGCCTTACGAGCCCTAGTGACCTCCTGCATCCTCTTGAACTTTTCTTGATTGCTCATCATATCTGCACAAGAAACAAAAACAAAACAACTTAGTAAAATCGCAAAAGATAAAACTATGTTACAAAGCGTGCAAAAAATAAAAATTGCAACAAGACATACTGAGCAAAGCTTCAGCCTCGACACGAGTCGAGCAGGCAAGCAAAGCCTTGGTTTCAATAAAACGCTTCGAGGTTAGAATGTTCCCTTGCTCGTCCACCACGGGATTCCCTTCTATGTCCGTCCAAACAACGAGGACAAACCCGTCCACAAAATCACACAACACCTTATAGTCGACAAGAATAGCTGGATCCATCTCCTTTTGAGCCTGACTAAAACTACTCGCTGGAAGGAGATAATGGCTTTTTACCCACTTGAAAGGGAAACGATTGCGCTCGACGATGATGGGCGTACCGTTAGGGCGTAATACTGGATGCCCGTTGGCATCAACCTTTGGGGACCTCGAAACAATGGCCCTAAGACCTTCCTCACCTTTCGAAAAAACCTCATACCAGTTGTCCTTGTATCCATGGACAGACTCCTCGAACATTTCAAAGAGTCTGCTCCTTTGGGTGAACGAAACCCATCCATATTTTTCCGCATCTCCCTTGGGTTTCGTGCGTTGTATCCGGAAGATAAAGAAGAATAAGTCGAGGGTGGGGACTATCCGGAGGTAGGCCGCAACTATCTCAAAGGCGCGAAGAAACGCCAAAGAGTTTGGGTGGAGCTGCGAAGGTGCTAGACGCAGATGGTTGAAGACGCCCACTTCAAAATCATTGAAGGGCAATCGATAACCAAATTCCTCGAAGGCTATTTGGTACATCGAGAATGCCCCCCATCTTTCGAACCTCTGGCACACTTTACTTCGCCTGCCGGGGATCATAATTTCCCAAGCATCGCGGCCAGGATCTCCTATTGTTGTAAAGAGCCCCGGAGGCCTTTCGGACAACCCAGAGTATCTCGAGGATGTTTTCTTGGTTCGTCTGCAACCCATGCGTAAGGTTCGGGGTCTGAAGGGTCGGTCGCTGGTTCGTCCTCGATAATTTCGTTCTGATGCTCTTCCGCCATTTACACCTGAAAAGCCGAGGAAGGAAACATGAATTCGACATTCAAACATCAAATCCACCCTTCCACCGCCGATCAAGTGAAAGGGCGAGGAACAGACTTCCATCAAAACAAAAATTCTAAGAGTCAACAAATCCCTGAGAGTTGCTCGCGCAACGGGACATGTAACACCCCGTTTTTCAAAGCCTAAAAAGGGGCATTATTTTTTTTTTTTTTTTTAACAAACAACAGAGTTGCGCATAAAATATTTTACAGTGAGCCGGCATTAAATTTACAACGAACCCATATATAATATATAGTGCATCCGAGACGCAAAGTATTCACCTGAATAATTTACAATCCACAAGTCTAAGTACTCAAAGTACAAGTGCAACAAAACAAGTTAGAATCCTATGCCTAACCAAAAAGCACGATGTACAACCACACCGGCACAGAGTCTAATTCTAAACTATAGCTCCGGCACGAGTTCACTGGGGCCCTGAGCAGCCGCCGCCCTCACGACCTACAGCATCATCTGGGGTGGGAGGAGCCCGCAAATGAAATGTTGCAAGGGTCACCACACATAACACAACAACAAATAGCATGTATATATAAAAGCGAATAAACACTTAGCAGTTCATATACTTGCACACAGTATTGAAATGCACACCAGCCTATCAATGCAGACTCTAAATGATTGTGATCACCCTAGCCGGGTCTTTTTCACATGCATGATTATTCCGGAATAAACCTCTGCAGAAGGTCGTAGGCTCGGGTGGGATAACACCTCCTACTAGTGGTGGGATAACACCAGGTAAAGTCTCTCCGACAATACCAAAACAATCACGGTGGGATAACACCGGGTGAGTCACACGGACAACACCAAACTCAAAAAGGAGGACACCAATCACTGGTCGTCGCACCCCGTGGTCCATTCCCGATAACCACGTACTATGAATGCATGAGCATACGATTCCCCTTATATGCTAATGCAACAAAATACATACCTCTCAAGCGTATGTAAACCAATCATAATATGTACATATATTTTCAAAATCATATGCACGCCAATCACATATTCATACATATATTCTCAAACATATGTAAACCACACATATATTGTAAACAATTTCTCATCCCGAGAATACATTCACACATACATGTCAAGCACTCAAAAATACACCGCAAACAAAGCATACACACATGCCATTACGGAAATAATACAAAAGAAAGGTGCCCTTACCTCAGCAAGCTTCCGTTACTTTAATTTCGCGAAAATCTACAACACACGCTACCTAAAATAAATGTAGCGTAACATCAATAAAATACTCCTCGTTTATCCTATCGAAACGAAACTTGCTCTCAAAGCTCCAGAGGGGTCTAAGGTACTTCCTAAAGCTATCCCTCAATGATTTCAGGTTATTCTCATAGTGTTTAAAAATTCACGAAGTAAATTGCACTATTTTTATAACACGAAAATCATTTTGTTTTCAAATCATAAACTAAAACCATTTTTGGATTTTTCCACCTCAAGGACTTGTTTCCCACACAACAAGACCATTTGAAACACAACTAAAACTTTTCAAAAATATTTTTATGAAAAATCGAAGTTTTCTTGCGTTACAAGTTACACATTTTTTTCTTCCTAACAACCTTTCCTACACTCATTTTTCTTCAAAACTAAGATTATCCAACACATACAAAATTTTCACACAATTGTGGACTTAGAAAAATTTTGAAATTTCTTCCCCCACACAAGAGAAGGCCACGGCCAAAAATTTTCAAAACACCCTTCTATTCAAAAAATTTCACTTCTAAATGCATGGTAATATCCCATAATACCTAACTAGCACTTATCAAAGCGATTTAGAAATTATAGAGTCGAATCGCAAATTTCGAAAAATCTCAAATAAGTTTTTTTTTTCTTAAGGCAAGAGATCATTTTCTTTTCAAAACATCCCATAACCAATCAAACAATTAAACAATGATCATGGGAAGCTATTTGCCTCTAAACAATTTTCGAAATTCGATTCCTCGAACCCTATATGGGTGCCACGGCCAAATGAGGCAAAAGGGCAACCCTACACAATTTTTCTTCATTTGAAACCCTAACCACATTTGTTAGCTCGTAACGATATTCGATCGTATACCCGACTCTTTTTGAAACTCGAAATAAATTTTTCTAAATTATGTTCTTCGAGTCGCTCAAGAACACGAGAATTTTTTTTTCTTATTTTTCGAAACAAATTTCATATTCAACAATCCATTTTGTTAAAAAGCTCAAAACTAACTTCAAAACCAAAATCTTACAACACAATCCAAGTTTATGATCTTTTTCAAATTTTTCTTCAAAACTCTTAAACAAAAATTTGTGAAAACAAGATTTAACCATGGAAATCAACTCATGTTTCACTCATGTGTACTAATAACTCTTATGAACACATCTATGGAAACAAAACTAATCAAAACTAAATTCTAACATTTTTCTTCTCAACAACAAAATCATGAAACTTAAAAATCCAAGAGGTTTTAAGGCAAGAATAGAAATAGAAGAGGTTAGTTACCTTAATGAGCAAGTGATTCCTTAGGAAGCTAGTGATCCAAGCTTGAATAGATGAGAAGAATGAAATTTTTGAAGAGATGAGTGAGTGAAGGGTGGAGTTCGGCCGAGAGAGATAAGAGGGAAGGAAGAGTTTTTGTGTGATTTGCTTCTAAGACAAAAACATAAACCTCCTTACTATTAAAACACTCTTGTGCAATCTAGGCCATTGGATCAAACTAACTTTTGCAAGGCTAAACCCTAGCCCTTGGATCAAAACAAAGTAATCATTACCTTTTTGAAAATATCTAAGATATTTCTCTTGCGCTCGCAGACGAGTCGTACTCCGTCGACGGTCTATCTTGCGAAAAAATATAAAACTCACGAGGTGATTGTTCGTCGTAAAACATTTCCAAATATTATCGCTAAACTTTATTCTCCGACTGAAATTTATTTCCTTAGCTCCCAAAAATATTCTGAAACTAGATTCCAACTTACGCCGATATATAAAGTCTCCAATTAAAATTCGACGGAAAACAGAAACCGTAAAATTTTAAGAAGCGGGTACAGTTTTCTACTCGTTTTTCCAATAAACGGAGAAAGTCGAAACTCAAAATTCTGAAAGCACAGGAATGTTCAGATTGATAAATAAAGACCATGGGCCAAAAGTCTGGGTTTTATTTATGCATAGGGAAAAAGCAGTCTCCAAAGTGATCCAAAAATCTTACTATAAAGTGGTCTTGGTTCATGGCAACCATTGGATCAAAAGGCAAAGTTCAAAGATTAAATCCTAGCCATCCATCTCTTCACAAAATATCTAGATATTCTTATGGTCTTAGCCCACTAGCTCGCTCAGTCCCTGCGCTCGCGCTTAAACGAGCCGTATCTCGCGTACCGATAAATTTTACGGAAACATAAAAAATTCTACCGTAAACCTTTTAATAAAGACAATTCACAACTTATCGCCGAATCTTTTTCCGCGACTGTAATTTTCTTCCTCACTCTTGAAAATTATTCTGACAATATATCCTAACTCACGCCGATATATAAAACTCCCATCTAAATTTCTACGGAATTCAGACATCGTAAAAATTTCCAACAGCGGGTAAAAGTCCTACTCGTTTTTCCAAAAGCGAGAATAATCCAAAACTCGTTATTTTGACTACACATAAACCTTCTTATACTCAAAAGAAGACTACGACCCAAAAGTCTGTGCCTTTCCAGCGCACGAGCACAAAACAGGCTCCATTTCAGCAAAAATTCCATTAATGCGACGATACTCACAAGACCGCTCCACCAAAAACCCTAAAAACTTAGCCGACACTAAAGTTCCTTAGAAAAAACTGTACAGTGGAATCTTGGGTCTTACATTACTACCCTCCAAAAAGAAGTTTCGCCCTCGAAACTAAAGGTAAAAGTAACAACTCAACTAGTTATTACCATCACCAACTCAACCAAATCCCTCGGATTAGGTGTAGCCACACAGATGCTAACACCAACACACTGGCACAACTGTGCACCAACCGCAACTCTCAACGAGTTCACCACTCAAATATCCTAGGGTCCACACACAAAATTTCCAAAGCCACTTCTTTTGCCTCCGCGACATAGCCTAAACCACTAGGTTCACACAAAGTGGTGACGGCTACCCTCCAAAAAGAAACACTGAAACTCTCTGCGCATCACCAAAGCTAGCAAAACTAGTCAATTCCAGTCAACATGATTTCGTCTATTATTAACAAGAGATTAAGGGTGATCAGTTCCTCAATTTGTTAACAGATAGCCAACAATCATGATGGTGTCTTAGACCATTTTTACCTAACTTTAATAATGCTCCCTTCCAATTGTGCTTCAGGTCATCCGAGGCACAATGGTCCAACATTTTCCTCAATTCTTATTATCTCGATCTCGTTAGTGAGATCCAATCGCCCAAAACACGTCACGTGGACTCTCATGCTTCCACTCACGAAACATCCATGGAGTATTATCCAATAGTAGTACAGTGCCACCACGACAATTACCACCAAAACTATTTCATTCCAAACAAGTTGTCTTCTCTTCTAGAAGATTTTCCCACCTTACCACTATCCATCAGTCCGCGACTCAATGAATATGCCGAACCGTCTGCTCACGTACGGATCTATTTCCAATCACGACTTAAATAATACCACCCCAACCTCCGGTTGGTAATTACACTCCTCATAGTCTTGGCACTTGCCAAACTAAACCATCTACTTCTCTTGGACTCCCTTATCCAAATCTCCAATTCCCCAGAATCGGTTCCTTATACGTTAACATTACTTCCAAAATGGCACTTAGACGCATCTCGCGTGCCTTAAACAAACGTTTATCCTCGTCGACGGCCATCGTCGGCGCACATCCTCTTCACAACGTATTCTCATTCTATTCCTGAACTCTCCTGAGTTCCTTTTTCTCTTACAATAACATCCTCTCTTACTCAAAAGAGTTGGTCACCCTGACCATTCCTAAATACTCCGAACATCACCACTCTCGTCGAGGTACCTACCTTCAAAATAACTCTTAGGGCATTCCTCACATTACTATTGTCTAACCATTCTTGTTGACAACATCCGAATCCCTTATACTTACTCACTACCGATTTCCATCATACCACGTCTCTCTTCATTGTAACCACTACAATGAACCAAAGCTCTACAAGCTTCCATCAACTTGCCATTAGACAATTTCTTATCCTTCTTAGTTCCAAAATTAGGTGTGAGACAAATCCCTTCGCCAATCTTCAATTGGCATAAGCCACATCTTCATGGGCTTCTCTCTAAATCCTCATTCTTTCTAGACCCCGAAACAGATCCACAAACCATTTCATCTCCATCACTCTTTCTCCTCTTTGAAGATGAATCATCAAATGAAAGACAACCAAACAATGGAACTTTTTCTCTACGAGTTCGGCTAGAAACACCATTAGCCACACTTATTGTGAACACATTCTTTCCATGACTGACCTCCCTTTACGACTAACGCATCGATGTCATAACCTCTACAAAACTCCAATCAGGCCTGTATCATCAATCTACTACTTTGCAACTTTCTAGTTCAACAACTGTCTAGAGTTGGTTCCCAAACCACCATGACCAATAACTTGCTAAATCAAAACAACATCTTTAATTTGCCGCACACAAACCAAATACTCTCTCATTCCACATAATTTTGAATCACCACAAGCATACCCTTCTCCGTTCGACCAATCTCAAATCTTCATAACCATCTAAAGCTACAGTATTCTCCAATAACAATAACCAACTTCCCACGTACGTTCTCGCTATTCAACCTGACACATCCATTCACTAACTGGATTTATCCATCTCTAACTTCCCTTACGGTGTCAACTAATGCACGTGTCGTAATCAAACGCTCCAATTGATTAATTCCTCATGTTCCTATTAAGTATCTCCTCTCTATTCGATTGGTCCTTCATCATCGTGACTATTCTAAAGTCATAAGGTCTGTTCCCACTAGGGAATCAATTCCCAGATCTCAAGTTCTGGCCAATCATATTCTTACATCTATTCACTCATCGTTTTCTTATTCACTTCTAACTCGTCCTTAAAAGGTCACTGCAATTCACCTACCAATCGACTCGTCTTACTCATCCATCGAGCCATTAAACATTCATCTCAAATCTTAATGCTCGACTTATCAAAAATATCTACCAACGCACGACACTTCGCTATGATTTTATCCTTAGTACGTTCGATACCCAAGTCAAACTCTTGAATTTACTGCTCAAGAACTACAATTACTTGTCATACCATCCGTTTAATCCTAATATACAATAAAAGTCCTTCCAACTATCAACTCTTATTGTCTTAGTACTCTTACTAACAACTCTTTTCCTGCTCATACACGACATTCTTAGAAAATATCCAAAAATTCTCATCCATAACTTGAATTTATTCAAAACTTGCCCACCTCAACTCTTATGGTATCATCAATTCAAGCTGCTACTTAGTCCTTCAACCATCTTGGTCGATCAAAATCGTTAACTTATATGCGCATCCACACAGGATCTCTACTCAATCTTGACTAATCTCCTCAAACTGCTAAACCAGTTTACTTTCTCTTATGGTTTACTTGCCAATGGTTAACAATTCTAGCTTACACTGCTACAATTATCTGGACATTTCCATAATAAACACCTCTATTATCACCTATCAGTGATATGCAACTCACTTTCAAAGGTTGAACTCCTCGTTCTTTACCTAAATATCTCTCCACATCCATCTTTTTATCCAATAATCAATCACCTATAATTTCGTTTCACACCGACATCTATACTTACTATCTCCCGAACTATGTATAGATTGTCACTTATCAATGTGATACTTGGTCTCCTACCTTTAATCCTCACGAGATTCATCCTTACAAATCATAGTTTCGAATCTAATTCATCTCGCACACTTAAATTAAACCCTTAAGTTATCCACCTTTTGCATGAATGTCGTCTAACACCACCAGGTTTCCTCACTCTGGACGTACAACGTCCTTTAATTCCAATTCAAAGTGCCTCAATTATTGTCCAATCGTCGCAATTAAATCCAATTGACATCTCGCATGCTCCACCATTCCATAGTGGCTGCGTTCTCTTGAAAACCTAATGACTTCATCAAGTCGCACCCTAACTCACCAGAGCAGATATTCAATATCTTCTTCAAAAGATCGTCCCAATCCGATCCTTACTTACAATCCTTTTTCAATTGACGTTCACTCGTCCATACTCAGTACCTTTGAGTGACAACGAGCAATACTACTTCCATTGATTTACTTCCAAGAATCTCTTGTAGTTCTTGTTCACCTCGAGTCCATCCTCCTCGGACCACTCCGTCTAAGAAATTAAGAGACACTTGTCGACAAAATTCGACCAAGGCTCGGGGTTTTACAATTCCACTTACTGATGCCTCACTCCCTGCATTACCTCAGTAAGACACAAACCAGTGTCTAGGCATATCCCATGCTAAACACAAAATAACCTACCACATAACCCATAACACAACAAAAACAACCGCTAGAACTAACACAACAGCTAGCTATGTTCTAACCGACTCTGGACTAACGACTCAAGTGCACACTTTCCCTTTGAAGATTTAAAGCCGGGCTCTGATACCACAATGTAACACCCCGTTTTTCAAAGCCTAAAAAGGGGCATTATTTTTTTTTTTTTTTTTAACAAACAACAGAGTTGCGCATAAAATATTTTACAGTGAGCCGGCATTAAATTTACAACGAACCCATATATAATATATAGTGCATCCGAGACGCAAAGTATTCACCTGAATAATTTACAATCCACAAGTCTAAGTACTCAAAGTACAAGTGCAACAAAACAAGTTAGAATCCTATGCCTAACCAAAAAGCACGATGTACAACCACACCGGCACAGAGTCTAATTCTAAACTATAGCTCCGGCACGAGTTCACTGGGGCCCTGAGCAGCCGCCGCCCTCACGACCTACAGCATCATCTGGGGTGGGAGGAGCCCGCAAATGAAATGTTGCAAGGGTCACCACACATAACACAACAACAAATAGCATGTATATATAAAAGCGAATAAACACTTAGCAGTTCATATACTTGCACACAGTATTGAAATGCACACCAGCCTATCAATGCAGACTCTAAATGATTGTGATCACCCTAGCCGGGTCTTTTTCACATGCATGATTATTCCGGAATAAACCTCTGCAGAAGGTCGTAGGCTCGGGTGGGATAACACCTCCTACTAGTGGTGGGATAACACCAGGTAAAGTCTCTCCGACAATACCAAAACAATCACGGTGGGATAACACCGGGTGAGTCACACGGACAACACCAAACTCAAAAAGGAGGACACCAATCACTGGTCGTCGCACCCCGTGGTCCATTCCCGATAACCACGTACTATGAATGCATGAGCATACGATTCCCCTTATATGCTAATGCAACAAAATACATACCTCTCAAGCGTATGTAAACCAATCATAATATGTACATATATTTTCAAAATCATATGCACGCCAATCACATATTCATACATATATTCTCAAACATATGTAAACCACACATATATTGTAAACAATTTCTCATCCCGAGAATACATTCACACATACATGTCAAGCACTCAAAAATACACCGCAAACAAAGCATACACACATGCCATTACGGAAATAATACAAAAGAAAGGTGCCCTTACCTCAGCAAGCTTCCGTTACTTTAATTTCGCGAAAATCTACAACACACGCTACCTAAAATAAATGTAGCGTAACATCAATAAAATACTCCTCGTTTATCCTATCGAAACGAAACTTGCTCTCAAAGCTCCAGAGGGGTCTAAGGTACTTCCTAAAGCTATCCCTCAATGATTTCAGGTTATTCTCATAGTGTTTAAAAATTCACGAAGTAAATTGCACTATTTTTATAACACGAAAATCATTTTGTTTTCAAATCATAAACTAAAACCATTTTTGGATTTTTCCACCTCAAGGACTTGTTTCACACACAACAAGACCATTTGAAACACAACTAAAACTTTTCAAAAATATTTTTATGAAAAATCGAAGTTTTCTTGCGTTACAAGTTACACATTTTTTTCTTCCTAACAATCTTTCCTACACTCATTTTTCTTCAAAACTAAGATTATCCAACACATACAAAATTTTCACACAATTGTGGACTTAGAAAAAATTTGAAATTTCTTCCCCCACACAAGAGAAGGCCACGGCCAAAAATTTTCAAAACACCCTTCTATTCAAAATTTTTCACTTCTAAATGCATGGTAATATCCCATAATACCTAACTAGCACTTATCAAAGCGATTTAGAAATTATAGAGTCGAATCGCAAATTTCGAAAAATCTCAAATAAGTTTTTTTTTTCTTAAGGCAAGAGATCATTTTCTTTTCAAAACATCCCATAACCAATCAAACAATTAAACAATGATCATGGGAAGCTATTTGCCTCTAAACAATTTTCGAAATTCGATTCCTCGAACCCTATATGGGTGCCACGGCCAAATGAGGCAAAAGGGCAACCCTACACAATTTTTCTTCATTTGAAACCCTAACCACATTTGTTAGCTCGTAACGATATTCGATCGTATACCCGACTCTTTTTGAAACTCGAAATAAATTTTTCTAAATTATGTTCTTCGAGTCGCTCAAGAACACGAGAATTTTTTTTTCTTATTTTTCGAAACAAATTTCATATTCAACAATCCATTTTGTTAAAAAGCTCAAAACTAACTTCAAAACCAAAATCTTACAACACAATCCAAGTTTATGATCTTTTTCAAATTTTTCTTCAAAACTCTTAAACAAAAATTTGTGAAAACAAGATTTAACCATGGAAATCAACTCATGTTTCACTCATGTGTACTAATAACTCTTATGAACACATCTATGGAAACAAAACTAATCAAAACTAAATTCTAACATTTTTCTTCTCAACAACAAAATCATGAAACTTAAAAATCCAAGAGGTTTTAAGGCAAGAATAGAAATAGAAGAGGTTAGTTACCTTAATGAGCAAGTGATTCCTTAGGAAGCTAGTGATCCAAGCTTGAATAGATGAGAAGAATGAAATTTTTGAAGAGATGAGTGAGTGAAGGGTGGAGTTCGGCCGAGAGAGATAAGAGGGAAGGAAGAGTTTTTGTGTGATTTGCTTCTAAGACAAAAACATAAACCTCCTTACTATTAAAACACTCTTGTGCAATCTAGGCCATTGGATCAAACTAACTTTTGCAAGGCTAAACCCTAGCCCTTGGATCAAAACAAAGTAATCATTACCTTTTTGAAAATATCTAAGATATTTCTCTTGCGCTCGCAGACGAGTCGTACTCCGTCGACGGTCTATCTTGCGAAAAAATATAAAACTCACGAGGTGATTGTTCGTCGTAAAACATTTCCAAATATTATCGCTAAACTTTATTCTCCGACTGAAATTTATTTCCTTAGCTCCCAAAAATATTCTGAAACTAGATTCCAACTTACGCCGATATATAAAGTCTCCAATTAAAATTCGACGGAAAACAGAAACCGTAAAATTTTAAGAAGCGGGTACAGTTTTCTACTCGTTTTTCCAATAAACGGAGAAAGTCGAAACTCAAAATTCTGAAAGCACAGGAATGTTCAAATTGATAAATAAAGACCATGGGCCAAAAGTCTGGGTTTTATTTATGCATAGGGAAAAAGCAGTCTCCAAAGTGATCCAAAAATCTTACTATAAAGTGGTCTTGGTTCATGGCAACCATTGGATCAAAAGGCAAAGTTCAAAGATTAAATCCTAGCCATCCATCTCTTCACAAAATATCTAGATATTCTTATGGTCTTAGCCCACTAGCTCGCTCAGTCCCTGCGCTCGCGCTTAAACGAGTCGTATCTCGCGTACCGATAAATTTTACGGAAACATAAAAAATTCTACCGTAAACCTTTTAATAAAGACAATTCACAACTTATCGCCGAATCTTTTTCCGCGACTGTAATTTTCTTCCTCACTCTTGAAAATTATTCTGACAATATATCCTAACTCACGCCGATATATAAAACTCCCATCTAAATTTCTACGGAATTCAGACATCGTAAAAATTTCCAACAGCGGGTAAAAGTCCTACTCGTTTTTCCAAAAGCGAGAATAATCCAAAACTCGTTATTCTGACTACACATAAACCTTCTTATACTCAAAAGAAGACTACGACCCAAAAGTCTGTGCCTTTCCAGCGCACGAGCACAAAACAGGCTCCATTTCAGCAAAAATTCCATTAATGCGACGATACTCACAAGACCGCTCCACCAAAAACCCTAAAAACTTAGCCGACACTAAAGTTCCTTAGAAAAAACTGTACAGTGGAATCTTGGGTCTTACAGGACAAGTAAAAACTTGAGGAATAAATGTCACATGTGTCCTATGACACGGGCATTCATCTACTCATGGGTGCTCGAACAGTTACAGTGAGTATTCGACATTAGGGCAGAAAAACCCACTAACAAAAGCAGTTGTAAAGGCCAAAACCGCCAACAACCGCCACCTAGAAAGGGTAAATAAGCCAAAAAACTATAGTTTTTCCCTAAAAACTACCGTTTGTGGGAGGGTAAAGGGTGCTAGCCACCACTTACAAACCCTCCACCACCGTATCGTCATAAAATAAAAGCATCATCACTATGTCCATGGCAGAACAATCATCATCACTATACGTATAGAATCAAGTATAAACAAACACGCTAAAGCACTGAAACAGACGAAATAGAGCAAAGTACTTACTTGATCAAAGGAAGAGAAGATGAAATCTTGAACTGAGTCTGAAAGTTAGAAGCGCTTGGTGATGGAATAATGAAGAAGCGGAAGTTGAGAGGTTTAAAGAGAGTTTGAGTTTGATAAATGAAGTAAAAACTTCAAAAATCCCTCCTTTCCCTATATATAGAGAAATCCTCAACAGTTGCACCTATACGGAGCAGCGCAGCGCCTCACAAATCGTAACCGTTACTTTGATCCAAAGGCAACGATTCAAAGGGATCCAACGCTTCAGATCAAATCTTAAGGTAACCCAAAAGGCGCGTAGATCCAACGGTGTACATTTGAACCTCGAGAAGCCAACTATACAGATAGGCACTCAAGTATTTTAATAGCCTTTACACGTGGCAGCAGAAGACAGAACGACTTGTCCTTTCAAAAGTCCCATCATCTGCTCGCGAAAATCTCGGCTAAATCGAGAAAATCTCTCAAAAATCCCTCAACTATAATCCGCCAATTGTGATCCTTGCATCAAATCGGATACGCAATAAATGCTCGCAATAATCAACGGATCTTTAAGATCCTCAACAATAAATGCGAGGGTTCTAGATCGAATCCGTGAGATCCCGATTCTTGAAACCTTCGAAAAGAAACACGATGTGCTCAACAGTGTGCTCTTGCTCGAAGATCCTCACATCAATATCTGACGAAGACGCATTGCTCGAAGACAAAATCTAGCAAATATAGATAAAGTCTAAAGATATGATCGACATTTGCTCGACATGAAGTCATTACGCTCACATTCGAGCACAACGACTTGGGGGGCTCTAGTTCTGGACCGGGCCTTAAGCCCAATAAGGCTCGAGCAATGCAAATCCATGTTCGAGCACCAGCCCTCTTCGAGGATTCCAACAGCCAGAGATACCAAGCGTATCGTAACGGCCGACACCGGAATGATGAGCATTTAAGGCTCATCATGGCTTTTCAGCCGTTTTCCGGCAGCCAATTGATGGCCAT
Organism: Trifolium repens; assembly: GCA_030408175.1. Taxonomy (NCBI): domain Eukaryota; kingdom Viridiplantae; phylum Streptophyta; class Magnoliopsida; order Fabales; family Fabaceae; genus Trifolium; species Trifolium repens. Next base: position 40,510,118 of record CP125842.1, on the reverse strand, counting down.
TTATTGCCATCATTGGCCTTAGCCCAGCGCTGGGGGCTATATATACTCCTCATTTGAAGGAGTTCAGGTACATTCCACTCTCTGAAAACCTTCACTCTACACCTATACTAACTTGAGCGTCGGAGTATAAACAGGTACACAACCCCCTTCACCTACCGGAACTAAGGGGCGGAGCACCGTACAATGGACGTTGGTCGACTCTGATCACAGGTAAGATCGCTATTCATCTTATAATCAATGTTTCACCTTTCAACTTCAATTGTTTCAATCATGGGAGATAGAGCATGGTGGAAGAGGGTGTAGGTGAATTAATGTAATGATGAGTTGCATGGACCGTGAAAGGTTTAGCCGGTTTTTTACGTTACAAAACAAATGCACAAACAAGCATGTTGATAGAGCAATAGCCCTTCAAAATCATGAAGGATAAATATTTTTCTCTCCCTAATAATTGACAACCTAAACTTTTTGTTCAATCGGTTTCACTTTCTTTTTCTAGTATTAATTATTTATTGATGTTTTTGATGTTGATAGAACCCAAATTCATTTTGGGTTCTATCAACATGATGTTTTTGGTGTAAAATAATTACTTCCTCCTTTAATTGAAGATTAAAAAAAAAAACTAACTAAAACATATCTTCCATGACAATTGCACTCCCACTCTCCTTTGATCTCCCTCGTATAATTTGTGTACTCTTGCAATTTGTAGCTCATCACACTTAGGCTATAGTAGTTTGTACACTAACATAAAACTAAGCATTTTTTGCACCCAAAAAAAAATAAACTACACACTTTTGAAAAATATATGTATATATATATATACAAAATGTCATTGGTTTCCATTAAGCTATAACACTCTTAAAAAAAAAATAAATCATTTTATAACACAAAAAAAAAACAAACTCAAATTCATTCTCTTCATTTTTTCATTAAGCCCAATCCAAATACACTAAGCCCAATTCATTTTCTTTTTGAAATTCTTTTTTTTTTTAATAACAGAATTTAAAAAAGAATATTTTAATAATGAATAAAAGAATGTGGTGGTGGTTCGGCGGCGGCGAACGGTGGTCCACGGCGGCGGATCCCGGATTTTCCAACGGTTCGGCGGTGGCCGGTGGCGGTCCGGCAGTGGCCGGGGGTGGTTGCAACCACCCAATTATAAAATTAATAATAAATATAATATTAAATTGTTATTATATATTAAAAAGAAATTATTTAATTTTTATCTAATTAAAAATCTGTTTTTAATATTAAAAAAATCAGTTTCTTAATATTTTTTTCTATAAAATATTTTAAAAATTTGATCAATAAAAACAATATTTTTTTTTCTTAAACTAATCAAATAGTATTTATAAAAAAACAATTTTTTTTTCTTAAACTAATCAAATAGTATTTACTTACAAAAAAAAAATCAAATAGTATTTTAAAAAATTAGTATTTTTTTCTTAAACTAATCAAATAGGATGTGATTATGGATCTGAACATCCAAAATAAAAACTGGTTTTATAAAAGTGGATGATCAACCATTTAATTATAAACTGGTTTATTTTTGTTTGCAAATAACTGGTTAGTTGGATATGATTATGGATTTGAATGTGGTTTTATCCATGCGACCGGATATTTTGCTCACCCCTAGAAAGGGCCAGTAATATCATATGACTTTTATATGTTTTGCCTTCTTGACTCTTGAAAAATATGAGTATGTAATTTTAAGAGATTCAACTTTTTGACCAAATATTATATTTAAGGGTCTTTTAAGGATACATGTTAAGAATTTAAAAATGAAAAATTCCTATAAATAAAGTGATATTATTGACCTGTAATAAATTATATGCACAATTTTGAAGATAAAATTACTATATAAAATTCCTTAACATGTATACTTAGGATACATATGAACATTCTCCTATACTTAATATCAATATTATGGTGCACCAATGAGACATGTCTTATATTTTTACTCTTTGGATCAATAAATCTTCTCTTTACAAGATTTATTGATTCAATAATAGAAAAGTAACTTATGATGATGCAAAAACAAAATATTTGTGCACATAAGACAAAGTCTATATTTAGTCTATTTTTATGACTAACTAGCAACTAATATTGAGTTTTTTTTTTTTTGAATTTGACTTTTACAACAAAAGTAGTTTAAATTCCGGTTGAGAAATTGTACAAAAAAAAAATCCAATTGAGAGACGTGTCCACATTTAATTGAGATTTATTAGAGAGAGAAAAAAAAATATGAGAAACATTCAATTCAGTTATAAATTTTATTCATAAAATTACAAAATTATATGAAAAGTACGTAGTAGACATATTTAATCATAAGTTATATAATTATTTCTATATTGACTCTCTGATTCTTAGAGAAAAGTGTCTCTAATAATCAGGAGTTCGACCATAATTTTGTTACTATATAAGTTGCATAAGTTTTTTTTTTTAAATGTAAGTTACATAAGTATTTTCTTTCTTTAATTACTACTTCAAAATTATGTCTAACTTCAAGATTGTGGAATTACTGGCCCCAGCCAAGTGGACCCTTTTGGTAAACCTTTGCTTCTAGTCTACTAGTTAATTGAGTAAATAATAAAAATGAGCACTTCTTTGTAAACAACTTGACAAAGATCCATGTGAATATATTACTCCAATAAACTTTCACTATTCATCTTATAATCAATGTTTCACCTTTCAACTTCAATTGTTTCAATCATGGGAGATAGAGCATGGTGGAAGAGGGTGTAGGTGAAGTAATGTAATGATGAGTTGCATGGACCGTGAAAGGTTTAGCCGGTTTTTTACGTTACAAAACAAACGCACAAACAAGCATGTTGATAGAGCAATAGCCCTTCAAAATCATGAAGGATAAATATTTTTCTCTCCCTAATAATTGACAACCTGAACTTTTTGTTCAATCGGTTTCACTTTCTTTTTCTAGTATTTATTATTTATTGATGTTTTTGTTTCTGGTCATTACCCTCAATTTTTTATGGTAGGTAGGGAATGGAAATTACTGTTGATTGTGTATGCATCATAATGTTATACTATTTATTTAGATTTTAGTGTGCACCACATAACATGAACTGTGTATTATTCACACACAAAAAAAATAATAAAAAAATAGAGTATTGATGCTTACATTATTTTCTACTTGTTCTCTTTCATTAACATTTATTTTTTCTTTGTTTCAAAAAACCCTTTAACTAATTATGTTTATTTTTTAATTTTGGAGATAGTCGTAAATTAGTGTCACTCTATTTAATTTAATAATTTCCCCCTTTTTCTATATATATTGTTCTCATTTGGAAAAATAAATAAATAAACGTAACATTGAAGAAGGATGTTGATGATGAAGGATCTCTAATAATAGGGTGGTTATCTTCTGCAATGGTGGTTGACCGAGGGCGACGTGCATGCAAAAAAACATTGATGACAAAGTTACTCTAGACATAATATAGTAACGAGTACTAAAATGAGAAATATCTAAATTATGGTAAGTTATGCTTTTGTTATATGAAGTGAAAGAAACACCTTCATATAGGAAGATTTCTTTCTCCACCCCGTGTCTCATTTTCACCCTCTGGGCTTCCCTTTTAACCCCTGAAAAAAAACTTTGGTAAATACGTATCGAAGTTTTAAACGGTTGAAAACACATGCTTATACCCTTAAAAAAGTTCGGTAAATGAAAACCGAACTTTTAGGGGGGTAAAATTGAATTTTTTAGGGGGTGAAAAAGAGACACGGGGGTGGGGAAAGAAATTTTCTTCATATAAACCTTATGTTTTTGGGCCATAACCAAGTCACATATTTATTCAGTTCGGCCCAACATTTAAAATGTAGTCGGTCTTTCATGTTTATATACATTCAAATTTCAAACATCATTGCGTAGTATCTACTTGATTTTATGTAGCACAATATTTGGTGCATATATAATATAAAAATCCAAATTATAACTTCCAAAATTTAGAGACAAAAACTACAAAGTAAACATGCAATGTTTTATACCATTTGAATACATATGATATGCACCACTCCTTTTCAAGGGTCTACAAGCAACTACACTACACTTCAGTCCTAAATATGTCAAAAAAAGGAATCAGTACCCACCAACACTTGAAGGCCTACGTACATTTGTGTTTTTACTTTCCAATACGTCTAATACTTTCCCTCCTTCATTTTTTCTTGTATTCCCTTTTATAATTTAATAATTATAAAGGGTATAATGCTTAACATTTGATGAGCTATTATTTTCAAATGGATATGTATCTAGTGTTTTAGAGTTACATGCCATGCCTCTACCACTCAATTCCACTATCTCTTATTCTACAGCATATGTGACTGGATGGATGGATATGATGGATAGTTGTAAAATGCAAGTTATAAACACATGCCAAGGGTATATTCATCCATCAATCAATTTTCTATCTTGGATGTTGTCTCTTGTGGAATCCTCTAATGATAAATTAGAGATATAATAATCGATTAAATTACTTACCAAGATGATCATACTCTAGGTCTATTAGCTAAGTTGATAGAAAAAAAATATCAATATTTTAAATTTGTTTGATCATAGTTGTACCGTAGTACGATTGAATTGAATTGAAGTGAAGTTCACTTGTGGTTTTGGTTTATATTGTTTTTATTCATTTGTCATGCTCTACTATGGGTTGAATTAATTGAACCGAATTTCATGTCCCATTTTTAGAACATTGAAAATGATTGCAGCCTTGTAGGCCTCACCATATCCTTTTCTGATTTGTATTTATGGTGTACCTCTGCTTATGCCAATATCATTCAAATTTTGTGATAAGTTGATTTTGGATTGTTGCAATCTTGGAAGGTAATTTTAGCAAAGATTCTCACTTTCAAAGTATCAAATGGCTCGAGCAATTTAATTAGCTTTTTGAAACTCTAGTCGATAGTTATCTCTATTGGTACATGTTTAGGGTCGAAGTGAGATTGACAGAATTACAGTAAACTACAATAATTTTAACAAAAAAAACTCATTGAAGCTTCAAGTAAATTACGATATGATATCACAATAGTTTTGCTAAACTCCCAATCCATCCAAACATACACCTAGAAAAATCACTTGATAATTTTGTCACCATAGTTAAATTTTATTGCAAGTAAATCAGGCCATATATAAAATGATTCACATGTGATATATTCTATCACAAGGTACAATGATTCATATCTTATGCCAATGCTGCCATTTAAGGTATTGAGCAAGATTTTACTTCCATTGTTTTCAACATGTGATTATGAGTTACTTACACAATAATGCAATCCCAATAACATTTTATGGACCATAGAATTTATCACCAGTTAGGCATTTTCAATTCAATGATGAAACAATTCGTATGGTCCTGACCGATCTATTGGTTCAAGATAATACATCAAAATAGCATCAACATCATTACCATCTTGGCCACTCTTGATTTCACAATGATTGTTAAAAAATTACAATAATCTTTGATTTTTCATGGATGCGAAACAAATATGATATTCTATGTACAAAATTAGCTGACCAATGGAGTCACTAATTACATATTACTCAAAAAAAATTCCTCTCCGATGAGCATGTGACTAATTAAAAGCCTCACAAACGCGTAGCAAAATTTAGAGGCAACATCAATTCTATATTAGAGGAACTAAACATGTCAAAATCAATTCTACACTTTTAAAATCAATTTTGATGTTACTTAAATCTTAATTGGCCACTTTTCAAGAGGAATTGGTTTGTGCTTCATATATGAAAGAATCATGAAATAATTTTTTCTAAAAAAAAAATATACTAAAGTACTCCTAAGAGTTGGTGTGAATTAATCTCTTTGGTATAGCTTTTCTCTTTAGGCCCCAGAAGAGAGTTTGTAGAATATGCATGTGTTCCCATATGAATCATGATTTATGTTGTAAACAATTTAATCAAAGTTCATGCTTGCAATTAATATATATACATTTTTATACAGCTAAGTATATGTTTTTAAAATTAGCCTTTTTCAAAAAAGGAATGACTCAAAATAAATTATTGTTTGTATTAAATTAAACTAGTTTTGAGACCCGTGCATCGCACGGGTCTATTGACTTTTATTAATAAAATATTGTTAAAATATAAGTTAAGTTATTGTGTTCTTTTTTGTAAAATTTATTAAATTAATAATTTTTTTTATTAAAATAATTGTCCCGTGTATTATTTTTGTGTATTAAATTATAATTAATAATACCAAATATTTATTATTCAATTCCTTTTTTTATTAAAGCAACTATCCCGTGTATGATTAAATTTTTTTTATTAAAGTAATTGTCCCGTGTATGAATTTTTTATTCAATTTCTTTTATGTATTAGTGATAAATATTTTGTCTTGTGTTTTTTTTTTTTTATATTTATTATTGATAGGAATTCATTATTCTGTTGATTAAAAAAAATTGTGAAAGATCATGTCATTTATTTTATATATATATATATATATATATATATATATATATATATATATATTTAAGATTGATATTATACTAAAGTATAAAATTAATTGAGAATAAAGTATTTAGAAAAATATTATAAACTATTATTAAAATATAAGTGACGTTATTGTGTTTATTCTTGTAAAATTTATTAAATTAATATTTCTTGATCATAGCAATTGTCCCGTGTATGATTTTTGTGTAACAAATTAAAATCAATAAATATTTATTATTCAATTCCTCTTTTTTATTAAATCAATTGTCCCATGTATGATTAAATTTTTTTATTAAAGTCATTGTCCTGTGTTAATTCGTAAGCTTTTTTGATGCATGTTAATTCATAAATTTTCACTAACAAAAATTATATCTTTATAAATTTGTTTCATAAACTACCTTATAAAACTTATAATAAGTCAATCCAAATGAGTTCATTTTCTGTAATAAATTAAAATTGATTAATATTTATTTTTAAATTCCTTTTTTTTATTAAATCAATTGTCCCGTGTATGATTTAAATTTTTTATTAAAGCAATTGTCCTGTGTAAACTCGTAAGTTTTTTTTTACGCATGTTAATTCATAAGTTTTCACTAACAAAAATTTTATCTTTATAAACTTTTTTCATAAACTAAATTATAAAACTTATAATAAGTCAATCCAAATGGGTTCATTGTGTTTTTATTTCTATTTTTATGTTCTTTTATTTTTAAGCTTATAAATAAATATCTCCTTTTATTAGGTTCTTCTATTTTTATATTTTATATATAAGTTGTTATATGTTAGATTGAGTTATCATTCATCATTCAAAAAAAAAATACTATTTTTTCATTAAAAATTTGCATTATTTTTTATGTGTATCTTTTATATTGATTTTTGTTCCTATTTTTATGCATAAATTTTTTTTAATTAATTTTTTTTGTTAAATATATTTGATTAATATTTCTTTTTAGAGGTGGTGTCCGATGCTATTTTTATGGGAAAATTTATTTATCCTTATCTTTTTTTTACTCATACTTTTGTTTTGTATCTTTTTTTTAGTTTAGAGTTAAAATTACATTTAAGGGCTTAAACTCTGAAATATTATTAAACTTGATTGGACAAATTTGGTATTTTAGTAGTTCTATTTTTACTTTTTATATATAAATTGTTATATGTTAGATTGAGTTATCATTCATCATTCAAAAAAAAATTACTATTTTTTCATTAAAAAAAAAAGTTTGCATTATTTTTTATGTGTATCTTTTATATTGATTTTTGTTCCTATTTTTATGCGTAAATTTTTTTTAATTAATTTTTTTTGTTAAATATACTTAATTAATATTTCTTTTTAGAGGTGGTGTCCGATGCTATTTTTATGGGAAGATTTATTTATGCTTATCTTTTTTTTTTTTATTCATATTTTTGTTTTGTATATTTTTTTTTTAGTTTAGAGTTAAAATTACATTTAAGTGCATAAACTCTGAAATATTATTAAACTTGATTGGACAAATTTGGTATTTTAGTAGTAGTTTCTTTTAATATATTGTAAGTAGATATACTTAATTAATATTTCTTTTTAGAGGTGGTGTCCGATGCTATTTTTATGGGAAGATTTATTTATGCTTATCTTTTTTTTTTTTATTCATATTTTTGTTTTGTATATTTTTTTTTTAGTTTAGAGTTAAAATTACATTTAAGTGCATAAACTCTGAAATATTATTAAACTTGATTGGACAAATTTGGTATTTTAGTAGTAGTTTCTTTTAATATATTGTAAGTAGACTATCAAGATTAAGGGAATAAATATGCAGTGGGTTATATCTAATATCTTCCCCAAATCTTTTTCCACTAATCATTCACAACAGTAGGAAACTAGAAGGTTTGTACCAAAAGTTGAAAAAGCAACATCCAAAGTTGAAAAAAATAAAATTTCCCCAAAGTGGCTTCAAAGTACTTCTTTTCCACAGTTTTTAAACAGAGAAAGTTCTGTGCCACTATGAAAAAGTGGGAGATGGTAGCATGCATGAGGAAAACTAGGTAGACTTGGATCCACCTTTGCCTTTACTCTCATTTTGCACATTTGGTTAGAATCACCTCAATATTGCTTAAGATAGTTACAAAATTAGTTACATTTAGTTAAAAATTGATTATGATTAGTTAGCTCAATTAAGATCATTAGATAATGAAGCATTTTCATTCTATCCAATCTAAATAATCATAACTAATTTATAACTACCTTAAACAATATTCAACTAATAATTCTAACATTTTTCACAAGCTTTATTTTTTAATTGGCTAAATATTATTAATGGAAAAATCTCATAAACAAGAAGTATAAGAGATTGTCGGATCTTTGTCAAAAAAAAAGAGATTGTCGGATCAAACAAAAAAAACAAAATGATGAAAACACTTTTACCAATAAAAAAAATACAACAAAAAATTACATCGACCCACCCCTTACAATAGTTTAAGTGTCTATCACCAACACTAAAACACAACAAAACAAAACGAACAAAAACTAAGCTGCAAAAACAACCTCAAATAAAACTATCACTCCAAACCCAAATAACATGATTTAAAATTTTACCATGAGTCATTATCGTCCAACTCCAACCTAAACCCAGAACAGAACACTGAAACGAAGCACAATAGAAATATTTTCCACCGAAAATACCATTTTCGAACCAGATTCTACCAAACTAAAAAAACAACATCCAATTACGTACACTCCACACAGATCTGAGCAAAGTGTAACCCACCCAAACATTTAGCTTGATGGAGACCACCAAAAACTTCTCGTATTTGCAAAAAATCTACATTTGTTATAACTACGGTAACAAATATGTTAAAAGTCACACACTCACACCTTGTATTATATGTTATAATAACTTATATATTTTATGTGAAGCTGGCTAAATATTAAAATTTCCTCTAATTTGTTTTGTTGGACCACTAATATTTTTCATATGAGATAAAGTAAAACAATGTGAAACCTGCTATGCTACAATATTTTTTGTATCTTAACTTAAATTTGAAGCAGATTTCAAGTCATCATTGAAGAAGGTGATTTAGGACCACAAGTTACAACTACATAGATTGAGGAAACCTTATAGATTAATATAGTACATATATAAGTATAATAAAGTTTAAAATAAATGTTTAATTTAATTTATTTTTTGCATCAAATTGCTCGTTGTACTTGTACTACATCAATCTCGTGCTTTTGTCTTTGTACAATATCTTTTTCCAAATATCTTTAATCTTTATCCTCTGAAAAGAATTTTGGCAAATGGTAACAGCTTCTAAATACATATTTTTAATGTTGTATAATATAATGCAATCTTACATCATGAATGAGCATGACAAACACCCAACCAACGGGACCTTCTCTTAATTAGCTTATTTTTTTATTTTGGGACGATGAACTTTTTGTAGCAGGAGCTCATCTATTTATTTTATTTTATTTATTAAAATGTCATCTACTATTTTATTTTTGGACAGAATCTCATCTAATATTTATTTTATTAAAATCTCATCTAATATTTATTTTTCTCGACAGAATCTCATCTAATATTTATTTTTCACATTCTTCATTAAATCTTGTTAGGAATTATACGCATGTGTGCGTGTGAAAGTGACTTTCGAGTAGTGAATTGAATTGGACATATCTACCATCTATCTACTTTTCCATTTTATCATCAATCTTCGTCGTCAACGAGCACATGAACAATTTACTACAGAGTCAACTAGGTTAATTACTTTCTCTTTCTTATGATAAAAAGATTTTTCTTTTTTGTTTTACAAAAAATATTTTTTGAGTCATATTAAGGTCCCGTTTGGCCCGGCTTATTTTTTACTTTTTATTTTAGCTTAAATGAAATAAAGAAGTATAAAATTATATTTGACACTATTTCTCCTTAAAAGTATTAGAGAAATAAAGTAAAGAAGTAAAAAAAAAAAAAAATTAAGTCAAACACAATTTTTTCCTTCTTTACTATTTTTAAGGAGAAGAAAAAAAGAGGAAAATAAGCCGGGCCAAACGGGGCCTAATTAGTGTTTGAAAGCTATTAGCTGGAAAATTAAAACATAATGCAATTTTAATATTAAAAATAATATTTAAAGAACAATATTGAAAGGTATTACTATTTCGTAATAGTTCGTCATACATCAATATTGTCCAACGACACATCACCCAGTGTGTGTGTAAGGTGTTGGCCTCCACCAACTTTCAACCTTGATAATTTTTTTCTTTTATGCGGTCGATTCTCATCACTCTAGAATAAGTATTATTTGCAAAATACTAGCCAATGTTACCATGAATATATTGAATATAAACGACGAATAATTTAATTAATATATAGAAACAAAATTTTCAAGCACAAGTGATGACATGAATTTCTATGATATTTTTAGTGTTAGTATTAGTAATAAAATGACCAAGACAGATCCAAATACGAAGGAAAACCTACAAAAGCAAGAAAAAATATCAAGACAGAGTCCAAAATGCAAAAAGACAAAAAAAAAAGCCAAAAAAGTGAAGAAAATGAGCATTCGATCGCAGCACGATGACTTCCATCGCACCACGATGGAAGCTGCTTGTTTGCCAAGAAATCAGAAGGAATAAATCTGAAGAAAATCTTTGCATCGCAGCACGATGGAGTATATCGCAGCACGATGGAGTAACTTGGCGATCAAGCTGATGAAATGCACAAGATCAGTTATAAAAATAAACTGAATCTTCACATCGCAGCACGATGGCTTCATCGTACTGCGATGACCTTGCTGAGGCCCATTACGAAAACTATAAATAGAGCCTCTCATTCATTGTTAAAATCATTCAGAAATAGTAGAACACTCTCTACTATAAGGAGAGGTTCAGAGATGCTCTATTGGGCATAGTTTTCTCCCCTTACGGGAAAACTAACTCATCAAGGTATGTTTAAATATGTAGTCTTTATAATTATACCTTAGGTTGTGGTGGAGAAGATGAACTCCCCTATGAATATTTGGAGTTTGTGGTTGAGTCTAAGTTATAATAAATGATATTTAGTAATTGTGTTTGTTATTTACTTTCTTGCACTTAATAACGTTTCTCGTAATCTGGCCGGATAAGCGGGAGTGCCCTTAGAATTGATATTAGGTTTTTACTTAATATGGTCTGGAACTAGTAGTAAATAATGCTAGATGTATAGAGACGGTAACATCTTGAACTAGTCATGAACTGAGCGGTTAGAGGAGGAATCATGAACTAGATGTGAACTGAGCACTTAGAAGATGAACATCCCGATACTAGGACCTAGAGATTAATTGGTGAAGGTTATAATGCATGTTTATAAACAACTCACTTAGTAATTAGGGTATGTGACATATCGAGGTTAGGCTCTCGTAGGTACCTTAGTTGTAAATGTAGGGAAACTTTAATAAACATAGTGTAATAGTAAGGTATTACTACAACAAGGATAATTCACCGCCGAACATAATCTAAGTAACTATGTTATACACCGATCATGCCAAATATGTAGAAGGGAGGGAGTCCAACTACCATACCTAGCCTCTATATTTCTTGAATCTATATTTATACATTCTGCTATTTATATTTCTGCAAAGCATTACGCTTATTTTATAAAAACCTTTTTCCAAAAACCAAAGCGAATGCAAACTATCACGAACTTAAATAACGCTACTGAAGCTTCGGCACGATCCCTGTGGATACGAACTCAATCTATACACTAGAGTGTGAATTATTACTCGACGACAGACTGGTGCACTTGCCAGACCCTAGTCAAGTTTTTGGCGCCGTTGCCAGGAATTGTGTTTACAAAGCCTTACTAGATTTATTTAAGTTTGTCAAAAAAATTCGAAAATACAAAAAAATTAAAAAATCAAAAATCTTGTTGATTATTGTGGATTCTAATATGTGAAAATTCTGGCTAAGGATAAGTCAAGGTCTCCGAGCGATCCGTTGTGATCCACCTCACTTACCTGAGAATTTTCATAGTGACAAAGACACATGAGACAAACCAAAAATAGTTTTACAAGAAAAATATTTATCCCAGTGCTACTGAGGTATTTTGTTTAAAGTGCATGCAGACAGGTACTCGAGGCACTAGGAATCACAAAGGCTGGCAACAGCCAAATAAAGACAGCATTCTCAAAGGAAAACTCTCAAAGTGATGAGGGACAAAATACATTGCAAGAGAGAAAGCTGCAACAAAAAGTCAATGGTCAGACGGATCATTTGACTAGAGCTTCCACAGGAAGTAAGGGAGTAAAAGGGCTGTTTACAGGAATGGTTCGGAAATGCAGGAACCATTGGTGAAGATGACAAAGAAAAGAGGGAGAGGCCATCAGGAAAGAAATAATTCAATCAGAAAAACCAAGCTGTAAAGTCACATCTGAAGAATAATTTCTTCCGCAGATAGAAAGCGCAAAAAAAAGAGACATGCACGAATATAAGTTTGGAGTGAAATTACTGTGTTCTATGAAACTGCACCGGTAAATAAGTCACTACAAGAAATATAACTTTTGGCAACAATTTTTTTTGTTACAAGTCGCTGGCAAAACTACCCAAGGTATTTTTGCCAGCGACTTGTAACAACTTTTAACATAAAAAGTTGTTGCAAAAAGTCATATTTCTTGTAGTGAGTCGCCAACCGGATAGTTGAGAATATGGTGACACAGACCTGGTCCTGCCAAGATTGTAATCGATATGAAGGAAGGATGGTCAGTGCTTCAAGCTAGAACAAAGGAGCACAAATAGAGAGACATGTGAACCTATCCTCTGTAATGGAGGAAATGTCTCAAGCTAATGAGAGGCTAAACAAGCGCTGCTTGGGAGGCAACCCAAGGTACAATTTACTACTTTATTTTAATTTTTGCAATTTTAAAATTTTAATTTTAGTTTAGGAAAAAAAATAAAAGTACTACATTTTTCAAAAAAAGACCTAGAAAAATAATTTTTTGAGAAAAAAGTTGGAAAATCAAATTTTTAGCAAAAACAGGCAGTCCATCGCAGCACGATGCATCCCATCGTGCTACGATGAACAACGTTCAATTTTTCAAAATAACGGACGTCCATCGGAGTACGATGTATCGTATCGTGCTGCGATGTGAACGGAAAAAATTTCAAATCCAACAGCAAACCATCGCAGTACGATGTGATCCCATCGTGCTGCGATGAGTGAACGTTGCCTATAAATAAAGCACGAATTTTTCACTTTTCACATCAAAATTTTACGCCGTTACTCTGCTCAAATTTACCCAGAGACTTCACAATATCCTTACCTCATAGAAAGCTCCAAAACCCATATTCTTCTTCTTCTCCTACACTTTCCCAACAAAAAACCAAACTTTTTCATAAAAATCAAACTTTTTTCACTTCCACAACTATGGCACCAAAACGATCCAGAGCATCAGGATCCACTTCACAGGCTACCCCTCCCCGCTTCTTGAGTAGTGTTACTCAGAGACATCATGGTATTTTCGGGGAGAAGAGGCTGGTTCAGGAGGTCGGTGTCGAGATCCCTGCTTTCGACTCAGTTCCACGAGTTCGGGAGATTCTTACGGGATATGGATGGGTGCCCTTCAATAATATGTTGGGGGAGTGCAACGAGACCGTGGTGGAGGAGTTCTATGCCAATGCTATGGCATTTGGCCCAGGTGATTACAAGTCCTATGTTCGGGGGGTTTATGTCAGTTTCTCCCCGGACACTATTGATGCTACGTTCGGATTCCTCCCTGAGGATCAGTGCGGGGTCCAGATGAGGCGTGCTTCCTGGAGAGAGGGAGCTATTACCGACGCCGAGTACGACCAGATCCGAGAAGCCCTGGCTATCCCAGGCAAGGATTGGCGTTAATCGAGACAGGGAGCGGGACAAAGACTACAGGGTACGGACATGCTGCCCTTGGCAAAGCTGTGGGCCAAATGGTGGACCAGCAACTTTGAGGCATGTTCCAACGAGACGGAGATTATCACTTCCAGGTGCTTAGCCATCTACAGCATCTTACTAGGAGAGCCCATCCAGGTTGGCCGAGTGATTGCGCAGAGTATCAAGCGCATGGTCACATCTTCTGAGGCCACCATTGGCCACCCTTTTTGTCATCTCCCACATATGTTCCCTAGTTGGGGTACCAGAGGAGGACGATGACAATATCATTGGTGCAGAGATTCCTCTGGGGGCGAGGTTCCTTTCCCGAGCCCAGCGGGGTTATGTGAGAGCTTAGCAGGGGCAGCAGCAGGTACACCAGCCGCCACCCCAGCACCAGTTCTCAGAGTATGAGCTGGGCATGGCGGCCACACAGTATGATATCCATGTCCGGATGGATTGGGGTTACCCAGATACTCCCCGCACCTGATGGACGCTGTTTATGGGTATAGAGCTTAACACCCTCTGCCTTCTTACCGCCAGCAGTATCCGGAACAGCCGGAGTTGACAGGGCACTTCAATAGGCAGCACCAGAACTTGTTGCAGCATCAGCAGCAGGTTCAGGACAGATGGGATCAGACAGTTGCTGAGGAGTTGGCAGCTGAGATTGAGGAGGAGATGGCCAGTGATGATGAGGGCGGGCACTAGATCCGCATTTATTTTTAGTCTTTCTTCATATTTCTTATGTACTTTTTATTTTATGTACTTTTTATCTATTGTACTTTGAATTTCCTGATTATCATTTTCATCTATTTAACCCTTATTCAAACTTACAAAAAATTAAATAAATGTTTTGCTGTTTATTATCTAATGCATGACTAACTGTTATAGGTAAGGTTGCGGCGAAATGAGTTATAAATCTTGATGAGACGAATTTCACACCTTCATACGAAAAACCAAAGGTGATTGCTCCGAAGTGCGAAGTTCGGGAGACAGAGAGACGAGTGATGAAGCTGATGTCCGTGAGACAAGTGTTCAATTTCAGATATACCTAAGCCATGTGAGGATTTGAGCCAAATATTTCCAAACGGTATTACCACTTTCTTTCGAATTACTATGAGAGTACCGTGCACTTGTTTATTTTCTAGAACTTGCTCTAATTCTCTGCTGACTTGTTAGTTTGATATTATATGCATTGAGGCAATTGTTTGTTATAACCCAGAGCCTTTTCAAGCCACCCTTTATGATATTATTATCCTTTGCTAGCCAATTTTGAACCGTAAAAAAATTATCCCTTTTGTTTCGGTGACAAACCACATTACAAGCCTATAGACCAGAAAAACAATGATTTACCCTATTTGGAGTTAGATAATAGTTCTCAAAACGTCTTGGCAACAAAACAAGTTTGGGGTTGCTCATGGAACTAGCAACATCTAAGTTTGGGGTGGGTATACGGAGAACTATCACTACAAAAAGAAAAAAATAAAGAAAAGAGACGGGAAAACATAAAAAATTCCCTAAATAAATAGTCTCTTGAAAGAAAAAAATGAAAAAGAAAGAGCCAAAAGGCAAAAGAAAGAGCCAAAGGGCACAAAAAAGTGATAGAAAAGAACCACACAAAGACACATCTGGTTCTTCATCTCCAATACCAACACAAAAAGGCAACCTAAGGAACAAAGGTTGCGTACACAAAAAGGAACAACAAAGTAGAACTTAACTCCAATGTTTAGCCTACTATTCCCAAAAATGTCCTACCTTGACCTAAGCCACGTTATAACCCTGAAAAAGACCTCCAAAAATGCATGAGTATTGAATTTTGACCGGTTGCTTAGAGTTCTTGCAAGCCTATGGTAAAATGGCAGATTGTACGATGATTGAGAGATAACCCTTTCAATTAAATGAGCGAAAAATACAAATGTAAGAGAGAGAAAAGTTGGACATGGACTCTTGCGGGCATTTGTCTGATTTGCTACTATTGACGTCTCCTGAGCCTAGCAGGACTGAGCATGATCGCGATGGTAAGAAATCAGCAGTACCATTGCTGAAATATAAGAAAGGTTGTGAAATTCCTATCATTATTATTTATCTCTTATTTCTCTAACGATCTTGTCTGAGAGCATGTTACTTGAGGACAAGCAACAATTTAAGTTTGGGGTTGTGATGACAGGAATTTCTATGACATTTTTAGTGTTAGTATTAGTAATAAAATGACCAAGACAAACCCACATATGAAGGAAAACCTACAAAAGCAAGAAAAAGCATCAAGACAGAGTCCAAAATGCAAAAAGATAACAAAAAACCAAAAAAGTGAAGAAAATGAGCATTCCATCGCAGCACGATGACTTCCATCGCACCACGATGGAAGCTGCTTGTTTGCCAAGAAATCAGAAGGAATAAATCTGAAGAAAATCTTTGCATCGCAGCACGATGGAGTATATCGCAGCACGATAGAGTAACTTGGCGACCAAGCTGATGAAATGCACATGATCAATTATAAAAATAAATTGAATCTTCACATCGCAGCACGACGGCTTCATCGTACTGCGATGACCTTGCTGAGGCCCATTACGAAAACTATAAATAGAGTCTTCCATTCATTGTTAAAATCATTCAGAAATAGTAAACACTCTCTACTATAAGAAGAGGTTCAGAGGAGCTCTATTGGGCATAGTTTTCTCCCCTTACGGGAAAACTAACTCATCAATGTATGTTTTCTTTAGGCTTTTGTATTTAGGTTATATTCTTGTAATTTAAATATGTAGTCTTTATAATTATACCTTAGGTTGTGGTGGAGAAGATGAACTCCCCTATGAATATTTGGAGTCTGTGGTTGAGTCTAAGTTTTAATAAATGATATTTAGTAATTGTGTTTGTTATTTACTTTCTTGCACTTAATAACGTTTCTCGTAATCTGGCCGGATAAGCGGGAGCGCCCTTAGAATTGATATTAGGTTCTTACTTAATATGGTCCGGAACTAGTAGTAAATAATGCTAGGTGTACAGAGACGGTAACATCCTGAACTAGTCGTGAACTGAGCGGTTAGAGGAGGAATCATGAACTAGGTATGAACTGAGCACTTAGAAGATGAACAGCCCGATACTAGGACCTAGAGGTTAATTGGTGAATGTTATAATGCATGTTTATAAACAACTCACTTAGTAATTAGGGTATGTGACACATCGAGGTTAGGCTCTCGTAGGTACCTTAGTTGTTAATATAGGGAAACTTTAATAAACATAGTGTAATAGTAAGGTATTACTACAACAAGGATAATTCACCGCCGAACATAATCTAAGTAACTATGTTATACACCGATCATGTCAAATATGAAGAAGGGAGGGAGTCCAACTACCATACCTAGCCTCTATATTTCTTGAATCTATATTTATACATTCTGCTATTTATATTTCTGCAAAGCATTACACTTATTTTATAAAAACCTTTTTCCAAAAACCAAAGCGAATGCAAACTATCACGAACTTAAATAACGCTAGTGAAGCTTCGGCACGATCCCTGTGGATACGAACTCATTCTATACACTAGAGTGTGCACTTGCCAGACCCTAGTCAACAAGTGATAGTTTAAAAAGTATAAGAGGAGTTTTGCTTTGAGCTATTTTGTATTTGGCATATTTTTACCGTTATTTAGCAGTGATTAATCTTCGTCGACGAAAATGAAAAATATGGGGTGAGTTCTCATCTCTCATCCAAATATTATCCATACGTAAACAAGGATCTAACCCCTAAATACTTGTTTAAAAGGTTCAATACTATTATCACTTAAATTTATTCATTGTAAGTATAGTTTTGTATTTTCAATAAAACTTTAATTATGTCTAAAAGGATTAAATATGTAACTTTGATATTTATTTTATTTCATTTCATTTATAACCACAATTAATTATTTGCATAATTTTTTAAGGAGGTGTTCATATGCAAACCGATACAAATAAAAAAGAGATATCATTCTAGAAAAACAAAAAATCATACAAAATTTAAAAAGAGTATTTTCATTATAGTTGTCATATTCAATAGTAAATAATTTTATACACAACATTTTTAATAGGTTTACAAAAGGCCAAATGTTGTTACTTGAGTAACTTAATATAGACTTCTTCTATTATTTCTACATTCTATTTAAATAGATTTAGACTTTATATTTAATCACTCCTTATAGATATTAGACATAGCTCTGCACAAATAGAATTATATAGCGCCATTCAA
This sequence comes from Trifolium repens, assembly GCA_030408175.1. Lineage (NCBI taxonomy): Eukaryota > Viridiplantae > Streptophyta > Magnoliopsida > Fabales > Fabaceae > Trifolium > Trifolium repens. The sequence continues at coordinate 40,491,590 of CP125842.1, read as the reverse complement.
AAAAAAATTATATAGAATTATATAGAGGCTTAGAGGAAAATGAGAGCCTCTGATGAAGAAATAGGTTCTGATGAAGAAGCAAACTCTGATGTGTTCAAACTATAAAATAGTTTAAATTTTGAGTAGAAGTTAAGCTCTGAAGTCGGACTTAGTTTTTTTTTTTCGGTTTTGTTTGTTAAACTCATAGTTTGTTGTTAGTTAGCAGTTAGTTACTTTTTATGTGTATATAACTTATGTGTATATAAGCATTTGTATCTTTACTGTAGATAATAACAATTACATCTTTCTTTTTCTCCAAATTTCGTATCACCTCAAACTATTTGTGGAATTCTCTCAAAGTTTTTCTTTGTCCCTAACAAATGTCACACAAATGGAATGATCAAGAGTATGTCCTAACATTATTTTTAGTCATTATGTAAAAAACAATATTTATAACTATAAATTATTATTATTAATTATTGTGAAAGAAATTATAAATTACGATGAATTGAAAAACAAAAGAGACAGGTTTCACTGTAGGGGTTCAAAGAAAACGCTTTTTATGTTTCTTACCCAAACGCATGCATGTTGTATAAAGTGTAAAAACTGTAAAAAGCAGGGGTGTATGTTGGTCAGATTGGGTTGGGTTTGGCCAAAACCAAAACTTAAATCATATAAGGTACTTCGGATTTGATCTAGTAAAATAACCACCAATTAAAATATTGGATCGGGTTGGATAAACCCACTAATTTTTGGATTGAATTGGGTTGGGTAGTGGGTTATCCGAACTATTTTTCTATTTTTTTTATATTAAAAATATAAGTATCGAATCATCATATTTTTTTCATAAAAATAACTCAACCATTGTATTTTTTTGAAAAATAGTGTAACTGTTTTTTACTATAAAAAATAATCACCTATTTTTTGTGTATACCCACTAATGTACGGGTTGGATGGTGTGTTACCCAAATGATTTTTTTTATTTAATATAAAATTACTAAACGAAAAATCATCATATTTATTTATGAAAATTATGCAATATTTTTATTTTTATTTTTTTTAAATAGTGCGATAAATTATCATATCCGTTTATAAAAATCATTCAATCTTTTTATTTTCTTAAAACATAGTATAATTTATTTTCAAAATAAAAATATTTAGTGATCAAATGACAAAAACTTTAGTATTTTCATAAAAAGAATAACACTAGTGGGTCAATAGATTTTTTGAGCTAAGTCCGGCTTTACTCGGAACCCAAATTTTTTTTATAGGTTTTTCATTTTTGAAATCTATATTCACCCATTTATCCGTCCCGATCCACTTTTTTGGGTTGGATTGAGTGAATTTGACCGAATCGATTAGATTTGCCCAATCTATGTACCCCATAGTAAAAAGTATTTTACTGATCAGTTCAGTTATTATTTATTCTTGATACAAGTATTCAAAATCATAACCATTAATTAACCAATACTCCCTCCGTTTCTTTTTAATTGTCTTTTATTATCATATTTAGCGTTTCTATTTAATTGTCCTTTTTGTATTTTATGGGTGTGATTTGTCAATTATACCCTTTGTCAATTGCTCTTATCTTTTTCCATAAAACCAATTAAGGCTATATATTTGGAAAACTAAATCTTTTTTTTTTTAAAAAATTTTGTTGGTACATAACATATTAAATTTTGTTTTTTTTTTTGTATATAATATATTAAACTTATAGGAAAGAGAAAGTGGGGGCAAAAAAATAGGAATTTATTGGGGATTTAAACGAGGGTATAATAGGAAGATAACGTGCAAAAATACACTTCCTTAATTTGGTGTTATCATTCTAAAAAGACAATTAAAAAGAAACGGAGGGAGTATGTTTCTATTCTACCAAACCAAATAAATAGATCGAAAGAAGGTTTCACACGCACCTCACAACAACAGCATAGGGAGACAATAAGTAGCATCAATTGTAGAATACGCAACCATACGAGGACAATTATATATACTTTCTGTAATCAATATTCTTTTTTTTTTTTCGTGTGCGATCGATATTCTGTATTGTGCAAATATAAATAACTACTTAATCTCCTTTTTTATTGGACTTTGTTAATTGATAACTACGTAACCTCCTTTTTTGTTGTGGTTAGTTATTAAGAAGAAAAAAATATTTTTTTTTACTATAAAAAAAACTGAAAACCTACTTTTATGGGGAAGTTGTGCTTAGTTATTAAGAAGAAAAACAAATTATTTACTAAAAAAAACTGAAAGTCTATTTTTTGTGGAAGTTATTTTTTATGGATAAAATTGGAATAATAAAAAAGCCATCCCAAAAATTTGAACCCCTTTATATATTAGTATAGATATATTTGGCTTAAACTTCATTTTAGTGGCTGAAAGTTCATAAATTTTTTTTAGTTCTTGTATTTTTTTTTCAAATTAGTTCATATATGTGCAAATCTTTTTTATTTTAGGCCCTAAAGCTAAAATCCGTAGGAAATTATTTATACGAAAATTCGTTGATTTCCTGCGGATTTTAGTTTTAAGGGACTAATATAAAACCAAACAATTTAGACATACATGGACTAATTTGCAACAAAAAAAATACAGAGACTAAAACAAAAAAATCACAAATTTTCAAGAACGAAAATGATGATTAAACCTATATATTTTCACCGTGCATGTTAGACATAATCTAAAAAAAATCTTCTAAGCAATATCGTGACAAATACACATGTCTAATAATATTTGAGCATACTCAAGTATTCAACCTATTTTATCCCTCTATTGCCATGCAGCTATAGCTAGCAGGCCAAGTCGTAGTCATAAGGTGGTTCCTTAATTTCTTTCCATGTTTTCCCGCGGGTGACATGCTATGATTGATCACCAAAACATTTTTTACCTAACCATAATTCATGTGTTGTTAGATCATGGAAAACATATGATTAGAGTACGTAATATATTTACCTACATAATAATAATAATACATCAATTGACTGGACATGTGTCTAAAGTCTAGTTAATTTGTTCCGGATCAAAACCAATTGTCCCCAGCCAACTTTATTTTTCTTCTTTCTTTCGAATAAAAGATTTTATTAAAGGGAATAAGGGTTTATTTTATTTTATGTGTTCATGTATAAAATAAATTTATTACTCTTTAAGTTAAATTTCATAAAAAATGTAGTTAAGTATTTTTTTTATAAACTTTAACAGCATTTTCATAACAAAAATTAGCTAAATAATATAACTTATTAATTAGCGTGTATTTTTTTAAGAAAAAATTAGAGCGCAGAAACATCACATGGCAAAAAAGCATCCAAACTACGTTAAAATCTCAAAATCATTATATACTGCATGCATGGAGTCCAATAAATCTAACAATATTAACCATTAATTACTAATTCATTAAAACCCTTACACACAAAAAATAATGACGTAAAATAATGCAGTGAAGAAAAAAAGAGTGCACACCAAAACTCTTAGGAAAAAAATTGCCTATGAACCAAAACCACGATATATATACTATTTGGTCCACCAAAGCAGAGATATTAACACACTCTCCTCTAAATATTATATTATTACGCGTACGCCATAAAGACCACGCCGTTGCTAATCAAATAATATTATGAAAGCTCCTATTATTATAATCTTGCCTCCAATTATGTTATCAAACTCAAGGAAATGTTGTTGAATATTGCTTGCAGTAGAGTGTTAGAGTTGGATTGTGATATTAAGGGAGAGAACTAAGATATTAGAATGGATCAATAATGGTTGATCTTTTATTATTCACACAAGTGCAATTTATAGAGATTACAAATGCAATATCTTGCATGACAAGTAACTAACTAAAGGATAACTAACTATACCTACTTTAACTAACACACATGGTTACATAACTAACTTCATGTGGCTTAACAAACTAACTAACCAACAATGGATTATCTCTCAACACACCTCCATAATCCAATGTCTGATCCTTGTTACAAACAATATGCAAAATCTGCTGCAAAAATAAACAACACTGCTGCAAGCTTTTACTTCTTTGCTGGTTGTGTGCAGTCAAATTTTTCAATCCCTACGAGCTTTCTTAACTCCTTGAATCTATCAACTTTCAAGGGTTTAGTTAAGATAACTGCAATTTGAACATTAGTGTTGCAATGTTCAACAGTTAGCTTTTCTTTGCTAACTTGGTCTCTTAGGAAGTGATATTTGGTTTCAATATGCTTTGACCTTCCATGTGCAATTGGATTTCTGGCCAAGCTTATAGCTGATTTGTTGTCCACATTAAGTAGAGACTAAGCCATATTGCTTGACATGTTGCTTGTGCTGCTGCAACATATTCTGCCTCACAACTAGATAATGCAACAATGCTTTGCTTCTTTGAAGACCATGAAATTGGTGAGTTTTTGAATCTAAACCAGTACCCTGATGTGCTTCTCCTATCATCTTTGTCTCCACACCAATCAGAGTCAAAAAACCCTTCTAATTCAATTTCTGATTCCATCTTGCTTTTGGGAAAACAAGACCAAAATCCTGAGTTCCTTTCAAATACTTAAGTATTCTCTTGGCTGCTATCATATGTGATGCTTTAGGATTGCTCATAAATCTACTCACAGATCCTACAGCATAGTTGATATCTGGTCTAGTGTTGCAAATGAACCTTAGGCTGTCTACAACTTGCTTGAATAGAGTAGCATCAACTGCTTGCTCATTCTCATTTTTTGACAGCTTCAAATTTGCTTCCATTGGAGTTTCAGCTTCATTGCAACTCTCCATGTGAAACCTTTTTAGTACATCTGCAATGTACTTACTTTGATGTAGCACACCATTTGATCCATAGAGAAATTCCAAGCCTAGAAAGTAGTTGAGTCTGCCCAAATCACTCATCTCAAACTCATCTTTCTATCTCCCCTTGAATTTCTCAATGGTGTCATGATTACTACCTGTGATCAACAAATCATCTACATATAGACAGATCATCAAAGCATTTGAAATATCACTTCCCTTCATGTATACACCAAATTCCACACTGCACTTCACAAAGCCTTCATTGTGTAGAAATTGATCAATTCTCTTATTCCAAGCTCTTGGAGCTTGTTTAAGGCCATACAAAGCTTTTTGAAGCTTATATACTTTGTGTTTCTCTGTTTTAACCTCAAAGCCAGGTGGTTGAGACACTATACTTCTTCTTCTTCTAATGGACCATTCAAAAAAGCAGATTTTACATCCATGTGAAATAATTACCAATTCATTGAACTGGCAATTGCAATGACTAACCTTATAGTCTCCATTCTTGCCACAGGAGCATACACTTCACTATAGTCAATTCCTTGTTGCTGAAGAAAACCTCTTGCAACCAATCTTGTTTTATGCTTTAGAATACTCCCATCTGGATTTCTCTTGACTTTGAAGATCCATTTGACACTGATTGGCTTTTTCCGAGGTGGAAGTTCAACTAACCTCCATGTGTTATTCTTTTCTATGGACTTGATCTCCTCATTCATTGCTTTTCTCCAATTTGAATCTGCAAATGCTTCATGCCAGTTAACTGGTTCAGTGTCAGCCATGAATGCTAAGTGAACCAGATCTCCATCATCATTAACTACACCATCAGAGATAGTTTCATGATCAGCAAGCCTTACTGAGGGAAATCTTGTTCTGGTTGATTTTCTCAAAATTCTATCATCATCATCACTTGAAATGTTCATGTCTTCCACATGATTAACACCATCATTGTGATCAACCACTGGCTGAGCTACTGCAGTGCTAGCTATATCATCCAAATTGACCATTACCTGCTTGTTGACATTTGATTCCCATTTCCATTGTGATTTTTCATCAACAATGACATCCCTGCTTATGACTATCTTCTGATTTCTTGGATTATACATCTTGTATGCACCAGTTGCATCATAGCCAAATAGGATAAGTTTCTCACTCTTATCATCTAGTTTTCTTCTCTTTTCATCAGGAATGTGTCTGAAGCATATTGAACCAAATATCCTTAGATGTTTCACACTTGGTTTGTGACCTGTCCATAATTCTTCTGGTGTTTTATCTTTCAATTTCTTTGTAGGACACTTGTTCAACACATAAGCAGTTGTGTTAACAACTTCACCCCATAGACTCTTAGGCAAATCTTTCCCTTTCAGCATACATCTTGCCATGTTGAGTAGAGTCTTATTTCTCCTTTCAGCCAAACCATTATGTTGAGGAGTGTAATGAGCTGTAACCTCATGAATGATGCCCTTTTTTGCACAATACTCTTTGAAAGCATTTGAATTATACTCTCCCCCACCATCTGTTCTAAGTATTTTCAAATGATTCTCACATTGTCTTTCTGCTACAACACAAAAGTTTTTGAATACAGAAAATACTTCACTCTTCTCTTTTAACAGATATATCCATACTTTTCTAGTGAATTCATCAACACAAGTCATGAAGTATCTGTTACCTCCTAGAGTTGAAGTCTCAATTGGGCCACATACATCAGAATGGACTACATGTAAGGCTTGTTTTGATCTTGAAAAGACTGCACTTTTGAAAGAATTTCTGGGTTGCTTGCTAGCAAAGCAACCTTCACACAGCTTGTCTGGTGTGTGAATCAATGGCAAGCCTATAACCATGTTTTTACTACCAAGATGATTTAAACTTTTGAAGTTTAAATGTTCATACCTGTAATGCCATAACCACCTCTCATCTTCAGTGATCAAACTTGAAAAACACTGTATTTCTGATGCCTGCAGATTGACTTTGAATGTTCTATTCTTTGATAATGGTGCTTGCAGCACTAATTTGTTGTTTGGATCATGCACTTCAATATACTTATCTTTTGTTGACAGTGCAAACCCTTTCTCAATTAACTGGCCAAGACTGAGCAAATTGTGCTTCATTGTTAGCACATATAACACATCAGTGACAAAAGCATGATTTCCATTCTTCCTTTGAACCATCACTTTGCCATTTCCTTCTACTGAAACTGTGCTATTGTCTGCAAATTTGACTGTGCTTTTGAATTTCTCATCAAATTCCAAAAGCCATTCTCTGTGTCCAGTCATATGATTGGAGCAGCCTGTGTCAAGATACCATAATTTGGAATGATCATCAGCAGTATTAGTGGTTACCATGAGGAGAACACCATCAGAGTTTGAATCATTTTGCCTGACATGATGTGCTTCATTGTCTTGCTTTTTCTTCCCTTTGTTCTGACATTCTGAAGCATAGTGACCCCATTTGTTACAGCAAAAACACTGAATCTTGCTTTTATCCTTCTTGCTTTGATTCTTGTCCTTTCCATAACCATCTTTACTTTTAGTTGATGAATCAGCTTGACTGTGATCACCATTGTGATGATCTTGATCATAACTTGACTCATTCTTTCCCTTGTATTTATCATGCTTCCATTTACCTTTGCCCTTACCATTCTTTCCACCATTCTTCACATAGAGATCTTGTTCTTGCTGACTTTTTGTTTCTTTCCTCTCCTTCAATCTTTGTTCATGTGCTTCAAGTGAACTTTGAAGTTCATTCACTGACATTGTTGACAGGTCCTTTGATTCTTCAATTGCCACCACAATGTGATCAAATTGAGGGTTTAATGTTCTCAAAACCTTTTCAATTATCTGCTGATCTGAAATCTGTTCACCCAAATTCTTCATTGTATTAACTAGTGTCTGCAACCTTGTGAAGAAATCACCAATAGACTCCTTGTCCATCATGCCTAACAACTCATATTGTCTTCTTAGTGCTTGAAGCCTAACCTTTTTCACCTTATCACTTCCTCCATGTGCATTGCTGAGTATCTCCCATGCTTGCTTAGAACTTGTTGCAGAAGCAATCTTTTCAAAATTTGTTGAATCCACACATTGATGAATCAAGAACAATGCCTTACAATCTTTCTTTTTTGCTTCTTTGAAAGTTGTTTGTTGTGCCTCTGTAGCATTGTCTGCAAGTGCTTCATAGCCATTTGGAACCAAGTCTTCAACCTCTTGAAAGCCAAAGATCACATTCATGCGAATACACCATTGATCCCAATTTTTACTGTCTAAAATTGGAAGATTGGATGGAAGAGAGTTATTGGAGGGGTTCATGATGCTGAATGTGTGAGAAAAGAATCAGAAAGATAGGTTCTTGAAAACAAAGAAGGAATGATGAAGATGAAGGTGATGAAGAACAATTAGGATCGAACCAAAAGAGCTCTAGATACCACTTGTTAGAGTTGGATTGTGAGATTAAGGGAGAGAATTAAGAGATTAGAATGGATCAATAATGGTTGATCTTTTATTATTCACACAAGTGCAATTTATAGAGATTACAAATGCAATACCTTGCATGACAAGTAACTAACTAAAGGATAACTAACTATAGCTACTTTAACTAACACACATAGTTACATAACTAACTCCATGTAGTTTAACAAACTAACTAACCAACAATGGATTATCTCTCAACATAGAGAAGCTCTTTAAAAAGACATGCTAAGGTGATTGAAGAAACCATTATTTCTATTGAGATTTATATCTTTTGATAGTTAGCTTAGTTTGGAATATTATTATTGTACAAATATGTTTTAGAAGGAAAATACACACTAATATTGTACGTACAAATACATAAATTGACTTGTCTGACTTTTAAACGAATTGATGAGGACAAAATTAGTATATTTTTCCATCCTAATGACAACGATTTGACAATTATAACAAATTAGTTTAGACACTTTCTCATAGACCACACTCACATTGAAGGAAAAAACTCTTTCTACCATTTTCTCATAAAACACTTTAGTGTAATGATGCCCAAAAACTTTGCTCTTCATAATTTAATATTAATATATAGGGTTAATAAGTCTTTATTCCTGTAAAGTTGACGAATTTTTTGTTATCCTCTGCAAAAAAATTGTTAGGATTCCCGCCTTGCAAAGTAAAAAATTTTGGATTCCTTCCTTGGGTGCAAGGAATCTCCACATGGCATTGCCACATGAAATTTTTTAATTTAAATGCCATGTCACCATTTTAATTTTTTTTTCTGCTCAGACATTTTTAAATCGGTTGAAACGAAAGAGACTTAAAAGGTTTCACGTGGAGATTCCTTGCTCCCAAGTGGGGAATCCAAAAAATTTTACATTATACTTTAAAACAACAACATATATTATCGATAATATTTTAAATAATCGAAGTGAGACTTAACCAATCATACATAAAACCCAACAACCATATTGAATTAAAAAGCAACCACACAAATTAATATAATTTGACACCACATTAATCACATTTTCATCAAATATGAGACATCTAACTTACTTTCACACCAACACATCTCTCCATCTTTGTCATCAAAACTCACTATTAAAAAAATTAGTACTATTAGGATTTAGGAACAAATTCTCTGAAAATTATCGATAATATTTTAAATATTAGTGCACCATTAACTGCTTGAAAAAACGATTCATATTAGAATTTGCATTCACCAAATATATGAGATAATTGCATTATCATAATTTAACATCTAATATATATTTTGCAATTAAAAAGAAACCATATATTAATGTTGATTTAATATCAAGATGTAGTACATGATTAATGTTTTGTAGTTCTACTAGTAGACTAGTAGTATTAGGGCCCGTTTGGTGCGCAGGATAAGAGACAGGATAGGATAACTGTATCATATCTTATCTTAATCCAGTGTTTGGTGAACCAACAAGATATGATAAGTTAATCCTGCAACTTATCCTATCCTGTCTCTCTAGTTAAAATTCTTATCCTGAGTTTAAGCTGGGTTACGGGCAGGATAGGATAAGAAAATAATTTACCCATTTATTTGATAAAATATATTTTAAAATAAAAAATAAAAAAATATTAATAATAATCTAATTTGATAGTAAATATTTTAAAAAAAATAATTTTTAAATATATACACAATTTTCGCAGAAGGGTAATTTTGTAATTTACATAATTTGAAAAATCAAAATTATACTGTAATTACAATATTTTAAAGTAAAATAATTATTAAAAATTGCAAAATAGGGATATTAATTTAAATTTTATAACAAATTAAATATAATTCTCTTGCAATGGTAGTTTTATTATTTACATATAAAATATATGATATATTTATTTACCTTATGTACCTAACATATATAATTAAGTTATTTATTTGATCATATTCATATACAAATTTAAAATGTTTATTTGCTCATTATTTTATTTAAATTTATACGAAAATATATATATTTGATTGCTTATTTAAATTTTTTATTTATAAAATTCAAAGTATTACAAAATAATTTTTTTAAAATAATTATTTTACAATGTTATTTGTAATTAGAATATGATATATATATATATATATATATATATATATATATATATATATATCTTATTATATTATTATGAACGAGATATATATTAAAAACATTATACGATTGTTATCATGTTTGTTATCCTGTCTGCACCAAACATATGATAGGATAACTGTGGATAACTATTATCCTGCTTATATCATATCCTATCCTTATCCTGTTTTATATCCTATCCTGACACTATCATATCCTGCGCACCAAACGGACCCTTAGTATATTACTACAGTGGGACCCCTTAAAGGATAGGCATTATATGACCTTAGTTATGTATCAACAACCCACTTGGAAAATTTGGTAGTGAGTAGTGAGAGTTATGGTGGTACCTTTAAATCAAGAATATTAATCATGAATCTACCATATTAGTTATTCTTGTCTTACTTAAATCCAAATTAATTACTTACTAGTACGTTCTTCTTCAATGTAATAGGTTATAGAATTTAGATGGGGTCTTGACTCTTGTTGGAAAATGCCACATTGATGAAGCAATATATATGTATCATACAATATAATATTTGCAGTACTCTGTAGTAATTCCTCTGTCATATGGTAGCCAACAGCTCAATGTTCTGTTTTGAATGTAAATAAATCCAGTTGGTAGAGTTACATAAGGGTTCTACCTATTTCTACAATTTAAATTGGAATCTATTAATCAATTTTGATGTATCGTGTCATTGTTATTAAAATTCAAATGCAGACACTGCAGAGCTAGGTAGTTGAATGAATATTCAAACATAAATATGTAACACAGAAGTGAATTTTCCCGTGACTCCATTTAATTTGTTGAGTGTCAAATGGTCCTGTGGGGCATTGAGTTGGGATGCCAAATATAATGCATAAGCGTCACTCTTATATCATTTAAAACAATGACCAACTTATTCTAAAGAAATTATGTCCAAAAAAAATTATATTTGGCCAAAAGTTTAAGACCTTAGTACTAATCCTAAAATAAGAAATTGGTATAAAAAATTGAGAAAAGAGAGCATGTACCGACATTGTAAAATATATTTACACTGTTATTTAATACCAACCATGTATTCCACTAAATCATCTTATTACATCTCACTTTTATGGTATGATGTGGAGAAATAGTTAATTACTATTGGACGTTTGTGTAAAAATATTTTATACTGACGTAGCATATCCATTAAACTCTAAAAAATTATGCATGTTAGACGTATGTCAGGCGTCCAATTTTGAAAAGAGGAATTGAAAATAGACATTAAGATGACAAATCACAAGATTCCATAAAATCAAACTGTGCCTAAAAAAAATCATCAAACTGTGCACTTCAATTCTTCCATGATTTATTTATGGTCCGTTTCGATTGACTTATATTTTATTTATTGAAAATAATTTATTCAAATAAATAAATTTTATGTATAGTAATTTATAAATTTATCAAGATAATTTATAAAAAATAGTTTTGGAAACACAATTTTTGTTAATGAGATTTTATTAATTTTAATAGAAATGTATTTATTTTTAAACTATTTTTTATAGGTTCAAAAATAAGTCAATTTAAACGAACTTTTAACATGTGCCCTTAGGAATTACTATATAAAGTTTCTTTACAAGTGGTCCACCGTGAATTAATGCTTAAAATTGACTGCAATCTTAATAAATGTCGATAATACTCTTTAAAAGTAAAAAATTGGGACTCTCCTTTTTATGTCTAAAAAAAAGATATTATTAAAGACAATTCAGTACGAGTTAGATCTTTTATTATATGTTATTTTAATCAAACTGATATTAATTAAGTCATTACTTAAATCATGAAAATGTGAACAAGCATTACAACATACTTTCAAACAACAACGTAAATTATCGATAATATTTTAAATATTTTTAAATATAGGGTCACTATTGACTGCTTGAAGAAGCGATCCATATTATAATTTATCTTCACCAAATATATAAGATAATTGCATTATCATAATTTAACATATAATATGGGGAAACAACCATTTTAGTATTTAAATATGTAATTCGCTGTTATTTTGGTCCCTGATTCAAGAAAAAATACAAAATAGCCTTTAATCCGTAAGTCACTTGCGTTAAAATTGAAAAAATTATTTGTACAGTGATAGACTTGATCTCTTACTCTATCATTCTTTTTTGTTTTTTTAAAAGTATTTTAGTGGCTATAAAAAGTCACATATTGAAATGAACTCTTTATTTTAATCAAATATTTTAATGTATAACATTTTTAAAAATTTATTAGTCTGATCTTGGTGAGTTTTAACATTTTTAAAAATTTATTATATTTAAAATGAGACGGATGGAATATTATCTTTTGCACTCCTCTTTTTAAGCAAGCCATTTGGTAATAATAATATTTAAATTTTATGTATAATTTTGAAAAAATTACCACATACTAATATTAATTAAAGAAACTAAATTGTTGAACTCAAGGTTCGTTTGGATTTGGATTATTTTTGAGCTTCTGAAAATAGCTTATCCAAATAAATAAACTTTTATGTTAATTCATACGTTGTCACTAATAAAAATTGTATCTTTATAAGTTGTTTTCTCATAAACTATCTGGAAGAATGTATAATAATATATAAAAACTTATTTATTTGCATAAGTTATTTCACATAAGCTAAAAAATAAGTTGTTTCAATATAGTTAAAGACGAAATTTGGTTTTACTAACAATATCATCTTACTTGCGACACATTCAGACCAATATATATCTGGCTAGCTGGACCTAATTTTTTGAAGTTTTTTTCTTTTTCTTTAAGTTCTTTTTGTTCTTTGTTTCTCATAGAGGGTGATTTTGGTACATTTTTTGCCTAAAATCACCCCGTCTACAGATTTTTTCCTCTTCTTTTAATAAAAATGTGATTTTCACATAGATCAAGTTTTCCTTTTTGTTTTTTTTTTCGTCGTCTAAGTACAACGTTGTGTTGGTCGTCATATTGTGCAACATTATTTGATTTCTCGTATTGTTGCAGTGTTCGTTTGATAACATTGCAAGTCCGGAAGCATAAATATTCTTGCAACTTTAATTTTATCATATTATTTATATAGTAGGCATTTTGTCGTTGTATGCAATTAACTTAAATGTTGTGGATTTATTCGTATATTCATCCTTAATATTTTTAGTGAAATTGAATATATGATCGATTGATGTATTCTATTAATTTGAATAAATAAATATCATTTTATTTTTTAAAAGAAAAACAATATCATACTTAATCCAATGCTATGGAAGAGTTGAACAAAACACAAGACCGAAATGAAGGAAACACAAGACCTTAATATGATCGCCTGTCATTAACGTCTCCCAACAAATTTAAAACTTGGGGTTGGGATTGTGTTTAATCTGTGTAAATTGGTGGAGAGCCATCAACTAATATGTTGTTCCTTTGTTTTTAATTACTCTATCCGTTCCTTTTTATAAGAAAAAAAAGTGAATTTTTTTTGTTCCTTTTTATAAAAAACTTTGACTAATTTTCAAATGTTTTAAATATTGAATTTCACTTATTCCCTTATTTATTAAGAAATAGAATATTAAAAATAAGTAAATTAATTGAATTTAGAATAATTAAATAGAGGTATAGATGAAATAAGTTTAAATTTATAAGAGTATTAAATGAAAAGAACTGTCTACAATATGTTTATGTGTAATTTTTTCAAACTGTTTCTTATAAAAAGGAACAGAGGGAGTAAATTTATAAAAAATTACTAGTAGTAGTACTAATAGAGATTAGGAGCAATTGCGAATAATTGCACACGGTAGTCGATCTCAAACATCGATTTGTGATATAACAATTCAAATTTACACAATATAGATTGAAGAGTTTAATATAATACTATTTGATTTAAACCTTTTATTTCTGATCAGACGACTAACAACAATTATCAGATATATACAGTAATTGTGTTAAATTTAAATCAGTACTAACATATACGCATGCATTCATATGTGTTGTTTTTGAGAATGCAGAATATTATTCCTCCCTTCTTTAATTATAAGTTTGTTTCAATTTTTGGTAAGTGATTAGAGAAAGTGAAGAAAATATTGAAATTTTAATCTCTTCCATTACGGCATGCTTTTATTAGTAGGTAAATTCTTAGATAAGTTTTGTTGGATATGGGTGTACAATTAAATTTTGTTTACAACATATTGATATCCAACCACATTCTAGCTAGATATATTTCTATATATACATGTAGTGCATTTTTTTTTAATAGAAACTATACATACTAGCCGCCAAACGGGCACGTTCCGTACCCGTTTATGTAATCGATTTTTTTTTCCGTGTGTGATCGATATTCTGTATTATGCAAATATAAATAACTACTTAATCTCTTTTTTTATTGGACTTTGTTAATTGATAACTATGTAACCTCCTTTTAATATTTTTTTTTTACTATAAAAAAACTGAAAACCTACTTTTATGTGGAAGTTGTGCTTAGTTATTAAGAAGAAAAAAAAATTATTTACTAAAAAAAACTGAAAATCTATTTTTATGTGGAAGTTATTTTTTAAGGATAAAATTGGAATAATAAAAAAGCCATCCAAAAAATTTGTATCCCCTTTATATATTAGTATAGATATTTCTTATGTTTCAAATTATAATTCTCTTTACAAAAAATGTATATTTCTATTATAAATTATGTTACAATATCAATAAAATATTGATGTTTATTTTTTTGCGCACCGTTTACTATTTTTGTTAACAAACCCTTTACTTATTACTCTTCCTTTTTTCAATCATATTAAGTAATTTATGTTTTTTCAGTTTTACAATATCCTTTTTTCAATCAATTCAAAGAGACCCTAAAATATAGTAGTTTACTTTAATTTATACCTATAAGTAAAGTGTACATGCTAAGACAAGGAGAGTGGACTCTCTCAATTGTATGAGAGTCGACTCTCAATGAAAATAATGTGTAATCTAGACCATTTATATTATTAAAAAAGGATAAATTAATTTTTCTTTTTGAAAAAAAGAAGTTGATTAAAGATTAAGATATAAAAATTAAGGAAAAAATCGAGAGGATCAATTCTCGAAGAGAAGAAATTTCAGCCTATGGTATATCATCATAATATGTATGTTGTAACTAACACCAACATCAATGAGTATTTTTTTTCTTGTTCAAACCCACCTTGCTTGCATTTGTTGTTAGTCGTTGCTAACATTTCATTCATATTCTGTTTTTATTTTGTAAAAAGTAAATAAAATAGAGAAGTGAAGAAATACTTATTAAAAATAAAAGAAGAAAATTAATAAGTCATTTTTTCTCCATGTTTTTCTTTATGCATTTGTAAACTTGTTAGAAACCTTTTTTTTTGTCAATCATCTAAATGTGAGTATTTATCTCAACTGAAATCTCAACAACTTTAATTTTAATTTGTGACATTATAATAGACTATTCCTTTATCGTAGGTAGGTTCAATCCTAATTTGCTTAGCTACGGGTACGATACCGGTATCCGGTACCGGTATTGGTATGGGGTACGACAATTTTAGAAAAATTAAGGTATAGGTAAGTCTGTAAATATCTTTTTAACATACTTATATAAATAAAATAATAGAAGTATATTGTTAAAATAAATAATTAAACATAAAAAATATCAAATAAGTAATTCAAATTATTCAAAAACATCAAAACATCAAGATTTGTATGAATAAAATTAGATTGTGTCTATTTCTTTCCATCAAAACATCAATGACTACTTTGTTATTGCTTATCTGTAAAGCTACTACTTTTATATTAAACAAATAAAAAACATAAATTTTCCTATAAACAAAAAAATGAATAAAAGAAAAAGAAAAAAATTTGCATTTTTTTGGATTTGTGTACCACTGGAGTACCATGCGCGTATCACATGAGTACCACACGTGTACCCATTGCAAAAAAAAAAAATAGGTACGCGATCGGTTGTACCCAAAGAGTACCATACGCGTATCGGTACCTGGTACCGGTACTCTCTCTAAAATGGAGTACCCATGCTTCAGAGGTTCAATCATGTTACTTTTAAATTTTTTTAACCGTACTATTTATTATTTTTGTAAAAAAATTATCTATTTATCATCCATAATTTTCAAAATTATCATATTGGGAGTACTAATTTTTTTACTCGAAATTAGGGATGTTAATTTGCATATTGAGTTTCCCGCAGGAATTATCTTAGAGTTTTGAAGTCGGGGATTTTTTTCTCAATAGGGACGGGAATAGAAGGAAAATTTCCCTCGAAGACATTTCAGGGCGGAAATAAGAGATGTACCATCTGCCACTGCAGATTCCCTGACTCCGACCATATTAATTAAATTATATATAATCATATAACTTTACATGTTTTTTAAAATTATTTTTTAAGTTTAATTGCAGTTTTCGTCCCCTTATTTCCAAACATTAAATATCTTGTATTATTAAACAATAAATTTCCATATTTAGATATGTATCCTAAAATATGTAAATTTTGTATTATCATTAATACAACATAGTCAACTATATGACTTAATTTCCATAAAAAAAAAACTATATGACTTAATTATGACCGCAGATAATAATACTAATATGCCTAATTTTAACTTTAAAATCCCATAACTCCAACTCTTCAAAAAAAATAGAAATAAACAAAAAATTGGTCCCCATATTTATATTGTATATTTCTATTTTTCAGGCACACATATAAATTAAAAAAGCAAAAAGAAAAATAAAATAGTGTACACTTGGATATATATATATATATATATATCGGTACACGTTAGCTAGATGATTGTAATTAGTCTACAAATAATATTTACTATAAAATATTAATAAATACTATTTATAAACCAATCAAATCATACACCTCAACAAATGTACCGTACATATCCACATAATATGTGTATGAAAGAATTTATCAAATAAAATAGTCACATTAATTGATATCACTTTAATTCGTTTTTTTTCTTAGTGTGCCTAAGATATACTCTTTCCGTCTCAAATTATTAAAAAAAATTCACACTTATTAAAAAATGTAAAATGTAATATTTTGAAATATGACTTTATTGAAATAAGTTTCATAATTTTTTTTTAATGAATAATGATTATGGGGAAAAGAAGAATGTGTAAATTAAATGAAATTTGTATTAAATTTTATGAGAATAAATAAAAGTAAATTTTAAAAATAATAAAAGTTACCACATGTTAGTGATTCAAAAATAGAAATGTTTTATTATAATCTCAGTATATCTAATTTAATTTTTGAACTTTTTTCATTGATTTTACAATTTATAAGAAAATGTTTCTACTTTCAGATTCTTACATGTTAGCAAGACCCTTATTTATTTAACGACCAATTTAAACAAAGATTTGTCTAACATGTGCAACATTGCACATGTTAAAGTAATCAAAAATAGTAATTTTTTTATTAAAAACAACAATTATCTATTAAAAATTTATATATTTAATATAAAATGCACAAATTTCAATGCAAATTTACTATTTTAAACTTTTTAGGCTCTGTTTGGTAAGCCAAATAAGTTAGCTTATAAGTTAAAAACTCTGTTTGGTAACCGTTTTTAAAAAAGAGCTTATAGCTTATTTTACTAGCTTATAACTTATTTTTCAAATGTTATTTCAAGTAGCTTATGAGCTTATAGTTTATTATATTTTATTCCAATTTTACCCTTATCATTTTACTTGAAAAAATAAAATATTAATTAAATATATATTTTTTATGTCATTTCATAATTATAAGCTAGTTCAACAGCTAATTTTACCAAACACTACAAATTCAATCAGCTAGCTTACTCGCTATAAGCTAAAAACTAGCTTATAAGTTATCCGCTATATGCTCATCCGCTATAAGCTAGTTTATAAACTATCCGCTATAAGGTCATCCGCTATAAGCTAGCTTATCAGCAATCCACTATTTTTTACCAAACAGAACCTTAATATATACAACTTTGCAAGTAATAAAAAAAAACCTTTAAACAAACCACATGAATAAATTTACCTCTGATATGACTAATTTGTAATCAATTTTATTTAATTTTTCATTGGTATCATTCATCCATCGTTTGATATCAAATTATTATAGAGTACTGTAATTTAGAAAGAAAAACAACATTTTTTATTTTGGAAAAAGAAATAAGAGAGTATCAAATCAATACAGGAGGAATCTATTATCCACAAGATAATGACCCTGTCTTCTACTAGTAACGACGAAATAAATACTCCATATAGTCTTGTATATAAGAAAATTTTCAAAAAAGTTATTCCTTTAAGAAAGTACTTAAAATACATTAATCAAGGAGAAAAAACACATTATACCTTCTTAAAAAATGTAAAACATTGCATTTATTGATTGAAATTTGAATAATGTCATAAAACTTAATAATTGAAGTAGACTTTTACTTATATTTAAGACTTTAAATGTTTTTATTTTATTTTTTATATATGAGACCGGAGGGACAACATTGTCGTCAACCAACAAATTCAAATTCCCATATTATTAAGTTTTTCTTTTCTTTCACAGATTAATGAAAGTGCAAAAACAAATTCCAAGTTTCCACCGCTGCCAACTCATCACCACTTGTATTCTTTGTTCCTAAAAACCAACTCAGTAATCAGTACCACAGTACCATGCGTGGCACACTACACTCAAATACTCTCTCTTTCTTCTTCACTTCTCCTTAACATAAATAACTTGACAACTCTCTCAAGCGTTACAAAAAAAAAAACTGGGCACAAAACCTCTTTCACAATCACAATGGAAGAACAAAAACAGAAACAAAAACAAATCCCTTTCATTTACATTTACATTGTTCTATCAACAATCTTATCTCTATCGACAACCGTAACATCATTGAACCAAGAAGGGTTGTACCTGTACCAGTTCAAGCTAACCTTAGACGATCCAGACTCATTTCTCTCATCATGGAACCCAAGAGACACAACACCATGTAACTGGTACGGTATACGCTGCGACACAACAAACACCACCGTAACAGAACTTAACCTCTCCAACACAAACATTCAAGGTCCATTCACGGCGTCAATTCTCTGCCGTCTACCTAGCCTCTCTTCCATTAACCTCTTCAACAACTCCATTAACCAAACCTTCCCTCTCCAAATCTCTCTCTGTAACAACCTGATTCATCTCGATCTCTCCCAAAATCTCCTCACTGGTTCTCTCCCTCAAACACTCTCTCTCCTTCCTAACCTCCGTTATCTCGACCTCACCGGTAACAACTTCTCCGGTTCAATCCCAATCTCTTTCGGAACATTCCAGAAACTCGAGGTTCTATCTTTAGTCTCGAATCTTCTAGAAGGTACTATTCCTCCTTCTCTTGGCAACATAACTAGTTTAAAAATGCTTAACCTCTCTTACAACCCGTTTTTCCCGGGTCGGATTCCGTTAGAGCTTGGAAATTTAACTAACCTTGAAGTTCTATGGTTAACACAATGCAATCTCGTTGGTCTTATTCCTGAAACGCTTGGGAAACTTAAGAAGCTTAAGGATTTGGACCTTGCGATGAACGATTTGTATGGTTCTATACCGAGTTCGCTCACTGAGTTAACTAGTTTGAGACAGATTGAGTTGTATAATAACTCCTTGTCTGGTGAGTTGCCTCGGGGAATGGGGAATCTTACTTCGTTGAGGCTACTTGATGCTTCGATGAATCATTTAACGGGGAAGATTCCGGTGGAGCTTTGTTCGTTGCCGTTGGAGAGTCTTAATTTGTATGAGAATCGTTTTGAGGGTGAGTTACCGGCGAGTATAGCTAACTCGCCGAATTTGTATGAGTTGAGATTGTTTGGAAACCGGCTTACCGGAAAGTTGCCGGAGAATCTTGGGAAGCGTTCTCCTTTGAAGTGGCTTGATGTTTCGAGTAATCAGTTTTGGGGGAGTATTCCGGCGAGTTTGTGTGATCTTGGTGAGTTGGAGGAGCTTCTTGTGATATATAATTTGTTTACCGGTGAGATTCCGGCTAGTTTGGGGACGTGTCAGAGTTTGACACGTGTGCGTCTCGGCTATAATAGGTTTTCCGGTGAGGTTCCGGCGGGTATCTGGGGTCTTCCTCATGTGTATCTTCTTGAGCTTGCTCATAACTCGTTCTCCGGTTCCATTTCGAAGACTATTGCCGGAGCAGGGAACCTTTCCTTGTTGATTTTGTCGAAAAACAACTTCTCGGGAACTGTTCCCGATGAAGTTGGGTGGTTGGAAAATCTTGTCGAGTTTTCTGCCGGCGACAACATGTTCAGTGGTTCACTTCCTGATAGTTTGGTGAATCTTGGTCAGCTTGGGATTCTTGATTTTCACAACAATAGGCTCTCTGGGGAGTTACCAAAGGGGATTCATTCTTGGAAAAAGCTCAATGATTTGAATTTGGCTTACAATGAGATTGGTGGGATGATTCCTGATGAAATTGGTAGCTTATCTGTGCTTAATTTTCTTGATCTTTCTCGGAATCAATTTTCTGGGAAAATCCCTCATGGATTGCAGAATCTGAAGCTTAATCAGCTGAACTTGTCGTATAATCATCTTTCGGGAGAACTTCCCCCTCAGTTGGCTAAGGAAATGTACAAGTCTAGTTTCCTTGGTAATCCTGGTTTGTGTGGAGATTTGAAAGGTTTATGTGATGGTAGAAATGAAGTAAAGAACTTGGGTTATATTTGGTTGCTTCGAGTAATTTTCCTTGTTGCCATTTTGGTGTTACTGGTTGGTGTTGTCTTGTTCTACTTTAGGTACAAAAATTTCAAGGATGCGAAAAGGGCTATTGATAAATCGAAATGGACTTTGATGTCGTTTCATAAACTGGGTTTTGGTGAAGATGAGATTTTGAATTGTCTTGATGAAGATAATGTCATTGGAAGTGGTTCATCTGGGAAGGTTTACAAGGTTGTACTTAACAGCGGAGAAGCTGTTGCTGTGAAGAAGATATGGGGAGGTGTGAGGAAGGAAGTGGAGAGTGGAGATGCTGAGAAAGGTAGGGTTCAAGACAATGCTTTTGATGCAGAGGTTGAAACTCTAGGAAAAATCAGACACAAGAACATTGTCAAGCTATGGTGTTGCTGTACCACCAGAGACTCCCAGCTTTTGGTTTATGAGTATATGCAAAATGGTAGTCTTGGTGATTTGCTTCATAGCAGTAAAGGAGGGTTGTTGGATTGGCCAACTAGATATAAGATAGCTGTGGATGCTGCAGATGGACTCTCTTATCTGCATCATGACTGTGTTCCCCCAATTGTTCATAGAGATGTTAAATCTAACAATATCTTATTGGATGGGGACTTTGGTGCAAGGGTGGCGGATTTTGGATTAGCTAAGGTTGTCGAAACCACGGGAAAAGGGATTAAATCCATGTCCATCATAGCTGGTTCTTGTGGCTATATTGCACCAGGTTAGCATAAATTTCTTTATTTTATTTCATTCCATTTTTTCGCTAGTGTTCTATGCAGTACTTTTTAAGAACCTGATATACATTTAGTGGTAAAAATTTGGTTGTTGTGCTTGAATCATAGTATTTGGCTTGTTAGACACTACAAATCACAATGTCAGTTTCATGCATGGGCAATACTTTCATTCATAGTCACATAATTCTTCCCAAAGGTGACGAACCGCGAATTGGTTCGCGCGTACCAATTCTTGGTACTTTTGCGAATTGGTTCGTCGTAATTCTCTCCGAATTCTTTTAAACCTAAGTACCGGCGAACCACCCCAACAATCAAATAAGATACACGAAACACATATGCTACCAGCATACACTCAACTTTTATTTGATTGAAATTTGATTCTCAATTTTATGATTAATATAAACTTTAGATTAATAATATTAATTAACATAAATTTAATCTTAATTAATATTTTCATCAAATATTTTATGTAATTTTTTATTAACAAGTACCGATTAGCGTACCGACTATGTATACCCCTCACGTACCGAATTCTTTAAAGGTAGCGTACCGCGTACCCGAACCCGTACCACGTACCGAAACGAATTGTGAACCGTGTGACTATGCTTTCATTATTTTTGTTGCTTAGTGAAAATTGTTCTGTTTTTTGTTGGCATTCTAGCTCATTATTTTACTTGTACTATTAATAATATGGATATTCATATTCCATGGTCCTAGTATTTGTTATATAGCATCTTGTTACTTTCCTTTGTATTTAACAAACGTTCATTTCTTAGATAGAATCTAACATGATCCAATTCTTGTGCAGAATATGCATACACACTCAGAGTGAATGAGAAGAGCGACATTTATAGTTTTGGCGTTGTTTTACTCGAGTTGGTTACCGGAAGACGCCCTGTGGATCCTGAATTTGGAGAGAAAGATTTAGTCAAGTGGGTTTGCACTACATTGGATCAAAAAGGTGTGGATCATGTACTTGACTCAAGGCTTGATTCATGTTTCAAAGAAGAAATTTGCAAGGTCTTCAACATTGGTCTCATGTGTACTAGTCCTCTTCCAATCAACAGACCTTCAATGAGAAGAGTAGTGAAGATGTTGCAAGAGCTAGGAATAGAGAACCAAATGAAACCAACCAAGAAAGATGGAAAATTAACACCTTATTACTATGATGATGCCTCAGATCATGGAAGTATTGTTTGAATCAATCAAGTCCTTGCAAGGGTTGGGGGGGTTTTGAAGCTTTTTATTTTATACTATAAGCCAACTTCCCTCCATGTTTTTCCACTTATGCTCTTATCTTTACAAAGTGGATTAAAGAAAAAGGGTTGATTTTGTTTTTTTAATTTGGGGGGATATTAGAGGTATGAGGACTTGATGATTTTACCCTATGAAGTAGGTCCAAATCAAGGCGCATCCTTGCTAAATTTAAGTTGGTGTTAGTTAATAGTTAGTATTACTAACTCTTGTATTCAGGAAATATATTTCCATACTAAAAAAAACTAGTTTCTGTCAATTTCTGTTAGGTATCATTGTGTTAAAAGATTTTTACCTGCCTCTTGGGTGGGTTAGGTAGTTGGTTCCAAAATTGTGAGTGTTGTTTTCATATCTTTTTGGTTATGGGGAAGGTGTTATTATTGGACCGAAAGAGAATCTAACTGGAATCAAAATTCAATACACATAATAATTAAATAAAGTTTGCCCTTTCATAAATATCGAAGAAGATAATGGAATAATCCAAAATTGAGTTAGGTTTATTTTGAACATTAGAATCTGTTATATTTGGGAATTGATTTTGTATCAATTTAGTAATTTACAATTACTATTTAGATCCTGAAAGTGGAGGGTTGATGTTTTGCTATCTTTTTGTGCATGTTAGATAACATAAAATCCGCCCGACCCAACCCGATATAGAAGTGGGTTGAATCTTATTCGACCAAACCCGATCCATGAAAATTCATAGATAGATTTTCTTTAGGGGTCCGTTTGGATCGACTTATTTATTAGCTTATGCAAAATAATTTATGCAAATAAATAAGTTTTAATGTATTATTTTCATAAAAATACAATTTATGAATATGATAGTTTATGTTAAAACAACTTATAAAAATACAATTTTTGTCACTAAAAACTTGTGAATCAAAGTAAATTTTTATTTATTTATATAAATTATTTTTATAAGTTAAAATATAAGCTAAATTCAAATAGACCCTAGGTCTTTCAATATGTTCTAAAGCCCTTCAAATTTTCAAAGCATTGTAGATGTTATTTAAATTCACTAAATTATCACTAAAATCATGTGTAATTTCCATTTAGTGTATGTTTGGTTATACTTTTAGAGAGTTAAAATTAATTCAAGATATGTAAAATTGATTTTGATGTATTTAGTTTCAAGTAAAATTGAAATTGCCTTTAAAATTGATGTTGAGTGAAGCTATAAATTGTAATTTTTGTTTTGGAATTAATTTTTATCTTTAAATTTAATATTCAACTCACTTTTTAATAAAGGGGAATGCTAATGCACACCCACTATTTTTTATGAAGGTGTGCATTGGCAACATACACCTTAGGGTGTATTTAATAACTTTTTAGTTATCTTTTGCTAACACACACCTTCTGAAAAATAAGTTGGTGGATTATAGCAAATGCTTATAGGAGTTGCTAACGTACACCCACTTATTTTTTAGAATGAGTGTTTTAGCAACATACACCTGAAGGTGTATTTATTTATTTTTTAGTTATAACTTGCTAATGCACACCTAGCTGTAGAACTTTGACAGTTATTTAGAGCGAGTTCTTATTCTATCTTAGTGGTTATTTACATGTCAATTCTCAACTACTCTATTGTCTGAAGAAATGTATAGGATGAAACTTGAAATATTATGCCTTTTAACCAGTCGTCTATTTAAGTTAAGCTCTGTGTGCAGTGTAAGATAAGCACCTAGTGAAGGTGACACAATGTTATTTTATTACTGATTGTGTATTGCTATTGTCCAGCAGTAGCATCGCAATTCATACAGTGTCAAATCAATCCTTTTTATGGCTACTTCCTTAGTTTAATGGCTCCCAGAATTGCCACAGCTGCATGTAGTTTTGGAAAGCAGCGAATACAAAGTTAAGTTAGTATATCTCCATTTAAAGAGCAAAACTTGAATAGGTACAAACACAAATAAAATATAGGCTATATGTTCGTAAATTTATTGTTTTAGTTCCTGCCGTCTGTTACTGTTACAAAAAAAATACTGATTTGTCAAACGTTTACACACGTGGTGACTATAATGTGTCAAGCTAAGCTGATCCAGTCATAAATGAAGGATCAAAATCAAACCTTGATGAAAATTGAAACAAAATTATAGTATAAGTATGCATTTTCTTTCTATGCTAAATGTAATTTTGGTCATTCATTTATGAACGGATCAGCTTAACTTGACAAATCATAGTGGCCACGTGTGCAAACGTTTGACAAATCAGCGATTTTGTAACGGTAGCAGACGACATGGACTAAAACCAACAAATTTTGTACATTCAGGGACTTATTTGCAACAAAAAGAGATACAGAGACTAAAACCAAAATTTTGCGAACACACAGTGTAACACCCGTATTTATTTATTTATAAATTTTTTTTAATTAGAAGTTAATTAGCCTTTTATGGTATTTTATGAGAAGTTAGTAATTAATTAGGAACTATGGCTATGTTGGGAAAGAGTAGAGATATTGAATAGAATAAGTTTTATTAGAGTTATGATAATAAGAGTTGAGCTTGAGTGTTAATGGGTCTAAGTTAGTGAGAGGGACATTATTTTCTTTGGTTAAGATAGGTTTAGGTTAGAGTTATGAGATTAGAGAGAGAATACTCATAACTTTGAAAAATAGAAAGAGGTAGAAAGAGAAAGCTTTGAAGAGAAGGAAGTAGAGGGGAAGAATAGAGAAAGATCAAGAGAAGGAGGAATAATTAAGGAATTCATCATTTTCTAAGGTTAGAGAGTAGTTTACAATTCATGTGGGATGATCAAAGAGGGGGGAGATGCCTATTCTCCATACCCAAACCCTCTCATCTCTTTTGGTGGGAAATGGGAATCAAGGGAATGTGTTAATGATTTTATGTGTTGTTGTATGATGTTAATATGTCATTATATGATTCTATCTTCCATTTCTATCATCAATTTCGTGATTTATGAATGATTTGTTGTTGTTGAAATTTGAAAATGGGTTTTGAATAAAATGAAGAAAAATCTCTACTTTCTACTTGAAATGATGTTTGATGATGTTAAAACTTGTACTTCTAGGTCTATACATGATATAAATGCTTAAATGTGATAGCTTTAAGAGTTTATAACATGAAATTCGTGATTTTTATGAGATTCTATGTGAAACCCGTGAGCAGAGCATGAATTTCTGGGTTTGCTCGCCCAGCGACCAGTCCGTCGCTGCAAGCGAGGATTCATGTGTTCTTCGGTGAACCCAGAATTTTGAATGCTCGCCCAGCGACCACCAGCGACCAGCCGTCACCAGGCTTCGCTCTGGGCGATAACTTGCTGCCTTTTCTCACTTGTTTCTTCGCTAGCTGTCGCCCAGCGACCAAGACCTGATCTTGAGAAATTTCTTCATGTTGTATGATGAGAGTGAGTTTATAACATGTTTAGATTTGGTCTTATAACATGTTATATGTTTGGATTGATTGAACCTTGAGTTGGTATGACAATAATATGCTTATATGTGCATGTTGGTTGAAATTGAGAATGAAGAGTTATGATTAATAAGAATGTCA
The DNA here is from genome assembly GCA_030408175.1 of Trifolium repens. Classification (NCBI taxonomy): domain Eukaryota; kingdom Viridiplantae; phylum Streptophyta; class Magnoliopsida; order Fabales; family Fabaceae; genus Trifolium; species Trifolium repens. The sequence goes on along the minus strand of CP125842.1, from coordinate 40,465,144 downwards.
TGTGTTGATGTATCTTGCTTGAATGTATACCTTAATGATGATATGATGATGCGAATTTGATGCGAATTGAGAAGGGATAATAGGGATGAGTGACCTATTATTCATGAGTAGAAGTATAGTGTTATCATCATTATGTGGTATGTGAACATTCATGCATTCATGAGTGAACTTGATGCGATGTCCCCCATGACTTAAAACTGACTTGATGCGATGGATATATGTTTATCCTAATTTGATGCGGGTACCACATGCATTAGATATGTCTAGGGTGACATACATTATGTGTTTTCATTAGCTTGCATTAGGAGATTTGTGCACCCTAATTGATATTTGGTATTTGTGGTTGTATTTCAACACAATCTTGTGAATGTTTGAATTATGTGAGTTTGTGTGAATATCTTGACTTTTGTTGATGAGTATGATAAACCATGAAGTGATATATTGCTAGTACAATATGATATGAGTATGATCTATTTATGACATAATTGTTTACATAATATAAGTGTATACTATACTTATTATTATGAACTTGAATTGTAACTAACTCTCTATTTTGTGTATGTGTATGTATTGGGTCCAGATTCTTCACTTGAGGAGTGATCCCGTGGCTTTGGAGTTTAGCTTGTGATAACTAGCATAGCTTGGTAAGGAGAAGAGTAGGAGAATTCTAGAAGCTTAGATGTCTAGGATTGCTCTGATACTTGTAACCTTATTAAGACTAGTACCTTAGTTATCCGCTTGTTTTAAGACTTATGTATGACCTTGCTATTTATCTTATCTTATCCTTAATTACATGTTGGATTATTTGGATTATGTTATGGGGCTTCATTTGTGGAAGTACCTAGTTGAAGTTGTAATATGATTTTTTGACTTGTATGCTTGGATTTAATTATTATGAGTTATTTGATGAGAATTTCATATGCTTCCATTGTGGTTAAGTTGATCTATGCATGCTATTAATTGAGTACTTGTATGTAATGCCTTGATGATTTGTATGTTGAAAGATTTAAATTAATTATTGCATGCAAATCGATTAGGAGCGTTACAATTTGGTATCAGAGCCTGGTTGGTCCATGTCGGATCAAGTAGGTTAGTATACCCATAGGTGCATGAGTGTAGTAGGACACTTTTAGTACCCTTAGTCTAACGTAAGGTTGGATTTCTTTTGGTTGGTTGTTTAGGTGATGGCGCAAAGAGCTATGGCGGATGCAATAACCATGATGGCTAATGCTTTGACACAAGAGACGATGGCTAGGATGGTCGAAAGAGCTGCACAAGAGAATCGTATGGGGAATGAGGACGAAATGAGGTTGGAAAGATTCCTTAGGAACAATCCACAAGAATTCAAGGGAGGTCATGATCCCGAAGGAGCTCAAAAATGGTCAGAAGGCATGGAAAGAATTTTCGGAGCAATGAGATGTTCGGAAGTTCAAAAAGTGACTTTGGAAAGCTACATGTTGCATGAGGATGCAGGTTATTGGTGGAGGAACACATGTCAGAGGTTGGGCCAAGGAGGAGCTATCATTACTTGGGATATCTTTAAGAGGGAGTTCTTGACCAAGTACTTTCCAACGGACATGAGAAACCGAAAGGTAGTGGAATTCATGGAACTCAAGCAAGGAAATCTATCGGTTGCGGAGTATGCAACCAAGTTTGAGGACTTATGCCATTTTTGCCCACACTACAACACCGTGGAGGCGGAAGGGGATAAGTGTGTGAAATTCGAAAGTGGTTTGCGTCCCGATCTTAAGCAATTGGTGGGTATCTTGGAGATAAGGAATTTTGCTAACTTGGTGAATAAAAGCAACATTTGTGACTTGGATGGGAAAGCTAAGACAAGCTACTACAAGGAGATGAATGATAAGAGAGGAAAAAGTCAAGACCGTGGTAAGCCTTATGACAAGAGGAACAAGGGCAAAGTTGGAGGTAGTGGAGAAAAGGGAAAGAATGCTAATGACAAGTGCTATAAGTGTGGTGTTTTGGGTCATCGTTCCTATGATTGCCCAAAAGGAGATAGATGCTCCAGGTGTGGGGGGTTTGGACACAAGGTTGATGTGTGTAAGAAGAAGGTTTCTTGTTTCAATTGTGGTGAAGAAGGTCACAAGAGTCCGGAGTGTAAGAAGCCAAAGAAAACGGTTGGAAAGGTGTTTGCTTTAAGTGGAGATGGAGCGGAGCAAGTGGATAATCTCATTAGAGGTACGTGTTTCATCTATGACACCCCTTTAATTGCGATTGTTGAAACTGGAGCAACACATTCTTTTATATCTTTCGAATGCATGAAGAGTCTTAATATTCCTGTGTCTGAAATGCTTGGTTGTATGGAAATAGAAACTCCTGCTAGTGGTTCTGTCACTACTCAACTTGTTTGTCGAAAATGCCCTGTGACCGTGTTTGGTAAATCTTTTGATATGGATCTAGTGTGTATTCCACTTAGCGGTATAGATGTGATTTTTGGTATGAACTGGTTAATCTTTAATCGAGTCCATATTAACTGTTGTGAAAAAGTGATTAAATTTCCGAAGTTGGAAGAAGATTCTAAGTTGATGAGTGGGAAAGAAGTAAGGGAGTCCTTATTGGAGCATGGTGAATTGTTTGCTATGTTTGTATCCTTGAAGATTGAGAATGAAGTTGGAATTAAGGAACTACCGGTTGTGCAAGAATTTCCCGATGTGTTTCCGGAGGATGTGTCAGATATGCCTCCAGAAAGAGAAGTGAAGTTTACTATTGATTTGGTACCTGGTACAAGTCCAATATCTATGGCACCTTATAGGATGTCAGCAACCGAGTTAAGTGAATTGAAGAAGCAACTAGAAGAGCTACTATAGAAGAAGTTTATTCGTCCTAGTGTATCGCCGTGGGGAGCACCTGTGCTTTTAGTAAAGAAAAAGGACGGAAGTATGAGGTTGTGTATTGATTATCGTCGTTTGAATCAAGTGATGATCAAGAACAAGTACCCGTTGCCAAGGATTTATGATTTAATGGATCAGTTAGTGGGTGCTTGTGTGTTTAGCAAGATTGATTTGAGGTCAGGATATCATCAAATTCGAGTTAGGCGGAAGACATTCCGAAGACTGCTTTTAGGACAAGATATGGTCATTACGAGTATTCAGTCATGCCTTTTGGAGTAACTAATGCACCGGGAGTGTTCATGGAGTACATGAATCAGATTTTCCATTCATATTTGGATAAGTTCGTAATGGTTTTCATTGATGACATTCTAGTGTATTCTAAGACCGAGGAAGAACATGCAGAACATCTGAGGATAGTGTTGAGGACCTTGCAAGATAAGAAGCTTTATGCTAAGTTATCCAAGTGTGAGTTTTGGTTGAAAGATGTGAGTTTTCTAGGCCACGTGATATCTAGTGGAGGTATTGCGGTGGATCCTTCTAAAGTGGATGCAGTAATGAAGTGGGGAACTCCAAAATCAGTGTTTGAGATCAGAAGTTTTCTCGGATTGGCCGGTTACTATCGGAGGTTTATTGAAGGTTTTTCAAAGTTGGCCTTACCATTGACCCGATTGACTGGGAAAGATTAACCTTTTGTTTGGGATAGTTTGTGTGAGAAGAGTTTCCAAGAGTTGAAGAAGCGGTTGACGTCGGCACCGATTTTGATTCTACCGAAACCGAATGAGCCGTTTGTTGTGTATTGTGATGCATCCTTGATGGGATTGGGTGGTGTTCTTATGCAAAATGGACAAGTGGTTGCTTATGCTTCTAGGCAATTCAAAGTGCATGAGAAGAACTATCCAACACATGATCTTGAGTTGGCGGCCGTTGTGTTTACTTTGAAGATATGGAGACATTATTTGTTTGGTTCTAGATTCGAAGTCTTTAGTGATCGTAAGAGTTTGAAGTATTTGTTTGATAAAAAAGAATTGAATATGAGACAAAGAAGATGGTTATAATTTTTGAAGGATTATGATTTTGAGTTAAGTTATCACCCCGGAAAAGATAATGTGGTGGCCGATGCTTTGAGTAGAAAGTCCTTGCACATGTCTTCACTTATGATGAGAGAGTTGGATTTAATTGAAGGGTTTATAGATTTGAGTTTGGTTTGTGAAACGACTCCAAGAAGTGTGAAATTGGGAATGTTGAAGTTGACTAATGATTTTCTTGAAGATGTGAAGAGAGGTCAAAAAGAGGATTTGAGTTTGGTTGATCGGTTGACACCAAAGAAACAAGGGGAACAAGTAGATTTCAACATAGACGAGTTTGGTGTGATAAGGTTCCGTGGGAGAGTTTGTGTACCCGACGTTCCGGAAATTAAGAAGAGTATTCTTGAAGAAGGACATAGAAGTGGTTTGAGCATTCATCCTGGAGCTACTAAAATGTATCAAGATCTTAAGAAGTTGTTTTGGTGGCCTAAAATGAAGAAAGAAGTTGCGGAATTTGTGTATGCGTGTTTGGTTTGTCAAAAGTCGAAAGTAGAGCATCAAAAACCGTCCGGTTTGTTGCAACCTATGTTTGTACCCGAGTGGAAGTGGGATAGTATTGCTATGGATTTTGTGAGTGGGTTGCCTAAGACTAGGAAAGAGAATGATTCGATTTGGGTGATTGTTGATAGGTTGACGAAGTCGGCGCATTTTATTGCTTTTAAGATCGGAACTTTAGTGGCAAGGTTGACGGAGATTTATGTTGAGAAAATTGTGAGATTGCATGGTATTCCTTCTAGTATTGTATCAGATAGAGATCCAATATTCACTTCGAGGTTTTGGGAAAGTTTGCAAGAGGCTTTGGGAACTAAGTTAAGAATGAGTTCGGCTTATCATCCTCAAACGGATGGACAATCGGAAAGAACTATTCAATCACTTGAGGATCTGTTAAGAGCTTGTGTCTTGGAAGATGGAGGGTGTTGGGATTGATATCTATCTTTGATAGAGTTCACCTACAACAATAGCTATCACGCGAGTATTGGAATGGCACCTTTTGAAGCGTTGTATGGTAGGAGATGTCGTACTCCTTTGTGTTGGTATGAGGACGGAGAAAGTGTTTTGTTGGGACCGAAATTGGTTCAACAAACTACGGAAAAGATTAAGGTGATTCAAGAGAAAATGAAATCGACTCAAAGTAGACAAAAGAGTTATCATGACAAGAAGAGGAAGGATGTGGAATTCCAAGAGGGAGATCACATATTTTTGAGAGTTAATTCAACCACCGGTATTGGTCGTGCTTTAAAATCTAAGAAGTTGACATCGAAGTTTATTGGGCCTTATCAAATTTTGAAGAGAGTAGGAAATGTGCTTACAAGATAGCTTTGCCACCATCGTTGTCTAATCTTCATGATGTGTTTCATGTGTCGCAATTGAGGAAATATGTCTCGGATCCATCACATGTCATTGTATCGGATGTGGTGCAAGAAAAGGATAATTTAGCCGTCGAAACTAAACCTTTGAGGATTGAAGGTAGAGAAATGATGAAGTTGAGAAACAAGGAAATAGCGTCCGTTAAGGTATTTGGGGAGGACCCGCGGGAGAAAATGCTACTTGGGAATAAAGAGAGCAAGATGAGGAATTCTTATCAGGAGTTATTCTCAGGTAAATTTTCGAGGACGAAAATTCTTTTAAGGGGGGTAGAGTTGTAACACCCGTATTTATTTATTTTATTTTTTTTAATTAGAAGTTAATTAGCCTTTTATGGTATTTTATGAGAAGTTAGTAATTAATTAGAAACTATGGCTATGTTGGGAAAGAGTAGAGATATTGAATAGAATAAGTTTTATTAGAGTTATGATAATAAGAGTTGGGCTTGAGTGTTAATGGGCCTAAGTTAGTGAGAGGGACATTATTGTCTTTGGTTAAGATATGTTTAGGTTAGAGTTATGAGATTAGAGAGAGAATACTCATAACTTTGAAAAATAGAAAGAGGTAGAAAGAGAAAGCTTTGAAGAGAAGGAAGTAGAGGGGAAGAATAGAGAAAGCTCAAGAGAAGGAAGAATCAAGGAATTCATCATTTTCTAAGGTTAGAGAGTAGTTTACAATTCATGTGAGATGATCAAAGAGGGGGGAGATGCCTATTCTCCATACCCAAACCCTCTCATCTCTATTGGTGGAAAATGGGAATCAAGGGAATGTGTTAATGATTTTATGTGTTGTTGTATGATGTTAATATGTCATTATATGATTCTATCTTCCATTTCTATCATCAATTTTGTGATTTATGAATGATTTGTTGTTGTTGATATTTGAAAATGGGTTTTGAATAAAATGAAGAAAAATCTCTACTTTCTACTCGAAATGATGTTTGATGATGTTAAAACTTGTACTTCTAGGTCTATACATGATATAAATGCTTAAATGTGATAGCTTTAAGAGTTTATAACATGAAATTCGTGATTTTTATGAGATTCTATGTGAAACCCGTGAGCAGAGCATGAATTTCTGGGTTTGCTCGCCCATCGACCAGTTCGTCGCTGCAAGCGAGGATTCATGTTTTCTTCAGTGAACCCATAATTTTGAATGCTCGCCCAGCGACCACCAGCGACCAGCCGTCGCCAGGCTTCGCTCTGGGCGATAACCTTGCTACCTTTTCTCGCTTGTATCTTCGCTAGCTGTCGCCCAGCGACCAAGACCTGATCTTGAGAAATTTCTTCATGTTGTATGATGAGAGTGAGTTTATAACATGTTTAGATTTGGTCTTATAACATGTTATATGTTTGGATTGATTGAACCTTGAGTTGGTATGATAATAATATGCTTATATGTGCATGTTGGTTGAAATTGAGAATGAAGAGTTGTGATTAATAAGAATGTCATGTGTTGATGTATCTTGCTTGAATGTGTACCTTAATGATGATATGATGATGCGAATTTGATGCGAATTGAGAAGGGATAATAGGGATGAGTGGCCTATTATTCATGAGTAGAAGTATAGTGTTATCATCATTATGTGGTATGTGAATATTCATGCATTCATGAGTGAACTTGATGCGATGTCCCCCATGACTTAAAACTGACTTGATGCGATGGATATATGTTTATCCTAATTTGATGCGGGTACTACATGCATTAGATATGTCTAGGGTGACATACATTATGTGTTTTCATTAGCTTGCATTAGGAGATTTGTGCACCCTAATTGATATTTGGTATTTGTGGTTGTATTTCAACACAATCTTGTGAATGTTTGAATTATGTGAGTTTGTGTGAATATCTTGACTTTTGTTGATGAGTATGATAAACCATGAAGTGATATATTGCTAGTACAATATGATATGAGTATGATCTATTTATGACATAATTGTTTACATAATATAAGTGTATACTATACTTATTATTATGAACTTGAATTGTAACTAACTCTCTATTTTGTGTATGTGTATGGTTTGAGTCCAGATTCTTCACTTGAGGAGTGATCCCGTGACTTTGGAGATTAGCTTGTGATAACTAGCATAGCTAGGTAAGGAGAAGAGTAGGAGAATTCTAGAAGCTTAGATTTCTAGGATTACTCTGATACTTGTAACCTTATTAAGACTAATACCTTAGTTATCCGCTTGTTTTAAGACTTATGTATGACCTTGCTATTTATCTTATCTTATCCTTAATTACATGTTGGATTATTTGGATTATGTTATGGGGCTTCATTTGTGGAAGTACCTAGTTGAAGTTGTAATATGATTTATGACTTGCATGCTTGAATTTAATTATTATGAGTTATTTGATGAGAATTTCATATGCTTCCGTTGTGGTTAAGTTGATCTATGCATGCTATTAATTGAGTACTTGTATGTAATGCCTTGATGATTTGTATGTTGAATGATTTAAATTAATTATTGCATGCGAATCGATTAGGAGCGTTACATACAGGGACGAAAATAATATTTAAGCTTAAAATATATTTGGGTACATACACACAAATTCAAAAATTTAAAACAAAAATAATATAGGATGAGTTTGTTTTTCTAGGTTTATACCACCAGTTTAATCTGGTTCGGGGTCAGTTCTGGCTTCAAGTGGTTCCAACCCGATCGCAGTTGCGGGGGATCGAACCGTGGTCCTCCCTACCAAGTTCAATGCCAATCACCACTGAACCAACTAACGATTGGTATGATGAGTTTGTTTTGGATTTAAATAAATATATATTCTTTTCTTAAAAAAATCTATTTTATAATTTTAATAGTGTTTTTGTTGGATGAGACTGGTGGATTAGGAGAGGATCGAGATCCTGTTTTTTTATAGATTTTTTTTATAATCATTTTCTTAAAAAAATCATTTTTAAACCCAAAATAAAAAGTTATTAGAAACAAACATAAAGTAAGAAAACTAAGTGTAGGAACTTCAAATTTTTAAAAAATATATTTTTATGTTTGTAAACAAACACAAAGTAGCTTTATATTTTCTTCAAAATCTCTACAAAAAAATCTCTAGATTTTTTTTATATAAAAAACATTTTTTTAAAGCTTAAACAAACACACCCATAGTCACATCAATCAACATAATTTATTTATTTTCTCTTTAATTTCTTTTTGATTTGTGTGAGTGTGCTTATTTTTTTTTTAACGGCAAATATTTTATTATAAATAACAAAGTCTCACAAAACGAGCAGAGACCTGTAAAAGAGTGGCTACAAAACAAAGGTGCCGTATATAAGCGGTGCCGTATATAAGAGGAACACCAAGGGAAATACCAAAAACATACACCACCTAGTAGAAGTTCACTTCTAATCTCATTCTTAGAAAAGAACACTCTACAACTAACAAACCGCCGAAGAAGACAACAATCCAACCTGAAGAGATGTCATTAGACACTAACTCTCGATCTCAATCAAAAGTGATCAGCCCATCAGAATCCAAAAAATAGATCTTGGGTCAAAAGTTGACGAGCCACGATAGAACAAGAGCCTAGGCAGATAGGTCTCAGGTTGCAGACCACCTCCAAACAGTCAACACCGACATGATAGAATTCAATCAGATACAGAGAGACCTGCAAATATTAACATATTCAGGAACCATCAGAGACATAAAAGGAGAGTCCTGCAATTCTCAACAAATTTGATAACGGTCAGAGAATCAAGTATCCAGTGAAAAACTCAATCACACGGCATCGACTACACCCCGGCGGCACCAGATCCAACGTCACCACATAGTAACTCGGTACCTCATCTCCAAACCATCTCCACCTAATCACCTCCACAACACCACCACCACACCAACAACCGGCTTAGTCATCTCCATCCCCACCAGCAACCTCGCCAGAGCCAGAAGAAACCACCTAGTTTGTATTCTTTATAATGTTATTTATGATTTATGCGCCATTTGAATCACCCTTTCTCTTTAAACATGATCCACACAAATTCAAAAGTAGAAATTTTGTGTTGATATGATATTCTCCTGTGAATATTTTGTTGGAGTTTATTTAATGCAAATCTCTATACTGGCTACTTTTTTCTTTATGATTTGAACAGGTCCGCCGCAACATATTTCGAGGCCCCAGACCAATTATATATAGAATCGAGGGAGTATAAAGAAATCCTTTGAAAATTATAAAAAAAGTTGGTAAAATCATTATGTTTTTTATTTATAAATATGAACATTTTAAAAATAATCTTTTATTTAAAATAACAATGCCATGAAAAGTAGTCATATCCTAATTAATAATAATAAAATTATATTTTAGTTTTAGAAATTAACTCTTTATTTTAAAAGAAATAACAAGTAAAATAATAAAAAAATGGCAAAATACATCCAAACACTACAAGAAAAAAGGGTTACATCGACAGGCATCTTGAGGCAGTGAAGTGTGAACCGCCGCCGCTCTTGCAACAGACGACAGTTATTGCGGCGATTTCAACCGCCGCTGCTAATAAGCAAAAACGACAGGGCATCCTCGGCAGTTTTAGTGTGGTACCCGCGGCGGTTTCCATCAACAGTCATAGCCTGTTTAAAATTGGGAGGATATATTGTGGCCTTTACATCTAAACCGGGTGGCTTATATCATACCCAACGGAATCTTCACTCGCATTCCCTATTCTTTTTTCCAGAACCCGCTGATTTTTTCACAAGATGGAATCAACAAAGTTCGAAATACCCTAAGCTATTCAATCACAAGTTTTCACAAGTTCATATTCAGATGGGTAAGGAAGCTTAAAATTCAATCCCAAAATCTCGTTATTCAAGCATCAATCTCTCAAGTTTTGTTCAAGTATTTTAAGTTTTGTTCAAGCATCAATCTCTCAAGTATTTTAAGTTTTACATCTATAACAGATTGATCCTTTCAATTTTTAAGTAACAATTATAAGTCCTTTAAGTTTTTTACGTAATAAATAGGTTTTTTAAGTTTGTAATTTGTAACATCTAAGTCCCTCCAATTACTTAAAAAATAGGACCTAGATGTTACAAATTACAAAACCTATTTGTTACTTAAAAAACTTAAAGGATCTATGAATATGTTTTGCCTAAAAAGATTAGAAAGTGTCATTATAAAATAGATTTAAATTCTAGAAAGTGTAGATTTTTTTTAAAAATAAAATAGTGTAATTAGTTCAGTAATACTATTTATGAAAAAATCTCTCAAACCAAATTAAATAATAAAAAAAAACTGTCACAAGGAGGAGTAAAACCCATGCCCCTTGACAAAAGTACTTTTTTTTTACGAATTGACAAAAGTACATGATAATGCATAATTTTTAGCAATATTTTACCTTAATAATTTGTATTATTTGACCAAGTTTCTACTACTTTCTTTTTATTTTAGCTTCTGTAAGTCCAAATGTATAAACAAGTGGAATTGTGCACTATTAAAGTCTATTTTGATGATTTATTGACTAAGACATTACATAAATACAATGTGAGATCATTCTTAATAAAGTGCTAGTGGAAATTTATTGCAAGTGTGTTAAATTTGTGGTTTATAGCAAAAGAAACCATCACTAAAGACTTAAAAATGAGAAGAGACAAAGTTTCAGCATCCTTGTGCCTAGTTTGCCTTAAAATGTTAAACGACCGTGCATAGCTGGCCATGGCCGTGGCATTCCCTTTAGAAGTAAAAATCAGTTGTTGACTCTTTATTTTTCCACTTTATGGATCACTAAATTGACGAAAGTTTAAGATGTTTTACCCTCTTGTATAGTCATCAAGCAAGACATTGTATACATTCCTACATGTCAATAAAGTAATTTTCATATTTTTCTGTTTTGTTCTTAATTAATTAACATAGTTTAGTTTATGTTCACGATGGGGCAAAATTCTGAGCGTGTTTTTCCCTATAAATAAGGCATCATGCGTAACATCCTATTTTAACCATTAATTATTTATGGCTTAATTCAACATTTGGTTACTTATGTTTATTTTAGGTTTCAACTTAGTCCCTTAGGTTTTAAAAGTTTCAATTTGGTCCCTTATATTTATTTTAGATTTCGATTTGAATAGAAAGAGATGACCAGCAAAAAGGTTGATGGGCCAGCAAATCCGTCACCGTTGAGCAAATCTGTTGGCGTTGAGCCGCAAATCACCACCGGAGGGGGGATTGTACCTGTAGGCGCTCTGATGCTTAAGTCAGAAGAGTGAACAAGTACAAGAGTGTAAAAGTGAGAGAGTAGAATTGAATACCTGGCTCTCCTATCAAGGAGAGCTTACATAGGCCCCCAGCGCTGAGCTAACGGTCCTCATAATGGGCCGTCTTAGGCAGCCCACTAAGAGTGACTGCCAGGATATCTCCGTAAGAGGAGGGAAAGGCTGTTAGGTTGCCATCATCCTGGTGATGAGCTGTCCCATATTGCGCGGATAAGTGGTTGAGCTCATCTGAATCGTGTCCTGATAAATAGGAGCACGTGGAGTGTGTGGCGGCGTAGCACATCAGAGCAGGGATGTTCCTAGCTATGTCGAGCAGCGTTAGTAGCTTGTTAAGCTGAGCCGAAGTAGTTGGCTCGTTATTGAAATTCTGTTCTTTGGCAGGACAGATGTCGTACACAATGTCTAGGACAATGTGTCTATAGACCAAATGTCTTAGACAACTGGTTATGAGGATCACAATTTATTGCAGTACTGAAGTAAATAAAAGCAATAAAGAACACTAGTTATTTGTTAACCCAGTTCAGCGCTAAACAACCCTACTCTGGAGGATACCAATCCAGGAAGTGAACACTACTACTCCAAATCAATACTTAGTCTTACAACCACACCAAACACCTTTTGACATGTATGCCTTTTCTTAATCCTAGTAATCTTCTACTCAAGGGCTAACTCCCCCTGAATATGAGAACATACCCCAACTCCCTCTAATCACTAATCCCAAGTGACGAAACTTTAAACTTCACAGTTTAAAAGACTTAGTTGAATGACAACATTCAACGACACAAAGCTACAAAGTATCAAGAACGATACTAAGAGCCACTAATGCTTTGCACAGTGGGTAGAAAGCTTTGAACTCACAATCTTCAGTTCTTGTGGGTTGAGTTTTAAGCTCTATGTTGAGTCCTTTATATAGGCATGCAAGTCTTCAGATTATCTTCAGTCTTTCAGATGCACTACAATAAGAATTAGTTTTAAAACAAATTTGTTTTAAAACAAACTCCATAAGATAAAAGATTTAATCTTTATCCACAAATTAAATACGAATCCAATCGTATCTAACACTTAGAATTAATAACAAACTTTATCATTAATCCTAATCTCAGCTTGTTACTTAAAGATTCGCGCCTTATTCAAATTTGAAAAAACACGCATGCTTTAATAGATAAGAATTATCTTTTAAGCTGAACTGGATCAAGATGTCCTACCCACATGTCTTGGGACATCTTCTTCGACATGTTAACTTAACATGCTCTGAACCCAGTGGCAAGATGTCAAGGACATCTTGTTCAACATGTTGTATCTGCACATCTTCAATATGCACCAGTGGTTTAGACTTAATTACTTTAGCATTGGTGCTTCAGTTAAGTCACTCTGACCAAGTTGTTTTAGCCTTATGATGCAGCCAATCTCAGAAGAACTACAATCTCCCCCTTTGGCAAATTATGGCTAAAACAACCACAAACCACTTTGTTGAATGTGCACTCTTTAGTCTTCAATCTTCAAATTCTTCAATCTTCAAATTGATCTTTGTTGATGCAATCTTCTGTTCTGAGATCTTCAGGTCTTCAAGATCTTTGATCTTCAGAATCTTGTGTGTCTTCAATTTTCAAGACTTCTTCAATCTTGACTGTGTGATGAACCTATTCTAGTATGAGACAGTCTTAGTCTTGTCTTCATATGATCCATTACAATGAATTTTCTAAGTCCAGGGATGAGATACCTAGTGACTTAGTGAACCAAAGTCTTGAGTTGCAGCGGAAAGTACTTAATCAGAGTGATCAAGACTCACTAGAATTTTTAGAGGTTCAATTTTAGCATTTTAATTATGCTCTGGACACACTTATTAAGCATAGCTTTTAGTTTTTAATTTTTTTTAAAGCTTGCCATATTCATCCGTAAAGCAAGAGAATGATTCTATTTGCCAAAGAGCCGTTCTTATCATCAATTATTTCTCCCCCTTTTTACCATAATTTGTCAAAGGTTTAAAGGAAAATATTTCATTGATCAAAAGAGCGAACAACTTACAAAAAATGCACACTTAGTGCCGGATGTCAAAGCCTCCAATGTCTAGGACATTTGGTAGGCCACAAAACTTACAAGAAGTAGAACTGAACTAAAAGGAAAAATACAAAAGTACTTATTTTCTTACATTACCCAGTTGCTGTTCTTCAAACTTCTTCTTCTTCTTGCTCAACCTCAGCTTGAGCATCTCCAATTTCATCTTCACCTTCACCCTCCTCCATGATGGACCTGATCAGATTGTCCACATGAGTCTTCCTTGCTGAGCTGGTCTTGATGGTTTCTTCCAAGGTCTTTGAGATTTGCCTTAGTTCTGCCATGACATCATTCTTGTTTGCTCTAGGCATGAAGCCCGATGCTTCAGCAATCTCCTTCATCTTTGGGAAGACAATGTCTGGGACATGTGTACCAACAAAGAGTTTTAGTCAAAACTCAGAACTAAAGGCTTCTTGTTTGGAACTTCTTCAGGATACAAGATAGCTGAGTATTGCCTTAAGATCATTCCAGTTATTAGGCAGGGAAATGCAATTGGCAGCTTTACTGCATATGTGTCAGCATGCTTCATGGTTTGGTTAAAGACGTGATCACCAAAGTTGAGCTTCTTCTTTGTTCCTATGAGGAAAATCATCTTTGCTAGCATAGGGATGATCCCAGAACCATGGTTGGTTGGTGCCCAGTTTGCTGCACCAATCCTATTGAGAATTGCATACTTGACACTAAGACATCTTGTAGACAGTAATCCTTTCTATAGTTCTTCTGAGATTGGCTGCATCATAAGGCTAAAACAACTTGGTCAGAGTGACTTAACTGAAGCACCAATGCTAAAGTAATTAAGTCTAAACCACTTGTGCATATTGAAGATGTGCAGATGCAACATGTTGAACAAGATGTCATAGACATCTTGCCACTGGGTTCAGAGCATGTTAAGTCAACATGTCGAACAAGATGTCCCAAGACATGTGGGTAGGACATCTTGATCCAGTTCAGCTTAAAAGATAATTCTTATCCATTAAAGCATGCATGTTTTTTCAAATTTGAATAAGGCGCGAATCTTTAAGTAACAAGCTGAGATTAGGATTAATGATAAAGTTTGTTATTAATTCTAAGTGTTAGATACGATTGGATTCGTATTTAATTTGTGGATAAAAATTAATTCTTTTATCTTATGGAGTTTGTTTTAAAACAAATTTGTTTTAAAACTAATTCTTATTGTAGTGCATCTGAAAGACTGAAGATAATCTGAAGACTTGCACGCCTATATAAAGGACTCAACATAGAGCTTAAAACTCAACCCACAAGAACTGAAGATTATGAGTTCAAAGCTTTGTACCCACTGTGCAAAGCATTAGTGGCTCTTAGTATCGTTCTTGATACTTTGTAGCTTTGTGTCGTTGAATGTTGTCATTCAACTAAGTCTTTTAAACTGTGAAGTTTAAAGTTTCGTCACTTGGGATTAGTGATTAGAGGGAGTTGGGGTAGGTTCTCATATTCAGAAGCTTGAATGGCAAAAGATATGTACTACTCAAGATACCCATGGGTCAGATTTATCAGAGAAAAATCTGATGCTTTTGATGTGTTCAAAGAGTTGTGCTATCTCATTGAAAAAGAGCATGGCAGTGAGGTAATTAGAATAAGAAGTGATCATGGGAAGGAATTTGAAAACTCAAAATTTTCAGAATTCTATGCTACCAAAGGCATTGAACAAGAGTTCTCAGCTCCTATCACACCACAACAAAACGGAGTGGTGGAAAGGAAAAATAGAACCTTGCAAGAATGCACGAGAGCCATGCTACACACACAAAAACTACCTTATCACTTCTGGGCTGAAGCTATGCACACATCATGTCACATTCACAACAGGGTGATTCTAAGAAAAGGGACCAAAGAAACTCAGTATGAACTATGGAAAGGAAGAAAGCCAACAGTCAAATACTTCCATGTATTTGAAACTGTGTGCTATGTCCTAGTTGATCGAGAGCAAAGAAGAAAATTAGATCCCAAAAGTGATGAAGGCATCTTTATGGGATATTCAGCAAACAGCAGGGCATACAGAGTATACAACAAACGCACAAAGACAATCATAGAATCCATCAATGTTGTGTTCAATGATACTCCTGAAAAACCACTCATTGTAGAAGAAGAAGATAACTCTCTTCAGCCTCTAAGTGATCAACCAAATGTCCCGGACAACGTGCAAGGCATTCAAACAAATGAGCCAAGTACTACATCTCCTAGGTTCAAGGGATCATCCACAAGACTTCTGAAGATGCATCCAGTTGACAACATCATAGGAAATCCAAATGAAGGAGTTGTCACCAGATCTAGAGATCAAATTGCTAACTCATGCTTCATATCCTCAATTGAACCTAAAAATATCAAAGAGGCTCTAAGCGATGAGTTTTGGATCAATGCCATGCAAGAAGAATTGGAACAATTCACTAGGAATCAAGTATGGGAACTAGTTCCAAGACCTGAAGAAATCAATGTGATAGGTACCAAATGGCTGTTCAAGAACAAGTCAGATGAGAATGGAAATGTTACAAGAAACAAAGCTCGTCTAGTTACTCAAGGGTACACACAAGTAGAAGGGGTGGACTTTGATGAAACATTTTCACCAGTGGCTAGGCTTGAATCTATAAGACTACTTCTGAGCATCTCGTGCACAATGAGGTTCAAACTTCATTAGATGGATGTTAAAAGCGCCTTTCTAAATGGATACCTACATGAAGAAGTATACGTAGAACAACCAAAAGGATTTGTAGACTCCAGCTTCCTAGAACGTGTTTACAAATTGAAAAAGGCTTTGTATGGATTGAAACAGGCACCAAGAGCATGGTACGAAAGATTGACTGAGTTTTTGATCAATAATGGGTACGTCAGAGGAGGTATAGATCAGACACTGTTTGTGAAGAAGAATCTAAAAGAGATTATGATTACCCAAATCTATGTAGATGACATAGTCTTTGGAGGCACGTCAGACTAGATGGTGGAACAATTTGTTCAACATATGAGGTATGAGTTTGAGATGAGTCTAGTAGGAGAACTAACCTACTTCCTTGGTCTTCAAGTCAAACAGTCAGAAGAAGTTTGGATTAGAGAATGCCACACACAAAAGAACTCCAGCTGTTACTCACATCAAATTGAGTAAAGATGAAAATGGAGTTGATGTAGATCAATGTCTCTTTAGAAGTATGATAAGGAGTCTTCTATACCTAACTGCAAGTAGACCAGACATAGCTTTTGCAGTAGGAGTGTGTGCTCGATATCAAGCAAATCCAAAGACAAGTCACCTACTACAAGTGAAGAGAATCATCAAATATGTCAGTGGTACATGTAATCATGGAATGCTCTACTCATACAATGCAAGTCCTACTCTCATTGGATATTATGATGCAGATTGGGCTGGAAGTGCTGATGACAGAAAAAGCACCTAAGGAGGATGCTTCTTCTTTGGTGATAATCTCATCTCATGGTTCAGCAAGAAGTAAAACTGTGATAATCTCATCTCATGGTTGTTCACAGTTACTATGGATGAAACAAATGTTGACAGAATACAATGTCCAACAAGATGTCATGACATTATTCTGCGACAACGTTAGTGCCATCAACATATCAAAAAATCCGGTTCAACACAGCAGAACAAAACACATTGATATTCGCCACCACTTCATCAGAGAACTTGTTGAAAAGAAAGTGGTTACTCTAGAACACATAGCCACAGAAGATCAACTAGCAGATATCTTCACAAAACCTCTTGATGCAGTCCGATTTGAACGATTAAGGAGTGCATTAGGCGTCTGCATTCATGAAGGTCTGTAGATCACTACAGACCAAAAGGGCGTGCAACCATCAGAAGATCTAAAGCACGCCTCCAGCACGAGACAGAAACAAGACAACAATCCAACACTATCGGTCTCTTGTAAGTATTGTGGCCTATCAAATGTCCTAGACATTGGAGGCTTTGACATCCGGCACTAAGTGTGCACTTTTGTAAGCTGTTCTCTCTTTTAAATCAATGAATATTTTCCTTTCAACCTTTGACAAATTATGGTAAAAAGGGGGAGAAATAATTGATGCTAAGAACAACTCTTTGGCAAGTAGAATCTTCTCTTGCTTTACGGATGAATATGACAAACTTTAGAAAAATATAAAAACTAAAAGCTATGCTTAATAAGGTGTGTCCAGAGCATAATTAAAATGCTAAGATTGAACCTCTAAAAAGTCTAGTAAGTCTTGATCACTTTGATTAATTACTTTCCGCTGCAACTCAAGACTTTAGTTCACTAAGTCACTAGGTATCTCATCCCTGGACTTAGAAAATTCATTGTAATGGATCACATGAAGACAAGACTAAGAGTGTCTCATACTAGAATAGGTTCATCACACAGTCAAGATTGAAGAAGTCTTGAAAATTGAAGACACACAAGATTCTGAAGATCAAAGACCTTGAAGACCTGAAGATCTCAGAACAGAAGATTGCATCAACAAAGATCAATTTAAAGATTGAAGAATTTGAAGATTGAAGACTGAAGAGTGCACATTCAACAAAGTGGTTTGTGGTTGTTTTAGCCATAATTTGCCAAAGGGAGAGATTGTAGTTCTTCTGAGATTGGCTGCATCATAAGGCTAAAACAACTTGGTCAGAGTGACTTAACTGAAGCACCAATGCTAAAGTAATTAAGTCTAAACCACTTGTGCATATTGAAGATGTGCAGATGCAACATGTTGAACAAGATGTCCTAGACATCTTGTCACTAGGTTCGGAGCATGTTAAGGTAACATGTCGAACAAGATAACCTAAGACATGTGGGTAGGACATCTTGACCCAGTTCAGCTTAAAAGATAAAGCTTATCCATTAAGCACGCATGTTTGTTCAAATTTGAATATGGCGCAGATCTTTAAGTAACAAGTTGAGATTAGGATTAATGATAAAGTTTGTTATTAATTCTAAGTGTTAGATACGATTAGGATTTGTATTTAATTTGTGGATAAAGATTAATTTCTTTATCTTATGGAGTTTGTTTTAAAACAATTTTGTTTTAAAACTAATTTTTATTGTAGTGCATCTGAAAGACTGAAGACGATCTGAAGATTTGCACGCCTATACATAGAACTCAACATAGAGCTTAAAACTCAACCCACAAGAACTGAAGATTGTGAGTTCAAAGCTTTGTGACTACTGTGCAAAGCATTAGTGGCTCTTAGTATTGTTCCTAATACTTTGTAGCTTTGTGTCATTGAGTGTTGCCATTTAACTAAGTCTTTAAACTTAGAAGTTTAAAGTTGTCGTCACTTGGGATTAGTGATTAGAGGGAGTTGGGTAGGTGCTCATATTCAGGGGGAGTTAGCCATTTGTGTTCTGGTTTCCAGAATCTTTCTTCTCTGCCTTTCTCTTCCCCTTCTTTGCAGTAACCTGAGTTTCCACTTGCTTAGATTTATACGTCTTAGCTATAACTTTGACTGGAATGCTAGTTCGTACACCTTCACTTTCATTAGAGTCTTCCTCTTCAAAGCTTTGTTGAGGTTGAATTCCTTTCTTCATGCCCTGAAGAATCTTGGTCAAAGCGTCCTCACCTACAACTTCTTGATCTTCTTGTATTTGATCTTGAACTTTCTTGTTCAGAAGTTGGATCAAGACCAGATGTTGAAACATGTGGTTCGACATTAGGTGCTGGAACCTCTACTGAAGGTGTAGTTTGATCCAAGTCGGGATCCTCTTCCTGAGGTCTTGAGGAGATGTTGGTGGCTGTTTCTGATGGAGGAACTTCGTTGGTTGGTGAAGAAATCTGCTCAGTAGTCTTGTCATGATGTTCATCAGTTGATGCTTCATCAGATGGCTTGACATGTGACCCTTCTGGTTTCTTTGGTGATTCGTGATTCTCAGAAGGTTGACATTTAGGTGTTGAAGTCTCTTGTTCCTGAATTTTGTCATTCCCAGTTTAATGTGCCTGAGCCTTCATTTTTCTAGGGTTCTTCGAGGAACCTTTGGATTTCTTCTTCTTGATTTCGCCTTTAGTTGGAGAAATCATGCTGATTGGTACAACGTTGATGATAACCCCTTTGATCAACGCATAGGTCTGGAACCCTAGGCATTTGAGAGGATGCCTCTTCTGTTTGCGTCTTTGAATCATCTAGATTTGAGTTGTTCTTTTTGGATGATTGTTGAGACATTGTTGAAGGGAGTTCTTGAGAAGAATGAGTTTCTGATTTTTGAGAAGGATGTCAGACAAGATGTTGAGACGTTTGGTAGTGTCACATATGAGGTCCTAGTAGCCTTTTATAGATTGATTGAGAACTTAAGGCTACCTCTTTTTACGTGCAGATGTTTAACGTTTCTTTACTCTGCATGTTACCTCTATAATGCCTATGACACGTTTTTGAGCGTGTGAACACCCAGAGGCATTCTAACACTACCAACCAAAATCTCTTCAGCTTCTTGTCCATTGTACAGATGTTGGGACATCTGGTGGGACATCTTGTCAATTTCTTCCTTGGCAGACAAGCAAGCTATTTCTGGACCATTGTTTTGAGGTGTCCAAGTATAGTACTTATCACTTGACTTTGTCCCTTTCATCACTGCTTCTTGATCATTTGCAATGGTGCATTCATGGTTGTTGAAGTGCACTTTTAGTCCTTATTCACATAGTTGACTAATGCTAATCAAGTTTGCAGTGAGACCTTCTACCTGTAGAATATCATCTAGGCCTGGAGTGTTTGGACCAGCTAGTTTTCCAATGCCTATGACTCTACCTTTAACTCCATCACCAAAGGTAACACTTCCTTTTGAGTGAGACCTTAATTCTCTAAGGTATCTCTTATCTCCATTTATGTGTTTAGAACACCCACTGTTAAAATACCAATTTTTGGATGGAGATATTTTTAGAGGAGTGACTACGGTTTGGCAAGTGCACCAGTCTATCGTCGAGTAATAATTCACACTCTAGGTGTCTAGAATGAGTTCATATCCACAGGGATCGTGCCGAAGCTTCGTTAGCGTTATTTAAGTCTGTATATTTTGCATTCACTTTGGGTTTTGGAAAAAACTGTTATAAAAATAAGCGTAATGCTTGCAATAAATAAATAAATACATAGATACATAGATTCAGAAACAAAGAGGATAGGTATGGTGGTTGGACTCTCTCCCTTCTTCATATTTGGCATGAACAATGTATAACATAGTTAATCAGATTATTGTTTGGAGGTGACTTTTCCTTTGTTGTAGTAACACCTTACTGTTACACTATGTATATTAAAGTTTCCCTACATTAATGACTAAGGTACCTACGAGAGCCTAACCTCGTTAGGTCACATACCCTAATTACTAAGTGAGTTGTTTATTACACAGGCATTATTAGCTTAACCAATTAACCTCTAGGTCCTAGTATCGGGCTTTTCATCTTCTAAGTGCTCAGTTCACACCTATGAGGAGGAATCATGCACTAGGTGTGAACTGAGCACTTAGAAGATGAATAGCCCGATACTAGGACCTAGAGGTTAATTGGTGAAGCTAATAATACATGTGTAATAAACAACTCACTTAGTAATTAGGGTATGTGACACAACGAGGCTAGGCTCTCGTAGGTACCTTAGTCATTAATGTAGGGAAACTTTAATATGCATAGTGTAACAGTAAGGTGTTACTACAACAAAGGAAAAGTCACCGCCGAACAATAATCTGATTAACGATGTTATAGACCGTTCATGCCAAATATGAAGAAGGGAGGGAGTCCAACCACCATACCTATCCTCTATGTTTCTGAATCTATATTATTTATTTATTTATTTATTCAAGCATTACGCTATTTTTATAAAACCCTTTTCAAAAAGCCAAAGCGAATGCAAAATATACAAACTTAAATAACACTAACAAAGATTCGGCATGATCCCTGTGGATACGAACTCATTATAGACACCTAAAGTTCTGGCTAAGGATAAGTCTTGGTATTTAAGCCATCTGTGTGATCCACCTCACTTACCTGGGAAGTATCACAGTGACAAAGACACATGAGACAAACAAAAAATAGTTTCATCATTTCCAGTGCTACTGAGGTATTTGTTTAGTGCATCCAGGCAGATACTCAAGGCACCAAAGATCAAAAGGCTGGCAACAGTCAACCAAAGACAACATTTCTCACAGGAAAACTCCCAAGGAAAGATGAAGGGAGATAGAACAAATTGTAAAAGAGAAGTCTGCAACAAAAAAGTCAATGGTCGGGAGGATCATTTGACTAGAGCTTCCGGAAACACAGGTAGAAAGACAAGATAGGGCTGTTACAT
Organism: Trifolium repens; assembly: GCA_030408175.1. Lineage (NCBI taxonomy): Eukaryota > Viridiplantae > Streptophyta > Magnoliopsida > Fabales > Fabaceae > Trifolium > Trifolium repens. The sequence continues at coordinate 40,443,342 of CP125842.1, read as the reverse complement.
GAATGGTTCAGATACACGGGAACCATTGGAAAGATGACAAAAGAAGAGAGAGGCCATCAAGAATGAACCGTTACGATCAGGAGAATCAGTCTGCCAAGTCACCTCAGAAGAACAAATTCTTCCTTGGGAAGAAAGCATCAAAAAGAGAGACATGCACAAATATAAGTTTGGGGTGAAGTCACCATGTTCTAGGAAATTGCACCGGAAATTAGTCGCGAATCGGATAGTTGAGGGTGTGGTGAAACAGACCTGGTCCTACGAAGATTAAAAGAATTTAATGATGGAGGATGGCCAGTGCTTCAAGCTGGAGCAAAGGAGCACAAAGGAAACATGCGAACCTATCTTCTGTAAAGGAGGAAATGCCTCAAGCTAATGAGAGGCTAAACAAGCGCTGCTTGGGAGGCAACCCAAGGATAAGTATTTATTATTTCAGTAATTTCAATTCAGTTTTGTTTTTCAATTCAATAAAGTATATTAAAGAATTCCGCATGTCATTTTCATCTATCTAACCCCTTTATCAAACTTACAAAAAGTTAAATAACTGTTTGCTATTTATTATCTAGTGCATGACTAACTGTTCTAGGTAAGATTGCGGCGAAGTAAGTTATAAATTTTGATGAGCCAAATTTCACGCCTTCACACAAATACCAAAGGTGATTGCTCCGAAGTGCGAAGTTTGGGAGACAGCGAGACAAGTGATGAAGCTGATGTCTGTGAGATAAATGTTCAACTTTCAGATATACCTAAGCCATGTGAGGATTTGAGCCAAATATTTCCAAACGGTATTACCACTTTCTTTCGAATTACTATGAGAGTACCGTGCACTTGTTTATTTTCTAGAACTTGCTCTAATTCTCTGCTGACTGGTTAGTTTGATATTATATGCATTGAGGCAATTATTATTATCCTTTGCTAGCCAATTTTGAGCCGTAAAAAATATATATTATCCCTTTTGTTTCGGTGACAAACCACGATACAAGCCTAAGGACCAAAAAAACAATGATTTACCCTCTTTGGAGTTAGGTAATAGTTCTAAAAAAGTCTTGGCAGCAAAACAAGTTTGAGGTTGCTTGTAACACCCGTATTTATTTATTTTATTTTATTTTATTTTAATTAGAGTTAATTAGCCTTTAATAGTTTTTTTATGATGAGTTAGTAATTAATTAGGAGTTGTGGCTATTTTGGGAAAAAGTAGTGTTTTGAATAGGATAAGTTTTATTAGAGTTATGATAAATAAGAGTTGGGCTTGAGTGTTACTGTTAATGGGCCTAAGTTAATGAGAGGGACATTATTGTCTTTGGTTAAGATAGGTTTAGGTTAGAGTTATGAGAATAGAGAGAGAGTGCTCATAACTTGAGAAAATAGAAGGAGGTAGAAGGAGAGAGCTTTGAAGAGAAGGAAGTAGAGGGGAAGAATAGAAAAAGCTCAAGAGAAGAAGAATAAAGGAATTCATCAATTTCTAAGGTTAGAGAGTAGTTTACAATTCATGTGAGATGATCAAAGAGGGGGGAAATGTCTATTCTCCATACCCAAACCCTCTCATCACTTTTGGTGAGAAATGGGGAATCAAGGGAACGTGTTAATGAATTTATGTGTTGTTGTGTGATGTTAACATGTTATTACATGATTCTATTTACCATTTCCATCATCAAATTCGTAGGTTATATGAGATTTGTTGTTATTGATAATTGAAAATGGGTTTTGAATAAAATGAGGAAAAATCTCTACTTTTCACTTGAATGATGTTTGATGATGTTAAAGTGTGTACTTCTAGGTCTATACATGATATGTATGCTTAAATGTGATAGCTTTAAGAGTTTATAGCATGAAATTCGTGATTTTTATGTGATTCTATGTGAAACCCGTGAGTAGAGCACCAATTTCTGGGCTCGCTTGCTCAGCGACCAAGTCATCGCTGCTGCGAGGATTTATGTTCTTGTTCAGTGAACCCATAATTTGAATGCTCGCTTAGCGAGCAGTAGCGAGGAGTGGCGAGCAGGTTCGTCGCAGGCTCCGCTGGGAGCGACGACCACTCTGCCTTTCGTCGCTGGTTCATCGCCAGTAGTCGCTCAGGGACCAGGACCTGTTTTTGAGGAATTTCTTTAAGTTGTATGATGAGTATGAGATTATAACATGATTAGATTTGGTTTTATAACATCTTATATATTTGGATCAATTGAATCTTGAGTTGGTATGATGATAATATGCTTATATGTGTATGTTTGATTGAAATGGAGAGTGATGATGAGCTATGATTAGCAAGGATATTATGTGTTGTTGTATCTTGCTTGAATGTATACCTTAATGATGATATGATGATGTGATTTGATGCGAATTGAGAAGGATTAATAGGGATGAGTAGCCTATTATTCATGAGTACATTCATGCATACATGAGTCAACTTGAGCGACGTCCCTCATGACTTAAAACTTGTTGAGTCTTTGGTATTGGCTGCATTTTTGGAAAGATAAACTTGGTGTCAGATGTGCGATCCGATGCTCTGGCATTGTGTAGAGCATTGTAAATGTCTCAGGAGGAGCGCTCATGACAAATGCTATTTATGGAATGTTGGTTTCTCTCTCATGAATCTTGCATGGCGCGTTTTATACGCTTTTATATAAGGAAGGCTGTTTAATGCTTCAGATCCTGTTCAAGAATATTTCTGAGGAGTATCTCTTTGAAGAATATATTTCTAAAGAATCTCATTTCATTAATGTGGAGTTAATGCTTGGGTCAAATAAACCAAGCCCATGCATGTGTTATTTTCTGAAGTATTTAAAGGAGCTGCAAAACCCTAATTGGAGTTAGTTGTTCACGCCGTTATTGTGTTAGTATTCAGAATTAGGTTTTGCGTGTGTATTGTGATTGTGAGCCTTTCTTGTGTCACCTTGATGCAAGCTTAGGACGTGTTTTCTTGAGTTGTAATTGTGTGATCCTTCTCCAAAGCTTTGAAGCACGGAGCTAGGACTTTTGGTGTGTGTAACACTCTAAGCCTTTAGGTACGAGTGTGTAGTTTTTAGGAGTGTGTCTCCAAAACATCTTTTGTATCTTGTGTTAAGAAATCCTTGCTGATTTGTAAAGTTGTAAGGGAGTGAGATGGGATCTCATATCTAGGAGTTCCTAGGTAAAAGAGTCATTGGTAGGGCCTAGGTTTTAAGTTGTAAACGGGTAGTTTGCTGGAGACTTAGAACTAGGACTATTATAGTGATATTCCTTCCTGGATTGGTATCCCCCAGACGTAGGTTGCTGTTTGCGCCGAACTGGGTTAACAAATATCCTGTGTTCTTTATTTGTTCATTTGCTTATTTTATTTTATTACGCACAAGGCCTGATAGATTGCTAGAGCATCGGGTAGAGCATCGTGTATAGCGTGCCATAAATTTCAATTGGCATCAGAGCAGGCACCCTGCCTGTTTAATTGGGTGAGATTCAGAACCTGAAATGTCTGGCGCTATGGAGAAAGAAGGAGGATACATGAACAGGCCACCTCTGCTCACTGGATCTTCTAACTATGACTCTTGGAAATCCAAAATGACAGCATTCATGAGATCCATTGATAGCAAAGTTTGGAAGGTTGTTTTGACTGGATGGGAACAACCCACGTATGCTAGCAAGGAAGGTACTTCAACGGGGATAGTAAAACCAGAAGTAGAATGGACTACAGAAGAGGAAGCTGCAGCCAACCAGAATTACAAGGCTATTTATGCCCTGTTCAATGGAGTAGACACCAGTGTTTTCAAACTTATAAAAAATTGTGTGTCAGCCAAAGATGCGTGGGAAATACTACAAAAGTGCTATGAAGGTACTACCAAAGTGAAACAATCAAAGATTCAGCATCTTACTTCCAAGTTTGAAGCCCTGAGAATGAAGGATGATGAGAGCATCCAGGACTTTCACTTGAGTCTATTGGATATTGGTAACTCTTTTGAAGCCTTGGGTGAAAAGATGTCTGATGAAAAATTGTCAAGAAAGCTTCTGAGATCCCTTCCCAAAAGGTTTGACATGAAGGTAACGGCCATTGAGGAAGCACATGCCATTTCCACTATGAAGATGGACGAACTTGTTGGATCTCTCCAGACTTTTGAAACTGTGTTGGATGAACGTGGAGACAAGAAGAACAAGAGCATTGCTTTTGTTACAAACACTGATGAAGAAAATGATAAGACTGAAGATGGAGAAGAAGAAAGCATTGCTGATGCTATTGCCATGCTAGGCAGACAATTTAACAAAGTTCTAAAAAGAGTTGATCGGAGGAATCGACAGAATGGGCAAGGCATTCGGTTCGACATCAACAAGCAACAGAATAGCCTGAAGAAATTCAAACCTGAAGAAAAAAATACTCAAGGGAAAGGAGTTCAGTGCCATGAGTGTGAAGGCTATGGGCACATAAGATCAGAATGTGGAACTTATCAGAAAAGACAAAAGAAGGGACTAACTGTCTCATGGTCAGATGAAGATACTGATGAAGAAGGTGAATCAGCAAGACATGTGACTGCTCTAACTGGAACATGTGTTGATGTTGAGGATTGGGAATCTGATGAAGATGGAGATGTTTCCTATGAAGAACTGGCTAGTACCTACAAAGACCTGCTGACAAGATATGAAGAGATGTGTAGGATTCTTGAAAAACAGAAGAAAACCATCAACAAACTTCAAACCGAAGTTAATATTCAGGTCCAAAAGGCTGCCCAAGCAGAAGAAAAGGTTATTCAAGCTAATGTTCAAATGGATGACCTAAAGAAAAGAGTAAGCCAGCTGAACTCAGGAGCTAATCTCCTTGAAGAAATACTAGAAAATGTGCCAAGTGGGAAGCTCAGGTCTGTTGGATACAATTACTCCAGTTTGAATCAATACCAACAGGACCCTGAAACTAAGTTCACATCAGGAGGAAGCATGATTGATCCCTGTACTGGAAAAGTGATGCTGGAGCATCAGCCTCGACATTCTAAAGCCTTTCCTGTCCCAAAGTTTGCTCTTGATCCAAAAGCTCCTGTCAATCAAAGACCAAGACCTTTTATACATAAAAGGCCTAATAATCAAAGGAGATACCGTAGGTGGGTGTGTCATCACTGTGGAAAAAGGGGACACATTAGACCTTTTTGCTACAGGCTACATGGATACCCTAGCCAGGAGCTTAAGCAAAATGTGACACATGAGAAGGTTAGCATGAAGAAGGAGTGGAGACCCATAGAAGAGAGTGCTGGATTGCCTAAGGAAGAAAATGTTGGGCTAATTGCACACACATCCCTAAGAGCTTCTTCTAGGGAAGATTGGTACTTTGATAATGGGTGCTCTAGACATATGACTGGTGAAGAGAAATATCTCATGAATGTTAGATCCTACAAGGCTAGCTTTGTGACTTTTGGAGATGAAGCAAAAGGAGAAATAGTAGGAATTGGGGATCTGATCAACCATGGACTACCCAATCTAGAAAATGTGCTTTTGGTTAAGGGTCTTACTGCAAATTTGATTAGCATTAGCCAGCTGTGTGATCAAGGCATGAAGGTTAATTTCACAAAGTCTGAATGTCTGGTCAACAACGAAGAAGGACAACTGGTGCTCAGAGGTACTAGATCTAAAGACAACTGTTATCTATGGATGCCTCAAGAAGAAGCCCTCACATCCACTTGTCTTGTCACCACTGAAGATGAAGTTCAACTATGGCACCAGAAGTTGGGCCATCTCAATCTGAAAGGAACGAAAAAGGTCATATCTCTTGAAGCCATTAGAGGTATTCCAAAGCTCAAAATTGTTGAAGGAAAAGTGTTGTTGAGGTCAAAACCGTTTTGATGAATGTTTTAATGACAACAAACCTTATGGAATAAATGTTAAGTTTTATGAATGGTGATCTACTGATGTTTGCACTTGAGTTTTTGTTGATTGCTAGATAATGACAAAATTTGACGAGCTAAAGGTCACTCACATCAACAAGTGCATTTATATACTCAAACAATGAAAGAATTGGAGTAGCATCATATGATCATAACAGTAGCATCATAAGCTTCATGAACATATTTAAAGGATGTTGTTTGAATCATAAAAAGATTCATTGAAGATTCAAAGAAGAAAGAGAGCTTCATGGTTAATAGTCTTCCACATCATCACAAGGTTCACAACAAGTATTGAATGTTTAAGGAAAATTATGAAGATTGTAGTTGAAGAATCATGATGGAAAAACTTGCATCACATGCTACAAAAAGAATATGTTTTGATGTTATGAGACAAAACTCACATTGAGTTTTGTGTCACATACTTTGGGGATTTACTACTACAACTAACATCAATGAGAATGATGCATTCATTGATGATCTTGAAAACCTACTCAAAGTATCATGCTACCAAAGCTTATCAAGAGGAGAAAGTTTTGAGAATGATTTTCCATGAGTTTTCAAATAAGCTTATGCAAAAGGCATACAAGTTTCAATCATTCTCTAAACTAGAAAATGGTACATTTCAATGATGAGTACTCTCACGCCTCCACTAAAGAATCTTAAAGATACTCAATGAACGAGTAACAATGTCTGCAAAACATCAAAGAAGAATTGTGGGAAGTTTTGCAACAAGATTTCAAAGTTGATTGATCAAAGAACAATGGATGTTGTTTCAAGAATGTTCTGGGAACATTCTTCAGTTCATGCTTCATTATCATCAATAACAAGCCTCAACGCAAAAACACTTATTTCTCTAAGTGAACTATGTACAAGACAAAGAAGCATTTTTTCCTTGGAATTTACTCTCAGAATCTCAACAAATATCAATGTCAATTAAGGCAAGGAATTTATGAGTGAAAGTTGGACTTTCCTCTTTGACTTATGTTAAGGATCAAAGCATGTGCACATGGATTTAATTGAAGACAAAGATCATGAGCTGTCTATTTTGTGTTAGACAGATTTTTCATAGATCAATGGACTTGCTTGCACCAACTCATTTCTAACTAAGAGTTGGCATGTACCTTTTGTGGAATATTAAATGAACATTCTCCCATGTTGACGATTACTTTCATGACAAGAAGTACCATGCAAGGACAACATGAATAGTGCTTCAAGGACTATACAGTTGTATTTCTGATATCTCACAGCTAGCTATCAAGATAATGATCAAGCTTCTTTGAAGAATCAAAGTTTATCTCTGCCCAGAATGGAGAACGTTCTCAGAAGGTTATAGGAGAATGATGTTCTTGTCAAGTCTACTATCTAGCCCAAGAACAGCTGGATAAAACGTGCCTAAATGAAGTCTAACGGCTATCCTTGGAGAATGTAATGTAAAGGACACTTTACAGCTCACTGCAAGCTCATCATACACGCTCCTTTGTTATAGAAGTTGAAGAACATCCTGGAGATTATTCTGAGAACAATCTGCCAGATTTACTATTCTTCAACAACTTTAATGAGCTGTCATTTTAAAGGTGTTTAACAGCTAGTTTCTGATCCAAACGGATATACTTCATCACCAAGCATCAAGTACATACCTCAGCTATAAATAGAGCACTTGGTTACCTTTGAAGAGTAAGAGTTGAAGCTACAAATCATCAAACACTTGTTTTTGTCTACAAGTCACAAAACTCTTCTTTCATCACTCACACTCAAGATCTTCATTCTCATCAGTACTTCTGAGTTTTATTGAGTGTGTTTATTTGCTTCTCAAACTAACCTTTGAGTTTCTAAAAGCAAATCTATCAAGAGACCACTTTTCAACACAAGCCACTTTCAAGTGATTGTATCTTTGTCTCTTCATTTAACCACTCACACTCCAGCTCCTCTCAACTCTTGGATCAAATATTATAGAGTGTACTGAGTGTAATTTTATAAGCTTCTCAACTTGGTTGAGTTTATTTGTAAGCTTTGTGATCCACATCTCTTTTGTAAAAGAAAGATTGGCTCAAGTCAATACGTAACTATTGATTGAGTGACACCCTTACTAGTCTGTACGGCTGGGGTAGTTTTAAGCTTGTAGGGCTTAAGGTTTTTGATCTTGGTTTAGATCAAAGAAGAATTGTATCTTGAGATCGGTAGCATCTCATAGTGGAAAACTCACATGCGTGGGGACTGGACGTAACCCAGGATTCGGGTGAACCAATATAAATTTTGTGTGTGAATCTCTCTTACCCTTGACTCTTTATTTACTGCAAACACACATCACACAAACCACTTTATTTACATTTAATTTGGATTTTCACGCAGTGGAGAACATTCTCGGAACCATCTATTTTATAGTGGAGAACATTCTCAGATCAAGCTCATCTATTATTCACTAACAATTATCCAAGTATACACTTGAGATAAGTTTTTGTAGAATGCAGGGTTAATTTTAAAAGGGTCACAATTCAAACCCCCCTTTCTTGTGACTATTTCTTCCACTTCAATTGGCATCAGAGCTCTGGCTCTAAGGTTTGAGCACTTAACAGTGTTAGAGTAAAAGATTCGGGAAGAAGTGATGTCGAAACCTGCAAATCAAAGCACATGCCATAAATGCAAAAAGAAAGGGCATTCCAAAACTAAATGTCCTCATAAAAAGAAATCGCAAAGAAAGCTCGCTTCCAAAGGAAAATCTATGATGGCAACAAAAGGTGACTTTGATGACTCTAAACTACAAGAAAATGCCAACACATGTTCAATGGTAAATGAAGAGGTAACAACTTCTGAACCTTGTCCTTTATGTAAAGAAATGAAAGTTGGATTTGATGGTCTTTTAAATGATTCAAAATCTTTATGTCAAAAAGGTATATTTCTAGAAAATCAACTATTTGAGATAAAGAAAGAAAATGAGAAATTACAAATCTTGAACGATAAATACTTTAAAATTATTCAAGAATTGCAATACTCTCATTTGGAAATGTTTGAACAACCAAAGATTCTCAAAGAAGAACAAACCAATAATAATCTTCCAGAATGTTCTATGAATCATGAAGAGAATGTTGTTTTGAAAGAAAATGTTTTAGATATGAAAAATGACATTACAAGCTCTGCAAAATCTGTAGAAACTTTTCAAAACATTAAGGAATCACAAGTAGTAATTTTGGATAAAACTAGTTTAGGTTGTAGAACTTTTCAAAAACTTAATCCATATGAGAACTTTTTTGTTCCTCATAAAGACCAAAAGATACAGAGATACAAATGCTCATATTGTTACAAGTATGGTCATGTTGAATCCTTTTGTTTTAAGAAAAGATTTAAAAGAAAAGAACATTCTCATCAGAAACAAGAACATTCTCAGAAGGTTCTCAAAATGCATTCTTACTCCAAAACTTCCTATAAGAGATCATCTTATCATCATAAGAAGAAATCTTATAAGAGGAATAACACTAACCTTCAAGGACCCAGAACAATATGGGTACCAAAATCATTACTAACTTGTGTTGTAGGAATATCTTTAAGCAATCAAGAAAAAGCCTTGAGACTTGAAAAATTGATGCTCAAAGAATATGACTTCAGAAAGAATACATTTCCTCACATTTAAAAAGAGAGAAATGAGAATCTGCAACCTTTGAAATCATTAATCAAATCAAAGGTACATGTATCATTAGTAAAATGATTTTGCATAAATTAAGGATGGTTGTTATGTGAAAACTTTAACATATAAGTTCATTAAATTTTGTCAAAATTGGAATTGAAGTTATTTCATATTCCTCCTCATGATCATGTTTTTTTTTCAAAAAAAAATCTTTATGTTTAATACTTGAATGATTTTTAAACCATATCATGTTTTAAAGCCTTTTGAAAAAGATAAATATTTTTGGCATAAATGAGTTTATCAAGTAAGCATGACACTTTGGCAAATTTATCCTAATTTGGTCTGGTAAGATATTTTTCAAAAATGGTTTTTGAAAATGATATAGTTTGTAGACTTGTATTTATTGTGTCAAGAGTTGTATTCATTTCAAAAATATAATTTCAACCAAAAACATCTAGAACCACTTTATATTGGTTTATTTTGTTCTTGTCAAAACTACAAGTCTTATAACTTCTTTATACTTGATAATTTATTCAAAGATTCATTTGGAATCTATTTTTGAAGCATAAGAATGATTTCTTTTAAGCTTTTTAGAAGTTCTTTGAAAAAGGGTTCGTTTGTTAAAAGCTCAAAAATCATTTTGTATAAGTAGTGATCATGTGGAGATTATGAAAAACTTTCTTTCACAACTTTCTTTGATGAAAATGGTATTTCACTTGATTTTTCTTAACTTGGAATTTCAACAAAAAATAGAGTTTTAGAAAAGAAAGTTTCAATGCATAAAATATGTTTAATCAAGTGTTGAAAAATACTTTTGAAAGAAGGCATAGACATTGCATGCTTTGTTTTTTAATCTTGTTTCTATCTTGAGTAAAACTCCATGCCATTTTGAAAATATAGAAATTCAATCATATCATGATTTTATATTCTTTATGTCATTACTATTTTTGGCATAGTAAAGAAAACATTGAGAAAATTGTTTCAACCTATCAAAAGCATATTTTTGGGATACTCTCTCTACACTCTCTAAATATTATATAAAATGCAATTTCATGTCCAAAGTTTGAAAAATTATGCATAATACTTTTGATGAGTTTGATATGAAGAAAAGAGATGATAATGGTGTTGATGTTGATGAACAACAACGACAAGAAATTATGGATCAAAAGTTGAGATTGTTCAAACATCGTCTTTACAAATACTTCCAAAAAGTTGGGAGTTGAATTACCATCATCCTCATGATTGTGTCATTTAAAGCTTCATTGATGAAATGAGATCTGAATTTTCTATTGAAGAAAATGGATGGAGAACACTGAATAAACATATGGTATTCATTATTGAAAATCATAATGTTCTCCATTGGAAAGAGCAATGGTATTGGTACACCACTTTGAATGTGCAAAGAAACAATTTAATCATGGAGATGTTTAATGAAATTGGTGGTACAATAGAACAATCTCCCTCATCAACTATTAAGAAGGAATACAAGTTGTTTCGTAGCATGCGCCAACACTGTGTATTTCTAAGAAAGGAAGCAAATAAAAGGTTTATGAGAATGACATGTTTATCACGTGTCACCTTGATAAATGATTAAAGCTGGATCTCCTATATATCATCTTGGAACATATGATCGATGCAGCAGAGTCAGAAACAAGGAAAGTTACTCTTCCTTATGAGATGATCCTCACCATGATTTTTTTTGTATCTACAAGATTGACTTCAAGAAGGAGAAAATGGTTGACTCTTGCAATACCTTTGTTTTCAAATTATTCATCATATGAAAAAAGGAGATTGTTAATTTTAAAGGCTCTGCTACTGAGGTTTTAAACAAAGGGAAAGAGGAATTTGAAAAAGAAAGTAATTTTCCAGAGTTATCTGACGTTGTGATTCATCCAACAGATCAATCTGAGAATGATCTCCATGCAGCAAAGTTCTGGATTCTTATGGAATTGGTTAAAACATCATTGGTAGAATGAGAACTAAATTTTTCTTTTGAAGAAAATGAATGATGAACAAGCATGTGGATGTCATTCTTTAAAGATCATAACAACGTTCTCAAGAAGATCAAATGATGATGAAATCAATGTTCTTTATTACAACATTGAGTCATGAGTAAATGTTTTTTAAATATGATGTCATCTTCATCCCTATTACCTAAAGTTACTCTACAAGGATGATATTTCTTAGAGAATATTTAAGAGGATGAATTTACTCAACATTGGAGAATGCATCAAAGGATAAAACTTTTTCCCATCAACTATCAATCAAGTGTCATCTATGAGCATGTGATGGAATTACAAAACTATTAAAGATGCTCTCATTATTGAATCTCAAATGAGGAAATCCATTAAATGAGGTACTCCAAAATCTTATAACATTTGCATTATAATAAGCTTGAATATCTTTAGGCAATGTTACTATGTGATTGATTGGATGATCTTGAAATCTCAAATGCATTCTAAATTTTCTCTATGCAAGCATATGACTTTAAAGCTTAAATTGGCACATCATATTTGTCATGACTTGAAAATGTTGATGCTTAAATCACATATATTTAATGGAATAATGTTTGCACTCTTTGTACTTACATTTTTCATGATTTTTGCTCACACATTACCTCTTTCAAAATATCATGCTAAGTGTGAAATGAATGAACTTCATTCTTATGCAAATTTACTTCTTTACACCCTTCTAAGCAATATTTTTTTTTAAACCTACTTACTTGTTTGCTATCAATATTTTGCTAAGGGATGTTTTATCAAGATTGTTTTTCTTCATAAGTTTTGCTCACATTTTAACAATGATCAATTTTCAATTTTCATTCGACATGCCATAAGTCGATGAATTAACACTTGTCTTAATTCATTTTTTGACTTGTGATAAATGTCTTTGTGTATTGATTACATTGTTGGTCAATCCTTTTTATGTGCAAGTCATGTTATATGCTTAATGAAAACTTATTCTTGATGATCATTGAATAATTTTTGGAGCTAGTCTCTTAATTATCCTTCATGTTAGACCAACATTTTTAGTAGAAGAAAAGTGACAAAAAACTTGTGATTTTGATAATCAATTATATGTCATACTTTGTTCTTACATAAGCCTGACTTATAGTACATTTTTTTTATGAAAATAATTTTTCTATAAGTCTTTTAAATGTGCACCTTTCTTAATATAAAGGTTTGGATGAATCCAATTTTATTGCACATTTTGATTAGCCTATTGTTTGCTTAATGCTTAAGTATATGGCTTGATTTTATTGTGGCTTATGTAAAATATCCTTCGTCAAAGGTCTTAAATGAATATCCATTTTTTGTTGGATATATTCTTTGAAGGATTTTAACAAGAGAATATATGATTGGTCTTCATGAGAATAATTTTGTGTCTACTCTCCATAAAATTTGGATTTGATCTAAGAATAATAATCTTCCACATTATATTCTTAAACTCATTTGACTTTTTCTCAACATCAAGTATCGTTTTTAATGTGTGATCATATTTCTACACTTGCATGTTATGTTGTCAAAATTGAGATGTGGACAAATATTTTTGCAAAGGACAATCCTCTGAATAGTTTGCTTGCTTTGAAAAAGAATCATTTTCATCATGAAAATATTTGGAAAAGGAAAGAGAAAATTCATTGTGACATAATGTCAATTTACTCTGATTTTACAGTTTCCCCATATGCGCTATTTTCTCTCTAGTTTTAAAGTTCTTGGATTTTTTTTCTTTTTCAAATGATCTTTTATGGCTACAACATAGTCTTTGTCCATCTTTTTGATAATGATCATGTTTTAAAGGAAAATGTTACCTCTACCCAAGTAAATTGAAACATTTAGAGAATATCCATCTCATAAGACTTAGGGGGAGTTTTCAAAATTTGAGAATGTTTGTTTCTTTATAACTTGCATTGTCATTGAGGTCAAAAGAACATTTTCTAAAAATTGAGAGTGTTTCACATTTTCAAATGCTTACATGTGTTTACATGTAATTTAATCATTATTCATAATGTGATTGCAAGATTGACTAAAATGATTATTGATCATCAAACATGATATGTGCTTTGATGCTTAAATGCAAACTTGATAAGTTTGATATGTAAATGAACTTCATATTGCATGTTTTCTATATGAAATACATTTCTACTTTTGATTCCTATCATTGCACTTCATGTTTCATATTATTCCCAATACTTTTTGATGTATGACAAAAGGGGGAGAGATATATATGATGGGAGAGAAATGTTAGATGGAACTAATTAATGAAGAATGTTATGAATTAACCTCTTGCATGTATTTAGGGGGAGTTTAATTACAATGATAAGAATTAAACTCTTGCATATGTTTAGGGGGAGCTTAATTGCATATCTATGAACATTCTTGCATTTATTATTGTATCCATCCATAAAACATAAGATTTATTCAAAAGGTTTGTCATCATCAAAAAGGGGGAGATTGTTGAGATCAAAACCGTTTTGATGAATGTTTTAATGACAACAAACCTTATGGAATAAATGTTAAGTTTTATGAATGGTGATCTACTGATGTTTGCACTTGAGTTTTTGTTGATTGCTAGATAATGACAAAATTTGACGAGCTAAATGTCACTCACATCAACAAGTGCATTTATATACTCAAACAATGAAAGAATTGGAGTAGCATCATATGATCATAACAGTAGCATCACAAGCTTCATGAACATATTTAAAGGATGTTGTTTGAATCATAAAAAGATTCATTGAAGATTCAAAGAAGAAAGAGAGCTTCATGGTTAATAGTCTTCCACATCATCACAAGGTTCACAACAAGTATTGAATGTTTAAGGAAAATTATGAAGATTGTAGTTGAAGAATCATGATGGAAAAACTTGCATCACATGCTACAAAAAGAATATGTTTTGATGTTATGAGACAAAACTCACATTGAGTTTTGTGTCACATACTTTGGGGATTTACTACTACAACTAACATCAATGAGAATGATGCATTCATTGATGATCTTGAAAACCTACTCAAAGTATCATGCTACCAAAGCTTATCAAGAGGAGAAAGTTTTGAGAATGATTTTCCATGAGTTTTCAAATAAGCTTATGCGAAAGGCATACAAGTTTCAATCATTCTCTAAACTAGAAAATGGTACATTTCAATGATGAGTACTCTCACGCATCCACTAAAGAATCTTAAAGATACTCAATGAACGAGTAACAATGTCTGCAAAACATCAAAGAAGAATTGTGGGAAGTTTTGCAACAAGATTTCAAAGTTGATTGATCAAAGAACAATGGATGTTGTTTCAAGAATGTTCTGGGAACATTCTCCAGTTCATGCTTCATTATCATCAATAACAAGCCTCAACGCAAAAACACTTATTTCTCTAAGTGAACTATGTACAAGACAAAGAAGCATTTTTTCCTTGGAATTTACTCTCAGAATCTCAACAAATATCAATGTCAATTAAGGCAAGGAATTTATGAGTGAAAGTTGGACTTTCCTCTTTGACTTATGTTAAGGATCAAAGCATGTGCACATGGATTTAATTGAAGACAAAGATCATGAGCTGTCTATTTTGTGTTAGACAGATTTTTCATAGATCAATGGACTTGCTTGCACCAACTCATTTCTAACTAAGAGTTGGCATGTACCTTTTGTGGAATATTAAATGAACATTCTCCCATGTTGACGATTACTTTCATGACAAGAAGTACCATGCAAGGACAACATGAATAGTGCTTCAAGGACTATACAGCTGTATTTCTGATATCTCACAGCTAGCTATCAAGATAATGATCAAGCTTCTTTGAAGAATCAAAGTTTATCTCTGCCCAGAATGGAGAACGTTCTCAGAAGGTTATAGGAGAATGATGTTCTTGTCAAGTCTACTATCTATCCCAAGAACAGCTGGATAAAACGTGCCTAAATGAAGTCTAACGGCTATCCTTGGAGAATGTAATGTAAAGGACACTTTACAGCTCACTACAAGCTCATCATACACGCTCCTTTGTTATAGAAGTTGAAGAACATCCTGGAGATCATTCTGAGAACAATCTGCCAGATTTACTATTCTTCAACAACTTTAATGAGCTGTCATTTTAAAGGTGTTTGACAGCTAGTTTCTGATCCAAACGGATATACTTCATCACCAAGCATCAAGTACATACCTCAGCTATAAATAGAGCACTTGGTTACCTTTGAAGAGTAAGAGTTGAAGCTACAAATCATCAAACACTTGTTTTTGTCTACAAGTCACAAAACTCTTCTTTCATCACTCACACTCAAGATCTTCATTCTCATCAGTACTTCTGAGTTTTATTGAGTGTTTTTATTTTCTTCTCAAACTAACCTTTGAGTTTCTAAAAGCAAATCTATCAAGAGACCACTTTTCAACACAAGCCACTTTCAAGTGATTGTATCTTTGTCTCTTCATTTAACCACTCACACTCCAGCTCCTTATCAACTCTTGGATCAAATATTATAGAGTGTACTGAGTGTAATTTTATAAGCTTCTCAACTTGGTTGAGTTTATTTGTAAGCTTTGTGATCCACATCTCTTTTGTAAAAGAAAGATTGGCTCAAGTCAATACGTAACTATTGATTGAGTGACACCCTTACTAGTCTGTACGGCTGGGGTAGTTTTAAGCTTGTAGGGCTTAAGGTTTTTGATCTTGGTTTAGATCAAAGAAGAATTGTATCTTGAGATCGGTAGCATCTCATAGTGGAAAACTCACATGCGTGGGGACTGGACGTAACCCAGGATTCGGGTGAACCAGTATAAATTTTGTGTGTGAATCTCTCTTACCCTTGACTCTTTATTTACTGTAAACACACATCACACAAACCACTTTATTTACATTTAATTTGGATTTTCACGCAGTGGAGAACATTCTCGGAACCATCTATTTTATAGTAGAGAACATTCTCAGATCAAGCTCATCTATTATTCACTAACAATTATCCAAGTATACACTTGAGATAAGTTTTTGTAGAATGCAGGGTTAATTTTAAAAGGGTCACAATTCAAACCCCCCTTTCTTGTGACTATTTCTTCCACTTCAAGTGTGTGGTGAATGCCAAATTGGAAAGCAAATCAGAATGTCACACCCAATGCTGGAGCATCAGACAACCTCCAAGGTTCTTGAATTACTACACATGGATCTCATGGGACCCATGCAGGTTGAAAGCTTGGGAGGAAAAAGGTATGCTCTTGTTGTGGTGGATGACTACTCGAGATACACGTGGGTAAATTTCATTAGAGAAAAATCAGATGCCTTTGATGTCTTCAAAGAACTTTGTATACAGATTCAAAGAGAAAAGTGTAGCAATGTGGTAAGAATAAGGAGTGATCATGGTAGAGAGTTCGAGAACTCCAAGTTTGATGAATTCTGTGCTGCTGAAGGAATTAAACATGAGTATTCCTCTCCAATAACTCCTCAGCAGAATGGCATAGTAGAAAGGAAAAATAGAACGATTCAAGAGTCAGCTAGAGTCATGCTTCATGCCAAAAACATTCCTTACCATTTTTGGGCTGAAGCTATGAATACTGCCTGCTATGTACACAACAGAGTCACCTTGAGAAAGGGCACTACCTCCACTCTATATGAACTATGGAAAGACAGAAAACCAACTGTCAAACACTTTCACATCTTTGGAAGTGAATGCTTTATTCTAGCTGATAGAGAACCTAGAAGGAAACTTGACCCTAAAAGTGATAAGGGATTCTTTCTGGGGTATTCAACAAACAGTAGAGCTTACAGGGTCTATAACACAAAGACTCAAGTTGTGATGGAATCTGTTAATGTTGTAGTAAAGGACTCTTCTGGTGGAGAAAATGAAGTATTAGATCAAGGTACTCCTGTCAGTGCGAATGCTGAACAAGATGATGAAGCATCCGAACCGGCATCTATGGACAAATCTGATGAAGGGACTGTTGATGAAGACGGTGATGAAAGTGCAAGGCCTCAAGCTACAAGTAAAGGTCCTTCTGTTCGTGTTCAGAAAAATCATCCCTTAGAATTGGTAATAGGGAATCCTGAACAGGGAATAACTACTAGAAGAACAAATGATGTGGTAGCAAACTCTTGCTTTGTGTCTCTATTTGAACCAAAGAACGTAAAAGAAGATTTGACTGATGAAGCCTGGATAGAGGCTATGCAAGAAGAACTAAATCAGTTTGAGAGAAGTGAAGTATGGGATTTGGTACCTAGACCTGAAGATATGAATGTTATTGGAACCAAATGGGTGTATAAGAACAAGTCAGATGAAAATGGAACGGTCACCAGAAATAAAGCAAGGCTTGTGGCTCAAGGGTATACCCAAATTGAATGACTTGACTTTGATGAAACTTTTGCACCTGTGGCCAGACTAGAATCCATCAGACTACTTCTAGGAGTGGCTTGCATACTCAAGTTCAAACTGTACCAAATGGACGTGAAGAGTGCATTCTTGAATGGATACCTACAGGAAGAGGTGTATGTTGAGCAACCAAAAGGGTTTGTGGATCCAGAACATCCCAACCATGTCTACAAATTAAAGAAAGCCTTGTACGGTCTAAAACAGGCACCTAGGGCATGGTATGAAAGGTTGACTCAATTCTTGGAAGAGCAAGGGTACAAAAAGGGAGGATCAGACAAGACACTGTTTGTAAAGGAGGAGAAAGGAAAATTTATAATAGCTCAAATCTATGTTGATGACATTGTGTTTGGTGGAATGTCGAACACAATGGTCCAGCATTTTGTTCAGCAAATGCAGTTAGAGTTCGAGATGAGTCTTGTTGGAGAATTGACTTACTTTATTGGTCTTCAAATCAAACAAATGGAAGACACCATCTTTATATCCCAGAGCAAGTATGCTAGAAACATCATCAAGAAATTTGGAATGGACAATGCTGCACACAAGAGAACACCAGCACCTACTCATTTGAAACTCACCAAAGATGAGAAGGGAATAAGTGTGGATCAAAGCCTTTACAGGAGCATGATTGGGAGCTTGTTGTACTTGACTGCAAGTAGACCAGACATCACTTATGTTGTGGGAGTGTGTGCCAGATACCAAGCAGATCCTAAAGTAAGTCACTTGACTCAGGTTAAAAGGATTTTGAAGTATGTGAATGGAACCAGTGATTATGGGATAATGTACTCCCATTGTGAAAATGCTACCTTATATGGTTATTGTGATGCTGATTGGGCTGGAAGTGCAGATGATAGAAAAAGCACTTCAGGAGGTTGTTTCTTCTTAGGCACTAACTTGATATCTTGGTTTAGTAAGAAATAGAACTGTGTGGCCTTATCCACAGCTGAGGCTGAATACGTGGCAGCTGGAAGTAGTTGCTCTCAGTTGGTATGGATGAAAAAATGCTAAAGGAGTACGATGTTGAACAGGATGCTCTAACATTGTATTGTGACAACATGAGTGCCATAAACATCTCAAAGAACCCAGTTCAACATAGCAAGACAAAGCATATTGACATTCGTCATCACTATATAAGGGACTTGGTTGAGAACAAAATTGTGATTCTGGAACATGTGGGTACAAAGGAACAAATTGCAGATATTTTCACCAAGGCTCTTGATGCTGTACAGTTTGAGAAGTTAAAGAGCAAGTTAGGAATTTGCCTCCATGAAGAAGCATAGCAATTACCGTTATTTGTGAAGTGGCGTGTGGCAGTTGTTTTTATCTCTCCTAATCAAGTTAAACACGCTGATCAAGGTAATCATGGCCACAACCGTTATATCAACACGCCACCATCAATTGTTAGTTATTTCAATTTCAAATCTTTACCAAATATTTCCTTTCCAAATTTAATTCCATATACCTACAACTTCTCAACTTCTTCTTCAAACATTCTCACTAAACCAAAATCTCTCTGTCCTTGTCAATCCTACTTTCTGAAAAACACAAATCTCACTACAATGTCTCAACCATCCACTCAAACCTCTCCAACCAAAACCTCACCACAAAAAGCCTCACCGTCGAAAACAACCACCACCACCATTCCCAACATCACAGAAAACCCCTCCGTCTCTTTACCCCAACCTTCGAATATCATCACCGACGCCACTCCTCTCACTATGATCCATCCTTCATTCAACGCCATTCTTAACCGCACATCATCAAACCCTTCATCTTCACCCAAACCAAAAACCACAAAGAGAACAAAATCCACAACTACCAGAAAACCTAAATCCCAAAAATCTAAGTCTCGATACTCATCGAACTTCAACATGCAACAGTTGTACCTTAGTGATCTTGGCGATGTGAATCCCAATGCTACTCCTGATGTCACAGCCTCAATGCCTGATGCTCAAACCGAGACTGACAAGGGAGAGGAAACTCAAACCCTAAATTCAAAAAAAGGGGAAACTGCTGAGATGGAAGAGGAAACTATTCCCAACCCTGCTGTTGGTGAAGGAGTTGATGAAGATACTGAGAACATCAAGATTGCTGAAGATGATCTCAACTCACTTGTGGACTATATTTCGAGTGATAGGGTTATGCCAGATGCCTCAGCATCTTTGGCACACGATAAATCTCAAGATGAGATTGCTAATGATGCAGTTGCTGACTCATTTGTGCAACAAGATGAAACTGTGACAGGTGCTGAAAACAACCTTGAAGAGGAATATGTGACTGCTGATGAAGAGGAAGGTGCTAAGGCAGATGACAGCACTGAGGATGATGTAACAATCATGAAGATTGTTGGTGATTCTAGAAGGAAGAAAGGAAAGTCTGGTGTTGGTAAC
The DNA here is from genome assembly GCA_030408175.1 of Trifolium repens. Taxonomy (NCBI): domain Eukaryota; kingdom Viridiplantae; phylum Streptophyta; class Magnoliopsida; order Fabales; family Fabaceae; genus Trifolium; species Trifolium repens. Next base: position 40,423,158 of record CP125842.1, on the reverse strand, counting down.
AGGCTAAGAGTAAGAAAAGAAAAGGTGACTGAGGTCGTGACTGAAGAACCTAAGTCCACAAAGCAGAAGAAAAATGTTGCAACTGAAGCAACAAAAACACCTAAGAAAAGGAAGATAGCAGCTGAGGCTACCACATCTACAAAGAAGAAGAAGATGTATGGTCCTGTGAGAAGGCCTAGCAGAGTAGAAATACCTGCTAAACAGAAGAAACATGCATCAAAAAGAAAGACCATCAATCTCAGTGACACAGAATCCGATGCTGAGGAGAATGCTCCACCAATCTCTACAGCATCCAAACAGAAGACACCAAAGAAGAGGAAGATTGCTACTGCTGTCACTATTGATGATGCTGAAGTGAATGCCCCAGGCATTGTATCTACCCAAAAGAAGAAAGCAGGGAGATTTATTCCTCAAAATGTTCCTGATGTGCCAATGGACAATGTGTCCTTTCATTTCAGTGCAAGTGCTTCCAAATGGAAGTTTGTCTATCATAGGAGGCTGGGTTTAGAAAGGGAATTGTCTGATGAAGCCCTTGAATGCAAGGAGGTGATGGATTTGATTCTTCAAGCTGGGCTAATGAAGACTGTGAGTGGGCTAGGAAGTTGTTATGAGAAGCTGGTGAAGGAGTTTATTGTCAACATTGGTGAGGACTGTGGGAACAGACTCAGCAAAGAATTTCATCAGGTGTTTGTAAGAGGTAAGTGTGTCCAATTCTCTCCTGCTGTGATAAATGCTTATTTAGGAAGAAGGGAGTATGGTTATCCTGGTTTTGAACCAACTAATAACCAGATTTGCAAGACTATCAAATGGGAATCACCCATGTCTCTCTCTTACAAGCTGTTTGAAGGAAAGCATGCTGCTGACATTGTTCTGCCTGCAAAGAAAGTGGTACCTCAGGAGAGTGTTGTGTCAACCACTATGAACAGGAAAGCTATGATCATCACAATGGAAGCTGCTGTGAAGGCTCTAGATGAGCAGAAAATGGAGCTTGTCAAGGTTATCACTGCTCTGAAACAAGAGGATGCTGAGGAAGTGGGATTGATTGGTGAGAATGCTGGAGTCTCTGATGCTGGTGTTCATGTTGAAGATGGTGATGGTGCTGATGCAGCTGATGGTGATGCAGCTGGGGATGATGTTGGTGAAGAAGGAGGTGACACAGAGGAGCTGGAAGTGTCTGATTCCAGTGGTTCTTTTTAAATGATGTAATGAATTTGTTGCCCTGTTAGTTTTGTTCTGTTCTGTTGCTATTCCTGGGCATAGTTTTTTTAATTCTGCTGGTTTGTACTAAGGCTATGTAGCCATATATTCTCTGCACTGGTACTTTTTGTCAAATTTGTGGCAGAAAGGGGGAGTAAAAACTTGGTCTCTGTTTTGGTTTGTTAAATTATGATCAGCTCTGGTTGGTGTTATCTGCATATGCTCTGATTATGATATGTCTGTAGTAAAGCTAGTAGTGTAGCCTGATTGAAGTATGTAGCTGGTATAGCTGTGTGATCTGATATGCAGGTGCTGAGAGGGAGTTTTGATTTGTGTTATGCAGGGGGAGATGTTGGATACGATGCTCCAACATCCCATGCACATGTGCAGGGGGAGTAGAATTGTGACAATGCTGAAGCATTCTATCCCACATCCTATCAAGTTTATTTTCCTGACCATTTAAGGCGAAGTAGTTGTTTTGTGTTCCGCTGTTGCATGCCTCTCTGATAATCTTAAAAGATACAATTATTCTTTTCTACTGTTTTCCATGAAGGAGTAGTATGGTAACATTTTGAAGGATAACCTCTACAGCTCTTTATGCTTGTGTGTTTATGTTGAGAAAAAGAAATGTAGTTGATGTATCTGTTTAAGTAGTATCTGTATGGTCATAATTTGTTTTAGCCAAAAATTTGGCAAAGGGGGAGTTTGTTGAGTCTTTGGTATTGGCTGCATTTTTGGAAAGATAAACTTGGTGTCAGATGTGCGATCCGATGCTCTGGCATTGTGTAGAGCATTGTAAATGTCTCAGGAGGAGCGCTCATGACAAATGCTATTTATGGAATGTTGGTTTCTCTCTCATGAATCTTGCATGGCGCGTTTTATACGCTTTTATATAAGGAAGGCTGTTTAATGCTTCAGATCCTGTTCAAGAATATTTCTGAGGAGTATCTCTTTGAAGAATATATTTCTAAAGAATCTCATTTCATTAATGTGGAGTTAATGCTTGGGTCAAATAAACCAAGCCCATGCATGTGTTATTTTCTGAAGTATTTAAAGGAGCTGCAAAACCCTAATTGGAGTTAGTTGTTCACGCCGTTATTGTGTTAGTATTCAGAATTAGGTTTTGCGTGTGTATTGTGATTGTGAGCCTTTCTTGTGTCACCTTGATGCAAGCTTAGAACGTGTTTTCTTGAGTTGTAATTGTGTGATCCTTCTCCAAAGCTTTGAAGCACGGAGCTAGGACTTTTGGTGTGTGTAACACTCTAAGCCTTTAGGTACGAGTGTGTAGTTTTTAGGAGTGTGTCTCCAAAACATCTTTTGTATCTTGTGTTAAGAAATCCTTGCTGATTTGTAAGGTTGTAAGGGAGTGAGATGGGATCTCATATCTAGGAGTTCCTAGGTAGAAGAGTCATTGGTAGGGCCTAGGTTTTAAGTTGTAAACGGGTAGTTTGCTAGAGACTTAGAACTAGGACTATTATAGTGATATTCCTTCCTGGATTGGTATCCCCCAGACGTAGGTTGCTGTTTGCGCCGAACTGGGTTAACAAATATCCTGTGTTCTTTATTTGTTCATTTGCTTATTTTATTTTATTACGCACTGTAACACCCCGTTTTTCAAAGCCTAAAAAGGGGCATTATTTTTTTTTAAAAAAACAAAACAGAGTGCGCATACAAACTTGTGAGAGCCGGCATTAAACATACAAAAGAACTCATTACCATAAGGTGCTTCGACAAGCAAAGTGTGTTCCTGAATAATTACAGTTCAAGTCTAGTATTCAAATTACTCCAAGCACTACAACCCAAAACAAACCAAGATAGAAACCTATGTCTAACCCAAAGGCACGATGTACAAACACACCGGCACAGAGTCTAATTCTAAACTATAGCTCCAGCACGAGTTCACTGGGGCCCTGAGCAGCCGCCGCCCTCGCGACCTACAGCATCATCTGGGGTGGGAGGAGCCCGCAAATGAAAGGATGCAAGGGTCACCACACATAACACAACAGCAAAAACATATATATATAACAACGAATAAACACTTAGCAGTTCATATACTTGCACACAGTATTGAAATGCACACCAGCCTATCAATGCAGACTCTAAATGATTGTGATCACCCTAGCCGGGTCTTTTTCACATGCATGCATTATTCCGGAATAAACCTCTGCAGAAGGTCGTAGGCTCGGGTGGGATAACACCTCCTACTAGTGGTGGGATAACACCAGGTAGAGTCACTCACTCAATACCAAAACAATCACGGTGGGATAACACCGGGTGAGTCACACGGACAACACCAAACTCAAAAAGGAGGACACCAATCACTGGTCGTCGCACCCCGTGGTCCATTCCCGTTAACCACGTACTATGAATGCATGAGCATACGATTCCCCTTATATGCTAATGCAACAAAATACATACCTCTCAAGCGTATGTAAACCAATCATAATATGTACATATATTTTCAAAATCATATGCACGCCAATCACATATTCATACATATATTCTCAAACATATGTAAACCACACATATATTGTAAACAATTTCTCATCCCGAGAATACATCACACATACATGTCAAGCACTCAAAATACACCGCAAACAAAGCATACACACATGCCATTACGGAAATAATACAAAAGAAAGGTGCCCTTACCTCAGCAAGCTTCCGTTACTTTAATTTCGCGAAAATCTACAACACACGCTACCTAAAATAAATGTAGCGTAACATCAATAAAATACTCCTCGTTTATCCTATCGAAACGAAACTTGCTCTCAAAGCTCCAGAGGGGTCTAAGGTACTTCCTAAAGCTATCCCTCAATGATTTCAGGTTATTCTCATAGTGTTTAAAAATTCACGAAGTAAATTGTACTATTTTTATAACACGAAAATCATTTTGTTTTCAAATCATAAACTAAAACCATTTTGGATTTCTCCACCTCAAGGACTTGTTTCACACACAACAAGACCATTTGAAACACAACTAAAACTTTTCAAAAATATTTTTATGAAAAATCGAAGTTTTCTTGCGTTACAAGTTACACATTTTTTTCCTTCCTAACAACCTTTCCTACACTCATTTTTCTTCAAAACTAAGATTATCCAACACATACAAAATTTTCACACAATTGTGGACTTAGAAAAATTTTGAAATTTCTTCCCCCACACAAGAAAAGGCCACGGCCAAAAATTTTCAAAACACCCTTCTATTCAAAAATTTTCACTTCTAAATGCATGGTAATATCCCATAATACCTAACTAGCACTTATCAAAATGATTTAGAGATTATAGAGTCGAATCGCAAATTTCGAAAAATCTCAAATAAGGTTTTTTTCTTAAGGCAAGAGATCATTTTTCTTTTCAAAACATCCCATAACCAATCAAACAATTTAACAATGATCATGGGAAGCAATTTGCCTCTAAACAATTTTCGAAATTCGATTCCTCGAACCCTATATGGGTGCCACGGCCAAATGAGGCAAAAAGGCAACCCTACACAATTTTTCTTCATTTGAAACCCTAACCACATTTGTTAGCTCGTAACGATATTCGATCGTATACCCGACTCTTTTTGAAACTCGAAATAAATTTTTTCTAAATTGTGTTCTTCGAGTCGCTCAAGAACACGAGAAATTTTCTTTTCTTATTTTTCGAAACAAATTTCATATTCACTAATCCATTTTGTTAAAAAGCTCAAAACTAACTTCAAAACCAAAATCTTACAACACAATCCAAGTTTATGATCTTTTCAAAATTTTTCTTCAAAACCCTAAACCAAAAATTTGTGAAAACAAGATTTAACCATGGAAATCAACTCATGTTTCACTCATGTGTACTAATAACTCTTATGAACACATCTATGGAACCAAAACAAATCAAAACTAAATTATAAAATTTTTTCTTCTCAAGAACACAAGAAAATTTGTCATAGAAATTATGGATTTCATAAGAAATGATGAAAGGAGGAGGTCTAGTTACCTCAAGATGAAGAAGATGGTCCAAGAGCTTGATGATCCTAACACAAATCCAAGCAAGTTCTTGAGAGGAAGAGAAAATTTTGAAGTGGATGTGTGTGAGTGAGAAGGGCGGCCGAGAGAGTGAGAGGGGAGGAAGTGAATTTTTTTGTTTTGCTTCTAAGACAAACAAAGATAAACCTCCTTACTATTTATCAAAGTCTTGATCAATCTAGGCCCTTAGATTAAAATTAAAGTTGCAAGACAATTCCCTAGCCAATGGATCAAATAACTCATGATTGCTTTTTGAACAAATATCTTCTTTACGCTACTCAGCTCGTCGCGTTTGCTCTCGGCGAGTCGCACCTCGCTAACGGACGGAAATCTCAAAAACATAAAATCTCACAAATAAACGTCCGTCGTAAACCGTTTCCAAATATTATCGCTAAACTTTATTCTCCGACTGAAATTTATTTCCTTAGCTCCCAAAAATATTCTGAAACTAGATTCCAACTTACGCCGATATATAAAGTCTCCAATTAAAATTCGACGGAAAACAGAAACCGTAAAATCTTAAGAAGCGGGTACAGTTTTCTACTCGTTTTTCCAATAAACGGAGAAAGTCGAAACTCAAAATTCTGAAAGCACGGGAATGTTCAGATTGATAAATAAAGACCATGGGCCAAAAGTCTGGGTTTTATTTATGCATAGGGAAAAAGCAGTCTCCAAAGTGATCCAAAAATCTTACTATAAAGTGGTCTTGGTTCATGGCAACCATTGGATCAAAAGGCAAAGTTCAAAGATTAAATCCTAGCCATCCACCTCTTCACAAAATATCTAGATATTCTTATGGTCTTAGCCCACTAGCTCGCTCAGTCCCTGCGCTCGCGCTTAAACGAGCCGTATCTCGCGTACCGATAAATTTTACGGAAACATAAAAAAATTCTACCGTAAACCTTTTAATAAAGACAATTCACAACTTATCGCCGAATCTTTTTCCGCGACTGTAATTTTCTTCCTCACTCTTGAAAATTATTCTGACAATATATCCTAACTCACGCCGATATATAAAACTCCCATCTAAATTTCTACGGAATTCAGACATCGTAAAAATCTCCAACAGCGGGTAAAATTCCTACTCGTTTTTCCAAAAGCGAGAATAATCCAAAACTCGTTATTCTGACTACACATAAACCTTCTTATACTCAAAAGAAGACTACGACCTAAAAGTCTGTGCCTTTCCAGCGCACGAGCACAAATCAGGCTCCATTTCAGCAAAAATTCCATTAATGCGACGATACTCACAAGACCGCTCCACCAAAAACCCTAAAAACTTAGCCGACACTAAAGTTCCTTAGAAAAACTGTACAGTGAAATATTGGGTCTTACATTACTACCCTCCAAAAAGAAGTTTCGTCCTCGAAACTAAAGGTAAGAGTAACAACTCAACTAGTTATTACCATCACCCACACAACAAAATCCCTCAGGATTAGGTGTAGCCACACAGATGCTAACACCGGGTGGAGTCACACAGATACTCTCACCAACACACTGGCACACCCGTGCACCAACCGCAACTCTCAACGAGTTCACCACTCAAAAATTATCTAGGGTCCACACACAAAATTTCCAAAGTCACTTCTTTTGCCTCCGCGACGTAGCCTAAACCACTAGGTTCACGCGTAGCAGTGACTGGCTACCCTCCAAAAAGAAACACCGAAACTTTCTGCGCACCACCCAAGCTAGCAAAACTAGTCAATTCCAGTCAACACGATTCCGTCTATTATTAACAAGAGATTAAGGGTGATCAGTTCCTCAATTTGTTAACAGATAACCGACAATCATGATGGTGGCTTAGACCATTTTTACCTAACTTTAATAATGCTCCCTTCCACTTTTGCTCAAGGTTCTCCGAGGCACAATGGTCCAACGATTTCCTCAATTATTATTATCTCGATCTCGTTAGTGAGATCCAATCGCCCAAAGCACGTCACGTGGACTCTCATGCTTCCACTCACGAAACATCCATGGAGTATTATCCAATAGTAGTACAGTGCCACCACGACAATTACCACCAAAACTATTTCATTCCAAACAAGTTGTCTTCTCTTCTAGAATATTTTCCCACCTTACCACTATTCATCAGTCCGCGACTCAATGAATATGCCGAACCGTCTGCTCACATATGGATCTATTTCCAATCACGACTTAAATAATACCACCCCCACCTCTGGTTGGTAATTACACTCCTCATAGCCTTGGCACTTGCCAAACTAAACCATCTACTTCTCTTGGACTCCCTTATCCAAATCTCCAATTCCCCAGAATCGGTTCCTTATACGTTATCATTACTTCCAAAATGGCATTTAGACGCATCTCGCGTGCCTTAAACAAACGTTTATCCTCGTCGACGGCCATCGTCGGCGCACATCCTCTTCACAACGTATTCTCATTCTATTCCTGAACTCTCCTGAGTTCCTTTTTCTCTTACAATAACATCCTCTCTTACTCAAAAGAGTTTGTCACCCTGACCATTCCTAAACACTCCGAACATCACCACTCTCGTCGAGGTACCTACCTTCAAAATAACTCTTAGGGCATTCCTCACATTACTATTGTCTAACCATCCTTGTTGACAACATCCGAATCCCTTATACTTACTCACTACCGATTTCCATCATACCACGTCTCTCTTCATTGTAACCACTACAATGAACCAAAGCTCTACAAGCTTCCATCAACTTGCCATTAGACAATTTCTTATCCTTCTTAGTTCCAAAATTAGGTGTGAGACAAATCCCTTCGCTAATCTTCAATTGGCATAAGCCACCTCTTCAAGGGCTTCTCTCTAAATCCTCATTCTTTCTAGACCCCGAAACAGCTCCACAAACCATTTCATCTCCATCACTCTTTATCCTCTTTGAAGATGAATCATCAAATGAAAGACAACCAAACAACGGAACATTTTCTCTACGAGTTCGGCTAGAAACACCACTAGCCACACTTATTGTGAACACATTCTTTCCATGACTAACCTCCCTTTACGACTAACGCATCGATGTCATAACCTCTACAAAACTCCAATCAGGCCTGTATCATCAATCTACTACTTTGCAACTTTCTAGTTCAACAACTGTCTAGAGTTGGTTCCCAAACCACCATGACCAATAACTTGCTAAATCAAAACAACATCTTTAATTCGCCGCACACAATCCAAATACTCTCTCATTCCACATAATTTTGAATCACCACAAGCATACCCTTCTCCGTTCGACCAATCTCAAACCTTCATAACCATCCAAAGCTACAGTATTCTCCAATAACAATAACCAACTTCCCACATACGTTCTCGCTATCCAACCTGACACATCCATTCACTAACTGGATTTATCCATCTCTAACTTCCCTTACGGTGTCAACTAATGTACGTGTCGTAATCAAACGCTCCAAATGATTAATTCCTCAAGTTCCTATTAAGTATCTCCTCTCTATTCGATTGGTCCTTCATCATCGTGACTATTCTAAAGTCATAAGGTCTGTTCCCACTAGGGAATCAATTCCCAGATCTCAAGTTCTGGCCAATCATATTCTTACATCTATTCACTCATCGTTTTCTTATGAATAGCTATCTCTAACTCGTCCTTATAAGGTCACTGCAATTCACCTACCAATCGACTCGTCTTACTCATCCATCGAGCCATTAAACATTCATCTCAAATCTTAATGCTCGACTTATCAAAAATATCTACCAACGCACGACACTTCGCTATGATTTTATCCTTAGTACGTTCGATACCCAAGTCAAACTCTTGAATTTACTGCTCAAGAACTACAATTACTTGTCATACCATCCGTTTAATCCTAATATACAATAAAAGTCCTTCCAACTATCAACTCTTATTGTCTTAGTACTCTTACTAACAACTCTTTTCCTGCTCATACACGACATTTCTAGAATATCTCCAAAAATTCTCATCCATAACTTGAATTATTTAAAACTTGGCTACCTCGACTCTCATGGTGTCATAAATTCAAGATGCCACTTAGTCCTTCAACCCTCTTGGTCGATCAAAATTGTTAACTTAAACTCACATCCACACAGGATCTCTACTCAAATCTTGGCTAATCTCTTCAACTACTCGATAATTCTTGGCTAATCCCCAAGATTTTCTCAAAATGTTTACTTTCTCCTATGGTTTACCTGCCAATAACTGACAATTCCAGCTTCTACTGCTACAATTATCTGGACATTTCCATAATAAACACCTCTATTATCACCTATCAGTGATATGCAACTCACTTTCAAAGGTTGAACTCCTCGTTCTTTACCTAAACATCTCTCCAAATCCACCTTTTTATCCAATAATCAATCACCTATAATTTCGTTTCACACCGACATCTATACTTACTATCTCCCGAACTATGTATAGATTGTCACTTATCAATGTGATACTTGGTCTCCTACCTTTAATCATCACGAGATTCATCCTTACAAATCATAGTTTCGAATCTAATTCATCTCGCACACTTAAATTAAACCCTTAAGTTATCCACCATTTTACATAAACGTCGTCTAACACCACCAGGGTTCCTCACTCTGGACGTACAACGTCCTTTAATTCCAATTCAAAGTGCCTCAATTATTGTCCAATCGTCGCAATTAAATCCAACTGACATCTCTGCATGTTCCACCATTCTACAGTGGTCGCATCCTCTTGACAACTGAACGTCTTCATCAAGTCCCGTCTGAACTCACCTGACGGACATCCAATATCATCTTCGAAAGGTCGTCCCAATCTGATCCTTACTTAAAATCCTTTATCAATTGACGTTCACTCGTCCATAACCAGCACCTCTGAGTGGCAACATACAACGCCACTTCCCATCCATTATATTACTTTCAAGAAGCACTTGTAGTTCTTGTTCGCTCAAGTCCGTCATCTTCGGACTGTCGCAGCAAAGGAAATTAGAGACACTTGTCGACTAAATTCGACCAAGGCTCGTGGGTTTCACAATTCTACTTACTGAAGCCTCACTCCCTGCATTACTTCAGTAAGACACAAACCAGTGTCTAAGCATATCCCATGCTAGACTCAAAACAACCAACCACATAACCCACAACACAACAAAAACAACCGCTAGAACTAACACAACTCTAGCTATGTTCTAACCGACTCTGGACTAACGACTCAAGTGCACACTTTCCCTTTGAAGATTTAAAGCCGGGCTCTGATACCACAATGTAACACCCCGTTTTTCAAAGCCTAAAAAGGGGCATTATTATTATTTTTTATTTTAAAAAAACAAAACAGAGCGCGCATACAAACTTGTGAGAGCCGGCATTAAACATATAAAAGAACTCATTACCATAAGGTGCTTCGACAAGCAAAGTGTGTTCCTGAATAATTACAGTTCAAGTCTAGTATTCAAATTACTCCAAGCACTACAACCCAAAACAAACCAAGATAGAAACCTATGTCTAACCCAAAGGCACGATGTACAAACACACCGGCACAGAGTCTAATTCTAAACTATAGCTCCAGCACGAGTTCACTGGGGCCCTGAGCAGCCGCCGCCCTCGCGACCTACAGCATCATCTGGGGTGGGAGGAGCCCGCAAATGAAAGGATGCAAGGGTCACCACACATAACACAACAGCAAAAACATATATATATAACAGCGAATAAACACTTAGCAGTTCATATACTTGCACACAGTATTGAAATGCACACCAGCCTATCAATGCAGACTCTAAATGATTGTGATCACCCTAGCCGGGTCTTTTTCACATGCATGCATTATTCCGGAATAAACCTCTGCAGAAGGTCGTAGGCTCGGGTGGGATAACACCTCCTACTAGTGGTGGGATAACACCAGGTAGAGTCACTCACTCAATACCAAAACAATCACGGTGGGATAACACCGGGTGAGTCACACGGACAACACCAAACTCAAAAAGGAGGACACCAATCACTGGTCGTCGCACCCCGTGGTCCATTCCCGTTAACCACGTACTATGAATGCATGAGCATACGATTCCCCTTATATGCTAATGCAACAAAATACATACCTCTCAAGCGTATGTAAACCAATCATAATATGTACATATATTTTCAAAATCATATGCACGCCAATCACATATTCATACATATATTCTCAAACATATGTAAACCACACATATATTGTAAACAATTTCTCATCCCGAGAATACATCACACATACATGTCAAGCACTCAAAATACACCGCAAACAAAGCATACACACATGCCATTACGGAAATAATACAAAAGAAAGGTGCCCTTACCTCAGCAAGCTTCCGTTACTTTAATTTCGCGAAAATCTACAACACACGCTACCTAAAATAAATGTAGCGTAACATCAATAAAATACTCCTCGTTTATCCTATCGAAACGAAACTTGCTCTCAAAGCTCCAGAGGGGTCTAAGGTACTTCCTAAAGCTATCCCTCAATGATTTCAGGTTATTCTCATAGTGTTTAAAAATTCACGAAGTAAATTGTACTATTTTTATAACACGAAAATCATTTTGTTTTCAAATCATAAACTAAAACCATTTTGGATTTCTCCACCTCAAGGACTTGTTTCACACACAACAAGACCATTTGAAACACAACTAAAACTTTTCAAAAATATTTTTATGAAAAATCGAAGTTTTCTTGCGTTACAAGTTACACATTTTTTTCCTTCCTAACAACCTTTCCTACACTCATTTTTCTTCAAAACTAAGATTATCCAACACATACAAAATTTTCACACAATTGTGGACTTAGAAAAATTTTGAAATTTCTTCCCCCACACAAGAAAAGGCCACGGCCAAAAATTTTCAAAACACCCTTCTATTCAAAAATTTTCACTTCTAAATGCATGGTAATATCCCATAATACCTAACTAGCACTTATCAAAATGATTTAGAGATTATAGAGTCGAATCGCAAATTTCGAAAAATCTCAAATAAGGTTTTTTTCTTAAGGCAAGAGATCATTTTTCTTTTCAAAACATCCCATAACCAATCAAACAATTTAACAATGATCATGGGAAGCAATTTGCCTCTAAACAATTTTCGAAATTCGATTCCTCGAACCCTATATGGGTGCCACGGCCAAATGAGGCAAAAAGGCAACCCTACACAATTTTTCTTCATTTGAAACCCTAACCACATTTGTTAGCTCGTAACGATATTCGATCGTATACCCGACTCTTTTTGAAACTCGAAATAAATTTTTTCTAAATTGTGTTCTTCGAGTCGCTCAAGAACACGAGAAATTTTCTTTTCTTATTTTTCGAAACAAATTTCATATTCACTAATCCATTTTGTTAAAAAGCTCAAAACTAACTTCAAAACCAAAATCTTACAACACAATCCAAGTTTATGATCTTTTCAAAAATTTTCTTCAAAACCCTAAACCAAAAATTTGTGAAAACAAGATTTAACCATGGAAATCAACTCATGTTTCACTCATGTGTACTAATAACTCTTATGAACACATCTATGGAACCAAAACAAATCAAAACTAAATTCTAAAATTTTTTCTTCTCAAGAACACAAGAAAATTTGTCATAGAAATTATGGATTTCATAAGAAATGATGAAAGGAGGAGGTCTAGTTACCTCAAGATGAAGAAGATGGTCCAAGAGCTTGATGATCCTAACACAAATCCAAGCAAGTTCTTGAGAGGAAGAGAAAATTTTGAAGTGGATGTGTGTGAGTGAGAAGGGCGGCCGAGAGAGTGAGAGGGGAGGAAGTGAATTTTTTTGTTTTGCTTCTAAGACAAACAAAGATAAACCTCCTTACTATTTATCAAAGTCTTGATCAATCTAGGCCCTTAGATTAAAATTAAAGTTGCAAGACAATTCCCTAGCCAATGGATCAAATAACTCATGATTGCTTTTTGAACAAATATCTTCTTTACGCTACTCAGCTCGTCGCGTTTGCTCTCGGCGAGTCGCACCTCGCTAACGGACGGAAATCTCAAAAACATAAAATCTCACAAATAAACGTCCGTCGTAAACCGTTTCCAAATATTATCGCTAAACTTTATTCTCCGACTGAAATTTATTTCCTTAGCTCCCAAAAATATTCTGAAACTAGATTCCAACTTACGCCGATATATAAAGTCTCCAATTAAAATTCGACGGAAAACAGAAACCGTAAAATCTTAAGAAGCGGGTACAGTTTTCTACTCGTTTTTCCAATAAACGGAGAAAGTCGAAACTCAAAATTCTGAAAGCACGGGAATGTTCAGATTGATAAATAAAGACCATGGGCCAAAAGTCTGGGTTTTATTTATGCATAGGGAAAAAGCAGTCTCCAAAGTGATCCAAAAATCTTACTATAAAGTGGTCTTGGTTCATGGCAACCATTGGATCAAAAGGCAAAGTTCAAAGATTAAATCCTAGCCATCCACCTCTTCACAAAATATCTAGATATTCTTATGGTCTTAGCCCACTAGCTCGCTCAGTCCCTGCGCTCGCGCTTAAACGAGCCGTATCTCGCGTACCGATAAATTTTACGGAAACATAAAAAAATTCTACCGTAAACCTTTTAATAAAGACAATTCACAACTTATCGCCGAATCTTTTTCCGCGACTGTAATTTTCTTCCTCACTCTTGAAAATTATTCTGACAATATATCCTAACTCACGCCGATATATAAAACTCCCATCTAAATTTCTACGGAATTCAGACATCGTAAAAATCTCCAACAGCGGGTAAAATTCCTACTCGTTTTTCCAAAAGCGAGAATAATCCAAAACTCGTTATTCTGACTACACATAAACCTTCTTATACTCAAAAGAAGACTACGACCTAAAAGTCTGTGCCTTTCCAGCGCACGAGCACAAATCAGGCTCCATTTCAGCAAAAATTCCATTAATGCGACGATACTCACAAGACCGCTCCACCAAAAACCCTAAAAACTTAGCCGACACTAAAGTTCCTTAGAAAAACTGTACAGTGAAATATTGGGTCTTACATTACTACCCTCCAAAAAGAAGTTTCGTCCTCGAAACTAAAGGTAAGAGTAACAACTCAACTAGTTATTACCATCACCCACACAACAAAATCCCTCAGGATTAGGTGTAGCCACACAGATGCTAACACCGGGTGGAGTCACACAGATACTCTCACCAACACACTGGCACACCCGTGCACCAACCGCAACTCTCAACGAGTTCACCACTCAAAAATTATCTAGGGTCCACACACAAAATTTCCAAAGTCACTTCTTTTGCCTCCGCGACGTAGCCTAAACCACTAGGTTCACGCGTAGCAGTGACTGGCTACCCTCCAAAAAGAAACACCGAAACTTTCTGCGCACCACCCAAGCTAGCAAAACTAGTCAATTCCAGTCAACACGATTCCGTCTATTATTAACAAGAGATTAAGGGTGATCAGTTCCTCAATTTGTTAACAGATAACCGACAATCATGATGGTGGCTTAGACCATTTTTACCTAACTTTAATAATGCTCCCTTCCACTTTTGCTCAAGGTTCTCCGAGGCACAATGGTCCAACGATTTCCTCAATTATTATTATCTCGATCTCGTTAGTGAGATCCAATCGCCCAAAGCACGTCACGTGGACTCTCATGCTTCCACTCACGAAACATCCATGGAGTATTATCCAATAGTAGTACAGTGCCACCACGACAATTACCACCAAAACTATTTCATTCCAAACAAGTTGTCTTCTCTTCTAGAATATTTTCCCACCTTACCACTATTCATCAGTCCGCGACTCAATGAATATGCCGAACCGTCTGCTCACATATGGATCTATTTCCAATCACGACTTAAATAATACCACCCCCACCTCTGGTTGGTAATTACACTCCTCATAGCCTTGGCACTTGCCAAACTAAACCATCTACTTCTCTTGGACTCCCTTATCCAAATCTCCAATTCCCCAGAATCGGTTCCTTATACGTTATCATTACTTCCAAAATGGCATTTAGACGCATCTCGCGTGCCTTAAACAAACGTTTATCCTCGTCGACGGCCATCGTCGGCGCACATCCTCTTCACAACGTATTCTCATTCTATTCCTGAACTCTCCTGAGTTCCTTTTTCTCTTACAATAACATCCTCTCTTACTCAAAAGAGTTTGTCACCCTGACCATTCCTAAACACTCCGAACATCACCACTCTCGTCGAGGTACCTACCTTCAAAATAACTCTTAGGGCATTCCTCACATTACTATTGTCTAACCATCCTTGTTGACAACATCCGAATCCCTTATACTTACTCACTACCGATTTCCATCATACCACGTCTCTCTTCATTGTAACCACTACAATGAACCAAAGCTCTACAAGCTTCCATCAACTTGCCATTAGACAATTTCTTATCCTTCTTAGTTCCAAAATTAGGTGTGAGACAAATCCCTTCGCTAATCTTCAATTGGCATAAGCCACCTCTTCAAGGGCTTCTCTCTAAATCCTCATTCTTTCTAGACCCCGAAACAGCTCCACAAACCATTTCATCTCCATCACTCTTTATCCTCTTTGAAGATGAATCATCAAATGAAAGACAACCAAACAACGGAACATTTTCTCTACGAGTTCGGCTAGAAACACCACTAGCCACACTTATTGTGAACACATTCTTTCCATGACTAACCTCCCTTTACGACTAACGCATCGATGTCATAACCTCTACAAAACTCCAATCAGGCCTGTATCATCAATCTACTACTTTGCAACTTTCTAGTTCAACAACTGTCTAGAGTTGGTTCCCAAACCACCATGACCAATAACTTGCTAAATCAAAACAACATCTTTAATTCGCCGCACACAATCCAAATACTCTCTCATTCCACATAATTTTGAATCACCACAAGCATACCCTTCTCCGTTCGACCAATCTCAAACCTTCATAACCATCCAAAGCTACAGTATTCTCCAATAACAATAACCAACTTCCCACATACGTTCTCGCTATCCAACCTGACACATCCATTCACTAACTGGATTTATCCATCTCTAACTTCCCTTACGGTGTCAACTAATGTACGTGTCGTAATCAAACGCTCCAAATGATTAATTCCTCAAGTTCCTATTAAGTATCTCCTCTCTATTCGATTGGTCCTTCATCATCGTGACTATTCTAAAGTCATAAGGTCTGTTCCCACTAGGGAATCAATTCCCAGATCTCAAGTTCTGGCCAATCATATTCTTACATCTATTCACTCATCGTTTTCTTATGAATAGCTATCTCTAACTCGTCCTTATAAGGTCACTGCAATTCACCTACCAATCGACTCGTCTTACTCATCCATCGAGCCATTAAACATTCATCTCAAATCTTAATGCTCGACTTATCAAAAATATCTACCAACGCACGACACTTCGCTATGATTTTATCCTTAGTACGTTCGATACCCAAGTCAAACTCTTGAATTTACTGCTCAAGAACTACAATTACTTGTCATACCATCCGTTTAATCCTAATATACAATAAAAGTCCTTCCAACTATCAACTCTTATTGTCTTAGTACTCTTACTAACAACTCTTTTCCTGCTCATACACGACATTTCTAGAATATCTCCAAAAATTCTCATCCATAACTTGAATTATTTAAAACTTGGCTACCTCGACTCTCATGGTGTCATAAATTCAAGATGCCACTTAGTCCTTCAACCCTCTTGGTCGATCAAAATTGTTAACTTAAACTCACATCCACACAGGATCTCTACTCAAATCTTGGCTAATCTCTTCAACTACTCGATAATTCTTGGCTAATCCCCAAGATTTTCTCAAAATGTTTACTTTCTCCTATGGTTTACCTGCCAATAACTGACAATTCCAGCTTCTACTGCTACAATTATCTGGACATTTCCATAATAAACACCTCTATTATCACCTATCAGTGATATGCAACTCACTTTCAAAGGTTGAACTCCTCGTTCTTTACCTAAACATCTCTCCAAATCCACCTTTTTATCCAATAATCAATCACCTATAATTTCGTTTCACACCGACATCTATACTTACTATCTCCCGAACTATGTATAGATTGTCACTTATCAATGTGATACTTGGTCTCCTACCTTTAATCATCACGAGATTCATCCTTACAAATCATAGTTTCGAATCTAATTCATCTCGCACACTTAAATTAAACCCTTAAGTTATCCACCATTTTACATAAACGTCGTCTAACACCACCAGGGTTCCTCACTCTGGACGTACAACGTCCTTTAATTCCAATTCAAAGTGCCTCAATTATTGTCCAATCGTCGCAATTAAATCCAACTGACATCTCTGCATGTTCCACCATTCTACAGTGGTCGCATCCTCTTGACAACTGAACGTCTTCATCAAGTCCCGTCTGAACTCACCTGACGGACATCCAATATCATCTTCGAAAGGTCGTCCCAATCTGATCCTTACTTAAAATCCTTTATCAATTGACGTTCACTCGTCCATAACCAGCACCTCTGAGTGGCAACATACAACGCCACTTCCCATCCATTATATTACTTTCAAGAAGCACTTGTAGTTCTTGTTCGCTCAAGTCCGTCATCTTCGGACTGTCGCAGCAAAGGAAATTAGAGACACTTGTCGACTAAATTCGACCAAGGCTCGTGGGTTTCACAATTCTACTTACTGAAGCCTCACTCCCTGCATTACTTCAGTAAGACACAAACCAGTGTCTAAGCATATCCCATGCTAGACTCAAAACAACCAACCACATAACCCACAACACAACAAAAACAACCGCTAGAACTAACACAACTCTAGCTATGTTCTAACCGACTCTGGACTAACGACTCAAGTGCACACTTTCCCTTTGAAGATTTAAAGCCGGGCTCTGATACCACAATGTAACACCCCGTTTTTCAAAGCCTAAAAAGGGGCATTATTATTATTTTTTTTTTTAAAAAAACAAAACAGAGCGCGCATACAAACTTGTGAGAGCCGGCATTAAACATATAAAAGAACTCATTACCATAAGGTGCTTCGACAAGCAAAGTGTGTTCCTGAATAATTACAGTTCAAGTCTAGTATTCAAATTACTCCAAGCACTACAACCCAAAACAAACCAAGATAGAAACCTATGTCTAACCCAAAGGCACGATGTACAAACACACCGGCACAGAGTCTAATTCTAAACTATAGCTCCAGCACGAGTTCACTGGGGCCCTGAGCAGCCGCCGCCCTCGCGACCTACAACATCATCTGGGGTGGGAGGAGCCCGCAAATGAAAGGATGCAAGGGTCACCACACATAACACAACAGCAAAAACATATATATATATAACAGCGAATAAACACTTAGCAGTTCATATACTTGCACACAGTATTGAAATGCACACCAGCCTATCAATGCAGACTCTAAATGATTGTGATCACCCTAGCCGGGTCTTTTTCACATGCATGCATTATTCCGGAATAAACCTCTGCAGAAGGTCGTAGGCTCGGGTGGGATAACACCTCCTACTAGTGGTGGGATAACACCAGGTAGAGTCACTCACTCAATACCAAAACAATCACGGTGGGATAACACCGGGTGAGTCACACGGACAACACCAAACTCAAAAAGGAGGACACCAATCACTGGTCGTCGCACCCCGTGGTCCATTCCCGTTAACCACGTACTATGAATGCATGAGCATACGATTCCCCTTATATGCTAATGCAACAAAATACATACCTCTCAAGCGTATGTAAACCAATCATAATATGTACATATATTTTCAAAATCATATGCACGCCAATCACATATTCATACATATATTCTCAAACATATGTAAACCACACATATATTGTAAACAATTTCTCATCCCGAGAATACATCACACATACATGTCAAGCACTCAAAATACACCGCAAACAAAGCATACACACATGCCATTACGGAAATAATACAAAAGAAAGGTGCCCTTACCTCAGCAAGCTTCCGTTACTTTAATTTCGCGAAAATCTACAACACACGCTACCTAAAATAAATGTAGCGTAACATCAATAAAATACTCCTCGTTTATCCTATCGAAACGAAACTTGCTCTCAAAGCTCCAGAGGGGTCTAAGGTACTTCCTAAAGCTATCCCTCAATGATTTCAGGTTATTCTCATAGTGTTTAAAAATTCACGAAGTAAATTGTACTATTTTTATAACACGAAAATCATTTTGTTTTCAAATCATAAACTAAAACCATTTTGGATTTCTCCACCTCAAGGACTTGTTTCACACACAACAAGACCATTTGAAACACAACTAAAACTTTTCAAAAATATTTTTATGAAAAATCGAAGTTTTCTTGCGTTACAAGTTACACATTTTTTTCCTTCCTAACAACCTTTCCTACACTCATTTTTCTTCAAAACTAAGATTATCCAACACATACAAAATTTTCACACAATTGTGGACTTAGAAAAATTTTGAAATTTCTTCCCCCACACAAGAAAAGGCCACGGCCAAAAATTTTCAAAACACCCTTCTATTCAAAAATTTTCACTTCTAAATGCATGGTAATATCCCATAATACCTAACTAGCACTTATCAAAATGATTTAGAGATTATAGAGTCGAATCGCAAATTTCGAAAAATCTCAAATAAGGTTTTTTTCTTAAGGCAAGAGATCATTTTTCTTTTCAAAACATCCCATAACCAATCAAACAATTTAACAATGATCATGGGAAGCAATTTGCCTCTAAACAATTTTCGAAATTCGATTCCTCGAACCCTATATGGGTGCCACGGCCAAATGAGGCAAAAAGGCAACCCTACACAATTTTTCTTCATTTGAAACCCTAACCACATTTGTTAGCTCGTAACGATATTCGATCGTATACCCGACTCTTTTTGAAACTCGAAATAAATTTTTTCTAAATTGTGTTCTTCGAGTCGCTCAAGAACACGAGAAATTTTCTTTTCTTATTTTTCGAAACAAATTTCATATTCACTAATCCATTTTGTTAAAAAGCTCAAAACTAACTTCAAAACCAAAATCTTACAACACAATCCAAGTTTATGATCTTTTCAAAATTTTTCTTCAAAACCCTAAACCAAAAATTTGTGAAAACAAGATTTAACCATGGAAATCAACTCATGTTTCACTCATGTGTACTAATAACTCTTATGAACACATCTATGGAACCAAAACAAATCAAAACTAAATTATAAAATTTTTTCTTCTCAAGAACACAAGAAAATTTGTCATAGAAATTATGGATTTCATAAGAAATGATGAAAGGAGGAGGTCTAGTTACCTCAAGATGAAGAAGATGGTCCAAGAGCTTGATGATCCTAACACAAATCCAAGCAAGTTCTTGAGAGGAAGAGAAAATTTTGAAGTGGATGTGTGTGAGTGAGAAGGGCGGCCGAGAGAGTGAGAGGGGAGGAAGTGAATTTTTTTGTTTTGCTTCTAAGACAAACAAAGATAAACCTCCTTACTATTTATCAAAGTCTTGATCAATCTAGGCCCTTAGATTAAAATTAAAGTTGCAAGACAATTCCCTAGCCAATGGATCAAATAACTCATGATTGCTTTTTGAACAAATATCTTCTTTACGCTACTCAGCTCGTCGCGTTTGCTCTCGGCGAGTCGCACCTCGCTAACGGACGGAAATCTCAAAAACATAAAATCTCACAAATAAACGTCCGTCGTAAACCGTTTCCAAATATTATCGCTAAACTTTATTCTCCGACTGAAAATTATTTCCTTAGCTCCCAAAAATATTTTGAAACTAGATTCCAACTTACGCCGATATATAAAGTCTCCAATTAAAATTCGACGGAAAACAGAAACCGTAAAATCTTAAGAAGCGGGTACAGTTTTCTACTCGTTTTTCCAATAAACGGAGAAAGTCGAAACTCAAAATTCTGAAAGCACGGGAATGTTCAGATTGATAAATAAAGACCATGGGCCAAAAGTCTGGGTTTTATTTATGCATAGGGAAAAAGCAGTCTCCAAAGTGATCCAAAAATCTTACTATAAAGTGGTCTTGGTTCATGGCAACCATTGGATCAAAAGGCAAAGTTCAAAGATTAAATCCTAGCCATCCACCTCTTCACAAAATATCTAGATATTCTTATGGTCTTAGCCCACTAGCTCGCCCAGTCCCTGCGCTCGCGCTTAAACGAGCCGTATCTCGCGTACCGATAAATTTTACGGAAACATAAAAAAATTCTACCGTAAACCTTTTAATAAAGACAATTCACAACTTATCGCCGAATCTTTTTCCGCGACTGTAATTTTCTTCCTCACTCTTGAAAATTATTCTGACAATATATCCTAACTCACGCCGATATATAAAACTCCCATCTAAATTTTTACGGAATTCAGACATCGTAAAAATTTCCAACAGCGGGTAAAATTCCTACTCGTTTTTCCAAAAGCGAGAATAATCCAAAACTCGTTATTCTGACTACACATAAACCTTCTTATACTCAAAAGAAGACTATGACCTAAAAGTCTGTGCCTTTCCAGCGCACGAGCACAAATCAGGCTCCATTTCAGCAAAAATTCCATTAATGCGACGATACTCACACGACCGCTCCACCAAAAACCCTAAAAACTTAGCCGACACTAAAGTTCCTTAGAAAAACTGTACAGTGAAATCTTGGGTCTTACACGCACAAGGCCGGATAGATTGCTAGAGCATCGTGTATAGCGTGCCAGAAATTTCAAAACTGAACATAATGTGATGGATATATGTTTATCCTAATTTGAGGTGGGTGCCACATGCATTAGATATATGTCTAGGGTGACATACATTATGTGTTTGCATTAGTTTGCATTAGGGAATGGTGCGCTCTAATTGATAATTGTGATTGCATTCCATTATTATCTCGTGAATGTTTGAGTTATGTAAGTTTGATTGAATGTCTTGACTCCTTATTGATGAGCACGATAATTCCATGATGTTGTGATTTACTAGTAAGGTGTAGAATGTGTATGATTTAGTTATGATATAATTGTTTACATAATATAAGTGTATACTATGCTTATTATTATGAACTTGAATTGCCACTAACTCTCTATTTTTGTGTATGTGTATGGTTTGGGTCCAGATTCTTCACTTGAGGAGTGATTCCGTGGCTTTTGGAGATTAGCTTGTGATAACTAGTATAGCTTGGTATGGTGGAGAGTAGGAGAATTCTAGAAGCTTAGAGGTCTAGAATTTGCTCTGGCACTTGTAACCTTGCTAGAACTAGTATCTTAGTTTCGTTTGTTTTAAGACTTATGTATGACCTTGCTACTTATCTTATTTTATCTTTATGTATGACCTTGTAACCTTGATAGGTCTAGGTCTAGGATTTGCTCTGGCACTTGTAACCTTGGATTATTTTGGATTATGTAATGGGTCTTCATTGTGGAAGTACCTAGTTGAAGTTGTACTATGATTTATGACTTGCATGCTTGGAATTTAAATGCTATGAATTATGATTATAGTAGTTTAATGCTTCCGTTGTCTTTAAGTGAATTAAATGCATGCTATTGATTATATTTGTGTATGTAATGCCTTGATGATTTGTATGTTGAATGATTTAAATTAATTATTGCATGCGAATCGATTAGGAGCGTTACAATTTGGTATCAGAGCAAGGTCGGTCCATGTCAGATCAAGTAGATTAGTATACCCATAGGTGCATGAGTGTAGTAGAACACTTTTAGTACCCTTAGTCTAACGTAAGGTTGGATTTCTTTTGGTTGGTTGTTTAGGTGATGGCGCAGAGAGCTATGGCAGTGTTAGCCCATATTTTTACTAAGTAAAAATATGTTCTAAATGCATAAATAAAATAATTATGTTTAATTATGTAATTATTTTTAATAATCATTAAATATGTTTGGTTTTCAGAACCAATGAATTTAATGATTAATCATGCACGAACATGTAATAAATGTTCTGTTATGGAACGTTGCATTTAAATGCGTATTCTCTTTCTTTCAGGATCCTTTCGATTTGGTCGAAGTGTCAGTAGGGTCGAAGTATCCAGTGGGCAAAAGTAATTTATGGACTTAGCGAAATATTCAAAATGAAAGCATGGTTACTTCGACTTCGATGGAAACAACGGTTAACTCAGAAGATAAGAAAGGATTCAAATTCAAAATACGTGTCAAGACACGCGTCCTTTCTGTAGTTATTTAGGCGTTAGTAGCAGTTAGAAATTAGTGTCTATAAATAGCCTAGTTATGTGATCGAAAAAGGGGTCACAATCATTATACAGAAATCCTGATAAAACTCAAAGTACCCATGCTAACGAGAGAAACGAGTTCGAAAGGAAAAATGTATGTAATGTGTACCATTTATTTCTCTGTAAACATTTACATTTGAATGCAAATTTACAGTATCTTCATCTTTATCTTGTTTAATCTTTATTCCGACTCTTTTCTCCCATTCTGTTTATTCAATTGAATAAACATTCTTTCTTGCATTTCAAGTTATAAAAATATAAAAAGCAACACTTTATCAACATAAGAACAATAATGAACATCATTTACTTTGAAAATATAAACAAAAGCACTATGTCCCGAGATTTACTAGTTGATCTCTCTTGTAATAATCAAACTAGCGTTGTTTACCAAATTTCACAGTAAACAAATTGGCACGCCCAGTGGGACTGTGTGCTTTACGTTTAAATTTCTTCAAAGTTTGTGTAGTTAATTTGTTCTGCATTTTTGTGTGTTGTTTCCAAAGATTCTTGTGTAGTGTATGCTTTTGAGGAACGGGAAATTACTCCCTGAAATGGTTAGACCACCACCCAGAAGTAACCCAAGACAAAACATGGAAAATCCGAACGGAAACAATAATAATAACGGTTCGAATGTATCAACCGCTTCGAGCGTTTCTGAGGCCATAATCTCTCCTGTAATCAGTGAGATTGTGCCCAACGCTAGTGGGGCAACAGTTTCCGCCCCAATATCTTCTGTGGTAAGTGCCACAATGACAATGCCAACATCTACAGTGGTACCTTCGACCACTACAGAACCTATCTTGACCCTTTCCCATGCTATGGAGGGAAATTTCTCTCCAAATAGGACAAATGTTAATGGGGGTGGCGCTAGTTCTTCTACTTTCTCATTACCCTTTTCCCAATATGTGGGTCAGGGCACAAGTAGGAACTACCCATATGGTATGCCTACCAGTATGATGCAAGGTTTGCAAACAAGTGCATCATTGTTCACAGAGTCAGCACCAGGCGTATTTGTGCCTAATAATCAGATAGTTTCTGGTTCTGCTACTCGAAATGGCAATCCCTCATTAACCAACAATGCCTTGAATGCTTTAAGGCAACAAATGGATGAGAGTAATCATGACATGGTAAATATGTTAACACAACAAATTGGTACAGTATTTAACCCATTAATTCAAAATACAAACCAAAGTTATCAATTGTTGGCAAATCAAATGGGAAGAATTGCTGATTTCTTCGGGGCTCCTCAAGCCCATAATCAACAAGTTCCCCAAATTCAGAATGTGGTGCCTTTACAAATTGCACAAGCACCAAATAATGCCATTATGCTTGCCCCAAATAATGTTGCAAACCCCATAAACCAAGTCCAACAACCAGTGCCAGTGGTCGAACCACAGGTGCAAATTCAGGCACAGCAACAGGCTTTGCCCCAGGTCGAACAAAATCCTGGAATTGTGTTGGTAAATAGGAACCAAAATGCTGATGATGTAGTTAGAAATGTCCAGAATAATAATTTTGCTGGGCAAAATAACATAGCCAATTTGGTCGAAACTATCCTAGCACAAAATGGTTTAAACATAGGCATGCATAGGCCTCATTTTGTTTCTGCCTTATCAGAATATGTGCTTCAAACAGAATTGCCAAGGGGTTGGAAAATCCCAAAATTTACTAAATTTGCTGGTGATACCCGCGAATCTACTGTTGAACACATAGCAAGATATCTAACTGAGGCAGGAGATCTAGCAAATAATGAGAATTTGAGAATGAAGTATTTTCCAAATTCTCTAACGAAAAATGCCTTTACATGGTTTACTACTCTCCCTCCACATTCAATTTTTAATTGGAATCAATTAGAGAGAGTCTTCCATGAGCAATTCTACATGGGACAGTCTAAGATAAGTCTCAAAGAATTAGCAAGTGTTAGGCGCAAAACTCCTGAGTCTATAGATGATTATTTGAATTGATTTCGTTTACTTAAGGCTAGGTGTTTTACTCAAGTGCCTGAACATGAATTGGTCGAAATGGTTGCTGGTGGCCTAGACTATTCGATCAGAAAGAAATTAGACACTCAGCATCTAAGAGATATGGCCCAATTGGCTGATAGGGTTCGACAGGTCGAACGCTTGAAAGCAGAAAAGGCTAGAAATTCAAAGTATCATAAAAAAGAAAAAGTTGCTTATGTAGAAACACATGATAGCGACCAAGAATATGATGTCTCTTATGAAGATGTTGAACAAGGGGAAATAGACCTAGCAGAATTAAAACCTGGTCCCCCTTACACTTGCAAGCTTTTAAAACCTTCAAATGGAATAAACCCTGTTGAACCAAAAAATGATAAATATGTTTCAAAGACTTATACTTTTGATATAACAAAATGTGATGAAATCTTTGATTTGTTGGTTACTGATGGCCAAATAGTGGTTCCAAAAGGTGTTAAAATACCACCATTAGATATGAGAAAGAAAAGAGGTTATTGTAAGTATCATAATTTTCTTGGACATAGAACCTCACAATGTGTGCTTTTCAGGGACTTGGTTCAAAAGGCTTTGAACGAAGGAAGACTTAAGTTTGGTGAAAAACCCAAAGCTGCAAAAGCAGATCCAGAATCTTCACAGAATGCTGATACCCTCTATGCTGAACCACAAGCTATTATGATGGTCGAAGCCATGGAGGTTTCAGAGGTGCAAGTGGAAAAAATCCCTGAAAATGAGTACTTTGAAAAAATGAAAGTAGTATATCCTCGTGCTGAAGAGGATTTGATTGACTTTCTAAACAGATGCAAGTTAGAGAACAAAGGGGTGATGCTTTGTGCTCGTTGCAGTGCTGTTTGTGATAAGGAGGCTACTGCAGGCCTCATGAAGTTCCAACCAGTTGCAAATAGGCAGGGGGCAAACCCAAAACCGTCTCGTGGTAAAGGAAAGGGCATTCTAACTCGACCAAATAATATGGTCCAAACAGATCGAAGGCCCACTTTCCTTCCTTCTGGTTCGATTCCTATAGAACGCTGGATGCACCAAGGAACCATAAAGTTCAACAAGGGTGCAATGGAAGTTAGTGGCGCAAGTGGCACCAAATTAAGCTATTCAGAGGATGTCAACAAATACTCTTATAGGAACAATTACAAGGGTAAACATCCAATGACAAGGACTCAGTGGCGTAGGTTCCAACGCCAAAAGAAATTGGCTGAAACTAATCTTCAAACAGGCCAATATAAAGAAGTGGCTAGAAGGCCAGCAAAAGAAAGGATCCTTCCTCCTATAGAAGAAAGCAAGATGGAAGATGATGATCTGCTGGACTCTGAGCCAGATTTAGACGTAATATGCGTGGTTTCCATATTACCATCAGAATATGATGTGCAAACAGAGATAACTGAGCTCGAAACTGATTTCGACCAGTTAGAAATGGCTGATCCTAAGCCAATTTGCTACTATGTCATGAACAATGGCTGCATCGAGGAGCAACAGGCTACATTCGAAAGGCCAGACTTAGGCATGAAAAACCATCTTAAACCCCTCTTCATCAGAGCAAAGGTTGAAGGAGTTGGAGTTAACAAGGTGCTGATAGATGGAGGAGCTGCTGTTAATCTAATGCCTCTATCTATGTTACCCAAGATTGGCAAATATGACTGTGATTTGTCAGCCCATAACATTGTTTTGTCAAATTACGAAGGCAAAACAGGACATTCAAGGGGGGCAATTCAAGTGGATGTTGCTGTGGGCAGCATAGTTCGACCAACTTTATTCCTAGTGGTCGAATCCAAGGCAAACTTCAACTTACTATTGGGGCGAGAGTGGATTCATGGAGTAGGAGCTGTTCCTTCAACCCTTCACCAGAAGTTGATGCTTTGGAGGGAGGATGGCTGCGTAGAAAATATAGAGGCTGATCAGAGTTTCTATATGTCAGAGGTTGATACCATAAATCAACAAACCTTTGACAAAAATTTGGCGAACATAGCGCCATGTTATGATAGAGAGAATGCTTTCACACCTTCTGATAATGTGATACATTCTGTCAAACTCCACCCAACCCAGGGCTTCATATGGGAAAGAGAGGAAATAGATGCTGTGTCCTCAGAAGATGGAGTTATACCACCATCTGGGTGGAATGTTTACGAAGATTATGATGACTGAGTCCAGCGCATGGGCCAGGATTACGGCTTATATGGCCGAAACTAAGTTAAATACGACTTTGGAAGCTGATGTTCATCAAAATATGGCTACAGAAGCCAAGGTCGAAAGCGATGGCATTTCTATGCCACAAGCACAAAGGCTCGACTGCATCTATGATGAGGAACCTTTAGGGTTCGAAAGGGATCCACTTAATGAAACTCCTAAGATGCAGGCTCAAGACCCTTTGGAGGAAATTGACATTGGAGATGGCTCAGCAAAAAGGCCAACTTACATTAGTGCCAATATTAGTCCTGACTTAAAAAGAAAATTGGTACTACTTCTCAAAGAATTTAGTGATTGTTTCGCTTGGGATTATAATGAAATGCCTGGACTCAGTAGAGAAATGGTCAAATTAAAACTACCAATCAAGGCAGGTAAGAAACCAGTGAAACAATTGCCAAGAAGGTTTGCACCAGATATCATGTCCAAAATCAAAGAAGAGATCGAAAGGCTGCTGAAGAGTAAATTCATCAGAGCTGCCAGGTATGTAGAATGGTTAGCAAATATAGTTCCTGTTATTAAGAAGAATGGTACACTTAGGGTATGTATAGATTTTAGGGACTTAAATAATGCTACACCTAAAGATGAGTATGCCATGCCTGTGGCAGAAATGCTAGTAGACTCAGCAGCAGGCTTCGAGTTTTTGAGCATGTTAGATGGTTATTCTGGTTATAACCAAATATTCATTGCTGAGGAAGATGTATCTAAAACAGCATTTAGATGCCCTGGTGCTTTAGGCACTTATGAGTGGGTTGTTATGCCTTTTGGCTTAAAAAATGCTGGTGCCACTTATCAAAGGGCAATGAATTCCATGTTTCATGATTTTATAGATACATTCATGCAAGTTTACATTGATGATATCATCATTAAATCCTCTTCTGAAGATAGCCATTTGGTATATCTTAGGCAATCTTTTAAAAGAATGAGGGAACATGGATTAAAAATGAATCCATTAAAATGTGCTTTCTGTGTGCATGCAGGAGATTTCCTTGGTTTTGTGGTGCATAAAAAAGGCATTGAAATAAACCAAAACAAGACAAAGGCTATCTTAGAGACCAAGCCTCCTTCGACCAAAAAACAACTTCAATCTCTGCTAGGAAAAATCAACTTCTTGAGACGATTCATTTCGAATCTAAGTGGAAAGGCTCAAGCTTTCTCACCACTACTTCGACTCAAGAAGGATGATCCATTCAAATGGAACCAAGAGCATCAAAAGGCTTTTGATGACATCAAAGAATACTTAATAAAGCCTCCAGTTCTAATGCCTCCTAGTAGGAATAAAGCTATGAAGTTGTATATTGCTACGTCTGATAAGACGATAGGAAGCATGTTAGCTCAAGAGGACGATAATGGCATAGAAAATACAGTTTATTACCTTAGTAGAGTTTTAAATGATGCAGAAACTAGATATACTGCCATAGAAAAACTTTGTCTTTGTTTGTATTTCTCTTGTACAAAACTTAAGCATTATATAAAACCTGTTGATGTTTATGTCTATTCCCACTTTGATGTTATTAAACATATGCTAACTAAACCTATATTACATAGTAGAATTGGGAAATGGGCATTAGCATTAACTGAATATTCACTGACTTATAAACCTTTAAAGGCTGTCAAAGGCCAAATTGTGGCTGATTTTATAGTAGATCATTCGTTGGTCGAAATACCACAGGATTATGTGGATATTCAACCATGGATTCTTTATTTTGATGGGTCCAAACATAAGTATGGAACAGGAATTGGAATATTGATCATATCTCCGACTCAAGTTCCAACCAAGTTCAAGTACAAAATAAATGGACTTTGCTCTAATAATGAAGCTGAGAATGAAGCTTTAATTACAGGGTTAGAAATATTAAAAGACTTGGGGGAAAAGAACATTAAAATAAGAGGTGATTCTGAATTAGTATTGAAACAATTAACACAAGAATATAAATGTGTGAAAGAGCATTTGGCGAAATACGTTTCTATAGCTAGTTCTTTGTTAGATTGTTTCGATCATGTAGACATTGAACATGTACCTCGATTAAAAAATCAAGAAGCAAATGACTTGGCTCAAATTGCTTCAGGATATAAAATGTCAAAAGAAAAGTTGACACAATTAATCGAAATAAAAGAAAAAATGGTTTTACAAGAACCAATATCTGCACAATTGTCAATACCAAAACTTGTGGGGGCAGATACTATACCACAAATAAATGGTGAAATAAAAAATCCCCTAGAAAATTTTCAAATTTTTGCCATTGACAATTTGTCAGATAATGATTGGAGAAAACCTATAGTAGATTACCTTAAGAATCCAACAGGAAATGTGGATCGAAAGCTAAAATATAGGGCTTTAAGCTATATAATTTTTGAAAATGATCTTTTCAAAAAGACTTCTGAAGGAATCTTGTTAAAATGCCTTAATGAAGCAGAAGCATATATAGCAATCTCTGATGTTCATAGTGGTACTTGTGGCTCTCATCAAGCAGGACATAAGATGAAATGGCTATTGTTTCGACAAGGTTTGTATTGGCCCTCTATGTTGAAGGATTGTATAGAGTTTGCGAAAGGATGCCAAGAATGCCAAAGACACTCAGGAATTCAACATGTGCCTGCAAGTGAACTACATTCAATAGTAAAACCATGGCCCTTTAGGGGTTGGGCTCTAGACCTTATTGGTGAGATTAAACCTGCTTCATCAAAAAATCAACGTTATATTTTAGTTGGAATAGATTATTTCACAAAATGGATAGAAGCCATTCCTTTACCAAATGTTGATCAAGAGGCAGTAATTAATTTCATACAAAATTACATAATATATAGGTTTGGAATTCCTGAAACAATAACTACTGATCAAGGTTCAGTTTTCACTGGTCGAAAGATGCAGGAATTTGCCCAAGAAACTGGCTTTAGACTGTTAACTTCAACACCATATTATGCACAATCAAATGGTCAAGTCGAAGCAGCAAATAAAATTATTATAAATCTGATAAAGAAACATATAGCCCAAAAGCCAAGAAATTGGCACAAAACCTTAGACCAAGTGTTATGGGCTTGTAGAAATTCTCCTAAAGAATCAACTAACACTACTCCATTCCGACTAACTTATGGTCATGATGCAGTATTACCAGTCGAAATACATTTGCAAGTAGCAAGGGTACAAAGACAAATGGAAATACCTCTAGACCATTATTATCAAATGATGTCAGATGAGTTAGTTGATTTAGATGAAGAAAGGCTTAGTGCTTTAGAAGTTTTAACAAAACAAAAAGAAAGAGTTGCTAAAGCATATAACATAAAGGTTAAGTCTAAGTCCTTTAACATAGGAGAATTAGTTTGGAAAGTTATTTTGCCTATGGATAAAAAAGATAGAATCTTAGGCAAATGGTCCCCAAATTGGGAAGGACCATTCAAAATTGTTCAAGTTTATTCTAATGGTGCATATGAAATTGAGGAGTTAACTCCTGACAAACGTACTTTGGGTATAAATGGAAAGTATTTGAAGAAATATAAGCCTACTTTACTCGAAGTAAAAATAAGCGCAGAATAATACTTAAGCATGTAAAACAAAATGGTAAATTGTAAATTGCCATAAAACATGGACTTTGTTCAAAAGTTACAGGATCCAAAATATTGTTCGAAAGGACAATAAAGAAAATAAACTAAGGGAATTATAGATTCTTGGTGCAGTCAGCATAAATCTTCTTGAGGGTTGCCATTTCCTTTTCGACTACCAAATTCGAACTCTCCAAGGATTTAATCTCTTCACCAACCACCTCTGCTGAGCCAAAAGCTTGAAGCCCTTCCCTGCCATGTGCATCAATCTGCTCTTGGGTCGAAGCTTTGGCCTCCTTCTCAATTTGAGCTCTCTTAGTTTCTTCTTCAATGATCTTGCGCCTGTAACTAACAATCTGCTCCTCTAAGAGTTTGATTTGTTCCTTGTAATGGGCAACCTTGTCATCACATTCTTTTAGCTCTGAATTTCCTTCGACCAGTTGAGAGGACAATCTTTCCACTTCAGCTTGAGCTTGCTGGGCCTTCTCAAAGAACATGGTTTGAGCTTGTTGTTGTGTGGCAAGTCTTGTGTTATTATCAATCCTCTTCTGCACTGCCTTGGCATATTGGTCCACAATTGAACTAAGTTGTATGACTTTGCCAAGGGTTTCCTCATCAGTCCTAGGATTGTGAAGCTTCTTCAGGAAAGCCAAGTGGCTATAAGCACATGCTGGTTGTTCTTCAATTTGCTTCAGCACATCCCTTTGGACGAAGGTAGTTGTAAGTTTCAGCAGCAGAGAGTCTTGGCGCACCATCGAGTCGATTTCAGAGTTGGAAGGCGCTGAGTCAGTGGTCGTGTGTTCACTAGAGGCGTTTCCTTGATTTGCTTTTCTCGAGAGTAGAAGTTTAAGGGTACCGGCAGGATCAGACTTCTGCATATTGGTAAATTCTTCTTCTTGTACGCCCAAGCTTGCAGAAAGTCTCGAGGTCGAAGAGACAGATATGATCCCTGAACCTCCAACCTCAGCTTCAGGAATTGCATCAGA
The DNA here is from genome assembly GCA_030408175.1 of Trifolium repens. Taxonomy (NCBI): domain Eukaryota; kingdom Viridiplantae; phylum Streptophyta; class Magnoliopsida; order Fabales; family Fabaceae; genus Trifolium; species Trifolium repens. The sequence goes on along the minus strand of CP125842.1, from coordinate 40,391,158 downwards.
GTCATGTTGAGATTCTTGGTTCGAGCTTGCCTGGCCTGAGTTTGTAGACATACTAGGCATTGAATATTTGATGCTCGAAGTATTGGTTGGTGCTTGATTGTTAATTCCCCCCATGCTGGCCTTCAAGGAATCTTGATTGTCATCACTTGCCTTGTTCTCTGTTGGCACCTCCTCAAGGTTTGGTTGTTTATCTTCCTTAACAGGACTTTTCTTCGACTGATCCTGCAAACTCAAAAGAAAAATTAGTAAAGATCAAGTGTAACTATGAAAATCTAAGGTTGAGAGTAAGATGAGTTATACCTCTTTTTCTTTGACCTCAGGGTTAGTTTGAGGATTACCACCCTTCTCAGCATTGGGGGCATTGTTGCCTGGTTGTGCATTATCTTTCTTTCCCCCATCAGTAATTGGTTCGTCATTGACCAAGGTCTCTGAATGAGATGCAGGGTTACCTTGTGGTCCGCCAACCTGTTCTTTTGATGTCTTGGTAAGTTGGTCTTTTTCTCTGAAGCATTTGTCTGAGGGGTTGGATCTCCACCGCTTTCACTCGAGGTGCGGATTTTTAATGCCCTATGCACTTTAGGCTTCTTGATTGCTGACTTGACCTTCATAGCAATTTCTTTCTTCTTTTTCTTCTCACCCCTTTGGTCCTTTGTTGGGGCTTGTTGAGGTTTAGGTTCTTCAACCTTTTTCTGCTTCTTGGCTTGTGCAGCCTTATTTTCTTCGACTTCTGGTACAGTTGTTGCTTTCCCTTCACTAGGTTGTGAAGTCGAAGTTGATGGTTGTTTTCTCTTCCTAATCAAAGGGACCTCCTGTTCTTCTTCATCCTGAAATGATGGAAGTAAAAAATGTCAGGATTTTGTTTCAAAATATATTACTATGACAAAAGTTAAAGTATTTGATGGAAAGTTTGATTTTTACCTCCTCATCTAATACCACTGTGTTCTTAGCTTTCTTCGAGCTAGCAGACACTGTCTCTGTGCTGCTCTTACCTTTTCCCTTCTAAGGACATAAATGGTCGAAGTTAGAACATATGTTTAAACAGGAGGAGAGAAAATAAATAAAAAATTCTTAAGGCTAAGTTACCTTTGCTTTAGAGGTTTCGACCTCTGATTTAATCTTCACCCCAGTGGGTTTCTTCACTTCAGTCGAAGTCTTTGAAGACCCACCATCTTTCTTTATGCCTTTGCCGGCAAAATATTGTATTACTAAATATAAAAAGGTTTGAGGGAATAAATCTTGTAAGATAAATAAAACTATAAGAGTTTAGATGTTTACCTCGACCTGAGACGTTTATTTTCTTTCCAAGAGAGGCACTATGAAGCCACTCTCCACCATCCCTAGCAATTGATCAGCATTGCCTATTGAATGCTTGGTGTAATGGTCACTCCACCATTTGCTAAAGCCATCAGTGCAGTAGAAAGAAGGCTTGTACTCGAAGGGTTTGAGATTAAATTCATAATTCTCCAGCATTCTCATATATTTCTTATAAGTCTTTTCAGTCACTCCAGTGCCCAACACCATTCTATCCAGATTTTCAAAAAGGGACTTTGGCCTAATTTGGGACATACCAAATTGCCTAGCCACACAGTTGGGCAGATATCCTACAAGCCCATACTGGTTTGCGTTCGAACCAATCCTACAGGAGAGTAAAGTTTGCTCTAAATAGGCTCTCCAAACCTCGTTTACTTCATCTTCGTTATCTGGGTTGAACGCAGGGAAATCTTCAATGAACCACGCAGCACCATGCTTACGCTCCACAAAGGGAGCATGACGTGGTAGAAACTTGTCAAAATTCAAAAACATCTTCATATGTTTCATGAAGAGTCTGCCAGTATCTTGGTCCAAAGATCTAGGGGCTAATCGAACCAACCTCTGCCCTTCGATCTCCCTGTCATCTACCTCTTGTTGATAGTCAGAAGGCACTATCAACCCCAATTCCGTCTCAAATGTGGCATTCAGCCAAAGTTGTAACAGCCACATAGGTCCAGCAATCGAAACCTTTGATCCATCCTTGGAAGCCTTAATTGCATCACTAGCATTCCCAATTGCTTCATACAGACAGGCTAATAATAAGCGCCCTAAGCTAAAAAGTCTACCTTCATTAATCTGTTGCGCTATGGGAATGTACATACGCGCTACCTGAAGGGATTTCGAGCAAAACACAAAGTGGGATAACCACAATGTTAAGAAGGCCACATGCTCCTCAGTTGACACTTCCTCTCCTTCTTTACCCATTTGCTCTGCTATGTACTTAGAGAATGTAGCTTCTTGAAAATTAACTTCGACCTTATCTCCAGTTTTGGTTGGATCGACATGATCACCAATAGGCCTAAGGCCTGTGATAGCAGCTACATCTAATAAGGTAGGGGTTAACATGCCACACTTAAACTGAAAAGTGTTGGTGGACTTTTCATAGAAGTGTAAGGCAGCCACTAGCAGTTCAGGTTTGTACTTAGGACCGGTTCGACTAAATTGGATAAGCTCATAAATACCGTAGCTTTTCCAAGAATCCTTAAAGTCCTTTTCGACCCTATCTAACCAGGGAATGTAATCCTTGTGCGCGGTATAGGGGGCAGCTCTAAAAATCTTAAGGGCATTCTTCATATACCCAAAGTTGTAAGGAGTAGAGCTAAAGATTCTAGGGCCACAGGTTACATGCAAAGGGAAGATATCACTTACCTCTTTTGATATAACCTCAGCACGTGTGGGATAAGGTCCACAGAAAGCGTAATCTTCCTTCTTGATAGAAAATGGAATCATAAGCTGAGTGTTCCAGATCTTCCTTTCAGTCTCAGTTCCAGAAGGTTCTGGAACTACTTCTTCTCCATCTTCAAGGACGCGAAGATCCTTCCATTTGCCAGCAGTGGGTACATCGAAATCCAAGTTGGACGCCATTGATGAACAGTACACAGAAAATCAAGAACTGAAAGGGTTTCGTGAAGAAAATTGTGGAAACTGTTTTGTTTAAGTTGAAACAAAGATGAATCGATGCGGAATTTGAAGGTGAATCACTTGTACAGTTTAGAATTGCAAGATGATTGAAGATCAGAGTGTAATTTGTAGAAGAGAAGAAGATGAACAGTGGGTTCGTAAGAAAGCTTTGAAACTTGGAAGTTGGTAAAAAGTGTTCCTTTGTTCGTTTGCTACTATTTATAGGGGAACGTGTTTGTCTCCGGAAAATAAATCAAAAAGAAATTCAAAAAAAAAAAATTTCTCTTCAACTTCTGCGTATGCCACGTCATCCACTATGCTAAAGCCTAGGAACAATGATGGATTGTGGGTATCAAGTTGACAGTTACTTCTGAACGTGACATAAGCGCCGTCATTGGTAATAGTGTCAAGCACGTGGTTATAAAATGCCTTTTCCTTTTTCGTTCGACCACTCAATCGAAACAGGCATTTGGGGGCAATTTGTTAGCCCATATTTTTACTAAGTAAAAATATGTTCTAAATGCATAAATAAAATAATTATGTTTAATTATGTAATTATTTTTAATAATCATTAAATATGTTTGGTTTTCAGAACCAATGAATTTAATGATTAATCATGCACGAACATGTAATAAATGTTCTGTTATGGAACGTTGCATTTAAATGCGTATTCTCTTTCTTTCAGGATCCTTTCGATTTGGTCGAAGTGTCAGTAGGGTCGAAGTATCCAGTGGGCAAAAGTAATTTATGGACTTAGCGAAATATTCAAAATGAAAGCATGGTTACTTCGACTTCGATGGAAACAACGGTTAACTCAGAAGATAAGAAAGGATTCAAATTCAAAATACGTGTCAAGACACGCGTCCTTTCTGTAGTTATTTAGGCGTTAGTAGCAGTTAGAAATTAGTGTCTATAAATAGCCTAGTTATGTGATCGAAAAAGGGGTCACAATCATTATACAGAAATCCTGATAAAACTCAAAGTACCCATGCTAACGAGAGAAACGAGTTCGAAAGGAAAAATGTATGTAATGTGTACCATTTATTTCTCTGTAAACATTTACATTTGAATGCAAATTTACAGTATCTTCATCTTTATCTTGTTTAATCTTTATTCCGACTCTTTTCTCCCATTCTGTTTATTCAATTGAATAAACATTCTTTCTTGCATTTCAAGTTATAAAAATATAAAAAGCAACACTTTATCAACATAAGAACAATAATGAACATCATTTACTTTGAAAATATAAACAAAAGCACTATGTCCCGAGATTTACTAGTTGATCTCTCTTGTAATAATCAAACTAGTGTTGTTTACCAAATTTCACAGTAAACAGGCGGATGCGATAGCCTTGATGGCTAACGCTTTAACACAAGATGCGGCGGCTAGGGCGGCCGAAAGAGTTGCAGAAGAGAATCGTATGGGAAACGAGGACGAAATGAGGTTGGAAAGATTTCTTAGGAACAATCCACAAGAATTCAAGGGAGGTCATGATCCCGAAGGAGCTCAAAAATGGTTAGAAGGCATGGAAAGAATTTTCGGAGCAATGAGATGTTCGAAAGTTCAAAAAGTAACTTTGGCAAGCTATATGTTGCATGAGGATGTGGGTTTGCCTCCCATTGATTGTTTAAATCATTCAGAAATAGTAGAACACTCTCTACTATAAGGAGAGGTTCAGGGGAGCTCTATTAGGCATAGTTTTCTCCCCTTACGGGAAAACTAACTCAGCAAGGTATGTTTTATTTAGGCTTTTATGTTTAGGTTATAATTTCTTTATTGTAATTTAAATATGTAGTCATTTGTAATAATGCCTTAGGTTGTGGTGGAGATGATGAACTCCCCTATGAATATTTGGAGTCTGTGATTGAGTCAAAGTTATAATAAATGTTATTCAGTATTATGTTTGTTATTTACTTTCTTGCACTTAAATATGTATCTCGTAATCTGGTCGGATAAGCGGGAGCGCCCTTAGAATTGATATTATGTTTCAACTTAATATGGTCCGGAACTAGTGGTAAATAAGGCTAGGTGTATAGAGACGGTAATATCCTGAACTAGTCGTGAACTGAGCGGTTAGAGGAGGAATCATGCACTAGGTGTGAACTGAGCACTTAGAAGATGAACAACCCGATACTAGGACCTAGAGGTTAATTTGTGAAGATAATAATGCATATTTAATAAAAAACTCACTTAGTAATTAGGGTATGTGACACAACGAGGTTAGACTCTCGTAGGTACCTTAGTCATTAATGTAGGAAAACTTTAATATACATAGTGTAACAGTAAGGTGTTACTACAACAAAGGAAAAGTCACTACCGAACAATAATCTGATTAACTATCTTATACACCGTTCATGCCAAATATGAAGAAGGGGGAGAGTCCAACCACCATACCTATCCTCTATGTTTCTGAATCTATATTATTTATTTATTTATGCAAGCATTACGCGAAACGAAGCTTAAATAACGCTAACGAAGCTTCGGCACGATCCCTGTGGATACGAACTCATTCTAGACACCTAGAGTGTGAATTATTACTCGACGACAAACTGGTGCACTTGCCAGACCGTAGTCACTTGGTCATATTACTACTAATACTAATACTAAAAATACCATAGAAATTCCTGTCATCAAGGAGTATGAGCCTTTTGGGGTAGTGTTGGCTTCCATACTTTAGTCAGAACTTCTTTGTATTTCACCCCTAGGGATATGGTCTTCTTTTTGTTCTGACTTGGTGATTTAGGCTTCTAAGGGTAACCATGGAGTTGGAAGCATTCTGAGATTAGATGTCCAATTTTTTTACAATGTTTACATCTTTTCAGTGGTGCCTTATATTCTTTGTATTGAGGGGACACATGTTGAACATGATGTTGGGACATGTGGTCTGGCATGTGCTTCCTCTGTTGAGCTGGAGGCTGAGTCCTTTGTTCAAACCTTTTCTGCTTGTGTTGAGTCAGATGATGTATCTTTGTCACCTATTTCTTTTGTCTAGCAGGTTGTTGAGGTTTGGATCATGTCTTCTTATGCTTGTACTGAGAAGGGTGTTGTGACATGTGGTTTGACATCTGGTCCTGAGAGTTATTCTTTGGGGAAATTTTCTTCTCAGGAGCGTTGATGTAGTTGTCATACCCTAACCCCTTCTTGTGACTTGGGTTTCTACCAAGCTCAAGGACTTCTTCAAGCATGTCAGTTCCCTTGTTTAACATTCTCACAGATTTTGTCTTCTCGGTGAGTTTTGAGTTTGACAAGGTGACTTGTTCTCTTAAAGCAGCTGTTGATACTTCTAGTGCCTCCTTTTCTTGTGCAAGCAGTGTGACTTGTTCTCTCAAGCCAGCTGTAGAAACCTCTAGTGTTTTCTTTTCATGAGCTAGTTTCTCCATCTCCTTATCTTGTCTTCTTATGAATTAACAAGATTGTTCCCATTTAATGGTGAGATTATTGTATTTCTCATCCAATTCTTCTTGTAGGAGATCTTCATTACTGATGATGCTGCTAGTTTCAAATGTTCCAGTGAAGGCTTTTGTTGGTTCTTCTTCTTTTTCTTCCTCAGAATCAGATAAGGTAGCTGCCATTCCCTTTTTCAGTTTCTTGAGAAAGTTTGGACATTCTGGTCTGATGTGTCCAAATCCTTCACATTTAAAACATCTTACTTCTTTGTTTTGCCCAAAAGTATTCTCCTCCTTGGTCTTGCCCTGTGACTTGATGTTGGACCTCTTGTCTGGGACATTCGGCTTATACCTGACTTGTAGCTTATTCAAAGATTTATTGAAGTTCTTTGTAAGGTAAGCTAATGCTTCTGATAACTCATCATCAGTTTGGCTTTCCTCAGATTTAAAAGCCAGGTTCTTCATCTTCTTCTATGGTTTATCATCCAGAGACATCTCAAAAGTTTGTAATGAGCCAATAAGTTCATCAACTTTCATTGTGCTCAAGTCTTGAGATTCTTCGATTGCAGTCACCTTCATGTTAAATCTCTTAGGCAGTGATCTATGGATTTTTCTGGCTAGCTTTTCTTCAGGTATCTTCTCACCTAGGGCAAAGGTTGAATTTGCTATATCTCCTATTCTAGTGTTGAACTCAGATATAGTTTCTTCATCCTCCATCCTCAAGTTCTCAAATTTTGTGGCGAGAAGTTGCAGCTTTGACATTTGACTACGGTCTGGCAAGTGCACCAGTCTGTCGTCGAGTAATAATTCACACTCTAGGTGTCTAGAATGAGTTCGTATCCACAGGGATCGTGTAACATCCCATTTTATTTATTAGTCGTTTTAAGTTTAATTATTTATGTTTTAGTGAGGTAGAATATTTTATTAGTCAATAGTGTATGATAATTAGTTTTATCGCGAAATATTAGTTAACGAGCGAGTGTACCGTGTTAATGGGCCTTAAGCCCATTGGGCCTAAGACCAAGGGAGTGGGGCGCCACTTAGAGGCAAGTTAGTAAGAGAAAGTTCATTTTTTCTTGTTCTTGGAGAGTTAGAGAGAAGGAAGAGAAGAGAAGAGCTAGGGCAAGAGTAAGAAGGGAGAATCAAGAGGAAGGACTAGAGTTTTCAACCGATCTAAGGTAAGAGAGTAGATTCTTAATCATGAGTGATCCGAGAAAGGGGAGAATGTCTATTTCTCCGTTCCCAAACTTTCTCCACTCATTTTCGTTTTTGGGGGTGGGAGATTTTCTTAAAGAAAGTTGAAATTGTTGTTCCTAATATGTTTAATGAACTTATACTATGATGTATGTACGAATTTAAAGGGAAAAATGGGAATTTGTAGATGTTTGAGTTAAGTTTCTTGAGTTTTATGAGTTTTTGAGTAAATGTGTAAATTCTTACTTTATGGTATGAAATGGAGTAGATCTATCAATCTAATAGTGTTTTTATGTGTATAATCATATATGTTAACTTAAATGAAGCTCATTTATGAGTTATAATATGAAAAATGGAATTTTGGGTTGATTTTGAGTTTAACCCGTAATGCTGATTTTCGCCAGTTAACATTTTCTGTCTGACTTATTTTCGCTAGTCTTCGCCAGACTTCGCTGAGCGACCATCCCTGACACTTATCTCATTTTCTTTAAGTTTTACATGTGATTGGAGTATGATAACATGTTTCATTGGTATTCTTTTGCAATGATTAATTGGAGTATTGAGTATGTGTATCTAGATTGCAAATTATCTTGATGATGAAGTAAGTGGATTGTGTTCTACTTGATTTATGGAGATGTCTAATACCTAGTGTATTGACTATGTGTGAGTATTCATGAGCATACATGCATTCATGAATTGTATATGGAGTTAGAATTATATATTCTAAAAATGGAGAATTATCGGGTTATATATAACTGATAATGGAGAATATTAGAGGTAAAATACTCTAATAAAGACGAATGGTACCACATGCATTAGTTGTGTCTAGGGTGACATGACATTGGTTGTGTCATTAGATGCATTAGGAGAATGTGCATTTATGTGTTAAGTGATTATTTGTGTTTGTGTGGTGAATCTTAAATACTTTGATATGTGTTAAGATTATGTTGATGAGTTAGAGTTGAATTATGTTTATAATTTCATTGAAGTAGAAGTGTACCTTATACTTATGATTTTGTGGATTATGTGATCTAACTCTCTTATTTTGTGTTAATTTCTGAATTTTGGGGTTCAGGTTGACGGATCCGCTCAGTGATAGGAGATCGTACTTTGTGTAGAATACTATTTTGGTGAGGAGTTTAGCGGTGCTACTCCTAGATTAGATTAGCTTTTGATGAGTTGTATAGGGTTATGCTCTGATATTGTAACACCGAGTCGGGATCGTTTGTTTTGTATTTGAATCCTAATATTTACCTTGCTAATCATGTAATTATAATATTAACATGTGTTGGAAACTTGGTTAATGCTTGATGCCATTTCCAATTGTTTTAATGTTAATGTTATAAGTTGGTTGATTCAGAAAAATGTTTGCATTTCTTAAGCTTTAAAAATTGCTTGGTTTATTTCCGCTACAGTATTAATTGAATGAAATTGTATGCATGCTTGAATATGTATTTATTCAGTTCTGTTTTATAATCAAAAATTTTGTAACGCCTTAATTTGCTAAGTGTTTGTTTGTTTATATTTAATAAATACGCGCTTGAGGGGTTAGGGTTTTACAATAGTGGTATCAAATCAAGGTCGATTCATTGGGAATCAATTAGGATTTGTTACCCTTATATGCAACATGTGTAGAGAAAGACACTGTTCATATTGTTTGCTGAGTTGTTGATTGGCTTGCTTGCGCAGGATAATGGCTGCTGCAAGGACTAATGCACAGATTGCGGAGGCGTTGGCTACGTTGACCAACATTGTGGCTAGAGATCATTTACCCGGAAGGGAGGATGAAGTGAGGTTGGAGCGTTTCATGAGGCAGAAACCGCCAACATTTACCGGAGGCTACGATCCGGAGGGTGCTCATGGATGGCTAGAGGAAGTTGAGAACATCTTTGATGCTCTGGCTTGCACCGAAGAAGGAAAAACTATCTTGGGAGCGTATGTGCTACGCGAAGAGGCTAATAATTGGTGGAAGAATGCTAGGCAAAGGTTAGGACCAGGAAGTGCTGCAATTCCTTGGGTTGTATTCAAGAGGGAGTTCTTAATGAAGTATTTTCCTGTTGATGTCAAGAATCAGAAGGTGATAGAGTTTATGGAACTCAAGCAAGGGAACATGTCGGTTGCTGACTATGCCGTCAAGTTTGAAGCATTGTGTGCTTTTAGTCTACATTACAACACCGTGGAAGCTGAGAATGACAAGTGTGTCAAGCTCGAGAGTGGGTTGCGTCCTGACATCAAAGACCTCATTGGATTTTCTGAGATTAGAGATTTTGCGACCTTAGTGAACAAGAGTCGAATTTGTGATAACGATGGGAAGGCCAAAACAAACTACTACAAGGCCATGAGTGATAGGAAAGGGAAGGGTCAAGACCGTGGAAAACCCTATGGTGACAAAGGAAAGAAAGTTGCTGAGAATAGTGGTGGTGGAAAGAAGAAAGGTGGTGGACCATGTTACAAGTGTGGGGAATTTGGCCACAAGGCTTATTAATGTTCGAAGAAAGAGGACAAGTGTTTCCATAGTGGAAGGTGGGGACACAAGTCGGATGCGTGCGATGTGAAGGTTACTTGCTTCAACTGTGGAGAAGAAGGTCACAAGAGTCCCGCTTGCAAGAAACCAAAGAAGACTGTGGGGAAGGTGTTTGCTTTGAGAGGAGATGATGCGGATCAAGTGGATAATCTCATTAGAGGTACGTGTTTGATCTATAACACTCCTTTAATTGCGATTATTGATACCGGAGCGTCACATTCGTTTATATCTGTTGATTGCATGAAGCGTCTTAGTATTCCCGCAATAGAAATGTCTGGTCGTATGGAAATAGAGACTCCTGCTAGTGGTTATGTAACTACCCGTCTTGTTTGTCGTAATTGTCCCGTGTCCGTGTTTGGTAGACATTTTGGTATGGATTTAGTTTGTATCCCGCTTAGTAACATAGACGTTATCTTTGGGTATGAATTGGTTAGTCTTTAATCAAGTTCATATCAATTGTTGTGAGAAGACCGTTGTATTTTCGAAGCCGGAGGAGAATTTTGTTGGGAAATTAAACCATTTAACAGAGATATAAACGCAGCGGAATTTTAAAATTAATTTCCCATCGGTGGATCCTTGTCAATGGACATGATCAGAGTCTCGATTATTACCTTTGAAGAGCAGATCCTTTGATTGTATTTCGATCACAAGTACCACAGAATTGCAGCACCTCTAGCCGGTCCACACGAACAGACTCCTTCAACTTTCAGTGCTAGCTGCTACAAGATGAAGGATTCGGGATTTCGGTTAAGGTTTCAGAATTTTAGAACTCTCTAAAATTCGGAATCTAAAGTGAAGTGAACAAATGAACTACACAAGACTCTATTTATAGAGTTTCTTATGTGGTCTTCAAGCCAAACGATTATTGGTCTTCATAAGCCCAATAACCGCCTATCACTAATTGCACCCCCAAATAAGTCTTACTTATTTCTCCCGTTTTAACTGTTCTTATGTGTGTGACCCTGTAGGTTCTCATGACGTTGGCAATAATATTAATTTTAACATTATAAACAGTGAGCGGTATCTAGCAACACATCACTGCTACCCAAGTCACAAGAATGTCACGTGATCTGACAAACCTATTCGTGATAAATATCTTGTGTACAAATACCCTTTTACCCTTCTGTCTATATTGAACACAAGGCATAGTATGTCACCCTTGCTAAGTTCAATATTGGGCCCATAGACATATCTCCTGTTATGTAGGAGGGGCAAATTCCATCTAGGTCACTCATGTCCCTCAGCATGATTCGCGGAATACCCATCAACCGACTTTATAGCCATCCTGTTACGGATAACGTTTGAACGGCGACAAGGTACTACACTCCTACATCTAGGGTACATAGTGGTTTCAGGTCGAAGGGTGGAATACACCACTTATCACTATGAGAATATCTTATGACATTTCATAACATACTATGTAGTATTCTCATGGTGGGTCAATCCGATATAAATGTTACCCTTAACCTTTATATCTATGTGAAGACTTGATAACCATTTATCTATGATCCGTGAGATGTGATCATCAGTCTACCAACATAATAGCCTCTATGCTTTAAAGTTATCCCAATTCACAGTAAAGCTTGACTACGGATATTTTAAGAATATGGTTCTTATGTTTAATGGATTCTCACGATTAAGTCACACTTAACGTTCCATTTAACGAACTAACTATTCTAGGGACTCTATTACTTTAACACATAAATATAATAAAGAAGTGCCTTTATTTAATAAATAAATTATTCAATACAAGTTCCATGCAACTATAAATAATTGGCCTCTAGGGCTTACACCAACAAATTTGAAATTGATGAGTGAGAAGGAAGTAGAGGAATCCTTGAAGGAGCAAGTGGAGTTGTTTGCGATGTTTGCGTCCTTGAAGGTTGAGGATGAAGTTAAGATAGAAGAATTATTGGTGGTGAATAAATTTCCTGACGTTTTTCCGGAGGATATATCTGATGTACCTCCAGAAAGAGAAGTAGAGTTTACTATAGATTTGGTACCTGGTAGAAGTCCAATTTCTATGGCACCGTATAGGATGTCGGTGTCGGAGTTTAATGAGTTGAAGAAGAAACTAGAAGAGTTACTTGAGAAGAAGTTCATTAGGCCAAGTGTTTCACCGTGGGGAGCAACTGTGTTATTGGTTAAGAAGAAGGAAGGGAGTATGAGGTTATGTATCGACTACCCTCAGTTGAACAAGGTGACAATAAAGAATAAGTATCCACTTCCAAGGATAGATGATTTGATGGATCAATTGGTGGGAGCTTGTGTGTTTAGTAAAATCGATTTGAGATCCGGATACCATCAAATTATAGTGAAGACAGAGGATATACCGAAGACTGCTTTTAGGACAAGGTATGGACATTATGAGTATTCAGTTATGCCTTTTGGTGTGACCAATGCACCCGGAGTATTTATGGAGTATATGAATAGGATCTTTCATTCGTTGTTAGATAAATTTGTGGTGGTGTTCATTGATTATATTTTAATTTACTCGAAAACCGAAGAAGAGCACAAGGATCATTTGCGAATTGTTCTACCGATGCTTTGTAAACACAATCCCCGGCAACGGCGCCAAAAACTTGACTACGGTCTGGCAAGTGCATCAATCTGTCGTCGAGTAATAATTCACACTCTAGGTGTCTAGAATGAGTTCGTATCCACAGGGATCGTGCCGAAGCTTCGTTAGCGTTATTTAAGTTTGTATATTTTGCATTCGCTTTCGGTTTTGAAAAGGGTTTTATAAAAAGAAGCGTAATGCTTGCAATAAATAAATATAGATTCAGAAACATAGAGGATATGTATGGTGGTTGGACTCTCTCCCTTCTTCATATTTGGCATGAACGGTGTATAACATAGTTAATCAGATTATTGTTCGGCGGTGACTTTTCCTTTGTTGTAGTAACACCTTACTGTTACACTATGTATATTAAAGTGTCCTTACATTAATGACTAAGGTACCTACGAGAGCCTAACCTCGTTGTGTCACATACCCTAATTACTAAGTGAGTTGTTTATTACACATGCATTATTAGCTTCACCAATTAACCTCTAGGTCCTAGTATCGGGCTATTCATCTTCTAAGTGCTCAGTTCACACCTAGTGCATGATTCCTCCTCTAACCGCTCAGTTCACGACTAGTTCAGGATGTTACCGTCTCTAATCACCTAGCCTTATTTACCACTAGTTCCGGACCATATTAAGTTAAAACCTAATATCAATTCTAAGGGCGCTCCCGCTTATCCGGCCAGATTATGAGATACGTGTTTAAGTGCAAGAAAGTTAATAACAAACATAATACTGAATAACATTTATTATAACTTTGACAATCACAGACTCCAAATATTCATAGGGGAGTTCATCTTCTACACCACAACCTAAGGCATATATTACAAAAGACTACATATTTAAATTACAATAAAGAAATTATAACCTAAACATAAAAAGCCTAAATAAAACATACCTTGCTCTATTTATAGTTTTTGTAATGGGCCCCGGCAAGGAATCGTACTGCGATAGGTCCATCGCAGTACGATGCGAAGATTCAGTTCAATTTTATAACTGATCCTGTGCATTTCAGCATCTTGGTCGCCAAGTAAAGTCATCGTGCTGTGATGGCACTCATCGTGCTGCGTTGAACAAATTTTCACCAGATTTATTCTTCTGTTTTCTTGGCCAGCAAGCAGCTTCCATCGTGGCACGATGGAAGCCATCGTGCTACGATGAAATGCTTAATTTCTTCACTTTTTGGGCTTTTTCTTGTCTTTTGGCATCTTGGACCTTGTCTTGATGCTTTTCTCTGCTTTTGTAGGTTTTCCTTCGTATTTAGGCTTGTCTTGGTCATTTTACTACTAATACTAATACTAAAAATACCATAGAAATTCCTGTCATCACAACCCCAAACTTAAACTGTTGCTTGTCCTCAAGTAACATGCTGTCAGACAAGATCGTTAGAGAAATAAGAGATAAATAATAATGATAGGAATTTCACAACCTTGCATATTATTTCAGCAATGGTACCGCTGATTCTTACCGCAGCGATCATGCTCACTCCTGCTAGGCTCAGGAGACGTTGATAGTAGCAAATCGGACAAATGTCTGCAAGAGTCCGTGTTCAACTTTTTCTCTCTCTCACATTTGTATTTTTTGCTCATAATTGAAAGGGTTATCTCTCAATCATCGTACAACCTGCCATTTTACCACAGGCTTGCAAGAACTCTAAGCAACCAGTCAAAATTCAATATACATGCATTATTGGAAGTCTTTTTAGGGTTATAACATGGCTAATGTCAAGGTAGGACATTTGTGGGAATAGTAAGCTAACAATGGAGTTAAGTTTCTACTTTGGTTCCTTTTTGTGTACGCATCCTTGTTCTTTAGGGTGCCTTTTTGTGTTGGTATCGGAGATTAAGAACCGGATGTGTCTTTGTATGGTTCTTTTCTATCACTTTTTGTGCCCTTTGGCTCTTTCTTTTGCCCTTTGGCTCTTTCTTTTTCTATTATTTTTTTTTTGAAGAGACTATTTTTTTACGGATTTTTGATGTTTTCCCGTCTCTTTTTTTTCATGTTTTTTTATTTTTCTTTTTGTAGTGATAGTTCTTTGTGTACCCACCCCAAACTTAGATGTTGCTAGTTCCATGAGCAACCCCAAACTTATTTTGTTGCCAAGACTTTTGAGAACTATTACCTAACTCCAAAGAGGGTAAATCATTGTTTTTTTGGTCTTTAGGCTTGTATCGTGGTTTGTCATCGAACAAAAGGGATAATTATTTTTTTACGGCTCAAAATTGGCTAGCAAAGGATATAATATAATAAAGGGTGGCATGAAAAGACTTTGGGTAATAACAAACAATTGCCTCAATGCATATAATATCAAATTAACCAGTCAGCAGAGAATTAGAGCAAGTTCTAGAAAATAAACAAGTGCACGGTACTCTCATAGTAGATCGAAAGAAAGTGGTAATACCGTTTGGAAATATTTGGCTTAAATCCTCACATGGCTTAGGTATATCTGAAAGTTGAACATTTGTCTCACGGACATCAGCTTCATCACTCGTCTCGCTGTCTCCCGAACTTCGCACTTCGGAGCAATCACATTTGGTATTTGTGTGAAGGCGTGAAATTCGGCTCATCAAAATTTATAACTTACTTCGCCGCAATCTTACCTATAACAGTTAGTCATGCAATAGATAATAAACAGCAAACAATTATTTAATTTTTTTGTAAGTTTGATAAAGGCTGTTACAGATGAAGATGACATGCAGAATTCTTGGCATACTTTATTGAATTGAAAAACATTACTGAAATGAAAATTACTAAAATTAAAATATTGAAATAATAAATACTTATCCTTGGGTTCCCTCCCAAGCAGCGCTTGTTTAGCCTCTCATTAGCTTGAGGTATTTCCTCCATTACAGAGGATAGGTTCACATGTCTCTCTCTTCTGTAGGAGCTTTCGCCTTAGCTCCTCCCTCTTTCTTGTTGCTTCTTTCATACTTCTCTGGGTTCTGTTTCTCTTTTAAGGTGGCAAAGCAGAGTCGTCCATCATCTTCTGAAGGTGTTGTTTTTATAATGGACTTCCCCTTGCCTTTTGGTGGATGTTCCTTCTTCTGTTCTTTCTCAGCTCTGACCCAATTATGCTAATCTGTTGAAAAAGCTAGGTGCTGAGGTAGGAGATGGACAACCTACAAAATTGACCATCAGACAATCTAGGATTCTGGAGCAACCAACCAGAGTTCAACCTGTCAAAAGGAAAGCTGTTAAGAGTCCTGTTGTGAAGAAGGTTGCTAAAACCCAGAAGACTACAGGTCCTAGATCTTCAAAGAAACCTAGGGCTAGGAAGATGGTTTTGGAGGATCTTACAGAAGAAGAGAAGGAAAGTGCTGCGTTACAGGCAGCTTTGGAAAAGATTAATAAGTTCAACAAGAAGCAAGAAGAACTGAAGGATGGATATGAGTGTGGTATTGAGGAATCAGCATTTGATGATGTAACACCCCGATTTTTAAAGCCGAAAAAAGGTCATTATATTTTTATTTTTTTTTAAAACAACACGCCAAATAAAAAGAGCACGCGTGAATGCTCGTGACCAGCTCAACACTTCATCACACAATGAGAATTAAATACAATACCAAAATATTATATCATAGGGCTTCCGAGAAGCAAAGTGTGCACCTGAATAATTACAACCCAAGGGATACGCTGAGTTCATAAACCAAAAGACAAGAGTTATAAACGAAATGTATGGCACGGCCAAAAGGCACTAATAGTCTGAGTATAAAATTATAAGACATACAGTCATCCAAAAGATACTAGACATCAAGTCTAATCAAAAAGTGTAGCCTAAACAAGCCACCCATCTACTCTCCAGAATACTCTACGAAATCTTAGCCGTCCCCACGACCGACGACCTCGGGCAACACTCCATCGTCTAGGGGTGGGAGGAGCCCGCGATATTTACATGCAAAAGTAAGGGTCACCAACTGGAAACAAGTATACAAATAACAAATACCCAAACGAAAAACGAATAAGATTTCACATTTCCTCACAACAAGCATAATATGTAAAATGCGCACATAGCCTAATGCAACCTCTAACGAATGGTGAAGCCAATCACTGGCCTTCACTGTGACACCAATCACTGATCGTCACATGCATGAATTCCGAAATTTAACGGTGGGATAACACCGGGTACGATCACCTAGATCAAGCACCGACTCAATTTGGTGGAATACCCCGAGTACAATCACCCAGATCAAATACTGACTCAATTAACGGCGGGTACAATCACCTAGATCAAATACCGGCTCAATTAAAGGCGGGATATCACCTGGTACAATCACCTAGATCAAATACCAACTATGAGTGCATGAGCATACGATACTTCCTATCTATGCCGATGCATTCAATTACATACCAATCATGCTGCGTAATTCTCAACCACATGTCAATACATACATTTCTAACAAAATCATATGTAAGACAACACATGTATCATAAACACTTTCTCATCAACGA
Source organism: Trifolium repens (assembly GCA_030408175.1). NCBI lineage: Eukaryota > Viridiplantae > Streptophyta > Magnoliopsida > Fabales > Fabaceae > Trifolium > Trifolium repens. The sequence goes on along the minus strand of CP125842.1, from coordinate 40,374,109 downwards.
GAATACATAATATATACATGCATAACACTCAAAGCACACCACAACAAGCATGCAAACAATGCTACCAACGGAAAATAAAACAAAAGAAAGGTGTCCTTACCTCAGCAAGCTTCCGTTACTTTAATTTCGCGAAAATCTACAACACACGCTACCTAAAATAAATGTAGCGTAACATCAATAAAATATTCCTCGTTTATCCTATCGAAACGAAACTTGCTCTCAAAAGTCTAGGGGGGTTTTAGGTACTTTCTAATTCTCTCACCTAGCGATTCCAAGGTCTTCCCAATCCGATAAAAATTCACGAAGATAAAGATATTATTTTTCGCTACAAGAAATTCATTTTGTTTTCAAAGCATACCAAGAACCACTATTGTTTTCAACCTCAAGGAACCCATTTTCACACTACAAAAACATTTGAAAACAAACCAAAAACTCTTCAAAAATAAATCAACAAAATCAGAGTTTTCTTGCGTCGCAAGTTTCAAATTTTTCTTACCAAGTAAAAACTCTATACTCATTCTTTTAAAGCCTATGATCACACACCAATGTCATGATCATTTCTCACCATTGTGGACTTAGAAAATTTTGAAATCCCATCACCATTTTCTTCCTTTGGCCACGGCCAAGAATTTCAAAAACCCACAATCACTCAAAATTTTTCAATTCCAAAAGCATGGTAATATCTTATAATACCCTAAAATTATTTATCCGAACAATCCAATTCGTTTTAAATCAAACTACACTTTTTGACAATTTTGAATGGATTTTTCCTTAAGACAAAAACAACTCATTTTCTTCTCCAACAAACCATATCACAATCATTTCTTTAAAACCATGATTAAGTCCTCTTAAAATGACTTAACACAATTTGAAAACTCTTCCTCCCTAACAAAGGGGTGCCACGGCCAAACCAACAAAACAAGGCCAACACCTAAAATTTTTCCATTACAAAACCCTAGTAATCATCTATTAGTTTGCAAAGGCAATCCAATTGCTCAATTGACTACTTTGAGAATCGAAACGAAATTTCCTAAAAATGTTCATCGAATCGCTCAAGAACACCAAGATAAATTTTTTTCTTATTTTTCAAAACAAAGTTTATATTCAAACATCCATTTTGCCACAAAGCTTAAAACTAACATCAAAAATCAAATCACAAAACAAAATCCAAGTTTATGATCTTTTTCAAAAATTTTCTTAAAACCCTAACTAAAAATTTTGTGAAAACATAAATCAACCATGGGAAACTTCTCATGCTTCACTCAAGTGTACTAAGGAACTCTCAAGAACACTTCTATGGAACCAAAACTAATTAAAACTAAATTCTCAAATTTTTCTCTCAAGAACATAATCATAAAAACTCAAAATTCAAGAGGTTTTCATGGAGAAATAAGGAAGAGAAGGGTTAGTTACCTTGAGAAGATGATGATTCCTTAACAAGCAAATGATCCAAGCTCGAGAAAATGAGAAAATGAAATTTTGAAATGGATGAGTGAAGGGTGGAAGTTCGGCCGAGAGAATGAGAGGGGAGGTAGTAGTTTTTGTGATTTTGCTTCTAAGTCCGCAAAGCCTAAACCTCCTTACTATTTAATAAACTCTTGAGCAATCTAGGCCTTTGGATCGAAGCAAAACTTGCAAGACTAAACCCTAGCCTTTAGATCAAAATAACTCATGATTGCTCTTTGAACAAATATCCAGTTTACGCTACTCAGCTCATCGCGTTCGCTCTCGGCGAGTCGTACTTCGCTAACGGTCTAACTCGCGAAAAATAGAAAATCTACGAGATAAAAGTTCATCGTAAACCATTTCTAAAAATTATCGCTAAACTTTATTCTCCGACTGAAATTTATTTCCTTAGATCCCAAAAATATTCTGAAACTAGATTCCAACTCGCGCCGATATATAAAGTCTTCAATTAAAATTCGACGGAAAACAGAAACCGTAAAATTTTAAGCAGCGGGAACAGTTTTCTACTCGTTTTTCAGAAAAACGGGGAAAATCAAATTTCGAAATTCTGAAGACACAGGAACGTTCTCATATATAAAAGAGGACTAAGAACCAAAAGCCTGGGCTTTAATAGTACACGAATCCAAAACCAGCTTCAACTCAGCAATAATGCTGTTATTACAACGATGCTTGCGAAATACTTAATAAAAACCCTAAAATTCTTAGCAAACACCAACGTTCCTTACACAAAACTGTACAGTGAGATTCTGGGTCTTACATTACTCCCCCCCTAAAAGAAGTTTCGTCCTCGAAACTTAGACGTCGTTGAATAACTCGGGGTATTGCTCTTTCATCTTGCTTTCAAGCTCCCAAGTCGCATCTCCTGTAGCTTCATTCCATATTAACTTGACTAAGGGTATATCCTTGGTCCTTAGACGTTTCATCTTTCTATCCGCAATCTTAACTGGCGGAACTTCAAATGACAAGTTTTCTTTCAGCTGGATGTCATCTGGCGTGATCACATGTGACGGGTCGGGAACATACTTCCTTAACTGGGACACATGGAACACATCATGAATCTGGGACAGTGTCGGTGGTAAAGCAATTCGATAGGCTACTTTTCCTATCCTTTCTGTAATCTGATACGGTCCAATAAATTTGGGAGTCAACTTTCTCGCCTTTAATGCTCTCCCAACACCAATGGTTGGAGTAACTCTGAGAAATACATGATCTCCTGCCTCAAACTCTAAAGGTCTATGACGCTTGTCCGCGTAACTCTTTTGGTGATCTTGAGCAACCTTCATTCTTGCTCGTATCTTCCTGACTTTATCTGTTGTCTGTTGCACCATTTCTGGTCCTACAATCATGCTTTCTCCATCTTGATACCAACATAATGGAGTTTGGCACCTTCTCCCATAAAGAGCCTCATACGGAGCCATTCCAATGCTCGTGTGAAAACTGTTGTTGTAGGTGAACTCTATCAGTGGTAAGACATCGTCCCAACTTCCTCTATCATCTAGCACACATGCCCTAAACAAATCTTCCAAAGATTGATTCGTTCTTTCTGTCTGTCCGTCTGTCTGTGGATGGTAAGCCGAACTTACTCTCAACTTCGTCCCTAAGGCCTCATGCAGAGTTCTCCAAAAATGTGAAGTAAATTTTGGGTCTCGATCTGAAACAATGCTTGACGGTATACCATGGAGTCTCACAATCTCAGCCACGTAGATGTCTGTTAACTTTTCTGCAGTGTCGGTAATCCTGACAGGCAGAAAATGAGCGGACTTCGTCAATCGATCCACTATCACCCAAATAGAATCGTGCTTCCTTCTTGTCTTGGGTAAACCAGTGATGAAATCCATGGATATGCTATTCCACTTCCACTCTGGTACGTCTAACGATTGCAGCATCCCTGCAGGTTTCTGGTGTTCTACCTTAGCTTTTTGACATGTCAGACACGATGCCACATATTCCGCCACGTGCCTCTTCATACCCGGCCACCAAAAATTTAATCTCAGATCCTGATACATCTTAGTAGCCCTGGGGTGCATACTGAGCTTACTCTTATGTGCTTCTTCTAGTACTGTGCTCCTCAAATTCTTAGCATCGGGTACACAGACTCTCCCATTGCATCTCAAAATATTATCTGGTCCCACTTTGAACTCTGTGGCGGTTCCTCGAACTATCAAAGCTCTCTTTTCCATAAGTAGATTGTCATTTTGACAACTAGCAATGTCTTCCATCAATCCGTTCGAAATAGTGATCATTCCCAACTTCAAATTCCCAGGCGCAAATTCAACCTCAAGGTGTAGGTCTCGAAACTCTTCTAATAACTCTTGTAGACTAGCCATCTGAGCCGAACATGCCGATACACTTTTCCTACTCAAGGCATCAGCTACCACATTAGCCTTTCCAGGATGGTACTATAATGTGAAATCAAAATCCTTCAGTGTTTCCATCCACCTTCTTTGCCTCATGTTCAACTCTTTCTGATCAAACAGGTACTTCAGACTTTTGTGATCACTGAATACAACAAAGGTACATCCATAAAGATAATGTCTCCAAATCTTCAGAGCGAACACTACCGCTGCAAGTTCTAGATCATGGGTGGGATAATTCTTCTCGTGATTTTTCAACTGTCGTGACGCATAAGCCACTGCTCTCTTGTGCTGCATCAACACACATCCGAGTCCCTGATGCGACGCATCACAATAAACTTCGTACGGCTCGTCAGACTGGGGTAGAACTAAAACCGGTGAGGTTGTTAACCGCTCTTTCAACAACTGAAAACTAGCTTCACACTTCTCTGTCCAAGCAAACGGTTGATCCTTCCTCGTAAGTTGTGTCATTGGTGCCACAATCTTAGCGAAACCCTCTATGAATCTCCGATAATATCCAGCTAAACCCACAAAACTCCGTATGTCTGTAACAGTTTGCGGTTGTTTCCATGCAAGCACAGTATCAATCTTGGCTGGATCCACAGATATTCCCTCCTTTGAGATGACGTGACCAAGAAAATTCACTGTTTCCATCCAGAATTCACACTTGGACGGGTTAGCATACAACTTCTTGTCCCGTAGAACTTGTAAAACCAAGCGGAGATGCTCTTCATGTTCCTCCTCATCCTTCGAATAAATGAGGATATCGTCGATGAATACCACCACAAACTTGTCCAGGAACGAATGAAATATCCTATTCATGTAATCCATAAAAATTGCCGGAGCATTCGTCACTCCAAACGGCATTACTAGATACTCATAGTGTCCATAACGTGAGCGAAACGCTGTTTTCTGAACATCTTCTTCCCTCACTCTTATCTGATGATAACCTGACTTCAAGTCAATTTTTGAAAATACCGACGCACCTTTCAACTGGTCCATTAAATCATCAATTCGTGGCAAGGGATATCGATTCTTAATAGTCGCCTTATTGAGTTTTCGATAATCCACACATAATCGTGATCGCCCATCCTTTTTCTTAACCAAAAGAACTGGCGCTCCCCATGGAGACACACTGGGCCTAATGAAACCCTTTTCCATTAAGTCCTCGATCTGACTCTTCAATTCTACTAACTCGGCTGGGGCCATCCGATAAGGTGACTCCGAGATCGGTCCTGTCCCAGGATGTAAGTCGATAAAGAACTCTACTTCTCTAGTTGGAGGAAATTCTGGAATTTCTAACGGAAAAACATCCTGGAATTGTTGAACGACACGCAATTCTTCCATCTGCACGTCTGTTGCCACTCCTACATTAGCAAGAGAAATAATTTCTGGTTCTCCATTTCTCATGGTTACTGTAAGCCGGTTAGCCGACAGATATCTCTGTACTCCTGGCTCGGGGAAAAAGACCATCTTTCGAGCACAATCTAAAATAACGTAGTGATACGACAGCCAATCCATCCCGAGAATGATCTCGAGTGACTGAAGGGGTAAACAGATCAGATTAATTAAAAACTCTCTATTCTGAATCATCACTAAACAGTGCAAACATGCTGTATTAACCACTAGATCCTTTGCAGGAGTAGAAACATTCAAATCAAAAGGCAGCGGAGAAACAATCAATTCCAAACGATTTGCACAATCCAAAGATATGAAAGAATGGGTTGCCCCAGTATCAATCAATGCAGTTAAAGTGGTACCTGCAATCTGGCAACTCTCATGTATGGCGTTACTGGCCCGCTCACTCACTTCCGTGCCCATACAGTAGACACGTCCCCTAGCAGCGGGTCGAGTCCCCTGGTTTTCATTTGCTGATGGTTCCGCTTTTGGAGCTTTGCAATCTCTAGCAAAATGACCCGGTTTCTGAGAGTTGAAACAAACTGATCCTGTAACTTTACATTCATTGGCGTAATGGCCCTCCTGACCACAAGAGTAGCAAGTTTGCTTCCCTCTAGCTTGAGACCCTTGGTTCGCAGAACGATCAGACCCTCGATTGTTCTGAGGACGGTTGTAAGGCTTATTCCCTTGCCTCCCACGGTTCTGATTCTGATTACTAGGACGACTAGGTCCTCCAGCACTTAAATTTCCTTGGCGATTTATTCGCTTGTTCTTCATGTCCTCAATCTTTTGACACTTCTCAACCAGCACTTGAAAGTGTCGAATACCTAAGGGCACCACTGCATCTTGCAGCTCATACCTCAGACCACCTTGGAAACGACGACACATATAAGTCTCATCAATGCCATCCCTGAAGAAACGAAAGAACCTCGACAAAGATTCAAACTTCTTTGCATAAGCCTCCACATTCATACCTCCTTGTTGTAGCTTCAAAAACTCTTCACCATACCTTTCTCTTGCAGTCTCCGGAAAATACTTAGCCAAAAATTTCCTCTTGAAATTTTCCCAGTTAATCTCCTCATGAGCAGCTTCCATTATGAGACTAGTGTTCTTCCACCAGTACTCAGAACCTCCTGACAACTGGTAGGTGGCCAGAGTCACCTTCTCACCCTCGGGGCAGTGGATTGCTCCGAAGATCTTTTCCATCGCCTGGAGCCATAAGTCCGCAGCATCCGGACCTCCCTCTCCATTATACTTAGGAGGATTCTGATGGTTAAAACTTGTGAGAACTCGAGATCCAGCAGCAAGAATCTCCCTTTCTCTCTTTTCCAAATCCCTCTGCGCCTTAGCATGGGCTTGGGCAGTTAAAGTTGCTGCCATGGTATTCATTGCGTAAGCCATCTGGTTTACATGATTGTCATCAGCTTCAGGAGCTGCAGGTGCCCGTCTTGGAGGCATGCTTCCTGCAAAACCAAGTCTTTTGATCAAATCCTTTTCCAATTCCAAAGAATTTTCCACATGTAAACGTGAAAACAGTTACTCTTATCACTTATTAGCTGGATGTGGTCGAGGACATGCATTAAGGATTAACGGCGAAAACGAGCTAATGCGCTAATGACTAGTAAACAAGACTCACCACTACCCACTAATGATTCGCTAACCAACACGACTCTAACTCTAACTGACAGACCTCAGACTATTAACTCAAGTACACACTTTCCCTTTGAAGATCTAATGCCGAGCTCTGATACCAAAATTGTAACACCCCGATTTTTAAAGCCGAAAAAAGGGCATTATATATATATATATTTTTTTTTTTTAAAACAACACGCCAAATAAAAAGAGCACGCGTGAATGCTCGTGACCAGCTCAACACTTCATCACACAATGAGAATTAAATACAATACCAAAATATTATATCATAGGGCTTCCGAGAAGCAAAGTGTGCACCTGAATAATTACAACCCAAGGGATACGCTGAGTTCATAAACCAAAAGACAAGAGTTATAAACGAAATGTATCGCACGGCCAAAAGGCACTAATAGTCTGAGTATAAAAGTATAAGACATACAGTCATCCAAAAGATACTAGACATCAAGTCTAATCAAAAAGTGTAGCCTAAACAAGCCACCCGTCTACTCTCCAGAATACTCTACGAAATCTTAGCCGTCCCCACGACCGACGACCTCGGGCAACACTCCATCGTCTAGGGGTGGGAGGAGCCCGCGATATTTACATGCAAAAGTAAGGGTCACCAACTGGAAACAAGTATACAAATAACAAATACCCAAACGAAAAACGAATAACATTTCACATTTCCTCACAACAAGCATAATATGTAAAATGCGCACATAGCCTAATGCAACCTCTAATGAATGGTGAAGCCAATCACTGGCCTTCACTGTGACACCAATCACTGATCGTCACATGCATGAATTCCAAAATTTAACGGTGGGATAACACCGGGTACGATCACCTAGATCAAGCACCGACTCAATTTGGTGGAATACCCCGAGTACAATCACCCAGATCAAATACTCAATTAACGGCGGGTACAATCACCTAGATCAAATACCGGCTCAATTAAAGGCGGGATATCACCTGGTACAATCACCTAGATCAAATACCAACTATGAGTGCATGAGCATACGATACTTCCTATCTATGCCGATGCATTCAATTACATACCAATCATGCATACGTAATTCTCAACCACATGTCAATACATACATTTCTAACAAAATCATATGTAAGACAACACATGTATCATAAACACTTTCTCATCAACGAGAATACATAATATATACATGCATAACACTCAAAGCACACCACAACAAGCATGCAAACAATGCTACCAACGGAAAATAAAACAAAAGAAAGGTGCCCTTACCTCAGCAAGCTTCCGTTACTTTAATTTCGCGAAAATCTACAACACACGCTACCTAAAATAAATGTAGCGTAACATCAATAAAATATTCCTCGTTTATCCTATCAAAACGAAACTTGCTCTCAAAAGTCTAGGGGGGTTTTAGGTACTTTCTAATTCTCTCACCTAGCGATTCCAAGTTCTTCCAAATCCGATAAAAATTCACGAAGATAAAGATATTATTTTTCGCTACAAGAAATTCATTTTGTTTTCAAAGCATACCAAGAACCACTATTGTTTTCAACCTCAAGGAACCCATTTTCACACTACAAAAACATTTGAAAACAAACCAAAAACTCTTCAAAAATAAATCAACAAAATCAGAGTTTTCTTGCGTCGCAAGTTTCAAATTTTTCTTACCAAGTAAAAACTCTATACTCATTCTTTTAAAGCCTATGATCACACACCAATGTCATGATCATTTCTCACCATTGTGGACTTAGAAAATTTTGAAATCCCATCACCATTTTCTTCCTTTGGCCACGGCCAAGAATTTCAAAAACCCACAATCACTCAAAATTTTTCAATTCCAAAAGCATGGTAATATCTTATAATACCCTAAAATCATTTACCCGAACAATCCAATTCGTTTTAAATCAAACTACACTTTTTGACAATTTTGAATGGATTTTTCCTTAAGACAAAAACAACTCATTTTCTTCTCCAACAAACCATATCACAATCATTTCTTTAAAACCATGATTAAGTCCTCTTAAAATGACTTAACACAATTTGAAAACTCTTCCTCCCTAACAAAGGGGTGCCACGGCCAAACCAACAAAACAAGGCCAACACCTAAAATTTTTCCATTACAAAACCCTAGTAATCATCTATTAGTTTGCAAAGGCAATCCAATTGCTCAATTGACTACTTTGAGAATCGAAACGAAATTTCCTAAAAATGTTCATCGAATCGCTCAAGAACACCAAGATAAATTTTTTTCTTATTTTTCAAAACAAAGTTTATATTCAAACATCCATTTTGCCACAAAGCTTAAAACTACATTAAAAATCAAATCACAAAACAAAATCCAAGTTTATGATCTTTTTCAAAAAATTTCTTAAAACCCTAACTAAAAATTTTGTGAAAACATAAATCAACCATGGGAAACTTCTCATGCTTCACTCAAGTGTACTAAGGAACTCTCAAGAACACTTCTATGGAACCAAAACTAATTAAAACTAAATTCTCAAATTTCTCTCTCAAGAACATAATCATAAAAACTCAAAATTCAAGAGGTTTTCATGGAGAAATAAGGAAGAGAAGGGTTAGTTACCTTGAGAAGATGATGATTCCTTAACAAGCAAATGATCCAAGCTTGAGAAAATGAGAAAATGAAATTTTGAAATGGATGAGTGAAGGGTGGAAGTTCGGCCAAGAGAATGAGAGGGGAGGGAGTAGTTTTTGTGATTTTGCTTCTAAGTCCACAAAGCCTAAACCTCCTTACTATTTAATAAACTCTTGAGCAATCTAGGCCTTTGGATCAAAGCAAAACTTGCAAGACTAAACCCTAGCCTTTGGATCAAAATAACTCATGATTGCTCTTTGAACAAATATCCACTTTACGCTACTTAGCTCATCGCGTTCGCTCTCGGCGAGTCGTACTTCGCTAACGGTCTAACTCGCGAAAAATAGAAAATATACGAGATAAAAGTTCATCGTAAACCATTTCTAAAAATTATCGCTAAACTTTATTCTCCGACTGAAATTTATTTCCTTAGATCCAAAAAATATTCTGAAACTAGATTCCAACTCGCGCCGATATATAAAGTCTTCAATTAAAATTCGACGGAAAACAGAAACCGTAAAATTTTAAGCAGCGGGAACAGTTTTCTACTCGTTTTTCCAGAAAAACGGGGAAAATCAAATTTCGAAATTCTGAAGACACAGGAATGTTCTCATATATAAAAGAGAACTAAGAACCAAAAGCCTGGGCTTTAATAGTACACGAATCCAAAATCAGCTTCAACTCAGCAATAATGTTGTTATTACAACGATGCTTGCGAAATACTTAATAAAAACCCTAAAATTCTTAGCCAACACCAACGTTCCTTACCCAAAACTGTACAGTGAGATTCTGGGTCTTACAGATGACATGCATAAGAAGCTTCCTAAAAGGAATGATCCTCATAATCTGCTGGAACAATAGACTCCGTATTGAAAAGAAAATGGTAAGTTTTCTAATTTTATTGGAGGCAGCAAAGCATTTAGTGATTATTTCAGAAGACTTCAATTCCCTTCTGAAATCAAAGTTAAACATACTCTGAATAAGATTTTAAAAGGAGTTTATTCTGAGAAAGACAACATTCTTTCTGAGAATCAACCAACTTCAGAGCAGTTTAACCCTATCCTATCTAACCCATCAGAATCTCATGCTAATAATATATGTAATGATGCAGCACAAGCTTCCACTAGTACTGCACCTCTCATTCATACTCTGGATGAAGATTCTGACCGTACACCCTCACCACCTCCTGAAAAATCCCCCACACACCATGATAACCAAATTCTCAAACCTACCCCAAACTCTGAGAATGTTGAACCAGAGTCAACCCAAGAGAAATCACCTCCACCAGAAAATGAACCACACCCACAATCACCTCCACCAGAACATACTCAACCTGAAAATGAAAACCAAAAATCACCAGAACCTACAGTGACTGAAGTGGTTAACCCTGAAGAACATGCAGCTGAGCAATCCCCACATCATGTGGATATGGACAACTCATGTACTTTACCCACACCACTCAAGAAACAATTCCAACAAATTGATGAATCTCTGAATCAAGAAGGTATTCAGAAAACCCCTCCTCACCAAACCAATCATCTCAAGACCCTAATGCAGGATCTGTCTATGGACTGCATTTATGTTCCACCTCACTTACCTTCAAGAATTATCAATGAACCACTAGAGCAAACCCAAGATGATATCACTAATTTGCTGCAAGCTGTTGACAAGAACATTAGAAGACTGTCCAGCGCTATTCCTAACAGGTCTATTGAAACGACACATATCAACAAAGAGTGTGACCTTATGGAACAGAATCTGGTGTACATGATCAGATCAGTGAGAGAAGCTTACACCAAGGATTTAAACTTCAGGAATGAGATTGCTAAAAAGGAAGAGGAAGAGAGGTTGTTAAGAGAAAAATTAGAAGCTGAGGAAAGGGAAAGGAAGAGGTTGGAAGATGAGCGCATTGAGAAGGAAAGGCAAGAAGCTCAAGCTAGAGAGGAAGCTAGACTAGCAGAAGAGGCTAGAAGAGCTGCTGAACAAGCAAGACTTGAGAACATTGCCAGAAATGCACCAGAATATGCTCAACACATCAGAGAAAATCAAGAGAATATTCAGAGAAGGATTGATGAGCATTCATCTATGCTGGCTGCAATTATGACCACTCTCCAGAGCATCAATGCCAGATTACCACCTCAACCTTAAAACCTAGGATTCTATGCACTTGTTACTTTTAATTCATTATCATGTTCTGTTATTTTTGTAACTTGGCTGAATTCTATTTGTTTAAGTACTATGTTTGTTGATTATTTCTTGTGTTTGGTTATAATTTATTTACTTTATGCATTTATTTTATGCTTTCATAAATTTTTTTTTGAGACAAATATCAACACAAAGATTTCAAAGCTAAATAAAGAGTTTATTCAATTGAAAATTGTTGATTACATAAGTTCTTATCCAACTTTTCACTTGGATTCTACATCAGAAACAGCTAGTTCTAAATCTAGCTTATTATAATCAAAGGGAAACGGAAGAATTCACAACATTCTCTTTGCTTCCATTTGAGAGGCCAATGAGAAGTGATCTCATTGATTATGAAGAGGGGTATTCTTCCCTAGGAGGAACATATGTACTCAAGAATTCCTTCCAATCAGAATCCCATTCAGATTCTGACTCGGATAAGGACTCTTGTTGTTTGGTCTTGGATCTTGTTTGATAATTGGCTCTGACAGGAGTAGAAGTTGATGCCTTCATCTTCTGAGGGTTCTTCTGAGACTCTGAGTCTTGTTGAATCTTCACTTTCTTCTTCTTCTTCTCCTGTGATTTCTTACTTTTGATCACTCTTCTATCCTTATCCATTGTTAATTTTTCACAATGAAATGGAAGTGTTGAGTGAAGTGACAAAGTGATGGTCCTTATATAGTGGATTCAAACCAGACAAGTTCATGGTTTTACGACAAATCATTTAATTGGTATAGTTGTAACCACCTTGACTGCATTGAAACTCTACTCTTGACCATTTTTTTTTCAAACTTGTCATTTAATTTCTTTTGTCAGTTTTATCTTTTTGCTTAATGACAAAAGGGGGAGTAAGAGTCGTAATTAATTTATGATATGCTAAACTGAAACCAAATTCCATTTTTTATTTATTAAAATTATGTCTTCGTATGATATGATTTTGAGGAAAATATTAGTTGAAATTTGAACTTCTGATACATGGTACGCATAAAAGAAAAGTGCAATTTTCTTTCATGGGTATCAGACTTAGGGGGAGAGCTTGCAAACCTAGCCTCTGAGAGTCTAGTGTATTAGTTTAGTTCAAAATTCAAATAATTATTTTTAAACTGATTTAATTAATCATTGCTGAACTTAGGGGGAGCTTGCAAAACTCATCAACCTAAGAGATGCTTGATAAATTTTATCAACAACCATTGTAAATTAATACTTGGTTTGTCATCAATCAAAAAGGGGGAGATTGTTGGAACAAAATAGGTTCTGACATGATCCAATTAAGTTTTGATAATAACAAAGGTATTAATATACAATAGGGTATACTAATTATTTAATCCTAGTGTGCAGATATACAAGTTAATTCTTTAAATTTTCTAGAAGCACATTGGAAGCTCTGATATGTCAAAGCAAATTCTGACCAGATTTTAAGGCATCAGAAGATGCAAGTTATATTCGTTAGAAGCTAGTATCAGACTCTGATAAGAGCAGTGATAGCCGTTTTGTCAGAAGAACATTCTCTACAACAATGATTGGAAATCATCATCATCCTCTGACATTCCAAAAGCTGATGGAATCAATCTTATCCACAAGATAGTGACGTTAGTACTATTGTACGAACTCATTACCTGATTTGGCTAAAACGTTATCCCCAAGATTGATCGTATACAAGGTTACCTGATTTGGTTAAAAATGGTACTATCTACAGCTGGCACAATCTCACCGCATCAAATTCGAATCAAACACGCTCCACCTTCGTTTATAAATTGGAGCAAGTTTGAAGTTCTAGGATACGACACTTGAACAATTTGAAAGAGCTGTTATTCTGTCAAAATCATCCTAGAGCACTAAGAACTTCAAATACAACTTGAACTCATATTCAAATCCAAGACTCCAGCTTCAGCTTCTGTTAATTCATTAGTTGAACCTTAGAATTTTTGTATTAAGATTCTAAGTTAAGTCTTGTATCAAAAGTTGTATTTATTTGTAACTGAACATTGATCTTCATATCAATTGTTCAGACTCTGTTTTCTTATATTTGTTTTGGAAGTCTCTTGCCTGCGTGCTTGAGCATTAGGAAGTCTCTTGTTTGTATACTTGAGCATTGGAAGTCTCTTGCAAGGTTGCTTGAGCATTTGTAATCTTTGGTGATTATAGTGAACTCTCTTGGTAGTACAAGAGGACTGGACGTACCCTTGGTTTGTGAGGGGAACCAGTATAAAATCTCTTTCTCTAATCAGTAGTGGGTGTGTTGGATGAATAATCTGATTGTTTTTCACCAGTTTCATGTACCTTAGAGTTGTGCTATTAACAAACTTAGAGCTTAACAAGAAGGAACCATATCCTAGGAGAAACGGTGTGATTGTATCCAACAAACCACACTGTGCAAACATATGACTGAGTAGCCTTGAATGTCGCACAATAGATTTGGAAGAGAGAATAGAATTGGCAAGATGATCAAAGATAAGCTTACCAACATCTACAAAATTTCCTTTACCAACGTGAAAGGTAAACAGCTTCTGAAGGTTTGAAATTTGATCAGTCCCTCCCAACTTGGACAAAATACTGTCAATCAGAATCTTGTAGATGACTTTGCAGTTGTTGGTCCATTCAAACTTTTCCTTGGGGTCAGCCTTAGGTTTGAATATAAATTCTTCTTTGCTTAAGCTTGATGTAGGATGCATTGGAGTGTTCATGGGTTTGCAATCTTCCAAATTGAATTTCTTCAGAAGATCTTTAATATATTTTGATTGATGAATGAATGTTCCTTTCTTTGTTTGATTTATCTGAATTCCAAGAAAGAACTTCAATTCTCCCATCATGCTCATCTCGAATTCATCCTGCATAAGCTTAGAAAAATTCTTGCACAGAGTGGCATTAGTTGATCCAAAGATGATATCATTAACATAGATTTGAATGATCAAAATGTCTTTCTTTAATGTTTTTCTAAATAATGTATTGTCAACTTGTCCTTTTTCAAAATCATTGTTGACTAAGAAAGTACTCAGTCTCTCATACCAAGCTCTGGGAGCTTGTTTGAGTCCATATAGTGATTTCTTTAATCTAAACACATGATCTGGATTTGCTAAATCCTCAAATCCAGGAGGTTGTTTGACATATACTTCTTCAGAAATAACACCATTAAGAAATGCACTTTTAACATCCATTTGATAAAGAGTGATATCATTATTAACTGCATAAGATAAAAGTAACCTGATTGCTTCCAGTCTTGCTACTGGAGCATAGGTTTCAGTGAAGTCAATTCCTTCTTGATGACTATATCCTTGTGCAACAAGTCTTGCTTTATTTCTTGTAACTTCACCTTGCTCATTCAATTTGTTTCTGTATACCCATTTTGTTCCAATAATGTTCTTGTGCTCAGGTTTGGGTACCAGATCCCATACATCATTTCTCTTGAATTGATTTAACTCTTCTTCCATAGCAACTATCCAAGCATCATCTGAAAGAGCTTCATTTGTTGTCTTTGGTTCAATCAAGGATACTAATCCAAGTCCTTGTCTTTTATAATAATTGCTAAGCCCACCATGAATTACGGAAGTTACCCTAGTTTTGTCTATGTTATGGTGAACAAACTCTTGAAGAGAGATTTCATACTCATCATAGGGTTTGTGACATGTTCTACATCCAGTCTCAAGCACTTTAATTGTTTTAAGAGATTTTTGATAGTTGGTTGAGTCTGGGTGAGATTTTCATTGAGTAGCTTCATTTTTTGTTTGCAAAAATCTAGCTCACTCAACTTTTCCATGTACTTCACCATTACATCTTTCAAAGCTTTGGTCATTTGAGTACTAGACATTTTAGATATTACCTCATCAATATCGTCCGTGTCAGACTCTAAATCACTGTCATGATCTGATTCACCAGTGGCCATAAGCGCTAGGTTTGCTTCCTCAGAGTCTTCATCTTCAGATAGTTCATTGATATCCTCCCATGTTGCCATCAGACTCTTCTTGGCTTTGTTCTTGATTGTACTCTTTCTTCCTTTACCCTTGGAGTTGAGTTCAGGACAATCAGCCATAAAGTGTCCAGGCTTATGACAATTGAAACAATTTTTTGTGTCATCCTTCTTCTCTCTGCTGGTGTTGTTTCTTGATCCAGATCCTCTGCCTTGAAAATTTTTGCCCTTTCTTAGTGACCACTTTTGAAAATTTTTGGACAAGAGTGCAAAGAAGTCATCATCTGATCCTTCTTCTTGATTATCTACGAAAGATTCCTCTGCTTCAGATTCTACAACTTTGGCTTTCAGAGCCTTAGATGAAACTGAAATAGATGGCAAGGCCAAAGATTTTAGTTTCTTCTGAGGCTCATCAGAAGATAGTTCAATCTCATGACTCATGAGTGAACTTATCAATTCCTCCAAGCCAAGTTTGTCCAAATCCTTAGCTTCTTGAATATTTGTTACCTTAGGCCTCCACCTTGAAGGTAAGCTTCTCAAAATCTTTCTTACATGATCAGAAGTTGTGTAGCTTCTCATTAGAACCTGGAGACCAGCCACTAGAATTTTGAACCTCGAATACATGGATTCAATATTCTCATCATCCTTCATTCTAAAGAGTTCATACTGTTGGATCAGAAGAGTAGCCTTTTCCTCTTGAACCTGTTTATTTCCTTCATATGTGGACACAAGGAGTCATAGATGCTCTTGGCAGTAGATTTGTCTGTGATCTTGAGGTATTCATCATGAGTTATACATTCAATGAGAAGATCCTTGACCTTGTGATGTTTCTTGTATAGCTTCTTGTCTGTAGGAGTGAACTTCTTTCTTTCTTCAATAGATAACCTTCCCTTTTCATCAAGTCCTTGGAAGGTTACCCCTTCTTCAACTAAGTCCCAAAGCTCATCATCTAAACCAATAAGATGACTGTAGATTCTATCTTTCCACCAGGAAAAGTTAGATGCATCCCCATTGAACTTTGGTGCTTTGTTGCTTGTCTTATTGTCTTCAACATCATAGTCATGAGGAACTGCTTTCATGCTACCACTTGGAGTTTCAGTCATAGTGTTTTTCAACAGGAAACTGTCTCACTGTTAGGTGATTAAAAACAGAACCAGGCTCTGATACCAATTGAAGGTGTGAAAAACACAAGAAGGGGGGTTGAATTGTGTTTTGGGTAGTTTAAAAATTCTTCTAAGTTATGAAAAACTTATCAGAGTTTGCAGCGGTTTAAAAAAACAAAACACAATTGAACAAAACTTTGAAGATAGAGAGAAAGAGAGAAAAGTAGAGACAGAGATTTTATACTGGTTCCCCTCACAAACCAAGGGTACGTCCAGTCTTCTTGTACGACCAAGAGAGTTCACTATAATCACCAAAGATTACAAATGCTCAAGCAACCTTGCAAGAGACTTCCAATGCTCAAGTATACAAACAAGAGACTTCCTAATGCTCAAGCACGCAGGCAAGAGACTTCCAAAACAAATATAAGAAAACAGAGTCTGAACAATTGATATGAAGATCAATGTTCAGTTACAAATAAATACAACTTTTGATACAAGACTTAACTTAGAATCTTAATACAAAAATTCTAAGGTTCAACTAATGAATTAACAGAAGCTGAAGCTGGAGTCTTGGATTTGAATATGAGTTCAAGTTGTATTTGAAGTTCTTAGTGCTCTAGGATGATTTTGACAGAATAACAGCTCTTTCAAATTGTTCAAGTGTCGTATCCTAGAACTTCAAACTTGCTCCAATTTATAGACGAAGGTGGAGCGTGTTTGATTCGAATTTGATGCGGTGAGATTGTGCCAGCTGTAGATAGTACCATTTTTAACCAAATCAGGTAACCTTGTATACGATCAATCTTGGGGATAACGTTTTAGCCAAATCAGGTAATGAGTTCGTACAATAGTACTAACATCACTATCTTGTGGATAAGATTGATTCCATCAGCTTTTGGAATGTCAGAGGATGATGATGATTTCCAATCATTGTTGCAGAGAATGTTCTTCTGACAAAACGGCTCTCACTGCTCTTATCAGAGTCTGATACTAGCTTCTGACGAATATAACTTGCATCTTCTGATGCCTTAAAATCTGGTCAGAATTTGCTTTGACATATCAGAGCTTCCAATGTGCTTCTAGAAAATTTAAAGAATTAACTTGTATATCTGCACACTTGGATTAAATAATTAGTATACCCTATTGTATATTAATACCTTTGTTATCATCAAAACTTAATTGGATCTTGTCAGAACCTATTTTGTTCCAACATAGATTTTCTGGCCACTTTTCGGTTTCTACCCCAAGCTTTGACCCATGTTGCTCGATTGTCCACTTCAATAGTCAGCCTCTTCAATTTGTCAGTGAGTTCTTCGGGTACCTCCTCTTCCTGAGTTGTCTATATCTCTAGCTGCGCCATTTCATTCTCCAGCTCCTCTATCTCTATCTTTACCTTTACTTCTTGAACTGGAGTCGGTGTTGTAGCTTCTCTATCCTTCCACTCGAGCATGTAGCACACTTCCCTCTTGGTTCTGGATGCTTTTATGGTTCTCACTTCTTCTCTGCTTCTTAGAGTCAATTCAGCGAGCTCCACATCAATGAGTGCCCTGCTGTTTGCTAAGAATGGTCTTCCAAGAATGATAGGATGCTCTTCATCTTCCTCGATATCACGGATCATGAAGTCTGCTGGAAATACCAGGTCTTTGACTTTCACCAGGATATCCTCTATTGTACCTGCTGAGTGAATGGTTGACTGATTTGTTAATACGAGTTCACGTTCTGTACCTGCAGTTGGTTTTTGAGTTTTAACTTTCTGCTAGAGATAATGGCATTACATTAACACTTGAACCCACATCACATAGTGCTTTGACTTCTGCTTCCTTAATTCGACAGAGTATGGTGACGCTTCCAGGATCTGTCTTCTTGGGTGGCAGTCTTGCTCGGCTTTCTCTATATTCTTTCTCGTAGTGTTTGCGCTTTTTGTCTTTAAGCGCCATGCACTTTTTATCATGGTTACCCACCAGTTCCTCCATGAGTGCATTAACTGTTTTTTCGTCAAATCCGACGTTAGTGTAGTCTTCCACAAAAATGGTGTCGGACCTGCACAACCATTCACGAACGACATTCTGTTGGTATTCTATCTTCCGGCGCCTCTTAGCTGAATATGGTCTTTTCGCATAGTGCCTGGATGTTGGTGCCAACCGCATCCATTTCTTGATCCACTTTACATGATCCTTCCACCTGTTATCTAAAGGTCTCATGGGTTTCCAGCTGTCCTCCATGGGTTGTTCCGAGAGATAAGAAAAATTATCCCCTTGAGATTTCAAATCTATATCTACCAGGTCGTCCCAAAATATCCCTTCAGAGTTGTTGTGGTTGCTTGGTGGTGACCATCCTGGTTCCTGCTTGATGCTTACTTTTCCGCAGTAATCCCTTCCGTTTGATTCGTCTCTCATGGCTTCGGTGGTAGGCTCTCCTTCGGTGTTGAGATTACTGGATTATGCGAGCTTTAATGCTTGCCTTCTTTTCCTTAGCGTTCTTTCTGGTTCAGGATCGTACTTAAACTCTAGGATACCTGTTATCAAGCACAACAAATGAATACCTTCAGTAACACTGGAAAAGATAATGATAAAACTTTACATATTTTTGGTTTGTCTCATGTGTCTTTGTCACTATGAAAATTCCCAGGTAAGTGAGGTGGATCACAACAGATCGCTCGGAGACCTTGACTTATCCCTAGCCAGAATTTTCACAGATCAAAATCCACAATCATCAACAAGATTTTTTGATTTTTAATTTTTTTTTTTGTATTTTTAAATTTTTTGACAAACTTAAATAAATCTACCGATGCTATGTAAACACAATCCCCGAAAATGGCGCCAAAAACTTGACTACGGTCTGGCAAGTGCACCAATTTGTCGTCGAGTAATAATTCACACTCTAGGTGTCTAGAATGAGTTCGTATCCACAGGGATCGTGCCGAATCTTCGTTAGCGTTATTTAAGTTTGTATATTTTGCATTCGCTTTGAGTTTTGAAAAGAGCTTTATAAAAAGAAGCATAATGCTTGCAATAAATAAATTACAATAAAGAAATTCATAGGGGAGTTCATCTTCTCCACCACAACCTATGACATCTATTACAAAAGACTACATATTTAAATTACAATAAAGAAATTATAACCTAAACATAAAAGCCTAAATAAAACATACCTTGCTGAGTAAGTTTTCCCGTAAGGGGAGAAAACTATGCCCATTAGAGCTCCTCTGAACCTCTCCTTATAGTAGAGAGTGGTATACTATTTCTGAATGATTTAAACAATGAATAGGAGACTCTATTTATAGTTTTCGTAATGGGCCTCAGCAAGGTATCGTACTGCGATGGATCCATCGTAGTGCGATGTGAAGATTCAGTTCAATTTTATAACTGATCATGTGCATTTCATCAGCTTGGTCGCCAAGTAAAGTCATCGTGCTGCGATGGCACTCAGCGTGCTGCGATGAACATATTTTCTTCAGATTTATTCTTCTGTTTTCTTGGCCAGCAAGCAGCTACCATCGTGGCACGATGGAAGCCATCGTGCTACGATGAAATGATCATTTTCTTCACTTTTTGGGCTTTTTCTTGTCTTTTGGCATCTTGGACTTGGTCTTGATGCTTTTCTCTGCTTTTGTAGGTTTTCCTTCGTATTTGGGCCTGTCTTGGTCATTTTACTACTAATACTAACACTAAAAATACCATAGAAATTCCTGTCATCAACATGTTGTCTTAACATGCTTTGAACCCAGTGACAATATGTCTAGGACATCTTGTTCAACATGTTGCATCTGCACATCTTCAATATGCACAAGTGGTTTAGAATTAATTACTTTAGCATTGGTGCTTCAGTTAAGTCGCTCTGACCAAGTTGTTTTAGCCTTATGATGCAGCCAATCTCAGAAGAACTACAGTTATGTCGAGTAGGAGTGGATTTGGGCCAGCTCTTGGCCCAGTCTATAACACTTTGCTTATACTTTCATATATCCAAGAAGTTTCTGGGCATTAAAGTTGTATACATTATCAAAGTGATAACAGTCATATAATATTATTCTTCATTTATTTTTTGTAAACTTTCTCACCATTGTTGGTGGAAATTGCTGTATGAGAATTTTACCATAGGATTTGGTGAAGGTTCTTATTGTTAAAGATAGTGGGATACTATCTTGTGTTGTAGGGGAAGTATTAGGGAAACCTTGGGATTAGGCTGTCTTGTAACCAGAATTGCTACATAGTAAAAAATTCTTCAAGGAGTAAAGGGACTTGAGTACTCTCGGAATGTGAGGGAAACTAGTATAAAAATCCTTCGTGTTTTTTTCTCCTTCCCTTATCTCTTTATTTTTCTGTATTTCTTCATACTTTCATCTCTAAATTAATAAAAAAAAGTCTAAAAACCTAATTTAACCCCCTCTTTGCACTTTTAAAATTACAATTTCTAAACCAAATAAATGTTGAGGTTACATGATCATGTATGGGGAGGTAGCCCATTTGTATTAAATCTACTACCTCGGTTTTAAATATTAAAATAATTTTTGTTGATCAAACTTTTCTTATATTTAAGACCAAGATGAACTATTATATTAACAAATTTGAGACGTAGTGTGGGTAATGTGTTATTGGGTTCTTTGAAAGAAAAGAAATTATTGTTTATTTAATAATCAAAACTTTTTATTGTTTATCTCTTAGATCAAGTTAAAACGACATTTTAGAGACGGTTAAAAGCTACAAAAAAGGATTTCTATGACAATATTCACTCTTTGTGGTTCTCATTTATGTTGTGTTTAGGAGTGGTTTATGATCGAAAAGTTGTCTTTTCTTATATGTTTCATTGTATTTTGTAGGCATTTTTTTTGTATTTTCATCTATTTATAATTTTTTTTTTTTGACAATTCTATTATAATATATTTTGGCCTCCCTACGAAAAAAAATATTTTGGCTTATTAAAAAAACAAACAAATCTGTGTTATGAATTTAGTACTGATATAGTGAAATAGAATAGGTCCTACACTAGCTACAAACAAACTAGTATTATTGTATTTAATTTCTCTGATGCATTTCAGGTGCCAGATGGTACATAAATAGTACAATCTTAGCTAGAATCCAAACCTTACAACCAATAAGAAAGCAACAATAACAAGTTGGGTGAGTCACCCTAACAGAATATAATAATAAAATATCAAGGTATATTCTAAGCATCCAATGCCTCACTTCCTGCTACCCTTGTTCCACGTAGGCATAACAAAATCCTTCAAATGTGAAGGTAGACCACCTTTCTCTTCTCCTTAACTTGAGGGCTCATCACAATTTCTATGTTGGTTGGACCCTCTAAATCCTCATTTGTATCATCTCCTTGGTCTTCAAGACTCACCTTGTCCTCAAGGTGGAATCTAGGATAAGTGAGCAAAATGTCTTGATAGCTTACCCATGTTGAGTCTTCAGGGAACATGGCCTCCCATTGAATCAAAACCTTCAACTCTTGCTTCTAATTATTCCATTTCCAATCCAGCACAACTAAAGGTTGAATTAGTGGTTGATTCTCCACTGCCTCTGCAGGTAAATCTAGAGTGGTATCAGCAACATCACCAAAGCATGGTTTCAATTGGAAGACATGAAAAATCGGGTGTATTTTGCTTGTAGAAGGTAATTCTAACTGAAAAGCTACTTCCACTATGGCCTTAATCAGTTTGAAAGGACCATAATACTTCTTGGACAACTTGTGAATCCGTCGGCCAGCTACAGAAATTTGTCTATAGGGTCTTAATTTCACAAACACCAAATCACCTATAGCAAATTTGTGTGGTATACGCCTTTGATCAGCTATAGCCTTCATCACCTCTTGGGCTTTAAGCAATCTTTTCTTCAGGTCCTGTAGAACAGAGTCCCGAACAACTAAAGTGGCTGCCACAACTTGGTTTGAAGTATTGTTAAGAATGTAGTCCTGTAGTGATGGAGATGGTCTACCGTAAACCACCTCGAAGGGAGATAGTCTGATAGCTGAATGTATAGCAGTATTGTAATGCCTTTCAACCCAGTGAAGATAGGATCCCCATTTTGTTGGTTTTTCATGTGTGAAACAACGTAAATACTGCTGCAACATTTTGTTCACTATCTCTATTTGTCCATCACTTTGTGGGTGATAAGCAGTTGACATACAAAACTTAGTGTCACTTAATCGGAACAATTCTTGCCAAAAATGACATAGAAATATACGATCCATGTCACTGCTGTCAGACACTATGCTTCTAGGCATACCCTGTAGTTTACAGATCATGGATGCAAAGAGGTCTGCAACTTTTACAGCTGTCAAATGTGTTGGTAACATACCAAAATGAGCTGCTTTTGACAGTCGATCCACCACCACAAAAATAATAGTTTAATTTTGGAACGAAGGGAGTCCTACAATGAAGTCCATTGAGATGTCTTCCCATACTTTGTCGGGAATGGGAAGAGGTTGTAATAACCCATAAGGAGCATGATCGGCAGATTTCATTTGTTGACATATTTCACAAACTTTGACAAATTCTTCCACATCTTTGGCAAGAAGAGCTTACCCTTGAAAAATAGCAGACCATTCATAATTTGAAAATTTTGATAAGCATCCGGTTGTTGTTGTACCTTCACCAAGAATTGCTGGAAATCAGTGTCTTGCACAAGCTGTTCCTTGAGCTTGGTGATGAAATCCACATGTGGAACAAAGAGTACCATGCAATGAATGTGAGAGAGAGCATCTGCGATTCTGTTATGTGCACCAGGTTTATACAGAATGTCATAAGAGTAGCCTAACAATTTAGCCAAATAAAATTGTTGTTCCGGTGTTTGTATAACTTGTGTCATGAGCTCTCGCAAACGTCTTTGATCGGTTATGTATCGTGAAAGTTCCTCCCAGCAGGTAAGTCCTCCATTTCTTAACAGCGGAGGTGATAACACACAACTCACGTACATACGTAGAGGCAGCAAGCAAATGTGGGCATAATTGTTTGATGTAGTAACATATAAGATGATTGTTTTGGATCAGTATTACCCCCATTCCAGACCCCGACACATCTCTTTCCAAGATAAATTTCTCAGCAAAGTTCGGAAGTGCTAAAACTGGTGCCTCAGACATGGCAATTTTGAGTTGTTCGAAGGCCTTGCTAGCATCCTCATTCCAATCAAAACAATCTTTCTTCAGCAAGGTGGTAAGGGGAGCAGCCAAAGTGAAATATTGTTTAAAAATTTGCGGTAAAAACCTGTTAATCCGAGAAATCCACGCAATTGCTTCACATTGGTGGGGCAGGCCATGTGATCATTGCATTTATCTTGGCTGGATCAGGACCAACACTATCAACTAACACAATATGTCCTAAGTATTCAATAGAATTTTGAGCAATTGAACACTTGGACTGCTTTAAGCAAAACTTATGGTCTAATAAACATTGAAAAAAAATGACAAAGTGGCGCAAATAAGGCTCAAATATAAGGTTCATGGTAGCTTGAAAAGTAGAAGGAGCATTACTGATGACATGAATTTCTATGGTATTTTAGGTAGTATATTTAGTAATAAAATGACCAAGACAGGCCCAAATACGAAGGAAAACCTACAGAATCCAAGAAAAGCATCAAGACAAAGTCTAGAAGACAAAAAGACAAGAAAAAGCCCAAAAAGTGAAGAAAATGAGCATTCCATCGTAGCACGATGGCTCCCATCGTGCCACGATGGGAGCTGCTTGTTTGCCAAGAAAACAGAAGAAATAAATCTGAAGAAAATTTGTTCATCGCAGCACGATGGCCTATATCGTAGCATGATAACATTACTTGGCGACCAAGCTGATGATATGCACAGGATCAGTTATAAAATTGAACTGAATCTTCCCATCGTAATCTGGCCGGATAAGCGGGAGCGCTCATAGAATCAATATTAGGGACACTGATGACAGGAATTTCTATGGTATTTTTAGTGTTAGTATTAGTTGTAAAATGACCAAGACAGACCCAAGTACGAAGGAAACCCTACAAAAGCAGATAAAAGCATCAAGACAAGGTCCAAGATGCCAAAAGACAAGAAAAAGCCCAAAAAGTGAAGAAAATGAGCATTCCATCGTAGCACGATGACTCCCATTGTGCCATGATGGGAGCTGCTTGCTAGCAGAGAAATCAGAAGAAATAAATCTAAAGAAAATCTCTCATCGCAGTACGATGCAGCACAAAACAGTACGATGGAGTAACTTGGCGACCAAGCTGATGAAATGCACAGGATCAGTTATAAAATTGAACTGAATCTTCACATCGTACTGCGATGGATCTAGCGCAGTACGATGCCTTGATGAGGACCGTTACGAAAACTATAAATAGAGACTCCCATTCATTGTTTAAATCAATCAGAAATAGTAGAACACTCTCTACTATAAGGAGAGGTTCAGAGGAGCACTATTGGGCAAAGTTTTCTCCCCTTACGGGAAAACTAACTCAGCAAGGTATGTTTTATTTAGGCTTTTATGTTTAGGTTATAATTTCTTTATTGTAATTTAAATATGTAGTCATTTGTAATAATGCCTTAGGTTGTGGTGGAGATGATGAACTCCCCTATGAATATTTGGAGTCTGTGATTGAGTCAAAGTTATAATAAATGTTATTCAGTATTATGTTTGTTATTTACTTTCTTGCACTTTAATAACGTATCTCGTAATCTGGATGGATAAGCGGGAGCGCCCTTAGAATTGATATTAGGTTGTTACTTAATATGGTCCAGAACTAGTAGTAAATAATGCTAGGTGTATAGAGACGGTAACATCCTGAACTAGTCGTGAAAAAGCGGTCAGAGGAGGAATCATGCACTAGGTGTGAATTGAGCACTTAAAAGATGAACAGCCCGATACTAGGATCTAGAGGTTAATTGGTGAAGATAATAATGCATGTGTATAAACAACTCACTTAGTAATTAGGGTATGTGACACATCGAGGTTAGGCTCTCATAGGTTCCTTAGTCATTAACGTAGGGAAACTTTAATATACATAATGTAACAGTAAGGTGTTACTACAACAAGGAAAAGTCACCGCCGAACAATAATCTGAGTCACTATATTATACACCGGTCATGCCAAATATGAAGAAGGGAAGGAGTCCAACCACCATACATAACCTCTATGTTTCTGAATCTATATTTATGTTATTTATTTATTTATTGCTAGCATTAAGCTTCTTCTTATAAAATCTTTTCAAAACCCAAAGCAAATGCAAAACTATACAAACTTAAATAACGCTAACAAAGCTTCGGCACGATCCCTGTGGATACGAACTCATTCTAGACACTTAGAGTGTGAATTATTACTCGACGACAGACTGGTGCACTTGCCAGACCGTAGTCAAACACCTAATATTCGAATGCTAGGTGTATAGAGACGGTAACGTCCTGAAGTAGTTGCGAACTGAGCGGTTAGAGGAGGAATCATGCACTAGGTGTGAACTGAGCACTTAGAAGATGAATAGCCCGATACTAGGACCTAGAGGCATTAGATGGGTGAAGGTAATAATGCATGTATAATAAACAAATCACCTAGTAATTAGGGTATGTGACACATCGAGGTTAGGCTCTCATAGGTATCTTAGTTATTAACGTAGGGAAACTTAAATATACATAGTGTAATAGTAAAGGTATTACTACAACAAGGAAAAGTCACCGCCGAACAATAATCCGAATAACTATGTTATACACCGTTCATGCCAAATATGAAGAAGGGAGGGAGTCCAACCACCATACCTATCCTTTATGTTTCTGAATCAAATTTATTTTTATATTTTCTGCAACGCATTACGCTATTTTTATAAAACCTTTTTCAAAAACCAAAGCGAATGCAAAAACCACGAACTTAAATAACGCTAGCGAAGCTGCGGGACGATCCCTGTGGATACGAACTCATTCTAGACACCTAGAGTGTGAATTATTACTCGACGACAGACTAGTGCACTTGCTAGAATGCAGTTAAGTTTTTGGCGCCGTTGTCGGGGATTGTGTTTACAAAGCATCGGTAGATTTATTTAATTTTGTCAAAAATTGCAAAAATACAAAAATATTAAAAAATCAAAAAATCTTGTTGATGATTGTGAATTTTGATCTGTGAAAGTTCTGGCTATGGATAAGTCGTAGTATTTATGCGATCTGTGTGATCCACCTCACTTACCTGAGAGCTTTCATTGTGACAAAGACACATGAGACAAACCAAAAATATGTAAAGTTTTATCATTATCTTTTCTGTGCTACTGAAGGTATTCATTTGTTGTGCTTTATAACAGGTATCCTGGAGTTTAAGTATGATCCTGAACCAGAAAGAACGCTAAGGAAGAGAAGGCAAGCACTAAAGCTCGCACAATCCAGTAATCTCAACACCAAAGGAGAGCCTACCACCAAAGCCATGGGAGACGAACCAAATGGAACAATGAGGGATTACTGTGGGAAAGTCAACATTAAGCACGAACAAGAATGGTCACCACCAAGCAACCAAACTAGCTCTGAAGGGATATTTTGGGACGACCTAGCAGATCTAGATATGGAATCTCAAGGGGACAATTTTTCTGATGTCTCGAAACAATCCATGGGGGACAGCTGGCAACCCCTGATAGCTTCAAACGCTAACAAGTGGAAAGATCATGTAAAGTGGCTCAAGAATTGGATGAGGTTGGCACCAAAATCCAAGTTCTATGCAAAAAGACCATTCTTAGCTAAGATGCGCCGGAAGATAGAGTACCAGCAAAACGTTGTCCGTGAATGGTTGCACAGGTCCGGTATTGTTTTTGTGGAAGACTACACTAATGTCGAGTTTGACGACATTGGTGGGAAATCAATGGATGCACTAATAAACTGAGTGGTGGACAAACGTAAAGAAGAGTGCAAGGCGCTAAAAGACAAAAAGCACAAACACCATGAGGAAAGAGCTGATAACGAGTTCAGCGAAAGCCTAGCAAAAAAATTGCAACTGCCACCTAAGAAGAAAGATCCTGGAAGCGTCACCATTATCTCCCAGATTGGGAAAGTAGAAGTCAATGCACTATGTGATGTGGGCTCAAGTGTGAACGTAATACCATTATCCTTGGCAGATAAGTTCAAGCTCGCAATACCTACTGCAGGGACAACACGGGAACTTGTATTGGCTAATCAGTCATCCATTCACTCAGTAGGCACAGTAGAGGACGTCTTGGTGAAAGTCAAAGACCTAGAATTTCTAGTAGACTTCATGATCCTAGACATCGGAGAGGATGATGAACATCCCGTCATACTTGGAAGACCCTTCCTAGCAACCAGCAAGGCACTCATTGATATGGACCTTGGAGAGATAATGCTAAGGAGTGGAGGTAAAGCAACAACCGTCAAAACTTCCAATACAAAGAAAGATGAATTCTACATGATCGAGTGGAAGGATAAAGAAGCTACACCACCGACTCCAGTTCACGAAGTACATGTGAAAATAGAGGTAGAGGAACTGGAGAATGAAATGGCGCAGCTATAGATAGAGACAGCTCAAGAAGAGGAGGTACCCCTGGACATAACTGATAAATTAAAGAGGCTAACTATCGAAGTGGACATCCAAGCAACATGAGTATAAGCATGGGGTAGAAACCGAAAAGTGGCCAGAAGATCTAAGTTTGGGGTTAATACGCCACCTCTGAAGAAGCCTGCTGCTGAAAGAAAGGAAAGAAAAAAGAACAGCTGGGTTGATGCATCAAAAGAACAAAAGAAGGAACATCCACCAAAAGGCAAATGGAAGTCCATCGTAAAAACAACATCTTCAGAAGATGATGGACGACTCTGTTTTGCCACCTTCAAAGAAAAACAGAACCAAGAGAAGTATGAAAGAAGCAACAAGAAACAGGAATGAGCTAAGGCGAAAGCTCCTACAGAAGAGAGAGACATGCGAACCTATCCTCTATAATGGAGGAAATGCCTCAAGCTAATGAGAGGCTAAACAAGCGCTGCTTGGGAGCAACCCAATGATAGTTATTTATATTTCGGTAATTTCAATTCAGCATTTTTATTTCAGTATTGTTTTTCAATTCAATAAAGTATGCCAAGAATTCCGCATGCCAATTTTGAGCCGTAAAAAAATTATTATCCATTTTGTTTCGGTGACAAACCACATTACAAGCCTATAGACCTGAAAAACAATAAATTTCCCTCTTTGGAGTTAAGGTAATAGTTCTCAAAGTCTTGGCAACAAAAACAAGTTTGGGGTTGCTCATGGAACTAGAAACATCTAAGTTTGGGGTGGGTGTCAAAGAACTATCACTACAAAAAGAAAAAAATGAAAAAGAGACATGAAAACATCAACAAAAAAAAAATCCCTAAAAAAAAATAGTCTCTTCAAAAAAAAAAGAATGAAAAATAAAGAGCCAATGGGCAAAAATAGTGATAGAAAAGAACCACGCATAGACACATCCGATTCTTAATCTCTGATACCAAAGCAAAAAGGCACCCTAAGGAATAAGGTTGCGTACACAAAAAGGAAACAAAGTAGAATTTAACTCCAATGTTTAGCCTACTATTCCCAAAAAATGTCCTACCTTGACCTAAGCCACGTTATAACCCTGAAAAGACCTCCAAAAATGCATGATATTAAATTTTGACTGGTCGCTTAGAGTTCTTGCAAGCCTATGGTAAAATGGCAGGTTGTACGATGATTAAGAGTAAACCCTTTCAATTTTGAGCGAAAATAAAATGTGTGAGAGAGAGAGAGAGAAAAGGTTGAACACGGACTCTTGCAGGCATTTGTCTGATTTGTTACTATCAACGTCTCATGAGCCTAGTAGGACTGAGCATGATCGCTGCGGTACCATTGCTGGAAAATCATGCAAGGTTGTGAAATTCCTATCATCTTTATTTATCTCTTATTTTGCTAACGATCTTGTCTGACAACATGTTACTTGAGGACAAGCAACAGTTTAAGTTTGGGGTTGAGATGACAAGAATTTCAATGGTATTTTAGGTAGTATATTTAGTAATAAAATGATCAAGACAGGCCCAAACACGAAGGAAAACCTACAGAATCCAAGAAAAGCATCAACACAAAGTCCAGAAGAAAAGAAAAAGCCCAAAAAGTGATAAAAATGAGCATTCCACCGTAGCACGATGGCTTCCATCGTGCCACGATGGGAGCTGCTTGTTTGCCAAGAAAACAGAAGAAATAAATCTAAAGAAAATTTGTTCATCGCAGCACGATGAGTGCTGAGGCCCATTACGATAACTATAAATAAAGCCTTCCTCTCGTTGTTTAAATCATTCAGAAATAGTAGAACACCCTCTACTATAAGGAGAGGTTCAGAGCAGCTCTATTGGGCATAGTTTTCTCCCCTTACGGGAAAACTAACTCAGCAAGGTATGTTTTATTTAGGCTTTTATGTTTAGGTTATAATTTCTTTATTGTAATTTAAATATGTAGTCTTTTGTATAGATGCCTTAGGTTGTGGTGGAGAAGATGAACTCCCCTATGAATATTTGGAGTCTGTGATTGAGTCAAAGTTATAATAAATGATATTCAGTATTATGTTTGTTATTTACTTTCTTGCACTTTAATAACGTATTCTCGTAATCTGTGGGATAAGCGGGAGCGCTCATAGAATCAATATTAGGGACACCTAATATTCGTCCGGAACAAGTAGTAAATATGCTAGGTGTATAGAGACGGTAACGTCCTGAACTAGTCGCGAACTGAGCGGTTAGAGGAGGAATCATGCACTATGTGTGAACTGAGCACTTAGAAGATGAATATCCCGATACTAGGACCTAGAGGCATTGGATGGGTGAAGGTAATAATGCATGTATAATAAACAACTCACCAAGTAATTAGGGTATGTGACACATCGAGGTTAGGCTCTCGTAGGTACCTTAGTTATTAACGTAGGGAAACTTTAATATACATAGTGTAATAGTAAAGGAATTACTACAACAAGGAAAAGTCACCGCCGAACAATAATCTGAATGACTATGTTATACACCGTTTATGCCAAATATGAAGAAGGGAGGGAGTCCAACCACCATACCTATCCTCTATGTTTCTGAATCAAATTTATCTTTATATTTTCTGCAACGCATTACGCTATTTTTATAAAACCTTTTTCAAAAACCAATGCGAATGCAAAAACCACGAACTTAAATAACGTTATCGAAGTTGCGGCACGATCCCTGTGGATACGAACTCATTCTAGACACCTAGAGTGTGAATTATTACTCGACGACAGACTGGTGCACTCTCTAGAATGCAGTCATTTACAAATCCCAAATGGCATCACCAAAAACTCATAGTGACCTTGGTGAGTGCGAAACGCCGTTTTAGGAATGTCTTGTGTAGCCATTCTAATTTAATGATACCCGGAACGCAGATCAAGCTTTTAGAACCACTTAGTACCATAGAGATCATCTAACAACTCATCAATGGCGAGAATGGGAAATCGGTCCTTAATTGTAATTGCATATAATGCTCGGTAGTCCACGCAAAAGCGCCAAGTGTCATCCTTCTTTCGCACCAACAACACTGGTGAAGAGAAGACACTAGTACTAGGTTGAATGAAACCACTAGCCAACATGTCTTTGATTTGGGTTTCAATCTCTTGTTTTTGGAAATGCGGGTAACAGTATGAGCGAACATTCACTGGATTAGAATCGCCAAGAAGGGTAATTTTGTGGTCTACTGGCCATTGTGGGGGTAGGTGGGTTGGGTTATG
The DNA here is from genome assembly GCA_030408175.1 of Trifolium repens. Lineage (NCBI taxonomy): Eukaryota > Viridiplantae > Streptophyta > Magnoliopsida > Fabales > Fabaceae > Trifolium > Trifolium repens. Next base: position 40,342,822 of record CP125842.1, on the reverse strand, counting down.
GAAGAGAGTGTTGAATTGAGCAAGTAAACCTGCAATCCGAGGGTCAGATGTAGGAGATGTAAGGTTGGGGGTTGTGTCATCCGAGGTGAGGTGTAGGCGTACACATGTATCAATGGCGTTAGTGTCAACCAAGCGGTGTAGTTGGTGAAGGTTGGCTTCTTCAGGACTTGGTTTCGGGACGTCGGCTAATTGAACCATTTCACCATTCTTTTGAAAGTTCATGGTTAACTTCTCTTAATCAGTGACTATTGGTCCTAATGTTTTGAGCCATTGTACCCATAATACCCATTCCGCACCACTAAGGGGTAGGGCAAATAAATCCAAGACAAATTGGTGATGGCCCAAATAAAGTGTTACCTGAGAGTACATGGAGGTGCAAGATAGTAATTCGCCATTGCCTACCAAAACTTTGAAGGAATGGACTGGTTCAGTAGGCAAGCCCAATTGTTTTGCAACTCGGTGCTGGAGAAAATTGTGGGTACTCCCACTATCAATCAAAATTGCAATTGGGCTCTGATTAATGTGGCCCATAACCCGTAAAGTCTGTGGGATGGTGTGACCCATCAAAGCATGAAGGCTAATCTGTGCTAAATCCGGATCTTGGATCGGGTCATCGGGTACAGGTTGGGTAGCTGAATCAGCATCTTCAAGAGTTTGCAGCGTTGAACCCAAATCAACCACAGCTTCAGGGTTAGCGATGAGCAAATGAACTTGGCGTTTGCGTCTATATCCTAGTTGGAATCTCTCGTCACAGTTATAGCATAACCCTTTTGCTCGTCGAGCCTGGAGTTCGTCCGACGTCAGGCGTTTGATCGGAGTGTTGGCTTTCACCGGTGTAACAGTTAAGGTCGGTTTGAAAGAGGAAGAGGAACTACCTGTTGATGGAGCAGGTTGAAACAATTTTGGTGGAAACGGAGCACGATCTAAAAATTTCTCTTCCTGTAGACGAGCAAGGTGAATCACTTGAGTAAGCGAAATCGGTTGAAAAGCCTGAATTTCCCGGTGAATGGTTGGCTTGAGACCGGAAATGAAACAACCCAAGTGGAAAGGCGGTGGAAGGCCCATAATCCGATTAGCCAAAGCTTCAAACTGGGTCTGGTACTCACGGACCGACGAAGTTTGATAAAGCTTGAAGATAGCTCCTTTGGGATCTTCATAAAGGGAAGGAGCAAAACGAGATTCCAAGGCTTGGAGGAAAAGCGGCCAAGTGAGTAACTGATTGTTAGAGTGAAGCCATTGAAACCAAGACAACGCCTCTCCTTCCATGTAGAACGCAACAATCCTCATCCGTTGGTCGTCCGACGTGTGATGATACTGAAAGAACTGGTGATCTTGAAGATCCAACCTATAGCATCTGAACCATCAAAACGAGGAATATCTAATTTCATGGTGGTGGCTGGAAAGTGAGGAGGATCTGGTGGTGGAAACGGGGGTGGAAACCCCGGTGGTGGTAGCCTAGCACGAATGTCATGAAATTCTGAGGTGAGAGAGTTCAAGTTAGCAGAGATGCTATCTTGAAACGATTGTTGACTGTGAATAAGTTGCTCGATGGTAGCAGAGAGAGCCTCAAGGGAAAGAGGTGAAGTCATGATCAATGAAAAGCACCAAATTGTTATGAATTTAGTATGAAATAGAATAGGTATTACACTACAAACAAACTAGTGCTATTATCTTTAATTTCTCTGATGCATTTCAGGTGCTAGAAGGTACATAAATAGTACAATCTTAGCTAGAATCCAAAGCTTGCAACCAATAAGAAAGTGACGAGCGCCGAACTCACCAAAATTAATAAAACCGAGTTAAAACACTACTTGTAGTATTAGTGACAACCCGAATTGTTTCCCAATTGACCAACTTTAATATTCAACCAAATTTAGAAACAAAAATAAAATGGTTTTAGGGGGGTTTTAGTTTGAAGATGAAATAAACATAAACAAAAGCAAATAGATTTGAAAACAATGATTTTAAAACAATTAATCCAAGGGGTTCAACATTATTGATTTTAACTTAATCCTTAACCACAAATAAATATTCATATGAAGATTAATCAAGGAAAACGATTTAAGCAAACATTTTAACCAAGAATAAACCTTAAAACCCAAAATTAACCAAGCTAGACATAACACCAAACATCTTCAATGCAATATTTAGTTCTTGTTTCTTCTCCCTACAATTGAATTAATGAAGCCACTAACACAATTATTCAAGAACCTAATTTCATTTAAGCAAACAAAATCACATTCAAAAAGAGAAGAACAAAGAAAAATGAAATTCACATGAACAAACCAATTAGAACAAAGTTTCATAAATCAAACCTCAATAATGTCTACACCAAGGTTTTAAATTGCGGGACCGCATCACGTGATGCGGCCGCAATATTGCGGATGCGGACCGCAGCGCAACCGCATCGGACCGCAATTGCGGTGTGATCGTAAATCACACGCAATGCCGCAACGAATCCGCAACGCAACACCGTTTTTCCGCAACGCAACACCGCAACAGACCGCAATAGTAAATTCTGTCACAAATCAAGGAAAGAGTATTAAAAAAAAATTTAAAAAAATATAGAACAGAGAATCTTACTGTAAAGGAAAAACAAAAAAGAAGGAATCGAATCTTACCTTTGTATCTTTTCATGTCAAAGCAAAATAATGACCACAAACTGAAGAACAACAATAAAAATAATGCTAAAGCATTCCTCTATGAAGAACAACAATAAAATACAAACTGAAGATGGTAGCAGAGCAGCAACAAACAATACAACTACAAACAAATTGTTAATTCAAAAACCACAGTCTAAAGGTTTGTGAATTTGAAAATAAATCATAGATCTGTGAATTTGTGTTGTTTTTGGATCTATGGATTTGGGTTTGGTGTTTCTTTGTTGAGAGAGGAATCATAGAGCAAAGAAGAAATAGAGATAATTTATGGGTAAGCTAAAGCAAGAGAAGAAATAGAGAAGAAGTTGTTGTAACAAAAAAAAAATTAAAGAAACAGAGAAGAAGCAGAGAGAATTGGATGAGAGCGTAAGAAGCAGAGAGAATTTGAGTGATGAGGGTTTGGTTATTATTAGTTATTAATGTTAATTATAATATAAATAAATTTATTTTATTTCTTTAAGTGGGTGGGGGGAACCGGAATTGTGGGATTGAGTAGTGGCGGGGAATTGGAATTTAATGGGGGGAAAATGTCAATGGAGAAAAATTGTAGTGGGGATATTTTTTATTTATTTTTTAATTTATTAATAAATTTATAATTTACTTTTTTATATAGATATTAATATTTGCTAATTTTTTATTTACTATTTAGAAAAATGATTTTTTTTTTTTTTACAAAATGAAGATAAATTTTGATACAATGTCAGTTTAAAAACATTTATGTGTTAGTGTTAGTTTATATTTTAATTTATAGAAAATTATTAGTTTATATTTTTGATTGACATTTATTTATAACTATATTTAATTTAATAGGTACTATTAAATATACACAATGCCACCAAAGAAAGCTACCGACAAATTTCCTACACAAAGATTAGATGGAGCTCCAAGTGATGATATTGGTTGGCATTTCGGAACACCGGTGCCTGGAAATAGAAACAACGTTCGTTGTAAACTTTGTAAAAAAATAGTAAAAGGTGGTATTACGAGATTGAAGCAACATATAGCACACGAGAGAGGAGAGGTCGAACCTTGTGCTAGAGTGAACAAATTAGTTTGGGAAAGTATGATGAAACTTCTACAAGATGGAAAAAGGAAGAGAAATGATGCTAAAAGAAGAAAAGAAGAATTTGAAGAAAGATTAAGAGGAGATGATGTTGAAGTACAAAATGCGAATAATTCTAGTGATGAACAGTTAAGATTTGCTACACAAGAGATCCTTAGATCACATCATGATTGGGAAAATTGTTAGACTACTTTGCTATCACTTAGAAGGGGGGGTTGAATAAGTGCCCCTTAAAACAACGTAGGTTTTTCAAAATTATTTCGTTTAAACGGTACGCGCGGAAGCACCACCGGATCGGTAGTCTCTTTGCACCCGATTGATCACTAGAAAGGTAATATAGCCTTTGAACGTTATGAAAAGACTTAAAAATGATCGTGTAAAGAATATTCGAAATTAAACGTTTCAATTAAACAGCCTAAGCAAGTTAATGGTATCCAATCTAATCCAATCACAATCAAGATATACCAATTGAATTTTTGTGCACACGTACGAACACGAAAAATTCAATCGACTCAAAATTAAAGCGATTACTTAAAAGTAAAAGATTGAAAGAGAGAAAGACACAAGCGTTTGATTAGGGAGTTCCCCGGCTTTCGCGTCGTCCACGCGGTTGTCCGAGTACGTCTCCCCCCAAATAACCAAACGGGTTATTTGAGAGTATATTGATTAAAAACGATGAACACAAGTGCACAATTTACAATTGACTCTAACAATCCTATATTAGATCAAAAGTAGACAATGCGAATAAACCTCAACAAGCAACGAAGCTTCGCCCTCTGATTCCAACGATCCAAACCCGTGCGAATCCTCACACGATCGTCCAGCTGAGTCCTTCGCTTCTTGTCGTTGATTTTCCAAGATATCGCACAATCTTGAACCCATGAGAGAAACCCCAATCCTTCTTCACAATTCAACCCGATCACGATTCTGATTCACCGCGAACCGTACCGAACGTTATCACACAAATATGCAATTTCTATTGAATTGATCCCATACTCAAACTTCAATTTGATTGCAAACTTGATGAATATGATGAACTTGTGATGAATAAAACCTTTGATCCAAATTTTCACTCAATTTGAATCCCAAAGCGTTTTCTTAACTTTCTCACTGGTTTTCTCTAATTACAATGACACACCACATTGCTATTTAAAGAGAGAATAGAATTGAGCAAATTTAGGCAAAAATTTACAGACATGTATCGATACAACTGATGGTTTGTATCGATACAAACCCTTTGACCAGCGTTAAAAATGAAAGATTTGACCTATGTATCGATACAAACACGGGTGTGTATCGATACATATATCAGTTTCTTGAAATCTTGACTGATATGTATCAAATCATGCAGGCATGATTCGATACATCATGCTCTTTCTGGATTTCTGAGAGGCATAGGTGTGTATCGATGCATGCAAGCATGATTCGATACACAGGTAACTCTCTGTCTCTGAGAAACCACTTTTGTATCGATACAAGTGATATATGTATCGATACAAATTGCACAAAATCAGTCTGAAGTAATTTCAGGACATTTGTATCGATACACATGTTTATGTATCGATACATTATACCTAAAAACAATTTTTCAAAGTGTTAAAAATAGTTTTTCTCTGTCAAGTCATTTGTAATGTTGCCAAAATATGTTCTATTCTATTTTCATGTGTTTTGACAATTATTAAAACATGAGGATGAACTGGTGCACTTACAAAAATAGGCAAAGATTCAGACATGAAACAGGAGGATATCAAAATGTTTATGAACAAGGTGGAAGTTCTCGTGCAAGTGTTAGTGGAGGTGAAAGACCAGAAGATTTAACTTTTTCTTTGAGGTCTACTGATATTGATCTTGTGAGGAGTAAAACCATGAAGCAACCTAAAATCAACAAGGGTATGCTAAATACATGGAGGAAGAGGATTGGAGAGGCTGTAAGCAAATTTATAATTTATGAGCGTTTACCCATGAATTTATCTAATTCTCATTGGTTGCATAATTTGATTTATGAAGCCTCTGAGGTGGGAAAAGCTAAATTGCCAACTCCTTATTAAATCTCAAATGTATATTTAGAGGCTGAATATAAAAAATGTTGCAATGGATAACTGGTATGAAAAAAACTTGGAAACAAAAAGGGGTAACAATAATGTGTGATGGTTGGACAGACGGTATCAATCATTCTCATATTATGAATTTTTTAGTGTATTGTGAAAGAGGAACAGTGTTTTGGAAATCAGTTGATGCTTCTGATGTTGATAGTAGAAACACAGACTACTACTTTCAATTATTGGATAAAGTTGTGGAAGAAATTGGCGAAGAATTTATTGTTCAGGTGGTTACAGACAATGAAGCTGCACTAAAATCAGCTGGTCACAAACTAATGGAAAAGAGGCCACATTTGTATTGGTCTTCTTGTGCGACTCATTGTTTAGATCTTTGCTTAGAGGATATACGAAAAAAGAAAAATATACAAAAGTTATTAAGTGAAGCAAAGCTGGTGACAACATTCATCTACAACCATACATATATTGTGAGTCTCATGAAGAAATATACTGGAGGTAGAGAGATTGTTTGTCCTGGTGTAACCCGATTTGCCACACAATTCCTACAACTTCAATCAATTGTGAATCAAAAGGAAGGTCTTGAAAATATGTTCCATTCGGAAGAATTTAGAAAAACAAAATATGGTAAATAGAAGAATGGGCCAGGATATGAAGCAAGGAAAATTGTTTTGAGCAAGGACTTTTGGAGTAAGGCCAAAGACATATTGAAGGTGTATGAGCCTCTTGTTCAAGTTTTGAGACTAGTTGACGGTGACGAGAAACCAACAATGGGTTTCCTATATGAAGCTATTGATCGAGCAAAACAAGCAATTCAAGAAAATTCTCGTTATCATTCCACATATAATGAGATAATTGACAAGCGTTGGAAATACATGCATTCTGATCTTCATTCAGCTGGTATGTCAATATATTTTAATTTTAATTTCTTCATATAATTTTAAAATATGTTTCTTCTTGCATTATTATTATGTTTTTTTAGGTTATTTTCTTAATCCACAATTTCAATATGGATTTGAACATGGAGATGATGTATATAAGGAAACATTTGAAGGGACGACTAGAGTGATAATGAAATTAGAAAGAAGTATAGATGATCAAATCAAAGCTTTGAATCAGGTTGGTTAAAAATGTTATATTTTAATCTGATAAATTATTTGTTATCAAACTATGTTTACATATTGATGTATTTTGTTATGTTATTTAGTTGACTCTTTATAGAGAAAAGATGGAAACATTTCGTACACCTTTGGCTCAAAGATCTTGGTCAAAGATGACCGCGGGTAAAATACTAATAATTTTTTTATATTTTGCCGAAAATTAACTTTGTTTTTTAATATAATCAATAATTTGTTTCTTTTTATTGTTTCTTTACATAGATTATTGGTGGGAGAATTACGGTACATGTGCTCCTGAACTTCAACGTCTAACTATAAAAGTTGTTAGTCAAACAACTTCTGCTACAAATTGTGAGAGAAACTGGAGTACATTTAGTTATATTCACACAAAGACAAGGAATAGGCTTAAGTATAAAAAGTTGCATAAACTTGTCTTCACACATTACAACATGAAGCTGAAAATGAGGCATGAAATGAGGAGAAGTCAAGAAGAAATAGATGCAAGTTTTGATCCTATAAATCTTAACTATATATTTCAAGAAGATCTGTTATCTCAATGGATAGAAGAGAGAGAAAATCCTTTATTGGATGGAGTTCAAAATGCAGAATGGTTGCCTATAATAGATACAGATGATGAGATCGTGGAAGTTGATGATGATAACAATGAATCAAATGACAGTGGTGATGGTGGTGGCTTAAGTCCACCAAGCGGTAATGGTGGTGATGGGGGTGGTAATGAAGAATCTAACGAAGGTGATGGTGGTGGCGGTGATGATGAAGAAGATGCACCAGTAGATCAAGATCCATATGGTGAAACACCGCCTATTTATAGGCGTTATAGAAACTTGACTGATATGGATCGTTCTGATGGTTCACTACTTAATAGTGGAGGAGATGTGTCACATTCTAGAAGAGGTAAAAGGAAACAAAATGTTCCACTTGAAGATTCTTCTTCTTCTTCTAGTATTGCTCAGAGTTTTAGTGACTTTGCGATTGGTGACTCTTCTCAAATTAGTCAACAATCTTATCCACCTATTTATCAATATCCTTATTTCAACTCATATAACCAATATCCAAGTGATCAAGCTCCTTCCAACTTTCAACAATCAATGAATTACGAAGATCCTTATTATCATCAATCAAGTGGTGGATATTTTGCTTATGTCTTTGGGCAATGAGCTTCACAGGATGATAGTCAGAGTGAAAGTACAAGTAATGCTCCTCCACGTCATTCCACCATGTGGTAAATAATATCATGTAAGTTATATTTTAAAAAATTTAAATTTATATTCAATTAACTCTTCTGTTATTAAGATATTTGATAACAAATTTTTTTTTTCGCAGTGAAAACCATATTTATATATGTAGACAACATGGTGTTCCTTTTCAAAGTCAAAGTTGCAACTTAATGCATTTATCTATTTGTGACATATTTATATTATGTATTTTAATTTTTTTTTTTTTTACTTTGTTATTAATTTCTTGTTTGTATTTGCATAAACGATTAAGAATGTTATTTATGTTAATGTTTGTTTCATTGGAGTTAAATTTATGTTATTCATCAATATGATACAATATGTTAAACAACAATTTAAATTTATAAAGAAGTATAAATAAAAGATATATATGGAATTCCAATAATTATAAGGTATTTTGTGTGTTTGTGCGAATAGAAAATTATTTCACGCCGCAACGGCTGCAATCTGCATTGCAGCGACCGCAGTGGCCGCAATCACAACACCCGCAACCGCAACCGCATCGGTGACCGCAACCGCAATTTAAAACCTTGGTCTACACCCAAGGATTGATTAAAAGGAAATTAGCCTTCCATTGAGATGTTGCAATTCATAGAATATAAAGTTACAAGAGAAAGTAAATAAAAGAAAACCTAAAGATGAAGAAAGCAAACAACTATGAGAAAGCTCCCAAAATTCACTACATCCTTTGCTCTACCCTTGTTGTTCTATTTATAACCTTTTGAGTGCTTCACCGCCCGGTTCTTGTTGTTATTTTACAGCTCAATTTCTTACTGCTTAAGACATTGCCAATTTGTGAGAAAGAAAGAAAAGTTGAATTCCTTCTTTGTAGAACATGACCGCCTTGCCTCTCGTTTTCTTGAATCCAGCTCATTTCTTTTAACTTTTCATTCTTCTGCTATCAGCTATGTTTCTTAGTTAACTTGGGCCACATATTTTGTACAATTTGGACTACTAATGAAAGAGTTATGGCCCAATTAGTAAAGAAAGGTTTTTTGGCAAGTTGACAGCACGACCTGAAACTTTATAACCCTTTTTCGTCTAGATTTAACTCAAATTTGATGAAGCTTGTGAAATATAGAATCTTAGTAATTTCTCTTAGCTTTGCAATGGTGTAAAGATCATCAAAATCCGATATTTATAGCTCCAGATATGCGCTGCCGAAGACAGAGAGGTCAAAATGATTAAAAATACAAAAATTAATAATGTTTGACAATTAAGCCCAAATTAAATCCATAATTATAAAACACTTCTAAGACCTGTTAATTAGATAAAAATGATGATTAACAAACTAAATGTGAGAGTTAAATAATGTATAAAATTAGTGCTCATCAGAAAGCAGCAATAACAAATTGGGTGAGTCACCCTAACAAAATGTAATAATAAATTATCAAGGTGTATTCTAAGCATCTAATGCCTCACTTCCTGCTACCCTTCTTCCACGTAGGCACAACAAAATCCTTCAAATGTGAAGGTAGGACCACCTTTCCCTTCTCCTTAACTTGAGGGCTCATCACAACTTCTATGTTGGCTGGAACCTCTAAATCCTCATTCGTATCAATCTGAGACGAACGCGCGGGTAGCACAAGTACCAGTACTGCTGCAACTGTGTTCCCTTGACTTGTTTTCTATTCTTTATAATTCAAAATCAAATTTTCATTTCTGTAGTGATTTCCAACAAAACAAATACCCTTACTTTGCTTAACTCGATTTATCACTAGCCTTGTTAGAAATTAAGTCTTTTTCCATTAAGTGTGCTATGTATGAATAAGGCTTTAAGTGTTTGTGTTTCTTTAGAACTCTCAAACCTTGTCCGGCAGTGTGTTTGTTACATGTGAAATGAGAGATTTCCTTTTCCCATGAGCTTGACCTCTCTATTCAAAGAGGTGGCTCGATAGTGAGGAATTAAGAAAGTAATTGAATAATGATAGTTGATGATGCTCGATTTACTGGCTGCGTTGCTCATCTATTGAGTTTAAAAGTATTTAATAGTACAAACCGGCGATGGAGCCAGAAAATTTATAAAGTTTGAGTAAAATTTTATTTTAAACAAGTATTTCAGTTTTGCATTGAAAAATCTTAATTTTAAACAAAATATTTCAATTTTGTCCTAAACTAATCCTTAAAAATTTCAGTTTTATCCTAAATTAAACCTTAAAATATAAATAATTTGAGCCGAGTTCGAGCAAGTGCCCAGGGTGGCCGCCACCCATGGGAACAAAACCGAATTAGCGGCATGGTGTGTCAAGAAAGAGAAATATAATCAAATATTCGATGGTACAAATTACAATATGTTAACTTTTTATAAAAATCCATTTCCTTTTTTTTAACTATTGTTTTTTCCATTTAATCTTATTGGAAAATAAGGAATATTTGAAACTTATCTTTTTTGTAAATAAAAAAAAGAGAAAGTGTGTATATAGCCCCAACAAATATTCAGATGAAAAATTACTAATTGACTGGAATATTGAAAAAATTTAGAAGTTTTCAAGAAAGCTCCAAGATCCTTCTTCTTCCTAGTGGATGTGGTTTTGCTTCAGCTCTCTTTCCCTTCTGTTTTGCTTCAGCTCTCATGGCTGATTGCAGGCCTATGCCTCAGTAGTTGTCTCCCTAGTGGATGTGGTTTTCTCTCTCAGGTTACTCCTTCATCACCTCCCTCCCTTTCCTTCGTTTTTCTTCTGTTTGCCACCATCTTCATCCCCTCTTGCATCCTTTCTGTTGCACCACTATCTTCATCCCTTCATCTTCATCACCCACCTTTGGTGCCCCTCAGCATCATCATAACCTTTGTATCATACCTTTACCCACACCTGCAAATTCAATTTTGTGAATCATGAGTCAAACACCAAACATGAACCAGAAACAATCTTTAACCAATAAACCCAGTCGCAACAATAACCAAACCTATAATAACACCACTATCCTAACCACTCACTATATTCCCCCTATAACCACCCATTACCAGGCTACAACTACACCTCCTTACCAACCAATTCACAATGAACCTGATTCTGAACCCAATCTCAACTGAAAAACTGGCACACCAGTACACGATGTTGTACACGATGTTACAACACCTTTAACCACTTAAATGAACAAATAATGAAAACAGTAAATAGTGCAGAAATAAACAAACACACAGTGATTTGTTAACCCAGTTCGATGCAAACTGCAATCTACATCTGGGGGATACCAATCCAGGAGGAATTCCACTAATAGCCCTAGTTCAAAGTCTTACAGCAAACTCCTCGTTTACAACTTATCACCTAGCAACTATCCTTATGTCCTTCTACCTAGGAACTCCTAGGTATGAGTTCCCAACTCACTCCTTAAGCTCAACATTACAGACAGCACTGTTGTTGATTCAATCACTATGGTGGAGACACTCTCCTAAACACTAGATCACTCTTACCTAAAGGCTTCAAGTGACACACAAGCACTAAGATCCAAACTCCTTGCTTCAAAGCTTTGGAGAGGACAACACACACAATAATTATCTCCTTGCTTAAAAGCTTCAGAGACAATCACAGTTTACAACTCAATAAACACACAGTCCTAAACTTGCATCAAAGTGACGCAAGAAAGGCTCACAAAACACAAGCACACAAAAATCCTAAGACGGCTAAACTCAAATACACGCTTGAACACCTGCCTTCATTAGGTTTTCGTCCTTTAATTTATAGCTGGTAATTTGGGCTTCAGAAGCTCTGTCCATGAAAAAGATCCAGCTCACAAAATAAAATAAAACCATATCTTTGAAAGATTTGATATGTTTTTAAAATAAATCTTCATAATAATTCCTTAAACAATCTCTGAGCAAAAGATCTGTTTAGGAAATAAAACCTTCCTTAATGCACAAGCAAAGAACTGATGAAAGAGAAAAGATCTTCTCTAAAATAAAAACTCGCGCGCATTAAATGCTGCCGCCAGCTGGCGCGCTCACGTCAGGTAATGATGTTGTAACATTTCATACCACATCCTGCTTAAGCATAGTTTTACCAAAATGCAGCCAACATCAAATAGTCAACAAACTCCCCCTTTGGCAAATTTTTGGCTAAAACAACTTGGGATCACACAGACAAGCTACAAAGATACATACATCACTAACACTTCTTCACATCAACATAAACACACAAAAGAAGAGAAGTGTAGCACATCTTCAAAAACAGTTTCCAAACATACTCCTCCATGGAAAACATTAGATCAGAATTCAGACGTATCTTTAGAGCACATCAGAGGCATACAACAGCGGAAACACAGAAAACTACTTCGCCTTAAGTGATCACAAACATTAGCAGAGATGACACAAACAGAATGTTCCAACATCACATACAGCATCTCCCCCTGCATCACATACATAGTACTCTACTCCCCCTGGAATGATGCATAACAAAATAACATAGCATGACCTGCATATCAGATCATTTCAGCACATAACTACTAGAGTACCAAAGTACCAGAATACCAGAGAACATGTTGTATATGTTGTACCATCTACTCCCCCTTTTTACCACAAATTTGACAAAGATGCATATAGGGTTCCAAAACAGTGTAGCAGCAGAGTAGATCACAAAGTACCAAGTACTATTACACCCAATGCATTGAGACATCAAGAGAACCTGCCCAGAAATCTGCTAAGCAATTTCTCATTGCACCACAGATGAACAGAACACATGTCATAACATATTGGAACAAGAACATAAGGCATAAGCCTATACTACCTCCATCACATCAACCACATAGTGCACAGAGCTACTACACTTGAAGATAACATCATGGGATACATAATTCATCATAAATAGATCAATAGGGTATCTTGGTCTTCTGTCTTCAGTGTGCAACCATAAATAGGCATGCACAAGTTACCCATATTTTTATGGTTGTGACCCTTCTTTCACTTCAGTACAAAGACATACCAAAAACACCAGAGACATGTAGCAGTGGAATTGGGTTTACCCATCCTCACATAGCACATTAACAGAGAGAAGTAAACTCTCACAAACAAGTACCTTAGGAAAAATAAATTCCCAGTCACCATGATGTTTCAACATTTGATAGCCCATCATATCACAACAAATCATCCACATACATCAAGCATAGAAACTAGCACACAACTAATCAGAGCATAAGTTGCAAGATTATCAATAGGCTAGCTATCATACAACTAGCACACACATATCAACACTACGCTCCCCCTTACTACCAGCATGCAAAGAAAAGTAGATTCCCGCACATAAGGAGCATATACAAGGATAATAGTAGCCACCACCAACTACCACAAGAGTTACTACTCCCCCTCAACACCTGCAGCATGTGCAACACAAACTCGTGCTCCCTTTCACTACTCAGTCTCATGCACATACGCCAGACAGGCTACATGCAAACATATATCATACGCATGCTTCAATAGGCAAGCATGCTCCAAATGAACACGCTACATCAACTTCTATTGACATAGCATTGTCAGCAGCAGTACCAACTACACCAGAAGTTGGTTTCTCTTGTGCCAAAGATGTTCCAACATCCGACACCACATTTGAGACATGAATGGTATCCTTCAAGGAGTTCAACACATCCTCCACAACTTTGTTGTTCAAAGATTCTTCAGCAGTAGGTGAATCAGGAACAACTGTATCAAGAACAGTTTCAGACTGAATAGGGGTCTTACCAGTTATCCCCTTTTGAACTTCTAGGGTTTCAGCCCCAAAATCATATTTGCTTCCTTGTATCACGTGTACCTCTAGGATTGGAGAGAGAATAATAATTATTGCACATCTCTCTCTAAATAACTGTAATTGCTACAAATCTTCAAATAGGCAAATTCCTAGTTTGCCCCTTAATGTTTCAAATTGGACAGCATCAAGTGCTTTTGTGAAGATGTCAGCCACTTGCTCCTTAGTACCTACATGCTCCAATGTCACAACTTTATTTTCCACAAGATCTCTGATGAAGTGATGACGAATATCAATGTGTTTGGTTTTGCTGTGTTGAATAGGATTTTTTGAAATATTTATGGCGCTCAAATTATCACAGTACAATGTTATAACATCTTGTTCCACATCGTATTCCTTCAACATCTGCTTCATCCAAACCAGTTGAGAGCAACTACTTCCAGCAGCTATATACTCTGCTTCAGCTAAAGATAGAGCCACACAATTTTGCTTCTTGCTGAACCAAGATATTAAATTATTTCCTAGGAAGAAACACCCACCAGATGTGCTTTTCCTATCATCAGCACTACCAGCCCAATCAGCATCACAATACCCATACAAGTTTGAGTTTTCACAGTGAGAGTACATCATCCCATAGTCACATGTTCCATTGACATATTTCAGGATTCTCTTGACTTGATTGAGGTGGCTTACCTTTGGTTCTGCCTGGTACCTAGCACAAACACCCACAGCAAAAGTAATATCTGGTCTGCTTGCAGTTAAATACAATAGACTCCCAATCATACTTCTGTACATACTTTTATCAACACTCACACCATTTTCATCCTTGGTCAGCTTCAGATGAGTGGGTGCAGGAGTTCTCATGTGACTAGCATTATCCATCCCAAACTTCCTAACAATATTTTTTGCATATTTGCTTTGAGAGATGAAGATTGTATCTTCCATTTGCTTAATCTGTAGGCCAAGAAAGTAGGTCAGTTCTCCTACTAGACTCATTTCAAATTCAGACTGCATTTGCTGGACAAAATGTTGAACCATTGTATTCGACATTCCTCTAAAGACTATGTCATCCACATAAATCTGAGCAATCATGAACTTTCCCTTTTCTACCTTCACAAACAAGGTCTTGTCAGATCCTCCTTTCTTGTATCCTTGATTCACCAGGAACTGATTAAGCCTTTCATACCAGGCCCTTGGTGCATGTTTCAGACCATATAGTGCCTTCTTCAATTTGTACACATGCTTTGGAAAATCTGGATCTATGAATCCCTTGGGTTGTTCAACATAAACCTCTTCATGCAAGTAACCGTTCAAGAACGCACTCTTAACATCCATCTGGTATAGCTTAAATTTTAGAATGGAAGCTACACATAAAAGTAACCTTATGGATTCCAATCTAGCAACAGGGGCGAAGGTTTCTTCAAAGTCAAGTCCTTCCACTTGAGTGTAACCTTGAGCAACAAGTCTAGCCTTGTTTCTTGTAACAGTCCCCTTCTCATCAGATTTGTTTTTATAAATCCATTTGGTTCCAATAAAATTCACATTGTCAGGTCTAGGGACCAAATCCCACACTTCACTTCTCTTGAACTGATTCAATTCCTCTTGCATAGCTTCAATCCATAATTCATCAGTGAGAGCTTCCTTCACATTCTTAGGTTCAAACATGGACACAAAACAAGAATTTGCTATCACATCACTAGATCTTCGAGTGGTGATCCCTTGATCAGGATTCCCAATGATGAGCTCCTTGGGGTGATTCTTCTGAACCCTAACTGATGGACCCTTGCTCTGAGTAGGTTGATCAGCAATCTCCTCAGTAATTTCCTCTGGGATCATTTCTTCAGTAGCTACAGGTTCAATAGCTACAGGTTCAATAGCTACAGGTTGTTCCTCTATTTCCTGAACATCTATGAAAGGTCCTGATGTTACAACATCTTGTTCAACATCATCACCTTTTTCAGTTTTCACATCATTCACAACCACATTGATAGATTCCATTACAACCTTGGTCTTTAAATTGTATACCCTGTAAGCTCTGCTGTTGGTAGAGTATCCAAGGAAAATCCCTTCATCACTTTTGGGATCAAGTTTTCTTCTTTGCTCTCTATCTGCCAGAATATAACACTTGCTTCCAAACACATGGAAATGCTTGACAGTTGGCTTTCTTTCCCTCCACAACTCATATAGAGTAGCAGATGTACCTTTTCTCAAAGTCACCCTGTTATGTATATAGCAAGCAGTGTTCATTGCTTCAGCCCGGAAATGGTAGGGTAGACCTTTCGCATGTAACATAACTCTAGCTGATTCTTGAATCGTCCTGTTCTTCCTTTCCACCACACCATTTTGTTGAGGAGTTATGGGTGATGAACACTCATGTTTAATTCCTTCACTAGCACAGTAATCTCTAAATTTTTCGTTTTCAAACTCTCTTCCATGGTCACTTCTAATTCTCACAATCCCACTGTTCTTTTCTCTTTGAACTTGGGTGGATAGAGTTTTGAATACATCAAAAGTATCATACTTCTCTCTGATAAAATTTACCCAGGTATATCTGGTGAAGTCATCAACAACCTTTACCTCCTAAGCTTTCAACTTGCATGGGTCCCATAAGGTCCATGTGCAACAATTCAAGAGGTTTTGAAGTTACCTGATGTTCCAACCTTGGATGCGACATCCTGATTTGTTTACCAATCTGACATTCTCCACAAATACTTCCTTCAGTAATCTTTAGTTTGGGAAGTCCTCTGATTGCCTCAATAGTAACAGCTTTCTTCATTCCACTTAGATTAAGATGACCAAGTTTCTGGTGCCACAGTTGAACTTCATCTTCTTTACCAAGTAGACATGTTCCTAGATTGGCTTCTTCATGAGATACCCACATGTAACAATTATCTTTGGATCTGGTACCTCTCATCAGAATATCACCTTTCTCATTGCTAACAAGACATTCAGCTTTTGTGAAATTTACCTTTAACCCCTGATCACACAATTGGCTTATGCTAATCAGATTTGCAGTGAGACTTTTCACTAGAAGAACATTCTCCAGGTTAGGCAATTCATTGTTGACAAGTTTGCCTATGCCTAGAATTTCACCTTTGGCTCCATCTCCAAAGGTTACAAAGCTAGAAGCATATCCCTTCACATCCTTTAGGTATTTCTCCACACCTGTCATGTGTCTTGAACAACCACTATCAAAATACCAATCTTCTCTAGATGACGCTCTGAGGGAAGTATGAGCAATCAGCCCCTTATTTTCACCCTTTGGTATCCATTCCTTCTTGTCAGCTCCATCTATTGGACTAGTTTTTGGTTGTTGCCAATGTCTTGGGTAACCATACAATCTGTAGCAAAAAGGCCTTATGTGTCCTTTCTTCCCACAATGATGACAAACCCATGATGATTAGCAAAAGTCCTGGAACCTTGTCCAATTTTAACATTTGGATAGGTTTTAGGATGTGGTATAGGAGGTTGTAACATTCTCTCCCCAGTATAGGGATTGATTACCTCATCAGCAGGAAGAAATTTTGTTTCTTTGTTTTGTTGATGCTGGTTAAGAGCATTGTAGTTGTACCCTACAGATTTTAGTCTTGTAGTGGGAACTCCTTCTAAAATTTCTTCAAGCAAATTTGCACCAGAATTCAGTTGATTAACCCGTTTCTTCAACTCTTCCATATCAGCATTGGCTTGAGTTAGTTCTTTCTCAACTTTCAATACTTGACCAACTTGAAAATCCTTCTCTGTGTGAAGTTGATTTATAGTCTTTTTCTGCTTTTCCAGAATTCTACATACCTCTTTGTAACGGACAAGTAGATCATTGTACAAGCCAAGCAATTCTTCGTAGGTGTCATTTTCCTCCTCATCAGAGTGTTCTTCATAGACTACCTCCACATCATCATCAGATTCAGCAACAGGAGCACAAAGTCCAGTCATTGCAGAAACATGTCTAGCATATTCCTCTCCTTCCTCAGAATCTTTATCAGACCAAGAGACAAACATACCTTTCTTTTGTTTCTTCAGGAAGGTAGCACATTCTGTTCTGAAATGTCCAAATCCTTCACACTCATGGCATTGTACTTCTTTGACTGATCCACTTTTCTCCTCAGGTCTAGTTTTCTTCACATTGTTTTGCTGTTTGTTGATGTCGAATCTAATGTTCTGCCCATTCTGTCTGGCCCTTCTGTCAACATGCCTTAGAACTTTACCAAATTGCTTTCCAATTAGAGCAAGAGCATCAGATATACTTTCTTCACCTTCAGCAGCAGTCTGGGATTCCTCATCATCATCATTTGAAATGAAAGCTACACTTTTGTTCTTTTTATCTTCTCGTTCATTGATAGACATTTCAAAGGTTTGGAGGGACCCAACCAATTCATCAACCTTCATATTAGCTATATCCTGAGCTTCTTCTATGGCAGTCACTTTCATGTCAAATCTCTTTGGTAGGGATCTGAGTATCTTTCTAGATAGTTTTTCATCAGATACTTTTTCACCCAGAGCCTCAAAGGAATTTGCAATATCAAGTAGATTCATATGGAAATCTTGTATACTTTCCTCCTCTTTCATCCTAAGGTTTTCAAACTTTGTTGTGAGAAGTTGAAGTTTTGACATTTTTACCTTAGAAGTGCCTTCATAACATGTCATCAAAATCTCCCAAGCTTCTTTTGCAGATAGACATTTTTTGATGAGCTTGAACATATTTGTATCTACTCCATTGAAAAGAGCATTTATTGCCTTATTGTTGCTGAGAGCTGCTTCATCTTCTTCCTTTGTCCAATCTGCCTCTGATTTCAGAACACCTGTTGAGTTACCATCTTTGTCAAGAATCATAGGATGGTCCCAACCCTTCAACACTGCCTTCCAAGTCCTGCTGTCAATGGACTTCAAGAACGCAATCATTTTTGGCTTCCAATTATCATAGTTGGAACCAGTTAGCAATGGGGGTCTGTTCACGAATCATCTTTCTTTGTCCATTTTGCCAGTTAAAACTTCCTGAATCTCACCCTAAACAGGCAGGGTGTCTGCTCTGATGCCAATTGAAAAACTGGCACACCAGTACACGATGTTGTACACGATGTTACAACACCTTTAACCACTTAAATGAACAAATAATGAAAACAGTAAATAGTGCAGAAATAAACAAACACACAGTGATTTGTTAACCCAGTTCGATGCAAACTGCAACCTACATCTGGGGGATACCAATCCAGGAGGAATTCCACTAATAGCCCTAGTTCAAAGTCTTACAGCAAACTCCTCGTTTACAACTTATCACCTAGCAACTATCCTTATGTCCTTCTACCTAGGAACTCCTAGGTATGAGTTCCCAACTCACTCCTTAAGCTCAACAGTACAGACAGCACTGTTGTTGATTCAATCACTATGGTGGAGACACTCTCCTAAACACTAGATCACTCTTACCTAGAGGCTTCAAGTGACACACAAGCACTAAGATCCAAACTCCTTGCTTCAAAGCTTTGGAGAGGACAACACACACAATAATTATCTCCTTGCTTAAAAGCTTCAGAGACAATCACAGTTTACAACTCAATAAACACACAGTCCTAAACTTGCATCAAAGTGACGCAAGAAAGGCTCACAAAACACAAGCACACAAAAATCCTAAGACGGCTAAACTCAAATACACGCTTGAACACCTGCCTTCATTAGGTTTTCGTCCTTTAATTTATAGCTGGTAATTTGGGCTTCAGAAGCTCTGTCCATGAAAAAGATCCAGCTCACAAAATAAAATAAAACCATATCTTTGAAAGATTTGATATGTTTTTAAAATAAATCTTCATAATAATTCCTTAAACAATCTCTGAGCAAAAGATCTGTTTAGGAAATAAAACCTTCCTTAATGCACAAGCAAAGAACTGATGAAAGAGAAAAGATCTTCTCTAAAATAAAAACTCGCGCGCATTAAATGCTGCCGCCAGCTGGCGCGCTCACGTCAGGTAATGATGTTGTAACATTTCATACCACATCCTGCTTAAGCATAGTTTTACCAAAATGCAGCCAACATCAAATAGTCAACATCAACAATACCCGCAGAAACAATGGTGATTACCCAACCAGCCATCAAGATTCTCCTGAGAGCAGCAATGCAAATCAATACCAACACCCCTCCTTCAGTTTCTACACAGAGTAGGTAATTGCAGAGGGAATCAAAGTATGTCAGGTCAGCATTCTTGGAAAAATTGTAACAGACAAGTCTATACATGTTGGATCTATTCAAAATGGCCTTGAAAGTATTTGGGGGTCTCCTCCAGGTTTAAAAACTCTAGAAATTGAGGGTAAGATCTTGCAATTTTTTATGAACAACATTGCTGACCATGACCGTATAATTCTTGGAAACCCTGGGATTTTCAGAAATTCATGGTTAATTGTGAAACCTTGGGATAGAGAAACTGTCCCAATTACCCTAGATTTTGACCATGCTCCTATCTGGGTTCAATTATGGGGCCTCCCCCCTCACTGCAAGACTAAGGCTATGGGTATGCATCTAGGTGCCCTTATGGGCAAGGTGGAAGAATCTGAAATATAAGAGTATCCTGGAAAACAGCTGATTGTTAAAATAAAAGTGGCCATCAATATCCATAAACCAATATCTTTTGGTATTCATTTGAGCAATCCTACTGATGGGACATGCTGGGTGGACTACAAGTATGAAAAACTCCCACAAGTCTGCTTCAAATGTGGGCTACTTGGCCATTCAGATAAACTATGCAGGAACCAAGCCCTGAATATGGAAACTCTAGCCCCTTTAGGGCCATGGATTAGGTCAACTCAATATGGAAGAAGGAAGATGGATTCAAGGGACAGAAAATTGTATAGTAATCCATCTCAGTCCCCAAATTTTGGTAAATACAGTCCCCCCCATTCCAGTAGCTCTTATTGCTCAACTTACTGCTATGAAAATCAATCCTAAGAGGCCTATGGAACAAGATCAATCTCAGGCCAAAAACTGTAATATGGATAAGAATAAAGCTTATGACACACACAATAATAGAGGAAAACAACCTATGGATATCACTAGGGCAGATAAGCAACAAAATGGATTGAACAAAATGACAGGGCAACAAACTTTACAACTACAAAGACAATTGAGTATGGAGGATCTAATTGGGGGTTTCCAAACAGCTATCTCTCCTACATCAGCAGAAATAGAGAAAAGTAATCAAGCTAAAAGGATGAAGCTCAGCACAATAGTATCCACAGACTCTAAAATGACAGGCCTTGATAACCAGGCCAGCCACCAGCCATGAAAATCCTATCCTGGAACTGTCAGGGCCTTTGTAATCCCCAAGTGAGAGCTTTTCAAAAGCTCATTACTATCAACCACCCAGATATTCTCTTTCTCATGGAAACAAAGCTGGCTGGTATCCCTAACAAGTTAAAAGATAAGTTTGCTGCTTCTTACAGCTACTTTAATGTTGATTGTAGTACCAAGGGCACTAAAGGAAAATCTGGGGGGCTTATGCTTCTTTGGAATAATTGTACGTGTCTTGTTAATATAATGGACATGGATTTTAACTATATCGATTTCCTTGTTACTAATATCTCTAATTCTACGCAGTGGAGAACTACTGGTGTCTATGGCTACCTTAACCACCATAAAAAACATCTAACTTGTGATCTGATAAAAACTTTTCTTTCAAACTCCTTTAATAATAAATGGCTGCTATTGGGTGACTTCAACCTCATCCTTAGCAATGAAGAAAAATATGGGGGGTAACCTGTTAGATAATAACATTACTACTCTCTTATTGTGACATGTAGGATCTAGGGTTTAAGGGAGATATTTTCACTTGGATAAACAAACAACAAGGCGATCAACTTATAAAATGCAGACTGGATAGATTCTTTGCTAACTATGAGTGGATAAACTGCTTTCCTTATTTCACTAACACCCATCTCTTACGTTATAAGTCTGATCACTCACCCATTTTGCTTGATTTTTCTATCCATAACAGCTCTAATCAGACCCAAAAGAAGAACAAACCACTCTGAAATTATGTTGTCTGGCAGGACAGATGTCGTACACAATGTCTAGGACAATGTGTCTATAGTCCAGATGTCTTTGACAACTGGTTCGACAACTGGTTATGAGGATCACAAGTTATTGCAGTACTGAAGTAAATAAAAAGAATAAAGAACACCAGTAATTTGTTAACCCAGTTCGGCGCTAAACAGCCCTACTCTGAAGGATACCAATCCAGGAAGTGAAAACTACTAATCCGAATTAATACTTAGTCTTACAACCATACCAAACACCTATTGGCATGTATGCCTTCTAAGTTTAAAGATTTAGTTGAATGGCAACATTCAACGACACAAAGCTACAAAGTATTAAGAACAATACTAAGAGCCATTAATGCTTTGCACAGTAGGTACAAAGCTTTGAACTCACAATCTTCAGTTCTTGTGGGTTGAGTTTTAAGCTCTATGTTGAGTTCTATATATAGGCGTGCAAATCTTCAGATCGTCTTCAGTCTTTCAGATGCACTACAATAAGAATTAGTTTTAAAACAAACTTGTTTCAAAACAAACTCCATAAGATAAAGAAATTAATCTTTATCCACAAATTAAATACGAATCCAATCGTATCTAACACTTGGAATTAATAACAAACTTTATCATTAATCCTAATCTCAGCTTGTTACTTAAAGATCCGCGCCATATTCAAATTTGAACAAACACGCGTGCTTAATGGATAAGCTTTATCTTTTAAGCTGAACTGGGTCAAGAAGTCCTACCCACATGTCTTAGGACATCTTGTTCGACATGTTGTCTTAACATGCTCTGAACCCAGTGACAAGATGTCTAGGACATCTTGTTCAACATGTTGCATCTGCACATTTTCAATATGCACAAGTGGTTTAGACTTAATTACTTTAGCATTGGTTCTTCAGTTAAGTCACTATGACCAAGTTGTTTTAGCCTTATAATGCAGCCAATCTCAGAAGAACTACAATCTCCCCCTTTGGCAAATTATGGCTAAAACAACCATAAACCACTTTGTTGAATGTGCACTCTTCAGTCTTCAATCTTCAAATTCTTCAATCTTCAAATTGATCTCTGTTGATGCAATCTTCTGTTCTGAGATCTTCAGGTCTTCAAGGTCTTTGATCTTCAAAATCTTGTGTGTCTTCAATTTTCAAGACTTTTTCAATCTTGACTGTGTGATGAACCTATTCTAGTATGAGACAGTCTTAGTCTTGTCTTCATATGATCCATTACAATGAATTTTCTAAGTCCATGGATGAGATACCTGGTGACTTAGTGAACCAAAGTCTTGAGTTGCAGCGGAAAGTACTTAATCAGAGTGATCAAGACTCACTGGACCTTTTAGAGGTTCAATTTTAGCATTTTAATTATGCTCTGGACACACCTTATTAAGCATAGCTTTTAGTTTTTAAATTTTTCTAAAGCTTTCCATATTCATCCGTAAAGCAAGAGAATGATTCTTCTTGCCAAAGAGCTGTTCTTATCATCAATTATTTCTCCCCCTTTTTACCATAATTTGTCAAAGGTTGAAATGAAATATTCATTGATTTAAAAGAGAACGAATAGCTTAAAAAAGATGCACACTTAGTACCGGATGTCAAAGCCTCCAATGTCTAGGACGTTTGGCGGGCTACAAAATTTACAGGAAATAGAACAGAAAGGAAAAATACAAAAGTACTTATTTTCCTACATTACCCAGGGTCTGTTCTTTAAACTTCTTCTTCTTGGTCAGTCTCAGCTTGAGCATCTCCTTCAGCAATTTCAATGGTCAGTTGTTTTATCAAGTGATCTACACAGGTTTTTTTGATGGTACTTGATTTGATAGTTTCCTCTAGCTCCTTAGATACTTGAATAAGCTCAGCCAATACCTTTTTCTGTGAGCTTCTGTCTAGTGGAGCTGAGGTCTCAGCTGCTTCTTTTTCTTTGAACACAATGTCTAGGACATGTGGTTCAGCAAACAACTTGCGGTTGAAGGATATTGGTGGAGGTCTTTTACTTTCATATTCCTCAGGAAGCAGGATGCTTGGGTGTTTGCTAAGAATTATCTCAGTAATCAAGCTTGGAAAGGCTATTGGCAGCTTTGTTGCATTGGTTTCCACATGCTTCATTGTTTGCTCGAAAACATGTTTCCCAAAGTCCAATTTCTTTCCTGTTCCAATGAGGTAGATGAGTTTGGCCAAGGTTGGAGTTATACCTGAGCTGTGATTAGTTGGGGCCCAATTTGCTGTGCCAATTATGTTGAGTATGGCATATTTGACTGTCAACTTGGATGTTGGAAGTAGTCCTTTCTTGGGCCATTGCTTAGCTTGACTAGAGGTAATTTCTTCAGCAATTTTGTCCAATGAGAGGATTTTGTTGCTTTCCGATTTTGTGCTTCTCTCCAGGAACTTGTTAATCACAGTTGAAGAGAAGTCAATGGTTCTTCCTCTCATATGCACCTTGTGATAGTCATCACTTCCCTCCTAAGTGCATTCTTCAGATAAGTTGACCACGAACTCCCTTACCAGCCTTTCATGGTACCTGCCAACTCCTAACACTGTCTTCATGAGTTTGGCTTCTTCAAGAAGTCAAGTGATTTCTTTGTAGGAGAGCGCTTCACTGCGTAGTTCCCTCTCAGTAGCGATTCTTCTCTGTCTCGCTATCTTCCACCTTTGTTAATTATCCTTAGTGTGGGAGGATGTTGAGGGTGCAGCTTTCTTTTTCTTTGACATGATGTCTGGGACATCATCTTCGACATTAGGCTCAAAGTCACTTGAGGACTCTGGTTTCCTTTTTCTTTTCTGAGACTTTTCTTCTAATTAGGATTTGGGAATCTCCACCTTCTTTCCCCTATTCCTCTTTATTCACTTTCTGTTTCTTCCCCAATCTCTATGACTTCTAGGTTCTCAAAGATTTCTTCTTCCTCTTCGGAGAGAGTTGTCTCATGTACATCCTTTGGATCATCTTCCATTGGATGTTCTTCAGATGTGGTGTTTCTTGTTGTTGAGACATTTGTTGCGACATCCTTGATGTTGGGGTCAGATGTCATGACATCTTCTTCACCATTCTTCTCTTTCTCTGTTTGAGGCTCAAGATTCTGGTATTGAGTAGCCTCTTTCAGAGATGATTCTTCAAGAATCTGATCTTCAGCATTCTTTGGTGACGTTTGACGTTCTGGAATGGATGATTCCTTGGGTTCTTCACATTGCATTGGATTAGAGAAGGGCCCCATCAGTTTGCTGCTTCTCTTTTTTCCTGTCGTAGTCCTCTTTCCTCTGGGAACAATTAGTTTGTCAAGATCAACCTCTTGTTGGTTGATGGTTGAGTTTGAAACCCTAGCTTGATCACTAGGTCCTTCGCCTTTGTTGATTGCTTGATTGTTTGAACTCATTGTGATTTCTTGACTCATGTTTGTTCAGAGTTTCTTTGAAGAAGATTTCTTTTGAGAGGTTTTTGAGAGATGTTGTACCACATGTTGAAGCGTGTGTGATAGCACAAGTGATGATCTTGGTGGCTTTTTATAGACGTAACTTAGGTAGTATGTTACCTTGTTTATTGGGCAGAAGTAATGATGATTAACGTTATAATCCTTCTGCACGCCACCCCGTCACTTAATGTTCTACACGCTTTTGGACATGAGGAACTCTAGTGTTCATTTTCCACGTTCAGGTTGAAGTGATTCAACTTCCTGGCGAGTGTACAGATGTTGGGACATTTGGTAGAACATCTGGTCATTCTCTTTCTTGACTGTCAAGCAAGCTATTTTTGGACCATTGTTGGGAGGAGTCCATTTATAGCACTTGTCCCTTGCCTTGACACCTTTCATTACTACCTTTTGATTATTAGCAATAATGCACTAAGAATTGTTGAAGTACACATCTAGTCCTTGTTCACATAGATAACTAATGCTATCAAGTTTGTAGTGAGTCCTTCAACTAGTAGAACCTTGTCTAGGTATGGTAAGCTGGGATCTCTTAGCTTGCTTATACCTTTGATTCTACCTTTAGCACCATCACCAAAAGTAACACATCCTTTGGAGCAAGGCCTTAATTCCATAAGGTATTTTCTATCTCCAGTCATGTATTTGGAGCATCCATTGTCAAAGTATCAGTCTTCATATGAGGATAGCCTGATACAAGTATGAGCCTTTAGTTTTGAGTCTTCTTTTTGCCTCCATACTTTCTTGACTTGAGTCTCCTGGAACTTTACTTGTTGAGCAAGAACCTTTTTTTCATCCTTCCTTGGTGATCTTGATCTTTGAGGATAGCCATGAATTTTGAAGCATTTTTTCATTACATGCCCAGACCTACCACAGTGATCACATCTATTGAAAGCTCTTCTATTTTGGGAGTATAGCTTCTTAAGATGTGGTATAGGTATGTGCTTCTTTTGCTGCTTGTGGAGCTGACCTATGTTCTCATTCCTTTTCTGTTGAACAGGATGTTGAGACATGTGGCTTGACATCTTCCTTTTTGTTTGGACAGATTGTTGAGACCTGTAGTCTATGATCCTTTCTTTGTGCTTAACAGAATGTTGAGACATTTGGCTTGACATCTCTTTCTTGGTATGATCATAGTGCAGAGATGTGTGGTTTATGATCCTGTCTGTGTGTTGAACAGGATGTTGAGACATTTGGCTTGTCATATCTTTCTTGGTATGATCACAGTGCTGAGATATGTGGTCTATAATCCTTTCTTTGTGCTGAGAAGAATGTTGAGACTTTTGGCTTGACATCTGGTCCTTATGCTTCTGTAGAGGAGGAGTTACCTTTTCTGGAGCAGATTCAGCCTTTTTGAAGGGATGATTGAATCATAATCCAACCATGTCTTCAGCTATTTTCTCAGTTTCAAGGAACTCATCCTTTGAGTCAGATTCATAATCTAGGCATCTCAAAGATTCAATCATGCTTATGAGTTTAGACTTTAAGAAGTTATATTCTTTTCTCAGAGATGCTTGCTCCTTATGCTCCTTTATTAGCCTCTCAATGATCTCGTCTTGTTCTCTTATTTTAGCATTGTAGAGAAGTTCTTCATTATCACCAATGTCTTCAGTGTCTGTGAAGCTTTTGAAGTTATCATTGTTGCTGGTTTCAAACATACCTGAGAATGCGTTGTTTATGCCTTCATCTTCACCTTCATCCTCAGAGTCAGAGAGAATTGCAGCTAATCCCTTTTTCTATTTTCTAAGAAAGTTGGGACAT
This sequence comes from Trifolium repens, assembly GCA_030408175.1. NCBI lineage: Eukaryota > Viridiplantae > Streptophyta > Magnoliopsida > Fabales > Fabaceae > Trifolium > Trifolium repens. The sequence continues at coordinate 40,315,813 of CP125842.1, read as the reverse complement.
TGTATTCTGATATGCCCAAAACCTTCACATTCGTAGCACTGTACCTCTGTTTCTTCTTCAGAGTTAGTTTCTTCTTTTGACATGCCTTGTGCCTTGTTGTTGGACATCTTGTCTAGGACATTTGTCCTCCACTTAGCTCGTACCCTGTTCACAGATTCATTGAACTTCTTGGTTAATAAAGCTATTGCTTCTGATAGACAATCTTCACTTTGGCTTTCCTCAGACTTGAAGGCCAAATTCTTCATCTTCTTTTCAGGTCTATCTTCAAAGGTCATCTCAAAAGTTTGTAATGAGCCAATGAGTTCATCAACCTTCATCGTGCACAAGTCTTGTGATTCTTCAATAGCAGTTACCTTCATAGAGAATCTCTTAGGAAGTGATCTAATGATCTTTCTGGCTAGTTTCTCCTCAGGTATCTTCTCTCCTAGAGCAAAGCATGAATTTTCTATGTCTCAAACTCTAGTGTTGAATTCTGAGATGGTCCCATCATCCTCCATTCTTAGATTTTCGAATTTTGATGTGAGAAGTTGTAGCTTTGACATTCTAACCTTGGAAGTTCCTTCATGTGCAGTTTGCAGAATTTCCCAGGCTTGCTTGGCTTCTGTGCATGTGTTGATCAGTTTGAATATGTTTTCATCAACACCATTGAAGATATCATTGAGTGCTTTAGAGTTGTTATTGGACTCAGTCTCCTCTTCTGGGGTCCAATCTCTTTCACCTTTTAATATTGAAGAACCATCTTCTGCTGAAACTATTGGGTGATTCCAACATGTAATAATTGTCTTCCATGCTTTTTGATCCATGGATTTGATGAAGGCAATCATTCTTGCTTTCCAATAGTCATAGTTTGATCCATCCAGAACTGGTGGTCTATTTATTGATCCTCCATTCTTGTCCATCTTGAACAAGATTTAGTCTCCCTGGAGCACAACCAGCAGGTTAGGGTGCGTGCTCTGATGCCAATTGAAATTCAGTTCTCTGGAAGGACAGATGTCGTACACAATGTCTAAGACAATGTGTCTATAGTCCATATGTCTTAGACAACTGGTTCGACAACTGGTTATGAGGATCACAAGTTATTGCAGTACTGAAGTAAATAAAAGCAATAAAGAACACCAGCAATTTGTTAACCCAGTTCGGCGCTAAACAGCCCTACTCTGGAGGATACCAATCCAGGAAGTGAACACTAATAATCTGAATTAATACTTAGTCTTACAACCATACCAAACACCTATTGGCATGTATGCATTTTCTTAATCCTAGTAATCTTCTACTCAAGGGCTAACTCCCCCTGAATATGAGAACCTACCCAACTCCCTCTAATCACTAATCCTAAGTGACGACAACTTTAAACTTCTAAGTTTAAAGACTTAGTTGAATGGCAACATTCAACGACATAAAGCTACAAAGTATTAAGAACAATACTAAGAGCCACTAATGCTTTGCACAGTAGGTACAAATCTTTGAACTCACAATCTTCAGTTCTTGTGGGTTGAGTTTAAAGCTCTATGTTGAGTTCTATATATAGGCGTGCAAATCTTCAAATCGTCTTCAGTCTTTCAGATGCACTACAATAAGAATTAGTTTTAAAACAAACTTGTTTCAAAACAAACTCCATAAGATAAAGAAATTAATCTTTATCCACAAATTAAATATGAATCCAATCGTATCTAACACTTAGAATTAATAATAAACTTTATCATTAATCATAATCTCAGCTTGTTACTTAAAGATCCGCGCCATATTCAAATTTGAACAAACACGCGTGCTTAATGGATAAGCTTTATCTTTTAAGCTGAACTGGGTCAAGATGTCCTACCCACATGTCTTAGGACATCTTGTTCGCCATGTTGTCTTAACATGCTCTGAACCCAGTGACAAGATGTCTAGGACATCTTGTTCAACATGTTGCATCTGCACATCTTCAATATGCACAAGTGGTTTAGACTTAATTACTTTAGCATTGGTGCTTCAGTTAAGTCACTCTGACCAAGTTGTTTTAACCTTATGATGCAGCCAATCTCAGAAGAACAACACACTCAGATATGAGCAAGTCTGGATGAGGGATGAATGTCATGTTCAAATGGTCAAAGACTCCTGGAATAAGCATAAGGGTCCTCTTCATCAAAAACTCACATCTACCCTAAACTTCCTTCATAAGTGGGGTAACAGCCGCTTTGGCATCACCCCCAAAAGAATCAAAGCCATTCAAGATGACCTGAACTTACTCAACAATATTAATGGGCAAAATGAGTTAGCCTCCCAGATTCATGACAAAGAAAAAGAGCTAGATGACTTATTAGAAAGTGAAGAATTATGGTGGGGACAAAGATCTAGAGCCCTTTGGCTTCAGCATGGTGACAAGAATACCAAGTTTTTTCATATGAAGGCCAATCAGAGAAGGAAAAAGAACAAAATTGACTCCATTTCTGACTCAAATGGCCAACTCCAGTATGAGGAGGACAAAATTGAGCAGATTTTTGTGGATCAATTCCAAAACCTTTTTTCTAGCCAGGAGACTTTCAACATTCCTGAAACAGTTGAGGTGGATAAAGGTAGGATCACTGCTGACATGCACCAGCATCTTAGTGAAGAGTTCACCAAAGAAGAAGTTTATAGTGCCAGAAAGGATATGAAGGCTCTTGCTGCCCCTGGTCCAGATGGCCTGCCAGCCCTTTTCTATCATAACTATTGGGACATTATTGGGAAAGATGTCACTGCTATAGCTCTGGACGTTCTTAACAACAATGGTGATCCTAGAAATTACAACTCTACTCATATCTGTTTGATTCCTAAAACTACCTCCCCTTTATCCCCAGTGACTATAGGCCTATTGCCCTTTGCAATGTCACCCAAAAAATATCACTAAAACCCTAGCCAATAGAATTAAACATATTCTCCCTTATGTGATTAGCCCTAACCAAAGTGCTTTCATTCATGGTAGGCTCATCACTGACAATACCATTATAGCTGCTGACATTTTCTATTTCCTCCATCACACTATTAGGAAAAATGGCTTTGTTGGGATTAAGACTGACATGGCAAAGGCATATGACAGGGTTGAATGGAACTTTTTGGCTGCTACACTCGACTCTATGGGGATTCCCACTCCAATGATTAATACCATCATGAAATGTGTTACCTCTGTTTCCTTTTCCATCCTCATCAATGGTCAACCTTCCAGAGAATTTTATCCTCAAAGGGGTCTTAGACAGGGAGATCCCTTATCCCCCTACCTGTTTATTATTTGTGCTGATGTTCTTTCTGGTCTTATATCTCAAGCCCAAACAACCCACCTTATTCATGGTGTTAAAATTGCTCCTATGGCCTCTGAGATTAGTCACCTTCTCTTTGCTGATGACAGTCTTATGTTTTGCAGGGCTAATACCTCCTGTTCTATCTAACATTATTCAAACCTACCAAAAAGCCTCTAGGCAACTTGTCAACTACAACAAGTCTGAGATGGTCACAAGCAAAGGGGTGTCTACTGCTAGCAAGCATGACATTAGCAAAATTCTGCCTATGCCCATTAAAGATCAGTTAACCAAGTATTTGGGTATGCTTACAGTTCCCTCGGACCCCTTTTTTGGAAGCTCAACCTAAGCACAATATGAGCTATTCATTGAAAAGCATTATACAAGGTAGCTGGATTCTAAAGAAGGGGTGTTTTTGGTCTATTGGTAATGGAGACAGCATCAATGTGTGGAATGATAACTGGATTCATCAAAAAGGTAACTCTCACACTTGGAGCCCTCCAACCCCCAATTCTGAGAATCTTAAAGTCAAAGACCTGATGTTGGACAACTGCAATGATTGGAATGCTAACCTTATCAATCAGTTTTTTCTCCCCCCTAAGGCACAGAAAATCCTACATATCCCTATTAATGACATAACTCAGCATAATATCCTCACTTGGGATCAAACCATTGATGGGAATTACACTGTCAAGAGTGGTTATCAAGTTATCTCTCAATGGAAGGAGAATGATAACACTGCCTTAGCCAACACCTTAGGGCATGAAAATGAGCTTTGGAAGAAACTATGGAAGCTTAAAGTACCTCCAAAATACACTCACCTCATCTAGAGAATTTTACATGAAGCTCTGCCTGTTAAATTTAATCTACTCAAAAAGGGCATCAAGTGTGACAACCTCTGCCCTAACTGCCAAAATAACACTGAAACTAGCTATCATGTGTTCCTTGGCTGTGATTGGGCTAAACAGATTTGGTTCACCTCCTCTCTGACTATTAATCTTAACCACAATCCGCTCACTAACTTCTATGACTGGTTCAAGTACATGTTAAACAATACTTCTCAAGAATGCATGGAACAAATTGTAGCTATAACCTATGGTATATGGTATGCCAGAAATCAGAAAATTTTTCAAGGAAAGAACTTACAAACTGTAGACATCTGTAACGTAGACTTAGCTCGTCTCAGTGAATTCCAACACCTAAACCTCCATGTTAACTCCTCATCTCGTGCTCCAATGACTGTGAGTAGTAGCCACAACACTAGCTGGAGTCCACCACCTAGAGGCACCCTTAAGGCCAATGTGGATGCTCACCTAAGCAGTGATGGCCATTGGTTTTCTGGATTGCTTCTTAGGAGGTCGGATGGGAGCACCGTTGGAGCTGCTACCCGATCCCATTTTGATCTGGATGACGCGTGAAGGAAAATAGAGATCGAAAAGCAGCGGAATATAAAAATTTTCCTTTAATGATCCTTACGAATGAGCATGAGTTTGTGTTTAGGATTTTACCTCTTGTTGAAAATCCTTTTCTTTTCTTTCACGAACGGTGGTTGATCAACACTTTAATCACGAACCGGATTAATCACGAGCGTTGATGACGAAGAGCAACGCCTCTAGTAGTCCACACGAACAGTCACCTTCAATAGAGTGCTAGCCCTTTATAATTGAAGGCTATGCAAGAATTTTGAGAGAGAGAGAGATAATTATTTTAACTCTAAAATAATTCTTGTGCATTTGGTGTGTTCAACAACAACTAACAGAGCTATGACAAGAGGTCTCTATTTATAGATATTTCTTGTCTTGTGCATTAAGACAACTCCTGTCTTGGGCACCAAGATATCTCTTATTGGGCAAAGCCCAACAAGAAACAATTTACTAGGGCGCGCGCCCCCATGAGTAATATTACTATGTGCGCACCCTCCCACCATAACCTTTGGTGTTCTTGCTCGTCTAAATTACCGTGATACCCTTATCACATTGCACATACACCGTACCTTACGGTGTTCCCTTTTTATCTCAATATTAGACTGTCCTTATGTGTGTGACCCTTGTAGGTTTCCATAACGTTGGCAATTATATTAAATCCTTTATTTAATATAATAAACAATGAGCGGTATCTAGCAACACATCATTGCTACCCAAGTTATGAGAAATTAACATGTGATCAAAACATAACCTTTAGTGATAATATATGCGTGTACAATTACCCCTTTGCCCTTAATGTCTATATTGAACACAAAGCATACTTGGTGTCATCTTTGTCCAGTTCAATATTGGGCCCATGACATTTATCCTGTTATGCAGGATTGGCAAATTCCATCTAGGTCACTACTGTCCCTCAGCATGCTTTGTGAAGCACCCATCAACTACCTTTATGGTTACCCTGTTACGGACAACGTTAGATCAGCAACAAAGTACTTGACTCCACATCTAGGGTACAAAGTGGGTTCAGGTCTAAGGGCGGTTTACACCATTATCACCATGAGAGTAACTTATGACACTTTGCATAACTATGCATGTAGTACTCTCATAGCGGGTCAATCCGGTATAAACATTACTCCTAATGTTTCTTATACCTATGTCAAGACTTGATAACTCCTTATCCCATGATCCATGAGATGCGATCATCAGTCTATCTTCATAATAGTCTTTATGTTTTATCATTATCCCAATTCATAATAAAACTCGACTACGGATGCTTTAAGAATAGTGTCCTTGTATTTAATGAATCTCATGATTAAGTCATACTTAATATTTCATTAAATGGATTTAACTATTCTAGGGACTTCATTATTTTGGACATACAAACATAATAAAGAAATGCCTATTATTTTTAATAAAAAGTATTGGCCTCTAGGGCTTACTCCAACAATCTCCCACTAGCACTAGAGCCAATGAAGCATTATCTTAATACCCATAGACCTAGTATGCCAATCACGCTTCAACTGCGTAAGAGCCTTTGTTAGTGGATTAGGAACTGTTTCCTATGTTGGTACCTTACATATCTATCCAACTTTCTATTTCGATCTTTATCGAAATATAGAAGTGTCTAAGTATATATATATGAATCGTCAGTGAGATCTATTCTCCGTTATTGTTTGCAAGATCAAACCATTACCATCATTAATGTGATTTAATGTAATCTGCAACACCGGAAATATAGATATAGCTCAATCATGAGCTAAACGATCCAAAATACTCCACCTCTGTAACTGAAATAAACATATTACTAAGCTATATAGCTTACAATGTCTATATTCAGGCATGATATACAATATATCAGTATGGAAACTACCATCAATATAACTTCCTTATAATGATATTTCCCACACCTACATATTTCAAGAAATGGTCCTTAGTTCCTTTTAAGGTCCTTAGGGATATTCTTGAAGATCAGTTAGTGTCCAACACTAGTCTCAATTTTGGTACTTATTGAATATGCTACAAGCATATGGTGTATCTGATTAAGTACATATTAATCCATCTTCCAAAGCATATGGATTATTTTCACGTGTCTCTCTCTCATCCAATGAGATATGCTATTGTCCTTAAGACAAAGACCATTCTTCTGACACAAGCGATGATTTTACACATCAAGTGTCTGAACAGTTCATCAATATATGTACATAGGCTATTCCTAACTCTTTAGGAATCCTTGCCCAAATACATAGGATATTCCTAACTCTTTAGGAATTCTTGCCTAAGTATTTCATCAAGAGTTATTTCCTTAACCATGTCTCACATGTAAAAGGAAAAGGTTTTTGATGATTAATATGTTAGCCACATATAACACCAGATTAATATTATTACTCCCACTAACCTCCTTGTGTGCACAAGATTTTATTATTTGTTCCTTTTTGAAGTTTTGTGAAAAACGAATTTATAAGGGACAAATAATTAAACTTCTGAGAATTTTGATATAATAAAAATTAGATAGCTACAAATTGTATACTTTTCTAGCATCCTTTGAATCAAGCAAAACCCTTCGTATATGTCTAGTACATATATATGAGGTCACTCCAATTAAGGAATGCATCTTTGTTGTCCATCTGCTAAAACTTGTAGTACAATATTCAGTAAATAGAATTTAAACAGATTTTAAGCTTTATGATTACAATTATGATTTCATCATAACTTGCATTATGACTTTGCGTGAAACCTTAAATGATCAATCAAATCTTAAAGGGTATTCTCAATACCATCCATATCAGTGTTCAATAAGAATACTCACTTTCATCGTATGAGTCTTACTCATCCTGATGACAATACTATTATCACCATAAGGTATGTGTATATGGATTCTGTACAAGATTTCATGGCATTTAGCCACTTCTCAGATTTTAGGCCTTTTACGACCTCTTACTAAGTCAAAGATTCATCTTTCATGAAAACCATATCACCTTGTTGAGTCTTGATTAGATCATACATCTCACCCATGTAATATGTTAGACTTATCTAGGATTTTGTGCAACTTAAACTGATGGTCCTTCAACAACTTTGAGGAACCGGTTTATGTTCCCTTTTCAAACAAATATATTTTGTGGTACTTGAACTTATTCAAGTTCTATATCACTCCCACTGTTTCTTTTAGAGACACACTCCCACTAGAGGAATGCTTCAAATCTAGCAACAAAACAACTTTTGTCCCAAGAGTGATATAAGACCAGTATCCCTTAGATTCTTTACGATATTTCCACATATTTATTCTTCCAATTTTGGAATTAAATTTATCTGATAAATTTTTAGTCCAAATTTTCATAAAGACAAACTTGGTGGTCTAACCTTTATATCATATATATGGTGTTTTTATGATTACTTTAAAAAGGGAAACTATTTGTGGGTGAAGATTAATTATAAGCAAATAAATTTCTAAGAGTCAATGACATAATTAAACTATCTTATATCATGTCAAACATGATGTGATAAAATTAGTTTATTATACTCCTTTAATTAAGTATTTATTATTATGACTTATTCATATGACTTAAATACTTTTGTCGAGTTATATCCTTTTACTCCATTTATCGAACTCCTTGACAAATTCAAAGATTTCTTATTTGTGTCACACACATATCCCCATCTAATGATTTTAATCATCAATGTAAATAAAGTAAAATACACTCAATATATCAAATAAATATGTTTAGTGGTCAACATACATCTCATGTATATTGTTCAAATAGATCATGTGTCAATTCACTTTCAACTAGTAATTAACACATCAAATGTTTGTACTAAACAACAATGCTCTTGATATATATACATATGAGGTCCAAATCTTATTTGGCTCTTATTACAACTGTTATTGATGATCTTATCAAGATCATGGAGCCCTAGTCCATTACTTGATTTGGAGCACTAGTATAGAAGACTTTGCTCAAATGATAGGACCACTACTTGTCTTATCATTCAAAGCTACTTTTCATATCTTGTCAATACAAGGTATTTTAATTAATACTTCTATTACCAAATAGAACTCAATAACAATTATTGTATTCCATTTCAAACTCGATTTTAAGTCATGGCATAGCTCTTATTGTCAATGAAACAACTTGTTTCATTCTAGACATAGCTTGACTTAAACTTATAGTCAATGTTCTAATTCTTTAAGCATCTCTTTAAAGATTCAACATCGTGTATCATATACCCTTGATGTAGAAATAGAAACATTGACTTTCTATAACTAGATGTACAATATTGAAGTCTCACTTCATTCTTTTATTTTGACTCTTTCATGAACTATCTACGGTTCTCCCATTTCAACCAATTTGAAACATCCGTTCTCCTTTGGCAACCTTTATTGTTCTATTCAAAATAAGAGGAATATAAATCTCATTTATATCATATCTCTATTCTTTGATAGTGCAAATTATTTCTCATTCAATTCAATAATTTTCGGATAGATATAATAATTTTGACCATATCAATCCACTAAAATTAATTGATTGAACCTATGACCAACTCTTTGGTCGATTAAGAAATCTATCATACTTTGTCATTCTTTCAAAAGAACTCGTTTTAAATGATCTCATCATTTCTTTTAAAAGTATGAAATATTCTATATCTAGATGTCAACTTGATGCTTCTGACAAGCATCCTTTTTCAAATCTAGTTATAGTAGGTTCTTTTATAGAGTATAGTTCAATAGCTTATAGTTCTTCTTGCGTTTGAGAACAATTCTTAATTTGTGTACCAATTCAGAAACTCTTTTTCTGAAATTCTTGTCCTTCATAAGAACAATATAATTTGTATTGTATAAAATTTTAATTATAAAGATATGTAAGATATTTGTATAATTTTAATAAGGACTTTTATTAAAATGCTTCCACTATTTTATTCAAAACAAATGACACTCATAATTTGATTCGGAAAATCCCATTGGAAGATTTTCTAGTGGTTCAAGATCCATATTTCACTTTGTCCTAAGTCCGCGGTGGGCGGATTACAGAAGACTTAGTTATTTAGGTAGGAACTCCTTCCAATTGTATCTCATACAATTCTTGAATATATCAATTGGGTGAATAACTCCTTATTCTAATTCATCTTATGAATTATTCCCAACCATTGCTTCTTAAACTCATATAATCTCATTATATTTGTTAAGTTAAGTTTGACCCTTACTTTAGAAGTTGGATATTACAATTATCCCATCGCACCTTACCAATATAGAGTATGCACTTCGCGGTGGGCGAACCAACATAGTTCGATACTAGTCTTGATGAGTTCTAAAGCTTGGAAAGCGTAAACTTAATATTCACATATTTTATTATTAAAGAGAATGCACTCCGCGGTGGGCGAACCTACATTTTCTTTATTAATCTCTTATGTGTCTTTTGAGGGATATTTAATTGTTTGATCTCACCGGCTTGTTTAACATATTAAACGCTCTCACATGCATCAACATACATACAATAATATAAGATGATATGATTATGGTCTCCTAACGCAAGTGTTCTCTCAAGCCAATGAGAGAAACCTAAACTAGCCTAACGATGATCTACTTCTCCAAGCATCATCTTCATGGCTGTCCTCCTTTGTTCCTCTAATAATTCTATTATAACATTACATCAAAGAATACTCGTTTTACATACGAGGGAGTGAGATGAGATGAGAAGAGAAGTTACATCAAGAAATTTAGAGAGAGGCACGACACGCAGGCCGTATTTAAAATCCCAAATTAAAACAAAAGGAGTAAACTAAGGTCATAATCAATCATCACAAAAACATAACAATAAACATATTTATTATTATTATCAATTTAAGCCGTGTAGATTAATTAAAATTAAAATTTCAGCGAACGATCAATTTTGGGGCTGTCATCTGCGCCCAGCGCAGCCTGCCTGCGCCTAGCGCAGGCTTGCAGCTGAGAGTCAATTTTGACTCTGCCATCTGTGCCTAGCGCAGCACATCCTGCGCCTAGCGCAGGCCCGTGAAAAACCCTTGTTTTTCGCGAATCCTAATGCAAAAATTTTGTGCCGTCAAAACCTTTCATGACTGAAATTCAATATGATTAATTAACATGTCATTGCTTCACCATACTAACGTCGGATTCCAAAGCAAATGAACATGAATCAATTCAATATCAAATAACTTTCATAATTTGTTTTATTGAACGAAATTATGAACGATGCATCAAATACACCGCTTTGCATCACGATCACTTATATCACATATAAGTCTTGATCATTCTTATTTGTATAAACTTATGACGATTAACATATCGCTGCTTCACCATACAATTGTCGGATTCCGAAGCCGTTTCAATGACAATCATCAATTTTACACAAATAGATGCCAAATTTTTAATTACTCGATTTTAATCTTCATTAGATGTTTTAATCAAATTAAAACTAAATTCATGAAATAAACAAACATCAAATCATGGATTCGTAAGTGGCTATGATACCACTGAAGGAAAATAGAGATCGAAAAGCAGCGGAATACAAAAATTTTCCTTTAATGATCCTTACAAATGAGCATGAGTTTGTGTTTAGGATTTTACCTCTTGTTGAAAATCCTTTTCTTTTCTTTCACGAACGGTGGCTGATCAACACTTTAATCACGAACCGGATTGATCACGAGCGTTGATGACGAAGAGCAACGCCTCTAGTAGTCCACACGAACAGTCACCTTCAATAGAGTGCTAGCCCTTTATAATTGAAGGCTATGCAAGAATATTGAGAGAGAGAGAGAGAGATAATTATTTTAACTTTAAAATAATTCTTGTGCTTTTGGTGTGTTCAACAACAACTAACCAACAACAACTAACAGAGCTATGACAAGAGGTCTCTATTTATAGATATTTCTTGTCTTGTGCATTAAGACAACTCTTGTCTTGGGCACCAAGATATCTCTTATTGGGCAAAGCCCAACAAGAAACAATTTACTAGGGCGCGCGCCCCCATGAGTAATATTACTCATGTGCGCACCCTCCCACCATAACCTTTGGTGTTCTTGCTCGTTTAAATTACCGTGATACCCTTATCACATTGCACATACACCGTACCTTACGGTGTTCCCTTTTTATCTCAATATTAGACTGTCTTTATGTGTGTGACCCTTGTAGGTTTCCATAACGTTGGCAATTATATTAAATCCTTTATTTAATATAATAAACAATGAGCGGTATCTAGCAACACATCATTGCTACCCAAGTTATGAGAAATTAACATGTGATCAAAACATAACCTTTAGTGATAATATATGCGTGTACAATTACCCCTTTGCCCTTAATGTCTATATTGAACACAAAGCATACTTGGTGTCATCTTTGTCCAGTTCAATATTGGGCCCATGACATTTATCCTGTTATGCAGGATTGGCAAATTCCATCTAGGTCACTACTGTCCCTCAGCATGCTTTGTGAAGCACCCATCAACTACCTTTATGGTTATCCTGTTACGGACAACGTTAGATCAGCAACAAAGTACTTGACTCCACATCTAGGGTACAAAGTGGTTTCAGGTCTAAGGGCGGTTTACACCATTATCACCATGAGAGTAACTTATGACACTTTGCATAACTTTGCATGTAGTACTCTCATAGCGGGTCAATCCGGTATAAACATTACTCCTAATGTTTCTTATACCTATGTCAAGACTTGATAACTCCTTATCCCATGATCCATGAGATGCGATCATCAGTCTATCTTCATAATAGTCTTTATGTTTTATCATTATCCCAATTCATAATAAAACTCGACTACGGATGCTTTAAGAATAGTGTCCTTGTATTTAATGAATCTCATGATTAAGTCATACTTAATATTTCATTAAATGGATTTAACTATTCTAGGGACTTCATTATTTTGGACATACAAACATAATAAAGAAATGCCTATTATTATTAATAAAAAGTATTGGCCTCTAGGGCTTACTCCAACAACGCGAACTATGGAGAAGCTATGGGCCTCAATGATTCGTTGGACATGGTGGAGAAGCTACAGGTTCGAGCTCGATTCTCAAGTGGTTGTTCAAGCTGTGTTGTCCTCGGATCTGATTCGGAAACCTTGGGGATTCATCGTCCGCCGCTGCAAACGGTTCTTACAGTCTCACCCTAACTCTTCGATCTGCTGGGTGCATCGCTCTAGAAATCGGGTCGCTCATCAGTTGACTCGTTGGGCCGAGTCCGAGCCCAATAAGGAATGGATCAACACTTTTCCTATTTGTATCAATTCTTATATCCAAAAAGATATAAGTGCTTTGTATTCACCTGATTAGTTGTTTAATATAATTTCTTTGTTTCAAAAAAAAATATTCATATGAAAAGCAAACAAAAGCCCAAACGTAAGGAGGAATAAAACAAAGAGATCTATTTTTCGTACCCCTGGATTTCCTCAGTCACACCCTAAAATTATGAAATTAACCCCTCATCATTTAGGACACAAATGTTTTTAGCTTTCTCGAAAACCTCATCAAAATTGAATGTTTCCTGCTCATTGGTGGTCAAAATCCCTAACAAGTTCTTGGAAAGCATCAAACAAGAGGTAAGTCCACATTTTGGCCTTTCCCAATTTAATTTCGCAATTTTTTTTACTAACTGGTTCGTTTTGCTTTCTTGGGAGCGAACGGTGTATAAGGTGTTTGCTGCCCATAAAGCGAACGTGAGTGAAACTGCTGTTTGGTACGGGGGGCGCGTGAATGTTACGGGGAATGCGAAAAGCAAATCTCAAAAAACTAAAAGGCCAATAGGCGCAATCAAAGCACAGAGATCATTTGGAGTAAAAAAAAAGGGATTTTTAATTGGTAACCCCACCTAAAAAATATACACCATACTTTTTCATTCTTTCTTTATAAATTCCGCGATTGACCCACTAAATATGTGAACACCATATCATTATCATAATGGTTGTAAAAAATTACTACAATATTAAACAAAAAATGGATGCAAAAATATCTTTGCTGGACACCATGCAATCTTATCAAACATGACATTCATGGAAGATAAAGCTCAAACTATTTTATATTGATGGAAATAGGATATTACAATATGAAGAAGATTAAGTACAAAACGGCTATTGCAAAATTTATTTATAGGCTAACTAACTAAACTAACTAGTAATTAGAACAATTAATTATATCTCAATAATGCATTTACAACTGTTGTGTATGAATATGAAACTAAAATTGATTGTGAGGAAAGATCCCGATCTTAATGTCTTCTCTATTTTGTATTGTGCACCATTCACTACAACAAAAAGTTGAATAGACAGCGCACTTTAGACAGCGCTTATTTACATAAGCGCTTTTAATGAAAACACGAAACCCTTAGATAGCATTTATTGTCGAAAGCGTTGTCTAAAGTACTACCATTTTACAGCGCTTTTTTGTAAAAGCGCTTTTATAAATTTTAAAAAAAAATTTCAAACCTAAAAATATTTTATGTGTCACTTTAGACAACGCTTTATAAAAAACACTGTCTAAAGTCTATCATTAAAACAGCGCTTCTAAAGATTAATACATTAAAAATTATATTAATAATAAAAAATAAAAAATATATAATAAACTTAAAGATTAAAGATATATATACACTACGGTTTATTGCAATACAAGAAAAACTTATCATCAAAAACAAAAATTACCTTTTCTCATGTATCATAAAAAAAGAAAGAAATAAACTCTCATCTTCTCTAAGCACAAATTCAAAGTTTCCGAAAACCCTAAACGAAAAGAAAATTCCGTCCCTTGTTCCTGAATTGAATTCGTAAACCCTAGAGTTCTTAATTTCTTGAACGATAATCACACAATGATTCTCTCACAGAGATCTCTCTCCCTCACGAGTCACAACCTTGCTGCCAATCCTCACATTGAGCGCGCCGTCTCCGTCACGACCTTGCTGCGTCTTACTGAGCTCTCTGTCTCGATCATTCAACTAAGGTTCGTTCCTTCTTCCCTTTCTCTCTCTTCATATTCCCTTGTCTCACTCTCATCTGATTCTGTTACAGGATCTGGCAGACACCGTGTTGTTTTCACCCTCTGAACTTCCACAGCCTCCGTCGAAACCACGTTCACCGATCTGTGCACCAACCAAACCTAATTGGTATTTTTTTTCTGCTTGTTTTTATTCTTCGATTGTGTGTGCTACATCAACTGTGAAGTTCCTTATAAACAAGATTAGGGTTTTTGGTGTTTTAATATTGTTAATTTTAATTTGGTTTAGAATGAGACCTTGTTGCTATCAAATTGTTACAAATTTAGGTTCATTGGATAAACAAGATTAGGTTTTTTGGTGTTTTAAGATATTGATTTCAAGTCGATCTTAAATTCTCTATATTTATAGTTGCACATTGATGTCTCTTAATTTGTTACTAGTTTTCTATCTTTTGGCATTTTTCTTACTACTAATTATTTTCTTCTTTATCAGATTTATCGAATAACAATAACAAAGTTATTGGACAATAATAACAAAGGAGAAAATAGCGAATGGTTGTCTATTATATCCCGACTCGATAGTTGACATTGGAGTTGGTTGTGACTTTTGTGAAGTAAGATCTCAATTCCCTCATATCCTGCTATAGTATAGCATACCAAATTTCTGTACTTCATAGATAGGTACTCATTGTTCTCTGCAGTTACTTGTCCTTGTGAAATGCATTCTTATTATCGTCTTTGCTTCTATTGTGATGCTTATTATTGACACTGCTTCTATTTTAATTCAATATATAATCATGTTTTTCTCCTTTTTTTATTCTTTATGCATCTATTGTATTATTGATTGTTGGTCATTTGTGTCTTTTTTTGTTTGGTTGATTCTTTTTACTTCAAGTTTTCTCTACTTTAAAGATCAATAAAATTTATCTAATAGTTCTTATTTGATTGAATTTTTTTTATAAGCTATATGATTGGATATGAAGCAAGTGAACAAATGTGTATTCACAACAACCTCCTCCATGCATTTCCATGTTTGCTTATTATCAAATGATATCAATTTTTCACCTTCAATCCACTTAAGGTCAGCTTCTTGATCTTTTTGTAGTATTTTCCTCGTGTCTCTATTACTAATGGTCTTGTGAAACCATTTGATTGTTTACTGCACTAGTTGCCTTTTCTACTTCTTGCCCCTGGTTTCCGTCTCTACTTGTAACTATTTTGATTGGCATTCCATCTGTGGCAGAATTCAGGTTTTGTATCAATAACAGAGGCTTCAACTTTCTGGCATAGGGTGGTGGTTTTCGTTAGGTTTTGTTATGCAGCTATCTTGGTGCCTGCTGCTGGAGGTGATCTGATTGTCTTTTGGTTTGGAGGTGATCATGGAAGAGAGGGATTTGATCTACACATTCGAAGGCGTATAAAATGTCCTGACGATTATGAGGTAATTTTTAATAGGTATTATCACCTAATCATGTGTACTTATTACAAGCTTGATCATGTATTGTTTCTAAGAATGCTTCACATTAATAGATATTATAACCAAATCATGTGTACTTATATTTCTTGTCATGTGCTTAGTATAAAATAGAGCAGTAAGGAATAAGGATATACACCTAGCAACACTACAGGTTCTTGGTATTGCAACTGAATAGATGCCATCTCAGATGGCTACTTTGGATATGTATTAGATAGATGTTATCAATTTTCTACAATTTTTATCTTATGTGTAGTTTTTAACTTTATATGAGAGAGATTAACAATATCATGTAAATTTAAGATATTTAAAAGTTTCATATATCATTACAAGATTTCATGTTATAATAATACAAAAACACAATCCAATACTTTGCAAAAGATATATTTAATTTTCATCAGTCTCATGATCCTATGTTGTCCAATGTTGCAGTAATGATTAGTGGGCTTTATAATTTTGAGCTATTATCATATGATTTCAAGTACTTCAATGAGCTGCTGGAGGAAGATATCATATTGGAATGAATAGTGGATTTTGATTTTGTTTTTGTATGAATTTTTATGACAGTGTGGGATTTACTTGGTTGGGTACGTGAGCAACATATTAAGTAAATTTTGATTTCTTACTCATATGTATTGAGTCTTAGCATATCCTTTCAAATTTTATCGAATAGTGGATTTTGATTTTGTTTTTGTATTGAGCTTGTGTTAGAGATTATCACATTTTGTTTTTGTATTCAACTTGAAGTTTTAGAGAACAGTGCCGATGACATGTAACAATGCTTATAAATATAAAGCACTTAAAATATAACTGATGATAGAAGTGGAATTTAAATATAACGTGTAACAGCGCTTGTGTACGAAAGCGCTGTCTAAAGGTAAGATAAGGCGGCGCTTGTATACGAAAGTGTTGTCTAAAGGTAAGATGAGACAGTGCTTGTATACGAAAGCGTTGTCTAAAGGTAAGATAAGACAGCGCTTGTGTACACAAGTGCTGTCTAAAGATGTCATTAGACAGCGCTTGTATACAAAAGCGTTGTCTAAAGATGAAATTAGACAGCGCTTGTATACAAAAGTGCTATCTAAAGATGACATTAGACATCGGTTGTATACGAAAGCGTTGTCTAAAGGTGACATTAGACAGCGCTTTTACTTGATTATTAAGCGCTGTCTAAACTTTTAGCAGCGCCAAAATAGACAGCGCTTATAAAACGCTTTTTAAGGCCAAAAAAAGCGCTGTCTAAAGTCTTTTTTGGCATAGTGATTCTTTTACCCTAAATTTTGCAAAACAAAGAAGAAAAAAAAATAATATATATGGTCATAATGAAGACAAATACAAAAATAATTCTCTAACGATTTTGGTTGTGATTGCAGTCATGTCGTCTCAAATAATTTGGAGTCCTATTTTAATATTAAAAATTGAGTTTACGATAAAAAGAAACACAAAAAATTTAAAAATAGTAATTCTGCATTTAAATGTAAATAACATGAAAAATTTATAAATAATATCAAAATATAAAAGACTGATATTTTAATTAATAATATCAAAATACAAATTCAAACTAATATCAATATCAACTTTCTAATAGTTTAAAAAGAGCCATTTTTAAACATTTTTTAAAGCAAATTTATCGACGTACCCATGTTTTCATATTGTATTGTCTCAAAGTGTGGAAAGAAAATCATGATGCCACTTTGATGAAAGAGAGTGTTTGGGGTTAGGAGTAGAGCTATTAATATGGGCTAGTCTGAATGGCCCGAATTTTTTCTAAGCATGGGCCTTAGAATTCAAGCCCGAATTGTTTTTCAGGATTTTTAGTCCGGCCCGCTAAAGCCCGCAAAAAATATGGGCTAGCCCAAATGAGCCGCGGGCTGCCCGCCGGCCCGAATAAATTAAAAATTTTAAAAAAATTATATCTTTACATGTGTTTGAAGGTATACTTACTAAAGTTCAATTATTTTTCAAATGTTTAATTAACCAAAAAATTTACCGTATATCTTTTTTTTAACAACTAATTTTTTTATGTTATTTTGTAGAACTAGATGATGACAATAATATAGATAAATATTATAGAAATTTGTGAAGATTGACCAAGTCATTGAAATTTTTTTTTTTTAAATTAGAATTTGAACTTTTCTTTGAAGAATTTAAACTTAAGTTTATGTTATTTTGGTGGATTTGTAGGAATTTCGATAATTCGAACTTTGTTTGTATTATTAGTCAAGTGGCTTGTATTTTTTTGTTGCCGTTGTTTGATCATATCATGGCTTCGTAGGTTTGTTGATTTCTCATGTGTTTTATCTTCGTAATAAAAAAACAGGCAGGTTGTTTAACTATTTCTCATGTGCTTGGTGCTTGCATTGGTTTATATTAATTTGAGTGTCTAATTTTGATATGCATAGTAGTATAGCAAAAGTTAAAAAAAAAAAAAGAGGAAAAATCGGGCCGGCCCGAAAGCCCGATCAAAGCCAGGCTCGGGCCTTATTTTTATACCCTATTTTTCACCTGGGTTTTTTAGCTTGGCCCGATGTGGCCTGCGACCAGATCGGGCCGGACAGAAACGGGTCGGGCCGCCCGTTTTGACAGCTCTAGTTAGGAGTAGTGATACGAGATGATTCCGACAAGTTCATAGCGGCGGAAACTGGCAAGAGAATGGTAACCCTGGTGATATCAACAGGCAGAGGCTATTACGATGCTCCAAACAATGCGTCTTGCTAGCGACCTCTGTTTAGATTCAGTCATCTTTGAAACCGATTGTAAAGCTATTGTGGATGTGTTTGGTCAGGACTAGTGGCACCCACTTACCGGGGGGCTATCATAAGGGTTGTCAAAATAAATATGGGATTGTTTCACAAATTTCAGATTAGGCATGTGGGTAGAAGTAAGAAATGGGCTACTCATAATATGACCCAATTAGTTAATAGGATTTAGGACAAAGTTTGGTTAAAAAACATGGGATTTACTTTTCGCACCCCACTGTTACACTCATGTATTCCCTGGCTTTTCCAATTTACCCTTCTCGCACTTTGAAAGCGAGTGTGTAAGTATAAAAAATTGGGGGAAAAAGAGTTCGCTTTCTAGATAGCAAACCGCAAAATGCGTTCACATTCTTGAATACGAACCTTATAAAAGTAAAAATTTGTGTCCTCTTCACCTTTCTTGCATCTCCCATGATGAAATAATTTGAATGAAACATAGTTCGCAAGTTAATGTATGAACCATTCATCCAACTAATTTCCTATTTTCTGTAAAACTTATAAACTCTTGTAGCCTTGATACATATGTAAATATAAATGTAAATTGGTCATATCAAATAAAGTAACAATTCAGTATAGCTATCTTTACGGTGTGTGTGTGTGTGTGTGTGTGTGTGTGTGTGTGTGATTAGTCGATAATGTCACAACTGCTTTAGTAGTAAATTAAAATATAATATAAGATAATGTGATAAAAATAAAATAATATAAGATAGTGGCTACATTTTTATAAGGTTCACTAGTTAAACTGTTAAAGTGTAAATTGAGTTTGCACACTAAATAGCGAACTGTGTTTCCGTTCGCTCTCTAAGTAGAGAACTTTGTTTCAATTCGCACTCTAAGTAGCGAGCGACAATATTTTATACTCAAACTGAAGTCTGCGCCCTAGAATGAAAAAATCATGTAAAAACGAGTTTGGCAAACTCAGTTCGTTTTCTAGAATGCGAACTCTTTTTTTCATTCATGGGGGTGCAGAAGTTGAGTTTAAGTATAAAATATTGTCGCTCGCTACTTAAAGTGCGAACAATACTCGATTTCTACATAGCGAGAAGGTTATTATGTTAATTTCAGGGAGTGCATGAGAAAATACAAGGGCGTGAAAAGTAATACTCAAAAAACATTCCTCTTACCATGTGTAACCCTTTCAATTTGGATATTGCTCATTAATAATATTCAGATTTTCTTAATAGAAAAAAAAACTAAGGATGTAACTGAAATTTGAGGGTCTTAGTTTAGATGCTTTGTGCTAAAGGACATGTTGCCCTTGGCCATAGCAGATCCTATTACACTAAAAAATATTTAAAGTGCTAGGTGTGTATTTTCTATTGAACCGAATTAGAATCACTTGAATTACAATTGCTCATTGTTCTCAAGATTAATATTGAATTGTTTTCAGAAGTAAAAATATATTTAAATTGAATCAAAAGTTTCGTAAGGATTTAACTTGAAAATTCTAAATTTTATTGGGATCAAAAACATATTTAACCATAAACTTCCTCAGTGCGCAAAAAATATCACAATGATTTTTCCATGTAGTTATCTAGTCAAGGACTCTATAGTCGTGTTTTGAAGGGTAAGTATGGACGTGGTGTGGTCAATCTTGAGAATGATATAGCTAAACCAACTTATTCTGGCCTTTGGCGGGTTATGGTGAATACTTTTTTCTTGGCTCGATGCACATGTGTGTCGAGCTATTGGCAATGGCCATGGAACTAAGGTGTGGGAGATGTGTTGGATCACACCGGGTATGTGTGTTATAGAACTTGGGATTGAGATTCCAGCTGGCATTAGAAATGTTGTGGTCGCTAATATATGGAAGAAAGATAGTGATTGGAATCGGAATATTATTATACTGCTCCCAACTAATGTTTTGAATCTGCTAGCTTCCATTCCTGTGCCAACTAAAGGTTATGGAGAAGATACAAAATTTTGGTCTCATGATAAGCATGACATCTTTACTATGTTTTCTAATTATGAATTGTAACTAGATCTTGGTATGTATAGACACAAATTTTGAAGATCAAGGTGTCGGAAAGAGTGAGACGTTTCATTTGGATTTTAAAGCATGGTAGATTATTAACAAGAATAAAATGCAACTTGGTCTTCCATATTGTGACTTTTGTGGCGATATTTTGCGTGATTGTCTAAGGTACATGAGTATTCGGCTTAATGTTGTTCATGACAAAGTAAAGGAGACTTTCTTTACTTCAAATTTGCAGCAGAGATACATTTAAATATTAATAGTGATATTGAAAGATATTGGAGTAATAAGGAGCATCACGAGGAGAGTTTCTCCTTACCAAGTGGACTTAAGCGTACCATATTGAACAGAGTCAAAGATTATATGCTTGCTTGTATGACAAATTGTCTAGTGTCTACCGTTAAACATGACCGTTCAACAAGTAGGATGTAATTCACCTTGTGAGGGCGGGGTAGCGCTCAACACAGATGGAGCGAAGGAAGCCGGTTCTAATTATGGTAATCTTACAAAGATAAGAATCAAAGAGATGAACAAACATCAAGAAATTGATTTCTCAACAATTGTTGTGTTTCCACCTTCAATCTTTCCTTAAACATGGCCTCCCAGGGTTCTCTCTGGTGTTACAATACAGAAAAGTGATAAAAGATATGTTTTGCTATGTTTTGGGGCTATTTATACTAATATGGGAAACATAATATCGCTTAGCGAGATGCCCTTTCTACAATAATCACTACAAGAAATATCATTTTTTGCAGCGACAAATGTCACTGCCAAAAATCCAAAGTTGTTGCAAAAAGTGTTTTTCGCAGCGAAAAAATTATTTGGCAACAACAATTATTGTCGCTGACACAACTAGTGTTTTATTGCAACAAAAATTATTGTCGCTGGCATAGCTGGTGCTTTTTGCAACAATTATTATCGCTGGCAAAAAATGTATTTTTCGCAGCGAAAGAGTTATTTTTGTGAACGATATAAATTATTGTTATATCTTTATATCTCAACAACAAAATTATTGTAATAAATTAGACTTTCCAACTATAAATGTAATTATATATTTTTGTTATTTTTTATAAAAATTTAGTATCAATCACTTAATTTAAATTGTCATAATTTAAATTCTTTAACTAATTTTTGTTTCTTCTTATCTGATTCTTTCTATTTTGCATATATCCTTTGCAACAAACTATAAATAATTCAATTAAAATATCTACAAAAAACTTATATATATTACCCTAATTACAATTGTCTTGTTCTCCTATAAAAAAGTGATACGTGCTATTTATTCAACTCAAATTTTAATAATCGCTTGTAACTCCGTTAAACCATCCATTCGGTGAACAATAAAAATATTTTTCCTTCCTTTTGTGATGCATTGTATAATACTACAATCGTTGAACAATTGGAATATCTCTCACTTGTTTAGTGAATCAAATGCATTCTTTTAGATTTGTCTTCCTTCTACAATTTTACCTCATTCTCTCACTCTGCTACACAACAAGAATTGTGATTTAATTAAAATCTTAACTATTACACATTAAAGAAAGAAAAATACTAATAAATTGACTATATAAAAAATTGAGAATTGAGAGATAACAAGTGGAAGAGATAAGGGATAAAGTTAGTGAACATCTCCAACAAGATTAAACCTACAAAGAAACATTGACCTAAGAGGAACCATGACGATCTTGAATCAATCCTCTAGTTATTGAAATTAAAGCAAAAGGGATCTGAAAAATATTAAAAAAATTTAAATTTACTTATGCAATAAAAGTATACGATGAAGCTAGAAAACCTGATAGTAGTTTGTCAATGTATTGGTTTGGATCTCAATGTCTCTTTAACTAAGTAATTGTGTGTGGTTACTATGAATGTTAATTTGACTTAAATATCTTTAACTAAGTTTTGTTTTTTCTTATCTTTTTATTTCTATTTACGCATAAAAATAGGAACGGAAACCACGATAAAATATCAAGGCTGGTTTAGGCCTCAGAAAAAATAAATTAAAAACCATATTATTTTTCGTATGTTTTAAAATTAATTTTTTTAAAACCAAATTATTTTTCTTTTGGTTTTTTTGCTTTCTTATTTTATCCATTTATATTTATTGTGGAGAACTATACTTTTATATTGTACTCTACCTTGTTTAAAAAATATATATATATTGTACTCTACTTTACCTCAAAAAAAAAATTGTACTCTACTTGTTGTAGATTTTTTTTAACTTAAATAAAAAAAGATCATCTACGCTTGTACAAAAAAAAAAGATCTACTTCAACAAAAAAGATCATCTATACATGTACCAAAACAAAAAAGATCATCTACACTATTATACGATTTATTTTCTAATCCTATTTTTTTTATCAATTATTTTCTATTATTATGTTTACTTATCTAAATATAATATAATTTATTTTAATAAATGAAGATATTCAGTAGCTTTTTACTCAAACATTATTTTTATTTATTTTTGTAATATCAAATTTTTATTTGATTTTTAACAAAAAAAAAATCTTATTTTACTGTTTGCTTTAGGCCACACAATGTGTTGGGCGGACCCTACAAAAAATACGCATAAAAAATAGTAACTGTGTAGTTTTCCAACAACTTTACAAGGTTGTTGCAAAATAAACTATACTATTAGCGGCAATAATAATCTACTCAAAATATATAGAAGGAACAATTACTAAAAATTCTAATTTGTCCTCATAGAGTATGATAATATTGCAAATCTTCTACCCTTAATTGTAATTTTAGCTCTAAAGATAAAAAAAAGATACCAAAACATAAAAATAGAAAAAAAAAATTAAATTAAGAGAAATCTATGTATAAAAATAGGAACAAAAACCATGATAAAAGATACGTAGCAACAATAATTATTGTTGGGATAACTAACTTTTACCAACGATAACGTAGTTGTTGAGGAAAAACCAACTTATAACAACAACTTAAATAAGTTGTTGCTATATGTATGTTTTTGTCAACAATTTAAATGTCGCTGCGAAAAAGTCGCTGCGAAAAACGATATTTCTTGTAGTGAATGGGTTTCTGCCACATCAGCTTTTAGCCGCATATACTCGCTTAGCGAGCCTTCCCGCATTGAGCTTGCCTAGCCAAATGATTGAACTTGGAGATCCATGCCATAAATTACTATGTCAAAAAAAAAAAGAATTATATAAATTACGTATAGTAAATAAAATTAATATTTCAAAAATTGTACAAATATTTAATTGCTAAATAGCCAAAAAAAAAGTAACATATTAGAGACAAAAATGCATTTTGTCTCTATGGAGACAAAATTTTATGCTTAGAGACAGAATTTTAGAGACTGAATTATTTGAATTTAGAGATGGATTATTTTGTCTCCAATAGAGACGGAATTATTGTGTTTGGAATTCAATATTTAGAGACAAATTTTTATTTGTTAGTGACGGATAAATTTCGTCTCCAATTAGTGACGAAATATAAAATTTGTCTTTGATAGTTTAGAGACGAGGAAAATAACGACAGAAACAAATTTGTCTCTAACATGCTTAGTGACGAAATATTTGGATTTTAGAGACAGATTTTGTCCGTCGGTATTTAAGATTTTTCTAGTAGTGGATGTTGATGTTTGGGGAGACACTGATGTGGTTGATACTGAAGGGAGTGAAGATACATGAGTGTATTTCACATATTTCCCTGTAATGCTTTAAATCAGTATTTTTTTGTGGGTTATGCCCTGGATTTTGTAAGCACTTGTGTGTGCCTGATCTGTAACTCTGCACAATTTATGACCCTCTGATCTATAGCCTTCTAATGTTTCCTGGTACTTGACTATGGTCTGGCAAGTGAATCGGTCAGTCGTCGAGTAATAATTCACCCTCTAGGTGTCTACAATGAGTTCGTATCCACATGGGTCGTGCCAAGTGCTACTAGTTTTATTTAAGTTCGATAGTTTGCATTCACTGTGGTTTTTGAAAATGGTTTTGTTTAAAAAGCAGTGTAATGCTTCTGTAGAAAACGTAAAGATAGTGATTCAAAAGCGTGAGGTAGGTTAGATAGATTGATTCCCTCCCCTGATCCTGCTTGATATCTGGTGCGTAATACAATTCTCTTAGAACTTCCATTTGTACGGCGATTAATGATCTTTAATGGTAATATTATTATACTACCCTAAATACGTATAAGTTGCTATTGACCTACCTATAACTACCGCACCCACGGTTGCCTAATTCTATGTTGTCACGCACCCTAATTAACATGTCGAGTCAACCTATACATAGTCATGATCGTGCAATTAACCTTTTCCATTGACATCCTAGTGTCGGCCATTTCAATCTCTCCTAGCTAATGCACTAGCAGTATCTGATGTTTCCGTCTCTCCTAGCTCATGCACTAGTAGTCTCGGATGTTTCCGTCTCTCGGACGTGCGCCCTATTATTTATTGTTCAGGACTAATCCTAACAACATTTCCCCAATATTCGGCCAGACATTGGAAATGCGGAATAAAGCGTAAATAATAGAAAACAATTCATTACAAAATTATAAAATATTATAACTTATCAACCATAATATATGTCCCAAACATTAATGGTGGAGTTCATCTCTCCACCTACCCTAAAGGTTTCTAGCTACTAATTTACATAATAAATATTATAAAGAATAAAACTATGCATACCAATGGCGTAGATGCCTTGCTGAGGAAGTTACTTTTCCCGTTGAAGGGGGAAGATCTTCCCGTAGAGAGCTTCGCTACCCTCCTTGCTCCTCCTCCTTAAATACTCAATAGTACTCTAGGTTGCTGAATTTCTGAATGAATAAAAGTGAAGGAGGGGAGCTCTATTTATAGTTTTTCATAATGGGCTTCGCTTGCCATCGTACCACGATGGAGTAGATATGCTTCAGATTTTCAGAAGATTTGCTCTGTTTCCTTGGGCGCTAAGTCGGTTCCCATCGTGGCACGATGGGAGTCATCATGGCCACGATGAAGCGCTGTGCATATTCATTTTTTGCTCTCTTTTTTGTATTTTTATGTATTATTGTCTTCTTTTGCAAGTAGCTTCATATCTTCAGGTTTTTGCTTGATTTTGGTCTTCAAAGTTTTAAACTAGCTACTAAATAAATACTAAAAATACTATATAAATTCATGTCATGTTATGCATGATGTTTTCACATCTGTCATGACCTGATTGTGCATGATTCTGTTTGAAGACTGTGTTTTTTAAGATGTGATTTGCAATCTAGGGGGAGTGAAACATATATATATATATATATATATATATATATATATGTTAATCCTCATGCTCTCTAATGTGTTGTGTGATGTTTGAACATCTGTCCATGGATGACTACCTCTGAAGACTACTATCTGCATGAATTGAAATGTGTGTGATGTTTGAAACATCTGCCTATCTGCATCTATCTATCTGATATCTATCTGATTGCGTGTGTTCTTATGAAAACTATTGAAGATATTTAGGGGAAGTGACCTATTATGTGTGCATGGTCCATGCTTGTATTTGTTATGGGAACTTCTACTTCTCAGCTGACTTTTGTGTGCATGATCTATGCTTGTATGTGCTCTGAGAAACTCTCTTTCTCAGCTGGTGTTAAGTTGCTGCATGTGCATGATGTGACTCTGAATGCTACAACATCATGCTTCTGATTGTGTGATTTTGAAATCATGTGTTCTGTGAATTTATTTTTCTCAGTGTGCTTATGTGATTCTGAAATCATATGTTTGGGAATTTATTTTTCCTATTGTGCGAGATTTTATTTCTCTCCAAGTTTGTGAGACAAGAATCCGCTGCTGAGCGTCTCATGTATCTCTCCAAATCTGTCATGGCTACGTCAGTAATTATTTTAGCCGAAATTTCGCCAAAGGGGGAGATTGTTAAGGTTTTGATTTGTTGGCTTCATTTTGGTAAAATAAGCCTATGTCCCAGATGTAGTGCCATATCTGGTAACATCACGAACAACATCAGGACCTGTTGAAAGCGCGCCAATTCTGTTATTTACGCAAGATATCTTTTGAAAGATTTGTTTTGAAAAAACAAATTCACGCTTGCTTGCACGCTAAGAAACGAGTTGAACTAATAAAGATTCAATTTTATTTTATGATGGCCAGTTGTTATGAAAAGATTTGAAACAAATATATTTTGATCAAATTCAAATATATCTCAAGGGAATTTAAGATGGCCAACTGTACGGGATGGAAGTCCAAGCCCATGAAGCTCGTTCTATTTAAAGGAAGATTGAAGACCTTATTAGTCTTTTGATTGTGTGCCTCTCTTGAATCTAGTTTGAGACAAGAGTATGACTGTTTATTGAGTTGTACATGTGAATCACGCAAAACTTTGAAGCACGAGTTGATTTGTTTAATGGGAGTTATCTCCTATGTATCAAAAAAAAGGGAGTTATCTCCCAAGTTTAGTAAACTGCTATACTCACTGAGATTTTGAGTTTGAGAGGAAGTGAGCGGATGTTCTCTTATCTAGGAGGTTCCTAGGTAGAATTAGCACGGGTAGTGTTTAAGTGAGGAGTTGTAAACGAGATTGTTTAATTTTGAATTAAAACTATCATAATGTGGATTCCTTCCTGGATTGGTATCCCCCAGAGTAGGTGAGGTGCACCGAACTGGGTTAACAAACCTACTGTGTTCTTTACTATTTTGCAGTTTACTTGTTATTTATTCTTTGTTCATCAAGTAGAGTATGTGCACAACGTTAACACACCAGGCATCACAATGTGCCTTATTACCCTGGTGTGTACACATTGTGCTGCACAGTTGTCACTTGCGTGCCAGAATTTCAGTTATATAGAATAAACTTTTAATACCTTCCATTTTGCCTGATGTATAAATTTCAGTTATATGGAATAAACTTTTAATACCTTCCATTTTGCCTGATGCATACATCGTCAATGTATTAAGTTATTACATTATAAATTACATATATTAATTAGACTCTTAAAAACATTTAACTTTTATTTTTTTTATTAATTTTACTTTGAATTTATAAATTAGCTAAATACAATAAATGTTATAATATGTTATAATTATTTTTTTACTTTGAATTTAACTTTTCAAACTATATTCGATTTTTTCACTAATATTAGGGGAGCGCCGCGACCCCGTGCGTCTCACATGAGTGATTGACTAGTTACTTATAAATTCATGTTCATATTACCTCACATCCAATCGATGCGAGACTTTTAACATGATACTTCAAAGAGTCAAATATATCCATAATAGGTTGTGGTAAATACACGAGGGGTGTGTTCGATTCCCTTCTCAAAACTTGATTGGTATTCTAATTTTACAAAAATGTTTTTTTTTATCGATGTTTAAATTTTAAAAAGTAAAACAGTTTCGAGAAGTTTTGTTTTTAATTTTCTTCTTAAAAACAATTTTCTAAAATATTTTTATAAAACACATATATTTTAAAAACTAAAAACCAAAATTGTTTCAAACATGCTCTATAAATGTTTTTTTTCAATGTATATCTAATATATTAATTATTTGCAAGAAACACATAGTCTGATTTATTTAGGTTATGTCTTTGACAATTTTTATTGCTGAAAATATCAATGTAAGATGATTAAATTTATTTATCCAGTGATATGCGTCTTAGTATAAGTGTCTTAATATTTTTTTGTTTTAGATGAAGTGGTAATCCACTGAAATTAAATTTATATAATTGTGAGATTTAGGATTCGAACTCGGGTCACGATGTCCGGCCTAACAATTTCGGGAAATTTTGTCAGTTGAGCTAGCTAGGACTTATAAGACCATTTAATATAAAATTTCTATTTATAGTTAAAGTTAGTTTCTTTTAATTTCTTGGTCTCTCCTTCTTTCACTCCTCTTCTCTTCAAACAAATTAATAATCTCAATCTACTGAAATGGAAAGACAAGTGGACATTTTGGAAGACTTAAAATGATAATGCATTGTACACTTATATATATATATCTTGAAAAACAGCATAGTCAAAAAAGCCCTAAAACCCTACCCCAAAACATTATTAAAGTTATTAAAGAAAACAAATACAAACAAAAACTAGCTGGAGCTTCCTGCCTAAGTTTCTTGTTGCGTGGCTTCTTTGAGAAGCTCACAATGACTTGTCGGATACATTGTAGATACTAACATGCATACGTACATGAAATTAATCCTTACTTTTTATTTTTCTTTGTAGAGAAATAAAATCCTCAATTCTTAATGAATGGTTATGCATGCTAATCTCATGTCCTTTATAATGTAGTAAATGTGAAAATTGAACAATATATAAATCAGATAAAAATGTGGGGTAAATTTTGTGATTGTTTATTTTCCAATGTGAATGATCCTCCTATGGTTATTAAGAGGATCAACACTAGCTCCCGTCTGAAATATACTACTTCTATTTTGAATATAAGCAAAAAAATAATTTTTTAAATTCTTTAAATAAAACATGTATTTGGACGTACTATTTTATGATCTGGATATATGTTTTATTGAATGAGCTCAAATTTTTTTTGCTTATACTTAAAATCGAAAAGAGTAAGCATAATAGTATTTAGATAACTATAAACCCATTTTTCTTATAAGATTTGAAAAAATACGTTGTGTGAAATTCCATGTATGTTAATTTTGGTTCATGACCCAACATTTTCTTCGTGGCAGTCACTTGAAAACTCCAAACCAATTGCATATTATATAAATAGATTTCTTCAAAGTGAACTGACTAAAACGCTGTCTAGCTTGGAACAGCAGTGAAAATGTTCAATGACTTTGGCAGCAAGTATCATATATAATCACTTTCAGTTTTTTTTGAAAATATTTATAAATTATAAGATACTGTTAGTGACATTCATGCATAAGTAAAATCAACGAACTTGCGTTGAAAAATCATGAAAATTCAGTAGTTACATATACTACCTCCGTTTTCTTCATTTGCAATTTTTTTTTTCCTTAAATAACTATTTGTCACTTTAAAATAGTAAAAAGCATTTAGCAACTTTTTTAACAATACTTTTGATAATTATAGATTTTTTATGTTACTTTTGAAGAATTGTGAAAAACTTATCTAACAAAAATTAGTCACATATATAAATTCATTCAAGTCGAGTAAAAATTTGCTTGAGTACCAATTGCAAGCACCTTGCATACGAAATCTGTATTAATTTTCGCTTAACTTTATTCTTTTTTTGCTGGCAAACGTTCTTTCTGAAATTGCGGCCGTGCATTGTGCAAGTGTGAAAGGAAAAGGAGATAAGAAGCGCGACTGCGTGTATTTTTTTTAAAAAAAGAAAGCAATTGCGTGTATTTTTTTTTAGAAAAAAGAAAGAAGCAATTGCGTGTATTTTTTTTTTAGAAAGCAGCAATTGCGTGTAGTTTTTTTTTAGAAAAAAGAAAGAAGTAATTGCGTGTATATAGCGTTAGTTTGATTTGTAAAATGATGAATAGCACCCAAAAAAAGTGCAAAACACACCCTTGATTTACTGGATAACATTTTATCTTACACGACGTTTGATGAACAATAAAACCCTGCAAATAAAATTATATAAATTTTTCTATAATACCCTTTATAATAGATCGATAAAGAGAGGAGTATATACTTCCTCCGTTATACCCTGTATAATGTTAATTCTTAGTAACTGTATAAAAAATAATCCATAACATAACAATCAATGCATTTTAACTTTGTGACACTTTAAAAATAATTAGATGAGTTAAACGGTATGTCTGGAACAATAGTTAAAAAAATAATAATGGTAATATGATTTTGAAAATAGAACATTAAATTTCTTAAAAATTTATAAAAGAACTTTTTATACTTAAAACTTTAACTTATATTTTATTTTATTTTGTTTTCGTTCTATTTAACATGACTCATATAAAAATTAAGTTCATTTTATCAATAAAAAATGTCAACGTGACAAAATTAATTAGGGAGTGTAATTGTGATAAATAAATGACGATTATTAATTGAGAAATTATTAAGTAGTGTAATTGTTGGTTGGTGCAATATGAATGTAGATTGTGTATGTACATTTTATTTATTTCTCTATATACGTATAAATTTTTTTTATCCCGTGTTAAGTTACATTCTGTGTCAGTTCGTATGTACAGTAGAAACTCTTTAAATTAATACTCGGTAAATTAATAAATTTGTCCGGTCCCGACTTAGGCCAGTGTAAAAAATTGAAAAATTCGATAAAATAATAAGATAATAATTTTTCGGGAGATCCCTTTGTAATTTTCGGTCCCAAGAAAATCATAAATTAATAATTCATAGAAACTGAAAAAAATATATTACACTCTATTAAAATATGATTCAATAGATGTCTGCTTAATAATATATTGAACCCATTTGTTCCTCTTGTTTACATCAAAAGTCATTATTGATTTCCAATGCATATTACTAAAGTCATTATTGATTTCCAATGCCTACTAAAGTCATTATTGATTTACAAGTCATTAAAAACTCTTTAAATTAATAATTATTAATTTATCGATAAATTAATAACTCTCTAAATTAATAAATTTCTCCGGTCCGGACTCTATTAATTTATAGAGATTTTACTGTACGTGTCTGAAATTTTACATAGCTTTAAGAACACTCAAATTTGACACTGCAGCTAAATAAAACTCTCAACACATATACCACTCTGTAAGTCTAACTCTAAAGAGTTGAAACGTCCACCCATGAAGAATCATGTTGCCCCATCTCCACTCTTACCCACCACCCTTTACTACTTTTCTTTTTCTTTTCTTATTTACTAATTAGTGTTTTTTTTTTTTTGGTACAGTACTGATTAATGTTTTAACTCATTAATTAAAGTTAATTTTATTTACTTAGTTCTCTATTAATCTAATTAGTCAATCTTTCATTCATGTAAATATATTAATTAACTCAAAATAAATTGTAATTGCATTCTCAATGTAAACTTTAATATATATGTTGCAACAGGGTTGGTCCAAAACCCAAACTACTATAGTAGGAGTAAAAACAATTTACTAAACTTGTACAAAAAAAAACAATTTACTAAACAAGATAAAGCAAAACTTCCAACCAAATTGTTTATGTTATTAATAATTACTACAATTTTTTTTATTTGTTAATTACCACTGTTAATTGGCAAAATACAGGTTATGATACATTTTTATTTTTTTACAATTTTATGGACATACATTCAAATAATTTAGGTTGTCAATTTTATTTATTTTTTAAAATTGAAAACTTTGTTCATATTATATTTTATTTTTAACATTTTTTTTTGTAACATAAATTAATTTTAATATTATTTATTTTTAATTAAAAAGAGTCTTATTTTAAAATTTAGATCTATAAATCAATCGTTAGTTGGTTCAGCTGTGATATCGATAATTGACGCTGAACTTGATATATAGGGTATCACAATTTGATCATCCGCAACTGTGATCCTAATTGCAATTACGATCGTATTACACTAAACGAACAATTTTTTAAAAAGATATACAAGATTGGTGTGGGAGAATTAAGGAGTTGAGTGATAATAGTGAGTTTCGATTTACTCTTTATAATAGATGAAATGATAAATTCATTATAAACTCACACACATAAATGAAAGGAGTCAAAATTCGAATTCCGGTCATGAAAATTAACCTAACAATTTCAACTATTTTTTACTAGTTAAACTAAGACTTATAAATTTACCATTTTATTTTATGAATAACTTAACAAGGAATTTAGATATACAGTATAAACTCATTTATTCCATGATGATATAGACAAGCGTATATACGGGGACATTAACATAAGCAAACTTGGCGTTCAAGCAGCCTTTTCCTTATATATGTAGACCCCACCATTTCTTTTCTTTATCCCTCACATTACATCTCTTCTCTCTATCTCTTAACAACATCAAAGTCATTAACTATGCACTTCAATCATACACAACAAGTATTTGCTAGCACAAGAGGTGATCCCTTCAGGGAAAAACGTGTTTCATAAAAGATTAGCCTATATATATACTAGCTCTCCCTTTTTTTTTCTTCTTTTTTTATTTTTTCCTATATTTATTTATTTTTGTTTTGTTTTGGATTATTATTATTATTATTTTTGGGGAGCTGAATCTGTGATATTGTTGTAGCTAGCGAAGGTGTGAAAAAAGAGATCATGACATGG
The DNA here is from genome assembly GCA_030408175.1 of Trifolium repens. Taxonomy (NCBI): domain Eukaryota; kingdom Viridiplantae; phylum Streptophyta; class Magnoliopsida; order Fabales; family Fabaceae; genus Trifolium; species Trifolium repens. The sequence continues at coordinate 40,282,857 of CP125842.1, read as the reverse complement.
TGCAATGACTCAAATGATCAAGATAGAGGCATTGAAGTAATCACATCCACCATTATTCCTAGAACAAGCAATGAAACTACTCTTGTTCCTCATGATGCCACAAAACAACCCCAAATTCCAACCTTAACTTGCCCCTCATGTGGCCATAACTTTGAAACCAAAGATAAGGTATTTTCATTTTATTATTTTTTTTATTACGGCGGCCTAGTCGTAGAAATCAAACTCTATATCCTGAGATTACAACACTCACACATTCGGCGCTCAGCCACTTAATTAAATTCAAAATTTTAGTTATTTTACTTTTTTGAAATTTTTATTGATTATCTGTGAATGAATTAATAGTGTGGAATTATTATTATTATTATTTTATTTTTTAAAAAAAAAATTGTTAATTGTGTGTGAATGAATGAATTAATAGGGTGGAAAAAATGAATTGCTGGGGTTACCAGCTGGAATGAAATTTGATCCAAATGATCAAGAGATACTACAACACTTGGAAGCAAAAGTTGTGTTTGATGTGACCAAACTTCATCCTCTCATTGATGAGTTCATACCAACGCTTGATGGAGAGGATGGAATCTGTTGTACACATCCAGAAAAGCTACCAGGTCTTAATTTCATTTTACTCCTTTTTAACTTTTTCTCTTGTTAATTTCATGCATGCTTTGGAAATACCGTTTTATTTATGCATACTTCAAGAAGAAAATTAATTATGACCATAATTTGAACTTTGTCTTTAAATTTTTTTTTTTACTAAATTTAGTGTCAAATGAATATTCGAGATTAATTTCATATTTTATGGTCAAATAATTTTTTTTATAATAAAATAAAGAGACATTTAATATAAACATGTGAATATTATTATTTTTAGTAAATTTTAATAAATATTAAAATGCTTTTAATATGGATCTCTCTAAAATAGTTTAAAGATGGTCCCTTAATTTTTTTAGTAGAAAAATGCATTTTATAATGATAAAAAAATATGTCATAGTTTTTTTAAACTTTATTAAAATTAATGAGTTTTACATTTGAGTCAAATATATATTAGAGACCGCTATTAATTTATTCTTAAATTTTTATTACAGTATTAATTATTAATAAGTACTCCCTCCGTCCCTATTTATAGGAGTTAGTTTGACAAAAAGTTTGTCCCTTTTTATAAGACCCTTTTACAATTATCAATGACATTAATTATATTTATTTTCCAAACTTACCCTTATTTACTTTGCATAGTTTTTTTAATAGCATTAAATTCTCTCTTGTTTGATACAAAACACTACAATTTATTGTAAGGGTAAACATGTAAAATTAATATAATTTGTCAATCAATTTAATACTAAAATCCACTTTCTTAATACCCGTGTTTTGTCAAACTAGCTCCTATAATTAGGGACGGAGGGAGTAAAAAAAACTTTCTTTTTCTTTCTTTTTTTAACTATTTTTTAGAGGTCCATTTTGAATGGACCTAATAATTGATTGTTAACATGACAAATTGATGTCTAAAACCTTAACTACACAAAGGTGGAGTTGGTTTGTGAAAATCAATAGTGAATAAATCAATTAAACAAAGACCCTAGCTAGAATAAGATAGTTTACCAGTCAAAGAAATAACGTATCGTTTGCTTCGTCTTTCTTTTTTGCATTAATTTGTAATTAACGTGATAAAGAAAAATTTGTGTCACTCTTATTAGATTATATCTTTGAAGAAATTAAGCAAATGAGAGACGAATCATGATTTTAAGTATGCTACAAGGAATGATATTATGGAAAATATGTATGCTTTAAAATGTACACCGACCAAACTATACATGATTAACATATGAGTAAATAAAAGTTGATATATTAAAATACCAACTATTGTTTTTAATTTCTTATATATCTTCATTGTTAATAATCTTTTTTAAATTGAAATTAAAAGGAGACACAAGATGAGAAAGGTGTCTTGAAATCCTAACTACCCTAAACATTAATCACATGTCAAGACGTAATGTAACTGTATATAATTATCAAAAGGGTTAAAGTAATAGTACTACAGCTCAAAATCTTGGGAGATAATTTTTTTCTTTCGATAAGCTTTTCATATCTTCACCAACAAGCAGTTATATCCATCTAGTGCTAGCAATCTGGGTAAAGATTCTCTCCATTTTTTGGAAAAACATAATCATCGAATACAATTTTAAAATGAATAAAAGATATATGCGTAATTTTAGTTTAAAAGAAAATGGCCGAACTGCTTTTACCACTTTTAATTTTAGATTTGGCGGAAAAAATGATAGATAGTTGTGTTAGTCGTGAAAAGATTCCTCGCAATATTTAACATTATTGATAAGAAGGAGCATTGCAATATATAGCGTAACTCTTTATCACGAAAATTTTGCAAAGTGGGCCTTAAGTTTAAAAGAAAATGACCAATTGACTTTATCACTTAAATTTTGGATTTGGCGAAAAAACGATAGGTAGTTGTGTCAGTCGTGAGAAGATTCTTCACGATATTTAGCATTATTGATAAGAAAGAGCATTGTAATATATAGTGTAACTCTTTATCACGAAAATTTCGCGACGTGTGCTTTTAGCTTAAAAGAAAATAGCCAAACCGTTTTTAGTACTTTTAATTTTAATTTGGAGCAAAATTCGACAGGTAGTTGTGTTAATCATGATGAATTGTGAGAAGTTTTCTCGTGATATTTAGCATTATATATAAGAAAAATATATGAATTTGAATTCTATGTAGTCGGAAAATTTCACCTTAGTTTATGTAGTTGGGACATTAGTGTCCATTCAATTAAGGTCGACAATCCAAGAAAATACATATTTTAATTTGTTTTTATATTTTAAAATACCAAATTTAAATCTATACATCTAATAATCTTGATCAGACAGACACTGATGTCCCGGCTTTGTGAATGCGGAAAATCTTTGGCCGTAGAGAATACGAATTCCAAATATATAAATAACAAATTAGTTACATGTGCACCATTGTGTGAAAATGCAGGTGTAAGAAAAGATGGACAGATCAAACACTTCTTTCACAGGCCATCTAAAGCATACACAACTGGAACAAGAAAAAGAAGAAAGGTTCATACTGGTGTTGATGGAGGTGAAACAAGATGGCACAAAACAGGGAAAACAAGACCAGTTTTCATTGGTGGTGTTGTGAAAGGTTTCAAAAAGATTCTAGTCCTCTACACTAACTATGGAAGGCAAAGGAAACCAGAGAAGACTAATTGGGTGATGCATCAATACCATCTTGGTAATAGTGAAGAAGAAAAAGATGGTGAATTAGTTGTTTCAAAAGTTTTCTACCAAACACAACCTAGACAATGTGGTGGTAATAATAATGGAATTATAATAAGGGAAAATTATGATGAAAATAGATTGATGAATGCTGAAGGAAATGTCCAAGATGATGATAATGAAGCTCTTCCTCCTCCTCCTATGGATTACTACAATTCTCATTTCATTAATTATGAACATGTTGTTGGTCATAATTTGGAAAGCTCATCAATGTCTCAATTTATTCCAAACATGGTTATGCAAGGTGATAACTCTTCCTTTATTGGATTAGCAATGGATGCAAACAAAGCAAGGTTGGACAGAAATTAGCTATGTGGATCAAAAGCTTATTGCTTGAAGATTACCTAGATGTTGATGGTTATTTATTTATTTATTTATTATTGTTATTGTTATATATTATTATATCAGTATTTATTCTATATATATGTGGATTATATGTAATAATAGAGATATTTGAGGATGTAGAAATAAATAAGGTTATCTTCCATATTAGAAAATATATATGGAGGGCATTATCCTACCCTGTTAAAATTTAAGGATGTAATAAGAATATAAGATTATTATTCTTCCATCGTGGTTTATTTAATTTAAAAAAAAAAAAAAAAAAAAGGTGAAGGCATTCGTTTTTCTTTTATTTTTTGAATGAGGCATTCAATGCTATTTTAGCTTAATAAAATTAAACTATTACCATTAAGATAATACATTTTATAGTTTTATGATTATTTTCGTCTCAAATTGAGTTATTTTAACAATTTAATACAAATTCAAATTCATATATTTTCATTTATATATATATATATATATACATAATTTTGTATATAAAAATATACAAATTAAAAATTTATATAATTTTTTATGGGAAATAAAAAATTTGAGTTCTTTTTTACAAATTATCCTTCATTAATAACAGAAAAAAAGATTAATTATATGAAATGAAATAAAAAAGAGTTATGAACAGATATAATAGAAAATATAGAAAAGATTAATTTCGCCAAATTACTCACTACACCCCACTTTATAGTATGATGTGAAGTAATAGTTAATTCATATTGGTTTGTTATGTGAAAATGTTTTACACTGACATAGCATACGTTCATTGAACTGAAAGAAAAAATAATATTAAAAAAATCAAAAGGGTATCTTTGTATATATTTATGCGGTGTAAGTGTTTAATATTGTGTTCTTTGTTCATTTCTCTAAAATAGTGCATGTTCCAATATTCGACATGTATACATCATATACAAGCCGAGTGTTTCTTATCACTATGTTTGTTTAAGTTTTTTAAAAAATAATTTTGTTTTGAAAAAATATAGAATTTTTTTTATAGATTTTTAAATCGCTTTTCAATTTATTTACAATCATAGAAATAATTTCTTTAAAATGTGAAGCTTGAGTTTCTTAGTAAAAAAAATAGATATTAAAAAAACTACTAGGGGGTTAATTAGCTTTTCATTTTAAGGTAAAAATTGATATAATTACTATTAAATTACCTTATTTGTCAACATCACCTTTAATAATATTTTGAATATTTTACCATTCATTGTAATTTTATTTTTAGTGTCATTACCAATTTAATCTCGTCCGTGGGTCAATCATTCATTGTAATTTTACTCTAACAGTAATGTTAGAAATAATATAAAATCATTGATGTGGCCTATCCTAACAGCTTAAGCTTTTGGGATAATCGGTTATTTGACATGGTATCAGACCCTCTATGACTAAGTGGTCTAGAGTTCGATCCCCGCTCCCCTCACTTTCTAATTAAAAAGTGAAATTTAAGCATATGGTAGGTGGACCTATGCATTATCCACGCTTCAAGCCCAAACGGGCTCTTGCGTGAGGGGGCGTGTTAGAAATAATATAAAACCATTGATGTGTCATATCCTAACAGGTATAGACCTCCCAAATTCTAATATGGTATCAGAGCCTATCCTAGATTCATTTGTTGTTTGTTGTGGGGACCTCTCATATTTAGGTCATCCGTTGTTGTTGATTCCACACACCAAGCCCAATAGTGTTGGGCATGAGGGGGGGTGTTAGAAGTCCCACATTGGCTAGAGATATGGCAAAAATAGCCTTTATAAGTGTAGTGCAAACCTCAACTCTAAAGCTAACTTTTGAATTTACTCTAACATTAATTTTCAATTGTTGTAGAATGTGCATAAAAATATGAACGGAAACAATAAAAGATTATACAGAGGATCAACCACAAATGACACATGTATTGTCCTTTGCTTTGAGACACGTTTTGGCATTGGAGGCATTTGGCCTCTACCCGTGCTTGTAGAATGAGTTCTATGGTCAATGTGCCACATAATTATTTTTATCTCATTCTAACGGACTTTGATATATGTTGGGCTTTTAGCCAATCAAAGAACAACATGAAATCTTGTACCAAAAATAAATAAATAATAATAATAATTCCTTATGAAATTAAATTACTTCTCATAATCTATAACTAGTTAATTTGGTACATTTCTTAACAATATCAATTTCATTTTTCAGCATAATTTTTTTAAAAAAAAAAAACTAAGCAAAATCAATAATACAATAAAAAAGTTTTACAAAAATCCAAGCGGAATTCTCAAAATAAATTAAATTTCATATGAAACAACAGTTTAATCTTCTCTTTTTTTAATCTAGAAATGTAAAGAGAAAAAAGGTTAAACTGTTCATTTGGTCCCTTACGTTTATTTTAGGTTTGAATCAAGTCACTTATGTTTTAAAAATTTGAATTTGGTCCATCACGTTATCAACGTTTGCCTTAGCTAGTCCCTTCCGTCAAATTTTTCACTAATTTCGTTTGATCCTTACACGTGGCCGACAGTGGATAGGTGGAAGTGATTTTGGACACGTTGACAGTCATATAATAAACAAAACCTTCACAAATGGAAAAAAAGAGTTAGTGTTCGCAAAGATCTTTGTCGTATTTTTTTTCTATTTGCGAAGGTTCTGTTTATTATATGGCATTCCACGTGTCCAAAATCACTTCCACGTGTGTAAACCGTCAGACATGTGTAAGGATCAAACAGAGTTAGTAATAAATTTGACGGAATGGACTAATTAATGCAAATGTTGATAACGTGAGGGACCAAATTTAAACTTTTAAAACATAAGAGACCTGATTCAAACCTAAAATAAACGTAAGAGACCAAATAAACAGTTTAGCCGAGAAAAAAATAGATTGAACTCAGCCATGAAGTTTAATTCTTTCTTCAATTTTTTATCTCAAGTCTATAAAAGAGTGCACAATCAATTTTCAAAAGTGCCCCCAGGTCATGGCTCCTTCTAAGGTGCATGACCTGAATAAGTCTCTCACCGTAGGAGACCATAAATAAGTTTTTTCATTTTTTTTAAAAAAAGTTTTGTTTTAATAACTAAAATGATTTAGTGTTGTTTAAGTGCGGGTACTTAAAATGATTTAGTTTTTTCATTTTTTCAAAAAAAAGTTTTGTTTTAATAACTAAAATGATTTAGTGTTGTTTTAGTGGTGATGATCGGATTTTGAATTAATTGACATATTGTAATAGCAGTCTCATCGGAAACTTAGTTTTAATGAAAAGGTCATGAAGTTTACCTAAAACTACTGATTTTAACTAGAGATTTCAAATTTAATTAATCCAACCGTTCAATATCACCTAATTGGACTAATAAACGAATGAGAAAAAGAATTATGATGATCGTACTCCGAATGGATAGACATATTGCAATAACATTCTCATCGGAAACTTAGTTTTAATGAAAAGGTCATGAAGTTTACCTAAAACTACTGATTTTAACTGGAGATTTTGAAATCAATCTGATCGTTCAATATCACATTATTGGACTGACAAACGAACGAGAAAAAGAATTTTGATGATCGGACTCCGAATAGATAGACAGATTGTAATAATAATCTCACCGGAAATCTATTCATTCAAAATCTGATCATCAAAATTCATTTTCTCATTTGTATGTTAGTCTAATTAGGTGATATTGAAAGGAGGGATTGATTAAATTTGAAATCTTCAATCAAAATCGATAATTACTTTCAAAGTTCATGACTCTTTCATTAAAACTAGGTTTCTGATGTGACTAAAAAATATTTAAAATATTATCGATAATATATGTATATGTTTGAAATTATAATTTAATGATTACTTTCATTTTTATGATTAAAATAATGACTTAATTAACACTGATTTAATTAAAATAACATATAATAAATATGTAACGTGTACTAAATTGGCATTAATAATGTCATTTTGTTTAGCCATAAAAATGTGAAGAGTCGTAATTATTACTTTTAAAAAATATTATTGATAGTCGCTAAAATGTCTGATAATTATAAGCATTATTTCACGGTCGACCACTTGTTAATCCGGTTAGCCAGTATATATTTAAAACTAAAAATCAATAATATAACTATTTTAATTGACGAGAAATATCAAAGTTGACTTTGTAATAGTGGAACTATCAAAATTAGTATTAATTAAATTTCCAAATTGTAAAATGAAAAAGGTAAAATTACATTTTTGGTCCTTTATCTGATTTTTTTGTAACACTTTAATTGGTCTTTTATCTTTTATTTGTAATATTTTGGTCCTTTATTTTATTTATTTGTAACACTTTGGTCCTTTATTTTTTATTTGAAACATTTTGGTCATTTATCTTTTATAACATTCACATATAAATCCATTTTTTCATATTTTTTTATATTAAAAAAATGATGAATTTTTTTTTTTAAATACCTTTTAATTAAAATTAAATAAAACTCAAAATTTTGATGAATATGTTCATCATTTTCATCAATTCTTTAATATTTTCATATTCTTTAAAGGACTAAAGTGTTACAGAAAAATAAGATAAATGACCAAAGTGTTACAAATAAAAGATAAAGAATCAAAGTGTTACAAAAAATAAGATAAAAGATGAAACTGTTACAAATAAAAAATAAAGGACCAAAATGTTACCAAAAAATAAGATAAAAGATCAATAATGTAATTTTGCTAATGAAAAAAAAATTCTGAATACTTGTGTCAGGGACATACTACATGAAGATCCAGTTTATTTTGCTCTCACATGGTGCGCGACCCGCTAACCTCTCGTACCGTCGTACGGTAGCCTAAGCCCAGGCGAACCTGGCCCGTTATACCACCAATAATTTTAAACAAATTATGTGAGGCAAACCAACTTAAAATACCAAATTTAAAACTTGTAAGCTCGGTCAATAAAAAAAAATAAAATTAAATGACTATCCGCTAGGCCGTTTTGCCACCCCACCTAATAGCACCTTATTAAAAAGTCTAAACTATTGAAATATCTCTTTTGCTTCTAATTTTCTTTGTGATATACTATGAAAGTTTGATACTCTAAAAATGGTGAAGTATCGTGTTCGATACGTACTTAATATCTGATCTTACTTGAGATCAGAGTCGACCAACGTCCGTTATACGGTGCTCCGCCCCAAGTTCCGGTGACTGGAAGGGGGTTGTGTACCTGTATACACTTCGACACTCAGGTCAATATAAGTGTGAAGTGTAGGTTTTCAGAGAGTAAAATGTACCTGACTCCTTACAAATGAGGAGTATATATAGTCCCCAGTGCTGGGCTAAGGCCAATGATGGCAATAAATGTCCATCAATTGGCTGCCGGAAAACGGCTGAAAAGCCATGATGAGCCTTAAATGCTCATTATTCCGTTGTCGACCGTTACGATTTGCTGATATCTATGATCGTTAGGCTGTGTCGAGGAAGGCATTGTGTGATGGCATTGCTCGACAGCCAAAAGGAAGAATTTTCCTTGTCGTTGGGCTGAAGGCCCAGTCCAGAACAGGAGCCCCCCAAGTCGTTATGCTCGGATGCGAGTGTAATGACTTGACGCTCGCTATATCCTGATACGAATAGCTATTTGGACTTTATCTTTTATGTATTAGATTTTTTTCTTTGAGCGGCACATCCTCGTCGAATTTGTTCTGAGGATCCTTAAGATTGAACCCTCGAGCAGGAGTAAATCGCATTTCTCTACGAAGGTTTCAGGAGTTGGGACCCCACAGATTTGATTCCGAACCCATGTATTTATTGTCGAGAATCTCGAAGATCCGTTGATGATTGCGAGCATTTATTGTGTATCCTGATATTGATACGAGGATCGCAATTAGCGGATTATAGTTGAGTAATTTTCGAAAAGATTTTCTCGATTTTGATGAGATTTTCGCGAGCAGGTGATGGGACTTTGAAAGGACAAGTCGTTTCGTCTCCTGCCGCCACGTGTAAAGGCTACTCCGGAATACTTGAGTGCTTATCTGTACAGTTGGCTTTTCGAGGTTTAAATGTGTACCGTTAGATCTACGCGCCTTTTGGGTTACCTTAAGGTTTGATCTGAAGCGTTGGATTCCTTTGAATCATTGTCTTTGGATCAAAGCGATGGTTTAGATTTATGAGGCGTTGCGTTGTTCTGTATAGGTACATCCGTTGGAGATTTGCCTATAAATAGAGAAAGGAGGGATTTTTGAAGTTTTCACTTCATTTATCAAAGTCTCTTAACTTCTCAACTTTCAAACTTCCGTTTTCTCTGCATTCCAACAATTCCAATCATTCATTCTTCAAGTTCTTCACTTCCTTTTCTTCAATCAAGTAAGTATCGTGTTCTTCTCATCTGTTTTGTTGTCAAAACATGTTGCTTATGCTTGATTTTGGCGGTTTAGTGACGGTATTTTTATTTCTGTGATGATACGATGATGGAGGGTTTGTAAGTGGTGGTTAGCACCCTTTACCCTCCTTTAAACGGTAGTTTTTAGGGAAAAACTCTAGTTTTCTGGCTTATTTACCCTTTCTAGGTGGCGGTTGTTGGCGATTTTCGCCTTTACAACTGCTTTTGTTAGTGAGTTTTTTGCCATAAATGTCGAGGATTCATAGTGACCTCTCGAGCATTCATAAATAGATGAGTATCCGTAAGTTTGTATCGGATTATCTTTCGAGCTCTAACTTGTCCCATTGCGCGGACAACTTTTTAGGGATTTGTTGACTCTTAGAATTTTGTCCCAATGGATGTCTGTCCCAATGAATTTTGCTAAACAATGCCTCGGGGCACTCTTTAAGGATTCTATTTAAAATAATAATTTATTCAAAAAATTGAACATTCCAATTCTCAATGCGTTGATTTCACACATTTTTATAATTTTCTTTATAAAACATTACTACTTAAAGTTTAAAGAGTACCCAAAATCCAAATGACACTATTTAGCATTTGCCTATTTCTTTTGATACTAAAACAACCGCTACATCAATCTTAATCATTGAAAATGATTGAGACAGTAATGAAGAGTGAATAGCTTCATCGTCTTAAAATTTTATAGGGTTATGTTAAACAATGCATCCGGTGCACTTATTAAGCATATCAAAATAGAAATAAAATATAAAGTTAATGTCAATAAAAATAACTTTTTACATTTTTAATGTATTGAATGCACGAATTTTTAAATAAAATTTTCTATAATTTCCCTTGTGCAGAGGATAAAATTTCCTTCTTAATAAATTTCCTAGTAAGTGGGTATACTTTATTAATCATAGGAAAGTCACTAACAAGGTTAACCATGAAAAATGAATATAGTCAACCAATTTAATATTAAAACAATTTTCTTAAAACTCGTGTTGTTAAATCATCTCTTATAAATAAAGATAGATGAAATATATGGAATTTAATCGCTACTCTCTCCGACCACTATTATAAGTAAATTTGACTTTTTTGATACATTGAAATTTTTTTTTTTCAATGTATTAAAAAAAGTCAAATTTAACAATGGCAAGAGAAAGTGTGTAAGAGGGAAAAGTGGAAATACAAAAAATAAAATAATTGAAAGCAGGAGCCGTTAGGCGTATCCTCACTCACACTATCCTCATTCCTCACTCAAACTCATTCTCATCGATCACTAAAATGGAACAGCAACAAGTTCTTCCCTCTCTCGCACTTCAAATCCTCGCCGGTCCTCGAAAAGGCGAAACCCTCAATTTCCGACCCGAATCCATAATCAAAATCGGCCGGGTCATCCGCGGCAACACTCTCCCCATCAAAGATCCAGGTATATCCACCAAACATCTCTCTATTCAATTCGAATCCGGTAATTGGATACTCACAGATCTAGATTCCTCAAACGGCACCGTTTTAGACAACAACCGCGTTCCTCCCAACACTCCTTTTCATCTCCGTCATGGATCCACCATTAAGATCGGTGAAGTCACTTCCATCGTCGTTAACTTTGTTTATCCCCAAAATAACCCTACATCTACTGAAGTTGAAGATAAACCAATGAGGGGTAGAAGAGGTACTAATAATAATAAGGGTTTAAAAGTTAGGGTTCCTGTTCAGAGTATTGATGAAAACGCAATTTTAAATGATGGTGATGATTCTGAGCATGTGGATCGACCTGAGCCAGCGCTGGTTACACGTAATACGAGGAGTACGCGGAGTGGAGTTGTTGTTTCTGATTCTGCTGATGGGAATTTGGATGCTGTTGAAGAAAAGGTGGAAGAGCCGAAGAATGTGAGGGTCACACGGAATTCGAAGAATAAGAAGAATGCGGTTGAGATTTGTGGTTCGAGTATTGGGAATTTGGAAGCTCTGGAAGAGAAGGTGGAGGAACTGAAGAATGTGAGGGTGACAAGGAATTTGAAGAATAAGCTGAACAAAATGGGGATTTCTGAATCAAGTATTGGGGATTTGGATGCTGTGAAAGAGAAGGCGGAGGAGGGACCGAGGAATGGAAGGGTGACGAGGAACACGAAGAATAAAGGGGTTGTAATTGAGGAAAATTCGAGCTTGGTGGATGGGGTGGAGAATGTTGTGAAAAAGAAAACAAGGGGTGGTGCCAAGGGTAAGAAGAAGGTACAGGAAGAGTGTGTTGGTGATGGAGATGATGAAGAGAATTGTGATGATGGGAGAGAAAAGGAGAATTTGAATGGGGATGATAATTGGCCTGATTTGGGGAAAATTACTTTAGGTGAGTGGTTTGATTTCTTGGAAGTTTATTTGCCTAAACAGATAAATGATGAAACTGAAGCCATTATTGATTCCATGAGACAAAAAGCCGAGAGACTCCGCGAGTACGTCAAAATGTATCAGAATCAAAAAGCTTGAAATCCCTTAGAATGCTAGTATATGTAGTTGCTGATAGTTATTTGAAGCATTAGCATAACTGTTAGGTAGTTAGATTTTGTTAACTGAATGAGTTCTTAGTTAGCACTCTTCCGTTAATATAATGTACCTCGATTATTGCTTTTAATGAAGTAAGACAAATTTACAGAAACTATTGTGTTTTCCCTTAGATCCTTCAATGTTGTTTCTTCTTTTCAGAAACAAAGTTAATACCTCGTCAGTTTAACAAGTTCCATTCACTTTTTAGTTTGTATTTATTACTAGTATATACTAAGATAAAGCATAGTCTTGACTCTTGATGAATTTATCTTGTATTCGACTGCTGTATTATTTGTAATATTCTGGTACCAAATCTTCTATTTGTAAGCTGGTTAATGATTTCTGTTATTATTAGATGAGGTTTAAAAAAACTGGAGTGAGAGGGACTCCTAGTGCATGGAGTGTGGTTTGAGGATTACGGAAACTGAAGTGAGAGTGACTACTAGTGGATCGGCTGATACCAGCCATCTTGATGATCAACATCAAGAGCAAAATCAATCATTCGTATCTTCAAAGAACTGATTACAATGGGCTATATACGGCAAATACAATTGTGATGAGTGTCATGATTAAACGGCATTGGTCATAAGGTGACTGGAACTTCTCAGACATGAAACTGCTTTGCATTTAGCTAATTCAGTAGCTTTATTCTACTGTTACAGTAATTGCATTTAGCTTTGTGTGTGTGTGTGTGTGTGTGTGTGAATTCTTGCATTTTAGATCATCGTGAACTTAGCGATACACAAGCTGTGGAGTCTGATCAGCCAAAATTCCCCTTCCAACTATATCTGATTTGGGAGGCCCTTACAGATTGGTGTCCTCAAGTTCCAAAAGGGGCATATAGCTTAGTTGATACTGGTCCAAATCTTTGAATTTGAGTTAATTAAGATATATATGTACTTTAAATCATATCAAGTATTGTTGCGCTTTAATTTCTGACTTTAGAGTCAACCTCATCTTGTTGTTGGAACTAACAATGGTACAGTTCAGGTTTGATCTCCAAGATCATGTTTTGATATACTCCCCATTTGTTAGATCAACATGTATTTTTGTAAACCAGGTTTATGTAAAGAATTATATAGTTGGTGTTTTTTCTCTGAGTGAGAGGGTCTATTAATTTTGATCCTGTTCGCTGTTAGCTTTCATCACTGTTCCTGTTTGCTGTTAGTTTTCATCTCGCTGTGATTCACAAAGGAAAGGGTTGCATGGTAAGTTCTTCAGTTTCATCTTTACGAATTCTGGTATTGTCCATCTTTATTCGTAAGGTAGGACACACATATAGTTCTTGTCTCTTCAATCGTGTCTCCCTGACTTTGTCTCTTCAATTGCGTGTCCTTGTTCTTTAATTGCAGCTCCTGCGCAAAGGTTCCATGGCCCTTGTTGCCCTTGCATGAGCTTCTATTCTCGTCATCCGCTCTTGGTGCCATCATTTGTGAGTTTATCGTCTGTTTCATTTTTTCCTCATCACTTGCATTATACTTTAAGCATAAATAGTAAATCAATTGATTCATTTTTATATATCTGATGAATTTTGTGGGGTATTGTCTGAGAATGAACAAAATATGGATTTCTTTTATTACAAAATGCCAATTAGTCGAGATTCAGTTTTGGTAATTTTCCCAACTGGAAAACCAGTATCCATTTGGACAGTATTATGTCAAAATCTAGAAACGAAGGAACAATGATTATGTTTGGAATAGCAGATAAAAAGAGATAGGATAACTTTCAGGAAGTTATATAGTAAGTTAGACATAAGAGGGTTAGGAGAAGGTAGAGTCAAGGTTTAATTAGAGTTCCCTTGGTATGAGTTAGTTGGGCTTTTTATAATATTAGTCTTGGATTTGAACTGAAATTGCAGTGTAGATTCATTTGCAATTGCTTTGTTTGTAGATTAATTTGTGCATTAATGTTTCAGTCACAATTGTGCTACTGCTGCAATTTTCGTTTCTGCATAATTGTGGTTCTACTACAGTGTGCGTTTCTTTTTTATGAATAACCCTGCACTGTTGTTTTTTTGTATATTCAGAGTTCTATTTCCACCGGTTTTTCCGTTTCTGGTTTTGCAATTCTGATTTGAGAGCTTGAAACTGTTTCATTTGTGCAAGGTATAATGCTGGAGGGCTTGTTAGAAAGGAACATGAGCAAAGGATTTATGATGTTGCAATGAAGGCTTCAAAAGAATTTGATCAAGCTCACATACAGAACTACAAAATAATCACAAAGATGTAAAATTTTGTTGGATATCATTATATTTGTATTTCAAATTGATAATATTCAATTTAGCATCATATTAAGGATATCAGTGCTGCGTTATCCCTAGTCCTATAACCATGAAACTGCTAAACTCTTCGGCCTTATAATAAAATGCACCATTATATGACTCTTTATAATGCATAATTTGTCATATATATTATGCAAGGAGAACAGGGAAAAAATAATAAAGAAAATCGCACTTTGTTTAGTCGGTTACTATTTAAAGCAATTTAACAAACAAGTTGTTAAGTTGGCTCAAAATTTGACTTGACAACTCAAAACTTGTTATGTCGCCTGATATAAAATCGGACATGGAACTGACTTCTTTTTTTTCTTTTTCCTGCACTAGTGAGCTCCTAATACTGGAAACAGGAGCAGTGATTCACTCAGGGTACAGTAAAGTGTAACAAAAATTGTTGTTGATAGTTTGCGTCTAAAATAGAATCAAGAACAGGAGCAACTAGCTGTTGCATGTAACACATCTCGTAAAATAGTGAATATTTTTGTTAATGAAAAACACTACCGTCAGAAAACAAAGTTGAGTTATTTGCTTTTGAGATGGGAGTAATATTTTTATTAAGTTTATGTGAAATATAATATTATATAATTACTTGCGTTTTCTGTTTTGGTTGTACAAGACATGAAAGAAAATGATTAAATAATATATATTTTTAAAATAATTAAATGATTTTTTTTTGTGTATGTGACTAAATGGTTGTGACCACCTTAGTATTTTCCCAAGACATGATTATTCAATACCGGTGGAAAAACTATGTTATGTGATATAGACATCCTTGTCCACATAGAATAAAGACATTTTCATTCTGCCAATTTAATATAGTTACCTGTTGAAACTTTCCATTGATTCTATCCTATAATTTAGAATAATAGAACTCTTTTTTTTCCCCTCAATCCCTCTCCTGTTTTAGGTACTAACTAATAAGCATATACTGTTGATTCCTTTCTCTTCTAAGGAAAGAATCCTCACAGTTGGTTAATCCATTCTTGCTACAGTCTTCATCTCAGAATAGACGTTTCAAAGTTTAACTCTTGCTACACAATAGTGTAAAGTGATTTCAGAAATATCAAGTCACTGTAAGGTTTATCAACAAGTGAGAAATGGAGGAAAATCAAGGGACTCTTCCTCTTAGTACCTGCCATGTTCAAAAGTGGTTGCTTATCATCAATAGGTTACACATGCTCCTTCATTCCATAGCTTTAAGCTTCTTGTTTTATTACAGGTTGAGCTTTCTTTTTCAAGACACAGAAAACACTGGAAGCCATTTGTTACCATGGTTCCTTGTTTTTACTTCAGAAATCATTCTCTCCTTCATTTGGTTTCTTGGCCAAGCTTATCGTTGGCGTCCAGTTTCACGGGCTGTCTTCCCGGAGAGATTGCCAGAGGATGATAAGCTTCCTGCTGTTGATGTGTTCATATGCACTGCAGATCCAATTAAGGAACCCACTTTAGAGGTGATGAATACTGTTTTATCATCCATGGCATTAGATTATCCTCAAGAGAAGCTTCATGTGTATCTTTCAGATGATGGTTGTTCTCCCATGACCCTTTATGGTATGAGAAAAGCTTATGAGTTTGCAAGGTGGTGGCTTCCCTTCTGCAGAAGATACAAAATAAAGAACAGGTGCCCCAAGGCCTACTTTTCTGCTTTGGAGAATGATGATAGTGACTTTGCTAGGAGTAGTGTGTACATGGAAGATAAGCAAAAGATTAAGGTTCAATATGATTGTTTTATTGAATTTCCATAGGTTGCAGAACTCATATAGAAGCATTGCTTTATGATGAAAATCAACAATTTGCAGGGAAAGTATGAGGCTTTCAAAGAAGAGATAGAGACATTCAGAAAAGATAGTGCCTTTTTCAGAGACAGTGTTACTGCTGGAGATTACTCATCTGTCATTGAGGTATAATAACACTTCATTGTCAATATATCATTTTAATTTCTGTAAGAGATACAATTAATCTGAATTATGTAGGTGATGCACGAAAATATCATCGATGATGTGGACAATATCAAAATGCCTCTCCTTGTCTATGTTTCTCGAGAGAGAAAGCTTTCTAGTCCCCACCATTTCAAGGCTGGAGCCCTCAATGTCCTTGTAAGACTATGATTTTATCTTCCAAAATATATATTAAAAAAAAATTGTTACAAACACAACAAATGTAATTGATTCTATGACTTGCATAATAATTTTTCAGCTTCGTGTATCTGCTGTGATGAGCAATTCTCCCTACATCTTAGTTCTAGATTGTGACATGTTCTGCAACGATCCAACTTCAGCTCGATATGCCATGTGTTTTCATCTTGATCCAAAGATATCATCCTCTTTAGCTTTTGTTCAATTTCCTCAGAAATTTCACAACATTAGCAAGAATGACATCTATGACAGTCAGCTGAGATCATTATTTACAGTACAATGGCAAGGTATGGACGGGCTTATGGGACCTGTGATGTCAGGTACATGCTTTTATATAAAAAGGGTATCACTGTATGGAAATCGCGCGAATGAAGGTATTGAACAAAAGGCTTCTTGTAAAACTCTAGATTGATATATTCTAACATTAATTTATGAATATAGCCATTGTGTTATGATGTAACATACTTTACTGTAATGACTTATGAGTTTTAAGTGTTAGGAGGGACTGATACGCTGCAACTTCAAGAATATTTTGGTTCATCTAATCGATTCATCAAATCACTTGCTCAAAACTACACAAGTGCTTTTTTGTCGGGTCGGAATACATTGCTTCAAGAACCTCACTTGTTGGCTTCTTGTAGATATGAAATTGGCACTAAATGGGGAAAAACTGTAAGTAAACTTTAAAACTCAAAATAAAACATCAAATTTTATAAGACAAAAAGTAAATGTATAATTTTGATTTGTTTCAGGTAGGTTTCATATATGATAGTGTTGTAGAAGATTTCTTGACCGGATTTATCTTGCATTGCAACGGATGGACTTCGGTTTTCTGTCAACCGTCTAGGCCATAGTCACATAATTCTTCCCAAAGGTGACGAACCGCGAATTGGTTCGCGCGTACCAATTCGTGGTACTTTTGCGAATTGGTTCGTCGTAATTCTCTCCGAATTCTTTAAAACCAAAGTACCGGCAAACCACACCAACAATCAAATAAGAACAAAATATAAAATGTTGAGATTGATTTAGACTTAGCTGTGAATATGATGGTTACAGGTATAACATCACTTGTCTACTAGTACAATGCATTTTGTACAATGTATATTGGATTTGAGTTGTATACCTCTCAATGTTAGTTACATTTCTTGATGTGTTACTTGTTTTCCTTCTATGATACACGAAACACATGTGCTATCAGCATACACTCAACTTCTATAGATTAATAATATTAATTAACATAAATTTAATACTAATTAATATTTTCATCAAATATTTTATTTAATTTTTTATTACCAACATACTGATTAGCGTACCGACTATGTATACCCCTCACGTACCGAATTCTTTAAAGGTGGCGTACCGCGTACCCGAACCCGTACCGCGTACCGAAACGAATTGCGAACCGTGTGACTATGGTCTAGGCCGCAGTTCCTTGGTACAGCTACGACAAACTTGAATGATGTACTTATCCAAGGCACTAGATGGTACTCTGGTTTGTTTGAAAATGGTATAAGTAAGGTTTGCCCCCTTATGTATGGGCCTTTAAGGATGCCACTACTTCAAAGTCTATGTTTTGCAGAGCTCACATATTTCCCTCTTTATTGCTTGCCCCTTTGGTGTTTTGCTACCATCCCTCAGCTATGCCTACTAAATGGAATACCCTTGTACCCTAAGGTAATAACTATAATGAGCTCAACTTCTCATCATTTTCACTTCAATCTATGATTGTTAATTACATTCATGTCTTACTAAACATTCGTCTCTTTTAACATCGTTTTGTACAGGTTTCGGATCCATATTTCGTTATCTTTTTATTCATCTTTCTATCATCTCTTTCAAAACATTTACTAGAAGTCTTGTTAACTGGGGGAACACTATATAAGTGGATCAATGAGCAGAGAATCTGGATGATGAAATCAACTACTTGTGATCTATATGGATGTTTGGATGCTTTAATGAATAAAGTTGGTATAAGAGAAGCTAGTTTCTTGCCTACTAATAAAGTAGAGGATGATGAACAAACTTTTTTATACCAAATTGATAAATACGATTTCCGAGCATCGAATATTTTTATAGTTCCGATGATTGCCATCCTCACAATCAACATATCCTGCTTCGTAGTTGGAGTCTATAGAGTGATATTTGTGGGTGATTTCAACAAAATGTTGATACAGATTGTCCTTGCAAGTTTTATCATTACAGTCAACTACCCTATCATTGAAGGGTTGGTGATAAGGAAGGACAAGGGACGCATTTCAAAGTTGGTAGATATACACGTTATCTGTGTTACTATGATTCTTTTGACATTTTGTAAATTCATATAAGTTATAAAATGCAAAATAATATCTTCTACAAGTGATGTACTGTATTTATAAATCTTTATATCTTAATATAATTAAACGAGAGTAACTAGAGGCACCCTAAACCCTAACCCTAATATGAACGGTCTAGATTTTGACACGTGAAAAAAAAATTATATCAACGGATACGATGAAAACTTAAAAGATCAATTTTTAATAATGTTTAATTTTGTTGGTTTAGATTTTGACATTTGGAAAAAATAAAATCAACGGCTACGATAAAAAAAAGATAAACATTAGAAAAAACAAACAAAAAAAAAATTGAGATCTGTCAACAAAAAAAAAGGATAAATATTAATAAAACAAAAAATTAATAATCAGTTACGAAAATTATGTATAGATTCGATCTGTAAAAAAAAAGTGAAAAGGGATAAACATTAATAAAAATAAAAAAAATAAAAACTAATAATCAGTTACAAAATTTTTGTATAGATTCAACTTAATTGATGGTTATAAATACAAGTACCATCAAAGTATTTTTCTCTCACTATATTTTTTTGTTATAATTTATATATTTGTCTTCATATACTTTATTTTGTTTCTATATTTATTTTGAATTTCTAATTTGTATGCGTCAAATCTAAAATCGTTTTCTATGTTTGATTTGCAGATTTTTTGTTCGTTTTGTTACAGTATTATTGTTAATCTAGAGATTTTGTTACGGTTCTATCATCATGAAGTTGCTATTGTTACACTACCTCTATTATCATGAAGTTGTTATTATCGAGTAAGTTTTAAACTTTATGCAACCTTATTTATTTATTTGTTTATTTATATTTTTTTGTTTCACTCCTCTACTTAATG
Source organism: Trifolium repens (assembly GCA_030408175.1). Taxonomy (NCBI): domain Eukaryota; kingdom Viridiplantae; phylum Streptophyta; class Magnoliopsida; order Fabales; family Fabaceae; genus Trifolium; species Trifolium repens. Next base: position 40,262,818 of record CP125842.1, on the reverse strand, counting down.
ATTTATTGTTCTCTTTTTTATATGTTTTGATTTGATTTTTATTTCTCTTTTTGTTTATGTTTTTTGTATAATTATAGTATTCTTTCACTAATTATGTGTTTAATAATCATTCATCTTTTATGCTAATTCAGATACTGGTCAATGCATTGATTTCTTCTAACTATTTTTTTTCTCTCTCATATTTTTAAGTTTGTTATTTTTTTACATTTACAGGTAAAATTGTATTTAAGGGCAGAAGATTTGAAATATTATTAAAATAGATGAGGACAAATTAGGTTTTTTAGTAGTAGTTTATTTTTATATATTATTAGTAGATTTATTTTATGCGTGTACTTATCTTTATTGTAAAAAAAATTCTTAGTTTTTTTTTGTTACTATATTTATGCATAGATTTGTATATAATATTTTTATTTTATTCTTTCTATACTTTTTCTATATTTTTTTAGTGAAATTACAATGAAGGATACACAATTTAGAATATTATCCTATTTTTATGAATAAATTCAACTATAATCTCTATTTTTATTTTTATTTTTCTTATATTTTATGCATTGATTCATGCATAATTTTTTTTTATTGTATATATCTTATTTTTTCTAAAATATTTTTAGTGAAATTACAAAGATAAATATAAAATTTAGAATATTATATTATTTTTATGTATAGATTCGTATATATATTTTTTTGTATTTATCTCATTCTTTCTAAATATTTTTTATAATTTATTTGGTGAATTACAACGAAGGATATAAAACTTATAATATTATTAAAATGGATAAGGAAAGAATAGTAAACTTAGTAGTAATCAACTTTATTATATTGAAATTAAAATAAATAAATTAAAAGTATATAAAATTGAATGAATAAAAATAGTTGTCATTTATCGTGACATACACTAATACCAATCAATATTTTTTCCCTTAAAAATAGGATTTAGCCTTTGGAAATTAAGATATATACTTAAAAAATATATCTTAAAAACGCTCACAAAAATAACTTTTTTTAACAATCCAATAGGGATATACATGAAAAATACATAACAACTGAATTTGTGTTGTTTTTTTACAAGATATGCGTCCAATAAAAAAAATAAGGCTAAACTATATATTTGGTCTCTTACGTTTATTTTAGGTTTCAATTTGGTCCCTTACGTTTAAAAAGTTTTAATTTGGTCCCTTACGTTATCAAAGTTTGCATTAGTTGGTCCCTTCCGTCAGATTCCACTGTTCCACTGTTTTAATTGCACACGTGTCCAGGTGTCCACGTGTCAATCCACGTGTGCAAACCGTCTGCCACGTAAGCAAACCGTCTGCCACATGTGCAAAAACAGACGGAAGGGACCAAATTGAAACCTAAAATAAACGTAAGGGACCAAATTGAAACTTTTTAAACATTAGGGACCAAATTGAAACCTAAAATAAACGTAAGGGACCAAATGTGTAGTTTAGCCAAAAAATAAAGGTTGACTTAAAAATAGGTCTAATTTTTTGTCGATTAAATTAATAATGATTTTTTTAATTAGAAATAGGTACAAATACGTAGTAATAGATATATATTTTCTTACGAATATGATTTGAAAATCAGCAGTACATATATATTTTTTTTATGGAAGCAATAAAGATATACTTGAAAAATATATAGCACTTTTTTTTACAAGATGTGCGTCAAATAAAATATAATAAGTAAATATTGTCTAAAAAATAGGTACCATTTAAGTTCATATTATCCTAATATAACTTCCGTTATAATTAATATTTTTCGTAATTTAGAATAACTAATATTAATAAAATATATTTATATAATAATTATTGTTTGTTTGTTATGATTAATAAAACTAAAGTTATCTTTTTTTTTATATATATAGAAACTAAAATTACCATCAATAATAAAATTTATTGTAATATTAAAATATATGTACCCGTGCGATGCACGGGTTCAAAGTCTAGTATATAATAAAACGAGAGTAATTAGAGGCACCCTAAACCTTAACCCTAACCCTAATATGAACGATCTAGATTTTGACACGTGAAAAAAAATATTATATCAACGGCTATGATGAAAACTTAAAAAATCAATTACTAATAATGTTTAATTTTGTTGGTTTAGATTTTGACATTTGAAAAAAATAAAATCAACGGCTACAATTAAAACTTCAATATTTAATAATAATAATAATACTAATATTCAATTGAATAAAAAACACATCTTAAGGAAGATAAACAACGCATCTGAAGAAAACAACAACACGCACCTTTCAGGGAACAAAAGTAAAACGCAATCTGCATATCCATCTTCCTCAACAAACCGACATGCATCTGCTATCTCAAAATCAAAAACCACCCATCTTCCTCAACAAACCGACTTTGTTGTGTGTGACTTCAATAATGGCAGAAGATGAAGATGAATCAGAGCTTAGCGCTAAGCAAAATCACGAAATTGGTACTTCTTCTTATTCATCGCTTTTCTTCAAATATGTTTCAAATGGATTTTGCCTTTTACTATATTCATGATGAATTTCCTTTAAATCGTAGAATTTGTTTAAAATTTGAGTTATTTCTTCCTATTGTGAATACTGAATCGATAGTTTTTAGCCATTTACAAGGCAATTCATAAACAAATTGGAGATTCTGGCTTTATGAGTCAATTAGTTCTTAGAAGAATCTGAATTTCTAAAATCTGAGAAGAATCTGAGTTTCTAAAATCGATTGGAGTAGAGAAGAAGCGATTCTGAGGTTTGTTATTTTTTTTAATTAACTGTTCTTTTCATTATTATTATTATTTTAATTTTTTCTATTTTATTTATTCCTTATATATAGCATCTGCTCTTGATTTGTTTCTTTTTTAAATTAAATCAATTTTATTCCTTAGATATAGCATCTGATATTGATTTGTTTCTCTTTTAAATTAAATCAATTTCTTAAATATAGCTAACAATAGTTTGTTATTTCTTTATTTTTTTATATCATGATTTAAAAATCACACTAGATAAACTTTAATAATTGCTAGGGGCGTCTCTAATTTTTTGGAGGCCCTGTGAAATTATTAATAATAGGCCTTCAGAGACCCGATAGAATTATTAAAAATAAGATATAATAAAAGAAAAAATGCAAAAAGTTCAAAATAATTATCATCTATTTAAATTACAAATAATATTAATAACACTAAAATGTAATCATTTTTTCATTGATACAAAAAAAGTTTGATAAACAAACATGACCGGCTCCGATTATTTGGAGGCTCGGCTTAAATATTAAAAATGGGTGCATAATAAAATAGCTTAAAATTACAATCTACCACTTATCTATTGATACACATCTAATATTTAATAAAGATTGAAAATATATAACTACTAATATAGGAGGATCTCAAAATTTAGAGGCCCTAAAATTTATCGGAAATTTAGAGGCCCTATGCCGTCGCACATGTGGCACATGTGCTAGAGCCGCCTATGATAATTGCACCAGATATACTTTAACATTCGATAACAATCTGTATCAGTGTTAATCTATAAAATCCTAAATAACTATGGTTTGTTTTGTATCCGTTAAAGCGTTATTAAGCGGTATAACATTACTCAAATGTTACACCGGTGTAATTTGATCCCTTCTCATATATATATATGCTTCTCATTGTTCATGTTTCATATACAGCATTCACTCAAACTCAAATATTGGGTGGGATTTAACATGGGAAAGTTAAATACTTTCCCACCATGGACCACATAGATTAACTGTCAGATGTTATAGTTCTAGGAACTCTTATCATGCACTCACACAACATATTGCATATTCTTCTCTTTCTCTCTCCTCAGTCTCCTCTCCCATTACCTCACCCCCACCACCCCCATGACTTTCAAAGTCTTTGCTTGTTTGGATTCACAATCTAACATGAACTGCTTCTTTTTAAGGTTGTGATGCCCACACTGACAATCATCGTTCAAGTATTAGATATGTTTTATACATTTTTTAGAAAAAAAAATAAAGATGATTTTTTGAATTTTCATGGTGGATAGTTTCATAATCATAAATATTCATCATGAATCAAAATCCAATTTGTTTGATTTGAAAACACATCATTAGAAAGCTTGAATTTAACATTAGAAAAAATCGAATTGGGTATTGAGACAGTGGGCTTGTGATGGTGGGTATTGACTCTTGAGACTTTTTATGGGTTGAGTTCATGTTCAGATTTTTTTTTTTATGGGTTTCTTTCTTCTAGATTTTTTCTTTTTCGTTTTTGACAAATCATGGGTTTCTTTCTTGTATTACATTTTTTTTAGATTTTTGGATTTAGGAGTTTGATGATGATATGTTAGCAGTGGGTTTGATGGTGATGGGTGAGCGGGTATGAAGAGAGACAACTGTGGCCAAGATAGTTTGAGAAAAAAATCTAGTGCAGAGAGTCTATAATAAAAGTATAGTAATTATTTTATCTAAGGGTTAAAAATTAACTGCACCATGGTGGGAAAGTATTTAACTTTTCCATGTTAAACTCCACCCAAATATTGTTGAACGATATTGTCCTTTCTTCCACTAAGAATGCCTACCAGAGGTCCAATCCCGTTTTCCTATTTTTATTTATTTTACAACTAATAGCTTCTCATTGTTCATGTTTCCCTATTATTCACCTACTTTAAATTTTATGCTTTTAATGCAGATTCATCCATCATGTTACCTTCCACACTAATCTCTGCAGTTGTGCTAGGAAAACTTGATTTTCAAGTCAGGGTTAGGGTTATTCATTTATGGATTGTACCAGATCGCATGAAACCTACTGAAGATGGAACCATTCAAATGCTTTTCCTTGATGATAAGGTAAGTATTTTATGTTTGTATTTGAATGCATTATATATTTTTTTGAGTTAGTATATGTATATTTGAAAGCTACAATTATAGCCTGCACAATAGGAAGATGTTGTAGAAATATGCGGAAAAAAAAATTGATTACAACATGTCTATTTTTAAGTGTTTTTGAATGCATAGTATTTGTATAACTAATTATATTTGTATATGTCGCTTTGGTCTAAATTCAGTGTCACAAAATTCAAGCTACTGTTCAAAAGGATCTTATTCCTAAATATATGGATCAACTTGAAGAAGGTTCGGCTTATGTTTTTGAAAAGTTCATGGTTGGTAGCAAAGATGCTTTCTACAAATCTATCGGCCATAAATACAAGCTGAATTTTATGACCTCGACTACGGTTTTCAAAGTAACTGCTCCTGAAATTCTCAATGCTACTGACGAGTCTAGGTTGGTTGGTAAGTTTGTTTACACGACTTCATCTTATTTTATTCGTGTTGTATAATGTTAAACCTTTGCTGATATTTTAATGGCTATTCGTTTTCGATATGCTCAGATGTGATCGGTCATGTAGTTGAGAAAGGTGTTGTGAAGGAAACAATTGTTAAGCGTAAAAAGAGCAAAGTTACAAACTTGACATTGAAGGATTTAGAGTAAGATATATCTTTGTTTAATTGATATACTTACACTACTTTTTTTTTTTTTTTGCATGGGTTAACTATTGAGTATGTATATTGTAGAAACAATCGATTACACTGCTCTTAGTGGAACGATTTTGCTGTGCGCTTTCACCAATTTATGGATACCCATAACTCATCTGAACCTCCTGTTATGATACTACAATTGGTCAGACTAAAGAAAAACTCCTATTTAGGTATGATATTTTTAATTGGTTGATTGATGCAAAATACCAAATATTTTTAAGCTAAAGAATCTTAATATGGTTATTAGGTGTTATGGGAGTAATTAATATCTTTAATGGAACTAAGATACTGCTGATTGCTAACATTTCGGATGTTGCAGAGTATAAATTGTTTTCGACGAAAGCAATTTTCACTGATGGTTTCATTTGCCATGACTATAAACAAGAGTCAAGGTCAGTCACCTAGATATATAGGAGTATATCTTTCACAACCAGTTTTCTCTCACGGCCAATTATATGTTGCATTATCAAGAGTCACATCAAGGAAAGGGTTAAAGATATTAATAACCGATGATAAAGGTGAAGATTCAAATACAACCGAAAATGTGGTTTACAAAGAAGTTTTTAATAATGTTCAGTAATTGTTTTTTACAATAATAATATTCGGTGATTGTTAAACTATTTTATGTGATTTCTATGTAATTTTATTATTTACTATTATGTAATGATTTTATCCATGTTTATTCAAATGTCGTAAACTTTTAGCTTAAATCTATTTAAATTTTTATTTCATTTTATTTTCAAAATTGTAATTTTATTTATAACAACTTAAATCGTATTTCTAACACTCCAATTAAACCGGGCAACGCCCGGGTCAGAGTCTAGTTCATATAAATCTATTACTATATATAAAAAGGATACAAATTTTTGGGATGACTTTTTCATTATTTCTATTTTACCCTTAAAAAAAACTACAAAAAAAAAGTATCCACAGTTCCAAATTATTAGCACAATTGATGAATAAAATTACTAAACTAATAGAGATTATTTGTTATCTATTACTATTATCTATATACCAATATTTGTATATGTTGAAAAATAACTTGCACAATAGAGAATATCGATCACACAAACGGACACGGCTAGTTATTAGATAAATGGAAGACTAAAACTTGTAGGAGTATAATAAGAGAAACAAAATTAATACTACCTCTCTTAAATTATAAGTCACTTTTAACAATTTTGCACAAATTAATAAATGTAGTCAATTTTTTATAGAAAATATAAATTGAGTTACTGTAAAAAAATATCATTCATTAAAAGAATAAAAGAAATGAAAAGAATTAAAAAAGAAAAAAGAGAATAAATAGTAGTAAGAAAATATGATAGAAAGTGACATTAACATTTTGTTAGTATTATAAAATGACTTATAATTTGAGTCATTCTCTATGGATTGGCTGTGCCTGACAAACGATGCTTAAACAATTTTTTTTTTTTCCAGAAGTGATGGTACATAGTTTTCAATATGGAAACAATGTTTTCAAATAGACAAAAAACCAGTCTCAGTAATTTAGCTCATCTAATACGGAAACAATGTTTTCAAATAGACAAACGACCAGTCTCGGCAATTTAGCTCACCTAATACGGAAACAATGTTAATAGAGTTTTCAATAAAACGCTAAATACTACTTACTATACAGATGTATCAAGTACAACAACTCAAGCAATCAACCAATAAAAGATCGCGCCATCAAAACTTCCTATGGCCTAGAATATGATAATCATTGCTAGCAAACACAAGGAATCACAACCAATATGGAAAAAAAAACCACACAGACGAGAATAATTCATGTGATCAATGAGATCTAGACAGAGTGATTACAAGCAGCATGCCAATACAAATCCTTTTCAAAGCCTTTTATTACTTCTGAAGAATACATTTCTCGTACAGAGCAAGAATATCTTTCTTCGTGGGATTCTTTAACCGAAGCAGCTGATCACCATAGTTATGTTTTGTCAGTTCTTGCTTAAGTTTCTGGACGGTAAACTTTTTATAATCCTCTTCATTTGTTTGCTGACTAAGATTGTCCTCTGCACCCTCAAAGATTGAACCACCGTCTTCAGGCTGCGTGTACTTAGGACTGGACGTACTCCTAGCTCTTTTAGATCCCCTTAAAATTCTAGGGCTTGCATCCATGTCTTGTACAGAATCAACATCAATGTCATTCTCTACCCTCAATCGCTTACCAACAGAAGTTGTTTTTAGCTTACTGTCCAATGTTTCGTTCAGTCGAAACTTAGTCAACTCTTGATGTAGAGAGTCAATTTTGGCTTGTGCAGACTGTAGCTGCAGAGAGAGAGCCTCAGCCCGGTTATTTGCCTGTGTATGTGCTTCACGTTCTGTTTCCAAAAGTTGTTCAAGAATCTGAGCATTATTTCTCCTGTATGTTTTATCTTTATCCAAAAGTGCTCCTAAATCCTTCTCTCTTTGTTGCACCTTCTCTTCAAGCTGTGCAACTCTGGTAAGTGCATCCTTCTCTGAATCTGTTGCTCTCTGCAATTCACCTGTCAAATTATCTTTCTCCCTCCCCAGAGTATCAATTTTCCTCTCAGCTCTCTCAATCTGTGCCAGCCTTTCCATTGCCAGTCTCTGCATCTCACTCTTCTCCTTCTGAGCCATGACTGCTTCAGCCCGTGCTCTATCAGCCATTTCAGTAGCCCTTGTAGATTCTTTTTCAGCAGTTTTACACCTTTCTTGAACCTCCTCAAATCTTTTGAACTCAGATTGGTACTTCTGCTCAAGATGGCTCTTCTCCTGCTGATATACTAGCGCTTCCCTCTCATATGACTGGGCCATAGCATTTTCGGCTTTCAACTTGTCAGTCAAATCTTTAATTTCATTCCTCAGTGATGATATTTCTGTATCATAACTCCTTATCTTGGACTCAGCAGCCTGCAAGTACAAGCACAATAAATCAATCCTTAAAGAACAAAAATAAAAGCACCAAAAAATATGGTAGGATAGAATTAAGCCCATGTGAAGGGTGTAAATTTTCGTCTGAACCAACTCCAATTAAAGGACCAGTCTCAACTTCATATAATTGAACAAACATTTCAGTTAAGTGAATGTGCAATAAGATAAGAAATCATGAGATAAAATTAAGCCCAAATGCAAGAAATCACGAGACAAACACTTCTAAGAAGCCAAAAAAACTCACCTTCAACTCCAATTTCAGAGTTGTTAAACACATCTCAGCATGCTCAATTTTTGCAGTTTTTTCTTTTATTTCTTCATCCTGCAAAGTTAGGAAGCAAGTCAGAACCCAAGTTTGCAAGGAATTATGGATATTTATATAATAGCAATTCTAATTAACATATATGCAAAAGAAATGGGATGGTATCAGGAGGGAGAGCTCACTTTTTCAGCCAAAGTTCCAGAGAATTCTTCTCTCAAGACATCTTCCCTCAACTGTGTCTGTTTGTTTGTGCGCTCCTGAACTATTGCTGCCTTCTCTAGAGCAGATTTTGCTTCTCTGACAGCAACATCATACTTCCGTTTCCACTCCCCAGCCTCCTCTTGAGCAGACTGAGCTTGTTCTCTTGCTGCTGCCAACCTTGCTTCAGCAGCACTACTGCGGGACTTGAGGGATGCTATTTCAGAACTAGCTTGATCTTCCTCAGCTTTCTGCCTTGATAAAACCTGTTCATATTTTCTTTTCCAATCCATGGATTCATGCTTAGTAGAGTCCAATGTTTTCAATAAGTTGGAATATCTCTCATCCAGTGAGCGGCGATTAGCTTGCAATTCAGTAATGCGATTCATGTATTCATCAGTTAATTTCTTCTTATCGTTGATGGCATCCTCATATCGCTTGATGTACTCAGACTTTTCACCTTCACTGGCTTCCAGCCGCTTGGTCAGTAAGGTCAACTTATCTTCATTCAATCGACGTTGTAAAGCAAGAGAACTCTTTTCTGATTCTACTTTATCTATTACCCTCTTGAAAAGGTCAAGCACAGGGCCTTCAAAACTATTCACAGAAACATGTTCTTTTAGAAAAGGAAAAAAGTGCAAAAAAGACCAGCTCCACTCCACCCTCAACCAAAAGAAAACTTGACAGAAAGAAATCACAACAAACCTTTGTTGTAAGAAGACAGCAAGTTTTTGCCACTTTCCAGGACCTTGGATTAACTTTTCATATTCAGATAAAAGAGCATCAAGAACCTGCATCAAAGATAATTTATCCAACCTGGTCATTTCAATTGGCTACCTTGATTTTGCAAAAAAAAATAAAAAATGCTCATAGGTTTACTGAGAGCACATGCATGCTCTCTTGTTTTCCCATTTCAGGTTTCAAACAAGATATTACAATACAATCAACAAAATGAATGAATGAATGCATGACTTAAAAAGTTAAATATTCTTTTGTTCTTCACCAAAGTGTCATAGGATTCTACTATTTCAAATAAAATTGTATTTTCCTTATTTTGCCCTTTTGGTCATTTTTATTAGATTTCCTTTGCAATGATTGGTGATTGATTCTTGTAACCAACTTGCACTTATATAGCTGCTATAGGAGTATGAATGGAATAACCACAATTTGATAAATCAATTTCTCTCTATCAAATCTTTACTGTTACGTGAAGGTTCTACACCACCGGCATTCTAGTTCATTGCTATTCCTGGTATAGAATTAGGATACTACCGGATTCATCTCCCTAGTATCGAAATAGATTGGTATCACAAAGCAGCAGCAATTAACTACTCAGGATAAATACAACAGAACTATAAGTCTCACAATTAAACCAAAGTTAGCAGATCCACAAATCTCCTTAAGCATAAAAACACAAAACTGTAAAGAATATTGCATGACAAGAAACATTATAAAATGCTGTGATTTTCATGTTGCCACTTTTCTTAATTACATTTCTAATTTTGGGGGAGATAAGAGCCAAAATATTTAGGTTCACAACCTGGTGAAAAATAATACAGTTATTTACCAATGAACTGGCACACTAATAAGAAAAATATGTGCAGAAGGAGGAACTTCAATAACAAGGGGAGGTCTGTCTTTGATAAAATAAAAGCCAAAAAAAAGATATTAAAATACAACAGGTAAAACTGAGATTTCCAATTACCTTTGCAACATTATCAATCTTAGCATCAGAAGCATTACAAGCTGCCCTCAGCCTCTTTTCCATAGAATGTATGGCGTTTGAACACTTTACATCTGCCTCCATGAATGCATTCCTTTTGTAATCCTGATGTTCAATATTAATATATTAACAAACATCACATTTGCTGCATTGTCTCACTCTCCAAAAAAATGCAAAAAAATATTTACACCATAAGAAAAATAACGACTTCTTCTGGTTGTATACATACAAACATAAACATAATACACACGCTGATTATCATTAGGAATTCTCCCAGATACTATAACAGGGTGTAAGCACAAGAGCCAAAATAGGTTTGTTAAAGCCAAAAATTCATCTATCGAATCAATACATTTTTTAAAGCACTGCAAGATGCTGCTTGCCAGAAATAATAATAATTAAAAGGTCAATCTAAACAAACCTGGTCATAGAGAGTGGAATTTCAAATCCCCAATTCCAGGTTTAAAAAGTTACCACTAATAAATATTTGGTATTTTAAAAAATTCTACCCAAACAAGGTGTTTTCACCGAAAATGTGTAAAACAAATATATTGGCTCATTAAAATTCATTATCCAAATAGACTTGGTTTTTTGCTCTGCTGCCGACCGAAAAATGGCCAATATTCAATCAGTATAAGCAAATGACATCACAGAATGCAGATAAATACATGCTTCAAAATAATTGAAGCAGAGATACTATTGCGTGTAATATGATTACAGAGATACCACAAACCAACCCCGAAACCAAACCCCTATAGTCTAAACAAAAAGAAAAAAGTACACTTAGCCAACATATGTGTGTGCGTGCAAACTATAATATGCTTATAACTATTATGACATGAAGTTTCATCTTAATCACACTCATAATATTAAATACCTCGAAAGCCTTTTTGAGGAATTTCTGAAGTAGACCTTCATATTTCTTCCTAGCTGCACCAACTCCCACAGCACTAGCATTAAAAGCAGCCATTGACTTTTGAACTGCTTGTTCATGAGCTTCCCTTAAAGCAACCTACAACCATTGCAGTCAAAACTATGGAAAGAAAAAGAATTACACAATCAAAATTTACTGTATGCAGATAGATTACTCACTTCCTCAGGTGGCTTGGAACGGTCAAAAGAAGCCATATAAACTTCAGTAGCAGAATCATAAGCCCTACGACACTCTGCTTCTTCAACACTCTGCAGACCATTAACAACAAAACCAATATTGAGTAAACTAAAGTCAAGATTGTTGACATATCATATTTTTCGTTCACAAACTCTAGCAAACTTTATTTTAGAAAAACACATACATGTTTCAATAATTAAGAAAAAAATATTGTCTTGAGAACATACATTTGATTTTGGATTTTGAAGAGACGAATAAATATCTTTAAAACTAAAATTGTATGTGGTATATAATGATACTTTTATAAACTTTTCTTATATGTCGCTTATATAGCATACATTTATTACCAGATAGTCAAATTATAACATTCATTTAATCTAACTCATTTATTTGTAAAGAACTCTCAAATCTCAACATGTTTCAATCTCTTAGAAATAAGAATTTAAATTTAGCTTTAAAACTAACCTGCCAAGAGGAAGAAATTGTAGGCACGGCACCATGGTTGAGTGCATCAAGATAAGATTCAGTGATACCAATCAATACAGGACCTGTCATCATAGTTGCCCCAACTTGCTTTGGCTTTGTTCTCTCCAAAACGAAAGTAATCAAAGCATTAAGCTCTCTTTGAAATTCAGGTCTTAGTTTGTCCAACTGCATATTTAAGGCAAAAAATTAGACATAAAAGTGACCAGAAATGTCTGGAAAAGAATGTGGTAGATGAAAAGTTACTCACTGATATCTGGTCCAGTCGCTGTAGATCATTTTCATTGTTCAAAGGTCGTACTAAAGTGAAGCATTCCCTATCTGGGAATAAAGCACGGATGGACTCTCGAATCTACATTGAAATTGTCAGAAAATTAGCAACTCCAATGAGGAGATAAGGTTCAGTTCACATTCCAATTTTTTCAATGTGGTATAAAAGCTTGTTAAATGCACTTTCAAAAATGTTTATTATACAAAGTGAATGATTCAGGGTGGAAAAAATACATTTAAGTCAAAAAATCTTTCAAGCAGAATGGGTCATAATTATTGAGAATTCGTAGACAAAAAGGTAGAATTGGAACAAAAAAAATCAAAAGATCTTACAAGGTTTGGTGTGTTGCGGTCAGTTTTGGTTTAGACTTGGAAGATGTAAATTAAACTAGCATGCAGAATGGGTCCTAATTGTTGAGAATTCGTAGACAAAAAGGTAGTAAAGAATGTCAAGATATATAAAAAAATTCATTTTGCATGGAGAAAAAAAAAATGTTCACACAAACATTAGGCACATTTTTCTTTTCCATAGAGGAGAACTGGTGCAGAAAAAAGAAGGTCAACTATAGTTAATTTTTTATTTTTCATATTATTTTTACAGTGCTATAATTCAGAAATTTTATTCAATTAATTTAAGCAATTCTAGTTATAGTTGAAGTTGAAATAGAATTTTATAAGGATAATAGATAGGCTAGGAAAGTTGCAGAATGTTTTCCTATTACCCCATAAACTTATAACTGAAAAACAATTAGATAATTTGGACTTTCCACTTGTGAATAAAAACTATCCGGGGGACTATTTTATTACTTGCATCCTTTACAAAATTATCCTAGATCGTCTGCTAGATATGTTTGTCTGTGCCTATCCCATTCTAATTCCTTTGAGCCCAGCCCAATCAGTAGACTACTAACCTGGCAACATTCCTATGTTCTAAAATAATGAGATCCTAATATTGTAACATTTATTATGCCTCAATTATTTCCTGGCATGACAAATTAGGAAGATGAAAATATACCTGATTTTTAGCATCTATATCTTTTTGTTTTCCTTGAACAGACCTCAAAGCAAGTTCCAGATAGTCTCGGGGTGTTATTTTCCTGTTATCTTCATCAGTTAAGTCCAAGTAGAAGTCCTGCCACCAATATTATTCAGAAATGAAGTATATGAGACTAAACAGTCAGATCATACTAAGATACCATTAAACAAGAATATCATGACTCTTCCTTCTGTCTTCCGATATTTGTAATGGTTCGCAACCTACCCGTAAGAGCCAAACAAAAATTGGGGAAAATTGTCCTAATTCAGACGCAGAATTCTTTCCTCCAGATGCTCTAACACGAATGTGCTTTGTCATTTGTGTGACTAGAGAAAGACGATCAAGGGCAGCCTCATCTATACCACCCATCTGGGCAAATGGAAACATCAGATTCCAATGTCAGCAAAAATATCCAGAAAAGAATGGAGGACAAAAAAGAATAAATTTCCATGCTCAATAACAGACCCACAAACTGGTGGTCAAGGAATATCGAAACAAAAAATAATACAAGTCATTATTCGTAAGTATAGGTCTTGATAGTTGTGCCAACCTGGTTATAAATGAACAGGCTAGATAAAAGAACGGCCAGTGAGAATATCTGGGTGCTGTATGTTCCCTGCCGTAATAAAAATTTAATGCAGAGTAAGACAACATAGCAACTATTAGAAACAGACTACCTACATGTACTCAAGATAATAAGCATAGGCAAACCCTTAAAACACTGAAAAATGCTAACCGTTTGATCATAAGCATCTATTCCTTCACTGTCTAATAGGAGAAGACTGTACTCTGTTCCATCAAGAGCAGTCCTCTTAATAGGTGAGCTCCACAACCAAAGCCCTTTAGTACAGGGTCGATGCGTAGATGCTACTTGAAATCCACTACTCCTTCCTAAGAGCTGCAATACAAAAGAACATAAGCCACAAATCTATAATACTGCCGACAACAAGAACAACAAAAACAGCAGCAACAAGGTCTAACATATTTATGCCAGTGGAAAAATTAAATTTCAATGTTGGATATATTAAAAATAAGAATTTATATTGCAGAGTGTTCTCAATGAAGTATAGAATTCCAATGCACAAAATGAACTCCAAAAGTATCTCTCTCCAACTATGCTGGAGATTAGCCACAGAATTTCGCAATCAAATTTTCAGCGAAGAAAACGACAACCACAAACCAACCGTTGTAACTGAATATGAAAACAAGCATATACAAGTTCACTTTCACATTGTGGTCAAACATAGTCAAACACAGTTTCAAAACCATCCAACAACTACATTTGAAACAGCTTAATTTGTGATCAAATTTTAACTAAAAAATCATATATTTTTTCCCAAAATTAATCAAAACCTAACACACATTACTCGCAAAAAGTAACATTTCACTATAAACCCAACAAAAATCCACAATTATCACACTGAATACACTCCACGTCATAAAACCCTAATTACCAATACTAGAATCCAAACCAAAACCCTAAACTTCAAAAACGATGGAAAAAACTACGATTATAACACAAGGAGTGAATAAACAAACACCTGGTTGAGGATATAACTCTTTCCCTGGCGAGCACGACCGCAAACGGAGACGACGCCGATGGGTTCCTTGACAAGCTGTAGCGTAGCGACGGCTTCCGGATCCATTCGGAACTTTCCCTTTTCATCCAAGTAGACGAGGCGTATGGGCCTCGGTGGTCCGGTGAACTGAGCAGACGACGAAGGGGTTGGCCTCACCGCCGGAGAAGGCGGTGAAGCATCGGCGGGATTTTCCCTGCCTCGGTTAAGGAAATTGAACATCTTTTCTTTCTTTGTTTAGCACTTTCGCTTTTTCTTTTCTGTCTTATATTTGCCTCGGTGGTTTTCTGAATGTATTATTTTTTTATTTAAATTTAAATTTAAATTTACATAAAGGTCTGTTTGGTTCAATTGAGGTGAGGGGAGGGATTTATTAGGTTGACAAAATTATCCTAATTTTTTTATTAAAATTCAAAATTATCCTTGTTGAAATATTAAAATTCTAGGTTTTATTTTTTTTTTACAACAAAAAATATTTAGGTTTTCTACTCATTAGATTTTTTTTTTTTGTTATATATCCATTACAAATTTTTTTTTACGTAACATATCCATTATAATTTAATCCTTATTTTGAGTTTATAAGGTTAAGAGTAAAAAAGTAAATTACTTCTCCAAAATTTAAAATATTCCCTCACCTCCCCTCCCCTCCCCTCCAAAAACTTCGAACCAAACGGACCCTAAGAGATCACCTTTTTTATTTGTTTTATTTTCTTTTGAGACGATTTAACTTTAAGATGGAGAGGGAAAAACAAAAATGACAGACAGGGAGAAGTGAAGTGATTTGCGTAGGCATACAATAAAACCTAAATCCGTGGATATCTGCTTTGATAGGGAAAACTCAAATTGATTGGGTTTGGATTTAAGTTTTCCTTGATTTCAAAAAACGGGGTTGGGGTGGATAATAGAGACATTGATATCCACTCCGAATTCGTCCCGCTTATATTAAAATTATATTTTACCTATTTTAAATTTGAAATTCTTGAACAACGCTTGGCCAGTGCGCATGCCTCTACGCACGAGCCGGATTAGTCGTTCACCTTTGGTGGGTCGGAACCGGTGCGAAAGCAAAAAAAATATAATAATTTGAAATTCTTAAACAATCTCTTAAATTATATTCATATATTTATTTTTTATCTTTAATTTGAGTACTAAACAAACTATTTTCTTTATTTCTTTTCTTTATTTTAAAAAATATCGTTGAAACAAAATAATTTTGGGCTTTTAACTTCTTTTTTTATTGAAAAAATACTAAAATGCAATCTAAATTAATGTAGGAAGAGACGTAACGGGGATACCCGAACCTCGTCGGGATACACGATACCCGTTGGGTTTGGATTTCGGTTTATATTTTTTATCCCCACTCGGAAATGAGATGGCTTTGGGGAAACCCGAACTATATGGGTTTGGGTTTGGGGAGGGCAAAATTCGTCTCCGCCCCTCCCCGTTGTCATGCCTAGGCTTGTGTTTTGTTTCTGCGTAACTTTAAAGCAAGCAAACGTTTTTCTTTTTCTTAATTTGGTGTTGGTTCAAATGAGGATACAAATTTTACTTTCCGCTCATTTATGTCTTGTTTGGTAGGAGAGAAAAGAGAAAAGGAAAATAAAAATACAGATACCAATTCATATAATTAGTTCAAATGCATGTATTGATTTCTGTGTTTTTATTTCTCTGTTATTTTTTCTCTCATACCGAGCACACCCTTAAAACTAGAGTTTTGTAATTTATCAAACAATAAATAAACAGTTTTGTTATGTATACTCCGTCTGTTCTTTTTATAAGAGTTAGTTTGACAAAAAATTTATCCATTTTTATAAGATTATTTTGCAATTATCAATGACATTGATTATTATTTTCTAAAATTACTCTTATTTACTTCACATTTTTTTAATAGCATTTAATTATTTTTTGTACTCGAGCGGTCTTAACATAATAGGCACTGGTAGCCGATTCAGATTGTATAGTTGTTGGGAAGCATAAAGATCGATCAATGTCCTGATTGCAACGAAATTAAGATGTCAATGGCTAGCACGTCAAGACCAAAACAAAGTGAACGGATGACAGGTTACTTTGATCTCACGCAGGCCTATACTTTGATCTCACGCGGGCCTATACTTCGGCTACTAAGAAGGGGGAATTAAGGAGACTCATAGCTAAACTTGTCTCGTTCGCGAATGAACCCAACGTAAGGAAATGAAAGAGTGGATACTCTATTAATTATAGGAAAGTCATTATTGGGGGTAAATATGAAAGATCAATATAATTTGTCTATCAATTTAATATTAAAACCAATTTTTTTAAAAATTCGTGTTTTGTCAATCTAACTCTTATAAATATAGAGGTGGAGTATTTTATATTGACTAACCTACCATAAAAAGATATTAAAAGTTAGACAAAATGACATGCATCTTTCTTAGTAAAATTAAAATTTTGAGAAGTTTAATGAGTTTAGCTCAGTTGGTAGGAAGATGTATTATATATGTAGGGGTTGAGTTTGAATCTTGGTTTTTTCACTTATCCACTTTAAGATGGAACTTCTAGTCACTATACCATTTGACAAAAAAAATTTGACGAATTAGTATCTGCAATTGCACGCTGCGAATAGATAATTTTATACAACAACCAAAAGAAAAGATAAACTTGAGACATTCATCAATCACCATGTCGAATCATATGGGTTAGCAAGCAAAACCTTTTAAGGGTGAAAAACCTAGCTCCATGTTCAAAATTCATTGTTAATTTTAAATATTAAGATTATCTTAAAAAAACAAATCATAATTTTAGAAAATATTTTTTTACTAGCGGCCAAACGGGCACGTTTCGTGTCCGCTTGGATAATTCGTGTTTTGTATTCTACTGATGTATATAAATTGTAAAACTATCTTTGTTGTAGCTGGTTTTGTTAGAAAAAGTAAATCATGATTGGTGGTTACTTTTTTTGTTCATATTTTTTTTAAGAGTAAAATAAGAATAATGAAAAAGTCATCCCAAAAATTTGTATCTTTTTTATATATAGTTGGTTACTTTTTTTGTTGGTAGTTTTTTCTATGGGTAAGATAAGAATAATGAAAAAGTCATCCCAAAAATTTGTATCTAGATGATGCATCTAATACAATATAAGAAAGTTGTTGTCCTTGGAGAAGACTGAAGGTGTGAAAAACACAAGAAGAGGGGGGGTTGAATTGTGTTTTGGGTAGTTTGAAAAATTCTTCTAAGTTATAAAAACTTATCAGAGGTTGCAGCGGTTTGAAAACAAAATACAATCAAACAGAACTTAAAAGGTAGAGAGAAAGAGAGAAAGATAGAGACAGAGATTTTATACTGGTTCATCTCACAAACCGAGAGTACGTCCAGTCCCCTTGCACTTCCAAGGGAGTTCACTATAATCAAACAAGATTACAAATGCTCAAGCACGCAGGCAAGAGACTTCCAATGCTCAAGTAACACTTACAAGAGACTTCCTTTGCTCAAGCACACAAGCAAGAGACTTCAAACAACTTTACAATAAAACAGAGTATATGAACATTGATATACAAATCAATGTTCAAAAGAATAAGTAAAATACAACTCAATGACAAGACTTAACTTAGAATCCTAACAATAGAAATCTAAGGTTCAACTACTGTATGAATCAGAAGCTGAAGCTTGAGTCTTGGATTTTCAAATGAGTTCAAGTTGTATTCAAGTTGTTTTTATGCACAGGATGATTTTTGCAGAGTAACAGCTCTTTCAAAATTGTTTAATGTTGTTGTGCATAAAAACTTCGCTACCACTCCTATTTATAGATGAGGAGGGAGCGTCTTGAATTTGAATCCATTGCAGGAGATTGCGCCAGCTGGTAATAGTACAACTTCGAACCATATCCGGTAACCTTTGTGTACGACCAAACTTGGTAATAAAGATTCGTCCATATGAGGTAAAAGGTTCGTACAATAGTACTAACGTTACTATTCTGTGGATAAGATTGATTCTCCAGCTTTTGGGTTGTCAGAGAATGATGAGAAAATAAATCATTGTAGCAGAGAATGTTCTTCTGACAAAACGGCCTTTACTGCAACTATCAGAACCTGATGTAATTAAACACAGCTTCTGATGACGTAGCCTCTGAAATGTAGCTTCTGACGAGTCTTGATATGGTATCTTCTGATAAGCATGTTCTGGTCAAAATTAGCTTCCCATTTCAGAGCCTTCAGTGTACTTTAAGTGAATATAAAATTTTAGCTTATATATCTGCACACTATAGTAGATAATTAGTATACCCTATTGTATATTAATACCTTTGTTATCATCAAAACTTAATTGAGTCATGTCAGAACCTCTTTTGTTCCAACAATCTCTCCCTTTTTGATTGATGATAAACCAAGTATTAATTTACAATGGTTGTTGATTAATTACATCATGCTTCTCTCAGATTTATGAGTTTTGTAAGCTCCCCCTGAGTTCAACAATGATTAATTAAATAAGTTTAAAAATTTTATTTGAATTTTGAACTATGCTTATACACTTGACTCTCAGAGGCTAGGTTTGCAAGCTCTCCCCCTAAGTCTGATACTTATAAAAGAAAATTGCACTCTTCTCTTATATGTATCATGTATAATAAGTTCAGATTTCAAATAGAATTTCCCTTAATAAATAATCTGAATCAACAAAATGATCAAATTTGGCATTTTGGCTTCAGGTTTAACGTTCCACAAATTAATTACTCTTACTCCCCCTTTTGTCATTAAACAAAAAGATAAAACTGACAAGTATTAAATGACAAGTTTGAGAAAACCATGGTCAAAGAAGAGTTTCAAGACAGTCAAAGTTTGAGAAAACAGTTACAACCAAATCAATTAAATGATTTGTAGTAAAATCACAAACTTGTCTGTTTTGAAATCCTATATAAAGGCCATCAACCTTTGTCATTTCACTCAACACTTCCATTTTACGTTGAAAAACAACAATGGATAAGGATAGAAGAGTGATCAAAAGTAAGAAGACATAGGAGAAGAAGAAGAAGAAGGTGAAGATTCAACAAGACTCAGAGTCTAAGAAGAAACCTTAGAAGATGAAGGCATCAACTTCTGCTCCTGTCAGAGCCAATTACCAAACAAGATCCAAGACCAAACAACAAGAGTCTTCATCCGGTAACCTTTGTGTACGACCAAACTTGGTAATAAAGATTCGTCCATATGAGGTAAAAGGTTCGTACAATAGTACTAATGTTACTATTCTGTGGATAAGATTGATTCTCCAGCTTTTGGGTTGTCAGAGAATGATGAGAAAATAAATCATTGTAGCAGAGAATGTTCTTCTGACAAAACGACCTTTACTGCAACTATCAGAACCTGATGTAATTAAACACAGCTTCTGATGACGTAGCCTCTGAAATGTAGCTTCTGACGAGTCTTGATATGGTATCTTCTGATAAGCATGTTCTGGTCAAAATTAGCTTCCCATTTTAGAGCCTTCAGTGTACTTTAAGTCAATATAAAATTTTAGCTTATATATCTGCACACTAGAGTAGATAATTAGTATACCCTATTGTATATTAATACCTTTGTTATCATCAAAACTTAATTGAGTCATGTCAGAACCTCTTTTGTTCCAACAAAGACAACAATAACCTTGCTTCAAATGCTGCCATGTGGCACAAGTGAGGGCATTTGATGTCGAAAAAATTAGTAACCGAACTAAATGGATTTGCAACCAAGCCATTTTGAAAGCAAACTAAGCCATATTGTAGGGAATGTGAGAGAGCAAGTCACTATCAAGTGAGCCATCATTCCAAACAAACCAAGCCGGTTGGGAGAATATAATAAAAAATGAGTTCAAGTCACATTCATCTTCATTCATCTTCTTCTTCGTAATTTCACTTCTTCTTCTTCATTCATCTTCTACGATCTTCTTCATCTTCATTCATCTTCTTCTTCTTCATTTCAGTTCTTCTGTAATGTTGTTTGTTTCTTTTTAAGTTAACAACGGATTCAATTATTTTTCTTTAGATCTCAAATCATACATTGTTGTGCATAAAAGTTCATTTTTTAAGTTGTATTTCATGTTTTTAACTACTGTTTTGTTGCAGAGAAATTGCTAGGAATTTTGAGTTCATCAAGGACATCAATGACCGTAAAGATCTTTGGAAAATAAATGTTAAGGTTAGAGACAAATGGACTTCACAGAAGGAGGGAAAAGAGTTTTTGGAATTGGTTGTTGTTGACTCTAAGGTGAGTTAATAAAACAGTACTTATTTGAAATCTATACTTCAACCTTAAACCCTTTTTCAGTTACATGTTGTTATACATCAAACATTATATTAAACAAGATCATTGTACACATTTCAGGGAGATGACATTTTTTTTATTGTTCCAACTGAGTTGAAAACCAAATACGAAAAGGAGATTCCTATTGTTGAGAAGAGTACTTACACTATGCAAAACTTTCAAGTCACCAAAAATCAGGAAAAGTTCAAATCATCCCATCATGAATTTATGCTAAAGTTCAATGGTGGAACCAAAGTTTCTGATTGCAACAAACATGACATTGCTGACACCCTGCATTTTAAAGATTTCACTGAAATCCTTTGTAACAAATTTCGTGAAGATTTCTTATATGGTAGGATTTGATTTATATTTCATTATTAAACCTGTGTGGTTCCATTTTTACACACAAAATATTTTTATGGCTTAAAGGTTAAAAATCTTATTTAACTATTTTTGATGAACAATTTTTAGATATCATAGCAGCTGTGGATGAGATTGGTTATACCCAGCCTCATGCAGGAAGTAAACAAATTCAAGTTAACTTAAAGCTTAAGGATGTTAGGTATGATCATTTTTTCTGAATTATGTATATTTAGAGCATCTATAATGTCCTCTAACATATTATTTTTGTGTTTTGTAGTGATGTTACCTTGCATTGCACCCTATGGGAAGATTATGCCACAAAGTTTCTCAACTTTGTCAATGGTAACACTGATGGTGGTCCAACCATTATTTGTATGAAATATGCCAAAATCAGGAAAGAAGGTAACTTAAATATACTATTTAAAGCCTCAATTTTCAATGGATATTTCAACAAGTAATATAAATTGTTTTAATCGAACATGGTACTTTGTGATTTTAGGAAAATATTCACTGACTATATCCAACACATGGAGTACAACTAAGCTTTTCATCAATGATGGAGTACCTGAGATTCTTGAATTCAAAAAAAGGTTGTTTATAGTTTATAACAATTTGTTTCATTTAATAGTTATGATATCTATTGAATCTTTGTAACATTGCCTGACTTAATATGTTCTCTATAACATCTTCAGATTTGTTGCTGCAATTGATAAAGGCAATAGTTTCTGCTGTCTTTAATTCTCAATCACAAAGGATGAGTCAATCATATGGAGGATCACAGTACACAAGTGGTTCACAGTTCATGTAAGACCCAAGATTTCATTGTATAGTTGGTTTAAGGAATATTAGGGTTTCGATGTGTTCGTGTGATGAAACATCGTGTAATTTTTAGGTTTTGCTGTAATTGAGTCTGTTTTGTGCTCGTGCACTGTAATTGTACAGACTTTTGTCTTGTGATCCTGTTGCTTGAATAAGAAGTTATATGTGTATTCAGAATAACGAGTTTTGGATTATTCTTGTTTTTGGAAAAACGAGTAGGATTTTACCCGCGGATGGAAAATCTTACTGCGTCTGTTTTAAGTGAGGTTTCGGATGGGAGTTTTATATATCTGCGCGAGTTAGGATATATTCTGAGAATAATTTTCCAAAGTATGGAAGAAAATTACAGTCGCGGAAAAAGATTCGACGATA
This sequence comes from Trifolium repens, assembly GCA_030408175.1. Taxonomy (NCBI): domain Eukaryota; kingdom Viridiplantae; phylum Streptophyta; class Magnoliopsida; order Fabales; family Fabaceae; genus Trifolium; species Trifolium repens. The sequence goes on along the minus strand of CP125842.1, from coordinate 40,239,945 downwards.
AGTTTTGGAAATGTTAAACGTTAGACGTTCTTTCCGTAGGTTTTATGTTTTTGTGATTTACGTTCGTCGCGACGCGCGAGAGCTGAACACGTGACTTGTTATGGAAGATTTGATTAAATCTTGTGTTTATCCATAAAGCAAATTGATCCAATGGCTAGGGTTTAAGCTTGGACTTTTGACTTTGATCCAAGGGTGGTTTGGCTAACAAGAGCTTTGTCATAGTAAGGAGGTTTGGTGACTTTGGTCACTTAGAAAACATCACATATTCACTCCATTCTTTCTCTCTTCCACGTGAAACTCCATTCTTTCTTTCTAACCTTCACCAAATTTTCCATTCTTCACCATTTGTGTCCATTTCAAGCTTGGGAGCTTTGTGGAATTGTTGTAGAGAATCATTTGCTTAAGGTAACCACCCTTTTCCTTTTCATTTTGGTTGGTTAAAACTCTTGGAGTTATGAGTTTTAGATTATGTTCATGAGATGAAAATGTTAGGAATTGATTCTTGTTTCATGAATGTTGTTCATGAGAGTTTAGGAAGCATGCTAGGCTTTGTTATTTCAATTTTCCATGAGTTGGTGAAAAAATCTCATGAGAAAAGTTAGGGTTTTGGGTTGGTTAAGTATTGATCAATAACAAGTGGTTAAGTTGTAAGGTTTTGAAAAGAAACGTTGTTTTCGAACTTTTAGGCGAAAGGGATTTGTGTTGTATGGTTTTGTTTTAGAAAATCCGGTGAAAAATATTTTGGGGTTTATGAAAATATTTACTAAGTGTTTGTGTGGTGTTTTTGGTGTTCCAAGTGGTTTAAAACTCTTGTGTTATGTGGCGTTGCTTTTGCCTAAGAAAACATGTTTGAAAATGGTTACAGGTCGATTAAGGCCCGTAATGAAACTTGTGCTTGGGTTTGGTTTTGATTTTGGGAATGAAAACAAAATAACTTGCACTCGAAGCAACCAACATACTTTCGGAAATGTAATGCTTTGTTGTGAAAACGGGTGTTGGGAACCAATACTATGCGTATGTGGTGTGTTGCGTGAAAAGTTGTTTTGAGTGAAAATTGAGTAAACCAAGTTTTGCTGTTGCTGTCATGAAAAAAACCAGTTCTGTGCTGGTGTGGTCGCCCAGCGACCAGATGGTAGCTCAGCGACCAGTTGGTCGCCAGCCTTCGCCCTGGGCGTGGAAGTTCTGACTTGCCATCGCCAGGTGGTCGCCCAGCGACCTCTAGCGACCCCTGGGACCTAAAATTTTGGATTCTGATGTCCTAACTTGGTTTTTATCTTTCTAATCCCTTTTTAATAATTTTTGGAAGTGGTTGGGATTGGAAACGGGTTTTTCGGGTACTCGGAAAGTACGTAACTTATAACGCAAGAAAACGGCCATTTTGCATTTCAAATTATTTAAGACTTTTGCCTATTGTTTTGGGTCCTAAAAATAGTACATATAACTCATGGGGGTTGATCAATACGGTAGTTTTTGGTGTGGTATCTGAAAGAGTTGTTTTTCCTTAGGAACCTTTAGGTTTTTGGGGTTTTCGGTTTAGTTTCAATACTATTGGTTGGAAAACAATGTATTGATAATACGCTGCTTGTCTTAGGAAGCGCGTTGTGTTGTTTGGACGAGTTTTAGTTAACGGAAGCTTGCCGAGGTAAGGGCTCCACTTTATTTCCGTCTTTTAAAACGGTTACGACATGCTTGGTTTTGCTGTTTATGCATTTGCTGTGTGCTTTGGCATGTTTGTACTTATGTATTCTCGTTGATGAGAACGTGTTTATAATTACGTGTGCAATTTACATATGATTAGGAAAATGTATGTATGTTGTGATGGTTTGTACATAGGCTTTAGGCTATGTGATTGTTTGCATGAGCATATATGAATGCGTGCGTCGGATAGGACTACGCGGGGATTTTGTCTGTGTGACTATCCTGTATATGCCAAAGAGAATATATGCCATGCATTTCATAGTTGCGTGCCTAGGTGTATGTCTGTGTGACTTTGCCTACGTACCGGGCGTTTGACTGTGTGGCTTCGCCAAATCCTTCTGGATTTATATTGAGTTGGTGTATGTCTGTGTGACTTCGCCTGGTGTTTGTCTGTGTGACTTCACCTGCCTTGTGTGGCTTTTTAGTGCGGGTACGTATATGACTGTGTGGCTTTGCCTACCCCACGACTCTTCGAGGAGAGGTTAATTTTCCGGAAAATCATGCATGTGGCGAACCAGTGATTGGTTGTCACACCCATTGTAGAAGTCTGCATTAGGATTGGTGATTTATTTATATATACCCGTTGGTGGGAACTACTTTCGAGTTTAAGAGCTTTCTCTTGTGTATGTGGAAATTTGCTATGTGTACATCTTTCGCACCGATTATATATATACATACTTGTATTTTGTGGTGACCCTTTCTTTCATTTGCGGGCTCATCCCACCCAGATGATGGGTTAGGTCGTGGTGACGACGGTGGCTGTTCCAGGCCCCAGTGAGCAGTTGGAGCTTTAGCATAGAGTAGTTAGACTATGCGCCGGTGTGTTTTGTGCACCGTGTTTTTTGGTTAGCATAGGATTCCTAACTTGTTTTGATACTTAGACTTGGATTGTAATTATTCAGGAGTACACTTTGCTTGTCGAAGCACCTTATGGTAATGAGTTCTTTGTATATTTGAATGCCGGCTCATTTAAAATCTTTTATGCGTAACTCTGATTGTGTACAAAAAAAAAATATAGTGCCTTTTCTGGCCTTTGAAAAACGGGTCGTTACAGTTGGTATCAGAGCACGACTTTAAATCTTCAAATGGAAAGTGTATACTCGAGTCGTTAGTCCAGAGTCGGTTAGAACATAGCTAGAGTAGTGTCAGTTCTAGTGTTTGTTCTGTGTCGGGTTATGAGTTAGTAGCCGTTGAATGAGATTTTCTGTTAAGACTCAGAAATGTTGGGATAAGGAATCTAATCAGAATTGGTATTGTGCAGAGATAGAATGCCTCCAAGAAGGGCACCTACAGCACCTGTGACGGACAATGCTGATATATATGAAATGGCTTATGCCATGAACACAATGACAGCGGCTGTGACTGCTCAGAGCCATGCTAAGGCGCAGAGGGATCTGGAAAAGCGCGAAAGGGAAATACTTGCGGCTGGATCTAGACTTCTTTCAAGTTTCAACCACCAAACTCCTCCAAAGTTTAGTGGGGAGGGAGGCCCGGAAACTGCTGATTTACGGCTCCAATCTGTGGAGAGGATATTCGGGGCAATTCATTGTCCAGAAGGAGAGAAGGTGGTCCTAGCTACCTATCAGTTACTGGGGGGTTCTGAGTATTGGTGGAGGAACACCCGACTGATCATGGAGAATGTTCATGAAGAGTTAAGTTGGGAGAACTTCAAGCGGAGGTTTTTGGCCAAGTACTTTCCCGAGACTGCTAGGGAAAGGTATGGGGAAGAGTTTCTGAGGCTAAGGCAAGCGGGCATGAATGTTGAAGCATATGCCAAAAAGTTCGAATCACTATCCCGTTTCTTCCGCTTCTTTAGGGATGGGATAGATGAGGATTATATGTGTCGTCGCTTCCAAGATGGGCTGAGGTACGAACTGCAGGATGCGGTTGTGCAATTGGGTATCCGACAGTTTCAAGTGTTGGTGGAGAAATGTCAAGAGGTGGAAGACATGAAGAATAAGCGGGTGAACCGCCAAGGGAATTCTAGTGCCGGAGGACCAAGTCGTACCAATGATCGTGGTTCGACTCAGAATAGTGGGAGGCAAGGGAGTAAGCCTTATAACCGTCCTCAACACAGCAAGGGACCGGGCAGATCGGTGAATCAGGGAACCCGGGGAAAATAGAGGGTAGTAAGGGGACTTGCTACAACTGTGGAGAAGCGGGGCATTTTGCTAATAAGTGCACGCAACCGAAGGGGGAAACACCTGCTACAATTGCAAGAAGCCGGGACACTTTGCTAGAGATTGCAGAGCCCCGAAGACTGGGCCGTCGGCAAATGTAGCACAAGGCTCACAGAGTGCCGGACCTGCGGCAAAGGCACGTGCTTACTGTATGGGCACTGAGCTGAGTGGGCAGGCTAGCAATGTCATCCATGAGAGCTGTCACATCGCAGGTAATTCTGTAACTGCTTTGATTGACACGGGGGCAACCCACTCATTCATATCTTTGGCTTGTGCAAATCGTTTGAGTTTGAATGTTTCTATGCTTCCGTTTGATTTGAATGTTTTGACTCCTGCTAAGGATTTGGTAGTGAACACTGCATGTTTGCATTGTTTGGTAGTAATCCAGAATAGGAATTTTCTAGTCAATTTGGTTTGTCTACCGCTGTTATCTCTCGAGATCATCCTCGGGATGGATTGGTTGTCTTATCATTATGTGATTCTAGACTGCGCTCGGAAATTGGTTTTCTTTCCCGAGCCAGGTGTGAGAAGGTACTTGTCTGCAAATCGGCTTTCTGTGGTTATGTGTAATGGAGAGCCGGAGATAGTTTCACTTGCTAGCTTAGGAGTGACGTCGGAGATCCGAATTGAGGAAATTCGTGTGGTTCAGGATTTCCAAGATGTGTTTCCATCGGAGATTCCAGCTTTTCCTCCGTGTAGAGAGGTGGAATTCTTCATTGATTTGCAACCGGGTACGGGTCCGATTTCGGAATCAGCGTATCGGATGGCTCCAGCCGAGTTGGTAGAGTTGAAAAGTCAGATTGAGGACTTGTTAGATAAAGGTTTCATAAGGCCTAGTGTGTCGCCTTGGGGAGCACCGGTCTTATTGGTTAAAAAGAAGGATGGTAAGTCTCGTTTGTGTGTGGATTATCGGAAGCTTAATAAGGTGACTCTCAAGAACCGATATCCATTGCCGCGTATTGATGATCTGATGGATCAGTTGAGGGGAGCCTCAGTGTTTTCCAAGATTGACTTAAAATCTGGTTATCACCAGATAAGAGTACGAGATGAGGATATTCAGAAAACGGCGTTTAGGACGCGGTATGGGCATTATGAGTTCTTGGTGATGCCGTTCGGAGTGACGAATGCACCGGCTATCTTTATGGCCTACATGAATCGGATATTCCATTCGTTTTTGGACAAGTTCGTAGTAGTGTTTATTGATGACATTTTGGTGTATTCGAAGAGTGGAGAGGAGCATGAAGAGCATCTTCGCTTGGTTTTGCAAGTTTTGAGGGAGAAAAAGTTGTATGCTAATCCGTCAAAGTGCGATTTTTGGTTGGAAGAGGTGAATTTCCTTGGCCATGTAATATCAAAAGAGGGAATAGCCGTGGATCCAGCCAAGATTGATACGGTACTTTCATGGAAGCAGCCTCAAACAGTGACTGATGTGAGGAGTTTTGTGGGTTTGGCCGGTTATTACCGGAGATTCATTGAAGGTTTCGCTAAGATTGTGGCGCCAATGACACAACTTACGCGAAAAGATCAACCTTTTGCTTGGACTGAGAAGTGCGAGTCGAGTTTCCAGTTGTTGAAGGAACGGTTGACGACGTCACCCGTCTTGGTTTTACCACAGTCGGATGAACCGTATGAGGTTTATTGTGATGCTTCTCATCAAGGGTTGGGTTGTGTGTTGATGCAACACAAGAGAGTAGTGGCTTATGCGTCAAGGCAACTGAAAGTGCATGAAAAGAATTATCCTACGCACGATTTAGAGCTTGCGGCCGTTGTTTTTGCATTGAAGATTTGGAGACATCATCTTTATGGTGGCACTTTTGTCGTGTTTAGTGACCATAAAAGTCTCAAGTACTTGTTTGATCAGAAAGAGCTTAATATGAGGCAGAGGAGATGGATGGAAACATTAAAGGATTTTGATTTCACCTTGGAATACCATCCTGGAAAGGCTAATGTGGTAGCCGATGCTTTGAGTAGGAAGAGTGTGTCGGTTTGTTCGACACAAATGGCTAGTCAACAAGAGTTGTTGAGAGAGTTTCGTGACTTGCACTTAGAGGTAGAGTTTGCTTTAGGGAATATGAGACTGGGTATGATTACCATCTCAAGCGGGTTATTGGAGGACATTGCAAATTGTCAAGATGACAAGTTTCTCATTGAGAAAAGGGCTTTGATTGTTCGAGGAACCAACCGAGATTTCAAGGTGGGATCGGACAACATCTTGAGGTGTCAAGGTAGGGTGTGTGTACCCGATGCTATGGACTTGAGAAACACCATTCTAGGGGAGGCACACAAGAGTAAACTTAGTATACATCCCGGAGCAACAAAGATGTATCAAGACCTGAGGCATGATTTCTGGTGGCCAGGTATGAAGAAGGATGTGGCTGAGTATGTGGCGTCGTGTCTGACTTGTCAGAAGGCGAAGATTGAGCATCAGAGACCAGCAGGGATGCTGCAGTCTTTAGATATTCCCGAGTGGAAGTGGGATAGCATTTCTATGGATTTCATCACTGGTTTACCTAAGACCAGGAGGAAGCATGATTCCATTTGGGTGATAGTGGATCGTTTGACAAAGTCCGCTCATTTTCTACCGGTAAGGACTACGGATACAGCGGCAAAGTTGACCGATATTTACATTGCTGAGATTGTGAGGTTACATGGGATTCCGTCAAGTATAGTGTCGGATCGAGACCCAAAGTTTACTTCACACTTTTGGAGGACTTTGCATGAGGCGTTGGGGACGAAACTGAGATTGAGTTCCGCCTATCATCCTCAGACAGATGGGCAGACTGAGAGAACAAATCAATCATTGGAAGATTTGTTGAGAGCATGTGTATTGGATGATCGTGGGAGTTGGGATGATGTGTTACCATTGATAGAATTCACATACAACAACAGTTTCCACGCGAGTATTAGAATGGCACCATACGAGGCTTTGTATGGGAGTAGATGTCAGACTCCTTTGTGTTGGTACCAGGATGAGGAAAGTATGATAGTAGGGCCGGAAATGGTACAACAGACGACGGACAAGGTCCGAAAGATAAGGGCAATGATGAAGGTTGCTCAAGATCGACAAAAGAGTTATGCGGATAGGCGTCGGAGGCCTTTAGAGTTTGAGGAGGGAGATCACGTATTTCTCCGAGTTACACCAACGACTGGCGTTGGAAGGGCTTTGAAAGCGAAGAAGTTGACTCCAAAGTTTATAGGGCCTTATCAGATTTTGGAACGGATTGGGAAGGTAGCATACCGGATCGCGTTGCCACCGGTACTATCTTTGATTCATGACGTGTTCCATGTGTCGCAATTGCGGAAATATACACCGGATCCGTCACATGTGATCACACCAGATGACATCCAGCTGAGGGATAACTTGTCATTTGAAGTTCCGCCGATCAAGATTGCGGATAGGAAGATGAAGCGTCTGAGAACGAAAGAGATACCTTTGGTGAAGGTAATATGGAATGAAGCTACGGGAGATACCACCTGGGAGCTAGAAAGTAAGATGAGGGAATTATATCCCGGTTTGTTCGACGATGTCTAAGTTTCGAGGACGAAACTTCTTTTAGGGGGGTAGTATTGTAAGACCCAAGATTTCATTGTATAGTTGGTTTAAGGAATATTAGGGTTTCGATGTGTTCGTGTGATGAAACATCGTGTAATTTTTAGGTTTTGCTGTAATTGAGTCTGTTTTGTGCTCGTGCACTGTAATTGTACAGACTTTTGTCTTGTGATCCTGTTGCTTGAATAAGAAGTTATATGTGTATTCAGAATAACGAGTTTTGGATTATTCTTGTTTTTGGAAAAACGAGTAGGATTTTACCCGCGGATGGAAAATCTTACTGCGTCTGTTTTAAGTGAGGTTTCGGATGGGAGTTTTATATATCTGCGCGAGTTAGGATATATTCTGAGAATAATTTTCCAAAGTATGGAAGAAAATTACAGTCGCGGAAAAAGATTCGACGATAAGTTTTGGAAATGTTAAACGTTAGACGTTCTTTCCGTAGGTTTTATGTTTTTGTGATTTACGTTCGTCGCGACGCGCGAGAGCTGAACACGTGACTTGTTATGGAAGATTTGATTAAATCTTGTGTTTATCCATAAAGCAAATTGATCCAATGGCTAGGGTTTAAGCTTGGACTTTTGACTTTGATCCAAGGGTGGTTTGGCTAACAAGAGCTTTGTCATAGTAAGGAGGTTTGGTGACTTTGGTCAGTTAGAAAACATCACATATTCACTCCATTCTTTCTCTCTTCCACGTGAAACTCCATTCTTTCTTTCTAACCTTCACCAAATTTTCCATTCTTCACCATTTGTGTCCATTTCAAGCTTGGGAGCTTTGTGGAATTGTTGTAGAGAATCATTTGCTTAAGGTAACCACCCTTTTCCTTTTCATTTTGGTTGGTTAAAACTCTTGGAGTTATGAGTTTTAGATTATGTTCATGAGATGAAAATGTTAGGAATTGATTCTTGTTTCATGAATGTTGTTCATGAGAGTTTAGGAAGCATGCTAGGCTTTGTTATTTCAATTTTCCATGAGTTGGTGAAAAAATCTCATGAGAAAAGTTAGGGTTTTGGGTTGGTTAAGTATTGATCAATAACAAGTGGTTAAGTTGTAAGGTTTTGAAAAGAAACGTTGTTTTCGAACTTTTAGGCGAAAGGGATTTGTGTTGTATGGTTTTGTTTTAGAAAATCCGATGAAAAATATTTTGGGATTTATGAAAATATTTACTAAGTGTTTGTGTGGTGTTTTTGGTGTTCCAAGTGGTTTAAAACTCTTGTGTTATGTGGCGTTGCTTTTGCCTAAGAAAACATGTTTGAAAATGGTTACAGGTCGATTAAGGCCCGTAATGAAACTTGTGCTTGGGTTTGGTTTTGATTTTGGGAATGAAAACCAAATAACTTGCACTCGAAGCAACCAACATACTTTCGGAAATGTAATGCTTTGTTGTGAAAACGGGTGTTGGGAACCAATACTATGCGTATGTGGTGTGTTGCGTGAAAAGTTGTTTTGAGTGAAAATTGAGTAAACCAAGTTTTGCTGTTGCTGTCATGAAGAAAACCAGTTCTGTGCTGGTGTGGTCGCCCAGCGACCAGATGGTAGCTCAGCGACCAGTTGGTCGCCAGCCTTCGCCCTGGGCGTGGAAGTTCTGACTTGCCATCGCCAGGTGGTTGCCCAGCGACCTCTAGCGACCCCTGGGACCTAAAATTTTGGATTCTGATGTCCTAACTTGGTTTTTATCTTTCTAATCCCTTTTTAATAATTTTTGGAAGTGGTTGGGATTGGAAACGGGTTTTTCGGGTACTCGGAAAGTACGTAACTTATAACGCAAGAAAACGGCCATTTTGCATTTCAAATTATTTAAGACTTTTGCCTATTGTTTTGGGTCCTAAAAATAGTACATATAACTCATGGGGGTTGATCAATACGGTAGTTTTTGGTGTGGTATCTGAAAGAGTTGTTTTTCCTTAGGAACCTTTAGGTTTTTGGGGTTTTCGGTTTAGTTTCAATACTATTGGTTGGAAAACAATGTATTGATAATACGCTGCTTGTCTTAGGAAGCGCGTTGTGTTGTTTGGACGAGTTTTAGTTAACGGAAGCTTGCCGAGGTAAGGGCTCCACTTTATTTCCGTCTTTTAAAACGGTTACGACATGCTTGGTTTTGCTGTTTATGCATTTGTTGTGTGCTTTGGCATGTTTGTACTTATGTATTCTCGTTGATGAGAACGTGTTTATAATTACGTGTGCAATTTACATATGATTAGGAAAATGTATGTATGTTGTGATGGTTTGTACATAGGCTTTAGGCTATGTGATTGTTTGCATGAGCATATATGAATGCGTGCGTCGGATAGGACTACGCGGGGATTTTGTCTGTGTGACTATCCTGTATATGCCAAAGAGAATATATGCCATGCATTTCATAGTTGCGTGCCTAGGTGTATGTCTGTGTGACTTTGCCTACGTACCGGGCGTTTGACTGTGTGGCTTCGCCAAATCCTTCTGGATTTATATTGAGTTGGTGTATGTCTGTGTGACTTCGCCTGGTGTTTGTCTGTGTGACTTCACCTGCCTTGTGTGGCTTTTTAGTGCGGGTACGTATATGACTGTGTGGCTTTGCCTACCCCACGACTCTTCGAGGAGAGGTTAATTTTCCGGAAAATCATGCATGTGGCGAACCAGTGATTGGTTGTCACACCCATTGTAGAAGTCTGCATTAGGATTGTTGTTTTATTTATATATACCCGTTGGTGGGAACTACTTTCGAGTTTAAGAGCTTTCTCTTGTGTATGTGGAAATTTGCTATGTGTACATCTTTCGCACCGATTATATATATACATACTTGTATTTTGTGGTGACCCTTTCTTTCATTTGCGGGCTCATCCCACCCAGATGATGGGTTAGGTCGTGGTGACGACGGTGGCTGTTCCAGGCCCCAGTGAGCAGTTGGAGCTTTAGCATAGAGTAGTTAGACTATGCGCCGGTGTGTTTTGTGCACCGTGTTTTTTGGTTAGCATAGGATTCCTAACTTGTTTTGATACTTAGACTTGGATTGTAATTATTCAGGAGTACACTTTGCTTGTCGAAGCACCTTATGATAATGAGTTCTTTGTATATTTGAATGCCGGCTCATTTAAAATCTTTTATGCGTAACTCTGATTGTGTACAAAAAAAAAAATATAGTGCCTTTTTTGGCCTTTGAAAAACGGGTCGTTACAGTTCACTCCTGAACAGAAGTTTTATCACAATGCAGAAGTCATGCCTATGAACAAAATTGTGGAACTGACTCAAGTAAATAGGTTTTCATGTCATCTATATGTTTTCCAACCATTAATTAATCAACTAACTGTGCTCTTTGTTGTTGAACCAGGAGACAAAGTGTGTTACTGTTATCAATTGTGTTAAGGTCAAACCCACCAGAAGCGGATGGTACTATCAAGCTTGCTTCCAATGTCCCAAACAAGCTTTCGGTGATGCTCCACCATACAAGTGTAGTGATGATCACTCCACCCAAACTGAAATACTAAGGTATTGAATTTCTTCTTATCTAATCATGGTTGCATATACACCATTTAGATTGTATATTGAACAATTATTTGGCATAAACTTATGATGTAGGTATAAGTTGGATATTGAAGTTGAATATTTGAATGTGAGAGCTTCTTTTGTATTTTGGGATCGAGAATGTGCACAGTTATTGAACCAATCTGCAGAACAGCTCCGTGCTAAAATGATTAAGGTCTATATAACTTTTATCTTCTATTCAAAATTACAATAGGGATATATTTTAATTTAATATGCCTGCCCCTACATTCATACCTTTTCAGTTATCTTATGATTTTTGAAAACTGTCATAGGATGGACTAACTGATCCTTTAGACTACCCGCAAGCCATGGATGATATTGGTGGGAGAACTTTAGCAGTGAAAGTTAAGTGGCAACCTGTTCCTGTGTGGAACTTTGAAGGAATATCTGCTATGATATTATGTCTAGTATCTTGTGTGTTATTGTTCTATATCCCTTTTGATTCTGTTAACCTCCCCTATATATAGGATGAGGAAGGGGCGGTTACCCCTATCCCTCTCTGCCTGATCATGGCCTATAAGGCTCTCATTTCCCGCCTGAGGGCGGTTATTGTTCCCCACGTTCTCTAAGTGGAGGAAATAACTTCCGTACCACGTGTTTCCTAGTTGATCCCAGTAAGCGGATCGTGGGCGCGTGGGTGTCTGATGTTGGGCTTCTCCGGGTCATGGGTGGAGTTGGGCGTGACCCGATTCTGGAGAAGGACTGGGCCTATACTTATTTGGGCCATGGTTTATTTGCCCGTTACGCAGCCCCCCAAGCATGAGGCTCTGAAGGAGGCGAGATGCTGACGTGAAAAAATCTTCCTATGTCGTGGACGATTATACTTTTCTTCCACATGTCCTTTTTTCTTGGTATACCGCAACTGACTTCTTGAACTACTTCCTTCAAGCTAGGATTTCTATAACGGCACTGGGTGTCACCTAGTTACTGCTATAAGAGTAGGCGCCGAACCCTACTTGGATCACGCCCTTTCCCTATCTCATCATAATATTACTCTTTCTTTTTACTATGTCTCCCACCACCAATCCCCTTCTTATGGAGATAAAAAATGTGCTCCGCAGGGGGGTAAATGATCTCATAGATGACACTGAACCTTTTTGTATTCTGGTGAGCGATTTACAGGAAGAGGAAGCCGAGCTGACGCCCTCTGAACGCCGGTTCCTAGAATACCCACTACAAGAAAACAATGCATTATTGAGGGCCAAAAGGCTTAAAATCCGTCAACAATGCAGTCATTATTGAGGGCCAAAATCCATCAAAAAAAGCTTCGTCGGTAATGGTTATTAACGGCCCAGAGCCCTCAATAATGCATGTTAGTAACTTTATCCATTATTGAGGGCCTGCAGCCCTCAATATAATTCTGACGCCTGCAGCTCTCAAAACGGATTTCGAGGTGAAATTACTGACGGCCTGCAGCCGCCAATAATGTATCTTTAATTAAAAAATAATTTAATTGTTTAATCATTTAAAAAGCAAATTAAATCTGATTTTTAAATAATTAAATTATTGTTTTTTAAATAATAATTACTTTTTTAATAATTAATTTAATTATAAACTTTTTTTTTAAACTGCAAAATTATTTATTTATTTTTTTAACATCCAAATTTTATTAGTCACCACAAATAAACATAAGACATTTTTCTTTTAAAAAAGCCAAAAAATTATTAGAAAATAAAAGTGAATTATGCCCAAGAAGTGCAAATTCACTAAAACCAGATACTACATTACATCAGTAACATCACTACAATTAATCCTCCATTTACAAATGTCAATTACTACATCAGTACCATTATGGCTACCTATATATCTTAAATGGCAATGGACTAATACTACAATCCTCCCTAACACAAAACACTAACAAATATCATTACAACACAAGCCAATGGACTAGCATTACAAAATAGTCTAATTAAATTACATACGCAACAAGACAATTACATGATAGAACGAATTCCCAACTTCACTACGTATAGAAGACGCAGACCTTTCGCTGCACGCCCGATAAACCAATGCAAATATTAAATCTGCAAAAAAGAAAACCCTCAAAACAGGGATACAACAAAAACAACTATTTACTAACAACTATTCTGACAAAACCAAATATATTATAACATCTCAAACTATGGCATAAGACATGTAAAGGTTTTGCAAGTAAGAATCACATTCATTGAATAATCATCTTTATGCCTAGTGCGTCTCAAACTATAACATCTCTCACACACACACACACATATTCTGTCCTACTGCTTCTTTTTATGCTCTCTATCTCTTTTCATATATTATCTTTCTCTCTCATTCTCAGAGAGACAAATCTTACATAGACAGACAAACCAACATTTTCTCAGCTTCATTCTCGCATGTCCTTATAGATATACATGTGTATATATGGGATTTTCATGCAAGGATCACTTTGTAAGTTTTCTTAAGTTTAACTAAATATACCTTTTTTTCTTCTCCATTAACCAAAAAGAGTAATTGGAGAATTTTTTCTGGTTTTCATCAAACACATATAGCAGCAGTCTCTATAGATTCATTCTATAATTTTTTCTGGTTTTCATCAAACACAGTCTCAGCAGTCTCTTTTGTTATTATCTACTACTAATCTTAAGATTGCAAATCAGGTTTCGCATGGTAATTAAAGAAAGTTAAACAATGCAACACATAATAACTTTACAATATAAAAGAAACACATAGAATAACTTTAAGGTATAAAAGAGCACATAGAATACCTATCAACCATTTCCAAGAAGCGGTTTTAATTTCATCCATACCTGTAGACATATAAGAGGAATGTCATTAGTAAATTAAAATTAGAGTACAAACCACACAAATATTCAAATGTCGAATACAATTAATTAAACAAAAGATAAAATTACTACATCATCATTCATTCATTTTATTCATTTTCATCAGGCTCGGGATCAACTAGTATTTCTTTTCCCCGACTGATGCCCCCTCTTCCTCCTCTTCCTCTTGAAACATTTCTTGCGGCCCTTGTTGTTGTTGATCTGCTTCGACCTCCCTCGTTAATTGTTAATGTCGGGAGAATCACTCGCTGCCCACCGATACGGCCCCTCCCACTTTGATTGGGGTTGCCTTGTTGATTGGGGAAGCCTTGATACACCGTGAAGCCATGATTGAAGCTTTGATTATTATTGATGTTTCTAGCTCCTCTTCCGCCACTGCCACTTGTCTGCATTGCGGGATTTAAAGTAGGCACAAACATCATCGGTGCATCATCAAACGATAAATCATAATCATATATGTTAACATTCATAATCAGGTCATTTACTTGGTGCTCCGGCAGACCTTGATTCAAATCAATATTATTCCTTGATAGATTACTTAAATCTGGTCGGTATCCTTGTGTATCGGCAAAGTAACCTTGTGAAGTACTAGGATGATTGCGGTGGTTGGATGGTGGTCGGTATCCTTGAGTATCGGCAAAGTATCCTTGAGTACTAGGCAAAGTAACCTGTTACAGCCAAAAAACAAGAAACAAGGCTAAAAACTAAACCTGTTACATAGATTAATTAAAAGACACAAACTACAAATCCTGCTTCTAGAACCCAAGACCAGCGCCAATCTCCTTTTCCCTCAATGATTTCTAGAATACATAGATTAACAGCTAAAAACATATGCATCATAACTAAATCAATGATTTCCCTCAATGATTTCTAAAAATTTTTGAACTGCAAATTTATTATAAAAAGCACTACTATCATGAACAAGAAGTACATAAAAGGCAAAATACAAAGCTTAGTCAAGAGACCAGTTCAAGCCAACACAGAAAAACAAGCAAAGAAAAAAGCTACCATGATACAAATAAATCACAAAAGCCCAAATAAATCACAGAGAAAGACATTGACTGATATAAATCCAAAATCTAAAGCTACATGATATTAAAGATAATAGTGAAACAGTGAAGTAGAAAACCTAAAACAGACAAAGAGAGACAAACAAACAATACAACATTTTACATACCCACACCCACAAAGATTTAACAATACCAGATGTAGAAAACCTAAAACAGATATAAACAACTCAAATTTCCCAAATCAAAATTTTCCAAAAACATAAACCCTAGAAAAAAATACAGAGAGAGAGAGAGAGAGAGAGAGAGGTGGTGCGGCCGAGCAGAGGGAGAGAGGTTGCATCTGGTGGTGAAAGGCGAGTGGTGGTGCGGCCGAGTCGAGTAGTGGTGGTGCGAAACTTGTTAACGCGAGAGAGAGATTTGGGTGAGTGAGAATGAGAGTGAAAGTGAGAGTGAGGGAGTGTGTAGTCAGATTATTTTTTTTTGGTAAGGAGTGTGTAGTGAGGTTTTTTTTTTTTTCTTTTCTATTTTTTTTTTCAAACAAATTTTTTTATTGAAACAATTTATTGAAAAATACAATATTATATTAATTGTCATTCCAATCTGATACATCTTCATCATCGTCGCCTCCATCATTTTCACCATTAACTTCTCTGTCGTCTTCATCGATATCACCTTCTAAAGGTACTTCTTCAGCTTCTTCTTGTACACAAAGACTGTTGAAAGGTTCAACTACAATCACATCATCAACATTGGACATCTCATCTTCCTGATATGGTTCGTCTTCATCTATCTCATTTTTTTCAATCCGACCCCTTGGTTTTGTTGTTATTGCGACACATCAGCCTCGTTTGTCGGTTTTTGTTGATGGATAAGGAACATAGTGAACTTGTCGGACATTATGGGCCATAGCAAAAGGATCGTACAATGGATATTTTCTGTTCATTTTTATGTCCACGGTATTAGTATTTGAATCATACGTACCTCTACTTGAAGGATCAAACCAATTACAGTAAAACAATACGACTATTTTCTTGTAATCAATGTAATTGTATGAGATTTCAAATATGTTCTCAGTCACACCGTAAAAATCTATTTCACCATTTTCAGTCACACCTTTCATACACACTCCACTATTTACTGTTGCTTTTCCTTCGGTCCAACTATGTGTGTGAAATTTGTATCCGTTAACGAAGTAGGTGTGCCATTGTTTAACGGTTGACTTTGGGCCATCAGATAAGTTTCTCAAGTGTTGTATGATAGGATTTGCAGGTGTTTGAAGGTACATGTAAGTTTTGAACCATGCCGGAAAACGTGAATTGATTTGAGCAGAAGATTCTTGTGGATTTATCTCCTCGGTTGTTAAAAACAACCTAAGTTACATAAAAAAAATATCGTTAACTATACGAGAACTTAAATTGAATAACTAATTATTTAATTAATTAAAAATACTCACTCTAAATAGAGTTCGACTTCATTGCAATTAATCAACAAGTGAACATGAGCCGAATTTATTACTTTGTCACCAGGTGTCGCGGTGATTTTGGATATCAAACTATTGGTTAGTTTTGACTCGCAATTTTTAGATTCACCATCGAGCTTTTATTTTTCCAAGAAAAAGGGGAAAAGTTCGAAATAACCCTATTTTTATGAGATTAAAGGTTCGGAGGTTGGTTACGTTAAGGGAATGTATTAGCACCCTAACCGTCTATAGTACTCTATAGAAACCTCTTGTTTTTATTTATCTTTGTGCTAAATTACTTCTTATTTAGCTTCGGCACATTAAACCCAAGGGCATTCGTTATCATATCGTTCATCTCTTTGAACGGATCATAATGCTGATAATTATGTGGCATTACTACTAACGGCTGAATACTGCTTGAAGCACCTCGATGATTCACGGGTATAACACTCGTCGACATTCCCTCGCCATAACTTGACCAAACCCAATAATTAGGTTGAAATCCTTTATTATATAAATGAACCTTAATTTCATCTTCGCTGCGCATACATCTGCATCCACAAACTACACACGGACATCTAATTCCCCGTTCTCGTATGACAATGGGATTGTGTTTTACGGTATTGAGAAAAAATTCAACCCATATTTTAAAAAGCTCTTTAACTTGTCCTCTCTTTCCAGGATTATTCCTATCATACATCCAACTACGATCCATAAAATTCATATCTGCACAAGTTTAAATAATAATAATAATAATAATTATGTTAAAAAAGATTCAACTATTCTTTTTAAGTTAAAAAATATAAAGCGCAATATATAATTAAAAGATTTAACTTTAAAGATTTTTCTTTACATAAAATTACTAACATTTCTTTATTCTTTAAAATTATAATTTTTCTTAAATATTGTACTTCGTCTTTAAATATTTTTCTATAACATATATGTTTTTTCTTTAAATATTAAATTTTTTTAATGTTAATTTTTTTTTTAATTAACATTCTTTTTAAGTTATATATACACACACATATAGCAATAAAAAAAATGTACCTTTTCGCTACTCTTTAATTTTAAGTTTAAAGATTTTCCATAAAACTAACAACTATTTAAAATAAGTTAAAAAATTTCAAAATTAAATTAAAATATAAACACTTACAACTATTTATAAGAAGAAATGGAAATAAGAAATTGAGAAGTGATAAATATGTGAAAAGTGTAGAAATGAGATGATTTTAGATTAAGATGAAAATTGAAAAGTGTAGAAATGAAAAAGGAAAGTGTTTCCGTTTGAGTTTGGCCAATGTGGGAAGCATTATTGAGGGCCATCAGCACTCAACAATTATTGGTCTGAGTTTTCCAACTTTCGCGCCTCCCCATATGCATTGTTGAGGGCCATAAACACTCAATAATCACTGGTCAGAGTTTTGCAAGTTTCACGTCTCCCCATATGCATTATTGAGGGCTATTAGCCCCCAATAATGGCTGGTCGATTTTTTTTTGAAATTGAAGACCATTTTTTGACGGTCTATATACACTATTGAGGGCTTTAAGCCTTCAATTCATTATTGAGGGCCTAAAACCCTCAAAACACTCCGTCAATAATATCAAGATTTCTTGTAGTGACCTCATTCCTTTTCGAGATAAATTGGTGAGGGATGCTCCCGTCATAGCCTCGATAGAGTGTGCCGAAGCTCAAAGTCAGGACGAGCTATCTACTATTTTGGACAAGTCTTGGGATGTGAAAGAGGCTATGCGCATGTATGAAGGCACTTTGAGTGCTTCTTTTGAGATGGAAGAGGAGTACGACCGAGTCACTGACAAGTTACAAGCAGAGATAGATCAACTGAAGGAGAAGAAGGAGCGGTTGCGGAAAGATATTAGGCAGGACATCGCCAGTTTATTAGAGAGGAGGCGAGCTCTGTTGGAGTTGAAGGAGGACCAGAAAAGACTTGGTAGACTGCACGATCGTAGCTTCGCAGAGTTGGAAGTGGCAATGGATTGCAAAGACGCCCTGGAGGCGAGGTGGAAGAAAGTGAAGGAAATGGGAAATCTCGCTTAATAGTTCTAGGTTTATGTTTTTCCTTATTCACTGAATAATGCTTTAGGTTTTATGGTTTTGAGGTTGTAATCTGAATTTGATTCCTTTTTCCAATTAATAAAGTTCATTTGTTTTCTTTATTGTTCCGTGCAATGCCTCAGTGTGGCGATCTGTGAGTGGGGGTGTCTCGCCTGTTGGTACCTCGCCGTATTGGCGCGTGTCAAGACACCCGTAGGTTGGCGGACACGTGTCTTTGTCCGCTGGTTAATGAAACGTTTCGGTTTCCTCTTTTGTCCGTTGGGTTTTTATAATTTGCTATATATACCGACGCTTCCTTACTCATTTCCTATATTATCTCGTCTTTGTCTTCCACCGGCGATTATCCTTCGATATAACGTTTCGCTTGCTTCGTTTGCCTTTGCGTTTTATCAGGTACGACTCGTCTTCCTCCTTTTCTCTCTTTCCTTTGCTGTTTATTTACGACGGTCCGTTTAGGGGTGGTTTTTCTCATGGCCGGGAATTTGTTCCGGCCATTCACTCGACCTTTAGATAGGTTCGTGTTTCCCTGTGTATGGGTAGTAACAACTTCGTTTCTTTTTCATAGGAAAAAGATAACGAGTGACTTCGGGTATGGAGACTTTGTCTAAGTACACCTAAGTGGAATCGGTTCAGGAATTTAGGGGCGATGTAGTGCTGTCGGACTCTGGTAGGGAAGATGACATTGTTACTGATCCCGTGGGTGATCAAGAGTTAGTTACGACAGTTAATACCCAGACTCCTCATTACTTTTATATGTATAGCAAAGTGATGGAGAACCTCAACCTTAGCCGTCCCTTTACCAATTTTGAGCTTGCGATGTTGAACGCGCTGAATGTCTCCCCTACACAACTTCACCCTAACGGTTGGGCATTTGTTAGGGCTTTTGAACTTGTCTGTTTGGGACTAGACCTAGAACCTAGGTTAGGTGTGTTTTTCCATTTTTACCATGTTAAGAGCTTGTCCGCTGGGAAACCTGTATCTATTAGTAGCCAGCCGAACATGGGTTTGTTCACCCTTTACGCATCTAATTTTAAAAATTACAAGGATACTTTCCTTCGTGTCCGTGGTGGTCCACGTTTTTACGATCTCATGTTCGACTCTGAGGGGGATCGTCTGTTTCCCTTCTATTGGACTCAGCATCCTCGCCTGATAAAGGGCGTTGATGCAACTTTGTTGACTCCTTATGAGTCTGAGGTCATCTCCTTTCTAGATACCTTTCAATTATTTGAAATAAAAGAGCTGCTAGCCTTAGAGTCCGATCATCCTAGCCTGGTGCTTTATTTGCATAAGTATTTTACATTTGAGTATGGCGATGTTTTGTTTGCGTAGGCGTTTCCCCTGTTTTAACTGACGTGTACTTTGTTTTTAATGTTTCAGAAAGAATGAGGACTGTTTCCCCCGAAGAGTGGGCCGCTATCTTGGCTAAGGCCAAACAGAAGAAAACACAAGAAGAAAATGTTGATCCTACCGCCGCGCTTGTTGTTAAAGACGCCACGTCCTCCCAGGGGGTGAAGAGGCGTAGAAAGGCGGGGACTACTAGGCCTGCCAAGATCCTGAAGGCGGGGCCTGTATCTAGAGCCTCGCCCTCCAAACAGGACAAGGGGGTCGACGTGGCGAAGGGCGGGACCGTTGTGGAGGTTCATCGTGTGGATACGCCATCTCCTCCTCCCACTGCCGAGGCGGCTGGCGAGACTGTTCCCGGAGGGGGCGTGAAGGAGCCATCTCCTTTTTGCGACACTTTTGATCCTGAGGAATTTATCAGGACCCATTTTGTGTTGGAAGGTAACTTGGATCGTTTTGAAGCGATGGAAGCGTCGGAGATTCGGAGGGTGGCTTTGGGATACGAGTTCAAAGGGATGATGTTAAATCATTTCGTGTCTGCTCGCCAGGAGAAGGAAGCTGATGCGGCGAAGAAGAAGTTTGAAGAGAAGTTAGCTGAGGCGAGAGAGAGTATGGAGCGGACTCACGCCATTTCTGTCCAAGAGCTTATTGACAGCCATCACGAGGCTCTTGAGAAGGTTAAAGCCACTTGTGAAAGCAGGATTGAGGCGGTGAAGAAGGTGTATGCTGAGAATCGTGCCGCTTTGGAAGATAAGCTGCACGTTTCTGAGAAGAATGGTAGGAATCTAGTCAAGAGTCGCAACGGCTTGATGGTTGCTCTGGTGATGGCCGAAGACGATGTTGCAGGGTTTGAAGAAGAGGTTGTTGAGCTGGAGGAGAGTAACGGCGCCCTCAAGGATTCCCTGGGCGAGAAGTATGCGGAGGGGTTTGCAGCGGCCTTGGATCAGGTCAAGGTTTTATTCCCTGATCTGGATGAGGCAATCCTTTCTGAGGTTAACCTCCTGAAGTTTGTGGAGGACGGCAAGCTGGTATCTCGTCTCCCTCTGCCAGAGAACGCTCCAAACGAGGTGGCCGTGGACGAGCCATTGGACTCTGGATCACGCTGAAGGCGCTTACCATCCATTGGGCGTTGTAATAGTTTTTGTGCTCTTCTTTTTATTGTAATGACTTATAGCTACCTAGGGCGCTATGTTGTAATGATGTTATCGCCTCCGCACTGTTGTTTATGTAATGGATCTTTACTTATTTAATTAATGAATTGTCATCTTATCGGATGTTTGTTTTTAAATGCTTATCTATTTGTTACGAAGTTTGCGATTTAACGATGTTTCCAAGGTAGTCAAACTAGGGTTGTTGTAACTGTCCGCTGATAATTTAATGCTTGTCTATAAGTGCTGATGCGTTCTCCCTCTCTTTATTCTACTGATTTCTGATGGAGAAAAGAGGTGCGAGTGCTGGTATTGTTACTAGGTCAAAATCTCACCGGGGAAAGAAGGCGTTAGAGCCACCGGTCTTGAAGTCTAGGCGCGTTTCCAAGCCTAGGAAGAGTAAGGGGAAGAGTATTCCTGCCCCGTCGGTTTCGTCAGATTCTTATAGTGCTGATGAGGATTATGTTGAATTTCTGAAGACGTATAAACCTTGTGATGGCTATTCTTCTGGTTCTGATGAAATCGACGCGGATTATGCTGAGTTTTTGAAGACCTACGACCCTCAGGAGTTTTATTTAGGGGTCTCTCCCTCCGATGAAGGAAAAGTTAAACATAAGGGGGTGTCGAAGGAGAAGGAGGTGTCGGACCCTTCGAAGACGGCGGCTGATCTTGACTAGTCGTCCTTGTTGGCGTTTTTGACTAGCATTGGGGGTTCTCTAGTTGTATTTTGCTTTGATCATGTACTGAGATTTTTAATGACGTATTTTTGTGCTGCCTTTGTATGCCTTTATTATGAATATTCTGTTTGACTTTGATTCGTGTTCTTGTATGGTTGCGCCTTATTTGCCCAATTTTTCTTTAAGTGTTATGTTTTGTGATAACGCCTTTGTGTGAATAGTTGCGTCTTTGCATGAAAGTTGGGCCATAAGCATTACGCTTTCGCCATTGTGTTTTGGCGAGAGGGTTCCGTTTTAAGCGTTGTGCTTTCTTAATCGCGCCGTGGCGTTAAGGTTTGTGTTCCCAAGCATTACGCTTTCATAATCGCGCCTTGGCGTTAAGGCTTGTATTCCCAAGCATTGCGCTTTCATAATCGCGCCTTGGCGTTAAGGCCTGTGTTTCTAAGCATTGCGCTTTCATAATCGCGCCTTGGCGTTAGGGCCTGTGTTTTTAAGCATTGCACTTTCATAATCGCGCCTTGGCGTTAAGGCTTTGGTGATAGACTGGCGAGTAGAGATGGATTAAAAAACTGAGTGATGGGCCTCGATAAAAACTCCTGCCCTTGCAGGAGAAAAGAGCGTCTTATCACTCCTTTACGTTAATCATAAAAAATGTCTTACATAATTAATGCTAAAATGGCAGAAAGATAAAAATAAGACGCGAAGTGCTCTAGTTTAACTGTAGTAGAATGGTCCTTCCCAGTTGGGAGCCAGCTTTCCTCCTTTGTTCTTTCCCATTGGTCTTTTGAGGAATAAATCTCATTCTTTAAAGTTTCTTGGAATTACCTTTGTGTTATACTTGTGGGATACCCTCTGCTTCATGGCGAATTCTCTGAAGTGCGCCTTTTCCCGAATCTCTTCCAGCAAGTCTAAGTTCTCTTGTAGTGCTTCCTTGTTTGCCTCAGTGGTGAGAGTGTCTCTTCTCCAGCTGGGGGGATTGATTTCAACCGGGATCATCGCGTCAGTGCCGTATACAATTTTGAAGGGTGTTTCTCCGGTGGAAGTCTGTATGGTGGTGTGATACGCCCAAAGGATTTCTGGTAGAGGTTCCGCCCAGTTTTTGTCCTTTTTTGCTAACTTCCTCTTGATGGCCTTCAGGATCACCTTGTTTGCTGATTCTGCCTGTCCGTTTGCCTGCGGGTGTTCCACCGATACAAAAGTGTTGCGGATTTCTTTTTCTTCGCAGAACTAGATGACGGCTTCGCTGGTGAACTGGGTACCATTATCCGATACTATGTATCTGGGTAAGCCAAACCTGCATATGATCTTCTTCCAATAGAACTTTTTTACCTTTTCGGCAGAGATGGTTGCGACCGGCTCTGCTTCCACCCACTTGGTGAAGTAATCTACCGCTACTAGGAGGAACTTTACTTGGCTTTGTGCTGCTGGGAATTGTCCTAGTATGTCCACACCCCACATGTAGAATGGCCAAGGAGACATGACTGTCTTTAAGGGCTCGCCTGGGGCGTGATGCAGGCTGGCGTGTCTTTGACAAGCGTCGCAGCTGCGTACATAACTGGATGCGTCTCTCAGAATAGTGGGCCAGAAGAAGCCAGCCCTTATCACCTTTCCTGTTAAAGATCTCCCTCCTATATGGTTACCACAACATCATGTATTTCTTTCAGGATGCGTTGCGATTCTATCTCGCTTACGCATAGCAACAGTGGTGTTGAGAATCCCCTTTTGTATAACTTGTCCTCTACCAGAATGTAGTGTGTCATCGTCTTCTTCAATCTGTTGGCCTCGTCTCTTTCTGGTGGCAATGTTTCGCTGCGGAGGTACTGAATGATAGGTGCTCTCCAGTCTTCCTCCTCGACTACCATTAATACATCTGGGATCTCTGTGCTGGGCTTTGGTATGGTCTCCTGGATCACTATTCTGTTGTTCCCTGGTTTCTTCGTGCTTGCCAGTTTTGAGAGCAAATCTGCTCTGAAATTCTGCTCTCTTGGTACGTAGAACAGCTCAAAAGTATTGAATTGTTCCTTTAGAGTTCTTATCTTCTCTAGGTATTTCATGAGTTGGGGATCTTTTGTTTGATATTCGCCTGATACTTGGTTTGTCACTAGCCGAGAGTCGCTCTTTGCGCGGAGGTCCGTCACTTCCATCTCTCTGGCGAGCTTCATTCCTGCTATCAGGGCTTCATACTCCGTCTGGTTGTTGCTCGCCTTAAAGGCGAAACGCAATGATTGCTCTATCATCATACCATCAGGGCCTTCTAAGACTACTCCAGCTCCGCTGCCTCTCATGTTGGAGGCTCCATCCACAGATAGTGTCCATGGTTCCATGCTCGTTTCCTGGGGTGGTGTCGTCATTTCCAGAACGAAGTCTGCCAATACCTGAGATTTTATGCTTCCTCTTGGTGTGAAAGTTAAGTTGTATTCTGATAGCTCTATTGACCATGCCACCATCCTTCCTGCTAGATCTGGCTTCTTAAGGACCTGTTTGATGGGGTAGTCTGTTTTCACCACTATTTGATGGCTCTGAAAATACTGGCGTAATCTTCGCGCCGTGCATATAATGGCCAAGGATAGTTTCTCGATTTTCTGATACCGCGTTTCTGCCCCTTTGAATATCTTGCTCACAAAGTATACTGGCTTCTCTTCTCCTTCTACTTCCTGTACTAGCGCTGAACTCAGGGCATTCTCTGAGACGGCGAGATAAAGTAACAGAGGGCTTCCTGGCTTTGGGCGAGTCAGAATGGGTGGTGACGCTAATAACTCTTTTAGCTTCTGGAATGCTTCCTCGCACTGGGGTGTCCATGCAAACCTTTCGCCCTTCCTCAAGGTAGCGAAGAAGTGAACCGACCTTTCTCCTGCGCAAGAAAAAAAACGTGATAGGGCTGCTATTCTGCCCGTTAACTATTGTACCTCTTTCGCTGATGTTGGGCTCCTCATCTCTATTATTGCTTGACATTTTTCTGGGTTAGCCTCGATCCCTCTGCTGGTCAACATGAACCCTAGGAATTTTCCTGCCTATACGCCAAATGAGCATTTCACCGGATTCAACCTCATGTTGTATTTCCTTACTGATGCCAATATTTCCTCTAAGTCTTCATGATGCTTTATTTCGTCGGTGCTCTTTATTACCATGTCGTCAATGTAGACTTCTAGGTTTCGCCCTATCTGGTTGGCGAATACTCTGTCCATTAGGCGTTGGTATGTGGCGCCTGCGTTCTTGAGGCCGAAAGGCATCACTCTGTAGAAGTAGTTACATGTGCTTGTCATGAAGGCGGTATGAGGGGCGTCGAGCGTGTTCATCTTGATTTGGTTGTAGCCGGAGTAGGCGTCCATGAAATTGAGCATTTTGTATCCTGATGCGCCGTCTATGAGCCTGTCTATGCTGGGCAGGGGATATGGGTCTTTCGGACAAGATTTGTTGAGGTCAGTAAAGTCCACGCACATTCTCCATTTCCCGTTGTTTTTCTTTACAAGTACCACGTTGGCTAGCCATTCAGGATATTTGATTTCATCTATGAACTGTGCTTTCCTTAATTTGGCGACTTCTTCCTCCATCGCTATCCTCCTTTCTTCGCCTTGATTTCTCTTTCGCTGTGATATGGGTTTCACCTTTGGGAAAATGGCTAGCTTGTGGGTGATGATGTTTTCGTCTATTCCTGACATATCTTTTGGGTGCCATGCGAATAGGTCCACATTTCGCTTCAAGATATCCAGGATCCTTCCTCTTTCCTCTGGTTGCATGTCTGATCCCATATGTGTTGTCTGGTGGCTTTCCTTCCCAATCTGTATTTCCTCTAACTCGCCTATGGGACTGACCCTGTCATCTTTATATTCTTCCCTCGGATCTAAGTCCGCCGCCTCGGTCATGTTGGCGGTGTGTTCACCTTGGGGGGGATCGTCTACGCCTTGATGTTTTTTTAGTTTTAAGGCTGGAGTCGTAGCACTGGCGAGCCAGAATTTGGTCTCCTCTGACCATTCCTACTCCCCCGTTGTCCAAGGGGTATTTGATTGCCAGGTACAGCGTTGACATGGCCGCTCCCAGTGTGTTGATCGCAGGTCTGCCTATGATAATGTTATATGATGCGCACAGTGTTCTGACGACTAGGTATCGTACCTTGATGGTTTTGGCGTTCTCTTTGTCACCGAAGGTCGTCAACAGTGTGATGTGCCCCATTACTTCAGCTTGCTCTCCTGCGAATCCCACCAGTGTTCCATGGTATGGCTGCAACTGCTCGCCGGCGAGTTGCATGGCCTTGAAGGCGTCCCAATACATGATATCTGCTGAACTTCCTGAATCTATCAGCACTCTTTTTACATCGCAGTTCAATATTTGTACCTGGATGACGAGGGGGTCATTGTCGTGGGGTACCACGCCCTTAGCATCACTTGGCGAGAATGACAGGTCTGGTGCGGGGGGAAAAGCCACGTGGTTGATCAAGTGCGCTTCCCTGCTTGCCCTGCGAAGGTATCGTTTCCTCGCTGAGCTAGACTCGCCTCCTCCAGCGAATCCTCCGGCTATGGTGTTGACTGCGATTCTCACTTCTTCCTTTCCTTTGTGTCCTTCGGCGTTTGGGCTCCGTGGCGCTTTCGCGTTGTTAGACCTCTCTTCGTTTCTCTGCGCTGCCTTTTCTATGAACTTCCTGAGGTGGCCACTGTGGATCAATTCTTCGATCAAATTGCGTAACTTGTAACATCTCTCCGTATCATGTCCCTTGCACCGATGATAGCGACACCACTCATTGGCGTTGGGTCCTAATGTTATATGGCGCACTACTACAATTTTGCTTTATAATAGCGCCTATTTAATAGCGCTTTTTGAGAAAACGCTATTAAAAATTGCACAGAGATACCTATAATAACCGTTCTTTGTCGGTCGCTATTATAGCGTGACCCTTACGAAAGCCTTTCCCGTAAAAGCGTTGTTATATAGTATCAACCAAAATATATGTACCTTTATGTTAGCGCTTTATTTGGAAACGCTATTATACGTCTTTCTAGTTTTTATTACATTAAATTAAAATAATTACGCAAACCAGATCCTTCTTTAATTTTTTCGCGATCCCGGAACCCTTTTCATCACTCGATCACAATTTCTTCCACACCCAGGGATCCTCCTTCTCACCCAATCGATCGAACCCAGAATTTCTCACTCAATCAATTGAAACTAGAAATCCTCCATCATTTTTCACTCATCCTCACTCACTATCCATCGTTTTCCTGAATCGATGAACCCAAAAACCTCCACTCTTCTCTTTTCTCGTCACTGAACCCTACTCACGAACTCGTTGAAATTCTAAACCCCAAAATCTTAAGACTTGTTGAAACAAGAACCCAGAACTCGTTGAAACCCTAAAACATCTTCCCCATCATTCACCACCGTCCATCATTCCAGAGGTCGTTGAACCCATAAACTCTTCATCGTTCTCCATCATTCATCGCAATTGAATCTCGTCTCATTAGAACCCATCTCCAGGTATTTCGGCATCTTTCTTATTTATAATTGATTGATTTCTCTTTTGATCGATTTTAGTTCATGTTTGTTTTATTTTATTTTGTTAGATTATACATGACACTTTGATTATATTTTTTTTAGTGTCTTTCAAACCAGAACATTTTTAGGGTATGTGCTTTGATTTTACAAAAATGCTAAATCAAAAATTCTCTCTCAATCACACGTACCTTCTGTTTCTCTCTTATTTAGTTTTTGAAGTTAAATTTTGTTTGTGTATTTTTATTTATTTGTCGACGGAACCTGCTAAGGATGCTTCTTAGTCTGTGGAGGTTATTAAATTCCATCTGCTAATTAACTGTGAGAGTGAGTAGTATTACTTGATTTTGATTGTAATGACCTTTTTTAGTTAGTTTTTTTTATTACACTATTACATTGCATTCATAACCATGGTGATGTGTTTTTGCAGTTGGTGTTAATTTGGAGAACATTGACTAATATGGAAAACTGCAAGAATCAAGTGTGACGTGAATGATAATCTCACTCTTAAAACCAAAGCTCATGTGTGTGTTTGTTTCAATTATGAGCAATATAGCTTATGATATTCTGTTGTTTCTACTTCGCTAATTAATTAGCATGTATCTTTTAGATTATTATTATAAATGTTATGAAAGTATGATATTCTTTACTTGTGTCTAGTTAAGTTAGAAATGGTTAATTACAACTTATCAGTGGCTGAAAAGGAAAACTTATATCCCATGGAATGACCACTTAATTTATTTCTGAAAAATGCTAGATATAGCGAATAGTGTTATCACGAAACCATCACGAAGGACTGACACGCGTGTTTTTGTCTCTTGTGTTTCTCTCCCTTTAGTATTATTTTATCTCAAATTTTTTCTTCACCACCCACCGCTTCACACCTTCCATGGCTACTAACAAGAGTGGACTCACAAGCTCTTCACCTAAGCTTCAACATCAAGTGTGTATGTTTCCACACCTCTATGTTTGTTTTTTTGGAAACACTTTATTAACCGCAATCTTATTGTTAACCAAAGTAGAGCATGAATCTCTTATTAATCAGAGCCTTGGTACTAATTAATCACCAGGGATGTGAAACAATTGATTATAATTGAAAAAAAAGGGACGAAGGTCAAGCCTAAAAAAATCATGTATTTTGGTCTAAAACCTTTAAGAACTGCATATTATATTACTTCACATGTTAGCAGATCAGACTGGGCAGTAGTGATACTTGATTCTAACTTCAAAGTGCTTGGAATGAGGATTTTTATTTGTGTTACAGAGACAGAGTAAAGGTGGTTCTATTTTTCACAATACTTTTAGGAAATAAGTATAAAATGTAAAGTTCGTGAAATTTTCGTGTGCATATGTCTTCGCGACATATAGCATTGCTGTTTATTTCTAGAGTATTTATTTGGTTATATATTTGTATTAAAGCAATGAAATTGGATATTATTCTTCTTCCTCCTTTTGCTCTAATTTACCATTTTTTCCCCTCTTTGTAGAATTGAATGTAATTCATTGATAGAGTGATTTTTTTCCCTCTTTGTAGCTTTATCTGATGTTGAAGTGAATTAGTATTTTTTTTGTTCTATGGTCCAGGTTAAGTTGAACTAATCTTCTGGAAAAAAGGAGATTAAGCTGCAGCAAAGAACTGCCTCAATCTTGTATTAAACAAGGTAACAATGGATATAGTAGATTTGCATGACATGATATATATTTAAATAGCTATTTTGTTATATTTGCGATCAGTTGCAGATCCTGGATCATTTTGTGTTTACTAATTACTCCCCATAATTAAGGAAAAGATTGTAATCTAAGGTAATTCCTTTCTTTATTGGGGCAAATGGTCTTCCGCTTTTGTGTCAAAGAGATCGAAAAATATGCTGAAAATTTTATGTGAACATTACTTGTATGAATCAATATGATTGAGTTTTAGTTTTCAACGTTAAACTGAAGTTTGTGTTGTTGGTCATTCAACCTTTCACCTTTTTCAGTGTGACTAGTTATACTCTAGAGATTTTTGTCTTGTTTGAGTTTTGAGTTGTTGGCATCACTCTCATACTTCATTTTCTTCATAGTTTTCAAATTTTTTTATTAGTATCTGCTCCTGCTCGTGATTATTCTTATGAACTACAAGGACTTTCTAACTCGGCATTGCAAATGTTGTTTACAGTAGCCTCATTCAACACATTGACTAAATATTAGGAGCAGCTACTTCAATAGTGTTTGCAGTAGTATCACCACTAGTTTGACATGCTGAATCCTTACTACCCTTTGTTCTTTTTGCTGAAAATGGTTGCAGTGTTTTTAACTGATATGTTATCTTAGGGTATGTTTGGATGGATTTTGGAGGGGAGGGAGGGTTTACTTGGGGTATCTTTGAACACTGATTAATGTCTCAACAATCTTGATAAATTTACTTAAGTTGTCTTGTTTGACACTGCTATGTAGAAAAAATCATCATTGAGGAGACAAAGGACAGTATTGACTATGCATTGTGTGTGGCTAGCAATCTTATTCGCAACTAGTCAATTGTGTATGGTGGTTCAACTGAGATTGCGTGCTCTATTGCCGTGGAGGCAGCAGCTGATAGATACCCTGAAGTAGAACATGTATGCATATTATTGACACACAATTTAATTTATAATGGAGTTGTGCTTACAATCATTATGATACTAAACTTCTTGTTTTGGCAAATAGGTATTTTTAGTATTCAGTTTATGTGTGTATTGTGAAAATCTTATGCCTGATGCCTTGGACTCATTTAAAGGGGATATGTGTGTTTTATGATGCCTTGGCAGAAATCTTGTGTTTGGTTTGCTTAGCTTTGGCTGGTTGTTGCTAGTTCCATGTATCAGGTAACCTTTAGCTTTAACCTTGTTATTTGAGGTGTAAGGTGAAAGGCTTATGTTACTATTTTTTTAGTCTTAGCTAAGCTTTTTTAGTGCAAGTCTCTCTGCTTGAATCAATTTAAATGCTTACATTTTGAGGTGTTTTTGTGATGATTCCAGGGATGATATAGTCAAATGGGCAAGAAAAAGAATCGGTACGCCTGTCGCCTGCTATTTAGACATAACATAGAGAAGAAGAGGTCTTGAATATGATGAAGTGCTGCAAAGTTCATACCGTGTTCAATCAATATTTTCTCTTTATGTTTATCTTTGTGTTGATAAGTGCTTGATTTTAGTAGATAGGGTGTTGTAATTGCGTCTGTGATTGGTGGTATTTACTTAATTTGTGTCATCATATATATACAAGTGTCTGTAATATATAAAATTTTGTATGGTTTATGTAGGGTGTTTGATTTAATGATTAATAAAAACGATTGGATAACTATAGTTTTTTTTTTTCAAAAAATAATAATTTTTAATACCGTTTTTTTTTAAAGCGCTATTAAACGTCGACCTTTAATAGCGTTTCTCGAGGCACGGGCGCTATTAATGTTGTATTTATAAGAGCGCTTGTGAAATAAAGCGCTAATAAATCCTGTTTCCAAAGCACTCTCAGGTAGAGCCAATTGGCATACGACAACGCTTTCTTTCATAGGCGCTATTAAAGGTTCACATTTGATAGCATTTTAAAACGCTATTATAAGCACCCAGACTTATAATAGCGGTATCAGTAATAGCGCTTTTAAGCGATATTAAAAGTCAAAATAAGCGCTATTAAAGGCCCTTTTTTGTTGTAGTGGCGCTCTGGCTCTTGTGGTCTGGTGGCGAGGTTGGTGTGCAGGATTTCCTCTAATATGTGCACCCGAGTGTCGTTGAGCGGCGAGTATTCTTTGTATCGCCGGGATGGTCTGTCGTTGCGCCTATGGGTGTATTTGGGCCTTTCTTGCCGGCTTGGCCATCTGGAGTCGCGGTCGGACCAACATCGTTGGTTTCGCTCTGGCGTTCTACTGCTGGGGTAGTCCGCGACTCTCTCCCTAGAGTCCCTCGACCTCTTTTCCGCGTTGCTTTCTTCCCCTTTGATATAGCACTCTGCTCGCTTCATCACTTCCTGCATTGTCTCCGCAGGTTTCTGCGCTAGGGACTCGTTGAAGTGTCTCGCCTTTAGGCCGTTGTGGAATGCTGCCACAAACATTTCCTGGTTGGGATTTGAGACTTTGATCGTTGCCTCACTGAATCGGGCGAGGTACTCCCTGAGGGTCTCCGAGCTTCCTTGGCGAATGCTGAACATGTTAGTTGCTGTGACTTGTACGTGTTTGCTTCCGGCAAACAGGTGTATGAACTTGCGATGAAAGTCTGCATAACTGGTGATGGAATTGTCAGGCAGGTTCATATACCACCGTAACGTCGCGTCTTTGAACGTGCTGGAAAGGAGTTTGCACTTCAAATGTTCCTCAGCACCTATGATGGAGGTCTGTGTTCCTACCGCCATCAGGTGCTCCAGTGGGTCGGTCTTGCCGTCGAAGCTTGGTAGTTGGGGAATCATGAAGTTCGCGGGAACTTGTGCATCCCAAAGTGTTTGTACCAAAGGGTGGGAGTCCTTTACCTCTTCTTCTTCTTCAGAATCCTGGTTCGCCTCTGCTTCTTTCTCTTCCTCTCGTTCCTTTTGTATCTCAGCGACTTTGGACTGTAGGCGGCGTATCTCGCCCATTGCCTGTTGCAATGTTGAGGTGTGGTCATTATTGGGAGTATCCCCAGCCATGGTTATGGCCGTATTTACTCTTGAGTTTCTTGAGGCCTGGGAATGATTTTACCAGGGCCCCACGGTGGGCGCCAAATGTTCCTGTGTGGAACTTTGAAGGAATATCTGCTATGATATTATGTCTAGTATCTTGTGTGTTATTGTTCTATATCCCTTTTGATTCTGTTAACCTCCCCTATATATAGGATGAGGAAGGGGCGGTTACCCCTATCCCTCTCTGCATGATCATGGCCTATAAGGCTCTCATTTCCCGCCTGAGGGCGGTTATTGTTCTCCACGTTCTCTAAGTGGAGGAAATAACTTCCGTACCACGTGTTTCCTAGCTGATCCCAGTAAGCGGATCGTGAGCGCGTGGGTGTCTGATGTTGGGCTTCTCCGGGTCATGGGTGGAGTTGGGCGTGACCCAATTCTGGAGAAGGACTGGGCCTATACTTATTTGGGCCATGGTTTATTTGCCCGTTACACAACCAAATTGGAAATCTGGATCTGTTATGGCTATAATGGTTGATGATGAGGCTATCGACAAAGTTCAATCTCAATTCCCCCCTGATGAGGTATGCAATTCACAATATATTACAATCTACTATTTCATGTTTATTATTAACACTAAATGAAGGACCAAATTAGTTACTATACCTTCTTAATACTTTATGAATTTTTGTATTAGGCTTCAAGGTCACAAATTGAAAACCTTAAGAACAAGATACCTGAAGTGGAGGTATTTTTAGTTTTTGACAGTATTTTACAAGCCACTATTACCATTCAATCTGGGAGATTCATGTTATATTTCATTTATTTATTTCAAACTTGGTTTAACACAACATGTTTACGCTTTTTTAGTTCAATGAGTCGCAAGACATGGCTCCCATCGAATCAACAGCATCTGCTGATGATGTTGTTATCCCAATGGTATATTTATATCTTTTAATGATGTTATACAATAATTGTTGTTGCTTGATGAATACTCATCAAACACTACACTCACATTTCAGCTTGACTTATCCGCAACGGATGAAATTGGGACTGATAACTTGGAATTCAAGACACCACAAAAGCGTTTGGGAAAAGAGCTAAGGTCCACAACCAGGAAGTTGAATGCAAAAGAACTTGATACAGATGATATCATTGGTTCCAAGCTTTCTTCAACCAAACTCATGAAAATCCCCAAGACGAAGTAACATTCAGTACTATCAACAAATATGTAATAATATTAGGATCTTTTGATATGTGGGATTAACTTCAAAACAAGATTTCTTATTACCCCTGTTTTGTATTGTTATTGTGGTCTTAATCATGACGGAACCTTTAAAAATATCATTTATGCTAATTTAATGGAACATGGTTGTTGATCATCAAAAACTATATTAAATCATTACTGCACCACAAAGTATCATTTAATGACATTGTTACATACTATTTACCACTTTTATTTATTACTTCACCAAACTTTTTCTATGCATGTACCATCACATTTAACTCTCTGCCTATATATATATATATATATATGAAATTTTCTCATTCAAGATTTACATATTGGTGTACGATCAACTTGAGGTGTTTAACATGCCAATTGCAATCAACCAAGATATAAATACAATTCTTGGTTCAAGAAGAAGAATATGCCATATACAGACAGTTCATGTCAAACATGTTGTAAGTTTTAAAATTTCCATTTATTCTAAATTTTTACACCTGCAAGTTAGTATAACACCCCACATGAAATATCTAGAATATCAGTGAAATATTATAACCGGTAACTGAGTACATTATTATTACAAATTGAAATTCAAGCACACGCAGGTGCTGATTACAACAAAGATACAAAGTTCAGCGGAAACAATAGAAACTAGTACAACAAATCATTATTGAACAGGAATAAACAACGCAAGACAACTAGAAATGCATGAAAGAAATGCCATCTCCAAGCACAGCTGCAAGCACACCAACCAGCATACCTTAACCAACCTGCTTATCTGAAAAAAAATTGTTTGGAGTGGGGTGAGACAACTAAGCCTCAGTGAGTCCTACTACCCTCCTAAGGTGACTACACCGGGGAATCCTAATCAGTCATACATACTAACATATTATATCATAAATCATAAGCATAAATAAAGGTGTAACACAAACATATCTTATTCATTTTAACACTAGGACACTCTGAGGTGAGCAGGTCTCAGAGGCCTGCCATATCCGTCAACCGATTCGGTCACGGCATGAAGCTCACATAGTCATAACCTAATGGATTATCCCATTGGGAGTCCATAGTGCGATATCATTCGCTCTTAACTGACTGATACTAAATTGAGTTGTAACTACCATGAATTACCAAATCCCGGGGAACATACAAACTTAATTATATCTAAGTTATACCCTAAGATTATCTGTGACTAACATGCTGTTTTACATTATATAACTGTACTATTGCATACACCAAATTCAGATGAGGACATAAAACGAGTGCTACGATTCTGTTTAGAAAATTCTGAAAAATTCCTGTTCCTGTCAAGCTCGCCTCGCGAGTTGTCACTCGCCACGGCGAGTTGTTCAGGTCATGCCCTGTGTAAGCTCGCTACGGCGAAGAGGAGCTCGCCATGGCGAGATTATAGGTCCTGTGCCAAATTCGCTCGCCTCGCGAGTTGTTACTCGCCAGGGCGAGGTTCATCAGCATGAAGGACCCAGCTCGCCATGAAGGCTCGCCCTGAGCTCGCCAGAGCGAGTTTACTCAGAACTTGTTCTGTTTTGCGAAATTTCAAAAATTAACCTTTTAAACACCTACAATCCTCATCCTAAGGTATGCAATCATACAATACATATAATATACGACAGAATGGAGAGGAATTTGGGAGTTAATTCCTCTCACACAACAATTTTCTTAAATCCTAAGTTAACATGCAAAGTTCATAATTTTGGGGAATCTAACTAACTAACCTAAGAACCCACCTGGAGTGAAGCTTTAATCTTTGTTTCTGAGCTCTACTACAGCTACTGCAACCTTCCACAATGCCCCACGAACCCCAGACCAGAATTTGAAACTTTGACACTAGAAACCTCTTATCTTTGCTCTACGAATTTGAGTTGGTTTGATGCTTGATTCAACTGGAAAGGGAGGTATTTATAGTGGGTTTTCTGATACCTAATCAGTATGGGGTTTGTTTGCTTCAGAATTTGCATGCAATTTTATTGGGTGAAGAAGGGGTTGTTGTTGTTTAGCTTCATGTGATGAGTTAGAAATTTGAAATGGTGAGTGATTCTGATTCAGCTGAGTGGTAGCAGGTAAGGAATCTCTGATGCTAGACTGTTTTGGTGTGGAGTTATGTATGGAGTGTTAAGCATGTGAATTGGGGAGTGATTGAAACTTTTGGATGTTTCTTCTTGTTGTTGTTTTTGACGTGGGAGAAGAGAGAATTGGAGGGGATGGGTTACTGAATTTCTGAAGTGAGAAGAATGGATTGGAAAAGGTCCCTTTTCACATGCAAAGTGAAGTGTTTGGAATTGGAGTGGATTAGTGACTCACTTGTTCCTTAGTGAGGTGTCAAAGTAATGGAGAAGTGAGTCATAGGAGGGAGGGAGTTTGAAATTGTTCATGTTAATTAATCCCAATTGTTGGACTTATGTATTATTGGTGCAACTTGGATTTAATTAAACTTACCAATCAACACATAATACCCTTAATTCCACGATTAAATTAATTAACCACTTCAAGAATTACTAATTTTATTAGACCATCTCTAATTAAAATTAGTTAGACAAATTAGGAGTTGGGATATTACAACCTACCCCCCTTAAAGAAATTTCGTCCTCGAAATTTAAAAATTTACCTCGAAAACAAGTACGGATAACTCTTCCGCATGTCTGACTCCAGTTCCCAAGTGAATTCACCATCAGGTGACTGAGCCCATTCAACTTTGACAATAGGAATCCTCTTGTTTCGAAGTATTTTGGCATCACGTTCAACAATCCGAACAGGATCCGGCTGATAGGTTAGATCTGGCTGGAGATCAATTTGTTCAAGTTCCACTGGCTGATAAGGATCAGGAATATACTTGCGAAGCTGAGACACATGAAACACGTCGTGTAACCCTGACATGGAAGGAGGAAGAGCTAACTGATAGGCTACAGGACCGACGCGTCGAAGAATCTGATAAGGTCCAATGAATCTTGGACAGAGCTTCTTAGTTTTGAATACACCTCGCAAACCCAACTTAGGAGTAACTCTCAAGAACACGTGATCACCTTCCTGAAATTCCAAAAACCTTCTTCTCCTGTCGGCATAACTCTTCTGCCGACTCTGAGCAACTTTCAGCTTATCACGGATGGACTTGATCTTTATCGTGGTCTCTTGGACAATATCCTGTCCCAAGAAACTACGATCACCAACTTCTGTCCAACACAACGGGGTCCTACACTTCCTGCCATACAAAGCTTCATAAGGTGCCATACCGATACTGGCATGGTAACTGTTATTGTATGCGAACTCTATTAGGTGTAAGTGATTACTCCACGAACCACCATCTTCTAATACACAAGCTCGAAGCATATCCTCAAGGGTCTGAATAGTCCGTTCTGACTGACCATCAGTCTGAGGATGATGCGATGTACTCATCTTCAACCGAGTTCCCATCGCATTCTGAAATGCTTTCCAAAATCTTGAAGTGAAAATCGGGTCTCTATCCGACACGATACTCAAAGGTACACCATGCAGCCTTACAATCTGCTCCATGAAGATGGCTGCATATTGCGGGGCCTTGTAGGTGGATTTCACTGGAATGAAATGAGCTGACTTCGTCAACCTGTCCACGATTACCCAGATCGAATCTTGACCTCGCTGGTTACGTGGCAGTCCTCCTACAAAGTCCATAGTGATATGTTCCCATTTCCACTCTGGAATATCCAACGGTTGTAACGGTCCTCCAGGTTTCTGATGTTCAATCTTCACCTGTTGACAAACAATACACCTGGATACGAATTCAGCAATCTCTGCCTTCATGTTGGGCCACCAATAGTTCTCCTTCAAATCATGATACATCTTGGTGGATCCAGGGTGAATTGAAAATCCACTCTTGTGTGCCTCTTCTAGAATCAACCGCTTCAACTCATCATTCTGAGGTACACAAAGTCTGCCTTCATAGAGAATAGCACCGTCCGTGGCTACTGAGAACTCTGGATGGTTTATCCTCTTCTGCAACTCTACATCATCCTGCTGAGCCTGCACAATACTTGGGCGTAACTCACAGGACACTTCGATTCTGTTGATGCGAATACCGCTCTTACGATATATCACATTCAGATTGAGATCTCTAAACTTCTCATACAGACCGCACTGTTGCATTAGTAACTCCGATGCATACAACGTTTTCCTGCTCAAGGCATCTGCCACCACATTGGCCTTTCCTGGATGGTAGTTGAGATTGAAGTCAAAATCTTTGAGGTACTCCATCCAACGTCGCTGCCTCATATTCAACTCCTTTTGATCAAACAAGTACTTCAGGCTCTTGTGATCACTGAACAGATCAAACTGCACTCCATACCGATGATGTCTCCAGATTTTGAGTGCAAGGATAATGGCTGCTAACTCCAGATCATGGGTAGGATAATTCTGCTCATGAGGTTTTAGCTGCCTGGATGCATACGCTACAACTGCTCCATCTTGCATCAATACACATCCAAGTCCCTTGTTGGACGCATCACAGTATACCACATACTTGCGTGTTGGGTCAGGAATCACTAACACTGGTGCTGTGGTTAGCTTTTCCTTAAGGGTTTTGAAACTCCATTCACAAGCAGCATCCCAATCAAAGTCTACACCCTTTCTGGTCAAACGAGTTAGTGGCAAAGCAATCTCCGAAAATCCTAAGATGAATCTCCGGTAATAGCCTGCCAAACCAAGGAAACTTCTGACTTCGGTAACACTTCTGGGTCTTTCCCAATTCAACACTGCTTCAACCTTGGATGGATCAACAGACACACCGCCTTGCGATATGACATGACCCAAGAATTTAACTTCAGA
Source organism: Trifolium repens (assembly GCA_030408175.1). NCBI lineage: Eukaryota > Viridiplantae > Streptophyta > Magnoliopsida > Fabales > Fabaceae > Trifolium > Trifolium repens. The sequence goes on along the minus strand of CP125842.1, from coordinate 40,202,350 downwards.
TAGCCAAAATTCGCACTTGCTGAACTTGGCATATAGTTGTTTCTCTCTAAGAATGCTCAACACGATTCTCAGATGCTCTGCATGCTCCTGTGAATCTTTAGAATAGATCAGAATGTCATCAATGAAGATAACAACAAACTGATCAAGGTACGGCTGGAAAATCCGATTCATGTAATCCATAAAAATGGCTGGAGCATTAGTCAGACCGAACGGCATGACCAGGAATTCATAATGTCCATAGCGAGTCCTGAACGCTGTCTTGGAAACATCCGAGGACTTGATGCGGATCTGATGATATCCAGAACGAAGATCAATCTTGGAGAAGATAGTAGCACCTCTGAGTTGATCCAGAAGGTCATCAATCCTTGGTAAGGGATACTTGTTCTTAATTGTGACCTTGTTAAGTTGACGATAATCAATGCACAAACGCATCGTACCATCTTTCTTCTTTACGAGTAACACCGGTGCTCCCCAAGGTGAGACACTGGGTCTGATAAAGTGTTTCTGAAGCAACTCTTCAAGTTGAGATTTCAGTTCACGAAGCTCTAAGGGAGACATCCTATACGGGGCAACTGAGATTGGCTGGGAACCAGGAACTAGATCGATGGAAAACTCCACTTCCCTTTCGGGAGGTAAATTCATAATGTCATCTGGAAAAACATCTAAGAACTCACTAACAACTGGAATATCACTAGGGCTCAAACTGGGTTCCGGATCGATGGTGAACAAGACACTGAAACACTTAGTACTGGCACCTAAGTACTGGATCATCTGATGAGTATTCTGGAGTAAAGCGGTAAGAGCTCTACTTTCTGGCGAAGTTTCGGTTGGAATGAAGAGATTCCTTTCAGCACATCCAATGTACACAGTATTGGCAGAAAGCCAATCCATGCCTAGGACTACGTCAAAATCTTTCAAGGGTAGACAGATCAAATCTATGTTATAGACTTTACTTCCCACAAGAACAGGACAATTCTGACAAACACGCTTAGAAGTAACCTTGCCTCCTGTGGCAACAGCCACAGTCATTGGGGGAATTAAAGGCACAGAAGGTAGTTGGAGTCGCTGAACACAGTCAACGGCTATAAAGGAATTAGTAGCTCCACAATCAAACAAAACTAACACTTCAGACTGTCCTAACATGCATACATCCATAATCAAAGCATTATTAGATTTGACTTTCTCACAATCAAGTGAAAATACCCGACCTTTGCTTTTAGAAGCGCCGCTGGAATCGCCCTGTCTCTTCAGCTTAGGACACTCGTGCTTGTAATGGCCAGGCTGCTTACAATAGTAACACATGTTCTTCCCTTTCATGCATTCTCCACTGTGAGGAAAACCACATTCGGCACAGTTCCTCGGTGAACGTTGAGAGTAACTCTGCTTTCCCTTACTGGTAGTACCTTTAGTCCTCACTTGCAGGTTGAATTTTCCAGAATCCTTCTTCTTCTGAAAAGCTTCACTACGCTCCTTGTGTATGCTACCCAGATCAGCTTCAGCATGATAGCTCTTTTGCACCAAATCACCAAAGGTAGTGATATGCTGCATAGAGACATCGTGGGCTATGTCAGCTCTCAACCCGAACCTATACTTCTTCATCTTCCATGATTCACTGGGAGCATCATTCCCATCCATCACATATCTGACCAGCTCATTAAACTTCATGGTATACTCCGCCACCGACATACTTCCCTGCTTTAGCTCCGTCAGTTCACGTTCCATCTGGAATTGGTAGCTCTCTGGGATATAATGTCCAACGAAGAGACGTCGGAAATTTTCCCAATTCACCTCCATCTGACTGGCCTCCATATACGCCTTGGTTCCATCCCACCAGTGACACGCGTCGCCCCTAAAGAAGCGGGAGACGAATGTTACTTTGTCAACTTCAGTGCAATCCATGGATTCAAGGATTCCGCTCATTCGCTGAATCCATTCCCTGGCTTTCACTGGATTGTATTCTCCGTAGAACTCCGGCGGACTCATTCGGCAGAACTCTCTGAAGGCAGCGCTAGATCCTTGCTGCTGAGGTGGAGGATTGTTCATATGCTGTTGAAACATATTCATGAATTCTTGATGCTGCTGGGCCTGCTGAGCTTGGAACTGCTGCTGCTGATGCATCATTTCAGCCCACATGTTCGCATTAGCATCTCCGTACATCTCAGGTTCATCATCATCATTAGCAACGTTCCTTCTAGGCCTTCCAGGTCCTCGTCTTGCTCCTGACATAGTGCTCTAACTGCCAATATCAAGTCAAGTTAGCTAGGCTTAAAGTGACATGACATCTAGAACAGATGTTAGAAATCCAGACAAATACTGGGATTCGGATAGTAATACTAATGAACTCTGGCACGATCTGAATCGACCTGCTCTGATACCAATTATAACACCCCACATGAAATATCTAGAATATCAGTGAAATATTATAACCGGTAACTGAGTACATTATTATTACAAATTGAAATTCAAGCACACGCAGGTGCTGATTACAACAAAGATACAAAGTTCAGCGGAAACAATAGAAACTAGTACAACAAATCATTATTGAACAGGAATAAACAACGCAAGACAACTAGAAATGCATGAAAGAAATGCCATCTCCAAGCACTGCTGCAAGCACACCAACCAGCATACCTTAACCAACCTGCTTATCTGAAAAAAAATTGTTTGGAGTGGGGTGAGACAACTAAGCCTCAGTGAGTCCTACTACCCTCCTAAGGTGACTACACCGGGGAATCCTAATCAGTCATACATACTAACATATTATATCATAAATCATAAGCATAAATAAAGGTGTAACACAAACATATCTTATTCATTTTAACACTAGGACACTCTGAGGTGAGCAGGTCTCAGAGGCCTGCCATATCCGTCAACCGATTCGGTCACGGCATGAAGCTCACATAGTCATAACCTAATGGATTATCCCATTGGGAGTCCATAGTGCGATATCATTCGCTCTTAACTGACTGATACTAAATTGAGTTGTAACTACCATGAATTACCAAATCCCGGGGAACATACAAACTTAATTATATCTAAGTTATACCCTAAGATTATCTGTGACTAACATGCTGTTTTACATTATATAACTGTACTATTGCATACACCAAATTCAGATGAGGACATAAAACGAGTGCTACGATTCTGTTTAGAAAATTCTGAAAAATTCCTGTTCCTGTCAAGCTCGCCTCGCGAGTTGTCACTCGCCACGGCGAGTTGTTCAGGTCATGCCCTGTGTAAGCTCGCTACGGCGAAGAGGAGCTCGCCATGGCGAGATTATAGGTCCTGTGCCAAATTCGCTCGCCTCGCGAGTTGTTACTCGCCAGGGCGAGGTTCATCAGCATGAAGGACCCAGCTCGCCATGAAGGCTCGCCCTGAGCTCGCCAGAGCGAGTTTACTCAGAACTTGTTCTGTTTTGCGAAATTTCAAAAATTAACCTTTTAAACACCTACAATCCTCATCCTAAGGTATGCAATCATACAATACATATAATATACGACAGAATGGAGAGGAATTTGGGAGTTAATTCCTCTCACACAACAATTTTCTTAAATCCTAAGTTAACATGCAAAGTTCATAATTTTGGGGAATCTAACTAACTAACCTAAGAACCCACCTGGAGTGAAGCTTTAATCTTTGTTTCTGAGCTCTACTACAGCTACTGCAACCTTCCACAATGCCCCACGAACCCCAGACCAGAATTTGAAACTTTGACACTAGAAACCTCTTATCTTTGCTCTACGAATTTGAGTTGGTTTGATGCTTGATTCAACTGGAAAGGGAGGTATTTATAGTGGGTTTTCTGATACCTAATCAGTATGGGGTTTGTTTGCTTCAGAATTTGCATGCAATTTTATTGGGTGAAGAAGGGGTTGTTGTTGTTTAGCTTCATGTGATGAGTTAGAAATTTGAAATGGTGAGTGATTCTGATTCAGCTGAGTGGTAGCAGGTAAGGAATCTCTGATGCTAGACTGTTTTGGTGTGGAGTTATGTATGGAGTGTTAAGCATGTGAATTGGGGAGTGATTGAAACTTTTGGATGTTTCTTCTTGTTGTTGTTTTTGACGTGGGAGAAGAGAGAATTGGAGGGGATGGGTTACTGAATTTCTGAAGTGAGAAGAATGGATTGGAAAAGGTCCCTTTTCACATGCAAAGTGAAGTGTTTGGAATTGGAGTGGATTAGTGACTCACTTGTTCCTTAGTGAGGTGTCAAAGTAATGGAGAAGTGAGTCATAGGAGGGAGGGAGTTTGAAATTGTTCATGTTAATTAATCCCAATTGTTGGACTTATGTATTATTGGTGCAACTTGGATTTAATTAAACTTACCAATCAACACATAATACCCTTAATTCCACGATTAAATTAATTAACCACTTCAAGAATTACTAATTTTATTAGACCATCTCTAATTAAAATTAGTTAGACAAATTAGGAGTTGGGATATTACAGTTAGTATTACAAGATCTTTGTAAATCCTACTTCTTTTTCTGTACAGCCTTATGGTGAAATTGATCCATATTCGCACATAAATATGTGGATGACTTAGATGATGAATTGAAATTATATTCATGTGGTTACCTACATTTATGTGCTTGGAATAGAGATCTGGAACAACCTAGAATTACAACTGGATGGACAGAAAATCGTGAGCACTTTGAACTACCATTTCAATTCCATCTTATTGAGTTGGTCTACTATGGTGATAGCATGTTTCATCTCATGCCTTGCTTGACTAAAGAACTTTCAACAATGGAATTTCCTGTGTTCCACACACTCTCAACTAAACCTCCAGATCCATTTTCATTTGAAATTGTTTTAGCAAACACTGGATATAACGACAGACAATTAGTTGAGTTCAGTTTATGTTGCTCACTGTTTTATTCCCCCCATTTTCATAATGAACAAAATTATGTACATAATGTGTTATTTAACTTTATGTTTTGTCATTTGTCTAGATTTTGAACAATATGGTGACAGAAAATTTTTGCAAATATCATTCCATTCTACTTCTTGAAGGACCAGTTGCTCAGCCTATGATGTGTCCAATCGTTACAAATGGAAGAAAAAGTGAAATTTTAGGTTGGCAAAGATTTTGTAATGAAAATGGATTTTATGATGGAGATATTGTTAAATTCACTTGCTTTGATATTGAACATAGTTGGAGAGTTGATGTAGATAGGGTAACAAGTTAGAGATTTTTAGTTCAACTCATTTTAAGAACAGATTAGCATGTCCAAATACTTCATCAAGAGCAAAAACTGTTTGTGTAAACTTTCATCTTTGTTTTTAATGGAACTAAGTACTTTAAGTAAAACCAGTAGTTTAATTCAGCAGATATGGCTTAGTTACTATCTGTGCCTATTCTTTCATTTACTAGGCGTGCCTTTTCTATACTCTCATGTCCCAATCAACCTGTAAATGAGACAGTTGATTCAGTTTTTTATGCAAAACTGCTTGGTTCATGTTGAATCAGTCAACAAGTTTCACAAGTAAAGCCTATGACAACCTACATGGTAGAGTGGTTATTTTATTTTGGTTTGTACTTCTTACTTTGATATAATAACCTGGTATGTGAGATGCATTTACTATTTTCTACAAACAATTTATCCAAGTTCACAAGCAAACAATTTTCTGCAATAACAAACTACAGCTGCCTGCACTACTGCTGCCTGCACTACAGCTGCAGTTCTGCATTCAATGCCACCCTTTTTTTAAGTCTACTAACATCCCTATGTATTTTAATATTACCAAAGGTTTTCAAATTCAAAATTTAACGCCAAAAACATTCCTACCAAAATGAAAATGTGATTATAATTCAAATAACATATACTTGAAAAGACGAAATTCAAATTTTGGTGCCAAAATTTCAAATGGAATTTCAACATCACTATCATATCAGATGGTCATTTTATGACCAATTGCTAATATAATTACATCATGTTTCACCACAACAACTCAATATTCCAAACATTTTGAACTCATCATATGAAAGTGAAATCATAGAAACAAAATTTATGAGCTATACCTCACATTAAGTTTGCCATGGAAAATTTCAAAAAAACCCCACAACAAGTTGCTGCAGAAGCAAGAAAAACAAGAAAAAAAATCTGATTCTAATAAGAGACAACGTATAGGAATCGCCAATTCACCAGCAGCTGCAGCAACTTCATGTCCAAATACTCATCTTCATTTCCAATTACCTCTCTCTGATATAACACCATCAAATTTCAACAATAACATTGATTCACAAATTTCTGCAAGGCTAACACAATCTAATCCAGTTATCATTCCAAATACATTTCAATCTCCAAGCCAGTACCAAAACCAACATTATGTTTCAACACCATCAAATTCCCAAAGAAGTTCAACTCAATCAAAAACATTCTACATCACTGATATATCTGTTCCAATAGCTCAAGTTGGTACCAAAAGAAAAAGAGTTGATACCATAAATAAAAGTGGTGATTTTCAGGAAACTATCAGCTCAGATTGTGCAACACAAAACACCTCTCATCATACCCAACAAAATGATGTTGTCAACATCAACCATCCACCACCTAGACAACATCATTACCAAACCCGTGGTGTTAACTTATACAACAAGTTTACAGCAGCCCTTAATCCAAACGAAGCATCTACATCTACTCCCCAAATACCAACTAAGCAAAAGTCACAATACTCACACATTTTTGAAAATCATTGTATTGATCAATCTTCATCTGATAATGATAGTGATGAAAATTCAGAGTCAGCAGAATCAAGTGAAAATGAATCACAAACTGAATCTGATGATGACTCTGAATTAGCAGATGATGAACAAGTTCAACTAGAAGGTTTTAGCAATTCTATTCAAAGCCCTTTATTTTATTAATTAATATACAAGTTATATATCATTTAATATTTATTTGATTTACAATCAATGTAGGTTATTTTGATATAGGTTATCCAATATGGGAATGTCAAAAATGTGGTGCATACATGTGGTATCAAGAAAGGAAGTGTAAAAGGAAACACACACTCACACCACAATTTCAGGTTTGTTGTCATGGTGGCAAAGCACAATTACCAATACTCAAAAAACCACCTGAAGTTCTTCATAATTTGCATTTTAACAATCAAAATTCACAAAGTAAAAATTACCAAGCACACACAAGAATCTACAATGCAATGTTTGCATTTGCATCACTTGGCATGAGTATTGCTGAAGAAAAAAGAAGTGGTAGAGGACCACCAAACATTAGAATTCAAGGACAAGTCTGTCATAGAATTGGAAGTCTCTTGCCAGAAGATGGGGAAACACCAAAATTTGCACAGTTATATATTTTTGATACTGACAATGAAATCCAAAACAGAATGTATCATTTCAGGTTAGAACAACATTGAACTTTAACTATGCAGTTTACTTTTCAATTTCATGCATTATAATACTTATGAAACCTATCTTATTGAATAATAGGAATAACAAAAAACTTGATGCAAATATTGTGATCAAATTGAAAGCTATGTTAGATGAGGTTAATGTACATGCTAAGTCATTTAGAATGGCCCGTGACTTTATAAGAAATAATGATGTTCAAGACTTAAAGTTGAAGTTAATTTCAGAAAGAACAACAGATGGAAGGATTTATAATCAACCTACAGTTTCAGAAGTAGCTGCACTAATTGTAGGAGATATTGATTTTGGTACACATAGAGACATCATCATGCACAAAAAAATTGGAAGGTTACAAAGAATCAATGAACTATCTTGCTTATCAATATCCACTTCTTTTTCCACATGGTGAAGATGGCTACAGGATTGCAATTCAACATAGATATTGTGATGAAACAGTTGTAACTAAGAGGAATAGACTAACCATTAAAGATTGGCTTTCATTTAGGATCCAAACCCGGAAAGATGAACCTCAAACTATAATATGCTCTAGAAGACTCTTTCAGCAATTTACAGTTGATGGTTATATGATGATGGAAACAGAAAGACTAAATTGGTTAAGGAAAAATCAATCAAAGCTCAGGATAGGGAAGTATCGCCAAGTATTACCACCAAATCAAAGCCATGACACTGATGGACCACCAAAATTTGGAACAAGAATTGTATTGCCTTCAACTTTTGTTGGAAGCAAAAGGTACATGGATCAACTCTATTTTGATGGCATGGCAATTTAATCTCATGTTGGTTTCCCGGATGTGTTTATTACATTCACATGTAATCCAACTTGGCCAGAAATCACAAGAGAATTGGACAAAAGAAATCTTCAGCCTCAAGACCGTCCAGATCTTATAACAAAGGTTTTCAAGATCAAATTTGATGAGCTCATGAAAGATTTAACCAAAAGACATGTACTTGGCAAAGTGTTAGCATGTAAGTAGTATTATAGTCTTGAATTCATGTATTGAGCAGGTTCAATATATGTCTTATTATATTTTGATCATTTTAACTTTTTATCTATATCATGATTTCCAGATATGTACACTATAGAGTTTCAAAAAAGAGGACTACCACATGCTCACATCTTGATCTTCTTACATCCTGCAAGTAAATATCCTCAACCTTCTGATATTGATAAGATCATCTCTGCTGAAATCCCCAATCCACAAACAGAAGAAGAACTCTACAATTTGGTTAAAAAGCATATGATACGTGGGCCATGTGGAGATATAGTGCCAACAAATTCAAAAAAAAAAATAGCACCCTGCATAAAAAATGGTAGATGTTCAAAGTTCTTTCCTAAGAATTTTAATGAACAAACCATAGTTGATAAAGATGGTTATCCACTCTACAAAAGAAGTGCAAATTCTCACACAGTTGAAAAAAATGGAATCACAATGGACAACAGATATGTTGTGCCATATAATAGAAGGTTGCTACTAAAATATCAAGCTCATATCAATATGGAATGGTGTAACCAATCCTCATCAATCAAATATTTGTTCAAATACATTCACAAAGGTTATGATAGAATCACAGCTTCAGTTGTTAGGAGTAGAAACACAGCTCAAAATGAAGGTGTCGTACTCGATGAAACTCAACAATATATTGACTGCAGGTATGTTTCACCAAGTGAAGCATGTTGGAGAATTTTTGCATACAAAATTCATGGAAGGCAACCAGCTGTAGAAAGAATGTTTTATCACTTAGTAGGAGAGAATTCAATTTGCTTCACTGATCATGATCGTATGGAAAACATTCTTGAAAAAACAAGTGTGACGGAATCTATGTTTACATCATGGTTACAAGCAAATGAGACATATCCAAGCGCAAGGATGCTAACATATGGTCAATTTGTAACACAGTTTACTTACAGTAAAAAAAACAATTCTTGGACACCAAGGATAAAAGGTTTTAAAATAGGTCGTCTGATTTGGGTTCCTCCAACAACAGGAGAGCTTTTTTACTTGAGAATGATGTTGACTGTTGTGGAAGGACCTACTTAATATGAAGTTATCCGTAAGGTTCGTGACATACAATACGACAACTTTAGGGATACCTGCTTTGATATGGGATTTCTGGGAGATGACAAAGAATACATTGGTGCAATAAGGGAATCACATGGTTGGGGTCCAGGATTTTTTCTCAGAAAATTGTTTGTCCACATGCTACTTATGGGCACAATGAATAGGCCATACTTTGTTTTCAGAAAAACAATACAATGGTTGTCGGATGGTATTCTATATCATCAACGCATTATTGCAAATGACAGAGGTATGATATCTTAATCTTATCTACATGTCTATTATCACTATTTATTGTTTCTATTATTTTTCAAAATAAATGTTGGGAATGTTTTTTGCAGAATTGCAGTTAACTGATCAGCAAGTGGAGAATTTAACTTTGTTGGAGATAGAAAAATATCTCCAAGCTAATAGAAGAACTATAAGGAAATTTACTTCAATTCCACATCCTGATGGTTATGTGCTTGAACAATTAGGCAATAGGCTTATTTATGATGAAAGGAATTATGATGTGGAAAGTTTGAAACAAGAACATGCTCAGCTGTTTGCAACCTTGACAGGTTATTTCTTTATGACTTTACCATTTGATATGACACATTTATATACTTTATTCTTAATGACATATAGTCAATTGAGCCAAAATTCGATCTGTCGTGTAGATGAACTGTAAGACCCAAGATTTCATTGTATAGTTGGTTTTTGGAATAGTAGGGTTTCGATGTGTTCGTGTGATGAAACATCGTGTAATTATTAGCTTTTGCTGTAATTGAGCCTGTTTTGTGCTCGTGCACTGTAAATGTACAGACTTTGGTCTTGTGATCCTGTTGCTTGAATGAGAAGTTATATGTGGTTTTAGTATAACGAGTTTTGGATTATTCTTGTTTTCGGAAAAACGAGTAGGATTTTAACCGCGGATGGAAAATCTTACTGCGTCTGTTTTAAGTGAGGTTTCGGATGGAAGTTTTATATATCTGCGTGAGTTAGGATATATTCTGAGAATAATTTCCTAAGGTATGGAAGAAAATTACAGTCGCGGAAAAAGATTCAGCGATAAGTTTTGGAAATGTTAAACGTTAGACGTTCTTTCCGTAGGTTTTATGTTTTTGTGGTTTTCGTTCGTCGCGTCGCGCGAGAGCTGAGTACGAGCCTTGTTATGGGAGAGTTGTTCAAATCTTGTGACTTTCTCATAAAGTAAAGTGATCCAATGGCTAGGGTTTAAGCTTGGACTTTTGACTTTGATCCAATGGTGGTTTGGCTATCAAGAGCTTGGTAATAGTAAGGAGGTTTATGACTATTGTGGACTTAGAAAACATGTTTGAAAATGATTACCGGATGGTTAAGGGCCGTAATAAAACTTGTGCTTGGATTTGGTTTTGATTTTGGAAATGAAAATCAAATAACTTGCACTCGAAGCAACCAACAAGCTTTCGGGAAATGAATCGCTTGCTTATGAAAAAGGTTTGCTTTTGTGCCTTGAAAAAGTGTTGGGAACTAATAGAATCAAACTAGGCTTGGGTGGAAAAAGGTTGTGTGAGTTGCTGTCTTTTGCTGTCATGACAGTTGAAACTCGCCGGGCGAGTGGTTACTCGCCAGGGCGAGTGTCTCAGGTCATGACAACACGCCAGGGCGAGCTCCAGGGCGAGTAAGACCAGTACTCCCTGCCTTCACTCGCCACCAACTCGCCAGGGCGAGCTCTGGGAGTTGAAATTTTGGATTCTGATTTCTAAACTTGGTTTTTAACTTTCTAATCCTTTTTTATTAATTTATGGAAGTGGTTGGGATTGGAAACGAGTTTTTCGGGTACTCGGAAAGTACGTAGCTTGTAACGCAAGAAAACGGCCATTTTGCATTTCAAATTATTTAAGACTTTTGACAATTGTCTTGGGTCCTAAAAATAGTACAAATAACTCATGGTGGTTGATCAATACGATAGATTTTGGTATGGTATCCGGAAGAGTGGTTTTTCCTTAGGAACCTTTGGGTTTTTGGGGTTTTGGTGTAGTTTCAATACGATTGGTTAGAGAACAATGTATTGATTGTTACGCTGCTTGTTTTAGGAAGCGCGTTGTGTTGTATGAGCGTGTGTTGTTGACGGAAGCTTGCCGAGGTAAGGGCTCCACTTTATTTCTGTCTTTTCACTGAGTTATAACATGTTAGTTGGTTATTTTCGGTGAGGCGTGGTTGTGTGTTTGGCATGTATGTGTTATGTATTCTCGTGATGAGAAAGTGTTTACAATACTTGCGCTGTTTACATATGATCATGAGTATATGTGTATGAACAGGTGTTTGGAATACATATGATGAGAAATGTATGTATGTTGATATGTTTGGTTTACATACGCTAGAGAGGTATGTATTCATTGCATTGGCATATATGGGGAATCGTATGCTCATGCATTCATGGTGCGTAGTTGCGTGAGTGGACTACGGGGTGTTGGTTGCGTGAGTGGACCCACCCAAAATCCTACGGGATCTTATTGAGTACAATAAGTGGTTGCGTGAGTGGACCACGGGGTGTGATTGCGTGAGTGGATCCACCTTAACCCTTTGCGGTTTTATTGGTTATGATTAGTAATTCCGGAATTCATTTGCATGTGGTAGCTTTGGTAGTACCACACCCATTGTAGAAGTCTGCATTAGGCTTGTTGTGCATTATACATATAAGCCCGTTGGTGGGAATTGTTGAATGTTTTAAGAGCTTTCTCTTGTGTTTTGTGGAAATTTTGTTACGTGTACAATCTTTCGCACCGGTTATATATATTTCTACTTTTATTTTGTGGTGACCCTTTCTTTCATTTGCGGGCTCATCCCACCCCAGATGACGATGTAGGTCGAGAGGACGGTGTTGGCAGCTCTAGGCCATAGTGAGTTTGTTTTGGAGCTGGAGTGGTAGTTTAGTTAGACTATGCGCCGGTGTGTTTGTGCACTGTGCTTTTTGTTTAGCATAGAACATTCTAACTTCTTTTGGGTTAGTTAGTGCTTGTAAGCACATAGACTTATGGATTGTAATTATTCAGGTTTACACTTAGTAGTTTCGAATACAATATATATATGGTGTGATATATATATGGTTCGTTGGTAATATTTAATGTCGGCTCAAATAAAAATGTTTTGCGCACTCTGAGTGGCTGTTAAAAAAAAAAAATAAAAAAAATAATGCCCTTTTTGCGTTATGAAAACGGGGTGTTACATGAACAAAGAGGACATTATAACAAAATAATAAGTGCTGTTAACAAGCAAGATGGAGGAGTGTTTTTTATGCATGGTTTTGGTGGTACAGGGAAAACCTTCATATGGAGAACACTTGCATCAGCATTGAGATCAAAACAAGACATTGTCCTCATAGTTGCAACAAGTGGAATTGCAGCTCAGCTCCTACCCGGTGGAAGAACAGCTCACTCAAAATTCAAAATTCCTATTCCAACTTTAGATAACTCAAGTTGCAAAATTCCATATGACTCTGATCTTGGACAGTTGCTAAGACAAACCAAACTAATCATTTGGGATGAAGCACCAATGGCACACATGTTTTGTTTTGAAGCTTTAGATAGATGTCTGAAGGATCTCATGAGTGAAATATGAAATAGTGACAAAATTTTGGTGGAAAAGTTGTGGTTTTTGGAGGTGATTTCAGGCAAATTCTTCCAGTTATTCCAAGAGGGAGCCGTTTTGATGTTGTACATGCTACAATTAATGCATCTTATATTTGGGACCATGTTGAGGTTCTAACATTAACTAAAAATATGAGACTAAGACAAGGTTCAGCTGATCAAAACAATGAAGAAATTGAAGAATTTTCAAAGTGGCTTCTAATGGTAGGAGAAGGTCGAATTTCAGAACCAAATGATGGAACTGCAGAGATAGAAATTCTACAAGAACTTTGGATTACCAACTATAATGATCATATTCAAGGAATTGTAGAGAGCACCTATCCTGATTTCTTAATAAACTTCTCCAATTATCAATATTTGTTGAGTAGAGCCATTTTAGCTTCAACCATTGAAGTTGTTGATGAAATTAACAACTATATACTCAGTCTCATGCCAGGTACATAATCTTGCATACTTTACAATGTCATTATATTATAGATTTACAATTATGTTTTTTTATCATAAATGGTGAATCATTGAATCACTTTCGTAACTTACAGGTGAAGAACATGAGTATTTAAGTTGCAATTCCGTGGATAGATCAGAAATTCATGACGAACAGATTGTTCAACTTTTCACACCTGAATTCTTGGCTTCACTTCATACATCAGGACTACCAAATCACAGCATAAAATTAAAGGTTGGAACTCCAATCATGTTAACGTGGAATATTGATCAAACTGATGGTTTGTGTAATGGAACAAGATTAGTTGTGACCAAATTGGCAGTTCATGTTATTGAAGCAAGAATCATAGGTGGGACACACCATGGACATTCTTTGTACATTCCAAGATTTGATATGAGTCCATCACAATCACCATGGCCTTTCAAATTAAGTATAAGGCAGTTCCCTATTATTGTGTCATATGCAATGACCATTAACAAATCACAAGGTCAATCTTTGGATTATGTTGGGATATACTTGCCAAGACCTGTTTTTAGTCATGACCAAATTTATGTTGCTGTCTCAAGAGTCAAGAGCAAACAAGGAATTAAGCTTCTAATTCATGATGAGAAGAATGAACCAAAACAAACCACAACTAATGTGGTCTACAAAGAAGTTTTCAACAATGTTTGAATGTGAGTGATGCTTACATCTTCAAATTGACTTGCTAAATTACATCTTTTTTGGCTACATCATTTAGAATGCATCTATCTATTCCAAAAATTATGAAGACCCATGTATTTGCTTTTTTGATTGCCATTACAATTTTAGGGAAATTAGCAAAGTATTTCTTATACTTTGTTATAAGATAGTTTTATCCTTGAGAGATATCATTGTAATTTTTGGCAATATATTATATATATATATATATATATATATGGTTGAATTTCATTTGATTCACTATCATTTGTTAATGTAATCAGCAAAAATCCACGTTTTGTTGTTTAGTTGCTTCATTGAAAAATGACAACTTTGTTAATCAAGTATTTTTTTATAATAATGCATGACATAAGTGTGTGTATTGGGACAAAAAAGTTAGGCCCCAATTGCCACAAATTTTTAGGCCCAACCGGATCCAAACTAAAAAAAAATGAACAACAATTGGAATACAGCTGAAAAGTTACATCTTAATTCTTAACTTTACCAAATAGGACCAGTCACTGTCTCTCACAACCAAACAGCAAAACCCTACCATAAGCATTTCGCAAAGAAGGACCACAAAAGCTTCGATTTCACTTTCTTTACTCATGGCTTCTTCATCAAAAAGCAGGTTTGTCTTCAATTTATTTTTAAAACCAAGTTTCTTAGCATCATTAAAAGATCAATGTGTTTTCTAATCAGAAACAATATTTGGTGTTTACCATAGGTTCCTTTTTTGTGCATAAATTTGTTGTCACTTTCATGAAAGATGTCATTTATATTGTCACTTTCTAATGTTATTTTAAGATCCCCATGAAACATTCCATTTTGTGTGAGCTGGATCTATCAATTTTTGTGTCCTATTATCTCCATTTTAACCCATGCATTTAGAAGTTATGTTTTTCATTTGTATACACCTATATTCTAATTAGATAAATGTATAAACCATATTTTGCTGGTATGATGGCTCATGTACTCAAATATGATGTAAACTAAAATACTTGGTTACCATGTCCATGTGACTTTATCAGTGATAAGGAACATATATGTTTCGCCAAGTTGTTTATCCTTACATACTTACAAACACCTCAAAAAAATTTAACAATTTTAGACATAAGTGTTTTAGAGTGATGAGAGAAATGTGCACCACCTCATTTTTATGACAGGTTCTTTTATGTTTTCGCCTGATTTTTAGATCAACCAAGAGGGGGATAAAGGCTGCAAGGAGTTCAACGTTCCGCACCATTGTTTTCCCAGATAAGGTAAACTTAATTGAATCCATTTGGTTACATATACCTACATACATTTGGAAATCAGTTTTTATCTATCTCATGTATCACTAATAACATATATGTTCAGCTAACATTAGTCAATCATATATTTATTTAGACCTGTATATCATCTGTAAATTCCCACCAATATATCCCTAAAAACCTGTCTCTTGATGTATGTTAAGTTAATACAGATTTCATTGTTTAATAGGCAAAGATTGAGATCCCAATAGACTTTAAGGCTGCATGGTTTAAGGAATTAAGCTATCATAACTTTGCCATTTTAGCACATCGTAATGGTAATAATGTCTTCCTTGGGCTGAAAGTTTCGAATGCTAAGAGTTTCATAACTGGTGGAAAAGAAGCTGCCCTTTTGTATGACTTTACTGAACCAACTGAAGTAACTGTTGGAATAGAACTAGATGGTGAGGAAAATGATATCCTGTTTCAATTTAGAGACTATCCAAATTTTGCTGAAGATGAAGACATGTTAGTCTCCGACACTCCAGACTACACTCTCCATCCATTTGATAAGGATGATGTTTTTGGATGGGAAAAGACAATCAAAACAACTAGAACTCAAGTAGCTGGTAGTTCATAATTTATACATTCATGTCATACAAGTAGAATATGTGTTATTGAACTTGAATTTGTGACTCATTTATAATGTGCTTATCTGATGCATTGATACCTCTAATACATGTTTATTGGTTTGTAGCATTTCCCACCCAGGACTGCTGAGACGGTGGTAAGAGACATGAAAAAAATTAAAATCCGTACAAGACATCACGGCGACAACACAAACACAGAAATCGTGTCGTACCAAAGAGTCCCAGGTGGTCCGGTTGAAATGTACATGACAAAAGGGTGGTATGAATTTTTCAGAGGTAACAATATTGGTGTTGGAGACAAAGTTCAATTCCAGCTTTCCAATCCTCCGTATGTCGTGGTTCTTGATATTGTGAGGAAGCCCATAAATGTTTAAGAAAATGCTCAGTCTACATGTTTAAGTTCTAAACCTAAGCTCTATGTTAATTATGCTAATTCTCTATTACTTTATGCTTTGAGACATGAAACAATCTATTATTAATTTGGTGATGCCTGCTTCTGGCTGTGTTTTGGGTGTTAATGTATTTCACTTCTTATAGTAGTATTTGTATTTAATGGTTTTCTTTTGAACAATGACCAGTTCGGACACATGTATTGTGTCCTTTTGGTGACTGTGTTTTGGATGTTGATAATGTCATCTAAGTTATCTCATATATTGTGTATTTTTTGTTATGCATGTTTTATTTTGATCATGTTGAAAATTTTAAAATAGGTAACTAAAAATATTCGTACGGAACAAAGGATAAGAGAATAAAATTATAACATATACTGTGTACTTCAAATTTGGGATCTTAAACTAAGGATAAGAGTATCATGAGAATCTTAAACAAAATATTTTCCCAATGAATCTTAATATATTCTTATTCTAAAGTTGTACCCATTGTACAATTGATTGATACTTTTCCTTTATATTAAATTAACTACATGCCAAATCAATTTTTTTTTTCAATATTGTGTATAACTTGAACAAAATTATGACCCTAAGATGAAGAATATATTCTTACTCTAAAGAATATATTCTTATTCTATAGGTGTACCCATGGTAGAATTGATTAGTCATCTATTTTGTCACTTTCCTAACAAGAATCAATATAAATACATAGTTCCTTTGGTAAATGAACATATGAACTTATCAAGCTATTAGATCAAAAAATATGGATCCAAAAGAAGTTAGAGGTATGAGAGCAATTTTGGCAAGTGAACCTAAGGCAATTTTTCATGTTGTTCATTATGGAAATCAAGTAAGATTTACAAATTTACTAATATCCACTTAATCTTTTATGAAATTTTATCACTATTATTTGTCTACCATATTTATATTTAAATTTGTTTTTTTATCATTATTTAGGTATGTGCAGAAATTGATCCATCTTTTGTCCTTCAATTTTGGAATGAACTAGGATCTTATTGGCATATCATCGACTATGTTGGAATTTATAATATTATATGGTACAACAAAAAATTTGATCATCCTCTAATAAATCCAAGAAGTTGGAGAGGTCTTCAACATTTTTACAGTTTCCCGAATAATGTGGATGTTACTTTTGCTTACTACGGTCATAGATCCTTCTCTATGATTGAATTTAAAGAAATTTCTGTAACCGTAGATATTTCGCCTTTCCATAGCTGAAGTACTTTCCCGTCTGAAACAACTTGGTTAGACATTAACTTGACTGATACAATGATCAACAAAACTAAATTGGTACCATATTATATTTCACTCCTAAAAATTCATATATTTACACATATTCCTTAATCTTACTAATAATTTTTTACTGTTTTTTTCCAGCTTTTACCTCAATCATTTGGTGAATACGTTAGATTTTATAGCTTCGATGAGTTAAAAGTGTGTACCGATGATGGTAGAGCAAATAAATTTTGGGTCTTCTCAAAAGATACTCCAACTATTAAGACCAAAATAGGCTTTGTATGGAGTATTGTTTGTCAGCAAAACAATTTTCATCCAGGAGACACTTTACGTTTTAAATTTGGAACTTTTAATAGATGTCATCTTTTTAAAATTAATTAGTTTTATGTTGTAACATTTTTTTTCATTATCGAATTAATTGTAACCAAAATTATTGTAATTTGGAATTTAATTTTTAATTATTATATGGCACACTTATTGGTTTTGTCTTTAACTATTACATGATGATTCATCTTTTTTTATCCTTTTCGAATTTAATTTTTAATTATTATATGGCACACTTATTGCTGCCTAATCACATGCATGCTATGATTTTGTTACAAGATTCCTGCATTGTCATGTGGATGAATTTTTTTTTGGGTCACATGAAATTGACTAATCAAACAAGTCATGACAAAGAACCTTTAACAAACCACAACATGTCAACAAGAGAACTATCTTGATTGGATTTAGTGCCATTTTTTATATAATATCTTTTTTTTTTTAATTTGCATTCATTTTAAATAACAATTTCTTGGTATCAAAACAACTATATATACCAACCATACCAAACGATGTAATGCATAATCTAACGTTCTTCAACATTCATTTTACATATAATAGTCATCTTTCTTTATTTGTTGGTTTCTCTCATGGCATCAAGTACCAGGTTCAATTTTAATTTTTGCAACTTTTCTATTTTTTTTTTGTAAACATATATAACTGAAAATATATTAAACTGTTGTTTTTTTTTTAAAAAAAATTGTAATCAATTATTTCAGTTCGGACGAAACCGATCCTGACTATCGTGAATACTTAGCAAATCATCATGTTGATGAAGATGATGCTATTCCTTTTTGGGAATATCAAATTGGGGAAAAATTATCAAACTATTTGGTAATTTTCATTATGTGATTTTTTGTTATTTATTTTTATAATATTATTTTATTATATTCTAACATTAGTTCCTAACAATTTTTTTTAGGATATTCTTGAAATGTATGGTAGCTTATTTGTTGATCCAAATCAAAATGAAATCATTCTTATTGACAATGAAAGCAATCAAAATTATTCCTGCAAGTTACACATTTCAAAAACAAATCCAAACAAAATACACATCGGCAAAGGTTGGAGAAAATATGTTAACGATAACAATTTAAAACCATATGATCAGTTAATGCTAGTTTTAAGCAAACCTCCTACATCTGTACAAGTTTCTATTGTAGACAGGAATTAAATTATCCATAATGTCTATTACCTCTATAATAATTATATCACTTTTCTATTGTCTAATCTTATAAGTTCACAATTTTAAAATAATTAGATTGCCATTATTTTTAGAACAATTTTATATTGTCTGCCATATGTATGGAATGCCTGTTTGTAACACTAAATATTGTTCCACCAGTCAATAGAGCATGCTTATATTTGCTACGCTTATCTTATTCCATTCTTAAGTGTTGACAAAGTTGACAATAAAATTGGCCCAAATGCTAAAGTTGTAAAATCATTCTTAAAGGACCTTTATAATGTATGGTAGCATATTTGAAACCAACTACATACATAATCAATTTTTATGAAAGTGTTACTTAAAAAAATGGTAACTAAATAAAAAAAACGCGTAACGTATCGACCCGTCCGATAGGACGGGTTATCTACTAGTTTATTTATGGAAGTCTTTGATGAACATGATTTTATAAAAATAATTTATTTAAATGAGAATGAAGTTAACTGATTCGTGCTTGGATTTTTTGTTTTTGTTCTATGATAATTGTACACAAAATTTAATCTTTTTTAACATAACACAAATAATAGTAATATTTTTCTAGTTGTATGCAAATTAAAATTTGAAAGCAGCTATTCTGGTCAATGATGATACCAATGCTATTCTGACGGTGTTACCTTCTCACTCTGAGATCAAAGCAGCTGTTTTTGCTCTCAATAAAGATAGTGCACTAGGCCCAAATGGATTTGGAGCTTTCTTCTACCAACATTATTGGGACATTGTCAAAGCTGATGTTATTAATGCAGTGCTGGAATTCTTCACCTCTAGCTGGATTCTCCCAGGCTTTAACTTCAATATTATTGCCTTGTTGCCTAAGTTTCATGAAGCGGCCTCCATTGACCAGTATAGACCAATTGCAATGGCTAATTTTAAGTTTAAAATCATTTCTAAAATTCTTGCTGACAGATTAGCCTCAATCATGCCCACCATTATCTCTGAGGAACAAAAAGGTTTCATCCATGGTAGAGACATTAGGGATTGTCTCTGTATTGCCTATGAAGCTGCCAACTTTCTCCATAACAAATCCTTTGGAGGTAACCTCGCTTTAAAAATTGACATTGCTAAAGCCTTTGATACTCTCGATTGGAATTTTTTGCTCAAAGTTCTTAGGTCCTTTGGTTTTAATGATGTTTTTTGTAACTGGATACATGTCATTCTGAAATCCGCGTTTCTCTCTGTTTCCATCAATGGGAAATCTCATGGTTATTTCAATTGTACTAGGGGTGTTAGACAAGGGGACCCCCTTTCACCTTTACTTTTCTGTTTGGCTGAAGATGTATTAAGCATATCCATTTCCAAGCTTGTTTCACAAGGTTCCCTTCAGTTGATCAAAGGCACTAGGAATGTTTCGGTTCCTTCTCATTCTTTCTATGTGGATGATTTGATGATTTATTGCAAAGGTAACTTATCTGGATTAAAAGCTCTAAATGAATTATTTGCTAGTTATGCATCAGAGTCTGGACAGTGTATTAGCCATGCTAAATCTACTATTTATTCTGGTTCTATCACGCCTAGACGATTGGATCTTATTGTTGCTTTGCTGAATTTTAATATAGGATCCATGCCGTTTAATTATTTAGGTGTTCCCATTTTCAAGGGGAAGCCTAAAGCTTGCCATCTTCAGCCCATTGCTGACAAGATAAAGCTGAAACTTTCAGCATGGAAAGCATCTTTTTGGGTCTTCTCAAAAGATACTCCAACTATTAAGACCAAAATAGGCTTTGTATGGAGTATTGTTTGTCAGCAAAACAATTTTCATCCAGGAGACACTTTACGTTTTAAATTTGGAACTTTTAATAGATGTCATCTTTTTAAAATTAATTAGTTTTATGTTGTAACGTTTTTTTCATTATCGAATTAATTGTAACCAAAATTATTGTAATTTGGAATTTAATTTATAATTATTATATGGCACACTTATTGGTTTTGTCTTTAACTATTACATGATGATTCATCTTTTTTTATCCTTTTCGAATTTAATTTTTAACTATTATATGGCACACTTATTGCTGCCTCATCACATGCATGCTATGATTTTGTTACATGATTCCTGCATTGTCATGTGGATGAATTTTTTTTTGGGTCACATGAAATTGACTAATCAAACAAGTCATGACAAAGAACCTTTTAACAAACCACAACATGTCAACAAGACAACTATCTTGATTGGATTTAGTGCCATTTTTTATATAATATCTTTTTTTTTTAATTTGCATTCATTTTAAATAACAATTTATTGGTATCAAAACAACTATATATACCAACCATACCAAACGATGTAATACATAATCTAACGTTCTTCAACATTCATTTTACATATAATAGTCATCTTTCTTTATTTTTTGGTTTCTCTCATGGCATCAAGTACCAGGTTCAATTTTAATTTTTGCAACTTTTCTATTTTTTTTTTTGTAAACATATATAACTGAAAATATATTAAACTGTTGTTTTTTTTAAAAAAATAAATAAATTGTAATCAATTATTTCAGTTCGGACGAAACCGATCCTGACTATCGTGAATACTTAGCAAATCATCATGTTGATGAAGATGATGCTATTCCTTTTTGGGAATATCAAATTGGGGAAAAATTATCAAACTATTTGGTAATTTTCATTATGTGATTTTTTGTTATTTATTTTTATAATATTATTTTATTATATTCTAACATTAGTTCCTAACAATTTTTTTGTAGGATATTCCTGAAATGTATGGTAGCTTATTTGTGGATCCAAATCAAAATGAAATCATTCTTATTGACAATGAAAGCAATCAAAATTATTCCTGCAAGTCACACATTTCAAAAACAAATCCAAACAAAATACACATCGGCAAAGGTTGGAGAAAATATGTTAACGATAACAATTTAAAACCATATGATCAGTTAATGTTAGTTTTAAGCAAACCTCCTATATCTGTTCAAGTTTCTATTGTAGACAGGAATTAAATTATCCATAATGTCTATTAACTCTATAATAATTATATCACTTTTCTATTGTCTAATCTTAAAAGTTCACAATTTTAAAATAATTAGATTGCCATTATTTTTAGAACAATTTTATATTGTCTGCCATATGTATGGTATGCCTGTTTGTAACACTAAATATTGGTCCACCAGTCAATAGAGCATGCTTATATTTGTTACGCTTATCATATTCCATTCTTAAGTGTTGACAAAGTTGACAATAAAATTGGCCCAAATGCTAAAGTTGTAAAATCATTCTTAAAGGACCTTTATAATGTATGGTAGCTTATTTGAAACCAACTACATACATAATCAATTTTTATGAAAGTGTTACTTAAAAAAATGGTAACTAAATAAAAAAAACGCGTAACGTATCGACCCGTCCGATAGGACGGGTTATCTACTAGTTTATTTATGGAAGTCTTTGATGAACATGATTTTATAAAAATAATTTATTTAAATGAGAATGAAGTTAACTGATTCGTGCTTGGATTTTTTGTTTTTGTTCTATGATAATTGTACACAAAATTTAATCTTTTTTAATATAACACAGATAATAGTAATATTTTTCTAGTTGTATGCAAATTAAAATTTGAAAGCAGCTATTCTGGTCAATGATGATACCAATGCTATTCTGACGGTGTTACCTTCTCACTCTAAGATCAAAGCAGCTGTTTTTGCTCTCAATAAAAATAGTGCACTAGGCCCAAATGGATTTGGAGCTTTCTTCTACCAACATTATTGGGACATTGTCAAAGCTGATGTTATTAATGCAGTGCTGGAATTCTTCACCTCTAGCTGGATTCTCCCAGGCTTTAACTCCAATATTATTGCCTTGTTGCCTAAGTTTCATGAAGCGGCCTCCATTGACCAGTATAGACCAATTGCAATGGCTAATTTTAAGTTTAAAATCATTTCTAAAATTCTTGCTGACAGATTAGCCTCAATCATGCCCACCATTATCTCTGAGGAACAAAAAGGTTTCATCCATGGTAGAGACATTAGGGATTGTCTCTGTATTGCCTATGAAGCTGCCAACTTTCTCCATAACAAATCCTTTGGAGGTAACCTCGCTTTAAAAATTGACATTGCTAAAGCCTTTGATACTCTCGATTGGAATTTTTTGCTCAAAGTTCTTAGGTCCTTTGGTTTTAATGATGTTTTTTGTAACTGGATACATGTCATTCTGAAATCCGCGTTTCTCTCTGTTTCCATCAATGGGAAATCTCATGGTTATTTCAATTGTACTAGGGGTGTTAGACAAGGGGACCCCCTTTCACCTTTACTTTTCTGTTTGGCTGAAGATGTATTAAGCATATCCATTTCCAAGCTTGTTTCACAAGGTTCCCTTCAGTTGATCAAAGGCACTAGGAATGTTTCGGTTCCTTCTCATTCTTTCTATGTGGATGATTTGATGATTTATTGCAAAGGTAACTTATCTGGATTAAAAGCTCTAAATGAATTATTTGCTAGTTATGCATCAGAGTCTGGACAGTGTATTAGCCATGCTAAATCTACTATTTATTCTGGTTCTATCACGCCTAGACGATTGGATCTTATTGTTGCTTTGCTGAATTTTAATATAGGATCCATGCCGTTTAATTATTTAGGTGTTCCCATTTTCAAGGGGAAGCCTAAAGCTTGCCATCTTCAGCCCATTGCTGACAAGATAAAGCTGAAACTTTCAGCATGGAAAGCATCTTTTTGGGTCTTCTCAAAAGATACTCCAACTATTAAGACCAAAATAGGCTTTGTATGGAGTATTGTTTGTCAGCAAAACAATTTTCATCCAGGAGACACTTTACGTTTTAAATTTGGAACTTTTAATAGATGTCATCTTTTTAAAATTAATTAGTTTTATGTTGTAACGTTTTTTTCATTATCGAATTAATTGTAACCAAAATTATTGTAATTTGGAATTTAATTTATAATTATTATATGGCACACTTATTGGTTTTGTCTTTAACTATTACATGATGATTCATCTTTTTTTATCCTTTTCGAATTTAATTTTTAACTATTATATGGCACACTTATTGCTGCCTCATCACATGCATGCTATGATTTTGTTACATGATTCCTGCATTGTCATGTGGATGAATTTTTTTTTGGGTCACATGAAATTGACTAATCAAACAAGTCATGACAAAGAACCTTTTAACAAACCACAACATGTCAACAAGACAACTATCTTGATTGGATTTAGTGCCATTTTTTATATAATATCTTTTTTTTTTAATTTGCATTCATTTTAAATAACAATTTATTGGTATCAAAACAACTATATATACCAACCATACCAAACGATGTAATACATAATCTAACGTTCTTCAACATTCATTTTACATATAATAGTCATCTTTCTTTATTTTTTGGTTTCTCTCATGGCATCAAGTACCAGGTTCAATTTTAATTTTTGCAACTTTTCTATTTTTTTTTTTGTAAACATATATAACTGAAAATATATTAAACTGTTGTTTTTTTTAAAAAAATAAATAAATTGTAATCAATTATTTCAGTTCGGACGAAACCGATCCTGACTATCGTGAATACTTAGCAAATCATCATGTTGATGAAGATGATGCTATTCCTTTTTGGGAATATCAAATTGGGGAAAAATTATCAAACTATTTGGTAATTTTCATTATGTGATTTTTTGTTATTTATTTTTATAATATTATTTTATTATATTCTAACATTAGTTCCTAACAATTTTTTTGTAGGATATTCCTGAAATGTATGGTAGCTTATTTGTGGATCCAAATCAAAATGAAATCATTCTTATTGACAATGAAAGCAATCAAAATTATTCCTGCAAGTCACACATTTCAAAAACAAATCCAAACAAAATACACATCGGCAAAGGTTGGAGAAAATATGTTAACGATAACAATTTAAAACCATATGATCAGTTAATGTTAGTTTTAAGCAAACCTCCTATATCTGTTCAAGTTTCTATTGTAGACAGGAATTAAATTATCCATAATGTCTATTAACTCTATAATAATTATATCACTTTTCTATTGTCTAATCTTAAAAGTTCACAATTTTAAAATAATTAGATTGCCATTATTTTTAGAACAATTTTATATTGTCTGCCATATGTATGGTATGCCTGTTTGTAACACTAAATATTGGTCCACCAGTCAATAGAGCATGCTTATATTTGTTACGCTTATCATATTCCATTCTTAAGTGTTGACAAAGTTGACAATAAAATTGGCCCAAATGCTAAAGTTGTAAAATCATTCTTAAAGGACCTTTATAATGTATGGTAGCTTATTTGAAACCAACTACATACATAATCAATTTTTATGAAAGTGTTACTTAAAAAAATGGTAACTAAATAAAAAAAACGCGTAACGTATCGACCCGTCCGATAGGACGGGTTATCTACTAGTTTATTTATGGAAGTCTTTGATGAACATGATTTTATAAAAATAATTTATTTAAATGAGAATGAAGTTAACTGATTCGTGCTTGGATTTTTTGTTTTTGTTCTATGATAATTGTACACAAAATTTAATCTTTTTTAATATAACACAGATAATAGTAATATTTTTCTAGTTGTATGCAAATTAAAATTTGAAAGCAGCTATTCTGGTCAATGATGATACCAATGCTATTCTGACGGTGTTACCTTCTCACTCTAAGATCAAAGCAGCTGTTTTTGCTCTCAATAAAAATAGTGCACTAGGCCCAAATGGATTTGGAGCTTTCTTCTACCAACATTATTGGGACATTGTCAAAGCTGATGTTATTAATGCAGTGCTGGAATTCTTCACCTCTAGCTGGATTCTCCCAGGCTTTAACTCCAATATTATTGCCTTGTTGCCTAAGTTTCATGAAGCGGCCTCCATTGACCAGTATAGACCAATTGCAATGGCTAATTTTAAGTTTAAAATCATTTCTAAAATTCTTGCTGACAGATTAGCCTCAATCATGCCCACCATTATCTCTGAGGAACAAAAAGGTTTCATCCATGGTAGAGACATTAGGGATTGTCTCTGTATTGCCTATGAAGCTGCCAACTTTCTCCATAACAAATCCTTTGGAGGTAACCTCGCTTTAAAAATTGACATTGCTAAAGCCTTTGATACTCTCGATTGGAATTTTTTGCTCAAAGTTCTTAGGTCCTTTGGTTTTAATGATGTTTTTTGTAACTGGATACATGTCATTCTGAAATCCGCGTTTCTCTCTGTTTCCATCAATGGGAAATCTCATGGTTATTTCAATTGTACTAGGGGTGTTAGACAAGGGGACCCCCTTTCACCTTTACTTTTCTGTTTGGCTGAAGATGTATTAAGCAGATCCATTTCCAAGCTTGTTTCACAAGGTTCCCTTCAGTTGATCAAAGGCACTAGGAATGTTTCGGTTCCTTCTCATTCTTTCTATGTGGATGATTTGATGATTTATTGCAAAGGTAACTTATCTGGATTAAAAGCTCTAAATGAATTATTTGCTAGTTATGCATCATAGTCTGGACAGTGTATTAGCCATGCTAAATCTACTATTTATTCTGGTTCTATCACGCCTAGACGATTGGATCTTATTGTTGCTTTGCTGAATTTTAATATAGGATCCATGCCGTTTAATTATTTAGGTGTTCCCATTTTCAAGGGGAAGCCTAAAGCTTGCCATCTTCAGCCCATTGCTGACAAGATAAAGCTGAAACTTTCAGCATGGAAAGCATCTTTTTGGGTCTTCTCAAAAGATACTCCAACTATTAAGACCAAAATAGGCTTTGTATGGAGTATTGTTTGTCAGCAAAACAATTTTCATCCAGGAGACACTTTACGTTTTAAATTTGGAACTTTTAATAGATGTCATCTTTTTAAAATTAATTAGTTTTATGTTGTAACGTTTTTTTCATTATCGAATTAATTGTAACCAAAATTATTGTAATTTGGAATTTAATTTATAATTATTATATGGCACACTTATTGGTTTTGTCTTTAACTATTACATGATGATTCATCTTTTTTTATCCTTTTCGAATTTAATTTTTAATTATTATATGGCACACTTATTGCTGCCTAATCACATGCATGCTATGATTTTGTTACAAGATTCCTGCATTGTCATGTGGATGAATTTTTTTTTGGGTCACATGAAATTGACTAATCAAACAAGTCATGACAAAGAACCTTTAACAAACCACAACATGTCAACAAGAGAACTATCTTGATTGGATTTAGTGCCATTTTTTATATAATATCTTTTTTTTTTTAATTTGCATTCATTTTAAATAACAATTTCTTGGTATCAAAACAACTATATATACCAACCATACCAAACGATGTAATGCATAATCTAACGTTCTTCAACATTCATTTTACATATAATAGTCATCTTTCTTTATTTGTTGGTTTCTCTCATGGCATCAAGTACCAGGTTCAATTTTAATTTTTGCAACTTTTCTATTTTTTTTTTGTAAACATATATAACTGAAAATATATTAAACTGTTGTTTTTTTTTTAAAAAAAATTGTAATCAATTATTTCAGTTCGGACGAAACCGATCCTGACTATCGTGAATACTTAGCAAATCATCATGTTGATGAAGATGATGCTATTCCTTTTTGGGAATATCAAATTGGGGAAAAATTATCAAACTATTTGGTAATTTTCATTATGTGATTTTTTGTTATTTATTTTTATAATATTATTTTATTATATTCTAACATTAGTTCCTAACAATTTTTTTTAGGATATTCTTGAAATGTATGGTAGCTTATTTGTTGATCCAAATCAAAATGAAATCATTCTTATTGACAATGAAAGCAATCAAAATTATTCCTGCAAGTTACACATTTCAAAAACAAATCCAAACAAAATACACATCGGCAAAGGTTGGAGAAAATATGTTAACGATAACAATTTAAAACCATATGATCAGTTAATGCTAGTTTTAAGCAAACCTCCTACATCTGTACAAGTTTCTATTGTAGACAGGAATTAAATTATCCATAATGTCTATTACCTCTATAATAATTATATCACTTTTCTATTGTCTAATCTTATAAGTTCACAATTTTAAAATAATTAGATTGCCATTATTTTTAGAACAATTTTATATTGTCTGCCATATGTATGGAATGCCTGTTTGTAACACTAAATATTGTTCCACCAGTCAATAGAGCATGCTTATA
The DNA here is from genome assembly GCA_030408175.1 of Trifolium repens. Lineage (NCBI taxonomy): Eukaryota > Viridiplantae > Streptophyta > Magnoliopsida > Fabales > Fabaceae > Trifolium > Trifolium repens. The sequence goes on along the minus strand of CP125842.1, from coordinate 40,173,979 downwards.
TTTGCTACGCTTATCTTATTCCATTCTTAAGTGTTGACAAAGTTGACAATAAAATTGGCCCAAATGCTAAAGTTGTAAAATCATTCTTAAAGGACCTTTATAATGTATGGTAGCATATTTGAAACCAACTACATACATAATCAATTTTTATGAAAGTGTTACTTAAAAAAATGGTAACTAAATAAAAAAAACGCGTAACGTATCGACCCGTCCGATAGGACGGGTTATCTACTAGTTTATTTATGGAAGTCTTTGATGAACATGATTTTATAAAAATAATTTATTTAAATGAGAATGAAGTTAACTGATTCGTGCTTGGATTTTTTGTTTTTGTTCTATGATAATTGTACACAAAATTTAATCTTTTTTAACATAACACAAATAATAGTAATATTTTTCTAGTTGTATGCAAATTAAAATTTGAAAGCAGCTATTCTGGTCAATGATGATACCAATGCTATTCTGACGGTGTTACCTTCTCACTCTGAGATCAAAGCAGCTGTTTTTGCTCTCAATAAAGATAGTGCACTAGGCCCAAATGGATTTGGAGCTTTCTTCTACCAACATTATTGGGACATTGTCAAAGCTGATGTTATTAATGCAGTGCTGGAATTCTTCACCTCTAGCTGGATTCTCCCAGGCTTTAACTTCAATATTATTGCCTTGTTGCCTAAGTTTCATGAAGCGGCCTCCATTGACCAGTATAGACCAATTGCAATGGCTAATTTTAAGTTTAAAATCATTTCTAAAATTCTTGCTGACAGATTAGCCTCAATCATGCCCACCATTATCTCTGAGGAACAAAAAGGTTTCATCCATGGTAGAGACATTAGGGATTGTCTCTGTATTGCCTATGAAGCTGCCAACTTTCTCCATAACAAATCCTTTGGAGGTAACCTCGCTTTAAAAATTGACATTGCTAAAGCCTTTGATACTCTCGATTGGAATTTTTTGCTCAAAGTTCTTAGGTCCTTTGGTTTTAATGATGTTTTTTGTAACTGGATACATGTCATTCTGAAATCCGCGTTTCTCTCTGTTTCCATCAATGGGAAATCTCATGGTTATTTCAATTGTACTAGGGGTGTTAGACAAGGGGACCCCCTTTCACCTTTACTTTTCTGTTTGGCTGAAGATGTATTAAGCATATCCATTTCCAAGCTTGTTTCACAAGGTTCCCTTCAGTTGATCAAAGGCACTAGGAATGTTTCGGTTCCTTCTCATTCTTTCTATGTGGATGATTTGATGATTTATTGCAAAGGTAACTTATCTGGATTAAAAGCTCTAAATGAATTATTTGCTAGTTATGCATCAGAGTCTGGACAGTGTATTAGCCATGCTAAATCTACTATTTATTCTGGTTCTATCACGCCTAGACGATTGGATCTTATTGTTGCTTTGCTGAATTTTAATATAGGATCCATGCCGTTTAATTATTTAGGTGTTCCCATTTTCAAGGGGAAGCCTAAAGCTTGCCATCTTCAGCCCATTGCTGACAAGATAAAGCTGAAACTTTCAGCATGGAAAGCATCTTTTTGGGTCTTCTCAAAAGATACTCCAACTATTAAGACCAAAATAGGCTTTGTATGGAGTATTGTTTGTCAGCAAAACAATTTTCATCCAGGAGACACTTTACGTTTTAAATTTGGAACTTTTAATAGATGTCATCATTTTAAAATTAATTAGTTTTATGTTGTAACGTTTTTTTCATTATCGAATTAATTGTAACCAAAATTATTGTAATTTGGAATTTAATTTATAATTATTATATGGCACACTTATTGGTTTTGTCTTTAACTATTACATGATGATTCATCTTTTTTTATCCTTTTCGAATTTAATTTTTAACTATTATATGGCACACTTATTGCTGCCTCATCACATGCATGCTATGATTTTGTTACATGATTCCTGCATTGTCATGTGGATGAATTTTTTTTTGGGTCACATGAAATTGACTAATCAAACAAGTCATGACAAAGAACCTTTTAACAAACCACAACATGTCAACAAGACAACTATCTTGATTGGATTTAGTGCCATTTTTTATATAATATCTTTTTTTTTTAATTTGCATTCATTTTAAATAACAATTTATTGGTATCAAAACAACTATATATACCAACCATACCAAACGATGTAATACATAATCTAACGTTCTTCAACATTCATTTTACATATAATAGTCATCTTTCTTTATTTTTTGGTTTCTCTCATGGCATCAAGTACCAGGTTCAATTTTAATTTTTGCAACTTTTCTATTTTTTTTTTTGTAAACATATATAACTGAAAATATATTAAACTGTTGTTTTTTTTAAAAAAATAAATAAATTGTAATCAATTATTTCAGTTCGGACGAAACCGATCCTGACTATCGTGAATACTTAGCAAATCATCATGTTGATGAAGATGATGCTATTCCTTTTTGGGAATATCAAATTGGGGAAAAATTATCAAACTATTTGGTAATTTTCATTATGTGATTTTTTGTTATTTATTTTTATAATATTATTTTATTATATTCTAACATTAGTTCCTAACAATTTTTTTGTAGGATATTCCTGAAATGTATGGTAGCTTATTTGTGGATCCAAATCAAAATGAAATCATTCTTATTGACAATGAAAGCAATCAAAATTATTCCTGCAAGTCACACATTTCAAAAACAAATCCAAACAAAATACACATCGGCAAAGGTTGGAGAAAATATGTTAACGATAACAATTTAAAACCATATGATCAGTTAATGTTAGTTTTAAGCAAACCTCCTATATCTGTTCAAGTTTCTATTGTAGACAGGAATTAAATTATCCATAATGTCTATTAACTCTATAATAATTATATCACTTTTCTATTGTCTAATCTTAAAAGTTCACAATTTTAAAATAATTAGATTGCCATTATTTTTAGAACAATTTTATATTGTCTGCCATATGTATGGTATGCCTGTTTGTAACACTAAATATTGGTCCACCAGTCAATAGAGCATGCTTATATTTGTTACGCTTATCATATTCCATTCTTAAGTGTTGACAAAGTTGACAATAAAATTGGCCCAAATGCTAAAGTTGTAAAATCATTCTTAAAGGACCTTTATAATGTATGGTAGCTTATTTGAAACCAACTACATACATAATCAATTTTTATGAAAGTGTTACTTAAAAAAATGGTAACTAAATAAAAAAAACGCGTAACGTATCGACCCGTCCGATAGGACGGGTTATCTACTAGTTTATTTATGGAAGTCTTTGATGAACATGATTTTATAAAAATAATTTATTTAAATGAGAATGAAGTTAACTGATTCGTGCTTGGATTTTTTGTTTTTGTTCTATGATAATTGTACACAAAATTTAATCTTTTTTAATATAACACAGATAATAGTAATATTTTTCTAGTTGTATGCAAATTAAAATTTGAAAGCAGCTATTCTGGTCAATGATGATACCAATGCTATTCTGACGGTGTTACCTTCTCACTCTAAGATCAAAGCAGCTGTTTTTGCTCTCAATAAAAATAGTGCACTAGGCCCAAATGGATTTGGAGCTTTCTTCTACCAACATTATTGGGACATTGTCAAAGCTGATGTTATTAATGCAGTGCTGGAATTCTTCACCTCTAGCTGGATTCTCCCAGGCTTTAACTCCAATATTATTGCCTTGTTGCCTAAGTTTCATGAAGCGGCCTCCATTGACCAGTATAGACCAATTGCAATGGCTAATTTTAAGTTTAAAATCATTTCTAAAATTCTTGCTGACAGATTAGCCTCAATCATGCCCACCATTATCTCTGAGGAACAAAAAGGTTTCATCCATGGTAGAGACATTAGGGATTGTCTCTGTATTGCCTATGAAGCTGCCAACTTTCTCCATAACAAATCCTTTGGAGGTAACCTCGCTTTAAAAATTGACATTGCTAAAGCCTTTGATACTCTCGATTGGAATTTTTTGCTCAAAGTTCTTAGGTCCTTTGGTTTTAATGATGTTTTTTGTAACTGGATACATGTCATTCTGAAATCCGCGTTTCTCTCTGTTTCCATCAATGGGAAATCTCATGGTTATTTCAATTGTACTAGGGGTGTTAGACAAGGGGACCCCCTTTCACCTTTACTTTTCTGTTTGGCTGAAGATGTATTAAGCAGATCCATTTCCAAGCTTGTTTCACAAGGTTCCCTTCAGTTGATCAAAGGCACTAGGAATGTTTCGGTTCCTTCTCATTCTTTCTATGTGGATGATTTGATGATTTATTGCAAAGGTAACTTATCTGGATTAAAAGCTCTAAATGAATTATTTGCTAGTTATGCATCAGAGTCTGGACAGTGTATTAGCCATGCTAAATCTACTATTTATTCTGGTTCTATCACGCCTAGACGATTGGATCTTATTGTTGCTTTGCTGAATTTTAATATAGGATCCATGCCGTTTAATTATTTAGGTGTTCCCATTTTCAAGGGGAAGCCTAAAGCTTGCCATCTTCAGCCCATTGCTGACAAGATAAAGCTGAAACTTTCAGCATGGAAAGCATCTTTTTGGGTCTTCTCAAAAGATACTCCAACTATTAAGACCAAAATAGGCTTTGTATGGAGTATTGTTTGTCAGCAAAACAATTTTCATCCAGGAGACACTTTACGTTTTAAATTTGGAACTTTTAATAGATGTCATCTTTTTAAAATTAATTAGTTTTATGTTGTAACGTTTTTTTCATTATCGAATTAATTGTAACCAAAATTATTGTAATTTGGAATTTAATTTATAATTATTATATGGCACACTTATTGGTTTTGTCTTTAACTATTACATGATGATTCATCTTTTTTTATCCTTTTCGAATTTAATTTTTAATTATTATATGGCACACTTATTGCTGCCTAATCACATGCATGCTATGATTTTGTTACAAGATTCCTGCATTGTCATGTGGATGAATTTTTTTTTGGGTCACATGAAATTGACTAATCAAACAAGTCATGACAAAGAACCTTTAACAAACCACAACATGTCAACAAGAGAACTATCTTGATTGGATTTAGTGCCATTTTTTATATAATATCTTTTTTTTTTTAATTTGCATTCATTTTAAATAACAATTTCTTGGTATCAAAACAACTATATATACCAACCATACCAAACGATGTAATGCATAATCTAACGTTCTTCAACATTCATTTTACATATAATAGTCATCTTTCTTTATTTGTTGGTTTCTCTCATGGCATCAAGTACCAGGTTCAATTTTAATTTTTGCAACTTTTCTATTTTTTTTTTGTAAACATATATAACTGAAAATATATTAAACTGTTGTTTTTTTTTTAAAAAAAATTGTAATCAATTATTTCAGTTCGGACGAAACCGATCCTGACTATCGTGAATACTTAGCAAATCATCATGTTGATGAAGATGATGCTATTCCTTTTTGGGAATATCAAATTGGGGAAAAATTATCAAACTATTTGGTAATTTTCATTATGTGATTTTTTGTTATTTATTTTTATAATATTATTTTATTATATTCTAACATTAGTTCCTAACAATTTTTTTTAGGATATTCTTGAAATGTATGGTAGCTTATTTGTTGATCCAAATCAAAATGAAATCATTCTTATTGACAATGAAAGCAATCAAAATTATTCCTGCAAGTTACACATTTCAAAAACAAATCCAAACAAAATACACATCGGCAAAGGTTGGAGAAAATATGTTAACGATAACAATTTAAAACCATATGATCAGTTAATGCTAGTTTTAAGCAAACCTCCTACATCTGTACAAGTTTCTATTGTAGACAGGAATTAAATTATCCATAATGTCTATTACCTCTATAATAATTATATCACTTTTCTATTGTCTAATCTTATAAGTTCACAATTTTAAAATAATTAGATTGCCATTATTTTTAGAACAATTTTATATTGTCTGCCATATGTATGGAATGCCTGTTTGTAACACTAAATATTGTTCCACCAGTCAATAGAGCATGCTTATATTTGCTACGCTTATCTTATTCCATTCTTAAGTGTTGACAAAGTTGACAATAAAATTGGCCCAAATGCTAAAGTTGTAAAATCATTCTTAAAGGACCTTTATAATGTATGGTAGCATATTTGAAACCAACTACATACATAATCAATTTTTATGAAAGTGTTACTTAAAAAAATGGTAACTAAATAAAAAAAACGCGTAACGTATCGACCCGTCCGATAGGACGGGTTATCTACTAGTTTATTTATGGAAGTCTTTGATGAACATGATTTTATAAAAATAATTTATTTAAATGAGAATGAAGTTAACTGATTCGTGCTTGGATTTTTTGTTTTTGTTCTATGATAATTGTACACAAAATTTAATCTTTTTTAACATAACACAAATAATAGTAATATTTTTCTAGTTGTATGCAAATTAAAATTTGAAAGCAGCTATTCTGGTCAATGATGATACCAATGCTATTCTGACGGTGTTACCTTCTCACTCTGAGATCAAAGCAGCTGTTTTTGCTCTCAATAAAGATAGTGCACTAGGCCCAAATGGATTTGGAGCTTTCTTCTACCAACATTATTGGGACATTGTCAAAGCTGATGTTATTAATGCAGTGCTGGAATTCTTCACCTCTAGCTGGATTCTCCCAGGCTTTAACTTCAATATTATTGCCTTGTTGCCTAAGTTTCATGAAGCGGCCTCCATTGACCAGTATAGACCAATTGCAATGGCTAATTTTAAGTTTAAAATCATTTCTAAAATTCTTGCTGACAGATTAGCCTCAATCATGCCCACCATTATCTCTGAGGAACAAAAAGGTTTCATCCATGGTAGAGACATTAGGGATTGTCTCTGTATTGCCTATGAAGCTGCCAACTTTCTCCATAACAAATCCTTTGGAGGTAACCTCGCTTTAAAAATTGACATTGCTAAAGCCTTTGATACTCTCGATTGGAATTTTTTGCTCAAAGTTCTTAGGTCCTTTGGTTTTAATGATGTTTTTTGTAACTGGATACATGTCATTCTGAAATCCGCGTTTCTCTCTGTTTCCATCAATGGGAAATCTCATGGTTATTTCAATTGTACTAGGGGTGTTAGACAAGGGGACCCCCTTTCACCTTTACTTTTCTGTTTGGCTGAAGATGTATTAAGCATATCCATTTCCAAGCTTGTTTCACAAGGTTCCCTTCAGTTGATCAAAGGCACTAGGAATGTTTCGGTTCCTTCTCATTCTTTCTATGTGGATGATTTGATGATTTATTGCAAAGGTAACTTATCTGGATTAAAAGCTCTAAATGAATTATTTGCTAGTTATGCATCAGAGTCTGGACAGTGTATTAGCCATGCTAAATCTACTATTTATTCTGGTTCTATCACGCCTAGACGATTGGATCTTATTGTTGCTTTGCTGAATTTTAATATAGGATCCATGCCGTTTAATTATTTAGGTGTTCCCATTTTCAAGGGGAAGCCTAAAGCTTGCCATCTTCAGCCCATTGCTGACAAGATAAAGCTGAAACTTTCAGCATGGAAAGCATCTTTTTGGGTCTTCTCAAAAGATACTCCAACTATTAAGACCAAAATAGGCTTTGTATGGAGTATTGTTTGTCAGCAAAACAATTTTCATCCAGGAGACACTTTACGTTTTAAATTTGGAACTTTTAATAGATGTCATCTTTTTAAAATTAATTAGTTTTATGTTGTAACGTTTTTTTCATTATCGAATTAATTGTAACCAAAATTATTGTAATTTGGAATTTAATTTATAATTATTATATGGCACACTTATTGGTTTTGTCTTTAACTATTACATGATGATTCATCTTTTTTTATCCTTTTCGAATTTAATTTTTAATTATTATATGGCACACTTATTGCTGCCTAATCACATGCATGCTATGATTTTGTTACAAGATTCCTGCATTGTCATGTGGATGAATTTTTTTTTGGGTCACATGAAATTGACTAATCAAACAAGTCATGACAAAGAACCTTTAACAAACCACAACATGTCAACAAGAGAACTATCTTGATTGGATTTAGTGCCATTTTTTATATAATATCTTTTTTTTTTTAATTTGCATTCATTTTAAATAACAATTTCTTGGTATCAAAACAACTATATATACCAACCATACCAAACGATGTAATGCATAATCTAACGTTCTTCAACATTCATTTTACATATAATAGTCATCTTTCTTTATTTGTTGGTTTCTCTCATGGCATCAAGTACCAGGTTCAATTTTAATTTTTGCAACTTTTCTATTTTTTTTTTGTAAACATATATAACTGAAAATATATTAAACTGTTGTTTTTTTTTAAAAAAAAATTGTAATCAATTATTTCAGTTCGGACGAAACCGATCCTGACTATCGTGAATACTTAGCAAATCATCATGTTGATGAAGATGATGCTATTCCTTTTTGGGAATATCAAATTGGGGAAAAATTATCAAACTATTTGGTAATTTTCATTATGTGATTTTTTGTTATTTATTTTTATAATATTATTTTATTATATTCTAACATTAGTTCCTAACAATTTTTTTTAGGATATTCTTGAAATGTATGGTAGCTTATTTGTTGATCCAAATCAAAATGAAATCATTCTTATTGACAATGAAAGCAATCAAAATTATTCCTGCAAGTTACACATTTCAAAAACAAATCCAAACAAAATACACATCGGCAAAGGTTGGAGAAAATATGTTAACGATAACAATTTAAAACCATATGATCAGTTAATGCTAGTTTTAAGCAAACCTCCTACATCTGTACAAGTTTCTATTGTAGACAGGAATTAAATTATCCATAATGTCTATTACCTCTATAATAATTATATCACTTTTCTATTGTCTAATCTTATAAGTTCACAATTTTAAAATAATTAGATTGCCATTATTTTTAGAACAATTTTATATTGTCTGCCATATGTATGGAATGCCTGTTTGTAACACTAAATATTGTTCCACCAGTCAATAGAGCATGCTTATATTTGCTACGCTTATCTTATTCCATTCTTAAGTGTTGACAAAGTTGACAATAAAATTGGCCCAAATGCTAAAGTTGTAAAATCATTCTTAAAGGACCTTTATAATGTATGGTAGCATATTTGAAACCAACTACATACATAATCAATTTTTATGAAAGTGTTACTTAAAAAAATGGTAACTAAATAAAAAAAACGCGTAACGTATCGACCCGTCCGATAGGACGGGTTATCTACTAGTTTATTTATGGAAGTCTTTGATGAACATGATTTTATAAAAATAATTTATTTAAATGAGAATGAAGTTAACTGATTCGTGCTTGGATTTTTTGTTTTTGTTCTATGATAATTGTACACAAAATTTAATCTTTTTTAACATAACACAAATAATAGTAATATTTTTCTAGTTGTATGCAAATTAAAATTTGAAAGCAGCTATTCTGGTCAATGATGATACCAATGCTATTCTGACGGTGTTACCTTCTCACTCTGAGATCAAAGCAGCTGTTTTTGCTCTCAATAAAGATAGTGCACTAGGCCCAAATGGATTTGGAGCTTTCTTCTACCAACATTATTGGGACATTGTCAAAGCTGATGTTATTAATGCAGTGCTGGAATTCTTCACCTCTAGCTGGATTCTCCCAGGCTTTAACTTCAATATTATTGCCTTGTTGCCTAAGTTTCATGAAGCGGCCTCCATTGACCAGTATAGACCAATTGCAATGGCTAATTTTAAGTTTAAAATCATTTCTAAAATTCTTGCTGACAGATTAGCCTCAATCATGCCCACCATTATCTCTGAGGAACAAAAAGGTTTCATCCATGGTAGAGACATTAGGGATTGTCTCTGTATTGCCTATGAAGCTGCCAACTTTCTCCATAACAAATCCTTTGGAGGTAACCTCGCTTTAAAAATTGACATTGCTAAAGCCTTTGATACTCTCGATTGGAATTTTTTGCTCAAAGTTCTTAGGTCCTTTGGTTTTAATGATGTTTTTTGTAACTGGATACATGTCATTCTGAAATCCGCGTTTCTCTCTGTTTCCATCAATGGGAAATCTCATGGTTATTTCAATTGTACTAGGGGTGTTAGACAAGGGGACCCCCTTTCACCTTTACTTTTCTGTTTGGCTGAAGATGTATTAAGCATATCCATTTCCAAGCTTGTTTCACAAGGTTCCCTTCAGTTGATCAAAGGCACTAGGAATGTTTCGGTTCCTTCTCATTCTTTCTATGTGGATGATTTGATGATTTATTGCAAAGGTAACTTATCTGGATTAAAAGCTCTAAATGAATTATTTGCTAGTTATGCATCAGAGTCTGGACAGTGTATTAGCCATGCTAAATCTACTATTTATTCTGGTTCTATCACGCCTAGACGATTGGATCTTATTGTTGCTTTGCTGAATTTTAATATAGGATCCATGCCGTTTAATTATTTAGGTGTTCCCATTTTCAAGGGGAAGCCTAAAGCTTGCCATCTTCAGCCCATTGCTGACAAGATAAAGCTGAAACTTTCAGCATGGAAAGCATCTTTTTGGGTCTTCTCAAAAGATACTCCAACTATTAAGACCAAAATAGGCTTTGTATGGAGTATTGTTTGTCAGCAAAACAATTTTCATCCAGGAGACACTTTACGTTTTAAATTTGGAACTTTTAATAGATGTCATCTTTTTAAAATTAATTAGTTTTATGTTGTAACGTTTTTTTCATTATCGAATTAATTGTAACCAAAATTATTGTAATTTGGAATTTAATTTATAATTATTATATGGCACACTTATTGGTTTTGTCTTTAACTATTACATGATGATTCATCTTTTTTTATCCTTTTCGAATTTAATTTTTAATTATTATATGGCACACTTATTGCTGCCTCATCACATGCATGCTATGATTTTGTTACATGATTCCTGCATTGTCATGTGGATGAATTTTTTTTTGGGTCACATGAAATTGACTAATCAAACAAGTCATGACAAAGAACCTTTTAACAAACCACAACATGTCAACAAGACAACTATCTTGATTGGATTTAGTGCCATTTTTTATATAATATCTTTTTTTTTTTAATTTGCATTCATTTTAAATAACAATTTCTTGGTATCAAAACAACTATATATACCAACCATACCAAACGATGTAATACATAATCTAACGTTCTTCAACATTCATTTTACATATAATAGTCATCTTTCTTTATTTTTTGGTTTCTCTCATGGCATCAAGTACCAGGTTCAATTTTAATTTTTGCAACTTTTCTATTTTTTTTTTTGTAAACATATATAACTGAAAATATATTAAACTGTTGTTTTTTTTAAAAAAATAAATAAATTGTAATCAATTATTTCAGTTCGGACGAAACCGATCCTGACTATCGTGAATACTTAGCAAATCATCATGTTGATGAAGATGATGCTATTCCTTTTTGGGAATATCAAATTGGGGAAAAATTATCAAACTATTTGGTAATTTTCATTATGTGATTTTTTGTTATTTATTTTTATAATATTATTTTATTATATTCTAACATTAGTTCCTAACAATTTTTTTTAGGATATTCTTGAAATGTATGGTAGCTTATTTGTTGATCCAAATCAAAATGAAATCATTCTTATTGACAATGAAAGCAATCAAAATTATTCCTGCAAGTTACACATTTCAAAAACAAATCCAAACAAAATACACATCGGCAAAGGTTGGAGAAAATATGTTAACGATAACAATTTAAAACCATATGATCAGTTAATGCTAGTTTTAAGCAAACCTCCTACATCTGTACAAGTTTCTATTGTAGACAGGAATTAAATTATCCATAATGTCTATTACCTCTATAATAATTATATCACTTTTCTATTGTCTAATCTTATAAGTTCACAATTTTAAAATAATTAGATTGCCATTATTTTTAGAACAATTTTATATTGTCTGCCATATGTATGGAATGCCTGTTTGTAACACTAAATATTGTTCCACCAGTCAATAGAGCATGCTTATATTTGCTACGCTTATCTTATTCCATTCTTAAGTGTTGACAAAGTTGACAATAAAATTGGCCCAAATGCTAAAGTTGTAAAATCATTCTTAAAGGACCTTTATAATGTATGGTAGCATATTTGAAACCAACTACATACATAATCAATTTTTATGAAAGTGTTACTTAAAAAAATGGTAACTAAATAAAAAAAACGCGTAACGTATCGACCCGTCCGATAGGACGGGTTATCTACTAGTTTATTTATGGAAGTCTTTGATGAACATGATTTTATAAAAATAATTTATTTAAATGAGAATGAAGTTAACTGATTCGTGCTTGGATTTTTTGTTTTTGTTCTATGATAATTGTACACAAAATTTAATCTTTTTTAACATAACACAAATAATAGTAATATTTTTCTAGTTGTATGCAAATTAAAATTTGAAAGCAGCTATTCTGGTCAATGATGATACCAATGCTATTCTGACGGTGTTACCTTCTCACTCTGAGATCAAAGCAGCTGTTTTTGCTCTCAATAAAGATAGTGCACTAGGCCCAAATGGATTTGGAGCTTTCTTCTACCAACATTATTGGGACATTGTCAAAGCTGATGTTATTAATGCAGTGCTGGAATTCTTCACCTCTAGCTGGATTCTCCCAGGCTTTAACTTCAATATTATTGCCTTGTTGCCTAAGTTTCATGAAGCGGCCTCCATTGACCAGTATAGACCAATTGCAATGGCTAATTTTAAGTTTAAAATCATTTCTAAAATTCTTGCTGACAGATTAGCCTCAATCATGCCCACCATTATCTCTGAGGAACAAAAAGGTTTCATCCATGGTAGAGACATTAGGGATTGTCTCTGTATTGCCTATGAAGCTGCCAACTTTCTCCATAACAAATCCTTTGGAGGTAACCTCGCTTTAAAAATTGACATTGCTAAAGCCTTTGATACTCTCGATTGGAATTTTTTGCTCAAAGTTCTTAGGTCCTTTGGTTTTAATGATGTTTTTTGTAACTGGATACATGTCATTCTGAAATCCGCGTTTCTCTCTGTTTCCATCAATGGGAAATCTCATGGTTATTTCAATTGTACTAGGGGTGTTAGACAAGGGGACCCCCTTTCACCTTTACTTTTCTGTTTGGCTGAAGATGTATTAAGCATATCCATTTCCAAGCTTGTTTCACAAGGTTCCCTTCAGTTGATCAAAGGCACTAGGAATGTTTCGGTTCCTTCTCATTCTTTCTATGTGGATGATTTGATGATTTATTGCAAAGGTAACTTATCTGGATTAAAAGCTCTAAATGAATTATTTGCTAGTTATGCATCAGAGTCTGGACAGTGTATTAGCCATGCTAAATCTACTATTTATTCTGGTTCTATCACGCCTAGACGATTGGATCTTATTGTTGCTTTGCTGAATTTTAATATAGGATCCATGCCGTTTAATTATTTAGGTGTTCCCATTTTCAAGGGGAAGCCTAAAGCTTGCCATCTTCAGCCCATTGCTGACAAGATAAAGCTGAAACTTTCAGCATGGAAAGCATCTTTTTGGGTCTTCTCAAAAGATACTCCAACTATTAAGACCAAAATAGGCTTTGTATGGAGTATTGTTTGTCAGCAAAACAATTTTCATCCAGGAGACACTTTACGTTTTAAATTTGGAACTTTTAATAGATGTCATCTTTTTAAAATTAATTAGTTTTATGTTGTAACGTTTTTTTCATTATCGAATTAATTGTAACCAAAATTATTGTAATTTGGAATTTAATTTATAATTATTATATGGCACACTTATTGGTTTTGTCTTTAACTATTACATGATGATTCATCTTTTTTTATCCTTTTCGAATTTAATTTTTAATTATTATATGGCACACTTATTGCTGCCTCATCACATGCATGCTATGATTTTGTTACATGATTCCTGCATTGTCATGTGGATGAATTTTTTTTTGGGTCACATGAAATTGACTAATCAAACAAGTCATGACAAAGAACCTTTTAACAAACCACAACATGTCAACAAGACAACTATCTTGATTGGATTTAGTGCCATTTTTTATATAATATCTTTTTTTTTTAATTTGCATTCATTTTAAATAACAATTTCTTGGTATCAAAACAACTATATATACCAACCATACCAAACGATGTAATACATAATCTAACGTTCTTCAACATTCATTTTACATATAATAGTCATCTTTCTTTATTTTTTGGTTTCTCTCATGGCATCAAGTACCAGGTTCAATTTTAATTTTTGCAACTTTTCTATTTTTTTTTTGTAAACATATATAACTGAAAATATATTAAACTGTTGTTTTTTTTTAAAAAATAAATAAATTGTAATCAATTATTTCAGTTCGGACGAAACCGATCCTGACTATCGTGAATACTTAGCAAATCATCATGTTGATGAAGATGATGCTATTCCTTTTTGGGAATATCAAATTGGGGAAAAATTATCAAACTATTTGGTAATTTTCATTATGTGATTTTTTGTTATTTATTTTATAATATTATTTTATTATATTCTAACATTAGTTCCTAACAATTTTTTTGTAGGATATTTCTGAAATGTATGGTAGCTTATTTGTGGATCCAAATCAAAATGAAATCATTCTTATTGACAATGAAAGCAATCAAAATTATTCCTGCAAGTCACACATTTCAAAAACAAATCCAAACAAAATACACATCGGCAAAGGTTGGAGAAAATATGTTAACGATAACAATTTAAAACCATATGATCAGTTAATGTTAGTTTTAAGCAAACCTCCTATATCTGTTCAAGTTTCTATTGTAGACAGGAATTAAATTATCCATAATGTCTATTAACTCTATAATAATTATATCACTTTTCTATTGTCTAATCTTAAAAGTTCACAATTTTAAAATAATTAGATTGCCATTATTTTTAGAACAATTTTATATTGTCTGCCATATGTATGGTATGCCTGTTTGTAACACTAAATATTGGTCCACCAGTCAATAGAGCATGCTTATATTTGTTACGCTTATCATATTCCATTCTTAAGTGTTGACAAAGTTGACAATAAAATTGGCCCAAATGCTAAAGTTGTAAAATCATTCTTAAAGGACCTTTATAATGTATGGTAGCTTATTTGAAACCAACTACATACATAATCAATTTTTATGAAAGTGTTACTTAAAAAAATGGTAACTAAATAAAAAAAACGCGTAACGTATCGACCCGTCCGATAGGACGGGTTATCTACTAGTTTATTTATGGAAGTCTTTGATGAACATGATTTTATAAAAATAATTTATTTAAATGAGAATGAAGTTAACTGATTCGTGCTTGGATTTTTTGTTTTTGTTCTATGATAATTGTACACAAAATTTAATCTTTTTTAATATAACACAGATAATAGTAATATTTTTCTAGTTGTATGCAAATTAAAATTTGAAAGCAGCTATTCTGGTCAATGATGATACCAATGCTATTCTGACGGTGTTACCTTCTCACTCTAAGATCAAAGCAGCTGTTTTTGCTCTCAATAAAAATAGTGCACTAGGCCCAAATGGATTTGGAGCTTTCTTCTACCAACATTATTGGGACATTGTCAAAGCTGATGTTATTAATGCAGTGCTGGAATTCTTCACCTCTAGCTGGATTCTCCCAGGCTTTAACTCCAATATTATTGCCTTGTTGCCTAAGTTTCATGAAGCGGCCTCCATTGACCAGTATAGACCAATTGCAATGGCTAATTTTAAGTTTAAAATCATTTCTAAAATTCTTGCTGACAGATTAGCCTCAATCATGCCCACCATTATCTCTGAGGAACAAAAAGGTTTCATCCATGGTAGAGACATTAGGGATTGTATAACGCCCCAACTAAAATACCTAGAATATTTAGTCGAGACATACATAAAAGGATCTGAGTACAAATAATTCTCTGATTAAAAAAAAATAAACAAGATACAATCATTGTTTCAGATACAAAGTAAATAACGGATAAAATACAGCGGAAGTTGCTAGTATTCTGAGTAAACACGATAATAAACTAAAAGCAAGACGAAGAAATAAAATCTTCAAGGCGGACAATCCAAGCTCAGCTCCAACTGTCAGCCTCCTACCTGGTCCTTGCTCCGAATATCCTGTTTACCTAAAAAAAATTGGTTTGGAGTGGGGTGAGACTACTAAGCCTCAGTGAGTCCTACTACCCTCCTAATGGCGACTACGCCGGGGCACCTAAATCAGTCGTTTCAAATACTAACATAATCATAGCATAATTCATCATGACATAAGTAAAGGTGTATCACAGATTAACTGAATCTTATTCATTTTAAACACAAGGACACTCTGAGGTGAGCATGTCTCAGAGGCCTGACATATCCGTCAACCGATTCGGTCACGGCATGAAGCTCACATATACATAACCTAATGGAGTATCCCATTGGGAGTCCATACTTGCGATATAATAAATCGCCCATAATGACTGACACTAAAATTGTGTTCTTACTACCATAATTCCCAAAATCCCGGGGAGCATACATTCCTAAATAATTCTAGGTTATGCCCTAAAGATTATCTGTGCTTAGCATGCTATTCGACATTATGTCATTTACGTTAGTACAAATTATCTGTCTCTAATGAGGGTATAAAACGAGTGTTTGAAGCTTCAAGAATAATTGTAAAATGTGGACTATTCTGTACAAGCTCGCTTTGGCGAGTCACCAGCTCGCTATGGCGAGATTATAGGTACTGACCTAAATCAACTCGCTGTGGCGAGCAATAGCTCGCCATGGCGAGTTTCATCAGCCCAGAACCCAGCTCGCCATGAACGCTCGCCAACTACTCGCTACAGCGAGTTCATGCAGAATTGCCCTGTTTTTGCAGAAATCATGATATTTCAAACTAACACCTACAACCCTCATTTTAGCCAGTGCATTAACAGATAACAACATAATACAAAATAGAACGGAGAGGGATTTGGGATTTAATTCCTCTCGCACAACATTTCCTAAATTCCTAATAGTTATCATGCATAATCATTAATTTTGGGAAACTAGCTAAATTAGCCTAAAGAACCCACCTGTAGATTGAAGCTTTACACTGATGCAACACTCGGCAACAGCCACAAACCTTCCAGCAATGGAACTCACTGCAAACCCCATTTGTGTTCTTGAACAACTAGAAAAGGAATGGAATTAGAAACGTTCTAGAGTTTGCTAAGATTAAGGGAATGAAACTGTCCTAATAATAGCTGAGGAGGGAATCAAAAGGGTTAGGAATAATTTACCAAAGGTTGGGACAAAGCACGAACGGGAAGGAGTACATGCAGCAACTACTGCTGCACTCGCTGTGGCGAGTGACTCTGCTCGCCGGGCGAGCGTGTCAGTTTGAGTTGAAAGGCTGCTCTGTTGGCCACTGCTGCAACACCCATCTTCAATCCTTGACTCTTAGAGGTTAACCAGCCACCCACGAAGGTTATAACCAGACATGCAACACCAGAGCAGAAAAGATAAGGGTTTGGATTTTAATCAAGGAAAGGGAAAATCTAAGAATCATACCTTATTACTTACCATCCAAAATCATGACTCTGAGATTCAGATTACCCATGCAATCAGTTCCAGATTTGGGGTTGGAATGGGAGCACGGATTTGAGAGAATAATCAAAATATGGAGTTTACTTTTGTGATACCAATGGATTGGAGGAAATGATGAAACCTTTGTATAATGGAATTTGATAGGAATTGAAGAAGATGGATTAGTGGAGATGAATTCTTTTGAGGAAGAGGAAGAGAAAAACTATGTTGTTGTTGTTTTCTTCTTCTGCTGCGAGACAGAGAGAGTGATGGGGGAGTGGAAGAGGTTAAAGTGGTACCTGAGAGAGAGAAATGGTTAAAAGAAATGAATTGTGGTTTTTCTCACTTGTCCTCATGTAGTATTATATATAACATGTCTTGTGTACAATCTCTATTATGTCCTCCACTTATAATCAAATGCACTTGCCATTTAATTATTCTTCCATACTTGGTCACTTAATTTCCAATTAAGCTCCAATAATACTCGTTTAATTAATATTCCTCTATTTATTAAATTTGGGGATGTTACAATCTACCCCCCTTAAAGAATTTCGTCCTCGAAATTCAAAATTTCAACTAAAATCCACAACCAAGATCGAAACTCCAGCTAGTCTTCGGTCAATCGTATTCAATCCCTTAGATTACAACTTTCCTCTCTCCAGGGTTACTGGCTAAAGGCCGATCAATTAATCCACACTTACAGCCAGTCTCATGCTGCGCACTCTGATTCAAATACTTACTGTCACCTTCTGACTGCGTCGCTACCATCTTAACCTATAGTCCCCTGAACTCTTTCATACTTCCATCTGTCTTATTCACCTCTACTTCTCTATTTACGATTAAACTTCTTCTTTTGTTACCGGTAATAACTTCACTATTTTACTAACTGGAGAGGTCGGTATCTGGCCTGGTTAGGTACTCGCAAAACTGGTGGCGATGCTAAATAATTAGCTGAAGGGTTTAAACTTGAGCGTTCCTACTGGCAAGGTCAAAATTTACCTTTCCATAGCCGTTCTCCTTTCAGAACACTGTTATGCGTGACATGTCATATGTACACCTGTATCACGTGTGTTGTCTAAATATTCCAGAATCGATTGAAATATAAAACGAGTGGTAAATTGTCTAAACACCACAGGTTCTTCTGCCAACGAGTTAGACTCATTCGCAGACGAACCTATAGTTATCCGATAAAATCCCACCTACAACTTTAATCCATTCTAGCACAACACGGTGATCGAGTTATACATCTAACATGCATATGCTTTTGGATTCAGATTATCTCGCAGGGTTAATGGTTACTCTCGCTAATCCAACATGAATTCGGAAAATGGAACTTAAAGGTTTGAATCCTTAATACTACTTTCACTAGAACAACTGGGCTCCTATGAATTGGGAATAACTCCGAACTTAATTCTGAATTTGGCTGAAAAGGCTCCGAAGAAGACGACCAACTAACTAGATTGGAGTACTGGTTACATGGTTCGAGTGCACAAGATTTGAATGATTTGCTGATACAGAGCTAAGTCATTTGTATCAGAATAGTTGAGGATGTTGATTAACAAATCAACCAACGAGCGAGGGGTTGAACTTAACTTGTTCGTGGTTTCTCAAGAGGGACAAACTTCCACGAACATGATGGAGTTACTAACGACGAGACTGCAAGGCTGGAAATATTGAATAACGTTACTTAGGAGTGACATTCTATACAATTCGTGTGACTGACTGATGCCAAGAAATGTTGGAAAAAAAATTGCATCTTAAGCGAATTTGTATTCAGCACCTGTCGGACAAGTATTAGAATGCGAGAAGGATTTTCTCATCTGAGTCATACTCAGGCAAGTTAGGAAGTACACACGTTCATGGTGTTCCAAGACTTATGAACGTAAAATTGAACATTACCTGATTCGAGTTAATGGCTGGATGAGGATTCTTATAAATAGAAAGACAATTGAAGATTGGTCTCCTATTGGGTTCAGACTAATATTCCACAATTCTATTTCTGCTGACAGAGCTCTCCGGTTAGGACAACTAGGTTTTCACTCAAGTTTCTTGCTGACAAGTTCTCACCGGTAAGTCTAACTGATTTCTAATGGTCTCTCAACTGATGGGTTTGAATATGTAATAAGAGTCGACGGCTAGCTGAAGCTAAGGTTAAACCTAGTTACTTGTGTTCGGGTAGCTAACTTACACCTAACTGATTGATCTAGGTGGTTGATGTTGCTGATATTGTCTCTTGTTTGTTAACCTTATCAAGTTGTGTCTTCTACCGTCTGGCTTAAGATTTGGTTTCGCACTACAACGTTGACTCTATGTCGTGGGCATCTAACATTAATATCTTAAGCGGTAATCTAGATGGCCGTCATCAAGATGGTGATAATGTATGGCGGTTAAAATCTAATTCTCAAACCTGGTTGCTAGTTGTCTACAATACTGAATTACTAACCTATGGATAATAGATGGACAACTCTCAAATGCACGGTGAACTGATTCTTCTAACTTCTTAGCTAAATGGTCCAAAGGCATAAATTAGGATAGTGGAAAACCAAACTAAGGTAGAACTGAATTTACCGGTCTCTAAACGAACTAAGGACAAGGTATCTACGGTTCGACTTTGGCGACAGATGGTGTTAGTCACTCTAAGCAAGTCTTAACCTATGACGGTCTGGTATGTTTATTGGTATTTAAATGGTAGGTTGTTCCTATTATACCGGCATCTAAAGTATCGTCATAAATGTTAATTCAATAGGTTGGTGGTACTCGACTGTTAAGATACAAGTATCCTGGTTCAACTATTCTATTAAAGGTAACTAATAGGTCTAAGTCAAAGCGTTAGTAGCCTAGAATAACTAGGTGGAGTTACTTAGTAGGTCTGGATAATAATTACTAGTTATAAAGATTGACCTTACTTCTCTGCTAACCTAGTCATTAAACTATTCGGTGGCGTCGTCTCACAATTGACTTAAGTGTTTGAATGGTTCCTAACTGCTAAACTATTCAATGTTTGATCTCTAAAAGCTTGTCGGGTTTATTGCTAAAGACTGGTGTAGTAAAAGGTAATTTCTAATTGTACTACTAAATAAAACTTAACCCCTAATAGTATGAAAGGGATATTGTTTCGTATTGTAAGGTCGAATTAACTTAGGTGAGGCATTCTACTGGATAATCTAATAAAGGGACACAGAAAGAATATTGGTACGTGGTTGTTCCTACTATGGTCTTTCTTAGTATTGTTGATTCGACTTTGAATTCCTATTACAGAGATATCCATCGGGCCCACTACACTGAGTTACTAATTTTAGGAACGTATAAATGATAATACTTAATGCATCTTCTCGGGTACGGATACTGCTAAAAGAGAGTTCTAATGGTCATTCTATTTATGGTTAAGTTTCTAGTGGGTCGGAGCAATTACTAATTCTACCTGAAAGGGTGTACTCATCCTATTGAGGACATTTAATGCTTGGTAATATTGGGTTAGTCTAAAACGGTTGATTTCTTAAAATAAACGGAGCATGAATAAGGTCTATCTAAGTTTCGCTATCAGGTGAACATTTCGGATGAAATGGTTTGACTAAGTATTTAAGGTGAGTTTTTGATCTACTGTCTACTAGTGTTGGGCGTTGCTTGGTTCATCAAGCTTGGATAAATCTAGGCTCTCGAAAGGGTGAGGTTACTTATAGGTGCAGGAAGTTTAGCTGACACACAGTGTCGGTGAAATACTGTTATGCACTACACACTTCAGCATACTGATACTCTTGCATTCCTTGCTTGTTTACGCATCTTACTCATGTGGCACCATTTGCCATTACTCCAATATTCACTTATAAGAATCCTCTTCAACGACTGCTCCTCGATAGCATCTTCACTACGGATTTACCGCTGGAATTTCAGAATCCACTTTAGTTCTCAACCATAATACCCTGCCTACCATTCACAATACTGAGCTGATCAGACTCAGCACGTGATGGTTTCAGCGTAAACAGTCCAGATCCAAAGGGTCTGTATTACTTAGGAAAGGATTGGAATGACTCATGGCAAGGTCCGATACTGGATCGACCTGCTCTGATACCAATTATAACGCCCCAACTAAAATACCTAGAATATTTAGTCGAGACATACATAAAAGGATCTGAGTACAAATAATTCTCTGATTAAAAAAAAATAAACAAGATACAATCATTGTTTCAGATACAAAGTAAATAACGGATAAAATACAGCGGAAGTTGCTAGTATTCTGAGTAAACACGATAATAAACTAAAAGCAAGACGAAGAAATAAAATCTTCAAGGCGGACAATCCAAGCTCAGCTCCAACTGTCAGCCTCCTACCTGGTCCTTGCTCCGAATATCCTGTTTACCTAAAAAAAATTGGTTTGGAGTGGGGTGAGACTACTAAGCCTCAGTGAGTCCTACTACCCTCCTAATGGCGACTACGCCGGGGCACCTAAATCAGTCGTTTCAAATACTAACATAATCATAGCATAATTCATCATGACATAAGTAAAGGTGTATCACAGATTAACTGAATCTTATTCATTTTAAACACAAGGACACTCTGAGGTGAGCATGTCTCAGAGGCCTGACATATCCGTCAACCGATTCGGTCACGGCATGAAGCTCACATATACATAACCTAATGGAGTATCCCATTGGGAGTCCATACTTGCGATATAATAAATCGCCCATAATGACTGACACTAAAATTGTGTTCTTACTACCATAATTCCCAAAATCCCGGGGAGCATACATTCCTAAATAATTCTAGGTTATGCCCTAAAGATTATCTGTGCTTAGCATGCTATTCGACATTATGTCATTTACGTTAGTACAAATTATCTGTCTCTAATGAGGGTATAAAACGAGTGTTTGAAGCTTCAAGAATAATTGTAAAATGTGGACTATTCTGTACAAGCTCGCTTTGGCGAGTCACCAGCTCGCTATGGCGAGATTATAGGTACTGACCTAAATCAACTCGCTGTGGCGAGCAATAGCTCGCCATGGCGAGTTTCATCAGCCCAGAACCCAGCTCGCCATGAACGCTCGCCAACTACTCGCTACAGCGAGTTCATGCAGAATTGCCCTGTTTTTGCAGAAATCATGATATTTCAAACTAACACCTACAACCCTCATTTTAGCCAGTGCATTAACAGATAACAACATAATACAAAATAGAACGGAGAGGGATTTGGGATTTAATTCCTCTCGCACAACATTTCCTAAATTCCTAATAGTTATCATGCATAATCATTAATTTTGGGAAACTAGCTAAATTAGCCTAAAGAACCCACCTGTAGATTGAAGCTTTACACTGATGCAACACTCGGCAACAGCCACAAACCTTCCAGCAATGGAACTCACTGCAAACCCCATTTGTGTTCTTGAACAACTAGAAAAGGAATGGAATTAGAAACGTTCTAGAGTTTGCTAAGATTAAGGGAATGAAACTGTCCTAATAATAGTTGAGGAGGGAATCAAAAGGGTTAGGAATAATTTACCAAAGGTTGGGACAAAGCACGAACGGGAAGGAGTACATGCAGCAACTACTGCTGCACTCGCTGTGGCGAGTGACTCTGCTCGCCGGGCGAGCGTGTCAGTTTGAGTTGAAAGGCTGCTCTGTTGGCCACTGCTGCAACACCCATCTTCAATCCTTGACTCTTAGAGGTTAACCAGCCACCCACGAAGGTTATAACCAGACATGCAACACCAGAGCAGAAAAGATAAGGGTTTGGATTTTAATCAAGGAAAGGGAAAATCTAAGAATCATACCTTATTACTTACCATCCAAAATCATGACTCTGAGATTCAGATTACCCATGCAATCAGTTCCAGATTTGGGGTTGGAATGGGAGCACGGATTTGAGAGAATAATCAAAATATGGAGTTTACTTTTGTGATACCAATGGATTGGAGGAAATGATGAAACCTTTGTATAATGGAATTTGATAGGAATTGAAGAAGATGGATTAGTGGAGATGAATTCTTTTGAGGAAGAGGAAGAGAAAAACTATGTTGTTGTTGTTTTCTTCTTCTGCTGCGAGACAGAGAGAGTGATGGGGGAGTGGAAGAGGTTAAAGTGGTACCTGAGAGAGAGAAATGGTTAAAAGAAATGAATTGTGGTTTTTCTCACTTGTCCTCATGTAGTATTATATATAACATGTCTTGTGTACAATCTCTATTATGTCCTCCACTTATAATCAAATGCACTTGCCATTTAATTATTCTTCCATACTTGGTCACTTAATTTCCAATTAAGCTCCAATAATACTCGTTTAATTAATATTCCTCTATTTATTAAATTTGGGGATGTTACAGATTGTCTCTGTATTGCCTATGAAGCTGCCAACTTTCTCCATAACAAATCCTTTGGAGGTAACCTCGCTTTAAAAATTGACATTGCTAAAGCCTTTGATACTCTCGATTGGAATTTTTTGCTCAAAGTTCTTAGGTCCTTTGGTTTTAATGATGTTTTTTGTAACTGGATACATGTCATTCTGAAATCCGCGTTTCTCTCTGTTTCCATCAATGGGAAATCTCATGGTTATTTCAATTGTACTAGGGGTGTTAGACAAGGGGACCCCCTTTCACCTTTACTTTTCTGTTTGGCTGAAGATGTATTAAGCAGATCCATTTCCAAGCTTGTTTCACAAGGTTCCCTTCAGTTGATCAAAGGCACTAGGAATGTTTCGGTTCCTTCTCATTCTTTCTATGTGGATGATTTGATGATTTATTGCAAAGGTAACTTATCTGGATTAAAAGCTCTAAATGAATTATTTGCTAGTTATGCATCAGAGTCTGGACAGTGTATTAGCCATGCTAAATCTACTATTTATTCTGGTTCTATCACGCCTAGACGATTGGATCTTATTGTTGCTTTGCTGAATTTTAATATAGGATCCATGCCGTTTAATTATTTAGGTGTTCCCATTTTCAAGGGGAAGCCTAAAGCTTGCCATCTTCAGCCCATTGCTGACAAGATAAAGCTGAAACTTTCAGCATGGAAAGCATCTTTTTGGGTCTTCTCAAAAGATACTCCAACTATTAAGACCAAAATAGGCTTTGTATGGAGTATTGTTTGTCAGCAAAACAATTTTCATCCAGGAGACACTTTACGTTTTAAATTTGGAACTTTTAATAGATGTCATCTTTTTAAAATTAATTAGTTTTATGTTGTAACGTTTTTTTCATTATCGAATTAATTGTAACCAAAATTATTGTAATTTGGAATTTAATTTATAATTATTATATGGCACACTTATTGGTTTTGTCTTTAACTATTACATGATGATTCATCTTTTTTTATCCTTTTCGAATTTAATTTTTAATTATTATATGGCACACTTATTGCTGCCTCATCACATGCATGCTATGATTTTGTTACAAGATTCCTGCATTGTCATGTGGATGAATTTTTTTTTGGGTCACATGAAATTGACTAATCAAACAAGTCATGACAAAGAACCTTTTAACAAACCACAACATGTCAACAAGACAACTATCTTGATTGGATTTAGTGCCATTTTTTATATAATATCTTTTTTTTTTTAATTTGCATTCATTTTAAATAACAATTTCTTGGTATCAAAACAACTATATATACCAACCATACCAAACGATGTAATACATAATCTAACGTTCTTCAACATTCATTTTACATATAATAGTCATCTTTCTTTATTTGTTGGTTTCTCTCATGGCATCAAGTACCAGGTTCAATTTTAATTTTTGCAACTTTTCTATTTTTTTTTTGTAAACATATATAACTGAAAATATATTAAACTGTTGTTTTTTTAAAAAAAATAAATAAATTGTAATCAATTATTTCAGTTAGGACGAAACCGATCCTGACTATCGTGAATACTTAGCAAATCATCATGTTGATGAAGATGATGCTATTCCTTTTTGGGAATATCAAATTGGGGAAAAATTATCAAACTATTTGGTAATTTTCATTATGTGATTTTTTGTTATTTACTTTTATAATATTATTTTATTATATTCTAACATTAGTTCCTAACAATTTTTTTGTAGGATATTCCTGAAATGTATGGTAGCTTATTTGTGGATCCAAATCAAAATGAAATCACTCTTATTGACAATGAAAGCAATCAAAATTATTCCTGCAAGTCACACATTTCAAAAACAAATCCAAACAAAATACACATCGGCAAAGGTTGGAGAAAATATGTTAACGATAACAATTTAAAACCATATGATCAGTTAATGTTAGTTTTAAGCAAACCTCCTATATCTGTTCAAGTTTCTATTGTAGACAGGAATTAAATTATCCATAATGTCTATTAACTCTATAATAATTATATCACTTTTCTATTGTCTAATCTTAAAAGTTCACAATTTTAAAATAATTAGATTGCCATTATTTTTAGAACAATTTTATATTGTCTGCCATATGTATGGTATGTCTGTTTGTAACACTAAATATTGGTCCACCAGTCAATAGAGCATGCTTATATTTGTTACGCTTATCATATTCCATTCTTAAGTGTTGACAAAGTTGACAATAAAATTGGCCCAAATGCTAAAGTTGTAAAATCATTCTTAAAGGACCTTTATAATGTATGGTAGCTTATTTGAAACCAACTACATACATAATCAATTTTTATGAAAGTGTTACTTAAAAAAATGGTAACTAAATAAAAAAAACGCGTAACGTATCGACCCGTCCGATAGGACGGGTTATCTACTAGTTTATTTATGGAAGTCTTTGATGAACATGATTTTATAAAAATAATTTATTTAAATGAGAATGAAGTTAACTGATTCGTGCTTGGATTTTTTGTTTTTGTTCTATGATAATTGTACACAAAATTTAATCTTTTTTAATATAACACAGATAATAGTAATATTTTTCTAGTTGTATGCAAATTAAAATTTGAAAGCAGCTATTCTGGTCAATGATGATACCAATGCTATTCTGACGGTGTTACCTTCTCACTCTAAGATCAAAGCAGCTGTTTTTGCTCTCAATAAAAATAGTGCACTAGGCCCAAATGGATTTGGAGCTTTCTTCTACCAACATTATTGGGACATTGTCAAAGCTGATGTTATTAATGCAGTGCTGGAATTCTTCACCTCTAGCTGGATTCTCCCAGGCTTTAACTCCAATATTATTGCCTTGTTGCCTAAGTTTCATGAAGCGGCCTCCATTGACCAGTATAGACCAATTGCAATGGCTAATTTTAAGTTTAAAATCATTTCTAAAATTCTTGCTGACAGATTAGCCTCAATCATGCCCACCATTATCTCTGAGGAATAAAAAGGTTTCATCCATGGTAGAGACATTAGGGATTGTCTCTGTATTGCCTATGAAGCTGCCAACTTTCTCCATAACAAATCCTTTGGAGGTAACCTCGCTTTAAAAATTGACATTGCTAAAGCCTTTGATACTCTCGATTGGAATTTTTTGCTCAAAGTTCTTAGGTCCTTTGGTTTTAATGATGTTTTTTGTAACTGGATACATGTCATTCTGAAATCCGCGTTTCTCTCTGTTTCCATCAATGGGAAATCTCATGGTTATTTCAATTGTACTAGGGGTGTTAGACAAGGGGACCCCCTTTCACCTTTACTTTTCTGTTTGGCTGAAGATGTATTAAGCAGATCCATTTCCAAGCTTGTTTCACAAGGTTCCCTTCAGTTGATCAAAGGCACTAGGAATGTTTCGGTTCCTTCTCATTCTTTCTATGTGGATGATTTGATGATTTATTGCAAAGGTAACTTATCTGGATTAAAAGCTCTAAATGAATTATTTGCTAGTTATGCATCAGAGTCTGGACAGTGTATTAGCCATGCTAAATCTACTATTTATTCTGGTTCTATCACGCCTAGACGATTGGATCTTATTGTTGCTTTGCTGAATTTTAATATAGGATCCATGCCGTTTAATTATTTAGGTGTTCCCATTTTCAAGGGGAAGCCTAAAGCTTGCCATCTTCAGCCCATTGCTGACAAGATAAAGCTGAAACTTTCAGCATGGAAAGCATCTTTTTGGGTCTTCTCAAAAGATACTCCAACTATTAAGACCAAAATAGGCTTTGTATGGAGTATTGTTTGTCAGCAAAACAATTTTCATCCAGGAGACACTTTACGTTTTAAATTTGGAACTTTTAATAGATGTCATCTTTTTAAAATTAATTAGTTTTATGTTGTAACGTTTTTTTCATTATCGAATTAATTGTAACCAAAATTATTGTATTTTGGAATTTAATTTATAATTATTATATGGCACACTTATTGGTTTTGTCTTTAACTATTACATGATGATTCATCTTTTTTTATCCTTTTCGAATTTAATTTTTAATTATTATATGGCACACTTATTGCTGCCTCATCACATGCATGCTATGATTTTGTTACAAGATTCCTGCATTGTCATGTGGATGAATTTTTTTTTGGGTCACATGAAATTGACTAATCAAACAAGTCATGACAAAGAACCTTTAACAAACCACAACATGTCAACAAGACAACTATCTTGATTGGATTTAGTGCCATTTTTTATATAATATCTTTTTTTTTAATTTGCATTCATTTTAAATAACAATTTCTTGGTATCAAAACAACTATATATACCAACCATACCAAACGATGTAATACATAATCTAACGTTCTTCAACATTCATTTTACATATAATAGTCATCTTTCTTTATTTGTTGGTTTCTCTCATGGCATCAAGTACCAGGTTCAATTTTAATTTTTGCAACTTTTCTATTTTTTTTTTGTAAACATATATAATTGAAGATATATTAAACTGTTGTTTTTTTAAAAAAAAAAATAAATTGTAATCAATTATTTCAGTTCGGACGAAACCGATCCTGACTATCGTGAATACTTAGCAAATCATCATGTTGATGAAGATGATGCTATTCCTTTTTGGGAATATCAAATTGGGGAAAAATTATCAAACTATTTGGTAATTTTCATTATGTGATTTTTTGTTATTTATTTTTATAATATTATTTTATTATATTCTAACATTAGTTCCTAACAATTTTTTTGTAGGATATTCCTGAAATGTATGGTAGCTTATTTGTGGATCCAAATCAAAATGAAATCATTCTTATTGACAATGAAAGCAATCAAAATTATTCCTGCAAGTCACACATTTCAAAAACAAATCCAAACAAAATATACATCAGCAAAGGTTGGAGAAAATATGTTAACGATAACAATTTAAAACCATATGATCAGTTAATGTTAGTTTTAAGCAAACCTCCTACATCTGTTCAAGTTTCCATTTTAGACAGGAATTAAATTATCCATAATGTCTATTAACTCTATAATAATTATATCACTTTTCTATTGTCTAATCTTAAAAGTTCACAATTTTAAAATAATTAGATTGCCATTATTTTTAGAACAATTTTATATTGTCTGCCATATGTATGGTATGCCAGTTTGTAACACTAAATATTCTTCCACCAGTCAATAGAGCATGCTTATATTTGTTACGCTTATCATATTTCATTCTTAAGTGTTGACAAAGTTGACAATAAAATTGGCCCAAATGCTAAAGATGTAAAATCATTCTTAAAGGACCTTTATAATGTATGGTAGCTTATTTGAAACCAACTACACACATAATCAATTTTTATGAAAGTGTTACTTAAAAAAATGGTAACTAAATAAAAAAAACGCGTAACTGTCATACCCTAAATTTTGCCCGACTTTTTCACATGATCTTTTTATTGGGATTGGTTATTGTCCATAAGGGGTCTTTATGGACCGTCCATAAATTGCTATCCACACCATACTTTTTCTTCATACACCCCCCATAAGTGAGGAAAATTTCTCAAGCATCCACCAAATTTCTCGCGCACCCCCCGAATTTTTCATGCACACCCCAGATTTTTCGTGCACCCCCTAAATTTCTTGTGTACCTCCAAATTTCTCGCGCACCCCCCCAAATTTCTAATGCACCCCCCTAAATTTTTCATGCACCCCCAAATTTTTCGTGCACCCCCAAATTTCTCACGCATCCCCCGGATGACTTGTGCCCCCAAAATTTTTTTTTTGTCCCCACACATTTCTAGGCTAAACCATTTTGTTGTGGGAATGGTTTCACATATATACACTCCAAAATCATTAAGCGCATAAGATGGTTTTGAAGTACAACCTATAATTAGAATCATTTTTATTTTTTTTTGTACAATTATAATCATTATTTAAAATCATTTAACAATAATTTTGGTTTCTTATATAAGACAATCTAAACCATTTAATCACAATTATTGTTTTTATTCTAATTATAGGGTTGTACTCCAAAACCATTTTATGCACCTAATGGTTTTTTATTACAATCATCTGAAACCATTCCCACAGCAAAATGGTTTAATGGTTTTTTATTATAATCATTATTTTTTAGTTTTTTTGGTACAATTATAATCATTAAAGTATTTAAAACCATTTAACAATAATTTTGGTTTCTCATATAAGACAATCGAAACCATTAAATCACAATTATTGTTTCTATTTTAATTATAGGGTTGTAATCTAAAACAATCTTATGCACTTAATGGTTTTTGAGACTTGAGTGCATTTCTCTGAAACCATTCCCACAGCAAAATGGTTTAAGTTAGAAATGTGGAGGGGACCAAAAAAAAATTTGGGGGGCAAAAGTCATATGGGGGTGTGCGAGAAATTTGGGGGTGCATGAGAATTTTAGGGGGTGCAAGAGAAATTTGGGGGGGTGCATGAGAATTTTTTGGGGTCCGTGAGAAATTTGAGTGGTGCATAAGTAATTTGGGGGGTGCATGAGTAATTTGGGGGGTGCATGAGAAATATGGGGGGAGCTAGTTAGTTGGGGGCGCGCGAGAAATTTGGGGGGTGCGTGAGTAATATGGGGGCGCGCAAGTAAAATAGGGGGCGCATGAGTAAAGTTGTTGTGTTTTGATTGGTTTATGGACGGTCCATCAAGATTGTCTTTATGGACAATAACTTTGCCCCTTTTTATTAGTTTAAATTGAGTTTGTGCAGTTTTGTTTGATCAAAGGTAAAAATCAATTAAATTGACTAAAAATATAAAAAAAATCTTTTCTTTCACCATTTATTTTTATATTGTCTTTTATTACCAAATTTATTTATCACTTTTATTTCCAATTTCCATTTTACTTCTATTTCTACATCCTTTCAAAAATTACCATTTATTTTTATTTGTTTCCATTTTAATCTTTAAACTCTATTTATTTATTTATTATAATTATATTTAGTTAAAAAATATATAAAAACAAAAAAACAAGGGAAGCTGTATGCTTCCCCATTCCCCCACCTTTCTTTCTTTTCTTTTATTATTATTATTATTATTATTATTATTATTATTATTATTATTATTATTATTATTATTATTATTATTAAAAGAAAAAAGAAGAAACAGTAACAACAACAACAGTAGCACGCTGCATTCTTCCCATTTTTCAGCATCTTGACTTTTGACTCTTTCCCAAAAATGATTTCAATCTTCTAAATAGAAGCAAGCAAGCAAAAGTTCATGTCACTACTTACTTGTTTTAAATATGCAAATTCAATTTTATAGTCAAAGCACACAATAATCCAATTAATCAATTATCCAATGAACACTAACATTCATCAACAAAGTCTATAATTTGGAACACAAAATCAGTCCAGAGGGAGGCAGAATATCAAAGGAAAAAACCAAGAACAGAGCAGCAGCTCTGCGCCTCCCTCAACCTTCACCCTCCACTTTCACTTCCAACCTTCATCTTCAATCTCCCATCCCATCATCATCCTCTTCTTACGACAATTCACCATTTTCTATAACCAAATACCACCACCTATAATCATCAAACAACAACAACAACAAACAGAAACCCAAACCAAAATCAAACCTAAACCATCAAAACTTCCATAACCAAAAAGAAATAAAAACAAACAGAGAAAAGAAAGGAGAAGGAAGATCCGACCACTGCCGCCGCCATCGCCATCGCCGGCCGGAACAACCGTCGTTCTCTCTCTCTTTTTCTCTCTCTCACGCCGATCGTCTCTCCCTCTCACACGGTTAAGCTTTTTCTCTCTCACGCGTTTTGCGTTTTTGCTTTTGAAACAGTCCGTGTGTTTTTCACTTCTGTTTCCTTGTTTGGTTTATTTACTTTATTTATTATTTTAATTAATTAATAATTGGGAAATTAGGTTCTAAGCTCACCTTTTATTTACACCCCCTTTAATTTATTTCTTATAACACAAAAAAGTATTATGAAGACAAGCTTTTTTCTTCTTATGAGTTAAAAACTTTTGTTTTCTTATAATAAATATGGATTAAAAAGGAGATCGGCGGATGTGCATCTGTTCATCTCTCGAACAATCGACGCTTAGTGTTACACTTTGTCTACTGATTATTCGTCTTCCACACCTAAAATATATATTTTTTCAAACATAAAAAACAAAAAAATAAACAACTCATCAAATCAATTTTTTGCCCTTGCGCAATTAAACCAAAATCAATTCCTTTTCAAAAACGAACATATTTTATCCATTCTAACGTGATACAAACAACGCTTAAGTTTCCCACGCGCGAGCATACAAGCATACGTTTAACCACTAGAATGCGACTTAAACATCGTTCTAAAAAACCAAAACAATTTTCTTTTTACAAATAAAATCAACCAACGCACAAACATTTTCTACAAAGAACTACGTAGCTTTGATTTATCTATTGCACAAGGAGATACGTAGGAGCGGAATCCAACAACCGTCAAGCACAATAATAAAAACAAACTTTTTTTCCCTTTTAAAATAACTCCGATATTAAATAAAAAGCATGCAAACAAATTTAAACTACACTTTTTTTTAACCCTAATCTAATAAGAAGGTTCCCGTTGAGTACAACGGATGTGAGGGGTGCTAATACCTTCCCCTCGCATAATAGACTCCCGAACTCGGAAATGGTTGCAATGACCATCTTTCAGTTGCTTTCAAGGTTTTATCGATATTTTCCTTTTCCTCCGGGAATAAATATTCGGTGGCGACTCTGTTTCATTTCGCGCGTATTTACGCTCGGGCGTTTTTCGCGGCGCGACAGCTGGCGACTCTTGTTAGTTTTAGGGTTGAGTGTTGTATGTTTGTTTGCATGCTTTTTTCTATGTCTTTATTGTTCATATTTTATGCTTTTGTACATGTTTATGCTTTATTCTTTGTTTGTATATACATATATGTCAATTGTGGGTTATAATTTGTTGCTTGAGAGAAACTCTACACCCGAGCTTGAGTAAAAACCTAAGCTTAAGTAAGGAGTTAGTAGTATGGGCCCATGGGATGTGCATCCCATTCGGTGATATACGAAAGCTCCGCCTGGAGTAGATCTATTCAAAAGGTTCGTCGAGCATGGGCTAGCCCCTCCTCTCGGCGAAATTTTGAATTTGGTCCGTGACTCTAGGAACCTTATGTAGAACCGAATAATTTCATCTAAGGGAGACCCTATGAATTGGCAAGTCCAATCTCGTGGGGGAATTTTGAATGAGAAATCATGACATTGGTTGTCACTCTCAAACAAACAAAAACCCTAGAGCCTACATGTGAGGGGATTGGGTAGTAAAACTTAGAACTGACATATATTATAGGGAGCTCCCTATTTAGATTATGTACTATCAACTTTCAAGACTGTCCTTGGGGCACACCTGGACCTTCTTTGGTCCCATCACATCATTGCATATCATCAAAACCTTTTAGCATACCATAACAAATAAAGAAAAAACAATAATCTTTTTTGCATACTCATGCATACATGCATTTTCATACATTTGCATCTCTTAGTAAAAAAAAACTCATATCTCTTCCACCTTCACCATCGGAGGAACTCTAGAGAGGCCAGGAACTGTGGAAAAAGGGGTCAACCAGTTGAAGACTCGAAGGAACCCTCATGCAAGTCCTATTGAGGAGAGAAGGCAACCATTTGTGGTACCAGCCATGGGCCTACCCAGCGCCTCAGATGCCACAATCATGGATCATTCCCCCACATCAACAACAACATTTTCAGCAGCTGCAATGACCCTACCAGCAGAGTTGGTATGCCCGAAATAAGAGGACTTTTGAACGACTTTTCCATTCGGTGGATCAACAAGGAGACTCATCCCTATGATCATTAAACTTTTGATTCCTAGTTGTAATTTCCTTCTTGCTAAGTGTTGTTTATTTTTAAAGTTGTATTTTTTTTTATCAGTAGTTTTAATAAAATTAGCATGCATGTTTTTGAAATTCGTTCATTCGTATTCACTTTTTTCTTATGCCATCACTCACCATGCACATAAATGCCAAAAAATTTGCATCTCGCTTCTCGCACATTAATAAACTCTGGGAGGATGATGTAAATAAATAACCGAATTTGCTGACATATGCTTTTATTAGTAAGACCTAGCTGATGATGTAAGGCATTGTCTCACTTCCCAAAGACTGGAGAGATAAGGAGTTAATCCGTAGTCAAACCCCTTCGAGCCTGAAGTTGGTGTTCTTTCTACTTTTCTAAAAAACCCTTAAATCTTAACCCGGGGCAGGGTAATCTTTCAATTAATTCGATGATGCGTCATAATACAAGAGAATCAGTCCACCTGATCACCTAATCAAGAGGTTGAGGCACATCATCCAACATAGAGGAAGCAATGACGAGATACGACTCTCAATAGTTAACATGACAGTCATAATCTTTCTGAGCTAAACGCAAAATCTCACAAGATTTGTTTCAAAAAAAAAAAAAAAAGGAGCCCGCTAAGTAAAAATAAAAAGACTTCGGAAAAAATAGGGCATCCCGATGGAGCACAAATTCTAAATAATTGCTCCATGCAAAAATAAGGGATAAAAAGCAAAAAAAATAGAAACAAGCTTGTAGACGAAAAGAGGTGCTGCCACTTCAATAATCTCGTAAAGTGCTTCAACCACTGCATCTACCTTCATCATCATTGCTACCATTATTCTCTTGACCGGCTGATTGCATCTGTTGAGTTAATTGAATTTAGGAATGAAGGGCATCAAAGAAGAATGGGTGGGTTAAAATCAAATTTTGAGCCTTATAATCTTTTTGTTAAAAAACCGTGAACCAAGCCACGTTATAACCCTCAAAAGACCTAATTGAAGCTAGGTCCACTATGAAAGCATATTCAGCAAATTATTATTAAAACTGACTCCTCATGTTTGTGAATCATCGCTAACATTGTCTCTATCACTTCTTCACACTTTCAAAATTGCGCCGATCTCCTGGCCAAAAACCATCCATGGTACATAGCTAAACAAATGTCGATTTCAAAACATGCATGTGCATTACTTCAAGACTACTTTTCAAAAGAAATAATTTCACTTGCAAATCAATACTTGCCATAGAGGAAATTTCAACAAGGGTCTGATCAAAAGGTGAATAATTTCAAGGCACTCCTAACAAGGGGCAAATCGGCTAGGGGTCCTAATCAAGAGTAAATCCCAATAAACAAGGGGCAAATCATCTGGAGATCTTGTTGATTGGGGTCAAGATGTTTCAAGAGTTGGTCAAACCCTTAAAGCGTTAATCAACCAGGGGCATGCTTTTCTAATTTCAAGTGATGGGGCAGTCCGGGTCAAGGATTCGATTCGAGCCATACCTTTCAAAGATTCAAATACTGGGGCAACCTGCAGTTATCACCATGAATGGAGAGGAGCTTCCACTTTTAGTAAATTCTGACGCAGTCAAGGGACTCTATGCCTAAAAAAAAAGAGAAAGCTAGCTAAGTCGGAAACCCAAAAGGGTGACTTAGGCAATAAAGAGCGTCCCGGTGGATCGAAAACCTGAAAAGGCGGTCCAGGCAAAAATTAGGGACACACAAAAAACCAGTGGGCCAAAAACCAAAAGGGAGGCCTAAGCAAAAAGGGGTATACTCCCAGTGGACTGAGAAACTCGAAAGATTGGTCCAGCTAAAATTTAGGGATTTTCAAAACGGCAAAATGAACTACATCAGGGGCAAGCCCTCTCCATACTTTCAAGTTGCTCAAGCAAACTCTGTGCCACATCAGCAACCATTGAGTTCATCATGTTTATGTCGGGAGACATGCTAGCAAAAACCTTCTTAACCTTTCAATTTCCCACCACAAAGGAAAATTTTGGAAACATTCAAATCATTCATGCATCTTGCTTCAATCATCTATGCATCAAGCTATGCATCGCATTGTGTCCATCATGACATATCTAAACATTCATCATGTATCTTGCATCACTATAGCATCAAACCATGCATCAATCATAATATATCATTCAAGCATCTTGCATCATACTTGTGATCTCTAGATCTTCCAACAAAAGTGAAATCACTTTCCTGCAAAGTCCAATTTTCATTGGCATCTATCCAGCAAGCCCAATTCTCCTTGGCATTCCTTAAGCCCAATCGTCATTGGCATCCTTGAAAACCAATTTTCATTGGCACCTACCCAGCAAGCCTAATTCTCATTGGCATTCCTAAAGCCCAATCGTCATTGGTATCCTTCAAGCTCAATTTTCATTGGCACATCCAAAAGCCCAATTTTCATTGGCACCCCTGAAAAACCTCAAGATCCATTGGTAACATTAAGCCCAACATCCATTGACAGCCTCAAGTCCAATCACCATTTGCACCCTAAAGCCCAATATTCATTGGCATCCACAAAACTCAGTATCCATTGGCATTCCCCTACATCCAATGATAAATACCATTCAACATCTCAAACATTGACACACAAAGCCCAGTCTTTACTAGCACTTCATGCATCAACCATGTATTCCACATAGCACGCATTAACACACCAAAGGCATATCATGCATCGATACAAAGTGCATCAACCCAAAATAACTCATGCATAAGCAAATGCACACTTGCACAAAGCATGCATGCATAGCAAGGATTAAGTCACCGTCCGTGGAAGTCCATATCAATCCCTTGTTAAACCAATTGCGGTCCCGTGAGTTTATCTCATTAGGAAGACTCATTAGTTTCCTCAATAGATAACCACTCTAAAAGTCCAATTTTCATTGGCAAACTACTCCAAAGTCCAATTTCATTGGCAAACCAATTCAAAGCCCAATTTTCAATGGCGAATCAAACCAAGGCTCACTTTTCTTTGGTAATTAATCTTTGTCCGGCTTACAAGTCTACGACAATCTATCTTTCAATCTTTGTCCGGCCTTCGAGCCTGCGACATTTGTCTTTGTCCGGCATACAAGCCTGCGACAATTGACCTTTCAAACTGTGTCCGGCCTTCGAGCCTGCGACATTTATCCATGTCCGGCCCACAAGCCTGTGACATTCATCCCTTCAATTTGTCCGGCTCGTAAGCCTGCGACAATTCATTCCCAGTTTTGTCCGGTTCTTACACCTGCGGTAATTTATCCGGCTCTTACGCCTGCGACAACTCTTCTTCATATTTGTCCGACCCGCATGCCTACGACAATTTTAATCTTCATCTTTGTCCGGCTCGTAAGCCTGCGACAATTTTATCTTCATCTGTGTCCGGCCTTCGAGCCTGCGACATTTATCCTTGTCCGGCTTGCAAGCCTGCGACAATCTATGTTTGTCTTTGTCCGACTTGTGAGTCTGCGGCAATCTATCATTTTCTTTGTCCGACTCGCGAGTCTGAGGCAACTTATCTCAGTCATTGTCCGGTTTTACGCATGCGACAATTCATCTTCATATTTGTCTGGCTCTTACGCCTGCGACAATTCATCTTCATATTTGTCCGGCTCGCATGCGTGTGACAATTCATCTTCATCTTTGTTCGGCAAGCGTGCCTGCGACAATTTATCTTCATTCTTGTCCGGCTCGCAAGCCTGCGACAACCTATGTTTGTCTTTGCCCGACCTTATGCATGCGGCAATTTATCTCTTACGCCTGCGGCAATCTATCTTTCCAGCTTTGTCCAGGTTCTTACACCTGCGGCGATTTATCATTCCAATTTTGTCCAGGTTTTTACACTTGCGACAATTTACCTATCCATTTTTGTCAGGTTCTTACACCTGCATCAACTTTTGTCCATGTTCTTACACTTGTGACAACTTGTCTTTTAGATCTAAGCACCCGCTGAGGCGACGATCCTTTTACCTTTTAGTCTAAGCACCCTTTGAGGCGACGACTTATCTTTTAGATCTAAGCACCCGCTGAGGCGACGATCCTTTTACCTTTTAGTCTAAGCACCCTTTGAGGCGACGACTTGTCTTTTAGATCTAAGCACCCGCTGAGGCGACGATCCTTTTACCTTTTAGTCTAAGCACTCTTTGAGGCGACGACTTGTCTTTTAGATCTAAGCACCCGCTGAGGCGACGAACCTTTTATTTTTAGTCTAAGCACCCCCCGAGGCGACGACTTGTCTTTTAGATCTAAGCACCCGCTGAGGCGACGATCCTTTTACTTTTTAGTCTAAGCACCCCCCCGAGGCGACGACTTGTCTTTTAGACCTAAGCACCCGCTGAGGCGACGATCCTTTTACTTTTTAGTCTAAGCACCCCCCGAGTCGACGACTTGTCTTTTAGACCTAAGCATCCGCCAAGGCGACGATCTTTTATCTTTTCAGTCGAAGCACCCTTCGAGGCGACGATCGGTCTATGTTCAAGCTTCTCATCCCGGACAAAATTTGGGTTTTCTCGTATTTAACTATCTTTTATCACCAGACGATGATTAAAGATGTTTAAATAGGGGCAGCTGTCATACCCTAAATTTTGCCCGACTTTTTCACATGATCTTTTTATTAGTTTAATATAACACCCCACATGAAATATCTAGAATATCAGTGGATTATTATTATTGATAACGAGTGCATCATTATTACAAATTGAAAAGTTCAAGCACACGCAGGTGCTGGTTACAACAAAGATACAAGGTTCAGCGGAAACGATAGAAACTAGTACAACAAAACATTATTGAATAAGACTAGACAACATAGATCAACTAGAAATGCATGAAAGAAATGCTATCTCCAAGCACAGCTGCAAGCACACCGAACAGCATACCTTATCCAACCTGCTTATCTGAAAAATAATTGTTTGGATTGGGGTGAGACAACTAAGCCTCAGTGAGTCCTACTACCCTCCTAAGGTGACTACACCGGGGAATCCTAATCAGTCATACATACTAACATATTATCATAAATCATAAGCATAAATAAAAGTGTAACACAGAAAACATATCTTATTCATTTTAACACTAGGACACTCTGAGGTGAGCAGGTCTCAGAGGCCTGCCATATCCGTCAACCGATTCGGTCACGGCATGAAGCTCACATAGTCATAACCTAATGGATGATCCCATTGGGAGTCCATAGTGCGATACAATTCGCTCTTAATTGACTGATTCTAAATTGAGTTGTTACTACCATGAGTTTACCAAATCCCGGGGAACATGCATTTCTAAATTCCCTAAGTTATACCCTAAGTTTTTCTGTGATTAACATACTGTATAACATTATATAATTGTGCTACTGCAAGTGTATTCAACTTAGATGAGGATCTAAAACGAGTGTTGAAGGTAATTTTACAAAAATCAGAAAAAGCTGCTGTACTGTCAAGCTCGCCTGGCGAGTTGTCACTCGCCAGGGCGAGTTGTTACAGGTCATGTTCTGTGTAAGCTCGCTGTGGCGAAGGGCAGCTCGCCATGGCGAAATTATAGGTCCTGAACCAATTCCGCTCGCCTCGGCGAGTTGTTACTCGCCAGGGCGAGGTTCATCAGCCTGAAGAACCCAGCTCGCCATGATTGCTCGCCCTGAGCTCGCTGTGGCGAGTTTACTCAGAACCTGCCCTGTTTTACGAAAAATCACATTTTAACAGTTTTAACACCTACAATCCTCATTCTAAGTCATGCCATTACACAATGTATATAATATAGAACAGAATGGAGAGGAATTTGGGAGCTAATTCCTCTCACACAACAATTTCCCTAATCTTAAGTTAACATGCAAAGTTTTGTAATTTGGGAAATCTAACTAACTAAACTTAAGAACCCACCTGGAATGAAGCTTTAATCCTTGCTTCTGGGCTCTACTACAGCTACTGCAACCTCCAGAATGCCCCACGAATCCCCAGACCAGAAATTGGAAAATTGATACTTGAGCTCTAAACTTGAATTTGTGGAATAGGAAGAGTTGTTGAGTTGATGATTCGTTTCTGAGTCTAAGGAGTATTTATAGTAGTTTTGCAGCTAGGTTTACACAGAAGTGAGTTTGTCTTGGCCTTAGCTTGCATGTGTTTAGATTGGGTGAAGATTTTGATGATAATGAGGTGTTGTTATTTTGTGTCATGTGAAGCTTGGGTGAGGTGAGTAATCAGTACCTCAGAACTGATTTATGCAGATGGGAATCTCTGTTACTTAATAGATTAAGGGCTGCATGTGAAGAGGAGAAAATGGAAGAGTTTGGTGGGTAGTGGCATGTGATGATTCTTTGGAAAATGGAAGTTTGTTATCTTGCCCTTTGTTGTTTGATTTTGCTCGTGAAGGAGGAGGAAGAGAGAGCTTAGCTTGATCAGAATTTTGCTGATTAGAAGTGAAAAGGATTGGGTTACTTTTGCATGTAGTGGGTTCACAAAATGTGGTGGAATTATGACTCATTAGATTAAGGTGAGGTGTTGGCTTATCAAAGCACCAAGAGTGAGTCATGTGTGTGAGTCACATGAGGGAGGGAAGTTTGAAATCCTTGGACAATTAGTTTCTAATTGTGAGATTAGTGGTATAGTGTGTAGTCTTAGACTTAATTAAGATTACCAACTTGCACATAATACCTTAATCTCATGATTTCAATTATTTAACACCACTAATTAATTTAGAAAAATTAGGCAAAAGCTCTAATCAAAATTAATTAGGAAATTTAGAATGTGGGATATTACAACCTACCCCCCTTAAAGAAATTTCGTCCTCGAAATTAAGAAATTTACCTCGAAAACAGATAAGGATAACTCTTCCGCATGTCTGACTCCAGTTCCCACGTGAATTCACCATCAGGAGACTGAGCCCATTCAACTTTGACAATAGGAATCCTCTTGTTCCGAAGTATTTTAGCATCACGTTCAACAATCCGAACAGGATCCGGCTGATAGGTTAGATCTGGCTGAAGATCGATCTGCTCGAGTTCCACTGGCTAATAAGGATCAGGAATATACTTCCGTAGCTGAGACACATGAAACACGTCGTGTAACCCTGACATAGATGGAGGAAGAGCTAACTGATAGGCTACAGGACCGACGCGTCGAAGAATCTGATAAGGTCCAATGAATCTAGGACAGAGTTTCTTGGTTTTGAAAACACCTCGCAAACCCAACTTAGGAGTAACTCTCAAGAACACATGGTCACCTTCCTGAAATTCCAAAAATCTCCTTCTTCTGTCGGCGTAACTCTTCTGCCGACTCTGAGCAATTTTCAACTTATCCCGAATAGACTTAATCTTTAAAGTGGTCTCTTGGACTATATCTGGTCCCAAGAAACTACGATCACCAACTTCTGTCCAACACAACGGGGTCCTACACTTCCTGCCATACAAAGCTTCATAAGGTGCCATACCGATACTGGCATGGTAACTGTTATTGTATGCGAACTCTATTAGGTGTAAGTGATTACTCCACGAACCACCATCTTCTAATACACAAGCTCGAAGCATATCCTCAAGGGTCTGAATAGTCCTTTCTGATTGACCATCAGTCTGAGGATGATGCGATGTACTCATCTTCAGTCGAGTCCCCATCGTATTCTGAAATGCTTTCCAAAACCTTGACGTGAAAATCGAGTCTCTATCCGACACGATACTCAAAGGTACACCATGCAGCCTTACAATCTGCTCCATGAAGATGGCTGCATATTGCGGGGCCTTGTAGGTGGATTTCACTGGAATGAAATGAGCTGATTTAGTCAACCTGTCCACGATTACCCAGATCGAATCTTGACCTCGCTGGTTACGTGGCAGTCCTCCTACAAAATCCATAGTGATGTGTTCCCATTTCCATTCTGGAATATCCAACGGTTGTAACAGCCCTCCAGGTTTCTGATGTTCAATCTTCACCTGTTGACAAACAATGCACCTAGACACGAATTCAGCAATCTCTGCCTTCATGTTAGGCCACCAATAGTTCTCCTTCAAATCATGATACATCTTGGTGGATCCAGGGTGAATTGAAAATCCACTCTTGTGTGCCTCTTCTAGAATCAACCGCTTCAACTCATCGTTTTGAGGTACACAAAGTCTGCCTTCATAGAGAATAGCACCGTCCATGGCTACTGAGAACTCCGGATGGTTCACTCTCTTCTGTAACTCTACATCATCCTGCTGAGCCTGCACAATACTTGGGCGTAACTCACAGGACACTTCGATTCTGTTAACGCGAATACCGCTCTTACGATATATCACATTCAGATTAAGATCTCTAAACTTCTCATACAGACCGCACTGTTGCATTAGTAACTCCGATGCATACAACGTTTTTCTGCTTAGAGCATCTGCCACAACATTGGCCTTTCCTGGATGGTAGTTGAGATTGAAGTCAAAATCTTTGAGGTACTCCATCCAACGTCGCTGCCTCATATTCAACTCCTTTTGATCAAACAAGTACTTCAGACTCTTGTGATCACTGAACAGATCAAACTGCACTCCATACAGATGATGTCTCCAGATTTTGAGTGCAAAGATAATGGCTGCTAATTCCAGATCATGGGTAGGATAATTCTGCTCATGAGGTTTTAGCTGCCTGGATGCATACGCTACAACTGCTCCATCTTGCATCAATACACATCCAAGTCCCTTGTTGGACGCATCACAGTATACCACATACTTGCGTGTTGGGTCAGGAATCACTAACACTGGTGCTGTGGTTAGCTTTTCCTTAAGGGTTCTGAAACTCCATTCACAAGTAGCATCCCAATCAAAGTCTGCACCCTTTCTGGTTAGACGAGTTAATGGCAAAGCAATCTCCGAAAATCCTAAGATGAATCTCCGGTAATAGCCTGCCAATCCAAGGAAACTTCTGACTTCGGTAACACTTCTGGGTCTTTCCCAATTCAACACTGCTTCTACTTTGGATGGATCAACAGACACACCGCCTTGCGATATGACATGACCCAAGAATTTAACTTCAGATAGCCAAAATTCGCACTTGCTGAACTTGGCATACAGTTGTTTCTCTAAGAGGATACTCAACACAATTCTCAGGTGCTCCGCATGCTCCTGTGAATCCTTAGAATAGATCAGAATGTCATCAATGAAAATGACAACAAACTGATCAAGGTACGGCTGGAAAATCCGATTCATGTA
Source organism: Trifolium repens (assembly GCA_030408175.1). Classification (NCBI taxonomy): domain Eukaryota; kingdom Viridiplantae; phylum Streptophyta; class Magnoliopsida; order Fabales; family Fabaceae; genus Trifolium; species Trifolium repens. The sequence goes on along the minus strand of CP125842.1, from coordinate 40,131,248 downwards.
GTCCATAAAAATGGCTGGAGCATTAGTCAGACCGAACGGCATGACCAAGAATTCATAGTGTCCATAGCGAGTCCTGAATGCTGTCTTGGAAACATCCGAGGACTTGATACGGATCTGATGATAACCGGAACGAAGATCAATCTTGGAGAAAACAGTAGCACCTCTGAGTTGATCCAAAAGGTCGTCAATCCTTGGTAAGGGATACTTGTTCTTGATTGTGACCTTGTTGAGTTGACGATAATCAATGCACAGACGCATCGTACCATCTTTCTTCTTTACGAGTAACACCGGTGCTCCCCAGGGTGAGACACTGGGTCGGATAAAGTGTTTCTGAAGCAACTCTTCAAGTTGAGATTTCAGTTCATGAAGCTCTAAGGGAGACATCCTATACGGGGCAACTGAGATCGGCTGGGAAACAGGAACTAGATCGATGGAAAACTCCACTTCCCTTTCGGGAGGTAAATTCATGATGTCATCTGGAAAGACGTCTAAAAACTCATTAACAACTGGAATATCACTAGGGCTCAAACTGGGTTCCGGATCGATGGTGAACAAGACACTGAAACACTTAGTACTGGCACCTAAGTACTGGATCATCTGATGAGTATTCTGGAGTAAAGCGGTAAGAGCTCTACTTTCTGGTGAAGCTTCGGTTGGAATGAAGAGATTCCTTTCAGCACATCCAATGTACACAGTATTGGCGGAAAGCCAATCCATGCCCAGGACTACGTCAAAATCTTTCAAGGGTAGACAGATCAAATCTATGTTATAGACTTTACTGCCCACAAGAACAGGACAATTCTGACAAACACGTTTAGAAGTAACCTTGCCTCCTGTGGCAACAGCCACAGTCATTGGGGGAATTAAAGGCACAGAGGGTAGTTGAAGTCGCTGAACACAATCAACGGCTATAAAGGAATTAGTAGCTCCGCAATCAAACAAAATTAACACTTCAGACTGTCCTAACATGCATACATCCATAATCAAAGCATTATTAGATTTGACTTTCTCACCATCAAGTGAAAATACCCGACCTTTGCTTTTAGAAGCGCCGCTGGGATCGCCCTGTCTCTTCAGCTTAGGACACTCGTGCTTGTAGTGGCCTGGCTGCTTACAGTAGTAACACATATTCCTTCCCTTCATGCATTCTCCACTGTGAGGGAACCCGCACTCTGCACAATTCTTTGGTGAACGTTGAGAGTAACTCTGCTTTCCCTTACTGGTAGTACCTTTAGTCCTCACTTGCAGGTTGAATTTTCCAGAATCCTTCTTCTTCTGAAAAGCTTCACTACGCTCCTTGTGTATGCTACCCAGATCAGCTTCAGCATGATAGCTCTTTTGCACCAAATCACCAAAGGTAGTGATATGCTGCATAGAGACATCGTGGGCTATGTCAGCTCTCAGCCCGAACCTATACTTCTTCATCTTCCATGATTCACTGGGAGCATCATTCCCATCCATCACATATCTGACCAGCTCATTAAACTTCATGGTATACTCCGCCACCGACATACTTCCCTGCTTTAGCTCCGTCAGTTCACGTTCCATCTGGAATTGGTAGCTCTCTGGGATATAATGTCCAACGAAGAGACGTCGGAAATTTTCCCAATTCACCTCCATCTGACTGGCCTCCAAATACGCCTTGGTTCCATCCCACCAGTGACACGCGTCGCCCCTAAAGAAGCGGGAGACGAATGTTACTTTGTCAACTTCAGTGCAATCCATGGATTCAAGGATTCCGCTCATTCGCTGAATCCATTCCCTGGCTTTCGCTGGATTGTATTCTCCGTAGAACTCCGGCGGACTCATTCGGCAGAACTCTCTGAAGGCAGCGCTAGATCCTTGCTGCTGAGGTGGAGGATTGTTCATATGCTGTTGAAACATATTCATGAATTCTTGATGCTGCTGGGCCTGCTGAGCTTGGAACTGCTGCTGCTGATGCATCATTTCAGCCCACATGTTCGCATTAGCATCTCCGTACATCTCAGGTTCATCATCATCAGCAACGTTCCTTCTAGGCCTTCCAGGTCCTCGTCTTGCTCCTGACATAGTGCTCTAACTGCCAATATCAAGTCAAGTTAGCTAGGCCTAAAATGACATGACATCTAGAACAGATGTTAGAAATCCAGACAAATACTGGGATTCGGATAGTAATACTAATGAACTCTGGCACGATCTGAATCGACCTGCTCTGATACCAATTATAACACCCCACATGAAATATCTAGAATATCAGTGGATTATTATTATTGATAACGAGTGCATCATTATTACAAATTGAAAAGTTCAAGCACACGCAGGTGCTGGTTACAACAAAGATACAAGGTTCAGCGGAAACGATAGAAACTAGTACAACAAAACATTATTGAATAAGACTAGACAACATAGATCAACTAGAAATGCATGAAAGAAATGCTATCTCCAAGCACAGCTGCAAGCACACCGAACAGCATACCTTATCCAACCTGCTTATCTGAAAAATAATTGTTTGGATTGGGGTGAGACAACTAAGCCTCAGTGAGTCCTACTACCCTCCTAAGGTGACTACACCGGGGAATCCTAATCAGTCATACATACTAACATATTATCATAAATCATAAGCATAAATAAAAGTGTAACACAGAAAACATATCTTATTCATTTTAACACTAGGACACTCTGAGGTGAGCAGGTCTCAGAGGCCTGCCATATCCGTCAACCGATTCGGTCACGGCATGAAGCTCACATAGTCATAACCTAATGGATGATCCCATTGGGAGTCCATAGTGCGATACAATTCGCTCTTAATTGACTGATTCTAAATTGAGTTGTTACTACCATGAGTTTACCAAATCCCGGGGAACATGCATTTCTAAATTCCCTAAGTTATACCCTAAGTTTTTCTGTGATTAACATACTGTATAACATTATATAATTGTGCTACTGCAAGTGTATTCAACTTAGATGAGGATCTAAAACGAGTGTTGAAGGTAATTTTACAAAAATCAGAAAAAGCTGCTGTACTGTCAAGCTCGCCTGGCGAGTTGTCACTCGCCAGGGCGAGTTGTTACAGGTCATGTTCTGTGTAAGCTCGCTGTGGCGAAGGGCAGCTCGCCATGGCGAAATTATAGGTCCTGAACCAATTCCGCTCGCCTCGGCGAGTTGTTACTCGCCAGGGCGAGGTTCATCAGCCTGAAGAACCCAGCTTGCCATGATTGCTCGCCCTGAGCTCGCTGTGGCGAGTTTACTCAGAACCTGCCCTGTTTTACGAAAAATCACATTTTAACAGTTTTAACACCTACAATCCTCATTCTAAGTCATGCCATTACACAATGTATATAATATAGAACAGAATGGAGAGGAATTTGGGAGCTAATTCCTCTCACACAACAATTTCCCTAATCTTAAGTTAACATGCAAAGTTTTGTAATTTGGGAAATCTAACTAACTAAACTTAAGAACCCACCTGGAATGAAGCTTTAATCCTTGCTTCTGGGCTCTACTACAGCTACTGCAACCTCCAGAATGCCCCACGAATCCCCAGACCAGAAATTGGAAAATTGATACTTGAGCTCTAAACTTGAATTTGTGGAATAGGAAGAGTTGTTGAGTTGATGATTCGTTTCTGAGTCTAAGGAGTATTTATAGTAGTTTTGCAGCTAGGTTTACACAGAAGTGAGTTTGTCTTGGCCTTAGCTTGCATGTGTTTAGATTGGGTGAAGATTTTGATGATAATGAGGTGTTGTTATTTTGTGTCATGTGAAGCTTGGGTGAGGTGAGTAATCAGTACCTCAGAACTGATTTATGCAGATGGGAATCTCTGTTACTTAATAGATTAAGGGCTGCATGTGAAGAGGAGAAAATGGAAGAGTTTGGTGGGTAGTGGCATGTGATGATTCTTTGGAAAATGGAAGTTTGTTATCTTGCCCTTTGTTGTTTGATTTTGCTCGTGAAGGAGGAGGAAGAGAGAGCTTAGCTTGATCAGAATTTTGCTGATTAGAAGTGAAAAGGATTGGGTTACTTTTGCATGTAGTGGGTTCACAAAATGTGGTGGAATTATGACTCATTAGATTAAGGTGAGGTGTTGGCTTATCAAAGCACCAAGAGTGAGTCATGTGTGTGAGTCACATGAGGGAGGGAAGTTTGAAATCCTTGGACAATTAGTTTCTAATTGTGAGATTAGTGGTATAGTGTGTAGTCTTAGACTTAATTAAGATTACCAACTTGCACATAATACCTTAATCTCATGATTTCAATTATTTAACACCACTAATTAATTTAGAAAAATTAGGCAAAAGCTCTAATCAAAATTAATTAGGAAATTTAGAATGTGGGATATTACATTTAAATTGAGTCAATTCTCTTTTATGTCTGAGTTTTGTAACAGCCGTATTTTAATAAATAGGATTTCTGTGTGATTATTTATTTATCTATTTATTTAATTGAATATATGTGATTTTGTGATTTTATGAATTATTATGTTCTGGTTAAGTGAAGGGTAATTTAGTAATCTAGTAGGATTATTAATCTAGTTGAAAGCCTTTAATTAAGATTAGAAGGAGTTAATTATTATTGATTATGTGGGTTTCATTTATTAATATAATGAGTAGAGATGAGTAGTAAAGAGTAAAGTTATGATAGATTGAGAATTGGGCTTTGATATTGGGCCTAGGTTAAGTTAGTAAGGGTGTTTTGGTAATTGGTGAGTTGTAACCTAGGTATAAAAGGGAAAAATTAGAGAGAGAGAGAGAAGTTCATTTGTCACAAATTTTGGTGGAGGAAGAAAGAGAAAGTGAGAGATAGTTTTGAGATAGAGAAAGAAAGAAAATTGTGAACAAATCTCGTTTTCCTTACAACAGCCTCACTAAAACTTCATTTCCCGATTCGTTAACCGTCGGATGTTGACGAGATTTTGAGGGTAGGTTCACAACACCCAAACTCAACCTTTGACCGTGGGGATCGTCGAAATAAGGTCTGAGAAGGGAGAAATCGAGTTCGCAATATTCTAGATTTTTGGAGAAAAATAGTGTCAAATAGAAGAGTTAGAGGAAGAATGAGACTAGAAGATTGGAGCTAGGAGTGGTGGACTAGAGTTTCCAACCAAACTAAGGTATGAGAGTAGTTATATAATCTAGGGTGAGCATAGAGAGGGGGGATTGTCCATATCCCCACTCCCAAACTCTCTACACCCTTTTCTTTTTGGGATTTTGTGGTGGATTAATTGGGAATGTGTTTATCTATGTGATGTTGTTGTTAATTGAATGATTATAGATATTTATTCATGTGTAATAGATAGATTAACATGAAAAAAATTATTACTTTATGAGTTGATTGTGTTGTTGATTTGAGAAATTGGTTTTTATGAAAAATGGGTAAGAATCTTATTTTTAAGTTGTTCTTAAGTATTTTGAGTTGTTATAAGTGTTTTTAATCATGTATATGTTTGGTTAATGATGTTTGCTCAATTTTGACATGACTTTAAATGTAGAATAAACTTAGTGAATTCAATTAATTGAAATTGATGAGTAATTATTGAGGTATGAATTGATATCCTTTTTAGATGGATATAATGTGATGTGTTTGTATTCTACATGAGTTTAAGATGATTAATTGAGTTGATGTCTTATGATGACGAATTGAGTTTATGGTTTATGATGACTTAATTGTTGATGAAATGAGTTATGTAAAACCAATTGATTGGAAACTAAGGATTAATTGTTGTTATTTGACTTCGATATTATTTGGAATGTTGAAATGTGAAGATAATTATTAATGATAATAATTATGAAGATGAAGCGTGATATTGGATTAAGTTATTCAAATCATGAGATGTATATGTTTGGTAGTTGTACATTCATGCATTCATATATGTATGTTGAGCAGATAATTTAGGTGAATCCTAAAGTATAGCAGATATTTTAGTAGCTGCGGTTGACTAAAATATATTTGGATATATGTTTATCCATGCAGAGTCCGTCATGACTTAAAAATGAACAATGAGCAGATGGATATATGTTTATCCATGGAGATAGTCCGTCATGACTTAAAAATGAACATTGGGGTATATATTTATCCTTGCAGAGTCCGTCATGACTTAAAAATGAACAATGAGTAGATGGTACCACATGCATTTAGTCGTGTCTAGGGTGACATGACATGAATATGTGACATTAGCTTGCATTAGGAAGATGTGCATTATTAATTGGTAATTGGTACTTGACTTTTAAGTGATGATTGTGATTGCTTGATGTTGATGATGAGATTGTTTGATCGATGTACCTATAAATTGCTATAATAATGTCTTGCATGTTTACTTAGATGTATGTTGGATCATGTAATAGATGAGATATATATTTATCTCGTTAGTTTATGTTGTTAAATGTAAGTATGTCTTATTCTTACATTTGTTTCGGGTTATGTAACTAACTCTCTGTTTTGTGTACTTGCTGGACCTTTGGGGGTCCAGACTCACAGGTTGTGTGATACGGTGAAGCTCCGCTCTGATCGCGTCATGGGGAAAGGGTTCATGAAATGTATATATATAGAGTCTTTCATTTCTTATCTTATTTTATTTAAGGTTGTATCATTTTCAAAATAATTTTGTATAAGTGATATTTTTACTAATTAAGTTATTAGTAGTATTTTGACCAATAATGTAATACTCGAACAATACTTTATAATTCAAATTTTATTTCCGTTGCGTATTTTGAAAAATATTTTTATAAAGGTAGAAATATTTAAATCAATGGGTTTGGGTGTTACAAGTTTGTGCAGTTTTGTTTGGTCAAAGGTAAAAATCAATTTAATTGACTAAAAATATAAAAAAAAATCTTTTCTTTCACCATTTTTTTTTATATTGTCTTTTATTACCAAATTTATTTATCACTTTTATTTCCAATTTCCATTTTATTTCTATTTCTACATCCTTTCAAAAATTACCATTTATTTTTATTTGTTTCCATTTTAATCTTTAAACTCTATTTATTTATTTATTATAATTATATTTAGTTAAAAAATATATAAAAACAAAAAAACAAGGGAAGCTGTACGCTTCCCCATTCCCCCACCTTTCTTTCTTTCTTTTCTTTTATTATTATTATTATTAAAAGAAAAAGAAAAAAGAAGAAACAGTAACAACAACAACTGCAACAGTAGCACGCTGCATTCTTCCTATTTTTCAGCTTCTTGACTTTTGACTCTTTCCCAAAAATGATTTCAATCTTCTCCATAGAAGCAAGCAAGCAAAAGTTCATGTCACTACTTACTTGTTTTAAATATGCAAATTCAATTTTATAGTCAAAGCACACAATAATCCAATTAATCAATTATCCAATGAACACTAACATTCATCAACAAAGTCTATAATTTGGAACACAAAATCAGTCCAGAGGGAGGCAGAATATCAAAGGAAAAAACCAAGAACAGAGCAGCAGCTCTGCGCCTCCCTCAACCTTCACCCTCCACTTTCACTTCCAACCTTCATCTTCAATCTCCCATCCCATCATCATCCTCTTCTTACGACAATTCACCATTTTCTATAACCAAATACCACCACCTATAATCATCAAACAACAACAACAACAAACAGAAACCCAAACCAAAATCAAACCTAAACCATCAAAACTTCCATAACCAAAAAGAAATAAAAACAAACAGAGAAAAGAAAGGAGAAGGAAGATCCGACCACTGCCGCCGCCATCGCCATCGCCGGCCGGAACAACCGTCGTTCTCTCTCTCTTTTTCTCTCTCTCACGCCGATCGTCTCTCCCTCTCACACGGTTAAGCTTTTTCTCTCTCACGCGTTTTGCGTTTTTGCTTTTGAAACAGTCCGTGTGTTTTTCACTTCTGTTTCCTTGTTTGGTTTATTTACTTTATTTATTATTTTAATTAATTAATAATTGGGAAATTAGGTTCTAAGCTCACCTTTTATTTACACCCCCTTTAATTTATTTCTTATAACACAAAAAAGTATTATGAAGACAAGCTTTTTTCTTCTTATGAGTTAAAAACTTTTGTTTTCTTATAATAAATATGGATTAAAAAGGAGATCGGCGGATGTGCATCCGTTCATCTCTCGAACAATCGACGCTTAGTGTTACACTTTGTCTACTGATTATTCGTCTTCCACATCTAAAATATATATTTTTTCAAACATAAAAAACAAAAAAATAAACAACTCATCAAATCAATTTTTTGCCCTTGCGCAATTAAACCAAAATCAATTCCTTTTAAAAAACGAACATATTTTATCCATTCTAACGTGATACAAACAACGCTTAAGTTTCCCACGCGCGAGCATACAAGCATACGTTTAACCACTAGAATGCGACTTAAACATCGTTCTAAAAAACCAAAACAATTTTCTTTTTACAAATAAAATCAACCAACGCACAAACATTTTCTACAAAGAACTACGTAGCTTTAATTTCTCTATTGCACAAGGAGATACGTAGGAGCGGAATCCAACAACCGTCAAGCACAATAATAAAAACAAACTTTTTTCCCTTTTAAAATAACTCCGATAATAAATAAAAAGCATGCAAACAAATTTAAACTACACTTTTTTTTAACCCTAATCTAATAAGAAGGTTCCCGTTGACTACAACGGATGTGAGGGGTGCTAATACCTTCCCCTCGCATAATAGACTCCCGAACTCGGAAATGGTTGCAATGACCATCTTTCAGTTGCTTTCAAGGTTTTATCGATATTTTCCTTTTCCTTCGGGAATAAATATTCGGTGGCGACTCTGTTTCATTTCGCGCGTATTTACGCTCGGGCGTTTTTCGCGGCGCGACAGCTGGCGACTCTTGTTAGTTTTAGGGTTGAGTGTTGTATGTTTGTTTGCATGCTTTTTTCTATGTCTTTATTGTTCATATTTTATGCTTTTGTACATGTTTATGCTTTATTCTTTGTTTGTATATACATATATGTCAATTGTGGGTTATAATTTGTTGCTTGAGAGAAGCTCTACACCCGAGCTTGAGTAAAAACCTAAGCTTAAGTAAGGAGTTAGTAGTATGGGCCCATGGGATGTGCATCCCATTCGGTGATATACGAAAGCTCCGCCTAGAGTAGATCTATTCAAAAGGTTCGTCGAGCATGGGCTAGCCCCTCCTCTCGGCGAAATTTTGAATTTGGTCCGTGACTCTAGGAACCTTATGTAGAAACGAATAATTTCATCTAAGGGAGACCCTATGAATTGGCAAGTCCAATCTCGTGGGGGAATTTTGAATGAGAAATCATGACATTGGTTGTCACTCTCAAACAAACAAAAACCCTAGAGCCTACATGTGAGGGGATTGGGTAGTAAAACTTAGAACTGACATATATTATAGGGAGCTCCCTATTTAGATTATGTACTATCAACTTTCAAGACTGTCCTTGGGGCACACCTGGACCTTCTTTGGTCCCATCACATCATTGCATATCATCAAAACCTTTTAGCATACCATAACAAATAAAGAAAAAACAATAATCTTTTTTGCATACTCATGCATACATGCATTTTCATACATTTGCATCTCTTAGTAAAAAAAACTCATATCTCTTCCACCTTAACCATCGGAGGAACTCTAGAGAGGCCAGGAACTGTGGAAAAAGGGGTCAACCAGTTGAAGACTCGAAGGAACCCTCATGCAAGTCCTATTGAGGAGAGAAGGCAACCATTTGTGGTACCAACCATGGGCCTACCCAGCGCCTCAGATGCCACAATCATGGGTCATTCCCCCACATCAACAACAACATTTTCAGTAGCTGCAATGACCTTACCAGCAGAGTTGGTATGCCCGAAATAAGAGGACTTTTGAACGACTTTTCCATTCGGTGGATCAACAAGGAGACTCATCCCTATGATCATTAAACTTTTGATTCCTAGTTGTAATTTCCTTCTTGCTAAGTGTTGTTTGTTTTTAAAGTTGTATTTTTTTTATCAGTAGTTTTAATAAAATTAGCATGCATGTTTTTGAAATTCGTTCATTCGTATTAACTTTTTTCTTATGCCATCACTCACCATGCACATAAATGCCAAAAAATTTCCATCTCGCTTCTCGCACATTAATAAACTCTGGGAGGATGATGTAAATAAATAACCGAATTTGCTGACATATGCTTTTATTAGTAAGACCTAGCTGATGATGTAAGGCATTGTCTCACTTCCCAAAGACTGGAGAGATAAGGAGTTAATCCGTAGTCAAACCTCTTCGAGCCTGAAGTTGGTGTTCTTTCTACTTTTCTAAAAAACCCTTAAATCTTAACCCGGGGCAGGGTAATCTTTCAATTAATTCGATGATGCGTCATAATACAAGAGAATCAGTCCACCTGATCACCTAATCAAGAGGTTGAGGCAGATCATCTTCCTCGCACACATCATCCAACATAGAGGAAGCAATGACGAGATACGACTCTCAATAGTTAACATGACAGTCATAATCTTTCTAAGCTAAACGCAAAATCTCACAAGATTTGTTTCAAAAAAAAAAAAAAAAGGAGCCCGCTAAGTAAAAATAAAAAGACTTCGGAAAAATTAGGGCATCCCGATGGACCACAAATTCTAAATAATTGCTCCATGCAAAAATAAGGGATAAAAAGCAAAAAAAATAGAAACAAACTTGTAGACGAAAAAAGGTGACTGCCACTTCAAGAATCTCGTAAAGTGCTTCAACCACTGCATCTACCTTCATCATCATTGCTACCATTATTCTCTTGACCGGCTGATTGCATCTGTTGAGTTAATTGAATTTAGGAATGAAGGGCATCAAAGAAGAATGGGTGGGTTAAAATCAAATTTTGAGCCTTATAATCTTTTTGTTAAAAAACCGTGAACCAAGCCACGTTATAACCCTCAAAAGACCTAATTGAAGCTAGGTCCACTATGAAAGCATATTCAGCAAATTATTGTTAAAACTGACTCCTCATGTTTGTGAATCATCGCTAACATTGTCTCTATCACTTCTTCACACTTTCAAAATTGCGCCGATCTCCTGGCCAAAAACCATCCATGGTACATAGCTAAACAAATCTCGATTTCAAAACATGCATGTGCATTACTTCAAGACTACTTTTCAAAAGAAATAATTTCACTTGCAAATCAATACTTGCCATAGAGGAAATTTCAACAAGGGTCTGATCAAAAGGTGAATAATTTCAAGGCACTCCTAACAAGGGGCAAATCGGCTAGGGGTCCTTCTAATCAAGAGTAAATCCCAATAAACAAGGGGCAAATCATCTGGAGATCTTGTTGATTGGGGTCAAGATGTTTCAAGAGTTGGTCAAACCCTTAAAGCGTTAATCAACCAGGGGCATGCTTTTCTAATTTCAAGTGATGGGGCAGTCCGGGTCAAGGATTCGATTCGAGCCATACCTTTCAAAGATTCAAATACTGGGGCAACCTGCATTTATCACCATGAATGGAGAGGAGCTTCCACTTTTAGTAAATTCTGACGCAGTCAAGGGACTCTATGCCTAAAAAAAAAGAGAAAGCTAGCTAAGTCGGAAACCCAAAAAGGTGACTTAGGCAATAAAGAGCGTCCCGGTGGATCGAAAACCTGAAAAGGCGGTCCAGGCAAAAATTAGGGACACACAAAAAACCAGTGGGCCAAAAACCAAAAGGGAGGCCTAAGCAAAAAGGGGTATACTCCCAGTGGACTGAGAAACTCGAAAGATTGGTCCAGGTAAAATTTAGGGATTTTCAAAACGGCAAAATGAACTACATCAGGGGCAAGCCCTCTCCATACTTTCAAGTTGCTCAAGCAAACTCTGTGCTAAATCAGCAACCATTGAGTTCATCATGTTTATGTCGGGAGACATGCTAGCAAAAACCTTCTTAACCTTTCAATTTCCCACCACAAAGGAAAATTTTGGAAACATTCAAATCATTCATGCATCTTGCTTCAATCATCTATGCATCAAGCTATGCATCGCATTGTGTCCATCATGACATATCTAAACATTCATCATGTATCTTGCATCACTATAGCATCAAACCATGCATCAATCATAATATATCATTCAAGCATCTTGCATCATACTTGTGATCTCTAGATCTTCCAACAAAAGTGAAATCACTTTCCTGCAAAGTCCAATTTTCATTGGCATCTATCCAGCAAGCCCAATTCTCCTTGGCATTCCTTAAGCCCAATCGTCATTGGCATCCTTGAAAACCAATTTTCATTGGCACCTACCCAGCAAGCCTAATTCTCATTGGCATTCCTAAAGCCCAATCGTCATTGGTATCCTTCAAGCTCAATTTTCATTGCAACATCCAAAAGCCCAATTTTCATTGGCACCCCTGAAAAACCTCAAGATCCATTGGTAACATTAAGCCCAACATCCATTGACAGCCTCAAGTCCAATCACCATTTGCACCCTAAAGCCCAATATTCATTGGCATCCACAAAACTTAGTATCCATTGGCATTCCCCTACATCCAATGATAAATACCATTTAACATCTCAAACATTGACACACAAAGCCCAGTCTTTACTAGCACTTCATGCATCAACCATGTATTCCACATAGCACGCATTAACACACCAAAGGCATATCATACATCGATACAAAGTGCATCAACCCAAAATAACTCATGCATAAGCAAATGCACACTTGCACAAAGCATGCATGCATAGCAAGGATTAAGTCACCGTCCGTGGAAGTCCATATCAATCCCTTGTTAAACCAATTGCGGTCCCGTGAGTTTATCTCATTAGGAAGACTCATTAGTTTCCTCAATAGATAACCACTCTAAAAGTCCAATTTTCATTGGCAAACTACTCCAAAGTCCAATTTCATTGGCAAACCAATTCAAAGCCCAATTTTCAATGGCGAATCAAACCAAGGCTCACTTTTCTTTGGTAATTAATCTTTGTCCGGCTTACAAGTCTGCGACAATCTATCTTTCAATCTTTGTCCGGCCTTCGAGCCTGCGACATTTGTCTTTGTCCGGCATACAAGCCTGCGACAATTGACCTTTCAAACTGTGTCCGGCCTTCGGCCTGCGACATTTATCCATGTCCGGCCCACAAGCCTGCGACATTCATCCCTTCAATTTGTCCGGCTCGTAAGCCTGCGACAATTCATTCCCAGTTTTGTCCGGTTCTTACACCTGCGGCAATTTGTCCGGCTCTTACGCCTGCGACAACTCTTCTTCATATTTGTCCGACCCGCATGCCTGCGACAATTTTAATCTTCATCTTTGTCCGGCTCGTAAGCCTGCAACAATTTTATCTTCATCTGTGTCCGGCCTTCGATCCTACGACATTTATCCTTGTCCGGCTTGCAAGCCTGCGACAATCTATGTTTGTCTTTGTCCGACTTGTGAGTCTGCGGCAATCTATCATTTTCTTTGTCCGACTCGCGAGTCTGAGGCAACTTATCTCAGTCATTGTCCGGTTTTACGCATGCGACAATTCATCTTCATATTTGTCTGGCTCTTACGCCTGCGACAATTCATCTTCATATTTGTCCGGCTTGCATGCGTGTGACAATTCATCTTCATCTTTGTTCGGCAAGCGTGCCTGCGACAATTTATCTTCATTCTTGTCCGGCTCGCAAGCCTGCGATAACCTATGTTTGTCTTTGCCCGGCCTTATGCATGCGGCAATTTATCTTTCCAGTCTTGTCCGGCTCTTACGCCTGCGGCAATCTATCTTTCCAGCTTTGTCCAGGTTCTTACACCTGCGGCGATTTATTATTCCAATTTTGTCCAGGTTTTTACACTTGCGACAATTTACCTATCCATTTTTGTCAGGTTCTTACACCTGCATCAACTTTTGTCCATGTTCTTACACTTGAGACAACTTGTCTTTTAGATCTAAGCACCCGCTGAGGCGATGATCCTTTTACCTTTTAGTCTAAGCACCCTTTGAGGCGACGACTTATCTTTTAGATCTAAGCACCCGCTGAGGCGACGATCCTTTTACCTTTTAGTCTAAGCACCCTTTGAGGCGACGACTTGTCTTTTAGATCTAAGCACCCGCTGAGGCGACGATCCTTTTACCTTTTAGTCTAAGCACCCTTTGAGGCGACGACTTGTCTTTTAGATCTAAGCACCCGCTGAGGCGACGATCCTTTTACCTTTTAGTCTAAGAACTCTTTGAGGCGACGACTTGTCTTTTAGATCTAAGCACCCGCTGAGGCGACGATCCTTTTACTTTTAGTCTAAGCACCCCCCGAGGCGACGACTTGTCTTTTAGATCTAAGCACCCGCGGAGGCGACGATCCTTTTACTTTTTAGTCTAAGCACCCCCCGAGGCGACAACTTGTCTTTTAGACCTAAGCACCCGCTGAGGCGACGATCCTTTTACTTTTTAGTCTAAGCACCCCCCGAGTCGACGACTTGTCTTTTAGACCTAAGCATCCGCCAAGGCGACGATCTTTTATCTTTTCAGTCGAAGCACCCTTCGAGGCGACGATCGGTCTATCTTCAAGCTTCTCATCCCGGACAAAATTTGGGTTTTCTCGTATTTAACTATCTTTTATCACCAGACGATGATTAAAGATATTTAAATAGGGGCAGCTGTCATACCCTAAATTTTGCCCGACTTTTTCACATGATCTTTTTATTAGTTTAAATTGAGTCAATTCTCTTTTATGTCTGAGTTTTGTAATAGCCGTATTTTAATAAATAGGATTTCTGTGTGATTATTTATTTATCTATTTATTTAATTGAATATATGTGATTTTGTGATTTTATGAATTATTATGTTCTGGTTAAGTGAAGGGTAATTTAGTAATCTAGTAGGATTATTAATCTAGATGAAAGCCTTTAATTAAGATTAGAAGGAGTTAATTATTATTGATTATGTGGGTTTCATTTATTAATATAATGAGTAGAGATGAGTAGTAAAGAGTAAAGTTATGATAGATTGAGAATTGGGCTTTGATATTGGGCCTAGGTTAAGTTAGTAAGGGTGTTTTGGTAATTGGTGAGTTGTAACCTAGGTATAAAAGGGAAAAATTAGAGAGAGAGAGAGAGAGAGAAGTTCATTTGTCACAAATTTTGGTGGAGGAAGAAAGAGAAAGTGAGAGATAGTTTTGAGATAGAGAAAGAAAGAAAATTGTGAACAAATCTCGTTTTCCTTACAACAGCCTCACTAAAACTTCATTTCCCGATTCATTAACCGTCGGATGTTGACGAGATTTTGAGGGTAGGTTCACAACACCCAAACTCAACCTTTGACCGTGGGGATCGTCGAAATAAGGTCTGAGAAGGGAGAAATCGAGTTCGCAATATTCCAGATTTTTGGAGAAAAATAGTGTCAAATAGAAGAGTTAGAGGAAGAAGGAGACTAGAAGATTGGAGATAGGAGTGGTGGACTAGAGTTTCCAACCAAACTAAGGTATGAGAGTAGTTATATAATCTAGGGTGAGCATAGAGAGGGGGGATTGTCCATATCCCCACTCCCAAACTCTCTACACCCTTTTCTTTTTGGGATTTTGTGGTGGATTAATTGGGAATGTGTTTATCTATGTGATGTGGCTGTTAATTGAATGATTATAGATATTTATTCATGTGTAATAGATAGATTAACATGAAAAAAATTATTACTTTATGAGTTGATTGTGTTGTTGATTTGAGAAATTGGTTTTTATGAAAAATGGGTAAGAATCTTACTTTTAAGTTGTTCTTAAGTATTTTGAGTTGTTATAAGTGTTTTTAATCATGTATATGTTTGGTTAATGATGTTTGCTCAATTTTGACATGACTTTAAATGTAGAATAAACTTAGTGAATTCAATTAATTGAAATTGATGAGTAATTATTGAGGTATGAATTGATATCATTTTTAGATGGATATAATGTGATGTGTTTGTATTCTACATGAGTTTAAGATGATTAATTGAGTTGATGTCTTATGATGACGAATTGAGTTTATGGTTTATGATGACTTAATTGTTGATGAAATGAGTTATGTAAAACCAATTGATTGGAAACTAAGGATTAATTGTTGTTATTTGATTTCGATATTATTTGGAATGTTGAAATGTGAAGATAATTATTAATGATAATAATTATGAAGATGAAGCGTGATATTGGATTAAGTTATTCAAATCATGAGATGTATATGTTTGGTAGTTGTACATTCATGCATTCATATATGTATGTTGAGCAGATAATTTAGGTGAATCCTAAAGTATAGCAGATATTTTAGTAGCTGCGGTTGACTAAAATATATTTGGATATATGTTTATCCATGCAGAGTCCGTCATGACTTAAAAATGAACAATGAGCAGATGGATATATGTTTATCCATGGAGATAGTCCGTCATGACTTAAAAATGAACATTGGGGTATATATTTATCCTTGCAGAGTCCGTCATGACTTAAAAATGAACAATGAGTAGATGGTACCACATGCATTTAGTCGTGTCTAGGGTGACATGACATGAATATGTGACATTAGCTTGCATTAGGAAGATGTGCATTATTAATTGGTAATTGGTACTTGACTTTTAAGTGATGATTGTGATTGCTTGATGTTGATGATGAGATTGTTTGATCGATGTACCTATAAATTGCTATAATAATGTCTTGCATGTTTACTTAGATGTATGTTGGATCATGTAATAGATGAGATATATATTTATCTCGTTAGTTTATGTTGTTAAATGTAAGTATGTCTTATTCTTACATTTGTTTCGGGTTATGTAACTAACTCTCTGTTTTGTGTACTTGCTGGACCTTTGGGGGTCCAGACTCTCAGGTTGTGTGATACGGTGAAGCTCCGCTCTGATCGCGTCATGGGGAAAGGGTTCATGAAATGTATATATATAGAGTCTTTCATTTCTTATCTTATTTTATTTAAGGTTGTATCATTTTCAAAATAATTTTGTATAAGTGATATTTTTACTAATTAAGTTATTAGTAGTATTTTGACCAATAATGTAATACTCGAACAATACTTTATAATTCAAATTTTATTTCCGTTGCGTATTTTGAAAAATATTTTTATAAAGGTAGAAATATTTAAATCAATGGGTTTGGGTGTTACAAGTTTGTGCAGTTTTGTTTGGTCAAAGGTAAAAATCAATTTAATTGACTAAAAATATAAAAAAAAATCTTTTCTTTCACCATTTTTTTTTATATTGTCTTTTATTACCAAATTTATTTATCACTTTTATTTCCAATTTCCATTTTATTTCTATTTCTACATCCTTTCAAAAATTACCATTTATTTTTATTTGTTTCCATTTTAATCTTTAAACTCTATTTATTTATTTATTATAATTATATTTAGTTAAAAAATATATAAAAACAAAAAAACAAGGGAAGCTGTACGCTTCCCCATTCCCCCACCTTTCTTTCTTTCTTTTCTTTTATTATTATTATTATTATTATTATTATTATTATTATTAAAAGAAAAAGAAAAAAGAAGAAACAGTAACAATAACAACTGCAACAGTAGCACGCTGCATTCTTCCTATTTTTCAGCTTCTTGACTTTTGACTCTTTCCCAAAAATGATTTCAATCTTCTCCATAGAAGCAAGCAAGCAAAAGTTCATGTCACTACTTACTTGTTTTAAATATGCAAATTCAATTTTATAGTCAAAGCACACAATAATCCAATTAATCAATTATCCAATGAACACTAACATTCATCAACAAAGTCTATAATTTGGAACACAAAATCAGTCCAGAGGGAGGCAGAATATCAAAGGAAAAAACCAAGAACAGAGCAGCAGCTCTGCGCCTCCCTCAACCTTCACCCTCCACTTTCACTTCTAACCTTCATCTTCAATCTCCCATCCCATCATCATCCTCTTCTTACGACAATTCACCATTTTCTATAACCAAATACCACCACCTATAATCATCAAACAACAACAACAACAAACAGAAACCCAAACCAAAATCAAACCTAAACCATCAAAACTTCCATAACCAAAAAGAAATAAAAACAAACAGAGAAAAGAAAGGAGAAGGAAGATCTGACCACTGCCGCCGCCATCGCCATCGCCGGCCGGAACAACCGCCGTTCTCTCTCTCTCACGCCGATCGTCTCTCCCTCTCACACGGTTAAGCTTTTTCTCTCTCACGCGTTTTGCATTTTTGCTTTTGAAACAGTCCGTGTGTTTTTCACTTCTGTTTCCTTGTTTAGTTTATTTACTTTATTTATTATTTTAATTAATTAATAATTGGGAAATTAGGTTCTAAGCTCACCTTTTATTTACACCCCCTTTAATTTATTTCTTATAACACAAAAAAGTATTATGAAGACAAGCTTTTTTCTTCTTATGAGTTAAAAACTTTTGTTTTCTTATAATAAATATGGATTAAAAAGGAGATCGGCGGATGTGCATCCGTTCATCTCTCGAACAATCGACGCTTAGTGTTACACTTTGTCTACTGATTATTCATCTTCCACACCTAAAATATATATTTTTTCAAACATAAAAAACAAAAAAATAAACAACTCATCAAATCAATTTTTTGCCCTTGCGCAATTAAACCAAAATCAATTCCTTTTCAAAAACGAACATATTTTATCCATTCTAACGTGATACAAACAACGCTTGAGCCTCCCACGCGCGAGCATACAAGCATACGTTTAACCACTAGAATGCGACTTAAACATCGTTCTAAAAAACCAAAACAATTTTCTTTTTACAAATAAAATCAACCAACGCACAAACATTTTCTACAAAGAACTACGTAGCTTTGATTTCTCTATTGCACAAGGAGATACGTAGGAGCGGAATCCAACAACCGTCAAGCACAATAATAAAAACAAACTTTTTTTCCCTTTTAAAATAACTCCGATAATAAATAAAAAGCATGCAAACAAATTTAAACTACACTTTTTTTTAACCCTAATCTAATAAGAAGGTTCCCGTTGAGTACAACGGATGTGAGAGGTGCTAATACCTTCCCCTCACATAATAGACTCCCGAACTCGGAAATGGTTGCAATGACCATCTTTCAGTTGCTTTCAAGGTTTTATCGATATTTTCCTTTTCCTTCGGGAATAAATAAAGTTCGGTGGCGACTCTGTTTCATTTCGCGCGTATTTACGCTCGGGCGTTTTTCGCGGCGCGACAGTAACCGGACGGGTTATCTACTAGTTTATTTATGGAAGTCTTTGATAAACATGATTTTATAAAAATAATTTATTTAAATGAGAATGAAGTTAACTGATTCGTGCTTGGATTTTTTGTTTTTGTTCTATGATAATTGTACACAAAATTTAATCTTTTTTAACATAACACAAATAATAGTAATATTTTTCTAGTTGTATGCAAATTAAAATTTGAAAGCAGCTATTCTGGTCAATGATGATACCAATGCTATTCTGACGGTGTTACCTTCTCACTCTGAGATCAAAGCAGCTGTTTTTGCTCTCAATAAAGATAGTGCACTAGGCCCAAATGGATTTGGAGCTTTCTTCTACCAACATTATTGGGACATTGTCAAAGCTGATGTTATTAATGCAGTGCTGGAATTCTTCACCTCTAGCTGGATTCTCCCAGGCTTTAACTCCAATATTGTTGCCTTGTTGCCTAAGTTTCCTGAAGCGGCCTCCATTGACCAGTATAGACCAATTGCAATGGCTAATTTTAAGTTTAAAATCATTTCTAAAATTCTTGCTGACAGATTAGCCTCAATCATGCCCACCATTATCTCTGAGGAACAAAAAGGTTTCATCCATGGTAGAGACATTAGGGATTGTCTCTGTATTGCCTATGAAGCTGCCAACTTTCTCCATAACAAATCCTTTGGAGGTAACCTTGCTTTAAAAATTGACATTGCTAAAGCCTTTGATACTCTCGATTGGAATTTTTTGCTCAAAGTTCTTAGGTCCTTTGGTTTTAATGATGTTTTTTGTAATTGGATACATGTCATTCTGAAATCCGCGTTTCTCTCTGTTTCCATCAATGGGAAATCTCATGGTTATTTCAATTGTACTAGGGGTGTTAGACAAGGGGACCCCCTTTCACCTTTACTTTTCTGTTTGGCTGAAGATGTATTAAGCAGATCCATTTCCAAGCTTGTTTCACAAGGTTCCCTTCAGTTGATCAAAGGCACTAGGAATGTTTCGGTTCCTTCTCATTCTTTCTATGTGGATGATTTGATGATTTATTGCAAAGGTAACTTATCTGGATTAAAAGCTCTAAATGAATTATTTGCTAGTTATGCATCAGAGTCTGGACAGTGTATTAGCCATGCTAAATCTACTATTTATTCTGGTTTTATCACGCCTAGACGATTGGATCTTATTGTTGCTTTGCTGAATTTTAATATAGGATCCATGCCGTTTAATTATTTAGGTGTTCCCATTTTCAAGGGGAAGCCTAAAGCTTGCCATCTTCAGCCCATTGCTGACAAGATAAAGCTGAAACTTTCAGCATGAAAAGCATCTCTTCTCTCTATTGCTGGTAGAGTGCAATTGGTAAAATCAGTCATTCAAAGCATGTTGACTTATAGCATCTCAATATACTCTTTGCTTGTTTCCCTCCTTAAAGATCTAGAGAAGTGTATCAGAAACTTTATATGGAGTGGTGACTTAGACAAAAGGAAACTTGTCACGGTGTCTTGGAAAAAGTTGTGTAGGCCTTTGTCTCAAGGGGGTCTCAACATCAGATCCTTAACTCAGTTGAATGAAGCTTCTAATCTCAGGCTCTGCTGGTGTTTGTTAAATTCTCAAGCCACTTGGGCAATCTTGCTGCGTGATAGAGTTCTTAAGAAGGGAAAGGCAATAAGGTATCATGTTTTCTCATCTCTTTGGTCTGGCATCAAGGATGAATTTGCGGTAATTAATGATAATTCTGTCTGGTTACTTGGCAATGGGACTCAAATTAATTTTTGGGTTGATCATTGGTGTGGGGATCCGTTAGTGGAGCAACTTGGCATTCCGGTTCATCTTCGTAGTTCACTAACTTCATTGGTAAGTGACTATATTTCAAATGGTGAATGGAGCATCCCATCTCAGTTATCAATCATGTTCCCCAACTTGTACTCTATTGTCTCTAATGTCTCTATTCCTATGGAAACCTCTCAAGATAAATTCTTATGGAGGCACACGGATTCTGGCGACCTTGAGCTTAAGCAGGCCTATGTTTTCAAAACACTGCAGTCACATGAATTACATTGGGCCAAGCAGATTTGGCAGGTTGATATCCCCCCATCAAAGTCACTCATGGTGTGGAGATTGATGCATGGTAAGATGCCCACAGACGAAAATTTAATGGCTAGGGGCTGTGCAATTCCTTCTATATGTAACCTTTGCAACAATCAAGTGGAGACCTCTTTCCACTTATTCTTTGAATGTCAGTATGCAATTAAGTTGTGGTTGTGGTTGGCGGGTTGCTTGAATGTTACTCTTCAATTTTACTTCATGGATGACATATGGAAGCTATGTGATTTAAATTGGGCAGCACAAAGCAACGTAACCATTACTGCAGCAATCGTTAACTTATTAAACACCATTTGGTTTGCTCGTAACCCACTACAACATTTTTGGTCTTTGGCAACACATTTTTATGCAACATGTGTAAATTGTTGCCTAAAATTGGATCAGACGATGTTTTATAATTGTTGCTAAAACTCTATTTGTAACGCCTAACAAGTGTCCCCTAAAATATTTATGGGGGCGATTTTTAAGCGTCTTAGCATATATGTTTGGCAATAACTGAGAATCGTCCCTTTAAAGACTTATGGGGACGATTTTACTTTGTTGCATTATTTTTGGTAAAAGACAACGCTTTTTAAATGTTGCGCAAAAACTTTAACTCAGCCAAAATAATTAGGCGGCAAGATTCCCTCCAAACATTAAAAGTTATTTATATTTTTTTTTTTTAAAAAAAAACTTTCTAATGAGAGAAAAACAATACACCTCACGAAGAAGCACTCAAAACACAAAACTCACATAAAAAAGAAAGAGAAAGCTTGTCTGAAACCCTTTCTTCTCAAAAACCATATTTCATCTCAAAATCATCTTCTGCAAACCATGAGATTTCCAACTCGTCATGTCTCCAGTTCATCTCCGCCGTGACTGAGTTCATCTTCGCCGTTACCGAGCTCGAGACACCGATTGACCCAAATCCGTTCGATTTCCACACGTAGTTACCTCCAATCTCTTCGATTTCGCAGCTCAGTCCTCCAATTTATTCGATTTCGTAGCTCAGAGTCCTCCAATCTTTCGATTTCGCAGCTCAATGCTCTAACCCCTTCGATTGCCCTAATCGGTAAGCACAGACTAAGTTTATGTTTTTAAGGTGCATAGAAATATATTTTACTGTAATGGATTTGGATTTCTTTCAAATGTCTCATTTTCATTTTATTTAATTATTTTAAAGTTTAGATTTTTTCTAAAAAATCCCTTCTTTTTGGTGTTCAAATTTTTGACTTTGTATTATATTCTAACTAAGAAAATTTTGACTTTTTGTTGGTGGTGACTGGTTTTCTTGGCCCGGACTTGCAATTTCAACACCTGGAAATGGTCCCAATTAAATAAAACTCATTCTAATTTTTCTTTTTTCTTGGTTCTTAAATTTTTTATCTTTTAGTTTAAGTTTAGTCTTATTTTAATGGAATTTGGGTATAATCAATCATCATAGTAGTACACCTAAGTCTTCTTTTTTTGTTTAGTTGGAGTCTCTTGAAATCCTCTTGTCATGTGTATCTGATAGCTGTATTCATTGGTATTAAAGTTAAGAATCCAAAGTAGTGTTGATGCAGGTGCTAGGCAGCTTTTGTTGTGTTACATATTGCCTTGTGAAATGTGTGATCTTGGTGTTTGTTGGATTGCCCTTTATTTTTCCTTTCTTGTGGCAGGCGTGAGATTTTTAATTTTTGGATTGGTTAGTTTGTTACAGGTTTCTACTTTTTTGGCTTATTTGGAGGGTGTATTGTTGTTGAGCGTGTTGTGGATGAGGTTTAGTATGAGTTGTGTGTGGTGGGGTTTCTTGTGGTGGAGTATGTAGGTGCTTTAGTTTTTTTGGTGTATTTATTTTGACTTTTTTGTATTGTTTTTATGGTCCGATTTTCGAGCATATGATTGAGCGAGACCTCTGCAACCCTTCATATAAGGTGGGTAGAGTATTTTCGCTATGATGCTGTGGATTGGACTTTGTAGCGGAAGTTTATCTTGCCGGCTGAAGCACAAAATTGGGTTGTAGCTACTGTTAGAGAAGCATGGAGAAGATATAAGTATGACACTAAGAGGAAACATTTTTCGAAGTATTCCAACATGACTGAGAGACTCAAACATCGTCCTCCAAAGGTGCCAGAAGCTCATTTTAAGAACCTTTGTGAATATTGGAATAAGGAAGATATACAAGTAAGATTTATAAAATAAATTATTTATAAATTGTGCAACATTTTATGTATATGGTTATTCTATTCAGATTTTGCAATAATTCCTTCAACTTTAAATGTAGGCAATCAGTGACAAGAATACTAGAAACAGAGCTCAACTAAAGTGGGTGCATCGAATGGGTCCCCAAAACTTCTCTCTGACTCGTGAAGAATTGGTAACTTTCCTACAATAGGCATTTTAATTCATGGGCTGTTATTATGCATTTTATTTAATGTATTTTGTTTATGAATTCTTGTATTTTATGCAGCGTGCAAAAGAAGGAAGAGAGCCCACTCAATCAGAAATGTTTATTGAAACTCGGAAAGGAAATAAAGGAAAACAAATGGATGTAGAAACTGGAAAAGTAATTGTAAGTCGAAACTTAACGGTTATAGTAAATTATGTTTACTTTAAATATATATATATAGGGGATGTTTCAAATTATATTATGGGTTTTGATTTGTGAACATTCAATTAATTTCCCCAATATAGTTCTTAAGTGCCCTGCTGACAGTTTGATAGGTTTGACAGTTTGATAGGTTTTAGTGCCCTGCTGACATTCAATATATATATAGGGGGTAATTTATTTTCAGTGCCCTGCTGCAAGTTTGATAGGTTTTACTAGAATGTTCAATTTACACAAGATTCATTGTGTGTTTTTCACACCATAAGCTTTGGTTCTATTCATTGTGTGTTTTTCACACCATGTAGTTAATATATGTACTTGTAATTTTTGCTAGTCCCAACTTCAAGAAATGGCTGAAAATGAGGAAAGTGATAACGATGCATTTGAAGCTGTTTTTGGAAAGGAGCGTCCTGGCAGGTTCCGTTGTCTTGGGAGAACCATAACTAAAACTTCCTTAAAGCGAAAGTCAGAGATTAATGCTTTGAAAAAAGCACACAGTGAAGAGGTTTCTACATTGAGGAACGATTTTGAAGGTAGGATTGATAGATTGCAAAATGCTTTTAAGGCATTAATGCAACAATGCAATCCTCAACTCAATATGGAATCGATAGAAGATTTGTTAGGATTATCCCATGGAGATGCAAAGGAGAGTGGACCACAAATGCATTCCTCTACATCAACTCATGCTCCAGATCATGGAGAGGTAATCATATACATCAATGTTATTGCCTTGTTATTGTAATTTGAATTTTATGAGTTCTAGGGGTTGGTCACTTTGTAAGAATTGTCTTGGTCACTTTGTATTGTTTTATTTCTTATATATACAGCAAGGTATCAATGAAGATGATAAAGAGGATGACGGTGTAAGTGATGAAGAGGACGGCGGCGTAAATGATGACTCTCAAGAGGATGACGAAAGTGATGATGACGGTCTAAGTGTTGAATTTCAAGAGGACGATATAAGTGACGAAGAGGATGATGAAGATGATGAGTTCGACGAACTTAAATGAGTTGGATATATGATGTTGTTTTTGGATTGTACTAATTAGCATCAAACTTGAACAAACTATGTATTTTGTCATTTTGCTAGATTATGCTAGATTATGCTTCTAAGTATTAAACTTGTTGTGGTATTAAGTAACGTTACACATTTTGTTGTCATTTTGCTAGATTATGCTTCTAAGTATTAAACTTGTTGTGGTATTAAGTAATGTTACACATTTTGTGTCCACTATATGTGTATTCGAGTTAATGTGAAGATTTTATTGACACTTTTGTATTACAATTTGGGTTTGATTCAATGCATGTTTAGTGAAATTCTTGTTTGGATCATAATTTATGGTAAAAATTATTATCTTATAACTTATAGATACACTTAACAAATACAATATCATTTTTAGAGAACACTATGTAACTGTTGCCAGGTTTGACAACATTTGTAAATCGTTGCCTAAGAGTGTTCTCACTATACTAGGTTTAAGGGACGTTTTGTAAACGTTGTAAGCCATGACAACATGTTGAAAACGTCGCCAGAGACACCAACAAAAAAACGTCCCCTTTTCATGTGCTTAGGCGACGGTTTAAAAAAGTGTCCTCATAAAGTGACTAAAAAACGTCGCCTTAGACAATAGGCAACGCTCGCATACAAGACACTTGAAAATCGTCCCCTATTCTTTTTGGGGACATTTTTCATGGTTCTGGCAACATTTTTCAAGTGTTGTTAGAGACTATAAATGCTGTAGTGACCAAGCTCGGTACAGCAACACACATCTCTCTTGGAGGAACGCGATCGCATTAATCTTTGCTTCCACTTCCTTGACTGGATCCAACACTCTCAAAACTTCTACCAATTCCATCCGTGATTTTACCTTCTTGAAAATGTTTCAAGTTACTATCCATCACTCTCGTCCTTCAATTTTGCGTGAGGTGATATGGGGTCCTCCCATGTTGAATTGGCTTAAGTGTAACATCGATGAGGCCTCTTGTGGTAATCCCGGTAATGCTGCTTGTGGTGGTGTTTTTAGGAACAATGATGCTGACTTCGTATACCGTTTTGCTGAGCCCTTAGGAATCACGAATGTGTTTGTTGCTGAGTTGTGTGGAGCCATGCGTGTTATTGAAATTGCTTTTCAAAATCATTGGCATCATCTTTGGATTGAGTCAGATTCTTTATCGGTAGTTTCAGCTTTTAATCATCCGGAGAAACAGGTTGCTTGGAGTATTAGTAACAGATGGAGAAATACAATTTTCATGGTTAAACAAATGAATGTCATTGTTACACATATTTATAGAGAGGGTAATCAGGTTGCAGATATTTTAGCTAACCATGGGTTATCCATTCCTTCCATTGTTTTTTGGTCTGATTTTCCTTTGTTTGTTAGGGATTGCTTTGTTCGTAATAAGCAGGGTATTCCTAGTTTTAGAATTTGTACTTCTTAGATGGGGTTTTGGTCTTGTCCCCCCCATTTTGTATATCTCCTCTCCAGCTTTCAATAAAGTTTCTGGTGGTTAGCTCGTTGCTCTCCACCTTTTGATTTAAAAAAAAAAAATTTGAAAGCAAATTAAATTTTGAACTACGGTAATTAAACCCCTAGGTTTTTTCATTACAAAAAATGGTTAGATTTTTACTACAATTAGAGAGTAAAACCAAGTTTCCAATTTTTGTAGTAAAAAAGATTTTCATGAGTTAGTTTTTCATTTTTTATTCAACTTATCTTTCGTTTGGATCAGGGTTTGGACTCTAATTTTATATCACGAGGCGTTTCTACCACGAATTTTCTAAAGCTACAAATTGTAACACCGTAACATCCCAAAAATTTAATTAATAAAGGAATATTAATTAAATTAGTATTATTGAAAACTTAATTGGAAATTAAGTTAACCCTTCCTTCACTAACTCTAATCTCTCCCAAGCCTCCCTCAAATTTCTCTTAAGCCCCCATCATTTACCAATTATTTCTATTTAAACTCATGTAAGACAAAGAAAAGAAAGAGTCAGTGACTTCCTCCCTCATTTCTTCTCCAAACCGTTGCTTTTCACCCTTCTTTGCTCAAGAGGTTTTGAATTCCTTCTTCCAAAATCTTCCTTGCATGCATCTCTGCTACTTAACCCATTATCAATTGAACCCTTGAGAATCTTACATAAGTTCTAAGAAACTCTTTTACCAACCATTTGGCTAGAACCCATCCTCACACCAAGTGAAGAATCTGAAGAGCTTAATGGTGTGATTTCTTGTACAAATTCTGAAACTACTCTTGGTCAGCAACACCATAACTCGAGGGTAAGATTTCAAGACTCCATCTTTAACCCTTTCCAAGATTTCTTTCCTTTTATGGTTTAAACTCCCAAGTTTATTAATCTTTACCGATTGGTATTGCATGTGGGAGACAAACCACCGTAGGTGACTGGAAGAAGCTTTAAGAACTAAGAATTGAAGTGGGTGTTGCAGTAGCAGCACGCAGAACTGTTTTCCTTCCAACCAGTCAAACTCGCTGAGCGAGTCGTGCCACTCACCGCAGCGAGTGCTGCAGAAACAACACTGCATGTACTCTTCTGTTCCTAATACCTTATTCCCTGCTCTTGGTAAGTTAATCCTCACCTTTCCTTTCCCTTCTCAGATGTTGTTTTTGTCAGTTCCATTCTCTTAGCCTTGGCAAGCTATAATTTACTCATGAACCCATTCCTTTCTTTTCTTGTGAACACAAATGGGGTTTCTAGTGAGTTCTGTTGCAGAGGGCTTGGTGGCTGTAGCTGAGCTTTGAATCAGTGTTAAAGCTTCTGAGTTAATCTCATTACAGGTGGGTTCTTAGGATAGTTTAGTTAGTTTTCCCCAATTTATTAAATTGCATGTTAACATAGGAAAAATTAGGAAAAGTTGTGTGAGGGGAATTAATTCCCAAGTTTCCCTCCATTCTGTTTTGTATTATGTATTTATCTTGCTACACTGGCTTAAGTGAGGATTGTAGGTGTTTCCCTTGAAAAACTATGATTTTTGCAAAACCGGGCATTCTCTGCATGAACTCGCCGTAGCGAGTAGCTAGCGAGTATTCATGGCGAGTTGGGTTCTGGGCTGATGATACTCGCCATGGCGAGCTTCTGCTCGCCACAGAGAGTTGATTTAGGTCAGGACCTATAATCTCGCCATAGCGCGCTGGTGACTCGCCATAGCGAGCTTGTACAGAACTTGCCTACATTTTTCCATTTTTCTAACGAACTTCACACACTCGTTTTATATCCTCATCAGAGCCAGATAGTTTGCAGTAATATAATTAATATAATGTCGAACAGAATGTTAATCACAGATAATTGTTAGGGTATAGCTTAGAATATTATTAGGTTTGTATGCTCCCCGGGTTTTGGGAAATATGGTAGTAAGAACTAAAATAGTATCAGTCATTTAGGCGCGATTTGTGTTGTCGCATTATGGACTCCCAATGGGAGTATCCATCAGGTTATGTATTGTGCGCTGCATGCCGTGATCGGATCGATCGACGGACAAGGCAGGCCTCCGAGACATGCTCACCTCGGAGAATCCTTGCGGTTAAAATGAATAAGAGTTTTTATCTGTGTTACACCTTTAAATTTCAGTATTATGTTATGATTATGCATATGTTAGTATGAAACGACTGATTTTAGGTGCCCCCGGTGTAGTCACCATTAGGAAGGTAGTAGGACTCACTGAGGCTTAGTAGTCTCACCCCACTCCAAACCAATTTTTTTTAGGTAGACAGGTTAACTGGAGCAAGGACCAGGATGGAGCTGATGATTGGAGCTGAGCTTGGATCATCGCATTAGACGATTTAGTCTTCCCTTGTTTTAATTTATCTGTATACCTTGGATTCTATTCTATTTCCGCTGCATTGTTTAAGTTCATCAACTGTTGTAAAGAACTATTTTGTTATTCATTTGTTTATCTCGTTAAATTTAAGGTACTCAGATTCAGTTATTTATATCTTGACTAAATATTCTAGATATTTTAGTTGGGGCTTTATAAACACGAAGTTGGATGCACGTTTTCTTTGTTTTCAACATGAAAACAAACACACGCTTAATGTCTGTTTTGTTTCACGTTTGCACTCTCCAAACTCATGTTTTCTAGCATTGACGTGATTTTTCCACTTTTCAACATGTTTGGTTTTCTTTTCTTAAATCAATTCAGTTCTGGTACACCTTGTGCCGAGAAGACTACTCCATTTTTATTATTTAGATTTGTTCCATTTTTGTCTGTTAGAAAAAATGCAATTTACATTAAATTTCATAGAATAAGTGAAAGTAAGAAAAAAATTGCCTTCAAATAAAT
This sequence comes from Trifolium repens, assembly GCA_030408175.1. Lineage (NCBI taxonomy): Eukaryota > Viridiplantae > Streptophyta > Magnoliopsida > Fabales > Fabaceae > Trifolium > Trifolium repens. Next base: position 40,102,271 of record CP125842.1, on the reverse strand, counting down.
TTATATATTAAATATAGGAGACTATTTTTTACTATGCTTCGTATCTAGTTTTTTGTTGTAATAGGTTGGGAAAAAAGTGAATGAATCCTCTTACTGGAAATCTCACACACACACACACATATATATATATATATATATATATATATTTCCCTCTTTTGTAATCGTCCCACGGCCCTTAGAAATGGGAATTCCCTTTCTTTCCCGCCAAACTCCATGATCTCAAACTTGGCAGTTCTCGTGATCGTGGGTGGATTGTAGGCGTCATGGGCCTTATGGTGCCCCGAGGGCGCGACCCGGTAACGGAATGGATTGGGCTTCTCATGACTTGGGCCTAAATTCCCTTGCCCGTTACAAATTGGTTTTGTTTAGTTATCACCTTTAGTTTTATTGCATGTTTATTTATATGTTTTGATTTGTTTAATTTATGACCGATTTCCGAAGCAGCTGTCTGAAGCAGCTGATCACCATAGTTATGTTTTGTCAGTTCTTGCTTAAGTATCTGGACGGTAAATGTAACAGCCGTATTTTCTTCAATCCGATACTCGTAGCTCAAGTTAATTATGGTGCGCAGACTGAGAGCTGCGCATTTTCTTCAACTCTTGACTTCTCGGACAAGTAGCTTCACGTCTTTAGATTTTTGCCTTGTAATTGGTCTAAAACTAATACTAAACTAATAATAAATAATACTAAATACATCATAGATGTAACATCCCGAAATTTTATTTAATAGAAGAAAATTAAATAAAATCAATTATTGGAGATTAATTGGGGTTAAAGTGTTCTAATTGGAATTAAGAAATTATTTTTCTCAAGTGACTAAATTTAGCAACTACACTTAAGCTTCACAAAGACAAGGACAAGAGTTAGACCAATTCCTCCAATAACCCTTCTAAATCTCCCACGCCCCCTTCCTTTGCTTGTGTGCCCCCCATCCAATTATATTCCTATTTAAACCAAATCACCAACCAACCAAGCATTCATTCATTTTTCTACATTGAGAAAACTATCAGTAGCATAACAAAATATTTCCCTTCTCTTTCACTCCCTCCCACGCCTACCTTACTCTCACCATCATAACCAGCCTCATCATCCTCATTAATTCATCTTCAATTTCTATTTGAAGACAACATGCAAAGATTTCACTATCTTCTCCAATCCTTGGGTATCACACAAAAGTAAGCTTCTTACCTAGATTATTCCCTCAAATTCGTGCTCCCATTGTAACCCCACATCTGGAACTGCTGCATGTGTAATCATCCTCACAGAATCATGATTTTGAGAAGTAAGGAATAAGGTATGATTCTTGGGTTTCCCCTTTTCTTGAAATCAATTCAAAACCCCAATTCCTCATCCTTGCTTTCTAGTGTTGCATGCATGTGATTTGCCTCCGTGGGTGACTGGAATAACATATAAGAGTCAAGAGATGGAGGTTGGTGTGCAGCAGCAAGCAAGTAGAGCTATGATCTGCAAATCGAGGAACTCGCCGCAGCAAGTAAGGTTACTCGCCGCAGCGAGTGTAGCAGAAAAACACTTGTTACTGCATGTGTTTTCTCTTCCTGTAGCCATCCCCATTTCCTTGGTAAGTTGTTCCAAACTCTTCCTTTTACCCTTCTCAGTGATGGTGTTGACTATTCCATTTAATAAACTTTAGTAAGTTTTCAAACACTCATGAAACCGTTCCTTTCCTTTTCTCATGAGCACAAGTCTTGGGGTTTTCAAGTGAGTCTTGGCCAGAGAAGCTTTGGGACTGTTGCAGAGCTCATATGCAAGTTTTACAGCGCATATCAGGTGGGTTCTAAGGAACTTTAACCATAGTTTAATATTAGAAAGCCTAGATATCCCCAAATATGATTTTGCATGCAAACTTAGGGTTTTAGGATTTAAATTATGAAAGAGCAAGAATCAATCCCAATTCTTGCTCCTATATAGTCTATTATATATTACTAAATATGTTCATAACGAGTTGCATAGAGATTGTAGGTGTTTTCCTTTAAAAATCGCATTTTCTGCAAAACAGGGTCCTGTGCTGTCAAACTCGCCGCAGCGAGTTACAACTCGCCGCAGCGAGTTACAACTCGCCGCAGCGAGTTACAACTCGCCGCAGCGAGTTACAACTCGCCGTGGCAAGTGTTGCTGCCTGTATAACTCGTCAGGCGAGTTTCTGACTCGTCAGGGCGAGTGTTACAGGTCTGTCAGCACATAAGCTCGCCGTAGCGAGTTGGAGCTCGCCGTAGCAAGTTTAGCAGGGACATAACCTGCATATTTTACTATTTTAAAATTATTAAACACTCGTTTTATGTCCGAATGCAACTGGGAATTTCATGAACATGTTTAATAGTGTAAAATAGTTTATATAGTTAGAGATTAAGATGTGTATTTAATTTTATCAGTAATATAACATGCTTAGGTTACCCTGGGCGGGATATATTGGTTAGAACTGTTTAAACTCATTGAATTAAATGGCATTATGCCTTGTTAATAGAACTCCTCTGACTTCTATTATTTATTATGTGAGCCAACGTCGGAATCCGAGCCTCTGTTTCGGTAGTACGCAGAGTCAGGCACCTGAGACCGGCTTGCCTCGGGTGACCTTTGAAGAGTAATTGACAAGATAATAATTTTGTGTTACACTTTATTTTATTAATGATTAATACATGGCTATGTAAAACAGTTGAACTTAGATTATTACACTATCTAGGTTCCCCCGGCGTAGTCGCCTATAGGAGGGTAGTAGGACTCACTGAGGCTTAGTGGTCTCACCCCACTCCAAATCAATTTTTTTTAGGTAGACAGGTTATCCGGAGCAAGGACCTGATGGGAGCCTGACAGTTGGAGCCGAGCTTGGATTGTCGGACTAGGAGATTTCATTCTTCTCCTTGTTGTTATATATCTTGTTTACTCAGAAACTTTTGTATCATTCCGCTGTATTTCCTATCAGTTTTATCACATTGTATTCGTGACAAGTGTAAATTCTCAATTTATTCAATAAATTATTTGTACTCAAGATCCATTTATTTAGACTCGACTAAATATTCTAGATATTTTAGTTGGGGCGTTATAATTGGTATCAGAGCAGGTCGATCTAATCGGACCTTGCCATGAGTCATTCCAAACCTTTCCTAAGTAATACAGACCCTTTGGATCTGGACTGTTTACGCGGAAACCATCGCGTGCTAAGCCTGATCAACTCAGTATTGTGTGGTAGGCAGGGTATTATGGTTGAGAGCTGAAGTGGACCATGGAAGTTCAAGCAGTAAGTTCGCAGTGAAGGTGTAATCATCGAAACAGTCGTTGAAGATCTCTTATAAGTGGATATTGGAACAGTGACAAATGGTGCCATAGGAGTAAGTTGTGTAACACCTGAAATTGGTGCAAAGAAATTGGACGTATTAACTGGATTGAGACCAGTAGTAAGAGGTAAATCTGGAGAATGTGAGGAAGCAGTGGACAAGCTCATAAGGAGTAAGCGCAGTCTGACGGATATAACAATCTTGTGACGTAACAAGTCAGGAGTAGAGTCGTAGCTTGAAGGAATGCAATCATACCCTTATGCTGAAGTGTGTAGTACACAACAGTATTCAACTGACACTGTGTGTCAGGTAAACTTCCCGAACCTATAAGTAACCTTATTCTAACGAGAGCCTAACTTCAGCCAAGTTTTTGACCAAGTAAGACCTAACTATAGCAGTAGTAAACCAAAACTCATTCCTAAATATTTAGTTGTTCAGTACAAGCCAGAAATTTACATGTGTTAGCAAAAACTTGGATAAACCTCATTCGTGCTCCATCTATTTTAAGAAGCCAACTGATTTAGACCAAACCGAAATTACCAAACATTAAATATCCTCAATAGGATGAGTACACTCTTTCTAATAGGAACCAATATTTAAACTAAGCCACCAGAGACTTAGCCATAACTAGCTTGATGATTAGAACCCTTATTAGTAGAACACGCAACCGAGAAGACTCATTAAGTACCTTTATCCTCATGTTCCTAAAGTAGTAACTCATTGGATTAGTACAGACCGATACTTCGTGTTTAGAATTTCAAGTTGAACCACCTATACTAGAGGATCACATTAGAAGAAACCATGTATCAATATTCTTTCAAAAGTTATATTATTACACTACCCTCTAGAATGCCCTCAGCTGAGTGACAACACTTCTACCATATCGTTAAGGAATGAACTTTAACTCGTAGAACAATATCATCAAATAATTAGAAGCCAATAATAGAACCTTGTCACATAAGTAGAATCTTGCCTCACATCAAAACTGAATTCATCCATAGCGACACCGTCATTCAAATAGGTCACTAAAGACCGTTAAATTAAGTATCCAAAACTAGTAACCCAACACTTCTGACCAATTAATTACCTCGATAAGAATAGGGGAATATTAGCACCTATACCTTAATATTTTCCTATCGCAGACCTATTAAGTAAACACTTAAGATAACTATCTTTAGATGTCAGTAAATAGGACCAGCCTATCAATGTATACCAGTAGTCGCACCTGACCTTTGTAGATTAAGTTTTAACTAGTGTAACAGTTAAGGATTACCGTTAGTACAAACAGTCATCAAAGTCGATCCGTAGTTGCCTGGTCATTAGATAGCTTAGAGATCGGAAACTCCGTTCCATGTTAGGTTGACCCTTCAATATACGAATTCATACATTTGAACCAGTTAGTTAAAGAATCGGTAGGATTAGTCAACCGTCCGTTGAGAGTTGTCGTTCAGTCATCATTAGACTAGTAATTTAACACTAGGGACCAATTAGCAATCCGGTTTGAAGATTGGAATTGACCAACCATACTTGATCACTACCTAAATGCCAGTCAGTTAGAATACCATTTAGGAGATTTACATTAGACGCCAAAAGATGTAGAGTCAACATTTCGGTACGAAACCAATATTAGTGCCAGACAATAGAAGACACAACTTGATAAGGTTAACAAAACAGAGACAATAACAATACCACCAACCACTTAGATCAATTTGATAGATATATGTTAATTACCGGAAACAAGTAACTAAGTTTAACTTTAGCATCAGCCAGCCACCCGACACTTCTTCTTATTCAGACCTCTCAGCCGGATACTAATTGAATCAGTTAAACCTACTTGTGAGAACTTGTCAGCAAGAAACTTGAGTAAAAACCTAGTTGTCCTAACCGGAGAAAATGGCAGAAGAATTAGTAATTGCAGAACATCAGTCTAAACCCAATAGGAGACAAAAACTTCAATTACCTTTCATTCGTTCCGGATCCCCTTTCAGCCAACTCATCAATCGAGCAATGTTCAATTCTACGATCATGAGTCTTGGAACACCATGAACATGTATACTCTCTAACTTGTCTGATTATGCCTCAGATGAATAATTTCTTTCGTGCTTTAAATACTTGTTAGTCATGTACCACACACCAATTCAATTACGATGCAACTTTCCAAATTCTTCGACGTCAGTTAGTCACTCAGATTGTGTTGAACGTCGCTCTTAAGTAATCATACTCAATGTCCTCAGTCTTTCAATTACGTCATTAGTAACTTCATCAAAATCGTGGAAGTCAATCCCTCTTGTTAGACCACAGATAGTTCCAGTTCAATTTCTCTCTCGTGGTTGATCTGTTAATCAATATCCTCAACTATTCTGATACAAATGACTTAGCTCAGTATCAGCAAATCAATTAAACTTCGTGCACTCGAATCTGATAATTAGTTTTTTCAATACAATTAGTTACCTATCCTTTCGTAGCCTTGTCAGCCGAATTCATAATTAAGTTCGAATCATTTTCAATTCAATGGAGTTAAGCTTTGCAAGGGAAGTCAGTATTGAGTTTTCAATCCTTTCAGCTCCTTGTTCTAAATCATGTCAGATCAGTGTGTTAACCTTAAGCATCTCCGCCCGAATGTTTCAACCTTCCAAATTCGTTTTCTGTAATCTTATGAGACCAAGTGTTAAGCCGAATACCTTGACCAGAATGTTCCAACTTTAAGTTTAGTTATCAACAACCGGCTCAGGTAAGTGTGAGTGTTAATTGCTCGTTTAGATTGATGTATCATCGTTCTTGGAACCATTTCCTATTCTTAATGATCAACTAGTTATCTCAGTAAATCATCTTAAGTCGGGCAAAATCAGTTCAGCCTCAGCAGTACAAGTTCAAACCTTAAGTGTTCAACTAGCCAAGTTTAGAACCCGACTGTTTAACCAAGTTCAATTCATTAGATACCAGTGAGGGACTTCAAACAAGCTTAACCATTAACCCTAAGAAATGATCTGGACCTGAGTGCATCTGCATGTTGAATGTACAACTCGATCATCGTATCGTGCCAGAATGGATTAAAATTGTAGGTGGAATCTTATCGGATAACTATAAATTCGCCTGCGGATTAGTCTAACTCGTTGGCAAAGGAATCTGTGGTATTTAGACGATTTTCCACTCGTTTTTGTTTCGATCGATCCTGGAATATTTAGACAACACGCGTGATACAGTGGTACATATAACGTGTCAAGCATGGTAGTGTTCGGAAAGGAAGATTTTAAATCTGCCCGTAGTAATACTCTAGCGTATACCCTTCCGTCAATTATTCAGCATTGCCACCAGTTTTGTAAGTACCTAACCAGGCCATATACCGACCTCTCAAGTTAGTAAAGTAGTGGAGTTAATACCGATAGTAATGGAAGAAGTTTAATCGTAGTAGAAGAAGTAGAGGTGATTAAGACAAGTTGATGTATGAAAGTATTCAGGGAGTTTTAGACTATAACGACAGTGAAACTGTCAGAAGCTTACAATATGAATTCAAATCAGAGTGCGCAGCGTGAGACCAGCTGTAAGTGTGGATTAATTGACCGACTGTTAACCAATAACCCTAGGAGAGGAAAGTTTTATTCCAAAGGATTGAATATTAATGACCGGAAAATAAGTAAAGTGTAGCAATGGATGCGGATATAAACGACCTACCCTGATGTGGAATGGAGAAGTTCTGAAATTTCGAGGACGAAATTATTTAAGGGAGGTAGATTGTAACATCCCGAAATTTTATTTAATAGAAGAAAATTAAATAAAATCAATTATTGGAGATTAATTGGGGTTAAAGTGTTCTAATTGGAATTAAGAAATTATTTTTCTCAAGTGACTAAATTTAGCAACTACACTTAAGCTTCACAAAGACAAGGACAAGAGTTAGACCAATTCCTCCAATAACCCTTCTAAATCTCCCACGCCCCCTTCCTTTGCTTGTGTGCCCCCCATCCAATTATATTCCTATTTAAACCAAATCACCAACCAAGCATTCATTCATTTTTCTACATTGAGAAAACTATCAGTAGCATAACAAAATATTTCCCTTCTCTTTCACTCCCTCTCACGCCTACCTTACTCTCACCATCATAACCAGCCTCATCATCCTCATTAATTCAACTTCAATTTCTATTTGAAGACAACATGCAAAGATTTCACTATCTTCTCCAATCCTTGGGTATCACACAAAAGTAAGCTTCTTACCTAGATTATTCCCTCAAATTCGTGCTCCCATTCTAACCCCACATCTGGAACTGCTGCATGTGTAATCATCCTCACAGAATCATGATTTTGAGAAGTAAGGAATAAGGTATGATTCTTGGGTTTCCCCTTTTCTTGAAATCAATTCAAAACCCCAAATCCTCATCCTTGCTTTCTGGTGTTGCATGCATGTGATTTGCCTCCGTGGGTGACTGGAATAACATATAAGAGTCAAGAGCTGGAGGTTGGTGTGCAGCAGCAAGCAAGCAGAGCTATGATCTGCCAAATCGAGGAACTCGCCGCAGCGAGTAAGGTTACTCGCCGCAACGAGTGTAGCAGAAAAACACTTGTTACTGCATGTGTTTTCTCTTCCTGTAGCCATACCTATTTCCTTGGTAAGTTGTTCCAAACTCTTCCTTTTACCCTTCTCAGTGATGGTGTTGACTATTCCATTTAATAAACTTTAGTAAGTTTTCAAATACTCATGAATCCGTTCCTTTCCTTTTCTCATGAGCACAAGTCTTGGGGTTTTCAAGTGAGTCTTGGCCAGAGAAGCTTTGGGACTGTTGCAGAGCTCATATGCAAGTTTTACAGCTCATATCAGGTGGGTTCTTAGGAACTTTAACCATAGTTTAATATTAGAAAGCCTAGATATCCCCAAATATGATTTTGCATGCAAACTTAGGGTTTTAGGATTTAAATTATGAAAGAGCGAGAATCAATCCCAATTCTTGCTCCTATATAGTCTATTATATATTACTAAATATGTTCATAACGAGTTGCATAGAGATTGTAGGTGTTTTCCTTTAAAAATCGCATTTTCGGCAAAACAGGGTCCTGTGCTGTCAAACTCGCCGCAACGAGTTACAACTCGCCGTGGCAAGTGTTGCTTCCTGTATAACTCGCCAGGCGAGTTTCTGACTCGCCAGGGAGAGTGTTACAGGTCTGTCAGCACATAAGCTCGCCGTAGCGAGTAGGAGCTCGCCGTAGCAAGTTTAGCAGGGACATAACCTGCATATTTTGGTATTTTAAAATTATTAAGGCTAAACTACATATTTGGTCCCTTACATTTATTTTAGGTTTCAATTTGGTCCCTTACGTTTAAAAAGTTTCAATTTGGTCCCTTACGTTATCAACGTTTGTGTTAGTTGGTCCCTTCCGTCAGATTTCACTATTCCACTGTTTCAATTGGACACGTGTCAACGTGTACAGTGTCCACGTGTCATTCCACGTGTGCAAACCGTCTGCCACGTAAGCAAATCGTCTGCCACATGTGCAAAAACTGACGGAAGGGACCAAATTGAAACTTAAAATAAACATAAGGGACCAAATTGAAACTTTTTAAACGTAAGGGACCAAATTGAAACCTAAAATAAACGTAAGGGACCAAATGTATAGTTTAGCCTATTTTAAACACTCGTTTTATGTCCGAATGCAACTGGGAATTTCATGAACATGTTTAATAGTGTAAAATAGTTTATATAGTTAGAGATTAACATGTGTATTTAATTTTATCAGTAATATAACATGCTTAGGTTATCCTGGGCGGGATATATTGGTTAGAACTGTTTAAACTCATTGAATTAAATGGCATTATGCCTTGTTAATAGAACTCCTCTGACTTCTATTATTTATTATGTGAGCCAACGTCGGAATCCGAGCATCTGTTTCGGTAGTACGCAGAGTCAGGCACCTGAGACCGGCTTGCCTCGGGTGACCTTTGAAGAGTAATTGACAAGATAATAATTTTGTGTTACACTTTATTTTATTAATGATTAATACATGGCTATGTAAAACAGTTGAACTTAGATTATTACACTATCTAGGTTCCCCCGGCGTAGTCGCCTATAGGAGGGTAGTAGGACTCACTGAGGCTTAGTAGTCTCACTCCACTCCAAATCAATTTTTTTTAGGTAGACATGTTATCCGGAGCAAGGACCTAATGGGAGCCTGACAGTTGGAGCCGAGCTTGGATTGTCGGACTATGAGATTTCATTCTTCTCCTTGTTGTTATATATCTTGTTTACTCAGAAACTTTTGTATCATTCCGCTGTATTTCTTATCAGTTTTATCACATTGTATTCGTGACAAGTGTAAATTCTCAATTTATTCAATAAATTATTTGTACTCAATATCCATTTATTTAGGCTCGACTAAATATTTTAGATATTTTAGTTGGGGCGTTATAATAGAAATTACTGTCATCAGCGCACCACAAAATAATAGCGGTTTGTTCAAATTCTGCTATTTAAATTATAATACATTATAAAAAGTAAAATTGAATTTTAAATTAAATACATAGGTAAATACAGTAGAAAAATAATAAGCTAAGGCTATAAATTTATAAGTAATTGAAATAACATTTAAAAAATAAACTATAAACTATTGATGAAATGACCATTATTAAACATGTCTCTTAATCTTTTGAGTTTATAAACTATAAAAAGATTTAAAAAGTTGTAAAAATAATTAAATTAAATAAGACATGTTTAAGTATATTAATATGGAATGAGACATTGGTTAAGGGAAATGCTAAACACAATAAACAGTGTCTGGGAACACTATCAATGAATTAAAAGTATAAAAAACTATTTTATCATTATTAAATTATTAATTTTGTCTTTTATTTCATCGTTTGGTATGTTTAACAAGTTTCTCGGAGGCACCGTTTAGTATGACTTGTTAAGTTAAAAGCTACTCTTTTCGTCCCAAAAGTTTGATCGTTTTAGAATTTTGCACGGAGTTTAAGAAATAACAAAGATTGATAAATTAAATCATTTTTACCCCTGTTTTATTAAAAAGAAAAAATCCATTTAATAAATATTTTAATTTTTGTAAAAATATAAATGATAAAGTATTATTAATTTTGTCTTAGTTTTCTAAAATAACCAAAAAATTTCTACCAAAATTTTGGGTTGGAGGGAGTAGCTTATTGGTTTTCTCAAAAAAATCATAAAATTACATTTATGCCAAAAGAAATATAATAAACAGTTAAAAGGGAAATGTAAAGGTAAAGGCCAATGAGAATGACAGATGGTAATTGGAGTGACAAATTTATGAACTAGAGTTGTCAAAATGGGTTAGCTTGAATCGGCCGGTTCGAATGGCCTGAGTTTTTTCCGGGCTTGGGCCTTATAATTTAAGCTTGGATTTTTTCCGGACTTTTTAGTCCGGTCTGATAAAGCTAGCAAAAAATATGGACTGACCCGAATGGGCCGCCCGCCCGAATAAATTACAATTAAAAAAAAAAAATCTTTATATGAGTTTGAAAGTATGCTTATTAAACTTCTATTATTTTACAAATGTTTAATTGACAAAAAAATTTACCGTATATCTTTATTTTTAACAAACAATTTTTTTATTTTATTTTGTAGAACTAGATAATGACAATAATATTGATAAATATGATGGAAGTTCGTGAAGATTGATCAAGTCATTGAGATGATTTTTTAAAAAAAAAAAAATTAGAATTTGAACTTTAAACTTTGCTTTGAAGAATTTAAATTAAATTTTTGTTATTTTGGTGGATTTGTAATAATTTTGATAATTTGAACTTCGTTTGTATTATTAATCAAGTAGCTTGTATTTTTTTTGTTGTCGTTTCTTTGATCATATTACAGTTTGGTTGGTTTGTTGATTTCTCTTTGTAATAAAAAAAAGGCAGCTTGCAATAGTTTATATTAATTTTAGTGTCTAATTTTGATATGTATAGACGTGTACATGGGTTGGGCAAACCCAACCGACTCGGTCAAACCCACCCAATCTAACCCAAAAAAGTGGTTGGGTCGGGTTATTGGGTGGGTATGAATTTTAAAATGAAAAATTCTTAAAAATAAATCGGGTTTCGGGCAAAACCCTACCCAAACTCAAAAAATCCACCGCCCACTTAATCTGTAGTGCTATTATTTTTTAAAATAATTTTCATACTAATATTAAAGATTTTCCATCATTAAAAGAGAAAAACTACAAGTTCAATACTCAAATTTCCAAAATAAAATCTATGTGTGTTTGTTCCAAACGGCAAACACATTACTCTTCCATATATCACAATTTTAACGCATTATTTGATCATCTCCTTCGAGTTTCCACTCTTGGACTTCTTTTTTGTCATTTAAAAGTTGTGGTGCTAAAAAAGATCACTATTTGAAAAAAAAGTAAAAATACGTTATTTTATGGAAAAAAAATATGGTTATGATATTATCATTTTATGATGCTAAAAAAGTAGTGAAAATATGTTACACTATTTTTTAAGAAAATAAAAAAGTTATCATTTTTATAAAAAAAATGGTTAATAGGCTTTTACCCCCTTGTAAAGTTGACGAGTTTTACGTTATCCCCTATAAAAAAAAAACTTGCGATTGCCCTCCTGCAATGTGAAGATTCCATCAATTACCTCCTTAGTGCCACTTGGATTTGGAATCTTTATTTTTTGCTGACATGGCAATGACATGTTGATCTTAATTATTTTTTATTTAATTTTTAAAGCCACATAATTAAACCAATTTAATTTTTAATTTTTTTAAAACAAAATAAAAAAAATGATAGAAAGGGATAAACAAAAAAAAAAGGGATAAATCGATATTAAACAACAACAATGAGGATGTGTATCCTTCTTGTTCTTCAATTCATCAACACACTTTGTAACCATCAATTCATCAACATCATCTTTCACTCGAACAACAAAACATACATTAAAATCTTATCTCCACCTAGAAAATAATTAAAATTCAGATTCAGAATATTGCTCTAATTTTTGGAAACCCAGATTCGGAAAGATTGTTTGAATTTGTTGTTTGAATGGGGTTGTTGTTTTTGTGTCAGTTCATAATTTTTGAATCCAAAATCTGGAAGAAGGGTTGTTGTTTCTGTGTTTCCAAAATTGAATCTGTACTTTTGAATCCAAAACTCTATTCAACTTTACTGTTAATTTTGATTTCTTGATTGTACCGTTTTGCTCTATTAATCTTGTTTCTAAATTTCTGGGTTTTTTGTTCTTATGAAATTGAAACCGAACGAATCCCTAGCTATGTGGTTGTTTCGCTCGCTGGAATTACGCCTTGCTCATCTAACCGCACCGGAACGGCGACGAAGTTCATCGTCTTCCTTTTCCTGTTTAGATTTTTTAACCGTAACAATTAATTTTTTTTCAAAAAATAAAACAGAACGAAGAACAAGTTGCATGCTTTGGTCCTGCTCTTGAATTTTGGGGACTTTTATTGTTTTGTATTCATGTGATGGATTTGGGATGGGTTTGTGGTGGAAGTCGATGGGGATTTAAGTTGAAGATTCTGGGTTTATAGGTGAAGATTATTGAAGTTTATTAGTTTGTTGAAGAAAATACTTTTTTTTTAATAAATTCTGTTTTTTAAAAAAATAAGTTTTAATAAAGAAAAGCCATTTGGAATAAAAAATAATAAACATGCCATCTAAGCTTGCCAAGTCATCATTTGTGTCTACGCAAGCATGCAATGTCATCAAAAAATAAAGATTCCATGTCTAGTAGGCTACGCAGGGGTAACTGATGGAATCTTCACATCGCAGGGGGCAATCACAATTTTTTTATAGGGGGTATTGCAAAACTCGGCTACTTTGCAGGGGGTAAAAGCCTATTAACTCTAAAAAAAATGATGACTCTTTATTTAGTCATTTAATATTAAAAAAACAAAAAAAAATTTGGGTAACCCACATAACCCACCAAATCCAACTCAGAAATGAGTAAGTTTACCCAACCCGGCCTAATACTAATGTGAGTGGTTATTTTGCTCAACCCAATCCGGAATACCCATATGGTTTGGGTTTTTGTTTTGCCTAAATTCAACTCAATCCGACCCACGTACACCCTTTGCATAGTAGTAGAGCAAAAAAAAAAAAAAAAGTCGGGCCGGCCCAAAAACCCAATCCAGGCCGAGCTCTGGCCTTATTTTTGGAGGCTCGTTTTTCATCCGACCTTTTTAGTCCGGCCCAATGTGGCTCGCAGTCCGATCAGGCCGGTCCAAAATGTGCCGAGCCGTCCGTTTTGACAGCTCTAAACCATACCCATCTCTTATTTGTAAGAGGAAAAAAAATTCAATTCTTCATTTTTATTTTTTTGAAATATTTATTCAAGCTAACTCCATAAGATGAGATAAAGAGAGAAGCAAAATCAAATAAAGAAAAAAGATACAACCACATCACCACTTATTACAACACCATCCCACCCCAACATAAGAACCAAAGCTTGTGTGTACTACTAACATCACAAAACTACCCACTGCTGTAAAAACAACACAGGGATCCCGCCCAACCTAAACCCGAGCCAAGAAAGACGGAACAGCAGCAGAAAAACACGCAGAACAGCAGCACAACAGCAGAAGGAAAACACAAAAGAGCAAAACTCTTCTTCTCTCTTTCTCTGTTAGCCGAACCCATACCCTCCCTTAGATCAAAACTCCAATTCTTCCGATTCCAAATTTACTTTGCTGCGTTAATGGAGGTCTGAGATTAAGTGGAAGAAGAGTAAAGAGTATAGGAAGAAATTGCGAGAAAGCTTGGAGCTCTCTGAAATTCTACCTATCAAAGGTGAGTTTTTATTTAGGTTTGTTTTTGGTAAGAAATAGAATTCTAGAATGATCTAGACATGAAAAAATTGCATCCCATTATAATTTTAGAAATCCCTACCAAAATAGAAAAGGAATTCTAATTAGAGACTTTATTTATTTTAAGGAAATAAAGTATGTAGAATCATGAATTGTCATGGTAGATCATAAACTAGTTGGAATTTCACTTTAAAATCGAATTAGGTACTGTTTTGGGACAATTAAATACCAAGTTAGATTGTAGTAAAATTATTAGAAGGGGAAACTGCCATTTTAGTCCTCAATGTATAACTTGCTGTCATTCTGATCCCTGACCGAAGAAAAATATAAAATAGTCCCCGACTCTCTAATTCGTTAGTCATTTGGGTCCCTGACGAGAATGACAGCAAGTTACACAATGAGGGACTGGAATGGCCATTTTTGTTTTTTTCTTCGGTCAGGGACCAGAATGACAGCAAGTTACACATTGAGGGACTAAAATGGTTGTTTCCCCTTATTAGAATGGTTTGTCTGGACATTTTGGTAAGTTTCTTACGGATACAACAACTGTCTTTGGTGTTTAATATTGTTGACAGTGGCGGTCAACGCTATAGTTTGGCACAAAATTGTGTCTTATGAATTCAAAATTGTGTCTTACTAAAGGTAGTGTCAGTTCACAATTTTAGAACTAATAGATAAGAGAATGAAAATTGATTAATAGATTAGAGAATGAGAAAGAATGCTCATAGAAACCCTTTTCCCTTAATGAGCATAGTTCCTTTTATCTTATCTTATAATAATAATAATCAAAGGAAAGATAAGAATGAAACTGGTGGTTAGAAAAGAGTTAGAAAAGAATGACATATTATTATGATTATAATATATGTTGAGATCAATAATATATGTATCTAGAGAGGTACCAATGCTGGTACATGTACAAGTGTGAAAATTGAACAAGTATAGAGTAATAATAAGAAATTGTGTGTAGTGTAGGTAATTTACCTCGTGGCAAGTTTTCTAAGTTATTATTTTTATGGGAGAAACAATTTTTTTAATGAGCTCATTTCATTCATTATTTTTCCGACAAATTGTCATTGATTCTATTATTACACTGCTCATCTCTTGATCAGAGCAAATTTTGGACGACCACCGTGCCAGAGAAATATCCACCACCTTAGCATATTATCATTTTCTTCTTTTTGTCTTGCATCCTTATTTTATGTAAAAAAAAAATCCACCTTTTGGAAGAAAAGAGATTAATGAACAAAGAATAAAGAAAGTAATTTTATTTTTATATCTTTTGTTTCTGTTTTTCTTTTTCTTCTTTTCTAGATCTGAAAAATAGAGAAACAAAGAATCAATCATCTTTTACTAATCTAAAAAATAGAGAAATAAAGTAACTGGAATAACTTGAGTTAAATAGTCTTAAAAGAAAGTTGAAATTAGTACAAAGAAGCTGAAAAAAGAAAGAAAGTTTGGGGTAGATGAAATGAAGGAAAAAGTGAAAATGGTGACCAATCATCATCTTCTTCATAACTGTGATTTCAAAATATGGTAGTTGCTCTGCATACTTTGATCTTGATGTCACTTATGGCTATTAATGAAGCTAAAGAAAAATTGTACTTTGTTATAGATAATATGGAGGAAAAAAATAATGAAGAAAAAAAGCGAGTAAAGAAAAATAATGAAAAAAATAAGCGAGTAAATACCCGTCTTCTTCATCTTCTTAGCTGGATATAAAAGAAATGCCTTTAAAGAGAAAAGGGTTCAAGTATCACCTTCTTAGTTCTCTTATTATCTTCTTGAAGTTTGCTAGATACAAAAGAATGTCTTTCAACTTTTCTGCAAAATAAAAAATCAAATGTGATTAGTAAAAATGTAGTTGAAGATGAGAATGAGAGAGGAGAGAAAGGAATAATAAATAAAAGAGATGAAATAAGAGCAAGAAGGAAAGTTAATTGAAATGTAAGTATATAGTGAAATTCAAATTAGTAAAGAGTGGGAAAAAAATAATGAATTTGAAATTTAAATTGTAACTAGCATATAATAAAAAGAGTTAAAACACTTTTCATCCTTCACTATTCACTTGGAGAAGAATCAAAGATAGTGATGGGTCACATACTCACATGTGTAACTTAGAGCAAATTGTTCCTTTTTCCTTCTAACCAGTTCGGTTTGCAAATGAAAATATGGCTGAGCAAAAAGTTTATTTTTCTCTCAGAAAAGAAGAGAATGGCTTGGTTGGCTCACTATATGGCTTCGTTTCTTGCAATGTTAGTTCAGTTACTTAATTTTTTGACATTAAATAACTTTGGACACATGGCAGAATGTGAAGCAAGGGCTTTTGTGAGTTTACATAGGATAGTAATTTTCTTAATATTGTGATTGATGATTGTGAAATTGATTAGATTTCAATGACTATCATGTGCAAGTTGTGTAGTGAAACTGTTTTTTCTTTTTATTGCTATTTGGTGCAAGTAGTGTATTCAATACTTCTTGACTTATATTGAGAGAGATGTGTTCAACAACAAAGATAATGAGTTAATTATTCAGCGATCTAAGAAAATGAAACCGCGTTAACGTTAACTTTTCTATTCCATGTATTTGATACAAGTTTGCACACATGATCATACAATAAAATTTTGTTTCTGCCGAAAAAGCTTATCCAAATCATCTTACAGATTTTTATTCAACTTGGTATGCTGTCCTTATGACCCTAACCCTATTTTGAGCATTTATTACATTTGAATCCAATCTTATCAATCATTCCTCTCTTCTATGCATGTGTTTATCATCTTCATAGCTCTGGTGTTTCCAATCTTCTCTAGTGCTGTGATATTCATTCTTCCTCTGATTCATTTATTTTCGTGTGGTGGGTGTGGCTTAGCTCACTGAATTTTGGTCTGGAGCTTGATTTGTTTGGTGTTTGGCGATACGTTTGCTTGTCTTGTTTTGTAATTGGAGTTGGAAAGTTGTTACTACTTTAGTTGTAGTTATTAATTTATGCCTTATGAGTTGTGTATGACCTTTTTATGGATATTCAATTTTAAGTTTAATTAGGTGGTGGTATTGAGTTAATGGTTTTCTTTTCCCCTTATTTATGCTATTCTTACAGTCTTATATATGAATTTATATTCACATATGTAAACTTTATATGATTTTATCTTATGACCTGTATTACGATCGCATTTTACAATATTTGTTCTCTTCCCAGTCTTTGGCAATATCTCAATTTTGACTGCCATGTAGAGCTTTTACATTTATATATATGTGATTGTTAATTTGCAACTTGTACTATATGTCAATCTTGGATAATATATGATATATTGTATATGCAGAGCCCACACTACCAGAACAGGACAATATTTTTCCCTGAACCACTGTTCTCTTCATAATTGTGTTCCTACTAAATCAGTTTAAGATGGCCTCTCCAGACATTCATATATTCATGGAACTCGCAATAGAGCAGGTAATGTTTTTAGGACCTCTTTGTATGCACCACTAATATCTATGCATATCAGCATCTAGTTGGGTTGTGTTTTTTTGGGGCCAATAAGCTCAGCTGATGATTGTTTTATAAATTAACAATTTATTTTAGTTGTTTATGTGGTTTCCTTAACTTCTGCTATTCCTAACTCGTTAAATTTAATATAATTGAAGGCGGCGGAGAAGATTGGTGTTGATTGTGAGTGGAAAAATTGCATAGCATCATTTATGTAGTAATCGTTGCATCTAAATTAACAACTTGAGTACAATCACTTTTTGCTAAGTATTGATTAGGCTTTCCATTTATGGACCATGTATTCTATGTTCCAGTGTGTTCTCGTACCGTTGTTTTGCTGTAAAATTGAATGAATTCCTTTTGTTTCATGTGACAGGCAAAGTTAGCTATGGACGCCCTCGAAGTACCTGTTGGGTAAGCTACCTTTGCAATTTTACAATGCTCGAGTACCATTGGAAAGTGTTACGATAGTAAATAGAGGTTTAGTTAGGAATGCCCTATTTCTTTTTCTTGTTGTTGTACTTAGGGTCATCATAAATTGGATTTGCATGCTAAGTCTGAGATTAATTTGTTTAATAATGATGTATATCTTTGTCCTTTAACATGATATAACCATTAGAACAAGATGCATTCAACATATACTTGTAATTTCGGGTGTTCATCTTCGTCCTATCATTTGTTTGGCGTCAAACTGGTAAAGGTGAATTTGATTTATGACTACTATATTTATGTAAGCTATAATATATGTTGACAGATGTGTAGTTGTTGAGGATGGCAAGGTTATAGCCTCAGGAAGGAATCGAACTACCGAGACACGAAATGTAACTTAATCATGATCACTTTTCTGTTTTTATTTATGGCCATCGTCGTATTTGGAAACACCTCCTTTGATAACCAATATGCTGTTTAGAATTGTGGATTACTTTCAAATTTTAAGCCTTTCTACTATACTATTTATGAAATTTGGATTTTGGAAGCTTAGTGTTTTAGGATATAGAGACATTACATGAACATACATATTTTTGTGGTATACAAATGAAATAAATTGCAAGTGAATTTTTTTGAAGTTTTGTAGTGCTGTGGAAGTAATGAAAAAATATTTGTTTATATCATGAATGAAACCCACGAGTTTAAAGAATTATTCAGTGGTTAGGAACTCAACCTTTATGAATGTTACATGAAAAAAAGAGACTTATACAGAAAATATGATAAATTTGAAGCTTG
This sequence comes from Trifolium repens, assembly GCA_030408175.1. NCBI lineage: Eukaryota > Viridiplantae > Streptophyta > Magnoliopsida > Fabales > Fabaceae > Trifolium > Trifolium repens. The sequence continues at coordinate 40,083,489 of CP125842.1, read as the reverse complement.
GCTCACACAATAGACTAAATTTCTTATTAACTGAACCCCCCATATTTTGATTTCTGTGCCTGTAAAGTTGTTGCAGAATATTCATAATATTCAACATGTTTTTGTGCTTAAAGGTGTATAGCGAAAACTGATTCATCCCTAGCTTGGGACTTAAACCATCAAACATTTCCAAATGATCACTACTTTTTAATATCTGTTTCGGTAGTTCTCCTTTTAAATTATCCATTTTTGATATCCCTATATGTGATCCTTAGTTAAGAGCTTTCATATATGTTATAGGGCTGCGTTCCGTTTTCACCTTAAAGAAAAAGCATCTGACTATTTTTAGTCAGATGTTCCGTTGTCAAATATGTAAACAAGAGTTTGTCATTCCTTATCACAGCTATTACATGTTTCATCAATGCTTTATGCAATTCACAGATCATACTTTTGTTTTGGATTTTCTTCATTACTATTATGTTTTTTAATATCTGTGAAATTCTATTATTATTACAAAATCTATATTTTACAGGCCACAAGACATGCAGAAATGGAAGCTATAGACGCACTTCTAGAACAGTTGCAGAAAAATGGACTTTCAATGACTGAAATTGCTAAAAAGTTCTCAAACTACAATCTCTATGTTACTTGTGAACCATGCATAATGTGTGCATCTGCCTTATCAAATTTAGGTATGCTCTTTCAAATCTTCAATTGCTCGATCTCTATCAGTATCTATTTTTATGTTGTCCTTTCTAATTCAATAATTTGTCAGGTATAAAGGAAGTATTTTATGGTTGTTCAAATGAAAAATTTGGAGGTTGTGGATCAATACTATCATTGCATTTAAGCGACGCCATGTCACATAATAAGTATGCCTCTTAACTCAACATATGTTATTGTTTATAAATGGCAACTCTTGATTTTCTTATAGTTCTCCATTATATCCTTTAATGTCATTGTATTTTCATCTATAAGGGGTTTCAAATGCGTTGGAGGCATAATGGCAACAGAAGCTGTCCTTCTCCTACGAACATTCTACGAGCAAGGAAATCCAAATGGTAAAATAATTTTCACTATTTTTTTTTTCTATATGGTTTAGTAGCTTGAGTTTTGATTTCTATATGGTCTAGTTCATTTATTTTAAAATCTATTCTTCCAATTTCAATTTAATGTTTCCATTTCATTGCAGCTCCAAAACCCCACAGGCCTCTAGCGCAACAAGCAACATGTTGAAATATTATATTTCCTATTTTAGTATTATTTATTTTATTTAATAGTCATTATTTTACTCCTAAAATAAAGGAGTTGACGTTGTATTTGCTCTTCTATAAAAGGAGCCCTCTTTTCTCATAATAAAGATTATTCAGTTATCACTCTATCCTTTTCTACATGATATCAGAGCCTCTATGACTAAGTGGTCTAGAGTTCGATCCCCGCTCCCCTCACTTTCTAATTAAAAAGTGGAATTTAAACATATGGTAGGTGGGCCTATGCATTATCCACGCTTCAAGCCCAAATGGGCTCTTGCGTGAGGGGGCGTGTTAGAAATAATATAAAACCATTTATATAGCTAATCCTAACAGCTTAAGCTTTTGGGATAATCGGTTATTTGACACAACAACTTGAATTAGTACACTTTTATATAATTGCCTTTCACTCTGTGGATCCAGTCTAGCTTCATAACTATATGAAGGAATTAGTATATTTTTTATATAATTTCCTTTATATGGATATATATTCTATCAAATTGAACATATAGTTTTTGGATCAAGAGACCTTAGTCTCACCTACTAACTAGTGTCAGAGTTAGCTTAACTAGAGTTAGTTTTCAGCTTGTATCAGTTAGTTAGAATTCTACAAGTTTGTTACAGAACTGGTAGTATATATATACTTGTAATAACTGTCTTCAAGATCAACGAACAATTTCCATTCTTTAGCTTGTGTTTTTCATGAGTTCCTCTGATACTTAGATGGTATCAGAGCAGGTTCATCCCGCTCTGCTTCTGCCGTTATAGAAAGTCCAAGAAGCCTTTTCGATCCAGTTTCTCACAGTTTCTCCGATCAATTTCTGTTGTTCATCTTTCGTTTTGCGTTTATACCGATCTGCGTTTTGTGTTTTTCATCTCTCTGCTTCGAATCGTGATGGTGAAAGGTCAAGGAAGTCAGAATCAGAATCAGGATCAGTTGTGATCTTTGGATCCGTATTATGTACATCCATCGGAAAGTCCAACCACCGTCTGTGTCACACCGGCACTGAACGGAGAGAGTTACCATGGTTGGGCGTTGAAGATGCGAAGAGCACTTGCAACAAAGAACAAATTCAAGTTTGTTGATGGATCGATTGAATTTCCAAGAGAAGATGATTTGAATTTTGCTGCCTGGGAGTGATGTAACAACCTCGTGCATTCTTGGTAAATTAACTCGATTACTCCTTCAATTGCAGAGAGTGTGATCTTCATCAAACATGCTATTGATGTGTGGAACGATTTGAAGGATCGATTCATGTGAGGTGATAGGATTTGAGTAGTTCAACTTCATCAAGAAATTGCGAACCTCAAACAAGGTAATTGAAAAATTCCAGAGTATTTTCCGGAATTGAGATCACTTTGGGAAGAATTAGAACAGTATAGGCCTTTACCACATTGTAACTGTCCAATTCCTTGCACATGTGTTGCAATGCAAAATAGTAGATCCTTCAAGCTAGAGGACAAAATTATACAATTCTTGATTGGATTAAATGATGAATATCAAGGTGTAGCTTCACAGGTTCTCTAAATGGAACCTAGTCCTGTGATCAACAAGGTTTTCTCTATGGTGATGCAACAGGAAAGAAAATTGTCATTTGGATTAACATCAAGTGCCAGTGATGATTCGAATGCACTTGTCAATATAGTAGAGGGATCAAAGTCGTATGGCAGAGGCAGAGGAGAGGCAGTGCCAATAGCTTTCAAGGTAGAGGAATAAATAGCAACGACTTTCAAGGTAGAGGCAAAGGCAATGGGAAAGAATGTACCTACTGTGGCAAGGGAGGACACATTGTTGAAGAATGCTATAGGAAAATTTGTTATCCACCTAATTGGGGGTGTGGTGGTGGATATAACCATGGATATGCTAATCATACTGTGGCTGAAGAGCATGAAGAGAAATCTGTCAATAATGCAGCAAGTAGCAGTACTGGGGGCATGAATGAAGAAGATGGGAGAGTTTCATTTTCCTCTTCTATATCTGTTTTTATTGATTCATATAGGTAGAGATGTTGTCTTTACCTGGTTTAGAAGTTTTCATATTCTCAAAGTGATGTAGAGCTAATTTTGGTTTTTTTGTGTTTGGGAATGTACAGAAAAATTACATGCTAGAGGATTTAATGATGTAAACCTTCCGGGTGCAATGCAAACTTTTGAAAATAGCAAGGGATTGTGGGGTTGTCCTTAGTGCAATTCCTTAATTCGACCTACCCTTTATGGGGAACGCGGTGAATTGCAAAAATCAAAATCCACTTCAAAGGCAAAAGAAAACTACACTGTAGCTGGCAAGGAGGAAATAAGCAGTTCCTTATGGGAAAACAATGTTAGTTGCAGTGAATCATTTGAGAGATGACAAGGTCTTTCATCCCACTTCAGTAAATCTAAATCACTATATGATTTAGATGCATTTCTTTATTTATTTATGGTATTAATTTATTTGTTTTTCCTGTTTTTAATATGTCATTTATTCATTCATTCATAGGGGAGTGTTATTCTGAAGATGATAAAGCAGGCGGAATTTTCCTACAAAACATATCACATTTAGCTGGCGGAAATCCATTCGGCCACACTAAAAAATCCACCAATCAAGAGTACTTTGGAAAATTTGTTGCAATAGAGAGTCCAGAAGACGTGTTTGCTATACGGCGGGCTGAAGTAATTCATACCATATGCTGGTATTCTTTGAAGTACTACAGCGCAGACTTTGTGAGGTATCTGTTCTAAGTTTTCATATTATATCGATGCTCACTTGTGATAGAATTTTCTTTAGATCAAAAACATATTTATTTATAGGCTGTTATATCTGACAGACTCGCAACATTTGATTTGCATCATTCAGAACTTGGGTCTAGGCAACATACCTGAATAGGGTATGCTACAGTACACTGGTATCTCTTAAATGAGATGCTGTGTTCACAGGCACAATTTGAGCCAAAGGGGGAGGGGGGAACAACCTGATAAGGCAGAGAAGGGATGGGGTGGGGAATAACACTTTGACAAAACAAATTAGGAGAGTAACAATGATCTTGCATAGCATGAAAAGGACAAATAGATTAATAAAACAACACATCTATAGAAGTATTAAATTTATTTGGTTGAAAATCAAACAATCTAAAACATTTAACCCCTGAAGGGTATCCAAGGAAAACACAAGGGAAAATTCTTGGAGCTAAGTTTACCCCTTTTAGAGGATATGGTGGAAACATAGCTCAAACATCCAAAATCTTTCAGGTGAGCATAGTTAGGTGCGCTGTTCATTAGGACATAATAAGGGGAAATGTTACCTATCATGACACAATCACCCAGGGTTTTGTTGGGGTCTATAGGGACAAGCAAATTGATGAATCGCACCCACTTTAATTAAAAAAATCAGTGAGCTGCTGTTCCTTAGCATTATCATATCTGAACTAACACATATAATGCATTTATCAATTCGGGTTCTAACAAATTTGAATGAGAGAAGTAGATGCATCAAATATATCAAGTTAATCTACTACTATCATTTACCAAGGTAAGAAAATATTTCATCCCATTGTAACTTGAATGATTAAATGGACCCCATACATCACAGTGGATTATATTAAGTGTTATTAGAATTTAGAATGCTTTCCATGAACCAAAAAAGAAGGCCTTCTAAATTTAGAGAAAGGGAAAATATTGCAATCATGTGAATCAAAATTTGACAACCATTGACATCCAAAACATTACTCTCTTAGTGACATGGACATATTCTGATAAATGGAAAACACATGAATACAATATGAAAAACACAATGGTAGTGTTCTGGTTTTTAGCAAGTTTGGGTGCTGGTTTTTAGTTTAAATTGTGTACTATTAGTTGTGTCACTTATTGGGAAGGTTTTGTTTGCTGTTAGTTTGTAGAGTTACTTCTTTTGGCCCTGGGAACTGACTTTTCGGATTGGAATTTGGGGTGTGGCTTAGCTGTTTTGTTCTTGTATCAGATCCATTTAGGTTCTGATTTTTATGTGTTTAAGTGGTGCAATACCTCTTGCCTCATTCAAAAAAGTATGAAAAACACATGCTTGCTTTACTTGCTTGTTTGACTTGTTGATTTTTGAATTTTGATAAATGAAAAACACATGAATTTATTTGACTCAAGTGTTATGTTGAAATATCACAACTTGTTTTGATTGTTTTAAGTAATCAATTCTAGTTTTCAAAATATTATTCATCAGAAGCTCCTTCCTACAATATATTATTGATTATGCGTTGAGGACAATGTCGTCATCTATGAACATAAAAATGAGACAAAAGGAGACTTCTCGTGGGATAATGTTGGAAAGTGTGTTTTTTATTACACTTACTTACTTACCCTGACTACTTTGCACTTTGTGGTTTTTCCCTGTAGAAACTATTTTGGTTGTCTATGCAACTTTGGAAAAACAGCTTCCTACCTGAAAGTAGTCTTTGTGCTGTCTCGAGGGGTTCCACATATTTTGCAGAAGGTATCATTATGTTATTATTTGTCTCCATATTTAAAAACGGATTAATTTTTATGTGATTTAGGATTGTTGCATTCGTTCATTTTATTTGTTTGTGTTCTTTTAATTTTTGCTTATCTACAACCTCCACCACCAGGGAACAAATTGATGATGATGCAACTTCAACTACTGTGATTTCCTTGATTAATCAGGTAAAGAGCATACTAGAAGAAGGGAAAAAACATCAACTTTAATACTATATGATTCGTTAGTTGCAATATGTGTGTGTTGCTGTGTATATATAACAATAGTTTTGTGTGTGATTGGATTCTATAGCTTTCATGTGTAAAATTATGTTGGTTTCAATTTTGTTATAGGTTAGTTTTGCCGTGTGGTGGGATTGCATTACTAAGTGTAGGATTAGTGTTTCAATTGTAGTAAGAAGCTGACATTGGTACTCCAGGTCAAGGCATCACAGTGTAGGATTAGGGCTAGTTTTTTGATTGGGCTCTTTTTCGTGCACTTAAATCGCATGTATATGTTGTTGCCTTGAGGAAGGGAATTGAAAATTGCTGAATTGTATGATTTTATTCCATATGCATAAGCTGTATATATACACAGAGAGTACATTGACTACATTCCTATTCTAGGAAAGAAACTATACAATCAATCTAGAAAATAAATGCATGATTCTAATCATTAATTCCTATTGTAATTAGGAAAACATAATATATGCTAGCTGTCATTTTTAACTCTCCCCCTCAAGTTGGTGCATAGATATCGGACATGCCCAACTTGGATAAAACTGAATGGAATGGACTGCTATGAACTGCATGAGTCATCATATCAGCTAGCTGATCTGCACTTTTAATGTAAGGAACCTTTATCTTGCCTGTGTCCAAGTTATCCTTGATGTAGTTCTTGTCAAGTTCAACATGCTTAGTCCGATCATGTTGCACTGGATTATTTGCAATCTCAATAGCTGCTGTATTATCACAAAAAAGTGTCATCGGTTTCTCTGAACCGAACCCCAGTTCAGTTAGGAGAATATTAAGCCATGTAAGCTCTGTAGTTGCATGGTGAAGAGCACGATATTCGGCTTCTGCACTGGATAATGACACTACCTTCTGTTTCTTGCTTCTCCAAGTAACTAAATTTCCTCCAACAAATGACAAATAACCTGATGTGGATTTTCTATCCAATTTGGACCCAGCAAAGTCTGAATCTGTGTAACCAACAATGTCCAAATGACCATGTCTTGAGAACAGTATGCCTTTTCCCGGTGAGGATTTAAGATAGGCCAAGATACGATTCACTGCACTCATGTGTTGCTCACTAGGATTATGCATAAACTGACTCACAACACTGACTGCATATGATATATCAGGTCTTGTGTGAGTCAAATAGATCAACTTTCCAACCATTCTTTGATATCTCTCTTTATTTGTTGGAATTTGATCTGGATAGATACTCAAGCCATGGTTCACCTCAAAGGGTGTATCCACCGGCTGACAAGCCGAGTTACCTGTTTCCCCCAAGAGATCTAATGTATACTTCCGTTGTGAGAGGAAAAGTTCTTGCTTAGAACGAGATACTTCAATGCCAAGGAAGTATTTCAAATCTCCCAAGTCCTTCATTTCAAATTCCTTGGCCAAATAGTCTTGAAGCTCCCCTATCTCGTGGAGGTTACTACCTGTGACAATCATATCATCAACATAAACAATAAGAAGGGTAATATCAGTACCAACTCTTTTGTAAAATAGAGTGTGGTCAGCCATAGCTTGCTTGAACCCATACTTCTTCATTGAATGACTAAACCTCCCAAACCATGCCCTTGGTGATTGTTTCAATCCATATAAAGCCTTCTTCAATTTGCAAACCTTACCTCCTTTTGGTGTAAATCCAGGAGGAGGATCCATATATACCTCTTCCAAGAGATCACCGTGTAGGAAGGAATTCTTCACATCAAGTTGTCTCAATGGCCAATCTAGATTAACCGCGAGAGAGAGAGTATGACTCTAACAGTGCTCATTTTTGCCACGGGAGCAAAGGTTTCTTGGTAGTCTATTCCATAAGTCTGGGTATATCCCTTAGCAACCAGTCTGGCCTTGTACCTGTCAATTGTACCATCTGACTTGTACTTAACTGAGAAAACCCACTTACATCCAACTGTCTTCTTGTCTTTCGGAAGCTCGACCATCTCCCAAGTAGAGTTCTTCTGAAGAGCCGTCATTTCGTCTACCATAGCAGATTTCCACTTAGGATTTTCAAGGGCTTCCTGAAAATGACTAGGAATAGGCATAGATGATAATTGAAGGGCAAAAGAAAGGTGAGTTTTTGATAAACGATGGTATGAGACATAATCAGAAATGGGATAGACACAGTTTGAAGAACCAACGTTTTCAGGTGAAAAACTAAACCTATCAGGTGGTCTACGGTCACGAGACGGATATCTCCTATCTTGGTTTATAACCTGTGAACCTGAAATAAAATTTTCAGAAGACAAGATGGGCAAAGAAGAATGTACCTCGAGATTAGTTTCAGAAGAGTCATCCGTTGGTGTAGTAGTATCATCGAGAGGGGTATTCATATCATTGAGAGGGGCATTTGGATGAACAGCCTTATTCTTCCTTGTATAACACTTCTTGAAAAGACTATCTGGCCTCTCCCTTTCACTAGTTTGGAGCTCAGTTGCTATAGGTTCTGGGGAATTTATAGACTTCTCTAAATCATCAATTAGCTCTTCCTCAAGTTCCCCTTGACTATCAACTATGTCATGTACAACTGGCTCTTCTTGGCCATCAATTATATCTTCTAAATCATCAATTAGCTCTTCCTCAAGTTCCCCTTGACTATCAACTATGTCATGTACAACTGGCTCTTCTTGGCCATCAATTATATCTTCCATCGGCTCCCCCTGACCATCAATTGTGTCCTTCATGGGATCCCCTTGACCACCTAAGTTCCAAAATCTTTTCTCATCTAGCCATAGTTTGTCTTCCTCTTTACTGTCAATTTCCCCTTGAAGAGGACTTAGAGACACGTCTCCACTGAAATAAGACTCACGTTCACAAAATTGAACATCCATGGTAACAAAGTATTTCATGGTGGGAGGATGGTAACATTTATATCCCTTTTGAGAGTCTGAATAACCAAGAAAGACACATTTTAGAGCACGAGGATCAAGCTTATCCCTCTGGTGTGAGTGAACATGAATATAGCAAACACAACCAAAAACTCTAGGACAAATGTTTAAGGCAGAAGGAATAGAGTAAAATTGAGATAACATTCGGAAAGGTGTTTGATAGTCAATGGCACGTGCAGGCATTCGGTTTATTAGAAAAGTAGCGGTCATGACTGCATCAGCCCAAAAACGTTTAGGAACATGCATAGCAAAGCATAATGCCCGAGCCACCTCAAGAATGTGTCGGTTTTTACGCTCTGCTGTACCATTCTGTTGTGGTGTATAAGTGCATGATGTCTGGTGCAAAATTCCATTTTCTTCAAAGAACTTAGCAAGAGACTGATTTTTAAACTCACGACCATTGTCAGAATGAAACACTTTAACCTGAGTGTTGAATTGAGTTATTATCATTTTTGAAAATTTTGGAATAACATCTAGAACTTCATGTTTAGATTTTAGCAAATATACCCAACTCACTCTAGTACAATCATCAATAAAAGACACAAAATATCTATAACCCAAGGTTGAAGGAGTAGAGAAAGGACCCCAAACATCTGTAAAGACACGGGTAAAAGGAAATGGACTTTTATTAATACTTATTTTGAAAGGTACACGATGATTTTTAGCATAAATGCAGTGTTCACATCGTAAACTAGAGACGTGAACCTTTTTGAACAACTGAGGGAACAAACGTTCTAAGTAAGAAAATGATGGATGACCCAATCGACAATGCCATAAGAGAAGCTTCAATCTGTCAGACGACTCCTGTGTCACTTGAAGAACTTGATCTTTTTTTTGTTGTAATCCTTCTGCCCCTTCCAAGTAATATAGACCCCCTCTCTCCCTACCAACACCAATCGTCATCTTCGTAAGATTGTCCTGAAATACACAATGTGAAGAATGAAAGGTTACAGAACAATTAAGATTTTTGGTAATCTTGCTAATGGATAGAAGATTGTTAGAGAGGTTAGGTGCATGTAAAACTGAAGATAAGGGAAGTGAGGAAAAAAGTGAGACATTTCCATATCCAGAGATCGGCATAGGAGTCCCATTTGCAACCTGGACAGACTTAATAGGTGAAGGAATTAGTGAGTCAATCAAAGAAGAATAACTAGTCATGTGATCAGTTGCCCCTGAATCAATAACCCAAGTGTTAGTAGCAGCAGAAATGAAAGCCAAACCAGAATTACCTTCCTTTGGAGATGCCCGAGTTACATGAAAAACAGAAGTTGGATTATCTATCGAAGCAACCTGTGCAGATTTTTTACTTTTCCTTTCAGCTTGCTTGAGTTTGTACCACTCCGGATAACCATGTTTCTTCCAGCAAATATCCTCAGTGTGGGAATTTTTGTTGCAATAAGTGCAGAAACGAGAGAGTGAGTTAGAAGATCGGGAAGCAGTTGTTTCCTGAGAGTTGTTCTTATGGACAACTAGGGCTGATACTTCTGATCGATCTTCTATTCCCATGGTGAGTTGTCTCTGCTCTTCACGGCGGACTTGTGAATAGACTTCTTCAAGACTTGGCAAAGGAGTGGCTGCTAAGATTCGGCTACTAATGTGATCCAGGCTGTGATCAAGACCATGACATATCATTTGGACATGACATATCATTGGGTCTGCGATAATCAAGTTTCCTCAATTTTTCAACATCATTTGGACATGACATATCATTGGGTCTGCGATAATCAAGTTCTAGAAAAATTGAATTCAGCTCGTTGTAATATTCTGAAAGTGGACGACCTTCTTGACGGGATTGAAAAGACTTCTTCATTAGTTCATAGACTTGTGAAGAATCTGAGACATCAAGATAGCTCCTTTTTACAGCATCCCACACATCTTTAGCCGTCCCACATTGGACGAAGTGCGTCATCAGTTTGTCTGTCATGGAATTTAAGAGCCAGCCCTTGACGAGCGCATCTTCAGCCTCCCAGTCATCATAACTAGGGTCGCTCTCTGCTGGAGCAGCCTTCCTTCCATTGATGTATCCTTTTTGTCTTCTTCCAGCAATGTGCATCTCCATGACTTGGGACCAAATACGATAGTTAGCCCCATCCAATTTTATAGAAACTGGTGGGGAGGTAGTTTCGTGAACGGTCACCGTCGACGGAATCTCCACAGTTTTTGGAATCTCTGTTCCAGACATGGTATAGAAACTGAGAAGAATGTAAAGGAGAGGAGAAGAGGAAGGTGGCTAGGGTTTCACAGAGAGAGAGATAGCAGCGGAAGTTTTTTTTCTTTCTTTTTTCAATGCTCTGATACCAAATTGAAAATTGCTGAATTGTATGATTTTATTCCATAAGCTGTATATATACACAGAGAGTACATTGACTACATTCCTATTCTAGGAAAGAAACTATACAATCAATCTAGAAAATAAATGCATGATTCTAATCATTAATTCCTATTGTAATTAGGAAAACATAATATATGCTAGCTGTCATTTTTAACTAAGGGGCATGACCGACCGGTTTGAGGCTGAACATGTTTTCCTTGAGGAATTAAAAAATCTGCAATTCATTTCACTTTCCTCTTCCATTTCTGTTTTTCTCAATTCATATTGGTACCGTTGTTGCCTTTACCTGACTTATAAGTTTTCATATTTCTCAAAGTGATGTAGGGCTAATTTTGCTCCTTTTTTGTGTCTGAAAAGTTATATGCTAGAGGACTTGAAGTTATTGGATAATGTAAACCTTCTGGGATTTGTGGTACTGCCCAAAGTGCAACTCCTTAATTCGAGATCACAATGATTTGCTTTATATCAAAATCAAACACAAAGGCTGAAGAAAACTACATTATAGCTGTCAAGGAAATACACATATCATTATGGGAAAAATAATATAGATACCAATGAGGCATTCAGAACTAAATGGATGGCAAGGTTTTCATACCACATCACTAAATCTAAGTTACTGGATGATTTAGTTATTCTAAAATAATGTGTTTGAAGGCGGGCAGCTCGCAATGGAGCAACACATTAGATTAGGTTTGATGCATTTCTTTATTTATTTATGGTATTAATTTATTTGTTTTTTTTTCTTCTGTTTTTAATATGTCTTCATTAATAGGGAAGTGCTATTTTGAAGTTGACACAAGCTAATTAATTCTCCTACTAAAGATATCACTTTTAGCTATAGCGGAGATCTATTCGACCACACTCCGAAAATCCATTGATACGGATTTCTCAGGCTATTTCATTGCAATAGAGTCCGGGAAACATGTTTGCTATACAACGGCCGGTTGAAGTAATTCATACTATATGATGGAATTCTTTGAAGTACCATCGCTCATAGTTTTTGAGGTATTTGTTCTAAGTTTCTTACATTGATGCATGCTGTGACTGATTTTTTTTTAGATTAGAAAACATATTTATTGCGGTTCTCTTATCACCTACTTTTCAAAAAAATTTAGAAAAAATACTGCACTTCATATATATTGTACACAAATATAGAATAGGAAAATGCTATTTAGTAAGAAAATCTATGGAGAAGAATTGCAAGAATAAATCTCCACCCTTGTTTACATCAACTACCCCCCATGATTTTCACTAAAAGAGGAGATTAAAATTACATCATCCTATAAGATAATGCCATGTGTTATTCTTGCATTTCTTCTCTAAATAATTCTTACTAAATAGCAATGCTCTATAGAATAACCTTGAAGAAATACGAGTTGAGTTGAGGGAGAATCACTCTATAAATTTGTTTATTTTATGACGATCTCGAACAATTTTGTTTTCAGTACATTAAACTTTCTGTTTCTCAAAAAGAAACATGACCTTATTTTTCTTTCCTAGGGAAAAGGGAAATAACTACATTCCAGTATGAAACAATCATCTCTATGCCAATAACAAATTTTGGAAATTAATTTCTCACAGGAAGCAATAAACACTATTAATTTGACTCTCCAAATAGAAACTTATTGAATTCGTAGTTAAAACTTGATTGCAGCAACTTCAAATTAAAATTAAGGATAAACTTCAATGAGAGACTTGAAGCCACTAATAGGGATAATTTTGTAGCTACTGAAACCTGCATCATGTATGAGTTTCTCCCATTCTGTCTTGGTTCTTTCTTTACCAAGAAACATTGTAAGCATCACCAAATCATATTCCAATTGCAACTCAGTTAATCCATGATCATCACTTGTTTCATCAATCGATATGTCGATGATAATCACTTTTCCATCTTTTCCTTTGTGAGAAATAGCTTCTTTGCTGTTCTTCAATATTTGTAAGGATAGTTCATCGTTCCAATCATGCAAAACCCACTGTAATGAAAACAATATAGATTTAATTTAGTCATTTTCTTGATACAAAATTTTCACCTTAGTTTGTTACTAGTTACTATCTATTTAGCTCTATTCCTCGCTATGAAGTACTGTCACTGACACCATACAACACTGATACTGACATGTAGATACTAGTAATAATTTTAAAAATTATCAGGGACTGAATGTATGAAATCGCGTGTCACTGTTATATTCATGTCAGACATTGGAGTGTCGGATACTGTATCCGGGATACATGACACACCTATAATTAATGTGTCGGTGCTACATAGTTTCTCATAACCGAAAAAATGAACAAATTCAAATAGTAACAGTTGATAAAAATAAGCAAACCTTGAGTAAAACAGCATCTGCAGGAGGGATAGATTTGAACATATCACCACCAACAAAGTTCAAATTTTCATTACCAGTTAAGTTACCAACAACCTGTGGTTGATCAAAAACAGTACATTTAATGTTTGGAAAAGCTTCATGAATGAGTTTTGTGACACCACCAGTTCCACCAGCCACATCAACAAGAGACTCCAAACCCTCAAACACAGGCTTGTTTTCTTTAAGAGCAAGCTTGAACATTCTAGAATCAGCAGCCATAGCATCTTGAAACATACTTAAAGTATCAGAATCTCTGTTGAGAAAATCCCAATAGTTCTCCCCTTTTGCACACTCAAACAGAGTTTGTTCTTTATCCTCTTTGAACCATTTCTCTGAAGAGTTCCACATGTCTATAGAACTTGGATGAAGTGCTCCTTTAATAAGTGTTGATAAACATGTTGATTTTCCACTTATGAGAAGCTTTGAAGATGGTGTGAGAGCATAAGCTATTTCTTCTTCCCCTTCTTCGCTTTTCACTCTTGTTTTCACAAAGAAACCGTTGTGTGTTAACAGACGCAAGAATCGATAGACGATGTTAACTTTTGAAGGGTGGAGTTTCAAAGATGAAGCTAATTCAGTAAGAGTCATTGGTTTTCCATGGTTATGGATTGCATCAGCTATGCCAAGTTCCATAGCAGATTTGAGTGCCATGGAACTTACAAAATTGTATACATGTTTGTACAAATGGATTTGAGCATGATAAAGTTCAGTTTCTTCAGAAGCATTTGTACTGAAATCCATTTCTATTCTCTTGTTTACGTACTTTGTTAATGTATTATTGTGTTTTGTAGGAAATTGATATGTAAAAATAAACTATAGTACGAACCTTTTTATACGTTTCAAATGTTGAACAGAATATAATGGTCTAAGATGAAGACAGCCAAAAAATAATGCATTGTATTTTGTCTTGTTTGGCTGCGATTGTGAATTCATTGCTGGCGGCCATGCATTTAGAGGATCAGATGATACTGTTGTCATGAGTTATGAATAAGTTGTGTAGCTTATTTGAACGGAGTAGGTGGAGTTTGGTAGGCCATGACTCAAGAAGCCTCAGTTGTGTTCATTTTTGCACATAATTGACTCTTTAGCTGCTTCAATTTTTTTTTTTTTAAATGTTTAAATCATATATTCTCAATGGAAGTACCTTTTTCTAATGGTATGTAACTTGTCACTGCAACTCTTCATCTTTCTAGTCAATTATTATTACAGTTAGATTTTTTTTTTTAACTTTAGTTAAAATATATTATTCTTTGTAAAATTTGAATAAAATTTTAATAAATTACTTCACTAAAAAAATAATAATAATAAATTATGAGTAGGATATCACCACTTTTTAAAAGAGATTGAGAATATCATTCCTATGGTTTTGTATATATATATATTGGCACATTTTTTTTTATATATTAATAATTCTAGTAATATGGAGCTCTTTTTTTATATATATTTTTTATTTAACAAGTAATATGTAGTTCTTATTTTTTTTGAAATACAAAGCTGACGACTAATTGGTAGAACATATAAACGAGAATATTTATGATGGGAGTGGTTATGGTGCATAAGCTTTTTCCTTATGCACCGTGCATAAATAATGAAA
The DNA here is from genome assembly GCA_030408175.1 of Trifolium repens. Lineage (NCBI taxonomy): Eukaryota > Viridiplantae > Streptophyta > Magnoliopsida > Fabales > Fabaceae > Trifolium > Trifolium repens. The sequence goes on along the minus strand of CP125842.1, from coordinate 40,068,385 downwards.
ATTGTTTAATGCACCCCCCAGATTGCTTAGTGCACCCCTTAGACTGCTTAGCGCACCCCCAAATTTCTAGTGCACCCCTTAAAAATCTGGGGTGCGCTAAGAAATCTGGTGGTGCACTAGAAATCTGGGCGTGCGCTAAGCAATTTTGGATATTTATGCACGGAGCATAAACATGGCTTATGCACCATAACTTGTGCCATTTATGATATGATATTTAGGTTTCTTAACACATATCTTTTTGTATATTTTTTAATATATTATTTTGATATTTCAATTATTGAGATAATTTCATTATATTTTTTAAATATTTATGCAACCCATAAAAAAGTCTAAATTGGGCCTAGCTAACCTTATTATATATAAAAATATTTACTTTTTACATGCCCGTAACACTCACGTACCAGTGGCACTCCCAATTTACCCCCTCGCTACTTAGGATGCTAGTGTGTAAATTGCAAAAAATAGATACATCGCGGGTTGCTTCATGCGTAATGAATACAATGACGATGATGTTCGCTCCCTACATAGTGAACATGTTGACAGTGGTAGAGGCTGCTAAAGAGACGTTGAGAAGTTACCGTAGGCTGTCTATCAACTCTTTCCATCTTGCGCGATCTATGTCTTCTTGTTTCAATTTAAATATTATGTATTTTTTTGTCTAATAAGTTTTTTTAGAGAGATATGAGTAGTCGAAACGGGTACTTCACAATTGGGACTTTAGCGGAACAAATGAGACTGTCCCATAGTACTACCTGTGGTGGTCATTGAAAAATAGGTGGTTATGTTTCTGCTGCGATAACTACCCTTTTTATATCTTTGTTTCTGGCACAGGTGCAAACAAGTTCAAGGTTTCGGTTGAAGATGAGACAAAATTTCACAAGAGGAGCTTGTTTACTTTATTGAATTGAAAATGAAAATGCTGGATGTAATTTTTTTGTCTAATCTTTAATGAAAAATTTCATATTCAATTATTTGTTTACCAATTAATTAATTTTCCCTTCACTGTCGTTTTAGTCTTGATGTTAATTGAATTATGTTACAGAGATGTTCGCCATATAAGTAGCGAACATCATTGTAGTTCACTATGCACGCATCGAACAACTGTATCGTTCGCTTCCTATATGGCAAACGATGTTGTGTTTTGCTTACTGCAAACAGTGCAGTGGTTCGCCAACTGTTAAAGATCATAGCGAGAGTCAAGAGAAGAAGAAAGAAGAAATTGGTCAGGTGACCGAAGTATAATGTGTTATGCGAACTTCTCTATTATGGCTGTAAATTAGCCTTTGTTCTAGTTACCGAGACTCTGTTTGAGAAGACAAATAAGCTAGCTTATAACTTATATCTTATAAGCTAAAAGATCTGTTTAGTAACGGTTTTTTCATTATAAGTTTATAGATTATTTTACTAGTTTATAGCTTATTTTTTAAACGCTATTTCAAGTAGCTTATGAACTATTAGCTTATCATTTTTTCTTTCAACTTTACCCCTTGAAACAAATTAAATATTAATTAAACATATCATTTTTATTTCATTTGATACATATAAGTTAGTTTAACTGATAATTTTACCAAACATTATAAATTTAATCAGCTAGTTTATTTGCTATAAGCTAGCTTTTAAGTTATTCGCTATAAGTTCTTCCACTATAAGTTAACTTATCAAAACAGAGCCTAAGTTACTCCCTCTATTCCAGAATAAGGGAAAATTGATCAAACAAAATTGATTTATTTAGTCTAAATTTTTAATCAAATACAGTAATTTTTTTTTATATTTTGGGATAGAGGGAGTTCTTCTTTAGATAATTTTAGTAAATTGAAGACAAAATCATTTAGGGAAAAAAATATATATAGGTAAATTTAGTGGGTAATACCCACTTGATTTTAGTTTTTTTTTTCTTTCTTTTTTTGTCTTTTCTTTTGGTCAGTTTGTACTATCCACTTGATTATGAGGTTTACTTATTAGTATTAATTTTACCATTATTTTGATACTTTGTTAATTCCTAGAGAGACATTGATTCATCCCAAGATTAGCCCAAAATTTACATATTTCGTATAATTGGTGATTTCAATGATATTTTGTCTGCAAATGAGAAGAAGGGTAAGGAATGACAGGTCTAACAAGTTTATTGATGGCTTTCTGCAAACTATCCTAAATGCTGGATTATTCGATGCTAATGGAGCATTAGCTAATGAGGCTTGGTTTCAAATGTTTCCTCGTGCTAACGTGGAGAAACTAGTTGTGCCTGCTTTAAATCACTACCCTATTCTTCTTGATCGTGATCTTGTTAGGTTTGGAGGTCACATCGCAAGTTTAATTAAGTTTGAAAATGCATGGTGTCTTGAGTCTGAGTTTGATGATGTTGTACACCGGTGCTGGAATAATTATTCGGATATGCTTATTTAGCCCTGACTTGAAGATCAAAGAAAAAAGAACAAAAAATGTTGGAATAAAGTGGGTCTGACATGAACCTCTAAGATTTTAATTGGTTTTGATGATAACAAAGTATTAAAATTGCAATTGGTATTACTAATATTTATTCTAGTGTGCAGAGTTATAAGATAAAATTCATTCAGAAGCACTATGAATAAAAGCAGAGAAGCCAAGCAAAGAAGCTCTGAAGGCCTATCACTGTTCATCAGAAGCTTAAAATTCAAGGTCTAAAGGAAGTGGCTCTGAGGACAAAAGCAAGGCTCTGAAGGTTTCAGAAGCTGAGAACCTTAAGAAGCTACATTCCAGGCTCTGAAACAAAGGGAATTTGCGTCACTCAAGAACTGATAGAATCAGAACCAATGATTGAAGAACAATCCTTTTTGGGACTCTGTCACATCCACAGGAAGGAATATTCGTTGGTACAACGTTAATCTTATCCATAAGTGGAGCGCATTTGAGGATTGTACTATCGTACTATTATTACTCAAAATGGTTGAGTAATAATTCAAATTGCAAGGTAGTGAAATTGGATTTCTTTGCTAAAGAAGGCAATCAACAGCTAGCAATTGTACGAGCAAATTCCAGCTGGCACCTTATCTCTCTTCAACGGTCATCACCTTCCATCCAAGTATAAATAGAAGACTCAAATGAAAGAAATGACTATTGTTCTATTACTGCGTTTAAGGCTCTGAAGTATTCTGACATTATTTGTTCAATCTGTCATTCAAGTCTTAAAGCAATTTGTGTTGTATTTTGTAAACACCTCTGATTGTATATCAAGTGTCCATAAACAATCTTTCTTACATTTTAAGTTTGTTTGTGAAGTCTCTTGTTTAGTGAAACTTGAGCACCTGAGAAGTCTCTTGCAAGTGTGCTTGAACAAGTTGTAATCTTGTAAAGATTATAGTGAAAAGCTCTTGTTAGTAACAAGGGGACTGGACGTACTCTAAATTTGTGAGGGGAATCAGGATAAATTGTGCGTCTTTCTTTCTCTCTCTCAGCACCCTTATTTATTTTGTGTTAATATCCGCTGCAAACGTGTTCTAACTTAGAAAAAGTTTTAATTCTCAAAACACAATTCAACCCCTCCTTCTTGTGTTTTTCTACCTTCAATTGGTATCAGAGCAAGGTCTGTTGCGTAAATCACATAACTGTGAAACAGTAAAGATCCAGAAGGGAAAACATGTCTGCTGAGAAGAACAACAATTAGATTCCTTTCAACTATGACTCAAACTCACGTGAAAGGAAGTCATCTGATAAGGTTCCTTTCTTCAACGGAACTGAGACTGGTTACCCTTTTTGGAAAACCAAGATGTATAGTCATATCATGGGTATTGACTGTGACTTATGGGACTTGGTAGAAGATGGAGTTAACTTTGAAAATATGGACTTAGAAGGAGTAGTCAGTTCTCATAACAAGAAAGCATTTACACCCACTCAGAAGCTAGAGTACAAGAAGCATCACTCTGTAAAAGGAATGATGACGAATGCTATCTCACACGATAAGTACCTCAAAATTGGAGATAAAAGAATTGCAAAGTCAATTTGGGATTCTTTAAAATCCAAGTATGAGGGAAACAAACAAGTTAAAGAGGCCAAGGCTAACTTGTTGGTGCATCAGTATGAACTGTTTAAGATGAAGGACGGAGAGGACATTGAAACTATGTTCTCAAGGTTTTAAATTTTAGTATCTGGCTTTCAAATATTAGACAAGAGTTATACTGAAGCAGATCATGTGAGAAAGGTACTAAGAAGCTTGCCACCTAAGTGGAGACCCAAGGTGACTGCCTTTCAAGAGTCTAAGGATTTGGATACTGTATCCCTTGAAAGCTTAGTTAGCTCATTGAAAAGTCATGAAATGGAGCTAATGACTGATGAATCAACTAAGAAGATGAAAGGGATAGCCTTAAGCTCCAAGAGCTCTTCAAAGGCTCTGAAGGCTAAGGTTGTAGACTCTGAAGACGAACCCTCTGAAGAAGGTAATGAGATTGGGTCTGAGGATGAAGAGGAGATGGTATTGATGGCTGCTAAAGTTTCCCAATGGGCGAAACGAAGCAAGAAGTAAGTTTCCCAATGGGCGAAACGAAGCAAGAAGTACGCAGGTAAATTTGGAGGATCTTCCAAAAGAATGAGCACTGTCAAAGACAAGAAGGAAGATCAAAGCAAATGCTTCAAATGCAACAAGCCTGGCCATTTCATTGCTGATTGTCCGGAAAACAAAAGCAGGCCATCTAAGCAAAGCTCCAGCAAAGAGAGATACAAGAGTAAAGTCAAGAAGAGCTTCCTAGCAACGTGGGAAGATCTTGACAAAGACTCAGATTCAGAAGGAGATGAGGAAGCAAATTTGGCACTGATGGCAACTACCTCTGACAGAGAGGACTCTGATGAAGGTTCAGACTCTGAAGATGAGGAAGAGGTAATAGCTAAACTATCTAGAGTTGAATTAATAGATTCTCTTAAGGATGCCCTAAAAATTCTCACTAAAAAGGCAGGTGAATGTAAGGTCTTGAAAAAGTCTTACAATAACCTAACTGAGAAAATGAACATAATAGTTGAAGAAAATGAGTCTTTAAAAAGTAGAAACTCATTTATGGAAACTCATTATGTTTATGATGATAAGGTTCCTCCATAGCATGAATTTGCACTGCAGGAATTTCTCATCAATGGCATGAAGAGAAGCAAGATAGCTTCATTAATATACCATGTTAGTAGGAACATAGGTGAAGGTCTTGGATTTTTGCATTTTAAAGATAATCCATTACTTTCTAAACCCTCTAACATTGATAAAGCAAAACCTAAGGTTGTTTTTGTCAAGAGCCAATCAGAAGTCTTAGATATACCAGATTCTGAAAGATTAATTGAGTCAGAGGTTAAGAAGTCTCAGGTTCTGAATACTTCAGAGCCTAAGGCCTCCAAACCTCAGAACTATGTAAAAACAAACAAGGTTCTGGTATACTCTAAAGCTAAGTCTAAAAGTTATTCAGAGCCTAAAAAGTTTTCTAAAAGCTCTAATAACTTCAGAACTACTGATAGGCCTCATAAGCAAAAACAACCTAGGATAGCAAGGACTAACCATAAAGGACCCATAAAAATATGGGTACCAAAATCTGAGATTGTTTATGCTTCAGATTTGCACACCAAGAAGGCAAGAACACCATTCTTGGTACCTGGACAGTGGCTGCTCGCGTCACATGACAAGAGACAAGCATATGTTCCAAACCCTGACTCTAAAAGAGGGAGGAACTGTGGGATTTGGAGGAAACCAAAAAGGGAAGATCACTGGTACTGGTACAGTTGGTAATTCTTCTCTTTCTATTAAAGATGTTTGGTTAGTTGATGGCCTCAAACATAATCTACTTAGCATTAGCCAATTTTGTGATAGTGGATATGTTGTTAAGTTTAATAAAGATGCATGTACTGTAATTAAAGAGTCTGACGAGTCTGTAGTGTTCAGAGGCCTAAGGAAAGACAATGTTTATAAAATCAATCTGTCAGAACTCACAAAGCAAAAGATAGTATGTCTTTTATCTCTGAATGATGAGAAATGGGTCTGGCACCAACGCTTAGGACATGCTAACTGGAGATTAATCTCTAAGCTCGGCAAACTAAGCTTGGTGTGGTCCTTGTCAGATTGGAAAGATTTCAAAAACCTCTTTTAAACCTAAAAACATTGTCTCCACCTCAAGACCTCTTGAACTGCTTCACATTGATTTGTTTGGCCCTGTAAGTACAGCCTCAATCAATGGAAAGAAATATGGACTTGTCATTGTTGATGATTACAGTAGATGGACTTGGGTTAAATTTCTTAGAGTAAAAGATGATGCATATGATGTGTTTACCATCTTTTGCACACAAGTGCAAAGTGAAAAGAGTCTCAAGATTTTAAAGATCAGAAGTGATCATGGGGGTGAGTTTGAAAACGAACCCTTTGCAACTTTTTGTGAAGACCATGGAATTATCCATGAGTTCTCAGCTCCTAGAACACCACAACAAAATGGTGTTGTAGAGAGAAAGAACAGGTCTTTACAAGAGATGGCAAGAACCATGATGCACGAGACTAAACTTGCTAAGCACTTCTGGGCAGAAGCTGTGAACACAGCTTGTTATATTCAAAATAGGATCTATATAAGATCTATCTTGAATAAAACAACATACGAGCTTTTTAAAGGAAGAAAACCCAATATCTCTTATTTTCATCAGTTTGGATGTACCTGTTACATTCTGAACAATAAGGCCTACAAAAGAAAATTTGATGCCAAAGCTTGTAAGGGAATCTTTATAGGTTACTCTGAACGCTCAAAGGCATACAGATTGTATAATTCTGAAACTAACACAGTGGAAGAATCTATACATGTTAGATTTGATGACAAAGAGCCTGACAGTAAAATGTCAGAGCAGGATAGTAGCTATGCAGGTGTTCCATACCAATATGTCAATCCAGAACCTGAGAAAGCATCAGAAGCTAATGAAACGTCAGAAGCTGAATTGGAAGGAGCCTCTGATGAAACATCTCCAATAGAAGCATCTGAAGAACATGGTGATATCTCAGAAGATGATACTCAAGCAAGTGCTGAAACTAATGAAGTTCCAAACAGAAAATTCAAATGTAGATCATCACATCCAGAAGATCTCATTCTTGGAAACAAAGAGAGTCCAAGAAAAACAAGATCAGATTATCAACAACATGATTCACTTCTAGGACTCATATCCATGATAGAACCTAAGACTGTTGATGAAGCTCTTTCTGATGATGGATGGATTGTAGCAATGCAAGATGAGCTAAATCAGTTTCAAAGAAATGATGTGTGGGATTTGGTACCAAGACCAACACACAAAAACATCATTGGAACCAAGTGGGTATTTAGGAACAAACTGAATGAACAAGGTGAAGTGGTAAGATACAAGGCTAGACTTGTAGCACAAGGCTATAGTCAGCAAGAAGACATTGACTTCACTGAAACATTTGCTCCAGTAGCAAGACTGGAAGCAATCGGGTTATTGTTATCATATGCAGTTAATAATGGAATAACCTTATACCAAATGGATGTTAAGAGTGCCTTTCTAAATGGTGTTATTTCTGAAGAAGTATATGTCAAACAACCTCCAGATTTTGAGGACCTGAAAAACCCTGAGTATGTTTTTAAACTTAAGAAATCACTCTATGGTCTTAAACAAGCTCCAAGAGCTTGGTATGAAAGACTGAGTAATTTCCTTTTAGAAAATGGTTTTCAAAAAGGTCAAATTGACAATACATTATTCAGAAAGACAACTAAGAAAGACATCTTAATTATTCAAATTTATGTTGATGATATTATTTTTGGTTCTACTAATGCTTCCTTGTGCAAGAATTTTTCTAAGCTAATGCAGGATGAATTTGAGATGAGCATGATGGGTGAACTAAAGTTTTTCCTTGGAATTCAAATCAATCAAGGAAAAGATGGCACTTACATTCATCAGAGCAAGTATACAAAAGAGCTTCTGAAGAAGTTCAATCTTGAAGACTGTAAGATAATGTCAACTCCCATGCATCCTACAAGCAGCCTAAGCAAGGAAGAAATTGGAAGCAAAGTAGATCAAAAGCTGTATAGAGGTATGATTGGTTCTTTACTCTATCTAACAGCTTCTAGACCTGATATTTTATATAGTGTATGCTTGTGTGCAAGATTCCAGTCAGATCCTAGAGAACCTCACTTAACTACTGTTAAGAGGATCTTTAGATATCTGAAAGGAACTACTAATCTAGGGCTTCTTTATAAAAAATCCCTATATAGTAAGCTAATTGGATTCTGTGATGCTGACTATGCTGGAGACAAGATTGAGAGAAAATCCACTAGTGGAAATTGCCAATTTATTGGTGAGAATCTCATATCTTGGGCCAGCAAGAGACAAACAACTATTGCTTTGTCTATAGCAGAAACAGAATACATCTCAGCAGCTAAATGCTACACACAGCTTCTCTGGATGAAATATCAGTTAGAGGACTATAACATAGCTAAAAGTAGTATTCCACTGTACTGTGATAATACTGCTGCTATTCATTTATCTAAGAACCCAATTTTGCATTCCAGAGCTAAGCATATTGAAATTAAGCATCATTTTATAAGAGATCATGTTCAAAAAGGTACAATAGATATTCAATTCATTGATACTGATCATCAATGGGCTGACATATTTACTAAACATTTGGCTATTGAACGTTTTGATTTCATTAAAAAGAATTTAAACATGCATTTTATCTCTGAAGAAAACTAGCTCTGAGATGCAAAATAAAATCAGGATCTGAAGCTTGTTCAAAGCCTCTAATAATTCAGAGTCTCCTTTGGGAAGTTCTGAATAATTTGGGCTCTGAAGAGTAACAGGTTCTGATGAGGTGTTAGATATAAATGAGTTTGGCTCTGAACTAGACGGAAATGAAATGTTTAGTACTAGTTAGTGTACAACAGTTGTCTGTACGCGTGTCAGCTTTGATTAAGTCCTTCTTACACGTGTCTAGATCCTGATGGGTAGAGAACAGTTAATGATGAATTTGCAGTTAATCAATTTTAAATTAATTTTTAAAACTGTTCGCGCTCCCTCCAATGGTTTGCTTTTTCTGTGTTTGTGTGCTACTTTCTACTTATATGTCACTTCACTCACATTGCACAACTTTTACACATAATCACTTCCTACACAAACCTAAACCCCAGAAAATTTCCCAAATTCTCTCTGCTTCTCAAAATCGTTCGCAATCATGACTGCTCAACCTACTCGCAACATTGTTCAACGTGAGTTCAACCCAGAATTGCCTCCTGTGATTGATCTCTCTTCTCAAGCAAAACTTGTTATTAAAGAAAATACAACCGATGCTGGTCCAGAAGCATTTGAGTTTGTTACAGAGAAGTTCATTGATTTTGATAGTTTGAAAGAAAACGGTATTGATATTCAAGGTTTGTTTTATGATCAACAATGGGGAAATTACTTTGAGATGTTGAATGGTTTCGTCTACTACGATATTGTGAAGTACTTCTGGCAAAAAGCAACAATTTTTGATAAGGCTAGCGCTGATGAAGAAGTTAGATAGATGGTAGAGAAGGATGATTCTTTAAAAGGAAAGACTAGAGTTCAACTGGGTTTGAGACCTTTCAAAGGAAATGAAATTAGGTCTAACATTTTCGGAATAAATGTTCTGATTACTCAAGAACATGTAGCGAAAGTATTAGGCTTGGATAATGAGGGGGAGAATGTGGATAGCTATGATGAAAAGAGCAAGCATCTGGAAGCCATTAAGAAGGATTTATTTCTTCTTGGTAGTTCAAAAGCTGATTTTGGTAAATCAAAATTCATGAAGCAAAATTTCAACTTTGCTTTTAGAGTATTTCTTGCCTCTATCATCACAAGAGAAGGAGGATTTGATACAATCTCTATACCTCACAGACATTTCATCTGGTTCTTATATAAGAAGGTCAAAATCAACCTGGCAGAGCTTCTGTTTGACCACCTCTGCTTTACAATCTCCAAGAGTAGAACAAAATCACCTTCTGTGATCCATCACCCAAGATTGATTTCTGAAATTGTTCGTCAGACAAGGCTAACTGATATTTTGAGTTCTAAAGAGAAGTTAAGAGTGTACCAAACTGCCAAGTATGATGCTTGTGTGTTGGTGAACATGAAGCTAGTTAAGAAAGGAGACCTGAAGAAACCTCAGAATCCTCTGAAGACAATATATGAAAACTACTTGTGGTGTGATGGTTTTCCAACTATATCAGAACATGACAATGAGGATGTCATCAAAAACTTCTTGGAAATTGTGAAAAGAGATAATGGAGTAAGTATGCCCAGAAGCATGGTAGTCAGTGTACCAAACTGGGACATTTTCAAAAGACCTAAGGAGATTACTAGGTCAAGAAGGAAACCTCAACCAGTAGAGCAAGAATTAGTTGAGGAGGGATCACAAGAGCATTATGAAGATTAGAGTGCCACTGAGGATGATGAAAGGGTCACTGAGGAACAGTTTGCTAAGATTGCTCAAAGAAAAGCTATTCAGAAGGAGATAAGATCAAAGAAGAGAAATGAAAGGCCTACAGCTGCTGCTGAAGACCTGACCTGCTGCTGGCACTTCAAAAGGTAATGTCTCTAAACCTAATCCTGATAACAATTCTGAGGCTCAAGAACCCCCCATAGATTATACCAAACCTTTGAAAGTCATTCTACCCTCTCCACAATCATCATCATCATCAGCAGGCACTTTGTCTGAAACAAGTACTGACTCATCAGAGATTCTTAGAAAATCCACTAAGAACCTCAACAAACACAAGAAAACAACACCCATAAAAAAGGCTCCATTGAAAAGAACCCCCATCAAAAAGACTCCCAACAAAACCAAAGACAATCCACCAAAAGAAACAATTGACACTTCCATCCTTGATCACCTCACCACACATTTGTCTGGTGATGCCTTCATTCACTCAAATCTTGATTCACCAAATCATCCCATTAACAAGTTTGTAAATACTACATCTGAACCACCTCAAAATACACCTCTTCAAGAACCACCAATCATTTTAGTCCAAACTCCACCACAAAACATTGCTGTCCCTGAACAAGAAAATCCACCCACCTTCTCACCAGCCATTCAGGATAAAGTAATGACTCATTCTGAAGCTCACATTGCTTCACCTAAACCATCAGAACAACCACCTTCACACTTACCAGAACAAATCATTTCTGATGAACATGTTCAGAACACTCCTGAACAAGAACACCACACCACTCCTGAACAAACCCCATCTGAACACCAACATATTCAAACACCCCCTTCACCACATCTTATACATGGTCCTACCTACAAACCCTTGACATTGGATGAACTGGTCCTCCCTGTTGAGTTTGCTTTGCCTATTCAAGAGAGGCTAATGAAAGAAGCCATAAACATTGATGATGACCAAATTTCATCATCTCTCTCTCCAGAACACACCATTGACCTTAGCAAAATCAAAATCATCCCTCTGAAAAGAAAAAGACCTGAACCAACCACTCCCTTCAACAAAAGCCAACCATTTTTCAATCCTATATCATAACCCAATCTTGAGCTCTTAGATATTGCTATCAGCATTAGTCTCAAGAGACTGAAGTGCATGGAAAAAGAGACCCTTATTTTTCCTTCTGATGTGGATGTTGAAATCAGAGATCTGGAAGGAAAGTTCAGTGAAACGTTGAAGCTTTTGGGTGATCATGTCAAGGAAAGAATCAAAGGAAAAGGCATGGATGCTATTAGCCATATCATGGACTCTGCCAACCACTCTCATGCTCCCAGACTCACCTTTTTCAATTATGAAGAAGAGTGTCAACGTTTGGAAAGTATAGGCCCTTCAGTTGAAGAAGCTGCAAGGCTACTTGAGGACGAAGAAAAGTATAACCAACTGGTTGATGATGCTGAGCAGGCTAGGATAGCTACTGAAGCAGAACATAAGAGGCTGGCAGAGCAAGAAGCTATAAATTTGTTTGTTGATAGAGCAGTTCAAATTGCTGTGGTTGAAACTGCTAAAATCCATGAAAATCAAGTCAATGAAGAAGACCACACTATGCTTGATCAGAACGTCAATGAAGTAGGCTCAGATAAGGGTAAGGCTCCCATTGTTGATAAGACCCCTCCTAGCACACCTCCAAAAATTATTCAAGGCTCTCCTTCTTCTACTATTCCTCCAGCCATACAAAGCGCTCTGAATGACATCAGAGAAGAAATGAGGAATGAGATAGATGAACTCATGGCTGATTTTAGAGATGACTTAAACAGAGCTGGGGAAGCTACTAATAAGAGATTGGATGCAATGATGGAGATGCTACTGAAGCTCACTCAAGAGAGAAATTAACCTTATGTTTGAGCACCTGTTTGTAATATGTTCTGATGTACTTTGTTTGGATAATCTCTTTTGATTAAATTTAATGTTTATCCATATCTGTGTTTATCTGATTGTGTGTTAATTTTATTTTTGTTTTTCAAAATTAAAATCTATATTCACTGATTCTGTCTGGTACTTTTGGGGCTACTGACCCTAGTGTGAGGTGTTGAAGAGCATCTCAGTTTTAAACTTATATACTAGGCTTTTAAAAACCTAAGGGTCCCCCTCATCAGTACTCCTGTTTACTCATGAAATAGCTTCTTAGTATTATAGCCTGTTTAACAGTGGGGCACCAATACTGAATGAGGCGTGTCTGGTAACAGGTTTTCTGACATTTTTAAGTGAATATTAAAGAAACATGCTGAGACAAAAGAAAGAAATTAAAGCAGAAAATTTTATTAATATTATTGAAGAATTCTCTATTACATTGATAGTGACACCCTACTTAGAATCAACATCAGCAGCCTCTGGCTTATCTTTCTTGGGCTCTGATTCAGCAGTGCTTACATATGAAAGATAGTCACGTAGGGCTTGCTGAGCCTCAGCTTGATACTCTTCGTAAGGCTTGTCAGGATCATATGTCCATAAGAAATCTTCAAGGTCAGAGCCTATTTCTTCAAGCTTTGACTCTGTTAAAACTACTTCTCGCTTATTTCTTTCATACAGCTGCCTGTTTCTTTCGGAACGTGAAGATTCTGCTTCCTTCTTGATCACTTCTTTTGATCCTGAAACACTCTTTGCAGTTTCCCTTTCCATTGTTTGTTTATTCTTTGATTATTCTGTATGAATAAAATGAGAAGAATCATTCCCTTTTTATAGTGCTCTCAAACATTCTTGTCTACATGAGAATCAACAAAGTTCATTTAATGAACATAGTTGTAACCTCTCTTTGACTTGACTGTCTTGGTGTCATGCATGTTTGACTGTCATTTTCTGTGCTTTTTGACTGATGCCAAAAGTGGGAGTAAGGATAGCGTTAAAATTAATGTTGATTGATTCTATTACTGCTTAAAGACCTGAAACTGTTATGCATATGCATTCTGAATCAATTTCTATCCCTTCTGAATCCTTCTCATTCTGAACTTTATTGAAAAGGGGAGAAAATTTAAGAACCTAAAATTAAATTTCATAGATAATATAAGAGAAGATTGCAAACCTTCTCTGATTATTATCAGACCCTAAGAAGCAAAACTTACAAAACTATGCCTCTAAGAGTCAAATATGAAAATTCAATTTAAGTTAATAAATTAACTCTTAAACTGTTTTAATTAATTATGGATAAGACTTAGGGGGAGCTTATAAACCTAACCCTATGGATTATCACACTCAGGGGGAGATTGCAAACCTTTGAAACCTGAAGTCAACATAAATAATTAAATCAACAACAATTGAATTTTAATGATTTAGTTTGTCATCATCAAAAAGGGGAAGATTGTTGGAACAAAGTGGGTCTGACATGAACCTCTAAGATTTTAATTGGTTTTGATGATAACAAAGTATTAAAATTGCAATTGGTATTACTAATATTTATTCTAGTGTGCAGAATTATAAGATAAAATTCATTCAAAAGCACTATGAATAAAAGCAGAGAAGCCAAGCAAAGAAGCTCTGAAGGCCTATCACTGTTCATCAGAAGCTTAAAATTCAAGGTCTGAAGGAAGTGGCTCTGAGGACAAAAGCAAGGCTCTGAAGGTTTCAGAAGCTGAGAACCTTAAGAAGCTACATTCCAGGCTCTGAAACAAAAGGAATTTGCGTCACTTAAGAACTGACAGAATCAGAACCAATGATTGAAGAACAATCCTTTTTGGGACTCTGTCACATCCACATGAAGGAATATTCGTTGGTACAACGTTAATCTTATCCATAAGTGGAGCGCATTTGAGGATTGTACTATCGTACTATTATTACTCAAAATGGTTGAGTAATAATTCAAATTGCAAGGTAGTGGAATTGGATTTCTTTGCTAAAGAAGGCAATCAACAGCTAGCAATTGTACGAGCAAATTCCAGCTGGCATCTTATCTCTCTGCAACGGTCATCACCTTCCATCCAAGTATAAATAGAAGACTCAAATGGAAGAAATGACTACTGTTCTATTACTGCGTTTAGGGCTCTGAAGTATTCTGACATTATTTGTTCAATCTGTCATTCAAGTCTTAAAGCAATTTGTGTTGTATTTTGTAAACACCTCTGATTGTATATCAAGTGTCCATAAACAATCATTCTTAGATTTTAAGTTTGTTTGTGAAGTCTCTTGTTTAGTGAAACTTGAGCACCTGAGAAGTCTCTTGCAAGTGTGCTTGAACAAGTTGTAATCTTGTAAAGATTATAGTGAAAAGCTCTTGTTAGTAACAAGGGGACTGGACGTACTCTCAATTTGTGAGGGGAACCAGGATAAATTGTGTGTCTTTCTTTCTCTCTCTCAGCACCCTTATTTATTTTGTGTTAATATCCGCTGCAAACGTGTTCTAACTTAGAAAAAGTTTTAATTCTCAAAACACAATTCAACCCCCCCTTCTTGTGTTTTTCTACCTTCAAAGAATGCTGGAAAAATTTGTTACCAAGCTTCTACCAAATGTTTTGGAATTTATGCAGCCATGATGATATCTTTGAGGAGTGTTGTTCTTGGCTCAATAGAGGTCAATTCCATGCTACCCTCAATATGTCAAATATTGCCCTCATATATTCCTAAAGGTGAAGAACAAAAGACTATGAAGGATTGGAGACTGATTTCCCTATGCAATTTTATTTATAAATTATAGTATCCAAAGTGTTTGCATAGGCTGAAGAGAGTTCTTGATAAATGCATTTCAGATAACCATAGGTAAACTAGATAATGTTGCGCTCAAATTTGATATAAGAAAAACTTATGACTAATCGATTAAGATTACCTTAAGGAGGTGATGGTTAAGATGGATTTCTCTCAACAATGAGTTTGGTGAGTTATGATGCGTGAATCGGTAGATTATTCTGTGATTGTCAATGATGACATGGTTGGTCAAATTATTCTAGGACGTGGGTTACAACAACATCCTTTATCACCGTATCTCTTTATTATTTGTGTTGAAGGGCTCTTAGGTCTCATTAGAGAAGCGGAGGGTCGGGGAGATATCCATGGCAGCAAAGCAAGATTTTTAGAAATGCAGCAATAATCTCTCACCTTTTTGTTTTTCAGGAATGAGGAGCATGAAGTTCAAACTATGAAAAATATATTGGTGACTTATGAAGCAATGTCAGGACAGGCTATTAGCCTCCCAAAGTCCGAGATTTTTTGTAGCAGGAATGTTCCGCAAGCGGTCAATAACATTATTACCAACATATTGGGTGTGCAAGCTGTGTTAGGTGCTGGAAAATATGTTGGATTACCTTCAATTTCATTAAAGATAGAGTATGCGCAAGATGAATTCGTGCAAGCAGCAAGTGTGTCTATGTAAAGCAGGGCTAGAAGTGTTAATTAAATCGGTTCTGCAAAGTGCAAACTATTTCATCTTACGTTATGAGCATCTTTATTATTCCTAGCTCCCTTATAGATGCAATTGAAAAGATGATGAATGCATTTTGGTGGGGTCATGGCGGTTCCAATAATAAAAGTATTCACTGGCTGTCATTGAAAAAAACTCTCCGTACATAAAAACAGTGGAGCTATGGGCTTTAAGAACCTTACAACTTTCAACCTTGCGAATTGCGATGTTTGGAAAACAAGAATGGAAACTCCAATTTAATCCAAGTAATGGTGGCTGAAAGTTCCTATAAAGGTTAAAAATTTAGTGTGCCAGATGTGTCGTGGTTTCTTTCGAACTCGTGCTCGTCTACGAGACAAAGGAGTTCAATGTTCACCGACTTGTGTTGTGTGCAATGATAACTAGGAAGATACTGTACACATCTTATTTGCTTGTCCTTTGTCTGTGCAAGTTTGGCGTGCTGCTGGTTTGTAGGATCAAATTGAGGGTGCTGTGAACAACAAAAGTACCGCTACAGACACCATTTTTCTGCTACTGCAGCAATTAAATGCACATGAATCTGCTCATATGGTTACTATTATGTGGAGTTTATGGAAGCACAGAAACCTCAAGCTATGGCAAAATGGAATAGAAACGTCTGCACAAATTGTGGATCGAGCATTGCAACCGACTGTGGGTTGGATTCAGGCCAAGAATGGCATTCCGCGACAAGCAAAGTGTCGATGGTTTTTATTTTCTAGAGTTTACATTATAAAGTTTTACTCATTTATATTTATCAGGTAATTTTATTGTTCAGTTTCCGAATATTCTATCGTGCATTTTGGTCTACCAAACAGGCAATCACTACTATTTTAGTAGGGAACAATTATTTTGATCACTATGTATGCAAAGAACAAGTTTGGGAAATTAATTTTTAAGAGGAAACAATAAACACTATTAATTTGACTCTCCAAACAGAAACTTATTGAATTCATAGTTAAAACTGAATAATATAGCAGCGTCAAATTAAAATTAAGGATAAACTTCAATGAGAGACTTGAAGCCAGATATAGGAGATATCTTGTAGCTGCTGAAACCTGCATCGTTAATGAGTTTCTCCCATTCTTTCTTTGTTCTTTCTTTACCGAGAAACATTGTAAGCATCACCAAGTCATAGTCCAATTGCAACTCAGTTAATCCACGGTCATCACTTGTTTCATCAATTGATATGTCGATGATAATCACTTTTCCATCTTTCCCTTTGTGTGAAATAGCTTCTTTGCTGTTCTTCAATATCTTTAAGGATTGTTCATCATTCCAATCATGAAGAACCCACTGTAATGTCAACAATTTATATATTTAATTTAGCTATTTGGTTGAAACAAAATATATACATCTTAATTTGTTACTAGTAACGAAGTACTGACACAGACATGTTACTGATAGACGTAATTGAATGTAATCAAATGTGTTAGTGTTATGTCTGTGTTAGCATGTGCAAAAACATGAACAAAATAAAATGAAGGGTGAAATAGTGTTTACTCCATTGATGTTAGCGAATTTCAATTTACTCTTGTAATATTTTATCTGATTACCCTTTGTAGTGTCCAGATTTCGTCCTTTTATCCCCTCATTGAAAATGCTGACTAAAGATTCCACATAAATGATGACGTGAAATGTTTAGGGGGGCAAAATAACGAAATCTTAAGCCAGCATATTCAATGAAGGGCTAAAAGAACGAAATCTTCACATTACAGAGGGTGAACTAAAATTCGCTAGCATTGCAGGGATAAACACTATAAAACCTTGAAATGAATTAGTAAGAATTGATGATTATAGACATACCTTGAGTAAAACAGCATCTGCAGGAGGGATAGATTTGAACATATCACCACCAACAAAGTTCAAATTTTCATTACCAGTTAAGTTACCAACAACCTGTGGTTGATCAAAAACAGTACATTTAATGTTAGGAAAAGCTTCATGAATGAGTTTTGTGACACCACCAGTTCCACCAGCCACATCAACAAGAGACTCCAAACCCTCAAAAACATGCTTATTCTCTTGAAGAGCAAGCTTAAACATTCTAGAATCAGCAGCCATAGCATCTTGAAACATACTCAAAGTATCAGATTCAGAATCTTTATTAAGAAAATCCCAAAAACTCTCCCCTGTTGCACATTCATAAAGTGTTTGTTCCTTTTCTTCATTGAACCATTTCTTTGAAGCACTCCACATATCTAAAGAACTTGGATGAAGTGCTCCTTTAACAATTGCTGATAAACATGTTGGTTTACCACTTACAAGAAGCTTTGAAGATGGTGTAAGAGAATAAGCTATTTCTTCTTCTTCTTCTTCTTTTTCACCTTTAACTGTTGTTTTTGCAAAGAAACCATTGTGTGTTAACAAGCGCAAAAATCTATATAAGATGTTAACTTTTGAAGGGTGAAGTTTCAAAGATGAAGCTAATTCAGAAAGAGTTATTGGTTTTCCATGGTTATGGATTGCATCAGCTATGCCAAGTTCCATAGCAGATTTGAGTGCCATGGAACTTACAAAATTGTATACATGTTTGTACAAATGGATTTGAGCATGATACAGTTCACTTCCTTCAGAACCGTTTGTACTCAAAGCCATTTCTATTGAGTTTTTTTTTCTTGTTGGTTAATTAACTTTGATATGATGTATTGTGTTTTTGGTTGAAATGGATATGAAGAAATTAACTAGTGTGGACCTTTTTATATGTTTCAAATGTTGAATAGAATATAAAATAAAGTAAAGATAGAAAGATTTTTTTAATATTAAATTGTGTTACTCGCTAAGCATATTAAAAAGAGTTTAATGGATATATGCACACAGAGTAAAAAAACATTACACATTCAATCAATCAATTACCACCATGATTTTTGCCATGTCACCCCATTTTACCCCACCTTCTTGATGTGGTATGGAAGATTACATCATTTTCATTGGTTGTTGGTGTAAAATTAATTTACAACGATTGTGCATATCTATTAAACTCTATTAAAAAATAAAATTAAGCCTTAATTCAACATTTGGTCATTTATGTTTATTTTATGTTTTAATTTGCTTTCTTATATTTTAAAAGTTTTAATTTGGTTCCTTACATTTATTTTAGGTTTTAATTTGGTCATTTCGATCAGTTTTGTCACATGTGATAGCGGTTTGCATAAGTTGAAACTTAAAATAAACATAAGGGATCAAATATTGAATTAAGCCTAAATTTAAAGACAAATTAATATTGAAAAAAAAAAAATCTTTTACATTTTTTTTAGATAGACGAAATGAATGGTAAATCATTGGAAACTAATTCACATAAAATGGAGGGATCGTGATTCGAACTCCGGTCATAATATTCAACAGTAATAATTTCGACATTTCTGTCAGTTAAGTTAGAATCTGTGAACAATTATTTTATATTTTTAAGGTTGTGAATCTGGAATTTTTTTTATTAGTATGTCTAATTAGTGTTTCTGAGGTATTGTTAATTTTTTATAAGAAATAATGCATTATTTTTTTATAAGAAATAATGCATTGACTCATTATCCTGTGTCTTGTTTGGCGGCGAATCTTATTAGGAATTATTGATTATGAGAGGGGGCCATGTATTGGGATTATTAGACAGAGTTAGGAAAAGTAATAAGTCAAAAAAAGAAGAAATTGATGTTGTTATTGAGCTGAGTAGGTGGAATTTGGGTAGGTGAGGAGGAGTCAAGCAAGACTACTAAAGAGTGAAGATGGCTTAGTGTGTGTAGTGTAGTAGATATAAAATTTTCCTTGTTCTTATTTGCACATTCCACCTACCAATTTTGTTTAATCCATATGTCTAAATCAAATGTACCTTTTTATAATCAATTTGGACTTATTTGCTGAAAAAAAAATAAAATCAATTTGGACATATATCACATATGTTTGGAGGGAGATTTTGCACCTACCAATTTTGTCGCTACTTGTTCATTTATCTATTCTATTATTGTAGATTAAAATTATTATAGTAAAACTTAATTAAAAATTTAATAAAATATAGAGACTAACAGGGTAATTTTTCATTTTGAGACAACTTAAACAATTTTTCTTTATTCATTTTAGACGTAACTATATATTTTTTGACACAATAAACGTAATTATATGTACTTAAAAAAATTGGATTTATTTATAGAATTTTTTTCCCTAAGTAAAACATACTAATTAAAGTATATGTAATTAAGGTATATATGTGTTCATGAGTCAATAACACTTTCTTTTTTTCAATTCAAGGATTGAATATTATTTTATTTTTGACGAATTCAAGGATTGAATTGTTTATGTCTATGTGCTGTGTACTTGGGAGCCATATATTTTACCTTTGAATATACTAATTAGTAATTTCCATCCGAGTCCGCAGCCACAGAATTTGTTTATTTTATTTTATTTATTAAAATAGATATTTATTTATTTAAATTCATAGAGCACATCAGATACAAGCATAAATTCAATATCACTATAAATAAAAAAAGATGAATCTGCGAATAAATCACATCATGCAAATTAATAGCATAAAACAACATACTCAAGCCGACAAATAAGTTACAAAATAAAAGTAACCAAAATACTCATATTTCCAGATCTGCATCGTTGACGATCTTGTCATTGGTTGAATCAGTAGCTAATCAAAGTTGAGATCTTTCGATCTGAAGCAAATAAACACCGCAACAAGATGGGAAAACAAACAAACACCCCCACCAAAATGGAGGGGAAATCAAACAAACACCGCACGAAGACAAAAAATCAAACAATATCGCACTAAGATGACGAAATCACAAAATAATTAAAAAAAAAACCTTCAATGTAAAAACTATTTATTTAGATTATATAAAGCAGAGAAAAACAAAATGACCAGGTCAAGAAGGAGAAAACTCTAAAAAAAGGGACTGACTCAGAAAAAAAATGGCATAAGAGCAAGTGCGATTAAAAAACAGTGATGCAACATAATTTGTTTTAACTCTTAAGTATGTTGTCAAAATTAATTAACAAAAAGAATTTGCGAACACTTAATCTTTCCTACACATAGTGTATCTTGTTAATTACATACAAAATTGTATTAGTAATTAATTTAACTAAGTATATAATTAATTTGACCATAAATTAAATTAATAATTTTTAATTTGTCATTTTGTCAAAATTAAATTACCAAGTTTCATATATCAAAAAATAAAATAAAAAAAATTACCAAGTTTCCCATTTATCGGAAGATGAACATTTCCTCTATTTGTACTCGATGCGTTCTCCAGGAAAAGACTATCCTTCACTGTGTTCGGGACTGTACCTTCTCTAAAAACCTTTGGCACCATATTGGATTCAGTACTGATCCAACTATTTTCTCATTAATGAACGCACATGATTGGCTAAAGGTCGGTTCCATGGATCCCCAAGCTAACTCCTTCTCTGGTGGTGCCTCGTGGGCTTGGAAACATCGTAATTTGATGTGTTTAAACAATAAATATTTTGTCCCTAAATCGGCTATCCTTCAACATCCAAAACATGGTCAAGATTTTCACTTTGTCTATCTCCTCTAATCTTGTTGGTACCTCGGTTGACAGGTTCATCAAATGGAACAATGACAACTTCTCTTGTGTCATTCTCAACGTTGACGGTAGTTGTTAGGTTCCCTAGTTAAAGTTGGTTATGGGGGTCTTATCAGAAACAATTCATATTTCTACTTATCAATCTTCTCTGGCTTCATTCGTGATTCTTCTGACATTATGCTTGCTGAACTTTATGCTATTTACAGAGGTCTCTCACACTGACCAAAGACTTGGCTATTGAAGAGCTAGTTTGCTATTCCGACTCTTTACTCTGCATCAAGCTTATCAAATGTCCCACTTTTAAGTACCACGTCTATGTTGTGTTAATTCAAGACATTAAAGAGTTAATTTCTCAAAGCAATATTACCCTCTGTCACTCTTAGAGAGTAAAACCAATGTGCTGATTTTTTAGCCAAATTTGTAACTACATCGAAAATGAATCTCTCAATTTATGCCACACTGTCGAAAAGCATACTTGACCTCATCAGAGAACAACTCATCTGGAATTTTCTTCCCAGGAGCATAATTTATTTTCTTGTTGTATTTTGTTCTTTTAATTAGTCTTGTTCTTTCCCGAATGTATTAGTCATCATATGTTTATTACTTAAAGTCAGTTATGTTCCCTAAATATAGTTTAATTAATAGTTGTGTAAGACCCAAGATTTCGTTGTATAGTTGGTTTAAGGAATATTAGGGTTTCGATGTGTTCGTGTGATGAAACATCGTGTAATTATTAGCTTTTGCTGTAATTGAGCCTGTTTTGTGCTCATGCACTGTATTTGTACAGACTTTGGTCTTGTGATCCTGTTGCTTGAATAAGAAGTTATATGTGGTTTTAGTATAACGAGTTTTGGATTATTCTTGTTTTTGGAAAAACGAGTAGGATTTTACCCGCGGATGGAAAATCTTACTGCGTCTGTTTTAAGTGAGGTTTCGGATGGAAGTTTTATATATCTGCGCGAGTTAGGATATATTCTGAGAATAATTTTCCAAGGTATGGAAGAAAATTACAGTCGCGGAAAAAGATTCGGCGATAAGTTTTGGAATTGTTAGACGATGGACGTTCTTTCTGTAGGTTTTCTGTTTTGGTGAGTTTCGTTCGTCGCGGCACGCGAGAGCTGAATGTGTGAGTGTTTCTAAGAGGTGTTGAGTTTTATCTCAAGTAGGTTTGGTTTGGTTTGATCCAATGGCTAGGGTTTTGTCTTGGCATTGTGTTTTTGATCCAATGGCCATGAGTTAGCAAGAGCTAGTGTAATAGTAAGGAGGTTCATGACTTTGGTCACTTAGGAAAATCACAACCTTTGCTCCATTCTTTCTCTCTTTCACGTAGACTCCATCACTCAACCTTAACCTTCACTAAATTTTCCATTCTTCACCATTTCACTCCATTTCAAGCTTGGAAGCTTTGAGGAAAGTTGTAGAGAA
This sequence comes from Trifolium repens, assembly GCA_030408175.1. Classification (NCBI taxonomy): domain Eukaryota; kingdom Viridiplantae; phylum Streptophyta; class Magnoliopsida; order Fabales; family Fabaceae; genus Trifolium; species Trifolium repens. Next base: position 40,045,628 of record CP125842.1, on the reverse strand, counting down.
TCACTTTCTAAAGGTAACCCTCTATTCTCATCTCATAGGTTGGTAGACTTATTGAGTTTAGGAGTTTTTGGGTTTATGTTCTTAAGAGGGTTGGGTGAGAAATGTTGTTCTTGCTAGTTTGTGTTTCATGAAAGTTGTTCATGGGAGTTTAGTAAGCAGGCTAGGCTTTGTTATTTCAATTTTTCCATGAGTTTGTGAGAATCTCATGAGAAAAGTTAGGGTTTTGAAAGTTTAGTGTATTGATCAATAACATGTGGTTATGTTGTAAGGTTTTGAAAAGAAAAGTTGTCTTTGAACCTTTGGGCAAAAGGGAAATGCGTTGTATGGTTTTGTTTTAGAAAATCCGATGAAAAATATTTTGTGGTTTATGAAAATATTTTCTAAGAGTTTTTGGGTAGTATTTTGGGGTCAAAATGGTTTAAAACTGTTGTGACATGTGGTGTCGCTTTTTACCTTGAAAACATGTTTGAAAATGATTACCGGACGGTTAAGGCCCATAATAAAACTTGTGCTTGGATTTGGTTTTGATTTTGGAAATGAAAATCAAATAACTTGCACTCGAAGCAACCAACAAGCTTTCGGAAAATGAATTGCTTGCTTATGAAAATGGTTTGCTTTTGTGCCTTGAAAAAGTGTTGGGAACTAATAGAATCAAACTAGGCTTGGGTGGAAAAAGGTGGTGTGAGTTGCTGTCTTTTGCTGTCATGACAGTAGAAACTCGCTGGGCGAGTGGTTACTCGCCAGGGCGAGTGTCACAGGTCATGACAACACGCCAGGGCGAGCTCCAGAGCGAGTAAGACCAGTACTCCCTGCCTTCACTCGCCACCAACTCGCCAGGGCGAGCTCTGGGAGTTGAGATTTTGGATTCTGATTTCTAAACTTGGTTTTTTACTTTCTAATCCCTTTTTATTAATTTATGGAAGTGGTTGGGATTGGAAACGAGTTTTTCGGGTACTCGGAAAGTACGTAGCTTGTAACGCAAGAAAACGGCCATTTTGCATTTCAAATTATTTAAGACTTTGGCCTTTTGTTTTGGGTCCTAAAAATAGTACAAATAACACATGGGGGTTGATCAATACTGTAGTTTTTGGTATGGTATCCGAAAGTGTGATTTTACCTTAGAAAACCTTTGGTTTTTGGGGTTTTAGGGTTCAATTCATTAAGGATTGATTGGTTATGGTTTTGATGGTATACTTTGCTTGTTTTAGGAAGCAAGTAAGTGTTGTGCGATCGTGTGATAGTTGAGTGCTTGACGAGGTAAGGGCTCCACTTTATTTCCGTCTTTAAAACAGTTACGACATGCTTTGTTTTGCTGTGTGTGCAATTGCTGTGTGCTTTGACATGTTTGTACTTATGTATTCTCGTTGATGAGAAGGTGTTTATAAATACGTGTGCAATTTACATATGATTGAGAAAATGTATGTATGTTGTGATGCTTGTACATAGGCTTTAGGCTATGTGATTGTTTGCATGAGCATATATGAATGCGTGCGTCGGATAGGACTACGCGGGGATTTTGTCTGTGTGACTATCCTGTATATGCCAAAGAGAATATATGCCATGCATTTCATAGTTGCGTGCCTAGGTGTATGTCTGTGTGACTTTGCCTACGTACCGGGCGTTTGACTGTGTGGCTTCGCCAAATCCTTCTGGGTTTATATTGAGTTGGTGTATGTCTGTGTGACTTCGCCTGGTGTTTGTCTGTGTGACTTCACCTGCCTTGTGTGGCATTTTTAGTGCGGGTACGTATATTTCTGTGTGGCTTTGCCTACCCCACGACTCTTCGAGGAGAGGTTAATTTTCCGGAAAATCATGCATGTGACGAATCAGTAATCGGTTGTCACACCCATTGTAGAAGTCTGCATTAGGATTGGTGATTTATTTATACAAACCCGTTGGTGGGAATTACTTTTGAGTTTAAGAGCTTTCTCTTGTGTTTGTGGAATTATTGTTATGTGTACAATCTTTCGAACCGGTTATATATATACATACTATATATTTTGTGGTGACCCTTTCTTTCATTTGCGGGCTCATCCCACCCAGATGATGGGTTAGGTCGTGGTGACGACGGTGGCTGTTCCAGGCCCCAGTGAGCGGTTGGAGCTGTAGCCTAGAATAGTTAGACTATGCGCCGGTGTGTTTTGTGCACCGTGCTTTTTGGGTGTAGGCATAGGATTCTAACTTGGTTTGTTGTAAGTATCTGAATACTTAGACTTGGATTGTAATTATTCAGGAATACACTTTGCTTGTCGAAGCACCTTTTAGTAATGAGTTCTGTTGTATATTTGAATGCCGGTTCATTTAAAATCTTTTATGCGCACTCTGAGTGTTAGTTGAAAAAGAAAAAAAAAAATAATAATGCCCTTTTTGGCTTATGAAAAACGGGGTGTTACATTTTGGTATCAGAGCACGGCTTTAAATCTTCAAAGGGAAAGTGTATACTTGAGTCGTTAGTTCAGAGTCGGTTAGAACATAGCTAGAGTAGTGTCAGTTGTAGTGGTTGTTCTGTGTCGGGTTATGTGTTAGTAGCCATTGGATGAGATTTTCTGTTGAGACTCTGAAATGTTTGGATAAGGAATCTAATCAGAATTGGTATTGTGCAGAAATAGAATGCCTCCAAGAAGGGCACCTACAGTACCTATGGCGGACCATGTGGATGTGAATCAGATGGCTTATGCCATGCATACGATGGCAGCGGCTGTGACTGCTCAGAGCCATGCTAAGGCGCAGAGAGATCTGGAAAAGCGCGAAAGGGAAATACTTGCTGCTGGTTCTAGACTCCTTTCAAGTTTCAACCACCAAACTCCTCCTAAGTTTAATGGGGAGGGAGGTCCGGAAACTGCTGATTTGTGGCTCCAATCTGTGGAGAGGATTTTCGGGGCAATTCATTGTCCAGAGGGAGAGAAGGTGGTCTTAGCTACCTATCAGTTACTCGGGGGTTCTGAGTATTGGTGGAGGAACACCCGACTGATCATGGAGAATGTTCATGAAGAGTTAAGTTGGGAGAACTTCAAGAGGAGGTTTTTGGCCAAATATTTCCCTGAGACAGCTAGGGAAAGGTATGGGGAAGAGTTTCTGAGGCTGAGGCAAGCAGGCATGAATGTTGAAGCATATGCCAAGAAGTTTGAATCACTATCCCGTTTCTTCCGCTTCTTTAGGGATGGGATAGATGAGGATTATATGTGCCGTAGATTTCAAGATGGGCTGAGGTACGAACTGCAGGATGCGGTTGTGCCATTGGGTATTCGACAATTCCAGGTCTTGGTTGAAAAGTACCAAGAGGTGGAAGACATGAAGAATAAGCGGGTGAACCGCCAAGGGAATTCTAATGCCGGAGGACCAAGTCGCACCAATGATCGTGGTTCGACCCAGAATAGTGGGAGGCAAGGGAGTAAGCCTTATAACCGTCCTCAGCACAGTAAAGGACCGGGCCGATCGGTGAATCAGGGAACCCGGGGAAAATCAGAGGGTAGTAAGGGGGCTTGCTACAACTGTGGAGAAGCGGGGCATTTTTCTAATGAGTGCACGCAACCGAAGGTGGGAAACACCTGCTACAATTGCAAGAAGCCGGGACACTTTGCTAGAGATTGCAGAGCCCCGAAGACTGGGCCGTCGGCAAATGTGGCACAAGGCTCACAGGGTGCCAGACCTGCGGCAAAGGCACGTGCTTACTGTATGGGCACTGAGTTGAGTGGGCAGGCTAGCAATGCCATCCACGAGAGCTGTCACATCGCAGGTAATTCTTTAACTGCTTTGATTGACACGGGGGCAACCCACTCATTCATATCTTTGGCTTGTGCGAATTGTTTGAGTTTGAATATTTCTGTGCTCCCGTTTGATTTGAATGTTTTGACTCCTGCTAAGGATTTGGTAGTGAATACTGCATGTTTGCATTGTTTGGTAGTAATCCAGAATAGGGATTTTCTGGTCAATTTGGTTTGTCTACCGCTTTTATCTCTCGAGATCATCCTCGGGATGGATTGGTTATCTTATCATTATGTTATTCTAGACTGTGCTCGGAAATTGGTTTTCTTTCCCGAGCCAGGTGTGCGAAGGTACTTGTCTGCAAATCGGCTTTCTGTGGTTATGTGTAATAGAGAGCCGGAGATAGTTTCACTTGCTAGTTTAGGAGTGACTTCGGAGATTCGAATTGAGGAAATTCGTGTAGTTCAGGAATTCCAAGATGTGTTTCCATCAGAGATTCCAGCTTTTCCTCCGTGTAGAGAGGTGGAATTCTTTATTGATTTGCAACCGGGTACGGGACCGATTTCAGAAGCAGCTTATCGGATGGCTCCAGCCGAGTTGGTAGAGTTGAAAAGTCAGATTGAGGACTTGTTAGAGAAGGGTTTCATAAGGCCTAGTGTGTCGCCTTGGGGAGCACCGGTCTTATTGGTTAAGAAGAAGGATGGGAAATCTCGTTTATGTGTGGATTACCGGAAGCTTAATAAGGTGACTATCAAGAACCGATATCCATTGCCACGGATTGATGACTTGATGGATCAGTTGAGGGGAGCCTCAGTGTTTTCCAAGATTGACTTGAAATCTGGTTATCACCAGATAAGGGTACGAGATGAGGATATTCAGAAAACGGCGTTTAGGACGCGTTATGGGCACTATGAGTTCTTGGTGATGCCGTTTGGAGTGACGAATGCACCTGCTATCTTTATGGCTTACATGAATCGGATATTCAATTCATTTTTGGACAAGTTTGTGGTGGTGTTCATTGATGACATTTTGGTGTATTCGAAGAATGAAGAGGAACATGTAGAGCATCTTCGTCTAGTATTACAAGTTTTGCGGGAAAGTAAGCTGTATGCAAACCCGTCAAAGTGTGATTTTTGGTTGGAAGAGGTGAATTTCCTGGGTCATGTTATATCAAGAGAGGGAATAGCCGTGGATCCAGCCAAGATTGATACGGTACTTTCATGGAAGCAGCCTCAAACAGTGACTGACGTGAGGAGTTTTGTTGGTTTGGCCGGTTATTACCGGAGATTCATAGAAGGATTTGCTAAGATTGTGGCACCAATGACACAACTTACGCGAAAAGATCAACCTTTTGCTTGGACAGAGAAGTGTGAGTTGAGTTTTCAGTTGTTAAAGGAGCGATTGACGACTTCACCAGTTTTGATGTTACCACAGTCGGAGGAACCGTATGAGGTGTATTGTGATGCTTCTCATCAAGGGTTGGGTTGTGTGTTGATGCAACACAAGAGAGCAGTAGCTTATGCGTCAAGACAACTGAAAGCGCATGAAAAGAATTATCCTACGCACGATTTAGAGCTTGCGGCCGTTGTTTTTGCATTGAAGATTTGGAGACATCACCTTTATGGTTGCACTTTTGTCGTGTTTAGTGACCATAAAAGTCTTAAGTATCTGTTCGATCAGAAAGAGCTTAATATGAGGCAGAGGAGATGGATGGAAACATTGAAAGATTTTGATTTCACGTTAGAATACCATCCTGGAAAGGCTAATGTGGTAGCCGATGCTTTGAGTAGGAAGAGTGTGTCGGTTTGTTCGGCACAGATGGCTAGTCAACAAGAGTTGTTGAGAGAGTTTCGTGACTTGCACCTAGAGGTAGAGTTTACTTTAGGGAATATGAGACTGGGTATGATTACCATCTCAAGCGGTTTGTTGGAGGACATTGCAAATTGTCAAGATGACAAGTTTCTCATGGAGAAAAGAGCTTTGATTGTTCGAGGAACCAACCGAGATTTCAAGGTGGGATCGGACAATATCTTGAGGTGTCAAGGGAGAGTGTGTGTACCCGAAGCTATGGACTTGAGAAACATCATTTTAGGGGAGGCACACAAGAGTAAACTTAGTATACATCCCGGAGCGACAAAGATGTATCAAGACCTGAGGCATGATTTCTGGTGGCCAGGTATGAAAAAGGATGTGGCTGAGTATGTGGTGTCGTGTCTGACTTGTCAGAAGGCGAAAATTGAGCATCAGAGACCAGCAGGGATGCTGCAGTCATTAGATATCCCCGAGTGGAAGTGGGATAGCATTTCTATGGATTTCATCACTGGGTTACCTAAGACCAGGAGGAAGCATGATTCCATTTGGGTGATAGTGGATCGTTTGACTAAATCCGCTCATTTTCTACCGGTAAGGACTACGGATACAGCGGCAAGGTTGACCGATATTTACATTGCTGAGATTGTGAGGTTACATGGGATTCCGTCAAGTATAGTGTCGGATCGAGACCCAAAGTTTACTTCACACTTTTGGAAGACTTTGCATGAGGCATTAGGGACGAAATTGAGATTGAGTTCCGCCTACCATCCTTAGACAGATGGGCAGACCGAGAGAACAAATCAATCTTTGGAAGATTTGTTGAGAGCTTGTGTTTTGGATGATCGTGGAAGTTGGGATGATGTTTTACCATTGATAGAATTCACATACAACAACAGTTTCCACACGAGTATTGGGATGGCACCATACGAGGCTTTGTATGGGAGAAGATGTTAGACTCCTTTGTGTTGGTACCAAGATGGGGAGAGTATGATAGTAGGACCGGAAATGGTACAACAGACGACGGACAAGGTCCGAAAGATAAAGGCAATGATGAAGGTTGCTCAAGATCGACAAAAGAGTTATGCGGATGGGCGTCGGAGGCCTTTAGAGTTTGAAGAGGGGGATCACGTATTTCTCCGTGTTACACCAACGACTGGCGTTGGAAGGGCTTTGAAAGCAAAGAAGTTGACTCCGAAGTTTATAGGGCCTTATCAGATTTTGGAACGGATTGGGAAGGTAGCATACCGGATCGCGTTGCCACCGGTACTATCTTTGATTCATGACGTGTTCCATGTGTCGCAATTGCGGAAATATACACCGGATCCATCACATGTGATCACACCAGATGACATCCAGTTGAGGGATAACTTGTCATTTGAGGTTCCGCCGATCAAGATTGCGGATAGGAAGATGAAGCGTTTGAGAACGAAAGAGATACCTTTGGTGAAGGTAATATGGAACGAAGCTACGGGAGATACCACCTGGGAGCTCGAGAGTAAGATGAAAGAATTATACCCCAGTTTGTTCGACGATGTCTAAGTTTCGAGGACGAAACTTCTTTTAGGGGGGTAGTATTGTAAGACCCAAGATTTCGTTGTATAGTTGGTTTAAGGAATATTAGGGTTTCGATGTGTTCGTGTGATGAAACATCGTGTAATTATTAGCTTTTGCTGTAATTGAGCCTGTTTTGTGCTCATGCACTGTATTTGTACAGACTTTGGTCTTGTGATCCTGTTGCTTGAATAAGAAGTTATATGTGGTTTTAGTATAACGAGTTTTGGATTATTCTTGTTTTTGGAAAAACGAGTAGGATTTTACCCGCGGATGGAAAATCTTACTGCGTCTGTTTTAAGTGAGGTTTCGGATGGAAGTTTTATATATCTGCGCGAGTTAGGATATATTCTGAGAATAATTTTCCAAGGTATGGAAGAAAATTACAGTCGCGGAAAAAGATTCGGCGATAAGTTTTGGAATTGTTAGACGATGGACGTTCTTTCTGTAGGTTTTCTGTTTTGGTGAGTTTCGTTCGTCGCGGCACGCGAGAGCTGAATGTGTGAGTGTTTCTAAGAGGTGTTGAGTTTTATCTCAAGTAGGTTTGGTTTGGTTTGATCCAATGGCTAGGGTTTTGTCTTGGCATTGTGTTTTTGATCCAATGGCCATGAGTTAGCAAGAGCTAGTGTAATAGTACACTAGTGCAGATTGGGGATTCCACTACGGGCGAAAACTACATTCCACGTCGGTTCCAGATCCGACGTAAAGACCATAGACGTTGTAAGTGAAGGGATTCCACGACGGGTCTCCAGCCGAAGTGGAAAGTACGGTTTCCACGTCGGGTGCATTTCAAAACCGAAGTGGAAAGTATATTTGGATATTTTTTAATTAAAAAAACCTGTGGATTCCACGTCGGGTTCGTTTCAAAACCGTAGTGGAAAGTGGAGATTCCACTTCGGTTACATCTAAAAACCGAAGTGGTATCCTGTTTTTTTTTTTTTTTTCTGGTACCTGTAATCTTTTCCAGAATCGCAAAATCCATTTTGGTACCTAATTTCAACCAGTCCCAACGACAGATCTGACAAACAGTCAGAGACAAGGAAAATTACACATGGAAATATTTTAAAGTACGTACGCAACAATGGCATACCAATTGCATTACCAAAAAAGTAGTCAACAAAAGACATAACAATGTTATATTTTTAGATACGCAACAATGTCATTCCAATTACTACAACATAGAGGCAATAGACAATAAAAAACAAGTACTTAATTATCAAAAGGTTTGTCATAAGTTATCCTAAGTTTTGTCATATTCGACCCGACCACAAATGAAAGTAATACTCCCTCCATCTCAAATCTTCAGCCCGGCCAATACAAATAGAAAAAAGGCTTCAAAAGTCAAATAGCTAAATGAAACTCCAAACCATTGTTGAATTTACATCTTGAGCTCACTCTAACACCTGCCATCATGTTAAAAATTTATATTTAGCTCATAAAATAGATTATTGAAAACCTCCAATAATAGACTATAATAATATGAACAAAACTGTACCGAGTTTGATCAGTGGCATATTTAAATCACCACCAGCAGCAAGAATTTGGTATTTACATATAGAATTTATTATTAAGTTCAAATTTAACTATTCTATAACTCACCAGATAAGTCTTTAACCCTTATATAACTCCCAAAAATATGTTGCCCAAATTTTTCGCAATTCATACAACTCATCGCTTGATAACTCTGTTGGGTCATTAAATACCTACAATAAGTAAATAACAATATACATTAACTTAAACAATAAGATGTAATAGACATCTTCTTTTTTTTTTTTTTTTTATAAAAGCAAAATTTATATATACAACAAACTAGTTAACCACACACAAGAAACATATAATAAAACAAGTTAAGATACAACTATGCTTTGATAATATACATAAAGTTAAATAAATTTGGATTACCTCCATCCAAGACCCGGTTATATTAGCAGAGACAATGTCCAACATATTTTTCATTACATAGTATCCACAGTCAATGGAGTTAGGTTGTTTCTTCGTCTACAAATGAATGACATAATTATAGTAAATACTTAATTATTAAAAAAAAAAAAAAAAAAGATAGAATTTATACCACACTTACTTTGGGATAAAGCCATTGAGTATTATTCTTTCTATTGCCATTCGCCATTTGATGAACCGTAAAAGCACTAATTCATAAGGAAAAAAAGACACATAAAATCATATAAAATATAAACTTCCTTTTGTAACAATTTATGTTTTTAGTATATATAATAAAAGCCCATAGAATATAAACTTACCTTGAAACAATATTCTTCATTGTTGGATTAAGAGCACGATGTAGTGAACAAAGGACGACCACATTATTTCTTTTTCACATATGGGACACGCACTATGTCCCTTAACGGTATACCCAGACAAATTGCCATAAGCCGGAAAGTCGTTGATGGTGCAAAACAACATGGCACGCATATTGAATTGTTCACCAGAATACGCATCAAGAACATCCACTCCTTCCTCCCACAACATTCTTAGATCATCAATCAGTGGACTTAGATAAACATCTATGTCATTTCCTGGTTGTTTTGGGCCCGAAATCATCATCGATAACATAATATATTTACGCTTCATGCACAACCAAGGGGATAGGTTGTAAATCACCAGGAGAACAGGCCATGAACTATGGTTAGTACTTTGATTACCAAACGGATTCATTCCATCGGTAGCAAGTCCAAGTCTAAGGTTTCTCGACTCTTTGCCAAAATTTGGAAACAAAGAGTCGATCTTCTTCCATTGCAAAGAATCGGCTACATGGCGAACTTGGCCATCACATTTTCTCTCGTCTGCATGCCATCTAAGATTCTTTGCGTCATTTGCATTAGCAAACAATCTCTTGAACCTTGAAATTATTGGTAGGTACCATACCACTTTCGCGGGAGGACCTTTTTTGGTCATCTCATCATCACTAGAATCACCATCTTTCTTTTTGTAGCGTGACGCCTTGCACTTCGGACATTGATTGTAGTTTACAAACTCTTTTCTATATAATATGCAATCATTAGGGCATGCATGTATCTTTTCATACTCCAAACCCATCGGACACAATACTTTCTTCGCCTCGTAATAACGATTTGGCATTACGTTACCTTCTGGAAGCATTTGTATCAACAATTCAAGCAATTCGGTGAAACTTTTGTCAGTCCACCCATTTTTTGCTTTCAGATTAAACAATTTTAACACCGCTGACAAACGGGTAAAATTAGTGTATCCCGGATACAATGGTTTATCCTTGTCACTGCATAAAGTGTCATACACATGCGCCCTCTTAAACGAATCTTCTCCGATATCACGCATCATGTCTTCCAGCCGATCATCCATATCCACACTAAGATTTTCTTTGTGGGACACACTTGGCGTTGCTACAACTTCACCATGCCATATCCATCGTTTATAATTTTGACAAATCCCCTCACAAATTAGATGATTCTTGATTTCTTTCTTATTAAGTTTTGGTTCTTTATTTGCACAAAAGATACACGGACATAGAAAAAGTGGAGGAATTTCTTTTTCAGTATTACTTTTAGGAGGAGGAATATTTTTTTCAGCAAACTCTAGAAATTCCATCACTCCATCTCTGTACTCAGCACTTAATCGACTAGCTCTCATCCAACTACGGTCCATACCTACGTTTCGAAATTAATGCATACAAAGTTAAAGAATGAGTAGGTAGCTACGATATTGCGAAACACTCCACTCGCCCTATAATTTTTATAACAAATGAGTAGGTATTGTGAAACACTTCTCTTTTTAAGTTTTTAGTTAGGACTTACGATGAACCAATTAATTCTAACATAATTTCAAAAGTGTATATCAAATTGAAAGAAGTTTAACATAAAAGAAGCAATATCGGTACAAATTACTATTTTGAAATTGTAACATCCCAAATTTATTTTTTTCAAATAAAAATTATTTTGTAAAGTTTGACCATAGAAATTGCTCCTCCGTGTACTCTTATTTATTTATATCACTTATCAATTTGTGTTAAACCAAAGTAATAGGATAAATTCACATATTCAGTATGCATGGTCTAGAGGAGCACATGTATGTCTATAATAAGCAACACAAACAGCACGGGGTACATAACATGAAGTATTTAATATTGATCCTCTCATGAACACAAAGTAAGAAGACTTAAAAAAAACACATATAGCAGTACATGTATCAGTCAAAAGTTAGATGCATGATATACTTCAAAGAATCAGTACTTGTGGCAACTAGTAACAATATATAATTCTGTTTTGTTACAGAACTAAAATCAGTACCTGTACTTGTGGCAACTGTGATTTTGAAGCTTCTAAACTATGAATGAAAACTACAACGACCCTGCTACTACTCTCACGAATCACACTGTCATCAACACAAAAGTGGAGAAAAAATAGTTTTAGAGACAATAGTGAGCACATTAGAGACAAAAAAATAGAATAAGAGATGTGAATCAAATCATAATCTACTGCAACATCAACATAAGAATCAAACATAAGAAACAGCCCCTAATCTACTGCAACAGCAAACAAAATAAAAGGCTACTGCAACAGCAACCTAAAACAAAGAAACAGAGGGCTAATCGCACCAAAAAACCACACCAGCACCTACAAACTTCTCCTCAAAACCGCAGCACCAAATAGAAAATTATATGTTGTTCACATTCAACACAAAGAAATAGAAACTAAGAAATAGAAACTGAGACATACCAATACCGTCAAACCCTCACTCAGCGTCGTCACGTACATTATTAGAAATATAATAAAACAAAAAAAAGGGACCCCAATTCATACTAACATTCAAATTTCAAATTCCTAAAACACCCTAACATCATAAAATTTCAAAAAAAAAAAAAAATCTAAAATATAAAATGAGAATAACAATCATAATCATAACCATATTCAAATCTAGAAGCTCAATGGCTAATGCAATTTCAAAATGAATCAAACAGCTGAACAAATTAAGCAACCAACATTTTTCCCTTTTTTTTCTTTAAAATTCCTCAGAAAAATTATAATTATAATAATGATCTAGCTGAAAGTGTGAAAAAAATTAACAATGTAATCAACCAAATTTTTTTTTGATCGGCAAAAAATTTATTAAGGACACAACACGGCACAAGAAATGCTGTGAGGTCTAAAGATTCAGGTACAAATCAAAGTAAGCTACACCAGCTTACTGCAAAAACAAAAACACGCCAACCATTGGCCATTACAATAACATAACATACAAGGAACAAACTACAACCAAACAGCAGGACAATAAAAAACCAGAAACAACAGCTACAGCGCCATGTAATCAACCAAATTGAAAGCGAAAAAGAATGAATTGATTTCAGAAAACAAAGAAAAAATTCCGAAAATAGAAAATGAGAAGGAGAAGAAACGAAAACGCACCAAACGATTTAGGGAATCACCGCCTCAGCACCGCGCCCGTCTTCTCTCAGCTGAAAGTGTCGTCACGTCCGTCTTCCTCTTCTCTCAGCACCGCGCCGCCGCCGTCCTCCCTCTCGCGAACTCCCTTTCTGCGCGATTTAGGGAATCGTTTTAGGGTTTCGGATTTGCATGATTTAGGGAATGATAGGATCTGCGTGATTTAGATTTGGAATGGGAGAAGTTTTGAATGGAAAGATGTATGAGAGGATTTGGATAAAAGGATTCTAGGGTTTCTGCAAGAAATATCGTATTGTTTGGAATGAAGAACGAATGTAGAAGACAATATTAAAACCTTTCTAAAATATATTGATTCCACTACAGTGGAAACAAAACCGAAGTGGAATGTTTAAAACAAAATTTCATAATATTTACCAAACTGCCACCGTGTTTATTTTCTACTACACTTATACTAACCAGCCGTAGTGGAATCTGTTTTAATGAATTATCAAAACAAAATTCACTACACGTATTTCCCTCAACAGAAGTGGAATCTTTGGTCAATTGTATTTCACTTCATGTATTTCAATACCTGAAGTGAAATCCAATAACCAAATGTCATATTTGTACTAGTGGTAAGGAGGTTCATGACTTTGGTCACTTAGGAAAATCACAACCTTTGCTCCATTCTTTCTCTCTTTCACGTAGACTCCATCACTCAACCTTAACCTTCACTAAATTTTCCATTCTTCACCATTTCACTCCATTTCAAGCTTGGAAGCTTTGAGGAAAGTTGTAGAGAATCACTTTCTAAAGGTAACCCTCTATTCTCATCTCATAGGTTGGTAGACTTATTGAGTTTAGGAGTTTTTGGGTTTATGTTCTTAAGAGGGTTGGGTGAGAAATGTTGTTCTTGCTAGTTTGTGTTTCATGAAAGTTGTTCATGGGAGTTTAGTAAGCATGCTAGGCTTTGTTATTTCAATTTTTCCATGAGTTTGTGAGAATCTCATGAGAAAAGTTAGGGTTTTGAAAGTTTAGTGTATTGATCAATAACATGTGGTTATGTTGTAAGGTTTTGAAAAGAAAAGTTGTCTTTGAACCTTTGGGCAAAAGGGAAATGCGTTGTATGGTTTTGTTTTAGAAAATCCGATGAAAAATATTTTGTGGTTTATGAAAATATTTTCTAAGAGTTTTTGGGTAGTATTTTGGGGTCAAAATGGTTTAAAACTGTTGTGACATGTGGTGTCGCTTTTTACCTTGAAAACATGTTTGAAAATGATTACCGGACGGTTAAGGCCCGTAATAAAACTTGTGCTTGGATTTGGTTTTGATTTTGGAAATGAAAATCAAATAACTTGCACTCGAAGCAACCAACAAGCTTTCGGAAAATGAATTGCTTGCTTGTGAAAATGGTTTGCTTTTGTGCCTTGAAAAAGTGTTGGGAACTAATAGAATCAAACTAGGCTTGGGTGGAAAAAGGTGGTGTGAGTTGCTGTCTTTTGCTGTCATGACAGTAGAAACTCGCTGGGCGAGTGGTTACTCGCCAGGGCGAGTGTCACAGGTCATGACAACACGCCAAGGCGAGCTCCAGAGCGAGTAAGACCAGTACTCCCTGCCTTCACTCGCCACCAACTCGCCAGGGCGAGCTCTGGGAGTTGAGATTTTGGATTCTGATTTCTAAACTTGGTTTTTTACTTTCTAATCCCTTTTTATTAATTTATGGAAGTGGTTGGGATTGGAAACGAGTTTTTCGGGTACTCGGAAAGTACGTAGCTTGTAACGCAAGAAAACGGCCATTTTGCATTTCAAATTTTTTAAGACTTTGGCCTTTTGTTTTGGGTCCTAAAAATAGTACAAATAACACATGGGGGTTGATCAATACTGTAGTTTTTGGTATGGTATCCGAAAGTGTGATTTTACCTTAGAAAACCTTTGGTTTTTGGGGTTTTAGGGTTCAATTCATTAAGGATTGATTGGTTATGGTTTTGATGGTATACTTTGCTTGTTTTAGGAAGCAAGTAAGTGTTGTGCGATCGTGTGATAGTTGAGTGCTTGACGAGGTAAGGGCTCCACTTTATTTCCGTCTTTAAAACAGTTACGACATGCTTTGTTTTGCTGTGTGTGCAATTGCTGTGTGCTTTGACATGTTTGTACTTATGTATTCTCGTTGATGAGAAGATGTTTATAAATACGTGTGCAATTTACATATGATTGAGAAAATGTATGTATGTTGTGATGCTTGTACATAGGCTTTAGGCTATGTGATTGTTTGCATGAGCATATATGAATGCGTGCGTCGGATAGGACTACGCGGGGATTTTGTCTGTGTGACTATCCTGTATATGCCAAAGAGAATATATGCCATGCATTTCATAGTTGCGTGCCTAGGTGTATGTCTGTGTGACTTTGCCTACGTACCGGGCGTTTGACTGTGTGGCTTCGCCAAATCCTTCTGGGTTTATATTGAGTTGGTGTATGTCTGTGTGACTTCGCCTGGTGTTTGTCTGTGTGACTTCACCTGCCTTGTGTGGCATTTTTAGTGCGGGTACGTATATTTCTGTGTGGCTTTGCCTACCCCACGACTCTTCGAGGAGAGGTTAATTTTCCGGAAAATCATGCATGTGACGAATCAGTAATCGGTTGTCACACCCATTGTAAAAGTCTGCATTAGGATTGGTGATTTATTTATACAAACCCGTTGGTGGGAATTACTTTTGAGTTTAAGAGCTTTCTCTTGTGTTTGTGGAATTATTGTTATGTGTACAATCTTTCGAACCGGTTATATATATACATACTATATATTTTGTGGTGACCCTTTCTTTCATTTGCGGGCTCATCCCACCCAGATGATGGGTTAGGTCGTGGTGACGACGGTGGCTGTTCCAGGCCCCAGTGAGCGGTTGGAGCTGTAGCCTAGAATAGTTAGACTATGCGCCGGTGTGTTTTGTGCACCGTGCTTTTTGGGTGTAGGCATAGGATTCTAACTTGGTTTGTTGTAAGTATCTGAATACTTAGACTTGGATTGTAATTATTCAGGAATACACTTTGCTTGTCGAAGCACCTTTTAGTAATGAGTTCTGTTGTATATTTGAATGCCGGTTCATTTAAAATCTTTTATGCGCACTCTGAGTGTTAGTTGAAAAAGAAAAAAAAAAAAAATGCCCTTTTTGGCTTATGAAAAACGGGGTGTTACAAGTTGCACAACATTGATTTATAAAATGATTAACACACCTTTGTTCAATTCACTCGTTAATAATTTTTTTCTTTTCTTTAAAAAATAATTAAGTTTGAATTTGAGATTTTTTAAAATGATTAAATGTATAAAGGTTTAATCTATTATATATAATAAGCGAGAATGATTTGTAATTCTCTCTCTTTTCAATGGAGACCTCTCATTTACTCTTGCCTCTCCTTCATTTGGTATTAAATATCATTATTATTTCTATGATTTTCTACAACAAATCCTTGCTCCTGCCAATTTCTAGCCCAAGTGAGAAGGATTAACGGTTCATTGCTATAGAAAAATTATTAGAGAAACTACATTCATTGCATCTATTATTCAATGCACTAATTAGAAGTCAAATAATTCAAATTAAATTATAAGAAATACGGAATAATATATATCCCACTAATATATAACATTAAATATTATTCATGATTTAATAAAAAAAAATGAACACTTCTTTATTCTTTTATATTAAAAAAACAAATTTTACTATTTTATTTTATTTTGATATTACAAAATTATTTTATTTAGTTTTTAGAAAAAAATTTCAAAATTTTTAATTTAATTTTTAGTGATTTGTTTATTTTGATTTATTTTTTTTGCTAAGCTTGGACATTAGAGAATAAATAGTGATCTCAACAATGATAAAAAGAAGCTTTAATTGAATATATATATTCACAGACATAAGAAAAATAATTCTTTTTCTTCACCAATTATTTATTTTTATAAATACATAATTTTTTTAAAAAGTTCTATATACTTATTGTTTGACATACACAAACACAATACTTTTTTTAGACCAAATATGAAGTTTTTTTTTTTGCAAATAATTTGAAATGGGCTCAAACTATTCATGAAATAATTGATTTTAAAATAATTTGTATTACTCTTTTAATTAGTGATTAGTAATTTTTTGATTGACAAAAGTAATTAGTAATTACCAATCGTTAGTTGGTTCAATGGTGATTGGCGTTGAACTTGGTAGGGAGGACCACGGTTCGATCCCCTGCAACTGCGATCGGGAGGGGACTGGAACCACTTGATGTCAGAACTGACCCCCGAACCAGATTCAACTGGTGGTGAAAAAAAAAAGTAATTAGTAATTATTAGTAATTAGTAATATGGTATATTTTTTTTGACCAATAATAATTTCCTTTTATAGTAACAATATGTTTAAGGCAATATAAGAAAGAAAATATTTTTAATAAAAACACGTGCTTATCATTACATCATCGTAAATGTTTATTTTTTGAATTTAAATGAAGATTTTTTTGTTCCAATTACAAGCTTAAATTAAGGGGATAATAATTTACATGGTTATTTGCTGTCTTTTGCTATAAATATTACTTTTGAGTCTTAGGATTTTCACACTATTACAAAATTCTGAAATTCTTTTCAAAATTTATGTTTTCCTTTATTGAAACAATTTTCTTATTCTCATTGTTTTCTTTTCATGACTCTGATTCCAAAAACTAATTCAATATATTTCTATCAATATGATATTATGGATTTAGTCATTTTTTTACATTTCATTTTCTTACATATAATAATATTTATTGATGCAGGTGTGCAAAAGGAATATATGACATGAAAGATATTGAGACAAAGATAACTAACTGAATCCATTTATAATGGATTAGTGTTACATTATTTTTATTTTTTTAATATTGATATGTATTACCTAGGTTTCACATTTTTTTTAATTCATTAATTAAGAAACATGTGTAATAGATCAATGTTTTTTTATTAATGGTACATGTTTCTCTTATTTATTTTTAGAAGAAATAATGTAGATTTGTTACATGTATTTTAATAGCAATGTTTATAAAAAGAAAAACATCCTTTAACAAGATGTAGTCCATAGGAGTGCCAAGGAAATATCAGTACATCACTTGCGCCTAAATATACAAATTGCACAATATTGCTTTCTCTACGTTTATTTCTAATTCCATTATTGTCTTTTATATTATTTTTCTAGCATTTACCTCTATTCATCAAAATCAAATAAAACTCCTCACACAAACCAGTTTAACTTGATTTGTTTTTTCCGCTAGGTGTTCAACTTAATAAGAAGTCAATTTGAAACCAGAGTCTTTCTTTTTTCATATTTTACAAGAGTGTTTTAAAATGTTTGGTTGTTATATGCGACTAAAATTGGTTGAAAATTAAGCATAAAAATAATTAAAAAGACTAATGTTTCTGATTTTATAAGATATTTTGAGTAGGATGGCGACAACCTTGTCCACATATTTATTATTTCTAATCTCACTAATTTTTTTTTCGGTTGGTCTTTATAACCTAATAAGTATTCTTTATCATTTCTTAAATATAGTAAAACTTTTTCTCCTCTCCTTCTTCTCTTCCAACCCTAGCCGTCACCACTTCTTTTTCTCTTCTTTTTAGTCCATTGAAGAGGGGTGATTTTAGGTCAATTTTGACCTAAAATCATCCCTCCAAATTGTTTTTCTTTCTCGTTATTATAATAAATAAGTGTGATTTTCACATATTTGCTTGTTTTGATTTCCCGTCTTTGTGCGGTGTTTTTGTTGTCCCGTCTTTGTGCGGTGTTCATTTGTTTCAGGTTGAAGGAGTAGATCTGATCTAGTGCAGATCCAATCAATGTCGACTTTGGTGTCATCAACGCTACAGATCTGGAGACATGGATATTCCAGAGACTTCAATATAGTCATATTTGTAGGCATATGTAATTTGCCGTTTTATGCTATTAACATGGATACTGTGAGTTTGTTCGCAGATTTATCCTTTTTGTTTTTAGCGATTATGAATTTGTATTACATCGATGTACTCTTTTTATTTGAATGAATGAATATTGTTTATTTTGTCAAAAAAAAAAAAAAAAACCATACAAGGAAAGCAATACATGATATTTTTTTTAGTTTTTTTTTCATAATTAAAATTGACATGCATGTGTGATCATTACATATAATGAATTGCAAAAATAAAATTAAAACCTTCATTTTTACCTTCATTTTAATTTAATAATACATTTTAATTTGAAATTGTTACATGTTCATCATATTGGCCACTTGAATATCACTGTAACACCCAAACCCGTATTTAATAAAATACTACCTTAATAAAATATTCTCCAAAATACGCAACGGAAATGAAATTTGATTTATAAAAGTATTGGTTCGAGTATTACATCGTACACATAAAAGCTTACCAATAACTTAATTAGTAAAGCAATTATTGTACAAAAATAAGTTTATAAGAAAAATACATCTTTAAATACATTGGAAATAAGAAGCAAGACTCTAAATATACATTATAGAAATAATCTCATCCCCGTGTCACATCAGAGCGGAGCTTCACCGACGACTCGGACATTAACAACATGTAACCTGAGGATTTGGAACCCAAATCCAGCACATACACAAAACGGAGGGTTAGATAATATAATCATAAAAGAAACTAAGTATAAGAACACAATTAATACTTAGGACATAGCATAGTCATGTCTAACAACTTATTTCATAAACAAATATCAATCTCATGTCATTCATATTTCATAATCATAAAATATAATGCATCATAATAATATCACATTCTCAATCAATTGACAAGTATACACATCATCATTAATTATCAATCAATTATAACACATCTCATAATACGCTCAATCATAAGTATCACATTATTCAACCATTCACAATTGTAATGGAAAACCATGACAATTACCAAATATCAATAGAGTGCACAATTAACCTAATGGAAACTAATGTCACAAATCTCATGTCATGTCACCCTAGACATAGCTAAATGCATGTGGTACCCATCACTGCTTTTATTGGAAAACTTATTCCAATTATATTCAGTCCACTCAGCTACTGAATATCTTCATCACCACTTAGTCTTACGACTTGAATGCATGCATGAATGTACATTTACCAATCATATGGTTACATTCTCATCATACCATGGATAACATAATCCAATCATATATTCTATCCACACAGCTATAGAATATAACAATTCATCATCATCATCGTCATCATGTTATCTTTAATCTTTAATCTTTAATCTTTAATTATACTAAAAGTTAGACTTGAAACCCTAATGACCAACCCAAAACCCTAGCACCATATGTCATCTTTGACATCATCTTGCTTGGATTGACCATTGGAGGCTTGCCAACATGAATTTGTAGACCAATCCTTGCATGCCATTTTTTAACAATTGGCATTTGCCAAGTATGTGTGCTCCATTGGTTGATCTAGATGACTTGGCTTTGGTGGTGGAAGTTACTTTGTGACAAGTGGATTGGACTCCATGTACAAGCATACATATAACATCCATCATCCCATTTTTCCACATGTCTCATTGGCCAATCTATCCATCTCACCATTTATGCATCCGTTCTTTGTGATCATGGCATGCAAGTTTAGCATTGGTGACATGCATGGGATCATCCAATGGTGCAAGAAAGCTTCTATGCTAACCAAGTGTCCTTCTTCTTTTGGCCTTCTCAATCTATATAAACCACTTTCCACCCCTCTCAATTGTCCACACCAATCTCAATTTTGAGCCAGCTCTCTCAAGCTGCTGGTCATGCATACCATCATCCATTTCGAACCATCTCTTTCAAGCTACTGATCATCCACATCATTCTCCATCTTCCAAGGATAGGCAGACAAATCAATGTGGCCACAAAAATGACTCCCTTTTGCATGGTCCAGTCTCTCCCTAAACATGTTGATGAATGCTACAAAAAAAATGGTTCATCGTTTGTATGTCTTAATTCTCTTCCCAAACATGCTGATCAGAAGAATACCACAACTCTGCATGGTCCAAGTTTGGTTGATTTCTCTAATCAGAAAAATGGTTCATCATTTGTTGGTCCTCATCCTGTGGATGAGGTTCTTGCCTTGATCCAATCATATCAAATGGAGTTTGATGTGGAAAATGTGAGTCACTGATTGTGTATATTTTTGCTTTTTCTTCTTTTAATTTTTTTTAAAATTTTCTTTGTAAAACACCTGTTTAGTAGTTTGATTTGTTATTATTGTTTCTCTGCTGAACTATATTGTTCTGCTGTGTAAATCAGGCGGTAGGGAGGCTCCCCGGATGTTTTGCTCGAGAGTTTGGTAAAACAATAGCAGGCCTTCTTATGTGAAGGAGTTGGCTCTATATGATCTGCATTCTGGCACTGTGAATTTTTTTTTTCCTTATCGTGTATTTTGATTTTTTGGCTTTCCTATAAAATTGTTTTGGTTTTGTTCTATTGTTTGTGATGTTTATGCAGTTCCTTCCTTGGTGTGGCTTTGGTGAATCCGTGTTTGCTCATGTATTTTCGGATTTGATCTTAGTCGACAATGCTGGGAATCAATATATGTGTGTTTTGAAGATTGATGTGGACTCTAGCGGAGAATTGGATTTTAATCTTTCTGGTGGTTGGACTGATTTCTGCACAGCTCATGGCCTCCTTGAGGGTGATAGGGTGAAGTTTAGTGTTGCTCAGTACATTGCCAGCAATGTCATGTATGCATCTGTTTATCCAAGGGTTAGGGTGGAGGAGTATTTGAAAAGTAGTAATGGGGAAGAGTAGGATTGTTACATGTAATATAGCTAATTTGGACTGTTCTTCTTCTTAGTAATAGTTAATTCATTTGTTGTTGCAGTTATAATGTATAATGATCTTTGAGCTTTGATGTAATCAAGTTATTTTCATTAATATATAATCTGCACATTTTGTTAGAGTGTTTATTCAACTAATAGCCACTACCAATCTATAGTTAATTATTAGCTCAAAAAACTCTTGGTAGGACACTAAAATAATGAAGCATAACAAATATTTAGTTGATTGGTTACATAAATTATGCCATTCATATGTTGTTACTTAGTAGTAAAAAGCAGTGTCTTTCTAGATCACATCAAAATTTTAGATTGAAGTTAAAGCGTTTTTCTCTAGGGAAGGGGGTTGTGCTTTATTAGTTGCAGGGATCTGTCTCCTTGCACCATTATTACTGCAGGCCTAACCTTCCACCTCATATCTCTAGCCTTTTCCCTCACGTTTCCTGCTCTTCATTCTCAAAATCATCTTCACACTATTTATTCACATACTAACTTGATTATATCTCTCATCACAGAGAAATCTCATCATATTTACTATCCTTCTATTCTTAGCTATGTATTCTACCTATTCCAGACAATACACTAAATCTCTTTTTGATGAAGCTGATGCCACTGTTGTTGCATATCGTGTCTATAATATTTTGAAAGGTAATTAACTTATGTTATTTGTTCAACTGTTATATAATCTCTCTATTAATTCATGTATGAATTAAATGTTTGGATCATAGTCTCAGCCTGATGTTTTTTTTTTCTACTGTGTAGACTTTATTGATTGGAATAATGCTCATCATGGTGAAAATTATCTTGATATGGTTAAGGTTAAGTATAGGACTTTCCAAATTGAATATCGCAACACTGAGGTACTTACATTACATGTTTTATTTGTTCTTCTCATGTATTTGAATGAATGTTTATTTTATTTATATGTTTGGATTAGGGTTATGGCAAGTTACCTTCCATGTTCACAGAAGAGTTTGGTTCTGAGTTATATAAGTACAACAAATTGGTCGATCGTTATTGCAATGAATTTGAGGTCATTGCTGAGAAGCGTGTTGATGGCATTTATTTTAGTCACGGATGGTCGAATATCCGTACCTGTTATGTTGATTCTGTGGGTAAGGGTGGGTGGGCTTCCATAGCTTATATTAGGCCTAAATTGTTTGTATTAGTGATGAAGGACAGGTATTATAGGGATTTAATTGTTAGGCAGTTGTACCCTCATGTGTGTTTGAAGCTCTCCCGTCTTTTGTTCGGTCCAGATGAAAACCCTGGCTGGGCTGGTAGTGTGGTTATGCCTTATTGTCATGACAGCGGGAATTTTGCACACTCTTTCATAGTGATTTTATCCGAATCCGATGTTAGCTCTCAATCATTGGTATGTTGTTTTGATCAATCAATCAATGTTGCTTCATATTTTTAGAAGTATTTTTAAGATGTGTTCTCATGTGTGTGTTTTCTTATCTTCAAGACTGTGAACTATGGAAAATTTGCTAGCAAGGTATTCTCTACAGTCTGAGGAAGTGTTAAGCTAATTGACGAAAAAAGGGATGGAATGGAGATGCACTGTTGAGTACAATGCAATGCCTTATGAGCATGTCAAGATTGGTGGGCAGTGGAGATCTATGGCGAGGGCCAGGAATTACACACCAGGAGCTCATATAATGTTTGGGTCTCCCACACTTGGATATGTTCACCAGCTATTTGTTATGAAGCAATATGAGCATACTTTGTGTTAATTGAGTAATTTGTGGTTGTCTATCTTTTTAGGTTAATTCTCTTTAATTAGTTGTATTATATTAAGAAATAGATTTGTATCTATGCTACTTCTTATGTAATTCCTTATTATATTTAAGTGCTAAATGTGTCCTTTGTATACTTACTATATGTTTTTTATGTAATGTTAGTTTGGGAATGTGTCCTTTGTATGCTTACTATATGTTTTTTATATAGTGTTAATTTTGGACATATATATATATATATATATAAGTATATATACATGTTATTAAAGATTAAATGATTTAAATGACTAAGCTCTGTGTTCCACATCATCTCATACAAATTGTTCAAGAGTTATGTGTAGTTGTAGCAGTGTTTGGAAGGAGGTTACTTATTGTGCTTAGAATTGGAATAAGTATAATATGCATTCAATAGAACAAGAGATTCATGGAAGGATTTATTAAATGTTTCTAATACTGTCAATCTCTGACATATTGTATTATGATATTAGTCATGATTGTTTATCTATTTCAGAAGGAATGTGATTATCCTTACAAATAAATAGTACTCAGAATGCAACCAATATGGCATATATGAATCATCTTCTACAGTTATTCCATTTGTCTTATGTGTCTTAAATTTATTGGTAGTCAGAATTCTGCTTCTTTCCATCAATGCCTTAATAAGCAAACTACCACTACTGCAGATTATGTGCATGACAAGTGTATAAATCCCAAAATCAGAGTTTATTCTACTGTGTTCGCCTTGCATCCATGTATTTTGTCTAATTATGCTCATCATTTCTGTTGTACTCTTACTACTGTCAGAGGATCTTTAACAAGCAAGCAATCACTGCTACGTGTTCTTGGTGTGACAGGTGGATGTTTTTTCATATGCGCCCAATGGAGATTATGAAAAGAGTGGACTGTAATTATTTTGCATATAGTTGCAGAAAGTTTGCTATTGTCCTTATGGATTAACTTATACTGTCCTTCTTATGGAGGAAGGTTCAACAAGCAATCTATCACTGCATTCAATTGATCTTAATAATTATTTTTCTGTACAATTATTTCATACACTTTGTCTGCTTTAAATCTATTTCTTGGAAATCTTTACTATATTCTATTTGTCTTCCAGCGTGTCTTCTATTTATTGCTTTAACTACACTTTTATTTTTATCAAAGAGGGATCACCAAGTTGTCTATCGCTGATGCATGTTTGTGTATGACACGTGGAGGGGAAAATATGTAAATTATGATGTAACTTTTGAACTGATGGCTTATTATTATGTCCATTTTCACAAGTTAACTCTCACTGCTGTGTGTTATTTGCATGACAAGTGGATGAATATCAGCATGGATTTGTTGCAACTTATTCTCTCTTTTGTTTGGTCATTCCAACTGCAGGCCACTGCATTCTATTTGGCATGCATTCATGTATTTTCATAATTATGTGTATTATTGTAGGAAGTTCTGGGTTATACTGTCAGAAATGTGGTAAAGGATTTGGCAAATATGCTATCTCTCTGTTGGTTGTTTGCATGCTAATTGGATGGATCTCACTGTACATTCAATGAAGGTGATGTCACTATGTCCTCAGTGGTATCCTTCCATTATATGTTATAGGTATAACAAATGGCTTAATTTTGACTGTCCATATGGTTGCAGAAAACTTCTCAGTGTGTTGATATCTTTTTGTAATTATTTCTATGATTGCAGCCAGTTTCTTATTGTGATAAAGGATTTGTCAACTAAGCTATCTCTGCTGTTGGTTGTTTGCATGATAATTGGATGATTCCGAATATGCATTTAGTGAAGCTGATGTCAATGAATGCTGATTAGTGTCCTTGCATTGGCTGAAAATTTCTATTGGAAAAGAGTGTTGATCAAGGAAACACACAGAACTTCTTATTGTGGTGATATCTTTTTGTAATTATATGTATGATTGCAGACAGTTGCTTATAGTGATTATTCTTTGGACTGTGCTCTCACTACTGTGATAAAGGATTTGTCAAGTAAGCTATCTTTGCTGTTGGTTGTTTGCATGATAATTGGATGGTTCTGAATATGCATTCAGTGAAGCTGATGTCAATGAATGTTGATTAGTGCCTTGCATTGGTTGGAAATCTCTATTGGAAAAGAGTGTTGATCAAGGAAACAATTGATGCTATATGTTTTTGGTATGACAACTGGATGAACAACAGCACGCACCCAATAGCTTATTTGCCAAATCCTTTATTACATTACTGACAGTACAACTGAGAGAACAAACAAACCAATACAGACAGTTTCTAATTGTGATGATATCTTTTTGTAATGATGTGTATGATTGCAGACAGTTTCTTATTGTGATTTGTTTTGTTACTGCTCTGAGAGAAGGTTCAACAAGCAAATTATGACTACTCTGTGCTCTTTGTATAATATAAGATTGATGGACATGATTATACAGTCCAAATTTTTGACAGACATCCATTTGCATTGTGTAATTGTTGTAGTACTTGCAGGAAGCTTTTAATTATGCTCATTCTCTGTGGCTGCTTCCTTTTGTTTGAATGACAAATGGATGGATTTTATCATGCAATCAATTGAGATATTGTATATGGATTCTTATCACTGTTCTTCTCTGCACTTACTGCCACCCTTTATCTACTTTCATTCTATAAGTTTTGTGTGGTGCTCTAGATTATGGTGGTATTTTGCCACGTGTTGTACTTTAATCTCTCCCATTGTTGAGATGATTGGCACTAATCATACCTTAAATGTAGTGTCATTTGGGCAAGTATATATTTTAGATGGAATTTGATTTAGTATAGTGTTGTCATTTCTCTGCACACATTATTAACAAATTTATCTCTTCATGTTTGCAGATTTATCTCTTAAGGAGATTTCTTGCATTCCACGTCTTCTAGGTCTTGGTGGTTTGGTGCCTTTATGCTATATTAACTGATTGAAATAGTGGCATAAAGTTTATATTATCCTAATCTTTGAATTTAGTGTATATTAAAACATGATTATAAACTATACATTAACATTGGATTGGTTATGATTAAATAAAGCTCTATAGCTATTTATAATTTATACTCTTTGTTGCACATGGACAATTAGAATGAGATTGTCTGTTGGCAGATCTATTAGATGCACATGGACTCTAATGATTTACAGTATTTTGCTTGGAGATGTTGATATTTCATATCATGTGATTCTAAAATCTATTATTTACTTAATAAATTGCATAAACTTTATATGAATATGTGGAAGTTGTTATATATGATGCCAACCATAGCAGCATGTCACTTTGCCATGTTGTCTTTTTTGCTATTTGGCAATTATTTTCCATTTAATTCAATGTAGTTCTTACATGAAGCCTGTATAATTTGACATGTGTTAAGCATGCATCCATGTTTGTACTGAGACACGCTTTATGGCTACCCACATTTATCT
Organism: Trifolium repens; assembly: GCA_030408175.1. NCBI lineage: Eukaryota > Viridiplantae > Streptophyta > Magnoliopsida > Fabales > Fabaceae > Trifolium > Trifolium repens. The sequence continues at coordinate 40,019,211 of CP125842.1, read as the reverse complement.
ATAAATATCAACCATCTACTTATCTACATATCATCAATAAACATATACTATCACTGTCCCATTTTCCTCTCCATTAGCCATGACTGACTCTGCAGTTGTCCTTGCCAAATCTGGTATGTAGCAGTTCTTTTATCTTCAACATTGTTCTTTGAGTTCATTGTCTAATTGTCCTTTTTATACTCACACTTATTTTCAATATGTAGGGTTATGTGTTGAGAAGACAAAGGTTGCTGAAATAACCAGCGGAAGAGTCGATTTCGAACTCTGTGTTCGGGTGATCAATATCTGGACAACTCCTGATCGTGTTAATCCCACTGACATTGGGCCAATTCATATGATTTTTATTGATAAAGATGTGTGTTTAGATTTTTGTCCATAGTTTCTTTCTGTTGCATCAATATATCTATATTTGTTTTTTCCATATTAACTATGATTGTTTGTTGGTGTAGCGTGGGAAGATTCAGGCAACCATACGAAAAGATTTAATATCTCTGTTTAAGGATCGGATTGAGTATGGGTGTGCTTATGTATTTGAAAAGTTTATGGTTGCTAAGAACGATGTTACATTCAGATGTACTTCCCATAAATATAAACTAAATTTCATGCGCGGAACTAAAGTGTGAAAATTGACAGCAAATGATATTCCCATGAACCATTTTGATTTCATGCCTTTCCAAGAGATTATCTCGAAGACTAACGAGGATCAAATGCTAGGTTAGTTCATCCTTCTATGCTTTATATCTATTTGCCACCTTTATTGTTGTTTAGTCATTTAAGCTTAAATCACTCAAATTTGTTTGTGTTAGATGCTATCGGCCATGTTGTGTTGGAACAAAGTGGGTCTGACATGAACCTCTAAGTTTTTAAGTAGTTTTGATGATAACAAAGTATTAAAATTGCAATTGGTATTACTAATGATTATTCTAGTGTGCAGAATTATAAGTTAAAATTCATTCAGAAGCACTATGAATAGTAGCAGAGAAGCCAGTCAAAACAAGCTCTGAAAGCACGACACTGTTCATCAGAAGCTTAATTTTTGCGTGCTGAAGATAGCACTTCTGAAGACCAAAAGCTAGGTTCTGATGAAGTTCAGAAGCTGAAGATCTTAAGAAGCTATGACAAGAACATCAGAAGCAAAAGGAATTTACGTCACTCAAGAGCTGACCTATACAGAACCAATGATTGAAGAACAATCCACTTCAAGGCTCTGTCACATCCACAGGAAGGAATATTCGTTGGTACAACGTTAACCTTATCCATAAGTGGAGCGCATTTGAGGATTGTACTATCGTACTATTATTACTCAAAATGGATGAGTGATAAATTGAATAGCTAGGTAGTGGAATTGGAATTCCTTACCAAAGAAGGCAATATACAGCTATCAATTGTACGAGTAAATTCCAGCTGGCACAAAGCTCTCTGCAACGGTCATCATCTTCCTCCAAGTATAAATAGAAGACTCAAATGGAAGAAATGACACCCGTTCTATTACTACGTTCAAAGACTAAGAAGCATTCTGACATCATAATTTAAATCTGTCATTCTAAGTCTTAGAACAATTTGAGTTGTATTTTGTAAACACCTCTGATAGTATATCAAGTGTTCCTTAACATTCATTCTTATTCTTAAGTTTGTTTGAGAAGTCTCTTGTTAAGTTTAACTTGAGCATTTGAGAAGTCTCTTGTTTAGTGAAACTTGAGCACCTGAGAAGTCTCTTGCAAGTGTGCTTGAGCAATTTGTAATCTTTAGTAGATTATAGTGGAAATCTCTTGTTAGTAACAAGGGGACTGGAGTACTCTCGATTTGTGAGGGGAACCAGGATAAATTCTGTGTCCTTCTTTCTCTCTTTCTCTCAGCATCTCTTTTATTTTTTGTGTTTTATCCGCTGCAAACTTGGTTTTATTTCGAAAAAGTTTTAATTCTAAAAACACAATTCAACCCCCCCTTCTTGTGTTTTTCCACCTTCAATTGGTATCAGGAGCTGGGCTGTTGCCTAACTCTCACCTATCAGTGAAACAGTTAAGATTCAGGGAGGAAAAACATGTCTGCTGAGAAGAATCTCAATGAAGTTCCATTTGACTATGATTCTAATTCTAAAGACAGAAGGTCTTCTGACAAAATTCCCTTTTTCAATGGAACTGAGACTGGTTATCCATTCTGGAAAACCAAGATGTACAGTCACATCATGGCGATTGATTGTGATCTGTGGGACTTGGTAGAAGATGGAGTGAACTTTGAAAATATGGACTTAGAAGGTGTTGTTAGCTCTAAAGACAGAAAGGCTTTTACACCTACTCAAAAGCTGGAATATAAGAAGCATCACAGTGTAAAAGGGATGATGACAAATGCCATCTCTCATGATGAGTACTTGAAAATTGGAGATAAGAGAACGGCTAAGTCTATCTGGGATTCTCTTAAATCCAAGTATGAAGGAAATAAACAAGTTAAGGAGGCTAAGGCCAACTTGTTAGTACATCAGTATGAATTATTTAAAATGAAGGATGGAGAGGACATTGAGACAATGTTCTCTAGGTTTCAAATTCTTGTTTCTGGACTTCAAGTTTTAGATAAGAGCTATACTGAGGCTGATCATGTAAGGAAAGTACTCAGAAGCTTGCCGCCAAAGTGGAGACCAAAAGTGACAGCGTTTCAGGAATCTAAGGATTTAGATACTGTGTCTCTTGAAAGCTTGGTTAGTTCTCTAAAGAGTCATGAGATGGAACTTATGACTGATGAATCGACTAAGAAGCTAAAAGGGATAGCCCTGAGCACCAAGAGTTCCTCTAAGGCTCTGAAGGCGAAGGTTATAGTATCTGATGAAGAAGCTTCTGAAGAAGGTCACGAGATGGACTCTGATGAAGAAGAAGAAATGGTTCTGATGGCTGCAAGAGTATCGCAATGGGCTAAGAGAAGCAAGAAGTATGCTGGTAAATTTGGAGGTTCTTCCAAGAAGGTTGGTGCTTCTAAGGATAAAAAGGAAGAACAAAACAAATGCTTTAAGTGCAACAAACCAGGACACTTCATTGCTGACTGCCCAGAGAACCTGAGTAAAACATCCAAGAGAACCTCTAACAAAGAAAGATACAAAAGTAAGCTCAAGAAGGGGTTCCTTGCCACTTGGGATGATTTGGATCAGGAATCAGATTCTGATGGGGAAGAAGAAGCAAACCTAGCCTTGATGGCAACCGCTTCTGACCAAGAGAACTCTGAGCATGAAGCTGACTCAGATTCAGAAGATGAAGATGAGGTACTTGCTAAACTTTCTCGTTCTGAATTAATAGATTCCTTAAAAGATGCCTTAAAACTTTTAACCAAAAAGGCAGGTGAGTGTAAGGTTCTTAAAAAGGCCTATAACAACCTGACCGAAAAGGCAAATGAAATAATTGAACAAAATGAGTCTCTAAAATCAAGAAATGAATTTATGGAAACTCATTATGTTCTTGATGATAAGGTTCCTCCAGAACATGAATTTGCTCTTCAGGAATTCCTTATCAATGGAATGAAAAGAAGTAAAATAGCCTCTTTGATTTATCATGTAAGTAGAAATAGAGGAGAAGGTCTTGGATTCTCTCGTTTTAAAGATAATCCATTATCTTCAAAGTCCTCTAATATAGATAAATCAAAACCCAAGGTTGTCTTTGTAAAGAGTCAATCAGAGGTTCTAAATGAGTCAGCTTCTAATAGAACATCAAAGCCAGAGGCTCAAAAGTCAAAGACTCTGAAGGATAAAACCTCAGAACCTAAGATTTTTAAGCCTCAAGCTAATGTTAAAACTAAAGAAGCTCTGACACATTCAAGAACAAAGCTCAAGAGCTATACTAAACCCAAACACTTTTCAACAAGGGTGGTTAACTCTAGAGGCTCTGATAGGTCTTTCAAACAAAGACCACCTGGACCTGTAAAGACTAACACAAAAGGACCCATAAAGATATGGGTACCAAAATCTCAAATAATATTTGCTTCAGGTTTGCACACTAAGAAGGCCAAAGCAGCAATGCTGGTACCTGGACAGTGGCTGCTCACGACATATGACGGGAGAAAGGCATATGTTCCAAACCCTGACTCTGAAAGAGGGAGGTACTGTGGGGTTTGGAGGAAACCAAAAAGGGAAGATCATTGGTACAGGTATAGTTGGTAACTCTTCTCTTTCAATTAATAATGTTTGGTTAGTTGATGGCCTCAAACATAATCTGCTTAGCATTAGTCAATTTTGTGATAGCGGATTTATTGTTAAATTTGATAAAGAGGCATGTACAGTAATCAATGATTCTGACAAGTCCATATTGTTTAAAGGATTAAGAAGAGGTAATGTTTATAAGGTGAATCTGTCAGAACTCACTGAGCAGAAGATAGTTTGTCTTCTATCTCTGAATGATGAAAAGTGGGTCTGGCACCAACGCTTAGGTCATGCTAACTGGAGATTAATCTCTAAGCTTAGCAAACTAAAGTTGGTTAAAGGACTGCCAAATCTTAAATATCATTCAGATGCTCTGTGTGGTCCTTGTCAGATTGGCAAAATTTCAAAAACTTCTTTTAAACCTAAAAACATTGTCTCTACCTCAAGACCCTTAGAACTACTTCACATTGATTTGTTTGGTCCAGTAAGTACTGCCTCAATCAATGGGAAGAAATATGGATTAGTCATTGTTGATGATTACAGTAGATGGACTTGGGTAAAGTTTCTAAGAGTGAAAGATGATGCATATGATGTGTTCAGCATCTTCTGCACTCAAGTGCAAAATGAGAAAGGTCTCAAAATCTTAAAGGTTAGAAGTGATCATGGTGGTGAATTTGAAAACGAACCATTTGCAACCTTTTGTGAAGATCATGGCATTGTCCATGAGTTCTCTGCTCCTAGAACACCACAACAAAATGGGGTTGTAGAGAGAAAGAACAGGTCTTTACAAGAAATGGCAAGAACCATGATGCATGAGACAAAACTTGCTAAGCACTTCTGGGCAGAAGCTGTAAACACAGCTTGTTACATTCAAAATAGGATCTATATAAGACCTCTATTGAATCTAACAACATATGAACTCTTCAAAGGAAGAAAGCCCAACATCTCTTACTTTCATCAGTTTGGATGTACATGTTACATTCTAAACAACAAGGCCTACAAAAGAAAATTTGATGCCAAAGCTTGTAAGGGAATCTTTATAGGTTACTCTGAACGCTCAAAGGCATACAGAGTGTATAATTCTGAAACTAACACAGTGGAAGAATCTATACATGTTAAATTTGATGATAAAGAGCCTGACAGTAAAATGTCAGAGCAAGATAATAGTTATGCAGGTGTTCCATACCAATATATCGATTCAGAACCTGAAAAAGCATCAGAAGCTGTTGAAGCTTCAGAAGCTGTATTGGAAGAAGATGCTGAAGAAGCATCTCAATTAGAAGCATCACAAGAACATGATGACACTTCAGAAGAAGAAACTCAACCAAGTGCTGATGTTGATGAAGCTCCAAGAAGGAAGTTCAAATATAAATCATCACATCCGGAAGACTTAATTCTTGGAAACAAAGAAAGTCCAAGAAAGACAAGATCAGACTATCAACAACTTGATTCACTTCTGGGGCTAATCTCAATGATAGAACCAAAGAATGTTGATGAAGCACTTACTGACGATGGATGGATTGTAGCTATGCAAGATGAGCTCAATCAGTTTCAAAGAAATGATGTATGGGACTTAGTGCCAAGACCAGCACATAAGAACATCATTGGAACTAAGTGGGTATTTAGAAACAAGATGAATGAACAAGGTGAAGTGGTAAGAAATAAAGCTAGACTGGTAGCACAAGGCTACAGTCAGCAAGAAGGTATAGACTTCACTGAAACATTTGCTCCAGTAGCAAGACTGGAAGCAATCAGGTTACTTCTTTCATATGCTGTTAACAATGGAATCACATTGTACCAAATGGATGTTAAGAGCGCCTTTCTTAATGGTGTTATTTCTGAAGAAGTATATGTCAAACAACCCCCAGGTTTTGAGGATTTGAAAAATCCTAATTATGTTTATAAACTTAAGAAATCACTCTATGGTCTCAAACAAGCTCCAAGAGCTTGGTATGAAAGACTGAGTAATTTCCTTTTAGAAAATGGTTTTCAAAAAGGTCAAATTGACAATACATTATTCAGAAAGACATCTAAGAAAGATATCTTAATCATTCAAATATATGTTGATGATATTATTTTTGGTTCTACTAATGCTTCCTTGTGCAAGAGTTTTTCAAAGCTGATGCAGGATGAATTCGAGATGAGTATGATGGGTGAATTGAAGTTCTTCCTTGGAATCCAAATTAATCAAGGAAAAGATGGCACTTACATTCATCAAAGCAAGTATACAAAAGAGCTTCTGAAGAAGTTCAACCTTGATGACTGCAAGATAATGTCTACACCCATGCATCCTTCCAGCAGCTTAAGCAAAGAAGAGATAGGAAGCAAAGTAGATCAGAAGCTGTATCGAGGTATGATTGGTTCTTTACTCTACCTTACAGCATCTAGACCTGATATTCTATATAGTGTATGCTTGTGTGCAAGATTCCAGTCAGATCCTAGAGAACCTCACTTAACTGCAGTTAAGAGGATCTTTAGATATCTGAAAGGAACTACTAATCTAGGACTTCTTTATAAAAAATCCCTAGATAGTAAGCTAGTTGGATTCTGTGATGCTGACTATGCTGGTGATAAGATTGAGAGGAAATCCACTAGTGGAAATTGCCAATTCATTGGTGAGAATCTCATATCTTGGGCCAGCAAAAGACAAACAACTATTGCTTTGTCTACAGCAGAAGCAGAATACATTTCAGCTGCTAAATGCTGCACACAGCTTCTCTGGATGAAATATCAGTTGGAAGATTATAACATAGCTGAAAGCAGTATTCCACTATATTGTGACAATACTGCTGCTATTCATTTGTCTAAGAACCCTATTCTACACTCAAGAGCTAAACATATTGAAATAAAACATCATTTTATAAGGGATCATGTTCAGAAAGGTACAATAGATATTCAATTCATTGATACTGAACATCAATGGGCTGACATATTTACTAAACCTTTAGCTATTGAAAGATTTGATTTTATCAAAAAGAATTTGAACATGCACTATATCTCTGAAGAAAATTAGCTCTGAGAAGTAGAATAGAATTAGCATCTGAAGCTCTATCAGAACCTCTTATAATTTAGAGTATCCCGTGGGAAGCTCTGAATAATTTAGGCTCTGAAGAGTAACAGGTTCTGATGAGGTGTCAGATACAAATGAGTGAGGCTCTGAACCTTTTGGAAATGAAACGTTCAGTACGAGTAAGTGTACAACAGTTGTCTATACACGCGTCAGCTATGATTAAACTTTTTCAACACGTGTCTAGATCCTGATGGGTAGAGAGCAGTTAATGATGAAAATGCAGTTATACAATTTAAAATTAATTTTAAACTGCTCGTGCTCCCTCCCAATGTTTACTTTCTCTGTGTATGTGTGCTAGTTACTATTTATAAGTCACTTCACTCACCTTGCACAACTTTTACACATAATCACTTCCCACACAAAACCTAAAACTCAGAAATTGCCAAACTACTCTACGTTGCAACTATGGCTGCTCGTTCATCAAACGAAATCGTTCAACGACCATTCAACCCAGTCTTACCACCCGTTATTGATCTCAAGTCACAAGAAAAACTTGTCTTCAAAGATAACGAAACCGTCGCTGGTCCAGAATCCTTTGAGTTTATAACTGAAAAGTTTGTTGATTTTGAGAGTTTGAAGGTGAATGGAATTGACATTCAGAGTTTATTCTACGATCAACAATGGAAGAATTACTTCGAGATGCTGAATGGATTTGTCTATTATGACATTGTGAAATACTTCTGGCAGAAAGCTACCATCTTTGACAAGTTCAATGCTGATGAAGAGGTTAGAAAGATGGTAGAGAAGGATGGTTCTCTTAAAGGGAAAACAAGAACTCAACTTGGCTTAAAACCCTTTAAAGGAAAGGAGATAAGATCAAATATCATGGGTATCAATGTTCTTATCACTCAAGAACATATTGCCAAAATTCTGGGTCTGGACAATGAAGGTGAGAATGTGGATGAATATGGTGAGAAGAGCAAACATATTGAATCCATTAAGAAGGATTTATTCTTGCCTGGTTGTGCCAACAATGACTTTGGAAAAGCTAAATTCATGAAGCAAAACTTCAGTTTTGCCTTCAAAGTGTTTCTGGCCTCCATCATCACTAGAGAAGGAGGATATGATACTATATCTCTACCACATCGTCACTTCATCTGGTTTCTGTACAAGAAGGTGAAGATAAATTTGGCAAAGCTTCTGTTTGATCACCTATGCTTTACTATATCCAAAAGCAGATCCAAATCACCTTCAATGATTCATCATCCAAGGTTGATTTCTGAAATCATTCGACAGACGAAGCTTACTCAAATTATCAGTACCAAAGAAAAACTAAGGGTTTTCAACACGGCTAAGTATGATGCAAGTGTTTTGGTAAACATGCATCTGAAGACAAAAGAGGAGCTGAAGTCAGCCAAGAGCCCTCTGGAGCAAGTTTATGAGAAGTACTTCTGGTGTGACGGTTTCCCAACCATATCAGAATTTGATAATGATGAGGTTATCAAGAATTTCTTGGAGTTGGTTAGATTGGACTCTGGTGTAAGTGTGCCCAGGAGTATGGTGGTTGGTGTACCAAACTGGGACATCTTCAAAGGACCCAAGCAAATCACAAGGTCTAAAAGAAAACCTCAACCAATTGAACAAGATATTGTTGAAGAAGAACAATCTGAAGAAAGGGTTGATGGTGCTGAAAGGATAACCACTGAAGAAACAGAAGAAGTCAGTAAGGAGCAAGTAGCTAAGATTGCTCAGAGAAAGGCTGCTCAGAAAGAAAGAAGAACAAAGAAAAGGCAGGATAGGCTTGCAGATGCTGAGGAGGAACAACCTGTCAGAACCACAAAAAGAAAGAAGTCAGTTGTATTCAAACAAAAGGCTGCTGATTCAGGTAAACATTCTATGCCTAATATTGATAGTACTGCTAGTGCTCATCCCTCTAACCAATCACCTCCCATAGACTATACACAGCCTATTCGAATGATCCAACCTTCCCCTAAATCATCATCATCTGAAGAAACTCTTTCTGACTCTAGCATTGACTCTACTGAGTTAATTGCTGAACTTGACAAATTAGAGAAAGAGAAACCTGTACATAAACCTACCAAAAGAATCTTTAAAAAACCCATCCTCATCGTTTCTGATGAAGAATCCCCCACTATCATTGATACTTCCATCCTTGATCAACCTACCAACACAACAACAATAAAATCACCCACCATTCTTGATCATCTGTCCACTCACCTATCTGGTGATGCCTTCACTCACTCCAACACAGCATCACCTGACCAATTTCACTTTGTAAATACTACCTCTAATTTACCTAGTGATCCACCTCTTCCAGAATCACAATTTCAATCTCCACCCTCCTCTCTTGCTGACATAGAACAAGAAGATCCACCCATTTTCACACCTGCTCAGGATGAAGTCATGACTCATTCTGATCATATCACTACTAAACCACCCACACCACAACCTGAAATTTCCACTCCTGAACCAACACCAGAACCACAAACACCTTTATCAGAACCCATCTATGGCCCAGTTTACAAACCCTTAACCATAGAAGAACTCTGTCTACCCATTGATTCTGCCCAACCAATTCTGGAGGATCTGCTAAAAGCAGAAATCAATGTCGATGATGATATCATAACCATTGATCCCTTTGACAAAATCAAAAGAATCAAAATAATTCCCCTCAAAAGGAAAAGGCCTGAACCCACCATTCCTTTCAATAGAAACCAACCCTTCTTCAACTACAACTCTGAACCAAACCTTGAGCTTCTAGAAAGTGCTATTAATATTAGTCTAAGGAATTTTAAAAGCATGGAAGAAGAAGTACTGATATTTCCTTCAGATATTGATGCTAAGATCAGGGAATTAGAGGAGAAGTTCAGTCAGTCTCTGTGGTTGTTGGGAGGCTATGTAAAAAGAAAGATTGAGGGAAGAGGAATGGAAGCTCTGTCTCAGATTATGAGTGCTGCTGAACGCTCTCATGCTCCGAGACTTACTTTTTACAACCATGAAGAAGAATGTCAGAGGTTAGCATTTTTAGCTGCTGTGAATGAAAGTATGAAAAGCTCTCTGGATGAAGAGCAGGCTCGGATAGCTGCTGAAATGGAACGTCAGAGGCTTGCTGAACAAGAAGCCTTCAAGTTATTGGTTGATAGAGCTGTTCACATTGCTGTCATTGAGACTAATAAGATTATTGAGAATCAAGGAGCTGCAGAAGATATTGTTATGAATGATCAGAACCTTAGTGAACCAGATTCTGATAAAGGTAAAGCTCCCATTGTTGCTCCATCTCCTCCTAGATCTCCACCAGTACCTGTCCAAGGCTCTTCTTCATCTGTTATACCTTCTGTTATGCAAGAAGCTCTGGATGTAATCAAGCATGACTTAAGAGAGGAACTAAGAAATGAAATGGATGAGTTCAGGGCCGATATAAGAGAAGACATGAACAGATCTGGTGAAGCTACAAACAAGAAGATAGATGCAATGATGGAACTTCTTCTGAAGCTTACTCAACAGCAACCCAAACCTTAACCCTTATGTCTGAGCACTTATTTGTTATTAGTTCTTGTGTAATTTTTGGATAATTTTTAATTCATATCTATATTATCCATATTTGTGTGTTTATTATTTGCTTATATGTTTGTTTTATATTTGTTTTTCAAAATTTAACTTTTCTATATACCATAATATTGTCTGGTACTCTTGAGAATTCTGACTCTAGTGAAAGATGCTGAAGAGCATCTTAGTTTTTAAACTAATAAGCCTAGGATTTTCAAAACCTAAGAGTCCCTCTCATCAGTACTCCTGTTTACTCATGAAATAGCTTCTTAGTATTAAAGCCTGTTTAACAACGGGGCACCAATACCGAATGAGGCGTGTCTGGTAACTGGTGTTCTGACAATACTTATGTGGTATATAAAAAGAAAGCAAGCTTAAAAGAGAGAGAGATAGGTAGAGGAACAACTTTTATTATTAATAGAAAGATTCTTTATTACATATGATTGCATCTAGCCTAAGGCTTAGATTTAGAAGCCTCTGATTCTATACTCTTCAGTTTCTCCTTGAGAAGAGATAGTGCTTCATCAGCAAGCTTCTGAACCTCAGCTGGATAATCTGCTAGATTATCTTCATATGTCCATAAGAACTCTTCCAGATCAGAGCCCAATTCTTCCTCCTCTGACTCTGTTAAAATAAGTTCTTCCTTGTTTCTCTCATATCGTAGCCTGTTTTCTTCGCAGCGCCAGGGCTCTGCTTCCTTCTTGCTCTTGTCTTTTGAGCCTGAAGCATCCTTGGTAACCTGCCTTTCCATTGTATGTTTTTCTTTTGATGTTACTTGATTACTCTGGATGAGTAAAATGAGAGGAATCATCCCTTTTTATAGTGTCATCAAGCTCTCTTGTCAGGACGGTTTTCAACACAATTCATTAAATGAATTTAGTTGTCATCACTTTTTGACTTGACTACCTTGTTTGGTGCTTTGACTGCTTGGTTTTCTGTGTCTTTTTGACTGATGCCAAAAGGGGGAGTAAGAGTAGCGTTAAAATTAATGTTGATTCATTAATATACTGCTCAATCTGAAACTGTAATGTTAAAAGCATTATGAATCAATATTTATCTCTTATGATTCTTTCTCATTCTGAACGATTATTGAAAGGGGAGAAAATTTAAGAACCTAAAATAAAATTCATAGACAATGTCAGAAGAGCTTGCAAACCGCTTCTGAGCATTATCAAACTCTAAGAAGCAAAGCTTGCAAAACTATGCTTCTGAGAGTTAAATATGAAAATTTATTTTAAGTTAATAAATCGACTCTTAAACTGTTTTAATTAATTATGGATAAGACTTAGGGGGAGCTTACAAACCTACCCTTATGGATTATCAGACTCAGGGGGAGACTGCAAATCTTTGAAACCTGAAGTCATCATAATTAAATTAAATCAACAACAATTGAATTTTAATGCTTTGGTTTGTCATCATCAAAAAGGGGGAGATTGTTGGAACAAAGTGGGTCTGACATGAACCTCTAAGTTTTTAAGTAGTTTTGATGATAACAAAGTATTAAAATTGCAATTGGTATTACTAATGATTATTCTAGTGTGCAGAATTATAAGTTAAAATTCATTCAGAAGCACTATGAATAGTAGCAGAGAAGCCAGTCAAAACAAGCTCTGAAAGCACGACACTGTTCATCAGAAGCTTAATTTTTGCGTGCTGAAGATAGCACTTCTGAAGACCAAAAGCTAGGTTCTGATGAAGTTCAGAAGCTGAAGATCTTAAGAAGCTATGACAAGAACATCAGAAGCAAAAGGAATTTACGTCACTCAAGAGCTGACCTATACAGAACCAATGATTGAAGAACAATCCACTTCAAGGCTCTGTCACATCCACAGGAAGGAATATTCGTTGGTACAACGTTAACCTTATCCATAAGTGGAGCGCATTTGAGGATTGTACTATCGTACTATTATTACTCAAAATGGATGAGTGATAAATTGAATAGCTAGGTAGTGGAATTGGAATTCCTTACCAAAGAAGGCAATATACAGCTATCAATTGTACGAGTAAATTCCAGCTGGCACAAAGCTCTCTGCAACGGTCATCATCTTCCTCCAAGTATAAATAGAAGACTCAAATGGAAGAAATGACACCCGTTCTATTACTACGTTCAAAGACTAAGAAGCATTCTGACATCATAATTTAAATCTGTCATTCTAAGTCTTAGAACAATTTGAGTTGTATTTTGTAAACACCTCTGATAGTATATCAAGTGTTCCTTAACATTCATTCTTATTCTTAAGTTTGTTTGAGAAGTCTCTTGTTAAGTTTAACTTGAGCATTTGAGAAGTCTCTTGTTTAGTGAAACTTGAGCACCTGAGAAGTCTCTTGCAAGTGTGCTTGAGCAATTTGTAATCTTTAGTAGATTATAGTGGAAATCTCTTGTTAGTAACAAGGGGACTGGAGTACTCTCGATTTGTGAGGGGAACCAGGATAAATTCTGTGTCCTTCTTTCTCTCTTTCTCTCAGCATCTCTTTTATTTTTTGTGTTTTATCCGCTGCAAACTTGGTTTTATTTCGAAAAAGTTTTAATTCTAAAAACACAATTCAACCCCCCCTTCTTGTGTTTTTCCACCTTCATGTTGTTGAGAAGAATGCCGTGAGAGAGACTGAAAAAAATGGAAAGAAAAGTAAGGTCCTGGATATAACCCTTGAAGATTTAGAGTGAGTCTATATGTATCTTTATATACTTAGTTCATTTTTATTCCGGTTTGATGTGCAGCATGCTTATCCACTTGAATTGTGTTTATTGTAGGGGTGATAGGGTTCATTGCACTCTCTGGGATGAGTTTGCTGAAAGAATGCATCGATTTCTGGATGGCCATGATTCGTCTCTGCCGGTGGTTATTATACTTCAACAGTGCAAGCTCAAGAAATTTCTTGGTATGAAGCCGTTGCGTTCTTCCCACTAAGCTGAATATATGTTTGTTTATGTTTTAGTGTTTGGACTGCAACAGGTGCTATGGGGATTTCCAACTCCTTCTATGGATCCAAGCTATTTCTGAATGCTCGGATACCTGAGGTTACTGATTATATAGATAGGTAGGTCAATTCTCCAGGTGGTTATGATATTCTTTAATCCTTTTTAGATGCTTGACTGGTGTATTTTATTTCTTATGTCTGTTAAAGAATGAACATGGCCAATGTGGAATTAACTCAGGTGGTTAGTCAAGTTAGTGGTCCAGTAGTACTTAGTGTTGCTGATGATCTATTGCAAACACCAAGGATGACTATTGAGGATCTTATTGAATCTACTGAGGTTGTATTAAATTGTTGGTGTGCTCTACTTATAGATGTAGTATTTTATTTGATGTTTTATGATTGATCGTTAATTGTTTCATAACTCTTATTATTGCAGAAGTGTGTTGGTTCTGTGCTGGCTGTGGCGTGCGAAATTGACACTGATTTGAGCTAGTTCTATCAGGCCTGTAGCAGATGTGCATCCAGGATCAATTACATTGGGGGTCAACTTTACTGCGAGAAGTGCAAGATGCCTCGAACTGCTATACCTAGGTATGAGTTTCAAAGACAGCTCATGTGTGTTTTAGATGGTTGTGATTTGGGACTATAGAATTGGATGACATGCTTGCTTTCCACCATCTTCCAGGTTCAAGGTCCTACTGCAGGTGATGGATAATACTGGATCCATTACTTTTGTGATGTTTGATCGGGTTGTTTCTCAAGTTTTAGGCCGGACATCACAAGATCTGCTGGATGCAATGAATAATGTGCAGCCAATGATCCCTTCTACTTTAATAGTCTTACTTTAATTATTTACGAGTCTCATGATTGTTTGATTGTTTTGGTTATAGGAGGAGGCCTCTAATGCTTACCCCCAGGAACTTGATATGTTCGTTGATAAACGAATCCTCTTCAAAGTTGAGGTTACAGATGCAAACTTATACCGCAACTGGCGCGGTTATACAGTGAAGAAGTTGTCATTTGATGATGACATCATTAACCGCTTCGCAACATTGCATGGGATCAATGTATAATTTATAGTTTTATTCCTTGGATTCGCACTTTCTTATGTTATTTTCTAAACCTTGCTAATTTCACTTCCTTCTATGGCAGACTGTGGATGGGTGTGACGGGGCTGATTACACTCAGTTTGCATGTGATTTGGACGGTGATGCAACATTTGAGGGTGGTGGTTCAAGCAACCATGAGGAGCCCATCCTATCAGACACAACTAGGACTCCCGCTAGCAAGACAACTAGTAAGGAGGGTTCTAATGTTGATGGAGCCCGTTCATCTACGACCAAAGGATCCTCTCCATCCACCGTGGAATTGGTAGGTGTTGATGTAAATCAGGTTTCGCCCCTCAAACAGGCCACAACTGCCACTCCAACAAGCAAGAAATCTGGCAAAAAAGCTGATAAGGTCGGTGCAGCTGGTTCATCTCCTGCCAAGGCTCGCTCTCCTTGCACCAGATCAATGACTTCTGCTGAAATAGGTCATGTTTCACCACCCAAACAAGCTGGCAAAAGATCTGCTAATATTGACCAGGGTGAAATTGCTGCGGCAAAGGATACCAAGATGCCATGTGTGAAGGTTGAAGTTATTGAGTGATTGATCCAGTAATAGTTTGCTTTGTCTTTGTAGTGTTTGGTCTTTTTGAATAAATTTTCTGTTGTATTATCTTTAATTATAGTTCGCTTGGTCTTTTGAAATGTATTAGATATTCATCTTTGCAAGAGATGTAAGGTGTATGATTGTAATTTATGTTATATTGATTTAATTTGTGTCATTTTCTAATGGTTTTGATTTCAAAGTTTTGCAAAAGCACATGCTGAGAGAAAGAACACCAAATCTTTTCAAACTTGCATTTGTCCAGACAATATATAACCATTGAGTCTAATGCATTGATTTTATCTGCAAATGAGTGTAGTGTGAAATTCAAATCTGTCGGCGTGATTTTTTGTTTGCATTAGTTTGAATTTATAATCTTATTTATATAGGTATTTTAGTCTTTGTGCTTACATACTCGCCCACTATTTATTGTCAAGCTATTACAATATTTCGGATTATTGGTGTAAATTATACAATCATATGCGCTATTCTAATTTTGATAAAAAACGGTAAATTTTTTAAGCACCAGCAAATATTAAATAAAACAAAAGATAGTGGATGCTAAAAAACAATTAATGCATTTTTGGATACCATCATTATTAATAGAGTGATTTGGTGTGGGTTTGGCATGTGTGCTCTTAAATACAGTGTTGTGATTAACAAGTGTAGTGTTTTGAACTATCCTACTGCACTTCTCCCAATGAAAAAACTCCATTTAAATAAAAAAGGCTATAAACTTTCTGTCTTCTCTTCTTTTGCTCTGTATCCATATTCCACGCCCAATGGATTGCTATGCTTTGTCTCTTGGTGAATCTTTCTTTCTTGATGCTGACACTGCACATGAAACTGATCAGGAACATAACACACACATAAGTGATTTTTTCTCAAACATGCAAACATACAACATGGAATTTGATGTTGAAAGAGTAAATGTTTTTCATTTCTTAAGTTCATTAAGTTCATCATCTATCTTATTGCTTTTGTCTAACTCTAAGTTCTGTTGTGTAGCCCATAGGAAAACCTCCATGCTGTTTTGTTCGAGAGGTTGGTGATTTGGTTGCTCCTAAAGTAATTTTACGAGATCCTAATCATAATGAATTGGAGGTCTCTGTTGTGAAGAAATATAATAAGATTTATTTTGAGGATGGGTGGTGTGAGCTCAAAGATATATATCATATTCCTTTTGGTGCTTGGGTTACTCTTACATACATTGAGCCTAAACTATTACTGATAAGGATCATTAACAGATTTGGTAGAGAGGTTGAGTATCCACAACATAATCCTCCTCTTAGGCGTTTGTTAACTAATCTTGGTTCCTCTCCCATTCCTTCACCAAATATCCGTGTTAGGCCCCTGACTTTTGTTCGTACCTATGTCAAAAAAATGACATTTGATGATATCCATTCTGGAACATTGGTATTATTTTTACTTTGCTTACAGTTATTGATATTAATATATTTTGTTTATTACTGTTTTACTTACAGTTACCATTCACCCTTGAAACAGATTTTGCCTTGGTATGGATTTGGTGAACGTGTATTTTACTTCGAGCATGCTGGATTGGCATTAGTGGATCATAAAGGAACTCATTTTCATTGCAAGCTGACTTTTGGGGTTGATTGCGCTGGTGAAATGTGCTGCAAAGTTTCTAATGGTTGGATTGATTTTTGCAAGTATTATGGGCTGGCTGTAGGTGATAAAGTGCGATTCTGTGTTACTGATATTACTGATTATTACATGATGTACGTGTGTGTATATCCTCACTTAGGAATAGAGACAACTATTGACTATCCTTTAACTGATGGCAGTCGAATCCCACTCTACATTTCCCAAAGATACTTTGTTGCACATGGTTGATTCCAATTACATATTAGCAATTGAATTTGCTATTTTTGGGGTTTAGTTTTGGAACCACTTTTGTACTTGGTTATATGTATTTGTATGGCAGACTAATGTGTCACTCTTAGTAAATCCTATGTTTTATATATCTATGTTTCGTAGCCCCTTTTATCGCTATATTTATTTACATTTAAATAATTACAGTTAGAGATTGCTGTCAAATAAATTTCAAATATTAATTGTAGTAAATAAAAAAAAATAATAGGTGTTTAATTTCACCCTGCATATCTTAAGACAGTATTTTCCAAGCAATTCTCTTTTGAAATTAAGCATTCTATTCACTAGCCAATAATCCATTTATCACTGATAGGTGAGGCTTATTTTGTGTGTATGCATTCACCCTATCAGTGTTTTTGTAAGCAATCATTACGTTTTGGTGAGAGATTAAGTTAAGCCAATCAATCGTCCTTCCTTTTACTACTGTCCAAACTAGAACTCTGTTTTTTATTTTCTCCCTACTATTTCTATTTAACCCTTTGCTCATTTACTCCCCAAACTACCTTTCTTAAACACCACTGTAAACATCACTCCCATTTTCTAACAGAAATGTCTGGAGTCCAGAACACTCTTCAGTTGGTTGAGCAAGCAATACAGAATTACAATATTGCAGATGCTTCAGATACTATCATGAATTTACAAGGTACTCTTAATGTGTTTGCATGTTTGTTACTTCTGCTTGCATGTTTGGTTTATGTGTTTGTATGATTGAATCTAAGTTTTTGAATCTATTATTTTCATTTGTTGATATATATTTGATACTGCAATGGAAAAAATGTTTGGATAAGAACTCATTGCATATGTTTTTGAATCTATAACTAAGTATGTGTATAACTATGGCATTCCATTGAATTGTATGGGGGAAAAATATGTGGTGAGTCATGAAAGAGCAATGGTAGCATATAATATGGAAATCATATTTGTTTGATGTCTGGAACTATTTATCTTTTGTTGTGTAGATATCCACCGTGATGTGCAGCCCTATGCAATGATGACAAAAACATGCTACATTGAATTTGATCCAATGAGCGTAAGTTAGCTACTTATTAGCATACTATATACTGACTATTCATATTGTCTTTTGTCCAGTGACTATTCCATGTATTGTGCAGGTCCGTGCGAAACTGCCAGCGTTTTTTACAAGAGATGTTGGTGCATTCATTGGCGGCTATGTGATTTTGCAGGATCCTAATAATAATCATATTCAAGTGGCTATTGAGAAAAAAAAAACAAAATATATCTAAGTCATGGTTGGACTCAGCTCAAGGAATTTTATGGTCTTGGTCTTGGTGGTTGGTTAATTGTTTTATATATGAGCCCTTTTCTCTTCCACATAAAAGTGAGAAAGGTAACTGGTGTTGATGTGGTGTACCCCCAAAAAGACCCCCCTATAGACTGATGCTATCTCAGCAGCCCGATCATGGTTGTTGGAGTGGACCTATAACCTATTTTGTAGCTCCAAGAACATTTTTTCATGTGCTTGAAACAACATTGACTGCATCTGATGTTGAGTCTGGAGTATTGGTGTGTATATGTTAGTATAGTAAAAAGATGTAATTAATCAATTTTTTGTGTGCTAATCTCTTGAGTCAATGTGTCACAGGAGCTCCCTTGGAATGGTTTTTGTGAGAATGCACTTACAAGTGATAATCATGAACTGACAATCATAGATTGGTTCGGATGTACTTGGAAATGCCACATGGAACGTCGCGATGGTCCTCCCATGATTTGCAGGATTCAAGGTGAATGGCGTGCTATATGCAAAGCCCGTTGTTTGGTGGAGGGCGTGGCTCTAAAGTTTGGTGTTAGGAAGCCAATTGCTAATATAGTCGTTTATATCAAGATCTCACCTTTTATTGGTGTTCGTACAACATTGGTTGCACCTACACGTACCGAAGGATACAAAGCTTTCTATCAAGCAGAGCAGTATTTTATGCTGTGACGCTTTAATCTTATAATATCTAACTTTCTTTTCCAGTCTTTAATGCTCTTATTTTGTATGAATTTGAATTTGGTTTGTTTTGGTGTAGCATTTCAATTTTATCATTTTTTGCTTTCCTTCCCAGTTTGTAATGCTCTTACTTTGTATGAATTTAAACTTTGTTTGCTTTGGTGTATTTTATGAATTTAACCTCTAATCTTATAATCTTTATCTTTAATCTAATGTTTTTGCGATGTTTATTGCCATTGTGTCTTGGCATAGCTTTTAATAATAGTTGGCAAATAACATTTAATTTAAAAACAACTGCATAATTGGCAATAGAAGTTGGATAGACATCACTTTCCTAAACACAAATTCAAGAAAACATAATTGAAAAAGCATTAGATTATACATAAACATTATAAGATTAGAAATGAACATACATCTAGAAATGAACCAGACATGACTTTTTTAAACATAAATTGAAGAAAACATAATTGACAGTACTAATAAGGAGTAGGTATCAAAGGATGATTCGAAAGGTGCATAATCCAAGCCACAATAAAGACACACATTAAACCAACTTAGCAATCTTTGTAGCCATATCCCACAGGTCGCAGAGAGTTTGTCTATAACTCTCAGCAATCTTGGTTCTGTCCATCAAAACAGATAGATCCTTTTACAAATCCTTCATTTCAGCTTTAAGTACTTTGAGGGTGATTGTTTTGATCACAAGATTGGCTATGTCTTCATGGATGCTGTTTTTGAGTTCTTGAATCTTCTCTTCAAATTGTTCACAGTTGATTTGTGTGGATTGATCATGGATTTCCTTATATTTATGGATGTACCCAGCAAGGTTGTTGTAATACATACACTGCGACTGCTTTACAGATGACACTTCATCCAACAGAGCTGCCACTGCTTTTTGTTTTTTGCTGAATTCTTTTTCAACAAAAATGATTAAAGGAGCACGTACCATAGTTTCATCTTGAAATCGAGATGCATGCTGAAGGAAATCAAACTCTCTGGAGGACAGGCTCCATGAATGTAGATGGAGATTATTGACAGCTAATGAGAACTTCCTAAACTTTCTAAGACAGTATATATGACCTTTTTTTAGCATTTTTGTTATCTTTTTGATCATCTTACTTTCTATTCGCACCATGGTACTCTAACCAGATAATTGCTTGCCTATAAGTCTGAGTGTGTGATGCTATATATAATGTGAATCGTTCTACAAGCTAATTAAGTTTATCATTGGACAGTTGGGCAGTAAATAACAGCCAATCGTACTTAATGTAAAACCATGCGCAGATACATTTTATTGGCTATGTGGTCTACTTCCTTTAAATGCAGAAAATCTCAGTGAATTGAGCTAACCATCTTCACACGCCATTGTTTTGGACACGTGTCATTTAGTAGATTATATAGCCAATCAAATAACATGCAAAGAGAATGATGTAGCAACGCGACACATGGCCTTGAACATGTCTTCAGAAATCTCAAAAGAGCTATTCTAGGAGTGTGAGGAAAAATTATACATTTTCCATTTTGTTCTTTTGCTCACAGGGAAAAGGTCACTGCGTATGGTTAACATGCACCAAATCCATGGTGGTTCAAGTGATCCACTTGCTTCAGAAGGTATCATATCCATTTTCGTTACACATGTGTTTTCATTTAGATTATTGCTAGGTATCATATGATTTTAATGGCACTCTTGGAAGATAAAAACTTAGAAACACTTTATGTTGCATTGTATAATGTTTTCTTTGATAACCATGAAATATTGTAGTTCTTTGATGTTTTGAATAATTTCTCCTTTTGTTTCTCGGATTAAATTCTAAAGAACATGTGGAGTTATGAGGTGATAATTTGAAAGATTGGTTGAGTAGTTGGAACAATGAAAAAATATTGTGGTTCTTGATTTGTTTATTTGCTGTCATAGCATCTGATTTCATTAGTATCTGAACTCTTTTTGGTGTTATTATAGATCCTCAAGCTGAGATTAAGCCTTATTTGATAACAGCAAGGAGCTGCTACATAGAATTTGATCCAATGAAGGTAGACATGGTCATACATTTCCTAGCCCTTTGTATATAGGTTTAATTTTGTATACTAACACTTTCAAATTATTCCATAGTCTCGCGCAAAGTTGCCTGCATGTTTTACCAGATCTGTTGGTTCATTCATACGCAACTACGTCATTTTGCAAAATCGAAATCGGAATCATATTAAAGTGAGTGTCGAGAGAAAAAATAACAAAATTTATTTTGCTGCCGGTTGGTCGCGTTTAAGATATTTCTATAGCATTACCGTAGGTGGTTGGGTAAAAGTTTTGTATATAAGCCCACTGCTTTTCTACATAAGAGTTAGGAGAATTACTGGGCTTGAAGTGGTCTACCCTGAGAGAAATCCTCCTTACAGACTGGTGCTGAACCATGAATGTTGTGATAGTTATATTCATGGCCCTGTGCCTTTTTTCCTGGCACCGAGCACATTCTACCATAAACTTCAGAAATCATTGACTTCATCTGATATTGCTTCTGGTGTTTTGGTGCGTATCTATAGATAATTCTTATTAAAGTTGATTTGTTCTCTCCAATTATTGATTTCTTAAAATGATGTGAAATAGGAACTCTCTTGGGATGGTTTTTGTGAGCGTGCACTACCGGACGAGGAAACACATATAACTTTGGTTGATTGGTTTGGATTTTTGTGGAAGTGCCGCCTTGGCTTTCAACAACGTCCTACAAAGACTTGCCAAATATCCGGTGATTGGCCTGCCATATGCAAGGTGCACAATTTGACGGAAGGCAAGGTTCTAACATTTGGAGCTCCTAATGCCTCCAATAATAGAGTTATCCATTTCAAAATCCGTCCTTTTATAGGTGTTCGTACTACCTTCATCAAACCTGCAATCGGTGGACCCCATGGTCCTTTTTACCAGGCTGATGAATACTTTATCTTATAAGTATTTCATATTGTTATTTTATATTCAATGATGCATGTATTGTTTGGCCTTAGAACCCTGCTACTTCATATTTGCATTAGCTAGCCCGCTTCTTAATATTATGTCATTAGCAGCTCTGTATATTCATGGAATCCTCATAAATGTATCAGTCACATAGCAATCCTCATAAAGTATTCCATTGAATGTTAAATATATAATACATAGGAAGCAACATACTTTCTGATTATTACTTTTTAGACATAAAACATAATACTCAGATTAAATTCATATATCCTTAATACAGCTTCTTATATACATGGCATCTAAGAAACATATCCTTAGTATCTCCATGCTTGAAACAAATAGTATCTCCATGCTTGAAACCATTATTCTCGCATGGTATGTTCCAGTGATATCCGTAGTAGCATTAAGCATATGTTAGTCCATCATCTGTTGAGACTAAGATCTCATCCAACAAATCCATGAATTTAAATATAAATAAGATGAATTTTGAGAGGCTTGGGAATTTGAAATATTCAATTGCATATGTGTATTATATATTTTCGTACCTATCTTTGGCTTTCCCTGTCTATTCCCTATGGTTCATTCCTGCATCATTCCAAGTAATTTGAAATTCTCAGCGTAAGTTCAATTAAACCAAGTAATTCCAATCCTATACCATTCCAAGTGAGGTATTGCCCTGTATATAATATTGTATCAGTACAAAAGAGGTGTTAAATATCTAACATTTAACTGTCCAACTACAGTTTCTGTGCTTGGATAGAAGCACTTAGGAAAGATTGCTTTGGATATCTTCAGTACCAAAATGGACAACCCTTCCTCATTACCCTCTTCCTCTATAACATCACTTGTGAGTGTTTAGGAAGCAATTTCATCTTTAATTTTATTAGTTATTTTTCTCTGTTTAAATTAATACTTGCAAAAATAATAAATCCATAGATAGTGATAAGAGAAAAAGGACATTATCCAACATATTATACATCTATATATATATTTATTTGTTTTTCAAATCTAAACATTTAATTATACATTTATTTGCTTTTCAAACCTAAGCATTTAATGGCATAAAAATAGTCTAAAGAACTTCCCTAGCATTAGTTGCAAGGATTACTGCCTTCTCAACAATTACTGTAGTGATAAGTACTTCAGGTTCTCTATAGTCTTCCTAACATTCTCAGCAATTACTGCCTTCTGACCTAACATAGAGCGTTCATTGCTCAGCTCCGACAATTCAGCATAGTACTTCTTGAGAGTCTCTCTTGCTTTTAATATATTAACTATACCAAATTGAATATCATACTTAAGTGCTCCAAAATGATCTTCAAGGACGCCATAGCTCAACCAATCATAGTTAGATGGATTTCTCTCATGTATTCTCATGTATTCTTCTACATACTCTTTTGCTTCCATAATATCAGATAGGGTGGTTGCATATATGCTTATGCGTTCTTCGACATGCTCTATTTGTTTAAGCACATGGGATGTGCTTTTGTAATTTAAGCTCAAAGCCTCTTTTACTGAAGAGATGAATGCAACATTCACACCCATCTCCTTTTTAAATTCAATCAAACAGTTGAGGAAATGGTATTGGTTTGGTGATAATCTGGATGAATGAGCACTCAGTTCATCAACTAATGATGAAAATCTACTTATTTTGGCTGCACAATACTCAGGACCCATACCAAGCATTTCATTGATTTCTTTGATGGAATCAGTTACTGTATCACTCATAATAGTTTGATTGTTGATGAGCAATGTAGGATACATGGGTTTATAAAGAGTATGCAACTCTTTATCATTGAACAAATGGACAGCTGAGATGAATGACAGGTTTATGCTTAGTCCATCAAGCAATGCTTTCAGCTAACCAATAACATAGCATGCAAAAAAATCCATCATGTCCTTCCTTCATTAGCTTAGGCTATGAGTTTATAAAGAGTATGCAGGTCTTGATCATTGAACAAATGGACAGATCCATCATGTCCTTCCTTCATTAGCCTAGACAAACTTATGGTTTGTCAATAACATACTATGTAAAAGAATCAATCATGTCCTTCATTCATTGGCATAGCCTATGAGAATCATCAGAATTCCTTGAGAGTTTTTTACATCTAATGGAATACAATTCTCTCTTAAGAACATACTGATATGCTTTAGTTTTTATTTATCAAACTTTAACTTTTTATAGCTATTTTGCATTGTTTGGTGATTTTTGACTTATAATTTGACATTTTCAATGAACCAAATATATTGAGCTAAGAGAATTTTAACAAAATTAGAACATGATTAACCCAATTAATAAAGTTAATGTGGAGAAAAATCTGATTTTGTATCAAATGGAGTTTTAAATATATATATTTATGCCATTTTGTCAAAATTTGTTCATTAAATTAAAGTCATAGATTTTATCATTAACTAAACAAAAAACCATAGCAAAGGCTGTATCAAAACTTTCTATTTTGATTAAATAAATAACTTAACAAAAAAGTTGATAAACCATAATATCTATCATAACATAAAATTAATAGACTATATATGATTTGAAGCTTCAACAGCCTCCGCTAAAAGGTCTTCAATCATTTCTTTGGACTCTTCAACAATATCCTTCAGGTCCATCAACTCTGCTTTCTTTCTATCAGCCTCTTTCATTCTCATCTTAAGGTTTTGTTGATATTGTTTTATCTGAAGCAGTATTATGTTCTCATGGATATGGCTCCTAATCTCTAATTTCCTTTCCTCAAGTTGAGCAGCTTCAATCTCATCCATGGTGGTGTGCGTGCCAATTATTGCTTCCTCATGAGAGAAAGCAACAAGACTCATCACACAAACGATCATGGATTCCTTCAAATCCATGCCCTCATACCTAAGACTTTTTATCTGCTCATTCTTTAGGAATATGCCATCTTCCGTTGATGCTATTAATGGTCCTTTTGACACAACCTCTGCCTTCAATCGAATCACTGCAGTGAGGAAGTTCGCCTGCTCCATTGATAGCCCCCGTGCACGCCTGATGAACTCATCCACACGTTCTTCAAAAACGTCTGAGTTTTCAATCAGAAAATCTGAGCCTTCTACGATCATATCAGTGATCCTTTTGGTCACAGACTTCATTGAGGGAACCATGGTTTACTGACAAGAGAATGGAAGAAGAAAGTGATTGGTTTATTGGGTTTGGATGATCAGAAACGGCTCTGACAAGAGAATGGGAGAAGAAAGTGATTGGTTTCTAAACCCACCACTGATCACTATAAATAGCCATGTTCTAGAAGTTGAAGGGTGTGGGAGACGAAGGTGATGAGTTTCACAATATTATGGTTCATGTACACTTAACTTCTGAGTGGGGATAGAAAGAGTTTCAGAATATTATGGTAATAAATGGCAGACTTAAATTGCCACCTATGGTCATAGAATTTTATATTTACTTATACATCTTAAATTTAAATTATTTTATATATCTGGGTATAACAATTCTTGATTAGATTGAATGCTTCTACATACTAATTATGATAGATGGTGGTAATTTATTGGCACATCATTTCCCTACAGTCATTATTAAATTTTTGTTTGGTCATCTCTTAAATACATTTCTTGCATCTTATGCCTCTTTCTGTGGTTATGTGCCCTTAGGCTGTGATAAAAAAAAATGTTTTATTTGCATCCATGCATTTGTCTAATTATACTAAAATGTATATGATAGGTGGATTAATACCAAAATGCCTCATCACTAACAAAAGAGGCCAAATTCTATCTGTCTTGCAATGGAGATTGTGACAATTACTTCATACATGTTGGAAATCTCAGCAATTGGATTTGCCTTGCTTCCATTTCTTTTGTGTGATTGTATCAATGGTTTTAGAAAGCTTTCTGTTATGCTGATTATTTGTGTTGATGTAGCTATTGTTGATTTCTTGCATTTTACGTCTCCTTTACTTACTCTTAGTGGTTTATAGATTTTCACCCAAATTTGCCAAGTATGTGGGATCCATTGGTTGATCTAGATGACTTGGCTTTGGTGGTGGAAGGTAGTTTGTGACAAGTGGATTGGACTCCATGCACAAGCATACATATAGCATCCATCATCTCATTTTTCTACATGTGTCATTGGCTAATCTATCCATCCCACCATTCATCCTTCATTATGCATTCATTCTTTGTAATCATGTCATGCAAGTGTGACATTGGTGACATGCATGGTATTATCCAATGGTGCAAGCAACCTTCTGAGCCAAACAAGTGTCCTTCTTCATTTGATGATCACTCCCATTCTTTCTCTATATAAACCACTTTTGGCCTGCTCATTGTCCACATCATTCTCAATTCTGAACCACAGTATTCAGTAATTTCTTGCATCTTACGTCTCCTTTCCTTACTCTTAGTGGTTTATAGATTTTCATCAAATGGTGCAAGTAGATTGGATTATTAGCACATTTAAGTGTTTGACAGATTTCTTGCAGTTTAGATCCAATGGTGTAAGCAGGTTGGAAATACCAATGTAGATGGCATGCTTGCAGATATCATGCTTGCTCTTATTGACTTCTATGCTCCTGTCAGCAGATTATCATTGGCTTAATTGTAGAAGCATATTATCACTGTTGCAAGCTATCTGATAAGGTCCAGCAGGCAACCAGTCACTTTAACATGTTCTTGGCATCACAAGTGGATGTTTATTTGCATGCAGACAATGAAAATGATGGCAGAAAATCTCATGAGGGTGTGTATAAAAAAATAATCCATTGTCATCACATAAAGTATTAAGTGATTGGAATGTTAATTCTTCCAATTCTGCATATCCTTGGTATGGCAAGTGCATATCCCTGCAATTATTATTAACACATTTGATTGTGTTTGAGAGATTCCTTCCATCTTAAGTTTCCTATACTTACTCTTACTATGTGTTTGGTTCTGCAGTGGCAATAATTGAGTTTAGCAGAATTAAGTTTAACATAATTGATTATAGTTAAAAGTGAGTTGAACATAATTGATTTATGTTTGGATACATTAATTGAAAAGTGATTCTTAATATTTGATGTTGTTTGGATAATTTGAATCAAAATTGCTTTTAAATATATAATTAATTTGATGTGTAAAAGAATTTAGATCATTAGTATATACAGATTAAATTCTAACAAATATATTTCCGACACACAATTTTCTTAACAAAATCTTCATGACCCAATACCGATTGCTTCCACCACTTTGCATAACGCGTGGTAACATCTGCCTCAAACAATCTCGGTGGGAAATACAGATTTTTATCAGATATAGGCCTGCAATAGTTTTTCCAAGCAATGAACTTAGTCTCTTTAAACCTAGGCACATAAATTGGAACATCTTGATCCATTCCGAATTGCATAGCGACTCTATGTGGGAGATATTGCTCTATAGACTCAAATCCATCAAGCTTAGAAACTCTCAAGCATGTAACAAATGAGAGTATTTCTTATCCAAATCTTTCTCAAACGGTACCCAAATTTCATCATTTGGATAAAACATTCCACATTTATCAGCACATGTAACATATGGACGCCAAAGAAAATCATTGGTTGCCGAGTCTAACGCCAACTTAACATTGTCAATTTTCAAGGTCTTGACCTTATGCCACCTAAACAATAAAGGGTCTCCATGGTTGGTCAACATAGTTTGTGGTTACCCTAAACACTACCAACATGAAATTTTGACAAATCAACTATTGTTTTCTTAAATAAAGTTAAATCCCTATATATGCTAGCTAAAACAATTGGTGCCAAAGCAATAGGAAACATAGAAGTTTTCACCAAAAAGTACTTATTAGGAAAAACAAAATTTCACCAAGAAATGCTTCATGTTCTATTTCACTACCTTTGCCAATGAAAATATCCATCCATAAGAAGAAAAAATTATTTACTAAAAAAAACTGAAAGTTATTTTTTAAGGGTAGAATTGGAATAATAAAAAAGACATCCCAAAAATTTGTATCCCCTTTATATATTAGTATTAGTATAAATGATAGGCAATATTATTGAATTAAAGAGAATAATAAAAAAGTAGCAAGCAATCAATAAATCAAAACGCAATTCTTTTTAACGCAAAAGCTCCAATTACTAGCTTCATGTGTGACGTGAGTTTCCAGTCAAAATCACTTTCAAGTTAGATATCCAAACATGTAGATTTGATGGCAAAATTGAGTTTGGTATGCTAAACTCAAGTTTGATGTTTTCAAACGCTAAACCAACCTAAGAATTTATATATATAATCAACCTAATAATCAGTCTAATTTATCTATTTTTATACATGATCACATTACCCTAATGACTAACCCAAAACCGTAATAGAGTATGTCATTAATTACATCATCTTGCTAGCTTTGGCCTATTGGAGCTTGACACCATATTTTTACAGTCCAATCCTCATATGACATGTTCTATCAATGACCATTTGACAATTCTATTAACTCTATTAGACCACTACTTCCACCAATTAAAGAGCTCCACCAACACATAATTAATAAATGGATATTAAGAGAGTGCAAAGATGGATAAGATTCTTTATCCCAATCCATCAAAGCCACATATATCTATTTATCTTTAAACTAATGACATGTGTTCCTTTGCATGAAGGCCACATGTATCATTTTTTCTTCAAAACCCAAACTAACCCTTCTCTCATTCTCTCTCATAATCTCACCGTCTCACTCAATTTGTATTTCTCCTCCTCTCTTTTGCTCTCATCGTCTCACCTTCATCTCTCTGTTTCTCCGCCCTCTTTCTCACCATACTTCTTTCCACCTCCGCTGTCTTTCTCCGCCCTCTATCTTCTTCTGCCTTCGCAACACCAACCCAAACACCCAGATTCCAGGTCCTCGAATTTTCAACTTGCATGCTTGAGGAATTCCATAAAATTGGAGCTTTGGGTGTCAAACAACTCAGGTAACCGTATAAATCTAATTTCTCATCCATTTATTCTATATTTTGAATTGTAAATTTTGTTGTTTTGCTCTGTTTTTGGTTTTCCCCAAATAACTTTATGTTGAATCTCTCTTAATCTGATTTTGATTTTGCATGTTTTAGGAATTGCATGTAATTGGAGCTTTCAATGTCAACAAACTCAGGTAGCTCCAGTGATTTCATCTGTTCTCCATTTCAAACTGTTTTGTTCTGTTCTGATTTTGGGGTTTTTACAAAAAATGATGTTAAGTCTCTCTTTCTCAGATTTTTGGTCTTGCATGTTTGAGCTATTGCATGAAATTGTTGTTGAATCTTATCTCTATTCCATTTATTCTATTGGTTGAATATCAGAAGTTTTATTTTGATTTTGAGTTTTTACACGATAATTTCTGTTGAATGATATATGTTATGCTGTTAATCTTTTTAACTCAAATTAGAAATATTGAACTTTTGATGTTGTTCTTATTAGTATATATGATGTGTGATTTTGTGGTGATTTAGATTGTAATCAATGATCTTATATAAGCTTTACATGTCAATAAATTGTTCTGATTTTGAGTTTTTCCAAAATAATTTGTATTGAATCTCTCTTTCTTGGATTTTTATTTTGCATGTTTGATTGTATCTCTTCCATTTGTTCTATTGATTATTCTGTTATTTTTTTTTAAATTTTTCCTGTTTTTTTTTTTGCGTTTATAGATAACAGGATCATAATGGAGAGTGATAGGTGATGTTGTTGATCTATATGAAGGTTAGTTTTTTCCTACATATCTTTAGTTTTTTCCTCCTAAAAGTAGGTTGAAATTTGTGTGGTTGATTAAAGTTAAATATATTGAGTTTTTTATGTTCTTATTGGTGTATATGATAATCTTATAGTTATATGGTATGGAAATCATTGTTCTTTCTACATTAACTTAGATAAATTGATTTTGTTGTCATGCTGTAATTATTTGCAGATTTCAGTATAACAAAAGCCAGCCCCAATATCTTAATGATTTCTTGATGTATTGCAGCTTCTGCAGAAAAGTTTTGGTCGGCTATACTTCAATGATTTCCTGAGAAATCCAAGGTAAAGTGTAAATGTGAATCGTCTTCATAGTTAGTGTATTACTATCAACGCGTAAATTTAATTAAAATGTAGTTTTCAAACACGATTAAAAGATTGTTTTGAATGGAATATAGTGACCAAAAGCAATTATCATGAAATGTGAATTAAGAAACTACACTATTATGCCATAGAATCCTCAATCAACACAATTCATTTTAAATTCTAATAAATTCTAATCCAATTTTAAATTGTGTGGATATTTTAAATTGTTTGGATAGACAGTCTATCCTACAACTATCTTCTTATTTAGACAGTATATCCTATTTGTTCAAAATTCTTTTGGACACTATAATGATAGTCTTACTTACCTTTCTCATTAATCCAGTTTTAAATTTTCCAGCTTGGAGCACATTGAGGAAAGACTCTTACTGCCTGCAATTAGCTCTTAAAGGTAAACGTTTCATAGTTGGCTTTGGTTCTATGATTCTGCCATATAACTTGCAAGTAACTTAACATATTTTTATTTTAATTGATCATGGATCTTAAAACTATGTGATGTTATGACTGTATTTACTTTGTTTTTTGTATCTTAATTTTATGGTTGATGGTTTTCACTTTTAATATCATATTATAAATAAAAAGCAATCTTTTACACGTTTTGCTTTATGTATTGGTTCTTTAGTGCATGCATCACTAAATTTGTTTTAAAAAGTTGTATATATGCGAACCATTGACAATGAATTTCTATTCATTTACAGGTAATTGTTGGTTTTGATTTAAGAATGGTTACATGTGGTGAGTTGCCAACATATGGATGTTCATCAAGGTCCATGGGAAAATCCAGAATTGTTAGAAATGATACAGGTTTGTGAATATCATAAACTAATTGTATATATTCTTTGCCAATATGTATTGGGGGAGAAGCTTGGCAGTGAAAGAATTATTTTTGGGATTTGGGGAATCTTAATATGGTAGACCTGTGGTCCCTTTTTTGTTAGACGAAACCTGAATCCAACAGGATCGATGTGTAGGAACTATGGGGCATTGTTATTATTTATCAATTTTGTGCGTTACTTAGTCTTGAGAGCTAGAATGGGGCATGAAAATCAACATTCAGCAATGGTCCACTTTGGGTTGTTCTAAAGCTGTGTTATCACGTTCATCTACCTTAAACGAAGTTAGATGCATAGGATAATCCATCTTTACAGCGACCTAGAGTGGACTATCATTGAATGTAGACTTTCATACCCCAATTTAGCTTTTAAGATCGAGTTAATAGACAAAGTTGGTAAATAATAACAAACTCTCTGTGGTTTCTTAATATCAATCCTGTTGGGATCGGGTTCCGTCCAACGAATGATTGTGTCATTGGTCTATTTGATTTATTTTCGCTAACATCTCATCATTGTCCCTTTCATTACCTTTCTTTTTCATCAAGGCATATTGTCAATGAATATATTTTTTATTCATCATCATCATCATCATCTGGTTCTGCTTATACTATCCTGTCCTTTTTTGTGTTTTTTTCATTGTACAGTGTGCGGTTAATGCCGAGTATTAATTCAGACAATCAAAGTTCTGATGTTTTCCAAGTAGTGATGATGGTATTTATAAATGCAATTGTCATTAATTGGAAGACACCAGAACATTGGTCGTCTGAATAAGTGCTCACTTTTAACTACATACTTTACATTGATGAAATATACAAAAAAAAATAATAAGATGAGAACCAGATGATCATGGTGATGATGGATAAGAAGACTCCTCTGTTTTCACCTATGTCATTTTGTGATACTATTATTGGTGGAATTAATGGGTCAATGCACATATATCTTGCATATTCCAATTTTGACACGGCCTAATTTTTATTTTTATTTGTTGTTTTCCATGCAACCTCAAACTCTCCTTTTGAGCTTTCCATTCAAAATCAATGGTTGCTTCCGGAGGTGATGTATAGCTTGCTTATTTAAATCTAATATTTACTCATGATCATTCATTCCACGTCTCTTAGCTAATGGGAATATTGATAATGAAAGAAGTACTGTTGGGATTTTGGAGAATGTGGATATGATAGACTTGGGATCCCTTCATTTGTTGGACGGAATCTGAATCCAACAGGATCGATGTGTATGAATCCCGAGGAGATTGTTATTGTTTGCCAATTTTGCATGTTAAGCGGTGCTTGAGAGATAGAATGGGGCATGGAAACAAGCGTTTACTGTCGGTCCACATCAGGCTGTTCTAAAACTATGTTATCCGAAGTTTAGAGTGACTCATAGTGGACTACCATTGAACGTATGTTTTCAGGCCCCACTTTAGCTTTCAATGTCGCGTTCGCCCGCAAAGTTGGCAAGCAACATCCATCTCTTCATGATTTCTATATATCGACCCTGTTGGACTCGGATTTCATCCAACGGACGGATGGATCATATGTCTATTCTGTTCACTTTCTTTGTAATCCCAACATTACCACTTTCATTAGCATATATTGTCAAAAGCAGTCACGGTGGTGTAGAGTCAAGAGTTTACTACAGTCATCCAACCATAGGAGAAAGTTGTTCGCTGAAGAGACATTTTGCCTCCGGAATATGGCCTTTGGAAAGGCAAACTAAGTTTGTTTTTCGCAAGACAGCTTCTCGAGGCACAATATCTCTTCTGAGAGCAATTTTCTCTTCTGATTGGATGACTGTAGCAAACCTTTATCTCTAAGTCACACTTGCTTTATTCTTACTGGTTTTTATGGTCATTTGCTTTATATCTCTTAACTAATAGTACATGTTCTTTGCTGATAGATGTTGGTGAGGGAGAACGGTAATGGAAGGCGTACTGTTTAGATTTTCGGCACTATCCCTTTCATCACCGTTCTTCTTGATCAACATCTATTGCCAAGAAATATGTATTAATAGTTTCTAGCTGTGGTTAAGGTGACCATCCATTATTGGCCTCGCTGTAAACTTCCTTTTATGCCGAATAATCTCCTAATACCAGCAGCAGCCTTTCACGTATCACAACAATAACATCATTCAAACAGAAGAGTTTTCTTATTCATCACCATCATGAGTATCTAATTCTATTTAGACTTGACTCAGAAACAGATGGTCATGATGGTGATGGCCAAGAAGGCTTTCCTAAGAAGAATTTGTGTATAGCTAGCGTTGGATTTTTAATTAGAGGATCTTTCTTAAATAATCTTTTAACTATATGGTAGAAATAGATGTTGTTTCAAATTTCATTGTTTCTAATATATTGTTTTTTATTATACACATGATGAGTTAAATTATTTAGTAGTTATATAAATCCAATTTATACTATCAATTTTTTTTATTATGCAGGATTTGAGCACATCATTTATGGGTAAAATTGAAGTTTCAGATTCTTATCTTTTCTACTTTCTTGAAGGGATCTCATTGATGAACTACCAATGATGTGTGACTCAGAAACAGATGGTCATGATGGTGATGGCCAAGAAGGCTTTCCTAAGAAGAATTTGTGTATAGCTAGCGTTGGATTTTTAAAGGATCTGGAGAAGGGAAAATTGGCTAGGATATGAGCAGATGGTAAGTAATAAAATTGGAGTGCCGTTTTAATTAGAGGATCTTTCTTAAATAATCTTTTAACTATATGGTAGAAATAGATGTTGTTTCAAATTTCATTGTCTCTAATATATTGTTTTTTATTATACACATGATGAGTTAAATTATTTAGTAGTTATATAAATCCAATTTATACTATCAATTTTTTTTATTATGCAGGATTTGAGCACATCATTTATGGGTAAAATTGAAGTTTCAGATTCTTATCTTTTCTACTTTCTTGAAGGGATCTCATTGATGAACTACCAATGATGTGGCATACATTTATTTATTTCCTTTATGTGATAGAATATTCTACTTCTTTCTTAAATAAGCTTTCAATTATGTGGTATAATTGATGTAGAAAAAAAGCACTTTGTTAGGGTCTCTCTTCCATGGACATATCTTATGCCTTAATTAATTTAATCTCTTTTGTCCATTATGTAATTATTATACACATCTTATTACAATTCCATTTGTTCTCTTCTATCTTCTTTAGAAAAATGTCATTTATTCTTAACTTCAACTAATTTTATTTCTAAGTTTGAAAGGTATATGATGATTTTATAAGTTCATGTATATGATGATTTTGTAAGTTCCTACTACAATGATGAAAGCTAAAATATTGAAATTTAATAATGTCCTTATTAAAATCAACACCCATGATCTCCAAAGCATTTATATTTTGCTTCTATTTCTAATTAGACTTCTTTCTTCAAGTAATGGCCATGATTGATCATTGTCATGATTGATATAACTATGCTAATCCGTCGAACCCGTGCATCACAAGGATATGAAGATGTATCTTTAACATTCACTATCAATTAAACTCTTTAACTTCAAACTACATTCACTATCTTTAACATTCACTTTCAATTAAACTCTTTAACTATTGTGATTAGGCATAACATCTTTAACTCCAAGCAACAACCATAATTGGTAGCAACCATGATTGATATATGTATGAAACTCCGTCAAACCCGTGCAACGCACGGGTCGGCGTCTAGTTATAACATAATCCAATCATATTTTCTATACAAACAACTATAGAATATAGCAATTCATCATCATAATTTATCAACATATAAGCCATCATAATTAAATTTAAAGACGTTTCGTGTCATACACCAATAATGATTCATCAATCCCAATTAATTAGACATACAAAGTTATTTTCAAAATACAAGTTGAAACTCTTTAATTCAAAGGTTCTTAAATCATTATCCAAGACATAGAAACACATAAAGGAAACAACTTTAATCATTTATAATCATCTCAAACATAGAAGTACAATATTCAACTCAAATAAACATCATCAAACATCATTTCATCCAAAAGTAATGATTTTCATGTATTAACTCATAAAATCCATTTATCACATAATCAATCAAAATCAAAGTTCAAGTAATTAACTTTATCATGGATTTCACACAACAATCATAAATAGAAGCATATTATACATGAATCATTATCAATATTCAATTATAAACACATTCCCAAAATCCTTTTCTTCCCAAAACCCAAAAAGAGTTAAGAGAGTTTGGGTGTGGAGTCATAGACAAACTCCCCTCTCTTTGATCACTCAAAGTTATATTATCTAAGTCTCTTACCTTGGATTAGTTGGATTCTCTAGTCCTCCTTTCCTCTCTTGATTCTAACTTGGCTTTTCTTCTCTTTCTCTCTTCATCTTTAAGTTTCTTTCTCTTCTTTCTTTCTCAAACTCTTTTTCTCTTCTTTTCTCTTTTATTTTTCTACCTCTCTTTCTCTTAATTTCTATGATAAACAACAACAACAACACTATCTCTCATAAATATCATCCCTTTATATAACCCTTTTATTAGGTTTATGTCAAATCCCCACTCTACCCTTCTTTTCTCTACAAATCCCACTCACAATCTCAACTTTACTATTACCACAAATTCTTGTACTATTTACACCATTGCCACTTCTTCCTCTCCAAGATACTCTATCATTTAAGATAATAACCAAAGTGCCACTCTTATCTCTACACAATCCACTAACTCACACTAGATTACTATATTACCCTTAATTCTACCACAAACTCTTATTCATTCTAATTAAGTCCAATACTCATAAAAGCCCATTATTAACAAACATAAATGTAACAACTAATTAATACATATAAAACATACCAATTAACATACACAATTAATTAAATAACATCAATTAATCAAATATAATAAAATATAAGATTTGGGGTGTTACAATCACAACCAGCTTAACACATAAAATCATGATATAATCGAATTTTTAATGATCATATTCAATTGCAAATAAATAAAATAGAATCTCATATAAACTCTTTTTTAAGAGAATTTCATAAGCATATTCGAATTTCATAAGCATATAAACTCTTTTTTAAGAGAATTTCATAAGCATATTACTTTTTACTTAATTTTATTTATTGTTTTTTTATTTAGTTTTTTTTTATAAATGTATTTTATTATTGTTTTTTTATAAATTTATTTTATTTTAGTTTCTTTAAAATTTGATAATGTTAAATTTAGTCGTACAAGTCCCCATGGACATTGCATGTAATATGTAGAGATTAGAATTCTAATCACGTGTTTCCACTTATTTCATTCTAAAATGTAAAATTTTAACCGGTTAAAAAAAACAGAAGTTAATTCATATAATATGGGTTGTATGTCTATAAGTATAGTTCGGAATTATCATAGATATTATTCATTTAATTCAACTACAAATTCAATACCGCCAAAAATGAAAAGTCGAAAAAATTCAGTATTCAAGTTAATAGCATAAAACGACATACTCATGCCAACAAATAATGTGATAAAATCAAAATAATCGAAATACATATATCTTCAAATATACAAAGCTGGTCTTGCAATTCAATCAAACGAACACCGCAATTAGACAATAAAGTAAACACCGCACTAAGATGATAAACCAAACGAACATCGAACGAAGACGAAAATTAAACAACGTCGCACTGAGACAACGAAATAAACGAAAAACACAAAAGAAAATCCTAATATATATATAAACCACTTATTTAGATTAAAATAAATAAAAAAATATTCACAAGTGACTTTGGTAAAAAAATCCAAAATCACTCTTTTTTATGAAAGTAATTTATAATTTTTTATAAGTTGTCTTCGAGGTTGAATCATCTCCTTCTCTTTATTCTTTCCATCTCTCTCCTTCTAAAATATGTTTCTATCTCTCTCTAAAATTTTAGAGAAATCAAGAAGGGGAAAAAATAATAAAAAATATCAAGAGAGAGAAGATCAAGAGAGAATGATAGATACATTTTTAGAAGGAGAGATATGAAGAGAAAAAGAAGATCTAAGTCCGTCCATTTGATAAATTGTAGGTAAATTTTATAATTTTTTTTTTAATAAGAAAATATATAATTTAAAAGAAATTACTGAAATGTTTAAGTTTTATTTTTTATAAGCTGAAATGTTTAAGTTATGCAGTATTAGTGTATTACTGAAAGATGAATCAGGTGGATGTCACGATTGAATTCTGCATCCACTCACTCTATTGACGCCAGTTTCTTTGACTGAATTGCCCATGATTGTCATGTATTATTGTCGTCAAGTTTAAAGAATGCTGTCTTTCTTGACTATATTTTATTTATTTTTGATAAACTTCTTGACTATATTAATATACCTTTTGACATGATATCATTATTAATATTTATTTTTGACGAGAATTAATTTTTTAATCAAAAATATCTTAATAGCTAAAATTTCAATTTTTGAGATAAATGAACGAGAGATTTTAAGAGGCGAGAGATTTTAATTGTGAGAAGGCCTGAACAAAAGTTTATAAGTAAGAGGCGATCATCCCCTTACAAACCGGTGTTGTAAGGATGAGTTAGGCTCAAAAGTTAATATGGTATTAGAGTCTCTCCAAAATCCGTTGAGCCACCCGTTATCGGGCCACCTACCGTTTATATCCACGCACCAAGCCTAATAGTGTTGGGCGTGAGGGGGTGTGTTAAGAAGTTCCACATCGGTTGTGAGAAGGTCTGAACAAAAGTTTATAAGTAAGAGACAATCCTCACCTTACAAGCCAGTTTTGTAAGGATGAGTTAGGCCCAAAATCTAATAAAGTTCAAAATCAAACTATGATCAAAATATAAAATACAATATTTCTTCCAACTAAAATATTCTTGTAGGATAAAAACCATTTTATTTTATTAGTTGCTATGTACAATTATTGTAACTTTTTGCCCATTCACGAGTGTTATTTTGATAATATATCATGATATGCTAACTAGTGTTTCCCGTATTAGCTAAAGTTATCAAAATGAGTAATTTTTGTATTGAAAAGATCATTATTTATACTTATAAAAAATAAATTACACAAATTCTAATACATTCATATCTTATTTAACTCATTAACTAGTGCCCCAGCCCTTGAGACACTAGTTAACATTTTCTTTTTTATTACAACATTATACTCCCTCCATCCCATATTATAAGAAAAAAAAATCACTTTTTTTGTTATAAATTATAAGTAAAAACAACTCACTTTCATCATTTTCAAGATTTACTTTTAGTTACTTTCATAAAATTTAATATAAATTGTACTTCCTCCGTTTCTTTTTAAGTGTCCGCTTAGAATAGTAACACAAAATTAAAAAAGTGTATTTTTGCACCTTATCTTCCTATTATATCATAATTTTAATTCACCAATAAAAAATATATGAGTAATTGACAAAAGGTACAATTGACAAATCATACCTTTAAAACATCAAATGAACAGTTAAATAGAAACGCTAAATCCAACGTTTTTGGACACTTAAAAAAGAACGGAGGGAGTATTTAATTTACTCTATCTCTTATTTTCTCTATAATCAATAACTAATAAAAATTCTTCTTATATCTTCTCATAAAATTTATTTTTAAAAAAACCACAAAATATCATACTTTAAATTATTACATTTTACTTTTCTTAATAAATATAAAACTATTATTTTTGTTTATAAGATGGGACAGAAAAAGTAATGTATGTTGCTAATTAGTTATTAGTTATAGTGAGGGTAGTAGGCAGGGAGTTATGCCCATCTACTTCGTTCATTGCTGGCATGAGGCACTGCCATACCGCACGTGGTGTAGTATGTCCGGATTTTCATTCTGGTCAAGTATGGTTTTTCCGTACATATTAAAATTTCCTATAAATCGACGCCAAAAAAGAAAATTTCTTCTTTCGATAATTTTTTTGGTACAATCAAGTTTATATATTCTTTTATGTTTATTTGTTTTTTACTAATTTTTTAGACTTTATTTTTACAATTTGATTATTTTATTTGCATCATTATATTAATTATTATGGCCATGCAAACCAGGCCCAGCCTTCACACATGTGTATGGTATATATGCGTGGATGTCGGGCCTCCAAATTTTTTAGGTCTCAGTTTAAAATTTTGAAGTCCTATAATATTAATTATATATTATTTATACTCATAAAATATTGTATGAGTATCAATAGATTAATTATCTATACTCATAAATATAGTTCTAGTACATTTCATTCTTTATATAAATTTTAATTTTAGATTAAGATGTCTCTTTTTGACGTTATATATAATGATAATTATTTTTTTTATATGTTTCTTATGTTTAATATAAACAGGGAATTATTTTTTAATTATTTTGCATTTTTTATTAGGGTTCATTTTTAATATTTAAACATGACCTCAAAATAGTTAGGGACGGCTCTGATGCAATCAATAACTCTTGTTTTGAATGTAAAATTATTATAATATTAAGTGACGAGTTTTTTTTTTTACAAAATAATTGTTATACAGGCACAACCCTAAATAATAATTATTTAGACACACAATTATAAAAATTTAAATATAAAATATTTTAGTCATATTATTTAAATTTATGCCTAAGTATTGTTCTTGGTACTAGTTACAAATGTCAAAGAAGGAAAACAAAAGAAAAATAGGAAAATAAAACTAGAGGGGAGGATTAAGTGCTGAGTTTTGCTAATACTTTCTTTTTTAAGGAAGTTTTGCTAATATACTAAAACATTGAGATGTGTTATTTAAACAATAAATTTTTTTATAATTATTGAAACAATTAACATATTGAAGAGAATGTTGATATTGTTACGGAAATCAAAAGTGAACAATATTCTCAAATACCACGATGTAAGCATTCCAGTGGTGGTGCGACGAGTTTTTTGCTGATATTTAAAGAGAATGTTGATATTTTTACAATTTGTTGACATCTTAATCTCTTAAAATGAACCCTCTCAATCCAACTCAAATACCACGATGTAAGCATTCCAGTGGTGGTGCGACGAGTTTTTTGCTCCGCACCACCGTTTTGAGCCACGTTTAAGCCGTTAACCCCTTCTTCTCCGGCAGCCACCGTAGATCTCGATCTTCCCGTCTCTGTCGCGGTTGCCTTTCTATCTTGCGGTCGTCGTCGTTGCAAGGGTCGAAATGGTTGGTTTCAGCCTTGTCGATTAACTCTCCTCCTCCGTCGGCTTCTGGGTGGATGGTGGTGCTTCTTGGGTTGGCCGTGCTTCTTGTTGGCTATTCCTTCTCCAGCTTGCCTTGGACTGGTTTGTAGTTGGTGTTTCCTGTGTTTTTCTGATTCTTGCCCAGATTTGTTGAAATCTGCAGATGCAGAGGTTCCATCACTACAACGGCGGATTTAGGGTGGTTTTCACTGTGGTTTTGTTTTTTTTCTGCTCTGTTATTTATTTTTCCCTTTTGTGTGTACTGTTTTTATTTTCTTTTGTAATGTTTGTTGTTCAGCTTTATTTTTGTGTTCTTGATCAGAGATTGGGTGGTGATTTCAGGTCCTCCTAGTTTGGTTTCATAAACCTGTTTGGGTTGGTTCTATTAACCCGCAAGGGTTTGGTTCTTTAACGGGTTGCACTTATCCCTCGATCTGAGTGCCACCCGTCGTTTGCTCGAAAGAGCTTTTTGCGTGCTGCTGCTTTGCTCAGAGGCTGTTGGCACGTGGGTCATGTTCCGTGTTGGTGGATGATTCATTCGCCAAGTTTTAGTCCCTTTTGATCTTTGCCAATGTGGTTACTCTTCATCTTTTTTTGTAACTTGGTTTCGCGCCCGTACGCGGGTTCGCTGGGTTGCGCTTGTGATGAGTGTCTGTATTGGTAGGATTGATTAGGTTTGTTTGTTGTTTCACTTTGAATTGTAACTGGGTAAGGTCTAATGTCCCCCCGGTCTCTGTATCTCTCTTTGTTTCTATTTATTATAATTTTTAAAAATAAAAAAAAGTGAACAAAAAATTATATTAAAATATTCAAAATAATTTTTGTATAAAAATCATTCCAATAATTATTAAAATATAATTTCTTTAAATATCATACTTAGACCTATAATACTTAGAGAAAGACAATGTATTGTACATGATTATAACACAAATTGTCGTGTTATATTTGTCAAACTTATTTTTTGTCTCACAAAAATATTCCAGCTTATTATGTGAGTAAAATAAGTACTTCCCCGATTCATATTTTTTATAAGAGCAAGTTTGACATAAAATTTGTCATTTTTTATAAGACTCTTTTGCAATTATCAATAATATGATTCTTTTTTTCCAAAATTACCCCTATTTACTTTACATAATTTTTTGAATAACATTTATTTACTTTTTTGTAAATGGATACTCTATTAATTATACCAAAGTCATTACTAAAAGTAAACATGAAAAATTAATATAATTTGTCAATCTATTTAATACAAAAACCAATTTTCTTAACATCCGCATTTTGTCAAACCAACTTTTATAAATAGAACATGGAGTATTAATTGAAATCATATTTACATATGATTTCAATTTCTAAGGCCATTATTTGAATTTTGCAGCCAACAAAAACAAGTTGAATATGCGAAATGCATCAAATTCAGATGTACCACACAATGGAATGGGTTGGTTAGAGAATGTATTCATTCTCTCTCTTTTTTTTTTTTTTTAGGTCAAGGGGAATGTATTCAATTCTAATTTCATC
Source organism: Trifolium repens (assembly GCA_030408175.1). NCBI lineage: Eukaryota > Viridiplantae > Streptophyta > Magnoliopsida > Fabales > Fabaceae > Trifolium > Trifolium repens. The sequence goes on along the minus strand of CP125842.1, from coordinate 39,977,625 downwards.
AATTGATTTTTCATTTTATAGACGAAAACTGCCAAGACCGGCTTAATCTAGTTGTCCTACAGTTCCTTGTTCCTATTCAAAATTACCAACACCATTTATTTGCAGTGTCCCTAATACAAGTTTCCCTGCACCTCACAAAGTCACTTTCTTGTGTTGATTTTGAAGGTGGCTCTAAAGTCACCAATACTTCTATTTGATTGGTGATCGTTTTTTGGACTAAAAAAGCAGTAGTAAGCCATAATACCCATCAACTTAATTGCACCAAAAGAAAATAATTTAAAATTCTAATTTTCAAACTTGACAGATTAAGTGGGCAGCACAAACAAATTGTATTTTATTTTTAAGTCAAAAATTAAAAACGTATTTTATTTCATTGAGTCGCTTGTACTGTGTAAGCAGCCATAGATATTAAGATAAATTATCTCTGTAAACACAGGATTTAATTTAATGTAATTAAGAACTTCACATTATATTGTAGGTATTAACTACAATCAGAAAATAGCTGGAACAACTTGATGTCAGAACTGACCCCCGAATCAAATTAATTAACTGGTGGTGAAAAAAAAAAATTTGAATTTAAGATTTTACATAATGATGAATTTTTAATTACTAGACTATATAATAAAAAAATATATTTGTAATTGAAATATACTACATTCTTCTTTAAATATAAGAAATTTTGATAATTTTCCTTTGTCCCTTTTTAAAAGACCTCTTTTAAATTGAAAAAAATAAAATTGTAAATATCAATATACTGTCATCAAATCTAATATTAGAATCATGTTTTTTTTTTTCAATTTAATAATAAATATGTCTTATACTCCTTCTGTGCCAAAATATAAACAAAAATTATTCAACAAAAATAAATGTATTTAGTCCAATTAAACTTTTAACCAAATACATCAAAGTTTTTTTTACTCTTTTTACTTATATTTTTGGATGGAGAGAGCATTTAAGAATGAATAAACTAATAGTTTTATTTTATTTTTGTGCTCTAATAATGCTTTTAGAAGCTATCAACAAAGTAAACAAAGTGTATTTTATTTTTTAAGAAAAAGAGTGTATTTTATTATTTCTAAAGGGACAGAATCACTCGTACTTCGTAAGATTTCTCTCTTGTAACCAAAAAAAAAAAACTCGTACTTCGTAAGCCGCCATAGAGATAAAGCTGTGTAAAGATAATTACTTTTTATTTTTATTTCTGATATACAGATAAAGATAAATATTGTAATTGAAATGTAATAAACTCTAATTTTATTTGCATAAGTGTCAAATATTGAAGAATTAAAAATAATTTCTTCCCAATCACCCATGTAACTGTAGGACCCCCTAAAATTAGAAAATTAGGACCGATGCGTAAACACCAATGACAGCAGAATAATGTTACACTTACCGAATCAAATTTTTTTAACACAATTTTAAAAGGGAATTTGTTGGCTTATAAAAGGGGATCTGTGGAAAGGTATTTTCTCAGGCCAACACAAACACACAAATCCCATTATAGCCTCACCACACAAACATAAATATTTTCACCAAAGAATCTGCAACCATGTTGGTTGAAATTGCAGTTGCTTTACTAGTCATTGCTCTGTTTATACATTTGCGTCCAACACCCACCGCTAAATCAAAAGCACTTCGTCACCTTCCAAATCCTCCAAGTCCAAAACCTCGTCTTCCATTCATTGGTCATCTTCATCTTTTAGATAATCCTCTTCTTCACCACTCTTTAATCCGTTTAGGTGAACGTTATGGCCCTTTGTATTCTCTTTACTTTGGTTCCATGCCTACTGTTGTAGCTTCCACTCCTGATCTTTTCAAACTCTTTCTTCAAACTCATGAAGCTACTTCCTTTAACACAAGATTTCAAACCTCTGCTATTAGACGTTTAACTTATGATAACTCTGTTGCTATGGTTCCTTTTGGACCTTACTGGAAGTTCATTAGGAAACTTATTATGAATGATCTTCTTAATGCTACCACTGTTAATAAGTTGAGACCGTTGAGGAGTAAAGAAATTCGTAAAGTTCTTAAGATTATGGCTAACAGTGCTGAAACTCAAAAGCCACTTAATATCACTGAGGAGCTTCTTAAATGGACAAATAGTACAATCTCAACCATGATGTTGGGTGAGTCTGAAGAAGTTAGAGATATTGCTCGTGATGTTCTTAAGATCTTTGGGGAATATAGTATTATGGATTTCATTGGGCCTTTGAAGATTTTTAAGAAGTTTGGGAACTATGAGCAGAGAATCGATGCTATTTTTAACAAGTATGATCCTATCATTGAAAAGGTTATTAAGAAAAGACAAGAGATTGTGAACAAAAGAAGAAGTGGAGAAATTCAAGAGGGTGAGGAAAGTGTAGTTTTTCTTGATACTTTGCTTGAATATGCTCAGGATGAGACCATGGAGATCAAAATTACAAAGGAACAAATTAAGGGTCTTGTTGTGGTGAGTTTCTTTTCTTCTAATAATTGCTTTGTTATTGAATACACATATTACATTTTAGGAAAAATCACTTCTACAAATGGTTCATCACAAATTTAAAATTCTAACAACAACATAAGTGTTGTTTACAAGTAGAAGTTAATAAGCATTCCTATTCTCAAAATAGAAATGAATTTTTAATTAATATTGTTTTGATTAAAATAACAAAGAATAAAGATATAACTCATATTGAACGAGTCAATATATCATTATTTTATTTGTAAAGACAAAATGAGTCGTATTTCTGTTTCTAAAAGTATTATCAACAGTTATTAAAATTTTCTAATAATATTAAACAAAGATTCACGATAAAGAACCTATAAAGGTGGTCCACCTCTCTTATATTTTAGATAAAATTGGCTCTCTTGGTTATATGCTAACTTAAATTTCTTTGTATACAGGATTTCTTCTCTGCTGGGACAGACTCCACAGCTGTGGCAACAGAATGGACTTTGGCAGAGCTCATCAATAATCCGAGGGTGTTGAAGAAAGCTCGGGAGGAGGTAGAATCTGTTGTGGGAAAAGATAGACTTGTTGACGAATCAGATGTTCAAAATCTTCCTTACATTAGAGCCATGGTAAAGGAGGCATTCCGCTTGCACCCACCACTACCCGTGGTTAAGAGAAAATGTACCGAAGAATGTGAGATCAACGGGTATGTGATTCCAGAGGGGGCATTGATACTTTTCAATGTATGGCAAGTTGGAAGAGACCCAAAATATTGGGAGAAGCCATTGGAATTCCGTCCCGAGAGGTTCTTAGAAAATGTTGGTGAAGGTGAAGCAGCTGCAGTTGATCTTAGGGGTCAGCATTTCACACTTCTACCATTTGGGTCTGGAAGGAGAATGTGTCCTGGAGTTAATTTGGCTACAGCAGGAATGGCCACACTACTTGCATCTATTATCCAATGCTTTGATCTACAAGTACCAGGTCCACATGGACAAATATTGAAAGGTAGTGATGCTAAAGTTAGCATGGATGAGAGACCTGGGCTCACAGTTCCAAGAGCACATAATCTCGTGTGTGTTCCACTTGCAAGAGCCGGTGTTGCAGCTAAACTCCTTTCCTCCTAAATCATACAAGGAACAATAGAAATTGTTGGCTTGGGTCATGGTTGATGTTTTTATATTGTAGTAATACTTTTAAATAAGATATTATTGAGAGAAATATAAATTTGTGCCACATGGGCTCAAAGATATCTTAAACTTGTCTCTCTTTGGTGCGATGATAGTATGTATGATATAATTTTTCTTCTTTTTATTTCTTTCTTTGTCACAAAAAGTGTAGTAACTACGTAAAAAATCTACAGATTTTATCAACATATCCATTAATGTTATCATTGTACTCTCGGGTCTCTCCTAATTATTGTTGTAACCCTCGTGTTAAAACTAATTAAAGAAGTTCAAGTCTACAAATACTTCACCAAGTCTATCTAGTTTAACTACTTTTAATCTTAATATTGTTATTCCTAATATACCCTTACTTTTCAAAAGGTGCATGTGATTTTCAACTCCGTTTTTGTCTCTCTTTTTATTTAAATAAGTGGTTATCCACATAAATTTGCTTCTTCATTTTTATTTTTATTTTTTGTTTTTCAGGTTGTCGTAGTCTTGTGCGGCGTTGTGTTTGATGTCGTCTTGTGCGGCGTTTGTTGGGTTTTTGTTTTGGTACGGTGTTTTGTTGATTCAAATTGACAGATCTACCTCAAGCATTACAAATCCGATGAAGACTTGGACGTCAACATTGCAGATCCGGGAGTATGATCATTCCGGTTACTTTTATTTTGTCATATTTGTATGCACTTTTATGACGCCGTTGTATGCTATTAACCTAGGTGCTGCAAGATCGTTTGTAGATGAACCGTTTTCAGTTTTTAGCAATCTTGAATTTGTAATGATCTATGTATTTTCAAATTGAATGAATGAATACCTATTTTTAGTCCAAAAAAAAAAAAAGTGGACGGGTCTACGGCCCCAAAAATGAGTAGCATAGGCCCAATAGCAAGATAGCCCAACTTTCTAACTTATACTATTTGAATAGAAGCGTCTCCTGGGCGTCGCCCTAGTCAGGAAAGATAACTACTCCGATGTGAAGCTCACTCACGATCCACTGTATGGAGAGGAGATAACCACCCGTCACCACCACGATGACACGGTGTACACGCTGGATAGAGAGGCAAATCACCCACCGCCACCACGATGACACAGTGGAGGGAAGGAGGAAACCGTCATCGTCTTGAGGGATCAAACGACGTGGCAGGCAACAGAGATTACGAAGGATCATCTATAAATAGGAGATTAGGTATCATGAAGCTTCCACCCCTGATCTTTTCAAACTCTCTCTTCAAACTCATGAAACTACTTCCTTTAACACAAGGTTTCAAACCTCTGTTATTAGACGTTTAACTTATGATAACTCTGTTGTTATGGTTCCTTTTGGACCTTACTGGAAGTTCATTAGGAAACTTATTATGAATGATCTTCTTAATTCTACCACTGTTAATAAGTTGAGACCATTGAAGAGTAAAGAAATTCGTAAAGTTCTTAAGATTATGGCTAATAGTGTTGAAACTCGACAACCACTTAATGTCACTGAGGAGCTTCTTAAATGGACAAATAGTACAATCTCAACCATGCTGTTGGGTGAGTCTGAAGAGGTTAGAGATATTGCCGGTGAGTTTCTTAAGATCTTTGGGGAATATAGTATTATGGATTTCATTATGCCTTTGAAGATTTTTAAGAAGTTTGGGAACTATGAGTAGAGGATTGATTCAATTTTTAACAAATATGATCCTATCATTGAAAAGGTTATCAAGAAAAGACAAGATATTGTCAACAAAAGAAGAAGTGGGGAAATTCAAGAGGGGGAGGAGTAGAGTGTAGTTTTTCTTGATACTTTGCTTGAATATGCTCAGGATGAGACCATGGAGATCAAAATTACCAAGGAACAAATTAAGGGTCTTGTTGTGGTGAGTTTTTTTCTTCAAATAATTGCTTTGTTATTTAATACACATATTGCATATTAGGAAAAATTCTAATATGTATCACTTCTAAAAATGGTTCATCGTAAATTTAAAATTGGGGAAACAGTCATTTTTGTCCCCGATTCTGCAGCTCGCTGTCACATTGATCCCTGACTTATGTAAAAATGCAAAATAGTCTTTGACTCTGCAGTCCGTTAGTCATTTTGGTCCTTGACTCTACAGCTCGCTGTCATTTTGGTCCCTGACTCTGCAGTCCGTTAGTCATTTTGATCCCTGCAGTCCGTAAAAATACTAACTGATTTCAGAGTCAGGGACTATTTTGTGTTTTTCCTTAAATCAGGGACCAATATGACAACGAGCTGCAGAGTCAGGGACCAAAAAGACTGTTTCCCCTTTAAAATTCTAACAACAACATAAGTGTTGTTTAGAAGTAGAAGTTAATAAGCAATCCTATTCTCAAAATATAAATAAATTTTAATTAATATTGTTTTGATTAAAATAACAAACAATAAAGATATAACTCATATTGAACGAGTCAATAAATCATTATTTTAGTTGTAAAGACAAAAGGAGCCGTAAAATTTCTAATAATTTTAAACACAGATTCACGATAAAGAACCTATAAAGGTGGTCCACCTCCCTTATATTCTAGATAAAATTGGCTCTCTTGGTTATGTGCTATCTTAAATTTCTTTGTCTACAGGATTTCTTCTCAGCAGGGACAGACTCCATAGTTGTGGCAACAGAATGGACTTTGGCAGAGCTCATTGATGACAGGAATTTCTACGGTATTTTTAGTATTAGTAATAAAATGACCAAGACAGGCCCAAATACGAAGGAAAGCCTACAAAAGCAGGAAAAAGCATCAAGACAAGGTCCAAGGTGCTAAAAGACAAGAAAAAGCCCAAAAAGTGAAGAAAATGAGCATTCCATCGCAGCACGATGTCTCCCATCGTGCCACGATGGGAGCTGCTTGCTTGCCAAGAAAACAGAAGAAATAAATCTGAAGAAAATCTATTCATCGCAGCACGGTGGACAATCCAAATGAGGAGTGCAAAACGCTGAAAGATCAGAAATCAGAGCAGAGAGAAGAACAGATCAATGACTACGAAGAGTGGTACAAGCTGTTCGATATGACTTTAGATGAAGCTTACGACGAGTTCATGGCAGAACTGAAAGAATATAGAGAGAGCCTAGCAAGATTGCCAGTCAAGAAGACATATCCTGGAATCGTCACCATACTCTGTCAGATTGAGGAAGCAGAAGTCCGAGCATTATGTGATGTGGGTTCAAGTGTGAACGTAATGCCATTATCTCTGGAAGAGAAGTTAAAACTCACAAAACCAACTGCAGGAACAGAAAGGGAACTTGTATTAGCAAATCAGTCAACCATCTACTCAGCAGGTACAATAGAGGATGTCTTCGTGAAAGTCAGAGACTTGGTATTTCTAGCAGACTTCATGATCCTGGATATCCAAGAGGATGAAGAGCATCCTATCATTCTTGGAAGACCATTCTTAGCAACCAGCAGGGCACTCATTGATGTGAGCTCGCTGAATTGACTTTAAGAAGTGGAGAGGAAGTAAGAACCATAAAGGCATCCAGAACCAGGAGGGAAGTGTGCTACATGCTCGAGTGGAAAGATAGAGAAGCTACACCACTGACTCCAGTTCAAGAAGTACAGGTAAAGGTAGAGATAGCAGAGCTGGAGAATGAAATTGCGCATCTAGAGATAGAGACAGCTCAGGAAGAGGAGGTACCCGAAGAACTCACTGACAAATTGAAGAGGCTAACTATTGAAGTGGACATCCGAGCAACATGGATCAAAGCATGGGGTAGAAACCGAAAAGTGGCCAGAAAATCTAAGTTTGGGGTTAATACGCCACCTCCAAAGAAGCCTGCTGCTGAAGGAAAGAAGTATAACTGGGTCAAAGCTGAGAAAGAACAAAAGAAGGAACATCCACCAAAAGGCAAGGCAAAGTCCATTATAAAAATAGTACCTTCAGAAGATGATGGACGACTCTGCTTTGCCACCTTGAAAGAGAAACAGAACCTAGAAAAGAATGAAAGAAGCAACAAGAAAGAGGGAGGAGCTAAGGCGAAAGCTCCTACAGAAGAGAGAGACACGCGAACCTATCCTCTGTAATGGAGGAAATGCCTCAAGCTAATGAGAGGCTAAAGAAGCGCTGCTTGGGAGGCAACCCAAGGATAAGTACTTATTATTTCTGCATTTTCAATTCAGTAATTTTCAATTCAGTATTTTCAATTCAATAAAGTATGCCAAAAATTCTGCATGTCATCTTCATCTGTAAACAACCCTTATTCAAACTTACAAAAAATTAAATAACTGTTTTGTTGTTTATTATCTAGTGCATGACTAACTGTTATAGGTAAGATTGCGGCGAAGTGAGTTATAAATTTTGATGAGCCAAATTTCACGCCTTCACACAAATACCAAAGGTGATGCTCAAAAGTGCGAAGTTCGGGAGACAGAGAGACGAGTGATGAAGCTTATGTCTTTGAGACAAGTGTTCCACTTTCAGATATATCTATGCCATGTGAGGATTTGAGCCAAATATTCCCAAACGGTATTACCACTTTCTTTCAAATTACTATGAGAGTATCGTGCACTTGTTTAATTTCTAGAACTTGCTCTAATTCTCTGCTGACGGGTTAATTTGATATTATATGCATTGAGGCAATTGTTTGTTATAACCCATAGCCTTTTCAAGCCACCCTTATTATTATTATCCCTTGCTAGCCAATTTTGAGCCATAAAAAAATATATTATCCCTTTTGTTTCGGTGACAAACCACATTACAAGCCTATAGACCTGAAAAACAATGATTTACCCTCTTTGGAGTTAGGTAATAGTTCTCAAAAAAGTCTTGGCAACAAAACAAGTTTGGGGTTGCTCCTGGAACTAGCAACATCTAAGTTTGGGGTGGGTGTACGGAGAACTATTGATGACAGGAATTTCTATGGTATTTTTAGTATTATTATTAGTAGTAAAATGACCAAGACAGGCCCAAATACGAAGAAAAACCTACAAAAGCAGGAAAAAGCATCAAGACAGAGTTCAAGATGCAAAACGACAAGAAAAAGCCCAAAAGTGAAGAAAATCAGCATTCGATCGCAGCACGATGGCTCCCATCGTGCCACGATGGGAGCTGCTTGTTCGCCAAGAAATCAATAGCAATAAATCTGAAGAAAATCTCCTCATCGCAGCATGATGCATCATATCGCAGCACGATGGAGTAACTAGGCGCCCAAGCTGATGAAATGTACATGATCAGTTATAAAACTGAACTAAATCTTCACATCGCAGCACGATGGCTTCATCGTACTGTGATGCCTTGCTGAGGCCCATTACGAAAACTATAAATAAAGCCTCCCTTTCATTGTTTTATTCATTCAGAAATAGTAGAACAATCTCTACTATAAGGAGAGGTTCAGAGGAGCTCTATTGGGCATAGTTTTCTCCCCTTACGGGAAAACTAACTCAGCAAGGTATGATTTCTTTAGGCTTTTGTATTTAGGTTATAATTTCTTGTAATTTAAATATGTAGTCTTTATTATTTATGCTTTAGGTTGTGGTGGAGAAGATGAACTACCCTATGAATATTTAGAGTCTATGGTTGAGTCTAAGTTATAATAAACGATATTTAGTAATTGTGTTTGTTATTTACTTTCTTGCACTTAATAACGTATCTCGTAATCTGGTCGGATAAGCGGGAGCGCCCTTAGAATTGATATCAGGTTTTGACTTGGTATGGTCTGGAACTAGTAGTAAATAATGCTAGGTGAATAGAGACGGTAACATCCTGAACTAGTCGTGAACTGAGCGGTTAGAGGAGGAATCATGCACTAGGTGTGATCTGAGCACTTAGAAGATGAACAGCCCGATACTAGGACCTAGAGGTTAATTGGTGAATGTTATAATGCATGTTTATAAACAAATCACTTAGCAATTAGGGTATGTGACACATCGAGGTTAGGCTCTCGTAGGTACCTTAGTTGTTAACGTAGGGAAACTTTAATAGACATAGTGTAATAGTAAGGTATTACTACAACAAGGATAATTCACCGCCGAACATAATCTAAATAACTATGTTATACACCGGTCATGCCAAATATGAAGAAGGGAGGGAGTCCAACCACCACACCTAGCCTCTATATTTCTTGAATCTATTATTTATACATTCTGCTATTTATATTTCTGCAAGCATTACGCTTATTTTTATAAAAACCTTTTTCCAAAAACCAAAGCGAATGCAAACTATCACAAACTTAAATAACGCTAGTGAAGCTTCGGCGCCGTTGCCAGGGATTGTGTTCACGAAGCCTTATTAGAGTGTGAATTATTACTCGACGATAGACTGGTGCACTTGCCAGACCCTAGTCAAGTTCTTGGCGCCGTTGCCGAGGATTGTGTTCACGAAGCCTTATTAGATTTATTTGAGTTTGTCAAAAAAAAAATTCAAAAATACAAAAAAATTCAAAAATTCAAAAACCTTGTTGATGATTGTGGATTTTGATCCGTGGAAATTCTGGCTAAGGATAAGTCTTGGTATTTAAGCGATCCAGTGTGATCTAACTCACTTACCTGGGAATTTTCATGGTGAAAGAGACACATGAGACAAACCAAAAATAGTTTCATGATTTACTTTTCCAGTGCTACTGAAGGTATTCATTTGTTGTGCTTGATAACAGGATATTCTGGAGTTAAAGTACGACCCTGAACCCGAAAGAACGTTCCGGAAAAGAAGAGCAGCACAAAGGCTTGCAAAATCCTGTAATCTCAACACAGAAGAAGAGCCTACCACCAAAGCCATGGGGGACGAGCAGAGAGTTACAATGGGAGATTACTGCAAGAGGTCTGACACAGATCATATTTCACTGGGGTTACAACCGGCCAACCCAGCTAACTTTGATATTTAGGGTAATGTTCTTACAGGTTTGCGGGAGAACCAGTTCGACGGACGTGCCAACAATGATCCCTGGGATCATCTCTCAAAGTTTTCAGAGACATGTCAGATCCAGAAGGTGCCGGAAAACGTTTCTGATGACCAGAAGAAGCTGCGTTTGTTTTCTTTTTCTCTTACAAGTCCAGCTAAAGATTATCTTCAATGCTTGCCAAGGGGAACGATTGCAACATGGAAGGAGCTTGAAGATAAGTTCCTGGAAAGATTCTTCACACACACACTATTCTAGAAGAGAAAGTCTGAGATTCTGAATTTCAAACAACATGAATCTGAAACGCTGTGCGAGGCTTATGAACGATTCAAGCTGCTTATGAGAAGGTGTGCTAACCACAACATTAGTGCTATGGAGCAGATGCAACTATTCACTGCTGGTATGAAAATGCAACACCGGATGATACTAGATGCCTCAGCTGGTGGGTCCATCAAAGTAAAGACCTACGCAGAGACTAAGGATCTGGTTGAGCAGATGTGCCAGAATGAATACGACATGAGTCATGATCGAGCTGAAAAGACGCTTGGAATTCTAACGGTGGACCAGGAGATTGCCTACAAAGTAGAGATTGAGTTACTAAGGAGGCAACTTGCTGATAAAGAAAAATCTGTGAAGGAAGCTAGTGTTAAACAGGTAGAAGGAGTCTGCGACTTCTGCATAGAAGATCATCCTAATGGACATTGTTTGCCAGGAGGGAGCGAAGAGCAGGTAAATTATATGGGAAACAACTACAATCCTGGTTAGAGCAAACACCCAAATTTACGTTGGGATCAGACAGGAAACCAGGGTCAAGCTGCACCTCAACCAAGAAAGCCATCTCCATTGGAAGAGTTACTCAACAAATTTTCTAACATGAGCAAGACTAACTTTGAAAGCATCCAGACTATAGTAACCAACCAGGGGGCGACGATAAAAAGTCTTGAAACCCAGATTGGTCAACTCTCAAAACTGGTAAGCACTCATGTTTCTAAAGATATTGCAGGTAACACGGTGGACAAACCAAAGGAGGAGTGCAAAGTCCTAAAAGATCAGAAATCGGAACAGGAACAAAGAGACGAACAGGTAAAAGACTACGAAGAGTGGTACAAGTTGTTCGATATGACACTAGTTGAAGCCTATGACGAGTTCATGAGAGAGCTAACTATTAAAGTGGACATCCGAGCAACATGGGTCAAAGCATGGGGTAGAAACCGAAAAGTAGCCAAAAGATCTAAGTTTGGGGTTAATACGCCACCTCTGAAGAAGCCAAGGGTAATTTCATTGTTTTTCAGGTCTATAGGCTTGTAATGTGGTTTGTCACCGAAACAAAAGGGATAATATTTTTTTACAGCTCAAATTTGGCTTGCAAAGGATAATAATAATAATAATAATAATAATAATAAGGGTGGCTTGAAAAGGCTCTGGGTTATAACAAACAATTGTCTCAATGCATATAATATCAAACTAACCAGTCAGCAGAGAATTAGAGCAAGTTCTAGAAAATAAACAAGTGCACGGTACTCTCATAGTAGATCGAAAGAAAGTAGTAATACCGTTTGGAAATATTTGGCTCAAATCATCGCAATTGCCTCAATGCATATAATATGAGAGTACCGTGCACTTGTTTATTTTCTAGAACTTGCTCTAATTCTCTGCTGACTGGTTAGTTTGATATTATATGCATTGAGGCAATTGTTTGTTATAACCCAGAGCCTTTTCAAGTCATCCTTATTATTATTATTATTATTATTATTATTATTATTATTATTATTATTATTATTATTATTATTATCCTTTGCAAGCCAAATTTGAGCTGTAAAAAAATATTATCCCTTTTGTTTCGGTGACAAACCACATTACAAGCCTATAGACCTGAAAAACAATTAAATTACCCTTGGCTTCTTCAGAGGTGGCGTATTAACCCCAAACTTAGATCTTTTGGCCACTTTTCGGTTTCTACCCCATGCTTTGACCCATGTTGCTCGGATGTCCACTTTAATAGTTAGCTCTCTCATGAACTCGTCATAGGCTTAATCTAGTGTCATATCGAACAACTTGTACCACTCTTCGTAGTCTTTTACCTGTTCGTCTCTTTGTTTCTGTTCCGATTTCTGATCTTTTAGGACTTTGCACTCCTCCTTTGGTTTGTCCACCGTGTTACCTGCAATATCTTTAGAAACATGAGTGCTTACCAGTTTTGAGAGTTGACCAATCTGGGTTTCAAGACTTTTTATCGTCGCCCCCTGGTTGGTTACTATAGTCTGGATGCTTTCAAAGTTAGTCTTGCTCATGTTAGAAAATTTGTTGAGTAACTCTTCCAATGGAGATGGCTTTCTTGGTTGAGGTGTAGCTTGACCCTGGTTTCCTGTCTGATCCCAACGTAAATTTGGGTGTTTGCTCTAACCAGGATTGTAGTTGTTTCCCATATAATTTACCTGCTCTTCGCTCCCTCCTGGCAAACAATGTCCATTAGGATGATCTTCTATGCAGAAGTCGCAGACTCCTTCTACCTGTTTAACACTAGCTTCCTTCACAGATTTTTCTTTATCAGCAAGTTGCCTCCTTAGTAACTCAATCTCTACTTTGTAGGCAATCTCCTGGTCCACCGTTAGAATTCCAAGCGTCTTTTCAGCTCGATCATGACTCATGTCGTATTCATTCTGGCACATCTGCTCAACCAGATCCTTAGTCTCTGCGTAGGTCTTTACAATGAAATAAGCAACAAGAAAGAGGGAGGAGCTAAGGCGAAAGCTCCTACAGAAGAAAGAGACATGCGAACATATCCTCTGTAATGGAGGAAATGCCTCAAGCTAATGAGAGGCTAAACAAGCGCTGCTTGGGAGGCAACCCAAGGATAAGTATTTCAATTCAGTATTTTCAATTCAATAAAGTATGCCTAGAATTCCGCATGTCATCTTCATCTGTTAACAGCCCTTATTTCAAACTTACAAAAAAATTAAATAACTGTTTTGTTGTTTATTATCTAGTGCATAACTAACTGTTATAGGTAAGATTGCGGCGAAATGAGTTATAAATCTTTATGAGACGAATTTCACACCTTCATACAGAAAAAACCAAAGGTGATTGCTCCGAAGTGCGAAATTCGGGAGACAGAGAGACGACTGATGAAGCTGATGTCCGTGAGACAAGTGTTCAATTTCAGATATACCTAAGCCATGTGAGGATTTGAGCCAAATATTTCCAAACGATATTACTACTTTCTTTCGATCTACTATGAGAGTACCGTGCACTTGTTTATTTTCTAGAACTTGCTCTAATTCTCTAGTGACTGGTTAGTTTGATATTATATACATTGAGACAATTGTTTGTTATAATCCAGAGCCTTTTCAAGCCACCCTTATTATTATTATTATTATTATTATTATTATTATTATTATCCTTTGCTAGCCAAATTTGAGCTGTAAAAAAATATTATCCCTTTTGTTTCGGTGACAAACCACATTACAAGCCTATAGACCTGAAAAACAATGAAATTACCCTTTTTGGAGCTAGGTTACAGTTCTCAAAAGTCTTGGCAACAAAATAAGTTTGAGGTTGCTCATGGAACTAGCAACGTTTAAGTTTGGGGTGGGTATACGGAGAACTATGACTGCAAAAAGAAAAAAATAAAAGAAAAGAGACGGGAAAACATCAAAAATTCCCTATAAAAATACTCTCTTCAAAAAAAAAAAAAAAACGACAGAACCAAAGGGCAAAAGAAAGAGCCAAAGGGCAATAAAAGTGATAGAAAAGAACCACACAAAGACACATCCGGTTTTTAATCTCCAATACCAACACAAAAAGGCACCCTAAGGAACACAGGTTGCGCACACAAAAAGGAACATCAAAGTAGAACTTAACTCCAATGTTTAGCCTACTATTCCAAAAAATGTCCTACCTTGACCTAAGCCACGTTAAAACCCTGAAAAGACCTCCAATAATGCATGTGTATTGAATTTTGACCGGTTGCTTAGAGTTCTTGCAAGCCTATGGTAAAATAGTAGGCTGTACGATGATTGAGAGATAACCCTTTCAATTAATGAGCGAAAAACACAAATGTGAGAGAGAAAAGTTGAACATGGACTCTTGCGGGCATTTGTCCGATTTTCTAATATTGACGCCTCCTGAGCCTAGCAGGACTGAGCATGATCGCGGCGGTAAGAAATCAGCGGTACCATTGCTGAAATATAAGAAAGGTTGTGAAATTCCTATCATTATTATTTATCTCTTATTTTTCTAACGATCTTTTCTGACAGCATGTTACTTGAGGACAAACAACAGTTTACGTTTGGGGTTGTGATGACAGGAATTTCTACGATATTTTTAGTAGTATTATTAGTAATAAAATGACCAAGACAGGCCCAAATACGAAGGAAAACCTACAAAAGCAGGAAAAAGCATCAAGACAAGGTCCAAGATGCAAAAAGACAAGAAAAAGCCAAAAAAGTGAAGAAAATGAGCATTTCATCGCAGCACGATGACTTCCATCGTGCCACGATGGGAGCTGCTTGCTTGCCAAGAAATCAGAAGAATAAATCTAAAGAAAATCTGTCCATTCAGAAATAGTAGAACACTCTCTACTATAAGGAGAGGTTCAGAGGAGCTATATTGGGCATAGTTTTCTCCCCTTACGGGAAAACTAACTCAACAAGGTATGTTTCTTTAGGCTTTTGTATTTAGGTTATAATTTCGTAATTTAAATATGTCGTCTTTATAATTATGCCTTAGGTTGTGGTGGAGAAGATGAACTCCCCTATGAATATTTGGAGTATGTGATTGAGTATAAGCTATAATAAATGATATTTAGTAATTGTGTTTGTTATTTACTTTCGCGCACATTAATAACGTATCTCGTAATCTGGCCGGATAAGCGGGAGCACCCATAGAATTGATATTAGGCTTTGACTTAATATGGTCCGGAACTCGTAGTAAATAATGCTAGGTGTATAGAGACGGTAACATCCTGAACTAGTCGTGAACTGGATGGTTAGAGGAGGAATCATGCACTAGGTGTGAACTGAGCACTTAGAAGATGAACAACCCGATATTAGGACCTGGAGGTTAATTGGTGAAGATTATAATTCATGTTTATAAACAACTCACTTAGTAATTAGGGTATGTGACACATCGAGGTTAGGCTCTCGTAGGTACCTTAGTTGTTAACGTAGGGAAACTTTAATAAACATAGTGTAATAGTAAGGTATTACTACAACAAGGAGAATTCACCGCCGAACATACTCTAAGTAACTATGTTATACACCGATCATGCCAAATATGAAGAAGGGAGGGAGTCCAACCACCATACCTAGCCTCTATATTTCTTGAATCTATTATTTATACATTCTGCAATTTATATTTCTGCAAAGCATTACGCTTATTTTATAAAAACCTTTTCAAAAACCCAAAGCGAATGCAAACTATCACAAACTTAAATAACGCTAGTGAAGCTTCGGCACGATCCATGTGGATTCGAACTCATTCTACTCGTAGAGTGTATATTATTACTCGACGAGAGACTGGTGCATTTGTCAGACCGTAGTCATATGCTAACTTAAATTTCTTTGTCTACAGGATTTCTTCTCTGCTGGGACAGACTCCACGGCTGTGGCAACAGAATGGACTTTGGCAGAGCTCATCAATAATCCGAGGGTGTTGAAGAAAGCTCGGGAGGAGGTAGAATCTATTGTGGGAAAAGATAGACTTGTTGATGAATCAGATGTTTAGAATCTTCCTTACATTAGAGCCATGGTAAAAGAGGCATTCCGCTTGCACCCACCACTACCTGTGGTTAAACGAAAATGTACCAAAGAGTGTGAGATCAACGTGTATGTGATTCCAGAGGGAGCATTGATGCTTTTCAATGTTTGGCAAGTTGGAAGAGACCCAAAATATTGGGAGAAGCCATTGGAATTTTGTCCCGAGAGGTTCTTAGAAAATCCTGGTGAAGGTGAAGCAGCTATAGTTGATCTTAGGGGTCAGCATTTCACACTTCTACCATTTGGGTCTGGAAGGAGAATGTGTCCTGGAGTTAATTTGGCTACAGCAGGAATGGCCACACTACTTGAATCTATTATCCAGTGCTTTGATCTACAAGTTTCAGGTCTGCATGGACAAATATTGAAAGGTAGTGATGCTAAATTTATCATGGATGAGAGACCTGGGCTCTCGGTTCCAAGAGCACATAATCTCGTGTGTGTTCCACTTGCAAGAGCCGGTGTTGCAGCTAGACTCCTTTCCTCCTAAATCATACAAGGAACAATAGAAATTGTTGACATGGGTCATGGTTGATGTTTTTATATTGTAGTCATAATTTTAAATAAGATACTATTGAGAGAAATATGAATTTGTGCCACATGGGCTCAAAGATATCTCAAACTAATCTCTCTTTGGTGCGATGATAGTATGTATGATGTAATTTTTCTTCTTTTTATTTCTTTCTTTGTCACAAAAAGGGTAGTAACTACTTAAAAATTCTACAGATTTTATCAACTTATCCATTAATGTTATCATTGTACTCTCGGATCTCTCTTAATTATTGTTGTAACCCTCGTGTTAAAACTAATTAAAGAAGGTCAAGTCTACAAATACTTCACCAAGTCTATCAGGAAACATATGTTGGACAAGAGCGCCTAAGCCCAAAAAGAAAAAAATTACACGGTGATCAACCGATCATCTACGGGTAGATAACCACGTACAATCAGCAGCTAGTAATTTACTAAGTTGAGATGGGTAACCAATATTAGCTAGAGCATCAGCACACCTATTAACCTGCCTATAAGTGTGTGAGACTTCAACTTGCCAAACCAGCTCTAATAACCGCCATATATGCTTCACCAACGCTCTACCCACCGTGTTATTCAAACGTCTATTCTTGATCGTTTGAACTATCGCTAGAGAATCAATATGTTGGAAATTTTAACTTAGTCGACAATGTTCATATTATTAAATTAGACCTCTTCAATTTTACCCCTATCAATGCTTATAGCTTATAGCTTATTATCTTTTCTTCCAATTTTACCCCTGTCATCTTACTTGAAAAAAGTTAAATATTAATTAAACATATATTTTTTATGTCATTTCATACTTATAAGCTAGTTCAACCGCTAATTTTACCAAACACTACAAATTCAATCAGCTAGCTGATCCACTATAAGCCTGCTAATAAGTTATCCACTATAAACTCATCCGCTAAAAGCTAGCTTATCAGCTATCCACTATTTTTTACCAAACAGAGCCTATGTAAGGGTCTGTAAAGCCTGTGGATCAATTTTTTAACGAGGAACTCCGTTTCTGTTTTTTAACCACTAAATTAGACGAGCCTACCATGCACAGTATCAGCAATAGCAATGAGAAACTATTGAAAAAATAATTCAGATATTTTCTAAAAATATTAAAATTTATGCATAGACATGGTTTATTTTATAATAAATATATGGGAGCCCCTATTATACACACTTTTTTTTAGGGTGCATGGTGCCCCCCTCCATTGGTGAGTGGGTCCCATGTATTTGTAAAGAGAGAGAAGACAATTTTTTTTAAAGAGAGGGATAGTTGATTACCCTTTTGCCCCTAGTCATAGATCTACAACTTATCTTCTTTTTTGCAGAATAATGCAAAACGTGTTCATCTTCAACTTCATCTTACCCATAAATCCAAATTCATCACCAGAACATTGATAAAAAAAAATCATCACCAGAAACACAACCACTATTTCTTCACCACTACCACAGTCACCACCATTTTTTGAACCTCCACCACAACAACCTCAATACCCCATCTTCGTGAAACTAATATGTTTAAACTTAATTCGGTTCTACAGAAAAACTACATGTCCACTGCTTGGAAGCTATCTATTCATGTTGAAAATCGAGAATAAGGACTTCAAAATGAATTTAGAAGGTCAAGAAATGACTAGAAATGGAATTTGCGATTTTCCGGCAAAGGTTTGGCCGGAGAAGATGACCGGAGCGTCGGAGCCGCGGCCATGATCATGACGGCTGTGACGCCCACTAGCCGTCAACAACAGTAAACGCCCACCAGCCATTTTTGGACTAGCATTTTTGGACAAGCATGATTGTAAAATGTCATGGTGTACTCACTGACATTTAAATAACTTTTAAGGACAACCCTATTATACAAACTTTTTTTTAGGGTGCATGGTTCACCCCACCATTGGTGAGTGCATTTGTAAAGAGAAAAAAAATAAATTTTTAAAAGAGAAGGATGGTTGATTAGGTTTTTGCCCCTAATCATAGATCTACAACTTATCTTCTTTGAATAACAATGAAGAACCTGCTATATTCTTCATCTACAACCCATAAATTTAAATTCATCACTAGAAACAGAACCACTATTTCTTCACCACCATCACAACCACCACCACCACAACCACCACCACCACAATCACCACCATTTTTGGACCTCCACCGCAACCACCTCAATACCACCATCTTCTTGAAACTAACATGTCCACGTCTTGTCTATTCATGTTGAAAATCGAGAATAAGAGCTTCAAAACGAGTTTAAAAGGTCAAGAAATGACTAGAAATGGAATTTGCAATTTTCCGGCAAAGGTTTGGCCGGAGAAGATGATCAGAGTGTCGGAGCCGCGGCGGCGATCATGAAGGCTGTCACGCCCACCAGCCGTCAACAACAGTAAACGCCCGCGAGGAACAAGATAACACCATGTTTATTTTACAGTTTGTTTCATTTGCATAGGTTCTTTTTGTTTGAAAACACCATAATTATTGTAGCTCATACGAACAAGAAGATAGAATTGTTATTTGGTTAAGTTTTCCTCTCTTTATTTTCAGTTTTCATCAATCACAGGTTTTGGACATCGTATTTTAAAAGTTTGTTTTCTGAAAGATCAAATTAAACTTATTGAAATTTTTTTTAGGAATTAAAAATAAAATTTAAGATATTTATAGAAACCAAAAACATATTTAATCCTAAACTTTATACGGAGAAAATAATGATTTATTTTACAAAATTACATTTTATTAATGAAATTGAAAGAGAAGTTAAAATCATTAGAAGAAGATAACATAATAAATAATAAATGATATGATATGAAAAGACGATGATAGTGTTTCAGTCAGGGATATAATAATTTTTTGTTTGGTTAGGTTGATATAATAAAGGGGCTAGCCTCAGACAAATTCCGTCAAAGCTAAAGAAGCTATGCAAGAATATACTATCGGCCAACCGCTATTTTTACAAAAATAGCGGTTAGCTGATAAGCTAATTGATGGCTGATATTTTTTAAATTTACTAATATGATATTTTTTAATATTATTAAACTAATTTTTAAGTCCATGGAAGTTTATTTTCTAACGTCATGGAAGTTGTAATACACATTAATACATATAAAAATAAAGTATGTTGCACTGTGTATATCTACGTATATTTTTAGAGTGTATATATAAGTATATGAAACCACGAAAGTTGTATATATACACATTAATACATGTAAAAATAAAGTACGTTGTACTGTGTATATACGTATATGAAAATGAAACCCGGGACCGACCCAAAATATCTTGGGGCCCAAAGCAAATTTTTATAGGAGGTTTTTTTACAATTAATAATAATTTTTTTTTTAAAGAAGTTGCACCCTTTCTTTGTAATATTTTTTAAAATGTAATATTTTTAGGTGAAATTGTTATTTTTTCTTTCTATATATAGACTTTTTTGGACTACTATGGGCGATTCTCATAATACTCATTAATTTAATTTTTTTTCTTAATATTTTTTTTAGATTTAGTTTATGTTCTCCCATGCATCTATATTATTTTAAATTTATTTTTTGGCTTATTTTAAAAAAGCACACTTTTTTAAACAATAAAAAAATAGACTGTGGTAGATTTTCTCTAATTTATTTTATTGTATTTAGCAATATACATATGTATTATTGTATTATTTTTTTTACACATATAATTGTATTTTTTTAATAATGTATATATATTTGTATTTAGTAAAATATATTATTGTCAAGCAAATATTTTTAATGTAATATAATATGATAGAGTTTGGGATAGTTTAAAACATTGGTGAGTTCAAAACTTAAAAAATGAATGACATTATAAGCGTTTATTTTCATTAGTGGAATCATTATGTTAAAAGATTATTCATTTGCATTAAAAGGGCAAAATAATACATTATAAAAGGCAAAAAACAAAAGTGGAACTTGGGAATCGATCCCATGCCCATTCAGTATTCTAGACTACACACAGCCACTCGGCCACAATGCAATTGTTGATGCAATTATGCGGCCTTTAATATTTAATATAAATATATTGATGGGGCCTAAATTTAAGCCAAAATGGCCTTAAAAATGAGAGGCCTAAAGCCCTAGCTTTAGAGTATGGCCGGCCCTGATGAAACCACGGAAATTGTATATATACATATTAATACATATAAGAAACATTGACTTTTTTTATTAGCAAGAAATGGTTTAGTGTTTAAGTACATAATTATTTTATTTTAAATTAAAATAAATTAGAAAGGATAAAAATGGATTTTAGTTTAAATAATAGGGGTAAAATTGGAAGAAAAAGTGATAAGCTATAAGCTCATAAGTTACTTAAAATAGAGTTTGAAAAATAAACTATAAGTCAGTAAAATAAGCTATAAGCTCATGACATAAGCTATAAGCTAATTTTCTGGCCTTACCAAACGGAGCCTAATACTATTAGAAATACTAAGATCATGCTCGGCAAAATAGTCAGCAACAATTTATTAGCTTCCGGATGCACAAGGTTAATAGACCAAGAAAACAATTGGCTAAGAATATTCTTAATCTAGTAGATCTAGGGGTGGTGTAAGAGCATCCACAATGGTGCACCTTCTTTATGAATACTTAACTGGGTCCACATATACACATCACTCATTTATAATTTTTTAATAATAGTACCTATTAAGCACTCAATCTCTCTAATCCAGCATTTCTTTAAAAAGTTCTTAAATTGAATATATAAAAATAAATGGATCCCATAAAATGTATATTTTAATGTAAATTGAAGTGAGCCAAGAAAAAGAGAGAAATTGCTTATTTGAGACTCAGTACCTATTTGGTACTCAAATGAGTATTGCTCCAATGAGAAATGCTATGTGCAAACGCTTTGTCACACACGGAGTAAGACACGCTCGCTCTGCTATGCCACGTCGCCCATTTCAAAAAACTAGTTACTGGTTACGGGTTCAGCAAGTTGAATCATTTTTACCACTTATTATTATAAATTAAAAAGAAAAAGGAGTAAGGCAAATTAAAAAATAAAAAGTACCCAAAATCTTTCATTACTAACACCACCGCTTCAATTGAAAAGAACATATTAGAATTGAAAAGATCATACATTCATAGGCATTTCTCATGGGTCTGCAAAAATTTATTCAATCGGAAGAAGATGCTCAAACGACACTGGATCGGCAACGACCGAGGATTGTATATCCTCCCAGCTCTCACTTTCACCTTTTGTTTTATGTATTTCTTTATTCCCACTGATTTTTGGGTTATACTTGTAAGGATGGAGAAGAGTGGTTAAACTGCTTAAGGCTGATTTTGTTGGTTCATACGCTTCGGAAGAGGACGATGAAGAGTGTGGGGGTTGATTGAATGGTGGTGTGGTAATGAACGATTTTGGGTGTTTTTTATTTTACTTTATTTTTGACAAATTATTTTTTTATTAAGTGTTAAAAGAGACTTAACTTGCTGAGTCCGTAGCCGGTAAATAGCATTTTAAAATAGGCAACGTGGCATAGCAAGATGAGCGTGTGTTACTCCGCGTGTGACAAAGCGTTTGCACATAGCATTTCTCTTGCTCCAATAGTAGTATCTATTAGGTACCGGTACTTAAAAAAATAGGTACTACTATTGTGGATGCTCTAAGCACAACCGATTGATATCAAGAACACTGCTGAAGATGAATCAAATTCCACTTCAATGTGCATAAACCCATGATCCTTCGCTGGGTTCAAGCTTTTGAAAATAGCCCAAATTTCGCGATAGTAATAGTGCAATCCCCTTATGTTACAAGAAAGGCAAAATAAAAAGACACCATCAACATTTCGAACTACTCCTCCACAAGTTGCCAGAGCTCCATGATTAGTAACAGAACCATTACCATTTAATTTAACAAAATCATCCTTGGGAGCATTCTAAGAAAAAACATTTTGACTAATTGAACTTCCTCGAGGTTGATCAAGAGAAATATTTAAGGGAATCAAACTATGTCTCACAAAATACTATTACTTCCTAGCCCACAACCACAACTAATTGACCACTATTAATATCATGAGAAAATATTGATTCATTCCTCGACCTCCAAATTGATGGGGAATTAATAGTAGTTGTAGTTGTTATTTTGAGAAAAATATGGAAAAGCTGCATTCGTGAAAATTCACGTACAAACTCTTTGCTAGATATAGCATAGCTGTTTTCTCAAAATAACAACTACAATTACTAAGGATGTCAATGGATATCCATGGACGCGGATAGTATGATATCCGTATCCGCTCCGTCAGATAAATATAATATCCATGTCCGCTCCATATCCGCTGCGGATATCCGCTAAGCGGGTAATCTACGGATATTGAAGTATCCATGGATATTAACAGATATCCATGGATGATATTTTTTTATTAAAAAAAGAATTAATTATTGAAAAAAAATTAGTTTTTTTAAGACAAAACATTAACACATTATATTCATAAATTTTGCACTCTATTTTTAATAAAAACATCCAATCTACAAACAAAAATCACCTCATAGAACTACAAAAGAGCCAAACAAAACTAGAATTTATATAAAATAGCCAAAATGCAAAAGATAAAATATAAAAATACAATTTTTTTATATAAAAATACTAGAATTTATATGTAAGTAGAGATATTTAAGTAATTTTACTAATTATTTAGCGGGTATGGATATCCGCGGACGCGGATAGTATTAAACCCGCATCCGTATCCATTAAATGCGGGTAATTGAAATATCCATTTATTTTATCCGTGGATATCCATTAAACTATCTGCTCCGTATCCATGACGGATTTTATCCGCAGATATCCGCGGATATGGATATTTTTGCCATCCCTAACAATTACTATTAAATTCTACCAAAGAAACTCCTATTAAATAGAAGGAAAAAAGAAAGAACCATGTGTTTGATCAAAATGAAAAAAAATCCCTCCTCCAGAAAAGATAAAAATAATATTTTTATCTTATTTTTTTAAAGAAAATATTTTGGTCCTTTTTATATATTTTGATCTTTTATCTTATTTATTTGTCTAACAATCAATGAAAATAAGCTACATAAGTAATATTACATGTGAGCAGTTTGGTTCGGCTCGTTAATTAGATTAAGTTCATTTTCAACTTGAAATCCAACTCAAGAATATGAACTGATTTTTTTTCTATTTAATCTTTATTTTTTATATACAGTATGTGAGACTATTTTTTTTTTACACAATGAGACTATTTATTTTTAAAACCCATAAAAACACATTATTGTACATGACGTTGTATATCAATTTTAATGTTACTCATTTTTTATTATATTACTGTTAAGTGTTTGTCTTAGCTTCTTTAAAATATTATATATATTATTAATTATCTAAATGTATAAAATCAATTATATATTTGTAAAAAAAATCAATTATATGAATATAAATATATATAAATTTAAAATTATTTTTGAAGTGTTATTTAAAAATATACTTTGAGTTGTTATATATATAATCGAGTCAGCTCGTGAACCAAACAGACCGAACTATATATAGCTCAAGTCCAATTCATTTAATTAAAGAACTTAATATTTAGCTCAAGTTCAGCTCATTTGGTTCATGAATCAAGTTCAACGAATCAATTGTCGAATTGAGTCTCAAAATTTATTCGAGTTTGTTCGATTCATTGTCAATCCTAAATAAAGACCCCGAAATTGTCAATGGGTAAATTAAAAAATGTTAAATATGTTTTTGTTCATATAAAGTTGTCAAGATTTGTTTTTAGTCTCTATAAAAAAGTGGCATGTTATGGTCTCTACAAAATTCTTATAAACACAGTTTTAGTTTCTACTATTAAACACTAATGGGTAAATTTATAATCTATTTGAGAGTGTTTTATAAAATTAGAGGCTAACTTAATATTTTATTTTAAATAAACACTGTCATGTTGTTGAAAAACTCCAAATAAAATAATAATCTAAACATGTCTAAATTTTGAGTCATAACTCCAAACATATATAAATATAGAGATGAGTTTAATTTTGAGTTAATATGCAAGTTGGTGTGTGTGGGTATAAGCTTCGTGAATTTTTCGTGAAGGCATTTTCGCTAAATGTAGCATTTCTTTTGAGAAAAATATGGAAAAGCTGCATTCGTTAAAATTCGCGTACAAACTCTTCGCTAGATATAGCGCATAGTTGTATAATTTATTGTGATCAGATAAATAATATTAATTACACTTAACTAAAAATTTTAATAAATGTGAGATTAATTTCAATAAAATATAGTTTTTGAAAAAAAAAACTATATTTTTATAAAATTTAATTAAATGATAGAGTAGTTTTCATATTAACCAAAAATCAAAAACAAATAACAAAATAATTAAAAGTAAGCAATACATAAAAAAAAAAAAGTGCATGTGCATTTATTCTGTGTTTGAAAGCCATTTTGTCTTATTACTCAGTCAGTTCAACAAGCTACATGAATTTGACTGGGGTTGGTCAATCGAGTCACAACACAGCAACTGGTGGTGAGTATTCAATCAAAGATACAACGCCATCTCTCTTGGACAAGAGAAGTAGTAAGTAGGTGTGATACTTATCCCATACATTAGGATTTGGATGCTCTAAAATAAACAAAGTGAAGAAATTAATTTGTGATATTGTATAATGTATTTTTCTTTTTTTACAAATAATCATCGAATAAATTTCACTTTTTTAGATTCGTTGCATAATTAATATATTTTTTTAAAAATGAATTGATGATCGAGTCCACAACTTCTAACCTACTACAAAAATTATCTCACCATTAGACAATGGTTTGGAGATAGTATTATTTATTATGACGTAGATACAATATTTACTTTTATACTGCTTGTGAAGTAGATAGAAAACGAACGAACAAATCACTTGAACATAAGCCGCCATTTAATTCAACAAAAATAAAGCCGCCATTTTTTATTTTATGTTTGAATTACTTACAACTTTTTCTTGAATACATAACAATGGGCTTATAAAAGGGAAACGTGGGAAGCCTTTTCTCTCAGGGCAAAACATAATAGTAATTGTTTTTCCTATTACATTCTTTGTAGACACATAAAGTTGATCAATCAAAGAAGCTACATACAACATGCTGGGGGAAATTGCAATTGCTTTATTGGTCATTGCTCTTTTCATACACTTGCGTCCAAAACCATCTGCTAAATCAAAGGCACTTCGCCATCTTCCAAATCCTCCAAGTCCAAAACCTCGTCTTCCATTCATTGGTCATCTTCATCTTTTAGATAATCCTCTTCTTCACCACTCTTTAATCCGTTTAAGTGAACGCTATGGCCCTTTGTTCTCTCTTTATTTTGGCTCCATGCCTACCGTTGTTGCCTCCACCCCTGATTTGTTCAAACTCTTTCTTCAAACTCATGAAGCTACTTCCTTTAACACAAGGTTTCAAACCTCTGCTATTAGACGCCTCACTTACGATAACTCGGTTGCTATGGTTCCCTTTGGACCTTATTGGAAGTTCATTAGAAAACTCATTATGAATGATCTCCTTAACGCAACCACCATCAATAAGTTGAGACCCTTGAGGAGCAAAGAAATCCGCAAGTTTCTTAAGATTATGGCTAACAGTGCTGAAACTCAACAGCCACTTAATGTCACTGAGGAACTTCTTAAATGGACAAATAGTACAATCTCAACCATGATGTTGGGTGAGTCTGAAGAGGTTAGAGATATTGCTCGTGATGTTCTTAAGATCTTTGGGGAATATAGTATTATGGACTTCATTGGGCCTTTGAAGATTTTTAAAAAGTTTGGGAACTATGAGCAGAGGATTGATGCTATTTTTAACAAATATGATCCTATCATTGAAAAGGTTATCAAGAAAAGACAAGAGATTGTCAACAAAAGAAGAACTGGTGAAATTCAAAAGGGTGAGGACGAGAGTGTAGTTTTTCTTGATACTTTGCTTGAATATGCTCAAGATGAGACCATGGAGATCAAAATTACAAAGGAACAAATCAAGGGTCTTGTTGTGGTGAGTTTTTTTCTTCTAATTGCTTTGTTTTATATTTATATACATACATTACATTTTAGATAAAAGTGACTCTCTTCATTATATGCTAAGTTAAATTTCGTTGTCTATAGGATTTCTTCTCTGCTGGGACAGACTCCACAGCTGTCGCAACTGAATGGACTTTGGCTGAGCTCATCAATAATCCGAGTGTGTTGAAGAAAGCTCGAGAGGAGATAGAATCTGTTGTGGGAAAAGATAGACTTGTTGATGAGTCGGATGTTCAAAATCTTCCTTACATTAGAGCTATTGTGAAAGAGGCATTCCGCTTGCACCCACCACTACCTGTGGTCAAGCGAAAATGTACTCAAGAGTGTGAGATCAACGGGTATGTGATACCAGAGGGAGCATTGATACTTTTCAATGTATGGCAAGTTGGAAGAGACCCAAAATATTGGGAAAAACCATTAGAATTCCGTCCAGAGAGGTTCTTAGAAAATGTCAATGAAGGAGAAGCAGCTTCAGTCGATCTTAGGGGTCAACATTTCCAGCTTCTACCTTTTGGTTCAGGAAGGAGGATGTGCCCCGGAGCCAATTTGGCTACAGCAGGAATGGCCACACTTCTGGCATCTATTATCCAATGCTTTGATCTACAAGTACCGGGCGCACATGGACAAATATTGAAAGGCGATGATGCTAAAGTTAGCTTGGAAGAGAGACCTGGTCTCACAGTTCCAAGAGCACATAATCTCATATGTGTTCCGCTTGCAAGAACTGGTGTTGCGGCTAAACTCATTTCGTCCTAAAACATATGTAAAATACAACTGAATGTTGTTAATGCCATAGTTCATTAATTTTTTCTTTATAACAATAATCATTTTCAATAAGGTATCATTGAGAGACAAAATGAGTGGGAAAGTGTGCGCATATGGGCTTGAAGACATTGTCATCCACTCATCCCAACAAGGATATCTCATTGGTATTGTAATAGTGTGCGCATATGGGCTTGAAGTGTTGTTGTAATAGTTTACAAAATCTATAAATTTTCTGATTGATAAATATGAGGCTGAAATATCAGTTCCTTGTTGTGTTTAACATAAGTTCATTGCGTGGCAAGACGAAATTGATAGAAGAAGAAGAAAGAATGGTTGCAGATCTTTTAGGAATATCTATATTGCGCGCTTTGCTTCCTGCAATGGATGTTTTATGCATATTCTGCTGCAAAATTGAAATTATTGAAAACCAATTCTAACATGTTTAGTTGAATAATAGTTTCAGATTTTATTTTCCTTTTGATTTAAGAAAATGTTAAAAACAAGCACCCTTATTGTTGTATTAAGCAAATATTTATAAGTTACTACAATGAAGAAATGAACTCTTAGTGAATTTGTGTAATTTGGATTGTTTTAGGCACTTTGTTATTTTTGCACCCTTAATGTGATGAAGGGTGAGAAGTTTGTTGAAGATTTTAGAGCAGAACTACATGTATCTTGTACTGAACAGGTATACTTGATCAACTCCATTTAGTTTCAGATAAAGAAAGTTCATAATCCACTTAAATGGAAACTGAAAGTAATTACTAAAATCAGTAATTAATTACCACTATCATATACTGAAACCATCAGCAAATTATAATCTAACATTGTTTTCTTTGGAGATAGAGAAAAAAAGTCATTACTGTTTTGAGCTAGGTTAAGTGTATTATTGAATGATTTCACTTAACACTTTATCTTATGGGAATGGAAAGTTTTGAGAACATGTCATAGGAAGAATGTTAAATTAAATGTAATCCATGTTAGTTTGTCTTTCTAACTTGTTTCTTAAGAAAATATGATAGTTAGTAGTGTTGGTTAGTTTGTTAGAGAATTGGCAGCTCATAGTGAAATATTTAGTAACCAACTTTGGATTATAAGCTATATAAGCTTGGTCCATGAAGGAAATAACATACATCTTATTTTCCACTACAATCTCTCTATTCTCTATCTAATTCACTCATTCATTTCAATTTCTTTAACCTCAAGAAATCAAATTGTTCCAGCATTATTATACAAAAGATTCACCAACTTTTGCAACTTTAGTGGGAAATCAAAGTAACTCTTAATTATAGGGTGGGAAACCAATATGCGGATACATTAATTAAAATGTGAATACGTTGACGATTATAAGTAGAGGCGGCAATTTAATCCCCATCATTCATCAAATCCATCCACCTTAAAATTCATCCAATCCATCCATTACGTAACAAAATTGTTGATGGATCAGATTCAATTGAACCCATCCAACATTTTTTATTCCAATGGATCATTTTGTTTTTGTAGATGAAATCAAATGGATAATTTTTACAATTAAAAAAACTTGTTTCATTATTTAGTATAATAAAAATAAAGAATCTCTACCAAAAAAAAATAACAAAA
The DNA here is from genome assembly GCA_030408175.1 of Trifolium repens. Lineage (NCBI taxonomy): Eukaryota > Viridiplantae > Streptophyta > Magnoliopsida > Fabales > Fabaceae > Trifolium > Trifolium repens. The sequence goes on along the minus strand of CP125842.1, from coordinate 39,948,561 downwards.
ATAAAGAATTAATAATTTATTATAAATATATACAAAAAAAATGGGAAGGAAAACCAAAAAAAAAAAAAGGGAGGGATCAAATTACACTAGTGGATTGAAAGTTTATATCTTATAGATCATCTATGTTGAGTTTTACAAAAATCTAAAATTGTTTGACATGTTTTTGAGGCGCATTAAGATTAACGGTATTCAATAAAAACGCATAAACCGTTAATCTATATTATATAAACTTTCAATCCAACGGTGGATTTTGTAAAATTTCTATTCGTTAAAGCGTTATTAAGCGGTGTAACATTACTCAAATGTTACACCGGTGTAATTTGATCACTCCCCTATTTTAAATTAGTTTAATTTGTAATTTTAAAGATAATAAAAAACGGTAAAAAAAATGGGGGAAAACAATTTTTTTAAATAAATTTAAATATTAAATTTAATTTATAACTTAGTATTTTAATAAAAATATATTAAATAATGAAAATAGGGTTGGTGGTGGTCAACTTCGGAGCTCCACCGTTCACCACCGTGATGGCGACTAAAACTCCATCGTGGTCAACGCTAGAGCACCACCATCCTTTAATAAAAATTTAATTATTTAAATAAATTATGTTGTTTTTGTAAAAGTAAATAAATAAATTGTTTTTGTCCAAGATTTGGGCCTATAAAAAAAAATTTGGGCCCAGACAAAAAAAAATTATATCTTAAATTGAATCTAATAAAACAATTTACATACAAAATAAAAATGTAATAAAATTAGTCAAAAAAAAATGTAATAAAATTCTGTTTTATTTATTTTTAAATTTGTAAAAATTATTAAAAAAAATAAACAAAATATTTTAATAGATGAATTGGATGGTTATCCATCTATTGAAAATCTAAAAATGGATGGATTGGGTTGAATTAAATTTTTAATAATAGATAAATATAGTGGATTGTTAATGGATTAATGAATTATTTTAATCCACGTATTATTATCCAAATTCAAATTCATCCATTTTGTCACCCCTTAATTTTAACATTCGAATTTATGATTCTTGTCCGGAGTGGCTAGACAATTTTATGTTCTTGATTTAGCTAGGGTGTCTACTCTTAGAGTAATTGTTTCTTTTTTCGGGGCTTCGGCCCTCTTGTATTAAAAATAATTAGGAGAATGTTAACATGTACCCTAAAAGCACATGTTAACATGATAAATGTGGAAACAATTTATTGAACTTATGGTGTATTCTCTAAAATTATAAATTTTTTGAATCATTAAATGCTATATTTTTATTTTTAGGTACCATTACATGTGCCCTTAGGGCACAAGTTAGCATGACCCAAACAATTATCATCACAAAACTCAAAAAAAAATGGGTGAAGAGATTATTTCAAAGAACATTTCTTTTTCTTAAAAAAGACATTGTTAGTCTATTTAGTACATAGTACATCACACACCATATTTAATACATAGTTAATTGTCAATATATTTAACTCTTTAAAATGTTATTGAGGTTAATTTATTTTTAGATAAATTAACGTATTTTCTATTTGTAACTGTAGAGATTAATCCTTCGAGATAACTGCAATTCATTTTACAGGTTAATATATTTCAACAAATATTTTTCAATATTCTCTAGTCGGGAATCGTCGAGGTCAACTTTACTACATAGCCAATGTTTGTTTTTATTTTCTTAAATTTTTTGACAAAATTTTTATTTTCTTAATTTGTTGTTGCTTAGTAAAATTTCCATGTGCTTTTTTATTTTGTTCATTGATTAAGTTTATGGTCGATTATGTGTTTAGTCCCTATAAAATTCATGATTTTTAAGATTGGTCGCTATAAAATTTTGTCCAATTTTAGTTCTTATTTTTTATATATATAGAATTAAATACAGAGACTAACAACACTCATTTTATGTGAAAGTTTATAAAAATATGGATTAAAATTGAATAAAACTTTTGTACAGAAAAACTTAAAATCTCTTAATTTTATACAATATATTTTAACCAAAGAGTGTCAACATATTTTAGATATGTTGTTTTGTCATGGGATATTTTTGCGCTCTTTTTTTTGTTTAAAAAATACTCCGTATATAGAACTATAAATATATAGTAAGCAAATAATTAGCACAAAGAATTCATGTGTAGACTGTAGTTTCAGTGTGAACAAACTAGAGGAGTCTTCCCGTTATCCCGTACCATAGGAAACGGGTCTCATACTCTCATATTTCCCAACTAATTAAGCTTACATCATCAGCATACTTATACAGAGATGGAATAAATTATAAATTATAAATGTGATGGTTACAGTAACAGTGCGGAACACAGTAATATCATATGGTACGGGAAGACTCTTCTAGTTTGTTCACACCAAAACTATAGTGTTTTATTTTTTTTGAATCGGACATCCTCTACATTCAATTGTAGATACTAGTTCATCGAATTTTGTGGGATTTAATTGAATTGTAAATTCTCCTTAAAATAATTAAGGAGAGTGAAGGTAAAAAAATAATAAATATGGTTGAAAATTGAAAGAGGGTCTTATAAAAAGTTACAAGAATTTTTTTAAAGAGAATCTTATATTTTTTTTTTTTTTAAACAAAAGAGAATCTTATATTTAAAGATAAATGTATTAATAAATTATATAAAAAAGATACAAAAGTACTCGAGGATTAGACCAAAACTCAAGTTAGAATAACTAAGACTTTTTAGTATTTACCTCATTATCCCGAATGGAAAACTCATAAGGATAAATTCTAACATAGAAAAAAGAGTACGGGTTAAGATTATGAATCAAACCAATTTGAAAATAGTTTGAGACTCAATTTAGTACGTAGTTATATTATTCTTTTCTCTCCGGTTTCGACACCATACATATCCAAGTTTTTTTTTTATTTTTTATATTTTGCTGTATTCATGGTGGCTTCTAGGGTGAGGGTTCAATTAAGTCCCTCACCGGTGTATCACTTGATTTGACCATTAGATTAAACAAACATACATGATCTAAATGTTCCTTATCACACTAGATTCACCTCTTCTTCCTTTTTCTCTCCCTCGATCGATATCCCTCTCTCCAGTGTCTGCATTCTCCATGATCTCTCTCCACCGTTTGCAAATAATTACCCATAAATTGATCTTTTTCTGCCATCTAAAGCATAAATATTGGTGTAAATTTGTGACTGGGAAGAATGAAAACATTCATGTTTTAACACCTTTCCTTTTCACCATCTTCATCTCATGGGTAGGAGCAAATCGATTATCATTTTGTAAATTATGCTTCAATTTCACATGCCATAATCTAAAAGGGCCCCCAAAACATTTCACCACACAAACACTTCTGAATAAAATCAAAGTTTGATAAATAAATAAATAAAATCAAAGTTGAGAATGGAAAAATACAATTACAAATCTTTATAAAATACCCAAGTATACAGTTATTGTCATTTTTTCACACTTTTGAGATGTGGAATTTCTTGGCTGATTGCTATAAAAACTCATTTTTTCTTCTCAGAAAGAAACAATTTCTTTTTTCCCACAAAATTATCATAAAAGAATCAATCTGAAACACCCAATTTAATGATTCTTTTAAAAAATTAATAAACAAAGTCTAGTTTTGTTTTTAAGATAACCAGATGAAGCATTCATGGATTTTAATTGGACTTGGCGGGAGAAGACAGTGAGAGTGAGAGTGCTAAGAGAATAAAGAGAAAAAAAAATTAAAAAATAAAAAGAAAAAGAAGGTGAATCAAGTGCGGTAACTATTAATAAATTCTCATACACTTATTTAATCTAATGGCCTAAATGAGTGGTACACCGATGAGGGACTTAATTAAGCCCTCACCTTAGAATCCACCTGTATATCCAAGTTTTACACGGTGTTGTATGCAGTATCTAACTTTTATGTATCTAATTAATGTACTCTCATTATCAGAATATAAATATATATATATATATATATATATATATATATATATATATATAGAGTCATTAATTTATTGGCATGGCACTTTAATTACTCTTATAGTCGACGTGACTTTTCTTTAAAAAAATATTTGAGCAAATAAAAATCGAATTAATTAACACCAATAAAGGGTATGTGCTAGCATAAAATATGCCAAAAAGAGCCTTATTAAAAACAAAAATCATAATTGATGTCCAAACATACAAAAGAGCTCGAACAACACATGTGAGTATTTAAACCAAGGAAACACCAACAAGTTTGAAATCTTAATTAGAGATTTCATTTATGGGTTGATTGTGTTTTTATATTTAATTTTAAAGAAAAATCATGTTAGCTATGAGATGAATGTTATATCAATAAATAATGTCTCATGTAAATTTGAAGAAAAACTACCAAATCACAAAGGTTAAATTTGGTAAAAAAATAACTATGGAGACAAAATCACACAATTGCAATATTAAGAGGGTTAAAAGTAAAATTAGACCTAAACAAATAAACCTCGACATATGAAGTTATTCGGTAGGTGTTGTTTATCATCTTCTGGCTGATTTGTCTTCAAGAGAGACATCTGCTCATTTAAGTATTTTAGTTGTGGACTTTTTGTCCCCCACTTTTCTTTTAGCAATAAATCTTCAAATTTACGATGTAGAGTCATTAATTTATTGGCATGGCACTTTACTCTTATAGTCGACGTGACTTTTCTTTAAAAAAATATTTGAGTAAATAAAAATCGAATTAATTAACACCAATAAAGGGTCTGTGCTAGCATAAAATATGCCAAAAAGAGCCTTATTAAAAACAAAAATCATAATTGATGTCCAAACATACAAAAGAGCTCGAACAACACATGTGAGTATTTAAACCAAGAAAACACCAACAAGTTTGAAATCTTAATTAGAGATTTCATTTATGGGTTGATTGTGTTTTTATATTGAATTTTAAAGAAAAATCATGTTAGCTATGAGATGAATGTTATATCAATAAATAATGTCTCATGTAAATTTGAAGAAAAACTACCAAATCACAAAGGTTAAATTCGGTCAAAAAATAACTATGGAGACAAAATCACACAATTGCAATATTAAGAGGGTTAAAAGTAAAATTAGACCTAAACAAATAAACCTCGACATATGAAGTTATTCGGTAGGTGTTGTTTATCATCTTCTGGCTGATTTGTCTCCAAGAGAGACATCTGCTCATTGGGGCCTTATTTGGAATAACATTTTATCGTCGAAGGTTTCAACTTTTGCTTGGTTATTTGTTAATGATAGATTACCTACGAAATATAATATAGTTTCACATGGATGTTTGCGTAATGATTCTCTTTTCTGCTTAGCCGGTTGTGATCATGTTGTGGAGGATATTTACCATTTATTCTTAAATTGTCTCATTTTTTGTGCGGTTTTGAGCAGCATCATTTTTTTGTTAAGGATCACGTGTGTTCTTCTAGATAATGCAATTTCAATGACATCTCAATTTTGTGGGGTGCATAATATTTGCAAAAAATACAATGATGTGTTTACAAGCAATTTGATTAGTTTTAGTTTGGTTTGATCAATTTCAAAAGATAAAAATAATAGTGTCTTTAACCGCAAGGAGAATTCGATTAAAAGATTGAAGTTCTGTAATAGTTCAAAGCAAGAAAAATAATTATTTTATTTTAAATATTTGGGCTAAATACAAAAGATTTGGCATGGGATGATGTTTATTTATTTTCTTTTGTTCTTTCTTATAATCAGACCTTATACTAAAAATATTTTAAGGAAAATGCTGATCTTTCCTATAAATCCTGACTTAAAACTTTTAATTATATTTGTTCAACTATGCACGTACACTTCTTGTCTTTTTTATGCCACTCCTTCGTAATATTTAACAACACATTTAGATTTTTCGAAGCACCTAAAATTAAAGATTTAAATACTGTTCAAAACCTTTCTACATCTACAATTAATTTAATTTCTCAAAAGAAAAAACATATTAATATGCTAAATAAAGAAATTCAATATAAAAGGATAGAAAGCCAATTAGAATCTAAAAATACAAAAGACAAAATCATTCTATTACAACAGCGTTTTGTAAAAGAAATATGCGCAGAACATCCCAATGCTTTTTGGGATAGAAAGAAGCATATTGTATCATTACCTTATGAACCTAATTTTAATGAAAGGTCTATACCCACAAAGGCAAGACCAATTCAAATGAATCAGCAATATTTAGAATATTGTAAAAAAGAAATTAAAGATTATTTAGATAAAAAATTAATCAGGCCAAGTAAATCTCCCTGGAGTTGTACAGGATTTTATGTTAATAATCCAGGAGAATTAGAGAGAGGTGCTCCCAGATTAGTTATTAATTATAAACCCTTAAATAAAGTGCTTCAATGGATTAGATATCCCATTCCTAATAAAAAGGATTTAATAGGACGATTATCTAATTCAATTATATTTTCTAAATTTGATTTAAAGTCAGGATATTATCAAATTCAATTAGAAGAAAAGGATAAATATAAAACTGCTTTCGTAGTCCCCTTTGGTCATTATGAATGGAATGTAATGCCCCTAGGATTAAAAAATGCTCCTAGTGAATTCCAGCACATTATGAATGATATATTAAATGATTATCAAGAGTTTTCTATTGTCTATTTAGATGATATATTAGTATTTTCCAAATCTCTAAATGAACATTTTGACCACTTAGAGAAATTCTTTGAAATCATTAAAAATAATGGATTAGTTTTATCAGCCAGAAAAATGAAATTATTCCAAGTTAATGTAAGATTTTTAGGATTCAACATATATCAAGGAACCATTACTCCCATTAGTAGAGCCATAGAATTTGGAGATAAATTCCCAGATGAATTAAAAGATAAAACTCAATTACAAAGATTCTTAGGATGTGTAAATTATGTAGCTGACTTTATTCCCAACATTAGGATCATTTGTTTACCCTTGTTCAAAAGACTTAAGAAGAATCCTCCCCCATGGGATGATACCATGAGTCAAAGTATTAGACAAATTAAGCAACTAATTAAAAGACTACCCTGCTTAGGAATCCCAGATCCCCAAGCTTTTCTTATTGTAGAGACTGATTCCTCTGATTTAGGATTTGGAGGAATATTAAAACAAAGATTACCAGAATCATCCTTAGAGCAAGTGGTTAGATATTATTCTGGAACCTGGAATCCGGCACAACTAAATTACAGTACTATTAAAAAAGAAGTTTTAGCTATTGTTTTATGTATTACTAAATTTCAAGATGATTTATTTTCAAAGAAATTTTTATTAAGATCTGATTGCAAGGCTGCAAAAGAAGTTTTACAAAAGGATGTTAAAAATTTAGTTTCCAAACATATTTTTGCCAGATGGCAAGCTTTATTATCATGTTTTGATTTTGATATAGAACATATTAAAGGAGAAAAGAATTCATTACCAGATTTTCTTACCAGAGAATTTTTACAGGGAAAATGAGTAAAAAAGACAGTTATGGCCCTCCTCTTGAGGAGTCCAAAAAAGTTATTACAGCAAAGCAAGTATTACAGAACTCATCTGCTTCTGCTTCATTATCAACTCAAAATAAATTCACCCCATTAACCCCTTTGGCCTTACCAGCCTTTTATCCCTCTTCATCACCTAGAGGTATTAGGCCATCATTAAATTCAAAATTAGTTTCGCCATTAACTTTTGCTTTAAACACTCCATCCTCATTAAATACCCCTTCAAAAGTCCCAGATAAACTACCTTTCTACACCCCCCCCCCAGATTCATTATCTTGTCCTTTCATGGAAAAAGATTACAAGAAGATCCTTTTCCTCTTAGAACCAGAATACAATTCGGAAGGATCATTATTGCAGATTACCTCTAAATTCTTCCCTCAAGGTTTTCATTATCTTCCCTCAAACCCTGAAAAGACCAGATTATTTTATGAGTTTATCTTAGTGTATACTGAATCCATTGATATAACTCACACTTATGATAAAAATGATAAAACTAAAATTATCTTCTCAAAATTCAAAATTTTAAGGGTATTATCTCCCTCTGATTGGAAGGCTCATCCTTCTCACACCCGAAGTTTTACTAGGCGCTTCTCGCCTCAACATTATTCTTATTATGATTACATGGAAGCATGGTCTAACATGCTGTATTATCATCCTTTTGACCATTCTTGGTTTATTTGGTTTCGAAAAGATTTCCCTCTAAAATTTCCATTATGGTTTGTCAAATGGTTCCATGAATGGGGACCAGAAAATAACATTTATCCAGATTATGCAGCTAAAGCCTTTGAGGTTTTTGGTGAAAAGATTAATATATCTGATCATTTAAAAATATTAGCATTTCATGCTACTTTCGGAATATCATGGATTACTTCTTGGACTTTCAAAAAAGAATTATCAATCCCAAACAGCCATGTCTTTTGGATTGTTAGATGCATAAGGGTTAAATGGTGGAACAAGTTTAACCCAGAATTAATTAATTCTCAAGTATTACAAGATTGGTTTATTAAACATCCTAGATGTCTCATTAAAACTTTGGATACTCATAAAGAGAGCGAATTTTTAGCCGAAATATCCAAATTTTTGGCTGATCTATCGTCCTCTTCCAACAAAAAAGAATTATTAAAGAAATTACAAGCTGTCATTTCAGAGTCAGACGTTAATAATGACGATGATTCTGTAGGCTCTTCTCAAAGTTTAACTCATAATAATGAAGATGACTGTTATGGAATATTAGACCTTCAAGAGTAAGCAATCATTCAAAGCAGCATTATTGGAGTTATGGCCGGCAAAATAATTGAAGAATCTTTGCTTTTCATTAGATAGATTCGTGGCAGACAGCATTATTATTACTTTTTGAATATTTGGGAAAGTCTTTTGTTTGTATTAAGCATTATTGTTATGTAATTATTTCATCATAACTGACACCTGTCAGTACATTACTAGTCTAGTCCCATCCTTCGCCATTATAAAAGGATGTGTAGTTTCATTTATAGATCATCGAAAAAATTCTCTAGGAACAATAATCTGAAGAATTCTCGAGATCTTTTGTAAGTATTTTCAATATAAATAAAATGTTTTCACAACATAATCTCTTCTTTCATATATTAACTTTTCAAGTTATATTTTTATTAACTAATGAATTAGATTTATTTCTTGATACCCTTCCATTATTCTCTCATCATATTTTATGGCTTATGTTTTGTTTTTATAAATTTATCATTACTCACGATCCAGCTTATTATGGTATCAGAGCCTTGAAAGAGGTCTCTTAGAGATTAAAGTTTATTTTAAAGTTTTTCGTAAACTAAGATTTACTCCTTATTTTCTTATTTGTTTTTTCTATTTCCTAGCGTTGGTAAGCCCGGATAGTTGTGTTGGTAAGCCCGTTAAAATCCTAGGAGAGGAGTTAGGTGGTGTTCCTGCAACCTTTTAAGTCCGGTGGTGTTCCCGTTGAGAAAAGAAAATAAAAATAAAGAAAACAAGAAGTATGTCTAGAATACTTAGAACTTTAAGTGAGCTAGGATCTTCTAGGAGAGATCGTGCCATAGTTACTTCTGGATTATCACCCCAAGAATTAGAAGCTAGAAGTGACCAAGATAGATATCAAAACCATGAATTAGAAATAGCTGAAATTGAAAACAAATTACAGAATTGGAAATTACCTGAAATTAGTTACAAAGAGATTTATAAATCAAGTATGTTTGACAACTTTAAAGCACATAGTATTACTCAAACTATAGAATCATCAAAATCTATAACTCATCAACGAGAAACTATTAATTTATTAAATGAAAAATTACTAGAAGAACACATAAAACAAGGCTTTCGTTATATTCATTTAGGATTAATTCAAGTTGCGGTAAAACCTCTACATAAATTAGGATTAAACACTCCAATATTACTGGTATTAAGAGATAGCAGAATTAAGACGTTTTCTGAATCTATAATAGCTATTCTTGAATCAAATTTAAATGATGGACCAGTTTATTTTAACTGTTATCCTAATTACTCTATGAATTTAACAGATAGTTTCACACCTACATCATTAGTAATTAATATTCAATGTATGGATGACTTATTTAATGAAGGAGTTGCCAATATAGATGTATGTCATAGAATTAAATATAAAGTTTCAAATATTAATTATAATTTTAAGGCCCTTAGAAGTTCGCCAAAAAATGAAACCATAATTGTTGAAGCTAATTTAAGACGATCAAATATTACTACACCTAAAAGATTAAAGGCTTCTGATTTGAGACAAAAATTACCAGAGGAATGGATATTACAGGATATAATGCCTCCCCCAAAATTAGAATCTAGACAACCTAGACAATTTATATTAGAAAATGATGGTAGCATTAGGATCAGAATGAATAGAAGTCAATCCATGAGGATTGAAGAACCTATTAGTAGTAGAGCTAGTACAAGCTCGAGGAGATCTATAGATTCTACCATTAATATTAATTTAGCAGGAGTTGATATTACTCCCAATATTCCCCAACCCATATATGAGACTGATGGAAGAAATGATTCTCCTCCTATGTCTCCTACTGCTTCACAAATCCTTAATGTGATAGAATTAGAAGAAGAGTTTGAAATAGATAAAGCTTGGATTAGAGAAGACTTTGAAGCAGAATATAATAAAGAAAAAAGAGATTGGTACTTTGGTACTTTTGAAAAAATACAAACTGCTTATTATCTTAAAAAAATTTATGACTATATTAAAAATAAAAGAATTAATGTCTATTTCTTCACTTGGTTTGAAGAATATTGTACAGAACAAAAAATAATTAATCCTTTCGTACAAACAAATTATTTGAATGTTACTACAAAAACTGCTAAAAAATGGACAACATTAACCAATAAAACGGTTGAATCTGTTCATCCTCCATTAGAAGCCATTAAGATAGAAAGTCATAATGTACCATTAGAAGCTTATCCCTTTAAATCACCAGAAAATGCTGATATAGGAAAAGTTCAGTCTCAGCTAAATTTTTCAAATACCATATTAAGCACTATAGCAGATCAGTTAGATAGAGTAGAGACTCAGATGTCTCATACTCCTCTTGCAAATAAGAAAATAGAGTCTTACAAGGATTTTCCTTTAGATCCACAAAGACCTATATACAAATTAATTAATGTCCCTGAGAAGGATTTAAGTGAAGTCAGATTAGGACCGAAAAAAGATGAATTAGTAGATAATCTTATGAAAAAATTATCTGATTTATCTATTAATGGGAAAGCAAAAGCACAAGTAAATATATTAGTGAATGACGATAATTCTGAAATTAATAGAATTAGAAAACACATGGGTTACCAAGGAAGAACTAGAAACTATTATCCTAGACCAAGTTTTCCGGATCTTCAATTTGAAGAAGCTAGAGACATGGTTGCCAGCTCTTACAACGGTAATTCAATTATAGAATGGAACATAGATGGACATAGTGAACAAAATATATTAAATACCATTCAAGAAATGACCATGGCAGCTACAGCTTTTAAATCAATAGGTGAAAATCCAGATAAAAAAGCTGCTATATTAATAATCACTGGTTTTACTGGACAGTTAAAAGGATGGTGGGATAATATAATTAGTCCTGAGGAAAAACATGCTATCTTAGAAGCTAAAAAATTTGATGCAGCAACAGGCGTCTTAGGAGAAGAAGATGCTGTAAATACTTTACTATATACAATTACCAAACACTTTGTAGGAGATCCAGCTCAAATACAGGATAGAGCTGCAGATCAATTAGCAAACCTTTATTGTCCTACAATGAGTGATTATCGTTGGTATAAAGATATGTTTTTATCAAAATTATGTAATAGACCTGATGGTGGTGCTGATTATTGGAAAGAGCGATTTATAGCAGGTTTACCTAGATTATTAGCAGAAAAGGTTAGGATGGCCATTAAAGCTAAAAGTAATGGAGTAATTCCTTACTCTATATTAACTTTTGGACAAATATCTAGCCAAATTATAGAAACTGGAATAGGAATTTGTACAGATTTTAAAATACAAAATAAAATTAAATCTGAGGTAACTCAAAGCAAAAGGGAATTAGGTTCCTTTTGTGAACAATTTGGAATAGAGCCCATTAGAGCTCCTAGTAAAAAGGCTAGGAAAAATTACACGAAAACCTCTAGCAGTTATAAACCTTATAAAACACGAAAAAATCATTACAGAAAAAATAAAGAACCTTCTGAGGACAAAAATTATAAAAAATCTAAAGGTAAGAAGAAAACATTTCAGAATGATAAATCTGATATTAAATGTTTCAAGTGCGGGCGTTTTGGTCATTATGCAAAACCTTGCCGTGTTAAACAAAAAATTAACGAAATTCATAAATTAGACATCAGTGATCAATTAAAAGAAAATCTTATTAATGTATTAAAAGATATTATGTTAAATGATACTTCATCCATTAGTTCTGAAGAGTCTTCTTATGAAGAAGATGACCTTAATCAAATATTAACTAGTTCCGAATCAGAAATTAGTTCTGAAGAAAATTGTTGTTTAGGAGCTGAATTATGTACTTGCGATAAATGTATTAAAAGCATAAATGTAATTACTAGTGATCAAGCTACTACCTTAATTAATATATTAAAAGATATGCCTGAATCTCCGCAAAAGGAAGAATTCATGTTACAAATTAAAAGCATGATAGATCGTGAGGAAAAGAACAAAAATACAGTTCAAAAAATAGAATTTAAAGAAATCATGAATAGATTTAAACCCATTATTACTCCCCCAATAACTATTAAAGATTTACAAAATGAAATCTCTCTCATGAAACAAGAAATAGATTTATTAAAGGTAAAAGATTTAGAGCTAGAAGTTAAATACTTAGAATTAAAAGGAAAACAAATTATAAATAATGAAGTTGGAACTTCAAATATTATGGATGAGCCCCCCTATATTGCCACTCTAAATAGAATGATTACACATAAATGGCTCTGTCCAATCACTTTGCTTGTTAAAGATCAACGATTTGATCTGGTAGCATTAATAGACTCTGGTGCAGACATGAACTGTATCCAAGAAGGATTAATACCTACAAAATTTTATGAAAAAACTTTACAAGGATTAAGTGGGGCAGGAGGTCATAAATTACAAGTTCAGTATAAATTAACATATGCTAAGATCTGTAAAGATCATGTTTGTTATAAAACTCATTTTTTATTAGTAAAAAATATACATCAACATATTATCTTAGGTACACCTTTTATTTCATTATTATACCCTTTTACGGTTTCTCATGAGGCTATCACTTCAAACGCCCTGGGAAGGGAAGTTTTATTTAGATTTTTCGAAGCACCTAAAATTAAAGATTTAAATACTGTTCAAAACCTTTCTACATCTACAATTAATTTAATTTCTCAAAAGAAAAAACATATTAATATGCTAAATAAAGAAATTCAATATAAAAGGATAGAAAGCCAATTAGAATCAGACGTTTCCTGAATCTATAATAGCTATTCTTGAATCAAATTTAAATGATGGACCAGTTTATTTTAACTGTTATCCTAATTACTCTATGAATTTAACAGATAGTTTCACACCTACATCATTAGTAATTAATATTCAATGTATGGATGACTTATTTAATGAAGGAGTTGCCAATATAGATGTATGTCATAGAATTAAATATAAAGTTTCAAATATTAATTATAATTTTAAGGCCCTTAGAAGTTCGCCAAAAAATGAGCTGGCAACCATGTCTCTAGCTTCTTCAAATTGAAGATCCGGAAAACTTGGTCTAGGATAATAGTTTCTAGTTCTTCCTTGGTAACCCATGTGTTTTCTAATTCTATTAATTTCAGAATTATCGTCATTCTTCACTAATATATTTACTTGTGCTTTTGCTTTCCCATTAATAGATAAATCAGATAATTTTTTCATAAGATTATCTACTAATTCATCTTTTTTCGGTCCTAATCTGACTTCACTTAAATCCTTCTCAGGGACATTAATTAATTTGTATATAGGTCTTTGTGGATCTAAAGGAAAATCCTTATAAGACTCTATTTTCTTATTTGCAAGAGGAGTATGAGACCTCTTTAAAGGCTCTGATACCATAATAAGCTGGATCGTGAGTAATGATAAATTCATAAAAACAAAACATAAGCCATAAAATATGATGAGAGAATAATGGAAGGGTATCAAGAAATAAATCTAATTCAGTAGTTAATAAAAATATAACTTGAAAAGTTAATATATGAAAGAAGAGATTATGTTGTGAAAACATTTTATTTATATTGAAAATACTTACAAAAGATCTCGAGAATTCTTCAGATTATTGTTCCTAGAGAATTTTTTCGATGATCTGTAAATGAAACTACACATCCTTTTATAATGGCGAAGGATGGGACTAGACTAGTAATGTACTGACAGGTGTCAGTTATGATGAAATAATTACATAACAATAATGCTTAATACAAACAAAAGACTTTCCCAAATATTCAAAAAGTAATAATAATGCTGTCTGCCACGAATCTATCTAATGAAAAGCAAAGATTCTTCAATTATTTTGCCGGCCATAACTCCAATAATGCTGCTTTGAATGATTGCTTACTCTTGAAGGTCTAATATTCCATAACAGTCATCTTCATTATTATGAGTTAAACTTTGAGAAGAGCCTACAGAATCATCGTCATTATTAACGTCCGACTCTGAAATGGTAGCTTGTAATTTCTTTAATAATTCTTTTTTGTTGGAAGAGGACGATAGATCAGCCAAAAATTTGGATTTTTCGGCTAAAAATTCGCTCTCTTTATGAGTATCCAAAGTTTTAGTGAGACATCTAGGATGTTTAATAAACCAATCTTGTAATACTTGAGAATTAATTAATTCTGGGTTAAACTTGTTCCACCATTTAACCCTTATGCATCTAACAATCCAAAAGACATGGCTGTTTGGGATTGATAATTCTTTTTTGAAAGTCCAAGAAGTAATCCATGATATTCCGAAAGTAGCATGAAATGCTAATATTTTTAAATGATCAGATATATTAATCTTTTCACCAAAAACCTCAAAGGCTTTAGCTGCATAATCTGGATAAATGTTATTTTCTGGTCCCCATTCATGGAACCATTTGACAAACCATAATGGAAATTTTAGAGGGAAATCTTTTCGAAACCAAATAAACCAAGAATGGTCAAAAGGATGATAATACAGCATGTTAGACCATGCTTCCATGTAATCATAATAAGAATAATGTTGAGGCGAGAAGCGCCTAGTAAAACTTCGGGTGTGAGAAGGATGAGCCTTCCAATCAGAGGGAGATAATACCCTTAAAATTTTGAATTTTGAGAAGATAATTTTAGTTTTATCATTTTTATCATAAGTGTGAGTTATATCAATGGATTCAGTATCCACTAAGATAAACTCATAAAATAATCTGGTCTTTTCAGGGTTTGAGGGAAGATAATGAAAACCTTGAGGGAAGAATTTAGAGGTAATCTGCAATAATGATCCTTCCGAATTGTATTCTGGTTCTAAGAGGAAAAGGATCTTCTTGTAATCTTTTTCCATGAAAGGACAAGATAATGAATCTGGGGGGGTGTAGAAAGGTAGTTTATCTGGGACTTTTGAAGGGGTATTTAATGAGGATGGAGTGTTTAAAGCAAAAGTTAATGGCGAAACTAATTTTGAATTTAATGATGGCCTAATACCTCTAGGTGATGAAGAGGAATAAAGGCTGGTAAGGCCAAAGGGGTTAATGGGGTGAATTTATTTTGAGTTGATAATGAAGCAGAAGCAGATGAGTTCTGTAATACTTGCTTTGCTGTAATAACTTTTTTGGACTCCTTAAGAGGAGGGCCATAACTGTCTTTTTTACTCATTTTCCCTGTAAAAATTCTCTGGTAAGAAAATCTGGTAATGAATTCTTTTCTCCTTTAATATGTTCTATATCAAAATCAAAACATGATAATAAAGCTTGCCATCTGGCAAAAATATGTTTGGAAACTAAATTTTTAACATCCTTTTGTAAAACTTCTTTTGCAGCCTTGCAATCAGATCTTAATAAAAATTTCTTTGAAAATAAATCATCTTGAAATTTAGTAATACATAAAACAATAGCTAAAACTTCTTTTTTAATAGTACTGTAATTTAGTTGTACCGGATTCCAGGTTCCAGAATAATATCTAACCACTTGCTCTAAGGATGATTCTGGTAATCTTTGTTTTAATATTCCTCCAAATCCTAAATCAGAGGAATCAGTCTCTACAATAAGAAAAGCTTGGGGATCTGGGATTCCTAAGCAGGGTAGTCTTTTAATTAGTTGCTTAATTTGTCTAATACTTAGACTCATGGTATCATCCCATGGGGGAGGATTCTTCTTAAGTCTTTTGAACAAGGGTAAACAAATGATCCTAATGTTGGGAATAAAGTCAGCTACATAATTTACACATCCTAAGAATCTTTGTAATTGAGTTTTATCTTTTAATTCATCTGGGAATTTATCTCCAAATTCTATGGCTCTACTAATGGGAGTAATGGTTCCTTGATATATGTTGAATCCTAAAAATCTTACATTAACTTGGAATAATTTCATTTTTCTGGCTGATAAAACTAATCCATTATTTTTAATGATTTCAAAGAATTTCTCTAAGTGGTCAAAATGTTCATTTAGAGATTTGGAAAATACTAATATATCATCTAAATAGACAATAGAAAACTCTTGATAATCATTTAATATATCATTCATAATGTGCTGGAATTCACTAGGAGCATTTTTTAATCCTAGGGGCATTACATTCCATTCATAATGACCAAAGGGGACTACGAAAGCAGTTTTATATTTATCCTTTTCTTCTAATTGAATTTGATAATATCCTGACTTTAAATCAAATTTAGAAAATATAATTGAATTAGATAATTGTCCTATTAAATCCTTTTTATTAGGAATGGGATATCTAATCCATTGAAGCACTTTATTTAAGGGTTTATAATTAATAACTAATCTGGGAGCACCTCTCTCTAATTCTCCTGGATTATTAACATAAAATCCTGTACAACTCCAGGGAGATTTACTTGGCCTGATTAATTTTTTATCTAAATAATCTTTAATTTCTTTTTTACAATATTCTAAATATTGCTGATTCATTTGAATTGGTCTTGCCTTTGTGGGTATAGACCTTTCATTAAAATTAGGTTCATAAGGTAATGATACAATATGCTTCTTTCTATCCCAAAAAGCATTGGGATGTTCTGCGCATATTTCTTTTACAAAACGCTGTTGTAATAGAATGATTTTGTCTTTTGTATTTTTAGATTCTAATTGGCTTTCTATCCTTTTATATTGAATTTCTTTATTTAGCATATTAATATGTTTTTTCTTTTGAGAAATTAAATTAATTGTAGATGTAGAAAGGTTTTGAACAGTATTTAAATCTTTAATTTTAGGTGCTTCGAAAAATCTAAATATAACTTCCCTTCCCAGGGCGTTTGAAGTGATAGCCTCATGAGAAACCGTAAAAGGGTATAATAATGAAATAAAAGGTGTACCTAAGATAATATGTTGATGTATATTTTTTACTAATAAAAAATGAGTTTTATAACAAACATGATCTTTACAGATCTTAGCATCTGTTAATTTATACTGAACTTGTAATTTATGACCTCCTGCCCCACTTAATCCTTGTAAAGTTTTTTCATAAAATTTTGTAGGTATTAATCCTTCTTGGATACAGTTCATGTCTGCACCAGAGTCTATTAATGCTACCAGATCAAATCGTTGATCTTTAACAAGCAAAGTGATTGGACAGAGCCATTTATGTGTAATCATTCTATTTAGAGTGGCAATATAGGGGGGCTCATCCATAATATTTGAAGTTCCAACTTCATTATTTATAATTTGTTTTCCTTTTAATTCTAAGTATTTAACTTCTAGCTCTAAATCTTTTACCTTTAATAAATCTATTTCTTGTATCATGAGAGAGATTTCATTTTGTAAATCTTTAATAGTTATTGGGGGAGTAATAATGGGTTTAAATCTATTCATGATTTCTTTAAATTCTATTTTTTGAACTGTATTTTTGTTCTTTTCCTCACGATCTATCATGCTTTTAATTTGTAACATGAATTCTTCCTTTTGCGGAGATTCAGGCATATCTTTTAATATATTAATTAAGGTAGTAGCTTGATCACTAGTATTTACATTTATGCTTTTAATACATTTATCGCAAGTACATAATTCAGCTCCTAAACAACAATTTTCTTCAGAACTAATTTCTGATTCGGAACTAGTTAATATTTGATTAAGGTCATCTTCTTCATAAGAAGACTCTTCAGAACTAATGGATGAAGTATCATTTAACATAATATCTTTTAATACATTAATAAGATTTTCTTTTAATTGATCACTGATGTCTAATTTATGAATTTCGTTAATTTTTTGTTTAACACGGCAAGTTTTTGCATAATGACCAAAACGCCCGCACTTGAAACATTTAATATCAGATTTATCATTCTGAAATGTTTTCTTCTTACCTTTAGATTTTTTATAATTTTTGTCCTCAGAAGGTTCTTTATTTTTTCTGTAATGATTTTTTCGTGTTTTATAAGGTTTATAACTGCTAGAGGTTTTCGTGTAATTTTTCCTAGCCTTTTTACTAGGAGCTCTAATGGGCTCTATTCCAAATTGTTCACAAAAGGAACCTAATTCCCTTTTGCTTTGAGTTACCTCAGATTTAATTTTATTTTGTATTTTAAAATCTGTACAAATTCCTATTCCAGTTTCTATAATTTGGCTAGATATTTGTCCAAAAGTTAATATAGAGTAAGGAATTACTCCATTACTTTTAGCTTTAATGGCCATCCTAACCTTTTCTGCTAATAATCTAGGTAAACCTGCTATAAATCGCTCTTTCCAATAATCAGCACCACCATCAGGTCTATTACATAATTTTGATAAAAACATATCTTTATACCAACGATAATCACTCATTGTAGGACAATAAAGGTTTGCTAATTGATCTGCAGCTCTATCCTGTATTTGAGCTGGATCTCCTACAAAGTGTTTGGTAATTGTATATAGTAAAGTATTTACAGCATCTTCTTCTCCTAAGACGCCTGTTGCTGGATCAAATTTTTTAGCTTCTAAGATAGCATGTTTTTCCTCAGGACTAATTATATTATCCCACCATCCTTTTAACTGTCCAGTAAAACCAGTGATTATTAATATAGCAGCTTTTTTATCTGGATTTTCACCTATTGATTTAAAATCTGTAGCTGCCATGGTCATTTCTTGAATGGTATTTAATATATTTTGTTCACTATGTCCATCTATGTTCCATTCTATAATTGAATTACCGTTGTAAGAGCTGGCAACCATGTCTCTAGCTTCTTCAAATTGAAGATCCGGAAAACTTGGTCTAGGATAATAGTTTCTAGTTCTTCCTTGGTAACCCATGTGTTTTCTAATTCTATTAATTTCAGAATTATCGTCATTCTTCACTAATATATTTACTTGTGCTTTTGCTTTCCCATTAATAGATAAATCAGATAATTTTTTCATAAGATTATCTACTAATTCATCTTTTTTCGGTCCTAATCTGACTTCACTTAAATCCTTCTCAGGGACATTAATTAATTTGTATATAGGTCTTTGTGGATCTAAAGGAAAATCCTTGTAAGTCTCTATTTTCTTATTTGCAAGAGGAGTATGAGACATCTGAGTCTCTACTCTATCTAACTGATCTGCTATAGTGCTTAATATGGTATTTGAAAAATTCAGCTGAGACTGAACTTTTCCTATATCAGCATTTTCTGGTGATTTAAAGGGATAAGCTTCTAATGGTACATTATGACTTTCTATCTTAATGGCTTCTAATGGAGGATGAACAGATTCAACCGTTTTATTGGTTAATGTTGTCCATTTTTTAGCAGTTTTTGTAGTAACATTCAAATAATTTGTTTGTACGAAAGGATTAATTATTTTTTGTTCTGTACAATATTCTTCAAACCAAGTGAAGAAATAGACATTAATTCTTTTATTTTTAATATAGTCATAAAATTTTTTAAGATAATAAGCAGTTTGTATTTTTTCAAAAGTACCAAAGTACCAATCTCTTTTTTCTTTATTATATTCTGCTTCAAAGTCTTCTCTAATCCAAGCTTTATCTATTTCAAACTCTTCTTCTAATTCTATAACATTAAGGATTTGTGAAGCAGTAGGAGACATAGGAGGAGAATCATTTCTTCCATCAGTCTCATATATGGGTTGGGGAATATTGGGAGTAAAATCAACTCCTGCTAAATTAATATTAATGGTAGAATCTATAGATCTCCTCGAGCTTGTACTAGCTCTACTACTAATAGGTTCTTCAATCCTCATGGATTGGCTTCTATTCATTCTGATCCTAATGCTACCATCATTTTCTAATATAAATTGTCTAGGTTGTCTAGATTCTAATTTTGGGGGAGGCCTTATATCCTGTAATATCCATTCCTCTGGTAATTTTTGTCTCAAATCAGAAGCCTTTAATCTTTTAGGTGTAGTAATATTTGATCGTCTTAAATTAGCTTCAACGATTATGGTTTCATTTTTTGGCGAACTTCTAAGGGCCTTAAAATTATAATTAATATTTGAAAATTTATATTTAATTCTATGACATACATCTATATTGGCAACTCCTTCATTAAATAAGTCATCCATACATTGAATATTAATTACTAATGATGTAGGTGTGAAACTATCTGTTAAATTCATAGAGTAATTAGGATAACAGTTAAAATAAACTGGTCCATCATTTAAATTTGATTCAAGAATAGCTATTATAGATTCAGGAAACGTCTTAATTCTGCTATCTCTTAATACCAGTATGTCTAGAATACTTAGAACTTTAAGTGAGCTAGGATCTTCTAGGAGAGATCGTGTCATAGTTACTTATGGATTATCACCCCAAGAATTAGAAGCTAGAAGTGACCAAGATAGATATCAAAACCATGAATTAGAAATAGCTGAAATTGAAAACAAATTACAGAATTGAAAATTACCTGAAATTAGTTACAAAGAGATTTATAAATCAAGTATGTTTGACAACTTTAAAGCACATAGTATTACTCAAACTATAGAATCATCAAAATCTATAACTCATCAACGAGAAACTATTAATTTATTAAATGAAAAATTACTAGAAGAACACATAAAACAAGGCTTTCGTTATATTCATTTAGGATTAATTCAAGTTGCGGTAAAACCTCTACATAAATTAGGATTAAACACTCCAATATTACTGGTATTAAGAGATAGCAGAATTAAGACGTTTCCTGAATCTATAATAGCTATTCTTGAATCAAATTTAAATGATGGACCAGTTTATTTTAAATGTTATCCTAATTACTCTATGAATTTAACAGATAGTTTCACACCTACATCATTAGTAATTAATATTCAATGTATGGATGACTTATTTAATGAAGGAGTTGCCAATATAGATGTATGTCATAGAATTAAATATAAAATTTCAAATATTAATTATAATTTTAAGGCCCTTAGAAGTTCGCCAAAAAATGAAACCATAATTGTTGAAGCTAATTTAAGACGATCAAATATTACTACACCTAAAAGATTAAAGGCTTCTGATTTGAGACAAAAATTACCAGAGGAATGGATATTACAGGATATAATGCCTCCCCCTAAATTAGAATCTAGACAACCTAGACAATTTATATTAGAAAATGATGGTAGCATTAGGATCAGAATGAATAGAAGCCAATCCATGAGGATTGAAGAACCTATTAGTAGTAGAGCTAGTACAAGCTCGAGGAGATCTATAGATTCTACCATTAATATTAATTTAGCAGGAGTTGATTTTACTCCCAATATTCCCCAACCCATATATGAGACTGATGGAAGAAATGATTCTCCTCCTATGTCTCCTACTGCTTCACAAATCCTTAATGTTATAGAATTAGAAGAAGAGTTTGAAATAGATAAAGCTTGGATTAGAGAAGACTTTGAAGCAGAATATAATAAAGAAAAAAGAGATTGGTACTTTGGTACTTTTGAAAAAATACAAACTGCTTATTATCTTAAAAAAATTTATGACTATATTAAAAATAAAAGAATTAATGTCTATTTCTTCACTTGGTTTGAAGAATATTGTACAGAACAAAAAATAATTAATCCTTTCGTACAAACAAATTATTTGAATGTTACTACAAAAACTGCTAAAAAATGGACAACATTAACCAATAAAACGGTTGAATCTGTTCATCTTCCATTAGAAGCCATTAAGATAGATAGTCATAATGTACCATTAGAAGCTTATCCCTTTAAATCACCAGAAAATGCTGATATAGGAAAAGTTCAGTCTCAGCTGAATTTTTCAAATACCATATTAAGCACTATAGCAGATCAGTTAGATAGAGTAGAGACTCAGATGTCTCATACTCCTCTTGCAAATAAGAAAATAGAGTCTTACAAGGATTTTCCTTTAAATCCACAAAGACCTATATACAAATTAATTAATGTCCCTGAGAAGGATTTAAGTGAAGTCAGATTAGGACCGAAAAAAGATGAATTAGTAGATAATCTTATGAAAAAATTATCTGATTTATCTATTAATGGGAAAGCAAAAGCACAAGTAAATATATTAGTGAAGAATGACGATAATTCTGAAATTAATAGAATTAGAAAACACATGGGTTACCAAGGAAGAACTATAAACTATTATCCTAGACCAAGTTTTCCGGATCTTCAATTTGAAGAAGCTAGAGACATGGTTGCCAGCTCTTACAACAGTAATTCAATTATAGAATGGAACATAGATGGACATAGTGAACAAAATATATTAAATACCATTCAAGAAATGACCATGGCAGCTACAGCTTTTAAATCAATAGGTGAAAATCCAGATAAAAAAGCTGCTATATTAATAATCACTGGTTTTACTGGACAGTTAAAAGGATGGTGGGATAATATAATTAGTCCTGAGGAAAAACATGCTATCTTAGAAGCTAAAAAATTTGATCCAGCAACAGGCGTCTTAGGAGAAGAAGATGCTGTAAATACTTTACTATATACAATTACCAAACACTTTGTAGGAGATCCAGCTCAAATACAGGATAGAGCTGCAGATCAATTAGCAAACCTTTATTGTCCTACAATGAGTGATTATCGTTGGTATAAAGATATGTTTTCATCAAAATTATGTAATAGACCTGATGGTGGTGCTGATTATTGGAAAGAGCGATTTATAGCAGGTTTACCTAGATTATTAGCAGAAAAGGTTAGGATGGCCATTAAAGCTAAAAGTAATGGAGTAATTCCTTACTCTATATTAACTTTTGGACAAATATCTAGCCAAATTATAGAAAATGGAATAGGAATTTGTACAGATTTTAAAATACAAAATAAAATTAAATCTGAGGTAACTCAAAGCAAAAGGGAATTAGGTTCCTTTTGTGAACAATTTGGAATAGAGCCCATTAGAGCTCCTAGTAAAAAGGCTAGGAAAAATTACACGAAAACCTCTAGCAGTTATAAACCTTATAAAACACGAAAAAATCATTACAGAAAAAATAAAGAACCTTCTGAGGACAAAAATTATAAAAAATCTAAAGGTAAGAAGAAAACATTTCAGAATGATAAATCTGATATTAAATGTTTCAAGTGCGGGCGTTTTGGTCCTTATGCAAAAACTTGCCGTGTTAAACAAAAAATTAACGAAATTCATAAATTAGACATCAGTGATCAATTAAAAGAAAATCTTATTAATGTATTAAAAGATATTATGTTAAATGATACTTCATCCATTAGTTCTGAAGAGTCTTCTTATGAAGAAGATGACCTTAATCAAATATTAACTAGTTCTGAATTAGAAATTAGTTCTGAAGAAAATTGTTGTTTAGGAGTTGAATTATGTACTTGCGATAAATGTATTAAAAGCATAAATGTAAATACTAGTGATCAAGCTACTACCTTAATTAATATATTAAAAGATATGCCTGAATCTCCGCAAAAGGAAGAATTCATGTTACAAATTAAAAGCATGATAGATCGTGAGGAAAAGAACAAAAATACAGTTCAAAAAATAGAATTTAAAGAAATCATGAATAGATTTAAACCCATTATTACTCCCCCAATAACTATTAAAGATTTACAAAATGAAATCTCTCTCATGAAACAAGAAATAGATTTATTAAAGGTAAAAGATTTAGAGCTAGAAGTTAAATACTTAGAATTAAAAGGAAAACAAATTATAAATAATGAAGTTGGAACTTCAAATATTATGGATGAGCCCCCCTATATTGCCACTCTAAATAGAATGATTACACATAAATGGCTCTGTCCAATCACTTTGCTTGTTAAAGATCAACGATTTGATCTGGTAGCATTAATAGACTCTGGTGCAGACATGAACTGTATCCAAGAAGGATTAATACCTACAAAATTTTATGAAAAAACTTTACAAGGATTAAGTGGGGCAGGAGGTCATAAATTACAAGTTCAGTATAAATTAACAGATGCTAAGATCTATAAAGATCATGTTTGTTATAAAACTCATTTTTTATCAGTAAAAACTATACATCAACATATTATCTTAGGTACACCTTTTATTTCATTATTATACCCTTTTACGGTTTCTCATGAGGCTATCACTTCAAATGCCCTGGGAAGGGAAGTTATATTTAGATTTTTCGAAGCACCTAAAATTAAAGATTTAAATATTGTTCAAAACCTTTCTACATCTACAATTAATTTAATTTCTCAAAAGAAAAAACATATTAATATGCTAAATAAAGAAATTCAATATAAAAGGATAGAAAGCCAATTAGAATCTAAAAATATAAAAGACAAAATCATTCTATTACATCAGCGTTTTGTAAAAGAAATATGCGCAGAACATCCCAATGCCTTTTGGGATAGAAAGAAGCATATTGTATCATTACCTTATGAACCTAATTTTAATGAAAGGTCTATACCCACAAAGACAAGACCAATTCAAATGAATCAGCAATATTTGGAATATTTTAAAAAAGAAATTAAAGATTATTTAGATAAAAAATTAATCAGGCCAAGTAAATCTCCCTGGAGTTGTACAGGATTTTATGTTAATAATCCAGGAGAATTAGAGAGAGGTGCTCCCAGATTAGTTATTAATTATAAACCCTTAAATAAAGTGCTTCAATGGATTAGATATCCCGTTCCTAATAAAAAGGATTTAATAGGACGATTATCTAATTCAATTATATTTTCTAAATTTGATTTAAAGTCAGGATATTATCAAATTCAATTAGAAGAAAAGGATAAATATAAAACTGCTTTCGTAGTCCCCTTTGGTCATTATGAATGGAATGTAATGCCCCTAGGATTAAAAAATGCTCCTAGTGAATTCCAGCACATTATGAATGATATATTAAATGATTATCAAGAGTTTTCTATTGTCTATTTAGATGATATATTAGTATTTTCCAAATCTCTAAATGAACATTTTGACCACTTAGAGAAATTCTTCGAAATCATTAAAAATAATGGATTAGTTTTATCAGCCAGAAAAATGAAATTATTCCAAGTTAATGTAAGATTTTTAGGATTCAACATATATCAAGGAACCATTACTCCCATTAGTAGAGCCATAGAATTTGGAGATAAATTCCCAGATGAATTAAAAGATAAAACTCAATTACAAAGATTCTTAGGATGTGTAAATTATGTAGCTGACTTTATTCCCAACATTAGGATCATTTGTTTACCCTTGTTCAAAAGACTTAGGAAGAATCCTCCCCCATGGGATGATACCATGAGTCAAAGTATTAGACAAATTAAGCAACTAATTAAAAGACTACCCTGCTTAGGAATCCCAGATCCCCAAGCTTTTCTTATTGTAGAGACTGATTCCTCTGATTTAGGATTTGGAGGAATATTAAAACAAAGATTACCAGAATCATCCTTAGAGCAAGTGGTTAGATATTATTCTGGAACCTGGAATCCGGCACAACTAAATTACAGTACTATTAAAAAAGAAGTTTTAGCTATTGTTTTATGTATCACTAAATTTCAAGATGATTTATTTTCAAAGAAATTTTTATTAAGATCTGATTGCAAGGCTGCAAAAGAAGTTTTACAAAAGGATGTTAAAAATTTAGTTTCCAAACATATTTTTGCCAGATGGCAAGCTTTATTATCATGTTTTGATTTTGATATAGAACATATTAAAGGAGAAAAGAATTCATTACCAGATATTCTTACCAGAGAATTTTTACAGGGAAAATGAGTAAAAAAGACAGTTATGGCCCTCCTCTTGAGGAGTCCAAAAAAGTTATTACAGCAAAGCAAGTATTACAGAACTCATCTGCTTCTGCTTCATTATCAACTCAAAATAAATTCACCCCATTAACCCCTTTGGCCTTACCAGCCTTTTATCCCTCTTCATCACCTAGAGGTATTAGGCCATCATTAAATTCAAAATTAGTTTCGCCATTAACTTTTGCTTTAAACACTCCATCCTCATTAAATACCCCTTCAAAAGTCCCAGATAAACTACATTTCTACCCCCCCCCCCCCCCCCCCCAGATTCATTATCTTGTCCTTTCATGGAAAAAGATTACAAGAAGATCCTTTTCCTCTTAGAACCAGAATACAATTCGGAAGGATCATTATTGCAGATTACCTCTAAATTCTTCCCTCAAGGTTTTCATTATCTTCCCTCAAACCCTGAAAAGACCAGATTATTTTATGAGTTTATCTTAGTGGATACTGAATCCATTGATATAACTCACACTTATGATAAAAATGATAAAACTAAAATTATCTTCTCAAAATTCAAAATTTTAAGGGTATTATCTCCCTCTGATTGGAAGGCCCATCCTTCTCACACCCGAAGTTTTACTAGGCGCTTCTCGCCTCAACATTATTCTTATTATGATTACATGGAAGCATGGTCTAACATGCTGTATTATCATCCTTTTGACCATTCTTGGTTTATTTGGTTTCGAAAAGATTTCCCTCTAAAATTTCCATTATGGTTTGTCAAATGGTTCCATGAATGGGGACCAGAAAATAACATTTATCCAGATTATGCAGCTAAAGCCTTTGAGGTTTTTGGTGAAAAGATTAATATATCTGATCATTTAAAAATATTAGCCTTTCATGCTACTTTCGGAATATCATGGATTACTTCTTGGACTTTCAAAAAAGAATTATCAATCCCAAACAGCCATGTCTTTTGGATTGTTAGATGCATAAGGGTTAAATGGTGGAACAAGTTTAACCCAGAATTAATTAATTCTCAAGTATTACAAGATTGGTTTATTAAACATCCTAGATGTCTCATTAAAACTTTGGATACTCATAAAGAGAGCAAATTTTTAGCCGAAAAATCCAAATTTTTGGCTGATCTATCGTTCTCTTCCAACAAAAAAGAATTATTAAAGAAATTACAAGCTGCCATTTCAGAGTCGGACGTTAATAATGACGATGATTCTGTAGGCTCTTCTCAAAGTTTAACTCATAATAATGAAGATGACTGTTATGGAATATTAGACCTTCAAGAGTAAGCAATCATTCAAAGCAGCATTATTGGAGTTATGGCCGGCAAAATAATTGAAGAATCTTTGCTTTTCATTAGATAGATTCGTGGCAGACAGCATTATTATTACTTTTTGAATATTTGGGAAAGTCTTTTGTTTGTATTAAGCATTATTGTTATGTAATTATTTCATCATAACTGACACCTGTCAGTACATTACTAGTCTAGTCCCATCCTTCGCCATTATAAAAGGATGTGTAGTTTCATTTACAGATCATCGAAAAAATTCTCTAGGAACAATAATCTGAAGAATTCTCGAGATCTTTTGTAAGTATTTTCAATATAAATAAAATGTTTTCACAACATAATCTCTTCTTTCATATATTAACTTTTCAAGTTATATTTTTATTAACTACTGAATTAGATTTATTTCTTGATACCCTTCCATTATTCTCTCATCATATTTTATGGCTTATGTTTTGTTTTTATATATATATATATATATATATATATATATATATATATATATATATATCGCTTCTTTTTTGACCAAAATATACTACATTTGCTTCTTAAAAAACTTATTTTAACAGTCAAACAAATGCAGCGTAGATACACTTACAGATTTCATAAGTCAAGTTTCACTGACTTCATCAAACATGAGTGTTCGCACACCACAGGAATCGACGCCACATCCAGATTAAGCTTATGCATGGCTTAAACCAAGAGAGAATAAATATGATGGTTACACGTCAATTAAACATTCAAGGGTTAATACCCCCTGCAAAGTAGGCGAATTTTGCGTTACCCCCTTGAAAAAAATTTCTTTGAGATTACCCCCTTGCAAAATTTATTTTTTTGATTTACCCTCCTTTTGCTGACGTGGCAGGGAAAAAAAACATAATAACCGATTTAAAAACAACACTTTTTAAATCGGTTGAACAAAATAACCGATTTAAAAAATGCATCTAAGGGGGTAAATCAAACAAATAAATTTTGCAGGGGGTAATCTCAAAGAAAAAAATTCCAGGGGAGTAACACAAAATTTACCTACTTTGGAGGGGTAAAGACCTATAACCCAACATTCAATAAGTGGATTCATATGCATTTTTCTCATGTGCATGTGAAAGTGAAATGCTATAACAAAACTATTTACATTATTAAATAGTACAAAGTCAAAACAAAAAATACATATTTTATTCAGTTTCTAGTGTCCATGGATGCTTATAAAAGCATACTAAACTCACCAAGTGAAACCATATATGATATAACATTCACCAAACACAACTATCAAGCAAACTTAGCCACTCCATAAACCATATACAACTCAATTAAATTCAGTAATCATTTTATGGGTTCTGAGAATGGGTGGAGAGCAAGTGAGCTCTTTCAAGCTCAAGCTCACTTGTATAATCACATTCTTAGCTTCTTGAAACCAATGTCCATCAAGTGGGTTGTTGAACTTGGCATACCAGATATCATCCACAATCATGGCCAACCCATTACTCTTCCCCAACTTCTCTCGGCTCTTCGAATTCCTGAAGCAAAATCCATTTGTGTTCAAAGTCTAATGCGTTTATTCTTTACAATTATTGAAATGGAAGGGAAAGAAGCATATGCTCTTGCCCCACCATCAGAGCTGCTTGTCAAAGGCACTGACCATTGTTTAACTTCAATGGTTCAGCTAATAACAAATCCAAAATCTAAATCTTGTTGATTTGTATAATCATTTAAGTAAATGGACTTCCGGGGACGAGCTCACAATCTTTGAGGCTGCATCAGGCCCAGGAGACTATTGGGGTTTTATTCATCAAAATCCCACACATTTGAAGTCCTTCAATGAGGCTATGGAAAGTGATTCTCATGTGATGAGATTGGCACTGAGTGATTGCAAGCCTGTTTTTGAAGGCTTGGGTTCTCTGGTTGATGTTGGAGGTGGAACTGGAAACACAGCTAAAATCATCTGTGAGATATTTCCTGTGTTAAAATGCACAGTGTTGGATCTTCCGCGGGTGGTGGCAGGCTTACCAGGAAATGAAAAATTGAGTTTTGTTGGTGGAAACATGTTCGAATCTATCCCTCAAGCTGATGCAATCTTACTTAAGGTATATAAAATTAGGAAATGGCTAATCAATCACATTACTTGCTTTCACTCATCTAATTGGGAATAATATTGCTGGGACACTATTATTTTATATAGTAATTGAATCATAAAAAAGTTATACATTATATTGAGCCTTTCTAATCTTTATTGTTGTTTACTCTTGTAGTGGATTTTGCATGACTGGAATGACGATGACTGTGTAAAGATACTCCAAAATTGTAAAGAAGAAGTTTTAAGAAAAGGCAAAGGAGGAAAAGTGGTTATAATAGATATTGTGTTGTGATAAATGAAAAGCAAGATAAGCATGAAATGACAGAAGTCAAGCTTTTCTTTGACATAATTATGATTGCTAGTTTTAATGGAAGAGAAAGAGATGAAAAAAACTGGAAACAAATTTTCTCAAAAGCAGGGTTCACACACTACAAAATATTTCCAATATTCGGTTTTAGATCACTTATCGAGCTTTATGTTTAGTTAAGCTTTGCAGCTCTTTAAGAAACAACATTATGGCTTTGTTTGGCAAAAATAGACAAAAGGTGAGATCTCAAAAAATTTGAGAAACTAAATATTTTTCTTCTGCAAAATACTCAACCCTCTCAAAAAAAAATTTCACACATCTATTTGTAAGGAGAGGCTGTACATAAGGCAATATATAGTGAAAGGGCAAGGAAAATTTTAAAAGGTTGCAAATAAATACCCATTAAAATATTAACATGAATGCATCATTTCACAACAATTTATTATAGTGAAAGTTATAGAATTGTAAAAGTTGATATGCATAAATCCTCTTAATATTTTGTTCTTACTAATACTAATAGTGTAATCCAAACATAATTCTCTTTTTTTATTCAAGAAACAGAATTCTACTACTTCACAAATATATATATATATATATATATATATATATAACGTGTCATCATTATTTTTTTTTCAGTTAGCCTATAATTTTTTATTAGGTTAAACTTTATATTTGGTCTCTTACGTTTATTTTAGGTTTCAATTTGGTCCCTTACGTTTAAAAAGTTTCAATTTGGTCCCTTACGTTATCAACGTTTGCATTAGTTGGTCCCTTCCGTCAGATTTCATTGTTCCACTATTTCAATTGGACACATATCAACGTGTCCAGGTGTCCACGTGTCAATCCACCTGTGCAAACTGTCTGCCACGTAAGCAAACCGTCTGCCACATGTGCAAAAACTGACGGAAGGGACCAAATTGAAAGCTAAAATAAACGTAAGGGACCAAATTAAAACTTTTTAAACGTAAGGGACCAAATTAAAACCTAAAATAAACGTAAGGGACCAAATGTGTAGTTTAGCCTTTTTTTTTCACCTCATCTTACCTTAGAAAATCAATCAATATATATTATTCAGAGAAGCTTAGCGTTGGCGAGTAAGCATTCATTCATTCTAAATAAAATACTATCATTCATTTTATTGCTTGTATTTGCAATATCCCAATATTTATTTATTTGCAGCAATCAGCTTTTGTATGCATAATGCATTCAATGCTGTTGTAACGGTGAGGAATATAATGAGTGTCAATTATAGCTTATAATTCTATATAATGTATAAGTTTTTTATTATATTATTAATTAAATAATTAACGAATTAATTATTAGAAGATATGATGGTAAAGGTTAGTAGAGATTGAAAACATTTTTTTAGAGTGCCACATCAGCATAATGCTTGCTTATATGAGCATTAGGAGCTTCCTTTTATAGTAAAAAAAGATAAATAAATAAAAGATTTGTCTCCAATAACGCTTCATGATCCTTTCTCTGCATCACCGCTTCATCCAACAATCCAACCTCTCTAAACTTCTTCCAGTCTTCAACGTAACCTGAGTACAATCCAGAAGCTACCACCGCCTCGCCTCTGGTTTCACTCAAAGAGCCTAATGGCGGCGGCCTTTCCCTTTGTGGAAGGTGTGAAACCATAATTAGGTGTGGCGCCGACTCGATGTGGTGTGAATGTTGTTGTTTTTCCCAAAGCCCATGCTTTCCTCTACGGCATAAACATATCGCATGTGATTTTGTGGAATGACGCCGGAAAAGTTGCACTGACCATGGTTAAAGTGAAGAAATGAAGTTACAATCAATTTGAGTGAATTTTGTGAGCATTGCTCTATTGGTTCTGGATTAGACCAAATATCGATCTTATCAAGAAACCACATTTCTTATGGCGATCTACACTGGGCTTATCATTCTTTCTAGTGAATAGAAGGGTTGTGGCGTCTCATCTCTGTCTTTTTCCATCAAATTATTTCATTTAAAGTTTTTGTGTCAATTCTACCCCAAAATCATTTTCATCGAAATTTATCCATATTTACACTAATATTTCATTCTTTATAGTCACAAACAAGCCAATATAAAATTATTTAGTTAAAATTCCGTGCATATGCAAAGAATAATGGCTCAGATCACGTTTTAGAGCTCATCACTTAGGGCACATGTAGCTTTTCCCATAAATAAAAATCATAAAAAATAGAGAGATAATTACTCGTATTTCACACTAATGAGCAACTACAAAAAGCTTAAATATAATGACAAGTTATCCCATTTAGACTAATACCAACCTGACCCCTTAATTTCTTAGAAGGGGGAACCTACTAGAAATAAAGATGTATTTGATTTAAATGTATGAATAACATATGAATCTTTAATAACGTATGAATAACTTTTCCATTGAAATTAATCTTTAAAAAAATAAAAAATAAAAACTTTTTCCTAGAAATTATTCCCTATTCTACAACTTTTATTAGTGTTATTGGCACTTGATTGATTTTTAATAGTTTTACTAAATTAGTATTTTTTTTTTTAAAGAAATAGTTTGTTTTCTTTTAAAAACAATTATATTTGCAAGTTACTGTGAATAATTTACACAAGTTTTTTTTTTTTACCTTTGGGTTTAAAAAGATGAAAGAAAGAAAAATATGAAACTAAATGATCGGAATTAGAATTTGATAGACAGTAGATACAAAAAATAAGATACAAAAATGTAATAGAGATTAGAATTTTATTTCTAACATGTAAAACTCATTATGAAATGCGTGACTTTAAACTAGAGAGTCGTTTAAAATATGAAGAATTAGGAAGAATGATATATTCTAGAAATACATTCATGGTGTTATGCATATTAGTTGGTTGATGGAATTGATAAGCATGACCGTAAGATTCATGTTTAATACATGAAAATGACAAAAAATCAATTATATATTATTTATTAATATTAAAAAATTAATTTAAATCGCATAATATATTGGTGGTGTTTTTGGTGATTGGTATGCATGACTCTTAGAGTGATACTTAAGATATGAAAATGAGGAAAAACGCATTGGATATTATTTATCTAATATTCAAAACTTATTTTATTTTAATTTAAACATCACAACATATTATTTGTCTACACATCATTTCCTTGAGTTAAATTTGTAACACTTAAGTTTCTAGCTTAAAAATAAAATTCTCAATTTTAGATTAAGTTTAAAATTAAAATTTTCATCTAAGTTGATCTCTAATTTAAACAATTTTTTAGAATATCAATTGCAAACACACACTTCTCGTGTGTTTAACAGAATAAATTGTTTAAAGCATGTGAGTTTTTTTTTTTTAATTTGGTTATTATGTTTTTTTTAAACAATTTGGTTATTAACGTAAAGAATATAATATTCTGTTTATTCAAATATGGCAAGTGCATAGAATATTTGTCTATATTTTAGGAATAAATAATATAGTTTTTAATGTTTTTTTTACGATATTTCATAAGTTTGAAGAAATATATTGTATTTTATTGTCATAGTTGAATTAAGTAAGAATCTAATTTTTTTTATGGGTCGTAGTTGCAAATTGCAAATCTCTATTTTTTTAGTTGCTTTATCTTTCATTCTTTTCAACGAGAGTTTTAGTTATATTTGCTAATAATATTATTAGCAATGTTGAAAATAGCTCTAGTTATTTTAAAATTTGCAATTTAACATGTCATTTTATTCATACAAATATCTTATTATTTTCTTTTAAGTTGTGATTTAAAAAAGCTCTAGCTCTTTTTTTTATGATTTTTTCATTCATGGGGTGCCGGCGTTCAGTTTGAGTATAAAATATTGACACTCGCTACTTAGAGTGCGAACTAAACATAGTTCGCTACTTAGGGAGCGAACTCAGTTTACACTTTAACAAAGGTAAAGAGAACAAAAAAATTTGACTTTTATAAGATTCGCAACCTATGATGCGAATTGCGATGTTCCCATTTTTGCAATTTTACATATTCGCTTCCTAAGTAGCAAGGGAGATAAAAACAGAACTTCATAAGGTGTTTGTGAGACTCGGAGGTGCGAAAACTAAATCTCTTTTAACTGTTACAAATTGTAAGAGCTTGTTTTTTTACATGAAGTACAGTTCATCAAAAAATACTAATATTTCTCTAGATGTTATCTTCACCAAGTCTCTACCTTTGAATTTATGGCATTTGGAACTTTTATCAATGAGAAACAGATTAGTTACCTCTGAAAATCAACTTTATATGAAATATTGAGAGATCAAATGTGTACATAATTTTATATGAATTATATGGAACAAGAATGCTTCTTTGAAGATTGTAGTTTTGTCTCAGTTACTTATCAAGTTATCATGGATAGGTTATAAAAATAAAAATACTTTTCAAAGGAGAAATTTTGAAAGGGAAGGTTACTAATAGTAATTGACTAGTGGCTATATTAAGATTGAATCATATAAAAAAAAATATAACAGAAGTTATACTAAATAAAAAATAGGGTAAAATAACTGATATCCCTTGTAATGTGGGCGTGTTTTGTTTTCCCCCCTATAAAATTTTTCTGTGCAACTCGCACCTTGCAAAATATTAACTCTTTGTTTTTGCCCCTATGCGCAACACATGACATCTGACTGTACATATTTGCCACGTGGCAAGTCCACGTGGATTTATTTTAATTTTGATTTAATTTTAATGCCACATGTTATTTACACATGTCAAATTAAATATCAAATAAAAAAAAACAGAAATTTAATATATCAAATTTAAAAAAACGAAATTAGGTGGCTTTTTAATTATTTTTAATTAATTAAAAGAAAAATTAAAAAAAATCTGCAATTAACAACAATAAGAACATCATCTTCATCTGCTACCCTTTACTTTCTCTCCAACTAATCTGCAACGAAATTTGTTCTTCTCCTTCTATTGATTCACTTAATCACTCACCTTCCTCTCTCTTTTCTTTTTTTCTGGTTTCTTCTTCTCCTCCATGTTACTACCTTCCAATTTCCAAAACCTAATCCCAAATTTATTTTCTTCTACCTTCAAATAAAAAACGTGTTCTTGTGTCAAACAGTCCCTAATTTCATTTCTTCTACCTTCATTGTTCTCTCTCATTATCATGCAATCCATAATTTCATCTTCTTCACCTTCATTGTTCTTCTATTCTATTTAAAAAATCCCTAATTTCATTTTCAATAACTCATCCTCATATTCGATTCTATCTGTGATTCATTTCGATTCTGGTTTCTATTTGGTTTCGTATTCGATTCTGGTTTATATGTTCGATTTTTGGGGTTTGTTGATTTGAGATTTTCTTGCAAACCATGGAATATTGTAGTGAAAGGAAATTACAAAACGTGATTTGTCCATAAGCCAGATTTGTTGATGTTGTGATTGCCGTGATTATGTGTGATTGTCGTGATTATGTGTGATTGCTGCACTTTTTTAGTTGAAAGGAATTGTTTTTTGGGTTTGTGAGGTGATGAAATGAAGGAAAAGAGAGAGACGTTTATGCATCAAAAAGAAAGGGGTGAGTTGTTGTTCTTAATTGTTGTTTGTGAGGTGATGAATTTTTTTTGGGTTGCTGGCAAATCAATGGTGGGTGAGGGTGAGGTAGAAGAAGAAAGGTGAAGAAATGGTAACAAATCAATGACTGTATCTTTCATTGTTTTTTATTTTTATGTTATAATTTTGATTTTTGTTTTGTGTACGAAGTAATTGTTAATTTGATTTTTTTTTTGTTACAATTTTTTTATTTGATTTTATTATGTTTTTATTTTATACTAGCCGCCATCGTGCCCGTTTGTGTGATCGATATTTTTTTTTCTTTTTTTTGGTGATCGATATTCTCTATTGTGCAAATATAAATAACTACTTAATCTCCTTTTTATTGGACTTAGTTACATCAATTTTTGTTGTGGCTAGTTATTAAGAAGAAAATTATATTTTTTTTTATTATAAAAAAACTGAAAATCGATTTTTATGTGAAAGTTATTTTTTAAGGATAAAATAGGAATAATGAAAAAGTCATCCCAAAAATTTGTATCTCCTTTATATATTAGTACTAGTATAGATATAATTGTTAGTTTGATTTTTTTTTTTGTTATAATTTTTTAATTTGTTATTATGTTTTTATTTTATATATAATTGTTAATTTGATTTTTTTTTGTTACAATTTTTTTATTTGATTTTATTATGTTTTTATTTTATATATAATTGTTAATTTGATTTTTTTTGTTACAATTTTTTTATTTGATTTTATTATGTTTTTATTATTTTATATATAATTTTTTAATTTGACACGTGTAAATGACACGTGACATTAAAATTAAATCAAAATTAAAATAAATCAATGTGGACTTGCCACGTAGCAAATATGTACAGTCAGATGCCATGTGTTGCGCATAGGGGGCAAAAGCAAATAGTTAATATTTTGCAAGGGGCGAGTTGCACAGAAAAATTTTATAGGAGAGAAAAACAAAACACGTCCACATTACAGGGAATATCAGTTATTTTACCCTAAAAAATATATAAAAGTTTGAGTCTTTACTCTTTACGGCTAATTCTCAACATTAATTGAAGTAAACCAAATTAATGATTAATCAATGGTAAAATATGAATGGTAAAATTGCTACTGTAGATTTCATTCCACTATGCCACGTATGCGAAAATATATAAGTATTTTTTGTTGTTTCTTTTTTATGTTGCTTTTGACGAGTGTGGTATATCCGAGAGGAGCTATAGTTCATAGGGTTTCTTGGCTAGATATGAGAGAAATTTCATTCCTGTATCTGGTCGATTTGTTGGCATAGAGGGGAGGTGAAATTTTAATTATCTGGTGAAGGTATATCTACTTATCAATCTCCTCTCCCAAGCTGAATGTGGTGGAGGCTTTATCTCATTGTTTTTTTTATCTATCTATAAATGTGTCTTCATCTCCATAAATTTTCTTCAAACAATTTACACTCCTGTTCTCAACCTTTCCCAATCCACCAAAACAACAACAACAACAACAATAATTACCCCTACGATCACTACAAGAACAATTTCCCAATCCACCACCGTTCAATTTCATTTCCTACTACTCCTCTTCAACCTCAACCTATCCCTCCACCTTCCAATCCAAATGATGATGCTCGTCTCATGGCTCTCCTCAGCGCTCCTCCTCCAACACAACAGCAACAACCGCAACCTGTTAATTCCCCGTTACAGTGGCTAATGCTGTTGTGGATGCTTTGATTTGGTTGCCGAGTAGTAAGGTTCCTAAGGGAAGGCATTTGATTGGTGACCATGTTGTGTATGATGTTGATGTTAGGTTGCCTCGTGAATTTCAGCCTCAGCTTGAAGTTGCTCCGATTACGAAATATGGGTCAGATCCTAATCCGGTTTTGGGTCGATAGATTGCTGTGAATAAGTCTTATATATGTTATGGGTTGAAACAGGTGAATATCAGGGTGCTTAATATTCATACTGCAGTTAGATCTCTGCTTAGAGGACACACTCAGGTTTGCTTTTATTAGTTCATTCTATTATTCATTTATTTGTGTTTTTCTAATTGGGAAAATTCAATTAAACAATTTAGTGTTTAATAGTAACATGCAGTTTAAATAGACTAGATGCTTATGTATATAGAAAAATAATGAGGTTAGACACTATACACTCTTTATAAGCTGTTTGATATCTTTATGGAAATAAGGTGAAAAAGAGTTTGTGGATATATCATAACATTTTTATAAGCTACTATTTGAAGCACTTCGACTATTGCTTATGTCATAAATTGAGCTTATTTAAGCTCTTCAAAGTGGGTCCTTTTAAATCCGTGCTTTAGGTGGTAATGGGTAAGAGAGGTGAAAAAGTATGAAGTGAGATG
This sequence comes from Trifolium repens, assembly GCA_030408175.1. Taxonomy (NCBI): domain Eukaryota; kingdom Viridiplantae; phylum Streptophyta; class Magnoliopsida; order Fabales; family Fabaceae; genus Trifolium; species Trifolium repens. The sequence goes on along the minus strand of CP125842.1, from coordinate 39,910,905 downwards.
AACTTAAGAAGTAGTTGAATGCTATTTGTTGATAAGATAAAAAGATACAAATTTGGATTTATAGATGCTTTGAGAAAGCTTAGTTTTTATGTTCCTAACATACAAGATTTTAGTGTTTACTTTTGAGTTTTAAGTTTAATTTTTGGCATTTGAATTATTTTTGTCAATCATGGTGTGTGGAAGGAAATCAATATAAATTTGAAACGTAATCCTGGTCATAAGGTATTGTGTTGATGACAACTTCATTTTTTTGTTGAGTCTCAAATTCATAGGGAAAAAAATAACAGGTACCGACAATTGATGCGGTAGCACGTGATGATAGATTTTCTCACTGGCATTTCTCTGCTTATTGGTGAAATTTTATTTAGAAGTGCTCCTATATTTCTATATTAAAGGCAACTTTGTGTTTTGTTAACTATAGCAGAGTTCTCTTACTTATTGAAAGGCTTTTTGTTGGCTTGCTTATTTTGAAGTGCTCCTATAATTCTATATGAGAAGCAACTTTGTGTTTTGTTAACTATAGCAGAGTTTTCTCTTACTTATTGAAAGGCTTTTTACCGGCTTGCTGAATTGTTTCATCATCTCCAACTATAATGCAATTGCAATGTTAATGCATGTTATTTGGCAAAAACACTACAAGGCTAACAGATTTATCCTCTAATTAATTAATTTTTCTTAATTCTTCTCAGAGGGTCACAGACTTGGCATTCTTTGCCGAAGATGTTCATTTGCTAGCTAGGTATTTTCTGCTGCCTGAATTAGTTAAAGGTGTAGAAAGGCATTCTTTGTACTAATTTTATTGTTCATTTTCTTTTTAAATATCTCTAACCCTTTTTGCACTTAGTGTTTATTTCTCATAAATTGTGTTTCCTTGGTTCAATATTCAACATGGTATAGATTTTTTGTTTTTCCATCTGATTTGAAGTTGCTGTATAGTCCTGACCAATTTGAAGAAAAGGATCCAAATGAAGCAAAAGCTCTTGATATCCTTTTCAATAGGCTTTTGCTTAGTTCAACTCTTGGAGCAATTACTGGTGTTGTTTGGGTTATTACACAAAGAGCTTGGCATTGGGGATTTTTCATAATTATTATTGCTTTTAATTTGTTTTGTTGTCATTTCATTTAATCAATTCATTGCATGTTCTACTTCTGATAGTGTGTTTCTATTTCCAGTATGTTGTTTTGTGTGTTGTGTGTTTTGCAGTTTGTTTCAATTTGTGTCTTTTCCGTGTGTTCAGTATTGTGAGAGATGCAAAGTCCACAATTACAAATACTATATCCCAATATATAGGTTTTGTTCGTATTATCAAAATGGGATTAGTGGATTACCACTCTCTGTCATTTGTATTAGAGCACCTTTGTTTGTAACAAAATGGTTTCTATTATCAAAAGATCAACTTATTGATGCAAGTCATGGGAAGAGAATTCAACTGGTCGTTGAAAAGTGTGCTGCATTTTTATGGCTCAATTCAATTTATGGATACATAATAATAAGGTGTTGGTGTTGAGCAAGTGGATTGATTTGGACATTTTGATTTGTTGTGAGTATCTTGATGTAGTAGATGTAGAATGTAATAGGATGGTTGATGGTTTTTTATTTTTTTATTTTGGTTTGTATTTTGTTTTTTATTCTTTGGTTCAAAAAGTTAGTATTTCATGTGCTTAGTATAGTTTTCTTTTTGTAAAATTTTACCTTTAAGAACAAATCAAAACATCAATACCTCTGTTTGGTGGCTCCTTTATACCAGATCAAACACTAAGCTACAATACGCCGAAGTGAAGATACTAGATGCATAATTATTATAGGATGTTAGGAAGAGTTGATTGTATGTTATGAGCTGATTTTATGTTATGAATATAGATCTTAGCTAACAAAATTTGTGACACATCTGGAATCTTTTTAGTGATGAAAATTACAAGCCATATTATTGTAAGAATGATACTTTTGAATTAAAAATAAAGGATACCATATTATTATAATTAAAATATTGAGCTTCTGTTCTATAGTGATTTTGTAAAGTCCAACAAGTTGGTGTTACTATTACTATTAATGCTATTGATTTTGGTGGGGAGTTTATTATCTTTGTGATGCTTATTGTCAATAAGTTGTGGACTTTAAGCATATGCTAAAATGTTTGTTGTAATCTTTACAATTAAAAAGTACTAGAGTTTATAAGAAAATTACTTTTGTCACCTTACTATTTTTACGAAATGATCATTTTATTCTTCAGTTACTTAGGTAACAAATGTTGTAAAAATGAGTAATTTTTTAGGCAAAATGCCCTATATGGTTGGAAACAACTTACATGAAATTTGTGTCCGCTACTTAAGTAGCGGATGTTATAAAAATACGAAACGGAGTAAAAAACACTACTTAAAAATTTCTCATTTTTATAACATCCGCTATTTAAGTAGTGGATGTTATAAAATGAGAAATTTTTATAAAAATACCCTACTAACATGAAATTTTTGAAGTTTTTAACATAGAATCCACTACTTAAGTAACGAACGGAGGTATTTTCATGATTTCGTAGGACGCGTCCCAAAAACAGTAGAGTGACAGAAGTAATTTTCATAGCTTATTGGGTTGTAAAGCTAATTAATGGGCCGAACGATTATTTCTTAGTTGAGCCCCTGTTCTTTAACATGCAAAATAATGAGTTTTAAATTGTTAATAGATACATGCTACTTTTTTATCCGTCAATTATACATTTGCAGGAAAAAAAAATTCAATGTTAAAATTAAAACAAAATCATCCGTGCGAATCATCCGTGCGAAAGCACGGGTTAAAAAACTCGTCTAACTTCAAATGCAAAATAGGCCCATGAGGGATCCATCTGTTTGGACTTTGTCGTAGGCTTTGTCAACCTATATATAACTAGAAGTAAATAAATTATTCTTGAATTGAGTTGAGGAAATTTTTTAATAAGTATTAAATAAAGGGTTTTTACTAAATAGTGCCTCCAGAGCACTCTTTAAGAATTCCTTTTAAGAAAATAATTTATTTAAAAAGTTAAACATTTTAATTCTCAATGCGTTGACTTCACACATTTTCATAATGTTTTTTATAAAACTTTACTATTTAAAGGCTTAAAGAGTACCCCCGACCCCCGGAGTGCCCCAACAGAATGAATGGTTCGGTTTTCTTTAATAAAAAATTAGTTATAATATGGTTTAAAACCATAAAACTGAACCACTTTAAGAGTTGGTTTGGTTCGGTTTTAGAGACAAACAGTTTAGTTTGGTTCAATTATTATGAATTTTAAAAACAATTTGGTTCAATCCGGTTTGGTTTTCTTCCAGAACCAAACTATACCAATCCCTACCCAGAGATACTATTTAGCATTTTCCTTAAATAAATAGACATAAAAAAAACCGGGGCATAATTGAAACAAGCATTTTCCTCATAAGCAATAACCAAGTTTCCATTTTAGTCACAAAAAAAAAAAAAGTTTCCATTGATAGTTTATACTTCTGCCATATACAGTATATAGGGATATTCACCAAACTACCATTACCTGATGCAATAAATTGATATCAATCTAAACTTGTTATTGTACTTGCTAATGAAAAGGAATGTACTTTTGTTTATGTTATCAAGTTCATTTAGTAGTATTCAAGTACTATCACGATAAGATTAAGGTGCGTGAAATGTGAAACCTATCTAAAAATATTTCAGTTAAGACCTGAAGATGTTCTATAAATGCAGAACTCACTTTCTGTTGAATATTTTTATAACTAAATGCAACAGTCTTCAACAAATACATAATACACTAGACTGAATTCTTAAAAGGTCTCCATAATAATGAATTTAAAACCTGTCTTTTTACCACTAGACCAAACTTTTGGAGTTTATACTTCATTTTTTATATGAGAGAGATAAATATATGGAACATTTTAATAAATAGACTCAACAAGTTCATCTCACTAAAATTGATAACAAATAATGCGTAGATAAATGGACAAATTGAAATGCTTTTATTCAACCACTTTCATTTGAAGTGGCTGGAGTAATAGACATCAAAGAAATCTAGCCAAAAAAAAAAAGTTTAAAAGAGACATCTTTGAGAGTTTAATTTCATTAGGTGAGTAGAACTAATACACGACCTTGTCTAAATCTATAAGGTGGCTGCTCTCAAATTGTTCCTACAAATTGTCCCATTTCACGTGAGATACGTGGCACTATGATATGCATATCTTGTTTTTCATATATTAGTATCTTCTTCCCCCCTTATAAAGTTTGTGACTAATTTAACTTTCATTTCTTGTAATAAAATAGGTTCAGAAACAAGTTTAACCAAGAAACAAAGAGAACACACCCTTGCTTTCACTACTAGTTTAATATAAGTGATTGTGTGTGTTGAATCCATTCATTCCTACTAGTTTAAAATAATGCTCTCTTTTATATCTCATAAAGATCATTTCCCAAAGATAATATGGTTTCTTGCTACTACCAATCTCTATTGCATTTGTATAAATTGATACTGCTAAACACATTCTCTTCATCTCACTCAATTGCTTAACCATTACTGCTACTGTTAGGAGATAATCGAAATGGGTTCAGTAGTTATACTTTTCATCTGTTTACTTTCATTATCAAGTAAGTTTGAAACACATACATTCTTTTTCTGTTACAGTATATTATTTCATTGAACTATATAAAACTTTTCCTAACTCTGCAGGTGTTGAAGCCTCTAGCAACATTGGTGTGAACTATGGTGTGCTTGGGAACAATCTGCCATCTCCATATCGATCCATTGAATTACTAACAACAATGAAAGCTGGTCGTGTGAAGATCTATGATGCCAACCCAGATATTTTAAGGCTTTTATCAACCACAAATCTCAAAGTTTCCATTATGATCCCAAACAATGAAATCTCAGGCATTGCTGCAAACCAAAGCATAGCAGATGAATGGGTGAGAAACAATATCTTCCCATACTACCAAAAAACCCTGATTCGCTACTTACTTGTAGGAAATGAAGTTCTAAGCTACAATTCAGAACAAGGCCACAAAATGTGGCATGATCTTGTACCAGCAATGAGAAACATCAAAAGAGCAATTAATTCTCAGAAAATTGGAGGCATCAAAATTGGCACCCCATTAGCCATGGATGTCTTAGAATCAACCTTCCCACCATCAAGCGGGACATTCAGATCCGACTTAAGAGACGGTGTGATCAGACCGATGCTCAAATTCTTAGACTCAACCAATTCGTTTTTCTTCATTGATGCATACCCATATTTCCCATGGTCACAAGACCCAAAAAATATTAACCTAGACTTTGCACTCTTCAGGGGAAATATCACCACACAAGACCCTGGTAGTGGCTTAATCTACAGAAACTTGTTAGACCAAATGCTTGACTCGGTTATATTTGCCATGTCTAAATTAGGATACTCCAACATCAAGCTTGTGATATCAGAAACAGGATGGCCAAACTCCGGCGACATAGAAGAAACAGGCGCAAACATTTTCAATGCAGCCACATACAATCGGAACCTCATCCAAAGAATGACAACAAAACCACCAATTGGAACCCCGGCAAGACCAGGAGTCCCCATTCCAACCTTCATCTTCTCACTCTTCGATGAAAACCAAAAGCCAGGTCGCGGAACAGAACGACACTGGGGTTTGTTACACACAGACGGAACCCCAATGTATGATTTAGACTTAACAGGGAAAAAACCCATCACAGAATATGAACCATTACCAGTTCCAAAGAACAATGCACCATACAAAGGTAAGGTCTGGTGTGTCGCGGCAAATGGAGCAAATGAAATGGAATTAGCAGCAGCTTTGTCATACGCCTGTAATGTAGCAAACATGACCTGTGATCCACTTTCACCAGGAAATGAATGCTATGAACCAGTTTCAATCACTAATCATGCAAGTTACGTTTTTAGCACCTATTGGGCTAAGTTTAAAGATAATGGGGCTACTTGCTATTTCAATGGCCTTGCTATAGAAACAACCAAAGACCCTAGTAAGTGCCTAATTTTCTCTTTTTAATAACATTATACAGTACATACACACAATTTCACAGTTATCATTTGATATTTGCTTTCAATAAATAACTTAATGTAATTGTTGCTATTGAAACAGGTCAAGCTTCTTGCATATTTCCAAGTGTAACTATCTAGAGACGGAAATTTACAGATCAAAACAAGGATTATTAAGCTTCAAGAGACGATTATAATTAGATTTCAAGAATTATCATCAGCAAAATTAAATTTAGCTTTGAAAATAATTGTATTGTATTAATCAATAATTATCATGAATTACAAATTACAAAAGGAACAGCGGAACAAATTGATATAAAATTAGGTTACAAGAAAGAGGAATAATTGGACAAAAGTCAATTAAATCCAGCGATTAAAAATAATAAACAGTTTAATTATTTTGTTTAGAAAATAGTTATATAAATCAAACTAGAATATATAAATTGAAGCAAAATTAGGGTTAAAGAACAGATCTAAACAAGAAATAATTGAAGAAAAGAGATTCATTCCATTGATAAAACATTCAGCACAATTAGAATATAACAAGATCCATAGTGAAATTGATAACGGTTTGCGATTAACTACACATTGAAACTATCTACACAAACCCTAACAGAAAGACGAATAACAAGATCATCAAGCACGCTCGCCTCTAATACGCCTAGCAAGCTGGATATCCTTAGGCATGATTGTAACACGCTTGGCATGAATGGCGCAGAGGTTAGTATCCTCAAAGAGTCCAACGAGGTAAGCCTCAGCGGCTTCTTGAAGTGCCGACACGGCTGAGCTCTGGAAACGGAGATCGGTCTTGAAATCTTGAGCGATTTCACGAACAAGACGCTGGAAAGGAAGTTTGCGGATCAAAAGCTCAGTGCTCTTCTGGTACTTACGGATCTCACGAAGTGCGACGGTTCCTGGCCTGAAACGATGTGGCTTCTTCACTCCTCCGGTGGCCGGAGCAGACTTGCGAGCAGCTTTTGTTGCCAATTGCTTCCTTGGAGCCTTGCCACCAGTTGACTTGCGTGCGGTTTGCTTGGTACGTGCCATTGAGAAATTGAGAAATAACTAAAAAACGGTTTCTAAGAGTGAGGATTGAAATTCTACGTTGATTTGAGAGTGATGATATTGAAGCGATGAAGACGAGTGAATATATAGTGCGGTTTTGAAATTGAGAGGGAGTGACTGGGTTATGATCTAGCCGTTGATTTTTGTTGGGTTATCGACGGGTGTTGTTTGTTTGGAGTTATGGTGGCACGCGGATTGATGACGTGGCGTGTAGAGAAGTTTGGAGAGTTTGATGACAGTCGTTGATCTGGTTGTTATGGAAGGTTGAGATTCAATTTGATGGATTGACGCGGATCGATGTTTTCTTAGGGGGGAAGTGAAAATTACGAAGGGAATTTTGCTTTTGGCGGGTTTGAAGTTCTTTTATTTGAGCGGTTTTTGAAAATGTGTGTTATTATGAGTCGAAAATTTGAACTATCGGCCTTTCAAACTCTTTTACCAAATTCTACTGCTTGAATTTAATCCACATTAATCAAATATTTATTCTAAGATGACTCATTTATCTAAAATTTCACTAATTATTAAATAAATTATTTTGTTTACTCAAATACCGCTATTAATAATATACTCATTATTTATTTATTTTGAACGGTAAAACAAATTAAATATTATGGTTAATGAATGTGTGGAAAAACACAAAAAGGGAGTTGAATTGTGTTTTAGGAATTAAAAACTTTTTTCAAACTCAACAAAAATTGCAGCGGATAAAACACAAAAAGAGAATAAAGAGAGAGGGAGAGAAGAGACGCAATCAATTTTATACTGGTTCCTCTCACAAATAAGAGTAGTCCAGTCCCTTTCCACTTCCAAGGGATTTTACCAAGGTTGTCAGAACCGGACCGGTCATCAAATCGGAGAGCTTACTGGTTCAAGGTTCAATGGTCGGACCGGGGTCGAACCGTTTTTAATTAAATATATATTTTATATGTTAAAATACTATATAAAATAATAATAATAAATAAAAAAATTACACAATATGCAAAATTTTACGCTACTAAAAACATATAAATAATAATTACTTTTTAGTTTGTACGGTGGGTTATTTTTTTACTATTATCTAGTTTATTTCTTTACTTTGAAAAATATCTAGTTTAATTTATCATTACGTAATAGTTTTATTAATTAGAATAAAAAGAAAAAAGAGAAGTTAAACTTACAAAAACATAGTCTATGTTTGACTTAAATTAAAGCCCAATCAAAATAAAAAATTTAAGGCCCAACAAACTCAAACAACAAAAGAAAATAATTCAATAAGTTAAGACCCACCAATTCATAAACCTAATGTTTACTATTAGAAAATTGAAAACTCTCCTGTTAGTGCAGCCGCCGCCCCTTTTTCTATTCTCTCCCTCTTCTTCTTTTATCTAGTACACAGTTATGTCTTTTATTTTATTTTTTTCTTTACTTTCTTATAATCTTATAAGAACCGGAGTATTAGGGTGTGTTTGGATGAGAAAGGAAAGTTAAAGGAAAGAAAGTAAAAAGGAAAGAATGTTAAAGGAAAGAAAATAAATGGAAAGTGGGTAGAAAGTGAGATGATTTTAAGGTTGTTTGGTTTGAGTGAAAGTGAAAGGAAAGAAAGATTTATAGTCGTTGAATGACATAAATATCCCTACATTAAAAAGATATATTATATATAGAGATATGAGTATAGGTAAATTTATTTTTAATATATATTGTGAATATATATTATATATTAATATCTCTGTAAATTTTTATACATGAATTAAGTAATAATGATAGCATAAAGATGAAACTAAATAAATGTATAAGTATAAAATACCATATAAATGCATACAAAAAAATCTGCAAGTGAGATTCTAAAAGTAGGGGTAAAATCGTCATTTTTGCATAATTCTATGTTTTCCAATGGTTTCCGTCCATAGTTGGGTGGAAAGGTTTTATACGTGGGTCCCAGCTAAAGTTTTCTTTCCTTCACTTTTTACAATGTTGCCAAACGATGGAAAGTGGATCAATCCACTCACTTTCTTTCCTTCTTCAATCATTCCTCCCACTTTCCCTAGAACCAAACGTAGTGTTAGTTTCACATGTCAAACAAATAACCACATGAATTTCTGCTGCAGTTTCATCTTTAGTTTTCATGTTGGACCTGTTTTCCTTTCGTAGTTAAGGCTTCTGATTTTGGCTTTTCAAAAAACACCCTTTGAACAAAGAACTTTGAAGGTATGTAAATTTGTAAACAAAATCAATTCTTGTAGAAATTGAACAAAGAATTAAAAAGTCTCATTTTTTCATTTTCAATTAAAAAAAAAAAACTAATTATCGAAAACACAGAAAAAAAACTGAAACGTTTGAAAAAAAAATCCAAACCGTCGAACCGCCCAAATCGTCCGGTTCACCAGTTTTTTCCGGTTCAAAGCCGGTTTACACGGTTTTTTCCCGGTTCGGCCACGGACCGGTTTTGCACGCTAACCGGACCGGATTAAAGGTCCGGTTCCCGGTTCGATCGGTTGGACCGGCCGGTCCGGTCCGGTTTTGACAACCTTGGATTTTACTATAATCTCACAAGATTACAAATGCTCAAGCACACTAGCAAGAGACTTCTCAAATGCTCAAGTTTCACAAAACAGGAGACTTCTCAAACTTACAAAGATAATAAGAATGAATAATATCAAACACTTAATATACTATCAGTGGTGTTTCAAAATACAACTCAATTACACAAAGACAATGAAAGACAAATTTTTCTTAAGTGTCAGAGATTCAGAGTCTTAGCGCAATATTATAGAACAGTAGTCATTTCTTCCAATGAGGTCTTCTATTTTTAGAGGATGATTGGAGATGACTGTTGCAGAGAGATAAGGTGTCAGTTGTTGAATCGTACTATTCTGTGAGCTGTGAATTGCCTTCTATAGGTAGAAATCCAATTCCACTACCTTGCGTTTTTGAATATTACTCAACCATTTTAAAAATAATAGTACCATAGTACAATTCTTAATACGCTCCACTTATGGATAAGGATAACGTTGTCCAAACGAATATTCCTTTCCTCAGACATGACAAAGACCTTCTATAGTTAATTCTTCAATCATCGATTCTGGTCTTGTCAGTTCTTGAATGACGTAAATTCTTTTTGCTTTAGCTTCTAAACATAGTAGCTTCTGAGGACTTCAAAGTCTGCTTTAATGCTTCTGAGGTAGGTTCTTCAGAGTTTGGAGATTTAGCTTCTGATGATCTTCTAATAACTTTCAGAGCTTCTTAGCTTGACTTCTCTACTTTTGTTCGTAGTGCTTCTGATTAAATTTTAACTTATAATTATGCACACTTGAACAAATATTAGGAACACCAATTGTAATTTTAACACTTTATTATCATCAAAATTAATTTCCACTAGGAGACTATTGTCAGACCCACTTTGTTCCAACAATCTTCCCCTTTTTGATGATGACAAACATAAGCATTAAAATTCAATTGTTGTTGATTTAATTAACCATGTTGACTTCAGGTTTCTGAGGTTTACAATCTCCCAATGATTTTGATAGTCCATAGGGTTAGGTTTGTAAACTCCCCCTTATTCTTATCCATAATCAGTTAGAATCAGTTTAAGAGTTGATTTATTAACTTGAAATAATTTTTCATATTTGACTCTCAGAGGCAGAGGTTTGCAAGCTCTCCCCCTAAGTCTTATAATGGTTGAAGAAGGTTTGCAATCTGTCGTGGTTGGAAAATTTCATACAATGAAGTCGTCATAGACGTTTATTTATCCCAAGATGGGAAATAAAAATATCACGATAACCTTTCGAGTAACATGGTTAAAGAACCACGGCGGGTTCGGGAGTTGGTTATGTGAGCGGGAGGTATTAGCACCCTTCGCATTTGTCGTACTCGATAGGAACCATTTAGGTGGTTTACGTTTGTCTGCGCAGGTCCAGATTAAATTACTCTATCATTGGCTAGTTTCTACTTCGTTTCCAAATAATAATAAAAAAAATTATTATTGAGTTTGACGGTTGTAGTAGCCCGCTCCTACGTATTCCCTGGTGCAATGGGAAATTCAAAACTCACGTAGTTCTGATAAAAAATGTTTGTGTTGTTTGTTTTTAGTGAATAACGTTTATTTCATATTCCGCTGATACAACGACGCTTGTATGCTCTAATCATAGGCTTAAGCTGTGTATGTGTCAGAGAAGTAGATTAAATGTATATTCATTGTAAAAAGGTGTTGTTTAACGGATGTTGCTTATTTCGCAGTCCGCTGATACAACGGTGCTTGTATGCTCTGGGATCTGATTGGAATCTTGCACACAAACACACACTATATAGAATATCAGGTCTAGAAGTTATTAGATAGAGTAAGGAACTAATCATACCTCTATACATTTTTCGATCCACTTTGACTCCAGCTTCTTCTTTGCTTAAACTGCTGGAAGGATGCACGAGTGTTGTCATTGGCTTACAATCTTCAAGATTGAACTTCTTCAGAAGCTCTTTAGTATAATTGGTTTGATGAATGTAAGTTTCATCTTCTCCTTGGTTGATTTGGATCCCAAGAAAGAATTTTAGTTCACCCATCATGTTCATTTCAAATTCTTCCTGCTTATGCTGAAAAGAGTAACTCTTGCAAAGAGAGACATTAGTTGAACCAAAAATAATATCATCAACATATATCTGAATGATCAAAATGTCTTTCTTAGTGTGTTGGAACAAAAGAGATTCTGACATGACTCAATTAAGTTTTAAAGATAACAATGGTATTAATATACAAAAGGGTATACTAATTATCTACTCTAGTGTGCAGATATATAAGCTAAAATTTTATATTTACTATAAGTACACTGGAGGCTCTGAAATGGGAAGCAAATTCTGACCAGAACATGCTCATCAGAAAATGCTATATCAAGTCTCGTCAGAAGTTACATATCAGAGGCTACGTCATCAGAAGCTGTGTTTAATTACATCAGGTTCTAATACTTGCAGTGAAGGCCGTTTTGTCAGAAGAACATTCTCTGCTACAATGATTAATTTTCATCATCATCTGACAACTCAAAAGCTGGAGAATCAACCTTATCCACAGAATAGTAACGTTGGTACTATTGTACGAACCTTTTACCTCAAATGGACGAATCTTCATTACCAAGTTTGGTCGTACACAAAGGTTACCGGATATGGTTCAAAATCGTACTATTACCAGCTGGCGCAATCTCCTGCAACGGATTCAAATTCAAGACGCTCCCTCCTTCTCTATAAATAGGAGTGGTAGTGAAGTTTTTGTGTACAACAACATTGAACAATTTTGAAAGAGCTGTTACTCTACAAAAATCATCCTGTGCACTAAAACAACTTGAACTCATTTGAATATCCAAGACTCAAGCTTCAGCTTCTAATTCATACAGTTGTTGAACCTTAGATTTCTATTGTTAGGATTCTAAGTTAAGTCTTGTCATTGAGTTGTATTTTACTTATTCTTTTGAACATTGATTTGTATATCAGTGTTCATATACTCTGTTTTATTGTAAAGTTGTATGAAGTCTCTTGCTTGTGTGCTTGAGCAAAGGAAGTCTCTTGTAAGTGTTACTTGAGCATTGGAAGTCTCTTGCCTGCGTGCTTGAGCATTTGTAATCTTGTTTGATTATAGTGAACTCCCTTGGAAGTACAAGGGGACTGGACGTACTCTCAGTTTGTGAGAGGAACCAGTATAAAATCTCTTTCTCTCTTTCTCTCTACCTTTAAGTTCTGTTTGATTGTGTTTTGTTTTCTAAACCGCTGCAACCTCTGATAAGTTTTTATAACTTAGAAGAATTTTTCAAACTACCCAAAACACAATTCAACCCCCCCTTCTTGTGTTTTTCACACCTTCAATTGGCATCAAGAGCCCGGTTCTGTGTTTAATCACCTAACAGTGAGACAATTTCTTGTTGAAAAACACTATGACTGAATCATCTTCAAGTGTGAACATGAAAGCAGTTTCTCATGACTATGATGTTGAAGATAAGACAAACAACAAAGCACCAAAGTTCAATGGAGATGCATCTACCTTTTCCTGGTGGAAAGATAGAATCTACAGTCATCTTATTGGTTTAGATGATGAGCTTTGGGACTTAGTTGAAGAAGGGGTAACTTTCCAAGGACTTGATGAAAAGGGAAATTTATCTGTTGAAGAAAGAAAGAATTCACTCCTACAGACAAGAAGGCTTACAAGAAACATCACAAGGTCAAGGATCTTCTTATTAGGTGTATAACTCATGATGAATATCTCAAGATCACAGACAAATCCACTGCCAAAAGTGTTTATGACTCCTTGTGTTCCACATATGAAGGAAACAAACAGGTTCAAGAGGCAAAGGCTACTCTTTTGATCCAACAGTATGAACTCTTTAGAATGAAGGATGACGAGAATATTGAATCTATGTATTCTAGGTTCAAAATTCTAGTGGCTGGTCTCCAAGTTCTAAAGAGAAGTTATACAACTTCTGATCATGTAAGAAAGATTATGAGAAGCTTACCTTCAAGGTGGAGGCCTAAGGTAACAGCTATTCAAGAAGCTAAAGATTTGGACACACTTGGCTTGGAGGAATTGATAAGTTCACTCATGAGTCATGAGATTGAACTATCTTCTGATGAGCCTCAGAAGAAACTAAAATCTGTGGCCTTGCCATCTATTTCAGTTTCATCTAAGGCTCTGAAAGCCAAAGTTGTAGAATCTGAAGCAGAGGAATCTTTCATAGATGACCAAGAAGATGGATCAGATGATGATATCTTTGCACTCTTATCCAAGAAGTTTCAAAAGTGGTCAGTAAGGAAAGGCAAAAATTTCCCAAGCAGAGGATCTGGATCAAGAAACAACACCATCAAAGAGAAGAAGGATGACACAAAAAATTGTTTCAATTGTCATAAGCCTGGACACTTTATGGCTGATTGTCCTGAACTCAACTCCAAGGGTAAAGGAAGAAAAAGTACAATCAAGAACAAAGCCAAGAAGAGTCTGATGGCAACATGGGAGGATATCAATGAACTATCAGAGGATGAAGACTCTGAGGAAGCAAACCTAGCGCTTATGGCCACTGGTGAGTCAGACTATGAAAATGATTCAGAGTCTGACACAGACGATATTGATGAGGTAATTTCTAAAATGTCTAGTACTCAAATGACCAAAACTTTGAAAGATGTAATGGTGAAGTACATGGAAAAGTTGAGTGAGCTAGATCTTTGTAAACAAAAAATGAAGCTACTCAATGAAAATCTCACCCAGACTCAAGCAAACTATCAAAAATCTCTTAAAACTATTAAAGTGCTTGAGACTGGATGTAGAACATGTCACAAACCCTATGATGAGTATGAAATTTCTCTTCAAGAGTTTGTTCACCATAACATTGACAAAACTAGGATAACTTCCATAATTCATAGTGGGCTTAGCAATTATTATAAGAGACAAGGACTTGGTTCCCACACATCTTCTGATATGGGGAAATCAAACAACCCTGTCTTGTTAAGCAAGTCACCGTCTGAATCTTATTCAAACTTTACTAAGGGTACATCAGAACCTCTGACTGTGTCTGGTACTCTTGTGACCTTAGAACCACAAGATAAGGTATCAGAAGATGACTCATCCTCTGAACCTAAGTCTTCTAAAACCCAGGTTCCCCTCACATCAGTACCCATGTCTACTCAAGTTAAAGCTATCAGAGTACCAAAGCCTGTTGATAAACGGGGCAATAGTACTTCTAAAGCAAACTTGGTAACTGGTTCTCTGACACACTCAAGAGGAAAGTCTCAGAGACAACATAAGCCTAAACCTTTTTCTAAAGGCTCTGTTGACTCCAGATCTTCTGAACACTCTAACAAGAAGAATAAGATTCTCAGAACTAACCAAAATGGACCCATCAGAATATGGGTACCAAAATCTGAAATAGTGTATGCTGCAGGTATGCACCCAAAGAAGAAAAGAAAGCTCATGGTATCTAGACAGTGGTTGCTCTCGTCACATGACAGGAGACAAGCTTTTATTCCACATCCTGAATCAGCAAGAGGGAGGAACAGTAGGGTTTGGTGGCAACCAGAAGGGAAAGATCATTGGTATAGGTACAGTTGGTAATTCTTCTTTGTCAATTTCTGATGTTTGGTTAGTAGATGGACTGCATCATAATTTACTTAGCATAAGTCAATTGTGTGATAGTAATTATGATGTCATGTTTAATAAGGATTCATGTACTGTAATCAGAAACTCTGACCAATCCATTGTTTTTAAGGGAAATAGAAAAGGCAATGTTTATAAAGTCAACTTCTCTAATGTAAAGGAACGACAAGTGCTTTGTCTCTTGACACTGAGTGATGAAAAATGGGTCTGGCACAAAAGATTGGGTCATGCTAACTGGAGATTAATCTCCAAGCTTAGTAAGGACAATCTTGTCAGAGGCCTTCCAAAAATTAAATATCACTCAGACTCACTTTGTGGTTCCTGTCAAAAAGAGAAAATTGTCAAAAGTTCTTTTAAGAACAAGAACATTGTCTCTTCTACCAGACCCTTAGAACTCTTACACATTGATCTTTTTGGACCAGTTAGCACTGCTTCAATCAATGGTAAGAAGTATGGATTAGTCATTATGGATGATTATAGTAGATGGACTAGGGTTAAGTTTCTAAGAACTAAAGATGACACATATGAGGTGTTTAGCATCTTCTGTACCCAAATTCAAAATGAAAAAGATTCCAAGATTTTGAAAGTGAGAAGTGATCATGGTGGTGAATTTGAAAATGAACCTTTTGAAAAATTTTGTGAAGAACATGGAATCCTCCATGAATTCTCTTCTCCTAGAACTCCACAACAAAATGGAGTTGTAGAGAGAAAGAATAGGTCTTTACAAGAAATGGCACGCACCATGATGCATGAAATTAATTTGGCAAAATTCTTTTGGGCAGAAGCTGTTAACACTGCTTGTTATATTCAAAATAGAATCTATATAAGACCTATTTTGAACAAAACAACATATGAACTCTTTAAGGGAAGGAAACCCAATATTTCTTATTTTCATCAATTTGGCTATACATGTTACATTCTAAATAATAAAGTCCATCTTAACAAATTTGACTTTAAAGCCTGTAAGGGTATCTTCATTGGATACTCTGAACGCTCTAAGTCATACATAGTGTATAATTCTGAAACTAATACAGTGGAAGAATCAATGCACGTAAAGTTTGATGATAAAGAGCCTGATGATAAAAAGTCAGAGCCTGTTAAAGATTTGTCAGGTTCTGATGAATCAGAAGATGAAGCTCCAGAGTATGACAACTACATAGAACCTGTAGAAGACTCTGAAACTCAAGAAGCTACACCTTCTGATGCTGCTCAAGAGCATCAAACTAATGATGATAACTCTGAAGCTTCTAATATTCCAAGAAACACATTCAAATACAAATCATCACACCCTGAAGAGCTCATCCTTGGAAACAAGAATAGTCCAAGAAAAACAAGGTCAAACTTCAGAGATGAAGAATCATTGTTTGGATTAGTGTCTTTGATTGAACCAAAAACAACAAATGAAGCTCTCTCAGATGATGCTTGGATATTTGCTATGGAAGAAGAGTTAAATCAATTCAAGAGAAATGATGTATGGGATCTGGTACCCAAACCCAAGCATAAGAACATTATTGGAACAAAATGGGTATACAGAAACAAATTGAATGAACAAGGTGAAGTTACAAGAAATAAAGTAAGACTTGTTGCACAAGGATACAGTCAACAAGAAGGAATTGACTTCACTGAAACATATGCTCCAGTAGCTAGACTGGAAGTAATCAGGTTACTTTTATCTTATGCAGTTAACAATGATATCACTCTGTATCAAATGGATGTTAAAAGTGCTTTTTTTAATGGTGTTATTTCTGAAGAAGTATATGTCAAACAACCTCCTGGATTTGAGGATTTAACAAATCCAGATCATGTGTTTAGACTAAAGAAATCACTCTATGGACTCAAACCAGCTCCCAGAGCTTGGTATGAGAGACTGAGTACTTTCTTAGTCAACAATGGTTTTGAAAAAGGTCAAGTTGACAATACACTATTTAGAAAAACACTAAAGAAAGACATTTTGATCATTCAAATTTATGTTGATGATATCATCTTTGGATCAACTAATGCCACTTTGTGCAAGAAGTTTTCTAAGCTTATGCAGGATGAATTTGAGATGAGCATGATGGGAGAATTGAAGTTCTTTCTTGGGATTCAGATAAATCAAACAAAGAAAGGAACATTCATTCATCAATCAAAATTTATAAAAGATCTTCTGAAGAAATTCAATCTGGAAGATTGCAAACCCATGAACACTCCAATGCATCCTACATCAAGCTTAATTAAAGAAGAATCTGAAGGCAAAGTTGATCAGAAGCTGTATAGAGGTATGATTGGATCTCTTCTCTATCTAACTGCATCAAGACCTGATATTTTATTTAGTGTATGTTTGTGTGCAAGATTTCAATCAGATCCTAGAGAATCTCATTTCACTGCTGTGAAGAGAATCTTTAGATATTTGAAAGCTACTTGTAACATTGGATTACTGTATCAAAAAACCAATGACTACAAGTTGATTGGATTCTGTGATGCTGACTATGCTGGTGATAAAATTGAAAGAAAATCCACCAGTGGAAACTGTCAATTCATTGGTGAGAATTTGATTTCATGGGCAAGTAAAAGGCAAACCACCATAGCTATGTCAACAGCAGAAGCAGAATACATATCGGCAGCTAAATGTTGTACACAACTACTTTGGATGAAATATCAATTAGAAGATTATCAAATAAGCAGTAACAATATTCCTTTATATTGTGACAATACTGCAGCCATTCACCTTTCCAAAAATCCTATTTTACATTCAAGAGCTAAGCATATTGAGATTAAACATCATTTCATAAGAGACTATGTTCAAAAGGGTGTAATAGATCTTAAGTTCATGGAAACAGAAAATCAATGAGCTGATATCTTTACAACACCCTTGGCTGTTGAACGTTTTGATTTTATTAAAAAGAATTTGAATATGATGGAAATCCCTAAATAGCTGAAGCTTTGATGAAAAATTGGTTTTTGTAAGGATCTAATAGTTATCAGAAGCTGAGACCATCAGAACCTTCTGTATCAGAAGTTGTGATAAAATCATCTTCTGATGTACTATCAGACTCTGTAAAAGAGATGGCTCTGGCGCGTAAGTAAAAACCTTTTGTAAAAACGGTTCGTTTTCTCTTAAACTTACGTGTCAGTTATTTAATAAACTTTTAATACACGTGTTCTGATGCATGTGGACAGAGAAGTTGGTTTATGATGATTAGCGTTCTAATCCCTATTTGTAATAGGTAAAAGACTCTGCTACCCCTATGTGTCTGTACTTTGTTTTTGCGCGAAACTTTCTATTTAAACACAAAAACTGTACACATTCACATTTTTGCACTCTCACAACCCACACTTTCATTCTTCTAAAACTCAAGCAATATTTCTTTCTCTCTCAATATTAGCAAACCCTAACCCCCAAACTTCATCAAAAATGGCCGCACTCAGTACCAGTGGTAGTATCGTTGATCTTGAAAAATCCATTCCCAATAAGTTTACAAAGGATCAACGACCATACAAGTTTGATGAACTGAACTTCGCTATGGAATGTCCTGTTGATTTTGAAAGCTTGCGAGTAAATGAGTATCCGGAAGTTAAGACTCGTTTTGAAAGGCAAGGGATGATGTATTATTTTGACATACTAAATGGACCAACATACAATGAGTTCGTCAAGGAATTTTGGATGAAAGCGTCCGTTATTACCAAAACCAAGTACCAAGAGAGACTGAAGGAGTTGATTGCAGAAAAACCAGAGTTGTATGGTAAGACTCTTGCTGAGATGGGTTAGAGACCATTCATATCTACGAAGATTGAATCGTATGTTGCTGGATTCAGAGTTGCATTCAGATTAGATCATATCTGTGAGGCTCTGAAACTATCAGATGGTGGGTTGTTCATAAAAACTACAGACTCTGTCGAACTAGAGGTTGAAGAATTTATTTTCAAACCAAGAGTAAACCCTGAAGACAAGCCTGAATGGAAAGATCTAAGCAAGATTATCTACAGAATACTTATCAACAGTATTATTTCCAAGTTGGGTGGTACTAATCAAATTTCCTCTGTTCAGAAGCTGTTTACTTACCATGTTGGTAAAGGAAATTTTGTTGATATTGGCAAACTCATTTTCATCCACCTTGCTGATTCTATAACCTCTAAGCAACCTATCATTCGTCATGGGAGACTACTGAGTCACATGTTTGCTCAGTGTGGATTGTTGGATGCAATAAAACCTTTCTTCCCTGGATATCGTACCTATTTGATTAGCTCTAAAATCATTAATAGTACTACTCTGAGGTATCTTAAATTGCTAAAGGGTAAGAAAGCTATTCACCCAACACACCCTCTGTTACTCAGAATCTGAGGAAAACATTGATGAATGTAGGCTCGTACATGTGAGTGAGAGAGGTGCTAGAAGTATAGCTGAAGCACATGCTGGATTTTTGAAGAGTTTAGGTGCTGAGGTTGGAAGTGGAGAGACTCAGGATCTGACTGTAAGGCAAGCAAGGCTTCTGGCTCAACCAACCAAAATCATTGCAAAAAGAAAAGCTGCTAAAAGTCCTGCAGTTCCTGAAGTCAAAAAGGTGGCTAAAACCAAGAAAAGTACTGGACCAAGGGCGACAAGAAAGCCAAGAAAATTGGTGTTAGATGCAACTGATGAAGAAAAGGAACAAGCTGAGAAGGATGATGCTGTTGCAAAGGTTGAGGCTCTGAAGCAGAAGGAAGAGTCTCTGAAAGATGGTTATGACTGTGGAATAAATGCATCAACATTTGATGATATGCACTCCAAACTTCCTCAAAGGAATGATCCTCACAATCTGCTTGCTCAACAGACTCTGTATGGATCAGCTGATGGTAAGAATCCTACTTATCTTGGCAATAGCTCAGCTTTTAGAAATTATTACAAAAGACTCCAACATCCTTCTAAAATTCCAGTTAAACGTGCTTTTGATAAAATTTTGAAAGGAGTTAATTCTAAGAAAGATCTCATTCTTTCTAAGAATCAACCATCATCAGAGCAGTTTAACCCTCTTCAAACTAACTCATCAGAATCTATAGCTAATTCAATATGTAATGATGCAGCACAAGCTACTACAAGTACTGCACCAACCATTCACTTTGTGGATGTAAATGAGGATTCTGAACGGACACCCTCCCCACCTCCTCAAAAATCCCCCACAAACAAAGATATCTCAATTCTGGATCCTACACCAGACTCTGAAGATATTCAACCACAAAATAACCAAGACAAACCACCAACACCAAACAAAGAAAATGATCAAAACAAACCACAAACACCACAACCAGAAAATAACCACAACAATCCTCCATTACCTCCACCAATCTCTGAACAAACCATGCCTACCTCAGATTCTGCCAAATCACCTGGACCAAATGAAATTATCAATCCAAACTCTGAGGTAATCAATGTTGAAAAATCCCCACAACATGTGGTGGACAACACTATTACTGAAGTGTTACCAACCAACCATCAACCACCTCCAAATCACATCACCAACCCTGATACCCTGATGCAGGATCTGTCAAACGATTGCATCTTTGTCCCTCCTTTCTTACCCTCTAGGATCCTAAATGAACCAATGGATGAAACTAAAGAGGATATTTCTAAAATGCTAAAAGCTGTTGACAAGAGCATTACGAGACTCCAAA
Source organism: Trifolium repens (assembly GCA_030408175.1). Lineage (NCBI taxonomy): Eukaryota > Viridiplantae > Streptophyta > Magnoliopsida > Fabales > Fabaceae > Trifolium > Trifolium repens. Next base: position 39,890,114 of record CP125842.1, on the reverse strand, counting down.
ATGTTATTCCTACTAGGTCAATTGATGCAGCAGAAATTGATAAGGAATGTGAGCTTATGGAAGTTGGACTGCAAAATATGATAAGAGCTATCAGAGTTTCATACAAGAAAGATCTGGAATTTTGTAATGAGTTGGCTAGGATCAAGGCAGAACAGGAAAAGAAAGAAGCTGAAGAGCGTGAGAGGAAGAGGTTGGAAGAAGAAAGGCTTGAGAAAGAAAGGTTAGAGGCTCTGGCTAGAGAACAAGCTAGGCTAGCAGAGGAAGCAAGAGTTGCTGCTGAACAAGAGAGGCTTGAACGTTTAGCACGCAATGCACCAGAGTTTGCTCTGCTTATGAAAGAAGATTAAGATAGATTGAAGCAAAAGGTTGATGAACACTCTGGCATCCTATCAGCTATCCTTGAGACTCTGAAGGACATTCATGATAGATTACCCCGTCAACCTCAACCTTAGGACTCTTGCACTTTATTTTCTGATATTTGGTTTTGTACTCTGTTATTCAGAATTTGTTTTATGTTTTGTATGGAACATGTTATATTTTGTTTTATCAAGTACTTCTTTATGTGGTTATTTATGCTGTTCTTATTTATTTTATGTTATTTATGCTTTCACAAATGAATTTGAGACAAATATCAAAACATATATTTCAAAACTAAATAAAGAGTTTTTATTCCACTAATAATTGTTGATTACATAAGTTCTTATCCACCTTTTCACTTGGATTCTACATCAGAAATAGCTAGTTCTAAATCTAGCTTATTAGAATCAAAGGGAGAAGAAGGGTATTCTTCCCTAGGAGGAACATATGTACTCAAGAATTCTTTCCAATCAGAGTCTCATTCAGACTCTGATTCGGATGAAGACTCTTGTTGTTTGGTCTTGGATCTTGTTTGGTAATTGGCTCTGACAGGAGCAGAAGTTGATGCTTTCATCTTCTGAGGTTTCTTCTTAGACTCTGAGTCTTGTTGAATCTTCACTTTCTTCTTCTTCTTCTCCTGTGTCTTCTTACTTTTGATCACTCTTCTATCCTTATCCATCGTTGTTTTTCAACATGAAATGGAAGTGTTGAGTGAAATGACAAAGGTTGATGGTCTTTATATAGGATTTCAAAACAGACAAGTTTGTGATTTTACTACAAGTCATTTAATTGATTTGGTTGTAACCGTTTTCTCAAACTTTGACTGTCTTGAAACTCTTCTTTGACCATGTGTTTTCAAACCTGTCATTTAATTCTTGTCAGTTTTATCTTTTTGTTTAATGACAAAAGGGGGAGTAAGAGTATATTAATTTGTGGAATGCTAAACCTGAAGCCAAAATGCCAAATTTAAAATTATCATTTTTTGTTATTATATTATTAAGGGAAATTTCTATTTGAAATCTGAACTTATTATACATGGTACATATAAGAGAAGAGTGTGTAACAACCCGTTTTTCAAAGGCCAGAAAAGGCATTACTTTTTTTTTTTTGTACACATCAGAGTTACGCATAAAAGATTTTAAATGAGCCGACATTCAAATATACAAAAGAACTCATTACCATAAGGTGCTTCGACAAGCAAAGTGTATTCCTGAATAATTACAATCCAAGTCTAAGTATTCAAATACTTACAACAGCACAAGTTAGAATTCTATGCCTAACCCAAAAAGCACGGTGCACAACCCACACCGGCGCATACTCTAACTAAGCCAAAGCTCCAACATCTCAATGGGGCCTGGAACAGCCACCGTCGTCACCACAAAATATATAGTATGTATATATATAACCGGTGCGAAAGATTGTACACATAACAATAATTCCACGAACACAAGAGAAAGCTCTTAACCACCAAAGCAATTCCCACCAACGGGTTTATATATATAATGCACACCAAGCCTAATGCAGACTTCTACAATGCGTGGTACTAACCCTAGCTACCACAATGCATGAGTTCCGGAAACTGTAGGTCCAACCCCTACTCAAACACCAACGAAATCACAAGGTTAAGGTGGATCCACTCCCGCAATCACACCCCATGGTCCACTCCCGCAACCATGTATCGACTCAACAAAATCACAAAGGATTAAGGTGGATCCACTCCCGCAATCACACCCCATGGTCCACTCCCGCAACCATGTATTGAACTCAACACAACCCTATAAGAATCAGGTGGGTCCACTCCCGCAACCACACCTCGTAGTCCACTCCCGCCACTACGCACTAACAATGCATGAGCATACGATTCCCCATGTATACTAATGCAACAAATACATACCTCCCTAGCATATGTAAACCATCCCAACAACATACATACATATCCAATCATATGTAACAAACCACAACAAACATACATACATTTCCAATCATATGTATTCACCCACATGTTCATACATACATCTCCAATCATATGTAAAACAACGCACGTATTATAAACACTTTCTCATCACGAGAATACATAACACATACATGCCAAACACACAGTAAATCCAAACATGTCGTAACCATTTAAAGACAGAAATAAAGTGGAGCCCTTACCTCGGCAAGCTTCCGTTAACCTTTCTCGCGAAATTCTACAATTCACGCTTCCTAAAATATAAGCAGCGTAATATCAATAAAATACTCTCACGGTATTCTATAGAAACGAAACCTATTCCCAAAATTCTAGAGGTGTTTAAGGTACTTTCTAACACTCTCTCATAGTGTTTTCGAGTTCTTCCACTAGTGATTAAAAATTCATGAAGTTAAATACACTTTTCTTGTTTCGCAAAAATAGTTTCGTTTCAAAACATAATCAAGAAATACTTTTATTTCAAACTCCACGCGATCAAACTCTTACACTAAAACCATTTGAAATCAACACATAAACTCTTCAACAAAAAATTTCACAAACATAAAAGTTTACTTGCCACAAGTTACAAGCTTTTATTTTCAAACTAAAATGGCCATAACTCATTCAATCTTTATCCGATCGAGACGAGCCATACGTCAAATTCATCGTCTCGAAAAGACGGATCAAATAGTTAAGTTTCCATGTCACAAAAACAATTTGAAAAGGACCTAAATACCCTTAAAAATTTCGACCAGAATTGGAATCACACCAAAACATTGTTTTCTAAAACCAAGCCTAGTTAAATACTTAAATCATTACTAATTTCTCAAAACAACTCAAAAGTGATCAAGCTCTTATACAAAGACCATTTCAAAACAAGTATAAACTCTTCAAAACTTTTACAAAATAAATAGTTCACTTGCATCACAAGTTACTAGCTTTTATTTCCAAACAAAACCACATTAATTCATTCCTACAAAAACCATGATCATCATTCACTAAAACCAATGATCATTTCCTTCCAATTAGGACTTAAAAATTTGAAAGCCAAATGGCCACACACACACATTGTGCCACGGCCAAGAACAACAAAGCATGGCTAGTTCCCAAAATTTTCCATTTCAAAACCATAGCATAAATCATTTAGCTCACAAAATCATTTAATTGAACAATCAAAACATTTCCAAAACACAATCACAAGTCATAAGAGTTTTCCTAAATTTCTCATGAACACACCAAAAATAATTTTCCTATTTTTCAAAACCAAACCATTTCTCATATATCCATTTCTATAAAAAGTCTTAAAACAACATCATTAACACAAACTCTAAACAAAAATCCATGTTCATGATCAAGAGAAATATTTCCTCAAAATCCTAACCCAAAATCTCATGAAAATCTCATCACTCCATGGAAATCAACAATACTAAGCTTAAACATACTAGTTTAACACTCAAGAATAACTTCTATGCAACAAAAACCAATTTGAACCAAGTTCTAAGAATTTTTTCTCAAGAACACAATCACCAAACCCTAACATCTAAGAGCTTTAAACCAACAAAAAGAAGGGAAAATGCTAGTTACCTCAAGAGGAGATGATCCTTGCAATTTCTATGATTCCAACAAGCTAAAAATGAGTGGATTTGGTGAAGAAATGCAAAATCAACATGGGATGAAAAGGGTGGATGAAGGCCACGGCCAACTAGAGAGAAAGAGTGAAGTTTGTGATTTTTTTCTTAAGTTAAAAGTGACACAAAAGTCTCCCATTTAAAGTAGTCTTGTTCACTATCCACCCTTGGATCAAATAGTGCCTAAAGTTGCAAGATTAAATCCTAGCCATTGGATCAATTCTAAGCTTATCCTTCCAAGATATTTTCTAAGCTTCCTCACATCTCAGCTCTCGCGTTCGCTCGTAAACGAGTCGCACCTCGCTAACGGACGTAAATCACAAAAATATAAAATCTATCAAATAAACGTCCGTCGTAAACCGTTTCCAAATATTATCGCTAAATCTTTTTCCCCGACTGTAATTTTCTTTCACACCCTCGAAAATTATTCTGACAATATATCCTAACTCACGCCGATATATAAAACTCCCATCTAAATTTCTACGGAATTCAGACATCGTAAAAATTTCCAACAGTGGGTAAAATTCCTACTCGTTTTTCCAAAAAACGGAATAAACCAAAACTCGCGATTCTGACTACACATAAACCTTCTTATACTCAAAAGAAGACTACGACCCAAAAGTCTGTGCCTTTCCAGCGCAGGAGCACAAAACAGACTCCATTTCAGCAAAAATTCTATTAACGCGACAATACTCACGAAATCGCTTCACCAAAAACCCTAAAAACTTAGCCGACACTAAAGTTCCTTAGAAAAACCTGTACAGTGGAAACTTGGGTCTTACATTACTACCCTCCAAAAAGAAGTTTCGTCCTCGAAACTAAAGTTAAGAGTAACAACTCAACTAGTTATTACCATCACCAACACAACAAAATCCCTCAGGATTAGGTGTAGCCACACAGATGCTAACACCGGGTGAAGTCACACAGATACTCTCACCAACACACTGGTACACCCGTGCACCAACCGCAACTCTCAACGAGTTCACCACTCAAAAATTTCCTAGGGTCCACACACAAAATTTCCAAAGTCACTTCTTTTGCCTCCGCGACATAGCCTATTCCACTAGGCTCACACAAAGTGGTGACGGCTACCCTCCAAAAAGAAACACTGAAACTCTCTGCGCATCACCAAAGCTAGCAAAACTAGTCAATTCCAGTCAACATGATTCCGTCTATTATTAACAAGAGATTAAGGGTGATCAGTTCCTCAATTTGTTAACAGATAGCCAACAATCATGATGGTGTCTTAGACCATTTTTACCTAACTTTAATAATGCTCCCTTCCAATTGTGCTTCAGGTCATCCGAGGCACAATGGTCCAACAATTTCCTCAATTCTTATTATCTCGATCTCGTCAGTGAGATCCAATCGCCCAAAACACGTCACGTGGACTCTCATGCTTCCACTCACGAAACATCCATTTAGTATCATTCAATCAGTAAGTACAAGGCCACCATGCAAGTACCACTCAAACCATTACATCCTAAAGATGTTGTCATCTTATAAGTACTTCACAACTTTACCAATATCCATGAGTCCTTAATATTTTTTTTATTTTATTTCATAACTGCGCTGGACCATCCAATCGCAGTCTTAATAACATCATCCCAACATCTGGTTGGTGATTATACTCCCCAAATTCTCTTGGCACTCGCCAACTTATACCATCTACTTCTCTTGGACTCCCTTTATCCAATTCTCAAATTTCCAAGAATCAATTTCTTATGCGTCCACATATTTTCCAAATTAATACTTAGCTTATCCTTGACTGCATTAGCATAAACATTTCTCCTCATTGACTAATATCATTGGCACACACCAACTTACCTCGTATCTCCATTCTATTTCTAAGCTCTCTTGAATTTCTTTCCTCTTACCATTAAATTCTCTTTTCCTCAAAAGAGTTAGTCATCCTATTCTATTTTAATTGTTCCAACAACTTATCCTCATCGGAAATTCCTACTTTAAAAATATATCTAGAGGCACTTCTCACCTCAATTAACATAAGCCACATCTCCATGTGCTTCTCCATTACGTGTTCTTAACACCTTCTCTCAACGACTAACTTCCTCATTCTATTCTTCGATAAATGACACTTCGCATTTAACCTCGTCTCGACTTCCCAAGTCTCATGTGAAATTCTCCAACATGCTTTCCACTTAGTAATTTAATCGTTCGGATATCGACCGTAACATTTCTTCCAATTTAAACTCTCTTTCTCATTTCTAATCTTTTGTACTTTTATCAAAATATGACAAGCTCCACTTTCATTGGCATACACTCTTAATGTGTTTCCTAACTCAACCTTAACTCCTTACGAGGTACATCACTGCAGTCCTTCTTAACATTCCTTTTAACTTTTGCAAATCATATTACCTTCTCACTTCCTTGCTAACGTGCAACGTTAACCCTTCCATTGCGACTATCTTGTCGATGTTAAAACTCTACAAAACTCCAATCAGGTCCTCCTCAACTCTCTAGTAATTTGCAACTTCCAAGTTCAACAACCGCCTAAAGTTTGTTCCCAAACCACCATGACCAATAACTTGTTAAATCCAAACAACATTTTTAATTCGCCGCACACAAACCAATTACTCTCGTTCCATATCAATTTGTTTCCAATCAAGCACACTATTCTCCGTTCGACCAAAAATCCTAATCATATCGTCGTAACTATCTAAAGTCATAATATTTTCTAATACCAATAACCAACTTCACACATACGTTCTCGCTATCCATCCCGACACATCCATTCACTAGCTGAATTCTTATTCTTCTCTTACTTCAACTAAAGTGTCAACTATTGTAATCCTCGTAATCAAATTCCCTAATTCATTAATTCTTCAAGTTTCTATTAATTATCCCTCTATACATAACTATCTCTAATCTTCTCTTCATCACGTAACTATAATTTACTTTCAAATCGACATATCTTACTCATCCATCGTGCCATTGAACACTCATCTCAAATCTTAAAGCTTGACTTCTCAAGAATAGCTACCAAAACATAACCCTTCGCTGTGATTTTATCCTTAGTACTTTGATACTCAAATCAAACTCTTGAACCTATTTTTCAAGAATTCTAAATACTCGTCGTACCATCCATTTAATCCTAATATACAATAAAGGTTCTTTCAACTATCAACTTTCATTATCTTAGTACTCTTACTAACAGACTCTTTTTCCACTCATACACGACATTTCTAGAAAATTATCGTCCATAACTTGAATTTATTTAAAACTTGCCTAATTCAACTCTTATGGTATCATAAATTCCAGCTGCTACTTAGTCCTTCAACCATCTTGGTCGATCAAAATCGTTAACTTAAATTCCCATCCACACAAGTTCTCTATTCAAATCATTACTAATCCCTAAGAATTACTCAATATGTTTACTTTCTCTTATGGTTTACATGCCAATAATTAATAATTCTAGCTTACACTACTAAAATTCTCAAGGTATTTCCATACTATACATCTCTAGCATCACCTATCAGCGATGTGCAACTCACTTTCTAAGGTTGAACTCCTCGTTCTTTACCTTAATGTCTCTCAAAATTTACCCTTATCCAACAATCTATCACCTATAGTTTTATCTCATGTCGACATCTTTACTTATTATCTACCAAACTATGTATAGATTGTCACATACAAGTGATTCTTTGTCTCCTACCTTCAATCATTACGAAATTCATCCTTACAAATCTTAGTTTCGAATCTAATTCATCTTGCACACTTAAATTAATCCCTTAAGTTATCCACCATTTGCATAAATGTAGTCTAACACCACCAGGTTTCCTAAATCTTGATGTACAATGGTCTTTAATTCCAATTCAAGTCGCCTCAATGATTATCCAATCATCGTAATTAAATCCAACTGACATCCATGCCTACTCCACCATTCCACAGTGGCTGCATCCTCTTGACAACCCAATGACTTTATCAGGTCGCACCCTAACTCACTAGGACGGATATCCAACATCTTCTTCAAAAGGTCGTCCCAATCTGATCCTTTCTTACAATCCTATATGAATTGACATTCACTCGTCCATGAACAACACCTCTGAGTGACAACATCCAATCGCCACTTCCCATCAATTTATTACTTCCAAGAATCACTTGTAGTTCTTGTTCGCCTCAAGTTCACCTCCTTGGACCACTCCGTCTAAGGAATTCAGAGACACTTGTCAACTAAATGCGACCAATGCTCGGGGGTTTCAACTATTCTACTCACTGAAGCATCGCTCCCTATAGTACTTTAGTAAGAAACAACCCAGTGCCTAAGCATCCCCCATGCTAGCCTCAAGAAAAACAAACACATAACCCACAACACAACACAACTCCGATCGCTAGAACTAACACAACTCTAGCTATATTCTGACTGACTTTGGACTAACAACTCTAAGACATACACTTCCCTTTGATGATCTAAAGCCGGGCTCTGATACCAATTGTAACAACCCATTTTTCAAAGGCCAGAAAAGGCATTACTTTTTTTTTTGTACACATCAGAGTTACGCATAAAAGATTTTAAATGAGCCGGCATTCAAATATACAAAAGAACTCATTACCATAAGGTGCTTCGACAAGCAAAGTGTATTCCTGAATAATTACAATCCAAGTCTAAGTATTCAAATACTTACAACAGCACAAGTTAGAATTCTATGCCTAACCCAAAAAGCACGGTGCACAACCCACACCGGCGCATACTCTAACTAAGCCAAAGCTCCAACATCTCAATGGGGCTTGGAACAGCCACCGTCGTCACCACAAAATATATAGTATGCATATATATAACCGGTGCGAAAGATTGTACACATAACAATAATTCCACGAACACAAAAGAAAGCTCTTAACCACCAAAGCAATTCCCACCAACGGGTTTATATATATAATGCACACCAAGCCTAATGCAGACTTCTACAATGCGTGGTACTAACCCTAGCTACCACAATGCATGAGTTCCGGAAACTGTAGGTCCAACCCCTACTCAAACACCAACGAAATCACAAGGTTAAGGTGGATCCACTCCCGCAATCACACCCCATGGTCCACTCCCGCAACCATGTATCGACTCAACAAAATCACAAAGGATTAAGGTGGATCCACTCCCGCAATCACACCCCATGGTCCACTCCCGCAACCATGTATTGAACTCAACACAACCCTATAAGAATCAGGTGGGTCCACTCCCGCAACCACACCTCGTAGTCCACTCCCGCCACTACGCACTAACAATGCATGAGCATACGATTCCCCATGTATACTAATGCAACAAATACATACCTCCCTAGCATATGTAAACCATCCCAACAACATACATACATATCCAATCATATGTAACAAACCACAACAAACATACATACATTTCCAATCATATGTATTCACCCACATGTTCATACATACATCTCCAATCATATGTAAAACAACGCACGTATTATAAACACTTTCTCATCACGAGAATACATAACACATACATGCCAAACACACAGTAAATCCAAACATGTCGTAACCATTTAAAGACAGAAATAAAGTGGAGCCCTTACCTCGGCAAGCTTCCGTTAACCTTTCTCGCGAAATTCTACAATTCACGCTTCCTAAAATATAAGCAGCGTAATATCAATAAAATACTCTCACGGTATTCTATTGAAACGAAACCTATTCCCAAAATTCTAGAGGTGTTTAAGGTACTTTCTAACACTCTCTCATAGTGTTTTCGAGTTCTCCCACTAGTGATTAAAAATTCATGAAGTTAAATACACTTTTCTTGTTTCGCAAAAATAGTTTCGTTTCAAAACATAATCAAGAAATACTTTTATTTCTAACTCCACGCGATCAAACTCTTACACTAAAACCATTTGAAATCAACACATAAACTCTTCAACAAAAAATTTCACAAAAATAAAAGTTTACTTGCCACAAGTTACAAGCTTTTATTTTCAAACTAAAATGGCCATAACTCATTCAATCTTTATCCGATCGAGACGAGCCATACGTCAAATTCATCGTCTCGAAAAGACGGATCAAATAGTTAAGTTTCCAGGTCACAAAAACAATTTGAAAAGGACCTAAATACCCTTAAAAATTTCGACCAGAATTGGAATCACACCAAAACATTGTTTTCTAAAACCAAGCCTAGTTAAATACTTAAATCATTACTAATTTCTCAAAACAACTCAAAAGTGATCAAGCTCTTATACAAAGACCATTTCAAAACAAGTATAAACTCTTCAAAACTTTTACAAAATAAATAGTTCACTTGCATCACAAGTTACTAGCTTTTATTTCCAAACAAAACCACATTAATTCATTCCTACAAAAACCATGATCATCATTCACTAAAACCAATGATCATTTCCTTCCAATTAGGACTTAAAAATTTGAAAGCCAAATGGTCACACACACACATTGTGCCACGGCCAAGAACAACAAAGCATGGCTAGTTCCCAACATTTTCCATTTCAAAACCATAGCATAAATCATTTAGCTCACAAAATCATTTAATTGAACAATCAAAACATTTCCAAAACACAATCACAAGTCATAAGAGTTTTCCTAAATTTCTCATGAACACACCAAAAATAATTTTCCTATTTTTCAAAACCAAACCATTTCTCATATATCCATTTCTATAAAAAGTCTTAAAACAACATCATTAACACAAACTCTAAACAAAAATCCATGTTCATGATCAAGAGAAATATTTCCTCAAAATCCTAACCCAAAATCTCATGAAAATCTCATCACTCCATGGAAATCAACAATACTAAGCTTAAACATACTAGTTTAACACTCAAGAATAACTTCTATGCAACAAAAACCAATTTAAACCAAGTTCTAAGAATTTTTTCTCAAGAACACAATCACCAAACCCTAACATCTAAGAGCTTTAAACCAACAAAAAGAAGGGAAAATGCTAGTTACCTCAAGAGGAGATGATCCTTGCAATTTCTATGATTCCAACAAGCTAAAAATGAGTGGATTTGGTGAAGAAATGCAAAATCAACATGGGATGAAAAGGGTGGATGAAGGCCACGGCCAACTAGAGAGAAAGAGTGAAGTTTGTGATTTTTTTCTTAAGTTAAAAGTGACACAAAAGTCTCCCATTTAAAGTAGTCTTGTTCACTATCCACCCTTGGATCAAATAGTGCCTAAAGTTGCAAGATTAAATCCTAGCCATTGGATCAATTCTAAGCTTATCCTTCCAAGATATTTTCTAAGCTTCCTCACATCCCAGCTCTCGCGTTCGCTCGTAAACGAGTCGCACCTCGCTAACGGACGGAAATCACAAAAATATAAAATCTATCAAATAAACGTCCATCGTAAACCGTTTCCAAATATTATCGCTAAATCTTTTTCCCCGACTGTAATTTTCTTTCACACCCTCGAAAATTATTCTGACAATATATCCTAACTCACGTCGATATATAAAACTCCCATCTAAATTTCTACGGAATTCAGACATCGTAAAAATTTCCAACAGCGGGTAAAATTCCTACTCGTTTTTCCAAAAAACAGAATAAACCAAAACTCGCGATTCTGACTACACATAAACCTTCTTATACTCAAAAGAAGACTACGACCCCAAAGTCTGTGCCTTTCTAGCGCACGAGCACAAAACAGGCTCCATTTCAGCAAAAATTCTATTAACGCGACAATACTCACGAAACCGCTTCACCAAAAACCCTAAAAACTTAGCCGACACTAAAGTTCCTTAGAAAAACATGTACAGTGGAAACTTGGGTCTTACAGAGTGCAACTTTCTTTTATAAGTATCAGACTTAGGGGGAGAGCTTGCAAACCTAGCCTCTGAGAGTCAAGTGTATAAGCATAGTTCAAAATTCAAATAAAATTTTTAAACTGATTTAATTAATCATTGTTGAACTCAGGGGGAGCTTGCAAAACTCATAAACCTGAGAGAAGCATGATGTAATTAATCAACAACCATTGTAAATTAATACTTGGTTTGTCATCAATCAAAAGGGGGAGATTGTTGGAACAAAAGAGGTGTTGACATGACTCAATTAAGTTTTGATGATAACAAAGGTATTAATATACAATAGGGTATACTAATTATCTACTCTAGTGTGCAGATATATAAGCTAAAATTTTATATTTGCTATAAGTACACTGGAGGCTCTGAAATGGGAAGCAAATTCTGACCAGAACATGCTCATCTGAAGATGCTATATCAAGTCTCGTCAGAAGCTACATATCAGAGGCTACGTCATCAGAAGCTGTGTTTAATTACATCAGGTTCTGATACTTGCAGTGAAGGCCGTTTTGTCAGAAGAACATTCTCTGCTACAATGATTAATTTTCATCATCATCTGATAACTCAAAAGCTGGAGAATCAACCTTATCCACAGAATAGTAACATTATTACTATTGTACGAACCTTTTACCTCAAATGGACGAATCTTCATTATCAAGTTTGGTCGTACACAAAGGATACCGGATATGGTTCAAAATCGTACTATTACCAGCTGGCGCAATCTCCTGCAACCGATTCAAATTCAAGACGCTCCCTCCTTCTCTATAAATAAGAGTGGTAGTGAAGTTTTTGTGTACAACAACATTGAACAATTTTAAAAGAGCTGTTACTCTGCAAAAATCATCCTGTGCACAAAAACAACTTGAATACAACTTGAACTCATTTGAATATCCAAGACTCAAGCTTCAGCTTCTGATTTATACAGTTGTTGAACCTTAGATTTCTATTGTTAGGATTCTAAGTTTAGTCTTGTCATTGAGTTGTATTTTTTACTTATTCTTTTGAACATTGATTTGTATATCAGTGTTCATATACTCTGTTTTATTGTAAAGTTGTTTGAAGTCCCTTGCTTGTGTGCTTGAGCAAAGGAAGTCTCTTGTAAGTGTTACTAGAGCATTGGAAGTCTCTTACCTGCGTGCTTGAGCATTTGTAATCTTGTTTGATTATAGTGAACTCCCTTGGAAGTGCAAGGGGACTGGACGTACTCTCGGTTTGTGAGAGGAACCAGTATAAAATCTCTGTCTCTATCTTTCTCTCTTTCTCTCTACCTTTAAGTTTTGTTTGATTGTGTTTTGTTTTCTAAACCGCTGCAACCTCTGATAAGTTTTTATAACTTAGAAGAATTTTTAAACTACCCAAAACACAATTCAACACCCCCTTCTTGTGTTTTTCACACCTTCATGCATCTGTATCCTATGAATTTTCCAAACAGGTCATGTGTTACTCCCACTTCTTTTCATATATTATTTTAGTCGTCGTGCCTCTTTAATAATCGTAATTGGTGTCCTATTATCAGTTTATTAAATCACGGCTATCATGGCTATAAGTTTTCTATATTACCACGCCTCCAATAATTTCATTACGACTGTATGTCATGATCAAATTTACTATTCACAAGTCATCACATAGTTGAAGTAATATCATCCTTTTCTCCATATCTTTAATTATTTGTTTGATGGATCACTCGCATTTGTTAAGGATCGGCTTACTTAATTAACTGCTCATAACATGATGCCAGGTCCAAACCACAAAACCTTGTGAGTTTATGATAAAGGGATTTGTTTACAGGTGTGTAGCTTTTGTCTTTGTGTTCCATGACCACTAATGATGAAATAAGGATGCTTTTGTTTTAACAATAAGTCCTTGAAGTATTATTATGTTCCCTTTCTTGGTTTATAAACATAGGTTTGTGTGTTGATCTTGAATGAGCTAGTGGATGTTTTTCATCTGTGTGTTTTAGCCATTGAAACATAGTTGAGATTCACACTCTTAAACCTGGATGCTGCCCTTTACATGTAAGCTGTTGTGCAAAAGGAAGCATCAGCAGAATTTTGACCGAATAAGAAGTAGATACTAGTTTTATTTTATTCTTTCTTTGATGGACTGACTCTTTAGTGAAGGCTTATGGAAACTCTGCTAAAGTACTTCTTACCTGACTGATAAAGTTGTTGATTATCTATTTTCCTTGTAGACTGCTACTTCCACCCCTTCAAATCTCAATAGATATTATTTGAATACATTTTTCCCAAAACTCTAAACGTAAAAATCCAATACTTTGTTGAGGAGTTTCATCGTGTCTCACTAGTGCAGTTTACTACACCATCATATTTTCTCTATTTTCAACTTGGTTCACTTATGTCTGATTTGGCTTAATCAAATACATGGATCTAAATTCCATCCTTTGTATATATGTCTATTTACATCTCAATGTTGTCAATTGTTGGGTCATTTGCATTAAAACATCCGATACTTTATTGCATAATAAATTTTACTTCTTTTTGTAACTAATAAAGATATCAAGTTGATCATAGCGCAGGATTACAAGTGGATATGACGAATCAGAGTGGTCAAATATACAAGGTAAAGCGCAAAGAGAAAAAAGTAATTGCGACACTAATAAAAGGAGGAAATACATCAAATCGTTTCACAAGGCCAACAGTTCTACAATTATGTTACCCGTTCATAAAGATTATATTTTGCATCTATTCATTTTTATTGTAGGTACATGTTGATAAACTCACCACAAAAGCTTCATTCGATAAAGCGTCACTTGAGATGAAATGCCAAAAGACAAAGCGTCGTATGAAATAGATAGACAAAGTACCACTTGCTATCGGCGACTTGAAGAAGGTGTCGCCATTTATAAAAGAATCAGCACTAGCGTAATGCTATCATCAAAGGCGCAATGCCCCAAAGGCACAATGCCTCATTCCACAAAGCGTAATGCTTTAAGACGCAGCGTCTCATTCAACAAAGCGTAATGCTTTAAAGACACAATGTCTCATTCAACAAAGCATAATGCTTTAAGACGCAATGTCTCATTCAACAAAGCGTAATGCTTAAGGCGCAATGCCATGTTAAAAGGCGTAATGCCTCATTCAACAAAGCGTAATGCTTTAAGACGCAATGTCTCATTCAACAAAGCGTAATGCTTAAGGCGCAATGCCAAGTTAAAAGGCGTAATGCCATATTCAACAACGTAATGCTAAAGGCGCAATGCCATGTAAAAAGGTGTATCTTCATTTGGCGACTAATAAAAGTCTTGCACATTTCTTCATTTGGAGGCTAGTAGAAGTCTTGCCCGCACCTTGGACCTTTTATATATTTGGCGACTTGAAGAGGGTCTTGCCGCGATCTTAGGCGACTCGAAGAGGGCCGTGCCATAAACAATTCAAAAATTGTATTGAAACTAAGAGTCAACCTCTTATTAAGTGGAGATCATTATGAAGTTAAGTTCGTCCCAGCAACAACACCTGTCATGATGAAATTATGACTACATCGCCAACAATGGTTACCATATTTAAAATGAGATTATATCGTCATCGCTTATTACCCTGTGCAAATTTAACGCAAGCTTCCAACTCTGAATACTAAGATTCAATTTATTCAAATTGATGTCATCTTGCCAAAGACTTATTGTTATAATAGAAATGATGTTATCCGGCCAACCATGAGTTAGCGAAATTGTCTCGCCGCGAAAAATGTTGTTGTCATGCTCAATTTGATTAAATTTATTTATTGTCCAAACGATATGTGTTATGGAAGAAAATATAACACACTATCAAGTTGTATTCGTTGAACAAATATATTATCTCGCTTATGAAGATTAATAAATATAAATGTGTTAATCAAAATTGTTATCTTAAGCACTGCGCCTCCTCAGAGCCTTGTGCTTGGGGGCTGTGTAACGGGCGGAATGCCCAAGGCCTATTCGCCCAAGCTTAATAAAAATAGGGGCGGCCCAAATTACCTTTAATTCCCATGAGGCCCATCACATACTCCAACTCAGTCTATCACCCACGTTCATCATCAAGCATCATGGACAAAGGTTACCCCCATTTTCCCCTAAAAATAGGACCTCAACTCCACTCACCATAACATGATCTCTTACTCGCCTAAAGTAGAGAACCGGATATAAATACCACCCCCATCAAAAGAAAAAGAGGAGATCCAACTCACTGGTTAATCATGTACATCAGTAGTGAATACACCCCCTCCGTTCCATACTGGAACATATATATATATATATATATATACATACTGCAACATTAATTCATCAAAAGAAATATTCAGCAACATCATATTATATTTCATTACCATGTCTCAAAATAAAACCGCAGAAGTAAAAATAGTCATATCAAATTAAAATATCATTGTAATCAAAATAAGTACACAACCACAACAATACTACGCAAGTTCAGTTGCACTAAAATGAAAACTCAACAAATATAACTAGTCTTATAAAAAAGCTAGCATAAACAAATATTAACTACCTAGATGAAATAGCAACTACGTACTTATCAAAATACCATCAAAACTAGAAACCTTAAAGACTAGCCAATATCCAACACATAATTGCACCCTCATTCATATCATTGTCCGTACTTGCTTCAATATGTTCCAATATCATGTTTGCACAGTGTTCTTGAACATTTTTAACTTCATCTTTTTGAACTGGCTTTGAATCCCCAAATATCTATATAAATATATGTTGACATAACATTAAATTACTATATCAAAATAAAAAATTGTACTAATTAAGTGATACATGCAACTTGTTAACATAATTCTATTACTTACTTGTGTCCATGAACCTACAAGAGTCGCAGATACAATGTTCAACATGTTAATCATGATAAAATAGCCGCATTCATAACTAGCTTTTTGCTTTTGACTCTAAAATTTAATATGATCAAATTAATGTGAACGTCACTAGTCAGTAAATATTATTCAACAATTGTTATATATATATATATATATATATATATAATTATGCATTTAAATATAAAGTTGACAACTTACGGTGGGAAATAGCCAATCCACTTTCTTATGATTTCTCGTACGTTGTAACTTATTATAAGCTGCAAAAACTCTACAAATTTTTTTAGAATTAGCAAAATTTATTATTAATAGATATCCAAAGGCAAAAGTAATGGTCATGGACTAAAAAGGTACGAAACCAAAACTACAAACATAGTGCATGAATAGCAAAAATAAAATATCCCAAACCATAACAAATACAAAGCCTACATTCCAGAGACTCTACATATCATATAGTTTATGTACGGTATATAAATTGAATACTTACGTGTCAAGAATTTCATAGATTTTTTTATCCGGTCTCTTTCCCAATGAACATAGAAAAACTACTTCAAGCTTCGTAGAATTAATGATGAGCAATTGCCAATGATGAGTACAAAGGCAACATACAATTTAATGTGTTAAATTAATTTCTATCAATCATATGTGATTGACTATAACAAGAATAAATATTCTTACTTGTTAAAATAAGGAGCAAGGTAACATATTTTTATCATCACACATCTTCTTTTGTATGTAGGACTGGACACTACCACATTCATTTTGACTGAGTGAAATGCGGATCAATAAATCCATAAACATTATTGTTGCCCAATTCCATACAATAGCGGTGTAGATATCTACAGCACATTGGAAGTTATTTACATTATAAATATAATTAAGTAAATAATAAATTAATAAATTTAAAAATAAAATATACTTACGGGAGCCACACTTGTAAAACAGTGATGCCTAATTCTTTTGTACCCATACATAAGTTTATAATATCTTCCCTTGAGAGCTCTATAAAGACACATGTCCCACCGATTTCACCATTCCACTTCAAAGTTTGATCCATATACATTGTCTTTACCACCAATTTTTGACATATAGGTTCTGACTTTATCGGTTGAGCATCATAATTTCTTAGATCAAACATGTTAAATATGATAAAATATTAGACAACAAATTTAAAAGGGGATTGAGAGGAAAAAAAAAAGAAATAACAAAAATCATAATAAAACATACACATAAAAATAGTATCTCTATATAAAATATGCATATAACAACATATAAAAAAAATTACGACAAAAGAAAATTTAGTTTCAATGTTTTCAATTTTGACAGAATATTTAGTTTCAATGTTATTTTTACCCTAATAGTATTAACTAGCGTGTGTTATACAGTTTCCTCATGCAACACTCCAATACTCCTATACTCCTTGTTGAGAAAGAACAAAGAAATTAGCATTCAACTACATCATCATCATCATCATCGTTGGTACCAGCAAGAAACAAGCGTCTACCATTATTTTCATTCCAATACTAATTTTCCAATCAATACTAAGTTGTATGTATTCACTTATAGAACATTCAATCTATTCATACTTATGAAAATTAAAACTTAGATTTACAGATTACATACCTATTCAAGATTGAAAGTTAAATTTTTGGGATTAAAAACACCAAAAGCTGCGACGGTGAAAGAATTGAAGGGTTTGAAAGTTAGGGTTTTCAATGAAGAAGAAGCTGCGATAGTGAAGACGGTTCAAAGAAATATGCAGTGAAGAAGAAGAAGGTTTGTGACAGTGAAGAAGAAAATTGTTCGGTCGCGAGGATGAAATTCAGAGGTGGATTTTATGTTTTTTTTTTTATTTTGATGAAGAAGGGATCATATAAAAATAAGAAGGAGGATTATAATAAGATTTGGATTTTTTATTTTATTTTAAAGAAGAGATAAGATTTGGATCGAGGAAATCCATCCATCTCTCCCCCTTTTTGGATTTGGATTTAGTTTAAAAGATTTGATTTTTCTTAAAAAAAATTAGGATTTGTTTTTTATAATAAGGGACCAGGTTCGATTCCCATATGCTACATATTATAATTTATTTTTTAAAATTAAATCATACTTCTTAGGTCTGGTGAAAGATACCTGACTTAAGAAAAATGGTTTCTTAAGTCAATCAAGAAGCACTTGACATAATAAAAAGGGTTTCTTAAGCCAAGTGAGTTACACGTGACTTAACAACAAGATTTTGAATTTTATATTAATCGTTATTAAGTCGGTTGACAGCAGAACTGTCTTAAGAAAGTTAAATTTATTTACGAAACTGCCACCGTGCATTTTCTTAAGTCAGGTGGAAGCATTACTGACTTAAGAAGTTTTCTATAAAGGTATTTTTGTACTAGTATGAATGAGGGAGACAATAAAGAAATCCATGAGGAAGTAATAGAGGAGATTGAAAATAAAGAGAAAATGGAGGTCAATGAGAGGGAGAAAGAGAAAAGTCTTAAATCATGGTCAATAACTACACTAGTACCTTCTTCTAACTTGGCTTGTATGGTTAAGTGTTGGGATTCTTCTAACATTATTCAATTGCCTAATATTTTTTCTTTATGTCATCAAAGCAACATAGTGAATGAAGGAGAATTTTCTCAACATGTGGAAAGAAATTATGATTTTTGGAAATATGATTATATCCATGAATCACAAGGGAAAGAAATGCACACAAATTTTTTCAATCCAAATGTAAAGTTTTCTAAAGTGAAAGTGGTTACATTTCATGTGTTCTTTAGATTTATTTTTGACCCAAGAGGTATTCAAGCTACAAATTTGAGGTCGAATTCTCTTGAAGAGAGAGGGAATGATGTGATCCTAATTTGATGTCCCTTTGCAAAAAGAATTAATCCAACATTGGAATAAAAAGAAACAATTAATTTTGGTTCAATGTATTATTTTCGTAGCTAATAATACATTTGTCATGTTTTATCTATATCTGGAGTTCTAGAAGTCTGATTGAGGTGATCTTTAATGCGTTGGAAAGATCCAGTTCGGCTTCTTTCCTGGTCTAAAATGGGATAGAATTTTACTGCGTGATTAAAAACATAATGGCTGGAATGTTATTATTTGGGCAGCATGTATGGTTTTCTATTCTTATTCCTATTAGTCCAAAGAATAATGTTCATTGTCATTCATTTGATAATTCACGTGATGGAAAATGCATGGAAGAATTATTAGGATTTTTCATAAATAATGGGCCATCAAAATATCATGATTTGGAAGACCAATTAAAATGGTTACCGTTATGAAATCGGAAGCAAGCAGCACCTGCACTCAGTATACAAGGTCTTGAAGTGTAGTTAAATTTGGCTATTCACTTGCCAACTATCAGTTTTATTGCTTTATTTTAATTGTAAGGCTTAGTGCCATTTAATTTGGTTTATTTTAAGGATTTAATTTATTAGAGTCCTTTATGTTTATTGGAGCAAAACCTCTGTAAATTGTAAATTCTTCTAAAAGAGAGTAAAAAGTGGATAAATACAGTAGCTCTATTGTGGCCACGGTGACTCCCATCGTAGACACGATGAGAATCGACTTAGTGTCTAAGAAAAAGAAGCAAATCTGCAATTTATTTGAAGCAAATCCACTCTCATCGTGGCTACGATGGGTATATCATGGATTAGTATTGTTATTACACTGGTAATACAAGCAGGAATGAAGGGAGGAATTTGATCTACCTAGCCTAAGCCTCGTCTATCTGAATAATTTATCTTTACTTTTCTGTCAAGCATATTGTAAGTGCACCAGTTCATCCTCATGTTTTAATAATGGTCAAAACACATGAAAATAGAGTAGAACATATTTTGGCAACATTACAAATGACTTGACAGCGAAAAACTATTTTTAACACTTTGAAAAATTGTTTTTAGGTATTATGTATCGATACATAAACATGTGTATCGATACAAATGTCCTGAAATTACTTCAGACTGATTTTGTGCAATTTGTATCGATACATATATCACTTGTATCGATACAAAAGTGGTTTCTCAGAGGCAGGGAGTTACTTGTGTATCGAATCATGCTTGCATGTATCGATACACACCTATGCCTCTCAGAAATCCAGAAAGAACATGATGTATCGAATCACCAGAAAGAACATGATGTATCGAATCATGCCTGCATGATTTAATACATATCAGTCAAGATTTCAAGAAACTGATGTATGTATCGATACACACCCGTGATTGTATCGATACATAGGTCAAATCTTTCATTTTTAACGCTGGTCAAAGGGTTTGTATCGATACAAACCATCAGTTGTATCGATACATGTCTGTGAAATTTTGCCCAAATTTGCTCAATTCAATTCTCTCTTTAAATAGCAATGTGGTGTGTCATTCTAATAAAAGAGAAATCAGTGAGTAAGTTCAGAAAACGCATTGGAGTTCAAATTGAGTGAAAATTTGGATCAAAGGTTTCATTCAACACAAGTTCATCATCTTCATCAAGTTTGCAATCAAATTGAAGTTGAGTATGGGATCAATTCAATAGAAACTGCAGATTTGTGTGATAACTTTCGGTACGATTCGCGGTGAATCAGAATCGTGATCGGGTTGAATTGTGTTGAAGGTTTGGTTTCTCTCAAAGGTTCAAGATCGTGCGAATCTTGGAGGTTCAACAACAAGAAGCGAAGGACTCAGCTGGACGATCGGTTGCGGATTGGCACGGGTTTGATCGTTGGAATCATAGGGCGAAGCTTCGTTGTGTGTTGAGGTTTATTCGCATAGTTTACTTTTGATTCGTTATAGGGTTATAAGTTTCAATTGTAAATTGTGCACTTTTTTGTTCATCGTTTTGATCAATATACTCTCAAATAACCCGTTTGGTTATTTGGGGGGAGACGTACTCGGCCAACCGCGTGGACGACGCGAAAGCCGGGGAACTCCCTAATCAAACGCTTGTGTCTTTCTCTCTTTCAATCTTTTACTTTTAGTAATCGCTTTAATTTTGAGTCAATTGAATTTTTCGTGTTCGTACGTGTGCACAAAAATTCAATTGGTATATCTTGATTGTGATTGGATTAGATTGGATACCATTAACTTGCTTGGGCTGTCTAATTAAAACGTTTAATTTCGAATAATTTGATTCTGATCATTTCTAAGTCTATATTCCGTTCAAAGGCTATATTACCTTTCCAGTGATCAATCGGGTGCAAAGATACTACCGATCCGGTATGTGCTTCCGCGCATACCATTTAAACGAAATAATTTTGAAAAACCTACATTGTGTTTAAGGGCACTTATTCAACCCCCCCTTCTAAGTGATAGCCAAGTAGTCTAACAAGTGGTATCACGAGTCCGGTTAAATTTTGTTTACTAAATTCGGAGGATTGTGCCAATTATTAGAAAAGATGGCTTTTGCACCGAAAGGGGCGTATAATAGGGCTCCTATATTCAATGGAGATCATTTTGATTATTGGAAAAGTAGTATGCGAATTCACATCAATTCTTTTGATGGTGAAGTGTGGAATGCTATTGAGAACGGTCCGTTTGTTCCAACAATCACCGACCTCAATGGTATTGTCACCAATAAGCCTATGGCACAATGGACGGATGATGAAAACAAAAAGGTCAATTACGATGCAAAGGCACAAAACATACTTATTTCATCCCTTGGGATTGAACAATTTTATCATGTGTCGCATTGTTCTACGGCCAAAGAAATGTGGGATACATTAGTTACTCATTTTGACGGAACTAATGAGGTCAAAATTTTGAAAATAAACACCTTAACTCAAGAGTTCGGATTGTTTCATATGCAAGATGGTGAAACCATTGCGGATATGCAACAACGATTTGTAAAAATCACCAACAAGTTACATGGTCTAGGTAAACCAATCACAAATCAAGATGCTACTAATAAGATTTTGAGATGTCTTAATAGGTCATGGCAACCAAAGGTCACCGCAATCAAAGAAGCGAATGATCTTACTACTTTAAGTCTCACAACCTTATTTGGTAAGCTAACGGAACATGAACAAGTGCTTAATTTGTTGGAAAAGCATGAAAAAGGTGAGAAAAAGGAAAAACACAACGAAAAAGAAAAAGAAAAGGATAAGAGGTCCATTGCTCTAAAGGCCTCCAAATCCAAGTCCAAAAAGGTTGAGCAAGTGGAAAGTAGCTCAAGCGAAGACGATTCCGATGATGAGGAAATGGGGCTCTTCATTCGACGCTATAATAGATATATGAGATAGAATGGGATAAGATATTCCGATGAGAATCTTAAGAATTTTCGGAAAGATAGTGGTTACCGCCGGAAGAATGAAGATGATAGGCACTCCAAAAAGGGGCATGCTATGAATGTGGCAAAGTTGGTCATTTCAAGCCGGATTGCCCTAAGCTCAAGAGAAAAGAGAAGGAGTCACCTTCATTCAAAAAGGGAAGCAAGGACAAAGGACAGAAGGCTTATGTTGCATGGGAGAGTAGTAGCTCTTCATCTCATTCATCATCAAGCTCTAGTTCAAGTGATGAAAGCGAAGTGGCTAATGTATGCTTCACAACTCATCATCACAAAAAGAAGGATAAAGCTCCCAAAAAGGTAAACCGAAATCCCTATAGCTCATATACTTCGTTAGAATATCGTGATTTGCAAAGTGCATTTGAGGACCTATGTAGTGAAACTAGGAAAGCTTTCAAACGATTAAAAGAAATTATAAAAGTTAACAAAACTCTTGAAAAGAAAGTTTCCAAAACGTAAGAAGAGTTGAAAGCTTTCAAGGTATCATTATTAGAAGGTCAAGTGCAAGTCATGATAATAGTAAGATAGTTGGTTGTGATAATTGCATCACTTTGTCAAAAAATATTAAGACTCTCAAGGACAAAGTGGAAGATTCATCACAACCTAGAGTCTCTCATCAAGTTGATCCAAAACATTTTCAAAATACTTTGAAAGTCAAAAACAAAAGATCTAGACACCTCAAAATGGATCAAAAGAAGAGTGACTCACATATCACTTGTCACTATTGTTGTTGTGAAGGCCATACCATTGCAAAATGTAAAGCTAGGAAATTGTTGGTACCTAAGGGCGTATTGCAATGGATGTCAAAACTCAACAAAACCTATTTGCATCACCAATTAGGACCCAATGTAAATTGGATACCTCTCTCTTATGTTTAATTGTTGTAGGAAAAGTGCCTTGATAGTCTAGAAAGGAGATGGTTTCTAGATAGTGGATGTTCAAGGCACATGACGGGTGATGCCTCGCTTTTTATTGAGTTCAAAGCAAAGAAGAAAGGCTATGTCACCTATGGAGACAACAATAAAGGCACTATTCTTGGTGTAGGTACTATCGGTAATCCTTCTACTATAACCATATCTAATGTTGTACTTGTGGATAACCTTAAGCACAACTTGTTGAGTGTTGCTAAGCTTTGTGATAAAGGGTTCATAATCAATTTCAAACCAACCTTTTGCACAATCGAAAGTAACAAAGACAAGAATGTGATTCTTAAGGCTATTAGGCATGGAAATGTATACATGTTGGACCTAGATGATAATTACCTAAGTGGTGCTAAGTGTCTCATAACCAAGAATGATGAATCTTGGTTGTGGCACAGAAGAATGGCACATCTTAATTTCGATTTACTAAATAAGAAAGCTTCTAAAGATCTTGTAATCGGTCTACCTAAAATTCGTTTTTCAAAAGATCACTTGTGTGACGCATGCCAAATGGGTAAACAAACTAAGGCTTCTTTCAAAACTAAAAAGTTCATTTCAACTACTAAGCCTTTAGAGTTAATCCATATGGATCTTTTTGGACCATCAAGGACCAAAAGTCTTGGTGGTAATTACTATGGACTTGTGATTGTAGACGATTACTCAAGATTTTGTTGGACATTATTCTTATCTAGTAAAAGCGATACCTTGTCCGCCTTTAAACAATTTGCTAAGATGATTTAAAATAAGCTAGACCTTAAGATCATTTCCATTAGGAGTAATCATGGAGGAGAATTTGAAAACAATAACTTTGATAAGTTTTGCTCCAAACATGGCATTGAACACAATTTTTCAGCTCCACGAACACCACAACAAAATGGGGTAGTGGAGAGGAAAAATCGAATTCTAGAAGAGTTAGCTAGGACTATGTTAAGTGGTCTTCCTAAGTATTTTTGGGCCGATGCGATAAGCACCGCGAGTTATGTTCTAAATAGGGCGATCATTCGACCTATTTTGGACAAAACTCCCTATGAAATACTCAAGGGAAGAAAACCTAACCTAAGTCATTTGCGCTCGTTTGGATGTAAATGCTTTATTTTAAATAATGGAAAGGAGAATCTTGGCAAATTTGACCCAAAAGCGGATGAAGGCATTTTCTTAGGTTATTCATTATCTAGTAAAGCATATAGAGTATACAATAAAAGGTTACAAATTGTTGAAGAATCGGTTCATGTACACTTTGATGAGACTTTTCCGGAAGAAAATGGGAAAGGTGATGCTATTGGTGCAGGTGTCGACACAACTGACATTTTAAAGGATCAAGAAGTTGTTGGGAGTGATCAACCCTCAACGGAAGTTCCAAAAGAAAAGGATGATAAGCCGTCACCGTCCAATGAAGACAAAGATGATGGAGGATCTTCTTCATCAAAGAATCATCACAAGCAAAGAGGAGCCGGTCTTGCATAGGAATGGCGTACTCTAAAAGACCATCCCATTGACAAAGTCTTAGGTGATATCTCAAAGGGAGTGGCTACTCGATTTCAAATAAGTAACTTTTGCTCTCACTATGCTTTTGTTTCACAAGTTGAACCTAAAAACTCCAAAACCGCATTACTTGATGAACATTGGATTCTTGCAATGCAAGAAGAACTAAATCAATTTAAAAGAAATGAGGTGTGGGATTTAGTACCACCTCCTCCAAATCATCAAGTGATTGAGACATGTTGGGTTTTTAGAAATAAACTTGATGAAAACGGTGTTATTGTTAGGAACAAGGCACGGTTGGTAGCTCAAGGCTACAACCAAGAGGAGGGCATCGATTATGAGGAGACCTATGCTCCGGTAGCTCGCCCTGAGGCCATTAGACTTTTATTAGCTTATGCATGCAATATGAACTTCAAGTTGTACCAAATGGACGTTAAGAGTGCTTTCCTAAACGGATACATAAATGAAGAGGAGTATGTCAAACAACCTCCCGGTTTTGAAAATTACGAACATCCGGACTATGTTTTCAAATTAAAAAGAGCTCTATATGGACTAAAGCAAGCTCCTAGAGTTTGGTATGATAGACTTAGCAAGTTCTTAATTAAAAATGGATATTCAAGGGGAAAGGTTGACACTACACTCTTCATCAAACGTAAGGGAAATGACGTCTTATTGGTTCAAATTTATGTTGATGATATTATTTTTGGATCCACTAACCCATCTCTTGTCAAGAGCTTTTCTAGTCTTATGCAAGGTGAATTTGAGATGAGTATGATGGGTGAGCTAACCTACTTCTTGGGACTACAAATCAAGCAACTAGAAGAAGGAACCTTCATATATCAAACTAAATATTGCCTTGAGTTGCTCAAGAAGTTTGGGATGACGGATTCAAAAATTATGGAAACTCCTATGGCATCAACATGTGCGTTAAGCAAAGATGAAGAAGGTAAAGATGTGGAAATTACAAAATATAGAGGTATAATCGGATCCTTACTCTACTTAACGGCATCTAGGCCGGATATTATGTTTAGTGTTTGCATGTGTGCACGATACCAATCATGTCCCAAAGAATCACACCTAAAAGCCGTAAAAAGAATTTTAAAGTACTTGAAAGGAACATCAAATTTTGGCTTATGGTACTCTAAGGGGAATGATT
The DNA here is from genome assembly GCA_030408175.1 of Trifolium repens. Taxonomy (NCBI): domain Eukaryota; kingdom Viridiplantae; phylum Streptophyta; class Magnoliopsida; order Fabales; family Fabaceae; genus Trifolium; species Trifolium repens. Next base: position 39,863,749 of record CP125842.1, on the reverse strand, counting down.
GTTCTTTGGTAGGTTATTCTGAATCCGACTTTGCCGGTTGCAAGTTGGATAGGAAAAGTACTAGTGGAACATGCCACCTATTTTGTAATAGCTTGGTAAGTTGGCATAGCAAGAAACAAGTATCAGTTGCTTTGTCAACCGCCGAGGCGGAATACGTTGCAGCCGAAAGTTGTTGTTCCCAAATACTTTGGTTAAAACAACAACTTCTCGACTACGATTTAAAATTACAACGTGTTCCCATCTTGTGTGACAACACTAGTGCTATAAACCTCACAAAGAACCCCGTGTTGCATTCAAGGACTAAGCATATAGAGATTAGGCATCACTTTCTTCGCGATCATGTAGAAAAAGGGGATGTTATTTTTGAGCATGTGGACACGAAAAACCAACTTGCGGACATCTTTACTAAGCCACTTGCAACGGAACCCTTTATCTATATTCGCGGAGAATTAGGGATCCTAGATATCTCTAACCTAGAATAATGTACTTTAAGCATGCACTTTGTATACATATCATACTTCTTGGAAACTCGGAGTTTTATACAATGGGAAGTGCATCAACACCCTACAGTACAAGGTTAACAAGTATCATCTCTATCTTCTCTTCTTAAAACTTACACACGTATGCCTTTATGAATTCTTTTCAATTATCAACATTACATATTTGTGCTTTTTAATACATTCACATGTTTGCTCATTTCCAAAAATTCTTGCTTTAAGATGAGTAGTAATTCTTAAAGTCCATATGTATTAAATGGCAATGTGTGAAATATTGATGAATTGATGTGTCTATAGCCTAACATGTTGCATCAATACTATCCGTGTATTTCATTTCTTCATGAACATCGTTATATGATATGGCAACATGAAATTATGCATGTGTTGCATTGCTTTGTTTATTTTCGTCCCATATTTGGATATGTTACTTGATTTAAAATGTCGACATGTTACGATATTCATGCGTTGGTTTTGGTTTGTTATTCTACATTCCATATTTGTCATGAAATTTGGTATTCGTCATTTATATATTTTGGCATATCTTGGTATGTATTTATTTGATTAGGAACTTTCATCATATAAGTGCATTTCGACAAATGTAAGTGCACAATATGACTTTGGTTAAAATTGTTTGAACATGATACTTCTAATAGACCCTCTTCTTCTTTTTGATATTGTCAAAGGGGGAGAGATGTGGATGCACAAGCTAAGGATAAATAGCTAAAGAAGTCTTGAATATTATCAACAATGTCAAACGCATTATGGCATCAACTCAGGGGGAGCGTTGCTTATTGTTAGCCTTGATGTTTATTGCGTATGTATACATATTGCTATTTTATTGCATATTAGGTATAGACTTAGTTAGCTTATGCATAGTTTTGACAATTATCAAAAAGGGGGAGAATGTAAGTGCACCAGTTCATCCTCATGTTTTAATAATTGTCAAAACACATGAAAATAGAGTAGAACATATTTTGGCAACATTACAAATGACTTGACAGCGAAAAAGTATTTTTAACACTTTGAAAAATTGTTTTTAGGTATTATGTATCGATACATAAACATGTGTATCGATACAAATGTCCTGAAATTACTTCAGACTAATTTTGTGCAATTTGTATCGATACATATATCACTTGTATCGATACAAAAGTGGTTTCTCAGAGGCAGAGAGTTACCTGTGTATCGAATCATGCTTGCATGTATCGATACACACCTATGCCTCTCAGAAATCCAGAAAGAACATGATGTATCGAATCATGCCTGCATGATTTGATACATATCAGTCAAGATTTCAAGAAACTGATGTATGTATCGATACACACCCGTGTTTGTATCGATACATAGGTCAAATCTTTCATTTTTAACGCTGGTCAAAGGGTTTGTATCGATACAAACCATCAGTTGTATCGATACATGTCTGTGAAATTTTGCCCAAATTTGCTCAATTCTATTCTCTCTTTAAATAGCAATGTGGTGTGTCATTGTAATAAAAGAGAAATCAGTGAGTAAGTTCAGAAAATGCTTTGGAGTTCAAATTAAGTGAAAATTTGGATCAAAGGTTTCATTCAACACAAGTTCATCATCTTCATCAAGTTTGCAATCAAATTGAAGTTGAGTATGGGATCAATTCAATAGAAACTGCAGATTTGTGTGATAACGTTCGGTACGATTCGCGGTGAATCAGAATCGTGATCGGGTTGAATTGTGTTGAAGGTTTGGTTTCTCTCAAAGGTTCAAGATCGTGCGAATCTTGGAGGTTCAACAACAAGAAGCGAAGGACTCAGCTGGACGATCGGGTGCGGATTGGCACGGGTTTGATCGTTGGAATCATAGGGCGAAGCTTCGTTGTGTGTTGAGGTTTATTCACATAGTTTACTTTTGATTCGTTATAGGGTTATAAGTTTCAATTGTAAATTGTGCACTTTTTTGTTCATCGTTTTGATCAATATACTCTCAAATAACCCGTTTGGTTGTTTGGGGGGAGACGTACTCGGCCAACCGCGTGGACGACGCGAAAGCCGGGGAACTCCCTAATTAAACGCTTGTGTCTTTCTCTCTTTCAATCTTTTACTTTTAGTAATCGCTTTAATTTTGAGTCAATTGAATTTTTCGTGTTCGTACGTGTGCACAAAAATTCAATTGGTATATCTTGACTGTGATTGGATTAGATTGGATACCATTAACTTGCTTGGGCTGTTTAATTGAAACGTTTGATTTCGAATAATTTGATTCCGATCATTTCTAAGTCTATATTCCGTTCAAAGGCTATATTACCTTTCCAATGATCAATTGGGTGCAAAGAGACTACCGATCCGGTAGGTGCTTCCGCGCATACCATTTAAACGAAATAATTTTGAAAAACCTACATTGTGTTTAAGGGCACTTATTCAACCCCCCCTTCTAAGTGATAGCCAAGTAGTCTAACAAGTGGTATCACGAGTCCGGTTAAATTTTGTTTACAAAATTCGGAGGATTGTGCCAATTATTAGAAAAGATGGCTTTTGCACCGAAAGGGGCGTATAATAGGGCTCCTATATTCAATGGAGATCATTTTGATTATTGGAAAAGTAGTATGCGAATTCACATCAATTCTTTTGATGGTGAAGTGTGGAATGCTATTGAGAACGGTCCGTTTGTTCCAACAATCACCGACCTCAATGGTATTGTCACCAATAAGCCTATGGCACAATGGACGGATGATGAAAAGAAAAAGGTCAATTACGATGCAAAGGCACAAAACATACTTATTTCATCCCTTGGGATTGAACAATTTTATCATGTGTCGCATTGTTCTACGGCCAAAGAAATGTGGGATACATTAGTTACTCATTTTGAGGGAACTAATGAGGTCAAAATTTTGAAAATAAACACCTTAACTCAAGAGTTCGAATTATTTCATATGCAAGATGGTGAAACCATTGCGGATATGCAACAACGATTTGTAAAAATCACCAACAAGTTACATGGTCTAGGTAAACCAATCACAAATCAAGATGCTACTAATAAGATTTTGAGATGTCTTAATAGGTCATGGCAACCAAAGGTCACCGCAATCAAAGAAGCGAATGATCTTACTACTTTGAGTCTCACAACCTTATTTGGTAAGCTAACGGAACATGAACAAGTGCTTAATTTGTTGGGAAAGCATGAAAAAGGTGAGAAAAAGGAAAAACACAACGAAAAAGAAAAAGAAAAGGATAAGAGGTCCATTGCTCTAAAGGCCTCCAAATCCAAGTCCAAAAAGGTTGAGCAAGTGGAAAGTAGCTCAAATGAAAACGATTCCGATGATGAGGAAATGGGGCTCTTCATTCGACGCTATAATAGATATATGAGAAAGAATGGGATAAGATATTCCGATGAAAATCTTAAGAAGTTTCGGAAAGATAGTGGTTACCGCCGGAAGAATGAAGATGATAGGCACTCCAAGAAAGGGGCATGCTATGAATGTGGCAAAGTTAGTCATTTCAAGCCGGATTGCCCTAAGCTCAAGAGAAAAGAGAAGGAGTCACCTTCATTCAAAAAGGGAAGCAAGGACAAAGGAAAGAAAGCTTATGTTGCATGGGAGAGTAGTAGCTCTTCATCTCATTCATCATCAAGCTCTAGTTCAAGTGATGAAAGCGAAGTGGCTAATGTATGCTTCACAACTCATCATCACAAAAAGAAGGATAAAGCTCCCAAAAAGGTAAACCGAAATCCCTATAGCTCATATACTTCGTTAGAATATCATGATTTGCAAAGTGCATTTGAGGGCCTATGTAGTGAAACTAGGAAAGCTTTCAAACGATTAAAAGAAATTATAAAAGTTAACAAAACTCTTGAAAAGAAAGTTTCCAAAACGTAAGAAGAGTTGAAAGCTTTCAAGGTATCATTATTAGAAAGGTCAACTGCAAGTCATGATAATAGTAAGATAGTTGGTTGTGATAATTGCATCACTTTGTCAAAAAATATTAAGACTCTCAAGGACAAAGTGGAAGATTCATCACAACCTAGAGTCTCTCATCAAGTTGATCCAAAACATTTTCAAAATACTTTGAAAGTCAAAAACAAAAGTTCTAGACACCTCAAAATGGATCAAAAGAAGAGTGACTCACATATCACTTGTCACTATTGTTGTTGTGAAGGCCATACCATTGCAAAATGTAAAGCTAGGAAATTGTTGGTACCTAAGGGCGTATTGCAATGGATGTCAAAACTCAACAAAACCTATTTGCATCACCAATTAGGACCCAATGTAAATTGGATACCTCTCTCTTATGTTTAATTGTTGTAGGAAAAGTGCCTTGATAGTCTAGAAAGGAGATGGTTTCTAGATAGTGGATGTTCAAGGCACATGACGGGTGATGTCTCGCTTTTTATTGAGTGCAAAGCAAAGAAGAAAGGCTATGTTACCTATGGAGACAACAATAAAGGCACTATTCTTGGTGTAGGTACTATCGGTAATCCTTCTACTATAACCATATCTAATGTTGTACTTGTGGATAACCTTAAGCACAACTTGTTGAGTGTTGCTAAGCTTTGTGATAAAGGGTTCATAATCAATTTCAAACCAACCTTTTGCACAATCGAAAGTAACAAAGACAAGAATGTGATTCTTAAGGCTATTAGGCATGGAAATGTATACATGTTGGACCTAAATGATAATTGCCTAAGTGGTGCTAAGTGTCTCATAACCAAGAATGATGAATCTTGGTTGTGGCACAAAAGAATGGCACATCTTAATTTCGATTTACTAAATAAGAAAGCTTCTAAAGATCTTGTAATCGGTCTACCTAAAATTCATTTTTCAAAAGATCACTTGTGTGACGCATGCCAAATGGGTAAACAAACTAAGGCTTCTTTCAAAACTAAAAAGTTCATTTCAACTACTAAGCCTTTAGAGTTAATCCATATGGATCTTTTTGGACCATCAAGGACCAAAAGCCTTGGTGGTAATTACTATGGACTTGTGATTGTAGACGATTACTCAAGATTTTGTTGGACATTATTCTTATCTAGTAAAAGCGATACCTTGTCCGCCTTTAAACAATTTGCTAAGATGATTTAAAATAAGCTAGACCTTAAGATCATTTCCATTAGGAGTAATCATGGAGGCGAATTTGAAAACAATAACTTTGATAAGTTTTGCTCCAAACATGGCATTGAACACAATTTTTCAGCTCCACGAACACCACAACAAAATGGGGTAGTGGAGAGGAAAAATCGAATTCTAGAAGAGTTAGCTAGGACTATGTTAAGTGGTCTTCCTAAGTATTTTTGGGCCGATGCGATAAGCACCGCGAGTTATGTTCTAAATAGGGCGATCATTCGACCTATTTTGGACAAAACTCCCTATGAAATACTCAAGGGAAGAAAACCTAACCTAAGTCATTTGCGCTCGTTTGGATGTAAATGCTTTATTTTAAATAATGGAAAGGAGAATCTTGGCAAATTTGACCCAAAAGCGGGTGAAGGCATTTTCTTAGGTTATTCATTATCTAGTAAAGCATATAGAGTATACAATAAAAGGTTACAAATTGTTGAAGAATCGGTTCATGTAAACTTTGATGAGACTTTTCCGGAAGAAAATGGGAAAGGTGATGCTATTGGTGCAGGTGTCGACACAACTGACATTTTAAAGGATCAAGAAGTTGTTGGGAGTGATCAACCCTCAACGGAAGTTCCAAAAGAAAAGGATGATAAGCCGTCACCGTCCAATGAAGACAAAGATGATGGAGGATCTTCTTCATCAAAGAATCATCACAAGCAAAGAGGAGCCGGTCTTGCAAAGGAATGGCGTACTCTAAAAGACCATCCCATTGACAAAGTCTTAGGTGATATCTCAAAGGGAGTGGCTACTCGATTTCAAATAAGTAACTTTTGCTCTCACTATGCTTTTGTTTCACAAGTTGAACCTAAAAACTCCAAAACCGCATTACTTGATGAACATTGGATTCTTGCAATGCAAGAAGAACTAAACCAATTTAAAAGAAATGAGGTGTGGGATTCAGTACCACCTCCTCCAAATCATCAAGTGATTGAGACACGTTGGGTTTTTAGAAATAAACTTGATGAAAACGGTGTTATTGTTAGGAACAAGGCACGGTTGGTAGCTCAAGGCTACAACCAAGAGGAGGGCATCGATTATGAGGAGACCTATGCTCCGGTAGCTCGCCTTGAGGCCATTAGACTTTTATTAGCTTATGCATGCAATATGAACTTCAAGTTGTACCAAATGGACGTTAAGAGTGCTTTCCTAAACGGATACATAAATGAAGAGGAGTATGTCAAACAACCTCCCGGTTTTGAAAATTACGAACATCCGGACTATGTTTTCAAATAAAAAGAGCTCTATATGGACTAAAGCAAGCTCCTAGAGTTTGGTATGATAGACTTAGCAAGTTCTTAATTAAAAATGGATATTCAAGGGGAAAGGTTGACACTACACTCTTCATCAAACGTAAGGGAAATGACGTCTTATTGGTTCAAATTTATGTTGATGATATTATTTTTGGATCCACTAACCCATCTCTTGTCAAGAGCTTTTCTAGTCTTATGCAAGGTGAATTTGAGATGAGTATGATGGGTGAGCTAACCTACTTCTTGGGACTACAAATCAAGCAACTAGAAGAAGGAACCTTCATATATCAAACTAAATATTGCCTTGAGTTACTCAAGAAGTTTGGGATGACGGATTCAAAAATTATGGAAACTCTTATGGCATCAACATGTGCGTTAAGCAAAGATGAAGAAGGTAAAGATGTGGAAATTACAAAATATAGAGGTATAATCGGATCCTTACTCTACTTAACGGCAACTAGGCCGGATATTATGTTTAGTGTTTGCATGTGTGCACGATACCAATCATGTCCCAAAGAATCACACCTAAAAGCCGTAAAAAGAATTTTAAAGTACTTGAAAGGAACATCAAATTTTGGCTTATGGTACTCTAAAGGGAATGATTGTTCTTTGGTAGGTTATTCCGATTCCGACTTTGCCGGTTGCAAGTTGGATAGGAAAAGTACTAGTGGAACATGCCACCTATTTTGTAATAGCTTGGTAAGTTGGCATAGAAAGAAACAAGTATCAGTTGCTTTGTCAACCGCCGAGGCGGAATACGTTGCAGCCGGAAGTTGTTGTTCCCAAATACTTTGGTTAAAACAACAACTTCTCGACTACGATTTAAAATTACAACGTGTTCCCATCTTGTGTGACAACACTAGTGCTATAAACCTCACAAAGAACCCCGTGTTGCATTCAAAGACTAAGCATATAGAGATTAGGCATCACTTTCTTCGCAATCATGTAGAAAAAGGGGATGTTATTTTTGAGCATGTGGACACGAAAAACCAACTTGCGGACATCTTTACTAAGCCACTTGCAACGGAACCCTTTATCTATATTCGCGGAGAATTAGGGATCCTAGATATCTCTAACCTAGAATAATGTACTTTAAGCATGCACTTTGTATACATATCATACTTCTTGGCAACTCGGAGTTTTATACAATGGGAAGTGCATCAACACCCTACGGTACAAGGTTAACAAGTATCATCTCTATCTTCTCTTCTTAAAACTTACACACGTATGCCTTTATGAATTCTTTTCAATTATCAACATTACATATTTGTGCTTTTTAATACATTCACATGTTTGCTCATTTCCAAAAATTCTTGCTTTAAGATGAGTAGTAATTCTTAAAGTCCATATGTATCAAATGGCAATGTGTGAAATATTGATGAATTGATGTGTCTATAGCCTAACATGTTGCATCAATACTATCCGTGTATTTCATTTCTTCATGAACATCGTTATATGATATGGCAACATGAAATTATGCATGTGTTGCATTGCTTTGTTTATTTTCGTCCCATATTTGGATATGTTACTTGATTTAAAATGTCGACATGTTACGATATTCATGCGTTGGTTTTGGTTTGTTATTCTACATTCCATATTTGTCATGAAATTTGGTATTCGTCATTTATATATTTTGGCATATCTTGGTATGTATTTATTTGATTAGGAACTTTCATCATATAAGTGCATTTCGACAAATGTAAGTGCACAATATGACTTTGGTTAAAATTGTTTGAACATGATACTTCTAATAGACCCTCTTCTTCTTTTTGATATTGTCAAAGGGGGAGAGATGTGGATGCACAAGCTAAGGATAAATAGCTAAAGAAGTCTTGAATATTATCAACAATGTCAAACGCATTATGGCATCAACTCAGGGGGAGCGTTGCTTATTGTTAGCCTTGATGTTTATTGCGTATGTATACATATTGCTATTTTATTGCATATTAGGTATAGACTTAATTAGCTTATGCATAGTTTTGACAATTATCAAAAAGGGGGAGAATGTAAGTGCACCAGTTCATCCTCATGTTTTAATAATTGTCAAAACACATGAAAATAGAGTAGAACATATTTTGGCAACATTACAAATGACTTGACAGCGAAAAACTATTTTTAACACTTTGAAAAATTGTTTTTAGGTATTATGTATCGATACATAAACATGTGTATCGATACAAATGTCCTGAAATTACTTCAGACTAATTTTGTGCAATTTGTATCGATACATATATCACTTGTATCGATACAAAAGTGGTTTCTCAGAGGCAGAGAGTTACCTGTGTATCGAATCATGCTTGCATGTATCGATACACACCTATGCCTCTCAGAAATCAAGAAAGAACATGATGTATCGAATCATGCCTGCATGATTTGATACATATCAGTCAAGATTTCAAGAAACTGATGTATGTATCGATACACACCCGTGTTTGTATCGATACATAGGTCAAATCTTTCATTTTTAACGCTGGTCAAAGGGTTTGTATCGATACAAACCATCAGTTGTATCGATACATGTCTGTGAAATTTTGCCCAAATTTGCTCAATTCTATTCTCTCTTTAAATAGCAATGTGGTGTGTCATTGTAATAAAAGAGAAATCAGTGAGTAAGTTCAGAAAATGCTTTGGAGTTCAAATTGAGTGAAAATTTGGATCAAAGGTTTCATTCAACACAAGTTCATCATATTCATCAAGTTTGCAATCAAATTGAAGTTGAGTATGGGATCAATTCAATAGAAACTGCAGATCGTGAGAATCTTGGAGGTTCAACAACAAGAAGCGAAGGACTCAGCTGGACGATCGGGTGCGGATTGGCACGGGTTTGATCGTTGGAATCATAGGGCGAAGCTTCGTTGTGTGTTGAGGTTTATTCACATAGTTTACTTTTGATTCGTTATAGGGTTATAAGTTTCAATTGTAAATTGTGCACTTTTTTGTTCATCGTTTTGATCAATATACTCTCAAATAACCCGTTTGGTTATTTGGGGGGAGACGTACTCGGCCAACCGCGTGGACGACGCGAAAGCCGGAGAACTCCCTAATCAAACGCTTGTGTCTTTCTCTCTTTCAATCTTTTACTTTTAGTAATCGCTTTAATTTTGAGTCAATTGAATTTTTCGTGTTCGTACGTGTGCACAAAAATTCAATTGGTATATCTTGATTGTGATTGGATTAGATTGGATACCATTAACTTGCTTGGGCTGTTTAATTGAAACGTTTGATTTCGAATAATTTGATTCCGATCATTTCTAAGTCTATATTCCGTTCAAAGGCTATATTACCTTTCCAGTGATCAATCGGGTGCAAAGAGACTACCGATCCGGTAGGTGCTTCCGCGCATACCATTTAAACGAAATAATTTTGAAAAACCTACATTGTGTTTAAGGGCACTTATTCAACTCCCCCTTCTAAGTGATAGCCAAGTAGTCTAACACATATTGCTATTTTTCAAACCTAATACCTTTTTCAAAACCAAAGCAAATTCATATCAACGAACTTAAATAAAACTAGTAGCACTTGACACGATCTCTGTAGATACGAACTCATTCTACTCTGTAACAGTATCTGGCACCTTCTGTATCTGACAGGTTTCAGAAAACTTTCCTGTCAGAAAACTTTACTGAGGAATGTTCGTCCGTCAGTACATATCAATTAATTTCTAAATTGATTATAAAACAGTTAATCACTAAACTAAGGGGGTGTTTGTTTGAAGGTTATTAAATTCATTCCCAGGAATAATATTCCTAGGAAATAATAATGGAAATTTTATTCCTAGGTATTTTAAAAAAATCATGTTTGGTTAATAATAAGTATATTCCTATGAATTATTGATAAAGATGGGTAAATGAGAAGTTATTAGAAGTTAATTAACTTTTATTTCCCACTTCATGAGAATTTTTCTTTCCCACCCATTTCTTTGGGAATAAAATGGTAGGAATAAGAGAAGTTATTGGAAGTTATTTTATTCAAAAGAACTTTTATATCGAGAAATAATTTTATGTCAACTTTGTAACAAACATGGGTATATACATTCCCACCCATATACTCCAAGGAACATAATTTCTAAACTTGAAACAAACACACCCTTAGTATAAAAATACCTTTCATATAAAATTTTTAAAAATAAATAATTAACATAATATATTTTTAATATTAAGTTAACTAATGATTACAGTTTGATCATGTAAACAAAATATACGTTGGACTGTTGGAGGTTCTTATCAAATGCCAAATCACCACAATGATACGGTTACCGTTGCCATTGCCAATGTCAAATTAAAATTAAGTTACTTCTTTATTTTTAGCATATAGCATCACGCACGCACCACAAAATCAAAATAAAAATAATTTAGTCTCTCCATTTGTGGTTGTTTTCCCTCATTAGATCATCAAATGGGGGCATATAGAGCCGATGACGATTACGATTATCTATTCAAGGTTGTTTTGATCGGTGATTCTGGTGTTGGTAAATCAAATCTTCTTTCTAGATTTACAAAAAATGAATTCAGTCTCGAATCTAAATCTACAATTGGCGTTGAATTTGCTACCAGAAGCATTCGTGTTGATGATAAGGTTGTTAAGGCTCAGATTTGGGATACTGCTGGTCAAGAAAGGTATCTTTTGTTTTTTTTGCATTTAGGAAATGAAAAATCGATTGTATAAATTTTGTTCTATTTATAATTTTTTTTAAAATTTTCTTTGCATAATAAGATTAGCCATTGTTTTTGTTGTTATATAATTATTAAATTAATGTATTATTTGTTATTATCATTGTTGTTATTGAACATTCCTAGAGAAGAAAATTGTTGGAATTGTCTATATTCGAGCTATTAAGGATATATGTATGAGGGGGCATCGACTAGTGCGAGGCCACAAAAGATGCGTGTTTGTTGCGGGTGATATAGTCCTTCTTGGAGAGCTGAGAGAGGAATTAGGACAAATTATATGGAATGCAAGTTTAGCAAAAGGCGGACCATTGCTAGCGTAGAGGTGAAAGTTGGAGATGGTATCATACCATAAGTCACACGGTTTAAATTGTGGTTCTAAGTTGTGATTGCAGCAAATTACACTGCAAACCTTTACATTGCAGTAAAATGTGGGCAAATGCAGTTGATGTTGCTGCAATTGCGGTTGCGATACCATTGGAAGGACCTCTAAAACCATTATGTTCCGGTCATAATTGCAGTTGTAGACCGCAATTTAGAACCATGGTTTAAATGTCTTGGGTTCATATTACAAAACGGTGGAGAAACGGGAGTGGTAAATCATTGAATTCAAGCTGAGTGGTTGAAATGGAGAAGGGCATGAAGTGTTTTATGTGATATAAAAATACCACTTAAACTAAAGGGTAAATTTATTCGTGCATTTGCAAGAACGGTGATGTTGTATGAGACCAAGTGTTGGGCAATAAAATTAAACCAACACGAGAATAAAATAGCTAATAAGCATAGTAGAGATGAGAACGTTTTGTTGGATGTGTGGGTGGTGAGACCAGACGAATAGGATTTGAAATGACAACATGAGAGAGGGGGAGAGAGAGAGAGAGAGAGTGTGTGTGTTAAGGTAGCACCTATTGTAGAAAATATGTCAAAACTTGTCTTAGGTGATTTGGGCATGTGGAGAGAAGACCTGTAGATTCTGTAATAAGGAGAGTAACTAAGATGGAGGATAGTCGAATTGCAAGTGACAGATGAAGACCTAGAAAGACAAATTATTAAGAAAGATCTAGAGATTAACAAGTTGGATAGAGATATGTTATATGACATAGCATTATGGTGTCGTATGATCAAGGTACCTGGCCTTAGTTTGTGGAATAAGACTTTATTGTTGTAGTATAGTATTATTATTATTAAACATGAATGTGGAGGAAATTGTTTAACCCCGTAAATTTTGGGTTTGAGTTAGGCCTATTTTAATTTTCTTAAAATTCTTGTTTAGCTGCTAGGTACCATCCAGTGCATTCGAAAAACATGTTTCGTTTCCAAAATATTACCTTTTGTTTTTCTTTATGCAATGAAGTTGGAACTCATGACTGCTTGCTGAAGTTTATAATTATAGCATGATGGCTGTAAATTTTTTGGTAATTTGATAGAGGAAATTGGGATGTGTCAATATAGTAAATAGTAATGTTGTAAACAAACTAGTTACCAAAAAGTTCTAATAACATATTCACTGCTAAGGTAGCCTCATGGCAACTTCTCTAATTGGTTTCCTTCTAATCAAACACTGATTTGAAGGAAACTGTGATAGAGACTTGAATTTCCTTTATTTTGTTATGCACTCTGTGCCACCAGTATTTGCTCTTATTGCTAGTTTAACTGTATTGTTTAATTTGTGATTTGATTGTGTTAACAAGACTTATTTATTATAGCTTCCTATCGTGGTGGCGTAATTTTTCAAGAATCGAATTCCTTTTACAATGCTCAATGCTGTTTTTTTCCAAAATTTAACATGGAACGGTTCTTTTCTTGTCTGCTTTAGTACAACAGTTAAAATCTTTGAGCCATTAATGTCTTTTTCTTATTAACTGATATATCTTTCCAAGGACATTGGTCCTGTCTCCCAGGTCTTGGAGACTAGTAAACTAGAGAAAAATAAGAACAGAGATAAACCTAATGATTAATACTTGAGGAAGGATAAGCATAAGGGAGAATACTCATGAAGCTATAAACAAAACTGAAAAGACAAAGTTCTGGTTAATTACATTGGTTATTTGATATTATTTAACGTCATTATCATAATTAGGCTGTCCAATTTACTAAAAAGGCGAGAATAATGGGAAGGTAATTTAGTGACTATGTTTCTAGATTCCAGGTTACTAATGATCTAGTTTAATGTATTTTATCAATCTTTCATGTTGCATGTTAATCTTAGTTTGTGCCTCAAAAAAAAAATGTTAATCTTAGTTTTCTTTTCTTTATTAAAGGTACCGAGCAATTACAAGTGCTTATTATCGCGGAGCTGTTGGCGCTTTGTTAGTCTATGATGTTACCAGGCATGTTACATTTGAAAATGTGGAGAGATGGCTAAAAGAGCTGAGAGATCACACAGATGCGAACATTGTCGTGATGCTTGTAGGCAACAAAGCAGATCTACGTCATTTACGAGCAGTTTCAACTGAAGATTCTACAGCTTTTGCAGAACGCGAGAATACATTTTTCATGGAAACATCTGCCCTTGAGTCCTTGAACGTTGAAAGTGCGTTCACAGAAGTGTTGACGCAGATCTATCGTGTTGTAAGCAAGAAGGCCCTTGAGATTGGTGATGATCCAGCTGCTTTACCTAAAGGACAGACGATTAATGTTGGGGCCCGTGATGATGTATCAGCTGTGAAGAAATCTGGATGTTGTTCTGCTTGAGAATGTTGTAAAAGTCTCTGTATTCTTACCCTGAAAATGATGTCCTGTTTATACCATGTAGAGATTGAACTAGACCAAATTTAGGAAACATGCACATTTATTTTGCTTAATTTATATTTTGGCATTGTAAGATATTCATTCATCTAATTTCAAAATTTTCATTTCTGACCTTTTCTTAGTATTAACCATACTTTTATTTATTCACATTCATGCATGTACATCGACAAAGCAAATTATTCGATCTGGTATGTTCACTGCTTAACTTTTTTCATCCTTTCATAATCAAAATAATATTGGAAACATCAAACTTATTGATCTCCAGTTTTGGAGATTAAGTAGCTGACTTAAATTATAAGGAACTTACTCCTTTCAAACTTGGTAATTGGATTTGGCTTTTCAAACACTGTAAGATGAATGTTTTCATCAGTTAACCATATGATTAAGAACTATGACCTGTGGTTTGTGGTGCATCAAGAATACGATGGTGTTTGCTGGCTTCTTTTTTATTTAGCATTGAATGGATTGTATTTATGGTTATATTATTCAAGTTTGATTATTGACAGCTTAATCTAAACAAACCAGCTTTAGCATGTTCATGTCTTGGGCATTGGAAGAGAGAAATATGATATGCACCATAGAACTGTACTATCTGAGGATACTCAAGTTACAGATGATTTTACATAGGAAAGATTTTTTAATGTCCACTCTTGTGAAGAAGATGTTCGTCGTCTACCCTAGCTTAGTTTTGATGAAGACAAAAGCTTATCAATGAAGAATGATCAAAGAAGAAAAAGATTGGAATCAAATATCAAGATTGCATAAACTTTGGGTTTCAAGAGATTTGATCATGTAATAAGCTACCGATGACAATTCATTCATGTATATACTTTAAGTGCTCAATTTCTCTTCATCTAAATGATTTTTATTCAAATGTGATTTTGCATAAAAATATTTTGTCATGCATAAAAATCTCTAAAGCAAAGCTATACAATAAGCTGAATTTTGAAAAAAGTTGTCTGCGACTTTTTAAATCCATTACTCAGTTAACCGGTTTAAAAGGCATGTTGCTGTGTGTAGTTTGAAAACAGTGCAACATTTGAATTTTGAAAACAGAACCTTTTATATTGCGTGTCCGTTAGACCGATTTAAAAAATCCTGGACAGAATGTAAAATTGTGTTTTTTGATGAACCAATGTCATTCTAAACTATTGCAAACCTTCATGAAAATGTATCAAACTTTTGCATCAATTCATAAAGGTTTCTCAAGGTGTATTTAAGGCAACACACATTATTTTTCAAATCATCTCTTTCATATACATAATTTTTACATACAATTCAAACAATTTCTTAAAAGAAACTTTGTGCATAACTTTCATATCATTGAAAAGAGTTTCTTTTATATTTTTTTGAGCACTTAAGTATATGTGTTTGAATTGTGATCAAGAGAATGAGAATATCAATTTTCTTTGTTAGAATTGATTCAAGAACATTATTTTCATATTTGTTCAAAACTTGTAATTTAATCACAAAGTGTGTGGTGATTTTTTTTGTAACATAAAGTGGTATACTTTCTGGTTTATGTTAGAATCATCATAGTGGTTGATGGTTTGTGAAAAGGTCAAGTCCACCATAAGTTTGGTGCTTGTGAAATCAAGGAAGTGGTGTACTTCTTTGTTATGTTAGAAGATTGTAGGATAGGTCTTGGTGTAAGACTTGTACAAAGATCTAACACTGAAAAATCTCTCACAGGGTGTGAGAGGACTAGAGTATCCTTAGATTAGATGGAGAACCGTTATAAATCTTTTGCATCTTTTTCTCTTTCCCTTCTCTCTTTATTTTTCTGCACTTTATTCATATCTTTATCATACACTTTCGAGAAAAATAAAAAGACCATAAACATCTCTAAAATAATTGAAGAAAAATCTAAGAACTTAATTCACCCCCCACTTAGGTTGCACTCTTAAACTTCTAAAATTTGTTAAGAAAATATGATACCAAATTATTCAGAAAGTTACTTCTAACCTCCATTGTGTTCTTAAAACTTGTACCCTCTAGATTGATCAATCCAGATGGAAGCAACTTTTAAGATACATTAGGATGAAAAGAAGCTCTCAATTATCCATTTCAAAAAATCTCATCCCCTAAAAGATGAACATGTTACAACATTCTCTTTTTTGTGATACTTAACATTATTGGCAACCACTTTTGATGAATAACGATATATCCAAATTAGGAGCAACACTTGCATAGTTACAGATGTGATGCAAAAGCAGTAGGATTAGGAAAATATTTTAGGATTTTTGTTCATTGCTAAAGAGGTCCATTTACGTGAAAAACATAATAAAATATGGCACATTAAATCTTTCTTGAGAGACAAGTGTGATGGTTAAAAATAAGGAGAAAAAGTTGAGTATGATTTAAGCATAAATTAGGAGGATAGAAATGTGATTGACCTACTGTTTTGTGTCTTCTTTTAGTTTCCTTTACCTGTACAGCTTGTTTGGTTGGGGTGATTTAGCAGAGAGAGAATTACGAGCGAGAGAAAGAGAGGAGAAACTAGCCACTTCTCTTGTTTGGTTGATGAAAGAGACAGCAGAGAGAGAAAGAATCTGGCTTGAGCCACGCAAATTTTGTTTCTTCGCTCAAGTGCGAAGAAAGACGGATGATGCATGTTCGTAACTTCCTTTTTCCAAATATACCACTATCTCTTTCCTTACTTCATTGTCTATTCCCTTTTTCTCTGTCATATACCTCTGTGAGTTTCATAACCAATTCTCATGACTCTTCCATAGCATAACCAGGTTCTATGTGCATAATGGGGGATGCTGGTCCTATTTCAAAGAGACAAAGATGTGTGTGGGAGGTGGTGGTGGGGTTGGGAAAGCTTTGGATTTGATTTTGGGAAAGTTATGGCTTTGAGAAATTTAAATAAATATTAAACTCCACCTAAATTATATACTGTATTGTGTTTGTTTAAAAAAAAAAAGTAATGTATTGTGTTTTTTTAGTTTAAGGGCACTCTTGTCATTTAAAAAAATAACAACATTTCTCTCTTCTCATTTTCTCTTGTCTTACTTTCTCTTATACCAAACAATACATAAAATCTACTATATTTCTCACATCTTTCTCTCTTCTCATACTCTCTCTCACATATTTCTCTCTTCTCATTTTCTCTTCACAACCAAACATACTAGTACTGTACACGAGACAGAATAGACCATGAATTCCTTTTTATATCATGTGGTCATTATTTTCTCTTTATCTTCAAATAATATATTCTCTTTATTCTATCCACTCAATTTCCGCCTATAGCTAATTTACATGAAGTGAAATATTCAAATTCAAAACTTAATAATATGCATTACAGCAAAAAAAAAAACAAAAGACTACTTTCGTTGTTGTTAAAATTGAGGATGAATCCTACAGTGTTCATAAAAACTAATCTTACGATTGCACATAACCTCGTGGATTTGATTTGCGCTATGCCAAATCAAGAGATTGCCCTAATCGAGTTATTCTTGTGCCCAATAAATCGTCTTAATGCTCTTATAATGACATATATGCATAGGAAACAAAATACACTCAAATGAACTGAATTGAGTTTGAAACCGAAAGCCACAACATACGGAGAAAAAAAAAGCATATATAATCAAGATTTCAAGTCATTAAGTGAAGGAGTAATTGCACTACATGCTACCAACATGGAATGTTAATATTCAATATAAAGAAGCTAAACAGACATATAAAATGTTAAAAATATAGCAAGAGCATTGGAGAAAGACTTGATCGTGCGACATGCCCCACGAAATTTACTTGCGAGCTTCAGCCTTCTTTTGTTCTTTGGCTGAAACAATTGTATAGAATTATCAGTTTCAAAATTCATTCTTAAGGGTATGACAGCAAAGAATAAGCAGGAAAAATATTATTAAAAACATACCCGCTTTCTCTTCTTCTCGCTTTTTAGCAGCTTCAGCTCTTTCTTGACGTATAAGAGCTAAACGATCTGTAAGACAGGGTTATAGAACATTGGTAATCAGGGAATTAAAATCTCACATAGGTAAATAACTTTGTAAAAAATATGGTATATCAAGTGGCGTTAGGTTCGAAAACAAATAGTACCTAAATCTTTCCTCGATTGTTCTGTTTTTCCTTGCTCTTGAAGTTTCATGTAGCGCTCATGAGCTCTCTGTTTCTCTATCTCCTCTCTGAAAACAGAAGGCAAATTTTCAATATATTAGAAAATCTGTTAATACAGAAGATTCATCTTCAATATTTTTTCAATTTATAACTGACATGTGATCCCTGTAAACAGTAAGCAAATGAAAAATAAAGATACCTTTCGCGCCTTGAGAGTTCACTGGTTTTCCCAATCTGCATTATGAAGGAAATAGCATTATTCTTTTCATGTGATTTTATCGTTACAAAGATATCTAAGAAAGGACAAAAAATGGAACAATAAACTCACATCAATGTCTCTAGCTTTAATGGTCTTAGGCTTTACCAAGTTGGGATTTTGAATCTCAATAACCCCTTGAACACCTTTTGCCTTCTGCAGACATTATATAACATCATCAATTTCATTTCAATGGGGGCAGACCATATAAACAACTGAAACTTGTAAAAAATGTACAAAAGAATATTGTAGAGACTTCTTATTGTAATGTACTGACAGTATTTTCATCTTCAGATTCTTCTTCAGATTCTTCATCGGAAACTTCATTAGTTGGCTCCTCTTCATTCTCAGGTTCTTTCTAATAAGATTGTAGAGAAAATTAGCATGTTATACAATTGTCATTTGTAAAACATATAATGAAAATGGAGACAAGCAATGCATAGACAAAAATGAAGTGTCAGCACAGAATAAAGAGTTAGACACCCTGCAGTCCAGAAAATTCTGCAATCGTCTCACACAAAAGGTTCAAGGTAGGTCTCTACTTGACAATATAGCAATAACTACTGTTGATGCATGTTAAATTCCAAGCTCAAATTTCAAAAGTATATTTGGTCCTTGCCTTTATCAAGGATCTATTAATTGATTAAATGCTATTCAGTTGTTTTGCATATGAAACAAGCATTTTTGCATCTTCAACTCTTAGCCAATGTCAATAAATTTCTACTATCTACTACTTCTTTTATTTCTCTCTGATGACTGATATGAAACAGGAATAAGTGTACCAATGTCAGGTTCGACAATGGTGCTCAAAGTTTGAATTTAAAACACAAATTGAATTTAAAATTGAAAAGGAACCAGAATAAAAAAGTAATGTGTTATGCGAAAAACTAAAATAAACAGGACATGAAAACATGTTCTTTTGCATATTAACCTATGAACATGTGAAAACTATATTGCTAACATACTTTGTGCAGGTATCAAACCAGTGCAGGCATGTCAATGACAAGAAAATAAAAGGTGAAGTAGGAGGTAGAAAAAAACCTGTCTAAATGTCTTAGGACGAGTGGAGGTTCCAGCAACTGCATTGATCATAAAAAACATCAAGTTTTCAGAAGAGCTTGTCCAGACCAGAAACAATTTATAATTAAATATAGTACATCCATAGTTGTCCTATCCAGTCTCCTTATTTTTAAGGAGATCAAACACACCCATAGAGAAAGCTACAAACCATAATTTTATTTGATAAACCGATGAAAACTTTTCCTTCAACCCCTATATTTATATCTTCACCCGTACAAACTAAATGTTTTTCCAATTTTACCCCTTTAGCATTTCACTTCACCCCACAAAATATTAAGCTTTATGAAATTCAAAAGGTTACAAACCGGGAGAGATTGGAAATGATTTCCGGTTTCCTCTAATTCCGTTCGGTTTCACCATCTCTCTAACCCTTCCACGACTCCCTCACTTCCTCTACCAATTCCTTCTCTGAACCCTTCAGTGATCTGGTTTCTTCCTTCAGTAAATGGTACTCGATAGTGGGTTGTGCTAAATTCAGGGGAAAAACAAACGGGGTTTCCTTAAATCACTCAAAGGTTGTTTGTTTGCTGCAATTTGACGGTGATTCATCATGCTGTGGTTTTAAACATAACCATGTTAGTGTTTTGGTCAAAGGGTGTACTTAGATTCTTGATGATTTGGATGATTTGTACTTAGATTATAGAGATTATAATTTGGATGATTGGTGGACAAAATTGTATGTTCTTCATGGTAAGCCTGGTGCTTTTAATTCATGATTTAGTTCATGTGTTCCGAAAACTTTCTTGAAGTGTTATGGGTTTACAATTTGATTACCAGAAAACTTTGTTGTAGTTGTGAATGTTATTGGAAAACTTAGTTCATGTGTTCCGGAAACCTTTCTTGAAGTGTCCCGGGTTTACAATTTGATTACAGGAAAACTTAGTTCATGTGTTCCAAAAAAAAAAATCTCAATACCAGAAATATTATGTGGGGTAAAGTCAAAAATAAAAAGGGTAAAATTGGAATTGTTTATATTTTGGAGGGGTGGGAGGAAATTTTTTCTAAACCAATCAATCAAGCATGCAAAGGCATCACTATAGCTTAAAGCTGGTGATCTCAACTAGGTCGGCACCATAAACCCTATCTTCAATTCTAAGAACAAATCTTCAGAAAGCCTCAAACTTGCAGTCTATTCAGATCTAACAGTCCCATAAAAAAATAAAAAATAAAACATTTTTTGAACAAACCTCCGAATGAAAAAACTGAAAGTATTAAAAGCATATCCACAAACCAAATAACTTTATTTTAGACTAAATAATCAAATTTTGCAACAACAAAAATCATGGATTCATGCGATGAGTGAAGGAAAATTAAAGCATACCAACCAACCAAAATCTATTAATCAAACCAAAGATACAAAGTTTTATCGGAAATCGAGCAGAAAAATGAAAAGGGATTGATTGAATTGCACTTACCCATGTCTTCATGGGTCGAAAAGTTGCGGCGACCAGTGGGCTTAGCCTTGAATTTTCCCCTTCCCATGGTGAAAATTGCAGAAGTAATTGGCTCTTTTGATTTTCAGTGAGCCTTCGATGGATTGAATTTGAAGAGTAGAGGACTAAGGGTGATGCACTTCGCCCAAATCCTGTGTTTATCGAAAACCCTAATCTAATAATTCTGACGTGCTTAAATACAATTTTGCTTTAACCTCATTTATTTTATCATTTTAATCTATCTATTTTTATTTTATTTTTAATAAATCCTTCTAAGTTTGAAAAAATAAAATAAAGAAATACTCCTTCAAATACAGACATGACTTTGTTGGTGATGTCATCTGTGAAGAAAGAAACACATGTGAACTTTTTGACGGACTCACTAGAGAGGAGATCTACACTGAGGCCCACCGATATTTTGGTGTACGGGTGGGTAGGAGGAAAATATGCATGTGTGGACTTGACTGGGGTATCCTCACTTGTGGGATTGACCATTGGAGATTTTACAGTAGGACAGGCGGCCCTCAAAACTGCTTCAAGCAAAGTAGCAAAACATGAGAGAGTGTGTTCTAACAATCAACATGCATTTATACCATTTGCATTCGACACGTTTGGTTTCCTAGCGGCAGATGCTGTGGATATTTTGAAAATAGTTCAAAGAGTCATGATAGCAATGTAGTGTTTCCTATGTCTCTAGATATAGTATTTAAGAGGATTGATTTTGCAATTTAAAAAAGGTTAGCGGCGCAGCTTGTTGTCGGTTTATCTTTCACTTAAATGTAATTATCCTACTGTTAGCCCATATTTTTACTAAGTAAAAATATGTTCTAAATATATGAATAAACTTAGTTATATAATTATTTTAGTCATTAAATATGTTTGGTTTTCAGAGCCAATGAATTTAATGAGCAATCATGCATGAACATACAATAAATGTTCTATTATTGAACATTTTATTTTAAATGCGTATTCTTCTTCTTTCAGGATCCTTTCGATTTGGTCGAAGCGTCAGTAGGGTCGAAGTATCCAGTAGCGCAAGAATAATTTATGGACTTAGCGAAATATTCAAGGGAAAGCATTGCTATTTCGACTTCGATGGATACAACGGCTAAATCAGAAGATAAGAAGAAATTCAAATTCAAAATATGTGTCAAAGACACGCGTCCTCTCTGTAGTTTTCTAGGCGTTATTAGCAGTTAGGAATTAGTGTCTATAAATAGCGTAGTTATGTGATCGAGAAAAAGGTCACAATCATTATACAAAATCCACAGAAAACTCAAAGTACCGATGTCAAAGCGAGAAACGAGTGCTCGAAGGAGAATGTATGTAATGTGAACCACTTTTCATTCTGTAATCATTTACATTTGAATGCAATTTACAGTTTCTAATCTTATTCCAATTGCCTTTTACTTTCGACTCATTCTTTCCTTCTGTTTATTCAATTGAATAAACATTCTTTCTTGCATTTCAAGTTATATAAAACGTAAAAACAACACTTTATGAACATAAGAACAATAATGAATATCATTTACTTTGAAAATATAAACAAAAGCACTATGTCCCGAGATTTACTAGTTGGTCTCTCTTGTAATAATCAAACTAGCGTTGTTTACCAAATTTCACAGTAAACAAATTGGCACGCCCAGTGGGACTGTGTGCTTTATGTTTAAATTTCTTCAAAGTTTGTGTAGTTAATTTGTTCTGCATTTTGTGAATTGTTTCCAAAAGTTTTGTGTGTAGTGTATGCTTTTGAGGAACGGGAAATTACTCCCTGAAATGGTTAGACCACCACCCAGAAGTAACCCAAGACAAAATATGGAAAATCCAAACGAAAACAATAATAATAACGATTCGAATGCATCAACCGCTTCGAGCGTTTCTGAGGCCATAATCCCTCCTGTAATCAGTGAGATTGTGCCCAACGCTAGTGGGACAACAGTTTCTGCCCCAATATCTTCTGTGGTAAGTGCCACAATGACAATGCCAACGTCTACAGTGGTACCTTCGACCACTACAGAACCTATCTTGACTCTTTCCCATGTTATGGAGGGAAATTTCTCTCCAAATAGGTCAAATGTTAATGGGGGTGGCGCTAGTTCCTCTACTTTCTCATTACCCTTTTCCCAATATGTGGGTCAGGGCACAAGTAGGAACTACCCATATGGTATGCCTACCAGTATGATGCAGGGTTTACAAACAAGTGCATCATTATTTACAGAGTCAGCACCAGACGTATTTGTCCCTAATAATCAGATAGTTTCTGGTTCTGCTACTCGAAACATTAACCCCTCTCTAACCAACAATGCCTTGAATGCTTTAAGGCAACAAATGGATGAAAGTAATCATGATATGGTCAATATGCTAACACAACAAATTGGTACAGTATTTAACCCATTAATTCAAAATACAAACCAAAGTTACCAATTGTTGGCTAATCAAATGGGAAGAATTGCTGATTTCTTTGGGGCTCCTCAAGTCCCTAATCAACAAGTTCCCCAAATTCAAAATGCGGTGCCCTTGCAAATTGCACAAGCACCAAATAATGCCATTATGCTTGCACCAAATAATGTTGGAAACCCTTTAAACCAAATCCAACAGCCAGTGCCAGTGGTCGAACCACAAGTGCAAATTCAGGCATAGCAACAAGCTTTGCCCCAGGTCGAGCAAAATCCTAGAATTGTGTTGGTAAATAGGAACCAAAATGCTGATGATGTAGTGAGAAATGTCCAGAACAATAACTTTGCTGGGCAAAATAACATAGCCAATTTGGTCGAAACCATCCTGGCACAAAATGGTTTGAACGTAGGCATGCATAGGCCTCATTTTGTCTCTGCCTTGTCAGAATATGTGCTTCAAGCAGAATTGCCAAGGGGTTGGAAGATCCCAAAGTTTACTAAATTTGCTGGTGATACTAGTGAATCCACTGTTGAACACATAGCAAGATACTTAACTGAGGCAGGGGATTTAGCAAATAATGAGAATTTAAGAATGAAGTATTTTCCAAATTCTCTAACAAAAAATGCTTTTACATGGTTTACCACCCTCCCTCCACATTCAATTTTCAATTGGAATCAATTGGAGAGGGTTTTCCATGAGCAATTTTACATGGGACAATCTAAAATAAGTCTCAAAGAATTAGCAAGTGTTAGGCGCAAAACTCCTGAGTCTGTGGATGATTATTTGAATAGATTCCGCTTACTTAAGGCTATGTGTTTTACTCAAGTGCCTGAACATGAATTGGCCGAAATGGCTGCTGGTGGCCTAGATTATTCGATCAGAAAGAAGTTAGATACTCAGCATCTAAAAGATATGGCCCAATTGGCTGATAGGGTTCGACAGGTCGAACGCTTGAAAGCAGAGAAGGCTAGAAATTCAAAGTATCATAAAAAGGAAAAAGTTGCTTATGTGGAAACGCATGATAGTGACCAAGAATATGATATCTCTTATGAAGATGTTGAGCAAGGGGAGATAGACCTAGCAGAATTAAAACCTGGTCCCCCTTACACTTGTAAACTTTTAAAACCTTCAAATGGGAAAAACCCCGTTGAACCAAAAAATGATAAATATGTTTCAAAAACTTACACTTTTGACATAACAAAATGTGATGAAATTTTTGATTTATTGGTTACCGATGGTCAAATAGTGGTTCCAAAAGATATTAAAATACCTCCATTAGATATGAGAAAGAAAAGAGGTTATTGTAAATATCATAATTTTCTTGGACATAGAACCTCACAGTGTGTACTTTTCAGGGACTTGGTTCAAAAGGTTTTGAACGAAGGAAGACTTAAATTTGGTGAAAAACCCAAAGCCACAAAGGCAAATCAAGAATCTTCACAGAATGCTGATACCCTATATGCAGAACCACAGGCTATTATGATGGTCGAAGCCTTGGAGGTTACAGAGGTGCAAGTGGAGAAAATCCCTGAGGAGGAATACTTTGAAAAAATGAAGGTAGTATATCCTCGAGCTGAAGAGGATTTGATTGATTTTCTGAACAGATGCAAGCTAGAGAACAAAGGAGTGATGCTTTGTGCTCGTTGCAGTGTTGTTTGTGATAAAGAGGCTACTGCAGGCCTTATGAAGTTCCAACCAGTGGCAAATAGGCAGGGGGCAAACCCAAAACAGCCTCATGACAAAGGAAAGGGCATTCTAACTGGACCAAGTAATAGGGTCCAAACTGATCGAAGGCCCACTTTCCTCCCATCTGGTTCGATCCCTATAGAACGCTGGATGCACCAAGGAACCATAAAATTCAACAAAGGTGCAATGGGAGTTGGTGGCTCCAGTGGCACCAAACTAAGCTACTCAGAGGATGTTAACAAATACTCTTACAAGAATAATTATAAGGGTAAACATCCAATGACAAGAACTCAATGGCGTAGATTCCAACGCCAGAAGAAATTGGCTGCAACTAATCTTCAAACAGGCCAATATAAAGAAGTGGCTAGAAGGCCAGCAAAAGAAAGGATCCTTCCTCTTATAGAAGAAAACAAAATGGAAGATGATGATCTGCTGGACTCTGAGCCAGATTTTGAAATAATATGTGTGGTTTCCATACTACCATCAGAATATGATGTTCAAACAGAGGTAACTGAGCTCGAAACTGATTTCGACCAGTTAGAAATGGCTGATCCTAAGCCAATATGTTACTATGTCATGAACAATGGCTGTATCGAAGAGCAACAAGCTACATTCGAAATGAAGGAAAATAGTAATAGAAAAGCAGCGGAATTTTAAAATTTTTCCTTCCAATTGATCCTTACGAATGATCATGACTCGTGTTTAGGATTTTACCTCTTAACGAAAATCCCTTCTTTCACGAACAGTTGGTGATTAGTGCTTTGAATCACGAGCAAGATCACGAACAAGTCACCATCACGTTGATCACAAGCGTTAATAGTATAACGCCTCTAGCTAGTCCACACGAACAGATGCCTCCAAAAGAGTGCTAGCTCCAAGAATGAAGGTTTCTAGTGAGAGGTGGGAAAATAAGGATTAGGGTTTTAGCAATTGATTTTCAACAACCCTCTTCTTTCTCACAAGTGTTCTATTTATAGAACCACTTGTCTTGTGCACCAAGACAAACTATTTGCCATTGGGCCACAATTATACTAAAACCTTTTAATTAAATAAATCTTTTAAGAAACGCACCCCCATGTGTCATGTACACATGAGTGCTTTCTTTTTCATAACAAATTATGATAAGCTTATTTAATTACCATGATACCCTTATCATATTTCCTTAATTCTCTGAGGTGCACCATACCTTGCGGTGTTCCAATTTCACACTAGCCTGTTCTTATGTGTGTGACCCTTGTAGGTTTCCATAACGTTGGCAATTATATTAAATCCTCTATTTAATATAATAAACAATGAGCGGTATCTAGCAACACATCATTGCTACCCAAGTTATGAGAAATTAACATGTGATCTAAAACACAACCTCTAGTGATAATATCAGTGTGTATAATTACCCATTTGCCCTTTATGTCTATATTGAACACAAAGCATACTTAGTGTCATCTTTGTCCAGTTCAATATTGGGCCCATGACATTTATCCTGTTATGCAGGATTGGCAAATTCCATCTAGGTCACTACTGTCCCTCAGCATGCTTTGTGAAGTACCCATTAACTGCCTTTATGGTCATCCTGTTACGGACAACGTTAGATCAGCAACAAAGCACTTGACTCCACATCTAGGGTACAAAGTGGTTTCAGGTCTAAGGGCGGCTTACACCATTATCACCATGAGAGTAACTTATGACACTTTGCATAACTTTGCATGTAGTACTCTCATAGCGGGTCAATCCGGTATAAATATTACTCTTAATATTTATACCTATGTCAAGACTTGATAACTCCTTATCCCATGATCCATGAGATGCGATCATCAGTCTATCTTCATAATAGTCTTTACGCTTTAAGGTTATCCCATTTAACCATAAAGCTCGACTACGGATACTTTAAGAATAGTGTCCTTATGTTTAATATTATCTCATGATTAAGTCACACTTAATTATTAAACGGACTTTCTATTCTAGGGACTTCATTATTTTGCAACCTTACAAACATAATGAAGAAATGCCATATTTATATTCAAAGTCCTAAAGCAAATACTATGAAAATAGATTGGCTCTTAGGGCTTACTCCAACAATCTCCCACTAGCACTAAAGCCAATCTAGGTTACTCTCAATACCTATAGACTTAGTATGCCCATCACGCTTCAACTGCGCAAGAGGCTTTGTTAGTGGATAAGGAACTATTTCCTATGTTGGTATCTTACGTATCTTCCAACGTTCTATTTCGATCTCTATCGAAATATATGAGTGTCTAAGTATATTCATGAATCGTCGGTGAGATCTATTCTCAAGTGTTCTTGCAAGATTAAACTATTACCATCACTAATGTGATTAATGTGACTTGTAACACCGAAAACATAGCTTTAGCTCAATCATGAGCCAAACGATCCAATCTTAAATACTCAACTTATTTAACTGAAACAAACATATTACGAAGCTTATCTTATAGCTTTCAATGCTTGTATTCAGCCATGATATACAATACATTAGTATGGAAACTTCCTTCATTATAACTTCCTTATAATGATCCTTCCCATACCTATCTATTTCAAGAAATAGGCCTTGGTTCCTTTAAGGTCCTTAGGGATATTCTTGAAGGTAAGTTAGTGTCAAACACTAATTTCAATTTTGGTACATAGGTTATTCCTAACTCTTTAGGAATTCTTGCCTAAGTGTTTCATCAAGAGTTATTTTCCTAGTCATGTCTCACATGTATAAGAAAAATGTCTTGATGATTAATATGATATCAGATATTATCACTCCCACTAAAACTTTGTATGCACAAGATTTATATTTGTCCTTCATTTGTTTTCCACAAAACTTTCAAAAGGAACAAACATTCAAATTTATTCGATCTAGTCAAAATTAGATAGGTTTGTCCTTGTTAATTTGTTTTCATAAAACTTCATAAAAGGAACAAACAATAATTTAATTTTCTGAGAACTCTATCTAATCAAAATTAGATAGCTACAAGTTATATACCTTTCTAGCATCATTTGGATCAACAAAACCCTTACGTATATGTCCAACACATATATATGAGGTCATTCCAATTATGGAATGCAACTTTGTTATCCATCTACCAAAACATGTAGTACAACATTTATCAGAACCAATCAAATATTGTAAGGTATTCTTAATACCATCCATATCAGTGTTCAAAGGGAATACTCACTTTCATCGTATGAGTCTTACTCATCTTGAAGACATAACCATTATCTACATAAGGTTAGTGTATATGGATTCTGTATGAATTTTCATGGCATTTAGCCACTTCTCATAATCTAGATCGTCTTACGACCTTTTAGAAAGTCAAAGACTCATCTTCCATGAGAATCATATCACATTGCTGAGTCATGATAAAACCATGCCTTGTAGCCATATGTGATATGTTAGACTTATCTTGGATTTGTGCAACTTTAAAACAATGGTTCTTCAACAACCTTGAGGAACCGGTTTGCATTCCCTTTTAAATAAATACGTTTTGTGGTACTTGAATTTATTCAAGTTCTATATCACTCTCACTGTCCTTTTTAGAGACACACTCCCACTAGAGGAATGTTTCAAACCTAGCAACAAAACAACCTTTTGTCCTTAAGAGTGATATAGGACCAATATCCCTTTCTTTAGGATATTTCCACTTATTCATTCATTCATTTGGAATTAGATTTATCTAATAAACTTTAATCCAAAATTCTCATAAAGACAAACTTGGTACTCTTACCTCCATATCGCATATGGTGTCTTTATGATCATTTTAAAAGGGAACTAATTGTGGGTGAAGATTAATTATAAGTAAAGAGATTTATAGAAAGAGTCAATATATAATTAAACTATCCTTAAATCATGTCAAACATGATGTGATAAAATAGTTATTATAGTCCTTTAATTAAGTATTTACTTATATGACTCATTCATATAACTTAAATACTTTTGTCGAGTTCTATTTTCTTCATTGTTGAATTTCTTTGACAAATTCAAAGATTTCTAATTGGTGTCATACACCTACCAACATCTAATGATTTTAATCATCAATGTTAATGAAGTAAAATAAACTCAATATACCAAATATGTTTAGTGGTCGACATACATCTCATGTATATTGTTCAAATAGGTCATGCGTTATTTTATTGACACATCGAATATTTGTACTAAACCACAATGCTCTTGATATATTTAAGGTCCAAATCATATTTGGCTCTTATCATGATTGTTATAGATAACCCTATCAAGACCATGGAACCCTAGTCCATTACTTGACTTGGAGTAATAGTATAGAAGACTTTGCTTAAATGATAGGACCATTACTTGTCTTATCATTTAAGGCTACAATTCATATATTGTCAATACAAGATATACAATTGCTACTTCTATTACTAGATGAAATTTAATAACAATTATTGTGTTCCATTTCAAACTCGATTTTAAGTCATTGCATAAGCTCTCATTATCAATGAAACAATTTTCATTCTAGATATGGGTTGACTTTAAATTATAGCCAATGTTCTAATTCTTTAAGCATCTCTATTTTCGAAAAATTGAGATTCAACATCTTGTATCATATACTTTTGATGTTGAAATAGAAATTTTGACTTTCTATAACAATATGTGCATTATTGAAGTCTCACTTCATACTTTTTGGTTTGACTCTTCCAAGAACTATTTACGTCATTTTTATTTAATGGTCTAACCATAGCCGTTCTACTTTGACAACCATTTTGTACTATTCAAATAAGAGGAATATAAATCTTATTTATATTATATCTCAAATCTTTGATAGTGCAAATTAATTCTCATTCAACTCAACAAATTCCGGTAGATATTCAAAACAATTTTGGCTATATCTATTCCATTATAATTTGTTAGATTGATCCTATGACCAACTTTTTGATCCATTGAGAAATTTATCATACTCTAAAGTTCTTTCAAAAGGATCTTACTTGAGATTAAATGATCACATCATTTATTAGTATGATATATTCTATGTCTTGATGTCAACTTGATTACTTCTAACAAGTATCCCTTTCTTATCTAGTTATAGCAGGTTGTCCACGGTTTATAGTTCAAGAACTTATAATTTTCTCGCATTTTGAGAACAATTCTCAATTTATACCAATACATAAACTCCTTTCTGAAAAATCTTGTCCTTCATAAGGAGAACTTAATATGTATTGTATTTCTAATTACAAAGATATGTAAAATATTATGACTAAATCATATTTAATTTGGTCTTTAATTAAATACGCTCCCACTATTTTACTCAAAACAAATGACCCTCATCATTTGATTCGGAAAATCCCGTTGGAAGATTTTCTAGTGGGTCAAGATCCATATTTCACTTTGTCTTAAGTCCGCGGTGGGCGGATTACACGAGACTTAGTTATTTAGGTAGGAACTCCTTCCAATTGTATCTCATACAATTCTCGAATATCTCAGTTGGGTGAATAACTCCTTATTCTAATTCATCTTATGAATCGTTCCCAACTCTTACTTCTAAACTCATATAATCTTATTATATTTAGTTTAGTTAAGTTTGACCCTAATTTTAGAAGTTGGATATTACAATTATCCCATCGCACCTTACCAATGTAAAACAAGCACTTCGCGGTGGGCGAACCTACATTGTTCGATACTGGTCTTGATGAGTTCTAAAATTTGGAAAGCATAAACTTAATATCCACATATTTTATTATTAAAGAAAAATATACTTCGCGGTGGGCGAACCCATATCTTCTTTATTAATTTCTTATGTGTCTCTTGAGGGATTTTAATTAGTTTGATCTCACCGGCTTATTTATCATATAAATCGACACTCACATGCATCAACATACATACAAGTAAACATG
Source organism: Trifolium repens (assembly GCA_030408175.1). Classification (NCBI taxonomy): domain Eukaryota; kingdom Viridiplantae; phylum Streptophyta; class Magnoliopsida; order Fabales; family Fabaceae; genus Trifolium; species Trifolium repens. The sequence goes on along the minus strand of CP125842.1, from coordinate 39,832,716 downwards.
CATCAACATACATAAATAAATAAAATGAAACAGTTATGGCCCCTAGCGCATTTGTTCTCCCAAGCCAATGAGAGAACCTAATCTAACCTAAAACGATCTATACTTCTCGAAGCATGATCTCCAAGGTTGACCTCCATTGTTCTTCTCCTTCATAATATTACATAATAATATAAAAGAATACTCGTTTTACATACGAGGGAGTGGATGAGAAGAGAATATATAGAATAGAGATAAGGCACGACACACAGGCCGTATTTTAAAAAACCAAATGCAATAAAATAAATAAACTAAGGCCATAACCGATCATCAAATATAATAATAACAAACAAACTTTATTATTATTAAAGTCTCATAATTAATTAAATCCGGCGATTGATCAAATCAGGTAAGTTTGATTCAAATATTTAATTCACAATTAAATATTTCGAATCAAAATTTGCTAAATAAATAACATTATTTTAAAGTAGAATTAAATCTTTTGACAATTCTCCAAATATGGAAAATTATTTAATCAAAACATTTTTGAATAAAATATTTCCAAAATTGGTAATATTATCTTTTAAAACAATTTTAAAAGATATTTCTAGAGATTTGAAATGATTTCATAATTAAATATATTTGTCAAATATGGAAAATTATTTAATCAAAACCCTTTTGAATAAAATATTTCCAAAATTGATGATATTATCTTTTAAAACAATTTTAAAAGATATTTCTAGAATTTTGAAACGATTTCAAAATTAAATATATTTATCATCTACTTTTCGCATCAACACTTGATACGTTTTGCAAATCCTAATTTTAATGACACAACATTTGTGCAACCCTTAATTGATCATCACAAATCATAACAATAAACACATATTTTATTATTACGATCGGTTTAAGTCGTGTAGATTAATGAAATTAAAATTTTGGCGAACGGTCAAAAAACGGAGCTGTCATCTGCGCCCCGCGCAGACTGTCCTGCGCCCCGCGCAGGTATTCGGCAAATAGGCAGCTTTGGTTCTGCCATCTGCGCCTAGCGCAGACACCCTGCACCTAGCGCAGGCCCGTGCTGAAAACCTTGTTTTTCGCGAATTCTAATGCAGAATTTCGTGCCGTCAAAACCTTTTATGACTGAAATTCAATATGATTGATTAACATGTCATTGCTTCACCATACTATTGTCGGATTCCAAAGCAAATGAACATGAATCAATTCAATATCAAATAACTTTCATAATTTGTCTTATTGAACGAAATTATTAACGGTATATCACATACACCATTTTGCATTACGGTTACTTATATCATATATAAGTTTATGGCCGTTCTTGATTGTGTAACCTTAGGACAATTAACATATCGCATGCTTCAACATACAAGTGTCGGATTCCGAAGCCGTTTCAATGTTAATTACCCAATTCATACACAAAACTTACATCACATGTAAGTATTGACCGTTAAATTTTAATTACTCGATTTTAATCTTTTATTAACCGTTTTAATCATATTAAAACTGAATTTATGAATTTAAACAAACATCAATTCATGGTTTCGTAAGTGGCTCTGATACCACTGAAGGAAAATAGTAATAGAAAAGCAGCGGAATTTTAAAATTTTTCCTTCCAATTGATCCTTACGAATGATCATGAATCGTGTTTAGGATTTTACCTCTTAACGAAAATCCCTTCTTTCACGAACAGTTGGTGATTAGTGCTTTGAATCACGAGCAAGATCACGAACAAGTCACCATCACGTTGATCACAAGCGTTAATAGTATAACGCCTCTAGCTAGTCCACACGAACAGATGCCTCCAAAAGAGTGCTAGCTCCAAGAATGAAGGTTTCTAGTGAGAGGTGGGAAAATAAGGATTAGGGTTTTAGCAATTGATTTTCAACAACCCTCTTCTTTCTCACAAGTGTTCTATTTATAGAACCACTTGTCTTGTGCACCAAGACAAACTATTTGCCATTGGGCCACAATTATACTAAAACCTTTTAATTAAATAAATCTTTTAAGAAACGCACCCCCATGTGTCATGTACACATGAGTGCTTTCTTTTTCATAACAAATTATGATAAGCTTATTTAATTACCATGATACCCTTATCATATTTCCTTAATTCTCTGAGGTGCACCATACCTTGCGGTGTTCCAATTTCACACTAGCCAGTTCTTATGTGTGTGACCCTTGTAGGTTTCCATAACGTTGGCAATTATATTAAATCCTCTATTTAATATAATAAACAATGAGCGGTATCTAGCAACACATCATTGCTACCCAAGTTATGAGAAATTAACATGTGATCTAAAACACAACCTCTAGTGATAATATCAGTGTGTATAATTACCCCTTTGCCCTTTATGTCTATATTGAACACAAAGCATACTTAGTGTCATCTTTGTCCAGTTCAATATTGGGCCCATGACATTTATCCTGTTATGCAGGATTGGCAAATTCCATCTAGGTCACTACTGTCCCTCAGCATGCTTTGTGAAGTACCCATTAACTGCCTTTATGGTCATCCTGTTACGGACAACGTTAGATCAGCAACAAAGCACTTGACTCCACATCTAGGGTACAAAGTGGTTTCAGGTCTAAGGGCGGCTTACACCATTATCACCATGAGAGTAACTTATGACACTTTGCATAACTTTGCATGTAGTACTCTCATAGCGGGTCAATCCGGTATAAATATTACTCTTAATATTTATATCTATGTCAAGACTTGATAACTCCTTATCCCATGATCCATGAGATGCGATCATCAGTCTATCTTCATAATAGTCTTTACGCTTTAAGGTTATCCCATTTCACCATAAAGCTCGACTACGGATACTTTAAGAATAATGTTCTTATGTTTAATATTATCTCATGATTAAGTCACACTTAATTATTAAACGGACTTTCTATTCTAGGGACTTCATTATTTTGCAACCTTACAAACATAATGAAGAAATGCCATATTTATATTCAAAGTCCTAAAGCAAATACTATGAAAATAGATTGGCTCTTAGGGCTTACTCCAACACGAAAGGCCAGACTTAGGCATGAAAAACCATCTTAAACCCCTCTTCATCAGAGCAAAAGTTGAAGGAGTTGGAGTTAACAAAGTGCTGATAGATGGAGGAGCTGTTGTGAATCTAATGCCTCTATCTATGTTACCCAAGATTGGCAAATATGACTGTGATTTGTCAGCCCATAACATTGTTTTGTCAAATTATGAAGGCAAAACAGGACATTCAAGGGGGGCAATTCAAGTAGATGTTGCTGTGGGCAGCATAGTTCGACCAACTCTGTTCCTAGTGGTTGAGTCCAAGGCAAACTTCAACTTAATATTGGGGAGAGAGTGGATTCATGGAGTAGGAGCTGTTCCTTCGACCCTTCACCAGAAGCTGATGCTTTGGAGGGAGGATGGCTGCGTAGAAAATATAGAAGCTGATCAGAGTTTCTATATGTCAGAGGTTGATACCATAAACCAGCAAACCTTTGACAAGAATTTGGCGAACATTGCGCCATGTTATGATAGAGAGAATGCTTTCACACCTTCAGATAATGTGATACATTCTGTCAAACTCCACCCAACCCAGGGCTTCATATGGGAAAGAGAGGAAATAGATGTTGCGTCCTCAGAAGATGAAGTTGCACCACCATCTGGGTGGAATGTGTATGAAGATTACTATGACTGAGTCCAATGCATGGGCCAGGATTACGGCTTATATGGCCGAGACTAAGTTAAATACGGCTTTGGAAGCTGATGTTCATCAAAATATGGCTACAGAAGCCAGGGTCGAAAGTAATGGCATTTCTATGCCACAAAGGCTTGATTGCATCTATGATGAAGAACCTTTGGGATTCGAAATGGATCCACTGAATGAAACTCCTAAGATGCAAGCTCAAGATTCTTTGGAGGAAATTGACATTGGAAATGGCTCAGTAAAAAGGCCAACATACATTAGTGCTAATATTAGTCCTGATTTGAAAGGAAAATTGGTACTACTTCTCAAGGAATTTGGTGATTGTTTTGCTTGGGATTATAATGAAATGCCTGGACTCAGTAGAGAAATGGTCGAACTAAAGCTACCGATCAAGGCAGGCAAAAAACCAGTAAAACAATTACCAAGAAGGTTTGCACCAGAAATCATGTCCAAGATCAAGGAAGAAATCGAAAGGCTGTTGAAGAGTAAATTCATCAGAGCTGCCAGGTATGTAGAATGGTTAGCAAATATAGTTCCTGTTATTAAAAAGAATGGTACACTTAGAGTATGCATAGATTTTAGGGACTTAAATAATGCTACACCTAAAGATGAGTATGTCATGCCTGTGGCAGAAATGTTAGTAGATTCAGCAGCAGGCTTCGAGTTCTTGAGCATGTTAGATGGTTACTATGGTTATAACCAAATATTCATTGCTGAGGAAGATGTATCTAAAACAGCATTTAGATGCCCTGGTGCTTTAGGCACTTATGAATGGGTTGTTATGCCATTTGGCTTAAAAAATGCTGGTGCCACTTATCAAAGGGCAATGAATTCCATGTTTCATGATTTTATAGATACATTCATGCAAGTTTATATTGATGATATCATCATTAAATCCTCTTCTGAAGATAGCCATTTGCTATATCTTAGGCAATCTTTTGAAAGAATGAGGAAACATGGATTAAAAATGAATCCATTAAAATGTGCTTTTTGTGTGCATGCAGGAGATTTCCTTGGTTTTGTGGTGCATAAAAAAGGCATTGAAATAAACCAAAACAAGACAAAGGCTATCTTAGAGACAAAGCCTCCTTCGACCAAAAAATAACTTCAATCTCTGCTGGAAAAAATCAACTTCTTGAGAAGATTCATTTCGAATCTAAGTGGAAAAGCTCAAGCTTTCTCACCACTACTTCGACTCAAGAAAGATGATCCATTCAAATGGAACGAAGAGCATCAAAAGGCTTTTGATGACATCAAAGAATATTTAATAAAGCCTCCAGTTCTAATGCCTCCTAGTAGGAATAAAGCTATGAAGTTGTACATTGCTACGTCTGATAAGACAATAGGAAGCATGTTGGCTCAAGAAGATGATAATGGCATAGAAAATGCAGTTTATTACCTTAGTAGAGTTTTAAATGATGCAGAAACTAGATACACTGCCATAGAAAAACTTTGTCTCTGTTTATATTTCTCTTGTACAAAACTTAAGCATTATATAAAGCCTGTGGATGTTTATGTTTATTCTCATTTTGATGTTATTAAACATATGCTAACTAAACCTATATTACATAGTAGAATTGGAAAATGGGTGTTAGCATTAACTGAATATTCATTAACTTATAAATCTTTAAAGGCTGTTAAAGGCCAAATTGTGGCTGATTTTATAGTAGATCATTCTTTGGTCGAAATGTCATAGGATTATGTGGATATTCAGCCATGGGTCCTGTACTTTGATGGGTCCAAACATAAACATGGAACAGGAATTGGAATTTTGATTATATCACCTACTCAAGTCCCAACTAAATTCAAGTATAAAATAAATGGACTTTGCTCAAATAATGAGGCTGAGTATGAAGCCCTAATTACAGGTTTAGAAATACTAAAAGACTTGGGGGCAAAGAGCATCAAAATAAGAGGTGATTCTGAATTAGTATTGAAACAATTAACACAAGAATATAAATGTGTTAAAGAACACCTAACAAAATACTTTGCTATAGCTTGTTCTTTGTTGGATTGTTTCGATCATGTAGATATTGAACATATACCTCGATTAGAAAATCAAGAAGCAAATGACTTAGCTCAAATTGCTTCAGGATACAAAATGTCAAAAGAAAAGTTAACACAGTTGATCGAAATAAAAGAAAAAATGGTTTTACAAGAACTGAACAATTGTCAATGCCAAAACTTGTGGGGGCAGACACTATACCACAAATAAATGGTGAAATGTAAAACTCCCTTGAAAATTTTCCAATTTTTGCCATTGACAACTTGTCAGATAATGATTGGAGAAAGCCTATAGTAGATTATCTTAAGAACCCAACAGGAAATGTGGATCGAAAGATAAAATATAGGGCTTTAAGCTATATAGTTTTTGAAAATGATCTTTTCAAAAAGACTTCTGAAGGAGTTTTGTTAAAATGCCTTAATGAAGCAGAAGCATATATAGCAATCTCTGATGTTCACAGTGGCACCTGTGGGTCCCATCAAGCAGGACATAAAATGAAATGGTTTTTATTTCGACAAGGTCTATATTGGCCTTCTATGCTAAAAGATTGTATAGGATATGCCAAGGGTTGCCAAGAATGCCAAAGGCATTCAGGAATTCAACATGTACCTGCAAGTGAACTTCATTCATTAGTAAAACCATGGCCCTTTAGGGGTTGGGCTCTAGACCTGATTGGTGAAATTAAGCCTGCTTCATCAAAAAATCAGCGTTACATTTTAGTTGGAATAGATTATTTCACTAAATGGATAGAAGCAATTCCCTTACCAAATGTGGATCAAGAAGCAGTAATTAATTTCATACAAAATTACATAATCTATAGGTTTGGAATTCCTGAAACAATCACTACTGATCAAGGTTCAGTTTTTACTGGACGAAAGATGCAGGAATTTGCCCAAGAAATTGGCTTTAGACTTCTAACTTCAACACCATATTATGCACAAGCAAATGGTCAAGTCGAAGCAGCTAATAAAATTATTATTAATTTGATAAAGAAACACATAGCCCAAAAACCAAGAAATTGGCATAAAACCTTAGACCAAGTGTTATGGGCTTGCAGGAATTCTCCTAAGGAATCAACTAACACAACTCCATTTCGACTCACTTATGGTCATGATGCAGTATTACCAGTCGAAATACATTTGCAATCAGCAAGGGTACAAAGACAAATGGAGATACCTTTAGACCATTATTACCAAATGATGTCAGATGAGTTCGTTGATTTGGATGAAGAAAGACTTAGTGCTTTAGAAGTTCTAACTAAACAAAAAGAAAGGGTTGCTAAAGCATATAACAAAAAGATTAAGTCTAAGTCTTTTAACATAGGAGAGTTAGTTTGGAAAGTTATTTTGCCTATGGACAGAAAAGATAGAGTCTTAGGCAAATGGTCCCCAAATTGGGAAGGACCATTTAAAATTGTTCAAGTTTATTCTAATGGCGCTTATGAAATTGAGGAGTTAACTCCTAAAAACGTACTTTGGGTATTAATGGAAAGTATTTGAAAAAATATAAACCTACTCTACTCGAAGTAAAAATAAGTGCAGAATAATACTTAAACATAAAAGCAAAATGGTAATGAGAAATTATAAATTGCCATAGAAATATGGACTTTTTTCAAAATTACAAGGGCAAAATCCAAACAGAATTAGAAACCAGAAATTGTTCGAAAAGACAATAAACTAAGGAAAATCATAAACTCTTAGTACAATCAGCGTAAATTTTCTTGAGGGTGGCCAGCTCCTTTTCGACCACAAGGTTTGAGCTTTCTAGAGACTTGATCTCTTCACCAACAACTTCTGCTGAACTGAAAGCTTGAAGTCCTGCCCTGCCATGTGCATCAATCTGTTCCTGGGTCGAAGCTTTGGCCTCCTGTTCGATTCGAGCTCTCTTTGTCTCTTCATCAATGATCTTGCGCCTGTAACTAACAATTTGCTCCTCTAAGAGTTTGATTTGATCCTTATAATGAGCAATATTGTCATCACACTCTTTCAGTTCTGAATTGCCTTCGATCAATTGAGAGGATAATGTGTCCACTTCAGCCTGTGCCTTCTGAGCCTTTTCAAAAAAATGGCTTGAGCCTGTTGTTGAGTAGCAAGCCTTGTGTCATTTTCAAGCCTTTTTTGCACTGCCTTGGCGTATTGATCCACGATCGAGCTAAGCTGGATAACTTTGCCAAGAGTTTCTTCATCAGGCATAGGGTTATGCAGTTTCTTCAAGAAGGCCAAGTGGATGTAAGCACAAGCTGGATTCTCTTCGATCTGCTTCAGCACATCCCTATGGACGAAGGTAGTTGTAAGTTTCAGCAGCAAACCATCCTGGTGCACCATTGAGTCTATGTCAGAATTTGAAGGCGCAGAATCAGTAGTAGTGTGCTCGCTCGAAGTGGCGCCTTTGTTTTGTCTCTTAGAAAGCAGGAGCCTAAGAGTGCCAGCAGGGTCTGATTTTTGCATGTTGGTGAATTCTTCTTCTTGCACGCCTAGGCTTGCAGAGAGCCTCGAGGTCGAAGAAATAGAAACGATCTCTGGACCACCAGCTTCAGCTTCAGGCATAGTGTCAGAACCATGTAGAGATTCTTGAGTCGAGCTAGCTTGGCCTGATGCTGTAGAAATGCTGGGCATCGTGTATTTGATGCTTGAAGAAGGGGGCTGAACCCTAGTGCCATCCCCTTCAGTGTTGGTTACAGGTCCTCCTCCCATATGACCTTCATTGAACGGCCCTGATTCGACCTTATCATCACCCAAAGGGTTTTGGTCGTTATCCTTCTCATACTCTGTGGGCACCTCTTGGGGGATTGGCTGTTGATCCGTTTCAATAGGATTTTTCTTCGACTCATCCTGTAAACGCAAAGAAAGTCAGTTAAGGCTAAAGAATGATATGGAAAACTTGAAATTGAGAAACTAAAGTGAAATATACCTCCTTAGTTTCGACCTCAGGAACAGTAGAATCACCCTTTGGTCCAGCAGTTGCCTCTCCTTCAGTGTTGACAGTTTGGTCTGGTTCGACCACGTCATTCTTTGCAATTTCATTTTGAGGAGTTGGACTACCACCACTATTACTTGGGGTGTGAATCTTTAGTGCTCTATGCACTTTAGATTTTTTAATGGCTGACTTGACTTTCACAACCACGTCAGCTCTCTTGCTTTCAATCTTCTTCTTTTTTCCTTTCTCCTCCCCTTGATCCTTCGTGGGGACTTGTTGAGCTATTGTTTCTTCAACCTTTTTCTTCTTCTTGGCTGTTGCAGCCTCATTTTCCCTAGCCTCTTGAGTAGAAGGTGCTCCTTCCTTAGGTTGTGAAGTCGAAGTCGAAGGTTGTTTTCTTTTTCTGACAAAGGGGACCTCTTGTTCTTCCTCCCCATCACCCTGAAATAACAACATTATGAATATAAATAATGTTAAAATGTTGGGTTAATATAACTATATTAAAAGAAAAAGAAAAGGGCCAAAATGATTAATGTGAAAGGGGTGATTTTTACCTCTGCATCCACAATAATTGTGTCCTTTATTTTCTTCGAGCCAGCAAATACAGTCTCAGTGCTGCCCTTCCCTTTCCCACTCTAAGAGCATAAATGGTAAAAGTTAAAAATATATTGAGAGATGAAAGGGAAAACAGGTAAAGTAAAAACCTAAGGTACCTTTGGTTTAGAGGTTTCGACCTCTGATTTAATCTTCACGCATGTGGGTTTCTTCACTTCGAGTGAAGTTTTTGAAGACCCATCATCTTTTTTAACAACTTTGCCTAAAATATAGTGTGTTAATTAATATAAAGGTATGAAGTATTAAATCACATGAAAACATATAAAGCATAAAGGATAAGATTTTTTTTACCTCGACCTGAGACACTAATTTTCTTCTTTAGAGCTGGCACTGTGAAGCCACTCTCCAGCATTCCTAGCAATTGCTCTGCATTACCAATTGAATGACTTGAATAGTAGTCATTCCACCATTTGCTGAAGCCATCAGTGCAATAAAATGAAGGCTTGTATCCGAAAGGTTTGAGGTTAAACTCATAGTTATCTATCATCCTCATGTATTTTTTGAAGGTCTTCTCAGTGATGCCAGTACCCAGAACCATTCGATCAAGGCTTTCAAAGAAACTCTTTGGTCTGATTTGAGACATTCCAAATTGTCTAGCTACACAATTGGGCTGTATCCAACCAACCCATACTGGTTTGCATTGGACCCAATTCTACATGAAAGGACTGTGTAGCGGGCTGGAAAATTCATCCTTGCGTAACACAATGAAGTCGCCATTGACGTTTATTTTTCCCGGAGGGGGAAAGGAAAATATCACGAAAACCTTGGTAAACACGGTTGAAGAACCGTGGCGGGTTCGGGAGTTGGTTATGCGAAAGGAAGGTGTTAGCACCCCTCGCATCCATCGTACTCGATGGGAACCGTTTAGGTGGTTTAGGTTTGTCTGCGCGGGTTTGAATTAAATTACTCTATCATTAGCTAATCTCTACTTCGTTTCCAAAGAAATTAAAAGAAAAGTTTTTATTATTTGAGTTTGACGGTTGTAGGAGCCCGCTCCTACGTATTCCCCGGTGCAATGGGAAACTCAAAACTCACGTAGTTCTGGTAAAAAAATGTTTGTGTGGTTGGTTGATTTTAGTGGATAACGTTTATTTCGTATTCTGCTGACACAACGACGCTTGTATGCTCTAATCAGAGGCTTAAGCTGTGTGTGTGTCAGAGGAGTAGATAAAACGTTGCTTATTTCCATTGTAAAAAAGAAAGTTTGAATAACGGATGTAGCTTATTTCGCATTCCGCTGATACAACGACGCTTGTATGCTCTACTTAGAGGCGTAAGCTGTGTATGTGTCAGAGGAATGGATAAAGCGTATATCCATGTTTTCTGAAAAGAAGTTTGAGTGTGTTGAGTTAATTTTAACGATTGTTTTGTTTGGAATGAGAACTAACTCATGAACACTAGTCAAACGACCGGCGACCAAGTTAGTCCGGGAAAGAAAGAAGCAAACGCCAGATTCTCCCTTTTTCATTCGCGTTATTATGAAAATATTTAGTTACTTTGATTAAGAAAAGAAAGTTCAAAATAGAAGACGGGGATTGTTTATTTTTAACACTTGATTCTTAGAATGAGAATTAACTCATGAACACTAGTCAAACGACCGGCGACCAAGTTAATTCGGGGAAGAAAGAAGCAAACGCCAGATTCTCCCTTTTTCATTCATTAGTTTTTTGTGAAAATGTTCATTAATTTGATTATGAAAGCAAAGTCCGAAAGGAAAAAGCAAGGAAACCAAAAAGATCGCAACAAATATAATAGCAAGAACAAATGATATAATAACCAAACAATCACAAAATAATCAAAGTATGAATGCAAGTACTCTAATTAAAGATGCATGAATTAAATGACATAATTAAATAATGCATGAATGCAACGATGAATAAACATACATGAAGCAATTAATTAAATATGATGCAAAAATAATGTTGCGAGCAATTAAATAAATATGCATGAGTGTGAACAAATAAACTAAAATAAGCAAACATGATTATCATAAGCTAATTAGAGCTAAGTAAAAATGTTGTGCAAGGGAAAATGACCCAAAAGTACTTAGAAAAGTAATTTGAATCACTTAAGCACTTATGTAAATAAGCTAAAAGCAATTAATTACAAAATGACTTACATAAATAAGCTAAAAGCAAAAATAATTAATTCTAGAATTTAGTCAAGATCTCAGCACCCCAAATTGGGTCAATAAGCTTAAAAAAGCTATTATTCCAATAAGTGCTTTTAAAATAAGCTAAAATAATTAATTACGCTACAACAACTTAATTAATAAGCTAAAACATAAAATAAATGCTAGAAACATAAAGGAAAAATTTCAGCATAACAAAATGGTCAAAATAGCTTAAATAAGCTACTGACCAAATAAGTGCTTTTGAAATAAGCTGAAAAAACACTTAAAAAAAACCAAGTCAGGGGGGTGCAAATAATGAAGCGTAGTAAAACTGGGGGGGTGTGGATAGCGCTTCTGGGCTGAAAGCCCAAACCACGCGCTGAGTCCACACAAAAAAAAAACAGTCAACCAAAAAAAAAAAAAATTCAGTGATCCAGTGCGGCGTAAACGCGCGCGCCACTCACATCATCGCCGTCAGATCTCATTTAAATGAGATCTGACGGCTCCGTTTTAAAAAATGAGATCAACGGACCACAGAAAGCTGCGAGATCAAACGGCCAGGATTTAAACCTGCCTGAAACAGAGTCCACGATGGACTTCGCCTTCTCCTGCGAACCAGAACGGCGCCGGCGACGGCGTACCTCACCGGAGTTTCAAAACTCCATTAAAAATGGCAAACGAGTACATGTTCTTGCTCGAAATTTCACGTAGATTACAAATATGAAGTTATTTTTGACAAACTACGGTTGGATTTTAAAAAAACGAAGAGAAAAAGGTATGAACACCAAAAATGGAAACCACGAAAATCACATCAATCAGATCCAAACAGGTTACAAAACATATTCTATGATGATTCAGTAGTAAAATAGGAAAGTTTTGAACCATGTTTGTAGCTAGAAGCCTGGAAAACGAAGCTTTGTTTCTTGAAGGTTTTGCAATGGTGATGCTTGATTCTGACGTTCAACCTTGTATTTCTGCGTTGCTCTTGCCTTCTGGAACCTTGGTGATCTTATTTGTGAAAGAAAATGGAAGGAATAGTGGTGTTTGTATGGGTTTCGAAAATGGAGAAGAAATGAGAAAAATGTGAGTTTTTTGGGATTGTTTTTGCTATGATTCTGACTCCTCCTCTCTTGGCTGCGCAGTAGCAATGAATAGAGGTATATATAGTCTAGTTTTAGGTTAAGAAAATGGGGAATGGGGGTAGAAAGGACATAGTACCTTACTAGGGTTTTTTTGTGATTTTTGATAAGGATAAGGTTATGTACTATGTACTATCCTTTGATGAGGTGTCCTTTGGAAGATTCTAGGTCTCTCTCATAATAAGATGATGAGGTGTTAATGTTTAGAGGGATTTGCAATTTTCATGATTTTTTGGACAAGTTAAAAAAAGGTAGTAAAAATGAAATATTAAGAAATAAATAAAAATGCATGATGATGCATGATGATTTTGGTTTAAAATTTACTATGAGAATGATGTTTGATTTAAAAAATGAAAAATAATGAAGAGAAATGTGTTACTTGTTCATGAAGTAATTCAAAGATAATGCATGAGAAAAATGCAAAATAAAAGGAATTTTCATGCATAATAAAAAAAAATGAAAAATAATTAAGGAAAATATTTTTATGAGTTTTTGTGAAGTGATTATACATTTTTATGGGTTTTTATGAAATTTATAAAAAAGGTTAATTTTATTAATTGATTCCTTTTGAAAGGGCAAAATGGGAATAAAAAAAAGTATGGGGCAAAATTAGGGTATGACAGACTGTTTGCTCCAGGTAAGCCCTCCAAACCTCATTTACCTCATCTTCATTGTCTGGGTCGAATGCTGGAAAATCTTCAACAAACCACGCTGCCCCATATTTTCGCTCAACAAAAGGAGCATGGCGTGGAAGGAACTTGTCAAAATTCAGAAACATCTTCATGTGCTTCATGAAGAGTCTTGTAGTATCCTGATCAAGAGATCGAGGGGCCAACCTAACCAATCTTTGCCCTTCGACTTCTCTGGAATCTACTTCCTGTAGATTGTCAGAAGGCACTATCAACCCCAATTCTGTTTCAAATGTGGCATTGAGCCACAGTTGTAAGAGCCACATAGGTCCAGCTATTGAAACCTTCGATCCGTCCTTTGATGCCTTGATAGCATCACTAGCATTACCCATCGCCTCATACAAACTTGCCAGTAATAAACGCCCTAGGCTGAAGAGCCTCCCTTCGTTAATCTGCTGCGCCATGGGGATAAACATCCTAGCTACTTGCAGAGACTTCGAACAGAAAACAAAATGGGACAACCATAATGTTAAGAAGGACACATGTTCCTCTATGGACACTTCTTCACCTTCCTTACCCATATTTTCTGCTATGTACTTGGAGAAAGTATTTTCCTTGTAATTTAATTCGACCTTATCTCCAGTCTTAGTAGGGTCGAAATGGTCACCATTAGGCCTAAGGCCTGTGATAGCAGCTACATCCAGAAGGGTGGGAGTTAACATGCCACATTTAAATTGAAAAGTGTTTGTGGACTTTTCATAAAAATGAAGGGCAGCTATGAGAAGTTCAGGTTTGTACTTAGGGCCGGTTTGACTAAATTGGATCAAAGGATATATCCCATAGCTTTGCCAAGAGTCTTTGAAATCTTTTTCGACCCTATCTAACCAAGGGATATAGTCCTTATGAGCAGTATAAGGGGCAGCTCTAAATATCTTAAGGGCATTTTTCAAATACCCAAAGTTATAAGGGTTCGACTCAAATATCCTAGGACCACAGGTAACATGCAAGGGGAAAATGGCATTTACCTCTTTGGATGTAGTCTCAGAATGTGATGGATATGGGCCACAGAAGGCGTGATCATTCTTCTTCAAAGAAAAGGGTATCATAAGCTGTGTTGTCCAGATTTTCCTCTCAGCATCAGTACCAGAAGGTTCTGGAACTACTTCTTCTCCATCTTCGAGAACTCTAAAATCTTTCCATTTCCCAGCGGTTGGTATTTCGAAATCCAAGTTAGAAGCCATTGTTGAAACGGTTCAAGAACTTGAAAGTGAAAAAGGGTTTTTTTCGATGTGAAATCTGAAAAATTGCGTGTTTTAGGTTGAATCAGAGATAGATCAACACGGAATCTAGTGTAAATGTGTTTGAACGGTTTGAAATTGCAAATGATTTGAGGATCAAAGCTTGATTTTGCAGAAATCAAAAGATGAACAATATTGTTCGTAAAGAATGCTCTGAGTTTTGGAAGTTGGTAAAAAGTGCTTCTTTGTTCCTTTGTTACTATTTATAGGGGAACGTGTCTGTCTCCAAAAACTAAATCAAAAAGAAATTCAAGTAATTTCTCTTCAACTTCTACGTGTGCCACGTCACCCACTATGCTAAAAACCAGGAACAATGATGGATTGTGGGTATCAAGGTGACAGTTACTTCTGAACATGACATAAGCGCCGTCATTGGTAACAGTGTCAAGCACGTGGGTATAAAATGCCTTTTCCTTTCTCGTTCGACCACTCGATCGAAACAGGCATTTGGGGGCAATTTGTTAGCCCATATTTTTACTAAGTAAAAATATGTTCTAAATACATGAATAAAATAATTATGCTTAGTTATATAGTTATTTTAGTCATTAAATATGTTTGATTTTCAGAGCCAATGAATTTAATGAGCAATCATGCATGAACATACAATAAATGTTCTATTATTGAACATTTTATTTTAAATGCGTATTCTTCTTCTTTCAGGATCCTTTCGATTTGGTCGAAGCGTCAGTAGGGTCGAAGTATCCAGTAGCGCAAGAATAATTTATGGACTTAGCGAAATATTCAAGGGAAAGCATTGCTATTTCGACTTCGATGGATACAACGGCTAAATCAGAAGATAAGAAGAAATTCAAATTCAAAATACGTGTCAAAGACACGCGTCCTCTCTGTAGTTTTCTAGGCGTTATTAGCAGTTAGGAATTAGTGTCTATAAATAGCGTAGTTATGTGATCGAGAAAAAAGGTCACAATCATTATACAAAATCCACAGAAAACTCAAAGTACCCATGTCAAAGCGAGAAACGAGTGCTCGAAGGAGAATGTATGTAATGTGAACCACTTTTCATTCTGTAATCATTTACATTTGAATGCAATTTACAGTTTCTAATCTTATTCCAATTGCCTTTTACTTTCGACTTATTCTTTCCTTCTGTTTATTTAATTGAATAAACATTCTTTCTTGCATTTCAAGTTATATAAAACGTAAAAACAACACTTTATGAACATAAGAACAATAATGAATATCATTTACTTTGAAAATATAAACAAAAGCACTATGTCCCGAGATTTACTAGTTGGTCTCTCTTGTAATAATCAAACTAGCGTTGTTTACCAAATTTCACAGTAAACACCTACGTATATATGTAATATTGTTTTATAATACTCCTTTCGGCCACAAATATAAGCCAAAGTGCATTTTTTAGATTCATTGAATAACAAATGTATTTGATCTGTATTATAATCCAGATACATCAATTATTCGGTGAATCTAAAAAGTTCAATTTTGCTTATAAATATGGCTGGAAGAAGTATACACCAACATTGTAAAATAATTTTACACGGTCACCCGACATGAATATGTTTGTTTTAAATGTTTGCAATCATTTTAATCTCCTCGTGAAGTCTAAAAAAAATCCAAGTGAAATTTAACTTTGAAAAAATGATTTTTTTTTTTGTGTTTTTAAAATTGATTTTATGATAACTTTATTATAAATAATAAAAGTTATTTAAATTTCATCTTTTAATAATTAAAATAGTGATTTTGATATTCAATAACTTAAATATTCATATTAGAGATTTTAACTTAATAAAAATAACAGATTTTTAAAAAAACTATCTTTAAAAAATGTTTTTTATGAAAAGCAATTTGAAATACCTTTTTCTTAGAGATTCTTTTGAAATTTTATGATTCAAAAAAATGTTGGAACAAAGTGGGTCTGACATAAATCCCTAGTATTTTAAATGGTTTTGATGATAACAAAGTATTAAAATTGCAATTGGTATTACTAATATTTATTCTAGTGTGCAGAATTAATAGTTAAAATTTACTCAGAAGCACTGTGAATAAAAGCAGAGAAGCCAAGCTAAAAAGCTCTGAAAGTACATCACTGTTCATTAGAAGCTTAAAATTCAAGATCTGAAGAAAGTGGCTCTGAGGACAAAAGCTATGCTCTGAAGGATTCAGAAGTTGAGGACCTTAAGAAGCTACACTACAGACTCTGAAACAAAAGGAATTTGCGTCACTCAAGAACTGACAGAATCAGAACCAATGATTGAAGAACAATCTTCTTTAGGACTCTGTCACATCCACAGGAAGGAATATTCGTTGGTACAACGTTAATCTTATCCATAAGTGGAGCGCATTTGAGGATTGTACGACTGTACTATTATTACTCAAAATGGTTGAGTGATAATTCAAATTGCAAGGTAGTGGAATTGGATTTCATTACCAAAGAAGGCAATGTACAGCTATCCTTTGTACGACCAACTTCCAGCTGGCATCTTATCTCTCTGCAACGGTCATCATACTCCATTCAAGTATAAATAGAAGACTCAAATGGAGAAAATGATCACTGTTCTATTACTGCGTTTAAGACTCTGAAACTTTCTGACATTCAAGAACCTATCTGTCATTCTTAGTCTTAAGGCAAATTTGCGTTGTATTTTGTAAACACCTCTGATAGTATATCAAGTGTCCATTAACAATCATTCTTAGATTTTAAGTTTGTTTGTGAAGTCTCTCGTTTAGTGAAACTTGAGCATTTGAGAAGTCTCTTGCAAGTGTGCTTGAGCAAGTTGTAATTTTGTGAGATTATAGTGAAAATCTCTTGTTAGTAACAAGGGGACTGGACGTACTCTCAACTTGTGAGAGGAACTAGTATAAATTCTGTGTCTTTCTTTCTCTCTCTCAGCACCTCCTTTAAATTGTGTTTATATCCGCTGCAAACTTGTTTTTATTTTGAGAAAAAGATTCAATTTTTAAAAACAGTTCAACCCCCCCCCCCCCCCCCCCTTTTGTGTTTTTCCACCTTCAAAAAATTTGTAGCAAAATGATGATATACTTAAAACGATGTTTTAAGATAAACTATTCAAACCAATTTTTCATTTGACATTTTTTTTTTTTTGACAAGAAAGCCATCATTTGAATTTTTATAAAAAGAAATTGTTAAAAAAAAGTTTTAACGCAAAAATAATACACTATAAGAATCCGTTTTCAAAAAAACTAGAACAAACGCACCTTTTATTGGATTTGAATTGCATGCACTCAAAATTGCATGCGGTCAGAGAAGATATGATTGTCCGATTAAGATTAGACAATTCATATATAAAGTCGTCAAATGAATTGATTAAATCTATTTTCTCTGACTGCATGCTATTCGAATTCGACTTTTTGTTATTTGTTAAATCCAATTATAGCAAAAATAAAATTACAAAATATGATTTGGAAAATATAATAATAATTAAAAAACATAATATTAAAGGAGGGAAAGAAAATCATCACTATATGCATTGTTTTCCCTCAAAAAGAGAGAAAGAGAAGAAGGAGGTGTTGTAGACTTCATGATTCAAACTTCGTAACACTACTTTTATATTATTAAAATTTTGGTTTAATAAAAACACTAGAAAAATCTTAAAAATTTAGTTTACCTTCTTTTTACCATCAATATTTTATTCAATGGACCGCCTAATTTAGTTTATTTTTAGGGCCCGTTTGTTACATATTAAATAAATAGTGATTTTGATGTTCAATAATTTAAAGATTAATTGTTAGAGATTTTATAGAAAAATAGAATTTACTTTGTGTTTGTTTGTCGTAATAAAAATCATGTTTTTAACTAAAATAATTTTTCATTTGTTTGGATACAACATGTAAAAGTGATTTTTTAAATTACAAAATAACTTTCTTCTTTTAACATTTATTTTATCTCTTCTCTAAAAAAAACTATTATCTGAGAAGTTACTCTTGGAGGGTGTTTGTTATAGCTTTTTTAAAGAAAGAATCACTTTTTATATAAAAATAATCAATTTTAAAAATATTGTATCTGTTTGTTACATCTTTTTAAAATAATCACAATCTAAAAATAATCAAAAAACAGTTAAAAATGAGAAGCTGTTAAGAGTAGCTTCTCAAATAATATATTTTTTTCAAAGGAGAGAGAAAACAAGTGTAGTTATTTTATAACTAAAAAAATCACTTTTATATGTTGTATCCAGACAAGCTAAAAATTATTTTGTTAAAAAAATTGATTTTTATTACAATAAACAAACACATAGGAAATTCTATTTTTTTTTATAAAATGTCTAAAAAGTAATCTCTAAATTATTTAACATCAAAAACATTAATTTTTTAATCTGTAACAAACGGACCCTTAGAAGCTTCTTATTTTTAGCTGTTTTCTGATTATTTTTAGCTATTGATTGTAACTTCAAATTTGTAACAAACAGATACAATATTTTTAAAAGTGATTATCTATACCAATATATAACTAAAATACCCCATTTTGCGTGTACTTTTCTTATTGCTACTTTTACCCTTCACTTTATTCAAATATTTATATATGTTGAAAAATAATTTCCACGTAAAAGTAGGTTTTCAGTTTTTTTTTAAAATATTTTTTTTTTAATAACTAATCACAACAAAAAAGGAGGTTAATAATTTTTTTTAGTAAAAAAATAAAATATATTTTTCTTTTAATAACTAAGCACAACAAAAAAGGAGGTTAAGTAGTTATCAATTAACCAAGCACAAAAAAAAGGAGATTAAGTAGCTATCTATATTAGTACAAATAGAGAATGTCAATCACACAAACGGGCAGGATGCCCGTTTGGCCGCTAGTTTTTATAAAGGCTTAAATGCAGTTTTGACCCCCCAAGTTCACAATTGCTTGATTTTGGCCCCCTACGTTTCAATTGCTTGATTTTAACCCCTTAAGTTTCATAATTGCTCGATTTTAGCCCCCCAGATTTCAATTGTTCGATTTTGACCCCCCAAATTTATTCCCTTTTACATTTCCTAGCCACCCGTTGACATTTTTGATTAAAAATTGGTTATGTGATATTTTAAAATAAAATAAAAATGTTTTTAAATTTTTTAAAAAATAACTTATAAAATATTTTTCTTATTACATGTAGATTATAAAATAATTTTGTTATAAAAAAAGTAAAAAATTATGAACTGTTTTTTTTTAAATTTTGTAAATACTTTTTTGAAAAAGAATAATAATAAATCTTTTATCAAAAAAACAATTTTAATACATTTTTATAAAAGCAAATATTATCATTTTATAAAAAAAATTAATTTTAAAACATATTTTAATTATTTTTAAATATATTTTAGTTTTTTAATGTGCCACATAAGCAATTTTCAATCAAAAAAGTCAATGGGAGGTTAGCAAATGTAAAAGAGGGACGTCAATTTGGGGGGCCAAAATCGAGCAATTCAAACTTGAGGGACTAAAATCGAGCAATTGTGAAACTTGGAGGGCCAAAATCAAGCAATTGAAACTTGGGGGGCCAAAATCAAGCAATTGTAAAACTTGGGGGGCCAAAACTGCATTTAAGCCTTTTATAAAATAAGTGACTTTTTTCTAAAATTAAAAGCTATAACTAACTGTCTCTTATTGATGGAATATAACAGAATGGAGCGAAGCGAAATGAAATAAAATAATGTTTCATTGTTTGGATTTGAAAAAAAAATGGAATGGAGCATAGCGGGATGAAATAGAATGGGATGAATTTCATCTCATACCACCATAAACCTTCGATTTTGTTCTTATCTTTCTTAAAATATCCAAACAATGGAATGAAATATTAATTCCATTCCACTTTATCTTATATCACTCCACTCTATTCCGCTCCACTCCGCTCCATTCTATTATATTCCATCGATTCAAACGAAGTCTTAATCAATGTATTTTAATTTGCCTTTTTGTAAGAGATATTTCCACTTAATTACGAATAATATAGATTTGCTCCATTTGCTCCACGTAAGAGATATGGACAAAAGTTAAGGATTAGTGGAACTCATTTCAATAAATAAACCTTACAAGTGGATCTACTATTTCATTCGTATCAAACTATAAATTGTTTATATCACATAAATTAAGAAATGTAATTAATATTGTATGGAAAAAAAATATTATAAGATAGTTTATAAAGCTGTCATTCATTAATTGTATGAGAAAGATAAATTTAAAGAAATTAAAAGAAAAAATAAAAATAAATAGTTAAGAATATAATATAAAAAAAACAATGTTTTATTGATAATGTAAAACGATTTATAATTTAGTATAATTTTTTTTTTTCAAAATAACTTATATTTTAGTACGGAAGAAATAAACTCTTAGGTATGTCTATCTCTTGGAAACAAATTAAAAAAAACATAAATAATTGAATAGAAACTAAACTCCGTAAAATTTTAACCAATAAATTATTTGAAGAAAAAGAAATAAAATATAAAAAATAACAATTTCTAATTTGTAGATTGTTTTTTTCTTTTTATCCTTTTTGGCTATTGACCATGAAGCGAACAAGACAGGACAAATATGAGAGCATAAAATCCCCCTCTTTCGCTCTATTATTATTGTCCCTTTCAATTTGTGCAAACACTCTCTGATCTCTCTCTACATCCAACGCTGCTTCATCTTTTGATTTCCTCCTCTGTGATCGAATCATCGGTTAGTCCTATCAATTCTTCAATCTCCGTTGTTCAATTTTATCTCTCCTTTATTTTTTTTCTCCCATTTTCCTAGCGGTTAGGGTTTCGTTTGATTTGATTCCTTTCTCCATTTTTTTCTTTCCGCCGTTCACCGAAGGAGAAATTCCGGTAACCAGAAACGATTCCAACAAAGATAGCCTTCGATTCATAAATCATTTCGGCGATTCAGAATTGGGATCATATGTTCATTATATCTATTGATTTTTTCTTGAATTTATGTCGAATAGAAAATTAAGGGTTTTTAAATTTTCTTGAATGGATTGTTAATTTGATGAAGAAATTGTTGTTTTGGTATTAATTAAAAATTCCAGGAAAAACATAATATTACCTTCATAGCATTAAGTTTCATATTTATTGTCTTAAAATCATGATTTTGTACAGAAAGATGAATGAATTGACTGGAGAATTTTAATTGACATAATAGATAATTTTATTCATGTACTTTTTGTCTAAAATTTTGTTTGCTTGTATATCCAGAGTTTTAGCTATGGGAAAAAGAAAGGCAAAAACAAAACCACCTCCAAAGAAAAGAATGGATAAGCTTGACACTGTTTTTAGCTGTCCTTTCTGCAACCATGGCTCTAGTGTCGAGTGCCGCATGTAAGTTACTACTTGGAAAAGAATATAGCATATATGGCCTATGTTTGGTATCTTGGTGGATATACCAAAATCATGGTTACTCGCCGTACGGTGAGTCACTATGATTCTAGCATATCCACCGTGATACCAAACATCACATGGTTTTGATTTCCTTGCATATTCATTCATGCAATAACATTAAAGACTGCTTTTCTTGGAAATCAATCCTAGCCCTATATTTTGTTTTAGATTTGAATAGTACTCCGTTTGATGCTCATTCGTGGCATTTATTTACAGTGATATGAAGAACTTGATAGGGGAAGCTTCTTGCGGAATATGTCAAGAGAGCTTTAGCACTTCCATCACAGGTTTGTTTTTTTGGGATTTTTTTAACTTAAAGAAGCAATAGGTTCTGTAGGGTACATACATAGTATCATGGCTGACAGATGACATGGAAATAATATATGTTGTTGTTTATAGTGAACAATTTGATTATAGTGAACAATTTGATACCGATGATAATCACACGAGAGGATAATCACACGAGACTTAAGCTCCGTTTGGATTGATAAAATATAATGGAACGGAGCGGAACAGAATGGAATATAATAATGTTCCATTGTTTGGATTTGGAAAATAATAATGGAATGGAGCGGAGCGGAACTGAATAGGATGGAATGAATTTAATATCATACCACCACTCACCTTCAATTTATCCAAACAATGAAGCGGAATATTTATTTCATTCCGCTCCATCCCATTCCACTCCACTCTATTCCGCTCCGCCCCCATTCCATTACATTCCATCAATCCAAACTGAGCCATATTATCAATAATCACGGTGCTTTTAAATTTAACTTTTTTCTATGAAGTCAATTGTTTTATGCATTAATCTTTTTAGACCTTTGGTCTCAATCTCATGCCATTTAGAAAACAGGAAGATATTTTCTTAAAGCTAATAGCCTAATAATCTGTATAGTGGCCAGAGGCTGCAATGTCATGTGCTACAGAATCCTAATAATAGTTAATAAGTATGATTGAACTTATTTGTATTATAAAAAATGAGATATTCAGCGTTTTATATGCTCGGACCATATTAACTGTGATATAGCTAACGATCTTATACTCTCATTTTTCTTTGCAGCTTTATCTGAGGCAATAGACATGTAAGTTCAATTACTTAATTGGAAATCTTCTCTTCCACCTCTCTGTTTCTCCTCCACACTCTCTTATACACCCACATGACTCAAATATCTTAACTGTAATGTTGCAGATACAGTGAATGGATTGATGAATGTGAACGGGTGAACACCGTAGAAGATGATGGTGCTTAGTGATTGCAAGGATCCACTTATATAGTGATAGTAAATGGATACTAGTATGGCTATAATATGTCCACCCTGTATTTATGTCATTTCTGTTGTGAACACTAGTATGGCTATAAGCTTTAGTTTGAATGTGGACTTGTAATGCTTGTAGACATGAATATTAAAATAATTGTCTATTTAGGTAAGCCACTTTGATGGAAAGCTGATATTTTAGTTTCTATGTTTGCACGTTATGTGATGGTCGCTGAAAGCATTAAGATCTTATTTTGAAATTAGTAATATATAAATACTCAATTCCAAGATTTTATCAAAGTTTTTCCAAGATCTGCTGGGTAACCTAACCTCTTATCGGACTATCCGCTATTTATATTTACGCACCAAGCCCTGGATCTGAGAGTGTGTATTAAGAAGTCTCGCATCGGTTGTGATAATGAGAAGACACCTAGTATGACATACTAATAATAATAATTTTTTTTTATACATAGACGAAATGACAAAGTTTTAATAAACTTACATCACACAAGTGAGGAAGTTGGAGTTCAAATCCCGGACATGGCGTTCAATCTAACCATTTTAGCATTTTTTTTGTCGGTTGAACCGGTACTTGTTGACGGCATGCAGCCAGGGATGGCAGGAAAATCCAAACCCGATTCACCCACCTGAACTAAAACCCGATAGACCCACCCGAACTCAAACCCAACTGATAGTCATAGTATGCATTAAAGAATTTTTCAAAGAGATACAAATTTGACACGTGGCAAGATCTGGTGCGCAAGATTGATCTAACGGATCTACTGATGTGTTTAATGTGTTGTCGTGCAAATATCGTGTAAGGAACTTGTTGTTCCATCTAGTACTGCTCATATATATAAGTGTAAAAAATACAAACCCTAACCCTTACCTAATTGCCCTTACCTAATTAGAATGCTTATGTTTTAATATTTTTAGAAGATCTTAATTTTAATTGTAGTTTAATTTCTTAAAAGTCTTGAAGACTATGTTATGATATTGTTGTTTGAAAGTTGTAATTTTAATTGTAATGTTATCATGTTTCAATGTTGTTGGAATGCTTGTGTTTCAATTGTAGACATTAATTTTAATTTAATTGTAGACCTTGATGGAATTTCGATGTTACGAACCTTGCTCTGATTACCAAATGATGAGATCTAAAATGTGATTTGAGCCATTCTTTGCATATGCATGAAATTTTAACTAAATAATTTTATATTAGCTTGTTTGTGACTATAAAGAACGAAATATTAGTGTAAAAATGGACAATTTTTTATGAAAATGATTGTTGGGCAGAATTGACACAAAAACTTAAAATGAAAGAATTTGATGGAAAAAGAAAGAGATGGGGCGCACACCCTTTCTATTCACTAGAAAGAACGATAAGCCAAGTGTAGATCGCCATAGGAAACATGGTTTCTTGATAAGATCGATTTTTGGTCCAATCCAGAACCAATAGAGCAATGCTCACAAAATTCACTTAAAGTGATATTTTTTCTAACAAAATTCATCTTACTTTTATTTAGTATTGTGGCTCCTATATATAGTTAAGGCCATGTTTTTAGTACATGGAAAGAAACTCATAAAAATCCAGCCAATAATTCTAACATCAATGCCTAGGCTGCATTATTACAAGATTGTTACAAAATGATTAGCAAATTGAATGTCAGGGTTGCTGATTAATGATGGGCAGCTGAAGTAATGCTTGGATGGTTACAAATTGATTTCCTCATTTAGATGACTGAATAATAGCTCTTCATTGCTCTTAATTTGTGGCAGCACCACATTATTGCCTTCCTTTTATAACCAGCACCATTTTCTCTCCTCTTTTGAATGATTATGATCACCTTTGTAATTCCCTTGCTTCGACACCTTATTTGCACGAAAATTAAATGAAACATATGCCATTTAAAGCTTTGGAAGCTTTGAAATGGATTAAACACACAAAAAATTCAAACTTTGGTGTTTTTAGGCCAAAAATTGGACCCTTACACCTTTATTTTACCACAAAGAAAATAAAACATTTAAAATGGATTAAAAGCCCCATTGCCACACATTTGCTATGTTTTTGGATGATAAACACAAATTTTAACTTTTTGCCTTGAATCTGGTACATGCCCTTCAATGACTTGATCACAATTTAAGTAACGACTCATTGATGTTCCTAGCATGTGCCCTAGTCATAGGACCTCCTAAGCTTTGGATTGTATCACTTATGTCACCTTGGATTATGTCCTCATCAGATAACCCTTTCAATTTCGAGTGAAAATGTGAGAGAGAGTTGGTTGTACAGGAACTCTTCGTGAACATTCGTCTGACTTGCTACTATTGACGTCTCCTGAGCCAAGTGTTGAATGAGCATGATTGTTGCGGTAAGAGTTAGTGGTTCCACTGCTTACAAAACACATAAGGTTGTGAAATTCCTATCATCTAAATTTATTTCTTAATTCACTGACAATCTTGTTTGACAGTGTGTTACTTGACGACAAGCAATAGTTTCAGTTTGGGGTTATGATGACAGAAATTTATATAGTATTTTTAGTAGTTATTTAGTAGTTAGAACTTAGAAGAGAACTTTGAAGACCAGAACCAAGCAAAAACTCGAAGATATGAAGCTACTTGCAAAAGAAGACAAGAATACAAGAAAATGCCAAAAAGAGAGCAAAAAGTGGATATGCACAAATACATGCTCCATCGTAGTCACGATGACTCCCATCGTGCCACGATGGGAATGACTTAGCGCCCAAGGAAGACGCAGCGTATCTGTTTTAAATCTGAAGCATATCTGCTTCATCATGGCCACGAAAATCAAGAGAATAGTACCGAAACGAAGATAATTGTGTTATCTTTTCATAGCTTTGGGAATCAACTTAAATGGAGTTACAGAGAGGGTTAATTTACTGTTTGAGTGCAGACATGTTCCATCACGTTTTCTGCATAAGAACTGTTTTAGGTCCTCTACTTCAAAATAGTGTACAAACTTCAATATTGATCCAAAAATAGCGAAACTTGTACTCAAAACAAGGGAAATTTCGTTATCTAACCATAGAAACAAGCGGAATCTTAATCGGAGTTACGAGGAGTGAGAAATTATCTTTTAGGTGGAGTGTTGTCCAGTTTACGGGTTTGTAAAATCTTGTTACAAATCTTCACTTAGTTTCCATATTGTGTACAACTTGAAGAGTACAAGATAAAATCTGAGATTGGGTTTAGAAATGAAGCTTCAGCCATGACACAAAGGGAGGTAGGCTAGGGTTCCTTTTACTTTTCATGAACTCCATTAATGGTGGGTTCAAGGAAGATACACAGTCAAGCATCAATTGTTAAAAATGGAATTTAACCCTCTTTAAAACGAATGGTATTGCGCTGGACAGAGTGAGAGGAGGGGTTTCATGGTTCCAAATCATTTATATTGGGTTACATGGTGATGGGTTAAATTAAAGGCTGAAATATCATTTTTGTCCCTGTATGTTTGTGAATTTTTGGTTTTAGTCCCTGTATCTTTTTTTCGCAAATAAGTTCCTGCATGTGCAAAAGATTTTGTTTTTAGTCCCTATTGTCTGCTACCGTTTCAAAACACTGATATGACAAGCAGAGTCAGACGTGACAGTTATGAGTTAGCATATGAAGATGCCGAGTAGCTTAATGAGAGACCAAAAAAGTAGGAAAATTGAGGGACCAAAACCAAAAATCCAACTTTGTTGAAAACATAAATCCCTAAAATTCCAAATTCATATCACCATTCTTTCTCTCTCACCATTCTTTGCCCTTCACCTACGAAAACTTCTCAGCTTTGTAAGTGCACCAGTTCATCCTCATGTTTTAATAATTGTCAAAACACATGAAAATAGCGTAGAACATATTTTGGCAATATTACAAATGACTTGACAGCGAAAAACTATTTTTAAAACTTTGAAAAGTTGTTTTTTAGGTATTATGTATCGATACATAAACATGTGTATCGATACAAATGTCCTGAAATTACTTCAGACTGATTTTGTGCATTTTGTATCGATACATATATCACTTGTACCGATACAAAAGTGGTCTCTCAGAGGCAGAGAGTTACCTGTGTATCGAATCATGCTTGCATGTATCGATACACACCTATGCCTCTCAGAAATCCAGAAAAAACATGATGTATCGAATCATGCCTGCATGATTTGATACATATCAGTCAAGATTTCAAGAAACTGATATATGTATCGATACACACCCGTGTTTGTATCGATACATAGGTCAAATCTTTCATTTTTAACGCTGGTCAAAGGGTTTGTATCGATACAAACCATCAGTTGTATCGATACATGTCTATGAAATTTTGCCCAAATTTGCTCAATTATATTATCTCTTTAAATAGCAATGTGGTGTGTCATTGTATGAGAGAGGAAACCAGTGTGAAAGATCAGAAAACGCTTTAGGATTCAAATTGAGTGAAAATTTGGATCAAAGGTTTTATTCATCACAAGTTCATCATCTTCATCAAGTTTGCAATCAAATTGAAGTTTGAGTATGGGATCAATTCAATAGAGACTGCATATTTGTGTGATAACGTTCGGTACGGTTCGCGGTGAATCAGAATCGTGATCGGGTTGAATTGTGACAAATGTGTTGGTTTCTCTCAAAGGGATTCAAGATCGTGCGAATCTTGAAGGTTCAACAACAAGAAGCGAAGGACTCAGCTGGACGATCGAGTGCGGATTGGCACAGGTTGGATCGTTGGAATCAGAGGGCGAAGCTTCGTTGTGTGTTGAGGTTTATTCGCATAGTTTACTTTTGATTCGTTATAGGTTTATAAGATTCAATTGTAAATTGTGCACTAGTGTTCATCATTTTTGATCTATATACTCTCAAATAACCCGTTTGGTTATTTGGGGGGAGACGTACTCGGCCAACCGCGTGGACGACGCGAAAGCCGGGGAACTCCCTAATCAAACGCTTGTGTCTTTCTCTCTTTCAATCTTTTACTTTTAAGTAATCGCTTTAATTTTGA
Organism: Trifolium repens; assembly: GCA_030408175.1. Classification (NCBI taxonomy): domain Eukaryota; kingdom Viridiplantae; phylum Streptophyta; class Magnoliopsida; order Fabales; family Fabaceae; genus Trifolium; species Trifolium repens. Next base: position 39,804,734 of record CP125842.1, on the reverse strand, counting down.
GTCAATTGAATTTTTCGTGTTCGTACGTGTGCACAAAAAATTCAATTGGTATATCTTGATTGTGATTGGATTAGATTGGATACTATTAACTTGCTTGAGCTGTTTTAATTGAAACGTTTAATTTCGAATAATTTGTACACGATTATTTCTAAGTCTTTTCATACGTTCAAAGGCTATATTACCTTTCCAGTGATCAATCGGGTGCAAAGAGACTACCGATCCGGTGGTGCTTCCGCGCGTACCGTTTAAACGAAATAATTTTGAAAAACCTACGTTGTTTTAAGGGGCACTTATTCAACCCCCCCTTCTAAGTGATAGCCAAGTAGTCTAACAAGTGGTATCACGATCCCGGTTCAATTTTGTTCACAAAATTCGGTGGATTGTGCCAATTATTAGAAAACATGGCTTTTGCACCTAAAGGGGCGTATAATAGGGTACCTATATTCAATGGAGATCATTTTGATTATTGGAAAAGTAGTATGCGGATTCACATCAATTCTTTTGATGGTGAAGTGTGGAATGCTATTGAGAACGGTCCGTTTGTTCCAACAATCACCGACCTCAATGGCATTGTCACAAATAAGCCTATGGCACAATGGACGGATGATGAAAAGAAAAAGGTCAATTACGATGCAAAGACACAAAACATACTTATTTCATCCCTTGGGATTGAACAATTTTATCATGTGTCGCATTGTTCTACGGCTAAAGAAATGTGGGATACATTAGTTACTCATTTTGAGGGAACTAATGAGGTCAAAATTTCGAAAATAAACACCTTAACTCAAGAGTTCGAATTGTTTCATATGCAAGATGGTGAAACCATTGCGGATATGCAACAAAGATTTGTAAAAATCACCAACAAGTTACATGGTCTAGGTAAACCAATCACTAATCAAGATGCTACTAATAAGATTTTGAGATGTCTTAATAGGTCATGGCAACCAAAGGTCACCGCAATCAAAGAAGCGAATGATCTTACAACTTTGAGTCTCACAAACTTATTCGCTAAGCTAACGGAACATGAACAAGTGCTTAGTTTGTTGGAAAAGCATGAGAAAGGTGGGAAAAAGGAGAAACACAACGAAAAGGAAAAAGAAAAGGATAAGAGGTCCATTGCTCTAAAGGCCTCCACATCCAAGTCCAAAAAGGTTGAGCAAGTGGAAAGTAGCTCAAGCGAAGACGATTCTGATGATGAGGAAATGGAGCTCTTCGTTCGACGCTATAATAGATATGTGAGAAAGAATGAGATAAGACATTCCGATGACAATCTTAAGAAGTTTCGGAAACATAGTGGTTACCGCCGGAAGGATGAAGATGCTATGGACTCCAAGAAAGGGATATGCTATGAGTGCGGCCAAGTTGGTCACTACAAGCCAGATTGTCCTAATCTCAAGAGAAAAGAGAAGGAGTCATCTTCAAACAAAAGGAGGAGCAAAGGAAAGAAAGCTTATGTTGCATGGGAGAGTAGTAGGTCTTCATCTCATTCATCATCAAGCTCTAGTTCAAGTGATGAAGGCAAAGTGGCTAATGTATGCTTCACAACTCATCATCACAAAAAGAAGGATAAAGCTCCCAAAAAGGTAAACCAAAATCCCTCTAGCTCATATACTTCGTTAGAGTATCATGATTTGCAAAGTGCATTTGAGGACCTATGTAGTGAAATTAGGAAAACTTTCAAACGATTAAAAGAAATTATAAAAGTTAACAAAGCTCTTGAAAAGAAAGTTTCCAAAACGGAAGAAGAGTTGAAAGCTTTCAAGGCATCATTATTAGAAAGGTCAAATGCAAGTCATGATAATAATAATAATAATAATAGAGTTGGTTGTGATAATTGTATCACTTTGTCAAGAAATATTAAGAATCTCAAGGACAAAGTGAAAGATTTATCAAAACCTAGAGTCTCTCATCAAGTTGATCCAAAACATTGTCAAAACACTTTGAAAGTCAAAAACAAATATTCTAAACATTTCAAAATGGATCAAAAGAAGAGTGAATCACATATTGTTTGTCATTATTGTTGTGACAAGGGTCATACTATTGCAAAATGCCATGCTCGAAAAATCTTGGTACCAAAAGGCAAATTGCAATGGCTACCTAAGTTAAGCAATAATGTTGCTACTAACCAACTAGGACCCAACATGAGTTGGGGGCCTACTTCAAATGTCTAAGTATGTAGGAGAATGTCTTGAACCATTGACAAAAGACACCGACATCAATGGAGTTCAAGACTTACGAACAAGGAAAGCGATGAGAAAAGCTTCAACTCGACACTTACAATGGTGCGGAAATTGATCACTTCCTCCACCTAACACTAAAGGGAAGATTCTATTCTCTACCTTTACCTTTATATTTTTTTTCTTAGCATTTGTACATTGCTCATATACATACAACTTTCACCTTAATATGATATGTGCTTTGGTAATTGTCTAATCCTCCATTTCCAAGAATTTTGCTCAAAAATATTAATAAGTTTTTGAGACCCATATGTTTAAAATGGGGTTTTGACAAAAATCATTACAATTGCCATATTAAGTTCATATTTGGTTTGTATATGTTTGTTTTGTTCTTATATGTGACTTTGTGTGCATACATAGACATATATTGTCATATAATTAATTTTGGTACTTTGATTCATTTATGTGGATATCTTATCATGCATATATGTTTTAACATGTGTTCTCATGTTATAATGTGCTTTGGTATTGCTTTTTGCTCACATACATAAGAATGTACCTTGTTGATTGTATGTGTTTCTTACATCATGTTATGTGAATGCATTTGTTGCATTGCTTTGTTTATTTCGTCCCATATTTGGATATGTTACTTGATTAAAATGTCGATATGTTACGGTATTCATGCATTGGTTTTGGTTTGTTATTCTACATTCCATATTTGTCATGATATTTGGTATTCGTCATTGATATATTTTGGCATATCTTTGTATGTAATTATTTTGATTAGGAAATTTCATCATATAGTGCATTTCGACAAATGTAAGTGCACGATATGACTTTGGTTAAAATTGTTTGAACTTGATACTTCTAATGAGCTCTCTTCTTCTTTTTGATATTGTCAAAGGGGGAGAGATTTGGATGCACAAGCTAAGGATAAATAGCTAAAGAAGTCTTGAACATTATCAACAATGTCAAACGCATTATGGCATCAACTCAGGGGGAGCGTTGCTTATTGTTAGCCTTGGTGTTAATTGCGTCTGTATACATATTGCTATTTTATTGCATATTAGGTATAGGCTTAGTTAGCTTATGCATAGTTTTGACAATTATCAAAAAGGGGGAGAATGTAAGTGCACCAGTTCATCCTCATGTTTTAATAATTGTCAAAACACATGAAAATAGAGTAGAACATATTTTGGCAATATTACCAATGACTTGACAGCGAAAAACTATTTTTAAAACTTTGAAAAATTGTTTTTTAGGTATTATGTATCAATACATAAACATGTGTATCGATACAAATGTCCTGAAATTACTTCAGACTGATTTTGTGCATTTTGTATCGATACATATATCACTTGTATCGATACAAAAGTGGTCTCTCAGAGGCAGAGAGTTACCTGTGTATCGAATCATGCTTGCATGTATCGATACACACCTAGAAATTGAGGGCAAAATTGAGCAAATTTGTGCGAATCTTGAAGGTTCAACAACAAGAAGCGAAGGACTCAGCTGGACGATCGAGTGCGGATTTGCACGGGTTGGATCGTTGGAATCAGAGGGCAAAGCTTCGCTGTGTGTTGAGGTTTATTCGCATAGTTTACTTTTGATTCGTTATAGGTTTATAAGATTCAATTGTAAATTGTGCACTAGTGTTCATCATTTTTGATCTATATACTCTCAAATAACCCGTTTGGTTATTTGGGGGGAGACTTACTCGGCCAACCGCGTGGACGACGCGAAAGCCGGGGAACTCCCTAATCAAACGCTTGTGTCTTTCTCTCTTTCAATCTTTTACTTTTAAGTAATCGCTTTAATTTTGAGTCAATTGAATTTTTCGTGTTCGTACGTGTGCACAAAAAATTCAATTGGTATATCTTGATTGTGATTGGATTAGATTGGATACTATTAACTTGCTTGGGCTGTTTTAATTGAAACTTTTAATTTCGAATAATTTGTACACGATCATTTCTAAGTCTTTTCATACGTTCAAAGGCTATATTACCTTTCCAGTGATCAATCGGGTGCAAAGAGACTACCGATCCGGTGGTGCTTCCGCGCGTACCGTTTAAACGAAATAATTTTGAAAAACCTACGTTGTTTTAAGGGGCACTTATTCAACCCCCCCCCCCCCCCCCCCCCTTTTAAGTGATAGTCAAGTAGTCTAACAAGCTTCTCTGCAAATGTTTCAAACTCAATCTCATTGATTATCCCAGAATGTGGTTGCAACAAATCAATGAGAATGTTCATATCTAATTCTGATGACAGTTTTGATAGTAGTTATTATGGAAATGATAGTAGTGAAGATGAAGCTGCTGGTATCAACTTTAATGTTAGTGATGATGATATGGCTCTTAGGTTGGATAATGGTTTTGATGTAGTTTTAGAGCCTCCACCTCATCCTCCTCCAATGGTTGATGTAGGTGGTTTAAAAAATGACAAAAACAGCTGCAAAAAGGAACACACCAAAGAAAGCCAATATGATTGAGACTGTTGAAGATGGAGTTTTGGATGATGATGTTGTGATGGAACAAAAATATGATAGTGATGAGCTTAACAGTAGTGACCCTGATTTTCAGATAGTGATAAGGCACCAAAGTATGAAAAGTTTAGGATGGAGGACTTACACAAAGACGAAATCATAAGAAAGAATAATGAAATCAAGAACTTACCCCTAAATTGGTACATTTCCAATATCTCCTCTTAGAGTTATCATCAGAATTAGATATGAACATTCTCATTGATTTGTTGCAACCACATTCTGGGATATCCAATGAGATTGAGTTCGAAACAGAGGAAAACGACATGATTGCAGAGAAGCTGAAATTTTTTCCCAGGTGAATGACAAAGAATGGTGAAAAGAGAAAGAATGGTGATGTGAATTTGGGATTTTAGGATTTATGTTTTCTGCAAAGTTAGATTTTTGGTTTTGGTCCCTCAGTTTCCTTACTTTTTTGGTCCCTCTTAATCTACTCAGCATCTTCATTTGCCAACTCATAATTGCCACGTGTGACTTTGTTTGCCACATCAATGTTTTTGAAAGGGTAGCAGACGACAGGGACTAAAAACAAAATCTTTTGCACATGCAAGGACTTATTTGCAACAAAAAAGGATACAAGGACTAAAACAAAAAATTCACGAACATACAACGACAAAAATGATATTTAAGCTTAAATTAAATGTATACATGCAAATTAAACTAGTAAGGTTTTTGGAGAAAGATGGTGAAGTTTGTATTTTGAGGTTCTATGGCGTGAGAGAATAGCGAGACTTGGGTGGAAATGTTTTTTTTACACCGAAAGAGAGAGAGGTGAGTGCTTTGGTGTGTTTGGCTCCTATTAACCTTCATGGTCAAATTACTAATTTGCCCCTTTTCTTTCCACCAAGGCATTTTTATGTTCATTATTCACAAACACTACTATTCTTTTAGCTCTAACGTTCCATCAATTACTTATAATAAATATTAACTTTAATAATTAAAGTCGGGATGTTAAATATATGCAAAAAAAGTGAAAAGAAAGAAAAGAGAAAAATACTAAAGACAATATTAAAAGAAATAAGAGATTAAAGATATAATCATGCATGTAGTATTATATGAAACATTAAGGAGAATAAATTCTAATATATTGATAGTGCTATATGTAACACCCAAACCCAACTTTTAACTATTTCTAGTTTTAGAAAATCTTTTTCAAAATGCAAAACGGAAAATAAAGTTTGAATTATAAAAACAATCGTTCGAGTGTTACATTATCTTCAAAAACACTACTAATAACTTAATTAGTAAGATGACATCTATACAAAGTTATAAATTACACACACCTTTAATTAATATAACAAACAACTCTATACATAAAAGGTAAACCATTTCCCGTGACCTAATCAGAGCGGAGTATCACCGACAACTCAACCATAAACATAACCTGAGAACCTGGACCCCCGAAGGTCCAGTAAGTATACAAAACAAAGAGTTAGTAAGGAATCCCAAATAAATGTAAGTATATCGAATACTATACACTTAATAACAACATAATAAATTCCACTAACATTTGCACCATAAAGATGCAAGATTATACAATTAAGATACATCTATAATTAAAAAATCAAGAATCAAGTAAATCATATAATCCACGTATCATCAAGTTACTCACAATTGCACGCAACATCATTTAACAAGTATCAAATAGGAATACACAAATTTCTAATGCAACTAATGTCATCATCAATGTCATGTCATCCTAGACACAACTAAATGCATGTGGTACCCGCTCAAATTAGGATAGAATTATATCCATTCGCATCATGTTCAATTTTAAGTCATGAGGGACATCGCTCAAATTCAGTTTTAAGTCATGAGGGACATTGCTCAAATTGACTCATGAATGCATGAATGTACATTTACCACTTATGATGATACTTTTACACATCTACTCATGAATACAAGATTATCTCAACCTAATATTCCTTCTCAAGTTGTCATCAACTCATCTCATCACATCATCATTATGGTTATACATTCAAGCACACATATCATATAGCAATAATCATATTATCATACATCATCCACACATATAATATCATGAATCATAACCTCATCTCAACATACATAATCATCATAGTTAATCAACATATACAATATCACAACTCAATTCATCATTCGAGACTCAATTAATAGTCAAATACACCATCATATAATCATAAGATCATAATCCAATCATAGTATAGACATATATATCATTTATTCAACAAAATCATATTTTTCTGCACTGATAAGCTCGTCGGGCGAGCTCAGGGGGAGTAAAACCAGACAACATAAGGTCCAACTTGCCGTGGCTAGCAATCACTCGCTGCGGCGCGTTGCTCAGAATCAGCAAACTTCATTTTCGGGTTTTTGATGAAAAACCCTCAAATCTCGAAATTTCAACATTTACCACTTATATTGATGGAATATTTAATCATTCTCTTCAATCTCTTAATCTAACATGGCTTTTCTCTATTTGTTCTTCATCTTCTTCTCTAACCCATTTCTCTTCTTTCTCTTTCTTCCTCTTCTATTACATGATAATGAATGAATTTTGTAAGATTTATTAATATTAAAGTTTCAATTTTTTAATTTAAACTTCATAATTGGTTGGTGGTTTTTTGGTATTATCCAAGAGTTGTATTTAACACATAAAAATGAAAGAAGACAAATTGTGTATTATTTATTTAATATTTTAAAAAATTAAATGTCATGTTATATTATTTGTGTTTTCATTACTTCTCTAATTAAAATTTGCAACATTAAAACTTCTAAATTAAAAGTAAAATTTGCAAAGTTCAAAATTAAATTTTCGATCAAGTGTATTCAAATTTTATCTCCAACTTTAGCAACACTTGAGTTTTTTTTTTCGATATACTTGAGGTATTTTTTTGGAATATATGCCAAAAGATAAAGACGTAACAAATAATTTATGCAATTTAAAAATTTAATTTTAAATATAAGATATAACAAAAAACCATATATATAATATTCAATTTATTGAGATATTGGGTTCATTTATTTTAGCTTTAAAAAAAATGTTTTTTCCTTTGTATTTTAAAAAATTCGATTTAGGATAACTTGATTAAAAATAGTAAAAGTTATTTTAAATTCACCTCTTTATAAATTAAAAGAGTTATTTTGATATTCAATAACTTAAATATTCATGTTAGAAATTTTAACTTGATAAAATCACAATTTTTTTTAAAAAATGTATTCTCTAAAATGAATTTTATGAAAAACTATTTTAAATTTTATAATCCAAAATAATTTGTAATAAAACGGTGAATCACTTAAAATGACATTTTAAAAGAATTTATTTAAACCATTTTTTCATTTGAAGCTTTTATAAAAAAAAAAAATCTTTGTAAAAAATCTTTTAACAAAAAAACAACACTACAAAATATCATTTTTTGAAAAAAAATAAGTAAAACAAACAGGCCCATTTATGATAATGGAAGGTGAATTTCTAAATTTACCAGTAAATTTGGCAATTGTAATGTGTTTTATGTTGAATTGCAGGGTTAGCAATACATAAGAAAGTTGTTGAAAGTGATTTAAAATACTTGGTGGAAAGACAACTGATACAGGGAAAACACGAACTGTAAATATGGGGGCGCAGACGGGGGTGTGCTTATAGTCACTCCCACTTGCCCCCCGTCCTATTTAGAATCACCACATTGCCCTTATAGTTAATAACAATTTTACATACTTATCCTTCTTAAGATAGTAAAATATACATAAACGAAAATGAATTTTGAAACATGATTTTTTCACTTTTTTTTTGAAACTTTGAAACAAGATTTTTTCAAATAAAAAAAAATTAAAACTTTTTTAAATGATTGTCTCTACACGGTTACCCGAACCCCGCTAAAGTTGGGGTTGGGCGGTCAATTATTATTCCAAACAAGGTGTTGGGGCTGGGCGGTCAATTATTATTCCAAACAAGGTTTAGGGGCGGGGACAGTATAGAAAGACAAGGATGGGTGTGGGGGTCGCACAACCCGGCCCTACCCCGCTGCCATGCCTAGCAACTAGTGTGCCGACTCAATGATCAATTCTAGTGTCGAATCTTCCACTTATACGCTCCTCATTGTGGTCCTAAGAAGGAGCTATCATTGTGGAATCCTCTAGAAGGGAGCTGAAAACTCTCCTTTTTTATGACTTAATCGGGATATGTACCGCATAGCATTCATTTTGGTTTGATTTTATTTTTTCTTCTCTTTCTTTCTTTGGGACGAAGGCCCTTTTGTAAAATAAAAATAAAAATACTTCAATTAGCCATATAAGCTTTTTGACCGAGAATTATAAAGAGTAACTAAGTTGAATCTAAGCAGATAGACTAAGTTGACAATTTTTTAAGGACCAGAAGGCCACAAACACTTTCTTTTCATCAACTCCCACTATGTAAGCATGAAATTATAAATGACGCTTATGTATTTTGGTCAATGCATTACAGATTAACTAGATCTACGTCCAGCCTTACCCCTTTATTCCAACACAAAATTTGTCATAAGCCATATCACAATTGCCAGTGGTTGCATGATTTTACAAGCAACAACAATCTCAAATACTGTAATATGCAACACTTTAACCAGACAGGGAAATCATCCAACACAAGGTATCTCATATCAACGAGTTTCAAAGATTCCCTTGAATGGTACAAAAATTACTCAAAAGGAGACCAAAACATTTTTTATTACACGGCCAATACTATGTACCTTTGAAGGTTTGTCCTGCGGCTACTACCATAAAATAGTTCAAATGACTTACATTAGCATAATTTGGAAAATATAGTCAGAGCTGAATCACAGCAATAGAGCCTAAACAGCAGGGTAATTCAAATAATGCTAATTAGATTCTAGCATATCTGACAAACTGCTAATCATAAGCGACACGACACACAGCAATTGCTGTAAGTTTTAAGTTAGAATCCAGCACCAAGCAGCCAGAAGTTTCCAATGTTGCACTCCAGTGAGAATGAGCTATTCACAATATCTTGACAAGGCAAACAAAAATGGCCTTGATTTCTTGTTACTAGGGAGAGGGAGGAAAAGGAAATCAGAGAAATGTGGCCAAAAGGAAAAAGAAACTGCATAGAATAATTTATAAGCATGTTGCACATCACTCTAAGGTATCTTCATGTCCCATAATAGTCGCCCATGTTCTTGACAAGATAGTCATATGGTGCAGCTAAACCATATTCGTATGTTCCATTTAGTGGGGCCACTCTGTGTGAAGCTGAATAGACAGCACCCATGCCAACTTTGGCATTAATCTTGGCTCTGCCTTTGGCAGGCCTTTTGTTATCAGGCGGAAACTCGGCAGAGAGCTTTACCATCTGCTTCTGCAGATCAGCAACTGAATCATTTGTTAATTTTGCTTTTGAGTTCTTCTTCCCATCAACAAGCTTTAGTTCTAAACGGTATAGGGCACATGCATCACACTTGCTAATCTCATATTCATAAAGGTGCCATTCAAAATGGTTCAGAGGTTGTGGATCCATATAATAGGATCTCTTCAGACCTCCAAACTCATTAATAACTTGCTTTCTAGATTCATGCCAACCACGCCCACTGTAATCTGGCAATGACCTCTGCTTTCTGTTTCCACTTTCAAATGCTCTTCGAGGTTTATCGAAGAAGAGCCATTCCCTAATAGTCTCTCCCTCAAGAACAGAAAGATCAAAGAGCTCTGCATTCAAACAAGGGGGAAATAATTAAAGAACAATCCTGTCAACCCTTGTAGCAGATAAAGTTGTGCAAAACATAATAAACCGAGGAAAAGATTCTAAGAGATTGAATTACCAGGCGCATTCCATGGAGACTTTGCAGTTGCCGCTCCCTCGCATTCCGGGATGCCAACATCTTTTCCTTGTGCCTTTGCACTAAGAGCAGAAAAAAGTAAATTATCCTTTAAACCAATGCCCCCAGGTCGTAGAACTGGAGCCATGCCTGGTGGCCCTTCGTTCAAAGCAAGAGCAGCATGAAAGCTACTGCAATAATCTTGACACCAGTCCAACCCTTGTGCAGGCCTTGGACAGTCCCAAAGTGCACACTTTGGACCCAAGAAAGCAGATGGAGGAGGGCATACACTTGGTAGATAGCTAGATATATGAGGAATAGCTTCCTCCTCAGCATAACCTGTACCATTGAAACCGGTATATAAGCCGTGATCAAAGTCCTGATGTAAATCAAACTGGTGATATTCTAAAGCAGGCCCATCCTGGTTGATAGTTGCCACGTTTTGAACTCCTGAGGTTGACTGTTTGTGCTCATCAACCAATGGGAAATCATGTTGCTGTTGGCCCTGATTAACAGTTAAGCCAGGAAATGTATTACAATTACAGGTGATATCCAATAATGAAACCAGCTCAGCATTGAAATATGGATATAAGTACAATGAGCTAGAGAAGATGTTGCTATGCAAAGAAATATGCAAAACTTCAAAAACAAAAGAAGCATAAACTCTAAAGAGTAACCAAAACAAATCATCAGAGCCTCTCTATTCTTCTCAATCACTTAAGACAAGATGTTGCTATTCGAAGAAATATGTCAATCTTTAAAAACAAACAAGCATAAACTCTAAAGAATAACCAAAGCAAACCATCATTTCCTCTCTCTTCTTTTCAATCACTTAGAAGAGGAAAATTAAAAATAGGACATTAAACTAGCATAAAGCACATTACAATAGACTATAAAAATTAAATTAGGGCAGATAATGTCATCTAATTAAGATAAAATCAGCTAACTAAAGAATCAGTTGCTTTCAAATAAACCTTGATGTTTAATGACTGTTCCCTGCAGTCCATTCAAAGCCTCTCTAAACCAGGAAGCCTAATTTACAAGGTTCATGAAACCAATGAAATATTATAAAGCAATAATAATCACTTCAAAGTCCGTATTATTTATTAATTTTGATAACCCTTCAGAATCTATAAACCGAAATGAATAAGTTTGACAGACCCAAGATTGATTCACGAGGTAAAATAACACAATATCCATTTTTAGTAAAAAAAAAAAAGCTGCTTTACACTTTAAATTATGTATTCAGTAGCTCCAAGTAGAGGGAATTAACAACTCAACTTTCTCTTAACCACATACAAAGGGGTTGGATTTATCATGGACAAGGCAATAAGATTTACAGTTATCAAATCACAAATCAGGAGATATATGTTCTGAATTATGGATTGAAATTTTAACAAATCACAAGATTGATGATCAATCATTAAAACTAATATAAAATGTATTTATTATGCAAATTAAAATTAATAAACTATAAAAACATTTCTGAATTATGGATTTAAATTATAGCAAACCACAAGATTGATGATCAATCATTAAACTAATATAAAATGTATTAATTATGCATATCAAAATTAATAAAACCTTTTTGTTTTCTATGCAAATTAATTTGTTTATTTTCCAGCATATCAATTATTAGGTTCCTCCATGCTCTTCACTAACTTCTAAAACCTAGCCTTCATTGTTTTCATTTCACCTCCCACCAGCCCCACTACTCTCACTGCCAGCACCAAACCATCCAATACCAACCAGCAGAGGCTCACTATTGCTGGAGCACAGACTAGTCACTCACACCCAAGCCCTGACTGTCATTTTGCTATGTGCCTACACTATCCATCTGGGCAGCGAGTGATGGGAAAACCCGAGCCTGTCTCCGGGATACTTCATAGAACTCCCCACTGGGGAGATTCTGGCCACAACCAACCATCACCACCTTGTTTCATTGCCACACAGTGGATGGTTAGCTTACTATCCCTCTGATATTGGTACACCAAAATTACATAAAACAGTATCAATTGAGTGACGACAAGCGTTTAGTTGAACAAATCATATTGCAATCCATATCATTCAATCAATGCTAAGGAAAGTCAAAACAAATTTGTGGTTGCATTAACATACCGTAAAGTACTGTTAATTCTACAACGAGACTGTCAGGATGTTGGACAGCTAATAGAAAAATGAGAATGTGAAGGAACAAAAAAAATCTAAGGCCGAGGGAATGGAGAAATTACTACTGATGCATGTACAATGTGTTTTTTAGCTGTCTATTTGAACGTACCACATTTTTGGCGTCTATAAAATAAAATAATAGATGATATGTGCTATTCAAATATCAAGAAAGAAGCAATGAACTTCAAACTAAATAAACATACATATGTCCAATTCAAATACCACAGAAATATAGACTTTGTTTTACCACACTGAATGTTCTGACTATAAAACGGCAGTGAGAACAAATTTAAAATGAAAAGCATTGTATCACTATCACCATTGTTTGGAGGAGAAGAAACAAAATGCCCCACGATAATCTTTTCCAGTTTACATTACATGATATTAACCATTTGTGAAGCATCCTCTATGAGTAGAGAGAGAGAGGTTAAACAGCTAATGCTACAAACAGGCAAAAATATGAAGCGCGAAATAGATTTTTTATCCCCAAAAGGGAATAAGAAAGTCACCTCTTGAAAAACGACCTTTCCCCCAGTCTGCAGAGTCTGGTCATTAGGTTCAGGCTTAGGTGCAGCTAATGGACTAGAGGCATCATCTTCCTCCTCACAGAGCTGCAAAAGCCGACAGATATCGGTGGAGAATGATCCAAGACTTCCATCCTAAATTCACCCACAAACACCACAGTTCACAATCACAGCTTTACCACTAATTTTGCCATTCAATTTCACACGCATCCATCACAATTCAAATATTGCCGGTTAGAAACAAAACAAGCACCGGTGATAGTTATCTCAAACAAACTCCGCCAGTTACAATTGCATTGAAGCTAACAAGAAAATAACACAAATATGATCTTACTTGCTGCAAAGAAGAAGCAGGAGAAGGCTCATTAAGCTCCGACTTCCACTCACGAAGCATCTGATGAACTTGTTCCTCAAGAACCGCAGCATCAACCGTACGGCTCTCCTTCCTAGCAAACTGCAAATCCAGAAACATCAGCTGCAGATCATCAACACGATTCTTCGCCTTGTCCTTAAAAAGCTTGTGTGATGCAGACTTGCAGCTGCTCTTCGAAATCTTCTTCATCGTCAAACCCAAAATTCTTCCTATAAAACCCTACACTCACAATCACAAATATAACAACCAACAAAAAGTGAGAGAATAACCCATAAAAGCACACAACTAGCAAATAAAGTGATTATCATGATCAGAAGCATATTCCAGTTTAAACCATTCACAACCCCAAAAGACTAAAACAAGGAATCAAATTATACGACTTGAAAATTAAGTTAAATTTGAATTATATTATAAGATTCCCCCAAATTATAACTAATTAACCAGCAATCAAATACTATTTTCCTAATGAAAAATAAACCCTAAATATAGATCGAGACAATCAAATAATCTACAAGTTGAAAAAAGCTGAAATGAAAAAACACAAAGTTAAGCATCATCGATAAAGTGAAGTATAGAACAAACCGAAGTGAAAATACAAGTATTAGTATTGAGTGAGAAATAGAAAAGGGAAAAGGAAAATTGGATGGAAAATGAGGAGTAAAACGATGTTGCAGATCGATTAAAAGGTGTGATTGTTGCTTAGGGTTGAAATAGATGGACGGTGGTTACCTTAGATTCTGTGATAATCGCTTTTTCCCCCAAAAAAAAGTTGGTGTGATGATTTTTGGGGCGAAAAAACAAAGGGTTCAGTTTTTCTGACTGTCTCTTCCAAAATTTGAGAAGGTTTTTGGAAACTGATATGATATATAAAGGAAATGAGAGAGAGAGACTTCTCTCCCACCTTTCGCTGCTGTATTTCTGAGGCAATAAAGCAAGGACTATTACGTGTAGGTTTGATTCTTTGGTGACGAGAATTGATTTTGATAGAATTGATTTTGATAGAATTGATTCTGTAAAATTAATTCTGGCCAAAATTGATTTTAAATTAAAATGATTTATGTTTGGATATATTCATGTAAAAGTGAGTTGAACAAAAAATTTGAGTGTAAAAATCAATTCTAGAATCATAAGCTACGATTTCTAGCTTCAAGTAGAATCAATTCTGTGGTTAGAATTAATTCTACTTTTGAGAAACCAAACAAGTCAGAATCAATTCTACATGTACAGAATCAATTTTGGCTGCTCTAGAAGTGGAACCAAATAAATCAATATTGATTCTTAGTTATGCGGTAAGAAAAATTGATTTTGATATAATTAATTTTGTAAAAATTGATTATAAATAAAATTGAGTTGAAGATAAAATAATTTATACTTATATTTAGATATATTTATATAAAAACAAGTTAAACAAAAAAATTGAGTCTACAAATTCATTTTAAAATAGAACTATTTATAGATGAAATAAGTTTAAATTTATAAGAGTATTAAATGAAAAAACTATTTATAATGCGTTTCCTTGGTATGTGTAATTATTTCAAACTGTTTCTTATAAAAAAGGAACGGAGGGAGTAATATTAAATATAACCAGGCCGGTCTATCAGGCTTCGCTGACTTTTTTAAAAGCCTAAGCCTGACATATTTAGATAAACAAGTTGTTTTCAAGGCCTGAGCCTGACATTTTTTATAAATAGGCCAGACCAGGTCAGGCCTAAGACAGGCCAGGCCGAAGGCCCCTGGAGGCCGCCTGGCCTATTCCCACCTCTATTATAGAAGATATAATTTATAGTTTTAAATAGAATCAATTTTTGATAAAGAATCAATTCTAAACAAAATAAGTTGGAATCAATTTTACATCTCTAAAATCAATTTTGGTCACTCTAGAAGTAGAACCAAACATACACATTCCCATTAAAAACTAGGGTAAAACTCTGAATTATGAGTGTTCCTTTTTTTAAAAAACAGGAGAATTTATACAAAATAAAAATAAAAATATTGATATCGTCATAATCATAACCAATGCAATATATGACATATATGATAAATAACTAAACAATATTGCTAAATATTACGAAGCTTTTTTCACAAGAATTGCATAAATATAATTGTCTACTACTTTAAAATAATAAAAAACTATTAAGGTGATGCGTAGCACAAATCATGGCCGTGTATTATTAGTGTATATCAACGGAGCCATGTGTGTTTCGTGAGTGCACCATTCGTAAGTTGAAAAATGCTAATAACACACTCTTTATCACACTCCTCTAACACACTTCAATGATATTTTGCCACATCATCCACTATTTTAATTTGGGTACTTGCTACCGATTACACTTTGATACACTTTATTTGAAGGTGGAAAAACACAAGAAGGGGGGGTTGAATTGTGTTTTAGGAAATTAAAACTTTTTGGTTCTTAAGGGTTTAATGCAGCGGATATAAAAAACAATTCAAAGAGATTATAAGAGAAAGAAAGATAGACACACAGATTTATCCTGGTTCCCTTCACAATTTGAAGGTACGTCCAGTCCCCTTGTTCTCAACAAGAGCTTTTCACTATAATCTTCACAAGATTACACTTTGCTCAAGCACACTTGCAAAAGACTTCTCAAATGCTCAAGTTACACTTATCAAGTTACACTGTACTACTATTGGATGATGCTCCACGGATACTTCAAGAGTGGAAGCATGAGGGCTTATGCGACATGTGTTGAGCGTTGTGTCTTACGACTTTAATCTTGTATTCGTAAGAGATCGAGGGAAACGTGTGGAAAAACCTCGAGGGAAATGTTGGACCATTGTGCCTCGGATGACCTGAAGCACAATTGGAAGGGAGCATTATTAAAGCTAGGTAGAAATGGTCTAAGACACCATCATGATTGTGGGCTATCTGTTAACAAATTGAGGAACTGATCACCCTTAATCTCTTGTTAATAATAGACGGAATCATGTTGACTGGAATTGACTAGTTTTGCTAGCTTTGGTGGTGCGCAGAAAGTTTCGGTGTTTCTTTTTGGAGGGTAGCCAGTCATCGCTTCGCGTGAACCTAGTGGAGTGAGCTATGTCGCGGAGACAAAAGAAGTGACTTTGGAAATTTTGTGTGTGGACCCTAGAAAATTTGAGGAACTCGAGGTTGTGAACCTCTGTTGTGAGGTTAATTTTTGAGTGGTGAACTCGTTGAGAGTGGCGGTTGAAGCACGGTTGTGCTAGTGTGTTGGTGAGAGTATCTGTGTGACTTCACCCGGTGTTAGCATATGTGTGGCTACACCTAATCCTGAGGGATTTTGTTGTGTTGGTGATGGTAATAACTAGTTGAGTTGTTACTCTTACCTTTAGTTTCGAGGACGAAACTTCTTTTTGGAGGGTAGTAATGTAAGACCCAAGATTCCACTGTACAGTTTTCCTAAGGAACTCTAGCGTCGGCTACGAGTTTTAGGATTTTTGGTGAGGCGGTTTTGTGAGTATCGTCGCAAAAATGGGATTTTTGCTGAAATAGAGTCTGTTTTGTGTGTGTGCGCTGTAATTACACAGGCTTTGATCCTGTAATCCTCTTTCTTGAATTAGAAGGTTTCTGTGAAGTCAGAAACGCGAGTTTTGGATTATTCTTGTTTTTGGAAAAACGAGTAGGATTTTACCCGCTGTTGTGAAATTTTACTGATTCTGAATTCAGTGAGATTTTAGTTGGGGGTTTTATATATCTGCGCAAGGCGGGATATATTCTGAGATTAATTTTCCGAGGTGTGGAAGAAAATTACAGTCGCGGAAAAAGATTCGGCGATAAGTTTGTGAATTGTTTTTATTAAAAGGTTTACGGTAGAATTTTTTTATGTTTCCGTAAAATTTATCGGTACGCGAGATACGACTCGTTTAAGCGCGAGCTAGTGGGAGGATAAGATCACATAAGAAATATCTAGATATTTTGTGAAGAGGTGGATGGCTAGGATTAAGTCTTAGAACTTTCACTATTTGATCCAATGGCTCACAAGTAGCAAGACCATTACTTAAGGAGACTTTTGGCCCATGGTCTTTATTTATCAATCTGAACATTCCTGCGCTTTCAGAATTTTGAGTTTCGACTTTCTCCGTTTATTGGAAAAACGAGTAGAAAACTGTACCCGCTTCTTAGAATTTTACGGTTTCTGTTTTCCGTCGAATTTTAATTGGAGACTTTATATATCGACGCGAGTTGGAATCTAGTTTCAGAATATTTTTGGGAGCCAAGGAAATAAATTTCAGTCGGAGAATAAAGTTTAGCGATAATATTTGGAAACGGTTTACGACGGACGTTTATTTGTGAGATTTTGTATTTTTGAGATTTCCGTCCGTTAGCGAGGTGCGACTCGCCGAGAGCAAACGCGATGAGCTGAGTAGCGTAAAGTGGATATTTGTTCAAAAAACAATCATGAGTTATTTTGATCCAAAGGCTAGGGTTTAGTCTTGCAAGTTGGTTTTAATCTAAGGGCCTAGATTGATCAAGAGATTTTTAAATAGTAAGGAGGTTTAGCACTTTGGAGACTTAGAAAAAATTGCACAAGACTCTCATTCTTCTCTCCCTTTGCCGTGGCTTTCCACCCTTTGTATCCACCATCATAGATTTCTCATTTCTTCACCAAAGCTAAGGATTTCAAGCTTGTTGGAATCATAGTATTGCAAGGATCACTTTCTCTTAAGGTAACTAACCCTTCTCTTCCTTATTCTCCATGAAAAACCTCTTGAATTTTGAGTTGTATGATTATGTTCTTGAGAGAAAAATTTGAGAATTTAGTTTTAATTGGTTTTGGTTCCATAGAAGTGTTCTTGAGAGTTCCTTGATATACTTTAGTGAAGCATGTAAGTGATTCTCATGGTGATTTCCAATTTCACAATTTTGTTGGTAAGGGTTTGAAGAAAATTTCTTAAAAAGATCATAAACTTGGATTGTGTTGTATGATTTTGGTTTTGAAGTTAGTTTTGAGCTTTTTGACAAAATGGATTTGTGAATATGAAATTTGTTTCGAAAAATGAGAAAAAAATTATTCTCGTGTTCTTGAGCGACTCGAAGAACACAATTTAGGAAAATTTATTTCGAGTTTCAAAAAGAGTCGGGTATACGATCGAATATCGTTACGAGCTAACAAATGTGGTTAGGGTTTCAAATGAGGAAAAATTGTGTAGGGTTGCCCTTTTGCCTCATTTGGCCGTGGCACCCATATAGGGTTCGAGGAATCGAATTTCGAAAATTTGTTTAGAGGCAAATTGCTTCCCATGATCATTGTTTAAATGTTTGATTAGTTATGGGATGTTTTGAAATGAAAATGATCGCTTGCCTTAAGAAAAAAAAATCTTATTTGAAATTTTTCGAAATTTGCGATTCGACTCTATAATTTCTAAATCGTTTTGATAAGTGCTAGTTAGGTATTATGGGATATTACCATGCATTTAGAAGTGAAAAATTTTGAATAGAAGGGTGTTTTGAGAATTTTTGGCCGTGGCTTTCCTTGGTGTGGGGGAAGAAATTCCAAAATTTTTCTAAGTCCACAATTGTGTGAAAATTTTGTGTGTGTTGGATAATCTTAGTTTTGAAGAAAAATGAGTATAGGAAATGTTGTTAGGAAGAAAAAAAATGTGTAACTTGTAACACAAGAAAACTTCGATTTTTCATAAAAATATTTTTGAAAAGTTTTAGTTGTGTTTCAAATGGTCTTGTGGTGTGGGAAACAAGTCCTTGAGGTGGAGAAATCCAAAATGGTTTTAGTTTATGATTTGAAAACAAAATGATTTTCGTGTTATAAAAATAGTACAATTTACTTCGTGAATTTTTAAACACTATGAGAATAGCCTGAAATCATTGAGGGATAGCTTTAGGAAGTACCTTAGACCCCTCTGGAGCTTTGAGAGCGAGTTTCGTTTCGATAGGATAAACGAGGAATATTTTATTGATGTTACGCTACATTTATTTTAGGTAGCGCGTGTTGTAGATTTTTCGCGAAATTAAAGTAACGGAAGCTTGCTGAGGTAAGGGCACCTTTTATTTCTGTCTTACTTTCCGTAATGGCATGTGTGTATGCTTTGTTTGTGGTATGTTTTGAGTGCTTGGCATGTATGTGTGATGTATTCTCGGGATGAGAAAGTGTTTATAATACATGCGCTGATTACATATGATTGAGAATATATGTATGTTGTGTGATTGTCTTACATATGATTTTGCGAAATATATGTGTTGACATGTGGTGGTGATTACATAAGCTAGATGGTATGTAATTGGTGCATTAGCATAGATAAGAGGTATCGTATGCTCATGCACTCATAGTTGGTATTTGATCTAGGTGATTGTACCAGGTGATATCCCGCCTTTAATTGAGCCGGTATTTGATCTAGGTGATTGTACCCGCCGTTAATTGAGTCAGTATTTGATCTGGGTGATTGTACTCGGGGTATTCCACCAAATTGAGTCGGTGCTTGATCTAGGTGATCGTACCCGGTGTTATTCCACCGTTAAATTCCGGAATTCATGCATGTGATGATCAGTGATTGGTGTCACAGTGAAGGCCAGTGATTGGCTTCACCATTCATTAGAGGTTGCATTAGGCTTGGTGTGCATTATATTTATAAACCCGTTGGTGGGAATTGCTTTGGTGGTTAAGAGCTTTCTCTTGTGTTCGTGGAATTATTGTTATGTGTACAATCTTTCGCACCGGTTATATATATATATACTTTTATTTTGTGGTGACCCTTGCAATATTTCATTTGCGGGCTCCTCCCACCCCAGATGATGCTGTAGGTCGCGAGGGCGGCGGCTGCTCAGGGCCCAGTGAACTCGTGTCGGAGCTATAGTTTAGAATTAGACTCTGTGCCGGTGTGTTTGTACATCGTGCCTTTGGGCTAGACATAGGTTTCTATCTTGGTTTGTTTTGGGTTGTAGTGCTTGGAGTAATTTGAATACTTAGACTTGGACTGTAATTATTCAGGAACACACTTTGCTTGTCGAAGCACCTTATGGTAATGAGTTCTTTCGTATGTTTAATGCCGGCTCTTGTAAAATATTTTCCGCGCACTCTGTCTCGTGTTTTAAAAAAAAAAAAAAAAAAAAAATGCCCCTTTTTAGGCTATGAAAAACGGGGTGTTACAGCTGCGAAGAAAACAGGCTTCGCTAGGAAAGGAACAAGCAAGAACTGATATTGACAGAGTCGGAGGAGGAAGAATTGAGCTCTGATCTGGAAGAATTCCTATGGACATACAATGATGACACTCCATACGAAGAGTACGAGGCTGCTGTTCAGAAGGATACTGAAGCATTAGTGCAGAAGGCCACTGACAACTTGCTTGCTTATATTAGTGAGAAACATAAGAAGCTAGATGCAGAGGCTTCTGAAGTTAAGCCTAGCTCTAAGTAGAGTCTCATCATTCTATGTAATAGTGATTCTTCAATAATATTAATAAAAAAGTTTATGCTATAAATTCCCTTTGTTTTGAGCAAGTTTCTTATATATACCTTATGCCTATTGTCAGAACACCAGTTACCAGATACGCCTCATACGGTATTAAACTAGGATACTTCATAAGTAGTCACTAGATGCCCCGGCTATTGAACAGGCCATAATACTAAGAAGCTATTTCATGAGTAAACAGGAGTACTGATGAGAGGGGCTCTTAGGTTTTTAAAATCCTAGACTTATTAGTTTAAAAACAAAGATGCTCTCCAGCACCTCTCACTAGAGCCAGAATTCTCAAGGGTACCAGACAATATCATTGTATATAGAGAAGTTAAATTTTGAAAAACATATATAAAACACATAAGCAAATAAACAAACACACAAAAATGGATAATATAGACTTTAATTAAAATAGTCAAAAGATAAAATTATCCAAGAGTACATAAGAACCATAAGCAAAAGATAACAACAAAACAACAAAGATAAGTGCACAACTAGAGTTATGGTTTCTTAATTTCTGCAATGGCCTTCAAGAGGGTTTCCATCATAGCATCCATTCTTTGACGAGTGTTTTCCTCAGAAGCAGTAATATCAGCTCTCAAATCTGCTCTTAAATCAGTTCTGAGGTCAATCCTGAGTTCATCTATCTCATCCTTGATATCCTCAGCTAACTCAGTTCTGATGGAGTCTAAGGCCTTTTGCACTGCTGGAGGTATTTCTGAAGATGCAGAGCCCTTTTCAATCTTGGGAGAGGCAGGAGGAGTTTTATCAACAATAGGCTCTTTGCCTTTACCAGATTTTCCAGCCACAGGGCTCTGATCAACCATATCGGCATCTTCTTGTTCATGTTGAAGCAATTCAAGCATTTGAATATTTTCTGCTATCACCTGATCAGCCAGAATCTTGTTTGTCTCAACAGTGGCAATGTGTGTTCCCATGCTTACCATCACCCTGAGAGCTTCTTGTTCAGCAAGCCTCTTGTATTCAATCTCAGCTTGCCTCTTCTTCTCAGCTTCAGCAGCTATCCTAGCCTGCTCTTCAACATGATTGTAGAGTGTGAGCCTTGGAGCACATGACCTCTCAGCAATCTCAAACAGTTCCCTTGCTGTGTTTGCTCCCCTACCCTGAGTCTTGTCCTTCAGATGAGTACTTAGAATCCTTAAGGATTGACTAAACAATTACTCTTTCTCTCTGACATCAGCATCCAAATCAGAAGGGAAGATAAGAGCTTCTTCCTCCCTTTGTTTGAATCTCTTGAGTCTAATACCAATAGCATTATGCAATAGCTCAAGGTTTGGTTCAGAGTCAGAGTTGAAAAAGGGTATGGATGGGTCAAAGGGAATGGTTGGCTCAGGTTGTTTTCGTTTGATGATTTTTATTTTGCTGAGGTTAGGTGGTATGATGTCATCATCAACATTGATGGCATCTTTAAAAATTTGTGCTTCAGCCTCAGAAATGTGTTGGTAAAGCTCAAGAACCTCGTCTAACCCTAGAGGTTTATTGAGAGGGCCATAGACGGGTTGTGGGGAGGGTGAAGGAGATGATTCAGAAGTGAATAATTCAGGTGGAGGTGATGGAGGTTGTTGTTCAGCCATGACATTATTTGGTGAATGATGAGGTGATTCTTGTTGTGCTTCAGAATGAGGAATTGACTCATCCTGAACAGGTGTAAACGTGGGTGGATTAACTTGTGAAATGTGATCAAGTGAGGGAGGTGGAGTTTGAATAGTTTGAGTAGCAGGTGGTTCTTGGGCAACTTGATCAGCAGAGGTATTGTTAAAAGGAAAACGAGGTGGTGTGTTTGGATTGGAATGCGTAAAAGCATCTCCAGATAGATGTTGTTGGAGATGGTCAAGAACGGATTCGGTGTTGGCAGGTTGGTTAAGGATGGTAGTGTTAATGACGATGAGGGGTTCTTCATCAGAAGAGAGTTGGATTGACTTCTTAATGGGTCTCTTGGTGGTCTTTTTGAGGTTTGTTTTCTTTGGTGGATCTTGTGTCTTTTGTCTCTTATTTGCTTCTCTGGTAAGCTTAGCAATGAGCTCATCAGAGTCAGTGCTAGTATCAGATGATGATGATGATATAGTTCCATGATCAGGCAAAACTACACTAAGAGGTACAGTGAAGTCTATTGGATTTGCTTGATTGGTAGTTTGAGAGGGTTGAGAGATAGAGGGTTGAGTAGTAGAAGGTTGAGGTTCAGGATTAATATCTTGAGCTAAAGGAATGCTAGTAGTATTAGACTTAGAGATTTTACCTTTTGGTTTTGACGCTCTAGACTTTAATCTTTTGGCAGGCTTAGCAGGGTTCTGATCCTCCTCAGAAGCTTGAGGCCTGTCATTCCTCTTCTTTGATCTCCTTTCCTTCTGAACAGCTTCAATGGCCATATCTTCAGCACCACTATCTCCTCCCATAGCCTCATCAGCATCAGCATTTTCTTGGTCCTCAGAACCATCATCAGCAATTTCTTGTTCAGTGGTCTTTGGCTTCCTTTTAGACCTTGTAATAGCTTTTGGACCCTTGAAGATTTCCCAATTTGGGACACTAACAACCATCTTTCTGGGCACTCTTACCCCAGTATCTCTTCTCACTATCTCAATGAAATTCTTGATGACATCCTCATTGTCATGTTCTGATATGGTGGGAAACCCATCACACCAGAAGTACTTTTCATACACTTGTTGCAGAGGTGTCTTAACTGAAATGATTTCATCCTTGGTTTTCCTTTTCATATTCACCAGAACTGTTGCATCATACTTAGCAGTTTGGAACACTCTAAGCTTCTCCTTGGCACTCAGAATGTCTGTGAGTTTGGTTTGCCTAATGAGTTCTGATATCAGCCTAGGATGATGAATGTTTGAAGGTAATTTGGTTCTGCTCGCAGTGATGGTTAAACACATATGATCAAATAAAACCTTAGCCAGATTTATTTTCACTTTCTTGTATAGGAACCAAATAAAGTGCTTATGTGGTATAGAGATAGTATCTAATCCTCCTTCTCTAGTAACAATTGTAGCAAGAAACACTCTGAAGGCAAACTCAAACTTGTGCCTCAGGCACTTTAATTTTCCAAAATCCCTGTTGGAACTTCCAGGCTTAAACAAATCCTGATTGATTGAATCCAGATGCTTGCTTTTAGTATCATAAACTTCTATGTCTTCTCCTTGGTTATCTAGACCCAGAATCTTAGCAATGTGTGCCTGAGTGATCACAACATTGATACCTAGAATATTTGACCTTATCTCTCTTCCTCTATAAGGTTTCAAACCAAGTTCCTGTCTTGTTTTACCCTTTAGTGACTTGTTCTTAGCAACCAATTTCTTGTATTCTTCATCAGCGCTTGCTCTATCATAAACCTTTGCTTTTTGCCAGAAATATTTAACAATATCATAGTACACAAAACCATTCAACATCTCAAAATAGTTTTCCCATTTTTGATCAAAGAATAGATTTTGAACATCTATTCCGTTTGCTTTCAAACTTTCGAAATCTACAAACTTCTCAGTGTAGAAATCATAGGCGTCTGGACCAACGTCGGTTTGATTGTGTTGGTAGACAAGGTTATCTTCTGAGTTGAGATCAATGATGGGTGGTAACGTAGGGTTGAAGGGTTCTTGAACGATTTCGTTTGAAGAACGAGCAACCATTGTTGCAGAAAATTAAGAAGATGAAGATTGGGAATTTCTGTAAGGTCTAGGGTTGTGTAGGTAGTGATTGCGTGTAAAAAATTGTGCAATTGAGTGAAGTGACTTATAAATAGTAACTAGCACACACACACAGAGAAAATAAACATTGGGAGGGAGCGCGAGCAGTTTTAAAAATTAAATAATATACTTAACTGCCATAATCATCATTAACTGTTCTCTGCCCGTCAGGATCTAGACACGTGTTGAAAAAGTTTAATCATAGCTGACGCGTGTATAGACAACTGTTGTACACTTACTAGTACTGAACGTTTCATTTCCAAAAGGTTCAGAGCCTCACTCATTTGTATCTGACACCTCATCAGAACCTGTTACTCTTCAGAGCCTAAATTATTCAGAGCTTCCCAAAGGATACTCTAAATTATAAGAGGTTCTGATATAGCTTCAGATGCTAATTCTATTCTACTTCTCAGAGCTAATTTTCTTCAGAAATATAGTGCATGTTCAAATTCTTTTTGATAAAATCAAATCTTTCAATAGCTAAAGGTTTAGTAAATATGTCAGCCCATTGATGTTCAGTATCAATGAATTGAATATCTATTGTACCTTTCTGAACATGATCTCTTATAAAATGATGTTTTATTTCAATATGTTTAGCTCTAGAGTGTAGAATAGGGTTCTTAGACAAATGAATAGCAGCAGTATTGTCACAATATAGTGGAATACTACTTTCAGCTATGTTATAATCTTCCAACTGATATTTCATCCAGAGAAGCTGTGTGCAGCATTTAGCAGCTGAGATGTATTCTGCTTCTGCTATAGACAAAGCAATAGTTGTTTGTCTCTTGCTAGCCCAAGATATGAGATTCTCACCAATAAATTGGCAATTTCCACTAGTGGATTTTCTCTCAATCTTATCACCAGCATAGTCAGCATCACAGAATCCAACTAGCTTGCTATCTAGGGATTTTTTATAAAGAAGTCCTAGATTGGTAGTTCCTTTCAGATATCTAAAGATCCTCTTAACAGCAGTTAAGTGAGGTTCTCTAGGATCTGACTGGAATCTTGCACACAAGCATACACTATATAAAATATCAGGTCTAGATGCTGTTAGGTAGAGTAAGGAACCAATCATACCTCGATACAGCTTCTGATCTACTTTGCTTCCTATCTCTTCCTTGCTTAAGCTGCTGGTAGGATGCATGGGAGTTGACATAGTCTTACAATCCTCAAGATTGAACTTCGTCAGAAGCTCTTTCGTATACTTGCTTTGGTGGATGTAAGTGCCATCTTTTCCTTGATTGATCCGAATCCCCAAGAAAAACTTTAACTCTCCCATCATGCTCATTTCAAATTCATCCTGCATGAGCTTAGGAAAATTCTTGCAGAGAGAAGCATTAGTAGATCCAAAGATAATATCATCAACATATATTTGAATAATCAAAATATCCTTCTTGGTTGTCTTTCTGAAGAGTGTGTTGTCAATTTGACCATTTTCAAAACCATTTTCTAATAAGAAGTTACTCAATCTCTCATACCAAGCTCTTGGAGCTTGTTTAAGACCATAGAGTGACTTCTTTAGCTTATACACATACTCAGGATTTTTTAGATCTTCAAATCCTGGTGGTTGTTTGACATACACTTCTTCAGAAATGACACCATTTAGGAAAGCACTTTTAACATCCATTTGATAAAGAGTGATTCCATTGTTAACAGCATAGGATAACAATAACCTTATTGCTTCCAGTCTAGCTACTGGAGCAAATGTCTCTGTGAAGTCGATTCCTTCTTGCTGACTGTAGCCTTGTGCTACAAGTCTAGCTTTATTCCTCACCACTTCACCTTGCTCATTCAGCTTGTTTCTGAACACCCACTTAGTTCCAATGATGTTCTTGTGTGTTGGTCTTGGTACCAGATCCCACACATCATTCCTTTGAAATTGATTGAGCTCATCTTGCATAGCTACAATCCATCCATCATCAGTAAGTGCTTCATCAACATTTTTAGGTTCTATCATTGAGATTAATCCCAGAAGTGAATCAAGTTGTTGATAGTCTGATCTTGTCTTTCTTGGACTTTCCTTGTTTCCAAGAATCAGATCTTCTAGATGTGATGATCTATATTTGAACTTCCTTCTTGGAACTTCATCAACATCAGCACTTGGTTGAGTATCTTCTTCTGAAGTATCATCATGTTCTTCTGATGCTTCTATTTGAGATGCTCCTTCAGCATCTTCTTCCAATACAGCTTCTGAAGCTTCAACAGCTTCTGATGCTTTTTCAGGTTCTGAGTTGACGTATTGGTATGGAAAACCTGCATAGCTATCATCTTGCTCTGACATTTTACTGTCAGGCTCTTTATCATCAAATCTAACGTGTATAGATTCTTCCACTGTGTTAGTTTCAGAATTATACACTCTGTATGCCTTTGAGCGTTCAGAGTAACCTATAAAGATTCCCTTACAAGCTTTGGCATCAAATTTTCTTTTGTAGGCCTTGTTGTTTAGAATGTAACAGGTACATCCAAACTGATGAAAATAAGAAATGTTGGGTTTTCTTCCTTTGAAAAGTTCATATGTTGTTAGATTCAATAGAGGTCTAATATAGATCCTATTTTGAATATAACAAGCTGTGTTTACAGCTTCTGCCCAAAAGTGCTTAGCAAGTTTAGTCTCATGCATCATGGTTCTTGCCATCTCTTGTAAAGACCTGTTCTTTCTCTCTACAACACCATTTTGTTGTGGTGTTCTAGGAGCAGAGAACTCATGGACAATGCCATGGTCTTCACAGAAAGTTGCAAATGGTTCGTTTTCAAACTCACCACCATGATCACTTCTTACATTCAAAATCTTGAGACTTTTCTCACTTTGCACCTGAGTGCAGAAGATGCTGAACACATCATATGCATCATCTTTCACTCTTAGAAATTTTACCCAAGTCCATCTACTATAATCATCAACTATAACTAGGCCATATTTCTTTCCATTGATTGAGGCCGTACTTACAGGGCCAAACAAATCAATGTGAAGCAGTTCTAAAGGTCTTGAGGTAGAGACAACATTTTTAGGTTTAAAAGATGTTTTTGAAATCTTACCAATCTGGCAAGGACCACACAGAGCATCTGAATGATAGTTGAGATTTGGTAGGCCTTTAACCAAGTTTAGTTTGCTAAGCTTAGAGATTAATCTCCAGTTAGCATGTCCTAAACGTTGGTGCCAGACCCATTTCTCATCATTAACAGATAAAAGACACACTATCTTTTGCTCTGTGAGTTCTGACAGATTGATTTTATAAACATTGCCTTTCCTTAGACCTCTGAACACTATGGACTTGTCAGAGTCTCTGATTACAGTACCTGCTTCTTTATCAAATTTAACAACAAATCCACTATCACAAAATTGACTAATGCTAAGTAGATTGTGTTTAAGGCCATCAACTAACCAAACATTATTAATTGAGAGAGAAGAATTACCAACTGTACCCGTACCAGTGATCTTCCCTTTTTGATTGCCTCCAAATCCCACAGTGCCTCCCTCTTTCAGAGTTAGGGTTTGGAACATACGCCTTTCTCCTGTCATATGTCGTGAGCAGCCACTGTCCAGGTACCAGCATTGCTGCTTTGGCCTTCTTGGTGTGCAAACCTGAAGCAAATATGATTTGAGATTTTGGTACCCATATCTTTATGGGTCCTTTTGTGTTAGTCTTCACAGGCCTAGGTGGTCTTTGTTTGAAGGGCCTATCAGAGCCTCTAGAGTTATCCACCCTTGTTGAAAAGATTTTGGGTTTAGGATAGCTCTTGAGCTTTGCTCTTGAATGTGTCAAAGCTTCTTTAGATTTAACATTAGCTTGAGGCTTAAAAATCTTAGGTTCTGAGGTTTTCACCTTCAGAGCCTTTGACTTTGGAGCCTCTGGCTTTGATGTTTTATCAGAAACTGACTCATTTAGAACTTCTGATTGTCTCTTTACAAAGACAGCCTTAGGTTTTGATTTATCTACATTAGAGGATTTTGAAGATAATGGATTATCTTTAAAACGCGAGAATCCAAGACCTTCACCTCTATTTCTACTTACATGATAAATCAAAGAGGTTATTTTGCTTCTTTTCATTCAATTGATAAGGAATTCCTGAAGAGCAAATTCATGTTCTGGAGGAACCTTATCATCAAGAACATAATGAGTTTCCATAAATTCATTTCTTGATTTTAGAGACTCATTTTGTTCAATTATTTCATTTGCCTTTTCGGTCAGGTTGTTATAGGCCTTTTTAAGGACCTTACACTCACCTGCCTTTTTGGTTAAAAGTTTTAAGGCATCTTTCAAGGAATCTATTAATTCAGAACGAGAAAGTTTAGCAAGTACCTCATCTTCATCTTCTGAATCTGAGTCAACTTCGTGCTCAGAGTTCTCTTGGTCAGAAGTGGTTGCCATCAAGGCTAGGTTTGCTTCTTCTTCCCCATCAGAATCTGATTCCAGATCCAAATCATCCCAAGTAGCAAGGAACCCCTTCTTGAGCTTACTTTTGTATCTTTCTTTGTTAGAGGTTCTCTTGGATGTTTTACTCAAGTTCTCTGGGTAGTCAGCAATGAAGTGTCCTGGCTTGTTGTATTTAAAGCATTTGTTTTGTTCTTCCTTCTTATCCTTAGAAACACCAACTTTCTTGGAAGAACCTCCAAACTTACCAGCATACTTCTTGCTTCTCTTAGCCCATTGAGATACTCTTGCAGCCATCAGAACCATTTCTTCTTCTTCATCAGAGTCCATCTCGTGACCTTCTTCAGAAGCTTCTTCATCAGATGCTATAACCTTCGCCTTCAGAGCCTTTGAAGAACTCTTGGTGCTTAGGGCTATCCCTTTTAGCTTCTTAGTTGATTCATCAGTCATGAGTTCCATCTCATGACTCTTTAGAGAACTAACCAAGCTTTCAAGAGACACAGTATCTAAATCCTTAGATTCCTGAAAAGCTGTCACTTTTGGTCTCCACTTTGGCGGCAAGCTTCTGAGTACTTTCCTTACATGATCAGCCTCAGTATAGCTCTTATATAAAACTTGAAGTCCAGAAACAAGGATTTGAAACCTAGAGAACATTGTCTCAATGTCCTCTCCGTCCTTCATTTTAAATAATTCATACTGATGTACTAACAAGTTGGCCTTAGCCTCCTTAACTTGTTTATTTCCTTCATATTTGGATTTAAGAGAATCCCAAATAGACTTTGCCGTTCTCTTATCTCCAATTTTCAAGTACTCATCATGAGAGATGGCATTTGTCATCATCCCTTTTACATTATGATGCTTCTTATACTCCAGCTTTTGAGTAGGTGTAAAAGCCTTTCTGTCCTTAGAGCTGACTATTCCTTCCAAATCCATATTTTCAAAGTTAACCCCATCTTCTACCAAATCCCACAGATCACAATCAATCCCCATGATGTGACTGTACATCTTGGTTTTCCAGAATGGGTAACCGGTCTCAGTTCCATTGAAAAAGGGAACTTTATCAGAACACCTTCTGTCTTTAGCATTAGAATCATAGTCATAGTTCACGTTGTTGTTGTTGTTGTTGTTGCTATTGTTTCCTTTCTCAGCAGACATGTTTTTCCTTCCTGAATCTTAACTGTTTCCTTGTTAGGTGAGAGTTAGGCAACAGCCCAGCTCCTGATACCAATTGAAGGTGGAAAAACAAAAGAAGGGGGGGTTGAATTGTGTTTTAGGAAATTAAAACTTTTTGGTTCTTAAGGGTTTAATGCAGCGGATATAAAAAACAATTCAAAGAGATTCTAAGAGAAAGAAAGATAGACACACAGATTTATCCTGGTTCCCTTCACAATTTGAAGGTACGTCCAGTCCCCTTGTTCTCAACAAGAGCTTTTCACTATAATCTTCACAAGATTACACTTTGCTCAAGCACACTTGCAAGAGACTTCTCAAATGCTCAAGTTACACTTAACGAGAGACTTCACAATCAAACTTAAAATCTAAGAATGAATGTTTAGGAACACTTGATATACTATCAGAGGTGTTTACAAAATACAACACAAATTGTTCTAAGACTTAGAATGACAGATTGAAATAATAGTGTCAGAATGCTTCTTAGTCTTTGAACGTGGTAATGGAACAGTAGTCATTTCTTCCATGTGAGTCATCTATTTATACTTGGAGGAAGGTGATGACCGTTGCAGAGAGAGGTGTGCCAGCTGGAATATACTCGTACAATTGTGATAGCTGTAGTTGCCTTCTTTGGCAAAGATATCCAATTCCACTACCTTGCTATTTGAATTATCACTCATCCATTTTGAGTAATAATAGTACAATAGTACGATCCTCAATTGCGCTCCACATATGGATAAGGTTAACGTTGTACTAACGAATATTTCTTCCTGTGGACGTGACAGAGCCTTGAAGTAGATTGTTCTTTAATCATTGGTTCTGATTATGTCAGTTCTTGAGTGACGTAAATTCCTTTTGCTTCAGATGCTGTTGTCATTGCTTCTTGAGGTTCTTTTGCTTCTGAGTCCGTCAGAGCCTTGTTTTTGTCCTCAGAGGCACTTTCTTCAACATGCAAAATTTAAGCTTCTGATGAACAGTGATGTGCTTTCAGAGCTTATTTTGGCTGGCTTCTCTGCTATTATTCATAGTGCTTCTGAATGAATTTTAACTTACAATTCTGCACACTAGAATAATCATTAGTAATTCCAATTGTAATTTTAATACTTTGTTATCATCAAAACCACTTAAATCATTAGAGGTTCATGTCAGACCCACTTTGTTCCAACATTATTGTTTATTTTTTATTTATTTAAACTGTTCATCTTCTCTCACCAGAAGTCCAAGAATATCTCTTCTTATTCTGCAAGTTCTCCTCTATCGGTCAAATAAAGTTGTTGCTTTCATTCAATTAAGTACCAGAAAAAGAATTGCTATATTTTGCCAAGTGTGTTGCTGTTAATGTAGTGAGTTTTTTTATAGCCACATGTACAAATTTCTGGAAGAAGCCATGGATAGATAAGGAACTATGGAGGTTACGGTGATGTGATAGTCCTACGCTTGATTATTACACGACACCCAATAAGAATTAACTATCCTCCACATCATACCATAAAATGGGTTGTAGTTGGATGATTTGACAGAATACATAGTTGATATTGAATGACATTATAAAAACATTTTACAATGTCACATAATCCATTCTCTCTATAGGAAAACTATTTCCTCATAAAAACTATTATCGTAAATTACTACTTCATTGCATAAATTATACCCAAAAAATTCCATTACATTGCATAAATTATAAGAAATAAATTGCTATTATTTATTTTTTATTGACAAATAACAATAATTATTATTGGAAACGGGTGATTCACATAATGTAAAAGTAAAGTTCTAGGGTGGGTAAGTAAAGTAGATCTCCCACTATGGGTAAGATACGAGAACCGTTGGATGAGAGTTATTATTATGTACCATATGCATGTTATACATTTCTTCTCTCTCTCTCTCTCTCTCTCTCTCTCTTCATCATCTCTACCAAACAAACCTGTTAACACTTCATTCATATTTTATAGTATGTCCCATAGTCACAGAATTCGCTAGTTTACTGAAGAACCACGAACCAATTTAAAGTACTTTTGTGAATTTGATTCACCAAAATTCACATAGAGCAATGAACCTGCGAACCACAATAAAAAAAATTATTTATACTAATTTATCATTCCCCATAAAGTGAATATCACTAGTCCCACTTGTAGTGGCTTCTTGTGACTGAATAGAAACAGGCAGCAAGCTACCTATATTTATAACTTAATTTTCCTTTCCATGTTTGCAAAGTAACCGATGTGGGACTTGTTATTTTCATAGTTTTACTTTTATGTTTGACAAACAACATATGCTGTTTGCTATTATCTTCTCATGTAAGAAACACAATGTTAACACCGGTTAGAAATAAAAAATAAATAAAACATATTTCAAAAATTTATATGACAATATCTAATACTTGACAAATACCAACCTGCTTTTGGCTACTGTAGAATCATTTCTAGTGGTTTGCGTGTGGTATAATCTTGGTATTTTGATTTAATTTTATTCAAATTTCTTCTACATAGCTGCCCATGTGCAAATTCCTTTTTAGTTTTATTCTGTACTTAGTTTTTTATTCTTTTTCTTTGCTGGCATTTAAAGCAAATTGTATCATAGTAACAAATTATACTAATAAATATAAAACTTGAAGAGCAAGTAGGGACAATTTGGTTTAGGTGTTATTTGGTTTAGGCTTTATTTGATTTAGGTGTTATTTGGTAGAGTTTTCCCCCCAAAGAAGTTGTAACATTCCACAATCTAAATTACCTAATTAATTTTAATTAGAGCTTTTGCCTAATTTCCTAAATTAATTAATGGTGTTTAGTTAGTTAAAATCATGAGATTGAGATGTTATGTGAAAATTAGTAACTTTAGTTAAATCTAAATTACACAATTAACACATAAGAGTTCAAACTCCCTCCACCTCACTCCCTCCCTCTCACGTGTCTCTCTCTCAATCTTTGGGTCTATGACTCATGGTTCCACTCACTTGTACCAACAACATTACCTCATCGCATGCAAACCTCACCAAAGGAAATCTGAAAACAGAAACTCTTCCCTCTCCTTTCATTTCTCTCTCACGCCATCACCAAGCACAAGGAGCAAACAAACAAACTTCCCATTCCAAGACCATCACATGTTAGAAAGTTACAAACTCTTCAATTCCTTTCACCACCCAACACTTACATGCAAAGAATCAGCCAAAGAAACTCTGATTCCTCACTTCCTTAACTCCATCACGAGCTCCCCATTGCAAGCAAACAACAAGCCTCACATGATACTAAAGAACAACAACCCCATTTTCAATATTTTTCCCAACCAATAAGAAAACATGCAAGGCCAGTTCAGAACAAACTCCCTACTGTTCAAGCACTCAGAAAAATCACTGTAAATACCTCTCATTCCATCTGAATCAAGCATCAAACACTTCTCAATTCGTAGAGCAAAGTGAGGGTTTTTCTAGAGTTCAAAAATCTCAATTCTTGTCTGGAGTTCGTGGGGCTTTGGGAGAGGTTGCAGTAGCTGTAGTGGAACTCAGAAGCAAGGTTTAAAGCTTCAAACATGTGGGTTCTTAAGTTAGTTAGTTAGATTTCCCCAAAATTACAAAACTTTGCATGTTAACTTAAGATTAGGGAAAATGTTGTGTGAGAGGAATTAACTCCCAAATTCCTCTCCATTCTGTCCTATATTATATATATTGTGTAATGGCATGACTTAGAATGAGGATTGTAGGTGTTAAAATTGTTAAAATGTGATTTTTTGTAAAACAGGGCAGGTTCTGAGTGAACTCGCCACAGCGAGCTCAAGGCGAGCACTCATGGCGAGCTGGGTACTTCAGGCTGATGAACCTCGCCCTGGCGAGTAACAACTCGCCGGGCGAGTGGATTTGGGCCAGGACCTAAAATCTCGCCATGGCGAGCTTCCCTTCGCTGCAGCGAGCTTACCTAGAACATGACCTGTAATAACTCGCCAGACGAGTGACAACTCGCCAAGCGAGCTTGACAGAACAGCAACTTTTTCTACTTTTGGAAATTTACTTCAACACTCGCTTTAGATCCTCATCTAAGTTGAATACACTTGCAGTAGCACAATTATATAATGTTATACAGTATGTTAATCACAGATAACCTTAGGGTATAACTTAGGGAATTTAGAAATGCATGTTCCCCGGGACTTTGGTAAACTCATGGTAGTAATAACTCAAAATTAGTATCAGTCAATTAAGAGCGAATTATATCGCACTATGGACTCCCAATGGGATAATCCATTAGGTTATGACTTTGTGAGCTTCATGCCGTGACCGAATCGGTTGACGGATATGGCAGGCCTCTGAGACCTGCTCACCTCAGAGTGTCCTAGTGTTAAAATGAATAAGATATGTTTTTGTGTCACACCTTTATTTATGCTTATGATTTATGATAATATGTTAGTATGTATAACTGATTAGGATTCCCCGATGTAGTCACCTTAGGAGGGTAGTAGGACTCACTGAGGCTTAGTTGTCTCACCCCACTCCAAACAATTTTTTTCAGATAAACAGGTTGACTAAGGTATGCTTGTTGGTGTGCTAGTAGTTGTGCTTGGAGGATTTCACTTGTTCTTGCTTTCTTTTATTCCGTGTTTTGTTGTATTTCAGTTAATCCATGTTGTACTGATGAACTTATGTTATTCGCTTCCGTTGTTTCGTGATCTTGTTGTATTTAGCACCTACGAGTGCTTGAATATCTCAATGTAATAATAATGCACTCGTTATCAATAATAATATTTCACGTTTTATTCTAGACGTAGACGTGGGGTGTTATAGAAATCTAGAAGCATATTTGAAATTGAAAACTTGGAGAGCAAGTAGAAGGACAATTCAGTCTTATTTTACAAAATCTAAACACTATAAATTGTCCTCCTTTCCTTCATCACTAGACAAAAAACTCAATGACCAATCTTGCTTATTCTCATCCTTCATCACAAGATTTCACAACAATATAAATTGTCCTCTCTCCCCTTCATTGCTTCACCACCTGAAGGAAACTCCATTGTAGATTCTTCATTTCCTTTTTGTCATTCTCTTTGATTTGCATTGATTCCTTGATCCTGAAAATGTTAAGCATATTAGATTAGATTTCACCCACAATCAATCTTTTGGTAAGCATTGATATATGAACAAAGCATGAGGCTATGAAACATTTTTCTCTCTTATGTTACTTTGTTTGAGACTTAAGTTGTGTGATTATGTTTGTTCTCTGTTTTTTTATTTTTATAAGTCAGCCTCGCTTTCTCACAAAGGTAAATAAGTATTTTTCTATCAAGTATTTATTTTGGTTGGTTTTTTTTCTACAAAGCATATAATTGCATATTACTTTTCTGTAGTAATAACAACAAATTTGTGGTGCAATTTACTAACATTTTCTTTTCTCCAAATAGACAATTAAAACATGGTATTACTAACAATTTATAATTACATATTATAGATAAAATTGACATATGCATACAAAGTTTAAAGAAAGTTTAAAGAAAGTTTAAAGAAGCATCCTTCTTAAAAATTATGAAATTTAATGAATAAAAATCTTCCAAGGTTGGATTAAAGATGTTTAACTTGAATGTTAATGTAAAGTAGGACTTGAGAAGAGCATACACGATCAATGGAGCCTCCACCGTTTTAAGAAAAGAAGTTTAAAGGCAGAATTTGGGATGTGCATAAAGAAAATGTGGTGGCTTGTGTCCTTTTGATAATGTAACTCACAGGTGAAAAAATTAAAGATAAATTCTCTTTGAAATTTATGTCTTTCATATTGAAAAAAAGTTCTTTTAGGACTATTTTATAAATGTATTATAATGTAACTCACAAGGTGCTCCAATTATGCCAAATATTCTATATTCAAGACACTTACAAAGAGCCATAAAGGAAAACACATAGAGCAGCAGATATGGCACCCAAAAAAAGGATTGAAATCTAAAGCACTGCCAAACAATGAAAGACTACACCCAAAAGATTCAACTTCAAGCAAAAAAAAAACAGAGCAGCAGGCAACACAACACAGAAAATGAGGTGCATCAGCACAGAGAGTAAATGTGACGGATCAAGAAGATAAAGGATCAAGAAGATGCTTCAGTGTTTGAAAAGCAACATACCAGTACTTGATCTACATAATCAAGTCGATCCGGATGAACACCGAGAGTAAATGTAAGAAGAGAGATATGCAGAGATATGGCACCCACAATAGGCATGTCAACCTGTGCTTCTATCACCTGCAGTCAAATGCAGGTTATGGTCTTGAATTACAAATCAACTGCCCGCATAATAAAAAACATAATTAGAGGGCACAAATAAGTTACACCACTCCTTTCTTTCTCTCCAATTCTTTTATTTTATTTGAGGGGTTGGGTTAGGTTAGTCCTAAAAAATCGAGTGACTATACTGTAACACTAAATCGAGTGACATACAAGCACAAAAATGCTCATTTTGTTCCGTTTTAGTTGTCATTTTAAGGTTACTTACAAATACCAAGACAACCAATAAATTGTTAATTTGAAAAATTATTTAGTTTTTTATCCTATAATACTCTTTAACTATTCATTATCTCATGTTACCTATTCCTCTCTCTACAATAAATAGTTAAGGGTGTTATTGACAAAAGGATAGTTAATGTTACATTGAACTTTTAAACGATAGAGGAACACAGTTTTTTGACAAAATGCGACAGTTAAAAAGAAATAATAGTAGAGAAACACATGCTTCAGGAATTCTAGAGGTACCATTATGTGAATAAGTTATTATTTAAGGAACTGTGGCAAAAACATCAATCATGATTCATGAAGGAAAAAAACATTGAACAAAATCACCACATTTGTTCTGTCATAGTCTGAAGTTATAACATTGAACAAGTTTAAGTAAAAGTTTCAAAGTCGAGAAAGCGCATCTTACCCTGCTTATTGCAGTACTTAGTTTGGTATATGCTTCCACTTGCAAAAATTTGGGTAAAACCTGAGACATAAATGAATCAAAAAACAATTGGGAGCTTAACTTATGATAAAGGTGCACAAAAATAAAGAATAGGCAGCCTAATTAGATGAAATAAAATCACTTAATTTTGAGTTCAAATAATTAGATGAAATAAAATCACCTAATTAGATGAAATAAGATCACCAAAAATGACATTTTTGAATTCAGATAATGAGAGAATATTAGTATTCAAACTAGAAAAGCAAAACCAAATTTTTGAGTTGTAAAATTTGGCCATTATACTAACAGTTCTACTTTAAAACTACACACTTTGTCTCTTTCTAAATCCAACACATTGCATATAATGAATTGTTTATACTATGTTTTTTATTGTTAACTCGATTTCCAAATATTTTTCAATGGCAACTTTGAATAATTAGAACCAAAGAACTGTAAAATAATAGTAATTCAAAATTCATTAGAGAAAATTTAGCACTAATTACAATACTAAATTTTTTAACCAAACAAAATCAAATACATTTGCTTAGAAAAAAGAACCAATAAAAAAAAGTTTTGGTTAGGGTTTCTACATAGACATAGAAATCAAACTAAAATTAGGATGTAATACATACCCAAACTAAAATTAGGCTATAGTGAACAGACATATCCTGAAGTTCCGTTGATGTAGAGAGACCAACACAACTGGAACAGAAAAGATGGTTTTGGATGAGAAGTTAAACCAAAATAGAGCAAGAAGAATATGAAGGTATGTCACCCAAAGTTCATACCGATAGTGGAGATGATTGACGGCGCGAAGGTCTTCGGTGACGGTGCCCAGATCTTGAAAAAAAACACTAGCTCACTGTTAGCCCATATTTTTACTAAGTAAAAATATGTTCTAAATGCATAAATAAAATAATTATGTTAAATTATGTAATTATTTTTAATAATCATTAAATATGCTTGGTTTTCAGAACCAATGGATTTAATGATTAATCATGCATGAACGTGTGATAAATGTTCTATTATGGAACGTTGCATTTAAATGCATATTCTCTTTCTTTCAGTATCCTTTCGATTTGGTCGAAGTATCAGTAGGGTCGAAGCATCCAGTGAGCAAAAGTGATTTATGGACTTAGCGAAATATTCAAAAAGAAGCATGGTTACTTCGATTTCGATGGAAACAAACGGTTAACTCAGAAGATAAGAAAGGATTCAAATTCAAAATACGTGTCAAGACACGCGTCCTATCTGTAGTTATTTAGGCGGTAGTAGTAGTTAGATTAGTGTCTATAAATAGCCTAGTTATGTGATCGAGAAAGGGGTCACAATCATTATACACAATCCTCAGAAAAAACTCTAAGTACCCATGTCAAAGCGAGAAACGAGTGCTCGAAGGAAAATGTATGTAATGTGAACCACTTTTTATTCTGTAATCATTTACATTTGAATGCAATTTACAGTTTTTCTTTAATCCTTCCCCCATTCAATTATCTTTTACTTTCGACTCTTCCTTTCCTTCTGTTTATTTCATTGGATAAACATTCTTTCTTGCGTTTCAAGTTACTAAAACGTAAAAACAACACTTTATTAACATAAGAACAATAATGAACATCATTTACTTTGAAAATATAAACAAAAGCACAATGTCCCGAGATTTACTAGTTGGTCTCTCTTGTAATAATCAAACTAGCGTTGTTTACCAAATTTCACAGTAAACAAATTGGCACGCCCAGTGGGACTGTGTGCTTTACGTTTAAATTTCTTCAAAGTTCGTGTAGTTAATTTGTTCTGCATTTTGTGTATTGTTTCCAAAGATTCTTGTGTAGTGTATGCTTTTGAGGAACGGGAAATTACTCCCTGAAATGGTTAGACCACCACCCAGAAGTAACCCAAGACAAAACATGGAAATAAACAATAATAATAACGGTTCGAATGTATCAACCGCTTCGAGCGTTTCTGAGGCCATAATCTCTCCTGTAATCAATGAGATTGTGCCCAACGCTAGTGGGACGACAGTTTCCGCCCCAATATCTTCTGTGGCAAGTGCCACAATGACAATGCCAACATCTACGGTGGTACCTTCGACCACTACAGAACCTATCTTGTTCCCTCCCCATGCTATGGAGGGAGGTTTCTCTCCAAATAGGACAAATGTTAATGGGGGTGGCGCTAGTTCTTCTACTTTTTCATTACCCTTTTCCCAATATGTGGGTCAAGGCACAAGTAGGAACTACCCATATGGTATGCCTACCAGTATGATGCAAGGTTTGCAAACAAGTGCATCATTGTTCACAGAGTCAGCACCAGGCGTATTTGTGCCTAATAATCAGATAGTTTCTGGTTCTGCTACTCGGAATGGCAATCCCTCGTTAACCAGCAATGCCTTGAATGCTTTAAGGCAACAAATGGATGAGAGTAATCATGACATGGTAAATATGTTAACACAACAAATTGGTACAGTATTTAACCCATTAATTCAAAATACAAACCAAAGTTATCAATTGTTGGCAAATCAAATGGGAAGAATTGCTGATTTCTTTGGGGCTCCTCAAGCCCATAATCAACAAGTTCCCCAAATTCAGAATGTGGTGCCTTTACAAATTGCACAAGCACCAAATAATGCCATTATGCTTGCCCCAAATAATGTTGCAAACCAAGTCCAACAACCAGTGCCAGTGGTCGAACCACAAGTGCAAATTCAGGCACAGCAACAGGTTTTGCCCCAGGTCGAACAAAACCCTGGGATTGTATTGGTAAATAGAAACCAAAATGCTGATGATGTAGTTAGAAATGTCCAGAATAATAACTTTGCTGGGCAAAATAACATAGCCAATTTGGTTGAAACTATCCTAGCACAAAATGGTTTGAACATAGGCATGCATAGGCCTCATTTTGTTTCTGCCTTATCAGAGTATGTGCTTCAAACAGAATTGCCAAGGGGTTGGAAAATCCCAAAATTTACTAAATTTGCTGGTGATACTAGCGAATCTACTGTTGAACACATAGCAAGATATCTAACTGAGGCAGGAGATCTAGCAAACAATGAGAATTTAAGAATGAAGTATTTTCCAAATTCTCTAACGAAAAATGCCTTTACATGGTTTACTACTCTCCCTCCACATTCGATTTTTAATTGGAATCAATTAGAGAGAGTCTTCCATGAGCAATTCTACATGGGACAGTCTAAGATAAGTCTCAAAGAATTAGCAAGTGTTAGGCGCAAAACTCCTGAGTCTATAGATGATTATTTGAATAGATTTCGTTTACTTAAGGCTAGGTGTTTCACTCAAGTGCCTGAACATGAATTGGTCGAAATGGCCGCCGGTGGCCTAGACTATTCGATCAGAAAGAAATTAGACACTCAACATCTAAGGGATATGGCCCAATTGGCTGATAGGGTTCGACAGGTCGAACGCTTGAAAACAGAAAAAGCTAGAAACTCAAAGTATCATAAAAAAGAAAAGGTTGCTTATGTAGAAACACATGATAGCGACCAAGAATATGATGTCTCTTATGAAGATGTTGAACAAGGGGAAATAGACCTAGCAGAATTAAAACCTGGTCCCCCTTACGCTTGCAAGCTTTTAAAACCTTCAAATGGAAAAAACCCTGTTGAACCAAAAAATGACAAATATGTTTCAAAGACTTATACATAACAAAATGTGATGAAATCTTTGATTTGTTGGTTACTGATGGCCAAA
Organism: Trifolium repens; assembly: GCA_030408175.1. Lineage (NCBI taxonomy): Eukaryota > Viridiplantae > Streptophyta > Magnoliopsida > Fabales > Fabaceae > Trifolium > Trifolium repens. Next base: position 39,763,908 of record CP125842.1, on the reverse strand, counting down.
TAGTGGTTCCAAAAGGTGTTAAAATACCACCATTAGATATGAGAAAGAAAAGAGGTTATTGTAAGTATCATAATTTTCTTGGACATAGAACCTCACAATGTGTGCTTTTCAGGGACCTAGTTCAAAAGGCTTTGAACGAAGGAAGACTTAAGTTTGGTGAAAAATCCAAAGCTGCAAAAGCAGACCCAGAATCTTCACAGAATGCTGATACCCTCTATGCTGAACCACAGGCTATTATGATGGTCGAAGCCATGGAGGTTTCAGAAGTGCAAGTGGAGAAAATCCCTGAAAAGGAATACTATGAGAAAATGAAAGTAGTATATCCTCGTGCTGAAGAGGATTTGATTGACTTTCTAAACAGATGCAAGCTAGAGGAGTGATGCTTTGTGCTCGTTGCAGTGCTGTTTGTGATAAGGAGGCTACTGCAGGCCTTATGAAGTTCCAACCAGTTGCGAATAGGCAGGGGGCAAACCCAAAACCATCTCATGGTAAAGGAAAGGGCATTCTAACTCGACCAAATAATATGGTCCAAACAGATCGAAGGCCCACTTTCCTTCCTTCTGGTTCGATTCCTATAGAACGCTGGATGCACCAAGGAACCATAAAGTTCAACAAGGGTGCAATGGAAGTTGGTGGCGCAAGTGGCACCAAATTGAGCTATTCAGAGGATGTCAACAAATACTCTTACAAAAATAATTACAAGGGTAAACATCCAATGACAAGGACTCAATGGCGTAGATTCCAACGCCAAAAGAAATTGGCTGCAACTAATCTTCAAACCGGCCAATATAAAGAAGTGGCTAGAAGGCCAGCAAAAGAAAGGATCCTTCCTCCTATAGAAGAAAGCAAGATGGAAGAGGATGATTTGCTGGACTCTGAGCCAGATTTCGACGTAATATGCGTAGTTTCCATATTACCATCGGAGTATGACGTGCAAACAGAGATAACTGAGCTTGAAAGTGATTTCGACCAGTTAGAAATGGCTGATCCTAAGCCAATTTGCTACTACGTCATGAACAATGGCTGCATCGAGGAGCAACAGGCTACATTCGAAAGGCCAGACATGGGCATGAAAAACCATCTTAAACCCCTCTTCATCAGAGCAAAGGTTGAAGGAGTTGGAGTTAACAAGGTGTTGATAGATGGAGGAGCCGCTGTTAACCTAATGCCTCTATCTATGTTACCCAAGATTGGCAAATATGACTGTGATTTGTCAGCCCATAATATTGTTTTGTCAAATTACGAAGGCAAAACAGGACATTCAAGGGGGGCAATTCAAGTGGATGTTGCTGTGGGCAGCATTGTTCGACCAACTTTATTCCTAGTGGTCGAATCCAAGGCAAACTTCAACTTACTATTGGGGCGAGAGTGGATTCATGGAGTAGGAGCTGTTCCCTCGACTCTTCACCAGAAGTTGATGCTTTGGAGAGAGGATGGCTGCGTAGAAAATATAGAAGCTGACCAGAGTTTCTATATGTCAGAGGTTGATACCATAAACCAACAAACCTTTGACAAAAATTTGGCGAACATAGCGCCATGTTATGATAGAGAGAATGCTTTCACACCTTCTGATAATGTGATACATTCTGTCAAACTCCACCCAACCCATGGCTTCATATGGGAAAGAGAGGAAATAGATGCTGTCTCCTCAGAAGATGGAGTTATACCACCATCTGGGTGGAATGTTTACGAAGATTATGATGACTGAGTCCAGCGCATGGGCCAGGATTACGGCTTATATGGCCGAAACTAAGTTAAATACGGCTTTGGAAGCTGATGTTCATCAAAATATGGCTACAGAAGCCAAGGTCGAAAGCGATGGCATTTCTATGCCACAAGCACAAAGGCTCGACTGCATCTATGATGAGGAACCTTTAGGGTTCGAAAGGGATCCACTTAATGAAACTCCTAAGATGCAGGCCCAAGACCCTTTGGAGGAAATTGACATTGGAGATGGCTCAGCAAAAAGGCCAACTTATATTAGTACCAATATTAGTCCCGACTTAAAAGGAAAATTGGTGCTACTTCTCAAAGAATTTAGTGATTGTTTCGCTTGGGATTATAATGAAATGCCTGGACTCAGTAGAGAAATGGTCGAATTAAAACTACCAATCAAGGCAGGTAAGAAACCAGTGAAACAATTGCCAAGAAGGTTTGCACCAGATATCATGTCCAAAATCAAAGAAGATATCGAAAGGCTGCTGAAGAGTAAATTCATCAGAGCTGCCAGGTATGTAGAATGGTTAGCAAATATAGTTCCTGTTATTAAAAAGAATGGTACACTTAGGGTATGTATAGATTTTAGGGACTTAAATAATGCTACACCTAAAGATGAGTATGCCATGCCTGTGGCAGAAATGTTAATAGACTCAGCAGCAGGCTTCGAGTTTTTGAGCATGTTAGATGGTTACTCTGGTTATAACCAAATATTCATTGCTGAGGAAGATGTGTCTAAAACAGAATTTAGATGCCCTGGTGCTTTAGGCACTTATGAGTGGGTTGTGATGCCTTTTGGCTTAAAAAATGTTGGTGCCACTTATCAAAGGGCAATGAATTCCATGTTTCATGATTTTATAGATACATTCATGCAAGTTTACATTGATGACATCATCATTAAATCCTCTTCTGAAGATAGCCATTTGGTATATCTTAGGCAATCTTTTAAAAGAATGAGGGAACATGGATTAAAAATGAATCCATTAAAATGTGCTTTCTGTGTGCATGCAGGAGATTTCCTTGGTTTTGTGGTGCATAAAAAAGGCATCGAAATAAACCAAAACAAGACAAAGGCTATCTTGGAGACCAAGCCTCCTTCGACCAAAAAACAACTTCAATCTCTGCTAGGAAAAATCAACTTCTTGAGAAGATTCATTTCGAATCTAAGTGGAAAGGCTCAAGCTTTCTCACCACTACTTCGACTCAAGAAAGATGATCCATTCAAATGGAACGAAGAGCATCAAAAGGCTTTTGATGACATCAAAGAATACTTAATAAAGCCTCCAGTTCTAATGCCTCCTAGTAGGAATAAAGCTATGAAGTTGTACATTGCTACGTCTGACAAGACGATAGGAAGCATGTTAGCCCAAGAAGACGATAATGGCATAGAGAATGCAGTTTATTACCTTAGTAGAGTTTTAAATGATGCAGAAACTAGATATACTGCCATAGAAAAACTTTGTCTTTGTTTGTATTTCTCTTGTACAAAACTTAAGCATTATATAAAGCCTGTTGATGTTTATGTCTATTCCCACTTTGATGTTATTAAACATATGCTGACTAAACCTATATTACATAGTAGAATTGGGAAATGGGCATTAGCATTAACTGAATATTCACTGACTTATAAACCTTTAAAGGCTGTCAAAGGCCAAATTGTGGCTGATTTTATAGTAGATCATTCGTTGGTCGAAATGCCACAGGATTATGTGGATATTCAACCATGGATTCTTTATTTTGATGGGTCCAAACATAAGTATGGAACAGGAATTGGAATATTGATCATATCTCCGACTCAAATTCCAACCAAGTTCAAGTACAAAATAAATGGACTTTGCTCTAATAATGAAGCTGAGTATGAAGCTTTAATTACGGGTTTAGAAATATTGAAAGACTTGGGGGCAAAGAACATTAAAATAAGAGGTGATTCTGAATTAGTATTGAAACAATTAACACAAGAATATAAATGTGTGAAAGAGCATCTGGCGAAATACTTTGCTATAGCTAGTTCTTTGTTAGATTGTTTCGATCATGTAGACATTGAACATGTGCCTCGATTAAAAAATCAAGAAGCAAATGACTTGGCTCAAATCGCTTCAGGATATAAAATGTCAAAAGAAAAGTTGACACAATTAATCGAAATAAAAGAAAAAATGGTTTTACAAGAGCCAATATCTGCACAATTGTCAATACCAAAACTTGTGGGGGCAGAGACTATACCACAAATAAATGGTGAAATAAAAAATCCCCTAGAAAATTTTCAAATTTTTGCCATTGACAATTTGTCAGACAATGATTGGAGAAAACCTATAGTAGATTACCATAAGAATCCAACAGGAAATGTGGATCGAAAGGTAAAATATAGGGCTTTAAGCTATATAATTTTTGAAAATGATCTTTTCAAAAAGACTTCTGAAGGAATTTTGTTAAAATGCCTTAATGAAGCAGAAGCATATATAGCAATCTCTGATGTTCATAGTGGTACTTGTGGCTCTCATCAAGCAGGACATAAGATGAAATGGCTTTTGTTTCGACAAGGTTTGTACTGGCCCTCTATGTTGAAGGATTGTATAGAGTTTGCGAAGGGATGCCAAGAATGCCAAAGGCATTCAGGAATTCAACATGTGCCTGCAAGTGAACTACATTCAATAGTAAAACCATGGCCCTTTAGGGGTTGGGCTCTAGACCTTATTGGTGAGATTAAACCTGCTTCATAAAAAAATCAACGTTATATTTTAGTTGGAATAGATTATTTCACAAAATGGATAGAAGCCATTCCTGTACCAAATGATGATCAAGAGGCAGTGATTAATTTCATACAAAATTACATAATATATAGGTTTGGAATTCCTGAAACAATAACCACTGATCAAGGTTCAGTTTTCACTGGTCGAAAGATGCAGGAATTTGCCCAAGAAACTGGCTTTAGACTGTTAACTTCAACACCATATTATGCACAAGCAAATGGTCAAGTCGAAGCAGCAAATAAAATTATTATGAATCTGATAAAGAAACATATAACCCAAAAGCCAAGAAATTGGCACAAAACCTTAGACCAAGTGTTATGGGCTTGTAGAAATTCTCCTAAAGAATCAACTAACACTACTCCATTTCGACTAACTTATGGTCATGATGCAGTATTACCAGTCGAAATACACTTGCAATCAGCAAGAGTACAAAGACAAATGGAAATACCTCTAGACCATTATTATCAGATGATGTTAGATGAGTTGGTTGATTTAGATGAAGAAAGGCTTAGTGCTTTAGAAGTTTTAACAAAACAAAAAGAAAGAGTTGCTAAAGCATATAACAAAAGGGTTAAGTTTAAGTCTTTTGGTATAGGAGAATTAGTTTGGAAAGTTATATTGCCTATGGACAAAAAAGATAGGATCTTAGGCAAGTGGTCCCCAAATTGGGAAGGACCATTCAAAATTATTCAAGTTTATTCTAATGGCGCATATGAAATTGAGGAGTTAACTCCTGAAAAACGTACTTTAGGTATAAATGGAAAGTATTTGAAGAAATACAAGCCTACTTTGCTCGAAGTAAAAATACGCGCAGAATAATACTTGAACTTGAAATCGAAATGGCAGTAATTAAAGCTTGCCACAAATCAGGAATTGGTCAAAGGAAATAAGTTTTAAAAAGAGAAATAAGAAGTAGGAATAACCTTATTTTTATTATTAATAAGAAAAGTTCTTTATTACATATGATAACATAATTCTACCCAGACTTAGGCTTAGATTTAGAAGTTTCTGATTCTATACTCTTCAGTTTCTCCTTGAAAAGAGATAGTGCTTCATCAGCAAGCTTCTGAACCTCAGCTGGATAATCTGCTAGATTGTCTTCATATGTCCATAAGAACTCTTCTAGATCAGAGCCCATTTCTTCCTCTTCTGATTCTGTTAAAATTAGTTCTTCCTTGTTTCTCTCGTAGCGTAGCCTGTTTTCTTCGCAACGCCAGGGCTCTGCTCCCTTTTTGCTCTTTTCTTTTGAGCCTGAAGCATCCTTGGTAGCTTGCCTTTCCATGGTAAGATTTATTGTTGGAGTTACTTGACTACCCTGAATAGTTAAAACGAGAAGAGTCATCCTTTTTATAGTGCTATCAAGCCTTCTTATCAGTATGGTCATCAATGCAATTCATTTAATGAATTTGGTTGTCATCACCTTTTGACTTGACTGCCTTGATATGGTGCTTTGACTGCTTGTTTTTCTGTGTTTTTGATTGATGTTAAAAGGAGGAAGTAAAAAATAAGCGCAGAATAATACTCAAGCATGAAAAAATAAAATGGTAAATTGTAAGATTGCCATAAAATATGGACTTTGTTCAAAAGGTACAAGATCCAAAATATTGTTCGAATAGACAATAGAAAAAAAAATAAACTAAGAAAATTATAAATTCTTGGTGCAGTCAGCATAAATCTTCTTGAGGGTTGCCATCTCCTTTTCGACTACCAAGTTCGAACTCTCCAAGGATTTGATCTCTTCACCAACAACTTCTGCAGAGCCAAAAGCTTGAAGCCCTTCCCTGCCATATGCGTCAATCTGCTCTTGGGTCGAAGCTTTGGTCTCTTTCTCAATTCGAGCTCTCTTGGTCTCCTCTTCGATGATCTTGCGCCTATAACCAACAATCTGCTCCTCTAAGAGTTTGATTTGTTCCTTGTAATGGGCAACCTTGTCATCACATTCTTTCAGGTCTGAATTGCCTTCGACCAGTTGAGAAGACAATTTTTCCACATCGGCTTGTGCTTGCTGGGCCTTCTCAAGGAACATGGTCTGAGCTTGTTGTTGTGTGGCAAGTCTTGTGTTGTTATCAATCCTCTTCTGCACTGTCTTGGCATATTGGTCCACAATCGAACTAAGTTGTATGACTTTGCCAAGGGTTTCCTCATCAGTCCTAGGATTGTGAATCTTTTTCAGGAAAGCCAAGTGGCTATAAGCACATGCTGGTTGTTCTTCAATTTGCTTCAGCACATCCCTTTGAACAAATGTAGTTGTAAGTTTCAGCAGCAGAGAGTCCTGGCGCACCATCGAGTCGATTTCAGAGTTGGAAGGCGCTGAGTCAGTGGTTGTGTGCTCGCTAGAGGTGTTTCCTTGATTTGCTTTCCTCGAGAGTAGAAGTTTAAGGGTACCGACAGGATCAGACTTCTGCATATTGGTGAATTCTTCTTCTTGTACGCCCAAGCTAGCAGAAAGTCTTGAAGTCGAAGAGACAGATATGATCCCTGAACCCCCAACCTCAGCTTCAGGAATTGCATCAGAGTCATGTTGAGATTCTTGGTTCGAACTGGCCTGGCCTGAGTTTGTAGACATACTAGGCATGGAATCTTTGATGCTCGAAGCATTGGTTGGCACCACATCAGGTTTTGGCTGTTTATCTTCCTCAACAGGACTTTTCTTCGACTGATCCTACAAACTCGAAAGAAGATCAGTAAAGATCAAATGTAACTATGAAAATCTAAGGTTGAGAGTAAGATGAGTTATACCTCTTTTCCTTCTTCGACTTCAGGGCTAGTTTGAAGATTACCACCCTTCTCAGCATTGGGGGCATCGTTGCCTGGTTGTGCATCATCTGTCTTTCCCCCATCAATAATTGGTTCATCATGGACCAAAGTCTCTGAATGAGGTGCAGGGTCACCTTGTGGTCATCTACCTGCTCTTCTGATGTTTTGGTAAGTTGGTCTGGTTCGACCACTTTGTTCTCTGAAGCATTTGTCTGAGGGGTTGGATCTCCACCGCTTTCACTCGAAGTGCGGATTTTTAATGCCCTATGCACTTTAGGTTTTTTGATTGCTGACTTGACCTTCATACCAATTTCTTTCTTCTTTTTCTTCTCTCCCCTTTGGTCCTTTGTGGGAGCTTCTTCAACCTTCTTCTGTTTCTTGGCTCGTGCAGCCTCACTTGCTTCGACTTCTGGAACAGTTGTTGCTTTCCCTTCACCAGGTTGTGAAGTCGAAGTTGATGGTTGTTTTCTTTTCCTAACCAAAGGGATCTCTTGTTCTTCTTCATCCTGAAATGATGGAGTTGAAAAAGGTCAAGATTTTGCTTCAAAATATATTACTCTGACAAAAGTGTGAAGTATGTGATGGAAAGTTTGACTTTTACCTTCTCATCTAAAACCACTATATTTTCTTTCTTCGAGCTAGCAGACACTGTCTCTGTGCTGCTCTTACCTTTTCCCTTCTATGGACATAAAATGGTCGAAGTTAGAACATATGTTTAAACATGAGGAGAGGAATTAAATCAAAATTTTCTTAAGGTTAAATTACCTTTGCTTTAGAGGTTTCGACCTCTGATTTAATTTTAACCCCAGTGGGTTTCTTCACTTCAGTCGAAGTCTTTGAAGATCCACCGTCTTTCTTATTGCCTTTGCCTGCAAAATGTTGCATTACTAAATATAAAAAGGTTTGAGGGAATAAGTCTTGTAAGATAAATAAAATATAGAGTTTAGATGTTTACCTCGACCTGAGACGTTTATTTTCTTTCCAAGAGATGGCACTATGAAGCCACTCTCCACCATCCCTAGCAATTGATCAGCATTGCCTAGTGAATGTTTGGTGTAATGATCACTCCACCATTTGCTAAAGCTATCAGTACAGTAGAAAGAAGGCTTGTACTCGAAGGGTTTGAAATTAAATTCATAATTTTCCAGCATTCTCATGTACTTCTTGTAAGTCTTCTCAGACACTCCAGTGCCCAACACCATTCTATCCAGTTTTTCAAAGAGGGACTTGGGCCTGATCTGGGACATACCAAATTGCCTAGCCACACAGTTGGGCAAGTATCCTACAAGCCCATACTGGTTTGCGTTCGAACCGATCCTGCATGAGAGCACAGTTTGCTCTAAATAGGCCCTCCAGACCTCATTGACCTCATCCTCATTGTCCGGGTTAAATGCGGGAAAATCTTCAACAAACCACGCAGCACCATGCTTACGCTCGACAAAGGGAGCATGACGTGGTAAAAACTTGTCAAAGTTCAAAAACATCTTCATGTGTCTCATGAAGAGCCTGCCAGTATCTTGATCCAAAGATCTAGGGGCTAATCGAACCAACCTTTGCCCTTCGATCTCCCTTTCATCTACCTCTTGTTGATAGTCAGAAGGCACTATCAACCCCAACTCTGTCTCAAATGTGGCATTCAGCCAAAGCTGTAACAGCCACATAGGTCCGGCAATTGAAACCTTTGATCCATCCTTGGAAGCCTTGATTGCATCACTGGCATTCCCCATTGCTTCATATAGACAGGCTAATAACAAACGCCCTAAATTGAAGAGTCTACCCTCATTAATCTGTTGTGCTAGGGGAATGTACATACGCGCTACCTGAAGGGATTTCGAGCAAAACACAAAGTGGGATAACCACAATGTTAAGAAGGCCACATGCTCCTCAGTGGACACCTCTTCTCCTTCTTCACCCATTTGCTCTGCTATGTACTTAGAGAATGTAGCTTCTTGAAAGTTAACTTCGACCTTATCTCCAGTCTTGGTTGGATCGAAGTGATCACCAACAGGCCTAAGGCCTGTGATAGCAGCTACATCTAGTAAGGTGGGGGTTAACATGCCACACTTAAACTAAAAAGTGTTGGTGGACTTTTCATAGAAGTGTAGGGCAGCCACTAGCAGTTCTGGTTTGTACTTAGGGCCGGTTCGACTAAATTGGATAAGCTCGTAAATACCATAGCTTTTCCAAGAATCCTTAAAGTCCTTTTCGACCCTATCTAACCAGGGAATGTAATCCTTGTGCGCAGTATAGGGGGCAGCTCTAAAAATCTTAAGGGCATTCTTCATATACCCAAAGTTATAAGGATTGGAGCTAAAGATTCTGGGCTCACAGGTTACATGCAAAGGGAAGATATCACTTACCTCTTTTGCTACAATCTCATCACGTGTGGGGTAAGGCCCACAGAAAGCGTAATCCTCCTTTTTGATGGAAATGGAATCATAAGCTGAGTATTCCAGATTTTCCTTTCCGCCTCAGTGCCAGTAGGTTCTGGAACTACTTCTTCGCCATCCTCAAGGACGTGAAGGTCTTTCCATTTGCCAGCAGTGGGTATATCGAAATCTAAGTTGGACGCCATTAATGGACAGTACGCAGAAAATCAAAAATGGAAAGGGTTTCGCGAAGAAAATTGTGAAAATTGTTTGTTTAAAGTGAAACAAAGCTGAATCGATGCGGAATTTGAGGGTGAATCACTTGTACGGTTTAGAATTGCAAGATGATTGAAGATCAGTGTGTAATTTGCAGAAAAGAAGAAGATGAACAGTGGGTTCGTAAGGAAGCTCTGAACTTGAGAAGTTGGTAAAAAGTGTTCCTTTGTTCCTTTGTTACTATTTATAGGGGAACGTGTTTGTCTCCAGAAAATAAATCAAAAAGAAATTCAAAAAAATTTCTCTTCAACTTCTGCACATGCCACGTCATCCACTATGCTAAAACCTAGGAGCAATGATGGATTGTGGGTATCAAGGTGACAGTTACTTCTGAACGTGACATAAGCGCCGTCATTGGTAATAGTGTCAAGCACGTGGTTATAAAATGCCTTTTCCTTTTTTTCGCTCGACCACTCAATCGAAACAGGCATTTGGGGGCAATTTGTTAGCCCATATTTTTACTAAGTAAAAATATGTTCTAAATGCATAAATAAAATAATTATGTTAAATTATGTAATTATTTTTAATAATCATTAAATATGCTTGGTTTTCAGAACCAATGGATTTAATGATTAATCATGCATGAACGTGTGATAAATGTTCTATTATGGAACGTTGCATTTAAATGCATATTCTCTTTCTTTCAGTATCCTTTCGATTTGGTCGAAGTATCAGTAGGGTCGAAGCATCCAGTGAGCAAAAGTGATTTATGGACTTAGCGAAATATTCAAAAAGAAGCATGGTTACTTCGATTTCGATGGAAACAAACGGTTAACTCAGAAGATAAGAAAGGATTCAAATTCAAAATACGTGTCAAGACACGCGTCCTATCTGTAGTTATTTAGGCGTTAGTAGCAGTTAGATTAGTGTCTATAAATAGCCTAGTTATGTGATCGAGAAAGGGGTCACAATCATTATACACAATCCTCAGAAAAAACTCTAAGTACCCATGTCAAAGCGAGAAACGAGTGCTCGAAAGAAAATGTATGTAATGTGAACCACTTTTTATTCTGTAATCATTTACATTTGAATGCAATTTACAGTTTTTCTTTAATCCTTCCCCCATTCAATTATCTTTTACTTTCGACTCTTCCTTTCCTTCTGTTTATTTCATTGGATAAACATTCTTTCTTGCGTTTCAAGTTACTAAAACGTAAAAACAACACTTTATTAACATAAGAACAATAATGAACATCATTTACTTTGAAAATATAAACAAAAGCACAATGTCCCGAGATTTACTAGTTGGTCTCTCTTGTAATAATCAAACTAGCGTTGTTTACCAAATTTCACAGTAAACACTCACCTCAAAGGTCGTGAGATGAAGATCACATCTCCAATATTCAACTCCACTTACGAGCTCAGAGGTTATCAAAAACAGAGTTTTGGCGGAGTAGTTCAGTAACAACTTCATTGTTTTGAAAAATTAGCAGGGTATCAATATAGATCGTAGATAGAGGATGAGAATGGTGTTGATTTCACAGCTAAATGGGGTTGTAGCGCGGCAGATCGTAGATAGAGGATGTGTTGCGGCGGCTAGGGTTTGCACAATGGAGAAGAGAGAGCGTGTGTCATTACTGATTTTTAATTGATGGGATTGAAAATAATTAGAAATGAGAAAGGAAAAAGGAAAGGACATCACATGAGACTTTTTATTTTATTTTATTATTATTAGTATTATTTTTTATTTTATTTTTAAACTAACTTCAAAGGAAATAGCATATGTGATTTTTATTAAATACAAAACTCATTTATAAATAGATGTAATTACACTTTAATGGAAGGTAAACGAGTAACAAGTTGCGTCGCTAACTCTCTTTGGATGACAAAATCAATCCTTTTAAATACAACATCTTGAGACTTAGGATACACCACATTATTATGCATGACTCTTTGAACTCTTTTTAAAAGTGTCAAGAAATTAGAATTGCCTAATTATTTATTTGTATTTATTTACAAGAAAAATGAATAAATACAGACAGTGCAAAATAGTTTTACACTTTCAACCAATATCAACCATGTTTCTCGCTATGTCACCCCACTTTGACCCACTTTTTTTAAATAACATGACAAAATGATGATTTTTTTATTGGATGATTGTGTAAAGATATTTTATAATTAAAGCTGTGATTTCAATTTCATATCCTTAATTAAATAGACTATTTTATGAAAACGTATCAAAAGATAAACTATATATATATATATATATATATATATATGTATTACAAGTTCCAAATTTTTATTGTTTGTTTACATGATTATCTTCTCCAATTTTTCTTGATGCCTCTATTGAATATACATGTATATATCATTGGTTTACTGAAACAAATAATGAAATTATTAACTAAAAATGTAACCGTGCGGGAGCACGGGTTCAAATACTAGTAACTTCATCAATTATATACATTTTCATTGATTTTTTTTGGTGAATAGTTAATTTTCATTTATAGTATTAATACTCGACTGTCAAAAAGAAATTTATGGCATTAATACCTTTTATAATCTTTTAATTAAAATTTTCTTTTAGACACAACGTACCGATTATTATATTTGAACGTACCACAAACCTAAACAACGTACCGATTATGTATACCCCATAACGTACCAAATTTTTTGAAGGTCACGTACCGCGTATCCGAATGCGTACCACATACCGAAGCGAATTGTGAACCATGTGACTATGATATGTCTAGTTCCTATTTCTCTAAGTCTTCTCCAACATGGTGATTATTATTATTCAATGCTTTTCTTTTGGAGTTCAATAAAATTATTGAAGACATTAATAAAAATCATTGATAAAATTATTGGTAACACAAACACTTTAAACCCTAATTAAATTGTTTTCCCATATCAATTTTTCTCTCTCTTTTTTGGTTTCTTTCTCAGAGATATGATGCAATTTGATGCAATTTTCTCTTATGCCCAGTAAGTCTTATGAAATTGATTGCTCATTCCTAATTACAAACATTCAGTTCCAAACTTTTTATGCAAACTTTAATCCCATTTTGTAGATTTGGGTAATTTTTATCTCATAATACCTAGACCTGGAGAAAGGTCGGATTTAAATTAGATGATATAATTCTTGTGTGATGTTTTCTACAAGTGATAAGCTTATATTTTCATGCTGGTGATGGAGGTTTGTGGGATATTATGGTGTGAGGTAGAAGAAAGAAAAAGAGGCAGAGAAGAACTGAAACACAGATATAGAAATGATATAGATAATGAAGAGAGAGAAGGAATCTATAACATAGAGAGGGTGCATCATAACATTGAGAGAGAGAGAGAGAGAGAAAGAGAGAGAGAGAGATAGAGAGAAAGAGAGAGAGAGAGAGAGAGAGAGAGAGAGAGAAAGAGAGAGAGAGAGAGGGAGAGAGAAAAAATTTTAGGAGGAGAAAGAAAAATTAAATTAATATTAATTATCATAAAATTTCATTTTTTCGTCTACTATTAATATCTACTATTAATCTTAAATATTGATAATATGAAGATTAATGGTAAAAAATTTCATATTATTTTTCAATGGTTGTCATTAAAAAACTAAAAATCAGCATTTTTCTCTAAAATAAAACAATACTCTTGGTTTTCCTTCTATGTGAAAATCCATATCAACCGCTTCAAAAACAAATCGTTGTCTGGTTACCTCATGCCTTAATAAAAAAAAAATAAGGGTCTGGTTACCTTTTTTTCTAATACGTAATATGAGGATGTAATTTGTTGATACCGAGAATGATAGAAGAAGCTTCAAAACCCCTGCTTGAGAATCCGGTCTTTGAGAAGGAGCTACATGTGTTCTTGTTCGAGAATCCGCATCCCAATCAAATGTGAGGGTAGTCACGGTTGGGCACAACAAAAGTCAGGCCTTTTTTCTAGTGCTTCTCCGATTACTCAAGACATCTCTTTTCAACTGAGAAAGAAAACAAGGTCATTTCGTTCCATTTTTAGTAGAATAATGAAGGATATTCCACTAGTAATGAAAAAAGGGGTCATGTTAATGAAGGTGGAAAAACACAAGAAGGGGGGGTTGAATTGTGTTTTAAAAGTTAAAACTTTTTCTCAAATAAAAACTATTTTTGCAACGGATTAAACACAAAACAATAAAGAATCAGAGGGAGATCAGAAAGAAAGACACAGAATTTATCCTGGTTCCTCTCACAAATTGAGAGTACGTCCAGTCCCCTTGCACTTCCAAGGACTTTTCACTAAAATCTCACAAGATTACAAGATGCTCAAGCACAATAGCAAGAGACTTCTCAAATGCTCAAGTTACAACTAACAAGAGACTTCTCAAATGCTCAAGTTACAACTAACAAGAGACTTCTCAAACAAACTTAGGAGTAAGAATGAATGTTAATGGACACTTGATATACTATCAGAGGTGTTTACAAAATACAACACAGATGTTTTAAGACTTTGAATGACTAAAATGAATATTTGGCGTCAAAGCGTTTCAGAGTCTTAAACACAGTAAATGAACAGCAGTTCGGTGGTCACTTCTTCATTTGATTCTTCTATTTATAATTGAAAAGATGGGAGTGACCGTTGCAGAGAGATAAAGTGCCAGCTGGAATTTGCTCGTACATTTGATAGCTGTAGATTGCCTTCTTTAGCAAAGAAATCCAATTCCACTACCTTGCAATTTGAAATATCACTCAACCATTTTGAGTAATAATAGTACGATTGTATAATCCTCAATTGCGCTCCACTTATGGATAAGGTTAACGTTGTACCAACAAATATTCCTTCTTGTGGATATGACAGAGTTCCAAAGTAGATTGTTCTTCAATCATTGATTCTGATTCTGTCAGTTATTGAGTGACGTAAATTCCTTTTGCTTCAGAGTCTGTATTTGTAGCTTCTTAAGGTCTTCAGCTTCTGAGCTTCTCAGAGTCTAGCTTTTGTCCTCAGAGCCACTAACTTCAGAACTTGAATTTTAAGCTTCTGATGATCAGCGATAAGCTTTCAGAGCTTCTTAGCTTGGCTTCTCTGCTTTTATTCATAGTGCTTCTGAATGAATTTTAACTTGTAATTCTGCACACTAGAATAACCATTAGTAATACCAATTGTAATTTTAATACTTTGTTATCATCAAAACCCATTAAAATATCAAAGGTTTATGTCAGACCCACTTTGTTCCAACAATCTCCCCCTTTTTGATGATGACAAACTAAAGCATTAAAATTCAATTGTTGTTGATTTAATTATTTATTGTGACTTCGGTTTTCAGAGGTTTGCAAACCCCCCTGAGTCTGATAATCCATAGGGTTAGGTTTGTAAGCTCCCCATAAGTCTTATCCATAATTAATTAAAATCAGTTTAAGAGTTAATTTATTAACTTGAAATAAATTTTCATATTTGACTCTTAGAGGCAGAGGTTTGTAAGCTCTTCCTTCAGAGTCTGATAATATTCAGAGAAGGTTTGCAAGCTTCTCTCATATTATCTATGAAATTGTATTTCAAATTTAAAATTTTCTCCCCTTTCAATAAAGTCCAGAAGTAATGAAATCAAAAGAAGGGATAGAAATTGATTCAGAATGCATGAACATAACAATTTCAGATTTTTGCACAGTTATGGAATCAATTATTATTAATTTTAACGCTATTCTTACTCCCCCTTTTGTCATTAATAAAAAAATAACGAAAAACGAGAGAAAACAAGTCAAATAACGCTTTTTACAAGACAGTCAAGTCAAATGTTTATTTCAACTATGTCAAATTAAATGAACTATGTTGAATTCTAGGTAGACAAGAGTGTTTGACAACATTATAAAAGGAGATGATTCTTCTCATTTTATTCACAACGAATAATCAAAGAATACACTATTAGGCAAACAATCAGAAAATCAAGCAATGAAGAAAACTTCAGGATCAAAGAAGGAGATCAAGAAGGAAGCAACAACTTCACGCTCAAGAAGAAACAGGCAACCAAAGCAAACAACTAAGCAAGTGATTGAGATATCAGATTCTGATGAAGCAGACTCTGGTTATGCAGAGTTTCTTAGAACATATGATCATGAGAAGGAATACTCAGACTCTGAGAACTATGTAACTCTTCTTGACTCTCCTTCTGGTGCAGGCACTTCAGAGTCTGAAGTGTCCAAGAAGGAGGAGTCAGAGTCTAAGTCTGATGTAGAGTCTAAGTAGTTTTCTCACTATCTATGTAATAAAACTTTGCATCAATGATAATAAAAATTTCTTGCTTTATATTGTTTATTCTATTTGCATGCTTCTTATATTCTACTTAAAAATGTTAGAACACCAGTTACCAAGTACGCTTCATAGAGTATTGGTGCCCCGCTTATAAACAGTCTATAATACTGAGATAGCTATATCTTGAGTAAACAGGAATACTGAGGTGGGGGAACCTTAGGTTTTCAAAAACAAATACAAGTTCAAAAGATGTTCTTCAACATCTTACACTAGGTTCAGAGGCAACAAGAGTATCAGACATAAGCAGTGAATATATAATTTTAATTTTGAAAAACAAAATAAAATTAACACACATTCAAACACGCAGTCAATTAAACATGGATAATCAGAAGTTAATTAATCAAAAAGAAAATTATCCAAGAATTACATATCAAGATATAACAATTAAAATGTGCTCAAACAAACAAGAGGGTTAAGGTTGTGGGAAGCGTTTAGCAAGATCATGCCGAAACTTCATCATATCATCTATCTTCTTGTTTGTAGCTTCACCAGATGCATTCATATCAGCCTTGATATCTGAGAGCTCATTCTTCATATCTGCTTTCAATTCAGAGATCTCAGACTTCATATCATCCAGAGCTACTTGAACAGCTGGAGGTATTGCAGATGATGGAGATCCAGTGATAATTTTGACTGGAGAGCTTGGAGGAGTAGTGTCAACAACTACATCTTTGCCCTTATGAGAAGCTGATTCATTTGTCTCTTGATCCATCATAATGGTGTCCTCACCCTGTTGTGGACCCATTTCTTGAGCCTCAGCTACTTTATGAAGTTCAATTTCTGCAATTCTAGCAGCTTTCTCTACTGCAACCTTCATAGGTTCTTGATCAGCTAGTCTCTTAAATTCTGCCTCAGAAATCAATCTTAGCATATTCTACTTCCTCTTCAGCTAACCTCTTAGTTGCTTCAATAGATTTTATAACACTCTCACTCACAGCAGCCAACATTTCCTCTTGAAATTTACACTCCTCTTCATGATTGTAGTTTGTGAGTCTTGGTGCACTAGAGTGTTTAACATATTCTACTACTTTGCTTACTATATCCATCCCTTTTCCTTTGATATTGTCTTGCACATAACCAACCAATAAGTGCAAAGACTCTCTGAAATTCTTCCTTCACATTCTTAAGTCTCTTAAGACTAATACCAATAGCAACATTTAAAAGCTCAAGATTTGGTTCAGAAGCAGGATTAAAGAAGGGTTGAGCTCTGTTGAAGGGGATGGTAGGTTCTGGTTTCTTTCTTTTCATGGGTGTGATTTTGATGTTGCTGATATTGATTTTAGGATAGAGAGAGAGGGTGGTTCTAGAGAATCATCAATGTCTACAGACTACATGATGATGTTCTCCATAATTGATAGCATTTGGTCAGATGGAATGGTAATCTCATCTAGAGTTAATGGTTTATATGCAGGACCAAATGGCATAGGTGAGGATGGGGGTGTGTCATTTTCAATGATTTCAATGTCGATAGGTGATTGTCCAACTATTTGTGGTTGATTTGTGGCTTGGAGTTGTGTGTTTTCTGGTTCTGAATGTGGTTCAACAGTCAGATTCTCTTGAGGTATCTCATAGATATTCTCAAGAGTTTCTTGTTCTGGGTTGGTGGTTAGAGGTGGTACTTGTTCAGGTTTAGTGATCATAGGAGAAGTTTGGTGAGGTTCTGGTTCTTGAAATGATTCAGTTGTAACATTCAGGAATTTGTTTATTGGGTGATTTGGAGAGTTGAGGTTTGAAGTGGTAAAAGCATCACCAGATAAATGTGGTGTGAGGTGATCTAAGAAGAAATTGTCTTCAGAGACAACTTCCTTAGTTGCAGGGGTTTTGGTTCTTTGTTTAGGCTTTGGTGTTATCTTTGGTGCCTTTTTCATGATTTCTTGCAAGGTTTCACTGCTGGAGTCAGTGAGTGTACCTTCTGATGAGGAATCAGATGATTATGATGATGATGATGGTGATGATGATGATGGTGATGATGATACAAGTATTTTTTGTTGAGATTGGTTAGGTAGGATCATAGATATGGGTTTGGTCAAGTCTACATTTGAACTAGGAATGGGTAGATCTTGAGCTTTAACATTGCTATTAACATTAGGCTAAGAGACATTACCTTTAAGAGTGCTAGCAGCTTTCTTTGAAGGTCTGGAAGCAATAGTCTTTGTCCTCTTAGCAGCTCTGACAGTCTTGTCTTCTTCAGAAGTTGAAGGCCTTTCATTCATCTTCTTGCTTCTCTTCTCCTTCTCAACATTTGCATCCTTGACTATCTCAGCAGCTCTAACCTCTTGTCTCTGAGAGGTTCCAACAGTCTCTCCAACAGCTCTTGTATTCTCACCTTGCTCAATTAACTCATTAGCACTATCATTTTCATTATTTTCACCTTGCTCTTCACTTACATTCTCAGCATCTTCTTCTATCATAGCTTCCTCAAAAACTACTGGCTTCTTCTTGTTTGATCTTGGTCTTTCCTTAAGATTGTTGAAAATATCCCAATTTGGGACTGCAACAACCATTCTCCTGTCAACATCTTCTCCAGTATCTTTTCTAACCATTTCTAAGAAGTTATCAATGACCTCCCCATTATCATGCTATGAGATAGTTGGAAATCCATCACACCAGAAGTTTTGCTCCCAGATCTTCTTGAGAGGATGTTCTGGTTTCTTCAAGTCAGCAGGCTTAATCATTTTCATATGTACCAAAGTGCTGCCATCAAATTTAGCAGTACAGAAGACTCTAAGTTTCTCTTTGTTCTTCAGAATTTCTATCAACTTCGTTTGTCTGATGATTTCTGATATTAGTCTTGGGTAGTGAATTTTAACCTTTGCTTTGTGGTGACTTTCATTAATGCAGAAGTAGAGGTGCTCAAATAAACTATCAGCCAAGTTGATTTTTACCATCTTATGCATAAACCACAGAAAGTGCTTATGAGCCCAAGAGATTGTATATTTTCCTCCATCTCTTGTAACAATATAAGCAAGGAATACTTTGAAGACAATATTAAATTCCGTCTTCATGAATTTAGCCTTACTAAGCTCAGACTCTCTTCTTCCAGCAGGAAAGAGATCCTCTTTAATAGAGTCAGCATATTTACTTTTCAACTTGTACAGATTGACCTTTTCACCCTCATTATCCAAACCAAGTACCTTAGCTATGTGCTCTTGCGTAATCAAAACATCAATACCAAGCAGGTTAGACCTAATTTCCTTCCCCTTGAAAGGTCTTAACCCCATCTGAACTCTAGTCTTTCCTCTTAGAGATTTATCTTTTGCAACCAACTTTCTAACTTCTTCCTCAGCCTCAAACTTATCATATACATAAGCCTTATTCCAAAATTTTTTGACGATATCGAAGTAAACAAACCCATTCAGCATGTCAAAATAATTACCCCATTGTTGATCATAGAACATGTCCTTTATATCGATACCATTCACCTTTAAGCTTTCGAAATCTACGAACTTCTTAGTAAGGAATTCCATTCTGTCTCTACCACAGTCGTTCGTGTTCGGAGGTTCAACTAGTGAAGCTTGAGAGTTTAGGTTAATTACCGGTGGTAACTCAGGATTGAAAGGATGTTGAACAATGTTGCGAGAAGGACGAGCAGCCATTGTGATGAAATTTTGTTGATTGATGAAGCAATTTGAGATTCTGAGATTTAGGGTTTGTGTAGGTAGTGATTGTGTAAAAAAATTGTGCTAAGTGTTGATGTGACTATTTATAGCAAGCAATATACACACACACACACACACACACAGAGAAAACAAACCAAAAGGAGGGAGCGCGAACAGTTTAAAATTAAATTTAAATTGTATTAACTGTAAACTCATCATTAACTGCCCTCTACCAATCAGAATCTAGACACGTGTAAGAGAAACGTTAACAAAGCTGACACGCATAAGGACAACTATTGTACACTTACTAGTACAAAACGTTTCACTTTCGCTTAGTTCAGAGTCGGACTCATTAGTATCTTACACCTCATCAGAACCTGTTACTTTTCAGAGCTCACCACATTCAGAGTTTCTCATAAGAGGCTCTGAACATTAGAGACTCTGAAAAAGTTTCAGACTCTGATTCTATTTTACATCTCAGAGCTAGTTTTCTTCAGAGATAAAATGCATGTTCAAATTCTTTTTAATAAAATCGAATCTTTCAATAGCTAAAGGTTTAGTAAATATATCAGCCCATTGATGTTCAGTATCAATGAATTGAATATTTATTGTACCTTTTTGAACATGATCTCTTATAAAATGATGTTTTATTTCAATATGCTTAGCTCTGGAATGTAAAATTGGATTCTTAGATAAATGAATGGCAGCAGTATTATCACAATAAAGTGGAATACTACTTTCAGCTATGTTATAGTCCTCTAACTGATATTTCATCCAGAGAAGCTGAGTGCGACATTTAGCAGCTGAGATGTATTCTGCTTCTGCTGTAGACAAAGCAATAGTTGGTTGTCTCTTGCTGGCCCAAGATATGAGATTCTCACCAATAAATTGGCAATTTCCACTAGTGGACTTTCTCTCAATCTTGTCCCCAGCATAGTCAGCATCACAGAATCCAACTAGCTTACTATCTAAGAATTTTTTATAAAGTAACCATAGATTAGTTGTTCCTTTCAGATATCTAAAGATCCTCTTAACAACAGTTAGATGAGGTTCTCTAGGATCTGACTGAAATCTTGCACACAGACATACACTGTATAAAATATCTGGTCTAGAAGCTGTTAGATAGAGTAAAGAACCAATCATACCTCTATATAGCTTATGATCTACTTTGCTTCCAATTTTTTCCTTGCTTAAGCTGCTTGTAGGATGCATGAGTGTAGACATTATCTTACAGTCTTCAAGATTGAACTTCTTCCGAAGCTCTTTTGTATACTTGCTTTGGTGAATGTAAGTTCCATCTTCTCCTTGGTTGATTTGAATCCCAAGAAAGAATTTTAGTTCACCCATCATGCTCATTTCAAATTCATTCTGCATAAGCTTGGAGAAATTCTTGCACAACGTAGCATTAGTAGAACCAAATATTATGTCATCAACATAGATTTGAATAATTAAGATATCTTTCTTAGTGGTCTTTCTGAAGAGTGTGTTGTCAACTTGTCCTTTTTGAAAACCATTTTCGAAAAGGAAATTACCCAGTCTATCATACCAAGCTCTCGGAGCTTGTTTAAGACCATAAAGTGATTTATTAAGTTTATAAAGATATTCAGGGTTTTTTAAATCCTCAAAACCTGGAGGTTGTTTGACATACACTTCTTCAGAGATAACACCATTTAGAAAGACACTCTTAACATCCATTTGATATAAGGTTATCCCATTATTTACAGCATAAGATAGCAATAACCTGATTGCTTCCAGTCCAGCCACTGGAGCAAATGTTTTAGTGAAGTCAATGCATTCTTGCAGATTGTAGCCTTGTGCCACAAGTCTAGCTTTGTTTATAACAACTTCACCTTGTTCATTGAGTTTATTTCTGAATACCCACTTGGTTCCAATAATGTTCTTATGTGTTGGTCTTGGTACTAAATCCCACACATCATTTCTTTGGAATTGGTTAAGTTCATCTTGCATTGCTACAATCCATCCATCATCAGTTAAAGCTTCATCAACATTCTTGGGTTCAATCATAGATATAAGTCCTAATAGTGAATCACTTTGTTGATAAGCTGATCTTGTTTTTCTTGGACTCTCTTTGTTTCCAAGAATAAGATCTTCTGGATGTGATGACTTGTATTTGAATTTCCTTTTTGGAGCATCAGCATTCTCTTGCATTTCATCTTCTGAGATATCATCATGTTCTTCAGATGCTTCTATTGGAGATGCTCCTTCAGAGACTATTTCCATTTCAGCTTCTGAAGCTTTAATAGCTTCCGATGTTTTCTCAGGTTCTGGAAGGTTGTATTGATATGGCACACCTGCATAGTTGGAATTTGCTCGTACATTTGATAGCTGTAGATTGCCTTCTTTAGGAAAGAAATCCAATTCCACTACCTTGCAATTTGAAATATCACTCAACCATTTTGAGTAATAATAGTACGATTGTACAATCCTCAATTGCGCTCCACTTATGGATAAGGTTAACGTTGTACCAACAAATATTCCTTCCCGTGGATATGACAGAGTTCCAAAGTAGATTGTTCTTCAATCATTGATTCCGATTCTGTCAGTTCTTGAGTGACGTAAATTCCTTTTGCTTCAGAGTCTGTAGTTGTAGCTTCTTACGGTCTTCAGCTTCTGAGCTTCTCAGAGTCTAGCTTTTGTCCTCAGAGCCACTAACTACAGAACTTGAAGTTTAAGCTTCTGATGATCAGCGATAAGCTTTCAGAGCTTCTTAGCTTGACTTCTCTGCTTTTATTCATAGTGTTTCTGAATAAATTTTAACTTGTAATTCTGCACACTAGAATAACCATTAGTAATACCAATTGTAATTTTAATACTTTGTTATCATAAAAACCCATTAAAATATCAGAGGTTTATGTCAGACCCACTTTGTTCCAACAATTAACATTTCCCAAAAAGGGTCATGTTAACATTTCCTTAGGGCACATGTTAACTATCTAAATAAAGAAACTTAGCATTAAATAATACAAAGAAATTAATGTTCTAAAGGTGTATTACACAAATACCAAGAAAAATATTTTTATATTGAACTCCTTAACATGTGCCCTTAAGGGCACAAGTTAACATTTCCCAAAAAATAAAAACCCAATGTTTAAACAAGTAAATTTGATTTCAATTTGAAATTAGAAATTGTAAGTTTTTCTAACTAAATTTTAAACTTAAATTTATTGATTAACTCACTTATATTAATGTATATAAACTTTCAATACAAATTTAATTTTTAACCGATCGAAATAAATTTACATAACCGAGCACAAATTTGGTCATTTAGAAAAATTAGCACAAAACACAAAGTGGTATTTAATGTGGATATAAGCCTTATCACTCAACCAATCGTTAGTTGGTTCAGTGGTGATTGATGCTGAGTTTGGTAGGGAAGACCACGGTTCGATCCCCCGCAACTGCGATCGGGAGGGGGCTGGAACCATTTGATGCCAGAACTGACCCCCGAACCAGATTAAACTGGTGGTGAAAACAAAAAAAAGCCTTATCACTCGCTTTTAAGGCATGCATGTCTATTGCAAATTAAGGTAATCATTTTTGGCATTGATTTAGGGTGAGTTTGTTTAAGTTTTTAAAAAAGTAATTTTATTTTGGAACTACTTTAAAAATTAAAACTACTTTATATTTGTTTACTATTAAAAAATCAGTTTTTTTTAAAAAAATAGAAAGATTCCTTAGTTTAAAAAAAATAGATTCTTGAAAAGCTATTAGGTCCATTTGTTAACGATTAAAAAAAGCTATTAGATTTTAGAGATTTTATAAAAAAAAATAGAATTTACTATGTGTTTGTTTATTGTAATAAAAATCACTTTTTTTAATAAAATAATCTTTAATTTGTTTGGATTACAAAATAACTACATTTGTTTTCTCTCTCATCTAAACAACTTCTCATTTTTAGCTATTTTCTGATTAATTTACATTCTGATTTTTTTAAACCAAAAAGATGCTAGCTAAATGCTAGACACCCCAAAATATAATATATTAAAGAGGCAGCAAATACAAATGGAGGGGACAAGGACAAAAACTCTATTAAGAAGTGCAAACACGAAAACTAGATAAAACTATCTTAATAAAACTATCTTTAATAAACAAAGGAGTCTCATTCCAATAAGGAATATTAGTTAAGGTTAAACCAAAATTTGCAAGAGAGTCTGCTACCTGGTTTTCTTCTCTAAAAATATGTGTAACAATATAATTCATCCGCTTGAGAAGTACCATAGCATTCTTCCATTTTTAGATTCTGATTATTTAAAAAAGTTGTAATAAACATATACAATATTTTAAAAGTGATTATTTTTATAAAAAAAATGTTTTTTCCTAAAAAAAACCTATAATAAACACCCTTTAGAAATAGTTTTTCATTTCAGAATTAAAAATGATTTTTTTAGAAAATAATTTTTTTAAAAATTTATAACAAACAATATCAATATTAAAAAATGATTTTTTTTAAGAAAAAAAATTCAAAACAAACGCACCCTTAACCATTAAATAACTTGTGGTGATCAACAAGTGATATATATTTGGACCCTTTAACTATTTAAGTTTGGATTTAAATATTTAACTCATGCCTATGGAGGAGCATTTGATTGGAAGAAATCAATATATTAAATGGATTTCAGTTACCTCTCGAGATGATTAGTCTCTATAATTGCATACGGATGATACATTTTGTTTAAAATAAAATAAAATAAAAAATAAGCTGATGTAACAACCCAAAATTTAATTAGTAGAAGAATATTAATTAAATTAGTAGTCTCGGAACTTAATTGGAAATTAAGTAACCAACTCAATTACATTTATAATTCTACCAAGATTTAAGTGAGGAAATTGAATCAAACCCCTCCACTTCCTACCCTCTCCCACGCCCCCTCCATTACTCCAATACCCCCATCCACTTACAATTCCTATTTAAGCTAAACTTTAGAATCCTGTACATTCATTTTTCATTAATTCCAATTTCTTAAAACAGAACAAAACCTTCTATTGTTGCTCTCTCACTCTCGTGTTCTTTCCTTTCATTCCTCACCGCAATCTTTCCATTTCCAAGCATGCAATGGAGCAGCTGAGTTCCTTAAGTCTCTAAGTGTTTAAGGTAAAGTTCTAAAACTCAACATCCTCCCTAATCTCTTAATCTATTTCCCGTGCCCTTTTTCCTTTCACCTTCTACCAACTCAACTTGTGATTACATTCTGTTCAGGGATGCTTGTGCTGGTCCTAGTGATTCTTGGTGTGTGATTGTTGTATTGGAACAATGGGTGTTAGAGAAGAGCAAGGTAAGAAATTCAAAAATCTCCATAAACTCATGGAATCCCTATTTCTTAACCCAATCATTCAATCTTAACCCTATACTCAAAATTCTGTAAGGCATGTTTGAGAATGAGCGTCGTGGGTACTGTAAGGATCCTTAAGAATCAAAGATTGAAGGTGGGTGTTGCAGTAGAAGCCAACTGAGCCGTTTCATTAAACTGACAAACTCGCTGCAGTGAGCAATGCTACTCGCCACAGCGAGCGACTCAGGGCAGCACTTATTGCTGTACGTATTTTTCATTCCTGAGCCTTCCTCCAGATTCTTGGTAAGCTGCTTCTGACTCTCCCATTTTCCCTCTCAGTTACTGTAATGATAATTTCATTTCCTTGACCTTAGTAAGAACATAAACACTCATTAATCCATTCTTTCCATTTTGCTTATGAACAACAAGTTGGGGTTTCAAGTGAGTTCTGGTGAAGAAGCTTTGTAGTTGTTGTTGAGCCTTGTCAGTGTTAAAGCTTCAATGTCCAGGTGGGTTCTCTAGGTTCTTAACCTTAGAATTATTTAGTAAGCTTAGTTTCCCCAAATATGTCATGTTGCATGCAAACTTAGGTTTTAGGATTTAATTTATGAAAGAGCAGGAATAATGCCCAATTCCTACTCCTATATACTCAATTAATACTGTAAAACATGTTGGTAACGAGTTGCATGGAGATTGTATGTGTTTCTTTTAAAATCGTATTTTCTGCAAAACAGGGGACATATCTGATAAGCTCGCCGTAGCGAGTAACCACACGCCAGGGCGAGTGTTATGGTTTGTATAACTCGCCAGGCGAGTCATTGACTCGCCAGGGCGAGTGTTACGGGTCAGTAACACAAAATCTCGCCATGGCGAGTATTCACGTGCCACAGCGAGTTTAGCAGGGACAGAACCTGCATATTTTACTATTTTAAAAATATCATACACTCGTTTTATGTCCGAATGCAACTGGGATTTCATGAACAGGTTTAACAGTATAAAATAGAATATATAGTCAGAGAATAACTTGTATATTTATATTTATCAGTAACATGTTTAGGTTACCCTGGGTGGGATATATTGGTTAGAATTGCTTAACTCATTAAAGGAAATTAAATGGCAACTTTAATGCCGTGATTAAAGAATTCCTCTGAATTCTAATCATTTTATTATGCGAGCCAACGGCGGAATCCGAACCTCAATATTCGGTATTACGCAGAGTCAGGCACCTGAGACAGGCTTGCCTCGGGTGACCTTTGAAGAGTAACTTGACAAGATAATAATTTTGTGTTACACTGTATTTATTAATGTTTAGTACATGAATATGTAAAACAGTTGAACTTAGATTATTACACTATCTAGGTTCCCCCGGCGTAGTCGCCATTAGGAGGGTAGTAGGACTCACTGAGGCTTAGTAGTCTCACCCCACTCCAAATCAATTTTTTTAGGTAAACAGGTTATCCGGAGCAAGGACCAGGATGGAGACTGACAGTCGGAGTCGAGCTTGGGATGTCAGCCTAGAAGATTTACTCTTCTCCTTGTCATTAGTTATCTTGTTTACGCAGAAATTCATGTATCTTCCGCTATAATTTAGTAATCTATCATCTTGGATTTAATCTTTGTATTCGTTCAAGTTGTTACTTTATAAACTATTCAGTAATTTATTTGTACTCAGATCCATTTATTTATGTCTTGACTAAATATTCTAGATATTTTAGTTGGGGCGTTATAATTGGTATCAGAGCAGGTCGATCCAGTGTCGGACCGTGCCATGAGTCATTTCAATCCTTTCCTAAGTAATATAGACCCTTTGGGATCTGGACTGTTTACGCTGAAGCCATCACATGCTGAGTCTGATCAGCTCAGTATTGTGTATGGTAGGCAGGGTATTAAGGTTTAGAACTGATGTGGACTCTGAAAACTCCAGCGTTAAGATCGTAGAGAAGATGCAGTCAAGGGCAGTCGTTGAAGAGAATCTTATAAGTGTATATTGGAGCAGTGACAAATGGTGTCACAGGAGTAAGTTGTATAAAACAACTAAGGAATGCAAGTGTACCATTATACTGAAATGTGCAGGGCATAACAGTAACCAACTGACACTGTGTGTCAAGTAAACTCCCTGAACCTATAAGTAACCTCATCCTAGCGAGAGCCTAATTTCAGCCAAGTCTGTGAACCAATCTACACCAATGTTAGTAGGCAGTAAACCAAGACTCATCCTACATTCAAGTTAGTATGCGACTGGGAGATATGAGTGTTGTGCAAGGTAGAGAATTGGGCGAACCACAGAATTGTCCTTCTACACTCTGTCTAACTCGCTTAGCGAGCAAGCACGCGCTGCAGCGAGCTTAGCAGGCTGCTGCTACTGCTTGTTGCAACCTAGTTCCATGTTCAGTCATTCCTAGCCATGGTGAATAGTCTCAAGCTCTCCTTATGCATCTTATCATTCTACTTGGGAAGTGTTGGTGTAATTAATTTCGGGCTACCTGGTGAGCATAACAGTTATTTAGAAATCACGTTTGGAGATAATATTAGGATTTGGAGACGATAAGAAAATTGGACTGAGTGTAACCATCCATTAGAACCCAATAAGTGTAGTGGAACTATTAGAAGCTTAATCGTAACTGATGTGACAATTGGAATCCTTGTAATCCGTATCCGAGGAAGCATATTTAAATTCAGCCATATATAGGATCTTGAGTTAGCAACCCAGCGTAGAGAACCTGGTAGATGTCACCGTTGTAGAAGTCAAATCGAACCGTCTGTATTTGGGTAACCCATCTAGCACAAGCACATTCTATTATCTTCTCGAGTCACTTTATTATGTTATCATTTAGAATACCCTTAACTAAGCTACTTTTACCTTTCAACTCGTGTGGACATTTTTACCCCGCTACCAAGAATCTGACTACAAATAGTATAACAATTAGGAACTTCCTTTCCAACCACACTAGTCTTTAGTAGTATACCAGTAAACCTTAGAGACCCAAACATAAGCTAGGTTAACAGTTAGGAGTCCCTATAACATCTCAGGAACTCTTCAGTCAAATTCCCTTGGACATCATCACCGAATAGTTAGAAATCAAACCGAAGATAGCACCTTGTCACATAAGTATAACCTTGACTCACATCAAAGCTAAATTCTTCCTTAGCAATACTGTCACCTAAATAGGTTTGTTAGGACCGTAAATTAAGCATCCATAAACTAGTGACTCAGCACTTCTAACCAGTTAATTACCTCAATAAAAATAGTGGAATCATAGTATCTCTACCTTAACATTTTCTCAATTGCAAACCTATTAAGTTAAAACTTGCGGCAACAACTTTTAGATGCCAATAAAATAGGACAGTCTGTCACTCAAACTGGAAATTACACCGAACCATTATAGTATAAGTTTTGATTAGTAATAACAATTGAGAGTTACCTTTAGCACGATCAGACGCTAGAGTCGAACCGTAGTTGCCTTGTCATTAGATAGTTTAGAGACCGACAGTTTAGTTCCATACTAGTTTGACTACACATTACACGGATTCAAGCACTAGGACCTGACAGCTATAACTAGTAGAATCATTAACCACATATTGAGAGTTGTTAGCCATATATCATTAGGCTATTACTACAATATCGTAGACCAAGTAGACACCCAGTCTGAAGATTAGGATTAAACCGTCATATTCTAACACTATCCGGATGCCAACTAGTCTTATTACCGCTTAGGATATTAATACTAGAAACCGACGACACAGAAACAACATTAGTGTCAGACAGTAGGAGACAAGTAATTAAGTTTAACCTTTGATTCAGTAAGCCGCCGACACTTTCACATGTTCAGACCTGTCAGCCATGAGACTATTAGGATCAGTTGAACCTTTCTGTGGGAAATTGTCAGCGAGAGACTTGAGTGAAAATCTAGTTGCCCTAACCTGAGAGCTCTGACAGAAGAAATAGAATTGTGGAACATCAGTCTGGACCCAATAGGAGACCAATCTTCAATTACCTTCCATTCGTTTTGAATTCTCCTTCAGCCAACTCGTCGAATCGAGCAATGATCAATTCTACGTTCATAAGTCTTGGAACATCATGAATGTGTGTACTCTCTAACTTGTTTGATTATTTCTCAGATGGATAATTTCTTTCCGTACTTAAGATACTTGTCAGTCAAGTATCACCCTCAAACTCAATTCTTATGCCATTTCCAAGATTCGTCGTCATCCTTATTCATCATGATACAAATGACTTAAGCTCAATATCAGCTAATCATTTAAACTTCGTGCACTCAAAACCAGTAATTCGTTCTTCCATAAAAGTAGTTATCAATCTTTCGCAGCCTTATCAGTCGAACTCAGAATTAAGTTTGGTCCAGCCCCTAAACCAGTGGAATTAGGTTATACCAGAGAAAGCAGTGTTAAGAATTCAAACTTGCTAACTCCGTGCTCCTAACCATGTCCTGTCAGTGTGATAACCTTGAGTGTCTCTGCCGAACATTCCTACTTTCCATGATTCAATTCCTATAATCTCGTGAGATCAAGTATAGAAGCCTAAACGCCTGAACCAGAGCTTTCCAATTCCTAGTATAGTTGCCAGTAATTAGTCAGTGTCGTGTAAGAGTTGATTACTCGCTTGGAGTAATGTACCATCATCTATTGGAACCTCCTTCCTAACCGAGTGATCTGTTAAGATAATTCAGTTAGCCGTTCTTAAGCCAAACCATTCAATTCAGACCTTATGCTCCCATCTAGCCAAGTTTCATATACTGGTTACCAGCGAAGGACTTCAAACAAGATTGACCTTTAACCCCGAGGAATACTCTGAACCTAAGTGCATCCGCGTGTTGAATGTACAACTCGATCATCGTGTTGTGCCAGAATGGATAAAGATTGTAGGTGGGATTTTATCGGATAACTATAGGTTCGTCTGCGGATGAGTCTAACTTGTTGGCAGAAGAATCAGTAGTGTCTAGACGATTTTCCACTCGTTTTATATTTCGATCGATTCTGGAGTATTTAGACAACACGTGGTACAGCGGTACAATTGACATGTTATGCATAATAGTGTCCGGAAAGGAAATAGACTTCGGAAATGAAGATTTTGAGAATGCCAATAGGAATACTCTTGTTTTACCCTTCAGTTAGTTAATTAGCTTCGCCACCAGTTCTTGTGAGTACCTGACCAGGCCAGGTACCGACCTCCTAAGCCAGTTGAAATGGGATTTAATACCGTTGGAAATAGAAGAAGTTTAATCGTAGTATGAGGAGTATAGATGAAAAAGACAAGTAGGTGTAAGAATGTGATCAGGGATTAAAGACTGATATGGTAGTGACATTGTCAGAAGGTGACAATAAGTATTCGAATCAGAGTGCGCAGCGTGAGAACCGCTGTAAGTACGGACAAGTGATTGATCTGTAGACAGTAACCCCATGAAAGAAGAAAGTTTTATTCCAAGGGATTGAATGTAATTGACCAAGTTGATAGTTGAAGCTAAACTTTGGATGTTGATATAGATAAGTTACGATGTAGTAGAATGTTGGAATTTTGAATTTCGAGGACGAAATTCTTTAAGGAGGGTAGATTGTAACAACCCAAAATTTAATTAGTAGAAGAATATTAATTAAATTAGTAGTCTCGGAACTTAATTGGAAATTAAGTAACCAACTCAATTACATTTATAATTCTACCAAGATTTAAGTGAGGAAATTGAATCAAACCCCTCCACTTCCTACCCTCTCCCACGCCCCCTCCATTACTCCAATACCCCCATCCACTTACAATTCCTATTTAAGCTAAACTTTAGAATCCTGTACATTCATTTTTCATTAATTCCAATTTCTTAAAACAGAACAAAACCTTCTATTGTTGCTCTCTCACTCTCGTGTTCTTTCCTTTCATTCCTCACCGCAATCTTTCCATTTCCAAGCATGCAATGGAGCAGCTGAGTTCCTTAAGTCTCTAAGTGTTTAAGGTAAAGTTCTAAAACTCAACATCCTCCCTAATCTCTTAATCTATTTCCCGTGCCCTTTTTCCTTTCACCTTCTACCAACTCAACTTGTGATTACATTCTGTTCAGGGATGCTTGTGCTGGTCCTAGTGATTCTTGGTGTGTGATTGTTGTATTGGAACAATGGGTGTTAGAGAAGAGCAAGGTAAGAAATTCAAAAATCTCCATAAACTCATGGAATCCCTATTTCTTAACCCAATCATTCAATCTTAACCCTATACTCAAAATTCTGTAATGCATGTTTGAGAATGAGCGTCGTGGGTACTGTAAGGATCCTTAAGAATCAAAGATTGAAGGTGGGTGTTGCAGTAGAAGCCAACTGAGCCGTTTCATTAAACTGACAAACTCGCTGCAGCGAGCAATGCTACTCGCCACAGCGAGCGACTCAGGGCAGCACTTATTGCTGTACGTATTTTTCATTCCTGAGCCTTCCTCCAGATTCTTGGTAAGCTGCTTTTGACTCTCCCATTTTCCCTCTCAGTTACTGTAATGATAATTTCATTTCCTTGACCTTAGTAAGAACATAAACACTCATTAATCCATTCTTTCCATTTTGCTTATGAACAACAAGTTGGGGTTTCAAGTGAGTTCTGGTGAAGAAGCTTTGTAGTTGTTGTTGAGCCTTGTCAGTGTTAAAGCTCCAATGTCCAGGTGGGTTCTCTAGGTTCTTAACCTTAGAATTATTTAGTAAGCTTAGTTTCCCCAAATATGTCATGTTGCATGCAAACTTAGGTTTTAGGATTTAATTTATGAAAGAGCAGGAATAATGCCCAATTCCTACTCCTATATACTCAATTAATACAGTAAAACATGTTGGTAACGAGTTGCATGGAGATTGTAGGTGTTTCTTTTAAAATCGTATTTTCTGCAAAACAGGGGACATATCTGATAAGCTCGCCGTAGCGAGTAACCACACGCCAGGGCGAGTGTTATGGTTTGTATAACTCGCCAGGCGAGTCATTGACTCGCCAGGGCGAGTGTTACGGGTCAGTAACACAAAATCTCGCCATGGCGAGTATTCACGCGCCACAGCGAGTTTAGCAGGGACAGAACCTGCATATTTTACTATTTTAAAAATATCATACACTCGTTTTATGTCCGAATGCAACTGGGATTTCATGAACAGGTTTAACAGTATAAAATAGAATATATAGTCAGAGAATAACTTGTATATTTATATTTATCAGTAACATGTTTAGGTTACCCTGGGTGGGATATATTGGTTAGAATTGCTTAACTCATTAAAGGAAATTAAATGGCAACTTTAATGCCGTGATTAAAGAATTCCTCTGAATTCTAATCATTTTATTATGCGAGCCAACGGCGGAATCCGAACCTCAATATTCGGTATTACGCAGAGTCAGGCACCTGAGACAGGCTTGCATCGGGTGACCTTTGAAGAGTAACTTGACAAGATAATAATTTTGTGTTACACTGTATTTATTAATGTTTAGTACATGAATATGTAAAACAGTTGAACTTAGATTATTACACTATCTAGGTTCCCCCGGCGTAGTCGCCATTAGGAGGGTAGTAGGACTCACTGAGGCTTAGTAGTCTCACCCCACTCCAAATCAATTTTTTTAGGTAAACAGGTTATCCGGAGCAAGGACCAGGATGGAGACTGACAGTCGGAGTCGAGCTTGGGATGTCAGCCTAGAAGATTTACTCTTCTCCTTGTTATTAGTTATCTTGTTTACGCAGAAATTCTTGTATCTTCCGCTATAATTTAGTAATCTATCATCTTGGATTTAATCTTTGTATTCGTTCAAGTTGTTACTTTATAAACTATTCAGTAATTTATTTGTACTCAGATCCATTTATTTATGTCTTGACTAAATATTCTAGATATTTTAGTTGGGGCGTTATAGCTGCAGTTGTCAATAAAATTTTTTAAGCTTCTTCTTCAATGTTCATTTTGGTCAAATATTTTGTCAACAAATAAAGGAGAGAGAAAGACTATTTATGTTTTCCCTATTTTTCCCAATTCCCATTATTTTCAGAAAATCTATAAGGTGTGTTACTCAACGAGACCACTACTCAAAATAGAGAAGAAAAATCGAACAAAAGTGAAAAACTGGCACACCAGTACACGATGTTGTACACGATGTTACAACACTATTAACCGCTTTAATGAACAGATAATGCAAATAATAAAAAGTGCAGAATTAAACAAACACACAGTGATTTGTTAACCCAGTTCGGAGCAAAACGCAACCTACATCTGGGGGATACCAATCCAGGAGGAAATCCACTAATAGCCCTAGTTCAAAGTCTTATAGCAAACTCCTCGTTTACAACTTATCACCTAGCAACTATCCTTATGTCTTTCTACCTAGGAACTCCTAGGTATGAGTTCCCAACTCACTCCTTAAGCTCAATAGTACAGACAGCACTATTGTTAATTCAACCACTGTGATGGAGACACTCTCCTAGACACTAGATCACTTTTACCTAAAGGCTTCAAGTGATACACATGCACTAAGATCCAAACTCCTTGCTTAAAAGCTTTGGAGTGGACACACACACAACAACGATCTCCTTGCTTAAAAGCTTCAGAGACAATTGTGATTACAACTCAATAGAACACACAGTCCTAAGCTTGCATCAAAGAGATACAAGAAAGGCTCACAAAACACAAGCACACACACGAATCCTAATACGGCTAGACTCAACAATAATGCTTGAACAACTGCCTAAATTAGGTTTTCGTCCTTCAATATATAGCTGGTAATATTGGGCTTCAGTAGCTTTGCCCATAAGAGAAACATCCAGCTCACACATAAAATAAAACCATATCTTTGGAGATTTGATATGTTTATAAAATAAGTCTTCACAATAATTCCATAAACAATCTCTGAGTGAAAGATATGTTTAGGAAATAAAACTTCCTTGATGCACAAGCCAAGAACTGATATGTAAGAGAAAAGATCTTCTCTAAAAATAAAACCCGCGCGCATTAAATGCTGCCGCCAGCTGGCGCGCTCACGTCAGGTAATGATGTTGTAACATTTCTTACCACATCCTGCTTAAGCATAGTTTTACCAAAATGCAGCCAACATCAAATAGTCAACAAACTCCCCCTTTGGCAAATTTTTGGCTAAAACAACTTGGGATCACACAGACAAGCTACAAAGATACATACATCACTACAACTTCTTTACATCAACATAAACACACAAAAGAAGAGAAGCGTAGCACATCTTCAAAAATAATTTCCAACCATACTCCTTCATGGAAAAACATTAGATCAGAATTCAGTCGTATCTTTAGAGCACATCAGAGGCATACAACAGCAGAAGCACAGAAAACTACATCGCCTTAAGTGATCACAAACATAAGCATGGATGACACAAACAGAATGTTCCAACATCACATACAACTAGGGGTGGCAAAACTGGCCGAGCCCGTCGGGCCGACTCGTTTGGCCCGCCATTTTGGGCGGGCGGGGCTGAGGCGGGCATGCCCACGGGCTTTGTTATTTTTTTATTAATTTTTTTTAGATGAATATTTGGTTATCTTAAGCCCAAGCCCAATCGGTAATTTTTTTTTTCTTGTTTTATATAAAAAACTGATTGTTATTTCCCTTAAATTGATACTACTAGTCTACTAGGGTTTCATTCCATTTGTTTATTTCCAAAACCCTTCCTGCCGTGCCGGTGCTACTGATATTTACTCTACGTGCGTGTGACTCAGTGATACTACTAGGGGTATGTTCTCTCAATTCTACCTTGCTGATGTTTATTTCCTATATGTATTGTCTGTTATTGGTGATATTATACCAATTTTATTCATATATATTGATTGTTGAAATTAGTAATTAGTATGTATAAGTGTCCACCATACATTTTCCTTTACATATGTGCTCCAAAATAAGAACTTTGCATCGTTATGATCTCATTTCATAATTCATTTAAGAATATTCAAATAATCATTTCATAATATATTTTCCTTTACCATGGCCTCATTAATAATTTGTTCCAAAATTCAAATAATCTTCAAAGAGTTTAGCTGCATGCCAGAATATTATTTCACGTAACCTTTGTAGGTTTGACAATTGCAATGTATCAGCAAAAGAAATTGACTTGATGATTTATCTGGACTGGAATAAAATATAAATAAATTAGTTTTACAGCTCTTTTATACCTTTGAGAGAAAGAAATAATTAATTGATTTCATTTTAATATTTGTAGAGACTTTCTGTTTTGCTCCATTAGTCCTGATGGTCTATTGTATATTTTGTGGCTTGAGTTTAGTTTGTTTTTATTGGGCTAGTTTTGTTTCTCTTTTGTAGCCTTTTTTTTAGGTTCCTTTTGTATCTCTATCTCTTCAAACATTCCTTTTGTAACAAGCTTTTTCTGATGTGTATAGAAGCTAATTAAAATTTTAAATTTGTAAAATAGATATGGATTCACAAACAGTTGAAGGTGCGCCTGCTGCTGTGCTGGTAGACTTGGAGCGTGATAATGTTGAAGGTGATGATGAAACACAAACACCTGAAAGTAAGAAGGCCAAAATGACTACTGCTGATTGTTGGACATATTTCACTAAAGTTGGACCTGCGGCTGATGGCGCTCAAAGGTCAAAGTGCAATGGTTGTGGAAAGGTGTTTAGGGCAGGCGGTAAAAATCAAGGAACCACGTCACTAAATCGTCATTGGCCTAAATGCGACAAAATCAAATCTGCTGATATAGGTCAAGTCATGATCGACATGCAAGGTAAACTTAAGAATCCTGCTATAGATAAAAAGGTGTCTAGAGAACTGTGTGCTAGAGCCATTATTGCGCATGATTTGCCTTATAATTTTGTTGAATTTCAATACATAAGGAATTGGCTTAAGTATTTGAACCCTGACTTTGCTTCCATTACCCGAAATACTGCTAAGGCAGATGTGGCGAGTATACATAAGAGAGAGAAGGAAATTCTTAAGCAAGAATTGGCTAATATTCCTACAAGAATTTCATTAACCTCTGATTTGTGGACAGCATGTACTACAGAGGGTTATATTTGCTTAACGGCTCACTACGTTGATTCTAATTGGAATTTAAAGAGTATGATTCTCAACTTTTCTCACATGCCTCCCCCTCATAGTGGATCAGAGTTGTCAAAGAAGATTTTTGAATTCATAAGTGATTGGGGAATAGAAAAGAAGATATTTTCCCTCACATTAGATAATGCTTCAGCCAATGATGTAATGCAAGCTCATTTAAAAAGACAACTTGTCTTGCAAAATTTGTTATTATGTGATGGAGAGTACTTTCATGTGCGTTGTTCGGCGCATATTTTAAATCTCATTGTGCAAGAGGGGCTGAAAGTTGTAGGAGATGCATTGGAAAAGATTAGAGAGAGTGTCAAGTATGTGAAGGGTTCGGAGGGTAGAATGAACAATTTTAAGGAATTCATTGGAGTCAGTGGTGTTAACACCTCAGCTGGTTTGTCTTCTGATGTTCCAACAAGATGGAACTCAACTTATTTGATGCTAGAAAGTGCTTTGAAGTATCGACGTGTATTTTCAAGTCTTAGCTTTCATGATGATAATTTCCTTAAATTTTGCCCCTCTGATGAAGACTGGAGAAGAGGAGAGAAAATATGTGCATTCTTGTTGCCATTTTATGAGACCACTAACTTAATTTCTGGAACATCTTATCCTACTTCCAATATCTATTTTTTGCAAATTTGGAAAATTCAGTGTGTTTTGATTGCAAGTATGAAAGATGAAATCAATGTTATTAAAACAATGGCTACTAATATGATGGTGAAATTTGAGAAGTATTGGCATGATTATAGTGTAGTGCTTGCTCTAGGAGCGGTTCTTGACCCAAGGATAAAGCTTTCTACTTTGGAATTTTGTTACTCAAAGGTTGATCCACTTACTTCTAGACTTAAAATGGAAAAAGTTAAGAAGAAGTTGTATAGTCTCTTTGAGAATTATTCTTCCATTCCTAATTCATCTACCACAGCTTCCACAAGCACTACTGCATCTTCCTCTACTTCGTCTACCCACAAAGTGACTTCCAGCTTGTTCAATGTAAGTAGTTTAATTTTAGTATATTTATTTTATTTATTTGGATGGCATGATACATGATATGTGAAACAATTAATTAAATTTTTTAGTAGATGTTCTTCATTTATTTATGTATGTTCATGTATTTATTTATTTATATGTATTGTACATGTAAGAAGTGTTTATTATTTATATTCTTTACTATCTTCTTTACAATATTATAGGCATTAAAAGAACACAATCAACAACTTGCAACTTCAATAGGAAAGTCTCAACTTGATATTTATTTGGAGGAGCCTAGCTTGGATTCTACTTATCAAAACTATGATGACTTGAATGTTCTTCAATGGTGGAAGGAGAATAGGTATCGATTTAAAGATTTATCTCTAATGGCTCGTGATTTGTTAGGAATTCCTATTACTACTGTTGCATCTGAATCGGCTTTTAGTATTGGTTCTATCATTCTTAACAAGTATAGAAGTCGTTTATTGTCGGAAAATGTGGAGGCTTTGATTTGCACTCGCAATTGGCTACACGGTTTTAATAGTTCAGGTTTATAATCATATCTAATCACGCTTTTTGATTGATTTATTTCATTTATATTGTTTGGCTACATTTTATGTATGGTTGTAACTTTTTTTACATTTTATTTTATGTAGCTGTAGTGGGTGACGATGGGGAGAGGGATGGCGGAAGGTTCCAGCCTACCACTACGACATCAACCGAAGCTTATGATGTTTATGACTTAGATGTTGATGAGGATTGATGAAGCGTTTGTCATAAAACTTTTGAGATTGATTTTTTGTTGCTAAACTTTTGATGAACTATGTCTTTGGATAAGTCCTAATTTATTTATATGGTTTCTTAGATTTATTTTGCTTCTTCGCTTTTTGGTATCAGTTTGTAATATTGGCAAGACAGTTTATATGCGTAGGGGGCTCTTTATTTCCTCTTTGTATCTGTTGCTGTAGTTTGTGCTTGCGGGCTCAGTAGTGAATCAGTGATTGTTTCTACCATTTATTGTTTAGCTTTCCTTTAGTCTTTGCTTTGAACCTATAATTGCAGGTATTTGTATTCGTGTGGCTATTCAAGTACTTCTTGTGCTTGCTTAGTTTTATTAATATATTTGGTTGTTTAAAAAAAAAATATTGCTTCTTTACCTTTTTGGTATCAGTTTGTATTCATGTCTTATGCCTAGTTTAGTAGTTTTTAATATATATTGCTTCTTTGCTTTTTCAAAAAAAAAATATCAAAACAATATCAGGTGGTGTATTATTAATTTATTAGCAAACCATGTGCATTTTTCTATTTGAATAAAATTCTTTTGTTTTTTTTAAAAAATGATAATGCTTAATAATTTAGTAATTCAAATGGTAAAAAAATAATAATAATTTGGCGGGCCGGCCCGCCAACCTGCCAGCTCGCCAATAAATGGGCGGGCATGAGTTTTGAGCCCAAACATCTAAGTTGGCCCGCCCCGCCCCGCCCCACTTTTAGGCGGGCTTAAACGGGCCGGGCCTAAACGGGGCGGGCCGGCCCACTTTGCCACCCCTACATACAACATCTCCCCCTGCATCACATACATAGTACTCCCCCTGAAATGATGCTTAATAAACTATCACATAGGATCATGCATATCATTCAGGTACTAACACATAGGCATATCATAGCAGATCATTTCAGCACAGATCATCTACAAAAAAAATTGTACTACCACTACCAGAGTACCATACATCTACCAGCTACCACATACAACCAAACTACTACCAGAGAACATGTGGAAACAAATGTTGTAACTTTCTACTCCCCCTTTTTACCACAAATTTGACAAAGATACTTTTGGGAGCCAAAATAGAGTAGTAGCAGCACAGATCACAGAGTACCAAGTACTATTACAGCCAAATGCACTAGGGAGTGCTTAAAAATATCCAGGGCATAGCCCATCAAAAGAACATAAGTACCAGAATTACAGCCAGAAACATAAACAACTTTTAGAAAAAGTACACATAAAGTGGAATATAACCACTAAAAATCAGGGCTAACATCATCTGAGAGCTCCAGCTCCTCAGTGCCTCCATCCTCACTTTGATCATCTCCTTCTTGTCCAGCCTGCATATTCTCACCCTCCTCAGCAGCTTCTTCTTGTTTCAAAGCCATAATCACTTGCTCAAGGCTCTTTTTCTTTTCATCTAGAGCTCTGCAAGTTGCTTCCAAAGAAGCTATCATCTCCTTCCTGCTCATAGAACCAGAACTAGTAGGAACAACAACAGAAGGGCCAGCAATCTCAATATCTGCAGCATGCTTCCCCTCAAATAATCTAGGATGAAAGTCAAGAGGAGATTCCCTCTTACTCACCTCATCATCAGCAGTTAAAATAGTGGGGTGTTGAGCTAAAATAATTCCACAGATAAGAGATGGATAAGCTATAGGCATTCTAACAGCCCATGACTTAGCATGTTGCACAGTTTCCTCAAAAATATGAGCCCCATAGTTGAACTCAGTACCAGTACCAACAGAATACACAAATCTAGCTAAACTAGTAGCAATATCCATGGTTTTGAAAATCGGACCGGACCGGCCGGTCCGACCGGTTCAACCGTGAACCG
The DNA here is from genome assembly GCA_030408175.1 of Trifolium repens. Taxonomy (NCBI): domain Eukaryota; kingdom Viridiplantae; phylum Streptophyta; class Magnoliopsida; order Fabales; family Fabaceae; genus Trifolium; species Trifolium repens. The sequence goes on along the minus strand of CP125842.1, from coordinate 39,724,343 downwards.
GACACCTCACCGGTCCGGTTGGGATGTTGGACCGTGCTTGCACGTAAACCGGTCAAAACCGGTCAAACTCGTCATAAACCGGAGAAAACCGGCCGGTTCGCGCGGTTTAAGGATAAATTAGAAATATTCCGAAAAAAATTCAGAAATGTCCTCAAAGGGATTTGAACCATGGTCCTTTTGGTGGAAACAACAAGCTTTTGCCACTAGACCACCAATTGTATTTGTTTATTAATTGCCTAACAATATACATATGTATACAATGCATTAATAAATAATACATATTTAACTTATTTACTTTCTTTACTTTACCCCATATTCTTTTAAAAAAGAATTGCAACATTTTATTATTTTTAACGAAAATTAGTAATATATTATTAATATTAACAATAATTTTTTTTATGAGACATAAGCATAATGCGTATATTTTTGTATGAAAACAAGCTTTCTCACAAATTTTGATTTGTTTCAAAAGCACATTTTATTTGTTTTTATAGACTTTAGATTTTATTTATTGTTTGTTTAATATTAATTTAATTATTCAACTTTCATTTTTATGTGTGAAACTTGAGAATATTGAGTCATTATTTATATTTTTATTTATTTTTATTTATATATTAATTAAAATATATATTTAATTAAAAACGGTCCGACCACGGTCCGACCCCGGTCCGACCATTGAACCTTGAACCGGTAAGCTCACCGGTTCGATGACCGGTCCGGTTCTGACAACCTTGGCAATATCAGAGGTGTGGGTAGTGGGAACCCAATTCACAGTGCCTATCCTATTTAGGATGGCATATTTGACTGAGAGCATAACAGAAGGAACCTTACCTCTTGATGGCCAAACCTTGACCTGGTTAGCTGTAATGGTTTTGCAGACCTGATTATTGGTAACCTCCATCTCATCATATCCATCCTCCTTGTTGCCTAAGTATTTGTTGATAATAGCAGGGGAGAACATAACACATTTACCTCTAACATACACCTTGTGGTGTTCCTTGCTGAGAGGGTTGTCACAATCTTCTGGAATGTTGACCAAGAATTCCTTGACCAACTTCTCATAGCATTCACCAACACCAGAGACAGTCTTCATCAAACCAGCCTTCTCAATGAGAGCAATGATTTCCTTTTGCTCCAAGGCTTCAGCACTCAACTCCCTCTCCAGAGCCAACCTTCTATTAGCCACAAACTTCCATTTCTGAGCACTCTCAATGAAGTGGAATGAAATGTTGTCCATGGGGACATCAGGAACATTTTGGGGAATAACCTTTCCACCAAGTTTCTTCTTACCAGTAGACACAATGTTTGGCACATCATGTACCACATCAAGCTCAGGGATGGCAGCCCTGCGAAACTTCTTCTGACTTTTCTTCTTAGAAGGGGACACAATGTTGGATACAATGTGTGGCACATCCTCTTCCACCTCATAGTCAGAATCACCCACTTCAGGTTGTTTTCTTTTCCCACTCTTCTTCTTCTTCTCACTAGCAATCTCAACTTTGCTAGGCTTTCTGCTAGGGCCAATCATCTTTTTCTTCTTGGATGGGGTTGCCTTAGCCACAACCTCAACCACTACATCAGCATCCTTCCCTTTTCTGTTTCTCAACCTTCTTGCAATGCTACCACCTGCTACTTCACTAACAGTTTGCTGCAGATCATCCATAGCATCCACATCAACTACATCATCATCTACTGACACATCATTGTCAGTAGTAGGTATATCTGTATTTTCCTCCTCATCAGCAACAAGTTCCTTTTCAGTCTGAGGAACAATAGTCTCATCAGCAACAGGTTCTTGGTCAACCTGTTCTTCAGTATTCACAGCGTCACCAACTATATCAGGAGTTGGTTCATCTTGTACCAAGGATGTTGTAACATCCGGCACAACATTGGGTTTAGGAGTGCTATCCTTCAAGGAGTTTTGAACTTCCTTCACAACTTGATCAGTCAATGTCTCTTCAACTTCAGGTGAATCTGGAATAATTCCTTCTCCCAGAGTATCAGACACAGTAGTATTGTCACCAGTTATCCCCTTTTGAATTTCTAGGGTTTCATCAACAACATTAAGATTACCTTCAGCAACAGCGTTCAGATCGGAATCACTCTTCTCAGAGCCATCAACATGTGATTCCACATTCTTCTCAGCAACATCATCAAGGTATAACTCTTGCATGGTGTGGATCGACTTCGATTTGGAGTTTGATCCTTTCTTTTTCGAAGTTTTCTTTGATACAGAAGACGAAGAGCCTTTGGTTTTCTTCGATTTTGGAGTTTTGAATGTTGAAGGCCTCTTAGCGGTGGTTTTCTTTGGTTTAGGATTGAGAGCTGAGACAAATGATGGATGAATGGTGGTGATGGGGGTAGCATCAATAATGGGAGAAGCGATCGGGGTTTCAGTGGAGTTTGTAGGAGAGGTGGTGTTTGGTGATTGAGACATGATTGTAGTTAGAGATTTTGAGTAGCGAAGTTGAATGAAGATGAATGAGGAGTTCGAACGGTTTGGGAGGTTAGAGAGATAGTGGAATTCAGAAAGGGAATATTTGAAAATAGATTTGGTAAAGAAATAACCACTAGTGAAGGGTGGCGTGTTTATAGGGAAGTAAGAAACATGATTACCTTGTTTATCGTGCAGCATAAGGATTGGAGAGAGTGTAATAACTGCTGCATATCTCCCTCCAAATAACTGTAATTGCTACAGATCTTCAAATAGGCAAATCCCTAATTTGTTCCTTAAGTTTTCAAATTGAACTGCATCAAGTGCTTTGGTGAAGATATCAGCCACTTGATCCTTAGTTCCTACATGCTCCAGTGTCACAACTTTATTTTCCACTAGATCTCTGATGAAGTGATGGCGAATATCAATGTGTTTGGTTTTGCTATGTTGAACAGGATTTTTTGAAATATTTATGGCGCTCAAATTATCACAGTACAATGTTATAACATCTTGTTCCACACATATTCCTTCAGCATCTGCTTCATCCAAACAAGTTGAGTACAACTACTTCCAGCAGCTACATACTCTGCCTCAGCTGTAGATAGGGCCACACAATTTTGCTTTTTGCTGAACCAAGAAATAAGATTACTTCCTAGGAAGAAACACCCACCAGATGTGCTTTTCCTATTATCAGCACTACCAGCCCAATCAGCATCACAATATCCACACAAGCTTGAATCTTCACAATGTGAATACATCATCCCATAGTCACATGTACCATTGACATATTTCAGAATCCTCTTGACTTGATTGAGATGGCTTACCTTTGGTTCTGATTGGTACCTAGCACAAACTCCTACTGCAAAGGTGATATCTGGTCTACTTGCAGTCAAGTATAATAGGCTTCCTATCATGCTTCTATACATACTTTGGTCTACACCCACACCTTGTTCATCTTTGGTGAGCTTCAGATGAGTTGGAGCAGGAGTTCTCTTATGCGTAGCATTATCCAACCCAAACTTCCTGACAATATTTCTAGCATACTTGCTTTGGCAAATAAAGATAGTATCCTCCATTTGCTTGATATGTAGTCCCAAGAAATAGGTCAATTCTCCTACTAAACTCATTTCAAATTCTGATTGCATTTGTTGAACAAAATGTTGTACCATCGTGTTCGACATTCCTCCAAAGACGATGTCATCCACATAAATTTGTGCAATCATGAACTTACCTTTCACTTGCTTTACAAACAATGTTTGATCAGATCCACCCTTTCTATAGCCTTGACCTACTAGGAATTGAGTAAGTCTTTCATACCAGGCCCTAGGCGCCTGTTTTAGACCATAGAGAGCCTTTTTCAGTTTGTAGACATGATTAGGATACACAGGATCAGTGAACCCTTTTGGTTGCTCCACATAAACTTCTTCATGAAGATACCCATTCAGAAACGCACTCTTGACATCCATTTGATAGAGTTTAAATTTCAGGATGCAAGCAACCCCCAATAGTAGTCTAATTGATTCCAATCTAGCTACAGGGGCAAAGGTCTCCTCAAAGTCAAGCCCTTCTACCTGAGTGTAACCTTGAGCAACCAGCCTAGCCTTGTTTCTGGTAATGACCCCTTTTTCATCAGATTTATTCTTAAAGATCCATTTTGTACCTATGACATTTACTTTATCAGGTCTTGGAACCAGATCCCACACTTCACTTCTCTTGAATTGATTCAATTCCTCTTGCATAGCCTCAATCCAGAATTCATCAGTGAGAGCTTCTTTCACATTCTTAGGTTCAAACATGGAAACAAGGCAGGAATTTGCTATCACATCATTGGATCTTCTAGTGGTGATTCCTTGTTCAGGATTTCCAATGACTAGGTCCAAGGGGTGATTCTTCTGGACCCTCACAGATGGTCCTTTGTTCTGAGTGGGTTGATTAGTGGTGTCACATGTAGTATTCTCAATATTCTCTTCTTGTTTATCATCAGATTGTTCTCCTAGATCATGCTCTTCTAGGACAGGACCTGATGTTCCAACATCGTATTCCACATTGTCAACCTTCTCAGTCTCCACATCATTTACTACCACATTGTAAGATTCCATAACGACTTTAGTTCTTGAGTTGTATACTCTATAAGCTCTGCTGTTGGTAGAGTATCCAAGGAAGATCCCTTCCTCACTCTTGGGATCAAGCTTCCTTCTTTGCTCTCTGTCTGCCAGGATATAACATTTGCTACCAAAAACATGAAAATGCTTGACAGTTGGTTTTCTTTCCCTCCATAGCTCATATAAAGTAGCCGATGTCCCCTTTATTATAGTCACCCTGTTGTGTATGTAGCAGGCTGTATTCATAGCTTCAGCCCAGAAATGGTAGGGTAGGGATTTTGCATGTAACATCACTCTAGCTGATTCTTGAATAGTTCTGTTCTTTCTTTCCACCACACCATTTTGTTGAGGAGTTATGGGTGATGAGAACTCATGCTTAATTCCTTCATTCGCACAGTACTCACTGAATTTTTCATTTTCAAACTCTCTTCCATGGTCACTTCTGATTCTCACAATTCCACAGTTCTTTTCTCTTTGAACTTGAGTGGATAGAGTCTTGAAAATATCAAATGAGTCAGATTTGTCTCTAATGAAATTAACCCAGGTGTACCTGGAGAAATCATCTACTACCACAAATGCATACCTCTTACCTCCTAAGCTTTCAACTTGCATAGGCCCCATGAGGTCCATGTGTAGAAGTTATAGAGTTCTTGATGTTACCTGATGTTCCAACATTGGATGCGACATCCTGGTTTGTTTTCCAATCTGACATTTACCACATATACTTCCCTCAGTGATTTTTAGTTTGGGAAGCCCTCTGATAGCTTCAGCAGTAACAACTTTCTTCATTCCACTTAGGCTTAGATGACCAAGTTTCTGGTGCCACAGTTGAACTTCATCTTCTTTACCAAGTAGACATTTTCCTTGTTGTACTTCTTCATGGGATACCCACAAGTAGCAATTATCTTTGGATCTGCCACCTCTCATCAGAATTTCTCCTTGATCATTGCTAACAAGACATTCTTCTTTTGTAAAGTTCACCCTTAATCCTTGATCACACAGTTGGCTTATACTGATCAGATTTGCAGTGAGTACCTTTACTAGCAACACATTTTCTAAGTTAGGCAACTCTTTGTTGACAAGTTTGCCTATCCCCAGAATTTCACCTTTGGCTCCATCTCCAAAAGTTACAGAACTAGAAGCATACCCTTTCAAGTCCTTCAGATACGTCTCTACCCCTGTCATGTGTCTAGAACAGCCACTATCGAAATACCAGTCTTCTCTGGATGATGCTCTGAGAGATGTGTGTGCAATCAGCCCTTTGTTCTCAGCTTTTAGTTGCCACACTTTTCTGACAGGTTCCTCTCTAGGAGCAGTTTTTGGTTGTTGCCAGTGTCTTGGATATCCATACAATTTGTAGCAAAAAGGCCTTATGTGGCCCTTCATTCCACAATGATGACAGAACCATTTTCTTGAATGACCATGGTGTCCTGGAGCACGACGATGGTTAGCAAAAGTCCTGGGGCCTTGTCCAAGCTTAACATTTGGATAGGTTTTAGGATGTGGTACAGGAGGTTGTAACATCTTTTCCCCAGTGTATGGATTAATTACCTCATCAGCTGGAAGGAATTTGGTGTTTTTGTCCTGTTGATGTTGATTAAGAGCAGTGTAGTTGTATCCTATAGCTTTCATTCTTGTACTAGGGACACCATCTAAGATTTCCTCAAGTAAGTTGGCTCCACAGTTCAGTTGATTGACTCTTTTCTTCAACTCTTCCATGTCTGCATTTGCTTGAGTTAGCTCCTTCTCAACTTTCAGCACTTGGCCAATTTGGAAATCCTTTTCTGTATGAAGTTGATTTATAGTCTTCTTCTGTTTCTCCAGGATTCTACACACCTCTTTATAGCGAACAAGAAGGTCATTGTAGAGACCAAGTAATTCCTCATAGGTGTCATTCTCCTCATCATCAGAATGCTCTTCACACACTACCTCCACATCATCATCTGAATCGCCACAGTATCACAAACCCCAGTCATAGCAGAAACATGTCTGGCAGATTCCTCACCTTCTTCAGAATCTTCATCAGACCATGAAACAAACAAACCTTTCTTTTGTTTCTTCAGGAAGGTTGCACATTCAGTTCTGACATGTCCATAACCTTCACATTCATGACATTGTAATTCTTTGACTGGTCCACTTTTCTCCTCAGGTCTAGCTTTCTTGACATTGTTTTGCTGTTTGTTGATGTCGAATCTAATGTTCTGCCCATTCTGCCTGGCTCTCCTATCAACCCGCCTTAGAAATCTTCCAAATTGTTTTCCAATTAGAGCAAGAGCATCAGAAATACTTTCATCTCCTTCAACAACAGTCTGGGATTCCTCTTCATCATCATTTGAGATAAAAGCTACACTTTTACTCTTTTTATCTCATCTCTCATTAATGGTCAGTTCAAATGTTTGAAGAGAACCCACCAGTTCATCTATCTTCATGTTAGCTATATCCTGAGCTTCCTCAATGGCAGTCACTTTCATGTCAAACCTTTTTGGAAGTGACCTGAGCATCTTTCTAGACAACTTCTCATCAGATACTTTCTCACCAAGTGCCTCAAAGGCATTAGCAATGTCAACCAAACTCATGTGAAAATCTTGTATACTTTCCTCCTCTTTCATTCTCAGATTTTCAAATTTGGTAGTAAGAATTTGAAGCTTTGACATCTTTACCTTAGAGGTGCCTTCATAGCATGTCATCAATATCTCCCAGGCTTCCTTTGCAGATAGACATTTTTTGATGAGCTTGAACATATTTGTATCTACTCCATTGAATAGAGCATTTACTGCCTTATTGTTGCTGAGAGCTGCTTCATCTTCTTCCTTTGTCCAATCTGCCTCTGGCTTTAGTTCACCAGTGGAAGTACCTTCTTTGGTCACAATTAAAGGATGATCCCAACCTTTCAAAACTGCCTTCCAAGTCCTACTATCAATGGACTTTAGGAATGCAATCATCTTTGGCTTCCAATGATCATAATTGGAACCAGTCAGCATAGGGGGTCTGTTCACGAATCCTCCTTCCTTGTCCATTTTGCCAGTTAAAACTTCTTGAATCTCACCCTAAACAGGCAGGGTGCCTCCTCTGATGCCAATTGAAAAACTGGCACACCAGTACACGATGTTGTACACGATGTTACAACACTGTTAACCGCTTTAATGAACAGATAATGCAAATAATAAAAAGTGCAGAATTAAACAAACACACAGTGATTTGTTAACCCAGTTCGGAGCAAAACGCAACCTACATCTGGGGGATACCAATCCAGGAGGAAATCCACTAATAGCCCTAGTTCAAAGTCTTACAGCAAACTCCTCGTTTACAACTTATCACCTAGCAACTATCCTTATGTCTTTCTACCTAGGAACTCCTAGGTATGAGTTCCCAACTCACTCCTTAAGCTCAATAGTACAGACAGCACTATTGTTAATTCAACCACTGTGATGGAGACACTCTCCTAGACACTAGATCACTTTTACCTAAAGGCTTCAAGTGATACACATGCACTAAGATCCAAACTCCTTGCTTAAAAGCTTTGGAGTGGACACACACACAACAACGATCTCCTTGCTTAAAAGCTTCAGAGACAATTGTGATTACAACTCAATAGAACACACAGTCCTAAGCTTGCATCAAAGAGATACAAGAAAGGCTCACAAAACACAAGCACACACACGGATCCTAATACGGCTAGACTCAACAATAACGCTTGAACAACTGCCTAAATTAGGTTTTCGTCCTTCAATATATAGCTGGTAATATTGGGCTTCAGTAGCTTTGCCCATAAGAGAAACATCCAGCTCACACATAAAATAAAACCATATCTTTGGAGATTTGATATGTTTATAAAATAAGTCTTCACAATAATTCCATAAACAATCTCTGAGTGAAAGATATGTTTAGGAAATAAAACTTCCTTGATGCACAAGCCAAGAACTGATATGTAAGAGAAAATATCTTCTCTAAAAATAAAACCCGCGCGCATTAAATGCTGCCGCCAGCTGGCGCGCTCACGTCAGGTAATGATGTTGTAACATTTCTTACCACATCCTGCTTAAGCATAGTTTTACCAAAATGCAGCCAACATCAAATAGTCAACAAAAAGAATAAAACCTCACGGACATTTAAACAAAAGGAAAATGGAAGGGTTATTCCTTTTTTCTTTCTAGCTAACCATGAGAAATACAATTGAAATTCTTGTATTAGCCAATAAGATGATTGAATATGTTAAAGATAATCGGGGTAAGGAAAGAATAAAGTACACTTCCACTACACTATCAAACATATTCTTGTTTTGATGCTTATTTTAGAATTTGGAAGAACTTTAAAGGAGTGTGATTAATGGTTACAATCTTATCATTCTGACCAGTCATATATATCGATACAGGATGTCCATAATCCTTTGTTAATAGAATATTTGCAATTGGTCATGAAAGATATCATGGGAAAGAAATGTAATTGAAGATTTGATGATGTTTGAACTTTGAAGCTTAAGTTATTCCATCGCATGAATTGGTGAATAAAAGGCAAAAAAATGACTTTGAATACATTATGCATTTTCTTGGTTAACGATAGCTATGTTTCCGTGAGTTATTTATAACAATAAGCATGGGATTTGGATTTCCTACAATGAAAAAAAAAAAAAAAAGTTTAACGCTGTATTTAATCTAGATCATTGATTTTATATCGGACGATTTAGATTATAAATACTCTAAAATAATTCTGACCATTCAATCAGATTGGATGGTTCACACTGTAACTTCGGTTAATTTTCTTTTTCTTTTTATATTTTGTGGTACATTTTTTTCTATCGGTATGAGAAACTTTTATTCCAACCCAATTTCTTGAGAGGGAAAGTGCAGGTTTTTTTTTTGGGGGTTAATTTTTTATCTTCGTAACAAGCGTATTAATCTAAGATTCTAAGTCACTGAGTTTGATCTAGTGGTGAGGGATTTGAGTAATATGTTAGAGGTTATGGGTTCAATTCTCAACTCCATTGTAAACCAAAAATGTGAGAATCTATATTTGTAACTTATATATTTCAAAAAATAATTTTTTAAACCATGAAGCAAACACCCAATATATTTTTGCATTTGCACCCCTCATTTTTTATTTTATTTTGCAACACTTAGCTAAAGACTCAAAACACTTTTCACTATTCTCATTTTTTTCTTCTACTTTTTCTCTAAAATTAAATCCTCTCAAACAAAACACCGATCAATCCAAAATTAAATCCTCTGCAACCACCAACATGGTTAGCTCCACCTAACTACTCTCATTCTTTCCTTTCAACTTCTCTCTAAAGTTAAATTATCTCAAACAAAAATTAAATCCTCTAAATTTTTTATGGGAGGAGGTAAATTTAGCTTGCAATAAGCATGAAATTTGCATTCCCAATATTAATGATATTGTTATAAATATTTATAGTGGATGTTCATTAGTCTTGACTCATATCTTTGATCCATGTATTCTCCTATAAATAAGGCTATCATTCTCATGTAATCAGTGGCGGAACTAGAAAAAAATTCTAGGGTGGGCCGCTAAAAAGTTATAGTATATAAATTAAAAGAGAATTTCTTAAAAATAAAAATAAATTAAAGAGAAAATATAAAGCAAAAAATGCTATTTATTTTACACCGATATAATATCATATCCATTTTTTTTGACACATATAATATCATATCCATTTTTTTGACACATATAATATCATATCCATTAGACTCCAAAGTAAATGTAAAATTATATTTCATAAAAAATTTAAGTCATAATAAGCACAAATTTGATTATCAAAAAATTAAATTATATACCTTCAAGTAATATATTTTTTGGAATATAATAGGAAAAAGTTCTTATTTTTATCGATATATACCTATGTAAATTAATATTTTCTAAGGAAATATCTTTGCTTTATTGATTTGTGACAATATTTTGATCTCAAAATGATTTTTTCAAAAGAAAAACAACAAAAAAAATTATTTTTTTAAAAGAAAAAACAACAAAATGGAAAAACTGCAGAACCTAGGATTAGAATCATTTAAAACTGCGGAACACATCACCATTTCGGCTATGATTCCAATCATTTAAAATTGCGCGTGATCAAATACATATAGTATATATTTACATATAGAAAAAAAATTTCAAGGGTATTATAATAATTTCCTATTTTTTCGGGGGTGGCCGCGGCCTACCCCAGCCACCCCTTGGTTCCGCCTCTGTATGTAATAGACACACTTGAGTACAAGGAATACAAGAGTTCTCTCTTCTCTTTCTTTCCTTCATCTCTTCTCTATCTCTATTCTCTTACTTTATTTCATAATATGTTATCAACACGAGCTAACCAACTGAGGTACGCAACTCTTAATCTATTTTTATGAAACCATGAGTACTTTTGTTTTGCTTCTTATATGACTATGAGCCATATAAATCTTGTATACTTATAAAATCAAATAATAATAATAATAATAATAATAATAATAATAATTAAAATTAAATAAATTGGCATCAATGTCTTTATGCATTTGAGTGATCGATGTTGTTTGCGCTTCGTGACCGACATTAGTATGGTGAAGCATCCTTATGCTTCGTGACCGACATTAGTATGGCGAAGCACAACACTATGATCATTCATATTACATAAATATGTTGATCGATTGTTTATTTATGATATATATTTGGATGTTCGATATTGTTTGAGTTTCGTGACCAACAACAGTCTGGTGAAGCATCATTATGCTTTGTGACCGACATTTGTATGGTGAAACTTCGATACGTCGATCATCCAAAAGAATATAAGCATGTTTATTTTTATTTATATGATATGGTGTGAATATTATTTTATTCATGTTTTTTCTTAATAATTATAAGATTGATCTAATATCATAAAATTAAAAATTATAGAGATCTATTATATTGTTTTGAATAAACTTAAAAGATTGATCTAATGCCATTGAAAATAAAGTCAATAACATCGTGAGAAAGCGGTATTGTACGTATTTTCATCAACATATTTTCATTGACATATTTTCGTAGAAGATCTATAATTATTTTCATTGAAGATCTATAATTATTTTCATTGACATATTTTCATTAGGCTAAAATACACTTTTGATCCCCCTATTTTCAAATTTCTGAACTTTTGGTCCCCTATTTTAAAACTCAACTTTTTAGTCTCCCTATTTTAAAAGTCAACATTTTTTTTAGTCCCCCTCTCATTTTAATGATGTGGCACTGTAGATGATAACGTGACAATGATGAATAGGAAAAAAAATTACCATGTCATTATTTCATTTCTTTTGTTATTTAAAATTTAAACAAATAAAAGAAAATCTAATTGTTCTCGTTATAAGAATGAAGAACCCTAAATTAAGACCCATGGCTACCATGAGTTCAGGTTCCCTCCATTTATAGTATCATCCATTTAGCACATTAGTGACTTAGATGTGTGCCATGTGTAAAAAAACTTTTTAATGGCTGAGATTAATTCCAAAAGAAATAAAAAAAAAATCAAAAGAAAAACTTCTTCTTCTTCCCCGCCAGTTCCACCGCCAATCCTGCCACCGGCCCTATCTATTTCCCTAACCTCTTATCCACTGTGTTGTTACAAAAGCTTTTTTTCTTCTCTATTCTCCTTACAAGTTCTTGAAACAAATTTTAATTTTGCTAAAATTAAAAAGGGGAAACACAACTCCACAAATCTTGATTTTGCTTAACCTGTTTCCAAGTCTCGCGCGATCTCTTTTACCGGCGAAGCTCCGGCGGTGTTAGCGGTGGTAGCGTTGTGGTGACACGGTTGTCGTAGTGGCGGCGGTTACGGATTCCGGTGGCGATCGTTCGGATTCGACGGCGGTAAAATCTTGCTTTTGTTTCCGTTCGGATTCGTGAAATTGATGTTGTTGTTGTTGTTGTTTGGGATGATGAATTGTATGTGGAAGATTAAGGTTTGGTGGAGATGATTGGTGAGGTTATGATTGTGATGATGTTTACGAAGTGGTGGTTATGGTTGTTCCTAATTTGTAATGAAGGTGGTTATGGAGTTTTAGTATGGAGGTTGAAGAATGATGGTGTGGTGTGGTAGTGATTTGGAAGAGATGATGGTTGTTTGGAGAAGAAGTGGCAGGGTCTGTACTGTTCTTTCTTTTTTGGGTCTCAATGATGAAGAAGAAGCAAAAAATGGATTGAAAATGTTTCCCTGTTACTTTCCTTAGTTGAGATTTTTAATCCTATCCATCAAAATTATTAAGTGCCACGTGTCATTCATCGGTGGAGAGAATTGGGTAAATGGATAGTTTCATAAATGGAGGATACCTGGACTCGGCTACCATTACCAGCAACATCATCATCGCTTGATTCAGCCTCATTAGAACACCCTCCAAGAGCTCGTTTCCCTTCATCCGGCGACATTACAGGACAATCACTTTTTCTATCATTTTGGAGTGGACTTCCATCACAACCAAGATGCTCAACCGACCGAGACATATGTAGAGCCATAGATTGAGGAATCCCACATGAGTTCAATATATCACCAAAAACCCCGACACTAAAGCACGACATTCTTGCAGCATCAATAAATCCTGGGCGTAGGTTTCATGGGTGTAGCATGTATAAGGTATTATTGTGTCTATTTTAGTTTTGTGTTCTACTTCTCTTTATTGAATCAAAGAAACAAACAAACAAACACCAACATGAACAAACAGAATCATCTACACATTGCTTCCTCTTTGTCTTGTTTCTTCTCCATCAGAAACGAACACCAACACACGAAACAGAGGTGGGTTTCGAATGAACAGAACAAAACTAACAGAACAAAACGATTGGAAACGAACGAATGAACATAGTTGGAAACGAAGGAGAACGAACGAAGGTGGGATTCACTTTGATTGGGTCATCATATATGATTTTGGGTTAGATGGGTTTCACTTCATGGTATAATTTAGGGTTCATTGTATAATTTGGGAACAAATAATTTGGGAATGAAGTTTGTACAAATTGGGAATGAAATTAGTTTTAAATCACCCGTAACTATTACTAATAACCTTGATTTTTTTTTAATTTCATTTGAATTTAAGAGAATGGAAATTTTAAATAACAAAAGAAATGAAGTAATGACCTGGTAATTTTTTTTCTCTATTCATCATTGCCACGTCATCATCTACAGTGCCACGTCATTAAAATGAGAGGGGACTAAAAAAAATGTTGACTTTTAAAATAGGGGGATTAAAAAGCTGAGTTTTAAAATAGGGGACCAAACGTTCAGAAATTTGAAAATAGGGGGACCAAAGGTGCATTTTAGCCTTTATTTTATAGAAGAAATTGCTATATTAATATAGCTGTATTACCAAAAAAGTATTAATATAGCTGTACACATCACACATGATAGATGATTTGAAGTTTGAACAATATTTTGCTAGATTTTAGAAATAAAATACAAATACAAAATCTATCATTAAATTAAAATTTTATATCATACAAATTCGTAAAATTATGAATTTATACCTTTTTTTTAAACTTTGCTAATTGCTAATTTAGATAGGTGTCAAATTGTGAATAACAAATCAAATTATTTTAAAGTTCTTTAAAATTTTACATAGATTATCTATAATAGTACAAACTTTCAATTAAACGATAAATTTTGTATTTGTTAAGACATATTGAACATTACAATATTACTCAAATATTTCATACATATATCCCATAAAAAATTCAACCTCCATCACTGATAACACGTAAATACACTACTATTTTAGCTCGATTCACACGTGTTTTGATCTCGATTTCATAGATTTTGCAATGTTATGCTGGTATTTTATGTCTATTTCAGGTATATGTTGATTAATGGTTCTTGCGCGTCAAAACGACAAAAAGCGGTGAAATAATTATTAAAAAAAGGAAAAAATAAAAGTCCAGCCCAACCCATCACAAAGTAGTCAAAACAAGGAAAAAAGTCAATCTATACAAATCTGAAAAGAAGCACACATGCGATCAAAAGAAACTGCTCCTCCCACTCCTAGTTTTCCTCCACTTCTCCTACAAGCTTGGAACACGATCTCAGCAGTTCCATATGATTTACATGCCTATAAATATGCACTCAGTTTTCAGATTTTGGGTTACCCAAGCTTATTGTTATTTTTATGAGCCAGAAAATCACTTATTGTAAAAGCACTTAATTGCTCACATTGAGTAGTTACTGCAACTTTAGATTTAAGTTTGGAGCTTTATTTTCATTACGATTCCAGCAGCTGCACTTGCTTTCTGTTTTCAAGCATTCTGTACCTGAATTTCATGTTTGGATCAATTTTATAATTATTCAGAGTTAATATATCAGGTTCCGATTGCTTTTGTTTTATTTAGTTTATGCAATTTTGTTTACTGTTCTCGTTTTTCAATTATATGGTATGCACGTTGCAAGTAACAGGGAGCATATTTTAATTTGTAGTGTTTAATCACTTTGAAGTATTGGTTCGATTTATAAAGTTTATTTAAGAAAGGTTCAAGCCACAAAGTTTATGTTTCTGTCGCCACTTTATATTTCTCGGTTAAAATTGTTCCTTGTTTCAACAATGAAGTATACCATGAACATTTATTTCTTTATTATTATTACTATGTCTGAGTAAATTTTTTGTAGAGTCCGGAATGTAAGGATCGTCGTACCAACGATATTTTATTGAGTCGAAAATAAATGTTTATAATGAGAATTGTTTAAGGCCTGAATTAATTCTGTTTTTAGAACTCATAGTTTACTGCGAAAGTAGAAACACAGAGATACCAGTTTCAATTTGAAAGAATGAAAACTTTATCTGACCGTAGAAAAATTCAGTTTTTGATTCTAAACACTACGAAAGCAATTTTTTATCAATTAGGAAAAATTCAATTTTCAAAAAGGTAAGTTTAAGAGTGTAAACAGACACGCGGGAGCGGGCGTTTATACGCTTAAAATTCGGTACCGAACATGCGATAGCTGACGGTACTTTTAAATTAATTTTTCTACCTTAAGCAACTTTTTGAGTAACTAAAAGTAATTATTTTCATAAAAAAGGGTTTTGTGTCGTAACACGTTGGACACGCGAAAGCGGGCAGTTAGATTACACAGTTAAAATCTATTTTAAAACTTTTTTTTTTTTTTTTTTTCAAAAACAAGGTGGTAGCAAAGAGCTATCCACCCCAAAATGCATTAGATATTAGGAAAGGAGTTACATAATGCAATGGAGGGGGCCAAACCAAACTCCATTAAGAAAGACAATATCTAAAACTAGGAATGCCTAGCTTATTATTATTAATGTAAGGACAAAGAAAAGAGGGTGTATGGTGCCAATAAATAATAGAAGTGAGGTTCAATCCATGATTAGCCAAAAGATCAGCTGCTTGGTTGCCTTCTCTAAATATGTGAGTGACCATGAAGTTCATTTGTCGAAGCATTGTCAAAACATTTGTCCATCTACTCCTTAACCGCCAAGAAACCAAATTATTGGGGTTAGAAAAAGCTGCTACCACCAAGGAAGAATCTGTTTCCAACCAGAGATTATGCCAACCATGATGGAAAGCAATCTCAATTGCTCTCATTGCCCCATTTAACTCTGCAAAATAAGAAGTCACAATACCAAGAGGTTCGGCAAAAGCTTGAACAAAATCTGCTGCACTATCCCGGAATATCCCTCCACATGAAGCATTGCCTGGATTGCCTTGAGATGCTCCATCTACATTGCACTTGTACCAGTTCAGGAGAGGTGGTTGCCAAAGAACCTCTTTGAGAACTGGAGCACGAGGGTGATGAATAGAGATTCTGAATTGCTTCAAAAAAGTAAAGTCCCTGATAGAGTTTGAAGAGAGTTTCTTAGTATGATTCCCAGTCAATGAGGTATTAGCAATTACCAAAGAAATTGCAGATCTCCAAGATATTAGCTTATCATGAAACCGTGCTTGGTTTCTGACAAACCAAAGTGTGTTTAGCAAATTGATGATGGCAGCAATCAAAGTAACTTTGCTTTGGGGAGACCAATTCATCTCACACAACCTCCACATATCTTCCATTGTTGTGAATTGAATGGTTAGATTCAAACATCCTGCAAGCCACGACCATAATTTGACAGCAAACTCACATTGAAAAAACATATGAAAGGTTGTTTCAACATGTTTATGACACAGGTTACACATAGAGGTAATGATACATCCTCTAAGAATCAAATTTTCATCTGTGGGCATTTTGTCGTGCATTAACCGCCAGGCCATAAGAGATTTTGAAGGGGGAATGTCAGGGCTCCAAACAAACTTGGTCCAATATAGATCCTGCAAAGGAGGCATTTTGAAATTATAAGCTTCCTTCATCTCCAAGCTACCTGAGTCAGTATGCTTCCAAATCAGAGAATCATTGTTTTGCTCCAAAGGAATAATTGTTTGATTCACTAAATTACTCAGGCCTGGGAATTCCAAGTCCAACTGATAAGGAATGTTCCAACTACCATTAGAAATATAGTCCTTGACAGTAGAGAGAAGCAACTTCCTTGTGTGAGAAGGGATGTTGTAGTAATCTGATAGAACCAATCCACACCAATTATCATTCCAAAAATTAATATCTTCACCATTACCAATCAACCAGATAGAATTATCAATAATGACATCATATTCCTCTTTAATACTGCTCCAGATTGAAGAGAAAATGTGATAGTTAATAGGCTTCTTATGTCTGAGTACTCTATCCCTTAACAGTTTGGCCCATGAAGACTGAGAATTGATGAATGTCCAGCAAAGCTTCAGATTAGAGGCTTTATTCAAGCTAACCAATGATCTTAAATTCAAACCTCCTTGAGATAGAGGTCTACAAACTTTTTTCCAAGAAGTAGTAACCAATTTCCTCTTATCAATCTCCCCACTCCAGATGAAATTTCTGATGCATTTTTCTAAGTATTTGAGAAGAGACACAGGCCAAGAGTAAAGTGAAATGGTGTATGTAAGCATGCTTTGAATGACAGATCTTACCAATTGAATTCTACCAGCAATGGAAAGGAGAGAAGCTTTCCAAGAAGCTAATTTTAATTTAACTCTGTCAACAATTGGTTGAAAGTGATAAGCTTTAGGTTTGCCTTTAAAAATAGGTACCCCCAAATAAGAGAAAGGTAAAGATCCAACATTAAAGTGTAAGACCTGAACAATCAAATCTAATCTCCTAGGAGATATAGAACCTGAGTAAATGGTGGATTTAGAAGTGCTTATGACCTGCCCAGATTCTAAAGCATAAGCAGCAAATAATTCAGTTAAAGCTTTTAAACCAGCAATATTACCTTTACAGTAAATCATCAAATCATCTGCATAGAAGCAATGAGAAGGAACATCAAAATTCCTTGTGCCCTTAATGAGACTAAGCTTGCCTTCAGTCACAAGTTTAGTAATGCTCCTGCTTAGAACATCTTCAGCCAGACAGAACAATAGAGGTGAAAGTGGATCTCCTTGCCTGACTCCCCTACTACAATTAAAATAGCCATGTGATTTTCCATTGATGGAAATGGAAAGGAAAGCAGATTGAAGAATGGCATGTATCCAGTTACAAAAAGTGTCATTGAAACCAAAAGTTTTTAGGACTTTAAGAAGAAAAGACCAATCTAAGGTATCAAATGCTTTGGTGATATCAATTTTGAGAGCTAAATTTCCTCCATGTGCTTTGTTGTGAATCAGGTTGGCAGCCTCAGAAGCAATGCAAAGACAATCCTTGATATCTCTATCTTTAATGAAGCCCTTTTGTTCCTCTGAGACAAGATTAGGTAGGATAGAAGCTAGTCTATCAGCAATGATTTTGGTGATGATCTTGAACTTAAAATTTGCCATTGCAATTGGCCTATATTGAGTAATAGAAGATGCATCAGGAGACTTGGGGATCAAGGCAATAATATTGGAATTGAAACCAGGTAAGATCCAACTAGTGGAAAAGAATTCCATCACAGCATTTATAACATCTACTTTGACAATTTCCCAGTAGTGTTGGAAAAAGAAAGCACCAAATCCATCCGGGCCAGGAGCACTATCTTTGTTCAGGGCAAACACAGCAGCTTTGATTTCATCAGAAGATGGCAACATTGTCATGATAGAATTAATCTCTGGAGTAACATGATTAGGAATGACCTCTTCAGCTAGCAAAGATTCCTGCAAAACAGTGTTAGAACAAAACAAATTCTTATAATAATTAATCACATGCTCAGCAATCTCATGACTATCTGTAATCACTTGTTCACCATCATGTAAGGAGGTAATGGATTTGGTTGAGGATTTAATTTTGGCTATTCTGTGGAAGTATTTAGTGTTTCTATCACCCTCTAAGTGCCAGTTCAATCTTGCCCTCTCTTGCCAGAAAACCTCTTGTTTGTTGAGAGCATCTTCATAAAGCTTGGCAGCAAGTTTTTCTTCAAATAAGAGAGCATCAGTGTGTCCATTTTGTTGAATTTGTAGTTGAATTTGGTGGAGTTTATCTTCAGCAGCAGTAACATTTGCATGAACATTACCAAAGCAGGATTTGTTCCATACTCTAAGTCTATCTTTCAGAATTTTAAGTTTTTGAGTAAGGATATACATTGGGCCACCAACCACCACTGATTTCCAACAATCAGAGACAATTCTACTACAATCATCATGTAAGGACCACATTCTTTGAAATTTGAATTGAGAAGCAAAAGAATTTGAAGTGACTTGCAAATCAAGCAATAAGGGGAAGTGATCAGAGCTGACTCTAGTGAGGGCAGTTACAGAAGAAGAGCAACAAGAATCCAACCAAAATTGATTGCAAATGGCTCTATCAAGCCTTTTTTCAGTATAACCATTACCACCTCGACCATTATGCCAAGTAAATTCAGCACCCCTTGTTGGAAGATGAATAAGATTAAAAGTGTCCGTCCATTGTTGGAATTCTTCAATTGGTAGTCTAGCAGGAGAGAAGCTACCCCGATACTCATGAGCTCCCAAAATTACATTGAAATCCCCTAAAAAGCACCAAGGTAATTGATGTTGAGATTGCAGCAAATTCAGGGCACACCAAAGTTTTCTTCTGGCTAGGTAACTAGTGGAAGCATAGACAGCAGATATGGCAAAAGTTTTGTCTTGGTCAGTGATAGTAAAGGAAACTTGTTGGTCATCTAAGGCTAGAATGGAAGGATTAAGGGATATTTTGCAAAGGCACCAAAGGTTAGGTAAGTGGTTAGGTCTGGAATTAAGGGCAAAAACTTTAAGATTTAGATTGAATAACCATCTTCTAGGAAGATCATTAACATTCATCCATGGTTCAGAAAGGAGAATAATATCAGGATTATGATGGGATATGAATTTCTTCAAGGCTAATCTAGTTGGGGAGTTAGCCAATCCCCTTGTGTTCCAATAGATGCACTTCATCTAAAAGGTTTAGGGACAACCTTGGATCTGGTGGCATAAGAGTCCTTGCTGGATTGATTCAATTTTTTCTGTGCTCTTTTTTGATTTTTTGTTAACTTGACTTGGAACTCATCTGTAGTATCCTCCATTTGATCTTTGTCATGCAAAGCTTCGTGTATAGTCTCCTCAGCTTCTACCATGTTGGCCCAGGACTCTTTAAGAAAGGCCATATCTTTTAGAACTCTATCTGGTGGTTGAGTAGTTCTAGAAGCACTAGCCACATCATGAGTAGTAGTACCCTGCAAAGGCATAGAGGATACAACAATAGCTTTGTTTTTGTCCTCAACATTTTGAGTATCCTTCACTATGGAATCTTGAGAACTAGAAACACTCTCAGAATCCATATTCTCATTCAACTCCTTCTCCAATAAAGCATCTTGCTGTAGTTGTATAGTTCTAGGGCTCAAAGGAGTAAGTACTGGCTCAAACTGAACAGCATCAATCTGGGGTGTATCATTGTTCACAGATGTTGCATTATTTCCTTGATCTACCATGTTGATCTGCGGGGATTTTGATCCTGACTCCTCAACATTAATAACTGCAATCTCTCTATTGTGATTCTCATTTTCTGCTGTATTATGTATCACATCAGTCATGTTGTTTTGTTGTGATTTACTACCATTAACAGGAGCAAATATCTGCTTTGGAGCAATGGGTGCTTTCCTTTTAGGAGGGATTTCTTTGTCATGCAGCAAATTCTCATCTTTGTTCCACTTTCTGCATTGATCAAAGTTATGACCAATCATCTTGCATCCATGACAAAACTCAGGAATGTATTCATACTCTAATTCAACAAAGAAAGCAAAACCTTTCCTTTCAACTAGAACTTTGTATCTCAAAGGCTGCAACAAGTCAATATCTACCAAAACCCTAGCAAATTGGCCAAACGTTCGTTCATGCATGGGCTTTGCTGTGACTGAGTCAATGCAAATAGGTGTTCCAAGGCTTCCAGCAATCGTAAAAAGAATGGTTTTATGCCAGTATTCCTGAGATAAACCAAAAATTTTAACCCAAACTTGCGCAGAAGTATTTTGTTGCAATTTAGGGTTGAAATCTTTAGTCCAAGCAAAAAGCTTAAGCAAACCAGGATTTAGATTCCACGATGGAACTGATCTAACCCTTTTGACATCTTCTAGTGAAGAGAAAGTGAATTCAAAAAATCCCTTACCAAGTGAGATGAGACCCCACTTTGATAAATCCTTCCAAACCTGCGATAGCTTCGTCTTTAAGGCAACAGCAGAAAGAGGTGTGGAACCTTTTGGCCATAAAATTCTTCCATGGAGATTGTGCTTGCATGCTTCTAAACCAGCTTCATAGATCGATTCCGGGATCTCAATCGCAAGACGATCACCCTTAACGACGGGTTGTGGAAATTGTGAGAGGGGGATATCACAAAGGTTATTTAGGGCTTGAGCAAAAGTTTTTGGTTTGGATGGTTTGGGTGGGTCGATGTTGGTGATTTTTGGTTCAGTAGAAAGATCAAGGCATTTCCAAGGTATGTTGAAAGTGGTCATGGTGATCGGAGCAAGGTAAAGAATACGGCCGGTAGGGTTAGGGTGTAAGAGGTTGATGGTGAACAGTGTTACGTAGTCTCCACTCTCTCTCTCTCTAAAATTTTCATCTCTCTAAATCTCTCTCTATTTTAAAACTTAATCTTTTCTTTACAAGAAAATATTTTCTCATTATAAATATAAAAGACGACTCAGTGGATGCCAACGGTCGATGAGAGTTTCATTCCGGCCTCTCGTTAATTAAAAAAAGTAATTAAAAAGACTTTATTTTACTTATTTACAAACAAATTAATTATCACCGCCTTAGCTAAACACTTTGACAACAGAATACGGTACTTGACATTGGTCTCTGTGGGATCGATAATCTTTTATACTATAACTGATATTTCCGTGCAATTGCGGACCTATCAATCACGGCCCTCCCCAATATTCTAGTCTAGCTCCGCTACCGATTGCTCCACTATATATTTCAAACTTGAAATAACCCCTCTCTATGAAGCCCCGATACGGGACACGATACGGATACGATACGAATCCGATACGCCGATACGTGAAATTTTTTAAAATTTACAATCCGATACGGTCGCGATACGTTATTTAAAAATTTAATTTAAAATTAAATATATATAAATACACAATATATAAATATGACTAAAATCAATAATATTAATAATGATAATTTTTTTTGGAAGACAAAAAATTATTATAATTATTATTATTATAAACGTCAATAGTTCATTGTACAAAGAGTAAACATAAACCAATTAGCTTGCACAAAAGCAAAACAATTTGATGTTCAACATACAAGGGCTTCACAGTCCTAACTAAAGACATATAATAACTCAAAAAATATATAATAGTTATGACATCAAGCCTCTTCAATTCGTCAATCTTGTAGCAATATCAGACAATTATGTAAGTCCTGCAGCTGACCAATTAAAAGCATAAAACATCCATTCTTATACTGGAATTTTGGGACAAGCCCAAATACTTAACAACATGTTATATAGTATGGCACCATAGTGACTTCAGAACAGTGACAAAGACGAAAAATACTAATTATAATAAATTAAAATCATTAATACTAAGTTAAGTATTTGTGTTTCATTAATATTGTCCTAAAAAATAATAGTCACCAGTACATTTTAAGTTATACATCTTAAGTTAAGTATTATACAAAAAGAGCATCATTAGTACTATCCAAAAAAAAGATATAGTTATACCCGTGTAACAAACATAATAGTTTGACATTTACTAGGAAACACAGATTGTATCAGATATTATTTTTTTTATTTAGAAATAAATATTTAACCGATACTTTTCCGATACGAGTATCGGGAAGTATCAGACGCGTATCGGATATTATTTTTTTATTTAAAAATAAAGATTTAACCGATACTCTTCCGATACGAGTATCGGGACGTATCGGAAGAGTATCGGTATCGGGTGCGTATCGGACACGATACTTCACCAATTTTAGAGTATCGGGGCTTCATAGACCCCTCTATTATAATTATTTTTATCATTCACACATTAAAATAGTCTCAACCGTATTTATATTGCAGACAAAATAACCTCTCTTCTGTATCATTCGCGTGGAATTTTAAAGACTAATTTCTTTGAGGTTATTGAGATTTATTTAAGAAAATTAATCTCTCTCAATAAATGTTTTTTCATATGCATCGATCGAAGATCAACCTAAGATCAAATGGTTACGAGGTCCAAATATCTACCACTTATATCATATTATATTCGTTAACCCTTCTATTATAACAAATTAGAGACTAATTTAATTTGTCCAAAATATAATATAAAAATGTTAGGAAGCTAGTTTTATATTTTCCAAAAATTAAATTAGATGTCAAAAAGTTGCTAAGTATCAAAATGAATTTTCGCTCATAAAATTATATTCACTTATTTTTGTGACCACAATTTTGTTGATAAAAATATTACATATAATATGGATGAATTAGAGTTCAAACATAAAACTACTTTAAAAAATATAATATCTTATCTTATAAAAATATATTAAAAACTAAAAAGATAAAGAAAAACTAAACAACAAGAAAAGGGAAATTTCATGTAACCAAAAAAAAAAGGGAAATTTCAAGCATAACATAGTATTGTGACCGACTCAGTGGATGCCAACGGTCGATGAGAGTTTCATTCCGGCCTCTTGTTAATTAAAAAAAGTAATTAAAAAGACTTTATTTTACTTATTTACAAACAAATTAATTATCACCGCCTCAGCTAAACACTTTGACAACAGAATACGGTACTTGACATTGGTCTCTGTGGGATCGATAATCTTTTATACTATAACTGATATTTCTGTGCACTTGCGGACCTATCAAGTTTTTGGCGCCGTTGCCGGGGACCTTTCGGAAATATCGTAGCTCAGTTGTCACACCGTATAGACTAAGGCAATCCCTTTTTCTTAAATTTCCCTTCATCGGTTGTATGCCAAGTACTCGCACCTCCGAGGACGAGTTAGCACAACCAATAAACGAAATCGAGCGTTTCCTTCACTTAAGACGCCGAATAGACGAACTTCGCGCTCAAATGGCGTTAAACAACAATGAAAATCGTCCACTTAAGGACTTTGCCGTCCCATCGGAGGACGAGCCACATTCGAGTATTGTTAGCCCGACTATTCAGGCTAACAACTTCGAACTGAAACCCTCTCTGCTGCAAATCGTGCAGCAAAGCCAGTTTTCCGATAACCCAACGGAAGAGCCAAATTTGCACCTCTCGATGTTTGTGCAATTCGCTGACACGCTAAGGAGCAATGGCGTGGATCCTGAAGCTATTCGCTTACGTTTGTTTCCTTTCTCCCTTAGAGATAGAGCCAGAGCTTGGCTACAGTCTCTACCGTCGAACTCCATTACGACATGGAGTGAGTTAAAAAAGGCGTTCCTAGCTAGATATTTCCCTCCAAGCAAAACAGCTCAACTTAGGAACCGAATTACATGCTTTAGGCAGTCGGACGGTGAATCGCTCTTCGAAGCGTGGGACAGATATAAGGAGTTAATGAGAGCTTGCCCACACCACGGGCTGGAAAAGTGGCTGATAATTCATACCTTCTATAATGGTCTTCTATATAACACAAGAATGACCATTGATGCCGCAGCTGGCGGAGCTTTAATGGACAAACCTTTTAAGGAAGCCTATGAGTTGATAGAAAACATGGCTCAAAATCACTATCAGTGGGGGAGTGAACGCACTCCAGTGGAAAAGACACAACCTAAAGGTGGTATGTATGAAGTTAGCAGCTTTGATCATATGAATGCCAAAGTTGACGCTCTCACTCAAAATATTGACAATTTGACTGTTAATCCCGCAGCTACCGTTGCTGCCGTGACTCCTAATTGTGAGATTTGTGGCGTCCCTGGACATAATGCTGCTAATTGTCAATTATTAGCTGAGCCCACCCTAAACCAGGTTAATTATGCGCAAGGAAACCCGCACTCCAATACGTACAACCCTGGGTGGAAGAATCATCCAAACCTTTCCTATAAGAACAATAATGCTTTATTTGCGCCAAGCACTCCACCAGGCTATAACCAAAAGGCAGCCCCTGTTGCTCCTAATGTTCCTCAAAAGTCAAACTTGGAGCTAATGATGGAGAACTTCATTTTAGCTCAGACTCAGCAAAACAAAGAATTTATAAATCAAAACATTCATACCAATGAATTGATTAAGCAGCTGGCAAACAAGTTTGATGCTATGGCCACACATAACAAAATGCTAGAGACACAAATCTCTCAAGTGGCCCAACAGCAGGCGGCTACATCTGCCCCGGCCGGAACATTTCCAGGCCAACCGCAGCCAAATCCCAAGGGTCACGCTAACGCTGTTACGCTGCGAGGCGGAAAAGAGTTAGAAGACCCTATTGAGAAGAAAGCTAGAGACCATGATGTAGGAAAGAGTGTAAAGAATGACCTTGGAAATGACTCGGTGACAGTTGACCAAGGTGAAACGCCCAAGGCTAAGGAGGTAGTGGACCAAGAAAAAGAAAAACCTTACGTTCCCCCTCCTCCTTACAAGCCGCCTATCCCATACCCTCAAAGACTTGCGAAGTCTAAAACCGAGGGTCAGTTCAAGAAGTTCGTTGAGCTTTTAAAGACACTTCACCTCAGTATCCCTTTTTCGGAGGCAATAACTCAAATGCCTTCGTATGCCAAGTTCCTGAAAGAAATTTTGTCAAATAAAAGGAAACTCGATGACGACGGCACCGTAGCACTTACTGAAGAGTGCAGCGCAATTATTCAAAACAAAATGCCGCTTAAGTTAAAGGATCCAGGGAGTTTCTCAATTCCTTGTGTTATTGGAAAGTACGTCATCGATAAAGCCTTATGTGACTTGGGAGCCAGTGTTAGTTTGATGCCTCTTTCTATCTGTGAGAGGCTAAATTTAGGAGAACTCAAGCCAACAAAGATGTCCCTTCAGCTGGCTGACCGATCAGTAAAGTACCCAGTAGGAATACTGGAAGATGTTCCACTAAGAATCGGTCAGTTGTACATTCCTACTGATTTCGTAGTAATGGACATTAAAGAGGACTCTCATATTCCAATCTTGTTAGGTAGACCTTTCTTAGCCAATGCTGGTGCTATCATAGACGTAAAGAGAGGAAAGCTTACCTTCGAGGTTGGAGAAGAAAAGATAGAGTTCATTTTGTCCCAATTCATGAAGGGCCCTTCCATAAATGACACATGTTGTTCTATTGACGTAATTGATGAATGCATTAAGGAATTATTGTCTGAAGCACCACCAACTGAAGAGGTGGATGCAATTCTAATAGAGGAGGAGGAAGATGATGATGAAGAGACCGAGATTTCTCATATACTAAAATGCCTCGACCTCACTCCTAACTCAACGCCTGAACCAGAGAAACCTAAGATAGAGTTGAAAGAACTACCTTCAAGCCTTAGATATGAGTTTCTTGATGGTGAATCAAATCACCCAGTTATAGTCAATGCTAATCTAAGTGAAGATGAAACCGAGAAACTCCTTGATGTGCTAAGAAAATATCCAGAAGCAATTGGCTACACAATTAATGATCTCAAGGGAATCAGTCCCTCTATTTGTATGCACAGAATTATGCTAGAAGAGGATTCTAAAACCTCTAGAGAGCATCAAAGGAGACTGAACCCCAACATGAGTGAGGTAGTAAAGAAAGAAGTAATGAAACTCCTTGATGCTGGGATCATATATCCAATATCTGATAGCCAGTGGGTTAGCCCGGTACATGTAGTGCCAAAGAAAGGTGGCATGATTGTAGTTCATAATGACAAAGGCGACTCCGTCGCCAAACGTACAGTCACGGGATGGAGGATGTGCATTGATTATAGAAAGTTAAATAAAGCTACAAGGAAAGATCATTTTCCTCTCCCGTTCATAGACCAAATGCTTGAGCGCTTAGCCAAACATTCATACTTTTGTTACTTGGATGGTTATTCGGGATTCTTTCAAATTCCAATTCACCCGGATTACCAAGAGAAAACTACTTTCACCTGCCCCTATGGTACTTTTGCCTACCGCCGAATGCCATTTGGGCTATGTAACGCACCCGCTACTTTCCAAAGATGCATGATGGCGATTTTCGCCGACTTCCTAAATGACATCATGGAAGTCTTCATGGATGACTTTTCTGTGTGTGGGTCGAGCTTTGAAACTTGTCTCACCAACTTGGAGAGAGTACTTGAGCGGTGTGTCAAGGTCAATCTCGTGCTAAACTGGGAGAAATGCCACTTTATGGTAAAGGAAGGCATAGTCCTCGGACATGTAGTGTCCGAAAGAGGAATTGAGGTTGACAAAGCTAAGATTGAGGTTATTGAAAATTTACAACCTCCTAAAACTGTAAGAGAGGTCCGGAGTTTCCTTGGACATGCTGGTTTCTATCGGCGATTCATAAAGGACTTCTCGAAAATTACTAAGCCTTTGACCGGCCTTCTGATGAAAGATGCAAAGTTCATCTTTGATGAACGATGCATTGAGTCTTTCCAGCTGTTGAAGGGTGCACTAATCTCTGCCCCAATAATGCAACCTCCTGACTGGAGCCAACCATTTGAGATCATGTGTGATGCTAGTGACTACGCAGTAGGTGCTGTTTTAGGACAGCGCAAAGATAAGAAACTGCATGCTATTTACTATGCTAGTAGGACCTTAGACGAAGCTCAGATAAATTATGCCACTACTGAGAAAGAGCTTCTAGCTGTTGTGTTCGCAATAGATAAATTTCGCTCCTATATTTCAGGGTCGAAAATTATTATATACACAGACCATGCGGCTATAAGGTACCTACTAAGCAAGAAAGATGCCAAGCCGAGGCTGATTCGGTGGATACTACTGCTACAAGAGTTTGACTTGGAGATCCGAGATAAGAAAGGAACAGAAAATGTAGTGGCGGATCACTTGTCGAGAATTAGTGATGGTAAACTTGAGCAATCGCCCATAAATGACTATTTCTCTTTCGAGGGATTAGTAGCTTTTGTTACAGCTAAAGCACATAGATATGGCCATTTAACTGATTTCCTAGAGGAAGAAACTTCGGGCATAAAAAAAGAACCTTGGGAGGCATCTGCTCTGGCTCAAGCTCCATGGTACGCTGATTTTGTTAACTACCTTGTTGCTGGAGTTTTGCCTCCCGACCTAACATACCAGCAAAGAAAAAAGTTTCTCCATGATGTTAAATAGTATTATTGGGATGACCCTCTATTGTTCAAAAGAGGGATAGACGGTATCTTCCGTCGATGTATCCCTGATGATGAAATAGAAAGTGTAATTGCCCACTGCCACTCCTCACCTTATGGGGGGCACATGAGCAAATCTAAAACCACTGCAAAGATCCTTCAGGCTGGCCTCTTCTGGCCCACAATGTTCAACGATGTTAATACTTTTTGTGTGGCGTGTGACCGGTGCCAGCGCACTGGAAACATCTCTAGGAGAGATGAAATGCCCCAACAACCCATCTTGGAAGTGGAAGTCTTTGACGTATGGGGAATAGATTTTATGGGTCCTTTCCCGTCGTCAATGGGAAATAAGTACATACTCATTGCTGTTGACTACATGTCAAAATGGATCGAGGCCATTGCCTCCCCTACAAATGATGCAAGAGTGGTGATAAAAATGTTTAAGAAAATCATTTTCCCAAGATTTGGTATGCCTAGGCTCGTCATCAGTGATGGAGGGTCTCACTTCATATCTAATATATTTGAGAAGCTTTTGCAAAAGTACGGAGTGAGACATAGAGTAGCTACCCCCTATCATCCGCAGACAAACGGATTGGCAGAAATCCCTAACAGAGAAATAAAGCAAATTCTAGAGAAAAATGTCTCTGTGTCAAGGAAAGACTGGTCGTCAAAACTGGATGACGCACTTTGGGCTTATAGGACAGCCTACAAAACTCCCATTGGAACCACCCCTTTTAAAATGGTATACGGAAAATCTTGTCATCTCCCGGTAGAACTAGAACATAAAGCCTATTGGGCCATCAAAGCCCTAAATATGGACTATACAGCCGCCGGAGGAAAAAGGATGTTAGACCTACATGAGTTGGAGGAGTTGAGATTGGATGCGTACGAAAATGCCTTGATTTATAAAGAAAGGACAAAAAAATGGCATGACCAACACATCAGTAGAAGACAATTCCATGAGGGCGAGTTAGTGCTGCTATTCAATTCCAGACTGCGACTGTTTCCAGGAAAACTTCGCTCAAGATGGTCTGGACCTTTTAAGATAACAAAAGTGAACAAATCCGGTGCGATAGAAGTCTGGAGTGAATCCACCGGACATTTCATAGTGAATGGACAGCGGTTGAAGCATTATCATCCGGTAGAAAGTGCACGACATGTCTGCACACTTGTTTTCTGCCCCCCTTGAAAGTCAACTTTTGACATGTCAAGCTACCGACATTAAATGAAGCGCTGCGTGGGAGGCAACCCACGAGTTTTAATCTAATGTTTTTGTTTGTTTGAATTTGCAGCAAATAAAGAGATTGATCGCTTGAGACCTATCAGCCACATACAAGCGTGAATCTCCAGGTTTTGTTTTCCTTTTTCGCACTTTTAGCAATACATTGGGGACAATGTATGTTTCAAGTGTGGGGGAGGAAATTTATCGCTTTCTTTAGTTTAATTTAATTGCTTTGTAGTTTTAGGATTTTCATTTTTCAAAATAATGTAGTAATATCGAGTCTTTGCATGTGCTGTTGAGTCTTTTATGCGTGGTGTTTTTGCTTTGTTATTAAATTTCTCCTTTTCTTGAACCAATTAAAATTTTTTCTAAGGATTTAGGATAAGTAGTTCACCTTGAAAGTATATAGGTTAGAAAGGACGAGCGGCTAAAGAAAGGACATTAGAGAAAATTAAAACAAAATCGGTATTGTTCCAACACCGAAAGTCTCCCTAGTATGGATGTCAATTTGAATACTCGTTGTGCCATAGTCTTATGATTTTATTTTGGTAGTAATCCTCAAGTAGTTTATCTATCCAGTCGGACACCATCTATAGTCACACATTAAGTAGGTTAGTCGATGAATATAAGCGAATCATCTTATGCACAAAAGTGAATAAAAAAGTGAATACTATTGTTGAACCTTGAAAAAGAGAAAAAAAAATGAAAAAAAAAAAAAAAAACGAATAAAGTGTGCATGATGTATATAGAAAGATGATCAATAAAAATGCTAACTGGTTTTCCTACCATGTGTGTGACATAGATAAAGGGTCTTAATGTGACTGTCTCGAATGAAAGAGGATAAAACAAATAAGAGAACTAGACTTTGGTACAACGGCATGATCCAGATCGGTATGCATAAGAGGGAGAAATTTTGTGTGTAGTTACACTACCTTTGTTGTTTGAATAAGTACCTAATTACTTGATTTTAGCCGATCTAATTTTTTGACCGCGTATGAGTAGTTGTGTTGCTATTTTTCTTAAGTCCGTGTGTGTGAGTTGCTTTGCATTCTACTGATTTTTATATGCAAGCTAAATTGCTTGAGGACAAGCAATGGTTCAAGTGTAGGGGAGTTTGATAACACGTAAATACACTATTATTTTAGCTCGATTCACACGTGTTTTGATCTCGATTTCATAGATTTTGCAATGTTATGCTGGTATTTTATGTCTATTTCAGGTATATGTTGATTAATGGTTCTTGCGCGTCAAAACGACAAAAAGCGGTGAAATAATTATTAAAAAAAGGAAAAAATAAAAGTCCAGTCCAACCCATCACAAAGTAGTCAAAACAAGGAAAAAAGTCAATCTATACAAATCTGAAAAGAAGCACACATGCGATCAAAAGAAACTGCTCCTCCCACTCCTAGTTTTCCTCCACTTCTCCTACAAGCTTGGAACACGATCTCAGCAGTTCCATATGATTTACATGCCTATAAATATGCACTCAGTTTTCAGATTTTGGGTTACCCAAGCTTATTGTTATTTTTATGAGCCAGAAAATCACTTATTGTAAAAGCACTTAATTGCTCACATTGAGTAGTTACTGCAACTTTAGATTTAAGTTTGGAGCTTTATTTTCATTACGATTCCAGCAGCTGCACTTGCTTTCTGTTTTCAAGCATTCTGTACCTGAATTTCATGTTTGGATCAATTTTATAATTATTCAGAGTTAATATATCAGGTTCTGATTGCTTTTGTTTTATTTAGTTTATGCAATTTTGTTTACTGTTCTCGTTTTTCAATTATATGGTATGCACGTTGCAAGTAACAGGGAGCATATTTTAATTTGTAGTGTTTAATCACTTTGAATTATTGGTTCGATTTATAAAGTTTATTTAAGAAAGGTTCAAGCCACAAAGTTTATGTTTCTGTCGCCACTTTATATTTCTCGGTTAAAATTGTTCCTTGTTTCAACAATGAAGTATACCATGAACATTTATTTCTTTATTATTATTACTATGTCTGAGTAAATTTTTTGTAGAGTGCGGAATGTAAGGATCGTCGTACCAACGATATTTTATTGAGTCGAAAATAAATGTTTATAATGAGAATTGTTTAAGGCCTGAATTAATTCTGTTTTTAGAACTCATAGTTTACTGCGAAAGTAGAAACACAGAGATACCAGTTTCAATTTGAAAGAATGAAAACTTTATCTGACCGTAGAAAAATTCAGTTTTTGATTCTAAACACTGCGAAAGCAATTTTTTATCAATTAGGAAAAATTCAGTTTTCAAAAAGGTAATTTTAAGAGTGTAAACGGACACGCAAGAGCGGGCGTTTATACGCTTAAAATTCGGTACCGAACATGCGACAGCTGACGGTACCTTTAAATTAATTTTTCTACCTTAAGCAACTTTTTGAGTAACTAAAAGTAATTATTTTCATAAAAAAGGGTTTTGTGTCGTAACACGTTGGACACCCGAAAGCGGGCAGTTAGATTACGCAGTTAAAATCTATTTTAAAACTTAATCTTTTCTTTACAAGAAAATATTTTCTCATTATAAATATAAAAGACGACTCAGTGGATGCCAACGGTCGATGAGAGTTTCATTCCGGCCTCTCGTTAATTAAAAAAAGTAATTAAAAAGACTTTATTTTACTTATTTACAAACAAATTAATTATCACCGCCTTAGCTAAACACTTTGACAACAGAATACAGTACTTGACATTGGTCTCTGTGGGATCGATAATCTTTTATACTATAACTGATATTTCCGTGCACTTGCGGACCTATCAATCACGGCCCTCCCCAATATTCTAGTCTAGCTCCGCTACTGATTGCTCCACTATATATTTCAAACTTGAAATAACCCCTCTATTATAATTATTTTTATCATTCACACATTAAAATAGTCTCAACCGTATTTATATTGCAGACAAAATAACCCCTCTTCTGTATCATTCGCGTGGAATTTTAAAGACTAATTTCTTTGAGGTTATTGAGATTTATTTAAGAAAATTAATCTCTCTCAATAAATGTTTTTTCATATGCATCGATCGAAGATCAACCTAAGATCAAATGGTTACGAGGTCCAAATATCTACCACTTATCTATCTATCTATATACTCTATGTAAAGCAAACTATTTTTTGCTTATGTGTCAACTTGCCAAAGCTCCTCACATTTTTCTCTTTTCTAAGCAAAAGTTGGTGCTTATTGGGCATTTTCATCTTTAAAATAACAAAATAATATTAATATATTAAGTATTATATGTTAAACTTAATGAAAGTGTTAGTAAATACTATGTGACCATCTATATATCATCCAAGTAATATGAGCGGTTTTACATCAAACAATGAATTTGATATAAAAAAAAATATTAAAAACAAACAATAAATAAATATAGCTAATGATATCAACTTAATGTGATAATTGGATAGAATATGGGGAGGCGCATTTTTGTTATTTTATTTTATATATATGTTTGATTTAAATCATTTAAATTTTAAATAAATTTCATAACTCTAAGAATAATGATCCAAAAAATAACCTCTAAGAATTCCAACTTATATATGTTATAGAACCCAAGAGTCTTTAGCTTTAGTCTAAACATAAATTGTCTTCTCTATGAAATTCATTATATATATAGTATTTACTACAAAAGAAATCACATAGAGTCTTTGTTGATTTAGCTTGATGTGTGTGAAAATTGGCAATATATTTGTTGAGTTTACTTTCTCCTTGCTTTTATAAAAAAATAAAAAGGTATGTAATTTTATAATAACTTTGTTTCTATGAATATCATACATATATACCTAGAGAATACATTTGTATATCATTGATTGATTGAAACCTTTTTTATTGTTGAGGCAAATTTGCTTTTCAGTTTTTATGCTTAACAATTATAAAAGAGATGATTTGATTTATTTTTTTCTTATTGTGTTTGCAGATCACATATTATACCTTTGTATTCCAATCATTGTTAGAGAAATTATGGAATGTGGTAGAACAAATAATATATTATTTCTCCTTTATTTCTTTATTTATGTTTATTTTAGAGAAAGAAGAAGATTGTCCCAACAATTATCACAAAGTAATTGTACAAATATCATTACTTACCCATTAATATTTTCATATGGCATGTGTTAATATTGTATACGTTTTTTTTACTCATGATATATGTTTTATTTATGAGTGCATGTGAAATATTGTATAGATTGGTCACCTGAATATATTATAGGTGCTAATTTCACTATATTTTCTAAAATAAAAATAAAAAACTCTTCAGGTGTATATCATTTTAAAAAACATATATTGAAAGGTTGGAATCAAGCAATGATGCGTGTTTTTTTTAATCAAAATTAATAGGAGTAGTAGGTGATAATAAAGAGAAAACGTGAATAATTATGTATAAAATAAAAAGATGTGTGCTCCTTCATCTTTACTATCATTCATGAAAATATTGAAAGTGGTAAAGCAAATTTTAACTAATAAATTGGTTGGTTACATAAATAGTACAAAAATAATAATTATATAGAAAATAAAAAGATGTGTGTTCCTTCATCTTTAGTATTATATTTTTTTAATTTACAAAAGGCTCTTCAAACTCTACTAAAACATTGTCATCATATCTTTTAATAAATAATTAAATATAAAAGAAAAAAATAATGCATTATAGTATAATATATAGAATATCAATTTAATATTTAGTAATTTCTTAAAGAGAATAAATCAAGAATGAAAATATTAATTACATGGATCAAGTACCTTAATAATATTTGTGTTTTATTGACTCATGATAAATGTTTTATTTATGAGTGCATGTGAAATATTGTATAGATTGGTCAAATATTTTGGCACTTTACTTTTTTTTTTATTGGACTAATATTTGTTAGTATATTTTTCTAACTTTCTATTTTATTTTCTTTGACCGTTTAATGTGGAATGGATAATGTTTCATGATGAGAAGATAACAATCACCCGTACAATATTTTCATAAATAATATTAAAAAAAAAAAGAGTTCTTACGGTGAAAGTCGATAAAAACAAAGTTTCACCCCCAAATAAAATGTGAAAACAATTATAACTTATAAAAAAAATGTTATGAAAGGTGAAAGATCACTCTTTTAATGATGGCTTTTTGTATACTTCTTTACAATATCTTACTTGCTAATTAATTGAATCACTTATAAAAAAAATGTTTGATGGTTTTTTGTATACTTCTTTACAATATCTTGCATCTTTGTTTCTTTTCCATCAATTATATATAAATACCTTATGGAGCTTCCTTCAATTTCATATTTTCTCAATTTCTTATTCTAAACACCTACTCCAAATTTTCATTTTTTGTTGAACAATCCTTCTTTCTACTCACTCTCTATATAAGAACAAACAATTTGTGTGATTTTTCTATCAAAAGTAATAGTAATAGTACTATGAGACCTTTGATTCATTTTCCAAATAGGGTTAAATAGTTGATACCCCCTGCAAAGTAAGTCGGTTTTAAGATACCCCCTGTAAAAAAAAAATTTAAGATCCCCCCTTGCAGACTGAAGATTCTTTGGAATACCCTCCTGGAGTGACACCAATGCAAGGAATCTCCACGTGGATATTTTTTAATATTTTTTTTTGCCACGTGGCATTAAAAATTTTAAAAAAAAAATTTTACTTTTTAATAATTATTTTATGCCACGTGGCATTAAAAATTTAAAAAAAAAAACCAATTTTTTTTTCTGTTTTCTTTCTTTTTCTTTTTTATTTATTTATATTAATTAATTTAAAAAAATAGTAAATATTAAATAAAAACATTAAAACTTATTATTAATTTTAAAAACTTAAATAAATTATATAAAAAATAAAAAGATAATGAAATAAAATAATTAATTAAAAAAGAATTTTTTTTCCCACCTTCCTTTTTCTGATTTCTCTATTTTTTTATTAATTAAAAAAGAAATAATAGGCTTTTAAAAATTAAAAAATAAAAATAAAAAAAGGAAAAAAGGGATTGGAACGAATCATCATCTCTCTCAACATTGTAAGACCCAAGATTTCACTGTACAGTTTTTCTAAGGAACTCTAGCGTCGGCTACGAGTTTTAGGGTTTTTGGTGAGGCGGTTTTGTGAGTATCGTCGGAAAAATGGGATTTTTGCTGAAATAGAGTCTGTTTTGTGTGTGTGCGCTGTAATTACACAGGCTTTGATCCTGTAATCCTCTTTCTTGGATTAGAAGGTTTCTGTGAAGTCAGAAACACGAGTTTTGGATTATTCTCGTTTTTGGAAAAACGAGTAGGATTTTACCCGCTGTTGTGAAATTTTACTGATTCTGAATTCAGTGAGATTTTAGTTGGGGGTTTTATATATCTGCGCGAGGCGGGATATATTCTGAGATTAATTTTCCGAGGTGTGGAAGAAAATTACAGTCGCGGAAAAAGATTCGGCGATAAGTTTGTGAATTGTTTTTATTAAAAGGTTTACGGTAGAATTTTTTTATGTTTCCGTAAAATTTATCGGTACGCGAGATACGACTCGTTTAAGCGCGAGCTAGTGGGAGGATAAGATCACATAAGAAATATCTAGATATTTTGTGAAGAGGTGGATGGCTAGGATTAAGTCTTAGAACTTTCACTATTTGATCCAATGGCTCACAAGTAGCAAGACCATTACTTAAGGAGACTTTTGGCCCATGGTCTTTATTTATCAATCTGAACATTCCTGCGCTTTCAGAATTTTGAGTTTTGACTTTCTCCGTTTATTGGAAAAAACGAGTAGAAAACTGTACCCGCTTCTTAGAATTTTACGGTTTCTGTTTTCCGTCGAATTTTAATTGGAGACTTTATATATCGACGCGAGTTGGAATCTAGTTTCAGAATATTTTTGGGAGCCAAGGAAATAAATTTCAGTCGGAGAATAAAGTTTAGCGATAATATTTGGAAACGGTTTACGACGGACGTTTATTTGTGAGATTTTGTATTTTTGAGATTTCCGTCCGTTAGCGAGGTGCGACTCGCCGAGAGCAAAC
Organism: Trifolium repens; assembly: GCA_030408175.1. Taxonomy (NCBI): domain Eukaryota; kingdom Viridiplantae; phylum Streptophyta; class Magnoliopsida; order Fabales; family Fabaceae; genus Trifolium; species Trifolium repens. The sequence goes on along the minus strand of CP125842.1, from coordinate 39,687,994 downwards.
GCGATGAGCTGAGTAGCGTAAAGTGGATATTTGTTCAAAAAACAATCATGAGTTATTTTGATCCAAAGGCTAGGGTTTAGTCTTGCAAGTTGGTTTTAATCTAAGGGCCTAGATTGATCAAGAGATTTTTAAATAGTAAGGAGGTTTAGCACTTTGGAGACTTAGAAAAAATTGCACAAGACTCTCATTCTTCTCTCCCTTTGCCGTGGCTTTCCACCCTTTGTATCCACCATCATAGATTTCTCATTTCTTCACCAAAGCTAAGGATTTCAAGCTTGTTGGAATCATAGTATTGCAAGGATCACTTTCTCTTAAGGTAACTAACCCTTCTCTTCCTTATTCTCCATGAAAAAACCTCTTGAATTTTGAGTTGTATGATTATGTTCTTGAGAGAAAAATTTGAGAATTTAGTTTTAATTAGTTTTGGTTCCATAGAAGTGTTCTTGAGAGTTCCTTAGTATACTTTAGTGAAGCATGTAAGTGATTCTCATGGTGATTTCCAATTTCACAATTTTGTTGGTAAGGGTTTGAAGAAAATTTCTTAAAAAGATCATAAACTTGGATTGTGTTGTATGATTTTGGTTTTGAAGTTAGTTTTGAGCTTTTTGACAAAATGGATTTGTGAATATGAAATTTGTTTCGAAAAATGAGAAAAAAATTATTCTCGTGTTCTTGAGCGACTCGAAGAACACAATTTAGGAAAATTTATTTCGAGTTTCAAAAAGAGTCGGGTATACGATCGAATATCGTTACGAGCTAACAAATGTGGTTAGGGTTTCAAATGAGGAAAAATTGTGTAGGGTTGCCCTTTTGCCTCATTTGGCCGTGGCACCCATATAGGGTTCGAGGAATCGAATTTCGAAAATTTGTTTAGAGGCAAATTGCTTCCCATGAGCATTGTTTAATTGTTTGATTGGTTATGGGATGTTTTGAAAAGAAAAATGATCTCTTGCCTTAAGAAAAACTTATTTGAGATTTTTCGAAAATTTGCGATTCGACTCGATAATTTCTAAATCGTTTTGGTAAGTGCTAGTTAGGTATTATGGGATATTACCATGCATTTAGAATTGAAAAATTTTGAGTAGAAGGGTGTTTTGAAAAAAAGTGGCCGTGGCCTTCCTTGTGTGGGGGAAGAAATTCCAAAATTTTTCTAAGTCCACAATGGTAAGAAAATGATCATGACATTGGTGTGTGATCATAGGCTTAAAAAGAATGAGTATAGAGTTTTTACTTGGTAAGAAAAACTTGAAACTTGCGACGCAAGAAAACTCTGATTTTGTTGATTTATTTTTGAAGAGTTTTTGGTTTGTTTTCAAATGTTTTTGTAGTGTGAAAATACCTTGAGGTTGAAAACAATAGTGGTCCTTGGTATGCTTTGAAAACAAAATGAATTTCTTGTAGCGAAAAATAATGTCTTTAACTTCGTGAATTTTTATCGGATTGGGAAGAACTTGGAATCGCTAGGTGAGAGAGTTAGAAAGTACCTAAAACCCTCCTAGACTTTTGAGAGCAAGTTTCGTTTCGATAGGATAAACGAGGAGTATTTTATTGATGTTACGCTACATATATTTTTAGGTAGCGTGAATTGTAGAATTTCGCGGAATAGAGTAACGGAAGCTTGCCGAGGTAAGGGCACCTTTTATTTCTGTCTTACTTTCCGTAATGGCATGTGTGTATGCTTTGTTTGTGGTATGTTTTGAGTGCTTGGCATGTATGTGTGATGTATTCTCGGGATGAGAAAGTGTTTATAATACATGCGCTGATTACATATGATTGAGAATATATGTATGTTGTGTGATTGTCTTACATATGATTTTGCGAAATATATGTGTTGACATGTGGTGGTGATTACATAAGCTAGATGGTATGTAATTGGTGCATTAGCATAGATAAGAGGTATCGTATGCTCATGCACTCATAGTTGGTATTTGATCTAGGTGATTGTACCAGGTGATATCCCGCCTTTAATTGAGCCGGTATTTGATCTAGGTGATTGTACCCGCCGTTAATTGAGTCAGTATTTGATCTGAGTGATTGTACTCGGGGTATTCCACCAAATTGAGTCGGTGCTTGATCTAGGTGATCGTACCCGGTGTTATTCCACCGTTAAATTCCGGAATTCATGCATGTGACGATCAGTGATTGGTGTCACAGTGAAGGCCAGTGATTGGCTTCACCATTCATTAGAGGTTGCATTAGGCTTGGTGTGCATTATATTTATAAACCCGTTGGTGGGAATTGCTTTGGTGGTTAAGAGCTTTCTCTTGTGTTCGTGGAATTATTGTTATGTGTACAATCTTTCGCACCGGTTATATATATATATACTTTTATTTTGTGGTGACCCTTGCATTCTTTCATTTGCGGGCTCCTCCCACCCCAGATGATGCTGTAGGTCGCGAGGGCGGCGGCTGCTCAGGGCCCAGTGAACTCGTGTCGGAGCTATAGTAGAATTAGACTCTGTGCCGGTGTGTTTGTACATCGTGCCTTTGGGCTAGACATAGGTTTCTATCTTGGTTTGTTTTGGGTTGTAGTGCTTGGAGTAATTTGAATACTTAGACTTGGACTGTAATTATTCAGGAACACACTTTGCTTGTCGAAGCACCTTATGGTAATGAGTTCTTTTGTATGTTTAATGCCGGCTCTTGTAAAATATTTTCCGCGCACTCTGTCTCATGTTTTAAAAAAAAAAAAAAAAAAAAATAATGCCCCTTTTTAGGCTTTGAAAATCGGGGTGTTACAAACATCTTCATCACCATCTCCATTTCATATCTCTCTCTTATTCATACATTTTCTTCTCAAACAACAAACCTTCAAAATCCAAACAAATTCAAATTAATACACTAAATTTCCAAATTCCCATCTTCATACATTTTCCCAAATTCCCAAATTTTTCATACACTATAATTTTTCAAAAATTTCATACTCCATCTCAAGTTTTCACCAACTGAAACTATGTCATTTAAAAAAAAAAAAAGGAAATGGGTTCTGTAATAAATCACAGAAATTGAAATGTTTAATAAAAAATTATGCTGCTATTAAATTATTGATAATGAAATCAATTAGATTGCTACTAATATATTAACATATTAGTAGAAAATTATGGTTTCAAACACAACTTGATATTTAGGCTGCTACTAAACTCCGTTTTCTTATTATAAGATGTTTTTGGATTCGTCTCGAAGAGTATTTTAAAGATATCATTTTTTTATAATTTTTATTATCATACAATTAAAGATATTAATCATTAAAGTTATGTGTTTGAATTTAATCAAAATCTCTATTTCTTTATTATAATATGTTTTTGGATTCGTCTCTAAGAATATATTCAAGATATCATTTTTTTATAATTTTTATTATCATACAATTAAATATATCAATCGTTAAAGTTATATATTTGAATTAGATTAGTATCTCCGTTTTCTTATTATAAGATGTTTTTTGATTCGTCTCGAAGAGCATTTTCAAGAAATCATTTTTTTGTAATTTTTATTATCATACAATTAAAGATATTAATAGTTAAAGTTATGTGTTTGAATTAGATCAAAATCTCTATTTCTTTGTTATAATATGTTTTTTGATTCGTATCGGAGAGTATTTTAAAATATCATTTTTAAAAAAAATAATATTATCATACAATTAAAGATATTATTCGTCAAAGATATTATCATACAATTGAATGATTTCAAAATCTCAATTTATTTAATTTATTTAAGTTTTTAAAATTAATAATAAGTTTTAATGTTTTTATTTAATATTTACTATTTTTTTAAATTAATTAATATAAATAAAAAAAATAAATAAAAAGAAAGAAAACAGAAAAAAAATTGGTTTTTTTTTTTTTTAAATTTTTAATGCCACGTGGCAAAAAATAATAATTAAAAAATAAATTTTTTTTTAAAATTTTTTTAATGCCACGTGACAAAAAAAATAATTAAAAAATAAAAAAATTTCCACGTGGAGGTGCCACATGGAGATTCCCTGCATTGGTGTCACTCCAGAGGGTATTCCAAAGAATCTTCAGTCTGCAAGGGGGGGATCTTAAAAAAAAAATTTACAGGGGGTATTTCAAAACCGACCTACTTTGCAGGGCGGTATCAACTATTTAACCCTTCCAAATATTACGGTGGTACAAGTTTTTTTTGAATGTTTCTCATTTGTTACAAGTGGTGGAGAAGTGGTGTAGATTATATGTACGATTTATCTTTATTATAAGGGGTTGACTATTTTAATTTGTGAATATTTTTGCAATATATCTATGGAAGATTAGTAAAGAAAACTATCAAGACTTATCTATTATATTATTTAATCGTCATTTCGCAATATAAATATATTATATATGATGAATGAGAAAATTGACACAAAAAATATATATTGTAATTTCATTTTGACTAATGCTATTTTTGGGTCGTAATCTCATGATAATAAAAAAAATGTTTTTTTATCTTCTATATATACATTTGTCGGTCAATATATCTATCTATGTTCTAACTAATGATGTTCTTTCATGTAAAAGTCCTATTAACATTTGTAACTCCCAATTAGTAGTAATATTATTTCTATTAAAATATAATTATCATTCACTTTAATTTATTACTTCAATTAGCACTAAAATAATTTTAAGAGTCATGTACTAAAAAAAATATTTATTTGGTCATTAGTCTCTTTTATGACAATGTGTGAATTATAATTATAATATGTAACATGAATTATAATTATAATTTCTTAGCTACTTATACTAAAAAATGTGTGATATCATTTTGAGTGCAAGACTCCCAATTAGTATTAGAATTCACTTTTGTAGCTACAATTACCAGAAGAAGGATAAAAAAAAAGGCAAGGTGTATTAAAGTTTTGTGATAATAATTTCGATTTTTTAGTGTCTCTAAAAAATATAGAGAAGAATGAAGAACATAATCGAAATTATATACATTTGTGATAATAATTTGCTTAGAAACTAAAGAATTTGTCACGTAAACACTAAAAAATCTTAAAAGATGTATTGTGTTAACAACGAAAAATATATATTTTGAAGATTAAACAATAGAAAAATATATTGAACACAATAGAAAAAATTTGGGTTAAATATGTTTCTCATTCTTATAAAATTAGTGAATTTTGGTTTTTGTCCCTATAAAACAAAATCATATATTTTCATCCGTAAAAAGTTTTCTATTTTGTTTTTAATCTTAATGAAACAAAGAAAAACGTGAAATCATTTTTTAATAGTGTGACAAGATATGAACCAAAACGGGAAAACAAAATGCTAAATTTTTTTACTATAAATTATTATTCAAATGCACTTCTATTAAATTCTATATAGAGTTGAAAGCCACAATATTTTTTTCAAAAGCTATTTTTATATATTTAAAGTTCAAGTATGATTTTTTTAATTATGATATATATTGTCCTACATGTTAGTCTTAAAAAATTACTCTATTTCATAATGATAAAAGATATTTAGAATTTTCAACCAATAATACAATATTATACCAAAAAATTATAGTTAGCTATTTTGTATAAAATTTAGTTATTTTGGTAAAAATAAAAATTTAAATACATGTTAATAGTCATATTTTTAACTCGAGAAATAATTAATACATCCACTAAAATTGTTTTTTTTTTGTGGTGACTAAAATTGTCACTTTCAATAAAATATTATTAAATCTGGCAAAAAAATAAAGTATTATTTATAAAAATATTTCAATCAAACCCGTGCAACACAATATTCATATTCCTTTCAAGTTACATAACTTTTGTTTACGCCCCTTTAATAGTTCTTATTAAATTTTGCTGACTTTACACTTTCTATTCATAACTACAACATTTAATTTAAGTTTATAAGGCTGATATTGTTATGAATAAGATATGACATAAAAAAAAGTCTTGAAACATGTAAAAAAAAGGATTAAATATTTCATTTTTTAATTAATTATATAGATTGTTAAACTTCTTTTTATTAAATTTAAATCTACGTAGTTAAAATATGATATTTAGAATATTTAACCAATGAAAAAATATTATACCAAAAATTATATAAGTGCATTCTAAAAAAAACCGAGCGTTCAAACATTTGGATTTTATTTATAGCTACTACATATCGATAATATACATTTGGATTTTAGATCTTTCTTACTTTCTTTCTTGCATGCCTTATGTCTTGACTCTTCATTGGTTACTATGACATGATTGATCAAAACTCAAGTTACTGATCTATTGTATAAATTGGGCGAACATTATTAGCTATATATTTATTTTTTTTATTTTTTTTGGTAGTGATTAGCTATATATTTTTAATTGCTATAACAAGAAAAATGTGACATATTAATTATGTATTCAGTGGCATGCAAGAAAATGGTGACATATTTTTAATAATTTTCAGTGGTATGAAAGTGCTTTTCATAATAATAATACCATAATTTTTCGATGTATTGTTAATGACATGACGGTGTAGTCTATTACTTGCCTAAAAATAATAGTATAGCAAATTGGTTCCTACGAAAGTTTTTGTTGCGCTTCAAATAGATTTCACATGATATAGAAGATTTTATTGTAATAAAAAAATTATTTTCAATTTAGCACTAAACATGCTCAAAATAATGTGCATCCTGTATGTATAATGAAGATTAAATAATGAAAATATAAGTTATCAAATTAAACTTTAATTAAAAAAAGGAATTAAGGGTGCGTTTGTTTTACATTCAAAAATAAAAAAATTTATTTGTAATTTAAAATATAATTTTTATGATAGTTTCATTAAAATTAGTAAGTATTATTTCAAACACTTTTTTTTATTAATTAAAAGAGTGATTTTGACATTGAATAACTTAAATATTCATGTTAGAGATTTTATCTTAATAAAAAACACAAATTTTTTTAAAATTTATCTCTAAAAAATGACTTTCACGAAACGCTATTTGAAATAGTTTTTTTTTAGAGATTCTTATGATCCAAAAAAATTTCTACCAAAACGATGAAATACTTAAAATGATATTTTAAGATAAGCTATTTAAACCGATTTTTCATTTGAAGTTTTTATAAAAATATTCTTTGCTAAAATCTTTTTAACACAAAAATTATACACTATAATAAAAATCTATTTTTAAAAAGGATAAAACAAACGCACCCTAAGCTGAATAATTACTATTTTTTTTTTACTAAAAATCGTGTTTGAATGTTACATATGAAAATAGGAGTAGTTTGATTTTAATCGTTTTAAAAGTGTGTTATTTATTATCATTAATTTTTCTAAATCAAATAATTTCATTGACTCAAGTTACAATTAAATTTTAATAACCTCTATTTAGATTCCACTATTTTTATTTTTATATTTATCTCTATTGTTTTATACTTTGTGAAATAACAGGTTTCAAAATATTTTATAAGTGTTTCTCTTAAAACCAAAAAATCATATAATACACCTCTCAAATTAAATTATTATTTAAAAAATTTTAAAAAAATTCTAAATTTTATAATTCTATTATTTATGATAAATTTTTATTAAAATATCAAAACTAATTTAAAAAAATTATAAATACCAAACAACTTTTACATCTTAAAAAAGTAGGATCAAACACAACTTTAAACTATACTTCAAAATTTAAGAAAAAAATTTATTATCTATCAATGAACAAACATTGAATATCAACTTATTTTCTTCAATAAGCAAATTATAAAATAAAAATTTAATCAAGTCCGTGCAACGCACGGGTTTAATACCTAGTATCATATTATATTCGTTAACCCTTCTATTATAACAAATTAGAGACTAATTTAATTTGTCCAAAATATAATATAAAAATGTTAGGAAGCTAGTTTTATATTTTCAAAAAATTAAATTAGATGTCAAAAAGTTGCTAAGTATCAAAATGAATTTTCGCTCATAAAATTATATTCACTTATTTTTGTGACCACAATTTTGTTGATAAAAATATTACATATAATATGGATGAATTAGACTTCAAACATAAAACTACTTTAAAAAAGATAATATCTTATCTTATAAAAATATATTAAAAACTAAAAAGATAAAGAAAAACTAAACAACAAGAAAAGGGAAATTTCATGTAACCAAAAAAAAAAGGAAAAAAAAGGGAAATTTCAAGCATAACATAGTATTGTACTATACTATCCTTTTCATGTGGCAATGAAAGGACAACTTTGTGTGACATGACATGTGTATTGTGTAGTACAATCGTAATAGGCAAGTAAATCATAAAAGGTAGCAACAGAAGAAGAAAAAGTGGCCACAATCCGAAACAACGTAGAAAGCCTCACCGACACTGTAATATAAGGGAAAACTCTATATGCCCACTGTTTTTTATTTTCAATTTTACCAAATTCATACTCATAATAAATAAATACTACTACTAATTTCATTTAAATAATTTTATTTAAAGTTTGCAATGTTTTAAAGTTTAGCAGGAAGAATTACGGTTCGATCTCATGCAATTATGTTTGAGAGATGATCAAAATTATTTGATGTCAGAATTCGCCGTGAATTTTAAACTTAGGCTTCTTTTTCCTAAGAATTAAATGTTGAAAGCAAAAAAAAAGTTTACAATGCTTTCTATAATAAGAAACTGTTTAATATTTTTCTTTGAAATTTTTTGTTTATAATGTTTTTCTTATTATATGAAAAAGTTTGCAATGCTTTTCATAATAAGAAATTGTTTAATATTTTTCTTAAGTTTTATAAGAAAAATATTTGGCTAAATTGCACTTTTGGCCCTCCATGTTTTAAAAATTTGTAATTTTTTATATTTTAAAATAGCAGTTTTGGCCCCTTATTTTTACCACATTTTGCAAAAGGTCAATTTTGACCAAATCAACGCTACATGGCAAGTCACTTAAGTGACTCAGCTGCCAAGTCAGCTTTTTTTGTCATATAATTTAAAAAAAAAGGAATTATAAAAAAACAAAGGAATGGAAACGGTGATTGTATGCATTCCTTTTACAGATGAATCATACTAGTTTGTTTACCCGTGCTTTCGCACGGATTTTTTTTTTTTTTATGAGATATTTTTTATTTTATAAATTAAACAAATGTAGTAAACCAGATTTATAGAAAGAAATTGTTTTATTAAATTTAATAAAAAATGTAAATTTATACATAATGCTATTCACACCACAGATTTAGGTAAACACCACCCTATACTAACCTCATTAGTAAAATGCAAAGCCGCATGAGTAGATGCAATGGATTTGTTGGGATAAAGACAAAAGAGGGAGACTGCAAAAATGAACAAAACATAAAAAAATTAAGGGTTAATAGACTTTTACCCTCTGCAAAATAGGCGAGTTTTGCGTTACCCCTGTAATTTTTTTGTTTTTTGAGATTACCACCTGCAATGTGTTTTTATTTTTTTCGCAGTTCATTTTACCTTCCTCTAATGTTGTTTTTTTTACCCCTTGTACCATAGGGGGTAAAATACACTGCGAAAAAATAAAATCACATTGCAGGGGTAATCTCAAAAAAAAAAAATTACAGGGGGTAACGCAAAACTCGCCTACTTTGCAAGAGGTAAAAGCATATTAACCCAAAAATAAAAAAATTAAAAATAATCACCAAATTCTAAGAAGGGGTACGTGGCACTAACCATTGTCAAAATTATACCACTTAAATAAATGACAAAATTACATTATTGGTCCTTTATCTTATTTTATTGTAACATTTTGGTCATTTATCTTTTATCTGTAACACTTTGGTCATTTATCTTATATTTGTAACATTTTGATCCTTTATCTTTTATTTGTAACACTCTAGTCCTTTAAAGAAGATGAAAATATGAAATAATTGATGAAAATGATGAACATATTCATCAAAATAATGGGTTTTAATTAATTTTAATAAAAATTTATTTTTAAAATAAAATTCAGCATTTTTTTAATAAAATAAAATTTGAGAAAAAGGGTTTATATGTAAACGTTATAAAAGATAAAGGACCAAAGTGTTACAAATAAAAGATAAATGGCCAAAACGTTACAAATATATAAGATAAAGGACGAAAGTGTTACAAATAAAAGATAAAAGATCAAAATGTTACAAAAAAATAAGATAAATGACCAATAATATAATTTTGCCTAAATAAATTAACCAATAATATTTACCCACCCAATGATACACATGTCAACACATTTTAAAAAAGACAAAAAAAAAAAAAAACCAACACAAAAAATATAGATTATGATGAGGTGGAGTGCCTAATTGCATTCTACATAGCAATTTTATGTTCTCTTTTTGTCAAGAGTATAGATTCCTTATTAAAATATATATATATATATATATATATGCATTTCTTATTAAAACAAAACTTAATCTTGAATCCAAAATTAGAAAATTAGTTAAAGAGAGGGTCTTTGTTGTTACCCATGCCAAAGATTGTATTTGAGGTGGCTAAGACAGCAACAAATGACTGTGTGGAGGTCATGTAGGAGGAAGATCCAAAAGATCAAATTTTTACGTTTTCCTCTTTAAAAATGCCCCTCAAATAAAACTTAATGTTATTAAAACATCATCCAAATGAGAGTAATTATATACTCCATTTGAATTTCAAATTTGGAAGAGGATATACTTGATAAGCATCCACCGACTAAGGGTATGAAATTAAATTAACCATGCAACCATATAAATAACTTATTCTGAAATTTTATAACAAAGTCTCTAATAATAACTATAAAACTTGCAAAGGGGAATAATTGGTTCCAAATTAAACATGCAACATTTTAAACCAGTAACAAATTGACAAATAAACATAGGCAATCAAGACTTCACATCAATTACACGAAACGGAAAATGCCTTAAGACACATAACAAGATCTTCAGTCTTCCTCTTCACCCTCATTCTCAGCAATGTTGAAGTATCTCAACTTATAGACATTGCGGTCCTTGTTAGAGGCAATAACACGAAGCCAATCCCTCACATTGTGGTTTTTCAAGTACTTCTTGGTTAAGTACTTCAAATAGTTGACTTGGCAGCTGAATCACTTAAGTAACTTGCCACATCAGTGTTGAGTTTGTCAAAATTGACCTTTTACAAAAAATGGTAAATATAAGGGGCCAAAACTGTTATTTTAAAACATAGGGGGTTAAAATCGCAAATTTTTGAAATATAGGGGGCCAAAAGTGCAATTTAGCCAAATTATTTATCTACTCCTATGAAATATAATTTAAAATTTCTTACATAAAAATGAGGTACAAATTCAAACAACAAAATAAAAAACTTAGAAAAAGTAAATATATAAAAACGGAAATTTTTTTATCAAAAATAAAAAATAGTTTATTGGATACGCATTATCCGTATAATTTATTTGTATACAACATTCAATAAGTTTGATTTATACTTTCAGTGTATTTTTTTGGTTTTCACCACTAATTTAATCTGATTCGAAGTTAAGTTTTGACATCAAGTGGATCCAACTCGCTTCTGATGGCAATTACGATGGATTAAACTGTGGTTCTCTTTACCAAATTCAGCATCAATCACCATTAAACCAACTAATTTAATTAGTATACTCTCTCGGTGTATATTTCTTTATCTCAATATAAAAAAAAAAAAGGAAAAATGATTTAGATAAAAAAACTGGATAAATAAGAAAAGGTAGTTACTAATATGGTTGGCGCGTGCGTGTATATATAAACACGAACATGTAAGAAACTCAATTCAGAGATTTTCTACATTCGTTATCTTCTTCTTCTTCTTCTTCTAGATTCCGACTCGCCGTGTTGACTCGGTCCGGGTCGGGGTTTAAACCACAACTCACTTCTCATTCTCGATTTTCAATTCTCACCGGATCTAACTCACCGAGGTATAATCATTTCATTCACTTTCATTGATCTTCATTTTCATTTCTCACAATGTAATTTTCGTTTTACACTGTTTCCCGCTTAATTTTGAATGTATGTGTGTTTGTTTACGAATTTTGATTACGTAATTGTAATGTTCGAGTTGTCGTTTTCTTGAATTGTGATCTAATTTTGATATATTTCAGTTTTTGATACTCAGATCTGGTTCTGTATCGTGTTGATGAAGTTCCTTGCTCTGTTTTATTGATTTATGGATTTGGATTTTCTACTGAGCATATGTTTGGTATAACAGCAGTGGATATGTCAGAATCAATGTGACTCACCATGGTGGATCACCGTTATTCTGACATATCCACTGTGATTCCAAACATAGACTGAGAATTTTGAACATAACGTGAAGGATCCAAGTTCAAGTGTTTTTTTTTTTTTTTTTGCATAATATTTGGGTTTTGAGAAAATTATGTAGGAAACTAATAAGTTAATGTGTGGAATTATATTGAGTTTGACAAATTATGGACCTTATGGTGACACTGTGATTTTATTGAAGTTTCATAGTGTTGTTTCTGAAAAAACTACGGTGTGTCACTGTGATTCTGCTAAATTCACTGTCAATCCGAAGATGCACACAAAATATGTATTCCCAATTCATATGACCTCACCTCATTACATATTTTGTTCCTTTTGGTACATCGGAAATATAAATTGCTCCCGTCAGGGATTGATCCCTGAACCTCCCCCTACCCAACCCATATGTCCCCCAGGCCCCAGCTCTTGCCATTTGAGCTATCCTACGGGGACCATTACATATTTTGTTTGATTTATGATTTATTTTCCTCATTTTTAATTTTTGTTTTCAAATGTTGATTTTAGAGTAGGCTATTTGGGTTGTTGAAAAAGGGTACTATTTGGGAATTAACTTTCCCTTATAGCTCTTTTTCTATGCCAAAGTCTCTATTTGAAGTTTAATTGATTCTCGTAGAGACCTGATTTGGATTAACTTCTAGTTTTTGGAAGTTTCTCAATTCAAAAAAGTTTATTTGTAAAAAAGTTGTTAGAAGTCTATAGGTGTTTATGGATAAGTTAAATGCGAAATCTTGCGGAAAAATTGAGATATAGAAGTTAATTTCAACTTATATGAGAAGCTATTGGTTAAATACTTGTATTTATTACAAGATTCTTTTAATATTTCTTTTTCCGTAAGTGTTTTTTGAGAAATTTATTCAAACTGATTCAAAGCAATGTGCTTTACTTAAAGGATTCTCAATTAATTGTGAAAGAAGGAAACAGATGCATACTTATATTGCGTGTAGGACGCTCATATACTTAGCTTACGATGCATTGTATTAGCTGGATTTTGTCTTTGTTTTTCATATCTAGCTAAACTTTGGTATTCATGAGGTGACACATAAATTGATTCGTGTCACGCTCGATAGAACACCCGTCTGTTCATGATTAACTTACTTGCCAGTTGTATGCTTAAGTATTATGCGCAAGTCCTTCTGTCTTTCCATGCCTCAATATATATAGGTTTGGTGGAGTTTATCTGCTCACATTTCAGAAATCACTGTCAGTTGCCTTATCTTAATCTACTTCTAATTTATAATTTCACAGGAAAATAAAGCACTTATCACAATGAAGGCATTGATTCTAGTTGGGGGGTTTGGAACTAGGTTGAGGCCATTGACACTCAGTGTCCCTAAGCCTCTTGTTGATTTTGCTAATAAACCCATGATTCTGCATCAGGTAAAGCTAATTTAAACTTTTTTCCCTAAAAGTTTTGAATCTGTTGTTATAGAATATATTAAGGATATGCTGTATTGTTGAATGCTCACTTAATGCAGCCTCAGATGCCTTTCTTTCTACATAACATGCATATTTCAAACTTTTTAAAATTAATAAAATAACTCCTCAGATTTGTACATTAGGAAAAACCACTTTTATATTTGTGTGTATGCATGAGCCTGTATTTATGTGCATGTCTATTTCTATTTCCAATATGGTGTAATAGACTATCTTACTGATTTACTTTTCAAATTTTTAATTTTCCTTGTGTTTCAGATTGAGGCTCTTAAGGCCGCTGGAGTTACTGAAGTGGTATTGGCTATCAATTATCAACCAGAGGTAAGGAGGATCATGTCTGATGCCTATTTTCGAAAAACTGTTTTAGTCAACGCTTCAAGAGTTTTTTTGTGGCTCAATTTTCTTTATTTTGACTTTGGTAATACTTCCTACTTCAGGTTATGTTGAATTTCTTGAAGGATTTTGAAGCAAAGATCGGTATTAAGATTAGTTGTTCGCAAGAAACCGAACCATTAGGAACTGCAGGCCCCCTGGCTCTTGCTAGGGAAAAGCTGATAGATGACTCTGGAGAGCCATTTTTTGTTCTCAACAGTGATGTTATTAGTGAGTACCCACTTAATGAAATGATTGAATTCCACAAATCCCATGGAGGGGAGGCTTCCATAATGGTAACAAAGGTAAGAAACTTAACAAAAAAAGAAAAATAAGCTCAAACACGCGAGACTATATATAGTATACAGTATACTATTTAGAGTATCCAATTATATCATTTTTCATCTACTTGTGTAGGTTGATGAGCCATCAAAATATGGTGTGGTTGTGACGGATGAGACCACAGGGCAGGTTGAGAAGTTTGTTGAAAAACCAAAGTTGTTTGTTGGTAACAAAATCAATGCTGGAATTTACCTATTGGAGCCCTCTGTTTTGGATAGAATTGAACTGAGGCCTACTTCTATCGAAAAAGAAATTTTTCCAAAGATTGCTGCAGAGAAAAAACTATATGCAATGGTGTTGCCTGGATTCTGGATGGATATCGGACAACCGAGGGACTATATTACTGGCTTGAGGCTTTACCTGGACTCACTGAGGAAGAAGTCTTCTTCTAAGTTGGCCAGTGGCTCTAACATTGTGGGGAACGTCATTGTAGATGAATCGGCCAAAATTGGCGAGGGATGTCTCATTGGACCTGACGTTGCAATCGGTCCTGGCTGCATTGTTGAGTCCGGTGTTAGGCTCTCACGCTGTACAGTAATGCGGGGAGTCCGGATTAAGAAGCATGCTTGCATTTCCAGCAGTATTATCGGGTGGCATTCCACCGTCGGCCAATGGGCTCGAGTAGAGAATATGACTATCCTCGGAGAAGATGTCCATGTTTGTGATGAGATTTACAGCAACGGTGGTGTGGTTTTGCCCCACAAAGAAATCAAGACCAATATCCTGAAGCCAGAGATTGTCATGTGACGTCGATTTTACTCGGCATGTGTTGAGGAGGTAGTAATTTATTGAATCTGAAATATGTTTGTTCTTTTCTCTTCATTTTTTCTTCATCCCATTGCTTTTCTTTCTCCCTAAGTGTACAAGTCAGTTTTTGGATTAGATTGAGTGATGCCATTACAATGTTGTAAGGTCGTAATTGTTGTAAAAGGCATAAGTTTGGTCTACTGTGCAATAGTTGTGTAATTTTAATTTGTGTATAGAAATAAATTATCAATTTGTTGTTTCTCTCAAGTCTTTGCAACTCACTAGCAAGAAGCCAAGAATGTATTTTCTATCGACAATAATTGGCCAATATAATATAATTTATGGATAGTTGTTTGAAATTGAATGATCCATGTTGGTTGAAGTGTTAGAAGAAGGATTCAAAAACCTGAGATCTCTCCCACCAAGACCATTGTCAAATGTCCAATATCCTCTATTCCTCTTACCCTCTTTTGATAACCTATGATTTACCAAATTAAGGACTGTTTTTACTTTTTGTTTGCAATTTAATTCCAAAATTGTCTTTTTATTTTCACTTTGTTTTTTCAATAAATAAAACCCAGCTTCCTTTTTGTTGAAAAATAAAACTCTGCTTAGGTAGACTCATTTCCTCATCTGACAAAGACAATTATTCTTCCAGCCCTCTGCATGGCTCAAAATGGGGAAAAAACACAACTGGAAGTCGAAGCAAACTTTCGGGTGCATTAACAAATAAAAAATGCACCCGGAAGATTGCTTCCAGTTTAATCTATAATATATCAAAATTTTGATTTTGGTCCTACATGTCATGATGTTACACCACTTTGGCCCCTTTCATCAAATTCAAACTTAATACTATTAAAACAAAAAGTGGTGTAAAATTTGTAATGAGTCCCAAGTGAAAATTTTCAATACATATGGGAGTAAAATATTAGTTAAACCTGTTTAAATTTTATGGTTGAATGACGTATTCTTCCATCAAGTACATGTCTTTAGGCAATCAGTGTATAGGAAAGCTTTAATTGCTATTTAAATTTTATGGTTGAATGATCAATGATGTATGCTTACTCAGAATGAGACAATTTGATTAGTTGGTGATCTTGTCAGGACACTTAACATGTTTCCATATTATGGGTTTATGAGAACCTAATTTTAAATGCTTTTCATATGGGGACTGGACAAGGGTGAAGGTTGGATTTTTATTAAGGAACTTCCTCCACCACTCTTATTTTTGAAAATATTTCATATGGTTTTGGTCCTTTTGGACATGATATAATTTGTTTGAAAATGTACCTTCGGAAAACAAAAAAATTATGTTTTTTCAGATATATGTTTATTTTAAAAAGTTTAGTGGTGAAATACACACATACTAAATGTTGAAAAGTGAAAATTTTGAAGTTTGAGATTGTGCCCATGTATGTATCTTGCTTAAAAAAAAAAATCTAATATCATATGAACCGTATTTACGAGACACATACTTTTTAGCCGAGAGGTCATTTGGTTGAGAGCTAACTCTTCAATCTCGAGGAATTCGGTTCGAGACACGGCACCGAGAGATGCATAATTTTTATGAAGTGGTTTTAGTAGAAATTAAACAATTTATTCCATTTGTTTATGAGAGCTACTTTTTCCTATTTCTTTCTAGTGACGAGACCATGTGAATGAGGGTCCATGACTCGACAAAAATTGGATACTTTTCCAACTACTACAAATAATTGGAGATAATGGATAACATAAGCTTGAAAAGAATCATGTGATGTATTTATTTGAGTAAATATCATTTTTCATTATAATAGTACTAATTTATCTTAAAATCTAATATATGATCAACAATAACATAGTATATTCTTTCCCGAATCCTTACCTATCTATTTTTAATTTTAGTCAGGTAACTTATTAGTTATAATTTTTTTTTATCAGACAGTCTAGTGGTTAGAATTTTTCGCCTCTTCATGGTGAATAAGTGGACATACTAAAATTCGAACCTTAATTCCTATACTTTACGTGAAATGTCTTTACTATCTGAACTAAACTCATGAGAACTTTTACTTATCTATTCTATTACTATAACATTCTTATATCCAGAGGCGGATCCAGGGGTGGCTGGGCTGGGCGGCCGCCCACCGCCTAAGAAAATAAAATTACTATTATGCCCTAAGAGTTTAAATAAATCATCAACGTAATACTATATATACTCTGTCGCGCAATATTATAAAGTTGTGCAGGTTGCCCGTGTGGTTAGAGAGTTTTAAGCCTTCAAAAAGGTTGTGGGTTCAACACCCACCAAGGAAGCTAATCAAGGACAGGCTAAGGATTCGAACACTACTTTTTTCATATTTTTTCTGTTTTATTTTTGTTTAAAACAAAAAGATCTACTTTAATAAAAACAAAAATGCTTAATCTTGATGTTTTTAAGAGTAGTATAGTTAAATCAATACACCTAATCTTACAAATATAAACATTTTTATGAATCAATTTTTTTTATATACAATATAATTTTCATATTATAATTTTTTATTTGCCTTACCCACCCGAGTATTTTTTGCTGGATCCGCCACCGCTTATATCACTTCTTTTCAATAAAACAAATGAAATCTCTGTATATTTTTTGTTGACCAAACAATGTAACTAATGTAAATGTGAGGGAAATGATATGCAACAACAATAATTTATGGTACATTACAGTTGTGCAAATAATGCTAATGCATGGCCCCAAAGTATTGATTTCTATATCACATTACAAGAAATGAAACTTCTGCTTATTTGGCTCCTGACTTTTATATATTTGTCCATGTCAATTAGAAGTTTTTTAACACAATGGAGAAAGAACTAGTGGGGCAAGATTTCCTTAGTGCAGTACCTTTTGTATCCCACTTCATGACAAGCGAAAGGGGTGAAGTGTGAACTTTTCTCATACCAAAAATCACTTCAGCACATATATAAATAAATAATTTTTTGTGCAGAGTTCAGATGTATATTTACAGAAAATATTATAATTGTAGGAAATAAAATCATTTTTAAATATTGTTTGCTAGTGTAATTATTTATTAGTTGATAGTATCAAATTTATTATTAGAGGGGTTAGAATTTAAATCCTAGATTATCCTCTTCTTCACATTTAAAATTGGCAATGAATTGTTCAAAAATTATAACTCAACTGACAAAAAATATCGAAATTGTTAGATCAGACATTTATGACCGGAGTTCGAACTTCCCCGGAGTAATGACATGTCATTTTATCTTCAAACAAAAAAAAATGGCAGTGAATCTAACCACTAAGCTAATTTAAAAAAATAATCATATTTAAACAATGATACTAAAAAAACCTATAATGCATTTAAAATGGACTATTTTATATACATGTACGTGAGTAAGTGGAGCTTTTGGTGATGGGCAAATAACATGTCTCCCTGAAAAGAACCAGCAAACTGAAAAACCTTGAGCTCAAACCAAACAACACTGTATGATAATAGTTTGAAACATCATCATTATTTACTCATTTTGTTAATAAAAAAAGTATAAATCGCCATTAAAAAGAAATTGCTTGTAAATATTGTTGATTGACAAACTAATAGGAAATGAAGGATGCAATTGCATTTGAATGAGTTTTGTCTAGAAAGTATAAGACGCTAGCAAATTATCTCTATGACTAAGAAATTTCCAAAAACATCTAATTGCAAACATTTAAATTAGTTTTTAAATTAGTTTTGTCTAGAATGCTACAATGGATGTTTTGTCCAAAAACATCTAATTGCAAACATCTAATTAGCAAATTGTCTAGAATGCTACAGTCAAAAAACAATTATTTAAATTAGTTTTGTAAAAAAGAATGCTTAAAATATCTTCGGAAATTATTTATATTGATTAAAACTCAATGTTGATTGGATAATAACATTTGATCAATATGACAAAAACAAACTTTATGGATGCTCTTTTAACAACCTTTCAATTTCAAAAACAAACTTAACAAAATATTTCAAACAAAGTATGGTCTAACCCAATTTCATTTAAAAGCGAGACAGACAAATGTCTGACTAATAATTTAGACACATGAATATTACAATGGCTAATTCAAGTGATGCTTTTAGTAGTATTCTTGATAAACTTCCAATTTCATGTCTCTGTTGGGGTTCTGAAAACACTACTGTTAAAATAAAAATGTTGAAAAAACACTACTGTTACTGTTATAAAAATAAAAAAGTACAGAAAACATCCAAGGCTATGATAATGAATCTAAAAGATATGATATTCATAAGTACCAAAAAGAACTAGAACTATTCTATTTCTTGAATGTACCAAGCTTAGTACATGCAAGACATAACAAACAAGATTACACCACTTGAATATCAACAGTCAACTTCACTGTAATTAATATTAGCTATCACAACTCAAGGCATATCAAATGGTTTCTTCACAGCCTAAGATACGAAAATTACAAGAACAGCCTATAACACCGTTACTCCAAGGAGTCTTTTTATGTTTGATATTTGCCAATGTCAGGACTGTATAACAAGACAAGATAACAATTTGTGTGATTGTGCAACAAACTTAAATTGGTCAGCAAAATTATATATTGGCAATGTATAAATAATTTCTATGTTGCAAATATATTTTGATGATAATTGTTAATTTCTGATCCCAGAGCTAGATTAAACCGGTAGTGAAAGAAAAAAAAAATCATTTGAAAGCTATATAATTCAAATAAGGTTTAACTACACATTTTGTCTTTTACGTTTATTTTTAGTTTCAATTAGTCCCTATGTTTAAAAAGTATCAATTTTTGGTCCCTTACGTTTCCACCGTTTGCATTAGTTAGTCTTTTCCGTTAATTTTGTCATATGTGGCAGACGGTTTGCATATGTTGACAGACACCTGAAGAACATTCCAATTATTCATCTAAAGAGTGGAATTTATTGTTAATGGATTACCTGTTTAAAAAAAATACCAAAAACTATTTATTAATCTATGTATTAGTTTCTTTTTTTTAATTTACAAGTGATCTATTTATACACATATATTAGTAATTATCTTTTTTTAGTTTATGCGGAGTCTATATTAATAGTCATATGTTAATATAGTGATTGTTTTGATAATTATACATGGACCTGTATTTATACTCATATATAAATATGGGAGTCTATTTTTTTGTGTAATTTATACGGGAAATATATTTATATTCATTAATACGAGATACTTTTTTTTAAAAAATTAAACAACATGTATTTATACTCATATATTAATATGATTTATACGATGCTTATGTTTTTAGTTATATATAAATACAATGTTTTTTTTTTATTTTGTTATAATTTATATAAGACCTATATTTATAGTCATATATTAATAAGAAATCATATTTATACTCATATGTTAATACAAGACAAATTTGTTAGTGATTTTTACGGGACCTAATTTATATTCTTATATTAATTTATATTTGTCAATGTTTTTTAAAAAAATATGGGGTCTTATTTGTAATTTAGACGGGACTTATATCTATACTCATATATTAATTTGAGATGTTTTTTTCTAATTTATATGGGACCTATATTTATTCTCATATTTTTATAGGGGCTTTTTTGTTTTGTAATTGCTACACCTATATTTATAATCATTTGATAATATACAGGGTCTATTTTTTTCTTTTTCTTTTGTAATCTATAAAAGACCTACATTTATACTCTCAATATAACACCCCAACTAAAATATCTAGAATATTTAGTCAAGACATAAATAAATGGATCTGAGTACAATAAATTAAATGAGATAAACAAAATAATCCTTTACATCAGTTGATGAACTTAAACAATACAACAGAATAGAATAGAATCCAAGGTATACGGATAAACTAAAACAAGGGAAGACTAAAATCGTCTAATGCGATGATCCATGCTCAGCTCCAATCACCAGCTTCATCCTGGTCCTTGCTCCAGTTAACCTGTCTACCTAAAAAAATTGATTTGGAGTGGGGTGAGACTACTAAGCCTCAGTGAGCCCTACTACCCTCCTAGAGGTGACTACACCGGGGGATTCTAAACAGTCATATCAAGCTAACATATACATAATCATAACATAAAGCTGAAAGTAAAGGTGTAACACAGAAAGTAACTCTTATTCATTTTAACCGCAAGGATTCTCCGAGGTGAGCATATCTCGGAGGCCCGCCTTGTCCGTCGATCGATCCGATCACGACATACAGCTCACAATACATAACCTGATAGATACTCCCATTGGGAAATCCATATGCGACAATTCAAAATCGCTCCTAAGTGACTATAACTAATATTGTTCATACTACCATAAATATCCCAAAACCCGGGGAACATACAACTTAATTTAATTCTAGGTTATACCCTAAGATCATCTGTGATTAACATCCTGTTCGACATTATATTACTGCAAACTATCTGACTCTGATGAGGATATAAAACGAGTGTGTAAGACTTTCTTAGAAAATGGAAAGTGCAGGTCAGTTCTGTGTAAGCTCGCTATGGCGAGTCACCAGCTCGCCATGGCGAGATCATAGGTCCTGACCTAAATCAACTCGTTGTGGCGAGTTTCATCAGCCCAGAACCCAGCTCACCATGAATACTCGCCAGCTACTCGCTATGGCGAGTTCATGCAGAAAATACCCTGTTTTGCAAAAATCATAAATTTCAAAAGAAACACCTACAATCCTCATTTAAGCCAGTGCAGCAAAATAAAATACATAATATAAAACAGAATGGAGAGAAATTAGGGAGTTAATTTCCCTCACACAACATTTCTTAATTTTCCTAAGTTAACATGCAAGTTTATGATTTTGGGGAACTATCTACACTATCCTAAAGAACCCACCTGGAAAATGAAGCTTAATTCTGACTCTGCGTGTTCCCTACGACTTTGAGATCAATCCCGGTTGCTTCAAGGAGTACACAATAATGCCTCCAACACCCTAGCATCAAATTTTCACACTTATAGAGCATTTCTGCCCTGAGAGACTTGACGGGCGAGCTCTGTACTCGCCACGGCGAGTGTACCAGAATTTCCAGTACAACTCAGCTTCAGACCTCCAACTTCATAATGCTCTACAGACTTCGATATTGAACCAAAACCTATTAAGTTTGTACTCAAAACGAAGGGAAATTTGTTAGCTATCCATAGAAAAAGGAATACTTATGAGGAGAGAGTAATTACCGTTTTAGTGAGACCCTGTCCTAGAATACGGGTTTGAGAACCTAATTTAATTTTTGTTGTTTTCTCCAACAATCACCAAATTGAAATACTTCAATCCATCACATGTAAACTCAGATAATGAACGGAATGAAATTAGGTTTGGGGTACACTTAGAATCAAAAGAAATGGAAGAGAAATATAATCTCATTCTTACCTTAGTTTACTAATACTCCAAAGAATTGATCTTAAGGAACCAAGACCATACCTTGTCCTTCATGAATTTGGGTAGGTGATATATACTTAGCAAACCTACCATAAAACCCATGTTGCAGTTTGATCGGTCAAAATAAGGAAAAGAGGAAGGATTTATGTGTGGAATGGTTCACTAGAAGCTTGAATGTTCATGAGTTGGACGAATTTGATGCATGCATTGTTAATGGAGGGAGTTGAAAATTTGATCTTGGTTATGGGGTGGTTTGCTGATGGTTTCGTGAGAGAGAGAATGAGAGCTAGAGGAAAAGTTGTTTTATTTTGGTTTACTGATTCACAACAATCATACCCATTTCCACTATTTATTTCTTTTCTTAGTCACAAACGTGGGACTCACATGGTGGTTTCTAAGCCCACTAGTTCCTTTTTATTTCTACTCATGTAAAACTTGTGTGAAGGTTTGCCTCATATTGATAATTATTCCAAATGCTATTATACGAAATGGTACTTGCGTCACTTAATTTCCAATTAAGCTCCAATATTACTCTTTTAATTAACATTCCTCTATTAATTAAATTTGGGATGTTACACTCAAATTAATACGTGGTCTATTTCTTTCTAATTTATGAGTCCGTGAGTTTATATTCCTATTCATTAATATGAAGACTTATATTTGTACGGGATTTATATTTTTAGTCATATATGAATAAAGGCTTTTTTATTTTGTTGTAGTTTATATGAAACTTATGTTTATAATCATATATTAATAAGAGGTCCTATTTATACTCATATGTTAATACAAGACATATTTGTTTGTAATTTTTACGAGACCTAACTTATATTTATATATTAATACATGGGTCTTTTTTTTTTTAAAAATAATATAAGAGATCTATATTTATAGTCATTTATTAATACAGGTTCTTTTTTTTTTTTGTATTTTTTACTTTAAAATGTGAAATTAAAATTTTAATTGCTAGTGAAAGACAATTAATGACAACTACATCAATATTTACTGTAACGCTCCTAATCGATTCGCATGCAATAATTAATTTAAATCATTCAACATACAAATCATCCAGAACATTACTTAATACAAGATACTAATAGCATGCATAGAAAAACTTAATCACAACGGAAGCATATAAAATTCTCATCAAATAATTCATAATAGCTAAATCCAAGCATGCAAGTCATAAATCATATTACAACTCCGACTAGGTACTTCCATAAACGAAGCCCCATAACATAATCCAAAATAATTCAACAAGAATTAAGATAAAATAAATAAGTAGCAAGGTCATACATAAACTCAGACAAACGAGGAACCTAATACTAGTCTAAGCAAGGTTACAAGTATCAGAGCATATCCTAAAACTCTAAGCTTCTAGGATCCTCCTATCTTTCACCTTACCAAGCTATACTAGTCCACCAAGCTAAACTCCAAAGCCACGAAACTACTCCTCAAGTGGAGAATCTGGACCCAAACCATTACACATACACAAAAATAGAGAGTTAGTTATAATTCAAGTTCATAATGATAAGCATAGTATACACTTATATTATGTAAACAATTATATCATAAACAAATCATACTCATATCATATCGAGCTAACAATATATAAATGACATCATGGTTCATCATGTTCATCAACAAAAGCCAAGTATTCAAGTAAAACTCACATAACTCAAAGATTTACAAGATTACATTGGAAGGCAACACAAATACCAATTACCAAGTATAGTGCACAATCTCCTAATGCAAGCTAATGAAAACACATAATGTATGTCACCTAGACATCGCTAATGCATGTGGTACCCGCATCAAATTAGGATAAACATATATCCATCGCATCAAATTAGGATAAACATATATCCATCGCATCAAGTCAGTTTTAAGTCATGGGGGACTTCGCATCAAGTTGACTCATGAATGCATGAATGTACACATACCATATAATGATGATACCCTAAACAACTAACCATGAATAATAGGCCGCTCAACCCTATTACTCCTTCTCAATTCGCATCAAATTCACATCATCATATCATCATTAAGGTATACATTCAAGCAAGATACAACACACCTAATCATCTTAGCTAATCATAGCTCATCAACTCAATTTCAATCAATTACATACTTAAAAGCATTTCAACGTCATACTAACTCAAGATTCAATCAATCCAAATCAATAACATGTTATAAGATCAAATCTAAGCATGTTATACACTCATAATCATCATACAACATCAAGAAATTTCTCAAAATCAGGTCATGGTCGCTGGGCGACTACCAGCGATGGAACAAACTAAAAAAGGCAGACAGTTCATCGCTCAGAGCGAAGCCTGGCGACGTCTGGTCGCTGGCGGTCGCTACTGGTCGCTGGGCGACCACATGAAATTCTGGGTTCGCGAAGAACACATGAATCCTCGCTTGGAGCGACGGATTGGTGGCTCAGCGACCAAACCCAGATTTTCATGCTCTGCTCTCGGGTTCACATAGAAATCTCATAAAAATCACGAATTTCATGTTATAAACTTGTAAAGCTATCACATTTAAGCATACATATCATATATAGACCTAGAAGTACAAGTTCTAATATCATCAAACATCATTTCAAGTGGAAAGTAGAGATTTTTCCTCATTTTTCTTAAAACCCATTTTCAAATATGAACAACAACAATCTTCACATAACACACGAAATTGATGATTGAAATAACAATTAGGATCATGTAATAACATAGTATCATCATGCAATAACATAGAAATTCATTAAATCACATTCCCTTGATCCCATAACCCACCAAAGAGATGAGAGGGTTTGGGTGTGGAGAATAGGCATCTCCCCCCTCTTTGATCATCTCACAAGAATTATAAACTACTCTCTAACCTTAGAATTGAAGAAATTCTGATTTCTCTCCTTCTCTTGAGCTTCCTCTAATCTTCCCCTCTACCTCCTTCTCTTCAAAGTTTCTCTTTCTACCTCCTTTCTATTTCTTAAGTTATGAGCATTATCTTTCCATCCTCATAACCCTATCTAAACCTAGCTTAATTAAAGACCATAATATCCCTCTTATTAACTTAGGCCCATTAACACTCAAGCCCAACTCTTATCATTATAATTCTAACAAAACTTATCCCACTCAAAACACTACTCTTTCCCAAAATAGCCATAATTCTTAATTAATTACTAACTCCCTACAAAATACTATTAAAAGGCTAATCAACTCTAATTAAAAATAAAATAAATAAATACGGGTGTTACAACTCTACCCCCCTTAAAGAATTTTCGTCCTCGAAAATTTACCTGAGAATAACTCCGGATAAGAACTCCTCATCTTGCTCTCTAGCTCCCAAGTAGCATTCTCTCCCGCGGGTCCTCCCCAAATGACTTTAACGGATGCTATCTCCTTGTTTCTCAACTTTTTCACTTCTCTTCCTTCAATCCTCAAAGGTTTAGCTTCGATGGTCAAATTATCCTTTACTTGCACTTCATCCGATACAATGACATGTGATGGATCCGAGACATATTTTCTCAATTGCGACACATGAAACACATCATGAAGATTAGACAACGATGGTGGCAAAGCAATCTTGTAAGCCACTTTCCCTATCCTCTTCAAAATTTGATAAGGCCCAATAAACTTCGATGTCAACTTTCTAGATTTCAAAGCACGACCAACACCGGTGGTTGAATTAACCCTCAAAAATACATGATCTCCTTCTTGAAATTCCACATCCTTCCTCTTCTTGTCATGATAACTCTTTTGTCTACTTTGAGTCGCTTTCATTTTCTCTTGAATCATCTTAATCTTTTCCGTAGTTTGTTGTACCAATTCCGGTCCCAACACAACACTTTCTCCATCCTCATACCAACACAAAGGAGTACGACATCTCCTACCATACAAAGCTTCAAAAGGTGCCATTCCAATACTCGCATGATAACTATTATTGTAGGTGAACTCTATCAAAGGTAGATACTTATCCCAACTCCCTCCATCTTCCAAAACACAAGCTCTCAATAAATCTTCAAGTGATTGAATAGTTCTTTCCGATTGTCCATCCGTTTGAGGATGATAGGCCGAACTCATTCTTAACTTAGTCCCCAAAGCCTCTTGCAAACTTTCCCAAAATCTCGAAGTAAATCTTGGATCACGATCCGACACAATACTAGATGGAATACCATGCAATCTCACAATTTGCTCAACATAAATCTCCGCCAACCTTGGTATTAAAGTTCCGGTCTTAAAAGCAATAAAATGCGCCGACTTAGTCAACCTATCAACAATTACCGAAATCGAATCATTCCCTTTTGTAGTCCTTGGCAAACCACTTACAAAATCCATAGCAATGCTATCCCACTTCCATTCCGGGACAAACATGGGTTGTAATAATCCGGATGGTCTTTGATGTTCAACTTTTGACTTTTGACATGTCAAACAAGCATAAACAAACTCGGCAACTTCCTTTTTCATACTTGGCCACCAAAACAACTTCTTAAGATCTTGATACATCTTAGTAGCTCCAGGATGAATACTCAAACCACTTCTATGCCCTTCCTCTAGAATCTTTCTCTTCAACTCGGGTATGTTAGGGACACAAACTCTTTCTCGAAATCTTATAACTCCATCCTCATCAACTTTGAAATCGGTTTCTTTTCCTTTCTCAATCAATGCTAGACGATTCACCAAGTCTAAATCTCCCTTTTGTCCATTCTTTACCTCATCAAGAAAATCATTAGTTAACTTCAACATTCCTAATTTCACACTTCTTTGAGTTGTTTCACAAACCAAACTCAAATCTCTAAACTCTTCAATTAAATCCAACTCTTTCATCATAAGTGAAGACATGTGCAAGGACTTTCTACTCAAAGCATCGGCCACCACATTAGCTTTTCCCGGATGATAACTTAACTCAAAATCATAATCCTTCAAGAATTCTAGCCATCTTCTTTGTCTCATATTCAACTCCTTTTGGTCAAACAAATACTTCAAACTCTTGTGATCACTAAACACTTCAAATCTTGACCCATACAAATAATGTCGCCATACTTTCAACACAAACACAACTGCCGCTAACTCAAGATCATGGGTAGGATAATTCTTCTCATGAACCTTCAATTGTCTTGATGCATAAGCTACTACTTTCCCTTTTTGCATGAGTACACCTCCAAGTCCCATTTTTGAGGCATCACAATACACCACAAAAGATTCATTTACATCGGGTAAGGTCAACACGGGTGCGGTAGTTAACCTCTTCTTAAGTTCTTGAAAACTTCTCTCACAATCACCATCCCACACAAAAGCTTGATCCTTCCTAGTTAACTTCGTCAAAGGCAAGGCTAACTTTGAAAATCCCTCAATGAATCTCCTATAATAACCGGCCAAACCAAGAAAACTTCTTATCTCCGTAACGGACTCCGGTGTTCCCCATTGTAACACGGCATCAACCTTAGCGGGGTCAACGGCTATACCTCCACTAGAAATCACATGACCAAGAAAACACACTTCCTTCATCCAAAACTCACACTTAGACAACTTTGCATAAAGCTTCTTATCTCGCAACGTCCTCAACACGATCCTCAGATGTTCCGCATGTTCCTCTTCGGTCTTAGAATACACTAGAATATCATCAATGAAAACTACTACGAACTTATCCAAATATGAATGAAAAATCCGATTCATGTACTCCATAAACACTCCCGGTGCATTAGTTACTCCAAAAGGCATGACTGAATACTCGTAGTGACCATATCTTGTCCTAAAAGCAGTCTTTTGAATATCTTCCGCCTTGACCCGAATCTGATGATATCCGGACCTCAAATCAATCTTGCTAAACGCACAAGCACCCATCAACTGATCCATTAAATCATCAATCCTTGGCAACGGATACTTGTTCTTGATTGTCACTTGATTCAAACGACGATAATCAATACACAACCTCATACTTCCGTCCTTCTTCTTTACCAAAAGCACAGGTGCTCCCCACGGCGATACACTCGGACGAATAAACTTCTTTTCTAGTAACTCTTCTAGTTGCTTCTTCAATTCACTTAACTCAGATGCCGACATTCTATAAGGTGCCATAGATATTGGACTTGTACCAGGTACCAAATCAATAGTAAACTCCACTTCTCTTTCTGGAGGCATATCTGACACATCCTCCGGAAACACATCGGGAAATTCTTGCACAACCGGTAGTTCCTTAATTCCAACTTCGTTCTCAATCTTCAAAGATGCAAACATAACAAACAATTCACCATGCTCCAATAAGGACTCCCTTACTTCTCTCCCACTTATCAACTTAGACTCTTCTTCCGACTTCGGAAAAGTAATCACTTTCTCACAACAATTAATATGGACTCGATTAAAGATTAACCAGTTCATACCAAAAATCACATCTATACCGCTAAGTGGAATACACACTAGATCCATATCAAAAGATTTACCAAACACGGTTACAGGGCATTTACGACAAACAAGTTGAGTAGTGACAGAACCACTAGCAGGGGTTTCTATTTCCATACAACCAAGCATTTCAGACACAGGAATATTAAGACGCTTCATGCATTCAAAAGATATAAAAGAATGTGTTGCTCCAGTATCAACAATCGCAATTAAAGGAGTGTCATAGATGAAACACGTACCTCTAATGAGATTGTCCACTTGTTCCGCTCCATCTCCACTTAAAGCAAACACCTTTCCGGTCGTCTTCTTTGGCTTCTTACATTCCAGACTCTTGTGACCTTCTTCACCACAATTGAAACAAGTAACCTTCTTCTTACATGCATCAACCTTGTGTCCAAACTCCCCACACCTATAGCATCTATCTCCTTTTGGGCAATCATAGGAACGATGACCCAAAGCACCACACTTAAAGCACTTGTCATTAGCATTCTTTCCCTTCTCTCCACTACCTCCAACTTTGCCCTTGTTCTTCTTGTCATAAGGCTTACCACGGTCTTGACCTTTTCCTCTCTTGTCATTCATCTCCTTGTAGTAGCTTGTCTTAGCTTTCCCATATAAATCACAAATGTTGCTTTTGTTCACCAAGTTAGCAAAATTCCTTATCTCCAAGATACCAACCAATTGCTTGAGATCGGGACGCAAACCACTTTCGAACTTCACACACTTATCCCCTTCCGCCTCTACGGTGTTGTAGTGTGGACAAAAACGACATAAGTCTTCAAATTTGGTTGCATACTCCGCAACCGATAGGTTTCCTTGCTTAAGCTCCATGAATTCCACTACCTTTCGGTTTCTCACGTCCGTTGGAAAGTACTTAATCAAGAACTCCCTCTTAAAGATATCCCAAGTGATCACGGCTCCATCATAACCAAGTCTTTGAGAAGCATTCTTCCACCAATAGTTAGCATCATCTTGGAGCATGTAGGTTCCCAAGGTCACCTTTTGAACTTCCGAGCACCTCATAGCTCCAAAGATCTTCTCCATGCCTTCAAGCCACTTTTGTACTCCCTCGGGGTTGTAACCTCCTTTGAACGCTTGTGGATTGTTCTTTAAGAATCTCTCCAACCTCAATTCATCCTCATTACCCCTTAAGTTTTCTTGTGCCAACCTCTCGGCCGTTCTTGCCGCCGTCTCTTGTGCCATAACATTTGCCATGTATGTCACCGCATCCGCCATAGCTCTATTAGTCGCCATCACCTAAACAACCAACCAAAAGAAATCCAACCTTACGTTAGACTAAGGGTACTAAAGGTGTTCACTATACTCAAGCACCTATGGGTATACTAACCTACTTGATCCGATATGGACCGACCTTGCTCTGATACCAAAATGTAACGCTCCTAATCGATTCGCATGCAATAATTAATTTAAATCATTCAACATACAAATCATCCAGAACATTACTTAATACAAGATACTAATAGCATGCATAGAAAAACTTAATCACAACGGAAGCATATAAAATTCTCATCAAATAATTCATAATAGCTAAATCCAAGCATGCAAGTCATAAATCATATTACAACTCCGACTAGGTACTTCCATAAACGAAGCCCCATAACATAATCCAAAATAATTCAACAAGAATTAAGATAAAATAAATAAGTAGCAAGGTCATACATAAACTCAGACAAACGAGGAACCTAATACTAGTCTAAGCAAGGTTACAAGTATCAGAGCATATCCTAAAACTCTAAGCTTCTAGGATCCTCCTATCTTTCACCTTACCAAGCTATACTAGTCCACCAAGCTAAACTCCAAAGCCACGAAACTACTCCTCAAGTGGAGAATCTGGACCCAAACCATTACACATACACAAAAATAGAGAGTTAGTTATAATTCAAGTTCATAATGATAAGCATAGTATACACTTATATTATGTAAACAATTATATCATAAACAAATCATACTCATATCATATCGAGCTAACAATATATAAATGACATCATGGTTCATCATGTTCATCAACAAAAGCCAAGTATTCAAGTAAAACTCACATAACTCAAAGATTTACAAGATTACATTGGAAGGCAACACAAATACCAATTACCAAGTATAGTGCACAATCTCCTAATGCAAGCTAATGAAAACACATAATGTATGTCACCTAGACATCGCTAATGCATGTGGTACCCGCATCAAATTAGGATAAACATATATCCATCGCATCAAGTCAGTTTTAAGTCATGGGGGACTTCGCATCAAGTTGACTCATGAATGCATGAATGTACACATACCATATAATGATGATACCCTAAACAACTAACCATGAATAATAGGCCGCTCAACCCTATTACTCCTTCTCAATTCGCATCAAATTCACATCATCATATCATCATTAAGGTATACATTCAAGCAAGATACAACACACCTAATCATCTTAGCTAATCATAGCTCATCAACTCAATTTCAATCAATTACATACTTAAAAGCATTTCAACGTCATACTAACTCAAGATTCAATCAATCCAAATCAATAACATGTTATAAGATCAAATCTAAGCATGTTATACACTCATAATCATCATACAACATCAAGAAATTTCTCAAAATCAGGTCATGGTCGCTGGGCGACTACCAGCGATGGAACAAACTAAAAAAGGCAGACAGTTCATCGCTCAGAGCGAAGCCTGGCGACGTCTGGTCGCTGGCGGTCGCTACTGGTCGCTGGGCGACCACATGAAATTCTGGGTTCGCGAAGAACACATGAATCCTCGCTTGGAGCGACGGATTGGTGGCTCAGCGACCAAACCCAGATTTTCATGCTCTGCTCTCGGGTTCACATAGAAATCTCATAAAAATCATGAATTTCATGTTATAAACTTGTAAAGCTATCACATTTAAGCATACATATCATATATAGACCTAGAAGTACAAGTTCTAATATCATCAAACATCATTTCAAGTGGAAAGTAGAGATTTTTCCTCATTTTTCTTAAAACTCATTTTCAAATATGAACAACAACAATCTTCACATAACACACGAAATTGATGATTGAAATAACAATTAGGATCATGTAATAACATAGTATCATCATGCAATAACATAGAAATTCATTAAATCACATTCCCTTGATCCCATAACCCACCAAAGAGATGAGAGGGTTTGGGTGTGGAGAATAGGCATCTCCCCCCTCTTTGATCATCTCACAAGAATTATAAACTACTCTCTAACCTTAGAATTGAAGAAATTCTGATTTCTCTCCTTCTCTTGAGCTTCCTCTAATCTTCCCCTCTACCTCCTTCTCTTCAAAGTTTCTCTTTCTACCTCCTTTCTATTTCTTAAGTTATGAGCATTATCTTTCCATCCTCATAACCCTATCTAAACCTAGCTTAATTAAAGACCATAATATCCCTCTTATTAACTTAGGCCCATTAACACTCAAGCCCAACTCTTATCATTATAATTCTAACAAAACTTATCCCACTCAAAACACTACTCTTTCCCAAAATAGCCATAATTCTTAATTAATTACTAACTCCCTACAAAATACTATTAAAAGGCTAATCAACTCTAATTAAAAATAAAATAAATAAATACGGGTGTTACATTTACAGTCTTCTATAATTTAATAATATAAAATAACACTGAAAATTAACTGTAAAATTTATGTATAGTGTCATAGATTTTCTTAGGAAAGATTCTTATAGTTTGTATTTTTTGTCAAATAAAAAATGTATCATAGTTGTTGTTTCTTTTATTCTCCACTAAAAGAATTATAAAATTGATGGAAAATAATTTCTCTATGAGATATGGAAGAGTCTTTGAGGTTGTGTAAAAAGGCTTTGAGGTGGATATGAATTAGAAAAAACAATGTATGTGTATCAGTATATGAGAAGAAATATATGCCACAATATAAATAACCTAAAAAATTTGATTCCTGTATTAATATTTAAGCGGAAATATAAGTTCATGATGAAATTTTAAAAAATATCCTCCCTATTACTATATATGACTAAAAATATGACTAAAAATACATATTCCATAAAAATTATAAAATAAATAGGTCTTCATATTAATATATGAGTAAAAATTTAGATTTAAGTATAAATTATAAAAAAATAAAGTCATCTATATTAATGCATAAGAAGAAATATATGTTCATGTAGAAATTACAATAAAAAATAGGCCCCCGTATTAGGGTTGGGAACAGGCCAGGCTAGGCTTTGACAGGCCTGAATCTGGCCTATGATTTTTCTTCAAGCCTAAGTCTGGCCTAGGCCTATCAAATGCAATTTTTTTTGGCCTGGCCTGGGCCTATTTAAAGCATGGTCTGACCTTGTAGCCTATTTAAAAGTCTGTGTTACATAAAGGCCTATATATAGTTTTTTTTTAAAATAGACTAATTAAATAGGCCTTAAAGCCTATTTCATATTTAATTTTTTATAATTTTTACAACATTAACAAAAAACTAATAAAATGATTAGCACAAAAATTAAAAGCTAATAAAATAACAAATACGATTACGACAAAGTCTATAATTTGTACTATAAAAACATATAATTTGTCTTTGTCAAAAAATATAATTTGTCTTTGTCAAAAAAAAAATAAACATTGATGTATGAGTTGAAATATAGGCCACGTAAAAAACTTTAAAAAATAGACTTTTGTATTAATATTTGAGTAGAAATATAAAGTACACTGTAAATTTCAAAAGTAAAATAGATCCATATTAATAAATGAAAAGAAATGTATCATAGTTGTTGTTTCTATTATTCTCCACTAAAAGAACTATAAAGTTTATGGAAAATAATTTCTCTATGAGATATATCGAAGAGACTTTGAGGTTTCGTAAAAAGGGTTTGAGGTGGATATATAAGTAGAAATATAGGCTACAACATAAATAACAAAAAAAAAATCTCGTATTAATATTTAAGCAGAAATATTAATGCATAAGTATTGGCTTGGAACCTAGTGCCAATTTGAATGGGGTGATTTAGCTTTTTCAAAAAAATATTTAAGCAGAAATACATGTTCATGTTGCAAAAATAGGCTCCCTATTAATATATATATATAAAGAACTTCGTATTAATAAATGAGTAAAACTATAGATCTAAGTAGAAATTATAAAAAAAAGTCAATCGTATTAATGCATAAGTAGAAATATATGTTCCCGTAGAAATTACAATAAATTAAAAAGGGGCTTGTATTGATATGTATGAGTTGAAAAAAAAAAACTTTAAAAAAAGAACCTTCGTATTAATATATGAGTAGAAATATAAACTACAGTATAAATTTTTAAAAAATAGATCCCATATTAATACATGAAAAGAAATATAAGTTTATGCACTGTTTTATCTAAGTAAAAATGTATCATAGTTGTTGTTTCTATTATTCTCCACTAAAAGAATTATAAAGTTTATGGAAAATAATTTCTCTATGAGATATATATCAAAGAGACTTTGAGGTTTCGTAAAAATGCTTTGAGGTGGATATATGAGTAGAAATGTAGGCTACAATATAAATAACAAAAAAAAAAATTCCCGTATTTATATTTAAGCAAAAATACATGTTCATGTTGAAATTATAAAATTAAAAAAGTCTCCCAATTAATGTATGACTAAAGATATAAATTTCATAAAAATTATAAAATAATAGATCTTCTTATTAATATATGAGTAAAAATATAGATATAAGTAGAATTAATTTTTTAAAAAAGTCATCTGTATTTATGAATAAGTAGAAATATATGTTCCCGTAGAATTACAATAAAAAACAGGGGCCCGAATTAATGTATGCGTTGAAATATAGGCCACATAAATTTTTTAAAAAATAGGCTTTCAAAATAATATATGAGTAGAAATACAAACTATAATATAAAGTACAAAAATAAAATTGATCTCGTATTAATATATGAAAAAAAAAAAAGTTTATGTATTAATTTAAAAAAATTGTACTCATATAAATATAGATTTCGCATAAATTACAAAAAAATATAGGTCTTCATATTAATATATATTAATAGAAATATAAGTTCTCGTATAAATTACAAAAATAAAAATAGTCATCATGTATTCATGTAAATAGAAATATATGTACCAATAGACATTTTTATTAAAAACAATAGGCCTATGTATTGATGAAATATAGGTCTTGTAGAAAAAAAACATGGGATCGATGATTTCATACAAAAATATATAATTCATATGAAACGATTTGTTGTAATTTATATAAGACCTATATTTATAGTCATATATTAATAAGAAGTCATATTTATACTCATATGTTAATACAAGACAAATTTGTTAGTGATTTTTACGGGACCTAATTTATATTCTTATATTAATACAAGTGTTTTTTTTTAAAAAATTATACGAGATCTATATTTATAGCCATTTATTAATATGGGGTCTTATTTGTAATTTAGACAGAACTTATATCTATACTCATATATTAATTTGAGATATTTTTTTCTAATTTATATGGGACCTATATTTATTTTCATATTTTTATAGGGGCTATAACACCCCACGATAGAATATCTAGAATACTTGGTGAAATATTATAAAATAGTACAGAAGTCATTAAAATTATTACAACACTGAAATTTATTGAAAAGCACACGCAG
Source organism: Trifolium repens (assembly GCA_030408175.1). Lineage (NCBI taxonomy): Eukaryota > Viridiplantae > Streptophyta > Magnoliopsida > Fabales > Fabaceae > Trifolium > Trifolium repens. Next base: position 39,652,531 of record CP125842.1, on the reverse strand, counting down.
GTGCTGAATACAATTACAAGTACAAGCACGATACAGAAACAGAACAATACATGAATCTGAAAGATGATACAACAAGTCTGAAACAGAAACAGCACATTTAGAGAAATGAAAGCAAAGATGCAGCATAAAGCATGTAAATCTCCTGATGTAGGCCTAGGCAAAAATCCAATCCTTACCCTGCAACCTGCTTATCTGAAAAAAAAATTGAAGGAGTGGGATGAGACTACTAAGCCTCAGTATGTTTGCATGCAATTTCACATATTTGGGGCTTTTTAGTTTCTAAAGCATAAACTAAGGTAAAGAACCTAAGAACCCACCTAATTGAAGCTCTAAAGCCTTAAGCAAAGCTCTGCTACAGCCCAGAAACCTTGCTTTAAACTCTGACTCAAAAACCCCAAATTGCTCAAGAACTTGAAAATGAAGAAGGAACTGAATTTGTGGTTGATTGAAGTATCTGATGTGTTGATGGTTAGCTTCTGAGATTAAAAGGGTATTTATAGAGGGTTGAGTCAACTTGTGAACAGATTTTGGTTTGGGTCATGGATTCTTTGCATGCAAGGTTATTGGTTGAGCTTGTGGTGTGTAAGTGATGATGTTGGTGGGTAGTGGAGTTGCAGAATCATATGATTAGGAGCTGAAAAATAGTCAGATTCTGATGTTGTTAGGGATGGAGTTCAAGGAAAAAGAGATTGAGGATTTTGGTGTGTAGTTGCATGTGAGTGCTTGGGGAAAAATGAACGATTTTGGATTGTTGCTTATTATGTTGTTGTTGTTGTCGTGATGTAGCAAGAGAAATGGGAGAAGAGATTCTGATTTTTCCAAAGTTTTTTGTTTGCTTCTTTGCATGTGAGTTTAAGTAGTGAAAAGAAGGTGATGGGGTGAGGGAGTAAGCTTGGGGCGTGAGAGAGGGAAAAGTGAGTGGAGTGGTTTAAATTGAAATTCCACACTTAATAAATGATGATAATTTAATCCTATTTGGTAGAATATTTGGTTTGATCAATTAAGAAAACTCCTAAGTTAAGACTATACCACTTAATTAAATTAATAAAATTTTAATTAATTTGTGGGATGTTACAGGGGCCTTTTATGTTTTGTAATTGCTACACCTATTTTTATAATCATTTGTTAATATACAGGGTCTAATTTTATTATTTTTTCTTTTGTAATCTATAAAAGACCTACATTTATACTCTCAAATTAATATGTGGTCTATTTCTTTCTAATTTATGAGTCCCTTAGTTTATATTCTTACTCATTAATATGAAGACTTATATTTGTACGAGATTTATATTTTTAGTCATATATTAATAAAGGCTTTTTTATTTTGTTGTAGTTTATATGAGACCTATGTTTATAATCATCATATATTAATAAGAGATCCTTTTTATACTCATATGTTAATACAAGACCTATTTGTTTGTAATTTTTACGAGATCTAACTTACATTTATATATTAATACATGGGTCTTTTTTTTAAAAAAATAATATAAGAGATCTATACTTATAGTCATTCATTAATACGGGTTTTTTTTTTTTTTTTTTGTAATTTGGATGGTAATTATATCTATACTGGGGTTTATATTTATTCTCATATTTTATTATGGGGCCTTTTCGTTTTGCACGGGTCTAAATACTTGATATGTAATAAAATTTGACTTTTAAGTTTATTTTAGAGGATGTTCAAACTCTTTACTTCTCATCAATTTGATCTTGATTGAAGTTTACTAGCCACTTGATCTTTTTATAATTTTATCTAGTTAATAAAAACGGCATTGTATTCTTTTTATGTTAATTAAATTTTAAATTACAAAATGTGACTTTATATTATTTATAATTGAGATGAGAAGAAATAGATAACATAACAAGGCTTGCACATGGCCAAAGGTAACAAAACAAAACAATTTGATATATATAATGAATATAAAAGCATATATAATATACCTGCAATCCAAAAGGGTTTAAGGTTTGCTGCTTTAGATGAACCTCCACTTTGAACATTACCTGATGGAGTAATTGCATTTTCACCTCCACCTTGTCTAGACATATTTTGCCTTGAGAAATTATTGCCAGTGGTATTTAACTTAACCTTGGATGAAAATTTTGGAATAAATCCTGAGAGATTATTATTAGAAACATCAAGAAGCTGAAGTTGAGGCAAAGTTGTAAGACTTTGTGGTATTGGACCTGTCAAATTATTTCCAATAAGAGTCAAGTTCACTAAACTTGTTAAATTGGAAAATTTGGGAGAGATGATTCCACTTCCACCATCATGTAAAGTATTAACATAGCAGATCATAAAACTAACAATTTTCCCTCTTTCACACTTAATCTGTACTCGATCGGGCATCATCTCGAGCCATTGTCCTCCGGTACAAGCATTGTTCCCTTGAGTTGCCAAATATCGAGGAGATCCAAGAGCTTCAAAAATTTCATATAAAATTGTAACCTGAGAATCACAAGGTCCAACATCGCTTCGACAAAAGTTATTTGTTTCCAAAGTTGCGTTAACACCCTTGCGAAACTCAGGTAACGGTCCTTGAAGCCCGTTTTGTTCCAAAAAGATAATTTTCAAGCTAGGAAGAGAAATCAACGAAGGTGGAACCAAACCGGTTAAGCTATTTGACTGAAGCTGCAAATCAAACAAATTAGTACATTTGGACATGTTAGGAATTTGACCGTTGAAATTGTTATGGTGAAGCCATGCTTGAGACAAATTAGTCATTGTTGAAATAATATCAATTGTGCCCGAAAATCCATTATCGTTAAGATGTAAATATCTTACTCCAGATTTCCCTAGAGACCGGGGTAGAACTCCTTCCATTTTGTTGTTAGCAATAATAAAAGTATGCAAATTTGGATACTTATCGAATATATCTGGATCTAAAAATGAACCTATCATATTCGTAGCTTCAAAATCGAGGGTGTGCAAAACACCGGAGTAAGGTAAATAATTGGTAGGAAATCCCCAATGGGAGAGATTCATGTTATTACTAAGATTGAGTGTTCTAAGATCGGATAAGTATCGAAAAGTATCGTCAGGAACTAAGGTGAAGTTATTGTGACCAAGAGAAATAGTTTGGAGCAAGACTAAGTTACTAAAATCGGGTAAACGACCATTGAGCGAGTTGTTGTGAAGATCGATGTGAGTTAGATTAGTTAGAGAGTCGATGTTCAGAGGGAGTGTACCGGTGAGCGAATTTGATGGGAGGATGATGGAAGTAACAGCTGGAATTGAGTTGCAAGTGACGCCTTTCCATTTGCAGTAGTGAATTTTGTTAGACTAACTAGAGGGAGTATTGGTTAGTGCTTGTAATAAATCGGACATGTAATTTGATTCATCATATTCTGCATTAACATTAGTAGTTGTGGAAATTAGTACTATTAGTAAGAGGGTGAATATCTTCATGATTGTTGTGATTGGTATTACTAAAAGAATGGTCAGATTGTCTAAAAAAGAAGAGTTGAAGGAGTATTTGTAAAGAAGAGATATAGTACTAGTGGTAGTGTTAGTGGTAGTGGTAGTGGAAATGGTAATGGTAGTGGTAGTGGAAATGGTAATGGATTCTCTCATCGTCATGATGCTAGAATGAGTGCTCTACGCTAGAAATACTGTAATGGCATGCCAAAGTTGAATTGAATTTAATGAATCTATTTTTTTTTATGTGCATGTGTCACCCGTTATTAGTTAAAATAGTAACTACTTGATGCCAGAACTGACTCCCGAACCAGATTAAACTGATAGTGTAAAAAAAAAAAAAAAAAAGAACGAATCATGCTAACTAATTAAAAAAAAAAATTATATTTAAAATATATTTTTAAAATGTAGATTATACAAGTGTTAAGATTAGTATTTTCATTCAAAAAAGATTAGTATTTTACCTATGTAAAAAAAAAGAAGACTAGTATTTAGTATTTTACTGATTAAAAAAAATAGTATCTTTATCTTTATTATAACTAGCCGCCTTCCGTGCCTGTTTGTGTAATCGATATTTTTTTTTTCGTGTGTGATCGATATTCCGTATTGTGCAACTATAAATAACTACTTAATCTCCTTTTTTATTGGACTTTGTTAATTGATAACTACGTAACCTTTTTTTTTTGTGGTTAGTTATTAAGAAGGAAAAAAAATTACTATAAAAAAACTGAAACCTACTTTAATTTTATGTGGAAATTGTGCTTAGTTATTAAGAGAAAAAAAATTATTTACTAAAAAAACCTGAAAATCTATTTTTATGTGGAAGTTATTTTTTAAGGGTAAAATTGGAATAATAAAAACGTCATCCCAAAAATTTGTATCCCCTTTATATATTACTAGCCGCCAAACGGGCACGTTTGTGTGATCGATATTCTTTTTTTTGTTTGTTTGCTGTGATCGATATTCTCTATTGTACAAATATAAATAATTACTTAATCTCCTTTTTATTGGACTTAGTTAATTGATAACTACTTGACCTCCTTTTTTGTTGTGGTTAGTTATTAAGAAGAAAAAAATATTTTTTTTTGTACTATAAAAAAACTGAAAACCTACTTTTATGTGGAAGTTATGCTTAGTTTGTTTTTTTGGTAGTTTTTTTAAGGGTAAAATAGGAATAACAAAAAAGCCATCCCAAAAATTTGTATCCCCTTTATATATTAGTATAGATTAGTATAGATAAAACGAGAGTAACTAGAGGCACCCTAAACCCTAACCCTGATATGAATGGTCTAGATTTTGACACGTGGAAAAAAATATTATATCAACGGCTACGATAAAAACATGAATATCATGTTGCCACATCAATTAATGAATGTGACACGTCATGTTTTTAAAAACACAATATATGATGTGTCAATATATGATTGGATGTGTGTATAAAATAATTTTACACCAATCCATATTTTTGTTACCTATTAATCCCTAATTATATGCTTTCATTAGATGATTGAATATACTCTATGAAATCTATTTTATTTATAGCTTTTAATTATTCATCTTTTACGATAAATAGAAATTATTTCATTTCTTTCTCCTTATATTTTATCTGCATCAATCTGCACACCATCTGTAACACCCTAAATCTTATATTTTATTATATTTGATTAATTGATGTTATTTAATTAATTGTGTATGTTAATTGATATGTTTTATATGTATTAATTACTTGTTGCATTTATATTTGTTGATGATGGGCTTTTATGAGTATTGGGCTTAATTAGAATGAATAAGAGTGTGTGGTAGGATTAAGGGTAATATGGTAATCTAGTGAGTTAGTGGATTGTGTAGAAATAAGAGTGACACTTTGGTTATTATCTTAAAGGGATAGAGTGTCTTAGAGAGAAAGTAGTGGCAATGGTGTAAATAGTACAAGAATTTGTGGTAATAGTAAAGTTGAGATTATGAGTGAAATTAGTCGTGGAATTAAGGGTAGTATGGGGATTTGACTATAACCTAAGTTGAGGTTTTATATATGAGGTTTTGTGAAGAGTAGTGGTGTGATTTTATTATCATAAAAATGAGAGAAAGAGAAGTTAAGAGAAAGAGAGAGTTGAGAAAGTAGAGAAAGAGAAAGAGATGAAGGAGAAGATCAAATAAAGAATAAGCCATGGTAGATTAAAGGAAATCAAGTGGTGGAGTAGAGATTCCAACTTTATTAAGGTAAGAGGCTTAGATAATATAACTTTGTGATGATCAAAGAGGGGGGAGATGTCTATTCTCCATACCCAAACCCTCTCATCTCTTTTGGTGGGAAATGGGAATCAAGGGAATGTGTTAATGAATTTATGTGTTGTTGTTTGATGTTAACATGTTGTTATATGATTCTATTCCCTATTCCTATGATCAATTTCGTGATTTATGAATGATTTGTTGTTGTTGATATTTGAAAATGGGTTTGAATAAAATAAGGAAAAATCTCTACTTTTTACTTGAGATGATGTTTGATGATGTTAAAACTTGTACTTCTAGGTACATGATATGTATGCTTAAATGTGATAGCTTTAAGAGTTTATAACATGAAATTCGTGATTTCTATGTGATTCTATGTGAAACCCGTGAGCAGAGCATGAATTTCTGGGTTTGGTCGCCCAGCGACCATTCCGTGGCTTCAAGCCATGATTCATGTGTTCTTCGTTAAACCCAGAATTTTGAGTTGGTCGCCCAGCGACCAGCCGTCGCCAGGCTTCGCTCTGAGCGATGACCACGCTGCCTTTTTCACTTTTTCGTCGCCGGTTCATCGCTAGTAGTCGCTAAGCGACCAAGACCTGATTTTGAGGAATTTCTTTAAGTTGTATGATGATTGTGAGATTATAACATGATTCGATTTTGTCTTGTAACATGTTATAGATTTGGATTAATTGAATCTTGAGTTGGTATGATGATAACATGCTTATATGTGTATGTTTGATTGAAATTGAGAATGATGACTTATGGTTAACTTAGATGTTATGTGTTATTGTACATGTTAATTAACTATGATTAATGTGCATATTGAGATGAGATTATGTTGATGATGATAGATAATTAGTAATGATGTGTGATTATTAATGATGTATGAGGATTATGATTAGTTAATAATGTATGTTGATTAGCTAATGATGTGTGATGATTAGAAGTTAATTAATGATGATGAATTATGATGTTCATGTTTTATGATGATGATTGATTATGGTGGATATTATTATTTAGAGATTGATAATAATAATTGGATGTCTAATTGAATTGAGGTGAAGGAATTACTTTATGATATGTGTGCTTGAATGTATACCTTAATGATGATATGATGATGTGAATTTGATGCGAATTGACAATGAGTAATAGGGTTGAGCGGCCTATTATTCATGAGTAGATGTTTAGTGTATCATCATTATATGGTATGTGTACATTCATGCATTCATGAGTCAACTTGATGCGAGTCCTCCATGACTTAAAACTGACTTGATGCGATGTCCCCCATGACTTAAAACTGACTTGATGCGATGGATATATGTTTATCCTAATTTGATGCGGGTACCACATGCATTAGATATGTCTAGGGTGACATACATTATGTGTTTGCATTAATTTGCATTAGGAAATTGTGTACTCTAATTGTTATTTGATAATTGTGATTGTGTTCCATTATAATTGTGAATGGTTGAATAATGTGATACTTATGATGGAGTGTTTTATGAGATGTGTAATATTAATTGATAATTGATAATGATGTGTATACTTGTCAATTGTTTGAGGATGTGATATTATTATGATGCATTTATATTTTATGATTACGAAATATGAATGATATTGATATTTGTTTATGAAATGAGTTGTTAGACATGACCATGCTATGTCCTAAGTATTAAGTGTGTGTTTGTACTTAGTTTCCTTTTATGGTTATATTATTTAACCCTCTGTTTTGTGTATGTGCTGGATTTGGGTTCCAGATCTTCAGGTTATGTTTGTGATCGAGTTGTCAGTGAAGCTCCGCTCTGATGTGACACGGGGATGAGATTATTTCTATAATGTATTATTTAGGGTCTTGCCTCTTATTTCCAATGTATTTAAAGACGTATTTTCTTTGAAATATATTTGTACAATAATCGTTTTACTAATTAAGTTATTGGTAAGCTTTTATGTGTACGATGTAATACTCGAACCAAGTCTTTTATAAATCAAGTTTTATTTTCGTTGCGTATTCTCGAGTAATATTTTATAAAAGCATATTGTATATAATTATGGGTTTGGGTGTTACAATTTGGTATCAGAGCTCCAGTTGTCCTCGAACATAGTGAGCTTGTGTGTCGTGTGTCAATCAGAGCAAGTCTGTGCAATCAGGCTAAGTGAGCATAGTGTCAGTTGTGTTTGTGTATGAGTTGTGTCCTCTTGTGATGTAATTTTATAGTTACACTTGCACATTAGTCACTATTAATCATTTTGCGGATGTATGATGAGTTTATTGAATCTTGTTTTTATTACTTATTGATGTAACGACCCAATTTTATTAATTCTTTATTTATGTGTGATTATTATATTTATTTATTTATGTATGTTTATTAACTTGTGTTGAATTGTATTATTATTATTTAGTTAAGTTACTAGATATAATTATGCATGTTATTTAGTCATAGGAGTTAATTGGATGGAATAGAATTATTGGGCTTTGGTATTGGGCCTAGGTTAAGTTAGTAAGGGTGTTTTGGTAATTGATGAGTGGTAACCTAGTTATAAAAGGGGAAAGTTAGAGAGAGAAACTCATTTGTCACAAATTTTGGTGGAGGAAGAAAGAGAAATGAGAGAAAGGGAGGTAGAGAGAAAGTGTAGAAGAACCAAGCTTGAAGATGTAGAAGGGAGTCAAAGTGTAGAGCTTAGAGATTTAAAGCTTCAATCTAAGGTATGAGGTTAGATAATATAATTAGAGTGAGCATAGAGAGGGGAGAATGTCTATTTCTCCATTCCCAAACTCTCTACACTCTTTTCTTTTGGGTGGGTGTTTTCATTGAATAAAAATGATACATTTGCATGATTTAATGATTATTGAGCTTATTACAATATGAAATTATGAATCTTGGGGTTTTGAAATGGGAATTTGTAGATGTTTGTGAAGGATTTTATGTTATTATGAAGTTTTGAATAAATACATGAAAATCATTACTTTTGGATGAAATGATGTTTGATGATGTTATAAGTTGTACTTCTATGCTTAGTATGATTATAAATGACTAAAGTTGCTTCCTTTATGTGTTTCTATGTATTGGCTAATGATTTAAGAACATTTGAGTTAATGGGTTACAACTTGTATTTTGGAAAATCAAGGAATTGTGTAAGAAAAACTATCTTTTAGAAAACCTGAAGAAAGATCGTACTTTTTGACCCCTTTAGACTTCGAATTGGAATTTTTGTTAAACATGAAAGTTGTAGGTCTCGTTCTTAGCTTTCCAACGCATGTTCACTCATCGCGTTTGGATCAACGTAGCCCAAGTTATGACCATTTTGGTGAGACAGACTTCTGCAGGAAGAATCTGTCAATTTCGCTTGCGCGAACCTAGCTCGCTTGCGCGAACTTAATAGCCAGTCAGCAGAGTTGACTTTGACTTTGGTTGACTTTTTGACTTTTGGTTGACTTATGCACCCGGAACCTATTTTTAATGATTTTTCGCGTAGAATCCATTTTTGATGTTAGTTTTTAAAGATCATGCTCGAATTATTCTGTTTTGGTGTAGAATTGTTATACTTTGTTAATTGAATTAATCACTTACTATATGTACTTGAATTGTGTATAGAATGATGAATTGAGTTGTGATATCATATATGTGTGACGATTAGAAGTTAATTAATGATGATTTTGATATATAATTACAAGTATATTGTTGAGTTATGATAGGATACTTGGGTTAGTATTGAATTATGAATAAATGAGTAATTGTGATAATGTTATTATTGAATATGTATGCTTGATTACTTGCGAGATTTATTGAATATGATTTAATCAATGGGATGATATATCTTCAATTAAGTTATTGAGATATGTTTGTGTGTGATATCCTTATAGGATGAGATGATTAAATTATATGATTGGTAATCTAGCATACATGCATCATTTTGTATGATGAGCAGATACTTTAGAGGGGATCCTAAAGTATGGCAGATATCTTAGTAGCTGCGGGACTAAGATATATTTGGAATAAGTTTTCCAATAACTATAAGGTACCACATGCACTTAGTAATATTACTAGGATGCATTGCATGAATGTGGCATTAGATTGCATTAGGAGATGAAGGTGAATAATTATATGGTAGTTGTCATTATTGTGCATCCTTGATCTTTTGTGATTAAATGTGATACTTGGCATTGATTGTTAATCTTTAACAAAACGATTATGTGTATTATGAGATGTGTAATAATGATTGATAATTGATGATGATGTATATGTATTTGTCAATTGATTTGAGAATGAAATATTATTATGATGCAATGTATTTTACGATTATAAAATACGAATGATATGAGATTGATATCTTTTATTGACTGAGTTGCTAGACATGAGCATGTCATGTCCTAAGTATTAAGTGTCCTTGTACTTAGATTCTTTTTACGGTTATATTATCTAACCCTCTGTTTTGTGTATGTGCTGGATTTGGGATCCAGGTTCTCAGGTTATGTTTGTGACCGAGTCGACGGTGAAGCTCCGCTCTGATCATGACACGGGGTTGGGATCATTTATATATTGTGTATTCAGAGTCTTGCTTCTTATTTGTAATGTATATAAAGATGTATTTTCCTAGAAATTTATCTTGTACAATAATTGTTTTACTAATTAAGTTATTAGTAAGCTTTTATGTGTACGATGTAATACTCGAACCAAACCTTTTATAAATCAAATTTTATTTCCGTTGCATATTCTCGAGTAATATTTTATAAAGGTATATTTATATAATTATGGGTTTGGGTGTTACAATTTGGTATCAGAGCTCCGGTTATCTTCGGACCGTATGAGCTATGTGTCGATCAGAGCAGGTCTATACATTCAGACTAAGTGGGCATAGAGTCACTCGTGTGTTTATGTGATTGTTATATCTTTTGTGATTTAATTGTTGTAGTGTAGTTACACTTGCACCTTAGTCACTATTAAACTATTTTGCAAATGTATGACTAGTTTCATAAATTTTGTTGACATGTTGTTTTACTTAATTCTTGAGACTCGTGTTTTAATTGGTGTTGACTTATGCATCTATTGTTTCATAAATATTGATAAGTTGTGATATGTTTATTTTATGAATATACTTTGTGATTGTTTATTCATGAACTATGAATGATATGAATTAGATTATGTTATCTATTCTTTTGATGAGTACTTGATGAGATTGAATATTATTGTAACACCCCGTTTTTCGAAAGCCAAAAAGGGCATTATTTTTTTTTCTTTTTCAACTAACACTCAGAGTGCGCATAATAGTTTTTAAATGAACCGGCATTCAAATATACAAAAGAACTCATTACCAAAAGGTGCTTCGACAAGCAAAGTGTATTTCCTGAATAATTACAATCCAAGTCTAAGTACCAAAACAAGTTAGAAATCCTATGCTAACCAAAAAGCACGGTGCACAAAACACACCGGCGCATAGTCTAACTATTCTAGGCTACAGCTCCAACCGCTCACTGGGGCCTGGAACAGCCACCGTCGTCACCACGACCTAACCCCTCATCTGGGTGGGATGAGCCCGCAAATGAAAGAAAGGGTCACCACAAAAATATAGTATGTATATATGTAACCGGTGCGAAAGATGTACACATAACAAATTTCCACGAAACACAAGAGAAAGCTCTTAAACTCAAAGGTAATTCCCACCAACGGGCTTATATATATGATGCACACCAAGCCTAATGCAGACTTCTACAATGAGTGTGACAACCGATTACTGGTTCGTCACATGCATGATTTTCCGGAAAATTAACCTCTCCTCGAAGAGTCGTGGGGTAGGCAAAGCCACACAGAAATATACGTACCCGCACTAAAGATTTGCCACACAAGGCAGGTGAAGTCACACAGACAAACACCAGGCGAAGTCACACAGACAAACACCAACTCAATATAAATCCAGAGGGATTTGGCGAAGCCACACAGTCAAACGCCCGGTACGTAGGCAAAGTCACACAGACATACACCTAGGCACGCAACTATGAAATGCATGGCATATATTCTCTTCGGCATATACGGGATAGTCACACAAGACAAAATCCTCGCGCAGTCCTATCTGACGCACGCATTCATATATGCTCATGCAAACATTCACATAGCCTAAAGCCTATGCACAAGCATCACAACATACATACATTTTCTCAATCATATGTAAATTGCTCACGTAATTATAAACACGTTCTCATCAACGAGAATACATAAGTACAAACATGCCAAAGCACACAGCAAATGCATAAACAGCAAATTCAAGCATGTCGTAACCGTTTTAAAAGACGGAAATAAAGTGGAGCCCTTACCTCGTCAAGCACTCAACTATCACACGATCGCACAACACTTACTTGCTTCCTAAAACAAGCAAAGTATTCAATCAAGACCATAACCAATCAATCCTTAATGATTTGGACTCTAGAACCCCAAAACCCAAAGGTTTTCTAAGGTAAAATCCTTCTTCCGGATTCTCTACCAAAAACTACCGTATTGATCAACCCCCATGAGTTATTTGTACTATTTTTAGGACCCAAAACAGTAGGCCAAAGTCTTAAATAATTTGAAATGCAAAATGGCCGTTTTCTTGCGTTATAAGTTACGTACTTTCCGAGTACCCGAAAAACTCGTTTCCAATCCCAACCACTTCCATAAATTAATAAAAAGGGATTAGAAAGTTAAAAACCAAGTTTAGAAATCAGAATCCAAAATTTCAAGTCCCAGAGCTCGCCCTGGCGAGTTGGTGGCGAGTGAAGGCAGAGAGTACTGGTCTTACTCGCTCTGGAGCTCGCCCTGGCGTGTTGTCAGGACCTGTGACACTCGCCCTGGCGAGTAACCACTCGCTCAGCGAGTTTCAACTGTCATGACAGCAAAAGACAGCAACTCACACCACCTTTTTCCACCCCAAGCCTAGTTTGATTCTATTAGTTCCCAACATCTTTTCAAGGCATAAAAGCAACCCATTTTCATAAGCAAGCAACACATTTCCGAAAGCATGTTGGTTGCTTCGAGTGCAAGTTATTTGATTTTCATTTCCAAAATCAAAACCAAATCCAAGCACAAGTTTTATTACGGGCCTTAACCGTCCGGTAATCATTTTCAAACATGTTTTCAAGGTAAATAGCGACACCACATGTCACAATAGTTTTAAACCATTTTGACCCCAAAACACTACCCAAAACACTTAGGAAATATTTTCATAAACCTCAAAATATTTTTCATCGGATTTTTCCAAAACAAAACCATACAACGCATTTCCCTTTCGCCCAAAGGTTCAAAGACAACTTTTCTTTTCAAAACCTTACAACATAACCTCATGTAATTGATCAATACTCTAAACTTTCAAAACCCTAACTTTTCTCATGAGATTTTTCACCAACTCATGGAAAACAAAACAACAAAGCCTACACATGCTTCTCTAGACCTCATGAACAACATTCATGGAACAAAAACTAGCAAGAACAACATTTCTCACCAAACCCTCTTAAGAACATAAACCCAAAAATTCTTAAACTCTATAAGTCTACCAACCTAAGAGATGAGAAGAGAGGGTTACCTTTAGAAAGTGATTCTCTACAACTTTCTTCAAAGCTCCAAAGCTTGAAATGGAGTGAAATGGTGAAGAATGGAAAATTTGTGAAGGTTAAGGTTAAGAAATGGAGTTGCACGTGAAAGAGAGAAAGAAAGGAGTGGAGTTTATGATTTTCTTAAGTCCACAATCAACAAACCTCCTTACTATGCCAATGCTCTTGCTCACTCATGGCCATTGGATCAAAAGACAAAATGCCAAGACACAACCCTAGCCATTGGATCAAACCAAACCAAATCCACTTGAGATAAAACTCAAAACCTCATAGAAACACTCACACGTTCAGCTCTCGCGCGCCGCGACGAACGAAACCCACCAAAACAGAAAACCTACGGAAAGAACGTCTAACGTTTCACAATTCCAAAACTTATCGCCGAATCTTTTTCCGCGACTGTAATTTTCTTCCATACCTTGGAAAATTAATCTCAGAATATATCCTCACTCGCGCAGATATATAAAACTTCCATCCGAAACCTCACTCAAAACAGACGCAGTAAGATTTTCCATCCGCGGGTAAAATCCTACTCGTTTTTCCAAAAACAAGAATAATCCACAACTTATTATTCTGAAACCACAAGTAACTTCTTATTCAAGCAACAGGATCACAAGACAAAAGTCTGTACAATTACAGTGCACGAGCACGAAACAGACTCGATTACAGCAAAAGCTAATAATTACACGATGTTTCGTCACACGAACACATCGAACCCTAATATTCCTTAAACCAACTATACAAAGAAATCTTGGGTCTTACAATACTACCCCCCTAAAAGAAGTTTCGTCCTCGAAACTTAGACGTCGTCAAACAAACTGGGGTATAATTCCCTCATCTTACTCTCGAGCTCCCAGGTGGTATCTCCTGTAGCTTCGTTCCATATCACCTTCACCAAAGGTATCTCTTTCGTTCTCAAACGCTTCATCTTCTTATCCGCAATCTTGATTGGCGGAACCTCAAATGACAAGTTATCCCTCAACTGGATGTCATCTGGTGTAATCACATGCGATGGATCCGGTGTATACTTCCGCAATTGCGACACATGGAACACATCATGAATCAAAGATAGTACCGGTGGCAACGCGATCCGGTATGCTACCTTCCCAATCCGTTCCAAAATCTGATACGGTCCTATAAACTTTGGAGTCAACTTCTTCGCTTTCAAAGCCCTTCCAACACCCGTTGTTGGAGTAACACGGAGAAATACGTGATCCCCCTCCTCAAACTCTAAAGGCCTCCGACGCCTATCCGCATAACTCTTTTGTCGATCTTGAGCAATCTTCATCATTGCCCTTATCTTTCGGACCTTGTCCGTCGTCTGTTGTACCATTTCCGGTCCTACTATCAAACTTTCCCCATCTTGGTACCAACACAAAGGAGTCTGACATCTTCTCCCATACAAAGCCTCGTATGGTGCCATTCCAATACTCGCGTGGAAACTGTTGTTGTATGTGAATTCTATCAAAGGTAACACATCATCCCAACTTCCACGATCATCCAAAACACATGCTCTCAACAAATCCTCTAAAGACTGATTTGTTCTTTCGGTCTGCCCATCTGTCTGAGGATGGTAGGCGGAACTCAATCTCAGTTTCGTCCCCAACGCCTCATGCAAAGTCTTCCAAAAATGTGAAGTAAACTTTGGGTCTCGATCCGACACTATACTTGACGGAATCCCATGTAACCTCACAATCTCAGCAATATACACATCGGTCAACTTTGCCGCCGTATCCGTAATCCTTACCGGTAGAAAATGAGCGGACTTAGTCAAACGATCCACTATCACCCAAATGGAATCATGCTTCCTCCTGGTCTTAGGTAAACCAGTGATGAAATCCATAGAAATGCTATCCCACTTCCACTCGGGGATATCTAATGACTGCAGCATCCCTGCCGGTCTCTGATGTTCAATCTTCGCCTTCTGACAAGTCAGACACGACGCCACAAACTCGGCCACATCCTTCTTCAAACCTGGCCACCAGAAATCATGCCTCAGGTCTTGATACATCTTTGTTGCTCCGGGATGTATACTAAGTTTACTCTTGTGTGCCTCCCCTAGAATGATGTTTCTCAAGTTCATAGCATCGGGTACACACACCCTACCTTGACACCTCAAGATGTTGTCCGATCCCACCTTGAAATCTCGGTTGGTTCCTCGAACAATCAAAGCTCTTTTCTCCATGAGAAACTTGTCATCTTGACAATTAGCAATATCCTCCAACAACCCGCTTGAGATGGTAATCATACCCAGTCTCATATTCCCTAAAGCAAACTCCACCTCTAGGTGCAAATCTCGAAATTCTTTCAACAACTCTTGTTGACTAGCCATCTGTGCCGAACAAACAGACACACTTTTCCTACTCAAGGCATCGGCTACCACATTAGCCTTTCCAGGATGGTATTCCAACGTAAAATCAAAATCTTTCAAAGTTTCCATCCACCTCCGTTGCCTCATATTAAGCTCTTTCTGATCGAACAGATACTTAAGACTTTTATGGTCACTAAACACGACAAAAGTGCAACCATAAAGATGATGTCTCCAAATCTTCAATGCAAAAACAACGGCCGCAAGCTCTAAATCGTGCGTAGGATAATTCTTTTCATGCACTTTCAGTTGCCTTGACGCATAAGCCACTGCCCTCTTGTGTTGCATCAACACACAACCCAACCCTTGATGAGAAGCATCACAATAAACCTCATACGGTTCTTCCGACTGTGGTAACATCAAGACTGGTGAAGTCGTCAAACGCTCCTTCAACAACTGAAAACTCAACTCACACTTCTCTGTCTACGCAAACGGTTGATCCTTCCGCGTAAGTTGTGTCATTGGTGCCACAATCTTAGCAAAACCTTCAATGAATCTCCGGTAATAACCGGCCAAACCCACAAAACTCCTCACATCTGACACTGTTTGAGGCTGCTTCCATGAAAGTACCGTATCAATCTTGGCTGGATCCACGGCTATTCCCTCTTTAGATATAACATGGCCAAGGAAATTCACCTCTTCCAACCAAAAGTCACACTTCGACGGATTCGCATACAACTTTCCTTCCCGCAACACTTGCAAAACCATACGAAGATGCTCTTCATGCTCCTCTTCGCTCTTCGAATACACTAGGATGTCATCAATGAACACCACCACAAACTTGTCCAAAAATGAGTTGAATATCCGATTCATGTACGCCATAAAGATAGCAGGTGCATTCGTCACTCCGAACGGCATCACTAGAAACTCATAATGCCCATAACGCGTCCTAAACGCCGTTTTCTGAATATCCTCATCTCGAACCCTTATCTGGTGATAACCAGATTTCAAGTCGATCTTTGAAAACACTGAGGCTCCCCTCAACTGATCCATCAAATCATCGATTCGTGGCAATGGATATCGGTTCTTGATAGTCACCTTATTAAGCTTCCGATAATCCACACACAAACGAGATTTACCATCCTTCTTCTTAACCAATAAGACCGGTGCTCCCCACGGCGACACACTAGGCCTTATGAAACCTTTCTCTAACAAGTCTTCAATCTGACTTTTCAACTCTACCAACTCGGCTGGAGCCATCCGATAAGCTGATTCCGAAATCGGACCCGTACCCGGTTGTAAATCAATAAAGAATTCCACCTCTCTACACGGAGGAAAAGCTGGAATCTCCGATGGAAACATATCTTGGAAATCTTGAACCACTCGAATTTCCTCAATTCGAATCTCCGACGTCACTCCTAAGCTAGCAAGTGAAACTATCTCCGGTTCTCCATTACACGTAACCACAGAAAGCCGATTTGCAGACAAGTACCTTCGCACACCTGGCTCGGGAAAGAAAACCAATTTCCGAGCACAGTCTAGAATCACATAATGATACGACAACCAATCCATCCCGAGGATGATCTCGAGAGATAAAAGCGGTAGACAAACCAAATTGACCAGAAAATCCCTATTCTGGATTACTACCAAACAATGCAAACATGCAGTATTCACTACCAAATCCTTAGCAGGAGTCAAAACATTCAAATCAAACGGAAGCACAGATACATTCAAACTCAAACGATTTGCACATGCCAAAGATATGAATGAGTGGGTTGCCCCCGTGTCAATCAAAGCAGTTAAAGAATTACCTGCGATGTGACAGCTCTCATGGATGGCATTGCTAGCCTGCCCACTCAGTTCAGTGCCCATACAGTAAGCACGTGCCTTTGCCGCAGGTCTGGCACCCTGTGAACCTTGTGCCACATTTGCCGATGGCCCAGTCTTCGGGGCTCTGCAATCTCTAGCAAAGTGTCCCGGCTTCTTGCAATTGTAGCAGGTGTTTCCCACTTTCGGTTGCGTGCACTCATTAGAAAAATGCCCCGCTTCTCCACAGTTGTAGCAAGTCCCCTTACTACCCTCCGATTTTCCCCGGGTTCCCTGATTCACCGATCTGCCCGGTCCTTTACTGTGCTGAGGACGGTTATAAGGCTTACTCCCTTGCCTCCCACTATTCTGAGTCGAACCGCGATCATTGGTACGACTTGGTCCTCCGGCATTAGAATTCCCTTGACGGTTCACCCGCTTATTCTTCATGTCTTCCACCTCTTGGCACTTTTCAACCAAGACCTGGAATTGTCGAATACCCAATGGCACAACCGCATCCTGCAGTTCGTACCTCAGCCCATCTTGGAATCTACGGCACATATAATCCTCATCTATCCCATCCCTAAAGAAGCGGAAGAAACGGGATAGTGATTCGAACTTCTTGGCATATGCCTCAACATTCATGCCCGCTTGCCTTAGCCTCAGAAACTCTTCCCCATACCTTTCCCTAGCTGTATCGGGGAAGTATTTGGCCAAGAACCTCCTCTTGAAATTCTCCCAACTTAATTCTTCATGAACATTCTCCATGATCAGTCGGGTGTTCCTCCACCAATACTCAGAACCCCCGAGTAATTGATAGGTAGCTAAGACCACCTTCTCTCCTTCCGGACAATGAATTGCCCCGAATATCCTCTCCACAGATTGGAGCCATAGATCAGCAGTTTCCGGACCTCCCTCCCCATTAAACTTAGGAGGAGTTTGGTGGTTGAAATTCGAAAGAAGTTTAGATCCAGCCGCAAGTATTTCCCTTTCGCGCTTTTCCAGATCCCTCTGCGCCTTAGCATGGCTCTGAGCAGTCACAGCCGCTGCCATCGTATGCATGGCATAAGCCATCTGGTTTATATCAACATTATCCGTCATAGGTGCTGTAGGTGCCCTTCTTGGAGGCATTCTAGTCTGCACAATACCAATTCTGATTAGATTCCTTATCCAAACATTTCCGAGTCTCAACAGAAATCTCATACAACGGTTACTAACACATAACCCGACACCGAACAACCACTAGAACTAACCCCACACTAGTTACGTTCTAACCGACTCTGGACTAACGACTCAAGTATACACTTTCCCTTTGAAGATTTAAAGCCGAGCTCTGATACCAAAATGTAACACCCCGTTTTTCGAAAGCCAAAAAGGGCATTATTTTTTTTTTCTTTTTCAACTAACACTCAGAGTGCGCATAATAGTTTTTAAATGAACCGGCATTCAAATATACAAAAGAACTCATTACCAAAAGGTGCTTCGACAAGCAAAGTGTATTTCCTGAATAATTACAATCCAAGTCTAAGTACCAAAACAAGTTAGAAATCCTATGCTAACCAAAAAGCACGGTGCACAAAACACACCGGCGCATAGTCTAACTATTCTAGGCTACAGCTCCAACCGCTCACTGGGGCCTGGAACAGCCACCGTTGTCACCACGACCTAACCCCTCATCTGGGTGGGATGAGCCCGCAAATGAAAGAAAGGGTCACCACAAAAATATAGTATGTATATATGTAACCGGTGCGAAAGATGTACACATAACAAATTTCCACGAAACACAAGAGAAAGCTCTTAAACTCAAAGGTAATTCCCACCAACGGGCTTATATATATGATGCACACCAAGCCTAATGCAGACTTCTACAATGAGTGTGACAACCGATTACTGGTTCGTCACATGCATGATTTTCCGGAAAATTAACCTCTCCTCGAAGAGTCGTGGGGTAGGCAAAGCCACACAGAAATATACGTACCCGCACTAAAGATTTGCCACACAAGGCAGGTGAAGTCACACAGACAAACACCAGGCGAAGTCACACAGACAAACACCAACTCAATATAAATCCAGAGGGATTTGGCGAAGCCACACAGTCAAACGCCCGGTACGTAGGCAAAGTCACACAGACATACACCTAGGCACGCAACTATGAAATGCATGGCATATATTCTCTTCGGCATATACGGGATAGTCACACAAGACAAAATCCTCGCGCAGTCCTATCTGACGCACGCATTCATATATGCTCATGCAAACATTCACATAGCCTAAAGCCTATGCACAAGCATCACAACATACATACATTTTCTCAATCATATGTAAATTGCTCACGTAATTATAAACACGTTCTCATCAACGAGAATACATAAGTACAAACATGCCAAAGCACACAGCAAATGCATAAACAGCAAATTCAAGCATGTCGTAACCTTTTTAAAAGACGGAAATAAAGTGGAGCCCTTACCTCGTCAAGCACTCAACTATCACACGATCGCACAACACTTACTTGCTTCCTAAAACAAGCAAAGTATTCAATCAAGACCATAACCAATCAATCCTTAATGATTTGGACTCTAGAACCCCAAAACCCAAAGGTTTTCTAAGGTAAAATCCTTCTTCCGGATTCTCTACCAAAAACTACCGTATTGATCAACCCCCATGAGTTATTTGTACTATTTTTAGGACCCAAAACAGTAGGCCAAAGTCTTAAATAATTTGAAATGCAAAATGGCCGTTTTCTTGCGTTATAAGTTACGTACTTTCCGAGTACCCGAAAAACTCGTTTCCAATCCCAACCACTTCCATAAATTAATAAAAAGGGATTAGAAAGTTAAAAACCAAGTTTAGAAATCAGAATCCAAAATTTCAAGTCCCAGAGCTCGCCCTGGCGAGTTGGTGGCGAGTGAAGGCAGAGAGTACTGGTCTTACTCGCTCTGGAGCTCGCCCTGGCGTGTTGTCAGGACCTGTGACACTCGCCCTGGCGAGTAACCACTCGCTCAGCGAGTTTCAACTGTCATGACAGCAAAAGACAGCAACTCACACCACCTTTTTCCACCCCAAGCCTAGTTTGATTCTATTAGTTCCCAACATCTTTTCAAGGCATAAAAGCAACCCATTTTCATAAGCAAGCAACACATTTCCGAAAGCATGTTGGTTGCTTCGAGTGCAAGTTATTTGATTTTCATTTCCAAAATCAAAACCAAATCCAAGCACAAGTTTTATTACGGGCCTTAACCGTCCGGTAATCATTTTCAAACATGTTTTCAAGGTAAATAGCGACACCACATGTCACAATAGTTTTAAACCATTTTGACCCCAAAACACTACCCAAAACACTTAGGAAATATTTTCATAAACCTCAAAATATTTTTCATCGGATTTTTCCAAAACAAAACCATACAACGCATTTCCCTTTCGCCCAAAGGTTCAAAGACAACTTTTCTTTTCAAAACCTTACAACATAACCTCATGTAATTGATCAATACTCTAAACTTTCAAAACCCTAACTTTTCTCATGAGATTTTTCACCAACTCATGGAAAACAAAACAACAAAGCCTACACATGCTTCTCTAGACCTCATGAACAACATTCATGGAACAAAAACTAGCAAGAACAACATTTCTCACCAAACCCTCTTAAGAACATAAACCCAAAAATTCTTAAACTCTATAAGTCTACCAACCTAAGAGATGAGAAGAGAGGGTTACCTTTAGAAAGTGATTCTCTACAACTTTCTTCAAAGCTCCAAAGCTTGAAATGGAGTGAAATGGTGAAGAATGGAAAATTTGTGAAGGTTAAGGTTAAGAAATGGAGTTCCACGTGAAAGAGAGAAAGAAAGGAGTGGCGTTTATGATTTTCTTAAGTCCACAATCAACAAACCTCCTTACTATGCCAATGCTCTTGCTCACTCATGGCCATTGGATCAAAAGACAAAATGCCAAGACACAACCCTAGCCATTGGATCAAACCAAACCAAATCCACTTGAGATAAAACTCAAAACCTCATAGAAACACTCACACGTTCAGCTCTCGCGCGCCGCGACGAACGAAACCCACCAAAACAGAAAACCTACGGAAAGAACGTCTAACGTTTCACAATTCCAAAACTTATCGCCGAATCTTTTTCCGCGACTGTAATTTTCTTCCATACCTTGGAAAATTAATCTCAGAATATATCCTCACTCGCGCAGATATATAAAACTTCCATCCGAAACCTCACTCAAAACAGACGCAGTAAGATTTTCCATCCGCGGGTAAAATCCTACTCGTTTTTCCAAAAACAAGAATAATCCACAACTTATTATTCTGAAACCACAAGTAACTTCTTATTCAAGCAACAGGATCACAAGACAAAAGTCTGTACAATTACAGTGCACGAGCACGAAACAGACTCGATTACAGCAAAAGCTAATAATTACACGATGTTTCGTCACACGAACACATCGAACCCTAATATTCCTTAAACCAACTATACAAAGAAATCTTGGGTCTTACAATTATCTTAGTTGTAAGTTATCTAGTCAAGTAATGAGTATGTGTTCTTTGATCTTGATTCATGGTGAATGTTATGCTTTATGATTGTAATGGTTGTATGTGCTTAAAGTTATCTTTGTGTAGTTTTGACTTGCTTGTATTTGTTTATGAATTCCATGATAAGTGACTGATAATAACACGATATAATTGTGCGTAATTGATAATGAATATGCATTCATCATTGTTGTTTTGATTTCAAGATAATGACTTACGTGATAATGTCTTCTTGTTATTGATCTATTTAAAATGATTATGTTCGCATATTAGTATAGATTTATTTGTTGATGAAAATCTATGATTATATGAAATTAAGTATGATTGTGTATGCATGTGTCGTAAATAATTGTTGTAATAATTTATTTATGATGATTACTTGTGTAGTATGATTGAATTAATTAAATGATGATATGAATGATGATATGTATGTATGTATTCGTGGAATTAATTGAGAATTTATATGCATGAATGAAATAGTGGAATTACTTGAATACTTTAACATGATTATGATTGATGAATATTCATGAAATCTTTGTGATATAGGAAGATAAGAATGTATTGATGAATTCTATGTATTCCAATAACTTATTGATAATGTGTGATATTAATTTCATGAATTTCATTGCTAGTTTCTCGTTAATATATTGTCTTCTTGATTCTTGAAAATTTGTGTTTTAATTGGCAATGACTTTAGCATTTATAATTCTCGCTTCATGTTTGATTGCTAATGTAATGGTGAATTAAGTTCTAGTTTGTTAATGTTTGAATTGTTATGTGCAAAATATGATAATTAGGTAATTTCACATGTTCTGATGTTGATTCATGATTATTACTATGCCTCTATGTTGATTATAACTCTGTATGCTTAAGGTCACGACTCTTGTATTTTAATCAACCATAATTAGAGATTTTGTGAATTGTGTGATTCTAACATGATTCAATTATATTTGTTGATTGATGATGGATGATGTTTTGCTCTAGTTGCTCAAATACGAGACTTGTTGTTTCCTTTGTATTGTAGCATGAGTAGATTAAATGTCAAGATAGTAATGGTTTGATTATTAGAACTAGTATAGGATAATGAAATTTATTTTATGCAACATAGATTCAATATTACTTAGATATTATAATTGAATTGATAGTTTAATGTTATTATTTGTAATAGAGTTTATGTGTATTATTATGCATGTCCTTATGTGTGATTTGTGTGATGTTCTATATGGCATGATAATTTTAGAACTAGAGTATTAATTGGTAATGAGGTCGATTGAATTTTAGGATATGTTTGACCTATATTTTGTTTATAACATGCACTAGATTATTGCCATGAAACTCGATTCATTCTTTTCATCATTGCGAATTATACTATGTGACTATGTCATTTTCTCTAAGATAAATTTGATAGATATGAAGCACATGTTTTGATTGTTCTATCCTACCATGTTAATTACCTTGCTAAGTTGATTATTTTCTCGAATGATATGCTTACATAAATATGAATTGTTGACCTAATTGAAAAATTGCTATCATGGTAAATGCATCGTTTCCTTCTTTTAATGTGATCCTTAATTCTTAGAAAATATATGCTATGTTTATGTCGATATAAATTGTTGAGTTCTTAGGATTTATTGTTGTGGAATATTGATCTCTCTTGTTTTAATTTGATTCTTAACTTTCAAAGTTTCGAGACAATGTATGCTAATTAAATGTTTATGTGAGATGTTGAGATATGCTTTTGTATAATCATGCGTAAATGCTTTATATGTCTATTCATTTGTGTTACTTCAATATTATGTTTATTTATTGATGTTAATAAATGCTTAAGTGTTATATTGCATGTTTCGTAGTTCACCCTTGTATGTGGCATGTGTGTGGACACTGTCGATACTAGTTTCCTTTTGGGAGGAATAAGTTTAGAACCGTAGAACCTACAGTTAGGTGTGAGAATCGGTAAGTTCTAGATGAAGTTGCGAATGAGTTGAGATAAGTTGGGGAGAAAGTTATATTCCTTGGATATGTTTGAGTATAGGAGAATGAGATAGATAGAGATGAATAAGTGGTATGAGGGAATAGTTAAAATTTCTAAGGATTCATATTTTGGGTTGAGTTGTCATCCGAGTTAAGTTAAGCACGAAGTAATTATTAATGGGAGATATGGATAAGTAAGTTAACTATCGAAAAGACGTGTTGAGAAGGAGTTAAGTGATTGTCTATCGGAAAATGATTGAGTATAGAAACGATGATGGGGAATAAAAGATTAAAAGTGGTGTTTAGTATATTGAAGATGGCTATGGCCTATGGCATAAGTGTGTGATTTAAGGATGGACTTAGGCTATATTTAGATATAAGAATCTCAATAAGAGAAGTGATGTTGAGCGACTAAGAAGTAGTGAAAGAGATGAGAGTGAATATACGACGACGATAGTAGTCTAAGAAGGTAAATGTTTTTGGTTAAGAAAGCACAAAAGTTAGGCAAGGGATATTTTGGAGATGACGTAGTTATGTTGGGACATGATGTTTTAAAAAGGATGTATTTTTCCGGAACGAAGTTGGTTAGTTATTTGTTGTAATTAGTCTTGTCGAAAACTATGATGAAAGATGAGTGTGAAGCGATGAATTGAGAGGTTAGAGATTGTGTTGGAAGTTGGCATAAGCATGAGTACTATTGTGAAAGGAAGAATTATGTCATTAAGTAAGTAGTTTCAAGGGTTATTAAGAGGATTTGGAGAACCCACTTGGTAAGTGGATATGGAATGATAAAATTTAGAACGCGGTTTGGATAAGAATTGGACATGAAATATACGGATTAAGGAGAACCGTGTGATCGAAGTTGAAAATAAGGATTTATGGAACATCGAGAAGTTGTGGATATCCTTTTGGAGATGAGGATTATTTAGAGTGTAGTATTATGAAGGGTACTTATGATGGTGGAAAGTTTATGTTAAGAGAACATGTTTGAAGTTTGGTAAAGATGGTTTATGCTACCATCATGGTTATCGGCTACTTATTGACAAATTAAGGAATTGATCAACCTTAATCTCTTGTTGATAGTAAACGAAAATTGTGTGGATTGGAATAAACTAGTTTTGTCAAATTTGATAATGTGTGGAGTTTGGAAATTTTGTGGAAAATTGGATGATGTGACCTTAATCGATTTGTTTTATTCGCGCAATTTTCGAGGGCGAAAATTCTTTTAGTGGGGGAAAGTTGTAACGACCCAATTTTATTAATTCTTTATTTATGTGTGATTATTATATTTATTTATTTATGTATGTTTATTAACTTGTGTTGAATTGTATTATTATTATTTAGTTAAGTTACTAGATATAATTATGCATGTTATTTAGTCATAGGAGTTAATTGGATGGAATAGAATTATTGGGCTTTGGTATTGGGCCTAGGTTAAGTTAGTAAGGGTGTTTTGGTAATTGATGAGTGGTAACCTAGTTATAAAAGGGGAAAGTTAGAGAGAGAAACTCATTTGTCACAAATTTTGGTGGAGGAAGAAAGAGAAATGAGAGAAAGGGAGGTAGAGAGAAAGTGTAGAAGAACCAAGCTTGAAGATGTAGAAGGGAGTCAAAGTGTAGAGCTTAGAGATTTAAAGCTTCAATCTAAGGTATGAGGTTAGATAATATAATTAGAGTGAGCATAGAGAGGGGAGAATGTCTATTTCTCCATTCCCAAACTCTCTACACTCTTTTCTTTTGGGTGGGTGTTTTCATTGAATAAAAATGATACATTTGCATGATTTAATGATTATTGAGCTTATTACAATATGAAATTATGAATCTTGGGGTTTTGAAATGGGAATTTGTAGATGTTTGTGAAGGATTTTATGTTATTATGAAGTTTTGAATAAATACATGAAAATCATTACTTTTGGATGAAATGATGTTTGATGATGTTATAAGTTGTACTTCTATGCTTAGTATGATTATAAATGACTAAAGTTGCTTCCTTTATGTGTTTCTATGTATTGGCTAATGATTTAAGAACATTTGAGTTAATGGGTTACAACTTGTATTTTGGAAAATCAAGGAATTGTGTAAGAAAAACTATCTTTTAGAAAACCTGAAGAAAGATCGTACTTTTTGACCCCTTTAGACTTCGAATTGGAATTTTTGTTAAACATGAAAGTTGTAGGTCTCGTTCTTAGCTTTCCAACGCATGTTCACTCATCGCGTTTGGATCAACGTAGCCCAAGTTATGACCATTTTGGTGAGACAGACTTCTGCAGGAAGAATCTGTCAATTTCGCTTGCGCGAACCTAGCTCGCTTGCGCGAACTTAATAGCCAGTCAGCAGAGTTGACTTTGACTTTGGTTGACTTTTTGACTTTTGGTTGACTTATGCACCCGGAACCTATTTTTAATGATTTTTCGCGTAGAATCCATTTTTGATGTTAGTTTTTAAAGATCATGCTCGAATTATTCTGTTTTGGTGTAGAATTGTTATACTTTGTTAATTGAATTAATCACTTACTATATGTACTTGAATTGTGTATAGAATGATGAATTGAGTTGTGATATCATATATGTGTGACGATTAGAAGTTAATTAATGATGATTTTGATATATAATTACAAGTATATTGTTGAGTTATGATAGGATACTTGGGTTAGTATTGAATTATGAATAAATGAGTAATTGTGATAATGTTATTATTGAATATGTATGCTTGATTACTTGCGAGATTTATTGAATATGATTTAATCAATGGGATGATATATCTTCAATTAAGTTATTGAGATATGTTTGTGTGTGATATCCTTATAGGATGAGATGATTAAATTATATGATTGGTAATCTAGCATACATGCATCATTTTGTATGATGAGCAGATACTTTAGAGGGGATCCTAAAGTATGGCAGATATCTTAGTAGCTGCGGGACTAAGATATATTTGGAATAAGTTTTCCAATAACTATAAGGTACCACATGCACTTAGTAATATTACTAGGATGCATTGCATGAATGTGGCATTAGATTGCATTAGGAGATGAAGGTGAATAATTATATGGTAGTTGTCATTATTGTGCATCCTTGATCTTTTGTGATTAAATGTGATACTTGGCATTGATTGTTAATCTTTAACAAAACGATTATGTGTATTATGAGATGTGTAATAATGATTGATAATTGATGATGATGTATATGTATTTGTCAATTGATTTGAGAATGAAATATTATTATGATGCAATGTATTTTACGATTATAAAATACGAATGATATGAGATTGATATCTTTTATTGACTGAGTTGCTAGACATGAGCATGTCATGTCCTAAGTATTAAGTGTCCTTGTACTTAGATTCTTTTTACGGTTATATTATCTAACCCTCTGTTTTGTGTATGTGCTGGATTTGGGATCCAGGTTCTCAGGTTATGTTTGTGACCGAGTCGACGGTGAAGCTCCGCTCTGATCATGACACGGGGTTGGGATCATTTATATATTGTGTATTCAGAGTCTTGCTTCTTATTTGTAATGTATATAAAGATGTATTTTCCTAGAAATTTATCTTGTACAATAATTGTTTTACTAATTAAGTTATTAGTAAGCTTTTATGTGTACGATGTAATACTCGAACCAAACCTTTTATAAATCAAATTTTATTTCCGTTGCATATTCTCGAGTAATATTTTATAAAGGTATATTTATATAATTATGGGTTTGGGTGTTACAATTGACATGTGATTTACTCGATCCTTAAAACTTGTGTTTTAATTGGTGTTGACTTATGAATTTATTGTTTCATAAATGTTGATAAGTTGTGATGTGTTTATTTTATGAATATACTTAGTGATTGTTTATTCATGAACTATGAGTAATATGAATTGGATTATGTGAAGGTGTGAAAAACACAAGAAGGGGGGGTTGAATTGTGTTTTGGGTAATTTAAAAATTTCTTCTAAGTTACAGAGAACTTATCAGAGTTTGCAGCGGTTTAGAAAACAAAACACAATTAAGAATAACTTTGAAGGTAGAGAGAAAGAGAGAAAGATAGAGACAGAGATTTTTATACTGGTTCCCCTCACAAACCGAGAGTACGTCCAGTCCTCTTGTACTTCCAAGAGAGTTCACTATAATCACCAAAGATTACAATTGCTCAAGCACACAAGCAAGAGACTTCCAATGCTCAAGTATACAAACAAGAGACTTCCTAATGCTCAAGCACGCAGGCAAGAGACTTCAATACACAAGTTTAGAAAAACAGAGTATGAACAATTGATATGAAGATCAATGTTCAGTTACAAATTAAATACAACTTTTGATACAAGACTTAACTTAGAATCTTAATACAAAATTCTAAGGTTCAACTAATGAATTAACAGAAGCTGAAACTGGAGTCTTGGATTTCGAATATGAGTTCAAGTTGTATTTGCAGATTTGTGCTTTAGGATGAATTTAGCAGAGTAACAGCTCTTTTCAAAATGTTCAAGTGTCGTATCCCAAAGCTTCAAACTTGCTCCAATTTATAGATGAAGGTGGAGCGTGTTTGATTTGAATTTGATGCGGTGAGATTGCGCCAGCTGTAGATAGTACCTTGATATCCAAATCAGGTAACCTTGTATGCGATCAATCTTGGAGAGAAAGTTTTATCCAAATCAGGTAAAGAGTTCGTACGATGGTACAAACGTCACTATTCTGTGGATAAGATTGATTCCATCAGCTTTTGAAATGTCAGAGTATAATCATTGATGCAGAGAATGTTCTTCTGACAAAACGGCTCTCACTGCTCTTATCAGAGTCTGATATGCATCTTCTGATGAATAAAATTTGCATCCTCTGATGAATCTAAATATGCATCTTCTGACGTCTTCAAGTTCTGATCAGAGTTTGCTATGCCATATCAGAGCTTCCAATGTGCTTTAAATGAATATAAAAATTAACTTGAATATCTGCACACTTGGATTAAATAATTAGTATACCCTATTGTATATTAATACTTTTGTTATCATCAAAACTTAATTGGATCATGTCAGAACCTCTTTTCTTTTATACGTACCATGTATCAGAAGTTCAAATTTCAACTAATATTTTCCTCAAATTTATATAGTATATAGACATAACTTAAAAATTAAAAATTTGGAATTTGGTTTCAGTTTAGCATCTCATAAATTAATAACAGCTCTTACTCCCCCTTTTGTCATTAAACAAAAAGATAAAACTGACAAGAAATAAATGACAGATTTGAAAAAAAAATGGTCAACAGTAGAGTTTCAATGCAGTCAAGGTGGTTACAACTACTCCAATTAAATGGCTTGTCGTAGAAACCAAGAACTTGTCTATTTTGAAACTACTATTTAAGGACCATGATCTTTGTCATTTCACTCAACACTTCCATTTCATTGTGAAAAATCAACAATGGAGAAGGATAGAAAAGTGATCAAAAGTAAGAGAGAGCAGGAGAAGAAGAAGAAGAAAGTGAAGATTCAACATGACTCAGAGTCTAAGAAGAAACTTCAGAAGATGAGAGCATCAACTTCTGCTCCTGTCAGAGTCAAATATCAAACGAGATCCAAGGCTAAACAACAAGAGTCCTTATCAGAGTCAGAATCTGAATGGGATTCTGATTGGAAGGAATTCTTAAGTACATATGTTCCTCCCAAGGAAGAATACTCCTCTTCATAATCAATGAGATCACTTTTCATTGATTTCTCAATAAGGAAGTGAAGAGAATGTCGTGAACTCTTCCATTTCCCTTAGATTCAAATAAGCTAGATTTAGGACTAGCTGTTTTATGTAGGATCCAAGTGAAAAGGTGGATAAAAACTTATGTAATCAACAATTTTCAATTGAATAAACTCATTATTTAGCTTTGAAATCTTTGTGTGATTTTTGTCTCAAAATCATTTATGAAAGCATAAAAGAAATGATCAGTAAATAATAAACATAGAAATAAATAAAGAACACATAGGATAACTGAATAAACAACAGAGTACTTAAAGAAAATATTCAACAAGTTACAAAACATATATCAGAACATGATAAATATTAAACAAATAATCAGAATATGTGCTTAGAATCCTAGGGGTTAAGGTTGATCAGGTTGCTGAGGTAATCTTGCATTGATACTTTGAAGAGTTTTCATAATAGCAGCCAGCATAGAAGAATGCTCATCAAGCCTTCTTTGAAAATTTTCCTGATTTTCCAATACATGCTGAGCATACTCTGGTGCATTTCTAGCCAGTTGCTCAAGCCTTGCTTGTTCAGCAGCTCTTCTAGCTTCTTCTGCTAGCCTGGCTTGCTCAGCAGCTTGCCTTTCCCTTTCTCTAAGCTCATCCTCCAATCTTTTTCTTTCCCTCTCCTCAGCTTCCAATCTTTCCATTTCACGCCTCTCCTCCTCTTCTTTCCTTGCTATCTCATTTCTCAAACTCAAGTCTGTAGTATACGCTTTCCTGACAGAGCGAATCATGAGTACCAGATTTTTCTCCATAAGGTCACACTCTTTGTCAATATGTGCTATGTCAATAGACCTGTGTGGAATGGCACTGGACATTCTCCTAAGATTCTTGTCAACAGCTTGCAGCAGGCTAGTGATGTCATCTTGAGTTTGGTCAAGAGGTTCATTGACAATTCTTGAGGGTAGGTGAGGTGGGAAAAATATGCAGTCCATAGAGAGATCCTGCAAAAGGTGTTGGAGATGTTGTGATTGGTCAGGAGGGGTTCTTTGTATGACTTCAAGATTCATAGTCTCATTTATCTGTTGAACATGTGTCTTGATTGGTGTAGGTAAATCACATGAGTTGTCCATATCCACATGTTGTGGGGATTTCTCATGAACATGTTCATCAGCATGATGAGTTTCTGAGGCTTGGTCTTTATCAGGTTCTGGTGATTTTTGGTGGTCAGGTTCTGATTGAGTATTTTCTGGTGGATTTTGATGTTCTGGTTGGGTAGTCTCTGGTTCAGTATTTTCTGGTTGAGGTGATGATGGTTGTGTTTGAGTGTTTTCATGATGAACAATCTCAGAGTTTGGTTGGGGATCATTTTGTGGTTCATCTTGTTGTGGTGTTGTGGTAGGTATTTCTTGATAGTTGGGGGATTGTGTAGGTGGAGGTGATGGGGTTTTATCAGAATCATCATCAAGAGAAAGTTGAGTAGCAGGTGCGGTGCTTGTAGAAGCTTGCGCTGCATCATTGCATATAAGATTAGCCTGAGATTCTGATGGGTGATATAGGGTGAGTTTAAACTGCTCTGATGATAGTTGGTTCTCAGAAATGTCAATGACTTTCTCAGAATTAACTCCTTTTAAAATCTTATCAAAAGCTTGTTTAACTCTTATTTCAGAAGGGAATTGAAGTCTTCTGAAATAATCTCTAAACCCTTTGCTGCCTCCAAGAAAATTAGAAAGCTTACCAATTTCATTTCCATACAGAGTCTGCTGTTCCAGCAGATTGTGAGGATCATTCCTTTGTGGGAGCTTCTTGTGCATATTATGAAATTCAGATTCTTCTACGCCACACTCATAACCATCCTTCAGAGCCTCTTGCTTCCTATTAAACTCTTCAACCTTAGCCAATGCTGCCTGCATCACAGCTTCTTCCTTCTCATCATCTGTGAGATCCAACAACAGTTTCTTAACCTTTGGTTTCCTTGATGTTCTTGGAGTTGTGGTCTTTGGAGCCTTAGCAGCTTTCTTTCCAGCAGGACTTTTGGCAGCCTTTCTCTTGACTGGTGCTAGTTTAAGAGGCTGTTCCAAAAGCCTTGATTGACGAACTGTAAGTCTTGTAGGTTCCCCATCTCCTATATCAGCACCTAGCTTTTTCATGAAATCTGCATGTGCTTCTATTACTCTCTTTGCTTCACTATCTCTGACATGCACAAGCCAACTTTCACCAATGCCTTTCTCAGAGTTTCTGAGTAACAGAGGATGTGTTGGATGAATTATCTCATTATTCTTCACCAGCCTTAAATACCTTAGTGAAGTACTGTTCACAATCTTGGAACCAAGCATAAAGGTACTTAATCCAGGAAGATATGGAGTAACAGCATCCAACAAACCACACTGTGCAAACATGTGGCTCAGTAGTCTTGAGTGTCTAACAATAGCTTTGCTAGAGATAATAGATGTGCACAAGTTATCAAAAATAAGCCTTCCAATATCAACGATATTCCCTTTAGCAACATTGTATGTGAACAGCTTCTGAACACTTGATATTTGATCTGTGCCTCCCAATTTTGGCAGAACACTATCAATCAGGATCCTGTAGATTATCTTGCAATTGTTTGTCCATTCAAACTTATCCTTAGGGTCGGTCTTAGGTTTGAACAGATATTCCTCCACTTCATGACCTACTTCATCAGACTGTCTGATTATCACACCATCATGCTTGAGCTTCAGAGCCTCAAGAATGTGGCAGAGTCTGATGGAGATTCTGAATCCAGCCACGAAGGATTCAATCTCAGTTGAGTAAAATGATCTCAAACCCATTTCTTCTGGGGTTCTCTCTTTCCATTCAGGGTGTTTTTCCATCATTTCCCTGACTTTCTTATCATAGACATCTCTTGTAATGACAGAAGCTTTCATCCAAAATTCCTTTACCAATTCAGAGTAGGTTGGTCCATTGAGAAGATCAAAGTAATATTCCAAACCTTGCTTTTTGTAGAGGTTGACAACATCAGCGAAACCGTTTACCCTAATGCTCTCAAGATCAACGGGACTCTCAATAGCCACATTGATTTCGTCATATTTGTACGGTCGTTGATCTTTTGCAAACTCAGTAGGATTGGATTCATTGGGTAGAATCATACAAGTTCTATTCAAGAATGTTGATGAGGATGCCATGGATGAGATATGGAATTTTAGGGTTACTAGAGAGGAAGAAAGAAATTTCTCTGTGGTTTAGAAGAATGAAAGTGTAGGTTGTGAGAGTGCAAAAGTGTGAATGTGAACAGTTAGTGTGTTTAAATAGAAACTTACGCGCAAAAACAAGTACACAAACACAGGGGTAGTAGAGTATTTTACCACAATTGGGAAATTAGAATGCTAATCATCATTAACCAACTTCTTTATCCTCTTACAACAAGACATGTGTATTAGAAGATTGTTAAATTACTGACACGTAAGTTTGAGAAAACGAAAGGGTTTTTACAAAAGATTTTCACTTACGCGCCAGAACCATTTACCTTCTAATCAGATTCTGATAGCATGTCAGAAGATACTCTCATCACATCTTCTGATACAGAAGGTTCTAATGACTTCATCTTCTGATAGCTATTAGATTCTCACAAACTCAATTTTTCATTAGAGTCTAAGTTAATCAGAGATTTCCATCATGTTCAGATTCTTTTTGATAAAATCAAAACGTTCAACAGCTAAAGGTTTTGTAAAGATATCAGCCCATTGATTTTCAGTTTCAATGAACTTAAGGTCAATTACACCTTTTTGAACATAGTCTCTGATGAAATGATGTTTAATCTCAATATGCTTAGCTCTTGAATGTAAAATAGGGTTTTTAGAAAGGTGAATAGCTGCAGTATTGTCACAATATAAAGGAATATTGTTACTGCTGATTTGATAATCTTCCAATTGATATTTCATCCAGAGTAGTTGTGTACAACATTTAGCTGCTGATATGTATTCAGCTTCTGCTGTTGACATAGCTATGGTGGTTTGCCTTTTACTGGCCCATGAAATTAAATTCTCACCAATAAACTGGCAATTACCACTGGTGGATTTTCTTTCAATTCTATCACCAGCATAGTCAGCATCACAGAAACCAATCAGCTTGTAGTCATTGGATTTCTGATACAGTAATCCAATGTTACAAGTGGCTTTCAAATACCTAATGATTCTCTTCACAGCAGTGAGATGAGATTCTCTAGGATCTGATTGAAATCTTGCACACAAACAGACACTGAATAGAATATCAGGTCTTGAGGCAGTTAGATAAAGAAGAGATCCAATCATACCTCTATACAGCTTCTGATCAACCTTGCCTTCAGACTCTTCTTTGCCTAGACTTGATGTAGGATGCATTGGAGTATTCATGGGTTTGCAATCTTCTAAATTGAACTTCTTCAGAAGATCCTTTATATATTTAGATTGATGAATGAATGTTCCTTTCTCTGTTTGATTTATTTGAATACCAAGAAAGAACTTCAATTCTCCCATCATGCTCATTTCAAACTCATCCTGCATAAGCTTAGAAAAATTCTTGCAAAGAGTGGCATTAGTTGATCCAAAAATAATATCATCAACATATATTTGAATGATTAAAATGTCTTTCTTAAGGGTCTTTTTGAAAAGTGTGTTGTCAACTTGCCCTTTTTCAAAACCATTGTCAACCAAAAAAGTACTCAATCTCTCATACCAAGCTCTGGGAGCTTGTTTGAGTCCATAGAGTGACTTCTTTAGTCTGAACACATGATCAGGGTTTGTCAAATCTTCAAAACCAGGAGGTTGTTTGACATTCACTTCTTCAGATATGACACCATTTAGAAAAGCACTTTTCACATCCATTTGATATAGAGTAATACCATTATTTACTGCATAAGATAAAAGTAACCTGATTGCTTCCAGTCTTGCTACTGGAGCATATGTTTCAGTGAAGTCAATTCCTTCTTGTTGACTGTATCCTTGTGCAACAAGTCTTGCTTTGTTCCTTGTGACTTCACCTTGTTCATTCAATTTGTTTCTGTATACCCATTTTGTTCCAATAATGTTCTTATGCTTGGGTTTGGGTACCAGATCCCACACATCATTTCTCTTGAATTGATTTAACTCTTCTTCCATTGCAACTATCCAAGCATCATCTGATAGAGCTTCGCTTGTTGTCTTGGGTTCAATTAAGGAAACTAATTCAAATAATGATTCTTCAACTCTGAAGTTTGACCTTGTTTTTCTTGGACTATTCTTGTTTCCTAAGATGAGCTCTTCAGGATGTGATGATTTATATTTGAATGTGTTCCTTGGAATATCAGATTCTTCAGGGTTATCATCAATAGTTTGATGTTCTTGAGCAGCATCAGAAGATGCATCTTCTTGAGCTTCAGAGTCTTCTATAGATTCTATGTTGTTATCATACTCTGGAGCTTCATCTTCTGACTCATCAGATCCTGACAAATCTTTAACAGGCTCTGACTTTTTATCATCAGGCTCTTTGTCATCAAACTTTACGTGCATTGATTCTTCCACTATATTAGTTTCAGAATTATACACCCTGTATGACTTAGAGCGTTCAGAGTATCCAATGAAGATACCCTTACAGGCTTTAGAGTCAAATTTCTTAAGATGGACTTTGTTATTCAGAATGTAACATGTACAACCAAATTGATGAAAATAAGAAATATTGGGTTTTCTTCCCTTAAAGAGTTCATATGTTGTTTTGTTCAAAATAGGTCTTATATAGATTCTATTCTGAATATAACAAGCAGTGTTAACAGCTTCTGCCCAAAAGAATTTTGCTAAATTATTTTCATGCATCATGGTGCGTGCCATTTCTTGTAAAGATCTATTCTTTCTCTCAACAACTCCATTTTGTTGTGGAGTTCTGGGAGAAGAGAATTCATGGAGAATTCCATGTTCTTCACAGAATTTTTCAAAAGGTTCATTTTCAAATTCACCACCATGATCACTTCTTACTTTCAAAATTTTTGAATTCTTTTCATTTTGAATCTGGGTGCAGAAGATGCTAAACACTTCATATGTATCATCTTTATTTCTCAGAAATTTTACCCAAGTCCATCTACTATAATCATCCACAATGACTAATCCATATTTCTTACCATTGATTGAGGCAGTGCTAACTGGTCCAAAAAGATCAATGTGTAAGAGTTCCAAAGGTCTAGTAGTGGAGACAATGTTCTTGTTCTTAAAAGAACTTTTGACAATTTTTCCTTTTTGACAGGAACCACAAAGTGAGTCTGAGTGATATTTTATTTTTGGAAGACCTCTGACAAGATTGTCCTTGCTAAGCTTAGAAATTAATCTCCAGTTAGCATGACCCAACCTTTTATGCCAGATCCATTTTTCATCACTTAGTGTCAAAAGACAAAGCACTTGTTGTTCCTTTAAATCAGAAAAATTGACTTTGTACACATTGCCTTTTCTATTCCCCTTGAAAACAATGGATTGATCAGAGTTTCTAATTACAGTACATGAATCCTTATTAAACACAACATCATAATTACTATCACACAATTGACTTATGCTAAGTAAGTTATGATGTAGTCCATCTACTAACCAAACATTAGAAATTGACAAAGAAGAATTACCAACTGTACCTATACCAATGATCCTTCCCTTCTGGTTGCCACCAAACCCTACTGTTCCTCCCTCTTGTTGATTCAGGGTGTGGAATAAAAGCTTGTCTCCTGTCATGTGACGTGAGCAGCCAGAGTCCAGATACCATGAGCTTTCTTTTCTTCTTTGGGTGCATACCTGCAGCATACACTATTTCAGATTTTGGTACTCATACTCTGATGGGTCCTTTTTGGTTAGTTTTGAGAATCTTATCCTTCTTGTTAGAATAATCAGAAGATCTGGAGTCAACTGAGCCTTTAGAAAATTGTTTAGGCTTATGTTGTCTCTGAGACTTTCCTCTTGAGTGTGTCAGAGAAGCAGTTACCAAGTTTGCCTTAGAAGTACTAGTGCCCCGCTTATCAACAGGCTTTGGTACTTTGACAGCTTTAACTTGAGTAGACATGGGTACTGATGTGAGGGGAACCTGGGTTTTAGAAGACTTAGGTTCAGAAGATAATTCATCTTCTGATACCTTATCTAGTGGTTCCAAGGTCACAAGAGTACCAGACACAGTCAGAGGTTCTGATGTACCCTTAGTAAAGTTTGAATAAGATTCTGATGGTGACTTGCTCAACACGACAGGTTTACTTGATTTTCCTACATCAGGACATGTAAGAGAACCAAGTCCTTGCCTTTTATAATAATTGCTAAGTCCACCATGAATTATAGAAGTTACCCTAGTCTTATCTATGTTATGGTGCACAAACTCTTGTAGAGAGATTTCATACTCGTCATAAGGTTTGTGACATGTTCTGCATCCAGTCTCAAGCACCTTAATTGTTTTAAGAGATTTTTGATAGTTTGCTTGAGTCTGGGTGAGATTTTCATTGAGGAGTTTCATTTTTTGTTTGCAAAAATCTAACTCACTCAATTTTTCCATGTACTTCACCATTACATCTTTCAAAGCTTTGGTCATTTGAGTATTAGACATTTTAGATATTACCTCATCAATGTCGTCAGTGTCAGACTCTGAATCATTTTCATTGTCTGACTCACCAATGGCCATAAGCGCTAGGTTTGCTTCTTCAGAGTCTTCATCCTCAGATAGTTCATTAATATCCTCCCATGTTGCCATCAGACTCTTCTTGGCTTTGTTCTTGATCATACTTTTTCTTCCTTTACCCTTGGAGTTGAGTTCAGGACAATCAGCCATGAAGTGTCCAGGCTTATGACAATTGAAACAATTCTTTGTGTCATCCTTCTTCTCTTTGCTGGTGTTGTTTCTTGATCCAGATCCTCTGCCTTGAAAACTTCTGCCCTTCCTTAGTGACCACTTTTGAAAGTTTTTGGATAAGAGTGCAAAGAAATCATCATCTGATCCTTCCTCTTGATTATCTATGGAAGATTCCTCTGCTTCAGATTCTACAACTTTGGCTTTCAGAGCCTTAGATGAAACTGAAATAGATGGCAAAGCCACAGATTTTAGCTTCTTGTGAGGCTCATCAGAAGATAGTTCCATCTCATGACTCATGAGCGAACTTATCAATTCTTCCAAGCCAAGTTTGTCCAAATCTTTAGCTTCTTGGATAGCTGTTACCTTAGGCCTCCACCTTGAAGGTAAGCTTCTCAAAATCTTCCTTACATGATCAGAGGTTGTATAACTTCTTTTTAGAACTTGGAGACCAGCCACAAGAATTTTGAATCTAGAATACATTGATTCAATATTCTCATCATCCTTCATTATAAAAAGTTCATACTGTTGAATCAAAAGAGTAGCCTTTGCCTCTTGAACCTGTTTGTTCCCTTCATATGTGGAACACAAGGAGTCATAGATGCTCTTGGCAGTGGATTTGTCTGTGATCTTGAGGTACTCATCATGAGTTATACATCCAATGAGAAGATCCTTAACTTTGTGATGTTTCTTGTAAAGCTTCTTGTCTGTAGCAGTGAACTTCTTTCTTTCTTCAACAGATAGCCTTCCCTTTTCATCTAGTCCTTGAAAAGTTACCCCTTCTTCAACTAGGTCCCAAAGCTCATCATCTAAACCAATAAGATGACTGTATATTCTATCTTTCCACCAGGAAAAGGTAGAAGCATCTCCTTTGAACTTTGGTGCCTTGTTGCTTGACTTGTCCTCAACATCATAGTCATGAGAAACTGCTTTCATGTTCACACTTGGAGTTCCTTCAGTCATAATGTTTTTCAACTAGAAACTGTTTCACTGTTAGGTGATTAGAAAACAGAACCAGGCTCTGATACCAATTGAAGGTGTGAAAAACACAAGAAGGGGGGGTTGAATTGTGTTTTGGGTAATTTAAAAATTTCTTCTAAGTTACAGAGAACTTATCAGAGTTTGCAGCGGTTTAGAAAACAAAACACAATTAAGAATAACTTTGAAGGTAGAGAGAAAGAGAGAAAGATAGAGAGAGAGATTTTTATACTGGTTCCCCTCACAAACCGAGAGTACGTCCAGTCCTCTTGTACTTCCAAGAGAGTTCACTATAATCACCAAAGATTACAATTGCTCAAGCACACAAGCAAGAGACTTCCAATGCTCAAGTATACAAACAAGAGACTTCCTAATGCTCAAGCACGCAGGCAAGAGACTTCAATACACAAGTTTAGAAAAACAGAGTATGAACAATTGATATGAAGATCAATGTTCAGTTACAAATTAAATACAACTTTTGATACAAGACTTAACTTAGAATCTTAATACAAAATTCTAAGGTTCAACTAATGAATTAACAGAAGCTGAAACTGGAGTCTTGGATTTTGAATATGAGTTCAAGTTGTATTTGCAGTTTTGTGCTTTAGGATGAATTTAGCAGAGTAACGGCTCTTTTCAAAATGTTCAAGTGTCGTATCCCAAAGCTTCAAACTTGCTCCAATTTATAGATGAAGGTGGAGCGTGTTTGATTTGAATTTGATGCGGTGAGATTGCGCCAGCTGTAGATAGTACCTTGATATCCAAATCAGGTAACCTTGTATGCGATCAATCTTGGAGAGAAAGTTTTATCCAAATCAGGTAAAGAGTTCGTACGATGGTACAAACGTCACTATTCTGTGGATAAGATTGATTCCATCAGCTTTTGAAATGTCAGAGTATAATCATTGATGCAGAGAATGTTCTTCTGACAAAACGGCTCTCACTGCTCTTATCAGAGTCTGATATGCATCTTCTGATGAATAAAATTTGCATCCTCTGATGAATCTAAATATGCATCTTCTGACGTCTTCAAGTTCTGATCAGAGTTTGCTATGCCATATCAGAGCTTCCAATGTGCTTTAAATGAATATAAAAATTAACTTGAATATCTGCACACTTGGATTAAATAATTAGTATACCCTATTGTATATTAATACTTTTGTTATCATCAAAACTTAATTGGATCATGTCAGAACCTCTTTTGTTCCAACATTATGTTTATGTTATCTATTCTTTTGGTGAGTATTTGATGAGATTGATAATTATTTTAGTTATAAGTTATCGATTCAAGTATTGAGCATGTATTCTTTGATGTTGATTCATGATGAATGTTACTCTTTTATGATTATAATAGTTGTATGTGCTTAAAGTTATAATCTTTGTGTAGTTTTGACATGATTTTATTTATTTACGATTTCATGATAAATGAGTGATTATAACATGATATAATTGTGCATAAATGACGATGAATATGCATTCATGATTGTTGTTTTTATTTCAAGATAATGACTTAAATGATGATATGTATGTATGTATGTATGTATGTATGTATGTATGTATGTATGTATCTATCTATCCGTGGAATTATTTGAGAATTTATATGCATGAATAAAATAGTGAAATTACTTGAATGCTTTAACATGACGATTATTGGTGAATATTCATGAAAAAATTGTGATCTATTAAGATAAACATGTATTGGTGAATTCTATGTATTCGAATAACTTATTGATTATGTGTGAGGTTGATTTCATGAATTTTATTGTTAGTTCCTCGTCAGTATGTTGTTTTACTTGATTCTTGGAATTTGTGTTTTAATTTGGTAATATCT
Source organism: Trifolium repens (assembly GCA_030408175.1). Lineage (NCBI taxonomy): Eukaryota > Viridiplantae > Streptophyta > Magnoliopsida > Fabales > Fabaceae > Trifolium > Trifolium repens. The sequence goes on along the minus strand of CP125842.1, from coordinate 39,612,437 downwards.
ATAGCATCTATAATTTTTACTTCATGTTTGGAAGTTAATTCATGATTATTACTATGCTTATGTGTTAGCTTATAACTTCATATGCCTAATTAGTACATGAAGTGATTGTATCCTTGTTGATTGGTGATAAATGATGTTTTGCTTTAGTTGCATGAATATGAGACTATTTGTTTTCCTTGTATGTTATCGAGAATAGATTAAATGCAAAGATAGTAATGATTTTGATAGTTGAACTAGTATAGGGTAATGAAATTTATTTTTATACGACGTAGATTCAAATAGTACTTGAGTATGTTTTATAGTTTAATTAAACTATTATAGTGGAGTTTATGTGTATTCTTGAACATGCTCTTATGTGTATTATTGTGCATAATGCTTTATGACATATGATGATTCTAAAACTAGTAGCTATTCCTTATGATGTGAATGATGTTGAAAATCTATATTATTTTCTTTTGAGTGAATGAAACTAGTTTTTCGTGAAAATGGAAAGAATAGAATATTAATGAATTCTAGGATATGTTTGACATATGTTTTTCCTTATATGATTAAGCTAGATTATTTCTCTTGCATGAATATACTTATATGAGTATGATTCGTTGAGTGTTAGAATTGGTGCCATGGAATATTTATCTTTTCTGGTTTTGATGTGATTGTAACTTTCTAAAATTTAGAGAAGATATGTATGCTCCTTAAATGCTTTCATGATTTTGTGTAGATGATTGAACGTCGTGTAAGTTCATTTTTTATCTTGTATAATATGCTTATGTGAAATGTTGTGTCATGCTCTTGTGCGTTCGATTTGTCTTACAAATATTTATTGTTAATCATTGTTGAAGTATTTTGAAATTATTTAAGTGATAAGTATGCTTAGAATGATTTGTGTTTGATGGATAATAATATGCTCTATATTTGTAAATTGTTGCAATGTCTTTTAAGGAGTTGTTAATTGTATCATTCTTTCTTTTGAGAAATTTTGAGAATGAATGAATTCAATGTGATGCGAAATTTGATGATCTTATTTGATTATGTTGATTACCATGCTAAGTTAATTATTTCATTGCATGATTTATGTATATGAATGTGAATCCTTGAGTTACTTAGAATTTGATGTTATGGGATGTTTGTTCTTTTACCATGACCAAACTCTTAGATTGATGATTTAAGAATGAGAAATTTCATGTAAGTATTTATTTGTGTGTCCTTGTGTAGTTTACGCATGTGTTGGTAATGTGTTATTTTTGAATTATTGAAATTTTAGATGAATACAACATGATAGATTAATTGTAGATTATTTGAATATCCTTTACCATGATTCCTATGTGAGTAACTATATGAATTGTGCATTGTGAATGAATCTTTCAAATGCGCTATTTTCATAAACATGTTTTCATGACTTTATGGATTTGTCAAATCGTGAATTCCTCTTTTGATGAATTTTGAAATGTATGAATCTATGTGTGAATGATCTATGTCTCCATAATTGTTTCTCTTATTAGTCGTTATACGATTTTAAATGTGATGTTTTGGTGAGAATGTCTTTGTTTGGTAAGAATGATTGAATTCTTAAGATTTATTGTTGTGGAATATCTATCTTTCTTGTTTTAAGTTGATTCTTGACTTTTAAGTTTAGAGACAATATATGCTAATTAAATGTTCATGCGAGACGATGTGATATGCTTTTGTTTGCTCATGTGTAAATGTTTTACATATTTATTCAGTTATGCTACCTCAATATTATGTTTCCTTACTCATAAATGCTTATGTGTTTCGTACTTAAGAAAACACTATCGTAGCTTGGTAAGGATGATTTGAACCACCAACATAATTATTGTCCATTTATTAACAAATTAAGGAACTGGCCGTCCTTTATCTCTTGTTAATGGATAGACATGATTGTGTTGATTGGATGATACTAATCTTGTCAAACTTTGGTAGTGTCTTGAGTTTGCTAAGAGATGTGGAAAAATGACTTTTATAGAATGTATTGAGTGTGTTTTGTGAACTTGAAATTTTGCGATGGATGTGTATATGTGATGATTATAAATGATTTTGTGAGATTGAGTTATTTGGTAATCCATGATATGTTTAGGGTTATGCTAATTTCGTAATTTTGTGTGACTTTAAATATGTGCGCAACAATGGCATGTGAGTTTGTATTTTGTGGAGTGAAATTTTCGAGGACGAAAATTCTTTAAGGAGGGTAGAGTTGTAACACCCCAAATCTTATATTTTATTTTATTTGATTAATTGATACTATTTAATTAATTGTGTATGTTAATTGATATGTTTTATATGTATCTATACTAATATATAAAGAGGATTCAAATTTTTGGGATGGCTTTTTTGTTATTCCAATTTTACCCTTAAAAAATAACTTTCACATAAAAATAGATTTTCAGTTTTTTTTAGTAAATAATTTTTTTTTCTTCTTAATAACTAAGCACAACTTCTACATAAAAGTAGGTTTTCAGTTTTTTATAGCAAAAATAAAATATATTTTTTCTTCTTAATAACTAACCATAACAAAAAAAGGAGATTACGTAGATATCAATTAACAAAGTCTAATAAAAAGGAGATTAAGTAATTATTTATATTTGCACAATACAGAATATCGATCACACACGAAGAAAAAAAAGAATATTGATTACACAAACGGGCACGGAACGTGCCCGTTTGGCGGCTAGTTAATTAATTGTTGCATTTATATTTGTTGATGATGGGCTTTTATGAGTATTGAGCTTAATTAGAATGAATAAGAGTGTGTGGTAGGATTAAGGGTAATATGGTAATCTAGTGAGTTAGTGGATTGTGTAGAGATAAGAGTGACACTTTGGTTATTATCTTAAAGGGATAGAGTGTCTTGGAGAGAAAGTAGTGACAATGGTGTAAATAGTACAAGAATTTGTGGTAATAGTAAAGTTGAGATTATGAATGGAATTAGTAGTGGAATTAAGGGTAGTATGGAGATTTGACTATAACCTAAGTTGGGGTTATATATAGGAGGTTTTGTGAAGAGTAGTGGTGTGATTTTATTATCATAAAAATGAGAGAAAGAGAAGTTAAGAGAAAGAGAGAGTTGAGAGAGTAGAGAAAGAGAAAGAGATGAAGGAGAAGATCAAATAAAGAATAAGCCATGGTAGATTAAAGGAAATCAAGTGGTGGAGTAGAGATTCCAACTTTATTAAGGTAAGAGGCTTAGATAATATAACTTTGAGATGATCAAAGAGGGGGTAGATGTCTATTCTCCATACCCAAACCCTCTCATCTCTTTTGGTGGGAAATGAGAATCAAGGGAATGTGTTAATGAATTTATGTGTTGTTGTTTGATATTAACATGTTGTTATATGATTCTATTCCCTATTCCTATGATCAATTTCGTGATTTATGAATGATTTGTTGTTGTTGATATTTGAAAATGGGTTTGAATAAAATAAGGAAAAATCTCTACTTTTTACTTAAGATGATGTTTGATGATGTTAAAACTTGTACTTCTAGGTATATACATGATATGTATGCTTAAATGTGATAGCTTTAAGAGTTTATAACATGAAATTCGTGATTTCTATGTGATTCTATGTGAAACCCGTGAGCAGAGCATGAATTTCTGGGTTTGGTCGCCCAGCGACCATTCCGTGGCTTCAAGCCAGGATTCATGTGTTCTTCATTAAACCCAGAATTTTGAGTTGGTCGCCCAGCGACCACCAGCGACCATCCGTCGCCAGGCTTCGCTCTGAGCGATGACCACGCTGTCTTTTTCACTTTTTCGTCGCCGGTTCATCGCTAGTAGTCGCTAAGCGACCAAGACCTGATTTTGAGGAATTTCTTTAAGTTGTATGATGATTGTGAGATTATAACATGATTCGATTTTGTCTTATAACATGTTATAGATTTGTATTAATTGAATCTTGAGTTGGTATGATGATAACATGCTTATATGTGTATGTTTGATTGAAATTGAGAATGATGACTTATGGTTAACTTAGATGTTATGTGTTATTGTACATGCTAATTAACTATGATTAATGTGCATCTTGAGATGAGATTATGTTGATGATGATAGATAATTAGTAATGATGTGTGATTATTAATGATGTATGAGGATTAGTTAATAATGTATGTTGATTAGCTAATGATGTGTGATGATTAGAAGTTAAATAATGATGATGAATTATGATGTTCATGTTTTATGATGATGATTGATTATGGTGAATATTATTATTTAGAGATTGATAATAATAATTGGATGCCTAATTGAATTGAGGTGAATGAATTACTTTATGATATGTGTGTTTGAATGTATATCTTAATGATGATATGATGATGTGAATTTGATGCGAATTGAGAAGGAGTAATAGGGTTGAGCGACCTATTATTCATGAGTAGATATTTAGTGTATCATCATTATATGGTATGTGTACATTCATGCATTCATGAGTCAACTTGATGCGAGTCCTCCATGACTTAAAACTGACTTGATGCGATGTCCCCCATGACTTAAAACTGACTTGATGCGATGGATATATGTTTATCCTAATTAGATGCGGGTACCACATGCATTAGATATGTCTAGGGTGACATACATTATGTGTTTGCATTAATTTGCATTAGGAAATTGTGTACTCTAATTGTTATTTGATAATTGTGATTGTGTTCCATTATAATTGTGAATGGTTGAATAATGTGATACTTATGATGGAGTGTTTTATGAGATGCGTAATATTAATTTATAATTGATAATGACGTGTATACTTGTCAATTGATTGAAGATGTGATATTATTATGATGCATTTATATTTTATGATTACGAAATATGAATGATATTGATATTTGTTTATGAAATGAGTTGTTAGACATGACCATGCTATGTTCTAAGTATTAAGTGTGTGTTTGTACTTAGTTTTCTTTTATGGTTATATTATCTAACCCTCTGTTTTGTGTATGTGCTGGATTTGGGTTCCAGATCTTCAGGTTATGTTTGTGATCGAGTTGTCAGTGAAGCTCCGCTCTGATGTGACACGGGGATGAGATTATTTCTATAATGTATTATTTAGGGTCTTGCCTCTTATTTCCAATGTATTTAAAGACGTATTTTCTTTGAAATATATTTGTACAATAATCGTTTTACTAATTAAGTTATTGGTAAGCTTTTATGTGTACGATGTAATACTCGAACCAAGTCTTTTATAAATCAAGTTTTATTTCCGTTGCGTATTCTCGAGTAATATTTTATAAAAGCATATTTTATATAATTATGGGTTTGGGTGTTACACCATCTTTCTAAACAATATGGTATCATGAAGAAAAGAGGAAAAATCATGAATAAAACATATGTCACACGCAAATGATAAGCATGAGAATGCCAACAAAAAATATTCCATGATAAGCATGAGAAGGATAATTATGCATCATATTAATTAATGATTTTATTTTTTAAAAAACAAAGTGTTAACAAAAAAAACTATATGTCACACACAAATCATAAGAAAAAAAACAGCAAATATTTCAAGCTTATCATGCTTGAAACGTATCTCTCCTATTATTATTCTCGGATTAAAGCAAAAATTATTTGGAATTCATATCTAAAAGGTAAAGAAAATTCTACACTATGGTCCCGTTTGTTTTAAGCTTATATGAGCTTATCTATTGACATAAGTCACTATATTAGCATTTGGATAAATTAATAAAAATTTATCACATTTTTATAAGCTCTCCGTATTAGCTTATACATGTACTTATACGCCATGTTATATAAATTTGGAAAGCTTCGATTCTTGCCTGAGATTAAGGATTATCATATTTTTTTTAAACTTTTATTTTAACTAATCTTTATTTTATCTTTGTCTTTTTATGCTTATACATCTTATCTACTCACTTCTATTTTTGTTTTTCTTTTTTGACGGAAACTTTATGTTTTTCATTTAAGTTATCTTTTTTATTTTTTTGATAACATAGCTTAATGAATTTTTTTTACTTTATATATATATATATATATATATATATATATTAATCATGGTTTGATTCTTTAATTTTATTTTTTTAAATTAAAATCATATTAACATTCTATAGTTGCCTATAAAATGATATATCCAAACACTTTAATTTATATAAGTACTTTATAGTGTACATATCCAAACACAAAAGACTTATTGAGTACAAGAGCTTATGATGTAAGTTCTCATACTATAAGCTCTAATGCTATAAGCACATGTATAAGCCATTTATCCAAATGGGCCCTAAATGCTTACTACTATAAATAATCACACATTATCAACATTTCCATTGTATAATTGAATTGAATTATTGAACCCGTGCGAGCACGGATAAAAAGTCTAGTTATAATAAAACGAGAGTAACTATAGGCACCCTAAACCCTAACCCTAATATGAATGGTTTGGATTTTGACATGTGAAAAAAAAAAAAATCAACGGCTACGATAAAAACTTAAATAATCAATTTTTAGTAATATTTAATGGAAAATGCTAGGCACTAGTTAACGATACTTTAAGTAGTAATAATACATTAAAGTGCGTGCAATCAATGTTTGAAAAGTAAAAAAATTGTTGTTTCCAATGTAAAAATTATTACTTTTGTATTCTTAACTAGTGCCACAGGGGCACTAGTTAGCATGACCCATATTTAATTTTCTTGGTTTAGATTTTGACACATCAATTAATGAATATGATACGTCGTGTTTTAAAAACACAATACATGATGTGTCAATATATGATTGGATCTATGTATAAAATAATTTAACACTTAATACTATGTTGTCACGTCAATTAATGAATGTGACACGTCATGTGTTTAAAAGATATATTCTCGGAGTTTATTCTATTTACAATGTAAATCCATTAATTATATCCTTAAATTATGCATCTTTCACAACAAATAGAAACTCATTTATTTATCAATTGTTAGTTTGTTCAGTTGTGATTGGCGCTGAACTTGGTAGGGAGGACCACGGTTCGATCCCCCGCAACTGCGATTGGGAGGGGGCTGGAACCACTTGACACTAGTATAAAAAAGACATTCCACTTCGGTTGGTAATGAGATTTCACTTCAGTTCCGCAACCGACGTTAAGACGTCTGTAGTTGTATCCTAAGGGTTTTTCACGTCGGTTGTTCAACCGTCGTAGAAACTGGGTTTTCACTTCGGTGCGTTTCTATATCCAAAGTAGAATCCTGCATTTTTTTTTTATGTTTCTGCCAATTTTCACTTCGGTGCATTGTTGAAACTGAAGTGAAAAGTTGATATTTCACTACAGTTCTTATAAGCAACCGAAGTGGAATCTTGGATTTTTTTTTTACTACCTGTAATTTTTTTACACCATTACAAATACCAAATTTAACTGAGCATTTAGTACCTAAATATTCTTCCAATATCACCTCACACTTATACATACCACAAACATATATATATATAGCAAATCAATTCCTTTCAAAGATTGAAACTTAGGCAAAGAAATGCCATGATTGTACAACCAAAATTAGCTCCATAAACAAAGTAAAACAACTAGTGCCAACACAAAAGCTCCCTACACAAATTAAAGAATCTCTTGATACACATATTAGTTTAAATATTAGTGCACATATTAGTTCAGTCTATTTTGATGATTTCAAGTCTTTCGTTATTGTACAATATTATTTTAAGTTATATAGTTTAATTTTATAATAATCAATTTTGACTTTATTTGTCAAAAAATAGTTGATAACTTTTTATCAAAAAAAAAATAGTGGATAAATAATTTTAGTAATTTTTTTTCCAGTAATACCCAAAATGTTTAGCGGCTAATTGGTTCGCGTTACGGGCTAATTGGTTCGCGGTTCGCAACTTTTGAACGAACTATGTGACTATGGTTTAACCCCACTGGAAATTTATATTCGGGTCCGCCCCTATGATAAAATAATACCAATGATAAAATTGTAAGAAAATTTATTATAAACTTAATATAAAGCATTTCCTATATAATTTAGACAAACTTTATTATTGAATTTTAAAATAAGGACCAATTCTAGAAAATAGTAAAAATAGGGAGATCAAAATTAAGCCAAAATTTATTCATTTCAATGTGGTGTCTCCCTCTCCTACCTCACAACTGTGTTCAGTATTATGCAGATCTTTACCAAAAAAGAGATTCCACCAAAATCAACATTTCAATTTTAACTACAAAAAGCACAACAATCATCAATGGAGGCATTTATTTATATTTATTGATTACATGCATTTGGTAGCCAAATTCTTCTCCCGTGTGGAGCCCAAAATGAAAGCATCTCCGATCATAGTAGCAGGACTTGAGATGTAAGGTAATATACAAACTCCAACTTACTCCTACATCAAATTTTATTAAACTTAAAAAAAAATTGTAATCTGTAAGAACAATATGTGACCACCCAGGCTAGATATGACTAACCTAGAACGATCCTCTACAGGACAAGATGATATTCTCAACTTGAGAATCATCCAAGCCGTTAATCACGCTCTGATCACATGGACGTGGTTCATCATCCAGATTTATGTTCCTGTCTCCTTAGAAATCAAGGACACAGTAGTACGATCCTATAGAACAGATCTTGTTCAAGTAAGGTTGTGTTCATTGCTCTTCGTGGGAGTTATATAAACACTTGATTTTGTTTGAGTTTTAACAATGTGGGACTAAAAATTTGTTTCTGTTGTGAATTCTTATGATGTAAATTAAGCAACAATTGTTATTAAACAACTTTTTGCTTTGAATATTGAATTGGAATTCCTGCAACTTGGAACCTTTCATGATTAGTAGGATTTTAGAGCTGAGATTCTAAATATTCTGGTAGTTAGCACTTAGCAACAGTAAATTCATATATTTGATTCCATTTTCAAACTTATATCATAAGGAGCTTCTTATTACTCTCTTTACATGTTCCTCATTAATGTATATTAGGATAATTAAGTATTTCTTAAACTGGAATTTCAGTCATTGAATTTAATGTTGTGTGCAGACCTGGTCATAATTTCTCTCACCAGTTTTCATCCTGATTACTACTTAGGTGCTTGTCCTTACAGAATTTGAAGAAAGAAACATGTAATCTGCAATGTTGCGTTGAAGTTTTTCAAACCGTAAAATGATGCATAGAGTGTTGTTAGCTTCACAGCCTCATATCACAGTACTAAGTTCTTAAACTGTAGTCATAAACGCAATCCTTGAAGCGGTAGAAATGTATGGTGAAGTACAACTGATGCGGCCACAATTACAGTAGCTGAGGCATAAAAACTAACATTGCGGTCGTGGACCATTTTTTAAAACCTTATAAAACATATGAAAGCTTTTGGGTTAATGAAAAACATAACTCGTTTCAACGTTGATATTTGCAGGAAAGCAGGTATGGAATCCTGTTATTGAAGATCAGTGTTCTTATGGTTCCATGGACTAATATCAGATTCCGCCTTCAAGTATTAAGGTGTGTGCATTACTTTGTAAACATTTAACAGAACTTTCATGTTTATCAAACTTTAATGCAAGAATCCTTTATTTACAAATCTTCAAACTAATTTCCCAGTCTATCATTCTTTATCAACTTGATTTTTTGTGTTTCTATTGTCCTTATACTTGTTAACACTATTGAACTTATGTAATTGATATCTCCATTATGACTACATCAGAATCTAGAGATAGCTTAATACATACACTTTATGATGGAGTCCAACTATTCTTTTCTAAAGGGTGAAGCAATTGCAATTTTGCAGTTTCTTCATTTAGCTCACGGATTGTGTTTCCAGCAAGTTCAATTTGAGGCATACTGCAAATCTGTTGTAGTTGTGTACACTCTTTGAAGGCTCCCTATTCAATGGTTTCAAAACTCGGATCCATTTCGCTCTGTTGCTATGATTTATTTTATGCTAATGCAAGTTTTAAGCTAGATTTTCTTTGTAACCAAGCTAATATGGTCACTCATAAATGTTCCTAATTTACCCTGTTTATAACATTTTTCAACTCGTAACATTTAAAAATGTTGCCGGTATATATTTTGGTAAGCAAAATTCTCATCCTTTCTGTACCATTTAAAATAGTTACTTAGATATTGTCAAAAAAAAAAAAAAATAGTTACTTAGATATATTTTTCTTGTAACATTTTTCTAATCCTTTTTTACCACTTTTAAAATAATGTTTGTAGTATATTTTTTTTACGTTTATTACAAATGTTGCCATGATCAAATTAATCATACTATTGAAATTCCAGTACAATTCGCCTTCCACAAATATATATTTCCCATATATATAAGCAAAAGGGCATGTGGAAAACAAAAAAGGAAGAACAAAAAATAGAGGCAATGCAGTGGTTTTGCTAAATTTTGCTACAAAATTACGTTCAAAAGAATTCCAATGGATAGGAACATATGCAAAAAATAAAAATGAAAATAATATCAAGAAAATGGACAAGAACTAATGATAATGACCTTCAGGGGTCAACTAGACCTAAAAAAATGGAAACCTAATATCAATTCTATCAATTTATCTTCTTTTTTTTGGTGCATATCTATATCTTTTAATATTGATATTGATAAAAAATATCCGAGACAAATATTGTCTATTTTTGATACAAAATACTCAATTTTATGTTCATATTGTGGAATTGAAATAAATATGATCTATCATAATTTAGCCTAATGCTATTTACAGCGAAAGAGTGTCTCAGGAATCTTCGCAAACGTGTATTCTGCCCACGTGTTTATTATTGACTTTCATATGTTTAGCAAACTCCCCGTGAATTCCACAAAACTCTTGTTTTTCACTGGTTAAATTATCCTTCGTGATATTTTCGCTATGTTTTCCTTCGCAGTGTATAGCAATGCTTCATAATTTATTTTCCGAAAATAATAATAATGATAATTAGGTTATGGAAAGCTGTTCGCACATCTATTTTGGCTTTGCACTATTACATGGTTGGAAGCCTATTATATACAAATTCAAAAGGTCGAAAACAAATTCCATGCAGTCAAACATTTAAAGATCTCGATTGTCCAATCTCATCTGATCGATTGCGCAACTTGTATTCAGATTTGGTGAAGTTGAAATGTAAGCCGTCCAATCTCAATCTAATGGCCAGGATTTCGTTATCATGAGCCAATGCGTAGTATAACTGCAGGAACTTTGGCGACCTAGTAAACCAGCAAAATTAATGGTTGATGATTGATTCTTTTTCAGTCCAAAATTCATTTAGAGGTGCCTTCAAACTGATCCCTAAGAAGCTCATACTTCTTAAGCTCAGCCGTAGAGAGGGAAGGCTGAAGCTCTTCTAAGACCTGAAAATTACAGGAAATGCGAGTGACACAATTGCATATTAGAAAACTCTTGAGATGGAGAAAGTTGCTCTAATGGTAGTATGGTAGAGTTTGATCAGAAAGTAACCAAAATTATCATTTGTAAGTCACCTGGACAAAATCGTCGTATTCAACTACAATAGAATCTGCTTCATTATCTGGGTTGGAGGACTCTGGATCTGCATTCAAAACCTAGAACAAAACAACGAGGTTAATTACCATCTCTCTAATTCACAAAATTGACATATGCATAGATACAAGCTGGCTGCTATTTCCCTCCATAAAGGTGATAGTCCACTATCATCTCAAATGCAAGAACAACCTAATATCAAACAAAACGGACAGAAAATAATCACGGGAACCAGTGATCCTGGCTGGACATACCCTGCGTTTTGCCGCGAGGAACCAAGCATCTGCGCACAAGGCATACATGTCTGCGCCGGTGAAGTTTGGTGGACACTTTTTTGCAATGGCGTAAAGTGAAACATCTTCATGCAATTTGAACTTTCTCGTTAGAGCTTTCAGTACCCTGAGAATGATGTGAACAGCACCATGCTATCAACAATAGATACTTCTTGAGTGGACAAAGGGAGCTGGAAAAGCAGACAGCTTACCTCTCTCTGTATGATGCATCAGAGTTAACTCCAACATATAACAATTTATCAAAACGACCAGGGCGAAGAAGTGCCGGATCTATCAAATCTGGTCTATTACTTGCACCTATAATAAATAGATCCTATTAAGCCATCAACAAAGAAAAATTTGTTAGAAGCAAAGTAGGATAATATATCTTACTAAAGATAAATAAATAAAATTGGAGGAGATAAAAAAAACCTGTGTTGAATCACTTAAGCCATCAATTTCTACAAGCATCTAATAAGGGGAAATATATTTTACATTAGAAAGTCCAACGAAAAGGTTTATAACATCATGGTCATACTCAAAAGGAAAAGGAAATCACCTGTGAAACAACTCTGTCCATAACACCTCCAGAATCTCCGGAAGCTCCCCGAGCTGGTGCAAGAGAATCAAGCTCATCAAAGAATATGACACATGGACGTGCTGATCTGGCCTGTGAATTATATTAAAGACCACTTTATCAAAATCTGTTCCTTAAAGTTTCTAGTTCGCAGAAAATAGATACACGAGCAAATATATTCGATTAAACTGAAGAAAATTTGTAGATCTAAATAACAAAAATATTATTATACCTTCTGAAAAATGTCTCGAACATTCTTTTCAGATTCTCCTATGTACATGTTGATCAGTTCAGGACCTTTCACACTAAGAAAATTTAAGGAGCATTCTGTAGCAACAGCTTTTGCTAATAAAGTCTGACAATAAATAAATATAAATAAAATGACACGAGAAAAACTTCTGTAAGTAAAGAGTAAGAAATCTGAGGTAAGAGATTTCTATATAGAGGTACTTAACAGTTGATAAAAAAAAATTAAGGTACTTAACAACTTACTTTGCCAGTTCCAGGGGGGCCATACAAAAGAACACCAGACCGCTTGCGTAATCCGGATGCAAATAGATCTTTATGTAAGAGAGGTAACTAAAATATGAAATACAGAGTGAATCAGTTATTCAAAAATTACAAAAAATAAATAGTATCTTCAGGCTAGCATATGATTCAGCAAGATAAATATTGAAATATAGAAAAAACGAGACAGGAGAATTTTTCTGATAAAAGAAAAAGTGATGTAATAAAGTAGAATAATCCATGATTTAGTCTTGATAACATAGCAGAAACAGCCCATTCAATCATTTTTTAGCAGACTTTAGTCGTGACAGCTTCCATCGAACTTTAGGAGTCAAGTACATTCAAATTTCAATTGTAACTCTCCAAAAGCACATTCTTTCTTATTTTATTTGCATTCTTCTATCTGATAGGAATATACACTAAAATGTAATTTAACTCGGTCAGCTTATGAAATGTGACAGTCTGATATATCTTATAAATGTTGACCATGTAAACAAATCACAAGTTCCTTTTTACACCAAATATATTTCCAAGTTGATGTGGGAGGCACTGTTTTCTGCTTTAATAAGAAGAATTTCAAATAAAAGTGTGAAGTTTTGCACTTCCAAATCAGGGGAAGAGTGACAACCTATGAACTCATGCCATATAAGAAGCCCACCTGAACAGTATCCAGGATTGATTTTTTGACATCTTCAAGCCCACCAACATCTTCCCATTTTACATTTGGAACCTGCATAAAATCCATACTTAAAAAATTCATGCATTGAAGAACTTTTTCAGCCGGAAGACATGTTACATGCTAGGTGCAAACTTTTCCACAATAAAACAATGGTATATTATTCTTAATTCTAAACACTACAGAATACAAATGAGAAAACCATCACAAAATCCTGACAGCTTAATTTACCTTTGGAGTACCCAATGCTGATGCATTTCTTTTCTTTGATCGTTCCAAAGCATTCACCAAGTCTTCTTTCCCAGGTTTCAGAGCTGAAACTTTTGACTGGTTGTTGTCCTCCGTTACCTTGGAACTAAGAGAACTATCTGCATCTTCAGGTTCATCTTTGTCTACTTCGGCATTGTTCCTGGGAAATAAGCTGGCACCAGCATCCGCAATTAAAGCACACATATCCCTGGGCATGAAACCAGATGTCTGTCCAACTATTTCTTTTACAAAACCGTCTAGATCAGTCTGCAAGAAGCAACAATGTAATGGTTTAAAGTCAACACTTGTTACGATTTGTACTATTGCTGCTACTCCATTTATTAAACAAAATTAAAAAGCAAGAAAAGAAGGTATAGACACAACACAAGAGGAGGTTCCATTCCGCGCTCACATTAGAGTGGAGTCCATAAACATTTTGAAGTGAATGCAATAGCATTTCAGCCCTTTGCTCTTCTGTTAAAGGCCCCATGTTTATTTCATGGCTAAAGCAGCGTCTGATAGATGAAGGTAGACCCTCTGAACTGTCAGAAGCCGCAATCAACAGGACCTGGGGCCCACTTGTCTTTTCAGAAGTCTTCTCCACCTACACTCTGTGATAGTAAATATCTATGCAATTCTAGTTAAAAACAAAAGAAAATGCATGTGCTGAGTTTTTTCCATCTCGTTTTTTATATTGTCATATATATGGATTTGTAGATATACATTAACACTCTAATTCATTTTTATCACCTTTTCTGGAAACTATTACAGAAATTGCTATTATTGCTTAATACTATCTTACCAGTTCACTTCTTTTGATGTTCACATTTTTACTTTATTTGATTTACAATACTGCAAGATATAACATTTGTGATTACAGAACAAAGAGTAATGAAGAATGTAATAGTGATAAAAGTAGCAATATTCAACTAAGTTATATCTTACAAATTCGCCGTTTGATTTCACCAAAGGGTTACTATCACCATGTTCGCCAACTGGCTCAGTGAATTTCCTAATGACTGATGCAACTTCGGATGTATTGCTTCTTTGATCATTTTGTGAAACCTCAGGTGATTGCGAATCTTGGAAAACCTCAAAATGACGAAGAAGAAGTATTGTTGGCGAGTATCTGGAACAATATTATCCAATAAGAGCCTACTAGATGTTTGGACAGAAAAAAATATGCAAAAAACACTACTGAGGAGGAAAAGGAAGGTGGATAAATGAAATCAATTATATGTTCATGTCCTGAATGATAGCTAAGTATGTATGCTACTAATCCATCACAAAATAAAATTTGTGCAAGAACAAAAATCTCGGGAAAATGTTTGTTCTTATCATTCCTAATATACTAAATTCAACCTTTGAGCAGTCTTGAAAACTTGAGTGAGAGCAACAGATGTTCTCTCGGAGCCCATTAGATCATGACAGTTATATTCCACCACATGCAGACCTAGTCGTCGAGCAACATATCTAACAACAGTCCTTTTCCCACAACCTGCACAAACAATGCAATCCAAACACACCATTAATTTGTTAATTTCAATCCACATACAAATATTTTAAATAAACAGCAACAACAACAACTGAGGATATAAAGTGGTGATACATTATGAGGAATAGGAAAAAATACTGATTCCAATTGGGAGCGGAAACAAGGCCTAAAAATATAGAATGCACCTGCCAAGCCATACAATAACACTGAAACTCTAAACTTGGAAGAAAGTGCAGTTGGACATAAAGTTGGTGCTAGTATTGAAGCCAAGATCTTCACTGTGTCCCTTTGCAAAGGCACAGTCCCTTCTGGCCCAGCAATTAGCAAATCCGGAGGAAGGGCAGATGGGGAACTCCCTACTAACACCAAAGCAGTTAAGGTTTTATTGACACGAAGAACTGGTTCATCTGATGGTTCCATAGCAA
Source organism: Trifolium repens (assembly GCA_030408175.1). Classification (NCBI taxonomy): domain Eukaryota; kingdom Viridiplantae; phylum Streptophyta; class Magnoliopsida; order Fabales; family Fabaceae; genus Trifolium; species Trifolium repens. Next base: position 39,596,807 of record CP125842.1, on the reverse strand, counting down.
TGACCTGAAGGTATAAGTTACTGTCTAACAAAGAACCTGACACAGTTTCATGAAACTTAAATATGTAAGAGGGAAGAGGTAAACATACCTTAAAACAGATAAAGTTGTCACTTTTCTTTTGTGTTTTGTGGTTACAAGGAATGCAAATAGTGGAATTACAATTCCAACTAATGTCAATTCCGAAAATATCTTTACTTGACAAATATCTATCGACTTCGAAGTACTTCTGCAAAGCCAAGTCAATCATGTCTTGACGTTCTTTGGATTCAACATCTGAAGTTGGTTTAATGGAATCAAGGACGCCACATTCTGGTATCTTCACAAAAGCAACCCTCAGAAGGGAGGCAAATCTGGGAGGTTCAGCGAGAGGCTCCAACTCTATATTAATGACAGAATCTTCAATGCTTTTAGCTGCATCTTCATCACCCACTTGGCATTGACGTTTGAAATAAGACGACAAAGCATCTTGACCATTGTGAATAATAGATTTCAAACATGAAATGTGCAAGTTAAGATTGAAGGCCAAAAAAGGAGACAAATAAGCAATTTCACCATTTAACAAGGGGTCGCTTAGAGGGAAATCACAGGAAGGAAAAACAAGCATTATTCTAGAAGAAGAGGATGGTGAGTGATCTATATCAAGGGTAGTGGTGTCACTGCCAGGAGGGTCCAGAGCAATAGCCACTGCAATTCTCTGAGTGTTCATTTCAGCATTCTTGACCATAACCTGAGAAAACTCAAAATCAATACATTTTAACATAAAGTCAAGAGTTAATCATCATTTTGTTCTAAATAATATACATGTCTGGCAAATTAGTCTCTAAATTTACGAAATGAGAAATTAGTCCTTAACATTGATTAATATCAGTCAAATTTGTTCCTCGACCAATTAGTTTTGATGAATCTATATCCTAATCATAAATGAACGAAAAGAACTAAACAAATTTATGGAAACAAACTCCAACTAATAACGCCATAAACAACGCATCAACGTTTTCTGACATAGTAAGACCTTGTTTGGATAATCAACTTAGGTGAGCTCTTATAGCATAAGCATTTATCATATAAGTGTTTATGCATAAATTATTTCTATAAGAAAATATAAAATAAAAGTCAAACTATTTTCTTATAAGCTATAAGTTGCTTTCATAAGCTATCCCGAAAAGCTTACGGAAGTAACATGAAAACAGCTTATGGGGACAAGTCATAAGAAGTTTTCATAAGCTCTCACAACAATTGAACAAATACTTACGCTAAAAGATAAGCTCGAATAATCCAATCTAGACGGGATTTAAACGAAGGGAGGCTAAACAGATTCACACAACCTACAATATTAGAAACTAATTTTCCATTTCATAACTTTTGTGAACAAATTATCCAATCCCTACAATTTCAATGACTAAAAATATGAATCACTAATGGAAACAAAATGAGATTTAAATACAGAGGTTCTTGTTCGAATGAATTACCGGAGAACCAGAAGTGATGGAAAGTCTTTTGAGAAGAGAAGTGGTGAGAGCAATGAGTGCAGAGTGATCAAAAGAAGGCAATTTGTTCGAGAATCGGAGAATTCCAACCGGTAAATGCAATTTAGGGAATTCATTCGTTGAAGACTTCTTCAATACGGAATTGATGATATTTTTGGTTGAACACAGAATTAGAGGCTTTCTCCTTCTCTCCACCATTTTCTTCACTTGTTCCTTTTTTATTGAAAATTTCAGTTAATAGATATATATATATATATATATATATATATATATATATATATATATATATATATATATATACACAATTTCAATATCTATAATAGGTAATGTTTGTTAAATTGAGGTTCAGAAACAGTGGAACAGAAAATTAATTCAGGGGTTTTTGAAGTGGAAGTGGCGACTCTAGGAAAGTTAGAGAGCCTGGGCAAAAATTTTGAAGGGAACTTTATCAACCCAACTTCCGAATACAATAATATTAGGTGATGGTTCACTCACAATCTCATTTGAATTAAACTCATTGGCCACATTAGGTTATGGTAATGGTGATCAACAGGAACAGCCAAAAAAAAAACATGATAATGCAAATTACACAAAACAATACATATACCATCTTATATATACAATGATCACATAAGAAAATAACTCACAATTCAGTTATGAGATAAAAGTTATTGATATTAACAACTATTGTTAAAAACTGAAATAACATTAGCAACATGAGCTCTAGAGCTCTAGCTTGTAGTTTGTCAAACTTCCTCTCATTTCATAAATGCTTTCTCAATTTTCTTTTCAAATACAAATTGTTCAAAGAAGGATACAGACAAGCATGTCTATTTTGCTGTTTTTTCAAGTTGGTCACAAGCAAGAATTGAAAACACTCTCTCTGAGCATCCATTCCATCTCCATAAATGTGTTTGTAGGCATAAAAATCCACTTCCCCAATTTTTATTTTGTTTAAAAAATCTTACAATGTAAATCAAATAAATATTTTTTATATTAGTTAATCAATTAGATTATGAAAATTATTTGTATGCTCTAACTATAAAAAGAAGCAAGGAAAATACATTAACAACATGAATAACCCAAAAAAACAAAAACAGGTTTTTATTATTCATATCAATTAAGGGTTGAAAATAACCTCATAAAAACATCATCATAAAATAAAAATGAACCTTTTTGATCAAAATTGATAACTGGAAATAAACAAAAAAGAAAGTAAAATTGAAGCTACCTAATAATAACTGATTATGGTGATTAATTCTTGATTATGAAAATCTTGAACAAAACAAAAGTAGAAAACTGAAAATAAACAAAGCACCTGTTCGGCTGTTCCTGAAGAATTGACGGAGATTGTGAGAGAGAGACAAACCTGCGAGAGGGAGAGAGAGTGAGAGCGGTGGTGGTGCGGCGGATTTCAGAGCTGCCGGAGATTGAGCGGCGAGGGAGAGAGATCGAGAGCAGTAGTAGATTGGGTGAGCAGCAGAAGATTGAGCGGCGGCGGGTTTAACAGAAACAAAACTTCTTTCTTTTTCTGTTTTCCTTTATTTTATTTTTTAAAAAAAAAAGGTTCAGTTTGATAAGTTTAATTTTGCGAAAAAGTGTATGTGGCTGCCGAAATTGGAGTATGAAGATGGCGCTAGGGTTTTCAGTTTCAGTTTCAGAGAAGAAGAAGATGTTGAAGAGAACGACGATGATGAGAAATGGCGCGGCTTCTTAGGAATGAGTCTGTTTCTCATTCATCCAAGAGTAAGTATGGCTTTTTCTATGGGATGAGTTCATTGCCGTTGGATTGTAACGCAAAATTTATGGGACTAAACTTAAGTACAACTAGAAGTAAACCCGTGCGTTGCACGGGTTCGGTTAAACTTTATAATTAAAATATTTTTATAAATGAAAGATAATAAAATTGATAAGTATAATCATATAGTTAAATAATAGACATGATTTTAAAATATGATTATATTTAATATTAGTATATGTTTATAAATAAAATATTTTTTATTGATTTATATCGTAGTTTTGTTTATTTGAGTTGTTGTAATTGTATAGTCACATTTCACTTTGCTTTTTAATTTTGGTGTATCCCTTATTTTATTTTTAATAAGAGTTTGAGGCATACTTGCTGACAATGTTGTTCATGAGAAATGTTAAAATAAACTTTTGTTATAGAATATGATTCATATATGGTGCTTTTGACATTTTTTTTAACAATCGATCTCTTTTTTGTAAATTACGTTTCAAATAATATAACTGTTTATTTTCTTCTATGCAATTTAAAGTACCAAATATCACTTTTCTACGTACTCTCATCTCATTCTTTGGAAGTTTCTTCTCACACATATTTGCTTGGTGAAATTTATCCTGACTTTATTAGTCTCCATTATTTAATTTAGTGTATTGTTTGGTTTACTCTTTTCTTGGTCCTTATTTATGTTCGTTTGTTTTTCTTTCTTGGTAAGGTTTGTGCCCCTTCAAATTAATTGTTAGTTTATGTCTCTCTTAATTAATAATATTTGCTATTTAATTTATTTTTGCTATTGTATAAACTTAAATATTTTTTGTAATATATAAGTTTGGGCGATGATTTCATATATTTGAATTTAAGTTTAGTTATTTGGCTCAGATAAAGAAAGTTTATTATTTTAGAAAAATTTAACATATCATTTTCTTATTTGCTAAAAGAAAATGTCATCTTATCTTTACAAATATTCCACTATTTTATTTTAAGCCATATAATATTAGAATATGCATTTGTTTTTATCTAAATAGTTATATTATTATTTAAATCAAATTAATAATTTTTGAATTTTTAGTGAATTTTAATTGCGTGTAAATATGTTTAAATATATATATATATATATATATATATATATATATGTGTGTGTGTGTGTGTGTGTGTGATAATAATAAATTGATTTCTTTTAAAGTTTCTTCTCATACATTTACTTGAAGAATTATATCCCATATTTTATTGATCAGAATGTTTTTATCATTTTTAACTATGCTTAATTCTCTCTCTCTCTCATGAAGTTTCAGTCCCCTAATTTTTTTAGACTTTTTTATTTTGATTTTCAGTTTAGTTTAATGGTGTTTATTAGAATGCAATACTCTTATTGCATCAAAAAAGAAATAAAGAATACAATATTTTTTTTCATAGAAGAGTACTACACTTTTTTTACAATATAGAGGAGTTAAATCATATTTTTCGTTTATTATAAGCAATCATTAATTTAATTATATGACTATCTTTTTAAAAAAAAAATAGATGATGAGTTTGGTAACTTAAAAATTGTCCTATAGGTTATAATTATAAGCATAAGGGTGTGATATTATAAGAGAGTATTTAATAGTTGGTTTTTTTTTTTTGACAGAGATAGTATTAGATATAGCTCAAGAATAACTCCAAAGGTTTTTCATTTACAAAAAATTATTTTACATAAAGGGGTGATATAGAATTATGCTTCAAAGGCAAATACTGCTTCAAATTTATTTTAAAATTATCTTAATTGCAATTTAACAAACTTCTTTAAGGTATGAAAACTTATTTCATTACGTAATATATGATAGTAAAATGAATTATTATTCTAAGAGACAATTTGACTTTTTCTTATTTATTTTCTTCCATCTTTGTTAGAATAAAATTTCTATTAACATAATTAGTTTAGGTTTCCGTCTATATCGGATCGAAACTTTATTGACATATTAGTTTAGGTGATGTATGGATTTCAATTAGAGACTTGATAATTGAGAATACAATTGTCGAGTAAGATATCAAGGATAAAACAATTTGAAAAAACAAACAATAATTTACAATGACTAAAAACATCTAACTATTGTACAAAACAATATTTTTTATTAAAAAAAAAAATAGATTTTAGCCTAAAATATTATGCACAAAAAATTATTAGAATTGTAGTGGTCTTGTAAGATCATCATGAGAGCAATCCTACAATTACAATTTACAAATTCAGAGACCTGAAAAGATGCATGAAAATTATTAGAGTTGATGTCTTGAAAGATTATGAGAAGTGAGAACATATAAAAGGATTACAATTTATAAACAATATAAGACAAACATGTATACTAATTTTTTAATCATTGAGTAACATATCTCATATTCAAGAGATTGAGTTACCGGCCACCACAAAAACCAATGTTTAGAATGTAGCCATACTCCTATTTATACTAAAATTTCAAGGTACTCTCACAAATAAAGTATTCAATGCAAAAGGTTATTTCATTCTAATGGAATATGAATAATATGTAACCTCTCACAAATAAGGTATTCAATGCAAAAAGTTATTTCATTCTAATGGAATGTGAATAATATGTAACCTTTGAATAACAAATAAGAATAATAAAAGTCATTTCTAATATATAGAAAACTACAAATTTAAAAAATTATAAATGATCATATTTAATAATAATACTAAAAAATTATATACACATATAATATATTTTTTATATATATGTACGTATTTTCATTTTTTCATTTATAATTTGATCCTTTTTTTCATATTTTCAAGACTTGCATTTTTTTTTAAACCCATTATATAGTATGTCAAGCACTATTTTTTTTATAATTAATGATGGTTTTTATTTATTACAACATGCACCAATATATAATTTTCTTCTCAAAAAAAAAATGCACCAATAATTTAAATTTTAATTTAAACTCTACCGTATTTTATAATTCATGACTTTGTGTATTCTTTCCATGTGTAACTCAAGTCTCAATTCATTGTGGGTAGATTGATTTTCTCAACCTTATGTATTCTTTCCATTAAAATCATCACAATTATAGCATATACCTCTTTATATGCCTTAGTATTTTATTTTTTTAATAGTATATTATTGTCATTATTAATTAATTCATTAATAAAAAGAGATTATGGTAAAATTTTAGTAGAGATTGAAAACCATTTTTTAGAGTGCCACGTAAGCACAATACTTGTCTAGGAGCTATGTAGGAGTTTCGTTTTATAAGTAAAAGATGTTTTAGACACAATGTCTAAGTTCATCCATCGGTTTCCGTAATTTTCTCTCCTTCCACTTTCTTTCCTTCAAACCAAACAAAGCCTTAATGACATACCTCTAGTCCCTCAACTGTATGTATCCCTATAATAGGAAAAAAATATTAAGAAACGCTTTGAAGAAAGTACACACTATGAAGAAAAAAATATTAAGAAAGAAAAAAAATTAGCATTTTAATCACCGCATAATAGGAAAACGCTTTGGTTGTCCTTTAATATTTTGTTTACTTCTTGAGCCCATGGTTATCAAATCGAGATTCGATTTATGAATTGGAAGACCTATTTTCAAATTGTGAATCGATTCTAATCGTAAGACATGATGATCAATAATAAAAAGGCTTAATAGGCTTATACGCCTTGCAATGTTAGCGAGTTTTGCGATACCCCCTAAAAAAAAAAAATTCGTAGATTCTCCCTTGCAATGTTAAGATTTCACGCGTTACCCCTCTGGCTGTACACCATGGCTGATGACTGGATGGAATCTCCACGTGTCGTCGCCACGTGTGACACGTGGAAAATCTTTTTTTATTTATTTATTTTTTAATGCCACATGGCAGTTGACTAAAAAAAAATTAAAAAAAAGGAAAATTCTATTTAACATTATTTTATAATTATTAATTTCAGTTATTATTAATATTGAAAAGAAAAAAAAGATAAATTCTATTTTACATTATTTTAAGTTATTTTTTTGTGCCTTGTCAGTAAATTATTTGTTAATTTTTTAAAAGGAAAATGAATAAAAGAAAAAAAAAAGAAAATTATTTGTTAATTTTTTTAAAGAAAAATTTATAAAATATTAAAAAACATTTTATTTTTCATCTCCATCTAAACCCAGAATTTTCAAAATAAAAAAATTTATTTATACTCTATAATAAATTGGATGTAAAAAATATTATAATTTAAATATTGTTTTCCTTCAAATAATCCTTAGCCCTAAATTAAAAATTGCATAAAAAAAAAAAACCCAAATTGATTTTCCTCGCATCTGTGATTTTGGCGGTTCATCATCAACCTTATCACTTATGCTTTCTTCATCCTTATCACTTCTTCTTCCTTCTTAAACAACAACTCTCCCTTCTATTTTTTCTTTCTTTTTCTGAATCCACACCATCGTGAAAACACAATAGAAATTGCAAATTGTGGTTTTTGCACGAACTGAGTTTTCTGGGTTTTGTTTGTTGTTGCTGTTCATGTGAGGCTGTTCGATGAAATCGCAAATCTTGAGTGGGTTGTTTGTTGAAATCGCAAATTTCGAGTGGGTTGTTTGTTCGATGAAATCGCAAATTTCTGGGTTTTGATTGTTGAGTGGGTTGTTTTTGTTGTTTTGAATGGTGATAGTGATGGTGGTGGTGGTGGGTTTTGTTTGATTTTGAAGTCATGGTTTTTGTTCATCTTGATTTTGAATCTCTCTCTTAATCTCGATCTCGTCGTCATCAATATGATTTTTGAGTTTCTGGGTTTCGTTTGAGATCTTTCATATCTTTTTCTTGATTTGAATCGAACGAATTGAACAAATTCTTTTTTGGTGGAATTTTGTTGATGACATTGGTGCTGGTAATTATGATGATGGTTGTTGTTTTTGTTGATAATGTTCTTGAAATTTTGATTTTTAGGTTTAGGAGTGGTTTCTTTAGTGATGATTTTGTTGTTATGTGTTTGATTCTTTATTTTTGGTTTTGTGAATGATGTTGTTTTTGTTGATTTTGGTAGTGATATTGTTGTTGTTCTTGATGATGCTGATGATGTTCTGTTCTTTTTGTTCCTTTTGTTCTCTTTTTTTATATTTTTTTATTATGTTTTTTATTTTTTATATAATTGTTAATTAATAAATAATATAGGTTGAATTAAAATAAATGGAAAAATTTTAAAATAGCCAACTCAACATGCCACATCATCATTTCTGTCCAATCAGCATCCACATATGCATGCCACATCATCATTTATGTCCAATCAGCGTCCACATATGCATGCCACGTCATCAAAACTAAAGATTCCATGTACAGTTGGCTGTTCAGGGGGGTAATGCGTGGAATCTTAACATTGCAAGGGGGAATCTACGAGAATTTTTTTTCTAGGGGGTATCGCAAAACTCGCTAACATTGCAGGGGTGTATAAGTCTATTAACCCTAATAAAAATATGACATTTTTAAGTGAAAATGATCACATATGAACTTAATTCAAGTAATAAATAATTAATAGATAAAACAAGTGTTCAACTAATACGATTATTATACTTTCGAATACCAAAATAGAATGCAAAACCAAAACTACACACTAATACAACACAAAGTAGGATGCAAACTTAACCATTATACAGAAGGAGCATAAGTGAAACAATACTAAGATAAGGTTGAGAGAAGTGTCTATATTATTAGTGTCTTACTATATGTCAAATATGATTACTTCAAGTAAAAGAGAAATCAGAGAAACAAAAAAGTGTATGCTCTTTCATTATAATATTTTATGTTAACTTGTTAAGGTCTCATTAGGTTCTTAATCAGTAGTAGTTATTAGTTAATTAATAATATGAGGAGAGAGTTTAGTACTTTTTTATAGGGAGAGAGTTGGCTACTAGTCAAAGGGGACTCAAAGCATGCACATAGTGTATAGTTTTGTCCAGATTCAGTTCTCAGCTTAATTTCCTGCTTCAGTTTTGGCACTTGTCAATGACTTCACCAAAATTTGGAAAGCTTGTAGTACAAGTTTCTGACAAAGAGAAATCAGAGTTGTTTACTGCTGTGATGGATTATGTGGACGCTGCAACACAAAATGGTGAAGTTTCAGGGTCGATTTTGTTTCATCCTTTTGGAAGCTACTTGTTTGTTACAGAAGAAGGAGCTTTATGTGTCGATAGTCCGGTTACAATTATTAAGATGATGCATTTGTTGCTTTCAACTAGTTCTCCATCTGGGAGTATTGAAGATCATCTTAAGTATGGTATGTTAACAGATTGTCTTTGAAAATGTTGAATCAGAAAAATTCCTTGCTGAGGAACATTCCTAATTCAAGCTATGAGGCAGGACTTGAATTGGCCATCGAATCTTCCGGTATAGCAAACCAGGTAATTATTACTAAACCTTCAGTCCTATATATAAAAAAAAGTTGGAGACTATAAGCGTTTAATTAAGCTGTATATCCAAACAATTTTTCACTGAATAAATTGCTATGATGTAACCAACAGGAATCTTCTGTGATTCCAGCCAAAGAATGTCTGAAATCAGCAAGGAGAATGGGTCCATCACCAGCTCTAAATGCTGCAAGCCTAGCATTAAAATTATCCAAGGTTGTACCTTATAGAGCCCAAATAGAATGGTACAAATCATGGTGTGATGAACAAGATAATGAAATGGGTTATTATGACTTTTTCAAAACCAGAGGCGCTGTGAAAAGAGACATGAAAGTCAACATTAACCGTCACAAACTCGCTAGATTTTGGAACAATATAATTGACATGTTAGAAAAAATGAACTTTCTCATGACTTCGAAGAGCCAAATGGGTCAATGCTTCACAATTCTACAAACTTTTGGTTGAGCCACTTGATATAGCAGAATATTATGGAAAATGAATGCATAGAACAAATGGTCATTACATAGAACATGGTAGAGATAGAAGGTATGAGATATTTGATAAGTGGTGGAAGAATAGGAAAGTTACTAGTGGTGAAGAAAATAAAGAGAGAAGCAAATTTGCAAGTTCAACTCAAGATTCATGTTTTTGGTTGAATGGTATGAGAAGTGAAAGAGACTAACAAGTTGGCTATGCTGTGGGAAAAAATTGAAAATTTTTAGAAATATTCCATTGAACTGATTCAGAATAAGGAAGTGTCTTGTGATGTTTTGGCTAAGAATTCAAGTTACAGTACATGGGTGGAAGATTTAAAAGAAATGAAACAACTGAGAGCAAATGTGCAGAGGTATCCTCAACAGTTTACACGTTTTCTGGATGGAGTTGTTCCTTAGTACTTAATTTGTAATCAATAAGCTTAACTTATTGTGAGCATTGTATGTATGTATTAAAAAAATGCTCCTGCTGAATAACTCGTTTTAGTTATGAGTTATATGATTTCATAAATGCAAATTTCCTTAGTATGTTAAGGTTGTTATCATTCTATATATACTAAGCACTAATCTAGTAGAAAAGTTTCAACTAGTATAACATCAATAACAAAAAATTATCCACTTAAATTGTAGCCATTTTTCCCTGGCTGGACATTATTACAATAATTGTTTATATAAAAAGAAGCTTACAGTTCTTGTCATGACAGCCTTTCTAATGTGTTCTCCCAGAGTTATGAATAAACTTTGCTTTTTATAAGCTTCACAATCATACTAACTTAATATCATAAACTTAAAAAAAAGCTAGTTTATGCAAAAATTTATGTTTAAGTTGCAAAATAGAAAAAGAGTGACACTTCTAGTTCTAAGAGAGACACACAGCAATAATAAATTGTGGCAACTTCCATCAAATATCAATGAATGGCAACTTCCATGCAAAAATGTTTGGGGTAATCATAAGAAAAAAAGGTACAAATTGTGATAACTATTAAGCTATATATAATAATACAGAACATTTTTAGCTTGTAAACACATTTAAGCAGGACTTCATCAAATATGAAAAATTGTTAATGGGCGGCAAAGAAGGTATCCTTTTTCCTTTCTTCAAAAGTTCTTGCAAGTCAACTCTTTGCAGGGTCAAAACATCTCTTTGAAGTGTGTTAAAGTCAAAGTTGTTTGCGTTCAAAATAAGTTTTTAGAACATCTTCATTTCTCCACTGTTGGTCTCCACAAACACAGTCGTACACTTGAATCAGCAAACTTGGAAATCTGCCCGCAAAATAATCATATACGACTGCTTCAGTTCCGCCAACCACCCTCTGAGAAGCCAAAAAACCAGTAAGCTAATAAGTTTAAAAGAAAATATAATTATTATTATTATGCAAATGTTAGTAGTCCAGAAAACTAACCACAACGTTCGGTTCACAATGATAAAAAGAATTGCGTACTAGCCTAACAAGGTCCTTGACATCCTGAAACTCATAGTGGGGTGGATTGTTCATGAGGTGAATTACAAAGTGATAAGGAAGCAAAGTACTCCAAAATTGTTTTGGAAATATGAGTCCCTTCCTATTTTCCAAGTCAGGAAGTGGACCAGTTATCCCCTTGGATAGAATGCATACAACAGCAAGAAACATGAATTTCTCGTGTGAGGACCAGAAAAAAGGGTGGCTGAGAACATCATGCGCCATTGGCCTGAGTTAAGCCAAATAAAAAAATTATTATAACTTATGTTCCATCGAATGATACAAAAAAAATTAAAAATTACATAAAATTATATCATACCTGTATGCTTGTGTGCGATTAATGAGACTGTTTATGAGGTGTCTACCTTCAGGAGAATGATCTAGAAAATGGAGATCTGATTCTTGAAGGAACCTATTTAAAATATGTTGTCCAAACGTAAAGCAGTGGAAAAGCAACCAACCTAGTTGGGATAAATCTAATAATAGTCCTTGTCCTTCTATAGTTCCTTGTCCTTCTACATGATTTGGGTACTCATATCTGACAAATGTTGTAAGGATGCTTTGGGTCAGAAATTTGTCAGATATGAGTATGTACATTGCATTTGAGCGATATGGGTTCAGTTTACATGATTTGTTTGCTTTTTATAATGATGAAGTTCAGCAAGAAAACACAAAGACTGCTGCCTTTTTAAGTGAAGCCAAGACCAAGATTCCCCAATTAGGGAATAATGGTGGCTTTTCTTCTGAATTTATGTGTGTAATAAGAGACACGATTAAGGGTGTCTCTGAGCTGCATGAACTCAACATTGTGCATCAACAGTTACATCTAGAACACATATTAGTGACATTGGATGGTCGGTTGCGGGTCAAGATATGTGGTTTTAGTAAAATCACACATGTTCCAGGGGATGAAAAACTTGAAAGTCTTGAGCCAGGAACTATAGAAGGACAAGGACTATTATTAGATTTATCCCAACTAGGTTGGTTGCTTTTCCACTGCTTTACGTTTGGACAACATATTTCAAATAGGTTCCTTCAAGAATCAGATCTCCATTTTCTGGATCATTCTCCTGAAGGTAGACACCTCATAAACAGTCTCATTAATCGCACACAAGCATACAAGTGTGATATAATTTTATGTAATTTTTAATTTTTTTTGTATCATTCGATGGAACATAAGTTACAATAATATTTTTATTTGGCTTAACTTAGGCCAATGGCGCATGATGTTCTCAACCACCCTTTTTTCTGGTCATCACACGAGAAATTCATGTTTCTTGCTGTTGTATGCACTCTATCCAAGGGGATAACTGGTCCATTTCCTGACTTGGAAAATAGGCAGGGACTCATATTTCCAAAACAATTTTGGAGTACTTTGCTTCCTTATCACTTTGTAATTCACCTCATGAACAATCCACCCCACTATGAGTTTCAGGATGTCAAGGACCTTGTTAGGCTAGTACGCAATTCTTTTTATCATTGTGAACCGAACGTTGTGGTTAGTTTTCTGGACTACTAACATTTGCATAATAATAATAATAATTATATTTTCTTTTAAACTTATTAGCTTACTGGTTTTTTGGCTTCTCAGACGGTGGTTGGCGGAACTGAAGCAGTCGTATATGATTATTTTGCGGGCAGATTTCCAAGTTTGCTGATTCAAGTGTACGACTGTGTTTGTGGAGACCAACAGTGGAGAAATAAAGATGTTCTAAAAACTTATTTTGAACGCAAACAACTGTGAGTATTTGCATCATCTCTTGCTCTATTTATCTCATCACTACCATCAGTTGTTGGTCTTGCAGAATTTTCATCTCTTTCTCTTCTATCACTTTCAAATGCATCCAACAGTTCTGATATCATGGTTGTTTGTCCTCCATGGTGTTTGTATAGAAACACAATCACGGTAGTAAATAACAGAAAAGCAAAAAAGCCACCGATCAAAACAACCACGTCAATTCGAATAAATGATGCATTCAAAGTGGATGCTTCGGAATTTGGTAACGCTTGGCAAGTCCATGGAGAGAAAAACATCAGAAGTGAAAAGACGGTCCGTGGCTTTAGCATTGAGTCCATTCCTTCTAAAACAACCTTGGCTGCCTGTGGTATTAACGTATATAACTCAGAAATTGGATGTTCATTCTCCGTTGAATTTTGACCTAATAATGGATTAACGTATATAACTCAGAAATTAAACAAAATGAAATGCGATTAAGATATAAAACAATAACGAGATAATAAAATAGAATAGAAGTGTACCGATTGGAGAATCGAACTCCGAGATAGCAGAAAATTGAGCTATAGAATCAAGTATCATGCGATGAGCACTTGGTATCTCAAGTAAACCTTCAGCTCTCTGAGTGCTTGGGTTCTTTATAAGATGCCCCTAAAGTTAAGACCATTTTAAACAAAATAAAAAGATGAGAAAGTTGAATAAAAAATAACAGCACACAATATCACAGATTTTTTTATACACCATTGATATTTTGTCACAAAATCTAGACACTGAATAGGAACACCAAAATTCATTTTAAGTGCTAAGATTGAAAAAAAGTTAATAAAAAATTGAAATTTGTATAATGACACTGATACCAGATTTGTATCAATATATCATTTATGTTTTATATACTTCTGTTAATACTCTATAGCACACTCTACTAACACCTAAATTTTCAAGGGGAAAATGCAGAGCAATCATTAGCATCATTACTATTTTATTTTACAATGAAAACATTCAATCAGTGAGCACTCAATAAAATACAGAGTTTATGTTACCTCCATGCCATTCAAAGCCAGAGAAATTTCTTTTAGTTGTTCTTCAAGCTTAGCCTTTTTATGAACCAGCTCCATATAAATCTCCTGCAATAAAAAAAGATAAAAAATGTATTAAAAGGGTGTTCTCTATATGTCACCTGACCTCCCAATCCCAACTTTACTATTCATATCAGCTGTTAGCAATAAGCTGGACCTACTATGCTTCCTCTCACCTGCATAGAAACCTGAGAACCATAGTCCTCACAATTCAAACTTGACAAACAAGAACTAGGAGTAGCCACAATGACCGATGCTTCCTCTCTTTTCTTTGATGCAAGCTCCTGCATATCTCTGTTTGTAGATCAAGAAAAGTAACCAATAGCTCAAAATCAATAGAATAGCTAATAATATCAGTCATTCAATAACAAAAATTTGATAAATTGGCCATACCGCATCAGCTGATTTATATCCTCCTTTATCTTTCTGAGTTCATTTCTAGCAACATGATCTGGTAAAATGCTGTCTACAGGCTTCCATCCAGGGGGAGGAGTCCAGTAAGGGTCTTGGACACCGATTTCCTGTCTGATATCAACAAGATCAGCACTCTCTAACCAGTATTCCATTGAACCTTCCACATTGTGTCGCCTTCTAAATCTTTCAACTCCTCCAGGTGCCACTTTTCCAGCCATGTGCTTCAGCAAATGATCAAGTAAACCTGTGTCACCAATATACTTTCGTGCTTCTGATCTCAAGCCTGCCCTCATTATTGAGTTTCCATACACAGCTTCTTTTTCCTTCATAACCTTCAACACACTCTCCTCTGCCAGCTTATACCTTCACATTTACAAGGTTACATATAACATATATAACAGCAAATTAAGAACTAATGCCTATTAAACTAAGTGAAAAACTGAACTGTATACTAAAAAATGTTATTTATTTGAATACGAATAACCATTTACCTCTCAGCAGACCATCTGTCAATTAATATTCTTCGCTTGTTTTTGCCATAAACTATGAGTTGCTGCTTCTTGGCGTCATTTACTGCTTTCATAGACTTTTTAGCCCCACTGCTACGACTCACACCTTGTTGATTTTTCTTGCATTGGCGAGTCATCCTCGGTACCCCAAAAGGAGCCAACTTTACAGCCTCCAATTCTTCTTCAACATTCTTTCTTTTCTTCTTATTAGTCCCATGTTCAGATATGACTCCTTTTTCCTTATGAAGTTCATGTAAAGATTCAACCTTTTTCTCCTCACATCGACCTAAGAACTGAACTTGCCGGCGATGGCCCCACTGCATCATACCCGTGAATGTGAGCTGAGACCAACATGAACCCTGCTTGGAAACCAAACTAGAAGAAGCATCATTGGTAACTGGACTGTTATGGTTTTGAAAGTTTTCTTCAGTAGGAGAGGCCCAGAAGCTCCATGAGTTTCTTTTTTGTGCAAACTCCTCAGCTGTGATGCTCCTGCAAAGCATTTTGATGGCAAATTCGACGCCCATCGTGTACTTCTCATCAAGTTCAGGGATTTTCTTCATGTAACTTTGGTCGTTGAAGTGCGTGCGAAGAGAGTGGAGGCTTGGATACCTCAGATGTACTTGTCCCTCCCCTTTGCCACTGACCTAAAAGAATTCAACATCCAGTATATGAAACACAACAAAGATGATATTTTTAGAGCTATGTGATGTGCTTGAAAAGGAGCTTTGCAAAAGAGAGAGAGCTTTTCATATTACCATTACAAGGCTCACACATTTTATTTGAACAGGACAGTCGGGTGGAAGGTTGGAATGGTCAATTTTATAAAATCGACCTACATTAAAGTCCTCAAGAGCCCCTGCAATATTTGTTGACAGTTTATCGCAAGAAAATGACACTTGGTCAGAAATGTGGAAACTGGAAACAGTGGTACTATAACAAAATTAACAAAAAACTAACAGGTGTAAATTGCAATTATGTTATACACAATTATTACCATATAATGAAGGTCATCATTAGTTAGCGAAAAAAGTTGAAAAATGTTACAGATGCAAATTAGACAATGTAAAAAGTTATAAAATAGAAATTTAAAAGGATATTACCTAAGTCATAAGTTGAATCAGATGTGGGTGGAAGGAGCAGGACATGTTTGTCCAAAGATGAGGCTTTTTTGCTTGTCTCCTCTTCGACATGGACATTGTCCTCTTCCTGCTTCAGAGTAAAAAAGACAAATGTATTCAATACCCTTCATCATATATTTTATTCTGGTTTGTATCAAATGAAAAATAAAATAACAATCTGTTAACAAATCTTTTTAAAGTATATGGGGTACTTTATTTTATATAAGTAAAACATTCTATTAAAGGGAGTACAAAGGGTACTCCAACCCAAACAACATAAGAATCCTTAAATACTTGCTCCCCAAAATTGTACCAGCAACTGGCAAATATCTTTCCTTACAATATCATATACTTACACATGCCAATTACTCAAATTGCCAAATCTGCTATGTTTTTCCAACAATTGTAATATAAGTAAGCACGCCTTCCGCAAGTTCAACCAGGCTGCATATCAAATTTTAATAACATCAAGCCTGCTCCTTTCATGACCTTAACCAGCCTGGTATACTCCTTGGACCAACACTGAAAATTTTGCCAATTACAAACTAAGCAAACCCTTCGATACAGATTACAGGGTAATTGAACCAATCCACAAAACTATAATCAAGTCTCCTAGCTTCCATTACAAGAGAAGGAAGCTGCACCAGTTTGAAAAATGCAGGCCAGAACCTCTACTGTTTCTACAATTAAACCATCCCCATGATAATCTATCCAAATTGCAGAAAGTGTTGCATGATGTCTGCAGGAAAAGTTGCGGACACACCCAGCCAAAGTCTCACTGCCATCCAGATATTATATGAGAAAGAACTTACGCGAAAAGAACAAATGGTCTAATTAGCTCTCTTCTACCTCAAAACAGAAAACCCAGCAGGTATCTCTAACATTCGTCAAAATGATCCTCTCAAATAATTCACCTCTTGTTTGAATGCGGTTTTCTAATAATCTCCAAGCGAACACTGCAATTTGTTATGGGATGGAGCATTCCCGCACACGTTTATTATACACCTTAAACAGGTCATCATGCACCTGCACAGACAACTTAGATTCAAGTAAACCTGCATTAGCCCTTTCAACACTAAATTGATTACATCTATCTGGAATCCATACCCACGAATCTGAGGCAATTCGGTTTGGTTGAAAGCTAGTTTGATTACATCTATCAGGAATTAATTGCTCCACCATCAAGCTAAACCCAAATGAATTTCTTCCTTACTACAGGTAAATCCAACAACTACATGTTGCCAATGAATGAATTGAATTCCTGAATTTCCTGATTTTTCACAACAATCCCTCTGCCTGAAGTCGTCCACAATACACCAATCCCCATCAACAGCCCCTAATTTCAACAACAACAACAACAGCTCCTCCCACAATCTATATTACACCCAAGTCGGCCGCCTCGAAGCAAAATAATTTAAGAAAATAAAATTTTGTCTCAAATAAGAAAAAATAAATAGTAACGTTCCCCACATGTTTTTTCTACATAATCTTATACTACTATTTCCTTTTACCCAACTAGACTACTACCCGTATGATGCACGGGTGATGTAGAACATCATATGTATGATTTAATTTCTTATAATAGAAAATTACAGATAAACAATTTTAGAAAATAAAATGAACTCAAAATATAGATAATTGGAACTAAAATATGCAATACAAAACTACAATGAATAATTAAAACCATAAAAGTAATAATAAAGTTACATGTTCTTAAAAAAAAATTACATAAATAAATAAATATGGAGATATTGTGTTTCATGTCACTTAATTATTGATGGCAATGATATTCTACTTTATATTTACTTTCGAATAAATAACGAATATGGAGGATTACAAATTGTCCGGAGAGATTCTAATCTGTTATATTCATCTAGTTCATCAAACACAATTATATTTCATACATGAATAAATAAATATTCATTCAAAGAAGCCAAGTAAAACTCCATTGAAAGAAGTCTTTCATGTATCTCCATTTTACAGCTTCTGATCAAAATGACAACAACATGAAAGGCTTTCCTTTGCAAATTTTAGTTATTTTATCCATAAGTCACAGTAGCTGCAATGAAACTTTTACACATTTCAACTCTTCTACCTTCTTTCCCTAAGTATATCATGATCTTCACTTGCTCTTCTATTTTATCATTTAACACTTTTCCAAACATGAACAACAATGGGAAGGGGATATATATGCAGGGGAGAAAACAGATAGGTTACATGTAGTAAAGGATAGAACATGGACAGAACATCTACCATCTTTCATAGGTTGATTATTAGCATTTAAAATAACCTATATTTTGAAGAATGCATGGAGTTGGAACCAATGCATAAAACACGATGACCAAAGCATATTGACAAACTCATATCAGGCCAGAGAATGCTTCCTATTTAAATAATTAAAGGGCATACTACATGCATAGAATTGCATAAAAAAACAAAGAGGTCACATAAGGAAAAAAATAAAATAAAAAACTCAAAACTGGAAAGTGATTCATGAAAAGCAAAAGTGGAGACTAATCTTACATGGATAATAATCGTATTATTATAGTTGAGTAGAAGAAAATGAAAAGCAATAGGCAGAGAACAGACTCTAAATCTCTTTATTATAACACTATTATTTAATCAGCACACAAAAACACATACTTAAATAGTGTTGTAAATTTAAAAACTTAAAACAAACAATGTCAATATACTTCCTAGCAAACCAATGATGGAATGATCAAATAATGATCTTAAACAAATCATTTTTTTTTTTTTTTGGTAGTAGGTTCTATCAGTTTGCAGTGCTAGCATTTCTTGTAGTAAGTTCACATTGTACGAATTGTTGGTGCTTATGTAACTTTCTATTCTTATTTTGGCACCTTTCATTCAAGAAACTAAACGAAATAAGTTCATTTGAAAAGAGAAATTCAAGCTGCTTAATCACACACACAACTTTCAACTCTTCTCCCACACTACTATGTGCAAGAAAAAAGAAGATAAAATAAGAAGGAAAAATACCACCAATTGTATTTAAGAGAAAGAGAGAATGAGAAAAATGAACAACAAACCTTCACTTGCACCTTGGCCCCAGCAACCTGCCGTCTTCACCGCTACTGACCATCCAATCCAACCGGTTCAAACTTGGCATATAAATAACATAAAAAAGAAACTAACATCAACTAAAACACTCACAAAACAAACATCAAACGAAAACTTCAATGGAACAAAAATAAACATATTCTAGATTTGAAAAGTTAGTCTCGATTGGAAACATATTCTAGATTATAAGAGTTAGTCTCAATTTCTTTTGATTTGAAAAATAGTAGCTCAACTCTTTATGACTTTAAATTGTGATAAATGAAAACGGTAGTCGCACATACCAATATTCATAGCATTTTGAAACTAAAGAAAATCTAGATTAGAAAAGTGTAAGGGATTGCTACCTTTACAATATTTCTTTATGTTAGAATAAGAAAATAATTGCTAACCACAAATTTATTTCTCAATCCCAAACTAAAAATGATAAAGAGATACAAAAGAAAGAATGCACCATGACGTGATGCATTGTGCAAAAACATTTTTTCTTTTCCAAAAACATTTGATTGATGAAGATTGATGCAAATTTAAAGATACTATTTGTTAAACCATACCACTCAAACTTGGGGATCTAATCTTCTTCACCATATGAAGATTACCTTGTGATTTGTCCTTCCAAACATGTGATTATATATTCAAATAAGATTCTTAAATTAAAATCCCTTTATCAAAAAAGAGTTAAAATTATGAGTTAAAAATGGCAATTTGCATATTCAAATTTCACTATAACAACTTAATAAAATTAGAGATTAGAAAGAAGATTTGTAGAAAATGAAACAACATAGATCTATCTAATTCTTAAATTTCACATGATCTTAAAGGCTTCATGGCTTCTAATTCTTATTGTCTTTTAAAATAGAAAACTTAATAACTACAACACAGTGATTTTCACAAAAGGAAGGGATAAAACAATGCAAGTTTAATCAACTAATAGAATTAAAATCAAATGAAAATAAAGAAACAAAAAGTTAGATAAACTTTAAAACTTACTTCCTATCAACTTCATGGCCACTCATAGGTTTCATTCTTCTCAATCCTGCAATAGAAGCAAAACATTAAAGTCTAAAACCTAATTGGAAAAACAGGGTTATGGAGGTGTCAATTAGAAACAAAGCAGACAAAATGAGGCCATGGGAAGGGGTAAGGTGACCCGTTTGGTCAGAAATACCTTTACTGTGGCGGAAGGGATGGTGGCCGATAAAGATGCATAGATTGTGAACAAAAATCAGAAAGGAGGGATTCCATGTTTGTTTTCCTTGATGAACTTCGTGGTGGCTGGAAACGCATCTGAAGGCGAGGGTAGATATGGAACATGATTGCGTTTTAGAAAGGGAGAGAGAGGGAGAGAGAGAGAGAGGGAGAGAGAGAGAGTTGTGAGAGAGGAGAACGGCGGCCGGTGGCCGTGGGAAGAGAGGGACGAAGAAAGTCCGGTGAGAGACGGAAGAGAGAAAGACTGATCATCACTCATCTCTGTGTGTTACTTAGGAGCATTAAGGCTTTGTTGGATGATGAAAGAAAGTTAAAGGAAAGAAAGTGAGAGGAAAGATTGTTAAAGGAAAGAAAGTAAAAGGAAAATAAATAGAAAGTGAGATGATTAATTGATTGTTTGGTTGAAATGAAAGTGGAAGGAAAGATAGATACATATTTTATTAAATGACTAAAATATCCTCTAATAAAAAGGTGCTACTTTATTAAATTAAAAATCTCTTAATAGGATGAAAACCTATTTTGTAATAAAAAATAAAATAAAATATCTCTTAATATATTCTTTAGTTATATTTTACAATAATATAATATATTTGTATGTTACTACATTAGAATGCATTGAAATACTCAAAAAAAAAGTCAGAAAAATAATGCAATAGATTGCTTTTGTGGTTGACGGCTTTTATGTAATTTTACTCAAAATAAAGGATTTTTTGTGCTTTCCGTCCAGCATAGAGCGGAAACATATTTATTGTGGGACCCAGCTATTATAATCATTCCTTCCCTTTTTAAGGTGGTTCCAAACGAAGGAAAGATTGCCAATCCTTCCACTTTCCCTCCTTCCTCAATCTTTCCTTCCACTTTCATGCGAAACAAACATGCCATAAATCCTTCTTTTTGTTGTTTCAAGGCAGAGTGAGAACAAATTTTAAAGAGCTGCACATTCTATGCACTTTAGGGACAAAAAAGCATTGAGCAGCAACAAAAAATCAGATTTACTGATGGAGTGGTGGTGGCTAAAAAAAAAAAATTTTGATTTAATGATGGTCAGAAGAAGAAGCATGCGCTATTGCCTACTATATCAATAGGAGAGTGTGATTTTTTTAATTCAAAATTAAATTTAAATATATTTGAAAGGCTTTGAAGGAAAAATATGAAGTGATTGATTAGTGAGAGAATTAGGGTGTGATTTTTTTTATTCAAAATTATTAAATAGATATTTGAAAGGCTTTGGAGGGAAAATAGAAAGAGATTAGGAGAGAGATTAGAAGGCTAATTAGGGTTTTTAGTTTGTGACACAACTTACCATTTATAATAACTAGACTATGACCCGTGCGATGCACGGACTATGTTGAATATTATGTGTATAATTTAATTTCTTATAGTAAAAAATTGCAAATAAAAAAGCTAAAAAAATATAGATAATTGGAATTGAAATTATGCAATACATATAGAACAATATTGAATAATTAAAATCATAAAAGTAATGGTAAAACTACATACAATACATACAAAGTGATCTTTATAATGATTCATTGTTAACTACCGTCCATTATGGAACACATCTTTGTAAAGCACACTTTAAGTTGTATTTGAATCTTCACCGTCTTCAAGCTTCAACCCGTAATTATTGACAAAACAACTCTACAATTTTCCTTTGGGCTGCATGATAAGTGCCAAAAAGTAGCTAAAACTACTTTTATATTTTAAGCACTTATTAACTATTTTGTAAGATATTCTTTAGTTTTTCCTCACTTAAATGTACATATTTGTTTAAGTCATTTATTTCAATAAAGTCTCCCTAAATCTCAACATTTGTGCAGAAATTTGAAGAAAAATTGCAAGTTAACTCGCCAGGGCGAGCTCAGAGCGAATGCAGGGCGAGTAGAGGCAGAGAGCATCAAATTGGATATCTGATACACTCGCCAGAGCGAGCAGCAACTCGCCAGGGCGAGTAACAACTCGCCAGGGCGAGTGAAGGCGGTTCAAGCTCAATCATGACGTGGCAGTAACCCTCTGGTGAAGAAAGGTCAACTCGCCAGAGCGAGCTGGAGCTCGCTCAGCGAGTTCTAATTTTCAGAAATAGTATAAATAGAGCTTGCTGTCATTTTTCTAAGGAGATTTTGGGAGATAACTTGTAATAGAGTAGCAGAAGCAGAGGGAAACCCTAGGAGCCAGATTCAAGGGGATTTGAAGGTGGATTTACTACAATAGTTGAGAAATCATCATTGATAAGTTTGTTCATCTCTTTTATCCTTAATCTTTGTAAAGCTACCATGAAAATGAGTAGCTAATCTCTCTTTGTTGGGATTAGGTGTAATTGACTCTATGTGTATGTATTTCTTTTGATCATGGTATTATATATGGTTTTAGTTTATTTATCAATTTTGATGTTGTTCTTGAATTGTATGTTTTAATTCTAGGTTTTGAAATGGTGTAGACGTATGCTTTTTGAATCCGAGACCTAGAACAATCATCTATTAAACTCTAAACTCTAGACATAGATTTAGATTTAATATTCACTCTAAATATCAAGTTTTAAAACTATTGTGTTGATTAAATTGTCCGAGACATCGGAGTTTGAGCAATACAATATAGCCGGTATATTGATCGATCACTCGAGACATCGAGGATTAATGAATATAGCGGGATTCTCGGCGTGCTCTGGAAACGGACACGTAAGTGAGTGATATGTGATAGAATTGATTGATAGCTAGAACCTGTGTAACTGATTCGAATGATACATGCGATTGGGTCGGTGAAATCTAATCCCACCAAACTTTTCTCTCTGATAATAATTCCTTTTATTGCACTTACTACTTTATTTTCACAAGTTTTCATAACAAATATTTTCAAATCACTTTACTTAGAATTATATTGATTGTTGAACGGCATCGATATCGCACCAGTCCCTGTGGAGACGATAAATCTATACTTACTTTTGTAAATTCAACAAAATGGCGCCGTTGCCGGGGACTGGCGTTTAGATATTGAAGCATTGCAACAATTTGTATTCTTTTAAGTATTTGTATAATTTTGCTTGTACTAACCCTTCTTTGTTAGGCAAAGAAACATTTTTCTTGTTTAGTTCAATCCTTTTTCAGGTTACCCATCACAAACAAAACCATGACTGATCGTGGTTATAACAACTTCTATACTCCGGATGAGTATGAATCATATAAACAGTTTCATAGGACTCCAACACATGAAGAGATTTTTTTGACTCAACAATTGGAAGAACTTTCAAAACAAATTTCTAATTTGATTAGTCTCCAGGAAGAGTCAATTAAAGCTAAACAAGTTGCACACTGTGAGCTTTGCGATGGAGATCATCCCACTGGCCATTGTCCTCCGATGACTGATGTGCAGTTTGACCAGATGATCAAGCAAATGGCTAATAAGCAAAGCATGGAAGTTCAAATCAACACTCATACCATTCATGACGAGAAAGAAAATAATCTCACAAATGAGGAATGTGGAGAGTGTGTGGAAGATGTTGAGAAAGGTGAGGAAGAAAGAATAGTTGAAAGAGGTGGTGTAGTGAAAATAGTGAAAGAAATAGAGACACCACAAGAAGTAGAACTTCCTCAAGAATGGCCATGTACGAACCAGGCCAACACTGTTGATAATGAAGAAGTGATGATGGATGCAGAGGTAATTGAAGGATTACTTCACAAGGAAATATCATGTGAGCAAAAGAAGGAGATAAAGAACAAGGCGGCGATTGAGCGGGTCATAGATGAAATTTGTGCCTTGTTCAACAAGAAAGAATTAGGGAGGACATGGACTCCACATAATCTCTACTTCAAGTTCATGGAGTTCCTCCCAAATCAAAGGAAAAAGACGGATGATGTGCTTTCCGTCTCATTTTGGCCACCCTAACCAAAAAGGCGTCCAGCTAGTGACGTAAAAGAAGCGCTTGTTGGGAGGCAACCCAATTTTCTTTCCTTGTCTTTTATTTAAAGCACTTTTAATTTCGCATATGTTATAATAGTTTTTGAACATGTTTAGCCTCTTATAAACAAGTCCTTGAACTGGTAATGTGCATATGAAATGAAATGTCTAGGTTTGTGATCAATCAAAAGCAAATGCATGATTAGAATGATTTTCTTTCAATTGCTATAGTTTGAGATCAATCCTTTATGATTATCTTTGAATGATAGGATGAATTTGAACTAAGTAGCTTGATTCAATTTGATTTCATTTATTCCTTCTTGACATGATTGATTAATTATGAATCACATAGACCTAGCCGGGTGAGATTGTGTGAACTTTCCACTGTTTATATATTTGAGAGCCGGCAATTGTGTTTAACTCTGTTGATTTTAACTGAATCTTGCTATTACTTTATATGTTTGAAGTCATGGAAATGATCAAGGCCATGTTTCTTTTTGAGTGCAACTACTTAAGCTTAAAATAACCTACATTGTGAGAGTGTGATCCTTTGCTACCCCCCTTGAGCCAAAATATTGAAAATTTGTTTGTTTGAACCCTTGAAACACAAATAAGGAAAACAATGACTTAACCCTTGTCTTAGGATGATTGAGCATTGGATTTATGTAGGGTTGAAAACAAGTTGGGGAGAAAGAGGTTATTTGATCAAATTGAGAAAAGTAACAAGTAGTTGAAAATGGTGATTGAAAAAGAAAAAGAAAAATATTGAAAGTCATTTGACACACAATTATAAATCAATAGAAATTGTGTCAAAACAAAAGAATTACCAAGAGTAAAGAATGGGGAAAGTGAGAGAGGTGAATAACTTATGTAATGAAGATACTCAAAGTTTATGCTCTCTTATCCTTAAGGCTCATTGAATCCAAAAGAAAAACAATGATTTCTTGTAGCCTAGCCCCATTACAAGCTTAAGAAAGTCCTTAGTGATCCATGACTGATAATATGTTTTGTGATAATGTTGAGATGTATGTTTGAATTGATTCGTTGTGAACACATTGTCTGCATTGAGAGAAACACTTCACCCTTGAGTTGAAACACTTGTGAGAATTGTGATTCTAGTTGATTATTTTATTGGCATGGAAAGTTTGAAATCTTACTTGAGTTTTGAAACTATTTCAAATTCATGCTTTGATTCTTTGATGTTCATGATTGAGTGATTTTGAACTTGCAACATATTGAATCATGCAAACTTGAAACAATTTACATCCTAAGTGTTGATTGATTGCAAAGCTTGAATGAATTATGCATTACTGATGTTTGAGCCATGTTTCCAAAGTTTATTTTGGACTTTTGTTTGAGGACAAACAAAGTTTTAAGTTGGGGAGAGTTGATAAGTGCCAAAAAGTAGCTAAAACTACTTTTATATTTTAAGCACTTATTAACTATTTTGTAAGATATTCTTTAGTTTTTCCTCACTTAAATGTACATATTTGTTTAAGTCATTTATTTCAATAAAGTCTCCCTAAATCTCAACATTTGTGCAGAAATTTGAAGAAAAATTGCAAGTTAACTCGCCAGGGCGAGCTCAGAGCGAATGCAGGGCGAGTAGAGGCAGAGAGCATCAAATTGGATATCTGATACACTCGCCAGAGCGAGCAGCAACTCGCCAGGGCGAGTAACAACTCGCCAGGGCGAGTGAAGGCGGTTCAAGCTCAATCATGACGTGGCAGTAACCCTCTGGTGAAGAAAGGTCAACTCGCCAGAGCGAGCTGGAGCTCGCTCAGCGAGTTCTAATTTTCAGAAATAGTATAAATAGAGCTTGCTGTCATTTTTCTAAGGAGATTTTGGGAGATAACTTGTAATAGAGTAGCAGAAGCAGAGGGAAACCCTAGGAGCCAGATTCAAGGGGATTTGAAGGTGGATTTACTACAATAGTTGAGAAATCATCATTGATAAGTTTGTTCATCTCTTTTATCCTTAATCTTTGTAAAGCTACCATGAAAATGAGTAGCTAATCTCTCTTTGTTGGGATTAGGTGTAATTGACTCTATGTGTATGTATTTCTTTTGATCATGGTATTATATATGGTTTTAGTTTATTTATCAATTTTGATGTTGTTCTTGAATTGTATGTTTTAATTCTAGGTTTTGAAATGGTGTAGACGTATGCTTTTTGAATCCGAGACCTAGAACAATCATCTATTAAACTCTAAACTCTAGACATAGATTTAGATTTAATATTCACTCTAAATATCAAGTTTTAAAACTATTGTGTTGATTAAATTGTCCGAGACATCGGAGTTTGAGCAATACAATATAGCCGGTATATTGATCGATCACTCGAGACATCGAGGATTAATGAATATAGCGGGATTCTCGGCGTGCTCTGGAAACGGACACGTAAGTGAGTGATATGTGATAGAATTGATTTATAGCTAGAACCTGTGTAACTGATTCGAATGATACATGCGATTGGGTCGGTGAAATCTAATCCCACCAAACTTTTCTCTCTGATAATAATTCCTTTTATTGCACTTACTACTTTATTTTCACAAGTTTTCATAACAAATATTTTCAAATCACTTTACTTAGAATTATATTGATTGTTGAACGGCATCGATATCGCACCAGTCCCTGTGGAGACGATAAATCTATACTTACTTTTGTAAATTCAACACTGCATATCAAAGAAAGAAGTATGACTCATAATTTAAAATTCAAAGCACATAAATTCATCATATTTCTTTCCTTTTTTATCAATTGATATAGTACATATCTTATACATACATCCAAGCATGCTCCATTTTTCTCTTTTAAATGGCCCTGAAAGAACACGTGCAATAATATCCAACACCTTTATTGTCCAGTTAGTCATATAGCTAGCAAATTATTTTCAATTAGTCACGTAGCCACCAAATTTGTTGGCTAATTGCATCCTATAAACATTAGTTTAGAATGAACTTGTTTATTATGAGATCATACAAAATAAAAAATATCACATAAAAAACTTACAATAATATAGATTTTGTTCTCTCATTTAAGTTAAGTTGGTATAAATTGGTATAATTAAAATTGCAATTTAAAACTAAAATGAAATAAAAATATAAATAGATTGAAACTGAATGTTTACGGCATTCGAAATAAATATTGATAAAAAGCATTACATAATAGTAAATAATAAAATTACCTTTGTAGAGATTGACCATTGGAGATGCTTATGTTTTTTTTTGGACACATTGGAGATGCTCATGTTATTCACAAACAATTCATTAAAGCAATAACATAAAGATAGATCAAAACTTAAACTCAAACCTCCACAGTAATAAAAAATAAAATAAAAAACATAACCACAAACCTGTACATATGTAAGCATGCTTTCACGAAATTGATTTTGCCTTAATGTCATCAACCAGTGCTTTGACTTTTAAGTACATGTAGTAATTTTTAAAAAACACACATACAATGAAAGTTATTAAATGTAGAGAGAAATATATACTATAGTACAACACACATATATGATATATGAACATAAATATTTCTTTTGAAACTAATATGAACAATAAACTTGGTAGCAAGAACAAATTACAATAAGCATTGAGTTATAAGTCTTTTGGTATTTCTAGTATGAACAAATTATAATAACCAAAACAAAAATTAAATTATGCTTTGCAATTGGCTAGAAGTAAACATTGCCGCATAGAATAAACATGGCCATTCTTTTATGATTTTTTGTCGCATTGAATATCTTTTCAGAATTTTGATAATTAACATTCATATTAGCTGGTTGAAGCAAACATGCCAGAAGAAAGATAGATAAGCTACAAACTATAAAATATAGTCTATAAAATATGATGATTTTGATGACTTTAAATTGCCAAGTGAAAACGGTAGTCGCACAAACCAATATTTATAGACTTTATGAAACCAATATTTATAGTCTTTATGAAATTTACAATAACAAATGTATCCAGGTATCTTTACAAATAAATCAAATCAAAACATATAAAAAGAGAACAATAAATCATCAAGTAGAAGAGTGAAATAAAAAACATATAAATAAACAAATAGATAAATAAATAAATAAGGTTGCATAAAGTTTAAAACTTACTTAATAATAAAAATTTCATGGCCATTCATAGGTTTTTTTTTTTCAATTCTGCAACAATAACAAAATCTAATTAGTATAACAAAAGTAATGGAGGTTATGTAAAAAAGAAAAAAAAAATTATAACACCATCAACCCAAATGAGCAATAACTCCTTAACAAATTGAAAGAGAAAAATAAAAAAGGTTGAGAGAAAGAGAGAGAGAGAGAGAAAAGAAATTAGAATTTAAAATCAATCAAAATGTAACTTTTAATAGGATTCTATGTAAAAAAAAAGTGAGATAATCACTTTATCATATTTTTGGGGATTGACATGAGATTCAAATTAGCAAACTTTTCTCTTTTTTTTTCTTTCTCTTGTGAAGGTCAAATTTCTCTTCTTTGTTATAAATCTTAATTGGATTTTATGCCAAACATAACTTATGAGATAATCTCTTTAGCATAGTTTTAGGGATTGACATGAGATTCTAAATAACAAAATTTTTAATGGATAATAACTGGGAACAGTGAGGTTTATTAATTGCACATTATTAAGAAAAATGTATCGCCCAAGTAAGATAAGAAGTAAGATTTATTTTTTATTTTTTGAAGGATTTTAAAATTTTATTTTTTTAATGGTTATCTCATATCTTTTTCTTCGTATGCAGTTTTTTTTTTCTTTTCAAATGTCAAAATCTAGAGCAATAAAATTAAACATTACTAAAATTAGGGATTAATATGTAACAAAATTAGGGATTGGTGTAAAATTATTTTATACACATATCCAATCATATATTGACACATCATATATTGTGTTTCTAAACACATGACGTGTCACATTCATTAATTGATGTGGCAACATAGTATTCAAGTTTTTATCGTAGCCGTTGATATATAATTTTTTTTTTTACGTGTCAAAATCTAGGCCGTTCATATTAGGGTTATGGTTTAGGGTGCCTCTAGTTACTCTCGTTTTATTATATTAAGATTAAGATTAAGATTAAAATTAAGATTAAGATAAGATTAAGATATTGGATTTAATTCCAAAAAAATGTCAAACAATCATTCTTCATTTATCAATATAAATACACTACTAACATAGTGTTATGAATAATTGAGTGGATGTCCATTAAGCATTGGCCCATTCCATTGGCCCATGATATTGTCCTATAAATAGGAGCTATATCGTCATGTAAACACACAATTGAATAGAATAATACAATCTCTATTCTTCTATCTTTCTCTCCTTCATCTCTATTGTTCTATATTCTTTGCCATATTTAGATTAGTTTCATAACACGTTATCAACACGATAGTCTCTCTATGATTTTTTTTTAATTCCATTTTTTTTCAATCCTTTTTTGGATATTGATTCATAACATACGATCCAGAAGTATCGTGGTGAGATCTTTGAAATATGAATCCTGAAGATTCATAACCTACGTTTTTAAAAGCGATGTAATAGATCTTTTAAAATATGAATACTAAAGATTCGTAGCTAATCTGCTATAAGTAAAATGAATAATACGAATTCTGAAGATTCATGGCTATAAGTAAAATGAATCCCGAAGATTCATAGCTATAAGTAAAATGAATTTATATTTTTCATGTTTATCTTATATGTATTAATTTTGTTGTCTTTGAATTCCAGAAGAATTCAATACTCATGCATCCATGAAAGATTGCACAAATGATTGTTACTATATCATAAAAATATGTTCTTGAAGAACTTAAAAACTCAACTCTATTTTTTATGAATTCTAGAAGAATTCAGTATACATGTATACCTGAAGGATAACCTTACATTTTTTGAGTTTTGACTATTTGTAATTTTATTGAGATTGATCCCATTTTTTTATAGAGTAGATTTATCTTTTTTACCAATACCTACAATATTATATATTGTTTCTCTGAATAATATAGACACAATGATGTGCTAAAACGAAACTAACGTTGAAACAATTTGAAAAATAAAAGAGGAAGTATTGATATGGCATTTATGTCAAAACGTTAATAATAATGAATTTTAATTCATGAAATTATGATAATGGTCAATTGTAAATTATAATTTTGTTTCCAATTTTAATATTGAAATTTAATAGAGAAAATTAATAATGAAGATTTTATGGCAAAATTTAATAGTGTTTATTTTTTTAGTTTTGCAAGAATATTTTTTTGTTCATATTATTATTACTGATCTATGATCACGTTTTTTCTTATATTTTAATTTTATTTGTATTTTTCATATGTTAATTATATTTAATCTTTATGAATTCTAGAAGAATTTAACACTAAAGCATTCTCGAAGAATTGCTTATATATTGATTTTTTTATTATGAAGATCAACTGTGATATAGTTCCTGAAGAACTATATTAGAAAAAGTTAATATTGAAGCAAAAGACTTCTCAAAGAATGAATTATATCATTATTTTGAATATTTGGACATAGTGATCTTAAAGAACTATAAAGTTAATATTGTATATCCATGCAGAATTGCGCAAAGAATATATTATTCTTACTATGAAGATCATTTGTAATATATATTTAAAATAGAGCATCTTTGAAGGATTGTGCAATGAATGAATTGCTCTTGAACACTATGAACATTATTTGTAATATAGTTCCTGAAGAACTAAAAGTTTAATATTAAAGCATCTCAAAAGGATTGCTCAAGTTCCCGAAGAACACAATGAGTACCAATCACATTTTCATTCCTACACTTGGTACTCTAACATGAGCTTCAATGTTCTTCCGCAAGCCAACATGAAAGACCTTCTACAAAATTTTGAATCTGCAACACAAATGAAAGTCCTTGTCAAACACTCTGTTCTAGTTCTAATTTGCTAACCCGTTTCAAAATTTAGCAAATTTATATTTGAATCTTGTAAAATACACTTATCCTTAAAGTGATGTTATACTTCAATATAAATTCTAAATTAAAATCCACAACTACAAACACTCCAATTAAGATAAGTATAAAAGATTCGGAGATATACATTCACGAGAAAGGAATAAGATCATCATCTATTATAATGTATTTTTAAAAATACACATTATTTAATTATTTTTTCTTTCTACTTTTTCTCAATTATATGTGTGTGATCAAATTACATGTCCAAATATTTGTTATCAAACAAAATTTTCCTCCATCGATTCCATCATTGCATGGCCTTTTCACCCCACTTTGTTTCTTACTTTCCTCTTTATTTTCATGAAACCTACAAATATCCTTCAATAAGTAAATCTATTATTTTGTTTTGAACATCCAAGCAAGAGAACCAAAAATTAATTAATGAGTATGATATTGTTGTAACACACATCATGAAGCAATTAATTGATATCCTTCATTAGTTAAATACTAATTGATGCACTTCCTTAATAAAAACTTACAGTATATAGAATTAATCAATTAATAAATTTCCATTGCCACAATATAAACATATCACTTTCCAAGTTACATCCTTTGAAGTATGAAAATATAAGAGATGTTCATCATCTCAATTAACACCATACAATGCTCACAAAATAATTGAAAAAATAGAACAATGGAAAATTTATCTTGCCAATATATTCCTTTATCCTAAGAGATTTATTGAACCAAATCAATCAATATTAAATTTTAATGATGCAAAATAAATAGAAAAATCTCTCAATAATTCTAGTGTAAATTCAGTATATATAATTTTCCTTGAAAGGCAAGTGAATACGTAACGGAAAAAACAAAATAATAGAAAAATATAAATAAAGCCACCAATTCTACTTTTCACTCCAATTTTTCATTACATATCTCGTTTTCTTTCTTGTGCAAAACAAAACACACTTATATATTACATCATTCCATTATGAAAAAAATTAAATTATTACAAATATTATGTAAAATGGAATATATTTCAATATGTAAAGTATACCATAATATTGAAACAGGACAATTACATGATTATGAATAGAACTTATTCATAGTCATAGTCACCCTCAACAATGTGTTATCTTCTCTCCACCCTTTGTCATAAAATAAAAAAAAAAAAGATTGTTAAAAGCAAGAACAATAAAAAACAAAATGCAAGAAAAAATTTATTACTCCATGTCATAGAATAAAAAAGGGAAGATGGTTAAAAGCAAGAACAATAAAAAACAAAATGCAAAAAAAATGCAATCACCATCAAGCAAACTCATTCCCAAACATGATTCCCTCTTATTCTTCCCTTTCACATATGTATTGGTGGGTAATTATTTTCCTTTATCCTCCTTTGTTACCCTAAGCAAAAGAATGCAAAGCAAATATGAAAAATAGTAACCACAAAAAGGAAGTTTTTGTTTTGCAATTTTTTGTTGGTTAAATTAACCACAATTTTTAATTCCTTAAAAAATAAAACTACACCTTTTAGTTATAGATGTTGGTTACTAAACTCACCTTTTGTTTTGTTTTTTATTTTTAAAAAAATTGAGGCTTGTAAAGGGTAAAACTGGAATAATAAAAAATCTAACAAAAAAAAAGGAGTTCTCTTTATAGATAGTTATAGAAGATAGTTATAGATTAGCATAATAGAGAATCCGGAAAATAAATAGGATTGAAAACCAAAGCTTTATTGTTGTAGAAACTATCAAACATGTATCTCTTTCAACATTGACCTCTGCAAAAGAGAATTGAAAATTATAAAATAACAAATAAGAAAGTAGTAGAATTAGAAGAGGAGAGGAATATAGCATATAAATTAACAAAATCAAATTCAAATAGAATTCAAACAATGTAGACATCCCAGTTCACACATAATTCAAACAATATAAACCATGTGTTCACTTTTAAAAAAAGTTTATAGTATATAGACATGCGATTCACAACAAAGATTCACTTTTAAGATGTTTTGTGCATCGTTATTCTTCACACAACAAATTGTAACACCACCCTTAATCTACATAATACAAAAATTTGTAAAAAAGGAGGATACTCATTTGATTTTAGCAAGGATGTATTAATATGGCAAAAATGTCTCAGAATACAAATGACTGGGATTAAAAAAATTAAACCATCAACTTTGATTGAAAACCCAATATTGCAAACCTTATTTATCCATTTGTAGAAATCAACACCGGTCTTATGTCTTTGTCTTCCCCTAATACCTGTCATTGCTGGAACATGAGATTTGAGATGCATGTGATATTTCCTAAAAAATATCAGAATCAATGACTAAAATTGAAGAAAAAAATTGATCAATAAAATCACCAAAACAGTTAATCCTTGTCCTGAATCTGAAATCAAAAGAATTGAACACAATCTCTCTCTCTCTCTCATCATAATCATAGCAAGTTAGTCACCTTCCTCCCCTCCACTCTTTCTGTGATCACATTCACATCCTGTCATAGAATAATAAAGAAAAATTGAAAAGAGCATGCAAATGTGCAATATAGTTGTTGTCCACCACTTTCACAAACCATAACATTTCTCTTTTGAACTTTTGAAGCATCAAGTCATCAACATTTATAAGACCATTGCTCATAATTTCAATTGCCTCGCCAGTGTCACTGTCCACTACGGAAGAAAAGGGGAGAGGAAAAAATAGTTATGAGAAGCAAAAGAAGATTAAACAATTTTAAAACACATACATATTGAAAAAGAAGAAGAAGAAGAAAAAAGCCTTCATGTTTTAATAAAAAGTAAATTGGCACCGTTCAATTATTGTAACATGCATTAAAACTAATAAACAAACATTAAGTCTCTCTCCCTCTTGGCCACTAACGAAACTTTCCCCATATCCCTTCCATGATCTTGCGTATTACTATGGTGTTCTACAAACTATGTCATCAAAATAATAATATAACGATATAAAATCGAAAAAGTAAAACTGGTAGTCATATATATTGCAAGAATGGGACATATATACCAAGAGTGGGTTATAGAAAATTTGTGGATTGTGCACTGTTGTGCGGTGTCTGCAATATGATGTTGCCACAATTTAAAATGGAGAAGTTTTTTTTAAATGGTGAAGTTGAGTGTGACAAAATTTTCTAACCATATTATGCAGTTGAATTATTTAGTGTGAAGGGTATTCTTGCCATTATGAAAAGTCCACACCATAAAAAAATGAGTCCTTTTTATCTATAGTTATAGATAAATACACTACTAACATAGTGTTATGAATAATTGAGTGGATGTCCATTAAGCATTGGCCCATTCCATTGGCCCATGATATTGTCCTATAAATAGGAGCTATATCGTCATGTAAACACACAATTGAATAGAATAATACAATCTCTATTCTTCTATCTTTCTCTCCTTCATCTCTATTGTTCTATATTCTTTGCCATATTTAGATTAGTTTCATAACACGTTATCAACACGATAGTCTCTCTATGATTTTTTTTTAATTCCATTTTTTTTCAATCCTTTTTTGGATATTGATTCATAACATACGATCCAGAAGTATCGTGGTGAGATCTTTGAAATATGAATCCTGAAGATTCATAACCTACGTTTTTAAAAGCGATGTAATAGATCTTTTAAAATATGAATACTAAAGATTCGTAGCTAATCTACTATAAGTAAAATGAATAATACGAATTCTGAAGATTCATGGCTATAAGTAAAATGAATCCCGAAGATTCATAGCTATAAGTAAAATGAATTTATATTTTTCATGTTTATCTTATATGTATTAATTTTGTTGTCTTTGAATTCCAGAAGAATTCAATACTCATGCATCCATGAAAGATTGCACAAATGATTGTTACTATATCATAAAAATATGTTCTTGAAGAACTTAAAAACTCAACTCTATTTTTTATGAATTCTAGAAGAATTCAGTATACATGTATACCTGAAGGATAACCTTACATTTTTTGAGTTTTGACTATTTGTAATTTTATTGAGATTGATCCCATTTTTTTATAGAGTAGATTTATCTTTTTTACCAATACCTACAATATTATATATTGTTTCTCTGAATAATATAGACACAATGATGTGCTAAAACGAAACTAACGTTGAAACAATTTGAAAAATAAAAGAGGAAGTATTGATATGGCATTTATGTCAAAACGTTAATAATAATGAATTTTAATTCATGAAATTATGATAATGGTCAATTGTAAATTATAATTTTGTTTCCAATTTTAATATTGAAATTTAATAGAGAAAATTAATAATGAAGATTTTATGGCAAAATTTAATAGTGTTTATTTTTTTAGTTTTGCAAGAATATTTTTTTGTTCATATTATTATTACTGATCTATGATCACGTTTTTTCTTATATTTTAATTTTATTTGTATTTTTCATATGTTAATTATATTTAATCTTTATGAATTCTAGAAGAATTTAACACTAAAGCATTCTCGAAGAATTGCTTATATATTGATTTTTTTATTATGAAGATCAACTGTGATATAGTTCCTGAAGAACTATATTAGAAAAAGTTAATATTGAAGCAAAAGACTTCTCAAAGAATGAATTATATCATTATTTTGAATATTTGGACATAGTGATCTTAAAGAACTATAAAGTTAATATTGTGCATCCATGCAGAATTGCGCAAAGAATATATTATTCTTACTATGAAGATCATTTGTAATATATATTTAAAATAGAGCATCTTTGAAGGATTGTGCAATGAATGAATTGCTCTTGAACACTATGAACATTATTTGTAATATAGTTCCTGAAGAACTAAAAGTTTAATATTAAAGCATCTCAAAAGGATTGCTCAAGTTCCCGAAGAACACAATGAGTACCAATCACATTTTCATTCCTACACTTGGTACTCTAACATGAGCTTCAATGTTCTTCCGCAAGCCAACATGAAAGACCTTCTACAAAATTTTGAATCTGCAACACAAATGAAAGTCCTTGTCAAACACTCTGTTCTAGTTCTAATTTGCTAACCCGTTTCAAAATTTAGCAAATTTATATTTGAATCTTGTAAAATACACTTATCCTTAAAGTGATGTTATACTTCAATATAAATTCTAAATTAAAATCCACAACTACAAACACTCCAATTAAGATAAGTATAAAAGATTCGGAGATATACATTCACGAGAAAGGAATAAGATCATCATCTATTATAATGTATTTTTAAAAATACACATTATTTAATTATTTTTTCTTTCTACTTTTTCTCAATTATATGTGTGTGATCAAATTACATGTCCAAATATTTGTTATCAAACAAAATTTTCCTCCATCGATTCCATCATTGCATGGCCTTTTCACCCCACTTTGTTTCTTACTTTCCTCTTTATTTTCATGAAACCTACAAATATCCTTCAATAAGTAAATCTATTATTTTGTTTTGAACATCCAAGCAAGAGAACCAAAAATTAATTAATGAGTATGATATTGTTGTAACACACATCATGAAGCAATTAATTGATATCCTTCATTAGTTAAATACTAATTGATGCACTTCCTTAATAAAAACTTACAGTATATAGAATTAATCAATTAATAAATTTCCATTGCCACAATATAAACATATCACTTTCCAAGTTACATCCTTTGAAGTATGAAAATATAAGAGATGTTCATCATCTCAATTAACACCATACAATGCTCACAAAATAATTGAAAAAATAGAACAATGGAAAATTTATCTTGCCAATATATTCCTTTATCCTAAGAGATTTATTGAACCAAATCAATCAATATTAAATTTTAATGATGCAAAATAAATAGAAAAATCTCTCAATAATTCTAGTGTAAATTCAGTATATATAATTTTCCTTGAAAGGCAAGTGAATACGTAACGGAAAAAACAAAATAATAGAAAAATATAAATAAAGCCACCAATTCTACTTTTCACTCCAATTTTTCATTACATATCTCGTTTTCTTTCTTGTGCAAAACAAAACACACTTATATATTACATCATTCCATTATGAAAAAAATTAAATTATTACAAATATTATGTAAAATGGAATATATTTCAATATGTAAAGTATACCATAATATTGAAACAGGACAATTACATGATTATGAATAGAACTTATTCATAGTCATAGTCACCCTCAACAATGTGTTATCTTCTCTCCACCCTTTGTCATAAAATAAAAAAAAAAAAGATTGTTAAAAGCAAGAACAATAAAAAACAAAATGCAAGAAAAAATTTATTACTCCATGTCATAGAATAAAAAAGGGAAGATGGTTAAAAGCAAGAACAATAAAAAACAAAATGCAAAAAAAATGCAATCACCATCAAGCAAACTCATTCCCAAACATGATTCCCTCTTATTCTTCCCTTTCACATATGTATTGGTGGGTAATTATTTTCCTTTATCCTCCTTTGTTACCCTAAGCAAAAGAATGCAAAGCAAATATGAAAAATAGTAACCACAAAAAGGAAGTTTTTGTTTTGCAATTTTTTGTTGGTTAAATTAACCACAATTTTTAATTCCTTAAAAAATAAAACTACACCTTTTAGTTATAGATGTTGGTTACTAAACTCACCTTTTGTTTTGTTTTTTATTTTTAAAAAAATTGAGGCTTGTAAAGGGTAAAACTGGAATAATAAAAAATCTAACAAAAAAAAAGGAGTTCTCTTTATAGATAGTTATAGAAGATAGTTATAGATTAGCATAATAGAGAATCCGGAAAATAAATAGGATTGAAAACCAAAGCTTTATTGTTGTAGAAACTATCAAACATGTATCTCTTTCAACATTGACCTCTGCAAAAGAGAATTGAAAATTATAAAATAACAAATAAGAAAGTAGTAGAATTAGAAGAGGAGAGGAATATAGCATATAAATTAACAAAATCAAATTCAAATAGAATTCAAACAATGTAGACATCCCAGTTCACACATAATTCAAACAATATAAACCATGTGTTCACTTTTAAAAAAAGTTTATAGTATATAGACATGCGATTCACAACAAAGATTCACTTTTAAGATGTTTTGTGCATCGTTATTCTTCACACAACAAATTGTAACACCACCCTTAATCTACATAATACAAAAATTTGTAAAAAAGGAGGATACTCATTTGATTTTAGCAAGGATGTATTAATATGGCAAAAATGTCTCAGAATACAAATGACTGGGATTAAAAAAATTAAACCATCAACTTTGATTGAAAACCCAATATTGCAAACCTTATTTATCCATTTGTAGAAATCAACACCGGTCTTATGTCTTTGTCTTCCCCTAATACCTGTCATTGCTGGAACATGAGATTTGAGATGCATGTGATATTTCCTAAAAAATATCAGAATCAATGACTAAAATTGAAGAAAAAAATTGATCAATAAAATCACCAAAACAGTTAATCCTTGTCCTGAATCTGAAATCAAAAGAATTGAACACAATCTCTCTCTCTCTCATCATAATCATAGCAAGTTAGTCACCTTCCTCCCCTCCACTCTTTCTGTGATCACATTCACATCCTGTCATAGAATAATAAAGAAAAATTGAAAAGAGCATGCAAATGTGCAATATAGTTGTTGTCCACCACTTTCACAAACCATAACATTTCTCTTTTGAACTTTTGAAGCATCAAGTCATCAACATTTATAAGACCATTGCTCATAATTTCAATTGCCTCGCCAGTGTCACTGTCCACTACGGAAGAAAAGGGGAGAGGAAAAAATAGTTATGAGAAGCAAAAGAAGATTAAACAATTTTAAAACACATACATATTGAAAAAGAAGAAGAAGAAGAAAAAAGCCTTCATGTTTTAATAAAAAGTAAATTGGCACCGTTCAATTATTGTAACATGCATTAAAACTAATAAACAAACATTAAGTCTCTCTCCCTCTTGGCCACTAACGAAACTTTCCCCATATCCCTTCCATGATCTTGCGTATTACTATGGTGTTCTACAAACTATGTCATCAAAATAATAATATAACGATATAAAATCGAAAAAGTAAAACTGGTAGTCATATATATTGCAAGAATGGGACATATATACCAAGAGTGGGTTATAGAAAATTTGTGGATTGTGCACTGTTGTGCGGTGTCTGCAATATGATGTTGCCACAATTTAAAATGGAGAAGTTTTTTTTAAATGGTGAAGTTGAGTGTGACAAAATTTTCTAACCATATTATGCAGTTGAATTATTTAGTGTGAAGGGTATTCTTGCCATTATGAAAAGTCCACACCATAAAAAAATGAGTCCTTTTTATCTATAGTTATAGATGACTACATAAACTAGTCATTATGGACCATAAATGAAAATGGAAATGTCAAGAGAACGAAAACATTCGTTTATATTTTTAAAGTCAAAATTCGCTATATTTTTAAGGACGAAAAACTTACTTGACTCTTTAATTTATAAGAAACGGACCTCAAGTCAAACATCATCTCATAAATAAACTTTTAATATATTTTTGCTTCTCATTCTAGCAATATAATATAAGCTACTGATTTTACTAACTTTTGAAGAGACATGTTATAGTCAGAACTTAATAGTGTAACCACTGACTAGTACTGTATTACTTAACAGAATAATAAGATAATAAGAAAAGGTAAAATGGAAATTATATTAATAATTAGCGAATGAATTACATCAAGGTACATATAGGCGAACAACTAATTAGTATAACTAACTTGTACAACTCCCGCAATACGATATTATCTACTTAAGTAACTACTACTTGTATAACAGAATGCGAACTTTATTTCATCATAAAATATTCAAACAATATCCAACAATCGCTAGAATGACGTGTACACACATTGACGCAGCGCTGTACAGTGTGGCTGTCAACAAAATTAAAGTTTGGCTTGTTCTTGTGGTTGTTCCTATGAAGAGAGCCATGAAAAAACAATTAATAGAATGCACTTGAACAAAAAGGAATCAAATGAGAAACAAATGAATGCTCAAATATATCCATCCTCCTGATTTGTACTATCTGATATAGATATAGATTAGAATAAGCTATATTCATGAACTCATTTTTCTAAAGAAAATGTCAAGAAGTGTCGAGATCAATATGAAATAACACAAACCTCTGTCAGAAAGCAGGAATGGAAACTATATGGAACTCTTTGAGGCAATTCTACAATTGCAATAGGATCTGCTGACAGTGTTTTTGCATCTATGACGTGCACGGATGATTTCCTGCAGTATTGTACTCTAATCTCACCTCTATTAGCAAAAAATCTCAAAAAACTAAAACTAAACCATGTCGTAGTCATAAATATAGAGAATTTGATACCTTGTATTTTCATCATGTACGAAAAATATCAAGTATCCATCGTCTTCTTCCGAATCGGTTCCAAGGACACGCGGGACATAAATAGCGTCAGAGCTAAACGTTCCTGGTCCTAAGTCATAGAGACCATGAATATTTCCTCCAACTTCATGCTTTGTTTTGCCAAAATCAGGTTCGGCATTCAAATCAAATTTAATAATCCCGGTTGAAGCACTGTCTAATATGGTTCCATATACATACTTCTGTTTCCTCATGAAATCAAAATACAAAATACATGTTTTTATGGCGCCAATTTAACCTCTATTTGATAACATTATGTAGTAAATAATGTATTGCATGACACTACAAGAGAATACCAGATTTGCTACGGAAAACTCGCAACAAAATGTGTTCGCGGTTAATATCTATCCATTTAGCTTCCATTTGACTAAATAACCAATTTCATATTAATATATATCTTTTAATTTTTAATTTTTGATAAATGACACTACAGTTTTATTTTTATTTTTTCCTTTTTCACTATTTTCTCTCAAACTCTCATTCTCGTCAATCTCTCTCGATCACGATTCCGAATTGCTTCATCATTCAGAAACAGTAATTTGTTTCTTCAATCGCCATGTTTATGATCTTCATCCTCTTCCGCCATAACGAAGCCGATCTCGGTATTTGATATTCAATTGAATCACCTCCAGTTGTGAAACGATTGAAGATTTGCAGTTTCGATTTCTCTAACCACAAGCTCCAAATGCAAACCCTAGAGCGTAGTTTCAATTGAATGTGTGCATGATTTTTGGATCTAAAGTAGTGATAGTGTTTGATTGAAGATTGTAGTTTAGTTTTCTCCAATTCTAGATTTCAATTTTGAATCTTAATTTTTCATTTAAGATAAATTGGATCTACACCGTCGTCTCTCACCGATCTACATCGTCGCTTTCTCTCCGATCCTAACTGTCGCTCGATCTCTCCAATCTGCATCGTCTCCATGGTTGTGATTCTCGTTGATGCTCTATCCGGCGAGTTTCTGCAGAATCCGTATTTCGATGTCGTTGTTAGTATCAACTTCTCTACTTCGTTCTCCGATGAGGCCTCTAGTTCTTCGATTAGGTAAGAACCCTAATTTCATCTTCTACGCAACTATTTTCGCATTCTACACCTATAACTTAGCATGTAGTCAAATTGATTAAAATTAAGATCAATTTCTTCTTGTTATTCATATTTTCTATGAAATTTCACTTTCGTTTCTAGTTTAATTCATTCCTTTGCACGCTGCAAACTTGTCTTGTTATTCAATGTTGAAATTCTTTGGTGTTGTACTGCATCAAGCTTTCGATCACTATTGAGTTAGTTTCTTAGCATTAGTCAATTTTCTTCGTCTGATTGTTACCTCTTGGAGTCTGGTGTTCACAACAATTGTTCTTTGATGAAAGTTTTTGCTTACTATAGTTGCAATGTAAATGATTCGTATGGAATTGTGCAGACTTTTGTTCTCCAACTAATATTTGATCTAGGAATGTCCCTAGGTGTATATGATTGTGTTAAAAATATGCTGCATAGTAAATAACTACAGTGATTTTTGTTCGTGTTCTAGCATGTTTTAGTTGTTGGATTGAACTCAATTTAAATATGAATCTAACTTTATATTGTATATTACTTACCTATTTTTCTTGAGGTGGAACTAAATTGAATGTTTCCTAAAGCATTTCAAGTGTATTATATTGCTAACTTTGAAATCTTGTTGATTGCTTGGTATCAAGGTTACTATGAAGGTTTCTTAATCTATAATTTAAAAGAATATAGGATAAAGTTTAAAGCTAATCTTTCTGCTAAGGTCAAGGTCCTCCCAATTAGTTACTATGGGACACATGTTGCACTTGTGACTTCATTCACACATTTATGTTTCTCTTAATTAGAACCTGCAATACAAATTATGCATTGTTCATTAATTCTACTAGTTGTTTATGATAGCTACACATTAATTGACAGTCTTCTATCACTTCATTTTTCAAGAAAAAAGTTGCAAGTCTTTAAGCTTTTTGGTAGTTTGAAACATTTTGATTAATGATTATGGTGTTTCACAATTTTACAACAGGATAATCATTTGGGTGGAATTGAAAGTGAGAATGAAAGAAAACTAGAGTCAGCCTTTATCAAACAAACAGGATAATTATTTGAGGATCCCTTGATAAAGGTTAGTGTTTACTTTTCTTATATTTACGTTTATATTTACAAGCTAGATGTAATCATAGGTTCATAGCCTTTAGTTGTAGTATTATTTGTTCATTTGCTCATCATAGATTATACATTCGGAAGAACCATAGATGTCGTTAGGATCAAAGAAGAGATGAGGGTAAGGATATGACTAGTTGTTGTAGTTTCCATAAGATCAAGGAGGAGGTTAGGGTAAGTTAGTATATCTTTAAGTTGTTCTGTTTTTGCATTTTGATGAAGCTGTTATGTTTTTCATTAGTATATCTTGTTTCTTATTTAAAATGTACTGAAAACTACTGATAAATGCAAGGTTTCTTTTCTGTTTATGTGAATTTGACAGGGTGTCTTAATATTTTTGGTAGTGTAGTTTGATTATCTATTAAGTTGGAGGCATTGCCCGCAAGTATAGTCTCCGGCTCTACGCTATTTTCAGTTTGAAGATGCCACCTTTATGGGGCCCTCAAATGCCTAAGAAAGCTCATTATGAAGTAAATGTGAGTTTCACTCTACCTAGAATAATCAACTTTCAGTCTACTATGTGATCTATGAAGAAAAACTTCTTAGAGATTTTGGGACTAGTGATGATTTTAAATTTGACTAATGTGATTCAGCTTCATCTATGCTAATTTGACTAATGTGATTTTGGGTGAGAATCATACACGGAGATGTGGCGGAGGCAACTTATGTTGAAGAGATAAACTAGGTAAGGTTGCTATCCATTAAAGGAACTTGTGCTTTGATTTTCCTTTAGTTTTTCAATTGTGCTCTAATGGTTATGTAGGTTTTTAATTGTGCAATAAATCATTTTCTAGCACTTGAAATAACTTATAACATGACATGGTATTGAAGCTTGCACATCAGCTAGTGTCATCTTATCTATTAAACATACTATTAGAATATGTTTCATCTTATCTTATCTAATAAACATACTATTTTCTAGCATTTAAGTTTAGTTTTGACTATGTGAAGCATGTCATAGTTCACATTTCATAATTGACAGTGATTTGTTCAAATTCTGCTACGGTATAGTGCTGCTAAAGCCTCTATTTAATAACAATAGAAAGAATAAGAATAAGGTTACCTGCC
Organism: Trifolium repens; assembly: GCA_030408175.1. Classification (NCBI taxonomy): domain Eukaryota; kingdom Viridiplantae; phylum Streptophyta; class Magnoliopsida; order Fabales; family Fabaceae; genus Trifolium; species Trifolium repens. The sequence goes on along the minus strand of CP125842.1, from coordinate 39,552,705 downwards.
AGTGTAACGTTCATTCACCCTAGGAAAATCTACAGAAAATGTTGATAGTTTCTTTTGAGAAGCTTTACCGGATTTCATGTTAAACCTCATTTCATACCTGGAAAGAGTTCATTCAAACTATTCAATATGCGTAGACATAAAATAATGTAAAGTAAAATTTGCTTCAAAAATTACAAATAAGAACAAGTCTTGTTACAGCTCATTTGAGAAATTTTCAAGCTTATCCTTGATATTCTCGCAGATCCTGTCCAAATCTGGATTCTTCAGTCGGCATGTGATCAAAACAACTTCATCGTCTTCCTCCCACGCATTAGCTAGTGAAAAAATAAAAATAAAAGGTTACAATGAACAAGTTAATCAGAATCTTAGTTTGGCATTCTAACTTATGCATCAATCATCATACTATATTAAGATGAAACATAAGCCAATAAACACACCATTATGGAATATGAAGCAATTTGGTAATTCAAACCATCTAATGAGCTTATCATCTTTAGCATAGCGAGGTAGGACACCGAAACGAGCTTTCTTGGTTGAATCGAAAGAGAATACGAGTTTATTATTCTTCACCATTTCCTGAAAAAAATGGAATTCAAATCAACAATTCAAGATTCATTTAATAACCATAATCTTTGTAAGTGCACCAGTTCATCCTCATGTTTTAATAATTGTCAAAACACATGAAAATAGAGTAGAACATATTTTGGCAACATTACAAATGACTTGACAGCGAAAAACTATTTTTAAAACTTTGAAAAATTGTTTTTTAGGTATTATGTATTGATACATAAACATGTGTATCAATACAAATGTCCTGAAATTACTTCAGACTGATTTTGTGCATTTTGTATCGATACATATATCACTTGTATCGATACAAAAGTGGTCTCTCAGAGGCAGAGAGTCACTTGTGTATCGAATCATGCTTGCATGTATCGATACACACCTGTATCTCTCAGAAAACCAGAGAGTGCATGATGTATCGAATCATGCTTGCATGATTTGATACATATCAGTCAAGATTTCAAGAAACTGATATATGTATCGATTCACACCCGTGTATGTATCGATACATAGGTCAAATCTTTCAATTTGAACGCTGGTCAAAGGGTTTGTATCGATACAAACCATCATTTGTATCGATACACGTATGTTAAATTTTGCCCAAATTTGCTCAATTCTATTCTCTCTTTAAATAGCAATGTGGTGTGTCATTGTAATTGAGAGGAAACCAGTGAGAAAGTTCAGAAAACGCTTTGGGATTAAAATTGAGTGAAAATTTGGATCAAAGGTTTCATTCATCACAAGTTCATCATCTTCATCAAGTTTGCAATCAAATTGAAGTTTGAGTATGTGATCAATTCAATAGAGACTGCATATTTGTTTGATAACGTTCGGTACGGTTCGCGGTGAATCAGAATCGTGATCGGGTTGAATTGTGACGAAGGTTTTGGTTTCTCTCAAGGATTCAAGATCGTGCGAATCTTGAAGGTTCAACAACAAGAAGCGAAGGACTCAGCTGAACGATCGAGTGCGGATTGGCACGGGTCAGATCGTTGGAATCAGAGGGCGAAGCTTCGTTGTGTGTTGAGGTTTATTCGCATAGTTTACTTTTGATTCGTTATAGGGTTATAAGATTCAATTGTAAATTGTGCACTTGTGTTCATCATTTTTGATCAATATACTCTCAAATAACCCGTTTGGTTATTTGGGGGGAGACGTACCCGGCCGACCGCGAGGACGACACGAAAGCCAGGGAACTCCCTAATCAAACCGTTTGTGTCTCTCTCTCTCTCTCAATCTTTTACTTTTCATAATTTCGTCAATTTTGAATCAATTGAATTTTTCGTGTTCGTATTGGTACACCAAAAATTCAATTGCTATTGCTTGATTGTGATTGGATTACACTTGATAATAACTTGCTTGGGGCTGATTTAATTCAAACATTTAAATTTGATTGATTTTGTACACGAGCATTTCTAAACCTTTTCATAAATCGTTCCAAGGCTATACTACATTTCCTTTAATCAATCGGTGCATAGACTACCGATCCGGTGGTACTTCCGCGCGCACGATTGAAACAAAATAATTTTTTAAAACCTACATTGTTTCAAGGATCACTTATTCAACCCCCCTTTCTAAGTGATAGCCAAGTAGTCTAACAAGTGGTATCACGATCCCGGTTCAATTTTGTTTACAAAATTCGGAGGATTGTGCCAATTATTAGAAAACATGGCTTTTGCACCGAAAGGGGCGTATAATAGGGCTCCTATATTCAATGAAGATCATTTTGATTATTGGAAAAATAGTATGCGCATACACATCAATTCTTTTGATGGTGAAGTGTGGAATGCTATTGAGAACGGTCCGTTTGTTCCAACAATCACCGACCTCAATGGCGTTGTCACAAATAAGCCTATGGCACAATGGACGGATGATGAAAAGAAAAAGGTCAATTACGATGCAAAGGCACAAAACATACTTATTTCATCCCTTGGGATTGAACAATTTTATCATGTGTCGCATTGTTCTACGGCTAAAGAAATGTGGGATACATTAGTTACTCATTTTGAGGGAACTAATGAGGTCAAAATTTCGAAAATAAACACCTTAACTCAAGAGTTTGAATTGTTTCATATGCAAGATGGTGAAACCATTGCGGATATGCAACAAAGATTTGTAAAAATCACCAACAAGTTACATGGTCTAGGTAAACCAATCACTAATCAAGATGCTACTAATAAGATTTTGAGATGTCTTAATAGGTCATGACAACCAAAGGTCACCGCAATCAAAGAAGCGAATGATCTTACAACTTTGAGTCTCACAACCTTATTTGGTAAGCTAACAGAACATGAACAAGTGCTTAATTTGTTGGAAAAGCATGAAAAAGGTGAGAAAAAGGAAAAACACAACGAAAAGGAAAAAGAAAAGGATAAGAGGTCCATTGCTCTAAAAGCCTCAAAATCCAAGTCCAAAAAGGTTGAGCAAGTGGAAAGTAGCTCAAGCGAAGACGATTCCGATGATGAGGAAATGGGGCTCTTCGTTCGACGCTATAATAGATATGTGAGAAAGAATGAGATAAGACATTCCGATGGCAATCTTAAGAAGTTTCGGAAAGATAGTGGTTACCGCCGGAAGAATGAAGATGATAGGCACTCCAAGAAAGGGGCATGCTTTGAATGTGGCAAAGTTGGTCATTTCAAGCCGGATTGCCCTAAGCTCAAGAGAAAAGAGAAGGAGTCACCTTCATTCAAAAAGGGAAGCAAGGAAAAAGGAAAGAAAGCTTATGTTGCATGGGAGAGCGGAAGCTCATCTTCCTCTTCATCATCAAGCTCTAGCTCAAGTGGTGAAGATGCATTGGCTAATGTGTGCTTAACATCCCATGATCGCAAGAAACTTGCTCCTAAAAAGGTAAATCAAATTCCCTCTAGCTCATATACGCTTTTAGAATATCATGAGTTGCAAGTCGCTTTTGAAAAGTTACACAAAGAGACTAAAGAGGCTTTTCAACGACTAAAAGGTTTAATGCAAGTTAATAAATACCTTGAGGCAAAAGTTTCGGAAACGGAGCTTGAGTTGAAAGCTCTCAAAGAGTCTATGATTCAAAAACCTCTTGTGACTTTTGATAGTTATGGTAACGATAGAACCAGATGTGATGAGTGCTTTTACTTATCTAGAGACTTGCGAAAGTTGCAAGATAAGCTAAAAGAACCATCTAAGCCGGAGATTACTTTTGCGGTTGATCCATCTAAATTCAACAAATCTTTAAAACCTAGAAATAAAAAGTATAAATTTGTTGAAAAGGATCCTAAGAAAAGTAATCCTCATATCGTTTGTCATTATTGTTGTAACAAGGGTCATACTATTGCAAAATGCCATGCTCGAAAAACCTTGGTACCAAAAGGCAAATTGCAATGGTTACCCAAGTTAAGCAATAATGTTGCTACTAACTAACTAGGACCCAACATGAGTTGGGGACCTACTTCGAATGTCTAAGTATGTAGGAGAATGTCTTGAACCATTGACAAAAGACACCGACATCAATGGAGTTCAAGACTTACGAACAAGGAAAATGATGAGAAAAGCTTTAACTCAACACTTATAATGTTGCGGAAATTGATCACTTCCTCCACTTAACACTCAAGGGAAGATTCTATTCTCTACCTTTTCCTTTATATTTTTTTTTTACTTAGCATTTGTATATTGGTTCAAATACATACAACTTTCACCTTAATATGACATTTGCTTTGATAGTTGTCTAATCCTTCATTTCCAAGAATTTTGCTCAAAAATATTTATAAGTTTTTGAGACTCATACGTCTTAAATGGGGATTTGACAAAAATCATTACAATTACCATATTAAGTTCATACTTTGTTTGTTTATGTTTGATTTGTTGTTATATGTGACTTTGTGTGCATACATAGACATATATTTTCATATAATTAATTTTGGTACTTTGATTCTTTATGTGAATGGATTATCATGCATACATGGTTTAACATGTGTTCTCATGTTATAATGTGCTTTGGTATTGTTTTTGCTTACATACATAAGTGCGTACCTTATTGATTATATGTGTTTCATACATACATGTTATTTGGAAGTCATAAAAATTATTTTTTCAAACTTACAAGTTCATGTGTTTTGAGAAAAATCGAAAATAATGCATTTTGTATCGATACAAACATGATTTTGTATCGATACAAACGCATAAAAACAGCTTTATGTATCAATTTTCATTCATTCATTCATCAAAACTTCCAAAAAATTCTTCTTCTACACGAGCCAACTCCAAAACCCTCATTCCCAATTCTCAAATCTCCTTCAAAACTCAACCAAAACTCACAAAATTTGACTCTAAACCACTTCAAATTCATTACCCATTCACATTCCTTCATCAATTTGGTGGTTCAAGCTTCAAAATCTCCACATTCAAGACAAGGGTTTCTTCAATTTTGGTTTGTGACACTTCTTCAAGCTCTTCATCAAAATTCAAGGTAATTCGTTCTATTTCTCTCTATCTCCTGGAAATGGCACCAAAAATTAAGTCTAGAAGAGGAAAGAATGTAGAAAGTAGCAATGATGCTCCAAATTTTGGACTTAGGGAAGAAGAATTCGTTCACAAGGATTGTGTTGATTCTTATACACAATATTGTAGAACTAGGAGCATTTTGCCTCAGAAATCTGTTAATACTGAAACACTTAGAAACTTGCGTCTCGATGATGTTGCTGAAATTCTTGAAAATGAACAACTTGATACTTTTTGTGATTTGCAAACCAAATATAATGATACTTTGGTTAGGCAATTTTATGCTGGGCTACAGGAGAGAAATGGGGCTGAGTTTGAATTTCGTTGGGGACATAAGACTTATCGGTTTAGTGCAAATATGTGGTTTGACTTGTTTGGAATGAGTACCGGTAGTAGGATAACCGGAGAAGATCTTTTGGCTTATACTGAAGTTAGCCAGGTTGATTATGATTCTAATGTTTTCATTTCCTCCATAACTAGAAATGGAAATATTCCAGAAACTATGGGAACCGGTAAATTAACTGTGACCGCTAGAGTGATTTATTGGATTGTAAGTCACATATTGCGACCTAAGAGTGCAAGTTCTAGAATGGATAGGAAAGACATTGATCTCATGTTTTTGCTAATGGAAGACCGAAAAGTGGACTGGCCACTTTATATTGTGAGTAGGATGTTTGACTTGAGGAACTCTAGCCGTGATCAAAGCTTTGGATACTGTAGCTTGATAGCTAGCATCTTGAAAAAGTTCAAGGTTGGACAAGACCTTCCCATTGAGTACACTACCCTTGGAAGGTTACAAAAATTTAGTGATATTCAAATGGCCAAGATGAACTGGACCTTGAATGTTGACAATGTCTATGTCTACAATGGTCAAGAGGAAGACAATGTAGATCAAGGTGCTGCTCCAAGAAGAAGACAAAGGAGAAATGCTAGGCAAGGTGAAGGTGAGGGTGAAGAACAAGGTGAAGAAGGCGGTAATTGGAATGAAATGATGGGCCTGCTAAGGAATATGAGCATGCAACAAACCACCTTCTACAATGAGTACACTCAAAACCACCAAACTCAAAATGCTAGAATTGAAGAGTTGTACACCAACACCAATGACCTCCGAACCTATGTGACCACTCGCTTTGATGAGATGCAAGCTCAAATGCACAGCTACTACCAATCTAACCCTCCTCCTAACCAAGACAACATGGATGAATGATGATGATGATGCTTGATTAACTTTGTTTTTATTGCTTTTTATTTTCTCGTACCGCATGAACAATTTTATTTTGTTATTTCTTATGACTTCTTTTATTTCAATATGGTTGTACGAATAATTTTTATGTTGTCATGTTTGAACAACATTCACTTTGGTTTGTATGACTTGATATTTTGGATAATTTTGCTCTGTATGGATAATCATGTTATGTGAATGCATTTGTTGCATTACTTTGTTTATTTCGTCCCATATTTGGATATGTTACTTGATTAAAATGTCGATTTGTTACGGTATTCATGCGTTGGTTTTGGTTTGTTATTCTACATTCCATATTTGTCATGATATTTGGTATTCGTCATTGATATATTTTGGCATATCTTTGTATGTAATTATCTTGATTAGGAAATTTCATCATATAGTGCATTTCGACAAATGTAAGTGCACGATATGACTTTGGTTAAAATTGTTTGAACTTGATACTTCTAATGAGCTCTCTTCTTCTTTTTGATATTGTCAAAGGGGGAGAGATTTGGATGCACAAGCTAAGGATAAATAGCTAAAGAAGTCTTGAATATTATCAACAATGTCAAACGCATTATGGCATCAACTCAGGGGGAGCGTTGCTTATTGTTAGCCTTGGTGTTAATTGCGTCTGTATACATATTGCTATTTTATTGCATATTAGGTATAGACTTAGTTAGCTTATGCATAGTTTTGACAATTATCAAAAAGGGGGAGAATGTAAGTGTAACACCCCGATTTTTCAAAGACTAAAAAGGGGCATTAATTTTTTTTTAAAAAACAAAACAGAGTGTGCATACAAATTATGACAAGCTGGCATTAACCATACAAAATAACTAAATATATATTAGTACAATCCAAGCATCGGCATAGTACTAATCATACATAAAGGTGCTTCAGAGAAGCAAAGTGTGTAACTGAATATTTACAACCCCAAAGACAAAGGGTCTAACAACCACAAAAGTAAATATTCAGAATACAGTCATCCAAAAGAGTCAGATCCTATGCCTAATCCAAAAGAGCACGGTGTACAAACCACACCGGCGCACAGCCTAACTTAAGAAGTACAACTCCTCGATCACTGAAATCCCACGAACTCGCCGTCGTCCTCACGACTCACGGCAGCGTGTAAGGGTCCATCGTCTTGGGTGGGAGGAGCCCGCAATATTCATTGTAAGGGTCACCACACATATACATATACAAAACAATACACAACAAAATATACATACCAAATACACATATACAAAATACGGAAAGCAAATAAACATTTAGCATTTCCTTCTCAACAAGCATGATAATCCAAATGCGCACATAGCCTATCAATGCAGACTCTACATGAGCGTGACACCAATCACTGGCTGACACATGCATGAATTCCGGAATTTAACCTCTCCGCAGAGAGTCGTAGGTCCAACCCTTACTATACCCCGCAGGGCGTCAATAAAATCCTGTGGCCCATCACGGTAACCACGTAGGATTAGAGTGGATCCATTCCCGATAATCACACCCCGTGGTCCATTCCCGATAACCACGTATTGGACTCAATAAATCCCGCAGGATTAAGGTGGATCCATTCCCGATAATCGCACCCCGTGGTTCATTCCCGATAACCACTTACTATGAATGCATGAGCATACGATTCCCCTTATATGCTAATGCAACAAATACATACCTCTGAAGCGTATGTAAACCAATCACAATATGTACATATATTCTCAAAATCATATGCACGCCAATCACATGTTCATACATATATTCTCACAATCATATGTACATCAATCACATGTTTATACATATATTCTCACAATCATAAGTATACAATCACAACAATTATACATAGATTCTCAATCATATGTAAATAGCGCATGTATTATAAACACTTTCTCATCCCGAGAATACATCACACATACATGCCAAGCACTCAAAACATACCACCAACAAAGCATACACACATGCCATTACGGAAAGTAAGACAGAAATAAAAGGTGCCCTTACCTCAGCAAGCATTCCACCACGCATAACTTAAATTACGCGAGCAATAACCGTCCCTCTTGACGAAAACTCCAATTCGGCTAATCCTCTTAACCTTTTACAAAACATAACTTATCTAAGTTAATACCACATTCTAATTGGTTACTCAAATAAGTCCTAGATCGGCTACTAATGGATCAAGACCTATGGTTGTTCCCTCACAACAAACTAGGCTCAAATCCACTATTCAGGCTCAAGTCCTAGTTGGAAACTTACATTTCTAATGATGCTACAAGCTTCACCATGCTACCACAAGCAACTTTCATCTTAGAACTTTCTTCAAATTCCTAAAGGACCCTCATGATCTTAACCACTTGGCTATTTTTTTTCTATCTCTAAACAAAGAAAAATGGAAGAACAATGTAGAGAAGGAGGGAGAGAGTTCCACGTGAAAGTGGAAGAGGGAAAAAGAAAGATCACTCTTGATCACTAAGCTAATCCTTAAATAGAAAGCTCCATTGGTTCCTAACCATTAGATCAAATAGTATAAAGTAGCAATACTACATCTTAGCCCTCCATCATATCTTGGCCACCAAGTAATCTCATATAAATATCTAGATATTATGTGAGCTTGCCAACTCATCTCACTCAGTCCCCACGTTCGCTCTTAAACGAGTCGTACTTCGCTAACGGACGGAAATCACAAAAATATAAAATCTACCAAATAAACGTCCGTCGTAAACCGTTTCCAAATATTATCGCTAAATCTTTTTCCCCGACTGTAATTTTCTTCCTCACCCTCGAAAATTATTCTGACAACATATCCTAACTCATGCCGATATATAAAACTCCCATCTAAATTTCTACGGAATTCAGACATCGTAAAAATTTCCAACAGCGGGTAAACTTCCTACTCGTTTTTTCAAAAACCAGAATAAACCAAAACTCGCGATTCTGACTACGCATAAACCTTCTTATACTCAAAAGAAGACTACGACCCAAAAGTCCGTGCCTTTCCAGCGCACGAGCACAAAACAGGCTCCATTTCAGCAAAAATTCTATTAACGCGACAATACTCACGAAACCGCTTCACCAAAAACCCTAAAACTTGGCCGACACTAAAGTTCCTTAGAAAAGCTGTACAATGGAAGCTTGGGTCTTACATTACTACCCTCCAAAAAGAAGTTTCGTCCTCGAAACTAAAGTTAAGAGTAACAACTCAACTAGTTATTACCATCACCAACACAACAAAATCCCTCAGGATTAGGTGTAGCCACACAGATGCTAACACCGGGTGAAGTCACACACATACTCTCACCAACACACTGGCACAACCGTGCACCAACCGCAACTCTCAACGAGTTCACCACTCAAAAATTAACCTCACAACAGAGGTTCACAACCTCGAGTTCCTCAAATTTCCTAGGGTCCACACATAAAATTTCCAAAGTCACTTCTTTTGCCTCCGCGACGTAGCCTAAACCACTAGGTTTACGCGCAGCAGTGACTGGCTACCCTCCAAAAAGAAACACCGAAACTTTCTGCGCACCACCAAAGCTAGCAAAGCTAGTCAATTCCAGTCAACACGATTCCGTCTACTATCAACAATAAATTAAGGACGGCCAGTCCCTCAATTTGTCAATAGATAGTCGACAATCTTGATGGTGGTTTAGACCCTCTTTACCCAACTTAAGTGATACTTCAGTCCACTTGTGCTCAAGGTCCTCCGAGGCACAATGGTCCAACACTTCCTTCAAGGTTTTCCCACATGTTTCCCTCGATCTCTTACGAATACAAGATCAAAGTCGTAAGACACAACGATCAACACCCGTCGCATAAGCTCTCATACTTCCACTCTTGAAGCATCCATGGAGTATCATCCAATAGTAGTACAGTGCCACCACGGCAATTACCACCAAAACTATTACACTCCGCAAAAGCTGTCTTCTCTATCGAAGAACTTCACACTTCCCAAAAATTGGTTTCTTACACGTCCATATTACTTCCAAAATGGCACTTAGACTACTCTCGCGTGCCTTAAATAAAAACGTTTCTCCTTGTTAACTGTCACCTTTGGCACACATCCTCTAACATCATATTCTCATTCTATTTCTGAACTCTCTTGAGTCCCTTTCCTGTAACATCCCAACCTTATTTAATTTAAAGAAAATTAAATAAGAGACAATTATTAGAGATTAAGGGAGATTAATCTCAAGTAACAAAATTTATCACACAATTATCCTTGTGTGCTACCAAGACTTAATTGGAAATTAGGACAAAATCCATCCAGTCCTATTTCCTTTACTCTCAAGCCTCCCTTTCATTTCTCCAACACCCCCATTGCCTTGAATTTTCTATTTAAGCCACATGCAAAATGAGGAAAGGAAGAATCAGTAACAACTTCCCCACTTCTTTCTCACCTCACGCAAGACAACAAGCAAACAATAATTCAGAAGCTTACTTCCTTTCTCTTCCTCCATGCCTTCTTCGTGTTCCCAAATCAATGAACTCAACACTTCCTCTCTTCCCTTGGGTTCACGCTAATGAAACAACATCATCATCAGCATCTCTGTCATCTCCACCCAATTCTTGTGAGAAAAATCAACATGCAAAGATCCAACCTTCCTCACCAAACCGTTTGTACCATAAAGAGGTAAGTTAGCACCTAGATCCTTCTCTTTGTCTCAAATTCGTGCTCCTACTTTCCACCCTTATAACCAGAAATTCTGTTTGGTCTTGCATGCATGAGAATCAAGTTGGTTATGGGTTGTTCTTGAACATAAAGAATGGAAGCAAAGTGGAGTTTCAAGTTCAACACTTTTCCAAATCTGTCCATTCCGGTTCGTGGGTGTAGCTGAGGAGGTTGTAGTTGTTGTAGAGCCCAGGAATCAAGCCTAAAGCTTCAATTCCAGGTGGGTTCTTAGGTTAGTGTAGCTAGTGCCCCATAATCAAACTTTGCATGTTAATATTAGGAAAATTAGGGAAATTATATGTGAGAGGAATTAACTCCCAAATTCCTCTCCATACTGCCATATTTTATGTATATTATATGATTGCACTGGTTATATTTGAGGATTGTAGGTGATTTCTCTTTTAAAATACGAATTTCTGCAAACAGGGGCTGTTCTGCATGAGCTCGCCGTGCGAGTGGCCGGCGAGTATCATGGCGAGCACTCATGATCTGGGCACGTTGAGCTCGCCATGGCGAGCATCTGCTCGCCTAGCGAGCTGTTCAGGTCTGATCATGATTTCTCGCCATGGCGAGCAGGCTTTCTCGCCGTAGCGAACGAAGACAGAATGATCCTATTTTTAACATTTTTCTAAAAACTCATCACTCGTTTTATATCCTCCAAATATGCCGATTATTCTGCAATTATAAGATTAACATAAACTATGTACAGCATGTTAATCACAGAGTAATCCTAGGGTATGACTTAAGAAATTTAGTTTGTATGCTCCCCGGGTTTTGGGATATTTACGGTAGTATGAACAATATTAGTTACAATCACTTAGGAGCGATCTTGTGATATCGCGCTATGGACTCCCAATGGGATAATCCATTAGGATATGTTATTGTGAGCTGCATGCCGTGACCGAATCGGTTGACGGATATGGCAGGCCTCTGAGACATGCTCACCTCAGAGTGTCCTTGTGTTTAAAATGAATAAGAGTCTTTATCTGTGTTACACCTTTAATTTTAAGTATTATGTTATGATTATGTATATGCTAGAATGTTATGACTGTTTAGGATCCCCCGGTGTAGTCACCTCTAGGAGGGTAGTAGGACTCACTAAGGCTTAGTAGTCTCACCCCACTCCAAACAATTTTTTTAGGTAAACAGGATATTCGGAGCAAGGACCAGGTAGGAGGCTGACAGTTGGAGCTGAGCTTGGATTGTCCGCCTTGAAGATTTTATGTTCTTCGTCTTGCTTTTAGTTTATTATCTTGTTTACTCAGAATACTGCATTTATCGCTGTATTTTAATTGCTATCACTTTTGTATTTCAAGCAAATTGTATCATGCTAAGTTATTCAGTAAATTTTAATTGTACTCAGAGCCATATTATGTATGTCTTGACTAAATATTCTAGATATTTTAGTTGGGGCGTTATAATTGGTATCAGAGCAGGTCGATTCAGTATCGAACCTTGCCATGAGTCATTCCAATCCTTCCCTATGTAATACAGACCCTTTGGATCTGGACTGTTTACGCTGAAACCATCGCGTGCTGAGCCTGATTAACTCAGTATTGTGTATGGTAGGCAGGGTATTATGGTTTAGAACTGAAGTGAACTCTGGAATTCCAGCGTTAAATCCGTAGTTAAACTACAATCGATGAGCAGGCGTCGAAGAAGACTCTTATAAGTGAATTTTGGAGCAATGGAAAATGGTGCCACCGGAGTAAGCGCAGTCTGATGGAACTAATAATCTTGTGAAGTAACAGGTCAGGAGTAGAGTTGTAGTTGAAAGGGAATAAGTGGACCCTTATACTGAAATGTGTATTACATAACGGTATTCAACTGACACCGTGTGTCAGGCAAACTTCCTAAACCTATAAGTAACCTTATCCTAGTGAGAGCCTAAATTCAGCCAAGCTTGTGAGCCAATCAATACCCTAGAACAGTAGGCGGTAAATCAAAACTCACCCTAAATTCAAGTTAGTATATGACTGGGGGTTATGGTGTTATGCAACGAAGAAAATTGGACGAACCATAAAATCATTCTTACACACTCTGTCTAGCTCGCTTAGCGAGCAAGCACACGCTGCAGCGAGCTTAGCAGGCTGCTGCTACTGCTTGCTGCAACACGGGTCTCTGTTCAGTCATTTTTAACTATGGTGAACAGTCTCAAGCCCCCTTCATCTACCTTATCATTTTACTTTCTGAGTTTTAGTATAAACCATTCCAAGCTACCTTGTGGGCATAAGAGTTGTTAAGGAGTTACGTTTGAAATGATATTAGGATTAGAAGACGATAAGAAATTGGACTGAGTGCACCTTTCCTTTAGAGACGAACAAGTATAGTGGCACTATTAGGAGCTTAATCGTAACCAGAGCAACCATTAGAATCCTTGTAGTCCGTATCTGTACCCGAGAAAACATATTAAGTTCAATCATTTATAGGAATCTGAATTAGTAACCCAGTGTGGTGAACCTAATAGATAACACCATAGTAGAAGTTCAAATCGAACCATCCGTATGTGAGAAACCCAATTAGGACAAAAGCACATTCCAGTATCTCCTCAAGCCGCCTTATTAGGTTACCAACTAGAATGTCCTTAATTAGGCTACTCTTACCTCTCAAACTCGTGAGAACATTTCTACCTCGCTACCAAGAATCAAACTACATCTAGTATAACAGTTAGGAGCTTCCTTTCCAACCACACCAGTCGTTAGCAGTATATCTAGCAAACTTTAGAGAACCAAATATTAATTAGATCAACAGATAGGAGTTCATATTACATCCTGAGAGCCCTCAATCAAACTCCGGAAACACTAGTACCGAATAGTTTAGCAATCAAACCAATAGTAGAACCTTGTCACATAAGTACGACCCTGACTCACATCAAAGCTAAATTTTCCTAACAATACCATCACCTGAACAGGTTTGTTAAGACTGTTGCAATTAAGTGTCCATAGACTAGTAACCCAGCACTTCTGACCAGTTGATTACCCCAGTAAGAATAGAGAAATCTTAGCATTTATACCTTAATAATTTCTTATCGCAAAACCTATTAAGTGACCACTTAAGATAACAACCTCTAGATGTCATCAATGGAACCAGTTTATCGCTCCATACCTGAAATTACATCCCACCATCATAGGCTAGATTTTGCTTAATAATAGCAATTGAGAGTTGCCTTAGCACTATCAGCCACCAAGGTCAACCCGTCTTAGCCTTGCCACTAGATGGTTAGAGATCGATAATTCAGATTAATACCAGTTTGACCTTAATAGAACACTCTCTTTTGACCACCCAACTGAGGAGTGAACAGGATCAGTAGCCGTGCCTCGAGAGTTGCTCATCAGTTGTCCTTAGGTTAGTAATTCAATATTACAGACCAGTTAGTTAGCCGGTTGAGGTTAGATTTGGCCAGCCATATTCTACCACTAGCGTAATACCGTATAGCATGGAACGCGACTTGATAAATCAAATTCAACATTAGTTCGACCAGTCACCAAGCAAGTTCCTATATTAGAACCTTTGAAATAAGAAGACCGGTAAGATTAGTTAACCAGCCAATTAGAACACCATTTAGGATGTTAATGCTAGATATAGGTGATGCAGAGCCGCCATTTCCGTGCGAAACCAATATTAGTAGCAGACCATAGAAGTCATCAAACACCTAGATCAATCTTTAGGCATATGTTAGTTACTCAGAAACAAGTAGCTAGATTTAACTTTAACATCAGCCAACACCGCATTCCCTCATAACTAAACCTTCTAATTTAGAGTCTATGTGAATCAGTTGGACCTACCGCTGAGAAGTTGTTAGCAAGAAACATTGAGTGGAAACGTAGTTGTCCTAACCTGAGAGAACTGACGGGAGAATTAGGATTGTAGAATATGAGTATAAACCAGTGGAAGACGAATCTTCAATTGTCTATTTATCTTTAGAGATCCTATTCCAGCGGAGTCTTTGACCCGAACAATGCCCAATTCAATATTCGCAAGTCTTGGGACACCATGGACGTGTGTATTTCCTAAACCATTCAATCACGCCTCAATTGGACAAATTCTTCTCGTGCCTTAAGGACTTGACAACCACGTGTTGCACCTAAATTCAATTAGGGTGCAAACTTTTTTTAAATTTCTCGAAGCCAATTGGTTACATCAAGGGTGATGAAGTCACACTCGAGCAACCGCATTAAGTGTTTTCTAGTTTTCCAGTTGTGTTATATTTAACAAAAACCTATCTACGGAAATTAAATTAATCTTGAGAAGGTCAAGAATAGCTTTAGTTTCATTTCTTACTCGCTCGGTTGATTTGTCAATCAACATATTTCAAACCACTCCGGTAAAACTTACCTAGCTCAGTATCAGCAAATCAGCTAAACTTCGTGCATTTGAATCCAGTAATCTGTTCTTCAATAAAGTCAGTTATCTATCTTTCGTAGCCTTATCAGTCAAATTCAGAACTAAGTTGGACCAGTTCCAAGATCAATGGAATTAAGTTATACTATAGAAAGCAGTGTTAAGGATTCAAACTTGCTAACTCCGTGCTCCTAACCATGTCCTGTCAGTGTGTTAACCTTGAGAGTCTCTGCCCGAACATTCCAACTTTCCATGATTCAATTCCTATAATCTCGTGAGATCAAGTATAGAAGCCTGAACGCCTGAACCAGAGCTTTCCAATTCCTAGTATAGTTGCCAGTAATTAGTCAGTGTCGTGTAAGAGTTAATTACTCGTTTGGAGTAATGTACCATCATCGTTTGGAATCTCTTTCCTAACCGAGTGATCTGTTAAGATAATTCAGTTAGCCGTTCTTAAGCCAAACCATTCAATTCAGACCTTATGCTTCCATCTAGCCAAGTTTCATATACTGGTTACCAGCGAAGGACTTCGAACAAGTTTGACCTATAACCCGGAGAATGATCTGAACCTAAGTGCGTCCGCGTGTTAAATGTACAACTTGATCATCGTGTCGTGTCGGGATAGATAGAGATTGTAGGTGGGATTTTATCGGATAACTATAAGTTCGTCTACGGATGAGTCCAACTCATTGGTGGAAGGACCCGTAGTGTCTAGACGATTTTTCCACTCGCTTTATATTTCGATCGATTCCGGAGAAATTATACAACACGTGATAAAGAGGTACATATAACATGTCAAGCCTAGTGTGTTCAGAAAGGAGAACGACAACATGATTGAGAGAAATTGGATATGGCAACGTCAATACCAGGCCAGATACCGACCCTCTAACTCAGTAGAAACTGGAACTGATTCCATTGGAAATGGAAGAAGTGTAATGGTAGTAAGAAGTTGAATCAGAGTGCACAGCACTGCAACCTTTGAGAGTGTGAGGATAACCTTTAGCCAGTATCCTTAAGAGAGGAAAGTTTTATTCCAAGGGATTGAATGCTATAAACTGAAGAATAGACGAAGTGTAGTTTCAGTTGCAGCCACAAACAACCTACCCTGATGTGGAATAGAGAAGTTTGAATTTCGAGGACGAAATTTCTTTAAGGGGGGTAGATTGTAACATCCCAACCTTATTTAATTTAAAGAAAATTAAATAAGAGACAATTATTAGAGATTAAGGGAGATTAATCTCAAGTAACAAAATTTATCACACAATTATCCTTGTGTGCTACCAAGACTTAATTGGAAATTAGGACAAAATCCATCCAATCCTATTTCCTTTACTCTCAAGCCTCCCTTTCATTTCTCCAACACCCCCATTGCCTTGAATTTTCTATTTAAGCCACATGCAAAATGAGGAAAGGAAGAATCAGTAACAACTTCCCCACTTCTTTCTCACCTCACGCAAGACAACAAGCAAACAATAATTCAGAAGCTTACTTCCTTTCTCTTCCTCCATGCCTTCTTCGTGTTCCCAAATCAATGAACTCAACACTTCCTCTCTTCCCTTGGGTTCACGCTAATGAAACAACATCATCATCAGCATCTCTGTCATCTCCACCCAATTCTTGTGAGAAAAATCAACATGCAAAGATCCAACCTTCCTCACCAAACCGTTTGTACCATAAAGAGGTAAGTTAGCACCTAGATCCTTCTCTTTGTCTCAAATTCGTGCTCCTACTTTCCACCCTTATAACCAGAAATTCTGTTTGGTCTTGCATGCATGAGAATCAAGTTGGTTATGGGTTGTTCTTGAACATAAAGAATGGAAGCAAAGTGGAGTTTCAAGTTCAACACTTTTCCAAATCTGTCCATTCCGGTTCGTGGGTGTAGCTGAGGAGGTTGTAGTTGTTGTAGAGCCCAGGAATCAAGCCTAAAGCTTCAATTCCAGGTGGGTTCTTAGGTTAGTGTAGCTAGTGCCCCATAATCAAACTTTGCATGTTAATATTAGGAAAATTAGGGAAATTATGTGTGAGAGGAATTAACTCCCAAATTCCTCTCCATACTGCCATATTTTATGTATATTATATGATTGCACTGGTTATATTTGAGGATTGTAGGTGATTTCTCTTGTAAAATACGAATTTCTGCAAACAGGGGATGTTCTGCATGAGCTCGCCGTGCGAGTGGCCGGCGAGCACTCATGATCTGGGCACGTTGAGCTCGCCATGGCGAGCATCTGCTCGCCTAGCGAGCTGTTCAGGTCTGATCATGATTTCTCGCCATGGCGAGCAGGCTTTCTCGCCGTAGCGAACGAAGACAGAATGATCCTATTTTTAACATTTTTCTAAAAACTCATCACTCGTTTTATATCCTCCAAATATGCCGATTATTCTGCAATTATAAGATTAACATAAACTATGTACAGCATGTTAATCACAGAGTAATCCTAGGGTATGACTTAGGAAATTTAGTTTGTATGCTCCCCGGGTTTTGGGATATTTACGGTAGTATGAACAATATTAGTTACAGTCACTTAGGAGCGATCTTGTGATATCGCGCTATGGACTCCCAATGGGATAATCCATTAGGATATGTTATTGTGAGCTGCATGCCGTGACCGAATCGGTTGACGGATATGGCAGGCCTCTGAGACATGCTCACCTCAGAGTGTCCTTGTGTTTAAAATGAATAAGAGTCTTTATCTGTGTTACACCTTTAATTTTAAGTATTATGTTATGATTATGTATATGCTAAAATGTTATGACTGTTTAGGATCCCCCGGTGTAGTCACTTCTAGGAGGGTAGTAGGACTCACTGAGGCTTAGTAGTCTCACCCCACTCCAAACAATTTTTTTAGGTAAACAGGATATTCGGAGCAAGGACCAGGTAGGAGGCTGACAGTTGGAGCTGAGCTTGGATTGTCCGCCTTAAAGATTTTATGTTCTTCGTCTTGCTTTTAGTTTATTATCTTGTTTACTCAGAATACTAGCATTTATCGCTGTATTTTAATTGCTATCCCTTTTGTATTTCAAGCAAATTGTATCATGCTAAGTTATTCAGTAAATTTTAATTGTACTCAGATCCATATTATGTATGTCTTGACTAAATATTCTAGATATTTTAGTTGGGGCGTTATATTTCCTCTTACAATTAAATTCTCTTTTACTCAAAAGAGCTTGTCACCCTGACCATTCTTAATTATTCCCCACATCACCCTTTCTGTCGAGATACCTACTTCCAAAATAAATTTTAAGGTACTCATCACATCACTATTGTTCCACCGTTCATGTTGACAATATCCGCATTCCTTTACTTACTCAATACAGATTTCCATCATGCTACGTCTCTCTTCATTGTAACCACTACAATGAATCGAAGCTCTACTAGCTTCCACCAAACTTTGCCACTAGACAATTGCTTACCCTTTATTATTACTGCATACAACACATACACCGCCATGACATCCATTCAGGTGGTGCTTTTGAATCCTTAACATACACGCACAATCATAATTTTCCAAATTATGTGGGAGGGAATTTCCTTTCGCCAATCCTCCATTGACATAGGCCACATTCTCATGTGCTTCACTCTTACTCATTCTCAACACGGCTTTCCAACGGCTAACATCCTCTGCGACTAATCTCATCGATCTACTAATTTGCAATTTTCCAAGTTCAACAACTTCCTAGAGTTGGTTCCCAACCACCATGACCAATAACTTGTTAAATCAAAACAACATCTTTAATTCGCCGTACACAATCCAAATATTCTCGTTCCACATCAACTTGTGTCCAATCAAGCATACCTTTCTCCCATTCGATTGATCCTTCATCATCGTGACTATTCTAAAGTCATAAAGTCTGTTCCCACCGGGGAATCAATTCTAGATCGCAAGTTCTAGCTAATCCTGCTCTTACATCTAGTCACTCATCGTTTTCTTATTCACTTCTAACTTGTACTAACGATCATCTATTGTACTCCTCGCAATCAGACGCTCCGATTAATTAATTCCTCAAGTTCCTATTAGTATCTCTCTATGCATAACTATCTCTAATCTTATCCTCATCATGTCACTATAATTTACTTCAAAATCAACATATCTTACTCATCCATCAAGCCATTGAATACATATCTCAAATCTTAATGCTTGACCTATCAAGAACAGCTACCAACGCACAACGCTTCACTATGATTTTATCCTTAGTACTTTGATACCCAAATCAAACTCTTAAACCTACTCTTCAAGAACTCTAAATACTCGTCGTACCATCCATTTAATCCTAATATACAATAAAGTTCTTTTCCACTATCAACTTTCATTATATTAGTACTCTTACTAACATACTCTTTTCCCACTCATACACGACATTTCTAGAAAATTCTCGTCCATAACTTGAATTTATTTAAAACTTGCCTACCTCAACTCTTATGGTATCATAAATTCCAGCTGCTACTTAGTCCTTCAACAATCTTGGTCGATCAAAATTGTTAACTTAAATTCGCATCCACACAAGTTCTCTATTCAAATCTTTACTAATCCCTAAGAATTACTCAATATGTTTACTTTCTCTTAGGATTTTCATTCCAATAATTAACAATTCTAGCTTACACTGCTACAATTCCCTAGGTATTTCCGTACTATATTCCTCTAGTAGCACTTATCATCGATATACAACTCATTTTTCAAGGTTGAACTCCTCGTTCTTTACCTAAAAATCACTCCAAAAATACCTTTATCCAACAATCAATTTCCTAACGTTGTATCTCACATCGACATTAATACTTACTATCTCCCGAACTACGTATAGATTGTCACTTATCAACGTGATACTTGGTCTCCTACCTTTAATCATCACGAGATTCATCCTTTTAATTGATAGTTTCGAATCTAATTCATCTCGCACGCTTAAATTAAACCCTTAAGATATCCACCATTCGTATAAATGTCGTTTAACGCCACAAGGTTTTTGCTCCCTCTTGACGTACAACGTCCTTTAATTCCAATACATGTCACTCCAATGATTATCCAAACATCCTACTTGATCCCAATTGACATCTCTGCATGCTCCACTCTTCTATCGTGGCCGCATCCTCATCAAGTCCCGCCCTAACTCAGCGGACGAACATTCAATATTATCTTCAAAAGATCTTCTCAATTCGATCCTTACTTGCAATCCTTTATCAGTGCGATCAATACTACTTCCATTGATTTACTTCTAAGAATACTTCATAGTTCTTGTTCGCCTCAAGTCCATCCTCCTCGGACCACTCCATCTAAGAAATTAAGAGACACTTGTCGGCTAAATTCGACAAATGCTCGAGGGTTTCCAATGTGTAGGGAACACAATTTCAACTAAGAAATTATCGATTACCTCAGCATCTACCATGCTAGACTCATGGAAACGAACATATAACCCACAACTCAATAAAAACTGATCGCTAGAACTAACACAACTCTAGCTCTAATCTGACTGAGTTTGGACTGACAACTCTACGACACACTTTCCCTTTGATGATCTAAAGCCGGGCTCTGATACCACAATGTAACACCCCGATTTTTCAAAGACTAAAAAGGGGCATTAATTTTTTTTTTTAAAACAAAACAGAGTGCGCATACAAATTATGACAAGCCCCGGCATTAACCATACAAAAGAACTGAATATATATTAGTACAACCCAAGCATCGGCATAGTACTAATCATACATAAAGGTGCTTCAGAGAAGCAAAGTGTGTAACTGAATATTTACAACCCCAAAGACAAAGGGTCTAACAACCACAAAAGTAAATATTCAGAATACAGTCATCCAAAAGAGTCAAATCATATGCCTAATCCAAAAGAGCACGGTGTACAAACCACACCGGCGCACAACCTAACTTAAGAAGTACAACTCCTCGATCACTGAAATCCCACGAACTCGCCGTCGTCCTCACGACTCACGGCAGCGTGTAAGGGTCCATCGTCTTGGGTGGGAGGAGCCCGCAATATTCATTGTAAGGGTCACCACACGTATACATATACAAAACAATACACAACAAAATATACATACCAAATACACATATACAAAATACGGAAAGCAAATAAACATTTAGCATTTCCTTCTCAACAAGCATGATAATCCAAATGCGCACATAGCCTATCAATGCAGACTCTACATGAGCGTGACACCAATCACTGGCTGCCACATGCATGAATTCCAGAATTTAACCTCTCCGCAGAGAGTCGTAGGTCCCCCCCTACTATACCCCGCAGGGCGTCAATAAAATCCAGTGGCCCATCACGGTAACCACGTAGGATTAGAGTGGATCCATTCCCGATAATCACACCCCGTGGTCCATTCCCGATAACCACGTATTGGACTCAATAAATCCCGCAGGATTAAGGTGGATCCATTCCCGATAATCGCACCCCGTGGTTCATTCCCGATAACCACTTACTATGAATGCATGAGCATACTATTTCCCTTATATGCTAATGCAACAAATACATACCTCTCAAGCGTATGTAAACCAATCACAATATGTACATATATTCTCAAAATCATATGCACGCCAATCACATGTTCATACATATATTCTCACAATCATATGTACATCAATCACATGTTTATACATATATTCTCACAATCATAAGTATACAATCACAACAATCATACATAGATTCTCAATCATATGTAAATAGCGCATGTATTATAAACACTTTCTCATCCCGAGAATACATCACACATACATGCCAAGCACTCAAAACATACCACCAACAAAGCATACACACATGCCATTACGGAAAGTAAGACAGAAATAAAAGGTGCCCTTACCTCAGCAAGCATTCCACCACGCATAACTTACATTACGCGAGCAATAACCGTCCCTCTCGACGAAAACTCAAATTCGGCTAATCCTCTTAACCTTTTACAAAACATAACTTATCTAAGTTAATACCACATTCTAATTGGTTACTCAAATAAGTCCTAGATCGGCTACTAATGGATCAAGACCTATGGTTGTTCCCTCACAACTAACTAGGCTCAAATCCACTATTCACGCTACCTAAAATTTAAGCAGCGTAATGTCAATAAAATACTCCCACTGTATTCTATCGAAACGAAACTAAAACTCAAAAATCTAAAGGGGTCTAAGGTACTTTCTAAAACTCTCGGATAGTGATTTCGAGTTCTCCCCATAGTGATTAAAAATTCACGAAGCTAAATGCACTATTTCTCGTTACGCGAAAATAATTTCGTTTTTCAAAACAAACTATGAACACTTTTATTTCTAACACCAAAGTAATCAATTTCACACAATAAAACCATTTGAAATCAACATCCAAACTCTTCAAAAATTCCCATAATAAAAAATAAAGTTTTCTTGCATCACAAATTTCAAGTTCTTTCTTTTCAAATAAAATGGCCATAACTGGTTCATTCTTTATCTGATAGAGACGAGCCATACACCGAAATCTTCGTCTCGAAAAGACGAATCAAATAGTTAATTTTCCAGGTCACAAAACAATTTTAAAAGGACCTAAATACCCTTTTCAATTTCGGCCAGAATTGAGATCACACATAAAACATTGTTTTCAAAAATCAAACATAGTTTAAAATACTTAAACCATTATTAATTTCTCAAAAGTGATCAAGCTCTTACACCAAAAACATTTCAAATCAAAGCATAACACTTTTCAAAACTTTACCAATTAACTTGTTTACTTAGAACACAAGTTACTAGTTTTCTTTCAAAACAAAACCACATTAATTCTTCATTTTAAAACCATGATTGTAAGACCCAAGATTCCACTGTACAGTTTTTCTAAGGAACTTTAGTGTCGCCTAAGTTTTTAGGGTTTTTGGTGGAGCGGTCTTGTGAGTATCGTCGCATTAATGGAATTTTTGCTGAAATGGAGCCTGTTTTGTGCTCGTGCGCTGGAAAGGCACAAACTTTTGGGTCGTAGTCTTCTTTTGAGTATAAGAAGGTTTATGTGTATTCAGAATAATGAGTTTTGGATTATTCTCGCTTTTGGAAAAACGAGTAGGAATTTTACCCGCTGATGTTAAATTTTACGGCTTCTGAATTTCGTAGAAATTTAGATGGGAGTTTTATATATCGGCGTGAGTTAGGATATATTGTCAGAATAATTTTCGAGGGTGAGGAAGAAAATTTCAGTCGAGGAAAAAGATTTGGCGATAAGTTTTGGAAATGGTTTACGACGGACGTTTATTTGGTAGATTTTATATTTTTGCGATTTCCGTCCGTTAGCGAAGTACGACTCGTTTAAGCGCGATCGCGGAGACTGAGCGAGCTAGTGGGTTAAGACCATAAAAATATCTAGATTTTTATGGTAAGTTACTTGGTGAGCAAGATTACATGGTTGGCTAGGATTAAGTCTTAAAACTTTATACTATTTGATCCTAAGGTCAAGATCAAGCAAGACTATCACTTTAAGGAGACTTTGGAAAATTGATTTTCATTCACTCTTCTTTCTCTCATGAACCGTAGCCTTCCTCCCTCTCATTCTTACATTCCAAAATTCATTTAAGTGTAGAAATCAAAGAAAATAACTTGTGTGTTTAGCTTGAACCTTTAAAGAGAAGTGGATCCAATCACTTGGTGATCAACTAGAGCTAAGTTTCATGGTAAGAAAAATTCTCCTTCCTCCTTCTCTTCTTTGGCCGTGGGCCTTTTGTTTGGTGTAGAGTGAGTTTCAATTATTTTCTTTGTTAATAGTATTAGATCATGATAGTTAGTAATTGTCCATGCTTAGTAGAGATAGATTTTCAAAGATTGATGAGATTCTCATGAGATTTTTGGGTGAGGGTTTTGTGATTATGTTCTTGAGAAAAAATTTAAAGAACTTGATTTAATTGGTTTTTGTTCCATAGGAATTATTCATGAGTGTTGGATTAGCATGTTTAAGCTTAGTTTGGTTGTTTTCCATGGATGGATGAACATGTATGAAAATCTCATGTTAGGGTTTGGATAAAAAAATTATATTGATCATAAACATGAACTTTTGTTTGATGTTTTGTTTATGAAGTTGTTTTAAGCTTTTTAGAGAAATGGATATTGGAATAATGATTTTGTTTTGAGAAACAAGAAAATTATATTTTTTTTGTGTTCTTGAGAAGTTGAGGAACATTCTTAGAAATTTTGATTTGGTTTCCAAAATGCTTTGAATTGAAATGATAAATGATTTTGGGATATTATAGGATGATACTATGCTTTTAAAAATGAAATTTTTTGAGTGATAGTATGTTTTCTTTGTTTTGGCCGAGGCAAAAAGTTAGGGTAGGAAGAATCAATTTTCGAAATTGTTCTAAGACAAATAGTTTGGGCATAATCATAGTCTTAAAAGTTTGATTGGTTATGGTTTTGATAGAAAAGAAAATGAGTTGCTTTTGCCTTCAGAAAACCAATTTGAGAATTGTCGAAAATTGCGATTCGACCTAAAATGTTTTGGATTGTTAGGGTAAATGCTTTTTAGGTATTATAGGATATTACCATGGTTTTAGAATGGAAAATTTTGGGTGCTAACCATGTTTTGTTGTTTTTGGCCGTGGCCTATATGTGTGTATAACAATGGGATTTCAAATTTTTAAGTCCTAAATTGGAAGGCAATGATCATAGGTTTAAGTGAATGATCATGGTTTTAAAAAGGGATGATTAATGTGGTTTTATGTGAAAAGAAAAGATTTGCGAAGTTTTGAAGAAAAAAATGACATTCTTGGATTCGAAATGATTTGGTGTGAGTGTTGGATCAATTTGAGAAATTAGAAATGGTTTAAGTGTTTTACACTATGTTTGATTTTGAAAAACAATGGTTTTGGAATAATTCCAATTCTGGCCGAAATTGGAAGGGCATTTTCGTCCATTTTAAATGTTATAGTTTGTCATAGAAATTTGATCATTCAATCCATTTTTTCGAGACGAAGATTTCGGCGTATGGCTCGTCTCGATCGGATAAAAATTGAATGAGCTATGACCATTTTATTTGGTAAGAAAAACTTGTAACTTGTGTTGCAAGAAAACTTTATTTTCTGTGAAATTTCTCGAAGAGTTGTTGGGTTGTTTAAAATGATTTTGTTGTGTGAAATTGATCTCTTTTTGGGTTGATAACTCTAGTGTTTCTTGGTATGCTTTGAAACAAAAATGAATTTCGTGAGACTAAAATAATGTCTTTAACTTCGTAAATTTTTATCGCCATGGGAAGAACTTGGAATCGCTAGGTGAGAGAGTCAGAAAGTACCTTAAACCCCCCTAGACTTTTGAGAACAAGTTTCGTTCCGATAGGATGTACGATGAGTATTTTATTGATTTTACGCTACATTTATTTTAGGAAGCGTGAATTGTAGAATTTCGCGAAAAAGAGTAACGGAAGCTTGCTGAGGTAAGGGCACCTTTCTTTTTGTCTTAATTCCTTAATAGCTTGTGTGTATGCTTTGTTGTGGTGTGTTTTGAGTGTTATGCATGTATATATTATGTATTCTCGTTGATGAGAAAGTGTTTATGATACATGTGTTGTCTTACATAAGATTTTGTTAGAAATATATGTATTGACATGTGGTTGAGAATTACATATGCATGATTGGTATGTAATTGAATGCATCGGCATGGATAAGTTGTATCGTATGCTCATGCATTCATGGTAGTGGTTAGAAGACCACCGGGTGTGATTAGAAGATCCACCTTGAATCCTGCGGGATTTTATTCAGTCCAATATTGTGATTAGAAGATCACGGGGTTTGATTAGAAGATCCACCCTAATCCTTCGATTAGAAGATCGTCATGATTGTATTGATTTTAGTGATTAGAAGATCACGACTCTCTGCGGAGAGGTTAAATTCCGGAATTCATGCATGTGGCATCCAGTGATTGGGTCACGATCATGTAGAGTCTGCATTTAAATATATCATGTACGTTGATGTGAAAATATTATATGTTTACTTGTTTTTCCATATTTGGTAAGTGTACTTTTTGTGGTACTTGTGGTGACCCTTGCAACATTTCATTTGCGGGCTCCTCCCACCCCATATGATGCTGTAGATCGCGAGGGCGGCGACTACTCAGGGCCCAGTGAACTCGTGCCGGAGCTATAGTTTAGAATTAGACTCTGTGCCGGTGTGGTTGTACATCGTGCCTTTGGGTTAGGCATAGGTTTCTATCTTGGTTTGTTTTGGGTTGTAGTGCTTGGAGTAATTTGAATACTTAGACTTGGACTGTAATTATTCAGGAACACACTTTGCTTGTCGAAGCACCTTATGGTAATGAGTTCTTTTGTATGTTTAATGCCGGCTCTCACAGTTTGTATACGCGCTCTGTTTTGTTTTTTAAAAAAAAAATAAAAAAAAATAATGCCCCTTTTTAGTCTTTGAAAATCGGGGTGTAACAATGATCATGCCTTCCCATAGGGCTTAAAAATTTGAAACATCATGGACACAAACACACACAAAGGCCACGGCCAAAACAACAACAATATAGCTAGTTCTAATTTTCTTTCATTTCAAAAGCATAGAATAATTCATTAAGTTCCCAAAATTATTAAACTTAACAATCAAAACCTTTTCACAACACCAATCAAAACCATAAGAGTTTTCCAAAACCCTCATGGACATAGAATTTATTATTTTTCTTGTCTCTTAAAACAAAATCAATTTTCACATATCCAATTCTCTTAAAAGCTCAAAAACAACATCATTTTCACAATCACCAAACCACAACTCATGAAAATTTGAGGCTTTTGTTTTTCTCACAATTTCTTTCCAAAATTGAACTCATAAAACAATTAGCAAGTACTTTAATTGCCACAAAATCATATCATAATTCATTTCGAACACTTTCAAAAATCACCCAATTTCTAAAATGCTCACAATCATTTTTTTTTTGCTTAGATCTATTATCCTAAAAACTCACACAACCATATTAAGAAATGAATTGAGCAAGAAAATTTAAAACTTAACCAAATCTTTTTGAATATAAAATCAAACAATTCAAAACACAATTTTCTCTTGGATCTATCACTAACTATCAAGGATCTAACAAAGAAAAACTTAAAGTTTCAACCGTTAAAGCAATAAGGGCCTCACGGCCAACTATTGGAGAGGGAAGGAAGAGTTGGAAACTTACATTTCTAATGATGCTACAAGCTTCACCATGCTACCACAAGCAACTTTCATCTTAGAACTTTCTTCAAATTCCTAAAGGACCCTCATGATCTTAACCACTTGGCTATTTTTTTTCTATCTCTAAACAAAGAAAAATGGAAGAACAATGTAGAGAAGGAGGGAGAGAGTTCCACGTGAAAGTGGAAGAGGGAAAAAGAAAGATCACTCTTGATCACTAAGCTAATCCTTAAATAGAAAGCTCCATTGGTTCCTAACCATTAGATCAAATAGTATAAAGTAGCAATACTACATCTTAGCCCTCCATCATATCTTGGCCACCAAGTAATCTCATATAAATATCTAGATATTATGTGAGCTTGCCAACTCATCTCACTCAGTCCCCACGTTCGCTCTTAAACGAGTCGTACTTCGCTAACGGACGGAAATCACAAAAATATAAAATCTACCAAATAAACGTCCGTCGTAAACCGTTTCCAAATATTATCGCTAAATCTTTTTCCCCGACTGTAATTTTCTTCCTCACCCTCGAAAATTATTCTGACAACATATCCTAACTCATGCCGATATATAAAACTCCCATCTAAATTTCTACGGAATTCAGACATCGTAAAAATTTCCAACAGCGGGTAAAATTTCCTACTCGTTTTTCCAAAAACCAGAATAAACCAAAACTCGCGATTCTGACTACACATAAACCTTCTTATACTCAAAAGAAGACTACGACCCAAAAGTCCGTGCCTTTCCAGCGCACGAGCACAAAACAGGCTCCATTTCAGCAAAAAATCTATTAACGCGACAATACTCACGAACCGCTTCACCAAAAACCCTAAAACTTGGCCGACACTAAAGTTCCTTAGAAAAACTGTACAGTGGAAGCTTGGGTCTTACAGTAAGTGCACCAGTTCATCCTCATGTTTTAATAATTGTCAAAACACATGAAAATAGAGTAGAACATATTTTGGCAACATTACAAATGACTTGACAACGAAAAACTATTTTTAAAACTTTGAAAAATTGTTTTTTAGGTATTATGTATCGATACATAAACATGTGTATCGATACAAATGTCCTGAAATTACTTCAGACTGATTTTGTGCAATTTGTATCGATACATATATCACTTGTATCGATACAAAAGTGGTCTCTCAGAGGCAGAGAGTCACTTGTGTATCGAATCATGCTTGCATGTATCGATACACACCTGTATCTCTCAGAAAACCAGAGAGTGCATGATGTATCGAATCATACTTGCATGATTTGACACATATCAGTCAAGAGTTCAAGAAACTGATATATGTATCGATACACACCCGTGTTTGTATCGATACATAGGTCAAATCTTTCAATTTGAATGCTGGTCAAAGGGTTTGTATCGATACAAACCATCATTTGTATCGATACACGTATGTTAAATTTTGCCCAAATTTGCTCAATTCTATTCTCTCTTTAAATAGCAATGTGGTGTGTCATTGTAATTGAGAGGAAACCAGTGAGAAAGTTCAGAAAACGCTTTGGGATTCAAATTGAGTGAAAATTTGGATCAAAGGTTTCATTCATCACAAGTTCATCATTGTTACACCCCGATTTTCAAAGGCTAAAAGGAGTGTATATTTTTTTTTTTTTTAAAACACAAACAGAGTGCGCGTGAAACGAGTGGTAAGCCCGACGTTATAACATACAACGGAACTAAAGCATACACCAGTACAATCATATAATGATAACAGAAATAGTACTATATGCATCATAGTGCTTCTCAAAGAAGCAAAGTGTGAACCTGAATATTTACATCCCCAAAATATAGCAACTTGTTCATGACAATATAAACAAACCAGTCATGAACCTGTGCATACTACGGCCATAAACAAAAGAGGCCGGTCCAAGAGTGTAAGAGTATAAGTACAGTCATCCAAAATATTAGAACTACTCCTAGTCAGAGATACCAGATACCGACCAACGCGGCCTATCCAAAAAGTGCTAAACTAAAGTCAGCGGTCAAATGTCCTAAGGTGGACAACAGCAAGGGTGCTCTCCACACACCAAACAGGAGCTCTCCGAAGGGGCTCGAGCACGGGAAGTAGCCTCGTACTCCTCAGGTCCGGAGTCCGTGTCCGAGTCACTCGAGATCAAGATAAGGTCCATGGTAGGTGTGGTCGAAGAAGTAGTAAGGATGGGTGAAGGTGGTGGAATCTCTACACAACTACTGTCCTCCAAAGCAGCTGCCGGTATAGTGAGGGTACTCGATCCACCCGAAGACACCTCCCCAGAAACTGAACCCCCAACCCCGGTCACACCCTGCGCCCTAGGCTGGGGTCCCACCGGAGCCGTCCAAAACACCCCTAATAACACCTGTAAGGGCACGGGGAAAGGTGGAGTCTGCCACAACATGCACTCATGATTCTGCAGAGTACCACGACTAGTAATGATCCTAACACGCCCATGATAGGAAGCTGTGCCTGAAGCTGGGTCGAGGCTCCAAGCAGTCAGCAGCAACCGGTCAACGAAGTCCCAAGTAGTCACCATCTCCCACACGAGCATCGGCAACAGGTGGTGGTCCATCGTCTAGGGTGGGAGGAGCCCGCAAATCATTGTAAGGGTCACCACAAGTGCCACAAAAATACACTTACCAAATATGGAAAACAAGTAAACATATAACATTTTCACATCAACGTACATGATATAATTAAATACACACATAGCCTACAAATGCAGACTCTACATGATCGTGACACCAATCACTGGCTGCCACATGCATGAATTCCGGAATTTAACCTCTCCGGAGAGAGTCGTAGGTCCAACCCCTACTATGCCCCGCAGGGCAGGTGAAGTCTCCAACCGACAAACACCAACTCAATAAAATCCCGCAGGATTAGGTGGTCTCTAACCGACACACCCCGTGCAGTCTAGGGGGGTTTAAGGTACTTTCTAACTCTCTCACCTAGCGATTCCAAGTTCTTCCCATGGCGATAAAAATTCATGAAGTTAAAGACATTATTTTAGTCACACGAAATTCATTTTGTTTTCAAAGCATATCACCTATTACTATTACTTCCAACCTCAAGGAAAACATTTTCACACAATCCTAACCATTTGAAAACAAACCAGAAACTCTTCAAAAATATTCCGACGAAATAGAAGTTTTCTTTCCAACTAAAACTCTATAATCATCCTTTTAAAAACCTATGATCATTCACCAATATCATGATCATTTTCTTATCATTGTGGACTTAGAAAATTTTGAAATTCTTCCCCTTTTTTCCTCCTTTGGCCACGGCCAAAAATTTCTAAATCCCATAATCACTCAAAATTTTTCAATTCTAAAAGCATGCTAATATCCTATAATACCCCAAAACCATTTACCCGAACCATCCAAATCATTTTAAATCAAACTACACTTTTTGGCGATTTCGAATTGATTTTCCTTAAGACAAAATCAACACATTTTATTCCCTAAACAAACCACATCACAATCATTTCTTTAAAACTATGATCATGCCTACACAATTGTCTTAGAACAATTTTGAAATTCAAAACAAAATTCCCCTACACATGTTCATCAACTACTCAAGAACACCAAATAAATTATTTTCTTATTTTTCAAAACAAAGTTCATAATCAAACATCCATTTCACCACAAAGCTCAAAACTAACATCAAAAACAAAATCTCAAAACAAAATTCAAGTTTATGATCTCTTCAAAAAATTTCTTCAAACCCTTAACCAAAATTTTGTGAAAACATAGATTTAACCATGGGAATCAACACCACTTAGCTTGAGCAAGTTAGTCTACTACTCATACACACTTCTATGGAACCAAAAACTAATTAAAACTAGATTCTAGAATTTTTTCCTCAAGAACATAATCATCACAAACCAAAAATCTAAGAGGTTTAAGGCAAGATAAGGAAAGGAGGAGGTTAGTTACCTTAAGAAGATGATGATTCTTGAAACTCAAAGATTCTAGCAAGCCAAAACTCAAAGCTTTGTGAAGAAGATGAAATTTTTTGGAGTTGTTATGGTGAGTGAGGGAGTTCGGCCGAGTGAGAGAAATGAGGAGGGAGTAGTTTTGTGATTTTTCTTCTAAGTCCACAAAGCTAAACCTCCTTACTATGCAAAGGGTCTTGATCAATCTAAGCCCTTGGATCAAAAGCAAAAGCTTACAAGACTAATCCCTATCCATTGGATCAAAATAACCTCATGATTGCTTTTTGAACAAATATCAAGCCATATCCACTTTACGCTACTCAGCTCTCGCGTTCGCTCTCGGCGAGTCGTACTTTGCTAACGGTCTAACTTGCGAAAAATAGAAAATTTACGAGGTAAAAGTTCATCGTAAACCATTTCTAAAAACTATCGCTAAACTTGATTCTCCGACTGAAATTTATTTCCTTAGCTCCAAAAATATTCTGAAACTAGATTCTAACTCGCGCCGATATATAAAGTCTCTAATTAAAATTCGACGGAAAACAGAAACCGTAAAATTTCTAGCAGCGGGTACAGTTTTCTACTCGTTTTTCAAAAAAACGGGGAAAGTCAAATTTTGAAATTTTGAAGACACAGGAATGTTCTCATATATAAAAGAGGACTAAGAACCAAAAGCCTGGGCTTTAATAGTACACGAATCCAAAACCAGCTTCAACTCAGCAATAATGTTGTTATTACAACGATGCTTGCGAAATAACTTAAAAAAAACCCTAAAACTCTTAGCCAACACCAACGTTCCTTACACAAACTGCACAGTGAGATTCTGGGTCTTACAATCATCTTCATCAAGTTTGCAATCTAATTGAAGTTTGAGTATGGGATCAATTCAATAGAGACTGCATATTTGTTTGATAACGTTCGGTACGGTTTGCGGTGAATCAGAATCGTGATCGGGTTGAATTGTGACGAAGGTTTTGGTTTCTCTCAAGGGTTCAAGATCGTGCGAATCTTGAAGGTTCAACAACAAGAAGCGAAGGACTCAGCTGGACGATCGAGTGCGGATTGACACGGGTCGGATCGTTGGAATCAGAGGGCGAAGCTTCGTTGTGTGTTGAGGTTTATTCGCATAGTTTACTTTTGATTCGTTATAGGGTTATAAGATTCAATTGTAAATTGTGCACTTGTGTTCATCATTTTTGATCAATATACTCTCAAATAACCCGTTTGGTTATTTGGGGGGAGACGTACCCGGCCGACCGCGAGGACGACACGAAAGCCGGGGAACTCCCTAATCAAACCGTTTGTGTCTCTCTCTCTCTCTCTCTCAATCTTTTACTTTTCATAATTTCGTCAATTTTGAATCAATTGAATTTTTTGTGTTCGTATTGGTACACCAAAAATTCAATTGCTATTGCTTGATTGTGATTGGATTACACTTGATAATAACTTGCTTGGGGCTAATTTAATTCAAACATTTAAATTCAATTGATTTTGTACATGAGCATTTCTAAACCTTTTCATAAATCGTTCCAAGGCTATACTACATTTCCTTTAATCAATCGGTGCATAGACTACCGATCCGGTGGTACTTCCGCGCGCACGATTGAAACAAAATAATTTTTTAAAACCTACATTGTTTCAAGGATCACTTATTCAACCCCCCTTCTAAGTGATAGCCAAGTAGTCTAACAATCTTTAGTCAGATTATATTAACAGAAAAACCTGCAATACCTTTGGCCTAAAGTACACAGGAAGATCCATAAAAATTGCGTAATTCTCGGTTATGGCAAAGTCATGAATCATGATGGGATCTGATATTGTTATGGGAACAGGATCATGCATATAACCATCCTTTGAAATTACTCTGTATGTGATATATGGCGGTGTTTGTGAATATCCAAATGTGAACATCTCCCCTACATCATGCACGCAAGATATTTATTCGTTCAAATGAGAATGAATATGAAGCACTCACACACACACAAACACTAGACATGACACCGACACTGACACATAAATATCAGTATTAAAAGTGATCAAAAGTAAATATAATAAAATGTGTCGGTTTCAGGCACATATCAGACACCAGACATGCTATCAATATGAAGTGTCGGTGTTGCATATGACTCTTCCATCAAGTCAATCATCTTAATCACTTATATGAAGATGGTGGATTTACCAGTAAAAGGATCAAGTTTTGGATGAGCAGTGAAATAATGGTCCAATCTCTTGTCATAATCTAGCATTCCAAGTGTATGCAAATCGCCATCTTCAAAAACTTCAATAGCAGCTGCATAAGTTAAATTAAAACTACTTAGAATACACAATTCACATGAATCCAACCAATTCTTTAACCACTTTGCTCGATTTAGTCGATGGCATTTCATATATAATCAACAAGTTTATATCTTTCATAAAAATAAAACAAAGGAAAAGTACTCACAAGGTTTGTCGCGATCTGAGAGTGCTAGAAGCTTCCCATTATGATATACAAGACCTATATTAGCTGAAATGGTACAACGTTAAGAAATATTATGAAACACTATTAGATTGTACTGAAAAAAATGCAGAATGTAAAAAAAAAAAAAAGGATTTTTATTTTGAGAAAAATTACTTGTTGCACAAGTTACCTGTTCCGGTTCCATAAGAAACATCAAGTATTTTCAAATTTTCTCTCAATATTTGTATGATAACCATTAAAAGTCCAAGTATACCCTTGACATCTGCAATCTGAAAATGACATACAAGAAGCATAGAATCAAAATTTGTTTATCATTAGTGTATTTTTCTTCACTATGTCAGCTTCTATACTTTTAACTTTCTTTTCGTACCTTCATAAATTTAGAGCCTCCGAAGTATTCTTCTTGTTTAAGACGAGAAGTTCTCACGAAACGGGAAACATATGTAGCTTTCCCATCTTTGATGCGCAAACCATGAATCATTCTGCAATTCGTTGATACCAAAATTATAATCTTGTGTTAATAATATTCACTCAAACGAGACTTTTTTCTTTGGATATTTCATTTGGCCGTGAGTTCAGTCGTGGACATTGGTATTCAAAAGGAAAGTTGATGACTTTGGGAACGCTTTAGAACCCGTGTTACGAAAAGAAGAAAGCCATTAGTTCATACATTGTGGGTGGTTCTTACCTTTTGACTCCTACCTCATGTTCTCTTAACCAACCATGTTTGCTTATGTTTATGCTTGTTGCATCATCACATCTCATTCATCCATGCATCCATGAAAATCTCTTTCAATTGATTTTCAAAGGATTTAGAGGAATTTCTTTACAAGCCTCACAATCATCATGGACTTGAAAGAAAAAGTTTGCTTTGAAAAGAGAAAGTTTATTTTGAAAAGAAAATTTCTTTTGACCATTTACAAACAAACAAAAAAAATAAGGTCCTTTATGATTGGTATCCTAAAGTCCTTTGAAAATCAAAATCAAAACAAAATTTTCTTCACATGCATCATTCTACATTCATGGTTCTATTTCCTAAGGTTTGAGTCTCACATCTTGTTCTGTCAGAAATCAAGCTGCCTAGTTTGAAAGTGGTCCGACACTTTTGTCCAAAGTCAACTTGCAAGTGCAACACTCGTGTTAATCAAGAGAAAGTTATGGAAGCAATTGAACAAGAGAACCTTCGTCTTCGTGAAGAAGTTGCTACACTCCAATCAACTGTGGATAAGTTGACTACTTTGATGGGAACTTTGTTGAATACACAGAACCAGACACCTCTGCCACATCTCCCTTCTCAGGCTTTGACAAGTACTGTTCTTGAAACTTATAACTTCAATGAGAGCTTTCATCCCAATGTTTCTGGTATTTGGATCCCTACTTTGACAGTTCCTCAAGATATTGTTGCTATCCCATCACCAGTTTTGACTATTCCAGTTCCTGTGGTTCACTTTACATCGCATGAGAATGAACCTGTCTACAATGCCAGACAAGTTGAAAATGTTGGGGCACATCTTATGAATGAATTTCAAGATCAGTTCGATAAAATGCAGCGTGACATCAAAGCTCTCAGTGGTAAAGACTGAAGTAGCAAAGTTTTTCACAAGAAAGGGGGGTTTGAATTGTGAACCTTGTAAAATTTACCTATTAAAATGATTTAATACTTTGAACAAAGGAAAACGTTAGAATATCCTGAGAACGTTGGTTAGTTAAAAGGGAGAACGTTCTCAGATCAAACTTGAATATATATAAAGTAAATAAATAATCAAACTTGTGTGTGTAGTGTTTGCATAAAATGAAGGAGTTAAGGGAAGAGAAATGCACACAAACAATTATACTGGTTCACCCCTTTAATGATGGGCTACGTCCAGTCCTCACGCTCCTGTGAGTTTTTCCACTATGAGATACTACCGATCTCAGAAACACACTTTCCTTCTTGCTATCTTTGATCAAGATCCAAGATCCTTTAAGCCCTACAAGCTTAAAAATACCCCGGCCCTCCAAGCTAGTAAGGGTATTACCACACTCAAACAATACAGCCCTATTGACTTGAGTAGATCTTTTACAAGTATGATGATTAAGATCTAAGCTTTACAAAACTCACCAAGTGAGAAGCCTAGAGAAATAAAACTCTCAATACACTCAAAAGAATTTATACTAATCCTAGTATAGAATTACAGAGTTGGAGTGAAAGAGATCAAAAGAAGAGCTTTAGAGAATGCTTGCACGATAAAGACAAGTTAGCAAAAGATTGTGATGAAAAACTCTAGCTCTTCAAAGTCACCAAGAGGCTCTATTTATAGCTGGAATATGTCCTTGTATTTCTTGGTAGAGAAGTATAGCCGTTTGCAACGGATACTTGCTTGAAACTTCTTCAATAAGATGAAAGTACATGAAATTCAAATGTTGCTGAACCTGGGAGACTGTTCAGAGAATGATCTTGGATCTGAGCCTTTGTCTTTGATTCAAATGGAGCGTAGTCAAGAAGCTAGCTGTGAGCTGTAAATGATTTCTTGTAATCTTATACAACAAGTAAAGCCGTTGTTGTCCTTTAGGGCACGTGAAACGCAGCTGGCTAGAGCTTTGAAAAATAATGTGATGAAGAGACTCTCTCTCATGAACGTTCTGGGAATGATCTCAATTCTGGGCAAGGGATGAACTTGTTCTTCAAGTAAAAATGGACAATCACGTGTGATGCCAGCTTGCAAAAAATCAGTACTGAAGCTTCCTTGTCCTTGGGACACTATTCATTCGTCCTTTCATGTAACAAAAGTCTTTGGAGAGAGGTGGCAACATAGGAGAATGTTGTATTAACTATTTTCATAAAGTACATCCCTACTCCTAGTTCCAAAAGTGTTGTGCTGATCTTATTGGTCTATGACAAATCTGTCTAACACAAAATAGACAGCTTTTGGACTATGCCTTTGAATTAAATTCACTTGCACATGTTTGTTCCTTAGCTTTTGGCCAAAAAAGAAACTTATCCACTTTCACGCAAATATTCCTTGCCTTATTTGTTTATGATAACTGTTGTGATCTTGTGAGTTATTACCAAGGAAAAAGTGATTCTTTGTCTTTGTACAATGTTCACTTAGAAAAATAAGTGCTTAGTCATTGATGCTTATTCTTGATTAATCATAGGCGTACATCCTGAGAACGTTCTGAGATCGTTCTTTCATTCTTGTTCATATTTAAAATAAATGGATGGTACTTGATGTAAATTGCTCAATTAATCCTGGCTTATTAGAAATACTCAAAAGCAATTGTTATATAACAATGAGATCAGAATTACTTAAAATATAATTAAGATGTTTGTTATCTTTAAAACATCAAATTGGGATTTTGCCTCAACAATCTCCCCCTTTTTGATGATGACAAACTTCTTCAATTATGTTTTGAAAGAAATTCTGATTTAATCAATTCAGTACAAAGTTTAGAGATAATGCAAGTGTTTATAAATTTATCAAGCTCCCCCTCAATTCAGGCATTCAGATTTCAGAAAATGAAAGAATTGAGAAAAACATAGTTTGAACGATAACATAATATCATTAATCAACAATCTCTTAAAAGAGAATCCAAACACAGTTTGTAGTACAAGATTATTGCAAAAAGGTTCAAAGCAACAGAAATTCAAATCCTAGTTTAGAAATTTAAAATATAGTATGAGAAGTTCCTATTAGCAAAAAGAACTTCCCAAAATATCTAATCCTCTAAACAAGGTAGATTCAAAATAAGCTTAATCAAACATATTAATTCAAAGGTTCAAAGCATAAATATAGTAAAATACTAGAAGCTCCCCCTAAGTTACTCATAATTGTTGTTCTCCCCCTTTGTCATCAACAAAAAGGTGGGGCTACTTAGGATTGGTGGGGCTTGAATCATCAGAAGAAGTGGAGGTTTCAGAGTCAATAACTGGTGAGGGATTTGGTGGTGGTGCAGTAACATTGAGGTGAGGGCAAACAGTGGTGGCAATCCATTCTCTCATAATCTTGAATTCCATCATGACATACATAAGCATCTTAGCCATCTTAGCCATGTCAGTTTCCATTTTTGATTTCTTAGCAGGAGAAGGCATTTCAGAAGGCCTAGGTTGGTTAAGATCAGGACCAAGATGTTTTGCCAAATTTTCATGAGCAGCAGCAGTAGTAGCAGGGGAGGAGCAAAATGGATCCAAAGTTGCAAAAGAAGCAGGTAAGGATGGTAGTGATTCTGAAGCAAACATGGTGGAGGGACACTTGAGAAAATCAGGAGAGGTTTGTTCAAGATTTTTCAACAGCTCAGAGCTAAACATGATGTGGAGACTTCCTTGTGATGATGATGGCATTAATGGTGAGAAAACAGTTGTGTTTTGTGGATTGGTAGTGGAGTAAAAAGCAGCAAGATTTTTGCCAGACCTTGGTGGTACAACTTTAAAACCATGTGAGAAAGGTGTTCCAATATGGAGTGAGGTGCTAAGATGAGATGGGATAGATTCAGTGTTCAAACCAACATTAGTGTCTGCACTTGTTCCAGTTGGGAGAACGTTCTCAGGTTGTTCTCCTAGTGCATCACTTAACATCTCAAGACCATCTTTTTCAAACACTTCTCTCTTTCTTTTTCCTAAATCAACAGATTCTTCAGAGAAGTTTTCCTTTTTCTTGTGGTGCACATTTTTAAGACCAAAAACAGTGCATGAGTTATCAACCCTTTGGTTTGTTTCATCAACCTCAAACAGTCTAAAAAGCTTGGTTAGAATCATGCCATAGGGTAAAACAATTTTCTTTGATCCAGGTTGTGCAGCATGAATCATATGTTGGATTATGACATAGGGAAGGTTTAGCTTAATACCTTTTGTCATATGGTAAAGGATGAGGAGATCAATATCTTTTACCTTTTGCTTGCTTCCTATCCTAGGAAAAATGCAATGCAGCAACATGTTGTGAAGGATTTTGAACTCCTTCTTGAGATAGGATGATGTTGGATCCTCCAGCTTAGCTCCTTCCTCATTAAACAATTCCATGATTAAGGCTTCTTTGCATACTCCCAGCTTTGAATACCAATCACCTCCATAGATTGTTACTCCCTCAAAAGGTAGATTGATTAGACAACCAAGTGTCTCAGTGTCAAGTTGTATCTCCACTCCTCTAATGTTTGAAATGATCAGGTTCTTGTCTGAATGCACATTTGCATTGTGATAGAAGGCTTGAACTAGTTGTGGCAACACAGAATCCTTGATTTTGAAAAAATCTGTCCAACCAAGGGGTTCAACATATTTTCTAATATCTATTCCTTTCTTCTCAAGCACCTCAAAATCAAAAATTCTCCCAGTAGGAACAGGCTTAATTTTCCAATATTTCTC
This sequence comes from Trifolium repens, assembly GCA_030408175.1. Classification (NCBI taxonomy): domain Eukaryota; kingdom Viridiplantae; phylum Streptophyta; class Magnoliopsida; order Fabales; family Fabaceae; genus Trifolium; species Trifolium repens. Next base: position 39,513,616 of record CP125842.1, on the reverse strand, counting down.
AAAGTTTTCTCTGTCATCAGGATGGACTAAGGGAATGGGAATGAACTTGGTTTTGGCTTTCTTCTTCTGCTCTTTTCCATCAGAAGCAGCTTTCTCTTTTCCTTTTGCAACCTTAGGTGTTGGTGATTTTTTGGTGGAAACAGGGGAAGGTTTGGTTTTTGGTTTGGTGGGAACAGACTTGGTTGAAGTGACAGCTTCAACTTCTATATCATCTAACAACTCATCAGCAGGTTGAGCTGAGAGTGTTTTCTCAGAATCAACAACATCATCATCATCAATGATGTGAACAGTGGTATCCTTGACAATTTTTCTTCCAGTTCCAACACCAGATTGAATGCGAGCTGACCTTCTAATCCTAGATGAATCAGTGGATTTTGCTTTTGATTTTAATTTGGATGAAGATTTAGAAGGTGATTTGAAGGAAAGTTTTGAAACGGATTTTGACCTAGATGGTGTTTTGGATTTTGATTTGAGAGGGGATTTTGAGAGTTTTGATAGAGATGAGGTTTTGGTTTTCTTAGGCTTAACATAGACAAGAGGTGTTTCAGCTTGGCTAGGCACAACAATGATTGCATCAGGAGTGATGATTCCATCATCATTCAGAGTTTCAGCTTGAGTTTGATCAACATCTTCATTGGTGGGAATGTTCTCGGATCGTTCTGATAGTGAATCAGAGACATGGTCAGGTTCGTTTTGGGTTTGCATGTGATCAGAAATGATTTGAGAGGGTTGGTCTAGTTTGGATTCTAATGATTGATGGGTTTCAGAAGATTTTTCTGGTGATTTTGATGGACGTGGTTGATTGTTAGGTGAAGGAATTGGTGACGATGGTGGTGAAGGAGTTTGAGAAATCTGGGTAGCACTTTTGCGAGCAGCAGTTTTTGTTCTTGCCATTAGATAAGTTGTTACAGAATTTGGTGAAGATGAATAGCGTTGAACAGAGAGAGGGTGAGATAGAAGATTAAAAGAGATGGTTGCTTGGAGAAGAGGAAGAGAGTTAGTAGCTAGGTGTACTTGGTGAATAGTGAAGATAGTACTTGATTTTGTAAAAAGGGGTTTTTTCAGGAGAGAGATGATGAGTGTTTAAGAGGGTAACCGTTGGAGCATTAAGGGAGAGCCAATGCTATTTTTCCTATTATTTCTAATGTTCAGTTAATAAAAATAATAATGATGAGAATACTAACAGATAGCTACTAAAAACACGCGTTCTGCATTTAAAAATAAAACACATATGAGATCGTTCCAAGAACGTTCTCTAAAACAATGAGCATGCAAAATAAATTAAAGATTGTTGGGATTTTTGATGATTTTCAATTTTTCTTTAATAAAATTAAAACGATCCTCAACCAATGGTTTAGTAAAGATGTCAGCCAACTGATTTTCAGTATCAACAAAAACTAAAGAGATATCCTTTTTGTTCACATGATCACGAATAAAATGATGTTTGATTTCAATGTGTTTTGATCTTGAATGCTGAATGGGGTTTTTTGATAGATTAATAGCACTAGTATTATCACAAAGAATTTGAACATTGTGTACCTTAGTGAGAAGTCTTCAAGTTGGTTTTTGATCCATATCACTTGTGAGCAACAATTTGATGCAGACACATATTCTGCTTCAGTTGTTGAAAGTGCAATGGTATTTTGTTTTCTACAACACCAACTGACAAGAGCTTCACCAAGGAATTGACATGCTCCACTTGTGCTCTTTCTCTCAATTTTGTCACCAGCATAATCAGCATCACAATAAGCTTTTATATCAAAATGTGTGCCCTTTTTGTACCATAGACCAACATCTTGTGTTCCAACCAAGTATTTGAAAATTCTTTTGACTGCAACTAAATGTGATTCCTTTGGAGATGATTGGAATCTTGCACATAGTCCTACTGAGAACACAATATCAGGTCTGCTTGCAGTTAAGTAGAGAAGTGATCCAATCATTCCCCTAAATTCCTTTTCTGACACATTTTTGCCATTTTCATCTTTGTCCAAACTTGTTGATGGATGCATAGGAGTTGACATGATTTTAGCTTCATTCATCTTATATTTCTTGAGAAGATCTTTGATGTATTTTTCTTGACAAATAAAAATGTCATCTTCTAGTTGCTTGATTTGTAAGCCAAGAAAGAATCTAAGTTCTCCCATCATGCTCATTTCAAACTCACTTTGCATAAGATTAGAAAATTCTTCACACATATTTTCATTAGTAGCACCAAATATAATATCATCAACATATACTTGAACAATAAGTAAATCATGCTTATGAGTTTTTCTAAAAAGTGTAGTATCAATTTGTCCTCTAGAAAAACCATTTTCAAGCAAAAAGGTGCTCAACCTTTCATACCAAGCTCTTGGAGCTTGTTTAAGTCCATATAGAGCTTTGGTAAGTTTGAAAACATGATTTGATTTATTTTGATCAACAAAACCTGGGGGTTGATGAACATATACTTCTTCATTCAAAAAGCCATTTAAAAAAGCACTTTTAACATCCATTTGACAAAGTTTAAAACATTTGTGTGATGCATATGCAAGCAAAATTCTAATAGCTTCTAACCTGGCTACAGGGGCAAAAGTCTCATCATAATCAATACCTTCTTGTTGATTATACCCTTGAGCCACCAACCTAGCTTTGTTTCTAATCACTTTACCATTTTCATCCAATTTGTTTCTAAAGACCCACCTAGTGCCAATGATTGAATGATTCTTTGGTAGAGGCACTAAATTCCATACTTCATTTCTTTCAAACTGTGATAGTTCTTCCTTCATAGCTTCTATCCATGATTCATCAATGATAGCTTCGTCTATTGTTCTAGGTTCAAGCTGAGAGATCAATCCCAGATTGTTCTCTATGATTAGCAGAGACCTTCTAGTCCTAATTCCATCTTCAGTATTTCCAATGATTTGTTCTGGTGGATGATTTGTGACAGTTTTCCAAGTTCTTGGAAGTTGTTAAGAAGGTGATTCTTGATTAGGATCATCATTCTGATTTCTTATAAGTTCGTCCTCTTCATCATCTATTTCCATTTTACTTGGTTGTTCTTCAAACTCATCAAATTTGACATGCATACTTTCTTCCAAAGTTTGGGTTCTTAAGTTGTAGATTCTATAAGCCTTTGATGTCAGAGAGTATCCTAAGAAGATCCCTTTATCTAACTTTGAATCAAACTTGCCAAGGTTGTCTTTGATATTCAAGATATAACAATAACATCCAAAAATGTGAAAGTAAGAAATATTTGGCTTTCTACCTTTCCAAAGTTCATAGGGTGTTTTGTTTAAAACCTTTCTGATGGTAACTCTATTCAAGATATAGCAAGAAGTATTTATGGCTTCAGCCCAAAAATATTTTTCAACATTAGATTCATTTAACATAGTTCTTGCCATTTCTTGTAAGGTTCTATTTTTCCTTTCCACAACACCATTTTGTTGAGGTGTTCTTGGACAATAAAAATTATGAGATATTCCATTGTTGTCAAGGAAATTTTCAAAGAGAGAGTTTTCAAATTCTCCTCCATGATTACTTCTTATAGAAACAATGTTTGAATTTTTCTCATTTTGAACTTTTAAGCAAAAAGATTTAAAAGCTTCAAGAGCATCATCTTTGTGTTTTAGAAAAAGCACCCTAGTGAATCTAGAGAAATCATCAACAATGACAAAGCCATAATTCTTACCACCAAGACTTGTAGTTTTGACAGGTCCAAATAAATCAATGTGAAGCATTTCAAGAGGTTTTATAGTTGAAATAAAATTTTTAGGTTTGAAACTACTTTTGACTTGTTTTCCTCTTGCACAAGATTCACATACTTTATCTAGATCAAAACTTATCTTGGGCAATCCACTTACTAGATCAAGTTTGGATAGTTTTGAAATAGTTTTCATACTTACATGACCTACCCTTTTATGCCATGTCCATTTGTCTTTTTCAAGAGAAACAAAACATGATTCAGTAGGTAGTTCATCCAAGTATACTACATAAACATTTTTAATCCTTGATCCACTAAATAGAATTGTTTCACATGAAGATTGTTTAATTTCACATGTGTTAGTTTTAAAAATAACTTCAAAGCCATTATCACATAATTGACTTATGCTTATTAAGTTATGTTTAAGACCTTCCACATAGTGAACATTTTCAATCTTAGCAGAGCCAACCTTACCAATAATACCTTTTCCTTTGATTTGAGCTTTTACATTATTGCCAAAGGTAACAGATCCACCTTCCTTTTCTTCAAATGTAAGAAAGCTTTTTCTATCTCCTGTCATATGTCTTGAGCAACCAATGTCCAAGTACCATGGCTTTCTCTTGACTACTAGAAGACATTCCTACATTTGATTTTAATAGAACTTTAGGTACCCATAGATCTTTGGGTCCTTGAAGGTTAGTGAAATCTATTTTAAAAGGTCTTTTTACAAATTGATGAGATGTTCTTCTATGAGGAGGTTTATAAATTCTTTTTCTAGGATCATTCTGAGAATGTTCTCTGTGTTGAGGAAGAGATTGTTTTCTTTCTCTCTTTTTAAAACAAAAGGTTTCAAGATGTCCTTCTTTGAGACAAAATGTGCATTTATATTTTTTATTTTTCTTTTGTTTCTTAGGGAGGAAAAAGTTTTCATATAGTTTCTTGTTTTGGTATGGTCTATATCTAATACCAGCTTTATCAAAAGTTTTTGTAGAAGTAATGAATTTTCTCAAATCATTTTCTAACACAGAAACTTTATTCTTTAAGAAAACATTTTCTTCCTTCAACTTTGAACATTCTAGATGATTTTTCTCCTTTCTAATCTCACAAATTTGTTTAGACATGTCTTTGTGAGAATTTTGCATATTATCAAGCATTTGATGTAAGATGATATTTTCTGCTTTATATTTATCTCTTTCTTCATTAGCCTTAGTTACTTCATCCCTAAGTTTACCATTCTTTTGATTTAGCAGTTGAGTATCATATAATAAGTTATCAAATAAATGCTCAGTTTTTTGACAAGAGGGACAAGGTTCAGTACTTACCTCTTCAGTGACTGAATGTGTCATTAGACACACATTTGCTGTTTGTTCCTCATGTTCTTCTTCTGATTCTCCATCTGTTTCATCCCAAGTGGCCATCAGGGATTTCTTTTTGAAAAAAGGTTTCCTTTGCTTTGGACATTCATTCTTATAATGTCCAAATTGATCACATCCATAGCACTTGATTTTACTCATATCTACTTCTTTGGATCCACTTCTTTTGGGTTGAAAGGATCTTTTGAGTTGATTTCTTCTTTGCATTAATCTCTGAATCTATCTTGATAGAAATGTCATTTCTTCATCTTCATCTTCATCTTCATTCTCAAGATTATCTTCATCAATCTGAGAATGTTCTCTAGTCTGGGAATCCAAAGCAATCATTTTCTTTTTGACTGGTTTGTCTTCTTGAAGAATTGACTCATGAGCTTTCAGAGATCTAATTAGATCTTCAAGTTTCATTTGTGAGAGATCTTTTGATTCAGTAATGGCAGTTACTATATGTCTCCAATTCTTTGTTAAACACCTAAGAAGTTTTCTTATCTTTTCATGTGTTGTGTATGTCTTTCCTAAGGAATTCAGCTCGTTGATGATGATTGTGAATCTTCCATACATCTGATCTATTGATTCATCTTCTTGCATTTCAAACAGCTCAAATTTCCTAACACCAATATCAATCCTAGTTTCTTTGACACGACTAGTTCCTTCATGGTGGACTTGGAGAGTTTCCCACATTTCCTTAGCAGTTTTGTATTGCATGATTCTATCATACTCTTCTCTACTCATAGCACTCTTAATAAACAATTTTGCTTTTGTGTTTAAGAGTACTCTATCAGCTTCTTGTGTTGACCATTCACCTGGTGTTTTAGGTGAAGTTGAATCTTTGGCCAAAGGTACATATTCACCAATTTCAATAACTGACCACATGTTGTTATCTTGTGATCTTAGAAATAGTTCCATCTTATCCTCCCAGTAATAGTAATCATCCCCTTCAAATAGTGGTGGTCTATTTGATGATCCTCCTTCAGAGACAAACTTTGCGCTTTTAGACATACTTCCTTCCTAGATCTTTTCCTCTAGCACTTGTTAGATGCTCAACCTTAGAGGCAGAGCTCTGATGCCAATTGAGTAGCAAAGTTTTTCACAAGAAAGGGGGGTTTGAATTGTGAACCTTTTAAAATTTACCTATTAAAATGATTTAATACTTTTAACAAAGGAAAACGTTAGAATATCCTGAGAACGTTGGTTAGTTAAAAGGGAGAACGTTCTTAGATCAAACTTGAATATATATAAAGTAAATAAATAATCAAACTTGTGTGTGTAGTGTTTGCATAAAATGAAGGAGTTAAGGGAAGAGAAATGCACACAAACAATTATACTGGTCCACCCCTTTAATGATGGGCTACGTCCAGACCTCACGCTCCTGTGAGTTTTTCCACTATGAGATACTACCGATCTCAAAAATACACTTTCCTTCTTGCTATCTTTGATCAAGATCCAAGATCTTTTAAGCCCTACAAGCTTAAAAATACCCGGGCCCTCCAAGCTAGTAAGGGTATTACCACACTCAAACAATACAGCCCTATTGACTTGAGTAGATATTTTACAAGTATGATGATTAAGATCTAAGCTTTACAAAACTCACCAAGTGAGAAGCCTAGAGAAATAAAACTCTCAATACACTCAAAAGAATTTATACTAATCCTAGTATAGAATTACAGAGTTGGAGTGAAAGAGATCAAAAGAAGAGCTTTAGAGAATGCTTGCACGATAAAGACAAGTTAGCAAAAGATTGTGATGAAAAACTCTAGCTCTTCAAAGTCACCAAGAGGCTCTACTTATAGCTGGAATATGTCCTTGTATTTCTTGGTAGAGAAGTATAGCCGTTTGCAACGGATCCTTGCTTGAAACTTCTTCAATAAGATGAAAGTACATGAAATTCAAATGTTGCTGAACCTGGGAGACTGTTCAGAGAATGATCTTGGATCTGAGCCTTTGTCTTTGATTCAAATGGAGCGTAGTCAAGAATCTAGCTGTGAGCTGTAAATGATTTCTTGTAATCTTATACAACAAGTAAAGCCGTTGTTGTCCTTTAGGGCACGTGAAACGCAGCTGGCTAGAGCTTTGAAAAATAATGTGATGAAGAGACTCTCTCTCATGAACGTTCTGGGAATGATCTCAATTCTGGGCAAGGGATGAACTTGTTCTTCAAGTAAAAATGGACAATCACGTGTGATGCCAGCTTGCAAAAAATCAGTACTGAAGCTTCCTTGTCCTTGAGACACTATTCATTCGTCCTTTCATGTAACAAAAGTCTTTGGAGAGAGGTGGCAACATAGGAGAATGTTGTATTAACTATTTTCATAAAGTACATCCCTACTCCTAGTTCCAAAAGTGTTGTGCTGATCTTATTGGTCTATGACAAATCTGTCTAACACAAAATAGACAGCTTTTGGACTATACCTTTGAATTAAATTCACTTGCACATGTTTGTTCCTTAGCTTTTGGCCAAAAAAGAAACTTATCCACTTTCACGCAAATATTCCTTGCCTTATTTGTTTATGATAACTGTTGTGATCTTGTGAGTTATTACCAAGGAAAAAGTGATTCTTTGTTTTTGTACAATGTTCACTTAGAAAAATAAGTGCTTAGTCATTGATGCTTGTTCTTGATTAATCATAGGCGTACATCCTGAGAACGTTCTGAGATCGTTCTTTCATTCTTGTTCATATTTAAAATAAATGGATGGTACTTGATGTAAATTGCTCAATTAATCCTGGCTTATTAGAAATACTCAAAAGCACTTGTTAGATAACAATAAGATCAGAATTACTTAAAATATAATTAAGATGTTTGTTATCTTTAAAACAATAAATTGGGATTTTGCCTCAACAAAGACTTGTTTGGAAAGAGTGCTCATGAGCTTTGTCTAGTGCCGAATGTCAGGATTCCGCCTAAGTTCAAAGTACCCGAGTTTGAAAAGTATAAAGGGAATTCTTGTCCTCAGTTACATCTTGTGATGTATGCTAGAAAGATGTGTGCTCTGACAAAAGATGATCAAATGCTTATTCATTTCTTCCAAGATAGTCTTACTGGTGCTGCTTTGAAATGGTACATGGGTTTGGATAGGACCAATATCAAAACTTTCAATGACTTAATCGAGGCTTTCAACCGCCAGTACAAGTACAATGTTGATATGGCACCGGATAGAGAGCAGTTTCGAGCCATGACTCAGAAAGGTAAAGAAACTTTCAAGGAATATGCTCAGAGATGGAGAGAACTTGCTGCTCAGATTAGTCCACCACTAGAGGAGAAAGAGATGACTAAAATTTTCCTGAAAACTCTTGATGCTTTTTACAATGACAAAATGGTCGCCAGTGCGCCCCGTGATTTCACTGACATGGTAGACATAGGTGTGCGCCTTGAGGAAGGTCTCCGAGAAGGACGATTAACAAGAGAGACTGCTTCCTCTAGAAATGCAAAAGAGTTTGGGTTGGACTTTGATACAAAGAAAGAACAAGAACTTAGTATGGTGGCTAATGGGAAACCAAAGAGGAACAAGCAACAACAACAGCATGTTGTTTCTATAACTCCTGCTACTGATACTGCTCCAAAAAGGGAGCCTAAGTTTGAACCGATCCCTATGTTGTATGCAGATCTGCTTCCTATTTTGCTTAAGAGGAATCTGATTCAGACTAGAACACCGCCTAAGATACCTGCAAAATTACCATGGTGGTATAAACCTGAGTTATCCAGTGATTTTCATCAAGGGGCACCTGGCCACAGTATTGAATATTGTTTGACTTTAAAGGGTGAATTCCAAAGGTTGATTGAGGCTAACAAGCTTTCTTTCAAGGATATAGACCCGACTCTGTGATACATGGAATGTTCTGTTGCAATTGGGTTGCTGTTGTTGATGTCGCCTTTGCTACTTTTTCTATCTAGTTGAAGTCAGTGATACAAGGAAGCTCATCCCTATGATCGCTAGGCTTCTATTTCTTTCTTACCAAATGTTTGTTTGCTTTTAAAATTATGTCTTTTATCAAGTATTTTTAATATAATAAACGTGCATGTTTTTTAAATTAATTCATTCATATTCATTTTTTCCTTGTTTTATTACTTACAAACTTGGAGCGAGGATGACGAAAATAAATAACGGATCTTTGCTGATATATGCTTTCAATGGTGAAAAACTTAGTTGAGGATGTAAGGCATTGTTTCAATTCCCAAACAGTGGAGATATAAGGAGATAATCCGTAATCAACCCCTTTGAGCCTGAAGTTGGTGTTTTTTCTACTTTTCTGAACCCTTAATCTTAACCTAGGGTAGAGTAGTCTTTCAATTAATTTAATGATGCATCCTGATACAAGAGAATCAATTCATCTGTTTGTATCAAGTAAGAAGTCTAAGCACAATACTTTCCTCAAACAAAAGAAGCTGTCAAGATATGAGACTCACAACAATTTATATGGTAGACACAATGTTCATACACCAAAATCTTACAAGGATTGTTACAAAAAAAACAGAGAGAATACAAAAAAAAAAAAGGAATACAAAAAAAAAAAAACAAAAAAACAAAGAGAGTACAAAAAAAAAAGGGAGTGTGAATACAAAAAAAGAGAGTCCACACAAAAGAAGGGCATCCCGATGGACCACAAATTCAAAGTTCAAAAAGAACTATTCCATACAAATAAAGAGTGATTCCAAGAAATAGGAACAATTCCCAAACAAAGAAGATTGACTGCCACTTCAAAGAAATCTCAACAAAGTTGTTCAAAAAGAATATCAATGAAGCTTCGCTCAAAGTGTCAGCCTCAAACATCATTGACAAAAAGATTCTCTTGCCAACTGAGTGCGTCAGTTGAATTAATTGAATTTAGGAATGAAGGACATCAAGAAGAATGGGTGGGACCAAAAAATTTTTGAGCCTAACAATCTTTTTTTGAAAACCGTGAGCCCATCTACGTTATAACCTTCAAAAGACCTAATTGAAGCTAGGTTCACTGTGAAAGCATATTCGGCAAATTTATTGTTACGCTGACTCCTCCTGTTTGATTAATCAGTAATAACCTTTTGTACACATCATATGTGCTTTCATTCAAAAAATACAAAAAAATATATTTCAAAAACATACAGCAACCATGAAGAATGAAAACTACAAGACTATGGATTGATGGACTATATGGATTCTGTGAAGACAACTACTGAAGAAATTGAAGACTACTGAAGCATCTCTTTTTGAAGACCTTGGTCATATGTTGGTGCTTAGAGCATTTGTCAAAGATCCATATACTCTGTGTATTGCACATTTAATGGCCCCAGTACTATTTGATTACTCTTTCTGTTCTTAAAGTTTTTGTCAACATTATGGCTAAAAAGGGGGAGAAAAGATAAGTAGTATATCCAGGGGGAGTAAGAGGAAAGGTAGTGCAATATGTTTACTCTAGTACATGATGTGATACCAGATGTGTGCACATCGTTGAAGACAGATTGTGCTTGTATTCTGCACATCTTTTTGAAGACTTTGAAGAACCAAACGAATGAAGACTGATCCTTTGAAGACTGATGAAGATGGTGCTTGAATTTAGGGGGAGTAAAGATTTTACTGAAGCTGCTGAAGACATTTCCCCTCCCTACTGTGTGCATGATTCATCACCATGCTTGTATGTTGGGAGTTTTATTCTCGTTTTATTCTCTCAGAAGATTGAGGCAAGATTTTGCTGCTGCAACACCTCTGATGTTCTAATGATTCTCTCCAAAGTCTAGCTGGCTGACTCCAAAGGTTATTTTAGCCACAATTTGCCAAAGGGGGAGATTGTTAGTGTTTTCAACCTGCAAGGTTGAGTTTATTTTAGGGTTGGCTTCATTTGTTAAAATAAGCCTTTGGTCCAGATGTGGTGACTGATGTGCACACATGTGGTACCTGAACTGAATGCCCTAAAAACGCACTTTCAAATATTTGCGTGTGATCTTTGAAAAAGATTTGTTTTGAAACAAACATATCCACGCTAGCTTGTGCGCCAAGGAACGAGCTGAAAGATTGAAAAAGATTCAGAAAAGATTTAAAAGCTGGTTTGTTACTAGAAGATTGAAAAAGATTCAAAAAGATTTAAAACAAACATATCTTTTATTAAAAGATTAAGTTTGTTTTTTGAAGAATACAACAAACAACTACCAGATCTCGTTCTATATAAAGAAGACTGAAGACATAGTTTTACTCACCGAAATCAATATTCATAAATCTAGTCTTTAGGATTTCGAGTCTTTGTCCCTAGGATTTCTTGTTTCGATTGAAACTTGAATTAGGGTTGTATTTAGCTCTTAAGCTTTTAAGCACAGAGCTGTTCCTTTTCTTGGTTCTAGTTTGAAACAAGATTTGGACTTTGAATCACTCAAAGCTTTGAAGCACGAGTTGGTTCGTTAGTTTAGGAGTGCGTCTCCATCATTGAGTTTGTAAAAATCCTTGTGAGGAGCAAGGTCCTTGTGAGGAGCAAGGTCCTTGTGAGGAGCAAGGTAGGATAGCTGGGAAGTGACTGAGGGAAGTCATATCTTGTGGAGGAGCAAGGTAGAGTTGCACAAGGTAGTGTCTAAGCGAGAGGTTGTAAACGGGGAGTTTAAACTTTGAATTAGAGCTATCATAGTGGATTCATTCCTGGATTGCTATCCTCCAGACGTAAGTGCGTTGCACTGAACTGGGTTAACAAACTCATTGTGTTCTTTATCTTCTGCACTTTATTTTCCTTGTTCATCAAGTTATCGTATGTTTATGATGTTGGCACATTAGGCAACACATCGTATACCTAAACCCTAACGTGCACCAGATCACACTGCACATCTGTAACTTGCTACCGGAATTTCAAAAGAAATTAAAAAATCAAGGGTGCTGAAATTACTTCCATATTTTTTCTTTTTACAATTTTCTTTCTCTTCTCAAACAAACCACCCCACCCCATCCCACCCGTCCCTTTCTTCACCCTTATATTAAACAATTTGTTTTTTAAAAGAAACAAAATCATCATCATTAACAACAACAACAACATCATCATCATCGGCAACAACAAGAACCATAAAAAACAACAACAATATCATCATAGAAAATTAATTATATGTTCAGAGAAAAATTGGTCGATAGCCAGCGGAAAATCAAAGCAAGTCCCATAAGCAACAGAAGCCCCAACAGAGCAACAATGTCGATTGGCACTACGATCTCTACAACGGCCAGAAACAAATCTGTAACCACGACGGCGTCGTTTTCGACCGATGAGACGGTAATTAGCGGTCTATTAATGTGGCGTTGTTTATCATCGTCGGCGATTATTAGTTTGGAAAGATCGAGGGAAAAAGAAGTAGTGGTTCGGTCAGAGAGAAAAGGACGTTTGTTGAGGTCGTGAGTGTAACATTCCGACTTTAATTAATAGAGGAATATTAATTAGAAATAATTATTGGAGAATAATTGAAAAATAAGTGGACTAGTATGAAGGAATAATTAAGGGATGCAAACACACTCTAGTGATCAGTAAGAGGGCAAGGTAGTATTTGCTAATAAAGTACATGTCTTAGTATCTTAAATAGGACCCAAAACACTCACCTTTTTCATTTTGGTTCATATTCAGTAAAAAGAAAACAAAACTTTCCCTTCCTCTTCTCTCTTTCACGAAGCAACCACAACAACCTTGCCAACACACTATACTTCCTTCACTTTTGTTAAATGAGCAAACCACCACTTGTTATTATCATCCCTTTCCCTCTCACATCAGTAACAACAACATAAGCTGCCTTTGGCCTTCACTCTTCTCTCAAAACCGTACCACCCATAATCTCCATGGTAATGAGCTTTAACTCCATCCTTCCCAAATTCTTCTTGCATGCATCTTGTTATCCTTCAATCCATGAGTAATTGGTACTACATCAGTCAAATGAGGCTCTGATTTCCTCTTATTTCTCTCTTATGGTCAAACCCCAAATTCTCATAAAAACAACCATAAAACTCCAACATTTGGTTTATCAAAATTCTAGTTGCATGGCTGTAAATCCTATACCATTGAGTTTAGAAGTTTGAATTAGTCTTCTGGATGTTGATGATAAAGTGGAGGTTGGTGAAGTTCCACTTTATGGATCGCTTGAAGCTTGTAGAGATGATTGGTGAATTGGTATGTAAAACCCGTATTTGGAAACCGTCCTTTACTAAAACGGTAATTACTCAATCCTCGTAACTCCGTTTCAAACGATTCTTTTTGCTATGGTTAGATAACTCGAACCCAGTCCGTTTGACATAAGTTTCCCTATTTTTTGTCCAGTATTAAGCTCTGTACGAATTTTCAAAGTTGGAGGTTCGAAACAGGATTTTTGCAGAATTCGTATTTCGGATAGGGCTGTACTAAAACGGTAATACATCTTTGCTCGTAACTCCGATCGAAATGATTCTTTTTGGTCTAGTTTGCTAACAATATTCCGGTCGTTTTGGTACCTGTTTCATGAATTTTGGTGCAGTAACAAAGTCTATAGGACATTTTCAAGTTGGAGGTCTGAAGCTATTTTGTGCAGGATTTTGGGTTGCTGGTGAGCTCGCCGTAGCGAGTATATGAGCTCGCCTAGCGCACTTCTCAGGGAAAAAACGCCCTACAAGTGTGAAAATTTAATGATAAGGTGTTAGAGGCATTAGAGGGGACTCTTTGAAGCAACCGGGTTGGATCTCAATGTCGTAGGGAATTCACAGAGTCAGAATTAAGCGTCATTTTCATGTGGGTTCTTTAGTCTAGTTTAGTTAGTTTCCCCAAATTGAAACTTTGCATGATAAATTTAGGATATTAGGAAATTAACGTGTGAGAAGACTTAATCCCAAACACCGCTCCATTTTAATTATTATTTAAAGCGCTTAAGTTCACAACTTTGTAGAATAAGGATTGTAGGTGGATACTATCTTTGTTTTAATAAACAATCCACTCGTTTTATATCCTTTATCCTTCAAGGTCATTTCATCGAACCTAAGAATTATACTATATAATTAGAGTGTTAACCACGTTCCAATATAGGTGATAACTTAGGAATAATTGCATGATAGAAAAACCCCGGGAAGGGATATTTTTTGGTAGTTTACAACTTATCAGGATTAAGATGATTATGTCATCAGACATTTTATTAAATGGTCATTACTACCATCTTAAAGAATTCCTCTGAATTCTAATTAGTTATTATGTGAGCCAACGTCGGAATCGGATCCTCTGTAACAGTAGTACGCAGAGTCAAGCACCCGAGACCGGCTTGCCTCAGCGTGACCTTTGAAGAGCAATTTGACAAGATAATAATTCCGTGATACACCTTTATTTCATGTACTTATGTAAAAAATGAAAATATGATGCATGCAGTTAGTTTCAGGATTAGTGGCCTCGGTGTAGTCACCATTATGTGGGTAGTAGGACTCACTGAGGCTTAGTAGTCTCATCCCACTCCATTCAAATATTTTTAGGTAGACAGGTTAACCGGAGCAAGGACCAAGTGGGAACTAACGATTGGAGCTGAGCTTGGATTGTCAGATTAGAAGATTATTATTTTTCTTCCTTGTTTTGCTTATCTGTTTAAGACTCATTGTTTCGTTCCGCTGTATTGTATTTGGATTACCACGTTGTATTCATGTTAAGTTGTAATTCAATTAATTATTCAGTAATTTTAATGTACTCAGATTCAATTATTTATATCTCGACTAAATATTCTAGACAATTTAGTTGGAGCGTTATAGTGAGAGTGGAAGTTGGACCCATCTAAAGGTGGTGTTGTTGTTGTTGTTTGGTGATGGAGATGGAAGGGTCTCCATGGATCTGTAATACACTAATACGCATGAGTCTATAGAGGGTTTGTGAGACATGGATTGAGACATGAGAAGAAGAAGCACAGTTTTGAACAATTTTACAAAATTTTTTTTTAAAAATTAATTACACAGTCATTTTCCAGCGTGGCAAAAAACTAAATAAAAATTATTAAAAAAATCCACGTGCACATAACACATCCACTTATTTGCCACGTTGTGCAATCTAGGGGTAAAACAGAGAATCTTCGCTTTGCAAGGGGGAAATATCAAAAAAGAAAATTATAGAAGGATAATGCAAAACTCGCATACTTTGCAAGGGGTAAAAACCTATTAACCATTAAATTCCAAATCTAAAACCACATAAATCCCACACACATGGGCAAAGCCCAATCTCACACGCAAATATTATGTTCTTTTTTGAAAAAAATCATTTCTATATATATATATATATATATATATTATGTTATATTATACAGTATATGGTTCTCATTTGAGGAAAAATCCACCCAACAACGTGGTACAACAAATAGACAGGTCTTAATTGTTGTTTGATAAAAACTTTTTCACTAGGATTTCTTTAAAGGGTAAATAACCATTTACCACCTGCAAAATAGACGAATTTAAATAACCCCATGCCAAATTTTTATTAATTACCCCCTGCAATGTGAATATTTTGTCATTTACACTCCCCCCATGATATTTTCTCTTCTCCCCCCCAATGTTTCTTCCAACCCACCCCACCCCCCCCCCCCCGAAATTCCAATTTTGCCCTCATAAATAGTTTACGGAAAATGTTTTCCAACATTCATATTTTTTCGGATTCTATTCTTCGAAAATAGACTTAAACATAGTTCTTAGATTTATTTTTTTCCATTCATATTATAGTATTTCAGATTCTATTTTCCAAAAAGTTAACTTTTCCAGAAAATGTTTTCCGAAAATTCAAATATTGGACAGAAAGCAGAACCCGAAATTACTTTGGAAATCATTTTCCAATGTGATTTTCAAAAACGTTTTCGAAATTATATTATATGTTAGCATAACCGCAAATTTGTTGTTCTAACCTGATTTTTCATAGTCTAAATCATTTTTCCCAGTTTTTAACACTAATCAGTATCCAAACAAAATCCAAAATATGTTTACCCTTATTTTTAATAGCAATTGGAAAGTTATTTAAACAAAATTGTTCAAAATATTAATAGTAAAGAAATATTATAAATTATATGGAGTCGTCATGAAATGTTTATATCTCACATCCATCAATGCAATTATATTTTAGATTATGTTTGAATAAATTAGTGTATAAAACAACGTAAAAAAATCGGAAAACATTTTCCAAAATCACATTAGAAAATATTTTCCAAAGAAATTTCGGATTCTGTGCAGCGTGATGTGGAACACGTAGGGTTGGGATATACGATTTGGTACCTAATATGCTAACATCATGGACATACGATAACTTGATGAACAAGGAAAATAAAGTGCAGAAGATAAATAACACAATGGGGTTGTTAACCCAGTTCGGTGCAACTCACCTACGTCTGGGGGATATCTATCCAGGAATGAATCCAGTATGATAGTTCCAATTCAAAAGCTAAACAGCCCCGTTTACAACTTATCACTTAGACACTACCCGTGCTAATTCTACCTAGGTCCTCCCTAGATATGACAACCTCTGGTCACTTCCTATAACCACCTTACAAACCGTAAGGATTTAAATAACAAACTCTATGATGGAGACGCACTCCTATCCTAAAGAAGCAACTTTCAAAGCTTTGAGTGATTCAAAACAGCTCTATGCTTAAAAGCTTAAGAGCAAAAACAATCCTATTCTTGTTTCAATGGAAATATGAAAAAGGAACACAATGACAGAACTAAAACCTAAAGACTACTTCTTTAAGAATATGGTTTATTTGAATGAAATAGGTCTTCAGTCCTTCCTTTATATAGAACGAGCTTCATGGGCTTGGATCCCTGATTTGATAGCTGGCCTATCCTAAACAAACTCAATCTTTTACAAAGATTTATTTGTTTTAAATCTTTTTAAATCTTCTAGTAACAAAATGGCCACTTTGAATATTTTTGAATCTTTTACAATCTTTCAACTCGTTCCTTGGCGCGCAAGCTAGCGTGAATGTATTTGTTTAAAAGCAAATCTTTTTAACAGATCACACGCGAAATAACAGAAAGCGCGATATTCTAGGGCGTTCAAGTCAGGTCAGGTCACATATGTGGGCAAATCAGACTCCACATCTGGACCAAAGGCTTATTTTAGGAAATGAAGCCAACACCCTAAAACTAAAACAACCTTACAGGTTGAAAACACTAAAAAAAAATTATCTTTATGTCTATCTTGGAACACATATTAAAAAAATATGAATTTTGGAAAACATTTTCCAAAAACCATGAGCGCAAAATTGGAATTTCAAGGGTGTTGGAAGAAACATGGGGGGGAGATGAGAAAATTCCCCCCACCCATTGAATATGTGGGGTTAAGATTCCAACATTTTGCCCTCTATAACGTTAGCGAATTTTGAATTACCCCTTCGTTGGACATGCCACATTTACCCCCCTCGCCGAGATTGCAGGGGGTAATTGAAAAAAATTACAAGTGGGTAAATGGAAAAAAATAATATTACAGGGGATAATTGAAGAAAAATTAGATAGGGGGTAAATCAAAGTTTGTCTATTTTGCAGGGGGATAAATGACTATTTACCCTTCTTTAAACTAGTTTAGAGATTCATGCATTTCCACGAGTCTGTTGACTTTTTTTTTTATAATACGAGTCTGTTGACTTTAATTCAATATTTAAGTTCGTTATTATATTAATGTAGAAAATTTATTTAGAATAGGATTTAAAAATTTGTTACAAAATATTGTTAAAATATAAGTAAAAGTATTGTGTTATTTCTTGTAAATTGTATTAAATCAATAAATTTCTTTTACTAAAGGTATTGACTTGTGTATATTTTTATGTAAGTTACAAATAATATGTTTTAATTATTCAAATTTTTATTTTGAAGATGTCAAAATAATTAATAAAATTATGTACTTACCGGGATGAAAATGATGTTTAAGCCTAAATTTAATTTCTTTATTTGTGATAAACATATATCATGTGTGTGATTTTATAATAAATTATAATTATCAATGACAAAAGTTTTATCCAATTTCTTTTATGTAATGCTGAGAACTTTTTTTTTTTCTTTCAAGTAATCTAGTGGTTAGAAATTTCACCCTTAAGGTGAATAAATGGGATGATTGGAGTTTGAACTGCGGCTCCCTGCATATATAATACAATATCTCTACCAACTGAACTAAGCTCACGGGACCGATGAGAAATAATTTTTCTGGTTAAAAAAAAAACTATCTGTTAATTCGCATTTATGTTGATTTTAGTTTTTTTTATATACATTTAAGTTTTTTTTTGACGAATACATTTAAGTTTGATATTATACAAATGTCAAAAATTTATTTAAAATATGTTATAAAATATTTTTATAATGTAAGGGAAACTATTGTATTACTAGGATTTTACTAAAGTTTTTATCACTCGGATTTCTTTTGAAGTTAAAACAAAGATAGGTGGACAGATTTTTAAAAAAGTACATAAAGGAAGAAAATTCTATCTTATATTTCGTCCCATGAAAACAAATGAAATGAATATTTTCAACTCATGCGAAACCATTTCATAATTAGGGAAAGCAAATTCCATGACTTTATCGTTGATAGCATAATTATCACCATGTTTTTACATCGTAAATTCCTTATATATAGTACATACTGTTAAATGATCAATTGGATGATACAAAGCGATTGGAGAAAGAGTTAACAATATACATGGAAAATGAACATAAAAAGAGTAGCTTACTTAGAACTCAAGTAATAGAAGGTTCTAGTACAAGTAGTTAGTTATAACTGTTTTCTTGAGTTTGTTATGATTCAATGTAGCTTAGTACATCATTAGCTATTGTGGTGCTTCATTCTCTTTGTATATAAGTGAAATCACCACTTGTAATAACTAACTTTGTTCATAATGAAACTGATTCTTTCCTTTATCTCTCACTCATAATATGGTATCTAGAGCCTCTTGATTAAGAGAGCTTTTCTTCCGCATCAATGGCGTCGGCGGTGACTCGTGCCGTTGATTCTAATCCTCCACTCGATCCTCAGCTTGATCAAACCAGTCCCTACTACGTTCATCGTAGTGATGGACCTTCCTGGGTTACCATTACTCCCAAACTCAACGATTCTAATTTCCACGCATGGGCGCGATCCATGAAACGTGCACTTGGCAGCAAAATGAAGCTCGATTTCATTGATGGAAGTATTCCACCGGTCGTTGATAATTTTGATACGTCGTTTTGCGCATGGAATCACTGTAATATGCTGGTTTTTTCATGGATTCTAAATTCTGTTTCCGAACAAATTGCTTCCTCCGTCGTGTTTATGGAGAATGCCGTTGATGTTTGGAACAATCTCAAGGAACGCTTCTCGCAAGGTGATCTGGTACGCATTTATGAGCTTATGCAAGAGATCTATGCAATGCATCAAGAATCGAAGTCTATTACTGAGTTTTACTTCGATCTCAAGGTTCTATGGGAAGAATTCGAGATTTACATTCTGATTCGTACTTGTAATTGCAGGTATCAATGTTCTTGTGAATCTATGCGCAATGCTCGACGCAACCACACTCTTCACTATGCTGTTCGTTTTTTAACTGGTTTGAATGAGAATTTCAATGTTGTGAAATCTCAAATTCTGTTGTTAGATCCACTTCCTCCATTGAATAAGATTTTTTCAATGGATTTACAACATGAAAGGCAAGGAAATTTTGCTATTTATGATGATTCTAAGACTTTGATTAATTATGCGGATTCTCCTGGCAAAGCTTCATATAATTCTTCTGCTCGAAGCTCTGGTGGTGGTAATAATCCAAAAGGCAATCACATTTGCTCTTACTGTGGTCGAAACAATCACATTGTGGAAAATTGTTATGCTACGCATGGTTTTCCTCCACACATGCAGAAGAGATCAGTGAATAATGCTTCCAGTTCTGAGAATCTTGGTGATGAAGCTATTCCTCATGATGATTCACTACCAAAAAAATTGGAAATTGCAACAAATGGATAGCAACAGTTTTGTAGAACTGCCAGTAATTTTAAAACAAAATTAAAATAGCAACGGTTTTGGGGAACCGCTGGTAAAATTGGAAATTGCAACAAATGGATAGCAACAGTTTTGTAGAACTGCCGGTAATTTTAAAACAAAATTAAAATAGCAACGGTTTTAGGGAACCGCTGGTAAGGTTGTAATGAACCGGCGGTTTAATTTGGTTTACTAGCGGTTTAGTTGATTAATAGAAAAAAACCCGCGAACCATCTTATTTTTATTTTTCTAATTTACGTCTTCACAGAAAAGAGGTTTTGAAGTGCGCAAGAGAAAAGTTGAAGCGTTCCTTCTCACTCAATCGCGAACCCTAACGCCACCATCTCCTTCAACCGCCGTTCTCCAATCGCCGGCCGTCGTTCTCCTTCCATAAGCAGGGGCGATTATGCCGTGCGGCATGCCCGGGCACGTGCCCGGGCTGCCCCTTTTATATTTTTTTATTTTTTTTATGAATAAAACAAAACAGAAGGGAAAAAAGAAAAAAAAAACGCTTAACAAAATATCTCTCTCGCAGTCACGACCGCTTCACCTCTCTCTCGATCTCTCTCTCACGATCCCCACCGCTCTCAGTCTCTCTCGCTGGCGAGTCGCCGCACCAGTGCACCACCGTCCACCGCTGTCCGCTCTCACTCTCTCTCCATCTTGCCGCCGCACCACTGCTCTCAGCCTCTGTCTCACTGTCGCTGCCGATTTGATTCGAGGTAAGCAAATTCTCAAATTCTATTTTATGTTTCTGTTTCTAGAATTTAGAATCTTTGTTTGATGGTTGATTTCATAGGCAAACGATTGTTAAGCTGTTTTGATTGTTAAGTGATTATATAAATAAGCTGTTTTGATTGTTAAGTGATTTCATATGGGTCTTGTTGTTCATAGTCAATTGTCAAGTGATCAAAATCAAACAAGAAATTGAGAAAATCAAACATCCATCATTAGAGACAGAGCTATATATGAGAAGACTCAAAGATGTTAAACGTCTTCAATCTCGTTCACCACTTGGATTTGCAGAGAGAACTATTATTCTTGGTCACTCTTAATTAGAGATTAATTATGAATCATATATTAGAATAACCAGATACATATAGTTTTAGGCTAGCTACATAGTGATCAGGTAAGATCTGTGTGTCTATCTGTTTCTTTCTTATTTTCAATTTCAATAGTTTATGTTTCCTAGAGAACTTTCTTGTACATGATTTTGGTGGTAATGGTAAATTAATTAGTACATGGTTTCTCTAAATTATATTTTTCTCATCCTTTGTTCTTGTTGTTCTTCTTCTTCTTATGATTGATTGATTCGGTTCATTATTAAATAAGTTGTTTCCTCATCCTTTGTTAAGTGATTATATTAAATAAGCTGTTTTGAATGTTTCTATGTTGATTGCTGTTTTGAATGTTTATGTTAGTTAATTAGGAGTCTTCATATCATTGAGGAAGTTTTAATTTCAGAAATGAGGAAGTTTTTGGTTCCTAGAGCAAGTATTGAGAATGTGAATGTTGTGCAATCGGAAGCCGAAGTATATCATTGAGGAAGTTTTGGTTCCCTTCAAAATTGTGCCCAGGATCTGTAACATTCCTAGAGTCGCCATTGTCCATAAGGTATGTTATTCACTCCCTGTTGTCTGAGCCGCGGCTCCTGCAGTTTTGTAGCGATTTTTAGTTGGTTTTGTGTTATTTGTTTGGGTCTGGTTTCTGCTGTTTGTTTGTGTTTTAGTTAGTTGTTCTGCTGCTGTTTTTTCTTTCCTTAGCTGCTTCGTGCTGGTATTGGCCGTGTAGGTGTTGCAGCTTTGTTCTTATTGTTGACTATTTGTTGTTGGCTGCATTTTGGTAAAACTAAGTTAAGCAGGATGTGGTATGAAATGTTACAACATCATTACCTGACGTGAGCGCGCCAGCTGGTGGCAGCATTTAATGCGCGCGGGTTTTATTTTTAGAGAAGATCTTTTCTCTTATATATCAGTTCTTTGCTTGTGCATCAAGGAAGTTTTATTTCCTAAACAGCTCTTTTGTTCAGAGATTGTTTATGGAATTATTGTGAAGACTTATTTTATAAACATATCAAATCTTTAAAGATATGGTTTTATTTTATGTGTGAGCTGGATGTTTCTCTCGTGGGCAAAACTTCTGAAGCCCAATATTACCAGCTATATATTGAAGGACGAAAACCTAATTTAGGCAGTTGTTCAAGCGTAATTGTTGAGTCTAGCCGTATTAGGATTCGTGTGTGTGCTTGTGTTTTGTGAGCCTTTCTTGTATCATATTGATGCAAGCTTAGGACTGTGTGTTCTTTGAGTTGTAATCATAATTGTCTCTGAAGCTTTTAAGCAAGGAGATAGTTATTGTGTGTGTGTCCTCTCCGAAGCTTTTAAGCAAGGAGTTTGGATCTTAGTGCTTGTGTATTGCTCGAAGCCTTTAGGTAAGAGTAATCTAGTGTTTAGGAGAGTGTCTCCACCATAGTGATTGATTCAACAACAGTGTTGTCTGTACTGTTGATATTAAGGAGTGAGTTGGGAACTCATACCTAGGAGTTCCTAGGTAGAAGGACATAAGGATAGTTGCTAGGTGATAAGTTGTAAACGAGGAGTTTGCTGTAAGACTTTGAACTAGGGCTATTAGTGGAATTCCTCCTGGATTGGTATCCCCCAGATGTAGGTTGCAGTTTGCACCGAACTGGGTTAACAAATCACTGTGTGTTTGTTTATTTATGCACTATTTACTGTTTTCATTATCTGTTCATTGAAGCGGGTAAAAGTGTTGTAACATCGTGTACTGGTGTGCCAGTTTTTCAATTGGCATCAGAGCTGACACCCTGCCTGTTTAGGGTGAGATTCAGGAAGTTTTAACTGGCAAAATGGACAAACAAGGAGGATTCGTGAAGAGACCCCCAATGCTAACTGGTTCCAATTATGATCATTGGAAGCCAAAGATGATTGCATTCCTGAAGTCCATTGACAGCAGGACTTGGAAGGCTGTTTTGAAAGGTTGGCATCATCCTTTGATTGTTACCAAAGAAGATACCTCTACTGGTGAACTAAAGCCAGAAGCAGATTGGACAAAGGAAGAAGATGAAGCAGCTCTCAGCTACAATAAGGCAATAAATGCCCTCTTCAATGGAGTGGATACAAACATGTTCAAGCTCATCAAAAAATGTCTGTCTGCAAAGGAAGCTTGGGAGATATTGATGACATGTTATGAAGGTACCTCTAAGGTAAAAATGTCAAAACTTCAATTACTTACTACCAAGTTTGAAAATCTGAGGATGAAAGAGGAGGAAAGTATTCAGGACTTTCATATGAATTTAATTGACATTGCTAATGCCTTTGAGGCTCTGGGTGAGAAAGTATCTGATGAGAAGTTGTCCAGAAAGATGCTCAGGTCCCTTCCAAAAAGGTTTGACATGAAAGTGACAGCCATTGAGGAAGCTCAGGATATAGCCAACATGAAGATAGATGAACGGGTTGGATCCCTTCAGGCATTTGAATTGACCATTAATGAACGAGGAGAGAAAAAGAACAAAAGTGTTGCTTTTATCTCAAATGATGATGAAGAGGAATCCCAGACTGTTGTTGAAGGAGAAGAAAGTATTTCTGATGCTCTTGCTCTAATTGGAAAACAATTTGGAAAAGTCCTAAGGCGTGTTGACAGGAGAGCCAGGCAGAATGGGCAGAACATTAGATTCGACATCAACAAACAGCAAAACAATGTCAAGAAAACTAGACCTGAGGAGAAAAGTGGACCAGTCAAAGAAGTGCAGTGTCATGAATGTGAAGGATATGGACATTTCAGAACTGAATGTGCAACCTTCCTGAAGAAACAAAAGAAAGGTTTGTTTGTTTCATGGTCTGATGAAGATTCTGAAGAAGGAGAGGAATCTGCTAGACATGTATCTGCCATGACTGGAGTTTGTGCTCCTGTGGTTGATTCAGATTATGATGTGGAGGTTGTTTATGAAGAACATTCTGATGATGAGGAGAATGACACTTATGAGGAATTACTTGGTCTATACAATGATCTTCTTGTTCGCTATAAGGAGGTGTGTAGAATTCTGGAGAAACAAAAGAAGACTATAAATCAACTCCACACAGAAAAGGATTTCCAAATTGGTCAGGTACTGAAAGTTGAGAAGGAACTATCTCAAGCAAATGCAGATATGGAAGAGTTGAAGAAAAGAGTCAATCAACTGAACTGTGGAGCTAACTTACTTGAGGAAATCTTAGATGGTGTCCCTACTACTAGAATGAAAGCTATAGGGTACAACTACACTTCTCTCAACCAGCATCAACAGGAGAAAAACACCAAATTCCTTCCAGCTGATGAGGTAATCAATCCGTACACTGGGGAAAAGATGTTACAACCTCCTACACCACATCCTAAAACCTATTAAAATGTTAAGATTGGACAAGGTCCCAGGTTTTTAGCTAATCCTCGTCGTGCCCCAGGACACCATGGTCATTCAAGGAAATGGGTTTGTCATCACTGCGGAATGAAGGGCCACATAAGGCCTTTTTGCTACAAACTGTATGGATATCCAAGACATTGGCAACAGCCAAAAACTGCTCCTAGAGAGGAATCTGTCAGAAAGGTGTGGCAACCAAAAGCTGGGAACAAAGGGCTGATTGCACATACATCCCTCAGAGCATCATCCAGAGAAGACTGGTATTTCGATAGTGGCTGTTCTAGACATATGACAGGGGTAGAGACATATCTGAAGGACTTAAAGGGGTATGCTTCTAGTTCTGTAACTTTTGGGGATGGAGCCAAAGGTGAAATTCTGGGGATAGGCAAACTTGTCAACAAAGAGTTGCCTAACTTAGAAAATGTGTTGCTTGTAAAGGGACTCACTGCAAATCTGATCAGTATAAGCCAACTGTGTGATCAAGGATTGAGGGTGAACTTTACAAAAGAAGAATGTCTTGTTAGCAATGATCAAGGAGAAGTTCTGATGAGAGGTACCAGATCCAAAGATAATTGCTACTTGTGGGTATCTCATGAAGAAACACAACTAGGAAAATGTCTACTTGGTAAAGAAGATGAAGTTCAACTGTGGCACCAGAAACTTGGTCATCTAAACCTAAGTGGAATGAAGAAAGCTATTACTGCTGAGGCCATCAGAGGGCTTCCCAAACTAAAAATCACTGAGGGAAGTATCTCTGGAAAATGTCAGATTGGAAAACAAACCAGGATGTCGCATCCAATGTTGGAACATCAGGTAACATCAAGAACTCTAGAACTTCTACACATGGACCTCATGGGACCTATGCAAGTTGAAAGCTTAGGAGGAAAGAGGTATGCCTTTGTGGTAGTAGATGATTTTTCCAGATACACCTGGGTGAATTTTATTAGAGACAAATCTGACACATTTGACATTTTCAAAACTCTGTCCACTCAAGTTCAAAGAGAAAAGAACTGTGGGATTGTGAGAATCAGAAGTGACCATGGAAGAGAGTTTGAAAATGAAAAATTCAGTGAGTACTGTGCTAGTGAAGGAATTAAGCATGAGTTCTCATCACCCATAACTCCTCAACAAAATGGTGTGGTGGAAAGAAAGAATAGGACCATTCAGGAATCAGCTAGAGTAATGTTACAAGCAAAATCCCTACCCTACCATTTCTGGGCTGAAGCTATGAATACAGGCTGCTACATACACAACAGGGTGACTATAAGAAAGGAGACATCTGTTACTCTATATGAGCTATGGAGGGAAAGAAAACCAACGGTCAAACATTTCCATGTCTTTGGCAGCAAGTGTTATATCCTGGCAGACAAGGAGCAGAGAAGAAAGCTTGATCCCAAGAGTGATGAAGGGATCTTCCTTGGATACTCTACCAACAGCAGAGCATACAGAGTATACAACTCAAGAACAAAGGTTGTTATGGAATCCTACAATGTGGTAGTAAATGATGTAGAGACTGAGAAGGTTGACAATGTGGAATACGATGTTGAAACATCAGGTCCTGTCCTTGAAGAGCATGATCTAGAAGAACAATCTGATGATAAACAAGAAGAGAGTATTGAGAATATTACAGGTGACACCACTAATAAACCCACTCAGAATAAAGGTCCATCTGTGAGGGTCCAGAAGAATCACCCCTTGGAGCTAGTCATTGGAAATCCTGAACAAGGAATCACCACTAGAAGATCCAATGATGTGATAGCAAATTCCTGCTTTGTCTCCACGTTTGAACCTAAAAATGTGAAAGAAGCTCTCACTGATGAATTCTGGATTGAAGCAATGCAAGAGGAATTGAATCAATTCAAGAGAAGTGAAGTGTGGGATCTGGTCCCAAGACCTGATAAAGTGAATGTCATAGGTACAAAGTTGATCTTTAAAAACAAATCTGATGAAAAAGGGGTAATTACCAGAAACAAGGCTAGGCTGGTTGCCCAAGGTTACACTCAAGTAGAAGGACTTGATTTTGAGGAGACCTTTGCCCCTGTAGCTAGATTGGAATCAATTAGACTACTATTGGGCGTTGCTTGCATCCTAAAATTTAAA
Organism: Trifolium repens; assembly: GCA_030408175.1. Lineage (NCBI taxonomy): Eukaryota > Viridiplantae > Streptophyta > Magnoliopsida > Fabales > Fabaceae > Trifolium > Trifolium repens. The sequence goes on along the minus strand of CP125842.1, from coordinate 39,487,156 downwards.
CTCTATCAAATGGATGTCAAGAGTGCGTTTCTGAATGGCTATCTTCATGAAGAGGTCTATGTGGAACAACCAAAAGGGTTCACTGATCCTGTGTATCCTAATCATGTCTACAAGCTGAAGAAGGCTCTCTATGGTCTAAAACAGGCGCCTAGGGCCTGGTATGAAAGACTTACTCAATTCCTAGTAGGTCAAGGCTAAAGAAAGGGTGGATCTGATCAAACTTTGTTTGTAAAGCAAGTCAAAGGAAAATTCATGATAGCACAAATTTATGTAGATGACATTGTCTTTGGAGGAATGTCGAATACGATGGTACAACATTTTGTTCAACAAATGCAATCAGAATTTGAAATGAGTTTAGTGGGAGATTTGAACTACTTCTTGGGACTACAGATCAAGCAAATGAAGGATACTATCTTCATATGCCAAAGCAAGTATGCTAGAAATATTGTCAGGAAGTTTGGTATGGATAATGCTTCTCACAAAAGAACTCCTGCTCCAACTCATCTGAAGCTAACCAAGGATAAACAGGGTGTGGGTGTAGATCAAAGTCTGTATAGAAGCATGATTGGAAGTCTATTGTACTTGACTGCAAGTATACCAGATATCACTTTTGCTGTAGGAGTTTGTGCTAGGTACCAGGCAGAACCAAAGGTTAGCCATCTCAATCAAGTCAAGAGGATTCTGAAATATATCAATGGTACATGTGATTATGGCATGATGTATTCACATTGTGAAGATTCAAAGTTGTGTGGATATTGTGATGCTGATTGGGTTGGTAGTGCTGATGATAGGAAAAGCACATCTGGTGGGTGCTTCTTCCTAGGAAGTAATCTTATATCTTGGTTCAGCAAGAAGCAAAACTGTGTGGCTCGATCTACAGCTGAAGCAGAATACATAGCTGCTGGGAGTAGTTGCTCTCAACTAGTTTGGATGAAGCAGATGTTGAAGGAATATGATGTGGAACAAGATGTTATAACATTGTACTGTGACAATTTGAGCGCCATAAATATTTCAAAAAATCCTGTTCAACACAGCAAAACCAAACACATTGATATTCGCCATCACTTCATCAGAGATCTAGTGGAAAACAAAGTTGTGACATTGGAGCATGTAGGAACTAAAGAGCAAGTGGCTGACATCTTCACCAAAGCTCTTGATGCAGTCCAATTTGAAAACTTAAGGGGCAAATTAGGGATTTGCCTATTTGAAGATCTGTAGCAATTACAGTTATTTGGAGGGAGACATGCAACAGTTATTACTCTCTCTCCAATCCTTGTGCTGCACGATAAACAAGGTAATCATGCTCCTTACATCCCTATAAACACCCCACCAATTCCTAGTGGTTATTTTCTTACCAAATTAACTTTCAAATATTTCCTTTCTGAATTCCACTATCTCCCTAACCTCCCAAACCGTTCGCACTCCTCATTCATCTTCATTCAACTTCCCTACACAAAATTCCAAACTACTATCATGTCTCAATCACCAAACACTGTCTCTCCCATGAAATCCACTGAATCTCCCAACTCCCCACCTCTCAACGCTACTCCCATTACCACCATTCATCCCTCTTTTGCCTCAGCTCTCAATCCAAAACCAAAGAAAACCACCGCAAAGAGGCCTTCAACATTCAAAACACCAAAATCGAAGAAAACCAAAAGTTCTTCGTCTTTTGTTTCAAAGAAAACTTCGAAAAAGAAAGGATCAAACTCCAAATCGAAGTCGATCCACTCCATGCAAGAGTTATACCTTGATAATGTTGCTGAGAAGAATGCTGAATCGTATGTTGAAGCATCTGAGAACCTTGCTTCTGATTTGAATGTTAAGAAAGAAAAAGGAGATTCCGAGATCGGGGCTGAAACCCTAGAAATTCAAAAGGGGCTAACTGTTGAAAAGCCTACTGATGCTGAAATTTTTGCTGAAGAAATTGTTAATGATTCTCCTGATGAAGAGTCTTTGAACAACCAAGTTGTAGAGGATGCTTTGAACACCTTGAAGGATAGCATTCCAAAGCCCTATGTTGCGCCGGATGTTGCATCATCCTTGGCACAAGAAGAACCAACTTCTGATACAGTTGGTAATGATGTTAATGTTGAAGAACAGGTTGATGATGAGCCTGCTTCTGACAAGTTGGTTGGCACTGCTGCTAATGATGAGACTGTTGTACCACAGGTTGATAAAGCACCTGTTGGTGATCATGTTGCTGATGAAAACACTACAGAGATGCACTCTACTGACAATGCTATGTCAGGAGATGATGATGTAGTTGATGTGGATGCAATGGCTGATCTTGATCAAACTGTAAGAGAAGTAGCTAGTGGAAGCATTGCAAGGAGGTTGAGAAATAGGAAAGGGAAGGAAGCTGATGTGGTGGATGATACTGTGACTAAGGCAACTCCATCAAAGAAGAAGAAAATGATTGGCCCTAGTAGAAAGCCTAGCAAAGTAGAGATTGCTAGTGAAAAGAAGAAGAAGAGTGGGAAAAGAAAACAAGCTGAAGTTGGAGATTCTGACTATGAAGTGGAAGAGGATGTGCCACACATTGTATCCAACATTGTGTCCCCTGCTAAGAAGAAAAGTCAGAAGAAATTCCGCAGAGCTGCTATCCCTGATCTTGATGTGGTACATGATGTGCCAAACATTGTGTCTACTGGCAAGAAGAAGATTGGAGGGAAGATCATTCCCCAAAATGTACCTGATGTCCCCATGGACAATATCTCTTTCCATTTTATTGAGAGTGCTCAGAAGTGGAAGTTTGTTGCTAATAGGAGACTGACCCTAGAGAGAGAGCTGGGTGCTGAAGCTTTGGAGTGCCAGGAAATTGTCAGCCTAATTGAGAAAGCTGGTTTGTTGAAGACTGTGTCTGGCCTAGGTGAATGCTATGAGAAGTTGGTCAAGGAATTCTTGGTCAACATACCTGAAGATTGTGACAATCCTCTAAGCAAAGAGCACCACAAGGTATATGTGCGAGGTAAATGTGTTCATTTTTCTCCAGCTATTATCAACAAGTTTTTGGGGAATAAGGAAGATGGCTATGCTGAATTAGAGGTGACAAACAATCAGGTCTGCAAGACCATCACAACTAATCAGGTCAAGGTTTGGCCATTGAAAGGTAAAGTGCCCTCTGTCATGCTCTCTGTAAAATATGCCATCCTTAATAGGATTGGTACTGCTAATTGGGTTCCCACTACCCATACTTCAGATATAGCTACAGGTTTAGCTAGGTTTATTTACTCTGTTGGGACTAGCACTGTGTTTAACTATAGAGCTCATATCTTTGATGAAACTGTGCAACATGCTAAGTCTTGGGCTGTTAGAATGCCTATAGCTTTTCCATCCTTAATCTGTAGCATCATTCTTGCACAACACCCCACTATTTTATCTGCTGATGATGAGGTGAGTAAGAGGGAATCTCCTCTTGACTTTCACCCTAAGTTGTTTGAAGGAAATCATGCTGCAGATATAGTTTTTGCTGGTACCCCTAGTATGGATGTTGCTGGACCTTCTGTTGTGTCTGCTGGTTCTGCCTCCATGAGTAGGAAAGAAATGATAGCTTCATTAGAAGCAACTTGCAAGGCCTTAGATGAGAAGAAGAAGAAGAGCCTTGAGCAAGTGATTGTGGCTCTTAGGCAAGAAGAAGCTGTTGAAGAGGGTGAGCATGTGCAGGTTGGACAAGAAGAAGGTGCTAATGATGATGATGGAGACACTGAGGAGCTGGAGCTCTCAGACTCTAGTGCTGATTTTTGATGGGTGTGTTATTCCCCATTTATGATGTATTTTGTTTTTGTTTTCTGATTGTACTTCTGGTTCTTATGTTTTTCTGTTGGGCTATGCCCTGGATATTTTAAGCACTCCCTAGTGCATTTGGATGTAATTGTTCTTGGTACTCTGTGATCTACTCTGCTGGTACACTATTCTGAATCTCTCTATGCATCTTTGTCAAATTTGTGGTAAAAAGGGGGAGTAGAAGTTACAACATGTGTTTCCACATTTCCACATGTTCTCTGGTAGTAGTTGTATGTGGTAGATTTTTCTGGTAGATGTTCTGTGCTGAAATGATCTGCTATATGTCTATGTGTTAGTAATTGATATGCATGCCCTGCTAGTATGTTAGTATGCTAAGCATCATTTCAGGGGGAGTAAAGTACTATGTATGTGATGCAGGGGGAGATGTTGTATGTGATGTTGGAACATTTTGTTTGTGTCATCCATGCTTATGTTTATGATCACTTAAGGCGAAGTAGTTTTTGTGTGTTTCCGTTGTTGCATGCCTCTGATATGCTCTAAAGATACTTCTGAATTCTGATCTAATGCTTTCCATGGAGGAGTAAGGTTGGAAATTATTTTTGAAGATGTGTTACGCTTCTCTTCTTTTGTGTGTTTTTGTTGATGTGAAGAAGTGTTAGTGATGTATGTATCTTTGTAGCTTGTCTGTGTGATCCCAAGTTGTTTTAGCCAAAAATTTGCCAAAGGGGGAGTTTGTTGACTATTTGATGTTGGCTGCATTTTGGTAAAACTAAGTTAAGCAGGATGTGGTATGAAATGTTACAACATCATTACCTGACGTGAGCGCGCCAGCTGGCGGCAGCATTTAATACGCGCGGGTTTTATTTTTAGAGAAGATCTTTTCTCTTATATATCAGTTCATTGCTTGTGCATCAAGGAAGTTTTATTTCCTAAACAGATCTTTTGTTCAGAGATTGTTTATGGAATTATTGTGAAGACTTATTTTATAAACATATCAAATCTTTAAAGATATGGTTTTATTTTATGTGTGAGCTGGATGTTTCTCTCGTGGGCAAAGCTTCTGAAGCCCAATATTACCAGCTATATATTGAAGGACGAAAACCTAATTTAGGCAGTTTTTCAAGCGTAATTGTTGAGTCTAGCCGTATTAGGATTCGTGTGTGTGCTTGTATTTTGTGAGCCTTTCTTGTATCATATTGATGCAAGCTTAGGACTGTGTGTTCTTTGAGTTGTAATCATAATTGTCTCTGAAGCTTTTAAGCAAGGAGATAGTTATTGTGTGTGTGTCCTCTCCAAAGCTTTTAAGCAAGGAGTTTGGATCTTAGTGCTTGTGTATTGCTCGAAGCCTTTAGGTAAGAGTAATCTAGTGTTTAGGAGAGTGTCTCCACCATAGTGATTGATTCAACAACAGTGCTGTCTGTACTGTTGATATTAAGGAGTGAGTTGGGAACTCATACCTAGGAGTTCCTAGGTAGAAGGACATAAGGATAGTTGCTAGGTGATAAGTTGTAAACGAGGAGTTTGCTGTAAGACTTTGAACTAGGGCTATTAGTGGAATTCCTCCTGGATTGGTATCCCCCAGATGTAGGTTGCAGTTTGCACCGAACTGGGTTAACAAATCACTGTGTGTTTGTTTATTTCTCCACTATTTACTGTTTTCATTATCTGTTCATTGAAGCGGGTAAAAGTGTTGTAACATCGTGTACAACATCGTGTATTGGTGTGCCAGTTTTTCACTTATAACTTTGTGGTTCTTGTATTGGTACCTCTTTTACTAATCCAGTTTAATAAATTTTGTGGTTCTTGTTCTTATAGCTTTGTTTTAATCTCAGTTGCAATTTCTTTGCCAATTCCATCGCAAGTTTATCATAATGTTCATATGAGATGATAACCTATAATGCAAATTTATTTTCTGATATGACAGGAGATAATATCTTTGGTGATGATTCCTCGGATTCGGCTAAATCAATGGATGCTGTATTTGCTCCTGCAATTGCATCAAACATTCCTTGGGTAGCTATTTTAGGGAACCATGACCAAGAAGGATCACTCTCTAGGGAAGGTGTGATGAAATATATTGTTGGAATGAAAAACACTTTAGCTAAACTCAATCCTCCCGAAGTACACATCATTGACGGTTTTGGGAACTATAACTTGGAAGTTGGTGGTGTTCAAGGTACTACTTTTGAAAACAAATCAGTTCTCAATCTATACTTTCTTGATAGTGGAGATTATTCCAAAGTTCCTGCGATTGGTGGTTATGATTGGATCAAGCCTTCACAACAACTTTCTCTTCATTGTCTTATCTAGCTATATTTTACTTATGCATTTGACTCCAAAGATTAGCTTAACCAAATTATCTAGTTTCTCTTCATTGTCTAGTAACTGCTCATGATTGAAAGTTTGTTTAGATCATTAGCCCTGGTTGGATAAACAGCCTAGTCAAGTGTTTATCATATAAGTGCTTATGTAAATTCTATTTCTATAATAAAAGATAAAAAAAGTCAAACTGTTTTCGTATAAGCTGTATTCATAAGCTATCTTGGAGAACTTATGTAAATAAGCTGAAAACAACTAATTGACATGACATAAACTGTTTCCATAAGCAAGCTCTCATAAGCAGTCTCGCAAACAAGTGCTTTTGCCAGTAGATAAGTTCAAATAACCAAACAGAGGATTCAACATGTGGCTTATGTTTCTGTTTCAATTGTTAAAAATTAAAATGAATGTTTAGCACTTAACTCTTCATTTATACTGCAGAAATCATACATAAAAGGACTAGTGCCTCAGAAAGAATCTGCTCCTGGTCTTGCATATTTTCACATCCCACTACCAGAATATGCAAGTTTTGATTCATCAAACTTCACAGGTGTGAAATTGAAACCGAGTGGCGCGAATGGAAATGGCATTAGTTCGGCTTCGGTGAATTCTGGTTTCTTCACAACCTTGGTTGGAGCAGGAGATGTGAAGGCCGTTTTTGTTGGCCATGATCACCTCAATGATTTCTGCGGCAAGCTAATGGATATACAACTTTGTTATGCTGGAGGTTTTGGATACCATGCTTACGGAAAGGCTGAATGGTCTAGGAGAGCAAGAGTCGTGGTTGCTAGCTCGGAGAAGACGGACAAGGGAAGTTGGGGAGATGTCAAGTCGGTGAAATCGTGGAAACGCCTCGATGATCAGCATCTCACTGGAATTGATGGCGAGCTCCTGTGGAGCAAGAGCTTTCACAGTAAGATATCTAGTAATGCATGGTGTATACTCATTTTGCATGTTCTTAAATTATTCTACAGCTTGAAATGGATGTAATCTATCTTAAAAATTACCTATAAGGCAATGCTTGTTGGAGATAAACCAAATTTGTCCGAGTTTAAAAGTGTGTTAGTATGGTTTAGTAAACTATAATTAGAACAAGATGAATGTAAGAAGAGATACTGAGGTTGTATATTCTCTTCCTCTTTAGATTCTGAAATGCTTGATTTGAAGGCTCAGATGGTGCTAAAATAGGAAGAGAAGAACACAATCACTAATTTGCACTTAAGTTCATAATCACTAATGTTCACTGCAAGGAAAGGTTCTACCGGGGTAGGATAAGAAAGAACTATTTCTATATGATTGGAATTTCTTTTGAGGAAATCTTCCATGGAAGTTCTATATTCTAATGGAAACTTGCTACTACAATACTTTTGTTTTTAACTATACTTTAAATTTTGTTTTCAGGGGTCTAACATAGGATCACCGTTTGAAGTACGACGCTCTTCTGAGTCTAGTCATAATGTTGAGGGTGATCAAGCAACTCCAGACGATTAAACTTAGATATATAATTTTTGTTTAGGCGTGTTGAACTTTAGATGTCACGCTTTTCTATTTGTTTTAATTTTGATGTACTTGGCGCATGTGTTGTGACCTTCGTTTTTATTTTTTGTTATGTACTATTTAGGTTGCATGTGTCAATGCAAACTTTGGATGTATTGCGCATGTATTGTGACCTTTAGTTCCATGTGTCGTTGCGAACACCTTATTTTTGAATCAAATGGATGATATTTTGTTTATGAATTTGTCTATATTGCATGAATTATTATAGTAGTTCAATATTTAAAAATACTACGTTTGAATATTAGTCGATGAATAAAAAAAAAGGGTAAAAAATGTCCTACAAAAATGGACCTCAAAGAAACCAGAAAATAAATTAAAAAAAAAGTAAATTATAGAGCGGCGGTTTCCAACCGTTGCTAAAACTGAAAAACCAAAAAAATTTAAAAAACATATAGCGGCGGTTTCAAACCGCTGCTAAACTGGCTGAAAATTTGTTTTTTTGTTTCATATATTTCAACGGTTTCAAACCGCTGCAACACATATTGTGGCCATTTGTGTAACGGTTTTCCAAACCGCCGCTATTTGAGCTACCAACGCTCAAATCTGCAACGGTTTGGCAACCGCCGGTAAAACTACTGCAACAGTTAAAAACCGTTGCTAAATTGTCCCATAACTGTTGCTAAACACCTTTTTTCTTGTAGTGATTCTAAGGGAAGTGGATCACACACCTTCACTACTGCTCAGTATGAACAGCTTTTGCAACTCATTCAACATTCATCTCTTAATCAATCTTCATCTGCTTCTTCAAATCAGGTTCATTCTAGCAATTCCATTGGTCATTCACCAGTTGGTAAGCTCAATACTAGTCTCATTTCTTCTATTTCATGTCAAAATACAGCTCTAGGTTCTTGGATCATTGATTCAGGAGCTAGTCATCATGTTTGTGGAACACTGAAATGGTTTCATTCTTATAATGAAATCCATCCCATCCATGTCAAATTGCCTATTGGCCATTATGGAATAGCTAAGCATGCTGGAAACATTAAATTTTCTTCTGATTTGATTCTCCATAATTTGCTTTATGTCCCTAATTTTACTTTGAATTTGCTTTCTGTTTCCAAATTGTGCTTTGCTCTTGATTGCACAATTTCATTTAATGGTTCACATTGTTTGATTCAGGAAAAGTTTACCAAGAGGACAACTGGTTATGGTGATAAAGTTGAAGATTTCTATTACTTAGTCATTTCAAATAAGCTAGTGTGTAATACTAGGACTAATTCCTTTGTAACTGTCCCTCATAGTGCTCTATGGCATTTTAGACTAGGACACCCATCTCTTACTAGAATGCAAAGCTTCCATTCCCAATTTCCCTTTATCACTGTTGATTCTAAGGCTGTGTGTGATGTATGCCACTTTGCAAAACATAAGAAATTGCCTTTTTCCAACAGTTTTAACAACGCAGTCAAGCCTTTTGAGCTTTTTCATTTTGACATTTGGGGTCCTATTGCTGTTAAATCTGTTCATCATCATTCATATTTCTTAACTGCTGTTGATGATCATTGTAGATATACTTGGTTAACTCTGATGAAGCATAAAAGTGAGGCCAGGCAGCATGTCATTGATTTTATTACACTCATTTCTTTTCAATTTAATGCAAATATTAAGACTATCAGAACTGATAATGGACCTGAGTTTAACATTCCTTCATTTTATGCTTCACAGGGTATCATTCACCAAACTAGTTGTGAAGAAACACCTCAACAAAATGGACGTGTTGAGAGAAAACATCAGCATATTCTAAACATTGGTAGAGCATTACTTTTTCAATCTAACTTACCAAAATCTTTTTGGTCTTATGCTGTCAAACATGCCACTTACATCATGAATAGAATGCCCAGTCAAGTTATTGATAATAAAACACCTCATTTCTTAATTCATAACCAACATCCTAATTTTAATTCATTAAAGGTGTTTGGATCATTAGCTTACACTGTTACTTTGCAGTCACATAGAACCAAGCTTGCTTCTAGAGCAAGAAAATGCATTTTTCTTGGTTACAAAGCTGGCATGAAGGGCACAGTTCTCTTAGAAATAAATAACAAAGAAATTTTTGTCTCTAGACACACTGCTCATCATGAACATATTTTTCCATACCAACCTGCTACCTCACCTTCCATATGGAAATACTACCCTGACAGTGCTAGTGAACTATTACCTGTAACCAACTTGCCAGATACTCCTTGATGACAGAAATTTCTATGGTATTTTTAGTATTAGTAGTAAAATGACCCAAGTAAAATGACCCACATGAAAATCTGTTCATCGCAGCACGATGCACTATATCGCATCACGATGACATAACTTGGCGACCAAGCTGATGAAATGCACATGATCAGTTATAAATTTGAACTAAATCTTCACAATGCAGTACGATGACTCCATCGCAGTGCGATGCCTTGCTGAGGCCCATTACGAAAACTATAAATAGAGTCTCCCTGTTATTGTTTAATTCATTCAGAAATAGTAGAACACTCTCTACTATAAGGAGAGGTTCAGAGGAGCTTTATTGGGCATAGTTTTCTCCCCTCACGGGAAAACTAACTCAGCAAGGTATGTTTTATTTAGGCTTTTATGTTTAGGTTATGATTTCTTTATTGTAATTTAAATATGTAGTCTTTTGTAATAGATGCCTTAGGTTGTGGTGGAGAAGATGAACTCCCCTATGAATATTTGGAGTCTGTGATTGAGTCTAAGTTATAATAAATGATATTCAGTAATTATATTTGTTATTTACTTTCTTGCACTTTAATAACGTATTCTCGTAATCTGGCCGGATAAGCGGTAGCGCCCATAGAATTGATATTAGGTTTTAACTTAATATGGTCCGGAACTAGTAGTAAATAATGCTAGGTGTATAGAGACGGTAACATCCTGAACTAGTCATGAATGAGCGGTTAGAGTAGGAATCATGAACTAGGTGTGAATTGAGCACTTAGAAAATGAACAGCCCGATACTAGGACATAGAGGTTAATTAGTGAAGGTAATAATGCATGTGTATAAACAACTCACTTAGTAATTAGGGTATGTGACACATCGAGGTTATGCTCTCGTAGGTACCTTAGTTATTAATGTATGGAAACTTTAATAGACATAGTATAATAGTAAGGTATTACGACAACAAGAAAAAGTCACCGCCGAACAATAATCTGAGTAACTATGTTATACACCGATCATGCCAAATAGGAAGAAGGGAGTAAGTCCAACCACCATACCTAGCCTCTATATTTCTTGAATATATATATATATATATATATATATATATATATATATATATATATAAATTTATTTATGCAAGCATTACGCTTATTTTTATAAAACCCTTTTTCAAAACCCAAAGTGAATGCAAACTATATGAACTTAAATAACGCTAGTGAAGCTTCGGCACGATCCCTGTGGATACGAACTCATTCTAGACACCTAGAGTGTGAATTATTACTCGACGACAGACTGGTGCACTTGCCAGACCGTAGTCACTCCTCCATCTTCAATTATCAATAAAGATATCACTCATGATTCCACCATTAATGACAACTTTCAACCTCTTCATGAAGCTACACCATCCATCACTGATCCTCATTTGTCTTCCCAACATCACAATCCTTCACCCAATTCCCCCATTAATTTAACCGCTGATGATGATTTTGAACCAGAATCTATTGCTTCTGCAAGTCCCAACATTAACAATGAAGCTTTAACCAGACCAGTTAGACAAAAACATGCACCTTCTTGTTTAAATGACTGTGTTTGCAATACTTCATCTAATCATGCAGAGGTAATCCCTTCAGGTACACTTTACCCTATTGCATATTTTCATTCTTTTGATCACTTATCTCCTTTATATAAGTCTTTTGCCTTGTCTATCACTCATTGTGTTGAGCCTCGAACCTATAAGGAAGCTTTTCAGCATGATCATTGGTTAAAATCTATGGATGTTGAATTAGAAGCATTGGCCAAAAATCATACTTGGAAGCTTGTACCCCTTCCACCATACATATCCGCTATGTTTCTGAATCTATATATATATATATATATATATATATATATATTGATTGTTTATTTTCTGCAACGTATTACGCTATTTTTATATAAAACCTTTTTTCCAAACCCAAAGCGAATGCAAATATACAAACTTAAATAACGCTAGCGAAGCTGCGGCACGATCCCTGTGGATTTGAACTCATTCTACTCAGTAGAGTGTGAATTATTACTCGACGACAGACTGGTGCACTTGCCATACCGTAGTCAAGTTTTTGGCGCCGTTGTCGGGGATTGTGTTTACAAAGCATTGCTAGATTTATTTAAGTTTGTCAAAAAAATTCAAAAATACAAAAAAATTAAAAAATCAAAAATCTTGTTGATGATTGTGGATTTTAATCTGTGAAAATTTTGGCTAAGGATAAGTCAAGGTCTCCGAGCGATCCGTTGTGATCCACCTCACTTACCTGGGAATTTTCATAGTGACAAAGACACATGAGACAAACCCAAAAATAGTCTTACAAAAAAATATTTATTCCAGTGCTACTGAGGTATTTGGTTAAAGTGCATGCAGACAGGTACTCAAAGCACTAGGGATCACAGAGGCTGGAAACAGCCAATTAAAGACAACATTCCTACAGGAAAACTCTCAAAGTGATGAGAGATGAAAGAAATTGAAAGAGGGAAAGCTGCAACTAAAAGTCAATGGTCAGGAGGATCATTTGACCAAAAGCTTCCACAGGAAGTAAGAATAGAAGGGCTGTTTACAAGAATGGTTCGGAGACACGGGAACCATAGGCAAGACAAGAAAAGAGAGAAAGGCCGTCAAGGAAGAACTACTACAATCAGGAGAACCAAGCTGTAAAATCACCTCAGGAGAACAACTTCTTCCTAGAGAAGAAAGCATCAAAAAGAAAGACATGCACAAAAATAAGTTTGGGGTGAAATCACTGTGTTCTATGAAACTGCACCGGATAGTTGAGAGTATGGTGAAGCAGACCTGGTCCTGCCCAGATTCTAATCAACATGATTGGAAGATGGTCGATGCTTCAAGCTGGAACGAAGAAGCACAATAGAGAGACATGCAAACCTATCCTCTGTAATGGAGGAAATGCCTCAAGCTAATGAGAGGCTAAACAAGCGCTGCTTGGGAGGCAACCCAAGGTACAATTTATTGTTTTATTTTAATTTTCCGCATTTGCAATTTTTAATTTTAGTTTTGTAAAAAAATAAAGGCTTAATTCATACTTTGGTCCCTTATGTTTATTTTAGCGCTCAATTTGGTCCATTATCTTTTAAACGTCTCAATTTGGTCCCTTATCTTTTAAAATTTTGGACACATGGCACACTTGGACAGATGACACGTGTCCAAATTTAATGGTAATAGTGAAAAATTTGACGGGAGGGACCAAATTGAGAACTTCAGAAAAAATAAGGGACCAAATTGAGACGTTTAAAAGATAAGGGACCAAATTGAGCGCTAAAATAAACATAAGGGACCAAATTATGAATTAAGCCAAAAATAAAAGTACTACACTTTTCAAAGAAAGACCTAGAAAAATAATTTTTGAGAAAAAAGTTGAAAAATCAAATTTTTAGCAAAAACAAGCAGTCCATTGCAGCATGATCCAGCCCATCGTGGTACGATGAACAAAGTTCGTTTTTCAAAAACAATGGTATTCCATCGCAGTACGATACGATTCCATCGTGTTGTGATGAGAGAACGTTGCCTATATATACAGCACGAATTTTTCACTTTTTACATCGAAATTTCACGCCGTTAGTCTGCTCAAATTTACCCTGAGACTTCACAACATCCAAAAATTCCAACTTCTACACTTTCTTCTTCTTCTTCTTCACTTTCTAAACCTTCCACCAACCAAATTTCCCAACAAAAATTCCAACTTTTTCAAAAAAATCAAACCTTTATCACTCTTATGGCACCAAAACGATCCAGAGCGACAGGAGCCGCTTCACAGTCTGCCCCTCCTCGCTTCCTGAGTAGTGTTACTCAGAGGCAACATGGTATCATTGGGGAGAAGGGGCTGGTTCAGGAGATTGGTATCGATGTCCCTGCTTTCGACTCACTCCCACAAGTTCGGGAGATTCTTTTGGGTTACAGATGGATGCCCTTCAACAACATGTTGGAGGAGTGTAACAAATCTGTCGTAGAGGAGTTTTATGCCAATGGTATGGCATTTGGTACTGGAGATTACAGGTCCTATGTCCGGGGGGTTCATGTCAGTTTTTCCCCGGACCATATTGATTATAGTTTTGGATTCCGCCCTGAGGGTCAGTGCGGGGTTCATATGAGTCGAGCTTCCTAGAGAAAGGGGGCTATTACAGACGCCGAGTACAACCAGATCAGAGCAGCCCTGGCCATTCCAGGCAAGGATTGGCGCTACTCCAGACAGGGAGCGCGCCAGAGACTACAGAGTACGAAGATGTTGCCTCTGGCAAAGTTGTGGTCCAAATGGTGGATCCACAACTTTGAGGCATGCTCCAATGAGACGAAGATCATCACTTCCAGGTGCTTGGCCATCTACATCATCGAGATGGGGGAGCCCATCCAGGTTGGCAGTGTCATTGCGCAGAGTATCAAGCGCATGATCACCTCTTCTGACGCCACCATTGGCCACCCCTTTGTCATCTCTTACCTTTGTTCCCTAGCTAGGGTACCAGAGGAGGATGATGACGAGATCATTGGGCCAGAAATTCCACTTGGAGCGAGGTTCCTTTTCCGAGCCCAGCGGGATCTTGACAAGGTTTTGGCAGCCCAGCAGGTACATTAGCCGTCGCCCCAGCAACACCAGTTCTTAGAGTATGAGCTGGGGATGGTGGCCACACAGTATAATATGTATGTCTGGATGGATTGGGAGTTACCCTTATACTCCCCCCACATGATGGACGTTCAGGGTTACAGAGATCAGCACCCCCTGCCTTCCTACCGCCAGCAGTATCCGGAGCAGCCGGATTTGACAGGGCACTTCAACAGGCAGACCCAGAACTTGCTGCAGCATCGACAGGAGGTTCAGGACAGATGGGATCAAGCAGGAGCTGAGGAGTTGGCAGCCGAGCTGGAGGATGAGCTTGCCAGTGATGAGGAGGGCGGACAGTAGATCCGCATTTATTTTTAGTCTTTCTTTTTATTATTTATGTACTTTTTATTTTATGTACTTTGAATTTCCTGTTTCATCATTTCATTTATTTAACCCCCTTATTCAAACTTACGAAAATTAAATAACTGTTTTGCTGTTTATTATCTAGAGCATGATAAACTGTTATAGGTAAGATTGCAGCGAAGCGAGTTATAAATTTTGATGTGCCGAATTTCACGCTGTTACACCCCGATTTTTCAAAGACTAAAAAGGGGCATTATTTTTTTTTTTTTTTTTATTTTTAAAACAAACAGAGTACGCGTGGAACGAGTGGTAAGCCCGACGTTATAACATACAACGGAACTAAAGCATACAACAGTACAATCACACGAGATAACAGAAATAGTACTATATGCATCATAGTGCCTCTCAAAGAAGCAAAGTGTGGACCTGAATATTTACAATCCAAGTCAAAGTATTCAAAGTACTCCAAGCACTACAACCCAAGCTAGAAACCTATGCCTAACCCAAAGGCACGATGTACAACCACACCGGCACAGAGTCTAAATCTAAACTATAGCTCCGACACGAGTTCACTGGGCCCTGAGCAGCCGCCGCCCTCGCGACCTACAGCATCATCTGGGGTGGGAGGAGCCCGCAAATGAAATGTTGCAAGGGTCACCACAAGTACCCAAAATAGTCCACTTACCAAATATGGGAAAACAAGTAAACATATAATATTTTCACATCAACGTATATGATATATTTAAATGCACACATAGCCTACAAATGCAGACTCTACATGATCGTGACACCAATCACTGGCTGTCACATGCATGAACTCCGGAATTTAACCTCTCCGCAGAGAGTCGTGATCTACTAATCACTAAAATCAATACAATCACGACGATCTGCTAATCGAAGGATTAGGGTGGATCTTCTAATCAAACCCCGTGATCTTCTAATCACAATATTGTACTCAATAAAATCCCGCAGGATTCAAGGTGGATCTGCTAATCGCACCTGGTGGTCTTCTAACCACTACCATGAATGCATGAGCATACGATACATCTTATCTATGCCGATGCATTCAATTACATACCAATCATGCATATGTAATTCTCAACCACATGTCAATACATATATTTCTAACAAAATCATATGTAAGACAACACATGTATCATAAACACTTTCTCATCAACGAGAATACATAATATATACATGCATAACACTCAAAGCACACCACAACAAGCATACAAACATATTATACCGATATAAGACGGAAATAAAAGGTGCCCTTACCTCAGCAAGCTTCCGTTACTTTAATTTCGCGAAATTCTACAACTCACGCTACCTAAAATAAATGTAGCGTAACATCAATAAAATATTCCTCGTTTATCCTATTGAAACGAAACTTGCTCTCAAAAGTCTAGGGGGGTTTTAGGTACTTTCTAACTCTCTCACCTAGCGATTCCAAGTTCTTCCCAATCCGATAAAAATTCACGAAGTTAAAGACATTATTTTTCGCTACAAGAAATTCATTTTGTTTTCAAAGCATACCAAGAACCACTATTGTTTTCAACCTCAAGGTACCCATTTTCACACTACAAAAACATTTTAAAACAAGCCATAACTCTTCAAAATAAATCAACAAAATCAGAGTTTTCTTGCGTCGCAAGTTTCAAGTTTTTCTTACCAAGTAAAAACTCTATACTCATTCTTTTAAAACCTATGATCACACACCAATGCCATGATCATTTTCTTACCATTGTGGACTTAGAAAATTTTGAAATCCCATCACCATTTTCTTCCTTTGGCCACGGCCAAGAATTTCAAAAACCCATAATCACTCAAAATTTTTCAATCCCAAAAGCATGGTAATATCTTATAATACCCTAAAATCATTTACCCGAACAATCCGAATCATTTTAAATCAAACTACACTTTTTGACAATTTTGAATGGATTTTTCCTTAAGACAAAATCAACACATTTTATTCTCCAAACAAACCATATCACAATCATTTCTTTAAAACCATGATTAAGTCCTCCTAAAATGACTTAACAAAATTTGAAAACTCTTCCTCCCTAGCAAAGGGGTGCCACGACCAAACCAACAAAACAAGTCCAACACCTAAAATTTTTCCATTACAAAACCCTAGTAATCATCTATTAGTTTGCAAAGGCATCTAATTGCTCAATCAACTAAAAAAAACCCTAACTAAAAATTTGTGAAAACATAAATCAACCATGGGAAACTTCTCATGCTTCACTCAAGTGTACTAAGAAACTCTCAAGAACACTTCTATGGAACCAAAACTAATTAAAACTAAACTCTAAAATTTTTCTCTCAAGAACATAATCATAAGAACTCAAAATCCAAGAGGTTTTCATGGAGAAATAAGGAAGAAAAGAGGTTAGTTACCTTAAGAAGATGATGATTCCTTAATAAGCTAATGATCCAAGCTTGATAAGATGAGAAAATGGAACTTTGAATGGATGAGTGAAGGGGTGGAAAAGTTCGGCCGAGAGAGTGAGAGGGGAGGGAGTAGTTTTTGTGATTTTTTGCTTCTAAGTCCAAAAGCTAAACCTCCTTACTATTTAATTCACTCTTGAGCAATCTAAGCCTTAGGATCAAAGAAAAACTTGCAAGACTAAACCCTAGCCTTTGGATCAAAACAAACTCATGATTGCTTTTTGAACAAATATCCTCTTTACGCTACTCAGCTCTCGCGTTTGCTCTCGGCGAGTCGTACTTCGCTAACGGTCTAACTTGCGAAAAATAGAAAATTTACGAGATAAAAGTTCATCGTAAACCATTTCTAAAAATTATCGCTAAACTTTATTCTCCGACTGAAATTTATTTCCTTAGCTCCCAAAAATATTCTGAAACTAGATTCCAACTCGCGCCGATATATAAAGTCTCCAATTAAAATTTGACGAAAAACAGAAACCGTAAAATTTTAAGCAGCGGGAACAGTTTTCTACTCGTTTTTCAAAAAAAACGGGGAAAATCAAATTTCGAAATTCTGAAGACACAGGAACGTTCTCATATATAAAAGAGGACTAAGAATCAAAAGCCTGGGCTTTAATAGTACACGAATCCAAAACCAGTTCCAACTCAGCAAATAATGCTGTTATTACAACGATGCTTGCGAAATACTTAACAAAAACCCTCAAACTCTTAGCCAATACCAATGTTCCTTAGAAAAACTGTACAGTGGAATCTTGGGTCTTACATTACTACCCTCCAAAAAGAAGTTTCGTCCTCGAAACTAAAGGTAAGAGTAACAGCTCAACTAGTTATTACCATCCCCAACACAACAAAATCCCTCAGGATTAGGTGTAGCCACACAGATGCTAACACCGGGTGAAGTCACACGGATACTCTCACCAACACACTGGCACAACCGTGCACCAACCGCAACTCTCAACTAGTTCACCACTCAAAAATTATCCTCACAACAGAGGTTCACAACCTCGAGTTCCTCAAATTTCCTAGGGTCCACACAGAAAATTTCCAAAGTCACTTCTTTTGCTTCCGCGACATAGCCTAAACCACTAGGTTCATGCGCAGTAGTGACTGGCTACCCTCCAAAAAGAAACACTGAAACTTTCTGCGCACCACCCAAGCTAGCAAAGCTAATCAATTCCAGTCAACACGATTCCGTCTATTATTAGCAAGAGATTAAGGGTGATCAGTTCCTCAAGTTGTTAACAGATAGCCGACAATCATGATGGTGGCTTAGACCATTTTTACCTAACTTTAATAATGCTCCCTTCCACTTGTGCTCAAGGTCCTCCGAGGCACAAGGGTCCAACAATTCCTTCAAGGTTTTCTACAAGTTTCCTCAATTACTTACTACCTCGAACCACTTCTACTTCGATCTCGTCGACAAAACACGTCACTCCAAATACGTCACTTAAACCCTCATGCTTCCACTCACGAATCATCCAATGAGCATCATCCAACAGTAAGTACAATGCCACCATGGCAAGTACCACTCAAACCATTACATCCTAAAGATGTTGTCATCTTATAAGTACTTCACAACTTCACTAATATCCATGAGTCCTAAAAATGTTTCCTTAATCTCGTAACTGTACTGAACTGTACATTTTCCTTTCAATCTCGTTCTAACCATAGGCTTAACGACGTCACCCCAACATCCGGTTGGTGATTACAACTCTTCAAATTTTCTTGGAACATGCCAGACTATACCATCTACTTCTCTTGGACTCCCTTTATCCAATTCTCAAATTCCCAAAAATACAATCTCTCCGTCGTCCACATTATTTTCCAATTTAATACTTAGCATACTCTTGCATGCCTTAAAAATGTTTCTCCTCGTTGACTGTCATCGTTGGCACACACCCCCTTACATCATATCCCCATTCTATTTATGAATTCTCTTGAGTTTCTTTTCTCTTACCATTAAATCCTCTCCTACTCTAAAGAGCTTGTCACCCTGGCCATTCTTAATTACTCCGACATCACCTCTCATGTCGAGATACCTACCTCCAGAATATATCTTAAGGTACTTCCCACATCACTATTATTCAACCGTCCATGATGACAATATCTGAAGTCCTTTTCTTATTCAATAAAGATTTCCATTATGCTACGTCTCTCTTCATTGTAACCACTACAATGAATCGAAGCTCTACTAGCTTCCACCAAACTTTGCCACTAGACAATTGCTTACCCTTTATTATTACCGCATACAACACATACACCGCCATGACATCCGTTCAGGTGGTGCTTTCGAATCCTTAATATACACGCACAATCATAATTTTCGAAATTATGTGGGAGGTAATTCTTTTCGTCAATCCTCAATTGATATAAGCCACATTCTCATGTGCTTCTCTCTTACTCATTCTCAACACGGCTTTCCCACGGCTAACATCCTCTGCGACTAATCTCATCGATGTTATAAACTCCTACAAAATTCCAATTAGGTCCGTCTCATCGATCTACTAATTTGCAACCTTCAAGTTCAACAACTGCCTAAAGTTGGTTCATAAACCACCATGACCCATAACCTGTTAATTCCAAACAGCATCTTTAATTCGCCGAACATAAAATAATTACTCTCATTCCACATCAACTTGTTTCCGATCAAGCAAACTCTTCTCTGTTCGGTTGGTCCTTCATCATCGTGACTATTCTAAAGTCATAAAGTCTGTTCCCACCGGGGAATAAATTCCTAGACCTCAAGTTCTAGCTAACCAAGCTCTTACATCCCGTCACTCATCGTTTTCTTATTCACTTCTAACTTTTTACTAACAATCATCTCTTATGAATGACTATATCTAAACTCGTCCTTATAGGGTCACTGTAATTCGCCTACAAATCGACTCATCTTTCTCAGCCATCAAACCTTTAACACTTATCTCAAATCTTAATGCTCGACCTGTCAAAAATATCTACCAACGCACGACACTTTGCTATGATTTTATCCTTAGTACGTTCGATACCCAAATCAAACTCTTGAATTTACTGCTCAAGAACTCTAAAAACTCGTCGTACTATCCATTTAATCCTAATATACAATAAAAGTCCTTCCAACTATCAACTTTCATTGTCTTAGTATTCTTACTAACGGACTCCTTTTCTACTCAAACACGACATTCTTA
The DNA here is from genome assembly GCA_030408175.1 of Trifolium repens. Classification (NCBI taxonomy): domain Eukaryota; kingdom Viridiplantae; phylum Streptophyta; class Magnoliopsida; order Fabales; family Fabaceae; genus Trifolium; species Trifolium repens. The sequence continues at coordinate 39,466,820 of CP125842.1, read as the reverse complement.
GAAAATATCCAAAAATTCTCGTCCATAACTTGAATTTATTCAAAACTTGCCCACCTCAACTCTTATGGTATCATAAATTCAAGCTGCTACTTAGTCCTTCAACCATCTTGGTCGATCAAAATCGTTATCTTATATGCGCATCCACACAGGATCTCTACTCAATCTTGACTAATCTCCTCAAACTGCTAAACCAGTTTACTTTCTCTTATGGTTTACTTGCCAATAGTTAACAATTCTTGCTTACACTGCTACAATTATCTGGACATTTCCATAATAAACTCCTCTATTATCACCTATCAGTGATATGCAACTCACTTTCAAAGGTTGAACTCCTCGTTCTTTACCTAAATATCTCTCCACATCCATCTTTATTCAACAATCAATTACCTATCGTTGTATCTCACATCGACATCTACATTTACTATCTCCCGAACTATGTATAGATTGTCACTTATCAACGTGATACTTGGTCTCCTACCTTCAATCATCACAAGATTCATCCTTACAAATCTTAGTTTCGAATCTAATTTATCTCACACACTTGAATTAAACCCTTAAGGTACCCATCGTTCGCATAAATGCCGTATAACCCCACCAGGTTTCCTTACTCTGGACGCACAACGTCCTTTAATTCCAATTCAAGTTGCCTCAATTATTATCCAATCATTGTAATTAAATCCAACTGACATCTCTGCATGTTCCACCATTCTACAGTGGTTGCATCCTCTTGACAACTGAACGACTTCATCAAGTCTCGTCTGAACTCACCAGACGGACATCCAATATCATCTTCAAAAGGTCATCCCAATCTGATCCTTACTTAAAATCCTTTATCAATTGACGTTTACTCGTCCATAACCAGCACCTCTGAGTGGCAACATACAACGCCACTTCCCATCCATTATATTACTTTCAAGAATCACTTGTAGTTCTTGTTCACTCAAGTCCGTCATCTTCGGACTGCCGCAGCAAAGGAATTTAGAGACACTTGTCGACTAAATTCGACCAAGGCTAGGGGGTTTCACAATTCTACTTACTGAAGCCTCAATCCCTGCATTACTTCAGTAAGACACAAACCAGTGTCTAAGCATATCCCATGCTAGACTCAAAACAACTAACCACCTAACCCACAACACAACAAAAACAACCGCTAGAACTAACACCACTCTAGCTATGTTCTAACCGACTCTGGACTAATGACTCAAGTGCACACTTTCCCTTCGAAGATTTAAAGCCGGGCTCTGATACCACAATGTTACACCCCGATTTTTCAAAGACTAAAAAGGGGCATTATTTTATTTTTTTTTATTTTTATTTTTTTAAAACAAACAGAGCACGCGTGGAACGAGTGGTAAGCCCGACGTTATAACATACAACGGAACTAAAGCATACAACAGTACAATCACACGAGATAACAGAAATAGTACTATATGCATCATAGTGCCTCTCAAAGAAGCAAAGTGTGGACCTGAATATTTACAATCCAAGTCAAAGTATTCAAAGTACTCCAAGCACTACAACCCAAGCTAGAAACCTATGCCTAACCCAAAGGCACGATGTACAACCACACCGGCACAGAGTCTAAATCTAAACTATAGCTCCGGCACGAGTTCACTGGGCCCTGAGCAGCCGCCGCCCTCGCGACCTACAGCATCATCTGGGGTGGAAGGAGCCCGCAAATGAAATGTTGCAAGGGTCACCACAAGTACCACAAATAGTCCACTTACCAAATATGGGAAAACAAGTAAACATATAATATTTTCACATCAACGTACATGATATATTTAAATGCACACATCGCCTACAAATGCAGACTCTACATGATCGTGACACCAATCACTGGCTGTCACATGCATGAACTCCGGAATTCAACCTCTCCGCAGAGAGTCGTGATCTGCTAATCACTAAAATCAATACAATCACGACGATCTGCTAATCGAAGGATTAGGGTGGATCTTCTAATCAAACCCCGTGATCTTCTAATCACAATATTGTACTCAATAAAATCCCGCAGGATTCAAGGTGGATCTGCTAATCGCACCCGGTGGTCTTCTAACCACTACCATGAATGCATGAGCATACGATACATCTTATCTATGCCGATGCATTCAATTACATACCAATCATGCATATGTAATTCTCAACCACATGTCAATACATATATTTCTAACAAAATCATATGTAAGACAACACATGTATCATAAACACTTTCTCATCAACGAGAATACATAATATATACATGCATAACACTCAAAGCACACCACAACAAGCATACAAACATATTATACCGATATAAGACGGATATAAAAGGTGCTCTTACCTCAGCAAGCTTCCGTTACTTTAATTTCGCGAAATTCTACAACTCACGCTACCTAAAATAAATGTAGCGTAACATCAATAAAATATTCCTCGTTTATCCTATTGAAACGAAACTTGCTCTCAAAAGTCTAGGGGGGTTTTAGGTACTTTCTAACTCTCTCACCTAGCGATTCCAAGTTCTTCCCAATCCGATAAAAATTCACGAAGTTAAAGACATTATTTTTCGCTACAAGAAATTCATTTTGTTTTCAAAGCATACCAAGAACCACTATTGTTTTCAACCTCAAGGTACCCATTTTCACACTACAAAAACATTTTAAAACAAGCCATAACTCTTCAAAATAAATCAACAAAATCAGAGTTTTCTTGCGTCGCAAGTTTCAAGTTTTTCTTACCAAGTAAAAACTCTATACTCATTCTTTTAAAACCTATGATCACACACCAATGCCATGATCATTTTCTTACCATTGCGGACTTAGAAAATTTTGAAATCCCATCACCATTTTCTTCCTTTGGCCACGGCCAAGAATTTCAAAAACCCATAATCACTCAAAATTTTTCAATTCCAAAAGCATGGTAATATCTTATAATACCCTAAAATCATTTACCCGAACAATCCGAATCATTTTAAATCAAACTACACTTTTTGACAATTTTGAATGGATTTTTCCTTAAGACAAAATCAACACATTTTATTCTCCAAACAAACCATATCACAATCATTTCTTTAAAACCATGATTAAGTCCTCCTAAAATGACTTAACAAAATTTGAAAACTCTTCCTCCCTAGCAAAGGGGTGCCACGGCCAAACCAACAAAACAAGGCCAACACCTAAAATTTTTCCATTACAAAACCCTAGTAATCATCTATTAGTTTGCAAAGGCATCTAATTGCTCAATCAACTACTCTGAGAATCGAAACGAAATTTCTTAAAATATGTTCATCGAATCGCTCAAGAACACCAAAATAAATTTTTTTCTTATTTTTCAAAACAAAGTTTATAATCAAGAATCCATTTTGCCATAAAGCTTAAAACTAACATCAAAAATCAAATCACAAAACAAAATGCAAGTTTATGATCTTTTCAAAAAATTTCTTAAAACCCTAACTAAAAAAATTTGTGAAAACATAAATCAACCATGGGAAACTTCTCATGCTTCACTCAAGTGTACTAAGAAACTCTCAAGAACACTTCTATGGAACCAAAACTAATTAAAACTAAACTCTAAAATTTTTCTCTCAAGAACATAATCATAAGAACTCAAAATCCAAGAGGTTTTCATGGAGAAATAAGGAAGAGAAGAGGTTAGTTACCTTAAGAAGATGATGATTCCTTAATAAGCTAATGATCCAAGCTTGATAAGATGAGAAAATGGAACTTTGAATGGATGAGTGAAGGGGTGGAAAAGTTCGGCCGAGAGAGTGAGAGGGGAGGGAGTAGTTTTTGTGATTTTTTGCTTCTAAGTCCAAAAGCTAAACCTCCTTACTATTTAATTCACTCTTGAGCAATCTAAGCCTTAGGATCAAAGCAAAACTTGCAAGACTAAACCCTAGCCTTTGGATCAAAACAAACTCATGATTGCTTTTTGAACAAATATCTTCTTTACGCTACTCAGCTCTCGCGTTCGCTCTCGGCGAGTCGTACTTCGCTAACGGTCTAACTTGCAAAAAATAGAAAATTTACGAGATAAAAGTTCATCGTAAACGATTTCTAAAAATTATCGCTAAACTTTATTCTCCGACTGAAATTTATTTCCTTAGCTCCCAAAAATATTCTGAAACTAGATTCCAACTCGCGCCGATATATAAAGTCTCCAATTAAAATTTGACGGAAAACAGAAACCGTAAAATTTTAAGCAGCGGGAACAGTTTTCTACTCGTTTTTAAAAAAAAACGGGGAAAATCAAATTTCGAAATTCTGAAGACACAGGAACGTTCTCATATATAAAAGAGGACTAAGAATCAAAAGCCCGGGCTTTAATAGTACACGAATCCAAAGCCAGTTCCAACTCAGCAAATATTGTTGTTATTACAACGATGCTTGCGAAATACTTAACAAAAACCCTAAAACTCTTAGCCAATACCAATGTTCCTTAGAAAAACTGTACAGTGGAATCTTGGGTCTTACACACGCCTTCACATAAATACCAAAGGTGATTGTTCCGAAGTGCGAAGTTCAGGAGACAGAGAGACGAGTGATGAAGCTGGTGTCTGTGAGACAAATGTTCAATTTTCAGATATACCTAAGCCATGTGAGGATTTGAGCCAAATATTTCCAAACGGTATTACCACTTTCTTTCGATCTACTATGAGAGTACCGTGCACTTGTTTATTTTCTAGAACTTACTCTAATTCTCTGCTGACTGATTAATTTGATATTATATGCTGGCTACGGTCTGACAAGTGCACCAGTCTGTCGTCGAGAAATAATTCACACTCTACTGAGTAGAATGAGTTTGAATCCACAGGGATCGTGCCGCAGCTTCGCTAGCGTTATTTAAGTTCGTATATTATGCATTCGCTTTGGTGTTGGAAAAAGGTTTTATATAAAAATAGTGTAATGCGTTGCAGAAAATATAAAGATAGTTGATTCTGAAACATAGAGGATAGGTATTGTAGTTCTTCTGAGATTGGCTGTATCATAAGGCTAAAACAACTTGGTCAGAGTGATTTAACTGAAGCACCAATGCTAAAGTAATTAAGTCTAAACCACTTGTGCATATTGAAGATGTGCAGATGCAACATGTTGAACAAGATGTCCTAGACATCTTGTCACTGGGTTCAGAGCCTGTTAAGATAACATGTCGAACAAGATGTCCTAAGACATGTGGGTAGGACATCTTGGGCCAGTTCACCTTTAAAGATAAAGCTTATCCATTAAGCACGCGTGTTTGTTTAAATTTGAATAAGGCGCGAATCTTTAAGTAACAAGCTGAGATTAGGATTAATAAAAAAGTTTGTTATTAATTCTAAATGTTAGATACGATTGGATTCGTATTTAATTTATGGATAAAGATTAATTTCTTTATCTTATGGAGTTTGTTTTTAAACAAGTTTGTTTTAAAACTAATTCCTATTGTAGTGCATCTGAAAGACTGAAGACGATCTGAAGATTTGCATGCCTATATAAAGAACTCAACATAAAGCTTAAAACTAAACCCGCAAGAATTGAAGATTGTGAGTTCAAAGCTTTGTGCCTACTGTGCAAAGCATTAGTGGCTCTTAGTAATGTTTTTGATACTTTGCAGCTTTGTTGTCGAATGTTGTCATTCAACTAAGTCTTTAAATTTTGTAGTTTAAAGTTGTCGTCACTTGGGATTAGTGATTAGAGGGAGTTGGGTAGGTTCTCATATTCAGGGGGAGTTAGCCCTTGAGTAGAAGATTGCTAGGATTAAGAAAAGGCATAAATGCCAATAGGTGTTTGGTGTGGTTGTAAGACTAAGTATTATTCGAATTAGTCGTGTTCACTTCCAGGATTGGTATCCCCTAGAGTAGGGCTGTTTAGCGTCGAACTGGGTTAACAAATTACTGGTGTTATTTATTGCTTTTATTTAGTACTAAAATAATATTCGTGATCCTCATAACCAGTTGTCGAACCAGTTGTCTAAGATGTAACATCCCAATTTATTTATTAGTAGGAATCATAAGAGGAAATGCATTTAAATGAAATTATGCAAATTTTGACCATTATGAGATGAAGAGGAAAGACTAAGACACCAAAAGAGTGGACCCCACTATCTCTATTTAACCACACCACACCACCAATTTCACTACATTTTCATTCACTCTCTCTCTCTGCTAAGTCAGTAAGTTCATTCCTCTCAAACTCTCATCCCTCTCTCAGGAACTCATTCCATCCTCAAAGGAAAACTCTAGTTGATCTTCCAAACTCACATGCAAGTGAGAATCCGAATTCCTTAGGTCATGGGCTTCAACAATAAGGTAAAAATCACTTCTATGCTTCATTCATTTCCTTCTAATTTGTGTTCTTCCTCTCACAATACAACCAAGACCTAACCCATGAAATTGATACTTGAATGCACACAATTTTGATTCACAATGATGATGTAAAGGAGATAAAGTGATGGGTTTTACAAGAAAAAGAAATAGAGACAAATTTGGATGAGATAGTCAAACCCGTATACCTTGCATGCCCTCCACTAAAATGGTAATTAATATCTGCTCACACCTGAGTTTACGTTGATTCTTTTTGGAGTAGTTTGCTATCGAAAATCCGGTCATTTTGACATAAGTTTCCCCAATTTTGGTCCAGTATTAAGCCCTGTACGAATTTTTAAAGTTGAAGGTCAAAACCAGATTTCTGCAGAATTTGTATTTGAACAGGTCTGTACTAAATCGATCATTACTCTCTCCATGTAACTCGGATTGAACTGATTCCAGTTGTCATAATTAGATAACTCAATTCCGGTCGTTTCGATATAGGTTTCGTAATTTCTGGCTCCGTAATGAGGTCGGGTCGAATTTCTGAAGTTGTGGTACTAAAGCTGTTAAAATGGTGTTTTAAAGGACTGCGGGTTCATAGTTTTGTGGCTGCAAATTCAGTTTCTCAGAGAGCTCCGAAGTTGTCATCATCACTGTGTTTAGAGCTTCTGAGTTTATCTCAATTCAGGTGGGTTCTTTAGGATAGTTTAGTTAGATTGCCCAAGTTATGAAATTTGCATGTGAACATAGGAATTAAGAAAAAGTTGTGTGAGAGGAATTAACTCCCAAATTCCTCTCCATTTTGTCCTATATTATACATATTATTTAACTGCACTGCTTAGAATGAGGATTGTAGGTGTTAATTTTGTTAAATATTGAATTATCATGAAACAGGGCACATTCTGTGCAAACACGCTATGGACTCCCAATGGGATAATCCATTAGGATAAGCTAATGTGAGCTGCATGCCGTGACCGAATCGGTTGACGGATATGGCAGGCCTCTGAGACCTGCTCACCTCAGAGTGTCCTTGTGTTTAAAATGAATAAGAGTTTGTTTATCTGTGTTACACTTAAAAATTCTGTTATCATGATATTATGTTATATATATGCTAGTATGTTGTGACTGATTAGGACTCCCCCGGTGTAGTCACCATTAGGAGGGTAGTAGGACTCACTGAGGCTTAGTAGTCTCACCCCACTCCAAACCAATTTTTTTTAGGTAGACAGGTTAACTGGAGCAAGGACCAGGATGGAGCTGATGATTGGAGCTGAGCTTGGATCATCGCATTAGACGATTTAGTCTTCCCTTGTTTTGGTTTATCCGTATATCTAGGATTTCTATTCTATTGTCCGCTGTATTGTTTAAGTCCATCAACTGTTGTAAAGAATTATTTGTAATTCATTTGTTTTATCTCGTTAAATTTAAGGTACTCAGATTCAATTATTTATGTCTTGACTAAATATTCTAGATATTTTAGTTGGGGCGTTATAATTGGTATCAGAGCCTGGTTGATCCAGTATCGGACCTTGCCATGAGTCATTTCAATCCTTTCCTAAGTAATACAGACCATTTGGATCTGGACTGTTTACGCTGAAACCATCGCGTGCTGAGTCTGATCATCTCAGTATTGTGTATAGTAGGCAGGGTATTATGGTTGAGAATATAAGTGGACTCTGAAATTTCAGCGTTAAGATCGTAGCGCAGATGCAATCGAGAAACAATTGTTGAAGGAGATTCTTATAAGAGAATATTGGAACAGTGGCAAATGGTGCCGCAGGAGTAAGTTGTGTATGCAAGCGAGGAATGCAAGTGTATCCATATACCGAATTGTGTAGTACACAACAGTATTCAACTGACTGTGTGTCACGTAAAACTCTCTGAACTATAAGTAACCTTATCCTAGCGAGAGCCTAAATTCAGCCAAGTTTGTGGTACAATCAACACCCAAGAATAGTAGGCAGTAAACCAAAACTCATCCTAAATTCAAGTTAGTATATGACTGGGAGTTATGGTGTTGTGCAAAGTAGAAAATTGGACGAACCACATAATTATTCTTTTTACACTCTGTCTAACTCGCTTAGCGAGCAAGCACACGTTGCAGCGAGCTTAGCAGGCTGCTGCTACTGCTTGTTGCAACATGGTTCTCTATTCAGTCATTTTTAGCCATGGTGAACAGTCTCAAGCCCTCCTTATATACCTATCATTCCACTTTTTGAAGTTTTGGTGTAAGCAATCCCAAGTTACTTTGTAAGCGTAAGAGTTGTTGAGGAATTACGTTTAGAGAGGATGTTAGGATTTGGAGACAATAAGAAATTGGACTGAGTGTACCTTTCTATTAGAATCCAATAAGTGTAGTGAAACTATTAGGAGTTTAACCGTTTTTGATGTAACAAATAGGATCCTTGTAATCCGTATCCATACCCGAGAAGCATATTTAAGTTCAATCATGTATAGGATTCTGAATTATCAACCCAGCGTAGTGAACCTGATAGATATCACCGTAATAGAGGATCAATTGAACCGTCCGTATTTGAGGAACCCAATTAGGACAAAAGAACATTCCATTATCTCCTCAAGTCACCTTATTAGGTTATCATTTAGAATGCCCTTAACTAAGCTACTCTTACCTTTCAACTCGTAAGAACATTTCTACCCAGCCACTGAAAATCAAATTACATTTAGTATAACCATTAGGAATTTCCTTTTCAACCACGCTAGTCTTTAGCAGTATACCCAGCAAACTTTAGAGACCCAAACATAAACTAGATCAACAGATAGGAGTCCTTATAACATCTTGGGAACTCTTCAGTCAAAATCCCTAGAACATCATCACCTAATAATTAGCAACCAAACCGATGATAGAACCTTGTCACATGAGTATAACCTTGACTCACAACAAATCTGAATCCTTCCTTAGTGATACCGTCACCTAAATAGGTTTGTTAAATACCGTTAAATTAAGTATCCATAAACTAGTAAACCAGTACTTATGACCAGTTAATTATCTCGATAAGAATAGTGGAATCTTAGCATCTATACCTTAATATTTTCTCAATGCACCTATTAAGTTAACACTTGCGACAACTACTTTTAGATGCCAATAAAATAGGACAGTCTGTCACTTATACTGGTAATTACACCGAACCATCATAGGTTAAGTATTGATTAGTAAGAACAATTGAGAGTTACCCTTAGCACAATCAGTCGCCAGAGTCGAACCGTAGTTGCCTTGTCATTAGATAGTTTAGAGACCGACAATTCAGTTCCATACTAGTTTGACTACACACTACACAGATTCATGCATTAGAACTTGATAGCTATGACATTAGTAGAATCAGCTAACCGTACCTTGAGAGTTGTCAATCGGTTATCATTAGGCTATTACTTCACTATTGTAGACCAACTAGACACCCAATCTGAAGATTAGATTCGAACCGCCATATTTTAACACTATCTGGATGTCAACCAGTCTTATTACCGCTTAGGATATTAATACTAGAAGCCGACGACACAGAAACAACATTAGCGCCAGGCAGTGGGAGACATGACTCAATTAGATTAGCAAGTAGAAGCCCCTATTAGAAACATCAGCCACCTAGACCAATCTTTTTAGTACACATGATTAGTTACCCAGACACAGGCAAACAAGTTAGTTTCAACCCAGGTTAGCCAACTGATACCTCCATACATTCAGACCTTTCAGCTAAGAGATTATTAGAATCAGTTAGACCTACTGGTGAAAAATTGTCAGCAAGAAACTTGAGTGAAAACCTAGTTGTCCTAACCTGAGAGATTTGGTAGAAGGAACATAATTGTGGAACATCAGTCTGAACCAGATAGGAGGCCAATCTTCAGTTGCTTTTATTTGTAGGGATCCTCATTTAGCTATTATTTCAAACCGAACAATGTTCAATCCAACGTTCACAAGTCTTGGAACACCATGAACGTGTGTATTCTCTAACTCATCTAATCATGCCTCAGATGAAAAAGTTCTCCTCGTGCCTCAAATGCTTGTCAGCCTCATGCGATGCATAAATTCAAATTATGATGCTAACTTTTCAAAATTTCTCGAAGTCAGTTAGTTACACTAATAGTGTGTGGTAAACGTCATTCTTCGGTAACCACATTAAGTGTTTTCAAATTTTCAGTTTTGTTGTCTTTAGCTTCAACAATCTGTGGAAGTCATTTATTCTTGAAAAGGTCAAGAATAATTTCAACTCAATTTCTTGATCGTTTTTAGTCGACCTGTTAATCAACATCTCTCAACCTATTCCGATGTATCTTACCTAACTCGGTATCAACGAACAAATTAATTATTCATATCTTCGAAGGTTGGAGATTATTATTCTAGCCGAATTAGTTAACTCTCTTTTATAGAGCCTTACCAGCTAAGTCCAAAATAAGTTTCAGATCCACGCAGCTTAAGAAAAACTAAGAGAATAAGAATGTTATCCGTATTAGTTGCCTTTCAGTTCCAGTTTCTGAAATCATGTTAGATCAGTGAATTAACCTTGAGTATCTCTGCCGAACGTTTCAACCTTCCAGATTCATTTCCTGTAGCTTTGTGAGATCAATTGTTGAACCCGAACATCTTGACCAGAATATTCCAACCTCGAGTTTAGTTACCAACAATCAGTTCAGATAAGTGCAAGAGTTAATTGCTCGCTGAGAGTAATATATATATACTATTCCCATTTGGAAACCATCTCCTATTCTGAGTGATCTGTCAGTTAACCTATTAATCATCCCGAGCCAGGCCATTCATTTCAGACTTCGTACCACAATTTCAAACCTCGTGTGTTCAACTATCTAGTCAGAAACTGACCACCTCAGCCAATTCTTTAACGTTGGATTATTAAGGGAATTACCAAGTAAATCTAACCCTTACCTTTAAGAGAAAATTGGAACAAGCACAATGTACGACCGTGCTCAGGAGTTATATGCTAAAGCCGCAATGACACAGTCCAGAGGATGTTAGTAAGTAGTCGAATCAGAGTGCGCAGCACGAGATCGGTTGAGAATGCGAGCATAAATTTTATGTAAGCGATCCCTAAGAGAGGAAAGTTTTATTCCAAGGGATTTAAATCAATTGACCGGAGAATATGTGAAGTCTATAAATTGGACGCGGATATTGACGATATACTTGTTGATGAATGAAGAAGTTCTGAATTTCGAGGACGAAATTCTTTTAAGGGGGATAGATTGTAACATTCCAATTTATTTATTAGTAGGAATCATAAGAGGAAATGCATTTAAATGAAATTATGCAAATTTTGACCATTATGAGATGAGGAGGAAAGACTAAGACACCAAAAGAGTGGACCCCACTATCTCTATTTAACCACACCATACCACCAATTTCACTACATTTTCATTCATTCTCTCTCTCTGCTAAGTCAGTAAGTTCATTCCTCTCAAACTCTCATCCCTCTCTCACGAACTCATTCCATCCTCAAAGGAAAACTCTAGTTGATCTTCCAAACTCACATGCAAGTGAGAATCCGAATTCCTTAGGTCATGGGCTTCAACAATAAGGTAAAAATCACTTCTATGCTTCATTCATTTCCTTCTAATTTGTGTTCTTCCTCTCACAATACAACCAAGACCTAACCCATGAAATTGATACTTGAATGCACACAATTTTGATTCACAATGATGATGTAAAGGAGATAAAGTGCTGGGTTTTACAAGAAAAAGAAATAGAGACAAATTTGGATGAGATAGTCAAACCCGTATACCTTGCATGCCCTCCACTAAAATGGTAATTAATCTCTGCTCACACCTTCGTTTCCGTTGATTCTTTTTGGAGTAGTTTGCTATCGAAATTCCGGCCTTTTTGACATAAGTTTCCCCAATTTTGGTCCAGTATTAAGCCCTGTACGAATTTTTAAAGTTGAAGGTCAAAACCAGATTTCTGCAGAATTTGTATTTGAACAGGTCTGTACTAAATCGATCATTACTCTCTCCCTGTAACTCGGATTGAACTGATTCCAGTTGTCATAATTAGATAACTCAATTCCGGTCGTTTCGATATAGGTTTCGTAATTTCTGGCTCAGTAATGAGGTCGGGGAGAATTTCTGAAGTTGTGGTACTAAAGCTGTTAAAATGGTGTTTTAAAGGACTGCGGGTTCATAGTTTTGTGGCTGCAAATTCAGTTTCTCGGAGAGCTCCGAAGTTGTCATCATCACTGTCTTTAGAGCTTGAGTTTATCTCAATTCAGGTGGGTTCTTTAGGATAGTTTAGTTAGATTGCCCAAGTTATAAAATTTGCATGTGAACATAGGAATTAAGAAAAAGTTGTGTGAGAGGAATTAACTCCCAAATTCCTCTCCATTTTGTCCTATATTATACATATTATTTAACGGCACTGCTTAGAATGAGGATTGTAGGTGTTAATTTTGTTAAATATTGAATTATCATGAAACAGGGCACATTCTGTGCAAACACGCTGCAGCGCATTGCTGGCGAGCACTCATAGCGAGCTGGGTTCTGGGCTAATGAAACTCGCCGCATCGTGCACTTGTGCGCTTAGCGAGTTGATTTAGGCCAGGACCTATAATCTCGCCGTGGCGAGTTGGTAACACGCCGTAGCGAGTTTATACAGAACAGACCTATATAAACAAAATTTTCTAAGAAATCCTTAAACACTCGTTTTATGTCCTCATCTGAGTTAGACACTTTGCAGTGGAGTAAATTATATAATGTTGAACAGAATGTTAATCACAGATAATCTTTAGGGTATAACATAGATGTTATTAGGTTTGTATGCTCCCCGAGTTTTGGGAATTATGGTAGTAATAACTAAATTAGTATCAGTCAATCATGAGCGATCTGTGATGTCGCGCTATGGACTCCCAATGGGATAATCCATTAGGATAAGCTAATGTGAGCTGCATGTCGTGACCGAATCGGTTGACGGATATGGCAGGCCTCTGAGACCTGCTCACCTCAGAGTGTCCTTGTGTTTAAAATGAATAAGAGTTTGTTTATCTGTGTTACACTTAAAAATTCTGTTATCATGATATTATGTTATATATATGCTAGTATGTTGTGACTGATTAGGACTCCCCCAGTGTAGTCACCATTAGGAGGGTAGTAGGACTCACTGAGGCTTAGTAGTCTCACCCCACTCCAAACCAATTTTTTTTAGGTAGACAGGTTAACTGGAGCAAGGACCAGGATGGAGCTGATGATTGGAGCTGAGCTTGGATCATCGCATTAGACGATTTAGTCTTCCCTTGTTTTGGTTTATCCATATATCTAGGATTTCTATTCTATTGTCCGCTGTATTGTTTAAGTCCATCAACTGTTGTAAAGAATTATTTGTAATTCATTTGTTTTATCTCGTTAAATTTAAGGTACTCAGATTCAATTATTTATGTCTTGACTAAATATTCTAGATATTTTAATTGGGGCGTTATAATTGGTATCAGAGCCTGGTTGATCCAGTATCGGACCTTGCCATGAGTCATTTCAATCCTTTCCTAAGTAATACAGACCATTTGGATCTGGACTGTTTACGCTGAAACCATCGCGTGCTGAGTCTGATCAGCTCAGTATTGTGTATAGTAGGCAGGGTATTATGGTTGAGAACATAAGTGGACTCTGAATTTTCAGCGTTAAGATCGTAGCGCAGATGCAATCGAGAAACAATTGTTGAAGGAGATTCTTATAAGAGAATATTGGAACAGTGGCAAATGGTGCCGTAGGAGTAAGTTGTGTATGCAAGCGAGGAATGCAAGTGTATCCATATACTGAATTATGTAGTACACAACAGTATTCAACTGACTGTGTGTCACGTAAAACTCTCTGAACTATAAGTAACCTTATCCTAGCGAGAGCCTAAATTCAGCCAAGTTTGTGGGCCAATCAACACCCAAGAATAGTAGGCAGTAAACCAAAACTCATCCTAAATTCAAGTTAGTATATGACTGGGAGTTATGGTGTTGTGCAAAGTAGAAAATTGGACGAACCACAGAATTATTCTTTTTACACTCTGTCTAACTCGCTTAGCGAGCAAGCACACGTTGCAGCGAGCTTAGCAGGCTGCTGTTACTGCTTGTTGCAACATGGTTCTCTATTCAGTCATTTTTAGCCATGGTGAACAGTCTCAAGCCCTCCTTATATACCTATCATTCCACTTTTTGAAGTTTTGGTGTAAGCAATCCCAAGTTACTTTGTAAGCGTAAGAGTTGTTGAGGAATTACGTTTAGAGAGGATGTTAGGATTTGGAGACAATAAGAAATTGGACTGAGTGTACCTTTCTATTAGAATCCAATAAGTGTAGTGAAACTATTAGGAGTTTAACCGTTTTTGATGTAACAAATAGGATCCTTGTAATCCGTATCCATACCCGAGAAGCATATTTAAGTTCAATCGCATATAAGATTCTGAATTATCAACCCAGCGTAGTGAACCTGATAGATATCACCGTAATAGAGGATCAGTTGAACCGTCCGTATTTGAGGAACCCAATTAGGACAAAAGAACATTCCATTATCTCCTCAAGTCACCTTATTAGGTTATCATTTATAATGCCCTTAACTAAGCTACTCTTACCTTTAAACTCGTAAGAACATTTCTACCCCGCCACTGAGAATCAAATTACATTTAGTATAACCATTAGGAATTTCCTTTTCAACCACGCTAGTCTTTAGCAGTATACCCAGCAAACCTTAGAGACCCAAACATAAACTAGATCAATAGATAGGAGTCCTTATAACATCTTGGGAACTCTTCAGTCAAAATCCCTAGAACATCATCACCTAATAATTAGCAACCAAACCGATGATAGAACCTTGTCACATGAGTATAACCTTGACTCACAACAAAGCTGAATCCTTCCTTAGTGATACCGTCACCTAAATAGGTTTGTTAAAGACCGTTAAATTAAGTATCCATAAACTAGTAACCCAGTACTTATGACCAGTTAATTATCTCGATAAGAATAGTGGAATCTTAGCATCTATACCTTAATATTTTCTCAATGCAAACCTATTAAGTTAACACTTGCGACAACTACTTTTAGATGCCAATAAAATAGGACAGTCTGTCACTTATACTGGTAATTACACCGAACCATCATAGGTTAAGTTTTGATTAGTAAGAACAATTGAGAGTTACCCTTAGCACAATCAGTCGCCAGAGTCGAACCGTAGTTGCCTTGTCATTAGATAGTTTAGAGACCGACAATTCAGTTCCATACTAGTTTGACTACACACTACACAGATTCATGCATTAGAACCTGATAGCTATGACATTAGTAGAATCAGCTAACCGTACCTTGAGAGTTGTCAATCGGTTATCATTAGGCTATTACTTCACTATTGTAGACCAACTAGACACCCAATCTGAAGATTAGATTCGAACCGCCATATTTTAACACTATCTGGATGTCAACCAGTCTTATTACCGCTTAGGATATTAATACTAGAAGCCGACGACACAGAAACAACATTAGCGCCAGGCAGTGGGAGACATGACTCAATTAGATTAGCAAGTAGAAGCCCCTATTAGAAACATCAGCCACCTAGACCAATCTTTTTAGTACACATGATTAGTTACCCAGACACAGGCAAACAAGTTAGTTTCAACCCAGGTTAGCCAACTGATACCTCCATACATTCAGACCTTTCAGCTAAGAGATTATTAGAATCAGTTAGACCTACTGGTGAAAAATTGTCAGCAAGAAACTTGAGTGAAAACCTAGTTGTCCTAACTTGAGAGATTTGGTAGAAGGAACATAATTGTGGAACATCAGTCTGAACCAGATAGGAGGCCAATCTTCAGTTGCTTTTATTTGTAGGGATCCTCATTTAGCTATTATTTCGAACCGAACAATGTTCAATCCAACGTTCACAAGTCTTGGAACACCATGAACGTGTGTATTCTCTAACTCATCTAATCATGCCTCAGATGAAAAAGTTCTCCTCGTGCCTTGAATGCTTGTCAGCCTCATGCGATGCATAAATTCAAATTATGATGCTAACTTTTCAAAATTTCTCGAAGTCAGTTAGTTACACTAATAGTGTGTGGTAGACGTCATTCTTCGGTAACCACATTAAGTGTTTTCAAATTTTCAGTTCTGTTGTCTTTAGCTTCAACAATCTGTGGAAGTCATTTATTCTTGAAAAGGTCAAGAATAATTTCAACTCAATTTCTTGATCGTTTTTAGTCGACCTGTTAATCAACATCTCTCAACCTATTCCGATGTATCTTACCTAACTCGGTATCAACGAACAAATTAATTATTCATATCTTCGAAGGTTGGAGATTATTATTCTAGCCGAATTAGTTAACTCTCTTTTATAGAGCCTTACCAGCTAAGTCCAAAATAAGTTTCAGATCCACGCAGCTTAAGAAAAACTAAGAGAATAAGAATGTTATCCGTATTAGTTGCCTTTCAGTTCCAGTTTCTGAAATCATGTTAGATCAGTGAATTAACCTTGAGTATCTCTGCCGAACGTTTCGACCTTCCAGATTCATTTCCTGTAGCTTTGTGAGATCAATTGTTGAACCCGAACATCTTGACCAGAATATTCCAACCTCGAGTTTAGTTACCAACAATCAGTTCAAATAAGTGCAAGAGTTAATTGCTCGCTGAGAGTAATATATATATACTATTCCCATCTGGAAACCATCTCCTATTCTGAGTGATCTGTCAGTTAACCTATTAATCATCCCGAGCCAGGCCATTCATTTCAGACTTCGTACCACAATTTCAAACCTCGTGTGTTCAACTATCTAGTCAGAAACTGACCACCTCAGCCAATTCTTTAACGTTGGATTATTAAGGGAATTACCAAGTAAATCTAACCCTTACCTTTAAGAGAAAATTGGAACAAGCACAATGTACGACCGTGCTCAGGAGTTATATGCTAAAGCCGCAATGACACAGTCCAGAGGATGTTAGTAAGTAGTCGAATCAGAGTGCGCAGCACGAGATCGGTTGAGAATGCGAGCATAAATTTTATGTAAGCGATCCCTAAGAGAGGAAAGTTTTATTCCAAGGGATTTAAATCAATTGACCGGAGAATATGTGAAGTCTATAAATTGGACGCGGATATTGACGATATACTTGTTGATGAATGAAGAAGTTCTGAATTTCGAGGACGAAATTCTTTTAAGGGGGATAGATTGTAACATCCCAATTTATTTATTAGTAGGAATCATAAGAGGAAATGTATTTAAATGAAATTATGCAAATTTTGACCATTATGAGATGAGAGGAAAGACTAAGACACCAAAAGAGTGGACCCCACTATCTCTATTTAACCACACCACACCACCAATTTCACTACATTTTCATTCACTCTCTCTCTCTGCTAAGTCAGTAAGTTCATTCCTCTCAAACTCTCATCCCTCTCTCACGAACTCATTCCATCCTCAAAGGAAAACTCTAGTTGATCTTCCAAACTCACATGCAAGTGAGAATCCGAATTCCTTAGGTCATGGGCTTCAACAATAAGGTAAAAATCACTTTTATGCTTCATTCATTTCCTTCTAATTTGTGTTCTTCCTCTCACAATACAACCAAGACCTAACCCATGAAATTGATACTTGAATGCACACAATTTTGATTCACAATGATGATGTAAAGGAGATAAAGTGCTGGGTTTTACAAGAAAAAGAAATAGAGACAAATTTGGATGAGATAGTCAAACCCGTATACCTTGCATGCCCTCCACTAAAATGGTAATTAATCTCTGCTCACACCTGCGTTTCCGTTGATTCTTTTTGGAGTAGTTTGCTATCGAAATTCCGGTCGTTTTGAAATAAGTTTCCCCAATTTTGGTCCAGTATTAAGCCCTGTACGAATTTTTAAAGTTGAAGGTCAAAACCAGATTTCTGCAGAATTTGTATTTGAATAGGTCTGTACTAAATCGACCATTTCTCTCTCCCTGTAACTCGGATTGAACTGATTACATTTGTCATAATTAGATAACTCAATTCCGGTCGTTTCGATATAGGTTTCGTAATTTTTGGCTCAGTAATGAGGTCGGGGAGAATTTCTGAAGTTGTGGTACTAAAGCTGTTAAAATGGTGTTTTAAAGGACTGCGGGTTCATAGTTTTGTGGCTGCAAATTCAGTTTCTCGGAGAGCTCCGAAGTTGTCATCATCACTGTCTTTAGAGCTTCTGAGTTTATCTCAATTCAGGTGGGTTCTTTAGGATAGTTTAGTTAGATTGCCCAAGTTATAAAATTTGCATGTGAACATAGGAATTAAGAAAAAGTTGTGTGAGAGGAATTAACTCCCAAATTCCTCTCCATTTTGTCCTATATTATACATATTATTTAACTGCACTGCTTAGAATGAGGATTGTAGGTGTTAATTTTGTTAAATATTGAATTATCATGAAACATGGCACATTCTGTGCAAACACGCTGCAGCGCATTGCTGGCGAGCACTCATAGCGAGCTGGGTTCTGGGCTAATGAAACTCGCCGCATCGTGCACTTGTGCGCTTAGCGAGTTGATTTAGGCCAGGACCTATAATCTCGCCGTGGCGAGTTGGTAACACGCCGTAGCGAGTTTATACAGAACAGACCTATATAATCAAAATTTTCTAAGAAATCCTTAAACACTCGTTTTATGTCCTCATCTGAGTTAGACACTTTGCAGTGGAGTAAATTATATAATGTTGAACAGAATGTTAATCACAGATAATCTTTAGGGTATAACATAGATGTTATTAGGTTTGTATGCTCCCCGAGTTTTGGGAATTATGGTAGTAATAACTAAATTAGTATCAGTCAATCATGAGCGATCTGTGATGTCGCGCTATGGACTCCCAATGGGATAATCCATTAGGATAAGCTAAGGTGAGCTGCATGCCGTGACCGAATCGGTTGACGGATATGGAAGGCCTCTGAGACCTGCTCACCTCAGAGTGTCCTTGTGTTTAAAATGAATAAGAGTTTGTTTATCTGTGTTACACTTAAAAATTCTGTTATCATGATATTATGTTATATATATGCTAGTATGTTGTGACTGATTAGGACTCCCCCGGTGTAGTCACCATTAGGAGGGTAGTAGGACTCACTGAGGCTTAGTAGTCTTACCCCACTCCAAACCAATTTTTTTTAGGTAGACAGGTTAACTGGAGCAAGGACCAGGATGGAGCTGATGATTGGAGCTGAGCTTGGATCATCGCATTAGACGATTTAGTCTTCCCTTGTTTTGGTTTATCCGTATATCTAGGATTTCTATTCTATTGTCCGCTGTATTGTTTAAGTCCATCAACTGTTGTAAAGAATTATTTGTAATTCATTTGTTTTATCTCGTTAAATTTAAGGTACTCAGATTCAATTATTTATGTCTTGACTAAATATTCTAGATATTTTAGTTGGGGCGTTATAATTGGTATCAGAGCCTGGTTGATCCAGTATCGGACCTTGCCATGAGTCATTTCAGTCCTTTCCTAAGTAATACAGACCATTTGGATCTGGACTGTTTACGCTGAAACCATCGCGTGCTGAGTCTGATCAGCTCAATATTGTGTATAGTAGGCAGGGTATTATGGTTGAGAACATAAGTGGACTCTGAATTTTCAGCGTTAAGATCGTAGCGCAGATGCAATCGAGAAACAATTGTTGAAGGAGATTCTTATAAGAGAATATTGGAACAGTGGCAAATGGTGCCGTAGGAGTAAGTTGTGTATGCAAGCGAGGAATGCAAGTGTATCCATATACTGAATTATGTAGTACACAACAGTATTCAACTGACTGTGTGTCACGTAAAACTCTCTGAACTATAAGTAACCTTATCCTAGCGAGAGCCTAAATTCAGCCAAGTTTGTGGGCCAATCAACACCCAAGAATAGTAGGCAGTAAACCAAAACTCATCCTAAATTCAAGTTAGTATATGACTGGGAGTTATGGTGTTGTGCAAAGTAGAAAATTGGACGAACCACAGAATTATTCTTTTTACACTCTGTCTAACTCGCTTAGCGAGCAAGCACACGTTGCAGCGAGCTTAGCAGGCTGCTGCTACTGCTTGTTGCAACATGGTTCTCTATTCAGTCATTTTTAGCCATGGTGAACAGTCTCAAGCCCTCCTTATATACCTATCATTCCACTTTTTGAAGTTTTGGTGTAAGCAATCCCAAGTTACTTTGTAAGCGTAAGAGTTGTTGAGGAATTACGTTTAGAGAGGATGTTAGGATTTGGAGATAATAAGAAATTGGACTGAGTGTACCTTTCTATTAGAATCCAATAAGTGTAGTGAAACTATTAGGAGTTTAACCGTTTTTGATGTAACAAATAGGATCCTTGTAATCTGTATCCATACCCGAGAAGCATATTTAAGTTCAATCGCGTATAAGATTCTGAATTATCAACCCAGCGTAGTGAACCTGATAGATATTACCGTAATAGAGGATCAATTGAACCGTCCGTATTTGAGGAACCCAATTAGGACAAAAGAACATTCCATTATCTCCTCAAGTCACCTTATTAGGTTATCATTTAGAATGCCCTTAACTAAGCTACTCTTACCTTTCAACTCGTAAGAACATTTCTACCCCGCCACTGAGAATCAAATTACATTTAGTATAACCATTAGGAATTTCCTTTTCAACCACGCTAGTCTTTAGCAGTATACCCAGCAAACTTTAGAGACCCAAACATAAACTAGATCAACAGATAGGAGTCCTTATAACATCTTGGGAACTCTTCAGTCAAAATCCCTAGAACATCATCACCTAATAATTAAC
Organism: Trifolium repens; assembly: GCA_030408175.1. Lineage (NCBI taxonomy): Eukaryota > Viridiplantae > Streptophyta > Magnoliopsida > Fabales > Fabaceae > Trifolium > Trifolium repens. Next base: position 39,445,843 of record CP125842.1, on the reverse strand, counting down.
AACCAAACCGATGATAGAACCTTGTCACATGAGTATAACCTTGACTCACAACAAAGCTGAATCCTTCCTTAGTGATATCGTCACCTAAATAGGTTTGTTAAAGACCGTTAAATTAAGTAACCATAAACTAGTAACCCAGTACTTATGACCAGTTAATTATCTCGATAAGAATAGTGGAATCTTAGCATCTATACCTTAATATTTTCTCAATGCAAACCTATTAAGTTAACACTTGCGACAACTACTTTAGATGCCAATAAAATAGGACAGTCTGTCACTTATACTGGTAATTACACCGAACCATCATAGGTTAAGTTTTGATTAGTAAGAAGAATTGAGAGTTACCCTTAGCACAATCAGTCGCCAGAGTCGAACCGTAGTTGCCTTGTCATTAGATAGTTTAGAGACCGACAATTTAGTTCCATACTAGTTTGACTACACACTATACAGATTCATGCATTAGAACCTGATAGCTATGACATTAGTAGAATCAGCTAACCGTACCTTGAGAGTTGTCAATCGGTTATCATTAGGCTATTACTTCACTATTGTAGACCAACTAGACACCCAATCTGAAGATTAGATTCGAACCGCCATATTTTAACACTATCTGGATGTCAACCAGTCTTATTACCGCTTAGGATATTAATACTAGAAGCCGACGACACAGAAACAACATTAGCGCCAGGCAGTGGGAGACATGACTCAATTAGATTAGCAAGTAGAAGCCCCTATTAGAAACATCAGCCACCTAGACCAATCTTTTTAGTACACATGATTAGTTACCCAGACACAGGCAAACAAGTTAGTTTCAACCCAGGTTAGCCAACTGATACCTCCATACATTCAGACCTTTCAGCTAAGAGATTATTAGAATCAGTTAGACCTACTGGTGAAAAATTGTCAGCAAGAAACTTGAGTGAAAACCTAGTTGTCCTAACCTGAGAGATTTGGTAGAAGGAACATAATTGTGGAACATCAGTCTAAACCAGATAGGAGGCCAATCTTCAGTTGCTTTTATTTGTAGGGATCCTCATTTAGCTATTATTTCGAACCGAACAATGTTCAATCCAACGTTCACAAGTCTTGGAACTCATCTAATCATGCCTCAGATGAAAAAGTTCTCCTCGTGCCTCGAATGCTTGTCAGCCTCATGCGATGCATAAATTCAAATTATGATGCTAACTTTTCAAAATTTCTCGAAGTCAGTTAGTTACACTAATAGTGTGTGGTAAACGTCATTCTTCGGTAACCACATTAAGTGTTTTCAAATTTTCAGTTTTGTTGTCTTTAGCTTCAACAATCTGTGGAAGTCATTTATTCTTGAAAAGGTCAAGAATAATTTCAACTCAATTTCTTGATCGTTTTTAGTCGACCTGTTAATCAACATCTCTCAACCTATTCCGATGTATCTTACCTAACTCGGTATCAACGAACAAATTAATTATTCATATCTTCAAAGGTTGGAGATTATTATTCTAGCCGAATTAGTTAACTCTCTTTTATAGAGCCTTACCAGCTAAGTCCAAAATAAGTTTCAGATCCACGCAGCTTAAGAAAAACTAAGAGAATAAGAATGTTATCCGTATTAGTTGCCTTTCAGTTCCAGTTTCTGAAGTCATGTTAGATCAGTGAATTAACCTTGAGTATCTCTGCCGAACGTTTCGACCTTCCAGATTCATTTCCTGTAGCTTTGTGAGATCAATTGTTGAACCCGAACATCTTGACCAGAATATTCCAACCTCGACTTTAGTTACCAACAATCAGTTCAGATAAGTGCAAGAGTTAATTGCTCGCTGAGAGTAATATATATATACTATTCCCATTTGGAAACCATCTCCTATTCTGAGTGATCTGTCAGTTAACCTATTAATCATCCTGAGCCAGGCCATTCATTTCAGACTTCGTATCACAATTTCAAACCTCGTGTGTTCAACTATCTAGTCAGAAACTGACCACCTCAGCCAATTCTTTAACGTTGGATTATTAAGGGAATTACCAAGTAAATCTAACCCTTACCTTTAAGAGAAAATTGGAACAAGCACAATGTACGACCGTGCTCAGGAGTTATATGCTAAAGCCGCAATGACACAGTCCAGAGGATGTTAGTAAGTAGTCGAATCAGAGTGCGCAGCACGAGATCGGTTGAGAATGCGAGCATAAATTTTATGTAAGCGATCCCTAAGAGAGGAAAGTTTTATTCCAAGGGATTTAAATCAATTGACCGGAGAATATGTGAAGTCTATAAATTGGACGCGGATATTGACGATATACTTGTTGATGAATGAAGAAGTTCTGAATTTCGAGGACGAAATTCTTTTAAGGGGGATAGATTGTAACATCCCAATTTATTTATTAGTAGGAATCATAAGAGGAAATGTATTTAAATGAAATTATGCAAATTTTGACCATTATGAGATGAGAAGAAAGACTAAGACACCAAAAGAGTGGACCCCACTATCTCTATTTAACCACACCACACCACCAATTTCACTACATTTTCATTCACTCTCTCTCTCTGCTAAGTCAGTAAGTTCATTCCTCTCAAACTCTCATCCCTCTCTCACGAACTCATTCCATCCTCAAAGGAAAACTCTAGTTGATCTTCCAAACTCACATGCAAGTGAGAATCCGAATTCCTTAGGTCATGGGCTTCAACAATAAGGTAAAAATCACTTTTATGCTTCATTCATTTCCTTCTAATTTGTGTTCTTCCTCTCACAATACAACCAAGACCTAACCCATGAAATTGATACTTGAATGCACACAATTTTGATTCACAATGATGATGTAAAGGAGATAAAGTGCTGGGTTTTACAAGAAAAAGAAATAGAGACAAATTTGGATGAGATAGTCAAACCCGTATACCTTGCATGCCCTCCACTAAAATGGTAATTAATCTCTGCTCACATGTAACATCCCAGAGTTTTATTTAATTAAAGAGAAATTAAACGAAATGCTTAAAGGAGTTACTTTCAAATTACCAAACTAGTTATACAATTGTACTAGTTTACTACCATGGTTTATAAGGAAACAAGAACAATTTTCCCTAAACTCATGTCTCTCTCTCACGCCCCCACCTATTGCTCCACCACCCCCCTTGACCTTAAAGACTCTATTTAAGTGCTTGTTTTGGACTAAACACTCATTTTTCTAATTTCTCCACTTCCTAAAGAACATGAGGCAGGAATCCATTTCTCTCTTGCTCTCTTCTCTCTCGTGGCTGAAGCAACAACAATAATCTTTCCTCAAGCTTCAAAACGTTGAATCCACATGCAATGATTCCATCTTCTTCCTCATTCGCTAGTAACATAAAAGAGGTAAGAGCTACAACTAGATCCTTCTCTTTGTCTCAAATTCGTGCTCCTACCTTCCACTCTTATAACCAGAAATTCTGTTTGGTCTTGCATGCATGAGAATCAAGTTGGTTATGGGTTGTTCTTGAACATAAAGAATGGAAGCAAAGTGGAGTTTCAAGTTCAACACTTTTCCAAATCTGTCCATTCCGGTTCGTGGGTGTAGCTGAGGAGTTTGTAGCTGTTGTAGAGACCAGGAATCAAGCCTAAAGCTTCAACTCCAGGTGGGTTCTTAGGCTAGGTAGTTAGATTTCCCCAATTTTATGAACTATGCATGTTAACCTAGGAAATTAGGAAAATCTTGTGTGAGGGGAAATAACTCCCAATTTTCCCTCCATTCTGTCATATATTATGTCTATTATGTGATTGCACTGTTTTAAAAGAGGATTGTAAGTGATTTCATTTCAAAATTATCAAAATTCGTAAAACTGAGTGCTTTCTGCAGAAACTCGCCACGATGCGCATTCATGGCGAGTTAACAACTTCTGGGCTGATGAAACTCGCCATGGCGGGCGTTTGCTCGCCTCGCGAGCTGATTTAGGTCAGAACCAGTTTACTCGCCATGGCGAGCAGATTTCTCGCCATAGCGAGATTGTGCAGGAAATTTTACCAGTTTACTCGCCATGGCGAGCAGATTTCTTGCCATGGCGAGCTGGAGCAGAATTGACCCAACTTTTCAATTTTTCCTAAAATTCATCACTCGTTTTATATCCTCTATTACTTCAGATATTTTTGCAATTATGTAATTAATATAATGTTTCACAGGAGGTCAAACGCAATTGGAATCTTAGGGTTTAACTTAGGAAATTTAGTTTGTATGCTCCCCGGGTTTTGGGATAATTATGGTAGTGAGAACTAAATTAGTATCAGTCAATCAAGAGTGATCTGTTATGTCGCGCTATGGACTCCCAATGGGATAATCCATTAGGATAAGTTATTGTGAGCTGCATGCCGTAACCGAATCGGTTGACGGATATGGCAGGCCTCTGAGACATGCTCACCTCAGAGTGTCCTTGTGTCTAAAATGAATAAGAGTTTGTTAATCTGTGATACACCTTTATATAATACTATTATGTTATGTTAGTTAAAGTTAGTATGTTACGACTGATTTTAGGATCCCCCGGTGTAGTCACCTCTAGGAGGGTAGTAGGACTCACTGAGGCTTAGTAGTCTCACCCCACTCCAAACAATTTTTTTTAGGTAAACAGGATATTCGGAGCAAGGACCGGTTAGGAGGCTGACAGTTGGAGCTGAGCTTGGATTGTCCGCCCTGAAGATTTTATTTTCTTCGTCTTGCTTTTAGTTTATTATCTTGTTTACTCAGAATACTAGCATTTATCGCTGTATTTCATTTGTTATCCCTTTTGTATTTTAAGCAATTTGTATCTTGCTAATTTATAAGTAAATTTTAATTGTACTCAGATCCATATTATGTATGTCTTGACTAAATATTCTCTATATTTTAGTTGGGGCGTTATATCACACCTGCGTTTCCGTTGATTCTTTTTGGAGTAGTTTGCTATCGAAATTCCGGTCGTTTTCACATAAGTTTCCCCAATTTTGGTCTAGTACTAAGCCCTGTACGAATTTTTAAAGTTGAAGGTCAAAACCAGATTTCTGCAGAATTTGTATTTGAATAGGTCTGTACTAAATCGATCATTACTCTCTCCCTGTAACTCGGATTGAACTGATTCCAGTTGTCATAATTAGATAACTCAATTCCGGTCGTTTCGATATAGGTTTCGTAATTTCTGGCTCAGTAATGAGGTCGGGGAGAATTTCTGAAGTTGTGGTACTAAAGCTGTTAAAATGGTGTTTTAAAGGACTGCGGGTTCATAGTTTTGTGGCTGCAAATTCAGTTTCTCGGAGAGCTCCGAAGTTGTCATCATCACTGTCTTTAGAGCTTCTGAGTTTATCTCAATTCAGGTGGGTTCTTTAGGATAGTTTAGTTGGATTGCCCAAGTTATGAAATTTGCATGTGAACATAGGAATTAAGAAAAAGTTGTGTGAGAGGAATTAACTCCCAAATTCCTCTCCATTTTGTCCTATATTATACATATTATTTAACTGCACTGCTTAGAATGAGGATTGTAGGTGTTAATTTTGTTAAATATTGAATTATCATGAAACAGGGCACATTCTGTGCAAACACGCTGCAGCGCATTGCTGGCGAGCACTCATAGCGAGCTGGGTTCTGGGCTAATGAAACTCGCCGCATCGTGCACTTGTGCGCTTAGCGAGTTGATTTAGGCCAGGACCTATAATCTCGCCGTGGCGAGTTGGTAACACGCCGTAGCGAGTTTATACAGAACAGACCTATATAATCAAAATTTTCTAAGAAATCCTTAAACACTCGTTTTATGTCCTCATCTGAGTTAGACACACGCAAAACCTAATTTCTTAGACAAAAACACAAGACGGCGTGAATAATACTTAAATTAGGTTTAGCTCCTTCCTCGTATATATAGCTGGTGACATGGGCTAAAGAAGATCTGAACCAAAATAACATCCAACTCACAAAATAAAATTAAACCATATCTTTAAAAGATTAGATATGTTTTGAAAATAAATCTTCACAATAATTTCTGAACCAATCTCTAAACAAAAGATTTGTTTAGAAAATAAAGCCTTTCTTTTCGCACAAGATATGATTCATGAGAGAGAAATATAAATTCCATAAATAGAAAACATGCATGCTTGGCGCGCAAGTAATACTTCCAGTGAGACGCAGCAATGCTCTACGCAATGCTTGAGGCATCGGAACCAGCATCTTGCTACAGAGTTTATTTTACCAAAAATGCAGCCAACACCAAAGACTCAACACCTTCAATCCTATTCTACCACCAGTTATAGACCTCAAGTCTCAAGGAAAACTTGTTGTCAAAGAAAATCAAACAGACGCTGGTCCAGAAGCATTCGAATTCATCACTGAGAAGTTCGTGGATTTCGAAAGTCTAAAGGTGAATGGAGTTGACGTTCAAAGTTTATTTTTCAATCTACAATGGAAAAACTACTTTGATATGCTGAATGGGTTTGTTTACTACGACATTGTTAAGTATTTCTGGCAGAAAGCAACAGTTTATGATAGAATAAGTGCTGATGAAGAAGTGAGAATGTTGGTTGAGAAAGATAGTTCTCTAAGAGGAAAATCAAGAAGAGAACTAGGTTTGAAACCTTATAGAGGGAAGGAGATAAGGTCGAACATTCTAGGAATTAATGTGTTGATTACTCAGGAGCACATTGCCAAGGTTCTGGGCTTGGACAATGAAGGAGAAAATGTTGATAATTATGATGAGAAGAGTAAGCACTTAGAAGCGATTAAAAAGGACTTATTTGAGCCTGGCAGTTCAAATAGTGATTTTGGAAAGGCTAAATTCATGAGGTAGGATTTTGGATTTGCCTTCAGAATATTTCTGCATTCAATCATTACAAGAGAAGGTGGATATGACACCATCTCAATTCCTCACAGGCATTTCATCTGGTTTATGTACAAGAGGGTCAAGATAAATTTAGCAAAGATACTGTTTGATCACCTATGCTCAACCATATCTAAAAGCAGAACAAAATCAACATCAGTCATTCATCATCCAAGGCTGATATCTGAGATCATACACCAAACTAAGCTTGTTGATATTTTAAGCACCAAGGAGAAAATTAGAGTCTTCAATACAGCTAAGTTTGATGCTACTGTGCTGGTGAATATGAAAAAGAAAACTAAGGAAGAAATCAAGCAAGCTAAGACCCCTCTGCAAGCTGTGTATGAGGAATACTTCTGGTGTGATGGTTTCCCCACCATATCAGAACATGATAATGATGCTGTGATAAAGAATTTCTTGGAACAAGTAAGAATTGATACTGGAATAAGTGTACCCAGGAGTATGGTTGTTGGAGTGCCTAACTGGGACATTTTTAAAGGACCTAAGGAGATCACCAGGTCAAAAAGAAAGCCAAAGCCCATTGAGCAAGAGATTGTAGAGGATGGCTCTCAAGCTCAACCTGAGAATGATGCTGAGCAGATGAACAGTGGTGCTGAAGGTTTGGCCACTGATGGAAATGAACAAGTACCTGAGGGGCAGTTAGCCAGCATTGCTAAAAGGACAGCTGCTCAGAAGGAAAAAAGGTCCAAGAAGAGACAAGATAGACCTGTTGATGCTGCTGCTGATGGAGATCATCAAGTCAGAGCTGTCAAAAAGGCAAAGACAGTAGTTTCAAAGAAGAAAGCTGCTGATTCATCTAAAGGTAACACCTCTAAGCCTAAAACTGATAGCATTCCTACTGCTCAATCTCCCAATCAATCATCTCCTATAGATTTCACCAAGCCTCTTAGTGTAGTTCTACCCTCTTCCCAATCATCATCATCATCCTCATCAGAGGCAACTCTCTCCAATTCAAGCATTGACTCTGATGAGTTGCTTTCAAAATTGGATAAAATTGAGAGAGAGAATGCTAGGAAAAAGAAAACCATCAAAAGAACCCCCAAGAAAACCATACCCATCTCTTCTGATGAAGAAGAAGATAACACCATTCATGAACAACCCCCAAATACTTCTGTCCTTGATCATCTCACCACCCACCTATCTGGTGATGCCTTCACCCATTCTAACAGAAATTCACCTCACCAATCTCCACCTGTGAATACTACTGTTCCCCCTGTACAAACAATTCACACACCACCTCCATCTCTTGATGACATAACACAAGAGAATCCACCAACATTCACACCTGCTCAGGATGAAATTATGACTCATTCTGAACAACCCATTCAATCACCACATTCTTCACCTACTCATGACATTACTGAACAACAACCTTCATCACCTCCACCTGAAATCTCCACCCCTGAATCAACTCCTAAATCTTCTCCAGAACCAATCTATGACCCACTAAATAAACCTTTAGATGAAGAAGAGTTGTCTGAGCTTGCTGAATTTATCTTTAAGGCAGAAGAGCAAATTTTGAAAGATGCCATAGAAATTGATGATGAAACCCCTTACCTAAGCAGAATCAAAATCATCAATCTTAAGAGAAAGAAACCTGAGCCAACCATTCATTTTGACCCATCCAAACCTTTCTTCAACTCTGCTTCTGAACCCAATCTTGAGCTATTGAATAATGCTATTAGTCTTAGGCTCAAGAGATTTAAACAGATGGATGAAGAAGTTCTTGTCTTTCCTTCTGACATTGAAGATGAAATCAGAAAGATGGATTATCTGTTTGGTCAATCTCTGAGGATTCTAGGTACTCATATGAAGAGCAAGATACAAGGTAGGGGAACGGCTACATTAAGAAGTGTGTTTGATATTGTTGAGAGATTAAATGCTCCTCGCCTCACATTGTATAATCATGAAGAGGAAATTGCACGACTGACAGCTTTGGATGCTGAAATTAAAGAACTAGCAAAAAGTGCATTTGAAACCGCTGAGAAGCTACTCCGTGAAGAAGCTGAATATGAAAGAGCTACTGATCAGGCTAGGATAGATGCTGAGATTGAACACAAAAGGCTAGCTGATCAAGAAGCGCTTAGGATGTTGGTAGAAAGGGCTAAGCATATTGCTGAAGTTGAGACAAGTAAGATAAATGAGAATCAGGCAACTCAAGAAGACATTGAGATGTTTGATCAGAATCAACTTAATGCAGCTTCTGAGTAGGATAATAATGAGGATACTGACAAGGGTAAGAAGCCCATTATAGCACCCACTCCTCCTCACTCTCCTATGAAGATTGATATAGCTTCTACCTCTTCACCCATACCTCCAGCTGTACAAGATGCACTTGACAACTTAAGAGCTGATCTTACAAATGAAATTGATGAGCTAAGGGTTGATATGCGTAGTGACACAAATGCTACTGTTGAAACGTTTAACAAAACGATGGATGACATGCTGAGCACCCTTTTGAAGGCTATTGCAGATGTTAAGAAACCTTAGCCATATTTTTGTGCACTTGTTTTATGTTGTTCTTCCTTATTAGCTCTTGTGTAATACACTACAAGAAAATAAGGACTTCGCGACGGTTAAAATTGCAGTTTGCGACGGTTGAAAGTGTCACAATTGCACATCTGCGACGGTTGTCCAACCGTTGATGATTTCGGTGTCGCAACTGAACATTGCGACAGTTTTAAAAACCGTCGTAACGATGATTTCAAACCGTCCCAATATTTTTTCAGGAAAGAGATATAAACATTGCGACAGTTTTAAAAACCGTCGTAACCATGATTTCAAACCGTCCCAATATTTTTTCAAGAAAGAGATTTAACCACAGATATTGCAACAGTTATAAAACCGTCGCAAATGTTTTTTTAGTATTAATTTAAAATCTATTTTTTTATTTTTTATATTTGTTTCCTTTATTTTTATAGCTTATTAATTAAGCCTTGCATTACAATATCCATACAAGAGTAAGAAAATTATAATGAATAAGTATATAGATATAAATTACTTAATCTCATTCAAATAATGACAACTTTCATACATCAAAAAGCTAATTAAAGTACTTGAAACTCAAAAAGAAACAAAACTAATGTAGTTCAAACAATTAACAACATAAATATTAGTAGAGTTGCTCCTAAACATAAGCATTGTGTCAAAATAAAAAGTTCACAAAAATATCTAAATATTCCCTATGGTATGTGATGTTGCTTGATGATCCTTAGTTAGTGTTAGCTCTATACTCAAAACGCCTACCATCTCTTGACTTGTCTCATTCAGGTACCTGAAAAAACAAAAATATATAATATTAGGTTTTTTAAAAAATTCAGCAAATGTTTATTAGAAAATTATTTGAAAATAAGTGTCATATATGCACAAACAGTGCAAAAAAAAAAAAAAACACTTATAAATTAGAATGCCTGATGCAATTGGTAAGACAAACCCTTCATATAATTTGCTTAAACTTTGCATGCAATTCTAATTATGCTGTTATAATAATCCTATACAACAATTAAGAGCTATATAGGAGTATAATCTACAATACAACAATTAATAGCAATATAAGAATATAATCTACAGTATTTATACAATCTTAAACTACTAGTTGCACATGAAAGACATAACATATATTGGCTTCTTACTAAGGGCACATAATAGCTCTAAATAAGAATAACACAATTACCTGATTTCCATTAGAATTATGTGTTATTCATTTTAACTATGCAGAAAAGCTATTAAATATTGGATTATAATGCACAAACCCATTATACCCTGTGTTATTCATTTTAACTATGCAGAAAAGCTGTTAAATATTGGATGATAGAACCTTTCTTTGTTAACAAGTCACAGACCAACACTCCTAAAACCCTAAACTAAGGGGATGAACAATCAATTATATTATAACCAGTTCAAATATATTGTAAATCAATTAAAACTACAACAAAAATTTTAAAAACTAATCTCAATGCTATCAACAAACGATCTGAGTTTCAGTACCTGCACACACACATAATATATTGACAATAGAGAATCAATTAAAGTACCTTAGCAAGAGTAGATTGCTTTGCTCTAGACTTATCAGCGTATCGTGGGATTCCGACGTATGGTATCGAGCGTCTTTTACTATCACATTCTACTTTGGAGAGCTGCAAAGACATGAATGAAGCATCATAAAGAGGGAAAAAGAGAACTGTAGTTAAAGCTAAAAAATGGGTGGAATATGTGGAAAGTGAAAACCAACAAAAGGACCATAGACAAACTTTAACATTGACAAATTCAGCAGTGGTAGCGACATAATAATCAGATCAAGATGCAAGAACATATACAATTAGTTAAAAATATTAGTCTCGAGTAGAGAGAAAATGGAGACAACTTACACAAATATGGAACCAATGAATGCTACTTTCTTTCACCATGTACCTAGGCACTTATATAATAAGCGATTATGCTATAGAGCTTAATTAGAAATTTATGCAAACATGGCTTAAGATATCATCCAACACATAATTCATTTAATCAATGCATTATTAGAGTCTCCAAAACAAAGATGAATTCATTGTAAGTCATCAACTTCTTCTTAGCAACTCCACATGAATACATCACCATATAAAATAATTTAAGAACCATATCTAATTATAAACTAATAAGTCATGTGAGTGAAGCTACCTGCCATCCACAGAACCTGCAATTATAAAATGCACATCTAATTATGACTACATAAAGATATAATTCCTTGCTACCATATTGTTATCTATCAGTCAATCTCAAGACTTGGCAGAAGTAGAAAGGATCCCAAGAGTAGTTTAAACTGTATGCAAAGAAAGTGTTCCACCTTATTTAAGTGAAGAACAAAAAATATGCAGAAGAAATTATAACTATTTAACCATCCTAAAGTACAATAAGGGAAAATAAGAAGTAAAATCTAGAAACAAGGAAATTACAGCTACCAATACTAAAGCTAACAACTAAAAACAGACTCGACATCATAACAACCTTAAAAGTTGCTTCATGTGAGTGATCTAGAAGCATGGCTTGTTTTCCCTCTCTTTCACCATATTCTCATCATCTGATATAAACAAATATTGTGATAACCACATTCAAATCTCAGTTAGCAACAAGCAAAAGAATATTTTAGCATATGTTAGCTAGGTAGAAAAAATACAAACTCAATTCCAAATCTTCTTTGCTGATATCAACAAAAATAGGACCATGCTTCATAAATGAGATTTAGGAAATTGGTTCAAAATAGAAACCTCATCATCAATAAGATCAGTACATAAACAAAAGACCTATCAATAAACTTGCACGTAGAAGATGAAATAGATGCATTGACAAGTAAGGAGACAACCCATCATTCAAAAAGGAGATCTACAAAAGTGGAACCCTAAGCAATGGAACGACAAAATTGAGTAATAAAATTCTCAGATTCAGATCTTCTGCAAAAACATGAAAGTTTAGGTCACTGATATAGAGATTAATATCTTCACAATAGATTGTTTACTAATGCATCCAAAGATCCACTTATATTTGTCGGACCCCATCCAAACAATGAGTAGGAATTATCTTCAGTTTTTAAAAGAATAGACATCTCTATTATTATAGTTTGAGTATAAATAAATATGCAACTAATACCATCACCTTCATTTTATATATAAAACTTGTCCAACTAGATATGACTATGAGTACAAATATAGTAGTGTGAGAGTGTTGAAGAAAAGGCAACTGATATAATCTCCAAACAGTCACCATAAAATCAAAAGTGAAGAGATTCATACACTGTTGCATCAGGCTGAAATTCAGGATGCATAATTCTTCAATTATTTGAGGGACTTCAAGATGCATAACTTAAATGGTTAATAAGTTTCAGTTAAAAACGAATTAATTGAAAGCACTTGAGTTTGATCCCTTATTGAAACACTTCACTTTTTCGCCAAATTTTTATGATCTAATTTCAAATTACTACACTCTTATCTTCTTAAAAATCAAAGGGTTAATAATAATACTTGACAAGAGAAGATAATGCATAAGATTAATCCACCAAAATAAATAAATAAATTTTTGTATGGAACTCCAAGAGAAGATAATGCATAAGATTAATCCACCTCCCTATTATACTTGACATTTAAAAACTATGCTTCACTTACCACATACCCACATCTATCACCATGGTTCCTTTCTTTTTCGACTTCATAACTCTGCAACAGTTTCTCCAACAAGGTCACGAAACCACACCAGTTCAGAACTATAAACCAAACTGTAAAACTACCAACAACACAGCAAAATTACAACAAAAATTGTCCCTAAGAAGCATAAACGATCTAGAAAAAATGCATGTAGAGTAGCAGAAACAACACAACAAAGGAACATAATGAAACAATTCCAACAACGATTGAAAACATGATCAAAGGGAAAGAGGAAGAAGGGGAAAACAAACCTTGTGTAACAGGACAATAACGATTTCTCCACGGCAACGATTTCTGGAGTTGGAACGATAATGAAGTTCAAGAGAATGGTTTCTCTTTGGAGACATCGATAAAGAGGTGGGAGAGAACGAGATTGGAGAGAGTAATTTAGGGATTTGAGGTGAAGAGATTGGACAAAACGATTGAAGAGATTGGACAATGGAGAATATATTTTAGGGATTTAGGGATTTGCAGTAGTGTGAGTGTGAGAGTTTTGATAAACTGTCTTAGGTTAGTAAATTTTTATTTATTTCTTTTAATAAGAGTGAGTGAAGTTTTGATTTGTTGGAAAGAGCCAAAATTTCCACTCGGCGGCAAAAGCAAAAAACATTGCAACGGTTGACTTAACTGTCGCAAAATTCTAAAATTAAGCCAAAATATTGCGACGGTTGACCTAACTGTCGTATACACCGTCACAAAATTTCAAAACTTAGCACATTGCAACGGTTTTGGCCAAATGGTCGCAATGCAAGTGTCGCAAAGTGACAATTTTCTTGTAGTGATATTTGGATAATTTGTCTTAATTCCATATTTTGATATTCATATCTGAGTGCTTGTACTTGTACTTGATATTCATTACTTATGTCTGGTATTCATGTGGGTACTGAACCTAGTGCAAGATGCTGAAGAGCATTTTGATTTTTAACTTATAGATATTGGGATTTTCAAAACCTAAGGTATCCTCCACATCAGTACTCCTGTTTACTCATGATATAGCTTCTTAGTATTATAGCCTGTTTAATAACGGGGCACCAATACCGAATGAGGCGTGTCTGGTAACTGGTTTTCTGACATATGAAAATGAATATACAGTAAACATGCTCAAAGGAAAGAAATTAATAGCAGGAGAACTTTATTATTATCATAGAAAGGTTCTTTATTACATAAGAATATGAAGCACTACTTAGACTCTGGCTTAGACTCAGAAGCCTCTGACTCTAGACTCTTAAGTTTTTCCTTGAGAAACGAGAGCACGTCTTCAGCAGTCTTCTGAACCTCAGCTGGATAATCTTCGTATGTAGCATCATCATCATGTGTCCATAAGAACTCTTCCAGATCAGAGCCCAATTCCTCCTCCTCTGATTCTGTTAAAATCAACTCTTGCTTGTTTCGTTCATAGCGCAGCCTGTTTTCTTCGCAGCGCCAGGGCTCTGCTTCCTTCTTGCTCTCTTTCTTTGAGCTAGAAGCATCCTTGGTAACCTGCTTTTCCATTGTGTGTTTTTCTTTTGATGTTACTTGGTTACTCTGTGTGAGTAAAATGAGAGGAATCATCCCTTTTTATAGTGCCACCAAGCTCTCTTGTCCAGATGGGAGTCAACAAAATTCATTTAATGAATTTTGTTGTCACCACTTTATTGACTTGACTGCATTAATATATGGTGCGTTTGACTGCTTGGTTTTCTGTATTTTTTTGATTGATGCCAAAAGGGGGAGTAAGGATAGCGTTAAAATTAATGTTGATTGATTCTAATTCTACCCAAAAGATCTGAAACTGTTATGTTTACACATTTGAATCAATTTCTTATCCCTTCTGATTCCTTTTAAGAACCTAAAATGAGTTTTCATAGATAATGTAAGAGAAGCTTGCAAACCTCCTCTAAACGTTATTGGACTTTGAGAAGCAAAGCTTACAAACCTATGCCTCTGAGAGTCAAATATGAAAATTTAATTTAGGTCAATAAATTAACTCTTAAACTGTTTTAATTAATTATGGATAAGACTTAGGGAGAGCTTACAAACCTTACCCTATGAATTATCAGACTCAGGGGGAGATTGCAAACCTTTGAAACCTGAAGTCAACATAATTTAATTAAATCAACAACAATTGAATTTTAATGCCTTAGTTTGTCATCATCAAAAAAGGGGAGATTGTTGGAACAAAGTGGGTCTGACATGAACCTCTAATATTTGAAGTGGTTTTGATGATAACAAAGTATTAAAATATCAATTGAAATTACTAATGATTATTCTAGCGTGCAGAATTACAAGTTAAAATTAGCTCAGAAGCACAATGAATAATAGCAGAGAAGCCAGTTAAATAAGCTCTGAAAGCACATCACTGTTCATCAGAAGCTTAAATTTTGCGTGCTGAAGAAAGTGATTCTGGGGATAAAAACAAGGCTCTGAATTCATCAGAAGCTAAAGTCCTCAAGAAGCTATGACAATAGCACCTGAAGCAAAAAGAATTTACGTCACTCAAGAACTGACAGAATCAGAATCAATGATTGAAGAACAATCTACTTCAAGGCTCTGTCACATCCACAGGAAGGAATATTCGTTGGTACAACGTTAACCTTATCCATAAGTTGAGCGCAATTGAGGATCGTACTATTGTACTATTATTACTCAATATGGATGAGTGATAATTCAAATAGCAAGGTAGTGGAATTGAAGATATTTGCCAAAGAAGGCAACTACAGCTATCACAATTGTACGAGTAAATTCCAGCTGGTACCTTATCTCTCTGCAACGGTCATCATCTTCCTTCAAGTATAAATAGAAGACTAAAATGGAAGAAATGACTACTGTTCTATTACTGCGTTTAAGGCTCTGAAGCAATCTGACATCATTTGTTTAATCTGTCATTCAAAGTCTTAAAGCAATTTGTGTTGTATTTTGTAAACACCTCTGATTGTATATCAAGTGTCCATAAACATTCATTCTTAGTTTTTAAGGTTGTTTGTGAAGTCTCTTGTTAAGTGAAAACTTGAGCAACTGAGAAGTCTCTTGCAAGAGTGCTTGAGCAAGTTGTAATCTTGAATAGATTATAGTAGAAATCTCTTGTTAGTGACAAGGGGACTGGACGTACCTTCAAGTTGTGAAGGGAACCAGGATAAATCGTTGTGTCTTTCTCTCTTTCTCAGCACCCTTTACCTTATTTGTGTTACTATCCGCTGCTAATTAGTTTTAAGTTAGAAAAAGATTTAAATTTCTAAAACACAATTCAACCCCCCCTTCTTGTGTTTTTCCACCTTCATAGTTTGAACAATATTTTTCTCAATCAAAGTAGGAAGCAGCTCTGCATAAGACATTGGGATTGGGTCGAACTGAAGCCTCTGGCTGCGACTCTGGTTATTGACGGCAGGTGTGACAGCATCAACATGATGTTGATAATTACCTCCTCTTGGCCTCCCTTTGGCCACCATACCGACTTCTTGTTCCTTTTTCTTCAGAAAACTGCCTTCAAAGTTTCTTCTATGAATGTTTGACGAACCACTTTCTTTGACTAGACGTCCCTCTCGGACCCCTTCTTCAAGTCGCATGCCCATGTTCACCATCTCAGTAAAATCACTAGGCACCCTCGCAATCATCCGCTCATAATAGAATGAACCAAGAGTCTTTAAGAAGATTTTGGTCATCTCTTTCTCTTCTAGAGGTGGGCTGATCTGAGCAGCAATCTCTCTCCACATTTGAGCATACTCCTTAAATGATTCTTTGTCCTTCTGGGCCATGGCTCGGAGCTGATCTCTGTCGGGCGCCATGTTTGGATAAAGGCCTCGCCCAAGTCATTGAAAGTGCGAATGTTTGCGCTATCCAAGCCCGTGTACCATTTTAGAGCGGCACCGGTCAAACTGTCTTGGAAGTAGTGGATGAGCAGCTGATGGTTATCATTTTGAGTGGACATTTTTCTAGTATACATAACCAAATGACTTTGAGGACAGGAATTTCCCTTGACCTTTGGCACTAAGCAGAGGTCGTGGGCATCTTTCCCAAACAAGTCCTTCCCACGAAGAGCTTTGATCTCAAGTTGCATCTTGTCAAATTGAGCTTGGAAATCATCCATACATGCCCCTACATTCTCGGTCGGCTCTTCATGATGGACCGGAGCAGTGTGAACTATAGAAGTTGGAACATTCATTATCGGCTGTGGAACATGTATAGTAGCTTGGGGAAAAGTCATCCCAGGTTGGGGACTAACACTTGTATGCCGCACAAAAGAAATTGGAAACCCATAAGTAGGGAAGTGAAACCCTTCAATGGCGTTAAGGGGCATGCCCCATGGATACCTTTCAGGCTTAATATGTTGTGGATCACTGACGGGTATTGCTGAAACTGGAGTGGTGTCAATTTCAGAGATTATAGCTGTCTGAGGAGTACAGAGAGGTGGTGGCTGATTCTGCGCAACCACCAACGAAGCCATCTGGGCACTCATTCTTCTCATCTCTGCCCGAGGTGTTGTTATCTCTTCATGAAGCTCGACGTTCTCTTGCTTTATCGCTTCCATTCTCTTTCTTCGATTTGCACGAGTGTCGTACTTGCGAGTTTGCTTTGGACGAGGTCGGCGGGCCACTTTGAGACAGGTTTACCAATCGAGAAGTAGCAAAGCGTAAGACTCAAACTCTCGAGACCATGAATGCAAGAGTGATGCATGATGCTATATGCAAAAAGAAAGTTTCCAAAGGACTTTAAGGTAATTTTTCAAAATGAGTTTGACAAAATAGAGAGTGTTTACAATGTCATCTCTCTAGGTCCTTTGGAAATTAAAAAAAATAATTCATGGATGCATGAATGCATGATTATGTAACAACCACAAACAAGATCACGAACATGGTTTAAGGTTCGGTATTCAATGATGGAGTCAAGGGTAAGAACCACCCACATGGTGAGAACTATGGTTTCATTTATACCTGTATCACGGGTTCTACCGGGTTCCCAAAGTCCTTAACCTTCTTTTGGATATTATCGGCTTACGCGACTGACTCATGGTCCAATAATATTTGCAAGAAAATGTCGGTTGAGTGTAGTTTTGCGTATCAACTAATTCAAGACTTACTCTTGATTAGCCACCACACTACTTCCTAAAAAGCCAAGATGGGTTAAGGTAACTCTAAGGTCCTCAGCTTCTCGGGACACTCATATTGAAAATAATAACGTCGTCATGACTATTCATGACAACGAGTACTACCGTCATGAGGCCTCCACTAAGCGGGGTTATATCACATGTGCATCATAATCAAGACTACTCTCGACATGTCACTTTGATTATACCACCATCCTATATTATTGTTCACTCAAGTCCGGGTAGAGGACTTATCTCACCACACAAAGCCCAAACAAATATGCAAGAATACATGCTAAGATAATATATACAAGCATGAAAATAATATACAAACATAGCACGAAAACATATATATACAAGTTAGGCTTAACCCTCTTGGGGAGCGTCCCCAGTGAAGTCGCCATTTCTGCCGCGGTGATTTTCGGACGCCAACATCTATTGGTTAGCTTTGGTTCTCAAAAATAATGATTCACCACCGAACTTTAATTTATCCAAGGGAAGGGGAAAAGATCGAATAAACCCATAAAGTAACATGCAAAATTTGATGCGATGAAACAATTAAATGATGCAGTTTTCAGAGATCAAAGGTACGGGGGTTAGTTATACAAAGGGAAGGTATTAACACCCTAAGTATCTGTAGTACTCTACAGGAACCTCTTGTAATATATGTATTTTTTTGTGCTAAAAATATTTGCTTGTAAAATTTACTTGTAAATGATTGGGGAAATGAGAAAAGAATATCGTATTTTTTTATTATTTTGGACTTGGGAAAAAGAATATATTTTTTTTATTAATTATTTATTGGAAAAGAAATGTATTTTTTATTAATTTTGATTTGGGAAGACACGAGGCCCTTTGCACTACGTACCCGTTAAGGATCAAAATCCCGTAGTTCGGGGTAAAAATTATAAAGTGGTTTGTTTGATTGTTTTTAGGAGGAAAGACGAGTTGTCATCTTAAGTTTTAAAACTCCTTTTAATCCGCGACAAACATGCTAAAAATGGATCTTTGCTTCATCAATAGGGAAGGGCTCTCACTCGGATAAACATCGACGAGTATGCCACTAGCTCTCCTAAGTGGAAAAGAATCAACATTTTTCTTGTCTTATGTTATGGGGAAAAGGAATTCTCAACTAGAGATGACTCACGCCTAAACTCTTTTGGAAAAAGGTTTTAAAGTTGAAAAGCCAAGCGGCAAAAATGTTTGAATTTGTTTTTGTGTTTTTTAGTCTTTTTTTAAAAAAATGTTTAAATATGCTTAAGTGTGTTAAAGCATTTATTTGAAAAGATAAGTTTGAAAAAGTCTCTCGATGAAAGTCGAGGTTTATTAGAAAAATATTTCTTTGAAAAGATTTTTGATATTTGAATGTTTTTTTGTTTTTGTTTTAGAATTATAATAATAAATATATAAATGCATAAACGGGCGAGAATTACATAGTGACACTGGGTCAAAACGAATTCTATTCCCTTGGATTAAAACAAATAAATTATACACAATATATTTTATATTTGACATATGAGAAAATGATAAACAAAAATGAAATAAAATGAAATAAAGACATTGCATGTTTTTGGTATTTTTGTTTGTTGAAAAGAAAGAAAAAGAAGATATTATGGTAGACAACTTAAAACAATATTTCTTTTTAATAAGTTAGTTAACAAGGACCAGAGTACTCTGAAAATAATTAGTACTGAATTAATAAAGTTTGGGGCCCAGAACACTCTGGAAATATATAGCAGAATTAATTACTGGTTATGGACCAGAGTACTCTGGAGATTATTAGTACTGAATTAATAAAAGTGAAGGACCAGATCTAGAAATATTGAACTGAATTAATTACTGGTTATGGACAAGAGTACTCTGGAGATTATTAGTACTGAATTAATAAAAGTGAGGGACCAGATCTGGAAACAGTTAGTGCAATTGTGTGAATTTTTTGGTGTTTTGTTATTATTTTTCATCATTTTTTTTTATAATGTTTTGAATTAAAAATAAATGTCTTAAAAGAAATACAGTAAATGAAATAAAATAAAAGTAAATAAATAAACAAAAAACAGGAGGTGCAAATAATAAGAGTAGGGGGTGCAAACAGCAAGTCAGGGGGTGCAAAGCAACAACATAAGCTAGAAGGGTGTAGACAACAGATCTGGGGGGTTGCGAATAGCAACAGCAGGAAAAAGGAAAAAAAAGGTGGAAATGTCTCAACCAGGGTTTGAATCTACAACCTCTTCCTCACCAACAGAACTCTCAACCAACTGAGCCACTTACACGAGTGTCATATCAATTAGCTCAAAATACCCACCTTTGTTTAAATACCCACCTTTGTTTATTTTTTTCATATATGAATCAAAAGTCAGTGGGAAGGTCAAAAGTCAGTGGGGTATAAATACCCACCTTTGTTTATTTTTTTCTCATTTTTATCACTCTGTTTCTCTCTCTCTTTCACTCAATCGCTCTCACCTCTCTCTAACCCTCTCATCGCCGTCAGACCAGACGGCGGCGCCACCGCGCCGGAACCCATAACCTCACCAAAAACTCAACTTTTTAAATCAAACCTCATTCTTTTTTCATGCTTATTACGGATCCAAAACCCAAAATATGAAGAGACTCACAAAACGGCCGGATCGGGGGAAGGAAGGACGGCGATGAAACTTTCTCTCTTCTCTCTGTTTCTGTCCTGTTTTTCTTTTGTTTGAGTGATTTATGGAAGTTTGATTCAGATGGTGATTATGTAGTGGATTTGAATATGGATGGAAGTTTGGTTGTGATGGTTGTTTGAGTGATTACGTTAGGGTTTATGGATTGATGGTTCTGATGTTACTGATTTTTGAATCTTTGTGCTTTGTTTGTGATCAAGTGAGGAAGATGATGATATAATTTGATACTGACTTTTTGGATTTCTTCCTTCAAATTGATGTTTTTGTCCAACGGTTAATCATAATCACCGGATAAAAGGGTGTTTTGTCTCTTCAAAGAAAAAGAAAAAAGAAATTGAGAACAGTGGTCTGTTGTTCTCCTCTCCTTATTTTTTTGTTAATTAAAAATAAATGATAATAATGATAAATAAATATAATAATAATAATAATAATAATTAAAAAAAATAATTATTGAAAGTGAATGGGAGAAGAGGGGGCAGCGTACAGCTGCTCCTCTTTATATATATATATATATTGATTTTTTTTCTATTTTTTTATTAAATATATAATAATAATAAAATAATAATAAACTAAAAAAATAAAATGGGCAAAACTATACTTGGACTAAAAAACCAAAAGTGAGGTATTTTAAAATACCTCTCTGTCGAAATTTTTATTAAAAAAAATAAAATTATTTCGGACCAAAATATATGCCAGATGAATATGATGTGGAGTCTTAGGTCAAAAATTGGGGTATGACACATTATATCAAATGGATGTTAAACAACCTCTAGGTTTTGAGGATTTAAAAAACCCTAAGTATGTTTATAAACTTAAGAAATCACTCTATTGTCTTAAACAAGCTGCAAGCGCTTGGTATGATAGACTGAGTAATTTCCTTTTAGAAAATTGTTTTCAAAAAGGTCAAGTTGACAACACACTCTTCAGAAAGACCACTAAGAAAGATGTCTTAATTATTCAAATTTATGTTGATGACATAATATTTGGTTCTACTAATGCTTCCTTGTGCAAAAATTTCTCCAAGCTTATGCAGGATGAATTTGAGATGAGCATGATGGGAAAATTAAAATTCTTTCTTGGGATTCAAATAAACCAAGGAGAAGATGGAACTTACATTCATCAAGGCAAGTATACAAAAGAGCTTCTGAAGAAGTTTAATCTTGAAGACCGTAAGATAATGTCAACACCCATGCATCCAACAAGCAGCTTAAGCAAGGAATAAATTGGAAGCAAAGTGGATTAGAAGCTATAGAGAGGTATGATTGGTTCTTTACTCTATCTAACAGCTTCTAGACAAGATATTCTATACAGTGTATGTCTGTGTGCAAGATTTCAATTAGATCCTAGAGAACCTCATCTAACTGCTATTAAGAGGATCTTTAGATATCTGAAAGGAATAACTAATCTAGGACTTCTTTATAAAAAATCCCTAGATAGTAAGCTAGTTGGATTCTGCGATGCTAACTATGCTGGAGACAAGATTGAGAGAAAATCGACTAGTGGAAATTGCCAATTTATTGGTGAGAATCTCATATCTTGGGCCAGCAAGAGACAAGCAACTATTGCTTTGTCTACAGCAGTAGCAGAATACATCTCAGCTGCTAAATGTTGCACTCAGCTTCTCTGGATGAAATATCAGTTAGAGGACTATAACATAGCTGAAAGTAGTATTCCACTTTACTGTGATAATACTGCTGCAATTCATTTATCTAAAAATCCAATTTTACATTCCAGAGCTAAGCATATTGAAATAAAACATCATTTTATAAGAGATCATGTTCAAAAAGGTACAATAGATATTCAATTCATTGATACTGAACATCAATGGGCTGATATATTTACTAAACCTTTAGCTATTGAAAGATTTGATTTTATTAAAAAGAATTTGAACATGCATTTTATCTATGAAGAAAACTAGCTCTGAGATGTAAAATAGAGTCAGAGTCTGAAGCTCTTTCAGAGTCTCTAATGTTCAGAGCCTCTTATGAGAAACTCAGAATATGGTGAGCTCTGAAAAGCAACTGGTTCTGATGAGGTGTAAGATACTAATGAGTTCGGCTCTGAACTAAGCGAAAATGAAACGTTTAGTACTAGTAAGTGTACTACAGTTGTCCTTACGCGTGTCAGCCTTGTTAGAGTCTCTCTTACACGTGTCTAGATCCTGATTGGCTAGAGAACAGTTAATGATGAATTTGCAGTTAATGCTATTTAAAATTAACTTTAAACTGTTCGCGCTCTCTCCTTTTGGCTTATTTTCTATGTGTGTGTATATTGCTTGCTATATATAGTCACTTTACTCGCATAGCACAATTTTTACACAATCACTACCAACACAAACCCTAAAACTCAGAATCCTAAATTCTCTCAACATTCTCAAAATTTCTGCAACAATGGCTGCTCAACCTTCTCGCAACATAGTTCAACAACCTTTCAACCCTGAGTTACCACCTATGATCGACTTAAACTCTCAAGCTTCACTCGAAGAACCCCCAAATTCAAATGACTATGGTAGAGAAGCTATGGAATTCCTCACTGAGAAGTTTGTAGATTTCGAAAGCTTGAAAGTAAATGGTATTGATATAAAGGACTTGTTCTATGATCAACAATGGGGTAATTATTTTGACATGCTGAATGGGTTTGTATACTACGACATTGTCAAAAAAATTTGGAACAAGGCAACTGTATTTGATAAGTTTGATGCTGATGAGGAAGTTAGAAAGTTGGTCGCAAAAGATAAACTCTAAAAGGAAAGACTAGAGTTCAATTGGGGTTAAAACCCTCCAAAGGAAAAGAAATTAGGTCTAACCTGCTGGGTATTAATGTGTTGATCACTCAAGAGCAAATGGCAAAGGTTCTAGGTTTGGATAAGGAGGGCGAAAATGTTAATCAGTACAAGTTGAAAAGTAAATATGTTGACTCTATCAAAGAAAAGAGTCTGAGCTTGGAAAGGCTAAGTTCTTGAAGACAGAATTTAACTTTGCCTTCAAAGTCTTTCTTGCTTCTATTATTACAAGAGAAGGAGGAAAGGATACAATCTCATGGCCTCACAAGCATTTTCTATGGTTTATGCATAGGAGACTGAAAATAAATTTGGCTGAATTGTTGTTTGAGCATCTCTGCTGGTGCATCAATGAGAGCCATCATAAAGCAACAGTAACAATTCATCACCCAAGGTTGATCTCAGAGCTAATTCGACAAACAAAACTGATAGAGATTTTGAGGACCAAGGAAAGGTTAAGAGTCTTCTGTACTGCAAAGTTTGATGCAACCATCTTAGTGAATATGCAACTGATTAAGAAAGAAGACATAAAGAAGCCAGAACATCCTCTCAAGAAGATCTGGGAGACGTACTTCTGGTGTGATGGATTCCCAACCATCTCAGAACATGACAATGATGAAGTCATTGAGAACTTCTTAGATATGGTGAGACAAAAGACTGGATCTAAGGTTGATAGAAGCATGGTAGTTGGTGTACCAGATTGGGATATTTTCAATGGTCCTAAGGATATTACAAGGTCAAAGAAAAAGCCAACAGTGTTGGAGCAAGCAATGATTGAGGAAGGCTCTGAGAATGCTAATGAAGGACAAAGTGAAGACACTGAGCTTGATAGTGTTGATGAGATGATAGATAATGCTGAGAATATAACAACTGCTGAAGAAACTGTTGAAGTCTCTCAGAATCAAGAGAATAGAGCTGCTGAGGTAGTCATAGATACAAATATTGAGAAGGAGAAGAGAAGCAAGAAGAGGAATGAAAGGCCTCCAACTTCTGAAGAAGACAAGTCTGTCAGAGCTGCTAAAAGGACAAAGACTATAGCTCAAAGACCTTCAAAGAAAGCTACTGGAACTCTAAAAGGTACTGTCTCTGAGCCTAATATTAATAGCAATGTTAAAGCTCAAAATTTACCTACTCCTAGCTCAACCATAGACATGTCAAAACCTATATCTATGATCCTACCCAATCAAACCCAACAGACAGTGATTGTATCATCATCATCATCATCATCTGACTCATCATCAGAAGGTACACTCACTGACTCTAGCAGTGAAACTATATCAGAAATCATCAAAAAGGCACCAAAACCAAATTCAAAACCAAAATCAAAGCCAAAGCCTAAACAGAAAGCCAAAGCCAAAACTCTTCCACCCAAAGAAATTGTCTCTGAAGATAATTCTTTCTTGGACCACCTCACACCACATCTATCTGGTGATGCCTTTACCACCTCAAACCTCAACTCCCCAAATCCTCCCATAAACAAATTTTTGAATGTGACCTCTGAAACATCTCAAGGACCAACAATTCAAGAACCACCCATAATCATTGTTCAAGCACCACCCTTGCACTTTGCTGCTCCTAAACAAAATAATCCAAACATCATCATCACTTCTGAACTTGAGAAACAACCACCCACACAAACACTCATACCTGAACCACCCTTTCAGAATGTTGAAATATCACAACTTGAACCTCACACTCCTCAACCAGAACAAAACACTTCTGAACCACAAATGTCAAATTCTGAACAAATTCAAAATCTACACTCAAACCAATGTGATGACATTCCACCTGTCAACCAAGAGCATCACATTTCTAAATCACCCATACCTACTGAATCCACTGACAATGATACACTCCCATCATCACTCCCCACTTATGGTCCAACTTACAAACCATTGACCTTAGAAGAGTTGATTTTACCTGTTGATTTCGCTCTACCCATTCTTGAGGCTCTGTTAAAAGCAGCTATAAACATTGATGATGATCTTGAAACAACCTCTAAAAACCCTTATATTGACCTGAGCAAAATCAAAATCATCCCTCTCAAAAGAAAGAAACCTGAACCCACCATTCCCTTTAACATAAATTATCCCTTTTTCAATCCCATCTCAGAACCTAACCTTGAGCTCTTAGATATTGCTATTAGTATTAGTCTTAAGAGACTCAAAAGTATGGAGAAGGAAGTACTGGTTTTCCCTTCAGATGTTGATACTGAGATTAGGGAATTGGAATACAAATTTAGTGAGCCTCTGAGACTCTTGGGAGGCTATGTTAAGAACAAGATTCAAGGAAGAGGAATGAATGCCTTGAATCAGATAATGGATGTTGAAGAAATGTCTCATGCTCCTAGGCTTACTGACTAGGGTCTGGCAAGTGCACCAGTCTGTCCTCGAGTAATAATTCACACTCTAGTGTATAGAATGAGTTCGTATCCACAGGGATCGTGCCGAAGCTTCACTAGCGTTATTTATGTTTGTGATAGTTTGCATTCGCTTTGGTGTTTGAAAAGGTTTTTATAAAAATAGCATAATGCTTTGCAGAAATATAAATTGCAGAATGTATAAATAATAGATTCAAGAAATATAGAGGCTAGGTATGGGGGTTGGTCTCCCTCCCTTCTTCATATTTGGCATGACCGGTGTATAACATAGTTATTTAGATTATGTTCGTCGGTGAATTATCCTTGTTGTAGTAATACCTTACTATTACACTATGTCTATTAAAGTTTCCCTACATTAACAACTAAGGTACCTACGAGAGCCTAACCTCGATGTGTCACATACCCTAATTACTAAGTGAGTTGTTTATAAACATGCATTATGCTCTTCACCAATTAACCTCTAGGTCCTAGTATCGGGCTGTTCATCTTCTAAGTGCGCAGATCACACCTAGTGCATGATTTCTCCTCTAACCGCTCAGTTCACGACTAGTTCAGGATGTTACCGTCTCTATTCACCTAGCATTATTTACTACGAATTCCAGACCATATCAAGTCAAAACCTGATATCAATTCTATGGGCGCTCCCGCTTATCCGGCCAGATCACGAGATACGTTATTAAAGTGCGCGAAAGTAAATAACAAACATAATACTTTAAATATCATTTATTATAACTTAGACTCAATCACATACTCCAAATATTCATAGGGGAGTTCATCTTCTCCACCACAACCTAAGGCATAAATTATAAAGACTACATATTTAAATTACAAGAATTATAACCTAAATACAAAAGCCTAAAGAAAACATACCTTGCTGAGTTAGTTTTCCCGTAAGGGGATAAAACTATGCCCAAGAGAGCTCCTCTGAACCTCTCCTTATAATAGAGAGTGTTCTACTATTACTGAATGAATAAAACAATGAAAGGGAGACTCTATTTATAGTTTTCATAATGGGCCTCAGCAAGGCATCGTACTGCGATGAGCTCATCGGAGTGCGATGTGAAGATTCAGTTCAATTTTATAACTGATCCTGTGCATTTCATCATCTTGGGCGCCAAGTTAGTCCATCGTGCTGCGATGCAAAGATTTTCTTCAGATTTATTGCTTCTGATTTCTTGGCGAACAAGCAGCTCCCATCGTGGCACGATGGGAGCCATCGTGCTGCAATGGAATGCTGATTTTCTTCACATTTTGGGCTTTTTCTTGTCTTTTTGCATCTTGGACTCTGTCTTGATGCTTTTTCCTGCTTTTGTAGGTTTTCCTTCGTATTTGGGCATGTCTTGGTCATTTTACTACTAATAATACTACTAAAAATACCGTAGAAATTCCTGTCATCACAACCCCAAACTTAAATTGTTGCTTGTCCTCAAGTAATATGTTGTCAGACAAGATCGTTAGAAAAACAAGAGATAAATAAAGATGATAGGAATTTCACAACCTTGCTTATATTTCGGCTCAGTCCTGCAAGGCTCAGGAGACGTCAATAGTAGCAAATCGGACAAATGCCCGCAAGAATCCATGTCTAACTTTTCTCTCTCTCACATTTGTGTTTTTCGCTCATTAATTGAAAGGGTTATCTCTCAATCATCGTACAACCTGCCATTTTACCATAGGCTTGCAAGAACTCTAAGCAACCGGTCAAAATTCAATACACATGCATTATTGGAGGTCTTTTCAGGGTTATAACGTGGCTTAGGTCAAGGTAGGACATTTTTGGGAATAATAGGCTAAACATTGGAGTTAAGTCTTACTTTGTTGTTCCTTTTTGTGTGCGCAACCTGTGTTCCTTAGGCTGCCTTTTTGTGTTGGTATCGGAAAATAAGAACTGGATGTGTCTTTGTGTGGTTCTTGTCTATCACTGTTTTTGTGCCCTTTGGCTCTTTCTTTTGCCCTATGGCTCTTTCTTTTTTATTTATTATTTTTTTGAAGAGACTATTTTTCTAGGGAATTTTTTGATGTTTTCCCGTCTCTTTTTCATTTATTTTTTATTCTTTTTGTAGTGATAGTTCTCCGTATACCCACCCCAAACTTAAACGTTGCTAGTTCCATGAGCAACCCCAAACTTATTTTGTTGCCAAGACTTTGAGAACTATTACCTAACTCCAACGAGGGTAATTTCTTTGTTTTTCTGGTCTATAGGCTTGTATCGTGGTTTCTCACCGAAACAAAAGGGATATTATTTTTTACGGCTCAAATTTGGCTAGCAAAGGATATAATAATAATAAGGGTGGCTTGAAAAGGCTCTGGGTTATAACAAACAATTGCCTCAATGAGATAATATCAAACTAACCAGTCAGCAGAGAATTAGAGCAAGTTCTAGAAAATAAACAAGTGCACGGTACTCTCATAGTAATTCGAAAGAAAGTGGTAATACCGTTTGGAAATATTTGGCTCAAATCCTCACATGGCTTAGGTATCTGAAGTTGAACACTTGTCTCACAGACATCAGCTTCATCACTCGACTCTCTGTCTCCCGAACTTCGCACTTCGGAGTAATCACCCTTGGTTTTCTGTATGAAGGTGTGAAATTCGTCTCATCAAGATTTATAACTTATTTCGCCGCAATCTTACCGATAACAGTTAGTCATGCACTAGATAATAAACAGCAAAACAGTTATTTAAGTTTTTTATAAGTTTGAATAAGCGTTGTTGACAGATGAAGATGACATGCGGAATTCTAGGCATACATTATTGAATTGAAAAACTGAATTGAAAAAACTGAATTAAAATACTGAATTGAAATACTTAAATACTTATCCTTGGGTTTCCTCCCAAGCAGCGCTTGTTTAGCCTCTCATTAGCTTGAGGCATTTCCTCCATTACAGAGGATAGGTTCGCATGTGTCTCTCTTCTGTAGGAGCTTTCGCCTTAGCTCCTCCTTCTTTCTTGTTGCTTCTTTCATACTTCTCTGGGTTCTGTTTTTCTTTGAAGGTGGCAAAACAGAGTTATCCATCATCTTCTGAAGGTACTGTTTTTATGATGGACTTCCCCTTGCCTTTTGGCGGATGTTCCTTCTTCTGTTCTTTTGGTGCATTCACCCAGCTTTTCTTTTCTCTTTCCCCTTTTCTCTCAGCAGCAGGCTTCTTCAGAGGTGGCGTATTAACCCTAAACTTAGATTTTCTGGCCACCTTTCGGTTTCTACCCCATGCTTTGACCCATGTTGCTCGGATGTCCACTTCAATGATTAGCCTTTTCAATTTTTCAGTGAGTTCTTCGGGTACCTCCTCTTCCTGAGTTGTCTCTATCTCTAGCTGCGCCATTTCATTCTCCAGCTCTGCTATCTCTACCTTTACCTGTACTTCTTGAACTGGAGTCGGTGGTGTAGCTTCCTTGTCCTTCCACTCTAACATGATGCACACTTCCCTTTTGGTCTTGGAAGTTTTGATAGTTCTTTCCTCCACTCCACTTCTTAGAGTAAACTCGGCGAGCTCCACATTAATGAGTGCCCTGCTAGTTGCTAAGAATGGTCTTCCAAGAATGATGGGATGCTCTTCGTCTTCTTGGATATCCAAGATCATGAAGTCTGCTGGAAATACCAGGTCTTTGACTTTCACCAAGACATCCTTCATCAAGCCTTCTACATGAATAGTGGATTGATCTACTAATGTGAGTTTCCTTTTTGTACCTGCAGTTTGTGTTATGAGTTTAAATTTTTCTGCCAGAGATAATGGCATTATATTCACACTTGAACCCACATCACATAACGCTCTGACTTCTGCTTCCTCAATTTGACAGAGTATGGTGACGCATCCAGGATCTGTCTTCTTGATTGACAGGCGTGGTTTCGCTGTTGGGTCGATTTTGTATTCTTCTAGCTCACTTAAATAATCATCATAGAATTTCCCCATTGTCATTTCCATCGTAGCCTCGAACCACTCTTTGAACTCTTTTAGCTTTTCTTCATCGTACACATGCCCTGTGTTCATGTCTTTTAGCATTTTGCACTCCTCCTTTGGATTGTCCACCGTGTTAACTGCAATATCTTTAGAAACATGAGTGCTTACCAGTTTAGAGAGTTGACCAATCTGGGTTTCAAGACTTTTTATCGTCGCCCCCTGGTGGGCTACTGTAGTCTGGATGTTTTCAAAGTTAGTTTTGCTCATGTTAGCCAATTTGTTGAGTAACTCTTCCAATGGAGATGGCTTTCTTGGTTGAGGTGCAGCTTGAGCCTGGTTCCCTGTCTGGTCCCAGCGTAAATTTGGGTGTTTGCTCCAACCTGGGTTGTAGTTGTTTCCCATGTAATTCACCTGCTCTTCGCTTCCTCCTGGCAAACAATGCCCATTAGGGTGATCTTCTAGGCAGAAATCACAGACCCTTCTACCTTTTTAACACTAGCTTCCTTCACAACTTTCTATTTATCAGCAAGTTGCCTCCTTTGTAACTCGATCTCTACTTTGTAGGCAATCTCCTGGTCCACCTTAAGAATTCCATGTGTCTTTTCAGCTCGATCATTACTCATGTTGTATTCATTCTGGCACATCTGCTCAACCAAATCCTTAGTTTCTGCATATGTCTTTACTTTGATGGACCCACCAGCTGAGGCATCTAGTATCATCCTGTGTTTCATCTTCATACCAGTAGTGAATAGTTGCATATGCTCCATAGCGCTAATGTTGTGGTTTGGACACCTTCTCATAAGTAGCTTGAACCGTTCATAAGCCTCGCACAACGTTTCAGATTCATGCTGTTTGAAACTTAGAATCTCAGACTTTCTCTTCTGGAATAGTGTGTGTGTGAAGAATCTTTCCAGGAACTTGTCTTCAAGCTCCTTCCATGTTTAGCTGGACCTGTAAAAGAAAAAGCAAACAAACGCAGCTTCTTCTGGTCGTCAGAAACATTTTTCGGCACCTTCTAGATCTGACATGTCTCTGAAAACTTTGCAAGATGACCCCAGGGATCATTGTTGGCACGTCCGTCAAACTGGTTCTCCCGCAAACCTGTAAGAACATTACCCTTAATATCAAAGTTAGCTGGATTCGCCGGCTGAAATCCCAGTGAGATCTGATCTGTGTCAGTCCTCTTGCAGTAATCTCCCATTGTAACTCATTGCTCGTCTCCCATGGCTTTGGTGGTAGGCTCCTCTTCTGTGTTGAGATTACTGGATGTTGCAAGCCTCTGTGCTGCTCTTCTTTTCCGGAACGTTCTTTCGGGTTCAGGGTCGTACTCAAACTCCAGAATACCTGTTATCAAGCACAACAAATGAATACCTTCAGTAGAACTGGAAACGTAAATTATGAAACTATTTTTGGTTTGTCTCATGTGTCTTCGTCACCATGAAAATTCTCAGGTAAGTGAGGTGGATCACACCGAATCTCTTAAATACCAAGACTTATCCTTAGCCAGAATTTTCACAGGTCAAATTCCACAATCATCAACAAGATTTTTGAATTTTTAATTTTTTTTTTTTTTTTGTATTTTTGAAATTTTTGCAAACTTAAATAAATCTAGTAAGGCTTTGTAAACACAATCCTCGGCAACGGCGCCAAAAACATGACTAGGGTCTGGCAAGTGCACCAGTCTATCGTCGAGTAATAATTCACACTCTAGTGTATAGAATGGGTTCGTATCCACAGGGATCGTGCCGAAGCTTCACTAGCGTTATTTAAGTTTGTGATAGTTTGCATTCGCTTTGGTTTTTGAAAAGGTTTTTATAAAAATAGCGTAATGCATTGCAGAAATATAAATTGCAGAATGTATAAATAATAGATTCAAGAAATATAGAGGCTAGGTATGGTGGTTGGACTCCCTCCCTTCTTCATATTTGGCATGACCGGTGTATAACATAGTTATTTAGATTATGTTCGGCGGTGAATTATCCTTGTTATAGTAATACCTTACAATTACACTATGTCTATTAAAGTTTCCCTACGTTAGGGTTTAGGTATACAATGTGTTGCCTAATGTGCCAACATCATAATCATACGATAACTTGATGAACAAGGAAAATAAAGTGCAGAAGATAAAGAACACAATGAGTTTGTTAACCCAGTTCAGTGCAACTCACTTACGTCAGGGGGATACCAATCCAGGAATGAATCCACTATGATAGTTCCAATTCAAAGCTAAACAATCCCAGTTTAAAACTTATCACTTAGACACTACCCGTGCTAATTCTACCTTGCTCCTCACAAGATATGACAACCTCCGGTCACTTCCTAGCTATCCTACCTTGCTCCTCACAAGGATTTTAACAAGTTATCCTACCTTGCTCCTCACAAGGATTTTAAATAACAAACTCAATGATGGAGACGCACTCCTAACCTAAAGAAACAACTCGTGCTTCAAAGCTTTGAGTGATTCAAAGTTCAATTCTTGTTTCAAATTAGAACCAAGAAAGGAACAGCTCTGTGCTTAAAAGCTTAAGAGCTAAATACAACCCTAGTTCAAGTCTCAATGAAAACAAGAAACAAAGGGACAAAGACTCGAAATCCTAAGGACTAGATTTATTAATATTGATTTCGGTGAATAAAACATGTCTTCAGTCTTCCTTTATATAGAACGAGATCTAGTAGCTGACCATCGTATTCTTCAAGAAACAAACTTAATCTTTTAACAAAGATATGTTTGTTTTAATTTTTTTTGAATCTTCTAGTAACAAACCGACCTTTTTAAATCTTTTCTGAATCTTTTTCAATCTTTCAGCTCGTTCCTTGGCGCGCAAGCTAGCGTGGATATGTTTGTTTCAAAACAAATCTTTTTCAAAAGATCAGACACAAATAATGAAAGCGCGTTTTTAGGGCATTCAGTTCGGGTACCTCATGTGTGCACATAGTTCACCACATCTGGACCAAAGTCTTATTTTAACAAATGAAGCCAACCCTAAAATACACTCAACCTCACAGGTTGAAAACACTAACAATCTCCCCCTTTGGCAAATTGTGGCTAAAATAACCTTTGGAATCAGCCAACTAACTTTGGAGAGAATCATTAGAACATCAGAGGTGTTGCAGCAGCGGAATCTTGCCTTATATCTTCTGAGAGAATAAAACTCCCAACATACAAGCATGGTGATGAATCATGCACACAGTAAAGAGTGGAAGTGTCTTCAGCAGCTTCAGTAAAATACTTTACTCCCCCTAAATTCAAGCACCATCTTCAGCAGTCTTCAAAGGATCAGTCTTCATTCGTCTGGTCTTCAAAGTCTTCAGAAAGATGTGCAGAATACAAGCACATTTTGTCTTCGACGATGTGCATACATCTGGTATCATATCATGTACCAAAGAAAACATATTGCACTACCTTACCTCTTACTCCCCCTGGATATACTACTTATCTTTTCTCCCCCTTTTTAGCCATAATATTGATAAAAAGTTAAGATCAGAAAGAGTAATAAAAAAGTATTGGGGCCATTAATTGTGCAATTTACTGAGTAGATGGATTTATTGACAAATGTTCTAAGCACCACACATAACCAAGGTCTTCAGAAAGAGATGCTTCAGTAGTCTTCAATTTCTTAAGTATTTGTCTTCACATAATCCATATAGTCTAGCAATCCATAGTCTTGTAGTCTTCACTTTTCATGGTTGCTATATGTGCATTCATAGTAAAGCATGTACAAGTTACCCATATTTCTATGACTGTAACTAAGTCACCCATATTGCTATGACTGTGACTCGAATCACCCATATTTCTATGACTGTGATCCTAAGCATAAAGGTCATCCATATTTCTATGATCATGACTAAGCACAATGAATCATCCATATTGCTATGATTATGATTATGCCATATGCTTACAAACTTAAATGCTTTTGAGTTGCTTTGCACATATTCTACTCTTCCTAAACCAGATATACCAAAAGGTCATTCTTTGACTTTGCCTTCAGTAATACTCTTGCAGATAGCAAAATTTGTAGTCTTCAGCTCTGGATAGGATTCTTCTCTTCTTCTCAGAGGCTCCAATGTGGACCACATTGAGCTCTACATCCGGATCTTCTACATAGTTCTTCATCACAGTGTGAAAGGTGGAATAATCTTGATATATGAAGTTGAGAAAAACCTGTGATGTCTGCCTTTGGATAGCGTGCATAAACAAACGGAAGTAATAGGCAGGTCTCCGTTGCACGCTTCAATAGCAAGGTTGCTATTGATCATCAAGAAGGCAAATACCAAGTTTGCCTCTTAATGTTTCAAACTTACTTGCATCCAAAGCCTTTGTAAAAATGTCAGCCAGTTGATTGTCTGTGGCTACATGCTCTAGGGTTACAATCTTGTCTTCAACTAGATCTCTGATAAAATGGTGATGAATATCAATGTGCTTGGTCCTACTATGTTGGATAGGATTCTTGGAAATATTTATCGCACTCCTATTGTCACAGTATAATGTGAGCACATCTTGCTCCACATTGTACTCACTCAACATCTGCTTCATCCAAAGTAATTGAGAACAAATGCTTCCTACTGCAATATACTCAGCTTCTGCTGTTGAAAGAGCTACACAATTTTGTTTGTTGCTGAACCATGAAATTAGGTTGTTGCCCAGAAAGAAACATCCACCTGAGGTACTCTTCCGATCATCTGTACTGCCTGCCCAGTCAGCATCACAATACCCTGTTAACCTTGAGTCTTCACCATGAGAGTACATAATACCATAGTCACTTGTGCCATTCCCATACTTTAGAATTCTCTTGACTTGTGTGAGATGACTCATCTTAGGCTCAGCTTGGTATCTAGCACATACACCAACTGCAAACGAGATATCGGGCCTACTTGCTGTAAGGTAAAGTAGACTGCCAATGATGCTTCTGTATAAGCTTTGATCAACACTAACACCTTTCTCATCTTTGGTGAGTTTAATATGAGTTGCTGTAGGAGTTCTCTTGTGTGTTGCACTCTCCATTCCAAACTTCTTCACAATATTCTTGGCATATTTGCTTTGAGAGATGAATATTGTGTCTTCCATTTGCTTTACTTGTAGACCAAGAAAATAGGTTAATTCACCTACAAGGCTCATCTCAAATTCAAATTGCATTTGATTCACAAATTGTTTCACCAAAGCATATGTCATGCCACCAAACACAATATAACCTACATAGATTTGTGCTATCATGAGCTTTCCTTTTTCTTCTCTCACAAACAAGGTCTTGTCCGTTTCACCTTTTCTATACCCTTGCTGTAGAAGAAACTTGGTTAGCCTTTCATACCAAGCCCTAGGAGCTTGCTTCAACCCATACAAAGCTTTCTTCAATCTGTAGACATGATATGGGAGATTAGGATCAACAAATCCCTTTGGTTGTGCTACATACACTTCTTCATTCAAGTGCCCATTGAGGAAGGCACTCTTCACATCCATTTGAAAAAGCTTGAACTTCAAAATACATGCCACCCCTAGAAGTAATCTTATAGACTCAAGACGAGCTTCTGGAGCAAAGGTTTCATCAAAGTCTACTCCTTCAATCTGAGAGTATCCTTGTGCTACAAGCCTTGCCTTGTTCCTTGTGACAACACCACTTTCATCAGACTTGTTCCTATACACCCACTTGGTGCCTATGATGTTGACCCCATCAGGTCTTGGAACTAAGTCCCACACCTCATTCCTCTTGAACTCGTTCAACTCTTCTTGCATTGCATTAATCCAACATTCATCTGTCAAAGCTTCCTTAACATTCTTTGGTTCTATGGTGGATACAAAGCAAGCATTAGAGATTACCTCCCTTGACCTAGTCATGACTGGTAATTCTGGATTTCCTATGATGAGCTCTTTAGGATGATTCTTCTGAACTCTGATGGAAGGACCCTTGCTTGTCTGTCCTTGATCTGGCTCTTGATATGCTTTCTCAGAATTTTCTTCAACTTCAGAGTCTTCAGGTAGGGGGTCTGATGTGACCACATCTGGTTCCACATCGTGCACTTTAGATGTCGCCTGATGTTGAAAAATTTGATGTGACTTCTGGATTTGCTTGTCAATTTGGCCTTCACCACATATATCTCCTTCAATAGTGAGCTTTGGTGGCCCTCTGATGGCTTCTTTAGGAACAAGTTGTTGAGGCAAAACCCATTTTTGATATGTGTTTTAATGACAACAAACCTTGTGGAATAAATGTTAAGTTTTATGAATGGTGATCTACTGATGTTTGCACTTGAGTTTTTGTTGAAAGATAGATAATGACAAAAGTGGACGAGCTAGAGGTCACTCACGTCAACAAGTGCAATTTATATACTCAAACAATGAAAGAATTGGAGTAGCATCAGATGATAACAAAAGTAGCATCACAAGCTTCATGAAGATTTTTAAAGGATGTTGTTTGAAGCATAAAAGGTTTCATGGGAAGGTTTAACAACAAAGTGACTTTTATGATTAATAGTCTTCCTCATCATCACAAAGTTCACAATGAGTATTGAAGATTCAAGGAAGAATATGAAGATCATAGTTGAAGAATCAAGATGGAAAAACTTGCATCACAAGCTACACAAGAATATATTTGATGTTATTATGTCAAAACTCACATTGAGTTTTGTTACATGCTTTGAATATTTACATCTACAATTAACAACAATGGTAATGATGCATATGTTGAAGATCGTCAAAACCTACTCAAAGTTTTATCTTATCAAAGTTTCTAAAGATGAGAAAGTTTGAGAATTATCTTCCTTGAGTTTTCAAAGGAATTTATCTACAAGGCATAAATGTTTTTATCATTCTCTAAAATATAAAATGATAATCCTCATGATGAGTACTCTCACGCCTCCACTATATCACATCAAAGATACTCAATGAACAAGCAACAATATGTGCAAAACATAAAAGAAGAATTATGGAATGTTTTGCAACAACAAAAGATTTCAAAGTTGATTAACCAATGAAAGAAACATTATCAACTCTTATGAAATAATGTTCTCATCATGAACATGTCCATTTCCCTCTAGAGCATTCATATCAATTCAGCAAAATGACAAGAATCAACTTTGAAGAAGAAATCATTTCAAAAGTTGAAATATTTATAAGTCAGGAGAACATTCTCAGGATGGTCTCCCAAGTTTGCGTGTTCAAGGATAATCACTTTTCCATAAGTCAACTTGGTACATGACATGAATGAATTTTTATATGGGAGTTATTTCAAGAACCACAACAGCAAGAATAAGTAACTTAAGGCAAGGAATACATTTTGATTCTTGGAAGTGCTTTTAAGGAAGAAAAAGCTCACAATTATTCACAAGGCCTTATGTTCTCCAAGAATATCATTAGAGAAATTATCTAGACCAATGAGAAGTAGACAAAGAGATTCTACAGCTTGCAAAGAAGCTTCAAATCTGATCCAAGTACAAAAGGGATGACAAAAGAAACAATTCTTATCCATACAAGTGTTTAAACTTTACTATTCACTTGTCCTTGCAAGGACTCATGAATAGTGGATATGATAGGCTTCAAATAGTGTTTTACAACTGTCATACAGCTTGCAACAACTAGAGAAATTCGTTGGCTTCTCTTTCTTGCACAAGCAGCATGGTCTCCAGCAAACAGGAGAATGGTCTCCCAGATTTTGCCTACAAGCTACAATCTTATCCAAAAACTATTTCCACACATGGACTATTGTTTTGCAACAGATATATCATCATTAACAGCTCATTACAGTTGGCATAAATAATTTCTCTTATATCCCTACAGCTCCACATATCAGAGACCATAAGAAGAATGGTCTACAGGCTCACTTAAAGTACAAATTTGAATGGACTGTTTTGCCCATCTCACAACAGCTATTTCCACACTCTCAACTGTCATATTTAAAGTTCAAATATCAGAAGAACCTCTCCATCTATAAATAGCATGGTTGGAATCATTTGAAGAGTAAGAGTTGAAGCTACAAATCATCAAACACTTGTTTTTCTCAACTAGTCACGAAACTCTTCTTTTATTACTCACACTCAAGATCTTCATTCTCATCAATACTTCTGAGTTTATTGAGTAACTTTATTTGCTTCTCAAACTAACCTTTGAGTTTCTAAAAGCAAATACATCAAGAGACCACTTTCCAACACAATCCACTTTTAAGTGATTGTATCTTTGTCTCTTCATTTTACCACTCACACTCCAACTCTCTATCAACTCTTGGATCAAATATTATTGAGTGTATTTTGTATAAGCTTCTCAAACTAGTTTTGAGTTTGTGTTTAAGCTTAGATCCGAAACCAATTCCTTTGTAAAACAAAGATTGGCTCAAGTCAATACGTAACTATTGATTGAGTGACACCCTTACTAGCTTGTAGGGCTGGGGTAGATTTAAGCTTGTAGGGCTTAAGGTTTTTGATCTCGGTTTAGATCAAAGAAGATTTGTATTTGAGATCGGTAGCATCTCAAAGAACATAGTGGAAAACTCACAGGCGTGGGGACTGGACTAGCCCAAGATTCGGGTGAACCAGTATAACTTTTGTGTGTGAATCTCTCTTACGTTTAAATCTTTATTTACTATAAACACACATCACACATACCACTTGATTTACATTTAAATTGAATTCTCACGCAGCAAAGACCATTCAGAGAACATTCTCCGAACTGGTAGTTTTATATTTCACTAACATTTATCCAAGTATACACTTGAGATCAATTTTGTAGAGTGCAGGTTTAAATTTTAAAAGGGTCACAATTCAAACCCCCCCCCCCCCCCCCCTTTCTTGTGACTATTTCTTCCACTTCACAAGTTTCTTCATTCCCTTTAGATTCAGATGCCCAAGTCTTTGGTGCCATAACCTTCCTTCATCTTCTTGACTGATAAGACATGTGGTAGACTGAGTTGTTTCTTGAGGAACCCATAAGTAGCAGTTGTCTTTTGTTCTGGCTCCTTTCATCAGAAATTCACCTTTGTCATTAGTGACCAGACACTCATTCTTTGAGAAGTCAACTT
The DNA here is from genome assembly GCA_030408175.1 of Trifolium repens. NCBI lineage: Eukaryota > Viridiplantae > Streptophyta > Magnoliopsida > Fabales > Fabaceae > Trifolium > Trifolium repens. Next base: position 39,407,104 of record CP125842.1, on the reverse strand, counting down.
TAAGCCCTTGATCAGATAGTTGGCTTATACTGATTAGATTAGCTTTCAGTCCTTTGACAAGCAGAACAATATCAAGCTCGGGCAAACCATTGTTGATTAGTTTCCCAATTCCCTTGATTTGTCCTTTAGCACCATCACCAAAGGTCACATAACTTGAAGTATATGAATTGATGTCTACCAGAAACCTTTCTTCACCTGTCATGTGTCTGGAACAACCACTATCAAAGTACCAATCTTCTTTATATGAGGCTCTGAAGGATGTGTGAGCTATATGAGCAGCTACTTTGACTTTTGGCTTCCATTTTTTCTTGGTTTTGGCCATTCTATGATATACTCTAGGTTGAGGTTTCTTCTTTGGATAACCATAGAGCTTATAACAGAAGGATTTCATATGGCCATACTTACCACAATAGTGACACTTCAAGGAAGTGGATTTTCTTTTGTTCACAGGTTTCTGATGTGGTGCAGGATGTGGCAACATCTTGAAGTCAGATCTGTTTTAAGTAGGAACAAAGTTTGATTCTAGGTTTCTGATGATTTCTGATACTAAGAATCTCATTAAGCTTCTTTGTTCCCGTACCAAGCATCCTAACAGATTTGGTCATGATTTCCAAATTAGAAGTTACTAGCTTGACTTCATCTTCAAGGTTGGTTACTATTGCATGTAGCTTCTGTTCTTTCATCTTGAGTTTATTAATGATAGCCCTTTGTTCTCCAGCTGTTGATTTTTCTGACTTAAGTTGATAAATGGTAATCTCTAGTTCTGCATTCTTTCTGCATACTTCTTCACTTCTGATGCATAGATCTTTGTATGCTGAGACTAGTTCCTCGTAAGTGAGATCTTCATCACATGAGTCATTATCGGAAAAACACACACTAGTCATGGCACTCACATGATTGGAAGCTTTATTAACCAACTCATTCTCAGAGTCATCTTCATCAGACCAGCTTACAGATAGCTCCTTCTTTTAATTCTTCAGATAGGACATTCAGATTTATAGTGACCATATACTTCACATTCACGGCATTGAACATCTCTGTCTTGAATTGGTTTGTCATTAGTTTTGGTTTTTGCTGAAGTATTTCCTTGTTTCCTGATGTCAAACTGGATGTGCTCCACATTGCTCCTTGGTCTTCTACCCACATTCTTCAAGATTTTATTAAATTGTTTTCCAAGAAGAGCTATATCATCTGAGAGGTCTTCTTTATCAACTTCCTCACTATCAGTGTTGGAGGTAAAGACTGTGCTTTTCCCTTTCTTCTCAGGTTTATTACTGAAGTTCATCTCAAAGGTTTGAAGAGAGCCTAAAACTTCTTCTACTTTCATACTGGTAATGTCTTGAGCTTCTTCAATAGCTGTGACCTTCATGTCAAACCTCTTTGGTAAAGATCTAAGGATTTTCCTTACCAGCTTCTCATCGATAGCCTTTCTCCCAAGGAATCAAAGGAGTTTTCTAGGTCAAGAACGTTCATGTGAAAGTCATAAATAGTCTCTTCTTCCTTCATTCTGAGATTCTCAAATTTTGTGTACAGAAGTTGAAGTCTTGAGCTTTTCACCTTGGAGGTCCCTTCATGGGTTGTCTTGAGTATCTCCCAAGCATCTTTGGCAACAGTACATTGTTTGATGAGTCTGAACATGTTTTTGTCCACTCCATTGAATAATGCATTTAAAGCTTTATTGTTGCCAAGAGCAAGTGTATCTTCTGCTGGAGTCCAATCTTCTTATGGTTTGAGTACTTCTGTATAAGCTACATTAGCATCCTTGACTTTGGGATGTTCCCAACCTTTTAGCACTGCTTTCCAAGTTCTACTATCAATGGATTTCAAGAAAGCAGCCATGCGTGACTTCCAATAGTCATAGTTTGTGCCATCCAGAAGAGGTAGTTTGCTGACCAAAGTCCCGTCCTTGTCCATGGTTCGGGAAAGTATCTTCCCTGGAGCTCACCCTAAAACAGAACAGGGTGCCTGCTCTATTGCCAATTGAAATTCCGGTAGCAAGTTACAGATGTGCAGCGTGATGTGGAGCACGTTAGGGTTTAGGTATACGATGTGTTGCCTAATGTGACAACATCATAATCATACGATAACTTGATGAACAAGGAAAATAAAGTGCAGAAGATAAAGAACACAATGAGTTTGTTAACCAAGTTCAGTGCAACTCACTTACGTCTGGGGGATACCAATCTAGGAATGAATCCACTATGATAGTTCCAATTCAAAGCTAAACAATCCCAGTTTACAACTTATCACTTAGATACTACCCGTGCTAATTCTACCTTGCTCCTCACAAGATATGACAACCTCCGGTCACTTCCTAGCTATCCTACCTTGCTCCTCACAAGGACCTTGCTCCTCACAAGGACCTTGCTCCTCACAAGGATTTTAACAAGCTATCCTACCTTGCTCCTCACAAGGATTTTAAATAACAAACTCAATGATGGAGACACACTCCTAACCTAAAGAACCAACTCGTGCTTCAAAGCTTTGAGTGATTCAAAGTTCAATTCTTGTTACAAATTAGAACCAAGAAAGGAACAACTTTGTGCTTAAAAGTTAAAGAGCTAAATACAACCGTAGTTCAAGTCTCAATGGAAACAAGAAACAAAGGGACAAAGACTCGAAATCCTAAAGACTAGATTTATGAATATTGATTTCGGTGAATAAAACATGTCTTCAGTCTTCCTTTATATAGAACGAGATCTGGTAGCTGGCCATCGTAGTCTTCAAGAAACAAACTTAATCTTTTAACAAAGATATGTTTGTTTTAAATCTTTTTGAATCTTCTAGTAACACACCGACCTTTTTAAATCTTTTCTAAATCTTTTTCAATCTTTCAGCTCGTTCCTTGGTGCGCAAGCTAGCGTGGAGATGTTTGTTTCAAAATAAATCTTTTGCAAAAGATCACACGCAAATAATGAAAGCGCGTTTTTAGGGCATTCAGTTCAGGTACCTCATGTGTGCACATAGTTCACCACATCTGGACCAAAGACTTATTTTAACAAATGAAGCCAAACTTAAAATACACTCAACCTCACAGGTTGAAAACACTAACATTAACAACTAAGGTACCTACGAGAGCCTAACCTCGATGTGTCACATACCCTAATTACTAAGTGAGTTGTTTATAAACATGCATTATGCTCTTTACCAACTAAGGTCCTAGTATCGGGCTGTTCATCTTCTAAGTGCTCAGATCACACCTAGTGCATGATTCCTCTTCTAACTGCTTAGTTCACGACTAGTTCAGGATGTTACCGTCTCTATTCACCTAGAATTATTTACTACGAGTTCCAGACCATATCAAGTCAAAACCTGATATTAATTCTATGGGCGCTCTGGCATATCCGGCCAGATTACGAGATACATTATTAAAGTGCGCAAAAGTAAATAACAAACATAATTGTCATACCCCAATTTTTGACCTAAGATCCCACCATTCTTTATCATATTGGTTTTCGTTGAATTTTCTTTCGAATACGTAACTTAGCTCATTTGGTAGTGAAGAGAGTGTACAAAGGATTGTGAGTATAAGGTCTCGGATTCAAATCTCACCTTTATCTTCTTTTTGCAATTTTTTTTTTCCTTTTATTTTATTCTTTTATTTTGTCTTTAACTCTATTTTTATCTCTATTCAAAAATCACAAAAAAAATCGTATTTTTAATTATACTTCTTTGTTTTATTATTAGTTTTTAATTTAAATAGTAGAAACAAAAGTCAAACAAAAAATAGAAAAGGTAAAGAACCTTTGAATTATGACAAATCAATTCCAAAAGGGAAAATTCTCATTCATTCTTAAACCACATTCAAGCCACATAATTCCCTTCCAAAAATCACAATAGTCAGAATTCAATTCTCAAACCCTATTTGTTCACATATAAATGGCAAAGCAATTGTTCACTCAAAAAAAAAAAAACTAGGACTCACACACAGCCATATTCAAAAGTCAAGTCCAAAAAAAATCATAAACAAAAAGAACAAACAGTGGCCACGCCACTCTTCTTCCTCATCAAACCACCATCACCATTTTCTTTAACACCACATAACCACCATTATCATAACATCATATCATCATCAACCTCAATCTCTACCATCACCATTACACTACCAATCCTTCCTTCCACCTCCATCACCATTACACTACCAATCCCAACCCTTCACCTTCTCAATTTAATCACCATAAATCATCATCATCATCATCATCATCAATATTTACCATCACAACAAAACCACCAATTTCATTCATAACCACTCAAACCAAAATCCAAACAACCAAAATCATAAACATAACAAAGAAACCAAATCACAATCACATAAATCACCACCATCGTCGACCATTAAAATCAACAAACAGAACCCAAAAGACAAGAAGCAGCAGATCAAGAAGAAAGAAACAGAGGGAATCAAAACCAAAGTAGAACCATAACTTCCGTCACCGTCGAGACCGGAAGACTACCGCGCAAGAGCCGCAAAAGATGTCGGACTACCGCTGCATCACCGCCGAAAGCCACCGTTGGTGTCTCTAACTCTCGCGCGCGATTCATCTCTCTCGGTACCGGACCTCACTCTCTCCCTCGTGTCTGTCTTCAGGTTCTGTTTGTTTCCATCAGTTTCTTTACTTGTTTTTTTTGTTTATTTGTTATTTATTTATTTACTTATTTATTTAGTTAGTTATTTTTTTTAATTTATTAATTGGGCACCGTATTGTTTAAGGCTGATACTATTGACTTGATTTGCACTCCCTGTTACCATTCTTTATTCATTTACTTGTATGATTTGCTTTTGTCTTGTTAATATGTGGGCTAAACTCATTTAATTCATTTTAACTCTACTACCATAAAATAAAACCCAAAAATATGGTTTCTAATTCCTTAAATTAATTAACTATTTTTCATAACAAATTGGAGTAAAAAAGGAGATTGGCGAATGTACATTCGCATGTCTCTCGAACGATTGGGGGCTTAGCGTGACGCTTTGTCGACAGTCGTTCATCTTCCTAAACATTAAAATCAACTCGACTCATCAAATCAATCTTTTTTCTTGCCTCAGTGCAATTCAAATCAAAACAAATCATTTTTATAAATAAAATTAATCAACACACAAATATTTTTTACAAAGAACTACGTAGCTTTGAATTTCCCGTTGCACTTGGGAATACGTAGGAGCGGGATCCAACAACCGTCGAGCACACTAATAAAACACTAATTTTTTTTTTCATTTTTGTAAATAATTTAATAAAAAAGTATGTAAATAAAAAAAAAATTTATAATAAAAGCAAGCAAACAAATTTTCAACTTTAAACCTTTAACTAATTAGGAGGTTCCCGTTGAGTACAACGGATGTGAGGGGTGCTAATACCTTCCCCTTGCATAACCTACTCCCGAACCCAAAAATGGTTGCGATGACCTTTCCTTTCCATCCTTCGAGGGTTTTATCGACGTCTCCCTTTAATAAAAAACTTCGGTGGCGACTCTGTAGTCATTCGAGCGTTCATTACGCTCGGACATTTTTCGCGGCGCGACAGCTGGCGACTCTGCTGGGGACAAACTTAGAGAGTTAAGCCTATTCTTGTTAGTTTTAGGGTTGAGTTTTATTTGATTGTTTGCTCGCTTTCTTTTTATTTTATTTTATGTTATTTTATTTTTCTTTCTACTTTGCTTTTACTCTTTATTTCTATATTATTTGTATATATATCAATTGTGGGGGTTACTATTTGAGTGAAGCTTTATACCCGAGCTTGAGAAAAACCATAAGCATAAGTTAGGAGTTGTGTAGTATGGACTTATGGGATGTACATCCCAATGAGTGGTATACAAAGACTCCGCCTAGAGTAGATCTGTCCAAAAGTTTGTCCGGAATTGGCTAGCCCATAAGCTTGACAAAATTTTGGAATATGGTCAATGACTCTAGGGACCTTTTTAGAACACAATAATTTCATCTAAGGGAGACCCTTGCAAGATCTCACCACGAGGTGGCTAGACCAATCTGGTGAGGAATCTCATGTGGGTCTGTGACCTTAGTTGTCGAACTTAAACAAACAAAAATCCTTGAGCCATCCTTGTGAGGGTTTGGGTAAAAACACTTAGAACCACCCTACTTTAGGGAGCCCTCCTATATATATTATTCTATCATCTTTCCCAAAATGCATCATGCATGAAAAAACTTTTTCCATTAATTTCCAACAGACTTAGAGGGATGACATTGTAAACACCATATATTTTGTCAGACTTATTTTGAAAAGTTATCCTTCATGATGTTCACAATTGCCTTATCACCTCAAAGTCCTTTGAAAATCAAAATAAAAACCGTCTCTTTTACATAATATATCATGCATCATAATGCATTCCTAAGTCTCAAAATCGAGTCTCATATCTTTTTCTCTCTCTTCCATAGTCAAGGGAAAAGTGGCCCGACGTATCCATTACAAGTCTACTCGTACCTACGGCACTCGATCAAACATAAGAAAGAAAATGGATCAACTTGAGCAAGAGAATCAAGCACTCCGTGAAGAAGTAACGTCTATGAAGGCTGAGATAGAGAAGCTAACTGCTACGATGACAACTGTGTTGGCTACTCAGGCTCAACAATCGGTCCCTCAGATTACCTGTACCTCTTTGGTTCAGCCAACTTCAACTGTACCTACTAGCACTCCTCAGCATACTATGCCCAAAGGTTACCCATGGGGCATGCCACAACATGTGTTTAGTGAAGGATTTCGACCCACAGTTTCTGAAATCCAAGCCTCTATTACTCAGCAAGCAGTGCCGACTCCTCAGCCCGGCATATCATTTCCTCAAGCTATGGTGACCTATTCAGCACCTCTGATCCACACCAATCTGCAAGATCATGGACCTATCTTTCATTCTGAAAGTGTAGGAGGGTTTGATAGAGTGGATGACCTACAAGACAAATACAATGAAATGCACCGAGAAATGAGGGCTCTCCGTGGAAAAGAATTGTTTGGTCAAAATGCGCATGAACTCTGTTTGGTTCCTAATGTTGTGATTCCGCATAAATTCAAGGTCCCAGACTTTGAGAAGTATAAGGGAAACACTTGCCCTAGAGCTCATCTAGTGATGTATGCGAGAAAGATGTCAACTCAGACCGACAATGACAAGCTACTCATCCACTATTTTCAGGACAGTTTGACCGGTGCCGCACTAAGGTGGTACATGGACCTAAATAGTGCTGATATCCGCACCTTTAATGACCTGGTAAGTGCTTTCGTTCGACAATACAACTACAATTCATACTTGGCCCCAGATAGGGACGAACTTCGGGCTTTGACTCAAAGAGAAAAAGAGTCTTTCAAAGAGTATGCACAACGGTGGAGAGAACTTGCTGCACAAATCCGTCCACCTTTGGAGGAAAAAGAGTTGACCAAGTTGTTCCTCAACACTCTCAGCCCATTTTATTACAAGAAGATGGTCGCCAGCGCGCCAAACAATTTTACCGAGATGGTAGGAATGGGAATGCGTCTCGAGGAAGGAGTCCGAGAAGGACGTTTGGTGAATGGGAATGCCCCGACTAACAGCGCAAAGAAGTTTGGGAATAATTATCCAATAAAGAAAGAGCAAGAGGTTGGCATGCTGACTCATGGAGGACCCCAGTCAAGATATCCAGTTTACCCACATGTTGCTGCTATCTCACATATTCCTCAACAACCCTTCAACCAGCAATATCGTGCTCAAAGAACTCAATCCTTTGACGCTATACCAATGAAATATGCAGACTTGCTCCCTGCTCTGCTTGCAAGGAACCTTGTCCAAACCAAACCACCTCCTCCTGTGCCTGAAAGACTGCTACTTGGTATCGTGCCGACCTCACATGTGCTTTCCACCAAGGAGCACCGGGACATGATGTTGAACACTGTTATGCTCTTAAGAAAGAGGTTCAAAACTTGCTCCGTGCCAACTTGTTAACCTTTAGAGATTCAAAATCAGATGTCAAGATTAACCCTTTGTCGAACCATGGGTCCTTTTGTCTACTTGAGTCAAGATTATCAAGGAAGCTCATCCCTAAGAACATTAGGCCTTTAATCTCAAATTGCAATTTCCTTCTTGCCAAGTATTTGTTTGCTTTTTAAAATTGTACTTTTTGAAATAAAATGAGCATGCATGTTTTCAGAATTCATCAATTCATATTTACTCTTTTCTTGTTCCATCACAAATGGCAATGCTTTTCCATTTCACTTTTCATGTTAACAAACTTGAGGGGAGAATGATGTAAACTAAATGGTTAAAATTGTTGATGTGCTTTCATTAGTTAGACATGGTTGATGAAATAAGGCATTGTTTCATTTCCAAAACACTGGAAAAATAAGGAGATAATCCGTAGTCAACCCCTTTGAGCCAGAAGTTGGTGTTTCTTTTTATTATAAAAAACCCTTAATCTTAACCCGGGGTAGGGTAGTCTTTCAGTTAATTCAATGATACACCTCAATGCAACAGGATCGACCCATCTAAGGTGGAGGAGGTCGTGAGTGGACAAAACTCACAATAACCCGTGACAGTCACAATTCTCGTATATAAAAAAAAAAGCCCGGTAAGCAAAAAGGCTTAGGAAAAATTCAGGGCATCCCGATGGACCGAAAATCCAAAATAATTGGTCCATGCAAAAATAAGGGATTAAAAAAAAATAAAAAATGAAAACAAGCTTGTAAATGAAAATAAGTGACTGCCACTTCAAGAATTCCATCAAAGCTTCGACCAGAGCGTCAACCTCAAACATCATTGCCGAAATACTCTTCTCAACTAAGGCGTTAGTCGAATTAATTGAATATAGGAATGGAGGACATCAAGGAAGAATGGGTGGATTAAAACAAAACTTTGAGCCTAATAATAATCTTTTTTTCAAAACCGTGAACCAGGCCACGTTATAACCCTCAAAAGACCTAATTGAAGCTAGGTTCACTATGAAAGCATAATCAGCAAAATCATTATAAAATAAAACTGACTCCACCTGCTGGTTGAGTAACTATCACACACACCACATGTGTTTTCCATAAAATTTTCCAATCCCAAAACTTGCATTGCATTGCATCAAAAACACTTTTCAAAAGAAAGCAATTTTGTTGGCAAATCTATATTTGGCATCAAGGAAATTCAAGCAAATGGTCTAATTGAGGGCGAATCGACTCAAAACGCTCCTAACTTGGGGCAAGTTACCTCAGGATCCAGCCAATCAGGGGCAAGTCCTTACATCAAGGGGCATACCCTTCAAAGATTCAAAGTCAAGGATTCACTCACTTGGGGCACCTCAATTGTCAGAGTACCTCCGATTTGAAGCATCTTCAACAGTGGGATCCAAAGTTATTAATCAGAACTGTTTCATGTCTTTTGGGCATAAACTACCAACATATTCTCTCTCAATTCATGAGTCCTAGAAGCATGTAACAATGTCCGTCCCGAGAACGGATGGATTATGCAGGACAAACACAGTCATTGCTACAAAAAAAAAAAAGAGAAAAAAGAAAAAAAGCTCGCTAAGTCGAAAACCTGAAAAGGCGGCTTAGGCAAAAAAGAGCGTCCCGATGGATTGAAAACCCGAAAGGGCAGTCCAGGCAAAAATTAGGGGCATACAAAAAAGATATATATACATATATATTCCCGATGGATTGAAAACCCGAAAGGGCGATCCAGGCAAAAGTTAGGGATTCAAAATAAATAAATAAATAAATAAAAGCAAAGCATGACCGCCGAAGCGCATCCATGAGAAAGCACTCTGATTCGGTTTGCAAATGGCGACTTCTGCAAGACTTCTGATTAATGGGTTTTATCCCCAAGGAGTGTTTATTGCCCCAATGTTGGCTTAATTCATCTGTCATGATGTTATCTCCAATGAAGACTATCAAGTGGTTGTACAAGAATGTCGGTCCTCTTCCCATTTTATCTTCCCAATCTTGTCTCGTCCAGTTATATACAGTCACACTGTCATACAAATACAAGTTTCGTACACACATTCATACATACTTCATGCATACATTCATACCTACATGCATATAAGCATTCAACCTTACATACATACAACATGCTAACAAAATCGTTCATACATGATTGCATTGACCATCATACGTCTTGCTTCAGTTATCTCGCAAAAAAGAGTCATCCCCAGTGTGTCTGGTCCAGAGATGTCTCCATCAAGCATATTTCACAAAAAAAAAGTCATACCCACTGTGTTTGGTCCAGAGATGTCTCCATCAAGCATATTTCACAATAAAAGAGTCATCCCCAGTGTGTCTGGTCCAGAGATGTCTCCATCAAGCATATTTCACAAAAAAGAGTCATCCCCAGTGTGTCTGGTCCAGAGATGTCTCCATCAAACATATTCCAAGTAGCATATTTTGCAAACAACCAATTTGCAAACTTACGTTTAATTTCCCCAAAAAGTCATCTCCAGTGTGTCTGGTCAAGACAATTTCTCCTTTTCATGTCCTGCTCTCCTACAATGACAGCAGACAAATATTTTTCCTTGTTATGTCCTGCTCTCCTACAATGATAGCGGACAATATTTTTCTTGTTGTGTCTTGCTCTCCCACAATGACGGCAGACATTATCTTTTACTTTTGTGTCCTTGCTCTCCTACAATGACGGCGGACCATGTCTTTATTTTCCATGTCTTGCTCTCCCACAATGACAGCAAACATTTGCTTTTACCTTTGTGTCCTTGCTCTCCTACAATGACGGCGGACCATGTCTTTATTTTCCATGTCCTGCTCTCCCACAATGACAGCAGACATTTGCTTTTACCTTTGTGTCCTTGCTCTCCTACAATGACGGCGGACCGTGTCTTTATTTTCCATGTCTTGCTCTCCCACAATGATGGCAGACATTATCTTTTGCTTTTGTGTCCTTGCTCTCCTACAATGACGGCGGACCGTGTCTTTATTTTCCATGTCTTGCTCTCCCTCAATGACGGCAGACATTATCTTTTGCTTTTGTGTCCTTGCTCTCCTACAATGACGGCGGACCGTGTCTTTATTTTCCATGTCCTGCTCTCCCACATTGACAGCGGACAATGCCTTTTCATTTTACGTCAGACCACATTGACAGCGGACAATGCCTTTTCATTTTATGTCCTTGCTCTCCCACATTGATAGCGGACAATGCTTTATCTTTTGTCTCGTTCTCCTACATTGACAACAAACAATATCCCCTTTTACTTTGGCCTTACTCTCTTACATTGACAGTAGCCAACGTCTCTTTCAGCAAAATTACCTTGCACCAACACGGTAGGTAATGGCTGTCAAGTTTTTCCCTAGTGCTTGTAGTTTACATCTAGCATTCACATTTGCATCATGAGCATTTTTGGCATCTTAGGTCCAAAATTGTGTTATTTTCTGTATTTAAGTCTCTTCATCCTGCCGATACAAAGATTTCATCTTCATATCTTCAGATAAAGAAACTTAAATAGGGGCATCTGTCATACCCCAATTTTTGACCTAAGATCCCACCATTTTTTATCATATTGATTTTCGTTGCATTTTCTTTCGAATACGTAACTTAGCTCATTTGGTAGTGAAGAGAGTGTACAAAGGATTGTGAGTATAAGGTCTCGGATTCAAATCTCACCTTTATCATCTTTTTGCAATTTTTTTCTTTTATTTTATTCTTTTATTTTGTCTTTAACTCTATTTTTATCTCTATTCAAAAATCACAAAAAAAAAATCGTATTTTTAATTATACTTCTTTGTTTTATTATTAGTTTTTAATTTAAATAGTAGAAACAAAAGTCAAACAAAAAAGAGAAAAGGGAAAGAACCTTTGAATTATGACAAATCAATTCCAAAAGGGAAACTTCTCATTCATTCTTAAACCACATTCAAGCCACATAATTCCCTTCCAAAAATCACAATAGTCAGAATTCAATTCTCAAACCCTATTTGTTCACATATAAATGGCAAAGCAATTGTTCACTCAAAAAAAAAAAACTAGGACTCACACACAACCATATTCAAAAGTCAAGTCCAAAAAAAATCATAAACAAAAAGAACAAACAGTGGCCACGCCACTCTTCTTCCTCATCAAACCACCATCACCATTTTCTTTAACACCACATAACCACCATTATCATAACATCATATCATCATCAACCTCAATCTCTACCATCACCATTACACTACCAATCCTTCCTTCCACCTCCATCACCATTACACTACCAATCCCAACCCTTCACCTTCTCCATTCAATCACCATAAATCATCATCATCAATATTCACCATCACAACAAAACCATGAATTACATTCATAACCACTCAAACCAAAATCCAAACAACCAAAATCATAAACATAACAAAGAAACCAAATCACAATCACATAAATCACCACCATCGTCGACCATTAAAATCAACAAACAGAACCCAAAAGACAAGAAGCAGCAGATCAAGAAGAAAGCAACGGAGGGAATCAAAACCAAAGTAGAACCATAACTTCCGTCACCGTCGAGACCGGAAGACTACCGCGCAAGAGCCGCAAATGATGTCGGACTACCGCTGCATCACCGCCGAAAGCCACCGTTGGTGTCTCTAACTCTCGCGCGCGATTCATCTCTCTCGGTACCGGACCTCACTCTCTCCCTCGTGTCTGTCTTCAGGTTCTGTTTGTTTCCATCGGTTACTTTACTTGTGTTTTTTGTTTATTTGTTATTTATTTATTTACTTATTTATTTAGTTAGTTAGTGATTTTAATTTATTAATTGGGCACCGTATTGTTTAAGGCTGATACTATTGACTTGATTTGCACTCCCTGTTACCATTCTTTATTCATTTACTTGTATGATTTGCTTTTGCCTTGTTAATATGTGGGCTAAACTCATTTAATTCATTTTAACTCTACTACCATAAAATAAAACCCAAAAATATGGTTTCTATTTCCTTAAATTAATTAACTTTTTTTCATAACAAATTGGAGTAAAAAAGGAGATTGGCGAATGTACATTCGCATGTCTCTCGAACGATCGGGGGCTTAGTGTGACGCTTTGTCGACAGTCGTTCATCTTTCTAAACATTAAAATCAACTCGACTCATCAAATCAATCTTTTTTCTTGCCTCAGTGCAATTCAAATCAAAACAAATCATTTTTATAAACAAAATTAATCAACACACAAATATTTTTTACAAAGAACTACGTAGCTTTGAATTTCCCATTGCACTTGGGAATACGTAGGAGCGGGATCCAACAACCGTCAAGCACACTAATAAAACACTAATTTTTTTTCCTTTTTGTAAATAATTTAATAAAAAAGTATGTAAATAAAAAACAAATTTTTATAATAAAAGCAAGCAAACAAATTTTCAACTTTAAACCTTTAACTAATTAGGAGGTTCCCGTTGAGTACAACGGATGTGAGGGGTGCTAATACCTTCCCCTTGCATAACCAACTCCCGAACCCGAAAATGGTTGCGATGACCTTTCCTTTCCATCCTTCGAGGGTTTTATCGACGTCTCCCTTTAATAAAAAACTTCGTTGGTGACGCTGTAGTCATTCGAGCGTTCATTACGCTCGGGCATTTTTCGCGGCGCGACAATAATACTTTAAATATCATTTAATATAACTTAGACTTAATCACATACTCCAAATATTCATAGGGGATTTCATCTTCTCCACCACAACCTAAGGTATAAATTATAAAGACTACATATTTAAATTAGAAGAATTATAACCTAAATACAAAAGCCTAAAGAAAACATACCTTGCTGAGTTAGTTTTCCTGTAAGGGGAGAAAACTATGCCCAATAGAGCTCCTCTGAACCTCTCCTTATAGTAGACAGTGTTCTACTATTTATGAATGAATAAAACAATGAAAGGGAGGCTCTATTTATAGTTTTCGTAATGGGCCTCAGCAAGGCATCGTACTGCGATGAGCTCATCGCAGTGCAATGTGAATATTCAGTTCAATTTTATAATTGATCCTGTGCATTTCATCAGCTTGGGCGCCAAGTTACTCCATCGTGCTGCGATGCAAAGATTTTCTTTAGATTTATTGCTTCTGATTTTTTGGCGAACAAGCAGCTCCCATCGTGCTGCGATGGAATGCTGATTTTCTTCACTTTTTGGGCTTTTTCTTGTCTTTTTGCATCTTGGACTCTGTCTTGATGCTTTTTCCTGCTTTTGTTGGTTTCCTTCGTATTTGGGCATGTCTTGGTCATTTTACTACTAATAATACTACTAAAAATACCGTAGAAATTCCTGTCATCACTTACTAACTTCAATCATGAAGAAGAATGTGAAGGTGGAAAAACACAAGAAGGGTGGGTTGAATTGTGTTTTGAGAATTAAAAACTTTTTCTAAGTTAGAACACGTTTGCAGCGGAAATAAACAAAAAATAAATAAGGGTGCTGAGAGAGAGAGAGAAAGACACGAAATTTATCCTGGTTCCCCTCACAAATTGAGAGTACGTACAGTCCTCTTGTTACTAACAAGAGCTTTTCACTATAATCTTCACAAGATTACAACTTGCTCAAGCACACTTGCAAGAGACTTCTCAGGTGCTCAAGTTTCAGTAAACAAGAGACTTCACAAACAAACTTAAAATCTAAGAATGATTGTTTATGGACACTTGATATACTATCAGAGGTGTTTACAAAATACAACTCAAATTGCTTTAAGACTTGAATGACAGATTGAACAAATTATGTCAGAATACTTCAGAGCCTTAAACGCAGTAATAGAACAATAGTCATTTCTTCCATTTGAGTCTTCTATTTATACTTGGATGGAAGGTGATGACCGTTGCAGAGAGATAAGGTGCCAGCTGGAATTTGTTCGTACAATTGCTAGCTGTTGATTGCCTTCTTTAGCAAAGAAATCCAATTCCACTACCTTGCAATTTGAATTATTACTCAACCATTTTGAGTAATAATAGTACAATAGTACGATCCTCAAATGCGCTCCACTTATGGATAAGATTAATGTTGTACCAACGAATATTCCTTACTGTGGATGTGACAGAGTACCAAAAAGGATTGTTCTTCAATCATTGGTTCTGATTCTGTCAGTTCTTGAGTGACGCAAATTCCTTTTGTTTCAGAGCCTGGAGTGTAGCTTCTTATGGTTCTCAGCTTCTGAAACCTTCAGAGCCTTGCTTTTGTCCTCAGAGCCACTTCCTTCAGACCTTGAATTTTAAGCTTCTGATGAACAGCGATAGGCTTTCAGAGCTTCTTTGCTTGGCTTCTCTGCTTTTATTCATAGTGCTTCTGAATGAATTTTATCTTATAATTCTGCACACTAGAATAAATATTAGTAATACCAATTGCAATTTTAATACTTTGTTATCATCAAAACCAATTAAAATCTTAGAGGTTCATGTCAGACCCACTTTGTCCCAACAATCTCCCCATTTTTGATGCTGACAAACTAAAGCATTAAAATTCAATTGTTGTTGATTTAATTATTTATGTTGACTTCAGGTTTCAAAGGTTTGCAATCTCCCCCTGAGTCTGATAATCCATAGGGTTAGGTTTGTAAGCTCCCCCTAAGTCTTATCCATAATTAATTAAAACAGTATACGAGTTAATTTATTAACTTAAATTAAATTTTCATATTTGACTCTCAGAGGCATAGTTTTGTAAGCTTTGCTTCTTAGGGTCTGATAATAATCAAAGAAGGTTTGCAATCTTCTCTTATATTATCTATGAAATTTAATTTTAGGTTGTTAAATTTTCTCCCCTTTTCAATAAAGTTCAGAATGAGAAGGATTCAGAAGAGATAGAGATATATTCAGAATGTATATGCATAACAGTTTCAGGTCTTTAAGCAGTAATAGAATCAATCAACATTAATTTTAACGCTATCCTTACTCCCCCTTTTGGCATCAGTCAGAAAGCACAGAAAATGACAGTCAAACGTGCATGACACCAAGACAGTCAAGTCAAAGAGAGGTTACAACTATGTTCATTAAATGAACTTTGTTGATTCTCATGTAGACAAGAATGCTTGAGAGCACTATAAAAAGGGAATGATTCTTCTCATTTTATTCATATAGAATAATCAAAGAGCATTGTAACAAACATACAATGGAAAGGGAAGCTGAGAAGAGTGCTTCAGGATCAAAAGAAGTGATTAAGAAGGAAGCAGAATCTTCACGTTCCGAAAGAAACATGCAGCTGTATGAAAGAAATAAGCGAGAAATAGTTTTAACAGAGTCAGAGCTTGAAGAAATAGGCTCTGACCTTGAAGATTTCTTATGGACATATGATCCTGACAAGCCTTACGAAGAGTATCAAGCTGAGGCTCAGCAAGCCCTGCGTGACTATCTTTCATATGCACGCACTGCTGAATCAGAGCCCAAGAAAGATAAGCCAGAGGCTGCTGATGTTGATTCTAAGTAGGGGTCACTATCAATGTACTAAAGAATTCTTCAATAATATTAATAAAATTTTCTGCTTTTAATTTCTTTCTTTGTCTCAGCATGTTTCTTTTATATTCACTTAATATTGTCAGAAAACTAGTTACCAGATACGCCTCATTCAGTATTGGTGCCCCGCTGTTAAACAGGCTATAATACTAAGAAGCTATTTCATGAGTAAACAGGAGTACTGATGAGGGGGACCCTTAGGTTTTTTTAAAAGCCTAGTATATTAGTTTAAAAACTGAGATGCTTTTCAACACCTCACACTAGGGTCAGTAGCCCCAAGAGTACCAGACTGAATCAGTGAATATAAATTTTAATTTTGAAAAACAAAAATAAAATTAACACACAATCAGATAAACACAGATATGGATAAGCATTAAGTTTAATTAAAAAAGATTATCCAAACAAAATACATCAGAACATATTACAAACAGGTGTTCAAACATAAGGTTAATTTTTCTCTTGAGTGAGCTTCAGTAGCATCTCCATCATTGCATCCAATCTCTTATTAGTAGCTTCACCAGCCCTGTTTAAGTCATCTCTAAAATCAGCTCTGAGTTCATCTATCTCATTCCTCATTTCTTCTTTAATGTCATTCAGAGCCTTTTGTATGGCTGGAGGAATAGTGGAAGAAGGAGAGCCTTGAATAATTTTTGGAGGAGAGCTAGGAGGAGTCTTATCAACAATGGGAGCCTTACCCTTATCTGAGCCTGCTTCATTAACGTTCTGATCAAGCATAGTGTGGTCTTCATCAGTTGCTTGATTCTCATGGATTTTAGCAGTCTCAACCACAGCAATTTGAACTGCTCTATCAACAAACAAATTTATAGCTTCTTGCTCGGCCAGCCTCTTATGTTCTGCTTCAGCAGCTATCCTAGCCTGCTCAGCATCATCAACTAGTTGGTTATACTTTTCTTCCTCCTCAAGTAACCTTGCAGCTTCTTAAACTGAAGGACCTATACTTTCCAAACGTTGACACTCTTCTTCATAATTGAAAAAGGTGAGTCTGGGAGCATGAGACTGGTTGGCAGAGTCCATGATATGGCTGATAGCATCCATGCCTTTGCCTTTGATCCTTTCCTTGACATGATCACCCAAAAGCTTCAAAGTTTCACTGAACTTTCCTTCCAAATCCTTGATTTCAGCATCCACATCAGAAGGAAAAATAAGGGTCTCTTTTTCCATGCACTTCAGTCTCTTGAGACTAATGCTGATAGCAATATCTTAGAGCTCAAGATTGGGTTCAGAGATGGGATTGAAAAAGGGTTGGCTTTTGTTGAAGGGAATGGTTGGTTCAGGTCTCTTTCTTTTTAGAGGGATGATTTTGATTTTGCTAAGGTCAATGGTGTGTTCTGGAGAGAGAGATAATGGAATTGGTTCATCATCAATGTTTATGGCTTCTTTCTTTAGCCTCTCTTGAATAGGCAAAGCAAAATCAACAGGGAGAATCAGTTCATCCACTGTCAAGGGCTTGTAGGTAGGACCATGTATAAGAGGTGTTCTGGGAGGTGTTTGAGTATTTTGGTGTTCAGATGGTGTTTGTTTAGTGGTGGTGTGGTGTTCTTGTTCAGGAGTGTTTTGGACATGTTCATCAGAGATGATTTGTTCTGGGGAGTGTGAAGGTGGTTGTTCTGGTTGTTTAGGTGAAGCAATGTGAGCTTCAGAATAAGTCATTACTTCATCCTGAATGGCTGGTGAGGAGGTGGATGGATTTTCTTGTTCAGGGACAGCATTGTTTTGTGGTGGAGTTTGGACTAAATTTATTGGTTGTTCTTGAATAGGTGTATCTTGGGGTGGTTCAGATGTGGTATTTACAAACTTGTTAATGGGGTGATTTGGTGAATCAAGATTTGAATGAATGAAAGCATCACCAGACAAGTGTGTGGTGAGGTGATCAAAGATGGAAGTGTCAATTGTTTCCTTTGGTGGATTGTCTTTAGTTTTCTTGGGAGTCTTTTTGATGGGGGTTCTTTTCAATGGAGCCTTTTTGATGGGTGTTGTTTTGTTGTGTTTGTTGAGGTTCTTAGTAGATTTTCTAAGAAGCTCTGATGAGTCAGTGCTTGTATCAGACAAAGTGCCTGCTGATGAAGATGATGATGATGGTTGTGGAGAGGGTAAAATAACTTTCAAAGGTTTGGTATAATCTATAGGGGGTTCTTGAGCCTCAGAATTGTTACCAGGATTAGGTTCAGAGACATTACCTTTTGAAGTGCCAGCAGTTTTAGGCTTAGAGACCACAGTCTTTTTCCGTTTGGCTCTGACAGGCAGGTCTTCTTCAGCAGCTGTAGGCCTTTCATTTCTCTTCTTTGATCTTCTCTCCTTCTGAACAGCTTTTCTTTGAGCAATTCTAGCAAACTGTTCCTCAGTGACCCTTTCATCATCCTCAGTAACACTGTTATCTTCAGATTTCTCTTGTGATCCCTCCTCAACTAATTCTTGTTCTACTGGTTGAGGTTTCCTTCTTGACCTAGTAATCTCCTTAGGTCCTTTGAAAATATCCCAGTTTGCTACACTGACTACCATGCTCCTGGGCATACTTACTCCAGTATCTCTTTTCACAATTTCCAAAAAGTTCTTGATAACATCCTCATTGTCATGTTCTGATATAGTTGGAAAACCATCACACCAGAAGTAGTTTTCATATATAGTCTTTAGAGGATTCTGAGGTTTCTTCAGGTCTTCTTTCTTTACTTGCTTCATGTTCACCAACACACTAGCATCATACTTGGCAGTTTGATAGACTCTTAACTTCTCTTTAGAACTCAAAATATCAGTCAGCCTTGTCAGACGAGTGATTTCAGAAATCAACCTTGGGTGATGGATCACAGAAGGTGATTTTGTTCTACTCTTGGAGATTGTAAAGCAGAGATGATCAAACAGAAGCTCTGCCAGGTTGATCTTGACCTTCTTATACAAGAACCAAATGAAATGTCTGTGAGGTATAGAGATTGTATCAAATCCTCCTTCTCTTTTGATAATAAAGGCAAGAAATACTCTAAAAGCAAAGTTGAAATTTTGCTTCATGAATTTTGATTTACCAAAATCAGCTTTTGAACTACCAGGAAGAAACAAATCCTTCTTAATGGCTTCCAGATGCTTACTCTTTTCATCATAGTTATCCACATTCTCCCCCTCATTACCCAAGCCTAATACTTTCGCCACATGTTCTTGAGTAATCAGAACATTGATTCCCAAAATGTTAGACCTAATTTCGTTTCCTTTAAAAGGTCTCAAACCCAGTTGAACTCTAGTCTTTCCTTTCAAAGAATTATCCTTCTCTACCATCTTTCTTACTTCTTCATCAGCGCTAGCCTTATCAAAAATTGTTGCTTTTTGCCAGAAGTACTTCACAATATCGTAGTAGACGAAACCATTCAACATTTCAAAGTAGTTTCCCCATTGTTGATCATAAAACAAACTTTGAATATCAATGTCGTTTTCTTTCAAACTTTCAAAATCAATAAACTTCACTGTAACAAACTCAAATGTTTCCGGACCAGCATCGGTTGTATTATCTTTAATAACGAGTTTTGCTTGAGAAGAGAGATCAATTACAGGAGGCAATTCTGGGTTGAAATCACGTTGAACAATGTTGCGAGTAGGTTGAGCAGTCATGATTACGAACGATTTTGAGAAGCAGAGAGAATTTGGGAAATTTTCTGGAGTTTAGGGTTGTGTATGAAGTGATTATGTGTAAAAGTTGTGCAATGTGAGTGAGGTGCATATAAGTAGAAAGTAGCACACATACACAGAAAAAGCAAACCATTGGAGGGAGCGCGAACCGTTCTAAAAATTAATTTAAAATTGATTAACTGCAAATTCATCATTAACTGTTCTCTACCCATCAGGATCTAGACACGTGTAAAAAGGACTTAATCACAGCTGACACGCGTACAGACAACTGTTGTACACTAACTAGTACTAAACGTTTCATTTCCGTCTAGTTCAGAGCCAAACTCATTTATATCTAACACCTCATCAGAACCTGTTACTCTTCAGAGCCCATATTATTCAGAACTTCCCAAAGGAGACTCTGAATTATTAGCGGCTCTGAACAAGCTTCAGATCCTAATTTTATTTTGCATCTCAGAGCTAGTTTTCTTCAGAGATAAAATGCATGTTCAAATTCTTTTTAATAAAATCAAAACGTTCAATAGCCAAAGGTTTAGTAAATATGTCAGCCCATTGATGATCAGTATCAATGAATTGAATATCTATTGTACCTTTTTTGAACATGATCTCTTATAAAATGATGCTTAATTTCAATATGCTTAGCTCTGGAATGTAAGATTGGATTCTTAGATAAATGAATAGCAGCAGTATTATCACAGTACAGTGGAATACTACTTTCAGTTTTGTTATAGTCCTCTAACTGATATTTCATCCAGAGAAGCTGTGTGCAGCATTTAGCTGCTGAGATGTATTCTGCTTCTGCTGTAGACAAAGCAATAGTTGTTTGTCTCTTGCTGGCCCAAGATATGAGATTCTCACCAATAAATTGGCAATTTCCACTGGTGGATTTTCTCTCAATCTTGTCTCCATCATAGTCAGCATCACAGAATCCAACTAGCTTACTATCTAGGGATTTTTTACAAAGAAGTCCTAGATTAGTAGTTCCTTTCAGATATCTAAAGATCCTCTTAACAGCAGTTAAGTGAGGTTCTCTAGGATCTGACTGGAATCTTGCACACAAGCATACACTATATAAAATATCAGGTCTAGAAGCTGTTAGATAGAGTAAAGAACCAATCATACCTCTATACAGCTTCTGATCTACTTTGCTTCCAATTTCTTCCTTGCTTAGGCTGCTTGTAGGATGCATGGGAGTTGACATTATCTTACAGTCTTCAAGATTGAACTTCTTCAAAAGCTCTTTTGTATACTTGCTTTGATGAATGTAAGTGCCATCTTTTCCTTGATTGATTTGAATTCCAAGGAAAAACTTTAGTTCACCCATCATGCTCATCTCAAATTCATCCTGCATTAGCTTAGAAAAATTCTTGCACAAGGAAGCGTTAGTAGAACCAAAAATAATATCATCAACATAGATTTGAATAATTAAGATGTCTTTGTTAGTTGTCTTTATGAATAATGTATTGTCAATTTGACCTTTTTGAAAACCATTTTCTAAAAGGAAATTACTCAGTCTTTCATACCAAGCTCTTGGAGCTTGTTTAAGACCATAGAGTGATTTCTTAAGTTTAAAAACATACTCAGGGTTTTTCAGGTCCTCAAAACCTGGAGGTTGTTTGACATATACTTCTTCAGAAATAACACCATTTAGAAAGGCACTCTTAACATCCATTTGGTATAAGGTTATTCCATTATTAACTGCATATGATAACAATAACCTGATTGCTTCCAGTCATTCTTGCTGACTGTAGCCTTGTGCTACAAGTCTAGCCTTGTTTCTTACCACTTCACCTTGTTCATTCAGTTTGTTCCTAAATACCCACTTGGTTCCAATGATGTTTTTGTGTGTTGGTCTTGGCACCAAATCCCATACATAATTTCTTTGAAACTGATTTAGCTCATCTTGCATTGCTACAATCCATCCATCATCAGAAAGAGCTTCGTCAACAGTCTTAGGTTCTATCATGGATATGAGTCCTAGAAGTCATGTTGTTGATAATCTGATCTTGTTTTTCTTGGACTCTCTTTGTTTCCAAGAATGAGATCTTCTGGATGTGATGATCTATATTTGAATTTTCTCTTTGGAGCTTCATTAGTTTCAGCACTTGCTTGAGTATCATCTTCTGAGCTATCATCATGTTCTTCAGATGCTTCTATTGGAGATGCTTCATCAGAGGCTCTTTCCAATTCAGCTTCTAAGATTTCATTAGCTTCTGATGCTTTCTCAGGTTCTGGATTGTCATATTGATATGGAACACCTGCATAGCTATTATCTTGCTCTGACATTTTACTGTCAGGCTCTTTGTCATCAAATCTAACATGTATAGATTCTTCCACTTTGTTAGTTTCAGAATTATACAATATGTATGCCTTTGAGCGTTCAGAGTAACCTATAAAGATTCCCTTACAAGCTTTGGCATCAAATTTTCTTTTGTAGGCCTTATTGTTCAGAATGTAACAGGTACATCCAAACTGATGAAAATAAGAGATATTGGATTTTCTTCCTTTAAAAAGCTCATATGTTGTTTTATTCAAGATAAGTCTTATATAGATCCTATTTTGAATATAACAAGCTGTGTTCACAGCTTCTGCCTAGAAGTGCTTAGCAAGTTTAGTCTCGTGCATCATGGTTTTTGCCATCTCTTGTAAGGACATGTTCTTTCTCTCTACAACACCATTTTGTTGTGGTGTTCTAGGAGCTGAGAACTCATGGATAATTCCATGGTCTTCACAGAAAGTTGCAAAGGGTTCGTTTTCAAACTCACCCCGATGATCACTTCTGATCTTTAAAATCTTGAGACTCTTTTCACTTTTCACTTGTGTGCAGAAGATGGTAAACACATCATATGCATCATCTTTTACTCTAAGAAACTTAACCCAAGTCCATCTACTGTAATCATCAACAATGACAAGTCCATATTTCTTTCCATTGATTGAGGCTGTACTTACAGGGCCAAACAAATCAATGTGAAGCAGTTCAAGAGGTCTTGAGGTGGAGACAACGTTTTTAGGTTTAAAAGAGGTTTTTGAAATCTTTCCAATCTGACAAGGACCACACAGAGCATCTGAATGATAGTTAAGATTGGGTAGGCCTTTAACCAAGCTTAGTTTGCTGAGCTTAGAGATTAATCTTCAGTTAACATGTCCTAAGCGTTGGTGCCAGACCCATTTCTCATCATTCAGAGATAGAAGACATACTATCTTTTGCTTTGTGAGTTCTGACAGATTGATTTTATAAACATTGCCTTTCCTTAGGCCTCTAAATACTACAGACTCATCAGACTCTTTAATTACAGTACATGCATCTTTATTAAACTTAACAACATATCTGTAACACCCTGTTTTTCATAAGCCAAAAAGGCATTATATTTTTTTTTTATACACATCAGAGTTTACACATAAAAGATTTTAAATGAGCCGACATTCAAATATACAAGAACTCATTACCAAAAGGTGCTTCGACAAGCAAAGTGTATTCAGGAATAATTACAATACAAGTCAAAGTATTCAAATACTTACAACAAAACTAGCTAGAATCCTATGCCTAACCCAAAAAGCACAGTGTACAACCCACACCGGCGCATAGTCTAACTAAGCTAAACACCAACCTCTCACTGGGACCCGGAACAGCCACCGTCGTCATCACGACCTAGCCCAACATCTGGGTGGGATGAGCCCGCAAATGAAAGAAAGGGGTCACCACAAAATACAAGTATGTATATATATAATCGGTGCGAAAAATATACACATAGCAAATTTCCACATACACAAGAGAAAGCTCTTAAACTCAAAAGTAGTTCCCACCAACGGGTATATATAAATAAATCACCAATCCTAATGCAGGCCTCTACAATGGGTGTGACGACCGTCACTGGTTCGCCACATGCATGATTTTCCGGAAAATTAACCTCTCCTCGAAGAGTCGTGGGGTAGGCAAAGCCACACAGTCATATACGTACCCGCACTAAAATGCCACACAAGGCGGGTGAAGTCACACAGACAAACACCAGGTGAAGTCGCACAGACAAACACCAACTCAATAAAATCCAGTCGGATTTGGCGAAGCCACACAGTCAACGCCCGGTACGTAGGCAAAGTCACACAGACATACACCTAGGCACGCAACTATGAAATGCATGACATATATTCTCTTTGGCATATACAGGATAGTCACACAGACAAAATCTCCGCGTAGTCCTATCCGATGCACGCATTAATATATGCTCATGCAACCAATCACATAGCCTAAAGCCTATGTACAACTATCACAACCTACATACATTTTCCTAATCATATGCAAATTGTACACGTAATCATAACCACGTTCTCATCAACGAGAATACATAAGTACAAACATGTCAAAGCACACAGCAAATGCATAACAGCAAAACAAACATGTCGTAAACATTTTAAAAGACGGAAATAAAGTGGAGCCCCTACCTCGGCAAGCTTCCGTTTACTAAAACTCGTCCAAACAACACAACGCGCTTCCTAAAACAAGTAGCGTATAATCAATATATTGTTTTCCAACCAATCGTATTGAAACTAAACTAAAAACCCCAAAACCTAAAGGTTCCTAAGGAAAATCCACGCTTTCGGATATCGAACCAAAAACTACCGTATTGATCAACCACTAAGAGTTATTTGTACTATTTTTAGGACCCAAAACAATAGTCAAAAGTCTTAAATAAATTGAAATGCAAAATGACCGTTTTCTTGCGTTACAAGCTACGTACTTTCTGAGTACCCGAAAAACCCGTTTCCAATCCCCGACACTTCCATAAATTAATTAAAAAAAGGATAGGAAGCCTAAAAATAATTTTAGAACATCAAACTCCAAAAATTTTGGTCCCAGAGCTCGCCACGGCGAGTTGACGACGAGTGAAGTCAGGAGCTACTGATCTCACTCGCTCTGGAGCTCGCTCTGGCGAGTTGCTTCAAAGCACACTCGCTGTGGCGAGTAACAGCTCGCTCAGCGAGTACACCAGAGACAAAACAGCAGAAACAGCAAAACTTGGTTTACTCAATTTTCACCCAAAACCACTTTTCACGCAACACACCTCATACGCATAGTATTGGTTCCCAACAACCGTTTGCACAACAAAGCATTACATTTCCGCAAGTATGTTGGTTGCTTCGAGTGAAAGTGTAACAACCCGTTTTTCAAAGGCCAGAAAAGGCATTAAATTTTTTTTTTGTACACATCAGAGTTACGCATGAAAGATTTTAAATGAGCCGGCATTCAAATATACAAAAGAACTCATTACCATAAGGTGCTTCGACAAGCAAAGTGTATTCCTGAATAATTACAATCCAAGTCTAAGTATTCAAATACTTACAACAAAACAAGTTAGAATCTTAAGCCTAAACCCAAAAAGCACGGTGCACAACCCACACCGGCGCGTAGTCTAACTAAGCTAAGGCTCCAACATCTCACTGGGGCCCGGAACAGCCACCGTCGTCACCATGACCTAGCCCAACATCTGGGTGGGATGAGCCCGCAAATGAAAGAAAGGGTCACCACAAAAATACAAGTATGCATATATATATATAACATTTTCACATCAACGTACATGATATAATTAAATGCACACATAGCCTACAAATGCAGACTCTACATGATCGTGACACCAATCACTGGCTGCCACATGCATGAATTCCGGAATTTAACGGTGGGATAACACCGGGTTCGATCACCTAGATCAAGTACCGACTCAATTTGGTGGAATACCCCGAGTACAATCACCTAGATCAAATACCGACTCAATTAACGGCGGGTACAATCACCTAGATCAAATACCGGCTCAATTAAAGGCGGGATATCACCTGGTACAATCACCTAGATCAAATACCAACTATGAGTGCATGATCATACGATACTTCTTATCTATGCTAATGCACAAATTACATATCATCCAGCATATGTAATCCCATCTCATATTCATACATATATTTTCACAATCATATGTAATAACGCATGTATTTTAAACAATTTCTCATCATGAGAATACATAATATATACATGCCAAGCACTCAAAGTACACCACAACAAGCATACACACAATGCTACCAACGGAAAATAATACAAAAGAAAGGTGCCCTTACCTCGGCAAGCTTCCGTTAACCTTTCTCGCGAAATTCTACAATTCACGCTTCCTAAAATATAAGCAGCGTAATATCAATAAAATACTCTCACGGTATTCTATTGAAACGAAACCAAAACCCAAAAATCTATAGGGGTCTAAGGTACTTTCTAACACTCTCAGATAGTGATTACGAGTCCTCCCCATAAAGATTAAAAATTCACGAGGTTAAATGCACTATTTCTCGCTACGCGAATATAATTTCGTTTCAAAACAAACTATGAAACACTTTTATTTCCAATCCCAAAGTACTCAATTTCACACACTAAAACCATTTGAAATCAACACAATAACTTTCAACCTTTTTCACAAAAATAAAAGTTTACTTTCATCACTAGTTACAAGTTTTTCTTCTCAAATAAAATGGTCATAAGTCATTCAATCTTTATCAGATCGAGACGAGTCATACGCCAAAATCTTCGTCTCGAAAAGACGGATCAAATTGTTAACTTTCTAGGACACGAAAACAATTTTAAAATGACCAGAATACCCTTCTAATTTCGACCAGAAATGAAACCACCCCAAAAACATTGTTTTTTAAAACCAAACATAATTAAAATACTTAAACCATTACTAATTTCTTAAAAACAACTCAAAAGTGATCAAGCTCTTATACCAAAATCATTTCAAATCAAAGCATAACACTTTTCAAAACTTTACCAATTAACTTGTTTAATTAAAACACAAGTTACTAATTTCCATTTCCAAACAAAACCTCATTAGACATTCCTCTTAAACCATGATTCATTGCCTCCCAATAGGACTTAAAATTTTTGAAAAGAACATGGACACAAACACTAAGTGCCACGGCCAAAACAAAGAAAACATACTATCACTCAAAAATTTTCATTTTTAAAAGCATAGTATCATCCTATAATATCCCAAAATTATTTATCATTTCAATCAAAGCATTTTCTTGTTTCTCAAAACAAAATCATTATTCCAATATCCATTTCTCTAAAAAGCTCAAAAACAACTTCATAAACAAAATCACCATACAAAAGTTCATGTTTATGACCAATAGACATTGTTCATCAAAACCCTAACAAAGAAATTCATGAAATGATCATCCAACCATGGAAATCCTCACAACTAAGCTCAGACACACTAGTTCATCCCTCATGAACAACTTACAAGAGACAAGAATAAATTATGAACAACTTCTCACAATTTTCTCTCAAGAACATAAACAATAAATTCCATCAAACTCTATGAGTTTGGCTAGCAAGGAGAAAGGAAGAGGTTCTAGTTACCTTAGAAGAAGAATCTCACAACTCCAAGCTTTCCAACAAGCTTAAGATCAAGTGCTTTGGTGAAGGAATGGAAATTTTCTCAAGATGGAAAGGTGGAAAGAAGGCCACGGCCAAGAGAGAAAAGAGTGAGGAAGTTTTGTGATTTTTCTCAAGTCCACAAAGCAACAAACCTCCTTACTATTTAAAAGGCTCTTGATCACCTATCCACCCTTGGATCAAAGTCAAAAGTTTCTAAGACTTAATCCTAGCCATTGGATCAATTCTAAGCTTATACTTCCAAGATATTTTCTAAGCTTCCTCACATCTCAGCTCTCGCGTTTGCTCGTAAACGAGTCGCACCTCGCTAACGGACGGAAATCACAAAAATATAAAATCTACCAAATAAACGTCCGTCGTAAACCGTTTCCAAATATTATCGCTAAATCTTTTTCCCCGACTGTAATTTTCTTCCTCACCCTCGAAAATTATTCTGACAATATATCCTAACTCACGCCGATATATAAAACTCCCAACTGAAATCCTACTGAATTCAGAACCAGTAAAATTTCACAACAGCGGGTAAAATCTTACTCGTTTTTCCAAAGACGAGAATAACCCAAAACTCGGATTTCTGGCTTCACAGAAATCTCCTCATACTTAAAAGAGGATCACGACCCGAAAGTCTGTGCCTTTCCAGCGCACGAGCACAAAACAGGCTCAAATACAGCAAAAATTCCATTAATGCGACGATACTCACAAAACCGCTTCACCAAAAACCCTAAACTTGTAGCCGACACTAGAATTCCTTAGAAAAAACTGTACAGTGGAAACTTGGGTCTTACAGAAAGTTATTTGGTTTTCATTTCCAAAATCAAAACCAAACTCAAGCACAAGTTTTATTACGGGCCTCAACCGACCGGTAATCGTTTTTAAACATGTTTTCTTAGGCAAAAGCAACGCCACATAACACAAGAGTTTTAAACCATTTTGACCCCAAAAACACCACACAAAACTCTTAGGAAAAATTTTCATCAACCCCAAAATATTTTTCATCGGATTTTCTAAAACAAAACCATGCAACACCAATCCCTTTCGCCTAAAGGTTCAAAAACAACGTTTCTTTTCAAAACCTTACAACTTAACCACATGTTATTGATCAATACATAACCAACCTAAAACCCTAATTTTTCTCATGAGATTTTCACCAACTCATGGAAAATTGAAACAACAAAGCCTAGCATGCTTACTAAACTCTCATGAACAACTTTCATGAAACAAAAACTAGCAAGAACAACATTTCTCACCAAACCCTCTTAAGAACATAAACCCAAAAACCTCAAAACTCTAAAAATCTACCAACCTAGGAGATGAGAAGAGAGGGTTACCTTAAGAAAGTGATTCTCTACAACTTTCCACTAAGCTTCCAAGCTTGAAATGGAGTGAAATGGTGAAGAATTGAAAATTTGGTGAAGATGAGCAATGAAGAAGAAGAAGCACGGTCAAGAGAGAGCAAGAGGAGTGAAATTTTTCTAAGTCCACAAATAACTAAACCTCCTTACTATTCAAAAGGTCTTGATCACTTAACCACCCTTGGATCAAAGACAAAAGTCCAAGCTTAAACCCTAGCCATTGGATCAAATGCTATAAGGATA
This sequence comes from Trifolium repens, assembly GCA_030408175.1. Lineage (NCBI taxonomy): Eukaryota > Viridiplantae > Streptophyta > Magnoliopsida > Fabales > Fabaceae > Trifolium > Trifolium repens. Next base: position 39,378,094 of record CP125842.1, on the reverse strand, counting down.
ATCACAAGATTAAATCACATCTTCCAAAACAAGACACGTACTCAGCTCTCGCGCGTCGCGATGAACGTAAATCTCAAAAACGTAAAAACTACGGAAAGAACGTCCAACGTTAAACATTTCCAAAACTTATCGCCGAATCTTTTTCCGCGACTGTAATTTTCTTCCATGCCTTAGAAAATTATTCTCATAACATAACCTCACTCACGCAGATATATAAAACTCCCATCCGAAACCTCACTTAAAACAGACACAGTACGATTTTACATCCGCGGGTAAAATCCTACTCGTTTTTCCAAAAACAAGAATAATCCAAAACTCATCATTCTAAATCCACAGCACCCTTCTTATTCACAAAAGAGGATTACAAGACAAAAGTCTGTGCCTTTACAGCGCACGAGCCCAAAACAGATTCAATTACAGCAAAAACTACTAATTACACGATGTTTCACAACATGAACACATCGGGACCCTAATAAACCTAAAACCAATTATACAATGAAATCTTGGGTCTTACAATATCCACTATCACAGAATTGGCTAATTCTAAGTAGATTATGTTTGAGGCCATCAACTAACCAAACATCTTTAATAGAAAGAGAAGAATTACCAACTGTACCAGTACCAGTGATCTTCCCTTTTTGGTTTCCTCCAAATCCCAAAGTTCCTCCCTCTTTCAGATTCAGGGTTTGGAACATATGCTTGTCTCCTGTATTGTGACGCGAGCAGCCACTGTCTAGGTACCAAGAATGGTGCTCTTGCCTTCTTGGTGCGCAAATCTGAAGCATAAACAATCTCGGATTTTGGTACCCTTATTTTTATGGGTCCTTTATGGTTAGTCTTTACTATCCTAGGATGTTTTTGCTTGTGAGGCCTATCAGTAGTTCTGAAGTTATTAGAGATTTTAGAAAACTTTTTAGGCTCTGAATAACTTTTAGACTTAGCTTTAGAATATTCCAGAATTTTGTTTGTTTTTACATAAGTCTGAGGTTTGGAGGCCTTAGGCTCTAAAGTATTCAGAGCCTGAGACTTCTTAGCCTCTGACTCAATTAATTTTTCAGAATCATGTATACCTAAGACTTCTGATTGGCTCTTGACAAAAACAGCCTTAGGTTTTGCTTTATCAATGTTAGAGGGTTTAGAAAGTAATGGATTATATTTAAAATGCGAAAATCCAAGACCTTCACCTCTGTTCCTACTAACATGGTATCTTAATGAAGCTATCTTGCTTCTCTTCATGCCATTGATGAGGAATTCCTGCAGAGCAAATTCATTCTCTGGAGGAACCTTATCATCATAAACATAATGAGTTTCCATAAATGAGTTTCTACTTTTTAGAGACTCATTTTCTTCAACTATTATGTTTATTTTCTCAGTTAGGTTATTGTAAGACTTTTTCAAGACCTTACATTCACCTGCCTTTTTAGTGAGAATTTTTAAGGCATCCTTAAGAGAATCTATTAATTCAGTTCTAGATAGTTTGGCTATTACCTCTTCCTCATCTTCAGAGTCTGATCCTGCTTCAGAGTCCTCTCTGTCAGAGGTAGTTGCCATCAGTGCCAGATTTGCTTCCTCATCTCCTTCTGAATCTGAGTCTTTGTCAAGGTCTTCTCACGTTGCTAGGAAGATCTTCTTGACTTTACTCTTGTATCTCTCTTTGCTGGAGCTTTGCTTAGATGGCCTGCTCTTGTTTTCCGGACAATCAGCAATGAAATGGCCAGGCTTGTTGCATTTGAAACATTTACTTTGATCTTCCTTCTTGTCTTTGACAATGCTCATTCTTTTGGAAGATCCTCCAAATTTACCTGCGTATTTCTTGTTTCGTTTCGCCCATTGGGAAACTTTAGCAGCCATCAATACCATCTCCTCTTCATCGTCAGACCCAATCTCATTACCTTCTTCATAGGCTTCGTCTTCAGAGTCTACAACCTTAGCCTTCAGAGCCTTTGAAGAGCTCTTGGAGCTTAAGGCTATCCCTTTAATCTTCTTAGTTGATTCATCAGTCATTAGCTCCATTTCATGACTTTTCAATGAGCTAACTAAGCTTTCAAGGGATACAGTATCCAAATCCTTAGACTCTTGAAAGGCAGTCACCTTGGGTCTCCACTTAGGTGGCAAGCTTCTTAGCACCTTTCTTACATGATCTGCTTCAGTATAACTCTTGTCTAATATTTGAAGTCCAGATACTAAAATTTGAAACCTTGAGAACATAGTTTCAATGTCCTCTCCGTCCTTCATCTTAAACAGCTCATACTGATGCACCAACAAGTTAGCCTTGGCCTCTTTAACTTGTTTGTTTCCCTCATACTTGGATTTTAAAGAATCCCAAATTGACTTTGCAGTTCTTTTATCTCCAATCTTGAGGTACTCATCGTGTGAGATAGCATTCATCATCATTCCTTTTACAGAGTGATGCTTCTTGTACTCTAGCTTCTGAGTGGGCGTAAAGGCTTTCCTATTTTGAGAACTGACTACTCCTTCTAAGTCCATATTTTCAAAGTTAACTCCATCTTCTACCAAGTCCCATAAGTCACAGTCAATACCCATGATATGACTATACATCTTGGTTTTCCAAAAAGGGTAACCAGTCTCAGTTCCGTTGAAGAAAGGAACCTTATCAGATGACTTCCTTTCACGTGAGTTTGAGTCATAGTTGAAAGGAATCTCATTGTTGTTCTTCTCAGCAGACATGTTTTTCCTTCTGGATCTTTACTATTTCACAGTTATGTGAGTTACGCAACAGACCTTGCTGCTGATACCAATTGAAGGGGGAAAAACACAAGAAGGGGGGTTGAATTGTGTTTTGAGAATTAAAAACTTTTTCTAAGTTAGAACACGTTTGCAGCGGAAATTAACACAAAATAAATAAGGGTGCTGAGAGAGAGAGAGAAAAAAAACACGAAATTTATCCTGGTTCCCCTCACAAATTGAGAGTACGTCCAGTCCCCTTGTTACTAACAAGAGCTTTTCACTATAATCTTCACAAGATTACAACTTGCTCAAGCACACTTGCAAGAGACTTCTCAGGTGCTCAAGTTTCACTAAACAAGAGACTTCACAAACAAACTTAAAATCTAAGAATGATTGTTTATGGACACTTGATATACTATCAGAGGTGTTTACAAAATACAACTCAAATTGCTTTAAGACTTGAATGACAGATTGAACAAATTATGTCAGAATACTTCAGAGCCTTAAACGCAGTAATAGAACAGTAGTCATTTCTTCCATTTGAGTCTTCTATTTATACTTGGATGGAAGGTGATGACCGTTGCAGAGAGATAAGGTGCCAGCTGGAATTTGTTCGTACAATTGCTAGCTGTTGATTGCCTTCTTTAGCAAAGAAATCCAATTCCACTACCTTGCAATTTGAATTATTACTCAACCATTTTGAGTAATAATAATACAATAGTACGATCCTCAAATGCGCTCCACTTATGGATAAGATTAACGTTGTACCAACGAATATTCCTTCCTGTGGATGTGACAGAGTCCCAAAAAGGATTGTTCTTCAATCATTGATTCTGATTCTGTCAGTTCTTGAGTGACGCAAATTCCTTTTGTTTCAGAGCTTGGAGTGTAGCTTCTTAAGGTTCTCAGCTTCTGAAACCTTCAGAGCCTTGCTTTTGTCCTCAAAGCCACTTCATTCAGACCTTGAATTTTAAGCTTCTGATGAACAACGATAGGCTTTCAGAGCTTCTTTGCATGGCTTCTCTGCTTTTATTCATAGTGCTTCTGAATGAATTTTATCTTATAATTCTGCACACTAGAATAAATATTAGTAATACCAATTGCAATTTTAATACTTTGTTATCATCAAAACCAATTAAAATCTTAGAGGTTCATGTCATACCCACTTTGTTCCAACAGAATGTGCCTTTCAAGAAGAACTGCTGACTACTATTAGGGAAAACATTGGGCAAGCAATTATTGATGCTAAGAAGCAAGAAGAAGAAGAAGCTGAGCAGGCTAGGATAGCTGCTGAAGCTGAACTTAAGAGGTTGGCTGATGAAGAGGCTCTGAAGATCTTAGTGGATAGAGCTGTGAGGATTGCTGAAGTTGAAAGTCAGAAGCTGGCTGAGAATCTAGAAATGGGTCCACAACAGGGTGAGGACACCATTATGCATGATCAAGATTTAGATGAGCAAGCCTTTGATAAGGGCAAAAATGTTATTGTTGACTCTACCCCTCCAAACTCTCCAGTCAGACTTATCACTGGATCTCCATCTTCTGTAATACCTCCAGCTGTACAAATAGCATTAGATGAGATGAAGAATGGGATGAAGAATGACATATCTGAGATAAAAGAAGAACTGAAGAATGAAATTGATGAATTAAGGGCTGATATGAGGGCTGATATGAATGCATCTGGTGAAGCTACCCACAAGAAGATTGATGAGATGATGCATCTGGTAAAGTTTTTTGCATCAAATATCGAAGGACTTAAACAAATTTTTTCGTAAACATTACAGATATGGAGCTTGTAAGAGAAAAGAAAAAAAAAGAAAAAAGAGAATTACTTTGTAACGTTTTAGTTATCAAGTGTATTGATGTTTTCTACAATGATTACAATTAATTTATAAGTCCGTCGATAAAATAAACTTTGCATATTTTAGCATAAACATATCATGCATCATACTGCATTCATAAGTTTCAAAATCGAGTCTCATATCTTCTTCTTCCCTCTCTGCCTCAGTCAAGGGAAAAGTGACCCGATGACCTCGTCCTAAGCCTACCCGTGCATATAATACTCGAGCAAACAAGAAAAAAAGGATGGAACAGGTTGAACAAGAGAATACTGAGCTTCGTGGGCAATTGTCGACACTCCAAGCTGAGGTAGAAAGATTGAGCGCCTTGGTATCTTCATTGGCGGTTGCACAGAATCAGCCATCGACTCCTCCTCCTCAACTCACGGTCATCTCAGAGATAGTCTCTACTCCAATCTCAGCAACGTGCGCCAGTACTCCTCAACACACCATGCCCGAGGGTTATCCATGGGGAATGCCTCTTAACTTCAATAGAGGGTTTAGCCCCTATGTCTCCGAGGTCCGGTTCCTACTACACAGCTGGCAATTCCTGTTTCTCAAGCTGGTATTATGTTTCCACAAGCTATTGTCCCTGCTTCAATGACCTTTTCAGCTCCGGTGATTCATTCTGTTCCCCAAGACAACGGGCCGATTTATCATACGGAAAGTGTGGGGGCTTGTGACCGAATGAATGATTTCCAAGAGAAGTTTGACGAGATGCAGAGAGAAATCAATGCTCTCCGCGGGAAAAACTTGTTTGGCAAGAATGCTCATGACTTGTGCTTGGTGCCAAATGTTCAGATTCCGGCTAAGTTCAAAGTTCCAGAATTCGAGAAATACAAAGGAAATTCCTGTCCTCGAAGTCATTTGGTAATGTATGCCAGAAAAATGTCTACTCAAACAGAAAAATGTCTACTCTGACCGGTGCTGCTTTAAAATGGTATATGGGATTGGATAGTACAAACGTCCGAACATTTAATGACTTGGGTGAAGCCTTCATTCGCCAATACAAATACAATCTAGACATGGCGCCAGACAGAGACCAGCTCGGTGCTATGGCTCAGAAGGATAAGGAAACCTTTAAGGAGTACGCTCAAAGATGGAGAGAGATTGCTGCCCAGATTAGCCCACCTCTAGAGGAAAGAGAGATGACCAAAATCTTTCTGAAAACCCTCGATTCATTTTACTACGAACGAATGATTGCCAGCGCCTAATGATTTCACTGAGATGATAAATATGGGTATGCGTCTTGAACAAGGGGTCCAAGAAGGACGACTAGCAAGGGAAAATGATTCTTCCAGTGGTGCGAGAAAGTTTGTAGATAGTTTTCTGAAGAAGACAAAACAAGAGGTTGGTCTAGTGGCCCAAGGGAGACCAAAAGGAGGTAATTACCAACAACACATTGCTGCTGTCACAACTGCCGTAAATTCAAGACATCAGCCCCAACAACAGGCTCTGCAACAATTCAACAATCAGAATCATATCCCAAGGGCGCCTCAGTTTGACCCGATCCCAATAACCTATGCGGAGCTACTTCCTGTTTTGATTGATAAGAATCTGGTTCGAACTAGAACACCTCCTGCAGTACCTGCAACATTGCCTAGGTGGTATAGATCATATCACTTCTGTGCTTTCCATGAAGGGGCACCCGGCCATGATATTGAGCGTTGTTATGCTTTAAAGGCTGAAGTTCAAAAGTTGATTCGGGCTAACATCCTCTCCTTCAAGGATCAGAACCCAAATGAGACAAGGGGCATCTCTTAAATTCGGTGGATCAACAAGGAAAAGTCGGTAGATCAACAAGGAAACTTGTCCCTATGGTCAATAAGGGGAGAAAACTATGCCCAATAGAGCTCCTCTGAACCTCTCATTATAGTAGAGAGTGTTCTACTATTTCTGAATGATTTAAACAATAACAGGGAGGCTCTATTTATAGTTTTCGTAATGGGCCACAGCAAGGCATCGCACTGCGATGGAGCCATCGAACTGCGATGTAAAGATTTAGTTCAATTTTATAACTGATCATGTGCATTTCATCAGCTTGGGCGCCAAGTTAATTCATCGTACTGCGTTGTGTAGCATCGTATTGCGATGAACAGATTTTCTTCAGATTTATTCTTTTGTTTTCTTGGCAAACAAGCAGCTTTCATCGTGGCACGATGGGAGACATCATGCTGCGATGAAATGCTTAATTTCTTCACTTTTTGGGCTTTTTCTTGTCTTTTGGCATCTTGGACCTTGTCTTGATGCTTTTATCTGCTTTTGTAGATTTTTCTTCATATTTGGGTCTGTCTTGGTCATTTTACTACTAATAATTATACTAAAAATACCATAGAAATTCCTGTCATCATATGCATTGAGGCAATTGTTTGTTATAACCCAGAGCCTTTTCAAGCCACCCTTTATGATATTATATCCTTTGCTAGCCAAATTTTGAGCCGTAATAGTTCTCAAGAAAAACAATGATTTACCCTCTTTGGAGTTAGGTAATAGTTCTCAAGTCTTGGCAACAAAAAAATTTTGGGGTTGCTCATGGAACTAGCAACTCTAAGTTTTGGGTGGGTGTACGGAGAACTATCACTACAAAAAGAAAAAAAAAATAAAAGAAAAGAGACGTGAAAACATCAAAAATTCCCTAAAAAAATAGTCTCTTAAAAAAAATGATTGAAAAAGAAAGAGTCAAAGGGCAAAAGAAAGAGCCAAAGGGCAAAAATAGTGATAGAAAAGAATCATACAAAGACACATTCGGTTCTTAATCTCTGACACCAACACAAAAAGGCACCCTAAGGAACAAGGTTGCGCACACAAAAAGGAACAACAAAGTAGAACTTAACTCCACTTGTTTAGCCTACTATTCCCAAAAATGTCCTACCTTAACCTAAGCCACGTTATAATCCTGAAAAGACCTCCAAAAATGCATGTTTATAAAATTTTGACTGGTTGCTTAGAGTTCTTGCAAGCCTATGGTAAAATGGCAGGTTGCACGATGATTGAGAGATAACCCTTTCAATTATGAGTGAAAAATACAAATGTGAGAGAGAGAGAGAGGGAGAGAGAGAGAGAGAAAAAAAAAAAAGTTGAACACGGACTCTTGCGGGCATTTGTCCGATTTGCTTCTATCGAAGTCTCCTGAGCCTAACATGACTAAGCATGATCACTGCGGTAAGAACCAACGGTACCATTACTGAAATATAAGCAAGGTTGTGAAATTCCTATCATCTTAATTTATCTCTTATTTCTCTAACGATCTTGTCTGCCAGCATGTTACTTGAGGACAAGCAACAATTTAAGTTTGGGGTTGTGATGACAAGAATTTCTATGGTATTTTTAGTATTATTATTAGTAGTAAAATGATCAAGACATGCCCAAATACAAAGGAAATCCTACAAAAGCAAAGAATAGCATCAAGACAAGGTCCAAGATGCCAAAAGACAAGAAAAAGCCCAAAAAGTGAAGAAATTAAGCATTCCATCGCAGCACGATGTCTCCCATCGTGCCACGATGGGAGCTGCTTGTTGGCCAAGAAAACAGAAGAATAAATCTGAATAAAATCTGTTCATCGCAGCACGATGCACTACATCGCAGCACGATGGAGTAACTTGGCGACCAAGCTGGTGAAAGACACACAATGCCTTGCTGAGGCCCGTTACAAAAACTTTAAATAGAGCCTCCCTGTTATTGTTTAAATCATTCAGAAATAGTAGAACACTCTCTACTATAAGGAGAGGTTCAGAGGAGCTCTATTGGGCATAATTTTCTCCCCTTACGGGAAAACTAACTCAGCAAGATATGTTTTCTTTAGGCTTTTATGTTTAGGTTATAATTTCTTTATTGTAATTTAAATATGTAGTCTTTTGTAATAGAAGCCTTAGGTTGTGGTGGAGAAGATGAACTCTCCATTGATTATTTGGAGTCTGTAACTGAGTCTGAGTTATAATATATGATATTTAAGTATTATGTTTGTTATTTACTTTCTTGCACTTTAATAACGTTTCTCGTAATATGGCCGGATAAGCGGGAGCGCCCATAGAATTGATATTAGGTCTTAACTTAATATGGTCCGGAACTAGTAGTAAATAATGCTAGGTGTATAGAGACGGTAACATCCTGAACTAGTCGTGAATGAGCGGTTAGAGGAGGAATCATGAACTAGGTGTGAATTGAGCACTTAGAAGATGAACAGTCTGATAATAATGCATGTTTGTAAACAACTCACTTAGTAATTAGGGTATGTGACACATCGAGGTTAGGCTCTCGTAGGTACCTTAGTTATTAATGTAGGGAAACTTTAATAGACATAGAGTAACAGTAAGGTGTTACTACAACAAGGAAAAGTCACCGCCGAACAATAATCTGAATAACTATGTTATACATCGGTCATGCCAAATATGAAGAAGGGAGGGAGTCCAACCACCATACTTATCCTCTATGTTTCTGAATCTATATATATATATATATATATATATATATATATATTTGTTTATTTTCTGCAACGCATTACGCTATTTTTATATAAAACCTTTTTTCAAAACCCAAAGCGAATGCAAATATACAAACTTAAATAACGCTAGCGAAGCTGCGGCACGATCCCTGTGGATTCGAACTCATTCTACTCAATAGAGTGTGAATTATTACTCTACGACAGACTGGTGCACTTGCCTGACCGTAGTTAGTTACCATCAATCCACATCAGATTATTCTCTATTCACTCTAACTTCAGGTAGTGATTTCACAGCTTTGTTAATGTATGTAGATGATGTGATTCTGGCTAGTACTTCACTTACAGAATTTAACAAAATCAAATCTATCCTTGATGCTAAATGTCAAATCAAAGACTTGAGTAATCTAAAGTACTTTCTTGGTTTGGAGGTTGCCCAATCTACAGCTGGTATCACTATTTCTCAAAGGAAATATTGCTTATCCGTTCTTTCATCAGCAGGACTATTAGGCTCTAAACCTGCTAGCACTCCTCTTGATCCATCAGTCAAACTTCATCAAGTTGATAGCCCATTATTTGATGACATTCCAGGCTATAGAAGACTCATTGGCAAGCTCTTGTATCTCAACACCACCAGACCTGACATCACTTTAGCTACTCAGTAGTTAAGTCAGTTTTTGAATTCTCCCACCATCACTCATTATAAAACTGCTTGTAGGGTGATCAGATATTTGAAACATAACCCTGGTAGAGGACTATTATTCCCAAGAGATTTAGAAAAGCAGGTTTTAGGTTATGTTGATGCTGATTGGGCAGGTTGTGTTGATTCTAAAAGGTCTACAACAGGATTTTGCTTCTTCTTGGGTCGATCCTTAATCTCATGGAGCGCTAAGAAGTAACAAACTATCTCTTGATCTTCATCAGAAGCTGAGTATAGAGCACTCTCAAGTGCTACTTTTGAGCTTCAATGGATAATATACTTATTGAAGGATTTGAATGTAGCTTGTGCCAAACTGCCTGCTCTATATTGTGATTCACAAAGTGCTATACACATTGCTTCTAATCCTGTATTCCATGAGAGGACTAAGCATCTTGAAATTGATTGTCACTTTATCCAAGAGAAGGTTCAAAAAGGAGTTCTAAAATTAATGCCTATTTCTACACAATAGCAGCTAGCTGATTTTCTAACAAAGACATTGTTACCCTCTAAGTTTAATCACTTTGTATCCAAGCTTGGCATGATTAACATTTACCATGGTTAAGCTTGTGGGAGGCTGTTATATGATCAATTGGATGATACAAAACGATTGGAGAAAGAGTCGACAACATACATGGAAAATGAACATAAAAAGAGTAGCTTACTTAGAACTCAAGTAACAAAAGGTTCTAGTACAAGTAGTTAGTTATAACCGTTTTCTTGAGTTTGTTATGATTCAATGTAGCTTAGTACATCATTAGCTATCGTGGTGCTTCATTCTCTTTGTATATAAGTGAAATCACCACTTGTAATAACTAACTTTGTTCATAATGAAACTTATTCTTTCCTTTATCTCTCACTCATAATACATACAATACATGGCAATGTTGTCACTATCACTATGCATGTTTTTACATCATAAGTTCCTTACACTACAATAAAACACTTAAATTAAAAAAATATCAATTGAACTATATAGATAAATTTTTCCACATAAAGTAACCTTATTTGACGTATTGTCGGATATTAAATATGAACACATTTTCCAATCAAAATGACATTTAGTTCCTTCTCTAAATCAACTTTGTTGGTAATTTTGTTCCATCTATAAATTGCATTATAAAATACAGGAAATGCTAAAGGCACTAATTAAAATCTAATCTCATGTTTCCAATGAGGTATGAGAAGAGTTGAAGAAGATGAATGGGATTCCATTTTACTAGAGTTGAAGAAGAGGAATGGGATTGAATCTTGAAACTGGAATACAAATAAGATCATTGGCTCGAGGAGCTGTCAACCCAGGTCGTTCATTCATATCAATTTTTTTGTCATGATCTAAGATTTTGGAATCAGAATCAAGCATTTTCCACTCGAAACATTGTATCAAAGTACCTATTACGGTGGGTAACTGGCGCATAGCCAAAGGCATACCAGGGCAACCTCTCCTTCCAGAGCCAAATGGCAACAATTCAAAGTGATGTCCCTTCATATCTATATTACTTCCTTCGTTCTTTTCTAAAAATCTTTCAGGCCTAAACTCTAACGGGTTTTCCCATATTTTTTGGTCTCTTCCCATGGCCCAAATGTTCACGCAAATCATCGATCCTTTTGGAATCGTGTTACCATCAACCACACAATCTTCCATTCCTTTCCTCATAATCATTGGTATTGGAGGGTGAAGCCTCATTGTTTCTTTTATGATGGCATTTATATAAGGAAGGTTTGGACAGTCATCTTCAGACATTAGTCTTTCCTTTCCTATAACTCTTTCTACCTCCTCTTGAGCTTTTCTTAGCACCTTTGGATTGTTAAACAATTCAGATATGGTCCATTCCACTGAGATGGCAGTAGTGTCGGTAGCTGCCGTAAAATAATCCTGAAATATATGTGAATAATAATTAGAATAAAATAAGTTTTCAATCTCTATATATAAATATCTTAAATTTCATTTTTAATTCCCATAAAATAAAAATTAAAATGTTCTGGTCCCTTAAATGTCTTTAGTCATGACATTTAATTTTTATAAGTCAACTCATAATACCTTTTTAGATTTTATAGTAAAGGGATTATACTATTCAAAAAAATAAAAATAAAGGGTGTATACAAGGGGATTACTGATTTTACTTTGGTGGTAATGCAAGCAAATATAATTGTGTCGTTGTTATTACAAATTACTATGTTAAATAATACTCCCTCCGTTTTTTTTTTTTTGTCGTTTGAGAAAACAAATGTCAAATTAAGAAAGTGTATTTTTGCACATTAGTTTCCTATTATAGCCTCTTTTTTTAATATATTATACCCTAAATTTATTCCACATAAAAGTTCCTATTTTTTTGCAAATACTTTTTTTTACTAAAAAATTAAAACCACCAAAAAAAGATTATATGAATAAGTTTAGTAAAAAAAAAGATACAATAAAAAAATTATGAAGTTTAGTAAAAAAAAGAGATACAATAAAAAGATTATATAAAATTTAGTCAATAAAAAAAATCAGGAAGAAAGATATAATAGACAAAATATAATTTTAAATTATCAAAACGACAAATAATTTAAAACATTTTTTTTTCTAAAACGACAAACAAAAAAGAACGGATGAATTATCTTTATACTACAAAACACAATTTAAAATTATGGTGTATATATCTCTAATTAGCACTTAGAATGGACTTGTTTTACACAATTTTGTGATTTTGTCTTGAATAGATAATAATATTTTTCACTCACTTTAAAATAATAATTTTTCTACTAAAATATAACACAATGATAGCTCATAATTGGGTGATTTTGTTTTTTCACCTTGCAAAATGAAAAGAAAGAGGAGCTAGGAGAAGGTATATATATATACGTACCAAGATCAATGATTTGATATGATTTCTTGTAAAGTTGACTTCAAGGTCTTTCTCCTCAAGGACATCAAGCAAAATGTCAAGAAAATCCTTTAGTCTCTCTTCTCCATTCTCAGAACCACCCTCTATTACCTTGGTTTTCTTTCTTGATCCTTCGCGATCAGAAATAATCTTCTCCAACAAAGCATCATATCTTTTGTGTATGTCTGAGGCCCTTTTTTTAAAACCTTGAATGTCGAAATTTTTGCAAAATCCTATAAAATCCGAAATATTAAATTCTCCAAAAATTTGTGTTACCTCCCGAACTAAAGTCCTAGCTTGTTCTGCCTGATTGTCTGTCCCTGAGGTCTCCATGCTCAACATCATTCGCGATATTATGTTGTTGGAAAGCTTTACCAAAGCTTGTGTGAGGTTCACGCTTTCTTCAGCTTTAGATTTATATGTCAAAGTTTGAACGAATTGATGGAGTTCTTGAGTTCGAATCGGTTGGAATTGTCCAATGGTTCGGTTACCCAAGAGCTCAGTGGTGCTAAGCTTTTTAATAAATTTCCAATATGACCCATAGGGGGCAAAAGCAAAAGTAGCGTCATCATAGACAACCATGTTAATGGCTATGTTCATTTTACGGTGCGAATAAGCAACCTCATTTGTCTTGAGAACTTCTTTGGCTAGTGTTGGAGTGTTAACAACAATAAATCGAGCCGAGCCAAGTCGAAGGGATATAAGAGGGCCATATTTATTAGAAAGGTCTCGAAAGGCATGATGAATGAGTGGTTTGAGGAGATGAAGATGGCCAATTATTGGTATTGCTGGTGGACTTGGAGGGTGAGGTGGTAAATGATGTGATTTCTCTTTTTTCTTCAAGTATGAGAAAAGTTGGAGAAGGAAAAGAATGAGGAACAAAATCGTAGCCAATAAGAAGGAATTAGAAATCATCTTGGTTATTGCCTTTGAAAATGAAAATTGAGGAGTGTTGTGAACCAAACACTTATGAATGGCATGATATTTTGGATTACCAATGATACCTTTTTATAGTACATACAAGCATTGACATTGGTAGTCTATATTTTTTTTTTTTCCATTTTAATTTAAGAATTATTAGTTTGTCTTGGTCTTGGAAGATAAGATAAAGAAAGGTAAAGGGAAGTGTCATTGTCTAATGGGAAAATTTGATGTTATAAGAAATGAAGAAAATAATATAGAGACGACATGTTAGGCTGCGTGGAGTTTGAAAAAATATAAGGATTGTTTGACTTCTTAAAAGGATGGTTGGTATGGTAAAGATGTGATCTCTCATAATTGCCGGTGGGAATGGGATATCCATACAAAATTAATATTACGGTTAATTCTTTTTATTAATTTTTTTAAACTAGATGTATATCATAACCCAAGGCAAAAAATTATGGGGGACTATACATATTTTTGGTTCATGTGTCTCTAGGCACCGATTTAAGAGATAAATTTTGCATTAAAAAGAGTATTTTTAATATTTTAGAAGGATACATTATATAAGTTCCAACATTGTTTTACTATTACGTCAAAAAAAAAAGTTTTATTATATTAAATCATTCACTTGTCGACTTTTTTTTTTTTTTTTTTTTTTTTCACCAAAAACTATATAGATACGAAAGAGAGAGATATACAAAAAGAGCGGGGGGGCCAAACCAAAACCCTCTCAAAGAGAAAACCTATAACTAGGTAAACCTATTTTGTTCCTAACAAAACTATCAGAAACAGGCTGAGGAACATTATTCCAAAAAACATAATTCACAATATCTAATCCCAAATTAGTTAAATATATATTTTTAGTCCTCATAAATAATTTAACTTTTTCTTCATGTACAAATAAATATTTCAACTTTGGTTCCCAAAAAATATTCTTTAAATAATGGTCCCTTATAAATTTTTCATACTCAAAAATGGTCCTTGCCATCAAATGAGCTTACGGAAGCTGAAAGTTGGAATATTATTTGAAGAAAAAATTTTGGAAGATTAAAAGTAAAAGTTAAAACGTTTTTACGGAAAAAGAAAACTTATTTAATTTTTCTAAACTAGCTGTTTATCATAGTCCAATGTAAAAATACAAAAATATGTAAGGACTAATTATAAACTGTACATATACATATCAAACCACTTGTGGTTCTTTAAAAAAAGAAATATACATGTATTATTGGATGAAATTTATAAAGCTGATATTTAAAAGTCAATGGAGTACGATATATAATGTGGGGGTGACCAGGTGCAATTTTACTATTTCTCCTAAAAAAGTTTGTTCACACTCTAACAACAACTTTGTACGAAACTGACAAAAAAAAAATATATATATATATATATATATATATGCATAGATTTGAGTATAAAAAAGAATTACATTTTAACTCATGAATAATTAATATATTTAGTATATATCATAGATTATATATTATAACTAATCTAAAACATAAATTTATCATTATATAAAGGACTCGAGGTAGTACGTAAAAAAACATGTCCCTTCAAAAATCATATGACATTGTTTTTTGATTTGTTTCATATTTTTACGTTTTTTTTAAAGGACAAAACTTATATGCATTGCTTTAGATGCAGTTTGTTTGTCATGTTCCTCTCACAAAAAGATAGTTTTTTTATTTTTTTTTAATTTAAAAAAATAGTAGAAAACTGTTTTTAAATAAAAACAACTACCTCCTTGTATCTAGCACAGTAAGAACTGTGTATATGAAACTATACATAACTTTGGTCTTTTTGAAATAGATTTGTTTCATGTTCTTACTCGCTGCGTTTAGCATTTTTTTTTAAAAAAATTACCCATGATTATTTATATATACTTTGATCTAGAGAAATAACGTCACTATATGTGGTGAGCCCTTCTGTTATCAGGTGATGCGAAGAAAAAAAAAAGCGCAAAATTAGAGCCATCTAGACTAATTCGCAATTCCTTCGCAAGACGGTACCAACTAAGAGAAGGGTTAATTTGAACACTTCTATCATCAACAACTTGAAGACATAAAATCTTAGTTTATTAAAGGGCTTGAAAATTGCGAGGGTATGTCCTTTTCAATGTGTTTTAATTTTAATGTATTTCAAAACTTAAGTCTTATATAGTTGGCTGTGAGTCGTTTTCTCTCAATAATCTTCAATGCATTTGAATCAGCAAACTATTTGAGAAAAATTATTTGAAATTTGCATAAAATTATAAGCATGCTAGGAATCATGTTGAAAACTCATGAAAATGCATTAAAATATATTTTAAGTTACTTTTGCATCCTTATTTGACATATTATTAAAATCAAGTTAGCACTTTATATATATATATATATATATATATATATATTTCACAATTAGTTTTCTCACATGATCATTTGTATATTGTTATGTCGCTATATCAAGAGTTACTTCAAATGTAGTGTGCATGGTTTTTTTAAATAATTTGTAGCGTCATCCTCTTTCTTATTTTCTTTCTTTTTTCGTTGAGTAGTGGCTATAATTTCTTTCCATAGAATATTTCACACTATAAAGTTCAAATAAAAAGTCAATATTTATTTATTTTTTGACAAAATAAAAGTCAATTTTGGTTTTGCAAAATAAAGTCAATATTGGTAACTATCGCCACAAGAGAAAATCCAAAATGTGTTTGACCCGTCGCCTCTTCATGACTATCCATCCTAATATGATAGTGATACAGAGATGATGTTAGATTGTTAGTTTTCTGGCATTTAATTTATAATTTACCAACAAATTAATTTTGCAAGTTACTAATAATAAATTGATTGAAGTAGCATGGAGTCTTAAACTATTGTGGTACGATTAGGTCCTCTCAATAAAAATTAGTCATAGCTAATAATTACCTATGTACGTTAACAGAAGAAAAAAATTTGCAACTTCAGTTGAGATGAACGAAATTATAATTTGTCCTTCAATTTAAATTTTTATATTTGTTAAAAAAAGAAGAAGAAAAATTATAAACAAAAGATGTTATTAAAGAAAGTACAAATTTTGTTAGAAAAAAAAGTACAAAGAGTACTCATTTTAATTTTGGTGTGTTAATTAATCTTATGTTTTCAGAAGAAAAGAACCGCGGTACAAAAAAGAGCATTCTGATCTATATAAATTTATGAGAATATCAATATAATATATTTAAATGGATTATTAAATCAATAAATTCTTTGCTAAAAAAAAAAAAGTTCTTGATTGAAGAAACACTATTTATATTTTGACTATAAATTACTGCAGATTAGTTTTTCTTTTTCTTCAATCAAATTACAGGTTAGTTGAACCATCAACATCCCTTACCTAGATATTGGTTGAAAACTCCTTTTTTTTTTAAAAAAATTTTTAATAATGATATTGTTGAAAACTCCAATTTAGTATATTTCTTCCTTTTTTTATACTTATTTATTTCCTCCTTTGCTTTATTCTTTTTTTGGATAAATGAGTCTTTACTCCTACAATAATATAGGCGTGTTTTGCTACCAAAAGGTCACCAATCCAAAGACTACTTCAAGTCAAGCACGCTTAACTGTGAACTTCTTATTGAATGAGCTACCGAAGTTAGCTCAATTGGTAGTGGAAATAGATTGAACATGTACTTATCCCCATCGTACATTGTTCGATTCCCACGGAAAGCAAAAACTCCACTAGTGAAAAATCAACCTATGTTGGTGGGGCCTGGGCTGTTACACAGGAGGGTAAAATGAACTAGGAAAAAAAATCAACAAAAAAAAATTTACAGAGGAAAAACAAAACTCGCCTACATTGCAGGGGAGTATAAACCTATTTACCTGTCGCGGTGATTTTTGGATATCTGGAAACTGAAGCAGATGTTGGAAAACAGCAAAGGTGACTTATACAAGTGTTTGAAATCCATGAATGACAATATAATTCTACAAATTGGCTCAATTAAGGCGTCATTTCAAAAAAGTTTTTACTACACCGAGCATCTACACAACAGTCCATTTTTTAGCCATTTAAGAAGTTTTGTCTCTAGGGAAGCTATGACACTAATTTCTAAAGAGTTAGCGAAAGTTGGCATTGTTGGAACCGATAACAACATTTGTGGTTGTACATTTGGGTCAACATGTGGGTTGCCTTGTTCATGTGAATTGGGTAGGTATACATTGAGCGGTGTTCCGATACCATTAGATTCAGTTCATGGTCACTAGAAGATATTAACTATGGAAGGACCACTAGAGGATGACACAGAGGGTGGATATGAGTTGGACATGAGTCATGCAATAGATGCCATATTGAGTCGATTTCGGTCACTAGATATTGTTGGTAAAAGAGCGTTAAAAAGTAAAGTGTTTGAACTAGCTTATCCAACTACAAGTTCGTAGTGTCCACTACCTGAACAAATAAAAACAAGAGGAGGAGTGAAGAAAAACGATAGAGGCAAAGCACCAAAAGGTTATGATGTGTATCGTGAACCATCGTACTTTTAGCATGTAGAAAGAGAAACTACTGATTCACAAGGTTCTTCGAAGAAGGTGTGTACACAACTATCTCAATCATCTCAGAAGCAGCAACGAATGTCATCTCAGAATCAACAATCTCAATTATCTCAGAAGCAACTATCTCAGCCATCTAAAAAGCAACAATATCAGACATCTAAGAAGTTGATGGTGCAATAATGGACACAAGAAGGGGGGTTGAATTGTGTTTTAAAAGTTAAAACTTTTTCTCAAATAAAAACTATTTTTTGCAGCGGATTAAACACAAAGTAAAGGAGAATCTGAGGGAAAGAAAGAAAGACACAAAATTTATCTTGGTTCCTCTCACAAATTGAGAGTACGTCCAGTCCCCTTGTTACTAACAAGAGCTTTTCACTATAATCTTCACAAGATTACAAACTGCTCAAGCACACTTGCAAGAGACTTCTCAAACAAACTTAGAAATAAGAATGAATGTTAATGGACACTTGATATACTATCAGAGGTGTTTACAAAATACAACACAGATTGTTTTAAGACTTTGAATGGAAGATAGAAGTTGTAGTATCAGAATGTTTCAGAGTCTTAAACGCAGTAATATGAACAGCAGTTCGGTAGTCACTAATTCCTTTGATTCTTCTATTTATACTTGAAGGAATGAGAGTGACCGTTGTAGAGAGATAAGGTGCCAGCTAGAATTTACTCGTACCATTGATAGCTGTAGATTGCCTTCTTTAGTAAAGAAATCCAATTCCACTACCTTGCAATTTGAAATATCACTCAACCATTTTGAGTAATAATAGTACGATTGTACAATCCTCAAATGCGCTCCACTTATGGATAAGGTTAACATTGTACCAACGAATATTCCTTCCCGTGGATATGACGGAGTCCTTAAGTAGGTTGTTCTTCAATCATTGATTCTGATTATGTCAGTTCTTGAGTGACATAAATTCCTTTTGCTTTAGAGTCTGTAGTTGCAGCTTCTTAAGGTCTTCAGCTTCTGGGCTTCTCAGAGTCTAGCTTTTGTCCTCAGAGCCACTAACTTCAGAACTTGAATTTTAAGCTTCTAATGATCAGCAATACGCTTTCAGAGCTTCTTAGCTTTGCTTCTCTGCTTTTGTTCGTGGTGCTTCTGAATGAATTTTAACTTATAATTCTGCACACTAGAAGAATCATTAGTAATACCAATTGCAATTTTAATACTTTGTTATCATCAAAACCAATTAAAATCTTAGAGGTTTATGTCAGACCCACTTTGTTCCAACAGTGTACACAACCATCTCAGTCATCTCAGAAGCAGCAACAAATGTCATCTCAGAATCAAGAATCTCAATAATCTCATAAGCAACTATCTCAGCCATCTAAAAAGCAACAATATCAGACATCTAAAAAGTTGATATCTCGGAAGTATTTGGTGCAATTTCCAAAACATATTATTCCACATATTATTGATGTTATTGAAATTGTTGGAGATGGAAATTGTGGTTTCAGAGCTATTGCATCTTTACTTGGTTACACAGAGGATGGTTGGTCCATGGTATGCCGAGAGTTGGACAATGAGCTAAGAAGTAATATCAGTTTGTATGAGAAGATATTCGGTCAAAATATACAATGCGTGAGAGATTCGTTGCAGATATCTGGATTAGGCGACCAATTAAAAGATAAATGGTTCAACATACCTGCCATGGGTTACCTAGTAGCAAATAGGTATAATGTCATTTTGGTCACGTTGGGTAAACCTAGAAAGACTTTCTTTCCTATGATGACTTCATATTCCGCTTCAGCAAGGTTTTTTTGCACTGGTTATGTCGGTGGAAATCATTGGGTTCAGGTAAATATGAATTAAAACTTAAAATATTTTATCTTTAGAGTCTGTTGTTATTTTTATTCTATACAAACTTAAACCTATTATTTTGTGATATCCAGGTAAACATGAAACAAGGGTTTCCGTTGCCTGAGGTGATGCCTGAATGGAAGAAATATTGTTCATCTGAAGCATCATCTTGGATTTCAAACTTAAATGGACGCCTACAATACTGGAAACTTTTAAATCCTCCACTGATACCTCCTATTGGTCCTGTTAATGTTGATGATGATTAATTTTTAACGTCATACGTTTAAATTTATTACTTTTATGTTAGATTGCTTATTTTATGTCAAACATTGAAATTTATTACTTTTAATTGTTTATTTTATGTCAAACATTGTAAAACATCTAACCAAGTGCATCAAAATACATAAAAAAGTGCATCAAAATATATAAAAAAGTGCATCAAAATATATAAATCGACAGTGTTCAAAAGTAAATGACAAAAAAAGTGTGCTAGTCTATCAGCGTCATCATCTCTATCAGCACCGCAAGCAAGGTCATATGCCAAAAAAAGATCATGAAACGCCTCATCATCTCTATCAGCGTCTATCTGAGTGATATATCTGTGTAGCGCGGAACTAATCATATCCATCCTTCCCTGATCGCCTTGTTGTGCCTCTACTGCTACCGGATCATCTTGTTGTGGTGGTGTATACTGTGGAGCTGGTGGTGCTCCATGTGGTCCATCAACCGGGCGACAGACTCTAGGATGTGATACGGTATAGAACCACGGCAAGTAATCAATTGTAGCCTCACCATTGCGATCAACAGAAACGTCATAACCGATCCAGCCACTATCAATATCAGCAATGGCAGGAGCTGCAGGTGGTGGTGGGGGTGGTATACACTGTAAGTATCCAAACTGCCTAAAACACCTCTCAGGCAAGTAAGGAACTACTGCGCACCCACGCAGATAGCCACAATACATAGTGTGTAGATCAAACAGGATGCTACCTCTATGACTTTCAAACGGGCGCCAAATCACATCAGAAGGCGTGAGTGCATCCATGATGGGTCGATATTCCGGAAGCTTCATCTTCCCCTGCTTATATATCCAAGGTATAGCATAAGGGAAACCAGGATCATCACAATTAAGTCTGGTACGCGCATCTGCCCGCCTACCAAGGCTCGGAAAATACTCGTGAATCCAACACTGTTACAAAAAAAAAGTCGTTAAAAATATGTCAACACAACAAAAAAATTAAATTTAAAACTTTAATATTATAAAAAAAAATCATAATAATTACATTCAAAACATGTACATTCCCTCCTAAAAATATTCATATTTAAATAACATATACAGTACCGAAAAACAAATGTTACCTGTAAAAGTGTGGCATATCCTGCCAGAGCCTTTGTAGAAAACATGGAAGCATCATTTAAATTATCGTACAAACAAGCCAAAGCAGCGCTGGCCCAAGAATATGTATGCAATGTAGCCAAATCTCTAAACATGGGAACCATTTTGCATCCACGCGCGTGTAGCTCTTGTCTGCAAAAATAGTGCATCCAACTAACATCAACATGTATGCCCTGGCAGCACAATCATATCTCTAGTAGAGATTAACATTCCTCTGGTAACAGTCATACAACAAACGTTGAGAAAAATATCCACCCCTCTGCTCTATAGTCTCTTCCAATGCAGACTTATAAGTCACCCCCAACAACTCAGCTGCAAGTGCCGCAGCTTCTTCCATTGTAAATGATCTAGGAGTATATAATCGACCTATAACGGGCAGATGCAACAGACATGCCACATCGTCAAGTGTAATCGTCATTTCACCAAACGACATGTGAAATGACGATGTCTCTGGGTACCACCTCTCCACAAATGCTGACAAAAGCAAGGGATCGGACTTTGTCAAACTAGTCCGCTCAAGCCAGCACAATCCAGTATTATTCAACCATGTCTGAATAATACCTGGATGTTGATCAGGAACCAGCCATTCACCTTCCCTCCTAAAGATGCTATCTTTAATCCTGGTTTATCTTTGTCAAAACGTTCCTACATATATTTAAAAGAAAACATTATCAATAATATGTCAACACTAAAATTGCTCAAATGCTATAGAAATCCTCTAATTTATATTCAAGTATATATGATAGCTCAACGATATAACTTAATAAATAACAACAAAACAAACAATTGGTTACCTAACCAAGCCATATATAACACGACGCGTGATGTTCGTATCGTGTCAGCAGACTACCATCAATCGGTCCACCAGGCCATCTCACATGTTGCTGCTCCTGACGCTCACGATGATCTTCACGGTTGGGCTGCCGGTGAATGAATCTACCATCTCGTCCTCTGGTACGCACCACTGAAAAACTAAAGTTAATTATTAATTAACCATAAAAAAAATCTGCTAATAAAAAAACAAATTAACTAGGAAAAAAAAATTGCTACAGAAAAAAAATTGCTACGAATTGTACTGGTACACTTGTTAAAAAGTGTACTGGTATGAATATTCATACTGGTACACTCATACAAAATTCATACCGGTAAATTTTTGAACAAGTGTACCGGTATGAATATTCATACCGGTACACTCATACAAAAGTGTACCGGTACCTATATTTCAAACCGGTGTACTTCAACAAAAGTGGACCGGTAAACTTACTTTTTCGCTTTTCTCTCTACACACCGGTACACTTCTTTTACCAAATGAGTGAAAATGAATTTTTTTACTCTTTTACAATATATATGAGGGCATTTTAGTCAATTCACATTTAAGTGTTGGGGTAAAGTGACAATTGTAGGGGTAGAAAAAATAGTTTCTAGATTTGGTGAAGATTGTGGCTTTTGTGATTGAGTGTAAATCTAGAGAAATATTTAAGCTTTTGATGAAAGGTTGAAAAAAGTTCTGAAAAGTGGAAGAAAAGAGGGAAGAATGCGTGCTGTTGTTTCTGTTGTTGTTCCTTCAGATCATTTTATTTTATTTAATAATAACAATAATAAAAAAAAATCAAATAAAGAAAGGGTGAGAGGGGTGGCGCAGCAACAGCTTTTGCTGTTGTTGTGTTGTTTTTTAAAATTTTTTTATTTATTTTATAACAAAAAAAAGCATATATATAATAATAATAGTAATAATAAATATGAAAACAAAAATAAAGATGGTAATAATAAGGATTAATAATGAGTGATGATAAAAGAAAATAAAATGATAGTAGTTATATTAAAAATAAATATTCAACATATTTTTTGGATTGTTTTTAATAAAAATAAAAACTTACCTAATTTATATATTTTGAATTTTCAATAAAGTTACTAATAATAACAAATTTAAATAAATTAACACATTTTTTTGGATTTTTGTTAGTGATGCATAAAATGAATAATGATAATATGATATGGGATCTTAGGTCAAAAATTGGGGTATGACATTACCCTTCTTTTTTTATAAGCAATTGGGGTGTATAAGGGAGAGTTATGAGAATTGAGGTTAGATTTTCATTTGTCACAAAAGAGTATAGAAAAGAAGGTAGAGAAAGCGGAGCAATTAAAGAAAAGCCTTGTTAGATTGAGAGAATTGGAGAGAAGGACTAGAGATTCCAACTTGATTAAAGTATAAGAGTAGTTGCATAATCTAGGGTGAGCATAGAGAGGGGAGATTGTCCAAATCTCCACTCTCAAACTCTCTACACCCTTTTTCTTTTCGGAGTGCATAAAATTGTTGAAGTGGAGTGCATAAAAATGTCATAGAACACAGAAGGATATAGAGAAGTATCGACGCAAGTTGGAGTCAACAAGAAATCATGTTGACGAAACCAATTTTCATTATTACAATGAAATTCGTAAGAAGCTTGATTTTCTACTCGTCAAGGACGATCTCTTCCGAAAACAGCGAGCTAAAACCTTTTGGTACCGTGATGATGATCTAAACACACGGTTCTTTCATGCTACTGCAACAGCAAGGAAAAAAAGAACCAGATTAAGCAATTGGAGGACTCACATGGCAACGTCTGCAACTCTCTTGAAGGAATGAAAGTGATAGCTAAAGACTATTTCATGAATTTATTCCAGCAACAAAGGGGTGAACGCACGATGCTCCTCAACGCGGTCAATTCCAGTATTACTCTAGAGGACATCAATGCTCTCACTGCCCCTTTTACTATGGCTAAATTTAAAGAAGCAATATTTTCTATGGAAGCGGATAAATGTTCAGGTCCATACGGCTTCAATCCCGGCTTTTATCAACACTTTTGGGACCTTTGTGGTCATGACATCTTCAAATCTGGTTGTTCTTGGTTAGAATGTGGTTCTTTCCCCCTGAGCCTCAATTCCACCAATATTGCGCTTATTCCAAAAGGTGATTCTCAAAAAACAATGAAAGATTAGAGACCAATCGCACTGTGCAATGTTCTTTATAAAATTGTTGCAAAAGTTCTTGCAAATAGATTGAAGCTAGTTCTTGATAAGTGCATCTTAGACAATCAATCAGCTTTCGTACCTGGAAGATCTATCCTTGATAATGCAATGGCAGCCATTGAAATCATTCACTTTATGAAATCTTTGATAATGCTTATGATCGCATAGAATGGGATTTCTCGAAAGTCATGATGATTAAAATGGGATTCTCTCAAAAGTGGATTGATTGGATCATGCTATGTGTTGAAACGGTGGCCTACTCTTTAAATGTCAATGGCCATATGGTCGGGCCAATTGTGCATGGTAGAGGATTACGGTAAGGCGACCCCGCTTTCACCCTATTTGTTTATCATATGTGCAGAAGGACTGTCAGCGCTCATCAAATATGCTGAATATAGAGGGGAGTTACATGGCGCCAATATTTGTAAAAATGCGCCGATAATTTCCCATCTCCTGTTTGCAAGTGACTGCTTCTTGTTCTTAAAGGCAACGGTAACCAAGGCAAATGTTTTAAAGAACATTCTCGCTGTCTATGAATCAGCTTCCGGATAAGCCATTAATCTCCAAAAGTCAGAATTTTATTGTAGCAGAAATGTCCCAGCAGATGCACGTGAAGCTATTGCAAATCAACTTGGTGTAACGCAAGTGCTCGAAACTGGTAAATATCTCGATATTCCATCTATGATAGGAAGGAGCAAAAAAGCTACATTTAAATTCATAAAGGATAGAATCTGGGAAAAAAAATTAACTCTTGGAGTAGCAGACACCTTTCTCAAGCCGACAGAGAGGTGATGATAAAATCGATTTTGCAATCCATCCTGACTTATGTCATGAGTATTTTTCTTATTCCATCGAATCTAATTGAAGAGATTGAAAAAATGCTCAACTCATTTTGGTGAGGTCATAGTGCAAACAACGGACGAGGTCTTCATTGGCTATCTTGGGAGCGTCTCTCTGTGAACAAAGACTAAGTTTGTTGTCCAAGGAGGCTGCAAATGGAGCATTGGTACAAGAGAAGAGATTAATATATGGGGACAAAATTGGCTTAACAAAGGCTTGTCCATTACTACTCCACCAAACACGCAGGTGCCTGACAACATTAAGAAGGTGAAAGATATTTTGAAGACAAATTCAAAGGCATGGTATATAGACAAGATCAGTAGCATATTTGATAGCAGCACTGTTAGACAGATTATAAATACTCCTCTCTTTGAATTTGTGCACATTGATAGATTAGTTTGGAAATTTGAACATAACGGCATTTACTCAGTGCGCAGTGCTTATAAATACTGTGTGAATAATGCCAGTAGTCACCACAGAATTGGTATCACGGGTAACTGGAACATTATTTGGCAAGCAAAAATTCCACCAAAAGTGAACAACCTTCTACGGAGGATAGGCAGAAATGTTTTACCTACGCGAGCTAGACTGAACAACCATGGTGTACAATGTCCTTTGCACCGTGCAGTTTGTAATTACATGGAGGAAGATAGTTTACATGTGTTATTTCTATGTTCGCGCAGTATCGACCGTTGGCAACAAGCAGGTTTATGGAACCATATCAGTGCAGGCTTTAACATTAGCAGTAACATCACAGACAACTTGTACTCTATTTTGCAGAATTTAGACAAGGAACAACAAGAGTTGTTTAGTGTTATGGTCTGGAGCATTTGGAAACGTCGAAATAATCAAGTGTGGGACAATTTTGCAGACTCAAACCGGACTGTGTGTGAACGAGCTCGACATGTAATCACAAGGGTGCGTCAAGCACAGCACATCCGTTCTCACGTAAGCAATCAACAACCAGCGCCCCAGTAGATACATTGGATGAAACCAAGCCCCAGAAGGTACAAATGCAATATTGACGCTTCTTTCTCTTCAATTAGCAACAAGGTGGACATTGGTATGTGCATTAGAGATGCTCATGGAAGTTTTGTGGCTGCAAGAACCGAATGGATAGAACCTATTCTTGATGTGGAAATTGGAGAAGTTGTGGGATTGCTGAGTGCTTTGAGGTGGGTGAATGAAATGCAAATAAGGGACATAGATTTTGAAATGGATTGTAAAGGAGTAGTAGACAACCTCCATAGTAGCGGAACTTACAACTCTGATCTTGGGGATATCCTAAGAGATTGTAGGATTATTCTAGCTACAAATCTTGTAACCTCTCATGTTAGGTTCATTAGGAGACAAGCGAATGAAGTTGCCCATAGGCTTGCTCGGGTGGCTACATCTCTAGCTAATTTCCATAACTTTATCGATATTACAACATGTGCCTTTGATGTTATTTTTAATTAAATGAGATAAACCATTTATCCTCAAAAAAAAAAAAAAAAAACGACACACCTTGAAACTATTGCTTCTATTATGGCACTGATATTATTCCTTACATTCACTTCCACAACTTTAACTTGAATCCTCGGTGAACTAGAAGCACCAGAAGAACCAATTACTGATTCTGTAGCAGAGTCTCCTGCTTCTTCCACAATTCTCCCTCCACTTCCATCAACACCCACAACAACCGTCATTGATATTCCTGATCAGCACCACACCACTATCATTTTTCATGCACGACATTCTCGATGGCTCCAATTCAACGGCAAGAGCAGTGACGGGAGTCGTTACAAACTCTGCCCTTAACGCTTAAGTTGCGTCTGCAAAGCCAAATGGTGCAAACCTTCCTCTAAACAGTGGGGTTCCACAAAACAATAACAACAATGGAATTCTAAACAACAGCCTTCCTTTCCCAACAGGACTCGGCGGAAACACGGGATTTAATAGTATTTACCTAATACTAAATAAATGACTTATAACTAATACTAAAGAAATGACTATATATGATATGTGATTTAATAGTATTTACCTAATGTCTCAAGGTTCTGAGCAAATATGTGGTGTCTAGATCTATTTGAGTAATTCCATTCCTATGCCAAATTGATCTTGAAGTTTATCAATTTTTTATACTCAAAGTGAGCCACAATCGAAGATATGCGGTTGTATTTGTAGTCATGAATTTTTTTATTTTTTTTGGTACATAGATGAAATGGCAAAGCCATTATAATAAACTCACACACACAAGTGAATGAGTCGGGGTTCGAATCCCGGTCATAGCGTCCGGCCTAACAATTTTGGCAATATTTTGTCAGTTGAGTTAGGACTTCTAGACGAATTTTAATTATATTTGTACTAAATTGTATTTACTTGTATACATGTTTTCCATAAATAAAGATGAAAACAATTTTTTATGAGAAAAACAAAATACTTGTACAACAAAATTAATGGAGTATTTCCTATTTATTCATCATTGTCGTCACTAAATTAACATAAAGCAACTAGATCGGGTCCAGTAACTCAACTCTTTTGAACTATGAGGATCGGGGTTAAGTCCTGATTAAGGGTGAAAAATATTATAATTAACAATTAATTAATTCCTGACTTTGGTCCATATTTTTCTGCAAGAGAACATTAGCAAAACACACTTCTCCATACACTTTTATGAAAAGCAACAGTCCTTTGAATAGCCATTTTGTGGTGATCATAGTTTCAAACAAACAGACGGATGGAAGTTGCAGTCTTACCAGAAGCCTGAAACAGAACAGTAAATTCAGACTAATTCATTTCCATTTTTCGAAGGTGGTTCAAATCTTTAAGAATAAATAGACTACCCTTTAATGACAAAGACTTGAAGAAAACTAAAATCCCAATGGAGCCCAAGAATAATGCACCTCCAATAAATGGGGGGCAACATACCCATAAATCAAAGTTAGTTCAAAAATAGAAAGAAGAAAAAAAAACACAGAAATAATGTATACCACACCTCTTATTAACATAAGGAAAACATACACAGAAATAATGTATACCACACCATAAAGAAATGTTCTGATCAAGCACATACCATAGCTGGATGTTTTATTATTGACATATTGCAGACCTTGCCTCCACAATCACGTGAAAGTAAAAGCCGGACATGAGGGACACTCTTCCAGCTCTCTCCAAGTGCTGGTTTAGAATTACCGTCATCCCCACCCACCACATGATTTGTTACCTGCAAAATTTGTGCCATTGAATGTGTTATATGAAGGAAGTATAACTGCCCTGCCAAAACAGATCATTGTAATTATGTTACACTTTTCTACCCAACTCCAAGGATCCAATTCACATTATATAAGAAAATCAACGAGCTTTTTTGAAATGGGCATAGTGTGCATTCGAGAGGAGGATGGTTACATCCCCCGTGTTGGGGCACCCATCACATACATCCTACCTTAAGGAAAAGCCACACCTAAGTTCAGTGGGGCCAGGTTTCTTTGGGGATCGTCTTGTCTTTTGGAAGTTTGGGTGCATTTTAAACAGCATCATTTTTTTAACTAATTAAATATAACAGTAATAGGAAAGCATGATTTACCCAATTTGGCAAGTTTAGGTTGTTTGCTTCAATTGGAAGAATACAAGATAAATTGTATCTGACTGTTGAAGTTATGGTTTTAGATAAAAGAGAAGAATAAGAAGAAATATAATTATAGTGAAATTAAATACCAATTTGATGCAAAAGACTAAACACAATCTAAAATACTCAATCCTAATAAAAAAACCTAAAAGCTAATCTAAAATACTCCTCGTGGAACAAGGTTGGAAGCTACAAGCGCCAGTGTGAGTGAGAAGCTTTGTGTGGCTGCTGTAACATTATTGTTTACTAACATGATATCAAAAGAGGGACATGCAATTAGGACCCACGTATTGCAAATACTGTGGGGATATAATTGAGACGGAACTTCATGTGTTACGGAACTGTCCGAAATACATGAATGTCTGGTTAAACTGTGTAGAACAGGAGCGAAGGGAGCTGTTCTTTAACTCATATTTGCAGCATTGGATAGCCTTAAATCTTAATGGAGGTATAGGTGGTATTGGTATTGAGAATTGACCAAGTTACTGGGCATTAGCTTGTCATTCCATATGGACTTGGCACAACAAGGAAGAGTGTGATGACAGTTTTAACAGGCCTTGCAATCCAAACATGAGCATAGCAAAATATTTCAGAATACGGAATGCCTACAAGAGTAAACCAGATAGTACAAGCATCTTCTAGAGTTGTTCAGCATGTTGGGTTGTTGCGTCTGAACGGTGAGTAGGTGGTGGTCAATACTGATGGGGTGAAGGAAGGTAATGGTAGATGTGGTTGTGGCAGAATTATTAGAGGAAGGAGTATTTAGTGTCTTGGTGGTTTTGCCAAAGGTCTGGGGGTTTGTAGTGTCTTGGTAACTGAGATGTGGGGTACTTTGGAGGGCCTGCGATGTACTTGAAGGATGGGTATTAGAAGGGTGGAACTGTGTGTGACTCATGCGTGTTGCGGGTATGCTTCGTAACAAGGAAGGAGTGTGTATTGAAGGATGGAGCTTGTGTAATCAAATTAGAAGATTATTGCAGTTAGAGTGGGAAGTGCTTGTTTGTCATACCTACCGTGAAGCCAATATATGTGTGGATGCTTTAGCACACATAGTTTGTGGTTTGGATTTCAATGTGATGTTTTATGAGTTATGTCCGACTCAAATGAGTCATTTAGATCTTGCTAATATGACTGGGAATAGTATTCCCATGTTAATTTCTATGTAACCTTTTCTCTGGGCTTTGGCCCTCCATTATATAAAAAAAAAAACTCTGAAGAGTATAAACTGATTCTAGGAAATAACCTGAGATACACTAATATATGATATTATAAGATATTTTATTATATTTTAACGGTGAACAAACTTGAAGGTGTCTTCTGTGGCTCGGCCTTACTATAATATATAAAACAATGTTAAGCTGAACCCCCACAAAATAATACAATGAAGATTGTCATTTGCTGACAGTGATCATTTTAGAGCCAAATTATAGAGCACGAAGATGTCAAAAAATACATTTATGGTTACCCATAGAAACTAACAGCAGATAAGAGGTCATCTGACAACCCCCAATAACGATTGATGTCTTAAAACTTAGCTTATTAAGAAGATAAGACACATTGGTGGACACTCTCGAAGTTATGCAACATATAAGGGAGGGGGTGTCTTCATCAACCAAAAAAAAAGGGAGGGGGTGTCCCTTGATTTATCTAACAAAATATTCCTAACATAAAATGTCCTAAAAGTTTAAAAAGAAAAGGGAAAAAAAAAATCATTCGCACTAAACTATGGTAGAAACTATTAATATGAAAAGAACAATTAACTGTATAGAATGTAATATTGCTAGAAATAAATATTATAATGACATCTCAGAAAATAAAGGATGAGATGTGTAACTAGGTCAGACAGTACGATTTAAACAAATGGTCATTCTCGTGATGAACTCTCGAGTAGCAATCAATTTATTGTTTCTCATACATATCAAAGATACAGGCCAAACCTTTTACTGAAACATCATATTTCGTTAAATAGATCAGATTGAAGAAATAAAACAATTTATATGTCTATATCAATTAGAGTTAGAGAAGATGAACTGAGAAAAATTCGTTTAAGTTAGAAGAGGTTTCTCACAATTCATTGAAAGGATTATCATTGGCAGGAAAGCAAAATAAAAGTAAAACTTACCAACACTGTAATATTATGCTCATGTGCTAGCTGCTTCAGTAAAAACCCAGCAGATATCATTAAAGCGTGCCCTGAAATCACCCATAATATGCAAATCTCTAAGTTTCTGTACATTTAGATAATTACCCAACCTATTATCATATCATGGCATATAAGACTCTCTTAACCCAAAAAGATAAGGAAAAACATGACTAAACATGTTAGGAAAACGGTGACATGAAAAAAGATCAGAACAAAACTAAAATAAGGCAAGACATAAGAGACAAGACCTCAACCTCAAAACAGTTAGTGCAATGGCTTAGGATCCATATATTGAGACTCCGCATTATAAAACAGTCCAATCAATTTATCTGCCTCGACGGAAAAATATATATACTTCATTGGGGAATATCTAATCTCTTTTTCTTTTTTTTTTATGTTTTTCAATAGATTAGAAATAGCAACAAGTCATTGAACTTTGAAACTAGGATGAAGTACTGACAAACCCTGTCCTATCTTTTGACCTTCACTTAGAACCCGCCACTGCACAGAGCAAGGAGTTGTGAATCTGAATCTCAAGTTTCTACTGGTTTTCAGTTTAAAATTTAACATTTTATTCTTTGTATTGTGATTTCATTCTTTTAATTTTATTAGTTTCACCATTTAATCTGAATTTCCAATTAACATTAAGGTTGTGTTTGCTACTTTGCTTTATTATGAAGTTGGAATGTTGAAATGCATTAATAGCTTAATATCATGTGTAGATGTCATTTATCAGTTTTTTTAATATTAAATTCATAATAGATAAACTTTCTTCACAAGTTTACGCGACACTCCGCGTTTGACAACTTTGCATTTCATACCCTTTCACATCCTTCTTAAAAGTGTAGAGGAGAAGCACTGCTGATTAACTCAGGCAGTTTCCTTCACAAAAAATAATTAAGATAACAAGTAAATCTGATAAAAGAAATGTAATTAATATGGAAACTTTAGAAAACGAACATAGACAAGACAACAACTGCACAGGAGAGCAAATTAAACTCTTTACTTGACCTTTACATATAAATGTCCAATAGATTATTACCACGAGAAAATTTAAGGATTGATTGACACTAGATTATTGATTATGTGATTTGACTGGGATTCTAGGACAAATAGGATGGTCCATGATTATGAATAACTGATAATATAATTGGCCAAGTGCCTGGCAGTATCTTCTAATTCTGAGCTTGTCAAGAAAGCCAGGACACTAGAAAATTATCTGAAGGTATACAAAGGGAATAAAATGTAAAGGTAAGCATACCAAGGAATTTTGCATGCAAATATGTACTATACCCTGAGGACCACAGCCCCTAAGGATGGGAGTAATCAGTGAAGAGATTGAGTCAACAATAAGCAGTTGTACATGACGATCTGATTTGCCAATCTGTGCCAGTATACAGCAGTCAATTATTTGATAGAAAAAAAATAAAACACCAATTAAATTGCATCAGTTGCAAATATTTATGTCAGTGAGAACCTCGGATCTCAAATTATTCTTCAGTTGATGCAGCAGATCAAACATCTGATATACATCAAACACTGGGTAGCAAATTATCCTGTCCAATACGTTCTGTAGAAGTCTACGATCAGACTAATTGATGAATTATTTAAAAACAATTTTAAGACCAGTTAACAAACAAGGACCAAATAATGGACAGTAAGTTTGAATCCAGAGTAACCTGATTGCCTGAGACATAATCAGAAGACTGTCCAATAAAATGTGCAACACGCTGAGGTGAAAAAGAGTTGCCAGTATCTAAATATATAACTGAACAATTATGCTTTGCAGCAGTTGAGGAAGACATCAGGCAAACCTAATAATCATTCATAAACAAGCCGAGTTATACTTGAACACAACAGACATGACATGAAGAAATGGAAGATAACAATTTATCTTATGTCAACAAAATAAGAGATGATGTGGTAGCATTATTTGCATGTCAATAATGATATTAGCTGGAGACCTATGGTAGCAGAAAGATTATCAACAGAACAAAAGTAAATTTTACTAGTATACGCTTATTCTCAACACACTCAAGGTTATGGGTGAAACAAACTCCTTGGTGGGGCAACTGAGATATCGAGAAGGGAAAAGATCCTAACCATGCAATTACCCGTGAAAATTTTGTTTGCACTTATCTCAGATGAATAAGAACATAAGTTTCTTCTCATTTCTTGAATGAATAAAAACATAAATTTCCTATTCTTATGTAGAGTTTTGTATTTTTTTGCCAAATGAGTATATAATGGGTTATGGAATCGAGATTCAAAACATGAATAGGAATAGGATGACTTATTTTCCAAATCGTTAATCAAATCTTATTATAAATGCACATTATAAGATAAGATTAATAAAAATATGGTATTTTGAAGTAAAAACTAAAAACAAGTGACATCATAAGTTGATATATCTAATACTTACTTCGAAATGATTCGAAGTCGCAGATCAAATGACAAAAAAAATGTTTGGCTATACAAAGTTTAAGCGTTCTACCCCTCAAAGAACATAATCTACTACCAAGACTATACTCCCACTCATCATCCCAATTGTCAATGTCATTTAGTTCATCTACATCCCCTGATATTTCATCCCCTTCCTCTTCGTCTGCATCTCTAACCATCTCTTCAATTTCACCTCCCTTCATATCAACCTTGACATTTAACTTTCTTAGACCTATCTCTTGGAACAAGACAAAGGGACTAAAGGAAAAATACAATGGGGGAGTCTGAAATATCGGTATATATGATGTCAAATTTTGTCCATTTAAATATCCTTGTTGTAAAAATTCATTATAAGTTATTAAACACCCAAAGAAACACATGGATAAACACAATGGGGGAGTCTGAAACATAATGTGAGGGGGGCCAAACATTAACAAATACTCCCTCCGTCCCTTTTTATAAGAGCTAGTTTGACAAAAAATTTGTCCCTTTTTATAAGACCCTTTTACAATTATCAATGACATTAATTATTCTTTTTCCAAAGTTACTCTTATTTACTTTGCATAGTTTTTTTAATAACATTAAATTCTCTTCTGTTTGAAACAAAGCACTACAATTAATGGTAAGGGTAAATATGTAAAATCAATATAATTTGTCAATCAATTTAATACTAAAACTCACTTTCTTAATACCCGTATTTTGTTAAACTAGCTCTTATAAATAGGGACGGAGGGAATATGAAGTTTTTTGTGAGGGAGTGCCATGGCATGACCATGCCCAAATAAGCATCTCCAGTCCCCCCCAATGATTAGAAACAGGTATCCCCAATAGGGATGGGACAAACATGCTGCAACCTGCAACACATTAACACTCCCTCTTATTTTATGGAAAATAAGTGAGCTCTTACCTGTGTCTTTCCAGAAGAGGACGGTCCAACAAGTTCAGTTAATTGTCCTACACGTAACCCACCTCCAATTAATGCATCAATCCTAAATTAAACAGATTCAAACACTGAGGTATTGCTACTTTCAAGTTACAGGCCACACTTATATATGTTATTAAAAACCAAATATAACATTTATCAAGAACTCAATATAAACTGCAAAAGTTCCAAACAACACACGACAAAATAAAGCAAAGCACTATTCAAATTGTGGAAAATCGCTCAAGTCATAAAGGTATGCTAAAATTTGTAGGGTGAAATGTAACTATGCAAATTAGTTGCATTTCTAGATTCCTAATATGCCACATATATGCACGTCATAATAAGTATTAAAAAATTGTGCTTGTGCAAATTCCAGAATGCTTCAACCTAGACAATAATTCAACTATACTTTGAGTTGAGTCAGAGAATAATAATACCCTTCACAACCAGTTGATAAAACATGCTTATTCCGTAAAGCATCTTCCACGAGCTGCAAACCGTTTAGCAATGGTGGACATAGAGCATCAATTATAGAAAGAATCTGATGAATTCCCTAAACAGATACAAAATTGAAATTAGAATCACAACGTAATATTCACAAAAGAACAACATTGATTATATAGCTAACCCTAACCCTAACCTGCTTCAGTCGCTGTGAAGATGAGTGATTAGTTGCAGAAGTGAATAATGCGTCGATATCGTGTAGGAGAAAATCTTCGACTGAGAAGAAAAATAAATGGTGATGCTGTTAGATGAAATTGAAAGATGAAATAGGAAAAATTGGGGAAGAGAAGAAAGGAACCGGAGTAAATGGCGTGGGAAGCGCAAAAGGTTAGGAAGTTGGAGTCGATGAGTGGATACTCTTTCGCCAGAGAGTTCAATGGCGCCATTTTCTTATTCCGATGCCGCCCACACCACACCAGAAAGCATATTTATACGAGTATATTGTACTGCTACTACGTACACGGTATTCTTTTTTAATATTATTATCTAGGAAAATGTTATTTAATAAGAAAAATCTATTAAGAAGAATTGCAAGAATAAATCTTCACTTTTGTTTACATCAACTACCCCCTATTATCCATTAAAAAATGATATTAAAATTATATCATCCTATAAAATAATGTCATGTGTTATTTTTGCATTTCTTCTCTAAAATAATTCTTACTAAATAATAAAGAGAACTCATTTTTTTTATTGTATGGACTTTTCATAATGGCAGCACTACCCTTAATACCACACTACATATAATAACTTCCACCCGATCCATCTTTAAAATAAAAAACTGCTCCATTCAATATTGTTAAAACAAAAATTGTAACTTGCAAAAGGGAGGGGTTTCACTTGCAGGAAGAGAAAGATGTAAAGTAGGTGTGTGCTTCTGGTTATTAAGGACCTGTTTGATTTAGTTCTCAAAAACTGTTTTTTAGTTTTCAAAAATTAAAAAACTGAAAACTTGTTTGAATATTGAATTTTACAAAACTGTTTCTAAAAACTTGTTTTCATTTCACCGTTTTTAAAACCAAAAAACTAGAACAGCCAAAGCATGTTTTGCTTTTCACTATTCAGTTTTTTAAAATTAGAAAACACACGGATAATAGGTATAGTTTTTATTAATGGCAAAATTGCAATTTTAGACAACTTTCACTTATGTTTAGAAACAAACGGAACATAAAAGTGTAAGTGCACCAATTCATCCTCATGTTTTAATAATTGTCAAAACACATGAAAATAGAGTATAACATATTTTGGCAACATTACAAATGACTTGACAGCGAAAAACTATTTTTAAATCTTTGAAAAATTGTTTTTAGGTATTATGTATCGATACATAAACATGTGTATCGATACAAATGTCTTGAAATTACTTCAGACTGATTTTGTGCAATTTGTATCGATACATATATCACTTGTATCGATACAAAAGCGGTTTCTCAGAGGCAGAGAAGTATCTGTGTATCGAATCATGCTTGCATGTATCGATACACACCTATGCCTCTCAGAAATCCAGAAAGATCATGATGTATCGAATCATGCCTGCATGATTTGATACATATCAGTCAAGATTTCAAGAAACTGATATATGTATCGATACACACCCGTGTTTGTATCAATACATAGGTCAAATTTTTCAATTTGAACGCTGGTCAAAGGGTTTGTATCAATACAAACAATCATTTGTATCGATACACGCATGTTGAATTTTGCCCAAATTTGCTCAATTCTATTCTCTCTTTAAATAGCAATGTGGTGTGTCTTTGTAATTAGAGGAAACTAGTGTGAAAGATTAGAAAATGCTTTGGGTTGCAAATTGAGTGAGAATTTGGATCAAAGGTTTCATTCATCACAAATTCATCATCTTCATCAAGGATTTCAATCAAATTGAAGTTTGAGTATGGGATCAATTCAATAGAGATTGCATTCTTGTCTGATAACGTTCGATACGGTTCGCGGTGAATCAGAATCGTAGTCGGGTTGAATTGTGTGACGAAGGTTCTAGTTTCTCTCAAGGATTCAAGATCGTGCGTGTCTTGAAGGTTCGACAACAAGAAACGAGGGACTCAGCTGGACGATCGTGTGCGGATTGGCACGGGTTGGATCGTTGGAATCAGAGGGCGAAGTTTCGTTGTGTGTCGAGGTTTTGTTGCATAGTTTACTTTTTGTCTCGTTATAGGTTTATAAGATTCAATTGTAAACTGTGCACGTGTTGTTCATCATTTTTGATCTATACACTCTCAAATAACCCGTTTGGTTATTTGGGGGGAGACGTACTCGGACAAACGCGTGGACGACGCGAAATCCGGGGAACTCGCTAATCAAATCCTTGTGTCTTTCTCTCTCTCTCTCTCTCTCTCTCTCAATATTTTACTTGTTATAATTTCATTGATTTTTGAATTGATTGAATTTTTCATGTTCGTATTGGAACATCAAAAATTCAATTGTTGTGCTTGATTGTGATTGTGTTTAATTTGATATTGTAACTTGCTTGGGACTGAAATTATTACATAGTCTATATTCGAATTTTTGAAACGCTATCATTTCGAATCTTTTCATCAAACATTCAAAAGGCTAATACCCTTTTCCGTTGGTCAATCGGTGCGTAGACTACCGATCCGGTGGCTCTTCCGCTCGCTTGATTAATTTGAAACATTATTTTTTAAAAACGCAATTGTTTCAAGGATCACTTATTCAACCCCCCCTTCTAAGTGATAAGCCTCGTAGTCTAACAAGTGGTATCACGATCCCGGTTCAATTTTGTTTACAAAAATCGGAGGATTGTGCCAATTATTAGAAAACATGGCTTTCGCACCGAAAGGGGCGTATAATAGGGTTCCTATATTCAATGGCGATCACTTTGACTATTGGAAAAGTAGTATGCGTATTCACATCAATTCTTTTGATGGTGAAGTGTGGAATGCTATTGAGAATGGTCCGTTTGTTCCAACTATCACGGATCCTCATGGCATTGTCACCAATAAGCTTATGGCACAATGGACGGATGATGAAAAGAAAAAGGTCAATTACGATGCAAAGACACAAAACATACTTATTTCATCCCTTGGGATTGAACAATTTTATCATGTGTCGCATTGTTCTACGGCCAAAGAAATGTGGGATACATTAGTTACTCACTTTGAGGGAACTAATGAAGTCAAAATTTCGAAAATAAACACCTTAACTCAAGAGTTCGAATTGTTTCATATGCAAGATGGTGAAACCATTGCGGATATGCAACAAAGATTTGTAAAAATCACCAACAAGTTACATGGTCTAGGTAAACCAATCACAAATCAAGATGCTACTAATAAGATTTTGAGATGTCTTAATAGGTCATGGCAACCAAAGGTCACCGCAATCAAAGAAGCGAATGATCTTACAACCTTGAGTCTCACAACCTTATTTGGTAAGCTAACGGAACATGAACAAGTGCTTAATTTGTTGGAAAAGCATGAAAAAGGTGAGAAAAAGGAGAAACACAACGAAAAAGAAAAAGAAAAGGATAAGAGGTCCATTGCTCTAATGGCCTCCAAATCCAAGTCCAAAAAGGTTGAGCAAATGGAAAGTAGCTCAAGCGAAGACGATTCCGATGATGAGAAAATGGGGCTCTTCGTTAGGCGCTACAATAGATATGTGAGAAAGAATGGGATAAGACACTCCAATGACAATCTTAAGAAGTTTCGGAAAGATAGTGGTTACCGCCGGAAGAGTGATAGTGGTATATACTCCAAGAAAGGGGCATGCTATGAATGTGGCCAAGTGGGTCATTTCAAACCGGATTGCCCTAAGTTGAAGAGAAAAGATAAGGAGTCACCGTCATTCAAAAAGGGAAACAAGGATAAGGGAAAGAAAGCTTATGTTGCATGGGAAAGTGGAAGCTCATCTTCCTCTTCATCATCAAGCTCTAGCTCAAGTGATGAAGATGCATTGGCAAATGTGTGCTTAACATCCCATGATCGCA
The DNA here is from genome assembly GCA_030408175.1 of Trifolium repens. Taxonomy (NCBI): domain Eukaryota; kingdom Viridiplantae; phylum Streptophyta; class Magnoliopsida; order Fabales; family Fabaceae; genus Trifolium; species Trifolium repens. Next base: position 39,339,503 of record CP125842.1, on the reverse strand, counting down.
AGAAACTTGCTCCTAAAAAGGTAAATCAAAATCCCTCTAGCTCATATACGCTTTTAGAATATCATGAGTTACAAGTTGCGTTTGAAAAACTTCACAAAGAAACTCAAGAGGCTTTTCAACGACTTAAAGGTTTAATGCAAGTGAATAAGTACCTTGAGGCAAAAGTTTCGGAAACGGAACTTGAGTTGAAAGCTCTCAAAGAGTCTATGATTCAAAAACCTCTTGTAACTTTTGATAGCTATGGTAACGATAGGACCGGATGTGATGGATGCTTTTACTTGCGTAGAGACTTACGAAAGTTGCAAGATAAGCTAAAAGAACCATCCAAGCCGGAGATTACTTTTGCAATTGATCCATCTAAGTTCAACAAATCATTAAAACCTAGAAATAAAAAGTATAAATTTGTTGAAAAGGATCCTAAGAAAAGTAATCCTTATATCGTTTGTCATTATTGTTGTGACAAGGGTCATACTATTGCAAAGTGCCATGCTCGAAAAGTTTTGGTACCAAAAGGCAAATTGCAATGGTTACCCAAGTTAGGCAATAATGGTACTACTAACCAACTAGGACCCAACATGAGTTGGGGACCTATTTCAAATGTCTAAGTATGTAGGAAAATATCTTGAAACCATTAACAAAAGACAACAACAACAATGGAGTTCGAGACTTATCAACAAGGAAAGTGATGAGAAAAGCTTCAACTCAACATCTACAATGGTGTGGAAATTGATCACTTCCTCCACCTAACACTTAAAGGTAAGATTCTATTCTATTCTCTACCTTTACCTTTATTTTTTTACTTAGCATTTGGTTATTGGCTCATATACACAACTTATATCTTAATGTGATACTTGTCTTGATAGTTGTCTCATCCTTCATTTCCAAGAATTTTTGCTCAAAGATATTGATAAGTCTTTGAGACTCATACGTCTTAAATGAGGACTTGACAAAAATCATTACAATTACTATATTAAGTTCATACTTGGTTCGTATATGTGTGTTTTTGTTCTTTTATATGTGACTTTATGTGCATAGATAAACATATATTTTTCATATAATTAATTTTGGTACTTTGATTCATTTATGTGGATGTTTTATCATACATATATGGTTTAACATGTGTTCTCATGTTATAATGTGCTTTGGTATTATTTTTGCTCACATACATAAGTATGTACCCTGTTGATTATATGTGTTTCATACATACATGTTATTTTGGATAATTTTGTTTGTATGGATAATCATGTTATGTTTATGCTTTTGTTGCATTGCTTTGTTTATTTCGTCTCATATTTTGATATGTTTATTGATTTAAAATGTCGATGTATTACAATATTCATGCGTTGGTTTTGGTTTGTTATTCTACATTCCATGTTTGTCATGAAATTTGGTATTCGTCATTGATATATTTTGGCATATCTTTGTATGTATTTATATTGATTAGGAATTTTATCATATATGTGCATTTCGACAAATGTAAGTGCACAATATGACTTTGGATAAAAATGATTGAACTTGATACTTCTAATAGACTCTCTTCTTCTTTATGATATTGTCAAAGGGGGAGAGATTTGGATGCACAAGCTAAGGATGAATAGCTAAGAGTCTTGAATACTATACCCTACGACAATCGCATTATGACATCAACTCAGGGGGAGCGTGCTTATTTGTTAGCCTTGGTGTTTAATTGCGTCTGTATACATATTGCTATTTTATTGCATATTAGGTATAGGCTTAGTTAGCTTATGCATAATTTTGACAATTATCAAAAAGGGGGAGAATGTAAGTGCACCAGTTCATCCTCATGTTTTAATAATTGTCAAAACACATGAAAATAGAGTAGAACATATTTTGGCAACATTACAAATGACTTGACAGCGAAAAACTATTTTTAAATCTTTGAAAAATTGTTTTTAGGTATTATGTATCGATACATAAACATGTGTATCGATACAAATGTCCTGAAATTACTTCAGACTGATTTTGTGCAATTTGTATCGATACATATATCACTTGTATCGATACAAAAGCGGTTTCTCAGAGGCAGAGAAGTATCTGTGTATCGAATCATGCTTGCATGTATCGATACACACCTATGCCTCTCAGAAATCCAGAAAGATCATGATGTATCGAATCATGCCTGCATGATTTGATACATATCAGTTAAAATTTCAAAAAACTGATATATGTATCGATACACACCCGTGTTTGTATCGATACATAGGTCAAATTTTTCAATTTGAACGCTGGTCAAAGGGTTTGTATCGATACAAACAATCATTTGTATCGATACACGCATGTTGAATTTTGCCCAAATTTGCTCAATTCTATTCTCTCTTTAAATAGCAATGTGATGTGTCTTTGTAATTAGAGGAAACTAGTGTGAAAGATTAGAAAACGCTTTGGGTTGCAAATTGAGTGAGAATTTGGATCAAAGGTTTCATTCATCAAAAATTCATCATCTTCATCAAGGATTTCAATCAAATTGAAGTTTGAGTATGGGATCAATTCAATAGAGATTGCATTCTTGTGTGATAACGTTCGATACGGTTCGCGGTGAATCAGAATCGTAGTCGGGTTGAATTGTGTGACGAAGGTTCTAGTTTCTCTCAAGGATTCAAGATCGTGCGTGTCTTGAAGGTTCGACAACAAGAAACGAGGGACTCAGCTGGACGATCGTGTGCGGATTGGCACGGGTTGGATCGTTGGAATCAGAGGGCAAAGTTTCGTTGTGTGTCGAGGTTTTGTTGCATAGTTTACTTTTTGTCTCGTTATAGGTTTATAAGATTCAATTGTAAACTGTGCACGTGTTGTTCATCATTTTTGATCTATACACTCTCAAATAACCCGTTTGGTTATTTGGGGGGAGACGTACTCGGACAAACGCATGGACGACGCGAAATCCGGGGAACTCCCTAATCAAATCCTTGTGTCTTTCTCTCTCTCTCTCTCTCTCTCTCTCTCAATATTTTACTTGTTATAATTTCATTGATTTTTGAATTGATTGAATTTTTCATGTTCGTATTGGAACATCAAAAATTCAATTGTTGTGCTTGATTGTGATTGTGATTGTGTTTAATTTGATATTGTAACTTGCTTGGGACTGAAATTATTACATAGTCTATATTCGAATTTTTGAAACGCTATCATTTCAAATCTTTTCATCAAACATTCAAAAGGCTAATACTCTTTTCCTTTGGTCAATCGGTGCGTAGACTACCGATCCGGTGGCTCTTCCGCTCGCTTGATTAATTTGAAACATTATTTTTTAAAAACGCAATTGTTTCAAGGATCACTTATTCAACCCCCCTTCTAAGTGATAAGCCTCGTAGTCTAACAAAAAGAACACACATTCCATGTAAAGTTCACTTTGCATTTTTTTTTTTTAAAAAAACACTGCAGTTTTTTTTATAAAAAAAACACTGCATTTTTTTTATAATGAAAACACTGCATTTTTTTTTCTTTTCTTTCTAATCACTACATATATTTTTTGTTATTACTATTACAGTCGTTACATAGTTAATAAATATATTAATGTTTTGTTCAATTTGAATATATAATACGTAATCAATTATCAAAAAATAATATAACATGTAGTCATAGTATAAATTATTTTCTCCAATTATTTTTAAATCTTGCTTTTAACTACCGTACACATGTTAATGTATAAATTTAATCCTTAATATATTTAATTATTTATTTAAAAATTATGAAAATTTTATATTTTACAAATATTCGTTGAGACAAATTGTACAATATATTACTAAAAATTTATGGTCGATGTAAAAGATTTTATGAATAGTGCATATGGTCAAATTAATATATTACTATACTAAAAAATTATGGCCAATATATTACTAAAAAAGTGAAATACGTATAGAAATGTTTTATGTTTTCAAAACAATTTTGGAAATAAATTTACCAAACAAGTTTTTTAGTTTTCTATTTTCAAAACAATTTTTAAAACTAGGATATCCAAACAGATTTTTATTTTATTTAATTTTTTTCTTGAAAACTGTTTTGAAAATTTGAATTGCCAAAGAGTATTTGAAAACTAAAAATCAAAACTATATCAAACAGGCCCTAAATTTGCGCTCACTTCTCTTCTTCCCTCTTTTATCTATTGCTAATCTTTTGTGTTTATTTATTCATTATTTTCTTCTTTTGTATCATTTGTTTGTCCCCATTCTACTTTTCATCATTATAATATTCAATCCATTATTTGGGAAGTGTTTTTTTTTCAATTATTATTATTTGAAATTCTGCACCGGTGGTAAAATATACTATATATCTTTTTTTGCTTCGATAGTTACTTTTCATAAACTTTTTATTTCTTCCATTACATTTTTTCATTTCTAATTATAATACGTTTATTTAATTTTCTAATATTTACCATAAACATGAAGAAATAAAGTTAGAAAAAATCATCATTATTCATGGGTAAAGTTAGAATGAGTGGAATCACAAGTAAAAATGTGAATTTTGGAGAAGAATTGTTTAATGTACTTGGTTTTTATGGATTAACACATAGAACGTGGTTACCAAAACGCAATTAATCGTAAGCATGAAATATTGATACAAGACTTTCCACAAAGAGTTAATGACCTTCTGTGCTTGATTACTTTTTTTTATCAATTTAATCCCACATTTACATTTTTCTGCTTATGGTGTTAGTCAAACAAAACAAAGTTTACCACTTCATGTAAAATTCGCGACGTAATATAATTTTTGGAATGATTTAAAAATTTCTCTTTTTGTTCTTATAACTTATTGTTTTCTTTTTTTGACAAATCTTATAACTTATTGTTGTTTGCTCTATTTTGGTGATTATTTTCCATATTCAATGAAATTTATTTTTCATTTTTTATTCTATATGATTAAATTTATTATGATGGTAAGGAAGAGAAGAAACCAACCAAGCCACAAAAACATCACACTGTGCATATTAATGGCAGTAGAAGACAATTCATTGTTGATTTTACTTTATGTTTCAATGCTTTTTTTTTAAACCCAATTGTGATTTTATTTTAGTAAATGTTTATTTTATGACTGAAAAAAAAAATAAGATTTATTTTTTTATTGAAGGCTGCAACTACCAAAATATAGACAAAGAGTAATATAGGGAAGATAAATTCATGGTTTCGGCATTCCTGTTAAGCAGCATCCATGATGGTCTTACTGTTTTTTCATGGATGTAAATCTCTCAATTGTTTATACTTATCTTAATTTAAGTGTTTATAGTTGTGGCGATGAATTTTCATTTTCTATTCAACGTTTTATATTCATTTTAGTTCATTATGTATTCTTTAATTATCAAATTCTACCACATATCTAATGAGATTTTTTATGTGTATTTTTATGCATATTCTTTAATTATTATTTTAGTTCATCATGTATTCATAAACAAATAGATGTGACCAAAAAAATTAGAATAATATAAAATGTGTATCACCACACAAACGGGCACGGAACGTGCCAAACCCGCTTTGAAAAGAGCGGCCGCGTGCCCGTCTGGACGCTAGTATATTTTATTTTGATATATTATTTAGTAATTTGGTTTAAAATTCTACGATAAAATTGAGATATATTTTGCATGATTTAACGATGTTACGGAATAAAGTGAAATGAAGAGTATTATTTTCAGTAGCGGAGCTAGACCAAAAAATCGGGGGGGCCGTGAAAAATTTGAATTTTAATCGTAAGGCTAATTTTGTAAATTTTCTTTAACTAAAAAAATAAAATCAAAACACAGGTTTTTTTAATCTGGATGCCTCGTGTTAAAAAAAAATAGTTAACACCATTTATTTTCTCAATGTGAGTTAACGCCACTGAGCATTTTTTTTAGATTCAATTATACTCAAATCATGAAATATATACATTGGTTATTCTCAAGCATGAGATAGATTTTGCTTCCCATTGGTTATTCTCAAATCATGAAATAATTTATTTTGCTTGCCATTTGACACTATTATGAGACAGATTTTTTATCTCATCTTCATTCCTACTGATTCTATAAATATAATGGTTTCTACAAGTCATGAAAAGTTCATCATGTAGGAAATTGAACAGAAATGAAGCGAATGTAAGAATGGAAAAAAGAGAAGACCGAGTTCTATTGAATTATCATTGTACTGACTACTTGGAAGGGCGGATCCCGACTACAAAGTCAACTTAAAGCAGGGCGGATCCCGACTACTCGGAAGCCCGGCTTAATTGTTAAAAATTGGCCCTTAATAACAAAATTAAAATTTTAAAAAATTAATCCTGATTATTTTAAATTATAAATAATATTAATATTATAAAAAATAGTCATTATTGTAACTAAAAAAAATTATATTTTAATCAACATTTTGTAAAACAAACTCATCAATCTATTTTTTAATTTTTGGTAGAAATCAATCAAATTTTCATTGTGTTCCTATTTGTGAAACAAAATACAAATTCATCTTGTGGCGTGTTACTGTGAACCAACATTTATTCCTTACCCCAACATATTTTAAAATATTTTCATTTTACCCTTATCTCACTAAGTTTTTTTTTTTTTTTTTTTCTCTTTTTCGATATGTTAATTTTGAAAAAAAATGGAGTTGTTGTTGTTTTTATTGGAACACTTTTAAAAGTGTTCCAGTTTGTATACCCTGCAGAATCAATTATAATACATACCGGAACACTTTTAAAAAGTGTTCCGGTATGTTGAATACATACTCGAACACGTTTTTAAGTGTTCCGGTAATACATACCGGAACACTTTTTAAGTGTTCTGGTATAGGGAAAATTGCAGAATGCTTTATGCGGTTACCGGAACACTTTTAAAAGTGTTCCGATATGTTGAATAAAAACAAAAAAAGTGTTCGTTCTGCAAGAGGTGATGAACATGATGTTCGTTCCACAACACCACATCTTTTCTTGCTTTCTTTTTAGATACTGACTGAGAATATTATTAGTAGTTTGTCTTTGTTTTCACCACCCGTTAGAGCTTTGGTTCCTATGATTTATATTATTAGAAGGATCTTTGTTGATATTTGATTGGCTCAACAAGGCTTTACCTGCTAATGCTCGCATTCAGGTAATTTTTTTTCCATTTCTCTAATCTCTAATAGATTAATTTCTTCATTACTTTTTATTACAAGTTCTATATTGGTTTAAGAGTCAAACTATGTTTTCATTAGTCAAAATATTCATAAATTCTACGCCAAATACATTCAGGATGTGTGTGTATGGGAGAGGATGAATGGATTAAAAGTGTTGTTACATATTGCAAAGCACATCATGGTATTGGTTTGGGAAGGGTCTAGCAGTGGAATTGGATCTTCCTTTATACCGGTGCACTTGCACTTCCTTTATACCGGTACACAATAGCTACAACACTTGCACTTACTTATCGGTGCACTTGCACTTCCTTTATACCGGTACACAATAGCTACAACACTTGCACTTACTTACCGGTACACTTCCTTTATACCGGTATAAATTCTATTTTTTCAAAACCGGTACACTTATTGTGCCGTACGAAATATCTCAGGCCCAAAAACATGACAGGCCCAATTCGCCGGTCTCGGGTCACGCCTCCGGGTCGCGCCCTTGGGGCTCCAGTAGGGCCATATCGCCCCAGAATAGCGGATGATTCACCCTTAAGTCCTACGTGGCCCTAACTGACTTAGTGGCCCGAATTTCAGGGAAATGGAGGCTTGGCGGGAAGCACTATTGACCCCCACGTCTCAGGGTAATGGGGCGGTTAGGAATGACATGGAACCCCCTTTTAAACCTCTATATATATGAGGATCTAAGTTCCATCAAAGAGGATTCTAAGCACAAACCACTAAAAACAGATATATCAACATACAAAGAAAGATCTCAGTTCCATACAAGAACATTTTGGCGCCCACCGTGGGGCCCTGGTAAAACCATTCCCAAGCCTCAGGAAAACGAGTATAACGGCCACAACCATGGCCGGCGATACTCCCAACGACAACCAAGCAACGACTCTACAACAGGCGATCGGCGAGATACGTCGCCTACAATCCAAAGTAGCGGAAATTCAAAAAGAACGAGAAGAAGAGAATGAGGCGGAAGCCAATCATGAATCAGACGAGGAGGAACTCGGAAGTTCGCAGCCTCTAGTGCAAGCACTGTAGGACGCACAAGTCCCGGCCAACTTCAAAATCCCCCAACTGCCAAGTTTCGATGGGAAAACAGATCCCCTAGAGCATTTAATGGCAGTAGGGACCCAAACATCCATAATTGGAGCAGAAGAGCACCTAAAATGTAAGCTCCTTTCAAGCACCTTCAAGGACGCAGCACTCCGGTGGTACATGAATCTTCCTAACAACTCCGTCACGGGATACGCCGACTTTCACCGCAAATTCGTCCACCACTTCGCAGGCAGCAAACACGTTCAAGTCACAGCCACAAACATGTTCGCCTTACGCCAAGGCAACTCCGAAACACTGAGAGAATACCTCGCCAGATTCAGCGAGGCGACTATCAAAGTGTCAAACCCAAACCAAGAAATATTCGTAGCAGCATTTCACAACGGCCTCAAAGCAGGACATTTCAATGAATCTTTAGCACATAAACCAGCCGAAAAAATGCAAGAGGTCATGAAGCGAGCCGAATGTTACATAAAGGGCGAAGAGAGCAATGCGGAGAAAAGGTCAAGAGATTCCAGGGAGAGAGCAGTGGAACCCCGCACCAGCAAGACGCCCGAACGCAATCAGTGGCGATGGCCGGCCAAAGATCCTAGATGGTACAACAGACAAGAAAGGCCACAGTACCCGCCAAGGCGCAGTGATAGGCCACCGCGCCGATATGAAGAATATTCGCCGCTCAATGACACGAAGGTGCACATATTAGATGAGATTTTGAACACCAACTTGGCCACAAGAGCCTGAAAACCACGTAATGCTCGGACCCAACACAAATGAGTGGCGTCGCTACCACCGTTGCAAAGGTCACGACACAGAAAGGTGCTACAAACTACGCGACCTGAACGAAGAGTTAATCAGAAGCGGCCACATAAGGAAATTCATCGAAAAGGCAGCCCAAGGAAGAACAGGAAGATTAGGATCGACGAAGCAACCGCGCAGCCCACCCCCCTGAAGGTGACAAAGAGAAAGAAATCACACGAATCGCGGTGAACACCATAGCCGGAAGATTCGCAGGTGGTGGTGAGTCGAGTTCGGCGAGAAAGAGATACTTACGGCGGATAGAAAGGGAAACCCATTCAGCAAATCACGTAACTTTTCCCCCAGCACCAGACCTACCATTCTCTCCCAAGGACGCCAGGGGAGTGGTCCCACATGATGACGACCCGTTAGTAATCCAGGTGCAAATTTTGCGACGTTATCACGATTCTTATCATGTGCAGGAGAAAAGTCTTTTCGCTTCTTCGCAACATTAAAAAAGGGAGAAAAGTTTACATGGACAACACAGTGCGAGGAAGCATTTCAAAGGTTGAAAGAATTTCTGGCGACACCGCCTATCCTTACACGCCCACAACCCAAAATTCCACTACTATTATACCTGGCCGTATCATAAAACGCGATGAGCTCTGCGCTAGTATAGGAGGTCGAAGGGGAGGTGAAACCAGTATATTTCGTCAGTAAGATCCTCAAAGGAGCGGAAACTAGATACCAAAAAATTGAGAAGCTGGCACTAGCAGTAGTAAGCACAACAAGGCGACTAAGGCAATATTTCCAGGGTCACCAGATTATAATAAAAATGGACTACCCCATCAAGCAAGTTCTGAGAAAGTCGGACCTAGCAGGAAGAATGGTGGCGTGGTCTATCGAACTGTCCGAATACGACATAATATTCTCACCCAGAGGAAGCATCAAGTCCCAAGTGCTAGCGGATTTCGTACTGGAGTTGACAACGCCATCACAAGAGGCGAGTGCGGAACCATGGATCCTATCGGTTGATGGGGCATCCAACCTAAGAGGAAGCGGAGCACGAGTGGTACTGGAGGGACCTGACGGTGTAATGATAGAACAATCTTTGCGATTCGCCTTCAGAGCAAGTAATAATCAAGCCGAATACGAAGCTCTAATCGCCGGCATGAAGCTCGCCAAATAAATGGAAGTGACGGACCTCAGGGCGAAAAGCGAATCCCAGCTGGTAACCAACCAAGTTTCAGGTGAATATCAAACGAAAGATCCACAGCTAATGAAGTATTTGGAAAGGGTAAACAAGTTAAAAGACCAGTTCAACACTTTCGAGTTGATCTTCGTACCAAGAGAACATAACTCAAGAGCAGATCTGCTTTCGAAGTTGGCGAGCACAAAGAAGCCGGGAAACAACAGAACTGTGATACGAAGATGATGATGATTGTCGAAGAAGAGGATTGGCGAGGCCCCATAACCCAATACCTGCAGAACGAGACCCTTCCACCAGAAAGGGACGAGGCTAACAAACTAAGAAAGGTAGCAGCACACTACACCATACTTAGAAACAAGCTGTACAAAAGAGGATTCTCTACTCCGTTACTCTTGTGTGTAGGCGAGTTGGAGGCACATAGAATTTTAAAAGAAATCCATGATGGATCTTGTGGGAATCACATCGGAGGAAGATCCTTAGCGGGAAAGGTAATCAGGGCCGGTTTCATCTGGCCAACAATCCTGCAAGATGCGTCTAGCTTTGTACGTAGTTGCGACTCATGCCAGAGACATGCCAACCTGCATCATGCGCCAGGGGAGCCACTAAAAACAGTGATGTCGTTGTGGCCATTCTACATGTGGGGCGTGGATATATTGGGACCATTCCCGGCAGCACATCACCAGGTGAAGTTCTTACTAGTAGCCGTGGACTACTTCACGAAGTGGATCGAGGCCGAACCAGTAGCAACAATATCAGCTGAAAAGGTAAAAAAATTCTATTGGCAAAAACTTATATGCAGGTTTGGAATCCCAAGGTACATAGTATCAGACAACCGTACGCAGTTCAAAAGCGAAGCTGTCATTAAATTCTGTGAGGAGAAAGGTATTTGTAATACCTTTGTATCAGTGGAACACCCCCAGGCGAATGGACAAGCAGAAGCAACGAACAAGGTCATACTCAAAGCCATCAAAAGGAAGCTAACCACGAGGGCAAGGAACTGGGCAGAGCCGTTACCATAAATACTATGGTCTTATCACACCACCATCCAGACCTCAACGGGAGAAACACCTTTTAAAATGGTATACGGAGCTGACGCAATGATCCCGGTGGAAATCAATCCCCCCAACTGGAGAAGGGAAACAATAACGGCCCAGGTAAACAAAAAAGCCCTACAGGAAAACCTCGACTTGCTAGAAGAAATAAGGGAGAAGGCGCACTTTCGGGAGTTCATGATGAAGCAAAGAGTAACACACAAGTACAACACCAAAGTCATCCCAGAAGCTTCCGTGAGGGCGACTTAGTCCACAAAAAGCCAATGGGGCGAGACAAGGGAGGAAAATTAGCCCCAAACTGGGAGGGCCCGTTTAGAATTCAAGAGGCATATGGAGGCGGTGCTTACAGGTTGGAGACACTACAGGGCGAGACGCTGCCCCGAACATGGAACGTCATGAACCTCAAGTTCTACTACAGTTGAAACTCCAGATTATGTCTTAAGTTTTATTAAATTTGCTTTTCTGCTATTTTTGTTTGTAAGCATTTGAACCATTTATATTCAGCAAAAGGTGATGGGACGCTCTTTTCTCCTGCAAGGGCAGGAGTTTTATCGAGGCCCATCATCTGTTTAAAAATTTTCTTCCTCCCATGTTTTCTAAGAAAGTTAAAGCAAAGGGCGAGACCAACAAAGCGTAATGCTTACTCGCCACGTCACAAAAGGCGAGACCAACAAAGCATAATGCTTACTCGCCACGTCACAAAAGGCGAGACCAACAAAGCGTAATGCTTACTCGCCACGTCACAAAAGGCGAGACCAACAAAGCATAATGCTTACTCGCCACGTCACAAAGGGCAAGATCAACAAAGGGCAATGCTTACTCGCCACCACACAAAGGGTGAGATCAACAAAGCGTAATGCTTTCTCGCCACAACACACAAAAACAAGATCAAACAAAGTACAATGCTTAAGGCAATATCAATAAAACACTCTGCTTATTTAAAAAAGCATGATACCATAAACACGCAAGGAATCACGGATACAAATACATCATTACACCACATCACAAACTCAATTTATTCAGATAAAGTCACGGATACAAAAAGAAAAACGAAGCAGAAAACAATACATCATAATACGTCAGAAAACAAAGGCAAACTAGCCGAAGCAGTAAAATAACGAGCCTAGAGGAGCCACGATTAAGCATGACGTCCTCCGTCTTTAGCTTCAGCCGTCTTTGCCATCCCCTCCTGGGTATCAATAGTAAGACCGGACTTCGCCTCTCCCCCGAAAGAAGGTACGCGAGGATAAAACTCTTGAGGGTCATAAGTTTAAAAAAATTCAGCATAATCCTCATCGATCTCATCAGATGAACAAGGCGAGGCAGGAAGACGTTTGGTTTTAGCCTTCCGCAATCCAGTAGTATCCCTGGATGGAGAAGCGGAGACCCCAAGTTTTTTCTTCTTCTTACCCTTTTGAAGTTGGGACCGAACGGCAACCCCCTTCTCCATGTTTTTCCTTTCCATCGAAAATATCAAAACAATAAGAATAGAAGCTACGAGATTAAGTTGGTAGCCACTGCACCCCTTATAAGGGAAACAACAAAGGTATTTATAATCATCCATGCCTAAACCCTAATAAATACGGTCAAAGAAACAGTTACAACTATCCCGAGTCAAACGCCTAGAAGTTCTGAAGGTGGAAAAACACAAGAAGGGGGGGTTGAATTGTGTTTTAGAAATTTAAAACTTTTTCTAACTTAGAACACAAAAGCAGCGGATATAAACAAAGTAAATAGAAGGGTGCTGAGAGAGATAGAAGAAAGACACAAAGATTTATCCTGGTTCCCCTCACAACTTGAGAGTACGTCCAGTCCCCTTGTTACTAACAAGAGCTTTTCACTATAATCTTCACAAGATTACAACTTGCTCAAGCACACTTGCAAGAGACTTCTCAGATGCTCAAGTTTCACTAAACGAGAGACTTCACAAACAAACTTAAAATCTAAGAATGAATGTTTAGAACATTTGATATACTATCAGAGGTGTTTACAAAATACAACTCAATTTGCTTTAAGACTTTGAATGACAGATTATACAAATTATGTCAGATTGCTTCAGAGCCTTAAACGCAGTATTAGAACAGTAGTCATTTCTTCCATTTGAGTCTTCTATTTATACTTGGAGGAAGATGATGACCGTTGCAGAGAGATAGGTGCCAGCTGGAATTTACTCGTACAATTGTGATAGCTGTAGTTGCCTTCTTTGGCAAAGATATCCAATTCCACTACCTTGCTATTTGAATTATCACTCATCCATTTTGAGTAATAATAGTACAATAGTACGATCCTCAAATGCGCTCCACTTGTGGAAAAGATTAACGTTGTACCAACGAATATTCCTTCCTGTGGATGTGACAGAGCCTTCAAGTAGATTGTTCTTCAATCATTGGTTCTGATTATGTCAGTTATTGAGTGACGTAAATTCCTTTTGCTTCAGACGCTGTTGTCATGGCTTCTTGAGGTATTCCAGCTTCTGAGTCCTTCAGAGCCTTGTTTTTGTCCTCAGAGTCACTTTCTTCAGCACGCAAAATTTAAGCTTCTGATGAACAGTGATGTACTTTCAGAGCTTGTTTTGACTGGCTTCTCTGCTATTATTCATAGTGCTTCTGAACGAATTTTAATTTGTAATTCTGCACACTAGAATAATCATTAGTAATTCCAATTGTAATTTTAATACTTTGTTATCATCAAAACCACTTAAAAACTTAGAGGTTCATGTCAGACCCACTTTGTTCCAATAATCTCCCCCTTTTTGATGATGACAAACTAAAGCATTAAAATTCAATTGTTGTTGATTTAATTTAATTATGTTGACTTCAGGTTTCAAAGGTTTGCAATCTCCCCCTGAGTCTGATAATCCATAGGGTTAGGTTTGTATGCTCCCCCTAAGTTTTATCCATAATTAATTAAAACAGTTTAAGAGCCAATTTATTAACTTAAAATAAATTTTCATATTTAACTCTCAGAAGCATAGTTTTGTAAGCTTTGCTTCTCAGGGTCTGATAACGCTCAGAGAAGGTTTGCAAGCTTCTCTTACATTATCTATGAAAATTGATTTTATGTTCTTAAATTTTCTCCCCTTTTAATAAAGTTCATAGTGAGAAAGAATCAGAAGGGATACAAATTGATTCAAATGTGTAAACATAACAGTTTCAGATCTTTTGAGCAGCATTAGAATCAATCAATATTAATTTTAACGCTATCCTTACTCCCCCTTTTGGCATCAGTCAAAAAGACACAGAAAACCAAGCAGTCAAACGCGCCATAAACCAAGGCAGTCAAGTCAAGAAAGTGGTGACAACTAAATTCATTAATTGAAGTGTGTTGATTACCAGGCTGACAAGAGAGCTTGATGGCACTATAAAAAGGGATGATTCTTCTCATTTTACTCATCCAGAGTAATCAAGTAACATCAAAAGAAAAACATACAATGGAAAAGCAAGCTACGAAGGATGCTTCAGGCTCAAAAAGAGAGAGCAAGAAGGAAGCAGAGCCCTGGCGCTGCGAAGAAAACAGGCTTCGCTATGAACGAAACAAGCAAGATTTGATTTTGACAGAATCAGAGGAAGAGGAATTGGGCTCTGATCTGGAAGAGTTTCTATGGACATATGATGATGACACGCTATACGAAGAGTATGAGGCTGCGGTTCAGAAGGCCACTGAAGACTTGCTCTCTTTTATTAGGGAGAAACAAAAGAGGCTAGATGCAGAGGCTGCTGAAGCGAAGTCTAAGTCTAAGTAGAGTCTCATTATCCTATGTAATAGAGATCTCTTCAAAAATAATAATAATAAAATTGTTCCTGCTATTAATTTCGTTCTTTTGAGCATGTTTCTTTTAAATATTCTCTTTTCAAACGTTAGAAAACCAGTTACCAGACACGCTTCATACGGTATCGTTGCCCCGCTGTTAAACAGGCGTTAATACTAAGAAGCTATTTCATGAGTAAACAGGAGTACTGATGAGGGGGGCTCTTAGGTTTTGAAAATCCTAGTCTATTAGTTTAAAAACTGAGATGCTCTCCAGCACCTCTCACTAGAGCCAGAATCCACAAGAGTACCAAACGTTATCAGAGAATATGATTTTAAATTTTGAAAAACAAAAATAAAATAAACAAACAACAACTAAACAAACACAAGCACACAAATATGGATAATCAAGCTTTAATTAAAAAACAAGATAAGGAAAATTATCCAAAGAGTACATAAGAACAAAAAACAAAAGTCAAAATAAAACAAGACAAGTGCACAAGTATGGGCTATGGCTTCTTAACATCTACTATGGCCTTCAGAAGAGTTTCCATCATGGTGTCCATCCTCTTGTGTACAGTGTCAATGACAGATTTTACATCATTGCGCACATCAGCCCTTAGTTCATCAATTTCATCAGCCATTTCAGCTCTGATGTCTTCTAAAGCAGCTTGAACATTTGGTGGTAAGGGTGGTAAGGGTGAATCAGTTTCCATTGGAGAGCTTGGAGGAGGAGTTACTACAATGGGCTTCTTATCCTTGTCAGAACCTTCACCAACATTTCTATCAACACTCTCTTCATTTTGGTTTTGATCATGCATCTTAATGTCCTCTTCAAACTGAATTGCCCTATCTTCTGAGATTTTGAGAGCTTCTTCATTAGCCAACCTCTTAAGTTATATTTCAGCAGCTATCCGAGCTTGCTCAGCCAACCTGTTTTTCTCCTCTACATGATTGTATGAAGTAAGTCTTGGAGCACGTGACCTTTCAGCAATATCAAACAAATTCCTCACAGCAGCCATTCCCCTACCCTGTATCTTGCTCTTCAAATGAGTACCTAGAATCCTTAAAGATTGACTAAACATGTACTCCATCTCTCTGACTTCAGCATCAATATCAGAAGGGAAAATAAGAACTTCTGCATCCATCTATTTAAATCTCTTGAGCCTAAGACTAATAGCATTATTTAATAGCTCAAGATTGGGTTCAGAAGCAGAGTTGAAGAAGGGTTTGGTTGGGTCAAAAGGAATAGTTGGTTCAGGTTTCTTTCTTTTAAGATTGATGATTTGGATTTTGCTTAGGTTAGGGGGAAGTCTTGGTTCATCATCAATATCTATGGCATCTTTCAATATCTGCTCTTCTGCCTTAAAGACAAGGTCAACAAGCTCAGCAAGCTCTTCTTCATCTAAAGGTTTATTGAGTTGGCCATAGATAGGTTCTGAAGTTTGTGATTCTGGTGTAGGTTCAGGGGTAGAAATTTCAGGTTGTGGTGTTGGAGGTTGTTGTTCTGGTGTAGGAGTGTGTGGTTCAGTATGTATGGGAGTGGATGGTTTGACTTGTTCAGAAACATTAACATGTACAGGGGATGCTTGAACAGGAGTCATTTGTGGTTCATTAAAGATTGGTTCTGAAATTGGGGAATCAAAGGTGGTATTAACAAACTTGTTGATGGGGTGATTGGGTGAGTTCAGATTAGAGTGCATAAATGCATCTCCAGATAGATGAGGGGTGAGATGATCAAGGGAGTCAGAGTTAATGACAATATTTTCTTGGTCAAGGTAGGAAGTGTTAATAGGAATATCTTCCTCAGGTGAGATATTTATGGTCTCTTTGGCTGTCTTCATCTTAAGTTTGTTCATGTGCCTAGATGATTTTCTCATTATGGCAGCAGTTTCTGAACTATAATCAGAAGGGGTTCCTTCTGATGAAGATGATGAGGATGATGAAGATGGTAGTGATAAACAAGTTGTGGCAGTTGTTTGGTTTGGCAACATCATTGACAGAGGTTTTGTCTCATCAATGGTTGATTTGGTTTGTTTTTGAGGAATTGAGGGTGGAGGTTGAGAATTAAAATCTTGAGCTACAGGAATGCTACAAGTATTAGACTTAGAGGATTTACCTGGAGGTTTAGAGGCTCTAGTCTTTATTCTCTTTGCTGGCTTGGCAGGTTCCTGATCTTTCTCAGAAGCTGGAGGCCTGTCATTTCTCTTCTTGGTCCTCTTCTCCATCTTATCTTGCAGAGCCCTCTCAGTAGCTTCTGCCTTCATTCTAGCTTTTTCTTCAGCAGCTGATCTTTCAGCTTCACTATCCACTTGATCAGCAGCATCATCAGTATTATTATCTTCAGACTGACCATTATTGCTTTGTTCAGATCCTTCAAGTAAAGCTTGCTCTACTAATCTAGGCTTCTTCTTAGACTTAGTGATATCCTTGGGTCCTTTGAAGACATCCCAGTCAGGCACACCCACAACCATGCTTCTATCCACTCTTGCCCCTGTTTCCAATCTTACCATAGACAGAAAATTCTTAATGACATCCTCATTGTCATGCTCTGAGATTGTAGGAAAACCATCACACCAGAAGTATGTCTCATAGATGGTTTTGAGAGGATTTTCTGCTTTGATTATCTCCTCTTCTGTTTTCTTCTTCATGTTAACCAGAATGGTAGCATCAAGTTTA
Source organism: Trifolium repens (assembly GCA_030408175.1). Lineage (NCBI taxonomy): Eukaryota > Viridiplantae > Streptophyta > Magnoliopsida > Fabales > Fabaceae > Trifolium > Trifolium repens. The sequence continues at coordinate 39,321,930 of CP125842.1, read as the reverse complement.
GCAGTCTGAAAGACTCTTAGCTTTTCCTTCTGCCTAAGAATCTCAATCAGCTTGGTTTGGCGAATAATCTCAGAGATCAATCTAGGGTGATGCAGTGTTGCTACAGCCTTATGCTGATTCTCAATGATACTGGCGCAGAGATGCTCAAATAATAGACTAGCCAGATTTGTCTTCACTCTTTTATGCATAAACCATAAGAAGTGCTGGTGAGGAATTGATACTGTATCTTTACCTCCTTTTCTAGGAATGATAGCAGCAAGAAAGACTCTTAAGGCAAGGTCAAATTCTGGCTTCATAAACTTTGACTTTCCAAATTCCTTCTCTTTTGTTCCAGCAGGATAAAGATCAGCTCTGATGGATTCATTGTACATGCTATTCTTCTTATAAGAATTCACATCTTCACCTTTATTATCTAACCCCAGAATCTTTGCCACGTGTTCCTGGGTTATCAGCACATCAATCCCTAGCAGATTAGACCTGATTTCTTTGCCTCTGAAGGGTCTCAATCCTAATTGGGCTCTGGTCTTTCCTTTTAGAGCCTTGTTCTCTTCTACTAACTTACTAACTTCTTCATCCGCATTGAATTTATCAAACACATACGCCTTATGCCAGAAGTTCTTCACAATGTCATAGTAGACAAACCCATTTAACATATCAAAATAATTTTCCCACTTCTGATCAAAGAATAGATCCTGAATGTCAACTCCATTAAGTTTTAAACTTTCAAAGTCTACAAACTTCTCAGCAAGAAACTCCATTGCATCTCTTCCACAGTCCGTTGAAGGATGACGATCAATAAATGAAGATTTAGAATTTAAATCAATTACTGGAACAAGTTTAGGGTTGAACGGTTCTTGAACGATTACGGGAGAAGGTTGAGCAGACATGATTGAAATGTAGAGAGAATTGGGAATTTTCTGTAAGGTTTAGGGTTGTGTAGGAAGTGATTGTGTAAAAGTTGTGCTTTGTAAGTGAAGTGACATATAAATAGTAACTAGCACACATACACAAAGAAAGCAAGCCTTGGGAGGGAGCGCGAACAGTTTTAAAAATTAAATAATAGAGTTAACTGCCATAATCATCATTAACTGTTCTCTGCCCGTCAGGATCTAGACACGTGTTGGAGAGACTTAATCACAGCTGATGTGTGTACAGACAACTGTTGTACACTTACTAGTACTAAACGTTTCGTTTCCGTTTAGTTCAGAGCCAAACTCATTAGTATCTGACACCTCATCAGAACCTGTTACCCTTCAGAACCCGTTTTATTCAGAGCTTCCCAAAGGAGACTCTAAATTATCAGAGGTTCTGAAAGAGCTTCAGATGCTAATTTTATTTTGCATCTCAGAGCTAATTTTCTTCAGAGATAAAGTGCATGTTCAAATTCTTTTTAATAAAGTCAAATCTTTCAATAGCTAAAGGCTTAGTAAATATGTCAGCCCATTGATGTTCAGTATCAATGAATTGAATATCTATTGTGCCTTTTTGAACATGATCTCTTATAAAATGATGTTTTATTTCAATATGTTTAGCTCTGGAGTGTAAAATAGGGTTCTTAGATAAATGAATAGCAGCAGTATTATCACAATATAGTGGAATACTACTTTCAGCTATGTTATAATCCTCTAACTGATATTTCATCCAGAGAAGCTGTGTGCAACATTTAGCAGCTGAGATGTATTCTGCTTCTGCTGTAGACAAAGCAATAGTTGTTTGTCTCTTGCTGGCCCAAGATATGAGATTCTCACCAATAAATTGGCAATTTCCACTAGTGGATTTTCTCTCAATCTTGTCTCCAGCATAGTCAGCATCACAGAATCCAACTAGCTTACTATCTAGGGATTTTTTATAGAGAAGTCCTAGATTAGTAGTTCCTTTCAGATATCTAAAGATCCTCTTAACAGCAGTTAAATGAGGTTCTCTAGGATCTGACTGAAATCTTGCACACAAACATACACTATATAAAATATCAGGTCTAGATGTTGTTAGGTAGAGTAAAGAACTAATCATACCTCGATACAGCTTCTGATCTACTTTGCTTCCAATTTCTTCCTTGCTTAGGCTACTTGTGGGATGCATGGGTGTAGACATTATCTTGCAGTCATCAAGGTTGAACTTCTTCAGAAGCTCTTTTGTATATTTGCTTTGATGAATGTAAGTGCCATCTTTTCCTTGATTGATTTGAATCCCAAGGAAGAACTTCAATTCACCCATCATGCTCATCTCAAATTCATCCTGCATTAGCTTTGAAAAATTCTTGCACAAGGATGCATTAGTAGAACCAAATATTATATCATCAACATATATTTGAATAATTAAGATATCTTTCTTTTTTGTCTTTCTGAATAGTGTATTGTCAATTTGACCTTTTTGAAAACCATTTTCTAATAAGAAATTACTTAGTCTTTCATACCAAGCTCTAGGAGCTTGTTTGAGACCATAAAGTGATTTCTTTAATTTAAAAACATAGTCAGGGTTTTTCAAGTCCTCAAAACCTGGAGGTTGCTTGACATATACTTCTTCAGAAATGACACCATTTAGAAAAGCACTCTTAACATCCATTTGATATAATGTAATTCCATTATTAACAGCATATGATAAAAGTAACCTGATTGCTTCCAGTCTTGCTACTGGAGCAAATGTTTCTGTGAAATCTATACCTTCTTGCTGACTGTAGCCTTGTGCTACAAGTCTAGCTTTGTTTCTTACCACTTCACCTTGTTCATTCAGTTTGTTTCTAAATACCCACTTGGTTCCAATGATGTTCTTATGTGTTGGTCTTGGCACTAAGTCCCACACATCATTTCTTTGAAACTGATTAAGCTCATCTTGCATTGCTACAATCCATCCATCATCAGTGAGAGCTTCATCAACGTTCTTAGGTTCTATCATTGATATGAGTCCTAGAAGTGAATCATGTTGTTGATAGTCTGATCTTGTTTTTCTTGGACTCTCTTTGTTTCCAAGAATGAGATCTTCTGGATATGATGACCTGTACTTGAATTTTCTCTTTGGAGCTTCATTAGTTTCAGTACTTGTTTGGGTATCATCTTCTGAAGTATCATCATGTTCTTTAGATGCTTCTATTGGAGATGCTTCTTCAGAATCTTCTTCCAATACAGCTTCTGTAGCTTCAATAGCTTCTGATGTTTTTTCAGATTCTGAATTGATGTATTGATTTGGAACACCTGCATAGCTATCATCTTGCTCTGACATTTTACTGTCAGGCTCTTTATCATCAAATCTAACATGTATAGATTCTTCCACTGTGTTAGTTTCAGAATTATACACTCTGTATGCCTTTGAGCGTTCAGAGTAACCTATAAAGATTCCCTTACAAGTTTTGGCATCAAATTTTCTTTTGTAGGCCTTATTGTTCAGAATGTAACATGTACATCCAAACTGGTGAAAATAAGAGATGTTGGGTTTTCTTCCTCTAAAGAGTTCATGTGTTGTTTTATTCAATATAGGTCTGATATAGATCCTATTTTGAATGTAACAAGCTGTGTTTACAGCTTCTGCCCAGAAGTGCTTAGCAAGTTTTGTCTCATGCATCATGGTTCTTGCCATCTCTTGTAAAGACCTGTTCTTTCTCTCTACAACACCATTTTGTTGTGGTGTTCTAGGAGCTGAGAACTCATGGACAATTCCATGGTCTTCACAAAAAGTTGCAAAGGGTTCGTTTTCAAACTCACCTCCATGATCACTTCTGATCTTTAAGATCTTGAGACTTTTCTCACTTTGCACTTGAGTGCAGAAGATGGTGAACACATCATATGCATCATCTTTCACTCTTAGAAATTTAACCTAAGTCCATCTACTGTAATCATCAACAATGACAAGTCCATATTTCTTTCCATTGATTGAGGCAGTACTTATTGGGCCAAACAAATCAATGTGAAGTAGTTCTAGAGGTCTTGAGGTAGAGACAATGTTTTTAGGTTTAAAAGATGTTTTTGAAATCTTACCAATCTGACAAGGACCACACAGAGCGTCTGAATGATAGTTGAGATTGGGTAGACCTTTAACCAAGCTCAGTTTGCTAAGCTTAGAGATTAATCTCCAGTTAGCATGTCCTAAGCGGTGGTGCCAAACCCATTTCTCATCATTAACAGATAAAAGACATACTATCTTTTGCTCTGTGAGTTCTGACAGATTGATTTTATAAACATTGCCTTTCCTTAAGCCTCTGAACACTATGGACTCATCAGACTCTTTAATTACAGTACATGCATCTTTATTAAACTTAACAACAAATCCACTATCACAGAATTGACTACTGCTAAGTAGATTATGTTTGAGGCCATCAACTAACCATACATCTTTAATAGAAAGAGAAGAATTACCAACTGTACCAGTACCAGTGATCTTCCCTTTTTGGTTTCCTCCAAATCCCACAGTTCCTCCCTCTTTCAGAGTCAGGGTTTGGAACATATGCTTGTCTCTTGTCATGTGACGCGAGCAGCCACTGTCCAGGTACCATGAATGGTGCTCTGGCTTTCTTTGAGCGCAAATCTGTTACAAAACAATCTCAGACCTAGGTACCTATATTTTTATGGGTCCTCTTGAGTTAGTCCTTAATGCCTTAGGTTGTTTTTGTTTATAAGGCCTTTCAGAAGCTCTAGAGTTATTCAAGCCTTATGAAAATTTTTTTGGCTTTGTATAACTCTTAGATTTTGCTTTAGAATATATCAGAGTTGTCTTTGATTTGACATTGTTCTGAGGTTTGAAAATCTTAGGCTTTGAAGGTTTCAGAGTCTGAGATTTCTTAGCCTCTGACACAATTAATTTTTCAGGTTCTGATATAACTATTGCTTCTGATTGGCTTTTAACAAATACAGCCTTAGGTTTTGAATTATCATTGTTAGAGGGTTTGGAAAGTAATGGATTATCTTTAATACGCGAAAATCCAAGACCTTCACCTCTGTTTCTACTAACATGGTATATTAAGGAAGCTATCTTACTTCTCTTCATGCCATTGATAAGAAATTCTTGTATGGCAAATTCATGCTCTGGAGGAACCTTATCATCATAGATATAATGAGTTTCCATAAATGAGTTTCTACTTTGTAGAGACTCATTTTCTTCAACTATTATGTTCATTTTCTCAGTCAGGTTATTGTAAGCCTTTTTCAAGACCTTACATTCACCTGCCTTTTTAGTGAGCCTTTTTAAGGCATCCTTAAGAGAATCTACAAGTTCAGTTCTAGATAGTTTAGCTATTACCTCTTCCTCATCTTCAGAGTCTGAACCTGCTTCAGAGTCTTCTCTGTCAGAGGTAGTTGCCATCAGAGCTAGATCTGCTTCCTCATCACCATCTGAATCAGAGTCTTTGTCAAGATCTTCCCATGTTGCCAGAAAGCTTCTCTTGACTTTACTCCTGTACCTTTCCTTGCTAGAGCTTTGCTTTGATGGTCTACTTTTGTTTTCTTGACAATCAGCAATGAAATGGCCAGGCTTGTTGCATTTGAAGCACTTGTTTTGATCTTCCTTCTTGTCTTTAGAAGCAGTAGTTCTTTTGGAAGATCCTCCAAACTTGCCTGCATATTTCTTGCTTCTCTTTGCCCATTGTGAAACCTTGGCAGCCATCAGTACCATCTCTTCTTCTTCATCAGACCCAATTTCTTGACCCTCTTCAGAAGCTTCATCCTCAGATTCTATTACCTTAGCTTTCAGAGCCTTTGACGAGCTCTTGGAGCTTAGGGCTATCCCTTTTATCTTCTTAGTTGACTCATCAGTCATTAACTCCATTTCATAACTCTTGAGTGAACTAACTAAGCTTTCAAGGGATACAGTATCCAAGTCCTTATATTCTTGAAAAGCAGTCACCTTTGGTCTCCATTTTGGTGGCAAGCTTCTGAGTACCTTTCTCACATGATCAGCTTCAGTATAACTTTTGTCCAAGACTTGAAATCCAGATATTAGGATTTGAAACCTTGAAAACATCGTTTCTATATCCTCTCCATCCTTCATCTTGAACAACTCATACTGATGCACCAACAAGTTAGCCTTTGCCTCCTTAACTTGTTTGTTGCCCTCATATTTGGATTTTAAAGAATCCCAAATTGACTTTGCGGTTCTTTTATCTCCAATTTTAAGATACTCATCATGAGAGATGGCGTTTGTCATCATTCCTTTTACATTATGATGCTTCTTGTACTCTAGCTTTTGAGTAGGTGTAAAAGACTTCCTGTTCTGAGAACTGACTACTCCTTCTAAGTCCATATTTTCAAAGTTAACTCCATCTTCTACCAAGTCCCATAGGTCACAATAGAAGCCCATGATGTGACTGTACATCTTGGTTTTCCAGAAAGGGTAACCAGTCTCAGTTCCATTGAAGAAAGGAACTTTATCAGATGATCTTCTGTCTTTAGCATTTGAATCATAGTCAAAACTAACTGCACCATTGTTGGATTTCTCAGCAGACATGTTTTTCCTCCTGGATCTTTATTGTTTCACTATTAGGTGAGAGTTAGGCAACAACCCAGCTCCTGATACCAATTGAAGGTGGAAAAACACAAGAAGGGGGGGGGGGGGGGGGGGGTTGAATTGTGTTTTAGAAATTTAAAACTTTTTCTAACTTAGAACACAAAAGCAGCTGATATAAACAAAGTAAATAGAAGGGTGCTGAGAGAAATAGAAGAAAAACACAAAGATTTATCCTGGTTCCCCTCACAACTTGAGAGTACGTCCAGTCCCCTTGTTACTAACAAGAGCTTTTCACTATAATCTTCACAAGATTACAACTTGCTCAAGCACACTTGCAAGAGACTTCTCAGATGCTCAAGTTTCACTAAACGAGTGACTTCATAAATTTTATCAACAACCATTGTAAATTAATACTTGGTTTGTCATCAATCAAAAAGGGGGAGATTGTTGGGATAAAAGAGGTTCTGATATGACCCAATTAAGTTTTGATGATAACAAAAGTATTAATGTACAATAGGGTATACTAATTATTTACTCCAAGTGTGCAGATATTCAAGTTAATTTTTATATTCATTAAAAGCACATTGGAAGCTCTGATATGTCAAAGCAAACTCTGATCATAACTTGAAGCCATCAAAAGATGCATATGTGATTCATCAGAGGATGCAAGTTTTACTCATCAGAAGATGCATATCAGACTCTGATAAGAGCAGTGAGAGCCGTTTTGTCAGAAGAACATTCTCTACATCAATGATTATACTCTGACATTCTAAAAGCTGAAGGAATCAATCTTATCCACAAAATAGTGACGTTTGTACTATTGTACGAACTCTTTACTTGATTTGGATAAAACGTTTTCCCCAAGATTGATTGTATACAAGGTTACCCGATTTGGTTAACAATGGTACTATCTACAGCTGGCACAATCTCACTGCATCAAATTCGAATCAAACACGCTCCACCTTCATCTATAAATTGGAGCATGTTTGAAGCTTTGGGATACGACACTTGAACAATTTGAAAAGAGCTGTTACTCTGCTAAAATCATCCTAAAGCACAAAACTGCAAATACAACTTGAACTCATATTCAAAATCCAAGACTCCAGCTTCAGCTTCTGTTAATTCATTAGTTGAACCTTAGAATTTTGTATTAAGATTCTAAGTTAAGTCTTGTTTCAAAAGTTGTATTTATTTTGTAACTGAACATTGATCTTTCTATCAATTGTTCAGACTCTGTTTTTCTTAAACTTGTGTTTTGAAGTCTCTTGCCTGCGTGCTTGAGCATTAGGAAGTCTCTTGTTTGTATACTTGAGCATTGGAAGTCTCTTGCTTGTGTGCTTGAGCAATTGTAATCTTTGGTGATTATAGTGAACTCTCTTGGAAGTACAAGAGGACTGGACGTACTCTCGGTTTGTGAGGGGAACCAGTATAAAAATCTCTGTCTCTATCTTTCTCTCTTTCTCTCTACCTTCAAAGTTACTCTTGATTGTGTTTTATTTTCTAAACCGCTGCAAACTCTGATAAGTTTTCCATAACTTAGAAGAAAATTTCAAATTACCAAAACACAATTCAACCCCCCCTTCTTGTGTTTTTCACACCTTCAATTGGCATCAAGAGCCTGGTTCTGTTTTCTAATCACCTAAAAGTGAAACAGTTTCTAGTTGAAAAACACTATGACTGAAGGAACTCCAAGTGTGAGCATGAAAGCAGTTCCTCATGACTATGATGTTGAAGATAAGTCAAGCAACAAGGCACCAAAGTTCAATGGAGATGCTTCTACCTTTTCCTGGTGGAAAGATAGAATCTACAGCCATCTTATTGGTTTAGATGATGAGCTTTGGGACCTAGTTGAAGAAGGGGTAACTTTTCAAGGACTAGATGAAAAGGGAAGGCTATCTGTTGAAGAAAGAAAGAAGTTCACTCCTACAGACAAGAAGCTTTACAAGAAACATCACAAAGTTAAGGATCTTCTCATTGGGTGTATAACTCATGATGAGTACCTCAAGATCACAGACAAATCCACTGCCAAAAGCATCTATGACTCCTTGTGTTCCACATATGAAGGGAACAAACAGGTTCAAGAGGCAAAGGCTACTCTTTTGATCCAACAGTATGAACTCTTTAGAATGAAGGATGATGAGAATATTGAATCAATGTATTCTAGGTTCAAAATTCTTGTGGCTGGTCTCCAAGTTCTAAAGAGAAGTTATACAACCTCTGATCATGTAAGGAAGATTTTGAGAAGCTTACCTTCAAGGTGGAGGCCTAAGGTAACATCTATTCAAGAAGCTAAAGATTTGGACAAACTTGGCTTGGAAGAATTGATAAGTTCACTCATGAGTCATGAGATTGAACTATCTTCTGATGAGCCTCAGAAGAAGCTAAAATCTGTGGCTTTGCCATCTATTTTAGTTTCATCTAAGGCTCTGAAAGCCAAAGTTGTAGAATCTGAAGCAGAGGAATCTTCCATAGATAATCAAGAGGAAGGATCAGATGATGATTTCTTTGCACTCTTATCCAAAAACTTTCAAAAGTGGTCACTAAGGAAGGGCAAAAATTTTCAAGGCAGAGGATCTGGATCAAGAAACAACACCAGCAAAGAGAAGAAGGATGACACAAAAAATTGTTTCAATTGTCATAAGCCTGGACACTTCATGGCTGATTGTCCTGAACTCAACTCCAAGGGTAAAGGAAGAAAGAGTACGATCAAGAACAAAGCCAAGAAGAGTCTGATGGCAACATGGGAGGATATTAATGAACTATCTGAGGATGAAGACTCTGAGGAAGCAAACCTAGTGCTTATGGCCATTGGTGAGTCAGACGATGAAAATGATTCAGAGTCTGATACTGACGACATTGATGAGGTAATATCTAAAATGTCTAGTACTCAAATGACCAAAGCTTTGAAAGATGTAATGGTGAAGTACATGGAAAAGTTGAGTGAGTTAGATTTTTGCAAACAAAAAATGAAGCTACTCAATGAAAATCTCACCCAGACTCAAGCAAACTATCAAAAATCTCTTAAAACAATTAAGGTGCTTGAGACTGGATGCAGAACATGTCACAAACCTTATGACGAGTATGAAATCTCTCTACAAGAGTTTGTTCACCATAACATAGATAAAACTAGGGTAACTTCCGTAATTCATGGTGGACTTAGCAACTATTACAAAAGACAAGGACTTGGTTCTCTTACATGTCCTGATGTAGGAAAATCAAGTAAACCTGTCTTGTTGAGCAAGTCACATCAGAATCTTATTCAAACTTTACTAAGGGTACATCAGAACCTCTGACTGTGTCTGGTACTCTTGTGAGCTTGGAACCACAAGATAAGGTATCAGAAGATGACTCATCTTCTGAACCTAAGTCTTCTAAAACTCAGGTTCCCCTCACATCAGTACCCATGTCTACTCAAGTTAAAGCTGTCAAAGTACCAAAGCCTGTTGATAAGCGGGGCACTAGTACTTCTAAAGCAAACTTGGTAACTGGTTCTCTGACACACTCAAGAGGAAAGTCTCAGAGACAACATAAGCCTAAACATTTTTCTAAAGGCTCTGTTGACTCCAGATCTTCTGAGTATTCTAACAAGAAGAATAAGACTCTGAAAACTAACCAAAAAGGACCCATCAGAGTATGGGTACCAAAATCTGAAATAGTGTATGCTGCAGGTATGCACCCAAAGAAGAAAAGAAAGCTCATGGTATCTGGACTCTGGCTGCTCACGTCACATGACAGGAGACAAGCTCTTATTCCACACCCTGAATCAGCAAGAGGGAGGAACAGTATGGTTTGGTGGCAACCAGAAGGGAAAGATCATTGGTATAGGTACAGTTGGTAATTCTTCTTTGTCAATTTCTGATGTTTGGTTAGTAGATGAACTACATCATAATCTACTTAGCATAAGTCAATTGTGTGATAGTAATTATGATGTTATGTTTAATAAGGATTCATGTACTGTAATCAGAAACTCTAATCAATCCATTGTCTTTAAGGGAAATAGAAAATGCAATGTGTACAAAGTCAATTTTTTTGATTTAAAGGAACAATAAGTGCTTTGTCTTTTGACACTGAGTGATGAAAAATGGATCTGGCATAAAAGATTGGGTCATGCTAACTGGAGATTAATTTCTAAGCTTAGCAAGGACAATCTTGTCAGAGGCCTTCCAAAAATAAAATATCACTCAGACTCACTTTGTGGTTCCTGTCAAAAAGGAAAAATTGTCAAAAGTTCTTTTAAGAACAAGAACATTGTCTCTACTACTAGACCTTTGGAACTCTTACACATTGATCTTTTTGGACCAGTTAGCACTGCTTCAATCAATGGTAAGAAATATGGATTAGTCATTGTAGATGATTATAGTAGATGGACTTGGGTTAAATTTCTGAGAAATAAAGATGATACATATGAAGTGTTTAGCATCTTCTGTACCCAAATTCAAAATGAAAAGGATTCCAAAATTTTGAAAGTAAGAAGTGATCATGGTGGTGAGTTTGAAAATGAACCTTTTGAAAAAATTTGTGAAGAACATGGAATTCTCCATGAATTCTCTTCTCCTAGAACTCCACAACAAAATGGAGTTGTAGAGAGAAAGAATAGATCTTTACAAGAAATGGCACGCACCATGATGCATGAAAATAATTTAGCAAAATTCTTTTGGGCAGAAGCTGTTAACACTGCTCGTTATATTCAGAATAGAATCTATATAAGACCTATTTTGAACAAAACAACATATGAACTCTTTAAGGGAAGAAAACCCAATATTTCTTATTTTCATCAATTTGGTTGTACATGTTACATTCTGAATAACAAAGTCCATCTCAAGAAATTTGACTCTAAAGCCTGTAAGGGTATCTTCATTGGATACTCTGAACGCTCTAAGTCATACAGAGTGTATAATTCTGAAACTAACATAGTGGAAGAATCAATGCACGTAAAGTTTGATGATAAAGAGCCTGATGATAAAAAGTCAGAGCCTGTTATAGATTTGTCAGGATCTGATGAGTCAGAAGATGAAGCTCCAGAGTATGATAACAACATAAAATCTGTAGAAGACTCTGAAGCTCAAGAAGATGCACCTTCTGATGCTGCTCAAGAACATCAAACTATTGATGATAACTCTGAAGAATCTAATATTCCAAGAAACACATTCAAATACAAATCATCACATCCTGAAGAGCTCATTCTAGGAAACAAGAACAGTCCAAGAAAAACAAGGTCAAATTTCAGAGTTGAAGAATCATTGTTTGGATTAGTTTCCTTGATTGAACCCAAGACAACAAATGAAGCTCTCTCAGATGATGCTTGGATAGTCGCAATGGAAGAAGAGTTAAATCAATTCAAGAGAAATGATGTATGTGATCTGGTACCCAAACCAAAGCATAAGAACATTATTGGAACACTAGTACAAATATGACTTAATAATATGCCTTTTACTACAGTGGAAAATATCCCAGATGTAAAAAGGATTATGAAGTACTTTTTACAGCTGGTTTTAATTTTATAAGCAGTGAATAATACATCAACATAACCTTTTACACCTGAGTATACTAGTCCCAGATGCAAATAAAAACGGGGTGGCAATCCCGTAATTATCAAGAAAATTTTATAACTTAAGTTTACATCTGAGAGTGTTATCCCAGTGGTAAAAGGTCTATTTTTTATTTTTGAAAAGGAAAATAATATTCAAGTCTCAGATAGATATACACGCACGCGTACCTTGTGAACCCTAGCTCTCTGAGAAGCTCTTCCTCAATCGCAATCGCTCTTCACTCTCAATCTCTGAATCGCTTTTCACTCTCAATCTCTGAATCGCTGCTTGCTCTTCACTCTCGTCAATCGCTCGTCACGGAAGGTACTCACTCGATTTCTCTCTCACTCACTCACTGCATATTTTCATTCACTCACACTCTCACTCGTTACGAATTGAAGGCTCAGTCCAACGAATTGAAGTCAGAATCAAGTCAGAATCATTCACTCACACTCTCACTGTTACGAATCGAAGGTCACTGATAAGAATCGAAGCCCTAGTTCCTCTTCCTCCGACTGAAAACACAAAGGTACTGATATTCTCAAACTTGTTTATTTATAAAGTTTGTAAAGTGCTGCTAAAATTTGTTGGGTTTGCCTTTGAATTAATTCTGAGTCTGAGTTTATTTATGTATGAATATGTGATTGAGTTTATTTTTATTTTGCCTTTGAATTTGTTGGGTTGTGAAATAGTGTGCTGTGTATAGTTGTGTTTATCTTTGGCAATGGCATGGAAATAAGAGAGCGTGGTTGAAACGGAGTTAGAGTGAATCATCTTCACATTGGAAATATTTACTGTTTTTTTGTGATGGGGAATTCTAGATTATTAATTCTTAGAATCACTTAATTTCTTAAACTAGTACTAGATTACAAGTAGACCAAGATAGTAAAAGGACAGCGTTGATTTATGTAATTTATTCTGTTTTTTTTTTTATTTGTTTTGTGTTTATTTTTTTTTTATTTTTATTTATGTAGTTGTTACTATTTCTTAGCCTTTTTCTTTTGGTTTGCGCCTGTCTTGATTGGTTTTGCTTCTGACTTGATCAATGATTTTGGCTGCTGTTGAGTAATAAATTGAGCATGAATATTAATGCAAAATTTGATAATTGAAAGAAAGATTGAATTTTGTGGATGTTAATAGATATTATGCCTTAGATTGTGATCAAATTTTTAACAAAACATGTTCTGAGATGGCTGTTTTGAGAGAAGTAAAAGCCTTCATGAGATGGCTTTTTAACTATGAACTACTTAAAATGTAATTATTGTTGAATCTGCTTATATCATATGCTTCCTATGATCTGTGAAGATTGTTATTTAATGTGGACTATTGTATTTGTAACGTTAGTGTAACTTGTAAAATAATCTTTCATAAATAGACGTAGTTGACTAGGGACGAGTTCAAGTTGCGGAGGGTAACACATATTTAGAAGTTTGAACTCAATCAGAATGAGAAAGATGTTGTACTGATTCAAAGTAGTCTATATATAAAATTCACTTATGTTTCTTTTCATATCAAATCAGCAGCAGCTTGAGCTTGAGAAAAATAAAATAAAATAAAGTTCCATATCTTTTTTTTTAAAAGGAAGTGAAGTTTCATGTTAGTTTATAAACATGTTAAACTTAATTAAGCGATTACAATATAAGTGATTATAATTTATGAATTTATATATACACTCATTTTATAACAAAAGGTAAAATAAAGTCTAACAGTTTTGTATAAATTATAATTTGTTTTCGTATAAGTTGTAAGTTGTTTCGATGATAAGTTCTTCGAAACAGTAAGTTTTTATGGCAGTAAGTATTTTACTATGTAATCACTTACAAATGAATCTTAAAAAGTGTGCATATCATGAGTTACTAAAACCGGTTACTTTGAGTGGAGTTGGGATCCGGGGAGCTGTTTTGCGGGATAATTCTTTCGGTTTCAGGGCTGTTTTTCTGGCTGCTGTTGCAGTTTTTTCTGGTTTTTGTTAGTGTAGGAGTAACTGGTTTTTGCTGTTTGTTTAATTGTATCAGGGGTGCGTTTTTGGTGCCTTAATTAGTGTAGTTTGTAGTTTTGGTTTTGCTTTCTGCTTGTTATGTTTTCAATGCCTGGTGCTGTATGTTTTGTAGCCTTGTAACTCAGCCAGGTACTGCTTGTACTTGGTTTTGTTTTAATAAATCTTTTGCCGATTCAAAAAAAAAAAGTCCAGTTCGGTTCGGTTTGACTATAAATCATATCAGTTCAGTAAGAAACCGATATTTTGTTTGTGTCACAACGCTTTAACTTAATTAGTATGCATTAATTTCGGAACATAGGTATGGATTGTACTTGGATGAGAGCTAATCGATTAAGCGATGAGTACGAACAGGGAGTGATGGAATTTCTACAGTTTGCTGAAGACAATCTTCCTCCTGAAAGTAATGCTAAAAAAAATATTCCTCCTAAAAGTAATGTACTTTTTCTATGCCCATGTGTTCTTTGTGCAAACAAAAAACCAGAACTTGATAAGAAAGAAATCAAGAGTCATCTCATTTGCAATGGGATTTGTCAAAATTATACACGATGGACATGGCACGATGAAGTAGGAGCACGGCGGAGTGTGTCCCAACAAGAAAATGTTAGTGTAGATATGGATGATCGTCTTGAAGACATGATGCGTGATATTGGGGAAGACTCGTTTAAGAAGACGCATGTGTATGATACTTTGTGCAGGGACAAGGACAATCCTTTGTACCCGGGATGCACAAATTTTACACGTTTGTCGGCGGTGTTAAAGTTGTTTAATCTGAAGGCAAAGAATGGGTGGACTGACAAAAGTTTTAGCGAATTGCTTGAATTGTTGACACAAATGCTTCCTGAAGGTAACATACTACCAAATCGTTGTTACGAGGCGAAGAAAATATTGTGTCCGATGGGTTTGGAGTATGAAAAGATACATGCATGCCCCAATGATTGCATATTATACAGAAAAGAGTTTGTAGACTATAATCATTGTCCGAAGTGCAACGCGTCACACTACAAGAAGAAAGATGGTGATTCAAGTGACGATGAGGTGACCAAAAAGGGTTCTCCAGCGAAAGTGGTATGGTACCTTCCAATAATTTCAAGGTTCAAGAGATTGTTTGCTAATGCAAATGACGCAAAGAATCTTAGATGGCATGCAGAAGAGAGAAAATGTGACGGACAAATTCGCCATGTAGCTGACTCTTTGCAATGGAAGAAAATCGACAATATGTTTCCAAATTTTGGCAAGGAGTCGAGAAACCTCAGACTTGGACTTGCTACTGATGGAATGAATCCGTTTGGCAATCTAAGTACTAACCATAGTTCATGGCCTGTTTTGCTCATGATTTACAACCTATCTCCTTGGTTGTGCATGAAGCGTAAATATATTATGTTATCGATGATGATTTCGGGCCCAAGACAACCCGGAAATGACATAGATGTTTATCTAAGTCCCCTAATTGATGATTTAAGACTGTTGTGGGAGGAAGGAGTTGATGTTCTTGATGCGTATTCCGGTGAACAATTCAATATGCGTGCCATGTTGTTTTGCACCATCAACGACTTTCCGGCATATGGAAATTTGTCTGGGTATAGCGTTAAAGGGCATAATGCGTGTCCTATATGTGAAAAACACACAAATTACCATCAATTGAAAAATGGAAAGAAGACTGTTTATCTTGGACATCGAAAATTCCTAAACCGTTATCATCCATATCGTAGATTGCGGAAAGCTTTCAATGGATACCCGGAGGATGGTGTTGCTCCAAAGCCCTTAACTGGAGAGGAAGTTTATCAACAACAACTAGACATTAATGTTGTGCTCGGAAAGTTCGATAAGAAGCTTGTGAAAAATATATGGAAAAAGAGGTCGGTGTTCTTTGATCTTCCATATTGGTCCAGTCTTGATGTAAGGCATTGTATTGATGTGATGCACGTTGAGAAGAATGTATGTGATAGTGTAGTTGGAACACTTCTCAACATTCCAGGCAAGACAAAAGATAGTGCAAATGCTCGGATGGATATGGATTTGATGGGTGTACGGGCAGAGTTATTACCACAAACAATAAATAACAAAACATATTTGCCTCCAGCATGTTACACATTGTCTAAAAAAGAGAAAACAAGTTTGTGTCAATGTTTGCAAAGTATCAAAGTGCCGCATGGTTACTCATCAAATGTCAAGAGGCTTGTATCAATGAAAGATTTTAAATTAATCGGCTTGAAATCTCATGATTGTCATGTGTTGATGCAACAATTACTACCCGTGGCTATTCGTGGGATATTGCCTGACAATGTTAGGAAAACTATAACTAGGTTGTGCTTGTTCTTCAATGCAATATGTTCTAAAGCCATTGATCCATCAAAGTTAGACGAGTTGGAAAACGAGGCTGCAGTTATCTTATGTCAATTGGAGATGTATTTCCCAATTTCATTTTTTGACATTATGGTTCACTTAATTGTTCATCTAGTACGGGAGATTAGATTGTGTGGTCCCATTTTTTTAAGGTGGATGTATCCAATAGAGCGATATATGAAGATCCTAAAAGGGTATACAAAAAACCCGCACCGTCCGGAAGCATCAATTGTTGAGAGGTACATTGCCGAAGAAGCTATTGAGTTTTGTTCAAACTATTTGTCAGAAGTGGATGCTATAGGGGTTCCCAAGTCTCGTCATGATGGAAGGCGTGAAGGTAAGGGTACTCAAGGTTTAAATGTCAAGAGCATGAGTGCTCATGAAATTCTTCAAGCACATTTGTATATATTGAATAACATGGCTGAGGTTCAACCTTACTTGTCGGAGCACAAATGCATCATAAAGAAAAAGTATCCAAGGATGAATGAGAATAGGTTGTTAAAAGAGCATAATAAGTGTTTCTCTGAGTGGTTTAAAGAAAAAATTTCTAATGATATTGGTAGTGTTTCGGATACAATAAAGTGGTTGTCCTATGAGCCTAAACGTAACATACTCACTTGGAGTGCATATGATATCAATAAAACTTCGTTTTATACAAAACAAAGGTATGATCGTAGTACCATGCAAAATAGTGGGGTTATGGTTGTGGCCGAGTCCATGCATTTCTCTAGTTCCAAAGATAAAAACCCGGTTATGGCATCTACACCCTACTTTGGGGTGATTGAAGAGATTTGGGAGGTTAACTACGTTTTGTTTAAAGTGCCTGTATTTAAATGCAAGTGGATTGATATTAATAGTGGTGTACGGATCGATGAATTAGGATTTACATTGGTTGATCTTTGCAAGGTATCTTATACCGACGAACCTTTCATCATGGCATCCCATGCAAAACAAGTGTTTTATGTTAAGGATCCTTCACCTAACAGCAGGTGGTCGGTGGTTCTACAAGGAAAAAATGTGCAAGGTAGTGATGAAAATCAAGATGTGATTCTTGATATTTCCGAAACTCCTCCTTTCTCAACAAATGTGCCTAGCTTCGTTGAGGAAAATGAAGATGATGATGATGTGCAAGCTATTCGTTTGGATCATGAAGAAGGGACATGGGAGTAGTAGTATGTTTGTGTATTTTTATTTAACAAGTTTATACATTTGTGTATTTTCATATAGTAAGTTTGTGTTTTTAGATTATTTGTGAATGAGGATGTGTTGGTAGACAGTTTATAGCCCCTGATTTAACAGGACATAATAATTTTTAGGAAGTTTATAATGCAGCCTAGTGTGCACTTTTAGTTCTTTCATTGATTTGTTAAATCTAACCAAAAGGAAGTTTACAATGCAGCCAAGTTTATAATAAATTATGTTAGTAACAATGCAATCATAACCATATACAGCCAACTGATTTTCTTTCAGTCAGTGTGATTGTTCTGAATAGAGCATTTGCAGAATTCTCTAGAAATTTGCATTATACTGCTCATAGTACAATTTAGGTTCTTTCATTGCACAAGTCAGCTAAGTTGTGCATAGTATACAATATTTTCTTCACCCTTGAATGATACTTGATTTAAGATGAATCCTCTGCATTGGATTTTGTATTTTTTGGAATATTTGTGATTAATTTGATCCTAATCAATGTTTTCATTTTGTGTAAGCAGAGACATGGCCGATTCAACCGTCACGCCTTCTTCAACCCGACAACAAAGAGGTAGAGGTGCGACTATGTGTAGAAAACTTGACAAAGTTCGTCATACGGGTATTAAGTTGAAGATCCGATTTAATCAAACAACTTGGAATTGTTTTGGTCCTGATTCAAAATTGTTCAAGACTTATTTAGCATTTCTTGCTCGAAGTAATTGTAGTATTTTGAAAGATGAGTGGAAAGAGATAGGTAAAGATGTAAAAGATAAAATTTGGGAGGATCTTGAGGTATTTTAAAATATCATTTATCCTAATTTAATTTTTGTAACAAGTGATTTTACGAAATTTTATTAACATATACTAACACCAAAATTTTAATGTATATATGTAGAGTTATTTTGTTATTCCAGTAATTGATCCAGATCCAGATAAAGATCCTTTGAGGAAAGTATGGTTTCAATTTGCGGGAGACCGATGGAGAGGTTTTAAGGCACAACTCACGAGAGAATATGTTACAAAGCCCGACAAAGCTCGCGAACCTCCATATGTGAGGTATACTTATATTTCAAAAGATGTATGGGAAAAGTTTTTGGCATCCCGAGCTACCCCGGAATTTAAGGTTAGTTGAACTTTTTTAATTAGTAATTTATATATGTTGTGTGTTATTGTATTTGATAGATAATTTTTTTATTTTATTCTTTTGTCTTAAAACTGAAAATGGATATACATTGTCATATCTGCATATTGATCCAAAATTTTCAATTCAATGTTGGTGATCTTTATGTTCATGTTCTCATCTATTTTTGTAGTTCATCATATTCATATGCTATGTTTTTCAATTATTGAAATTTCCTTGTACTAGTAATAATGTACTGTCTTTGCCCTTCAAACCATATAATGATTTGTTTGTTGCCCTGTTAGTAATGATTTGTGTTTATAATAGGCAAGAAGTCAAATTGGTAGGGAAAAAGCGGCCAAGAATATTCACCCACATAGATTATCACGTGGAGGGTATGAATTGCTTACGGAAAAAATGATGGCTGAAAAGAGATCGTTGCAAGATTCGACATTGAGTGATGAACGTAGTCCATCTCCACCCCCACGTGAAGAGAAATGGAAGAGGGCACGACAAGGGAAAGATGGAGAATACAAATCGGCGGCTACAAAAGTTGTTGCTGATAAAATTGTAAGTAAAATTTGGATATCAAGAACTTCAATTAGGTGCTGTAAGTTGTTATTAGGTGCTGTCATTTTACTTTGCATAGCACTAGTTCATTTTATTGGTCTCTTGTTGGTCTGGTGTGGGGTTTTGGCAGCACTAGTTATGTACTTGTCCCCTGTTTTTGCGTCTGGTACAGGTCTATTTTGTTGGGGTTGTTAGTGCCTTTACCCCCTGTTTTTGCGTGCAGCACTAGTCTATTTTATTGCTGTCAATTTATGTTATCATAGTTGATTTCTCCAAATATAATACTTACATATGCAACTGCAAGAACAAGGAAAAACAGATGTATGAATGTCACTGTTATCATATTTTTGGTAGATTAGATACCAAAGTGCTTGTTGCACATTGGACATTTAGAAAGAAAATAATCATTTGAGCTGCTACTGGATTTTACTGATGCAATCTACACTAGTTCATTTTATATTTTATGTGTTTTGTAGGATTCTCTAGTTGAAGAGACGGCAAAGGGCACCTTTGTTCCAAATGGGCATAATGATATTCTAACAAATGCCATTGGAACAGCTGAGCATGGTGGCCGTGTACGTGGTGCTGAACGAGGTGCTAATATTAGCAATTACTTTGGAAGGTCTTTACGTTCAACACAAAATATAAATGTCACCGAGCAGCTCTCCCAACTAGAAACAACACTTAGAGCTGAATTTGAAACAACACTAGAAAACAAGTTGGTTGCGGAGCGTCAAGCGATGATGGAGACACTTAAGTCTATGGGTTTCTCTCAAGTTGCCTCCCCAACAAAGCAAGTGGTTGAGGAGTGTTCTCCAAAACATATTGGGAATGGAAGTGTGAAAGCTAGTTGTTCTGTTGCACCTGCAAACATTAAGGAGGTCTCCGATCATGACATAGACTCGGTTGAAAAATTGCTATGCATGATTTTGAAAAGGAAAAAATATTTGCCCGTACACTTAGAACATGATGCGTGTGTCAGCAATTTTAAGATGTCGCCAAGTTATATGAAAGACTTATTGGTGGGTGATAAATGGGTTGACCTTTCAGTTCTACAGCTTTGGTGCACGTAAGTGTCATTTTTTTTAATGCTATCAAATATCTATTATGATTTTGTCCCACAAGATAAGTATTATTTTGTCCCGTGTTGTTTTTTTTTTTGCGTTTTCTGTGTAGCAGCCATGTTGTTGGTGTTGCTGTGTTAAGGACTGATTTTTCTGCATAGTACTCTGTTTGTTTGGCACTTTGTTTGTCGACTTTTAGCACTTCTTGTTTGGCACTTTGATTTGACTAAGACTATTTGCATGATATTCAATATTTTTTATAAACTATTCAGGTATATGCATCGTCTTTCGATAGCAACAAACAACTCAGATTTGTATGCATTTTTGGACCCATGTCAATTGAATTTTGCAGCAAAGCCAAACTCAATTCAAAAGGCGGGTAAACAATACATACAAAATAAGTTGCGTGATGTAAAGAAAGAGTGCTACTTAGCGCCATATCTTGTGCCGTAAGTATATATATTATATTAGCATAGTGATTAATAAGTTATGTATATTCTCTTATTTATTTTTGTAGCATAATCATTAATAATTGTTATTTAACGTGTACAGCAAACATTGGAAATTAATAATTATGTGTCCTAAGGACAACATTATAGTTTGCCTTTGTTCATTACACCAAAAGGTTGATGAAGCAACGAAGAAATATTTTACTGAGTAAGTTTTTATTTTATTTAGTTTGCCTTTAGTCATTAATAAGTTTTTATTTTATATTTTATAAGTGATCATCCACTTCCTGCCTATTAAAACTAAGGCCATATAAATTTGTATTTATGTAGTGCTTTCATGGTTCATCAATTTGCTTGTGGTAATAGAAAGAAGCCTACTTGGATTTTTCCCAAAGTAAGTGTTGGGTAAATTTTAGCTATTTATTTACATTCATAATACATCGTTGATTTATTTTTAGTATGTATTAACTAAATGTCATTCATATGTAGACAAGGGTACAACCCAACGGCAATGATTGTGGGTATTATGTAATGAAGAATATGATTGACATTGTCTCTGCTAGTGTTACAAAGAAATGGGATGAGGTAATATATTTTTCTTTATTGAAATATGATTGATATTGTGTCACTTTGCCTTGCCTTTTGCTTTTTGCTTGGTCTGGTGTGTGTTACAATGATATAGTGTTACAAAGAAATGGTCTGGTGTATTTTTTTCTCTTTGCCTTTTGCTTGGTGCAACTTTGGCGTTTTGGTGTTTTGTATAGTTTGTTTAGCCTGCTGCTGTTTGGGAGTTTGGTTGGTTTGTATTGACATTGTCTTTTTTACATATTATAGGTGTTCAATGATCCTACGGCATTATCAGAAGATGACTTGTATGAGTTGCGAAATCGTTGGGCAACTTGTTTTCTTGACTTATATAACCCGGAGAAGGATTATGACGATGGTGATGACGATGGTGCTAAGGGACGTTAGGTTCGTGTGAAGTTACATTGTAGTTGTATTAATGTGCCGCAACGATATTAATATGTGACTTTGTTTTTATTTTGAGTTTTGGATGTTGAATGGTTGTATCAACCAATGACATGTTACTTTGTATTTTGTTGATCAACCAATGACATGTTACTTTGTATTTTGTTGAACGGTTATTTTAACTTTTAATTCGGATGGTGAATGCGGTTATATTATGGATAGTTTTTATTGTTAAGTTATATATATGTTTATTTGCAAGTTATTATGTTTTGGATGCTATGGTATATTGGTTAAAAAAAAGTAGGATTTGAAAGAAAAAAAAAAACAGGATTTATAACCAAAAAAAAATAAAAAATTGTGAACCTTTTACATCTGAGAACAATTTTCTCAGATGTGAAGAGCATGCCTTTTACATCTGGCAAAACGGTTACATCAGATGTAAAAAGTGCAATATAATTTAAAAAAGAAATTAAAAAAATGACTTTCGCATCTGCAGAATAACGAGACAGATGTAAAAGGTGCATGTTTTACATCTGACCGGGTCAGGGGTAAAAAGTGTCAGACTTTCTATAACTCGTAGGCTTATGACTGACTTTCGCCAGATGTAAAAGGTGCTTTTCGCCAGATGTAAAAGGTGTTTTCTGCACTAGTGGAACAAAATGGGTATACAGAAACAAATTGAATGAACAAGGTGAAGTCACTAGGAAAAAAGCCAGACTTGTTGCACAAGGATACAGTCAACAAGAAGGAATTGACTTCACTGAAACATATGCTCCAGTAGCAAGACTGGAAGCAATCAGGTTACTTTTATCCTATGCAGTCAATAATGGTATTACTCTATATCAAATGGATGTCTATATCAAATGGATGTGAAAAGTGCATTTCTAAATGGTGTCATTTCTGAAGAAGTGTATGTCAAACAACCTCCTGGATTTGAAGATTTAACAAATCCTGATCATGTATTTAGACTAAAGAAGTCACTCTATGGACTCAAACAAGCTCCCAGAGCTTGGTATGAGAGATTGAGTACTTTTTTGGTTGACAATGGTTTTGAAAAAGGACAAGTTGACAATACACTTTTGAAAAAGACCCTTAAGAAAGACATTTTGATCATTCAAATATATGTTGATGATATCATTTTTGGATCAACTAATGCCACTCTTTGCAAGAACTTTTCTAAGCTTATGCAGGATGAGTTTGAAATGAGTATGATGGGAGAATTGAAGTTCTTTCTTGGTATTCAAATAAATCAAATAGAGAAAGGAACATTCATCCATCAATCCAAATATATAAAGGATCTTCTGAAAAAGTTCAACTTAGAAGATTGCAAACCCATGAATACTCCAATGCATCCTACATCAAGTCTAGGCAAAGAAGAGTCTGAAGGCAAGGTTGATCAGAAGTTGTATAGAGGTATGATTGGATCTCTTCTTTATCTAACTGCCTCAAGACCTGACATTTTATTCAGTGTCTGTTTGTGTGCAAGATTTCAATCAGATCCTAGAGAATCTCATCTCACTGCTGTGAAGAGAATCTTTAGGTATTTGAAAGCTACCTGTAACATTGGATTACTGTATCAGAAATCCAATGACTACAAGCTGATTGGATTCTGTGATGCTGACTATGCTGGTGATAAAATTGAAAAAAAATCCACCAGTGGTAACTGCCAGTTCATTGGTGAGAATTTAATTTCATGGGCTAGTAAAAGGCAAACCACCATAGCTATGTCAACAGCAGAAGCTGAATACATATCAGCAGCTAAATGTTGTACACAACTACTTTGGATGAAATATCAATTGGAAGATTATCAAATCAGCAGTAACAATATTCCTTTATATTGTGACAATACTGCAGCTATTCACCTTTCTAAAAACCCTATTTTACATTCAAGAGTTAAGCATATTGAGATTAAACATCACTTTATCAGAGACTATGTTCAAAAAGGAGTAATTGATCTCAAGTTTATTGAAACAGAAAATCAATGGGCTGATATCTTTACAAAACCTTTAGCTGTTGAACGTTTTGATTTTATCAAAAAGAATCTGAATATGATGGAAATCTCTGATTAACTTAGACTCTGATGAAAAATTAAGTTTGTAAGAATCTAATAGTAATCAGAAGATGAAGTCATCAGAACATTCTGTATCAGAAGTTGTGATGAGAACATCTTCTGACAAACTATCAGAATCTGATTAGAAGGTAAATGGTTCTGGCGCGTAAGTAAAAATCTTTTGTAAAAACCCTTTCCTTTTCCCAAACTTACGTGTCAGTTATTTAAATAATCTTCTAATACACATGTCTTGTTGCAAGAGGATAAAGAAGTTGGTTAATGATGATTAGCATTCCAAATTCCCATTTGTGGTAAAATACTATACTATCCCTGTGTATGTGTACTTGTTTTTGCGCGTAAGTTTCTATTTGAACACACTAACTGTTCACATTCACACTTTTGCACTCTCACAACCTACACTTTCATTCTTCTAAAACACAGAGAAATTTCTTTCTCCCTCCTTAGAAACCCTAACTTCCAAATCTCATCTATGGCTTCTTCATCTACATTAAGTGTTAAAGCATGCATGGTTTTACCAAGAGAATCCAACCCCACTGAGTTTGCTAAGGATCAACGATCATACAAATATGATGAACTAATGGTTTCGATTGAGAATCCCGTTGATCTTGAAAGTATAAGAGTAAACGGTTTTCCTGAAGTTGTTCATCATTACAAGAGACAAGGGTTGGAATACTACTTTGATGTGTTGAATGGACCAACGTACACAGAGCTTGTTAAGGAATTCTGGATGAAAGCTTCTGTTATCACAAGAGATGTACATAATAGGAGGATCTGGGAGATGGTTGAAGAGAACCCTGAACTGAGTGGTAAAACCCCAGAACAAATGGGATTGAGACCTTTTGTTTCTACAAAGATTGAATCATTTGTTGCTGGATTCAGAATCTCCATCAGACTTTGCCACATTCTTGAGGCTCTGAAGCTAGAGCGTGGTGGTTTAGTACTCAAACACTCTGATGAAGCTGGTCCTGATGTGGAGGAATACATTTTCAAACCTAAGGCTAACCCTAAGGACAAGTTTGAATGGACCAACAACTGCAAGATCATCTACAGGATTTTAATTGACAGTGTTTTGCCCAAATTGGGAGGTACTGATCAAATATCTAGTCTCCAGAAGTTGTTCACTTATCATGTTGCTAAAGGAAGCTTTCTGGATGTTGGTAAGCTTATTTTTGATCATCTATGTGTATCTATTATCTCTAGCAAAGCTATTGTTCGACATTCAAGACTACTTAGCCACATGTTTGCACAGTGTGGTTTGTTGGATGCTATCACACCTTACCTTCCAGGCTTGAGTACCTTTCTGCTAAGTTCTAAGATTGTGAATAGTACTACCTTAAGGTACTTAAGGCTTGTGAAGAATGATCAGATAGTCCATCCAACACACCCTATGCTACTCAGAGACTCTGAGAAAGGCATTGGTGAATGTTGGCTTGTACATGTCAGTGATAGTGAAGCCAAGAGGGTTATAGAGGCACATGCTGAGTTCATGAACAAGCTAGGAGCTGATGTAGGAGATGGACAACCTACAAAGCTAACTGTTAGACAAACAAGGCTTTTGGAACAACCTCTCAAACTTGAACCAGTCAAGAGAAAAGCTGCCAAGAGTCCTGCTGGGAAGAGGGCTGCTAAGACTCAGAAAACTACAGCTCCAAGATCCTCAAAGAAACCAAGGGCTAGGAAGCCTGCATTGATGGATCTTACAGAAGAAGAAAAGGAAGAAGCTGTAATTCAGGCAGCATTGGCAAAAGTTGCAGAGTTTAACAAAAAGCAAGAGGCTCTGAAGGACAGTTATGATTGTGGTATTGAAGAGTCTGCTTTTGACAACATGCATAAGAAGCTTCCTAAAAGGAATGATCCTCATAATCTGCTGGCACAACAGACTCTGTTTGGAAATGAAACTGCACAAGCTTCAACAAGTACTGCACCTATCATTCAAAATTTGGATGAAGATTCTGATAAAACACCATCACCACCCCCTGAAATCCCTGTCACAGAAACTCTAACAATCTCTGAGAATGTTCAACCTGTGAACACTCAAGAAAAACCAACAACACCACAACCAGAAAATACTCAACCAGAAAATGACCCACAGCCAGAGAATGAAACCTAACCAGAAAATACTCAATCAGAAAATGACCCACAGCCAGAGAATGAAACCCAACCAGACAATAAACAACCAGAGAATGAACCCACACCAGTACATACTCCATCAGAACATAACCATCAAAAATCACCAGAACCTCAACAAAATCAAGTGTCTGAGACCCTTCACTCTGATGAACATGCTCATGAGAAATCCCCACATCATGTGGCTTTGGATAACTCATGTGACTTATCTACACCCATCAAGAAACATGTTCAACAAATCAATGAGACCTTGAATCTTGAAATTGCTCAGAAAACCCCACCTGACCAATCCAATCACCTCAAAACCCTGATGCAGGATCTTTCTATGGACTGCATTTATATTCCACCTCATTTACCTTCCAGAATTATGAATGAACCCCTAGAGCAAACCCAGGATGATATCACTAGCTTTCTGCAAGCCGTTGACAAGAACATTAGAAGAATGTCCAGCGCCATTCCTAACAGGTCTATTGAAACAGCACATATCAACAAAGAGTGTGACCTTATGGAGCAGAATCTGGTGTATATGATCAGATCAGTAAGAGAAGCTTACACCAGGGATCTAAACATAAGAAATGAGATAACAAGGAAGGAAGAGGAAGAAAGGCGTGAAAGAGAAAGGTTGGAAGCTGAGGAAAGGGAAAAGAAAAGATTGGAGGATAAACGCATTGAAAGGGAAAGGCAAGAAGCTGAGCAAGCTAGGCTAGCAGAGGAAGCTAGAAGAGCTGCTGAACAGGCAAGGCTTGAACAGATTGCCAGAAATGCACCAGAATATGCTCAACACATAGGGGAAAATCAAGATAACTTTCAGAGAAGACTTGATGAGCATTCTACTATGTTGGCTGCTATAATGACTACCCTCCAGAGCATCAATGCCAGATTACCTCCTCAACCTGATCAACCTTAAACCTAGGATTCTATGCACTTGTTTTGCTTATTTCATTATTATGATCTGTTACTTGTTTTGTAATCTTGTTGAATTTTTTTTAAGTACTTGGTTGTTTGATGATTATCTTCTGTGTTCATTATTTATTTGTTTGTTTGATTATTTTTTTCATATTACGCTTTCATAAATGATTTTGAGACAAATATCAACTCAAAGATTTCAAAGCTAAATAATGAGTTTATTCAATTGAAAATTGTTGATTACATAAGTTTTTATCCAACTTTTCACTTGGATTCTACATAAAAAAAAAACAGCTAGTCCTAAATCTAGCTTATTTGAATCTAAGGGAAATGGAAGAGTTCACAACATTCTCTTCACTTCTTTATTGGGAGATCAATGAGAAGTGATCTCATTGATTATGAAGAGGGGTATTCTTCACTGGGAGGAACATATGTACTCAAGAATTCCTTCCAATCAGAATCCCATTCAGATTCTGACTCGGATAAGGACTATTGTTGTTTAGTCTTGGATCTTGTTTGATATTTGACTCTGACAGGAGCAGAAGTTGATGCCTTCATCTTCTGAGGTTTCTTCTTAGACTCTGATTCTTGTTGAATCTTCACTTTCTTCTTCTTCTTCTCCTGCGCTCTCTTACTTTTGATCACTTTTCTATCCTTCTCCATTGTTGATTCTTCACAATGAAATGGAAGTGTTGAGTGAAATGACAAAGTTTATGGTCCTTATATAGTGGTTTCAAAATAGACAAGTTCATGTTTTTTACGACAAACCATTTTATTGGAGTAGTTGTAACCACCTTGACTGCATTGAAACTTTAATTTTGACCAATTTTTTTTAAATTGTCATTTATTTCTTGTCAGTTTTATCTTTTTGTTTAATGACAAAAGGGGGAGTAAGAGTTGTTATTAATTTATGAGATGCTAAACTGAAACCAAAATTCCAAATTAATTCTTTTCAGTTATGTCTTCGTATGATATGATTTTGAGGAAAATATTAGTTGAAATTTGAACTTCTGATACATGGTACGTATAAAAGTAAAGTGCAATTTTCTTTCATAGGTATCAGACTTAGGGGGAGAGCTTGCAAACCTAGCCTCTGAAAGTCTAGTGTATTAGTTTAAGTTCAAAATTCAAATAATTATTTTTAAACTGATTTAATTAATCATTGCTGAACTTAGGGGGAGCTTGCAAAACTCATCAACCTAAGAGATGCTTGATAAATTTTATCAACAACCATTGTAAATTAATACTTGGTTTGTCATCAATCAAAAAGGGGGAGATTGTTGGGACAAAAGAGGTTCTGATATGACCCAATTAAGTTTTGACGATAACAAAAGTATTAATGTACAATAGGATATACTAATTATTTACTCCAAGTGTGCAGATATTCAAGTTAATTTTTATATTCATTAAAAGCACATTGGAAGCTCTGATATGGCAAAGCAAACTCTGATCAGAACTTGAAACCATCAGAAGATGCATATGTGATTCATCAGAGGATGCAAGTTTTACTCATCAGAAGATGCATATCAGACTCTGATAAGAGTAGTGAGAGCCGTTTTGTCAGAAGAATATTCTCTGCATCAATGATTATACTCTAACATTCCAAAAGCTGAAGGAATCAATCTTATCCACAAAATAGTGACGTTTGTACTATTGTACGAACTCTTTACTTGATTTGGATAAAACGTTTTCCCCAAGATTGATTGTATACAAGGTTACCTGATTTGGTTAACAATAGTACTATCTACAGCTGGCACAATCTCACTGCATCAAATTCGAATCAAACACGCTCCACCTTCATCTATAAATTGGAGCAAGTTTGAAGCTTTGGGATACGACACTTGAACAATTTGAAAAGAGCTGTTACTCTGCTAAAATCATCCTAAAGCACAAAACTGCAAATACAACTTGAACTCATATTCAAAATCCAAGACTCCAGCTTCAGCTTCTGTTAATTCATTAGTTGAACCTTAGAATTTTGTATTAAGATTCTAAGTTAAGTCTTGTTTCAAAAGTTGTATTTATTTTGTAACTGAACATTGATCTTTATATTAATTGTCCAGACTCTGTTTTTCTTAAACTTGTGTTTTGAAGTCTCTTGCCTGCGTGCTTGAGCATTAGGAAGTCTCTTGTTTGTATACTTGAGCATTGGAAGTCTCTTGCTTGTGTGCTTGAGCAATTGTAATCTTTGGTGATTATAGTGAACTCTCTTGGAAGTACAAGAGGACTGGACGTACTCTCGGTTTGTGAGGGGAACTAGTATAAAAATCTCTGTCTCTATCTTTCTCTCTTTCTCTCTACCTTCAAAGTTACTCTTGATTGTGTTTTGTTTTCTAAACCGCTGCAAACTCTGATAAGTTTTCCATAACTTAGAAGAAAATTTCAAATTACCAAAACACAATTCAACCCCCCCCCCCCCCCTTCTTGTGTTTTTCACATCTTCACTGATTATGTCAGTTCTTGAGTGACGTAAATTCCTTTTGCTTCAGATGCTGTTGTCATGGCTTCTTGAGGTATTCCAGCTTCTGAGTCCTTCAGAGCCTTGTTTTTGTCCTCAGAGTCACTTTCTTCAGCACGCAAAATTTAAGCTTCTGATGAACAGTGATGTACTTTCAGAGCTTGTTTTGACTGGCTTCTCTGCTATTATTCATAGTGCTTCTGAACGAATTTTAACTTGTAATTCTGCACACTAGAATAATCATTAGTAATTCCAATTGTAATTTTAATACTTTGTTATCATCAAAACCACTTAAAAACTTAGAGGTTCATGTCAGACCCACTTTGTTCCAACAAGTTCGTGTTAAGTTGGAACGTACAGTCCAAGAGAAACGGATAAGACCGGCAAACAAAAAACACCAAGAAAGGTAAGCAATATAAATAAAAAGAAAAAACATAGGCAATCTTTAAGAAAGAAAAGTAGATAGATAGCTGACTAGGGTCTGGCAAGTGCACCAGTGTGTCGTCGAGTAATAATTCACACTCTAGTGTATAGAATGAGTTCGTATCCACATGGATCGTGCCGAAGCTTCACTAGCGTTATTTAAGTTTGTGATAGTTTGCATTCGCTTTGTTTTTTGGAAAAGATTTTTATAAAAATAGCGTAATGCGTTGCAGAAATATAAATGCGGAATGTATAAATATAATAGATTCAAGAAATATAGAGGCTAGGTATGGTGGTTGGACTCCCTCCCTTCTTCATATTTGGCATGACGGGTGTATAACATAGTTACTTAGATTATGTTCGGCGGTGAATTATCCTTGTTGTAGTAATACCTTACTATTACACTATGTTTATTAAAGTTTCCCTACGTTAAAAACTAAGGTACCTACGAGAGCCTAACCTCGATGTGTCACATACCCTAATTACTAAGTGAATTGTTTATAAACATGCATTATACTCTTCACCAATTAACCTCTAGGTCCTAGTATCGGGCTGTTCATCTTCTAAGTGCTCAGATTACACCTAGTGCATGATTCCTCCTCTAACCGCTCAGTTCACGACTAGTTCAGGATGTTACCGTCTCTATACACCTAGCATTATTTACTACGAGTTCCGGACCATATCAAGTCAAAACCTGATATCAATTCTATGGGCTCTCCCGCTTATCCGGCCAGATTACGAGAATACGTTATTAAAGTGCACGAAAGTAAATAACAAACATAATTACTAAGTTTCATTTATTATAACTTAGACTCAATCACAGACTCCAAATATTCATAGGGGAGTTCATCTTCTCCACCACAACCTAAGGCATAAATATAAAGACTACATATTTAAATTACAATAAAGAAATTACAACCTAAATACAAAAGCCTAAAGAAATCATACCTTGCTGAGTTAGTTTTACCGTAAGGGGAGAAAACTATGCCCAATAGAGCTCCTCTGAACCTCTCCTTATAGTAGAGAGTGTTCTACTATTTATGAATGAATAAAACAATGAAAGGGAGGCTCTATTTATAGTTTTCGTAATGGGCCTCAGCAAGGCATCGTACTGCGATGGAGTATTCGCAGTGCGATGTGAAGATTCAGTTCAATTTTATAACTGATCCTGTGCATTTCATCAGCTTGGGCGCCAAGTTATGTCATCGTGCTGCGATATGATGCATCGTGCTGCGATGAGAAGATTTTCTTTAGATTTATTGCTTCTGATTTCTTGGCAAACAAGCAGCTCCCATCGTGGCACGATGGAAGCCATCGTGCTGCGATGGAATGCTGATTTTCTTCTTTTTTGGGCATTTTTTTGTCTTTTTGCATCTTGGACTCTGTCTTGATGCTTTTTCTTGCTTTCGTAGGTTTTCCTTTGTATTTGGGTCTGTCTTGGTCATTTTACTACTAATAATAATACTAAAAATACCGTAGAAATTCCTGTCATCACAACCCAAACTTAAACTGTTGCTTGTCCAAAAGTAACATGCTGTCTAACAAGATCGTTAGAAAAACAAGAGATAAATAAAGATGATAGGAATTTCAAAGCCTTTCTTATATTTCAGCAATGGTACCGCTGATTTCTTACCTCCGCGATCATGCCCAGTCCTGCTAGGCTCAGGAGATGTCAATAGTAGCAAATCGGACAAATGCCCGCAAGAGTCCATGTCCAACTTTTCTCTCTCTCACATTTGTGTTTTTCGCTCATTAATTGAAAGGGTTATCTCTCAATCATCGTACAACCTGCCATTTTACCATAGGCTTGCAAGAACTCTAAGAAACTGGTCAAAATTCAATATACATGCATTATTGGAGGTCTTTTTCAGGGTTATAACGTGGCTTAGGTCAAGGTAGGACATTTTTGAGAATAGTAGGCTAAACATTGGAGTTAAGTTCTACTTTGTTGTTCCTTTTTGTGTACGCAACCTTTGTTCCTTAGGGTGCCTTTTTGTGTTGGTATTGGAGATGAAGAACCGGATGTGTCTTTGTGTGGTTCTTTTCTATCGCTTTTTTTGTGCCCTTTGGCTCTTTCTTTTTCATTTTTTTTAAGAGACTATTTTTTTAGGGAGTTTTTTTATGTTTTCCCGTCTCTTTTCTTTTATTTTTTTTCTTTTTGTATTGATAGTTCTTCGTATACCCACCCCAAACTTAAACGTTGCTAGTTCCATGAGCAACCCCAAACTTATTTTGTTGCCAAGACTTTGAGAACTATTACCTAACTCCAAAGAGGGTAATTTCATTGTTTTTCTGGTCTATAGGCTTGTATCGTGGTTTGTCAACGAAACAAAAGGGATATTATTTTTTTACGGCTCAAAATTGGCTAGCAAAGGATATAATAATAAGGGTGGCTTGAAAAGGCTCTGGGTTATAACAAACAATTGCCTCAATGCATATAATATCAAACTTAACCAGTCAGCAGAGAATTAGAGCAAGTTTTAGAAAATAAACAAGTGCACGGTACTCTCATAGTAATTCGAAAGAAAGTGGTAATACCGTTTGGAAATATTTGGCTCAAATCCTCACATGGCTTAGGTATATGAAGTTGAACACTTGTCCTACAGACATCAGCTTCATCACTCGTCTCTCTGTCTCCCGAACTTCGCACTTCGGAGCAATCACCTTTGGTTTTTTGTATGAAGGTGTGAAATTCGTCTCATCAAGATTTATAACTTATTTCGCCGCAATCTTACCTATAACAGTTAGTCATGCACTAGATAATAAACAACAAAGCAGTTATTTAATTTTTTTTTTGTAAGTTTGAATAAGGGCTGTTGACAGATGAAGATGACATGCGGAATTCTACGCATACATTATTGAATTGACAAACTGAATTGAAATTACTGAATTGAAACACTTAAATACTTATCGTTGGGTTGCCTCCCAAGCAGCGCTTGTTTAGCCTCTCATTAGCTTGAGGCATTTCCTCCATTACAGAGGATAGGTTCGCATGTCTCTCTCTTCTGTAGGAGCTTTCGCCTTAGCTCCTCCCTATTTCTTGTTGCTTCTTTCATACTTCTCTGGGTTCTGTTTTTCTTTGAAGGTGGCAAAACAGAGTTGTCCATCATCTTCTGAAGGTACTGTTTTTATGATGGACTTCCCTTTGCCTTTTGGTGGATGTTCCTTCTTTTGTTCTTTTGGTGTATTAACTCGGCTTTTCTTTTCTCTTTCCTCTTTTCTCTCAGCAGCAGGCTTCTTCGAAGGTGGCGTATTAACCCCAAACTTAGATTTTCTGGCCACCTTTCGGTTTCTACCCCTTGCTTTGACCCATGTTGCTCGGATGTCCACTTCAATGGTTAGCCTCTTTAATTTTTCAGTGAGTTCTTCGGGTACCTCCCACTACAAGAAATATGATTTTTTCCAACAACTTTTTTTGTTACAGGTCGCTGGCAAAACTATTTTGGGTAGTTTTGCCAGCGACTTGTAACAACTTTTAATAAAAAAAGTTGTTGCAAAAAATCATATTTCTTGTAGTGTCCTCTTCCTGAGCTGTCTCTATCTCTAGCTGCGCCATTTCATTCTCCAGCTCTGTTATCTCTACCTTTACCTGTACTTCTTAAACTGGA
Source organism: Trifolium repens (assembly GCA_030408175.1). Lineage (NCBI taxonomy): Eukaryota > Viridiplantae > Streptophyta > Magnoliopsida > Fabales > Fabaceae > Trifolium > Trifolium repens. The sequence continues at coordinate 39,288,675 of CP125842.1, read as the reverse complement.
GTCGGTGGTGTAGCTTCCTTGTCTTTCCACTCAAGCATGAAGCACACTTCCCTTTTGGTCTTGGATGATAGTTCTTCCCTCCGCTCCACTTCTTATAGTCAACTCAGCGAGTTGCACATTAATGAGTGTCCTGCTAGTTGCTAAGAATGGTCTTCCAAGAATGATGGGATGCTCTTGGTCTTCTTGGATATCCAGGATCATGAAGTCTGCTGAAAATACCAGGTCTTCGACTTTCACCCAGACATCCCTAATTGTACCTGCTGAGTAGATTGTTGACTGATTTGCTAATACGAGTTCCCTTTCTGTACCTGCAGTTGGTTGTGCGAGTTTTAACTTCTCTGCCAGAGATAATGGCATTACGTTAACACTTGAACCCATATCACATAATGCTAGGATTTCTACTTCCTTAATCTGACAGAGTATGGTGACGTTTCCAGGTGAAGGTGTGAAAAACACAAGAAAGGGGGGGGGGGGGGGGGGGGTTGAATTGTGTTTTGGGTAGTTAGAAAATTTCTTCTAAGTTATAAAACTTATTAGAGTTTGCAGCGGTGTAGAAAAACAAAACACAATCAAACAGCAACAAAGAAAGAGTAAGAGAGTGAGAGAAAGATAGAGACAGAGATTTTATACTGGTTCCTCTCACAAACCGAGAGTACGTCCAGTCCCCTTGCACTTCCAAGGGAGTTCACTAATAATCACAAAAGATTACAATGCTCAAGCATACAGGCAAGAGACTTCCACTGCTCAAGTAACACTTACAAGAGACTTCCTTTGCTCAAGCACACACGCGAGAGACTTCAAACAACATATAAGAAAAACAGAGTATATGAACACTGATATACAAATCAATGTTCAATAAGAATAAATAAATACAACTCAATGACAAGACTTAACTTAGAATCCTAATAAAAGAATTCTAGGGTTCAACTACTGTATGATTCAGAAGTTGAAGCTTGAGTCTTGGATTTTCAAATGAGTTCAAGTTGTATTCAAGTTGTTTTTGTGCACAGGATGATTTTTGCAGAGTAACAACTCTTTCAAAATTGTTCAATGTTGTTGTACACAAAAACTTCACTTCCACTCCTATTTATAGTAGAGGGTGGAGCGTCTTAAATTTGAATCCATTGCAGTGAGATTGCGCCACCTGGAAATAGTACGATCTTTGAACCATATCAGGCAACCTTTGTGTACAACCAAACTTGGGAATAAAGATTTGTCCAAATCTGGTAATAGGTTCGTACAATAGTACTAACGTTACTATTCTGTAGATAAGGTTAATTCTCCAGCTTTTGGGTTGTCAGAAGATGATGAATTTCAATAATTGCAGCAGAGAATGTTCTTCTGACAAAACGGCCTTCACTACATGTATCAGAACATGATGTATTCAAAACATAGCTTCTAATGACGTAGCTTCTGATATGAAGCTTCTGACGAGACTAGACATTGCATCTTCTGATGAGCATGTTCTGGTCAGAATTTGCTTCCCATTTTAGAGCTTCAAATGTACTCATAGTGAATATAAAATTTTAGCTTATATATCTGCACACTAGAGTAAATAATTAGTATACCCTATTGTATATTAATACCTTTGTTATCATCAAAACTTAATTGAGTCATGTCAGAACCTCTTTTGTTCCAACAATCTCCCCCTTTTTGATTGATGACAAACCAAGTATTAATTTACAATGGTTGTTGATTAATTATATCATGCTTCTCTCAGGTTTATGAGTTTTGCAAGCTCCCCCTGAGTTCAACAATGATTAATTAAATCAGTTTAAAAAATTTATTTGAATTTTGAACTAGGCTTATACACTTGACTCTCAGAGGCTAGGTTTGCAAGCTCTCCCCATAAGTCTAATACTTATAAAAGAAAATTGCACTCTTCTCTTATATGTACCGTGTATAATAAGTTCAGATTTCAAATAGAAATTTTCCTTAATATAAACAATCATAACATCAAAATTAAATTGATAAATTAAATTTTGGCATTTTGGCTTCAGGTTTAGCGTTCCACAAATTAATATACTCTTACTCTCCATTTTGTCATTAACCCAAAAGATTAAAACTGACAAGAAATAAATGACAAGTTTGAAAAAAAATGGTCAAAGGAGAGTTTCAAGACAGTCAGTGTTTTAAGAAAACGGTTACAACCAAATCAATTAAATGACTTGTCGTAAAATCATAAACTTGTCTATTTTGAAATCCTATATAAAGACCATTAACCTTTGTCATTTGACTCAACACTTCCATTTCATGTTGAAAAACAACGATGGATAAGGATAGAAGAGTGATCAAAAGTAAGAAGTCACAGGAGAAGAAGAAGAAGAAGAAAGTGAAGATTCAACAAGACTCAGAGTCTAAGAAGAAACCTCAGAGGATGAAGGCATCAACTTCTGCTCATGTCAGAGTCAATTATCAAACAAGATCCAAGACCAAACAACAAGAGTCTTCATCTGAGTCAGAGTCTGAATGGGATTCTGACTGGAAAGAATTCTTGAGTACATATGTTCCACCTAGGGAAGAATACCCGTCCTCACCTTCTGATTCTCATAAGCTAGATTTAGAACTAGATGTTTCTGATGTAGAATCCAAGTGAAAAGTTGGATAAGAACTTATGTAATCAACAATTATTTTTGGAATAAAACTCTTTATTTAGTTTGGAATCTCTGTTTTGATATTTGTCTCAAAACATTTGTGTATGCATAAGATAAATAACATAAAATAATTAAACAGAATAAATAACCAAACAAAATAAGTACTTTAGAAATTAAAAGATAACATGTTCCACAAACATAATAAAATAGATTATGAACAACAAAATACATAACAAAATAACATGATTTAAAGTGCTTAGAATCCTAGGGTTGAGGTTGAGGAAGAGGGGGTAATCTGTCATTAATGCTTTTCAGAGTATCAAGGATGGACGCCAGAATGTCAGAATGTGCATCAACCTTCTGCTTTAGTTTATCTTGATCTTCTCTCATAAGAAGGGCAAATTATGGTGCATTACTTGCTAAACGTTCAAGCCTTGCTTGCTCAGCAACAACTCTTGCTTCTTCTGCTAGTCTAGCTTCTTCTCTAGCCAGAGCCTCTAACCTCTCCTTCTCAATCCTTTCATCTTCCAACCTCTTTCTTTCATGCTCTTCAGCTTCTTTCTTTTCTTGCTCAATCTTCTCAGCCTTTATTCTAGCCAACTCATTTTTGAATTCCAAATCTTTCTTGTTTGATACTCTGATGGCCCTTAACATATTTTGAAGTCCAATTTCCATGAGCTCACATTCCTTATCAATCTCTGCTGACTCAATAGTCCTATTAGGAATAGCATTTTGGATTCTCCTAATGTTCTTGTCAACAGCTTTCAGCATTTTAATAATGTCTTCCTTGGTTTCATCCATGGGTTCATTCAAAATCCTAGAGGGTAAGGAAGGAGGGGCATAGATGCAATCATCATAAAGAGTTTGCATCAGAGTATTAGGATTAGTGGTGTGATCAGGAGGTGTTTGTTGGTTGGTTGGTATCACTACAGTAATAGTGTTGTCCACTGCCACATGATGTGGGGATTTTTCAACATTAGTTACTGGAGAGTTGGATTTGTGAGCGACCTTAGAGTCTGGGTTGATATTTTTATTTGGTTCAGGTGATTTGAGAGACTCTGAAGTGGGATTTGTTTGTTCAGCAATAGGGGGTGATGATGGTGGTTTGTTTTGGTCATTTTCTGGGGGTGGTGTTTGTGGCTTATTTTGTTCATCATTTGGTTGATTGTCTTCAGGTTCTGGAGAAGGTTCCAGAATTGTGAGTTCTTTGTTTATGAGAGAATCTAATTTTTGAGGAGGTGAGGAGGGTGTGCGATCAGAATCTTCATCTTCATCCACAGTGTGAATGACTGGCGCAGTACTAGTAGTTGCTTGTGCTGCATCATTATATATTGAATTAGTTTGAGATTCTGATGGGTTAGTTTGAAGTGTGTTAAACGGCTCAGATGATGGTTGATTCTCAGAAAGAGCAAGATCTTTCTTAGAATAAAGGAGGATGTTGGAGTTTTTTATTAAAGACATTTCTAAAAGCTGAGCTATTACCAAGATATGTAGGATTCTTACCATCTGCTGGTCCATATAGGGTCTGTTGAGCAAGCAGATTATGAGGATCATTCCTTTGAGGAAGTTTGGAATGCATATCATCAAACTCCTTTGCCTCAATTCCACACTCATATCTATCCTTCAGCAGTACTTCCTTTTCCTTGAGAGCCTCAACCTTTGCAATAGCAATTTCTTCTTCAGATAGGTCCAATAGCAATTTCCTTGGCTTTCTTGTCACCCTAGGTCCAATACTCTTCTTTGTCTTAGCAACTTTCTTGCTACCAGATGCTGCAGGACTCTTAACAGCTTTTCTCATTGCAAGGATTTTGGTTGGTTGAGCCAGAATCCTTGATTGTCTAATAGTCAGATCCTGAGTTTCTCCACTTCCAACCTCAGCTCCTAAACTCTTAAAAATCCAGCATGAGCTTCTGCTATACAACTAACACCTCTATCACTCACATGGATTAGCCTACATTCATCAATGTCTTTTTCAGTTTCTCTGAGTAACAAAGGATGTGTTGGATGAACAACCTTTTTACCCTTCAACAATTGTAGATACCTCAGAGTAGTACTATTTATGATCTTAGAACTAATAAAAAAGGTACCATACCCAAGGAAGAAAGGTTTGATAGCATCCAACAATCCACACTGAGCAAACATATGACTTAGTAGTCTGCCATGACGAATGATAGGTTTGCTAGCAGCTATAGAGTCAGCAAGATGAATGAATATGAGTTTACCAACATCCACCAAATTTCCTCTTCCAACGTGGAATGTGAACAGCTTCTGAATAGTAGAAATCTGATCAGTACCTCCCAGCTTGGATATTATACTGTTAATAAGAATTCTGTAGATAACTTTGCTTAAATCTGTCATCTCAAGCTTGTCTTCAGGATTTGCCTTAGGCTTGAAAATGAATTCATCAACATCTGGTCCAACAGAGTCTGTAGTTTTGATGAAGAGTCCACCATCTGATAACTTCAGAGCCTCCTAAATATGATCCAGTCTAAAGGAGATTTTGAATCCAGCCACAAATGATTCAATTTCTGTAGATATAAACGGTCTTAAACCCATCTCAGCAGGAGTTTTTCCATAGAACTCAGGTTTTTCTTTAATCAACTCCTTCAGTCTTTCATTGTACTTGGCTTTTGTGATAATGGACGCTTTCATCCAAAATTCTTTGACTACCTCATTGTACGTTGGTCCATTCATCACATCAAAATAATACATCATTCGTTGCCTTTCGAAACGATCTTTCACTTCTGGAAACCCATTTACTCTTAAACTTTCGAAGTCTACAGGATTTTCTATAGCGAACTGAAGGTCATCAAACTTGTAAGGCCTTTGATCCTTTGCAAACTTGTTTGAGATGCATTTCTCAATATCAATTATGCAGCCACTGGTACTGAGTGTTGTCATTTTTGATGAAGTTTGGGGGTTATGGTTTGCTAGTTTGAGAGAGAAAGAAATGTTGCTTGAGTTTTAGAAGAATGAAAGTGTGGGTTGTGAGAGTGCAAAAGTGTGAATGTGAACAGATATGTGTTTAAATAGAAAGTTTCACGCAAAAACAAAGTACAGACACATAGGGGTAACAGAGTCTTTTACCTATTACAAATAGGGATTAGAATGCTAATCATCATAAACCAACTTCTCTGTCCACTTGCAACAGGACACGCGTATTAAAAGTTTATTAAATAACTGACACGTAAGTTAAGAGAAAAACGAACCGTTTTTACAAAAAGTTTTTACTTACGCGCCAGAGCCATCGCTTTTACAGAGTCTGATAGTACATCAGAAGATGATCTCATCACAACTTCTGATACAGAAGGTTCTGATGGTATCAGCTTCTGATAACTATTAGATCCTTACAAATTCAGGGGTTTCCATCATATTCAAATTCTTTTTGATAAAATCAAAACGTTCAACAGCCAAGGGTTTTGTAAAGATATCAGCCCATTGATTTTCTGTTTCAATGAACTTAAGATCAATTACACCCTTTTGAACATAGTCTCTTATGAAATGATGTTTAATCTCAATATGCTTAGCTCTTGAATGTAAAATGGGGTTTTTGGAAAGGTGGATGGCTGCAGTATTATCACAATATAAAGGAATATTGTTACTGCTTATTTGATAATCTTCTAATTGATATTTCATCCAAAGTAGTTGTGTACAACATTTTGCTGCTGATATGTATTCTGCTTCTGTTGTTGACATAGCTATGGTGGTTTGCCTTTTACTGGCCCATGAAATCAAATTCTCACCAATGAATTGACAATTACCACTGATGGATTTTCTTTCAATTTTATCACCAGCATAGTCAGCATCACAGAATCCAATCAGTTTGTAGTCATTGGATTTCTGATACAGTAATCCAATGGTACAAGTAGCTTTCAAATACCTAAAGATTCTCTTCACAGCAGTGAAATGAGATTCTCTAGGATCTGATTGAAATCTTGCACACAAACATACACTGAATAAAATATCAGGTCTTGATGCAGTTAGATAAAGAAGAGATCCAATTATACCTCGATAGAGCTTCTGATCAACTTTGCCTTCAGATTCTTCTTTGCTTAAGCTTGATGTAGGATGCATTGGAGTGTTCATGAGTTTGCAATCTTCTAAATTGAATTTCTTCAGAAGATCTTTTATATATTTTGATTGATGAATGAATGTTCCTTTCTTTGTTTGATTTATCTGAATTCCAAGAAAGAACTTCAATTCTCCCGTCATGCCCATCTCAAATTCATCCTGCATAAGCTTAGAAAAATTCTTGCACAAAGTGGCATCAGTTGATCCAAAGATGATATCATCAACATAAATTTGAATGATCAAAATGTCTTTCTTTAGAGTTTTTCTGAATAGTGTATTATCAACTTGACCATTTTCAAAACCATTGTTTACTAAGAAAGTACTCACTCTCTCATACCAAGCTCTGGGAGCTTGTTTGAGTCCATAGAGTGATTTCTTTAGTCTGAACACATGGTCTGGATTTGCTAAATCTTCAAATCCAGGAGGTTGTTTGACATACTTCTTCAGAAATAACACCATTAAGAAATGCACTTTTAACATCCATTTAATATATAGTGATATCATTGTTAACTGCATAAGATAAAAGTAACATGATATCTTCCAGTCTAGCTACTTGAGCATATGTCTCAGTAAAGTCAATTCCTTCTTGTTGACTGTATCCTTGTGCAACAAGTCTTGCTTTATTTCTGGTCACTTCACCTTGTTCATTCAGTTTGTTTCTGTATACCCATTTTGTTCCAATAATTTTCTTGTGCTTGGGTTTGGGTACCAGATCCCATACATCATTTCTCTTGAATTGGTTTAACTCTTCTTCCATAGCAACTATCCAAGCATCATCTGAGAAAGCTTCCTTTGTTGTTTTTGGTTCAATCAAGGATACTAATCCAAACAATGATTCTTCATCTCTGAAGTTTGATCTTGTTTTTCTTGGACTATTCTTGTTTGCAAGTATGAGCTCTTCAGGATGTGAGGATTTGTATTTGAAGGTGTTTCTTGGAATATCAGTTGCTTCTGAGTTATCATCATCAGCTTGATGTTCTTGAGCAACATCAGAAGGTGTAGCTTCTTGAGTTTCAGAGTCTTCTACAGGTTTTATGTAGTTGTCATACTCTGGAGCTTCATCTTATGAGTCATCCGAACCTGACAAATCTATAACAGGCGCTGACTTCTTATCATCAGGCTCTTTATCATCAAACTTTACGTGCATTGATTCTTCCACTGTCTTAGTTTCAGAATTATACACTCTGTATGACTTAGAGCGTTCAGAGTATCCAATGAAGATACCCTTACAGGCTTTAGAGTAAAATTTCTTAAGATGGACTTTATTATTCAGAATGTAACATGTACAGCCAAATTGATGAAAATAAGAATTATTGGGTTTTCTTCCTTTAAAGATTCTTATTTGAATATAACAAACAGTGTTAACAACTTCTGCCCAAAAGAATTTTGCTAAATTATTTTCATGCATCATGGTGCGTGCCATTTCTTGTAAAGATCTATTCTTTCTTTCTACAACTCCATTTTGTTGTGGAGTTCTAGGAGAAGAGAATTCATGGAGAATTCCATGTTCTTCACAAATTTTTTCAAAAGGTTCATTTTCAAATTCACCACCATGATCACTTCTCACTTTCAAAATCTTGGAATCATTTTTATTTTGAATTTGGGTACAGAAGATGCTGAACACCTCATATGTGTCATCTTTAGTTCTCAGAAATTTAACCCAAGTCCATCTACTATAATCATCCACTATGACTAATCCATACTTATTTCCATTGATTGAAGCAGTGCTCACTGGTCCAAAAAGATCAATATGTAAGAGTTCTAAGGGTCTGGAAGTAGAGACAATGTTCTTGTTCTTAAAAGAACTTTTGACAATTTTCACTTTTTGTCAGGAACCACAAAGTGAGTCTGAGTGATATTTAATTTTTGGAAGACCTCTGACAAGATTGTCTTTGCTAAGCTTAGAGATTAATCTCCAGTTAGCATGACCCAATCTTTTGTGCCGGACCCATTTTTCATCACTCAGTGTCAAAAGACAAAGCACTTGTTGTTCCTTTAAATCAGGAAAGTTGACTTTATAAACATTGCCTTTTTTATTACCCTTAAAAACAATGGATTGGTCAGAGTTTCTAATTACATTACATGAATCCTTATTAAACATGACATCATAATTACTATCACACAATTGACTTATGCTAAGTAAATTATGATGTAGTCTATCTACTAACTAAACATGAGAAATTGACAAAGAAGAATTACCAACCGTACCTATACCAATGATTCAGGGTGTGGAATAAGAGTTTGTCTCCTGTCATGTGACGTCAGCAACCACTGTCTAGATACCATGAGCTTTCTTTTCTTCTTTGGGTGCATACCTGCAGCATACACTATTTCAGATTTTGGTACCCATATTCTGATGGGTCCATTTTGGTTAGTTTTGAGAATCTTAATCTTCTTTTCAGAGTATTCAGAAGATCTATAGTCATTTGAGCCTTTAGATCTATATGATGTTATGGTGAACAAACTCTTGAAGAGAAATTTCATACTCACCATAGGGTTTGTGACATGTTCTGCATCCAATCTCAAGCACTTTAATTGTTTTAAGAGATTTTTGATATTTTGCTTGAGTCTGGTTGAGATTTTCATTGAGCAGCTTCAATTTTTGTTTACAAAAATCTAGCTCACTCAACTTTTCCATGTACTTCACCATGACATCTTTCAAAGCCTTGGTCATTTGAGTGCTAGACATTTTAGAGATTACCTCATCAATATTGTTTGTGTCAGATCTGACTCGCCAGTGGCCATAAATGCCAGATTTGCTTCCACAGAGTCTTCGTCCTCAGATAGTTCATTGATATCTTCCCATGTTGCCATCAGACTCTTCTTGGCTTTATTCTTGATTGTACTTTTTCTTCCTTTACCCTTGGAGTTGAGTTCAGGACAATCAGCCATGAAGTGTCCAGGCTTATGACAATTGAAACAATTTTTTGTGTCATCCTTCTTCTCTTTGCTAGTGTTGTTCCTTGATCCAAATACTTTGCTTGAGAAATTTTTGCCTCTCCTTGTTGACCACTTTTGAAACTTCTTGGACAAGAGTGCAAAGACATCATCATCTGATCCATCTTCTTGATCATCTATGAAAGATTCCTCTACTTCATATTCTACAACTTTGGCTTTCAGAGCCTTAGATGAAACTAAATAGATGGCAAAGCCACAGATTTTAGTTTCTTCTGAGGCTCATCAGAAGATAGTTCAATCTCATGACTCATGAGTGAACTTATCAATTCCTCCAAGCCAAGTGTGTCCAAATCTTTAGCTTCCTGAATAGCTGTTACCTTAGGCCTCCACCTTGAAGGTAAGCTTCTCAGAATCTTTCTTACATGATCAGAAGTTGTATAACTTCTCTTCAGAACTTGGATATCAGCCACTAGAATTTTGAACCTAGAATACATAGATTCAATAATCTCATCATCCTTCATTCTAAAGAATTCATACTGTTGGATCAAAGGAGTAGCCTTTGCTTCTTGAACCTGTTTGTTCCCTTCATATGTGGAACACAAGGAGTCATAAATACTCTTGGCAGTGGATTTGTCTGTGATCTTGAGATATTCATCATTAGATATACAACCAATAAGGAGATCCTTGACCTTGTGGTGTTTCCTGTAAGCTTTCTTGTCTGTAGGAGTGAACTTCTTTCTTTCTTCAACAAATAAGTTTCCTCTTTCATCAACACCTTGAAAAGTTACCCCTTCTTCAACCAAGTCCCAATGCTCATCATCTATACCAATATGATGACTGTAGATTCTATATTTCCACCAGGAAAAAGTAGAAGCATCTCCATTGAACGTTGGTGCTTTGTTGTTTGTCTTATCTTAAACATCATAGTCATGAGAAACTACTTTCATGTTCACACTTGCAGATGCGTCAGTCATAGTGTTTTTCAACAAGAAAATGTCTCACTGTTAGGTGATAAAAAACAGAACCGGGCTCTTGATGCCAATTGAAGGTGTGAAAAACACAAGAAGGGGGGGTGAATTGTGTTTTGGGTAGTTTGAAAATTTCTTCTAAGTTATAAAACTTATCAGAGTTTGCAGCGGTTTATAAAAACAAAACACAATCAAACAGCAACAAAGAAAGAGTAAGAAAGTGAGAGAAAGATAGAGACAGAGATTTTACACTGGTTCCTCTCACAAACCAAGAGTACATCCAGTCCCCATGCACTTCCAAGGGAGTTCACTAATAATCACAAAAGATTACAATGCTCAAGCACACAGGCAAGAGACTTCCACTGCTCAAGTAACACTTATAAGAGACTTTCGTTGCTCAAGCACACACGCAAGAGACATCAAACAACTTATAAGAAAAACAGAGTATATGAACACTGATATACAAATCAATGTTCAATAAGAATAAATAAATACAACTCATTGACAAGACTTAACTTAGAATTCTAATAAAAGAAATCTAAGGTTCAACTACTGTATGATTCAGAAGCTGAAGCTTGAGTCTTGGATTTTCAAATGAGTTCAAATTGTATTCAAGTTGTTTTTGTGCATATGATGATTTTTGCAGAGTAACAGCTCTTTCAAAATTGTTCAATGTTGTTGTACACAAAAACTTCACTTCCACTCCTATTTATAGTAGAGGGTGGAGCGTCTGGAATTTGAATCCATTGCAGTGAGATTGCGCCAGCTGGAAATAGTACGACCTTTGAACCATATCAGGCAACCTTTGTGTATGACCAAACTTGGGAATAAAGATTCGTCCAAATCTGGTAATAGGTTCTTACAATAGTACTAACGTTACTATTCTGTGGATAAGGTTAATTCTCCAGCTTTTGGGTTGTCAGAAGATGATGAATTTCAATCATTGTAGCAGAGAATGTTCTTCTGACAAAACGGTCTTCACTGCATGTATCAGAACATGATGTATTCAAAACATAGCTTCTGATGATGCAGCTTCTGACGAGACTAGACATTGCATCTTCTGATGAGCATGTTCTGGTCAAAATTTGCTTCCCATTTCAGAGCTTCAAATGTACTCATAGTAAATATAAAATTTTAGCTTATATATCTGCACACTAGAGTAAATGATTAGTATACCCTATTGTATATTAATACCTTTGTTATCATCAAAACTTAATTGAGTCATGTCAGAACCTCTTTTGTTCCAACACCAGGATCTGTCTTCTTGGGTGGCAGTCTTGTTCGGCTTTCTCTCTACTCCCTTAGCTCTCTCATGAACTCGTCATAAGCTTCATCCAAAGTCATATCGAACAGCTTGTACCACTCTTCGTATTCTTTTACCTGTTCGTCTCTTTGTTCCTGTTTTGATTTTTTATCTTTCAGGACCTTGCACTCCTCCTTTGGATTGTCCACCGTGTTACCTGCAATATCTTTAGAAACATGAGTGCTTACCAGTTTAGAGAATTGACCAAAGTTAGTTTTGCTCATGTTAGCAAATTTGTTGAGTAACTCTTCCAATGGAGATGGCTTTCTTGGTTGAGGTGCAGCTTGAGCCTGGTTCCCTGTCTGGTACCAGCGTAAATTTGGGTGTTAGCTCCAACCTGGATTGTAGTTGTTTCCCATGTAATTCACCTGCTCTTCGCTCCCTCCTGGCAAACAATGTCTATTAGGGTGATCTTCTAGGCAGAAGTCGCAAACTCCCTCTACCTGCTTAACACTAGCTTCCTTCACAGCTTTCTCTTTTGCATTGTATTCCACCTCTCATCTCTTTGAGAGTCTACCTGTGAGAATGCTGTCTTTAATTTGACTGTTGCCAGCCTTTGTGATTCCTAGTGCCATGAGTACCTGTCTGCATACACTTTAAACAAATACCTCGGTAGCGAGGGAATTTAATATTTTTGGTAGAACTATTTTTGGTTTGTCTCATGTGTCTTTTTCACCATGAAAATTCCCAGGTAAGTGAGGTGGATCACAGCGGATCGTTTAAATACCAAGACTTATCCTTAGCCAGAATTTTCACAGATCAAATTCCACAATCATCAACAAGATTTTTGATTTTTGAATTTCTGTTTTTGTATTTTTGAAATTTTTCACAAACTTAAATAAATCTAGTAAGGCTTTGTAAACACAATCCCCGACAACGGCGCCAAAAACTTGACTAGGGTCTGGCAAGTGCACCAGTCTGTCGTCGAGTAATAATTCACACTCTAGTGTATATAATGAGTTCGTATCCACAGGGATCGTGCCGAAGCTTCACTAGCGTTATTTAAGTTTGTGATAGTTTGCATTCGCTTTGGTTTTTGGAAAAGGATTTTATAAAAATAGCGTAATGCGTTGCAAAAATATAAATGCGGAATGTATAAATATAATAGATTCAAGAAATATAGAGGCTAGGTATGGTGGTTGGACTCCCTCCCTTCTTCATATTTGGCATGACCGGTGTATAACATAGTTACTTAGATTATGTTCGGCGGTGAATTATCATTGTTGTAGTAATACCTTACTATTACACTATGTTTATTAAAGTTTCCCTACGTTAACAACTAAGGTACCTACGAGAGCCTAACCTCGATGTGTCACATACCCTAATTACTAAGTGAGTTGTTTATAAACATGCATTATACTCTTCACCAATTAACCTCTAGGTCCTAGCATCGGGCTGTTCATCTTCTAAGTGCTCAAATCACACCTAGTGCATGATTCCACCTCTAACCGCTCAGTTCACGACTAGTTCGGGATGTTACCGTCTCTATACACCTAGCATTTTTTACTACAAATTCCGGATCATATCAAGTCAAAACCTGATATCAATTCTATGGGCGCTCCCGCTTATCCGGCCAGATTACTAGAATACGTTATTAAAGTGCACGAAAGTAAATAACAAACATAATTACTAAATATTATTTATTATAACTTAGACTCAATCACAAACTCCAAATATTCATAGGGGAGTTCATCTTCTCCACCACAACCTAAGGCATAAATATAAAGACTACATATTTAAATTACAATAAAGAAATTCTAACCTAAATACAAAAGCCTAAAGAAATCATACCTTGCTGAGTTAGTTTTCCCGTAAGGGGAGAAAACTATGCCCAATAGAGCTCCTCTGAGCCTCTCCTTATAGTAGAGAGTGTTCTACTATTTCTGAATGAATAAAACAATGAAGTACAATTGAAGTTTAATAGACATACTGATTGTTTACTCTAAGTGTGCAGATATATAAGCTAAAATTTTATATTCACTATGAGTACAATTGAAGCTCTGAAATGGCAAAGCAAATTGTGACAAGAACATGCTCATAAGAAGATGCAAAGTTAAGTCGCGTCAGAAGCTGCATATCAGAAGCTACTCTATCAGAAGCTGTGTTTGAAGACATCATATTCTGATAAGTGCAGTGATAGCTGTTTTGTCAGAACAACATTCTCTGCTACAATGATAGGATTTCATCATCTTCTGACAACATAAAAGCTGGAGAATCAACCTTATCCTCAGGGATAATGACGTTGGTACTATTGTACGAACTTATTACCTGATTTGGTCGAATCTTTCTACCCAAGATTGATCGTACAAATTCGTTACCTGATATTGTTAAGGACTATACTATTTCCAGCTGGCGAAATCTCACCGCAATGGATTCAAATTCAAAGACGCGCCACCCTCTACTATAAATAGGAGCTAAATTGAAGTTTTTGTGCACGACATTATTGAACAATTTTGAACGAGCTGTTACTCTATCAAAAACATCCTAAGCACAAAAACAACTTGAATACAACTTGAACTCATTTGAATATCCAAGACTCAAAGCTTCAACTTCTAATCAATATAGTAGTTTAGCCTTAGTCTTCTTTCATTAGGATTCTAAGTTAAGTCTTGTTATTGAGTTGTATTTTCATTTGAACATTGATTTGTATATCAGTGTTCATATACTCTGTTTTTATTTGTAAGTTGTTTGTAGTCTCTTGCGTGTGTGCTTGAGCAAAAGAAGTCTTTTGTAAGATTACTTGAGCATTGGAAGTCTCTTGCCTGTGTGCTTGAGCAAGTGTAATCTTTTGTGATTATTAGTGAACTTCCTTGGCCAACTTGGTAATGTTCGACAAGAAAATGTTGCAGGGCATAATAACTTGGCCAACTTGGTAGAAAATATCTTGGCCCAAAATGGTTTGAATATAGGATTGCATAGACCAAATTTTGTGTCAGCATTGTCTGAATATGTATTGCAGGCAGAATTGCCAAGGGGATGGAAAATTCCCAAATTCACAAAATTTGCTGGTGATACTAATGAGTCTACTGTCGAACACATTGCCAGATATTTGGCAGAGGCAGGGAATTTGGCAAATAATGAAGATTTAAGAATGAAGTTTTTTCCCAATTCCCTCACTAAAAATGCTTTTACGTGGTTTACCACACTTCCCCCTCATTCAATTCATACTTGGACTCAATTAGAAAGGCTATTTCATGAACAGTTTTACATGGGACAATCTAGGATTAGCCTCAAAGAGTTAGCCAGTATGAAGCGCAAAACCTCAGAAGCCATTGATGACTATCTGAACAGGTTTCGCCTCCTTAAGGCAAGGTGCTTTACTCAAGTGCCTGAACATGAATTGGTTGAGATGGCTGCTGGTGGCCTTGACTATTCCATTAGGAAAAAGTTAGATACTCAACATTTAAGAGACATGGCCCAATTAGCAGATCGTGTTCGACAGGTCGAACGCCTCAGGGCTGAAAAAGTCAGAAATTCTAAATTCCACAAAAAAGAAAAAGTGGCGTACATAGAAACATATGAAAGTGAAAATGAGTTCGACGATGGTCAGGATTACATGGAAAATAATGAAGTTAATATTGCTGAGTTAAAACCAGGCCCTCCCTATACTTGTAAAATGTTAAAACCATCAAATGGGAATAATCCTGTCGAACCAAAAAATGATAGATTTGTTTCTAAGACATATACTTTCGACATTACTAAACGTGATGAAATTTTTGACTTACTGGTCACTGATGGCCAAATAATTGTACCAAAGGGTTTAAAAGTTCCACCTTTGGAACAACGTAAGAAAAGAGGTTTTTGTAAATACCATAATTTCTTGGGTCATAAAACCTCACAATGTGTTATTTTCAGGGATCTGGTCCAGAAAGCCCTGCAGGAGGGAAGACTCAAATTTGGCGAAAAGCCAAAATCCAAACAGCAGGTGGATGAGGATCCATTGCAGATTGCTGATGCTGCTTACACAGAGCCATTTGAGTGCCTGATGTTAGAAGCATTGAACCTCACTGAAGGGGGGCAACTAGTTTCTATTCCTGAAGAAGAATACGAAAACAAAGTGGAAGAGGTATATCCACAGGCAGGGGAGACTTTATTGGATTTCCTTCAACGTTGCAAAGAGAATGATGGCGAAGCTACATTATGTCCTCATTGTAGTGCCATGTTCGACAAAAAGGCTGCTGCAGGCCTTAACAAGTTTTTGCCTCATAGTCAAGGTAGAAACAATTGGCCAAATCAGAAGCCAACTTATTCTAATGTTCTGAACAGCCAACAGGCGCCTGTACATCAGAGGTTGGGACCACAAAAATCATTTGTCCCCTCAAGCAGGACACCTGTCAACCAATGGGTTCATGGAAGAAACATGGATTTTGGTCAAAGGAATATGGAGAAAGGGAATTCCAGTAACAGCAATCCCAAAAAAGATCCTGAATCAAGGAAATATGATTACAGGAATAATTACAAAGGGAAAAACCCCATGACAAGATCTCAATGGCGCAGATATCAACGCCAGAAGAAAGTGGCTGCTCAAAAATCCCAAATTACTGCTGATGGTAATGGAGAGAGGCCTATGGAATTGGCGAAGAGGCCAATGAAAGAAAGGTTAGGTGAACCAAAAGTCGAGTCTTCAGTTGCTGATAATGTCGAAGACGACCACATGGAAGCAGATGACTTTCTGGATTCTGAACCTGATCTCGACATAATAGTAAATGTTGTGTCAATTCTGCCAAGGGAGTTCGACGTCTGTTCTGAAATAACAGATGACGAAGAAGAATCTGGGATGCAAATGGCTCTTCACAGGCCAGTCTGTTACTATGTAATGAGCAATGGTGCTTTGGAAGACCAAATGGCTACATTTGAAAGGCCAGACGAAGGCATGAAAAGTCACTTGAAGCCTCTCTTCATACAGGCTAAAGTGAATAATGTAGGAATCAACAAAGTACTAATTGATGGTGGTGCTGCTGTTAACCTCATGCCAGAATTTCTGCTGAGAAAGATTGGTAAATCTTTGGTGGATCTTCATCCTCACAACATAGTGCTCTCAAACTATGAGGGTGAAACTGGTTTTTCTTTAGGAGCAATCCAGTTGGATGTGGTTGTTGGAAGTACTGTAAGGCCAACCTTATTCTTGGTTGTGGCCTCTAAGGCAAATTACAATCTGCTCTTAGGTCGAGAGTGGATTCATGGAGTGGGGGCAGTCCCATCTACCCTGCACCAGCGCCTTATTATCTGGCGAGGTGATGGTATAGTGGAAAATGTTGAAGCAGATCAAAGTTACTTCAAAACTGAAGTCCATCATCTGACAAAACACTCATTCGACAAAAAATTGGCAACTATCTCGCCATGCACTGACAGGGATTTTGCACATCCTCCAGTGAGAAATGTTCAACACTCAATTAAATTAGACCCTACTCATGGTTTTTTGTGGGAAAGGGAAAATGGAGACAGTGAGGATGGCGAGTATGAAGGCCACAACTACCCAACTAGGTGGGATGTCAAAGATAACTACTATGTCTGAGTCCCAAACTTGGGCAAAGATTACGGCCTACATGGCTGAAAATAGAATCAAAATGGCTTTATAAGCCAATTCATTGTCAGAAAATATGGCTGATGCAGCCAATGACATAAAAGTTGGCAAACACAAGCCAGAATTGCAAAAGCTGGATTGCATCTATGATGACGAACCCTTAGGATTTGAAAAAGATCCAATCAGTCAAAGTCACAAGATGCAAGCGCAGGATCCTTTGCAAGAAATTGACCTTGGAGATGGTTTGACAAAAAGACCAACGTACATTAGTGCAAACATTCCTCCAGATCTGAAGGCAAAAGTGGTGCAACTTCTGTTGGAATTCAAAGATTGTTTTGCTTGGGATTACAATGAAATGCCAGGTTTGAGCAGAAAATTGGTGGAGCATGAACTACCAGTTCGACCAGATAAAAAGCCAGTGAAACAGTTACCTAGAAGATTTGCACCAGAAATAATGTCAAAGATCAAGGAAGAAATTGAAAGGCTGCTGAGGAGCAAATTTATCAGAACAGCAAGGTATGTCGAATGGTTAGCAAATATAGTGCCTGTAATTAAGAAAAATGGTTCTCTTAGAGTATGTATAGACTTTAGAGACTTAAATAATGCTACACCAAAAGATGAATACCCTATGCCTGTGGCAGAAATGTTAATTGATTAAGCGGCTGGGTTTGAATATTTGAGTATGTTAGATGGCTATTCTGGCTATAACCAAATTTTCATTGCTGAAAATGATGTACCCAAAACTGCCTTTAGATGCCCAGGAGCATTAGGCACATATGAATGGGTAGTGATGCCTTTTGGTTTGAAAAATGCTGGGGCTACCTATCAAAGAGCAATGAATTTGATTTTTCATGAATACATAGACACTTTCATGCAAGTGTATATTGACGACATAGTTGTCAAATCCTCGTCAGATGATGATCATTTAGATCATTTGAAAAAATCTTTTGAAAAGATGAGGAAATATGGATTGAAAATGAATCCATTAAAGTGTGCTTTTTGTGTTAATGCAGGAGATTTCCTTGGGTTTGTTGTGCGCAAAAAGGGCATTGAAATAAATCAAAACAAAACAAAGGCTATCATGGAGACAAAATCTCCAACTACAAAAAAGCAACTTCAGTCCTTACTTGGGAAGATCAATTTTTTGAGAAGGTTTATCTCAAACTTGAGTGGCAAAGCTCAACCGTTTTCGCCATTACTTCGTCTCAAGAAAGAAAGCGTTTTCACTTGGGGGCAAGATCAACAACAAGCTTTTGACGAAATCAAGGACTATTTGTCAAAGCCACCAATGTTAATGCCTCCAATAAGGAACAAGTTCATGAAGTTGTATATATCAGCATCTGATTCGACACTGGGTAGTATGCTGTGTTGGAACAAAAGAGGTTCTGACAAGATCCAATTAAGTTTTGATGATAACAAAAGTATTAATATACAATAGGGTATACTAATTATTTAATCCAAGTGTGCAGATATTCAAGTTAATTTTATATTCATTTAAAGCACATTGGAAGCTCTGATATGGCAAAGCAAACTCTGATCAGAACTTGAAGTCATCAGAAGATGCATATTTGGTTCATCAGAGGATGCAATTTTTTATTCATCAGAAGATGCATATCAGACTCTGATAAAGAGCAGTGAGAGCCGTTTTAGTCAGAAGAACATTCTCTGCATCAATGATTATACTCTGACAATCCAAAAGCTGATGGAATCAATCTTATCCACAGAAAAGTGACGTTAGTACTATTGTGCGAACTCTTTACCTGATTTGGATAAAACTTTCTCTCCAAGATTGATCGCATACAAGGTTACCTGATTTGGATATCAAGGTACTATCTACAGCTGGCAAAATCTCACCGCGCTAATTCAAATCAAACACGCTCCACCTTCATCTATAAATTGGAGCGAGTTTGAAGCTTTGGGATACGACACTTGAACAATTTGAAAAGAGCTGTTACTCTGCCGAATTCATCCTAAAGCGCAAAACTGCAAATACAACTTGAACTCATATTCAAAATCCAAGACTCCAGTTTCAGCTTCTGTTAATTCATTAGTTGAACCTTACAATTTTGTATTAAGATTCTAAGTTTAGTCTTGTATCAAAAGTTGTATTTAATTTGTAACTGAACATTGATCTTCATATCAATTGTTCAGACTCTGTTTTTCTAAACTTGTGTATTGAAGTCTCTTGCCTGCGTGCTTGAGCATTAGGAAGTCTCTTGTTTGTTTACTTGAGCATTGGAAGTCTCTTGCGTGTGTGCTTGAGCAATTGTAATCTTTGGTGATTATAGTGAACTCTCTTGTAAGTACAAGAGGACTGGACGTACTCTCGGTTTGTGAGGGGAACCAGTATAAAAATCTCTGTCTCTATCTTTCTCTCCTTCTCTCTACCTTCAAAGTTATTCTTGATTGTGTTTTGTTTTCTAAACCGCTGCAAACTCTGATAAGTTCTCTGTAACTTAGAAGAAATTTTTTAAATTACCAAAAACACAATTCAACCCCCCCCTTCTTGTGTTTTTCACACCTTCAATTGGCATCAAGAGCCTGGTTCTGTTTTTAATCACCTAACAGTGAGACAGTTTCCTGTTGAAAGACACTATGACTGAAACTCCAAGTGGTAGCTTGAAATCAGTTCCACATGACTATGATGTTGAAGAAAAGTCAAGCAACAAAGCACCAAAGTTCAATGGAGATGCATCTACTTTTTCCTGGTGGAAAGATAGAATCTACAGTCATCTTATTGGTTTAGATGATGAACTTTGGGACTTGGTTGAAGAAGGGGTAACTTTCCAAGGACTAGATGAAAAGGGAAGGCTATCTGTTGAAGAAAGAAAGAAGTTCACTCCTACTGACAAGAAACTTTACAAGAAGCATCACAAAGTTAAGGATCTTCTCATTGGATGTATAACTCATGATGAGTACCTCAAGATTACAGACAAATCCACTGCCAAGAGCATCTATGACTCCTTGTGTTCCACATATGAAGGGAACAAACAGGTTCAAGAAGCAAAGGCTACTCTTTTGATCCAACAGTATGAACTCTTTAGAATGAAGGATGATGAGACAATTGAATCAATGTATTCTAGATTCAAAATTCTTGTGGCTGGTCTCCAAGTTCTAAAGAGAAGTTATACAACCTCTGATCATGTAAGGAAGATTTTGAGAAGCTTACCTTCAAGGTGGAGGCCTAAGGTAACAGCTATTCAAGAAGCTAAAGATTTGGACAAACTTGGCTTGGAAGAATTGATAAGTTCACTCATGAGTCATGAGATTGAATTATCTTCTGATGAGCCTCAGAAGAAGCTAAAATCTGTGGCCTTGCCATCTATTTCAGTTTCATCTAAGGCTCTGAAAGCCAAAGTTGTAGAATCTGAAGCAGAGGAATCTTCCATAGATAATCAAGAGGAAGGATCAGATGATGATTTCTTTGCACTCTTGTCCAAAAACTTTCAAAAGTGGTCACTAAGGAAGGGCAAAAATTTTCAAGGCAGGGGATCTGGATCAAGAAACAACACCAACAAAGAGAAGAAGGATGACACAAAAAATTGTTTCAATTGTCATAAGCCTGGACACTTCATGGCTGATTGTCCTGAACTCAACTCCAAAGGTAAAGGAAGAAAGAGTATGATCAAGAACAAAGCCAAGAAGAGTCTGATGGCAACATGGGAGGATATTAATGAACTATCTGAGGATGAAGACTCTGAGGAAGCAAACCTAGCGCTTATGGCCATTGGTGAGTCAGACAATGAAAATGATTCAGAGTCTGATACTGACGACATTGATGAGGTAATATCTAAAATGTCTAATACTCAAATGACCAAAGCTTTGAAAGATGTAATGGTGAAGTACATGGAAAAATTGAGTGAGTTAGATTTTTGCAAACAAAAAATGAAGCTCCTCAATGATAATCTCACCCAGACTCAAGCAAACTATCAAAAATCTCTTAAAACAATTAAGGTGCTTGAGACTGGATGCAGAACATGTCACAAACCTTATGACGAGTATGAAATCTCTCTACAAGAGTTTGTGCACCATAACATAGATAAGACTAGGGTAACTTCTATAATTCATGGTGGACTCAGCAACTATTATAAACGACAAGGACTTGGTTCTCTTACATGTCCTGATGTAGGAAAATCAAGTAAACCTGTCGTGTTGAGCAAGTCACCATCAGAATCTTATTCAAACTTCACTAAGGGTACATCAGAACCTCTGACTGTGTCTGGTACTCTTGCGAGCTTGGAACCACAAGATAAGGTACCAGAAGATAACTCATCTTCTGAACCTAAGTCTTCTAAAACTAAGGTTCCCCTCACATCAGTACCCATGTCTACTCAAGTTAAAGCTGTCAAAGTACCAAAGCCTGTTAATAAGCGGGGCACTAGTACTTCTAAGGCAAACTTGGTAACTGGTTCTCTGACACACTCAAGAGGAAAGTCTCAGAGACAACATAAGCCTAAACAATTTTCTAAAGGCTCAGTTGACTCCAGATCTTCTGATTATTCTAACAAGAAGGATAAGATTCTCAAAACTAACCAAAAAGGACCCATCAGAGTATGGGTACCAAAATCTGAAATAGTGTATGCTGCAGGTATGCACCCAAAGAAGAAAAGAAAGCTCATGGTATCTGGACTCTGGCTGCTCACGTCACATGACAGGAGACAAGCTCTTATTCCACACCCTGAATCAGCAAGAGGGAGGAACAGTAGGGTTTGGTGGCAACCAGAAGGGAAGGATCATTGGTATAGGTACAGTTGGTAATTCTTCTTTGTCAATTTCTAATGTTTGGTTAGTAGATGGACTACATCATAACTTACTTAGCATAAGTCAATTGTGTGATAGTAATTATGATGTTGTGTTTAATAAGGATTCATGTACTGTAATTAGAAACTCTGATCAATCCATTGTTTTCAAGGGAAATAGAAAAGGCAATGTGTACAAAGTCAATTTTTCTGATTTAAAGGAACAACAAGTGCTTTGTCTTTTGACACTGAGTGATGAAAAATGGATCTGGCATAAAAGATTGGGTCATGCTAACTGGAGATTAATTTCTAAGCTTAGCAAGGACAATCTTGTCAGAGATCTTCCAAAAATAAAATTTCACTCAGACTCACTCTGTGGTTCTTGTCAAAAAGGAAAAATTGTCAAAAGTTCTTTTAAGAATAAGAACATTGTCTCTACTACTAGACCTTTGGAACTCTTACACATTGATCTTTTTGGACCAGTTAGCACTGCCTCAATCAATGGTAAGAAATATGGATTAGTCATTGTGGATGATTATAGTAGATGGACTTGGGTAAAATTTCTTAGAAATAAAGATGATACATATGAAGTGTTCAGCATCTTCTGCACTCAGATTCAAAATGAAAAGAATTCAAAAATTTTGAAGGTGAGAAGTGATCATGGTGGTGAATTTGAAAATGAACCTTTTGAAAAATTCTGTGAAGAACATGGAATTCTCCATGAATTCTCTTCTCCCAGAACTCCACAACAAAATGGAGTTGTTGAGAGAAAGAATAGATCTTTACAAGAAATGGCACGCACCATGATGCATGAAAATAATTTAGCAAAATTCTTTTGGGCAGAAGCTGTTAACACTGCTTGTTATATTCAGAATAGAATCTATATAAGACCTATTTTGAACAAAACAACATATGAACTCTTTAAGGGAAGAAAACCCAATATTTCTTATTTTCATCAATTTGGGTGTACATGTTACATTCTAAATAACAAAGTCCATCTTAAGAAATTTGACTCTAAAGCCTGTAAGGGTATCTTCATTGGATACTCTGAACGCTCTAAGTCATACAGGGTGTATAATTCTGAAACTAATATAGTGGAAGAATCAATGCACGTAAAGTTTGATGACAAAGAGCCTGATGATAAAAAGTCAGAGCCTGTTAAAGATTTGTCAGGATCTGATGAGTCAGAAGATGAAGCTCCAGAGTATGATAACAACATAGAATCTATAGAAGACTCTGAAGCTCAAGAAGATGTACCTTCTGATGCTGCTCAAGAACATCAAACTATTGATGATAACCCTGAAGAATATGATATTCCAAGGAACACATTCAAATATAAATCATCACACCCTGAAGAGCTCATCTTAGGAAACAAGAATAGTCCAAGAAAAACAAGGTCAAACTTCAGAGTTGAAGAATCATTATTTGGATTAGTTTCCTTAATTGAACCCAAGACAACAAGTGAAGCTCTATCAGATGATGCTTGGATAGTCCCAATGGAAGAAGAGTTAAATCAATTCAAGAGAAATGATGTGTGGGATCTGGTACCCAAACCCAAGCATAAGAACATTATTGGAACAAAATGGGTATACAGAAACAAATTGAATGAACAAGGAGAAGTCACAAGGAACAAAGCAAGACTTGTTGCACAAGGATACAGTCAACAAGAAGGAATTGACTTCACTGAAACATATGCTCCAGTAGCAAGACTGGAAGCAATCAGGTTACTTTTATCTTATGCAGTCAATAATGGTATTACTCTATATCAAATGGATGTGAAAAGTGCATTTCTAAATGGTGTCATATCTGAAGAAGTGTATGTCAAACAACCTCCTGGTTTTGAAGATTTGTCAAACCCTGATCATGTGTTTAGACTAAAGAAGTCACTCTATGGACTCAAACAAGCTCCCAGAGCTTGGTATGAGAGATTGAGTACTTTTTTGGTTGACAATGGTTTTGAAAAAGGGCAAGTTGACAACACACTTTTCAAAAAGACCCTTAAGAAAGACATTTTAATCATTCAAATATATGTTGATGATATCATTTTTGGATCAACTAATGCCACTCTTTGCAAGAATTTTTCTAAGCTTATGCAGGATGAGTTTGAAATGAGCATGATGGGAGAATTGAAGTTCTTTCTTGGTATTCAAATAAATCAAACAGAGAAAGGAACATTCATTCATCAATCCAAATATATAAAGGATCTTCTGAAGAAGTTCAACTTAGAAGATTGCAAACCCATGAATACTCCAATGCATCCTACATCAAGTCTAGGCAAAGAAGAGTCTGAAGGCAAGGTTGATCAAAAGCTGTATAGAGGTATGATTGGATCTCTTCTTTATCTAACTGCCTCAAGACCTGACATTTTATTCAGTGTCTGTTTGTGTGCAAGATTTCAATCAGATCCTAGAGAATCTCATCTCACTGCTGTGAAGAGAATCTTTAGGTATTTGAAAGCTACTTGTAACATTGGATTACTGTATCAGAAATCCAATGACTACAAGCTGATTGGATTCTGTGATGCTGACTATGCTGGTGATAGAATTGAAAGAAAATCCACCAGTGGTAACTGCCAGTTTATTGGTGAGAATTTAATTTCATGGGCTAGTAAAAGGCAAACCACCATAGCTATGTCAACAGCAGAAGCTGAATACATATCAGCAGCTAAATGTTGTACACAACTACTCTGGATGAAATATCAATTGGAAGATTATCAAATCAGCAGTAACAATATTCCTTTATATTGTGACAATACTGCAGCTATTCACCTCTCTAAAAACCCTATTTTACATTCAAGAGCTAAGCATATTGAGATTAAACATCATTTCATCAGAGACTATGTTCAAAAAGGTGTAATTGATCTCAAGTTCATTGAAACTGAAAATCAATGGGCTGATATCTTTACAAAACCTTTAGCTGTTGAACGTTTTGATTTTATCAAAAAGAATCTGAACATGATGGAAATCTCTGATTAACTTAGACTCTGATGAAAAATTGAGTTTGTGAGAATCTAATAGTAATCAGAAGATGAAGTCATCAGAACCTTCTGTATCAGAAGTTGTGATGAGAGTATCTTCTGACATACTATCAGAATCTGATTAGAAGGTAAATGGTTCTGGCGCGTAAGTAAAAATCTTTTGTAAAAACCCTTTCGTTTTCTCAAACTTACGTGTCAGTTACTTAACAATCTACTAATACACATGTCTTGTTGCAAGAGGGTAAAGAAGTTGGTTAATGATGATTAGCATTTCATATTCCCAATTGTGGTAAAATACTCTACTACCCCTGTGAATGTGTACTTGTTTTTTTTGCGCGTAAGTTTCTATTTAAACACACTAACTGTTCACATTCACACTTTTGCACTCTCACAACCTACACTTTCATTCTTCTAAAACACAGAGAAATTTCTTTCTTCCTCTTTAGAAACCCTAAATTCCAAATTTCATCCATGGCATCCTCATCAACATTCTTGAATAGAACTTGTATGATCCTACCAAATGAATCCAACCCTACTGAGTTCGCAAAAGATCAACGACCGTACAAATATGACGAAATCAATGTGGCTATTGAGAGTCCCGTTGATCTTGAGAGCATTAGGGTAAACGGTTTCGCTGATGTTGTTAACCTCTACAAAAAGCAAGGTTTGGAATATTACTTTGATCTTCTCAATGGACCAACCTATACTGAATTGGTAAAGGAATTTTGGATGAAAGCTTCAGTCATTACAAGAGATGTTTATGACAAGAAAGTCAGGGAAATGATGGAAAAACACCCTGAATGGAAAGAGAGAACCCCAGAAGAAATGGGTTTGAGATCGTTTTACTCTACTGAGATTGAATCCTTCGTGGCTGGATTCAGAATCTCCATCTGACTCTGCCACATTCTTGAGGCTCTGAAGCTCAAGCGTGATGGTGTGATAATCAGACAGTCTGATGAAGTAGGTCCTGATGTGGAGGAATATCTGTTCAAACCTAAGACCGACCCTAAGGATAAGTTTGAATGGACAAACAATTGTAAGATAATCTACAGGATCCTGATTGATAGTGTTCTGCCCAAATTGGGAGGCACTGATCAAATATCAAGTGTTCAGAAGCTGTTTACATACAATGTTGCTAAAGGAAACATTGTTGATATTGGAAGGCTTATTTTTGATAACTTGTGCATATCTATTGTCTCTAGCAAAGCTATTGTTAGACACTCAAGACTACTGAGCCACATGTTTGCACAGTGTGGTTTGTTGGATGCTGTTACTCCATATCTTCCTGGTTTAAGTACCTTTCTGCTTGGTTCCAAGATTGTGAATAGTACTACACTAAGGTATTTAAGGCTGGTGAAGAATAATGAGATAGTTCATCCAACACATCCTGTGTTACTCAGAAATTCTGAGAAAGGCATTGGTGAAAGTTGGCTTGTACGCGTCAGAAATAGTGAAGCAAAGAGAGTAATAGAAGCACATGCAGATTTCATGAAAAAGCTAGGTGCTGATATAGGAGATGGAGAACCTACAAGGCTTACAGTTCAACAATCAAGGCTTTTGGAACAGCCTCTTAAACTAGCACCAGTCAAGAGAAAGGCTGCCAAAAGTCCTGCTGGAAAGAAAGCTGCTAAGGCTCCAAAGACAACAGCTCCAAGAACATCAAGGAAACCAAAGGTCAAGAAGCTGTTGTTAGATCTCACAGAAGAAGAGAAGGAAGAAGCTGTGATGCAGGCAGCTTTGGCAAAGGTTGAAGAGTTCAATAAGAAGCAAGAGGCTCTGAAGGATGGTTATGAGTGTGGCATTGAAGAATCTGTATTTGATAAGATGCATGAGAAGCTTCCCAAAAGGAATGATCCTCATAATCTGCTGGCAAAACAGACTTTGTATGGAAATGAAACTGGTAAGTTTTCTACTTTTCTTGGAGACGGCAAAGGAATTAGGGATTATTTCAAAAGGCTTCAATTTCCTTCTGAAATAAGAGTTAAACATGCTTTTGATAAGTTTTTAAAAGGAGTTCATTCTGAGAAAGACAATAATCTTTCTGAGAATCAACCAATATCAGAGCAGTTTAACCTCATCCTACATAACCCATCAGAATCCCAAACTAATCTTATACACAATGATGCAGCACAAGCTTCAACAAGTACTGTTCCAATCATTCAAACTTTTGATGAAGATTCTGATAAAACACCTTCACCACCCCCTGATAATTCTATCACAAAAACCCTACCCATTTCTGAGAATGTTCAACCTGTGAACACTCAAGAAAACACTGAACCAGAAAATGACCCACAACCAGAAGTTGCTCAACCAGAACATAATCCACAGCCAGAAAATGAACCTGAACCAGAAAATGAACCTGAACCAGAAAATGAACCTGAACCAGAAAATGAACCTCAACCAGAACATACTACATCAGGCCATAACAACCAAAAATCACCAGAACATGACCAAGAGCAAGTCTCTGATACTTTTCATTCTGATGGACATGAACATGAGCAATCCCCACATCATGTGGCTACGGACAACTCATATGATTTACCTACACCTATCAAACACCATGTTCAACAAATCAATGAGACTCTGAATCTTGAAATCCTACAAAGAACCCCTCCTAACCAATCACAACATCTCCAACACCTTTTGCAGGATCTATCTATGGACTGCATATTTTTCCCACCTCACCTACCCTCAAGAATAGCCAATGAACCTCTTGACCAAACTCAGGATGACATTACTAATTTGCTAAAAGCCGTTGACAAGAATCTTAGGAGAATGTCCAGTGCCATTCCACACAGGTCCATTGACACAGCGCACATTGACAAAGAGTGTGACCTAATGGAACAAAATCTGGTTCTCATGCTTCGCTCTGTCAGGAAGGCGTACACTACAGACCTGAATTTGAGAAATGAGTTGGCAAGGAAGGAAGAGGAAGAGAGGCGTGAAAGGGAGAGATTGGAAGCTGAGGAAAGGGAGAGAAAAAGGTTGGAAGATGAGCGTATAGAAAGGGAAAGGCAAGCTGCTGAACAAGCTAGGCTAGCAGAGGAAGCTAGAAGAGCTGCTGAACAAGCAAGGCTTGAGCAACTGGCTAGAAATGCACCAGAGTATGCTCAGCATGTATTGGAAAATCAGGAAAATTTTCAGAGAAGACTTGATGAGCATTCCTCCATGTTGGCTGCTATTATGACTACTCTTCAGAGCATCAATGCAAGATTGCCTCAGCAACCTGATCAACCTTAACCCCTAGGATTCTAAGCACATGTTCTGATTATTTGCTTAATGTCTATCATGTTCTGAAATCTATTTTGTAACTTGTTGAATATTTTTTTTTTAAGTACTCTATTGCTTATTCAATTATCTTCTGTGTTCATTATTTATTTCTATGTTTATTATTTGTTGTCTATTTCTTTTATGCTTTCATAAATAATTTTGAGACAAAAATCAACACAAAGATTTCAAAGCTAAATAATGAGTTTATTCAATTGAAAATTGTTGATTACATAAGTTTCTATCCAACTTTTCACTTGGATCCTACATAAAACAGCTAGTCCTAAATCTAGCTTATTTGAATCTAAGGGAAATGGAAGAGTTCACGACATTCTCTTCATTTCCTTATTGGGAAATCAATGAAAAGTGATCTCATTGATTATGAAGAGAAGTATTCTTCCTTGGGAGGAACGTATGTACTCAAGAATTCCTTCCAATCAGAATCCCATTCAGATTCTGACTCAGATAAGGACTCTTGTTGTTTAGCCTTGGATCTCGTTTGATATTTGACTCTGACAGGAGCAGAAGTTGATGCCCTCATCTTCTGAAGTTTCTTCTTAGACTCTGAGTCATGTTGAATCTTCACTTTCTTCTTCTTCTCCTGCACTCTCTTACTTTTGATCACTTTTCTATCCTTCTCCATTGTTGATTTTTCACAATGAAATGGAAGTGTTGAGTGAAATGACAAAGTTCATGGTCCTTATATAGTAGTTTCAAAATGGACAAGGTCTTGGTTCTTACGACAAGCCATTTAATTGGAGTAGTTGTAACCACCTTGACTGCATTGAAACTCTACTTTTGACCATTTTTTTCAAAATTGTCATTTATTTCTTGTCAGTTTTATCTTTTTTGTTTAATGACAAAAGGGGGAGTAAGAGCTGTTATTAATTTATGAGATGCTAAACTAAAACCAAATTCCAAATTTTTATTTTTTGCGTTATTGTCTATATACAATATGATTTTGAGGAAAATATCAATTGAAATTTGAACTTCTGATACATGGTACGTATAAAAGAAAATTGCACTTTTCTTTCATAGGTATCAGACTTAGGGGGAGAGCTTGCAAACCTAGTCTCTGAAAGTCTAGTGTATTAGTTTAAGTTCAAAATTCAAATGAATATTTTTAAACTGATTTAATTAATCATTGCTGAACTTAGGGGGAGCTTGCAAAACTCATCAACCTAAGAGATGCTTGATAAATTTTATCAACAACCATTGTAAATTAATACTTGGTTTGTCATCAATCAAAAAGGGGGAGATTGTTGGAACAAAAGAGGTTCTGACAAGATCCAATTAAGTTTTGATGATAACAAAAGTATTAATATACAATAGGGTATACTAATTATTTAATCCAAGTGTGCAGATATTCAAGTTAATTTTATATTCATTTAAAGCACATTGGAAGCTCTGATATGGCAAAGCAAACTCTGATCAGAACTTGAAGTCATCAGAAGATGCATATTTGGTTCATCAGAGGATGCAATTTTTTATTCATCAGAAGATGCATATCAGACTCTGATAAAGAGCAGTGAGAGCCGTTTTAGTCAGAAGAACATTCTCTGCATCAATGATTATACTCTGACATTCCAAAAGCTGATGGAATCAATCTTATCCACAGAAAAGTGACGTTAGTACTATTGTACGAACTCTTTACCTGATTTGGATAAAACTTTCTCTCCAAGATTGATCGCATACAAGGTTACCTGATTTGGATATCAAGGTACTATCTACAGCTGGCAAAATCTCACCGCGCTAATTCAAATCAAACACGCTCCACCTTCATCTATAAATTGGAGCGAGTTTGAAGCTTTGGGATACGACACTTGAACAATTTGAAAAGAGCTGTTACTCTGCCGAATTCATCCTAAAGCGCAAAACTGCAAATACAACTTGAACTCATATTCAAAATCCAAGACTCCAGTTTCAGCTTCTGTTAATTCATTAGTTGAACCTTAGAATTTTGTATTAAGATTCTAAGTTTAGTCTTGTATCAAAAGTTGTATTTAATTTGTAACTGAACATTGATCTTCATATCAATTGTTCAGACTCTGTTTTTCTAAACTTGTGTATTGAAGTCTCTTGCCTGCGTGCTTGAGCATTAGGAAGTCTCTTGTTTGTTTACTTGAGCATTGGAAGTCTCTTGCGTGTGTGCTTGAGCAATTGTAATCTTTGGTGATTATAGTGAACTCTCTTGTAAGTACAAGAGGACTGGACGTACTCTCGGTTTGTGAGGGGAACCAGTATAAAAATCTCTGTCTCTATCTTTCTCTCCTTCTCTCTACCTTCAAAGTTATTCTTGATTGTGTTTTGTTTTCTAAACCGCTGCAAACTCTGATAAGTTCTCTGTAACTTAGAAGAAATTTTTTAAATTACCAAAAACACAATTCAACCCCCCCCCCCCCCCCCCCTTCTTGTGTTTTTCACACCTTCATGCTGGCCCAGGAAGATGAAAATGGTGAAGAAAGAGCCATCTATTACTTAAGTAGAGTATTAAATGATGCTGAAACTAGATATAGTAGTATTGAAAAATTATGCTTATGTTTGTATTTTTCTTGTATGAAACTCAAGCATTATATAAAGCCTGTTGATGTTTTTGTTTATTCTCATTGTGATATCATTAAGCATATGTTATCTAAACCAATTTTGCATAGTCGAATTGGAAAATGGGCCTTAGCCTTGACAGAGTATTCATTAAACTATAATCCTTTAAAGGCAGTTAAAGGCCAAATTGTGGCTGATTTTATAGTGGATCATTCTGCATTAGAAACTCCTCAAAATTATGTGGATTCAGAACCTTGGAAATTATATTTTGATGGTTCTAAACATAAACATGGAGTTGGAATTGGGATTTTAATCATTTCTCCCTCCAAAATTCCCACCAAGTTCAAATATAAAATCAATGGTTTTTTCTCAAATAATGAAGCAGAATATGAGGCTTTGATAACAGGCCTAGAAATTTTATTGGACTTGGGGGCAAAAAATATTTTGATCGGAGGTGATTCAGAAATGGTTTTGCAACAGTTGACAAAAGAATACAAGTGCATAAAAGAACACTTGATGAAATATTTTGTCATAGCAATTTCTTTGTTAAAACGTTTTGACCAAGTCATCTTTGAACATGTGCCTCGTATATAGAAAATCAAGAAGCCAATGATTTGGCTCAAATAGCTTCTGGCTATAAAATTTCTAGTGAGAAACTAGAAGAGTTGATTGAAATTAAAGATAAACTCATTATTGATCAACCTCCTTCCATGGAATTGTCAATGCCAAAACTTGTGGGGGCAGATATACAACAAGAAAATGGTCAAGATAACACTTATGACTTTGACGAAAATTCATAAATTTTTGAAATTTTTGCCATTGACAATTTATCTGATACTGACTGGAGAAAACAACTTGTCGAATATTTGCGAGATCCAAATGGAACGACCAATAGAAAGATAAAATATAGAGCCTTGAGTTATGTCATCATTGGCAATGAACTAATGAAGAAAACACCTGAGGGGGTTTTGCTAAAATGTTTAAGTGAAACTGAAGCCTATTTGGCTATATCTGATGTGCACAGTGGTGCATGTGGATCTCATCAGGCAGGCCATAAAATGAAATGGTTGTTGTTTCGACAAGGTGTATATTGGCCAACAATTTTAAAGGACTGTATAGAGTTTGCCAAGGGTTGTCAAGAATGCCAAAGACATTCAGGCGTACAACATGTACCTGCAAGTGAACTCCATTCAATAGTTAAGCCTTGGCCTTTCAGAGGATGGGCTTTAGATTTAATTGGTGAAATAAAACCAAGTTCATCTAAAAACCAACGTTATATTTTAGTTGGTATAGATTATTTTACTAAATGGATAGAAGCAATTCCATTACCAAATGTTGATCAAGAAGCAGTGATTAGTTTTATACAAAGTCACATCATTTATAGATTTGGTATACCTGAATCTATTACTACAGACCAAGGTTCAGTTTTTACTAGACGAAAGATGGTTGAATTTGCCCAGCAAACTAGCTTTAAACTTTTAACTTCTACACCATATTATGCCCAAGCAAATGGTCAAGTGGAAGCTGCTAATAAGATTATCATTGGTTTGATAAAAAAGCATATTGCCCAAAAGCCTAGAAATTGGAACAAGACTTTGGATCAAGTCCTATGGGCATGCAGAAATTCTCCAAAAGAATCAACTAATACCACACCCTTTCGACTAACATATGGACATGATGCAGTCTTACCAGTCGAAATACATCTACAATCAGTCAGAATTCAAAGGCAGATGGAAATCCCAAGAGATCATTACTGGGATATGATGTTAGATGAATTAGTTGATTTAGATGAGGAGAGAGTAAAAGCTTTAGAAATGTTAACTCGACAGAAAGAAAGAGTTGCTAAAGCTTATAATAAAAAGGTTAAGTCTAAAACCTTTAATGTTGGAAATTTGGTTTGGAAAGTTATTTTGCCAATGGATAAAAAAGACAGAGTCTTAGGCAAATGGTCTCCAAATTGGGAAGGCCCTTTTAAATTTGTTCAAGTTTTTTCAAATGGTGCTTACGAAATTGAAGAATTAACAGAAGAACAACGTTCGTTGATTATAAATGGTAAATACTTGAAAAAGTATAAACCAGCGTTGCAAGAAATAAAAATTAACGAAGAATAAAGCTTAAGACAAGGAAATAATGGTGATCATAAAGTTGCTCGCCACAAAATGGGCATTGTCAAAAGTACAAACCAAAAAACCCTAACAAATTGTTCAAGTAGTGAAAATAAAGCTAAGAACAAAAACTAAAACTATTACAAGTTAAAACTGTTTCTTCAAATCTTCATACAAATTCTTGAACGAAGAAACTTCCTTGTCGAGAACCTTGCTCGACTGCACTAGATTCTGAATCTCTTCTTCCACAGCTGCAGAAGCGCTAAAAAACTTGATGCCTTCGTTGGCCTCTTTGTCAATCTTGGCTTTGACAGCACTGGAAAGATTAGCTTTAGCTTCGTCACGCTTAGCCTTTTCTGCATCAATCTTGGCATTGAGACTTTGAATTTTTAGATTCAATTCTGCAACCTCATTCTCCCAAGCAGTAATGTTGTCATTGCACTCAGTGATCTCAGCATTCGACTCTATCTCCTTTTCCAAGCGTTCGACGTTGGCTTGAGCAGTCTTAGCCTTTTCGACCAATGCAGCGTGAGCATGGGTTTGAGCCTCCATCTTCAAGGCATTCATTTTCTTCCTTTGAATGGCTTGAGTGAAACCATCAATGAGGTTTTCAAGTTGAATAACCTTGCTAAGGGTGGCACCATCCGTCAGAGGGTTGTGAAGTTTTTTCAGGAAGCCCAAGTGAGAGAATGCACTACTAGGGTTTGCCTCAATTAAGGCAAAGACATCTTGGTTGATGTAGTCTGTGTGCAATTTGAGGAGCAAAGAGTCCTGTCTCACTGTCGAATTGATCTCTGTATCAGAAGCCGTCGAACTGCTATGATGGGAGGCACCTTTGCTTTGTTCTTTGTTGCCTTTGCTTGAAAGGAGCATCCTTAGTGCTGCAGCAGGATCAGAGTCCTTCATGGCAATAAATTAAATCTCTGATAATCCAATGTCAGCAGATAACTTTGATGTCGAAGAGACTTGGAGTATTTCAGAACCTCCCTCAGTAGCCTCAGGCATGGAATCGTCTTGGTTGTCGGATTCCATTTCGACATCAGTGTTTTCTGACGAATGAGTAGATTCAGCAGCATGCGCAGAGATGGTCTTTTCAGAATCTGGATGATTGGTGGGAATTTCTTCAATCTCTGGGCCTTTATCTTTTCCAGCTAGAGTGACCTCGACGTTATTGGTTCCAACGTCTTGGGCCAAGCTGTCTTCATCATTGACAAGTATAGTGGCATTTCCTTCATTGCCATCCTGGTCAAAAACAAAATAAAATAAAGTCTTAGAAATCACAACGAAAGTATGTTCATTTGACAAAGCCTTGAAGATGAAGACAATTTTTACCTGATCACTAGGGTCTTGTAAACTTGGGTTAATTTTCTCTAGTATGGGAGCAGGACCTCCAGTCGAAGGGGCTTCGACATTGATGGTTGGTTGATCTTCAACAGGAGAAGTGGAATCAGGGATTTCAATGTCTTTCTCTGTCTCTGCAGAAGGTTTAGGATTGGCTTTGACCTTCTTTTTCTTCTTCTTCTCTTTGTCAGCTTACTTCTTTGGATTTGGGGGCATGCCTGCCTCACTAGTTTCGACACTGGCCTTTCCTTTGTCTCTTTGGCCTTCTCCACTAGCAACAGCAGCAGTTGGGATAGTAGTACCAGCAGGCTGAAAGGAAAGCTAGATTATCAACACCAAAATTTCTTTGAAGTTAAGACAAACTCAAAAGAAGTGTCGAGATCAACTTACTGATGGTTCTTGGATGAGCGTCGAATCCAGCCTCTATTGCTTGCAGAAGTACCTCATCATTATTCTTAGCATGCTTCTCGTAATGCAAACTCCACCATGTGGCGAATTCAAAGGTGCAATATTGAGAAGTTTCAAAGGCAACAGGTGTGAGCTTATAGGGTTTCCTTTCGTCAGCGAGCCTCAAACGACGCTCAAAATATTCGACAGACGTACCAGAATTGCCCAAGACAATGTCATCTTTGTTCTTGAACAAACTCTTTGGCCTGAACTGACTTAGGCCAAACTGGCGAGCAACTAAGTTAGGTTGGTATCCAACCAAACCTAAGTGTCTTCTTTCAACTCCTTGCCTTGAGGATAAAATGGTGGGGTTTGGAAACATAGACCAAATGTTGTTCGTGTCCTCCTCTTCATTTGGGTTGGTAGCAGGGAATGGCCTTCTAAACCAAGCAGGCCCAATAGTCCTTTTGACGAATGGAGTATTCTTGGGTGTGATCTCGTCGAACTCGAGAAGGGTCTTGAAGAAAAAAGTAAAGAGCTGTCGAGTAGATAGATTTGTCTCTCTGTGTCTCAACAAGGCTAATCTAGCGCCTTCTGATTGTCGAAGAGCAACAGAAGATTCCATGTGAGTTGGAAGGAAAAGTTTGAAGTTTGATTGAAAGGTGGCATTCAGCCAGAGTTGCAGAAGCCAGATAGGGCCAGAGAAAGCAAGCTGTGATCCTTTATCAATTTTCTTAAGCATATCACTAGCTTGTCCCAAAGAATCATAAAGTGATGCTAGGATGAGTCTTCCTAAAGCTACATCTAAACCTTGGTGGATCATGATGGCTAAAGGAACAAGTCTCTTCACCACTTGAAGTGAACTGGTGCACAGAACAAAATGTGATAGCCAATAAGTCAGGAAGGCTATATGTTCTTCGAAAGACACATCTTCATCGCTTGTGTCATGAAAAGTTTTGAGAAATCCTGAAAAGGATAAGACTTTGAAGTCGAAGTGGTGGTTGACAGTGGTGTACTTGGGGTCGAAAGTAGGTCCTGTGGGTCTTAAGCCAGTGATGGCAGCAACGTCGAAGAGAGTTGGCGTCATCATTCCTACTTTCAAGTGAAAGGTGTTGGTAGAGTTTTCCCAAAAGTGAAGGGCAGCAATTAGCATTTCTGCATTGTACTTAGGTCCCTCTCTCGACAGTTGGATTAAGTCGAATATGCCACTCTCTTTCCAGAAAGTAGCATATTGCTTTTCGACTTTGTTAAGCCATTTTAGGTAACTCTCACTAACTACAGGTGCAGACCTAAAAGCCCTATATCCTGGTTCAAAGAAACTCATGTCGAAGACAGAGTTGGCGAATATCTTGGGTTCACAAGTAGTGTTGAGAGGAAAGATATTACTTACATCCTCACTGAAGTTGTCGGATGAAGGAAGAGGGCCTGCGAAAGCAAGAGTTCTACCTCCAAGCTTGTGGGGAATCATCAGTTCTTCTCCCCATATGTTGTCTTCGACAGACGTCATGTCTGGTTCTGACACGAACTCAGAATCATCAATGATGATGGGTTCTTCATTATCAACAGTGTAAATGGTCACGTTTTTGGAGGAAGAAGATGAAGCCATTGTTGTTCTTCGTGTTCTTGGTGTTCTTGAGGTTGATGGTGATGAACAGGTTGGTAACAGCAAGCAAAGTCTAAAACCACCAGAATCAACTTGTTTCTTGTCCAAATCAGACTACAGAAACAATGGTGATGAACGAAATTACAGGACGATCACGATTACTGGTATGGATTTGGAAAAAAACGCAAGAAAAATGAAAGATTGATGGCTGTTTGATAAGTGTTCTTGAGAGGAATGCGTAGAGCTTTTTCTATGAAGAGAAAGTGAAGAGTTTAGAGTTTCAGAAAAATGAAAGTGGGAAATACGTTTTCTATTTATAGGCACTGCATTTTGCATGTATCTGGTAACTGAAACATCACCACTCTTCCATCTCAATTGCCTTGATTTTGCCACGTGTCCCACCATTAAGCTAAAAAAGTGGAAATCATGGTTTGTGGGGATTGAGGTGACGGTTATAAATTTTGTCATGATTGATACTGACTTGATGTGACGTTTGCGCCGTCTTTGGTAAACGTGCAGAATTGGAAACGGTGAATATCTTCAAAACTGCCATTTCTTCCTTTTGTATCTGACATGCAGTCGAAGCTGGCATTTTTGAGGGGGCAATTTGTTAGCCTGTATTTTCGACAGGCATTAATGAATTGGAATGAGATGATGAAATCTCATTTAATGTATATTATTGCTTTCCAATATTCTCTGGGAAACTGATTCTGGCAATAAATCAAGAGAGAATCAAAGCATTTGACATTAAAGATTTTTGACGTGTCAAAACCTGAAAATCTGTCGAGTTCGACAGAGCCATGTTTATCCAAATAAACATGCTGGTTCGACAATAACGAATGTTTGTCGAAAATATTGTATATATATGTATATATGTATTGTTTGTTTGTCTAACGTATTGTGCAGAAAGGAGAAGGTATATTCTGGACTTAGCAAAATATTCAAAAATGGATAACGTTCAGAAGCCTCACCAGGTGTCAAAGGAATTCAAATTCAGAAGACACGTGGAACATAGTTAGATATCTTGTAGGTTTAGGCAGTTATTCTGTTCGTCTATAAATATTAGTTTTTCATAGGAAAAACGGGTTCACAATTCACATGCAAATTCCTAAGATATTCAGAGTACCTATGTCAACGAGCGAAATGAATGACAGGAACATGTACGAATCTGTGTACCATCCTTTGTAAACACTTTTACAATTGTCAATGCAATTTACATTCTGCAGTGTTGATTACTTGCCTTTCATTTAAGCTTTCTGCAATTTAAAGCTTTTCTGCACTTTAAGCATTCTGCAATTTATTTCATTGCATGTCTTTACATTTCAAAGTTTTTCTTTAAACTTTATTTGCAATTCATTTACAAGTTTTATGCAAATTTAACTTTGAAGCACTTTACTTTAAACAAACCATTTGACTGCGTCAAATGCTTTTACTTATTATCAATTTATCCAATTTAACCCAAAAAGATATGAATATGTTTTCATCGTCTTCTGCACAGTCCATATGTCCCAGGATTTACTAGTTGATCCTTCTTGTAATAATCAAACTAGCGGTTGTTTACTAAAAATCGGGGTAAACACCCCCTTTCTAAGTGATAAGCCTCGTAGTCTAACATTGGTGAAAGAGGAAAGTTATTTGTTCAAGAAAGGAAGAAGTTCAATCCTACGGACAAGAAGGCTTATAAGAAAAATCACAAAGTCAAGTATCTTCTCATTGGTTGTATATCTCATGATGAATATCTCAAGATGACAGACAAATCTACTGCTAAGAGTATATATGACTCCTTATGTTCCACATATGAAGGGAACAAACAGGTTCAAGAAGCAAAGGCTACTCTTTTGATCCAACAGTATGAACTCTTTAGAATGAAGGATGATGAGAATATTGAATCTATGTATTCTAGATACAAAATTCTAGTGGTTGGTCTCCAAGTTCTGAAGAGAAGTTATACAACTTCTGATCATGTAACGAAGATTCTGAGAAGCTTACCTTCAAGGTGGAGGCCTAAGGTAACAGCTATTCAGGAAGCTAAAGATTTGGACACTCTTGGCTTGGAGGAATTGATAAGTTCTCTCATGAGTCATGAGATTGAACTATCTTCTGATGAGCCTCAGAAGAAACTAAAATCTGTGGCTTTGCCATCTATTTCAGTTTCGTCTAACGAAAAATTGTTTCAATTGTCACAAGCTTGGACACTTCATAGCTGATTGACCTGAACTCAACTCCAAAGGTAAAGGAAGGAAAAGCACAATCAAAAATAAAGCTAAGAAGAGTCTGATGGCAACATGGGAAGACATCAATGAATTATCTGATGATGATGAAGACTCTGAGGAGGCAAATCTGGCACTTATGGCTACTGGCGCATCAGATAATGAAAGTGATTCAGAGTCAGACACTGATGATATTGATGAGGTAATTTCTCAAATGTCTAGTACTCAAATTACCAAAGCTCTAAAAGATGTTATGATGAAGTTCATTGAAAAAACAAATGAGCTAGATCTTGTTAAACAAGAAAAAAATCTGCTCAATGAAAAAATCAACCATCTTCAAGCAGACTTTCAAAATTCTCCTAAAAACATTAAGATGCATGAAAATGGTTGTAGAGCTTGTCACAAACCTTATGATGAGCATGAAATTTCTCTTCAGGAGTTTGTGCATCATAACATTGATAAAACTAGAATGTCATCCATGATTTATGGTGGAAGAAATCATGGAAGACAAGGACTTGGTTCTCTTTCATCTTTCGATAAAGAAAACTCAAGCAAATATGTTTCTTTAAACAAACCACCTTTTGGACTTTATTCTACTTTTGTTAAAGGTAGTTCAGAACCTCTGACTGTGTCTGATACTCTTGTGACCTTGGAACCGCAAGATAAGGTATCAGAAGATGACTCATCTTCTTAACTTAAGTCTTCTAAAACCCAGGTTCCCCTCACTTCAGTATCCATGTCTACTTAAGGTAAAGCTATCAGAGTACCAAAGCCTGTTGATAAGCGGCGCACCATTACTTCTAAAGCAAACTTGGTAACTGGTTCTCTGACACACTCAAGAGGAAAGTCTCAGAGACAACATAAGCCTAAATCATTGTCTAAAGGCTCAGTTGACTCTAGATCTTCTGAATACCCCAAGAAGAAGAATATAATCCATAAGACTAACCAACATGGACCCATCAGAATATGGGTACCAAAATCTGAAATAGTGTACACTGCAGGTATGCACTGAAAGAAGAAAAGAAAGCTCATCGTATCTAGACAGTAGTTGCTCACGTCACATGACAGGAAACAAGCTCTTATTCCACACCCCAAATCAGCAAGAGGGAGGAACAGTAGGGTTTGGTGGCAACCAGAAAGGAAAGATCATTGGTATAGGTACAGTTGGTAATTCTTCTTTGTCAATTTCTGATGTTTGGTTAGTAGATGGACTACATCATAACTTACTTAGCATAAGTCAATTGTGTGACAGTAATTATGATGTCATGTTTAATAAGGATTCATGTACTATAATTAGAAACTCTGATCAGTCCATTGTTTTTAAAGGTAATAGAAAAGGCAATGTTTATAAAGTCAATTTTTCTGATTTAAAGGAACAACAAGTGCTTTGTCTCTTGACAATGAGTGATGAAAAATGGATCTGGCATAAAAGATTAGGTCATGCTAACTGGAGATTAATCTCTAAGCTTAGTAAGGACAATCTTGTCAGAGGCCTTCCCAATATTAAATATTACTCAGACTCACTTTGTGGTTCCTATCAAAAAGGGAAAATTGTCAAAAGTTCTTTTAAAACTAAAAACATTGTTTCTACTTTTAGACCTTTAGAACTCTTACATATTGATCTCTTTGGACCAGTTAGCACTGCTTCAATCAATGGTAAGAAGTATGGATTAGTCATAGTTGATGATTATAGTAGATGGACTTGGGTTAAATTTCTGAGAACTAAAGATGACACATATGAAGTGTTTAGCATCTTCTGCACCCAAATTCAAAATGAAAAGGATTCCAAGATTTTGAAAGTAAGAAGTGATCATGGTGGTGAGTTTGAAAATGAACCTTTTGAAAAATTTTGTGAAGAACATGGAATTCTCCATGAATTCTCTTCTCCTAGAACTCCACAACAAAATGGAGTTGTAGAAAGAAAGAATAGATTTTTGCAAGAAATGGCACGCACCATGATGCATGAAAACAATTTAGCAAAATTCTTTTGGGCAGAAGCTGTTAACACTGCTTGTTATATATAAGACCTATTTTGAACAAAACGAACATATGAACTCTTTAGAGGAAGAAAACCCAATATTTCTTATTTTCATCAATTTGGCTCTACTTGTTACATTCTGAATAACAAAGTCCATCTTAAGAAATTTGACTCTAAAGCCTGTAATGGTATCTTCATTGGATACTCTGAACGCTCTAAGTCATTGATGACAGGAATTTCTACGGTATTTTTAATATTATTATTATTAGTAAAATGACCAAGACAGGCCCAAATATGAAGGAAAACCTACAAAAGCAAGAAAAAGCATCAAGACAGAGTCCATGATGCAAAAAGACAAGAAAAAACCCAAAAAGTGAAGAAAATCAGCATTCCATCGCAGCACGATGTGTGCCATCGTGCCACGATGAAAGCATGCTTGCTCGCCAAAAATTCAGAAGAAATAAATCTTGAAAAAATCTTCCATCGCAGTACGATGCATCACAACGCAGCACGATGGAGTAACTTGGCGCCCAAGCTGATGAAATGCACAAGATCAGTTATAAAATTGAACTGAATCTTCACATCGCACTGCGATGAGCTCATCGCAGTACGATGCCTTGCTGAGGCCCATTGCGAAAACTATAAATAGAGCCTCCCTTTCATTGTTTTATTCATTCAGAAATAGTAGAACACTCTCTACTATAAGGAGAGGTTCAGAGGAGCTCTATTGGGCATAGTTTTCTCCCCTTACGGGAAAACTAACTCAGCAAGGTATGATTTCTTTAGGCTTTTGTATTTAGGTTATAATTTATTGTAATTTAAATATGTAGCCTTTATTATTTATGTCTTAGGTTGTGGTGGAGAAGATGAACTTCCCTATGAATATTTAGAGTCTGTGATTGAGTCTAAGTTATAATAAATGATATTAGTAATTATGTTTGTTATTTACTTTCGTGCACTTTAATAACGTATTCTCGTAATCTGGCCGGATAAGCCGGAGCGCCCTTTGAATTGATATCAGGTTTTGACTTGATATGGTCCGGAACTCGTAGTAAATAAGGCTAGGTGAATAGAGACGGTAACATCCTGAACTAGTCGTGAAGTGAGCGGTTAGAGGAGGAATCATGCACTAGGTGTAATCTGAGCACTTAGAAGATGAACAGCCCGATACTAGGACCTAGAGGTTAATT
Source organism: Trifolium repens (assembly GCA_030408175.1). Lineage (NCBI taxonomy): Eukaryota > Viridiplantae > Streptophyta > Magnoliopsida > Fabales > Fabaceae > Trifolium > Trifolium repens. The sequence goes on along the minus strand of CP125842.1, from coordinate 39,246,979 downwards.
GGTGAAGGTTATAATGCAAGTTTATAAACAACTCACTTAGTAATTAGGGTATGTGACACATCGAGGTTAGGCTCTCGTAGGTACCTTAGTTAATAATGTAGGGAAACTTTAATAGACATAGTGTAATAGTAAGGTATTACTACAACAAGGATAATTCACCGCCAAACATAATCTAAATAACTAAGTTATACAACGGTCATGCCAAATATGAAGAAGGGAGGGAGTCCAACCACCATACCTAGCCTCTATATTTCTTAAATCTATTTATTTATACATTCCGCATTTATATTTCTGCAACGCATTACGCTCTTTTTATAAAAACCTTTTCAAAAACCAAAGTGAACGCAAACTATCACAAACTTAAATAACGCTAGTGAAGCTTCGACACGATCCCTGTGGATACGAACTCATTCTCTACACTAGAGTGTGAATTATTAGTCGACGACAGACTGGTGCACTTGCCAGACCCTAGTCAGTCACACAGGGTGTATAATTCTGAAACTAAGACATTGGAAGAATCTATGCACGTAAAGTTTGATGATAAAGAGCCTGATGATAAAAAGTCAGAGCCTGTTAAACTTTTGTCAAGATCTGATGACTCAGAAGATGAAGCTCCAGAGTATGACAACTACATAGAACCTATAGAAGACTCTGAAACTCAACAAGCAACACCTTCTGATGCTCCTCAAGAACATCAAACGAATGATGATAACTCTAAAGCAACTAATATTCCAAGAAACACCTTCAAGTACAAATCTTCACATCCTGAAGAGCTCATCCTTGGAAACAAGAATAGTTCTAGAAAAACAAGATCAAACTTCAGAGATGAAGGATCATTGTTTGGACTAGTATCCTTGATTGAACAAAAGACAACAAATGAAGCTCTCTCATATGATGCTTGGATCGTTGCTATCGAAGAAGAGTTAAATCAATTCAAGAGAAATGATGTATGGGATCTGGTACCCAAACCCAAGCACAAGAACATTATTGGAACAAAATGGGTATACAGAAACAAACTGAATGAGCAAGGTGAAGTAACCAGAAACAAAGCAAGACTTGTTGCACAAGGATACAATCAACAAGAAGGAATTGACTTTACTGAGACATATGCTCCAGTAGCTAGACTGGAAGCAATCAGGTTACTTTTATCTTATGCAGTCAATAATGGTGTCACTCTATATCAAATGGATGTAAAAAGTGCATTTCTTAATGGTGTTGTTTCTGAAGAAGTATATGTCAAACAACCTCCTGGATTTGAAGATTTAGCAAATCCAGACCATGTGTTTAAACTTAAGAAATCACTCTATGGACTCAAACAAGCTCCCAGAGCTTGGTATGAGAGACTGAGTACCTTCTTAGTGAACAATGGTTTTGAAAAAGGTCAAGTTGATAATACACTATTCAGAAAAACACTAAAGAAAGACATTTTGATCATTCAAATTTATGTTGATGATATCATTTTTGGATCAACTAATGCCACTTTGTGCAAGAATTTTTCTAAGCTTATGCAGGATGAATTTGAGATGAGCATGATGGGAGAATTGAAGTTCTTTCTTGGAATTCAAATAAATCAAACAAAGAAAGGAACATTCATTCATCAATCAAAATATATAAGAGATCTTCTAAAGAAAATCAATTTGGAAGATTGCAAGCCCATGAACACTCCAATGCATCCTACATCAAGCTTAAGCAAAGAAGAATCTGAAGGAAAAATTGATCAGAAGCTCTATCGAGGTATGATTGGATCTCTTCTTTATCTAACTGCATCAAGACCTGATATTTTATTCAGTGTATGCTTGTGTGCAAGATTTCAACCAGATCCTAGAGAATCTCATTTCACTGCTGTGAAGGGAATCTTTAGGTATTTGAAAGCTACTTGAAACATTGGATTACTGTATCAGAAATCCAATGACTACAAACTGATTGGATTCTGTGATGCTGACTATGCTGGTGATAATGTTAAACGTTTTGATTTTATCAAAAAGAATTTGAATATAATGGAAATCCCTGAATAGCCAAAACTCTGATGTAAAATTTGTTTTTGTAAGAATCTAATAGTTATCAGAAGTTGAGGCCATCAGAACCTTCTGTATCAGAAGTTGTAATGAGACCATCTTCTGATGTACTATCAGAATCTGTAAAAGAGATGGTTCTGGCGCGTAAGAAAAATATTTTATATTAAAACCCGTTCGTTTTCCTTCCACTTACGTGTCAGTTATTTAAATAAACTTCTAATACATGTGTCCTATTGCAAGTGGATAAAGAAGTTGGTTTATGATGATTAGTGTTCTAATCCCTATTTGATAGGTAAAAGACTCTGCTACCCCTATGTGTATGTACTATTTTTTGCGTGAAACTATCTATTTAAACACATAACTGTTCACATTCACACTTTTGCACTCTCACAACCTACACTTTTATTCTTCAAAAAACTCAGAGCTATTTCTTTCTCTCTCAAACTAGCAAACCCTAACCCCCAAACTTCATCAAAATGGCTACATTCCCTGTAATCAAAGTTAATGCTTGCATGATCGAAACCGAGAACTCCATCCCAAATAAGTTTGCAAAGGATCAACGGTCGTACAAATATGATGATCTTCAGTTCGCCGTTGAGAATCCGGTTGATTTCGAAAGCCTAAGAGTAAATGGGTTTCCTGAAGTAAAGGAACTTTACGAGAAACAAGGTTTGATGTATTACTTCGACGTTTTGAATGGTCCAACCTATACGGAGTTAATCAAAGAGTTTTGGTTAGTGACACTAAGGAAGACATTACAAAATTGTTGCAAGCTGTTGACAAGAATATTAGGAGAATTCAAATTGCTATTCCTAATATGTCTATTGAGTCAGCAGATATAGACAAAGAGTGTGGTCTAATGGAAGCTGGACTTCAGAATATGATGAAGGCTATCAGAGAATCCTATAAGAAGGATTTGGAATTCAGAAAGGAGTTGGCAAGACTAGAAGCTGAGAAAATTAAACAAGAGAAGAGAGAAGCTGAGGTGCGTGAGAAGAAGAGATTAGAGGATGAGAGGATTGAAAGGGAAAGACAAGAAGCTCTGGCAAGAGAGCAAGCTAGACTAGCAGAGGAAGCTAGAATAGCTGCTGAGCAAGCAAAGCTTGAACAACTAGCAAGGAATGCTCCAGAATTTGCTCTGTTTATGAGACAAAATCAAGACAATCTGAAGAAGAAAGTTGATGAACATTCCAACGTATTGGCTAATATCCTTGCTACTCTGCAGAGCATTGATGCCAGACTACCTCCTCCTCCTCCTCCACCTCAACCCTATGATTCTATGCACTTTATTCTATTTTGTTTTGTAATTGCTCAGAATCTGTTTTAACTATGTTTGTTGGATCTCTTTTTTTTAATTAATCAATGAAGTTCTTGTTTGTTTAATTATTGATTCATTCTGTTTATCTATATTATGGTATTTATTTATGCATGCACAAATGATTTTGAAACAAATATCAAAACATAGATTTCAAAACTAAATAAAGAGTTTTATTCAAAAATAATTGTTGATTACATAAGTTCTAATCCAACTTTTCACTTGGATTCTACATCAGAAACAGCTAGTTCTAAATCTAGCTTATTAGAATCAGAGAGAGAAGAAGGGTAATCCTCCCTAGGTGGAACATATGTACTCAAGAATTCCTTCCAATCAGAATCCCATTCAGATTCTGACTCAGATAAGGACTTTTGTTGTTTGGTCTTGGATCGTGTTTGATAATTGGCTCTAACAGGAGCAGAAGTTGATGCTTTCATCTTCTGAGGATTCTTCTTAGACTCTGAATCTTGTTGAATCTTCACTTTCTTCTTCTTCTTCTCCTGTGATTTCTTACTTTTGATCACTCTTCTATCCTTATCCATCTCTGTATTTTAACATACAATGGAAGTGTTGAGTGAAATGACAATGGTTTATGGTCCTTATATAGGATTTCAAAACAGATAAGTTTATGGTTTTAAGACAAGTCATTAAATTGATTTAGTTGTAACCACTTTCTTAAACTTGACTGTCTTGAAACTCTCCCTTTCTTGAAACTTGACTGTCTTTTTCAAACTTGTCATTTATTTCTTGTCAGTTTTTAATCTTTTTGTTTAATGACAAAAGGTGGAGTAAGAGTAAATCAATTTATGGAACGCTATACCTGAAGCCAAAATGCCAAATATTTTTTTCATTTATCATCTTACTCTATCATACTGATCTATATATTAAGGAAACTTTCTATTTGAAATCTGAACTTATTATACATGGTACATATAAGAGAAGAGTGCAATTTTCTTTTATAAGTATTAGACTTAGGGGGAGAGCTTGCAAACCTAGCCTCTGAGAGTCAAGTGTATAAGCCTAGTTCAAAATTCAAATACATTTTTTAAACTGATTTAAGTAATCATTGTTGAACTCAGGGGGAGCTTGCAAAACTCATAAACCTGAGAGAAGCATGATATAATTAATCAACAACCATTGTAAATTAATACTTGGTTTGTCATCAATCAAAAAGGGGGAGATTGTTGGAACAAAAGAGGTTCTGACATGACTCAATTAAGTTTTGATGATAACAAAAGTATTAATATACAATAGGGTATACTGATTGTTTACTCTAAGTGTGCAGATATATAAGCTAAAATTTTATATTCACTATGAGTACAATTGAAGCTCTGAAATGGCAAAGCAAATTCTGACCAGAACATGCTCATCAGAAGATGCAAAGTTAAGTCGCGTCAAAAGCTGCATATCATAAGCTACTCTATCAGAAGCTGTGTTTGAAGACATCATATACTGATAAGTGTAGTGAGAGCCGTTTTTTCAGAAGAACATTCTCTGCTACAATGATTGGATTTCATCATCTTCTAACAACCCAAAAGCTGGAGAATCAACCTTATCCTCAGGGATAATGACGTTGGTACTATTGTACGAACTTATTACCTGATTTGGTTGAATCTTTCTACCCAAGATTAATCGTACAAATTCGTTACCTGATATGGTTAAGGACTGTACTATTTCCAGCTGGCGAAATCTCACCGCAATGGATTCAAATTCAAAGACGCTCCACCCTCTACTATAAATAGGAGCTAAATTGAAGTTTTTGTGCACGACATTATTGAACAATTTTGAACGAGTTGTTACTCTGTCAAAAACATCCTAAGCACAAAAACAACTTGAATACAACTTAAACTCATTTGAATATCCAAGACTCAAAGCTTCAGCTTCTAATCAATATAGTAGTTTAGCCTTAGTCTTCTTTCATTAGGATTCTAAGTTAAGTCTTGTTATTGAGTTGTATTTTCATTTGAACATTGATTTGTATATCAGTGTTCATATACTCTGTTTTTATATGTAAGTTGTTTGAAGTCTCTTGCGTGTGTGCTTAAGCAAAGGAAGTCTCTTGTAAGATTACTTGAGCATTGGAAATCTCTTGCCTTTGTGCTTGAGCAAGTGTAATCTTTCTTGATTATTAGTGAACTCCCTTGGAAGTGCAAGTGGACTGGACGTACTCTCGGTTTTTGAGAGGAACCAGTATAAAATCTCTGTCTCTATCTTTCTCTCACTCTTTTACTCTTTCATAAGCCTTGTTGATTTTGTTTTGTTTTTATACCGCTGCAAAATCTTATAAGTGTTCAAACTTTGAAGAAATTTTCAAACAACCCAAAACACAATTCAACCCCCCCCCCCCCCCCCCCTCCTTCTTGTGTTTTTCACACCTTCAAAATATTCATAGGGGAGTTCATCTTCTCCACCACAACCTAAGAGATAAATATAAAGACTACATATTTAAATTACAATAAAGAAATTATAACCTAAATACAAAAGCCTAAAGAAATCATACCTTGCTTAGTTAGTTTTCCCGTAAGGGGAGAAAACTATGCCCAATAGAGCTCCTCTGAACCTCTCCTTATAGTAGAGAGTGTTCTACTATTTCTGAATGAATAAAACAATGAAAGGGAGGCTCTATTTATAGTTTTCGTAATGGGCCTCAACAAGGCATCGTACTGCGATGGAGCCATCGCAGTGCGATGTGAAGATTCAGTTCAATTTTATAACTGATCCTGTGCATTTCATCAGCTTGGGCGCCAAGTTATGTCATCGTGCTGCGATGAGAAGATTTTCTTCAGATTTATTGCTTCTGATTTCTTAGCAAAAAAGCAGCTCCCATCGTGGCACGATGGGAGCCATCGTGCTGCGATGGAATGCTGATTTTCTTCACTTTTTGGGCTTTTTCTTGTCTTTTTGCATATTGGACTCTATCTTGATGCTTTTTCTTGCTTTTGTAGGTTTTCCTTTGTATTTGGGCCTGTCTTGGTCATTTTACTACTAATAATAATACTAAAAATATCGTAGAAATTCCTGTCATCAATAGCCCCCAAAAATGGGCGTTACATTCAAAGAGGTTACACATTGTTTAAATGTTACACATAACCAACGCCCAAAATACAATACGTTACATAGTTCAAAGAGGTTACAAATTTTGCTTAAGATTCTGAAGAAGCATGAGAATCAGGAAACTCGCTAGCTTTCCCATCAATAGAAACACGAGACACCAGCTTACCTCCCTCAACTACCTTCAAAAAGTCAGCCTGGCCAAGAGTCGCCTCATCCAAGTCAGGGAAAAGAACCTTAACTTGCTCCAATGCAGCGGCAAACCCCTCAGTGTACTTCTCCCCAATAGCATCCTTAAGGGCGGCATTGCTTTCCTCCAACTCCACCACCTCTTCCTCAAAACCCGAGGCATCATCTTCAGCCATCGCCAGGGCCACTATCAGACCATTTCGAACCTTGATGGAATTCCTCATATCCTTCTCGGAGTTCAGCAACTTTCTCTCCGATTCAACACGACCTTTCGCATAAACTTCCTTCAAGGCTCGGAGCTTATCTTCACAGGCGGCCTTGGTCTTATCTAGAGCTGATCGGTGATTCTCTACCAATTCTTCCACTGAGGTAGCGTGTGAGGCTTCCAAGGTCTTCCTTAGCCCGTTCAACTTGTCCTCAAACGCACGACTCGCCTTTTCAGCATCGCTCTCTTGGCGAGTAGACAAGAAGTAATTCAACATCGCTCTCGCGCCTTCTCACCAACTTTTGAATCTCCCATACCTCCATAGACTCAAACCGCTCGAGATTCCCTTTCAGCATGAAGGTGGACTTGATAAAGTCTTCGGCATCAAAGAAATCGCCCAGAGGAGAAGGAGGAGGGATAATTCCGCCTCCATGAGAAAACTCGCCTCCAATCTTGTTCGCCTCGGGAACCAGACCCAAGTTATCGCTGGCGTCCATAAAATCCTTATCCTGATTCTCGCCCTCGTCAATGTAAGACCCAAGATTTCCACTGTACAGTTTTTCTAAGGAACTTTAGTGTCGGCTAAGTTTTAGGGTTTTTTGGTGAAGCGGTTTCGTGAGTATTGTCGCGTTAATAGAATTTTTGCTGAAATGGAGCCTGTTTTGTGCTCGTGCGCTGGAAAGGCACAGACTTTTGGGTCGTAGTCTTCTTTTGGGTATAAGAAGGTTTATGTGTAGTCAGAATCGCGACTTTTGGTTTATTCTAGTTTTTGGAAAAACGAGTAGGAATTTTACCCGTTGTTGGAAATTTTTACGATGTCTGAATTCCGTAGAAATTTAGATGGGAGTTTTATATATCGGCGTGAGTTAGGATATGTTGTCAGAATAATTTTCGAGGGTGAGGAAGAAAATTACAGTCGGGGAAAAAGATTTAGCGATAATATTTGGAAACGGTTTACGACGGACGTTTATTTGGTAGATTTTATATTTTTGTGATTTCCGTCCGTTAGCGAAGTACGACTCGACTGCGAGCGAACGCGAGAGCTGAGTAGCGTAAAGTAGATATTTGTTCAAAAAGCAATCATGAGTTTATTTTGATCCAAAGGCTAGGGTTTAGTCTTGCAAGTTTTGCTTTGATCCAAAGGCTTAGATTGATCAAGAGTAAATTAAATAGTAAGGAGGTTTAGCAATTTGGACTTAGAAGCAAAAATCACAAAACTCACTCCTCCTTCTCTCTTTGGCCGTGGCTTTCTTCTCCACCTTTACCTCTTGAGCAGTTTTGCATTTCTACACCAAATCACCTCATTTCAAGCTTGATTGATCATAGGAAACTTGTTTAGAATCATCTCCTAAGGTAACTAATCACTCTTTTCCTTAGAATAAGCTTGATTCTTAAGATGTTTTTGGATTGGAAAGTTATGAACTTGTTAGAAAAATTTTAGAAAGTAGTTTTTCTTGATCAAGGTTGTTAGGAAGTTGTTTATAAGAGTTTATCTAACTTATTCATGATAAGTAGAAGCTTGTTCCATGGTTGGATCATAATTTGGTGAGTGTTCTTGCTAGGGTTTTAGGAAAATTTTTGAGTGACCAAGAACATGATTTTTTAGTTGGGTGATTGCTTAATAAACATTATTTGCATTCTTTTAAACAAAATGGATATATGAAAAATGATTTTGTTTTGAGAAACAAGAAAAATTATTTTGTGTGTGTTCTTGAGAAATCTTGTGGTTTGTGGATTATGTTATGAAAATGTTTTGTTTGTCCAAATCAATGATTTTGGAAGCTAGTAGATTATCATTAAGTTTTGGAATGAAAAAAAATGGAGTGTTGGCCTTGTTTGTTGGTTTTGGCCGTGGCACCCCTTTGTATAGGGAGGAAGAGTTTCAAATTTTTCTAAGTCCTTTTAGGAAGGCATAATCATGGTTTAAAAGGGTGAGCAATTATAGCTTGGTTTAGAAAAGAAAATGTGTTGATTCTGTCTTAAGGAAAATCAATTCGAAATCGTCAAAAATTGTAGTTTGATTTAAAATGATTTGGATTGTGAGGGTAAATGATTTTGGGGTATTATAGGATATTACCATGCTTTTGGAATTGAAAAATTTTGAGTGATAAGGTGTTTTTAACATTCTTGGCCGTGGCCAATTGAGGAGAAAGGAAAAAGATTTCAAAAATTTTAAAGTCCACAATGTAAGGAATTGATCATTGGTTTGGTATATGTTTATAGCTTTTAAAAGAGTACAAGTATAAGATTTTATTTGGTGAGAAAACTTGTAACTTGCGACGCAAGGAAACTTTTATTTTCTTCGGAAATATTTTTGAAGAGTTTCTAGTTTGTTTTCAAATGGTTAGGATTGTGTGAAAATGTTTTCTTGAGGTTGAAAGTAATAGTAATAGTTGATATGCTTTGAAAACAAAATGAATTTCGTATGACTAAAATAATGTCTTTAATTTCGTGAATTTTTATCGTCGTGGGAAGAACTTGGAATCGCTAAGTAAGAGAGTTAGAAAGTACCTTAAACACCCCTAGACTTTTGAGAACAAGTTTCGTTTCGATAGGATAAACGAGGAATATTTTATTGATGTTACACTACATATATTTTAGGTAGCGTGAATTGTAGAATTTCGCGAGAAAGTGTAACGGAAGCTTGCCGAGGTAAGGGCACCTTTTATTTCCGTCTTATATCTGTATAATATGTTTGTATGCTTGTTGTGGTGTGCTTTGAGTGTTATGCATGTATATATTATGTATTCTCGTTGATGAGAAATTGTTTAAAATACATGCATTGTTACATATGATTTCGAGAATATATGTATGGACATGTGATACGATTTCATAATGTTTGGACGGTATGTATTGGTTGCATTAGCATATAAGGGGAATCGTATGCTCATGCATTCATAGTACGTGGTTATCGGGAATGGACCACGGGGTGCGATTATCGGGAATGGATCCACCTTAATCCTGCGGGATTTATTGAGTCCAATACGCGGTTATCGGGAATGGACCACGGGGTGTGATTATCGGGAATGGATCCACTCTAATACTCTGGGATTTTATTGACGCCCTGCGGGGTATAGTAGGGCTTGAACCTACGACTCTCTGCGGAGAGGTTAAATTCCGGAATTCATGCATGTGGCAACCAGTGATTGGTGTCACGATCATGTAGAGTCTGCATTTGTAGGCTATGTGTGCATTTAAATATATCATGTACGTTGATGTGAAAATATTATATGTTTACTTGTTTTTCCATATTTGGTAAGTGTATTATTTGTGGTACTTGTGGTGACCCTTGCAACATTTCATTTGCGGGCTCCTCCCGCCCCAGATGATGCTGTAGGTCGCGAGGGCGGCGGCTGCTCAGGGCCCAGTGAACTCGTGCCGGAGCTATAGTTTAGAATTAGACTATGTGCCGGTGTGTTTGTACATCGTGCCTTTGGGCTAGACATAGGTTTCTATCTTGGTTGTTTTGGGTTATAGTCCTTGGAGTAATTTGAATACTTAGACTTGGACTGTAATTATTCAGGAACACACTTTGCTTGTCGAAGCACCTTATGGTAATGAGTTCTTTTGTATGTTTAATGCCGGCTCTCACAGTTTGTATGCGCGCTCTGTTTTGTTTTAAAAAAAAAATAATAATGCCCCTTTTTAGTCTTTGAAAAACGGGATGTTACATTGTGGTATCAGAGCCCGACTTTAAATCTTCAAAGGGAAAGTGTGCACTTGAGTCGTTAGTCCAGAGTCGGTTTGAACATAGCTAGAGTTGTGTTAGTTCTAGCGGTTGTTTTTGTTGTGTTGTGGGTTATGTGGTTGGTTGTTTTGAGTCTAGCATGGGATATGCTTAGACACTGGTTTGTGTCTTACCGAAGTAATGCAGGGAGTGAGGCTTCAGTAAGTGGAATTGTGAAACCCCGAGCCTTGGTCGAATTTAGTCGACAAGTGTCTCTGAATTCCTTAGACAGAGTGTCCGAGGAGGATGGACTTGAGGCGAACGAGAACTAAATGTGATTCTTGGAAGTAAATCAATGGAAGTAGTATTGCTCGTTGTCACTCAAAGGTACTGAGTATGGACGAGTGAACGTCAATTGAAAAAGGATTGTAAGTAAGGATCGGATTGGGACGACCTTTTGAAGAAGATATTGAATATCTGCTCTGGTGAGTTAGGGTGCGACTTGATGAAGTCATTAGGTTTTCAAGAGAACGCAGCCACTATGGAATGGTGGAGCATGCGAGATGTCAATTGGATTTAATTGCGACGAAGGGACAATAATTGAGGCACTTTGAATTGGAATTAAAGGACGTGGTACGTCCAGAGTGAGGAAACCTGGTGGTGTTAGACGACATTTATGCAAATGGTGGATAACTTAAGGGTTTAATTTAAGTGTGCGAGATGAATTAGATTCGAAACTATGATTTGTAAGGATGAATCTCGTGATGATTAAAGGTAGGAGACCAAGTATCACATTGATAAGTGACAATCTATACATAGTTCGGGAGATAGTAAGTATAGATGTCGGTGTGAAACAAAATTATAGGTGATTGATTATTGGATAAAAGGTGGATTTGGAGAGATGTTTAGGTAAGAACGAGGAGTTCAACCTTGGAAAGTGAGTTGTATGTCGATGACGGGTGATACCGGAGGTGTGTAGTATGGGAATGCCTAGAGAATTGTAGCAGTAGAAGCTGGAATTGTCAGTTATTGGCAGGTAAACCATAAGAGAAAGTAAACATTTTGAGAAAATCTTAGGGATTAGTCAAGAATTATTGAGTAGTTGAAGAGATTAGTCAAGATTTGAGTAAAGATCCTGTGTGGATGTGAGTTTAAGTTAACAATTTTGATCGACCAAGAGGGTTGAAGGACTAAGTGGCATCTTGAATTTATGATACCATGAGAGTCGAGGTAGGCAAGTTTTGAATAAATTCAAGTTATGGACGAGAATTTTTGGATATTTTCTTAGAATGTCGTGTTTGAGTAGAAAAGGAGTCCGTTAGTAAGAATACTAAGACAATAAGAGTTGATAGTTGGAAGGACTTTTATTGTATATTAGGATTAAACGGATGGTATGACAAGTAATTGTAGTTCTTGAGCAGTAAATTCAAGAGTTTGATTTGGGTATCGAACGTACTAAGGATAAAATCATAGCGAAGTGTCGTGCGTTGGTAGATATTTTTGATAAGTCGAGCATTAAGATTTGAGATAAGTGTTAAAGGTTTGATAGCTGAGTAAGATGAGTCGATTTGTAGGCGAATTACAGTGACCCTATAAGGACGAGTTTAGATATAGTCATTCATAAGAGATGATTGTTAGTAAAAAGTTAGAAGTGAATAAGAAAACGATGAGTGACGGGATGTAAGAGCTTGGTTAGCTAGAACTTGAGGTCTAGGAATTTATTCCCCGGTGGGAACAGACTTTATGACTTTAGAATAGTCACGATGATGAAGGATCAATCGAATGGGAGAAGAGTGTGCTTGTTTGGAAACAAGTTGATGTGGGACGAGAGTAATTGGCTTGTGTGCGGCGAATTAAAGAGGTTGGTTGGAATCAACAAGTTGTGGGCCATGGTTTTGGGAACCAACCCTAGGCAGTTGTTGAACTGGAAAAATTGCAAATTAGTAGATCGATGAGATTAGTCGCAGAGGATGTTAGCCGTTGGAAAGTCGTGTTGAGAATGAGTAAGAGAGAAGCACATGAGAATGTGGCTTATGTCAATGGAGGATTGGCAAAAGGAAATTCCCTCCCACATAATTTCGGAAATTATGATTGTGCGTGTATATTAAGGATTCGAAAGCACCACCTGAATGGATGTCATGGCGGTGTATGTGTTGTATACGGTAATAATAAAGGGTAAGCAAATGTCTAGTGGCAAAGTTTGGTGGAAGCTAGTAGAGCTTCGATTCATTGTAGTGGTTACAATGAAGAGAGACGTAGCATAATGGAAATTTGTATCGAATAAGTAAAGGACTTCAGATATTGTCATCATGGACGGTTGAATAATAGTGATGTGGGAAGTACCTTAAGATATATTCTGGAGGTAGGTATCTCGAGATGAGAGGTGATGTCGGAGTAATTAAGAATGGCCAGGGTGACAAACTCTTTAGAGTAGGAGAGGATTTAATGGTAAGAGGAAAGAAATTAAAGAGAGTTTAGAAATAGAATGAGAATACGATTTGAAATGGTTGTGCCAATGATGGCAGTCGACGAGGATAAACGTTTTATACTAAGGTTGGCAAGTATAAGCTGGGTATTAATTTGGAAAATAATATTCGACGGTCGAGAGATTGAATTTTGGGAATTTGAGATTTGTATAAAAGAAGTCACAGTGAAGTAGATGGTATCGTCTTGCATGCGTCAAGAAAAATTGATGAGTTGTAATCACCAACCGGATGTTGGGATGATGTCATTAAGCTTATGGTTAGAATGAGATGTGAAAGTGAAAGTGTACAGTTCAACACAGTTATGGGATTGAAGGAAAAGTTAAGGACTTATAGATATTGGAGAAGTTGTGAAGTTCTATAGATATGACAACTTCCTTCAGAGTAAAATGGTATGAGTGGTACTTGCCATGGTGGCCTTGTACTTACTGAGTGAATGATACTAAATGGATGTTTCGTGAGCGGAAGCATGAGAGTCCACGTGACGTGTTTTGGGCGATTGGATCTCACTAGCGAGATCGAGATAATAAGAATTGAAGAAATTGTTGGACCATTGTGCCTCGGATGACCTGAAGCACAATTGGAAGGGAGCATTATTAAAGTTAGGTAAAAATGGTCTAAGACACCATCATGATTGTTGGCTATCTGTTAACAAATTGAGGAACTAATCACCCTTAATCTCTTGTTAATAATAGACTGAATCGTGTTGACTGGAATTGACTAGTTTTGCTAGCTTGGGTGGTGCGCACAAAGTTTCAGTGTTTCTTTTTGGAGGGTAGCCAGTCACTGCTGCGCGTGAACCTAGTGGTTTAGGCTATGTCGCGGAGGCAAAAGAAGTGACTTTGGAAATTTTGTGTGTGGACCCTAGGATATTTGAGGAACTCGAGGTTGTGAACCTCTGTTGTGAGGTTAATTTTTGAGTGGTGAACGTGTTGAGAGTTGCGGTTGGTGCACGGTTGTGCCAGTGTGTTGGTGAGAGTATCTGTGTGACTTCACCCGGTGTTAGCATATGTGTGGCTACACCTAATCCTGAGGGATTTTGTTGTGTTGGTGATGGTAATAACTAGTTGAGTTGTTACTCTTAACTTTAGTTTCGAGGACGAAACTTCTTTTTGGAGGGTAGTAATGTAAGACCCAAGATTTCCACTGTACAGTTTTTCTAAGGAACTTTAGTGTCGGCTAAGTTTTAGGGTTTTTTGGTGAAGCGGTTTCGTGAGTATTGTCGCGTTAATAGAATTTTTGCTGAAATGGAGCCTGTTTTGTGCTCGTGCGCTGGAAAGGCACAAACTTTTGGGTCGTAGTCTTCTTTTGGGTATAAGAAGGTTTATGTGTAGTCAGAATCGCGAGTTTTGGTTTATTCTAGTTTTTGGAAAAACGAGTAGGAATTTTACCCGTTGTTGGAAATTTTTACGATGTCTGAATTCCGTAGAAATTTAGATGGGAGTTTTATATATCGGCGTGAGTTAGGATATGTTGTCAGAATAATTTTCGAGGGTGAGGAAGAAAATTACAGTCGGGGAAAAAGATTTAGCGATAATATTTGGAAACGGTTTACGACGGACGTTTATTTGGTAGATTTTATATTTTTGTGATTTCCGTCCGTTAGCGAAGTACGACTCGTCTGCGAGCGAACGCGAGAGCTGAGCAGCGTAAAGTAGATATTTGTTCAAAAAGCAATCATGAGTTTATTTTGATCCAAAGGCTAGGGTTTAGTCTTGCAAGTTTTGCTTTGATCCAAAGGCTTAGATTGATCAAGAGTAAATTAAATAGTAAGGAGGTTTAGCAATTTGGACTTAGAAGCAAAAATCACAAAACTCACTCGTCCTTCTCTCATTGGCCGTGGCTTTCTTCTCCACCTTTACCTCTTGAGAACTTTTGCATTTCTACACCAAATCACCTCATTTCAAGCTTGATTGATCATAGGAAACTTGTTTAGAATCATCTCCTAAGGTAACTAATCACTCTTTTCCTTAGAATAAGCTTGATTCTTAAGATGTTTTTGGATTGGAAAGTTATGATCTTGTTAGAAAAATTTTAGAAAAGTAGTTTTTCTTGATCAAGGTTGTTAGGAAGTTGTTTATAAGAGTTTATCTAACTTATTCATGATAAGTAGAAGCTTGTTCCATGGTTGGATCATAATTTGGTGAGTGTTCTTGCTAGGGTTTTAGAAAAATTTTTGAGTGACCAAGAACATGATTTTTTAGTTGGGTGATTGCTTAATAAATGTTATTTGCATGCTTTTAAACAAAATGGATATATGAAAAATGATTTTGTTTTGAGAAACAAGAAAAATTATTTTGTGTGTGTTCTTGAGAAATCTTGTGGTTTGTGGATTATGTTATGAAAATGTTTTGTTTTTCCAAATCAATGATTTTGGAAGCTAGTAGATTATCATTAAGTTTTGGAATGAAAAAAAATGGAGTGTTGGCCTTGTTTGTTGGTTTTGGCCGTGGCACCCCTTTGTATAGGGAGGAAGAGTTTCAAATTTTTCTAAGTCCTTTTAGGAAGGCATAGTCATGGTTTAAAAGGGTGAGCAATTATAGCTTGGTTTAGAAAAGAAAATGTGTTGATTCTGTCTTAAGGAAAATCAATTCGAAATCGTCAAAAATTGTAGTTTGATTTAAAATGATTTGGATTGAGAGGGTAAATGATTTTGGGGTATTATAGGATATTACCATGCTTTTGGAATTGAAAAATTTTGAGTGATAAG
The DNA here is from genome assembly GCA_030408175.1 of Trifolium repens. Classification (NCBI taxonomy): domain Eukaryota; kingdom Viridiplantae; phylum Streptophyta; class Magnoliopsida; order Fabales; family Fabaceae; genus Trifolium; species Trifolium repens. The sequence continues at coordinate 39,231,344 of CP125842.1, read as the reverse complement.
GTGTTTTTAACATTCTTGGCCGTGGCCAATTGAGGAGAAAGGAAAAAGATTTCAAAAATTTTAAAGTCCACAATGTAAGGAATTGATCATTGGTTTGGTATATGTTTATAGCTTTTAAAAGAGTACAAGTATAAGATTTTATTTGGTGAGAAAACTTGTAACTTGCGACGCAAGGAAACTTTTATTTTCTTCGGAAATATTTTTGAAGAGTTTCTAGTTTGTTTTCAAATGGTTAGGATTGTGTGAAAATGTTTTCTTGAGGTTGAAAGTAATAGTAATAGTTGATATGCTTTGAAAACAAAATGAATTTCGTATGACTAAAATAATGTCTTTAATTTCGTGAATTTTTATCGTCGTGGGAAGAACTTGGAATCGCTAAGTAAGAGAGTTAGAAAGTACCTTAAACACCCCTAGACTTTTGAGAACAAGTTTCGTTTCGATAGGATAAACGAGGAATATTTTATTGATGTTACGCTACATATATTTTAGGTAGCGTGAATTGTAGAATTTCGCGAGAAAGTGTAACGGAAGCTTGCCGAGGTAAGGGCACCTTTTATTTCCGTCTTATATCTGTATAATATGTTTGTATGCTTGTTGTGGTGTGCTTTGAGTGTTATGCATGTATATATTATGTATTCTCGTTGATGAGAAATTGTTTAAAATACATGCATTGTTACATATGATTTCGAGAATATATGTATGGACATGTGATATGATTTCATAATGTTTGGACGGTATGTATTGGTTGCATTAGCATATAAGGGGAATCGTATGCTCATGCATTCATAGTACGTGGTTATCGGGAATGGACCACGGGGTGCGATTATCGGGAATGGATCCACCTTAATCCTGCGGGATTTATTGAGTCAAATACGTGGTTATCGGGAATGGACCACGGGGTGTGATTATCGGGAATGGATCCACTCTAATCCTCTGGGATTTTATTGACGCCCTGCGGGGTATAGTAGGGCTTGAACCTACGACTCTCTGCGGAGAGGTTAAATTCCGGAATTCATGCATGTGGCAACCAGTGATTGGTGTCACGATCATGTAGAGTCTGCATTTGTAGGCTATGTGTGCATTTAAATATATCATGTACGTTGATGTGAAAATATTATATGTTTACTTGTTTTTCCATATTTGGTAAGTGTATTATTTGTGATACTTGTGGTGACCCTTGCAACATTTCATTTGCGGGCTCCTCCCACCCCAGATGATGTTGTAGGTCGCGAGGGCGGCGGCTGCTCAGGGCCCAGTGAACTCGTGCTGGAGCTATAGTTTAGAATTAGACTCTGTGCCGGTGTGTTTGTACATCGTGCCTTTGGGCTAGACATAGGTTTCTATCTTGGTTGTTTTGGGTTGTAGTCCTTGTAGTAATTTGAATACTTAGACTTGGACTGTAATTATTCAGGAACACACTTTGCTTGTCGAAGCACCTTATGGTAATGAGTTCTTTTGTATGTTTAATGTCGGCTCTCACAGTTTGTATGCGCGCTCTGTTTTGTTTTAAAAAAATAATAATAATAATGCCCCTTTTTAGTCTTTGAAAAACGGGGTGTTATAGTCAACTGATATGTTTTCGGAGCCAGCTTTCACAGTCTTAACAGGCTTGATCACGGGTGTCCTCCTCTTTCGCTTTGTTCCCTTAGGAAGATTTGAGTCTCGAATCTTCAAAGCCGCAGAGGGGTCAACATTGGCCTCCTGCTCCTTTTTCTCCTTAGCGCGGGTCAAAATAGCCGCCCATTCGTCAGGAGAAACAGTCCTCATTCTTTCTGCACAAAAAGGAAACAAAGGGCGAACGAACTTTTAAGTATGGGAGGATACACAAAATCAGGAAGGAAGAATAAAATGAATCAACAAAAATCACTTACGCAAATAAGCAACAAGACTCGGATAGTCAGTCTCTAAAGTTAAAAGCTCTTTTATCTCAAAAAGGGAAAAGCTATTGAGGAAAGCTACTACCTCAGACTCATACGGAGTAAGCAGCCTCTCGTCGACCCCCTTTATTATACATGGGTTTTGGGTCCAATAGAAGGGAAATAAGGAAACCTCATCCTTATCGAACATCACGTCAGGGAGTTGAGGGCCACATCTAACGCGAAAGAAAGTGTTCCTAAAGTTTTTGAAATTGGAAGCGTAGACGGTAAAAAGCCCCCTGTTGGGTTGGCTACTAAGAGATACAAGTTTCCCGACCGATAAATTTTTGATATAGTAAAACTGAAAGAAAATGCCTAAATGAGGCTCTAACCCCAATCCTAGACAAACAAGCTCATAAGCTTTCACGAAGGCTCAACTATTTGAGTGGAGTTGTGAGGGGGCAACATTAAGGGCTTGTAGGACGGCGAACTCGAACTAGTAAAGGGAAGCCACAAGTTTAAGTTGTTGATCACGCTAGCATACATATAGAAATTGTAAGACCCATAATTCTACTGTACTGTACGCAAGTTATAAGCGTAAGTAGTAGATAAGAGTTTTTAGGGTTTTCTGTAAGATTAGTTTCTTAAGTATCGTGTAATAACAGCGTTTTGCTGAGTTGGAACTGGTTTTGGACTCGTGTACTATTTAAGCTCAGGCTTTTGGTTTTTAGTCCTCTTTTGTATACGAGAACGTTCCTGTGAATTCAGAATTTAGAGTTTCGACTTTCTCCGTTTATTGGAAAAACGAGTAGAAAACTGTGCCCGCTTCTTAAAATTTTACGGTTTCTGTTTTCCGTCGAATTTTAATTGGAGACTTTATATATCGGCGTAAGTTGGAATCTAGTGTCAGAATATTTTTGGGAGCTAAGGAAATAAATTTCAGTCGGAGAATGAAATTTAGCGATAATATTTGGAAATGGTTTACGACGGACATTTATTTGTGAGATTTTCTGTTTTTGAGATTTTCGTCCGTTAGCGAGGCGCGACTCGCCGAGAGCAAACGCGACGAGCTGAGTGGCGAAAAGGAGATATTTGTTCAAAAGCAATCATGAGTTTTTTTTGATCCATTGGCTAGGGTTTAGCCATGCAAAGGTTAGTTTGATCCAAGGGCTTAGATTTTACAAGAGTGGTTATTAGTAAGGAGGTTTAACTTTGTTTGGACTTAGAAGCAAAAACAAAAAAACTACTCACTCCTCTCTTCTCTCATTCGGCCGCCCACTCCCTCACTCATCTCTTCCAAATTTCATTTTTCCATCCATTCAAGCTTGAATCTTTGGCATACTTAGGAATCACTTGCTTGCTAAGGTAACTAACATCTTCCTTCTCTCATTTCTCATGAAAACTCTTGAATTTTTGAAGTTTCACAATTTTGTTCTTGAGTAGAAAAATGTTAGAATTTAATTTTGTTTCCATAGATGTGTTCTTAAGGGTTGTTAGTACACATGATTGAAAACATGAGTTGATTCTATGGTTTAATCTTGTTCTTACAAATTTTTAGTAAGGGTTTTGAAGAAATAGTTTGAAAAGTTCATAAATTTGATTTGTGTTGTAAGATTTTGGTTTTGAAGTTAGAATTGAACTTTTAAACAAAATGGATTGTTGAATATGAATTTTGTTTCGAAAAATAAGAAAAAATATTTTTCGTGTTCTTGAGCGACTCGAAGAACGCAATTTAGAAAAATTTTATTTCGAGTTTCAAAAAGAGTCGGGTATACGATTGAATATCGTTACGAGCTAACAAATGTGGTTAGGGTTTCAAATGAGAAAAAAATTGTGTAGGATTGCCATTTTGCCTCATTTGGCCGTGGCAATTATTTATGGTTCGAGGAATCGAATTTTCGAAAATTGTTTAGAGGCAAATTGTTTCCCATGATCATGATTTAAATGTTTGATAAGCTATGGGATGTTTTGTAAAGAGAAATGATTTCTTGCCTTAGGAAAAACTTATTTGAGATTTTTCGAAAAATTGCGATTCGACTCGATAATTTCTAAATCGCTTTGATAAGTGCTAGTTAGGTATTATGGGATATTACCATGCTTTTAGAAGTGAAAAATTTTGAATAGAAGGGGGTTTTTGAAAAATTTGGCCGTGGCCTCTCTCTTGTGTGGGGAGAAATTTCAAAATTTTTCTAAGTCCACAATTGTGTGAAAATTTTGTGTGTGTTGGATAATCCTAGTTTTGAAGAAAAATGAGTATAGGAAAGGTTGTTAGGAAGAAAAAAATGTGTACCTTGTAACGCAAGAAAACTTCGATTTTTCATAAAAATATTTTTGAAAAGTTTTAGTTGTGTTTCAAATGGTCTTGTTGTGTGTGAAACAAGTCCTTGAGGTGGAGAAATCCAAAATGGTTTTAGTTTTTGATTTGAAAACAAAATGAATTTCATGTTATAAAAATAGTGCAATTTACTTCGGGAATTTTTAAACACTATGAGAATAACCTGAAATCCTTGAGGGATGGCTTTAGAAAGTACCTTAGACCCCTCTGGAGTTTTGAGAGCGAGTTTCGTTTCGTTAGGATAAACGAGGAATATTTTATTGATGTTACGCTGCATTTATTTTAGGTAGCGCGTGTTGTTGTTTTTCGCGGAATTAAAGTAACAAAAGCTTGCTAAGGTAAGGGCACCTTTACTTTCTGTCAAATAATTGTATGCTTGGTTCTGGACTGTGTGATTGTTTGACAATTGTATTATGTATTCTCGTGATGAGACTGTGTTTAAAATACATGCGATATTACATATGATTTTGCGAAATATATGTATGAATATTTGATTCATTTGATAATGTTCGAATATTATGTATGGTGTTGCATTAGCATATATGGGGAAGCGTATGCTCATGCATTCATGGTAGTGGTGATCGGAAACGGACCACGGGGTGTGATTATCGGGAATGGATCCACCTTAATCCTGCGGGATTTATTGAGTCCAATACGTGGTTATCGGGAATGGACCACGGGGTGCGATTATCGGGAATGGATCCACTCTAATCCGCTAGGATTGTATTGACGCCCTGAAGGGTATAGTAGGGGTTGGACCTACGACTCTCTGCGGAGAGGTAAAATTCCGGAATTCATGCATGTGAAAAAGACCCGGTTAGGGTGATCACAATCATTTAGAGTCTGCATTGATAGGCTAGTGTGCATTTCGATACCGTGTGCAAGTATATGAACTGCTAAGTGTTTATTCGCTGTTATATATATATACATGCTATTTGTTGTTGTGTTATGTGTGGTGACCCTTGCATTCTTTCATTTGCGGGCTCCTCCCACCCAGACGATGGATCACCCTTTGTTACCGGTGCTCGCAAGAGAGACGGTGACGAGGTGGGACTTTCTTGATCGCCTGTTTCTGCCTGCCTGGAGCCTCGACCCAGCTTCCGGCACGGCTAGTTACCACGGGCGCGTTAGGATTACTACTTTTCTTGGTACCCGCCAGGTTCATCAGTGTCTGATATGGCAGACTCCGCCTTTCACCATACCTCTACCGGTACTGCTCAGTGCATTGTGGACGGTTCCTGGAGGACCACTGCCAGGGGCGCCAGATACACCAGAGGGTGGTGGATCGGTCATTGGAGAGACCCCCACAGATGGTCTAGTTACTACTTCTTCCTCCTCCATGGGTAGTTGGGGCGATGGGGCTTTACCCGACTTTTTAGGGGAGCCGGATGATGTTCTTCAGGAGGCAGCGACTGCTGCAGGGGATGGATCCATTGGAGGATCCGGAGTACCTCACTTGGTATCTCCCACTTCTACCTTGAGCTTGGTCCTGTTATCGAGCGATACGGACGACTCCTGATGCCGTTGTGCATGTTAGGACTAGGACCACTGACTTAGAGTAGTATTCTTTTGGACAGGTCTTGTTGGCCGGTGACTGGTAGTATGTTTTGTAGTAGGTTCTAATGTTTTTGGATGACTGTACTCTAAACTCTTACGCTTTGGATGAGCCTCTTTTGGTGTTGGCTATAGTATTCCTAGTCACGACTACTTTGTATATTTGTCGTGGACTAGATGTTATGTTTTGGTTATGTAAATATTCAGGTACACACTTTGCTTATGAGAAGCACTATTATATGCTATAGTTCTGTTGTATGAATAACGCCGGCTCTTGTAAAATATTTTCCGCGCACTCTGTCTTGTGTTTTAAAAAGAAAAAAAAAAATAATGCCCTTTTTAGGCTTTGAAAAACGGGGTGTTACATTGTTGGTATCAGAGCCCGGCATTAGATCATCAAGGGAAAAAGTGTGTCGTAAGAGTTGTCAGTCGAGTTAGAACTAGAGTTGGATTAGTTCTGAGTGACCATTGTTTTGGTGTGTTGATGTTATTGACTTGTGGTATAAGATTTCTAAGAGAATTGGAAAAGAATCTAACCAGAAAGTGGTTGTGCAGGAAAACATGCCTCCAAGACGGGCACCTGCAGCTCCTGGAGCTGATGAGAATCAAATAAACCAGCTGGCTCACTCCATGAATACCATGGCAGCAACTTTGACTGCCCAAGCTCATGCTAAGGCGCAGAGGGACATGGAAAAAAGGGAAAGAGAGATTCTCGCTGCTGGATCTCGAGTTCTCACTAGTTTTAACCATCAGAGTCCTCCGAAGTATAACGGAGAGGGAGGTCCTGATGCTGCTGACTTATGGCTTCAGGCGATGGAAAAGATCTTCGGAGCAATCCACTGCCCCGAGGGCGAAAGGGTGACTCTGGCCACATACCAGTTGTCGGGAGGCTCCGAATATTGGTGGAAGAGTACTAGTCTTATGATGGAGGCCGCTCACGAGGAAATTAACTGGGTGAGTTTTAAGAGAAAGTTTTTGGCCAAGTACTTTCCAGAGACCGCCAGAGAAAGATATGGAGAGGAATTCCTGAGGTTGCGTCAGGGAAGTATGAATGTTGAAGTTTATGCTAAGAAATTTGAATCACTGTCAAGGTTTTTCCGTTTCTTCAGGGATGGCATAGATGAGACTTACATGTGTCGCCGGTTTCAAGATGGGCTGAGGTATGAGTTACAGGATTCAGTGATACCATTGGGAATCCGGAATTTCCAAGTGCTGGTTGAGAAGTGTCAGGAAATTGAGGACATGAAGAATAAGCGAGTGAATCGCAATGTGAATTCTACTGCTGGGGGGCCTAGTCGTCCAAGTAATCAGGCTCAGAACCGTGGAAGGCGAGGAAATAAGCCTTACAACCGCCCCCAGAATAACAAAGGGCAGGATCGCTCGGTGAATCAAGGGAATCCGAATGCGGCGAAACAGAGTTGTTTCAAGTGTGGGAAGGAAGGACATTATGCGAACGACTGTAGGAACGCGGAGCCCGGGATTATTTGTTATAATTGTAAGAAGCCAGGTCACGTGGCTAGGGATTGCAAGGCTCAGAAGGCTGAACCATCTGTGAATGTGACGCAGGGAGCCAAACCCACTGCTAGGGGACGTGTCTACTGTATGGGCACGGAAGTGAGTGGCGAGGCCAGTAACGCCATACATGAGAATTGTCAGATTGCAGGTAACACTTTAACTGCATTGATAGATACCGGGGCAACCCATTCTTTCATATCTGTGGATTGTGCAAATCGTATGAAATTGATTGTTTCTCCGCTGCCTTTTGATTTGAATGTTTCTACTCCTGCAAAGGATCTTGTGGTTAATACAGCATGTTTGCATTGTTTAGTGATGATTCAGAATAGAGAGTTTTTGATCAATCTGATCTGTTTACCCCTTCAGTCACTCGAGATCATTCTTGGGATGGATTGGCTGTCGTATCACTATGTTATTTTAGACTGTGCTCGTAAGATGGTCTTTTTCCCCGAACCAGGAGTACAGAGGTACTTGTCGGCGAACCGGCTTACAGTAACCATGAGGAATGGAGAGCCAGAAATTATTTCACTTGCTTTTATAGGAGTGACTTCAGACGTGCTTATAGAGGAGTTGCGCGTAGTTCAACAATTTCAGGATGTTTTTCCGTTAGAGATTCCGGGATTTCCTCCGATCAGAGAAGTGGAATTCTTTATCGACTTACATCCAGGAACGGGACCAATCTCGGAATCACCTTATCGGATGGCCCCAGCTGAGTTGGTGGAACTGAAGAGTCAGATTGAGGACTTGTTAGAAAAGGGTTTTATTAGACCAAGTGTGTCTCCGTGGGGAGCGCCAGTCTTATTGGTGAAAAAGAAGGACGGACGGTCACGTTTATGTGTGGATTATCGGAAACTCAACAAGGTTACTATTAAGAACCGATATCCTTTGCCACGGATTGATGATTTAATGGACCAGTTAAAGGGTGCGTCTGTGTTTTCAAAGATTGACTTGAAGTCCGGATATCATCAGATAAGAGTAAGAGAAGAGGATGTTCAGAAAACAGCGTTTCGTTCACGCTATGGACACTATGAGTATCTAGTGATGCCATTTGGAGTGACGAATGCACCCGCAATTTTTATGGATTACATGAATAGGATTTTCCATACGTTCCTAGACAAGTTTGTGGTGGTGTTCATCGACGATATACTCATTTATTCGAAGGATGAAGAGGAACACGAAGAGCATCTCCGCTTGGTTTTACAAGTTCTGCGTGACAGAAAGTTGTATGCAAATCCGTCAAAGTGTGAATTCTGGATGAAAACGGTAAATTTTCTGGGTCACGTTATCTCAGAAGAGGGAATATCTGTGGATCCAGCAAAGATTGAAACCGTACTTGCATGGAAACAACCGCAAACTGTTACGGATATACGAAGTTTTGTGGGTTTAGCTGGATATTATCGGAGATTTATAGAGGGTTTCGCTAAGATTGTGGCACCAATGACACAACTTACGAGGAAAGATCAACCATTTGCTTGGACAGAGGAGTGTGAAGCTAGTTTTCAGTTGCTGAAAGAGCGATTGACGACCTCACCGGTGTTGGTTCTACCCCAGTCGGACGAACCGTATGAAGTTTATTGTGATGCGTCACATCAGGGACTCGGATGTGTATTGATGCAACACAAGAGGGCAGTGGCTTATGCGTCCAGACAGTTGAAGAACCACGAAAGGAACTACCCCACTCATGATCTAGAACTTGCCGCAGTAGTTTTTGCGTTGAAGATTTGGAGACATTATCTTTATGGATGTACTTTTGTCGTTTTCAGTGATCACAAAAGTCTGAAATATCTGTTCGACCAGAAAGAGTTGAATATGAGGCAGAGGAGGTGGATGGAAACACTGAAGGATTTTGATTTCACGTTACAGTACCATCCTGGAAAGGCTAATGTGGTAGCTGACGCTTTGAGTAGAAGAAGTGTATCGGTATGCTCAGCTCAGATGGCTAGTCAGCAAGAGTTATTAGAAGAGTTTCGAGATCTACATCTTGAAGTAGAGTTTGCGCCTGGGAATTTGAGACTCGGTATGATTACGATTTCGAACGGATTGATGGAAGACATTGCTAGTTGTCAGAATGACAGTCTACTTATGGAAAAGAGAGCTTTGATAGATAGAGGAACCACCACAGAGTTCAAGGTGGGATCAGATAATATTTTGAGATGCAATGGGAGAGTGTGCGTACCCGATGCTAAGAACTTGAGGAATACGGTTCTAGAGGAAGCGCATAAGAGTAAACTGAGTATACATCCTGGAGCTACCAAGATGTATCAGGATTTGAGGCTAGACTATTGGTGGCCGGGTATGAAGAGACATGTGGCAGAGTACGTGGCATCGTGTTTGACGTGTCAGAAAGCTAAGGTGGAACATCAGAAACCTGCAGGAATGCTGCAATCGTTGGATATACCAGAGTGGAAGTGGAATAGCATATCTATGGATTTCATCACTGGTTTACCCAAGACAAGAAGGAAGCATGATTCTATTTGGGTGATAGTAGATCGATTGACGAAGTCCGCTCATTTTCTGCATGTCAGGATTACCGACACTGCAGAAAAGTTAACAAACATCTACGTGGCTGAGATAGTAAGACTCCATGGTATACCGTCAAGCATTGTTTCGGATCGAGACCCAAAATTTACTTCACATTTTTGGAGAACTCTACATGAGGCTTTAGGGACGAAGTTGAGATTAAGTTCGGCTTACCATCCGCAGACAGACGGACAGACCGAAAGAATGAATCAATCTTTGGAGGATTTGTTGAGGGCATGTGTGCTAGATGATAGAGGAAGTTGGGACGATGTGTTACCACTAATAGAGTTCACCTACAACAACAGTTTCCACACGAGCATTGGAATGGCTCCGTATGAGGCTCTTTATGGAAGAAGGTGTCAAACTCCATTGTGTTGGTACCAAGATGGAGAAAGTATGATTGTAGGGCCAGAAATGGTGCAACAGACTACGGACAAGGTCCGGAAGATACGGGCAAGAATGAAGGTCGCCCAGGATCGTCAGAAGAGTTACGCAGATAGGCGTCGTAGACCCTTAGAATTTGAGGCAGGAGAACATGTATTTCTCCGAGTTACTCCAACTACTGGCGTTGGAAGGGCAATAAAAGCAAGAAAGTTGACTCCGAGATTTATTGGACCGTATCAGATTACGGAAAGGATAGGAAAGGTAGCCTATCGAATTGCATTGCCACCGATACTGTCCCAGATTCATGATGTGTTCCATGTGTCTCAGTTAAGGAAGTATGTTCCTGACCCGTCACATGTGATCACGCCAGATGACATTCAGCTGAAAGAGAACTTGTCATTTGAAGTTCCGCCAGTTAAGATTGCGGATAGAAAGATGAAACGTCTAAGGACCAAGGAGATACCCTTAGTCAAGATAATATGGAATGAAGCTACGGGAGATGCGACTTGGGAGCTTGAAAGCAAGATGAAAGAGCAATACCCCGAGTTATTTAGCGATGTCTAAGTTTCGAGGACGAAACTTCTTTTATGGGGGAAGTAATGTAAGACCCATAATTCTACTGTACTGTACGCAAGTTATAAGCGTAAGTAGTAGATAAGAGTTTTTAGGGTTTTCTGTAAGATTAGTTTCTTAAGTATCGTGTAATAACAGCGTTTTGCTGAGTTGGAACTGGTTTTGGACTCGTGTACTATTTAAGCTCAGGCTTTTGGTTTTTAGTCCTCTTTTGTATACGAGAACGTTCCTGTGAATTCAGAATTTAGAGTTTCGACTTTCTCCGTTTATTGGAAAAACGAGTAGAAAACTGTGCCCGCTTCTTAAAATTTTACGGTTTCTGTTTTCCGTCGAATTTTAATTGGAGACTTTATATATCGGCGTAAGTTGGAATCTAGTGTCAGAATATTTTTGGGAGCTAAGGAAATAAATTTCAGTCGGAGAATGAAATTTAGCGATAATATTTGGAAATGGTTTACGACGGACATTTATTTGTGAGATTTTCTGTTTTTGAGATTTTCGTCCGTTAGCGAGGCGCGACTCGCCGAGAGCAAACGCGACGAGCTGAGTGGCGAAAAGGAGATATTTGTTCAAAAGCAATCATGAGTTTTTTTTGATCCATTGGCTAGGGTTTAGCCATGCAAAGGTTAGTTTGATCCAAGGGCTTAGATTTTACAAGAGTGGTTATTAGTAAGGAGGTTTAACTTTGTTTGGACTTAGAAGCAAAAACAAAAAAACTACTCACTCCTCTCTTCTCTCATTCGGCCGCCCACTCCCTCACTCATCTCTTCCAAATTTCATTTTTCCATCCATTCAAGCTTGAATCTTTGGCATACTTAGGAATCACTTGCTTGCTAAGGTAACTAACATCTTCCTTCTCTCATTTCTCATGAAAACTCTTGAATTTTTGAAGTTTCACAATTTTGTTCTTGAGTAGAAAAATGTTAGAATTTAATTTTGTTTCCATAGATGTGTTCTTAAGGGTTGTTAGTACACATGATTGAAAACATGAGTTGATTCTATGGTTTAATCTTGTTCTTACAAATTTTTAGTAAGGGTTTTGAAGAAATAGTTTGAAAAGTTCATAAATTTGATTTGTGTTGTAAGATTTTGGTTTTGAAGTTAGAATTGAACTTTTAAACAAAATGGATTGTTGAATATGAATTTTGTTTCGAAAAATAAGAAAAAATATTTTTCGTGTTCTTGAGCGACTCGAAGAACGCAATTTAGAAAAATTTTATTTCGAGTTTCAAAAAGAGTCGGGTATACGATTGAATATCGTTACGAGCTAACAAATGTGGTTAGGGTTTCAAATGAGAAAAAAATTGTGTAGGATTGCCATTTTGCCTCATTTGGCCGTGGCAATTATTTATGGTTCGAGGAATCGAATTTTCGAAAATTGTTTAGAGGCAAATTGTTTCCCATGATCATGATTTAAATGTTTGATAAGCTATGGGATGTTTTGTAAAGAGAAATGATTTCTTGCCTTAGGAAAAACTTATTTGAGATTTTTCGAAAAATTGCGATTCGACTCGATAATTTCTAAATCGCTTTGATAAGTGCTAGTTAGGTATTATGGGATATTACCATGCTTTTAGAAGTGAAAAATTTTGAATAGAAGGGGGTTTTTGAAAAATTTGGCCGTGGCCTCTCTCTTGTGTGGGGAGAAATTTCAAAATTTTTCTAAGTCCACAATTGTGTGAAAATTTTGTGTGTGTTGGATAATCCTAGTTTTGAAGAAAAATGAGTATAGGAAAGGTTGTTAGGAAGAAAAAAATGTGTACCTTGTAACGCAAGAAAACTTCGATTTTTCATAAAAATATTTTTGAAAAGTTTTAGTTGTGTTTCAAATGGTCTTGTTGTGTGTGAAACAAGTCCTTGAGGTGGAGAAATCCAAAATGGTTTTAGTTTTTGATTTGAAAACAAAATGAATTTCATGTTATAAAAATAGTGCAATTTACTTCGGGAATTTTTAAACACTATGAGAATAACCTGAAATCCTTGAGGGATGGCTTTAGAAAGTACCTTAGACCCCTCTGGAGTTTTGAGAGCGAGTTTCGTTTCGTTAGGATAAACGAGGAATATTTTATTGATGTTACGCTGCATTTATTTTAGGTAGCGCGTGTTGTTGTTTTTCGCGGAATTAAAGTAACAAAAGCTTGCTAAGGTAAGGGCACCTTTACTTTCTGTCAAATAATTGTATGCTTGGTTCTGGACTGTGTGATTGTTTGACAATTGTATTATGTATTCTCGTGATGAGACTGTGTTTAAAATACATGCGATATTACATATGATTTTGCGAAATATATGTATGAATATTTGATTCATTTGATAATGTTCGAATATTATGTATGGTGTTGCATTAGCATATATGGGGAAGCGTATGCTCATGCATTCATGGTAGTGGTGATCGGAAACGGACCACGGGGTGTGATTATCGGGAATGGATCCACCTTAATCCTGCGGGATTTATTGAGTCCAATACGTGGTTATCGGGAATGGACCACGGGGTGCGATTATCGGGAATGGATCCACTCTAATCCGCTAGGATTGTATTGACGCCCTGAAGGGTATAGTAGGGGTTGGACCTACGACTCTCTGCGGAGAGGTAAAATTCCGGAATTCATGCATGTGAAAAAGACCCGGTTAGGGTGATCACAATCATTTAGAGTCTGCATTGATAGGCTGGTGTGCATTTCGATACCGTGTGCAAGTATATGAACTGCTAAGTGTTTATTCGCTGTTATATATATATACATGCTATTTGTTGTTGTGTTATGTGTGGTGACCCTTGCATTCTTTCATTTGCGGGCTCCTCCCACCCAGACGATGGATCACCCTTTGTTACCGGTGCTCGCAAGAGAGACGGTGACGAGGTGGGACTTTCTTGATCGCCTGTTTCTGCCTGCCTGGAGCCTCGACCCAGCTTCCGGCACGGCTAGTTACCACGGGCGCGTTAGGATTACTACTTTTCTTGGTACCCGCCAGGTTCATCAGTGTCTGATATGGCAGACTCCGCCTTTCACCATACCTCTACCGGTACTGCTCAGTGCATTGTGGACGGTTCCTGGAGGACCACTGCCAGGGGCGCCAGATACACCAGAGGGTGGTGGATCGGTCATTGGAGAGACCCCCACAGATGGTCTAGTTACTACTTCTTCCTCCTCCATGGGTAGTTGGGGCGATGGGGCTTTACCCGACTTTTTAGGGGAGTCGGATGATGTTCTTCAGGAGGCAGCGACTGCTGCAGGGGATGGATCCATTGGAGGATCCGGAGTACCTCACTTGGTATCTCCCACTTCTACCTTGAGCTTGGTCCTGTTATCGAGCGATACGGACGACTCCTGATGCCGTTGTGCATGTTAGGACTAGGACCACTGACTTAGACTAGTATTCTTTTGGACAGGTCTTGTTGGCCGGTGACTGGTAGTATGTTTTGTAGTAGGTTCTAATGTTTTTGGATGACTGTACTCTAAACTCTTACGCTTTGGATGAGCCTCTTTTGGTGTTGGCTATAGTATTCCTAGTCACGACTACTTTGTATATTTGTCGTGGACTAGATGTTATGTTTTGGTTATGTAAATATTCAGGTACACACTTTGCTTATGAGAAGCACTATTATATGCTATAGTTCTGTTGTATGAATAACGCCGGCTCTTGTAAAATATTTTCCGCGCACTCTGTCTTGTGTTTTAAAAAGAAAAAAAAAATAATGCCCTTTTTAGGCTTTGAAAAACGGGGTGTTACAGAAATAGTGGGGGACACGAGTATTCACTGTCTTCACTAACTCCCTCTCCATCATCGCGTCAACAATGACGTCCTCTTCCTTCCCAGAACCGGATATCTTAGTCTCAGATCTAAACTTTAGGACAGACTTCGCCGTTGTATACTTTGAGGTAACATCCATGTCTAAGGCGAGGCAAGACACCGTTATCTTTCTCATGTGAAAAGATAAACGGGGGTTACAATGTAATCTTAATAACCCTTTAGAGGGATCTACACAAACCCTGACAGGAGCCCGTCACGGAAAGGTAAGGCCGCGACCCACGAGGACAAAAACCCAACTTAGGCCTTAGAACGATAAGACCCCGCAAACGCAACCGGTGAATAACATCCAACAACTTAAAAAAGGAGCAAGATCGTCTTAGCTTCGAAAATGTGGGATCAACGCTAGAATAACTGAAGACGTCGACTCAAAGATGGGGAAGGTGAACACGGATCGACAACGAAGAAATGACGAAAAGAAATGAAGAGAAGGAATATATAAGCAAATTTCCGGAATAGGAAACGATCCATTGGGTAAAAGTTGGAACGTTTCATTACCCAGCGGATATCACCACGTGTCGTTCCGTATGCATGGTGACGACCACCTGGCAATATGGGCGACATCAACCATCAAAGTAGGCGACAGGCGTCGAACCTTGTGCCCAACATCAGATAAATGAGCGTCACACCGACATACGCTAAAACAGTAAAAACATAAGGGAAAGTAAATCAAGCTGAATTCTCATTCCATTACTAATCAAAACAAATACTTCAATTGTGAAGAAAAGCGAATACAAATCAAAACTAACAAACACAAAAGGCGATAACAAAAGGAAGACAAAAATAGACGACTAAATAAAGAGTGTCAAGGTAGAGTCCCCATCTCCTTCACTTTCTTCCACCTAGCCTCCAAGGCTTCCTTGCAATCCATAGCCACCTCCATCTCGGCTGAGGTTCTGTCGTGAGCTCTCCCTGCCATTTTTTGTTTATCCTTCAGATCCAGAAGGGCTCGGCGACGCTCTAGCAGTTGGGCAATATCATCCCTGATATCTACTTGCAATTTTCTTTTTTTTCTCCTCCAACAGCTCTATCTCATCCTGTAGCTTGAGGATGACACGATCATATTGCTCTTCCATATCAAAGGAGGCGCTAAGAGTCCCTTCATACATTCTCATCACCTCTTTCAGGTCCCATGACTTATCAAGGATGTCGGATAGCACCGTCTAGCTTTCAGCTTCGGCACATTCCACTGATGCTATGATAGGAGCATCTCGCACCAGCTTATCTCGAAAAGGGACGAGATAGTCCAAGAAACGACGTTCAGAGGGCGTCAGATCCGAAGCCTCATCCTGCAAGTCATTCACCAGCGTACAAAACCCTTCAGTATCATCGATAACGTCACCAACTCCTCTCCGCAGCACGTTCCTCGCTTCGATCACCAAGGGATTTACGCTCGGCGCCATGAGGGATAGCAAATACTGATACGTAAGCAGTCGCCTGCGAGCACCTATATATATAGGGAACAAAGGACACGTGATCCTTATCAGTTCCGTGCCCTCGTATAAAGGCATAAGATGAGGGCTACATATTGTAAAAGGTAACTGCCCATTCCAGGAAGGATCAACCAAATTCGACCCAGTCAGCACCGCAATTCCTATCGGCCTTTATGCTTGGGGGGCTGTGTACCGTAGGAAATATCTCAGGCCCAAAAACATGACAGGCCCAATTCGCCGGTCTCGGGTCACGCCTTCGGGTCGCGCCCTTGGGGCTCCAGTAGGGCCATATCGCCCTAGAATAACGGATGATTCGCCCTTAAGTCCTACGTGGCCCTAACTGACTTAGTGGCCCGAATTTGAGGGAAATTGAGGCTTGGCGGGAAGCACTATTGACCCCCACGTCTCAGGGTAATGAGGCGGTTAGGAATGACATGGAACCCCCTTTTAAACCTCTATATATATGAGGATCTAAGTTCCATCAAAGAGGATTCTAAGCACAAACCACTAAAAACAGATATACCAACATACAAAGAAAGATCTCAGTTCCATACAGGAACACTTATAAACAATGGTCCGGTATTATATGATTTTTATATAACACAAACCGGTATACTTTTTAAAAAAGTCTACCGTTAAAATTAACAGATCGGAAAAAATATATATTATCGGAACAATGTTTTGAGATCAGTGTACAGTTTATCGAAAAAGTGATAAAATAATAAAAAAATATACTAGAGTAACATAAGGGTAGAATGGGAATATTTTAAAATATGTTAGGGTAAAGGGATAAATGATGGGGTAGAAAAAAAAATTCTTTCTTTTTTTGCATGAACAGAAACATATCTTACTTGGGCCGTTTTTTAACAGAAGTTGAGTAAGATTGGACTGAGTAGGGGTGGAAAAGTGGAAGATTTCTCTTCCCACCCCTACTTTTCTTTTTCACCCCCTGAGTTTCCGTTTATACCCTTAAAAAAAATTCGGTAAATGCGAACCGAACTTTTAAACGGTTGAAAACACATTTGTATACCCTTAAAAAAAGTTCGGTAAATGAAAACTGAACTTTTGGGAGGTAAAATTAGGGGTAAAATTGGATTTTTGGGGGTGAAAAAGAGACGCAGGGGGTGGGAAGAGAATTCTTCGGCAAAGTGGGCATGCCTGACCCGTTTAGGTCCGCCCATTTAAGCCCGCTCAAAAGTGGGGCGGAGCGGTGCGGACCAACTTAGGTGTCCGGGATCAAAACTCAAGCCCGCCCGTTTATTGGCGGGGAGGCGGGTTGACGGGCATGCCTGCCAATTTTTTATTTTTTTTTAAATGTGCCATTAATGTTCTGGTTCTCGAGTATTGTTTGGTGGTTTCGCACGGTGGATGTCAAGTGAGGATTCTTCTTTGCATTATGTTGTTATTTTTTTTTTTTGAGCAACTGCATTATGTTGTTACTTTGGATTCAAACATTTTTCTCCCGTGTGTTGTTATGCGTTCTACCATTTGGAAATAATGACTGGAGCTTTTGAGGTTATGTCCGGAGTTCAAACTCTTGATGAAAGTAATGTTGATTTTGTTTCCATGGCTAAGCTTGCTACATCTGAGATGATATTTTCTACGGAGTTTTATGCATATATGACATGATTTTACTTTGAGTATTAAATGGTAGTAATCTTAGCTAGAACTCAATTTGTTGAAAATATGAACAAGAATACAACCGTACTGCAATGGATGGATGATACTTTTTTACCCTATATAATACTCTTGAGAGATTTGCGATGTTAAACATGTAAGTTATTAATTTGATCATACATAATAGTATTTATTCTGGAAAAAGTATATTGTATATATCAAATCTTAATATTTAATTAGACTATGTTAAAATAATATATTTTTAATGGAATTTTATTTAAGGTGAAGGAAGGGATGGTGTATAAGTCCAAGTTTGAAAAAACTTCATAGCTCATGGAACATTAACAAACAGAGATTATATTTACCTCGTTTCAAAAGACCTACCAAAATTTACACACATGCAACTTACCAAGAAAACATCCATATAAAGATGTGAATATAAAAAACTATTTGTTTAAACAATAAAAATCTCATAGGTAGAGGTCTAGTTTATGATACATTATTTAATTAAGAGTCTTGTTATTTAGTAAAAAAAATTTACACAAGAATGAGAAGAATCCACAAAAGTATAGGATTTAACCAATAAAAAATTGGCTAACCATATATGAATGAGAAAGTGATTATAATTTGTATGTGTTAATTGTTGCTACATAAGATTATTCTCTTTCTTGCATAAAAAAATTCTTATTAAATAACATTTTCCTTTAATTGATTAATGAATGGTATTTTTGCCTAACAAAGAAATGTGGGATAGATGTGAGGTATGCATAATAACTACTTCCATGTAAACTTAAAAAGAAAATAGAATTTTCCTTTAATGGATTAATGAAAGGTATTTTTGCCTAACAAAAAATTGTGGGACAGATGTAAGGTATGGATAATAACTACTTCCATATAAACTTAAAAAGAAAATGTGATTTAAAAAGAAAGTAATCGCTTGGTTGCAGATATATGGTTTTTACCCACAATAACATTACCAACATTATATTCCTTCTTTCCATGTGTTTGTTTTCTTCTTTCCCACAAATTCTCTTAATCTTCTTTCATTTTAGGGTACGGAGGAATTCATTTATTGTTTGGTATTAATCCTATGGCTCCTTGGAGAATAGGACTCCAATAATCTAAAATTTGGCCACAAGGTAAGTAAAATATGACCAAAATTTGTTCTAACCTAAGAGAAATTCATTAAACACTTGAGTTCAACGTCTTTCTTGGTTTGTTAACTAGGACTTTTAGCTCATGACAAAATGTTGATTACCCTTATCTACAATAAATTATTTGAGATTTATTAAACTCTTTAGATTTGAAGTCCCTAACTTTCCCAGCATTTAGGCTAATCATGAAAAAGACATCTTAAAAAACACTATGAATGCATCACAATTAGCCTAAATGCAGAGAAATTAAACTACTGCATATGCAGAGCATTTAAATCCAAAACAAGCTTCTAATTTTAGCCCCTGTTAGATCATTAGACCCGACTTATGGTCTTTGAAAGTATAGTCTTTAGTCTTTACTCTTTACCAAGATTTATTACACATAAAACTTTATCTTAGGAAAAAAAAACTATATTTAAGGCAGCAATATAATAAAAATTAAAGACAGATCAAAATAGGGGTCAGCCCCAAAAAGCAATTGAGGCAATCAACTCCTTATAAACCATAATAAATGTGCAGGAACTTTATTAAGAACTCCATAAAAACATCAAACAAGTTCAAACCGCTGCTACTAATTAAAAATTACTATTGTCAATAATGACTTAAAAAAATAATATCTCATTCTACTTTAATTTGGAGGAGGGAAAAAAATGGCATCAGCAGTCCTCTTTGAACGGAAGAGTTTCTCAACATCTGCATCAACATTGAAAGCAGCCTGCAGAACTGTGGGTGACAATGCCTTCCATACTGAAGAACTTCCAGCCATGTGTGTAAATATAGGACTGAAAAAACAACAATCAAAACAAAAATAAGAATTCACAAGCATAATATGTCGACAAGAAACTCATTGAAAAGAATGTTCATAAGCATAATACGTCGATAAATAAGCTTAAATAAGTCAATCCAAACAAGCATAGTATGCCATTGATAACTAATTGTTCAATCCTTTCTGATAAATATGAGTACATGTAGATAAAGAAACACGAAAGATTAGGTTGAGTGACTTCAAATTCCAAATAAACACCAAAAAGACACATCAGAGTAAGCCAAAACTATTTATGCACTAGACAGAAAGGTTATCAAATGTAATCATGTATATATAGAATAACAACAGAATATTGACAATATTGCAATGAGGTTTAAATGTTAAGAAAAGCTTACTTAGGGGTAGTGATGATGGAAAACCACTCCATTCCTTCATCATTGGCAATCTTAGAGACAACGAAAAACCTGGGCACAATGAACAAATTTCCAGCCTTCAAAGTTGTCTCCAAAACTCTCTTACCATCAACACCGACAACCTGAACACGGCCGCTCCCTCTAACAATATAAGTAACCTGCAAAGCAGAATCACAAGAGAAACCAGGAGAGCACATGGCTTTTCCATCAAGCCTCACAAGATCAGCTCCTAAACCAACATCACCAACCAAAGGAAGGTTCTTGGTGTTCAAGACAACAACCCTTCCACCATTCTTAATATCAACATCCAATGGAGCCTCTAGACAATTCAAGGCCATACCCTTCTTGTGTTCCTCTTTAGGCTGAGGAAGGGTAATGTTTCCTTCAAGCTTCACAATCCCTTTACCGGACTGTTTTCCAACAAGGGTCTTCACATTGTTCTCGTCCAAGTCCCAAGCTCTTCCGACAAACTCAGTTGAAAATCCAGTAAAGATTCCATTAGAACCAGTCAGGAAAAAATCAGTAAACTCACCAGCCTTGTGTGCCTTTGAAGTATCGCCGAGGAACAAAACAACCAACTCAGTGTCATCTTTGTTGTACCACCATGTCACAACACCAAAGGGGAGTGCCAAGGCATCACCTGTCTTAATTGCAACAACCTTCTCTTCTGATTCAGGTAGTACAATTCCAGCAACTCCACTTCCTGTTTCAACAAATCTTCACCGTTAAGTACCACAACACAATTCTACTACAATATCAAGATTAATTGGTAATCACATTAGCAATATAAAATACAAAATATAAATAAATAAATCATGATGTATGCAATAATGTTTCTTTTAAACATACCACACACACAAAATCAAACAATAATTTCAACAATCTCAACATGCATATTTATATAATCATCCAAAAATAACGATTATGATTGAAGACAATCCACAATCATAGTTTTAAATTGCGGCGATAACCCCAATCGAGGGCAACATAACTGCAATTGCGACCATATCAACCAAATTTGTTCCTAATTGACTGCAATATCAAGTATTGGTGTCATTGGTATCCGATAATAATTTGAGAAAATTACATAATTCAACAAAATCATAAGTGTCGGTGTCATTGGTATCCGACACCAACATGCGCCAGCGCCACAGCATGTCTAATCCGACAAGTGTTCGTGCTACATAGATCTTAATCGATGATTCAATAGATCAAACACTAAAATAAATAAGGAAAAATCAAATAATTCTCATCAATAATATCTAACATGCAATCGTAAAAAGACAGAATATAATTAAAAAACAAAAGATTAATTAGTTGAAAGTTCTACCTTGAAGAACATAAGCAACTTTAGAAGAATCAGAGTAACGAGGAATAGCGAAACCGTTCTTCTCGAGAGCTAATTTGGCAGCGCCAATGTTACCTTCACGCAACATAGGGAGTTCAGAAGGAGACCAAGCGTGATACGATCCACCATTGCCACCATACACTTGCTTCGCCAATTGAGGAGTAAGATCAATATCCATAGCAAAGAAACTAAGATCACAATGAAAAAAGCAAAGAAATTATTGAGATTGGAGAGAGTGAGAAAATTTTGATGTATTTGAGTGAATGTGTTGTGTGTATTTATAGGGAATTGAAAATTTTAAATCACAGTGAAAGCGTAACAGAATGTAGAGAGTTTGGGGAATAGACTTGATCCGCTACTAATACTCGTTACCATCCAATAGTGATACTAATAATTCATTAATTAGGATAAGATTAAAGTGGACATTCAAGTATAGAAATCTTATTTCTCGGGCATTCTCAATAACAATTACACATTCAATTAGTGCTTCTCTGGCAACAATAATTGATTTTTTATAATATTTTAAAGAAAACTACCTTTCTTTTTTTTATCGAAAATTATCTTATAATTACTAATAAAGTTATGTTGTTTGAATCTCATTGATAACAATAATTGAATTTTATAATACTTTTTTTTTTGTTTTCTTTTTGTAGAAACTTTTTCAAATATTTTATTTTTTTAAACTCTCAATTTATTTATTATTTTTTTTTTTATGAAAACTCCCTCAAATATTATATATTATTTTTTTTTAGAAACTCTCAGAAATATTATATTTTTTTTATAGAATTTCTAAAATATTTTATATATACACATTTTTTATTTTTATTTTTAAATTGAAACCAAAGGTATCATCTATCCGCAACTGCAGAGACTAATCCCCTCGATTTAACTGAAATCTATCTAAGCTATTGAACTCTCATAAGAAATGATTCTCCATATGCATCGGTCATGATCAATCTCAAGACCAAATGGTTAAGGGGTCCAAGTTTCTACTACTTGTGCGATACTTACATTTATATTTAGATTACTTTGAAACAAATTGAAACAAGAAAGTACACTATTTTTTTCATGGATAAGATCACTCGAAGAATTGAAGTTTTGAACCCAAAAAATAGCTAATAAGAAATTACTATAAGAAGTTTTAAAATAACCATATAAGAGTGAGATGATATGTCAAATTGAAAAATTTGTATTAGATGTCGGTGTAAAATAATTTTACGCTAATAAGATATGTATCAAATAAACAATAAACATATTAGTATTATAATTTTTTGAACCATAATAATGAGGGTAAAAAAAATAAAGATTTGATAATTTAAATGTATTGATAGACACAAATTCAATTTTGGATTAGGATACAAGATGTCAGTCTTATCTTCTTCTTTTTGTTCAAAAATAAAAAAAAGTTTTTCTTTTTTGATAGAGATAAATAAATTTTTTCTGTTTTGTTAAAGAAAAATAGATAATACATTCATATATATATATGGTCATTGGTCGATAAATTCCATTCGAGCCAGGCCAAAGTTTTCAAGCTAAAGAACTTACTCCGATGATCAATTTTGATAATATAGTTCAATAAAGGGTTCATGTCATCACAGTCTCTTAAATCACGCATAAGAGATTCGGGTGGCATTTTCTTTTTATTCCAAAATTTAAGAAAAAATTAGTCAAATCTTTAATCAAATGCATCAAATTTCTTTAACATATTTTTGCTAATATTTTGGAATGGAGTACAATTCAATGTTGCGGTAGTTAATGATAATACTAAATGTACAAGAGTTTGGATCAAATGACACTAAGGTGTCAAATTTTATTTGACATCAAATCTCATCCATTCATTTCGTATAATTCAAAGGTTTAAACTCTAATCAAAATAAATATTGTACACCAAATATTTTCTATAATTAAAAAAATATATATATATTTATCATCGTAAATTTATAATCAAACATTTCCTATTTGGTTTTCTTTTTTTCAAATTTTTTTCATTATTTTTGTTTTTTACGAATTCCCACAGTTCTTACCAAAAAAAATTTCATAGTTATTTTTTTGTAAAAAAATTGTAAAAAAATTTCATAGTTATTTTTTCACCGTAAAAAAATTGTTTTTTCCATTTTATTTCTCAATAGCATGACAAAGCACATATGTTTCGATTTTTCTATATTTAAAAATTGCTGCATAACTTGTTCATATGATTATAGTTGTACTTTGTACTTCATTAGTTTTCTCTCATGCCATAATTTTTTTATAATTCAATTAATTGTAATAAAAGAACACCCAAATGCTTCTGCAAAAATCTATTACAATATATTAAAAGGAACTACTACTAAAATACCAAATTTATCCAATCAAGATTAATAATATTTCAGAGTTTATGCCCTTAAATGTAATTTTAACTCTAAACTTAAAAAAAGGATACAAAACAAAAATAGGAAGAAAAAAAGATAAGCATAAAAAAACTTTCCAAAAAAATAGCATCGGAAACTACCTATAAAAAAAAAATTAATCAAATATATTTAACAAAAAAAATTAATGCATAAAAATAGGAATAAAAATCAATATAAAAGATACAATTACAAAATAGTGCAATTTTTCTTTTAATGAAAAAATAGTAATTTTTTTTTGAATGATAACTCAATATAACATATAACAACTTATATATAAAAAATAAAAATAAAAGAACCTAATAAAAGAAGATACTTATTTATGAGCTTAAAAATAAAAGAACATACAAATAAAAATAAAAACACAATGAACTCATTTGGATTGACTTATTATAAGTTTTATAATGTAGTATATGAAAAAAGTTTATAAAGATAAAAAAAATTTCGTGAATTTACATGGGACAATTGCTTTAATAAATTTTTTTAATCATACACGGGACAATTGATTTAATAAAAAAGGAATTGAATAATAAATATTTATTAATTTTAATTTATTACACAAAATGAATTCATTTGGATTGGCTTATTATAAGTTTTATAAGGCAGTTCATGAAAAAAGTTTATAAAGACATAATTTTTGTTAGTGAAAATTTGTGAATTAACATGCGTAAAAAATGCTTACGAATTAACACGGGACAATTTCTTTAATAAAAAAATTTAATCATACACGGGACAATTGATTTATAAAAAAGAGAAATTGAATAATAAATATTTATTAATTTTAATTTATTACACAAAAATCATACACGAGACAATTGTTTTAATCAAGAAATATTAATTTAATAAATTTTACAAGAATGAGCACAATGACGTCACTTATATTTTAATAATATTTTATAACATTTTTCTAAATATTTTATTATAAATTAATTTTATACTTTAGTATAATATCAATCTTAAATAAAACAAAAATCAATGTACATGAGCTTTCACAAATAGTTTTTTTTTAAACAACAAAAAAATGAATTCTCATCAATAATAAATATAAAAAAAAACACAAGATAAAATATTTATCACTGATACATAAAAGGAATTGAATAAAAAACTCATACACGGGACAATTGCTTTAATCAATTTTTTTTAATCATACACGAGACATTTGCTTTAATAAAAAAAGGAATTGAATAATAAATATTACTCAATTGCTTTAATCATACACGGTTGCTTTAATTCATACACGGGAAAGTTGTTTTAATTCATACTCGAGACAATTGCTTTAATCAAAAAAATTTAATCATACACGGGACAGTTGCTTCAATAAAAAAAGGATTTGACTAATAAACATTTGTTATTATTAATTATAATTTATTACACAAAAATCATACACGGGACAATTACTTTAATAAATTATTATTAACTTAATAAATTTTACAAAACAGAACACAATGACTTAACTTATATTTAAAAAATATTTTATTAAGAAAAGTCAATAGACCCGTGCGATGCACGGGTCTCAAAAACTAGTTATATATATAATTTTTGTTCCAAAAAGGAAATAGAAACTGTATGACTTTTTTCTGTAAAAAAAAAATGTATGACTTTTAATTATATAAAAAATGTTAGACTACTTGGCTACCATTTAGAAGGGGAGTTGAATAAGTGCCCCTTTTAACCAATGTAGGTTTTTAAAAATATGTTTAGTTTAAAAGGTACGCGCGGAAGCACCACCGGATCGGTAGTCTCTTTGCACCTGATTGATCACTGAAAAAGTAGTATAGCCTTTGAACGTATGAAAAGACTTAGAAATGATCGTATACAAATTATTCGAATTTAAACGCTTCGATTAAAACAGCCCAACCAAGTTACTAGTATCGAATCTAATCCAATCACAATCAAGATATATCAATTGAATTTCGGTGCACACGTATGAACACGAAAATTCAATTGACTAAAAAATTAAAGCAATTGCGTAAAGTAAAAGATTGAGAGAGAAAGACACAAACGGTTGATTAGGGAGTTCCCCGGCTTTCGTGTCGTCCTCGCGGTCGGCCGGGTAAGTCTCCCCCCAAATAACCAAACGGGTTATTTGAGAGTATATTGATTATAAATGATGAACACAAGTGCACAATTTACAATCGACTCTAATAACCCTATATTGAATCAAAAGTAAACTATGCGAATAAACCTCAACAAGCAATGAAACTTCTCCCTCTGACTCCAACGATCCAAACCCGTGCGCAAATCCTTGCACCAATCGTCCAGCTGAGTACCTCGCTTCTTCGTTGTTGATCCTTCAAGATATCGCACAATCTTGAACCCTTGAGAGAAACCCAAACCTTCTTCACAAATAAACTCGATCACGTCTCTGATTCACCGCAAGCCGTATCGAACGTTATTGATCAAATGTGCAATCTTTATTCGAATAATCCCATACTCAATCTTCAATTAATTGCAACTTGATGGAAGATGATGATCTTGTGAAGAATAACTCTTTGATCCAAATTTTTCACCCAATTTGAATCCCAAAGTGTTTTTCAAAGCTATTTCACTTTCTCACAGGTTTTCTCTACTTTACAATGACAAAGCACATTGCTATTTAAAGGGAAAATAGAATTGAGCAAGTTTATGCAAAATTTAACATACGTGTATCGATACAAATGATGGTTTGTATCGATACAAACCCTTTGACCAGCGTTCAAATTGAAAGATTTGACCTATGTATCGATACAAACACGTGTGTGTATCGATACATATATCAGTTTCTCGAAATCTTGACTGATATGTATCAAATCATGCAAGCATGATTCGATACACCATGCACTTTCTGGTTTTTTGAAAGATATAAGTATGTATCGATACATGCAAGCATGATTCGATACACAAGTGACTCTCTGCCTCTGAGAGACCACTTTTGTATCGATACAAGTGATGTATGTATCGATACAAAATGCACAGAATCAGTCTGAAGTAATTTCAGGACATTTGTATCGATACACATGATTATGTATCGATACAGAATACCTAAAAATCAATTTTTTCAAAGTTTAAAAATAGTTTTTCGCCGTCAAGTCATTTGTAATGTTGCCAAAATATGTTCTACTCTATTTTCATGTGTTTTGACAATTATTAAAACATGAGGATGAACTGGTGCACTTACATTCTCCCCCTTTTTGATAATTGTTAAAACTATGCATAAGCTAACTAAGGCTATACCTAATATGCAATAAAATAGCAATATGTATACAGACGCAATTAACACCAAGGCTAACAATAAGCACGCTCCCCCTGAGTTAATGCCATAATGTGTTTGACATTGTTTTCTTTAGCTATTCATCCTTAGCTTGTGCATCCAAATCTCTCCCCCTTTGACAATATCAAAAAGAAGAATAGAGCCCATTAAAAGTATCAAGTTCAAACAATTTTAACCAAAGTCATATCGTGCACTTACATTTGTCAAAATGCACTATATGATGAAATTTCCTAATCAAAATAATTACATACAAAGATATGCCAAAATATATCAATGACGAATACCAAATATCATGACAAACATGGAATGTAGAATAACAAACCAAAACCAACTCATGAATATCGTAACACATCGACATTTTAATCAAGTAACATATCCAAATATGAGACGAAATAAACAAAGCAATGCAACAAATGCATTCTCATAACATGATTATCCATACAAACCAAAATTATCCAAAATATCAAGTCACACAAAACCAAAATGAATGTTGTCCAAACATGACAACATCAAAATTATCCGTACAACCATATTGAAATAAAGAAGTCATAAGAAATAATGACATAAAATTGTTCATGCGGAAAAATAAAATAAAATGCAATAAAAACAAAGTTAAGCAACATTCATCCATGTTGTCCGGGTTAGGAGGAGGGTTAGATTGATAGTAGCCATGCATTTGAGCTTGCATCTCATCAAAGCGAGTGGTCACATAGGTTCGGAGGTCATTGGTGTTGGTGTACAACTCTTCAATTCTAGCATTTTGAGTTTGGTAGTTTTGAGTGTACTCATTGTAGAAGGTGGTTTGTTGCATGCTCATATTCCTTAGCAAGCCCATCATTTCATTCCAATTTCCGCCTTCTTCACCTTGTCCTTCACCTTCACCTTACCTATCATTTCTTCTTTGTCTCCTACCTCTTGGAGCAGGAGCTTGACCTACATTTTCTTCCTCTTGACCATTGTAGACATAGACATCGTCAACATTCAACATCCAGTTCATCTTGGCCATTTGAGTATCACTAAATTTTTGTAACCTTCCAAGAGTAGTGTACTCAATGGGAAGGTTTTGTCCAACCATGAACTTTTTCAAGATGCTAGCTATCAAACTACAATATCCAAAGCTTTGATCACGGCTAGAGTTCCTCAAGTCAAACATTCTACTTACAATATAGAATGGCCAATCAACTTTTCGGTCCTCCATTAGCAAAAACATGAGATCAATGTCTTTCTTATCCATTCTAGAACTAGCACTCTTAGGACATATATTTGTGACTTACAATCCAATAAATCACTCTAGCGTTCACAGTTAATTTTCCGGTTCCCATAGTTTCCGGAACATTTCCATTTCTAGTAATGGATGAGATGAAAACATTAGAGTCATAATCAACCTGACTCGCTTCAGAATAGGCCAAAAGATCTTCTCCGGTTATCCTACTACCGGTACTCATTCCAAACAAGTCAAACCACATATTTGCACTGAACCTGTAAGTCTTATGTCCCCAACGAAATTCAAACTCAGCACCATATCTCTCCTGCAACCCAGCATAAAATATCATAACCAAAGTATCATTATATTTGGTTTGCAAATCACAAAAAGTATCAAGTTGTTCATTTTCAAGAATCTCCGCAATATCATTGAGACGCAAATTCCTAAGAGTTTCAGTATTAACAGATTTCTGAGGCAATACACTCATAGTTCGACAATATTGCGTATAAGTAGTAACGCAATCCTTGTGAACGAATTCTTCTTCCCTAAGTCCAAAATTTGGAACATCATTGCTACTACTTTCTATTTCCTTTCCTCTTCTAGACTTTTTAGGTGCCATTTCTACGAGAGTGAGAATTAGGACGAATTACCTTGAATGTTGATGAAGAACTGAAGAATTCACAAAACCCAAATTGAAGAAATCCTTGTCTTGAATATGGAGATTTTGAAGCTTGAACCACAAAATTGATGAAGGAATGTGAATGGGTAATGAATTTGAAGTGGTTTAGGGTCAAGTTTTGTGAGTTTTGGTTGAGTTTTGAGGGAGATTGAGAATTGGGAATGAGGGTTTTGGAGCCTTGTTCGTGTTTAGAAGAAGAAGTTTTTGAGTTTTGATGAATGAATGAATGAAGACTGATACATAAAACTGTTTTTACGCATTTGTATCGATACAAAATTGTGTTTGTATCGATACAAGTCAGTGTTCCGCAACATGTATCGAAGCATGCAAGCATGTATCGATACATGAGACATCGGCTGTCCAATCTGAAGAGCTATGTATCGATACAATCATCATATGTATCGATACATATCAGTTCATTTTGAAAATTCGCAGAATAACTAACATGTATCTATACAGTGTTTATTTGTATCGTTGCAAAATGCATTATTTTTAATTTTTCTCAAAACACATGAACTTACAAGTTTGAAAAATAATTTTTCTGACTTCCAAATAACATGTATGTATGAAACACATATAATCAACAAGGTACATACTTATGTACGTGAGCAAAAACAATACCAAGGCACATTATAACATGAGAACACATGTTAAACCATATATGCATGATAAGACTTCCACATAAATGAATCAAAGTACCAAAATTAGTCATATGAAAATAAATGTCTATGTATGCACACAAAGTCACATATAAGAACAAAACAAACATATACAAACCAAGTATGAACTTAATATGGCAATTGTAATGATTTTTGTCAAATCCCCATTTTAAACATATGAGTCTCAAAAACTTATTAATATTTTTGAGCAAAATTCTTGGAAATGGAGGATTAGACAACTCAAAGCAAATATCATATTAAGGTGAAAGTTGTATGTATATGAACCAATGTACAAATGCTAAGTAAAAATTATAAAGGTAAAGGTAGAGAATAGAATCTTCCCTTGAATGTTAGGTGGAGGAAGTGATCAATTTCCACACCATTGTAGGTGTTGAGTTGAATCTTTTCTCATCACTCTCCTTGTTGATAAGTCTTGAACTCCATTGTTGTCGTTGTCTTTTGTCAATGGTTTCAAGACATTTTCCTACATACTTAGACATTTGAAATAGGTCCCCAACTCATGTTGGGTCATAGTTGGTTAGTAGCACCATTATTGCTCAACTTAGGTAACCATTGCAATTTGCCTTTAGGTACCAAGATTTTTCGAGCATGGCATTTTGCAATAGTATGACCCTTGTCACAACAATAATGACAAACAATATAAGGATTACTTTTCTTAGGATCCTTTTCAACAAATTTATACTTTTTATTTCTAGGTTTTAATGATTTGTTGAACTTAGATGGATCAACCGCAAAAGTAATTTCCGGCTTGGATGGTTCTTTTAGCTTATCTTGTAACTTACGTAAGTCTCTATATAAGTAAAAACATCCATCACATCCGGTCTTATCGTTACCATAACTATCAAAAGTCACAAGAGGTTTTTGAATCATTGATTCTTTGAGGGCTTTCAACTCAAGCTCTGTTTCTGAAACTTTTGCCTCAAGGTATTTATTAACTTGCATTAAACCTTTTAGTCGTTGAAAAGCCTCTTTAGTTTCTTTGTGTAACTTTTCAAAAGCGACTTGTAACTCATGATATTCTAAAAGCGTATATGAGCTAGAGGGATTTCGATTTACCTTTTTGGGAGCAAGTTTCTTGGGATCATAGGATGTCAAGCACACATTTGCCAATACATCTTCACCACTGGAGCTAAAGCTTGATGATGAAGAGGAAGATGAGCTTTGGCTCTCCCATGCAACATAAGCTTTCTTTCCCTTGTCCTTGCTTCCCTTTTTGAATGACGGTGACTCCTTCTCTTTTCTCTTGAGCTTAGGGCAATCCGGTTTGAAATGACCCACTTGGCCACACTCATAGCATGCCCCTTTCTTGGAGTATCTACCACTATCGCTCTTCCGTCGGTAACCACTATCTTTCCGAAACTTCTTAAGATTGTCATCGGAATGTCTTATCCCTTTCTTTCTCACATATCTATTATAGCGTCAAACGAAGAGTCCCATTTCCTCATCATCGGAATCGTCTTCACTTGAGCTACTTTCCACTTGCTCAACCTTTTTGGACTTGGATTTGGAGGCTTTTAGAGCAATGGACCTCTTATCCTTTTCTTTTTCGTTGTGTTTCTCCTTTTTCTCACCTTTCTCATGCTTTTCCAACAAATTAAGCACTTGTTCATGTTCCATTAGCTTACCGAATAAGGTTGTGAGACTCAAAGTTGTAAGATCATTCGCTTCTTTGATTGCGGTGACCTTTGGTTGTCATGACCTATTAAGACATCTCAAAATCTTATTAGTAGCATCTTGATTAGTGATTGGTTTACCTAGACCATGTAACTTGTTGGTAAGTTTTACAAATCTTTGTTGCATATCCGCAATGGTTTCACCATCTTGCATATGAAACAATTCGAACTCTTGAGTTAAGGTGTTTATTTTCGATATTTTGACTTCATTAGTGCCCTCAAAATGAGTAACTAATGTATCCCACATTTCTTTGGCCGATGAACAATGCGACACATGATAAAATTGTTCAATCCCAAGGGATGAAATAAGTATGTTTTGTGCCTTTGCATCGTAATTGACCTTTTTCTTTTCATCGTCCGTCCATTGTGCCATAGGCTTATTGGTGACCATGACATTAGGATCGGTGTTTGTCGGAACAAACGGACCGTTCTCAATAGCATTCCACACTTCACCATCAAAAGAATTGATGTGTATGCGCATACTACTTTTCCGATAATCAAAATGATCTCCATTGAATATAGGTGCCCGATTATAAGCCCCTTTAGGTGCAAAAGCCATGTATTCTAATAATTGGCACAATCCACCGAATTTTGTAAACAAAATTGAACCGGGATCGTGATACCACTTGTTAGACTACTTGGCTACCACTTACAAAGGGGGGGGGGGGGGGGGGGGGGGGGGTTGAATAAGTGGCCCTTTTAAACAATGTAGGTTTTTTAAAAATATGTTTAGTTTAAAAGGTACGCGCGGAAACACCACCGGATCGGTAGTCTCCTTGCACCCGATTGATCACTGAAAAAGTAGTATAGCCTTTGAACGTATGAAAAGACTTAGAAATGATCGTGTACAAATTATTCGAATTTAAACGCTTTGATTAAAACAGCCCAAGCAAGTTACTAGTATCGAATCTAATCCAATCACAATCAAGATATATCAATTGAATTTTGGTGCACACGTATGAACATGAAAATTCAATTGACTCAAAAATTAAAGCAATTGCGTAAAGTAAAATATTGAGAGAGAAAGACACAAACGGTTGATTAGGGAGTTCCCCGGCTTTTGTATCGTCCTCGCGGTCGGTCGGGTACGTCTCCCCCCAAATAACCAAACGGGTTATTTGAGAGTATGTTGATTATAAATGATGAACACAAGTGCACAATTTACAATCGACTCTAATAACCCTATATTGAATCAAAAGTAAACTATGCGAATAAACCTCAACAAGCAATGAAGCTTCTCCCTCTGATTCCAACTATCCAAACCCATGCGCAAATCCTCTCACCAATCGTCCAGCTGAGTACCTCGCTTCTTCGTTGTTGATCCTTCAAGATATCGCACAATCTTGAACCCTTGAGAGAAACCCAAACCTTCTTCACAAATCAACTCGATCACGTCTCTAATTCACCACAAGCCGTATCGAACGTTATCGATCAAATGTGCAATCTTTATTCGAATAATCCCATACTCAATCTTCAATTAATTGCAACTTGATGGAAGATGATGATCTTGTGAAGAATAACCCTTTGATCCAAATTTTTCACCCAATTTGAATCCCAAAGTGTTTTTCAAAGCTATTTCACTTTCTCACAGGTTTTCTCTACTTTACAATGACAAAGCACATTGCTATTTAAAGAGAAAATAGAATTGAGCAAGTTTAGGCAAAATCTAACATACGTGTATCGATACAAATGATGGTTTGTATCGATACAAACCCTTTGACCAGCGTTCAAATTGAAAGATTTGACCTATGTATCGATACAAACACGTGTGTGTATCGATACATATATCAGTTTCTTGAAATCTTGACTGATATGTATCAAATCATGCAAGCATGATTCGATACACCATGCACTTTCTGGTTTTTTGAAAGATATAAGTATGTATCGATACATGCAAGCATGATTCGATACACAAGTGACTCTCTGCCTCTGAGAGACCACTTTTGTATCGATACAAGTGATGTATGTATCGATACAAAATGCACAGAATCAGTCTGAAGTAATTTCAGGACATTTGTATCGATACACATGATTATGTATCGATACATAATACCTAAAAATCAATTTTTTCAAAGTTAAAAAATAGTTTTTTGCTATCAAGTCATTTGTAAGGTTACCAAAATATGTTTTACTCTATTTTCATGTGTTTTGACAACTATTAAAACATGAGGATGAACTGGTGCACTTACAAAAAATTGAGTTTGTCATGCTAATAAGTGAATAAAAAATTGTTGGAGATGATGAATCGACTAAATCTTCGCCCACTGCGGAGACACAGGGTCAGTTGGGGATACCAGTCTTAAAACCTGTTAGTACGGTGTTGGTGTCGGTCGTAGCTACCTCCGCTGTGAGTTCGGATCCTTCAGGTGATAATGTTGAGCGGGTGGAGGAGACTCAGGTTTGTTTTCAGGGCATAGGGGGGTCGGACCTTGAAGCCCTGGGCATGCCAGCGGCGGTTCGAAGTAAAACTATGTCGTCTACGGAGGTGGGTCGTGAGCGTACCGAGTGTCTGGTTCAGCACAAATGTACGTTGTCTTGCCCACCGCGGGCTAGAAAGCAAGTGTTGTCTGGCCCCTGGAGCTTGGACTGGCTCCAGGAACAGAATCTTTATTCAGCGAAGGAAAGACCAAAAAAGGGGATCAGTATCAGGGGTGTTGTGCTCAAGGAAGGGCATCCGGGCCCGTCAAAAATGAGAGTGGGGTGATCATTACGACACTTGCTTTTTAGCCTTAAAAGAGTGGCTAGGCTTCCTAGTGAAGATCGCAAAGAGGTG
This sequence comes from Trifolium repens, assembly GCA_030408175.1. Taxonomy (NCBI): domain Eukaryota; kingdom Viridiplantae; phylum Streptophyta; class Magnoliopsida; order Fabales; family Fabaceae; genus Trifolium; species Trifolium repens. Next base: position 39,197,429 of record CP125842.1, on the reverse strand, counting down.
GTGCGAATCTTGAAGAAGAATGCGCGACGACGCAGGAACCGAGGGAAGGATAACCAGTCTGGTGGGGTTGTACCCCAAACCTCTTCTGAAGGAGTTACTGCGTCATCGTCGGTCAACAATGATTGGAAAAATTGGGTGGCACTGCAGGGAAACGACCGTGTAGTGGAGGACGATGTTATGAATATAGGGAAAACTATTGGTGTCACTTTCGCGGGTGATAAGACAAATATGTTTAGCGTGCTCTCTAAGTCGGGTAATGGAATATATACACAGCAGGGGGAAAGACATTCCTCTAGACCGGGGTGCTAGGTTTGGATCTTCCGTTGGTGTTGGGGTTGCGAGTGTGTGTCATGAAGATTATCTCATGGAATATTAGGGGCCTAGGTAGGATTGATAAGAGGAAGGAGGTTTGGAAACTAGTGGGGGAGAAAAACCCCCCTTATTGTTTGTCTGCAGGAGACGAAGTTACAAGTGTGTGACGATTTCCTTTGCTCGTCCTTGTGGGGTAGTTCTTCTTTTGGTTTCTCCTTCCGTCCTTCTTCCGGGGCGTCGGGGGGTCTTCTTACTATGTGGGATACGACAGAGGTGGAGGTGTGGTCATCCATTAGCCGTGACTATGTTTTGTGGTGTCACGGTCGGTTTGTTAAAACGGGCGAGGAATTTCTGGTAACAAATGTTTATGCGCCCTGTGACAAGGGGGCGAAGCAAGGGTTATCGGACGCGTTATCCACTAAGTTGCAGGAGTTGGGAGGGATGAGAGTGTGTGTGTGTGGAGACTTTAATGCTGTCAGGAGCATCGACGAAAGGCGTAGAGCTGTCAAAATGGGCTAGTCCGAATGGGCCGGCCCAAAAAGCCCGAATTGTTTTGGGCTTGGGCCTTAAAATTCCAGCCTATATTTTTCAAGGGCTTTTTAGCCCGGCCCGATAAAGCCCATAAAATATATGGGCTAGCCCGAAAAGCCCATGGGCAGCCCGCAACCCGAATAAATATATTATAATTAAAAAAAGTAAGGAAATATGTTACCTTTACAATTGGGCCAATTAAATAATATCAAACCTAGCCCACACAATTACAAACACAACACAAGCGCATGCACAACACATGAGAGAGCAGACACGTAAATCAGAAAAAGGAGAAACCGTATTTAGAAACTCAGAAGTCGTAACGAAACCCTAAGCTCTTTGTTCGCCGATCGCCACCTACGTCTGTCTTCCTCAACAAATCTGCCTCCGCCTTTGCCTTTCTTGTAAGTAATTTGTCTATTAAAATTAAACTTTTTGTTGATTTTGATTCATGAGTATGATAAATCAATAAGAGCTCTTCAATAAAATTAATCTTACTGTTAAGTTTCCTCAATTTTGAAACATGTGTTCTGTTAGTGTCTTTATTCGTTCCTGCTTGTAGTTGTTGCAGTACCTGGTTTTGTATTTTGTCTACTGCTGTAGCTATTTTAGTATGTTATTCTTTCCATGTGGGTCTACTATTTTAGTATGTTATTCCTTCTTTTTGTTGTTATAGCATATCTCTTTATGTGTTGTATACTTTGGTCAATTAGTACAATTTTTCAACTTGTTAAATCCTATCTTATTCATTTACAGTAACAATACACATAGTTTTGTGACTTAGTAACATCTTGTCAACAAAGAGATGGAAATTAGTAACTTAGTAACAAAGAGATGGAAATTTTTATTTCTATAATTGATTATTTGATTTTATATAATTGTGTAGTGTGCTTCTCGGAATATGGAAATTATTAACAACAGTTCTGAAATACCTGATAAGGAGGAAGAGAATAATTTTAGTCAAGTTAGGGAAATTCCACTTCAAAATGCAGAAGAACAAGAAGTGGCTTCTAAACAAAAAAAAAAAGACAATAAATGTAAGGCTGAGGAGGCTAATAAGGATGAGTGTAAGCCTAAGGCCACAACATCTGACGTATGGAATTATTTTGATAAGGTTGGTATTGTAGATGGAAAAGAACGTGCTAGATGTAATGGATGCAGAAAGTTACTAAGTGCTAAATCAAGTGGTGGAACTTCTCATTTAGGACGTCATGTAGCAAGTTGTAGGAAGACCGCTAAATTTGGTGATGTGGGTAATATGATGATTGGTGCTGAAGGAAAATTAAGAAAGAAAAAGTTTGACCCTAAGGTTAATCATGAAATTTTAGCTAAATTGGTGATTACACATGGTGCACCATTTAATATAGTTGAGTGGAAGGTCTTTAGAGAATACCAAAAGTTTTTAAATGATGATTGCATTTTTGTTACTAGAAATACGATTTCCAAAGATGTTTTGAAAGTTTATGGTGATGAGAAACAAAAGTTGAAATCACAATTAGCTCAAATTCGCGGGAGAGTTTGTTTGACTTCTGATTGTTGGACTGCATGCACTAATGAAGGTTATATTTCTTTAACTACTCATTATGTTGATTTGAATTGGAAATTGCAAAATAAGATTCTTGCATTTGCTCACATGGAACCTCCACATACTGGGCGAGAGTTAGCATTGAAGGTGCTGGAAATGTTGAATGATTAGGGCATAGAAAATAAAATTTTCTCTATCACTTTGGATAATGCCTCTGCAAATGACACTATGCAAAACTTTCTAAAAGAACACTTGGGAATTTCAAATAGTTTGTTAATGGAGAGTACTTTCATATAAGATGCTCTGCACATATCTTGAACCTCATTGTTCAAGATGGATTGAAGACAGTTAGTGATGCATTGCATAAGATTAGGCAAAGTGTAGCTTATGTAAAAGTGACCGAAGGTAGAACACTAGCATTTTTTGAATGTGTTAAGAATGTTGGTGATATTGACACAACAATTGGACTGAGATCAGACTGTGTTACTAGATGGAACTCCACCTATATAATGCTTCAGAGTGCGATTAATTCCCGTCGTGCTTTTTATAGCTTAAGTTTGCATGATTCAAACTTTAAGTGTTGTCCTACAAGTGTCGAGTGGAGAAGGGCTGAAACATTGTGTGATCTTTTGAAGCCATTTTACAATATTACAAACTTGATATCCGGATCTTCTTATCCTACATCAAATTTGTACTTTGGAGAAATATGGAAGATATAGTGTCTTTTAAAGTCTTATTTGACAAGTGAAGATCAATTAATTCAAAGCATGACCACAAAAATGAAGGAAAAGTTTGACAAGTATTGGAGTGAGTATAGTGTAATCATAGCATTTGCGACTATTCTTGATCCTACCAAAAAACTCAATTTTGTGAAATATGCATATTCTAAACTTGATCCATTCACTAGTGAGGATAAGTCAAAAAGTGTCAAGATGAAGTTGGAGAAGCTCTATGACGAATATGTCAGCAATGAGATTCCTTCTTCTGATCGCTCTTCACAACGAGTGGTGCAACCTCCTTTAGGAAGAGGAATATTACCTTCTATAGACGAAGTAAGTTAATATATCCTTTCTTAAATCTCCTCTGTACATATCTTCAAAATATCCTCTAATAATATATTACTATGTTATTATATTACTTCATTGTGACATTGAATATAATTATGTAGCATGGATGAGTTTTCATCATATTTAAATTTTTCATCGTGTTGTTTGCTACTTTCAGGTTGGTCTTATAAGTTGTTCTTAACTCACTTTATATTGTAGGAATTTGAAAAATTTGAAAATCAAGAAAGCACCAACATTGGAAAACCTGAACTTGATACTTATTTAGATGAGTTGAGGATGCCTTCATCAGCTTGTTTTGATATATTGACTTATTGGAAGGAAAGAAGTCGTAAAAGTCCCACTCTTGCAAGGATAGCTTGTGATATATTGAGTATTCATATAACGACGGTGGCGTCAGAATCTGTTTTTAGTATTGGTGCTCGAGTTCTGAATAAGTATAGAAGTTCAATGAAAGATGAATCGGTTCAGGCTCTCTTGTGCACACGCAGTTGGCTATATGGGTTTGAAGGTAAGCTTATTAAAGTTCTAACATTTTTCAAATGTTTAATAATTAACCAAAAAAATTATATGTTTATTTTTGACAACCAATTTTTTTATTTTATTTTGTAGAATTTGATGATATCAAAAATATTGATAAAGATGATGAAACTCATGGAAATGTACAAAAATCCAACATTGTGGAACATGTGAACATTGATTGAGTCACTGGTTTTGAACTTATTTTGGTGGAATTATAGGAATTGGAACTTATTTGAATTTATTTTGGTGGATTACTTATTTTGGTGGATTTGTATGAATTTGAGCTTATTTTATTTTGTATTATTATTAATATTACTGTTTGAACTTATTTTGGTGGATTACTTATTTTGGTGGATTTGTAATATTATTAATACTACTTGTTTACTTATTTTCGCTTGTATGCTTTGTGTTCTCTATTTATTGGTTTTTTCTCATTGTTTGTAGGTGTTTAGTGGGGTGGGGTAGTGCCTCTATTTTGTGTTCACAGGTACTCTTTGTTGTGGTGTTTGGAGGTGATTCTTTGTAAATATTTAAGTACTTGTACTTTTGTTTCAATAAAATTTAGCTTATTTAAAAAAAAATACTACTTGTTTACACTAAAGTAAGTTAATTGTGTCGGAGTCGGACAAACTAAGGTTGTCTAGTTTCTATACAGTAAAGTAAGTTAATTGAGCACTAATAATTTTTTTAAAAAAATAAAATAAAATGGGCTAGCCCGAAAGCCCATATAGGGCCGGGCTTGGGCACTGTTTATACAGCCCATATTTGATCAGGGCTTTTTAGCCTGGTCCGATATAGCCCGAAGTCCGAATGGGCCGGCCCGAAATAGGCCGGGTAGCCCGAAATAGGCCGGCCCGAATCCTCTCTCTGAGGCAGAGTTAGAGGACTTGCACGGGATTTCGTCCGATGTCCATTCGTTGTCTCGGTTGCAGGCTAGTATCTGTTGGCAACAGTCGCGTGCACAGTGGCTTAAGGAAGGGGACGCGAATACTAAATACTTTCACTCTGTGCTCGCTAGCCGTAGGCGGGGAAATACCATTGCGTCGATTCAGGTGGACGGTGCGACTCTAGAGGGGGTGCATCCGATCTGGCAGGCGGTCTACACGCATTTTGCCAACCATTTTAAAACCAGGAATATGGTCAGGTCGGGGGTGGAAAATCTTGAGTTTAATCGTTTATCTGTGGCCGAGTGTAGCAGCCTCACCAAACCTTTTTCTGAGGCGGAGGTTAAGGCAGCGATCTGGGACTGCGATAGCCTCAAAAGCCCAGGACCCGATGGTATTAATTTTGGTTTCTTTAAGGATTTCTGGATGGAGATGAAGGGGGATGTTATGAGGTTTATATCTGAGTTTCACCAAAATGGCAAGTTAACGAAAGGTTTAAATTTCACCTTCATCGCTCTTATTCCGAAAGTGGACAGTCCTCAACGGCTGAACGACTTTAGGCCCATCTCGTTGGTGGGAAGCCTCTATAAAATTTTGGCCAAGCTCTTGGCTAACAGGCTGAGGATGGTTATCGGCAGTGTCATCTCCGAGGCACAGACGATTTTTATTAAGGATAGGCAGATTCTCGATGGTATCCTTATTGCTAACGAATCAAAGCGGAATCAGGTTTTGAAAGTGTTTTGTGGTTCAAAATCCTTGGTTCTCTGAAGATCAAGAACACGATTTTGCAGAAATCAAAGAGTGAGTTTTTGCGCAAAAGCTCAGAAGTTGAAGTTGGTGAAAAGTGTTTCTCTGTCACTATTTATAGAGAAGAGTGCTTGCATTTAAAATTAAATCAAAAAGAAAATCAATACGTTCTTTCTTCAACTTCTAACTTTGACACGTCATCTACTATGCCTAAAACCTAAGAGAAATGATGGATTGTGGGGATCAAGGTGACAGTTTGACAGTTACCACTGTACATGACATCAGCGCCGCCATTGGTAAGAGTGTCAAGCACGTGGGTTTAAAATGCCTTTTTCTATTCTCGTTCGAGCTACTCGATCGAAACAGACATTTTGGGGACAATTTGTTATCCCATATTTTGGTAAAGTCAAAATATGTTCTAAATGCATGATTAAAAAATAATAAATGTAATTCATTTAATTATTTTGTTGCTTTAAAAGTCATTAAAGATGTTTGGTTTTTAGGGCCAATGAATTTAATGAGAAATCATGCATGAACATGTCATAAATGTTCTATCTTGAGCATTATTCTTAATGTTGTTTTCTTCAGGATTATTTCGAGTTGGTCGAAGTCTCAGTAAGGTCGAAGCGTTCGTTGTTTAGAAGAAAAGTATGTACTTGGCAAATATTCAAGAAACATTGCTACTTCGACTTCGATGGATACAACGACTAATTCAAAGGATAAGGAGGAATTCAAATTCAAAATACGTGGCAAGACACGCGTTCTCTCCTTAGTTAGTTAGACGTTACTAGCAGTTAGGGATTAATGTCTATAAATAGATTAGTTCTGTGATCGAGAAAAAGGTCACAATCAATATACAAAAATCCTTGATAAACTCAAAGTACCCATGTTAACGCGAGAAACGAGTTCAAAAGGGAAAATGTATGTAATGTGCACCATTTCTTTTCTTGTAAACATTTATAATTGAATGCAAATTTACAGTTTCTTTTAAGTTATTCTCTTCCCTTTAATTTCGACTCATCCTTCCTTCTGTTTATTCGTTCGAATAGACATTCTTTCTTGCAATTCAAGTAACATAAAAAACATAAAAACATCATTAAAAGCATAAGAACAATGATGAACACTAATTATCTTGAAAATATGAACAAAAGCACTATGTCCCGAGATTTACTAGTTGATCTCTCTTGTAATAACTCAAACTAGCGTTGTTTACCAAATTTCACAGTAAACATTATGAAAAATATTTTATTAAGGTAGTATTTTATTAAATACGGGTTTGGGTGTTATAATTTGGTATCAGAAATTCGGTTGTCCTCGGACATAGTGAGCTATGTGTGTGTCGTGTGTCAATTGAGAATAAGTCTGTGCAATCAGGCTTAGTGAGCATAGTGTCAGTTGTGTTTGTGTATCAGTTGTGTCCTCTTGTGATGTAATTTTATAGTTACACTTGCACATTACTCACTATTAATCATTTTGCGGATGTATGATGGGTTTATTGAATCTTGTTTTTATTGCTTATTGGCATGTGTTTTACTTGATCCTTAAAACTTGTGTTTTAATTGGTGTTGACTTATGAATCTATTGTTTCATAAATGTTGATAAGTTGTGATGTGCTTGTTTTATGAATATACTTAGTGATTGCTTATTCATGATTTATGAATGATATGAATTAGATTATGTTATCTATTCTTTTGGTGAATACTTGATGAGATTGATAATTATTTTAGTCATAAGTCATGAAGTCAAGTAATGATTATGTGTTCCTTGATGTTTGTCGCGGTGATTTTCGGATATCAAACTATTGATTAGTTTGATTCACAAATTTATGATTCACCACCGAGCTTTTATTTTTTCCAAGGAAAAGGGGAAAAGTTCGAAATAACCCTATTTTTAGAGATTAAAGGTTCGGGGGTTGGTTACGTTAAGGGAAGGTATTAGCACCCTAAACGTCTATAGTAATCTATAGGAACCTCTTGTTTTTATTTATCTTTGTGCTAAAATTATTTGTTTGCTTGTAAAGAAAAATATCTGAAAAGTTAAGGTGATGACTGAAAAAGAAAAGAAAAATGTTTTTGTTATTTTTGTTGATTTGGGAAGACGCAAAGTCTTTTGCACTACGTACCCGTGAGGGATCAAAACCTCGTAGTTCGGGGTAAAAAGAGTGAAAATGGTTTTGAATTTGTTTTTGTATTTTTTAATTTTTTGAGAAAAAAGGTGTTTAAATATATTTACATGAATTAAAAATTTATTATGAAAAATGTTTTGAAAAAGTCTCTCGACGAATATCGAGGTTTTTTATGAAAGAGATTCTTTTTTGAAAATGGTTTTTGAGTTTTTGAATGTTTTTGTCTTTTTATTATTTAAAAGAAAAAAGTGAAGCGCGAATGAAATAAACTAAACATGATAAATTAAACGCGAGAGATTTCATAATGACGTTGAATCAAAATGAGAATCCCCTTTTCCTTGGAATTACTACGCTATTATTTTTGGTGTTTTCGTTTTTGACATTGTAGCGGGCTGGAAAATCACTTCCATTTTTCATACAATGAAGTCGCCATCGACGTTTATTTATCCCGTGAGGGGAAAGGAAAATATCGCTAAAACCTTGGTTTTGGTTCGGGAGTTGGTTATGCGAGAGGAAGGTGTTAGCACCCCTCGCATCCATCGTACTCGATGGGAACCGTTTAGGTGGTTTGGGGTTTGTTTGCGCAGGTTTATCAAATTAATCTGTCAATTGGCTTATCTCTACTTCGTTTCCAAATAAATTAAAAAAAAAGGTTTTTTATTAGTTGAGTTTAACGGTTGTAGGAGCCCGCTCCTACGTATTCCCTGGTGCAATGAGAAACTCAAAACTCACGTAGTTCTGGTAAAAAACTGTTTGTGTGGTTGGTTGGTTTTAGTGGATAACGTTTATTTCGTATTCCGCTGACACAACGACGCTTGTATGCTCTAATCAGAGGCTTAAGCTGTGTGTGTGTCAGAGGAGTAGATAAAACGTGTATCCATTGAAAAAGAGAGTTGAATGACGGATGTTGCTTATCTCGCATTCCGCTGATACAACGATGCTTGTATGCTCTAATCAGAGGCTTAAGCTGTGTATGTATCAGAGGAATAGATAAAGCGTATATCCATGTTTTTCTGAAAGGAAGTTTGAGTAAGTGGAGGTTAGTTTTAACGCTTGATTAGGATGACGATGGTCCCAAGATCACGAGTCATACGCCAGGGATAAGAACCATCCGGGGTGTGAAAAGTCATACGTCAGATCAACCCCTTTTCATCCTTGTTTATTATAAAAATCTTGACTTAACTTGATTAAGAAAGTATTTCAAAAGGAAAAAAGTCGAATGTTGGTTTATTTTAACGTTTTAGGATGAGGATAGTCCCAAGATCACGAGTCATACGTCAGGGATAAGAACCATCCGGGGTGTGAAAAGTCATACGTCAGATCAACCCCTTTTCATCCTTGTTTATTATAAAACTCTTGATTTAATCAATAGTGAGGATAATCCCAAGATCACGAGTCATACGTCAGGGATAGGGATTATCCGGGTGTGAAAAGTCATACGTCAGATCAACCCTTTTTCACTATGTTTATTATGAAAGCAAGTCTCAAATTCAAATCAAACAGACCCAAGCATAGAAGGGGGGATGAGAAGTGAAGAAACAGACATAAAGCAAGGACAAGTAGATGCTAAGGGAATGATGAAACATGAATGCAAATCATAGATAAAGATGCATGAATCATGGTGTAAAATAAATAAGGCATGAGATGCAATGATTTATGACTATATATAAAGCAGAAAAAATAATTATAGTAAAAGAATAAAGTTACGAGCAATTAAACAAATACGCGTAAACATAAATAAATACTCTAATACAAGCAGCACAAGGTTAACCTAAACTAATTAAAGCTAGACAAAATATTGTATAAGAGAAAGTAGCCCCAAAAGTACTTAGAAAAGTAATTTGGTTCACTTAAGTACTTATTCAAATAAGCTAAAATTAAATAACTACAAAATGACTTATGTAAATAAGCTAAATCAAAAATAAACAATTCTGGAAATTAATTAAACATCTCAGCACCTTGAATTGGGTCAATAAGCTTAAAAAGCTATTGCTCCAATAAGTGCTTTTGGAATAATAAAAAATAATCAAATGCGCTAGATTAATTTAAATAAATAAGTTAAGACTTAACATAATTAATGAACCATGAAATAAAACTTTTTAGCATAACCAAAATAACCGGAATAGCTTAAATAAGCCATTGGCTAAATAAGTGCTTTTTGAATAAGCTGAAAATAAATTAAAATTAAGTTCAATACAGAGGGGGGTGCAAATAAAGAAGACACGCAAAACAGGGGGGTGCAGATAGCATCTCTGGGCTGAAAAGCCCAGTCAAACAAAAAACAAAAAAAAACAGAAGTCAACAAAAAATAAATCCTGTGTGGCGCACTATCAAGTGACAGTGTGCGCCTCAGGCTCAGATCTGTTGGATCTGTTGACTAGAACAGTCAACATGATCCAACGCGCGTGGATCAGCAAGGATCCAACGCACCAGATCTCCTCTCGCCATCCAACGGCTGAGATAATTAACAGACAATAAAAATAAAATAAAAACACTGCGTGATCAGGTGCGGAGCTGCATGAAGCAAAACGCGCGCCCCTCACATCATCGCCGTCAGATCTCATCTGAATGAGATATGACGGCTCCGTTATAAAGCTGGGATCAACGCACAGGACTTAACTAGAAGATCTAACGGCTCAGATTCAAACTCAGCGAAGAAGAAGGACTATCGTGCAGTCGTCTTCTCCGGTGAGCTCCACCGTCTCCGGCGACGGCTCCGGCCACCGGAGTTTTCAAAACTCCATAAAAACAGGCGATATATACATGGTTTTGCTCTTTTTTTACGTAGATTTCAAATATGCAAAGAGTTTTTCACGAATCGTTATAAAAACGCAAAAACGAAGAGAAACATTTTCAAAAATCAAAACGCAAAGTTATGATTCAGGCCAAAATAAACAAAACTAGCAAACCAGAAAGCTTCTAAACATCAAAAGAAGATGAATGGTGTAGTTATTTACCTGAATAGACTTCTGAATCGTCCTATTTGAGCTTGTCTTTCTCCTTGGTGCCGTGGTTGCTCTTCACTCCAATTCCTGCACCTTTTTGCACTGAAAATGGTTGCTTCCTTCCTCTGGGTACGTGATAAAGGTGTTTTGATGGATAAGTTATGAGCTTGAGGTGAGATTGTGAGGTTTGAAATTTTAAGAATGGAAGAAAAAATGGAGTGTTTTCTCTTTACTGTAGCAGCGCCGTTTTTCTCTTTCTTCTAACCTAGGGCTCTGAAAACAATGCTTCTATTTATAGGGTGAATTAGGGTAAGGAAGTGGTGATTAGAGAGAGTTGGTAGGGGTAAAAATGTGATCTTATTCTTTGATTTTTTTTTTTGGTGTACTATGGTTTGATTTTTGTTTGTACTAAATGATGATGTGTTAGTAAGAATGGAATATTCTATTCCTTATGGTGAGGTGTAAGAAAAATGATTGGAGAAATTGTTCCTCTTTGGATTTTTTCATTTTGGGGAATAAAACAAAAATTAAAACAAATAATATATAAAATAAAATAAAAGTGCAAAAATAAAATATGCATGAAGGAATTATGATTATGTGAAGTATTTGTGGATCAAGAATGGAAGAAAATAGAATTGAAATTTGATTTTTAAAAGGTTTCTTGAAATGCAAGTAACCAATTAAAAATAAATAAAAAAGAAAAAATGTAAGGGCAAAATGGTAAAAGTTTGTCTTTTATGATCATGCTAAGTCATAATCATGCAAGAAAAATAATTCCATGTATTTATGTCCAACATTGATTTTTGAAATCAAAATTGGTTTTGCTGACTTATTTAAAAAGGTGCAAAATATCATAGGGGCAAAATTGGAATAAATAAAAAATGAGGGGCAAAATGGTCAATAAAAAAGTATGGGGCAAAATTAGGGTATGACAGCTGCCCCTATTTAATTAGCTTAAACCATAAGAATGCGAATAGCCCTGATATTCGTATTCTTTTGGTGGAAGATAATTAAATACAGAATGCCCTAATTTTGCATGGGCATGAATTAAAATTTGAAGAAACGAGTAAACCTGCTCGGTATCTTTGGTATCCTTATCTCAGGATTTCTTCTTGAATGTGAACCATCGCCTCAAGGGTGCTTAGATTCTAGGAATAAGTCGTCGCCTTACCAGGTACTTGGACTTATGAAGATGAACCGTCGCCTAAACAGGTACTTAGATTATGTATCTGAATTCCCTTATTTTAGGAGCTGCTGTATCTGAAGGAGCTAACGCCAAAACCAGGAGTTGTACGTCCTTGAGAAAGATAAATGTAACACCTCGGTGTTGCACTTGAAGAGAAATCACCACCCTCAGGCCTACGGATTCCACTGTATCTGAAGGAACTAACGCCTAAACCAGGAGTTGTACGTCCTTGAGAAAGATAAATGTAACACCTCGGTGTTGCACTTGAAGAGAAATCACCACCCTCAGGCCTACGGATTCCACTGTATCTGAAGGAACTAACGCCTAAACCAGGAGTTGTACGTCCTTGAGAAAGATAAATGTAACACCTCGCTGTTGCACTTGAAGAGAAATCACCACCCTCAGGCCTACGGATTCCACTGAATATCCTATACCAGGATTTTATATCTGAAGGAACTAACACCTAAACCAGGAGTTGTACGTCCTTGAGAAAGATAAGTGTAACACCTCGATGTTGCACTTGAAGAGAAATCACCACCCTCGGGCCTACAGATTCCACTGAATCTGAAGGAACTAACGCCTAAACCAGGAGTTGTACGTCCTTGAGAAAGATAAATGTAACACCTCGGTGTTGCACTTGAAGAGAAATAACCACCCTCAGGCCTACGGATTCCACTGTATCTGAAGGAACTAACGCCTAAACCAGGAGTTGTACGTCCTTGAGAAAGATAAATGTAACACCTCGGTGTTGCACTTGAAGAGAAATCACCACCCTCAGGCCTACGGATTCCACTGTATCTGAAGGAACTAACGCCTAAACCAGGAGTTGTACGTCCTTGAGAAAGATAAATGTAACACCTCGGTGTTGCACTTGAAGAGAAATCACCACCCTCAGGCCTACGGATTCCACTGAATATCCTATACCAGGATTTTATATCTGAAGGAACTAACACCTAAACCAGGAGTTGTACGTCCTTGAGAAAGATAAGTGTAACACCTCGATGTTGCACTTGAAGAGAAATCACCACCCTCGGGCCTACGGATTCCACTGAATCTGAAGGAACTAACGCCTAAACCAGGAGTTGTACGTCCTTGAGAAAGATAAATGTAACACCTCGGTGTTGCACTTGAAGAGAAATAACCACCCTCAGGCCTACGGATTCCACTGTATCTGAAGGAACTAACGCCTAAACCAGGAGTTGTACGTCCTTGAGAAAGATAAATGTAACACCTCGGTGTTGCACTTGAAGAGAAATCACCACCCTCAGGCCTACGGATTCCACTATATCTGAAGGAACTAACGCCTAAACCAGGAGTTGTACGTCCTTGAGAAAGATAAATGTAACACCTCGGTGTTGCACTTGAAGAGAAATCACCACCCTCAGGCCTTCGGATTCCACTGAATATCCTATACCAGGATTTTATATCTGAAGAAACTAACACCTAAACCAGGAGTTGTACGTCCTTGAGAAAGATAAGTGTAAAACCTCGATGTTGCACTTGAAGAGAAATCACCACCCTCGGGCCTACGGATTCCACTGAATCTGAAGGAACTAACGCCTAAACCAGGAGTTGTACGTCCTTGAGAAAGATAAATGTAACACCTCGGTGTTGCACTTGAAGAGAAATAACCACCCTCAGGCCTACGGATTCCACTGTATCTGAAGGAACTAACGCCTAAACCAGGAGTTGTACGTCCTTGAGAAAGATAAATGTAACACCTCGGTGTTGCACTTGAAGAGAAATCACCACCCTCAGGCCTACGGATTCCACTGTATCTGAAGGAACTAACGCCTAAACCAGGAGTTGTACGTCCTTGAGAAAGATAAATGTAACACCTCAGTGTTGCACTTGAAGAGAAATCACCACCCTCAGGCCTACGGATTCCACTGCATCTGAAGGAACTAACGCCTAAACCAGGAGTTGTACGTCCTTGAGAAAGATAAATGTAACACCTCGGTGTTGCACTTGAAGAGAAATCACCACCCTCAGGCCTACGGATTCCACTGTATCTGAAGGAACTAACGCCTAAACCAGGAGTTGTACGTCCTTGAGAAAGATAAATGTAACACCTCGGTGTTGCACTTGAAGAGAAATCACCACCCTCAGGCCTACGGATTCCACTGTATCTGAAGGAACTAACGCCTAAACCAGGAGTTGTACGTCCTTGAGAAAGATAAGTGTAACACCTCGGTGTTGCACTTTGAGAGAAATCACCACCCTCGGGCCTACGGATTCCACTGAATATCCTATACCAGGATTTTATATCTGAAGGAACTAACACCTAAACCAAGAGTTGTACGTCCTTGAGAAAGATAAGTGTAACACCTCGGTGTTGCACTTTGAGAGAAATCACCACCCTCGGGCCTACGGATTCCATTGAATATCCTATACCAGGATTTTATATCTGAAGGAACTAACACCTAAACCAGGAGTTGTACGTCCTTGAGAAAGATAAGTGTAACACCTCGATGTTGAAGGTGGAAAAACACAAGAAGGGGGGGGTTGAATTGTGTTTTAAAAATTAAAACTTTTTTCTTAATAGCGACTAAGTATGCAGCGGATGAAAACACAAATTAACTAGAGGATGCTGAGAGAGAGAAAGAAAGACACAGAATTTATCCTGGTTCCCCTCACAAATCGAGAGTACTCCAGTCCCCTTGTTACTAACAAGAGATTTTCACTATAATCTACTAAAGATTACAAATTGCTCAAGCACACTTGCAAGAGACTTCTCAGATGCTCAAGTTTCACTAAACAAGAGACTTCTCAAATGCTCAAGTTAAACTTAACAAGAGACTTCTCAAACAAACTTAAGAATAAGAATGAATGTTAAGGAACACTTGATATACTATCAGAGGTGTTTACAAAATACAACTCAATTTGTTCTAAGACTTAGAATGACAGATTTAAAATATGATGTCAGAATGCTTCTTAGTCTTTGAACGCAGTAATAGAACAGTAGTAGGAACAGTAGTCATTTCTTCCATTTGAGTCTTCTATTTATACTTGGAGGAAGATGATGACCGTTGCAGAGAGAGAGGTGCCAGCTGGAATTTACTCGTACAATTGATAGCTGTATATTGCCTTCTTTGGTAAGGAATTCCAATTCCACTACCTAGCTATTCAATTTATCACTCATCCATTTTGAGTAATAATAGTACGATAGTACAATCCTCAAATGCGCTCCACTTATGGATAAGGTTAACGTTGTACCAACGAATATTCCTTCCTGTGGATGTGACAGAGCCTTGAAGTGGATTGTTCTTCAATCATTGGTTCTATATAGGTCAGCTCTTGAGTGACGTAAATTCCTTTTGCTTCTGATGCTGTTGCCATAGCTTCTTGAGGTCTTTTAGCTTCTGAGTCCTTCAGAACCTTGTTTTATCCTCAGAGTCACTTTCTTCAGCATTCAAAAATTCAAGCTTCTGACGAACAGTGTCGTGCTTTCAGAGCTTGTTTTGACTGGCTTCTCTGCTACTATTCATAGTGCTTCTGAATGAATTTTTTGACTTATAATTCTGCACACTAGAATAATCATTAGTAATACCAATTGCAATTTTAATACTTTGTTATCATCAAAACTACTTAAAACATTAGAGGTTCATGTCAGACCCACTTTGTTCCAACAATCTCCCCCTTTTTGATGATGACAAACCAAAGCATTAAAATTCAATTGTTGTTGATTTAATTTAATTATGATGACTTCAGGTTTCAAAGGTTTGCAATCTCCCCCTGAGTCTGATAATCCATAAGGGTAGGTTTGTAAGCTCCCCCTAAGTTTTATCCATAATTAATTAAAACAGTTTAAGAGTTGATTTATTAACTTAAAATAAATTTTCATATTTAACTCTCAGAAGCATAGTTTTGCAAGCTTTGCTTCTTAGAGTTTGATAATGCTCAGAAGCGGTTTGCAAGCTCTTCTGACATTGTCTATGAGTTTTATTTTAGGTTCTTAAATTTTCTCCCCTTTCAATAATCGTTCAGAATGAGAAAGAATCATAAGAGATAAATATTGATTCATAATGTATTTAACATAACAGTTTCAGATTGAGCAGTATATGAATGAATCAACATTAATTTTAACACTACTCTTACTCCCCCTTTTGGCATCAGTCAAAAAGACACAGAAAACCAAGCAGTCAAATGCGTCATAACAAGGCAGTCAAGTCAAAGGGTTATGACAACTAAATTCATTTAATGAATTGTGTTGAAAACCGTCCTGACAAGAGAGCTGGATGACACTATAAAAAGGGATGATTCCTCTCATTTTACTCATCCAGAGTAATCAAGTAACATCAAAAGAAAAACATACAATGGAAAGGCAGGTTACCAAGGATGCTTCAGGCTCAAAAAAGGAGAGCAAGAAGGGAGCAGAGCCCTGGCGCTGCGAAGAAAACAGGCTACGATATGAGAGAAACAAGGAAGAACTTATTTTAACAGAGTCAGAGGAGGAAGAATTGGGCTCTGATCTGGAAGAGTTCTTATGGACATATGAAGATAATCTAGCAGATTATCCAGCTGAGGTTCAGAAGCTTGCTGATGAAGCACTATCTCTTCTCAAGGAGAAACTGAAGAGTATAGAATCAGAGGCTTCTAAATCTAAGCCTTAGGCTAGATGCAATCATATGTAATAAAGAATCTTTCTATTAATAATAAAAGTTGTTCCTCTACCTATCTCTCTCTCTTTTAAGCTTGCTTTCTTTTTATATACCACATAAGTATTGTCAGAACACCAGTTACCAGACACGCCTCATTCGGTATTGGTGCCCCGTTGTTAAACAGGCTTTAATACTAAGAAGCTATTTCATGAGTAAACAGGAGTACTGATGAGAGGGACTCTTAGGTTTTGAAAATCCTAGGCTTATTAGTTTAAATACTAAGATGCTCTTCAGCATCTTTCACTAGAGTCAGAATTCTCAAGAGTACCAGACAATATTATGGTATATAGAAAAGTTAACTTTTGAAAAACAAAGATAAAACAATCATATAAGCAAATAACAAACACACACATATGGATAAAATAGATATGAATTAAAAGAAAATTATCCAAAAAATACACAAGAACTTAACAATACAACAAGTGCTCAAACATAAGGGTTAAGGTTTGGGTTGCTGTTGAGTAAGCTTCAGAAGAAGTTCCATCATTGCATCTATCTTCTTGTTTGTAGCTTCACCAGATCTGTTCATGTCTTCTCTGATATCGGCCCTGAATTCATCCATTTCATTTCTTAGTTCCTCTCTTATGTCATGCTTGATTACATCCAGAGCTTCTTGCATAACAGAGGGTATAGCAGATGAAGAAGAACCTTGGACAAGTACTGGTGGAAATCTTGGAGGAGATGAAGCAACAATGGGAGCTTTTCCTTTATCAGAATCTGGTTTACCAAGGTTCTGATCATTCATAACAGTATCTTCTGTAGCTCCTTGATTCTCAAGAATCTTATTAGTCTCAATGGTAGCAATGTGAACAGCTCTCTCAATCAATAAGTTTAAGGCTTCTTGTTCAGCAAGCCTCTGACGTTCCATTTCAGCAGCTATCCTAGCCTGCTCTTCATCAAAAGATCGTCTCATACTTTCATCAACAGCAGCTAAAAAGGCTAACCTCTGACATTCTTCTTCATGGTTGAAGAATGTGAGCCTTGGAGCACATGTCCTCTCAGCAATCTCAAATAGTTCCCGTACAGTGTTTGCTCCTCTACCCTTAATCTTTTCCTTCAGATGAGTACTGAGAATTCTTAAGGATTTACCAAACAAGTACTCTAATTCCTTGACCTCAGCATCCATATCAGAGGGGAAGATAAGAGCTTCTTCCTCTCTTTGTTTGAACCTCTTAAGTCTAATACCTATAGCATTATTTAGCAGCTCAAGGTTTGGTTCAGAGTCAGAATTGAAAAAGGGTAAGGATGGGTCAAAGGGAATGGTTGGTTCAGGTTCCTTTCTTTTGAGTTCAATGATTTTGATTTTGCTGAGATTTGGAGGTATGATATCATCATCAAGATTGATGGAATCCTTGAATATTTGATGTTCAGCTTTAGTTAGGTGTTGGTAAAGCTCAAGAACCTCTTCTAAAACTAGAGGTCTGTTGAGTGGGTCAGGGACAGGTTGTGGTGATTGATGTTGTTGTTCAGTCATGACATTGATTGGTGATGAGTGAGGTGATTTTTGTTGTTCTTCAGAGTGAGCAAATGGCTCATTCTGAACAGGGGTGAATGTAGGTGGGTTTACTCGAGAGATGTGATCAAGTGAGGGAGGGGGTGTGTGAATGACCTGTGTGTTTTGTGTTTTATGGACGGGTGAATCATTTGTGAGATTCATGGATGGAAATTGATGTGGTGAATTTGGATTTGAGTTGGTAAATGCAACACCACACATGTGTTGTTCAAGATGTTCTATGACAGAACCTTGATTTGTGGATTGATTGAGAATGGTGGTGTCTACATTAATGGTAGGTTCTTCATCAGAAGAGAGATGAATGGGCTTTATGGTGGTTTTCTTTGTGGTTTTCTTGAAAGAGGTTCTCTTTGGTGTAAGAGTTTTCTTTTGTTTTGGGTTGGATTCTCTGATGAGTGTAGCAATTAACTCATCTGAGGCAGTGCTGGTATCTGATGAAGATGATGGTGATATAGCTTTATGATCAGGTAAGACTACACTAATGGGTACAGTGAAGTCTATGGGTTGAGATTGATTTGTAGATGATGGAGGTTGAGAAATAGATGGTTTAGCAATAGAGGGTTGAGGTTCAGAACCAATAACCTGAGCTACAGGAATGCTAGAAGTATTTGATTCAGAGATCTTACCTTTTGGTTTAGAAGCTCTGGTCTTTAATCTCTTTGCAGATTTAGCAGGGTTCTGATCTTCCTCAGAAGCTGAAGGCCTATCATGCCTTTTCTTTGTCCGTTTTTCCTTCTGAACAGCTTCAGTCATCATACCGTCAGCACCTTCTTCAGTCTCATCAGCACTAGCATGTCCTTGATCATCAGAGCCTTCATCAATCATTTCTTGCTCAGTAGTTCTTGGCTTTCTTCTATTCCTTGTAATATCTCTTGGTCCCTTGAAGATATCCCAATTGGGAACACTTACAACCATTTTCCTGGGCACACTAACCCCAGTATCTCTTCTTACTGATTCAAGAAAGTTCTTGATGACCTCCTCATTATCATGTTCTGATATGGTGGGAAACCCATCACACCAGAAGTACTTTTCGTACACTTGCTGCAGAGGTGTTTTCACTTGAATGATTTCTTCCTTGGTTTTTCTCTTCGTGTTGACCAGAACTGATGCATCATACTTAGCAGTTTGGAAAACTCTAAGTTTTTCTTTGGCACTCACAATGTCTGTGAGTTTGGTTTGCCTTATCAGTTCTGAGATTAACCTAGGGTGATGAATGACTGATGGTATTTTGGTTCTACCCTCATTGATAGTGAGACACATGTGATCAAAAAGAATCTTAGCCAAATTAACTTTTACCCTCTTATATAAGAACCAGATGAGATGTTTGTGTGGAATGGAGATGGTATCCAATCCACCTTTTCTGGTGAAGATAGTAGATAAACACATTCTGAAAGCAAATTCAAATGAATTCTTCATGTGCATTACTTTTCCAAAATCCTTTTGTGTGCATCCAGATTTAAAGAGGTCCTGATGAATTGAATCCAAATGCTTGCTTTTCTTATCATACACTTCTATATCTTCTCCTTTGTTGTCTAAACCCAGGATCTTAGCAATGTGTGCTTGAGTTATCACAACATTGATTCCCAAAATATTTGACCTAATTTCCCTTTCTCTATAAGGTTTAAGGCCAAGTTCCTTTCTTGTTTTCCCTCGTAATTCCTGGTTCTTTTCAACCAAATCCTTGTATTCTTTATCAGCACTTGCTCTATCGTACACTTTAGCCTTCTGCCAGAAATACTTCACTATGTCGTAGTATACGAAACCATTAAGCATCTCAAAATAATTTTGCCATTGTTGGTTGTAGAACAAGTATTGAATGTCAATCCCATTCGCTTTCAAACTTTCAAAATCTACGAACTTCTCAGTGAAGAAATCATAAGCATCTGGTCCAGCGTCAGTTTGATGATGTTCGTAGACTAGATTATCTTTTGAATTAAGATCGATGATGGGTGGTAATGTAGGGTTAAAGGGTTCTTGAACGATTACGTTTGATGAACGAGCAGCCATGATTTCAACGCAGAGCAATTTGGGAGTTTCTGAGTTTTTAGGTTTGTGTGGGAAGTGATTATGTGTAAAAGTTGTGCAAAGTGAGTGAAGTGACTTATAAATAGTAACTAGCACACATACACAGAGAAAGTAAACATTGGGAGGGAGCGCGAGCAGTTTTTAAAAATTAAATAATAAACTTAACTGCCATAATCATCATTAACTGTTCTCTGCCCGTCAGGATCTAGACACGTGTTGAAAAAGTTTAATCATAGCTGACGCGTGTATAGACAACTGTTGTACACTTACACGTACTGAACGTTTCATTTCTAAAAGGTTCAGAGCCTCACTCATTTGTATCTGACACCTCATCAGAACCTGTTACTCTTCAGAGCCTAAATTATTCAGAGCTTCCCAAGGGATACTCTAAGTTATAAGAGGTTCTGATAGAGCTTCAGATGCTAATTCTATTCTACTTCTCAGAGCTAATTTTCTTCAGAGATATAGTGCATGTTCAAATTCTTTTTGATAAAATCAAATCTTTCAATAGCTAAAGGTTTAGTAAATATATCAGCCCATTGATGTTCAGTATCAATGAATTGAATATCTATTGTACCTTTCTGAACATGATCCCTTATAAAATGATGTTTTATTTCAATATGTTTAGCTCTTGAGTGTAGAATAGGGTTCTTAGACAAATGAATAGCAGCAGTATTGTCACAATATAGTGGAATACTGCTTTCAGCTATGTTATAATCTTCCAACTGATATTTCATCCAGAGAAGCTGTGTGCAGCATTTAGCAGCTGAGATGTATTCTGCTTCTGCTGTAGACAAAGCAATAGTTGTTTGTCTCTTACTGGCCCAAGATATGAGATTTTCACCAATGAATTGGCAATTTCCACTAGTGGATTTCCTCTCAATCTTATCACCAGCATAGTCAGCATCACAGAATCCAACTAGCTTACTATCTAGGGATTTTTTATAAAGAAGTCCTAGATTAGTAGTTCCTTTCAGATATCTAAAGATCCTCTTAACAGCAGTTAAGTGAGGTTCTCTAGGATCTGACTGGAATCTTGCACACAAGCATACACTATATAGAATATCAGGTCTAGATGCTGTCAGGTAGAGTAAAGAACCAATCATACCTCGATACAGCTTCTGATCTACTTTGCTTCCTATCTCTTCTTTGCTTAAGCTGCTGGTAGGATGCATGGGTGTAGACATTATCTTGCAGTCATCAAGGTTGAACTTCTTCAGAAGCTCTTTTGTATACTTGCTTTGATGAATGTAAGTGCCATCTTTTCCTTGATTAATTTGGATTCCAAGGAAGAACTTCAATTCACCCATCATACTCATTTCAAATTCATCCTGCATAAGCTTAGAGAAATTCTTGCAAAGAGAAGCATTAGTTGAACCAAAAATTATATCATCTACATAAATTTGAATGATTAAGATATCTTTCTTAGATGTCTTTCTGAATAATGTATTGTCAATTTGACCTTTTTGAAAACCATTTTCTAAAAGAAAATTACTCAGTCTTTCATACCAAGCTCTTGGAGCTTGTTTGAGACCATAGAGTGATTTCTTAAGTTTATAAACATAATTAGGATTTTTCAAATCCTCAAAACCTGGGGGTTGTTTGACATATACTTCTTCAGAAATAACACCATTAAGAAAGGCGCTCTTAACATCCATTTGGTACAATGTGATTCCATTGTTAACAGCATATGAAAGAAGTAACCTGATTGCTTCCAGTCTTGCTACTGGAGCAAATGTTTCAGTGAAGTCTATACCTTCTTGCTGACTGTAGCCTTGTGCTACCAGTCTAGCTTTATTTCTTACCACTTCACCTTGTTCATTCATCTTGTTTCTAAATACCCACTTAGTTCCAATGATGTTCTTATGTGCTGGTCTTGGCACTAAGTCCCATACATCATTTCTTTGAAACTGATTGAGCTCATCCTGCATAGCTACAATCCATCCATCGTCCGTAAGTGCTTCATCAACATTCTTTGGTTCTATCATTGAGATTAGTCCCAGAAGAGAATCAAGTTGTTGATAGTCTGATCTTGTCTTTCTTGGACTTTCTTTGTTTCCAAGAATTAAGTCTTCTGGATGTGATGATCTATATTTGAACTTCCTTCTTGGAACTTCATCAACATCAGCACTTGGTTGAGTGTCTTCTTCTGAAGTGTCATCATGTTCTTGTGATGCTTCTAATTGAGATGCTTCTTCAGCATCTTCTTCCAATACAGCTTCTGAAGCTTCAACAGCTTCTGATGCTTTTTCAGGTTCTGTATTGGTGTATTGGTATGGAATACCTGCATAACTATTATCTTGCTCTGACATTTTACTGTCAGGCTCTTTATCATCAAATCTAACATGTATAGATTCTTCCACTGTGTTAGTTTCAGAATTATACACTCTGTATGCCTTTGAGCGTTCAGAGTAACCTATAAAGATTCCCTTACAAGCTTTGGCATCAAATTTTCTTTTGTAGGCCTTGTTGTTTAGAATGTAACATGTACATCCAAACTGATGAAAGTAAGAGATGTTGGGCTTTCTTCCTTTGAAGAGTTCATATGTTGTTAGATTCAATAGAGGTCTTATATAGATCCTATTTTGAATATAACAAGCTGTGTTTACAGCTTCTGCCCAGAAGTGCTTAGCAAGTTTTGTCTCATGCATCATGGTTCTTGCCATTTCTTGTAAAGACCTGTTCTTTCTCTCTACAACACCATTTTGTTGTGGTGTTCTAGGAGCAGAGAACTCATGAACAATGCCATGATCTTCACAAAAAGTTGCAAATGATTCATTTTCAAATTCACCACCATGATCACTTCTAACTTTTAAGATTTTGAGACTTTTCTCATTTTGCACTTGAGTGCAGAAGATGCTGAACACATCATATGCATCATCTTTCACTCTTAAAAACTTTACCCAAGTCCATCTACTGTAATCATCAACAATAACTAATCCATATTTCTTCCCATTGATTGAGGCAGTACTTACTGGACCAAACAAATCAATGTGAAGTAGTTCTAAGGGTCTTGAGGTAGAGACAATGTTTTTAGGTTTAAAAGAAGTTTTTGAAATTTTGCCAATCTGACAAGGACCACACAGAGCATCTGAATGATATTTAAGATTTGGCAGGCCTTTAACCAACTTTAGTTTGCTAAGCTTAGAGATTAATCTCCAGTTAGCATGACCTAAGCGTTGGTGCCAGACCCACTTTTCATCATTCAGAGATAGAAGACAAACTATCTTCTGCTCAGTGAGTTCTGACAGATTCACCTTATAAACATTACCTCTTCTTAATCCTTTAAACAATATGGACTTGTCAGAATCATTGATTACTGTACATGCCTCTTTATCAAATTTAACAATAAATCCGCTATCACAAAATTGACTAATGCTAAGCAGATTATGTTTGAGGCCATCAACTAACCAAACATTTTTAATTGAAAGAGAAGAGTTACCAACTATACCTGTACCAATGATCTTCCCTTTTTGGTTTCCTCCAAACCCCACAGTACCTCCCTCTTTCAGAGTCAGGGTTTGGAACATATGCCTTTCTCCCGTCATATGTCGTGAGCAGCCACTGTCCAGGTACCAGCATTGCTGCTTTGGCCTTCTTAGTGTGCAAACCTGAAGCAAATATTATTTGAGATTTTGGTACCCATATCTTTATGGGTCCTTTTGTGTTAGTCTTTACAGGTCCAGGTGGTCTTTGTTTGAAGGACCTATCAGAGCTTCTAGAGTTAACTACCCTTGTTGAAAAGTTTTTGGGTTTAGTATAGCTCTTGAGCTTTGTTCTTGAATGTGTCAGAGCTTCTTTAGATTTAACATTAGCTTGAGGCTTAACAATCTTAGGTTCTGAGGTTTTATCCTTCAGAGTCTTTGATTTTTGAGCCTCTGGCTTTGATGTTCTATTAGAAGCTGACTCATTTAGAACTTCTGATTGACTCTTTACAAAGACAACCTTAGGTTTTGATTTATCTATATTAGAGGACTTTGAAAATAATGGATTATCTTTAAAACGTGAGAATCCAAGACCTTCTCCTCTATTTCTACTTACATGATAAATCAAAGAGGCTATTTTACTTCTTTTCATTCCATTGATAAGGAATTCCTGAAGAGCAAATTCATGTTCTGGAGGAACCTTATCATCAAGAACATAATGAGTTTCCATAAATTCATTTCTTGATTTTAGAGACTCATTTTGTTCAATTATTTCATTTGCCTTTTCGGTCAGGTTGTTATAGGCCTTTTTAAGGACCTTACACTCACCTGCCTTTTTGGTTAAAAGTTTTAAGGCATCTTTTAATGAATCTATTAATTCAGAACGAGAAAGTTTAGCAAGTACCTCATCTTCATCTTCTGAATCTGAGTCATCTTCATGCTCAGAGTTCTCTTGGTCAGAAGCGGTTGCCATCAAGGCTAGGTTTGCTTCTTCTTCCCCATCAGAATCTGATTCCTGATCCAAATCATCCCAAGTGGCAAGGAACCCCTTTTTGAGCTTACTTTTGTATCTTTCTTTGTTAGAGGTTCTCTTGGATGATTTACTCAGGTTCTCTGGGCAGTCAGCAATGAAGTGTCCTGGTTTGTTGCACTTAAAGCATTTGTTTTGTTCTTCCTTTTTATCCTTAGAAGTACCACCCTTCTTGGAAGAACCTCCAAACTTACCAGCATACTTCTTGCTTCTCTTAGCCCATTGCGATACTCTTGCAGCCATCAGAACCATTTCTTCTTCTTCATCAGAGTCCATCTCGTGACCTTCTTCAGAAGCTTCTTCATCAGATACTATAGCCTTCGCCTTCAGAGCCTTAGAGGAACTCTTGGTGCTTAGTGCTATCCCTTTTAGCTTCTTAGTCGATTCATCAGTCATGAGTTCCATCTCATGACTCTTTAAAGAACTAACCAAGCTTTCAAGAGACACAGTATCTAAATCCTTAGATTCCTGAAACGCTGTCACTTTTGGTCTCCACTTTGGCGGCAAGCTTCTGAGTACTTTCCTTACATGATCAGCCTCAGTATAGCTCTTATCTAAAACTTGAAGTCCAGAAACAAGAATTTGAAACCTAGAGAACATTGTCTCAATGTCCTCTCCGTCCTTCATTTTAAATAATTCATACTGATGTACTAACAAGTTGGCCTTAGCCTCCTTAACTTGTTTATTTCCTTCATACTTGGATTTAAGAGAATCCCAGATAGACTTAGCCGTTCTCTTATCTCCAATTTTCAAGTACTCATCATGAGAGATGGCATTTGTCATCATCCCTTTTACACTGTGGTGCTTCTTATATTCCAGCTTTTGAGTGGGTGTAAAAGCCTTCCTGTCTTTAGAGCTAACAACGCCTTCTAGGTCCATATTTTCAAAGTTCACTCCATCTTCTACCAAATCCCACAGATCACAATCAATCGCCATGATGTGACTGTACATCTTGGTTTTCCAGAATGGATAACCAGTCTCAGTTCCATTGAAAAAGGGAATTTTATCAGAAGACCTTCTGTCTTTAGAATTAGAATCATAGTCAAATGGAACTTCATTGAGATTCTTCTCAGCAGACATGTTTTTCCTCCCTGAATCTTAACTGTTTCACTGATAGGTGAGAGTTAGGCAACAGCCCAGCTCCTGATACCAATTGAAGGTGGAAAAACACAAGAAGGGGGGGGTTGAATTGTGTTTTAAAAATTAAAACTTTTTTCTTAATAGCGACTAAGTATGCAGCGGATGAAAACACAAATTAACTAGAGGATGCTGAGAGAGAGAAAGAAAGACACAGAATTTATCCTGGTTCCCCTCACAAATCGAGAGTACTCCAGTCCCCTTGTTACTAACAAGAGATTTTCACTATAATCTACTAAAGATTACAAATTGCTCAAGCACACTTGCAAGAGACTTCTCAGATGCTCAAGTTTCACTAAACAAGAGACTTCTCAAATGCTCAAGTTAAACTTAACAAGAGACTTCTCAAACAAACTTAAGAATAAGAATGAATGTTAAGGAACACTTGATATACTATCAGAGGTGTTTACAAAATACAACTCAATTTGTTCTAAGACTTAGAATGACAGATTTAAAATATGATGTCAGAATGCTTCTTAGTCTTTGAACGCAGTAATAGAACAGTAGTAGGAACAGTAGTCATTTCTTCCATTTGAGTCTTCTATTTATACTTGGAGGAAGATGATGACCGTTGCAGAGAGAGAGGTGCCAGCTGGAATTTACTCGTACAATTGATAGCTGTATATTGCCTTCTTTGGTAAGGAATTCCAATTCCACTACCTAGCTATTCAATTTATCACTCATCCATTTTGAGTAATAATAGTACGATAGTACAATCCTCAAATGCGCTCCACTTATGGATAAGGTTAACGTTGTACCAACGAATATTCCTTCCTGTGGATGTGACAGAGCCTTGAAGTGGATTGTTCTTCAATCATTGGTTCTATATAGGTCAGCTCTTGAGTGACGTAAATTCCTTTTGCTTCTGATGCTGTTGCCATAGCTTCTTGAGGTCTTTTAGCTTCTGAGTCCTTCAGAACCTTGTTTTATCCTCAGAGTCACTTTCTTCAGCATTCAAAAATTCAAGCTTCTGACGAACAGTGTCGTGCTTTCAGAGCTTGTTTTGACTGGCTTCTCTGCTACTATTCATAGTGCTTCTGAATGAATTTTTTGACTTATAATTCTGCACACTAGAATAATCATTAGTAATACCAATTGCAATTTTAATACTTTGTTATCATCAAAACTACTTAAAACATTAGAGGTTCATGTCAGACCCACTTTGTTCCAACAGATGTTGCACTTGAAGAGAAATCACCACCCTCGGGCCTACGGATTCCACTGAATATCCTATACCAGGATTCTTAGTTGCCGCTCCTATTGGGGACGGACAAACTGTTGTGATCATCTTGTAGAAGAATTTCCCATAGAGTTTGCAATTCACTGGGGAGGGGGTCTTTCAACTGATCTGCTGAGAGAATAATGCCCCAACCAATTTGCTGGAGAAAGTCAAATTGCCTCTTTTGACAACTGAGTGACCAAACTCTGCTATTCCTTGAATAGGAGTATTTGAATCTGCTTTTATCTATGCATGCTTGCAATGAATGCTTGTTGATTGCCTAAAAATGCAAGACTAATGCAGTGTTTAATTATGCTCATGATTTGACATGTGGCTCTTTGAGGGTTTATTCATGAATGCATGGTGGTGCATGAATGTATATGTATGGATGCCTGGAGATGCATGAAATTTGGTTTCATCTCGACACCGAGACATTAGATATTCCTTCCTTGAGGAGAGGGATCCCAGTTGGATGTTGTGTGCCAAACATTCTTCACTTGTGTGAGGAAGACCACTTGCCTAGTCAGCTCAATATGCTGGGCCAGTCTATTGCATGTTAACAGGATGGGCACTTTACTGTATGCTGCTGATTTTCTTTAATTTTTCTTATTTCAAAATATTTCCGCTTAATTTTCAAAATGCCTTTTTACTTTTTTCAAAGTTTTAACATTTGTTTATCAAAAAAATAAAAGTGTGAAATGTACCAGAAAATAAAGAGAGGCACAATGAGTAAAAGGAGAATTTTATTGATAGCACAAAACGTGCGAGGAGTTTTTACAATGGAAGCAAATCCCTCAAAGAGGTGATCGCATGATTGAGCTAAGATAAATGGCAATGAAAAAATAAATGAATTCTATGGAAACATAACAATGCCATCCTTCTCCATGATTTTAATTTTCAAATCATCTTGTTGTTGAGTGCGGAGTCTCAGATCTTTCTGAAGTTTGCCCCGTGCTCATACTGATCTTGCAGTCCTATGCCTTTCTTTATTTGTTTTCCCTAATTTTTGCCTGGATTGCTCAGTGTGAGCTACTAATCCACCGGGATACCCATTTTTGCCTAAGCCGCCCTTTCGGGTTTTCAACTTAGCGGGTTTTATTTTCCTTTTTTGATGTCCCTAATTTTTGCCTGGACCGCCTTTTCAGGTTTTCAGCCCACCGGGACGCTCTCTATTGCCTAAGCCGCCCTTTCGAGTTTTCAACTTAGCGAGCTTTTATTTATTTTCTTTTCTTTAGGCATAGTACTTTTTGACTGCATCTGAGTTCACGGGGAGTGGAAACTCTTCACCATCCATTGTAGCTAGTATCAAGGCTCCACCTGAGAAGGCCTTCTTCACTACATATGGTCCTTCGTAGTTAGGAGTCCACTTTCCACGAGTGTCTTTGTGAATTGGCAGTATAGCTTTCAACACCAAGTCCCCTTCCTTGAATTGTCTTGGACGAACTTTCTTATCAAATGCTCTCTTGAGCCTTTGCTGATACAACTGTCCGTGACACAAGGCTGTCATCCTCTTTTCTTCAATGAGATTGAGCTGATCAAACCGGGATCGGACCCACTCTGCTTCTTCTAGCTTAGTTTCCATCAGAACTCTTAATGAGGGGATCTCCACCTCCACTGGGAGCACTGCTTCCATGCCATATACAAGAGAGAAAGGAGTTGCCCCAGTTGAGGTGCGAACTGCTGTTCTGTATCCATGAAGTGCAAATGGGAGCATTTCATGCCAGTCTTTATACGTTTTCACCATTTTCTGCAGAATCCTCTTGATGTTTTTATTTGCTGCTTCTACAGCGCCATTCATCTTGGGTCTGTATGGTGAGGAGTTATGGTGTTCAATCTTAAAATTTTTGCACAACTCTCTCATGGTCTGATTGTTCAAGTTGCTACCATTATCAGTGATGATCTTGTTGGGGACCCCATAACGGCAGATTATCTCTTTCTTGATAAACTGAGCCACTACTTGTCTGGTGACGTTGGCGTATGATGCCGCTTCGACCCACTTGGTGAAGTAATCAATAGCCACTAAGATGAAACGATGTCCATTAGAGGCTTTTGGTTCAATCATTCCAATCATATCTATGCCCCACATGGAAAATGGCCATGGTGATGTCAAAACATTCAGGGGAGTTGGAGAGACATGTATCCTGTCAGCGTAAATCTGGCATTTATGGCATTTTCTGACATGGTTCAAACAGTCTGTTTCCATGGTCAACCAATAATACCCGGCCCGAAGAATCTTTCTTGCCAAAGCGTGCCCATTCATGTGCGTGCCAAAGGACCCTTCGTGAATTTCTTCAATGAGAGTATCAGCCTCTTTTCTATCCACACAACGGAGGAGAACCAGATCGTGGTTTCTTTTGTACAATAACTCCCCATCCAAGAAGAAACCGGATGCTAACCTTCTGAGAGTTTTCTTGTCTCCACTAGATGCCCCTGAAGGATATTCTTGCTTTTGAAGGAAGTTCTTGATATCATAATACCATGGTTTCTCGTCTTGCCCCACTTCGGCTGCCAAGCAATATGCTGGCATCTCACGACGGTTGATTTCTATCAGGGGTACATGATTTGGCCAAGTGACCTTGTACATGGATGAGAGAGTAGCCAAGGCATCAGCCAACTGATTTTCTTCTCTTGGGATGTGGTGGAAAGTAATTTCATCAAAGTATTCTGCCAATTTCAGGACATGGTCTCGGTATGGGATTAAGTTGGGATGACGAGTCTCCCATTCTCCTCGGACCTGATAGATGACTAGTGCAGAATCCCCATACACTTCTAGGATTTTAATTCTCAAGTTGATTGCTCCTTCTAAACCCATGATGCACGCCTCATACTCTGCGATGTTGTTAGTGCAATCAAACAATAGCCTTGCTGTAAGAGGTGTGTAGGTGTCTTTAGGAGAGATGATAACTGCTCCTACACCATGCCCCAAAGCATTCGACGCACCATCAAATACAAGCTTCCATCGAGATCCCGGTTCGGGTCCCTCATTCTCATCCATGGGAGGTTTCTCACTTACAGCCATAATGTCTTCATCAGGGAAGTCAAAGCGCACAGGCTGGTAATCTTCTAAAGGTTGGTGTGCTAAATGTTCTGCTAGCACACTACCTTTGATGGCTTTTTGAGCTACATACTGAATATCATACTCAGATAACAACATCTACCACCGGGCTATCCTTCCACTCAAAGCAGGCTTTTCAAAGATATATTTGATGGGGTCCATTTTGGAGATCAACATGGTAGTGTGACAAACCATATATTGCCTCAACCGGCGAGCTGCCCAAGTCAAAGCACAACAAGTTTTCTCGAGGAGTGAGTATCTGGTTTCACAGCTGGTAAACTTCTTGCTCAAGTAGTACACTGCGTGCTCTTTTCTACCAGTTTCATCTTGCTGACCCAATACACAGCCCATGGATCCCTCTAGCACGTGCAGGTATAGGATAAGAGGCCTTCCCGCAACTGGGGGTATTAAAATTGGCGGCTCTTGCAAGTACTGCTTGATTTTATCAAATGCCCCTTGGCAATCCTCATTCCATTCAATGACCTGATCATTTCTTAATAGTTTGAAGATTGGTTCACAAGTTGCTGTGAGATGAGAGATGAACCTGGAAATGAAGTTCAGCCTGCCTAGAAACCCTCGCACTTCTTTTTCTTTCTTTGGCGCGGGCATGTTCTGGATTGCTTTGACTTTATCAGGGTCCACCTCAATTCCCTTCTGGCTGACAATGAAACCTAGTAGCTTTCCTGACTTGACACTAAAGGTGCATTTGTTTGGATTCAAACGCAGTTGATACTTCCTCAACCTTTCAAACAACTTCTGGAGATGTACGAGGTGCTCTTCTTCAGATGAGGATTTGGCGATCATGTCATCCACATACACTTCAATTTCCTTGTGCATCATGTCATGAAACAGGGTGACCATGGCTCGTTGATATGTTGCCCCGGCATTTTTCAACCCAAAAGGCATAACCTTGTAGCAAAATGTGCCCCATGGTGTTATGAAGGTTGTTTTCTCCATGTCTTCGGGCGCCATTTTAATCTGATTATAACCTGAGAAGCCATCCATGAAAGAAAATATTGGGAATCGAGCAGTATTGTCTACCAACACGTCAATGTGAGGAAGTGGAAAATCATCTTTTGGGCTTGCCCTATTCAAATCCCGGTAATCTACACACATTCGGACCTTTCCATCCTTCTTCGGCACTGGCACAATGTTAGCGATCCATTCGGGGTACTTGGCAACTGCAAGGAATCCTGCATCAAACTGTTTCTTAACTTCCTCTTGTATCTTGAGGGCCATGTCCGGTCTAGTTCTTCTCAACTTTTGCTTGACTGGTGCACATTCGGGCTTGAGCGGAAGCTTGTGTTCAACTATGCTTGTGTCTAACCCCGGCATATCCTGATAAGACCATGCAAAGACGTCCACGTACTCTCGGAGCAGCTTGACCAAACCCTCTTTCACTTCTAACTGTAGGGTTGCACCTATCTTGACTTCTTTCTTATCCTCTTCAGTCCCCAGATTGATCACATCCACTGGTTCTTGATGAGGTTGGATCATTCTTTGTTCTTGATCCAATAACCGAGCTAACTCTGCTGGAAGTTCATAATCTTCCTCTTCATCCTCTTCAGCAATATTGATCGGGAATTCGAGATCGTGAAGATTTACAGCATTGTTATGGTCCAGAGATTCATTTATGCATGATATATTTTTGGTTTTTTAGATGAATGCAAAGGTGGTCATGATATGCAAGAAGTTATTGCCATTTTTATTGTTTTTATCTTTTTAAAACTGAAAAAATAAGGAATAAAATAGGACAAAATATGCACATAAAATACTTTTATTTATTGATAATCATTCATTAAAACAAAGATAAGCCCTTACAAGTTCATCCACATGCCTCGGGCGCGGCAAGGGGAATTTGAAAATAAAGAAAAATTACTTTGAAATAACAAAAACTTGGGGAATCTCAACAGCCTTCCAGTTTGATAGAACGGTGCTTGCAGGGCATTTATTCACCCAATTATAGCTTCCTTGACTGGTCCCTTGATCTTCCAACATATTGATCTGTTCAGCTGATCTAAGCCCAGCACTCACAAAAACTTCTTCAAGGGGAGTGTTAAAGTCAACAAATTTCTGCTTCCCCTTAGCTGGCTGATATCCCACCCCAAGAAAATCCTTCTTCTCATGGGGAAACACCAGTTGTCCCCATCCTTTAAGAGCACCCTCCTCCATGGCTTTCCCCAAGCTCTTCCAAGATGTGATGGAGGCCCTTGGTTTATGATTTGCTTGAGAAGTAGTGGCAATCTTCATTGTTTTGAACTGTGCGGCTAGCATGTCTTCTTCTTCTTGGTCTACCATGGTAACAGTGGCGATTTCCAGAGCTTGGAATTGGGTTTCAAGTACCCCTTCTTCAGTTTCAATGTATCTAAAAGACGACAGGTGACTCACCAAAGCATCTTCCTCCCCAGAGACAATCACCAACTTGTCATCAACTATAAACTTGAGCTTTTGGTGTAAAGTTGATGTTACAGCACCGGCGGCGTGAATCCACGGACGCCCCAGCAGGCAACTGTAAGACGGGTTGATATCCATGACTTGAAAAGAGATGTTGAACAAACGTGGCCCGATCACCATTGGTAATTCAATCTCCCCAATGACTTCTCTTTGTGATCCGTCAAAGGCTTTGACGATCATACTACTAGGCTTGAGAACAGGTCCAACAAGGGATAATTTTAACAAAGTTGATTTGGGCATGACGTTGAGAGAGGATCCTGTGTCCACTAATACTCTTGCGATGGTGTTGTCTTGACACTTCATAGAGATATGGAGAGCTTTGTTATGTGTATGCCCCTCAACCGGCAATTCTGCATCTATGAATCCCAAACAACGGCTTGCTGTAATGTTATTACATACCCCATCAAACTGGGCAACTGTAATGTCTTGATTCACGTGGGCCGTTTGCAGAAGTTTCAACAAAGCATTCCTATGTGCCTCTGAACTTATCAATAGGGAAAGCATGGAGATCTTTGATGGAGTTTGGCTGAGCTGATCTACCACTCAATAGTCGCTTCTCTTGATTATCCTGAGAAATTCATCTGAATCATTCTGAGAGGTTGTCTCTTTGGGTGCTCCCCCCTCAAGAGCCTTGCTTAACACATTCTCGTCAACTGTTGTAACCGGTCCTCTTGTATTCTCTTGCACCGGCTTTTGAGCAAACACCCTGCCGCTCCGGGTTATACCCCCAGTTCCGTCAATGCTAACTACCACTGGATCCGGCAGTGTCACGGGTTTCCCTTGTATGAAGGCTGTTGTATTGTAAACCCAAGGTGTGGTTTTAGTGTTGGTGAAAGGAAATGGTGCTGGTGTTTGAATCACCAATGGCTGTAACTTCTTCTCGGCTCTTTGGTAGATGATCTCTATCGGCTTCATCACCTTTTCATGTTCATGTGGCTCCGTCATGGCCACCATATCCTTCTTATGGGAATAACCAACCTGTACCACTCCCTGATCCATCAGCTCTTGAAGACATTCCTTCATTTTTGTGCAATAGTTTGGATTTTTCTCGCATTCTATGCAATCCGCGTGCATGCTTGAGAACTGATCAAAACTGAGCAAGACCTCCCTTACTGAGCTTAAAGGGGTACGCACATCCGACACGTCTTTGATCAAACCTTCGGCGTCC
The DNA here is from genome assembly GCA_030408175.1 of Trifolium repens. Lineage (NCBI taxonomy): Eukaryota > Viridiplantae > Streptophyta > Magnoliopsida > Fabales > Fabaceae > Trifolium > Trifolium repens. The sequence continues at coordinate 39,163,901 of CP125842.1, read as the reverse complement.
TCTATCATGTTGATTCCTCCCCCAGAGTGGTTGGGCAGAGGGTTTCCTTTGACATTGGGGCCCGCTTCTTTGAATGATAGCAACTTTTGTACCTCATACTAGAAAGCTTTGCAATTTTCAATAGCATTCCCCTCAGCCCCAGAGTGGTATTCACAGGTGGCACCTTGCTTGTACCATGCAGGGAAAGGTGGATTCATCTGCTTCAAAGTCTTGAGTGTCACCATCTTACTGTGAACAAGATATGGCAACAATTCTTTGTATGGCACAGGAATGAGATCAAACACTTTTCTAACTTGTTGTTGAGGTGGAGAAGCTTGTTGTGACTGTGGTTGATACGGGTAACCTTGAGGTGGTGGTGAATACTGAGGCACTTGATATTGTGGCTGTTGCTGATGAGCCGGTGCTGCATAAGGAATGTATTGAACCGGCATCACCGACTGGTGGTGAGCCACAGCATTGGTGTTTCCTTCTTTCTTTCTTGCAAAGTTGTTGACAGGCTTCTTTGTGTTGTTTGGCGTACTTGTGCTAGCTTGGATTTTGCCGGTTCTGACGCCGCTTTCAATTCTCTCACCAATCCTGACTAGATCAGAGAAGCCAGAGGATACACTGCCGATCATCCCCTCGAAATAAACCCCTTGCAAGGTGTTAGTGAACATGTCTACCAACTCGGTTTCTAAAAGTGGGGGACAGACCTGCGCCGCTAACTCTCTCCATCTTTGAGCATAGACTTTGAATGACTCCCCCTCTTTTTGGGTCATGTTTTGCAGCTGGGTACGGCTAGGAGCCATGTTTAAGTTGTACTGGTATTGTTTAATGAAGGCATTAGCTAGATCTCTCCATGATTGAATCCGGCACCCTTCTAACTGCATATACCAACTTAAGGATGCCCCTGCCAAGCTATCTTGGAAACAGTGTATCATCAGCTTGTCATTGTTGGCATAGGACGCCATTTTCCTGCTATACATTACAAGGTGGTTTCTGGGGCAGCTCAAGCCCTTATACTTCTCAAACTCCGGTACCTTGAACTTGGCTGGGATCACTAGATCAGGTACTAGACACATGTCTGAAAAATCCAAAGAGTCACTTCCCCCTTCCATCGTCTTTAAACGATCCTCAATAGCCTTGAACTTCAGTTTTGCTTCCTCCAACTGAGAGATAGGCCCGTCAAGCTTCGACCCACCATTCTGCATGTCCGGGCCGTGGTACGCATCAAGAGGGTCTTCTTGAGCTTGCTGAACTGTAGTAAGTTGGGGCTGAGTTGAAATTGCCCCGGTTTGGATTCCTGAATTATTGACAGGAGGAGGAACTGAAGTAGCTCCATCTCCAAGAGGTACATACCCCGGTGGAGTATAACCTGGAGGTAAACCATACACGGGCCACACCATGCTAGCCGGTTCAGTAGTAGCTGTTTCTGTATTCGCCGTTGGAGCTGGTGGCTGATTCTGCGTAGCCAACATTTCCAACACACGGTCCATTTTTGCTGCCAACTGGGAAACCTCTCCCTTCAGCTCACTATGCTGCTCTTGCCAATTTTCCATTACAAAGCTTGAAGCACTTCTCGTCCAATGTAGGTGTCGAGGGTAACGCTGAATAGATGGGAGAACGGCAATGAGATGATGCTTTTTATTATGTATGCAAATGCAGATGCATGTAAAGTTTATGTTTTTTTTTTTTATTTGATTTTCAGGGAATCGCGAATGTGCAATCAATGTAAACAATGCAGGATATAATCAAAAGATTCAAAATACCATTCAAATTTGTTTTAAAATCAATTCATTACATAATCTCTGAAAAGAGCAAAGTTACAAAAAATTCAAAATCCCAAAGGTTCATTACATAGTAAAACCTAGATACAAAACTAGAGTCCCTTCTTGGCTTTCTTGACGACGTTCCGGTACGCCGTCACAACTGCTCGGCAGTAACATACGAAATCCTTGACCGCACCTGAGATATTAAGAAAAGGGACCTCCACTTCGGCCATCCTCAACATCCGAGGCATCTCATCCAACACTGAGGTAGACACAAGCAACATCTTGTGGAAAGCTGTCCTCCATCTAGCCATATCTTGCAAAGACATCTCAATGACCACCTTGTGATGCTTCAAGTCTTTTTCTAAATGCTCAATTTGTTCCGCTACTTGAGTCATTTGGTCTTCATGGGCTCTCATGAGCTGAGCTAGACTTTCTTCATATCTCTTCATAGACTCCTTGTCTTTTTGCCTTTCTTGAGAATGAAGCCTTTCCTTCTTTTGCAACTCTAACTCTTTCTCTTGCTTGAGCCTCAGGTAGTCTTGCTTGACTTTCTTCAATTCTTGAGTCCTTTCCTCAAACTTCTTTCTCCATTCCCCTTGGGCGATCATGGCTTTGTTCCCAGTGTCGTACATATCATCATTGGAACGCTTTAAACCTTTGATTTCCTCCTTTAATGCCTTGATGCTCATATCCGAGCTTGTGAGGCCATCTTTGTACTTCTCTTCCCTCCCCTGAGCTTCTTTCACTTTCTTTTTGCACTCTTGAATTTCCTCATCCTTCGCGTCCCTTTCTCTTTTGAGGCTCTTCGCTTCCCCTTGGACATTGAAGCACTTGAATTGCAACTCTTCATTCTCTTTCTTAAGTTGTGCAATTTGGTTCCTCAAAGCATCAGCTTCTTCCTTTGAGATGGTGATGATGGGCTCAGGCTCTTCAACTACCCCAGGGACCACGGAACTGAAAGGGAGTTGGATGCAGAGGATACGATCCTTCACCCATTGGGTATAGGCTTCTCGAGCCAAGCAGTTATTTCTTCCTACCACAGACTTCTCAACTTTGAACCAAGCCTTCTTGATCCTACCCCAAAGCTCTAAGTCCACCATCTCTTTCTTGAGGACGAACGGTGTCAAAGTGATTTCAGAAGGAGCATCCACCATGGGGTAACCTAACTGGCGAAGAGAAAGGACATGGTTATAGTTAATACACCCTTGAGTTCCAACCAGAGGTACATTTGGGAAGTCCCCGCACTTGAGGAGTACTTTGGAAGATTCTACATGAGGAGAGTACCACCGGATATCCTTCTCGGTAAGGGAGTTCAATCTTTCTGACCACTTAAGACTTTCATTCTCTACCAAAGGCCCCTTGTCGGGCAAATGAGACATCAACCATTTTTGGACCAAAGGAGCACAACAAGAGATTTGTCCCCCTCTTCTTGTGCCGTTCCGATCATGAAGAGAGTAGAGGAAATCACCCAAAAGCGTAGGAGCAGGATTCTTAGTCAAGAACACCCCAATAGCAGTGAGGTCAATGAAGTCCTTCACGTTAGGAAACAATACCAACCCATAGATTAACAAGGCAAAAATAGCGTTGTAGGCTTTCCAATTTCCATTTGCCAATACAAGCTGAGCTTTGTCCTCTAATGCCTTTCTTGTAAACCCTTGAACACCTGTCTTGAGAACTTGGAATGGCATAGAATCTTGGTCCTCGAGTTGTAAAGCTAAAGCTAAAGCCTCCGGAGTCGGAACCTCTCTCAAATAACACGGCCCTTTATCCTTCTTGAGACCCAGAATGCTATCAAACTCCTCTATAGTGGGGAAGAGCTGGAAGTCACGGAAAGTGAAGCAACGAAGCGGAGGATCGTAAAACTGAGCAAAGGTACCCAGTGCCGTAGTATCAAGTTGGACATGTAGAAGGTCAATGATGGCACCATAATTTGACTGGAAGTTGCTTCTGCGAATGGATGTCAGTCTAGATTCCATAGCTATAAGTCCGTCAACCTTTGGGATCTTGAAACTGTAACTGTAAGTACCTCTTGTTTCCATATCCCTCATGTTTACAAAACAAAGTTTCCTTGATTCCCTGAAAACCAGATATGTATTTTTTTTGTATGAGTTTTTGTAAATGAATGCATGAATGCATGGATGCATGTATGCATGATACTTTGTAGCATAGTCTGTCACATAGAAGCAAAGGTTTAATTTATTTCTGAGGTCAAAAGGCTCAAAGTTACCTGCAACTCACCCCTCTCACATGTTGTTTTAAGTTTAACATGGTTGAATCACGGATCACCTCTTTGGAAACGATGCCGTTATTGCACGGCAAACGCGTCCAAAGAGGAATCTTTCGGGTTCTAAACAGAGGTCCCTAATAACAAGGTTTGGTTCTAGACCGGTTTACAAAAGGTCCCTAGGGTCACGGACTCTCCAAGAAAACACTGGCGCTAGCGAGACATACGTCAGGACGGCCAACATTTTCAAAAGAATCTACCCTAGGCGAGGTGATTATGCCAGCGCTCACGAGTCATACGTCAGGGAGGCCAGCATAAATACCCCTAGCTTAACTTAAGTTTTCCTCAAGCTCGGGTATAGAGCTTCACACAGTATCCACGTCACAAGGGCAAAAAGAAAAATAAAAGAAGGAGTAGAAGAAGAGAAACAGTCAATCCAAGCAGATATAATTGACAGAAAAATAAAAGATAAAGGCAAGATATTGCAAACGTGGCAAAGCAAACAAACAAACAAACCAACTAAACTGGGCTTAACTCTCTATAGTCCCCAGTGGAGTCGCCAGCTGTAGCGGGCTGGAAAATCACTTCCATTTTTCATACAATGAAGTCGCCATCGACGTTTATTTATCCCGTGAGGGGAAAGGAAAATATCGCTAAAACCTTGGTTTTGGTTCGGGAGTTGGTTATGCGAGAGGAAGGTGTTAGCACCCCTCGCATCCATCGTACTCGATGGGAACCGTTTAGGTGGTTTGGGGTTTGTTTGCGCAGGTTTATCAAATTAATCTGTCACTTGGCTTATCTCTACTTCGTTTCCAAATAAATTAAAAAAAAAGGTTTTTTATTAGTTGAGTTTGACGGTTGTAGGAGCCCGCTCCTACGTATTCCCTGGTGCAATGGGAAACTCAAAACTCACGTAGTTCTGGTAAAAAACTGTTTGTGTGGTTGGTTGGTTTTAGTGGATAACGTTTATTTCGTATTCCGCTGACACAACGACGCTTGTATGCTCTAATCAGAGGCTTAAGCTGTGTGTGTGTCAGAGGAGTAGATAAAACGTGTATCCATTGAAAAAGAGAGTTGAATGACGGATGTTGCTTATCTCGCATTCCGCTGATACAACGACACTTGTATGCTCTAATCAGAGGCTTAAGCTGTGTATGTATCAGAGGAATGGATAAAGCGTATATCCATGTTTTTCTGAAAGGAAGTTTGAGTAAGTGGAGGTTAGTTTTAACGCTTGATTAGGATGAGGATGGTCCCAAGATCACAAGTCATACGCCAGGGATAAGAACCATCCGGGGTGTGAAAAGTCATACGTCAGATCAACCCCTTTTCATCCTTGTTTATTATAAAAATCTCGACTTAACTTGATTAAGAAAGTATTTCAAAAGGAAAAAAGTCGAATGTTGGTTTATTTTAACGTTTTAGGATGAGGATAGTCCCAAGATCACGAGTCATACGTCAGGGATAAGAACCATCCGGGGTGTGAAAAGTCATACGTCAGATCAACCCCTTTTCATCATTGTTTATTATAAAACTCTTGATTTAATCAATAGTGAGGATAATCCCAAGATCACGAGTCATACGTCAGGGATAGGGATTATCCGGGTGTGAAAAGTCATACGTCAGATCAACCCTTTTTCACTATGTTTATTATGAAAGCAAGTCTCAAATTCAAATCAAACAGACCCAAGCATAGAAGGGGGGATGAGAAGTGAAGAAGCAGACATAAAGCAAGGACAAGTAGATGCTAAGGGAATGATGAAACATGAATGCAAATCATAGATAAAGATGCATGAATCATGGTGTAAAATAAATAAGGCATGAGATGCAATGATTTATGACTATATATAAAGCAGAAAAAATAATTATAGTAAAAGAATAAAGTTACGAGCAATTAAACAAATACGCGTAAACATAAATAAATACTCTAATACAAGCAGCACAAGGTTAACCTAAACTAATTAAAGCTAGACAAAATATTGTATAAGAGAAAGTAGCCCCAAAAGTACTTAGAAAAGTAATTTGGTTCACTTAAGTACTTATTCAAATAAGCTAAAATTAAATAACTACAAAATGACTTATGTAAATAAGCTAAATCAAAAATAAACAATTCTGGAAATTAATTAAACATCTCAGCACCTTGAATTGGGTCAATAAGCTTAAAAAGCTATTGCTCCAATAAGTGCTTTTGGAATAATAAAAAATAATCAAATGCGCTAGATTAATTTAAATAAATAAGTTAAGACTTAACATAATTAATGAACCATGAAATAAAACTTTTTAGCATAACCAAAATAACCAGAATAGCTTAAATAAGCCATTGGCTAAATAAGTGCTTTTTGAATAAGCTGAAAATAAATTAAAATTAAGTTCAATACAGAGGGGGGGTGCAAATAAAGAAGACACGCAAAACAGGGGGGGTGCAGATAGCATCTCTGGGCTGAAAAGCCCAGTCAAACAAAAAACAAAAAAAAAAAACAGAAGTCAACAAAAAATAAATCTTGTGTGGCGCACTATCAAGTGACAGTGTGCGCCTCAGGCTCAGATCTGTTGGATCTGTTGACTAGAACAGTCAACATGATCCAACGCGCGTGGATCAGCAAGGATCCAACGCACCAGATCTCCTCTCGCCATCCAACGGCTGAGATAATTAACAGACAATAAAAATAAAATAAAAACACTGCGTGATCAGGTGCGGAGCTGCATGAAGCAAAACGCGCGCCCCTCACATCATCGCCGTCAGATCTCATCTGAATGAGATCTGACGGCTCCGTTATAAAGCTGGGATCAACGCACAGGACTTAACCAGAAGATCTAACGGCTCAGATTCAAACTCAGCGAAGAAGAAGGACTATCGTGCAGTCGTCTTCTCCGGTGAGCTCCACCGTCTCCGGCGACGGCTCCGGCCACCGGAGTTTTCAAAACTCCATAAAAACAGGTGATATATACATGGTTTTGCTCGTTTTTTTACGTAGATTTCAAATATGCAAAGAGTTTTTCACGAATCGTTATAAAAACGCAAAAACGAAGAGAAACATTTTCAAAATCAAAACGCAAAGTTATGATTCAGGCCAAAATAAACAAAACTAGCAAACCAGAAAGCTTCTAAACATCAAAAGAAGATGAATGGTGTAGTTATTTACCTGAATAGACTTCTGAATCGTCCTATTTGAGCTTGTCTTTCTCCTTGGTGCCGTGGTTGCTCTTCACTCCAATTCCTGCACCTTTTTGCACAGAAAATGGTTGCTTCCTTCCTCTGGGTACGTGATAAAGGTGTTTTGATGGATAAGTTATGAGCTTGAGGTGAGATTGTGAGGTTTGAAATTTTAAGAATGGAAGAAAAAATGGAGTGTTTTCTCTTTACTGTAGCAGCGCCGTTTTTCTCTTTCTTCTAACCTAGGGCTCTGAAAACAATGCTTCTATTTATAGGGTGAATTAGGGTAAGGAAGTGGTGATTAGAGAGAGTTGGTAGGGGTAAAAATGTGATCTTATTCTTTGATATTTTTTTTGGTGTACTATGGTTTGATTTTTGTTTGTACTAAATGATGATGTGTTAATAAGAATGAAATATTCTATTCCTTATGGTGAGGTGTAAGAAAAATGATTGGAGAAATTGTTCCTCTTTGGATTTTTTCATTTTGGGGAATAAAACAAAAATTAAAACAAATAATATATAAAATAAAATAAAAGTGCAAAAATAAAATATGCATGAAGGAATTATGATTATGTGAAGTATTTGTGGATCAAGAATGGAAGAAAATAGAATTGAAATTTGAGTTTTAAAAGGTTTCTTGAAATGCAAGTAACCAATTAAAAATAAATAAAATAGAAAAAATGTAAGGGCAAAATGGTAAAATTTTGTCTTTTATGATCATGCTAAGTCATAATCATGCAAGAAAAATAATTCCATGTATTTTTGTGTCAACATTGATTTTTGAAATCAAAATTGGTTTTGCTGACTTATTTCAAAAGGTGCAAAATATCATAGGGGCAAAATTGGAATAAATAAAAAATGAGGGGCAAAATGGTCAATAAAAAAAGTATGGGGCAAAATTAGGGTATGACAGACATAAAGCGAAATTAATAAATATGCATGCAATGCAGGTTTCTCATTTATATTTACATTGGTTCCTAAATACATTCTAAATCACAATAATTAAATGAAATAAATAAATAATAATAAAAATAAAATAAAAAGTAAAAAGGGGTGCAAAGAGGAAGAACAGAGGGGTGCGTTTAGCAGTTGACAGTGAGGAATAGCACAAACCGTCCGATTAAATCAGACAGACATAATCTGATCACCAACCAAGCAATCTGGGCCGCTTGATGGTTGATCAAGTGTGTGAGCATTGATGGTGCATGAGGATGCGGTGGACTGGCACGCACACGATTGACAGGACCTATATGTTTGTAAACTGACGGAACCACTTTCAATTTGAATTGTTTTTCTCTTTCTTGTTCTTTCTCTCTCTCTGTTCTCTCATCTCTCTCTATCACTTGTTCTTCATTCATCAAGAACATATGAAGATTTCGGTGATGGTGCATGAGGATGCGGTGGACTGGCACGCACACGATTGATAGGACCTATATGTTTGTAAACTGACGGAACCACTTTCAATTTGAATAGTTTTTCTCTTTCTTGTTCTTTCTCTCTCTCTGTTCTCTCATCTCTCTCTATCACTTGTTCTTCATTCATCAAGAACATATGAAGATTCCGGTGGTGGTGGGGCGACCGGCGCGGCGGCGCCACCACCGGAGAAAAAAAAACTCTTTCTTTCTTTAAAAAAAATACCTTTTTTCTAAAATCCTTTTTTATCTAGATTTTGGATTTCAAGTTAGTTTTTAGAAAAAATGCTTGAGAAATCCGAAATCTAAATTTTAAAATGGAAAAGAAAAAAAACACAAAGTCTCTACCTTTCTTTTTCGCCTTCGGTTCAGATTTATTTCTGTTTGTTGTGTTGATGGAGTTTCGTGTTGATGTTTGGTTGTGGGTGAGTTTTTTGGTTTTGGTTTATAGTTGATGGTTTTATGATAGTGAGATGGATGCTGTGAAGTTGGATTGATTGTGCGGCTGCAGAGAAATTTTGGCTTTGAGGTTTTTTGTATTTTTTTGTTGCTGTGATTTTTTGGCTCCTCCCATTTTCTGTGTGTGAGGCTTTCTTTATGCTCTTGCAGATTCATCAACTTAGGAAAGAAATTCATGAGCATTAATTCCCATTTGATCTTGTCTGATTCTGTGTTGACTGATCTGAACTGTGATTGTGGCTGGAATTGAGATTGAGCAGCAGCGTGTGAGTTGTACTGTGTTGGGCTGAGAATCGGATCAGACTGAATTTGGACCAAAATGAAGTAAATAAAAAAAAACAATAATATAATATAAAGAAATAAAAATTAAATAGGTGAGACTAAATGTGGAGGCAAGCGCCCCTCTCTTATTAGAAGTAGTAACTAAAAAATAATTTCTAATAATAAAAAATAAACAAAAGACAAATAATAAAATGGAATAAAAAATAAACCAAAAAAAGATGAGGTATTTTAAAATACCTCTCTGCCGAAATTTTGTCAGAAACGACGAAATATTCCGGTTTATTAGACAACTAAAAAAAAGAAAATTGGTCAAAAAATGGGGTATGACAGATGCCCCTATTTAAGTTTCTTCGATCGGAGAAAAAGAAAAAAGAATTTTGATTTGTTTCGACGGGTCGAAGAGACTTAAATACAGAGTACACCATTTTTTGACCAAATTAGCTGTTTAAATGCTATGAACAATACCCGAGTCCGTTAAAGGAATGGTCCAACTCCGATGGGGAAACAACACAGTTTCACTGGGGATAAGCTGCCTACTATCGCATGATAGCCTAATCAAGACAGATGTTACCTACTACCGTATTGATAGCTTAATGAAGGTAAACGAAAAATTATAGATGTGACCTACTACCATATGGATAGCTTAATGAAGGCATATGAATAATGATAGATATGACCTACTACCGTATGGATAGCTTAACGAAGACGAGTGACAAATATTGCCTACTATCGTATTGATAACTTAACGAAGGCAAATGTTACCTAATACCGTATGGATAGTTTAATAAAGGTAAATGAGAATGGCAGATATGGCCTACTACCGTATGGATAGCTTAATGAAGGCAATGAGAAATAATAGATATGACCTACTACCGTATAGATAGCTTAATGAATGTATATGATAGAAGTTACCTACTACCGTATTGATAGCTTAATGAAGGTAATGAAAATGATGAGACACTGTCTACTACCGTATGGATAGCTTAATGAAGACATATGTTACCTACTATCGTATTGATAGCTTAATGAAGGTATATGATAGATGTTACCTACTACCGTATTGATAGCTTAATGAAGGTAATGAAAATGATGAGACACTGTCTACTACCGTATGGATAGCTTAATGAAGACAAGTGACAAATATTGCCTACTACCGTATTGATAGCTTAACGAAGGCAAATAAAAATGATGCCTAGTACCGTATGGATAGCTTAACAAAGGCAATGAGTAATGATACCTACTACCGTATGGATAGCTTAATGAAGGTATATGACAGATATTACCTACTACCGTATGGATAGCTTAATGAAGGTAATGAAAATGATACGACATTATCTACTATCAATGACTTGATAGCTTAAAGAAGACAATGACAAATATTACCCACTACCGTAATGGTAGCTTAATGAAGGTAATGAAAAATGATGGATACTACCTACTATCATATTGATAGCTTAATGAAAGTATGATTTTTTAGTAACATCTCTTGACCAGACACACTGGGGATGTCACTTCTTGAGGAAATTTGAATATGTTTGTGCAAGTTGTTCACATGAGGGGAATGCCCCTTGCTGTTTGAGACCAAGATTTAATCTAGGAATGAACTGGAGAGATACGATCAAATAAGACTATATGCCCGATGAGGAAAGAACTCAACTGGGATTCTCCATCCGTGTAATGGGAATGGAAGTAACTGAAACAACCTTCTTCCACGAGGACTGAACTCGGTGGGGAATTTGAAAAGGATATGTACTTTTCTGCTTATGGCTGACACTCTAAGTGGAGAGAATGACACGCCCGCCCTATTTTCAGGGATAAACAAGACAAATGATTTAACTAGACTTCGAGGAGATGCAAAATAACGTATGAATGATGTGAATGTATATGCTATGTATGAATGATGTACGTATGTATGTATGTATGTATGTATGTATGTATGTGACAGGTGTAGACATGACAAGTGAGATTGGAGTGTACGGAGATCACAACACAAATACTCGGCAATCCTTAACATGGTGAAGATATTATAGGATGTATACAACATGCCACTGATGGAGCAAGTTCCGGTAATGAGGCTTAAACTTTGCAGGGAAGAAGACGCTTCTTGGGGAGAAGACCACACATTAATCAGAAATCTGAATCGAAGTTCAGATGGAGATATCGGGCTTAAAATTCCACTGGTAGATAAGAAGTCGCCATTTGTAAACCAAACCAGAGTGTTCTTCCATTGGCTTGTAACAGTCATCATGCTTCTTCTTTTATTTTTATTTTGAGGATCCCTAACTTTTGCCTGGACTGCCTTTTCAGGTTTTCAGTCCACCGGGAGTATATTTCCTTTTTTGGTGCCCCTAATTTTTGCCTAGACCGCCCTTTTGGGTTTTCAGTCCATCGGGACGCTCTCTATTGCCTAAGCCGCCTTTTCAGGTTTTCGACTTAGCGAGCCATTTTTTTTATATTTTTTTATTTTTGACTGCATAATCATTTACAGGATGCGAGAGTTCATAGTCACTGACTTGAATCCTTGAAGGATGTGCCCCTAGATATAAGGCCCCCTGATTGCATGATCCTGAGATAACTTGCCCCTGGTTTGGAGCGTTCTGAGGCGGTTCATCCTTGATCAGACCATTCGCTCGAATTTCTTTGGTGCCAAATATAGATTTGCAAACAAAATTGTTTCTTTTGAAAAGTATTTCCAATGCAATGCACATGCAAGTTTTGGAATCAAAAAATTAAAGGGAGAACACATGTGGTGTGTATAAAAGATAATTGCTCAATAGGTGGAGTCAGTTTGACAACAATTTTGCTGAATATGCTTCCAAAGTGAACCTAGCTTCAATTATGTCTTTAAAGGGTTATAACGTGGCCTGGTTCACGGTTTCTGAAAAAAATAGATTATTAGGCTCAAAGTTTTATTTTAACCCACCCATTCTCCTTTGATGATCTTCATTCCTAAATTCAATTAATTAGGCAGACGCCTTTATTGACAAGAGAAATTTTGGCAATGATGTTTCAGACCGACGCTTCGGTCAGAACTCTGATGAGGTTCTTGAAGTGACAGTCACTTTTCATTTACAAGCTTGGTTAACTTTTAATCCCTTATTTTTGCATGGACCAATTCCTTTGGATTTTGTGGTCCATCGGGATGCCCTAATTTTTGCCTAAGTCTTTTTACTTAGTGGGCTCATTTTTTTTTTTTATGTAGGAGGATTGTGATTGCCACGAATTATAGTGAGTTTTGTCCTCTCATGACCTCTCCCATTTTGGATGTATTAATCCTCTTGCGGTGGGATGTATCATTGAATCAATTGTGTTGAGGTTTTTAATTGTTGGCTTCATTTTGGTAAAATAAGCCTTTGTCCAAGATGTTGAATCAAATGTTACAACATCAGAACCTGACGTGTGTGCGCGCGAGCTGGTGCGAGCTGGCGTATCTTTTGTGCACATTTTATTTTAAGAGAAGATCTTTTCTCTTTATTCAGTCCTTGTGTGTGCATTAAGGAAGGTTTTATTTTCTAAACAGATCTTTTGTTTAAAGATTGTTTTAGAAATTATTGTGAAGATTTGTTTTAAAAAACATATCAAATCTTTTAAAGATATGGTTTTATTTTATATTTGTGAGCTGGATATATTTCTGGAAAGAATCTCTTGGAGCCCAAGTTATCAGCTATATAAGGAAGACTCAAGACCTAGTTTTCCTCACCGAAACCAATGTATTAAAATGTAGACTTTTAGGGTTTCGTGTCTATGTAAGCCTTGTGCTTTAGATTTGTGCGCCTTTCTTGTATCGATTGATGCAAGCTTAGGACATAGGTTATTGTAATCTGCTTCCAAACCTTTAGGTAAGAAGCTAGAGTAGTTTGCACTCCAAAACCTTTAGGTACGGAGTATAGAAGCTTTTGGTATACTCGCATGAGTATAGTTTTCTTGAAGAGTGTCTTCACACATGTTTTATGTACCCCAACCTTTGATAGGTTGGTCAGAACCCTTGTTGGGATTACAAGGAAGAGGAAGTGAGATGGTGCATCTCAGATCTAGGCTAAGACCCTAGGTTGTAAACAATAGGGGAGTTGCTAGATGGGAAGGGCATAAACTTGAGGGTTTTGTCATCAGTCTAGGGCTATTGAGTATTGGTTACATTCCTGGATTGGTATCCCCCAGATTAGGTTGCTGTTTGCGCTGAACTGGGTTAACAAACCTCTGTGTGTTGTTTATCTTCTTGCTGTTTACTGTTTATACTATTGTCCATTGTATTTTTACGTTGGCACGATGTTGGAACATCATATACCACATCTATGACCAGCGTGCCAGAATTTCAATTGGTATCAGAGCAGGCATCCTGTTCTGTTTCTGGGTGAGATCCATGGAAGATACTTTCTGGCTTTATGGACAAGGAAGAAGAAGATGTGCTTGTTGCTCCGATACTGTTCTTGTGGTATGCTGAAGTTGAGGGGGAGCATACGTTTTGATATTGAGGGGGAGAGCTTTGTGAGGCTGAATATGTCAAATTCCGCTGTTGTATGCCTCTGATGTTGCTAATACATCTCTCCAGTTTATATGGCTTAGTCAAGAATTATTTTAGCCAAAATTTGCCAAAGGGGGAGATTGTTGAGGTTTTTAATTGTTGGCTTCATTTTGGTAAAATAAGCCTTTGTCCAAGATGTTGAATCAAATGTTACAACATCAGAACCTGACGTGTGTGCGCGCGAGCTGGTGCGAGCTGGCGTATCTTTTGTGCACATTTTATTTTAAGAGAAGATCTTTTCTCTTTATTCAGTCCTTGTGTGTGCATTAAGGAAGGTTTTATTTTCTAAACAGATCTTTTGTTTAAAGATTGTTTTAGAAATTATTGTGAAGATTTGTTTTAAAAAACATATCAAATCTTTTAAAGATATGGTTTTATTTTATATTTGTGAGCTGGATATATTTCTGGAAAGAATCTCTTGGAGCCCAAGTTATCAGCTATATAAGGAAGACTCAAGACCTAGTTTTCCTCACCGAAACCAATGTATTAAAATGTAGACTTTTAGGGTTTCGTGTCTATGTAAGCCTTGTGCTTTAGATTTGTGCGCCTTTCTTGTATCGATTGATGCAAGCTTAGGACATAGGTTATTGTAATCTGCTTCCAAACCTTTAGGTAAGAAGCTAGAGTAGTTTGCACTCCAAAACCTTTAGGTACGGAGTATAGAAGCTTTTGGTATACTCGCATGAGTATAGTTTTCTTGAAGAGTGTCTTCACACATGTTTTATGTACCCCAACCTTTGATAGGTTGGTCAGAACCCTTGTTGGGATTACAAGGAAGAGGAAGTGAGATGGTGCATCTCAGATCTAGGCTAAGACCCTAGGTTGTAAACAATAGGGGAGTTGCTAGATGGGAAGGGCATAAACTTGAGGGTTTTGTCATCAGTCTAGGGCTATTGAGTATTGGTTACATTCCTGGATTGGTATCCCCCAGATTAGGTTGCTGTTTGCGCTGAACTGGGTTAACAAACCTCTGTGTGTTGTTTATCTTCTTGCTGTTTACTGTTTATACTATTGTCCATTGTATTTTTACGTTGGCACGATGTTGGAACATCATATACCACATCTATGACCAGCGTGCCAGAATTTCAAATTGAAAGACTACCCTGCCCCTGGTTAAGATTAAGGGTTTTTGAAAAATAGAAAGAACACCGACTTCAGGCTCGAAGGGGTCGATTATGGATTATCTCCTTATATCTTCAGTGATTGGGAAATGAAACAATGCCTTACATCATCAACCGGGTCTTACTAATCAAAGCATATATCAACAAATTTATCATTTAATTTACATCATTCTCCCCTCAAGTTTATTAACGAACAAGAAAAATAGTGAATATGAATGGATGGATTCCAAAACATGCATGCTCATTTTATTAAAATAGTGATCAAAAGTACAATTTGAAAAGCAGATGAATACTCGGCGAGAAAGAAATTATAACTTGCAGTGAAAACAAAAAAGCACTCTAACTTTAGGAAGCACTTTTTCTCTCATTTGGGTTCAGATTCTTTGAAGGAGAGAATGTTAGCCCGAATCAACTTTTGAACCTCAGCCTTTAAAGCATAACAACGCTCAATATCATGGTCGGGTGCCCCTTGATGGAAAGCACAGAAGTGATCAGATCTATACCACCTAGGCAATGTTGCAGGTACTGGAGGAGGTGTTCTAGTTTGAACCAGATTCTTATCAATCAAAACAGGAAGTAGCTCCGCATAGGGCATTGGGATCGGATCAAACTGAGGCGCCCTTTGGGTATGATTCTGATTGTTGAATTGTTGCGGAGCCTGATGTTGCGGCTGATATTCTGAATTGGCCGCAGGTGTGACAACAACAACATGATGTTGTTGGTAATTACCTCCTTTTGGTTTTCCTTGGGCCACCAGACCAACCTCTGGCTCTTTCTTTTTCAGGAAATTATTGCCGAACTTCTTTGCACTGTTAGTCGGGGCATTCTCAATCGCCAAACGTCCTTCTCGGACTCCTTCCTCAAGACGCATCCCCATTCCTACCATCTCGGTAAAATTGTTAGGCGCGCTGGCAACCATTTTCTTGTAATAGAACGGGCTGAGAGTGTTGAGAAACAGCTTGGTCAACTCTTTTTCCTCCAAAGGTGGACGGATTTGTGCAGCAAGTTCTCTCCACCGCTGTGCATACTCTTTGAAAGACTCTTTTTCTCTTTGAGACAAAGCCCGAAGTTCATCCCTATCAGGGGCCAAGTATGAATTGTAGTTGTATTGCCGATTAAAAGCACTGGCTAGGTCATTAAAGGTGCAGATATCAGTACTATCTAGGTCCATGTACCACCTTAGTGCGGCACCAGTCAAACTGTCCTGAAAATAGTGGATGAGTAGCTTGTCATTGTCGGTCTGAGTTGACATCTTTCTAGCATACATCATTAGATGAGCTCTAGGGCAAGTGCTTCCCTTATACTTCTCAAAGTCCGGGACCTTGAATTTATGAGGAATCACAACATTGGGAACCAAGCAGAGTTCGTGCGCATTTTGACCAAACAATTCATTTCCTCGGAGAGCCCTCATCTCTCGTTGCATTTCATTGTATTTGTCTTGTAGGTCATCAACTCTATCAAAACTCCTACACTTTCGGAATGAAAGATAGGTCCATGATCTTGCAGATTAGTGTGGGTCAGAGGTGTTGAATAGGTCACCATAGCTTGAGGACATGATCTGCCGGGCTGAGGAACCGACACTTCTTGCTGAAAACCAGAGGCTTGAATTTTAGAAACTGCAGGGCGAAACCCTTCACTGAACACGTACAGCGGCATGCCCCATGGGTAACCTTCTGGCATAGTATGTTGAGGAGTAGTAGTAGACACAATTGAGGTTGGCTGAACCACAGAAACACCGGTAACTTGAGGGGCCGATGTCTGAGCTTGAGTAGCCAACACAACAGTCATCATAGCAGTCAACTTCTCTATCTCCCCTTTCATAGACGTCAACTCTTCGCGAAGCGCCTGATTCTCTTGCTCAAGTTGATCCATCTTTTTCCTTATGTTTGATCAAGTTCTGTAGGTACGAGTAGACTTGTAATGGATACGTCGGGCCACTTTTCCCTTGACTGGGGCAGAAAGAAAAGAAGAATATGAGACTCGGTTTCGAGACTTATGAATGTAGTATGATGCATGATATGCTATATAAAAGAGACGGTTTTTTTTTATTTTTTTCAAAGGACTTTGAGGTGATAAGGCAATTGTGAACATCATGAAATATTACTTTTCAAAATAAGTCTGACAAAATATATGGTGTTTACAAGGTCATCCCTCTAAGTCAGTTGGAAATTAATGGAAAAAAGTTTTTTCATGGATGCATGAATGCATGATGCATGTTGGGAAAGATGATAGAATAATCTATATAGGAGGGCTCCCTAAAGTAGGGTGGTTCTAAGCATTTTTACCCAATCCCCTCACATGTAGGATCTAGGGGTTTTGTTTGTTTAAGGTCGGCAACTAAGGTCATAGACCCCATGAGACTTTTCACAAGATTGGGCTAGCCACCTCTTGGTGAGATCTCGCAAGGGTCTCCCTTAGATAGGATCGTTGGGTTCTAAAAAGGTCCCTAGAGTCATTGACCATGTTCAAAATTTCGCCAAGAGGATGGGCTAGCCAATTCGAGACGAACCTTTTGAACAGGTCTACTCTAGGCGGAGTCTTCATATGTCGCCAATTGGGATGTACATCCCATGGGCTCATACTACGCAACATCCTTACTTATACTTATATTTTTTCTCAAGCTCGGGTATAGAGCTTCACTCACCACTCAAGAGCCCAAAATAATTAAACAAATATATACATATATACAAGCAAATAAAACAAACAGCACAAAAATATAAACAAGTTAGGCTCAACCCTCTTGGGGGAATCCCAAGTGAAGTCGCCATTTCTGTCGCGGTGATTTTTGGATATCAAACTATTGATTAGTTTGACTCACAAATTTATGATTCACCACCGAGCTTTTATTTTTTCCAAGGAAAAGGGGAAAAGTTCGAAATAACCCTATTTTTAGAGATTAAAGGTTCGGGGGTTGGTTACGTTAAGGGAAGGTATTAGCACCCTAAACGTCTATAGTAATCTATAGGAACCTCTTGTTTTTATTTATCTTTGTGCTAAAATTATTTGTTTGCTTGTAAAGAAAAATATCTGAAAAGTTAAGGTGATGACTGAAAAAGAAAAGAAAAATGTTATTTTTGTTGATTTGGGAAGACGCAAAGTCTTTTGCAGTACGTACCCGTGAGGGATCAAAACCTCGTAGTTCGGGGTAAAAAGAGTGAAAATGGTTTGTTGATATTTTTTAGTTTTTGTGAAAATGTTTTAAAATAAAAGCCAAGCGGCAAAAATGGTTTTGAATTTGTTTTTGTATTTTTTAATTTTTTGAGAAAAAAGGTGTTTAAATATATTTACATGAATTAAAAATTTATTATGAAAAATGTTTTGAAAAAGTCTCTCGACGAATATCGAGGTTTTTTATGAAAGAGATTCTTTTTTGAAAATGGGTTTTGAGTTTTTGAATGTTTTTGTCTTTTTATTATTTAAAAGAAAAAAGTGAAGCGCGAATGAAATAAACTAAACATGATAAATTAAACGCGAGAGATTTCATAATGACGTTGAATCAATATGAGAAACCTCTTTTCCTTGGAATTACTACGCTATTATTTTTGGTGTTTTCGTTTTTGACATAAAGCGAAATAAATATGCATACAATGCAGGTTTCTTATTTATATTTACATTGGTTCCTAAATACATTCTAAATCACAATAATTAAATGAAATAAATAAATAATAATAAAAATAAAATAAAAAGTAAAAAGGGGTGCAAAGAGGAAGAACAGAGGGGTGCGTTTAGCAGCTGACAGTGACGAATAACACAAACCGTCTGATTAAATCAGACAGACATAATCTGATCACCAACCAAGCAATCTGGGCCGCTTGATGGTTGATCAAGTGTGTGAGCATTGATGGTGCATGAGGATGCGGTGAACTGGCACGCACACGATTGACAGGACCTATATGTTTGTAAACTGACGGAACCACTTTCAATTTGAATTGTTTTTCTCTTTCTTGTTCTTTCTCTCTCTCTCTCTGTTCTCTCATCTCTCTCTATCACTTGTTCTTCATTCATCAAGAACATATGAAGATTCCGGTGGTGGTGCGGCGACCGGCGCGGCGGCGCCACCACCGGAGAAAAAAAAACTCTTTCTTTCTTTAAAAAAAATACCTTTTTTCTAAAATCCTCTTTTATCTAGATTTTGGATTTCAAGTTAGTTTTTAGAAAAAATGCTTGAGAAATCCGAAATCTAAATTTTAAAATGGAAAAGAAAAAAAAACACAAAGTCTCTACCTTTCTTTTTCGCTTTCGGTTCAGATTTATTTCTGTTTGTTGTGTTGATGGAGTTTCGTGTTGATGTTTGGTTGTGGGTGAGTTTTTTGGTTTTGGTTTATAGTTGATGGTTTTATGATAGTGAGATGGATGCTGTGAAGCTGGATTGATTGTGCGGCTGCAGAGAAATTTTGGCTTTGAGGTTTTTTGTATTTTTTTGTTGATGTGATTTTTTGGCTCCTCCCATTTTCTGTGTGTGAGGCTTTCTTTATGCCCTTGCAGATTCATCAACTTAGGAAATAAATTCATGAGCATTAATTCCCATTTGATCTTGTCTGATTCTGTGTTGACTGATCTGAACTGTGATTGTGGCTGGAATTGAGATTGAGCAGCAGCGTGTGAGCTGTACTGTGTTGGGCTGAGAATCGGATCAGACTGACTTTTGACCAAAATGAAGTAAATAAAAAAAACAATAATATAATATAAAGAAATAAAAATTAAATAAATGAGACTAAATGTGGAGGCAAGCGCCCCTCTCTTATTAAAAGAAGTAACTAAAAAATAATTTCTAATAATAAAAAATAAACAAAAGACAAATAATAAAATGGAATAAAAAATAAACCAAAAAAAGATGAGGTATTTTAAAATACCTCTCTGCCGAAATTTTGTCAGAAACGACGAAATATTCCGGTTTATTAGACAACTAAAAAAAAGAAAATTGGTTAAAAAATGGGGTATGACAATGTTGATTCATGATGATGTTTTCTCATTATTGTGCTATACAAAATGATTATATTCGTATATGAGTATACATTCTTTCGTTAGTAAAAAATCTATGTTATATGAAATAAGTGTGATTGTTTATGCATATGTCGTGAATATGAATGTTGTGATAATTTATTTATGATGATATGTATGTATTCACGTAATTACTTGCGAATTTATGAATATGAATGAAATAGTGCGATTACTTGAATACTTTAACACGATGATTATTGGTGAATTGCACGTATTTTGATTTCTTGTTGATTATGCATGATTTGTTAATACTTGAATTGCTATGAGTCTTATGAGAAAAATGTGATAATTGTATAAATTCACATGTTGGTAGTTAATTCATGTTTATTATTATGCCTCTATGTTTGATATAACTTAATTGCTCAGATTATGAAATGTTGTGTCATGCTGTTGTGCAATGTAGTATAGACACTTGTGCGTTTGATTTGTCTTACAAATATTTATTGTTAATCATTGTTGAAGTATTTTGAAATTATTTAAGTGATAAGTATGCTTAGAATGATTTGTGTTTGATGGATAATGATATGCACTATATTCGTAAATTGTCGCAATGTCTTTTAGGGAGTTGTTAATTGTATCATTCTTTCTTTTAAGAAATTTTGAGAATGAATGAATTCAACGTGATGCGAAATTTGATGATCTTATTTGATTAGGTTGATTACCATGCTAAGTTAATTGTTTCCTTGCATGATTTATGTATATGAATGTGAATCCTTGAGTTACTTAGAATTCGATGTTATGAAATGTTTGTTCTTTTACCATGACCAAACTCTTAGATTGATGATTTAAGAATGAGAGATTTAATGTAGGTAAATTGTGTGTCCCTGTGTAGATTATACATGTGATGGTGATGTGTTATTTTTGAATTATTGAGATTTTAGATGAATACAACATGATAGATTAATTGTAGATTATTTGAATATCCTTTACCATGATTCCTATGTGAGTAACTATAAGAATTGTGCATTGTGAATGAATCTTTCAAATGTGCTATTTTCATAAACATGTTTTCATGACTTTACGGATTTGTCAAATTGTGATATCCTCTTTTGATGAATTTTGAAATGTATGAATCTATGTGTGAATGACCTATGTCTCCATAAATGTTTCTCTTAGTAGTCGTTACACGATTTTAAATGCGATGTTTTGTAAGAATGTACGTGTTTGGTAAGAATGGTTGATGCCACCATCATGATTGTTGACTATCTATCGACAAATTGAGGAACTGGCCGTCCTTGATCTCTTGTTGATAATAGACGAAATTGTGTTGACTGGGAGAAACTAATTTTGTCAAACTTTAGTAGCATCTAGAGTTTACTAAGAGATTAGAAAAATGATTTTTATAGAATGTATTGACCGTGGTTTGTGAACTTGAAATTTTGCGATGAATATGTATATGTGATGATTATAAATGATTTTGTGAGATTGAGTTATTTGGTAATCCATGATATGTTTAGAGTTATGCTAGTTTCGTAATTTAGTATGACTTTATTATGTGCGCATCAATGACATGAGAGTTTGTATTTTGTGGAGTTAATCCTAGTTTTAAATTGTGTTGAAGCCATAACTTGGAGTGTGAGGCATGTTATTTTGTTGATTGAAATATCATATCATTATGTGTATATAATTTGTAACAATATGATGTAGTGCCATGATTAGGACTTGTCCATTTTAAATTGATTGATCTATGATTCTTGAGCTTGGAAGTTGTAACTTTTGTGTGAAATTTTCGAGGATGAAAATTCTTTAAGGGGGGTAGAGTTGTAACACCCCAAATCTTATATTTTATTATATTTGATTAATTGATGTTATTTAATTAATTGTGTATGATAATTGGTATGTTTTATATGTATTAATTAGTTGTTACATTTATGTTTGTTAATAATGGGCCTTATGAGTATTGGACTTAATTAGAATGAATAAGAGTTTGTGGTTGAATTAAGGGTAATATAGTAATCTAGTGTGAGTTAGTGGATTGTGTAAAGATAAGAGTGACATTTTGGTTATTATCTTAAAGGATAGAGTATCTTGAAGAGGAAGTAGTGACAATTGTGTAAATAGTACAAGAATTTGTGGTAAGAGTAAAGTTGAGATTGTGAGTGGAATTTGTAGTGTAATTAAGGGTAGAGTGGGGATTTAACAAAACCTAAGAAAGGGTTATATAAAGGAATAGTTTTTATGAGAGGTAGAGTTGTTGTTGTTTGTCATAAAATTGAGAGAAAGAGAGATTGAGAGGTAGAGAGAGGGAGCTAATAGAAGAGAAAAGAAGAGAAAGAAGCTTAGAGAAAGGAAGAGAGAAAGAGAAGAAAAGTCATAGATAGAATTGAAGATTGGGAATTCTAGAAGTGTTGAGCATAGATGAATCCAACTAATCCAAGGTAAGAGGCTTAGATAATATAGCTTTGAGTGATCAAAGAGAGGGGAGTTTGTCTATGACTCCACACCCAAACTCTCTTCACTCTTTTTGGATTTTGGGAAGAAAATGGTTTTGGGAATGTGTTTATAATTGAAGCTTGATAATGACTCATGTATATTATGCTTCTACTTATGATTGTAGTGTGAAATCCATGATAAAGTTAATTACGTGAACTTTGATTTTGATTGATTATGTCATAAATGGATTTTATGAGTTAATACATGAAAATCATTACTTTTGGATGAAATGATGTTTATTTGAGTTGAATATTGTACTTCTATACTTGAAATGATTATAAATGATTAAAGTTGCTTCCTTTATGTGTTTCTATGCATTAGATAATGATTTAAGAACCTTTGAGTTAATGGGTTTCAACTTGTATTTTGGAAAATCAAGGAATTGTGTAAGAAAAACTATCTTTTAGAAAATCGGAAGAAAGATCGTCATTTTTGACCCCTTTGGACTTCGAATTGGAATTTTGTTAAACATGAAAGTTGTAGGTCTCGTTCTTAGCTTTCCAACGCATGTTCACCCATCGCATTTGGATCAACGTAGCCCGAGTTATGTCCGATTTGGTAAAGCAGACCTGTCAAGCTCGCCCCGGCGAGTTGGTGGCCAGTGCAGGGCGAGTTCCCCTTCTACTCCTTGCCTTAGCTCGCCCTGGGCTCGCCCGGCGAGTTCAGCAGCCCCGAAACCTATCTTTTCTTGAAAAATATGATGTTTATACTTATACTATGATTGTATTATGATCCTACGATGATTATATGATATATATGACTTTAAATTGAGTCGCGGATGATGAATTGAGTTGCGATATTGTACATGCTAATTAACAATGGTTAATGTGCATGTTGAGATGAGATTATGTTGATGATGATAGATAATTAGTAATAATGTGTCATGATTAATGATGTATGAGGATTAGTTAATAATGTATGTTGATTAGCTAATGATGTGTGTGTTGAACAAGTGACTCCAAAAACACAAGAGGGGGGTGAATTGAGTGATTAAAATTTTTAAGTAAAAAGTAATTCAAAAAGATTTAACAAAATAGAAGTAAAGTACTTGAATTTAAATGTAAATAAAATGCAATAGAATAATTAAAAGAAAAAAAAATAAAGACAAAAAGTAAATTGCAGCAAATAAAGAGATGAAAGGAATAGAAAAGGACACAAGCGAGTTATCATGGTTCGGCCAAAAAACTAACTATGGGCCTACTCTAGTCCCCAAGGAAAGCACCTTGAGATTTCACTAAAAAGAACAAAGCTTTTGAAACAGGATTAGCTTAAAACCTTTACAATCGAGAACTCTCAACACAAACAATGGGATATCACCTCCCTTGTGCAAGAGCCTCTAAAACAAGAGATATCACCTCTCTTGAAATCCTTGGAATCACACCCAATACAATATAAAAACAAATTACAAGATTATTACACCAAAGTGTAGATAAAAACTATTTGAAGCTCAAAAATAATACAACTGAAACTATGTAGTAAAAGCTCTCAAGAAAAATAATTAACGTGAATAAAATAGCAATGAGAGTGAGATAGAATATGAGTGTGAGAAAGAAAGAATTTCAGATCAATTTCGGTAGTTTGAAAAAGTGAAGAACACGTCCTATTTATAGGACTTGTGAATGAAACAAGTTTGGAAAGGTAATTAATTCAAACGGTACGCTAATAGCATTCTTTTGCAAAATTAATAGCAGAAACATATATGGAATGGAAGGATATAATTTGCTGTCATATATGCATAAGTTTGACTTTTGAAATTTGAAAATAATTTGCGGAAATATGCTCTAGCAAGTAATTATATGATAAGTCCATTAAAACACACACAAATTATTTGAGTCCACAATCCATATAATCAATTTGCAAAACGGTGGTAATATTGATGAAATAAAGTTATGCTAGAAAACTTCTCTTTTTCATTGACACGTTAAAACAAAGTTATCCATTATAACTTTAAAATAATTTTCTCACGACTTTTCAAAAATAACTTTAATAAAAAATATTTGTAAAAATTATTTTTGTGAGTGTGTGATTTATTTTAATGAGAGCTTTTTCTACTTACACAAAGTCCGTAAAAAAATTATGGATTATAAAACTAATTTTATAGTCCACGCCATCGAGAATTCTTTGACCGCTTTTTGAGGATAGCATTTTCTCTTTGTCCATCATCAAAATAAAATAATCCTGTCAAGGGACATATTCACAGTGTGATGATTATAAGTTAATTAATGATGATGAATTATGATGTTCATGTTTTATGATGATGAGTGTGTTGTTGTATCTTGCTTGAATGTATACCTTAATGATGATATGATGATGTGAATTTGATGCGAATTGAGAAGGAATAATAGCGTTGAGTGGCATATTATTCATGAGTAGATGTATAGTGTTATCATCATTATGTGGTATGTGTACATTCATGCATTCATGAGTCAACTTGAGAAGAGTCCCCCATGACTTAAAACTGACTTGAGCGATGGATATATGTTTATCCAGAACATTGAGACTCCAAGGGCTGCAGTTACTTGGGGGGTGTTCATTTCGAGCGATGGATATATATTTATCCAGAACATTGAGACTCCAAGGGCCGCGGTTACTTGGGGGTGTTCAGATCATTGAGACTCCAAGGGCTGCGGTTACTTGGGGGGTGTTCATTAATTTGATGCGGGTACCACATACATTTAGTTATGTCTAGGGTGACATGACATGAAATTTGTGACATTAGTTTGCATTAGGGTAATTGTGCACTCTAATTGGTATTTGGTAATTGTCATTGTTTTACATTATGATTGTGAATGGTCGAATAATGTGATACTTATGATTGAGCGTATTATGAGATGTGTAATATTGATTGATAATTGATGATGATGTGTATACTTGTCAATTGATTGAGAATGTGATATTATTATGATGCATTGTACTTTATAGGAATATGAAATATGAATGATATGAGATTGATATTTGTTTATGGAATGAGTTGTTAGACATGACCATGCTATGTCCTAAGTATTAAGTGTGTTCTTATACTTAGTTTCTTTTATGGTTATATTATTTAACTCTTCGTTTTGTGTATGTGTTGAACCTTTGGGGGTTCAGGTTCTCAGGTTATGTTTGTGACCGAGTTGTCAGTGAAGCTCCGCTCTGATGTGACACGGGGATGAGATTATTTCTATAATGTATATTTAGAGTCTTGCTTCTTATTTCCAATGTATCTAACGATGTATTTTTTTTCTTAGAATTATATTTTGTATAATGATTGGTTTACTAATTAAGTTATTAGTAAGCTTTTATGTGTACGATGTAATACTCGAACCATTCATTTTATAAACCCAACTTTTATTTTCCGCTGTGTATTATGAAAAATATTTTATTAAGGTAGTATTTTATTAAATACGGGTTTCGGTGTTACAGTGAAAGTCTGATAAACACAAAATATATAAAAAAAAACTCCCATAGTCGGAATTTGTAATATCCCACATTCTAAATTACCTAATTAATTTATATTAGGACTTTGCCTAATTTTATAAATTAAATTAGTGTAGGTTAGTTAAATTATTTTGGGAACTAAGTGGATTATGTGCAAGAATTAGAGGTACTAATTAAACTTAGTCCACATATTAGTACACTATTATTCCTAAGTGATTTAATTAACACAAGAGAAATTCAAACTCCCTCCCATTCTTTCTCTCCCTCGTGATCTCTCTCACTCTCATGTGACTCACCTCTATGACTCATTCTTCCTTTCCCTCTTGAAGAAACACCTCATCAAATGTTTCAAATCTCCCTTAAGGCATGCAAGTGAAAATTCATTATTCATTTTTCTAAGTTTCTGAAATCAGCAACAACTCCCTCATTACTCTCCCTCACTCACGAGCATCATCAACAACACAACCCCAAAATATTCATTTTTCCAACACCCTCACATGCCATAAACTTCCAAACTTTTCAATTAACCTTTAAACATAGAGATCATGTGCTAGAAACAGCCATGGGAAGTCTGATTCCCTCATCCTCTAGCTCCTTCACGAGCACCACAAGACACAAGACACCAACATTGCAATTTTTCCAACAAAACCATCTCCAATCAAAATGCATGCATGAGTAACCAAGACAAAACCAATTCTGTAATCATTCAGACCTTAGCCTCTATAAATACTCTCCTAACTTCAGAATCAAAATCATCAACACAAAAACTCATTACATTTCCACAAGTTCAAGCTTAGAGTTCAAGTGTCAAAATTTCCAAATTCTGGTATGGGGTTCGTGGGGCTCTATAAGAGGTTTCAGTAGCTGCATTAGGAGCTCAGAAGCAAGGTTAAAAGCTTCAACCAGGTGGGTTCTTAGGATAGTTTAGCTAGTTTCCCAAATTATGAAATTTTGCATGTTAACATAGGAAAATTAGGGAAATGTTGTGTGAGAGGAATTAACTCCCAAATTCCTCTCCATTCTGTCTTATATTATACATAACATGTGACTGCATAGCTTAGAATGAGGATTGTAGGTGTTAAGTTTGTTAAAAATGAAATTTTCGTGAAACAGGGCAGGTTCTGTATACACACGCTGCAGCGAGTTGCAAGCGTGCATTCATAGGGAGCTAGGTTTTCTGGGCTGATGAAACTCGCCGCAGCGTGCACTTGTGCGCTTAGCGAGTTGATTTAGGCCAGGACCTATAATCTCGCCGTGGCGAGCTGGCAACACGCCGTAGCGAGTTAATACAGAGCATACCCATATAACTCGCCGGAGCGAGCTAAGACTCGCTGAGCGAGTTTGACAGAACAGAACAGAATTTTAAAAACTATTTTTCTAAATTAAGGCACTCGATTTATATCCTCATATGAGCTATACTTTTGCAGTAGCATGATTTATATAATGTGAAACAGTATGTTAATCACGGATAATCTTTAGGGCTTAATCTAGAGATTCATAGGTTTGTATGTTCCCCGGGAAATTGGAAATTCATGGTAGAATAACTAAACTAGTATCAGTCAGTTCAGTTGCGATTTATGTCGCTCTATGGACTCCCAATGGGATAATCCATTAGGTTATGATTGTGTGAGCTGCATGCCGTGACCGAATCGGTTGACGGATATGGCAGGCCTCTGAGATATGCTCACCTCAGAGTGTCCTTGTGTTTAAAACGAACAAGATATAATTTGTGTTACACCTTTACTTATGCTTATGATTTATGTTATATTGTTAGTATGTTATGACTGATTAGGATTCCCCGGTGTAGTCACCTTATGAGGGTAGTAGGACTCGCTGAGGCTTAGTTGTCTCACCCCACTCCAAACAATTTTTTTTCAGATAAACAGGTTGGTTAAGGTATGCTTGTTGGTGTGCTAGCAGCTATGCTTGGAGGATTGCACTTGTTCATGCTTTCTTTATCTTTCAGTCTTGTTGTATTTTCAATTAATCCTTGATGTATCGTTGAATTTCTTGTTTCGCTTACGTTGTTCTTTTAATCTGTGCTGTACTTAGCACCTGTGTGTGCTTGATTTTTCAATGTAATAACAATGACTCCATGCCAATAATAATAATTCTACGTTTAGTTCTAGACATAGACGTGGGTTGTTATAGAATTTAAATTTTAATTAGTCAATGTATATTTTTAATAGTAGAAATGGGAAGTGTTTTCCATTTCCCATTGTTTATTTTATCTCTATCTCATCTCCTTTACACGACTCTATAGGGGCTTCATTAACAACAAATAGTTGTTAATTCTATATTATTTTATAATTAATATCAATAAAATTTTCGTGCTCATTAATTTATCACTATCTTCTATATACAATTTTCTTCATGGCAAACCAATTTTCATCGTGCTATATAAAATTTTGAGTAAGGGATCCTCGTGATAAAATTTTAAATAGCTAATGTGTATTTTTAATAGTCGGGTGGGAAGTGTTCTGTAACATCCCATACCATTGAATAGAGTAGTACTTATTTAATTAAGTGGCTAGTTAGAACTTTAGGGAATTTCTTTCAACTAACCAGGCCAAATCTTTTACCAACTACAATTATATATTACCATGATTTAGGGGAAAGGAATCAAATTGAACTCCCCACTCCCTCTCTCTCACGCCTCTCTCTCACTTCTCCCACACCCCCCATTACTTTGTAAATTCTTTAAATACACATGCAAAGTCAAGAAAAGAAAATCAGCACACCCATTTTCCCTAACTCTCTCTTCTCTCACGCTGCATACATCATCATCACCTCAACAACCTTCCTCACCCACTCTTATATTGTTTAACAAAACCTTCACCCCTCACCCATTTCTTCTTCTCGGCCGAAAACAACAACAACATCATCCATCACACTTTCTCTTGTTCTTCATTTTTGTGATTCAAGAAAAGGGGCCATTTATGCAAGATCTCTCTTCTTCCAAATCTTGTTCGAAATACCACATGCAATGGTTCTACTCTCTTCCCCAATCCTAGGGTAACACAAAGAGGTAAGCTTTATGCCTTGATTCCCTCTCAAATTCGTGTTCTTATCTTCACCTCTTATAAACATAAGTTCTGTTTTAACCTTGCATGTATGAGAATCTAAGGGGAATGGGTTGTTCTTGAGCTTAACGAGTGGAATCAAGTTCTTTGACTAAAAGGGAGATTTCATGGAGTTCCATGGGGCTGCTATATTGAAGTCAGAAGCAAACTCATGGTCTAAATGCCTCTTATCAGGTGGGTTCTTAAGTTCATAACCTTAGATTAATTATTAGAAAGCCTAGTTTTCCCCAAATATGTAATATGCATGCAAACCTAGGTTTTAGGATTAAATAATGAAAGACTAGGAATCACTCCCAATTCCTACTCCTATATAACTTAATTTACTCTATATAATATGTTCATAACTGGTTGCATGGAGATTGTAGGTGAAAACTCTTTGAAAATGTGATTTTTGCAGAAACAGGGGGGTCTGTACTGATGAGCTCGCCGCAGCGAGTAACTACGCGTCGTGGCGAGTGTTGATGCTCGTAAAATTCGCCGGGCGAATTTTTAGTCGCCGGGCGAATTTTTCAGGACTTTCAGCACTTAAGCTCGCCGTAGCGAGTAGGGGCTCGCCGTTGCGAGTTTAGCAGGGACAAAACCTGCATATTTTACCTTTTAAAAATATCCAACACTCGTTTTATGTCCGAATGCAACTGGGATTTCATGAACATGTTTAATAGTGTAAAATAGTTTATATAGTCAGAGATTAACATGTATATTTAATTTATCACTATTATGTCATGATTAGGATACCGTGGGCAGGAAAATATTGGTAGAATTGCTTAAATCATTGACTTGAATGGCATTATGCCTTGTTAATAGAATTCCTCTGTAATTCTATTAGTTATTATGTGAGCCAACGTCGGAATCCGAGCCTCTGTTTCGATAGTATGCAGAGTCAGGCACCTGAGACCGGCTTACCTCGGGTGACCTTTGAAGAGTAACTTGACAAGATAATAATTTTGTGTTACACTTTATTTTATTACTGATTAATACTTGAATATGTAAAACAGTTGAACTTAGATTATTACACTATCTAGGTTCCCCCGGCGTAGTCGCCTATAGGAGGGTAGTAGGACTCACTGAGGCTTAGTAGTCTCACCCCACTCCAAATCAATTTTTTTAGGTAGACAGGTTCTCCGGAGCAGGGAGCGGGATGGGACTGACAGTTGGAGCCGAGCTTGGATTGTCAGATCAGAAGATTATATTTTCTTCCTTGCTTTAGATATTTGTTGTACTCGTGGTTCTTTCTGCTGTTTTGTAATTGAACTATCTCGTTGTATTCCTATTATTTGTTAATTCAATTCTTTTATTCAGTAAAGTTATTGTACTCATAACCATTTATGTATGTCTTGACTAAATATTCTAGATATTTTAGTTGGGGTGTTATATGTTCCCCATTTTTCATTCTACACAACTGAGAGATCCTTTCTCTCTCTCTCTCTCTCTCTCTCTCTCTCTCTCTCTATATATATATATATATATATATATATATATATATATATCGCCTCTATTATAGATCTATAGGGTCCTATCAACAAAAAAAGTTGTTAATTCTATATTTTGTTTTAATAAATATCAATAAAATTTTCGTGCTCAGTTCTCATTATCATATACATTCACTTTTGATCATAAGAATCATGTTTCATCGTGCTAGATAAAATTTTGAATAAGTAATCCCCATGATAAAAGATAGAATATGGATATATATATATATATATATATATATATATAACTCCTACCGTTGAAATTCAAATTTTAATTCGTCAATGTGTATTTTTAAAAGTGGGGGTTAGAAGTAAGAGAGTGAGAGAAAGATAGAGACAGAGATTTTATACTGGTTCCTCTCACAAACCGAGAGTACGTCCAGTCCCCTTGCACTTCCAAGGGAGTTCACTATAATCAAACAAGATTACAAATGCTCAAGCACGCAGGCAAGAGACTTACAATGCTCAAGTAACACTTACAAGAGACTTCTTTTGCTCAAGCACACAAGCAAGAGACTTCAAACAACTTTACAATAAAACAGAGTATATCAACACTGATATACAAATCAATGTTCAAAAGAATAAGTAAAATACAACTCAATGACAAGACTAAACTTAGAATCCTAACAATAAAAATCTAAGGTTCAACAACTGTATAAATCAGAAGCTGAAGCTTTAGTCTTGGATATTCAAATGAGTTCAAGTTGTATTCAAGTTGTTTTTGTGCATAGGATGATTTTTGCAGAGTAACAGCTCTTTCAAAATTGTTCAATATTGTTGTACACAAAAACTTCACTACCACTCCTATTTATAGAGAAGGATGGAGCGTCTTGAATTTGAATCCGTTGCAGGAGATTGCGCCAGCTGGTAATAGTACGATTTTGAACCATATCCGGTAACTTTTGTGTACGACCAAACTTGGTAATGAAGATTGGCCCATATGAGGTAAAAGGTTCGTACAATAGTACTAACGTTACTATTCTGTGGATAAGGTTGATTCTCCAACTTTTGAGTTGTCAGATGATGATGAAAATTAATCATTGTAGCAGAGAATGTTCTTCTGACAAAACGGCCTTTACTGCAAGTATCAGAACCTGATGTAATTAAACACAGCTTCTGATGACGTAGCCTCTGATATGTAGCTTCTGACGAGACTTGATAGAGCATCTTCTGATGAGCATGTTCTGGTCAGAATTTGCTTCCCATTTCAGAGCCTCCAGTGTACTTAAAGTGAATATAAAATTTTAGCTTATATATCTGCACACTAGAGTAGATAATTAGTATACCCTATTGTATATTAATACCTTTGTTATCATCAAAACTTAATTGAGTCATGTCAGAACCTCTTTTGTTCCAACAATCTCCCCCTTTTTGATTGATGACAAACCAAGTATTAATTTACAATGGTTGTTGATTAATTACATCATGCTTCTCTCAGGTTTATGAGTTTTGCAAGCTCCCCCTGAGTTCAACATGATTAATTAAATCAGTTTAAAAATTTTATTTGAATTTTGAATTACGCTTATACACTTGATTTTCAGAGGCTAGGTTTGCAAGCTCTCCCCCTAAGTCTGATACTTATAAAAGAAAATTTCACTCTTCTCTTATATGTACCATGTATAATAAGTTCAGATTTCAAATAGAAATTTCCCTTAATAATATAATCAGAAAAGAATAATAAAAAAATTTGGCATTTTGGCTTCAGGTTTAGCGTTCCACAAATTAATATACTCTTACTCCCCCTTTTGTCATTAAACAAAAAGATAAAACTGACATGAATTAAATGACAGGTTTGAAAACACATGGTCAAAGAAGAGTTTCAAGACAGTCAAGGTTGAGAAAACGGTTACAACCAAATCAATTAAATGACTTGTAGTAAAATTACAAACTTGTCTGTTTTGAAATCCTATATAAAGACCATCAACCTTGTCATTTCACTCAACACTTCCATTTCATGTTGAAAAACAACGATGGATAAGGATAGAAGAGTGATCAAAAGTAAGAAGACACAGGAGAAGAAGAAAAAGAAAGTGAAGATTCAACAAGACTCAGAGTCTAAGAAGAAACCTCAGAAGATGAAAGCATCAACTTCTGCTCCTGTCAGAGTCAATTACCAAACAAGATCCAAGACCAAACAACAAAAGTCTTCATCTGAATCAGAGTCTGAATGGGACTCTGATTGGAAATAATTCTTGAGTACATATGTTCCTCCTAGGGAAGAATACCCTTCATCTCCCTCTGATTATAATAAGCAAGATTTAGAACTAGTTGTTTCTGATGTAGAATCCAAGTGAAAAGGTGGATAAGAACTTATGTAATCAACAATTATTAGTGGAATAAAAACTCTTTATTTAGTTTTGAAATCTATGTTTTGATATTTGTCTCAAATTTATTTGTGAAAGCATAAATAACATAAAATAAATAAGAACAGCATAAATAACCACATAGAGAAGTACTTGATAAAACAAAATATAACTTGTTCCATACAACACATAAAACAAATTCTGAATATCAAAATACAAAGCAAAATATCAGAAAATAAAGTGCAAGAGTCCTAGGGTTGAGGTTGAGGGGGTAATCTCTCATGAATGCCCTTCAGAGTCTCAAGGATATCTGTTAGAATGCCAGAGTGTTCATCAACCTTTTGCGTCAATCTATCTTGATCTTCTCTCATAAGCAGAGCAAACTCTGGTGCATTTCTTGCCAATCGTTCAAGCCTCTCTTGCTCAGCAGCAACTCTTGCTTCCTCTACTAGCCTAGCTTGTTCTCTAGCCAGAGCCTCTAACCTCTCTTTCTCAAGCCTTTCTTCTTCCAACCTCTTCCTCTCACGCTCTTCAGCTTCTTTCCTTTCCTGTTCTGCCTTGATTCTAGCCATCTCATTACGAAATTCCAAATCCTTCTTGTAAGAAACTCTGATTGCCCTTATCATGTTTTGCAGGCCAACTTCCATAATCTCACATTCCTTATCAATCTCTGTTGTCTCAATAGATCTAGTAGGAATAGCATTTTGGATTCTCCTAATATTCTTGTCAACAGCTTTTAGCATTTTAGAGATATCCTCTTTGGTTTCTTCCATTGGTTCATTTAGGATCCTAGAGGGTACGAAAGGAGGGACAAAAATGCAATCATTTGAAAGTTCTTGCATCATATTATTAGGGTTGATGATGTGATTTGGAGGTGGTTGTTGGTTGGTTGGTAGCTCTTCAGTAACAGTGTTGTCCACCACATGTTGTGGGGATTTTTCAACATTGATTATTGGAGAGTTGTCTTTATGAGAAACCTCAGAGTCTGGATTGATGATGTCATTTGGTCCAGGTGATTTGGGAGTATCTGAGGTAGGCATGGTTTATTCAGAGATTGGTGGAGGTAATGGAGGATTGTTTTGGTTATTTTCTGGTTGTGGTGTTTGTGGTTTTTCTTGATCATTTTCTGGTTGTGGTGTTGGTGGTTTATCTTGGTTGTTTTGTGATTGAATATCTTCAGAGTCTGGTGTAGGATCAAGAATTGAGATATCCTTGTTTATGAGGGATTTTTGAGGAGGCGGTGAGGGTGTGCGATCAGAATCTTCATCCACAGAGTGAATGACTGGTGCAGTACTTGTAGTAGCTTGTGCTGCATCATTACATATTGAATTAGCTTGGGATTCTGATAGGTTAGTTTGAAGAGGGTTAAACTGCTCTGATGATGGTTGATTCTTAGAAAGAATGAGATCTTTCTTAGAATAAACTCCTTTCAAAATTTTATCAAAAGCACGTTTAACAGGGATTTCAGAAGGATGTTGAAGTCTTCTGAAATAATCTCTAAAAGCTAAGCTATTATCAATATAAGTAGGATTCTTACCATCAGCTGATCTATATAGAGTCTGTTGAGCCAGCAGATTGTGAGGATCATTCCTTTGAGGAAGTTTGGAGTGCATCTCATCAAACGTTGATGCATCTATTCCACAGTCATAACCATCTTTCAGAGACTCTTCCTTCTGCATCAGAGCCTCAACCTTTGCAACAACATCATGCTTCTCAACTTGTTCCTTCTCTTCATCAGTTGCATCTAACACCAATTTCCTTGGCTTTCTTGTCGTCGTTGGTCCAGTACTTTTCTTGGTTTTAGCAACCTTTTTGACTTCAGGAACTGCAGGACTTTTAGCAGCTTTTCTTTTTGCAATGATTTTGGTTGGATGAGCCAGAAGCCTTGCTTGCCTTACAGTCAGATTCTGAGTCTCTCCACTTCCAACCTCAGCACCTAAACTCTTCAAAAATCCAGCATGTGCTCTAGCTATACTTCTAGCACCTCTCTCACTTACATGTACGAGCCTACATTCATCAATGTTTTCTTCAGATTCTCTGAGTAACAGAGGGTGTGTTGGGTGAATAGCTTTCTTACCCTTTAGCAATTTTAGATACCTCAGAGAAGTACTGTTAATGATTTTAGAGCTTATCAAATAGGTACGATACCCAGGGAAGAAAGGTCTTATTGCATCCAACAATCCACACATGTGACTCAGTAGTCTCCCATGACGAATGATAGGTTGCTTAGAGGTTATAGAATCAGCAAGGTGGATGAAGA
Organism: Trifolium repens; assembly: GCA_030408175.1. Lineage (NCBI taxonomy): Eukaryota > Viridiplantae > Streptophyta > Magnoliopsida > Fabales > Fabaceae > Trifolium > Trifolium repens. The sequence goes on along the minus strand of CP125842.1, from coordinate 39,129,007 downwards.
TGAGTTTACCAATATCAACAAAATTTCCTTTACCAACATAGTAAGTAAACAGCTTCTGAACAGAGGAAATTTGATCAGTACCACCCAACATGGAAATAATACTATTGATAAGTATTCTGTAGACAATCTTGCTTAGATCCTTCCACTCAGGCTTGTCTTCAGGGTTTACTCTTGGTTTGAAAATAAATTCTTCAACCTCTGGTTCGAAAGAGTTTGTAGTTTTGATGAATAACCCACCATCTGATAGTTTCAGAGCCTCATAGATGTGATCTAATCTGAATGCAACTCTAAATCCAGCAACATACGATTCAATATCCGTAGATATGAATGGTCTCAAACCCATCTCAGCAGGAGTTTTACCATACAACTCTGGTTTTTCTGCAATCAACTCCTTCAGTCTCTCTTGGTACTTGGTCTTAGTAATAACGGACGCTCTCATCCAAAATTCCTTGACGAACTCATTGTATGTTGGTCCATTTAGTATGTCAAAATAATACATCATTCCTTGCCTTTCAAAACGAGTCTTAACTTCCGGATACTCATTTACTCGCAAGCTTTCAAAATCAACAGGACATTCCATAGCGAAGTTCAGTTCATCAAACTTATATGGTCGTTGATCCTTTGCAAACTTGTTGGGAATAGATTTTTCAAGATCAACGATACAACCACTACTGAGTGCGGCCATTTTTGATGGAGTTTGGGGGTTAGGGTTTGCTAATATTGAGAGAGAAAGAAATATTGCTTGAGTTTTAGAAGAATGAAAGTGTGGGTTGTGAGAGTGCAAAAGTGTGAATGTGTACAGTTTTTGTGTTTAAATAGAAAGTTTCGCGCAAAAACAAAGTACAGACACATAGGGGTAGCAGAGTCTTTTACCTATTACAAATAGGGATTAGAACGCTAATCATCATAAACCAACTTCTCTGTCCACATGCATCAGAACACGTGTATTAAAAGTTTATTAAATAACTGACACGTAAGTTTAAGAGAAAACAAACCGTTTTTACAAAAGGTTTTTACTTACGCGCCAGAGCCATCTCTTTTACAGAGTCTGATAGTACATCAGAAGATGATTTCATCACAAGTTCTGATACAGAAGGTTCTGATGGTCTCAACTTCTGATAACTATTAGATCCTTCCAAAAACCAATTTTTCATCAGAGCATCAGCTATTCTTGGATTTCCATCATATTCAAATTCGTTTTGATAAAATCAAAACGTTCAACAACCAAGGGTTTTGTAAAGATATCAGCCCATTGATTTTCTGTTTCAATGAACTTAAGATCAACTACACCCTTTTGAACATAGTCTCATATGAAATGATGTTTAATCTCAATATGCTTAGCTCTTGAATGTAAAATGGGGTTTTTGCAAAGGTGAATGGCTGCAGTATTGTCACAATTTAAAGGAATATTGTTACTGCTTATTTGATAATCTTCTAATTGATATTTCATCCAAAGTAGTTGTGTACAACATTTAGCTGCTGATATGTATTCTGCTTCTGTTGTTGACATAGCTATGGTGGTTTGCCTTTTACTTGCCCATGAAATCAAATTCTCACCAATGAATTGACAGTTTCCACTTGTGGATTTTCTTTCAATTTTATCACCAACATAGTCAGTATCACAGAATCCAATCAGCTTGTAGTCATTGGATTTCTGATACAGTAATCCAATGTTACAGGTAGCTTTCAAATATCTAAAGATTCTCTTCACAGCAGTGAAATGAGATTCTCTAGGATCTGATTGAAATCTTGCACACAAACATACACTGAATAAAATATCAGGTCTTGATGCAGTTAGATGGAGAAGAGATCCAATCATACCTCTATACAGCTTCTGATCAACTTTGCCTTCAGATTCTTCTTTACTTAAGCTTGATGTAGGATGCATTGGAGTGTTCATGGGTTTGTAATCTTCCAAATTGAATTTCTTCAGAAGATCTTTTATATATTTTGATTGATGAATAAATGTTCCTTTCTTTGTTTGATTTATCTAAATCCCAAGAAAGAACTTCAATTCTCCCATCATGCTCATCTCAAATTCATCATACATAAGCTTAGAAAAATTCTTGCACAAAGTGGCATTAGTTGATCCAAAGATGATATCATCAACATAAATTTGAAGGATCAATATGTCTTTCTTTAGTGTTTTTCTAAATAGTGTATTGTCAACTTGACCTTTTTCAAAACCATTGTTGACTAAGAAAGTACTCAGTCTCTCATACCAAGCTATGGGAGCTTGTTTGAGTCCATAGAGTGATTTCTTTAGTCTAAACACATGATCTGAATTTGCTAAATCCTCAAATCTGAAGGTGGAAAAACACAAGAAGGGGGGGTTGAATTGTGTTTTAGAAATTTAAAACTTTTTCTAACTTAAAACACAAACGCAACGGATATAAACAAATTAAAAGAAGAGGTTCTGAGAGAGATAGAAGAAAGACACAAAGATTTATCCTGGTTCCCCTCACAACTTGAGAGTACGTCCAGTCCCCTTTTTACTAACAAGAGCTTTTCACTATAATCTTCACAATATTACAAATTGCTCAAGCACACTTGCAAGAGACTTCTCAAATGCTCAAGTTTCACTAAACGAGAGACTTCACAAACAAACTTAAAATCTAAGAATGAATGTTTAGAACACTTGATATACTATCAGAGGTGTTTACAAAATACAACTCAATTTGCTTTAAGACTTTGAATGACAGATTATACAAATTACGTCAGATTGCTTCAGAGCCTTAAACGCAGTGATAAAACAGTAGTCATTTCTTCCATTTGAGTCTTCTATTTATACTTGGAGGAAGATGATGACCGTTGCAGAGAGATAGTTGCCAGCTTGAATTTACTCGTACAATTGTGATAGCTATAGTTGCCTTCTTTGGCAAAGATATCCAATTCCACTACCTTGCTATTTGAATTATCACTCATCTATTTTGAGTAATAATAGTACAATAGTACGATCCTCAAATGCGCTCCACTTGTGGATAAGATTAACGTTGTACCAACGGATATTCCTTCCTGTGGACGTGACAGAGCCTTGAAGTAGATTGTTCTTCAATCATTGGTTCTGATTCTGTCAGTTCTTGAGTGACGTAAATTCATTTTGCTTCAGGTGCTGTTGTCATGGCTTCTTGAGGTCTTTCAGCTTCTGAGTCCTTCAGAGCCTTATTTTTGTCCTCAGAGGCTCTTTCTTCAGCATGCAAAATTTAAGCTTCTGATGAAGAGTGATGTGCTTTCAGAGCTTGTTTGACTGGCTTCTCTGCTATTATTCATAGTGCTTATGAACGAATTTTAACTTGTAATTCTGCACACTAGAATAATCATTAGTAATTCCAATTGCAATTTTAATACTTTGTTATCATCAAAACCACTTAAAAACTTATAGGTTCATGTCAGACCCACTTTGTTCCAACAAAATCCAGGAGGCACTAGTGCAGAAAACACTTTTTACATCTGGCGAAAAACACCTTTTACATCTGGCGAAAGTCAGTCATAAACCTACGAGTTATAGAAAGTCAGACACTTTTTACCACTGGCTCCGTCAGATGTAAAAAGTGCACCTTTTACATCTGGTTCGTTCTTTCGCAGATGTGAGAACTATTTTTTAATTATATTTTTAAAATTAAATTGGAGTTTTTACATCTGACATAACATTTTCACAGATGTAAAAGCGTCACTCTTCACATCTGACAAAGCTGTTCCCAGATGTAAAAACTTCACTTTTTTTTATTTTTTTATAATCATTTTTTTTCCCTCTCAAATCCTTTTTTTTTTTTTAAAACCTATATGCTAGCATTCAAAACATAACTTGCAATTAAACATATATAACTTCACAATAAACATCATCCAAAATTAAAAATCAAGAACATGATACTACAAATTCCACCGCATTCAACATCCGAATTAAGTAAAATAGTAATGTCGTTAGTTAATACAACCATTCAACAAATCAAAACAAGTCACAATATAACTTGCAACAGTATCATCACATTAATACAAATACAAAGTAACTTCACACGAACCTAGCTCCCTACCTCAACACCATCGTAATAATCATTCACAGGGTTATAGAGGTCAAGAAAACAAGTTGCCCAACGGTTTCGCAACTCAATATGTTAATGCCGTAAGATCATTGTGTTAGACTACTAGGCTACCACTTAGAAGGGGGGGTTGAATAAGTGGCTTCTTTAATCAACGGCAATTTTAAAAAATTATTTGATTAAAAAACAATGCGCGGAAGCACCACCGGATCGGTAGTCTACTTTGCACCTTTTGACCAAAGGAAAGATAGTATAGCCTTGAACGAACTAGGAAAATTATCGGAACGCTTAATGCAAAATATCCAAATTTAATTGATTAACAAAAAACAGTCCCAAGCAAGTTATATGATTCGATATTCAAATTCAATCACAATCAAGCAAGAACCAATTGAATTTTTGTGAACCAATACGAACAACAAAAATTCAATCGATTAACAAATTAACGAAATTAACGAAATTAAAAGAGAGAGATAAAGAGAGACACACGATGTGATTAGGGAGTTCCCCGGATTGCGCGTCGTCCACGCGTTTATCCGAGTACGTCTCCCCCCAAATAACCTCGACACCCAACGGAACTTCGCCCTCTGATTCCAACGATTCACCTTGTGCCAAACCGCACCCAATCGTCCAGCTGAATCCTTCGTTCCTTGTTGTCGAATCCTTCAAGACACGCACGATCTTGAATCACTTGAGAGAAACACTAGAACCTTCATCACACAATTCAACCCAACTACGATTCTGATTCACCGCGAACCGTATCGGACGTTATCACACAAACACGCAATCTTTATTGAATCGATCCCATACTCAAATTCAACTTGATTGCAATCTTTGATGAAGATGATGAATTTGTGATGAATCAAACCTTTGATGCAAATTCTCACTCAATTTGTACCCAAAGCGTTTTCTGATCTTTCACACTAGTTTCCTCTGCTTTACAATGACACAGCACATTGCTATTTAAAGATAAAATAGAATTGAGCAAGTTTGGGCAAAATTTAACAAACATGTATCGATACAACTGATGATTTGTATCGATACAAAACCTTTGACCAGCGTTAAAAATGAAAGATTTGACCTATGTATCGATACAAACACGGGTGTGTATCGATACATACATCAGTTTCTTGAAATCTTGACTGATATGTATCAAATCATGCAAGCATGATTCGATACATCATGATGTTTCTGGATTTCTGAGAGGCATAGGTGTGTATCGATACATGCAAGCATGATTCGATACACAGGTAGCTCTCTGCCTCTGAGAAACCACTTTTGTATCGATACAAGTGATATATGTATCGATACAAATTGCACAAAATCAGTCTGAAGTAATTTCAGGACATTTGTATCGATACACACGTTTATGTATCGATACATAATACCTAAAAACAATTTTTCAAAGTGTTAAAAATAGTTTTTCACTGTCAAGTCATTTGTAATGTTTGCCAAAGTATGTTCTATTCTATTTTCATGTGTTTTGACAATTATTAAAACATGAGGATGAACTGGTGCACTTACATTCTCCCCCTTTTTGATAATTGTCAAAACTATGCATAAGCTAACTAAGCCTATACCTAATATGCAATAAAATAGCAATATGTATACAGACGCAATTAAAACACCAAGGCTAACAATAAGCACGCTCCCCCTGAGTTGATGCCATAATGCGATTGTCATAGTAGATAATATTCAAGACTCTTTTAGCTATACATCCTTAGCTTGTGCATCCAAATCTCTCCCCCTTTGACAATATCAAAAAGAAGAAGAGAGTCTATTAGAAGTATCAAGTTCAATCAATTTTGATCCAAGTCATATCGTGCACTTACATTTTTCGAAATGCACTTTATGACATAGTTTCCTAATCAAAATAAATACATACAAAGATATGCCAAAATATATAAATGACGAATACCAAATATCATGATAAAACATGGAATGTAGAACAACAATCCATAAACCAACTCATGAGTATTGAAACACATCGACATTTTTTTTTAAACAAGTAACATACCAAAATATGGGACGAAATAAACAAAATAATGCAACAAATGCATAAACATAAAACCAAACATCCAAACATACGAAATTATCTAAAATAAAGTCATACATAACCAAAATAAATGTTGCTCAAAACATGGCAACATTAAAAATATTCGTACAACCAAATTGAAATGATCCAAAAGTCATAAGAAATAACAAAAGAAATTGTTCATGCGAAGAGAGAAATAAAATGCATAAAAAAAATTAAACATCAAACATCATCATTCATGCCATCCGGGTTTAGGTTGGGGTTAAGGTAGTGGTCAACGGAAGTTTGTTGCTTGATGAGTTCATCCACTTGGTTTTGGAGATGATCAAACCTTGTGACATTGTAACCATGCATATCATCAAGTCTCTTGGTGACTTCATTTTGGAACATTGCTTGCCTTAAGCTCATTTCCTTAAGCATTTCCATGATTGCACTATTGCTAACTTCCGAGGAGTCACCTTTCATGCTTTCACCTCCAATAGATTCCACTCTTGGTCTTTTACCCCTTTCATCTTGATTCCCTTGAGTTGGTTCTTCATCTTCGTCTTCCTTTCCACAAAACTCATAATCCTTAATCTCATTATTCCACTTATAATCCACCTTTTTCATTTGAGTTACACTAAAAAATTTGATCTCTTTTAGGTGTAACCCAAAATCCCGCTACCTTGTAGGTTATCTTGAAGTAGTTTAAGATAGTGAAGATCCAACTTGAATATCCAAAACAATGATCTTTCTTAGAATCTTTTAAGGCAAACAAGCGGCTCACAATGTAGTGTGGCCAATCCATATTCTTACTTTCCATCATGAGGTACATAAGGTCAATATCCTTCCAATCAAGTCGAGAATACGATCCACCTCTAGGTCGTAGGATGTGATTCACAATCCAAAGTAAAACCCTTGGACCTTTCTTGTGCCTACCAGCCTTTCCATTTGGACTCTTACCATTCCTAGTGAGAGTACTAGCAAACTCAGCCATATTGTACTTAGGACCATCAACATCGGTGAACTTTTGCAAGGTATTATCGGTTTTTAAGCCAAATAGTTTGAACCAAAGGGTGTTAGAGAACTTGTAAATCTTTTGTCCTATACAAAACTCAAACTCAGCACCATTTTGTTCTTGTAATCCGGAATAGAAAATCCTAACCAAATCCTCTATGTAAGCTCTCTTCAAGCTACAAAAGGTAGAGAGATTTTCTCTCTTAATGATCTCAGCAACCTCACTTAGATGTAATTCCTCAAGGTTCTCAACATCAACAGCATTTTGAGGGATTACCTTCTTTTCCTTACAATTTCTAATGTAGAAGTGTAGGTAATTCTCATGAATGAAGTTCTCTTCCCTAAAATTTTCTTCATGATCACTATCCCTTATTATTTTAGTCCTACCTTTATTCTTACTTCTATTGCTAGTAGCCATTATCAAAGTGAGGAGTAGAGTAATGTTACCTTGTTGAGAGTTGAGAGAATGAAGAATCCTACACACCCAAATTAAAAACCCTCGTCTTGAATGTGAAGATTTTGAATGCTTGAACCACAATATTGATGAAGGAATGTGAATGAGCAATGAATTTGAAGTGGTTTAGGGCCAAATTTCATGAATTTTGGTTGAGTTTTGAGGGAGATTGAAAATTGGGAATGAGGGTTCTGTGTGGTTTTGCGTGTGGAGAAGAAGAAGTTTTGATGGTTTGATGAATGAATGAGTGAAAATTGATACTTAAAACAGTTTTTACGCGTTTGTATCGATCCAAAGTCATGTTTGTATCGATACAAGTCAGCTGTTTTGAAGCATGTATCGAAGCATGTAGGCATGTATCAATACATGAGTAACGTTCTGTCCAAACTGAAGAGCTATGTATCGATACAAGCTCATATGTATCGATACATATCAGTTTATTTTGAAAATTTGAAAAATAACTGACATGTATCCATGCAAAGTTTATTTGTATCGATCCAAAATGCATAATTTTCAATTTTTCTTTAAACACATGAACTTATAAGTTTCAAAAATAATTTTTATGACTTTCAAATAACACGTATGTAAGAAACACATATAATCACAAAGGTACATGCATATATATGTGAACAAAAGCAATACCAAAGCATATTTTAACACGAGAACACGTGTTAAACCACAAATGCATGATAAGATAATCACATAAATCAATCAAAGTACCAAAATCAATCATATGAGAAATGTATGTCTATGTATGCACACAAAGTCACATAAAAAGAAAACATATACAACCTAATATGAACTTAATAAGATAGTTGTAATGATCTTTGTCAAATCCCCATTTAAGACGTATGGGTCTCAAAAACTTATCAATATTTTTGAGCGAAAATTCTTGGAAATGGAGGATTAGACAACTATCAAAACCAATATCATATTAAGATAGAAATTGTATGTATATGAACCAAAGAACAAATGCTAAGTAAAAAAAATAAAGGAAAGGTAGAGAATAGAATCTTCCCTTGAGTGTTAGGTGGAGGAAGTGATCAATTTCCGCACCATTGCAAGTGTCGAGTTGAAGCTTTTCTCATTTCTCTCCTTGTTCGTAGGTCTTGAACTCCATTGTTGTCGGTGTCTCTTGTCAATGGTTTCAAGACAATTCCCTACATACTTAGACATTTGAAATAGGTCCCCAACTCATGTTGGGTCCTAGTATGTTAGTAGCACCATTATTGTCTAACTTAGGTAACCATTGCAATTTGCCTCTTGGTACCAATACCTTTCTAGCATGACATTTTGCAATAGTATGACCCTTGTCACAGCAATAATGACAAACAATATAAGGATTACTTTTCTTATGATCCTTTTCAACAAATTTATACTTTTTATTTTTAGGTTTCAAAGATTTGTTGAATTTAGATGGATCAATCGCAAAAGTAATCTCCGGCTTGGATGGCTCTTTTAGCTTATCTTGTAACTTTCGTAAGTCTCTACGTAAGTAAAAGCATCCATCACATCCGGTCCTATCGTTACCATAACTATCAAAAGTCACAAGAGGTTTTTGAATCAAAGACTCTTTGAGGGCTTTCAACTCAAGCTCCGTTTCCGAAACTTTTGCCTCAAGGTATTTATTAACTTCCATTAAACCTTTTAATCGTTGAAAAGCCTCTTTAGTTTCTTTGTGTAACTTTTCAAAAGCAACTTGCAACTCATGATATTCTAAAAGAGTATATGAGCTAGAGGGATTTTGGTTTACCTTTTTGGGAACAAGTTTCTTACGATCATGAGGTGTTAAGCACACATTCGACAACACATCTCCATCACTAGAGCTAGAGCTTGATGATGAAGAGGAAGATGAGCTTCCGCTTTCCCATGCAACATAGGCTTTCTTTCCTTTATCCTTGCTTCCCTTTTTGAATGAAGGTGACCCTTTCTCCTTTCTCTTGAGCTTGGGACAATCCGGTTTAAAATGACCGATTTGTCCACATTCATAACATGCTCCTTTCTTAGAGTACCTAGCATCTTCATTCCTTCGACGGTAACCACTATCTTTTCGATACTTTTTAAGATTCTCATCGGAATGTCTTATCCCATTCTTTCTCACATACCTATTGTAGCGTCTCACGAAGAGTCCCATTTCCTCATCATCGGAATCGTCTTCGCTTGAGCTACTTTCCACATGCTCTACCTTTTTGGACTTTGACTTTGAGGCTTTTAGAGCAATTGTCCTCTTGTCCTTTTCCTTTTCCTTATCCTTGTCATTGTGCTTTCCATTTTTCTCACTTTTCTCTTGCTTTTCTAACAAGTTTAGTACTTGTTCATGTTCCGTAAGCTTGCCAAATAAAGTTGTAAGACTCAAAGTAGTGAGGTCGTTCGCCTCCTTAATCACGGTGACCTTCGGTTGCCAACACCTACTAAGACATCTTAAAATTTTGTTAGTGGCATCTTGATTTGTGATTGGCTTTCCCAAACCGTGTAACTTGTTGGTTATTTTGATAAATCGTTGTTGCATATCCTCGATGGTCTCGCCATCTAGCATATGGAACAACTCAAATTCTTGTGTCAATGTATTAATTTTGGATATCTTTACATCATTGGTACCCTCAAAGTGAGTTACCAATGTGTCCCACATTTCCTTAGCCGATTGACAATGTGACACATGATAGAATTGATCAATCCCAAGGGATGATATTAAAATATTTTGTGCCTTTGCATCGTAATTGGCCTTTTTCTTTTCCTCTTTCGTCAATTGTGCCATAGGCTTATTTGTGACAATGCCATGAGCATCGGTGATTGTTTGAACAAACGGACCGTTCTCAATAGCATTCCACACTTCACCATCAAAAGAATTGATGTGAATACGCATACTACTTTTCCAATAGTCAAAATGATCTCCATTGAATATCGGAGCCCTATTATACGCCCCTTTAGGTGCAAAAGCCATGTTGTCTAATAATTGGCACAAACCTCCGAATTTTGCAAGCTAAATTGAACCGGACTCGTGATACCACTTGTTAGACTACTAGGCTACCACTTAGAAGGGGGGTTGAATAAGTGGCTTCTTTAATCAACGGCAATTTTAAAAAATTATTTGATTAAAAAACAATGCGCGGAAACACCACCGGATCGGTAGTCTACTTTGCACCTTTTGACCAAAGGAAAGATAGTATAGCCTTGAACGACCTAGGAAAATTATTGGAACGCTTAATGCAAAATATCCAAATTTAATTGATTAACAAAAAACAGTCTCAAGCAAGTTATAAGATTCGATATTCAAATTCAATCACAATCAAGCAAAAACCAATTGAATTTTTGTGAACCAATACGAACAACAAAAATTCAATCGATTAACAAATTAACGAAATTAACGAAATTAAAAGAGGGAGATAAAGAGAGACTCACGATGTGATTAGGGAGTTCCCCGGATTGCGCGTCGTCCACGCGTTTATCCGAGTACGTCTCCCCCCAAATAACCAAACGGGTTATTTGAGAGTTTATAGATCAAAAACTTGATGAACAAAAAGTGCACAGTTTACAATTGAAATCTATAATCCTATAGCAAGACAAAATGTAAACTAATGCTAATAACCTCGACACCCAACGGAACTTCGCCCTCTGATTCCAACGATTCACCTTGTGCCAAACCGCACCTAATCGTCCAGCTTAGTCCTTCGTTCCTTGTTGTCGAATCCTTCAAGACACGCACGATCTTGAATCACTTGAGAGAAACACTAGAACATTCATCACACAATTCAACCCAACTACGATTCTGATTCACCGCGAACCGTATCGGACATTATCACACAAACACGCAATCTTTATTGAATCGATCCCATACTCAAATTCAACTTGATTGCAATCTTTGATGAAGATGGTGAATTTGTGATGAATCAAACCTTTGATGCAAATTCAAACTCAATTTGTACCCAAAGCGTTTTCTGATCTTTCACACTAGTTTCCTCTGCTTTACAATGACACAGCACATTGCTATTTAAAGAGAAAATAGAATTGAGCAAGTTTGGGCAAAATTTAACAAACATGTATCGATACAACTGATGATTTGTATCGATACAAAACCTTTGACCAGCGTTAAAAATGAAAGATTTGACCTATGTATCGATACAAACACGGGTGTGTATCGATACATACATCAGTTTCTTGAAATCTTGACTGATATGTATCAAATCATGCAAGCATGATTCGATACATCATGATGTTTCTGGATTTATGAGAGGCATAGGTGTGTATCGATACATGCAAGCATGATTCGATACACATGTAGCTCTCTGCCTCTGAGAAACCACTTTTGTATCGATACAAGTGATATATGTATCGATACAAATTGCACAAAATCAGTCTGAAGTAATTTCAGGACATTTGTATCGATACACACGTTTATGTATCGATACATAATACCTAAAAACAATTTTTCAAAGTGTTAAAAATAGTTTTTCGCTGTCAAGTCATTTGTTATGTTTGCCAAAGTATGTTCTATTCTATTTTCATGTGTTTTGACAATTATTAAAACATGAGGATGAACTGGTGCACTTACACATTGAACACCTACAATATGTAAATAACTTAATTAACAAAAAGAGACTTTATTTTTCGGAAAAAAAAAAAAAAGAGATTTTATTTAACAAAAGCAAAAGAGACTTTATTTAACAAGGCATTAGCCATGCCCAGCAGCAATACAAAATTCTATACATTAAGTTCAATAATAGGCCCCAACTCGGAGAACAACTTCACTGCCTGGCTCTAAACTACACCAATTTCAAAATACTACTAGACTCCAAAAAAAGAACAAAGCATCCATTCCAGATAGAATTACAAAAACTTAAACTCTAACTATCCAATACTTGGCACTAGTCTTACTAACAAGGCATACAATATTCAAGTAATTGGCACTAGTCTTACAAAACTTAAACCCCTTACTGATAAAAACAAGTTACATAATATAACACACAACTCATTGTTTCAAGTAATTGACACTAGTCTTTATAACAAGGCATACAATATTCAAGTAATTACCAATTTTGAAACAGTCACAACATTCTAAGTAATTGGCAATTTTCAAAATCCAATTTTCGAATATGTATTTCAGGACTATCCCTATATATTTCTTTTGAATAGGCTAAAATTATAAAAGCGAGATACTGGTCACAAGACGTTCCCGAATCCGCATAAAAGAATACACTCCTGCACTAGTAGGTAACAGGCAACAAACAGCTCCAATAAACCACCCAAAACTACACCAACCAATAATAACAAAGAAAACAAGACTGAGATCAATATGCCCCCCACACACTGACACATTTCATAACAGACCCTATAAGGCTATAATGACAGAAGAACAGTTTGATTATTGAAGAACAGTTGTGCAATGTCAATAAAGAAAAATATATTACATCCATCCAATACTTTGTTATTAGGTATAAATATAATCATATAGGAATGAATCAGTACCTCGGTAGCCACTGAAAGCTGACCCTTCCTACCACTTTTATCACCTTGCAGCTTCATCTGCAGAATTTAAATGTAGAAAAAATAAAGTACTATACAACATTAACAATTTCAAAAATTTAATCTGCAGATATTAATCACACTAATGAAAGATCTTAGAAAATATAGAAATGAAGAGACACTGTATTGTTAATCTATTAATCATACTAATTTTCACATACACCTTTTGATTCTCAAACAAATTGTCAAGATTGAAACTTTGTGATCTAGAAATAAGCTCAAAAGCATTCATCGACACTGGCTTTTCTTTTATCTCTGTCACGAGATTTTCCTACATGTCAAAGAGAATAAATTACACATAGAAGTCCCATACACACTGTGTTCCCTCCTATAACTTAATGCAAGAAATTTAACATATTGTAAAAAACGAGGTAGACAGTACCTTAGAATCATTGAAAGTAGCAGCAACATCATCTACATTAATACCGTCTTCCTCGGTAAAAGATGTCGGCTTGTATCCTTTTTTGACCCATTCATCTTCCAAGATTTCCGGAATCTTTATCTTCTACAAAAAAAAACACAATATTAAGCGATAAAAGCATATGCTAACAACAACATATTCTTTAAAAGTAAGAAAGCTTTCGATTTTAAACTCACCGTTAGAGGGTTCGGATTAAGTATAGACTTGAGCAGTTTCTTTGCCTCAGGCGAAAACCAAGGCGGACATGTGAACTCAGCCCTACCAAGCTGTGAATATGTACTTTAAGAACACCATTTACGTCCAAAAGAAGATTCTCTGGCTGCAAAATACAGTCAATATAAGTCTTTTTTCTTATTGCAGCTCTAAACTAACAACTTATTAATTAAATTACACAGGAAAAAAGAGGATTAAGGAACCTCCAAATCTTGGTGATACACGCCTCTACTATGGCAGTAATCAACAACATTGATTAGTTGTTGGAAATAACTTATTGCTTCATACTCAGAATGAATTCAAAGGCAAACACAACAAACTTTATTCACAAGGAAATTCTAAGAAACATAAGAGTAATAAATCTCAAGCTTCTGATACTGCTATTGTAGCTGTAGAAGAAACACCAAGTATGACAAAAGAAAGTGAAAATAATTTGGTCTCATTTGAAACTTCTACAAATGAAAATGTTCCTAAAACTTCAAACACAGAACCAACACCTGAGGCAAAAATTTCAAGTACATAATATAGGTGCCAAAAACAATAGAGAATGTTCTGCTGGATCTCATTATTCAGCAGTAATAAAATAAGATATGCAGCAGTGTGTTTCTAAATATTTTTATCGTCATTATCAACTTTTTAAATTTATAGTAACAAGACCTCTGTCTATATACAAATTAACCAAAGATACGCAGCACTGTTTGATCAAAGACGTGTGGTTACCATCAGGATATCTAATTCAGGAAGATTTCAAAATTCATTAACATTATAATTTATTAAATAAATTAACCAATTGGCTAGATCAACGCATGTGGATGAATGGGCTTTGGACGACTGTAAAAAGTTGAAAATTGAATTGAAGGGTTAATTCGAGTTTCACATGCACAAAATTATGCGACTAGATATCCTGCATAGCAACTTCCTTGAGCAATAACTAAATTGTCAAAGCAACAAGGATTACGCATATAAATCACTAGTTGCCGGAAAGAGATTCGACATCCGGTAAAAATTAAGTATCGGTTTCGTATCCGATGAGAACGCAAGTTAATGACAATATATCCTAATCTTATTTTTTCTGAATCTATCACTAAGAAGAAGCTGCAACACAAATCTAACAGTGCTAACAAAACAACAGGCCAAACACCCAATACTAGACAACCAAGAACCCAAATTTTTTGACAACCATAAATATCATATAAAAATCACAATGTTTAGTAAGAGGAAGCAGAGAATCAAAACCTAATTAATAAAACAAAAAAAGAAAAACGCCTATACTTTCAGTAGATAGAAATTAAAACACAATTGCATTCCAAAATCAAACTACTAACAATAACCCAGAACCACAATTGCATTCCGAAATCAAAAACCAAAAAAAATAAAAAAAAATCCAAGAAGAGGAAGCAGAACCAGATAGAGAGGACGCCAAAGAGAAAAGGAATTAGGGATTCGAATTAGGGCAAACATGAATCAGTACCTGCGTTTTGGTGAGCCTTAATCTGCAATTAGTGAACGATTACTGGAGGGAATGGGTTCTGTGATTTCAGTGAACGATGAGTGAGAACGACTGAGAGAGAGAGATGGCGAGTTCGAGAGAAAACGATAGTGAGTGACAGAACGATAGTGAGGGACGATCGATTGAGAGGGAGAACGATTGATGGCTAGGGTTCACGTGAGAGTGTAGAAGATACTGATTTACTTTGTTTAAGACCTTTTACATCTGAGGATATTATGGTCAGATGTAGAATTCTTTTAGAAAGTTTTCACAATAATTACGGTATTGCCACCACGTTTAGTGTTGCATCTGAGAATATTATGGCCAGATGTAAAAGGTTGTCTTGATGCATTTTTTACTACAGTGAATATTGAAACCAGAAGTAAAGAGTACTTCAAATTGCTTTTTACATCTGATATCCCTTCCGCTGATGTAAAATCCTTATTAATAAGTGATATTTGTACTAGTGAGGTTGTTTGACATATACTTCTTCAGAAATAACACCATTAAGAAATGCACTTTTAACATCCATTTGATATAGTGTGATATCATTGTTAACTGCATAAGATAACAGTAACCTGATTGCTTCCAGTCTAGCTACTGGAGCATATGTTTCAGTGAAGTCAATTCCTTCTTGTTGACTGTATCCTTGTGCAACAAGTCTTGCTTTGTTTCTTGTTACTTCACCTTGTTCATTCAATTTGTTTATGTATACCCATTTTGTTCCAATAATGTTCTTATGCTTGGGTTTGGGTACCAGATCCCATACATCATTTCTCTTGAATTGATTCAACTCTTCTTCCATAGCAACTATCCAAGCATCATCTAAGAGAGCTTCATTTGTTGTTTTTGGTTCAATCAAAGACACTAATCCAAACAATGATTCTTCATCTCTGAAGCTTGACCTTGTTTTTCTTGGACTATTCTTGTTTCCATGTATGAGCTCTTCAGGATGTGATGATTTGTATTTGAATGTATTTATTGGAATATCAGTAGCTTCAGAGTTTTCATCATTAGTTTGATGCTCTTGAGCAGCATCAGAAGGTCTAGCTTCTTGAGTTTCAGAGTCTTCTACAGGTTCTATGTAGGTATCATACTCTAGGGCTTCATCTTCTGATTCATCAGTACCTGACAAATCTTTAACAGGCTCTGACTTTTTATCATCAGGCTCTTTATCATCAAACTTTACGTGCATTGATTCCTCCACTCTATTAGTTTCAGAATTATACACTCTGTGTGACTTAGAGCGTTCAGAGTATCCAATGAAGATACCCTTACAGGCTTTAGAGTCAAATTTCTTAAGATGGACTTTATTATTTAGAATGTAACATGTACAGCCAAATTGATGAAAATAAGAGATATTGGGTTTCCTTCCCTTAAAGAGTTCATATGTTGTTTTGTTCAAAATAAGTCTTATATAGATTCTATTTTGAATATAACAAGCAGTGTTAACAGCTTCTGTCCAAAAGAATTTTGCCAAATTATTTTCATGCATCATGGTGCGTGCCATTTCTTGTAAAGACCTATTCTTTCTCTCTACAACTCCATTTTGTTGTGGAGTTCTAGGAGAAGAGAATTCATGGAGTATTCCATGTTCTTTACAAAAAATTTCAAAAGGTTCATTTTCAAATTCACCACCATGATCACTTCTCACTTTCAAAATCTTGGAATCCTTTTCATTTTGAATTTGGGTACAGAAGATGCTAAACACCTCATATGTGTCATCTTTAGTTCTCAGAAACTTAACCCAAGTCCATCTACTATAATCATCCACAATGACTAATCCATACTTCTTACCATTGATTGAAGCAGTGCTAACTGGTCCAAAAAGATCAATGTGTAAGAGTTCTAAGGGTCTGGAAGAAGAGACAATGTTCTTGTTCTTAAAAGAACTTTTGACAATTTTCCCTTTTTGACAGGAACCACAAAGTGAGTCTGAGTGATATTTAATTTTTGGAAGTCCTCTGACAAGATTGTCCTTACTAAGCTTAGAGATTAACCTCAAGTTAGCATGACCTAATCTTTTGTGCCAGACCCACTTTTCATCACTCAGTGTCAAAAGACAAAGCACTTGTTGTTCCTTTAAATCAGAAAAGTTGACTTTATAGACATTGCCTTTTCTATTACCCTTAAAAACAACATATTGGTCAGAGTTTCTTATTACAGTACATGAATCCTTATTAAACATAACATCATAATTACTATCACACAATTGACTTATGCTAAGTAAATTATGATGTAGTCCTTCTACTAACCAAACATCAGAAATTGACAAAGAAGAATTACCAACTGTACCTATACCAATGATCTTTCCCTTCTGGTTGCCACCAAACCCTATTGTTCCTCCCTCTTGCTGATTCAGGGTGTGGAATAAGAGCTTGTCTCCTGTCATGTGACGAGAGCAACCACTGTCTAGATACCATGAGCTTTCTTTTCTTCTTTGGGTGCATACCTGCAGCATACACTATTTCAGATTTTGGTACCCATACTCTGATGGGTCCATTTTGGTTAGTTTTGAGAATCTTATTCTTCTTGTTAGAGTATTCAGAAGATCTGGAGTCAACAAAGCCTTTAGAAAAAGTTTAAGGCTTATGTTGTCTCTGAGACTTTCCTCTTTAGTGTGTCAGAGAACCAGTTACCAAGTTTGCTTTAGAAGTACTAGTGCCCCGCTTATCAACAGGCTTTGGTACTCTGATAGCTTTAACTTGAGTAGACATGGGTACTGATGTAAGGGGAACCTGGGTTTTAGAAGACTTAGGTTCAGAGGATGAGTCATCTTCTGATACCTTATCTTGTGGTTCCAAGGTCACAAGAGTACCAGACACAGTCAGAGGTTCTGATGTACCCTTAGTAAAGTTTGAATAAGATTCTGAGGGTGACTTGCTTAACAAGACAGGGTTGTTTGATTTCCCCATATCAAAAGATGTGTGGGAACCAAGTCCTTGTCTTTTATAATAATTGCTAAGCCCACCATGAATTATGGAAGTTATCCTAGTTTTGTCAATGTTATGGTGAACAAACTCTTGAAGAGAAATTTCATACTCATCATAGGATTTGTGACATGTTCTACATCCAGTCTCAAGCACTTTAATAGTTTTAAGAGATTTTTGATAGTTTGCTTGAGTCTGGGTGAGATTTTCATTGAGTAGCTTCATTTTTTGTTTACAAAGATCTAGCTCACTCAACTTTTCCATGTACTTCACCATTACGTCTTTCAAAGCTTTGGTCATTTGAGTACTAGACATTTTAGAAATTACCTCATCAATATCATCTGTGTCAGACTCTGAATCATTTTCATAGTCTGACTCACCAGTGGCCATAAGCGCTAGGTTTGCTTCGTCAGAGTCTTCATCCTCTGATAGTTCATTGATATCCTCCCATGTTGCCATCAGAATCTTTTTGGCTTTGTTCTTGATTGTACTTTTTCTTCCTTTACCCTTGGAGTTGAGTTCAGGACAATCAGCCATAAAGTGTCCAGGCTTATGACAATTGAAACAATTTTTTGTGTCATCCTTCTTCTCTTTGCTGGTGTTGTTTCTTGATCCAGATCCTCTGCTTGGGAAATTTTTGCCTTTCCTTACTGACCACTTTTAAAACTTCTTGGACAAGAGAGCAAAGATATCATCATCTGATCCATCTTCTTGGTCATCTATGAAAGATTCCTCTGCTTCAGATTCTACAACTTTGGCTTTCAGAGCCTTAGATGAAACTGAAATAGATGGCAAGGCCACAGATTTTAGTTTCTTCTGAGGCTCATCAGAAGATAGTTCAATCTCATGACTCATGAGTGAACTTATCAATTCCTCCAAGCCAAGTGAGTCCAAATCTTTAGCTTCTTGAATAGCTGTTACCTTAGGCCTCCACCTTGAAGGTAAGCTTCTCAAAATCTTTCTTACATGATCAGAAGTTGTATAACTTCTCTTTAGAACTTGGAGACCAGCCACTAGAATTTTGAACCTAGAATACATAGATTCAATATTCTCATTGCCCTTCATTCTAAAGAGTTCATATTGTTGGATCAAAAGAGTAGCCTTTGCCTCTTGAACCTGCTTGTTTCCTTTATATGTGGAACACAAGGAGTCATAAATACTTTTGGCAGTGGATTTGTCTGTGATCTTGAGATATTCATCATGAGTTATACACCCAATAAGAAGGTCCTTGACCTTGTGGTGTTTCTTGTAAGCCTTCTTGTTTGTAGGAGTGAACTTCTTTCTTTCTTCAACAGATAACTTTCCCTTTTCATCAAGTCCATGGAAAGTTACCCCTTCTTCAACTAAGTCCCAAAGCTCATCATCTAAACCAATAAGATGACTGTAGATTCTATCTTTCCACCAGGAAAAAGTAGATGCATCTCCATTGAACTTTGGTGCTTTGTTGTTTGTCTTATCTTCAACATCATAGTCATGAGAAACTGCTTTCATGTTCACACTTGAAGATGATTCAGTCATAGTGTTTTTCAACAAGAAACTGTCTCACTGTTAGGTGATTAAAAACAGAATCGGACTCTTGATGCCAATTGAAGGTGTGAAAAACACAAGAAGGGGGGGTTGAATTGTGTTTTGGGTAGTTTGAAGAATTCTTTCAAGTTATAAAAACTTATCAGAGGTTGCAGCGGTTTAGAAAACAAAACACAATCAAACAGAACTTTAAGGTAAGAGAGAAAGATAGAGACAGAGATTTTATACTAGTTCCTCTCACAAACCGAGAGTACGTCCAGTCCCCTTGCACTTCCAAGAGAGTTCACTATAATCAAACAAGATTACAAATGCTCAAGCACGCAGGCAAGAGACTTCCTTTGCTCAAGCACACAAGCAAGAGACTTCAAACAACTTTACAATAAAACAGAGTATATGAACACTGATATACAAATCAATGTTCAAAAGAATAAGTAAAATACAACTCAATGACAAGACTAAACTTAGAATCCTAACAATAGAAATCTAAGGTTCAACAATTGTATAAATCAGAAGCTGAAGCTTGAGTCTTGGATATTCAAATGAGTACAAGTTGTATTCAAGTTGTTTTTGTGCACAGGATGATTTTTGCAGAGTAACAGCTCTTTCAAAATTGTTCAATATTGTTGTACACAAAAACTTCACTACCACTCCTATTTATAGAGAAGGAGGGAGCGTCTTGAATTTGAATCTGTTGCAGGAGATTGCGTCAGCTGGTAATAGTACGATTTTGAACCATATCTGGTAACCTTTGTGTACGACCAAACTTGGTAATGAAGATTGGCCCATATGAGGTAAAAGGTTCGTACAATAGTACTAACGTTACTATTCTGTGGATAAGGTTGATTCTCCAGCTTTTGAGTTGTCAGATGATGATGAAAATTAATCATTGTAGCAGAGAATGTTCTTCTGACAAAACGGCCTTCACTGCAAGTATCAGAACCTGATGTAATTAAACACAGCTTCTGATGACGTAGCATCTGATATGTAGCTTCTGACGAGACTTGATAGAGCATCTTCTGATGAGCATGTTCTGGTCAGAATTTGCTTCCCATTTCAGAGCCTCTAGTGTACTTAAAGTGAATATAAAATTTTAGCTTATATATCTGCACACTAGAGTAGATAATTAGTAGACCCTATTTTATATTAATACCTTTATTATCATCAAAACTTAATTGAGTCATGTCAGAACCTCTTTTATTCCAACAGGGTGCAGAATGCTCCTCGTTTTTTATTCTACACTATTGAGACTCTCGCTCTCTCTCTCTCTCTCTCTCTCTCTCTCTCTCTCTCTCTCTCTCTCTCTCTCTCTCTCTCTCTCATTCTACACGTCTTTTGTGTCCGTTACAAGACTCTCTATTTCTTATTCTACATTATTTTAGAGATTCTCTTTATCTCTCTCTCTCTCTCTCTCTCTCTCTCTCTCTCTCCTCTATATATATATATATATAAAATATCTGTTGCATGACACAAATGTGTGCAATCTAATTATATAAGGATAGGAAATCTGATTTTTTTTCTTTCATCAATTTCACTAAAATTATCGTGCTCAGTTCTCACTATCATCTACGGACACACTTCATCACATGATCACTTTTCATTGTGCTAGATACAATTTTAAATGAGTGATCCAATAAAAAAATATGAAATTTATTTTAAAACAAATCAACATATAAAATAACATGTAATTGAATGATTGGATAATAGATACATGTTCAATCAAATTTTAGTCGAAGTGTTCACATAGTTTTTACATAGAAAATATATAATATTTAATGGATTAAATAAACTTGTCGTCATTAAAAATATAACATATATTAATAACTAAAATTTAATATTTGAATTTCTAAAAAAAAAAAATTATTAGAAAAGCTTTAATTGAATTTTAGCTATGTAATAATATTAAAATATAATATTAGAATTTCTAAAATAAAAAAATACCAATTCCTGCAAAAAAAAAAGATTTCTACATAAAAAAGATACAATATCGAAGATTCTACAAAAAAAAAATAGAGTTTTTACAATAAATAAATATTAGAGAATCTCCAATTGAATGACAAAAAATGATAAAAACTCGATAAAAAAAAAGATACAAAAAAAAAAGAGAAGCTTGAGTCAAAAAAAAAAAAAAGAAGTTCAAGTTTAGTTGTATATATCCAACCATTTTTTTTCAAACAATATGGTTTTTTTTTATAAAAAAAGGATAGTAGTTTTTCATAACATTAAAATATTATAAAATTAGATTATTGTTGTCAATGAGATTCGAACAACAGACCTTATACTAATAATAAAATAGTTTTCTCTAAAAACAAAAAATCGTAGAATTCCATATAATATTATAAAAATTGAATTATTGTTGTCAATGAGATTCAATGAGACCTCGTGCTAAAAGCTCCACATAAGTAGAATCTCTATAATAATGCTACGTAGGATTTTTTTTCTTGAGAATGCACGAAGGGAGTGGTTATGGTGCATAAGCTTTTTCTTATGCACCGTGCATCAATAATGAAAATTGTTTAATGCACCCCTAGATTGCTTAGCACACCCCCCAGATTTGTAGCGCACTCCCCAAATTTCTAGCGCACCCCCTAAAAATATGGGGGTATGCTAAGTAATCTGGGGGTGCACTAAAAATCTGGGGGGTGTGCTAAGCAATTTTGGGTATTTATGCACGGTACATAAACATGGCTTATGCACCATAACTTGTGTCACTACTGTACTGTAATAATTTTTCCTTTGACTTTTATTTAAAAAAAATGTGTACTTGTGTGAGTGAACCATGATGTCATTATAGCATCTAATGACTTACAATACACCTAGAAAAAATTACTACCTCCATCCCATTTTATATAAGCTATTTTGATTAAATGACACTATTCACTTATGTTGCTTTGACTATATTTTTTTAAGCTAAAATATGATTTTTGTCCCTGTAAGTTAGTGTTTTTTTTGTTGTAGTCCCTGTAACTTTTTTTGTTGCAAATTAGTACATATATGTTCAAATATTTTGGTTTTAGTCACTTAAAACTAAAATCCGCAAGAAACCAACAAATTTTCCTTCAGATTTTCCTGCGGATTTTAGTTTTATGGACTAAAATAAAAAATAATTTGCACATGCACAGATTAATTTGCAACAAAAAAAGATACAGGGACTAAAACCAAAAAATTATGAACTTATAGGGATGAAAATGAAGATTAAGCCTTTTTAAAAAAAATAATATATAGATATAAATATAAGCATATAAGATCTTGTTTTGATGAGTATTTTCAAAATATCAAGTTTTTATAATTTGTAATAATAGAGAATTAAAGATAATAGTGATCAAAATTGTGCATTGGCATACATGCAGTAGTCAAATTAGTTCTTTTATTTTGGGACAGAGGTATTAGAGCTGTAAAAATGGGGCGGGCTATCGGGCCGGCCCGTTAGACCTATAGTTTTACACGGGCCAAGTTTCAAAAAAAATGATTGGGCCTTATCGGGCTTGCCCCCGGGCCTATATTTTCATGGGCCATCATGGGGTGGCCTCACGGGCTTTTGGACCGGTGCCTTAAAGAATTGTAAAAACAATATATATAAAAAAATTAATAATAGTTTTAGCTAATTTATAATTTATGAAAAATCAAGTGGTCAAGAAAAGACCGAGAAGTTACCAAATTTATAATTTACTTTTTTTTTTTATAATTTATAATTTACTTAATGTATTTTGAGTTGTTAGGATAAAAGTTTAGTTTTTGATGTAAGCTTAAAATTTATTAGCTTTGAGGAAGCATTTTATGCATCATCATCAACACAGATCTCTCGACATTTGCATGAATATTTTGTAGTATTTATTATCTCGTGAAATTATGACACTCATTTTTTTTATGGATACTAATTTGTGTGTGATACATATATAATTTTATTGTCCATTAAATATTTTTTAAAAAAAAATTGTCGGGCCGGGCCTTGGGCCTTAACGGGTTGATCCACTTAAGCCCCTTTATATATCTTGGCCTCCAGGGCCGAGACGGGCCGACCCCTTTGACAGCTCTAGAGGTAGTACTAGTATATAACTTTATTAAAGCTATTAATTATTAATTATACAAAAATATTTTTATAGGCCGTTTGTTATAGCTTTTTTTCTACAAAAATCAATTTTTTTATAAAAATAATCACTTTTTAAAATATTGTATCTGTTTGTTACAGTTTTTTAAAATAATCAGAAAACAGCTAAAAATGAGAAGCTGGAGTAGTTTCTCAAATAATAGATTTTTTTTGGAGGAGAGAGCACAAATGTGTGATTATTTTGTAATTAAAAAAATCACTTTTACATGTTGTATCCATACAAGCTAAAGATTATTTTTTAAAAAAAAGTGATTTTTATTACAATTAACAAACACACATAGTAAATTCTATTTTTCTATAAAATCTCTAAAAGCTAATCTCTAAATTATTTAACGTCAAAATCATTAATTTTTTAATCTGTAACTGTAGTTCTTCTGAGATTGGCTGCATCATAAGGCTAAAACAACTTGGTCAAAGTGACTTAACTGAAGCACCAATGCTAAAGTAATTAAGTCTAAACCACTTGTGCATGTTGAAGATGTGCAGATACAACATGTTGAACAAGATGTCCTAGACATGTTGTCACTGGGTTCAGAGAATGTTGAAGCAACATGTCGAACAAGATGTCCTAAGACATGCAGGTAGGACATCTTGACCCAGTTACAGCTTTGAAGATAATGCTTATCCATTAGCGCGTGTATCCTTCATATATGCATAAAGGCGCGAATCTTCAAGTACCAGCTGTGATTAGGATTAACAACAAAGTTTGTTATTAATCCTATGTGATAGATATGATTTGAGATCATAACTAACTCTTGAAGATTTAAAAACAACTTATATCTTCTAGTTGAGTTAGTTGAGATTTGTTTGGAATAATTAGATAAGATCAAATCTTATTATATGGTTAAAAACAAATCATATCTATGAGTAGAGTTAGTTGAGATTTGTTTGGAATATTTAAAACAAATCTTATTATAACTAACTCTTAAAGGATATAATCTTATAAAGTTTGTTACAAAAATCCTATCATGATGCAACTAAAACTCAAGCATATCTCAGGAGCTGCATCCCTATATAAGAAGACTCAAGACTACGTTTTCAAGCACGAGAGCAAGGATTGAAGATCACATATAAACTTAGGGTTTAGCTCGAGTCATTCTTTTGCACCACCCTATGTTAATTAACACATAGTGGTTGGTTTGAGTCGTTTGAATTTGCATTCAACCTTGTTAAGGATTGGAGTTGTTTTCCAACCTTGATTACTTGTGTATTTGCACAAGCTTATTCTTTCTTTAAGTCTTAGGTGCTAAGGTTTAGAGTAAGGTATAATTGTTGAATTTATATTCAACAATATTGTCAAACGACAAAGAAGAAGAATTTCAATTAGAGGAAGGTGAGTGAGTTCTCATATCTAGGGGGAGTAGCCTCTTAGGTAGAAAGTCATCGGATAGTTTTAGTAGTAGGCTTTGAATAAAGGTGTTATTCAAATAAGACCGGGAGACTAAGAACTATTGTTAGTGAATTTCCTTTCCTGGATTGGTATCCTCCAGAGTAGGTGCTTTTACATCGAACTGGGTTAACAAACAATTGTGTCGTTTACTGCATTCCTTTACGATTTTGCAAAGTTATATATTGATCCTATCGACCAATTGTCTAACCAGTTGTCTGAGACATCTGGTCAAATACACAGTTGTCCCAAACATCGTGTAAGACATCTGTCCTGCCAGAGAACAGAATTTCAATTGGCATCAGAGCGGGCACCCTAACCTACTGGGTGAGCTCCAGGGAGACTAATTTTGTTCAAGATGGGCAAGAATAGAGGATCAATAAATAGACCACCAATTCTGGATGGATCTAATTACGACTATTGTAAAGCAAGAATGATTGCCTTCATCAAATCCATGGATCAGAGAGCAAGGAGGGCAATTGTTACATGGTGGAATCATTCAACGGTCACAACAGAAGATGGCTCTACATGCCTAAAAGAAGTAGCAGATTGGACTGCAGAAGAAGAAACAATAGCTAGTGTTAATTCAAAAGCATTAAACGTTATATTCAATGGTGTTGATCAAACTATGTTCAAATTAATCAACACATGTACTGAAGCTAAGCAAGCCTGGGAAATTCTCCAAACTTCTCATGAAGGAACTTCTAAGGTTCGTATGTCAAAGCTACAACTTCTCACAACAAAGTTTGAAAACCTAAGGATGGATGAAGATGAAACTATATCGGAATTCAACAATAGACTCTGTGATATAGCCAATTCATCATTTGCCCTAGGTGAGAAGATATCTGAAGAGAAGATAGCAAGAAAAATCCTCATATCATTGCCTAAAAGATTCAACATAAAGGTAACTGCTATCGAGGAATCGCAAAACTTGAGCACGATGAAAGTTATGAACTTATTGGTTCATTACAAACCTTTGAGATGGCCATCAATGAGAAACTAGAAAAAGAAGAAAGGTTATCAAATGGTATAGCTCTTCTAAGAAAGTTAAAGAAAGAGTTGAAGAAATTGGACAGAAATTGGAGGAGAAACGTCTCAAACAAGTTGTCCAACAACAATTCTCAAAGGAGAAATCTTGGAGAAGACAATATATCAGAAGCAATAACCCTCATTGACAAAAAGTTCAACAAATCCTTGAACAAGTTGAAAAGACAGTGGGGAACAAATGTCTTAGACAAGATGTTCAACAACAGTGCACAAGGCAAGGTCAGAGATGTCCAAGACAAGATGTCCAACATCAAAAGAGGTAAAGAAGAAGACAAATCTTATCTTGAAAGAAACATAAGGTGTTTTGAGTATGAAGGATTTGGCCACATTAAAGCTGAATGCCCTACATTCTTAACGAAACAGAAAAGGGAATTGTCAATCTCTTGGACAAATTCTGATGATGAGAGTGAATGAGAAACAACCAATATGATAAGAGCTCTCATTGGGAAATCTGAAATTGATAGCTTTGGTGATGAAGATCAGACTGAGGAGGAATTAAATGAGACATATAGAAAGATGACCACAAAGTGGGAAGAATCATGTCCATTGGTGGAAGAACAGAAGAGAATAATCAAAGGTCTCATTCAAGAGCAATTAATCTCTACTGTTACTCATCTAGAAGAAGAAGTCACCTTGTTAAAATCAAAACTCACAAACATAACAAAAACAGTGAGAATGTTAAACAAGGGATCTGACATATTAGATGAACTCCTTGAAGTTGGGAAGATGACCAGAGACATGGGTGGATTAGGGTTTGGCCATTGTTCCAAGAAAGAAGTCAAATCTGCTCATGAGAAGATGATTCCCCCTATGAAGAAGTCTCAGTACTAGATGTCAAACAACATGTCTCAACATCCTGTTCAACATGAAGACAATATCATATACTACAAGTCTCAACAATCTGTTCAAACAAAGAAGCAGATGACAAGCCACAAGTCTCAACATCCTGTTCAACAAAGGAAGGATAGGAACATAGGTCAGCTTCACAAGCAGCAGAAGAAGCACATACCTAAAACACATCTTAAAAAGTTATTCTCCCAAAATAGAAGAGTTTCAATAGATGTAATCATTGTGGTAGGTCTGGACATGCTATGAAAGAATGCTTCAAACTTCATGGCTATCCTCAAAGGCCTAAATTACCAAGGCAGAACAAGAAGACGATCCAAACTCAAAGCGTGAAAAACAAGGATGTTCAAACAAAGAAAGTATGGAAGCCAAACATAAATTCATGCACCCATAGAATTGATATTAGGTTTTGACTTAATATGGTTCGGAACTCGTAGTAAATAATGCTAGGTGTATAGAGAAGGTAACATCCTAAACTAGTCGTGAAATGAGCAGTTAGAGGAGGAATCATGCACTAGGTGTGATCTGAGCACTTAGAAGATAAACAGCCCGATACTAAGACCTAGAGGTTAATTGGTGAAGATTATAATGCATCTTTATAAAAAACTCACTTAGTAATTAGGGTTTGTGACACATCGAGGTTAGGCTCTCATAGGTACCTTAGTTATGAATGTAGGGAAACTTTAATAAACATAGTGTAATAGTAAGGTATTACTACAACAAGGATAATTCACCGCCGAACATAATCTAAATAACTATGTTATACACCGATCATGCCAAATATGAAGAAGAGAGGGAGTCCAACCACCATACCTAGCCTCTATATTTCTTGAATCTATGTTATTTATACATTCTGTCATTTATATTTCTGCAAAGCATTACGCTAATTTTATAAAAAACCTTTTCAAAAACCAAAGCGAATGCAAACTATCATAAACTTAAATAACGCTAGTGAAGCTTCGGCACGATCCCTGTGGATTCGAACTCATTCTACTCGTAGAGTGTGAATTATTACTCGACGACAGACTGGTGCACTTGCTAGACTGTAGTCAGGGACAAAGTCAAAAGACAAGTGTTATCAATGGACTCCTCAGAACAACAATCCAGAAATAGCTTTCTTGTCAGCCAAAGAAAAAAAAATATCAAGATGTTCCACAAGATGTTACAACATCTGTACAATGGACATGAAGTGGAAGCAATTATGATTGGAAGTGTTAGAGTGCCTCTTAGTATTCACACGCCCAACAGCGTGTAATAGGCACTATAGAGGTAACGTGCACATTAAAGTGACATTAATCATCTGCACGTAAAAAGAGGTAGCCTTATGTACTCAAACAATCTATAAAAGGCTACAAATACCTCATATGTGACACTACCAAACGTCTCAACATCTTCTCAAACACCCTCTCCAAAATCAGAGATTCATCCCTTCCGAAAAGTCTTTGCAACAATGTCTCAACAATCATCAAAGAACAACAACTTAAATCTTGATGATTCAAAGGCGAATGCAGAAGAAGCATCTCTCCAAATGCCCAGCGTTTCTGATATAGAAATTGATCAACAAGAAATCGATGTCAATGCTGTACCAATCAACATGGTTCCTCCAACTGAAAGGGAAACTCAAGAGAAGCAATTGAATGTTGCTAGTGAGTTAGAAGAAGATGTCGAACCAGATGTCCAAGACATCACGACCTTTGGAAAGAAAAGGGTGGGAGGAAGAAGAGTTCCTACAATCATGAATAGATAAGCTACAATGAGCGAGAATGATTAATTCGTGATTGGAAGAAACAATCAGGTCAAGCACAAAAAGAAAAATCAATGTGGATAATCTAATCCAAAGGATGACTGATGACAGGAATTTCTAAGGTATTTTTAGTATTATTATTAGTAATAAAATGACCAAGACAGACCCAAATACGAAGGAAAACCTACAAAAGCAAGAAAAAGCATCAAGACAGAGTCCAAGATGCAAAAAGACAAGAAAAAGCCCAAAAAGTGAAGAAAATCAGCATTCCATCGCAGCATGATGGCTCCCATCGTGCCACGATGGGAGCTGCTTGTTCGCCAAGAAATCAGAAGCAATAACTCTGCAGAAAATCTTCTCATCGCAGCACAATGATGCATATCGCAACACGATGACTTAACTTGGCGCCCAAGCTGATGAAATGCACAGGATCAGTTATAAAATTGAACTGAATCTTCACATCGCACTGCGATGAGCTCATCGCAGTACGATGCCTTGCTGAGGCGCATTACGAAAACTATAAATAGAGCCTCCCTTTCATTGTTTTATTCATTCAGAAATAGTAGAACACTCTCTACAAGGAGAGGTTCAGAGGAGCTCTTTTGTATTTAGGTTATAATTTCTTGTAATTTAAATATGTAGTCTTTATTATTTATGCCTTAGGTTGTGGTGGAGAAGATGAACTCCCCTATAAATATTTGGAGTCTGTTATAGCTTTTTTTCTACAAAAATCAATTATTTTTTTAAAAATAATCACTTTTTAAAATATTGTATCTGTTTGTTACAGTTTTTTAAAATAATCAGAAAATAGCTAAAAATGAGAAGCTGGAGTAGTTTCTCAAATAATAGATTTTTTTTGGAGGAGAGAGCACAAATATGTGATTATTTTGTAATTAAAAAAATCACTTTTACATGTTGTATCCATACAAGCTAAAGATTATTTTTTTAAAAAAAGTGATTTTTATTACAATTAACAAACACATAGTAAATTCTATTTTTCTATAAAATCTCTAAAAGTTAATCTCTAAATTATTTAACGTCAAAATCACAAATTTTTTAATCTGTAACTGTAGTTCTTCTGAGATTGGCTGCATCATAAGACTAAAACAACTTGGTCAGAGTGACTTAACTGAAGCACCAATGCTAAATTAATTAAGTCTAAACCACTTGTGCATATTGAAGATGTGCAGATGCAACATGTTCAACAAGATGTCCTAGACATCTTGTCACTGGGTTCAGAGCATGTTGAAGCAATATGTCGAACAAGATGTCCTAAGACATGCGGGTAAGACATCTGACCCAGTTACAGCTTTGAAGATAATGCTTATCCATTAGCGCGCGTATCCTTCATATATACATAAAGGCGCGAATCTTCAAGTACCAGCTGTGATTAGGATTAACAACAAAGTTTGTTATTAATCTTACGTGATAGATATATATGATTTGAGATCATAACTAACTCTTGAAGATTTAAAAACAACTTATATCTTCTAGTTGAGTTAGATGAGATTTGTTTGGAATAATTAGATAAGATCAAATCTAATTATATGGTTAAAAACAAATCATATCTATGAGTAGAGTTAGTTGAGATTTGTTTGGAAGATTTAAAACAAATCTTATTATAACTAACTCTTAAATGATTTAATCTTATAAAGTTTGTTACAAAAATCCTATCATGATGCAACTAAAACTCAAGCATATCTCAGGAGTTGCATCCCTATATAAGAAGACTCAAGACTACGTTTTCAAGCACGAGAGCAAGGATTGAAGATCACATATAAACTTAGGGTTTAGCTCGAGTCATTCTTTTGCACCACCCTATGTTAATTAACACATAGTGGTTGGTTTGAGTCGGTTGAATTTGCATTCAACCTTGTTAAGGATTGGAGTTGTTTTCCAACCTTGATTACTTGTGTATTTGCACAAGTTTGTTCTTTCTTTAAGTCTTAGGTGCTAAGGTTTAGAGTAAGGTATAATTGTTGAATTTATATTCAACAATATTGTCAAACGACAAAGAAGAAGGATCTCGATTAAAGGAAGGTGAGTGAGTTCTCATATCTAGAGGGAGTAGCCTCTTAGGTAGAAAGTCATCGGATAGTTTTAGTAGTAGGCTTTGAATAAAGGTGTTATTCAAATAAGACCGGGAGACTAAGAACTATTGTTAGTGAATTTCCTTTCCTGGATTGGTATCCTCCAAAGTAGGTGCTTTTACATCGAACTGGGTTAACAAACAGTTGTGTCGTTTACTGCATTCCTTTACGATTTTGCAAAGTTATATATTGATCCTATCGACCAATTGTCTAACCAGTTGTCCGAGACATCTGGTCAAATACACAGTTGTCCCAGACATCGTGTAAGACATCTGTCCTGCTAGAGAACAGAATTTCAGTAACAAATATACACTAGCTGAATTTTTATATTTTCAAAAAATATATCAAGATATATTTTTATTCTAAAATACTCTTCATTTTTTTTTCACTACCGGTATCTGACTGACTAGACCGCCTAATCTGGTTCGTGAGTCGGTTATAATATCAAGTGGCTTAAACCCCCTCCCGATTATAGTTGCGGGGAGTCGAACATTGATTCTCCTTACCAAGTTCAGCACCAATCAACACGGGACCAACTAACGATTGATTACTCCCTTTATTTTTTTAAGAGACACTTCATATATTTAGATTCATTAAAAGGACAAGATGAAGTAGATTTTTAAAAAAAAAAGATTTCTCATCATTTTCAGATTTGAAATATGGATGGCGAGGTTGCTTCATGTTGTTGATGTTGGACCATTGATTGAAGAATCCGGTTGAAAATGAGATGGTACGTGCATACAGTTCGACGATTAAGTTAGTAAGCGCTGAATGTGCAAGGTACAATGTTTAAATATTGCATCATGAATTAGACTTTTATAGATAGATAATTAAATATTGTGCTGAATGTGAAAGATTTCTCATTATTTTTAAATTTGAAATATGAATCGCGAGGTTGCTTTGTGTTGGACCATTGATTGAAGAATCCTGTTGAAAATGAGATGGTACTTGCATATGGTTTGAGGATTAAGTTAGTAAGCGCTGAATGTGAAAGGTACAACTGTTTCAAACAGGCCCTTAGTGTTTTAAAGACCTAACACTTTCTTTATAAACACTTATCTGTGGTATAGGTGTCAACGAATTGCCTAAAGAGTGAAATTGGAGATCTACGTATCCCATAGAGATGAGATTTAATGCGCTTCTAGGACGTATCGATGTGATAATCCACACTGTTTAGTATAATTTGGATGATCCAATTTAACTCACAAACGAATCTTCGCTAAGTTCAAAACAATTACAAAATAAGCTTTTTTTTTCTTCCTAAAACAATTTTAAAAGGTTAAATTGACAAACAAATTTTCAAATCTCAAACAATTTTAAAAAATTATATTACCAAGCAAATTTCTCTCTCTCTCTTCTCCAAAACAAAATTTTAAAACCGATTATAACCACGTGTGTTTCAGATTTTCCAGCAAGAAAATCTATTTTCTCTAAAAAAATCATTTTTTTTACTTTACTTGTGCTTGTTTCAGATCTTTTTAAAAATTATTTCAGTAAAAAAAAATCATTGTTTTCTTCAAAATGAAAAGCCGTTTTCAACAGTTTTTTTCGAAATCAATTTTTTTTTTAAATCACAAACCATGTGCAAAGTAAAGTTAACAAAAAAAAATTAGATTTTTATGATTGTAAGCAAATGAAAAGTAGATTTAGATTTTTTTTCGAAATCTCTAAAAAACATTTCTATATTTTTTTAAGAAAAATCACTTTTTCTAAAACTTAAACGAATGCACCTTATAAAAAACTAAAAAAAAGGTGATTTTTAATTTATTTTTTTAATAAAAAACTAAAAATAATAAATTTTGTCTTAAAAACAAAATTATTCATATTGTATTACGAGTTTCTAGATTATTATACTATAATAGTAGGGTGCGATGGATTCTAAGGTGAGGGAGCAAACAAGTGCCTCATTGGTGGACCACTGAGCAACAATTTAAAGCCATCAGATTAATCAATATTATAGATCTTATCATACATACTATATCAATCTCAATTAACTTTTTCTTCTCTCCCTCGCATCTTCTTCCCCTTCTCTGGTCTCCGACCTTTATCCCACCATTTCTACCAAACCCATTATTTTAAGCATAATTAATTTACCGTTAGGATTGAATCAATATGTGTTGCAACATGCTTCATCTTATAGATCTCACTCCCATCCTTCTTTGGAATAAAAAAATTACGATAAAAGTTAAAATTAACTTAAAAAATATCCCAAATTTAAAAGCTTTGTAATAGAAAAGTTTAACCTGGTTAAATGTACTGGAGTGGAAGAGAGGAAGAGACAAGGAATGAGTGAATATTCAAAAAAAAATCTACCGATAAGGGGAAGATGATGAAGATGTAAATTGTTAAAGTTATCATTTGGAGTTTCCCGGCCATTTCAATGAGAGAATAGTCGGTTCACCAAACTAATTAATTTGAACTAACCATTTTCTGATTTTTGTATTTGAGCAAATTCTAAATTTTCTATCGTTTTATGGTGAATATTTATTGTTTATGCGTTGAAATACTCTTGAATTTTTATTTTTGAGGAGAATAGTTTCGCACGAGAGAGAAAGAACGTGAACCTAGTGTTGTGATGACTAATAACATCATATACACATATTTAATCTAATGGCCAAATTGAGTGGTACACCAGTGAGGAACTTACCAGAACCCTCACCCTAGAAAGCACCATAACAGTATTCTTAATTAATAAATGGAGCATCGTCAGCATTCTCCACTTATATATACTAACTCACATTTTAAAATTTCTTCCTTTCAATTTAGGCTAAATTGGACAATAGATCCCTTAACTTATTTATTGATTTTATATTGGTCCCTTAACTAGTTAACGTTACAAATTGGCCTCTTAACTTTAATTTTGTTGTCATATTGGTTCTTTTTGTTAGTTTCTATAAAAAACAACATCAATTTTACTTTCTATTATTCGTTATATGAACGAATAAATAATTTATTTATGAGTAATATTATGATTATGAGTTCATACATTTTTCTAACACGGAAGATAAATACACTATCAAGCTGTTAAAAATTACAAGTATGACTAACATAATTAAAGTTAAATGATCAATTTGCGACGTTAATTAGTTAAAGGATCAATTTGTAACTTTAATTAGTTAAAAGATCAATATGAAACCAATAAATAAATTAAGGGATTAATTGTCCAATTTAATCTTCAATTTATACATATCTCTTTTTTTTAGTTCCAAAAATCTATTCTTTCACCCTCTCCACTCCACAGTCCACCCCCCGTCCTCTCCCTCCTTCTCCCGTCGCCATCGACACCGCAACTCTTCAAATTCTTCGCTTTGAAGGTACTATTTCCGATTCTGCGTCATACTATTCTTTAATTCTCTGTTCATTGCTATTTGTCAATCTTAGAATCAACCATGCATGTATAGATTCATTCTACCTAGTTTACTTCTTTTTATCATCTCAACATCACTATTTCATTCACAAATCCATACCTATAACTTAATAGGTAATCGAATCTTCTTTTAACTTTCAATTGGTTGAATTGAGATTTAGAAGAATTGAATTGAACTCCCACTGAAATTGATTTATTTATTTTTTTAATTTTAATTTTAGTATCTAAAAATGGCATTTTGAGGTGAATTAGTGTAATAATAATAGCAGTATTTGAAAATACAATCATTTTTTTTTGTAAATTATAATTATGATAAATACAGTGTAAGTGTGTAAGTTCTTGGTAGAATTTACTTGGCTCAAAATAGAATTTAGTCGAAAAATCGAAACTTGAAAGAATCAGGGTTTTTGGTGTAAAACTGTAAATTGTTGTTGACATGTTTAGGGGGAATGTATTAGTTGTCAAATGTCGACGAAAATCTCAATACATTTAAGAAGGAAATGTTAGAAAGTAACACGTGTTCTTAGTGTTGATAACTGGGGGACAAAAGAGTGTGAATAAGTAGAAGTTGCAAAGCTGGGGAGGTGGAAAGAATGGGGAATTGTTTTTACATGACCAGGCCGAGATATATTAGGATGGTTTATTTTTTTATAGGAAGCTCATTTGGATGGGTGGGATGAAAGAGAACGGAAGAAGCAATGAACCGGTGAATTTTCAAACTCACATCAAGGGCAGGGGCGCAATAATGAAAGAACCGAAGGTGTTAAGATGGGTAGCATATTTGCTAACATTTCAAACCCCACCCCCTACAAAGGTTGGGCTGTAGAAAGAAAAACCGTTAAGATAGGAGACATTTGTAAGAGAATTTTATTCCCTTTAAATTTCTCTTGTGTTCCCAAATGTGTATATGTTTATTATTCTCCCCCGAGGGTGAACCATCCAATACAAGGAATGGTTCTCAGTACTCTTTCCATTCATTTTCTATCCTAACAAATTGTCAGTAAATTTATAAATTCTGGGAAATAAGATATGCTTTTTGGGTCCCTGATATGAGGGATACTTTCTCTCAAGTCAAACTAATTCATAATTATCAAGACAATATCTAATTACATACCATGCTGTTTGTTATATACAACAACAACCAATGCTTATCCCACTAAGTAGGGTTGTCTACATGGATCAAACGACACCATAATGTTCTATCATATGCCATATTTCTATCCAACTCATTAATCTCTAGATCTCTCTTAATAGTTTCTCTTATAGTTTTTCTCGGTCTTCCTCTGCCTCTAGTGATTTGACTACCCTCCATCTAATCTATTCTTCTTACTACATAATCTATAAGTCTTCTTTCTACATGCCCAAACTGCCTAAGCCTAGTTTCCACCATCAATTCTACTATAGGTGCTGCCCCAACTTTGTATCTAATGTTGTCATTTCTCCACACATCCAATGCAACATCCTCATAATTATATATCAAATGTTATCAAAACAATAATTATATTCACAAAATATTTAAATGTCATCAATTACTATACCCATTAAAAATTTATGGGAAATTATTTATCACCGACATATTTAAGGAAATTATGAATGGAAGCTTAAATATTCTTGAACAAATTAAGAATGAAATTTTGTTCTATGCTGACATGTGGTAGTACCTA
Organism: Trifolium repens; assembly: GCA_030408175.1. Lineage (NCBI taxonomy): Eukaryota > Viridiplantae > Streptophyta > Magnoliopsida > Fabales > Fabaceae > Trifolium > Trifolium repens. The sequence goes on along the minus strand of CP125842.1, from coordinate 39,093,138 downwards.
AGACTAAGATGGTTAAATTTATTATACTTCATTTGCTCAACAGTGCATATGGTGTAGTGACTTGATTTATTTTTATGGTTTATTTTTTCTCAAGAACCTGATGTAAAGTTATTTTTACTCGACAGCTGAAATTTGTTACATTTGTTAAATGAGCTGAACCTGAGGTTTCACATGTTCAAGTCATTACATACATGCATGGGGGTATATCTAGTGAGCATGAGATATAACAAGACTTATTATTGAGACGATACAACTACACATAGATGGTAACTTTTTATATATTTAAATATACCCTTGACTGTCTATTTATGTAGTATGGTCAAAAATCAAAATTAACTCTTCTCACGAGAACATGTTCTTATATGACACACTTCATAGCAGAGGGAGCTTATTTGATGGCAGTTTGAGAAGAGTTAATTTTGACTATACATGGATGGTATGCAAGTAAATATAGGCTTGGCCATCCATGTGTCATTGCATGATCAAGAGTAATTCATCTCATGCTTTTGCATGACATGCCTCCTATATACTCCCTCCGGCGTTAATTATAAGCAAAACTTTGTTGCTTCACACATATTAAGAATTTTGTTATATTTACTAAAATATCCTTTACTATAATAATTCTAACATTAAATTTGCATAGGGACTATGCACTCATCTTAGAAAATAGGAGAATTAATTAGGGGTATATTTGGAACAATGATATAAAAAAAGTTGAATTTGGTGACTATTGTTTATATTTGAGGCCAATAAATTATTGAGTTTTGCTCATAAATAAGGTTGGAGGGAGTATATATGTAATTATGTGTTAATAGTAATATAAATATAATGTGTTAATTTAATGTTAACATTTCATTTATTTTTCGTCTGACCAAATTATCTTTTTATTAATTATGTGAGAAAAGTTTATTGAATTATTATTAATTCAAACTAAGCTCATTAAGCATAAAGGCTCGAGTAATGAAAGCTTGGTTGTTTTACTCAGTTTGAGCATCATGTGAGCTTGAGATGATTGGAGCTCAAGCCTAGAAAATTAGCTTCAGTCTCATTGAGCTGACTAGATTTGCTAATTTTAACTCTACTAATATCTGGATGTGCATTGTTACTAAATTCGTGCCTTATTATGGCGCATAATATGGGTAGAGGTGCAATATAACATTTTTAGTGATGTGCCACATGATGGGGATGAACTTTAGATGGAATGAAATTTGTGCTTAGATTTTGATTGGGAGCATTTAGATGTTATCTTACTATTTCTTGTTTTTCGTTTAAATAAAATCTTTAAAATGTGACTAGAGGCTGCTTGTATGCAGCAGACACCTAAAAAACCAAACCATGTTTTGTCATAATAGTATATATGGCAAAAATAAGCATATTTTCTCAATATATGTAAATTCAATTACATGGATATAATGACAACATAATGTCCGTGTCATGTTGATATAGATAATTAATTTAATGTAGACTAAAATTCTAACCTACTAAAATGTGCCACTGGTTAAGTGTAACGCGGCACATGGAACATATACAAAAGTGATTTTTTTGCACATCTTTATGAAACACATCACTTCATATCTCCAATTACGCGGAAGGATCTTTGTGTAGGTGTATTGAAAACAAGGCGGGACCAGTTGTAGTCAAATGGTAAAGCCCGTGTGTGGGCATATGGTCAAATTCGTGTGTGGTATATGGTAAAACCCGTGTGCGTGCATATGCAATTGTCAAGATATTGGGCAAGACTCGATACAACCTTTGCATCAAGTAAAAAATGCAGGTATATTGAAAACAAGGCAGGACCAGTTGTAGTCAAATGGTAAAACCCATGCGCGGGCATATGGTAAAATCCGTGTGCGGCATATGGTAAAACCTGTGTGTGAGCATATGTAATTGTCAAGATATTGGGTAATCCAATACTCGATACAACCTTTGCATCAGTTATGCCCGTTTAGACTAACCCCTCTATCTCCACTAGCCCCCCCGCTCTCTCTCTCTCTCTCTCTCTCTCTCTCTCTTTCTCTCTCTCTCTCTCTCTCTCTCTCTCTCTCTCTCTCTCTCTTTCTCTCTCTCTCTCTCTCTCTCTCTCTCTCTCTCTCTCTCTTTCTCTCTCTCTCTCTCTCTCTCTCTCTCTCTCTCTCTCTCTCTCTCCACCCGCGTCTGTTACATTGGTTTCAAAACAACGCAGACAGATACTGCACGAACAAGTAGCTAATCTATGGCATCCAGGTCAGTATTACATTTTGTTCGCGACCAAGTTTCAAACGATGTACAATACCTAGGGTTTACTTTTTTTTTCCCAATCTGAATTGTGAGCTTTCGTGATTTGGTTTGTGGGACTTAAATTTTGGTTTTATGGTATTGAATTAAGAAATAGTGGCAATAAATATGAGCACATTCCTTTCATTCTTCTTGTATGATCTTCTTTGTATGATTCTTCTTGTATGATCTTCTGTTTGGTTAGGAAACTCTAGAGCCAACATAAATGCATGCCAGAGATTGTTTAAACATTAGTCGCACAGTCTTCCAGGTGGTTTTGCCAAAAAATAAATTAAATGACGATGCTACTGGTTCTGCAAAAGTCGTATTTTTAATTGGTTATATGTGCACCCTACTTAACTGATTACCCACAAGGGGGACATGTCAGCATCACCTATAGCAGAATTTCAGTGATGACAAATAGGAATTTTTGTGCAGTACTAGACATGTGCAATTTCTTCTCATACTAAATACTATTATTTTACTTACTGTGTTAAAAATTTGTAATAACCTTATCATAAAAGGCACTTAAATAAATGGAAAATATCTTGAGAGTGTTAATTATGTATTGTTGACTTTTCCTTGAAGGAATTGGGATGATTTGACATCACATATAGCATTCTACCTTTGATCTCCTTATATGCATATATATATCACTGATATTCAGATTGAAGGAAAGTGAGTATTTCTACTTTCTAAAGTAATAAAGGGTGATGTTTTTAATGGTTTTAATGTCTGGTGTAGCAGTTATAAATCTCATCGGTACAGGGCCCCCTATTTTTTTATTTTACAGCTTTGGGAAATGGAAGAGTTTTTGCAACTTATTTGTTAATTCGAACCAACATTTTAGCTACACATTCCGTGGTTAGGTCACTCATTAAAAGCATAGTGAGTTTGTAAAACTTTTCTTTTGGAGTATTTGTAGTTTAAACTTTGAAGGTGGAAAAGTGGACTTGATTGGATATAGACACCACTTTCTGATGCTATTTTGTTGCCAGGTAAGTCATGTGCTTCATGCTCCAAAGCCTTTGGACTGAAGTTCAATCTTCAATGTGATAGGTACCTGAATATATGAGATATATGATATTGGGGTTATAATTGTAATAAGGAGAATAGTGAGGATATATGAGTAATTAGCGAATGAGATAGGGTGATTAGTTGGCAAGTTTGTTATGCCTCTTAGTAGTATAAATAGTGGGTGAGTGAGTTGTAATGGGTATGCAAGATTATTGCTAGAACCAATATGGTTAGGCAAAGAAAGAGAATCCTCTTTCTTTGAAGGAGCTTTGCTCTTGGGCATTAGGATTTCATCCTTTTGCATTTTATCTTTCATTTTAAGAAATAATACTCTATTTTTCATTATTTGTGCATTTTAATCCATTTCCTCTACACTTTCTAAGTTACGAAATTTCCGGTTCGTAACAATGGTCCGACCTGCCGGATTAACGATGCCGGAGCCAGTGAATACCAACACACACAAAATGGAAGCCAGACTAGACGCTCTAGGAAGGGAGATGAAGAGCATAAAAGTTACTCTGTCAAATCTGTTGATGGAGCAAGAGAAATTTCATGATCAATTAGTTGCAATGTTAACAAAGAAATTGAAGAGAACTGACAACGGTGAGAGGAAAATTGAAGCATCGGAGAATCGCTCAACATCAGAGGTTCATACTACAATGGGTTTGAAGAAGCCAGAGGTAGAATCGTTCAACGTGAAACTGCAGAAGAATCATGAGACAGTGAAAGAAGCAGATTGCACCAAGGCGAGTGTCACGAAGAATTATACGATGGGGATTGGTACACCGCCGCCGTCGGATTCGCTGGTTAAGGCGTTACCACAAGCCAATGGCAACGTCCAACAACCTCTCAAAATGAAGATGTGTGACGATCAATACGGTGATGGTAGATTGAAATTTGGTGGAGTCACAGTTGATTCTAAGTCACCGGAAACCCCAACTAGCATTGTGTTGTCCCCAAAAGCTTTAGATCGGAAACTAGTTGCAAGTTGTTCGGTCACAGTTTCACCACCACCAGAACCACCAGACGCCGACCTACACGCGACGGAAGTAGAGGTTCAAATCGCCGGCGGCCCGAACATGATTCCGCCGCCAACCAAGCCGCCGGAACCATCAGATGTGGGTTCACCGAAGACAGGCTTAAGGATGGTAGCTTTACTACATCCACAAACGACACCGGCGAAGGAATATGCGACGGAGAGAGGATCGGTAGTGACAGAGGGAGTGCGTGACCTTGCTTCGGTTGAGAAGGATCTAGAGAAGTTAAGGGTAAATTGGGTAATGTGTGAATCGGGTCACATTTTAACCCAACTGGATCAGAACCATAATAATTCAAGTAAGTGGGGCCAAGGGAATAAAAAGTGGGCTGGATTACAACTACTGAAGCAGGTCCAAAATAAAATCCGTATGCTTAATAATCCATGTGTTCAGAAATTTCAAAGAGCAAAGAGCAAAGGTAAAGGACCTGACGCGGAATTAATTGCACGTCATCAAACACTCCAGCAAATTCCATGTGGTACCATTCTCAAAAAGGAAGGTCAAAGTCGTTTCATTATGCTTGCACTTAATAAGAGAATAAAGTCATTTAATTTAGAAGTAATTTGGGTTGCACAAGAGAAGGAAGAGAGTTGTAGCCATTCTTCATTGGGTAGTGAAGTTCGGACTACTAAAGGCTTTGTGGTGGGTGGAGGATTATTACCAAGGTCACCCTTTATTATTAGTGGGTATGCACAACAAGAGAGATACGTGGCAGCTTTTCACTACTTCAGTAAACTGCAATATAATGATTCACTTGTGTGGCTAAATGAAAATGTGACACATGGATGTGTTGTGAGGAATTGTATTGGTAGGGATGTTTTTCTTCAAACCGTTATTGATAAAGAAAATTACAATTTTGTAATAAACCCCACCAATGGTTCATGTGAACTTTCAACTAACTCTTTGATAGTTGGAATGAATGGTCATGATGCTCTCATAATTTGTGGGGAAGGAGTTGATAGGTCCTCAAACAATAAAATATTGTTGAGAGGTGAGAATATTCTTATACTTATTAACAAGGAGAGTAGAGAAAGGATCATGAATAGGAGACATTCTTCCCAAGTAGCTCTTGCATAAAAAAATGTAAGAATGGGAGTTATGAAGCTTGACTTAAACTGGCCTGTGGTTATTATGTTAAGTTTTGCAATTGGCTTGACTTGTGGTGATGCTAAAAATGTTGCGATGGAGGCAAGTCCAGCGACTAATGCACTTTTAAGCTTGCATTCATGTATTCAAGACATGGTAATAAAGGGGCATGTTTCTTGTGCTCGTGGGGTTTTTATATGGAAGGCATTGATAGGAATGTATGGAAAGAAGGGAGAATGCGAGTATGCTTTTGAAATTATATCCTTATACTCATCGGTGTTGTCCAGACAATGGGATCCGGGGAAATTCAATGTGTTGATGTCAGTGGCTGCTTATGAATTTTGACGGAGAATTGTCTTCATTTCTCATGGGGATGGTATTCATATTGTTGCAGAACCATATGAACTTGCTTTGTGGAATACAATGATATGGGGGTATGGAAGTCAAAGAAACTTGGTACTCTCTTTCAACGTGATGTCTTGGCATTCATCATTTTGGATCATACAATGGGATCCAGGGAAGTCTAAGATCTCTATCCTTGTTAGTACTCAGGAATGTACACAATCATGGAAAATCTTCATGCAGTGGTTACTTATTGGATTTATGAGCCAAACCCAAATCTATCATTACCATGGGAATTACAATAAAGAAATAGAAAATGGTTGGTGGTTCTCCAAAATACAGGGGCAGCTGGTCTTCAATTTCAGCTATGTGAACAGGCTAGTTATAAGTTGGTTCTTAAGAAAACTAACGTCTCTTCCAACAGTGGTAAAGAAAGTCATATGGCTATTGAAGTTTGTTAAAGAAGTCAGGTGGAGAATGACCCTCATTTTTTCATGGATTGCACAATTTGTAATTGATAGAGGCAAAGTTCATGGAAGCAAATTTCAACCTTGAGGACAAGGTTGTTTCGAAGGGGTGGGTATTGATAGGTACCTGAATATATGAGATATATGATATTGGGGTTATAATTGTAATAAGGAGAATAGTGAGGATATATGAGTAATTAGCGAATGAGATAGGGTGATTAGTTGGCAAGTTTGTTATGCCTCTTAGTAGTATAAATAGTGGGTGAGTGAGTTGTAATGGGTATGCAAGATTATTGCTAGAACCAATATGGTTAGGCAAAGAAAGAGAATCCTCTTTCTTTGAAGGAGCTTTGCTCTTGGGCATTAGGATTTCATCCTTTTGCATTTTATCTTTAATTTTAAGAAATAATACTCTATTTTCCATTATTTGTGCATTTTAATCCATTTCTTCTACACTTTCTAAGTTACGAAATTTCCGGTTCGTAACATGAGGTGCATATCTGATGCTTTCTAGAAAGGAGGCTAACTCTTCTTTGACTGTACACGATACAGCAATTAAAAAGTGCTCAAAAGCTTGTGCTTTTATTACACAATAAAATATTCGATCATTCTTGATGATACTTTCTGTTGTTCTCTGTGGCTCTGACATAAACTAATTGAACTCAATCAGAAGGAAGTAACAGGGAAAAGAAATTTAATGGAATTGAACCCTCAATCCCTAGTTCTGTAACAATGCAATACAGGAACAGAGGTCAAGGATGGCGATTACAGAAATGGTTGTGATGGATCAATGGTCATAATAGTTTAAGGTGTTATGTGACGATAGATGAGTGCTTTTAGTCTCGAAGTGTTGATAATGCACAGGCCGAGTCATCTTGTGATGAAACTGTGGTTTTAATTAGACGAGTGGGTGCTACAAGGGTTGAACTCTAAAGTAACCACTTGTTAATTTAGGCTTTGATACCATATCTAGAACCAACTATCTCAAAAGCTCGTGAAGGGTTTTAAAGTATCATAACAATGGTATTGGTACCCAAGTATCTGAGAGACCTAGTGATTCTCCTTTTAGAGCCGTACTTATATCTTCTGATGTATTGTAGGTCTACTTTCATAAACTAGCTGCTTCTCTTTCCAATGTTAAAATAACGATTATCTTATACTTACACATGCATACTGGATCATTGATTACCTGTACTATGCATGCCTCAATTTTCTGATCTATTTTGCTGACACATGGCTTTTATGTCTTCATAATAATTTGCAAGAATCATGATTGCTAAGGAAGAACCATCTGGCTGCGGTAAACAGGCAAGTAGTAACCACTTGAATGTGACTAGGATCCATGATACTATTTTTTTACGACATCAACTGTTTTAATGACAGGAATTTGAATAAGTTCCATTTATTTGCTTGAACAGAAGTTAAACTTGATGTCAGCAGTAAAGGAATTGCACACACTCAACTCTCAGGACCTCTGTAGATTATTAAAGGATGCTGGAAATTTTTCTGTTCACTACCGTACCGGAAAAGGAGTGCTGCTGGAGGTCGTCTCATTCTTAGCATCTTGATTTTATTTATTTTTATCAGGCTGTTCTTTCTAATTGTATTTCTGTACACAGATTGATATGGGCAAGCTTGCAAGATCTCTTCCATTGCATCTTACTACAGTACTAATGTTTTCTAGTAGAGATGAAGTTGTGTTCAGATATGTGTCGTGCGGTTTTCGTCTGTTGCATTCCTTGTGTGATTTATCCCCCCGCCTTCCTAAATTTGATCAGGTCAACAGTAGTAATCCTTATGATCTTGTTGACATTTATTGTATTTTTCTCCTTGTGGTTTTTTTGTGCTCGTTTGCTTTTATTTATGGAAAAGGCGTGTTATCTTAAAGTTGAGTATTATTTGAAATTCTGCAGAAGTTTGAATAATATCTTGTGTATTAAATAATGGTCCACTAACTATCAAGTTGTATCAACTGACTCTTGATGTTATTGGTATTAGATATTGATGATCTTTTGTGCTAAAGCATACAAATTTATTTTGTAAAATAGTAGATTCTGATTTCTGCATGTGGAGTATAATTACAGATTTTTCTACATGATGTGAAAGTGGTGGAACAGATGATTGATTTGGTTTTCTACATGCTTATTATTCTTAGTACCTACAGACAGGTTTTCTTCAGTTCTTATCTCTGCAGTTTACTATATTGACTTTTTATCTGTACCCTAGTTCTGTACTGTTAATCTGAATTGAGTTTGCGCTCATGCTGCAGGAAGATCATGCTTTTAAATTTAAGTACCTTTCGCATTCTGCACTCATAGCATGCAGCTTACATCTATTGACAGGGTTTATATCGACACAGTTTCAAGATATTGCCAATGTTTTGCTTGCACACCCAAAGGTACAAGTTTACCTGTACTTGCTGCTCTAGTTGCTAGATTTAAAACTACTATTGTTAGTGTCCATTAGACATGGCTGGTCGACGATTTTCATAATATATTAATATTAATCATTTACATTTTTTAAAACCTTTATGTGGGTAAGTATTGAATATCATTTTACTTTCCCTCAAATGTGATGAAATATAGAAAGGGACACAATGCCCCGGCATATAGAATTGTTTTCCAGTCAGTTAATTATTTTTCTTATATTTCTTTTTTGATAAGCAATTTTTTTCCAGTCAGTTAATTATTTTTCTTATATTGTCTCTGCTCTCATGTTACAAATCAATGTTATTACATAATATGTCACATCTATACTATAGCTAATTATGAACCTTTCTATGATAGGTTGACTTATTTATGGATGCAGCTTTTAGATCAGTTCGTGTGGTTGTTAGGTGTCTTGAGATTACATTGATAGCTTGCTACAAAGATTTTTCCATGGAATCAAATCTTTCGTCTGAACAAGTAGTTTATTTTCTCTGCCAGCAATGTGAGGCTTCTCTACAATTTATTCAGTCATTGTGCCAGCAGAAGTTGTTTAAGGAGCGCCTGCTCAATAATAAGGTTTTCCAAACTAGACTTCTTTAAATATTTGGAGTGAGTAACACATCAAGATGTGATTATGTCTTTAAATTTGTGTATCAAAATATAGAGTAATACACCGGTTTAAACTTTAAATCAAAATCAATCTTATACTAAAATGAGCCAAGGTGGTTGAAGATGAAACCTGTTGATCAACAATCAAGAAATGAACCAAAAGACAAGGTGCAAACGGCCGCAGAAAACATTCTAATAAACAATAAGAGACACAAAACTGCAGATACGCACCAACAGAAGGAAAAAACACCAACCAAGATTCTGACAAACTGAATCAGCAGACCTTAGAATGCAATCACTACGACAAAAGACCAAAACACTGTAACAACCTCTTGGACGCGTTCACAACAATAAAAACATATACAAATCAAAGAAACCTCAAGAACAAACCTTAAACGTGGGACCCACAAACTGTAAGTGGTCCCAACAAAACCAGAAAGGGATGGGTTAGACAAAAACTAGCGACAATGAAAACAAGTGGCTGAAGGGCCAGCTCGGATGCGCCGGAAGTCAGCTGCGGTGTGCGAGGGTCTGCGAGCTGGTCTCTGATAGTGAGGATTTTGGGGGTGACAGATCAGTGGCCTCCAGTGCCGATGCTGAGGTGTGTGTTGCCTGATGGCGGCGACAGCCCTGGTGAGTTTTTCGGTACCAAACGATAGTGTCCCTTGGGCACCCAAAAACCAAATTGGAAAATAAACTAGTTAGCCTTGACAACGGCTGGCCCAAAGACCGAACCTTGCTTTGGATACCAAGTTAAATGGTTTAGAATAATCAACTTGCATTACACAGAAAATCTGTGTGTGTGTGTGTGTGTGTGTGTGTGTGTGTGTGTTTATAGACACACACACACACAAGAGAGGATCTCTAAGGAAACTGTATCAACGATATTAAATAGAGAGAATAATTATAATTATGACCAAACCATCGGGGGCTCAGACCGATTACATGATCCCGGTCCAAACCATCAGATCAGCCTGGTTTGAACTGGTTATTACATCTATGTTTTTGTTGTCCCTCGTTTTCTGAAATTGGAGATGTAAGATCAATATGATAGATAATAATCATTCAACCATTAGATTAGATAGATAAAAGTTACATTACATGCTATAAAAATATACTGGAAGATAAGTATGTCAAGTCTTACACTAGTATCAATATATAGATATTGTAAATGTATACAATAGAAAGCCAGTTGCATCCTTTGTCCTTTCCAAATCTCAATATATTATAGTAAAATCCAATTGCTCCATAAATTAATCATGAGTAGTTCCTCCTGAAATAGAAGTGAATCAAGTGTTCTAAACATACTTTGCTGAGGAAAGGAAGTCATTATACGTTTATATTCAAGCTATCATTTCTTCTTTCCAACAACAGTGTTTTTACATCGACCTGAGGGAGGTCTACAAGCTCATTTCTGTACCCTTATTTTTGTGAGAAGAGCAAAGCCTACAAAGCCTACTTTCTTCTCCAACTTAAACACTTTTAGGTTTGCAAATCTATTTTCATCTCAGCCATTTCCCTGTGCTTATCTAGAATATCACTTTCCATAAAATGCTTGACATTATGCAATCCCGACTCTTACCCTTATTGCCCTGTTGAAAGCTGATCAATCAACTAACTAAGTTAAAGCTTGCACGTCTATAAGGATGTATAATCAATGGGGGAAGTAGGAGTTCATGGTGCCAATTACTTAATTTGATGAACTGGTGTCTGGCTACTTGCAATTTAGAAACTATTAAAAGATGAATAGACGATTAATATCATTCTACTTATTTGGTTGATTGATGCAATGAATTACCCTTTATACATGGATATATGAACTATATGTATGTTTTCTTTTTGGCTACAGGAACTATGTGAAAAGGGAGGCATTCTTTTCCTTGCTCAATCTGTCTTGAAGTTAAACATTCAATCATCTTTTCCATGTAGGATTGTGGCTGGAATTTCAAGGCTGAAATCCAAAATACTATCCATAGTGAGTCGTGTGGAAAATCTTACACATATACCTGATTTTGAATTTAATCTACTACATAATTTGTTCAAATTAGAAGGTAAGTCTTGGCATAACTGTTAGGTTGCTGTCATGTTACCTGGTTGTCACATTCTTGTTATGGAAATAGTCTTCTGTCATGGGGGTTAAGACCATGTGTTTTTTTACCTTCTCTAGATATCATGATGGTGGGAACTATGTGCATCTGGCGGTCTTTTTCCCTTCTCTTTTTTCCTTTTTTTTTCTTCCCTTTTCTTTTTCTGTTTTTCCTTTTTTTTCCAAATGATGCATATTATGAACGAATGACACTGTAACTACTTTCTTTTTGCAGCTGCTGAGTTTGTGTGAAGCTGAAAACATTTCTTATCTCGATCAAGTAGCCACCTCAGCACAAAGTTTAGATTTGGCTAAGTCTGTTGCGTTGGAGGTTAGTTTTCACCTTATAATGCAACCCCATTAAAGATAATAGTCTCCGGTGTTTGTGTGATTTTGGTGATGGAAATTGTTGCATGAAATAGTTTAACTTTATTTGGACTGACTCTTTTACTGCATCCATAATTTCATTATTGTTGAATGAGAGAAAATAGAGGCATAATGTTGTGAAACTGTATTCAACTACACAATGAGGTCGAATTTATATAGGCTCAAGGAAATAAATACAAAATAAATCTTAGAAATTAGTATTGGGCCTAACTCATCCTCACAAAACCGGTTTGTAAGGTGAGGATTGCCTCTTACTTATAAACACACATTCAGGCCATCTCGCAACCGATGTGGGACTTCTTAACACACCCCCTCACGCCCAGCACTACTGGGCTTGGTGCGTGGATATAAACGGTGGGTGGCCCGATAGCGAAAACCTAATAACAGGTGGCCCAACGGATAGTGGAGAGGCTCTGATACCATCTTATAAATTAATATTGAGCCTAACTCATCCTCACAAAACTGGCTTGTAAGGTGAGGATTGCCTCTTACTTATAAACACACATGCCATCTCTTGTAAGGTGAGGATTGCCTCTAATTTATAAACACATATTTAGGCCATCTCGCAACCGATGTGGGACTTCTTAAGAGACCCCCTTGCGCCCAGCACTGTTGGGCTTGGGGCGCGGATATAAATGGCGGATGGGCCGATCAGAACTTGATAGCAGGCGGCCCAACGAATTGTTGAGAGGCTCTGATACCATCTTAGAATTGAGTATTGAGCCTAACTATAAATATAGGAGATACCATTCCTATTTGCATGATATGATACCCTGTACAATAAATACAAAATTCGTATGCACCCGGCTTGTTACAAATGACCATTTGAGTTGATAAAACTCGCAGTGATATCTCCTGAATCCTGATGCGATTGTCTCCCTGATTAAATGTCAATCTATCTCAATATATGTTTGGTCCTCATGGAAAACAGGATTTGAGGCAATATGCAATACTGTTTTAGTATCACATATTACTATATTAGCGTCATTGACATAGTCTCCAAACTGTATAAGTTCACAAGTCACTAATACCATGATCTTGTATTCGGTTTCTGCACCGGATATTGCAACTACGCTTTGTTTTTTTTGCTTTTCTAGGATATTAAATTGCCTCCAATGGGGCCTGTCAATAGATGAACCTGTCCAATCAACATCTGAGTAACCAACATCTGAGCATGTCCTTTGTCTTCCTCAATTAGACATTTTCTTCGAGTAAATTGGAAGTGTTTTAGGATTTGTATCACATAATACCAAGGGTCCTAACAAGGATAATTTAAGAACTGGTTTACTGATGCAAAATAAATTTCTGGATGGGGTGACAGTGTGATAATTTAATTTTCCAACCAATCTTCTAAATCTCCCTGATATTGACAACGTCTTCTCCCCGACTAGGTAGAAGTTTGACATTTGAATCCATAGGATTCTTTACTGGTTTGACATTCACTAATCTTGATTCTTCAAGAATATTCATAGCATATTTTCTTTCTGAAATCACTGCATCATCCTTAGAGTGAGCTACCTCGATACCCAATAAATAATGGACCTTGCCAAGGTCTTTGGTCTGAAATTGATGAGAGATGTGTGGTTTCAACTAGAGTATGTTATGTTCATCTCCACCTGTTATAACCACATCATCCATATAAACAATTAGATAGATACATCGTTTGTTCGAATGACGATAGAAAACAGTGTGGTCAACCTCACTGCAAATCATACCAAACAATTAGATAGATACATCTCTTGAGGGAGAGATCTCAATGGTGGAAGACAATCCTTGTGAGCATCTGGAGATCTCCATAGTTCTAAAGATTTTCCTCCTAATTCTAGGATTGAAATTTATGAGGACACAAAAATTTATGAGGTGAAAGAGTGGCCCGGGAACGAGTCCTACTCCTACATCATAATCTACAATACTCTTAAGATTAGAAAACTGATCCTAGGAGATAAACCAAGATATTCTAACACAAAATGAAGTTATTATGAGATATTATTTTATGATTGAGAAGACAACTCAGGGATGTTGGAGAAGTCATATTTCGACCTAATGGGCGCAGCCCAAATCCACGTATGGAATTGGGATGTTGTTCAAGCATTTCTGATGGTAAATAGCCAATGGACCTTATAGATAGTGGAAATGGGGTTGCATTATCATATATTGGGCCACAAGTTCATTTGCCGATCCAAAAGGAACAAGGGGAAACTGAAGGCACAAAGAAAAAATAATTCTTCTATTTGCATTAGGTCATTATACTTCAAACAGTGGGATCCTGGTACAATTGTTTTTCTGCAGTGAATTTGTTTCACCTTCTTGAGGACATGGTGAATTCCAGAGGGGGAATATTGATAGACCCACTATTATTAATAGGCTGATTATAAACATAATGACTTATTCAGGGAAACTAGCTGAAAAGATGGGGTCATGAGAAGTATGAAGTGGGAAATTGTGGGTGCTGGGTGTAGAGACGGTTCTTATCTTAGTAAGGGTTTCACTCTTCTTGAGGGTGCCATTATCATTTGTAGCTTTCTCCATCCATTTTATTTCATTGTAGTTCCTTACAATTGTTCTGTAGTAGGGATTTATTTCTCTGGTTTGGCTATTTCCGTATCAAAATAATCTAGTATTTCCAATTCATATTTTGGTTCCTCTCAGTTCCAAATTCTAGTATTGTTTTCATGATGCAGGTTGTCAACTTGTTGAAGACTGCTTTTGGAAGAAATCCCGGGCATCTCACCACTACTGATAGAAGATACCCAACCGGGATCTTACAGCTTAATGCAATGCGTCTAGCTGACATTTTCTCTGATGATACATACTTTCGATCTTACATAACAGATTATTTTGTAAGTTACCATTATGTGAATATTAAGGATAACTTGCTTTATTTTCTCTGTTGGTGATAATTTATTTTTATGAGAAAATTAATTAATGACCCTTCATTTTTCTGATTGATTACAGTTGATGCATTATCTTCATTTTCTTTGATTTGTCAAATGTTTTTTCAGCTTTACAAATTTGATTGAATCCTTTCCATGTGATTCCAGACTAATGTTCTGACAGCAATAATATCACTCCCCCATGTGGAATTTTTATCCTCTTGGTGTTCGTCTGATCTCTCAGAAACAGAGGAGGATGCAAGTGTTGAATATGATTTATTTGCTACAGTTGGATGGATTTTGGATAATAGTTCATCAATGGATATACAAAATCCAACAGTCTTTGAATTGAAGATGACGCGTAACAACATGCCTTCTACATCTTATGCACATAACAGGACATCATTATTTGTCAAGGTTATTGCAAACCTTCATTGTTTTGTTCCCGACTGTTGTGAAGGTTGGTTCTTTGCCAATGCTTGCCAATGTTTACTTTATTGTTTGGCAGCTGTATATATTTCCTCAAATAATTACCATTTTGTCATTTTAAATTTACTAATCAGAAAAGGAGAGGAACCGTTTCATTCAAAAGGTCCTGGAGTGCCTGCAAATGGACCTATCTAATTTGCTGCCTGGGTTTTCTTTCGAATCTGATGCTCCTAAAGCTGCTACTGTTGGCAAGAACCTACGTAATGATTGTTATAAAAAGTAATTTTAAATTATCAGCAATATATTCCTACTTTCTTACAAATAAATTTCTTTTGTAGGCTCTTTGTTAAGTCATGCAGAATCATTGATGCCAAACTTTTTAAACAAGGAGGATGTCCAACTTCTAAGGTAACTTGTCCCTCTTTTAGTTCTCTTTGTAGTGTTTACAGCCTAATATAGAGCAGTTATTTTAATGGTAGATCATGCGTCAGCCGCATATTATATATAATAATGATTTGTGTATGATCAACGCGGTGTTAATGGCATCTCCTTATGTCGCTAAAATAAAATTTTAATTTTTCCATGTTTATTGAGGAAAATGTGTAAAGATTAGAGAGAAACCATACTACTTTGTAACTAACTTTGTGATTGGAATATTCTGTTTTCATTATTCTACAACAGAGTAACAATTACATCTTTATGTAGGCTTTGTTTTACCTAAGCTTAGTGTATGTTAGCACTAACAGCTAACTAACTCTTAACCTACACCCATTGGGTGTAGTATTACAACAGCTTACTATATACTCTTATAAATTGGACAAATTGTTATTATATAACACATTGGCAGATGTTTTGACAAGTTTTCCACCATGGTCCGGAACATAGGTTCATGGTTATGGGTTAACTAGTTATCTAGTAAATGTTTGGTGTGAAAAAAGAGGTTGTCGCAGGCACCAGAGGAAGTTGGGAAAACTTCACCATTCATACCTTTTTTTCCTGTATCACTGTTAGACAGCCCGTATATGTTTAGAGGATAGGATGGGAAACATTGAAAATACATAATGTTGAAGATATGAGTGTTAGATAAAAGGAGCAAAGAAATAATAAGAACTTTGAATATGACAGTTGTGAAATATTATTTATAGTGATTTTGATACTAAGACTAAATAAGCACTAATCTCTATTTATAGAAATACAAAACTCCTAATCCTAAATAAATAGGAAAATTAGGAAACAGATCATGATAATAACCAACCAACTAATATAGAAAC
The DNA here is from genome assembly GCA_030408175.1 of Trifolium repens. Lineage (NCBI taxonomy): Eukaryota > Viridiplantae > Streptophyta > Magnoliopsida > Fabales > Fabaceae > Trifolium > Trifolium repens. Next base: position 39,076,852 of record CP125842.1, on the reverse strand, counting down.
TAATCTGAGGAATTATTCTATGATTAGAAACTAATCCTATGAGATTAACCAAGATACTCTAAATCTAACACAATATAGATATTTTCTTATATTCAAACACTCAATATGGGCTGCAATATAACAAGACAGGTGGAACTTTCAGCGGTGTGATTTTGTAGTCATGGGAAATGAGCTGAGGTGGTTATAAAGAGAGTGAGGGGGGTAGTCGTGAGACAGTGAATATTTTGGAGAAGGTCTGGGCAAGCATTATCTTCTCTGTTTACAGTTTTGTCTTCTGATTGTAAGGAGCATAGCTCCATATTTTCATATATTTTCTAATGCATATATCTAGTTCCTACAAAATTGGAATTAAAGCTCAGAACTAAGGTCCTTGGAGTTTCTGGTGTTTTGAAAAAAATGGAAGTTAGATGACAAGAATCGATTCTTGTTTTTAATGGAGAAGAAGACACTCACTGGTGGTTGATTTATATTGAGAAGCACTTTGATGCTGTGGAAACTTCAGAGGAGGACTTTGTTCAAACCTTGTTTGAAATTGAAAAGTGCTAGCAAGACACTGTCTAAAAAAACTATTTCTAATTCATTTTTTCCTATTGGTTGTAAAATCATATTTTATTTAAACTGTACTGTGTTCTAAAAAACTTATATATTTTAAATTTGCTTGCAGGGTGTTTTTTCGCGAAATACAAACACAATTTACTTCTGGCTCTGAGGAAAATCCTGTTCAAGTAAATCATTTTCTTTGAATCCGAGCTGTTAATGTCGTTTGTTTCTAGTCTATTTTTCTTAAAAACTTTTTGCTTCTGTTATGCTGGAGAAATTCAGGATAGTAAATTTGAGGATATCATTATCATGGGATAAGTTTTCTAAACTCAAACAAACATTATTAAGCATGATCAAAGTTTTTATAATAGTTATGATTTGTGATAGTTATTGTGCCAATGGAAACATAACTAAAATTAATCTATCTTCGGAACTAGGCAACACCTTTAAATGTTAAAGGTCAAAGCAAGTGAATCCTCAAATTGTGCTATTTGGTGACTTAGTTTTAGGCTTTTAGCTTGTCATTTATGTAATGGCATGAACAAAAGTTTTCTTTCCTCTTAGGTGGATCAGAGTCTAGAGATCCGCTCATCGTTTTTACAAGTAAAAGAACCTGCTGAACTTGATACAAAGGTTGGTAGCTTGAAGGAGGGAATGTCTGAGAATTCTGCATTTCCAAGCATAGATCAGCATGTTGGAGGTAACGGTGCGAATAATAAGTCTGTGTTAAGAGGAGCAAGAGATACGGACAAGGATGCTCAGAATGCCGAATCAAGTGGTTCAGATACTAGTTCTGCAAAAGGAAATAATGTCCTTAATCACGCAAATAACGGTGATTCAAAATCAATGGAGCGTCTTAGCAAAGTTGTAGTTGATGAAACTCTAGAGGAAGAAAAGGTTGAACATCTACAAAGAAGAAAACGAAAGAGAACTATAATGAATGATAAAACGGTGGAATTGATGGAGAGATCACTGTTGGATGAGCCAGAGAATGAAAAGGCTGAACCTCTACAAAAGAGAAAACGACGAACTATAATGAATGATAAAATGGTGGAATTGATGGAGAGAGCGCTTTTGGATGAGCCCGATATGCAGCGAAATGCAGCTTCACTTCAATCATGGGCGGATAAATTAAGTGAACATGTATGTATATTAAGCTAAACTGAATTAATATTTTGACACATTTCTTTTCTAAGACATTCCTGTTTTATGTTTTCCAGGGTGAAGTTACCCCTTCTCAGCTTAAAAATTGGTTAGATTACACCCTCTTCTCACTTTAAATATTTATTTGCAGTTTCTGGACATTGGTATGTTAATTTTATTGTATTGCCAATTTTATTAGTCATGAAATTTCATGTTTTGCTATATCAGGTTAAACAATCGAAAAGCTAAGCTAGCCCGCACAACCAAGGATATTTCAGTGCCAGATAAGCAGAAAGGGCCAGTAAGAGTGTCCTCTGACTCACCTGACAATCTTGGTGAGCAAGAAAAGATCTTAATATCACTAGAATAACTTCCGGTGATAATTGTGAACCTTAAAATGCTGAATTTGTTGATGCAGATCTTCCAGATATTGTTGGTCAGCATGCTGTGATTGTAAACGTGCGAGGAGAGGAGATTGGCAAAGGAAGGGTAGTTCAGGTGAATGGCAAGTGGTATGGGAAGAAATTGGAGGAATTAGGGGCCTACCTTATGGATGTTTATGAGCTACATGCTGATAAAGGGATGAAGCTACCCTTCCCATCAGAAGCTACCGGTACTTCATTCGCAGAGGCTGAAAAAAAGTTAGGTGCCATGCTCGTGTTATGGGATTCGCGCAGAATTCTTGTGCTGCAGTCTGAATGAGCTCAAATGCTCAATGATGGCTGCCTGCTAGCTTCAAGGTGTTAACAAATACTAGCAGATACCCCATATAAACAACTTTTGTGAAATGTTAAAAAAAGTTAACTTAAAAACAAATTTAAATATTAAAAATATTTGATTTTGAAAAATAACAAAAATTGGTTTAATTAATTGAAAATTAGTTTGATAATGGTTTTTCAGGATCCGGATTCTTTGCGGTAAAATTATTGCGCAGTTACACGCATTAATCAATCCTGACATTGATTTGAGATCAGACATAAAATTATAGTTAGTAGATTAATTTTAAACGATCTCTGACATCATTTTGAGATCAGACAATCGAGGTCTATAATTGTGTAGCAAGGAAATCCAAATCCGATTTTCCAATGTCCTATTATATTAATTCATTTTTCTCATACTTATTATGTATGTGCCAAATGCATTTTATTAAGGATTGTGTCCAAGCAAGTATTCCTTTGTGTAAATTGAATGACCATTTAAAGAATTTAAAAACATTATTGTTTTTATTATTTATTCAAATAAAGAATATTGATGATTTGATTGATTTAAAATGAATGCTTATATTGAAAGAGAATTACTTTTGCTGCCCTACCATTTTTGGGGCGTGACCTATGAAACAACAAAAATACCCTCTCGTTCGTGACTTAAGTCACACACACCCCTTGAAACACCCTACCGGATTTTATTTTTATAACGTCCGCTACTTAAGTCACGGATAACATTTTTCAAAATTTCTCATTTTTCCTACATCCATGACTTAAGTAACGGAAAAGTAATTTTCATATTGAAATGAGAATTCATATCAAGGTAATTTTGCACTATCGAAGGTAATTTTGTTGTTCCTTGTATCGGTAACAACTTTTTTAACCGTAAAATAATAATCCCTTTCTTTTATATTATTATTATTATTGCATTGTTCAATGCTCACGACTTTGGAGTGCAACTGTAAAAGGAAAGTGTTGAAATGTTTGCTTTAAGTGTTAATGAAGGGAATAGCATAAATAGAAGGAAAGGAAGAGCAAGAAAGGAGAAACTAAAGTTTGATTAAAGCAACGTTTAAGATATAGTAGAGCTAGGCAAATATAAAGGATTTAAATTTGACAATGGTGACAAGGTGTTCACTCATATTCAATTTGCCTATAATACATTGATCATTGGAGGGGAGGGATGGTCGAATATCAGGATTATCAAGGCAAAATTGTTGTTGTTTGAAGCAATGTCAGACTTAAAGGTAAACTTTCATAAAAGCAGTTTGGTCGGAATCAACATTAATAAAAAATGGATAAAAGAAGTGGTTGCCGTGTTCAATACTTTTTGGCCCCTTTACGGTGCATCCTACGAGTTAAGCCAACCCTTGTTGGCACTACATCAGAGTAGGGTACCCATGATTCCAAAAACTAACAAATACGTAAAAACAAAAATTCAGAGGGTAATAATATTTCACTTGACTATAGTTTCACCATTCATCAACATTATATTAACATGAAATCCCTTGATGATGGTACAACCTTTTTTAACATGGTCGCTCTCATCTATTCCTTGGTTCGCGATGGTGGATAACAATCATGTAGCCTGTAGGAGCGAAGAAAATATATCATGAGTGTGTCTGGTAGGGAATTTTATTACCTCAGCTCTATGGTAGACGCCAAATATCCTTGCTGAATTTTTTTTGATATTAGGCCGACGAGGTACCAAGCTTAGGTATTAGAATAAGGAAAATGTTAACTTGTGCCCTTAAGGGCACATATTAAGGAGTTTAATATAGAAATATTTTTCTTGGTACTTTTTTAATACAATTTGAACATTAATTTTTTTTTTATTTAATGTTAAGTTTCTTTATTTAGGTAGTTATCATGTGCCCTTACGGCACAAGTTAACATAATAAAGTGGTTACTAGAGGTTACTAGAGTTTACTAGAGGTTACTTGAGTTTAGGTTATAAAATATAGTGGGAGAGATGAAATGCATCATGCTTCTTGATGAAAATTACTTTTGCCACCCTACTGTTTCTGGAGCACGTCCTACAAAATGACCAAAATACCCCTGTCTGTGACGTAAGTCACGGATTCACTGCGTAGGGTGTTCTGCGTCCTGTGCCACGGATGGCTCTGACACGGAATCAACAACCACCACAGAATCAATAAATGGCATGCAGATTTAAAATTTAATTACGAAGCGGATATCGAAAAGTGAATATTTTATTACACATCAGACACAAAAATTACATCGACTTAGATACGCCGTCTAAATCATCATGCTCCTTACAATTGTTTTTGCATAATAAAAAAATATCTTAATATAATAAAACGAGAGTAACTAGAGGCACCCTAAACCCTAACCCTAATATGAATGGTCTAGATTTTGACACGTAGAAAAAAAATTATATCAACGGCTACGATAAAAACTTGAATACTATGTTGCCACATCAATTAATGAATGTGACACGTGTGTCACTATTATTGGATGTGTGTATAAAATAATTTTACAAAGGGAAAACAAATTAATAAACCGATCCAAAACAAAATTTCTCTTAATTTTCCTAAAAAGTTGCATTATCTCTCTATATTAGTAAAGGATGCAAAACAAAATTTCTCTACAAAATTGCATCTCTCTCAATTAGAAAGTAGAAACATTGTTTGTAACCAAAAATATCAAAAACATTGTTTCATCACTTTCATCTCTCCTCACGTTCTCTTTTTTTTTTTTTACTCCTTTCTATCTATTTTTCTATATTTACCTCTTTCTCCTTTAGTTCCTTTTTTATTTTGCATATTTTATTCTTTTCCTTTTTATTCTTTGCAATATATTAATTTTGATTTATTTTGAGTTTGTTCAATTTCACTATTGGTTTTTGGTTATGTCTACTACAGGTGGAATGTTTGTTTGTTCATAATATTGACGAAGTAGCCGGCCTATGTAATCGACTGAATATCCTCTTTAGTGATTGCCTCTTACAAGGTTCTTCTTTGTTGCTTTTAGATGAATGAATTTGTTTAGCTTATCAAAATATACATGCTGATTGTAAGATTTTTAACAATGCTTGAAGATTTTGTTGTAGGTTCATTGATTGTTACAATAGAAATATGAAATTGTTATTCTTTCAAGTGTCTTAAGTTTTTTGAATGGAAGTTTATTTTATTTTATATTTTCAATGGCTATGATAAAAACTTAAATAATCAATTTTTAGTGATATTTAATTTTATTGGTCTAGATTTTGACATTTGGGAAAAAAATAATATCAACGGCTACCAAAAAAACTCGAATAATTAATTTTTAATAATAATATTCAATATTTAATAAAGATAAAACAATAAAAAACGGAACTGCGGCTTTGAAGCATCCGAAGAAAAATAGGAAAATAAAAAACCGCTGCAACTTTGAACTGCAACTTCCTCAAAACCTAAACAACCTAAATTGAGATAAACATAAAAAAAAATATAAAAAAAATTGAGATTTAATAAAAAAAGAAGATAAACATGAATAAAACTAAAAAAAATCATTAGAATCAGATGCGTTTAAAATGCAAGCAACTTAATTGAAGTAAACATAATTGAGATAAGCATTAAGTGTGGAACTAAACATTGAGATAATCATTGGCTCGAAAATTATGAATAGATTTTACTTAATTGAGTTGTATAAATATAAGCACCTCAAAATATTTTTCTCTTACTATATTTTTGGTTTATAATTTATATATTTGTCTTTATATAGTTTCTTTTGTTTCTATATTTTACCGGTTTGTAGGATACTAATTTTGATTTGATTTAAGTTTGTTCAATTTCAATGAGTTAACTTCTTTTCACCTAACCATTCTGTAATTATATTTTGCAAATTGTTTTCATGCATTTGAATTACTTTGATTTGTTCTTATATTATTTTGCAGATCCACAAAGTTATCGATGAAAGTTATACAATTATTAAAGATCTATATAGCTAACAAAGATTTTTTTTTATGTAACTATTTATAGAGACAAGCACCCTCAAAGTATTTTTCTCTTATTATGTTTTTTGTTTATAATTTATATATATGTCTTCATATATTTTATCGGTTTTTAATATATTAATTTTGATTCGAGTTTATTCAATTTCAATTAGTTAATTTCTCCTCACCTAACAATTTCATAATTATGTTTTGCAAATTGTTTTCATGCTTTTGAATTACTTTTATTTGTTCTTATATTATTTTGCAAGTTCACAAAGTTATACCATGATTAAAGATCTATATAGCCAACAAAGATTTTTTCTATGTAACTGTTTATAAAGACAAGAACCCTCAAAGTATCTTTCTCTCACTATGTTTTCGTTTATAATTTATATATTTGTCTTCGTATATTTTGTTTTTGTCACTATATTTTACCGGTTTTCAGTATATTACTTTTGATTTGAGTTTATTCAATTTCAATGAATTCGCTTCTTTTCACGTAATCATTCTGTAATTATGTTTTGGAAATTGTTTCCATGCATTGAATTACTTTGATGTGTTCTTATATTACTTTGCAGGTTCACAAAGTTGTTGACGAAGGTTAGACCATTATTAAATAACAAAGTTTTTTATTTATTTATGTAACCGTTTAATGTTTTATGTCGTTGGATCAAATGTGTAATCTATTTTGAATATATTTGAACCTTCTTTCAAATAAAATAAGTATTATTTGTTGTGGATTAGATTAATAGTAATCATGGATGGTGTATTATAATTAAAGATTAATAATAGATCATATAAATCTAAAAATTGCGAATGTTATTATTTTTCAATGTGAATAAATTAACTTAGTAGACATGTGTCATCTGTTATGGCACACACTAATATCCATCAATATTATTTTCCTTAATAATAGGATTTAACATATTTTTAAATGACAACTTAATTAATGAAACAAGTTAAGTTTGTTACTGTAAAAAAAAAAAAACATATTTTTAAATGACGATATCATAGAGAAATATATGACAACTTAATTTGAGCTTTAACTTTTATCTTATTCATGGTTGTCCCCACTTAAAAAAAAGTTGGCTTAAAAGTAGTTGCAAGTAATTAGTAACAATATATCTAATTTTATATATTTTTTTTATTAAGTTTTTTTTTTAACGATTTACGTTTCTCAATTTTGTATATTCACCTACTAAATAAACATAACAACAACTACATAAAATTGGATATACATGTTTTCAATATAATTCAATTTGTACTGGCTACTTTTAGTTTCAATATATTTATATTTTAAATTATTTTTTTAATTGAAATCTTAATTATAACAATTTAATTAAATTGTATATCTGACACTACAAATAACATGTGCATCGCACAGGTCAGAGTCTAGTTACATCATAAATATATACTTTTGCGGATGCTTCAACGACCACTTGCTCACTTTTGCATGATGGAACAATCCCATTTTTGAGCAGTAATCCCTCGTAGTACTAAGAAAATGTCCTTCATGCCGGACTTGACTTAGATAGTCACAACGTATTCAACTTCTGCAGGATGGGATAGTCCCATTTTTTCCCGAAGTTGAACCACTTTTTGCATTGCGTCTCTGGTGATACTACAATCCTCTGCTACTTTACGGTCATCCTCTTCAGTTAATCATAGCGTACCCAAAAAGGACATTAAAAGTCCATCAGCGACGATGGTCTATGCGGCCATTTACTCACGAACTTACAAAAAATAAACATTCTAAAACTACAAAAACAAAAAATTATAAGAGAAATGTGAGATGTGTGAGGGATCAGTTTGCTGAAGATCCCCTTATATAGACAGTTTGGTCTGCGCCTTTGACTGAAACAGGAGTGCATCTACCACCGACAGTTCCGTGACTTAAGTCACGGAGGCACTGCGTAGGGTGTCTGTGACACATGTCACTGATTCATAATTAATTTTTTCATTATATCATCAGACACAAAAATTACATAGATTTACATAATACATCCAACATTTTCATTTTCGGAAAAAAAACGATATAAATATTACATTTTGTTGAAAATTTTTGTTGATCAAAATTTTCAACATTACAGAATTTGACCAATAAATTGTTGCTTCTTTGTTAAACGTAGAGTTTGACCAACAATTTATATTATTGTAGTATTTTTTCTGAACAATTGGCAGAAGGGACGTAGATTTTTCTTCAGTTAATCATAGTGTACCCAATAATTAGGACACAAAAAGTCCCTCGTCGATTAACACATATCGCACCCAACAATTGCGAATAAACATACTGACATGGTGCGATATGTTATTTAACCGACGAAGGACTATGTGCCCATTCACTAACATACCAAATGACCATAAATTGAACAAACTAAAATTTTGAAGAAGAAAAAAACATAGAAGAGATGTGGGAGAGTGAGCATTTAGTGAACCAATTTTGCAATTTATAGGTAATATGGCCGCACACGTGGCCAATTAGCAAGTCTTTGACTGGAGCACACCGGGCACCGACGAATCTGTGACTTGTGCCACAGATTGCAAGCGTAGGGTGTCCGCGCCTTATGTCACGGATGTGTATTACACAGAAATACAAAAAAACCACAGAACATAAGAAGAAGTAAGTGGTCCAACAATTCATTCATTCTTTCACTAAATCATCAGACACAAAAATTACATATATTTAAATATTACATCCAGTATTTTCGTTTCTGGTAAAAAAATGATATAAATATTACATTACAAGTTGAAATTTTTAGTAGAAATTTTCAACAGGAAACAGTCGTGGTTCTCCTCATATATAATTGTACGCGTTAAATGGAGAAGTTTGGCTCTGGAGAAGCACTGGCGGATTTTAAAGGCCAAGGCTTTCCAACATTCTTCTCATCGAGCAATTCAGCAGCATGGAACGTTCAATTTTTCTGACCACCGATGAATCCGTGACTTACGCCACAAACGTGTGGTGAAAATTGCTCATTTTTTACTCATTTTTTCTACATCCGTGGCCTACACCATAGAGGGGTAGTTTCGTCATTTCTTAGGACGCGAGAGTAAGCTATAGGGTAGCAAAAGTAATTTCCAATTTTGAATTGTCCAAATTATTTTATTTTTGTTCCAAAAAAACTCTAAAAAAGGGGTATTGCACAATGTTTGTTAAACATGGGCTGACCCATCACTCTACCCGAGTCCGTGTCACCAAAGATGGGCCGGGCCGGGTGCATTTTATGGATCATTTCGAAAATAACACGTATATATATATATATATATATTCTTCCACACACGCTGAAACCGGTAAACCCTAGAAACGGCTTCTTCCTTCTCTGCCTCCGACGGAAGAAGGTTTGTCACAGTTTCTCTGCTATTTCCTTTGTTTCATTTCATTCAATAATTTCAGTTTTTAATTTTTTTTCTCATGAATTAGGGATATTTAACAGGTAGAGTTTTAAAAAATGGCTCCTCCTAAAGGTAATTTTAAGTTCCCATTCATTACAACTATTTTAGGTTTTTATTGCATAATTCAATCTGAATTTAATCAATGTGTTGTTAATAATCGAAAAATATGAGCATAGTGTGTAATTTTGTGTTCTTCTGATTGCAGCCATTCCATTTTCATGTATGATTTGGTTTTACAAAATTTGTAAAGAGAGTTTTTTGGATTTATAATGTTTGAAAAGCTTATAAAATAGTTAGACTTTGTTTGGATAAATATAAGTGCGTAAAAGCTATTCTTTTGTATAACAAAATATATAATTAAGTTAAATTATCTTTTTTACATAAGCTGATTTTATAAACTAACAAGAATAGCTTATGGTATTTAGCTGAAATTAGCTTCTCGGCATGTCATTTAGCTGTTTTCATAAGCTCTCCCAATAAGCTAATCCAAATAGACCCTTAATGTTATTTTATATTTTTATATAACATGCATAATTTTTGTTAAATAGTCATAATACCCTCTTTAGTCCAGTATATTGGTTGAAGTTCTATTTTGCACAGAATAGTTAGATCTTTGTTTTTTTATGTGACTTAACTGGAGTTTTTGGTGCAGGTGATAAGAAGGCTGATCCAAAGGCACAGGCCTTGAGAGCTGCCAAGGCAGTCAAGTCAGGCACTGCTATTAAGAAAAAGGCAAAGAAGATCAGAACAACGGTCACTTTCCATCGCCCAAAGACACAAACACAGAACAGGAACCCCAAGTACCCTCGCATTAGTGCTGTCCCAAGGAATAAGCTTGACCACTACCAAATTTTGAAGTTCCCACTCACCACCGAGTCGGCAATGAAGAAAATTGAGGATAACAACACTTTGGTTTTCATTGTTGACTTGCGTGCTGATAAGAAAAAGATTAAGCATGCAGTGAAGAAAATGTATGACATTCAGGCAAAGAAGGTTAACACCTTAATCAGGTGAGCATATATGCAGTGATTGTTCAATGCAAACAAATTGTCTGATAGCTTATCTTAATGTTCATTATTGTTTAGGGTTATACATATCTGAGATTATTTGTATTCCTGTGTAGATTTTTTCTCAGCCCTACTGAACTATTTGGGGGTCTGCAAAATTTCTGTTTAATTGATTTGTGCATATTACTACCAGTGCAGTGCAATGTTATCGTTGGATAAATGAAGTAGGGTTGGTAGTTTGGGTTTATGAAATATGGAAATAATGCTTAGGGAGATGCATAATTATACTATCTGTATGATTTAATTAATTAATTAATTAATTAATATAGTAGTTCAATATGTGGATTTCAACTACAAATTCTAAACTTGAATTCTGAATTTGTTGCAGGCCTGATGGCACCAAGAAGGCCTATGTTAGGCTGACTCCTGACTACGATGCATTAGATGTAGCAAACAAGATTGGGATTATCTAATCTAGTACCTGGTTTTACTCTTATTCTATTTAGATTCTAGACAGTTCTATATTTTGTGCTCTTGTTTTCTATCTTTTGTTTCAATTTCAATTGACAACACTTATCAGACCTTTGTTTCAATTTTGGCTGGAATGTTATTAATGATTGAAATGATTACTTCCAATTTTCTCATTTTCTAGTATTTTATGCAACTCAGAGAATGTTTGCTGACTAAGCCACCTAGGTTTTGTTTAAGCCGTTATTTGTTTTGTAAACGAAGCTTTCTAGTTTGCTATATATGTTGGTGCTTCACTGAAAAAGTGATGCCCCGGGTTAAACATGACAATAAATATAATCTTATAAATAATGTATAAGTAACTTATAAATACAATCTCACCGTGAATGCAAGTGTTTGGTCACTGACGGAGAGTCCCTTTATTCTGTATGTAAGGACAGCCTTTATTAGTACACAATAGACCATTATTATTTAAAAATTATTTGAAATTTTTGATGACCGTCGACTATATTCCTTGGAAGTTAAAACCTATTATCCTCTTTGTCTTTATAGCTGAGATGTTAATGTAATTAATGACGGTTCAGACTTGCATGTTTATTTTATGTTTTAATTGATTAGGTATTAATTAAATCATTTTGATTTTAGAAATGAGGACCATAAATCTTTATTTTTAGTGACATATTTTCGTCATTGAAGCTTTGAACATTTTTAAGTATTGATCTACTGTAGAATTCATCTTCAGCAATTACATGATCTGTATTTATCATGACTGTATTAAACAAATGGTAATTATTGAACCTTATTATCAGTGATAGCAGAGTCCAACATTGGCACTTGTAAGACCTCTTGTGCCTTCTCTGCATGTGAACACATTTCGCCCAGCATACTTATTTCAAGACTTGGCATTTGGCAATGTAAGATCTCTTTATAGAAGGCATCCAATGTTTCCCATCATTAAGCTAAGGTTCACCCTAAATACTATTACAAGATAAGGGTGGTAGGTTTGGAAAGAAAATTTCTTGTTTTGCAAGGATAGCAAGCATATAAATTTCATAAGATTAGGGTCTGTTTGATATGCAAAATGTAACTTTTAACGAATGCTTGATATATTTACAGAAAAAATTGAAGATTAACCTCTGAAAAATAGCATCTGAATTTTGTTTCATAGTTCTCAAGACATCCGTCAAATTCAGATGATAGGTATCTAATAACAATAATTTCTGGAAGGGTGTCGAAAATGTTTTCAGAGGTTGACAAATGGTCTTGGAGAACATAACATCTACAAAGGGAACAATTTGAATGGGATTGAAACCATTTATCAATGCAAGAAGCATGAAAACTATGTGCAATTTGTAAGATGTTTAAGCCATTCCCCTTCTTCAAACTCTCCCAGACAAATGGCATAATCCACATTAGTTGGCTTTCGTTTACCCTCATTTTTCTTAAACTGGGACATGGGAAGTGCTTGCACCGTTGAACACTCCAATCCACAACTTTGAACCTGTCGAAATGAATCATTCGGATTGATATTCGACTCGTCTATAAGTCTCCTCCGAACATGGTTTCTTGATGTGAATACGCTGAAATAGATAAATATGAACAACATGAAGATTATAATGCTCTTGTGTTACCAGAAAACGTTTCAATAAAAATGAAGCTAATTCACACCAAATCATATAGGATAATAACTGCTAGTAAACAATAAATTTGTACACCGGTTGGAGATGATATTAAGGATTCTACATTGTATTCATTGACAACTAGCCCTGTCTTAGGTACTAACTATCAAAGGTTTAAAAATTGAGATTCTCATGACATGCAAAACTGTAAAAATATAAATTACTGTCAGTTTTTAAACCAAATAACAAATTGTGACCACCTATGTCCAACCCAAGTTGGCGCAAAGTGTGGAAGTATTGTAAACTCTAGGGTACTGAGTTCGATTCATAATTAAAATAATTATGGATGGTAAAAAGTTTTAAATTTTAACGATAGAAAAAATAGTTTTCAATTTTAATGACCGAAAAAATTAGATTTAGTTATGTAAATTAATTTTTTTTTTATCCAAAACTTCCAAGTTGATAGTAGTGTCCAAACATTTTCAACCATAATAACCAAAGAGGCTAAATGTGTTCAATTAGGAGAGCATGTCAATCCAATTTACACCAAGTGTTGGAATTTTCATCTCAATGATCGGTGGGGTCGGTCTTTTGCAAAATGGACTAAAATTAGGGGACCAAAAGTGCTACTATTAAAGTTAGGGGTCAAAATCGCAAGTTTTTAAAAATTAAAAGGGCAAAAATGCAATTTAACCAAACAAAAATATCAAAGGAGTGGAAAATGTCTTCAGATGTGGACAAATGATCTTGATGAACATAACATCTACAAAGGGAACAGTTTAAATGACATTGAAACCATTTATCAATGCAAGAAGCATGAAAACTATGTTTACAATTTGGAAGATGTTTTAGCCACTCTCCTTCTTCAAACTCTCCTAGACAAATGGAACTATCCACATTACTTGGTTTGTGTTCACTCACATTTTTCTTAAACTGAGAAATCGGAAGTTCTTGTAACATAGACCACTCCAATCCACAGCTTTGAACCTGTCGAAAAGAATCATTTGGATTGATATTCGACTCGTCTAGAAGTCGCCTTTGAACATAGTTTCTTGCGGCTATTGCACGGTAAATTACTTGTAACATACGCTTAAATAGGTTGTGGTAGATAAATATAAAGAACATAACCCACGCTATAATAAGTATACAAACAAATTATGATCATGATCTTTCGCATATTCAGAAATTTCAATGAAAATGAAGCTGATTCTTGGTTCACACTTAGGGTGCGTTTGTTTAAACTTTAAAAAAAATAATTTTTTTTAAAAAAAATCTAGAGATTTTTTTATAGAGATTTTGAAGAAAATCTAAAGCTACTTTGTGTTTGTTTACAATCATAAAAATCTATTTTTTTAAAAAAGAAGTTCATACACTTAGATTCTTTAGTTTAAAAAAAATAGATTCTTGAAAAGCTATTAGAAATAGATTTTCATTTTAGGGCTAAAAATGATTTTTTTAAGAAAATGATTTTAAAAAAAATATATAACAAACACTATCAACATTACAAAATGGATTTTTTTAAGAAAAAAATAGATTTTTTCTTAAAAAAATCTCAAACAAACGCACCCTTAGGGCCAGTTTGTTTTGGATTTTTTTGAAAATAGATTTTATAGTGTTACATAATTTTGTGTAAAAAAAATTTATAAAGAAACTTTTGATAAAAGCTTCAAATGAAAATTTGGTTTGAATAGTTATTCTTAAAATGTGATTTTAGGCATTTCATCATTTTATTGAATTTTTTTTTTTGGATAATAAAATTTCAAAAAAATCATTTAATTTGAAGCTATTTCAAATAGATTTTCAAAAAAATATATTTTGAAATACAACTTTTTCAAAAAATTGTGATTTTGACTATATTTTATTTTTCAACGAATTTATGTTTATGTTATATGATGTCAAAATTAGTGTTTCAATTTAGAAAAAATGAATATAAAAAAATTTATAATATTTTAAAAAACGATTTTACAAAATTCTTTTTCAAAAATACAAAGAAAAAATCTATTTTTTTAAAGTTAAAACAAACGCACCCTTAATCATATAGGAAAATAACTATGAAAGCAAACAACGAATTTGTATACACGGATGGAGATAATATTAAGGACATTGACAACCAGCTTTGTCTTAGGTACTAACAATCAAATATTTAAAAATAGAGAATCTAGTAACATGAAAAAGTATAAACATAAAACTTTCAAGACAAAATTAAATATAAATTCCTGCCAATTTGAACCACATAACAAATTCCAGAGTACCGAGATCAAGAAATTCAATTTTCATGATAAAGATGAAAATAAGATTTAGTGACATAAATTAAATATTTTCCCAAAACTTGAAAGTTCATAGAATTATCTAAACATTTTCAACCATAGTAACCAAAAACGCTAACTAAAAGTTTTCAATCAAAAGTAGAGTATGCCAATCCATTCACACCAATTGTTGTAACTCCATTTACACACGGGAGAAAAATTCATCAAAATCATTGATACCTTTGCCGCTTCCTCGATCCAGCTTGAATCCTTTGAGTAGAACTTGAACTAGAATCAGAACTAGTTAACTTCCGCGAACTGTTCCACGGACCAAGAACGTGATTACTAGTAAAATGAAGCATTGAAGTTGCTGAACAGCTTGAAGCAGCATTTGAAGATTGCAAAACCGATGAAATCTTCGGAAAAGAAACCGGCTCAACTATTCTAGCAGCAGCATTATTGGTACTATTAGATATTCAAATATGGAACTTTAATATCTTGCAAAGGAGGTGGATTTCTCCAAGTAGGAAGTGGTCCAGCAAGTAGAATATTCTGAACCAAAGGACCAGCTTCAATCACAGCTTGTAAAAGTTTATCCTTTTGAGGCAAAACTCTTCCTTTAGCCAAAGAATCTATAACAGCAGTTCCGCGATCCATGGAAACCGGTTTTTGAGTAGGCACCATCAAATGATTGAAGTCTTGAACTTGAACCAAATTTTGTTGATTTTGATGATATTTGAGATGGCCCATGTAAATGTTGGTATTTGAGAACTCAGGTGAAGAAACAGTTTCAAAGAATGAATCTACCGGCGGTGAACCGTGTGAGAGGCTACTAGATTCTGTGATACTTGGAATTGGTTTTGAAGAATGAAACATGAGAGGGCTTTCTTGTTGAACAAGCATGTCTTGTAAATGGATTGGACTAGTTGGTATAAGCTTGTTCATTAGAATTTGTAGCTGATTTCTAGCTTCATCTCTTTCATGGTAAGCTGTTTTGAGTAGATTGAAGAGTTCTGTTTTGATGCTTTTCATTGTTTCAAGTTCAAGTGTTGCGTGCATAAGTTTTTGTCTTAGTTCATGCTCTCTCTGCAAAATCAAACATGAAAATTTTTACTTGGTTTTGAAGGAATAAAAAAATTTTACGTCAAGGAAACACTTCTACATGAAACTAATAGTTTACTGGCTTGAATTTTACGGATTTGAGTGTATGTTGTCAGAATCTCATGTATTCACGCAGTCAATACATAAGTCGTCCCAAGGGACGAAACCAGAAAATTTATTACAGGGTGGCAAAAAGTTATAAAGCTCCACGCGCAGTTATGGAGAAAAAAAGAGTCAAATATAATTTCATGTCATACGACAACATATTGCTTTAGTTTTATATTCTCGATCTTTTTGAATGAGTTGTGAACTTGTGATGTTAAATTTGAGGATTTTTTTAACAGGATTCGAAGGTGTTGTTTCATTTGTTATTTTTATTCAACTTTCTCATTATTGTATTTTTTAATGTTTTTTTAGAAAGTCCATTTTTATGTAAAGTGGTGTTGAGTAAAAAATTATGTCTAATTACGTACAAACAAAATTCTCAAAACTGTAGAAATATTTTCATGAAAATTATATATTCAACACCTTAAAAATTTAAATTTTAGTTTTTTCAAAATAAAATTCTTTTTTTATTTCCTATTTTAGTTCATTAACAAATGTCTCATGAATACTTATTAACAAGATCCTAAAATTATCATACTTTTTTTTTATATAAGCAACCAAAAATTATAAACGCCAAAATCATAACAAGAAGAAAATGTGCAGGTTTCGATGAAAAAGTGGGAGATTTATTTATATACTAATATTAAGGGTTAAATAGTTGATACCCCCTGCAAAGTAGGTCGTTTTTAGAATACCCCCTGTAAATTTTTTTTTTAAGATCACCCTTGCAGACTGAAGATTCTTTGGGATACCCCCTGGAGTGACACCAATGCAGGGAATCTCCACGTGGCACCTCCACGTGGATTTTTTTTTTTTGCCACGTGGCCTTTTAAATTTTTTTAAAAAAAAAATTATTTTTTTATTAATTTTTTTGCCACGTGGCATTAAAATTTTTTTTTAAAAAAAAGCCAAATTTTTTTTTTCTGTTTTCTTTCTTTTATTTTATTTATATTAATTAATTTAAAAAAACAGTAAATATTAAATAAAAACATTAAAACTTATTATTAATTTTAAAAACTTAAATAAATTATATAAAAAATAAAAACATAATGAAATAAAATAATTAATTTAAAAAGAATTTTTTTCCCACCTTGCTTTTTCTGATTTCTCTATTTTTTTATTAATTAAAAAAGAAATAATAGGCTTTTGAAAATTAAAAAAAAAATAAAAAAAGGAAAAAAGGGATTGAAACAGATCATCATCTCTCTCAACATCTTCATCATCACCACCTCCATTTCATATCTCTCTCTTCTTCGTACATTTTCTTCTCAAACAACAAAACTTCAAAATCCAAACAAATTCAAATTAATACACTAAATTCCCAAATTCCCATCTTCATACATTTTCCCAAATTTCCAAATTTTTCATACCCCTATAATTTCTCAAAAATTTCATACTCCATCTCAAGTTTTCACCAACTGAAATTATGTCATTTAACAAAAAAAAAAAAGGAAATGGATTCTGTAATAAATCTCAGAAATTGAAATGCTTAATAAAAAATTATGCTGCTACTAAATTATTGATAATGAAACCAATTAGATTGCTACTAATATACTAACATATTAGTAGAAAATTATGGTTTCAAACACAACTTGATATTTAGGCTGCTATTAAACTTCGTTTTCTTATTATAAGATGTTTTTGGATTCGTCTCAAAGAGTATTTTCAAGATATCTTTTTTTTATAATTTTTATTATCATACAATTAAAGATATTAATCGTTAAAGTTATGTGTTTGAATTAAATCAAAATCTCTATTTCTTTATTATAATATGTTTTTGGATTCGTCTCTAAGAATATATTCAAGATATCATTTTTTTATAATTTTTATTATCATACAATTAAATATATCAATCGTTAAAGTTTTATATTTGAATTAAATCAGTATCTCCGTTTTCTTATTATAAGATGTTTTTGGATTCGTCTCGAAGAGCATTTTCAAGATATCATTTTTTTGTAATTTTTATTATCATACAATTAAAGATATTAATCGTTAAAGTTATGTGTTTGAATTAGATCAAAATCTCTATTTTTTTATTATAATATGTTTTTTGATTCGTATCGAAGAGTATTTTAAAATATCATTTTTAAAAAAAAATTATTATCATACAATTAAAGATATTATTCGTCAAAGATATTATCATACAATTGAATGATCTCAAAATCTCAATTTATTTAATTTATTTAAGTTTTTAAAATTAATAATAAGTTTTAATTTTTTTATTTAATATTTACTGTTTTTTTAAATTAATTAATATAAATAAAAAAAAATGAAAAAGAAAGAAAACAGAAAAAAAATTGGTTTTTTTTTTTTAAATTTTTTTTAATGCCACGTGGCAAAAAAAATTAATAAAAAAATATATTTTTTTTTTAAAAAAAAATTTAAATGCCACGTTGCAAAAAAAATAATTAAAAAATAAAAAAATATCCACGTGGAGGTGCCACGTGGAGATTTCCTGCATTGGTGTCACTCCACGTGGTATCCCAAAGAATCTTCAGTCTGCAAGGGGAGGATCTTAAAAAAAAAATTTACAGGGGGTATCCCAAAACCGACCTACTTTGCAGGGGGTATCAACTTTTTAACCAAAAATTATAAACGCCAAAATCATAACAAGAAGAAAATGTGCAGGTTTCGATGAAAAAGTGGGAGATTTATTTATATACTAATATTAATTAGTGAACTATTGCTACTACTATCTACATACTAGTAGTATTATGTAGGATTTAAGATTGAGTTTCGTAAAAGAAGAAAACACATAAAATTTGGGGTGGCAGATAACTTTTTCTATATAGGGGATCATTACAATTTTCTATGAGCAAGGTGGCCACCGCCCCAAGGCCAAGTCTAGCATGGAAAAGGCATGTAGGTCTCCCATGGTGGGAAACAAATTTTCACCTTTAGATCACAAAGACCTACCATAGACTATAATAAAGTGGCTCCACCATATTCTATCATCTTTCATCAAAATCATCATTTAATTTATATATTATTATTATTAAATTAATTATATATCATTATTAAATTAATTTTTATATGCCAAAATTAATCTTTCTTTATCTTTAAAAGATTATATTGTGTATGCAATTTTTAATCTTTGTCGATATTATTTTCATTTCTTAATTCTTTTTATTTTATTAGTAATTGTATTTGTTGCTACCTTCATTTTTTTATGTATGGCCAAATATCAAGAGTAAGGGAAAATGGAATTCTCCATGTTAATTTATTTTTTATCAGCTCAACTCACTAAATTAACATTTTTAAAGTATGTTTGTTACATATTAGTTGAGAGAAAAATAAACTTTTTTAATAGTTTTATTTGTGTTTCTTTAGGCTTTGAAACAATTACTAGTCTAAAAATATAATTTTTCTCATTAGAATAGAAATTAGTTTATTACTCCCTCCGTTCCCAAAAACATAGAATTTAGCGTTTTTATTTAACAGTTCATTTGATATTTTAAGGGTACGATTTGTCAATTATACTCTTTGTCAATTACTCATATCTTTTTCAATAAAACTAATTAAGCTATATATTTGATAAACTATTTTTTTTTTAAATTTTTTTTTTGATACATAACATATTAAATTTTGTTTTTTTTTGTGTGCATCTATTACTATATATAAAAAAGTAGGGGTGTACATGGATTGGGCAAACCCACTCGATCCGGTTAAACCCACCAACCCACTAGTGTTATGTTTTTTGAAATATTTTTATGAATATACTAAAGATTTTGCCATTTGATCAATAAATATTTTTATATTGAAAATAAGTTATACTATTTTTTAAGAAAATAAAAAGATCGAAAAAAATTTATAAACAAATATGATAATTCATCACACTATTTTAAAAATAAAAATATTAAATAATTTTCATAAACAAATATGATGATTCTTAGTTTAATCATTTGATATTATAAAAAAAAGAAAAACAAAACCATCTGGATAACACACTATTCAACCCATAAACTAATGGGTATACATAAAAAATAGGTGATTATTTTTTATAGTGAAAAAAAGTAACACTATTTTTGAAAAAAAGACAATGATTGAGTTATTTTTATGAAAAAATATGATGATTTGATATTTATATTTTTAATAAAAAAAAATAGAAAAATAGTTCAGGTAACCCACTATCCAACCCAATCCAACCCGGAAATTAGTGGGTTTACCCAATCCGGCCCAATGTTATATCAGGTGGTTATTTACTTATTTTACTAGACCCAATCCATAGTACCTTATGTGGTTCGGGTTTTGGCCAAACCCAATCCAATCCGGCCCACGTACACCCCTATTAAAAAGGATACAAATTTTTGGGATGACTTTTTCATTATTCCTATTTTACCCTTAATAAAATCTATAAAAAAAACTAAATATTTGTATATGTTGAAAAATAACTTCCACATAAAAATAGATTTTCAGTTTTTTTTTCTTAATAACTAGCACAACTTCCACATTAAAGTAGGTTTTCAATTTTTTTTATAGTAAAAAAAAAATATTCTTCTTAATGACTAGCCACAACAAAAAAGAAGGTTAAGTCAATTAACTAAGTCCAATAAAAAATGAGATTAAATAGTTATTTATATTTGCACAATAGAGAATTTCGATCACAGCAAAAAAAAAGAATATCGATCACACAAACGGGCACGTTTGGCGGCTAGTAATATATTAAATTTATTGGAAAGAGAAAATGTGTACAAAGAAAATAGGATTTTATTGGTGAGAGAGAATATTTAAACAGAGGGAGTATTTTAATAATTATTGTAAATGAGAGAGAATATTTAAAAAAGTCACTATTAAGAGGTTCAATCCCCTGTAACTGCTATCGGATAAGACTGAAACCACTTAATGTCAGAACTGATCACCGAACCATTAGGTGATCCAGTGGTCCGGATACTAATGGTGGGAAAAAAATAACTACTATATAGAAAAAAAAATAAATCAACTTAAAAATGAGATATTAAATTAATAAAATGAGATATTTAGTACAATTAGACTTCCTCTTATGTGTGTTTAGTCTCTCAACCTTATCTATTTCTAAGTTCGACTTTTACATTTTTTTTTCATCTTTGTTATTGTACATGTACATTTTGACGTGAAATATATACTACATTAAAATAAAATTTTGGCATATAAAAATTATTTTAATAATAACATATAATTAATTTAATAATAATAAAAGTATAAAAATTAAAAATTAATTTTGATGAAAGAGCATAGAATATGGTGTAGACACTTTATTATAGTCTATGGTGGACCTTTGTGATCTAAAGGTGAAAATTTGTTTCCCACCACGGGAGACCTACATGCCTTTCCCATGCTAGACTTGGCCCCGCCCCAATTGTCATATACCTGGGTCCATTTTCTTGTACTCTCAATTTTTTGTTTCTTTTTTGCTCTGTGTTGGTCTCAATTTGCATGGGTTTCACTTTGAATAAGGGATTTTTTTTATTTAATTTTTATTTAAGAAAACTTACTTATTTGATATCACTCATACGATGAAGGTTGTTTATTTTGTGCTTTTGATACAAATTGAAATATGGAGGTGAAATTAAGGGATACAGAATTAAGGGATACAGTTTTTTGAGGAAACAATTATAATTGATAGGATTGATTAAAGAAAATGGAGATTGGAAAAAGAGAGAATCTTTAACAATAATGGTCTGAATTTATTTATTTTAATTTTAACGAGGTGTAATATTTTAAATGGTTGTATCTAAGAGTGAAGTGTTAAGGGAGTATTCAAATTTATCGTGGTTTTTAGATTATCAAATATTCCCAATGCACTACAAGAAATTATGTCATTTGCGGTGGCCAAAAGTGGCCAGAAACGCCAAAAACGGCCGGAATGGAGCATATGGTATTACAAATTTCAACATAATCTCAAACAACCCTAGAGGAAAAGTTAGAATGTACTAGTTTAATTGAAATATTTTTTTCCCTAGATAGAGGTAAAATATTTTTTTGATGGTGAAGATAAAATAAAATAAGAAATTCTTAGGTGAGTCCACACATAAGCATTAATGGTTAGGCACAACCAATCACATACTGTAATTACAAATAATTAATATATTAAAAAATTACAAGTAATTAATAGAGTAGCAATTAAAACAAAATCTCTATAAATAAGGAAAGAAAAAAAAGTGAGTTATAAAAAAAAACTATTATGAATTTTTTTTTTATTCATTATTATTTCTCTATTTTTTGGAAACTTAGTGATAGAGGTGGTGCGATCAGTAATGATGTGGGCTTAGATGTGAGGACTAAGCCCAAGATTATTAGAGTCTATTCTAGAAGAAATCAGAAGGGTGACGTGGCCAAGTGAGAGGATGGATGGCATGTGCCAATGATTGGGAAGATCCCTATATAGTAGCATAGAAGGAATATTTTATTTTCATGCAAGTTTTCTGTTAGGATTTGTGGGGTCACTTTGATAGTGATTTGGGAGAGTCTTGTACTCTTTTGGCTGTTAGCATTACGCTACAGATTGTGACTTTTATCTTTCCACAAACAGTTGTAATTGTTCATCACTAATACAATTATAACATTCCTTCCATAAATTCTGTTGCATTCATTTTACTGTATCATTCTTTTTTCTCACAGACCCATCACTTAGGGACCATTAGCTAATTCAATTTGTATTATTTAGTAAAAAAATATTAAATAACTTATTTATAATTATTTCCACACAATGTCTTTCTATTTTTTTTATTTGTTTCTTCCAATTATTTTTATATATTATTATTTCTCTATTTTTTGAAACTTTTTTTTACTAACTAGTTACAGACCCGTGCATTCGCACGGGTCACGAAATATTGTGGTCTATAATCTTATTCTATAGCAAATTTATGATAAAACATTATGTTATAAAATAAATCAAAATATAATAAAAATTAAACAAAATAGTTACAATGTACTATAAATTTTCAAAAACTTCTTTGAAAACAACATTGGTTGTAGACTTCAATGCTTGATTTTCTTTGTCATGGATTAAAATTTTAAGTCCTTTTTTGCTCTTTACTCTTGAGATTGCCACATAAAATTGACCATGACTAAATACACTCTTAGGCAAATACAATCCAACATTGTCCAGTGATTGTCCTTGAGATTTGTTGATTGTCATGGCATAAGATACAGTTATAGGAAATTGCCTCCTAGTAAGCTTGAATGGCCACAGTGACTGTGTAGGAGTAATATCCATTCTATGTATATATACAATACCTCCAATGTTCTTTCCTGAGATAATCTTTGACCCGATCACATGGTCTGCCAATCTTGTGACTATTAGTCTTGTTCCATTGCAGAGTCCTTCTGATTGGTCAATATTCCTAAGGAGCATTATTGGTGTACCAACCTTAAGTTTAATCTTATGATTAGGGAGACCTGAAGTCGATAGAGTACTTAAAAACTCAGGAGTCAATACATCAAAAGCTTCATTTCCATCAGCCTCCGATCTATCCACAGAATCTGAACTTAAATACTCTCTTTCATCACCTACAAAATACATAAAATTATTGTTAATTAGTTGAATTTATCATTTGAAACTATATATATATATATATATAATTAGAAATAAATTACCTGGTATTAATCCTAACATATATTGATTGACTGCATCAACAATCTCGATAGTTCCAGCCAAAATTGCTCTGGATTGTAGGAAATCTTCATTCATGTAATTCTCGTAAAACTCTGGATATGTATTTCTAACAATGGCTTCTAGTGGATCATCAAAATCAGTTATCAACAATTCTCGTGGGATATGAATATCGGCATAACCATCATTAGGTTCAGATAGTTTCCCATCTCCGACTTTTAATATCCAATTGGAAAATTCTTCCAATTCAGAATTATTGTTGTTTTGCCCATTTTGTTGTAGACGCATATTTTTTGTAAGTCTGAGCACTTGACAGTGGTCCCAGATGTATGACGAATTTATTGTTGCGTGAATTATATCAGAACGGGTTCCTCTTGGTACAACCGGTAGTATTTGTCGAAAGTCATCACCAAAAACAATTACTTTTCCTCCAAATTTTTTTGGTGATTCCTTTGATCCAGTCATTATATCTTTCAGTGTTTTGTCCAACGCTTCAAAACAAAACTTGTTAGCCATTGGAGCTTCATCCCAAATTATCAACTTTGCTAATTTTAAAAGTTGAGCGCGGTCACTTCCTTTGTCTATATTACATGTCGAAGATTCAAGTGTAGGTATTGGAATCTTGAATTTTGAATGTGCTGTTCGACCTCCCGGTAGTAATAATGACGCAATTCCAGATGAAGCCACTGCCAAAACAGTCTGCTTTCTTGATCTAATGTAAGAAGCTAAAGTTCTCCACATATAAGTCTTCCTTGTCCCGCCATGCCCATATAGAAAAAACACACCACCATTTTGACTATCTTCCGCCTCCATTATTTTTTATTTATATTAATAAAATAATTCAATTAGTTTATAGTTTATATTTTATTATTTTTCTTTCATTTTATTCTTGTCGTCTTACTTAAAAATAATTAAATATTAATCAAATATTTTTATATATCATTTTATATTTAATGAGTTAATTCAACCGTTAGTTTTACTAAATAATTCAAATTAAATTAGTTAGCTTATCGGTTATAAGCTATCTTATAATTTATAAGGTATAAGTTTGTTTATCAACTATCCACTAATTCATAATAGTTTGAACGGTCCATAAGTTTTTAAAAAATAGAGAAATAATAATGAATAAAAATTAAATAAAGTAAATTTATAATAGTTTTTTTTACAACTCACTTTATAACACCCCACGTCTATGTCTAGAATAAAACGTAGAAATATTATTATTGGCATGGAGTCATTATTATTACATTGAGAAATTCAAAGCACACGCAGGTGCTAAATACAACAAGATTACGAAATAACGGAAGCGAATAACATAAGTTCAACAGTACAACATGGATTAACTAAAATACAACAAAACACGGAATAAAAGAAAGCAAGAACAAGTGCAATCCTCCAAGCATAGCTGCTAGCACACCAACAAGCATACCTTAGCCAACCTGTTTATCTGAAAAAAAATTGTTTGGAGTGGGGTGAGACAACTAAGCCTCAGTGAGTCATACTACCCTCCTATGGTGACTACACCGGGGAATCCTAATCAGTCATACATACTAACATATATCATAAACATAAGCATAAATAAAGGTGTAACACAAAAGCATATCTTATTCATTTTAACACTAGGACACTCTGAGGTGAGCAGGTCTCAGAGGCCTGCCATATCCGTCAACCGATTTGGTCACGACATGAAGCTCACATAGTCATAACCTAATGGATTATCCCATTGGGAGTCCATAGTGCGATATAATTCGCTCTTAATTGACTGATACTAAATTGAGTTGTTACTACCATGAGTTTCCAAATCCCGGGGAATATACAAACTTAATTAAATCTAGGTTATACCCTAAGATCATCTGTGATTAACATTCTATTTAACATTATACCAGTCACATTTCTGCAATTTATCTATCTCAGATGAGGAAATAAAACGGGCGATTAAAACAGTTTGAAAATCAAAAGTTGCAGGCTATACTGTGTAAGCTCGCCTGGCGAGTTACCTGTTCGCCATGGCAGGTTTACAGGTCATTCTGGACAATCTCGCTATGGCGAAATGCTAGTCCGCCATGGCGAAATCCAGGTTCTGACCTAAACAACTCGCCTGGCGAGCAAGTGCCCGCCATGGCGAAGTTCTTCAGCCCAGAACCTTCTTTTCGCCATGAGTGCTCGCCAGCAATCCGCCATGGCGAGTTCATGCAGAAAGGCCCCTGTTTTGCGAAAATCATCAAATTATCATAGTTTCACCTACATTCCTCATTTAAGATAGTGCAGAAATATAAAACATATAATATAAGATAGAATGGAGGGAAATTTGGGAGTTAATTCCCCTCACACAACATTTTTCTTAAATCCTAAGTTAACATGCATTTTCATAAATTTGGGGAAACTAACTAATCTATCCTAAGAACCCACCTGGAAATGAAGCTTTGAACTTGCTTATGAGCTTCCTATCAGCTACTGGACCTCACAGCTAGCCCCACGAACCCCCAGATCAGAATTTGAAACTTGACACTTGAAAGCTCTAACACTTGAATTTGTGAAATGTGAAGTGTTGTTGAATTGATGATTGGATTATGAAGTTAGGGAGGTATTTATAGTGCTTTAGGTCTGAATAGAAACAGATTTGCTTTGGTCTAAGATACTCATGCATGTATTTTGATTGGAAAATAGTGAAGGTTGTTGTTTTGTGGCTAAATTCAGATCATGTGAAGTGTATAGAGAAATGGTTTGAATTCAGGTACTGATTGTACAAAAGGAAGGGAATTGAGGTTATTGTTTGCTTGCAACATGTGAAAATGAGTGGGTATTTACATGTATGAAAAGGACAAGCTCATGTGAGTTTTTCTTATTGTTTCAAGGCGTGGGAGAAGAGAAATGAGGGTGGAAGCATCTCAGATTTTCTGATGTAGTAAAATGAGGATGTTGTCTTGACTCTTAACATGCAAAGAGTGTGAGGTGTTGGGTAAAGGTGTGAGTGGAAGAGTGACTCATTGCAAGAGAGAGAGAGCTCACGTGAGAGGGAAGGAGGTGGAGGAGGGAAGTTTGAAATTCTTTGGTGTTAATTAAGTCTTAGTGAATCAACTTGTGTAAATGTGTAACTTAGGTTCAAGAGTAAATTCCTAATTGTACACATACTACACCTAATTTCCAAGAATTAATTAATTAATAACCACCACTTAATTTAAGAATAATTAGGCAAAGCTCTAATCCAAATTAATTAGGTAATTTAGAATGTGGGATATTACAACCTACCCCCCTTAAAGAAATTTCGTCCTCGAAATTAAGAAATTACCTTGAAAACAAGTACGGATAACTCTTCCGCATGTCTGACTCCAGTTCCCAAGTGAATTCACCGTCAGGAGACTGAGCCCATTCAACTTTGACAATTGGAATCCTCTTGTTCCGAAGTATCTTGGCATCACGCTCAACAATCCGAACAGGATCCGACTGATAGGTTAGATCTGGCTGAAGATCGATCTGTTCAAGTTCCACTGGCTGATAAGGATCGGAAATATACTTCCGTAGCTGAGACACATGAAACACGTCGTGTAACCCTGACATAGATGGAGGAAGAGCTAACTGATAGGCTACAGGACCGACGCGTCAAAGAATCTGATAAGGTCCAATGAATCTTGGACAGAGCTTCTTAGTTCTGAATACACCTCGTAAACCCAACTTAGGAGTAACTCTCAAGAACACATGATCACCTTCCTGAAATTCCAAAAATCTTCTTCTCTTGTCGGCATAACTCTTCTGCCGACTCTGAGCAACTTTCAGCTTATCCCGGATGGACTTGATCTTTAACGTGGTCTCTTGGACAATATCTGGTCCCAAGAAACTACGATCACCAACTTCTGTCCAAAACAATGGGGTTCTACACTTCCTGCCATACAAAGCTTCATAAGGTGCCATACCGATACTGGCATGGTAACTGTTATTGTATGCAAACTCTATTAGGTGTAAATGATTACTCCACGAACCACCATCTTCTAATACACAAGCTCGAAGCATATCCTCAAGGGTCTGAATAGTCCTTTCTGACTGACCATCAGTCTGAGGATGATGCGATGTACTCATCTTCAGTCGAGTCCCCATCGCATTCTGAAATGCTTTCCAAAACCTTGAAGTGAAAATCGGGTCTCTATCCGACACGATGCTCAAAGGTACACCATGCAACCTTACAATCTGCTCCATGAAGATGGCTGCATATTGCGGGGCCTTGTAGGTGGATTTCACTGGAATGAAATGAGCTGACTTCGTCAACCTGTCCACGATTACCCAGATTGAATCTTGACCTCTCTGGTTACGTGGTAGTCCTCCTACAAAGTCCATAGTGATATGTTCCCATTTCCATTCAGGAATATCCAATGGTTGTAACGGTCCTCCAGGTTTCTGATGTTCAATCTTCACCTGTTGACAAACAATACACCTGGACACGAATTCAGCAATCTCCGCCTTCATGTTAGGCCACCAATAGTTCTCTTTCAAATCATGATACATCTTGGTGGATCTAGGGTGAATTGAAAATCCACTCTTGTGTGCCTCTTCTAGAATCAACCGCTTCAACTCATCATCCCGAGGTACACAAAGTCTTCCTTCATAGAGAATAGCACCGTCCGTGGCTACTGAGAACTCCGGATGGTTTATCCTCCTCTGCAACTCAACATCATCCTGCTGAGCCTGCACAATCCTTGGGCGTAACTCACAGGACACTTCAATTCTGTTGATGCGAATACCGCTCTTACGATATATCACATTCAGATTGAGATCTCTGAACTTCTCATACAAACCGCACTGTTGCATCAACAACTCTGATGCATACAATGTTTTCCTGCTCAAGGCATCTGCCACCACATTGGCCTTTCCTGGATGGTAATTGAGATTGAAATCAAAATCTTTGAGGTACTCCATCCAACGCCGCTGCCTCATATTCAACTCCTTTTGATCAAACAAGTACTTCAGGCTCTTGTGATCACTGAACAGATCAAACTGCACTCCATACAGATGATGTCTCCAAATTTTAAGTGCAAAGATAATGGCTGCTAACTCCAGATCATGGGTAGGGTAATTCTGCTCATGAGGCTTTAGCTGCCTGGATGCATACGCTACAACTGCACCATCTTGCATCAGTACACATCCATGTCCCTTGTTGGACGCATCACAGTATACCACATACTTGCGGGTTGGGTCAGGAATCACTAACACTGGTGCTGTGGTTAGCTTTTCCTTAAGGGTTCTGAAACTCCAATCACAAGCCACGTCCCAAACAAAGTCTGTACCCTTTCTGGTCAAACGAGTTAGTGGCAAATCAATCTCCGAAAACCCTAAGATGAATCTCCGGTAATAGCCTGCCAAACCAAGGAAACTTCTGGGTCGTTCCTAATTCAACACTACTTCTACCTTGGATGGATCAACAGACACACCGCCTTGCGATATGACATGTCCCAAGAATTTAACTTCAGATAGCCAAAATTCGCACTTGCTGAACTTGGCATACAGTTGTTTCTCTCTAAGGATACTCAACACGATTCTCAGGTGCTCCGCATGCTCCTGTGAATCTTTAGAATAGATCAAAATGTCATCAATAAAGATAACAACAAACTGATCAAGGTACGGTTGGAAAATCCGGTTCATGTAGTCCATAAAAATGGCTGGAGCATTAGTCAGACCGAACAACATGACCAAGAATTCATAATGTCCATAGCGAGTCCTGAATGCTGTCTTGGAAACATCCGAGGACTTGATACGGATCTGATGATAACCGGAACGAAGATCAATCTTGGAGAAGATAGTAGCACCTCTGAGTTGATCTAGAAGGTCATCAATGCGGGGTAAGGGATACTTGTTCTTGATTGTGACCTTGTTGAGTTGACGATAATCAATGCACAGACGCATCGTACCATCTTTCTTCTTTACAAGTAACACCGGTGCTCCCCAAGGTGAGACACTGGGTCGAATGAAGTGTTTCTGAAGCAACTCTTCTAGTTGAGATTTCAGTTCGTGAAGCTCTAAGGGAGACATCCTATACGGGGCAACTGAGATCGGATGGGAACCAGGAACTAGATCGATGGAAAACTCCACTTCCCTTTCGGGAGGTAAATTCATAATGTCATCTGGAAAGACGTCTAAAAACTCACTAACAACTGAAATATCACTAGGACACAAACTGGGCTCCGGATCGATGGTGAACAGAACACTGAAACACTTTGTACTGGCACCTAAGTACTGGATCATCTGATGAGTATTCTGGAGTAAAGCGGTAATAGCTTTACTTTCTGGTGAAGTTTCGGTTGGAATGAAGAGATTCTTTTCAGCACATCCAATGTACACAGTATTGGCGGAAAGCCAATCCATGCCTAGGACCACATCAATATCCTTCAGAGGTAGACAAATCAGATCTATATGATAGACCTTACTGCCCACAAGAACGGGACAATTCTGACAAACACGTTTAGAGGTAACCTTGCCACCTGTAGCAACAGCTACAGTCATTGGGGGAATTAAAGGCACAGAGGGTAGTTGAAGTCGCTGAACACAGTC
This sequence comes from Trifolium repens, assembly GCA_030408175.1. Lineage (NCBI taxonomy): Eukaryota > Viridiplantae > Streptophyta > Magnoliopsida > Fabales > Fabaceae > Trifolium > Trifolium repens. The sequence continues at coordinate 39,046,461 of CP125842.1, read as the reverse complement.
AACGGCTATAAAGGAATTAGTAGCTCCACAATCAAACAAGACTAAAACTTCAGACTGTCCTAACATGCATACATCCATAATCAAAGCATTATTAGATTTGACTTTCTCACCATCAAGTGAAAATACCCGACCTTTGCTTTTGGAAGCGCCGATGGAATCGCCCTGCCTCTTCAGCTTAGGGCACTCGTGCTTGTAATGGCCAGGTTGCTTACAATAGTAACACATGTTCTTCCCTTTCATGCATTCTCCACTGTGAGGGAAACCACATTCAGCACAGTTTCTCGGTGAGCGCTGGGAATAACTCTGTTTCCCTTTGCTTGTGGTGCCCTTGGTTCTCACTTGCAGGTTGAACTTTCCAGAATCCTTCTTCTTCTGAAAAGCTTCACTACGTTCCTTATGAATGTTACCCAGATCTGCTTCTGCATGATAGCTCTTTTGCACCAGATCACCGAAGGTGGTAATGTGTTGCATAGAGACATCGTGGGCTATGTCAGCTCTCAGCCCGAACCGATACTTTTTCATCTTCCAAGATTCTGAGGGAGCATCATTTCCGTCCATCACATATCTGACCAACTCATTGAACTTCATAGTGTACTCCGCCACTGACATGCTTCCCTGCTTTAGCTCCGTCAATTCATGTTCCATCTGGAATTGGTAACTCTCTGGGATATAATGTCCAACGAACAGACGTCAGAAATTTTCCCAATTTATCTCCATCTGACTGGCCTCCATATACGCCTTGGTTCCATCCCACCAGTTACACGCGTCGCCCCTAAAGAAGCGGGAGACGAATGTTACTTTGTCAACTTCGGTGCAATCCATGGATTCAAGGATACCACTCATTCGTTGAATCCATTCCCTGGCTTTTGCTGGATTGTATTCTCCGTATAACTCCGGCGGACTCATTCGGCAGAACTCTCTGAATGCAGCGCTAGATCCTTGCTGCTGAGGGGGAGGATTGTTCATATGCTGTTGAAACATATTCATGAATTCTTGATGCTGCTGGGCCTGTTGAGCTTGGAACTGCTGCTGCTGGTACATCATCTCAGCCCACATGTTTGCATTAGCATCACCGTACATTTCAGGCTCGTCATCATCTTCAGCAACGTTCCTTCTAGGCCTTCCAGGTCCTCGTCTTGCTCCTGACATAGTGCTCTAACTGCCAATATCAAGTCAAGTTAGCTAGGCTTAAAGTGACATGACACCTAGAACAGATGTTAGAAATCCAGACAAATACTGGGATTCGGATAGTAATACTAACGAACTCTGGCACGATCTGAATCGACCTGCTCTGATACCAATTATAACACCCCACGTCTATGTCTAGAATAAAACGTAGAAATATTATTATTGGCATGGAGTCATTATTATTACATTGAGAAATTCAAAGCACACGCAGGTGCTAAATACAACAAAATTACGAAATAACGGAAGCGAATAACATAAGTTCAACAGTACAACATGGATTAACTGAAATACAACAAAACACGGAATAAAAGAAAGCAAGAACAAGTGCAATCCTCCAAGCATAGCTGCTAGCACACCAACAAGCATACCTTAGCCAACCTGTTTATCTGAAAAAAAATTGTTTGGAGTGGGGTGAGACAACTAAGCCTCAGTGAGTCCTACTACCCTCCTATGGTGACTACACCGGGAATCCTAATCAGTCATACATACTAACATATATCATAAACATAAGCATAAATAAAGGTGTAACACAAAAGCATATCTTATTCATTTTAACACTAGGACACTCTGAGGTGAGCAGGTCTCAGAGGCCTGCCATATCCGTCAACCGATTCGATCACGGCATGAAGCTCACATAGTCATAACCTAATGGATTATCCCATTGGGAGTCCATAGTGCGATATAATTCGCTCTTAATTGACTGATACTAAATTGAGTTGTTACTACCATGAGTTTCCAAATCCCGGGGAACATACAAACTTAATTAAATCTAGGTTATACCCTAAGAACATCTGTGATTAACATTCTATTTAACATTATACTAGTCACATTTCTGCAATTTATCTATCTCAGATGAGGAAATAAATCGGGCGATTAAAACAGTTTGAAAATCAAAAGTTGCAGGCTATACTGTGTAAGCTCGCCTGGCGAAATGCTAGTCCGCCATGGCGAAATCCAGGTTCTGACCTAAACAACTCGCCTGGCGAGCAAGTGCCCGCCATGGCGAAGTTCTTCAGCCCAGAACCTTCTTTTCGCCATGAGTGCTCGCCAGCAATCCGCCATGGCGAGTTCATGCAGAAAGGCCCCTGTTTTGCGAAAATCATCAAATTATCATAGTTTGACCTACATTCCTCATTTAAGATAGTGCAGAAATATAAAACATATAATATAAGATAGAATGGAGGGAAATTTGGGAGTTAATTCCCCTCACACAACATTTTTCTTAAATCCTAAGTTAACATGCATTTTCATAAATTTGGGGAAACTAACTAATCTATCCTAAGAACCCACCTGGAAATGAAGCTTTGAACTTGCTTATGAGCTTCCTATCAGCTACTGGACCTCACAGCTAGCCCCACGAACCCCCAGATCAGAATTTGAAACTTGACACTTGAAAGCTCTAACACTTGAATTTGTGAAATGTGAAGTGTTGTTGAATTGATGATTGGATTCTGAAGTTAGGGAGGTATTTATAGTGCTTTAGGTCTGAATAGAAACAGATTTGCTTTGGTCTAAGATACTCATGCATGTATTTTGATTGGAAAATAGTGAAGGTTGTTGTTTTGTGGCTAAATTCAGATCATGTGAAGTGTATAGAGAAATGGTTTGAATTCAGGTACTGATTGTACAAAAGGAAGGGAATTGAGGTTATTGTTTGCTTGCAACATGTGAAAATGAGTGGGTATTTACATGTATGAAAAGGACAAGCTCATGTGAGTTTTTCTTGTTGTTTCAAGGCGTGGGAGAAGAGAAATGAGGGTGGAAGCATCTCAGATTTTCTGATGTAGTAAAATGAGGATGTTGTCTTGACTCTTAACATGCAAAGAGTGTGAGGTGTTGGGTAAAGGTGTGAGTGGAAGAGTGACTCATTGCAAGAGAGAGAGAGCTCACGTGAGAGGGAGGGAGGTGGAGGAGGGAAGTTTGAAATTCTTTTGTGTTAATTAAGTCTTAGTGAATCAACTTGTGTAAATGTGTAACTTAGGTTCAAGAGTAAATTCCTAATTGTACACATACTACACCTAATTTCCAAGAATTAATTAATTAATCATCACCACTTAATTTAAGAATAATTAGGCAAAGCTCTAATCCAAATTAATTAGGTAATTTAGAATGTGGGATATTACACACTTTTTTAAAACTCACTTTTTTTCTTTCCTTATTTTTATATATTAGTATTTGTTTCTATTTTTTTTACAAAAATAGAAAAGTGCAATTTTTTTATTTTTTATGTATGAACCATTTCACTATTGCAAAAGGTTTAACCAAACACCCAAACCAAAGATAGAAACAAAAACAAAATAAAAATCTTTTTATACTCAAATTGTTTTGTTAAACACACAAAAATTAGACACTAATAATACTGCACCTTGTAAAATATAATTTGGATGTGTGGTATCATAAACTAGAAAAGAGAAAAAATAATATAAAAGTTGGAAATTCTATATACATATAGTCTTGATGTCAGATTTTGTATATTGAGAATCATTTCAAACAAAAAACTCAATAATTTCTTTTTCAACATAATACAAGCTATATTAAGATTTGATTATAAGAAAATACTATTAATATTTGTCATAAAAAAAAACAAGAATGTTAAGGACAAATAATTACAACATCATAATGCACATAATGAATGAAACAGAGTAAGGAATGAAAGAATTAGCCACAAATGGAAAATTCAATGAACAAAAAGACAGAAGAATAGTAAAGGAATGAAAGGGAAGAACAGAGTATAGAGATAAAAGAGTAAAATATGCAATAACATACCTCTTGGTAAATATAAACTGAATGTTTTTCCATTACTTTGCACTTTTTATTTGATAGCAAAAAAGAAGAGAAGAGTGAAGAATGAATTGCAAAGTATCGGCTACCCTCTTATTTATAGACGAAAAATTGCACTTTTTTTATTATATATAACAAATAAAAAAATCATGTTATTTACCACTATATAAAAGTAAAAAATATTAGGTCAAAAAAAAAAATAGTGGTAACTAGTGAAGAATGAATGAATGCTAATAGAGAAGAATTTGGAGTTTTCAAATCCTAGTATTGGAAAATCCCTGAAATCCTCCCACTTTTTTAGGAACCATGTCTCTTATTATGTTTTTTTGGTCAATGAAATTATTTCCGGTAAACTTTCCTAGTATATTTTTATCTTTAATCTTTAATCTTTAATATAATAAAACGAGAGTAACTAGAGGCACTTTAAACCCTAACCCTAATATGAATGGTCTAGATTTTGACACGTGGAAAAAAATATCATATCAATGGCTACGATAAAAATTTAACTAATTAATTTTTAGTACTATTTAATTTTGTTGTGATCCTTCTAATTTTAATGCATCTAAAGAAAAAAAATGAGATAAACATTAAAAAAATTGAGATATGTCGAAAACAAAAAGAGATAAACATTAATAAAACAAAATTCTAATAAACAGCTCCTAAAATTATGTATAGATTCCATTTAGTTAAAACACGTGCATTTTTGGTTTCAAATTATTTTTAAACTTTGTTACATTAGTTTGATAATTCGGTCACTAAAATTAAGAAATCGGTCCCAAACTCCATATACCTTATGCTTTCTCCGTCCCTTATTTTAAGCTCCAATTAAAATTTTTCATATATATATATATATTAAGAAAAATTAACCGTCTGTGTATTTAATATGTATTTTTTTGGATATCACAATTATTAAATTATCCTTGATTAAAATAATAACAGCAAAAAAAACTTTTTGTATTCCAATGTAAAATAATATTATTTTGTAGTAGTGTTATAACGTAAAAAAGAAAATAACTACTCCATCCGTATCAAAATGTAAGTTACTTTAAGAAAAAAATTTGTACCAAATTATGGGTGTGGTTATTGTCCATAAGCCAAGCTTATGCACCATCCATAAGTGAGGGAAAATTTCTCACACACCCTCCAAATAACTCGCGCGGCCCCCAAATTTTTATTTTTTTTATTTTTTTGTTCCTTCCTCCCGAAATTTCTAGCCAAAACCATTTTGTTGATAGAATGGTTTCCAAGAGTTGTACTCCAAAATCATTAAGTGCATAAAATGGTTTTTGTTCCTTTCTCCCCAAATTTCTAGCCAAAATCATTTTGTTTTGTTGGAATGGTTTCCAGGAGTTGTACTCCAAAACCATTAAGTGCATTGGGTAAGAATTGTTGACTGTCTTTTATGATTGGGTCATAACTCAACTCATAAATTATAACTACTTTCATAATTTTGTCATGTTGAAAATTATTGGAAAGGGTCAAGGATAGTATTGTAAGTGTTAAGTGCATAAAATGGTTTTGGCTAGAAATATGTGGGGAGAGAAAAAAAATGTTAAGTGCATAATTATATCATTGTACTCTAAAACCATTTTATGCGCTTAATGGTTTTAGAGTGCAAATATCTGAAACCATTCTCATTCCCATTCCAAAATGGTTTTAGCATGATTTGGGGGGCGCGCTACTGGGAGGCGCACTAGAAAATTGGGGGGTGCGCGAGTAATTTGGGGGTGCATGAGAAATTTGGGGGGTGCACGAGAAATATGGGGGCGCTAGTCAGTTGGGGGGCGCGCGAGAAATTTGGGGGTGCGTGAGTAATATGGGGGGCGCGCGAGTAAAATGGGAGGCGCATGAGTAAATCTGTTGTGTTTTGATTGGCTTATGCACCATCCATAAAGATTTGGCTTATGGACAATAACTTTGCCCCTAAATTATATGTCATTTTACATTACTAATGAAACATTTAATGCTCTTTTTCTATTATACCGTTAACTATTTATTTATCTTTCTTCTTTTAATTCTTCAATTTATCTTTTTCATACCATTAATTAGGGACAATTTTGTAAACTAACTCATAATTTCTCTTTTCCATACAACAATTATTACTTTTTTTAATTTGTGTGAAATGGCCAAAGTGACTTACATTTTGGTACGGAGGGAGTAAGTTACAAGTATATATGAATTGAATGTGACTTTGTTCATAAATAAATTGCCCTGCTTCTTTGTACGTAGCATGTGACTTTCTATCTATTTTTTTTACAAATAAATGATATTCATTCATTTAAATAAAAAGAGTACGTTGATGCAATACAAATTCATAATAGCTAAAAACAAAAAGGATAAATATGCGAACAAACTCACAACATCCATGTTAATAGCATAAAACGACAAATTACATGTGCCTACAAATATGACTATATTTAAGTGTCCGGAATATCCATGCCTCCGGATCTGTAGCGTGATGACACCAAAGTCGACATTGATTGAATCCGCACTAGATCAGATCTAATCCTTCAACCTGAAACAAATACACCGCACAAAGACGGGACAACAAAATACAAAGACGGAAAATCAAAACAAACAAATATGTGAAAATCAAACTTATTTATTATAACGAGAAAGAAAAACAATTTAGAGAGATGATTTAAGGCCAAAACTGACCTAAAATCATTCCTCTTCAATGGACTAAGAAGAAAAAGTAGTGACAGTTAGGGTTGGAAGAGAAGAAGAGGAGAGGAATTAGTAATGACGTGGAGAAATGATTAAGAAACTCATATGTGACTTTCTATCTATTAAACTTGAAAAACAATGGTCTATATATGCCTCCAATGCTAATCATGTAAAGCACATGATGGTTTCAATTTTTTACATTATCTAGGGTGCCGTTTATGGTGGGCAGATACTTTTATTTTCCCATCATGGGAAAATGGCATTGCCACCATTGAGGTGATAGAAGGAAACCGAACGGTACAAATGGTAAAGGCTATCCAATGGCTCCAACCATTGTAACTTGCATAGGTCCGCAACACAAATGACTCACCGATTTTATGTTTTCTCATTTAACAATTTACTTGTTCACTTTTTTTATCTAAAAAAATAATAATCATCAGTTTTCATGTGTCTAAAAAATAAAAATAGCATTAAAAAAATGTGAATTTACACAAAAGTTTGATTAAAAGTAGGGGCCAAAAAAGGTGACAGAAAATATTTAAGAGATTAAAAGTTGTTGTAATTTTTTGTGGAAATTAAAATAAATTCGAGATATTCATATATAGGAACCAAAAACTTATTTAACCCTTAATTATTTGAACTCAATTACTTGGTTTATTTCCAACTTCAAACAATATTTTCTTGATAATTATTTTTGTAAAGCATACCACTCCTACAAAAGTTTCGAATTTTTAATATAACAAGAATTATTTATGGGCAAAAAAACTAAAAGATTCATATTTAATTCATCTTTTGATAAAAAAAATTAAACTTTTGCGAGAGAGTTTCCTATGATGTACTAAACATAACCATAGAAAAAAAATATTTGAGAGACCAAAACTTACTAAAAAAACTTTATAAAGAATAAAATCGAAATATAAGATATCATAAAAATAAAAACGTATTTAATCCCATTTTTATTTAACCCCAATGTCAAATAAATGAACATTAGAATGTGTACTATTATTTTTCAGTGGTGCTTTTATTATGTATGGAGTGTTTTACTTGCTCTTGCTGAGATTAAAAAAAATGCGATTGTAAAAAAAAATACTGCATACATGTTCACATAAATCAGAATATGTGAACGGGTGGAATTGATGATGTTACAAAACTTTACATGCTTCCCTTTAAATGAGCCATTACATAATCTTCTATCATTTATGCCGTTGGATTTCCATCCGATATATCAATGGTGATCAATGTCATTTTTCCATGGTGGGAAAATAAAGAACTCTTCCCACCTTAACCTGCACCTATCTAGCTATGCTGCTATGGTATACTACTAGATTGTGTTGTCACTACCCGATAAACCTAAACTGAAGAACCTTAATAAGTAATTTTTTTTTGAATCGGCTAAATTTTATTAAATGACAATTCCCTAAACAAGAAGTATAAAGAATTGTAGAATCTTATAACAAGAGGCAAAGTGAAAAAACACTTTAACCACTCAAAAAGTACACCAAACCTCACCCCAAATCACCCCTACATCAATTGAAATTGACCTATTAATAAGTAATTGACATCTCAATGTTTTCCTGTCCTATTACTCTATATTATTTATAATTCAGATTTTCGTGTGAGCAAAGCAAATTAATGGTCTAGATGTATCTTACAATTTAGGTTATAGAGCAAATTCACATTATTTTCTTTCTTGTTCTAAAAAGATAAACTAGTGCCACATAAGAGGGAAAAAATCGATTACCAACAATAAATAAATAAAATCTAGAGGAGAAAAAATCGGTTTATTCATCCTCAATAATTTATTTTTGTACAATCTTCACTAAATACAATAATATTAGTACGTTTCTGTCAAAATTTTAAAAATAAGAACATTTTTTACAAATAAAATAAAATAAGGAAAACTAGTACGTTTCATTTGTTCAATTAAAATAAGAAAAATTAGTACGTTCATTTGTCCATTAATATAAATATAGTATATAACTATATACTCTCTCCGTCCCAATTTAATTGACACAGTTGACTGTTGTACACTATTTACATATGTTGCTTTGACCTTATTTTTCTACTAATAAACAAAAATAAATATTAGCATATAAGATGTTGTTTGATTCGTCTCGATGAGTATTTTCAAAATATCAAATTTTTATAATTTTTACAATTATACAATTAAAAATATTAATCATCAAAACAACATACGTGAAATAGTCAACTATGTCAATTAAATTGGGACGGAGAAAGTAAGTATGTACACGAACACCTAGACATTTATTAAAAAAATTGATAGTGCTAGTGATGTCGCTGAAATAATATAATGATCACTCGTATTTTATTAAGATGGATTTTGTTTTGCTATAGGAAACGTACAAAACTTACTTTACTACAAAAAATTCAGTATTTTGCGGGGGTTATTTTAATGGTTTGCGGGGGTTTTTGACCCCTCTAAATGATTAGCGGCGGTTTTAACAAACGCTGCAGTTAGTCTCGCCACAAACATTTAGCGGGGGTTTTTTATGACCCCTGGTATCCTGTTGAAATTGCGGCGGTTATTTTGTAGAGGTTGAAAACCCCCAATAAATGCTGAAATTCAATTTGGGTCTCCACCTTTTTTTTTTTTTGACAAAAGGTCTCCACCTTTTAGATGTGCATATAACCGGATTTTTAACTCCTTTATTTATTAGAGGTTGATAACCCCTGCAAATTGCACATGTTCATTTTATTTACTAGAGGTTGATAACCCCTGCAAATTGCATATGTTCATTTTCTTTAATATATTTATATAGTTGTGGTTTTAACATCCTTTTTTATATTGTGCAGACATTAATAGGATAATCATGAGAATAAAGATATTGTGTAGAGAGTCGAAAAAAAAAACACTTGGGATTTGATTAAAACTTTGTCAGCTTCAGTCTTAGATTTGTGGTTATGCTTTGGTGATCTTAATGATACTCTTTCGGCTCGGGGGATGATAAAATTGGTGGAAATCCTAGAAGTTTTTCTCAACACTACAAAAAAATTGCCGTATACCTACGGATGCCTTTAGCTACGGCCGTTCAATTTGTGGGTATTGGCATTATTATACCTACAAATGCTTAAAAAATCGTGGGTATAGGAGTGACACCTTTTTTTATATGCAGCCACCATACTTTTTCCACTCCTGCACAATCAGATATCGCTTTTTTCCATTCCATCTAAACAGAGAACCAGAACCCTAACATCATAGAAATCCTTTTCCATTATTCATCTTCTCTTGTTGATTTCATGGACTCCTCTCACCGGCTTCTCTCTCACACACACACATACTTGTTCACTCGCGAAGAGAAGGGAAATCGTTGGCGGAAGCAGCGATGCAAATGACGATGGGAAAAATGTCAAGCTGCTTGATGAGCGTTTTTCTATATATTGATGTAGGTCAAATTTATTCTCTTCTTCATCTTCCCATAACCCTAAACCCCTAAATTTTTGGATTATTAGATGTTTGGCTGATTTTATTTTATTTTTTTCAATTAATTATCATAATTGTGTTGTTCGCATTAACAGGAATTGGAAATAAAACATAATATAACATTGCATAACATAGTCAAGGTATGAGATTCTTCCTATTTAATGTTTCAGTTTACTGTTTACCCAATCAAGCGAGACTTTTTTTTCTTTCTTCAAATTCCAGCAATTGTTTGAAAACAATTTTAAATGGTTTTGTTCAGGAGGGTGCTAATGGAATTCTAGGTCCAGGAGGTTTTAGTGAGGGTGATAGCGAGGTGCTATACTTTGTTGGTATAATATTTGTCGTATTTTTTTATTTATATTCTTTAATCTTATAGGTTATTTAGAATTGTGCATTTGTTTATTTATGTCGCAGTTTGTTGCCGACAAAGTTTTCTTTGCCAAACTTTAAGAGGTTCGTACCTGTTAACTCGCTGAAGATGGTTACTCTGATGTGGTTGTTGAAGGTCCGTAACCTATGGAAGGTAATTTTATTTTTCAGTTTGATTTCTTGGAACCAATGCAATGCTTGTTGTTGGAGAAATTAATTTGAGTGTGTGAATTTTTATCATATTGATTGAATTTGGAGATTTAGGTTTTCTGCTGAATCTATTTCATGTAATGCTTTTTTGTTATTGGAGGGCTAAGTGGATGAATGTGTGAAATGACAAGGGGTTAATTTAATTTAAGCGGATTTGATACTTTTAATTTTTGTTTTTTGTTTTGTGTAATTGAGCAATGGTTTTGCCACCACCGTGCTTCTACCGATACATTCATTCCTCTGATGTGCTACAATGTGTTTAGTTTTCAAATTAGAACATAGAATGTAAGGTTAGTTCGACTTAAATCTCATTTTTCCCTTTTGTTTCTTGTCTTCTCCTATTTATTGAATCCTTTAAAGAGTCAATCCTTTATGAAGGAGAGAAGATAGTGCTTGTGTGGTTTGATATCCCATATAACCAACCTGTATATGGCCTCATAGATAATTTTGGTATGTATATGGTTTGAATAATTTGTGCTACAAAGCTTAAATGATGTGTGTCTATATCTTCTAATTGCATATGGCCTAAACTGTTCACTCATATACACATGTAGTCACTTGTTCTTGTGCTGCGATGATTAAGAGTTGTATGTATAGCCTTATTCATTTTCCACTTGTTTGAACTAATTGAGATTTTGTATTTATAGCCTTATTCATTTTCCACATCTATAAAAAATTGAGATGCAAGAGTTGTCTTGTGTTTTGTTCATGTATGGCCTTATTCATTTTCCAAGCTAAGTCGAAAAGGTCCTTGTATGAAAGATATGTTTGATATAACGGCATTCAGGATTGTTTTTTTGTAGTGACATATATATATATATTTGGTTTTATTGGCTAGATTTTATTTCCTATAATTCTTTTAATGTGTATAGATAGAGAAAGGTTCATACTATTTAAAAGTTTCAAGAATCCAATAATTTGTCATGAGAAGGATGTCAGCCTTGAAATTCTATACCAATGTAATGGCACATTTCAACATTTAGAGAATGTATCACTTGAATGTTTTTCATCTTTTTCATTTTTTATTTTGGCAGGATCTTATCATCAGGGATCGATATATTTGTTCCTGCATTATAGAGTTGGTGCGTGTCAGGTTTTTTTCCTCCTGCTGTTACGGTTTTAATGTTTATGGTTTTTCAATGTTAGCACTTGTGAAGGTGGTGACAGAGAGCATTCATCACTTTTTCATAATCCCTGGGTTCAATTGTAATTGCATTGAGTTCATTTTATGTATTTCATTCTAATTTGACCAAGTAGAATGTGTTGGCATGGTCTAAGATGCATCATCTCATTCTTATCAAAGATTTGTTATTATGGTTGACAATTTTTTCTTCTTCTAGTGGCTGATATAATAGTAGGGAAACATCTACCTACACTAATTAACTATGATATTTGATCAATCTAAGACAGTTCAATTTGAATTCATCAATCTGTGCTACATATTCCCTCTTATGTTCAATGTGTATTAGTTGTTATGATTAATTCTTCCCTTTTCTCATTCCTCCAATATAGTTATGTATTGAAATTGTGCTATTTCTCATTCCAGTTCCATTTTTTGAGGTACACAAAGTTGCTTCCAATTGCTTGATTGTTATCTTCCTCAAAGTTATATTGAACTGACATGTCACTGATTTTGCAAACAGTTCAGCAGCATGTGTTATGTATCTGGAAATTTTGTATTTTCCCTTGCAATGCTTCTTCTATTGTTGGGCACAAATTTCTTATGCATTAAACTACAAGAGGCAACACTGATTTATCTGTTTTTGTTTGTAGAAAAAAATCTAGCCATGTACTCTTAGGTCAGGACAAGGTATAAAATTTTGTCCATATACTCTGTCTAAAGTTACAATTTACAAGATGTTTTGTCCAAACAACTGAACATATCCCTGAGAAGTGCCAGGCAGTTAGTGTCTGAAATCTGAATACTTGTGTTTTCTTTTACAGATTCGTCCCTTGTGGAGGCACTACTTCCATAATACTCAGGGTATTATATTTGTATTTGACAGCAATGACAAGGATAGAGTTGTTGAGGCCAGAGATGAGTTACATAGGATGTTGAACGAGGTACTTAAATTTAGTTGATTTAGTTAGTAGGTTTTCTCAAACTAGGATTTCTAGTATTATTAGAAGCTTATTGCCCCCTGTATGTATGTGCCAAGTTTACTCTTGTGTCTGTCCATAATGTCTAGGTAGGTTGCTTTCTATACTAGGCTTTTGTGTAGTATTTTGTCTTGCTTGCCTGGACTTATTTTTTCTAGTACATAAGCTAACTATGCATGCAAGTTGTGCTTGAGAGATTCTCATTTTTTCACATAAGAAGGTAAATATATAGTTGAGCTTTGAAGTTTGAACCAATAATTTATTTCTTGTTGTAAATCCTAACAGTCCAACTTCTTTGATAAGAAGTTGTTGTTGGAACGGGAGCAAATGAAAAAACACCATCAGAAAGGGTATTGTCAGTGCTCTTGTGAAAGGTTAGTTACAGTTCCACAAAATTGCACCAAATTATATCTTATATTACTTTGTTAAGTATTTATTCAATGCATATAATGGATAATCATTTAGTAAAGATTCAATAGTTAAGACCTTTTATGTGATACAGATCTTGCTGCTGTCTTTGATTGGAGGCCAAAGTTGAGAGAGTTGAAGGACAGATATAGGTCAATTCTTCAGAGGATGGTTATCAGTAATCAGTTCAAAAGTTGTATTTACTTTATGGTGTAGTTTGAAATTGTCTACTGTGTAGTTTAGCTTGTGTTGATTGAACTTTGGAGGAGATTTTAAATTAATATATATTCACGATTTATTTACATTTTTTTGTCTTGTTTGTTACAATTCTTGTTCATAATTTAATGCATCATACGTGGGTGTATATTAAAAATACTATTGAGAAATATAGGCCAAAAATATATTTGTTGAGTAAACAAATAGAAAAACAAATTAAAAAAAATATTCAAAACATCTTCTTATCTTAATCTTATCTTATCTTATCTTATCTTAATATACTAAAGGGGGATAATGGTAAACCCTAATGCTCCTCCAAGAACCCTAAGTCCTGATGTCATATCTTATGTAATCCTTATGTAATCCCTATAAAAATGAGACATGTGTGTATCATCATTCCTTGCAGATATCATCATTCCTTCTTCCCCTCTTCCATTGGCTGCATGCATCTTTTACATATGCATCCTTCCATGTGTCTCATGTTACTGTTTTGGTGCTATTTCCAACATCTCTCTCTCTCTCTATTGTGCTCATAGTTTTATTCATTAATTCTTGCATCCTGTTTCCAAATCAAAACAACAAAACTGGAAAAGAAAAAATGAAGCAGGAGAGAGAGAAGGAGATACGTCCGGGTGAGAGGGAGAGAAGTGGTGGCGCGCCGGAGAGGGAAGGAGGTGCTGCGAAGGTGATTTTGCGGCGGCCGGAGAGGACAATTTGGTCGGGTTCGACGGCGGTCGGCGATGGTTCTGGTTTGTCTTCTCTTTCGTTCCCCCTGTTTCGTTCTATTTTTGTTTGGTACAATGGTTTTGATTTGGGAATGGTGACATATGGTGGGTTGTAGTGGTTTGAAGCTTCGCAAGCTCCGGTCGATTCTTCTTCCTCCTTCTTTCTCTTTGGTTCTGTTTCTGTAGCCTGTTTGGGTTTGGTTTTCTTGATTATGGTTGTCTGTGGTGCTGATTTTGTGATGGAAGTGGTGGTATTTTGTGGTACTGCTTTGTTTTTTTTTTGCAAGAAGGAAGCACTTACTCAAATTTATGTTTGTAAGTGTAATTTCGATTTTGTTTGTGAGATGTATAAATTTTTTAGGTTAGTTAAATTGCATTGGGGTAAATTGTATCATCCTTTTGATTTTGATATCATTCATGATATTGAATGATTTTTGTGACTTGATCTTAGGTTTCAAATTCTTAAATGTGGATCGTGCTTTTGCTGAGAAGCACTATCACTATTCGTGGTGACTTTGCTATTAACATCGGCAGGTATATAAATATTTTCTCAATTCTCATCACAATCTTACTCTTAAAGCATGCTTTTATTTTTAAGCCATTTGTTTTAACTGCTTGAATATGAATGTTTCTGAATCTTCAGATAAGAAGATTTCGTCATTGTAGGTGAAATTCTCTCTCTATTTTGTTCTTCTCCGAGATTACATTGTTGCTGAGAGTTTTCTGCGTTTAAAATCATGTTAGGACCAATATTAATGTTTTAGAATACTATGTTTGTCACTGTTTCCAGTTATTTTCTATGCTCTCCATTGTGAATGTGATTTGAACTGATTTTCTCTTCACAAAAATAGTCAAGAAGGAACCATGGTTGGCCATGATCTTGCTCTTTCTAGCTTGGGCTGGTTGGTAAGCTATTTCAACATTATATTAATTTATGTTTCTAGGGGATTTTAGATTTCCTGAATGACAAGTAAATCTAAGTATCATGTTCATATCTGTGTTGCAGGGTTTGTGTTTGGACAGCAGTAATGTTAATTATGCTTGCAATTTTTAATTTAATGCTTGCACAATCATCACTGGATTTACAAGAATTGCAGAGCAGTTTTTAAATCCATAGAATAAATTTTGAGTATAAATCTGATTATAATTATATGCACCTTTGGTACTTTATTGTCCTACTATAGCTTGATGTAGTCTATTATCCTCAATGAACAAATGGAGTTTACTGCTTACTTTATGGCGCATGATTGGTTTCAATTTATGTAATTATCTTAACTTGATTTGACCCTTGGTGTCATTGTCAAAATATGCTCAATACAAGAAGGTATTTCAACTAATTTGGGGACTAGCTACATTTGTTGCTAACTGTTTATATATTTTGTAGGTGGATTTGGAAGTGTGTATAAAGCATGCTTCTGTAAGTGATGTATTTTACACTGTTGTTGTAATTTGTAAATGCTATTAGAGGTTTAATTTTGTAAGTGATGTATTTTAGACTGTTGTAATTTGTAAATGCTATTAGAGGTTTAATTTTCTGATATATTGACTGATTTTTGTGTGTTTGATTTGATGAATTTGATTTCTGTGTTGTTTTCAAGTAACCAATAGTTGTTGATTTGATTGGTTAATTAGGTTGCAGGAATTTATGGTACACCCGCCAGGCGTGCTTTTTTCATTGTATACCAGTCGACGATTCCATACACTGCAAACCGAATTAGGTAGATTCTCCAGTCTTTAATCATTGATTTGATCCTGCCAACGTGTGATCAAATATACTAAATTTGTAAGAGGTAAGAGATATAGTAATAGGCATTTGAATTAATAAGTCATTACAGCGTACATAGAATTGTTCAGTAAGCTTATGATAGCAAAAGAGTTGTGATACAATTTAGATATATAGGTTCTTCAGATTGTTGATATGACATTAAGACATTAAGTTCAAAAAGATCAAGACTATAGGTCCGATCATAATACAAAGTTAAACTCAAGTACTGCATATTAAGGAATCAACAAGTTTGGCATTTTGGAGCACTTTGTTTGAAGATAACTTGGCATGTGGTTGCTGAAGTTTTGATTTTGTTTTGTTTAAATTTTCATGTCTCTTTTAACTTTATGTTGGGTATTGAAAAATTGGGTCAAATCCTTTATAATGCATTCAAGGTATGAATATGATTTTAAAGTATGGTTGATATGTCAATCTCACTATGCAAAGTATGAATTTGATTTTCCCTCTCTAGATTTCTCTAATTCTTTTTTTGAATATTGCAGATAAGAATGAATAAAGTGGAACGAATTTCACATCGACAATGGAGTTAAAAAAATTAGCAAATGTAGAATGTATTGGTCTGCTCCGGACTGTGGAGAATCGTACATTTGATGCTTCCAGAGTTGCTTCTGCAACTGTCGTGAAGGTAAATATATTCGAATATAGCTTATAGTTAATCTACTGCGAGTGCATCTTTTGAATCCTCCATGTTGATTCAGGAACCTACTATTGGCGCTTTTCCTTCTACCAATGACTATTCATTTGCTTCAAAAACAATATATATTTTCTTTTATAGTTTAATAATGAATCCAAGAACTTCAGGTTATACATAGGTCTCATTCATCAACTTTAGTTACTGCCTAGAAAACAATGGTTGACTTTAGGTTATACATAGTAGTCTCATTCATCAACTTTAATTTTGATTGATTTTGTTTTTCATCTTTTGTTTGTACAGTGATTTTATTGTGAGCAACCCACGGCAGCCAGCCATCTATCAACGGGGCTACCTAATCCTCCTTCTATTATTACTGAGAAGGGCTACAAGAAGTTAAATTAGAGTGGTGTATAATATTGACAAAGATAAGTTAGGATAAGTACTAATTAAGTAGGAGGTAGTGTTTGTCTCGACCTAGAGCTGTTGAAATTTGCAATTCACAGACACAGCACAGCACTGTTGACAGATAAGTTAAACAAGGATTAGCAATGTGAGGCCTAATTTCAAATATTGACAGTCCAATAACTATGGTACAGTAATTGATATATAATTCCTATATGATTTATAGGCACTTTTAAAGCCCTGTGTGTATGGCCTGATCAAATTATTTTTATGGTATGATTTTTTACTTTGGAAGCAAGGTGTTATCTAATTTATATGAAAAAGGTGAGTTTATCTTTGGTCCCAATTTCTCACAGTCTAAAGTTGAGATTTTGATAATTTGTTTACTAGCTTCTTTGAAAATACATACAATCTTGCAGGTTCTGATTTTTAACTTTGGAAGCAAGGTGTAGTAATTAGAGTCTCTATTTTTTACGCAATGTGTGATTAGTTCTTAGTAATCATGATTACCATTAATTCACCGAGAGTGTTGCTCCAGCTGCAACTGAACCTGTTTAAGCAGTATGCATCTCCCTCATGATTACATTCCTTAGATTTTGAAATTGGTTATTGTTGAACTAAATATCATATCATATATGATATATCAATATCATATATGATATATGTTGATCAACTTTGAAATGCAGATCTGCAAAGATTGTGGTTCGCTGATAAAATTTATATGCCTAATTTATGCCAAATATATGATGGACTTAATTATCTCATATTTTCTCTTCATAAGCTATTGTTTTTTGTTTCTTTGCTTCCATTATGTGTGATCTACTTTGAAAACAAATTGTGTTTGCCACTTATATCATAAGTGCTAGAAATGTTGATAGTATATTAATATTAGCTGCTACCTAGAATTTGAAACTTATACTTTGATATTAGGTTCTAAACTTTTTAGTGTTCTAAAATGAAGAGCATAAAAGTGAAAGGCAAATCACTCTGTTAATCAGGAACCATCCACATGATCAACTAATGATCTATGGTTTTGTTGGATTAATTAGAATCTATTATAAAGTGGAATGATGTATGGAATGAAAGCAAACAACCACATAATTAATTTAAAGAACAAAAGACAAACCTTACAACCTTGATTAATGGGGGTTGGAGCAAGCAAAGTCACAATTTATTGCAATGGGGTTTGGAGCAAGCAAAGTCACAATATAAATCCCACCAAAATGCAAATGGGGCATTGGGGTTTTGGCAACCATATGGACAACTTTTCTCTAAAGTTTGATTGACTCTATCTATGGTGTCTTGATGATTCACTTGAGTTACTTCTGAGCCAATCAGAGTCTTGGTGGATAAAAATCATCATTATTGATATTAAGGAGGAGAGTGATAGAAATTCATGGGAAAATGACAATTTTGATCTCTAATAAAATTTTAAAATCACTATTATAAGTTATTATTCATAAAAATTTATAATTTATTGGGAGATGACAATTTTGATCGCTGATAAAAGTTTTAAAATTATTATTATAAGTTATTACTTATAAAAGCACAAAGCATTTTAAGTTGTGTTATATGATAAACTTTAGAATATAGTTCTATATCCTAGCTTGGTCTTATTATCTTTTGCCAATATTGGTGTTACTTGAACTATGATGTTTTGTATCCTACATTAACCTATAATTATGATTAACCTATCTGATTTTGAATCATTTTGGTTCTTCTTATTTCAAGCAACAACCATGATTGATTGTGACCATGATTGATGTATCTATGCTAATCCGTCGAACCCGTGCATCGCACGGGTCGGCGTCTAGTTATACCAACGGAACAATACTGTGGGTATAGCCATTCACTTAGTGTCATATTGGCCGTGGGTAAAGACCTGTGTATTATTCCAACACCAAAACTGTCGTGGGTAAAGACCTGTGTATTATTCCAAAACCAAAACTGCCGTGGGTGAAGATCTATTGCTACGGAGAAAATCAATGGGTACAACGAAATAAAGACCACGGAACAATATGTCCGTCGGTATAGGTTTTTTGACATATACCTACGGTTTTTTAACCATTAGCTACGGATTTTTTCCGTCACTAAATGTCAAATTTCTTGTTGTTTGGCAGAGGAGAAATAGGAGAGAAATAGAGAGGAGAGAAAAAAACACGAAAATCAATGCATGAACTTTGACTAATGTTAGTCTAAGTTCATGCATTGATTTTCGTGCTTTTTTTCTCTCCTCTCTATTTCTCTCCTATTTCTCCTATGCCAAACAAGAGACACATTGCTTGAGTGTGGTCTTACTGACCTCGGGTTCATAGGCTACCCCTTTACGTGGACAAACGGGAGAGAAGGCACAGAGAATGTCCAATGTCGACGTGATCGCGGGATGGCTACAGAAAGTTTTTTAAAAGCTTTTGCTCCAATTCATGTGGTACACCTTTCTAGATTTGGTTCTGACCACGCGGCTATTTCAATATCGCTGGAGGATGTATCTTATGGTAACACAAAGTGGAAAGTTCACTTATTCCGTTTTGAGGAGTGTTGGGCTAAAGATGAAAGGTGTGATAGTCTTGTTCAATCAATGTGGACTGGTAGCAGAAGTAACTGTGTCTCAAAGATTGAGTCTATTCAATCCTTAGATAATGAATTTGCAGAATATAGAACAAATGAGATCCGAAAGAAGATAGCAAAAACAAAAAGTATCATGAAAGATGAATCTCTCTGGACTGGAGCAGCTGCTGATCTGTTCAAATTCAGGGAATTGGAGAAAAAACATGCAGACCTCCTAAAAAAAGAAGAGATTGTGTGGAGGCAAAGGAGTAGAGCGATGTGGCTGAAGAATGGAGACAAAAATACTAAGTTTTTTCATGGGAAGGCAAATCAAAGGAAGAAGTCTAATCAAATAAAGAAGATTAAAGATGAAGAAGGCATGTGGTGGAGCGGCCATGATAATGTTGAAAAAGCTTTCCTGCACTACTTCTCAGACTTGTTCTCAACGTCCTCTCCGACAAATGTAGATCAACTTTGTGAGGTAATTCAACATAAACTCACTGTTGAACAACATGACTGGTGTAATTTACCTTTTACTGCAGAGGAGGTCAAAGAATCGGTGGACCAGATGCATCCGCTAAAAGCCCCGGGTCCAGACGGGCTTCCAGCACTATTTTTCCAAAAGTTCTAGCATATTGTTGGAAGGGACATCACTTCTCTTGCTCTTAGTATCCTCAACGATGGAAGGTCCCCTGAGTGCTTAAACAAAATTTTCATTGCTCTTATTCCTAAGTGTAAGAATCCATCATCCCCAAAACAATTTCGGCCTATAAGTCTTTGTAACGTTACTATGAAAATAGTGACAAAAACCATAGCAAACCGAATCAAGAGTTTTTTACCGGAGGTGATTGATGAAGAACATAGCGCTTTCGTCAAAGGGAGACTCATCACAGACAACGCGCTTATAGCAATGGAATGTTTCCATTTGCTAAAAAAGAAAACAAAGGGGAAGAGGGGAACAATGACTTTCAAACTAGATATGGCAAAGACTTATGATAGAATAGAGTGGCCTTTTATCAGAGGAGTCCTTCAAGCTTCAGGTTTTCCTATGAGGATAATTCAACTTATCATTAATTGTATCTCCACTGTTTCATATCAGATCCTAATCAACGGCCAGCCAAGTGCAAGTTTCAGCCCTGAGAGGGGGCTCCGCCAAGGTGACCCAATCTCTCCTTATATTTTTATTTTGTGTGCTAACGTTTTATCTGGCTTGTTGCATAAAGAATCTCAAAGTAACAATATCCATGGTATCCAAGTAGCAAGACATGCTCCCAAAATAATTCACTTACTTTTTGCGGACGATAGTCTTTTCTTTGCAAGAGCCAACATCCAAGAAATAGAGATTCTAACTCAGGTTCTAACCAAATACCAAGAAGCCTCGGGACAACTAGTGAGCCTTGATAAGTCTGAAGTGTCTTTTAGCCGAAACGTGCCTGTCATTGAGGGAAATATAATCTGTAACAAGATTGGAGTAAAGGCTGTGACATCTCACACAAGGTACCTTGGTCTCCCAGTTATTTTTGGTAGGTCTAAAAAGGAAGTTTTTTCCTTTGTTCAAGATCGTATTTGGAAAAAACTCAAAGGATGGAAGGAGAAATGTTTATCTCGGGCAGGGAAAAGAAACTCTAATCAAAGCTGTCGCACAAGCCATTCCTAATTACATTATGAGTTGTTACAAGATTCCAGAAGGATGCTGCAACAATATTGAATCTATGCTCTCTAAGTTCTGGTGGGGTTCGTCTGAAAACCAGAGGAAAGTTCATTGGTTAAGCTGGGACCGCATGGGAAAATCTATGTCCAAAGGTGGATTGGGTTTTAGAGGTTTTAGTGACTTTAACAAGGCCTTATTGGGAAAACAATGCTGGAGAATCATGAATGATGAGACTTCTTTGCTATCCAGAGTTCTCAAAAGTAGATACTTTCCCAAAACCAACTTTATGGCGGCTAACACCGGTCATCAACCAAGTTATGCTTGAAGGAGTTTAATGCACGCAAGAGAAGTGATTGCTTTGGGTATGAGATGGTCTATTAGAAATGGTCAGAAGGTTAAAATTTGGTCAGACCCTTGGATCCCTAACAACTCAAATTTCAAAGTTTGGAGTCCAATAAAAAACCTTGAGCCTAATGCACTAGTTTCAGAGCTAATTGATGTCAACACAAAGCAATGGAAGCGTGAATTGGTGACTAACAGTTTCAACAATTATGAAGCCAATAAAATTCTTAGTATTCCCATCTCTTGGAGGTTGGATGAGGATAAAAGGATTTGGAACTGGGAAAGAGATGGTAATTATCCAGTCAGGTCAGCCTACCACATTTTGAAAGAAGGTGCAAGTTTAAATATTCCAGAATCCTCTGTTGCCGGGGACCAAGGTTTTTGGAAGACTCTTTGGAAAGTTCAGGTGCCTCAATATGTTAAAAATTTCCTCTGGAGAATGGCTAGATATATCCTACCAACTAGGAAAAGATTGGAATCAAAAGGGATTAATTTGGATCCAACATGTCCTCTTTGTCATGCTGAGAAAGAATCTCAAGACTACTTGTTCATGCATTGCCAGGTGGTTCAAAGGCTTTGGTTTGTTTCTCCACTTGGTCTACATGTCCCTTCTATAATGAGTTTGTCTGAATGGATGAATAAGTGGCTCACCAACTCCAACCTTCAAGCAGCTCAATTATTTAGTCTCACCCTTTGGCGCATTTGGAAAGGACGAAATGATGCTGTTTTTAATAATTCTCTTTTTTGTCCTGTGAAAATTGCTTCTGATATTTCTGTTTTTGCATCTGAGTTTAATGAAGCCTGCAACTTGTTTACAGGCGAGGGTAGCTCTAGTCTGAGCACTACTGCTGTAGTAGGTGGCTGGGTTTGTCCTGCTGTGGGGGTCACAAAAATTAACATTGATGCTGGCTGTTTTGAAGATAATTATACATGTTGGGGACTGATTTCTAGGAACTCTGAAGGCGGTGTTTTAACAGCGATGACAAAAAGGGAAACAATTAAATCTACTCCTTTAGTGGCTGAAGCTTTAGGGCTGAGATGGTGTCTCAATTGGATTCTTGAACAAAAATTGCAGGATGTGGTTGTGGAATTAGACTCTGAAACTGTAGTAAAATATGCTTCTGGGTCTTTATGCAATACTGATATTGATATGATAATTGTTGATTGTCTTGATTTATTAGGTAGATTGACTAATGTTCGTATAGTTGCTGTTAAGAGGTGTAAGAATGGGGCTGCTCATGGCCTTGTAGGAATGGCTAGAAATGTAGGATCTATGTTGTGGTGGGGAAATGTCCCTGAACCTGTTGCCTCTATCATTTGTAATGACCTTTTATTATTGCAATGAATGAGAAGTTTCATGTCAAAAAAAAAGATATTGTGTAGAGATATTAATACTTAAAAAATATAAATTGTAATTTCAAAACAAAACTACAAATTCAATATTCTAGAGGTATGTTTGTACTAGATAATTTGCAAGACAAAGCTTAAAATTCATAAAATTCTAGAGGTATGATTTTACAAAAACTATCTTAAAAAACATCCCATATTGTCATCACTTGATGATAATCCTGTTGCATTCAACAATGAAGAGGTAGACTTGCATTCAATGGTTAATTAGGAAGATTTGCATCCGATGGTGAATTTGTATTAGGATGATTTGGACCATCATTTCCCTAGACAAATAAAATTAAACACAGTTATATACACTGAAATTTATAGCAAAACAATTTACAAAGGCATCAATATAATTCATCACTATTGTCAATAAGAAAAAAAATACAATTCATCACAAAACAACCAACACCCTAACCATTTTGGATATTTTTTTCTGTCTTTTGAAACAATATGTACTATATGAAGAAAATTATATAAACATGATAATCATCGAATTTGAAATGATCCAAACAACAAATTGCTAGTTTTTTCGTCTCAGCCGCTAGAAATGTTTACGTTCTGATTTTTAGCACTAAATAGGGGTGTTTTTGACTCAATTTACGAGCTGAATCTATTAATGATATACAGATTTTATGTGCATGCAAGATGCATCAACAATAGTATTTTATAGATGAGTTCATACTTGTGGCTTTGCTTTTGATCTTACTGAGTTAAAACTCTGTATACCTGTTGCAGGAAGCTGTTTGTCTTAAGTGTGGCGATTTAGATTTTATAGAGGTGATAGTTTTTTGCAACAAGTGTGAGGCTTGTGCTCTAAAATATAATTCATCACTATTGTCAATAAAATAAAAATACAATTCATCACCAAACAAGCATCACACCAAGATGAACACACATCAAGATTGATCTAAAATATCACACTTATTGAATGTTAATGGAAACAGAACATTTGTTTTAGCCATGCACTAAAGACTAAAGCATATGTTTCATCATTTGTCCAAAATACAAAAAAGAACTAAGTAAAAATATGTTAACATTTTCTAACAAGATGCTTTTTCTTAGTGAGAATTAGAGACATGCACAGAACAACATAGGCAGCAATGGTAAATGAATAGAGGTTAGTTATACTAGGCACTTACAATATGGTAAATAATTATTTGTTATGATAATTAAAATATGTTATACTAGTCACTTACATGTGGTGAATCAAAGAAGCCAGCTAAACTTTCAGGTATTTTCCCTTCCTTCATGATCACACAGGCCTTAAGTGCACTCACAGTGGTTTGAACTTGAGATTCTAATTTGATGCACCTCTCTTGCCAAGGGTTAGATGATGATGATGCAGCAACATTAGACGGAGAATAACTCAAATCTGAAATTCGAAGTCTTGTGTTCCTAAATACACCAGTAGGAGCTGGTCCCATTCCCATGCATCGCACTCTCCCAGAGTGTTCTGGCCCAAGCACTCTACCAACAACATCATTAGGAGAAACTTCTGATTCATTATTAGTACTTTGAGCTAAACCTTCTTCAATTTGTTCCTATAATAATAATACAGAAATATCAAGTTAAAAATTCATATGCTTGATATCCAAAATGTCTGGAAATAAAAAATTAAAGGTAAACTTACAACTATAGTCTTTGCAGCATCATTTACAAATGATCCATCTTTTTTTGTGTGTTTCAATGTATAGTTTTCCACGACTTGGTATTTGCCCGGTTTCCAAAAGCTAAAATTGCAAAAGTTAAAATAGAACATAAGCATTACTTAACAAACTATTATACCATGTAAATTAATGTCATTACCATCTCATGTCTTTTTCTTGCAAGAGGCTTAGAACCACCAGTGTGAGGAATCACTTGCTTGCTTCGAATTTCTTTATTTTTATTACAACGCTCCTGCCAACAAACAATTACATGTTCTTTCATTAATCAAATGATTAGTTAAATAAATCATAAACCAATCAAAGTAATAAAAACATACCACTGTTTCTGGCTTTAAACGATAATTCACAAAATGTGCTCATTGAATGGGGTCTATACCCTTCGGAAAGTTACTAATTATCTCATCTCGTGTCTTTGATTTATCATAAAAATTATCCCATACTCTCTGCCTACTAGCAGCCCACTTCTTACCAATACTCATCTTGCAATATCGTTTTGCAAGTGCTTCAGTAGTCTTAAAACAAAATCTAGGCTATAAAAAACCAATGTTAGTTTTATAGCATTTATAAGCAAATGTTTGAAAAAATTTCACCAAAATCAAAATTATATATATAAAGAATGCTTATACCTTTAGAAATTTTTCAAAACAATCCTCAAAATACGAATTAGGAATGCCCATTTTTCCAGACCATCTTTCGAAGTTAATTGGAAACAACTTGCAATCAATTGCCAATGATCCACAATATCCAGCAAGTAATCCTTGAGCTTCACCATACGCTGCCCATTAATCATCAAATTCCACAATTATGCGAAGATCTTTAGAGAAATTATTAAGTTCCTTAACCTTGACCTTGATCTTCTTGATTTCATCCTTAGAGTCTTCAACAATGAAAAAGACTTGCATGATCAGAAGAAGAAAAACTTAAATGTTTAACTTATTGCAAATAAATTTTAAATATATACCTATTGCTTCAACAGTCCAATATGCATTAGAGACACGCCCACCATGTCTTGTAGGTGTTGGAACAAAGTGGGTCTGACATGAACCTCTAAGATTTTAATTGGTTTTGATGATAACAAAGTATTAAAATTGCAATTGGTATTACTAATGATTATTCTAGTGTGCAGAATTATAAGTTAAAATTCATTCAGAAGCACTATGAATAAAATCAGAGAAGCCAAGCAAAGAAGCTCTGAAAGCTTATCGCTAATCATCAGAAGCTTAAAATTCAAGGTCTGAAGAGAGTGGCTCTGAGGACAAAAGCTAGGCTTTGAAAGATTCAGAAGCTGAGAACCTTAAGAAGCTACACTATAGACTCTGAAACAAAAGGAATTTGCGTCACTCAAGAAATGACATAATTAGAACCAATGATTGAAGAACAATCTTCTTTAGGATTCTATCACATCCACAGGAAGGAATATTCATTGGTACAACGTTAACCTTATCCATAAGTGGAGCGCATTTGAGGATTGTACGATCGTACTATTATTACTCAAAATGGTTGAGTGATATTTCAAATTGCAAGGTAGTGGAATTGGATTTCTTTGCTAAAGAAGGCAATCTATAGCTAGCAATTGTACGAACAAATTCCAGCTGGCATCTTATCTCTCTGCAACGGTCATCACCTTCCATTCAAGTATAAATAGAAGACTCAAATGGAAGAAACGACTACGGTTCTATTGTGAAGACAAGCTTCTAGATTGAAGTGATTTTGATGAAGACAAATATGTGAAAAGAAGAAAAAGATTGATTATGCTCAAGTTCTCAATGTTGGAGAAATCCAAATCATCACAAGAAGATGTTGATCAAGTTATGGGGAATAATCATAGGTACAATATGCAATTCATTATTATAAGCTTTAGGTGCTCACAAACTTTAATCTAAACCTTTCTAAAGTTGCTATAATAATGTTGCATGATTCCCATCTAAAAAGTGTTTTAACTTAGACTTTTTTCAAAGATTTAAAGGTGTAAATCGATTTACCTAGGGAGGCAATCGATTTACACACACCCTGTCTTTTTAAGAAAATCTGTTTTTTAAAAGTTGCTGTCAGAACCTTTTATATCTGATTCATCGTTCAACAGATGTAAACAGTCTGTTGATGAAACAGTGCAACGTTTGAAAAATTTGAAAATAGAACTTTTTACATCGCTTCTTCGTTGCAACAGATGTTAAAGGTTCTGGGCAGATTTTTTTTTTTAAAAAAATTGTCACGCCTTTTATTTGCATGAAACAATGTCTTGTTTCATTTGTATCATTTTGGAATTTTTTATTATAATAACAATTACATTGCTTCATGAACAATTCCAAAAAGTCTCTATATATTCATAATTTTTTTAAGATCAAATTACCTCTTTCACTCAAATTTTCATAACAATTCTTTTGCCAAAATTATCACAAACTCTTTGAAACTTTGTTACATATTTTTCATATCAAAGTTAAAGTTTCATGAGCACTTAGAGTCTTATACTTTTGAATTGTTATATTGAAAGAGAAGACAAAGTCTAGAACTTTGTATATCAAAATTCTATTGTATTCAAACTATTGTACAAAATTCAGATTATTGTAAACACCTTGCTGTCCAGGATTGTTGGAAGCAAGAGAGTGAAAAAGAGAGGATTGTTCTCTTGTTTCACTTTGTAGGGAATCACCTTGTTGTCCAGGATTGTTGGAAACAAGAGAGTGAAAAAGAGAGGATTGTTCTCTTGTTTCACTTTGTAAAGGTCACAGTGAAATCCTTCAAGGAGTGAAGGGACTGGATGTACCCTTAGGTTAGAAGGAGAACCAGTACAAACCTTCGTGTCTCTCTTCTCTTCCCTGCACTCTTTATTTTTCTTGTACTTTGTTCATACCTTCATCATAAACCTTCAAGAAAAATAATAATTACCATAACATCTCTATAATAACTGAAAAAATTATAGAACCTAATTCACCCCCTCTTAGGTTGCACTCTTAAACTTACAATTGGCATCAGAGCAGGTTCAAGTAACTTGTTCTTGAGATCCAGAATGGCTTCCGCAAAATATGTTTTTAGAGATGATGTTTTAATCAAAAAACTTGAA
Source organism: Trifolium repens (assembly GCA_030408175.1). Lineage (NCBI taxonomy): Eukaryota > Viridiplantae > Streptophyta > Magnoliopsida > Fabales > Fabaceae > Trifolium > Trifolium repens. Next base: position 39,018,870 of record CP125842.1, on the reverse strand, counting down.
AAGTGTTTAAAGAAGGAAAGGGAAAAAGAAATGAGTCAGAAAGAAGCACCAATAAGGAAACTTACTTGCTTTGAATGTGGAACAAGTGGACATGTCAAAAGTGAATGTATTAAACTTGAAAAGAAGAATGAATTCAAAAGTAAGAAGAACAAAAGGCCAAAGAAAGCATATATTGCAAGGGGAAATAATGAAGCAAGTATATCATCAGATTATGACAATGAAGTACAAGCATTAATGGCTTCACATAACCCCGACGATGATGAGGTTAGTAACTTTGATTCAAATGATAAACCATCATATAATAAATTACAAAATGCTTTTAATGAATTATATGAAGAATTTTTGAAACTTTCTAGAAAATATTCAAATCAAAAGAAATTAATTTTATCTCAAGAAAGTGAGGCTAATAACATGAAAATAGAATTAGACCAAGTAAAAAATTCCACATGCAATAAATGTCAAGATCATGAATCAAAAATTGTGGAATTAAACCAAGTTATTGCCAAATATGAAAAAGGTCAAATTGGATTGGATAATGTGTTGAGTAGTCAAAGATTTTCAAATAATAAATGTAGACTTGGCTTTTCTAATTTTGATAAACCTAATACAAGTCAAACTATCTTTGTAAAGGCTACTAGAAAATTCAACAATAAGGAATCAAAGAAAGAACATGTTGTAAATCCTCATAAAAGGCCTAATGATAGAAATAGTTTTAAAAGTAAAAATTATTCTAACATTAGAAATAAATCTTATAACAAAAACTCTTCTAATGCTAGAAATAATTCTTACAATAGAATTAATTCTAATAATTCTAATTCACATCATAAACCAACATGCTTTTATTGCAACATTATAGGTCATACTCCTAATGCATGTTATATTAAAAATGTCGGTGTACCAAATGGTGAATTTATTTGGGTAGAGAAAGGAACTAACCATCAAGGACCCAAAGAAAAATGGGTACCTAAAAAGTATTATTAATGTTTTTGTAGGTACTTGAAGACCATATGCTAAAATTGTCATATTAAGATTGGTTTCTTCAAGATACAAGACCATTTGATATGGTTAAATTAAATTTGTCTTTGAATTAAAGATGATTTGAAAAAGTTCAACATTAACATCATTATTAACATTCAAATCATTGTGAAGAAGATAAGTAATTTTTCATATATCTTGTTTATCTTTTCCCTTATATTAGTATTTTTTATTTTACCCTTTCTACTTTTTGATGATGTCAAAAGGGGGAGAAGGAGTATATATTTTTGTGCTTTTGTTTTGTGGATAAAATTTTCAGGATATTCATTTGCAAAACAAAGGGGGAGACATACAAGATAGGGGGAGATTCATTGAGCAACAATGTCAAAAGGATATGGTTTGTTATCATCAAAAAGGGGGAGATTGTGAAGAAGATTTCCTTCTTGAACTTGGCTGGGTTTTGATGATAACAAACTCATATCACAAAAGAAGAAAGCTTATAGAGGCTCAAGATGAGAAAACAAGATGAAGACCAAAACTTAGGCTTATTAATTAAATTATTTGTAAGTATGGTCTTTATCTTTGATTTATCACTCTTAATAATTATATAAATTAGAATGCTCAGAAAATACTTTAAAAATTAATTACAAATAAATTTCTAAGTTAAATATAAAAGTCCATATGAAGCAAGTTTTTAAAAATATAAAAAGTGAATTTTAAACAAAAGCTGTCAGAACTTTTTACATCACACGTTCAGTCCAACCGATGTAAAAAGTCTAGTACTGTTTGAACATTGGAAAACAGCATGACCGTTTGAATTTTGAAAACTGCATCTTTTACATCAGCCATGCGTAGCGCCAGATGTAATAAGTCCTGAACAGAATTATTTTTTATGAACCATTGTGATTTTTCAATTACAACTTTTTATTATAAGTATTTTTGAAGAGTTGCCTTGCTTCATAGACATTTTCTAAAGCCTCTTTAAATATGTTTATGATCATTACAATTAACAACAACTTTCATATTCTCAAAATATTGATCAATGTCACTTTTCTCATAAACTTTCAAATATCAATTTTGTGAAACCTTGATTATATTTTCATATCCAAAAAGGTTTCTGAGCATTAAGTTATATTAATTTGAAAGTGATATTGATTTGATAACAACCATACATTATTATTATTCTTCAACATTTGTTTGTAAATTCTCATCATAGTTTTGTTGAGAATTGTTGTTAAGATAGTGGTGTGCTATCTTGTGTTGTATAAGAAGTTCACCATAGGGTTTAGTGAAGATTCTTGTTGTTTAAGATAGTGGGGTTGCTATCTTGTGTTGTATTAGGATTTTGTTAGAAAGCCTTGTGGTAAGGTTGTCTTGTAACAAGAATTCTAATAGTAGAAAATCTCTCACGGCGTGTGAGGGGACTGGATGTACCCTTAGGTTAGAAGGGGAACCAGTATAATTCTCTTGTGTTCTTTCTCTTTCCCTTACTCTCATTATCTTTCCGCATTCTCTATGAAACCTTCATAATAACTTTTCGGAAAAATTATCAAGAACACTAAACTCAAAAAATTGACTTATAAATCCAAAAATCTAATTCACAACGTTCTTAGATTGCACTCTTAAACTAACATCTATTACTGCGTTTAAGGCTCTGAAACATTCTGACGTTATTGTTCTATCTGTCATTCAAAGTCTTAAAGCAAATTTGCGTTGTATTTTGTAAACACCACTTATAGTATATCAAGTGTCCATTAACAATCATTCTTAGATTTTAAGTTTGTTTGTGAAATATCTTGTTTAGTGAAACTTGAGCATCTGAGAAGTTTCTTGCATGTGTGCTTGAGCAAGTTGTAATTAATCTTGTGAAGATTATAGTGAAAAGCTCTTGTTAGTAACAAGGGGACTGGACGTACTCTCAATTTGTGAGGCGAACCAGGATAAATTTTGTGTCTTTCTTTCTCTTTCTCAGCACCTCCTTTATATTGTGTTTTAATCCGCTGCAAAACCGTTTTAAGTTAAGAAAAAGTTTTTATTTTCAAAACACAATTCAACCCCCCCACCCCCTTCATGTGTTTTTCCACCTTCAATTGGTATCAAGAGCTAGGTCTGTTGCCTAACTCACCTTACAGTGAAACAGTAAAAGATCCAGTGGAAAAACATGACTGAAGCCGAGAAAAGTGGAGAAATGAGTAATGAGTTTTCATACAACTATGACTCCAATGCACGTGATAGGAGATCTTCTGACAAGGTTCCATTTTTCAATGGAACTGAGACTGCTTATCTCTTTTGGAAAACCAAGATGTATAGTCACATTATAGGTATTGATTGTGATTTGTGGGACTTGGTAGAAGAGGGTGTTGCGTTTGATAATATGGACAAAGAAGGAGTAGTGAGCTACCAAAACAGAAATCTTTCACACCTACTCAGAAGTTGGAATACAAGAAACATCATTCAGTGAAGGGAATGATGACAAACGCAATCTCACATGATGAGTACCCAAAAATTGGAGATAAAAGAACTGCTAAGTCAATTTGGGAGTCTTTGAAATCCAAATATGAAGGTAACAAACAGGTAAAAGAGGCAAAAGCTAACCTGTTGGTTCATCAGTGTGAGTTGTTTAAGATGAAGGATGGAGAGGACATTGAGACAATGTTTTCAAGGTTTCAAATTCTAGTCTCTGGACTTCAAGTGTTAGACAAAAGTTATACTGAAGCTGATCATGTGAGAAAGGTACTCAGAAGCCTACCTCCAAAATGGAGACCCAAGGTGACAGCCTTCCAAGAAGCAAAAGATTTAGATCAAGTAACCTTGGAAAGCTTAATCACTTCACTAAAGAGCCATGAAATGGAGTTAGTAACTGATGAGTCAACCAAGAAGCTGAAAGGAATAACTTTAAGCTCAAAGGGTTCATCAAAGGCTCTGAAAGCTAAAGTTATAGAATCTGAAGATGAAGCTTTTGAAGAGGGTCATGAGGTTGGGTCTGATGATGAAGAAGAGATGGTAATGATGGCTGCTAGGGTTTCTCAATGGGCAAAACGAAGCAAGAAATATGCAGGCAAGTTTGGTGGATCTTCCAAGAGACTCAGTACTGTTAAAGATAAAAAGGAAGATCAAAGCAAGTGTTTCAAGTGCAACAAGCCTGGTCATTTCATTGCTGATTGTCCAGAATACAAAAGTAAATTATCAAAGCAAAACTCTAGCAAGGAAAGATATAAGAGTAAAGTCAAGAAGAGCCTTCTGGCAACATGGGAAGATCTTGACAATGACTCAGACTCGGATGGTGATGAGGAAGCCAATCTAGCTTTGATGGCAACTACTTCTGATAGAGAAGACTCTGAAGCAGGTTCAGATTATGAAGATGAAGAAGAGGTAATTGCTAAACTTTCTAGAACTGAATTAGTAGATTCTCTTAAAGATGCCTTAAAATTGCTCACTAAAAAGGCAGGTGAATGTAAGGTCCTAAAAAAGGCTTACAATAACCTGACTGAGAAAACGAACATAATAGTTGAAGAAAATGAGTCTCTGAAAAGTAGAAACACATTTCTTGAAACTCATTATGTTTATGATGATAAGGTTCCTCCAGAGCATGAATTTGCTCTGCAAGAACTTCTTATCAATGGCATGCAGAGAAGTAAGAAATCTTCCTTAATATACCATGTTAGTAGAAATAGAGGTGAAGGTCTTGGATATTCACGTTTTAAAGATAATCCATTATTTTCTAAACCCTCTAACAGTGATAAAACAAAACCTAAGGCTGTGTTTGTTAAAAGCCAATCAGAAGTCAAAGCTATACCAGATTCTGAAAAGACTATTGTGTCAGAGGTTAAGAAGTCTCAGACTCTGAATCCTTCAGAGCCTAAGGCCTCCAAACCTCAGAACAATGTCAAAATAAATAAAACTCTGGTATACTCTAAAGCTAAGTCCAATAGTTATACAAAGCTAAAACATTTTCAAATGGCTTTAATAACTCTAGAGCTTCTGATAGGCCTTATAAACAAAAACAATCCAAGGTATTGAGGACTAACTCAAAAGGACCCATAAAGGTATGGGTACCAAAGTCTGAGATTGTCTTTGCATCAGATCTGCACTCAAAGAAGGTCAGAGCAGCATTCTTGGTACCTGGACATTGGCTGCTCACGACATATGACAGGAGAAAAGCATATGTTCCAAACCCTGACTCTGATAGAGGGAGACACTGTGGGGTTTGGAGGAAAGCAAAAAGGGAAGATCATTGGGACAGGTACAGTTGGTAACTCTTCCTTATCTATTAATAATGTTTGGCTTGTAGAAGGCCTAAACACAATCTACTTAGCATTAATCAATTTTGTGATAGTGGATTTGTGGTAGTATTTGATAAGGATGCATGTACTGTAACTAGAGAGTCTGATAAGTCTGTAGTATTCAGAGGCCTAAGGAAAGACAATGTTTATAAGGTCAATCTTTCAGAACTCACAGAGCAAAAGATAGTATGTCTACTATCTCTGAGTGATGAGAAGTGGGTTTGGCACCAACGTTTAAGACATGCTAATTGGAGATTAATTTCCAAGCTCAGCAAACTAAACTTAGTTAAAGGCCTGCCTAATCTCAACTATCACTCAGATGCTCTGTGTGGTCCTTGTCAGATTGGGAAAAATTCTAAAACTTCCTTTAAACCTAAAAACATTGTCTCTACCTCAAGACCTCTTGAATTGCTTCACATTAATTTATTTGGTCCTGTTAGTACAGCCTCAATCAATGGGAAGAAATATGGACTTGTCATAGTTTATGATTACAGTAGGTGGACATGGGTTAAATTCTTGAGAGTAAAAGATGATGCATATGATATATTTAACATCTTTTGTACTCAAGTGCAAAATGAAAAAAGTCTTAAGATCCCAAGGATCAGAAGTGATCATGGGGGTGAGTTTGAAAACGAACCTTTTGCAACTTTTTGTGAAGACCAAGGGATTATCCATGAGTTCTCTGCTCCTAGAACACCACAACAAAATGGTGTTGTAGAGAGAAAGAACAGGTCTTTACAAGAGATGGCAAGAACCATGATGCATGAGACTAAACTTGCTAAGCACTTCTGGGCAGAAGCTGTGAATACAGCTTGCTATATTCAAAATAGGATCTATATCAGACCTATCTTGAATAAAACAACATATGAACTCTTCAAAGGAAGAAAACCCAATATCTCTTCCTTCCATCAGTTTGGATGTACTTGTTACATCTTAAACAATAAGGTCTATACAAAGAAATTTGATGCCAAAGTTTGTAAGGGAATCTTTATAGGTTACTATGAATGCTCAAAGGCATACAGAGTGTATAATTCTGAAACTAACACAGTGGAAGAATCTATACATGTAAGATTTGATGATAAAGAGCCTGATAGTAAAATGTCAGAGCAAGATGATAGCTATGCAGGTGTGCCATATCAATACAACCTACCAGAACCTGAGAAAACATCAGAAGCTAATGAAACTTCAGAAGCTGAATTGGAAGAAGTTGTTAGACTACTTGGCTACCAATTAGAAGGGGGGTTGAATAAGTGCCCCTTTTAAACAATGTCGATTTAAAAAAATTGGTTTAAAGGTACGCGCGGAAGCACCACCGGATCGGTAGTCTCTTTGCACCCGATTGATCACTGAAAAAGTAGTATAGCCTTGAACGTGTGATGATAAAGAACTAGAAACGATCGTGTGCAAAATATTCGAATTAAACGATTTAATAACACAGCCCAAGCAAGTTACACAAATATAGTCGTAATCCAATCACAATCAAGATATATGTCAATTGAATTTTGGTGCACACGTACGAACACAAAAATTCAATTGATTCGAAATTTAAAGCAATTGCGTAAAATAAAAGATCAAGGAAGAAAGACACAAGCGATTGATTAGGGAGTTCCCCGGCTTTCGTGTCGTCCTCGCGGTAGGCCGGGTACGTCTCCCCCCAAATAACCAAACGGGTTATTTGAGCGTATATTGATTAAAAAAACGATTGAACTAGTGCACAATTTACAAAAGACTCAAATAAACCTATATCGAATCTAATGCAAACTATGCGAAATAACCTCAACAACCAATGAAGCTTCGCCCTCTGATTCCAACGATCCTACCGTGCGCAAACCTCTGAGTCCTTCGCTTCGTTGTTGTTGATCCTTCAAGATATCACACAATCTGGAATCCTTGAGAAAAACACAAACCTTCTTCTCAAATCAACTCGATCACGCCTCTGATTCACCGCAAGCCGTATCGAACATTATCGATCAAATGTACAATCTTTATCCGAATGATCCCATACTCAATCTTCAATAAATTGCAATTTGATGGAAGATGATGATCTTGTGAAGAATAACCCTTTGATCCAAATTTTTCACCCAATTTGAATCCCAAAGAGTTTTTCAAAGCTATTTCACTTTTTCACAGGTTTCTCTCTCTTTACAATAATAGAGCACATTGCTATTTAAAGAGAAAATAGAATTGAGCAAATTTAGGCAAAAATTCACAGACATGTATCGATACAACTGATGGTTTGTATCGATACAAACCCTTTGACCGGCGTTCAAAATGAAAGTTTTGACCTATGTATCGATACAAACACGGGTGTGTATCGATACATATATCAGTTTCTTGAAATCTTGACTGATATGTATCAAATCCTGCAAGCATGATTCGATACATCATGCACTATCTGGTTTTCTGAGAGATACAAGTGTGTATCGATACATGCAAACATGATTCGATACACTAGTGACTCTCTACCTCTGAGAGACCACTTTTGTATCGATACAAGTGATATATGTATCGATACAAAATGCACAAAATCAGTCTCAAGTAATTTCAGGACATTTGTATCGATACACATGTTTATGTATCGATACATAATACCTAAAAACAAATTTTCAAAGTTTTAAAAATAGTTTTTCGCTGTCAAGTCATTTTAATGTTGCCAAAATATGTTCTACTCTATTTTCATGTGTTTTGACAATTATTAAAACATGAGGATGAACTGGTGCACTTACAGAAGTCTCTGAAGAAGCATCTCCAATAGAAGCATCTGAAGAACATGATGATGTCTCAGAAGATGAAATGCAAGATAATGCTGAAGCCCCAAAATGGAAATTCAAATACAAGTCATCACATCCAGAAGATCTTATTCTTGGAAACAAAGAGAGTCCAAGAAAGACAAGATCAACTTTTCATCAAAGTGATTCTTTATTGGGACTTATATCCATGATAGAACCCAAGAATGTTGATGAAGCCTTAACTGATGATGAATGGATAGTGGCAATGCAAGATGAACTTAATCAATTTCAAAGAAATGATGTATGGGACTTAGTGCCAAGACCAACACATAAGAACATCATTGGAACTAAGTGGGTATTCAGAAATAAATTGAATGAACAATGTGAGGTTGTAAGAAACAAAGCTAGACTTGTAGCTCAAGGCTACAGTCAGTAAGAAGGTATAGATTTCACAGAAACATTTGCTCCAGTAGCTAGACTGGAAGCAATCAGGTTATTACTTTCATATGCTGTTCATAATGGAATTACATTATATCAAATGGATGTTAAGAGTGCCTTTCTAAATGGTGTCATTTCTAAAGAAGTATATGTCAAACAACCTCCAGGTTTTGAGGATTTGAAAACCCTGATTATGTTTATAAACTTAAGAAATCACTCTATGGTCTCAAACAAGCTCCAAGAGCTTGGTATGAAAGACTGAGTAATTTCCTTTTAGAAAATGGTTTTCAAAAAGGTTAGATTGACAGTACACTATTCAGAAAGACAACTAAGAAAGACATCTTAATTATTCAAATCTATGTTGATGATATAATATTTGGTTCTACTAATGCTTCCTTGTGCAAGAACTTCTCCAAGCTGATGCAGGATGAATTTGAGATGAGCATGATGGGTGAACTGAAGTTTTTCCTTGGGATTCAAATCAATCAAGGAAAAGATGGCACTTACATTCATCAAAGCAAGTATACAAAAGAGCTTCTGAAGAAGTTTAATCTTGAAGACTGTGAGATAATGTCAATACCCATGCATCCTACAAGCAGCTTAAGCAAGGAAGAAATTGGAAGCAAAATAGATCAGAAGTTGTATAGAGGTATGATTGGTTCTTTACTCTATCTAACAGCTTCTAGACCTGATATTTTATATAGTGTATGCTTGTGTGCAAGATTCCAGTCAGATCCTAGAGAACCTCACTTAACTGCTGTTAAGAGGATCTTTAGATATCTGAAAGGAACTACTAATCTAGGACTTCTTTATAAAAAATCCCTAGATAGTAAGCTAGTTGGATTCTGTGATGCTGACTATGCTGGAGACAAGATTGAGAGAAAATCCACTAGTGGAAATTGCCAATTTATTGGTGAGAATCTCATATCTTGGGCTAGCAAGAGACAAACAACTATTGCTTTGTCTACAGCAGAAGCAAAATACATCTCAGCTGCTAAATGCTGCACACAGCTTCTCTGGATGAAATATCAGTTAGAGGATTATAACATAATAGAAAGTAGTATTCCACTTTATTGTGATAATACTGCTGCTATTCATCTATCTAAAAATTTAATTTTACATTCCAGAGCTAAACAAATTGAAATTAAGCATCATTTTATAAGAGACCATGTTCAAAAAGGTACAATAGATATTCAATTCATTGATACTGATCATCAACGGGCTGATATATTTACCAAACCTTTGGCTATTGAACGTTTTAATTTTATTAAAAAGAATTTGAACATGCATTTTATCTCTGAAGAAAAAGAGCTCTGAGATGTGAAATAGAATTAGGATCTGAAAAGTCTTCAGAGTCTCTAACGCTCATAGCCTCTAGTAAGAAACTCTGAGTGTAGTAAGCTCTGAAGAGTAACAGGTTCTGATGAGGTATTAGATACTGATGAGTCAGGCACTGAACTAAGCGAAAATGAAACGTTTTGTACTGGTAAGTGTAAAACAGTTGTCAATACACGTGTCAGTTTGTTATACTCCTTCTTGCACGTGTCTGTTGGAACAAAATAGGTTTTGACATGATCCAATTAAGTTTTGATGATAACAAAGGTATTAATATACAATAGGGTATACTAATTATTTAATCCAAGTGTGCAGATATACAAGTTAATTCTTTAAATTTACTAGAAGCACATTGGAAAGCTCTGATATGTCAAAGCAAACTCTGACCAGATTTTCAAGGCATCAGAAGATGCAAGTTATATTCGTCAGAAGCTAGTATCAGACTCTGATAAGAGAAGTGAGAGGCGTTTTGTCAGAAGAATATTCTCTGCAACAATGATTGGAAATCATCATCATCCTCTGACATTCCAAAAGCTGATGGAATCAATCTTATCCATAAGATAGTGACGTTAGTACTATTGTACGAACTCATTACCTGATTTGGCTAAAACGTTATCCCCAAGATTGATCGTATACAAGGTTACCTGATTTGGTTAAGAATGGTACTATTTACAGCTGGCACAATCTCACCGCATCAAATTCAAATCAAACACGCTCCACCTTCGTCTATAAATTGGAGCAAGTTTGAAATTCTAGGATACGACACTTGAACAATTTGAAAGAGCTGTTATTCTGTCAAAATCATCCTAGAGCACTAAGAACTTCAAATACAACTTGAACTCATATTCAAATCCAAGACTCCAGTTTCAGCTTCTGTTAATTCATTAGTTGAACCTTAGAATTCTTATATTAAGATTCTAAGTTAAGTCTTGTATCAAAAGTTGTATTTCATTGTAATTGAACATTGATTTGCATATCATTTGTTCAGACTCTGTTTTTCTTATATTTGCTTGGAAGTCTCTTGCCTACGAGCTTGAGCATTAGGAAGTCTCTTGTAATTGTTACTTGAGCATTGGAAGTCTCTAGCTTGTGTGCTTAAGCATTTGTAATCTTTGGTGATTATAGTGAACTCTCTTGGTAGTACAAGAGGACTGGACGTACTCTGGGTTTGTGAGGGTAACCAATATAAAATCTCTGTCTCTACTTTTCTCTCTTTCCCTCTATCTTCAAAGTTCTGTTCAATTGTGTTTTGTTTTTCTAAACCGCTGCAAACTCTGATAAGTTTTTCATAACTTAGAAGAATTTTTAAACTACCCAAAACACAATTCAACCCCCCCTTCTTGTGTTTTTCACACCTTCAATTGGCATCAAGAGCCCGGTTCTGTTTTTAATCACCTTACAGTGAAACAGTTTCTAGTTGAAAAACACTATGACTGAAGGAACTCCAAGTGTGAGCATGAAATCAGTTCCTCATGACTATGATGTTGAAGATAATAAGACAAGCAACAAAGCACCAAAGTTCAATGGAGATGCATCTAACTTTTCTTGGTGGAAAGATAGAATCTACAGTCATCTTATTGGTTTAGATGATGAGCTTTGGGACTTATTTAAAGAAGGGGTAACCTTCCAAGGACTTGATGAAAAGGGAAAGTTATCTATTGAAGAAAGAAAGAAGTTCACTCCTACAAACAATAAGCTATACAAGAAACATCACAAGGTCAAGGATCTTTTCATTGGAGGTATAACTCATGATGAATACCTCAAGATCAGACAAATCTATTGCCAAGAGCATCTATAACTCATTGTGTTCCACATATGAAGGAAATAAACAGGCTCAAGAGGCAAAGGCTACTCTTCTGATCCAACAGTATGAACTCTTTAGAATGAAGGATGATGAGAATATTGAATCCATGTATTCGAGGTTCAAAATTCTAGTGGCTGGTCTCCAAGTTCTAAAGAGAAGCTACACAACTTCTGATCATGTAAGAAAGATTTTGAGAAGCTTACCTTCAAGGTGGAGGCCTAAGGTAACAGCTATTCAAGAAGCTAAGGATTTGGACAAACTTGGCTTGGAGGAATTGATAAGTTCACTCATCTGTCATGAGATTGAATTATCTTCTGATGAGCCTCAGAGAAACTAAAATCTTTTGCCTTGCCATCTATTTCAGTTTCATCTAAGGCTCTTAAAGCCAAAGTTGTAGAATCTGAAGCAGAAGAATCTTTTGTAGATAATCAAGAAGAAGGATCAGACGATGATTTCTTTGCACTCTTGTCCAAAAAATTTCAAAAGTGGTCACTGAGGAAGGGCAAAAATTTTCAAGGCAGAGGATCTGGATCAAGAAACAACACCAGCATAGAGAAGAAGGATGACACAAAAAATTGTTTCAATTGTCATAAGCCTGGACACTTCATGGCTGATTGTCCTGAACTCAACTCCAAGGGTAAAGGAAGAAAGAGCACAATCAAGAACAAAGCCAAGAAGAGTCTGATGGCAACATGGGAGGATATCAATGAACTATCTGAGGATGAAGACTCTGAGGAAGCAAACCTAGCGCTTATGGCCACTGGTGAATCAGACCATGACAGTGATTCAGAGTCTGACACGGACGATATTGATGAGGTAATATCTAAAATGTCTAGTACTCAAATGACCAAAGCTTTGAAAGATGTAATGGTGAAGTACATGGAAAAGTTGAGTGAGCTAGATTTTTGTAAACAAAAAATGAAGCTACTCAATGAAAATCTCACCCAGACTCAATTAAAGTGCTTGAGACTGGATGTAGAACATGTCACAAACCCTATGATGAGTATGAAATCTCTCTTCAAGAGTTTGTTCACCATAACATAGACAAAACTAGGGTAACTTCCGTAATTCATGGTGGACTTAGCAATTATTGTAAAAGACAAGGACTTGGTTGTCTTACATCTCCTAATGTGGGAAAATCAAACAAACCTGTCTTGTTGAGCAAGTCACCATCAGAATCTTATTCAAACTTTACTAAGGGTACATCAGAACCTCTACTCTTGTGAGCTTAGAACCACAAGATAAGGTATCAGAAGATGACTCATCTTCTGAACCTAAGTCTTCTAAAACCCAGGTTCCCCTCACATCAGTACCCATGTCTACTCAAGTTAAAGCTGTCAGAGTACCAAAGCCTGTTGATAAGCGGGGCACTAGTACTTCTAAAGCAAACTTGGTAACTGGTTCTCTGACACACTCAAGAGGAAAGTCTCAAAGACAACATAAGCCTAAACCTTATTCTAAAGGCTCTATTGACTCCAGATCTTCTGAGTATTCTAACAAGCAGAATAAGATTCTCAAAACTAACCAAAAAGGACCCATCAGAGTATGGGTACCAAAATCTGAAATAGTGTATGCTGCAGGTATGCACCCAAAGAAGAAAAGAAAGCTCATGGTATCTGTACTCTAGCTGATCACGTCATATGACAGGAGACAAGCTCTTATTCCACACCCTGAATCAGCAAGAGGGAGGAACAGTAGGGTTTGGTGGCAACCAGAAGGGAAAGATCATTGGTATAGGTACAGTTGGTAATTCTTCTTTGTCAATTTCTGATGTTTGGTTAGTAGATGGACTACATCATAATTTACTTAGCATAAGTCAATTGTGTGATAGTAATTATGATGTTATGTTTAATAAGGATTCATGTACTGTAATCAGAAACTCTGATCAATCTGTTGTCTTTAAGGGAAATAGAAAAGGCAATGTTTACAAAGTAAATTTTTCTGATTTAAAGGAACAATAGGTGCTTTGTCTCTTGACACTGAGTGATGAAAAGTGGGTCTGGCACAAAAGATTGGGTCATGCTAACTGGAGATTAATCTCTAAGCTTAGTAAGGACAATCTTGTCAGAGGTCTTCCAAAAATAAAATATCACTCAAACTCACTTTGTGGTTCTTGTCAAAAAGGAAAAATTGTAAAAAGCTCTTTTAAGAACAAGAACATTGTCTCTTCTACAAGACCCTTAGAACTCTTACACATTGATTTATTTGGACCAGTTAGCACTGCTTCAATCAATGGTAAGAAATATGGATTAGTCATTGTAGATGATTATAATAGATGGACTTGGGTTAAATTTCTGAGAACTAAAGATGACACATATGAAGTGTTTAGCATCTTCTGTACCCAAATTCAAAATGAAAAGGACTCCAAGATTTTAAAAGTAAGAAGTGATCACGGTGGTGAATTTGAAAACGAACCTTTTGAAAATTTTTGTGAAGAACATGAAATTCTCCATGAATTCTCTTCTCCTAGAACTCCACAACAAAATGGAGTTGTAGAAAGAAAGAATAGATCTTTTCAAGAAATGGCACGCACCATGATGCATGAAAATAATTTAGCAAAATTCTTTTGGGCAGAAGCTGTTAACACTGCTTGTTATATTCAGAATAGAATCTATATAAGACCTATTTTGAACAAAACAACATATGAACTCTTTAAGGGAAGAAAACCCAATATTTCTTATTTTCATCAATTTGGTTGTACATGTTACATTCTGAATAACAAAGTCCATCTTAAGAAATTTGACTCTAAAGCCTGTAAGGGTATCTTCATTGGATACTCTGAACGCTCTAAGTCATACATTGTGTATAATTCTGAAACTAATATAGTGGAAGAATCAATGCACGTAAAGTTTGATGATAAGGAGCCTGATGATAAAAAGTCAGAGCCTGTTAAAGATTTGTCAGGTTCTGATGAATCAGAAGATGAAGCTCCAGAGTATGTCAACTACATAGAACCTGTAGAAGACTCTGAAGTGCAAGAAGCTACACCTTCTGATGCTGCTCAAGAACATCAAACAAATGAAAACAACTCTGAAGCAACAGAGATTCCAAGAAATACGTTCAAATACAAATCATTACATCCTGAAGAGCTTATCCTAGGAAACAAGAATAGTCCAAGAAAAACAAGGTCAAACTTCAGAGATGAAGAATCATTGTTTGGATTAGTATCCTTGATTGAACCAAAGACAACAAATGAAGCTCTTTCAGATGATGCTTGGATAGTTGCTATGGAAGAAGAGTTAAATCAATTAAAGAGAAATGATGTACCCAAACCTGAGCATAAGAACATTGTTGGAACAAAATGGGTATACAGAAACAAATTGAATGAGCAAGGTGAAGTTACAAGAAATAAAGCAAGACTTGTTGCACAAGGATATAGTCAACAAGAAGGAATTGACTTCACTGAAACCTATGCTCCAGTAGCAAGACTGGAAGCAATCAGGTTACTTTTATCTTATGCAGTTAATAATGATATCACTCTTTATCAAATGGATGTTAAAAGTGTATTTCTTAATGGTGTTATTTCTGAAGAAGTATATGTCAAACAACCTCCTGGATTTGAGGATTTAGCAAATCCATATCATGTGTTTAGATTAAAGAAATCACTCTATGGACTCAAACAAGCTCCCAGAGTTTGGTATGAGAGACTGAGTACTTTTTTAGTCAACAATGGTTTTGAAAAAGGACAAGTTGACAATACATTATTTAGAAAAACACTAAAAAAGATATTTTGATCATTCAAATCTATGTTGATGATATCATCTTTGGATCAACTAATGCCACTCTGTGCAATAATTTTTCTAAGCTTATGCAGGATGAATTCGAGATGAGCATGATGGGAAAATTGCAGTTCTTTCTTGGAATTCAGATAAATCAAACAAAGAAAGGAACATTCATTCATCAATCCAAATATATAAAAGATCTTCTAAAGAAATTCAATTTGGAAGATTGCAAACCCATGAACACTCCAATGCATCCCACATCAAGCTTAAGCAAAGAAGAATCTGAAGGCAAAGTTGATCAGAAGCTCTACCGAGGTATGATTGGATCTCTTCTTTATCTAACTGCATCAACACCTGATATACTATTCAGTGTATGCTTGTGTGCAAGATTTCAATCAGATCCTAGGGAATCTCATCTCACTGCTGTGAAGAGAATCTTTAGGTATTTGAAAGCTACTTGTAACATTGGATTACTGTATCAGAAATCCAATGATTACAAGCTGATTGGATTCTGTGATGCTGACTATGTTGGTGATAAAATTGAAAGAAAATCCACTAGTGGCAACTGTCAGTTCATTGGTGAAAATTTAATTTCATGGGCTAGTAAAAGGCAACCCACCAAAGCTATGTCAACAGCAGAAGCTGAATACATATCAGCAGCTAAATGTTGCACACAACTAATTTGGATGAAATTTCAATTGGAAGATTATCAAATAAGCAGCAACAATATTCCTTTATATTGTGATAATACTGCAGCTATTCACCTCTCTAAAAACCCTATTTTACATTCAAGAGCTAAGCATATTGAGATTAAACATCATTTTATCAGAGACTATGTTCAAAAAGGAGTAATTGATCTCAAGTTCATTGAAACTGAACGTCAATGGGCTGATATCTTTACAAAACCTTTAGCTGTTGAACGTTTTGATTTTATCAAAAAGAATCTGAACATGATGGAAATCTCTGATTAACTTAGACTCTGATGAAAAAATTGAGTTTGTAAGAATCTAATAGTAATCAGAAGCTGAAGTCATCAGAACCTTCTGTATCAGAAGTTGTGATGAGGATATCTTCTGACAAACTATCAGAATCTGATTAGAAGGTAAATAGTTCTGGCGCGTAAGTTAAAATCTTTTATAAAAACCCTTTCATTTCCTTCACTTACGTGTCAGTTATTCAAATAATCTTTTGATACACGTGTCTTAGTGCAAGAGAATAAAGAAGTTGGTTAATGATGATTTGCATTTATAATCCCCATTTGTGGTAAAATACTCTGCTACCCCTACGTGTTTGTACTTGTTTTTGCGTGAAACTTTCTATTTAAACACACTAACTGTTCACATTCACACTTTTGCACTCTCACGACCTACACTTTCATCTTCTAAAACTCAGAGCAATTTCTTTCTCCCTCAATAGAAACCCTAACCCCCAAACTCCATCAATGGCTTCAATAATTCCAACAGATTGTATAATTGACATTGCTAACTCCAAAGCTACTAAGTTTGCTAAAGATCAACGTCCTTACAAGTATGATGACCTAAATCTTGCGATTGAAAACCCTGTTGATTTAGAAGGGTTAAGAGTAAACGATTTCTCTAAAGTGGTTGATTTGTTTAAGAGACAAGGATTGGAATACTACTTTGATTTATTGAATGGACCAACATATACGGAACTTGTGAAATAATTTTGGATGAAAGCATCAGTTATCGACAGAGATGTGTACATCCAGAGAATCAAAGATATGGTTGAAGAAAAACCTGAACTTAAAGGAAAAACTCCAGAGCAAATGGGATTGAAAACTTTCATATCAACAGAGATTGAATCGTATGTGGCTGGGTTCAGAATTTCGATCAGAGTATGTCATATCTGTGAGGCTCTGAAGATAGATCGTGGTGGTCTTTTCATCAGAAACTCTAATGAAGTTGGTTCTGATGTTGAGGAATTTATATTCAAACCTAAGGCTGACCCCAAGGACAAGTTTGAATGGACCAACAATTGCAAAGTCATCTACAAGATTTTGATTGACAGCATTTTGTCCAAATTGGGAGGCACTGATCAAATTTCAAACCTTCAGAAGTTGTTTACCTTTCATGTTGGTAAAGGAAATTTTGTAGATATTGGTAAGCTTATTTTTGATCATCTTGTCATCTCTATTATCTCTTCCCAAATCTATTGTACGACATTCAAGGCTACTCAGTCATATGTTTGCACAGTGTGGTTTGTTGGATACTATCACACCATTTCTCCCAGGATATGGTTCCTTCCTGCTTAGTTCTAAATTTGTTAATAGCACTACTTTAAGGTACATAAAACTGGTGAGAAACAATCAGATTGTTCATCCAACACACCCACTGCTGATCAGAGATTCTGAAAAAGGCATTGCTGAATATAGGCTTGTATATGTCAGTGATAGTGCGGCTAAAAGAGTTATAAAAGATCTTCTGAAGAAATTCAATTTGGAAGATTGCAAACCCGTGAACACTCCAATGCATCCTACATCAAGCTTAAGCAAAGAAGAATCTGAAGGCAAAGTTGATCAGAAGCTCTACCGAGGTATGATTGGATCTCTTCTTTATCTAACTGCATCAAGACCTGATACTTTATTCAGCGTATGCTTGTGTGCAAGATTTCAATCAGATCCTAGAGAATTCCACTTCACAGCAGTGAAAAGGATTTTCAGGTATTTGAAAGCTACTTGTAACATTGGATTACTGTATCAGAAATCCAAAGACTACAAGCTGATTGGATTCTGTGATGCTGAATATGCTGGTGATAGAGTTGAAAGAAAATCCACCAGTGGTAACTGTCAGTTCATTGGTGAGAATTTAATTTCATGGGCTAGCAAAAGGCAAACCACCATAGCTATGTCAACAGCAGAAGCTGAATACATATCAGCAGCTAAATGTTGCACACAACTAATTTGGATGAAATATCAATTGGAAGATTATCAAATAAGCAGCAACAATATTCCTTTATATTGTGATAATACTGCAGCTATTCACCTCTCTAAAAACCCTATTTTACATTCAAGAGCTAAGCATATTGAGATTAAACATCATTTTATCAGAGACTATGTTCAAAAAGGAGTAATTGATCTCAAGTTCATTGAAACTGAAAATCAATGGGCTGATATCTTTACAAAACCTTTAGCTGTTGAACGTTTTGATTTTATCAAAAAGAATCTGAACATGATGGAAATCTCTGATTAACTTAGACTCTGATGAAAAATTTGAGTTTGTAAGAATCTAATAGTAATCAGAAGCTGAAGTCATCGAAACCTTCTGTATCAGAAGTTGTGATGAGAACATCTTCTGACAAACTATCAGAATCTGATTAGAAGATAAATAGTTCTGGCGCGTAAGTTAAAATCTTTTGTAAAAACCCTTTCGTTTCCCTCACTTACGTATCAGATATGTAAATAATCCTTTGATACACGTGTCTTGTTGCAAGAGGATAAAGAAGTTGGTTAATGATGATTAGCATTTCTAATCCCCATTTGTGGTAAAATACTCTACTACCCCTACGTGTTTGTACTTGTTTATTTGCGCGAAACTTTCTATTTAAACACACTAACTGTTCACATTCACACTTTTGCACTCTCACAACCTACACTTTCATCTTCTAAAACTCAGAGCAATTTCTTTCTCCCTCATTAGAAACCCTAACCCTCAAACTCCATCAATGGCTTCAATCATTCCTAGAGATTGTATTATCAACATTGCTAACTCCAAACCTACCAAGTTTGCTAAAGATCAACGTCCGTATAAGTATGATGACCTAAATCTTGCGATTGAAAATCCGGTTGATCTAGAAGGAGTAAGAGTAAACGGTTTCTCTAATGTAGTCAATCTGTTCAAGAGACAAGGTTTGGAATACTATTTTGATCTACTGAATGGACCAACATATACTGAACTGGTGAAAGAATTCTGGATGAAAGCATCAATTGTCAACAGAGATGTATACGTTCAGAGAATGAAAAATATGGTTGAAGAAAATCCTGAACTTCAAGGTAAAACTTCAGAAGAAATGGGTTTGAAACCTTTCATATCAATAGAGATTGAATCGTTTGTAGCTGGATTCAGAATCTCTATCAGATTATGTCATATCTGTGAGGCTCTGAAGATAGATCGTGGTGGTCTTATCATCAGAAACTCTGACGAGGTTGGTTCTGATGTTGAGGAATTTATATTCAAACCTAAGGCTGACCCCAAGGACAAGTTTGAATGGACCAATGATTGCAAAGTTATCTACAAGATTTTGATTGATAGCATTTTGACCAAGTTGGGAGGCACTGATCAGATTTCAAATCTTCAGAAGCTATTTACCTTTCACGTTGGTAAAGGAAATTTTCTTGATATTGGCAAGCTGATTTTTGATCATCTTGTTCTTTCTATTATCTCTTCCAAATCTATTGTACGACATTCAAGGCTACTCAGTCATATGTCTGCACAGTGTGGTTTGTTGGATGCTATCACACCTTTTCTCCCAGAATATGGTTCCTTTCTGCTTAGTTCTAAATTCGTAAATAGCACTACTCTAAGGTACATGAAACTGGTGAGAAACAATCAGATTGTTCATCCAACACACCCACTGCTGATCAGAGACTCTGAAAAAGACATTGATGAATGTAGGCTTGTACATGTCAGTGATAGTGCTGCTAAGAAAGTTATAGAAGCACACGCTGATCTATTGAAAAAGCTAGGTGCTGAGGTAGGAGACGGACAACCTACAAAATTGACCATCAGACAATCTAGGATTCTGGAGCAACAAACCAAAGTCCAACCTGTCAAAAGGAAAGCTGTTTAGAGTCCTGCTGAGAAGAAGGTTGCTAAAACCCAGAAGACTACAGGTCCAAGATCATCAAAGAAACCTAAGGCTAGGAAGATGGTTTTGGAGGATCTTACAGAAGAAGAGAAGGAAAATGCTGCGTTACAGGAAGCTTTGGAAAAAGTTAATGTATTCAACAAGAAGCAAGAGGCTCTGAAGGATGGATATGAGTGTGGTATTGAAGAATCTGATTTTGATGAGATGCATTCAAAACTTCCTAAAAGGAATGATCCTCACAATCTGCTGGAACA
The DNA here is from genome assembly GCA_030408175.1 of Trifolium repens. Taxonomy (NCBI): domain Eukaryota; kingdom Viridiplantae; phylum Streptophyta; class Magnoliopsida; order Fabales; family Fabaceae; genus Trifolium; species Trifolium repens. The sequence continues at coordinate 38,998,506 of CP125842.1, read as the reverse complement.
ACAGACTCTGTATGGACCAGAAAATGGTAAGTTTTCTAATTTTCTTGGAGGCAGCAAAGCATTTAGTGATTATTTCAGAAGACTTCAATTTCCTTATGAAATCAAAGTTAAACATACTCGGAATAAGATTTTAAAAGGAGTTTATTCTGACAAAGACAACATTCTTTCTGAGAATCAACCAACATCAGAGCAGTTTAACCCTATCCAAACTATCCTATCAGAATCTCAAGCTAATACTATATGTAATGATGCAGCACAAGCTTCCACAAGTACTGCACCTCTCATTCATACTGTGGATGAAGATTCTGATCGTACACCCTCACCACCTCCTCAAAATTCCCCCATACACCATGATAACAAAATTCTCAAACACCTCCCTGAGAATGTTGAATCAGAGTCAACTCAAGAAAAATCACCAACACCACAACAAGAAGATGCACCACACCCACAGACACCTCCAACAGAACATACCCAACCAGAAAATGAAAACCAAAAATCACCAGAACCTAATCGTGAAACACATGCTGATGAGCAGTCCCCACATCATGTGGCTATGAAAAACACTTGTACCTTACCTACACCACTTAAGCATCATATCCAGCAAATCAATGATTCTATGAATGTTGATATTGTTCAGAAAACCCCTCCTGATCAAACCAATCATCTCAAGAACCTAATGCAGGATCTGTCTATGGACTGCATTTTTATCCCTCCTCACTTACCTTCCAGAATTGTCAATGAACCCCTAGAGCAAACCCAAGATGATATCACTAATTTGCTACAAGCTGTTGACAAGAACATTAGAAGAATGTCCAGTGTTATTCCACACAGGTCTATTGATACATCATATATATGATTACCAAAAACAAAAGCTGATATGTATATGAAATTATGTGACTATCAATTATTTATATACTATACTATCAGTATATATATTAATAAGTTAGTTTACAATTACATAGATATATTCACATAAGAACTAATGTGTATATATACATATCGAACTACCAATTTTTATATGAAAATATATATAATATGATAATAAATATTTTGTATCTCAAAATAAATATAGATCCCTCTCATTTATCAAGAACACAAAGCTCAATCAATTTAAGATATTGATCTCATAAAAGAGTATAAATATTTCTTCATAATTATAAAATAACTATTATGTTTCTTATAAATAATTATCACTTTTCAAGCCCTTTAAAAATTTTAATGAAAAACTTTCAAAATCAAAAATATATATTAAATACGGCAAAAATGACCAAGTTATAAAGAAATAAAATATCGAGATTTTAAATAAAATAAAATATATCAAGTTAGAAAATCGGGATGTTATGACTGATTTTAGGAATCCCCCGATGTAGTCACCACTAGGAGGGTAGTAAGACTCACTGAGACTTAGTAGTCTCACCGCACTCCATTCAATTTTTTTCAGATAAGCAGGTTGGTTAAGGTATGCTGGTTATGGCGTGCTCGTGGCTGTGCTTGGGATTTCATCTTGATTTATGCTTTCTAATCGTGTGTCTTGTTGTTGTATCTTTGATAATGTTTGATGTATCCTTGTTTCGCTTCCGTTGAATTTTTGTATCTGTGTTGTATCTAGCTCATGTGCGTGCTTAATTTTCTAAATTGTAATAATAATGACTCAGTATCAATAATAATATTCTACGTTTTATTCTAGACATAGACGTGGGGTGTTATAGAAGATATGTGGCAAGAATCCACTGCTGCAAGCCTTTGATATTCTAATGATTCTCTCCAAAGTTTAGTTGGCTGACTCAAAGGTTATTTTAGCCAAAAATTGCCAAACGGGGAGATTGTTAGTGTTTTGAACCTGTGAGGTTGTTTTATGTTTTACGGTGTTGGCTTCATTTGCTAAAATAAGCCTTTGGTCCAGATGTGGTGACTGATGTGCACATATATGGGACTTGACCTGAACGCCGTAGAATAACGCGCTTTCATTATTTTGCTTGTGATCTTATAAAAAGATTTGTTTTGAAACAAATACATCCATGCTAGCTTGCGCGCCAAGGAACAAATTGAAAGATTGAAAAAGATTCAGAAAGATTTAAAGATGGCCAGTTTGTTACTAGAAGATTTAAAACAAATAAATCTTTGCAACAGATTTAGTTTGTTTCTTGGAGATTACGAAGTCCAGTTATCAAATCAGGGATCAAAGCCCATGAAGCTCGTTCTATATAAAGGAAGGACTGAAGACCTATTTCATTCAACTAAAACATATTCTTAAAGAAGTGGTCTTTAGGTTTTAGTTCTTTCATTGTATATGTTTTAATTACGTAACCTCATTGGTGGCCACAATTAGGGAACGCTTTTAGGGATGGTGATATCTAGTGTTGCACCTTAGGGCCAGGGTTATCACTAGCTGGCAGCTAACCTCAATAGGGTTAGTAATATTTAATATTGTGCCTCAAGGTTAGGATTTCCCAAGGCTCGACAACTAACTTATAGGGTTAGTGATCTAGTATTGTGCCTCAAAACCGGCAGCCAACCCCGACCAATTAGACAATAGCTTAATCAGACTAGTCGTAAAAGGGTTAAAGAACTAATGCAACCGAACTTAATTGACTACATATTCAGAATCTAAATAACTAGCATAGGAATGTGACAACGTGTCTACACGAGGTTTCTAACTAGTAATTAAGGTTCTTTATACTCGTAATTAGGGTAATTACCGTACGCGGTTATTACTAATTATATTAGTTCACCACTAATAAGAAGGAATAGTCAACGATATAGCACCAGCGGGAATAAGGGAGGGATTCCAACTACTTAACCTATCTTCTTAAATTGTCTTTCTTTCTAGTTATATTCTCTGTTTCTTGAATCTAAAATTATCCCAACTTATAAAGCGGAGGCAATCTCAACAAATCCTAGAATAAGCTTAGTAACCCAGGCGCTGTCCCTGTAGATACAAACTCATTCTACTCAGTAGAGTGTTAATTATTACTCGATGACAGATTGGTACACTTGCCAGACCGTAGTCATCTATTAATTATTTGATAATTTCTATATGATTTAATCTTATTGCATGATGTGTACTTGCTGAATTAATTGATGACGATGATTTCCCTTGTCAGCAACTCAGGCAAAGTAGCTTCCTTCAAGCATGAGGAGTTGGATAAAGATTGGTGGAAACGAGCGTTAAAGGCTATATGGTGTTGGGGGCTGGCACAAACGAGATACTCCTGTCTTGATCCCGATTTTTGGCTACATTCGTGGAGAGGTGGCATGGGGACACTAACACCTTCCACCTACCTTGCGGGGAGATGACAGTGACGTTAGATGTTTTGCGCTATTTGTATGCCCTCTGAATCATACAGGGATCCCTAGCAAGGCGAACGAGGTTACTTGGATGAAGGACTTGCTTGGGACGACGGATAGGGAAACTAAGGTGCATAGTAACGCGATAGGGTTGCACACATTGGATCAAGTGGAGTACAAAAAAACTTCACAGATTTCATTCATTCTCGTTACTTTCTTTCTTCTACTCGTCCGATTCTCTCTCTCTCTCTCTCTCTAAGTTCTCTCTGGTAGGGTTTCGTCGCCGCTGCGACGGTCGCCGGAGCCAGACGGTGGCGCGGCCGCACCGGAAACCTAAACCACCACAAAATTAAACCTTTTTTTTTTTAATCATAAACGTCTTTTTAAACCCTTTTTTAACACAGATCGAAGCTCAAAACTTCAAAAAGAGTTACCAAATGGTCGAAAGACAAAAGGTTGGACGCGAAAATCTCCTTCCTTTCTCGTTTTCGTTTATGTTCTTCTTCTTTCTCTTTTATGTGTTTTTGGTTTCGGTTTCTTTCGATTTGTGATGGTTATGGTTGTGATGGTGTTTTAAGATGGTTGGAGGCTGAAGAAGAGGCTACGCCTCTGTTGCTTTTTTTTTCTTTCTTTTTTTATGTTTTGTTTGTGTGTGAGATGGTTTAGGTTTTTGTTGGTTGATGATGATTCTGGATTGTTGTTGTGGTTAGGCTGTTGGTTGTGTTATGGTGAAGTGATTGTCTATGTGTTGTTGATTTTTGGTTACTGATGGTTTTTGATTCTGAGATGTTAAGAAATTTAGGGTTTGGAATTTGTTCTTGGCTGCGGCTGATGAATCAAATTTTTCTCCCCTTTCTGATTTTTTTGATCTGTGATTTATAACCAACTGACTAGGGTTTAGTGTTCCAGTTGTGGTATGGCAGAGATGAGTTTTCAATGGTTGGATTTCTGGTTTCCTGATAGAGGAAGAGGACCGGGAAAAGGGTTTGGTTCGTGACTCCTATGTTCCCAAATATTTTTTTTTCCTTATTATTGACTTATTTTTTTGGTAAAAAAGAAAATAAAAATAGAATGAGAATAAAATAAATAAAAATTATAAAAAAAGAAAATGTAGAATAATAATAAATAAAATAATATAATAAAAGTAACAATAATAATAATAATAGTAATAATAAAGGTTAATAGGCTTTTACCCCCTGCAAAGTAGCCGAGTTTTGTTTTACCCCCTGTAATTTTTTTTGTTGAGATTACCCCCCTGTAATTTTTTTGTTGAGATTACCCCCCTGTAATGTGCAAGAATTTTTTTTCTAGTTCATTTTTACCCTCCTCAACAAAAAAAAAAAACGGCAGGGGGGTAAAAATGAACTTGAAAATAATTCTTGAACATTACAAGGTGGTAATCTCAACAAAAAAATTACATGGGGTAAAACAAAACCCGCCTACTTTGCAAGGGGTAATAGTCTATTAACCCTAATAATAATAATAATAATAATAATAATAATAATAATAATAAGAATAATAATAATAATAATGATAACAATAAATAAAATGAAAAAAAAGAATAATAATAAGAATAAAATGGACAAAAGGACGATCAGGCCGGGGTATTTTAAAATGGACTAAACTTATGTACAGTGCTTTAGACACAGTTCTTACTGTGCTAGATACAAGGAGGTGATTATTTTTTTTAAAAAAACAGTTTCATTTTATTTTTTAAATTAAAAAATGTAAATAACTAACTTTTTGTGAGAGGCACAGTAAAAACTGCACCTAAAAAAAGTATATAAGTTTTGTCCTTTTAAAATACCTCTCTGCCGAAATTTCGTTTGAAAGAGCAAAAAATATTCCGGACAAAAAGATATGACGAATGCAAATGAGACGAAATCTTAGGTCAAAAATTGGGTATGACCTTATATAGTTAATTCTTCAATCATTGGTTTTGGTCTTGTTAGTTCTTGAGTGATGTATATTCTTTATGCTTCATCTTCTGATGTTGTAGCTTCTGATGATCTTCAGCTTCTGAGGTCTTCAGAGTCCTGCTTAGAACTTCAGAACCACGTTCTTCAGAGCTTGAATTTTTTAGCTTTTGATGGTCAACTGATGACGTTCAGAGCTCCTTAGCTTGGCTTCTCTGCTTTTGTTCGTAGTGTTTCTGATTAAACTTTTACTTGTAATATTGCACACTAGAACAATTATTAGTAACACCAATTGTAATTTTAACACTTTGTGATCATGAAAATTAATTTCCACTCAGAGGTTCATGTCAGACCTACTTTGTTCTAATACTCATCTCTCATTTTATTTTAATTTTTCTCTCACTTGAAACATTCCAGTGTGTTTGAAAATAAGATGGTAGCTTTATATGAAACAACTGCTTTGTTTATCTAGTGTCCTGGACTGGATTTGCAACCCAATAACTGAGGAGAATTTCCTCCGCAACACCAAACTCAACCCAAATGCATACAAGGCCCAAGGCGCCTTCTCCTGCTCAACGGACACACTAGTTTGACATGTTATCACGTATGACATTGGAATAATGAGCATTTACTACTCATCAAGGCTCCTCAGCTGTTTTGGGTAAGATTGGGGGTTCTCGTATCCCTGAAATGAATCGACAAACCTGCTCGACGTATCAATGGGGCGTGATCCCACCAGTTGCTCGCACAACAGGGATCGAAATTTCACACTTTGCAAATTAAAGGTTGAGATGCTCGACAAATCATCATCGTTCGCACGATGGTAAGTTTATAAGTTGCAAAAAGAAGTAAAGTGTTCAAATAATCCCTCTATTTCCTTATTTATAAGGGAATCCCCAACGGACGCCTCCGTACCAAACGAAACGATGCCTCCCTCATCTAAACTATCACTTCAATCCAAATGCCAAGATAAAAAAGATTGAACGATCCAAATCCAATCACGATGAAAACGAAAGGACACATTAATCCGACGGTCCATAAAGCTCCTCATGATTGAAAGCTAGAAGGACAACCATTTGAGTGCGCCATAATAGTCTTCATACTCCTACTCGAGCATGACAACTTGGGGGGATCATGTTCTAGATTGGGATTACAGCCCAATAATTGAGGAGAATTTCCTCCACAATCTCGAACTCGGCCCAAGGCGCCTTCTCCTTCTCAATGGACATGACAACTTGCCATGTTGTAACATAAAGGCTCCTCAACCGTTTTTCGATAACCATTGATGTTGCCGATTCACTCGTCACTGGACTTGGTCCAACATTCTTACTCCATGCAAAGAAGTCGGGTACAACATTCTTACTCTCTATAATCTCTATTGTAAAATAGAAATTAATAAACTTATGATTCTCAAAATTGATGTAAATATAGCCACCAACAAATCTCAATCGACTTCTTTCATAATCAACTCAAATAAAATCTACAAAATAACAAATTGGGGGTAGTCTGCTTATGTTTTCCTTAATCAAGATAACATAACATTTGTTCAGCTCATACAATTTCCCTATTGGTACGTGCAGTGTCCAACTAGATCTTATATTTTATGACGGAGGTAGTATTAGATTTTCTATAAATTTGGAAAAATAGAAATTATTATTAATAATGGTGACACTAATAGTCATTTTACAATTATCTTAAATGGAGTGTGGATTTTGTTCCTTGAAATTACAAAATCAAAACCTTAACAGTGAACTACATCTCTTGGACAAAATTTAAGACAAGTATTAACGATGATATAAAATGTTGTAAAAAACATCATCCCATAGTACTTTTAATATATAAATTGAATAAATACATTGTCACCTCTTCAATTTGTTATTTGAAATATTTTTAACATTTTCTACTATTGTTTTTCATTTGGGATTTCCCCCTATCTATTACAAAAGGTTAAAGTGTAAATAGAAAAATATATAATGAAGTTTAATAAAAGAAAACTGAACTTTTATTATTATCAACAATTTTATGTGATATATTTATTAATGTTAAGTGATCATTGGAGTGAGCCAAAAGAATACACACAACATATTGTATAATTGGTTTTGCAACTCTTAAAGTTACAATTGGTTCTTGCAACTTTTAAAGGTTAAAAACTATTTAAATGAATTTAAAAAAGCATAACTTTTTTCCACTTATAATGTCATAAAGAAATCATCACTCAATTTCATGCAAAGAAAAAAAAATATGACTCAAATTTTCATGTTTGTAAATTTTTTAGTCATCTTTCTTTCTTTATTTCTTCTCGTATTTGGTAGAAGTATGTCATTTTTTACACCATTTTTAAATTTATCTTATACACAATATTAAGTCACCTTTTACTAACATTCCTTTTTTCTTGTTTGTCACTGCAGGTTCCCTTCCCTGCCAAACCGAAGCTGATTGTCCAGATGAGTTATATTATTTTATTGAATGTGTGAACAATTTTTGTGTGTATTGGAGAGATCAATGAAGATTAAAAGTAATTATGTTACCTCTAAGTGTATAATTTTATTTGTACACCTAAGTATTTGTAATTTTATAATTTATTTTAAAATTTGATTTATGTTTATCCAACTTTTCAATTTTAATTTGCAAGTATATTATAATTTGCAAGCATTCTCACCTTTGTTTGCTCTTAGAAGATATCACAAACAACAATGTTACTGTATAATTTTAACAAGCTACTTTAATAAATAAGTGTAATATTTTATTATGCAAATTAATTATTTATTGTCTTTCTAATTTAGTATGTGAAAATCATTGTAAAAACTAAAGAGGTAAATTTAAACTTTAATTTAGGCCCTCCTTTATATATATATAAAAAAATTAATTAATTTTGTCACAATTATTTTTTATTCTTTTAGGTACAATTTTGTCACAAATTCTCCCTACAACATTTTGAATTTATAACAACCGCTGTAAACCGTTGTCTAATGTAATTAAACTGTTGTCTTTGCTTTCAACAATGGTTTGTTCACCGTTGTAGTCTCGGGCGTTGCCTTATCTTTTGACAACGGTTATTGCACATAGGCAAAAGCAACAATTAAAAACCATTGCATATAACTATCAAAGACCAATTTAGTATTGTTGCTTTTAAGCTATGAAGCACCGACTCTGACACGGACAACGCGACACGAACACTCTGACACTGATAATGTAAAAAATATAGGACACTGACACCGCTCTATATATGATAAAATTTGATTTTATTTATCGGTTTATTATTAAAAAAAATTAAAAAATTCTAATCAAAATTAATATCTTTTATTCTTCATTGATAACGTTGTTTCAATACATGTTTAACTTTTTTAGAGTGTCAAAGCAAAGAAAAAAATAATAATTTGGTGAAACTTGTTTTACTATTATGATAGCTGTCGTACGAGTGTCATACAAGTGTCGGATACAAACGAGTGTCGAACACCGCCACACGCCACCTCCTAGAAGTGTTCGTGCTTCATAGCTTTTAAGTATTTAACTATTAAAAAGAATACATTAATATTGTTCCCTGTGATTATTTAAAGAACATATTAATACGTTGCCTATGATTATTAAAAGAACATATTAATATTGTTGCCTATAATTATTAATTAAAAAGAACGCATTAAAAGGTTGCCTATAATCGCTGCTTATAACTATTAAAAAGAACAATTTGGCATGAATATGAATCACTTTTATAATGTATCTATTATATCAAATAATTTAGCATTGCATGTAATTTCTTACATCAAATGAGCAACTAGAAACTACTTCTAGTTAACCAAACTACAAATTCTTATTAGTAAGTTGGACTTCTCTTTTAAAGATGCTTTCTATAACTTGGAGATTCTATTGTAATTCAAACTAGAAAGAAATAGTGTTTGTACTATTATCAGACAAGAAACTAAAAAGAAACAAAAACATTAATGAATCAAACTACATATTCTTCATCTTCTTCCAAGTCATCAAACAAGTGTTCTTTTTCCTCTTCTTCCGAGTTATCAAACAAGTGTTCTTCACAACCATGATTTACCTACAAGATAAATGTACACAGAAAATCCATCACAGTCCAACAAAGATTGAATAAGTATAAATCCATCAAGTTTGGTTACCGGTGTTTTTTATCCTCTTTTTCTAACATACATGTTTAAATATTTAATTACCAAGTCTCAGTATCATAGTATTGAAGTAAATGTACAAAAAAAATCTATCAAAACATGAAAAATTGCAATGGAAGATTGCATCATATACATAGTTAAAAAAAAAACCCCTTATCTCTCTTCAAAACTTGCTCTTCCTTCTCACTAGAAAACAGATCCGCCGCTTCCCCCTTTTTTCATCCAAATCTTCCATTTTCAAGATGTAACCTTTGTTGCTTGGTGGGGCGATCGCGACTCATGGTAGCACGTCACCACCGGTAGTTTGCCGGCGTTCCTCCACCTTGAACTAGATTTTCATGTTTTCATCATAGTTTCTTCGTGTCTCCGTGTTTCGGTGCGTCATCCCTTGGTTCTGTTACTGGCGGTAGATGATTTTACTGTGTTTCGTTTTCTGTTGTGGCTTTGTTGTTTCATTTAGTGGTGGGGTCGTTTCCGTTTCCGGTGGTTTTGGTGAAGGCGTTGTGGCGTTTGTAAGGATGGGGATTTTGTGCCGATGACATTTTATAAGCATGTGCATTTATAGACATTTTATAAGATCTATCATGATATCCTCTAAGGATTGGAAAACCAAAAACCAAAATTTCTAAAACACTAGTTCATGAAACCATAGCATTATACCTAAGCAAATCACTATCACTAGCATTACACCTAACCAAATCACAACGAGTGAGGACAATATCACTATCATCATCGACAACTACCTTATCTTTGCTAATTTCGTTATGTCGGCAATTATGCTATAAAAAGTTCAGATCAACACCATTTTTGCCAATGAATGACACTAAACAGCCAACGATATAAGAATTGTAAATTGTAAACACCATAAAAAAGCAAGTTATCAAAGCCAATAAACATACCTCGTTATTAATATTATTTGGGGTTGATAGAAAACCAACCAAATCCCCCACATCTAGACTTGAGTTTCTTTGCTTCAGCATGAACTTTAGAAGCATATGTAATTTTCCCTCCATTGCAGCCATCTCTTTATTATGTTTAGCCTCCATTGCAGCATGCTTTTTTTCCATTTCTGCCTCTTTGTTTCTTTTCAAGATAGAAGATGTTGTAGCTCTTCCATGGCAACACATTCTCCCTGGTTTTTCTTTCCCAAAGACAGTTTGAAATACCTCAACCGAAGATTTTCCAGAATTTGAGATCAAATCTTGAAGATTTGTCTAGCAAAATCAAAAGCAACATTAGTTAAACATACGGATGACAATATTTGACTATGTAAAATCATATAGAAAAACTTATTATTGCGTTACTTGTAACTTGGTAAAGCTGATTCCCTCTCATACTTTGTCGTGTTTCAAGATAATGTAGAAATTTTTTTGCATCCCGGGTATAACTCTTGGGTTGCTTCTTCAATCAGATTATAGTTCATCAGTTTTATCAATTTCATCATCATCGTACCCTTTCTCAAATCCATTTCCTACTAGATGGTAAAAAACAACTGGTCCTGTTTTCCATGAAGCATTGTGACATTGAGCGCAAGGGCATGGAATCTCTAGTCCTTCAGGTTTTCCTTTTGTATAAGCAAAATTTAGAAAAAAGAATACGCCCTTCATGTCCTTTGGTATAAGAATATCAACTTTCTTTGGAAACTTCATCCATTCTTTGTCTACTGAGTTTACTAAAAAGTAACTAACAAGAAAATAGAATATCTAAATATCATCATCTCTACAGCTAGTAATAAGACTATTATTATCTTCTAATTGGTTATATTAACTATATTACTTAATACTATTTCCATTATCCTAAGGTTCTGAAACTAATAAAATGTCGTGATAGTTATTGATGAACTAATGGCTATTTTGAAAATATTAAAGTGTAGTATTTACTAGCAATGTCAAAAACATCATAGCTTAGCTCATAAATTACATCAAAACTACATCAGAGCCAAGCTCATAGCAGGAACAATTTCAAATTCTGACAATAATAACAAACCATTCAAAACAAAACCAATCCAAAAAACTATCAAATCTCTACTGCTAAAATCAACTGTTAACATATGCAAAATCAAATTAGAAAATCAAAATTTAGCAAAACCTAAGCAATTTCAAATCTTAAACATCACAATTCAAAACAATAATAACAAATCATTCAAAACAAAATCAATCCAAAAAACTATCAAATCTCTACTGCTAATATCAACTATTAACATACACAAAATCAAATTAGAAAATCAAAATTTTACTAATCCTAAACATACACAATTTCGGAGCTAATAATAAACATACATAAATTTCATGAGAGGATTCACATGCAGATGAGAATTGAACATGAGAATTTTACTAACCTTCAGCAAAGTAAATTCAATTTTGATCTTAGATCAATTCGAATGGAAAGCAAGCGAACTGAGTGCAATATTAATCTTCACCGCAAACAATTGGAAATGGAGTCGGAATCAAAATTGGAATCAATTGTTGAGATGAAGATGGAAATGTTTGAATCGGAGATTGAAATTGGAATCAGAGTCGGAGTCGAAAGGAATTGCAATTTCGGAGATGAATCGGAATTGGAGTTTTGCAATTTCGGAGATGAATCAGAAACAGAGTTTTGCAATTACTGGGATGAATTGGAATCGGAGTTCGTGAGAGAAAGAGCGAGTTCATGAGAGATTGTGAGAGAGGGAACGAGTTCGGAGCTCTATTTTGTGTTTTGATCGTGAATTTTAGTTTGTGGTAGAAAGAGTGTAACACGTAATGTTTAGATCTTCGTTTTTGACAAATATGAAAAATAAAATTAAAATAACTAAAATTAAAATTAAATATGTAATTTCTCGTGCATTCACAGACTGTCCTAAAAACTTTAAAGAATTTCGGCCCATCAGTCTTTGCAATACTATTTACAAACTCATCACCAAGATTCTGGTTAACAGATTGCGCCCCTTTCTTAACCAGATAGTTTGTCCTTTCCAAAGTAGCTTCCTACCGGGAAAAGGAACTACATATAAAGCCATCATTCTTCAAGAAGCTATTCACTCTATGAGAAAATCTAAAAGGAAGAAAGGTGATATGGTGTTCAAAATAGACCTCGAGAAGGCATATGATAATGTTAGCTGGGAATTTCTCCAGTCTTGCTTGCTCAGGAATGGCTTCCCTTCCATTACGATCAAGTTGATTATGTATTGTGTCTCTAGCTCCTCTTTGGCTATCCTTTGGAACGGTCGTCGTCTCCCTAGTTTCAAACCAACAAGAGGGTTAAGGCAAGGTGATCCTCTATCCCCATACCTATTTGTTTTGTGTATGGAAAGTCTGTCTCAAGTTATCATTAAAGATGTTGCTAATGGCCTTTGGAATCCGGTGAGACTTTCCAAGAACGGTCCCCCACTCTCTCATTTATTTTTTGCCGATGACGTTCTACTCTTCGCCAAGGCCACAAATTCTCAAGCCTTAAAAGTTGCTTCGACTCTCAACCATTTTGCTAGATGTTCAGGTCTGAAAGTCAATGTTTCTAAGTCCAAGGTGTTTTTCTCCTCTTCCACCAAGAGAGGAAAAATAAACTCAATTGTTACTAGCACCGGCATTAACCGAACTCACTCGCTTGAGAAATATCTAGGATTTCCAATGTTGCATGGTCGTCTCCAAAGAAAGGACTTTGAGTTTCTGGAAGAGAAAATTAGCCAAAGGTTAGCTAGTTGGCAACACAATTTACTTAATAAGGCTAGTCGCTTGACTCTGGTGAAATCGGTCTTGAACTCCATCCCGAATTACTATATGCAGGTGGCTTGGCTACCTTAATCTACTTGTGATTCGATTGACAGAATGGCGCGTAACTTCTTATGGAAAGGAATTTCCAATATAGGTATTCATCTTGTTGGTTGGGACAAGATTACTAAACCTAAAAAGCTCGGAGGTTTAGGGATTATGAAGGCTAGAGAGTCTAACACGTCTCTCTTGGGGAAGTTGGTCTGGAGCATTCATAAGAACTGTGAAGCGCTATGGGTACAGGTATTAATACACAAATATATCAAGCAGGCGATGTTCCTAACTCTCCCTAAAAAATCGGGCTCAGTTACATGGAATGCTGTTATGAAAGCACTTTTGGCCCTTAGAGATGGTTTTCAATTTCGTCTTGGTGATGGAAACTCTTCTTTCTGGTTTACTAACTGGTCAGGCATGGGTAACCTTGCGACTAAGGTTCTATACATCGATATCCATGATTTACAATTGACCGTGAAGAATGTTTATGTTGATGGTAGTTGGAATTTTAACTTACTTTACACGACCATTCCTGAAGAGGTCCTTAATAGTTTGAAGTTGCTCCCCATTTGCTTGAATCCCCTCGTGACTGATTGCTACACCTGGAAAGGGAACCTCAATGGTCTCTACACAGCCTAGGACGGGTACTTTTGGCTTAACCGGAGCGCATTTGTTAACAATTCTATGGAAGTTTCTTGGGATAGGTTGTGGCACATCCCGGCTCCGGAAAAGATAAAGTTTTTTCTTTGGACTGCCCTCCATAATTCTCTTCCCACTAAATCTATGCTTTCTCATCGAGGGATGTTCCACAATACCTCCTACCCTAGGTGTAGTACTGCTGAAGAAACAATTCTGCACTGTTTGAGAGATTGTCCGTTTGTTAAGAGCTTTTGGAACTCTACTGGATTCACAGACCAAGCCTTTTTTCAGGAGGTTAACTTATACGCCTGGTTACGACATGGTATAAATGGACCAGCTATTTTTTCCTTTTTAGCAGCTGTTTGGTGGATTTGGAGAGCGAGGAATTCTTTGTGCATGGATAATGAGGTGACTTCCTATTTTACTCTCAGGATGCGCATTGGGAATTTTGCCCTTCAGCTTAAAAATTGCTTTGCTCAGCACTACGAGAATTCAACCACTAGAATGGTGCGGTGGAATGCTCAGGGTGGCACTGGTATGATTCTGAATGTTGATGGGAGTTGCATCGGTAATCCTGGAGTGTCCGGATTTGGCGGGTTGATTCGTAATTCAGATGGTGCGTGGGTGCACGATTTTTCTGGCAATATAGGCTTTTTGAATATCCTTCACGCGGAGCTACTAGCTGTTTACCATGGCTTAGTTTTCGCTTGGGGGTTGGAAATCAAAGAGCTTTGGTGTTATACAAACTCTAAGACCGCTATCAAGTTGATTACTGATTCTGTTAATGATTGGCACCACTATGCAGCGATCATTCGCAACATAAAGGATCTCCTTGCGAGAGACTGGAGAGTTAAAGTTGTTCATACCCTTCGTGAGGGTAATGCTTGTGCAAATTATTTAGCTAAGCTTGATGCTCAAAACCTTGTGCCTTATGCCCCCTTATCTATTCCGCCTGCTGGAATGAGTCTTCTCCTCTTAGCTGATACTAGTGGAACTTTATTTTCTAGATAGTTTTTTCTTTTGATTTTTCTTTTTTTCTCTCCTTGTACAAAAAAATAGTAATTGCTTATGTGGCATTCAATTAGAGCTTTTCTTGCTTATGTGTCATTCAGAGTTTTTAGCTGAGGTATGTTGTTCGAATCCCACTAACAACAATAATTGAATTTTTATAATATTTTAAGAAAAACTACCTTTTTTTTTTTTGTAAAGAAAATTATCTTATAATTATTAACAAAGGTATGTTGTTCGAATCTCATTGACAACAATAATTGAATTTTTATAATTTTTTTTTTGTAAAAACTCTTTCAAATATTATATTTTTTTAGTTTTCTTTTTGAAGAAACTTTTTCATTTTTTTTTTAAACTCAATTTTTTTTTGTGAAAACTCTCAAAAATTATATACTATCTTTTTTTTAAAACTCTCAGAAATATTATATTTTTTTTTATAGAATCTCTAAAATATTATATTTATACACATCTTTTTTTAAAACTAAAGGTATCATCCGTGCGCAATTGCAGAGTTAATCCCCTCGATTTAACTGAGATCTATTTAAGGGATTGACCTGTCCTAAGAAATGATTCTCCATATGCACTGGTCAGGATCGATCTCAAGACCAAATGGTTAAGTGGCCCAAGTATCTTGGTACATTTTTAATATTTAAAGTTTGTAAAATGAATGAACATTTATATTTAGATTACTTTGAAACAAATTGAAATAAGAAACATTTTATTGCGTAAACTTTTTTTGCGTAAAAACATTTTATTTTATTTTGAAGAAAAAATTATGTTCATTAGAGGCAAAAACTAAATAAAATATTTTGAAAGAAAAGAGAGAGAGAGAGAGAGAGAGAGAGAGAGAGAGAGAGAGAGATAGAAAAAAAACTCTCAGTGTGCGAGAATGAGAAACGGCAAGTACTTCCCACTTATGATGTCAATGGATATTCATGGACGCAGATAGTGTGATATCCGTATCCGCTCCATCATACATATATATGATATCCCTAAATAAAAGAATATTGATTAGAGTCAATCCTTGAAGCTTAATTGGAAATTAAGTGATATTTAGAGATAAGAAAATTACTCCTAATCATCTAAGCCTATCTTACCTGTTAGTGTTTTCAACTTGCAAGGTTGAGTTTATTTTAGGGTTGGCTTCATTTGTTAAAATAAGCCTTTGGTCCAGATGTGGTGACTGATGTGCACACATGTGGTACCTAAACTGAATGCCCTAAAAACACGCTTTCAAATATTTGCGTGTGATCTTTGAAAAAGATTTGTTTTGAAACAAACATATCCACGCTAGCTTGCGCGCCAAGGAACGAGCTGAAAGATTGAAAAAGATTCAGAAAAGATTTAAAAGCTGGTTTGTTACTAGAAGATTCAAAAAGATTCAAAAAGATTTAAAACAAACATATCTTTTATTAAAAAATTAAGTTTGATTTTTGAAGAATACAACAAACAGCTACCAGATCTCGTTCTATATAAAGGAGTGCTGAAGACATGTTTTATTCACCGAAATCAATATTCATAAATCTAGTCTTTAGGATTTCGAGTCTTTGTCCCTGGGATTTCTTGTTTCGATTGAAACTTGAACGTAGGGTTGTATTTAGCTCTTAAGCTTTTAAGCACAGAGTTGTGTTACTTTTCTTGGTTCTAGTTTGAAACAAGATTTGGACTTTGAATCACTCAAAGCTGTGAAGCACGAGTTGGTTCGTTAATTTAGGAGTGCGTCTCCATCATTGAGTTTGTAAAAATCCTTGTGAGGAGCAAGGTAGGATAGCTAGGAAGTGACTAGGGAAGTCATATCTTGTGGAGGAGCAAGGTAGAGTTGCACAAGGTAGTGTCTAAGTGAGAGGTTGTAAACGGGGGAGTTTAACTTTAAATTAGAGCTATCATAGTGGATTCATTCCTGGATTGGTATCCTCCAGACGTAAGTGCGTTGCACTGAACTGGGTTAACAAACTCATTGTGTTCTTTATCTTCTGCACTCTATTTTCCTTGTTCATCAAGTTATCGTAAGTTTATGATGTTGCCACATTAGGCAACACATCGTATACCTAAACCCTAACGTGCACCACATCACGTTGCATATCTGTAACTTGTTACCGAAACTTCAATTGGCATCAGAGCAGGCACCCTGTTCTGCTTTAGGGTGAGCTCCAGGGAAGATACTTTCCGGAACAATGGACAAGGACGGGACTTTGGTCAGCAAACCACCTCTTCTGGATGGCACAAATTATGATTATTGGAAATCACGCATGGCTGCTTTCTTAAAATCCATTGATAGTAGAACTTGGAAAGCAGTGCTAAGAGGTTGGGAACATCCCAAAATCAAGGATGCTAATGGAGCTGATACAGAAGAGCTCAAACCAGAAGAAGATTGGACTCCAGCAAAAGATACACTAGCTCTTGGCAACAATAAAGCTTTAATTGCATTATTCAATGGAGTTGACAAAAACATGTTCAGACTCATCAAACAATGCACCATTGCTAAAGATGCTTGGAAGATACTCAAGACAACTCATGAAGGGACCTCCAAGGTGAAAAGCTCAAGACTTCAACTTCTGTACACAAAATTTGAGAATCTCCGAATGAAGGGGGAAGATACTATTTATGACTTTCAAATGAATATTCTTGACCTAGCAAATTCCTTTGATTCCTTGGGAGAAAGGTTATCCGATGAGAAGATGGTAAGGAAAATCCTCAGATCCTTACCAAAGAGGTTTGACATGAAGGTCACAGCTATTGAAGAATCTCAGGACATTGCTAGTATGAAAGTAGAAGAAGTGGTAAGCTCTCTTCAAACCTTTGAGATGAACTTCAGTAATAAACCTGAGAAGAAAGAGAAAAGCATAGTCTTCTCTTCTAACACTGATAATGAGGAAGCTGATGAAGAAGACCTCTCAGATGATATATCTCTTCTTGGAAAACAATTTAAGAGAATCTTGAAGAATGTGGGAAGAAAACCAAAGAGCAATGTGGAGCACATTTAGTTTGACATCAGGAAACAAGGAAATACTTCAACAAAAACCAAAACTGATGGCAAAACAATTCAAGACAGAGACATTCAATGTCGTGAATGTGAAGTCTATGGTCACTATAGATCTGAATGTCCTACCTACTTGAAGAGACAAAAGAAGGGACTATCTGTGAGTTGGTCTGATGAAGATGACTCTGTGAATGAGTTAGCAAGTAATTCTTCCAATCAAGTGAATGCCATAACTGGTGTGGGTCTCTCTGACAATGAATCATGTGATGAAGATCTCACTTATGAGGAACTAGCCTCAGCATACAGAAAACTATGCATCAGAAGTGAAGAGGTATGCAGAAAAAAAGCAGAACTTGAGACTACCATCAATCAACTCAAGTCAGAGAAATCAACAGCTGGAGAACAAAGGGCTATCATTGAGCAACTCAAGATGAAGGAACAAAAGCTACAGGCAAAAGTAACCAGCCTTGAAGATGAAGTCAAGCTAGTAACTTCTAATTTGGAGATCATGACCAAATCTGTTAGAATGCTTGGCACAGGAACAAAGAAACTCAATGAGATTCTCAACATCAGAAATCATGCTAATGATCCAACTGGAGTAGGGTATGGGGTAACGTATAATAATGAAACCCTAGAATCAACCTTTGTTCCTGCTCGAAACAGATCTGACTTCAAGATGTTGCCACATCCTGCACCACATCAGAAACCTGTGAACAAAAGAAAGTCCACTTCCTTGAAATGTCACTATTGTGGTAAGTATGGCCATATCAAATCCTTCTGCTATAAACTCTATGGTTATCCAAGGAAGAAGCCTCAACCTAGAGCATATTATATAATGGCCAGAAACAGAAAAGAATGGAAGCCAAAAGTCAAATTAGCTGCTCATGTAGTTCACACATCCTTCAGAGCCTCATCTAAAGAAGATTGGTACTTTGATAGTGGGTGTTCTAGACACATGACATGTGAAGAAAGGTTTCTGGAATACATCAAGTCATATACTTCAAGATATGTGACCTTTGGTGATGGTGTAAAAGGACAAATCATAGGAGCTGGGAAACTAATCAGCAATAGTTTGCCCAAACTTGACAATGTCCTGTTTGTCAAAGGACTAAAGGTTAATCTGATCAGCATTAGCCAACTATCTGATCAAGGGGTTAAGGTTGACTTCACAAAGAATGAGTGTCTAGTCACTAATGACAAAGGTGAAGTATTAATGAAGGGAACCAGATCAGAAGACAACTGCTACTTATGGGTTCCTCAAGAGACCACTATGCCTACCACATGTCCTGTCTGTCAAGTAGATGAAGCAAAGCTATCTCCACCAAAGCTCATTATTAAAGAGGAGGATATATATGACGAAGGACAGATTGACAAGCAAATCCAGAAGATTCATCCAATCCTTCAACAGCAGGTAACATCCAAAGATTATGATGTGGAACCTTATGTGGTCACATCAGTCTCCAATCCTGAAGACTCAAGGTTGATAGACTATGTTTTGGATGGCAATAAAGACAATTGGAAGAGTACCTCATGTGTATGTTTCTCTCCACACAACAACCTAATATATGGGTTTAATGAGAAACAAAGTTTTGTAGCTCTCTCCACAACCAAAACTGAGTATGGTACAGATGAAAGCAATTGCTCCCAATTGTTTGAGATGAAGCAGATGGTGAGTGATTACAATGTGAAGCAAGATGGGCTCACATCATATTGTGACAATAATAGTGCTATCAATATTTCTAAAAATCCTATCCAACTTAATAGGATCAAGCACATTAATGTCTGTCACAATTTTATTAGGGAAGATACTCTTGTGACCTTGAAAAATGTAGCCACGAAAAATCAACTGGCTGACATATATATAAAGGCTTTAGATGCAAGAAAATATGAAGGATTAAGGGGCAAACTTGGTATTTTCCTTCTTAATGATCAATAATAACTAATGCTATTCAAGTGTGCAACGAATACCTGCCTTTCCCTCTGTTTATTAGTGCACGCAATCCAAAGGCAATCATCACAATATTTTCGCAACGGTCATCACTCCCTATATCAAGGTTATCCCCTCTTTCACGCAAACACTTCAACATCTCACTATTTTTTGTTTTGCTCTCACAACGATCAAACCCTATTAGCCTTCAACTCTCTCTTTTGCAACTCATCTCACAATCCAATCTTCACCATGTCAAGTGCTGAACAAACATCTCAACAAAACACCGCTCCATCGTCACCAAACCCTAATCAAGAAATTGTTTCTGGTGCGATCATCACCAATGCAGTACCTGTCTAAATGGTTTCTCCAACAAGCATCAAGAAAAAGAGGTCTACGCGATCAAAGAAGAAAATCACCAATGTTGCAGAAGAAGAAACTGTAACTCCTCCTCCATCTGCTGAGAAATCAAAGAAAAAGAAGAAGAGCAAGAAATTAAAGGCTAAGACTCCCAAGATTTCTCACACCATGGAAAGTCTCTATATTGATCCTATTGGTAATCAACCTGCAGAATCTGAGAAGACATGTAATGAAGATCAAGGTAATCCTACACAGACCTTGGAGATGTTCAACAAAATCGCTTTAAAGAAGATCACAGAAGATAAACGCTACCCCATGACTCAGAAGATCATCAATGATGTTCTCAAGAAGATCAACAGTGATGATGATGTGCCAGATGTTGACACATCTTTGGCACAAGAAGAACAGGGCACAGGAGAAAATCCCGAAGGTGATCATGATGATGTGGAGAAACAAGTCTCCAAGGATGACACAAATCCTAAAGATGATCAAACTGTAGTGGAGAAGCAAGTCTCCAATCAAGAAAGCCCAAAGGATGACACTCAGGCTGATAAGAGTGAAGAATCCAAGAACTCTGATGAAGAAGAAGGCTCCAAAAGTTCTGATCAAAATGCTGGTGGAGAAAAGGACATTGTAGATGCTGACAACTATGATCTGGACCTGTCACTGAGGCAAGTTGCTGAAGACAGCATTGCTAGAAGAACAAGAAGTGGAAAGGTCTCTGCTGCTGCTATTGCACCTTCCAAGAAAGACAAAGAAAAAAAGAAGAGTGCAGCCAAGCCTGTCAAGTATGGTCCCAGCAGAAGCTCAAGCAAAGTGGTAACTCAGGTTGTGAAGAAGAAGAGTCTTAAAAGAAAATAACCACCAACAAGTGACTCTGACTTTGATGTGGAGAAGGATGTGCCCCACATTAGTGAATCTGAGGCAGAAGAAGAAGAGGATCCGGATGTAGAGCTCAATGTGGTCCACATTGGAGCTTCTGAGAGGAAGTCTGTCAAGAAGAAGAAGATACCACAAGGGGTTCCTGAGGTTCCCATTGACAACATCTCCTTCCATTCAATGGAGAATGTGTCAAGGTGGAAATTTGTGGTGAATAGAAGGCTGGCACTGGAGAGAGAGCTTAGCAAAGAAGCTCTGCAATGCAAGGAGGTTATGAAGCTGATCAAGCATGCTGGCTTGATGAAGACTGTGCATGGGTTAGGTAGCTGCTACGAGAAGTTGGTCAAGGAGTTCTTGGTAAATATCCCAGAAGATTGTGACAACCCATTAAGCAAGGAGTACCAGAAGGTTTTTGTGAGAGGAAAAGAGATCTCTTTCTCACCTGACACCATCAACACCTATCTGGGAAGGAGTGAAGAGCCCTATCCTGAACTGGAAGTTACTGATGATGCTGTCTGGAAGAGCATCACAGGAGGAAATGTCAATCATTAGCCCAAGAAGGGAAAGCTGCCTACAAGTAAGCTTACTCCCATGTTCACTCTCCTCTACAGAATTGCTGCTGTGAATTGGGTGCCTACAACGCACAATTATGAAGTTGCAACTGGTTTGGCTAGGATTATCTACTGTGTAGGTAATAAGGTGAACTTTAATTTTGGCACTTATATCTTTCAACAAACTGTCAAGCATGCCAAAACCCTAGCTATTAAGATGCCTATACCCTTTCCCTCCCTGCTGTGTGGAATAATTGTGAATCAAAGACCTGTTGTCCTGGTTAAGGAGGATATGGCCTGCAGAAGAGACTCTGCTATCTCTTTCAGTGCTCAAGATCTGAATGTGGACCCAAATGTGGGCACATCAGCTACTGGTGCTATGGGTAGAAAGGAAACGTTTTCTACTTTAAAGGAAACCTGCAAGGCCTTAGAAGAGAAGAAGCTTAGGTTGGAAGCTGCTATAGCAGGTCTGGAGTTAGAGGAAGAGCAGGATTAGCCTGAGGTGAATGCTGAAGATAATGAAGAGGCTGAAGATCATGCAGCTGAGGATACTGATGGGAGTGCTGATTTTTGAATTGTTGTAATTCCTATTTTCCCTGTATCAGCTATTTTTAAGCAGTAGTTTAGTTTTTCCTGCTTTTATGTTTTTGCACCTTGAAGTGCCTGCCTTGTAATCTTTGAACAATTAATGGCCCCATTACTTTTTGATTACTCTTTCTGATCTTTACTTTTTTTCAATATTTTGGCTAAAAAGGGGGAGAAAAAATAAGTAGTATATCTAGGGGGAGTAAAAGGTAAGGTAGTGCAAAACATTTACTCTGGTACATGATGTGGTACTAGATGTGTGCACATCGTTGAAGACAGATTGTGCTTGTATTCTGCACATCTTTATGAAGACTTTGAAAAACCAGATGAATGAAGACTGATCCTTTGAAGACTGATGAAGATGGTGCTTGAATTTAGGGGGAGTAAAGTATTTTACTGAAGCTGCTGAAGGCACTTCCCCTCTCTACTGTGTGCATGATTCATTACCATGCTTGTATGTTGGGAGTTTTATTTTCTCAGAAGATATGAGGCAAGATTCCGCTGCTGCAACGCCTCTGATGTTCTAATGAATCTCTCCAAAGTCTAGTTGGCTGACTCCAAAGGTTATTTTAGCCACAATTTGCCAAAGGGGGAGATTGTTAGTGTTTCCAACATGCAAGGTTGAGTTTATTTTAGGGTTGGCTTCATTTGTTAAAATAAGCCTTTGGTCCATATGTGGTGACTGATGTGCACACATGTGGTACCTAAACTGAATGCCCTAAAAACGCGCTTTCAAATATTTGCGTGTGATCTTTGAAAAATATTTGTTTTGAAACAAACATATCCACGCTAGCTTGCGCGCCAAGGAACGAGCTGAAAGATTGAAAAAGATTCGTAAAAGATTTAAAAGCTGGTTTGTTACTAGAAGATTGAAAAAGATTGAAAAAGATTTAAAACAAACATATCTTTTATTTAAAGATTAAGTTTGTTTAGGAGTGCTGAAGACATTTTTTATTCACCGAAATCAATATTCATAAATCTAGTCTTTAGGATTTCGAGTCTTTGTCCCTAGGATTTCTTGTTTCGATTGAAACTTGAACATAGGGTTGTATTTAGCTCTTAAGCTTTTAAGCACATAGCTGTTCCTTTTCTTGGTTCTAGTTTGAAACAAGATTTGGACTTTGAATCACTCAAAGCTGTGAAGCACGAGTTGGTTCGTTAGTTTAGGAGTGCGTCTCCATCATTGAGTTTGTAAAAATCCTTGTGAGGAGAAAGGTCCTTGAGAGGAGCAAGGTAGGATAGCTAGGAAGTGACTGAGGGAAGTCATATCTTGTGGAGGAGCAAGGTAGTGTCTAAGCGAGAGGTTGTAAACGGGGGAGTTTAACTTTGAATTAGAGTTATCATAGTGGATTCATACCTGGATTGGTATCTTCCAGACGTAAGTGCGTTGCACTGAACTGGGTTAACAAACTCATTGTGTTCTTTATCTTCTGCACTTTATTTTCCTTGTTCATCAAGTTATCGTAAGTTTATGATGTTGGCACATTAGGCAACACATCGTATACCTAAACCCTAACGTGCACCACATCACGCTGCACATCTGTAACTTGTTACCGGAATTTCATTACCTAATAAACAAGTAATCCTTTACAAGTCACAAGAGATAGAACCAAACTAACCTCTCCCACTCACTCCTCCCACTCACCGTGCCCCCATGTTTGCTCCAACACCCCCCATCACCTTGACTTTTCCTATAAGTACACATGCAAGACAAAAAACCAAAATCAGTAACATTTCCTTCTACCTTTCTCTTCCTCACGCAAACAGAAACAACAACACAACTTCAGCAACATCACCAATTCACAATCTAAACCAAGATCAACTCCAAATTCCACATGCAATCCCTTAGTTAGAGTTCTCTTAATTCAAGCTTCAAGAAAAGGGTAAGAAACATTCTGAAATTCCTGGCACGTTATGCACGATGCTCCACTCGATGCTCTAGCACTGTGTTCGGTCTCACGCGTAATTATTCAAAGCGTATAAAAGAAAACAAATAAAGGAGACAAGTTATTTGTTAACCCAGTTCGGCGCAAACAGCAACCTACGTCTGCGGGATACCAATCCAGGAAGGAATATCACTATAATAGTCATAGTTCTAAGTTACCAGCAAACCACCCGTTTACAACTTATAACCTAGGCACTACCGATGACTCTTCTACCTAGGAACTCCTAGATATGAGATCCCATCTCACTCCCTTACAACCTTACAAACAACAACGATTTCAATAACTCAGTTACACAAAGATTTGGAGACACACTTCTAAAACTACACACTCGTACCTAAAGGCTTAGAGTGTTAAACACACCAAAAGTCCTAACTCCGTACTTCAAAGCTTAGGAGAAGGATCACACAATTACAACTCAAGAACACGTCCTAAGCTTGCATCAAGGTGACACAAGAAAGGCTCACAAAAACAAACACACGCAAAATCTAAATTCTTAGAAAAACACAATACGGCGTGAACAACAAAAAACTCCCTGAATTAGGTTTAGCTTCTTCCTTATATAGTTGGTAATATGGGCTTCAAAAGATTTGATCCAAGAGAACATCCAACTCACAAAATAAAAATAAACCATATCTTTAAAAGATTAGATATGTTTTAAAATAAATCTTCACAATAATTTCTGAATCAATCTCTAAACAAAAGATTTGTTTAGAAAATAAAGCCTTACTTTACGCACAAGATATGATTCATGAGAGAGAAATATAAATTCCATAAATAGGAAACACGCATGCTTGGCGCGCAAGTAACACTTCCAGTGAGACGCTACAATGCTCTAAGCAATGCTTGAAGCATCGGATCGCACATCTTGCACTAAGTTTATTTTACCAAAAATGCAGCCAACACCAAAGACTCAACAAACTCCCCCTTTGGCAAATTTTTGGCTAAAACAAATTATGACCATACAGATACTACTTAAACAGATACTTCAACTACATGTCTTTTTCTCAACATAAACACACAAGCATAAAGATCAGTAGAGGCTATCCTTCAAAATAGTCACCATACTACTCCTTCATGGAGAACAGTAGAAAAGAATAAGATATATCTTTTTAAGATTATCAGAGAGGCATGCAACAACAGAACACAAAAACTACTTCGCCTTAAATGGTCAGGAAAATAAACTTGATAGGATGAGGATTAGAATGCTTCAACATTGTATCCAACATTTCATACCATATCTCCCCCATCACATATACATGGGATGTTGGAACATCGTATCCAGCATCTCCCCCTGCATAATACAACTCAGAACACACACAGCCACACACCAAAGCACACATACCAGAACAGACACAGTTCACAGTCACAACACATATCAGAAGCACATACCAGAAACCGGAGCAGGTAACCAAACCAACAAATTAATCAACACACTTACTCCCCCTTTTGGCCACAAATTTGACAAATACACACCGACAGAGAGTACAGAAGTTCAGGACTTTAATGCACACCAGCAGACGGGATACATAACTCACCAGCTCCCCCTCACTACCAACTAAGGAGCACATATAAGAATAGATTCTCGCACATAAGGAGCACATACAAGAATAGTAGTAATCACCACCAACTACCTCAAGAGTTACTCATCCCCTCACTACTCAATCTCATGCACATAGGCCAGACAGGCTATGTGCAACCACACCAGAACTACAAATGCACATGGGGCAGACAAGCCATGTGTAACCATCATAACATACGCATGCTTCTATAGGCAAACATGCTATAACTAATCTACAACTACCAACATCATAACGATCATGAAACAGTAGACAAATGCAAACATACAGATAACACACACCTGAGGATAGGACATATGATAGCATATACCACATGTAATGAGAAGAAAGAATTTAATCTGATTCTCCTAGGATAACGTGCAAACAGAAGTTGGAGAAAAAAAATGCAAGTTGCACGCCTCAAGCTCATTAACTGCTATAACTCCTTATAGAGGCAAATTCCTAACTTGCCCCTTAGCTTCTCAAATTGAACAGCATCAAGCGCCTTAGTGAAAATATCTGCCACTTGTTCCTTTGTACCCACATGCTCCAGAGTCACAATTTTATTCTCAACCAAATCTCTTATATAATGATGGCGAATATTAATATGTTTTGTCTTGCTATGCTGAACTGGATTCTTTGAGATGTTTATGGCGCTCATGTTGTCACAATACAATGTCAGAGCATTATGTTCAACATCGTATTCCTTCAGCATTTGTTTCATCCACACCAGTTGTGAGCAGCTACTCCAAGCTGCTATGTATTCTGCCTCAGCAGTAGATAGTGCCACACAATTCTGCTTTTTACTAAACCAAGATATTAGATTAGTGCCCAAAAAGAAACATCCTCCTGAAGTACTTTTTCTATCATCTGCACTTCCAGCCCAATCAGCATCACAATATCCATATAGAGTAGAATCTTCACAATGGGAATACATTATCCCATAATCACTAGTTCCATTCACATATTTCAAGATTCTCTTAACTTGAGTCAAGTGACTTACCTTAGGGTCTGCCTGATATCTAGCACACACTCCAACAGCATAGGTGATGTCAGGTCTACTTGCAGTTAAGTACAACAAGCTACCAATCATGCTTCTATAGAGACTTTGATCAACACTTATACCCTTCTCATCTTTGGTAAGTTTCAAATGGGTAGGTGCTGGTGTTCTCTTGTGAGTAGCATTCTCCATTCCAAATTTCTTAACTATGTTTCTTGCATACTTGCTTTGAGATATAAAAATAGTGTCCTCCATTTGTTTAATCTGAAGTCCAAGAAAATAAGTCAATTCTCCAACAAGGCTCATTTCAAACTCTGATTACATTTGTTTGACAAAATGATGGACCATCGTGTTCGACATTCCACCAAACACAATGTCATCAACATAGATTTGGGCTATTATAACTTTTCCTTTTTCTTCTTTTACAAACAGAGTTTTGTCTGATCCTCCCTTCCTGTATCCTTGCTCTTCCAAGAATTGAGTCAACCTTTCATACCATGCCCTAGGTGCCTGTTTTAGACCATACAAGGCTTTCTTTAACTTGTAGACATAGTTAGGATGTTCTGGGGCCACAAACCCTTTAGGTTGCTCGACATACACCTCTTCCTGTAGGTATCCATTTAGAAATGCACTTTTCACGTCCATTTGGTATAGTTTGAACTTGAGAATGCAAGCCACTCCAAGAAGCAATCTGATGGATTCTATTCTGGCCACAGGTGCAAAGGTTTCATCAAAGTCAAGCCCTTCAATCTGGGTATATCCTTGTGCGACAAGCCTTGCTTTATTTCTGGTAATGGTACCATTCTCATCTGACTTGTTTTTATACACCCATTTGGTTCCAATTACATTCACATCTTTAGGCCTTGGAACTAAGTCCCACACTTCACTTCTCTCGAATTGGTTCAGTTCCTCTTGCATAGCCTCAATCCAAGCTTCTGTTGGAGTAAGCCCTAAGAGCCAATCTATTTTTATAGTATTTGCTTTAGGAGTTTGAATATAAATATGGCATTTCTTTATTATGTTTGTAAGGTTGCAAAATAATGAAGTCCCCAGAATAGAAAGTCCGTTTAATAATTAAGTGTGACTTAATCATGAGATAATATTAAACATAAGGACACTATTCTTAAAGTATCCGTAGTCGAGCTTTAAGGTAAAGGGGATAACCTTAAAGCATAAAGACAATTATGAAGATAGACTGATGATCACATCTCATGGATCATGGGATAAGGAGTTATCAAGTCTTGACGTAGGTATAAATATTAGGAATAATATTTATACTGGATTGACCCGCTATGAGAGTACTACATGCAAAGTTATGCAAAGTGTCATAAGTCACTCTCATGGTGATAATGGTGTAGACCACCCTTAGACCTGAAACCACTTTGTACCCTAGATGGGGAGTGAAGTACTTTGTTGCTGATCTAACGTTATCCGTAACAGGATAATTATAAAGGCAGTTGATGGGTACTTTACGAAGCATGCTGAGGGACAGTAGTGACCTAGATGGAATTTGCCAATCCTGCATAACAGGATAAATGTCACGGGCCAAATATTGAACTGGACAAAGATGACACCAGGTATGCTTTGTGTTCAATATAGACATAAAGGGCAAAGGGGTAATTATACACACTGATATTATCACTAGAGGTTGTGTTTTAGATCACATGTTAATTTCTCATAACTTGGGTAGCAATGATGTGTTGCTAGATACCGCTCATTGTTTATTATATTAAATAGAGGATTTAATATAATTGCCAACGTTATGGAAACCTACAAGGGTCAAACACATAAGAACAGGCTAGTGTGAAATTGGAACACCGCAAGGTATGGTGCACCTCAGAGAATTAAGGAAATATGATAAGGGTATCATGGTAATTAAATAAGCTTATCATAATTTGTTATGAAAAAGAAAGCACTCATGTGTACATGACACATGGGGGTGCGTTTCTTAAAAGATTTATTTAATTAAAAGGTTTTAGTATAATTGTGGCCCAATGACAAATAGTTTGTCTTGGTGCACAAGACAAGTGGTTCTATAAATAGAACACTTGTGAGAAAGAAGAGTGTTGTTGAAAATCAATTGCTAAAACCCTAATCCTTATTTTCCCACCTCTCACTAGAAACCTTCATTCTTGAAGCTAGCACTCTTTTGGAGGGATCTGTTCGTGTGGACTAGCTAGAGGCGTTATACTATTAACGCTTGTGATCAACGTGGTGGTGACTTGTTCGTGATCTTGCTCGTGATTCAAAGCACTAATCACCAACTGTTCGTGAAAGAAGGGATTTTCGTTAAGAGGTAAAATCCTAAACACGATTCATGATCATTCGTAAGGATCAATTGGAAGGAAAAATTTTAAAATTCCGCTGCTTTTCTATTACTATTTTCCTTCAGTGGTATCAGAGCCACTTACGAAACCATGAATTGATGTTTGTTTAAATTCATGAATTCAGTTTTAATATGATTAAAACGGTTAATAAAAGATTAAAATCGAGTAATTAAAATTTGACGGTTGTTTGTGTATAAATTGGGTAATTAACATTGAAACGGCTCCGGAATCCGACACTTGTATGGTGGAGCATGCGATATGTTAATTGTCCTAAGGTTACAAGAACAAGAACGGTCAATACTTACATGTGATGTAAGTTTTGTGTATGAATTGGGTAATTAACATTGAAATGGCTTCAGAATCCGACACTTGTATGGTGAAGCATGCGATATGTTAATTGTCCTAAGGTTACACAATCAAGAACGGCCATAAACTTATATATGATATAAGTAACCGTAATGCAAAATGGTGTATGTGATATACCGTTAATAATTTCGTTCAATAAGACAAATTATGAAAGTTATTTGATATTGAATTGATTCATGTTCATTTGCTTTGGAATCCGACAATAGTATGGTGAAGCAATGACATGTTAATCAATCATATTGAATTTCAGTCATAAAAGGTTTTGACGGCACGAAATTATGCATTAGAATTCGCGAAAAACAAGGTTTTCAGCACGGGCCTGCGCTAGGCGCAGGGTGTCTGCGCTAGGCGCAGATGGCAGAACCAAAGCTGCCTATTTGCTGAATACCTGCGCGGGGCGCAGGACAGTCTGCGCGGGGCGCAGATGACAGCTCCGTTTTTTACCGTTCCCCAAAATTTTAATTTCATTAATCTACACGACTTAAGCCGATCGTAATAATAAAATATGTGTTTATTGTTATGATTTGTGATGATCAATTAAGGGTTGCACAAATGCTGTGTCATTAAAATTAGGATTTGCAAAACGTATCAAGTGTTGATGCGAAAAGTAGATGATAAATATATTTAATTTTGAAATCGTTTCAAAATTCTAGAAATATCTTTTAAAGTTGTTTTAAAAGATGATAACATCATTTTTGGAAATATTTTATTCAAAAGGGTTTTGATTAAATAATTTTCCATATTTGACAAATATATTTAATTATGAAATCGTTTCAAATCTCTAGAAATATCTTTTAAAATTGTTTTAAAAGATAATATTACCAATTTTGGAAATATTTTATTCAAAAAGGTTTTGATTAAATAATTTTCCATATTTGGAGAATTGTCAAAAGATTAAATTCTGCTTTAAAATAATGTTATTTATTTTAGCAAATTTTGATTCGAAATATTTAATTGTGAATTAAATATTTGAATCAAAGTTACCTGATTTGATCAATCGCCGGATTTAATTAATTATGAGACTTTAATAATAATAAAGTTTGTTTGTTATTATTATATTTGATGATCGGTTATGGCCTTAGTTTATTTATTTTATTGCATTTGGTTTTTTAAAATACGGCCTGCGTGTCGTGCCTTATCTCTATTCTCTATATTCTCTTCTCATCCACTCCCTCGTATGTAAAACGAGTATTCTTTTATATTATTATGTAATATTATGAAGAAGAAGAAGAACAATGGAGGTCAACCTTGGAGATCATGCTTGGAGAAGTATAGATCGTTTTAGGTTAGATTAGGTTCTCTCATTGGCTTGGGAGAACAAATGCGCTAGGGGCCATAACTGTTTCATTTTATTTATTTATGTATGTTGATGCATGTTTACTTGTATGTATGTTGATGCATGTGAGTGTCGATTTATATGATAAATAAGCCGGTGAGATCAAACTAATTAAAATCCCTCAAGAGACACATAAGAAATTAATAAAGAAGATATGGGTTCGCCCACCGCGAAGTATATTTTTCTTTAATAATAAAATATGTGGATATTAAGTTTATGCTTTCCAAATTTTAGAACTCATCAAGACCAGTATCGAACAATGTAGGTTCGCCCACCGCGAAGTGCTTGTTTTACATTGGTAAGGTGCGATGGGATAATTGTAATATCCAACTTCTAAAATTAGGGTCAAACTTAACTAAACTAAATATAATAAGATTATATGAGTTTAGAAGCAAGAGTTGGGAACGATTCATAAGATGAATTAAAATAAGGAGTTATTCACCCAACTGAGATATTTGAGAATTGTATGAGATACAATTGGAAGGAGTTCCTACCTAAATAACTAAGTCTTGTGTAATCCGCCCACCGCGGACTTAAGACAAAGTGAAATATGGATCTTGACCCACTAGAAAATCTTCCAACGGGATTTTCCGAATCAAATGATGAGGGTCATTTGTTTTGAGTAAAATAGTGGGAGCGTATTTAATTAAAGACCAAATTAAATATGATTTAGTCATAATATTTTACATATCTTTGTAATTAGAAATACAATACATATTAAATTCTCCTTATGAAGGACAAGATTTTCAGAAAGGAGTTTCTGTATTGGTACAAATTGAGAATTGTTCTCAAATGCGAGAAAACTATAAGTTCTTGAACTATAAACTGTGGACAACCTGCTATAACTAGATAAGAAAGGGATACTTGTTAGAAGTATCAAGTTGACATCTAGACATAGAATATATCATACTAATAAATGATATAATCATTTATATCTCAAGTAAGATCTTTTGAAAGAACTTTAAGAGTATGATAAATTTCTCAATGGATCAAAGAGTTGATCATAGGTTCAATCCAACAAATTATAATGGAATAGATATAGACAAAATTGTTTTGAATATCTACCGGAATTTGTTGAGTTGAATGAGAATTAATTTGCACTATCAAAGATTTGAGATATAATATAAATAAGATTTATATTTCGCTTATTTGAATAGTACAAAATGGTTGTCAAAGTAGAACGGCTATGGTTAGACCATTAAATAAAATGACGTAAATAGTTCTTGGAAGAGTCAAACCAAAAGTATGAAGTGAGACTTCAATAATGCACATATTGTTATAGAAAGTCAAAATTTCTATTTCTACATCAAAAGTATATGATACAAGATGTTGAATCTCAATTTTTCGAAAATAGAGATGCTTAAAGAATTAGAACATTGGCTATAATTTTAAGTCAACCCGTATCTAGAATGAAAAATTGTTTCATTGATAATGAGAGCTTATGCAATGACTTAAAATCGAGTTTGAAATGGAACACAATAATTGTTATTAAATTCCATCTAGTAATAGAAGTAGCAATTGTATATCTTGTATTGACAATATATGAATTGTAGCCTTAAATGATAAGACAAGTAATGGTCCTATCATTTAAGCAAAGTCTTCTATACTATTACTCCAAGTCAAGTAATGGACTAGGGTTCCATGGTCTTGATAGGGTTATCTATAACAATCATGATAAGAGCCAAATATGATTTGTACCTTAAATATATCAAGAGCATTGTGGTTTAGTACAAATATTCGATGTGTCAATAAAATAACGCATGACCTATTTGAACAATATACATGAGATGTATGTCGACCACTAAACATATTTGGTATATTGAGTTTATTTTACTTCATTAACATTGATGATTAAAATCATTAGATGTTGGTAGGTGTGTGACACCAATTAGAAATCTTTGAATTTGTCAAAGAAATTCAACAATGAAGAAAATAGATCTCGACAAAAGTATTTAAGTTATATGAATGAGTCATATCAGTAAATACTTAATTAAATGACTATAATAACTATTTTATCACATCATGTTTAATATGATTTAAGGATAGTTTAATTATATATTGACTCTTTCTATAAATCTCTTTACTTATAATTAATCTTCACCCACAATTAGTTCCCTTTTAAAATGATCATAAAGACACCATATGTGATATGGAGGTAAGAGTACCAAGTTTGTCTTTATGAGAATTTTGGATTAAAATTTATTAGATAAATCTAATTCCAAATGAATGAATGAATAAGTGGAAATATCCTAAAGAAAGGGATATTGGTCCTATATCACTCTTAAGGACAAAAGGTTGTTTTGTTGCTAGGTTTGAAACATTCCTCTAATGGGAGTGTGTCTCTAAAAAAGACAGTGGGAGTGATATAGAACTTGAATGTTAAAATCTATATTTATCTCTTATGATTCTTTCTCATTCTAAACGATTATTGAAAGGGGAGAAAATTTAAGAACCTAAAATAAAATTCATAGACAATGTCAGAAGAGCTTGCAAACCGCTTCTGAGCATTATCAAACTCTAAGAAGCAAAGCTTGCAAAACTATGCTTCTGAGAGTTAAATATGAAAATTTATTTTAAGTTAATAAATCAACTCTTAAACTGTTTTAATTAATTATGGATAAAACTTAGGGGGAGCTTACAAACCTACCCTTATGGATTATCAGACTCAGGGGGAGATTGCAAACCTTTGAAACCTGAAGTCATCATAATTAAATTAAATCAACAACAATTGAATTTTAATGCTTTGGTTTGTCATCATCAAAAAGGGGGAGATTGTTGGAACAAAGTGGGTCTGACATGAACCTCTAATGTTTTAAGTGGTTTTGATGATAACAAAGTATTAAAATTACAATTGGTATTACTAATGATTATTCTAGTGTGCAGAATTACAAGTTAAAATTCATTCAGAAGCACTATGAATAGTAGCAGAGAAGCCAGTCAAAACAAGCTCTGAAAGAGTATCGCTGTTCATCAGAAGCTTAATTTTTGCGTGCTGAAGATAGCACTTCTGAAGACCAAAAGCTAGGCTCTGATGAAGTTCAGAAGCTGAAGATCTTAAGAAGCTATGACAAGAACATCAGAAGCAAAAGGAATTTACGTCACTCAAGAGCTGACCTATACAGAACCAATGATTGAAGAACAATCCACTTCAAGGCTCTGTCACATCCACAGGAAGGAATATTCGTTGGTACAACGTTAACCTTATCCATAAGTGGAGCGCATTTGAGGATTGTACTATCGTACTATTATTACTCAAAATGGATGAGTGATAAATTGAATAGCTAGGTAGTGGAATTGGAATTCCTTACCAAAGAAGGCAATATACAGCTATCAATTGTACGAGTAAATTCCAGCTGGCACCTCTCTCTCTGCAACGGTCATCATCTTCCTCCAAGTATAAATAGAAGACTCAAATGGAAGAAATGATAACTGCTACTACAACTGTTACTACCACTGTTACTACTACTGTTCTATTACTACGTTCAAAGACTAAGAAGCATTCTGACATCATAATTTAAATCTGTCATTCTAAGTCTTAGAACAAATTGAGTTGTATTTTGTAAACACCTCTGATAGTATATCAAGTGTTCCTTAACATTCATTCTTTTCTTAAGTTTGTTTGAGAAGTCTCTTGTTAAGTTTAACTTGAGCATTTGAGAAGTCTCTTGTTTAGTGAAACTTGAGCACCTGAGAAGTCTCTTGCAAGTGTGCTTGAGCAATTTGTAATCTTTAGTAGATTATAGTGAAAATCTCTTGTTAGTAACAAGGGGACTGGAGTACTCTCGATTTGTGAGGGGAACCAGGATAAATTCTGTGTCCTTCTTTCTCTCTTTCTCTCAGCATCTCGTTTATTTTGTGTTTTATCCGCTGCAAACTTGGTTTTATTTCGAAAAAGTTTTAATTCTAAAAACACAATTCAACCCCCCCCTTCTTGTGTTTTTCCACCTTCAATTGGTATCAGGAGCTGGGCTGTTGCCTAACTCTCACCTATCAGTGAAACAGTTAAGATTCAGGGAGGAAAAACATGTCTGCTGAGAAAAATCTCAATGAAGTTCCATTTGACTATGATTCTAATTCTAAAGACAGAAGGTCTTCTGACAAAATTCCCTTTTTCAATGGAACTGAGACTGGTTATCCATTCTGGAAAACCAAGATGTACAGTCACATCATGGCGATTGATTGTGATCTGTGGGACTTGGTAGAAGATGGAGTGAACTTTGAAAATATGGACTTAGAAGGCGTTGTTAGCTCTAAAGACAGAAAGGCTTTTACACCCACTCAAAAGCTGGAATATAAGAAGCACCACAGTGTAAAAGGGATGATGACAAATGCCATCTCTCATGATGAGTACTTGAAAATTGGAGATAAGAGAACGGCTAAGTCTATCTGGGATTCTCTTAAATCCAAGTATGAAGGAAATAAACAAGTTAAGGAGGCTAAGGCCAACTTGTTAGTACATCAGTATGAGTTATTTAAAATGAAGGACGGAGAGGACATTGAGACAATGTTCTCTAGGTTTCAAATTCTTGTTTCGGGACTTCAAGTTTTAGATAAGAGCTATACTGAGGCTGATCATGTAAGGAAAGTACTCAGAAGCTTGCCGCCAAAGTGGAGACCAAAAGTGACAGCGTTTCAGGAATCTAAGGATTTAGATACTGTGTCTCTTGAAAGCTTGGTTAGTTCTCTAAAGAGTCATGAGATGGAACTTATGACTGATGAATCGACTAAGAAGCTAAAAGGGATAGCCCTGAGCACCAAGAGTTCCTCTAAGGCTCTGAAGGCGAAGGTTATAGTATCTGATGAAGAAGCTTCTGAAGAAGGTCACGAGATGGACTCTGATGAAGAAGAAGAAATGGTTCTGATGGCTGCAAGAGTATCGCAATGGGCTAAGAGAAGCAAGAAGTATGCTGGTAAATTTGGAGGTTCTTCCAAGAAGGTTGGTGCTTCTAAGGATAAAAAGGAAGAACAAAACAAATGCTTTAAGTGCAACAAACCAGGACACTTCATTGCTGACTGCCCAGAGAACCTGAGTAAAACATCCAAGAGAACCTCTAACAAAGAAAGATACAAAAGTAAGCTCAAGAAGGGGTTCCTTGCCACTTGGGATGATTTGGATCAGGAATCAGATTCTGATGGGGAAGAAGAAGCAAACCTAGCCTTGATGGCAACCGCTTCTGACCAAGAGAACTCTGAGCACGAAGCTGACTCAGATTCAGAAGATGAAGATGAGGTACTTGCTAAACTTTCTCGTTCTGAATTAATAGATTCCTTAAAAGATGCCTTAAAACTTTTAACCAAAAAGGCAGGTGAGTGTAAGGTCCTTAAAAAGGCCTATAACAACCTGACCGAAAAGGCAAATGAAATAATTGAACAAAATGAGTCTCTAAAATCAAGAAATGAATTTATGGAAACTCATTATGTTCTTGATGATAAGGTTCCTCCGGAACATGAATTTGCTCTTCAGGAATTCCTTATCAATGGAATGAAAAGAAGTAAAATAGCCTCTTTGATTTATCATGTAAGTAGAAATAGAGGAGAAGGTCTTGGATTCTCACGTTTTAAAGATAATCCATTATCTTCAAATTCCTCTAATATAGATAAATCAAAACCTAAGGTTGTCTTTGTAAAGAGTCAATCAGAAGTTCTAAATGAGTCAGCTTCTAATAGAACATCAAAGCCAGAGGCTCAAAAGTCAAAGACTCTGAAGGATAAAACCTCAGAACCTAAGATTTTTAAGCCTCAAGCTAATGTTAAATCTAAAGAAGCTCTGACACATTCAAGAACAAAGCTCAAGAGCTATACTAAACCCAAAAACTTTTCAACAAGGGTGGTTAACTCTAGAGGCTCTGATAGGTCTTTCAAACAAAGACCACCTGGACCTGTAAAGACTAACACAAAAGGACCCATAAAGATATGGGTACCAAAATCTCAAATAATATTTGCTTCAGGTTTGCACACTAAGAAGGCCAAAGCAGCAATGCTGGTACCTGGACAGTGGCTGCTCACGACATATGACGGGAGAAAGGCATATGTTCCAAACCCTGACTCTGAAAGAGGGAGGTACTGTGGGGTTTGGAGGAAACCAAAAAGGGAAGATCATTGGTACAGGTATAGTTGGTAACTCTTCTCTTTCAATTAAAAATGTTTGGTTAGTTGATGGCCTCAAACATAATCTGCTTAGCATTAGTCAATTTTGTGATAGCGGATTTATTGTTAAATTTGATAAAGAGGCATGTACAGTAATCAATGATTCTGACAAGTCCATATTGTTTAAAGGATTAAGAAGAGGTAATGTTTATAAGGTGAATCTGTCAGAACTCACTGAGCAGAAGATAGTTTGTCTTCTATCTCTGAATGATGAAAAGTGGGTCTGGCACCAACGCTTAGGTCATGCTAACTGGAGATTAATCTCTAAGCTTAGCAAACTAAAGTTGGTTAAAGGCCTGCCAAATCTTAAATATCATTCAGATGCTCTGTGTGGTCCTTGTCAGATTGGCAAAATTTCAAAAACTTCTTTTAAACCTAAAAACATTGTCTCTACCTCAAGACCCTTAGAACTACTTCACATTGATTTGTTTGGTCCAGTAAGTACTGCCTCAATCAATGGGAAGAAATATGGATTAGTCATTGTTGATGATTACAGTAGATGGACTTGGGTAAAGTTTCTAAGAGTGAAAGATGATGCATATGATGTGTTCAGCATCTTCTGCACTCAAGTGCAAAATGAGAAAGGTCTCAAAATCTTAAAGGTTAGAAGTGATCATGGTGGTGAATTTGAAAACGAACCATTTGCAACTTTTTGTGAAGATCATGGCATTGTCCATGAGTTCTCTGCTCCTAGAACACCACAACAAAATGGTGTTGTAGAGAGAAAGAACAGGTCTTTACAAGAAATGGCAAGAACCATGATGCATGAGACAAAACTTGCTAAGCACTTCTGGGCAGAAGCTGTAAACACAGCTTGTTACATTCAAAATAGGATCTATATAAGACCTCTATTGAATCTAACAACATATGAACTCTTCAAAGGAAGAAAGCCCAACATCTCTTACTTTCATCAGTTTGGATGTACATGTTACATTCTAAACAACAAGGCCTACAAAAGAAAATTTGATGCCAAAGCTTGTAAGGGAATCTTTATAGGTTACTCTGAACGCTCAAAGGCATACAGAGTGTATAATTCTGAAACTAACACAGTGGAAGAATCTATACATGTTAGATTTGATGATAAAGAGCCTGACAGTAAAATGTCAGAGCAAGATAATAGTTATGCAGGTGTTCCATACCAATACATCGATTCAGAACCTGAAAAAGCATCAGAAGCTGTTGAAGCTTCAGAAGCTGTATTGGAAGAAGATGCTGAAGAAGCATCTCAATTAGAAGCATCACAAGAACATGATGACACTTCAGAAGAAGACACTCAACCAAGTGCTGATGTTGATGAAGCTCCAAAAAGGAAGTTCAAATATAGATCATCACATCCAGAAGATTTAATTCTTGGAAACAAAGAAAGTCCAAGAAAGACAAGATCAGACTATCAACAACTTGATTCACTTCTGGGGCTAATCTCAATGATAGAACCAAAGAATGTTGATGAAGCACTTACTGACGATGGATGGATTGTAGCTATGCAAGATGAGCTCAATCAGTTTCAAAGAAATGATGTATGGGACTTAGTGCCAAGACCAGCACATAAGAACATCATTGGAACTAAGTGGGTATTTAGAAACAAGATGAATGAACAAGGTGAAGTGGTAAGAAATAAAGCTAGACTGGTAGCACAAGGCTACAGTCAGCAAGAAGGTATAGACTTCACTGAAACATTTGCTCCAGTAGCAAGACTGGAAGCAATCAGGTTACTTCTTTCATATGCTGTTAACAATGGAATCACATTGTACCAAATGGATGTTAAGAGCGCCTTTCTTAATGGTGTTATTTCTGAAGAAGTATATGTCAAACAACCCCCAGGTTTTGAGGATTTGAAAAATCCTAATTATGTTTATAAACTTAAGAAATCACTCTATGGTCTCAAACAAGCTCCAAGAGCTTGGTATGAAAGACTGAGTAATTTCCTTTTAGAAAATGGTTTTCAAAAAGGTCAAATTGACAATACATTATTCAGAAAGACATCTAAGAAAGATATCTTAATCATTCAAATTTACGTTGATGATATTATTTTTGGTTCTACTAATGCTTCCTTGTGCAAGAGTTTTTCAAAGCTGATGCAGGATGAATTCGAGATGAGTATGATGGGTGAATTGAAGTTCTTCCTTGGAATCCAAATTAATCAAGGAAAAGATGGCACTTACATTCATCAAAGCAAGTATACAAAAGAGCTTCTGAAGAAGTTCAACCTTGATGACTGCAAGATAATGTCTACACCCATGCATCCTACCAGCAGCTTAAGCAAAGAAGAGATAGGAAGCAAAGTAGATCAGAAGCTGTATCGAGGTATGATTGGTTCTTTACTCTACCTTACAGCATCTAGACCTGATATTCTATATAGTGTATGCTTGTGTGCAAGATTCCAGTCAGATCCTAGAGAACCTCACTTAACTGCTGTTAAGAGGATCTTTAGATATCTGAAAGGAACTACTAATCTAGGACTTCTTTATAAAAAATCCCTAGATAGTAAGCTAGTTGGATTCTGTGATGCTGACTATGCTGGTGATAAGATTGAGAGGAAATCCACTAGTGGAAATTGCCAATTCATTGGTGAGAATCTCATATCTTGGGCCAGCAAGAGACAAACAACTATTGCTTTGTCTACAGCAGAAGCAGAATACATCTCAGCTGCTAAATGCTGCACACAGCTTCTCTGGATGAAATATCAGTTGGAAGATTATAACATAGCTGAAAGCAGTATTCCACTATATTGTGACAATACTACTGCTATTCATTTGTCTAAGAACCCTATTCTACACTCAAGAGCTAAACATATTGAAATAAAACATCATTTTATAAGAGATCATGTTCAGAAAGGTACAATAGATATTCAATTCATTGATACTGAACATCAATGGGCTGACATATTTACTAAACCTTTAGCTATTGAAAGATTTGATTTTATCAAAAAGAATTTGAACATGCACTATATCTCTGAAGAAAATTAGCTCTGAGAAGTAGAATAAAATTAGCATCTGAAGCTCTATCAGAACCTCTTATAATTTAGAGTATCCCTTGGGAAGCTCTGAATAATTTAGGCTCTGAAGAGTAACAGGTTCTGATGAGGCGTCAGATACAAATGAGTGAGGCTCTGAACCTTTTGGAAATGAAACGTTCAGTACG
This sequence comes from Trifolium repens, assembly GCA_030408175.1. NCBI lineage: Eukaryota > Viridiplantae > Streptophyta > Magnoliopsida > Fabales > Fabaceae > Trifolium > Trifolium repens. The sequence continues at coordinate 38,958,681 of CP125842.1, read as the reverse complement.
AGTAAGTGTACAACAGTTGTCTATACACGCGTCAGCTATGATTAAACTTTTTCAACACGTGTCTAGATCCTGACGGGCAGAGAACAGTTAATGATGATTATGGCAGTTAAGTATATTATTTAATTTTTAAAAAACTGCTCGCGCTCCCTCCCAATGTTTATTTTCTCTGTGTATGTGTGCTAGTTACTATTTATAAGTCACTTCACTCACTTGCACAACTTTTTACACAAAATCACTACCTACACAACCCTAGACCTTACAGAAATTCCCAATCTTCATCTTCTTTATTCTCTGCAACTATGGCTGCTCGTTCATCAAACGAAATCGTTCAAGAACCCTTGAACCCTACGTTACCACCCATCATCGATCTTAATTCAAAAGATAATCTAGTCTACGAACATCATCAAACTGACGCTGGACCAGATGCTTATGATTTCTTCACTGAGAAGTTCGTGGATTTTGAAAGTTTGAAAGCGAATGGGATTGACATTCAATACTTGTTCTACAACCAACAATGGCAAAATTATTTTGAGATGCTTAATGGCTTCGTTTACTATGACATAGTGAAGTATTTCTGGCAGAAGGCTAAAGTGTACGATAGAGCAAGTGCTGATAAAGAATACAAGGACATGGTTGAGAAGAACAAGGAATTACGAAAAAAAACAAGAAAGGAACTTGGTCTTAAACCTTATAGAGAAAGGGAAATTAGGTCAAATATTTTGGGAATAAATGTTGTGATAACTCAGGCACACATTGCTAAGATTCTGGGTTTAGACAACAAAGGAGAAGATATAGAAGTGTATGATAAGAAAAGCAAGCATTTGGATTCAATTCATCAGGACCTCTTTAAATCTGGATGCACCCAAAAGGATTTTGGAAAAGTAATGCACATGAAGCACACATTTGAATTTGCTTTCAGAATGTGTTTGTCTACCATCTTCACCAGAAAAGGTGGATTGGATACCATCTCCATTCCACACAAACATCTCATCTGGTTCTTATACAAGAGGGTGAAAGTTAATTTGGCTAAGATTCTTTTTGATCACATGTGCCTTACCATCAATGAGGGTAGAACCAAACTACCATCAGTCATTCATCACCCTAGGTTAATTTCTGAACTGATAAGGCAAACCAAACTCACAGATATTGTGAGTGCCAAAGAAAAACTTAGAGTTTTCCAAACCTCTAAGTATGATGCTTCAGTTCTGGTCAATATGAAGAGAAAAACCAAGGAAGAAATCATTCAAGTGAAAACACCTCTACAGCAAGTGTACGAGAAGTACTTCTGGTGTGATGGGTTTCCCACCATATCAGAACATGATAATGAGGAGGTCATCAAGAACTTTCTTGAATCAGTAAGAAGAGATACTGGGGTTAGTGTGCCCAGGAAAATGGTTGTAAGTGTTCCTAATTGGGATATCTTCAAAGGACCAAGAGATATAACAAGGAACAAAAGAAAGCCAAGAACTACTGAGCTAGAAATGATCGATGAAGGCTCTGATGATCAAGGACATGCTAGTGCTGATGAGATTGAGGAAGGTGCTGAAAATATGATGACTGAAGCTGTTCAGAAGGAAAAGCGGATAAAGAAAAGGCATGATAGGCCTTCAGCTTCTGAGGAAGATCAGAACCTTGCTAAACCTGCAAAGAGATTAAAGACCAGAGCTTCTAAACCAAAAGGTAAGATCTCTGAATCTAATACTTCTAGCATTCCTGTAGCTCAGGTTATTGGTTCTGAACCTCAACCCTCTATTGCTAAACCATCTATTTCTCAACCTCCATCATCTACAAATCAACCTTAACCCATAGACTTCACTGTACCTATTAGTGTAGTCTTACCTGATCATAAAGCTATACCATCATCATCTTCATCAGATACCAGCACTGCCTCAGATGAGTTAATTGCTACACTCATCAGAGAATCCAACCCAAAACAAAAGAAAACTCTTACACCAAAGAGAACGTCTTTCAAGAAAACCACAAAGAAAACCACCATAAAGCCCATTCATCTCTCCTCTGATGAAGAACCTACTATTTATGTAGACACAACCATTCTCAATCAAACCACAAATCAAGATTCTGTCATAGAACATCTTGAACAACACATGTGTGGTGTTGCATTTACCAACTCAAATCCAAATTCACCACATCAATTTCCATCCATGAATCTCACAAATGATTCACCCGTCCATAAAACACAAAACACACAGGTCATTCACACACCCCCTCCCTCACTTGATCACATCTCACGAGTGAATCCACCTACATTCACCCCTGTTCAGAATGAGCCAATTGCTCATTCTGAAGAACAACAAAAATCACCTCACTCATCACCAATCAATGTCATGACTGAACAACAACACCAATCACCACAACCTGTCTCTGACCCACTCAACAAACCTCTAGTTTTAGAAGAGGTTCTTGAGCTTTACCAACACCTAACTAAAGCTGAACATCTAATATTCAAGGATTCCATCAATCTTGATGATGATATCATACCTCCAAATCTCAGCAAAATCAAAATCATTGAACTCAAAAGAAAGAAACCTGAACCAACCAGTCCCTTTGACCCATCCTTACCCTTTTTCAATTCTGACTCTGAACCAAACCTTGAGCTGCTAAATAATGCTATAGGTATTAGACTTAAGAGGTTCAAACAAAGAGAGGAAGAAGCTCTTATCTTCCCTTCTGATATGGATGCTGATGTCAGGGAATTAGAGTACTTATTTGGTAAATCTTTAAGGATTCTCAGTACTCATCTGAAGGATAAGATTAAGGGTAGAGGAGCAAACACTGTACAAGAACTGTTTGAGATTGTTGAGAAGCTAAACGCTCCAAGGCTCACATCTTTCAACCATGAAGAAGAATGTCAGAGGTTAGCTTTTTTAGCTGCTGTGAATGAAAGTATCACAAGATCTCTGGATGATGAGCAGGCTAGGATAGCTGCTGAAATGGAACGTCAGAGGCTTGCTGAACAAGAAGCCTTCAAGTTATTGGTTGATAGAGCTGTTCACATTGCTGTCATTGAGACTAATAAGATTCTTGAGAATCAAGGAGCTGCAGAAGATATTGTTATGAATGATCAGAACCTTAGTGAACCAGATTCTGATAAAGGTAAAGCTCCCATTGTTGCTTCATCTCCTCCTAGATCTCCACCAGTACTTGTCCAAGGCTCTTCTTCATCTGCTATACCCTCTGTTATGCAAGAAGCTCTGGATGTAATCAAGCATGACTTAAGAGAGGAACTAAGAAATGAAATGGATGAATTCAGGGCCGATATAAGAGAAGACATGAACAGATCTGGTGAAGCTACTAACAAGAAGATAGATGCAATGATGGAACTTCTTCTAAAACTTACTCAACAGCAACCCAAACCTTAACCCTTATGTCTGTGCACTTATTTGTAATCATGTTTATGTACATCTTTTGGATAATTTTTCTTTTAAGTTAATTAAGCTTCTTATTATCCTCATATATGTGCTTGTGCTGGTGTGTTTATTTTACTTTGTTTTACAAAATGAAAATCATATACTCTGATAATGTCTGATACTCTTGTGATTTCTGAACCTAGTGAAAGATGTTGGAGAACATCTTGTTTTTAAACTTATATAGGATTTTGAAAACCTAAGGTTCCCCCACATCAGTATTCCTGTTTATTCATGAAATAGCTTCTTAGTATTATAGCCTGTTTATAAGCGGGGCAACAATACCGTATGAGGCGTGTCTGGTAACTGGTTTTCTGACGTTTGACAAGAGTATATAAAAGAAACATGCTCCAAAAGAAAGAAATTTATAGCAGGAACATTTTTTTATTATTATAATTAAGAGGGAACTTTATTACATAAGATAGTGAAACTCTACTTAGATTTAGACTTGGACTCAGAAGCCTCTGCATCCAGTCTCTTATATTTCTTCCTAAGAACTGCGAGCAATTCTTCAGTGGCCTTCTGAACCTCAGCTCTATAGTCTTCGTATGAAGTATCATCATCGTATGTCCATAAGAATTCCTCCAGATCAGAGCCCAACTCTTCTCTCTCTGCTTCTGTCAATCTAAGTTCTTGCTTGTTTCGCTCATAACGAAGCCTGTTTTCTTCGCAGCGCCAGGGCTCTGCTTCCTTCTTGCTCTCTTCTTTTGAGCCTGAAGCATCCTTGGTAACCTGCCTTTCCATTGTTTGTTTTTCTCTTGATGTTACTTGATTACTCTGGATGAGTAAAATGAGAGGAATCATCCCTTTTTATAGTGTCATCAAGCTCTCTTGTCAGGACGGTTTTCAACACAATTCATTAAATGAATTTAGTTGTCATCACTTTTTGACTTGACTACCTTGTTATGACGAGTTTGACTGCTTGGTTTTCTGTGTCTTTTTGACTGATGCCAAAAGGGGGAGTAAGAGTAGCGTTAAAATTAATGTTGATTCATTCATATACTGCTCAATCTGAAACTGTAATGTTAAAATCTATATTTATCTCTTATGATTCTTTCTCATTCTAAACGATTATTGAAAGGGGAGAAAATTTAAGAACCTAAAATAAAATTCATAGACAATGTCAGAAGAGCTTGCAAACCGCTTCTGAGCATTATCAAACTCTAAGAAGCAAAGCTTGCAAAACTATGCTTCTGAGAGTTAAATATGAAAATTTATTTTAAGTTAATAAATCAACTCTTAAACTGTTTTAATTAATTATGGATAAAACTTAGGGGGAGCTTACAAACCTACCCTTATGGATTATCAGACTCAGGGGGAGATTGCAAACCTTTGAAACCTGAAGTCATCATAATTAAATTAAATCAACAACAATTGAATTTTAATGCTTTGGTTTGTCATCATCAAAAAGGGGGAGATTGTTGGAACAAAGTGGGTCTGACATGAACCTCTAATGTTTTAAGTGGTTTTGATGATAACAAAGTATTAAAATTACAATTGGTATTACTAATGATTATTCTAGTGTGCAGAATTACAAGTTAAAATTCATTCAGAAGCACTATGAATAGTAGCAGAGAAGCCAGTCAAAACAAGCTCTGAAAGAGTATCGCTGTTCATCAGAAGCTTAATTTTTGCGTGCTGAAGATAGCACTTCTGAAGACCAAAAGCTAGGCTCTGATGAAGTTCAGAAGCTGAAGATCTTAAGAAGCTATGACAAGAACATCAGAAGCAAAAGGAATTTACGTCACTCAAGAGCTGACCTATACAGAACCAATGATTGAAGAACAATCCACTTCAAGGCTCTGTCACATCCACAGGAAGGAATATTCGTTGGTACAACGTTAACCTTATCCATAAGTGGAGCGCATTTGAGGATTGTACTATCGTACTATTATTACTCAAAATGGATGAGTGATAAATTGAATAGCTAGGTAGTGGAATTGGAATTCCTTACCAAAGAAGGCAATATACAGCTATCAATTGTACGAGTAAATTCCAGCTGGCACCTCTCTCTCTGCAACGGTCATCATCTTCCTTCAAGTATAAATAGAAGACTCAAATGGAAGAAATGATAACTGCTACTACAACTGTTACTACCACTGTTACTACTACTGTTCTATTACTACGTTCAAAGACTAAGAAGCATTCTGACATCATAATTTAAATCTGTCATTCTAAGTCTTAGAACAAATTGAGTTGTATTTTGTAAACACCTCTGATAGTATATCAAGTGTTCCTTAACATTCATTCTTTTCTTAAGTTTGTTTGAGAAGTCTCTTGTTAAGTTTAACTTGAGCATTTGAGAAGTCTCTTGTTTAGTGAAACTTGAGCACCTGAGAAGTCTCTTGCAAGTGTGCTTGAGCAATTTGTAATCTTTAGTAGATTATAGTGAAAATCTCTTGTTAGTAACAAGGGGACTGGAGTACTCTCGATTTGTGAGGGGAACCAGGATAAATTCTGTGTCATTCTTTCTCTCTTTCTCTCAGCATCTCGTTTATTTTGTGTTTTATCCGCTGCAAACTTGGTTTTATTTCGAAAAAGTTTTAATTCTAAAAACACAATTCAACCCCCCCCTTCTTGTGTTTTTCCACCTTCAGAATCCATATACACTAACCTTATGTAGATAATGGTTATGTCTTCAAGATGAGTAAGACTCATACGATGAAAGTGAGTATTCTTTTTGAACACTGATATGGATGGTATTAAGAATACCTTACAATATTTGATTGCTTCTGATAAATGTTGTACTACATGTTTTGGTAGATGGATAACAAAGTTGCATTCCTTAATTGGAATGACCTCATATATATGTGTTGGACATATACGTAAGGGTTTTGTTGATCCAAATGATGCTAGAAAGGTATATAACTTGTAGCTATCTAATTTTGATTAGATAGAGTTCTCAGAAAATTAAATTATTGTTTGTTCCTTTTATGAAGTTTTATGAAAACAAATTAACAAGGACAAACCTATCTAATTTTGACTAGATCGAATAAATTTGAATATTTGTTCCTTTTGAAAGTTTTGTAGAAAACAAATGAAGGACAAATATAAATCTTGTGCATACAAAGTTTTAGTGGGAGTGATAATATCTGATATCATATTAATCATCAAGACATTTTTCTTATACATGTGAGACATGACTAGGAAAATAACTCTTGATGAAACACTTAGGCAAGAATTCCTAAAGAGTTAGGAATAACCTATGTACCAAAATTGAAATTAGTGTTTGACACTAACTTACCTTCAAGAATATCCCTAAGGACCTTAAAGGAACTAAGGCCTATTTCTTGAAATAGATAGGCATAGGAAGGATCATTATAAGGAAGTTATAATGAAGGAAGTTTCCATACCAATGTATTGTATATCATGGCTGAATACAAGCATGGAAAGCTATAAGATAAGCTTCGTAATGTGTTTGTTTCAGTTAAATAAGTTGAGTATTTAAGATTGGATCGTTTGGCTCATGATTGAGCTAAAGCTATGTTTCCGGTGTTGCAAGTCACATTAATCACATTAGTGATGGTAATAGTTTAATCTTGCAAGAACACTTGAGAATAGATCTCACCGGCGATTCATGAATATACTTAGACACTTATATATTTCGATAGAGATCGAAATAGAACGTTGGAAGATACGTAAGATACCAACATAGGAAATAGTTCCTTATCCACTAACAAAGACTCTTGCGCAGTTGAAGCGTGATGAGCGTACTAAGTCTATAGGTATTAAGAGTAACCTAGATTGGCTTTAGTGCTAGCGGGAGATTGTTGGAGTAAGCCCTAAGAGCCAATCTATTTTTATAGTATTTGCTTTAGGAGTTTGAATATAAATATGACATTTCTTTATTATGTTTGTAAGGTTGCAAAATAATGAAGTCCCTAGAATAGAAAGTCCGTTTAATAATTAAGTGTGACTTAATCATGAGATAATATTAAACATAAGGACACTATTCTTAAAGTATCCGTAGTCGAGCTTTAAGGTAAAGGGGATAACCTTAAAGCATAAAGACAATTATGAAGATAGACTGATGATCACATCTCATGGATCATGGGATAAGGAGTTATCAAGTCTTGACGTAGGTATAAATATTAGGAGTAATATTTATACTGGATTGACCCGCTATGAGAGTACTACATGCAAAGTTATGCAAAGTGTCATAAGTCACTCTCATGGTGATAATGGTGTAGACCACCCTTAGACCTGAAACCACTTTGTACCCTAGATGGGGAGTGAAGTACTTTGTTGCTGATCTAACGTTATCCGTAACAGGATAATTATAAAGGCAGTTGATGGGTACTTTACGAAGCATGCTGAGGGACAGTAGTGACCTAGATGGAATTTGCCAATCCTGCATAACAGGATAAATGTCACGGGCCAAATATTGAACTGGACAAAGATGACACCAAGTATGCTTTGTGTTCAATATAGACATAAAGGGCAAAGGGGTAATTATACACACTGATATTATCACTAGAGGTTGTGTTTTAGATCACTTGTTAATTTCTCATAACTTGGGTAGCAATGATGTGTTGCTAGATACCGCTCATTGTTTATTATATTAAATAGAGGATTTAATATAATTGCCAACGTTATGGAAACCTACAAGGGTCACACACATAAGAACAGGCTAGTGTGAAATTGGAACACCGCAAGGTATGGTGCACCTCAGAGAATTAAGGAAATATGATAAGGGTATCATGGTAATTAAATAAGCTTATCATAATTTGTTATGAAAAAGAAAGCACTCATGTGTACATGACACATGGGGGTGCGTTTCTTAAAAGATTTATTTAATTAAAAGGTTTTAGTATAATTGTGGCCCAATGACAAATAGTTTGTCTTGGTGCACAAGACAAGTGGTTCTATAAATAGAACACTTGTGAGAAAGAAGAGTGTTGTTGAAAATCAATTGCTAAAACCCTAATCCTTATTTTCCCACCTCTCACTAGAAACCTTCATTCTTGGAGCTAGCACTCTTTTGGAGGGATCTGTTCGTGTGGACTAGCTAGAGGCGTTATACTATTAACGCTTGTGATCAACGTGGTGGTGACTTGTTCGTGATCTTGCTCGTGATTCAAAGCACTAATCACCAACTGTTCGTGAAAGAAGGGATTTTCGTTAAGAGGTAAAATCCTAAACACGATTCATGATCATTCGTAAGGATCAATTGGAAGGAAAAATTTTAAAATTCCGCTGCTTTTCTATTACTATTTTCCTTCAGCTTCATCAGTGAGAGCTTCTTTGATATTCTTTGGCTCGAACATAGATACAAAGCAAGAGTTTGCAATTACATCATTTGTCCTCCTAGTGGTTATTCCTTGTTCAGGATTCCCAATAATGAGATCTTTGGGATGATTTTTCTAAACACGAACTGAGGGACCTTTGTTTTGGACTTGAGGTTCAGTACTTGTCTAAACATCTTCTTCAAGAGTCTTTTCATCAGATTGTTCTTTACTGGGATGTTCTAATGCTCCAACATCTTGTTCAATATTGTCAATAACGGGTGCCCCTTGATCAATGTCATCATTCTTCTCTAAGGGGTGTCTTTTACAACAACATTCACAGATTCCATCACAACTTGAGTCTTGGAGTTGTAAACTCTGTATGCTCTACTGTTTGTAGAGTATCCAAGGAAGATTCCCTCATAACTTTTAGGGTCAAGTTTCCTTCTTTGTTCTCTATCAGCTATAATGTAGCACTTACTCCCAAAAACATGAAAGTGTATAACAGTTGGCTTCCTTTCTTTCCATAATTCATATAAAGTAGAAAAAGTACCTTTTCTTAGAGTAACTCTGTTGTGTATAGAGAAAGCAGTGTTCATGGCCTCAGCCCAGAAGTGATATGGAATGTTTTTGGCATGAAGCATGACTCTAGCTGATTCTTGGATGGTTCTGTTCTTCCTTTAAACCACACCATTTTGTTGTGGGGTTATAGGAGACGAGTACTCATGCTTGATCCCTTCAGTGGAGCAAAATTTGTTGAATTTTGAGTTCTCAAATTCTCTTCCATAGTCACTTCTGATTCTAACAACATTACTTCCTTTCTCTCTTTGAAGTTGAATGCACAGCTCCTTGAACACATCAAAAGTATCTGACTTCTCCCTGACAAAATTTACCCATGTGTATCTGGAATAGTCATCAACAACCACGAAAGCATACCTCTTACCTCCCAAACTTTCCACCTGCATGGGTCGCATGAGATCCATGTGTAACAGTTCAAGAACCTTGGATGTTGTCTGATGCTCCAACATTGGATGCGACATCCTGGTTTGTTTCCCAATTTGACATTCTCCACATACATTCCCTTCACCAATCTTGAGCTTGGGTAGTCCTCTAATGGCTTCAGCTGTCATTGCTTTCCTAATCCCTTTTAGATTTAGATAACCTAACTTCTGGTGCCACAGTTGCACTTCATATTCTTTGGAAACAAGACAAGTGGATGTTAGAGCTTCTTCCTGAGGCATCCACAAGTAACAGTTGTCTTTAGATCAAGTGCCTCTCAGCATCAGTTGTCCTTCTTCATTATTGACAAGACATTCAGATTTAGTGAAGTTAACTTTCATGCCTTGATCACATAGTTGGCTGATACTAATTAGATTAGCTGTAAGACCTTTAACCAAGAGAACATTCTCCAAGCTAGGTAATCCATGGTTGATCAGATCCCCAATTCCTAATATTTCTCCTTTTGCACCATCTCCAAACGTTACAAAGCTGGACTTGTAAGATCTCACATTAATAAGATACTTCTCTACACCAGTCATGTGTCTAGAGCATCCACTATCAAAATACCAATCTTCCCTAGAAGAAGCTATTAATAAGATATTTTCTTCTTTAGGTCTCCATTCCTTCTTAATAGCATTCTCCTCTTGTACCACATTTGGTTTATGCTCCTGGTTGGGGTATCCATGCAGCTTGTAACAAAAAGGTCTAATGTGTCCTCTTTGTCCACAATGGTGACACACCCACCTGCGGTATCTCCTTTGGTTTTTAGGCCTTTGATGAACAAAAGGTCATGGTCTTTGGTGAACAGAAAATTTGGGATCAAGATCAAATTTTGGAACAGGGTACGCTTTAGAATGTCGAGTCTAATGCTCCAAGATTACCTTTCCAGTACAAGGATCAATTAGATTTTCTCCTGATGTGAACTTGGTTTCAGGGTCCTGTTGGTACTGATTCAGACTTGAGTAGTTGTATCCAACAGACCTAAGCTTCCCACTTGGCACATTATCTAGAATTTCTTCAAGCAGATCTGCTTCTGAGTTTAGCTGACTTACTCGTTTCCTTAGATCATCCATTTGAACATTGACTTGGATGACCTTTTCTCCTGCTTGAGTTGCCTTTTTCAATCTGGATGTTTACTTCAGCTTGAAGTTTGTTGATGGTCTTCTTTTTGAAGGTGTGAAAAACACAAGAAGGGGGGGGGTTGAATTGTGTTTTGGGTAATTTAAAAATTTCTTCTAAGTTACAGAGAACTTATCAAAGTTTGCAGCGGTTAAGAAAACAAAACACAATCAAGAATAACTTTGAAGGTAGAGAGAAAGAGAGAAAGATAGAGACAGAGATTTTTATACTGGTTCCCCTCACAAACCGAGAGTACGTCCAGTCCCCTTGTACTTACAAGAGAGTTCACTATAATCACCAAAGATTACAGATGCTCAAGCACACAAGCAAGAGACTTCCAATGCTCAAGTATACAAACAAGAGACTTCCTAATGCTCAAGCACGCAGGCAAGAGACTTCAATACACAAGTTTAGAAAAACAGAGTATGAACAATTGATATAAAGATCAATGTTCAGTTACAAATTAAATACAACTTTTGATACAAGACTTAACTTAGAATCTTAATACAAAATTCTAAGGTTCAACTAATGAATTAACAGAAGTTGAAACTGGAGTCTTGGATTTTGAATATGGGTTCAAGTTGTATTTTCAGTTTTGTGCTTTAGGATGAATTTGGCAGAGTAACAGCTCTTTTCAAATTGTTCAAGTGTCGTATCCCAAAGCTTCAAACTTGCTCCAATTTATAGACGAAGGTGGAGCGTGTTTGATTTGAATTTGATGCGGTGAGATTGCGCCAGCTGTAGATAGTACCTTGATTTCCAAATCAGGTAACATTGTATGCGATCAATCTTGGGAAGAAAGTTTTATCCAAATCAAGTAAAGAGTTCGTACAATAGTACAAACGTCATTATTCTGTGGATAAGATTGATTCCATCAGCTTCTGAAATGTCAGAGTATAATCATTGATGCAGAGAATGTTCTTCTGACAAAACGGCTCTCACTGCTCTTATCAGAGTCTGATATGCATCTTCTGATGAATAAAATTTGCATCCTCTGATGAACCAAATATGCATCTTCTGATGTCTTCAAGTTCTGATCATAGTTTGCTTTGCTATATCAGAGCTTCCAATGTGCTTTAAAATGAATATAAAAATTAACTTGAATATCTGCACACTTGGATTAAATAATTAGTATACCCTATTGTATATTAATACTTTTGTTATCATCAAAACTTAAATTGGGTCATGTCAGAACCTCTTTTGTTCCAACACTTTTGTTTCTCAAGAATCCTACACATCTCTTCATATCTAGTGAGCAATTCTTTGTAAGTGCTAGCAAGTTCCTCATAAGATACATCCTCATCTTCATCAGATTCCCAATCAGCAACACTAACACATGTTCCAGTAAAGGCTGTCGCATGTCTTGCTGATTCACTTTCTCCATCAGTGTCTTCATCTGACCAAGAAACAGTCAGTCCTTTCTTCTGTCTTTTCTAATATGTTCCACATTCTGACCTTATGTGTCCATAACCTTCACACTCATGACACTGAACATCCTTACTTTGATTGCTCTTTTCTTCAGGCTTGGTCTTCTTCTGATTATTTTGTTGTTTGTTGATGTTGAATCGGATGCTCTGCCCATTCTGTCGATTCTTGCGATCAACTCTTTTCAACACTTTGTTGAATTGTTTACCAAGCATGGCAATTGCATCTGCTATGCTATCTTCCTCTTCATCCTCAGTTTGATCATTACCCTCATCAGTGTTTGAAATTCTGAACTTAAACTAATACACTAGACTTTCAGAGGCTAGGTTTGCAAGCTCTCCCCCTAAGTCTGATACCTATGAAAGAAAAGTGCAATTTTCTTTTATACGTACCATGTATCAGAAGTTCAAATTTCAACTAATATTTTCCTCAAATTTATATATAGACAAAACGAAAAATAAAAAAAAAATTGGATTTTGTTTTGGTTTCAGTTTAGCATCTCATAAATTAATAACAGCTCTTACTCCCCCTTTTGTCATTAAACAAAAAGATAAAACTGACAAGAAATAAATGACAGATTTGAAAAAAAAAATGGTCAACAGTAGAGTTTCAATGCAGTCAAGGTGGTTACAACTACTCCAATTAAATGGCTTGTCGTAAAACCAAGAACTTGTCTATTTTGAAACCTCTATAAAAGGACCATGAACTTTGTCATGTCACTCAACACTTCCATTTCATTGTGAAAAATCAACAATGGAGAAGGATAGAAAAGTGATCAAAAGTAAGAGAGTGCAGGAGAAGAAGAAGAAGAAAGTGAAGATTCAACAAGACTCAGAGTCTAAGAAGAAACTTCAGAAGATGAGGGCATCAACTTCTGCTCCTGTCAGAGTCAAATATCAAACGAGATCCAAGGCTAAACAACAAGAGTCCTTATCTGAGTCAGAATCTGAATGGGATCCTGATTGGAAGGAATTCTTGAGTACATATGTTCCTCCCAAGGAAGAATACTCCTCTTCATAATCAATGAGATCACTTTTCATTGATTTCCCAATAAGGAAGTGAAGAGAATGTCGTGAACTCTTCCATTTCCCTTAGAATCAAATAAGCTAGATTTAGGACTAGCTATTTTAGGTAGGATCCAAGTGAAAAGGTGGATAAAAACTTATGTAATCAACAATTTTCAATTGAATAAACTCATTATTTAGCTTTGAAATCTTCGTGTTGATTTTTGTCTCAAAATTATTTATGAAGGTATAAAAAAAATCAGCAAATAATAAAAAAAGACATAAATAAAGAACACAGAAGATAACTGAATAACCAACAGATTACTTTAAAAGATAAAATTCAACCAGTTACAAACAGATATCAGAACATGATAAAAATTGAACAAATAATCAGAAATTGTGCTTAGAATCCTAGGGGTTAAGGTTGATCAGGTTGCTGAGGTAATCTTGCATTGATACTCTGAAGAGTTTCCATAATAGCAGCTAGCATAGAAGAATGCTCATCAAGCCTTCTTTGAAAATTTTCCTGATTTTCCAATACATGTTGAGCATACTCTGGTGCATTTCTAGCCAGATGCTCAAGTCTTGCTTGTTCAGCAGCTCTTCTAGCTTCTTCTGCTAGCCTGGCTTGCTCAGCAGCTTGCCTTTCCCTTTCTCTTAGCTCATCCTCTAATCTTTTTCGTTCCCTCTCCTCTGCTTCCAATCTTTCCCTTTCACGCCTCTCCTCCTCCTCTTTCCTTGCTATCTCATTTCTCAAACTCAAGTCTGTAGTATACGCCTTCCTGACAGAGCGAATCATGAGTACCAGATTTTTCTCCATAAGGTCACACTCTTTATCAATATGTGCTGTGTCAATAGACCTGTGTGGAATGGCACTGGACATTCTTCTAAGATTCTTGTCAACAGCTTGCAGCAGGCTAGTAATGTCATCCTGAGTTTGGTCAAGAGGTTCATTGACAATTCTTGAGGGTAGGTGAGGTGGGAAAAATATGCAGTCCATAGATAGATCCTGCAAAAGGTGTTGGAGATGTTGTGATTGGTCAGGAGGGGTTCGTTGTATGACTTCAAGATTCATAGTCTCATTTATCTGTTGAACATGTGCCTTGATTGGTGTAGGTAACTCACATGAGTTGTCCATAGCCACATGTTGTGGGGATTTCTCATGGACATGTTCATCAGCATGATGAGTTTCTGATGCTTGACCTTGATCAGGTTCTGGTGATTTTTGTTGGTTAGGTTCTGGTGATTTATGTTGGTGAGGTTCTGGTGATTTTTGTTGTTCAGGTTCTGGTTGGGTAGTCTCTGGTTCAGTATTTTCTGGTTGGGGTGATGTTTGTTGTGTCTGAGTGTTCTCATGATGAACAATCTCAGAGTTTGGTTGGGGATTATTTTGTGGTTCATTTTGTTGAGGTGTTGTGGTAGGTATTTCTTGACGGTAGGGGGATTGTGTAGGTGGAGGTGATGGGGTTTTATCAGAATCGTCATCAAGAGAAATTTGAGTAGCAGGTGATTTGCTTGTAGAAGCTTGCGCTGCATCATTGCATATAAGATTAGCCTGAGATTCTGATGGGTGATATAGGGTGAGTTCAAACTGCTCTGATGATAGTTGGTTCTCAGAAATGTCAATGACTTTCTCAGAATTAACTCCTTTAAAAATCTTATCAAAAGCATGTTTAACTCTTATTTCAGAAGGGAATTGAAGTCTTCTGAAATAATCTCTAAACCCTTTGCTGCCTCCAAGAAAATTAGAAAACTTACCTGTTTCATTTCCATACAGAGTCTGCTGTTCCAGCAGATTGTGAGGATCATTCCTTTGTGGGAGCTTCTTGTGCATATTATCAAATACAGATTCTTCAACGCCACACTCATAACCATCCTTCAGAGCCTCTTGCTTCCTGTTAAACTCTTCAACCTTAGCCAAAGCTGCCTTCATCACAGCTTCTTCCTTCTCATCTTCTGTGAGATCCAACAACAACTTCTTGACCTTTGGTTTCCTTGATGTTCTTGGAGCTGTGGTCTTTGGAGCCTTAGCAGCTTTCCTTCCAGCAGGACTTTTGGCAGCCTTTCTCTTGACTGGTGCTAGCTTAAGAGGCTGTTCCAAAAGCCTTGATTGACGAACTGTAAGTCTTGTAGGTTCTCCATCACCTATATCAGCACCTAGCTTTTTCATGAAATCTGCATGTGCTTCTATTACTCTCTTTGCTTCACTATCTCTGACATGCACAAGCCAACTTTCACCAATGCCTTTCTCAGAGTTTCTGAGTAACAGAGGATGTGTTGGATGAATTATCTCATTATTCTTCACCAGCCTTAAATACCTTAGTGAAGTACTGTTCACAATCTTGGAACCAAGCATGAAGGTACCTAATCCAGGAAGATATGGAGTAACAGCATCCAACAAACCACACTGTGCAAACATGTGGCTCAGTAGTCTTGAGTGTCTAACAATAGCTTTGCTAGAGATAATAGATGTGCACAAGTTATCAAAAATTAGCCTTCCAATATCAACGATATTCCCTTTAGCAACATTGTAGGTGAACAGCTTCTGAACACTTGATATTTGATCAGTGCCTCCTAACTTAGGCAGAACACTATCAATCAAGATCCTGTAGATTACCTTGCAGTTGTCTGTCCATTCAAACTTATCCTTAGGGTCGGTCTTAGGTTTGAACAGATATTCCTCCACTTCAGGACCTACTACATCAGACTGTCTGATTATCACACCATCACGCTTGAGCTTCAGAGCCTCAAGAATGTGGCAGAGTTTGATTGAGATTCTGAATCCAGCCACGAAGGATTTAATCTCAGTTGAGTAAAATGATCTCAAACCCATTTCTTCTGGGGTTCTCTCTTTCCATTCAGGGTGTTTCTCCATCATTTCCCTGACTTTCTTATCATAGATATCTCTTGTAATGACATACGCTTTCATCCAAAACTCCTTTACCAATTCAGAATAGGTTGGTCCATTTAGAAGATCAAAGTAATATTCCAAACCTTGCTTTTTGAAGAGGTTGACAACATCAGCGAAACCGTTTACCCTTATGCTCTCAAGATCAACGGGACTTTCAATAGCCACATTGATCTCGTCATACTTGTACGGTCGTTGATCTTTTGCAAATTCAGTAGGGTTGGATTCATTGGGTAAGATCATACATGTTCTATTCAGGAAAGTTGATGAGGATGCCATGGATGAGATATGGAATTTAGGGTTACTAGAGAGGAAGAAAGAAATTTCTCTGTGGTTTAGAAGAATGAAAGTGTAGGTTGTGAGAGTGCAAAAGTGTGAATGTGAACAGTTAGTGTGTTTAAATAGAAACTTACGCGCAAAAACAAGTACACAAACACAGGGGTAGTAGAGTATTTTACCACAATTGGGAAATTAGAATGCTAATCATCATTAACCAACTTCTTTATCCTCTTACAACAAGACATGTGTATTAGAAGATTGTTAAATAACTGACACGTAAGCTTGAGAAAACGAAAGGGTTTTTACAAAAGATTTTAACTTACGCGCCAGAACCGTTTACCTTCTAATCAGATTCTGATAGCATGTCAGAAGATGCTTTCATCACAACTTCTGATACAGAAGGTTCTGATGACTTCATCTTCTGATCGCTATTAGATTCTCACAACCTCAATTTTTCATTAGAGTCTAAGTTAATCAGAGATCTCCATCATGTTCAGATTCTTTTTGATAAAATCAAAACGTTCAACAGCTAAAGGTTTTGTAAAGATGTCAGCCCATTGATTTTCAGTTTCAATGAACTTGAGATCAATTACACCTTTTTGAACATAGTCTCTGATGAAATGATGTTTAATCTCAATATGCTTAGCTCTTGAATGTAAAATAGGGTTTTGAGAAAGGTGAATGGCTGCAGTATTATCACAATATAAAGGAATACTGTTACTGCTGATTTGATAATCTTCCAATTGATATTTCATCCAGAGTAGTTGTGTACAACATTTAGCTGCTGATATGTATTCAGCTTCTGCTGTTGACATAGCTATGGTGGTTTGCCTTTTACTGGCCCATGAAATTAAATTTTCACCAATAAACTGGCAGTTACCACTGGTGGATTTTCTTTCAATTCTATCACCAGCATAGTCAGCATCACAGAAACCAATCAGCTTGTAGTCATTGGATTTCTGATACAGTAATCCAATGTTACAAGTAGCTTTCAAATACCTAAAGATTCTCTTCACAGCAGTGAGATGAGATTCTCTAGGATCTGATTGAAATCTTGCACACAAACAGACACTGAATAGAATGTCAGGTCTTGAGGCAGTTAGATAAAGAAGAGATCCAATCATACCTCTATACAGCTTCTGATCAACCTTGCCTTCAGACTCTTCTTTGCCTAGACTTGATGTAGGATGCATTGGAGTATTCATGGGTTTGCAATCTTCTAAATTGAACTTCTTCAGAAGATCCTTTATATATTTGGATTGATGAATGAATGTTCCTTTCTCTGTTTGATTTATTTGAATACCAAGAAAGAACTTCAATTCTCCCATCATGCTCATTTCAAACTCATCCTGCATAAGCTTAGAAAAATTCTTGCAAAGAGTGGCATTAGTTGATCCAAAAATGATATCATCAACATATATTTGAATGATTAAAATGTCTTTCTTAAGGGTCTTTTTGAAGAGTGTGTTGTCAACTTGTCCTTTTTCAAAACCATTGTCAACCAAAAAAGTACTCAATCTCTCATACCAAGCTCTGGGAGCTTGTTTGAGTCCATAGAGTGACTTCTTTAGTCTGAACACATGATCAGGGTTTGTCAAATCTTCAAAACCAGGAGGTTGTTTGACATACACTTCTTCAGATATGACACCATTTAGAAATGCACTTTTCACATCCATTTGATACAGAGTAATACCATTATTGACTGCATAAGATAAAAGTAACCTGATTGCTTCCAGTCTTGCTACTGGAGCATATGTTTCAGTGAAGTCAATTCCTTCTTGTTTACTGTATCCTTGTGCAACAAGTCTTGCTTTGTTCCTTGTGACTTCACCTTGTTCATTCAATTTGTTTCTGTATACCCATTTTGTTCCAATAATGTTCTTATGCTTTGGTTTGGGTACCAGATCCCACACATCATTTCTCTTGAATTGATTTAACTCTTCTTCCATTGCAACTATCCAAGCATCATCTGATAGAGCTTCGCTTGTTGTCTTGGGTTCAATTAAGGAAACTAATCCAAATAAAGATTCTTCAACTCTGAAGTTTGATCTTGTTTTTCTTGGACTATTCTTGTTTCCTAAGATGAGCTCTTCAGGATGTGATGATTTATATTTGAATGTGTTCCTTGGAATATCAGATTCTTCAGGGTTATCATCAATAGTTTGATGTTCTTGAGCAGCATCAGAAGGTGCATCTTCTTGAGCTTCAGAGTTTTCTATATATTCTATGTTGTTATCATACTCTGGAGCTTCATCTTCTGACTCATCAGATCCTGACAAATCTTTAACAGGCTCTGACTTTTTATCATCAGGCTCTTTGTCATCAAACTTTACGTGCATTGATTCTTCCACTATATTAGTTTCAGAATTATACACCCTGTATGACTTAGAGCGTTCAGAGTATCCAATGAAGATACCCTTACAGGCTTTAGAGTCAAATTTCTTAAGATGGACTTTGTTATTCAGAATATAACATGTACAACCAAATTGATGAAAATAAGAAATATTGGGTTTTCTTCCCTTAAAGAGTTCATATGTTGTTTTGTTCAAAATAGGTCTTATATAGATTCTATTCTGAATATAACAAGCAGTGTTAACAGCTTCTGCCCAGAAGAATTTTGCTAAATTGTTTTCATGCATCATGGTGCGTGCCATTTCTTGTAAAGATCTATTATTTCTCTCAACAACTCCATTTTGTTGTGGAGTCCTGGGAGAAGAGAATTCATGGAGAATTCCATGTTCTTCACAGAATTTTTCAAAAGGTTCATTTTCAAATTCACCACCATGATCACTTCTTACTTTCAACATTTTTGAATTCTTTTCATTTTGAATCTGGGTGCAGAAGATGCTAAACACTTCATATGTATCATCTTTATTTCTCAGAAATTTTACCCAAGTCCATCTACTATAATCATCCACAATGACTAATCCATATTTCTTACCATTGATTGAGGCAGTGCTAACTGGTCCAAAAAGATCAATGTGTAAGAGTTCCAAAGGTCTAGTAGTGGAGACAATGTTCTTGTTCTTAAAAGAACTTTTGACAATTTTTCCTTTTTGACAGGAACCACAAAGTGAGTCTGAGGGATATTTTATTTTTGGAAGACCTCTGACAAGATTGTCCTTGCTAAGCTTAGAAATTAATCTCCAGTTAGCATGACCCAACCTTTTATGCCAGATCCATTTTTCATCACTTAGTGTCAAAAGACAAAGCACTTGTTGTTCCTTTAAATCAGAAAAATTGACTTTGTACACATTGCCTTTTCTATTTCCCTTGAAAACAATGGATTGATCAGAGTTTCTGATTACAGTACATGAATCCTTATTAAACACAACATCATAATTACTATCACACAATTGACTTATGCTAAGTAAGTTATGATGTAGTCTATCTACTAACCAAACATTAGAAATTGACATAGAAGAATTACCAACTGTACCTATACCAATGATCCTTCCCTTCTGGTTGCCACCAAACCCTACTGTTCCTCCCTCTTGCTGATTCAGGGTGTGGAATAAGAGCTTGTCTCCTGTCATGTGACGTGAGCAGCCAGAGTCCAGATACCATGAGCTTTCTTTTCTTCTTTAGGTGCATACCTGCAGCATACACTATTTCAGACTTTGGTACCCATACTCTGATGGGTCCTTTTTGGTTAGTTTTGAGAATCTTATCCTTCTTGTTAGAATAATCATAAGATCTGGAGTCAACTGAGCCTTTAGAAAATTGTTTAGGCTTATGTTGTCTCTGAGACTTTCCTCTTGAGTGTGTCAGAGAACCAGTTACCAAGTTTGCCTTAGAAGTACTGGTGCCCCACTTATCAACAGGCTTTGGTACTTTGACAGCTTTAACTTGAGTAGACATGGGTACTGATGTGAGGGGAACCTGGGTTTTAGAAGACTTAGGTTCAGAAGATAATTCATCTTCTGATACCTTATCTTGTGGTTCCAAGGTCACAAGAGTACCAGACACAGTCAGAGGTTCTGATGTACCCTTAGTAAAGTTTGAATAAGATTCTGATGGTGACTTGCTCAATACGACAGGTTTACTTGATTTTCCTACATCAGGACATGTAAGAGAGCCAAGTCCTTGCCTTTTATAATAATTGCTAAGTCCACCATGAATTATAGAAGTTACCCTAGTCTTATCTATGTTATGGTGCACAAACTCTTGTAGAGAGATTTCATACTCGTCATAAGGTTTGTGACATGTTCTGCATCCAGTCTCAAGCACCTTAATTGTTTTAAGTGATTTTTGATAGTTTGCTTGAGTCTGGGTGAGATTTTCATTGAGGAGTTTCATTTTTTGTTTGCAAAAATCTAACTCACTCAATTTTTCCATGTACTTCACCATTACATCTTTCAAAGCTTTGGTCATTTGAGTATTAGACATTTTAGATATTACCTCATCAATGTCGTCAGTATCAGACTCTGAATCATTTTCATTGTCTGACTCACCAATGGCCATAAGCGCTAGGTTTGCTTCCTCAGAGTCTTCATCCTCAGATAGTTCATTAATATCTTCCCATGTTGCCATCAGACTCTTCTTGGCTTTGTTCTTGATCATACTTTTTCTTCCTTTACCCTTGGAATTGAGTTCAGGACAATCGGCCATGAAGTGTCCAGGCTTATGACAATTGAAACAATTCTTTGTGTCATCCTTCTTCTCTTTGCTGATGTTATTTCTTTATCCAGATCCTCTGCCTTGAAAATTTCTGCCCTTCCTTAGTGACCACTTTTGAAAGTTTTTGGATAAGAGTGCAAAGAAGTCATCATCCGATCCTTCCTCTTGATTATCTATGGAAGATTCCTCAGCTTCAGATTCTACAACTTTGACTTTCAGAGCCTTAGATGAAACTGAAATAGATGGCAAGGCCACAGATTTTAGCTTCTTCTGAGGCTCATCAGAAGATAGTTCCATCTCATGACTCATGAGTGAACTTATCAATTCTTCCAAGCCAAGTTTGTCCAAATCTTTATCTTCTTGGATAGCTGTTACCTTAGGCCTCCACCTTGAAGGTAAGCTTCTCAGAATCTTCCTTACATGATCAGAGGTTGTATAACTTCTTTTTAGAACTTGGAGACCAGCCACAAGAATTTTGAATCTAGAATACATTGATTCAATATTCTCATCATCCTTCATTCTAAAAAGTTCATACTGTTGAATCAAAAGAGTAGCCTTTGCCTCTTGAACCTGTTTGTTCCCTTCATATGTGGAACACAAGGAGTCATAGATGCTCTTGGCAGTGGATTTGTCTGTAATCTTGAGATACTCATCATGAGTTATACATCCAATGAGAAGATCCTTAACCTTGTGATGTTTCTTGTAAAGCTTCTTGTCTGTAGGAGTGAACTTCTTTCTTTCTTCAACAGATAGCCTTCCCTTTTCATCTAGTCCTTGAAAAGTTACCCCTTCTTCAACTAGGTCCCAAAGCTCATCATCTAAACCAATAAGATGACTGTATATTCTATCTTTCCACCAGGAAAAGGTAGAAGCATCTCCTTTGAACTTTGGTGCCTTGTTGCTTGACTTGTCCTCAACATCATAGTCATGAGAAACTGCTTTCATGTTCACACTTGGAGTTCCTTCAGTCATAGTGTTTTTCAACTAGAAACTGTTTCACTATTAGGTGATTAGAAAACAGAACCAGGCTCTAGATGCCAATTGAAGGTGTGAAAAACACAAGAAGGGGGGGGTTGAATTGTGTTTTGGGTAATTTAAAAATTTCTTCTAAGTTACAGAGAACTTATCAGAGTTTGCAGCGGTTAAGAAAACAAAACACAATCAAGAATAACTTTGAAGGTAGAGAGAAAGAGAGAAAAATAGAGACAGAGATTTTTATACTGGTTCCCCTCACAAACCGAGAGTACGTCCAGTCCCCTTGTACTTACAAGAGAGTTCACTATAATCACCAAAGATTACAGATGCTCAAGCACACAAGCAAGAGACTTCCAATGCTCAAGTATACAAACAAGAGACTTCCTAATGCTCAAGCACACAGGCAAGAGACTTCAATACACAAGTTTAGAAAAACAGAGTATGAACAATTGATATAAAGATCAATGTTCAGTTACAAATTAAATACAACTTTTGATACAAGACTTAACTTAGAATCTTAATACAAAATTCTAAGGTTCAACTAATGAATTAACAGAAGCTGAAACTGGAGTCTTGGATTTTGAATATGAGTTCAAGTTGTATTTTCAGTTTTGTGCTTTAGGATGAATTTGGCAGAGTAACAGCTCTTTTCAAATTGTTCAAGTGTCGTATCCCAAAGCTTCAAACTTGCTCCAATTTATAGACGAAGGTGGAGCGTGTTTGATTTGAATTTGATGCGGTGAGATTGCGCCAGCTGTAGATAGTACCTTGATTTCCAAATCAGGTAACCATGTATGCGATCAATCTTGGGAAGAAAGTTTTATCCAAATCAAGTAAAGAGTTCGTACAATAGTACAAACGTCACTATTCTGTGGATAAGATTGATTCCATCAGCTTCTGAAATGTCAGAGTATAATCATTGATGCAGAGAATGTTCTTCTGACAAAACGGCTCTCACTGCTCTTATCAGAGTCTGATATGCATCTTCTGATGAATAAAATTTGCATCCTCTGATGAACCAAATATGCATCTTCTGATGTCTTCAAGTTCTGATCAGAGTTTGCTTTGCTATATCAGAGCTTCCAATGTGCTTTAAAATGAATATAAAAATTAACTTGAATATCTGCACACTTGGATTAAATAATTAGTATACCCTATTGTATATTAATACTTTTGTTATCATCAAAACTTAAATTGGGTCATGTCAGAACCTCTTTTGTTCCAACACTTTTGTTTCTCAAGAATCCTACACATCTCTTCATATCTAGTGAGCAATTCTTTGTAAGTGCTAGCAAGTTCCTCATAAGATACATCCTCATCTTCATCAGATTCCCAATCAGCAACACTAACACATGTTCCAGTAAAGGCTGTCGCATGTCTTGCTGATTCACTTTCTCCATCAGTGTCTTCATCTGACCAAGAAACAGTCAGTCCTTTCTTCTGTCTTTTCTAATATGTTCCACATTCTGACCTTATGTGTCCATAACCTTCACACTCATGACACTGAACATACTTACTTTGATTGCTCTTTTCTTCAGGCTTGGTCTTCTTCTGATTATTTTGTTGTTTGTTGATGTCGAATCGGATGCTCTGCCCATTCTGTCGATTCTTGCGATCAACTCTTTTCAACACTTTGTTGAATTGTTTACCAAGCATGGCAATTGCATCTGCTATGCTATCTTCCTCTTCATCCTCAGTTTGATCATTACCCTCATCAGTGTTTGAAACAAAGGCAATGCTTTTGTTTTTCTTGTCACCACGTTCATCCAAAACAATTTCAAAAGTTTGAGAGACCCAACAAGTTCATCCATCTTCATATAGAGATATCATGTGCTTCCTCAATTGCCGTTACCTTCATGTCAAACCTTTTGGGAAGGGATCTAAGGAGTTTCCTTGACAATTTCTCATCAGACATTTTTACCCCCAGGGCTTCAAAGGAGTTAGCAATGTCCAAAAGGCTCAAGTGAAAATCTTGAATACTCTCATTATCTTTCATTCTTAAGGCTTCAAACTTGGATGTGAGGTGTTGAATCTTAGACTGTTTCACTTTGGTAGTCCCTGAAGGAACAATCAGAGATTGCGCAGCGGAATATAAAACTTTTTCCTTCGATGGATCCTTACGAATGATCATGAATCGTGTTTAGGATTTTACCTCTTAACGAAAATCCCTTCTTTCACGAACTGTTGGTGATTAGTGCTTTGAATCACGAGCAAGATCACGAACAAGTCACCACCACGTTGATCACAAGCGTTAATAGTATAACGCCTCTAGCTAGTCCACACGAACAGATCCCTCCAAAAGAGTGCTAGCTCCAAGAATGAAGGTTTCTAGTGAGAGGTGGGAAAATAAGGATTAGGGTTTTAGCAATTGATTTTCAACAACCTTTTCTTTCTCACAAGTGTTCTATTTATAGAACCACTTGTCTTGTGCACCAAGACAAACTATTTGTCATTGGGCCACAATTATACTAAAACCTTTTAATTAAATAAATCTTTTAAGAAACGCACCCCCATGTGTCATGTACATATGAGTGCTTTCTTTTTCATAACAAATTATGATACGCTTATTTAATTACCATGATACCCTTATCATATTTCCTTAATTCTCTGAGGTGCACCGTACCTTACGGTGTTCCAATTTCACACTAGCCTGTTCTTATGTGTGTGACCCTTGTAGGTTTCCATAACGTTGGCAATTATATTAAATTCTCTATTTAATATAATAAACAATGAGCGGTATCTAGCAACACATCATTGCTACCCAAGTTATGAGAAATTAACATGTGATCTAAAACACAACCTCTAGTGATAATATCAGTGTGTACAATTACCCCTTTGCCCTTTATGTCTATATTGAACACAAAGCATACTTAGTGTCATCTTTGTCCAGTTCAATATTGAGCCCATGACATTTATCCTGTTATGCAGGATTGGCAAATTCCATCTAGGTCACTACTGTCCCTCAGCATGCTTTGTGAAGTACCCATTAACTGCCTTTATGGTCATCCTGTTACGGACAACGTTAGATCAGCAACAAAGCACTTGACTCAACATCTAGGGTACAAAGTGGTTTCAGGTCTAAGGGCGGCTTACACCATTATCACCATGAGAGTAACTTATGACACTTTGCATAACTTTGCATGTAGTACTCTCATAGCGGGTCAATCCGGTATAAATATTACTCCTAATATTTATACCTACGTCAAGACTTGATAACTCCTTATCCCATGATCCATGAGATGTGATCATCAGTCTATCTTCATAATAGTCTTTATGCTTTAGGGTTATCCCCTTTACCTTAAAGCTCGACTACGGATACTTTAAGAATAATGTCCTTGTGTTTAATATTATCTCATGATTAAGTCACACTTAATTATTAAACGGACTTTCTATTCTAGGGACTTCATTATTTTGCAACCTTACAAACATAATAAAGAAATGCCATATTTATATTCAAACTCCTAAAGCAAATACTATGAAAATAGATTGGCTCTTAGGGCTTACTCCAACAATCTCCCACTAGCACTAAAGCCAATCTAGGTTACTCTCAATACCTATAGACTTAGTATGCCCATCACGCTTCAACTGCGCAAGAGGCTTTGTTAGTGGATAAGGAACTATTTCCTATGTTGGTATCTTACGTATCTTCCAACGTTCTATTTCGATCTCTATCGAAATGTATATGTGTCTAAGTATATTCATGAATCGTCGGTGAGATCTATTCTCAAGTGTTCTTGCAAGATTAAACTATTACCATCACTAATGTGATTAATGTGACTTGTAACACCGGAAACATAGCTTTAGCTCAATCATGAGCCAAACGATCCAATCTTAAATACTCAACTTATTTAACTGAAACAAACATATTACGAAGCTTATCTTATAGCTTTCAATGCTTGTATTCAGCCATGATATACAATACATTGGTATGGAAACTTCCTTCATTATAACTTCCTTATAATGATCCTTCCCATACCTATCTATTTCAAGAAATAGGCCTTAGTTCCTTTAAGGTCCTTAGGGATATTCTTGAAGGTAAGTTAGTGTCAAACACTAATTTCAATTTTGGTACATAGGTTATTCCTAACTCTTTAGGAATTCTTGCCTAAGTGTTTCATCAAGAGTTATTTTCCTAGTCATGTCTAACATGTATAAGAAAAATGTCTTGATGATTAATATGATATCAGATATTATCACTCCCACTTAAACTTTGTATGCACAAGATTTATATTTGTCCTTCATTTGTTTTCATAAAACTTCATAAAAGGAACAAACAATAATTTAATTTTCTGAGAACTCTATCTAATCAAAATTAGATAGCTACAAGTTATATACCTTTCTAGCATCATTTGGATCAACAAAACCCTTACGTATATGTCCAACACATATATATGAGGTCATTCCAATTAAGGAATGCAACTTTGTTATCCATCTACCAAAACATGTAGTACAACATTTTGCAGAAGCAATCAAATATTATAAGGTATTCTTAATACCATCCATATCAGTGTTCAAAAACAATACTCACTTTCATCGTATGAGTCTTACTCATCTTGAAGACATAACCATTATCTAGATATGGTTAGTGTATATGGATTCTGTATGAGATTTCATGGCATTTAGCCTCTTCTCATAATCTAGATCGTCTTATGACCTTTTAGAAAGTCAAAGACTCATCTTCCATGAGAATCATATCACATTGCTGAGTCATGATAAAACCATACCTTGTAGCCATATGTGATATGTTAGACTTATCTTGGATTTGTGCAACTTTAAAACAATGGTTCTTCAACAACCTTGAGGAACCGGTTTGCATTCCCTTTTAAATAAATACGTTTTGTGGTACTTGAATTTATTCTAGTTCTATATCACTCTCACTGTCTCTTTTAGAGACACACTCCCACTAGAGGAATGTTTCAAACCTAGCAACAAAACAACCTTTTGTCCTTAAGAGTGATATAGGACCAATATCCCTTTCTTTAGGATATTTCCACTTATTCATTCATTCATTTGGAATTAGATTTATCTAATAAACTTTAATCCAAAATTCTCATAAAGACAAACTTGGTACTCTTACCTCCATATCGCATATGGTGTCTTTATGATCATTTTAAAAGGGAACTAATTGTGGGTGAAGATTAATTATAAGTAAAAAGATTTATAGGAAGAGTCAATATATAATTAAACTATCCTTAAATCATGTCAAACATGATGTGATAAAATAGTTATTATATTCCTTTAATTAAGTATTTACTGATATGACTCATTCATATAACTTAAATACTTTTGTCGAGTTCTATTTTCTTCATTGTTGAATTTCTTTGACAAATTCAAAGATTTCTAATTGGTGTCATACCCCTACCAATATCTAATGATTTTAAACATCAATGTTAATTCTCTGAGGTGCACCGTACCTTACGGTGTTCCAATTTCACACTAGCCTGTTCTTATGTGTGTGACCCTTGTAGGTTTCCATAACGTTGGCAATTATATTAAATTCTCTATTTAATATAATAAACAATGAGCGGTATCTAGCAACACATCATTGCTACCCAAGTTATGAGAAATTAACATGTGATCTAAAACACAACCTCTAGTGATAATATCAGTGTGTACAATTACCCCTTTGCCCTTTATGTCTATATTGAACACAAAGCATACTTAGTGTCATCTTTGTTGGATGGCCAACCATGAATTTGGTGTTGGTACTCATTGACCCTTGGGTGACTTTACCAACTGCAGAAGTACGTCCGGATGATGAACCGAATGAAGGCCATACCACATTTGACAATGGGGAATCAATTGGAGGATTTGCCCCTACTGTTGCAGCGTCTACTCTTGAAGGCAGAATGAGACTAGCTAGTATTTCCAAAACACGGTCCAACTTGTCAGTCACTTGGTCCACATCGCCTCTCAAGGCATCAATCTTCTTCTGCATGTTTTCCATGGTTTTCTTGAAATGCTTGGAGTCCGGTATCAGTGTCGGGAATGAAGCTATTGGTGTGAACGGGTGAGGATGAGATAATGATCTTTTGTACGAATGCAAATGCATGTAAAAGTTTTTTATGCTTTATCATTTTTTTGAAATGTTATGCAAAAATATTTTTGTATGAATGAATGCATGAGTGCATGGATGCATGAATGCACTTTTGTAGCAGATTCTATTGCGGTGAAGCAGAGGTTTAATTAACATTTCTGAGGTCAAAAGGCTCAAAGGTACCTGCAACCCACCCCTCTCACATGTTGTTCTAAGTTTGATATGGTTAAATCACGGATCATCTCTTTGGAAACGATGCCGTTATTGCACGGCAAACGCGTCCAAAGAGGAATCTCTCGGGTTCTAAACAGAGGTCCCTAATAACAAGGTTTGGTTCTAGACCGGTCAACAAAAGGTCCCTAGAGTCACGAACCCCACGAGAAAACATCAGAGACACTAGTCAACTGTCCGGTGTCCTGACATCTCCAAGAGGATCTACTCTAGGCGAGGTGATTATGTTAGAGTCACTAGTCAACTGTCCGGTGACCTAACATAAAGACCTCTAGCTTAACTTAAGCTCTTCTCAAGCTCGGGTGCAGAGCTTCTCACAGTAACCACGCCTCAAGGGCAAAAGAAAAATAAAAGAAGGAGTAGAAGAAGAGAAACAGCCAGCCAAGCATATAATTGACAGAAAATAAAAGATAGAGTAAGATACTGCAAACCTGGAAATAGCAGACAAATAATAAACCGCCTAAACTAGGCTGAACTCTCAAGAGTCCCCAGTGAAGTCGCCAGCTGTAGCGGGCTGGAAAATCACTCATTATAACACAATAAAGTCGCCATTGACGTTTATTTATCCCGTGAGGGGAAAGGAAAATATCACGAAAACCTTGGTTTAGGTTCGGGAGTTGGTTATGCGAGAGGAAGGTATTAGCACCCCTCGCATCCATCGTACTCGATGGGAACCATTTAGGTGGTTTTGGGTTTGTTTGCGCAGGTTTGAATTACATTTTCTGTCACTTGGCTAATCTCTACTCCGTTTCCAAAGAAATCAAAAGAAAATTTTATTATTATTTGAGTTTGACGGTTGTAGGAGCCCGCTCCTACGTATTCCCCGGTGCAATGGGAAACTCAATACTCACGTAGTTCTGATAAAAAATGTTTGTGTGGTTGGTTGATTTTAGCGGGTAACGTTCATTTCGTATTCCGCTGACACAACGACGCTTGTATGCTCTAATCAGAGGCTTAAGCTGTGTATGTGTCAGGGGAATAGATAAAACGTGTATCCATTGTAGAAAGAGTTGAATAACAGATGTTTCTTATTACGCATTCCGCTGATACAACGGTGGTTGTATGCTCTAATGAGAGGCTTAAGCTCGTATGTGTCAGAGGAATGGATAAAGCGTATATCCATGTTTTCTGAAAAGAAGTTTGAGTGTGTGGAGTTAATTTTAACGCTTATTTTAGAATGAGAGCAGCTTGAGTAAACTAGTCAACTGACCGGCTACCAAGACAACTCAGGGAAGAAAGAAGCAACTGCCAGATTCTCCCTTTTTCATTCATTAGTTTTTGTGAAAAGGTTTATTAATTTGATTATGAAAACAAAGTCCAAAAGGAAGAAAACAAGATAATAAAGAGAATCGCAACATTATAAATAACAATTACAATTGATATAATAATAAAGCGATAACTAAAATAAACAATGCATGAATGCAAGTGCTTAAGTAAATATGCTTGAATTAACATTGACATAATTAAATAATGTATGAATGCAACAAGAATGAATAGATACGATGCATAATTAAATAATGTATAAGCTAAAATAGCGTACAACGAATTAATTAAACATAACAATGCAAAATTAAATCAAAGTAACTGAGATGAGTTAAATGAATTGAAATAAAGCTAAAGAGCTGAAGACAAGCACAAGAAATAAAAATAAGCAATTAATCATAATTAAGCACTTAAGTAAATAAGCTAAAAAGCTAGAAAAGTGATTAAACAACAAGCTAAGGGAAGCATGAACATAATCTGAAATCAAACACGATTTGAGCAAAGCAAAATGGTCCAGTAAGCTAAAAAGCTCAAGCCCCAAATAAGTGCTTATGAAAATAAGCTAAAGAGTGATTAATTAAGCTAAAAAGCTAAAGAATAAGCTAAAAAGCAAAAATAAAATCTCAACTAAGACAAACAAAGGTCAAACATGATCTAAGCATAACAAAATGGTCCAGTAAGCTAAAAAGCTTAAGCACCAAATAAGTGCTTATGAAAATAAGCTAAAAAGTGATTAAATAATCCAAAAAGCTAAACAATAAGGTAAAAAGCTTAAATGAAAACTCAAAGATGAAGAGCAAAATTTAAGCATATCAAAGTGACTAAAATAGCTTAAATAAGCTATTAGTCACTTAAGTGCTTTTGGAAATAAGCTGAAAATTAATTAAAATTAAGCTTCAGAAGGGGTGCAAATTACTCAGAAGTAGCAAAATATAGGGGGTGCAGATAGCAAGTCTGCAGAAGAAAAAAAAGTCAATAAAAGAAGATTCAGTGTTACGCTGGAAGTAAGGGACACGGTGGAACGCACATCCTAGAGCGCACGATGCATTCATTAATTGATCCAACGCTCATGACTTAAGCTGTTGATCCAACGGACGCGAGATAAACAAGCGATCCAACGCGTGATGAACGATCTGACAAACTGAGGGTGTATCGTGCGTCATCTTCAACCTCACGAAGAACAACAACAAGCTCGGCCAAAATTTGAAAATCCTCAAATCTTAACCAAATCGTGCGAAACAAAGCTCTATCCTGCTCGATTCTTCATGCTGGTCATGAATCCATCATTAGTTTCTCCAGAAAGTGTTTCAAGCTTGAGATATATTGAGATAAAGTTTGAGTGAAATTTTGAGAAATCACAAATTATGAAAGGTTAAGTACGATTATTGATTGGAAAGGGTTCATGGTGTCATTTGCTGATGAATGGTGTTGAAAAATGGCTGAAACTAGGACTAGAAACTCCTACTCCATTATCACATTTTTGGAAGTTTTTTTAGCCTTGAATCTCTCAAATTATGGGTTAGAGCTCGTGTTTTATGATTGTTTTGTGCTACTAGAAGTTATTAGAAGCTTATTTGATCAAGAATTTAAAGTTTGGAGGTGGTTTTGATGGATTTCGAATTTGAGAAAATGAGAGAAAAAAGTTGATGTTTTTGATGAATTTGGATCTGAGCTTCTGGCTGTCTTGCTGCGGCGCTGAGAAGGGTTTGTTGGTATATATATGGATGGATTTAGGTTAGAAATGAGAGAATGAGGGTAGAAATGACATAGTACAAAAATGTCTTATTTTGTGATTTTTTCAAAATGGATAAATGGGGAATTTTGGGTTGTACTATGATGAGATGGATATGAGGAAGGTTCTAGGTTACTAATGATAGGAATGATGAGGTGTCAATGATTGGAAGAATTTTCTTTGATTTTTGAACAAATAAGAAAAGATTAAATAACACATAAAAAATTACTGTTAAATACATAAAATAAATATGCATGATGATGGATGATGATTATGCAAAATGGTTATGGATTAAAAATGAGAAAAAAGGATTTAAATTTGATGTTAAAAAGGTTTCTTGAAACGCAAGTAACTAACTAAAAATAAATAATAAATAAGAAAATAAAAATTAATGGAAGGACAAAATGTTAAATATGGCCCTTTATGATCATGCCATGCAAAAACCATGCAAGAAAAATGATTCCATTTATTTTTGTGCCAACTTTGACTTTTTTAATAAAAGAAAATGACTTTGTTGACTTTTTAGTCACAGTTTTGACTTTGTTGACTTTTTCTAACAAATGCAAAAGTGTGAAAAATATCATGGGGCAAAATTAGGGTATGACAGTATCGAATCATGCTTGCATGATTTGATACATATCAGTCAAGATTTCAAGAAACTGATGTATGTATCGATACACACCCGTGTTTGTATCGATACATGGGTCAAATCTTTCATTTTTAACGCTAGTCAAAGGGTTTGTATCGATACAAATCATCAGTTGTATCGATACATGTCTGTGAAATTTTGCCCAAATTTGCTCAATTTCATTCTCTCTTTAAATAGCAATGTGGTGTGTCATTGTAATCAAAGAGAAATCAGTGAGTAAGTTCAGAAAACGCTTTGGAGTTTAAATTGAGTGAGAATTTGGATCAAAGGTTTCAATAAGAAGTTTGCAATCAAGTTGAAGTTTGAGTATGGGATCAATTCAATAAGAACTGCAGATTTGTGTGATAATGTTCGATACGGTTCGCGGTGAATCAGAATCGCGATCGGGTTGAATTGTGTTGAAGGTTTTGGGTTTCTCTCAAGGGTTCAAGATTGTGCGAATCTTGGAGTATCGACAATAAGAAGCGAATGACTCAGCTGGACGATCGGGTGCAGATTGGCACGGGTTTGATCGTTGGAATCAGAAGGAGAAGCTTCGTTGTGTGTTGAGGTTTATTCGCATAGTTTACTTTTGATTCATTATAGGGTTATAAGTGTTAATTGTAAACTGTGCACTTGTTGTTCATCGTTTTGATCAATATACTCTCAAATAACCCGTTTGGTTATTTGGGGGGAGACGTACTCGGCCAAACGCGTGGACGACGCGAAAGCCGGGGAACTCCCTAATCAAATGCTTGTGTCTTTCTCTCTTTCATCTTTTACATTTTAGTAATCGCTTTAATTTCGTGTCAATTGAATTTTTCGTGTTCGTACGTGTACACAAAAATTCAATTGGTTTATCTTGATTGTGATTGATTAGATTGGAAACCATAAAACTTGCTTGGGCTGTTTTAGTTGAAAACGTTTAATTTCGAATTATTTGATTCCAATCATTTCTAAGTCTTTTCATACGTTTAGGCTATATTACCTTTCCAGTGATCAATCGGGTGCAAAGAGACTACCGATCCGGTAGGTGCTTCCGCGCATACCGTTTGTTCCGACAATCACCGATCCTAATGGCATTGTCACTATTAAGCCTATGGCACAATGGACAGATGATGAAAAGAAAAAGGTCAATTACGATGCAAAGGCACAAAACATACTTATTTAATCCCTTGGGATTGAACAATTTTATCATGTGTCGCATTGTTCTACGGCCAAAGATATGTGGGATACATTAGTTACTCATTTTGAGGGAACTACTGAAGTCAAAATTTCGAAAATAAACACCTTAACTCAAGAATTTGAATTGTTTCATATGCAAGATGGTGAAACCATTGCGGATATGCAACAAAGATTTGTAAAAATCACCAACAAGTTACATGGTCTAGGTAAACCAATCACAAATCAAGATGCTACTAATAAGATTTTGAGATGTCTTAATAGGTCATGGCAACCAAAGGTCACCGCAATCAAAGAAGCGAATGATCTTACTACTTTGAGTCTCACAACCTTATTTGGTAAGCTAACGGAACATGAACAAGTGCTCAATTTGTTGGAAAAGCATGAGAAAGGTGAGAAAAAGGAAAAACACAACGAAAAGGAAAAAGAAAAGGATAAGAGGTCCATTGCTCTAAAGGCCTCCAAATCCAAGTCCAAAAAGGTTGAGCAAGTGGAAAGTAGCTCAAGCGAAGACGATTCCGATGATGAGGAAATGGGGCTCTTCGTTCGACGCTACAATAGATATGTGAGAAAGAATGGGATAAAACATTCCGATGACAATCTTAAGAAGTTTCGGAAAGATAGTGGTTACCGCCGGAAGAATGAAGATGCTAGGTACTCCAAGAAAGGGGTATGCTATGAGTGCGGCCAAGTTGGTCACTACAAGCCGGATTGTCCTAATCTCAAGAGAAAAGAGAAGGAGTCATCTTCAAACAAAAGGAGGAGCAAAGGAAAGAAAGCTTATGTTGCATGGGAAAGTGGAAGCTCTTCATCTCATTCATCATCAAGCTCTAGCTCAAGTGATGAAGACGAAATGGCTAATGTATGCTTCACATCTCATCATCACAAAAAGAAGGACAAAACTCCCAAAAAGGTAAACCAAAACCCCTCTAGCTCATATACCTCGTTAGAATATCATGACTTGCAAAATGCATTTGAGGACCTATGTAGTGAAACTAGGAAAGCTTTCAAACGATTAAAAGAGATTATAAAAGTTAACAAAGCTCTTGAAAAGAAAGTTTCCGAAACGGAAGAAGAATTGAATGCTTTCAAAGTATCACTATTAGAAAGGACTAGTGCAAGTCATAATAATGGTGATATAGTTGGTTGTGATAATTGCATCACTTTGTCAAAAAATATTAAAGCTCTCAAGGACAAAGTGGAAAATTCATCAAAACCTAGAGTCTATCATCAAGTTGATCCAAAACATTTTCAAAACACTTTGAAAGTCAAAAACAAAAATTCAAAAAATATTTAATTGGATCAAAAGAAGAATGACTCACATATCACTTGTCACTATTGTTGTTGTGAAGGCCATACCATTGCAAAATGTAAAGCTAGGAAATTGTTGGTACCTAAGGGCGTATTGCAATGGATGCCAAAACTCAACAAAACTTAATTGCCTCACCAATTAGGACCCAATGAAAATTGGGTACCTCTCTCTTATGTTTAATTGTTGTAGGAAAAGTGCCTTGATAGTCTAGAAAGGAGATGGTTTCTAGATAGTGGATGTTCAAGGCACATGACGGGTGATGCCTCGCTTTTTATTGAGTTCAAAGCAAAGAAGAAAGGCTATGTCACCTATGGAGACAACAATAAAGGCATTATTCTTGGTGTAGGTACTATTGGTAATCCCTCTACTATAACCATATCTAATGTTGTACTTGTGGATAACCTTAAGCACAACTTGTTGAGTGTTGCTAAGCTTTGTGATAAAGGGTTCATAATCAATTTCAAACCAACCTTTTGCATAATCGAAAGTAACAAGGACAAGAATGTGAGTCTTAAGGCTATTAGGCATGGAAATGTATACATGTTGGACCTAGATGATAATTGCCTAAGTGGTGCTAAGTGTCTCATGAAAAACTGGCACACCAGTATAAGATGTTGTACACAATGTTACAACACTTTTACCAGTTTTAAAAGACAAATTATAAAACAGTAAATAGTGCAGAAATAAACAAACACACAGTGATTTGCTAACCCAGTTCGGTGCAAACCGCAACCTACATTTGGGGGATACCAATCCAGGAGGAAATCCACTAATAGCCCTAGTTCAAAGTCTTACAGCAAACTCCTCGTTTACAACTTATCACCTAGCAACTATCCTTATGTCCTTCTACCTAGGAACTCCTAGGTATGAGTTCCCAACTCACTCCTTAAGCTCAACAGTACAGACAGCACTGTTGTTGATTCAATCACTATGGTGGAGACACTCTCCTAAACACTAGATCACTCTTACCTAAAGGCTTCGAGCAATACACAAGCACTAAGATCCAAACTCCTTGCTTAAAAGCTTTGGAGATGACACACACACAATAATTATCTCCTTGCTTAAAAGCTTCAGAGACAATCACAGGATACAACTCAATAAACACTCAATCATAAGCTTGCATCAATATGACACAAGAAAAGCTCACAAAATAACACAAGCAAAAAACCCTAAGACGGCTAAACTCATGCTTGAACACTTGCCTTCATTAGGTTTTTCGTCCTTCAATATATAGCTGGTAACATGGGCTTCAGAAGCTCTGACCCAAGAGAAACATCCAGCTCATAAAATAAAATAGAACCATATCTTTAAAAGATTTGATATGTTTTTAAAATAAATCTTCACAATAATTATTCCTAAAACAATCTCTGAGCAGAAGATCTGTTTAGGAAATAAAACCTTCCTTGATACACAAGCGAAGCACTGATGAAAGAGAAAAGATCTTCTCTAAAAATAAAACAGCGCGCATTAATGATACGCTACAGCTGGCGCGCTCACGTCAGGTTACGATGTTGTAACATTACATACCACATCCTGCCTAAATATTGTTTTACCAAAATGCAGCCAACATCAAATAGTCGACAAACTCCCCATTTGGCAAATTTTTGGCTAAAACAACTTGGGATCACACAGACAAGCTACAAAGATACAAATATCACTAACACTTCTTCACATCAACATAAACACACAAAAGAAGAGAAGCATAGCACATCTTCAAAAACAGTTTCCAAACATACGCCTTCATGGAAAACATTAGATCAGAATTTTGTTGTATCTATAGAGCATATCAGAGGCATACAACAGCGGAAACTCAGAAAACTACTTCGCCTTAAGTGATCACAAACATTAGCAAGGATGACACAAACATAATGTTTCAACATCCCATACAACATCTCCCCCTGCATCACATACATAGTACTTCTACTCCCCCTGAAATGATGCATATCAGACTATCATAGCAGGGCATGCATATATCATAACCAGCATACATCTACCAGAGAACATGATGTAACATCTACTCCCCCTTTTTGAAGGAAAATAGTAATGATAAAGCAGCGGAATTTAAAAATTTTCCTTTAGAGATCCTTACGAATGGGCATGAGTTTGTGTTTAGGATTTTTACCTCTTGTAGAAAATCCTTTTTTCTTTTCTTTTCACGAACGGTGGCCGGTCAATTCTTTGATCACGAACCGGATTGATCACGAGCGTTGATGACGAAGAACAACGCCTCTATCTAGTCCACACGAACAGGAACCTTCAAGAGAGTGCTAGCTCAAGAGGATGAAGGCCTTTTGTGAGTGGAGGCGAGAAATAAGGATTAGGGTTTTCTGTTTCTTAAGAAATCACTTAAGTGTATTTTTCTCAATCACAAAGGTTCTATTTATAGAACCAAGTGTCTTGTGCACCAAGACAAACTATTTGTCATTGGGCCACAATTATACTAAACCCTTTTAATTAAATAAATCTTTTAAGAAACGCACCCCCCCATGTGTCATGTACACATGAGTGCTTTCTATTCATAATAAATTCTGATACGCTTATTTAATTACCATGATACCCTTATCATACTTCCTTAATTCTCTGAGCTGCACCGTACCTTACGGTGTTCCAATTTCACACTAGCCTGTTCTTATGTGTGTGACCCTTGTAGGTTTCCATAACGTTGGCAATTATATTAAATCCTCTATTTAATATAATAAACAATGAGCGGTATCTAGCAACACATCATTGCTACCCAAGTTATGAGAAATTAACATGTGATCATAACATAACCTTAGTGATAATATATGCGTGTATAATTACCCCTTTGCCCCTTATGTCTATATTGAACACAAAGCATACTTGGTGTCATCTTTGTCCAGTTCAATATTGGGCCCATGACATTTATCCTGTTATGCAGGATTGACAAATTCCATCTAGGACACTACTGTCCCTCAGCATGCTTTATGAAGTACCCATTAACTGCCTTTATGGTCATCTTGTTACGGACAACGTTAGATCAGTAACAAAGCACTTGACTCCACATCTAGGGTACAAAGTGGTTTCAGGTCTAAGGGCGGTTTACACCATTATCACCATGAGAGTAACTTATGACACTTTGCATGTAGTACTCTCATAGCGGGTCAATCCGGTATAAATATTACTCCTAATATTTCTTATACCTATGTCAAGACTTGATAACTCCTTATCCCATGATCCATGAGATGCGATCATCAGTCTATCTTCATAATAGTCTTTATGCTTTAAGGTTATCCCTTTTCACCATAAAGCTCGACTACGGATACTTTAATAATAGTGTCCTTATGTTTAATAGAATCTCATGATTAAGTCACACTTAATATTTCTTTAAACAGACTATCTATTCTTGGGACTTCATTATTTTAGACTCCTACAAACATACTAAAGAAATGCCATATTTATATTCAAAGTCCTAAAGCAAATACTATGAAATTAGATTGGCTCTTAGGGCTTACTCCAACACTTTTAACCACAAATTTGACAAAGAAGCACATAATACCAGTAGACATAAACTGTAGCAGTTGAGTAGATAAAATGATTGTTGAATACCATTACAAATCATATGCACCGAGACATCAAGAGAACCTGCCCAGAAATCTGCTAAGTAATTTCTCATTGCACCACAGACGAACAGAACTCATGTCATAACATCTTGGAACAAGAACATTAGACCATAACGTTTTGCAGCAATATACCACGAAGGTCACAAGACATAAGGCATAAGCCTATACTACCTCCATCACATCAACCACATAGTGCACAGAGCTACTACACTTGAAGATAACACCATGAGATACATAATTCATCAAATATAGATCAATAGGGGATCTTGATCTTCCGTCTTCAGTGTGCAACCATAAATAAGCATGTACAAGTTACCCATATTTCTATGATTGTGACCCTTCTTTCACTTCTTTACAAAGACATACCAAAAACACCAAAGACATGCAGCAGCGGAATTAGGTTCACCTAGCCTCACAGAGAACATTAACAGAGAGAAGTAAACTCTCACAAACGAGTACCTTAGGAAAAATAAATTCCCAGTCACAATGATGTTTCAACATTTGATAGCACATCATATCACAACAGAAGTTGCAAGATACATCATGCATAGAAACTAGCACACTACTAATTAGAGCATAAGTTGCAAGATTATCAACAGGCTAGCTATCATACAACTAACACACACATATCATCACTACGCTCCCCCTTACTACCAGCATGTAGAGAAAAGTAGATTCTCGCACATAAGGAACATATACAAGGATAATAGTAGACACCACCAACTACCACAAGAATTACTACTCCCCTTCAACACCTGCAGCATTTGCAACACATACTCATGATCCCCTTCACTACTCAGTCTCATGCACATAGGCCAGACAGGCTACATGCAAACACATATCATACGCATTCTTCAATAGGCAAGCATGCCACAACTGAACTACAACTACCATCATCATAACCATCATGCATCAGTAGATAAATGCAAACATGACAGATAAACACACCAGAGGTTGGGACATCTGATAGCACATACCACGTATAATGGGAAGAAAGAATTTGTTTTGATTCTCCTTGGATAGCGAGCAAAATTAAGTTGGAGAAAAAAATGACAATTGCACGCCTACAGCTCATTAACTACTATAACTCCTCATGGAGGCAAATTCCCAACTTGCCCCTTAATTTTTCAAATTGAACAACATCAAGTGCTTTGGTGAAGATATCAGCCACTTGTTCCTTAGTACCTACATGCTCCAATGTCACAACTTTATTTTCCACAAGATCTCTGATGAAGTGATGACGAATATCTATGTGTTTGGTTTTGCTATGTTGAACAGGATTTTTTGAAATATTTATGGCGCTCAAATTATCACAGTACAATGTTATAACATCTTGTTCCACATCGTATTCCTTCAACATCTGCTTCATCCAAACCAGTTGAGAGCAACTACTTCCAGCAACTATAAACTCTGCTTCAGCTGTAGATAGAGCCACACAATTTTGCCTCTTGCTGAACCAAGATATTAAATTATTTCCTAGGAAGCAACACCCACCAGATGTGCTTTTCCTATCATCAGCACTACCATCCCAATCAGCATCACAATACCCGTACAAGTTTGAGTTTTCACAGTGAGAGTACATCATCCCATAGTCACATGTTCCATTGACATATTTCAGGATTCTCTTGACTTGATTGAGGTGGCTTACCTTTGGTTCTGCCTGCTACCTAGCACAAACACCCACAGCAAAAGTAATATCTGGTCTGCTTTCAGTTAAATACAATAGACTCCCAATCGTACTTCTGTACATACTTTTATCAACACTCACACCATTTTAATCCTTGGTCAGTTTCAGATGAGTGGGTGCAGGAGTTCTCTTGTGACTAGCATTATCCATCACAAACTTCCTAACAATATTGTTTGCATATTTGCTTTGAGAGATGAAGATTGTATCTTCCATTTGCTTAATCTGTAGGCCAAGAAAGTAGGTCAGTTCTCCTACTAGACTCATTTCAAATTCAGACTGCATTTGCTGGACAAAATGTTGAACCATTGTATTCGACATTCCTCCAAAGACTTTGTCATCCACATAAATCTGAGCAATCATGAACTTTCCCTTTTCTACCTTCACAAACAAGGTCTTGTCAGATCCTCCTTTCTTGTATCCTTGATTCACCAGGAACTGAGTAAGCCTTTCATACCAGGCCCTTGGTGCATGTTTCAGACCATACAGTGCCTTCTTCAATCTGTACACATGCTTTGGAAAATCTGGATCTATGAATCCCTTGGGTTGTTCAACATAAACCTCTTCATGCAAGTAACCGTTCAGGAACGCACTCTTAACATCCATCTGGTATAGCTTAAATTTTAGAATGCAAGCTACACATAAAAGTAACCTTATGGATTCCAATCTAGCAACAGGGGCGAAGGTTTCTTCAAAGTCAAGTCCTTCCACTTGAGTATAATCTTGAGCAACAAGTCTAGCCTTGTTTCTGGTAACAGTCCCCTTCTCATCAAATTTGTTTTTATAAATCCATTTGGTTCCAATAACATTCACATTGTCAGGTCTAGGGACCAAATCCCACACTTCACTTCTCTTGAACTGATTCAATTCCTCTTGCATAGCTTCAATCCAGAATTCATCAGTGAGAGCTTCCTTCACATTTTTAGGTTCAAACATGGACACAAAACAAGAATTTGCTATCACATCACTTGATCTTCGAGTGGTGATCCCCTGATCAGGATTCCCAATGATGAGCTCTTGGGGTGATTCTTCTGAACCCTAACTGATGGACCCTTGCTCTGAGTAGGTTGATCAACAATCTCCTTAGTAATTTCCTCTGGGATCCCTTCTTCACTAGCTACAGGTTCACTAGCTACAGGTTATTCTTCTATTTCCTGAACATCTATGAAAGGTCCTGATGTTACAACAGCTTGTTCAACATCATCACCTTTTTCAGTTGCCACATCATTTACAATTACATTGATGGATTCCATTACAACCTTGGTCTTTGAATTGTATACCCTGTAAGCTCTGCTGTTGGTAGAGTATCCAAGGAAAATCCCTTCATCACTTTTGGGATCAAGTTTTCTTCTCTGCTTTCTATCTGCCAGAATATAACACTTGCTTCCAAACACATAGAAATGCTTGACAGTTGGTTTTCTTTCCCTCCACAACTCATATAGAATAGCAGATGTACCTTTTCTCAAAGTCACCCTGTTATGTATATAGCAAGCAGTGTTCATTGCTTCAGCCCAGAAATGGTAGGGTAGACCTTTTGCATGTAACATAACTCTGGCTGATTCTTGAATTGTCATGTTCTTCCTTTCCACCACACCATTTTGTTGAGGAGTTATGGGTGATGAAAACTCATGTTTAATTCCTTCACTAGCACAATAATCTCTAAATTTTGCATTTTCAAACTCTCTTCTACGGTCACTTCTAATTCTCATAATTCCACTATTCTTTTCTCTTTGAACTTGAGTGGATAGAGTTTTGAAAACATCAAAAGTATCAGATTTTTCTCTAATAAAATTCACCCAGGTGCATCTGGTGAAATCATCAATAACCACAAATGCATACCTTTTACCTCCTAAGCTTTCAACTTGCATGGGTCCCATAAGATCCATGTGTATTAATTCAAGAGGTTTTGATGTTACCTGATGTTCCAACCTTGGATGCGACATCCTGGTTTGTTTACCCATCTGACATTCTCCACAGATACTTCCTTCATAAATCTTTAGTTTGGGAAGACCTCTGATTGCTTCAACAGTAACAGCTTTCTTCATTCCACTTAGGTTAAGATGACCAAGTTTCTGGTGCCACAGTTGAACTTCATCCTCTTTACCAAGTAGACATTTTCCTAGTTGAGCTTCTTCATGAGATACCCACAAGTAACAATTGTCTTTGGATCTGGTACCTCTCATTAAAATTTCACCTTCCTTGAAATCTTTATTAGACCAAGAGAAAAACATACCTTTCTTTTGTTTCTTCAGGAAGGTAGCACATTCTGTTCTGACATGTCCAAATCCTTCACACTCATGACATTGCACTTCTTTGACTGGTCCACTTTTCTCCTCAGGTCTAGTTTTCTTCACATTGTTTTGCTGTTTGTTGATGTCGAATCTAATGTTCTGCCCATTCTGTCTGGCCCTTCTGTCAACATGCCTTAGAACTTTACCAAATTGCTTTCCAATTAGAGCAAGAGCATCAGATATACTTTCTTCACCTTCAGCAGCAGTCTGGGATTCCTCATCATCATCATCATCATTTGAAATGAAAGCTACACTTTTGTTCTTTTTATCTCCTCGTTCATTGATAGTCATTTCAAAGGTTTGGAGGGATCCAACCAATTCGTCTACCTTCATATTAGCTATATCCTGAGCTTCTTCTATAGCAGTCACTTTCATGTCAAACCTTTTTGGTAGAGATCTAAGTATCTTTCTAGATAGTTTTTCATCAGATACTTTTTCACCCAGAGCCTCAAAGGAATTTGCAATATCAAGTAAATTCATATGAAAGTCCTGTATGCTTTCTTCCTCTTTCATCCTAAGGTTTTCAAACTTTGTTGTGAGAAGTTCAATTTTTGACATTTTTACCTTAGAAGTGCCTTCATAACATGTCATCAGAATCTCCCAAGCTTCTTTTGCAGATAGACATTTTTTGATGAGCGTGAACATATTTGTATCTACTCCATTGAAAAGAGCATTTATTGCCTTATTGTTGCTGAGAGCTGCTTCATCTTCTTCCTTTGTCCAATCTGCCTCTGATTTCAGAACACCTGTTGAGTTACCATCTTTGTCAAGAATCATAGGATGGTCCCAACCCTTCAACACTGCCTTCCAAATCCTGCTGTCAATGGACTTCAAGAACGCAATCATTTTTGACTTCCAATTATCGTAATTGGAGCCATTCAGCATTGGGGGTCTGCTCACGAATCCTCCTTCTTTGTCCATTTTGCCAGATAAAGCTCCTGAATCTCACCCTAAACAGGCAGGGTGCCTGCTCTGATGCCAATTGAAAAACTTGCACACCAGTATAAGATGTTGTACACGATGTTACAACACTTTTACCAGCTTTAATAGACAAATTATAAAACAGTAAATAGTGCAGAAATAAACAAACACACAGTGATTTGTTAACCCAGTTCGGTGCAAACCGCAACCTACATCTGGGGGATACCAATCTAGGAGGAAATCCACTAATAGCCCTAGTTCAAAGTCTTACAGCAAACTCCTCGTTTACAACTTATCACCA
Source organism: Trifolium repens (assembly GCA_030408175.1). NCBI lineage: Eukaryota > Viridiplantae > Streptophyta > Magnoliopsida > Fabales > Fabaceae > Trifolium > Trifolium repens. Next base: position 38,915,539 of record CP125842.1, on the reverse strand, counting down.
AGCAACTATCCTTATGTTCTTCTACCTATGAACTCCTAGGTATGAGTTCCCAACTCACTCCTTAAGCTCAACAGTACAGACAACACTGTTGTTGTTTCAATCACTATGGTGGACACACTCTCCTAAACACTAGATCACTCTTACCTAAAGGCTTCGAGCAATACACAAGCACTAAGATCCAAACTCCTTGCTTAAAAGCTTTGGAGATGACACACACACAATAATTATCTCCTTGCTTAAAAGCTTCAGAGACAATCACAGTTTACAACTCAATAAACACTCAGTCCTAAGCTTGCATCAATATGACACAAGAAAGGCTCACAAAATAACACAAGCAAAAAACCCTAAGACGGCTAAACTCACGCTTGAACACTTGCCTTTATTAGGTTTTTCGTCCTTCAATATATAGCTGGTAACATGGGCTTCAGAAGCTCTGACCCAAGAGAAACATCCAGCTCATAAAATAAAATAGAACCATATCATTAAAAGATTTGATATGTTTTTAAAATCAATCTTCACAATAATTATTCCTAAAACAATCTCTGAGCAGAAGATCTGTTTAGGAAATAAAACCTTCCTTGATGCACAAGCAAAGCACTATTGAAAGAGAAAAGATCTTCTCTAAAAATAAAACAGCGCGCATTAATGATACGCTACAGCTGGCGCGCTCACGTCAGGTTACGATGTTGTAACATTACATACCACATCCGGCCTAAATATTGTTTTACCAAAATGCAGCCAACATCAAATAGTCAACATCTCATAACAAAGAATGATGAATCTTGGTTGTGGCATAGAAGAATGGCACATCTTAATTTCGATTTACTAAATAAGATAGCTTCTAAAGATCTTGTAATCGGTCTACCAAAAATTCGTTTTTCAAAAGATCACTTGTGTAACGCATGCCAAATGGGTAAACAAACTATGGCTTCTTTCAAATCTAAAAAGTTTATTTCAACTACTAAGCCTTTAGAGTTAATCCATATGGATCTTTTTGGACCATCAAGGACCAAAAGCCTTGGTGGTAATTACTATGGATTTGTGATTGTAGACGATTACTCAAGATTTTGTTGGACATTATTCTTATCTAGTAAAAGCGATACATTATCCGCCTTTAAACAATTTGCTAAGATGATTCAAAATAAGCTAGACCTTAAGATCATTTCCATTAGGAGTGGTCATGGAGGTGAATTTGAAAACAATAACTTTGATAAGTTTTGCTCCAAACATGGCATTGAACACAATTATTCGGCTCCACGAACACCACAACAAAATGGGGTAGAGGAGAGGAAAAATCGAATTCTAGAAGAGTTAGCTAGGACTATGTTAAGTGGTCTTCCTAAGTATTTTTGGGCCGATGCGATAAGCACCGCAAGTTATGTTCTAAATAGGGCGATCATTCGACCTATTTTGGACAAAACTCCCTATGAAATACTTAAAGGAAGAAAACCTAATCTTAGTCACTTGCGCTCTTTTGGATGCAAATGCTTTATTTTAAATAATGGAAAAGAAAATCTTGGCAAATTTGATCCAAAAGCGGATGAGGGCATTTTCTTAGGTTATTCATTATCTAGCAAGGCATATAGAGTATACAATAAAAGGTTACAAATTGTTGAAGAGTCAGTTCATGTAAACTTTGATGAGACTTTTCCGGAAGAAAACAGGAAAGGTGATTTTATTGGTACAGGTGTCGACACAATGGACATTTTAAAGGATCAAGAAGTTGTTGGAAGTGATCAACCCTCAACGGAAGTTCCAAAAGAAAAGGACGATAAGCCGTCACCATCCAATGAAGACAAAGATGATGGAGGATCTTCTTCATCAAAGAATCATCATAAGCAAAGAGGAGCCGGTCTTGCAAAGGAATGGCGTACTCTAAAAGATCATCCCATTGACAAAGTCTTAGGTGATATCTCAAAGGGAGTGGCTACTCGATTTCAAATAAGAACAAGGCACGGTTGGTAGCTCAAGGCTATAACCAAGAGGAGGGCATTGATTATGAGGAGACCTATGCTCCGGTTGCTCGCCTTGAGGCTATTAGACTTTTATTAGCTTATGCATGCAATATGAACTTCAAGTTATACCAAATGGACGTTAAGAGTGCTTTCCTAAATGGATACATAAATGAAGAAGTGTATGTCAAACAACCTCCCGGTTTTGAAAATCACGAACATCCGGACTATGTTTTCAAATTAAAAAGAGCTCTATATGGACTAAAGCAAGCTCCTAGAGCTTGGTATGATATACTTAGAAAGTTCTTAATTAAAAATGGATATTCAAGGGGAAAGGTTGACACTACACTCTTCATTAAACGTAAGGGAAATGACGTCTTGTTAGTTCAAATTTATGTTGATGATATTATTTTTGGTTCCACTAACCCATCTCTTGTCAAGAGCTTTTCTAGTCTTATGCATGGTGAATTTGAGATGAGTATGATGGGTGAACTAACCTACTTCTTGGGACTACAAATCAAGCAATTAGAAGAAGGAACTTTCATATATCAAACTAAATATTGTCTTGAGTTGCTTAAGAAGTTTGGAACGACGGATTCAAAAATTATGGAAACTCCCATGGCATCAACATGTGCATTAAGCAAGGATGAAGAAGGTAAAGATGTGGAAATTACAAAATAGAGGTATAATCGGATCCTTACTCTACCTAACGGCATCTAGGCCGGATATTATGTTTAGTGTTTGCATGTGTGCACGATATCAATCATGCCCCAAAGAATCACACCTAAAAGCCGTAAAGAGGATTTTAAAATACTTAAAAGGAACATCAAACTTTGGCTTGTGGTACTCTAGGGGGAATGATTGTTCTTTGGTAGGTTATTCTGATTCCGATTTTGTCGGTTGCAAGTTGGATAGGAAAAGCACTAGTGGAACATGTCACCTATTTTGTAATAGCTTGGTAAGTTGGCATAGCAAGAAACAAGTATCTGTTGCTTTGTCAACCGCTGAGGCGGAATACGTTGCGGCCGGAAGTTGTTGTTCTCAAATACTTTGGTTAAAACAACAACTTCTCGACTATGATTTAAAACTACAACGTGTTCCAATTTTATGTGACAACACTAGCGCTATAAACCTCACAAAGAACCCCGTGTTGCATTCAAGGACTAAGCATATAGAGATTAGGCATCACTTTCTTCGCGATCATGTAGAAAAAGGGGATGTTGTTTTTGAGCATGTGGACTCGAAAAACCAACTTGCGGACATCTTTACAAAGCCACTTGCAACAGAACCCTTTATCTTTATTCGCGGAGAATTAGGGATCCTAGATATCTCTAACCTAGAATAATATACATTTGTACATGCACTTTATATACATATCATACTTCTTGGCAACTTGGAGTTTTATACAAAGGGAAGTGCATCAACACCCTACGGTACAAGGTTAAAAAGTATCATCTCAATCTTCTCTTCTTAAAACTTACACTCTTATGCCTATGTGAATGCTTTTCAAACATCAACATCACATATTAATTCTTTTCAATACATACATATGTTTGCTCATTTCCAAAAATTCTTGCTTTAAGATAAGTAATAATTCTTGAAGTCCATATGTATCAAATGGCAATGTATGAAATATTGATTAATTGATGTGTCTATAGCTTAACATGTTGCCTAAATACTATCCGTGTATTTCATTTCTTCATGAACATCGTTATATGATATGGCAACATGAAATTATGCATTTGTTGCATTGTTTTGTTTATTTTCGTCCCATATTTTGATATGTTGGTTGATTTAAAATGTCGATATGTTTCGATATTCATGCGTTGGTTTTGGTTTGTTATTCTACATTCCATATTTGTCATGAAATTTGGTATTCGTCATTGATATATTTTGGCATATCTTTGTATGTATTTATATTGATTAGGAACTTTCATCATATATGTGCATTTCGACAAATGTAAGTGCACGATATGACTTTGGTTGAAATTGTTTGAACATGATACTTCTAATAGACCCTTTTCTTCTTTTTGATATTGTCAAGGGGGGAGAGATTTGGATGCACAAGCTAAGGATGAATAGCTAAAAGAATTCTTGAATATTATCAACAATGTCAAACGCATTTATGGCATCAACTCAGGGGGAGCGTTGCTTATTGTTAGCCTTGATGTTTATTGCGTTTGTATACATATTGCTATTTTTATTGCATATTAGGTATAGGCTTAGTTAGCTTATGCATAGTTTTGACAATTATCAAAAAGGGGGAGAATGTAAGTGCACCAGTTCATCCTCATGTTTTAATAATTGTCAAAACACATGAAAATAGAGTAGAACATATTTTGGCAAACATTACAAATGACTTGACAGCGAAAAACTATTTTTAACACTTTGAAAAATTGTTTTTAGGTATTATGTATCGATACATAAACATGTGTATCGATACAAAGACTGATTTTGTGCAATTTGTATCGATACATATATCACTTGTATCGATACAAAAGTGATCTCTCAGAGGCAGATAGTTACCTGTGTATCGAATCATGCTTGCATGTATCGATACACACCTATGCCTCTCAGAAATCCAGAAACATCATGATGTATCGAATCATGCTTGCATGATTTGATACATATCAGTCAAGATTTCAAGAAACTGATGTATGTATCGATACACACCCGTGTTTGTATCGATACATAGGTCAAATCTTTCATTTTTAATGCTGGTCAAAGGGTTTGTATCGATACAAATCATCAGTTGTATCGATACATGTCTGTGAAATTTTGCTCAAATTTGCTCAATTCCATTCTCTCTTTAAATAGCAATGTGGTGTGTCATTGTAATCAAAGAGAAATCAGTGAGTAAGTTCAGAAAATGCTTTGGAGTTCAAATTGAGTGAGAATTTGGATCAAAGGTTTCATTCAACACAAGTTCATCATCTTCATCAAGTTTGCAATCAAGTTGAAGTTTGAGTATGGGATCAATTCAATAAGAACTGCAGATTTGTGTGATAACGTTCGATACGGTTCGCGGTGAATCAGAATCGTGATCGGGTTGAATTGTGTTGAAGGTTTTGGGTTTCTCTCAAGGGTTCAAGATTGTGCGAATCTTGGAGTATCAACAACAAGAAGCGAATGACTCAGCTGGACGATCGGGTGCGGATTGACACGGGTTTGATCGTTGGAATCAGAGGGCGAAGCTTCGTTGTGTGTTGAGGTTTATTCACATAGTTTACTTTTGATTCGTTATAGGGTTATAAGTGTTAATTGTAAAATGTGCACTTAGTGTTCACCGTTTTGATCAATATACTCTCAAATAACCCGTTTGGTTATTTGGGGGGAGACGTACTCGGCCAAACGCGTGGACGACGCGAAAGCCGGGGAACTCCCTAATCAAACGCTTGTGTCTTTCTCTCTTTCATCTTTTACATTTTAGTAATCGCTTTAATTTCGTGTCAATTGAATTTTTCGTGTTCGTACGTGTACACAAAAATTCAATTGGTTTATCTTGATTGTGATTGATTAGATTGGAAACCATAAAACTTTCTTGGGCTGTTTTAGTTGAAAACGTTTAATTTCGAATTATTTGATTCCAATCATTTCATACGTTTAGGCTATATTACCTTTCCAATGATCAATCGGGTGCAAAGAGACTACCGATCCGGTAGGTGCTTCCGCGCATACCACTTAAACGAAACATTTTGGAAAAACATACATTGTTTTTTAAGGGCACTTATTCAACCCCCCCCCCCCCCCCCCCCCCTTCTAAGTGATAGCCAAGTAGTCTAACACTTGTGGTTATGGTGGGCTGCAGCTTCCTCTTCTGTAGCCCATTCTACTTCAGGTTTCAGCACCCCCGTTGAGGTACCTTCCTTGCTAGCATAGGTGGGATGTTCCCATCCAGTCAATACAACTTTCCAAACTTTGCTATCAATAGATCTCAGAAAAGCCATCATAATTGGTGGATCCATTGAGCAAAGGTGGCATGTTCTTGTATCCTCCTTCTTTTTCCATAATGCCAGAGATTTCAGGTCCTGAATCTCACCCTAGAAAACAGGCAGGGTGCCTGCTCTGATGCCAATTGAAATTCCTGGCCCGCTATGCACGATGCTCCACTCGATGCTCTAGCACTGTGTCCGGTCTCACGCGTAATTATTCAAAGCGTATAAAAGAAAACAAATAAAGGAGACAAGTTATTTGTTAACCCAGTTCGGCGCAAACAGCAACCTACGTCTGGGGGATACCAATCCAGGAAGGAATATCACTAAAATAGTCCTAGTTCTAAGTTACCAGCAAACCACCAGTTTACAACTTATAACCTAGGCACTACCAATGACTCTTCTACCTAGGAACTCCTAGATATGAGATCCCATCTCACTCCCTTACAACCTTACAAACAGCAAGGATTTCAATAACTCAGTTACACAAAGATTTGGAGACACACTCCTAAAACTACACACTCGTACCTAAAGGCTTAGAGTGTTAAACACACCAAAAGTCCTAACTCCGTACTTCAAAGCTTAGGAGAAGGATCACACAATTACAACTCAAGAACACGTCCTAAGCTTGCATCAAGGTGACACAAGAAAGGCTCACAAAAACAAACACATGCAAAACCTAAATTCTTAGAAAAACACAATACGGCGTGAACAACAAAAAACTCCCTGAATTAGGTTTAGCTCCTTCCTTATATAGTTGGTAATATGGGCTTCAGAAGATTTGATCCAAGAGAACATCCAACTCCCAAAATAAAAATAAACCATATCTTTAAAAGATTAGATATGTTTTAAAATAAATCTTCACAATAATTTCTGAATCAATCTCTAAACAAAAGATTTGTTTAGAAAATAAAGCCTTACTTTACGCACAAGATATGATTCATGAGAGAGAAATATAAATTCCATAAATAGGAAACACGCATGCTTGGCGCGCAAGTAACACTTCCAGTGAGACGCTACAATGCTCTACGCAATGCTTGAGGCATCGGATCGCACATCTTGCACTAAGTTTATTTTACCAAAAATGCAACCAACACCAAAGGCTCAACACATTCCAACCTTTCATTCTTTTCCTCATTTTCGTGCTCTCACTCCCTAACCAGCCATAATCCAATTCCCACTCCTTTCTTCTTGCATGTTTGTGAAGATGAGACCTTTGTGTTGCAAGTATTAGTGTTGGAGCCAAGGAATGGAACAAAATCAAGAAATTTGGGAATATTGTTCAAGAGTCAGTTTTGAAGGATTGTGTTTGTAGCTGCGTTAGAGCTTAGAATCAGTGCTAAAGCTCCAATTCCAGGTGGGTTCTTCGGTTCTAAACCTTAGATTATTTTAGAAAGCTTAGTTTCCCCAAATATGCGATTTTGCATGCAAACTTAGGTTTAGGATCAATTTAATGGAAGAGCAAGAACAAATCCTAATTCTTGCTCCTATATAACTTATTTAATACTTTAAAACATGTTTTGAGAAAACCGTATTTTGCAGCAAAACAGGGTCTGTTTCTACTACGCTCAGCGTAGCGAGTACATACTCGCCGTAGCGAGATTCGTGCCCAGTATAGCTTGCTAAGCGAGTTCTTGACTCGCTTTGGCAAGTGTTACAGGTCGTGACATGAACTTCTCGCCGCAGCGAGGGTGAGCTCGCCGTAGCGAGTTTGACAGGGATAGAACCTGCATAAATTCATTTCTAAAAATTCTAACACTCGTTTTATGTCCGAATGCAACTTGGATTTCATAAACATGTCTAATAGTATTAAGTAGATTATATGGTCAGAGAAAAGAAGTATATTTATATGTATCAGTAACATGTTTAGGAATACCCTGGGGGAGATATATTGGTTAGAACTGTTTACTCATTGAATTAAATGGTATTTATATGCCATGTTAACGAATTCCTCTGAATTCTATCATTTTATTATGTGAGCAAACGCAAAGTCAGGCACCCGAGACCGGCTTGCCTCGGCGTGTCCTTTGAAGAGTAATTTGACAAGATAATAATAATTTTGTGTCACACTTTATTTTATTTAATAACACTATGTATTAAATCAGTTTTGTTGGAACAAAGTGGGTCTGACATAAACCTCTGAAATTTTAATAAATTTTGATGATAACAAAGTGTTAAAATTGCAATTGGTATTACTAATGATTGTTCTAGTGTGCAGAATTATAAGTTAAAATCCATTCAGAAGCACTATGAACAAAAGCAGAGAAGCCAAGCTAAGACGCTCTGAAAGCTTATCGCTGATCATCAGAAGTTTAAAAGTCAAGGTCTGAAGTTAGTGGCTCTAAGGACTAAAGCTAGACTCTGAAAAGCCTCAGAAGCTGAAGACCATAAGAAGTTACAACACCAGACTCTGAAGCCAAAGGAATTTACGACACTCAAGAACTGACGGGATCAGAATCAATGATTGAAGAACAATCTACTTATGGTCTCTGTCATATCCACAGGAAGGAAAATTCGTTGGTACAACGTTAACCTTATCCATAAGTGGAGCGCAATTGAGGATTGTACAATCGTACTATTATTACTCAAAATGGTTGAGTGATATTTCAAAAATGCAAGGTAGTGGAATTGGATTTTTTTCTATAGAAGGCACTACACAACTATCACTTGTACGATTGATTCCAGCTGGCACCTTATCTCTCTGCAACACTCATTCCCATTCCTTCATTATAAATAGAAGACTCAAATGGAAGAAATGACTATTGAACTACTGTTCTATTATTGCGTCTAAGACTCTGAAAAGCTCTGACTCAAAGTTTCTATTTGTCATTCATAGTCTTAAGCAATTTGTGTTGTATTTTGTAAACACCTCTGATAGTATATCAAGTGTCCATTAACATTCATTCTTAACTTTCATTATAAATAGAGATATATTGTGTTTTATCCGCTGCAAAAGTGTTTTTATTTGAGAAAAAGTTTTAACTTTCAAAACACAATTCAACCCCCCCCCCCCCCCCTTCTTGTGTTTTTCCACCTTCAAGTTTAACTTAGATTATTACACTATCTAGGTTCCCCCGGCGTAGTCGCCATTAGGAGGGTAGTAGGACTCACTGAGGCTTAGAAGTCTCACCCCACTCCAAATCAATTTTTTTTAGGTAAACAGGTTAGTTGGAGCAAGGACCAGGTGGAAGTTGATGATGGGAGTCGTGCTTGGATCATCGGATCAGAAGATTTTTATTTTCTTCCTTGCTATAGTTATTTGTTTAGTAATCTTATTCATTCTTCTCCGATGTATTATTATGTTGGATGTAACTCTTGTAGTCGTTAAAGTTGTAACTTAATTAATTATTCAGTAATTTTCCTGCACTCAGATCCATTTATTTATGTCATGACTAAATATTCTAGATATTTTAGTTGGGGCGTTATAATTCGTATCAGAACAGGTCGATCCAGTATCGGACATTGCCATGAGTCATAACAACTCTTTCCTAAGTAATACGGATCCTTTGGATCTGGACTGTTTACGCTGAAACCATCGCGTGCTGAGTCTGATCAGCTCAGTATTGTGTATGGTAGGCAAGGTATTATGGTTGAGAACTAAAGTGGACCCTGGAGTTCAAGCAGTAAGATCGCAGTGAAGGTACACTCAAGGAGCAGTCGTAGAAGAAATTCTAATAAGTGGATATCGGAACGGTGGCAAATGGTGCCACTGGAGTTAGAAGTAAAACTGGGGAATGTAAGGAAGCAGTTGACAAGCTCATAAGGGGTAAGCGCAGTCTGGTAGGTGTACTAATTTTGTGACGTAACAAGTCAAAGAGTAGAGTTTTAACTTCAATTTCTTCTCATATCCCTCTGATTTAATGCATAACCCTCTCCTCCTTTCGTAATTCCTCTATACGTTCCATTCCTTTCTTGAACTAGAAGCTCATAAATCTACCTATTCTTTAAAATTGGCAATGAAGTGTGTGTACCTCCTAAAATACGAGCTGGGAGATGACTGGAAGGTTAGGGATGTTTGGAAAATGGGATGAACAACAGAATCATTTTCTTTCACTCTTTCTCACTCGTTTAGCGAGCAAGCATCCGCTGCAGCGAGCGTAGCAGGCTGAGTATAGCCTTCCTATTAGAAGCCAATGATTATATTGAAACTCTTAGGAACTTAGCCGTACTAGTTTAACGAATTAGAATCCTTATAGTTCGTATCTGTACCCGAGAAAACACATTATGTTCAACCACTCATAGGGTTCTGAATTAGCAACCCAGTTGTTGGATATTTGGTGTTGGCATCATTTTTGCAAAAGACAAATATACAAGCAAGATGTGCAAGATGTGCTATGACATGTTCCAACATCTGGATACCTGTCCAGGTGATGTTTTTTCGCGCTTACTTGGCGCCTGATCTATTTATGGAATCCTCGCTATTCTACTTGGAGTCCAAGGAATATATTTTTATTCAGAATCTCGCATTGATTATTTTCCATATCACGCTCATTTGCTAAGGAAATGTGAGATATGATTCTGAAATATACAAGGTGGATTTGTAGGTGAATGAAGCCCATGCATGGTATCCAAGTCCATGCAAGCTCACCTTAAAACAAGAACAAGAAACCTAATTTCTTGACTGAAGCCGTCATTATTCATAGAATATTATTAGGGTTTTGAGTCTTGTTCATTGTGAGCCTTTCTTGTATTTCCTTGATGCAAGTTTAGGACTTTGTTTATTGAGTTGTATTTTGTTAACTTCTCCAAAGCTTTGAAGAACAGAGTTAGTTTTGTTCTTTGAAACTGTTTTCAAACCGCTATTATAAAGCATCAACACAGGGTCTGTGTTTTGAGTGGAAGTGAGATGGGATCTCTGCTCTAGGAGATTCCTAAGGTGAAGTCAAACAATAGTGTCTAGGCGATAAGTGTTGGACGGTGGAGTTTTGCTTTGAACTAGAACTATCATAGTGGATTTCCTTCCTGGATTGGTATCCCCCAGATGTAGGTTGCGTTACGGACCGAACTGGGTTAACAAACCTCTTGTGTTCTTTATTACTTTCTATCAATTTTAGTTTCTTTTTATTTAGGCAAAATTACATTTTCGGTCCTTTATCTTATTTTTTTGTAATACTTTGGTCCTTTATCTTTTATCTGTAACATTTTGGTCCTTTATTTTATTTATTTGTAACACTTTAGTCCTTTATCTTTTATTTGTAACATTTTGGTCCTTTATCTTTTATAACATTAACATATAACTCCTTTTTTCATATTTTTTTAATTTAAAAAATGCTGAATTTTATTTTTTTAAATACCTTTTAATTAAAATTAAATAAAACTCATAATTTTGATGAATATGTTCATCATCTTCATATATTTTTTCATATTTTCATATTCTTTAAAGGACCAAAGTGTTACAAAAAAATAAGATAAAGGACCAAAGTGTTGCAAATAAAAGATAAATGATTAAAGTGTTACATAAAAATAAGATAAAGGACCAAAGTGTTACAAATAAAAGATAAAGGACCAAAATGTTACAAAAAAATAAGATAAAGGACCGATAATGTAATTTTGCCTTTTATTTATATTAACTGTCAACATAATGCTTCAACATTGTTCTCAACGTCTCAAGTGTTGAAACATTCGATAGCACATCTGATAGCTGACGTGCCAGGAATTTCAATTGGTATCAGAGCAGACGCCCTGCCTGTTTTTGGGTGAGATTCAGGGAGATAATTCTCTGGCAAGATGGACAAGGAAGGAGGAATGGTGAACAAACCACCACTTCTTGACAGTTCCAACTATGACTTTTGGAAATCTAGAATGGCTACCTTCATAAAGTCTATTGATAGCAAGACCTGGAAAGCTGTGTTAAAAGGTTGGGAACCACCTGTTGTTCTTGACAAAAATGCGAACAAGACTAATGTTTTGAAACCTGAAGAAGAATGGTCCAAAGAAGAAGATGAGGCTGCTCTAGGGAACAATAAAGCCTTAAATGCACTCTTAATTGGAGTTGATAGAAGCATGTTCAAACTCATCAAACCATGCATCGTTGCAAAAGATGCTTGGCGCATTCTGCAAACAACCCATGAAGGGACCTCTAAAGTTAATATGTCTAGACTTCAACTACTTACAACTAAATTTGAAAACCTCAAAATGAAAGAGGATGAGAGCATACATGATTTTCACTTCAGTATCCTTGACATTGCAAACGCATTTGAATCTTTGGGTGAAAAAATGTCTGATGAAAAGCTTGTAAGGAAGATTCTCAGATCTCTACCTAAGAGATTTGACATGAAGGTGACATCAATAGAAGAAGCTCAAGATATTGCTACAATGAAGGTTGAAGAATTGATAGGATCACTTTTGACGTGTGAGATAGCTATCAATGAAAGAACTGATAAGAAAGCCAAGAGCATAGCCTTCGTCAATAATGTTGAAGATGAAGAAGCTCAAGGGCACTTGGGCACTGAAGAAAGCATAACGGATGCTCTGGTGTTATTTGGAAGGCAACTCAACAAGGTGATGAAACATGTTGATGGGAGGCATAAACCTGATGGGCAGAACATTCGATTAAACATCAGCGAGCAACAAATTAATTTGAAGAATACAAGGACTGACGAGAAGAGTAATCAACCTAAGGATGGTCAGTGTCATGAATGTGAAGGATATGGACACATTAGACCAAAATGTCCTACCTTCCTTAGAAGCCAGAAGAAAGGACTGGCTGTGTCATGGTCTGATGGTGATAGTTCTGAAGGAGAATATAATGGTGAATCTGCAAAACATGTCACTGCCCTAACTGGATTGCATATATCATATGCTGAATCAGATGATGATGGTGTGATGTCCTATGATGATCTAGTTGCCACTTACAAAGACCTACTCATTGATCATAATGAGGTTCGCAGGGTTCTGGAGAAACAGAAAAAGACAATTAGTCAACTTCTAGCTGAGAAGAACAGTCAACCAGACAAGTTATCAGAAGCACATAATGAAGTGACTCAATTGAATTCACAAATGAATGAGCTGAAGAAACGTGTCAGTCAACTAAACCCTGACACTGATTTCCTTGAGAAGATGTTAGGTGAGGTACCTACCATAAGGACTAACTCTATAGAATATGACTACAAGACGCTGAATAAACTTCAACAAAATCAGGAAACTAAGTTCAAATCTGATGAAGAAGTCATCAATCCATATACCGGAGAAAAGATGCCTCAACATCACATTCAACATCAAGACAAATATCCCAAACCTAATCCAAGGCAGCATCCAAATTCTCATTCTCATGGTCGTAAACACAATAGAAGGTCCAGATCGTGGGTTTGTCATCATTGTGGTAGAAAAGGTCACATTAGACCTTACTGCTTCAAACTGTATGGGTATCCTGATTGGTATCATCAACCGGAATACGGCTCTACTGCCCAAAGTGTCAGGAAAGAATGGAAGCCAGAATCTGAAGAAATAGGACTGATAGCTCACACCTCACTCAAAGTCTCATCTAGAGAAGACTAGTACTTTGACAGTGGATGTTCTAGACACATGACTGGAGTTGAAAAATTCTTGAACAATGTAAAATCTTACAAAACTAGTTTTGTGACTTTTGGAGATGGAGCTAAAGGTGAGATTATTGGAATTGGAAATTTGATAAACAATGAGTTACCAAAACTAGAAAATGTGTTGCTTGTAAAAGGATTAACAACAAACTTGATCAGCATAAGTCAACTGTGTGATCAAGGGTTGAAAGTAAATTTCACAGAATCTGAGTGCTTAGTAGTTGATGATGCTGGAAAAGTGCAAATGAAGGGTGCAAGATCAAAGGACAACTGATATCTTTGGGTCCCTCAAGACAGTGTGAGTCTCTCAACATGCTTGAGTAGCAAAGAAGAAGAGGCCAAGCTGTGGCACCAGAAGTTGGGACATCTCAATCTTAGAGGAATGAAGAAGGCAATCTCAACTGAAGCAATTAAAGGACTGCCAAAATTAGAAAATAATGTTGACAGTATATGTGGTGAATGTCAAATTGGGAAACAAACCAGAATGTCCCATCCAAAGCTTCAACATCAGGTGACGTCTAGGGCACTTGAATTACTCCACATGGATATCATGGGTCTAATGCAAGTGGAAAGTCTGGGAGGAAAAAGGTTTTCTTATGTTTTGGTTGATGACTTTACAAGGTTCACTTGGATTAACTTTATCAAAGAGAAATCAGATATCAGATACCTTTGATATTTTCAAAAGCTTATGTTTTCAACTTCAGAGAGAGAAGAATAGTGTTATTATAAGAGTCAGAAGTGACCATGGAAGAGAATTTCATAATTCTAAATTCACAGATTTCTGTTCAAATGAAGGAATCAGACATGAATTTTCCTCACCTATAACACCTCAACAAAATGGGGTAGTTGAGAGAAAGAATAGAACCCTTCAAGAATCTGCAACGGTTATGCTACATGCTAAACATCTGCCATATTATTTTTGGGCTGAAGCCATGAATACAACTTGCTACATAAACAATAGGGTAACTCTAAGAAAAGGTACCTCAACCACCCTGTATGAATTGTGGAAAGAAAGAAAGCCCACATTAAAGTACTTTCATGTGTTTGGAAGCAAATGCTACATACTGACTGACAAAGAACCAAGAAGAAAGATGGATCCTAAGAGTGAAGAGGGGATCTTTCTGGGATACTTAACGAACAGTAGAGCATATAGAGTTTACGACTCCAGAACTAAAGTTGTGATGGAATCTATAAATGTGGTAATTGATGATCTTCACACAAACAACCCAACTGATGTTGAAAGGGATGTTGAACCTTCTGGACCTCCAATAGAAATTGCTGATAATGATAGGGAAAATGAAGATCACAATGAAGAACAACTACCTGAACCAACAACTGCAAGGAAAGGTCCCTCAGTTAGAGTCCAAAAGAATCATCCTCTAGATCTGGTAATTGGAAATCCTGACCAAAAAATTACAACCAGAAGATCCAATGAGGTAATCTCTAACTCATGTTTTGTTTCCTTAATTGAACCCAAAAATTTTAAGGAAGCTCTCACTGGTGAATGATGGATAGAAGCCATGCAAGAAGAACTCAACCAATTTAAAAGAAGTGAAGTTTGGGACCTTCTCCCAAGACTTGAAGGTTTCAATGTTATTGGAACCAAGTGGATTTTCAAGAATAAGTCTGACGAAAATGGGATTGTAACTAGAAACAAAGCAAGGTTGGTTGCTCAAGGATACACTCAAGTGGAAGGACTTGACTTTGATGAAACCTCCGCACCTGTTGCTAGATTGGAGGCTGTAAGATTGTTATTGGGAGTTGCATGTATTCTCAAGTTTAAGCTGTTCTAGATGGATGTGAAAAGTGCCTTCTTGAATGGATATCTTCAGGAAGAAGTATATGTTGAGCAACCTAAGGGATTTGTAGAACGTGAATTTCCAAATCATGTCTATAAATTAAAAAAGGCACTCTGTGGATTGAAACAAGCACCAAGAGCTTGGTATAAGAGACTGACTCAATTCCTCACCAACCAAAGCTACAGGAAAGGAGGATCAGACAAGACTCTGTTTGTAAAAGAAAATGAAGGTAACCTTATGATAGCCCAAATATATGTGGATGACATAGTGTTTGGTGGAATGTCGGATTAGATGGTCCAGCATTTCGTTCAGCAGATGCAGTCTGAATTTGAGATGAGTCTAGTAGGTGAACTGTCATATTTTCTTGGACTACAAGTCAAGCAGATGGAAGATTCTATATTCATCTCACAAAGCAAGTATGCCAAGAACACCTGCTCCCACACATTTGAAGTTGACAAAAAATGAAAAAAGTGTTTTAGTTGACCAAAGTCAATACAGAAGTATGATAGGAAGCTTGTTGTACCTTACAGCCAGCAGACCTAACATAACTTTTGCTGTAGGAGTTTGTGCCAGATACCAAGCTGACCCAAAAATGAGTCATCTGACTCAGATGAAAAGGATATTGAAGTATGTCAATGGAACCAGTGATTATGGCATTCTATATGCTCATGATCAAAACTCCAAGTTGGTTGGTTACTGTGATGCAGATTGGGCTGGAAGTGCTGATGATAGAAAAAGTACTTTTGGAGGGTATTTCTTCCTTGGAAATAACTTGATTACTTGGTTCAGTAAGAAACACAATAGTGTGGCTTTGTCTACAGTTGAGGCAGAGTACATAGCTGCTGGAAGTTCATGCTCTCAACTAGTTTGGGTGAAACAGATGCTGAAGGAATATAAAGTTGAACAGGATGTTCTAACATTGTACTGTGACAATCTTAGTGCAATAAACATCTCAAAAAATTCTATTCAACACAGTAGAACAAAACATATTGACATTCGTCATCACTTTATCAGAGATCTTGTTGAAGAAAATATTGTGACTCTGGAACATGTTGCTACTGAAGAGCAAATTGCAGATATATTCACTAAGGCATTGTATGCAAAACAATTTGAGTACCTAAGGGGCAAGTTGGGAATTTTCCTGCATGAGGAGTTATAGTAGTTAATGAGCTTTAGGCGTGCAACTGTCACTTTTTCCCTCTCCAACTTATTTTTGCACGATATCCTAGGAGAATCAAATCAAATTTTTCCCATTACACGTATTATGTGTTATCAGATGCCCTAACATCTGATGTGTTTTATTTGGTATGTTTGCATTCATCTACTGATGCCTGATCGTTCTGATGTTTGTAGTTGTAGTTCAGTTGTAGCATGTTTGCCTATAGAAGCATGTGTATGATATGGTGGTTACATATGGCTTGTCAGGCCCATGAGCATTTATAGTTATGGTGTGTTTGCATATAGCTTGTCTGGCCTATGTGCATGAGACTGAGTAGGAGTATGTGCTGCAAATGCTGCAGGTGTTGATGGGGAGTAGAAACTCTTGTGGTAGTTTGTGGTAGCTACTGTTATTCTTGTATGTGCTCCTTATGTGCGAGAATTTATTTTTCTCTGTATGCTGGTAGTAAGGGGGAGCGTAGTGATAATTTGGGTGTTCATAATCTTGATAGCTAGCTTGTTCATAATCTTGCAGCTTATGCTCTGATTAGTAGTATGCTAGTTTCTGTTGTTGATGTGTGAGGATGTGTTCTACTATGATAGTTTACTACTCTTTGTTAATGTGCTATGTGAAGCTGGGTAAACCCAACTTCATTGCTGCATGCTTCTGGTGTTTTTGATATGTGGTTGCACACTGAAGACAAAAGATCAAAATGCTTAATTATGTGCACTACGTGGTTGTTGTGATGGAGGTAGTATAGGCTTATGCCTTATATATTGTGACCTTCATGCGATATTGATGGATCATGGTTATGGTCTGATGTTTTTGGTTATGATATTGTGGATGAAAGCTCACATGCATTCTGTTCGTCTAAGGTGTCATGTGAAATTGGTTAGCAGACTTGTTCGTCAGCTTGTGTTCTCTGGATGTTTATGGGCTCTTGCCCTGGATAATTTGTGCACCTTTGTGTGCTGTGGCTAGTAACTTATGGTATTCTGCACTCTACTATTTTACGTTATGGTACTATTATCTATGCATGGAGTTTATTTTGCCAAATTTTGAGAGTGTTCCCGTTTTTTATGAGAATGTTCTTTTCTTTTGAAATTTTTCTTAAAACAAAAGGATTCAATATGACCATACTTGCAACAATATGAGCAATTATATCTTTGTATTTTTTGATCTTTATGATGAACAAAAAAACTTTCACATGACTTTTATATTTGAAAAGTTCTACAATCTAAACTAGCTTTGTCAAAAACTAATACTTGTGATTCCTTTATATTTTGAAAAGTTTCTATAGATTTTACAGAGTTTGTTTTGTCATTTTTTAATTCTAAAACATCTTCTTTCAAAACAACATTATCTTCATGGATTTTAGAACATTCTAGAAGTTGATTAGTCATTTGTTTCTCATTGATAATATTATGTTGTTAAAACATTTTCAAATGAGAGTATTGCAATTCTTGAATAGTTTTAAAATATTTGTCATTCAAGATTTGTAATTTTTTATTTTCTTTCATAATCTCAAATAGTTGATTTTCTAGAAATATAAACTTTTGAGATAAAGAGTTTGAGTCATTTAGAAGACTATCAAATTTAACTTCCCTTTCTATACATAAAGAACAAGGTTTAGAATTTTTTACCTCTTCATTTACCATGAGACATATGTTGTCCTTTTCTTCTAGTTGTGAATCATCAAAGTCACATTTTTTTGCCATCATGGATTTCTTCTTGGAAGTGAGCTTTCTTTGGGCTTTCTTGTTATGAGAACATTTACTTTTGGAATGTCCCTTCTTTTTGCATTTATGGCATGCACTTTGATTAGTAGGTTTTGACATCACTTCTTCCTGAACCTTTTCCTCTAACACTGTTAAGTGCTCAAACCTTAGAGCCAGGCTCTGATGCCAATTGAAGTGGAAGAAATAGTCACAAGAAACGGGGGGTTTGAATTGTGACCCTTTTAAAATTTAAACCTGCACTCTTCAAAATTAATCTCAAGTGTATACTTGGATAAATGTTAGTGAAATATATAAAACTACCAGTTCGGAGAATGTTCTCTGAATGGTCTCTGCTGCGTGAGAATGTAAATAAAGTGGTATCTGTGATGTGTGTATACAGTAAATAAAGAGTTAAAGGTAAGAGAGATGCACACACAAAAGTTATACTGGTTCACCCAAATCCTGGGCTAGTCCAGTCCCCACGCTTGTGAGTTTTCCACTATGCTCTTTGAGATACTACTGATCTCAAATACAAATCTTCTTTGATCCAAACCAAGATCAAAGACCTTAAGCCCTACAAGCTTAAATCTACCCCAGCCCTACAAGCTAGTAAGGGTGTCACTCAATTAATAGTTACGTATTGACTTGAGCCAATCTTTCTTTTACAAAGGAATTGGTTTCGGATCTAAGCTTAAACACAAACTCAAAACTAGTTTGAGAAGCTTTACAAAATACACTCAATACACTCAATAATATTTGATCCAAGAGGTTGATAGAGTTGGAGTGTGAGTGGTAAATGAAGAGACAAGGATACAACCATTTGAAAGTGAGTTGTGTTGAAAAGTGGCCTCTTAAGATATTTGCTTGTAGAACCTCAAAGGTTGGTTTGAGAAGCAAATACAAAACACTCATATAACAGAAGTATAGATGAGAATGAAAAGCATGAGTGTGAGTGGTAAAAGAAGAGTTTTGTGACTTGTTGAGAAAAACAAGTGTTTGATGATTTGTAGCTTCAACTCTTACTCTTCAAATGATGCCAACCATGCTATTTATAGATGGAGAGGTTCTTATGATATTTGAACTTCAAATATGGCAGTTGAGAGTGTGGAAATAGCTGTTGTGAGATGGGCAAAACAGTCCATTCAAATTTTTACTTTAAGTAAGCTTGGAGACCATTCTTGTTATGGTCTCTGATATGTGGAGATGTAGGGATATCAGAGGAATCTTTTTTGCCAACTGTAATGAGCTGTTTCTGATGATATATATGTTGCAAAACAATAGCCCATGTGTGGAAATAGCTTTTGGATAAGAATGTAGCTTGTAGGCAAAATCTGGGAGACCATTCTCATGTCTGCTGGAGACCATTCTCCTGACTGCTGGAGACCATGCTTCTTGTGCAAGAAAGAAAGCCAACGAATTTCTCTAGCTGTTGCAAGCTGTATGACAGTTGTAAAACACTATTTGAAACCTAGCATAGCAACTATTCATGAGTCCTTGCAAGGACAAGTGAATAGTAAAGACTTGGACACTTGTATGGATAAGTGAAGCTTCTCTTTCCTTAGCTTGTACTTGCATCAGAATTTTAAGTCCTTGCTGCATGCTTTGTCTACTTCTCATTGGTCTAAATTATTTCTTTAATGATAATCTTGGAGACCATGAAGCCTTGTTAATAATTGTGAGCTTTTTCTTCCTTAAAAGCACTTTCAAGAATCAAAATGTATTCCTTGCCTTAAGTGACTTATTCTTGCTGTTGCGATTCTTGAAATAACTCCCATATAAAAATTCATTCATGTCTTGTACCAAGTTGATTTATAGAAAAGTGATTATCCTTGAACACGCAAACTTGGGAGACCATCCTGAGAATGTTCTCCTGACTTATAAATATTTCAACTTTTGAAATGATTTCTTCTTCAAAGTTGATTCTTGTCATTTTGCTGAATTGATTTGAATGCTCTTGAGGGAAATGGACTGTAACATCCCTAAAAAAAAATTAATTAATAGAGAAATGTTAATTAAAAAGAATATAATTGGGGCTTAATTGGAAATTAAGTGATAAAACCAAATTCTTTTTCTCACTTTCCCCTCTCTTGAGCCTCCCTCTATTACTTCTCTAACCCCCCCACACATTTTCACATTTTCTATATATATTTATTCCTATGCTATGACCAAGCAAAACCCATTTTCATTTTCTACAAACACAAGTTACTGAAAAGTCAGCAACTTCCTTCCACACCTTCTTCTCTCCCTCACGCCAAACCCACTCATTCCTTTTATTCATTTTTCTTCAATCAACAACCAAACACCTTGTTCTCTTAATTTTCTCTCACACACCCAACAACAAGAACAAGGAGCCAAATGCTTTCAACTTCTTCCTAACCCAAACCCATCACCAACACCTCTCATTTATCATCTTTGACCAAGAATCACATGCAAGTGGAGAATCATGCTCTTTGGTTCCTAATCTCCTCCCTAAGGTAAGGTTCAAACTCCATCCATTCTTTATTTCTTTAATTTCGTGCTCCCACTCTAATTCTCAAATCTGAAATCATGTTGCATGTGTTTGAAACTGAGTCCATGGGCTGTTAGTGTTGTGGTAAAAACCAAGGAAGTGAACAAACTCATGATTTTGGAGATTTATGCAAAGGAAGGTCAGTTTGGAGTCATGGGAAAACAAGAGAATGTTTGGAAATTCTCTCACCATCAAGCTTCTGAGTTTCAATCTCAATTCCAGGTGGGTTCTTAGGATCTTTAACCTTAGAATAATTGTAGAGCTTAGTTTTCCCCAAATATGATTTTTGCATGCAAGCATAGGGTTAGGAATCAAATTAAGGAAAGAGTAAGAATAAATCCCAATTCTTGCTCCTATATAATCTATTTTACAGTATAAAACATGTTTGTAACAAGTTGCATGGAGATTGTAGGTGAAAATTGGGAAAAATCACACTTTTTGCAAAAATAGGGGTTTTACTGCTATGGCTCGCCATGGCAGGCATATTTCTCGCCGTGGCGAAGGTTTGTGCTCTGTATAGCTCGCCATGCGAATTTCTGGCTCGCCATGGCGAGAATTACAGGTCCTGACACGAATTTTCGCCATGGCGAGTGAAATTCTCGCCATGGCAAGTTCAACATGAAACAAAATCTCGCCATGGCAAGATCAGCAGGTCAGAACCTGTATATTTTGAAAAATTCCCAAATCGCTCGTTTTATGTCCGAATGCAACTTGGCTTTCATGAATATGTTTAATAGTGTTAAATTGATTATATAGTCAGAGAATAATATGTTTATTTATACGTATTAGTAACATGCTTAGGATACCCTGGGTGGGATATATTGGTTAGAACTGTTTAAACTCATTGAATTAAATGGCACTATGCCATGGTAATAGAACTCCTCTGACTTCTATTATTTACTATGTGAGCCAACGTCGGAATCCGAGCCTCTGTTTCGGTAGTACGCAGAGTCAGACACCTGAGACCGGCTTGCCTCGGGTGACCTTTGAAGAGTAATTGACAAGATAATAATTTTGTGTTACACTTTATTTTATTAATGACTAATACATTTATATGTAAAACAGTTGAACTTAGATTTTTACACTATCTAGGTTCCCCCGGTGTAGTCACCATTAGGAGGGTAGTAGGACTCACTGAGGCTTAGTAGTCTCACCCCACTCCAAATCAATTATTTTAGGTAGACAGGTTATTCGGAGCAAGGACCTGATGGGAGCCTGACAGTTGGAGCCGAGCTTGGATTGTCGGACTAGAAGATTTCATTCTTCTCCTTGTTATTATTTATCTTGTTTACTCAGAAACTTTTGTATCATTCCGCTGTATTTTCTATCAGTTTATCACATTGTATTAGAGACAAGTGTAAATCCTCTATTTATTCAGTAAATTATTTGTACTAAGATCCATTTATTTATGTCGTGACTAAATATTCTAGATATTTTAGTTGGGGCGTTATAATTGGTATCAGAGCAGGTCGATCCAGTATCGGACCGTACAATGAGTCATTTCAATCCTTTCCTAAGTAATACAAACCCTTTGGATCGGAACTGTTTACGCTGAAACCATCGCGTGCTGAGCCTGATCAACTCAGTATTGCGTATGGTAGGCAGGGTATAATGGTTGAGAACTGAAGTGGACTCTGATGTTCCAGCTTTAAGATCGTAGTGAAGGTGCAATTAAGAAGCAGTCGTTGGAGAAAGTTCTGATTACTGGATGAAGTAACTGTGGCAAATGGTGCCACAGGAGGAGTGGTGCAAAACTTGGACGTGGTAAATGGATTGAGACCAGTAGTAAGAGGTAAGCTCGGAGGGTGTAATAAATCAGCTGACGAAATGTGAAGAGTAGATTGTGTCTGGCGAATTAGTAATCTTGTGAGGTAACAAGTCCGGAGTAGAGCATACTAGGAATAGAAGTGTAGCTTGAAGGAATGCTAGCGTACACTGGAAGGTGTAGTGAATAACAGTATTCAACTAACACGGTGTGTCAGGTAAACTCCCTGAACCTAGAAGTAACCCCACCTTATTGAGAACCTAATTATCCAAGATTAGTGACCCGAGTAGCACCCCGCAACAATAGGAAGTAAACCAAAATTCATCCTAAACATTTAGTTAATCATTGTAGCCGAGAATTTCACCCATGTTAGGAAGACTTTGATCGATCTCATCCATGTCCCATTAACTCCTAAGATTCCAACTTGACTAGGCTATCCCAAGATTATCAAGCCTTAAATGTTCTCAATGGAATGAGTACACCGTTTCTTCCAGAAACCAATAGTTATACTGAACCACTAACGACTTAGCCTTAACTAGTATTGTGATTAGAATTCTCTCTTAGCAATATTGTACCCAAGAAGACGCATTAAGTATTACCACTTATACGTTCCTAAAATTAGTGACTCAGTGTAGTGGCCCAAATATGTATTTTTGTTATAGGGATTCAAATCGAACTACCTAGACTAGAGGAACCATACTAGTACACAAACCCATGTCAATAACCCGTCAATGTCGACCTATTAGACTACACTTTAGAATGCCCGCAACTAAGTTAAGTCGACATTACATTCGGAACAGTGTTCCTTCCATACCACTAAGGGCTAAGTTTTATTTAGTATAACAATTAGAACTTCCATCTAAAACAACACCAGTCTTTAGCAGGAAATCGACAGACTTTAGAAGCCAAACATTGACTAGATTGGCAGTTAGAGAATCACTTGTAACACCATGAGTCACCTAAGCTAGTTATAGAACACTATCATCGATTAATTAGAAGTCAATAATAGAACCTTGCTGCATAAGTTTAACCATGCCTCACAACAGAACTGAATTTCCCCTTAGCACTACCGTTATCGAAATAAGTTATTAAAGACCGTTAAATTAAGTATCCAAAAACTAGTAACCCATCACTTCTGACCAATTAATTACCTCGATAAGAATTGCGGAATCTTAGCACCTATACCTTAATATTTTCTTATCGCAAACTTATTAAGTAAACACTTAAGATAACTTTCTTTAGATGTCAGTAAGAAGGACCAGCCTATCACTGTATACCAGTAGTCGCACCAAACCTTTGTAGATTAAGTTTTAACTAGTGTAACAGTTAAGGATTACCGTTAGTACAATCAGTCGTCAAAGTCGATCCGTAGTTGCCTTGTCATTAGATAGCTTAGAGGCCGGAAACTCAGTTCCATGTTAGGTTGACCATTCAATATACGAATTCATACATTTGAACCAGTTAGTTAAGGAATCAGTAGGATTAGTCAACCGTCCTTTGAGAATTGTCGTTTAGTCATCATTAGACTAGTAATTTAGCACTAGGGACCAATTAGCAACCCGGTTTGAAGATTAGAATTGACCAACCATATTTGACCGCTACCTAAATACCAATCAGTTAGAATACCATTTAGTAAATTCACCTTAGATGCCATAAGAAGTAGAGTCAACGTTTCAATGCGAAACCAACCTTAAGCTAGACAGTAGAAGACACAACTTGATAAGGTTAACAAATACGAGACAGTATCAATAGAATCAACCGCTTAGACCAACCCGTTAGATATTAGCTACCCGAAAACAAGTAGCTATGTTTGAATTTAGCATCAGCCAGCCACCCGACACTTCTCCTTATTCAGACCTTTCAGCCGAGTACTATTTGAACCAGCTGAACCTTCCCATAAGAGCTTGTCAACAAGAAATCTGAGTGAAGACTTAGTTGTCCCAACCTGAGAGAATTAGAAGAAGTAGAATTGTGGAACATGAGTTTGAACCCATTGGGAGATGAATCTTCAATTTCCTTTTTAATTATAAGGACCCTCATTCAGCTAATTCGTCGAACCGACCACTGTTCAATTCTATGTTCACAAGACTTGGAACACCACGGAGGTGTGTACTCTCTAACTTGTCTGATTATGCCTCAGATGATTAATTTATTTCGTGCTTTAAATACTTGTCAGTCAAGTACCATACACAAGTTCAATTATGATGCAACTTTCCAAATTCATGGACGTCACTCCTACGTAACTTTATTCAATATTTTCAGTCTTCAGTCATGTCGTTAGTAACTCCATCATAATCGTGGAAGTCAGTTACTCTTGAGAAACCACGGATAAGTTAGGTTCAATTTCTTGCTCGTTGGTTGTAGCGGGCTGGAAAATCACTTCCATTTTTCATACAATGAAGTCGCCATTGATGTTTATTTATCCCGGAAGGGGAAAGGAAAATATCACGAAAACCTTGGTTTAGGTTCGGGAGTTGGTTATGCGAGAGGAAGGTATTAGCACCCCTCGCATCCATCGTACTCGATGGGAACCATTTAGGTGGTTTGGGTTCGTCTGCGCAGGTTTGAATTAAATTACTCTATCGTTGGCTAATCTCTACTCCGTTTCCAAATAAATTAAAAGAAAAAGTTTTTATTAGTTGAGTTTGACGGTTGTAGGAGCCCGCTCCTACGTATTCCCTGGTGCAATGGGAAATTCAAAACTCACGTAGTTCTGATAAAAAATGTTTGTGTGGTTGGTTGATTTTAGTGGATAACGTTTATTTCGTATTCCGCTGACACAACGACGCTTGTATGCTCTAATCAGAGGCTTAAGCTGTGTGTGTGTCAGAGGAGTAGATAAAACGTGTATCCATTATGAAAAAGGGGTTGAATAACGGATGTTGCTTATTTCGCATTCCGCTGATACAACAGTGCTTGTATGCTCTAAATAGAGGCTTAAGCTCGTATGTGTCAGAGGAATGGATAAAGCGTATATCCAAGTTTTCTGAAAAGAAGTTTGAGTGAGTGGAATTAGTTTTAATGCTTGATCAGGATGAGAACAACTTGCGATCACTAGTCAAATGTCTAGGATCCAAGTCATCCGGAGCGGAAAGAAGCAAATGCTAAATTCCCTCTTTTTCATCCTTGCTATTATGAAAATCTTGATTTAATTTCATTAAGATAGTATTCCAAAAGGAAAAGACAAAGGTTGGTTAGTTTTAGAGTTTGATTAAGATGAGAACAACTTGCAATCACTAGTCAAATGTATAGGATCCAAGTCATCCGGAGCGGAAAGAAACAAATGCTAAATTCCCCCTTTTTCATCCTTAGTATCATAAAAATCTTGATTTAATTTGATTAAAGAAAGTGTTCCAAAAGGAAGAGACGAAAGTTGGTTAATTTTAGAGTTTGATTAGGATGAGAACAACTTGCGATCACTAGTCAAATGTGTAGGATCCAAGTCATCCGGAGCGGAAAGAAGCAAATGCTAAATTCCCCCTTTTTCATCCCTTATTTATTGCAAAAAGTTTGATTAAGTTTGATTATGAAAAGTCAAGTTCAAAGACAAGAATGTAAAATAGTGCGCAAAGTTAAATAACAATGACAATCGATATAATAATAATGCGACAATTAAATGTGAATGAATGCAAGTATTCAAATGAGAATGCATGAATCAACATGATATAGTTAAATATGCATGAATGAATCAAGAATGAATGAGAATTGATGATGCATAAAAATGCATAAGCTAAAGTAGCGTACAATGAATTAAATATCATAAACATGCTAAATTAAATCAAAGTAAATGAGATGAGTTAGAATGAATTGAAGTAAAGCTAAAGAGCTGAGGACAAGCATAAGAAATAAAAATAAGCAATTAATCATAATTAAGCACTTAAGTAAATAAGCTAAAAAGCTAGAAAAGTGATTAAACAACAAGCTAAGAGAAACAAAAGCATAATCTGAAATCAAACATGATTTAAGCAGAGCAAAATGGTCCAATAAGCTAAAAAGCTTAAGCACCAAATAAGTGCTTATGAAAATAAGCTAAAAAAGTGATTAAATAAGCTAAAAAGCAATTAAGTAGGAAAATGACTTATGAAAATAAGCCAACAAATTTAGATTAAAGAATCTGGAAAATTAATTATTTTAGTGCTAAAAAGTGATCCAAATAAGCTAAAGAGCTTTTGGTTCAAATAAGCACTTATTGAAATAAGCTAAAAAGCACTCAAGTTGAAAATGACTTATGAAAATAAGTCAACAGTTTTAGATTAAAGAATCTGGAAAAATTAATTAATCTAGTGCAAAAAAGTAATCCAAATAAGCTAAAGAGCTTTTGGTTCAAATAAGCACTTATTCACTTTTAGGTTTAAAATCACTTAATCAAAAATAATCACTTAAACAAGTTAGAAAAAATTCACAAGTGAAATTAACTACAATATAAGCATAAACAGTTACCTAATAAGCTTAAATAAGCTAATAAGTCACATAAGTGCTTTTGCAAATAAGCTAAAAATCACTTAAAACTTAATCAAGGGGGGGTGCATTTTATACAAGCGCGGTAAAAAGTAGGGGTGCGAAGAGCAATTCTGTGACCCAGGGCCCAGTCAAACAAAAAAACAGAAAGTCAAAACAAAAAATATTTATTGCGGACGACCTTACCCGTTATCATGCACCATCATGATCTGGTCCGTCTGATCTAACGAAAGGAGAATCAAACGGCTCTATTCAAAAAGGAACGAACGCTTCAGATGTGTCCTCAGAACACGCGTAATCCAACGGACGCGATTAAATCCGGGCAAGCAGGGGCTATAGCGACGGAATTCAAGGCTTTAGCTACGGAATTCAAACTTTTACCTACGGTCTTCATCTTCCTCATCATATGAAAAATTCAAAAATCTCAAATATGGCTCAAAACTTGCGAAACAAAGTTCTAATCCACTTGTTGTTTCCTCCTGGTCATGAATCCATCATTAGATTTTGGTTTTGATGCTTGGAACATAGATCACGAAGAAAGAAAGTGATGAACACTCAAAAATGGTAACGTGAGATTTAGATCAAATTGACTCAAATTGAGGATGGGAATTGCTTTAGAGGATGTTTATGAAGTTATTGGTGTTGAAAAACGATAGAAACAGAGGCTAAACGTTACTACTCCATTCTCACATGTTTGGAGGTTTTTTGAGCTTTGAATTCAAGCAAATTTATGGGTGAAAGCTTATGTTTTATGATTGTTTTATGCTACTGGAAGTTATTAGAAGCTTATTTGATCAAGAATTTGAAGTTTGGAGGTGATTTTATTGGATTTCGAATTTTGAGAAAAAAGAGAGAAAAGTTGATGAATTTTTGGATGATTTTCTGACCTAGGGTTTGTTGGTTGCGCAGCTCAAGTGATTGGAGGTTTATATATGAATGGAATTAGGTTAGAATCAATGAGAATGAGGGTAGAAATGGTATAGTACAAAAATGTGATTTTGTGATTTTCTTGTTATGGATCATGTAGAATTTTTGAGTTGTACTATGGTGATGAGGTGTAAATATGGGAATGTTATAGGCCTCTAATGATAAGAATGATGATGTGTTAATGATTGAAAGAATTCTTTTGAATTTTCTTTGTTTTTTTGGACAAATAGCAAAAAATAAAAAAATCACATGAAATAATAAAAATGAAATATTGAAAAATAATATGAAATGCATGATGTTGCATGAGGATTTTGATTCCAAATCTAATATGAGAATGATGTTGATTAGAATGAAAAATAATGAAGAAAAAAGATGTTACTTGTTCATGAAGTAATCTAAAAATAATGCATGAGAAAAAAAATGCAAAAATGAGAGAAAATTCCAAAATAATGAAAAATATGGAAAAACTAAATGAACAATGAAAAATATTTTTTTTAGGAATTTTTGTGAAGAAAATATGCATTTTTATGTATTTTTGTGGAATTTATGCAAAAAGGGCAAAATGGGAATAAAAAATATATGAGGCAAAATTAGGGTATGACAGCTGCCCCTATTTAATTAGCTTAGACCATAAGAATGCGAATAACCTCGGTATTCGTATTCTTGTGGTAAAAGATAATTAAATACAGAATGCCCTAATTTTGCAGGAGCATGAGTGATGATGAGAGGAACGAGTAAACCTGCTTGGTATCTTTGGTATCCTTATCTCAGGATTTCTTCTTGAATGTGAACCATCGCCTCAAAGGTGCTTAGATTCTGCTGAATACCCTTATTTCAGGAGCCGCTGTATCTGAAGGAGCTAACGCCAAAACCAGGAGTTGTACGTCCTTGAGAAAGATAGATGTAACACCTCGGTGTTGCATTTGAAGAGAAATCACCACCCTCAGGCCTACGGATTCCACTGAATGTCCCTATTTCAGGATTCTGTATCTGAAGGAGTTAACGCCTGAACCAGGAGTTGTACGTCCTTAAGAAAGATAGATGTAACACCTCGGTGTTGCACTTGAAGAGAAATCACCACCCTTAGGCCTACAGATTCTACTGAATATCCTTATTTCAGGTTTTTGTATCTGAAGGAGCTAACGCCTGAACCAGGAGTTGTACGTCCTTGAGAAAGATAGATGTAACATGTGAAGACAAGCTTCTAGATTGAAGTGCTTTTGACGAAGACAAATATGTGAAAAGAAGAAAAAGATTGATTATGCTCAAGTTCTCAATGTTGAAGAATTTCAATTATATCTCATGAAGATGTGATCAAGTTATGGGAAAAATCATAGGTACAATATGCAATTCATTATTATAAGCTTTAGATGCTCACAAACTTTAATCTAAACCTTTATAAAGTTACTATAATAATGTTGCATGATTTCCATCCGAAAAATGTGTTAACTTAGACATTTTTCAAAGATTTAAAGGTGTAAATCGATTTACCAAGGGAGGAAATCGATTTACACACTCCCTGCCTTTTTTAAGAAAAACTGTCAGCACATTTTACATCAGAGGTTCTGTCCAACAGATGTAAAAGGTTTGTACTGTTGCCATGCAACGTTTGGAAAATTTTGAAAACATAACTTTTTACATCGCACAGATGCAATGTTATGATCCTAGAGCCCACCTAAATGTTAAGTCTAAAATTAAATAAGTAGTAACTCATCAATATTCTAGAATATTCTAGAATAAGTTTGTTAGCATTTTGGTTATTAGTTTTGTTATGGAAACTCCTATATAAACTTGTATTAGCTTATTCAATGATTATGAAAAATGAGAAATTAGTCTATTCTTCTTATCTTCTTCTTAGGAGGCTTCTCTACCCTCGAAGTAGAGTAAATCTATTTTCCCAACCCTAACATTGGTGCTTTCATTATTGATCTCTTTCCCGCTAAATCAATGTCCACAATGAGGATTCCAATTTTTGATGCTACAGAAGATGCTTATTGGTGGGTGTTGTGCACTGAAAAATACTTAAAACTCTGGAGTACACCAGAGACATTGAAGATGACAGTGGCTCCATTGGTATCCATGTCATCGGTGGGTGGATTGGGACTCATTCACAACAGTATTTCTCTGGCGATTTAAGCTTGAGTGGAGAGTCATTCTACCATTACCAGATGATGAAGAGGAGTTGGAGGACGAACCACAACAATTGGTGCAAGGGGATAGCATTGGTGAACAACCAACAATGGAGGACGAAAGAATTGATGGTTTTAATCAATATTCCTCTTCTATTGAGGTTGCAGGTTCACCATTAAAAGGTAACGATCTTAACAACTCAATGCTTGATGATGTTCCGATAGAAGAAGAAAACCAGGTGGATGATGGGTTTGAAGATCGAAACTCGACAACTGAAGACATCGACGACATTACGACTCTCCCGATAAGTCATCGACGACAACGCAGTGATAAATCAAGGTTTGTCAATGAAACCTATAATTTTAGTTGTGTTGGATTTTGTTACCTTAGGGCCAAATCAAGCTAGAGTGAGGGACTCTACATTTAGGATGAGTTTGAATCCGTTTTTGAATGAGAGAAAGGTGATGCCCATGTCGGTATATAATAACTTAGATGTTGACATCACAGGAATTGAACATGATTCTAGGCTTGTTCCTCCTACTCAGATATATGACTGTAATGTTGAGAATTCAGGGACCTATGGCATCACAACCACCAACTGTTTGACAAAAAGTCTGTCCATGATGCTCCATTTCAAGGTGGATTTATGTTGTTTTGTTAGTAATTTTGTAACTCACAACATCACTACCATGTATCCTCATTGTGAGTTTGTCCCTCTTGCGGCAAACACTTTATCCTCTGCAATGTCACGGAGAAAGCCATTAGGGGGTGGTTTGTTCTCAATGGGATGTAAAATGGCTTCGCCGTGGGAAGAATTTGCGTGGCAGTGCTGTTCTCTTATTCACCTTATGACAACATCACCGCTTTGGTTAAAAGCAGAGGTCGGTATGAATCTTGCTTCATTGCGATGGTTTTCCCTTCTCCATGTTCTGCTGATACTGCTTGATCCACCTATACTCAAGCTGGACTTTCGCCGGCCTGCTAAACCACCAGATCCCTACCTTCACATAGAGGACGATGAATTTATGGTTCTACACAATCAATTGTTTCTGTTGGTGTTCACTATTGAATCACGGCTGCAAGTTACAAAGGTCATATGCAATGCGTTACAACAAGACTTGTTCCTACAACAATTGGGCTGCCCCCAACCCAATAATCTCATGGTAAGGTCCTCCACAAAACATGCAACGGTTCAGGCCATACAACTTGTCGCTATTTATGCAGTCACTGGTACTTTTATTACAATTCCATGTTTATTGAAGTTCACTAGTGATATGAATTTGAAGTATAAGAAAGGATTACTTAAGCCATTATTGACATATGATGTTGGTTCATATATGTTTGTTCAAAATCTTTTCACGCATGTAATTTCATGGTGTGGCTTTGTGAGGATGGTATACAAGCATTTTGCAATTAGTGAGACATGTGAATTGAAGTGGCTTTTGATTGAGATTGAGAGGAATAATTTGTCTACCAAATTAGTCACTTTATATTTGACAAACTCAGCATGCTCTAAATTGAAGGAAGTGAATGGCAGTGAATACATTAATAGGTATATCACAGTAGGTGTAGTGGCACCTTATTTACTAGTGAAAAATACCTTAATTGATATGGTTGTAGTTTGTGGAGGGATAAATAATATAGAAGGTGTTTTTCACATTGGGCTAGGAATGGCAATCAAACCATTTGTCACTCTTCGAAGAAGCACATGGGTAGCTCTAAATCTCTTTTGTAATGTTATATTCAACTATATTGTTGTTGATGATAATGAGTGTGAGAAGGCAACTTGGCTCAAAATTGGAATTTCATCAAAACTGGTTGTGAATATAGTCTTTGATCTTGAGGACAAGATCACTTTTAGAGAGGTTGGTAATGATATGATCAATGTTGTATTGCTTTCATGTTTGTTCACTAATATGTTTTCCAATGAGGTAATCATTTGTAACATCAAGGTTGTTGAAGCTGAAATGATGGAAAGAATTAGGCACAAGATGCTTCTGTCATCATGGAGTGATGCACTTGAATTTTACCACGTCCAAATTATGGATCCACTTGAAGTTGATAATTTGAGTTCTCAAATTTTCTTCACTCAGCACGAGGACTACTGCATAGGTGGTAAGGGTACATGGTGGTAAATTAAAACTAAAAATCAGCTTGCACAGGGTCAGTTTGAAAATGTTTATGCTTGGGATAATCCTTGTGGTGTTTCCTTTATTATCGGTACTGATATTAATGATCTATTATGTGTCATTCTGTTTATGAGGATACATGCCACTCATTCTTTGAAGCTTGGACAAATTATTTGGTCTTCTTCTAATTGTGTGTTTGCTTATATGGACCAAGTTAACAATGATGCACAAGTTCAAACATGTTAACAAAGGTGGGGCAGCATGCATCTACTTATGATTTGTTTCCAATTTCTTGTGCTCACTTTGAGCAATGGGATCCAGGTCAACAATTGGGTATGTCTACAATAGGGAGGTCCTTTCAGATGAAGCAGTGGGATCCAGGGAAATTTATCTCTTCAACAATTTTTTACAACCTTGAGGACAAGGTTGATTTTGAAGGGGTGGGTAATGTTATGATCCTAGAGCCCACCTAAATGTTAAGTCTAAAATTAAATAAGTAGTAACTCATCAATATTCTAGAATATTCTAGAATAAGTTTGTTAGCATTTTGGTTATTAGTTTTGTTATGGAAACTCCTATATAAACTTGTATTAGCTTATTCAATGATTATGAAAAATGAGAAATTAGTCTATTCTTCTTATCTTCTTCTTAGGAGGCTTCTCTACCCTCGAAGTAGAGTAAATCTATTTTCCCAACCCTAACATGCAGCAACAGAGGTAAAACGTTCTGGACATAATTTAAATAAAAGTCACGCCATTTTTCATGAAGCATTGTTTTGTTTCATTTGTTTCATTTGGAATTTTTTATTATTATAATAACAATTGCATTGCTTCATGAACAATTCTAAAAGTCTCTATATAATCATAATTTTTCTAAAATCAAATTATCTCTTTCACACAAATTTTCATAACAATTCTTTTGCCAAAATTATCACAAACTCTTTGAAACTTTTATACACACTTTCATATCAATAAAAGTTTCTGAGCACTTATAGTTTATTCATTCTGAATTGTTATATTGAGAGAAACATATTGTTATATCCAATATCTCTTGTACTCAAACTTGTAATCAAATTCAATAACTCTGTATTGTTGCTTGTTTTCCTAGTTTGTGAAAACAAGTGGTTTTGAGAGAAAGTGGGGTGCTTTCTCGTTGTGTTGTATAAGAATTTCACCATAGGGTTTGGTGAAGATTCTTGTTGTTAAAGATAGTGGGGTTGCTATCTTGTGTTGTATTAGGATTTTGTTAGGGAAGCCTTGGGGTAAGGTTGTCTTGTAACAAGTATTCTAATAGTGGAAAATCCTTCAAGGAGTGAAGGGACTGGACGTACCCTTAGGTTAGAAGGGGAACCTGTATGAATCTTTTGTGTTCTTTCTTCTTTCCCTTATCTCTTTATTTTTCAACACTTTATTCATATATTCATCACAACCTTTCAAGAAAAATAAGAGACACATTAGCATCTCTAAAATAACCGAAAAAATCTAAGAACCTAATTCAAAATCCTCTTAGATTGCACTCTTAAACTTACAATTGGCAGAATGGCTTCCGCAAATCCTACTTTTAGAGATGGTGGTAGTAGTAACAAACCCCCATTGTTTAGTGGTGAATATTTTGATTTTTGGAAAATTCGTATGAAGGCACATTTAGAAGCACAAGGAGATGATATATGGAAGGCTGTTGTAGAAGGTCCATTTGTTCCTATGAGTGTTGTCAATGGAGTAGGTACACCCAAAATCAAAAGTTCATGGGATGAAGATGATAAGAAAAAAGTACTCAATGACAAAAAGGCCATCAATATACTTCATAGTGCACTTAGCATGGATGAATTTTTCCGTATTTCAACATGTGAAACAGCAAAGGAAATATGGGATACATTGGTGGAAACTCATGAAGGAACCGCTGAAGTTAAAAGATCTAAATTGAACACCTTGAGTCAAGAATACGAATTATTCAGAATGCAGCCCGGAGAATCAATCGTCAACATGCAGAAAAGATTCGTGCATTTGACAAATCATTTAAAAGCACTTGGTAAGACTCTTACTAACGATGAACTTAATCTTAAAGTGCTTAGATCTTTAACAAGGGAATGGCAACCAAAAGTGACGGCAATATCCGAGAAGAAAAGTCTATCCAAAATGACTTCCGCAACGTTGTTCAGAAAACTTCAAGAATATGAGACAGAACTTGGAAGACTTGAAAAGCATGAGAATCAAGATAAGAAATCTAAAAGCATTGCATTAAAGGTTGATTCCAAAGAAAATGAAAAAGAAGATGATTCGGAAGAAGACGAGAACTTCATCCACCTTGTCAAAAGGTTATGTGAATTTTTTATTAATAATGATAATAATTCTAGCCTTGTGAAAAAGATGAATTTTTTTGACAAGAATGATGCATCTACACAAAATGTCACTTGTTATGAATGTGGGAAACAAGGACACATAAAGACAGATTGTCCAAAACTTGCGAAGAAAAGAAGTTTCAAAAGAAGAAGTGGGTCAAAGCCTAAAAAAGCATATATTGCATGGGATGATAATGAAGTAAGTTCATCATCCGACTCGGAAAGCGAAGAATATTCAAATCTTGCACTAATGGCATCACATCATTCCGATGATGAAGATGAAGAGGTTAGTAGTAAATCTTCTTCTTATGATAATGATTATCAAAGTGCTATTAATGAATTACTCAATGAATGTTAAATTCTATACAAAAAGGTGTCAACACAAAAGAAAACAATTCAATCTCTTGAAGAAAAAATTGACACCATGAAAACAAATTTTGAAATTGAAAAACAAAGTTTTCTTGAAAAAGAAAAACAAAATTTTGAAGTTGAAAAACAAAATCTTCTTGAAAAAGAAAAACAGAATTTTACATGCAAAGAGTGTGATTCACTTTCCTTCCAAATTGTCCAATTGAAAAGAGTTCTTGAAAGATATGAAAAAGGACAAGTTGGATTGGACAATATCCTTAGTCAACAAAGACGTTCTAATGATAAAAGTGGACTTGGTTATTCTAAATTTGACAAACCAAGTACAAGTAAAACTATCTTTGTTAAGACAATTGACCAATCCAACAAAGAGAAAGTGAATAAAGCACAAAAGGTTAGTCATCATCCTAAGAAGAGATTACCTAAAAAGAAATCCTATGTTCCTAGATATAGAAGTAATTTTGTTCCTACTTGTTTTTATTGTGGTATAAGTGGTCATACACCTAATGCTTGCGATGTAAGAAATTTTAGTGTACCAAGTGGGCATTATGTGTGGGTAAAGAAAGGAACTAATTATGAAGGACCCAAAGCAACTTGGGTACCAAACAAAACTTAATTTGTTTTGTAGGTTTGCTTGAAGACCACTACAAATCTATGGTATATATCTTGATAGTGGTTTTTCCAAGCATATGATGGAAGATATAAGCAAATTTTCAAATCTAGTGCTTAAAGCCAAGGGTTATGTCACTTATGGAGACAACTTCAAAGGAAAAATTCTTGGCATAAGCAAAGTTGGAGAACCACCTTTCACATCCATTAAAGATATTCTTTATGTTGAAAAACTAAAGTACAATCTTCTAAGTATAAGCCAACTATAACACCCCACGTCTATGTCTAGAATAAAACGTAGAAATATTATTATTGGCATGGAGTCATTATTATTACATTGAGAAATTCAAAGCACACGCAGGTGCTAAATACAACAAGATTACGAAATAACGGAAGCGAATAACATAAGTTCAACAGTACAACATGGATTAACTGAAATACAACAAAACACGGAATAAAAGAAAGCAAGAACAAGTGCAATCCTCCAAGCATAGCTGCTAGCACACCAACAAGCATACCTTAGCCAACCTGTTTATCTGAAAAAAATTTGTTTGGAGTGGGGTGAGACAACTAAGCCTCAGTGAGTCCTACTACCCTCCTATGGTGACTACACCGGGGAATCCTAATCAGTCATACATACTAACATATATCATAAACATAAGCATAAATAAAGGTGTAACACAAAAGCATATCTTATTCATTTTAACACTAGGACACTCTGAGGTGAGCAGGTCTCAGAGGCCTGCCATATCCGTCAACCGATTCGGTCACGGCATGAAGCTCACATAGTCATAACCTAATGGATTATCCCATTGGGAGTCCATAGTGCGATATAATTCGCTCTTAATTGACTGATACTAAATTGAGTTGTTACTACCATGAGTTTCCAAATCCCGGGGAACATACAAACTTAATTAAATCTAGGTTATACCCTAAGATCATCTGTGATTAACATTCTATTTAACATTATACCAGTCACATTTCTGCAATTTATCTATCTCAGATGAGGAAATAAAACGGGCGATTAAAACAGTTTGAAAATCAAAAGTTGCAGGCTATACTGTGTAAGCTCGCCTGGCGAGTTACCTGCTCGCCATGGCAGGTTTACAGGTCATTCTGGACAATCTCGCTATGGCGAAATGCTAGTCCGCCATGGCGAAATCCAGGTTCTGACCTAAACAACTCGCCTGGCGAGCAAGTGCCCGCCATGGCGAAGTTCTTCAGCCCAGAACCTTCTTTTCGCCATGAGTGCTCGCCAGCAATCCGCCATGGCGAGTTCATGCAGAAAGGCCCCTGTTTTGCGAAAATCATCAAGTTATCATAGTTTCACCTACATTCCTCATTTAAGATAGTGCAGAAATATAAAACATATAATATAAGATAGAATGGAGGGAAATTTGGGAGTTAATTCCCCTCACACAACATTTTTCTTAAATCCTAAGTTAACATGCATTTTCATAAATTTGGGGAAACTAACTAATCTATCCTAAGAACCCACCTGGAAATGAAGCTTTGAACTTGCTTACGAGCTTCCTATCAGCTACTGGACCTCACAGCTAGCCCCACGAACCCCCAGATCAGAATTTGAAACTTGACACTTGAAAGCTCTAACACTTGAATTTGTGAAATGTGAAGTGTTGTTGAATTGATGATTGGATTCTGAAGTTAGGGAGGTATTTATAGTGCTTTAGGTCTGAATAGAAACAGATTTACTTTGGTCTAAGATAC
The DNA here is from genome assembly GCA_030408175.1 of Trifolium repens. NCBI lineage: Eukaryota > Viridiplantae > Streptophyta > Magnoliopsida > Fabales > Fabaceae > Trifolium > Trifolium repens. The sequence continues at coordinate 38,878,482 of CP125842.1, read as the reverse complement.
TCATGCATGTATTTTGATTGGAAAATAGTGAAGGTTGTTGTTTTGTGGCTAAATTCAGATCATGTGAAGTGTATAGAGAAATGGTTTGAATTCAGGTACTGATTGTACAAAAGGAAGGGAATTGAGGTTATTGTTTGCTTGCAACATGTGAAAATGAGTGGGTATTTACATGTATGAAAAGGACAAGCTCATGTGAGTTTTTCTTGTTGTTTCAAGGCGTGGGAGAAGAGAAATGAGGGTGGAAGCATCTCAGATTTTCTGATGTAGTAAAATGAGGATGTTGTCTTGACTCTTAACATGCAAAGAGTGTGAGGTGTTGGGTAAAGGTGTGAGTGGAAGAGTGACTCATTGCAAGAGAGAGAGAGCTCACGTGAGAGGGAGGGAGGTGGAGGAGGGAAGTTTGAAATTCTTTTGTGTTAATTAAGTCTTAGTGAATCAACTTGTGTAAATGTGTAACTTAGGTTCAAGAGTAAATTCCTAATTGTACACATACTACACCTAATTTCCAAGAATTAATTAATTAATCACCACCACTTAATTTTGTGAAGACAAGCTTCTAGATTGAAGTGATTTTGATGAAGACAAATATGTGAAAAGAAGATAAAGATTGATTATGATCAAGTGTTCAAGGTTGAAGAAATTAATATGATCACATGAAGAGATTGATCAAGTTATGAGGTTTAATCATAGGTACAATATGCAATTCATTATTATAAGCTTTAGGTGCTCACAAACTTTCATCTAAGCCTTTCTAAAATTACTATAATAATGTTGCATGATTCACATCCAAAAGGTTTTAACTTAGAAATAATTTTCAAGTTTTAATACAGGTAAATCAATTTACCTAGTTATGTAAATCGATTTACTTGCTTCCTGCCATTTTGGGAAAACGATTTTTCAAAAGGGTAAATCGATTTACCCATTAGGGAAATCGATTTACCTAGTTCATTTTGTCAAATTTTTTAACGTTATTCAAAAGGGAAATCGATTGACTCCTTTGGGTAAATCGATTTACCTGTTATAATTTTGGAAAATTCTGATACGTTAATTACACCTTTTCATTATTAAACCTTTTCCAAAACATTGCCATTTTGGTCTCAAAAAGGTGTCTTTTCTTTCTATAAATATCTATCAGATTTTCTCAAAATAACTTAATCACTTTCATAAACTTTCTAATAACAATTCTCTGCATAATCTTTCATAAAAACTCTTAGAAACTTTCCTGCATATTTTCATATCAAACAAAAGTTTCTTGAGCACTTAGAGTTTATTATTCTGAATTGTTATATTGAAAGTGAAAATAAATTATTAGAATTTTGTTTATCAAAATTCTCTTGTATTCAAACTAATCATCAATTATCTGTAACTCTGTATTATTGCTTGGTTTCCTAGTTTGTGGAATCAAGTGTTTGTGAATACCTTGCTGTCCAGGATTGTTGGAAGCAAGAGAGTGAAAAAGAGAGGATTGTTCTCTTGTTTCACTTTGTAGGGGAATCACCTTGTTGTCCAGGATTGTTGGAAACAAGAGAGTGAAAAAGAGAGGATTGTTCTCTTGTTTCACTTTGTAAAGGTCATAGTGAAATCCTTCAAGGGGTGAAGGGACTGGATGTACCCTTAGGTTAGAAGGGGAACCAGTATAAACCTTTGTGTCTCTCTTCTCTTCCCTGCACTCTTTATTTTTCTTGCACTTTATTCATATATTCATCACAGACCTTCAAGAAAAATAATAATTACTACAACATCTCTAAAAAGTCTAAAAACCTAATTCACCCCCCCTCTTAGGTTGCACTCTTAAACTTACAATTGGCATCAGAGCAAGTTATAGGTAACTTGTTCCTAAAAGATTCAGAATGGCTTCCGCAAATCCTACTTTTAGAGATGGGGGTAGCAGTAACAAGCCTCCATTGTTCAATGGTGAATATTTTGATTTTTGGAAAATCCGCATGAAGACACACTTAGAAGCACAAGGAGATGGTATATGGAAGGCTGTTGTTGATGGACCGTTTATTCCTATGAGTGTTGTAAATGGTGTAGGCACACCCAAAATTGAAAGTTCATGGGATGAAGATGATAAGAAAAAAGTTCTCCATGACAAAAAGGCAATCAATATACTTCAAAGTGCACTTAGTATGGATGAATTTTTCCGTATTTCTCAATGTCAAACGGCAAAGGAAATATGGGATACCTTGGTGGAAACTCATGAAGGAACCGTTGAAGTTAAAAGGTCTAGATTAAACACTTTGAGTCAAGAATACGAATTATTCAGAATGCAGCCCGGAGAATCAATCATCAACATGCATAAAAGATTTGTGCATTTGACAAATCATTTAAAAGCACTTGGTAAGACTCTTACTAACGATGAACTTAATCTTAAAGTGCTTAGATCTTTAACCAGGGAATGGCAACCAAAAGTGACGGCAATATCCGAGAAGAAAAGTCTATCCAAAATGACTTCTGCGACGTTGTTTGGAAAACTTCAAGAATATGAGACGGAACTTGGAAGACTTGAAAAGCATGAGAATCAAGATAAGAAATCCAAAAGCATTGCATTAAAGGTTGATTCCAAAGAAAATGAAAAAGACGATGATTCGGAAGAAGACGAGAACTTCATCCACCTTGTCAAAAGGTTATGTGAATTTTTTATTAATAATGATAATAATTCTAACCTTGTGAAAAAGATGATTTTTTTTGACAAGAATGATGCATCTACATCCACACAAAATGTCACATGTTATGAATGTGGGAAACAAGGACACATAAAGACAGATTGTCCAAAACTTGCAAAGAAAAGAAGTTTCAAAAGAAGAAATGGGTCAAAGCCTAAAAAAGCATATATTGCATGGGATGATAATGAAGTAAGTTCATCATCCGACTCGGAAAGCGAAGGATATGCAAATCTTGCTTTAATGGCATCACATCATTCCGATGATGAAAATAAAGAGGTTAGTAGTAAATCTTCTTCTTGTGATAATGATTATCAAAGTGCTATTTATGAATTACTCAATGAATGTAAAATTCTATATAAAACGGTGTCAACACAAAAGAAAAAAATTCAATCTCTTGAAGAAAAGATTGACACCATGGAAATGAATTTTGAAGTTGAAAAACAAAGTTTTATTGAAAAAGAAAAACAAAATTTTGAAGTTGAAAAACAAAGTTTTCTTGAAAAAGAAAAACAGAATTTTACATGCAAAGAGTGTGATTCACTTTCCTTCCAAATTGTCCAATTAAAAAGAGTTATTGAAAGATATGAAAAAGGACAAGTTGGATTGCACAATATCCTTAGTCAACAAAGATATTCTAATGATAAAAGTGGTCTTGGTTATTCTAAATTTGACAAACCAAGTACAATTAAAACTATCTTTGTTAAGGCAATTGACCAATCCAACAAAGAAAAAGTGAATAAAGCACAAAAGGTTAATCATCATCCTAAGAAGAGATTACCAAAAAAGAAATCCTATGTTCCTAGATATAGAAGTAATTTTGTTCCTACTTGTTTTTATTGTGGCATAAGTGGTCATACACCTAATGCTTGCTATGTAAGAAATTTTAGTGTACCAAGTGGGCATTATGTGTGGGTAAAGAAAGGAACTAATTATGAAGGACCCAAAGCAACTTGGGTACCAAACAAAACTTAATTTGTTTTGTAGGTTTGCTTGAAAACCACTACAAATTTATGGTATATATCTTGATAGTGGTTTCTCCAAGCATATGATGGAAGATATAAGCAAATTTTCAAATCTAGTACTTAAAGCCAAGGGTTATGTCACTTATGGACACAACAACAAACGAAAAATTCTTGGCATAGGCAAAGTTGGAGCACCATCTTTCACATCCATTGAAGATGTTCTTTATGTTGAAGGACTAAAGTACAATCTTCTAAGCATAAGCCAACTTTGTGACAAAGGCTTCAAAATCAAGTTCACCCAAGGATGAATTATTGATTGAGGATGAAGCAAATCACGAGGTAAAACTCATAGGTAAAAGAATTAATAATATTTTCATGATTTCCTTAGATGATTCATCTTTAAAAGTATAATATCTTGTGGCAAACAACAATGATTCATGACTTTGGCATAAAAGGGCAACTCATATTCATATGGATCATTTAAATAAATTAGCCAAACATGATATAGTCATTGGTTTTCCAAAAATAAATTTTATCAAAGATAAATTATGTGATGCTTGTCAAAAGGGAATTAAATCAATTTGATAGAAATCATGTCAAAAGCATGTATCTTGCTTCTTTTATGTTCATATATTTTCAAGTCTTTTCCCTTCCTTTTGCTAATAACAAAGGGGGAGAAGATGTCTATGTATGCTTTTCTCTAACAATTGCAGCAAGAAATATCTCAAAAATACTCTCATTCAAATATCAAGGGGGAGCATTGATCAAGGGGGAGTTAACATTGTTAGGAGAAGAAAAGCTTATCAAAGTTTTAATGGGTTGTCATCTCCAACTATTTATTTTGATGAAGATCAATCTTAAATATTTATTTATTTTTAATCTTACCCATCTTTCCCTTCTTTTTGATAATTTCAAAAGGGGGAGAAGGATGTATATATATGTATGTGTGTTTTCCTTGTCTCCTTGATATTCAGGAACATCATGAATTTTCAAATAAACACAAGTCATGGATTAAGGGGGACATATGCATCCTAGGGGGAGTATCCCGGAAAACTCACAAACATCAAATATGTATTTGTCATCATCAAAAAGGGGGAGAATGTGAAGACAAGCTTCTAGATTGAAGTGATTTTGATGAAGACAAATATGTGAAAAGAAGATAAAGATTGATTATGATCAAGTGTTCAAGGTTGAAGAAATTAATATGATCACATGAAGAGATTGATCAAGTTATGAGGTTTAATCATAGGTACAATATGCAATTCATTATTATAAGCTTTAGGTGCTCACAAACTTTCATCTAAACCTTTCTAAAATTACTATAATAATGTTGCATGATTCACATCCAAAAGGTTTTAACTTAGAAATAATTTTCAAGTTTTAATACAGGTAAATCGATTTACCTAGTTATGTAAATCGATTTACTTGCTTCCTGCCATTTTGGGAAAACGATTTTTCAAAAGGGTAAATCGATTTACCCATTAGGGAAATCGATTTACCTAGTTCATTTTGTCAAATTTTTTAACGTTATTCAAAAGGGAAATCGATTGACTCCTTTGGGTAAATCGATTTACCTGTTATAATTTTGGAAAATTCTGATACGTTAATTACACCTTTACATTATTAAACCTTTTCCAAAACATTGCCATTTTGGTCTCAAAAAGGTGTCTTTTCTTTCTATAAATATCTATCAGATTTTCTCAAAATAACTTAATCACTTTCATAAACTTTCTAATAACAATTCTCTGCATAATCTTTCATAAAAACTCTTAGAAACTTTCCTGCATATTTTCATATCAAACAAAAGTTTCTTGAGCACTTAGAGTTCATTATTCTGAATTGTTATATTGAAAGTGAAAATAAATTATTAGAATTTTGTTTATCAAAATTCTCTTGTATTCAAACTAATCATCAATTATCTGTAACTCTGTATTATTGCTTGGTTTCCTAGTTTGTGGAATCAAGTGTTTGTGAATACCTTGCTGTCCAGTATTGTTGGAAGCAAGAGAGTGAAAAAGAGAGGATTGTTCTCTTGTTTCACTTTGTAGGGGAATCACCTTGTTGTCCAGGATTGTTGGAAACAAGAGAGTGAAAAAGAGAGGATTGTTCTCTTGTTTCACTTTGTAAAGGTCATAGTGAAATCCTTCAAGGGGTGAAGGGACTGGATGTACCCTTAGGTTAGAAGGGGAACCAGTATAAACCTTTGTGGCTCTCTTCTCTTCCCTGCACTCTTTATTTTTCTTGCACTTTATTCATATATTCATCACAGACCTTCAAGAAAAATAATAATTACCACAACATCTCTAAAAAGTCTAAAAACCTAATTCACCCCCCCTCTTAGGTTGCACTCTTAAACTTACAAATTTAAGAATAATTAGGCAAAGCTCTAATCCAAATTAATTAGGTAATTTAGAATGTGGGATATTATAACCTACCCCCCTTAAAGAAATTTCGTCCTCGAAATTAAGAAATTACCTTGAAAACAAGTACGGATAACTCTTCCGAATGTCTGACTCCAGTTCCCAAGTGAATTCACCGTCAGGAGACTGAGCCCATTCAACTTTGACAATTGGAATCCTCTTGTTCCGAAGTATCTTGGCATCACGCTCAACAATTCTAACAGGATCCGGCTGATAGGTTAGATCTGGCTGAAGATCGATCTGTTCAAGTTCCACTGGCTGATAAGGATCGGAAATATACTTCCGTAGCTGAGACACATGAAACACGTCGTGTAACCCTGACATAGATGGAGGAAGAGCTAACTGATAGGCTACAGGACCGACACGTCGAAGAATCTGATAAGGTCCAATGAATCTTGGACAGAGCTTCTTAGTTCTGAATACACCTCGTAAACCCAACTTAGGAGTAACTCTCAAGAACACATGATCACCTTCCTGAAATTCCAAAAATCTTCTTCTCTTGTCGGCATAACTCTTCTGCCGACTCTGAGCAACTTTCAGCTTATCCCGGATGGACTTGATCTTTAACGTGGTCTCTTGGACAATATCTGGTCCCAAGAAACTACGATCACCAACTTCTGTCCAACACAACGGGGTTCTACACTTCCTGCCATACAAAGCTTCATAAGGTGCCATACCGATACTGGCATGGTAACTGTTATTGTATGCGAACTCTATTAGGTGTAAATGATTACTCCACGAACCACCATCTTCTAATACACAAGCTCGAAGCATATCCTCAAGGGTCTGAATAGTCCTTTCTGACTGACCATCAGTCTGAGGATGATGCGATGTACTCATCTTCAGTCGAGTCCCCATCGCATTCTGAAATGCTTTCCAAAACCTTGAAGTGAAAATCGGGTCTCTATCTGACACGATGCTCAAAGGTACACCATGCAACCTTACAATCTGCTCCATGAAGATGGCTGCATATTGCGGGGCCTTGTAGGTGGATTTCACTGGAATGAAATGAGCTAACTTCGTCAACCTGTCCACGATTACCCAGATTGAATCTTGACCTCTCTGGTTACGTGGTAGTCCTCCTACAAAGTCCATAGTGATATGTTCCCATTTCCATTCAGGAATATCCAATGGTTGTAACGGTCATCCAGGTTTCTGATGTTCAATCTTCACCTGTTGACAAACAATACACCTGGACACGAATTCAGCAATCTCCGCCTTCATGTTAGGCCACCAATAGTTCTCTTTCAAATCATGATACATCTTGGTGGATCCAGGGTGAATTGAAAATCCACTCTTGTGTGCCTCTTCTAGAATCAACCGCTTCAACTCATCATCCCGAGGTACACAAAGTCTTCCTTCATAGAGAATAGCACCGTCCGTGGCTACTGAGAACTCCGGATGGTTTATCCTCCTCTGCAACTCAACATCATCCTGCTGAGCCTGCACAATCCTTGGGCGTAACTCACAGGACACTTCAATTCTGTTGATGCGAATACCGCTCTTACGATATATCACATTCAGATTGAGATCTCTGAACTTCTCATACAAACCGCACTGTTGCATCAACAACTCTGATGCATACAATGTTTTCCTGCTCAAGGCATCTGCCACCACATTGGCCTTTCCTGGATGGTAGTTGAGATTGAAATCAAAATCTTTGAGGTACTCCATCCAACGCCGCTGCCTCATATTCAACTCCTTTTGATCAAACAAGTACTTCAGGCTCTTGTGATCACTGAACAGATCAAACTGCACTCCATACAGATGATGTCTCCAAATTTTGAGTGCAAAGATAATGGCTGCTAACTCCAGATCATGGGTAGGGTAATTCTGCTCATGAGGCTTTAGCTGCCTGGATGCATACACTACAACTGCACCATCTTGTATCAGTACACATCCAAGTCCCTTGTTGGACGCATCACAGTATACCACATACTTGCGGGTTGGGTCAGGAATCACTAACACTGGTGCTGTGGTTAGTTTTTCCTTAAGGGTTCTGAAACTCCAATCACAAGCCGCGTCCCAAACAAAGTCTGTACCCTTTCTGGTCAAACGAGTTATTGGCAAAGCAATCTCCGAAAACCCTAAGATGAATCTCCGGTAATAGCCTGCCAAACCAAGGAAACTTCTGACTTTGGTAACACTTCTGGGTCGTTCCCAATTCAACACTGCTTCTACCTTGGATGGATCAACAGACACACCGCCTTGCGATATGACATGTCCCAAGAATTTAACTTCAGATAGCCAAAATTCGCACTTGCTGAACTTGGCATACAGTTGTTTCTCTCTAAGGATACTCAACACGATTCTCAGGTGCTCCGCATGCTCCTGTGAATCTTTAGAATAGATCAGAATGTCATCAATGAAGATAACAACAAACTGATCAAGGTACGGTTGGAAAATCCGGTTCATGTAGTCCATAAAAATGGCTGGAGCATTAGTCAGACCGAACGGCATGACCAAGAATTCATAATGTCCATAACGAGTCCTGAATGATGTCTTGGAAACATCCGAGGACTTGATACGGATCTGATGATAACCGGAACGAAGATCAATCTTGGAGAAGATAGTAGCACCTCTGAGTTGATCCAGAAGGTCATCAATGCGGGGTAAGGGATACTTGTTCTTGATTGTGACCTTGTTGAGTTGACGATAATCAATGCACAGACGCATCGTACCATCTTTCTTCTTTACAAGTAACACCGGTGCTCCCCAAGGTGAGACACTGGGTCGAATGAAGTGTTTCTGAAGCAACTCTTCTAGTTGAGATTTCAGTTCATGAAGCTCTAAGGGAGACATCCTATACGGGGCAACTGAGATCGGCTGGGAACCAGGAACTAGATCGATGGAAAACTCCACTTCCCTTTCGGGAGGTAAATTCATAATGTCAGCTCTCAGCTCGAACCGATACTTTTTCATCTTCCAAGATTCTGAGGGAGCATCATTTCCGTCCATCACATATCTGACCAACTCATTGAACTTCATAGTGTACTCCGCCACTGACATGCTTCCCTGCTTTAGCTCCGTCAATTCACGTTCCATCTGGAATTGGTAACTCTCTGGGATATAATGTCCAACAAACAGACGTCGGAAATTTTCTCAATTCATCTCCATCTGACTGGCCTCCATATACGCCTTGGTTCCATCCCACCAGTTACACGCGTCGCCCCTAAAGAAGCGGGAGACGAATGTTACTTTGTCAACTTCGGTGCAATCCATGGATTCAAGGATACCACTCATTCGTTGAATCCATTCCCTGGCTTTTGCTGGATTGTATTCTCCGTAGAACTCCGGCGGACTCATTCGGCAGAACTCTCTGAATGCAGCGCTAGATCCTTGCTGCTGAGGGGGAGGATTGTTCATATGCTGTTGAAACATATTCATGAATTCTTGATGCTGCTGGGCCTGTTGAGCTTGGAACTGCTGCTGCTGGTACATCATCTCAGCCCACATGTTTGCATTAGCATCACCGTACATTTCAGGCTCGTCATCATCTTCAGCAACGTTCCTTCTAGGCCTTCCAGGTCCTCGTCTTGCTCCTGACATAGTGCTATAACTGCCAATATCAAGTCAAGTTAGCTAGGCTTAAAGTGACATGACACCTAGAACAGATGTTAGAAATCCAGACAAATACTGGGATTCGGATAGTAATACTAACGAACTCTGGCACGATCTGAATCGACCTGCTCTGATACCAATTATAACACCCCACGTCTATGTCTAGAATAAAACGTAGAAATATTATTATTGGCATGGAGTCATTATTATTACATTGAGAAATTCAAAGCACACGCAGGTGCTAAATACAACAAGATTACGAAATAACGGAAGCGAATAACATAAGTTCAACAGTACAACATGGATTAACTGAAATACAACAAAACACGGAATAAAAGAAAGCAAGAACAAGTGCAATCCTCCAAGCATAGCTGCTAGCACACCAACAAGCATACCTTAGCCAACCTGTTTATCTGAAAAAAATTTGTTTGGAGTGGGGTGAGACAACTAAGCCTCAGTGAGTCCTACTACCCTCCTATGGTGACTACACCGGGGAATCCTAATCAGTCATACATACTAACATATATCATAAACATAAGCATAAATAAAGGTGTAACACAAAAGCATATCTTATTCATTTTAACACTAGGACACTCTGAGGTGAGCAGGTCTCAGAGGCCTGCCATATCCGTCAACCGATTCGGTCACGGCATGAAGCTCACATAGTCATAACCTAATGGATTATCCCATTGGGAGTCCATAGTGCGATATAATTCGCTCTTAATTGACTGATACTAAATTGAGTTGTTACTACCATGAGTTTCCAAATCCCGGGGAACATACAAACTTAATTAAATCTAGGTTATACCCTAAGATCATCTGTGATTAACATTCTATTTAACATTATACCAGTCACATTTCTGCAATTTATCTATCTCAGATGAGGAAATAAAACGGGCGATTAAAACAGTTTGAAAATCAAAAGTTGCAGGCTATACTGTGTAAGCTCGCCTGGCGAGTTACCTGCTCGCCATGGCAGGTTTACAGGTCATTCTGGACAATCTCGCTATGGCGAAATGCTAGTCCGCCATGGCGAAATCCAGGTTCTGACCTAAACAACTCGCCTGGCGAGCAAGTGCCCGCCATGGCGAAGTTCTTCAGCCCAGAACCTTCTTTTTGCCATGAGTGCTCGCCAGCAATCCGCCATGGCGAGTTCATGCAGAAAGGCCCCTGTTTTGCGAAAATCATCAAATTATCATAGTTTCACCTACATTCCTCATTTAAGATAGTGCAGAAATATAAAACATATAATATAAGATAGAATGGAGGGAAATTTGGGAGTTAATTCCCCTCACACAACATTTTTCTTAAATCCTAAGTTAACATGCATTTTCATAAATTTGGGGAAACTAACTAATCTATCCTAAGAACCCACCTGGAAATGAAGCTTTGAACTTGCTTATGAGCTTCCTATAAGCTACTGGACCTCACAGCTAGCCCCACGAACCCCCAGATAAGAATTTGAAACTTGACACTTGAAAGCTCTAACACTTGAATTTGTGAAATGTGAAGTGTTGTTGAATTGATGATTGGATTCTGAAGTTAGGGAGGTATTTATAGTGCTTTAGGTCTGAATAGAAACAGATTTGCTTTGGTCTAAGATACTCATGCATGTATTTTGATTGGAAAATAGTGAAGGTTGTTGTTTTGTGGCTAAATTCTGATCATGTGAAGTGTATAGAGAAATGGTTTGAATTCAGGTACTGATTGTACAAAAGGAAGGGAATTGAGGTTATTGTTTGCTTGCAACATGTGAAAATGAGTGGGTATTTACATGTATGAAAAGGACAAGCCCATGTGAGTTTTTCTTGTTGTTTCAAGGCGTGGGAGAAGAGAAATGAGGGTGGAAGCATCTCAGATTTTCTGATGTAGTAAAATGAGGATGTTGTCTTGACTCTTAACATGCAAAGAGTGTGAGGTGTTGGGTAAAGGTGTGAGTGGAAGAGTGACTCATTGCAAGAGAGAGAGAGCTCACGTGAGAGGGAGGGAGGTGGAGGAGGGAAGTTTGAAATTCTTTTGTGTTAATTAAGTCTTAGTGAATCAACTTGTGTAAATGTGTAACTTAGGTTCAAGAGTAAATTCCTAATTGTACACATACTACACCTAATTTCCAAGAATTAATTAATTAATCACCACCACTTAATTTAAGAATAATTAGGCAAAGCTCTAATCCAAATTAATTAGGTAATTTAGAATGTGGGATATTACAACAACTTTGTGACAAAGGCTTCAAAATCAAATTCACAAAGGATGAATGTTTGATTGAAGATGAAGTCAATCATGAGGTAAAACTCATAGGTAAAAGAATTAATAATATTTTCATGATTTCCTTAGATGATTCATCTTTAAAAGTAAAATATCTTGTGGCAAACAACAATGATTCATGGCTTTGGCATAAAAGGGCAGCCCATATTCTTATGGATCATTTAAATAAATTAGCCAAACATGATCTAGTCATTGGTTTTCCAAAAATAAATTTTGTCAAGGATAAATTATGTGATGCTTGTCAAAAGGGAATTAAATCAATTTGATAGAAATCATGTCAAAAGCATGTATCTTGCTTCTTTTATGTTCATAAAATTTCAAGTATTTTCCCATCCTTTTTGTTAATAACAAAGGGGGAGAATATGCTTTTGTATATGTATTTCTCTAACAATTGCAGCAAGCAATATCTCAAAAATACTCTTATTCAAATATCAAGGGGGAGCATTGATCAAGGGGGAGTTAACATTGTTAGGAGAAGCAAAGCTTATCAAAGTTTCAATGAGTTGTCATCTCCAACTACTTATTTTGATGAAGATCAATCTTAAATATTTATTTATTTTTAATCTTACCCATCTTTCCCTTCTTTTTGATAATGTCAAAAGGGGGAGAAGGATGTATATATGTTTGTGTGTTTTCCTTGTCTCCTTGATATTCAGGAACATCATGAATTTTCAAATAAATACAAGTCATGGATTAAGGGGGAGATATTCATCCTAGGGGGAGTATTCCGGAAAACTCACAAACATCAAGTATGTATTTGTCATCATCAAAAAGGGGGAGAATGTGAAGACAAGCTTCTAGATTGAAGTGATTTTGATGAAGACAAATATGTGAAAAGAAGAAAAAGATTGATTATGCTCAAGTTCTCAATGTTGAAGAATTTCAATTATATCTCATGAAGATGTGATCAAGTTATGGGAAAAATCATAGGTACAATATGCAATTCATTATTATAAGCTTTAGGTGCTCACAAACTTTAATCTAAACCTTTATAAAGTTACTATAATAATGTTGCATGATTTCCATCCAAAAAATGTGTTAACTTAGACATTTTTCAAAGATTTAAAGGTGTAAATCGATTTACCAAGGGAGGAAATCGATTTATACACTCCCTGCCTTTTTTAAGAAAAACTGTCAGCACATTTTACATCAGAGGTTCTGTCCAACAGATGTAAAAGGTTTGTACTGTTTCCATGCAACGTTTGGAAAATTTTGAAAACATAACTTTTTACATCGCACAGATGCAGCAACAGAGGTAAAACGTTCTGGACAGAATTTAAATAAAAGTCACGCCATTTTTCATGAAGCATTGTTTTGTTTCATTTGTTTCATTTGGAATTTTTTATTATTATAATAACAATTGCATTGCTTCAGGAACAATTCTAAAAGTCTCTATATAATCATAATTTTTCTAAAATCAAATTATCTCTTTCACACAAATTTTCATAACAATTCTTTTGCCAAAATTATCACAAACTCTTTGAAACTTTTATACACACTTTCATATCAATAAAAGTTTCTGAGCACTTATAGTTTATTCATTCTGAATTGTTATATTGAGAGAAACATATTGTTATATCCAATATCTCTTGTACTCAAACTTGTAATCAAATTCAATAACTCTGTATTGTTGCTTGTTTTCCTAGTTTGTGAAAACAAGTGGTTTTTTGAGAGAAAGTGGGGTGCTTTCTCGTTGTGTTGTATAAGAATTTCACCATAGGGTTTGGTGAAGATTCTTGTTGTTAAAGATAGTGGGGTTGCTATCTTGTGTTGTATTAGGATTTTGTTAGGGAAGCCTTGGGGTAAGGTTGTCTTGTAACAAGTATTCTAATAGTGGAAAATCCTTCAAGGAGTGAAGGGACTGGACGTACCCTTAGGTTAGAAGGGGAACCAGTATAAATCTTTTGTGTTCTTTCTTCTTTCCCTTATCTCTTTATTTTTCAACACTTTATTCATATATTCATCACAACCTTTCAAGAAAAATAAGAGACACATTAGCATCTCTAAAATAACCGAAAAAATCTAAGAACCTAATTCAAAATCCTCTTAGATGGCACTCTTAAACTTACATAACACCTCGGTGTCACACTTGAAGAGAAATCACCACCCTCAGGCCTACGGATTCCACTGAATATCCCTATTTCAGGTTTCTGTATCTGAAGGAGCTAACGCCTGAACCAGGAGTTGTACGTCCTTGAGAAAGATAGATGTAACACCTTGGTGTCGCACTTGAAGAGAAATCACCACCCTCAGGCCTACGGATTCCACTGAATATCCCTATTTCAGGTTTCTGTATCTGAAGGAGCTAACGCCTGAACCAGGAGTTGTACGTCCTTGAGAAAGATAGATGTAACACCTCGGTGTTGCACTTGAAGAGAAATCACCACGCTCAGGCCTACGGAATCCACTGAATATCCTTATTTCAGGATTCTGTATCTAAAGGAGCTAACGCCTAAACCAGGAGTTGTACGTCCTTATCTCAGGAATTGTTGAATATCCTTATTTCAGGTTCCTCTTATCTCAGGAATTGTTTGAATATCCTTATTTCAGGTTCCTCCTTATCTCAGGAATTGTTGAATATCCTTATTTCAGGCTCCTTCTTATCTCAGGAATTTGCTGTAACACCTCAGTGTTGCACCTTGAAGAAGAATCACCACCCGCAGGCCTACGGATTCTGCTGAATATCCTTATTTCAGGTTTCTCCTTATCTCAGGAATTTGCTGTAACACCTCAGTGTTGTACTTTGAAGAAGAATCACCACCCGCAGGCCTTCGGATTCTACTGAATATCCTTATTTCAGGTTTCTCCTTCTTTCAGGAATCGCTGTATCCTTTTGGGGAACCGGACAAAGTTGAAGATGCTTACTTGTCATTCCTTTTGGGGAACCGGACAAAGGTTGTATATATCTGCTGTCATTCCTGTTGGGGAACTGGACAAAGTTGAAGATGTTGCAGTCATTTGAGTAAACCTCAATCAGAAGTTGTTGTGATGATGTGCTTAAAAAAGCTGTTGTGATTATCTTGTAGAAGAATATTCCAGAAAATTTGCACTTCACTGGGGAGAAGATTGGATATGGTTTTCCAACTAATCTGCTGGGGAGATAGTTTACCAACCGACTTGCTAGGAAAAAGGTCAAACTGCCTTTCTTGTGATTAAGTGACCAAAACCTGTATTCTTCGAGGAGAAACTTTCGAGCCTGCTTTATGAATGCATGTTTATCATGATTATTTATGCAGGAAATGAAATTCATGATTAACGATGTCATGAAATGACTGTATGCTATTAGAAGTCGGGTTTCAGCATGGGTGTTAATGAACACTGGGTTTTATTTGGGTACCATCGAACATTGGTTTTTGCGTGGGTGCCAATAATGATTGGTCTTTGAGGGTGTGCCAATAATGATTGGACTTTAAGGGTGTGCCAATAATGATTGGTCTTTGAAGGTGTGTGCCAATAATGATTGGACTTTGAGATTGTCAATGCAAGGTTAGGTTCTTGATTGTGGATGTTTGATTTGGCTATTTGGTTTTTTCTGAGTCATTGGTCTTGTGGTATGGGGCATACCTGATGCTTGAATGTAATGATGTGATCAGTGCATGCTAATGATTTACATGAATGAAATGACATGACTAATGCATGACGATTATTTGCATGAATGAAATGACATGACTAATGCATGACGATGACTGATGCCCCTATGGAGGGTGGGAGTGTTTCGGGTATCAAGGCTTTTTGTTGAATGGTGGCTTGAAGTTAATCCCCGACACAAATTCCGGACTTAATGGTTGCAGACAGCTACCAGTCTTTGCTTGAGTAGCTTGAAGGTATAGGGAGAACTTGACCCTGTGTATCATATCTTGCCCCAATTTGTTGGGCATTTGAAGTATTTTGCTTTTTTCCTTGACTTTCGGCTAACTTACTGATATTGGTTCTCCCTCTCTGAGAGGTATGCTTTTTTTTCAATTTTTTCAATCCCTAACTTTTGCCTAGACTATTCTTTTGCATTTTTAGTCTAGCGGGATACCCTAATTTTTGCCTAAGCCATTTTGAGGTTTTGACTTAGCGGGCTTTTCTTTCTCTCCTTTTTTTTGTATTTTGTTTGGCGAATTGTGACTGCCTTGGTAATGGGTGATGAGGAACACCTTATTAATTTTTTTCTCTTGAAACTCGAACGCATGGTCGAATTAACTGATTACTACCCTGCCCCGGGTTAAAATTGCGGGTTTTTTCGTACAGAAAGAAACACCAACTTCTAGGCTCAAAGGGGGTGACTACGGATTATCTCCCTTATTTCTCCGGTATTTGGGGATTTGAAACAATGCCCTACATCATCAACAAAGTTTTATTCGAAAGCATACTGTAGCAACTTCGTTTTTTGTTTTTCATCATCCTCTCTCCAATCTTTGTTCAAACAGAAATGATAAAGAAAGAAATGAAATGAGCAGCATTAACATTTTTTGCTCAAAACATGCATTATCATTTTCTAAGTAGAAGAGAGAAAAGTGAATGGACATGAAAGAATGGATTCAAAACATGCATTATCATTTCATTAAGATTAACATTTCAAACAAACAAAGTTTAACTGTAAGTAAATACTTAGCAAACAGGGAAATTACAAGAAAGAAACTGCTTAAATGATAATTTCATGGCTTGATTCAATCCTTGAATTCTTCAACTGGCATCCACAGATGGATATATATGACCGGGCAATGGATTAACCTTCACGGTTGAGCTCTCCCCCTTCCTTGAAACTCAACAGTTTCTGATCAATTAATCTCTGGACTTCGTGCTTGAAGGCTTTGCAATTTTCAATAGTATGCCCTTCAGCCCAGAATGGTATTCACATGTGGATCCTTGCTTGTACCAAGCCGGAAAAGGCGCGGTCACTTGTTTCAGAGTTCTTGGAGTTACCGAGTGTTCTAGACTCCAGACATTTCTATTAGAAAATGGGAGTGATGTTTAGAGTGGTGTTTAAGAAAGGTAGTTTGGGGAGTAAATGAGCAAAGGGTTAAATAGAAATAGTAGGGAGAAAATAAAAAACAGAGTTCTAGTTTGGACAGTAGTAAAAGGAAGGACGATTGATTGGCTTAACTTAATCTCTCACCAAAACGTAATGATTGCTTACAAAAACACTGATAGGGTGAATGAATACACACTGAATAAGCCTCACCTATCAGTGATAAATGGATTATTGGCTAGTGAATAGAATGCTTAATTTCAAAAGAGAATTGCTTGGAAAATACTGTCTTAAGATATGCATGGTGAAATTAAACACCTATTATTTATTTTTATTTACTACAATTAATATTTGAAATTTATTTGACAGCAATCTCTAACTGTAATTATTTAAATGTAAATAAATATAGCGATAAAAGGGGCTACGAAACATAGATATATAAAACATACGATTTACTAAGAGTGACACATTGGTCTGCCATACAAATACATATAACCAAGTACAAAACTGGTTCCAAAACTAAACCCGAAAATAGCAAATTCAATTGCTAATATGTAATTGGAATCAACCATGTGCAACAAAGTATCTTTGGGAAATGTAGAGTGGGATTCGACTGCCATCAGTTAAAGGATAGTCAATAGTTGTCTCTATTCCTAAGTGAGGATATACACACACGTACATCATGTAATAATCAGTAATATCAGTAACACATAATCACACTTTATCACCTACAGCCAGCCCATAATACTTGCAAAAATCAATCCAACCATTAGAAACTTTGCAGCACATTTCACCAGCGCGATCAACCCCAAAAGTCAGCTTGCAATGAAAATGAGTCCCTTTATGATCCACTAATGCCAATCCAGCATGCTCGAAGTAAAATACACGTTCACCAAATTCATACCAAGGCAAAACCTGTTTCAAGGATGAATGATAACTGTAAGTAAAACAGTAATAAACAAAATATATTAATATCAATAACTGTAAGCAAAGTAAAAATAATACCAATGTTCCATAATGGATATCATCAAATGTCATTTTTTTGACATAGGTACGAACAAAAGTCAGGAGCCTAACACGGATATTTGGTGAAGGAATGGTAGAAGAACCAAGATTAGTTACAAACGCCTAAGAGGAGGATTATGTTGTGGATACTCAACCTCTCTACCAAATCTGTTAATGATCCTTATCAGTAATAGTTTAGGCTCAATGTATGTAAGAGTAACCCAAGCACCAAAAGGAATATGATATATATCTTTGAGCTCACACCACCCATCCTCAAAATAAATCTTATTATATTTCTTCACAACAGAGACCTCCAATTCATTATGATTAGGATCTCGTAAAATTACTTTAGGAGCAACCAAATCACCAACCTCTCGAACAAAACAGCATGGAGGTTTTCCTATGGACTACACAACAGAACTTAGAGTTAGACAAAAGCAATAAGATAGATGATGAACTTAATGAACTTAAGAAATGAAAAACATTTACTCTTTCAACATCAAATTTCATGTTGTATGTTTGCATGTTTGAGAGAAAATCACTTATGTGTGTGTTATGTTCCTGATCAATTTCATGTGCAGTGTCAGCATCAAGAAAGAAAGATTCACCAAGAGACAAAGCATAGCAATCCATTGGGCGTGGAATATGGATACAGAGCAAAAGAACAGAAGACATAAAGTTTATAGCCTTTTTTATTTAAATGGAGTTTTTTCATTGGGAGAAGTGCAGTAGGATAGTTCAAAACACTACACTTGTTAATCACAACACTGCATTTAAGAGCACAAATGCCAAACCCACACCAAATCACTCTATTAATAATGATAGTATCCAAAAATGCATTAATTGTTTTTTAGCATCCACTATCTTTTGTTTTATTTAATATTTGCTGGTGCTTAAAAAATTTACCGTTTTTTATCAAAATTAGAATAGCGCATATGATTGTATAATTTACACCAATAATCCGAAATATTGTAATAGCTTGACAATAAATAGTGGGCGAATATGTAATCACAAAGACTAAAATACCTATATAAATAAGATTATGAATTCAAACTAATGCAAACAAAAAATCACGCCAAAAAATATAGCTGCTTTGAACCTTGGACATATTTGAATTTCACACTACACTCATTTGCAGATAAAATCAATGCATTAGACTCAATGGTTATATATTGTCTGGACAAATGCAAGTTTGAAAAGATTTGGTGTTCTTTCTCTCAGCATGTGCTTTTGCAAAACTTTGAAATCAAAACCATTAGAAAATGACACAAATTAAATCAATATAACATAAATTACAATCATACACCTTACATCTCTTGCAAAGATGAATATCTAATACATTTCAAAAGACCAAGCGAACTATAATTAAAGATAATACAACAAAAAAATTATTCAAAAATACCAAACACTACAAAGACAAAGCAAACTATTACTAGATCAATCACTCAATAACTTCAACCTTCACACATGGCATCTTGGTATCCTTTGCCGCAACAATTTCACCCTGGTCAATATTAGCAGATCTTTTGCCAGCTTGTTTGGGTGGTGAAACATGACCTATTTCAGCAGAAGTCATTGATCTGGTGCAAGGAGAGCGAGCCTTGGCAGGAGATGAACCAGCTGCACCGACCTTATCAGCTTTTTTGCCAGATTTCTTGCTTGTTGGAGTGGCAGTTGTGGCCTGTTTGAGGGGCGAAACCTGATTTACATCGACACCTACCAATTCCACGGTGGATGGAGAGGATCCTTTGGTCGTAGATGAACGGGCTCCATCAACATTAGAACCCTCCTTACTAGTTGTCTTGCTAGCGGGAGTCCTAGTTGTGTCTGATAGGATGGGCTCCTCATGGTTGCTTGAACCACCACCCTCAAATGTTGCATCACCGTCCAAATCACATGCAAACTGAGTGTAATCAGCCCCGTCACACCCATCCACAGTCTGCCATAGAAGGAAATGAAATTAGCAAGGTTTAGAAAATAACATAAGAAAGTGCGAATCCAAGGAATAAAACTATAAATTATACATTGATCCCATGCAATGTTGCGAAGCAGTTAATGATGTCATCATCAAATGACAACTTCTTCACTATATAACCGCGCCAGTTGCGGTATAAGTTTGCATCTGTAACCTCAACTTTGAAGAGGATTCGTTTATCAACCAACATATCAAGTTCCCGGGGGTAAGCATTAGAGGCCTCCTCCTATAACCAAAACAATCAAACAATCATGAGACTCGTAAATAATTAAAGTAAGACTATTAAAGTAGAAGGGATCATTGACTGCACATTATTCATTGCATCCAGCAGATCTTGTGCTGTCCGGCCTAAAACTTGAGAAACAACCCGATCAAGCATCACAAAAGTAATGGATCCAGTATTATCCATCACTTGCAGTTGGACCTTGAACATGGAAGATGGTGGAAAGCAAGCATGTCATCCAATTCTATAGACCCAAATCACAACCATCTAAAACACACATGAGTTGTCTTTGAAACTCATACCTAGGTATAGCAGTTCGAGGCATCTTGCACTTCTCGCAGTAAAGTTGACCCCCAATGTAATTGATCCTGGATGCACATCTGCTATAGGCCTGATAGAACCAGCTCAAATCAGTGTCAATTTCGCACGCCACAGCCAGCACAGAACCAATGCACTTCTGCAATAATAAGAGTTATGAAACAATTAACGATCAATCACAAAACATCAAATAAAATACTACATCTATAAGTAGAGCACACCAACAATTTAATACAACCTCAGTAGATTCAATAAGATCCTCAATAGTCATCCTTGGTGTTTGCAATAGATCATCAGCAACACTAAGTACTACTGGACCACTAACTTGACTAACCACCTGAGTTAATTCCACATTGGCCATGTTCATCCTTTAACAGACATAAGAAATAAAATACACCAGTCAAGCATCTAAAAAGGATTAAAGAATATCATAACCACAAGGAGAATTGACCTAACTATCTATATAATCAGTAAACTCAGGTATCCGAGCATTCAGAAATAGCTTGGATCCATAGAAGGAGTTGGAAATCCCCATAGCACCTGTTGCAGTCCAAACACTAAAACATAAACAAACATATATTCAGCTTAGTGGGAAGAACGCAACGGCTTCTTACCAAGAAATTTCTTGAGCTTGCACTGTTGAAGTATAATAACCACCGGCAGAGACGAATCATGGCCATCCATAAATCGATGCATTCTTTCAGCAAACTCATCCCAGAGAGTGCAATGAACCCTATCACCCCTACAATAAACACAATTCAAGTGGATAAGCATGCTGCACATCAAACCGGAATAAAAATGAACTAAGTATATAAAGATACATATAGACTCACTCTAAATCTTCAAGGGTTATATCCAGGACCTTACTTTTCTTTCCATTTTTTTCAGTCTCTCTCAAGGCATTCTTCTCAACAACATGGCTGATAGCATCTAACACAAACAAATTTGAGTGATTTAAGCTTAAATGACTAAACAACAATAAAGGTGGCAAATAGATATAAAACATAGAAGGATGAACTAACCTAGCATTTGATCCTCGTTAGTCTTTGAGATAATCTCTTGGAAAGGCATGAAATCAAAATGGTTCATGGGAATATCATTTGCTGTCAATTTCCACACTTTAGTTCCGCGCATGAAATTTAGTTTATATTTATGGGAAGTACATCTGAATGTAACATCGTTCTTAGCAACCATAAACTTTTCAAATACATAAGCACACCCATACTCAATCCGATCCTTAAACAGAGATATTAAATCTTTTCGTATGGTTGCCTGAATCTTCCCACACTACACCAACAAACAATCATAGTTAATTTGGGAAAAACAAATATAGATATATTGATGCAACAGAAAGAAACTATGAACAAAAATCTAAACACACATCTTTATCAATAAAAATCATATGAATTGCCCCAATGTCAGTGGGATTAACACGATCAGGAGTTGTCCAGATATTGATCACCCGAACACAGAGTTCGAAATCGACTCTTCCGCTGGTTATTTCAGCAACCTTTGTCTTCTCAACACATAACCCTACATATTGAAAATAAGTGTGAGTATAAAAAGGACAATTAGATAATGAACTCAAAGAACAATGTTGAAGATAAAAGAACTGCTACATACCAAATTTGGCAAGGACAACTGCAGAGTTAGTCATGGCTAATGGAGAGGAAAATGGGACAGTGATA
Source organism: Trifolium repens (assembly GCA_030408175.1). Classification (NCBI taxonomy): domain Eukaryota; kingdom Viridiplantae; phylum Streptophyta; class Magnoliopsida; order Fabales; family Fabaceae; genus Trifolium; species Trifolium repens. The sequence continues at coordinate 38,856,442 of CP125842.1, read as the reverse complement.
ATATATGTTTATTGATGATATGTAGATAAGTAGATGGTTGATATTTATAGATAAATGTGGGTAGCCATAAAGTGTGTCTCAGTACAAACATGGATGCATGCTTAACACATGTCAAATTATACAGGCTTCATGTAAGAACTACATTTAATTAAATGGAAAATAATTGCCAAATAGCAAAAAAGACAACATGGCAAAGTGACACGCTGCTATGGTTGGCATCATATATAACAACTTCCACATATACATATAAAGTTTATGCAATTTATTATGTAAATAATGGATTTTAGAATCACATTATATGAAATATCAACATCTCCAAGCAAAATACTGTAAATCATTAGAGTCCATGTGCATCTAATAGATCTGCCAACAAACAATCTAATAGATCTGCCAACAGACAATCTCATTCTAATTGTCCATGTGCAACAAAGAGTATAAATTATAAATAGCTATAGAGCTTGATTTAATCATAACCAATCCAATGTTAATGTATAGTTTATAATCATGTTTTAATATACACTAAATTCGAAGATTAGGATAATATAAACTTTATGCCACTATTTCAATCAGTTAATATAGCATAAAGGCACTAAACCACCAAGACCTAGAAGATGTGGAATGCAAGAAATCTCCTTAAGAGATAAATCTGCAAACATGGAGAGATAAATTTGTTAATAATGTGTGCAGAGAAATGACAACACTATACTAAATAAAATTCCATCTAAAATATATACTTGCCCAAATGACACTACATTTAAGGTATGATTAGTGCCAATCATCTCAACAATGGGAGAGATTAAAGTACAACACGTGGCAAAATACCACCATAATCTAGAGCACCACACAAAACTTATAGATTGAAAGTAGATAAAGGGTGGCAGTAAGTGCAGAGAAGAACAGTGATAAGAATCCATATACAATATCTCAATTGATTGAATGATAAAATCCATCCATTTGTCATTCAAACAAAAGGAAGCAGACACAGAGAATGAGCATAATTAAAAGCTTCCTGCAAGTACTGCAACAATTACACAATGCAAATGGATGCCTGTCAAAAATTTGGACTGTATAATCATGTCCATCAATCTTATATTATACAAAGAGCACATAGTAGTCATAATTTACTTGTTGAACCTTCTCCCAGAGCAGTAACAAAACAAATCACAATAAGAAACTGTCTGCAATCATACACATCATTACAAAAAGATATCATCACAATTAGAAACTGTCTGTATTGGTTTGTTTGTTCTCTCAGTTGTACTGTCAGTAATGTAATAAAGGATTTGGCAAATAAGCTATTGGGTGCGTGCTGTTGTTCATCCAGTTGTCATACCAAAAACATATAGCATCAATTGTTTCCTTGATCAACACTCTTTTCCAATAGAGATTTCCAACCAATGCAAGGCACTAATCAGCATTCATTGACATCAGCTTCACTGAATGCATATTCAGACCCATCCAACTATCATGCAAACAACCAACAGCAAAGATAGCTTACTTGACAAATCCTTTATCACAGTAGTGAGAGCACAGTCCAAAGAATAATCACTATAAGCAACTGTCTGCAATCATACATATAATTACAAAAAGATATCACCACAATAAGAAGCTCTGTGTGTTTCCTTGATCAACACTCTTTTCCAATATAAATTTTCAGCCAATGCAAGGACACTAATCAGCATTCATTGACATCAGCTTCACTAAATGCATATTCGGAATCATCCAATTATCATGCAAACAACCAACAGGAGAGATAGCTTACTTGACAAATTCTTTATCACAATAAGAAACTGGCTGCAATCATAGAAATAATTACAAAAAGATATCAACACACTGAGAAGTTTTCTGCAACCATATGGATAGTCAAAATTAAGCCATTTGTTATACCTATAACATATAATGGAAGGATACCACTGAGGACATAGTGACATCACCTTCATTGAATGTACAGTGAGATCCATCCAATTAGCATGCAAACAACCAACAGAGAGATAGCATGTTTGCCAAATCCTTGACCACATTTCTGACAGTATAACCCAGAACTTCCTGCAATAATACACATAATTATGAAAATACATGAATGCAAGCCAAATAGAATGCAGTGGCCTGCAGTTGGAATGACCAAACAAAAGAGAGAATAAGTTGCAACAAATCCATGCTGATATTCATCCACTTGTCATGCAAATAACACACAGCAGTGAGAGTTAACTTGTGAAAATGGACATAATAATAAGCCATCAGTTCAAAAGTTACATCATAATTTACATATTTTTCCCTCCACGTGTCATACACAAACATGCATCAGTGATAGACAACTTGGTGATCCCTCTTTGATAAAAATAAAAGTGTAGTTAAAGCAATAAATAGAAGACACGCTGGAAGACAAATAGAATATAGTAAAGATTTCCAAGAAATAGATTTAAAGCAGACAAAGTGTATGAAATAATTGTACAGAAAAATAATTATTAAGATCTATTGAATGCAGTGATAGATTGCTTGTTGAACCTTCCTCCATAAGAAGGACAATATAAGTTAATCCATAAGGACAATAGCAAACTTTCTGCAACTATATGCAAAATAATCACAGTCCACTCTTTTCATAATCTCCATTGGGCGCATATGAAAAAACATCCACCTGTCACACCAAAAACACGTAGCAGTGATTGCTTGCTTGTTAAAGATCCTCTGACAGTAGTAAGAGTACAACAGAAATGATGAGCATAATTAGACAAAATACATGGATGCAAGGCATAATCTGATTTTGGGATTTATACACTTGTCATGCACATAATCTGTAGTAGTGGTAGTTTGCTTATTAAGGCATTGATGGAAAGAAGCAGAATTCTGACTACCAATAAATTTAAGACACATAAGACAAATGGAATAACTGTAGAAGATGATTCATATATTCCCTATTGGTTGCATTCTGAGTACTATCTATTTGTAAAGATAATCACATTCCTTCTGAAATAGATAAACAATCATGACTAATATCATAATACAATATGTCAGAGATTGACAGTATTAGAAACATTTAATAAATCCTTCCATGAATCTCTTGTTCTATTGAATGCATATTATACTTATTCCAATTCTAAGCACAATAAGTAACCTCCTTCCAAACACTGCTACAACTACACATAACTCTTGAACAATTTGTATGAGATGATGTGGAACACAGAGCTTAGTCATTTAAATCATTTAATCTTTAATTACATGTATATATACTTAACACTATATAAATCATTTAAATCATTTAATTTTGGACATATATATATATATATATATATATATATATGTCCAAAATTAACACTATATAAAAAACATATAGTAAGCATACAAAAGACACATTCCCAAACTAACATTACATAAAAAACATATAGTAAGTATACAAAGGACACATTTAGCACTTAAATATAATTAGGAATTACATAAGAAGTAGCATAGATACAAATCTATTTCTTAATATAATACAACTAATTAAAGAGAATTAACCTAAAAAGATAGACAACCACAAATTACTCAATTAACACAAAGAGTGCTCATATTGCTTCTTAACAAATAGCTGGTGAACATATCCAAGTGTCGGAGACCCAAACATTATATGTGCTCCTGGTGTGTAATTCCTGGCCCTCGCCATAGATCTCCACTGCCCACCAATCTTGACATGCTCATAAGGCAGTGCATTGTACTCAACAGTGCATCTCTATTCCAACCCTTTTTCGTCAATTAGCTTAACACTTCCTCCGACTGTATAGAATACCTTGCAAGCAAATTTTCCATAGTTCACAGTCTTGAAGATAAGAAAACACACACATGAGAACACATCTTAAAAATACTTCTAAAAATATGAAGCAACATTGATTGATTGATCAAAACAACATACCAATGATTGAGAGCTAACATCAGATTCAGATAAAATCACTACGAAAGAGTGTGCAAAATTCCCGCTGTCATGGCAATAAGGCATAACCACACTACCAGCCCAGCCATGGTTTTCATCTGGACCGAACAAAAGACGGGAGAGCTTCAAACACACATGAGGGTACAACTGCCTAACAATTAAATCCCTATAATACTGTCCTTCGTCACTAATACAAACAATTTAGGCCTAATATAAGTTATGGAAGCCCACCCACCCTTACCCACAAAATCAATATAACAGGTACGAATATTCAACCATCCGTGACTAAAATAAATGCCATCAACACGCTTCTCAGCAATGACCTCAAATTCATTGCAATAATGATCAACCAATTTGTTGTACTTATATAACTCAGAATCAAACTCTTCTGTGAACATGGAAGGTAACTTGCCATAACCCTAATCCAAACATATAAATAAAGTAAACATTCATTCAAATACACGAGAAGAACAAATAAAACATGTAATGTAAGTACCTCAGTGTTGGGATATTCAATTTGGAAAGTCCTATACTTAACCTTAACCATATCAAGATAATTTTCACCATGATGAGCATTATTCCAATCAATAAAGTCTATACAGTAGAAAAAAAAAACATCAGGCTGAGACTATGATCCAAACATTTAATTCATACATGACTTAATAGAGAGATTATATAACAGTTGAACTAACAGTTGAACAAATAACATAAGTTAATTACCTTTCAAAATATTATAGACACGATATGCAACAACAGTGGCATCAACTTCATCAAAAAGAGATTTAGTGTATTGTCTGGAATAGGTAGAATACATAGCTAAGAATAGAAGGATAGTAAATGTGATGAGATTTCTCTGTGATGAGAGATATAATCAAGTTAGTATGTGAATAAATAGTGTGAAGATGATTTTGAGAATGAAGAGCAGGAAACGTGAGGGAAAAGGCTAGAGATATGAGGTGGAAGGTTAGGCCTGCAGTAATAATGGTGCAAGGAGACAGATCCCTGCAACTAATAAAGCACAACCCCCTTCCCTAGAGAAAAACGCTTTAGCTTCAATCTAAAATTTTGATGTGATCTAGAAAGACACTGCTTTTTACTACTAAGTAACAACATATGAATGACATAATTTATGTATCTGTTGACTATTTGATGTTGGCTGCATTTTGGTAAAACAATGTGCTTGTGGGTTTTTGTGTGCTTGTGTTTTGTGAGACTTTCTTGTGTCACTTTGATGCAAGTTTAGGACTGTCTGTTAATTGAGTTGTAAACTGTGATTGCCTCTGAAGCTTTTAAGCAAGGAGATAATTATTGTGTGTGTTGTCCTCTCCAAAGCTTTGAAGCAAGGAGTTTGGATCTTAGTGCTTGTGTATTACTCGAAGCATTTAGGTAAGAGTGATCTAGTGTTTAGGAGAGTGTCTCCACCATAGTGATTGAATCAACAACAGTGCTGTCTGTACTGTTGAGCTTAAGGAGTGAGTTGGGAACTCATACCTAGGAGTTCCTAGGTAGAAGGACATAAAGATAGTTGCTAGGTAATAAGTTGTAAACGAGGAGTTTGCTGTAAGACTTTGAACTAAGACTATTAGTGGAATTCCTCCTGGATTGGTATCCCCCAGATGTAGGTTGCAGTTTGCATCGAACTGGGTTAACAAATCACTGTGTGTTTGTTTATTTTTGCACTATTTACTGTTTTCATTATTTGTCTATTAAAGCGGGTAAAAGTGTTGTAACATCGTGTACAACATCGTGTACTGGTGTGCCAGTTTTTCAGTATCCAATCAACTAAATATTTGTTATGCTTCATTATTTTAGTGTCCTACCAAGAGTTTTTTGAGCTAATAATTAACTATAGATTGGTAGTGGCTATTTGTTGAACAAACACTCTAACAAAATGTGCAGATTATATATTAATGAAAATAACTTGATTACATCAAAGCTCAAAGATCATTATACATTATAACTGCAACAACAAATGAATTAACTATTACTAAGAAGAAGAACAGTCCAAATTAGCTATATTACATGTAACAATCCTATTCTTCCCCATTACTACTTTTCAAATACTCCTCCACCCTAACCCTTGGATAAACAGATGCATACATGACATTGCTGGCAATGTACTGAGCAACACTAAACTTCACCCTATCACCCTCAAGGAGGCCATGAGCTGTGCAGAAATCAGTCCAACCACCAGAAAGATTAAAAGCCAATTCTCCGCTAGAGTCCACATCAATCTTCAAAACACATATATTGATTCCCAGCATTGTCGACTAAGATCAAATCAGAAAATACATGAGCAAACGCGGATTCACCAAAGCCACACCAAGGAAGGAACTGCATAAACATCACAAACAATAGAACAAAACCAAAACAATTTTATAGGAAAGCCAAAAAATCAAAATACACGATAAGGAAAAAAAATTTCACAGTGCCAGAATGCAGATCATATAGAGCCAACTCCTTCACATAAGAAGGCCTGCTATTGTGAAGGTGGAAAAACACAAGAAGGGGGGGTTGAATTGTGTTTTAAAAATTAAAACTTTTTGCCTAATAGCGACTAAGTATGCAGCGGATAAAAACACAAATTAACGAGAGGGTGCTGAGAGAGAGAAAGAAAGACACAGAATTTATCCTGGTTCCCCTCACAAATCGAGAGTACTCCAGTCCCCTTGTTACTAACAAGAGATTTTCACTATAATCTACTAAAGATTACAAATTGCTCAAGCACACTTGCAAGAGACTTCTCAGGTGCTCAAGTTTCACTAAACAAGAGACTTCTCAAATGCTCAAGTTAAACTTAACAAGAGACTTCTCAAACAAACTTAAGAATAAGAATGAATGTTAAGGAACACTTGATATACTATCAGAGGTGTTTACAAAATACAACTCAATTTGTTCTAAGACTTAGAATGACAGATTTAAAATATGATGTCAGAATGCTTCTTAGTCTTTGAACGCAGTAATAGAACAGTAGTAGGAACAGTAGTCATTTCTTCCATTTGAGTCTTCTATTTATACTTGGAGGAAGATGATGACCGTTGCAGAGAGAGAGGTGCCAGCTGGAATTTACTCGTACAATTGATAGCTGTATATTGCCTTCTTTGGTAAGGAATTCCAATTCCACTACCTAGCTATTCAATTTATCACTCCTCCATTTTGAGTAATAATAGTACGATAGTACAATCCTCAAATGCGCTCCACTTATGGATAAGGTTAACGTTGTACCAACGAATATTCCTTCCTGTGGATGTGACAGAGCCTTGAAGTGGATTGTTCTTCAATCATTGGTTCTATATAGGTCAGCTCTTGAGTGACGTAAATTCCTTTTGCTTCTGATGCTGTTGCCATAGCTTCTTGAGGTCTTTTAGCTTCTGAGTCCTTCAGAGCCTTGTTTTATCCTCAGAGTCACTTTCTTCAGCATTCAAAATTTAAGCTTCTGACGAACAGTGTCGTGCTTTCAGAGCTTGTTTTGACTGGCTTCTCTGCTACTATTCATAGTGCTTCTGAATGAATTTTGACTTATAATTCTGCACACTAGAATAATCATTAGTAATACCAATTGCAATTTTAATACCTTGTTATCATCAAAACTACTTAAAACATTAGAGGTTCAAGTCAGACCCACTTTGTTCCAACAATCTCCCCCTTTTTGATGATGACAAACCAAAGCATTAAAATTCAATTGTTGTTGATTTAATTTAATTATGATGACTTCAGGTTTCAAAGGTTTGCAATCTCCCCCTGAGTCTGATAATCCATAAGGGTAGGTTTGTAAGCTCCCCCTAAGTTTTATCCATAATTAATTAAAACAGTTTAAGAGTTGATTTATTAACTTAAAATAAATTTTCATATTTAACTCTCAGAAGCATAGTTTTGCAAGCTTTGCTTCTTAGAGTTTGATAATGCTCAGAAGCGGTTTGCAAGCTCTTCTGACATTGTCTATGAATTTTATTTTAGGTTCTTAAATTTTCTCCCCTTTCAATAATCGTACAGAATGAGAAAGAATCATAAGAGATAAATATTGATTCATAATGTATTTAACATAACAGTTTCAGATTGAGCAGTATATGAATGAATCAACATTAATTTTAACGCTACTCTTACTCCCCCTTTTGGCATCAGTCAAAAAGACACAGAAAACCAAGCAGTCAAATGCGTCATAACAAGGCAGTCAAGTCAAAAAGTGATGACAACTAAATTCATTTAATGAATTGTGTTGAAAACCGTCCTGACAAGAGAGCTTGATGACACTATAAAAAGGGATGATTCCTCTCATTTTACTCATCCAGAGTAATCAAGTAACATCAAAAGAAAAACATACAATGGAAAGGCAGGTTACCAAGGATGCTTCAGGCTCAAAAAAAGAGAGCAATAAGGGAGCAGAGCCCTGGCGCTGCGAAGAAAACAAGCTACGATATGAGAGAAACAAGGAAGAACTTATTTTAACAGAGTCAGAGGAGGAAGAATTGGGCTCTGATCTGGAAGAGTTCTTATGGACATATGAAGATAATCTAGCAGATTATCCAGCTGAGGTTCAGAAGCTTGCTGATGAAGCACTATCTCTTCTCAAAGAGAAACTGAAGAGTATAGAATCAGAGGCTTCTAAATCTAAGCCTTAGGCTAGATGCAATCATATGTAATAAAGAATCTTTCTATTAATAATAAAAGTTGTTCCTCTACCTATCTCTCTCTCTTTTAAGCTTGCTTTCTTTTTATATACCACATAAGTATTGTCAGAACACCAGTTACCAGACACGCCTCATTCGGTATTGGTGCCCCGTTGTTAAACAGGCTTTAATACTAAGAAGCTATTTCATGAGTAAACAGGAGTACTGATGAGAGGGACTCTTAGGTTTTGAAAATCCTAGGCTTATTAGTTTAAATACTAAGATGCTCTTCAGCATCTTTCACTAGAGTCAGAAATCTTCAAGAGTACCAGACAATATTATGGTATATAGAAAAGTTAAATTTTGAAAAACAAAGATAAAACAAACATATAAGCAAATAACAAACACACAAATATGGATAATATAGATATGAATTAAAAGAAAATTATCCAAAAATTACACAAGAACTTAACAATAAAACAAGTGCTCAAACATAAGGGTTAAGGTTTGGGTTGCTGTTGAGTAAGCTTCAGAAGAAGTTCCATCATTGCATCTATCTTCTTGTTTGTAGCTTCACCAGATCTGTTCATGTCTTCTCTTATATCGGCCCTGAACTCATCCATTTCATTTCTTAGTTCCTCTCTTATGTCATGCTTGATTACATCCAGAGCTTCTTGCATAACAGAGGGTATAGCAGATGAAGAAGAGCCTTGGACAAGTACTGGTGGAGATCTAGGAGGAGATGAAGCAACAATGGGAGCTTTACCTTTATCAGAATCTGGTTCACTAAGGTTCTGATCATTCATAACAGTATCTTCTGCAGCTCCTTGATTCTCAAGAATCTTATTAGTCTCAATGACAGCAATGTGAACAGCTCTATCAACCAATAACTTGAAGGCTTCTTGTTCAGCAAGCCTCTGACGTTCCATTTCAGCAGCTATCCTAGCCTGCTCATCATCCAGAGATCTTGTGATACTTTCATTCACAGCAGCTAAAAAAGCTAACCTCTGACATTCTTCTTCATGGTTGAAAGATGTGAGCCTTGGAGCACATGTCCTCTCAGCAATTGCAAATAGTTCCCGTACAGTGTTTGCTCCTCTACCCTTAATCTTACCCTTCAGATGAGTACTGAGAATCCTTAAAGATTCACCAAATAAGTACTCTAATTTCCTGACATCAGCATCCAAATCAGAGGGAAAGATAAGAGCTTCTTCCTCTCTTTGTTTGAACCTCTTAAGTCTAATACCTATAGCATTATTTAGCAGCTCAAGATTTGGTTCAGAGTCAGAATTGAAAAAGGGTAAGGATGAGTCAAAGGGAATGGTTGGTTCAGGTTTCTTTCTTTTGAGTTCAATAATTTTGATTTTGCTGAGATTTGGAGGTATGATATCATCATCAAGATTGATGGAATCCTTGAATATTTGATGTTCAGCTTTAGTTAGGTGTTGGTAAAGCTCAAGAACCTCTTCTAAAACTAGAGGTCTGTTGAGTGGGTCAGGGACAGGTTGTGGTGATTGATGTTGTTGTTCAGTCATGACATTGATTGGTGATGAGTGAGGTGTTTTTTGTAGTTCTTCAGAATGAGCAATTGGCTCATTCTGAACAGGGGTGAATGTAGGTGGATTTACTCGTGAGATGTGATCAAGTGAGGGAGGGGGTGTGTGAATGACCTGTGTGTTTTGTGTTTTATGGACGGGTGGATCATTTGTGAGATTCATGGATGGAAATTGATTTGGTGAATTTGGATTTGAGTTGGTAAATGCAACACCACACATGTGTTGTTCAAGATGTTCTATGACAGAACCTTGATTTGTGGATTGATGGAGAATGGTGGTGTCTACATTAATAGTAGGTTCTTCATCAGAAGAAAGATGAATGGGCTTTATGGTGATCTTCTTTGTGGTTTTCTTGAAAGAGGTTCTCTTTGGTGTAAGAGTTTTCTTTTGTTTTGGGTTGGATTCTCTGATGAGTGTAGCAATTAACTCATCCGAGGCAGTGCTGGTATCTGATGAAGATGATGATGATGGTTTGTGATCAGGTAAGACTACACTAATAGGTACAGTGAAGTCTATGGGTTGAGGTTGATTGGTAGATGATGGAGGTTGAGAAATAGATGGTTTAGCAATAGAGGGTTGAGGTTCAGAACCAATAACCTGAGCTACAGGAATGCTAGAAGTATTAGATTCAGAGATCTTACCTTTTGGTTTAGAAGCTCTGGTCTTTAGTCTCTTTGCAGGTTTAGCAGGGTTCTGATCTTCCTCAGAAGCTGAAGGCCTATCATGCCTTTTCTTTGTCCGCTTTTCCTTCTGAACAGCTTCAGTCATCATATTTTCAGCACCTTCCTCAATCTCATCAGCACTAGCATGTCCTTGATCATCAGAGCCTTCATCAATCATTTCTTGCTCAGTAGTTCTTGGCTTTCTTCTGCTCCTTGTAATATCTCTTGGTCCCTTGAAGATATCCCAATTAGGAACACTTACAACCATTTTCCTGGGCACACTGACCCCAGTTTCTCTTCTTACTGATTCAAGAAAGTTTTTGATGACCTCATCATTATCATGTTCTGATATGGTGGGAAACCCATCACACCAGAAGTACTTTTCGTACACTTGCTGTAGAGGTGTTTTCACTTGAATGATTTCTTCCTTGGTTTTTCTCTTCATGTTGACCAGAACTGATGCATCATACTTAGCAGTTTGGAAAACTCTAAGTTTTTCTTTGGCACTCACAATGTCTGTGAGTTTGGTTTGCCTTATCAGTTCTGAAATTAATCTTGGGTGATGAATGACCGATGGTATTTTAGTTCTACCCTCATTGATGGTAAGACACATGTGATCAAAAAGAATCTTAGCCAAATTAACTTTTACCCTCTTGTATAAGAACCAGATGAGATGTTTGTGTGGAATGGAGATGGTATCCAATCCACCTTTTCTGGTGAAGATAGTGGACAAACACATTCTGAAAGCAAATTCAAATGTGTTCTTCATGTGCATTACTTTTCCAAAATCCTTTTGTGTGCAACCAGATTTAAAGAGGTCCTGATGAATTGAATCCAAATGCTTGCTTCTCTTATCATACACTTCTATATCTTCTCCTTTGTTGTCTAAACCCAGAATCTTAGCAATGTGTGCCTGAGTTATCACAACATTGATTCCCAAAATATTTGACCTAATTTCCCTTTCTCTATAAGGTTTAAGACCAAGTTCCTTTCTTGTTTTCCCTCGTAATTCCTGGTTCTTCTCAACCATATCCTTGTATTCTTTATCAGCACTTGCTCTATCGTACACTTTAGCCTTCTGCCAGAAATACTTCACTATGTCGTAGTATACGAAGCCATTAAGCATCTCAAAGTAATTTTGCCATTGTTGGTTGTAGAACAAGTATTGAATGTCAATCCCATTCGCTTTCAAACTTTCAAAATCCACGAACTTCTCAGTGAAGAAATCATAAGCATCTGGTCCAGCGTCAGTTTGATGATGTTCGTAGACTAGGTTATCTTTTGAATTGAGATCGATGATGGGTGGTAACGTAGGGTTAAAGGGTTCTTGAACGATTTCGTTTGATGAACGAGCAGCCATTGTTTCAGAAAATTGAGAAGATGAAGATTGGGAATTTTCTGTAAAGCCTAGGGTTGTGTAGGTAGTGATTTTGTGTAAAAAGTTGTGCAAGTGAGTGAAGTGACTTATAAATAGTAACTAGCACACATACACAGAGAAAGTAAACATTGGGAGGGAGCGCGAGCAGTTTTAAAAATTAAATAATATACTTAACTGCCATAATCATCATTAACTGTTCTCTGCCCGTCAGGATCTAGACACGTGTTGAAAAAGTTTAAACAAAGCTGACGCGTGTATAGACAACTGTTGTACACTTACACGTACTGAACGTTTCATTTCTAAAAGGTTCAGAGCCTCACTCATTTGTATCTGACACCTCATCAGAACCTGTTACTCTTCAGAGCCTAAATTATTCAGAGCTTCCCAAGGGATACTCTAAATTATAAGAGGTTCTGATAGAGCTTCAGATGCTAATTCTATTTCTACTTCTCAGAGCTAATTTTCTTCAGAGATATAGTGCATGTTCAAATTGTTTTTGATAAAATCAAATCTTTCAATAGCTAAAGGTTTAGTAAATATATCAGCCCATTGATGTTCAGTATCAATGAATTGAATATCTATTGTACCTTTCTGAACATGATCCCTTATAAAATGATGCTTTATTTCAATATGTTTAGCTCTTGAGTGTAGAATAGGGTTCTTAGACAAATGAATAGCAGCAGTATTGTCACAATATAGTGGAATACTCCTTTCAGCTATGTTATAATCTTCCAACTGATACTTCATCCAGAGAAGCTGTGTGCAGCATTTAGCAGCTGAGATGTATTCTGCTTCTGCTGTAGACAAAGCAATAGTTGTTTGTCTCTTACTGGCCCAAGATATGAGATTCTCACCAATGAATTGGCAATTTCCACTAGTGGATTTCCTCTCAATCTTATCACCAGCATAGTCAGCATCACAGAATCCCACTAGCTTACTATCTAGGGATTTTTTATAAAGAAGTCCTAGATTAGTAGTTCCTTTCAGATATCTAAAGATCCTCTTAACAGCAGTTAAGTGAGGTTCTCTAGGATCTGACTGGAATCTTGCACACAAGCATACACTATATAGAATATCAGGTCTAGATGCTGTAAGGTAGAGTAAAGAACCAATCATACCTCGATACAGCTTCTGATCTACTTTGCTTCATATCTCTTCTTTGCTTAAGCTGCTGGTAGGATGCATGGGTGTAGACATTATCTTGCAGTCATCAAGGTTGAACTTCTTCAGAAGCTCTTTTGTATACTTGCTTTGATGAATGTAAGTGCCATCTTTTCCTTGATTAATTTGGATTCCAAGGAAGAACTTCAATTCACCCATCATACTCATTTCAAATTCATCCTGCATAAGCTTAGAGAAATTCTTGCAAAGAGAAGCATTAGTTGAACCAAAAATTATATCATCTACATAAATTTGAATGATTAAGATATCTTTCTTAGATGTCTTTCTGAATAATGTATTGTCAATTTGACCTTTTTGAAAACCATTTTCTAAAAGGAAATTACTCAGTCTTTCATACCAAGCTCTTGGAGCTTGTTTGAGACCATAGAGTGATTTCTTAAGTTTATAAACATAATTAGGATTTTTCAAATCCTCAAAACCTGGGGGTTTTTTGACATATACTTCTTCAGAAATAACACCATTAAGAAAGGCGCTCTTAACATCCATTTGGTACAATGTGATTCCATTGTTAACAGCATATGAAAGAAGTAACCTGATTGCTTCCAGTCTTGCTACTGGAGCAAATGTTTCAGTGAAGTCTATACCTTCTTGCTGACTGTAGCCTTGTGCTACCAGTCTAGCTTTATTTCTTACCACTTCACCTTGTTCATTCATCTTGTTTCTAAATACCCACTTAGTTCCAATGATGTTCTTATGTGCTGGTCTTGGCACTAAGTCCCATACATCATTTCTTTGAAACTGATTGAGCTCATCCTGCATAGCTACAATCCATCCATCGTCCGTAAGTGCTTCATCAACATTCTTTGGTTCTATCATTGAGATTAGTCCCAGAAGAGAATCAAGTTGTTGATAGTCTGATCTTGTCTTTCTTGGACTTTCTTTGTTTCCAAGAATTAAGTCTTCTGGATGTGATGATCTATATTTGAACTTCCTTCTTGGAGCTTCATCAACATCAGCACTTGGTTGAGTGTCTTCTTCTGAAGTGTCATCATGTTCTTGTGATGCTTCTAATTGAGATGCTTCTTCAGCATCTTCTTCCAATACAGCTTCTGAAGCTTCAACAGCTTCTGATGCTTTTTCAGGTTCTGAATCGATGTGTTGGTATGGAACACCTGCATAACTATTATCTTGCTCTGACATTTTACTGTCAGGCTCTTTATCATCAAATCTAACATGTATAGATTCTTCCACTGTGTTGGTTTCAGAATTATACACTCTGTATGCCTTTGAGCGTTCAGAGTAACCTATAAAGATTCCCTTACAAGCTTTGGCATCAAATTTTCTTTTGTAGGCCTTGTTGTTTAGAATGTAACATGTACATCCAAACTGATGAAAGTAAGAGATGTTGGGCTTTCTTCCTTTGAAGAGTTCATATGTTGTTAGATTCAATAGAGGTCTTATATAGATCCTATTTTGAATATAACAAGCTGTGTTTACAGCTTCTGCCCAGAAGTGCTTAGCAAGTTTTGTCTCGTGCATCATGGTTCTTGCCATTTCTTGTAAAGACCTGTTCTTTCTCTCTACAACACCATTTTGTTGTGGTGTTCTAGGAGCAGAGAACTCATGGACAATGCCATGATCTTCACAAAAAGTTGCAAATGGTTCATTTTCAAATTCACCACCATGATCACTTCTAACCTTTAAGATTTTGAGACTTTTCTCATTTTGCACTTGAGTGCAGAAGATGCTGAACACATCATATGCATCATCTTTCACTCTTAGAAACTTTACCCAAGTCCATCTACTGTAATCATCAACAATGACTAATCCATATTTCTTCCCATTGATTGAGGCAGTACTTACTGGACCAAATAAATCAATGTGAAGTAGTTCTAAGGGTCTTGAGGTAGAGACAATGTTTTTAGGTTTAAAAGAAGTTTTTGAAATTTTGCCAATCTGACAAGGACCACACAGAGCATCTGAATGATATTTAAGATTTGGCAGGCCTTTAACCAACTTTAGTTTGCTAAGCTTAGAGATTAATCTCCAGTTAGCATGACCTAAGCGTTGGTGCCAGACCCACTTTTCATCATTCAGAGATAGAAGGCAAACTATCTTCTGCTCAGTGAGTTCTGACAGATTCACCTTATAAACATTACCTCTTCTTAATCCTTTAAACAATATGGACTTGTCAGAATCATTGATTACTGTACATGCCTCTTTATCAAATTTAACAATAAATCCGCTATCACAAAATTGACTAATGCTAAGCAGATTATGTTTGAGGCCATCAACTAACCAAACATTTTTAATTGAAAGAGAAGAGTTACCAACTATACCTGTACCAATGATCTTCCCTTTTTGGTTTCCTCCAAACCCCACAGTACCTCCCTCTTTCAGAGTCAGGGTTTGGAACATATGCCTTTCTCCCGTCATATGTCGTGAGCAGCCACTGTCCAGGTACCAGCATTGCTGCTTTGGCCTTCTTAGTGTGCAAACCTGAAGCAAATATTATTTGAGATTTTGGTACCCATATCTTTATGGGTCCTTTTATGTTAGTCTTTACAGGTCCAGGTGGTCTTTGTTTGAAAGACCTATCAGAGCCTCTAGAGTTAACCACCCTTGTTGAAAAGTTTTTGGGTTTAGTATAGCTCTTGAGCTTTGTTCTTGAATGTGTCAGAGCTTCTTTAGATTTAACATTAGCTTGAGGCTTAACAATCTTAGGTTCTGAGGTTTTATCCTTCAGAGTCTTTGACTTTTGAGCCTCTGGTTTTGATGTTCTATTAGAAGCTGACTCATTTAGAACTTCTGATTGACTCTTTACAAAGACGACCTTAGGTTTTGATTTATCTATATTAGAGGACTTTGAAGATAATGGATTATCTTTCTTTGTTAGAGGTTCTCTTGGATGATTTACTCAGGTTCTCTGGGCAGTCAGCAATGAAGTGTCCTGGTTTGTTGCACTTAAAACATTTGTTTTGTTCTTCCTTTTTATCCTTAGAAGTACCAACCTTCTTGGAAGAACCTCCAAACTTACCAGCATACTTCTTGCTTCTCTTAGCCCATTGCGATACTCTTGCAGCCATCAGAACCATTTCTTCTTCTTCATCAGAGTCCATCTCGTGACCTTCTTCAGAAGCTTCTTCATCAGATACTATAACCTTCGCCTTCAGAGCCTTAGAGGAACTCTTGGTGCTTAGTGCTATCCCTTTTAGCTTCTTAGTCGATTCATCAGTCATGAGTTCCATCTCATGACTCTTTAGAGAACTAACCAAGCTTTCAAGAGACACAGTATCTAAATCCTTAGATTCCTGAAACGCTGTCACTTTTGGTCTCCACTTTGGCGGCAAGCTTCTGAGTACTTTCCTTACATGATCAGCCTCAGTATAGCTCTTATCTAAAACTTGAAGTCCAGAAACAAGAATTTGAAACCTAGAGAACATTGTCTCAATGTCCTCTCCGTCCTTCATTTTAAATAATTCATACTGATGTACTAACAAGTTGGCCTTAGCCTCCTTAACTTGTTTATTTCCTTCATACTTGGATTTAAGAGAATCCCAGATAGACTTAGTCGTTCTCTTATCTCCAATTTTCAAGTACTCATCATGAGAGATGGCATTTGTCATCATCCCTTTTACACTGTGGTGCTTCTTATATTCCAGCTTTTGAGTGGGTGTAAAAGCCTTCCTGTCTTTAGAGCTAACAACGCCTTCTAAGTCCATATTTTCAAAGTTCACTCCATCTTCTACCAAATCCCACAGATCACAATCAATCGCCATGATGTGACTGTACATCTTGGTTTTCCAGAATGGATAACCAGTCTCAGTTCCATTGAAAAAGGGAATTTTGTCAGAAGACCTTCTGTCTTTAGAATTAGAATCATAGTCAAATGGAACTTCATTGAGATTCTTCTCAGCAGACATGTTTTTCCTCCCTGAATCTTAACTGTTTCACTGATAGGTGAGAGTTAGGCAACAGCCCAGCTCCTGATACCAATTGAAGGTGGAAAAACACAAGAAGGGGGGGTTGAATTGTGTTTTAAAAATTAAAACTTTTTGCCTAATAGCGACTAAGTATGCAGCGGATAAAAACACAAATTAACGAGAGGGTGCTGAGAGAGAGAAAGAAAGACACAGAATTTATCCTGGTTCCCCTCACAAATCGAGAGTACTCCAGTCCCCTTGTTACTAACAAGAGATTTTCACTATAATCTACTAAAGATTACAAATTGCTCAAGCACACTTGCAAGAGACTTCTCAGGTGCTCAAGTTTCACTAAACAAGAGACTTCTCAAATGCTCAAGTTAAACTTAACAAGAGACTTCTCAAACAAACTTAAGAATAAGAATGAATGTTAAGGAACACTTGATATACTATCAGAGGTGTTTACAAAATACAACTCAATTTGTTCTAAGACTTAGAATGACAGATTTAAAATATGATGTCAGAATGCTTCTTAGTCTTTGAACGCAGTAATAGAACAGTAGTAGGAACAGTAGTCATTTCTTCCATTTGAGTCTTCTATTTATACTTGGAGGAAGATGATGACCGTTGCAGAGAGAGAGGTGCCAGCTAGAATTTACTCGTACAATTGATAGCTGTATATTGCCTTCTTTGGTAAGGAATTCCAATTCCACTACCTAGCTATTCAATTTATCACTCCTCCATTTTGAGTAATAATAGTACGATAGTACAATCCTCAAATGCGCTCCACTTATGGATAAGGTTAACGTTGTACCAACGAATATTCCTTCCTGTGGATGTGACAGAGCCTTGAAGTGGATTGTTCTTCAATCATTGGTTCTATATAGGTCAGCTCTTGAGTGACGTAAATTCCTTTTGCTTCTGATGCTGTTGCCATAGCTTCTTGAGGTCTTTTAGCTTCTGAGTCATTCAGAGCCTTGTTTTATCCTCAGAGTCACTTTCTTCAGCATTCAAAATTTAAGCTTCTGACGAACAGTGTCGTGCTTTCAGAGCTTGTTTTGACTGGCTTCTCTGCTACTATTCATAGTGCTTCTGAATGAATTTTGACTTATAATTCTGCACACTAGAATAATCATTAGTAATACCAATTGCAATTTTAATACCTTGTTATCATCAAAACTACTTAAAACATTAGAGGTTCAAGTCAGACCCACTTTGTTCCAACAGGCCTGCTATTGTTTTACCAAACTCTCGAGCAAAACATTCGGGGAGCCTCTCTACCGCCTGATTTACACAGCAGAACAATATAGTTCAGCAGAGAAACAATAATAACAAATCAAACTACTAAACAGGTGCTTTACAAAGAAAATTTTAAAAAAAATTAAAAGAAGAAAAAGCAAAAATATACACAATCAGTGACTCACATTTTCCACATCAAACTCCATTTGATATGATTGGATCAAGGCAAGAACCTCATCCACAGGATGAGGACCAACAAATGATGAACCATTTTTTTGATTAGAGAAATCAACCAAACTTGGACCATGCAGAGTTGTGGTATTCTTCTGATCAGCATGCTTGGGAAGAGAATTAAGACAAACAAACGATGAACCATTTTTTTTGTAGCATTCATCAACATGTTTAGGGAGAGAGGAATCAACAAATCTGGACCATGCAAAAGGGAGTCATTTTTGTTGCCACATTGATTTGTCTGCCTATCCTTGGAAGATGGAGAATGATGTGGATGATCAGTAGCTTGAAAGAGATGGTTCAAAATGGATGATGGTATGCATGACCAGCAGCTTGAGAGAGCTAGCTCAAAATTGAGATTGGTGTGGACAATTGAGAGGGCAAAAGGGAGTAATTTTTGTGGCCACATTGATTTGTCTGCCTATCCTTGGAAGATGGAGAATGATGTGGATGATCAGTAGCTTGAAAGAGATGGTTCAAAATGGATGATGGTATGCATGACCAGCAGCTTGAGAGTGGTGGCTCAAAATTGAGATTGGTGTGGACAATTGAAAGGGTGGAAAGTGGTTTATATAGAGTGAGAAGGCCAAAAGAAGAAGGACACTTGGTTGGTTGAGAAGTTTTCTTGCACCATTGGATGATCCCATGCATGTCACCAATCCTAAACTTGCATGCCATGATCACAAAGAATGGATGCATAAATGGTGAGATGGATAGATTGGCCAATGAGACATGTGGAAAAATGGAATGATGGATGTTATATGTATGCTTGTACATGGAGTCCAATCCACTTGTCACAAAGTAACTTCCACCACCAAAGGCAAGTCATCTAGATCAACCAATGAAGCACACATACTTGGCAAATGCCAATTGTTAAAAAATGGCATGCAATGATTGGTCTACAAATTCATGTTGGCAAGCCTCCAATGGTCAATCCAAGCAAGATGATGTCAAAGATGACATAGGGTGCCAGGGTTTTGGGTTGGTCATTAGGGTTTCAAGTCTAACTTTTAGTATAATTAAAGATAAAGATTAAAGATTAAAGATAAGTGATACATAAAAAATTAAAAGCAAAAGTTACTTGCTACTATATAATTTCAACCCATAAAAAAAAAGTCTTATACAATTACTCTATTAAAATAAAATATGAGACACTCTTTAAGCTTATGTAATATTATAAAAGATTCATATTTATTCTTAAAATAGAAAAAAATTATAATATAAAGAAATAAACAATGTCATATTTCTAAACAACCTTTTTATTTTTATTTTTTATTAATATTAAATATAATCATATTTTAAAATAGTATATCCATCATTTATATATATATATATATATATATATATATATATATATATATATATATATATATATATATATATATATAAAATTACGAAATCTTTAAATATATATAAATACATTTAACACAATTAGTTATTTATAAAAATAATTTAAGTATGTATTTTAATGGAACACGGGTTTATCTCAGTCAGTCTAGTAAAATACAATAAAACGAAGTGTTATGCTATCCCCAAAGAGAAGTTAAAAGAAATAATTTTTATATTGAAATAAACATAATTTTTTACTTTTAAAAAGTAAAATATACAAGTTTTAAAAATTGTTGACCATATTCGGTTCTTTAACTAATGTCTTAGGGACAATAATTAACATTTTGCTAATATAAAATAAGAAGATACATAGGGGAGAGTACACCAAAATCCGATGTATAAGAATTTCTTTGTCTTGTTAAAATCTTTAGCAAGGAAATTTTAATGGGATAAAAACTTGATGAAGGAAACAAAACTGCAAAGGTAAAAAAGGATTCAAACATAAACAATAAAACTGATAAAAAGGTAAATTTAGCATTCTATGGTGAACGTAATTCCGAATAGAACTAGACAACTTATTCTACCAACTAAACCGATGTTACCCATTTTATCGGCACAACAATTTCCTTTTCTGAAAATGTGAGTGACATTAAAATACATTTGAAAAATAAGATACATGCAATTCATCCATTTATTAGAAAGATTCCAATGAACAATAACATGTATGATCCTATGAAATGATACGTAAATAAGATAATATAAAATATGAGAATAATTTTATTGAATTCAAATATCAACTTCTAGTAAACTAGAAGGATTTCATACAAATGTAAAGGAGAGTTTCGGAGAGAGAAGATAAGAAACTTCACAGTTCACATAACTAACAATTGTCCCTATTACAATCCTTATAATGAGCTCACTCTCTAACATAATCCTTCAACAATATGTTCGGTTTGCGTGACCTCGTTCCCCTACGTAGTTCTTTCGTTTCCACACTGTTAGTGTTAAGAAGTTCCACATTGGTAACAAAATTCATTCCTTGCACATTCTGGGTACCCTCCACTTTGTTTGCTGATTCACTTGCTTCTTGAATTGTTCCCTCCTTTGGCTTCATTACATCTTTTTGCAAACTAGAATCAAGCTCCTTCACCTCTGCCCTTGTTATGTTGGCATTAATGTCACCAATATTAGCAACACCAATCGGAGAAAGACCACCCGAAGGTCTTGTAGCACCAATTGTCGATGACGACATTGGAAATGGCTGAGCCATTGGACTATGTTGAGAAATGTATTCTAAGAAAAGGCTTCCACCTTGTGTTTCTTGAAAATATGGATTGATAATAGCATCAGTACCAAATCCACCACGATTCTGCTGGTTGACAGAAACTGAACCAGTTTGATATAAATTGTTGAATGAATTATTGAAATGAGGAGGAAAATTTCTCGCTATCAAATTGTTGGGAAATTGTTGAGAAGAACTGCATCCATACATCATTGAATTTTGTTGTAACATAGGATGAGAAAAGCTAAGACGCAAAGCCGAATTCAATTGTATTTGTTCTTGTCTTTCTGCCTCTTTTTCCTTCAAATAAAGCCTAAACTTCTGCAAAACATATATATATATATATATATATATGTATATATATATATATATTACGGAATTTAATATAGTAGTATTTTCTTGAAATTGTGTAGTCAATTTTTTAGTTAAAAAAATCATTTCAACACAAAATTTTCACTTCTAGATTCTTTAACTAAGTGCTAGTTTATTAAATAGTGCACAATTTATTGTCTTGGTTTTAATTAATGGATGCAAGATTGATATTTTTATTTCATGCAAACATTCTTCTACGTGATTATTATGAAATTGAATTTGAATGATTAACAAAACTTCATTACTGATAAAATCAAAATTTTGACTTAGCTCCTTTTTGGATGAAGAAATCTGGTACGTGTCTTTCTATATATACTAGAATGAAAGTTGAAGACTAATCCATCAAATATACTCATTCGATCTCAATATAGAAGCAAAAATGAGTCAAAGGAATTTGATGTATTTAATCAACTTTTGTTAACCAATTTTTGTTTATATTTTGGAACGGATGAAGTATTATGATTCATTTTAAAATGAATACTGTATATCACAAACATATAGTCCCTCCATCCCAATATATAAGATTTCTTACACAAATGCACAAGAATTAAGAAAAGTAGTTTTTGCATTAATTAAATTTGTCAATGATACACCTTCTATATTCAAAACTATCATTCAATTATTAAGAGCGAGAAATATTGATCTTTTACTTTTCTTCATTTAAATAGGAGTATTATTGTGAAAGTTTAATTAATATATATACCTTGAACTTTTGAAAGAGTTTTTAAAATGGGACAACAAAATATGCTAAAAAAGTCTTATATATTGAGACGGGGTAGTATTTTCCTATAAGATCAAACTCCTTATGTTCTTTAATAACTTATGTTGATCAATTTTTTACAAAATATAATTCCAATTTTAAATAAGAGATTTACTCCAAATTTGAAGAATTACTCTTAGAATTGAATTGGCTCTAACTCATCCTTACAAAACCGGTTTGTAAAGTGATGGTTGCTTGTTACTTACAAACACTTGTTCAGATCTTCTCGCAAGCGATGTGGAACTTCTTTAATGCTACAATGGAAATTACACGTGCAAATGAAAGACAAAAATTAAATAAAAATACCTGTAGATGACTAGCTACTTGCTCTCTTGTCAATCCAGCCACATTCATCTTATCGAGAATTGTTGTGGGTACTGCATCTGAAAATAATTAACAAAGAGAAAAAAAAATTGTTGTCACAAGCCTTTAAAGAAGATAAAAAAAATTAAATAAATTGGTATAGAATCATACTATCAATATTGAGTTCCATCACCGCATTAACAAATAATTTATGCAACTCAGGTGTCCATGCAAGACGTGTTTTTTCCATTGATGATTCATGCTTATCTTTATCACTTTTATCTTTCTCCTTTTTTTTCATACATTCATCAATTTCTTTTTCTTTTTTTTTATTCCAAATTTTCAGTGCAACATATTTCCACATGTATCTGATTTGATTCTCACTCAATGGTTTGATCCAATAAATACAAACCCCGTTTTCAATAGCCTTCTTCACATCACTTACTGCCTCATCAACGCACATCACTGCACATAAAAATAACAATGTCACACACACACACACACACACATATATATATATATATATATATATATATATATATATATATATATATATATATAAATTAATGAATTAATCATGTGATATAATAATACAGTTAATTATATATATACTTACTAATGACAGGGATATCGATTTGTTCTGTAACATATTGCAAAAAATCATATGAATTCATATCAGGCATTTGAGCTTCAAGTAGTACAACATCAAAACAATCCATTTTATCCATCAAAAGATTCAAAGCTTCAAAAACCTTGGAGCATGTCTTAACTAGAAGGAAAAAAAAAAACATTAAAAAAATTCAAAAATGAGAATTAACGTAATTTCATATAGTATATTGAGGGAGATGAGAACACGTTTTCTCAATACATTAGACAACAATTTTACCTGGGTATTGGAATTGAGAGCACATTTTCTCAATATTATTGAGATGATTGATATCATGATCAATCACAAGAACCCTAACATTGGTTGAAAATTGTTGAGGAAACACATCTTTTTCAATAGAAAGAGCCATTGAAACAGAAATGAAATGTTTTTGTTGTTATGATTTGTTGATTCAAAGTATCACTCAGTATATACTATTGGTTTATTCAAGCAAGGTTATTCGGTTATATATAGTTTTAGAAAAATTGTGACATGCATCTAATTTAAATTGGGTCAACTAGATTTAATGAAATTTAGCTTTTAGTCATAGAGATTTAATGTCTGAAATTTTATAAAAATAATTATTATAGTATTTTATGGAATTAAATTATTATTATATAATAGGAAAGAAAAGAATTTGACTTAATTAATAAAAGATATTTGAAAAACAAACATAAAAGGATAAAAAAATATATTGGGAAATCAAGCAATAATTCAATTCTTTCTGAATTAATGAAAGTTCTTTTTGAACGTTGACTGATTGTTTAAGAACATAATATATTTAGAATTTGGTGGGGAAAAACTCTGTCAAAAAAAAATAATTTGGTGGGAAAAAAGTTATGATTTATTTTAGATTTTAGAATACGATTCAATGTATGCTCTATTTTTTTATCTAAGCCTCAATATATATATATTATAAAAGAAAAAGAGGGGTACAAAAGAGGGGGGCTATACCAAAACCCTCCAAGAGAGTTAACAAAATCTATAATAAGGGAGGCCATCCCTATTCCTAGCAAGATCGGACCAAATGACATTGGGAGCAATATTCCACCAAGTAAAAGCATTTAAGACAGACCTATGTTGGCTAATTTATCAGCCACATGATTACCTTCTCTATACACATGAGAGACTACAAAATTCATATTTCTAATCATAATCATGCAATTGAGCCATCTATTATACAATTGCCAAGGAATGATGTTACAAGACTTAAATGCTGAGACTGCAAGTTTAGAATCACTTTCTAACCACAAATGAGACCAACCTCTATCAAAATCACATTCAATTGCCAAGATAATACCCATGACTTCAGCAAATAGAGAATTAGCAATACCAATATTCAAGGCAAAACACCCCAAGTTGGCGCCATTACTATCTCTAAAAATGGCTGCACAAGCAGCCTGCCCTGTAATCCCTAAAGAAGCACCATCAGTGTTACACTTAATCCAACCAGCTAAAGGAGGTGTCTAGATAACTTCAATAATTCTAGAAGGCTTTGGACGAGGTATGTTGACTTTAAACCGCTTCAGGATGACAAAGTCTGATAAATCTGAGCCACTAGCAAGAGAAGTGAAATTACCAGCTAAGGGAAGTGGTGGAGATGATCATAGCAATGGAAGAGCTCAAACTAGGCATGATGTTGCTAAATCTGACCGAGCTTCTGCAATGCCAAATAGTGTTGAATATAGAAATTATAGTGGCGGTTATGACTACTTGACATTGCGGACTCCAACCTCTCTTAGTGATATTTAACACAACCACAATTGAGGCAAGATTCACCTGCATATTCAGAATATTCGTAAACCAATTCCAAAGCTTGAGAGCAAAGGGGCACTGCAGGAATAAATGATTCAAAGTCTCAGAGTTTTTGAAGCATAAGCTGAAAATGGAAGGCAAGTTGCAACCACGAGCTATCAAACTATCGTCAGTAGAGATTCTGTATTGAATAATTCTCCACATCAAAAAAGACTTTGAGGGGGGGGATGGCAATGTTCCAGATCTGCTTTGCCCAATCAAGCTTTTGACCCGAGACGACAATAAAATGGTAAGCATCTTTGAGACTGAGCTCCCCAGAAGTGGAGAGTTTCCACAATAACTTGTCCTCCCTTTGTTCAAAAGGAATGGTGATCTTTTCAATATGTGACCTTAAAGTAGGAAACATAAATTGGATTTCTAAGGGAATATGGTAATGAGAATTAACAATATAATCTGCCATTAGAGAGTAAAGGTTTTGTTGATGATATAATGACATATTGAACAAATTGCTAAAGGATGTACCACACCACTCATGATTCCAAAAATTAATTTTTTCACCATTTCCCAACTGCCAACTAGAGTTATCCAAAAAATATTGACATGAGACTTTAGACCACTCCAGATAGAAGAATAAATGTGATGTCTAATGAATCTACTACCTCTTGAAACTCTACTTCTTAAGAACAATACCCAATGATTGTTAGAATACATCATGTCCCAAAGAAGCTTCAAGTTAGAAGCCTGGTTTAAATAGGACAAAGATCGAATGCCCAAACCTCCCTCATCGTTGGGAGTACAAACAGTTTTCCAAGAGACATTTACTAATTTCCTGACATTTAGATCACCACTGTAAAGGAAATTTCTCAAATACTTCTCCAACTCCTTAATTAAACTAACAGGCCAAGAATATATAGTAATGGAGTATATAATCATGCTATGATAACACTCTTTATCAACTGACATCTACCAGCATAAGAAAGTAAAGAAGTCTTCCAAGAAGATAACTTAGATTTAATCTTGTCCACAAGAGGTTGAAAATAAAGCACTTTTGGTTTACCCTTTAAAATAGGGACACCAAGATACAAAAATGGTAAGGTGCCTATACTAAAGCCTAGAGAATTAGCAATTGAGTTCAATCTAGAGGCAGTCATAGAACCAGCAAATAAAGGGGATTTTTGAGGGTTGATTAACTGACCTGATATCTGAGCATATCTAGCAAAGAATGAAGATATGACTTGAATATTTGAAGCGGTGCCCTTACAGAAAAGCATAACATCATCAGCATGTAGGATGTGAGAAGGAATACTAGTGGTTTTTGTACCCTTTAGAAGCTTTAAATGACCATCAGACACCAATTTAGACAACCCTATACTTAAGACTTCCTCGGCTAAACAAAAGAGAAGAGATGAAAGCGGATCACCCTGCCTAACCCCTCTCGAGCAATCAAAGTACCCTTCCTGCTTACCATTGATGGAGATGGAGAGCTTTACAGAGTGAACAATATTATTCATCCAAGTACAAAACAAAGGAATAAAACCAAAAGCCTCAAGCACTTTTAATAAGAACTGTTAGTCAATGGTATCAAAAGACTTCTTATGCAGCATGTTTATAGCCTCCGAGTGAGACAAATTTAGTCCTTAATTTGCCTTCCCTTAATGAACCCTCTTTGCTGCTTTGAAATTATGTCTGGCAAAATTTGAGCTAACCGATCTGCTAATATCTTAGATATAATTTAAAACTTGAAATTAGCCATTGCTATGGGTCTGAATTGGCTAATGGTGTCTGCATTACTACCTTTGGGAATTAGAACAACAATATTTGCATTGTAATTGGGCATGATCCAATTGGAATGAAAAAATTCAAGCACTGCATTACAAAAATCTTCACTGATAATATCCCAATATATCTGAAAAAAGAAAGATCCAAAACCATCAGGACTAGGTGCCCCATCTTTGTTCATTGAGAAGACAGCATTCTTGATCTCTAAAACTGAGGGAAGCAAAGTGAGCAATGTGTTGATACTATCAGTAATTAGCTTAGGGATCACCTCCTCCACCATACCGTTGTCTTGAGTAACATTACTACTACAGAAAACAGCAGTGAATTGATTTACTGCATGGCTGGAAATCAAGTCAGGATTAGTGAATACACCATTGTCAACTCTAAGAGAAGTAATCTTTTTATAAGCTTGTTTAATTTTGGTAGTTCTATGGAAGAAGGTTGTGTTTCTATCACATTGACAATGCCATTTGACTCCGAACTTTTCATGCCAAAAAGCTTCTTCGATGACTAAGGCTTTCTCTAAATCAATTTTTGCTTTGTTCTCTTGGAGCATAACAGTTTCAGTGCATCACAGAATATTAAACTCTTATTCATTTTAAACACTAGGACACTCTGAGGTGAGCAGGTCTCAGAGGCCTGCCATATCCGTCAACCGATTCGGTCACGGCATGCTGCTCACAATAACTTATCCTAATGGATTATCCCATTGGGAGTCCATAGCGCGACATCACAAATCGCTCCTAAATGACTGATACTAATTTTTAGTTATTACTACCATAAATACCCAAAACCCGGGGAGCATACAAACCTAATTAATTACTAAGTTATACCCTAATGATTACCTATGATTAACATTCTATTCGACATTATGTTAATTACATTACTGCAAGTTATCTGATTCTAACGAGGATATAAAACGGGTGTGGAAATCTTTATTTAGAAAATATAAAATATAGGTCAGTTCTGTACAAGCTCGCTACGGCGAGTCACCAGCTCGCTATGGCGAGATTATAGGTCCTGACCTAAATTAACTCGCTGTGGCGAGCAAAAGCTCGCCATGGCGTGTTTCATCAGCCCAGAACCCAGCTCGCCATGAATGCTCGCCAACTACTCGCTGTGGCGAGTTTACACAGAAAATGCCCTGTTTTACAGAAATCATGATTTTTCAAGGAAACACCTACAACCCTCATTTTAATCAGTGCATTAACATACTTTAACATAATATAAAATAGAATGGAGAGGGATTTGGGATTTAACCCCTCTCACACAACATTTCCTAGATTCCTAAATTAACATGCAATATATTCAAAATGGGGAAACTAGCTAAACTAGCCTAAAGAACCCACCTGTAATGAGCTTAACTCAGAAGCTTTAACACAAATATTAGCTCTGCTACAGCTAGAAACTCCTTCACCAAGGCTCACTTGAAAACCCCACTTGTGCTTCTTGAGCAAAATGGAAAGAAATGAATGCAAGAGTGAATTAGTGTTTGGGTAAGGTTTAGAGAATGGAAATTGTTCTAATAGTGGCTGAAAAGGAATATAAAAGGCTAGGAACAACTCACTATGTTCGAAAAGACTTCACGAGGGATCACTGGCAGCAAGCAGCAGCACCTTGCTGCACCCTCCCTGGCGAGGGCGCGCAGACAACAGGCAGCAGCACCCTGCTGCACTCGCCCTGGCGAGGGCTCACTCGCAGAGCGAGTACATCAGCTCAACAAAACCAACAACGCCAATCTTGCTGCCAACCTTCAATGATTCGTTCTAACCTCAGAAGGGTTTCTGTTCTTACAATCTCCAGAGCACCTCATCATGAAATAAAAGACATGCAAGAGTAAAATAATGGTTTAGGTTTGAAATGACAAAGAGGGAAGAAAAAGGGGTAATGGATTTCTTACCTTACCTAGGTCCTCAACCTTCAAAAACTCAGACCCATGAACCGAATTAGCCATTCCAAGGTCCTGGTTTGAAGAATTCGTGAAAAATGAACTTTTGGGGTTATGGGGTTTTTGCGTGGCAGAGAAAAGGAAGGAGGAAGTGGTCTTTCATGAAGCTTGCCTCTTTAATCTTCACACCACTAGAATTTGCTTCAAGGCAACACATGCATCTTGGAGAAGATAGTAGCACCTCTGAACTGATCTAACAGGTCATCAATCCTTGGTAAGGGATACTTGTTCTTGATTGTGACCTTGTTGAGTTGACGATAATCAATGCACAGACGCATCGTACCATCTTTCTTCTTTACAAGTAACACCGGTGCTCCCCAAGGTGAGACACTGGGTCGGATAAAGTGTTTCTGAAGCAACTCTTCTAGTTGAGATTTCAGTTCATGAAGCTCTAAGGGAGACATCCTATACGGGGCAACTGAGATTGGCTGGAACCAGGAACTAGGTCGATGGAAAACTCCACTTCCCTCTCGGGAGGTAAATTCATAATGTCATCTGGAAAGACGTCTAAAAACTCACTAACAACTGGAATGTCGTTATGACACAAACTGGGCTCCGGATCGATGGTGAACAGAACACTGAAACATTTTGTACTGGCACCTAAGTACTGGATCATTTGATGAGTATTCTGGAGTAAAGCGGTAAGAGCTCTGCTCTCGGCTGAAGTTTCTGTTGGAATGAACAAGTTCTTCTCAACACATCCTATGTACACAGTATTGGCAGAAAGCCAATCCATTCCATGCCTAGGACCACATCAATATCTTTCAAGGGTAGACAGATCAAATCTATGTTGTAGACTTTATTGCCCACAAGAACAGGACAATTCTGACAAACACGTTTAGAAGTAACCTTGCCTCCTGTGGCAACAGCCACAGTCATAGGGGGAATTAGAGGCACAGAGGGTAGTTGTAGTCGCTGAACACAGTCAACAGCTATAAAGGAATTAGTAGCTCCACAATCAAACAAAACTAATACTTCAGACTGTCCTAACATGCATACATCCATAATCAAAGCATTATTATATTTGACTTTCTCACCATTAAGTGAAAATACCCGACCTTTGCTTTTAGAAGCGCCGCTGGAATCGCCCTGTCTCTTCAGCTTAGGGCACTCGAGCTTGTAATGGCCAGGCTGCTTACAATAGTAACACATGTTCTTCCCTTTCATGAATTCTCCACTATGAGGGAAACCACATTCAGCATAGTTTCTCGGTGAGCGCTGAGAATAGCTCTGTTTCCCTTTGCTTGTGATGCCCTTGGTTCTCACTTGCAGGTTGAACTTTCCAGAATCCTTCCTTTTCTGAACTGCTTCACTACGCTCCTTATGAATGTTACCAAGATCTGCCTCCGCATGATAACTCTTCTGCACCAGATCACCAAATGTAGTGATGTGTTGTATAGAGACATCGTGGTCTATATCAGCTCTCAGCCCGAACCGATATTTCTTCATTTTCCAGGATTCTGAGGGAGCATCATTACCATCCATCACATATCTGACCAACTCATTGAACTTCATAGTATACTCCGCCACAGACATGTTCCCCTGCTTTAGTTCCGTCAACTCGCGTTCCATCTGGAATTGGTAACTCTCTGGGATATAATGTCCAACGAACAGACGTCGGAAATTTCCCCAATTCATCTCCATCTGACTGGCCTCCATATACGCCTTGGTTCCATCCCACCAGTTACATGCGTCGCCCCTAAAGAAGCGGGAGACGAATGTTACTTTGTCAGCTTCGGTGCAATCCATGGATTCAAGGATTCCACTCATTCGTTGAATCCATTCCCTGGCTTTCGCTGGATTGTACTCTCCATAAAACTCCGGCGGACTCATTCGGCAGAACTCTCTGAATGCAGCACTAGATCCTTGCTGCTGAGGGGGAGGATTGTTCATATGCTGTTGAAACATATTCATTAATTCTTGATGCTGTTGGGCCTGTTGAGCTTGGAACTGCTGCTGCTGATGCATCATCTCAGCCCACATGTTTGCATTAGCATCGCCATACATTTCAGGTTCGTCATCATCATCAGCAACGTTCCTTCTAGGCCTTCCAGGTCCTCGTCTTGCTCCTGACATAGTGCTCTAACTGCCAATATCAAGTCAAGTTAGCTAGGCTTAAAGTGACATGACATCTAGAACAGATGTTAGAAATCCAGACAAATACTGGGATTCGGATTAGTAATACTAATGAACTCTGGCACGATCTGAATCGACCTGCTCTGATACCAATTATAACACCCCACGTCTATGTCTAGAATAAAACGTAGAAATATTATTATTGGCATGGAGTCATTATTATTACATTTGGAAAATCAAGCACACACAGGTGCTAAGTACAACACAGATTAATAGAACAACGGAAGCGAAAACAAGAAATTCAACGATACATCAATGATTAATGGAAATACAACAAGACTGAAAGATAAAGAAAGCATGAACAAGTGCAATCCTCCAAGCATAGCTGCTAGCACACCAACAAGCATACCTTAGCCAACCTGTTTATCTGAAAAAAAAATTGTTTGGAGTGGGGTGAGACAACTAAGCCTCAGTGAGTCCTACTACCCTCCTAAGGTGACTACACCGGGAACCTAATCAGTCATGCATACTAACAATTTATCGTAATACATAAGCATAAATAAAGGTGTAACACAAAATATATGTTGTTCGTTTTAAACACAAGGACACTCTGAGGTGAGCATATCTCAGAGGCCTGCCATATCCGTCAACCGATTCGGTCACGACATGCAGCTCACACAAACATAACCTAATGGATTATCCCATTGGGAGTCCATAGAGCGACATAAATCGCAACTGAACTGACTGATACTAGTTTAGTTATTCTACCATGAATTTCCAATTTCCCGGGGAACATACAAACCTATGAATCTCTAGATAAAGCCCTAAAGATTATCTGTGATTTACATGCTGTTTCACATTATATATATCTCTACAAACCTATGAATCTCTACTGCAAACAGGTATAACTCATATGAGGATATAAATCGAGTGCCTTAATTTAGAAAATAGTTTTTAAAATTCTGTTCTGTTTTGTCAAACTCGCTCAGCGAGTCATAGCTCGCTCCGGCGAGTTCTATGGGTATGCCCTGTATCAACTCGCTACGGCGTGTTGCTAGCTCGCCACGGCGAGATTATAGGTCCTGGCCTAAATCAACTCGCTAAGCGCACAAGTGCACGCTGGGGCAAGTTTCATCAGCCCAGGAAACCCAGCTCGCTATGAATGCACGCTTGCAACTCGCTGCAGCGTGTGTATACAAAACCTGCCCTGTTTCACGAAAATTCCATTTTTAACAAGTTTAACACCTACAATCCTCATTCTAAGCTATGCAGTCACATGATATGTATAATATAAGACAGAATAGAGAGGAATTTGGGAGTTAATTCCTCCCACACAACATTTCCCTAATTCTTAAGTTGACATGCATGGTTTCATAATTTTGGGCAACTAACTAACTAACCTAAGAACCCACCTGAATTGAAGCTTTAATCTAACTTTTGAGCTCCTAGAAACAGCTTCTGCAACCTCCTAAAGTGCCCCACGAACCCCAGACCAGAATTGGAGAGTTTGAACTCTTGAACCCTTATGCTTAACTCTATGAATTGAATGATGTTTGGATGAATGATTCAGCTGTAATGAAGGGCTATTTATAGTAGGTTTTCTGAGTTAATGAACAATTAGAGGTTTGTCTTTGGGTTGGTTTGCATGTCATTCCATTGGTTGTGAAAAATGAGAAGAATGGAGTTGTTGTTGTTTTCCTCATGGGCTGCAGAATCATGTGAAGATTATGTGAGATGTTTCAGAATCTGTAACTTAAAGCTTTGCATGTGAGTTCATGGGTAGAAGTTGGGAATTGGTGATTTTTGTATTCTTGTTGCATGTGATGGCTTAGGAAATGAAAAGTTTGGTGGTTTGCTCTTGTTGTTGATGAATGGCGTGGGAAGAGAAAATGGAGAGGAAGTAGCTTGCTGAATTTTCTGAAGTGAGGTAATGGATTAATGTTGGTGTCTCTACATGCATGTGAGTGTTTGAATCTTTTGGGTGGATTAGTGACTCATCTTTCCTTAATGAGGTGTTGGCTAAATAGGCAATAGAAGAGTGGGTGGAATGGTGACTCTTGCACCAAGAGAAAGAGACACGTGAGAGAGAGAGATCTTGAGGGGAGGAGTTGAATTCTCTTAGACTTAATTAATCTACTTATATCACTAGTTTAATTAATTAAGTACTACTAATAATCTTCTAAAAATAGTACCAATTTTATTAGACAACTCTAATTAAAATTAGTTCGACAATTTAGAAGTAGGGATGTTACACAATATATCTGAAAAAAGAAAGATCCAAAACCATCAGGACGAGGTGCCCCATCTTTGTTCATTGAGAAGACAACATTCTTGATCTCTAAAACTGAGGGAAGCAAAGTGAGCAATGTGTTGATACTATCAGTAATTAGCTTAGGGATCACCTCCTCCACCATACCGTTGTCTTGAGTAACATTACTACTAGAGAAAACAGTAGTGAAGTGATTTACTGCATGGCTGGAAATCAAGTCAGGATTAGTGAATACACCATTGTCAACTCTAAGAGAAGTAATCTTTTTTTAAGCTTGTTTAATTTTGGTAGTTCTATGGAAGAAGGTTGTGTTTCTATCACCTTGACAATGCCATTTGACTCCGAACTTTTCATGCCAAAAAGCTTTTTCGATGACTAAGGCTTTCTCTAACAAGAGCTTTTCACTATAATCTTCACAAGATTACAAACTGCTCAAGCACACTTGCAAGAGACTTCTTAAATGCTCAAGTTACACTTAACGAGAGACTTCTCAAACAAACTTAAAATATAAGAATGATTGTTAATGGACACTAGATATACTATCAGAGGTGTTTACAAAATACAACACAGATTTTCTTTAAGACTAAGAATGACAGATAGAGTCTTGAATGTCAGAAAGTTTCAGAGCCTTAAACGCAGTAATAGAACAGTGGTCATTTCTTCCATTTGTGTCTTCTATTTATACTTGAAAGGAATGTGATGACCGTTGTAGAGAGATAAGATGCCAGCTGGAATTTGATCGTACAATGGATAACTGTACATTGCCTTCTTTGGTAAAGAAATCCAATTCCACTACCTTGCAATTTGAATTATCACTCAACCATTTTGAGTAATAATAGTACAGTCGTACAATCCTCAAATTAGCTCCACTTATGGATAAGATTAACGTTGTACGAACGAATATTCCTTTCTATGGATGTGACAGAGTCTTAAAGAAGATCGTTCTTCAATCATTGGTTCTGATTCTGTCAGTTCTTGAGTGACGCAAATTCCTTTTGTATCAGAGTCTGTAGTTGTAGCTTCTTAAGGTCTTCAGCTTCTTAGCCTTTCAAAACCTAGCTTTTGTCCTCATAGCCACTTACTTCAGACCTTGAATTTTAAACTTCTGATGAACAGTGATATACTTTCAGAGCTTCTTAGCTTGGCTTCTCTGCTTTTATTCATAGTGCTTCTGAATGAATTTTAACTTTTAATTCTGCACACTAGAATAATCACTAGTAATACCAATTGCAATTTTAATACTTTGATATCATCAAAACCAATTAAAATACTGGGGATTTATGTCAGACCCACTTTGTTCCAACAATCTCACTACATTGAAAACAGCAAGCGGCGGCGGTTCAAAAAGGCCAACAGCGGCGGTTCAAACCGTCGCTAAATGCCAAGTGCGGCGGTTGGCAAGCGTCGCCAAATGCGGCGTCGCTAGGTCATTCAGCGACGGTTCTAGCAAACCGTTGGAATAACCGCCGCTAGGTCGTTAGCGTCAGTTTAACTGATTTTTGCGGCAGTTTCTAATCGTCGCTATTTGTAACTTTTTTCACATTTTTCCTGGCTGTTAGCGTCGGATGGAACCGCCGCTATTCACTTTTTTTTGTAAAAAAAAAACATTTATTTTTCAAATTTTTTTGTTTCCCACAATTTTTTTTTTTGGTTTCCCACTTTTTTTAATACAAATACTAATAAATTTTGTTATGTAATGGTCCATTTATTCATCCACACAATAAAAAGGTACAAAGAATTCAAATGATAAGTTTGTTATATAATACAAAATATACTATAAAATTTGATGTATAATAAAACTTCAAAGTCATCACTTTCTAGATTGATCGGTTATCATGTTTATGGGATGATGTCTTCTCTTTACCCTATTTCTGACCCTTCTTCTTGCTGGTAGTACCACTCCACGTCTTGAAAATGAAGATCAAACTAAATCCTAAATTTTTACAAATACTTGTATCCTCTTCATGACTGCCACATTTTCATATTAACCTCTTTGCTTCCCAAATTATTTTTACCTAACACTTGTAACTAACAAGCTTTTCAACGAAGTCACTTCAAACCTTGATGTAATGCTAAAGAATGACCAATCTGTGCTCCCTGAAGCCAAAATATAAGGCATGAATGCTATAAATAATCCAAAGTTCTAGAGGGGACATGTTTTGTCTGCAAATCATGTGATTCACACATAAAAACTTTTTGAACTATAACAATTACCTTTCTAGACTTTTTCCCTTTGAGAAATCAATGCAACATTGAAGCACACAACAATCATGTTGATGAGTAGCAACATCAAGTAAGAAATTTATTGCAGCATAAAAAATAAACTGCCATTTATCATAGAGGAAAACCAAAATCAGCAAACTTCTTAATTAAGAGCAATCTTAGTCACTTTGCAGTATGTAAATATTTTCCACCACATTGGTTAATAAATAAAACAGAGCAATCTTAGTAGAAACTGATAAATATTCAAATACTTTAAAAACATTTGTGACAATTGTATGAAAAACTTTAAAGGGTCACCTGTACCTAAAATACTTAGCCATGTGCCAAAATGTTCTTCAAAGTATTTGCTCATAAAAGAATGAAACTAAAAATGAGATTTGGAAGAACTAAGATAATGTAAAAAAATGTGCACCATACTACTATATGATTCCTAATAACTATATATGTAATTTTGAAGTAGAGTGCAATATTTGGATACATAGTACTATTCTGCTAGTAATAAATAAAAGTCATACAAATTTAAAAATCAGTGACATTTTGGAAATAGTTGAAGTATGAGGTACTAAAGTGTGACATATATGGGAAATGTTTCATGTTTAATTGCTATAACTTACTATATTACATATCAATATTAATTTCCATATAATAATTATTCAATTATAGTTTTAAACGAAGGCTTCCTATGTGATCCAATATACACAAATCTCACGTTAGAAGTCATACTTCAACTATTTTTATACACAAATCTTAAATGTGTGTTTTTTCACAAATTGAAATTCGAACCATAAGTAGCCTTTGGAGTTTTGCACACTATTTTTATACACAAATCTACAATTGATTTATCATATTCATTCTAAGGAAATTATTTTTATACACAAATCTCACTTACATTAATTTCATGTTTTATAGTTCAGCATGTCCTATGTTACAAGCATCAACTTGTTATTCTCATATATCGAGATGGACTAATTAAGAAAGAAAACCAGTACAAAAATAATTTCATGTGCAATCATTATAAACAATTAGAAGCACACAATATCAATGTTTCAAATGATTATATCCACAACAACAGCAACCCACAAAATCATATGATCTTACACAGTCATAGTCTCATTGACATTAAGAGTGCCACTGATCAATTTATATTTGTCAAGGATAAATCATACTTAAATTAAATCTATGATAAACTTCATTCACATATAAAATTTTGAATCTAAATAGTATTCATAAAAGCATATCATCATTATCATCATCAACTCTTGCCAAAGGGATATATGTGTCAGTATAAACACTCTTAGAAATAATCAAACACTCTTAGCCATACAAACAATAATGAGCTACAAAATTTCAACTATCAAATTAGAGTTACAATACAATGAGTTATGTAAAGGGGTTTCAACTATCAAATTAGAGTTAACAAACAATAATAAAGATTGAATCTGAACCTGGATTTCAAGGAAGGATTGAATCTGAGACATGTGAAGCAATTAATTATTGCTAAATGTGTTGGAGTCAAAATCTCCTGCAAAATTAAAATCATATTCAAACATGATCTCATAATTCACCATGTGTAATGAATGCTCAACCAACACAAATAAAACAAGTCAATCTTACCTCATCAATTTGAAATTGCAATCCATAGAGAAAGCTTAGAATTACATGATCTCCCATGCCATGATCACATCAATATGAAATTGCAATCCATAGAAAAAGCTTGAATTACATACAAAGGCTAAAAAACTTTGAAACCACTTCGAACATAAATGGAAAGATATATTGCCTTGTTTTATTCCAATATAAAACCACTTCTACCACATAACTGTCCACAAAGTAGGGACAAAAGATGAGTGTTTCGCTAATAAGAATAAATTTGTGATTCTTTAATGACCGCAGATCAGTTTACTCATTAACAAAGATCAAGTGAAAAGAATTTCGACATTGAATAATACATCGACATAAAGAAATAGCAGATTAGGAATCATCTTAGAAGACAGGGAAAATGCATATTTCCAATCACTTTAAAACAACTAAGAGGTTCATGAGTGCATGATACCCTGCTCAACATAGTCAGATGCATTCAAATTATAAAAGACTATACACTAATCTATTAATATCATAAAAGACTCCGCTCAATATAGTTAGATGCATTTAAAACTATAAAAAAATATTTAGAACTATTTAGAATCTAGTAATGAGCATATACAAAGAGGAACAATGCCATGGTGACTGGAAGTATAAACAATCACTTTTGCAATAAGGTACCTATATTTTGTAGCTAAGCAAGTGATATGTGAACTCTTCAATTATTTCTTCTTCTGTTGGTGGTAGCTTTTGAGGCTCAAAGTCAAACATATTAACTCAACCTTAGTTCTTCTGATATCCACCTCAAAAATAGAAGAGAGGATACAAAGAGTTGAGACACATGAACAAGCTAACAAGAACAATTTATCAAAGTTCTTGACTCTAAAAATAACACAAATCCTCTATTTATTTACTCCAACTACAACACACTTATCTGAATAACACAAACCCAATTTAACCTCTCATTCAAAATACTAGATCTGCAAAACAAAACACACAGCTAAAACAAAAACCAGCTGTTAGAATTATACCGTTATTCTGTAGATCTTAAAAGCATGATTTATATATCACTCTAATTAGGTAATTAAACAAGGAATATTTTTTATATAACATATTTATACTAGTCAAGATCATAGAATTGGAATTTCCAATCTTATAATGAAAAAAGTTTATAAAATATTATAGACAATATTTCTGGAAACCACTCCTAATACGATTGAAATCAAAGACCAAACTAAAAAAATTAACCCAAAAAATCCATGAATAAAACCCTAAAGTGAAGAATATAGAAATTGAACACATAAACTCAATCCTAAATCATCATAATTAAAGCATAAGAAGTTAACAAGAGAAGAACCAAGAAATTGCAAGAATCATGCATGAATTGTGAGATACACACAGAGGAAGAGAGAAAGAGAGAGGGGAGAGAGAAAAAAGTGAAACCTGCGATGACAAGATAGAACAGTGATGAGAAGAAGTTACGGCGGCGATGAGAGGAGCTATGATGAGAAGCTACAGAGCGAGAGCATCGATTTGGACCGGTGAAACCTATTGGAATTTATTTCTTTTGTTATTTTGATAGAAATAGCTAAATAAGTGAGGGAGAACAAGTGAGGAGTGAAAATTTGGCTTTGCGTGCTTTGAAGAATCTATCGAGCATACAGCGGCGATTTGTAACCGTCGGGAAAACCGCCGGTATAGTGTAAAGCGGCGGCGGTTACTGTTCGTCCGTCGCAACATGTCTGTCACTATATTCCTTTTTTCTTGTAGTGTCTCCCCCTTTTTGATGATGACAAACTAAAGCATTAAAATTCAATTGTTGTTGATTTAATTATTTATGTTGACTTCAGGTTTCAAAGCTTTGCAAGCTCCCCCTGAGTCTGATAATCCATAGGGT
The DNA here is from genome assembly GCA_030408175.1 of Trifolium repens. Lineage (NCBI taxonomy): Eukaryota > Viridiplantae > Streptophyta > Magnoliopsida > Fabales > Fabaceae > Trifolium > Trifolium repens. Next base: position 38,817,600 of record CP125842.1, on the reverse strand, counting down.
TAGGTTTGTAAGCTCCCCCTAAGTCTTATCCATAATTAATTAAAACAGTTTAAGAGTTAATTTATTAACTTGAAATAAATTTTCATATTTAACTCTAAGAGGCAGAGGTTTGTAAGCTCTTCCTTCAGAGTCTGATAATATTCAAAGAAGGTTTCCAAGCTTCTCTAATTTTATCTATGAAAATGTATTTCCAATTTAAAATTATATCCCCTTTCAATAAGATTCAGAATTAATGAAATTAAAAGAAGGGATAGAAATTGATTCAATATGCATAAACATAACAGTCTCAAATTTTTGCATATAGTAACAGAATCAATTATTATCAATTTTAACGCTATTCTTACTCCCCCTTTTGTCATTATTCAAAAAGTAACGAAAAACTAAAGAATCAAGTCAAATAACGCATTCCTCAGGACAGTCAAATCAAAGAGTGGTTACAACTATGTTCAATTAAATGAACTTTGTTGATTACCAGGTAGACATGAAAGTTTGAAAGCATTATAAAAGGAGATGATTCTTCTCATTTTATTCACAACGAATAATCAAAGAATACATTTTCAAGCACATAATTGAAAATCAAGCAATGAATAAAGCTTCAAGATCAAAGAAAGAGATCAAGAAGGATGCAACATCTTCACGCCCAAGAAGAAACAAGCAAGCAAAGGAAACAACCAAGCAAGTGATTGATTTAACAGAGTCTGGTGAAACAGACTCTGACTATGCAGAGTTCTTGAGAACATATGATTCTGAGAAACCTTACTCAGAGTATCTGGCTGAGGTTCACCAAGCCATGCTTGACTATCTTTCTGATGCAAACAATGTTGTGGATTCAAAACCAGAAGTGCCCAAGAAAGATGAGTAAGAGGCTAAGTTAGATGTAGAGTATAAGTTTATTTTCTTGCTTTTAAATTGTTTATTTTCTTTGCATGTTTCTTATATTCACTTACAAACGTCTGAAAACTAGTTACCAGACACGCCTCATTCGGTATTGGTGCCTCGCTGTTAAACAGGCGATAATACTAGGAAGCTATTTCATGAGTAAACAGGAATACTGATGTGGGGGAACCTTAGGTTTTCAAAAGCCTAATATATAAGTTTAAAACCAAGATGTTCTGCAACACCTTACACTAGGTCCAGTAACCACAAGAGTATCAGACATAATTAGTGAATATATTTTTAATTTTGAAAAACAAAGATAAAATTAACACACATTCAGATACACAAACAATTAAGCATGGATAATCAATTAATTCATTAATCAAAAGATAGAACTAAAATTATCCAAAAGTTACAAAACAAGACAGATATATGTGCTCAAACAAATGGTTAAGACTTTGGTAGTTGACTAGCAATCTTGAGCAGAAACTGCATCATCTCATCAATCTTCTTGTGAGTAGCTTCTCCAGATCTATTCATGTTAGCCCTCATGTCATCCCTTAGTTCATCTATCTAATTCCTCAGCTCTTCTTTCATTTCATTCTTCATTTCATCCAATGCTATCTGAACAGTAAAAGGTATGGCAAGAGATGGAGAGCCTTGGATGAGCCTTACTGGAGATCTTGGAGGAGTAGTGTCAACCACAACAGCTTTCCCTTTGTCAGAAGCATTCTCATCTTGATCTTGATCAAGCATAATGGTGTCCTCACCCTGTTGTGGACCTCTATCTTGATTTTCATCCAGCTTCTGAATCTCAACCTCAGCAATTCTTACAGCTCTATCCACAAACACCTTAAGAGCCTCTTCATCAGCTAGTCTCTTGAGCTCAGCTTCAGCTATTATTCTAGCGTACCTTGCTTCCTCTTCAGCTAATTTCTCAGCTGCTTCAAGTGATGTTCTGATACTTTCATTTACAGCAGCCGGAAGTTCTAGACGTTGACACTCTTCTTCATGATTAAAATTGGTGAGCTTAAGAGCATGAGAGACTTCTTCAGCATGCATTATCTGATTCAAGGCATTCATTCCTCTTCCTTGAATCTTACTCTTCATATAATCTCCTAGAAGCTTCAGAGACTGACTGAACTTATCTTTCAAGTCCCTAATCTTACCATCAATATCTGAGGGAAAAATCAGTACCTCTTCCTCCATGCTTTTGAATCTCTTACGACTAATACTAATAGCACTGTCTAAAAGCTCAAAATTGGGTTCAAAATTGGGTTTGAAAAGGGGTTGATTTTTGTCAAAGGGAATGGTGGGTTCAAGTCTCTTTCTTTTGAGAGGGATTATTTTGATTTTGCTCAGGTGAATGGTTGGGTTCTTAGAGGGTGTGATAACATCATCATCAATGTTTATAGCTGCTTTTAACATACCCTCAAAAATAGGTAGAGCAAAATCAACAGGTAAGATTAATTCATCTTTGGTCAAAGGTTTGTAAAGAGGAACATAAATGAGGGATGATGGTGGGAGTGTATCATTGGTAATGGGTTCAGCAGGTGTGGGTTCATTTGAAATGTGATGCTCTTGATTGTCAGAGGGAATGTCATCACATTGGTCAGAAGGTGGATGTTGAATTTGTTCAAAATTAGCTAATTGTGGTTTTAAATTGTTTTTTTCTGGTTGAGGAGTGTGAGGTTCAGATTGTGGTATTTCAATGTTATGAGGAGGTGATTCAGGTATGAATGTCTGAGTTGGTGGTTGTTTGTCTTGTTCAGCAGTGATAGTGATGTTTGGGGTGTTTTGTTCAGGAACAACAAAGTGTGGGGGTGGTGTATGAACTGTGATTATGGGAGGTTCTTGAACTTTTGGTTCCTTGAGGTGTTTCAGAAGTTACATTCAAGAACTTGTTAATGGGATGACTTGGGGAGTTGAGATTTAAGTGTGTTAAAGTATCACTAGATAGATGTGGTGCAAGGTGGTCTAAGAAGGAAGTGTCTTCAGCATTAGCTTCCTTGGGTGCAGAGATTTTGGTTTTCTTTTGAGGCCTTTGTTTGGGCTTGGGTTTTGATTTAAGGTTCCTTGAAGCCTTTCTAATGATTTCTGCTACAGCGTCACTACTATAGTCAGAAAGGGTACTTTCAGATGAAGATGAAGATGATGATGATGTTGATACAAGTACAGTTTAGTGTTTTTTGTTTGGCAATATCATAGATATAGGTTTTGACAAATCTATGGTGGGGCTAGGAGTAGGTAAATTTTGGGCTAGGAGTAGCTCTGACAGCTTGATCTTCCTCAGAAGCTGGAGGCCTTTCATTCCTTTTCTTGCTTCTCATCTCCTTCTCAATGTTTGCCTCTTGAACTACCTCAGCAGCTCTAACCTTTTGAGTCTTAGAGACCTCAATTGCCTCATCAGCAGCAGTGTCCACCATCTCATCAATACTGTCATGCTCAGAGTCTTCATTCTGTCCTTCAGAACCATCCTCAATCATAGCTTGCTCAAATACAACTGGCTTTCTCTTTGACCTTGTAATATCTTTGGGACCATTGAAGATATCCCAATCTGGTACATCAACTACCATGCTTCTGTCAACTTTTGCACCAGTTTCTCTTCTTACCATCTCCAAAAAATTCTTAATTACCTCATAAATGTCATGTTCTGAGATGGTTGGGAAACCATCACACCAGAAGTATTCTTAACCAACATCATGTTTACCAAAATGGTTGCATCAAATTTTGCAGTGTTGAAGACTCTCAGCCTTTCCCTGGTTCTGATAATCTCTATCAGTTGTGTTTGACGAATAATCTCAGAAATCAACCTTGGATGATGAAGTGTTACTTTTGGTTTATGATGGCTCTCATTTATGCATCCACAGAGGTGTTCAAATATCAGCTCAGCCAAATTAATCTTAACTCTCATGTACATAAACCAAAGAAAGTGTTTGTGAGGCAGAGAGATTGTATCCTTTCCTCCTTCTCTTGTGATGATAGAGGCAAGAAAAACTTTGAAGGCAAAGTGGAATTCCTTCTTCATACACTTTGCTTTGCCAAAATCACACTCTTTTGTGCCAGAAGGGAAAAGGTCTTGTTTGATGCTTTCAGAATACTTACTCTTCAGCTTGTACTGATTCACATTCTCACCCTCATTATCCAGCCCCAGAACCTTAGCCACGTGCTCTTGAGTAATCAACACATTTATTGCCAACAGGTTAGACCTAATCTCTTTTCCTTTGAAGGGTCTTAATCCTAATTGAACTCTTGTCTTTCCTTTCAGAGACTCATCATTTGCTACCATTTTTCTTACTTCTTCTTCAACATTAAACTCATCAAAGACGGTTGCTTTGTTCCAGAAGTTCTTGACAATGTCTTAATAAACAAACCCATTTAGCATTTCAAAATAATTCTTCCATTGTTGATCATAGAATAAACTCTGTATGTCAATACCGTTTAACTTCAAGCTTTCAAAATCCACAAACTTTTCTGTGAGAAATTCCATAGCTTCTCTACCACAGTCGTTTGAATTTGGGGGTACTTTGAGTGTTGCTTGAGAGTTTAGATCAATCACTGGTGGTAATTCTGGGTTGAAAGGTTGTTGAATGATGACTCGAGAAGGTTGAGCAGTCATGATTGCAGAAATTTTTGAGAAGATGAGAGCGTTCGTGATTCAGAGCTTTAGGGTTGTGTTGGTAGTGATTGTGTAAAAAATGTGCTTGTGTGAGTGAAGTGACTATTTATATCAAGCAATATACACACACAGAGAAAATAAGCACAAAGGAGGGAGCGCGAACAGTTTAAAATTAATTTTAAATTGCATTAACTGCAAATTCATCATTAACTCTTCCCTAGCCATCGGGATCTAGACACGTGTAAGAGAGACTCTATCATAGCTGACACGCGTACAGACAGCTGTAGTACACTTACTAGTACTAAACGTTTCATTTTCGCTTAGTTCAGAGCCATACTCATTAATATCTTATACCTCATCAGAACCTGTTACTTTTCAGAGCTTACCACATTCAGAGCATCAATGAATTGAATGTCTATTGTGCCTTTTTGAACATGATCTCTTATAAAATGATGTTTTATTTCAATATTCTTATCTCTGGAATGCAAAATTGGATTCTTAGATAAATGAATGGCAGCAGTATTATCACAATAAAGTGGAATACTGCTTTCAGCTATGTTATAGTCCTCTAACTGATATTTCATCCAGAGTAGTTGGGTGCAACATTTTGCAGCTGAGATGTATTCTGCTTCTGCTGTAGACAAAGCAATAGTTGCTTGTCTCTTGCTAGCCCAAGATATGAGATTCTCACCAATAAATTGGCAATTTCCACTAGTGGACTTTCTCTCTATCTTGTCCCCAACATAGTCAGCATCACAGAATCCAACTAGCTTACTATCTAGGGATTTTTTATAAAGAAGTCCTAGATTAGTTGCTCCTTTCAGATACCTAAAGATTCTCTTAATTGCTGTTAAATGAGATTCTCTAGGGTCTGATTGAAATCTTCCACACAAACACACACTGTATTGTTGGTGTAAGCCCTAGAGGCCAATGACTTTAGTATTTGTATCGAATTAATTATTAATAATATATTGTTTCTTTTATTAATAATCGAAGGCATTTTCTTTATTATGTTTGTAACGTTCAAAATAATGAAGTCCCTAGAATAGAAAGTCTGTTTAATATTAAGTGTGACTTAATCATGAGATTACATTAAACAAAAGGACGCTATTCTTAAAGTATCCATAGTCGAGCTTTAAGGTGAAAATGGATAACCTTAAAGCATAAAGACTATTATGAAGATAGACTGATGATCGCAACTCATGGATCATGGGATAAAGAGGTATCAAGTCTTGACATAGGTATAAGAAATATTAGGAGTAATATTTATACCGGATTGACCCGCTATGAGAGTACTACATGCAAAGTTATGCAAAGTGCATAAGTTACTCTCATGGTGATAATGGTGTAAGCCGCCCTTAGACCTGAAACCACTTTTTACCCTAGATGTGGAGTCAAGTACTTTGTTGCTGATCTAACGTTGTCCGTAACAGGATAACCATAAAGGCAGTTGATGGGTACTTCACAAAGCATGCTGAGGGACAGTAGTGACCTAGATGGAATTTGCCAATCCTGCATAACAAGATAAATGTCATGGGCCCAATATTGAACTGGACAAAGATGACACCAAGTATGCTTTGTGTTCAATATAGACATTAAGGGCAAAGGGGTAATTATACACGCATATGTTATCACTAAGGTTATGTTATGATCACATGTCAATTTCTGATAACTTGGGTAGCAATGATGTGTTGCTAGATACCGCTCATTGTTTATTATATTAAATAAAGGATTTAATATAATTGCCAACGTTATGGAAACCTACAAGGGTCACACACATAAGAACAGTATAGTGTGAGATTGGAACACCGTAAGGTACGGTGCACCTCAGAGAAATATGGAAATATGATAAGGGTATCATGGTAATTAAATAAGCGGTTCATAATTTGTTATGGTAAGGAAGCACTAATGTGTACATGACACATGGGGGGTGCGCTCCTTCTAAGCTTATTTAATTAAATGGTCTTAGTGTGATTGTAGCCCAATGACAAGTAATTGTCTTGGTACACAAGACAATTGGTTCTATAAATAGAACCCTTGTGATTGAGAAAAATACACCTAAGTTACACTTAAGAGTTTCTTGAGAAAAGAAAACCCTAATCCTTATTTCTTGCCTCCACTCACAAAAGGCCTTCATCCTTTTGAGCTAGCACTCTTTTGAAGGTTGCTGTTCGTGTGGACTACTAGAGGCGTTGTTCTTTGTCATCGACGCTCGTGATCAATCCCGGTTCGTGATTAAAGTGTTGATTAGCCACCGTTCGTGAAAGAAAAGAAAAGGATTTTCTACAAGAGGTAAAATCCTAAACACAAACTCATGCTCATTCGTAAGGATCTCTAAAGGAAAAATTTTATATTCCGCTGCTTTTCTATTACTATTTTCCTTCAGTGGTATCAGAGCCACTTACGAATCCATGAGATTGATGTTTGTTTATTTCATGAATTTAGTTTTAATTTGATTAAAGCATCTAATGAAGATTAAAATCGAGTAATTAAAATTTGGCATCTATTTGTGTAAAAATTGATGATTGACATTGAAACGGCTTCGGAATCCGACAATTGTATGGTGAAGCAGCGATATGTTAATCGTCATAAGTTTATACAAATAAGAATGATCAAGACTTATATGTGATATAAGTGATCGTGATGCAAAGCGGTGTATTTGATGCATCGTTCATAATTTCGGTCAATAAAACAAATTATGAAAGTTATTTGATATTGAATTGATTCATGTTCATTTGCTTTGGAATCCGACGTTAGTATGGTGAAGCAATGACATGTTAATTAATCATATTGAATTTCAGTCATGAAAGGTTTTGACGGCACGAAATTTTTGCTTTAGGATTCGCGAAAAACAAGGTTTTTCCGCGGGCCTGCGCTAGGCGCAGATGGCAGAATGAAAAATTAGTTTTCATCTGCAAACCTGCGCTAGGCGCAGGCAGGCTGCGCTGGGCGCAGATGACAGCCCCAAAATTGATCGTTCGCTGAAATTTTAATTTTAATTAATCTACACGACTTAAATTGATAATAATAATAATAAATATGTTTATTGTTATATTTTTGTGATGATTGATTATGGTGAAGCAATGACATGTTAATCAATCATATTGAATTTCGGTCATGATAAGTTTTGACGGCATGAAATTATTGCATTAGGATTCGCGACAACACAAGGGTTGTGCTGTCAAATGGGCTGGCTGTGTGCCTGCGCTATGGCGCGAGGCAGGCTGCACTATGGCGCGGCTGGCATCGTTGAATTTTGATCGTTCGCCAAAATTTTAATATTAATTAATCTACAGGACTTAAACTGATAATAATAATAATAATAATAAAATATATGTTTATTGTTATGTTTTTGTGATGATTGATTATGGCCTTAGTTTACTCCTTTTGTTTTAATTTGGGATTTTAAATACGGCCTGCGTGTCGTGCCTCTCTCTAAATTTCTTGATGTAACTTCTCTTCTCATCTCACTCCCTCGTATGTAAAAACGAGTATTCTTTGATGTAATGTTATAATAGAATTATTAGAGGAACAAAGGAGGACAGCCATGAAGATGATGCTTGGAGAAGTAGATCATCGTTAGGCTAGTTTAGGGTTCTCTCATTGGCTTGAGAGAACACTTGCGTTAGGAGGCCATAATCATATCATCTTATATTATTGTATGTATGTATGTTGATGCATGTGAGAGCGTTTAATATGTTAAACAAGCCGGTGAGATCAAACAATTAAATATCCCTCAAAAGACACATAAGAGATTAATAAAGAAAATGTAGGTTCGCCCACCGCGGAGTGCATTCTCTTTAATAATAAAATATGTGGATATTAAGTTTACGCTTTCCAAGTTTTAGAACTCATCAAGACTAGTATCGAACTATGTAGGTTCCCCCACTGCAAAGTGCATATTCTATATTTGTAAGGTGCGATGGGATAATTCACTAGTGCAGAAAACACTTTTTACTACTGTCCAAATGCACCTTTTACATCTGGCTCTGGTCAGTCATAAACGCACGAGTCATAGTTAGTTGGACACTTTTTACTACTGGCTCTGTCAGATGTAAAAAGTGCACGTTTTACATCTGTTTCTTATTTCCGTCAGATGTAAAAGTCGCAAGTTTCATTTTTTTTTTTAAATTAAATTGGACTTTTTACTACTGAGGTGCCATTATCCACAGATGTAAAAGCTCCACGTTTTTTTTTTAATTAAAATCCGGCATTTTTTTTTTTTAAAATCCTGCATTTTTTTTCTTCAAATTCCTGCATTTTTTTTTTCAAATCCTTAATTTCTTTTTTTACTCATATGCTAGCATCAAAAGTATAACTACTAAACGCCATCCAAAATTATAAATTGATAACATTATGCAAATTCCACCGCATTCAACATCCAAATTAACTAAAATAGTAATGTCATTACAAGTCATAATCATTCAACATCCAAAAGCCAAAATCAACATCCAAAAGCCAAAATCAAAACAAGTCACATAATAACTTGTGACAATATCATCACATTAATACAAATCAAAACAAGTCCAAATACGAAGTAACTTCACACACACAAACCTAACTCCCTTCCTCGGCAACATCGTCATAATCATTCTTAGGATTAAATAGGTCAAGAAAACAAGTTGCCCAGCAGTTTCGCAGCTCATATAGGTCATCCTCTGTTAATGTCGTAGAATCATTGAACACATACAATATGTAAATAACTTAATTAAACGCGCCACTGATAATACAACAGTACTTTGATACGTTTAATAGTGCAAAATATGCACTATTAATAGCTGTATTCACTACAAGGAATATGATTTTTTGAAACAACTTTATTTGTTAAAATTTGTTACAAGTCGCTGGCAAAACTACCCAAGATAGTTTTGTCAGCGACCTGTAACAAAAAATGTTGTTGCCAAAAATTATATTTCTTGTAGTGATTGTATCATGGTTGAATTCAAATATATAAAATGATTGAATAATCAGTACTACCTATGGTTGACTTTGTTCTTTGGATTTGAAAAGACAATGAAATATAATATGTACAAATCAGGAAAGCCTATATAGTTTTATTTCTAATTACATGCAGACCAAAACCTTTTCTTTAAGCAATATATAGTTTTGGTTACTTCTATGCTGCATATACTATCAAAACTTTGATAAGCAATATGCAGTACTACCTTTTCTTTACTTTTATGCTGCATATATAGTTTTGGTTTTTCTAAAATAAGCACACAACTAAAACCAAAACAAAACAACCAAGACAGCAAAAAAAACAGTAATACCTCATTTCAATTCTAAAGCAAGGGTCAAACTTAACTTAACAAATATAATGTGATTATATGAGTTTAAGAAGCAATGGTTGAGAATAATTCATAAGATGAATTCGAATAAGGAGTTATTCACCCAATTGATATTCAAGAATTGTATGAGATACAATTGGAAGGAGTTCCTACCTAAATAACTAAGTCTTGTGTAATCCGCCCACCGCGGACTTAAGACAAAGTGAAATATGGATCTTGAACCACTAGAAAATCTTCCAACGGGATTTTCCGAATCAAATGATGAGGGTCATTTGGTTTGAGTAAAATAGTGGGAGCATATTTAATTAAATACCTAATTAAATAAAATGATACTTATATTTTCATTTCTTTATGTAGATAACCATGTCATCAAACACATCAAACAACATTTTGCGATCAATCCTTGACAAAGAAAAATTGAATGGTCCAAATTTTCTTGATTGGCACCGTAATCTGAGGATTGTCCTCAAGCATGATAATAAGTTGTATGCCTTAGAGGAACCGGTTCCTTAGGTGGAGCCTGCTAATAATGCTCCTAGGGCTGAAAAGGATGCTTACAAGAAGCATGTTGAAGATGCTAATGAGGTTGCATGCCTCATGTTGGCTACCATGAATTCTAAGCTGCAAAAGCAACATGAAAACATGAATGCTGTTGAAATGATCGAACACTTGAAAACTCTATATGCGGAGCAAGCCCGTCATGAGAGGTTCGAAGTTTCAACATCCCTTTTTCAATGCAAGTTAAGTGAGGGATCTCCGGTGGGTCCTCATGTGCTCAAGATGATTGGGTATGTGGGAAACCTTGCAAGGTTAGGATTTCCTCTTGAGAAAGAACTTGCAACTAATCTCATTTTGCAATCGTTACCGGATAGTTTCAGTCAATTTATCCTAAACTTCAATATGAATGATTTGGATAAGACACTTCCTGAATTGCTAAGCATGTTGAGAACTGCCGAGCAAAATCTGAAGACTAAAGGGAAATCCATTCTAATGGTTAATAATGGAAATAAGCATCACAAGAAGCCCAATAAGCAAGGTGGTAAGTGGAAAGGCAAGGGAGTTGCCAAACCAAAACAAAATGCCCCTGCTTTAAAACCTAATGGAGGGATAGCAAAAGAAGGCAATTGTTTCTATTGCGGTAAGACCGGACATTGGAAGAGGAATTGCCCAAAGTACCTGGAAGATAAGAAGAAAGGAATAGCTCCTACAACTTCAGGTATTTTTGTTATAGAAATTAATTTATCTACTTTTACATCATGGGTATTAGATACTGGATGTGGTTCTCACATTTGTACCAATGTGCAGGATCTAAAGGAGAGTAGAGAATTGGCAAAAGGTGAAGTGGACCTACGAGTTGGCAATGGAGCAAGAGTTGCTGCTTTAGCTGTAGGGACTTATAATTTAGCTTTACCTAGTGGTTTAATAATTCAGTTAAAGAACTGCTATTATGTACCTGCCATTAGCAGGAATATTATTTCCGTTTCTTGTTTGGAAAAGTTTGGTTTTTCATTTATAATAAAGAACAATTGTTGCTCTATTTATTTGAGTGATATATTCTATGCTAAAGCGACAAATTACAACTAAACTTGAACCCAAATCTGACAAATGCCTATTTGTAGGATATCCTAAAGAAACAAGAGGATACTACTTCTATAATCCTTCCGAGGGCAAAGTGTTTGTCGCTCGAACTGGAGTCTTCTTGGAAAAAGAATTTATTTCCAAAGGAATCAGTGGGAGGAGTGTGGAACTTGAAGAAACTCAAGAACCACCAAATGTTGGGCAAACTATGGAGGAAAAAGAGCAGCAACCACAAGATGTTGTGGAAGAACAACCTGCTCAAGTAGAACAAGTCCAGCGTAGGTCAACCAGGGTGTGTCACGAACCTGAGAGATATGGGTATCTCATAACTGAGCAAGGTGGCGTATTACTCATGGATCAAGATGAGCCTGTAACCTACCAAGAGGCGATAACTGGTCCTGAATCTTAGAAGTGGCTAGAAGCCATGAAATCTGAAATGGATTCCATGTACACAAACCAAGTTTGGAACTTGGTAGAGCCTCCTGTAGGAATCCGTCCTATAGGATGCAAGTGGGTCTTCAAAAAGAAGACTGACATGGATGGTAAAGTACATACCTACAAAGCAAGACTGGTTGCTAAAGGATATAAACAAATTCATGGGGTTGACTATGATGAAACCTTTTCACCAATTGCAATGCTTAAATCTGTTCGGATTTTACTTGCTATTGCTGCATATCACGATTATGAAATATGGCAAATGGATGTCAAAACTGCTTTCCTTAATGGAAATCTCCTTGAGGATGTGTACATGACACAACCTGAAGGATTTGGCATACCAAATGAAACTCATAAGATATGCAAGTTACAGCGATCAATCTATGGATTGAAGCAAGCTTCCAGAAGCTGGAATCTTCGTTTTGATGAAACTGTAACACAATATGGATTCATTAAAAATGAAGATGAACCTTGTGTCTACAAGAGGGTTAGTGGGAGCATGATCGTCTTCCTAGTGCTATATGTAGATGACATATTACTAATAGGAAACGATGTCCCTACATTACAAAAAGTAAAGACTTGGTTAGGGAAATGCTTTTCTATGAAAGATCTTGGTGAAGCAGCCTATATATTAGGAATAAGAATCTATAGAGATAGATCACGAAAAATGCTTGGCCTAAGTCAGAGTACATATATAGATAGTGTTGAGACGCTTTAGCATGCATGATTCCAAGAAGGGACTCATACCAATGCAACATGGAATATGTCTTTCGAAGACACAATCCCCTTCATCTAAAGAAGAAAGGGAACACATGAATAAGATTCTGTATGCATCAGCAATCAGATCTATTATGTATGCCATGTTATGTACTCGACCAGATGTCTCGTATGAAGCACAACGAGCAGGTACCAATCTGATCCCGGTGAAGCTCATTGGATAGCTGTCAAGAATATCCTTAAGTAGTTGAGAAGAACTAAGGAAACATTCTTGGTATATGGAGGTGAGGAAGAACTTGCGGTTGTAGGGTACACCGATGCTAGTTTCCAAACCGACAAGGATGATTTCAGATCGCAATCTGGTTTTGTGTTTTGCCTAAATGGTGGCGCTGTAAGCTGGAAGAGTTCAAAGCAAGAGACAGTTGTTGATTCTACAACCGAAGCTGAGTATATTGCCGCCTCAAGTGCTGCAAAGGAAGCTGTTTGGATCAAGAAGGTCATAACTGAACTTGAAGTAGTCCCTAGCATTGTTGATCCCATTAGTCTGTATTGTGACAACAATGGTGCAATTGCACAAGCTAAGGAACCTAGATCTCACCAACGATCCAAACACATACTTAGGCGTTTTCATCTTATTCGAGAGATAATAGATAGAGGAGATGTGAAAATATGCAAAGTACCTACACTTGACAATATTGCTGACCCGCTAACAAAGCCTCTTACGCAGTTGAAGCATGATGGGCATACTAGGTCTATGGGTATTAAAGTAATGCCAGATTGGCTCTAGTGCTAGTGGGAGATTGTTGGTGTAAGCCCTAGAGGCCAATGACTTTAGTACTTGTATCGAATTAATTATTAATAATATATTGTTTCTTTTATTAATAATCAAAGGCATTTTCTTTATTATGTTTGTAACGTTCAAAATAATGAAGTCCCTAGAATAGAAAGTCCGTTTAATATTAAGTGTGACTTAATCATGCGATTACATTAAACAAAAGGACGCTATTCTTAAAGTATCCATAGTCGAGCTTTAAGGTGAAAAGGGATAACCTTAAAGCATAAAGACTATTATGAAGATAGACTGATGATCGCATATCATGGATCATGGGATAAGGAGTTATCAAGTCTTGACATAGGTATAAGCAATATTAGGAGTAATATTTATACCAGATTGACCCGCTATGAGAGTACTACATGCAAAGTTATGCAAAGTGTCATAAGTTACTCTCATGGTGATAATGGTGTAAACCGCCCTTAGACCTGAAACCACTTTGTACCCTAGATGTGGAGTCAAGTACTTTGTTGCTGATCTAAAGTTGTCCGTAACAGGATAACCATAAAGGCAGTTGATGGGTACTTCACAAAGCATATTGAGGGACAGTAGTGACCTAGATGGAATTTGCCAATCCTGCATAACAGGATAAATGTCATGGGCCCAATATTGAACTGGACAAAGATGACACCAAGTATGCTTTGTGTTCAATATAGACATTAAGTGCAAAGGGGTAATTATACACGCATATGTTATCACTAAGGTTATGTTATGATCACATGTCAATTTCTCATAACTTGGGTAGCAATGATGTGTTGCTAGATACCGCTCATTGTTTATTATATTAAATAAAGGATTTAATATAATTGCCAGCGTTATGGAAACCTACAAGGGTCACACACATAAGAACAGTATAGTGTGAGATTGGAACACCGTAAGGTACGGTGCACCTCAGAGAAATATGGAAATATGATAAGGGTATCATGGTAATTAAATAAGCGGTTCATAATTTGTTATGGTAAGGAAGGACTAATGTGTACATGACACATAGGGGGTGCGCTCCTTCTAAGCTTATTTAATTAAATGGGCTTAGTGTGATTGTAGCCCAATGACAAGTAATTGTCTTGGTACACAAGACAATTGGTTCTATAAATAGAACCCTTGTGATTGAGAAAAATACACCTAAGTTACACTTAAGAGTTTCTTGAGAAAAGAAAACCCTAATCCTTATTTCTTGCCTCCACTCACAAAAGGCCTTCATCCTTTTGAGCTAGCACTCTTTTGAAGGTTGTTGTTCGTGTGGACTACTAGAGGCGTTGTTCTTTGTCATCGACGCTCGTGATCAATCTCAGTTCGTGATTAAAGTGTTGATCAGCCACCGTTCGTGAAAGAAAAGAAAAGGATTTTCTACAAGAGGTAAAATCCTAAACATAAACTCATGCTCATTCGTAAGGATCTCTAAAGGAAAATTTTTATATTTCGGTGCTTTTCTATTACTATTTTCCTTCATGTATAACATATCTGGCCTAGATGCTGTTAGATAGAGCAAAGAACCAATCATACCTCTGTATAGCTTTTGATCTACTTTGCTTCCAATTTCTTCCTTGCTCAAGCTTCTTGTAGGATGCATGGGTGTGGTCATTGTCTTACAGTCTTCAAGGTTGAACTTCTTCAGAAGCTCTTTTGTATATTTGCTTTGATGAATGTAAGTACCATCTTTTACTTGATTGATTTGAATCCTAAGGAAGAATTTCAGTTCACCCATCATGCTCATCTCAAATTCATCCTGCATAAGCTTGGAGAAATTCTTGCACAAGGAAGCATTAGTAGAACCAAATATTATATCATCAGCATAAATTTGAATAATTAAGATATCCTTCTTAGTTGTCTTTCTGAAGAGTGTATTATCGATCTGACCTTTTTGAAAACCATTTTCTAGAAGAAAATTACTCAGTCTATCATACCAAGTTCTTGGAGCTTGTTTGAGACCATAGAGTGATTTCTTAAGTTTATAAACATAATTAGGGTTTTTCAAATCCTCAAAACCTGGAGGTTGTTTGACATACACTTCTTCAGAAATGACACCATTTAGGAAGGCACTCTTAACATCCATTTGGTATAATGCAATTCCATTATTAACAGCATAGGATAGTAATAACCTGATTGCTTCCAGTCTTGCTAATGGAGCAAATGTTTCTGTGAAATCAATACCTTCTTGCTGACTGTAGCCTTGTGCTACCATTCTAGCTTTGTTTCTTACAACTTCACCTTGTTCATTCAGTTTATTTCCGAATACCCACTTGGTTCCAATGATGTTCTTATGTGTTGGCCTAGGCACTAACTACCATACATCATTTCTTTGAAATTGATTAAGTTCATCTTGCATTGCCACTATCCATCCATCATCAGTTAAGGCTTCATCAACATTCTTGGGTTCAATCATAGATATAAGGCCCAATAAGGAATCACTTTGTTGATAAGCTGATCTTGTCTTTCTTGGACTCTCTTAGTTTCAGAGAATAAGATCTTCTGGATGTGATGACTTGTACTTGATTTTCCTTTTTGGAGCTTAAGCATTCTCTTGCATTTCATCTTCTGAGATATCATCATGTTCTTCAGATGCTTCTATTGGAGATGCTCCTTCAGAGACTTCTTTCATTTCAGCTTCTGAAGTTTCATTAGCTTCTGATGTTTTCTCAGGTTCTGGTAGGTTGTATTGATATGGCACACCTGCATAGCTATCATCTTGCTCTGACATTTTACTGTCAGGCTCTTTATCATCAAATCTTACATGTATAGATTCTTCCACTGTGTTAGTTTCAGAATTATACACTCTGTATGCCTTTGAGTGTTCAGAGTAACCTATAAAGATTCCCTTACAAGCTTTGGCATCAAATTTCTTTTTGTAAACCTTATTGTTTAAGATGTAGCAAGTACATCCAAACTCTTGGAAGTAAGAGATGTTAGGTTTTCTTCCTTTGAAGAGTTCATACGTTGTTCTATTCAATATAGGTCTGATATAGATCCTGTTTTGAATACAACAAGCTGTATTCACAGCTTTTGCCCAGAAGTGTTTAGCAAGTTTAGTCTCATGCATCATGGTTCTTGCCATCTCTTGTAAAGACCTGTTCTTTCTCTCTACAACACCATTTTGCTGTGGTGTTCTAGGAGCAGAGAACTCATGGATAATTCCATGGTCTTCACAGAAATTTGCAAAGGGTTCGTTTTCAAACTCACCACCATGATCCTTAGGATCTAAAGACTTTTCTCACTTTGCACTTTAGTACAGAAGATGTTAAATACATCATATGCATCATCTTTTACTCACAAGAATTTAAACAATGTCCATCTACTGTAGTCATCAACTATGACAAGTCCATATTTCTTCCCATTGATTGAGGTTGTACATGACCAAATAAATTAATGTGAAGCAATTCAAGAGGTCTTGAGGTAGAGACAATGTTCTTAGGTTTAAAGGAAGTTTTAGAAATTTTCCCAATCCGACATAGACCACACAGAGCATCTGAGTGATAGTTAAGATTGGGTAGGCCTTTTACCAAGCTTAGTTTGCTGAGCTTGGAGATTAATCTCCAATTAGCATGTCCTAAGCGCTGGTGCCAAACCCACTTCTCATCACTCAGAGACAGCAAACATACTATCTTTTGCTCTGAGTTCTGACAGATTGACCTTATATACATTGCCTTTCCTTAGGCCTCTGAATACTACAGCCTTATCAGACTCTCTAGTTACAGTACATGCATCTTTATCAAATACTACCACAAATCCACTGTCACAAAATTGACTAATGCTATGTAGATTGTGTTTAAGGCCTTCTACAAGCCAAACATTATTAATAGATAAAGAATAGTTACCAACTGTACCTGTCCCAATGATCTTCCCTTTTTGCTTTCCTCCAAACCCCACAGTGCCTCCCTCTTTCAGAGTTAGGGTTTGGAACATATGCTTTTCTCCTGTCATATGTCGTGAGCAGCCACTGTCCAGGTACCAAAAATGCTTCTCTGGCCTTCTTTGAGTGCAGATATGATGCAAAGACAATCTTAGACCTTGGTACCCATATTTTTATGGGTCCTTTTGAGTTAGTCCTTACTACCTTAGATTGTTTTTGTTTATAAGGCCTATGAGAAGTTCTAGAGTCATTAAAGCCTTTTGAAAAAATTTTAGGCTTTGTATAACTCTTAGACTTAGCTCTAGAGTATACCAAAGTTTTATTTGTTTTTACATTGGTCTGAGGTTTGGAGGCCTTAGGCTCTGAAGCATTCAGAGTCTGAGACTTCTTAACCTCTGACTCAATTATTTTTTCAGGATCTGATATAACTTTGACTTCTGATTGGCTTTTAACAAACACAACCTTAGGTTTTGTTTTATGAATTTTAGAGGTTTTAGAAAATAATGAATTATCTTTAAAACGTGAGAATCCAATACCTTCACCTCTATTTCTTCTTACATGGTAAATTAAGGAAGCTATCTTACTTCTCTGCATGCCATTGATAAGAAGTTCTTGCAGAGCAAATTCATGCTCTGGAGGAACCTTATCATCATAAACATAATGAGTTTCAAGAAATGTGTTTCTACTTTTCAGAGACTCATTTTCTTCAACTATTATGTTTGTTTTCTCAGTCAGGTGATTGTAAGTCTTTTTCAGAACCTTACATTCACCTGCCTTTTTAGTGAGCAATTTTAGGGCATCCTTAAGAGAATCTACTAATTCTGTTCTAGAAAGTTTAGCAATTACCTCTTCTTCATCTTCAGAATCTGAATCTGCTTCAGAGTCTTCTCTATCAGAAGTAGTTGCCATCAAAGCTAGATTGGCTTCCTCATCACCATCAGAGTCTGAGTCCTTGTCAAGATCTTCACATGTAGCCAGAAAACTCTTCTTGACTTTACTCTTATATATTTCCTTGCTAGAACTTTGCTTGGATGATCTACTCTTGTTTTCTGGACAATCAGCAATGAAATGACCAGGCTTGTTGCACTTGAAACACTTGCTTTGATCATCCTTTTTGTCTTTAACAGCACTTAGTCTCATGGAAGATCCTCCAAACTTGCCTGCATATTTCTTGCTTCGTTTTGCCCATTGAGAAACCTTAGCAGCAATCAGCACCATCTCTTCTTCATTATCACACCCAACCTGATGACCCTCTTCAGAAGCTTCATCTTCAGATTCTATAACTTTAGCTTTCAGAGCCTTTGATGAACCCTTAGAGCTTAAAGCTATTTCTTTCAGCTTCTTGGTTGATTCATCAGTTATTAAATCCATTTCATGGGTCTTTAATGAACTAATTAAATCTTCCAAGGTCACTTCATCTAAATCTTTAGCTTCTTGAAAAGCTGTCACCTTGGGTCTCCATTTTGGAGGTAAGCTTCTGAGTACCTTTCTCACATGATCAGCCACAGTATAACTTTTGTCTAGTACTTGAAGTCCAGAGACAAGAATTTGAAACCTAGAGAACATAGTCTCAATATCCTCTTCATCCTTCATCTTAAACAACTCATACTGATGAACCAACAGGCTAGCTTTTGCCTCTCTGACCTGTTTGTTACCTTCATACTTGGATCTCAAAGACTCCCAAATTGACTTAGCAGTCCTTTTATCTCCAATTTTTAGGTACTCATCATGTGGGATTGCGTTTGTCTTCATTCCTTTCACTGAATGATGTTTCTTGTATTCCAACTTCTCAGTAGGTGTGAAAGATTTTCTGTTTTGGTAGTTCACTACTCCTTCTTTGTCCATATTATCAAATGCAACTCCTTCTTCTACCTAGTCCCACAAATCACAATCAATACCAATAATGTGACTGTACATCTTGGTTTTCCAGAAGGGATAAGCAGTCTCAGTTCCGTTGAAAAATGGAACCTTGTCAAAAGATTTTCTCTCATGTGCATTAGAATCATAGTTGAATGGAATCTCATTACTCTTTCCACCACTTTTCTCAGTGTCAGTAATGTTTTTCCGCTGGATCTTTTACTGTTTCACTGTAAGGTGAGATAGGCAACAAACCTAGCTCCTGATACCAATTGAAGGTGGAAAAACACAAGAAGAGGGGGTTGAATTGTGTTTTAAAAATTGAATCTTTTTATCAAATAAAATCAAGTTCAGCAGCGGATTTAAACACAATGTAAAAGAGATTCTGAGAGAGAGAAAGAAAGACACATAATTTATCTTGGTTCCTCTCACAAATTGAGAGTACGTCCAGTCCCCTTGTTACTAACAAGAGCTTTTCACTATAATCTTCACAAGATTACAAACTGCTCAAGCACACTTGCAAGAGACTTCTTAAATGCTCAAGTTACACTTAACGAGAGACTTCTCAAACAAACTTAAAAGATAAGAATGATTGTTAATGGACACTTGATATACTATCAGAGGTGTTTAAAAAATACAACACAGATTTGCTTTAAGACTAAGAATGACAGTTAAAGTCTTGAATTTCAGAAAGTTTCAGAGCCTTAAACGCAGTAATAGAACATTGGTCATTTCTTCCATTTGTGTCTTCAATTTATACTTGAATGGAATGTGATGACCGTTGCAGAGAGATAAGATGCCAACTGGAGTTTGATCGTACAATGGATAGCTGTACATTGCCTTCTTTGGTAAAGAAATCCAATTCCACTACCTTGCAATTTGAATTATCACTCAACCATTTTGAGTAATAATAGTACAGTCGTACAATCCTCAAATGTGCTCCATTTATGGATAAGATTAACGTTGTACCAACGAATATTCCTTCCTGTGGATGTGACAGAGTCCTAAAGAAGATTGTTCTTCAATTATTGGTTATGATTCTGTCAGTTCTTGAGTGACGTAAATTCCTTTTGTATTAGAGTCTGTAGTTGTAGCTTCTTAAAGTCTTCAGCTTCTTAGCCTTTCAGAACCTAGCTTTTGTCCTCAAAGCCACTTACTTCATACCTTGAATTTTAAGCTTCTGATGAACAGTGATATACTTTCATAGCTTCTTAGCTTGGCTTGTCTGCTTTTATTCATAGTGCTTCTGAATGAATTTTAACTTTTAATTCTGCACACTAGAATAATCATTAGTAATACCAATTGCAATTTTAATACTTTGTTATCATCAAAACCAATTAAAATACTGGGGATTTATGTCAGACCCACTTTGTTCCAACACTCATTCTATACAATAGAGTGTGAATTATTACTCGACGACAGACTGGTGCACTTGCCAGACCCTAGTCAAGTTTTTGGCGTTGTTGCCGGGTATTGTGTTTACAAAGGCCTTACTAGATTTATTTAAGTTTGCAAAAAATTTTAAAAATACAAAAAAATTAAAAAATTCAAAAAACCTTGTTGATGATTGTGGAATTTGATCTGTGGAAATTCTGGCTAAGGATAAGTCTTGGTATTTAAGCGATCCGTTGTGATCCACCTCAGTTACCTGGGAATTTTCAGTGACAAAGACACATGAGACAAACCAAAAATAGTTTCATCATTTACTTTTCCAGTGCTACTGAAGGTATTCATTTGTTGTGCTTGATAACAGGTATTCTGGAGTTAAAGTACGAACCTGAACCCGAAAGAAAATTCCGGAAAAGAAGAGCAGCACAAAAGCTTGCAACATCCAGTAATCTCAACAAAGAAGGAGAGCCTACCACCAAAGCCATGAGGGACGAGCATAGAGTTACAATGGGAGATTACTGCAAGAGGACTGACACAGATCAGATCTCACTGGGATTCCAATCGGCGAATCCAGCTAACTTTGATATTAAGGGTAATGTTCTTACAAGTTTGCGGGAGAACCAGTTTGACGGACGTGCCAACAATGAACCCTGGGATCATCTTGCAAAGTTTTCAGAGACATGTCTGATCCAGAAGGTGCTGGAAAATGTTTATGATGACCAAAAGAAGCTGCGTTTGTTTGCTTTTTCTATTACAGTTCCAGCTAAAGATTGGCTTCAATGCTTACCAAGGGGAACTATTGTAACATGGAAGGAGCTTGAAGACAAGTTCCTAGAGAGATTCTTCACACACACACTATTCCCGAAGAGAAAGTTTGAGATTCTAAGTTTCAAACAACATGAATCTGAAACATTGTGCAAGGGTTATGAACGGTTCAAGTTACTTATGAGAAGGTGTCTGAACCACAGCATCAGTGCTATGGAACAGCTGGTGGGTCATCAAAGTAAAGACCTATGCAGAGACTAAGGATCTGGTATGAAGATGCAACATAGGATGATACTAGATGCCTCAGCTGGTGGGTCCATCTAAGTAAAGACCTATGCAAAGACTAAGGATCTGGTTGAGCAAATGTGCCATAATGAATACAACATGAGTCATGATCGAGTTGAAAAGACACCAGGGGTACTAAAGGTGGACCAGGAGATTGCCTACAAAGTAGAGATCGAGTTACTAAGAAGGCAACTTGATGAGAAAGAGAAAGCCGTGAAGGAAGCTAGTGTTAAACAGGTAGAAGGAGTTTGCAATTTCTGCCTAGAAGATCACCCTAATGGGCATTGTTTGCCAGGAGGGAGCGAATAACAGGTAAATTACATGGGAAATAACTACAACCCAGGTTGGAGCAAACACCCAAATTTACGCTGGGACCAGACAGGGAACCAGGCTCAAGCTGCACTGCAACCAAGAAAGCCATTTTCATTGGAAGAGTTACTCAACAAATTTGCTAACATGAGCAAAACTAAAATATCCAGACTACAGTAGCCAACCAGGGGGCGACGATAAAAAGTCTTGAAACCCCAGATTGGTCAACTCTCTAAACTGGTAAGCACTCATGTTTCTAAAGATATTGCAGGTAACACGGTGGACAATTCAAAGGAGGAGTGCAAAATGCTGAAAGATATGAACACATGGCATGTGTACGATGAAGAAAAGCCAAAAGAGTTCAAAGAGTGGTTCGAGGCTACGATGGAAATGACAATGGGGAAATTCTATGATGATTACTTAAGTGAGCTAGAAGAATACAGAATCAACCCAACACGGAAACAACGCCTGCCAATCAAGAAGACAGATCCTGGATGCATCACGATACTCTGTCAAATTGAGGAAGCAGAACTCAGAGCATTATGTGATGTGGGTTCAAGTGTGAATGTAATGCCATTTATCTCTGGCAATAAAATTTAAACTCGTAACACAAACTGCAGGTACAAAAAGGAAACTCACATTAGCAGATCAATCCACTATTCATGTAGAATGCTTAATGAAGGTTGTCTTGGTGAAAGTCAAAGACCTGGTATTTCCAGCAGACTTCATGATTCTGGATATCCAAGAAATGAAGAGCATCCCATTAACCTTGGAAGACCATTCTTGGCAACTAGCAGGGCACTCATTAATGTGGAGCTCACCGAGTTGACTCTAAGAAGTGGAGCGGAGGAAAGAACTATCAAAACTTCTAAGACCAAAAGGGAAGTATGCTTCATGCTTGAGTGGAAAGACAAGGAAGCTACACCACCGACTCCAGTTCAAGAAGTACAGTAAAAGGTAGAGATAGCAGAGTTGGAGAATGAAATGGCGCAGCTAGAGATAAAGACAGCTCAGGAAGAGGAGGTACCCGAAGAACTCACTGAAAAATTGAAGAGGCTAACCATTGAAGTAGATATCGGAGCAACATGGGTCAAAGCATGGGGTAGAAACCGAAAGGTGGCCAGAAAATCAAAGTTTGGGGTTAAGACGCCACCTTTGAAGAAGCCTGCTGCAGAGAGGAAAGAGAAAAGAAAAGCTAGGTCAATGCACCAAAAGAGCAAAAGAAGGAACATCCACCAATAGGCAAAGAGAAGTCCATCATAAAAACAGTACCTTCAGAAGATGATGGACAACTCTGTTTTGCCACATTCAAAGAAAAACAGAACCCAGAGAAGTATGAAAGAAGCAACAAGAAAGAGGGAGGAGCTAAGCGAAAGCTCCTACAGAAGAGAGAGACATGCGAACCTATCCTCTGTAATGGAGAAAATGCCTCAAGCTAATGAGAGGCTAAAAAAGCGCTGCTTGGGAGGCAACCCAAGGATAAGTATTTAAGTATTTCAATTCAGTAATTTCATTTCAGTTTTTCAATTCAATAATGTATGCCTAGAATTCCGCATGTAATCTTCATCTGTCAACAACTCTTATTCAAACTTACAAAAAATTAAATAACTACTTTGTTGTTTATTATCTAGTGCATGACTAACTGTTATAGGTAAGATTGCAGCGAAATAAGTTATAAATCTTGATGAGACGAATTTCACACCTTCATACAGAAAACCAAAGGTGATTGCTCCGAAGTGCGAAGTTCGGGAGACAGAGAGACGAGTGATGATGCGGAGGTCTGTGAGACAAGTGTTCAACTTTAGATACCTAAGCCATGTGAGGATTTGAGCCAAATATTTCCAAACGGTATTACCACTTTCTTCCGAATTACTATGAGAGTACCGTGCACTTGTTTATTTTCTAGAACTTGCTCTAATTCTCTGCTGACTGGTTAGTTTGATATTATATGCATTGAGGCAATTTCTGTTATAATCCAGAGCCTTTTTCAAGCGACCCTTTATAATTATATCCTTTGCTAGCCAATTTTGAGCCGTAAAAAAAAATATTCCTTTTGTTTCGGTGACAAACCACATTACAAGCCTATAAAGCTGAAAAACAATCAAATTACCCTCTTTGGAGTTAGGTAATAGTTCTCAAAGTCTTGGCAACAAAATAAATTTGGGGTTGCTCATGGAACTAGCAACGTTTAAGTTTGGGGTGGGTATACAGAGAACTATAATTACAAAAAAGAAAAAAAGAAAAGAGACGGGAAAACATCAAAAATTCCCTAAAAAAATAGTCTCTTAAAAAAAAATGAAAAAGAAAGAGCCAAAGGGCAAAAGAAAGAGTCAAAGGGCACAAAAAGTGATAGAGAAGAACCACACAAAGACAAATCTGGTTCTTCATCTCCGATACCAACACAAAAAGGCACCCTAAGGAACAAAGGTTGCGTACACAAAAAAGAACAACAAAGTAGAACTTAACTCCAATGTTTAGCCTACTATTCCCAAAAATGTCCTACCTTGACCTAAGCCGCTTTATAACCCTAAAAAGACCTCCAATAATGCATGTGTATTGAATTTTGACCGGTTGCTTAGAGTTCTTGCAAGCCTATGGTAAAATGGCAGGCTGCACGATGATTGAGAGATAACCCTTTCAATTGATGAACGAAAAACACAAATGTGAGAGAGAGAAAAGTTGGACATGGACTCTTGCGGGCATTTGTCCGATTTGCTACTATTAACGTCTCTTGAGCCTAGCAGGACTGTGCATGATCGCGGCGGTAAGAAATCAGCGGTACTATTGCTGAAATATAAGCAAGGTTGTGAAATTCCTATCATTATTATTTATCTCTTGTTTTTCTAACGGTCTTGTCTGACAACATGTTACTTGAGGACAAGCAACAGTTTAAGTTTGGGGTTGTGATGACAGGAATTCTACGGTAATTTTAGTATTATTATTAGTAGTAAAATGACCAAGACAAGCTCAAATACGAAGAAAAACCTACAAAAGCAAGAAAAAGCATCAGGACAGAGTCCAAGATGCAAAAAGACAAGAAAAAGCCCAAAAAATGAAGAAAACCAGCATTCCATCGGAGCACGATGTGTGCCATCGTGCCACGATATAAGCATGTTTGCTCGCCAAGGAATCAGAAGAAATAAATCTTGAAAAATTCTTCCAATGCAGTACGATGCATCACAACGCAGGACGATGGAGTAACTTGGCGCCCAAGCTGATGAAATGCACAGGATCAGTTATTAAAATTAAACTGAATCTTCACATCGCACTGCGATGAGCTCATCGCAGTACGATGCCTTGCTGAGGCCCATTACGAAAACTATAAATAGAGCCTCCCTTTCATTGTTTTATTCATTCAGAAATAGTAGGACACTCTCTACTATAAGTAGAGGTTCAGAGGAGCTCTATTGGGCATAATTTTCTCCCCTTATGGAAAAACTAACTCAGCAACGTATGATTTCTTTAGGCTTTTTTATCTAGGTTATAATTTCTTGTAATTTAAATATGTAGTCTTTATTATTTATGCCTTAGGTTGTGGTGGAGAAGATGAACTCCCCTATGAATATTTGGAGTCTGTGATTGAGTCTAAGTTATAATAAGTGACATTTAGTAATTATGTTTATTATTTACTTTCGTGCACTTTAATAACGTATTCTCGTAATCTGTCCGGATAAGCGGGAGCGCCCATAAAATTGATATCAGGTTTTGACTTGATATGGTCCGGAACTCGTAGTAAATAGTGCTAGGTGTATAGAGACGGTAATATCCTGAACTAGTCGCGAACTGAGCGGTTAGAGGAGGAATCATGCACTAGGTATGATCTGAGCACTTAGAAGATGAACAACCCGATACTAGGACCTAGAGGTTAATTGGTGAAGAGCATAATGCATGTTTATAAACAAGTCACTTAGTAATTAAGGTATGTGACACATCGAGGTTAGGCTCTCGTAGGTACCTTGGTTAATAATGAAGGGAAACTTTAATAGACATAGTGTAATGGTAAGGTATTACTACAAAAAGGATAATTCACCGCCGAACATAATCTAAGTAACTATGTTATACACCGGTCATGCCAAATATGAAGAAGGGAGGGAGTCCAACCACCGTACCTAACCTCTATATTTCTTGAATATATTTATTTATACATTCTGTTATTTATATTTCTCCAATGCATTACGCTACTTTTATAAAAACCTTTTCAAAAACCAAAGCTGTCTTCTTTTGACATAGTTTGTTGAAGCATACACTACTGAAATACCTATATCAACACCATTTTATTTTACTGTGAAAGAGACTTGTTGGTCATCAACATGAACTACCACTAGGTCAATATTTGAAGAGCCAAAACACCAAAGATTAGGTAGTAAATTACTTCTATTATTAACTACAAAATGTTTAAGATTGAGTCTAGACAACCAGTTAGGTGGAAAATCCGTAAACTTCATCCAAGGTTCATAAATGAAACAACTCTAAGCAACCATTGATTTGGTGAAAAAAAATCCTTTAAAAAATTAAAATATTTCTATAAAATAAAATAAATATTAAGGATTTTTTAATGTGTACTTCCTCTGTTCCTTTTTAAATGTCGTATTTGATCACTGCACATATGACAATACATAATTTTGATCACCATTATTCTTATTATAAAATATTATAAAAATTTGTTTTTCACAGCGGAACAATTGTTGTTGCATGTCATTGGCATAAGTGCCATTGCGAAAAGTTTTGTAAGGAAAATTAATGTCGCTGCCACAACTAGTGTTTTGCAACGACAATTAATGTCACTTGTATAAATAGTGTTTTTTCAGAAACAATTAATATCGCTGTCATAACTAGTGTTTTTTGCAACAACTATTATTGTCGCTGACAAAAAATGTATTTTTCGCAGCGAAATTTCTTTTTGCTGCATACCGTTGGCATAAGTGTCATTGCAAAAAGTTTTACAATGACAATTAATGTCGCTGCCTGTAACATCCCACATTAATTATTGCGAGTAAATGTATTGGAGATAATTTGGATTAATACAAAAGTTGGATTATACATATGAGTATATGTAAGAAACCATTTAGTAATGGGACCCACACTTTATTATTAATGAAAGCAATACACCAAGAACAAAAATCATTCATTCATTCTTCATTTTCCCTAAACTATCAAAGTCAGAGAAGCAAAAACACTTCCCTCTCCTTCCTATACTCTCACGCCCTCTTTCACCCATCATCCCCTTCACCCATCTCAAGCTTCAATACCACATGCAATAGGATCATAGGAGTTAAGGTGAGTAACATATTCTTCTCATTCATCACCACCCCCATCGTGCTACTCTTCTTTCCCTCACCAACCAAACTTTTCTTATGTCTCATGATTTTATTCTTGCATGTGAGAAATTATGGAATACTAAGGAAGTACACATGGATTGGTGGTGTGAGATTTTCATGTGTGGTTGTTGGATCAAAAGAAATTAAGGTAAGGGATTCATTTCATTCTTTCCCCTTTTCTAACCCTAATGAACTTCCTCTCTAATTAACCAACCAAAAGTCTGATTATTACTCTGTTTTTATGAGATTGAGGGTTTAATGAGGATTCCAATAGTCAAAAGACCATGGGATGGATTAATCCAAACTTTTAGAGGAGATTAAGTTATTTTCGTATGGATTAATCCAAATTTTTAGAGGAGATTAAGTGATTGTCGTAATTTCTGACTTTCCATAACTCCGATCAAAACGCCGTTTGATTATGTGGTTAGCTAACTAAATTCCCTTCGATTTGAGTACCAACTTCGTAGGTTTTGGCCTAATATCGAAGTCTATAGGCGAGTTGGAAATAGAGGGCCTGATGCTGATTGTATGCAGAAAATTCTGTTACGGGTTTAAAGTTCTTACGCATGGAATTCGACATTTTGGCGAGCTTTAAAGGTCTACTGGTGCTATTCAAGTGCCAATAATAGGTGGGTTCTTAGGTTCTAAACCATAGAATTAATTTTAGAAAGCCTAGAAATTCCCCAAATATGTATATGCATGTAAACATAGGAATTTTAGGATCAAATTAATGAAAGAGCAAGAATATGTAAGTGCACCAGTTCATCCTCATATTTTAATAATTGTCAAAACACATGAAAATAGAGTAGAACATATTTTGGCAACATTACAAATGACTTGACAGCGAAAAACTATTTTTAAAACTTTGAAAAAATGTTTTTAGGTATTATGTATCGATACATAAACATGTGTATCGATACAAATGTCCTGAAATTACTTCAGACTGATTTTTGTGAATTTTGTGTCGATACATATATCACTTGTATCGATACAAAAGTGGTCTCTCAGAGGCAGAGAGTCACTTGTGTATCGAATCATGCTTGCATGTATCGATACACACTTGTATCTCTCAGAAAACCAGATAGTGCATGATGTATCGAATCATGCTTGCATGATTTGATACATATCAGTCAAGATTTCAAGAAACTGATATAAGTATCGATACACACCCTTGTTTGTATCGATACATAGGTCAAAACTTTCATTTTGAACGCTGGTCAAAGGGTTTGTATCGATACAAACCATCATTTGTATCGATACACGCATGTTAATTTGTGCCCAAATTTGCCCAATTCTATTTTCTCTTTAAATAGCAATGTGGTGTGTCATAGTAAGGAAGAGGAAACCAGTGAGAAAGTTCAGAAAATGCTTTGGGATTCAAATTGAGTGAAAATTTGGATCAAAGGTTTTATTCATCACAAGTTCATCATCTTCATCAAGTTTGCAATCAAATTGAAGTTGAGTTTGGGATCAATTCAATAGAGACTGCATAATTGTTTGATAACGTTCGATACGGTTCGCGGTGAATCAGAATCGTAGTCGGGTTGAATTGTGTTGAAGGTTTTGGTTTCTATCAAGGGTTCAAGATTGTGCGAATCTTGAAGGTTCAACAACAAGAAGCGAAGGACTCAGCTGGACGATCGGGTGCGGATTGGCACGGGTCGGATCGTTGGAATCAGAGGGCGAAGCTTCGTTGTGTGTTGAGGTTTATTCGCATAGTTTACTTTTGATTCGTTATAGGGTTATAAGATTCAATTGTAAATTGTGCACTTGTGTTCATCTTTTTTGATCAATATACTCTCAAATAACCCGTTTGGTTATTTGGGGGGAGACGTACCCGGCCGACCGCGAGGACGACACGAAAGCCGGGGAACTCCCTAATCAAACCGTTTGTGTCTCTCTCTCTCAATCTTTTACTTTTCATAATTTCGTTAATTTTGAATCAATTGAATTTTTCGTGTTCGTATTGGTACACCAAAAATTCAATTGCTATTGCTTGATTGTGATTGGATTAAATTTGATATTTGTAACTTGCTTGGGGCTAATTTAATTCAAACGTTTATATTCAATTAATTTTGAACTCGATCATTTCCAAACCTTTTCATAAATCGTTCCAAGGCTATACTACATTTCCTTTGATCAATCGGTGCATAGACTACCGATCCGGTGGGACTTCCGCGCGCACGATTGAAACGAAATATTTTTTTTTTAAAACCTACATTGTTTTGAGGATCACTTATTCAACCCCCCATTCTAAGTGATAGCCAAGTAGTCTAACAAGTGGTATCAGAGCCTGGTTCAATTTTGTTTACAAAATTCGGTGGATTGTGCCAATTATTAGAAAACATGGCTTTTATACCGAAAGGGGCGTATAATAGGGCTCCTATATTCAATGGAGATCATTTTGATTATTGGAAAAGTAGTATGCGGATTCACATCAATTCTTTTGATGGTGAAGTGTGGAATGCTATTGAGACCGGTCCGTTTGTTCCGACAATCACCGATCCAAATGGCATTGTCACCAATAAGCCTATGGCACAATGGACGAATGATGAAAAGAAAAAGGTCAATTACGATGCAAAGGCACAAAACATACTTATTTCATCCCTTGGGATTGAACAATTTTATCATGTGTCGCATTGTTCTACGGCTAAAGAAATGTGGGATACATTAGTTACTCATTTTGAGGGAACTAATGAGGTCAAAATTTCGAAAATAAACACCTTAAGTCAAGAGTTTGAATTGTTGTGAAACCATTGCGGATATGCAACAAAGATTTGTAAAAATCACCAACAAGTTACATGGTCTAGGTAAACCAATCACAAATCAAGATGCTACTAATAAGATTTTGAGATGTCTTAATAGGTCATGGCAACCAAAGGTCACCGCAATCAAAGAAGCGAATGATCTTACAACTTTGAGTCTCACAACCTTATTTGGTAAGCTAACGGAACATGAACAAGTGCTTAATTTGTTGGAAAAGCATGAAAAAGGTGAGAAAAAGGAAAAACACAACGAAAAGGAAAAAGAAAAGGATAAGAGGTCCATTGCTCTAAAAGCCTCAAAATCCAAGTCCAAAAAGGTTGAGCAAGTGGAAAGTAGCTCAAGCGAAGACGATTCCGATGATGTGGAAATGGGGCTCTTCGTTAGACGCTACAATAGATATGTGAGAAAGAATGGGATAAGACATTCCGATGACAATCTTAAGAAGTTTCGGAAAGATAGTGGTTACCGCCGGAAGAATGAAGATGCTAGGTACTCCAAGAAAGGGATATGCTATGAGTGCGGCCAAGTTGGTCACTACAAGCCGGATTGTCCTAATCTCAAGAGAAAAGAGAAGGAGTCATCTTCAAACAAAAGGAGGAGCAAAGGAAAGAAAGCTTATGTTGCATGGGAGAGTAGTAGCTCTTCATCTCATTCATCATCAAGTTCTAGTTCAAGTGATGAAGGCGAAATGGCTAATGTATGCTTCACAACTCATCATCACAAAAAGAAGGATAAAGCTCCCAAAAAGGTAAACCAAAATCCCTCTAGCTCATATACTTCGTTAGAATATCATGATTTGCAAAGTGCATTTGAGGACCTATGTAGTGAAACTAGGAAAGCTTTCAAACGATTAAAAGAAATTATAAAAGTTAACAAAACTCTTGAAAAGAAAGTTTCCAAAACGGAAGAAGAGTTGAAAGCTTTCAAGGTATCATTATTAGAAAGGTCAAGTGCAAGTCATGATAATAGTAATATAGTTAGTTGTGATAATTGCATCACTTTGTCAAAAAATATTAAGACTCTCAAGGACAAAGTGAAAGATTCATCAAAACCTAGAGTCTATCATCAAGTTGATCCAAAACATTTTCAAAACACTTTGAAAGTCAAAAACAAAAGTTTTAGACACTTCAAAATGGATCAAAAGAAGAGTGACTCACATATCACTTGTCACTATTGTTGTTTTGAAGGACATTTCATTGCAAAATGTAAAGCTAGGAAATTGTTGGTACCTAAGGGCGTATTGCAATGGATGCCAAAACTCAACAAAACTTATTTGCCTCACCAATTAGGACCCAATGAAAATTGGGTACCTCTCTCTTATGTTTAAATGTTGTAGGAAAAGTGCCTTGATAGTATAGAAAGGAGATGGTTTCTAGATAGTGGATGTTCAAGGCACATGACGGGTGATGCCTCGCTTTTTATTGAGGTCAAAGCAAAGAAGAAAGGCTATGTCACCTATGGAGACAACAATAAAGGCACTATTCTTGGTGTAGGTACTATCGGTAATCCTTCTACTATAACCATATCCAATGTTGCACTTGTGGATAACCTTAAGCACAACTTGTTGAGTGTTGCTAAGCTTTGTGATAAAGGGTTCATAATCAATTTCAAACCTACCTTTTGCACAATCGAAAGTAACAAAGACAAGAATGTGATTCTTAAGGCTATTAGGCATGGAAATGTATACATGTTAGACCTAGATGATAATTGCCTAAGTGGTGCTAAGTGTCTCATAACCAAGAATGATGAATCTTGGTTGTGGCATAGAAGAATGGCACATCTTAATTTCGATTTACTAAATAAGATAGCTTCTAAAGATCTTGTAATCGGTCTACCTAAAATACGCTTTTCAAAAGATCACTTATGTAACGCATGCCAAATGGGTAAACAAACTAAGGCTTCTTTCAAAACTAAAAAGTTCATTTCAACTACTAAGCCTTTAGAGTTAATCCATATGGATCTTTTTGGACCATCAAGAACAAAAAGCATTGGTGGTAATTACTATGGACTTGTGATTGTAGACGATTACTCAAGATTTTGTTGGACTTTATTCTTATCTAGTAAAAGCGATACCTTGTCCGCTTTTAAACAATTTGCTAAGATGATTCAAAATAAGCTAGACCTTAAGATCATTTCTATTAGGAGTGATCATGGAGGCGAATTTGAAAACCATAAGTTTGAAAAGTTTTGCTCTAAACATGGCATTGAACACAATTTTTCGGCTCCACGTACACCACAACAAAATGGAGTAGTGGAAAGGAAAAATCGTACTCTAGAAGAGTTAGCTAGGACTATGTTAAGTTGTCTTCCTAAGTATTATTGGGCCGATGCGATAAGCACCGCGAGTTATGTCCTAAATAGGGCGATCATTCGACCTATTTTGGACAAAACTCCCTATGAAATACTTAAAGGAAGAAAACCTAATCTTAGTCACTTGCGCTCTTTTGGATGCAAATGCTTTATTTTAAATAATGGAAAGGAAAATCTTGGCAAATTTGATCCAAAAGCGGATGAGGGCATTTTCTTAGGTTATTCATTATCTAGCAAGGCATATAGAGTATACAATAAAAGGTTACAAATTGTTGAAGAATCAGTTCATGTAAACTTTGATGAGACTTTTCCGGAAGAAAACGGGAAAGGTGATGCTATTGGTGCAGGTGTCGACACAACTGACATTTTAAAGGATCAAATAGTTGTTGGAAGTGATCAACCCTCAACGGAAGTTCCAAAAGAAAAGAACGATAAGCCATCACCATCCAATGAAGACAAAGATGATGGAGGATCTTCTTCATCAAAGAATCATCACTAGCAAAGAGGAGCCGGTCTTGCAAAGGAATGGCGTACTCTAAAAGACCATCCCATTGACAAAGTCTTAGGTGATATCTCAAAGGGAGTGGCTACTCGATTTCAAATAAGTAACTTTTGCTCTCACTATGCATTTGTTTCACAAGTTGAACCTAAAAACTCAAAAGCCGCATTACTTGATGAACATTGGATTCTTGCAATGCAAGAAGAACTAAATCAATTTAAAAGAAATGATGTGTGGGATTTAGTACCACCTCCTCGAAGTCATCAAGTGATTGGGACACGTTGGGTTTTTAGAAATAAACTCGATGAAAACGGTGTTATTGTTAGGAACAAGGCACGGTTGGTAGCTCAAGGCTACAACCAAGAGGAGGGCATCGATTATGAGGAGACTTATGCTCCGGTTGCTCGCCTTGAGGCCATTAGACTTTTATTAGCTTATGCATACAATATGAACTTCAAGTTATACCAAATCGACGTTAAGAGTGCTTTCCTAAACGGATACATAAATGAAGAGGTGTATGTCAACCAACCACCCGGTTTTGAGAATCACGAACATCCAGACTATGTTTTCAAATTAAAAAGAGCTCTATATGGACAAAAGCAAGCTCCTAGAGCTTGGTATGATAGACTTAGCAAGTTCTTAATTAAAAATGGATATTCAAGGGGAAAGGTTGACACTACACTCTTCATTAAACGTAAGGGAAATGACGTCTTATTGGTTCAAATTTATGTTGATGATATTATTTTTGGGTCCACTAACCCATCTATTTTCAAGAGCTTTTCTAGTCTTATGCAAGGTGAATTTGAGATGAGTATGATGGGTGAACTAACCTACTTCTTGGGACTACAAATCAAGCAACTAGGAGAAGGAACCTTCATATATCAAACTAAATATTGCCTTGAGTTGCTCAAGAAGTTTGGGATGACGGATTCAAAAATTATGGAAACTCCCATGGCATTAACATGTGCGTTAAGCAAAGATGAAGAAGGTAAAGATGTGGAAATTACAAAATATAGAGGTATAATCGGATCCTTACTCTACTTAACGGCATCTAGGCCAGATATTATGTTTAGTGTTTGCATGTGTGCACGATTTTAAAAGCCGTAAGAATCACACCTAAAAGCCGTAAAAAGGATTTTAAAATACTTGAAAGGAACATCAAATTTTGGCTTATGGTACTATAAGGGGAATGATTGTTCTTTGGTAGGTTATTCCGATTCCAAATTTGCCGGTTGCAAGTTGGATAGGAAAAGTACTAGTGGAACATGTCACCTATTTTGTAATAGCTTGGTAAGTTGGCATAGCAAGAAACAAGTATCGGTTGCTTTGTCAACCGCCGAGGCGGAATATGTTGCGGTCGGAAGTTGTTGTTCCCAAATACTTTGGTTAAAACAACAACTTCTCGACTACGATTTAAAACTATGTGTTCCAATCTTGTGTGACAACACTAGTGCTATAAACCTCACGAAGAACCCCGTGTTGCATTCAAGGACTAAGCATATAGAGATTAGGCATCACTTTCTTCGCGATCATGTAGAAAAAGGGGATGTTATTTTTGAGCATGTGGACTCGAAAAACCAACTTGCGGACATCTTTACAAAGCCACTTGCAACGGAACCCTTTTATCTATATTCGTGGAGAATTAGGGATCCTGGATATCTCTAACCTAGAATAACATACTTCAAGCATGCACTTTGTATATATATCATACTTCTTGGCAACTTGGAGTTTTATACAATGGGAAGTGCATCAACACCCTACGGTACAAGGTTAACAAGTATCATCTCTATCTTCTCTTCTTAAAACTTACACACGTATGCCTATGTGAATTCTTTTCAATTATCAACATAACATATTCGTGCTTTTCAATACATTCACATGTTTGCTCATTTCCAAAAATTCTTGCTTTAAGATAAGTAATAATTCTTAAAGTCCATATGTATCAAATGGCAATGTGTAACTGATGTGTCTATAGCCTAACATGTTGCATCAATACTATCCGTGTATTTCATTTCTTCATGAACATTGTTATATGATATGGCAACATGAAATTATGCATTTGTTGCATTGCTTTGTTTATTTCGTCCCATATTTGGATATGTTGGTTGATTTAAAATGTCGATGTGTTATGATATTCATGCGTTGGTTTTGGTTTGTTATTCTACATTCCACATTTGTCATGAAATTTGGTATTCGTCATTGATATATTTTGGCATTTCTTTGTATGTATTTATATTGATTAGGAACTTTCATCATATAGTGCATTTCGACAAATGTAAGTGCACGATATGACTTTGGTTAAAATTGTTTGAACATGATACTTCTAATAGGCCCTCTTCTTCTTTTTGATATTGTCAAAGGGGGAGAGATTTGGATGCACAAGCTAAGGATATATAGCTAAAGAAGTCTTGAATATTATCAACAATGTCAAACGCATTATGGCATCAACTCAGGGGGAGCGTTGCTTATTGTTAGCCTTGGTGTTAATTGCGTCTGTATATATATTGCTATTTTATTGCATATTAGGTATAGGCTTAGTTAGCTTATGCATAGTTTTGACAATTATCAAAAAGGGGGAGAATGTAAGTGCACCAGTTCATCCTCATGTTTTAATAATTGTCAAAACACATGAAAATAGAGTAGAACATATTTTGGCAACATTACAAATGACTTGACAGCGAAAAACTATTTTTAAAACTTTGAAAAATTGTTTTTAGGTATTATGTATCGATACATAAACATGTGTATCGATACAAATGTCCTGATAATTCGGTGTTGTTAATTCGGTGTTGATTCGGTGTTGAGGAGTGTTTTCAGGAATATAATTCTGACCTTCGACCTTGGTACCACATGCATTAAGAGAGTCTAGATCGCATTGCATCTATTGTCTAATTGGGTTGAATTTAAATTGATTGAGTTGCTATATTTATGATGTTGTGTTTGCTTATGTCTTTGATTGTCCCAAAGGACGATATTTTGTGTTTTATGTTTTCCCTATTCTTGTGTGTTAATACACCAATGCCTTGTGTGAATATAATCTCACCCCTTGCTTTTTTTCTTGTCTGGCTTGGCCCTGCGATTGTGAAATCGCAGTATCTACAGGTTGTCGAGTTCCGAGAGAGAGTCAAGTGGAGCCTGCTCTGATTGTGACACTTGGGAAGGAGTCTTAAAGTCTAGGATATTTTGCTACTTCATTTTTAGAACTAATGTATTTTATTAAAAGAAATTACTATGTTTCATCTTTATAACAATTTTCAAATAATTTCAATATTGGGTCCAATTTTATAGTTATTTTATCCGCTGCGTGATGTCTATTAAAAGGAATTTTCATAAAAGCATCTTGAAAATTAAATTATCAATAGTGCCGGGTTTGGGGCGTTACATGGTCCACTTCAGTTCTCAACCATAATACCCTGCCTACCATACACAATATTGAGCTGATCAGACTCAGCACGCGATGGTTTCAGCGTAAACAGTCCAAATCCAAAGGGTCCGTATTACTTAGGAAAGAGTTGTAATGACTCATGGCAAGGTCCGATACTAGATCGACCTGCTCTGATACCAATTATAACACCCCACGATAGAATATCTAGAATACTTCGTGAAATATCATAAATAGTACAAAAGTCATTAAAATTTATTACTACACTGGAATTGATTGAAGTGCACACGCAGGTGCATAATACAAATACAAAGACGATACTGAAACAGAATAATACATTAGCTGAAAGATGATACAACGCGCATGAAAACTAAAACAACAACATTCATTGGAATGAAAGCAAAGAGGCAGCATAATCATATAAAATCTCCTGATGTAGGCCTAGGCAAATCCAATGCTTATCCTGCAACCAGCTTATCTGAAAAAAAATTGAAGGAGTGGGGTGAGACTACTAAGCCTCAGTGAGTCCTACTACCCGCCTAAAGGTGACTACACCAGGGGACTAGAGTGTTTAAAGATCTAAGCCAAACTGATTTTATATACAGATGTATTAATATTAAATAAATAATGGTGTATCACAGAATTATTATCTTGTCAAATTACTCTACAAAGGTCACCCGAGGTATGCCGGTCTCGGATGCCTGACTCTGCATAATACCGAATATTGAGGTTCGGATTCCGTCGTTGGCTCACATAATAAAATATAGAACTCGAAAGAATCCTTTAACATGGTTATTAGTACCATTTAAATCAATGATTATAAAATTCTACCAATATTTCCCACCCAAGGTATCTTAATCATGTTACTGATTCATATAAATATACTTCTTTTCTCTGACCATATAGTCTATTTAATACGACTAAACATGTTCATAAAGGCCAAGTTGCATTCGGACATAAAACAAGTGTTTAGAGTTTTTAGAAAACAAAATATGCAGGTACTGTCCCTGCTAAACTCGCTACGGCGAACTCCTACTCGCTACGGCGAGTTTATGTGCTGAAAAACCTGTAACACTCGCCCTGGCAAGTTACAAATATTAACAACACCGAATTATCAACACCGGGACTGACACATGAATGGATGCATGAACATATATTCCGACACAAATTAAATACTCAAACAATGAATCAAACAACACCAAAATGAATAACAACTAGAATTGAAAACTCAAAAGCAACGTCGTCAACTACACCTTCGTATCAACACCATTAACATCAATTAATAGCAACACCGTTAAACAACACCAAGTAAGCCAAACACCAATTAGTTCGACACCAATTAAACTCAACATCAAT
Organism: Trifolium repens; assembly: GCA_030408175.1. Lineage (NCBI taxonomy): Eukaryota > Viridiplantae > Streptophyta > Magnoliopsida > Fabales > Fabaceae > Trifolium > Trifolium repens. The sequence goes on along the minus strand of CP125842.1, from coordinate 38,780,172 downwards.
TTAACTCAATACCCAAATAATAACAATTCTAAATTAGTCAATATAACACTCAATAATATAGTCACATACTAATAATAGGACTACTCTAAAATCTTCAATTTGTATCACTAAATATTAATTAGGCAAACTCTTACTTACAGGTTTAATTAACAAAAGAATGATTGTCTAATATAAACTTGTGAGACAATTTCAAAAAAACAAGCACTTGAAGTTATGCATCGTACCTGGCCTATATTAATTAAAACTAATTATTTCATATATCACATATACAAAATTTTAACAAAAAAACAATAAGAAACAGATAGCAATTTCCTAGTTCAAAGATAGAAGGCTTCGACAACGATTTCATGATGTGCCTCTTGATGTTTGCAAATTTAGACTACTTAATTAATTATCTTGAATCAATATAATCCGAACACATGGTTAAACAATTTTTTGTCAAACAGACTCACATATATATAGTTAAGAATATATACCATCATACAAACATGTTAGAGATATAATAGATACAAATTTTCATGTTGAAAAATAACAATTAAAGCAAGAATCATAGATAACTCAAAATCATTAAAATAAAAGGGAATGGGAAGGAGGGCAAGGTCCCCTCGACTACTCTTATGGTTAACACTACCCCTATGCATGAACAATCTCCCCCCTTACCTCTTGATGTAGAATCTCTCTAAGTTTTCCTTAAACCCTAGTGCTGACCTTTCTTCTTTGCTTTAATCTCTTCTCTGCTCTCTCTATCTCTCTTTTATGAAATTGTGGCAAATCCTATTTTTTGGTCTTATGTGTTACCTATTTATAAAACGAGAGGGTCTAGGTTTCTTTTTCCTTAAGAAAGAGTATATCTCATGAGATTTGTTTCAATTTAAAATTATGATCATATCTCTCAATAATTTGGTTCTACTTTTATTTTCTAAGTATATCTCTCCAAAATTATACTAAAATAAATATCTATATTTTTTTCCACTTAATTATTTACTTTTACTATCACGTATCATCACCTCTAAATTTCCATTAATTAATTGGTTCAACATATAATTCTACCGAAATTAATTAAATAATAACTAAATAACTTTCTTCTAAATTTCGGGGCGTTTTAGACCATGGAAGTTCAAGCAGTAAGTTCGCAGTAAAGATGCAATCACGGAGCAGTCGTTGGAGAGAAGTTTTTATAACTGAATGTTGGAACAGTAGCAAATGGTGCCATAGGAGTAGGAGGTAAGTCTGGAGAGTGTAAGAAAGCAGTTGACATGCTCATAAGGAATAAGCGCAGTCTGATAGATGTAATAATCTTGTGACGTAACAAGTCAGGAGTAGAGTCGTAGCTTGAAAGAATGCAAACGTACCATTATACTGGAATGGGTAATGCATAACAGTACTCAACTGACATTGTGTGTCAGCTAAACTTCCTGAACCTAGAAGTAACTTCACCCTTTGAGAGAGCCTAATTTATCCAAGCTTTATGGACCAAGCAACACCCAACAATAGTAGGCACTAAACCAAAACTCTTCCCTAAATATTTAGTTGTTCAGTGCAAGCGAGAAATTCACCCGTGTTAGGAAAACTTAGCTAGACCTCATCCATGTCCCATTAATTTTTAAGATTCCAACTCGATTAGACTACCCCAAGATTAACAAGTCTTAAATGTTCTCTATGGAATGAGTACACCCTTCCTAATAGGAACCAATGATTATACTGAAACCACTAGGAACTTAGCCTTAACTAGTATAGCGATTAGAATCCTTATTAACAGTATTCATACCCGAGAAGAAGCATTAAGTTCAACCACTCATAAATTTCTAAATTGGTAACTCAATGTGGTGGACCTGATAGATATCTCTGTAATAGAAATTCAAATCGAACCATTTGTATTAGAGAAACCAAATTAGAACAAAAACACATTCCAATATTTCCTCAAGTTACCTTATTCGGCTACCATTTAGAATTCTCTTAACTAAGTTATTTCGACCTTTAAACTCGTAACAACATTCCTACCTCACCACTAAGAGTCAAGTTTTATTTAGTGCCACAAATTAGGAACTACCTTTTTTAACTATACCAGCCATTAGCAGTAAATCCAGCAAACCTTTGGAGACCCAAACTCTGACTAGTTTACAATTAGAAGTCCTGTATAGCATCATGAGAACTCCTAAGTCAAAATTCCTGAAACGTTATCATAGGATAGTTTAGTAACCAAAACCAGTAATAAAACCTAGATAGACTCGTAATCAGTACTCGACAATCATACCTTATTCAAGGAATCCAGAGTTATTAGGAATACCATTTAGAGCTCCCATTGTTATAATACCCGACATTTAGACAAACATACTAAGTATTGTCACATAGTTACTATAAGTTGTCAACTCAGCGCTGTAAGCCAATTAACTATCTCTAAAAGAATAGTTGAATTGGAACACCTATACCTTAAATTTCCTTTACCGTAGACTATTAACTTAACACTTACGAAGCTACCATTAGATGCCAGTAAAACAGGAACAACATACCACTTTATACCAGTAGTTGCACTGAACCATCCTAGGTTAAATTTTTGTAACAACAGATAAGAATTACCTATAGCACTATCAATCACCAAAGTTGATCCGCCGAACCTTATCCTTAGGTAGTTCAGAGACCGATAAATCAATTCGTCATTAGTTTGACTAGTAACCAAACAAATTCAAATAGGTGAACCGTGCAGCTAAGAAATCTATAGAAACACTTAACCAAATATTAATAGTTGTCATCCAGTTAACATCAGACTAGTAATCCATTATTCTGGACCAAGTAGCTACCCGGTTGAGGATTAGGTTTGACCAGCCATATTTTACCACTACCTTAGTACCGGACAGTAGAAGACACAACCTAATGAGAATAACAAATAAGAGACACTCTTAGTGACACCAACCACTTCGACAAGTTTTTAGTTATATACATGTTAGTTACCCCAACACAAGTAAGTAAGTTTAAATTTTAGCCTCAATTAGCCACCCGACACTGCTTCTCATTCAGACCTTTCAGCCGGATACTATTTGAATCAATTAAACCTTCCCGTAAGAGCTTGTCAGCAAGAAACTTGAGTGAAGGATTAGTTGTCCCAACCTGAGAGAACTGTTAGAAGAAGTAGGATTGTAGAGCGTAAGTCTGAACCGATAGGAAACAAATCTTCAATCGTCTTTCATTCATAATAATCCTCATTTAGTCGTTCGTCGAACCAAGCAGTGTTCAATTCAACGTTCACAAGTATTCGAAAACACTATGGACGTGTGTACTCTCTAACCTGTCTGATTACGCCTCAGATGAGGAAATTATTCTCGTGCTTTACAGGCTTGTCAACCAAATGCCATGCCTAAAATTCCATAAGGATGCAAACCTTTCAAATTTCTCGAAGCCAATTAGTTACATTAATAGTGATTAATGTCACACTTCAGTAACCACATTAAGTGTTTTCAGTTTTCCAGCTGTGTTATCGTTACCAAGAACCTATCTGCGGAAGTTAATTATTCTTGAGAAAGTCAAGAATAATTTCATTTCAACTTCTCACTCATTTGGTTGATCTGTTTATCGGCATTTCTCATCCCATTCCAATGTATCTTACCTAACTCAGCGTCAGTGAATCCTTTAAAATTCGTCCACTCGAACCTTGTAACCAGCTCTCCAATTTAGTTAGTTGTCCACCTTTCAGATCCTTATCAGCCAAATTCAGAGTTAAGTTCAGATTATTTCTGATTCAGTGGAATTAAGTTATACTAGTGAAGTCAGTATAAAGGATTCAAACCTTCAGTTCCGTTTTCTGAGATCACGTTAAGATAGTGTGTTAACCTTGAGTATCTCTGTTTGAACGTTTCGATCTTTCAGAATCATTCTCTGTAACCTGTGGAGACCAAGTGCCCAACCCGGTCATCTTGACCTGAATATTTCAATTTCAAACTTAGTTAACGACAACCAGTTTAGATAAGTGTAAAGGTTAATTGCTCGTTTAGAGTAATATATCATCCTTGTTCGGAAACCCTGACCTACCTATAGTCATCCGTTAGTAATTCAGTAACTCATTCTAAGCCCAACAATTCATTTCAGATTCCGCATTACAAGTTCAAACCTCATGTGTTCAATTACCCAGCCAGAAGCTGACCACCTTAGCCAACCCTTAACGTTGGATTATTAAGGAAGTTATCAAGTAAACCTAATTCTTACCTCTAAGAGAAAATTTGGATCTAGTACATCTGTATGATAAATGTACAACCAGACCACTGATAAATCTATTTCTCTCCATCTCAATCCTCCTTCACTCTTTTCTTTTGGGTTTTTGGGGGAGATAATTGGGAATGTGTTTATCTATGTGATTTATCTAGAATGTTGTTAATACGCGGCGAGTTGGACCTGTCGCCTTCTGGTTTTACTCGCTCTGAGCTCGCCCTGAGCTCGCTTAGCGAGCTTTTCAGTGCAGAAAAATGTAATTTTTTTGCATAAATGATATATATATATATATATATATATATATATATATATATATATACTTACAATATATTAAAAGAAACTACTACTAAAATACCAAATTTATCCAATTAAGTTTAATAATATTTTAGAGTTTATGCCCTTAAATGTAATTTTAACTCTAAACAAAAAAAAAATACAAAAAAAAATATGAAGAATAAAAAAAGATAAGCATAAAAGAAATCCTCCCTTAAAAATAGCATTTGAAACTACCTCTAAAAAAAAGATATTAATCCTCCCTTAAAAAAGATATTAACAAAAAATTTTAATTAAAATAAATTTACGCATAAAAATAGCAACAAAAATAAATATAAAAGATACACATAAAAAATAGTACTGACTTTTTTTTTGAATGAAAAATAGTAACTTAAAAATAAAAGAAAATACAAATAGAAACAAAAACATAGTGAGCCCGTTTGGATTGACTTATTATAAGTTTTATAAGGTAGTTTTTGAAAATAGGTTATAATGATATAATTTTTGTAAGTGAAAACTTATGAATTAACATGCGTAAAAAAAACTTATGAATTAACACGGGACATTTGCTTTAATAACAAAAATTAAATCATACACGGGACAATTGCTTTAATAAAAAAAAGAAATTGAATAATAAATATTTATTAAAATTAATTATAATTTATTACACAAAACTCATACACGGAACAATTGCTTTAATCAAAAAAATATTAATTCAATAAATTTTACAAGCTAGAACACAATGACGTTACTTATATCTAAAAAATATTCTTTTCTGTCAAAAAATTATTTTAAAAATATTTTCTAACATATTTCTAAATATTTTATTCTAAAAAAATTTGATACTTTAGTATAATATCAATCTTAAATATATAAAAAATAAAAATCAATGGACATGAGCTTTTACAAATAGGTTTTTTTAAACAACAGAAGAATGAATTCTCATCAATAATAATTATAAAAAAAACAAGACAAAATATTTATCACTAATACATTAAAGGAATTGAATAACAAATTCATACACAGGACAATTGCTTTAATAAAAAAAAATTAATCATACACGAGACAATTGCTTTAATCAAAAAAATTATTAATTTAAAAAATTTTACAAGAAAGAATACAATGATGTCACTTATATTTTAACAATATTTTATAAATAAAAGTCAATAGACCCGTGCGATGCACGGGTCTCAAAACTAGTATATGCTTATAGTTGTAAGTGCATCAGTTCATCCTCATGTTTTAATAATTGTCAAAACACATGAAAATAGAGTAGAACATATTTTGGCAACATTACAAATGACTTGACAGCGAAAAACTATTTTTAACTTTGAAAAATTGTTTTTAGGTATTATGTATCGATACATAAACATGTGTATCGATACAAATATCCTGAAATTACTTCAGACTGATTTTGTGCATTTTGTATCGATACATATATCACTTGTATCGATACAAAAGTGGTATCTCAGAGGCAGAGAGTCACTTGTGTATCGAATCATGCTTGCATGTATCGATACACACTTGTATCTCTCAGAAAACCAGATAGTGCATGATGTATCGAATCATGCTTGCATGATTTGATACATATAAGTCAAGATTTCAAGAAACTGATATATGTATCGATACACACCCGTGTTTGTATCGATACATAGGTCAAAACTTTCATTTTGAACGCTGGTCAAAGGGTTTGTATCGATACAAACCATCAGTTCTATCGATACATGTCTGTGAATTTTTGCCTAAATTTGCTAAATTCTATTTTCTCTTTAAATAGCAATGTGCTCTGTTATTGTAAAGAGAGAGAAACCTGTGAAAAAGTGAAATAGCTTTGAAAAACTCTTTGGGATTCAAATTGGGTGAAAAATTTGGATCAAAGGGTTATTCTTCACAAGATCATCATCTTCCATGAAATTGCAATTTATTGAAGATTGAGTATGGGATCATTCGGATAAAGATTGTACATTTGATCGATAACGTTCGATACGGCTTGCGGTGAATCAGAGGCGTGATCGAGTTGATTTGTGAAGAATGTTTGGGTTTTTCTCAAGGATTCAAGATTGTGTGATATCTTGAAGGATCAACAACAACGAAGCGAAGGACTCAGCTAGACGATTGGTGCGAGGTTTGTGCACGGTAGGATCGTTGGAATCAGAGGGCGAAGCTTCATTGATTGTTGAGGTTATTTCGCATAGTTTGCATTAGATTCGATATAGGTTTATTTGAGTCTTTTGTAAATTGTGCACTAGTTCGATCGTTTTTTTAATCAATATACGCTCAAATAACCCGTTTGGTTATTTGGGGGGAGACGTACCCGGCCGACCGCGAGGACGACACGAAAGCCGGGGAACTCCCTAATCAATCGCTTGTGTCTTTCTTCCTTGATCTTTTATTTTACGCAATTGCTTTAAATTTCGAATCAATCGAATTTTTGTGTTCGTACGTGTGCACCAAAATTCAATTGACATATATCTTGATTGTGATTGGATTACGACTATATTTGTGTAACTTGTTTGGGCTGTGTTATGGAATCGTTTAATTTGAATATCTTGCACATGATCGTTTCTAGTTCTTTATCATCACACGTTCAAGGCTATACTACTTTTTCAGTGATCAATCGGGTGCAAAGAGACTACCGATCCGGTGGTGCTTCCGCGCGTACCTTTAAACCAATTTTTTTAAATCGACATTGTTTAAAAGGACCACTTATTCAACCCCCCCCTTCTAAGTGGTAGCCAAGTAGTCTAACAAGTGGTATCACGATCCCGGTTCAATTTTGTTCACAAAATTCGGTGGATTGTGCCAATTATTAGAAAACATGGCTTTTGCACCTAAAGGGGCTTACAATCGGGCACCTATATTCAATGGAGATCATTTTGATTATTGGAAAAGTAGTAGCGTATACACATCAATTCTTCTGATGGTGAAGTGTGGAATGCTATTGAGAACGGTCCGTTTGTTCCAACAAACACCGATCCTAATGGCATTGTCACCAATAAGCCTATGGCACAATGGACGGATGATGATAAGAAAAAAGTCAATTACGATGCAAAGGCACAAAACATACTTATTTCATCCCTTGGGATTGAACAATTTTATCATGTGTCGCATTGTTCAATGGCCAAAGAAATGTGGGATACATTAGTTACTCATTTTGAGGGTACTAATGAAGTCAAAATATCCAAAATAAACACCTTAACTCAAGAGTTCGAATTGTTCCATATGCAAGATGGTGAAACCATTGCGGATATGCAACAACGATTTGTAAAAATTACCAACAAGTTACATGGTCTAGGTAAACCAATCACTAATCAAGATGCTACTAATAAGATTTTGAGATGTCTTAATAGGTTATGGCAACCAAAGGTCACCGCAATCAAAGAAGCGAATGATCTTACAACTTTGAGTCTCACAACCTTATTTGGGAAGCTAACGGAACATGAACAAGTGCTTAATTTGTTGGAAAAGCATGAGAAAGGTGAGAAAAAGGCGAAACACAACGAAAAGGAGAAAGAAAAGGATCAGAGGTCCATTGCTCTAAAGGCCTCCAAATCCAAGTCCAAAAAGGTTAAGCAAGTTGAAAGTAGCTCAAGCGAAGATGATTCCGATGATGAGGAAATGGGGCTCTTCGTTCGACGCTATAATAGATATGTGAGAAAGAATGAGATAAGACATTCCGATGACAATCTTAAGAAGTTTTGGAAAGATAGTGGTCACCGCCGGAAGAGTGATAGTGGTAGATACTCCAAGAAAGGGGCATGCTATGAATGTGGCCAAGTGGGTCATTTCAAACCGGATTGCCCTAAGTTGAAGAGAAAAGATAAGGAGTCACCGTCATTCAAAAAGGGGAGGAAGGACAAGGGAAAGAAAGCTTATGTTGCATGGGAGAGCGAAAGCTCATCATCTTCTTCATCATCAAGCTCTAGCTCAAGTGGTGAAGATGTATTCGCAAATGTGTGCTTAACATCCTATGATCATAAGAAACTTGCTCCTAAAAAGGTAAATCAAAATCCCTCTAGCTCATATACGCTTTTAGAATATCATGAGTTGCAAGTCGCTTTTGAAAAGTTACACAAAGAGACTAAAGAGGCTTTTCAACGACTAAAATGTTTAATGCAAGTTAATAAATACCTTGAGGCAAAAGTTTCGGAAACGGAGCTTGAGTTGAAAGCACTCAAAGAGTCTATGATTCAAAAACCTCTTGTAACTTTTGATAGTCATGGTAACGATAAGACCGGATGTGATGGATGCTTTTACTTATATAGAGACTTGCGAAAGTTACAAGATAAGCTAAAAGAACCATCCAAGCCGGAGATTACTTTTGCGATTGATCCATCTAAGTTCAACAAATCATTAAAACCTAGAAATAAAAAGTATAAATTTGTCGAAAAGGATCCTAAGAAAAGTAATCGTCATATCGTTTGTCATTATTGTTGTGACAAGGGTCATACTATTGCAAAATGCCATGCTCGAAAAATCTTGGTACCAAAAGGCAAATTGCAATGGTTACCTAAGTTAGGCAATATTGGTGCTACTAACCAACTAGGACCCAACATGAGTTGGGGACCTATTTCAAATGTCTAAGTATGTAGGAAAATGTCTTGAAACCATTGACAAAAGACGACGACAATAATGGAGTTCAAGACTTATCAACAAGGAGAGTGATGAGAAAAGATTCAACTCAACACTTACAATGGTGTGGAAATTGATCACTTCCTGCACCTAACACTCAAAGGAATATTCTATTCTCTACCTTTACCTTTATATTATTTTTTTTTTACTTAGCATTTGTACATTGGTTCATATACATACAACTTTCACTTTAATATAATGTTTGCTTTAATAGTTGTCTAATCCTCCATTTCCAAGAATTTTGCTCAAAAATATTAATATGTTTTTGAGACTCATATGTTTAAAATGAGGATTTGACAAAAATCATTACAAGTATCATATTAAGTTCATAATTGGTTGGTATATGTTGCTTTGCTCTTATATGTGACTTTGTGTGCATACATAGACATATATTTTCCATATGATTAATTTTGGTACTTTGAGTCATTTATGTGGATGCCTTATCATGCATATATGGTTTAACATGTGTTCTCATGTTATAATGTGCTTTGGTACTTTGTTTTATTCACATACATAAGTATGTACCTTGTTGATTATATGTGTTTCATACATACATGATATTTGGAAGTCATAAGAATTATTTTTCAAATTTATAAGTTCATGTGTTTTGAGAAAAATTAAAAATAATGCATTTTGCATCGATACAAATAAACACTGTATAGATACATGTTAGTTATTCTGCGAATTTTCAAAATGAACTGATATGTATCGATAAATATGATGATTGTATCGATACATAGCTCTTCAGATTGGACAGACGCTGTCTCATGTATCGATACATGCTCGCATGCTTCGATACATGTTGCGGAACACTAACTTGTATCGATACAAATACGTAAAAAACAATTTTATGTATCAGTTTTCATTCATTCATTCATCAAAACTTCCAAAAACTTCTTCTTCTACACGAGCCAACTCCAAAACCCTCATTCCCAATTCTCAAATCTCCCTCAAAACTCAACCAAAACTCACAAAATTTGACTCTAAACCACTTCAAATTCATTACCCATTCACATTCCTTCATCAATTTGGTGGTTCAAGCTTCAAAATCTCCACATTCAAGACAAGGGTTTCTTCAAATTGAGTTTGTGAAAATTCTTCAAAGTTCTTCATCAACATTCAAGGTAACTCATCCTAATTCTCACTCTCGTAGAAATAGCACCTAAAAAGTCTAGAAGAGGAAAGGAAATAGAAAGTAGTAACAATGATGTTCCAAATTTTGGACTTAGGGAAGAAGAATTCGTTCACAAGGATTGTGTTACTACTTATATGCAATATTGTCGGACTAGGAGTATCTTGCCTCAGAAATCTGTTAATACTGAAACTCTTAAGAATTTGCATCTCAATGACATTGCCGAGATTCTTGAAAATGAACAACTTGATACTTTTTGTGATTTGCAAGCCAAATATAATGATACTTTGGTTAGGATATTTTATGCTGGGTTACAGGAGAGAAATGGTGCTGAGTTTGAATTTCGTTGGGGACATAAGACTTACAGGTTTAGTGCAAATATGTGGTTTGATTTGTTTGGAATGAGTACCGGTAGTAGGATAACCAGAGAAGATCTTTTGGCCTATTCTGAAGCGAGTCAGGTTGATTATGACTCTAATGTTTTCATCTCATCCATTACTAGAAATGGAAATATTCCGGAAACTATGGGAACCGGAAAATTAACTGTGAACGCTAGAGTGATTTATTGGATTGTAAGTCACATATTGCGTCCAAAGAGTGCTAGTTCTAGAATGGATAGCAAAGACATTGATCTCATGTTTTTACTAATGGAGGACCGAAAAGTTGACTGGCCATTCTATATTGTAAGTAGAATGTTTGACTTGAGGAACTCTAGCCGTGATCAAAGCTTTGGATATTGTAGTTTGATAGCTAGCATCCTGAAGAAGTTCAAGGTTGGACAAAACCTTCCCATTTAGTACACTACTCTTGGAAGGTTACAAAAATTTAGTGATACTCATATGGCCAAAATGAACTGGATGTTGAATGTTGACAATGTCTATGTCTACAATGGTCAAGAGGAAGAAAATGTAGGCCAAGCACCTGCTCCAAGAGGTAGGAGACAACGAAGAAATGATAGGCAAGGTGAAGGTGAAGGTGAAGCTGAAGGACAAGGTGAAGAAGGCGGAAATTGGAATGAAATAATTGGCTTGCTAAGGAATATGAGCATGCATTAAACCACCTTCTACAATGAGTACACTCAAAACCACCAAACTCAAAATGCTAGAATTGAAGAGTTGTACACCAACACCAATGACCTCTGAACCTATGTGACCACTCGCTTTGATTAGATGCAAGCTCAAATGCAAAGCTACTACCAATCTAACCCTCCTTCTAACCAAGACAACATGGATGAATGATGATGACGATGCTTGATTAAATTTGTTTTATTGTTTTTTATTTTCTTTTATCGCAAGAACAATTTTACTTTGTTATTTCTTATGACTTCTTTTATTTCAATATGGTTGTACGGATAATTTTTATGTTGTCATGTTTGAACAACATTCACTTTGGTTTGTATGACTTGATATTTTGGATAATTTTGGTTTGTATGGATAATCATGTTATGTGAATGCATTTGTTGCATTGCTTTGTTTATTTCGTCCCATATTTGGATATGTTACTTGATTAAATTGTCGATATGTTACGGTATTCATGCGTTGGTTTTGGTTTGTTATTCTACATTCCATATTTGTCATGATATTTGGTTTTCGTCATTGATATATTTTGGCATATCTTTGTATGTAATTATTTTGATTAGGAACTTTTATCATATGGTGCATTTCGACAAATGTAAGTGCACGATATGACTACGATTAAAATTGTTTGAACTTGATAATTCTAATGATCTTTCTTCTTCTTTTTAATATTGTCAAAGGGGGAGAGATTTGGATGCACAAGCTAAGGATAAATAGCTAAAGAAGTCTTGAATATTATCAACAATGTCAAACGCATTATGGCATCAACTCAGGGGGAGCGTTGCTTATTGTTAGCCTTGGTGTTAATTGCGTCTGTATACATATTGCTATTTTATTGCATATTAGGTATAGGCTTAGTTAGCTTATGCATAGTTTTGAAAATTATCAAAAAGGGGAAGAATGTAAGTGCACCAGTTCATCCCCATGTTTTAATAATTGTCAAAACACATGAAAATAGAGTAGAACATATTTTGGAAACATTACAACTGATTTGACAGCGAAAAACTATTTTTAACTTTGAAAAATTGTTTTTAGGTATTATGTATCGATACATAAACATGTGTATCGATACAAATGTCCTGAAATTACTTCAGACTGATTTTGTGCATTTTGTATCGATACATATATCACTTGTATCGATACAAAAGTGGTCTCTCAGAGGCAGAGAGTCACTTGTGTATCGAATCATGCTTGCATGTATCGATACACACTTGTATCTCTCAGAAAACCAGATAGTGCATGATGTATCGAATCATGCTTGCATGATTTGATACATATCAGTCAAGATTTCAAGAAACTGATATATGTATCGATACATGTTGGAACAAAGTGGGTCTGACATGAACCTCTAAGTTTTTAAGTGGATTTGATGATAACAAAGTATTAAAATTACAATTGGAATTACTAATGATTATTCTAGTGTGCAGAATTATAAGTTAAAATTCATTCAGAAGCACCATGAATAATAGTAGAGAAGCCAAGCAAACAAGCCTCTGAAAGCACATCACTGTTAATCAGAAGCTTAAATTTTGCGTGCTGAAGAAAGTGACTCTGAGGACAAAAACAAGGCTCTGAAGGATTCAGAAGCTGAAGACCTCAAGAAGCTATGACAACAACACCTGAAGCAAAAGGAATTTACGTCACTCAAGAACTGACAGAATCAGAACCAATGATTGAAGAATAATCTACTTCAAGGCTCTGTCACATCCACGGGAAGGAATATTCGTTGGTACAACGTTAACCTTATCCATAAGTGGAGCTCAATTGAGGATCGTACTATTGTACTATTATTACTCAAAATGGATGAGTGATAATTCAAATAGCAAGGTAGTGGAATTGAAGATATCTGCCAAAGAAGGCAACTACAGCTATCACAATTGTACGAGTAAATTCCAGCTGGCACCTTATCTCTCTGCAACGGACTTCATCTTCCTTCAAGTATAAATAGAAGACTCAAATGGAAGAAATGACTACTGTTACATTACTGCGTCTAAGGCTCTGAAGCAATCTGACAATATTCGTATAATCTGTCATTCAAAGTCTTAAAGAAAATTGAGTTGTATTTTGTAAACACCTCTGATTGTATATCAAGTGTCCATTGACATTCATTCTTAGTTTTTATGTTTGTTTGTGAAGTCTCTTGTTTAGTGAAACTTGAGCACTTGAGAAGTCTCTTGCAAGAGTGCTTGAGCAATTTGTAATCTTGAGAAGATTATAGTGGAAATCTCTTGTTAGTAACAAGGGGACTGGACGTACTCTCAAGTTGTGAGGGGAACCAGGATAAATCTTTGTTCTTTCTTTCTCTCTCTCTCAGCACCCTTTTTAGTTAATTTGTTTATATCCGCTGCTTTTGTGTTCTAAGTTAGAAAAAGTTTTTAATTCTAAAAACACAATTCAACCCCCCCTTCTTGTGTTTTTCAACCTTCAATTGGTATCAAGAGCTGGGCTGTTGCCTAACTCACCTAATAGTGAAACAGTAAAGATCCAGGAGGAAAAACATGTCTGCTGAGAAGAGCAAGAACCACAATGAAGTTGGTTTTGACTATGATTCAAATTCAAGAGATAGAAGATCATCTGATAAAGTTCCTTTCTTCAATGGAACTGAGACTGGTTACCCTTTCTGGAAAACCAAGATGTACAATCACATCATGGGCATTGACTGTGACTTATGGGACTTGGTAGAAGATGGAGTTAGCTTTGAAAATATGGACTTAGAAGGAGTAGTCAGTTCTCAGAATAGGAAGTCTTTTACACCCACTCAGAAGCTAGAGTACAAGAAGCATCACTCTGTAAAAGGAATGATGACTAATCCTATCTCACACGATGAGTACCTCAAGATTGGAGATAAAAGAACTGCAAAGTCAATTTGGGATTCTTTAAAATCCAAGTATGAGGGAAATGAAGGTGGAAAAACACAAGAAGGGGGAGTTGAATTGTGTTTTAGGAAATTAAAACTTTTTGGTTCTTAAGGTGTTTAATGCAGCGGATATAAAAACAATTCAAAGAAGTTCTAAGAGAAAGAAAGATAAACACATAGATTTATCCTGGTTCCCTTCACAAATTGAAGGTACGTCCAGTCCCCTTGTTCTTAACAAGAGCTTTTAACTATAATCTTCACAAGATTACACTTTGCTCAAGCACACTTGCAAGAGACTTCTCAAATGCTGAAGTTACACTTAACGAGAGACTTCACAAACAAACTTAAAATCTAAGAATGAATGTTTAGGAACACTTGATATACTATCAGACGTGTTTACAAAATACAACGCAAATTGTTCTAAGACTTAGAATGACAGATTGAAATAATAGTGTCAGAATGCTTCTTAGTCTTGAACGTAGTAATGGAACAGTAGTCATTTCTTCCATTTGAGTCTTCTATTTATACTTGGAGGAAGATGATGACCGTTGTAGAGAGAGATGTGCCAGCTGGAATATACTCGTACGATTGTGATAGCTGTAGTTGCTTTCTTTGGCAAAGATATCCAATTCCACTACCTTGTTATTTGAATTATCACTCATCCATTTTGAGTAATAATAGTACAATAGTACGATCCTCAATTGCGCTCCACATATGGATAAGGTTAACGTTGTACCAACGAATATTCCTTCCTGTGGACGTGACAGAGCCTTCAAGTAGATTGTTCTTCAATCATTGGTTCTGATTATGTCAGTTCTTGAGTGACGTAAATTCCTTTTCTTCAGATGTTGTTGTCATTGCTTCTTAAGGTTCTTTTGCTTCTGAGTCCGTCAGAGCCTTGTTTTTGTCCTCAGAGGCACTTTCTTCAACATGCAAAATTTAAGCTTCTGATGATCAGTGATGTGCTTTCAGAGCTTGTGTTTGACTGGCTTCTCTGCTATTATTCATAGTGCTTCTGAATGAATTTTAACTTGCAATTCTGCACACTAGAATAATCATTAGTAATTCCAATTGTAATTTTAATACTTTGTTATCATCAAAACCACTTAAAACATTAGAGGTTCATGTCAGACCCACTTTGTTCCAACAATCTCCCCCTTTTTGATGATGACAAACTAAAGCATTAAAATTCAATTGTTGTTGATTTAATTCAATTATGTTGACTTCAGGTTTCAAAGGTTTGCAATCTCCCCCTGAGTCTGATAATCCATAAGGGTAGGTTTGTAAGCTCCCCCTAAGTCTTATCCATAATTAATTAAAACAGTTTAAGAGTCAATTTATTAACTTAAAATAAATTTTCATATTTAACTCTTAGAGGCATAGTTTTGTAAGCTTTGCTTCTCAGAGTCTGATAATGCTCAGAAGCGGTTTGCAAGCTCTTCTGACATTGTCTATGAATTTTATTTTAGGTTCTTAAATTTTCTCCCCTTTCAATAATTGTTCAGAATGAGAAAGAATCAGAAGGGATAAAAATTGATTCAAAATGCATTTAACATAACAGTTTCAAATTGAGCAGTATATGAATCAATCAACATTAATTTTAACGCTACTCTTACTCCCCCTTTTGGCATCAGTTAAAAAGACACAGAAAACCAAGCAGTCAAAGCGCCAAACCAAGGTAGTCAAGTC
Organism: Trifolium repens; assembly: GCA_030408175.1. Classification (NCBI taxonomy): domain Eukaryota; kingdom Viridiplantae; phylum Streptophyta; class Magnoliopsida; order Fabales; family Fabaceae; genus Trifolium; species Trifolium repens. The sequence continues at coordinate 38,764,313 of CP125842.1, read as the reverse complement.
AAAAGGCAATGACAACCAAACGCATTCAATGAATGGCATTGATTTTCCCACCGACAAGATAGCTTGAGGGCACTATAAAAAAGGGATGATTCCTCTCATTTTACTCATTCAGAGTAATCAAGTCATATCCAAAGAAAAACACACAATGGAAAAGCAGGTTACCAAGGATGCTTCAGGCTCAAAAGAGAAGAGTAAGAAGGGAGCAGAGCCCTGGCGCTGCGAAGAAAACAGGCTTCGCTACGAAAGGAACAAGCAAGAACTAATATTGACAGAGTCAGAGGAAGAAGACTTGGGCTCTGATCTGGAAGAATTCCTATGGACATACAATGATGACACTCCATACGAAGAGTACGAGGCTGCTGTTCAGAAGGACACTGAAGCACTAGTCCAGAAGGCCACTGACAACTTGCTTGCTTATATTAGAGAGAAACATACGAAGCTAGATGCAGAGGCTTCTGAAGCTAAGCCTAGCTCTAAGTAGAGTCTCATCATTCTATGTAATAGTGATTCTTCAATAATATTAATAAAAAAGTTTATGCTATAAATTCCCTTTGTTTTGAGCAAGTTTCTTATATATATATATATATATATATATATATATATACCCTATGCCTATTGTCAGAAAACCAGTTACCAGACACGCCTCATACGGTATTAAACTGGGATACCTCAAAAGTAGTCACTAGCTGCCCCGGCTATTGAACATGCCATAATACTAAGAAGCTATTTCATGAGTAAACAGGAGTACTGATGAGAGGGGCTCTTAGGTTTTGAAAATCCTAAACTTATTAGTTTAAAAACTAAGATGCTCCCCAGCACCTCTCACTAGAGCCAGAATTCTCAAGAGTACCAGACAATATTATGGTATATAGAGAAGTTAAATCAGTGAAAAACAAATGTAAAACACACAAGCAAATAAACAAACACACAAATATGGATAATATAGACTTTAATTAAACAGTCAAGAGATAAAATTATCCAAGAGTACATAAGAACCATAAGTAAAAGATAACAAAAACAACAAAGACAAGTGCACAATTGGAGTTATGGCTTCTTAATTTCTGCAATGGCCTTCAGGAGGGTTTCCATCATAGCATCCATCCTTTGACGAGTGTTTTCCTCAGAAGCAGTAATATCTGCTCTCAAGTCTGCTCTCAAATCAGTTCTGAGGTCAATCCTGAGTTCATCTATCTCATCCTTGATATCTTCAGCTAACTCAGTTCTGATGGAGTCCAAGGCCTTTTACACTGCTGGAGGTATTTCTGAAGATGGAGAGCCCTTTTCAATCTTGGGAGAGGCATGAGGAGTTTTATCAAAAATAAGCTCTTTGCCTTTACCAGATTTTTCAGCCACAGGGCTCTGATCAACCATATCAACATCTTCTTGTTCATGTTGAAGCAATTCAAGCATTTGAATATTTTCTGCTACCACCTGATTAGCCAGAATCTTGTTGGTCTCAATAGTGGCAATGTGTGTTCCCATGCTTACCATCACCCTGAGACCTTCTTGTTCAGCAAGCCTCTTGTATTCAATCTCAGCTTGCCTCTTCTTCTCAGCTTCAGCAGCTATCCTAGCCTGCTCCTCAACATGATTGTAGAGTGTGAGCCTTGGAGTACATGACCTTTCAGCAATCTCAAACAATTCCCTTGTTGTGTTTGCTCCCCTACCCTGTGTCTTGTTCTTCAGATGAGTACTTAGAATCCTTAAGGATTGACTAAACAAGTACTCCATCTCTCAAACTTCAGCATCAAAATCAGAAGGGAAGATAAGAGCTTCTTCCTCCCTTTGTTTGAATCTCTTGAGCCTAAGACCAATAGCATTATTCAATAGCTCAAGATTGGGTTCAGAGTTAGAGTTGAAAAAGGGTTTGGATGGGTCAAAGGGAATGGTTGGCTCAGGTTGCTTTCTTTTGAGATTGATGATTTTTATTTTGCTTAGATCATAGGGAATGGGTGGTTCATCATCAATATCTATGGCATCTTTCAATATTTGTTCTTCTGCCTTAAAGATATGCTCATAGAGTTCTGAAATCTCTTCCATATCTAAAGGTCTATTTAGTGGGCCATAGATAGGTTGTGGGGAAGGTGTAGGAGATGATTCAGGAATGGATAATTCAGGTGGAGGTGATGGAGGTTGTTGTTCAGCAATGACATTATCTGGTGAATGATGAGGTGATTCTTGTTGTGCTTCAGAATGAGCAATTGTCTCATCCTGAACAGGTGTAAACGTGGGTGGATTAACTTGTGAAATATGATCAAGGGAAGGAGGTGGAGTTTGAATAATTTGAGTAGCAGGTGGTTCTTGGCCAACTTGATTAGCAGAAGTATTGATAAAAGGAAAACGAGGTGGTGTGTTTGGATTGGAGTGTGTAAATGCATCTCCAGATAGGTGTTGTTGAAGGTGGTCAAGAACTGATTCAGTATTGGCAGGTTGGTTAAGGATGGTAGTGTCAATGACGATGGGGGGTTCTTCATCAGAAGATAGTTGAATTGGCTTCTTAATGGGTCTCTTGGTGGTCTTTTTGAGGTTTGTTTTCTTAGGTGGATCCTGTGTCTTTTGTTTCTTATTTGCTTCTTTGGTAAGCTTAGCAATGAGCTCATCAGAGTCAGTGCTAGTATCAGATGATGATGATGTTGATATAGTTCCAGGATCAGGCAAAACTACACTAAGAGGTACAGTGAAGTCTATGGGATTTGCTTGATTGGTAGATTGAGGGGGTTGAGAGATAGAGGGTTGAGCAGTAGAAGGTTGAGGTTCAGGATTAATATCTTGAGCTAAAGGAATGCTAGAAGTATTAGACTTAGAGAGTTTACCTTTTGGTTTTGAAGCTATAGACTTTAATCTTTTGGCAGGCTTAGCAGGGTTCTGATCCTCCTCAGAAGCTTGAGGCCTGTCATTCCTCTTCTTTCATCTCCTTTCCTTCTGAACAGCTTCAGTGGCCATATCTTCAGCATCACTATCTCCTCCCATAGCCTCATCAGCATCAGCATTTTCTTGGTCCTCAGAACCATCATCAGCAATCTCCTGTTCAGTGGTCTTTAGCTTCCTTTTAGACCTTGTAATAGCTTTTGGACCCTTGAAGATTTCCCAGTTTGGGACACTAACAACCATCTTTCTGGGCACTCTTACCCCAGTATCTCTTCTCACAATCTCAATGAAATTCTTGATGACATCCTCATTGTCATGTTCTAATATGGTGGGAAACCCATCACACCAGAAGTACTTTTCATACACTTGTTGCAGAGGCGTCTTAACTGAAATGATTTCATCCTTGGTTTTCCTTTTCATATTTACCAGAACTGTTGCATCATACTTAGCAGTTTGGAACACTCTAAGCTTCTCTTTGGCACTCAGAATGTCTGTGAGTTTAGTTTGCCTAATGAGTTCTGATATTAGCCTGGGATGATGAATGTTTGAAGGTAATTTGGTTCTACTTGCAGAGATGGTTAAACACATATGATCAAATAAAACCTTGGCCAGATTTATTTTCACTTTCTTGTATGAGAACCAAATAAAGTGTTTGTGTGGTATAGAGATGGTATCTAATCCTCCTTCTCTAGTAACAATTGTAGCAAGAAACACTCTGAAGGCAAACTCAAACTTGTGCCTCATGACCTTTAATTTTCCACAATCTCTGTTGGAACTTCCAGGCTTAAATAGGTCCCGATTGATTGAATCCAGATGTTTGCTTTTAGTATCATATACTTCTATGTCTTCTCCTTTGTTATCCAGACCCAGAATCTTAGCAATGTGTGCTTGAGTGATCACAACATTGATACCCAGAATATTTGACCTTATCTCTCTTCCTCTATAAGGTTTCAAACCAAGTTCCTGTCTTGTTTTACCCTTTAGCGACTTGTTCTTAGCAACCAATTTCTTGTATTCTTCATCAGCGCTTGCCCTGTCATAAACCTTCGCTTTTTGCCAGAAATACTTAACGATATCATAATACACGAATCCATTCAGCATTTCAAAGTAGTTTTCCCATTTTTTATCATAGAACATATTTTGAACATCTATTCCGTTTGCTTTAAAACTCTCGAAATCTACAAACTTCTCAGTATAGAAATCATAGGCGTCTGGACCAGTGTCAGTTTGATTGTGTTGGTAGACTAGATTATCTTCAGAGTTGAGATCAATGATGGGTGGTAACGTAGGGTTAAAGGGTTCTTGAACGATTTCGTTTGAAGAACGAGCAGCCATTGTTGCAGAAAATTAAGAAGACGAAGATTGGGAATTTCTGTAAGGTCTAGGGTTGTGTAGGTAGTGATTGCGTGTAAAAAGTTGTGCAATTGAGTGAAGTGACTTATAAATAGTAACTAGCACACATACACAGAGAAAATAAACATTGGGAGGGAGCGCGAGCAGTTTTAAAAATTAAATAATATACTTAACTGCCATAATCATCATTAACTGTTCTCTGCCCGTCAGGATCTAGACACGTGTTGAAAGAGTTTAATCATAGCTTACGCGTGTACAGACAACTGTTGTACACTTACTAGTACTGAACGTTTCGTTTCCAAAAGGTTCAGAGCCTTACTCATTTGTATCTGACACCTCATCAGAACCTGTTACTCTTCAGAGCCTAAATTATTCAGAGCTTCCCAAAGGATACTTTGAATTATAAGAGGCTCTGATAGAGCTTCAGATGCTAATTCTATTCTACTTCTCAGAGCTAATTTTCTTCAGAAATATAGTGCATGTTCAAATTCTTTTTGATAAAATCAAATCTTTCAATAGCTAAAGGTTTAGTAAATATGTCAGCCCATTGATGTTCAGTATCAATGAATTGAATATCTATTGTACCTTTCTGAACATGATCTCTTATAAAATGATGTTTTATTTCAATATGTTTAGCTCTAGAGTGTAGAATAGGGTTCTTAGACAAATGAATAGCAGCAGTATTGTCACAATATAGTGGAATACTACTTTCAGCTATGTTATAATCTTCCAACTGATATTTCATCCAGAGAAGCTGTGTGCAGCATTTAGCAGCTGAGATGTATTCTGCTTCTGCTGTAGACAAAGAAATAGTTTTTTGTCTCTTGCTAGCCCAAGATATGAGATTCTCACCAATAAATTGGCAATTTCCACTAGTGGATTCTCTCTCAATCTTGTCACCAGCATAGTCAGCATCGCAGAATCCAACTAGCTTGCTTTCTAGGGATTTTTTATAAAGAAGTCCTAGATTGGTAGTTCCTTTCAGATATCTAAAGATCCTTTTAACAGCAGTTAAGTGAGGTTCTCTAGGATCTGACTGGAATCTTGCACACAAGCATACACTATATAAAATATCAGGTCTAGATGCCGTTAGGTAGAGTAAGGAACCAATCATACCTCGATACAGCTTCTGATCTACTTTGCTTCCTATCTCTTCCTTGCTTAAGCTGCTGGTAGGATGCATGGGAGTTGACATAGTCTTACAATCCTCAAGATTGAACTTCTTCAGAAGCTCTTTCGTATACTTGCTTTGGTGGATGTAAGTGCCATATTTTCCTTGATTGATCTGAATCCCCAAGAAAAACTTTAACTCTCCCATCATGCTCATTTCAAATTCATCCTGCATGAGCTTAGAAAAATTCTTGCAAAGAGAAGCATTAGTAGATCCAAAGATAATATCATCAACATATATTTGAATAATCAAAATATCCTTCTTTGTTGTCTTTCTGAAGAGTGTGTTGTCAATTTGACCTTTTTCAAAACCATTTTCTAATAAGAAGTTACTCAATCTCTCATACCAAGCTCTTGGAGCTTGTTTAAGACCATAGAGTGACTTCTTTAGCTTATACACATACTCATGATTTTTTAGATCTTCAAATCCTGGTGGTTGATTGACATACACTTCTTCAGAAATGACACCATTTAGGAAAGCACTCTTAACGTCCATTTGATAAAGAGTGATTCCATTGTTAACAGCATAGGATAACAATAACCTTATTGCTTCCAGTCTAGCTACTGGAGCAAATGTCTCTATGAAGTCGATTCCTTCTTGCTGACTGTAGCCTTGTGCTACAAGTCTAGCTTTATTCCTCACCACTTCACCTTGCTCATTCAGCTTGTTTCTGAACACCCACTTAGTTCCAATGATGTTCTTGTGTGTTGGTCTTGGTACCAGATCCCACACATCATTCCTTTGAAATTGATTGAGCTCATCTTGCATAGCTACAATCCATCCATCATCAGTAAGTGCTTCATCAACATTTTTAGGTTCTATCATTGAGATTAATCCCAGAAGTGAATCAAGTTGTTGATAGTCTGATCTCGTCTTTCTTGGACTTTCCTTGTTTCCAAGAATCAGATCTTCTGGATGTGATGATCTATATTTGAACTTCCTTCTTGGAACTTCATCAACATCAGCACTTGGTTGAGTATCTTCTTCTGAAGTATCATCATGTTCTTCAGATGCTTCTATTTGAGATGCTCCTTCAGCATCTTCTTCCAATGCAGCTTCTGAAGCTTCAACAGCTTCTGATGCTTTTTCAGTTTATGAGTTGAGGTATTGGTATGGAATACCTGCATAGCTATCATCTTGCTCTGACATTTTACTGTCAGGCTCTTTATCATCAAATCTAACGTGTATAGATTCTTCCACTGTGTTAGTTTCAGAATTATACACTCTGTATGCCTTTGAGCGTTCAGAGTAACCTATAAAGATTCCCTTACAAGCTTTGGCATCAAATTTTCTTTTGTAGGCCTTGTTGTTTAGAATGTAACAGGTACATCAAAACTGATGAAAATAAGAGATGTTGGGCTTTCTTCCTTTGAAGAGTTCATATGTTGTTAGATTCAATAGAGGTCTAATATAGATCCTATTTTGAATATAACAAGCTGTGTTTACAGCTTCTGCCCAGAACTGCTTAGCAAGTTCAGTCTCATGCATCATGGTTCTTGCCATCTCTTGTAAAGACCTGTTCTTTCTCTCTACAACACCATTTTGTTGTGGTGTTCTAGGAGCAGAGAACTCATGGACAATGCCATGGTCTTCACAGAAAGTTGCAAATGGTTCGTTTTCAAACTCACCACCATGATCACTTCTTACTTTCAAAATCTTGAGACTTTTCTCACTTTGCACCTGAGTGCAGAAGATGCTGAACACATCATATGCATCATCTTTCACTCTTAGAAATTTTACCCAAGTCCATCTACTATAATCATCAACTATACCTAAGCCATATTTCTTTCCATTGATTGAGGCCGTACTTACAGGGCCAAACAAATCAATGTGAAGCAGGTCTAAAGGTCTTGAGGTGGAGACAACATTTTTAGGTTTAAAAGATGTTTTTGAAATCTTACCAATCTGACAAGGACCACACAGAGCATCTGAATGATAGTTGAGATTTGGTAGGCCTTTAACCAAGTTTAGTTTGCTAAGCTTAGAGATTAATCTCCAGTTAGCATGTCCTAAGCGTTGGTGCCAGACCCATTTCTCATCATTAACAGATAAAAGACACACTATCTTTTGCTCTGTGAGTTCTGACAAATTGATTTTATAAACATTGCCTTTCCTTAGACCTCTGAACACTATGGACTTGTCAGAGTCTTTGATTACTGTACATGCTTCTTTATCAAATTTAACAACAAATCCACTATCACAAAATTGACTAATGCTAAGTAGATTGTGTTTAAGGCCATCAACTAACCAAACATTATTAATTGAAAGAGAAGAATTACCAACTGTACCCGTACCAGTGATCTTCCCTTTTTGATTGCCTCCAAATCCCACAGTGCCTCCCTCTTTCAGAGTCAGGGTTTGGAACATACGCCTTTCTCCTGTCATATGTCGTGAGAAGCCACTGTCCAGGTACCAGCATTGCTGCTTTGGCCTTCTTGGTGTGCAAACCTGAAGCAAATATGATTTGAGATTTTGGTACCCATATCTTTATGGGTCCTTGTGTTAGTCTTCACAGGCCTAGGTGGTCTTTGTTTGAAGGGCCTATCAGAGCCTCTAGAGTTATCCACCCTTGTTGAAAAGATTTTGGGTTTAGGATAGCTCTTGAGCTTTGCTCTTGAATGTGTCAGAGCTTCTTTAGATTTAACATTAGCTTGAGGCTTAAAATTCTTAGGTTCTGAGGTTTTAACCTTCGGAGCCTTTGACTTTGGAGCCTCTGGCTTTGATGTTCTATCAGAAGCTGACTCATTTAGAACTTCTGATTGACTCTTTACAAAGACAGCCTTAGGTTTTGATTTATCTACATTAGAGGGTTTTGAAGATAATGGATTATCTTTAAAACGCGAGAATCCAAGACCTTCACCTCTATTTCTACTTACATGATAAATCAAAGAGGCTATTTTGCTTCTTTTCATTCCATTGATAAGGAATTCCTGAAGAGCAAATTCATGTTCTGGAGGAACCTTATCATCAAGAACATAATGAGTTTCCATAAATTCATTTCTTGATTTTAGAGACTCATTTTGTTCAATTATTTCATTTGCCTTTTCGGTCAGGTTGTTATAGGCCTTTTTAAGGACCTTACACTCACCTGCCTTTTTGGTTAAAAGTTTTAAGGCATCTTTCAAGGAATCTATTAATTCAGAACGAGAAAGTTTAGCAAGTACCTCATCTTCATCTTCTGAATCTGAGTCAGCTTCGTGCTCAGAGTTCTCTTGGTCAGAAGTGGTTGCCATCAAGGCTAGGTTTGCTTCTTCTTCCCCATCAGAATCCGATTCCTGATCCAAATCATCCCAAGTAGCAAGGAACCCCTTCTTGAGCTTACTTTTGTATCTTTCTTTGTTAGAGGTTCTCTTGGATGTTTTACTCAGGTTCTCTGGGCAGTCAGCAATGAAGTGCCCTGGCTTGTTGCATTTAAAGCATTTGTTTTGTTCTTCCTTCTTATCCTTAGAAACACCAACTTTCTTGGAAGAACCTCGAAACTTACCAGCATACTTCTTGCTCCTCTTGGCCCATTGAGATACTCTTGCAGCCATCAGAACCATTTTTTCTTCTTCATCGGAGTTCATCTCATGACCTTCTTCAGAAGCTTCTTCATCAGATGCTATAACCTTAGCCTTCAGTGCCTTTGAAGAACTCTTGGAGCTTAGGGCTATCCCTTTTAGCTTCTTAGTTGATTCATCAGTCATGAGTTCCATCTCATGACTCTTTAGAGAACTAACCAAGCTTTCAAGAGACACATTATCTAAATCCTTAGATTCCTGAAAAGCTGTCACTTTTGGTCTCCACTTTGGCGGCAAGCTTCTGAGTACTTTCCTTACATGATCAGCCTCAGTATAGCTCTTATCTAAAACTTGAAGTCCAGAAACAAGGATTTGAAACCTAGAGAACATTGTCTCAATGTCCTCTCCGTCCTTCATTTTAAACAATTCATACTGATGTACTAACAAGTTGGCCTTAGCCTCCTTAACTTGTTTATTTCCTTCATACTTGGATTTAAGAGAATCCCAATTAGACTTTGTCGTTCTCTTATCTCCAATTTTCAGGTACTCATCATGAGAGATGACATTTGTCATCATTCCTTTTACATTATGATGCTTCTTATACTCTAGCTTTTGAGTAGGTGTAAAAGCCTTTCTGTCCTTAGAGCTGACTATTCCTTCCAAATCCATATTTTCAAAATTAACCCCATCATCTACCAAGTCCCACAAATCACAATCAATACCCATGATGTGACTGTACATCTTGGTTTTCCATAATGGATAACCGGTCTCAGTTCCATTGAAAAAGGGAACTTTATCAGAAGACCTTCTGTCTTTAGCATTAGAATCATAGTCATAGTTCACGTTGTTGTTGTTGTTGTTGTTGTTGCTATTGTTTCCTTTCTCAGCAGACATGTTTTTCCTTCCTGAATCTTAACTGTTTCACTGTTAGGTGAGAGTTAGGCAACAGCCCAGCTCCTGATACCAATTGAAGGTGGAAAAACACAAGAAGGGGGGGTTGAATTGGGTTTTAGGAAATTAAAACTTTTTGGTTCTTAAGGTGTTTAATGCAGTGGATATAAAAACAATTCAAAGAAGTTCTAAGAGAAAGAAAGATAAACACACAAATTTATCCTGGTTCCCTTCACAAATTGAAGGTACGTCCAGTCCCCTTGTTCTTAACAAGAGCTTTTCACTATAATCTTCACAAGATTACACTTTGCTCAAGCACACTTGCAAGAGACTTCTCAAATGCTCAAGTTACACGTAACGAGAGACTTCACAAACAAACTTAAAATCTAAGAATGAATGTTTAGGAACACTTGATATACTATCAGAGGTGTTTACAAAATACAACGCAAATTGTTCTAAGACTTAGAATGACAGATTGAAATAATAGTGTCAGAATGCTTCTTAGTCTTGAACGTAGTAATGGAACAGTAGTCATTTCTTCCATTTTAGTCTTCTATTTATACTTGGAGGAAGATGATGACCGTTGCAGAGAAAGATGTGCCAGCTGGAATATACTCGTACGATTGTGATAGCTGTAGTTGCTTTCTTTGGCAAAGATATCCAATTCCACTACCTTCACTACAAGAAAACTGTGATTTAGCTTCAAAAATTTTAGCATCAGACCATTTTTTATGCTAATAGCGTCTGTTTAGCGTCCACAAATTTCAACACAAGTGACTTTTTTAAAATTTATTTTTTTAAAAAAAAATTGCATCAGTAAGGTGGACTCTAATGTAGACGCTAATGCTTTTAAAATAAATTATTTTAAATAGTATCAACAATTTTGGACGCTAAATTTTTTTAATTTTAACTTTAACCCAATTTATTTATTTTTCACTTTTATTTTCACATTTCCCACACTTTTTTCACATTTCCCACTTTCACCAAAAATTTCCCTCACATTAATCTCTTTCACTTTTGCCAACCCTAGTTCATTTTCCCTTTCACTCATCGCTCTCAACCCTAAACTCATCACTCTCAACCCTCCTTCATCTTGTTCACGTCGTTCACTCGCCACTCTCGTTCACTCATCTTGTTCCCGTCGTTCCCCTCTTCACTCTCGATGAACACAACGCAGATCTCTGTTCGTGATACACAAAACCCCTAAACTTCACCTCTTTGTCACTCTCTCTTGAAAGGCCCTCTTCTATTTCTCACTCACATTCTGATTTTTCCAGTTTCTTTCCATTTTTAGTTCATTTAGGGTTAAATTTTTGGAATAGGGAAAACTGATTCTAATTATGTTTTGATTTTTTCTGTTATTTATTTCTAGCATGTACCATCCTTATTTTTTGTTATTTTATTTTTAATGTAGTTGAATATCTAATGTAAAAATTTATTTATACATATTTTGATGTTGAAGATCAATAGCTAGTAATATAAATTATGTTTGGTCTTAATTAATTGTAGAACAATTTGCTACCTGTTCTGTTTTAGTTTTTAGGCCTAAGCTTGTATTTAGTCATTGCTTGTAGGCTTGCATCAAATGAAATGTTGTGAAGAAGATTCTGGCTGAGTATTGAATGTTTTTAGGCCTAAGAGTTTGCATCTTTAGCTATATGATATGATAGTGGATGTTTTCAGATGATGTATACCAATTTGATAAAGTGATACTGCCTATTGCAAATGTCCTTTGCTACTTTTTTCCCCCTTTTTAATGTGTGTGCTAGAATCACTTGTTGTCATGTTCATGGATGATAAGATTGTGTTAGGATCTGCCATCACCATTTTCAAAGCTAGAGTAAAAGACTTTAGCTAACCAGTGGCTTATGAATCCATTATTATGTTTGGGTGTTGACCTTTGAGGTAGACGAGGACCTTACTCTGTGTTTGTGTCTTATTTTGTGCAGGTATCATAGTGCATTGGTTCAGCTGATGTGGTTGATTTGTGTTTGCTATCGTTGCTGCCAGTTTCATTTTGTGTTTATAGTTGTTTGTTAGTTGGTCTCTTTATATTGTTAGGGAGTGGTGGTAGGTTATTAATCATTTAGTCGTGCTGTTTTTTAGCCTAGTTTTATTAGTTTTGCTTGGGAGTTAGTTTCTTTTGAGTATGAAATTGTGGACTGATTGTTGTTTTTCTTTTCTGGTTAGCACTACTTGTACTTGACCTATTTTGATAATATATATATATTCTTTTAGAATTTTTTTTTAAAAAAAATAAATATGAAAATCTGTTATTACTATAGTTTTAATATTCCCTTAGTAATTTTGTTGGATAGGATTATTAGTATTGTTAGATTTGATTAGTTTATGCTATTTGCATTTTTTGGACTATTAATTAAATAAGGATTATTCAATTTTTCTTATGATTGCAAGCTAGTTCCTGTGTGGATTTGTATAGAAATAAGCTAGTTTCTCATGCTAGTTCTTGTGCTTCCTCCATTGTTGCGGAGTTGGATCTGGTGCGACATGGTTCAGATCTGGTTCAATCATTTTATTGTTCTCTGTTCCTCGCCGATTTCTCTCCCATCTCACAACAAAACCGTCTCTACTGGTTAGTTTTATATTCTTCCATATCACCTTGCATGCTTAGTTTGATTCTAACTGAAATTAGTTAACACACCTTAATTTTGGGAATTGAAATTTTTTAGCTAAATCATTTTGTGTATTTTTTTTAGCAAAATCATTATGATTTTCACAGTACCTAACCTAAATTTTTGCAGAACAACACAATGGATTTAGCTTGTTACTGTATTGAAGTAGTTGTAGTTGATGTTTAGGTTTCTTGTTGTCAAATGTTATTGAGAAATTCTAGTAATGTTCAAACTATGTTGATGTCATCACTTCATGTTTTCAATCATATCTTTTGCTTCTAATGTCACTAAAGTCTATAGTTTTTACTATCTATCTATATAACTTTAAAATAACTAGTTAGGTTGCAGTGTGTGTTATAACTAACACAATAGCCTTTTTTTTCCCATAGTTTTGAAGAAGGAGCTGAGCAGTTTCTGTTAGATGTTGCTCAAAATACAAATGATATAGAAGAGTTCATATGGTGCAATATGTGTAAAGCTCAAGTATTTGGAGTCGATGAAGCTAAGTAAGGAAACAATACCTTAAGGCATGTCATTGATTCTAATACTACTAGTTAGGAAGTTATCACAAACAAAGAAAATGATAATATTCAATTAATTGTTCACTTTCTTGATGATTTTAAGTTGGAAGAGATCGAAGGCCATTCATGAGAAGAGCATATAACATGTTTGAAGATGGTGGAGATCCTGAAAAAGTGTACTGAAAAGGTGTGCTTAATATTCAATTACCAGTCTGCTGTTTTGGTTTTCTCATTATTGTCTTGGCTGTTTTAAACTAGTGTAGGGTCTTTGTTGTGTGACGGGACATAAATTTTCTCTAGTCTTGGCATTCATGGTTTTACTTTCATTTGGATTTGCATTTGAATATCTTTTGGACTACCTTATTGTAGGTAAATTGCATTGTTTTGACAAGACTGAAACTCTCACTATTGGGAAGCCTGTGATGGTAAATGCAAAACTATTGATCAACTTTCAAAGTCTTCTTGTGGGAAAAGGTTTGATTTTGAATATTATGTCCACATTTCTTAGCTAAACAAAAAAAAATGCACATGGAAGATGCAAATGCATTTTGTAATCTGTAATGTAGCACTATTGATCATATGGCTTTCCAAGGTTTAATGTCTTTGTCGAAATTAGATCATGTCAAGGTAGGAAAAAGAAAATCAGTCATAATTTGTTCTATATACACTATAGTCTACAGAGCTAGTTACTAGTAGAATCTATCATTTTTAGGGTCTAAATGAATATTAGTTGATTGTACTGAGATATTTATTAAGTTGTACTTCATTTAAACTATATATAGCCATTGAGAATATTTTTTTAACCTCCACTCTATCTTCAATTGTAGAAATAACTTGTACATCAATATTTTACATGATCAATACTTATTGCGTAGGTGTTTAATTAATTATATCATTATTCAAACTATAGTTATTAAGTGACTTTGTATGAAGAATTATATATGGTTATGAAGGAAAGAAAAACTGAATTTTTTTTTTAAAAAAAAAAAGACTTTTTACATCGGTTGACGTTTTAACTGATGTCGTATTTAATATTTTAACATTATTTTAGCGTCAGTAATTGCAAATGTTAATTAGCGTCCGTATCTGGATAGGCTTTTAGCTTCAGTTTTAGCGTCCATAATAGTAAACACTACTTAGCGTCAACATGGACGCTACTGTTTAGCATCAAAGCTTTTATTGTCCTCAAATTTTTGGACGCTAAATGGACGCTAAAACGCTTTTAGCGTCCAAATTTGTCCTTTAGCGTCCATTTTTTGTTGAATCTAAAATGCAATTTTCTTGTAGTGCTTGCTATTTGAATTATCACTCATTCATTTTGAGTAATAATAGTACAATAGTACGATCCTCAATTGCGCTCCACATATGGATAAGGTTAACGTTGTACCAACGAATATTCCTTCCTGTGGACGTGACAGAGCCTTCAAGTAGATTGTTCTTCAATCATTGGTTCTGATTATGTCAGTTCTTGAGTGACGTAAATTCCTTTTGCTTCAGATGTTGTTGTCATTGCTTCTTGAGGTTCTTTTGCTTCTGAGTCCGTCAGAGCCTTGTTTTTGTTCTCAGAGGCACCTTCTTCAACATGCAAAATTTAAGCTTCTGATGATCAGTGATGTGCTTTCAGAGCTTGTTTTGACTGACTTCTCTGCTATTATTCATAGTGCTTCTGAATGAATTTTAACTTGCAATTCTGCACACTAGAATAATCATTAGTAATTCCAATTGTAATTTTAATACTTTGTTATCATCAAAACCACTTAAAACATTAGAGGTTCATGTCAGACCCACTATGTTCCAACAGGAAACAAACAAGTTAAAGAGGCCAAGGCCAACTTGTTGGTGCATCAGTATGAACTGTTTAAGATGAAGGACGGAGAGGATATTGAAACAATGTTCTCAAGGTTTCAAATTTTAGTATCTGGCCTTCAAATATTAGACAAGAGTTATACTGAAGCAGATCATGTGAGAAAGGTACTAAGAAGCTTGCCACCTAAGTGGAGACCTAAAGTGACTGCCTTTCAAGAGTCTAAAGACTTGGATACTGTATCTCTTGAGAGCCTAGTTAGTTCACTCAAAAGTCATGAAATGGAGTTAATGACTGATGAGTCAACTAAGAAGATAAAAGGGATAGCCTTAAGCTCCAAGAGCTCGTCAAAGGCTCTGAAAGCCAAGGTAATAGAATCTGAGGATGAAGCCTCTCAAGAAAGTCAAGAAATTGGGTCTGATGAAGAAGAAGAGATGGTACTGGTGGCTGCCAAGGTTTCCCAATGGGCGAAACGAAGCAAGAAGTACGCAGGTAAATTTGGAGGATCTTCCAAAAGGATAAGTAATGTCAAAGATAAGAAGGAAGATCAAAGCAAGTACTTTAAATGCAACAAACCTGGCCACTTCATTGCTGATTGTCCGGAAAACAAAAGCAGGCCATCTAGACAAAGCTCAAGAAAAGAGAGATACAAAAGTAAGGTTAAGAAGAGCTTCCTAGCAACGTGGGAAGACCTTGACAAAGACTCTGAGTCAGAAGGAGACGAGGAAGCAAATCTGGCACTGATGGCAACCACATCTGACAGAGTGGACTCTGATGAAGGTTCAGACTCTGAAGATGAGGAAGAGGTAATATCTAAACTCTCTAGAACTGAATTAATAGATTCTCTTAAGGATGCCCTAAAAATTCTCACCAAAAAGGCAGGTGAATGTAAGGTCTTAAAAAAATCTTACAATAACCTAACTGAGAAAATGAACATAGTAGTTGAAGAAAATGAGTCTCTAAAAAGTAGAAACTCATTTATGGAAACTCACTATGTTTATGATGATAAGGTTCCTCCAGAGCATGAATTTGCACTGCAGGAATTTCTTATCAATGGGATGAAGAGAAGCAAGATAGCTTCTTTATTATACCATGTTAGTAGGAACAGAGGTGAGGGTCTTGGATTTTCACATTTTAAAGATAATCCATTACTTTCTAAATCCTCTAACAATGATAATTCTAAACCTAAGGCTGTTTTTGTTAAAAGCCAATCAGAAGCAATAGTTATATCAGAGCCTGAAAAAATAATTGTGTCAGAGGCCAGGAAATCTCGGACTCTGAAACCTTCAGAGACTAAGATCTCTAAACCTCAAACCAATGTTAAAACAAAGACAACTATGATATATTCTAAAGCAAAGTCTAAGAGTTATACAAAGTCAAAAAGTTTTTCAAAAGGCTTGAATAACTCTAGAGCTTCTGAAAGGCCTTACAAACAAAAACAACCAAAGGCATTAAGAACTAACCATGAAGGACCCATGAAAATATGGGTACCAAAATCTGAAATCGTGTATGCTTCAGATTTGCGCACCAAGAAGGCAAGAGCATCATTCTTGGTACCTGGACAGTGGCTGCTCACGACACATGACAGGAGACAAGCATATGTTCCAAACCCTGACTCTGAAAGAGGGAGGAACTGTGGGATTTGGAGGAAACCAAAAAGGGAAGATCACTGGTACTTGTACAGTTGGTAATTCTTCTCTCTCTATTAAAGATGTTTGGTTAGTTGATGGCCTTAAACATAATATACTTAGCATTAGTCAATTCTGTGATAGTGGATATGTTGTTAAGTTTAATAAGGATGCATGTACTGTAATCAACGAGTCTGATGAGTCCATAGTATTCAGAGGCCTAAGGAAAGGCAATCTTTATAAAATCAATCTGTCAGAACTTACAGAGCAGAAGATAGTATGTCTTCTATCTGTTAATGATGAGAAATGGGTCTGGCACCAACGCTTAGGACATGCTAACTGGAGATTAATCTCTAAGCTCACCAAACTAAGTTTGGTTAAAGGCATACCCAATCTCAACTATCATTCAGATGCTCTGTGTGGTCCTTGTCAGATTGGTAAGATTTCAAAAACATCTTTTAAACCCAAAAACATTGTCTCTACCTCAAGACCTCTAGAACTGCTTCACATTGATTTGTTTGGCCCGGTAAGTACTGCCTCAATCAATGGAAAGAAATATGGACTGGTCATTGTTGATGATTACAGTAGATGGACTTGGGTTAAATTTTTAAGAGTGAAAGATGATGCGTATGACGTGTTTACCATCTTCTGCACTCAAGTGCAAAGTGAGAAGAGTCTCAAGATCTTAAAGATCAGAAGTGATCATTGGGGTGAGTTTGAAAACGAACCCTTTGCAACTTTTTGTGAAGACCATGGAATTGTCCATGAGTTCTCAGCTCCTAGAACACCACAGCAAAATGGTGTTGTAGAGAGAAAGAACAGGTCTTTGCAAGAGACGGCAAGAACCATGATGCACGAGACCAAACTTGCTAAACACTTCTGGGCAGAAGCTGTAAACACAGCTTGTTATATTCACAATAGGATCTATATTAGACCTATATTGAATAAAACAACATATGAACTCTTCAAAGGAAGAAAGCCCAACATCTCTTATTTTCACCAGTTCGGATGTACCTGTTACATTCTGAACAATAAGGCCTACAAAAGAAAATTTGATGCCAAAGCTTGTAAGGGAATCTTTATAGGTTACTCTGAACGCTCAAAGGCATACAAAGTGTATAACAGTAAAATGCTCTTTGTCAGATTTGATGACAAAGAGCATGACAGTAAAATGTCAGAGCAAGACAATAGTTATGCAGGTATTCCATATCAGTATAACAACTCAGAACCTGAGATTGCATCAGAAGCCAATGGGACTTCAGAAGCTGGAGTGGAAGAAGTCTCAGAAGAAGCATCTCCATTAGAAGCGTCTGAAGAACAAAATGATGTCTCAGAAGATAATACCCAAGCTAGTGCTGAACCTAATGAAGCTCTAAAGAGAACATTCAAATATAAATCATCATATCCAGAAGATCTCATCATTGGTAACAAAGAAAGTCCAAGAAGAACAAGATCAGATTTTCAACAACATGATTCACTTCTAGGACTCATATCCATGATAGAACCAAAGACTATTGATGAAGCTCTCTCTGATGATGGATGGATTATAGCAATGCAAGACGAGCTGAACCAGTTCCAAAGAAATGATGTGTGGGACCTAGTGCCAAGACCAGCACACAAGAACATCATTGGAACCAAGTGGGTATTTAGAAACAAGTTGATTGAACAAGGTGAAGTGGTAAGAAACAAGGCTAGACTAGTAGCACAAGGCTACAGTCAGCAAGAAGGAATTGACTTCACTGAAACATTTGCTCCAGTGGCAAGACTGGAAGCAATCAGGTTATTGTTATCATACACAGTTAATAATGGAATAACCTTATATAAGATGGATGTTAAAAGCGCCTTCTTAAATGGTGTAATTTATGAAGAAGTATATGTCAAACAACCACCAGGGTTTGAGGATTTGAAAAACCCTGAGTACGTTTTCAAATTAAAGAAATCACTTTATGGTCTCAAACAAGCTCCCAGAGCCTGGTATGAGAGGTTAAGTAATTTCTTATTAGAAAACGATTTTCAAAAAGGTCAAATAGATAATACTCTGTTCAGAAAGACATCTAAGAAGGATATTTTAATCATTCAAATATATGTTGATGATATTATATTTGGATCTACTAATGCGTCTTTGTGCAAGAATTTCTCCAAGCTGATGCAGGACGAGTTTGAGATGAGCATGATGGGCGTGCTGAAGTTTTTCCCGGGAATTCAAATTAACCAAGGAAAGGAAGGCACTTACATGATGGGCGAGCTGTTAAAAGGATCTTTAGATATCTGAAAGGAACTACTAATCTAGGACTACTGTATAAAAAATCCCTAGATAGTAAGCTAGTTGGATTCTGCGACGCTGACTATGCTGGAGACAGGATTGAGAGAAAATCCACAAGTGGAAATTGCCAATTTATTGGTGAGAATCTCATATCCTGGGCCAGCAAGAGACAAGCAACCATTGCTTTGTCTACAGCTGAAGCAGAATACATCTCAGCTGCTAAATGCTGCACCCAGCTACTCTGGATGAAATATCAGCTAGAGGATTATAATATAGCTGAAAGTAGTATTCCACTATACTGTGACAATACTGCTGCTATTCATTTGTCTAAGAACCCTATTTTGCATTCAAGAGCTAAACACATAGAAATAAAACATCATTTCATCAGAGATCATGTTCAAAAGGGTACTACAGATATTCAATTCATTGATACTGAACATCAATGGGCTGACATATTTACAAAACCTTTGGCTATTGAACGTTTTGACTTTATTAAAAAGAACCTGAACATGCATTACATCTCTGAGGAAAACTAGCTCTGAGATGCAAAATAGAATTAGGATCTGAAGCTCCTTCAGAACCACTAATAATTCAGAGGCTCCTTTGGGAAGCTCTGAATAAAATGAGTTCTGAAGAGTAACAGGTTCTAATGAGATGTTAGACACAAATGAGTTTGGCTCTGAGCTAGACGGAAATGAAACGTTTAGTTCTAGTTAGTGTACAACAGTTGTCTGTACACGCGTCAGCTTTGATTAAGCCTCTCTTACACGTGTCTAGATCCTGATGAGTAAAGGACAGTTAATGATGATTATGGCAGTTAACTCTATTATTTAATTTTCAAAACTGTTCGCGCTCCCTCCCAAGGTTTGCTTTTTCTGTGTATGTGTGCTAGTTGCTATATATAGGTCACTTCACTCACATTGCACAACTTTTACACATAATCACTTCCCACACAACCCTAAACCTTACAGAAATTCCCAATTCTCTAATTCTTAACATTCTGCAAGAATGGCCGCTCGTTCTTCAAACGAAATTGTTCAACGACCTTTCAATCCAGTTTTACCACCAGTTATAGACCTTAAGTCTCAAGCAAAACTTGTCGTCAAAGAAAATCAAACTGATGCTGGTCCAGAAGCTTTTGAGTTCGTCACCGAGAAGTTTGTGGATTTCGAAAGTTTAAAAGTGAACGGGATTGATGTTCAAGATTTATTTTACGATCAACAATGGAAGAACTATTCTGAGATGCTGAATGGGTTTGTCTACTACGACATTGTTAAATACTTCTGGCAAAATGCAACCGTCTTTGATAGATTCAGTGCTGATGAAGAAGTCAGAAAGATGGTAGAGAAGGATAGCTCTCTAAGAGGAAAATCAAAAAGAGAACTAGGTTTGAAACCTTATAGAGGGAAGGAGATAAGGTCAAACATTCTGGGAATCAATGTTTTGATTACCCAAGAACACATTGCAAAGATTCTGGGCTTGGACAATGAAGGAGAAAATGTAGATGATTACGATGAGAAAAGTAAGCATCTAGAAGCAATTAAAAAGGACTTATTCTTGCCTGGTAGTTCTAACAATGATTTTGGAAAAGCAAAATTCATGAGGCATGATTTTGGCTTTGCCTTCAGAGTGTTTCTCGCCTCCATCATTACAAGAGAAGGAGGATATGACACA
This sequence comes from Trifolium repens, assembly GCA_030408175.1. Taxonomy (NCBI): domain Eukaryota; kingdom Viridiplantae; phylum Streptophyta; class Magnoliopsida; order Fabales; family Fabaceae; genus Trifolium; species Trifolium repens. Next base: position 38,744,007 of record CP125842.1, on the reverse strand, counting down.
ATTTCTATACCACATAGGCATTTTATCTGGTTCATGTACAAGAGGATTAAGATTAATCTAGCAAAGATTTTGTTTGAGCATTTGTGCCTCACCATAACCAAAAGCAGAACAAAGTCACCATCAATCATTCATCATCCAAGGTTAATCTCTGAAATCATAAGACAAACAAAGTTCACTGATATTTTGAGTACAAAGGAGAAGCTTAGAGTTTTTAATACTGCTAAGTTTGATGCAAATGTACTGGTATATATGAAGAAGAAAACCAAAAAAGAAATCAAGCAAGCTAAGACCCCTCTACAAGCTGTGTATGAGAAGTACTTCTGGTGTGATGGTTTCCCCACCATATCAGAACATGATAATGATGATGTGATCAAGAACTTCTTGGAGCTTGTTAGAATAGACACTGGAATCAAGGTGCCCAGGAGTATGGTAGTTGGAGTACCTAACTGGGATATTTTCAAAGGCCCCCGGGAGATCACTAGATCAAAAAGGAAACCTAAGCCCATTGAACATGAGATTGTTGAGGAAGGCTCTCAAGCACAACCTGGGAATATGAGTGATGATGCTGATAAGACTGAACAAGTGAATAGTGGTGCTGAAAGATTGGCCACTGAGAGGAATGAAGAGATCACTGAGGAGCAGTTAGCCAGCATTACTCAAAGAAAAGCTACTCAGAAGGAGAAAAGGTCTAAGAAGAGGCTAGATAGACCTGCGCTGGTGCTGAAGAGGATCAACATGTCAGAGCTGCTAAGAAGACAAAGACTGTTGCTTCTAAAAGGAAAGTTGCTGACACATCCAAAGGTAAATCTTCTAAGCCTAATACTGATAGCACTTCTAATGCTCAACCTTCAAAACAATCATCTCCTATAGACTTCACCAAGCCACTTAGTGTAGTTTTACCCTCTCCTCAACCTTCATCATCATCATCATCCTCATCAGAGGCAACTCTCTCTGATTCAAGCATTGACTCTAATGAGTTAATTGCTAAGTTGGACAGAATTGAGAAAGAGAAAGCCAAGAGCCAGAAATCTGTTAAGAAAACCCTCAAGAAACCTGTCAAGCAATCCATACCTATCTCTTCTGATGAAGAAGAAAATATTTTCATTGATACCACCATTCTTGAGCAACCCCCAAACACTTCAGTTCTTGACCATCTTACCCAACACCTATCTGGTGATGCTTTCACAAACTCTAACACAAATTCACCAATCAATTGTCCATTTGTGAATACCACTACTAATCCATCAACCCAAGAACCACCTGTACAAACCATTCAAACACCGCCCCCATCTCTTGATGATATAGCGCAAGAGAATCCACCCACTTTCACACCTGTTCAGGATGATATCATGACTCATTCTGAACAACAAATTCCATCACCCCATTCTCCACCTATTCATGATAATTCTGAACAACCCCCATCCACACCTCAACCTGAATTTTCAACCCCTGAAAAGACCCCTAAACGACAAACACAACCATCAAAACCTATCTATGGACCATCTTACAAACCCCTAACCATAGAAGAACTTGTCTTACCTGTTGATTTTGCATTACCAATTCATGAGAGGCTGTTGAAAGAAGCCATTGATATAGATGATGAACCTATGTCCCTCTCTCAGAACCTAGACATTGACATAAGCAAAATCAAAATTAACCCCCCTCAAAAGAAAGAGACCAGAACCAACCATCCCTTTTGACCCAACCAGACCCTTCTTCAATCTATCATCTGAACCAAATGTTGAGCAATTAGGTTCTGCTATCAGTCTTAGACTGAAGAAGTTTAAGGCAATGGATGAAGAGACTTTGATATTTCCATCTGATGTTGATGCTGAAATCAGAGAGATGGAACATCTATTCAGTCAATCTCTTAGGGCTCTGGGTGATCATGTGAAATCAAAGATTGAAGGAAAAGGAATGGCTGCTGTAAATGTGATAATGGATACAGCTGAAAGATCACATGCTCCTAGTCTTACATTTTATAATCATGTAGAGGAACTTGCACGTTTGGCAGCATTGGATGCTGAGATTAAGAAACTAGCAAGGAGTGCATTTGAAAGAGCTATTGATCAGGCTAGGATAGCTACTGAGATTGAGCACAAGAGGCTAGCTGATCAAGAGGCACTTAAGATGTTGGTGGAAAGGGCTAGGCACATTGCTGAGGTTGAAACAAACAAGATAAAGGAGAATCAGGCAGCTCAAGAAGACTTTGAGATGTTTGATCAGAACTAAATTGATGAAACCTCTTAGAAGGATATTGGTGAAGATACTGACAAGGGTAAGAAGCCCATTATAGTGACTACTCCTCCTCACTCTCTTATGAAGATTGATATGGCTTCTACCTCTTCACCCATACCTCCAGCAGTTCAAGCTGCATTAGACAACATCAGAGCTGATCTTACTAATGAGATTGATGAGATAAGGGTTGATATGCGCAATGACATGAATTCTGCTATTGAAACGGTTCACAAAAGGATGGATGACATGATGGTGACCCTTTTGAAGGCCATAGCAGATGTTAAGAAACCTTAGCCATATTTGTGCACTTGTTCTGTTTTTATTTTGTTTTTCATTATTGGTTCATATGTAATGACTTGGATAATTCTCTTTACCTTCTTTTTAATTAAAAATTAATTATCCATATGTGTGTGATTATGCTTGGTTGTTTGTTTTATTTTTGTTTTTCAAAATTTTGCCTCTCTATATACTCTGCTATTGTCTGGTATTCTTGTGGGTCCTGAACCTAGTGCAAGATGTTGAAGAGCATCTTGGTTTTCAAACCTTTAGTCTTTAGGATTTTTTCAAAACCTAAGGTTCCCCCACATCAGTACTCCTGTTTACTCATGATATAGCTTCTTAGTATTATCGCCTGTTTACAAACGGGGCAACAATACCGTATGAGGCGTGTCTGGTAATTGGTTTTCTGACAATAGGACTGAAGTATATAAAAGAACACATGCTCAAAAGAAAGAAATTAATAGCAGGAACAATTTTATTATTATATAGAAGAGTCTTTATTACATTATGATAATGACCCTACTTAGACTTAGGCTTGGTTTTAGAGGCTTCTGCATCCAATCTCTTATGCTTCTCCCTAATATAAGAGAGCAAGTCTTCAGTAGCCTCCTTAACTTGAGCCTCATAGTACTCAGATGGCTTGTCATCATCATAAGTCAATAGAAACTCTTCCAGATCAGAGCCCATTTCCTCTTGCTCTGCTTCTGTCAAAATCAGTTCTCGCTTGTTTCTTTCATAGCGAGCCCTGTTCTCTTCGCAACGCCAAGGCTCTGGTTCCTTTTCGCTCTCAGTATCTGAGCCTGAAGCATCCTTGGTAACCTGCTTTTCCATTGTGTGTTTTCTTTTGATATTACTTGATTACTCTGTGTGAGTAAAACGAGAGGAATCATCCCTTTTTATAGTGTCATCAAGCCTTCTTGTCAAACTGGGAATCAACACAGTTCATTTAATGAATATAGTTGTCACCACTTTATTGACTTGACTGCCATGTTTATGGCGCGTTTGACTGCTTGGTTTTCTGTGTCTTTTTGACTGATGCCAAAAGAGGGAGTAAGGATAATGTTAAAATTAATGTTGATTGAATCGATTACTGCTTAAAGATCTGAAACTGTTATGTTTACACATTTGAATCAATTTTTTCTATCCCTTCAGATTTCCTCTCACTTGAATTTTATTGAAAGGGGAGAAAATTTAAGAACCTAAAATTAATTTTCATAGATAATGTAAGAGAAGCTTGCAAACCTCCTTTGAGCATTATCAGATCCTGAGAAGCAAAGCTTACAAAACTATGCTTCTGAGAGTTAAATATGAAAATTTATTTTAAGTTAATAAATTAACTCTTAAACTGTTTTAATTAATTATGGATAAGACTCAGGGGGAGCTTACAAACCTAACCTTATGGATTATCAGACTCAGGGGGATATTGCAAACCTTGAAACTTGAAGTTATCATAATTAAATTAATTCAACAACAATTGAATTTTAATGCTTTAATTTGTCATCATCAAAAAGGGGGAGATTGTTGGAACAAAGTGGGTCTGACATGAACCTCTAAGTTTTTAAGTGGTTTTGATGATAACAAAGTATTAAAATTACAATTGGAATTACTAATGATTATTCTAGTGTGCAGAATTATAAGTTAAAATTCATTCAGAAGCACCATGAATAATAGCAGAGAAGCCAAGCAAACAAGCCTCTGAAAGCACATCACTGTTCATCAGAAGCTTAAATTTTGCGTGCTGAAGAAAGTGACTCTGAGGACAAAAACAAGGCTCTGAAGGATTCAGAAGCTGAAGACCTCAAGAAGCTATGACAACAACACCTGAAGCAAAAGGAATTTACGTCACTCAAGAACTGACAGAATCAGAACCAATGATTGAAGAATAATCTACTTCAAGGCTCTGTCACATCCACGAGAAGGAATATTCGTTGGTACAATGTTAACCTTATCCATAAGTGGAGCGCAATTGAGGATCGTACTATTGTACTATTATTACTCAAAATGGATGAGTGATAATTCAAATAGCAAGGTAGTGGAATTGAAGATATTTGCCAAAGAAGGCAACTACAGCTATCACAATTGTACGAGTAAATTCCAGCTGGCACCTTATCTCTCTGCAACGGTCATCATCTTCTTTCAAGTATAAATAGAAGACTCAAATGGAAGAAATGACTACTGTTACTACTGTTACATTACTGCATCTAAGGCTCTGAAGCAATCTGACAATATTCGTATAATCTGTCATTCAAAGTCTTAAAGCAAATTGAGTTGTATTTTGTAAACACCTCTGATTGTATATCAAGTGTCCATTGACATTCATTCTTAGTTTTTAAGTTTGTTTGTGAAGTCTCTTGTTTAGTGAAACTTGAGCACTTGAGAAGTCTCTTGCAAGAGTGCTTGAGCAATTTGTAATCTTGAGAAGATTATAGTGGAAATCTCTTGTTAGTAACAAGGGGACTGGACGTACTCTCAAGTTGTGAGGGGAACCAGGATAAATCTTTGTGTCTTTCTTTCTCTCTCTCAGCACCCTTTTTAGTTAATTTGTTTATATCCGCTGCTTTTGTGTTCTAAGTTAGAAAAAGTTTTTAATTCTAAAAACACAATTCAACCCCCCCTTCTTGTGTTTTTCCACCTTCAATACACACCCGTGTTTGTATCGATACATAGGTCAAAACTTTCATTTTGAACGCTGGTCAAAAGGGTATGTATCGATACAAACCATCAGTTGTATCGATACATGTCTGTGAATTTTTGCCTAAATTTGCTCAATTCTATTTTCTCTTTAAATAGCAATGTGCTCTGTTATTGTAAAGAGAGAGAAACCTGTGAAAAAGTGAAATAGCTTTGAAAAACTCTTTGGGATTCAAATTGGGTGAAAAATTTGGATAAAAGGGTTATTCTTCACAAGATCATCATCTTCCATCAAATTGCAATTTATTGAAAATTGAGTATGGGATCATTCGGATAAAGATTGTACATTTGATCGATAATGTTCGATACGGCTTGCGGTGAATCAGAGTAGTGATCGAGTTGATTTGTGAAGAAGGTTTGGGTTTTTCTCAAGGATTCAAGATTGTGTGATAGCTTGAAGGATCAACAACAACGAAGCGAAGGACTCAGCTGGACGATTGGTGCGAGGTTTGCGCACGGTAGGATCGTTGGAATCAGAGGGCGAAACTTCATTGGTTGTTGAGGTTATTTCGCATAGTTTGCATTAGATTCGATATAGGTTTATTTGAGTCTATTGTAAATTGTGCACTAGTTCAATCGTTTTTTTAATCAATATACGCTCAAATAACCCGTTTGGTTATTTGGGGGGAGACGTACCCGGCCGACCGCGAGGACGACACGAAAGCCTTCTTCCTTGATCTTTTATTTTACGCAATTGCTTTAAATTTCGAATCAATTGAATTTTTGTGTTCGTACGTGTGCACCAAAATTCAATTGACATATATCTTGATTGTGATTGGATTACAACTATATTTGTGTAACTTGCTTGGGCTGTGTTATTGAATCTTTTAATTCGAATATTTTGCCCACGATCGTTTCTAGTTCTTTATCATCACACGTTCAAGGCTATACTACTTTTTCAGTGATCAATCGGGTGCAAAGAGACTACCGATCCGGTGGTGCTTCCGCGCGTACCTTTAAACCAATTTTTTTAAATCGACATTGTTTAAAAGGACCACTTCTTCAACCCCGCCCCCCTTCTAAGTGGTAGCCAAGTAGTCTAACAATAGTATGATTGGATTATGATCTAATGATTATATGATGGTGTATTTGACAATAAATTGAGTCTTGGATGATTTATTGAGTTGTAATATTGTATATGTTGATTAAATTTGATGATTATGTATGTTGAGATGAAGTTATGATTCATGATATCATATGTGTGGATGATTTATGATAACATGATTATTGCTATATGATATGTGGGCTTGAATGTATAACCATAAGTGGTAAATGTACATTCATGAGATGAGTTGATGAGAACTTGAGAAGGAATATTAGGTTAAGATATCCTAGTATTCATGAGTAGATGTGTAAGAATATCATCATAAGTGGTAAATGTACATTCATGCATTCATGAGTCAAATTGAGCGATGTCCCTCATGACTTAAAACTGAACATGATGCGAATGGATATAATTCTATCCTAATTTGAGCGGGTACCACATGTATTTAGTTGTGTCTAAGGTGATATAACATTAATGATGGCATTAGTTGCATTAGAAACTTGTGCATTCCTAATTGATACTTGGTAATTGATACTATTGTTGTGCATTAATTTCTATTTGTATATCAATTGTTGGTAACTAGATGATACGTGGATTATATGATTTACTTAATACTTGATTTGTGAATTATAAATGTATCTTAATTGTATAATCTTGCATCTTTATGGTGTGAATGTTAGTAGAATTTATTATGTTATTCTTAATTGTATAGTATTCGATACACTTACATTTATTTGGGATTCCTTACTAACTCTCTGTTTTGTGTACTTGCTGGATCTTTGGGGGTTCGGGTTCTCAGGTTATGATTATGGTCAAGTTGTCGCTGATGCTCCGCTCTAATTAGGACACGGGAAAGGGAATCAGAGCAAGGTTCCAAAAAAAAAGCCAAGTTGTGGTAAAGTGTCTTTACTCTTATTCTTTATTATTATTTCAATTCCAGTATCAATTTAAAAAAAAAAATCAAAAAGAAAAAGTATTAGAAAAAAAAGTGAATCTTATTGTTAAAGAGTTGTGATTCATACAAAAGAAAAAATATATTTGCTACTGTTTATGGTTTTTCCACACTCTAAAATTTTCATTGTCTCCTTTGTTTGAGTCCTTTTCTTTCTTCTTTTGCTGTTTTCTTTTTGTTAAGCTTTTTGTGTGTTGATTATCATCTGAATTTGATTTCTTTGTGTTGGTTTATTTTGGTTTCTCTAAAGAACTAAAAGAGCAAATTGAGTGGTAAAAGGCAGAGTGTTTTCATTATTAAAAAAAGCTAAAATTGAGTGAAACACGAGTGATTGAGGGTAAACACGTGAGTAGAGTGGTGAGGTCCATTTTAAACACTTGTTACTAATTTTACAATTATTTCACAACCATGTCTAGTCCACCTTTACCTAGAACAGCAACTCTAACTGTTCAAATGAATGCCATACGTACCCATTTTGAGAGGTTGTTAAGAGAGCAAGCTGAACAATTCCAGCAAAGAATTGATGAGTTAGAAAGGAGGTCTCAAATTTCTAATGATGGTAGTGGTGGTGAAGAAGAAAGAAGACGTAGAAGGAGACAAGGGGGGGATCATTTGAGGGGCATAAAAATTAAAATTCCATATTTTGTTGGAATGAGTGATCTGGAGGCATATCTAGAATGGGAGACTAAAATTGAGCAAATTTTTAATTGTCACAATTATTTTGATGTTGAAAAAGTGCAGGTTGCTTCCATTGAGTTCAAGGAATATGCTTTAGTGTGGTGGGATCGATTGATAAAAGATAAAAGGAGGTATGATGAACGATCAATTGATACTTGGGAAGAGATGAAGATAATCATGAGAAGAAGGTTTGTTCCTTCCTATTATCATAGGGATTTGCACAACTAATTGCAAATACTCAATAAAGGTTCTAAAAGTGTTGAAGAATATTTCAAGGAGATGGAAGTTGCCAAAATTAGAGCTAATGTGGAGGAGGATAATGAAGAAACCATGGCTAGGTTTCTTCATGGTCTAAATCATGACATTAGTGACATAGTGGAACTTCAACACTATGTTGAGATGGATGAATTGGTACACCAAGGTATCAAAGTTGAACAACAAATCAAAAGAAAGAGCCAAGCAAGGAGAAGTTCCACCACTTTCAATTCTCAAAATTGGAAAGACAAGCTAAAGAAGGAGGGTGCTTCATCGTCATCTTCTAAGGAACCCATGGCTGAAAACAAAGGTAAACCTAGTATACCTTCTCAAAGTGTTTCAACTAATAAAAAGGTTACATGTTTCAAGTGTCAAGGCAAAGGGCATACTTAATCTGAATGTCCAACAAAGAGAGCTATGCTTATGGGGGAAAATGATGGTGAACCAGGAGAGGACGTAGGTGAGGAGGATGAAGAGTATGATGAAGAAGAAGAAATACCTAGTGGAGAGCTACTCATGGTGAGGGGGATGTTGGGGAACTTAGTAAAAGAAGGAGACATCAGTCAAAGAGAAAACCTTTTCCATACAAGATGTCTCGTTCAAGGAAAGGTATGTTCTTTAATTATTGATGGTGGGAGCTGTACTAATGTTGCTAGCACCCGTTTAGTGTCAAAGCTCGATTTGGAAACAAAACCTCACCCTAAGCCATATAAACTTCAATGGTTTAATGAAAGTGTTGATATGGTTGTTAATAGACAAGTTGAGGTTTGTTTTAAAATTGGGAAGTATGAGGATGTTGTGTTGTGTGATGTAGTACCTATGGAGGCTTGTCATTTCTTGTTAGGAAGACCTTGGCAATTTGATAGGAAGGTTAATCATGAAGGGTATTCCAACAAATATTCTTTTGTGCATCAAAGTCAAAATATTGTTCTTGTACCATTGAGTCCTAGTGAGGTGAGAGAAGATCAAAAGAAAATGAGAGAAAAAAATGAAAAAGAAAAGAATGAAAAAGAAAAAGAACGTAAAAAAAAAGAAGAATGATGAAGAGAAAGAGAGTTTGATTGCAAAAAAAGAAGAGGTTAAAATTGCAATTGTTTCACAACAGCCACTATATTTGCTATTTTGCAAAAGAGGTGGCATTGCTAGCTAACACTTCTAACACACAAAATTTGCCAAGTTGTGTTGAAACTCTTTTGCAGGAATTTGAAGACATATTTCCAAAGGAGGTACCAAGTGGTTTACCACCCATAAGAGGAATTGAGCATCATATTGATCTCAATCCGGGAGCATCCTTGCCTAATAGGCCAGCTTACCGAAGCAATCCACAACAAACTCAAGAAATACTAAGGCAAATGGCTGAATTGGTAAGTAAAGGATGGGTAAGAGAAAGCTTAAGTCCATGTGTTGTCCCGGTAATTTTAGTACCAAAGAAGGATGGTAGTTGGCGAATATGCACTGATTGTAGGGCTGTTAATAACATTACCATTAAGAATAGGCATCCAATTCCTAGACTAGATAACTTACTTGATGAATTGTTTGGTGCATGCTTGTTTTCTAAAATTGATTTGAAAAGTGGATACCATCAAATTCGGATAAGGGAGGGGGACGAATGGAAGACTGCTTTCAAAACAAAATATGGTTTATATGAGTGGTTAGTTATGCCATTTGAACTAACTAATGCGCCTAGCACTTTGATGACACTAATGAACCATGTTTTGAGGGAATTTTTGGGAAAATTTGTTGTTGTGTATTTTGATGATATTTTGATATATAGCAAAAATTTAGAGGACCATTGCATTCACTTAAGGGTTGTTTTGCAAGTGCTAAGACATGAAAATTTATATGCAAATTTAAAAAAATGTGTCTTTTGCACCGATCAAGTGATTTTCTTAGGTTTCATTGTAAGCTCTAAAGGTGTCCATGTTGATGAAAGCAAGGTGAAAGCAATTCAAGAATGGCCAACGCCCAAATATGTAAGTGAGCATTTAAAAGGTCAAGGTAAGCTGAACAAGAGACATGCCAAATGGGTTGAGTTTCTAGAACAATTTCCATATGTGATAAAGCACAAGAAATGTAAGGCTAATGTTGTTGCGGATGCACTTTCAAGAAGGTACGTTTTACTTTCTACTCTTGAAACAAAAGTTTTTGGTCTTGAGCATATTTGTTGACTATTTGATGTTGGCTGCATTTTGGTAAAACTATGCTTAAGCAGGATGTGGTATGAAATGTTACAACATCATTACCTGACGTGAGCGCGCCAGCTGGCGGCAGCATTTAATGCGCGCGAGTTTTATTTTTTGAGAAGATCTTTTCTCTTATATATCAGTTCTTTGCTTGTGCATCAAGAAAGTTTTATTTCCTAAACAGATCTTTTGCTCAGAGATTGTTTATGGAATTATTGTGAAGACTTATTTTATAAACATATCAAATCTCCAAAGAAATGGTTTTATTTTATGTGTGAGTTGGATGTTTCTCTCGTGGGCAAAGCTTCTGAAGCCCAATATTACAAGCTATATATTGAAGGACGAAAACCTAATTTAGGCAGTTGTTCAAGCGTATTGTTGAGTCTAGCCGTATTAGGATTCGTGTGTGTACTTGTGTTTTGTGAGCCTTTCTTGTATCTCTTTGATGCAAGCTTAGGACTGTGTGTTTATTGAGTTGTAAACTGTAATTGTCTCTGAAGCTTTTAAGCAAGGAGATAGTTATTGTGTGTGTATCCTCTCCAAAGCTTTTAAGCAAGGAGTTTGGATCTTAGTGCTTGTGTATGCTCGAAGCCTTTAGGTAAGAGTAATCTAGTGTCTAGGAGAGTGTCTCCATCATAGTGATTGAATCAACAACAGTGTTGTCTGTACTGTTGATATTAAGGAGTGAGTTGGGAACTCATACCTAGGAGTTCCTAGGTAGAAGGACATAAGGATAGTTGCTAGGTGATAAGTTGTAAACGAGGAGTTTGCTGTAAGACTTTGAACTAGGGCTATTAGTGGAATTCCTCCTGGATTGGTATCCCCCAGATGTAGGTTGCAGTTTGCACCGAACTGGGTTAACAAATCACTGTGTGTTTGTTTATTTATGCACTATTTACTGTTTTCATTATTTGTTCATTAAAGTGGGTAAAAGTGTTGTAACATCGTGTACAACATCGTGTACCGGTGTGCCAGTTTTTTCAATTGGCATCAGAGCAGGCACCCTGCCTGTTTAGGGTGAGATTCAGGAAGTTTTAACTGGCAAAATGGACAAAGAAGGAGGATTTGTGAACAGACCCCCAATGCTAACTGGTTCCAATTATGATCATTGGAAGCCAAAGATGATTGCATTCCTGAAGTCCATTGACAGCAGGACTTTGAAGGCTGTTTTGAAAGGTTGGGATCATCCTTGGATTGTTACCAAAGAAGGTACCTCTACTGGTGAACTAAAGCCAGAAGCAGATTGGACAAAGGAAGAAGATGAAGCAGCTCTCAGCAACAATAAGGCAATAAATGCTCTCTTCAATGGAGTGGATACAAACATGTTCAAGCTCATCAAAAAATGTCTGTCTGCAAAGGAAGCTTGGGAGATATTGATGACATGCTATGAAGGTACCTCTAAGGTAAAAATGTCAAAACTTCAATTACTTACTACCAAGTTTGAAAATCTGAGGATGAAAGAGGAGGAAAGTATTCAGGACTTTCATATGAATTTAATTGACATTGCTAATGCCTTTGAGGCTCTGGGTGAGAAAGTATCTGATGAGAAGTTGTCCAGAAAGATGCTCAGGTCCCTTCCAAAAAGGTTTGACATGAAAGTGACTGCCATTGAGGAAGCTCAGGATATAGCGAACATGAAGGTAGATGAACTGGTTGGATCCCTTCAGACATTTGAATTGACCATTAATGAACGAGGAGAGAAAAAGAACAAAAGTGTTGCTTTTATCTCAAATGATGATGAAGAGGAATCCCAGACTGTTGTTGAAGGAGAAGAAAGTATTTCTGATGCTCTTGCTCTAATTGGAAAACAATTTGGAAAAGTCCTAAGACGTGTTGACAGGAGAGCCAGGCAGAATGGGCAGAACATTAGATTCGACATCAACAAACAGCAAAACAATGTCAAGAAAAATAGACCTGAGGAGAAAAGTGGACCAGTCAAAGAAGTGCAGTGTCATGAATGTGAAGGATATGGACATGTCAGAACTGAATGTGCAACCTTCCTGAAGAAACAAAAGAAAGGTTTGTTTGTTTCATGGTCTGATGAAGATTCTGAAGAAGGAGAGGAATCTGCTAGACATGTATCTGCCATGACTGGAGTTTGTGCTTCTGTGGCTGATTCAGATGATGATGTGAAGGTTGTTTATGAAGAGCATTCTGATGATGAGGAGAATGACACTTATGAGGAATTACTTGGTCTATACAATGATCTTCTTGTTCGCTATAAGGAGGTGTGTAGAATTCTGGAGAAACAAAAGAAGACTATAAATCAACTCCACACAGAAAAGGATTTCCAAATTGGTCAAGTACTGAAAGTTGAGAAGGAACTATCTCAAGCAAATGCAGATATGGAGCAGTTGAAGAAAAGAGTCAACCAACTGAACTGTGGAGCTAACTTACTTGAGGAAATCTTAGATGGGGTCTCTACTACTAGAATGAAAGCTATAGGGTACAACTATACTGCTCTCAACCAACATCAACAGGACAAAAACACCAAATTCCTTCCAGCTGATGAGGTAATTAATCCATACACTGGGGAAAAGATGTTACAACCTCCTACACCACATCCTAAAACCTATCCAAATGTTAAGATTGGACAAGGTCCCAGGTTTTTGACAAATCCTCGTCGTGCGCCAGGACACCATGGTCATTCAAGGAAATAGGTTTGTCATCATTGCGGAATGAAGGGGCACATAGGGCCTTTTTGCTACAAACTGTATGGATATCCAAGACATTGGCAACAACCAAAAACTGCTCCTAGAGAGGAATCTGTCAGAAAGGTGTGGCAATCAAAAGCTGAGAACAAAGGGCTGATTGCACATACATCCCTCAGAGCATCATCCAGAAAAGACTGGTATTTCGATAGTGGCTGTTCTAGACATATGACAGGGGTAGAGACATGTCTGAAGGACTTAAAGGGGTATGCTTCTAGTTCTGTAACTTTTGGGGATGGAGCCAAAGGTGAAATTTTGGGGATAGGCAAACTTGTCAACAAAGAGTTGCATAACATAGAAAATGTGTTGCATAACATAGAAAATGTGTTGCTTGTAAAGGGACTCACTGCAAATCTGATCAGTATAAGCCAACTGTGTGATCAAGGATTGAGGGTGAACTTTACAAAAGAAGAATGTCTTTTTAGCAATGATCAAGGAGAAATTCTGATGAGAGGTACCAGATCCAAAGATAATTGCTACTTGTTGGTATCTCATGAAGAAGCACAGCTAGGAAAATGTCTACATGGTAAAGAAGATGAAGTTCAACTATGGCACCAGAAACATGGTCATCTAAACCTAAGTGGAATGAAGAAAGCTGTTACTGCTGAGGCCATCAGAGGGCTTCCCAAACTAAAAATTACTGAGGGAAGTATCTGTGGAGAATGTCAGATTGGAAAACAAACCAGGATGTCGCATCCAATGTTGGAACATCAGGTAACGTCAAGAACTCTAGAACTTCTACACATGGACCTTATGGGGTCTATGCAAGTTGAAAGCTTAGGAGGAAAGAGGTATGCCTTTGTGGTAGTAGATGACTTTTCCAGATACACCTGGGTGAATTTTATTAGAGACAAATCTGACACATTTGACATTTTTAAAACTCTATCTACTCAAGTTCAAAGAGAAAAGAACTGTGGGATAGTGAGAATCAGAAGTGACCATGGAAGAGAGTTTGAAAATGACAAATTCAATGAGTACTGTGCTAGTGAAGGTATTAAGCATGAGTTCTCATCACCCATAACTCCTCAGCAAAATGGTGTGGTGGAAAGAAAGAACAGGACTATTCAAGAATTAGCTAGAGTGATGTTACATGCAAAATCCCTACCCTACCACTTCTGGGCTGAAGCAATGAATACAGCCTGCTACATACACAACAGGGTGACTATTAGGAAGGGTACATCTGTTACTCTATATGAGCTATGGAGGGAAAGAAAACCAACGGTCAAGCATTTCCATGTTTTTGGTAGCAAGTGTTATATCTTGGCAGACAGGGAACAGAGAAGTAAGCTTGATCCCAAGAGTGATGAAGGGATCTTCCTTGGATACTCTACCAACAGCAGAGCATACAGAGTATACAACTCCAGAACAAAGGTGGTTATGGAATCCTACAATGTGGTGGTAAATGATATAGAGACTGAGAAGGTTGACAATGTGGAATACGATGTTGGAACATCAGGTCCTGTCCTTGAAGAATATGGTCTAGAAGAACAATCTGATGATAGACAAGAAGAAAGTATGGAGAATATTACAGGTGACACCACTAATCAACCCACTCAGAACAAAGGACCATCTGTGAGGGTCCAGAAGAATCATCCTCTGGAACTTGTCATTGGAAATCCTGAACAAGGAATCACCACTAGAAGATCCAATGATGTGATAGCAAACTCATGCTTTGTTTCCATGTTTGAGCCTAAAAATGTGAAAGAAGCTCTCACTGATGAATTCTAGATTGAGGCAATGCAAGAGGAATTGAACCAATTCAAGAGAAGTGAAGTGTGGGATCTGGTCCCAAGACCTGATAAAGTAAATGTTATAGGTACAAAGTGGATCTTTAAAAATAAATCTGATGAAAAAGGGGTTATAACCAGAAACAAGGCTAGGTTGGTTGCCCAAGGGTACACTCAAGTAGAAGGACTTGATTTAGAGGAGACCTTTGCCCCTGTAGCTAAATTGGAATCAATTAGACTACTTCTGGGCGTTGCTTGCATCCTAAAATTTAAACTCTATCAAATGGATGTTAAGAGTGCATTTCTGAATGGCTATCTTCATGAAGAAGTCTACGTGGAACAACCAAAAGGATTCACTGATCCTGTGTATCCTAATCATGTCTACAAGCTGAAGAAGGCTCTTTATGGTCTGAAACAGGCACCTAGGGCCTGGTATGAAAGACTTACTCAATTCCTAGTAGGTCAAGGCTATAGAAAGGGATGATGTGATCAAACCTTGTTTGTAAAACAAGTGAAAGGAAAATTAATGATTGCACAAATTTATGTAGATGACATTGTCTTTGGAGGAATGTCGAATACGATGGTACAACATTTTGTTCAACAAATGCAATCAGAATTTGAAATGTCTTTAGTAGGAGAATTGAACTACTTCTTGGGACTACAGATCAAGCAAATGGAGGATACTATCTTCATATGCCAAAGCAAGTATGCTAGAAATATTGTCAGGAAGTTTGGTATGGATAATGCTTCTCACAAAAGAACTCCTGCTGCAACTCATCTGAAGCTAACCAAGGATGAACAGGGTGTGGGTGTAGATCAAAGTCTGTATAGAAGCATGATTGGAAGTCTATTGTACTTGACTGCAAGTAGACCAGATATCACTTTTGCTGTAGGAGTTTGTGCTAGGTACCAGGCAGAACCAAAGGTAAGCCATCTCAATCAAGTCAAGAGGATACTGAAATATATCAATGGTACATGTGATTATGGCATGATGTATTCACATTGTGAAGATTCAAAGTTGTGTGGATATTGTGATGCTGATTGGGCTGGTAGTGCAGATGATAGGAAAAGCACATCTGGTGGGTGCTTCTTCCTAGGGTGTAATCTTATATCTTGGTTCAGCAAGAAGCAAAATTGTGTGGCTCTGTCTACAGCTGAGGCAGAGTATGTAGCTGCTGGAAGTAGTTGTACTCAGCTAGTGTGGATGAAGCAGATGCTGAAGGAATATGATGTGGAACAAAATGTTATAACTTTGTACTGTGATAATTTGAGCGCCATAAATATTTCAAAAAATCCTGTTCAACACAGCAAAACCAAACACATTGATATTCGCCATCACTTCATCAGAGATCTAGTGGAAAATAAAGTGGTGACATTGGAGCATGTAGGAACAAAGGAGCAAGTGGCTGATATCTTCACCAAAGCACTTGATGCGGTCCAATTTGAAAGTTTGAGGGGCAAATTAGGGATTTGCCTATTTGAAGATCTGTAGCAATTACAGTTATTTGGGGGGAGACATGCAACAGTTATTATTCTCTCTCCAATCCTTGTGCTGCACGACAAACAAGGTAATCATGTTCCTTACATCCCTATAAACATGCCACCAATTCCTAGTGGTCATTTTCTTACCAAATTAACTTTCAAACATTTTCTTTCTGAATTTCACTATCTCCCTAACCTCCCAAACCGTTCGCACTCCTCATTCATCTTCATTCAACTTTGCTACACAAAATTCCAAACTACTATCATGTCTCAATCACCAAACACCGCTTCTCTCATCAAATCCACTGAATCTCCTAACTCTTCACCTCTCAACGCTACTCCCATTACCACCATTCATCCCTCTTTTGCTTCAGCTCTCAATCCTAAACCAAAGAAAACCACCGCAAAGAGGCCTTCAACATTCAAAACACCAAAATCGAAGAAAACCACAAGTTCCTCGTCTTCTGTTTCAAATAAAACTTCGAAAAAGAAAGGATCAAACTCCAAATCGAAGTCGATCCACACCATGCAAGAGTTATACCTTGATAATGTTGCTGAGAAGAATGTTGAATCGCATGTGGAAGCATCTGACAACCTTGCTTCTGATTTAATTGTTGAGAAAGAAAAAGGGAATTCTGAGATTGGCGCTGAAACCCTAGAAATTCAAAAGGGGCTAACTGTTGAGAAGCCTGTTGCTTCTGAAGTGGTTGGTGAAATTGTTCAGGATTCGCCTGATGTTGAAGAAACAATGACTGATCAAGTTGTGGAGGAAGCCCTGAATTCCTTGAAGGATACCATTCCAACATCCAATGTTGTCCCGGATGTTGAAACACCCTTGGCACAAGATGAACCAACTCCTGATATAGTTGGTAATGCTGTTAATACTGAAGAACAGGTTGATGAAGAACCTGCTACTGATGAGATTGTGGTTCTACAGACTGAAAAGGAACCTGTTGCTGATGAGGAGGAAGATACAGATATACCTTCTACTGACAATGTTGTGTCAGTAGATGATGATGTGGTTGATGTGGATGCTATGGATGATCTGGAGCAAACTGTTAGTGAAGTGGCTAGTGGTAGCATTGCAAGAAGGTTAAGGAACAGAAAAGGGAAAGCTGCTGATGTGGTAACTGAGGTTGTGCTTAAGGCAACCCCATCCAAGAAGAAAAAGATGATTGGCCCTAGTAGAAAGCTTTGCAAAGTTGAGATTGCTAGTGAAAAGAAGAAGAAGAGTGGGAAAAGAAAACAAGCTGAAGTTGGTGATACTGACTATGAAGTGGAAGAGGATGTGCCACACATTGTACCCAACATTGTGTCCCCTGCTAAGAAGAAAAGTCAGAAGAAATTTCGCAGAGCTGTTATCCCTGATCTTGATGTGGTACATGATGTGCCAAACATTGTGTCTACTGGAGACTGGCCCTAGAGAGGGAGCTGGGTGCTGAAGCTTTGGAGTGCAAGGAAATTGTCAGCCTAATTGAGAAGGCTGGTTTGTTGAAGACTGTGTCTGGCCTAGGTGAATGCTATGAGAAGTTGGTCAAGGAATTCTTGGTCAACATACCTGAAGATTGTGACAATCCTCTAAGCAAAGAGCACCACAAGGTATATGTGAGAGGTAAATGTGTTAATTTTTCTCCAGCTATTATCAACAAGTTTTTGGGGAATAAGGAAGATGGCTATGCTGAATTGGAGGTGACAAACAATCAGGTCTGCAAGACCATCACAGCTGATCAGGTCAAGGTTTGGCCATTGAAAGGTAAATTTCCCTCTGTCATGCTCTCTGTAAAATATGCCATCCTTAATAGGATTGGTACTGCTAATTGGGTTCCCACTACCCATACTTCAGATATAGCTACAGGTTTAGCCAGGTTTATTTACTCTGTTGGGACTAGCACTGTGTTTAACTATGGAGCTCATATCTTTGATGAAACTGTGCAACATGCTAAGTCTTGGGCTGTTAGGATGCCTATAGCTTTTCCATCCTTAATCTGTAGCATCATTCTTGCACAACACCCCACTATTTTATCTGCTGATGATGAGGTGAGTAAGAGGGAATCTCCTCTTGACTTTCACCCTAGATTGTTTGAAGGGAAGCATGCTGCAGATATTGAATTTGCTGGTCCCTCTGGTGTTGCTCCTTCTGGTGTACCTGCTGGCTCTGGCTCTATGAGTAGGAAAGAAATGATAGCTTCATTGGAAGCAACTTGCAAGGCCTTAGATGAGAAGAAGAAGAGCCTTGAGCAAGTGATTGCGGCTCTTAGGCAAGAAGAAGCTGTTGAAGAGGGTGAGCATGTGCAGGTTGGACAAGAAGAAGGTGCTAATGATGATGATGGAGACACTGAGGAGCTGGAGCTCTCAAATTCTAGTGCTGATTTTTCATGGGTGTGTTGTTCCCCACTATGATGTATTTTGTTATTTTTTTCTGGTTGTAATTCTGGTACTTCTGTTCTGTTGGGCTATGCCCTGGATATTTTAAGCACTCCCTAGTGCATTTGGATGTAATTGTTCTTGGTACTCTGTGATCTACTCTGCTGGTACACTATTCTGAATCTCTCTATGCATCTTTGTCAAATTTGTGGTAAAAAGAGGGAGTAGATGTTACAACATGTGTTTCCACGTGGTAGTGGTAGTATAATTTTTCTGGTAGATGTTCTGTGCTGAAATGATCTGCTATATGCCTATGTGTTAGTGATTGATATGCATGCCCTACTAGTATGTTAGTATGCTGAGCATCATTTCAGGGGGAGTAGAGTACTATGTATGTGATGCAGGGAAAGATGTTGTATGTGATGTTGGAACATTCTGTTTGTGTCATCTCTGCTAATGTTTGTGATCACTTAAGGCGAGGTAGTTTTCTATGTTTCCGCTGTTGTATGCCTCTGATGTGCTCTAAAGATACGTCCGAATTCTGATCTAATGTTTTCCATGTAGGAGTTTGTTTGGAAATTATTTTTGAAGATGTGCTACACTTCTCTTCTTTTGTGTGTTTATGTTGATGTGAAGAAGTGTTAGTGATATATGTATCTTTGTAGCTTGTCTGTGTGATCCCAAGTTGTTATAGCCAAAAATTTGCCAAAGGGGGAGTTTGTTGACTATTTGATGTTGGCTGCATTTTGGTAAAACTATGCTTAAGCAGGATGTGGTATGAAATGTTACAACATCATTACCTGACGTGAGCGCGCCAGCTGGCGGCAGCATTTAATGCGCGCGAGTTTTATTTTTTGAGAAGATCTTTTCTCTTATATATCAGTTCTTTGCTTGTGCATCAAGGAAGTTTTATTTCCTAAACAGATCTTTTGCTCAAAGATTGTTTATGGAATTATTGTGAAGACTTATTTTATAAACATATCAAATCTCCAAAGATATGGTTTTATTTTATGTGTGAGCTGGATGTTTCTCTCGTGGGCAAAGCTTCTGAAGCCCAATATTACCAGCTATATATTGAAGGACGAAAACCTAATTTAGGCAGTTGTTCAAGCGTATTGTTGAGTCTAGCCGTATTAGGATTCGTGTGTGTGCTTGTGTTTTGTGAGCCTTTCTTGTATCTCTTTGATGCAAGCTTAGGACTGTGTGTTTATTGAGTCGTAAACTGTAATTGTCTCTGAAGCTTTTAAGCAAGGAGATAGTTATTGTGTGTGTATCCTCTCCAAAACTTTTAAGCAAGGAGTTTGGATCTTAATGCTTGTGTATTGCTCGAAGCCTTTAGGTAAAAGTAATCTAGTGTCTAGGAGAGTGTCTCCATCATAGTGATTGAATCAACAACAGTGCTGTCTGTACTGTTGATATTAAGGAGTGAGTTGGGAACTCATACCTAGGAGTTCCTAGGTAGAAGGACATAAGGATAGTTGCTAGGTGATAAGTTGTAAACGAGGAGTTTGCTGTAAGACTTTGAACTAGGGCTATTAGTGGAATTCCTCCTGGATTGGTATCCCCCAGATGTAGATTGCAATTTGCACCGAACTGGGTTGACAAATCATTGTGTGTTTGTTTATTTCTGCACTATTTACTGTTTTCATTATTTGTTCATTAAAGTGGGTAAAAGTGTTGTAACATCGTGTACAACATCGTGTACTGGTGTGCCAGTTTTTTCAATATTAAAGATTTGTATGAAAATGACCTTGAATTTTTTTCAAAATTTTTAGCTTGTGAGCATGCTGCCATCAATGGATATTTTAGGCACAATGGCTATTTATTTAAAGAAAAAAGACTATGTGTGCCTAAAAGTTCCATTAGGGAATTACTTGAAAGAACTCTCGAATTTTTGGGTTTCTAAAACTCTCGAATTCTTGAAAGAACATTTTTATTGGCATCACATGAAAATTGATGTTCAAAAATTTTGTGAAAGATGCATTGTGTGTAAAAAGGAAAAATCAAAAGTGATGCCTCATGGTTTGTATACTCCTTTGCCTGTACCTGAATTTCCTTGGATTGACATTTCCATGGACTTTGTTTTAGGGCTGTCTAGAACAAAGAAAGAAAAAGATTCTATTTTTGTTGTTGTTGACAGGTTTTCAAAGATGGCACATTTTATTCCATGTAAAAAGATGGATGATGCTTGTCAAGTTGCTGATTTGTTCTTTAAGGAAGTGGTACGCCTACATGGCTTACACAGGAGCATCATTTCAGATCGTGACTCCAAGTTCTTAAGCCATTTTTGGAGGACTTTGTGGGGAAAGTTGGGAACAACGTTGTTATTTTCCATTACTTGTCATCTCCAAACAGATGGACAAACTGAGATAGTGAATAAAACTCTTTCTACCCTTCTTAGGGCTGTTCTTAAAAAGAATTTAAAACGTGGGAGGAATGGTTACCTCATGTGGTTACAATAGGGCTGTCCATAGCACTACACAACATTCACCTTTCGAAATTGTGTATGGTTTTAATCCCTTAACACCTCTTGATTTGTTACCATTGCCTAACACATCCGTTTTGAAGCATAAAGATGGGAAAGCTAAAGCTGAATTCGTGAGAAAATTGCAAGAGCAAGTAAAATTGCAAATACTTCCAAGTACTTTCTAGGATCAATGACAATGCCTACAAAATCGAACTTCCAAGTGAATATGGGGTAAGTGATACATTCAATGTGGCTGATTTGTTTCCTTTTGATGTAGGTGATGATGATATAAATTCGAGGTCGAATTCTTTTCAAGGAGGGAATGCTGAGGACATTGTCCAAGACATAAGTGATGCAATCCAAAGCTTAGGAGGTCCTATGATAAGAGCACGTGCAAGAAGAGTCAATGATGGCATAGTTCACGGCATGATTAAATCAATAGAAGGTCCGGCCCAAATTGAAGAAGGCAAGGCCCAAGTTGAAGAAAAAGAACCAAAGTTTATGATTATCATCCAAGCAAGTGATAGTGGCACAATAAAGTAGGAGGAAAGTGGAGAGTAAAGAGTTCCACTAAGCTTATCAAAGTGGAGCACCAACAATCATAGAGCACCATTTTTTCTTCTTTAAATATGCATTTTCTTTGTAATAAGTCAGCCTACTATCATGATAGTTAGTGGCTGAAGTCCTTTTGTTTTCTTAGGAGTTACTTTTGATTGTTTATTTCATAATAAGCCTTTCATATATAAAGGAGGCCTGTACCCCTTGCCAAATTAATGAATTTTGTTGACTATTACACTTTATGTAATTGAGAGTATTTGCTATTAGGTTCTGGATTGGACCAAAACTTATCATATCAAGGAATCTTTTTCTTGTGGTGATCTTCACCCATCGGCTTATCATTCTCTCTTGCATTAGAAAGAGTGTGGCGCCCCTTCTACTTTATTCCATTTCATTTCTTTCCTTTACTTTGTTTCAATTTAGTTCCAAATGGTGTTTGTGTCAAATTCTGTCTATTTCTCATTTATAATTCAAATACACATCTTCCAAGTAGCATATTTCCTATTGAATCACAAGAAATTTAAAGATCCAAAGTTATCAAGTCTATTTCATGAATTTTTGAAGAAATGCTTAGTTTGCAGCAAATGATGTTTATCGCAAACTATAAATAATTCAATTAAATGATATTTACTAACAAAATATAAAATTAGGAAGAAAATAATAATAATAATAATAATAATAATAATAATAATAATAATAATTCAATTTAAACGAAATATACTCATGAAAATAGAAATAGAAACCACGATAAAAGATACATATGCATCAAAAATAGTATATAAAGACATAACAAACTAAAAAATAATAGAAGAACCTAATAAAAAATATACATGGAAAAAACTATAATCCACAAGACAAATTGGTCACAGACCAACATAAAATCAGTCCAAGAGCACGGGCCAACCACTTTCACAACCAGAAGATCAAATAAACTCAACAAATAGTTTCTAGGAACAAAATTATTTAAAGTATAGAAATCTACTTACTTGTGTAATCTACTTACAATATATTAAAAGAAACTACTATTAAAATTCAAGTTTGTCTTTATTACTTTTAACGGTGTTCCAAATTTTACGCCTTTAAATGTAATTTTAACTCTAAACTAATAAAAAAAATACAAAAAAAAAAAATAGGAAAGAAAAATAAGCATAAAATAAATCTTCTCATAAAAATAGCATCATAAACCACATATCTAAAAAAAAAAACACAACAAAAATAGGAAAAAAAGAAGATAAGCATCAAATAAATCTTCCCATAAAAATTTAATTAAATAAACTTACACATAAAAATATGAACAAAAATCACAATAAAAGATACGCTTCAAAAATAGTAACTTTTTTTTTAATGAAAAAATAGTAACTTGAACTAACATATACAGTAAAAACTTATATAAAAAAGTAAAATAGAATAACCTAATGAAAGAAACTACTTATTTATGAGTTTAAAAATAAAAGAACAGAAAAATAGAAACAAAAACACAATTGACCCGTTTGGATTGACTTATTTATGAGTTTAAGCGAAATAACTTATACAAATAAATAGATTTTTATGTATTATTATAAGTTTTTAAAGGTAGTTCGTGAAAACAATTTATAGAGATATAATTTTTGTTATTGAAAACTTACGAAGTAACATGCGTAAAAAAACATATGAATTAACATAAAAGTTTATTTATAAATTATAACCATAAACTATTTTCATAAGCTTAAAAATAAGCCAAATTTAAACAGCCTCAATATATTAAAAGGTATTACTACTTAGACTGGACTAAGGCCCAAAAATAAATGGCATAGGCCCAACAGCAAGATGACCCAATCATCTAACCCATAAAATTTAAAAAGATAACTTGGCGGGAAAGCAATCCAAGGGCGACACGACATAGGGATGGCGCCCTCGCCCTGAAAATAACTGTTGGATCAAAGACCCAACATGTATGCATTACGTGGAAGGAGATAACCACCCCCCACCACCACGATCCTCACCGGAGTCCAAAGGCAACCGTCCATCATCACCACGTGGGAGCGGCGTTGGAAGAAAGAAACCACCATGATCATTGGGTATCCATGATCATGGTTATTGATAACTATCATTTGTAAAATCTATAAATAGGAGTGTATGCTTCATTGTAAAGGGATTGACAATTTTTTATCTCAAGAAATGCACATTTCACCTGTACGGTCCATATATTTATCACCCCCCTTATTTGTTCAACATAACATTTTGGCCCCGCTACTGAAAGACACATATCTCCACATGGCTGGAGAGAGAGACAACCATGGCCCCGCGATGACCTTAACTTATGCAGTCAATGAGATCAAACAACTGCAGGCCAAGGTAACAACCATGGACCAGGAAAAAGCCAACAAAGAAGACAATCACGAAGAGGACGAGATCAATGATTCTCAACCCTTAGCACAAGCTTTGTGGGACGCTGTTCGCTTGTTTGACAGATGTAATTTTAAAAGCAATGTGCAAGTATACACAGTCAAGTTTGCAACAAGTAATAAGAAAAAGTATCGATCCCACAAGGATTGTGATAAGGGAATTTCGTTCCAATCGTAATTCAAATAGTCTTATGTTTATGAGTGATTAACAATAAATAAATAAAAATAAGAGTAGCAATTTTGAGTAACAACAAGAATGATTAAAAAGGGTTTTCAGAAACAGTTATGAAAGTATGTTGAAACTATGATCCATTCAAATTCGGTTTAATGTAGGTGTGTGATTTGATAAGTGAAGACAAGACTCCTGCAAGCAACTCTTTCCTTGTGGTGTATTTCTACAACGTTAAATCATACAATGTGTGATAAGATGGGTCATATGTCTAGGTCAAACTTACTTCATTGCAGTTCAGAAATCCATGGTTGTATTCCTACTATGGCCCTAAAGCTTATGTCTAAGTCTTTAAGTAGAGAATATATGTCTTTACCTCACTTAACCATATTAGTTCATTAGGTCCGTTTATCATTAGATGTCTCATAACAACAAACTTGTATTCAAATCTAAGGTGATCAATTCTAGATGCAAATATATAGCAAAATAACAAATGAATTAAAGGAGTAAACATAGACACATCACATCACATGAATAACATTAAACTTTCATTAAACTTCACATAATTTCAACATCAAGAGTATTAGCTCATGGTGAGCTTGGAAACCATAACAACCAGAATAATAAGCTTACACATTAAAATAAATTCCAAATGTAAACCTATAACCGTGACGGCCTTAGAGAAGATGTCTTAAACTCCAAGATCGGCAACAGTCACGATTCCGGTAATCAGCAAGCAGCGGCGGCACACCAAGAGTGAACTTGATTTTCCTCTTTGTTCTTCACAACCGCTGAGCTCTCCAACTTTAGGGTTTTAGGCTCCTTTATGTAGCACTTTGTCTTGGATCATGGGCCTTCTCTATTGAGGATAAGACAGCCCAAAGAAATAAAGCATATTCCCCCAAATGATTAGTACGATGATAGTACATCTGCTCATGAAATCTGCCAACTGTCTTTCCTCGCGTTAGCGCTCATTATCATCATCTTCGTCTGACGTGGCGGCATTTGCTGACTTGACTGACTAGCCGCCATTCATAGTTGTACGGATTGGTAGTTTTGACTATGATTATCTCTTACATTGGCTCTTGGACCTTTTAGATGGCCCATTGGTATGTCTTGACACCAGATGACACCAGAACTACTCTTTTCCATGATGAACTAACATATTATTCCTAAGTACATACTAGACTCACAAAAGCATTAAAATAAACCTAAATATTAAATGCAAACCATATTAGCAGGCAATAAATCAAGTGTCAAGGGCCTAATTATACTCACAAAATATGAGTTTTCACACCCCCAAACTTGAATCATTGTCTGTCCTCAGGTAATGCGGTAGAAAGCAAATAAATCAACAAGTTACTCATTCTATTGACATGACAATGGCACATTCAGAGCATAAGCTTCAAGCTTTAGATTGTATTTCAAAGATTGGCATAACTCTTGTACTTCAGTCATCATTAATAACCATGCGTGTGTGTGTATACTGTTTCCTACTGTCAACCAAAGTCATGACTAAATCCTTCTCTAAATCTACACAATCAAGACACTAAGCTATCATTTTTCTTTCCTACACTTCAGAGTTTGGGTTCAGCTTTCAGCAAGGAGGGGGAGTTATTCTTTTCATGTTTTCGTAGGCTTTTTGATCATTATATGCAGGGACACTACTTAGGTTCATTAATTTTATGCTTTAGGTGCTACTCTACCTTTTCACCTGACGGGATCTCACGTGTAATGAGTCCAACCTGTTACTCCGAGTAGAGTACCCTACACAGCATTTGTTCCCCGATTTTGGTAACAAGAACCCTTAATTATGTCCTTTCAGTTTCAGGCACAAGGACTTATTCAATTTTTTTTTTTACACATTTATGTAGTACCCCATCAATTTTTTTTATCTAGCCATGCTTATTCAATCTTCTCCTAACTCTTTCCCCCAAACTTGAGCTTAATCATTCCCTTAATTGTAGTCCATACTCAGATAACTTAGGGTAGTGACTGTGTATTCTAAAGACCTATCTAATCAATTCCAAGGTCAACAAATATCAGCAGTTGTGCATTAATGTGCAGAGGTTATCAAATCAAACATCAAAACAAGAATTCCCAAAAATTTCACCAATTCTAGACTACATTCACTTATGAACTTAAAACTCCATTGCATGTCAAGAGAATGTTTATCATGTCAACTTAAATGCGATCTGACTCTCTAACAAACATACACTAAGCAGACTCAATTTATTATTCCACTCCCCCAAACTTAAACTAAATAGTGTCCCCACTGTGACAAGGGAAAGGCAACAACAGACAAGACAGACACATACTAAAAACTTAAAAACAGAAAATAAAAGACAGGTGTCATACCCCAATTTTTAACCTAAGATCCCATATCATATTCTCATTATTCATTTTATGCACCACTAACAAAAATCCAAAAAAAATGTTAATTTATTTAAATTTGTTATTATTATTAACTTTATTGAAAATCCAAAAATATGTCTAATTAGGTAAGTTCTTATTTTATTTGAAAACAACCAAAAATATGTTGAATATGTATTTTTTCTTTCTATCATTATCATATATCATTATTATCGTTTATTATTAATTTATTTTAATTTTTATATTATTATATTACTATTAAAATAAAACACAAAAAAATATATATAAAAAGGAAAAATGATGCAGCACGTGCATCTTCTCCCCCACTCTCTTTCTTTTCTCCTTTTTTGTTTGTTTGTTTGTTATTATTATTATTGTTATTAAAAAATAAAAAAAAGGAGAACAACAAATAAGTAACAACAACATGCTTCTTCTTTCCCAAGGGTAACATAAATGAGATAGCAGCAGTCTAGCCCCCTGTCCATTTACTTCTTGGTCTGTAAAAGATTTGACACAACCACCTGCAGCAGACATTCATTCAATTCTTTCATTACTCAAGCCAACCAACTTTGATTCAAAGTCTCTATAAGAACATAAGAGAAAAATAGAAAAATGGGAGGAAGGAAAAAAAAAAAGAGCAAGAAACAATACAACATAACAATAGCAAATTTCTCTTCAAAACAGAACCACTACTGTTGAACACCATATATGCGCCTCCCTCCACCACTCCACACTTCCATCATTAATCATCACCATCAACACTATATCTCCACCATTTATCACCTCCAAATATCTTCTTCAAATCACCACCAAACATAAACTAGCAAGTAAAAATCCAAAGAAGCAAAAACATCATCACAACAACCAACCACAACCATTTTCCATCAATAGATCTCATGTAAACCAAAATAAAACAACAACAATAGCGTAAAAACAACAGAAACAGATCGAAGGAGAAGAGGCTTTCGCCGCTGTCACCGAAACAGCCGCACAACATCGCCGCAGTTATCATCTCTGGTCGATTATCTTTCTCCGCCGTCCACCGCCATCGTCCCTCTTTTCTCACCGTCACTCTTTTTTCCTCTCGCGTGCGTTTCTGCGTTTGGTTTGTTCCTGCTTCAAGATTTTCACTTGTGTCCATCATGTTTCCCTTTTTACTTATTAGCATTTTTTTATTATTATTTACTTTATTTTATTTAATTATTGTGATTTAGAATGTATTTAGGGATCAATGTAAATATAAATGAGAATCCTGCATTGCATGCATATTTATTTATTCCGCTTTATGTCAATAAACGAAAACACAAAAAATAATAGCGTAGTAACTCCAAAGAAAAGGGGTCCTTCATCTTGATCTAATATCATTATGAAATCCCTCGCGTTTAGTTTATTTTATCACGCTTAGGTTTTTAGAATAACAAAAAAATCACAAAAACATAGGGTGCTATAGAGTACTATAGACGCTTAGGGTGCTAATACCTTCCCTTAACGTAATCAACCCCCGAACCTTTAATCTCATAAAAATAGGGTTTATTCGAACTTTTCCCATTTTCCTTAGAAAAATAAAAGCTAGGTGGTGAACCATAAAATTGTGAGTCAAATCTAATCAATAGTTTGATATTCAAAAATCACCGCGACAGAAATGGGGACTTCACTGGGGATTCCCCTAAAGAGAGTTGAGCCTTACTTGTTTAATATTATTTTTGGTGCTATTATTTTTGCTTATGTATGTAAACTTTTGCTCGGGTCTTTTGAGTGGTGAGATAAGTCCTGTGCCCGGGCTTGAGTGAAACAATAAGATAGGATGGTGGTTTAATCAAAGTGACATGCCCGGAGTAGTCTCGACCATGCATCACATGTGATACAACCCCACTCAGCTGAGGCCTCGTGACGGTGATATTCGGTTGGCACGAGTAGTGGTGTTGGCGTTATTACTGCAATATGACTGTCCGACGACGCTGTGGACCTTTAGAGTTACCTTTAACCCATCTTGACTCTTAGGACGTAGTGTGGTGGCTGGTCAAGAGTAGTCTTGAATTGGTCGACATGCGAAATTACACTCAAACGAGATTGTCTTGTGGATATTATTGGACCGAGAGTAGTCTTGTAAGCCGGTAATATCCAGAAGATGGTTGATAACTTTGGGAACTTTGTAGAACCCGTGATGCAGGTACAAATTAAACCATAGTCTTTACCATGTGGGTGGTTCTTACCCTTAACTCCATCATTGTATACCTTAACCCCACCATGTTTTTAGCATAATCATGCATACATGCACTCATTCATAAAAATTTTCCATCCAATATCAATGGACTTAAACAAGTTTTCTAAACATCGTAGATATGGTTTTTTTAAAAAGAAACACACAAAAAAAGGGAAAAAGAGAATTATTTTGTAATTTTTTGATTATCAAGTGTAATGAATGTTCTCTACAATGGTTACAATTAATTTATAAGTCTTTCGATAAAAAAAAACTTTGCATATTTTAGCATAAACATAACATGCATCAAACTGCATTCATAAGTTTCAAAATCGAGTCTCATATCTTCTTCTCTCTCTGCTCATTCAAAGGAAAAGTAGCCTGACGTATTCATTACAAGTCTACCCGCATCTACAACACTCGTGCCAACTTAAGGAAAAAAATGGATCATCTTGAGCAAGAGAATCAGGCACTCCGTGAAGAAGTAACGTCTATACAAGCTGAGATAGAGAAGCTAACTGTTATGATGACTACTGTCTTGGCCGCTCAGGCATCGGTCCCTCAGCTCACCAACACTTCTTTTGTTCAGCCGACTTCAACTGTGCTAACTAACACTCCTCAGTTTACTATGCCTGAAGGTTACCCATGGGGCATGCCGCTACATGTGTCCAGCGAAGGATTCCGTCCTGTGTTTTCTGGAATTCAAGCCTCTTTTGCACAACAGGCAGTGTCGGTTCCTCCACCTGTCCTATCATTTCCTCAAGCTACAATGACTTATTCAGCACCCCTTGTCCACACCATTCAGCAAGATCAGGGACCTATCTTTTGTACTGAAAGTGTAGAAACATTTGATAGGGTGGATGACTTACAAGACAAATACAATGAAATGCAACGAGAGATGAGGGTTCTCCGTGGAAAGGAATTGTTTGGTCAAAGTGCGCATGAACTCTGTCTGGTTCCCAATGTTATAATTCCGCACAAATTCAAGGTCCCTGATTTTGAGAAATATAAAGGAAGTACATGCCCAAGAGCCCATCTAGTGATGTATGCTAGAAAGATGTCGCCACAGACTGACAACGACAAGTTGCTCATCTACTACTTTCAAGACAGCTTGACTGGTGCCGCATTGAGGTGGTATATGGACCTTGATTATGCTGTGCCTTTATGGCCAGTGCCTTTATTCGACAATAAAACTACGATTCTTACTTAGCCCCAGATAGGGATGAGTTACAGGCCTTGACTCAAAAGGAGAATGAATCTTTCAAAGAGTATGCTCAAAGGTGGAGAGAACTTGCTGCACAGATCCGCCCACCTTTGGAAGAAAAAGAGTTGTGCAATTTGTTTCTCAATACTCTCAGCCCATTCTATTACAAGAAGATGGTTGCCAGTGCACCAATTTTTTTTACTAAAATGGTGGGAATGGGGATGCGTCATGAAGAAGGAGTCCGAGAAGGGCGTTTAACGAAGGAAAGTGGCCCAGCTAGTAATTCAAAGAAATTTGGCAATAATTTTTCGAGAAAGAAATAATCAGAGGTTTGCATGGTAACCCATGGAAAGCCCCAATCGGGATACCCGGTCTACCCACATGTCGCAGCTGTCTCGCCCATTCCTCAAAACCCACCTTACCAACCACAAAGACCTCCATCACACTATCCACCATTATACCAACAAACATACCCTCAATAACCTTACCCCCAACAACCATAAATTCGCCCATCAACGCCTCAACAACGCTTCAACCAACCTAATCGCACTCAAAGAATCCAATCCTTTGACCATATACCCATGAATTACTGTAACATCCCAACATTTAATTAATAGAGGAATGTTAATTAAATTAATATTATTGGAACTTAATTAGAAATTAAGTGATTAAATCTATCCTAACAATTAATTTTGTGCTTGCCACCAAGACACAAGAGAATGGAAGTCAGATTCCTCTACTAACTTCCTCCTTCTCCCAAGCCTCCCTCTTTACTCCAGCAAACCCCATCCATTCTAATCTTTCTATTTATACACCAAGACCAAATGTTCCATAACTTATTCATTTTATTTCTCTGTGAAAAGAAACAGAACCTTGCTTCCTTTCCCTCCACTCTCACGCCACTCATCATCAACAACCACCATCATAATTCTTCCTTCTCAAATCAAAAATGCAAGTTGAGATTTGGGTGTGTTAGACCATGAACTTCATAATAATGGTAAGTTCAATCTCAAATTTCGTAATCCCTCTCCAACCCCAAATTTTGTTTTGGATTGCATGTATCTCTTATGAACTTAAGGTGATGATTTTGTGTTCATGGAGTCAAGAAATAAAGGAGTTCAAGGTTATGGACCAAAAGAGCATTTAGGGGTAAGCTTAGTTGTTCCTTTTTCCTTTCATTTCTCTTCCCAATTTCGTGCTTAATTCTCAAGTCTAAACCCTAATTTAATGTTGCATGAGAGCTGGTAGTGTCCAAGAACCCATGGATAAAGATTATGAGTTCAATTCGGAAGAAAGTTATTAATCCCGTAATGGGAACAGAGCCCTTAGTAAAACGGTAATTACTCTCTCCTCATAACTCCGATTGAAACGATTCCTTTTTCTATGGATAGCTAACAAAATCCCCTTCGTTTTGAATACAAACGTTGTAGGTTTTGGCTTAAAATTGAAGTCTGTAGAGCATTTTGAAGTTGGAGGTCTGAAGCTGAGTTGTGCTGGAAATTCTGGTGCACGCGCCGTGGCGAGTACAGAGCTCGCCCAACGAGTCTCTCAGGGTAGAAATGCTCTATAAGTGTGAAAATTTGATGCTAGGGTGTTGGAGGCTTTATTGGGGACTCCTTGAAGTAACCGGAATTGATCTCAAAGTCATAGGGAACACGCAGAGTCAGAATTAAGCTTCGTTTTCCAGGTGGGTTCTTTAGGATAGTTTAGTTAGTTTCCCTACTTCAAGAAATTTGCATGTTAACTTAGGAAGAATTAGGAAAAGTTGTGTGAGGGAAATTAACTCCCAAATTTCCCTCTATTCTATTTTATATTATGTGTTTTACATTACTGCACTGACTTAAATGAGGATTGTAGGTGTTTCTTTTGAAAATTATGATAATTGCAAAACAGGGTATTTTCTGCATGAACTCGCCAAAGCGAGTAGCTGGCGAGCATTCATGGGGAGCAGGGTTCTGGGCTGATGATACTCGCCATGGCGAGCTTCTGCTCGCCACAGCGAGTTGATTTAGGTCAGGACCTATAATCTCGCCATGTCGAGCTGGTGACTCGCCATAGCGAGCTCATACAGAACTGACCTGCATTTTCTTTTTCTAACAAAGTCTTACACACTCGTTTTATATCGTCATCAGAGTCAGATAGTTTGCAGTAATATAATTAATATAATGTCAAACAGGATGTTAATCACAGATGAGCTTAGGGTATAACCTAGAATTAAATTAGGTTGTATGTTCCCCGGGTTTGGGATATTGATGGTAGTATGAACAATATTAGTTACAGTCACTTAGGAGCGATTCTGAATTGTCGCATATGGATTTCCCAATGGGAATATCCACCAGATTATGTATTGTGAGTTGTATGCTGTGAACGGATCAATCGACGGACAAGGCGGGCCTCCGAGACATGCTCACCTCGGAGAATCCTTGCGGTTAAAATGAATAAGAGTTATTTATGTGTTACACCTTTACTTTCAGCTTTATGTTATGATTATGTATATGTTAGTATGATATGACTGTTTAGGATTCCCCGGTGTAGTCACCATTAGGAGGGTAGTAGGACTCACTTGGTCTTAGTAGTCTCACCTCATTCCAAATCAATTTTTTTAAGGTAGACAGGTTAACTGGAGCAAGGACCGGGATGAAGCTGATGATTGGATTTGAGCTTGGATCATCGCATTAGACGATTTTAGTCTTCCCTTGTTTTAGTTATCTATATATTTGATTTAAGAAATTCTTGTAACTCAATTGTTTAAACTCGTTAATTTTATGTACTCAGAACCATTTATTTATGTCTTGACTAAATATTCTAGATATTTTAGTTGGGGCGTTATAATTGGTATCAGAGCAGGTCGATCTAGTATCGGACCTTGCCATGAGTCATTCCAACTCTTCCTAAGTAATGCAGACCCTTTGGATCTGAACTGTTTACGCTGAAACCATCGCGTGCTGAGCCTGATCAACTCAGTATTGTGTATGGAGCACATCCAGCCCAACATCAGCACACAAGGAAACACCTCAGCAAAATCCATGACAGAAAAAGATAAGGGTGTTCGATGTTTTCAATGTGAGGGTTATGGACATATAAAATCTGAATGTGCCACATATTTGAAGAAACAGAAGAAGGGTTTAGCAGTATCTTGGTCAGATGAAGAGAACTCTGACAATGAGTCAGAAGATATGACTGCAAACCACGTAAGGGTAACAATTGATGAGAGTCTTTCTGACAACAACTCTTCTGATGATGAACTCACTTATGAAGAGGTAGTCTCCATGAACAATGACTTGTACCTCAAAAGTGAAGAATTGTGCAGAACTTTGGTAGAGCGGAATTACGATATCATGAGACTGAAGCGTGAAAAGCAGGAGCTACAAGAGAGGATAATTAGTCTTCAAGAAGAAATCAAGCAACTTTCATTCAATCATGAAAGCATGACCAAATCTGTTAGAATGATGGGCACTGGAACGAAGAAGCTAAACGAAATTCTTAACATCAGAAATCATCTTGATCACCCAACTGGAGTAAGGTATGGAAAGACTTACAACAAAGAAACTCTACAATCAAGCTTTGTTCCTGCTCAAAAAGGATTTGACACTGAGATGATGTTGCAACATCAGGGAACATTTAGAGTGTTAGAACTTCTTCATATGGACTTGATGGGACCCATGCAAGTTGAAAGTCTTGGAGGAAGTAGGTATGCCTTTGTTGTTGTGGATGATTTTTCAAGATACACTTGGATAAGCTTCCTCAAAGAAAAATCATACACATTTGAAGAGTTTAAAGATCTGTGCACTAGACTTCAAAGGGAGAAAGACAGCCCAATCATCAGAATTAGAAGTGATCATGGCAAGGAATTTCAGAACTCAAAATTTGCAAAATTTTGCTCAACTGAAGGGACAACACATGAGTTCTCCTCTCCAATCACACCACAACAAAATGGGGTTGTTGAAAGAAAGAACAGAACCATCAGGAAGCAACTAGGGTTATGCTACATGCAAAGAAACTACCTTACTACTTCTGGGCAGAGGCAATGAACACAACATGCTATGTTCATAATCGTGTTACACTAAGAACAGGCACCTCTACCACTCTGTATGAGATCTGGAAAGGAAGAAGACCCAGTGTAAAACACTTCCATGTCTTTGGAAGCAAATGTTACATCTTGGCTGATAGAGAACAAAGAAGAAAGCTAGATCCCAAGAGTGGTGAAGGGATTTTTCTTGGCTACTCTACAAACAGCAGAGCCTACAGAATCTTCAACAACAGGACCAGAACAATGATTGAATCAATCAATATTGTTGTCAATGACTACCCTGATGAGAAAGTGCATGATGAAGTACCAGATGTGGGCACATCCGAGCCCCTACCTGAAGACTCTGAATTTGAAGAAAATTCTGAGAAAGAAGAGCAAGAAACATATCAAGGTCAAACAAGCAAAGGTTCTTCCGTCAGAATTCAAAAGAATAATCCTAAAGAACTCATCATAGGAAATCAAGAATTACCAGTCATGACTAGGTCAAGGGAGGTAATCTCCAATGCTTGCTTTGTATCCACCATAGAACCAAAGAATGTTAAGGAAGCCTTGACAGATGAATGTTGGATTAATGCAATGCAAGAAGAGTTGAACGAGTTCAAGAGGAATGAGGTGTGGAACTTAGTTCCAAGACCTGATGGGGTCAACATCATAGGCACCAAGTGGGTGTATAGGAACAAGTCTGATGAAAATGGTGTTGTCACAAGAAACAAGGCCAGGCTTGTAGCACAAGGATACTCTTAGATTGAAGGTGTAGACTTTGATGAAACCTTTGCTCCAATAGCTCGTCTTGAGTCTATAAGGTTACTTCTAGGAGTGACATGTATTTTAAAGTTCAAGCTTTTTCAAATGGATGTGAAGAGTGCCTTCCTCAATGGGTACTTAAATGAAGAAGTGTATGTTGCACTGCCAAAGGGATTTATTGATCCTAATCTCCCTGATCATGTCTACAGATTGAAGAAAGCTCTGTATGGGTTGAAGCAAGCTCCTAGGGCTTGGTATGAATGGCTAACCAAGTTTCTTCTACAGCAAGGGTACAAAAAGGGTGAAACAGACAAGACCTTGTTTGTGAGACAAGAAAAAGGAAAGCTCATGATAACACAAATCTATGTAGATGATATTGTGTTTGGTGGCATGACAGATGCTTTGGTGAAACAATTTGTGCATCAAATGCAATCTGAATTTGAGATGAGCCTTGTATGTGAATTAACCTATTTCCTTGGTCTACAAGTAAAGCAAATGGAGGACACAATATTCATCTCTCAAAGCAAATATGCCAAGAATATTGTGAAGAAGTTTGGAATGGAGAGTGCAACACACAAGAGAACTCCTGCAGCAACTCATATTAAACTCACCAAGGATGAGAAAGGTGTCAGTGTTGATCAAAGCCTATACAGAAGCATCATAGGCAGTCTACTTTACCTCACAGCAAGTAGGCATGATATCTCCTTTGCAGTTGGTGTATGTGCTAGATACCAAGTTGAGCCCAAGATGAGTCATCTCACACAAGTCAAGAGAATTATGAAGTATGTGAATGGCACAAGTGATTATGGAATTATGTACTCTCATGGTGAAGACACAAGGTTGACAGGGTATTGTGATGCTGACTGGGCAGGAAGTGCAGATGATAGGAAGAGTACCTCAGGTGGATGTTTCTTTCTGGGCAACAACCTAATTTCATGGTTCAGCAAGAAACAGAATTGTGTAGCTCTTTCAACAGCAGAAGCTGAGTATATCGCAGCAGGAAGCAGTTGTTCTCAATTGCTTTGGATGAAGCAGATGCTGAGTGAGTACAATGTGGAGCAAGATGTGCTTACATTATACTGTGATAATATGAGTGCTATAAATATTTCCAAGAATCTTATCCAACACAGTAGGACCAAGCACATTGATATTCGTCACCATTTTATCAGGAATCTAGTTGAAGACAAGGTTGTGACCTTAGAGCATGTAGCCACAGACAATCAACTGGCTGACATTTTTACAAAAGCTTTGGATGCAAATAAGTTTGAGACATTAAGAGGCAAACTTGGTATTTGCCTTCTTGATGATCATTAGCAATCTTGCTATTGAAGCGTGCAATGGAGACCTGCCTACTACTTCCGTTTGTTTAAGCACACTATGCAAAGGCAGTCATCACAGGTTTTTCTCAACATAATATATCAAGACTATTCCACCTTTCATACTGTGATGAAGAACTATGAAGAAGATCTTTATGTAGAGCTCAATGTGGTCCACATTGGGGACTCTAAGAAGAAGAAGCCTTATCTGGAGCTGAAGAATACAGATCATGCTATTTGCAAGAGCATTACTGAAGGCAAGGTCAAAGAATGACCTTTTGATATAGAAGGAGTAGATTATGTGCAAAACAACTCAAAAGCATTTAAATTTGTAAGCATAGGGCATAATCATAATCATAATCATAGCAATATGGATGATTCATTATGCTTAGTCATGATCATCGAAATATGAATGACTTTTATGCTTAGGATCACAGTCATAGAAATATGGGTGATTCACGTCACAGTCATAGCAATATGGGTGACTTAGTTACAATCATAGAAATATGGGTAACTTGTACTTGCTTAACTATGAATGCACATACAGCAACCATGACGAATGAAAACTACAAGACTATGGGTTACTGGACTATATGGATTATGTGAAGACTTCTGAAGCATCTCTTTTTGAAGACCTTGGTCATATGTTAGTGCCTAGAACATTTGTCAAAGATCCATCTACTCTGTATATTGCACATTTAATGGCCCCAGTACTATTTGATTACTCTTTATGTTCTTAAACTTTTTGTCAACATTATGGCTTAAAAGGGGGAGAAAAGATAAGTAGTATATCCAGGGGGAATAAGAGGAACGGTAGTGCAATATGTTTACTCTGGTACATGATGTGGTACCAGATGTGTGCACATCGTTGAAGACAGAATGTGCTTGTATTCTGCACATCTTTTTGTAGACTTTGAAGAACCAGACGAATGAAGACAGAATGTGCTTGTATTCTGCACATCTTTTTGAAGACTTTGAAGAACCAGACGAATGAAGACTAATCCTTTGAAGACTGGTGAAGATGGTGCTTGAATTTAGGGGGAGTAAAGATTTTACTGAAGCTGCTGAAGACACTTCCCCTCTTTACTGTGTGCATGATTCATCACCATGCTTGTATGTTGGGAGTTTTATTCTCTCAGAAGATTGAGGCAAGATTCCGCTGCTGCAACGCCTCTGATGTTCTAATGATTCTCTCCAAAGTCTAGCTGGCTGACTCCAAAGGTTATTTTAGCCACAATTTGCCAAAGGGGGAGATTGTTAGTGTTTTTAACCTGCAAGGTTGAGTTTATTTTAGGGTTGGCTTCATTTGTTAAAATAAGCCTTTG
Organism: Trifolium repens; assembly: GCA_030408175.1. Lineage (NCBI taxonomy): Eukaryota > Viridiplantae > Streptophyta > Magnoliopsida > Fabales > Fabaceae > Trifolium > Trifolium repens. Next base: position 38,706,632 of record CP125842.1, on the reverse strand, counting down.
GTTCAGATGTGGTGACTGATGTGCACACATATGGTACCTGAACTGAATGCCCTAAAAACGCGCTTTCAAATATTTGCGTGTGATCTTTGAAAAAGATTTGTTTTGAAACAAACATATCCACGCTAGCTTGCACGCCAAGGAACGAGCTGAAAGATTGAAAAAGATTCAGAAAAGATTTAAAAGCTGGTTTGTTACTAGAAGATTGAAAAAGATTCAAAAAGATTTAAAACAAACATATCTTTTATTAAAAGCTTAAGTTTGTTTTTTGAAGAATACAACAAACAGCTACCAGATCTCGTTCTATATAAAGGAGTGCTGAAGACATGTTTTATTCACTGAAATCAACATTCATAAATCTAGTCTTTAGGATTTCAAGTCTTTGTCCCTAGGATTTCTTGTTTCGTTTGAAACTTAAATTAGGGTTGTATTTAGCTCTTAAGCTTTTAAGCACAGAGCTGTTCCTTTCTTGGTTATAGTTTGAAACAAGATTTGGACTTTGAATCACTCAAAGCTTTGAAGCACGAGTTGGTTCTTTAGTTTAGAAGTGCGTCTCCATCATTGAGTTTGTAAAAATCCTTGTGGTTGAGCAAGGTTCTTGTGGGAACAAGATTGTAAAATTCCTTGTGGTTGAGCATGGTCCTTGCGGGGAGCAAGGTAGGATAGGCTGGGAAGTGACTTGGGGAAGTCATATCTTGTGGAGGAGCAAGGTAGAGTTACACAAGGTAGTATCTAAGCGAGAGATTGTAAACGGGGAGTTTAAGCTTTGAATTAGAGCTATCATAGTGGATTCATTCCTGGATCGGTATCCCCCAGACGTAAGTGAGTTGCACTGAACTGGGTTAACAAACTCATTGTGTTCTTTATCTTCTGCACTTTATTTTCCTTGTTCATCAAGTTATCGTATGTTTATGATGTTAGCACATTAGGCAACACATCGTATACCTAAACCCTAACATGCACCACATCACGCTGCACATCTGTAACTTGTTACTGGAATTTCAGTAACTTTCAATAGTGAGAAGTCGGTTGTTGCCCCTCTTGTGATCCGTCTGTCGGGGCCTTTGCAATATACAAGTATGATGCCACAATGTTACAAGGTGGTAAAGAGACATTTATACCCCCTTTAACCTCTGCGGACAACATCAAGGATAGTAGTAAAGTGTTGAGGAGTGGACGTATTCTCCCGACAATTGTTAAATAAAAGACGAGTACTCCCGTTACGGAGAAAATGCAAGTTCAGGACCCTAGTAAGAATAAGATTGTGGGTCAGTCTAGCGGGAGTGGTAACTGTAACAGCCCGGATTTTTAATAAAGAAAATAATAAGAAAAATTTCATTTCCTTAAAAGTGTGACTATTTTTTTTTTCTTTAAAGAATATAACTGTTTGAGATTACATATAATAATTATAAAAATGTTTCATTTAAATTACAAATCAATAAAACCCAGATTTGTTTATCCCCGCGCACGTACAAGCAACACATTGACTTCATCACTCAACTTTGGTACCTACAACCATATTTAATGTAAGGGTCAATTTCCTTATCCAAATTGAATCATGCCGAACGGAAGGTAAATGTTATAAAATAATAATCAAATACTCACCATAAAAAGTAATAAAATAAAATCGATGCCAGAAACTCTTTTTAATAACAACTTATACAAATTAATAATGCATGAAATGCAACTAGACCATGATCCGGATATCGCCCCATTTGGCACTTGGAATTTAACGCCCCAAGTAGCGTATTCGCCCCATTTGGCACCTAGAAGACAAATTGCCCCATTTGGCAGTTACTAATAAAATCGCCCCAATTGGCACATAGTAACAAATCGCCCAATTTGGCACTTGGATTTATCACCCCAAGTAGCGTACATAATCGCCCCAATTGGCACATATGACTCAACTATATGTCATGCTATACTTTATATACACACTTAATATCCACAACTGCTCAATCGCCCCAATTGGCACTTAATATACACAATTTCTCTTAAAATCATCACTACTTTCACCAAATCAAATCAAAAGCCAATCTTTCTTTCAAAATTACACCAATTAATCATTTAATCAAAAACAACAAAATATTCCAATTCACAATTAACCACATACACAACAATCACAAAATCAAATATACAATCAGCCGCACAAAAACTTATAATATAATAAAAAGATATAGAATTGTTATCAAAATAGCTCTTGTCAGTCATTTTATTACCACTACTTCTCAATGATTAAATATTAAATTATTAATCTATAACATAAACCCTATGTGCATGAGTGTATGGGGAAAAAGCCCTTACCTCAAGTGTTTTCCTTTCTTAGCACAACTCATCATTTTCGTCGCTACAACGCGCGTGTGATATCTCTTACTCTAGAGTTCGTTTGAAAGAACTGGCGGTTGGAAATGAAGAGTCACGTGTCGTGAACCCACTGTCCAAAATTGAGCACGATCTAACGGTTAACAAAGATGCAGTCGTACTTTTATGGTTATAGTTCTAGAAAAAACGAAAGTGGACTATACTATAGTTTTCACGAGAGAAATAAAACAGAATAGAAAGACAAGTAAAGGACTTACGCAAATTAGATTAGAAGAGAATGAGGCGGAAAATAAAGGTTGATAAGATGTTAAGTTGTAGAACAATAGGAGAGGTGCTGCTGAAAAATGGTGTAAGATCCTTTGATTTGGTAAATGATGCGTTGTTTGCAGTGTGAGAGAAAAAGAAAACTGCCAAATATATATGAAGAAGAGGGAGGAATATGTATCACTTCATCATGGACGATAATTCAATATGCGTTACCCTATTTTTAGCAACTAAGCCCTGTAATTCCATTGCTCTCTCTCATGATCCTTTAGTGCCTAATTAATTGCAATTATTTTGATTAAAGATTTTCCTTGTTAATAGGGAAGACACATCACATGCTGGGTGAATGTGGAGGAATTGAAGGAATTATGTGCGTGGGCATATCATTGGAGTCAAAATTGGATTGGAAGTCAAAATTGGAAACTTAAGTGGCTTTGCACATGTATGCACACGATGACAAGGCTAGCAAGGTAAGGCATGTCTTTAAATTTATTTAAATAATTCCATAACCACTAAATTAACAATTACTTAAAATAAAATATAAAAATGATTGCTCACTAAATCATCAAGTGATAAGAATAAATATGTGAAAAATAATTTGCTAATTATAGTCACATTTAAATTGGTCAAATTAAATATATTCAGTAAATAATGAAAATAAATAAAATTAAGGTTCTTATCAATTAATCAAATCTAAATTCTTAATACACAAAATAAATAGTTGAATAATTGATATGTATGTAAAATATTGGGGTGTTACATTCTTACCCCGTTATAATAGTTTAGTCCTCGAAACTAGAAAATAAATATATTAATGTAAAGTTCTTTCATAAAATCATAGTATAAAACAACTTCTTGTAAAAGATAAAGATAAACTTTTTTTTTGACACGTAATTAAAATATAAAAATAAATTTCTAGGATCTTACAGTAACTCTGAGTCTGATGAGGTTTTAAAGTTGATCAAGAGGAGCGAGTACAAAATAGTGGATCAATTGTTGCAGACTCCCTCTAAAATTTCCATGTTGTCTCTGTTGATGAATTTTGACGCCCATAGAGAGGCATTGATGAAAGTTTTGGATCAAGCCTATGTAGATCATGATGTGACCTTGGGTCAATTTGGAAGCATAGTGGGGAACGTCACTGCATCTGCATGCAACAACCTAAGCATTAGAAAGAGTGTGGCGCCCCTTCTACTTTATTCCATTTCATTTCTTTCCTTTACTTTGTTTCAATTTAGTTCCAAATGGTGTTTGTGTCAAATTCTGTCTATTTCTCATTTATAATTCAAATACACATCTTCCAAGTAGCATATTTCCTATTGAATCACAAGAAATTTAAAGATCCAAAGTTATCAAGTCTATTTCATGAATTTTTGAAGAAATGCTTAGTTTGCAGCAAATGATGTTTATCGCAAACTATAAATAATTCAATTAAATGATATTTACTAACAAAATATAAAATTAGGAAGAAAATAATAATAATAATAATAATAATAATAATAATAATTCAATTTAAACGAAATATACTCATGAAAATAGAAATAGAAACCACGATAAAAGATACATATGCATCAAAAATAGTATATAAAGACATAACAAACTAAAAAATAATAGAAGAACCTAATAAAAAATATACATGGAAAAAACTATAATCCACAAGACAAATTGGTCACAGACCAACATAAAATCAGTCCAAGAGCACGGGCCAACCACTTTCACAACCAGAAGATCAAATAAACTCAACAAATAGTTTCTAGGAACAAAATTATTTAAAGTATAGAAATCTACTTACTTGTGTAATCTACTTACAATATATTAAAAGAAACTACTATTAAAATTCAAGTTTGTCTTTATTACTTTTAACGGTGTTCCAAATTTTACGCCTTTAAATGTAATTTTAACTCTGAACTAATAAAAAAAATACAAAAAAAAAATAGGAAAGAAAAATAAGCATAAAATAAATCTTCTCATAAAAATAGCATCATAAACCACATATCTAAAAAAAAAAACACAACAAAAATAGGAAAAAAAGAAGATAAGCATCAAATAAATCTTCCCATAAAAATTTAATTAAATAAACTTACACATAAAAATATGAACAAAAATCACAATAAAAGATACGCTTCAAAAATAGTAACTTTTTTTTTAATGAAAAAATAGTAACTTGAACTAACATATACAGTAAAAACTTATATAAAAAAGTAAAATAGAATAACCTAATGAAAGAAACTACTTATTTATGAGTTTAAAAATAAAAGAACAGAAAAATAGAAACAAAAACACAATTGACCCGTTTGGATTGACTTATTTATGAGTTTAAGCGAAATAACTTATACAAATAAATAGATTTTTATGTATTATTATAAGTTTTTAAAGGTAGTTCGTGAAAACAATTTATAGAGATATAATTTTCGTTATTGAAAACTTACGAAGTAACATGCGTAAAAAAACTTATGAATTAACATAAAAGTTTATTTATAAATTATAACCATAAACTATTTTCATAAGCTTAAAAATAAGCCAAATTTAAACAGCCTCAATATATTAAAAGGTATTACTACTTAGACTGGACTAAGGCCCAAAAATAAATGGCATAGGCCCAACAGCAAGATGACCCAATCATCTAACCCATAAAATTTAAAAAGATAACTTGGCGGGAAAGCAATCCAAGGGCGACACGGCATAGGGATGGCGCCCTCGCCCTGAAAATAATTGTTGGATCAGAGACCCAACGTGTATGCATTACGTGGAAGGAGATAACCACCCCCCACCACCACGATCCTCACCGGAGTCCAAAGGCAACCGTCCATCATCACCACGTGGGAGCGGCGTTGGAAGAAAGAAACCACCATGATCATTGGGTATCCATGATCATGGTTATTGATAACTATCATTTGTAAAATCTATAAATAGGAGTGTATGCTTCATTGTAAAGGGATTGACAATTTTTTATCTCAAGAAATGCACATTTCACCTGTACGGTCCATATATTTATCACCCCCCTTATTTGTTCAACATAACATTTTGGCCCCGCTACTGAAAGACACATATCTCCATATGGCTGGAGAGAGAGACAACCATGGCCCCGCGATGACCTTAACTTATGCAGTCAATGAGATCAAACAACTGCAGGCCAAGGTAACAACCATGGACCAGGAAAAAGCCAACAAAGAAGACAATCACGAAGAGGACGAGATCAATGATTCTCAACCCTTAGCACAAGCTTTGTGGGACGCTGTTCGCTTGTTTGACAGATGTAATTTTAAAAGCAATGTGCAAGTATACACAGTCAAGTTTGCAACAAGTAATAAGAAAAAGTATCGATCCCACAAGGATTGTGATAAGGGAATTTCGTTCCAATCGTAATTCAAATAGTCTTATGTTTATGAGTGATTAACAATAAATAAATAAAAATAAGAGTAGCAATTTTGAGTAACAACAAGAATGATTAAAAAGGGTTTTCAGAAACAGTTGTGAAAGTATGTTGAAACTATGATCCATTCAAATTCGGTTTAATGTAGGTGTGTGATGTGATAAGTGAAGACAAGACTCCTGCAAGCAACTCTTTCCTTGTGGTGTATTTCTACAACGTTAAATCATACAATGTGTGATAAGATGGGTCATATGTCTAGGTCAAACTTACTTCATTGCAGTTCAGAAATCCATGGTTGTATTCCTACTATGGCCCTAAAGCTTATGTCTAAGTCTTTAAGTAGAGAATATATGTCTATACCTCACTTAACCATATTAGTTCATTAGGTCCGTTTATCATTAGATGTCTCATAACAACAAACTTGTATTCAAATCTAAGGTGATCAATTCTAGATGCAAATATATAGCAAAATAACAAATGAATTAAAGGAGTAAACATAGACACATCACATCACATGAATAACATTAAACTTTCATTAAACTTCACATAATTTCAACATCAAGAGTATTAGCTCATGGTGAGCTTGGAAACCATAACAACCAGAATAATAAGCTTACACATTAAAATAAATTCCAAATGTAAACCTATAACCGTGACGGCCTTAGAGAAGATGTCTTAAACTCCAAGATCGGCAACAGTCACGATTCCGGTAATCAGCAAGCAGCGGCGGCACACCAAGAGTGAACTTGATTTTCCTCTTTGTTCTTCACAACTGCTGAGCTCTCCAACTTTAGGGTTTTAGGCTCCTTTATGTAGCACTTTGCCTTGGATCATGGGCCTTCTCTATTGAGGATAAGACAGCCCAAAGAAATAAAGCATATTCCCCCAAATGATTAGTACGATGATAGTACATCTGCTCATGAAATCTTCCAACTGTCTTTCCTCGCGTTAGCGCTCATTATCATCATCTTCGTCTAACGTGGCGGCATTTGCTGACTTGACTGACTAGCCGCCATTCATAGTTGTACGGATTGGTAGTTTTGACTATGATTATCTCTTACATTGGCTCTTGGACCTTTTAGATGGCCCATTGGTATGTCTTGACACCAGATGACACCAGAACTACTCTTTTCCATGATGAACTAACATATTATTCCTAAGTACATACTAGACTCACAAAAGCATTAAAATAAACCTAAATATTAAATGCAAACCATATTAGCAGGCAATAAATCAAGTGTCAAAGGCCTAATTATACTCACAAAATATGAGTTTTCACACCCCCAAACTTGAATCATTGTCTGTCCTCAGGTAATGCGGTAGAAAGCAAATAAATCAACAAGTTACTCATTCTATTGACATGACAATGGCACATTCAGAGCATAAGCTTCAAGCTTTAGATTGTATTTCAAAGATTGGCATAACTCTTGTACTTCAGTCATCATTAATAACCATGCGTGTGTGTGTATACTGTTTCCTACTGTCAACCAAAGTCATGACTAAATCCTTCTCTAAATCTACACAATCAAGACACTAAGCTATCATTTTTCTTTCCTACACTTCAGAGTTTGGGTTCAGCTTTCAGCAAGGAGGGGGAGTTATTCTTTTCATGTTTTCGCAGGCTTTTTGATCATTATATGCAGGGACACTACTTAGGTTCATTAATTTTATGCTTTAGGTGCTACTCTACCTTTTCACCTGACGGGATCTCACGTGTAATGAGTCCAACCTGTTACTCCGAGTAGAGTACCCTACACAGCATTTGTTCCCCGATTTTGGTAACAAGAACCCTTAATTATGTCCTTTCAGTTTCAGGCACAAGGACTTATTCAATTTTTTTTTTTACACATTTATGTAGTACCCCATCAATTTTTTTTATCTAGCCATGCTTATTCAATCTTCTCCTAACTCTTTCCCCCAAACTTGAGCTTAATCATTCCCTTAATTGTAGTCCATACTCAGATAACTTAGGGTAGTGACTGTGTATTCTAAAGACCTATCTAATCAATTCCAAGGTCAACAAATATCAACAGTTGTGCATTAATGTGCAGAGCTTATCAAATCAAACATCAAAACAAGAATTCCCAAAAATTTCACCAATCCTAGACTACATTCACTTATGAACTTAAAACTCCATTGCATGTCAAGAGAATGTTTATCATGTCAACTTAAATGCGATCTGACTCTCTAACAAACATACACTAAGCAGACTCAATTTATTATTCCACTCCCCCAAACTTAAACTAAATAGTGTCCCCGCTGTGACAAGGGAAAGGCAACAACAGACAAGACAGACACATACTAAAAACTTAAAAACAGAAAATAAAAGACAGGTGTCATACCCCAATTTTTAACCTAAGATCCCATATCATATTCTCATTATTCATTTTATGCACCACTAACAAAAATCCAAAAAAAATGTTAATTTATTTAAATTTGTTATTATTATTAACTTTATTGAAAATCCAAAAATATGTCTAATTAGGTAAGTTCTTATTTTATTTGAAAACAACCAAAAATATGTTGAATATGTATTTTTTCTTTCTATCATTATCATATATCATTATTATCGTTTATTATTAATTTATTTTAATTTTTATATTATTATATTACTATTAAAATAAAACACAAAAAAATATATATAAAAAGGAAAAATGATGCAGCACGTGCATCTTCTCCCCCACTCTCTTTCTTTTCTCCTTTTTTGTTTGTTTGTTTGTTATTATTATTATTGTTATTAAAAAATAAAAAAAGGAGAACAACAAATAAGTAACAACAACATGCTTCTTCTTTCCCAAGGGTAACATAAATGAGATAGCAGCAGTCTAGCCCCCTGTCCATTTACTTCTTGGTCTGTAAAAGATTTGACACAACCACCTGCAGCAGACATTCATTCAATTCTTTCATTACTCAAGCCAACCAACTTTGATCCAAAGCCTCTATAAGAACATAAGAGAAAAATAGAAAAATGGGAGGAAGGAAAAAAAAAAGAGCAAGAAACAATACAACATAACAATAGCAAATTTCTTTTCAAAACAGAACCACTACTGTTGAACACCATATATGCGCCTCCCTCCACCACTCCACACTTCCATCATTAATCATCACCATCAACACTATATCTCCACCATTTATCACCTCCAAATATCTTCTTCAAATCACCACCAAACATAAACTAGCAAGTAAAAATCCAAAGAAGCAAAAACATCATCACAACAACCCACCACAACCATTTTCCATCAATAGATCTCATGTAAACCAAAATAAAACAACAACAATAGCGTAAAAACAACAGAAACAGATCGAAGGAGAAGAGGCTTTCGCCGCTGTCACCGAAACAGCCGCACAACATCGCCGCAGTTATCATCTCTGGTCGATTATCTTTCTCCGCCGTCCACCGCCATCGTCCCTCTTTTCTCACCGTCACTCTTTTTTCCTCTCGCGTGCGTTTCTGCGTTTGGTTTGTTCCTGCTTCAAGATTTTCACTTGTGTCCATCATGTTTCCCTTTTTACTTATTAGCATTTTTTTATTATTATTTACTTTATTTTATTTAATTATTGTGATTTAGAATGTATTTAGGGATCAATGTAAATATAAATGAGAATCCTGCATTGCATGCATATTTATTTATTCCGCTTTATGTCAATAAACGAAAACATAAAAAATAATAGCGTAGTAACTCCAAAGAAAAGGGGTCCTTCATCTTGATCTAATATCATTATGAAATCCCTCGCGTTTAGTTTATTTTATCACGCTTAGGTTTTTAGAATAACAAAAAAATCACAAAAACATTCAAATATTAAATATCTTATCAAAAATACTTTTTATTATTAAACCTTGAATTTCAAACCAAGTGATTCCGTCTTTTTTTATTTAAAATCAAACTTCAATCAATTTTAATCATATTTAGACTCTTTTTTTTCACAATTTAAAATCAACCAACATCACACTTCATTTTTCTATGCCATTTCGTTCTCTTACATTTTCTAAAAACTTTTTTTTTAAAACTTTAAAATCAATCAAACAAATCACTCGGCTTTTTACCCCGAACTACGGGATTTTGATCCCTCAAGGGTACGTAGTGCAAAAGACTTCACATCTTCCCAAATCAAATAAAAAAACAAAAACATTTTCCATTTTCCGTTTTATTCATCACCTTAACTTTTCTCATTAGTAGAAAGATAAATAAAAACAAGAGGTTCCTATAGAGTACTATAGACGCTTAGGGTGCTAATACCTTCCCTTAACGTAACCAACCCCCGAACCTTTAATCTCATAAAAATAGGGTTTATTCGAACTTTTCCCATTTTCCTTAGAAAAATAAAAGCTAGGTGGTGAACCATAAAATTGTGAGTCAAATCTAATCAATAGTTTGATATTCAAAAATCACCGCGACAGAAATGGGGACTTCATTGGGGATTCCCCTAAAGAGAGTTGAGCCTTACTTGTTTAATATTATTTTTGGTGCTATTATTTTTGCTTATGTATGTAAACTTTTGCTCGGGTCTTTTGAGTGGTGAGATAAGTCCTGTGCCCGGGCTTGAGTGAAACAATAAGATAGGATGGTGGTTTAATCAAAGTGACATGCCCGGAGTAGTCTCGACCATGCATCACATGTGATACAACCCCACTCAGCTGAGGCCTCGTGACGGTGATATTCGGTTGGCACGAGTAGTGGTGTTGGCGTTATTACTGCAATATGACTGTCCGACGACGCTGTGGACCTTTGGAGTTACCTTTAACCCATCTTGACTCTTAGGACGTAGTGTGGTGGCTGGTCAAGAGTAGTCTTGAATTGGTCGACATGCGAAATTACACTCAAACGAGATTGTCTTGTGGATATTATTGGACCGAGAGTAGTCTTGTAAGCCGGTAATATCCAGAAGATGGTTGATAACTTTGGGAACTTTGTAGAACCCGTGATGCAGGTACAAATTAAACCATAGTCTTTACCATGTGGGTGGTTCTTACCCTTAACTCCATCATTGTATACCTTAACCCCACCATGTTTTTAGCATAATCATGCATACATGCACTCATTCATAAAAAATTTCCATCCAATATCAATGGACTTAAACAAGTTTTCTAAACATCGTAGATATGGTTTTTTTAAAAAGAAACACACAAAAAAAGGGAAAAAGAGAATTATTTTGTAATTTTTTGATTATCAAGTGTAATGAATGTTCTCTACAATGGTTACAATTAATTTATAAGTCTTTCGATAAAAAAAAACTTTGCATATTTTAGCATAAACATAACATGCATCAAACTGCATTCATAAGTTTCAAAATCGAGTCTCATATCTTCTTCTCTCTCTGCTCATTCAAAGGAAAAGTAGCCTGACGTATTCATTACAAGTCTACCCGCATCTACAACACTCGTGCCAACTTAAGGAAAAAAATGGATCATCTTGAGCAAGAGAATCAGGCACTCCGTGAAGAAGTAACGTCTATACAAGCTGAGATAGAGAAGCTAACTGTTATGATGACTACTGTCTTGGCCGCTCAGGCATCGGTCCCTCATCTCACCAACACTTCTTTGGTTCAGCCGACTTCAACTGTGCTAACTAACACTCCTCAGTTTACTATGCCTGAAGGTTACCCATGGGGCATGCCGCTACATGTGTCCAGCGAAGGATTCCGTCCTGTGTTTTCTGGAATTCAAGCCTCTTTTGCACAACAGGCAGTGTCGGTTCCTCCACCTGTCCTATCATTTCCTCAAGCTACAATGACTTATTCAGCACCCCTTGTCCACACCATTCAGCAAGATCAGGGACCTATCTTTTGTACTGAAAGTGTAGAAACATTTGATAGGGTGGATGACTTACAAGACAAATACAATGAAATGCAACGAGAGATGAGGGCTCTCCGTGGAAAGGAATTGTTTGGTCAAAGTGCGCATGAACTCTGTCTGGTTCCCAATGTTATAATTCCGCACAAATTCAAGGTCCCTGATTTTGAGAAATATAAAGGAAGTACATGCCCAAGAGCCCATCTAGTGATGTATGCTAGAAAGATGTCGCCACAGACTGACAACGACAAGTTGCTCATCTACTACTTTCAAGACAGCTTGACTGGTGCCGCATTGAGGTGGTATATGGACCTTGATTATGCTGTGCCTTTATGGCCAGTGCCTTTATTCGACAATAAAACTACGATTCTTACTTAGCCCCAGATAGGGATGAGTTACAGGCCTTGACTCAAAAGGAGAATGAATCTTTCAAAGAGTATGCTCAAAGGTGGAGAGAACTTGCTGCACAGATCCGCCCACCTTTGGAAGAAAAAGAGTTGTGCAATTTGTTTCTCAATACTCTCAGCCCATTCTATTACAAGAAGATGGTTGCCAGTGCACCAATTTTTTTTACTAAAATGGTGGGAATGGGGATGCGTCATGAAGAAGGAGTCCGAGAAGGGCGTTTAACGAAGGAAAGTGGCCCAGCTAGTAATTCAAAGAAATTTGGCAATAATTTTTCGAGAAAGAAATAATCAGAGGTTTGCATGGTAACCCATGGAAAGCCCCAATCGGGATACCCGGTCTACCCACATGTCGCAGCTGTCTCGCCCATTCCTCAAAACCCACCTTACCAACCACAAAGACCTCCATCACACTATCCACCATTATACCAACAAACATACCCTCAATAACCTTACCCCCAACAACCATAAATTCGCCCATCAACGCCTCAACAACGCTTCAACCAACCTAATCCCACTCAAAGAATCCAATCCTTTGACCCTATACCCATGAATTACTGTAACATCCCAACATTTAATTAATAGAGGAATGTTAATTAAATTAATATTATTGGAACTTAATTAGAAATTAAGTGATTAAATCTATCCTAACAATTAATTTTGTGCTTGCCACCAAGACACAAGAGAATGGAAGTCAGATTCCTCTACTAACTTCCTCCTTCTCCCAAGCCTCCCTCTTTACTCCAGCAAACCCCCATCCATTCTAATCTTTCTATTTATACACCAAGACCAAATGTTCCACAACTTATTCATTTTATTTCTCTGTGAAAAGAAACAGAACCTTGCTTCCTTTCCCTCCACTCTCACGCCACTCATCATCAACAACCACCTTCATAATTCTTCCTTCTCAAATCAAAAATGCAAGTTGAGATTTGGGTGTGTTAGACCATGAGCTTCATAATAATGGTAAGTTCAATCTCAAATTTCGTAATCCCTCTCCAACCCCAAATTTTGTTTTGGATTGCATGTATCTCTTATGAACTTAAGGTGATGATTTTGTGTTCATGGAGTCAAGAAATAAAGGAGTTCAAGGTTATGGACCAAAAGAGCATTTAGGGGTAAGCTTAGTTGTTCCTTTTTCCTTTCATTTCTCTTCCCAATTTCGTGCTTAATTCTCAAGTCTAAACCCTAATTTAATGTTGCATGAGAGCTGGTAGTGTCCAAGAACCCATGGATAAAGATTATGAGTTCAATTCGGAAGAAAGTTATTAATCCCGTAATGGGAACAGAGCCCTTAGTAAAACGGTAATTACTCTCTCCTCATAACTCCGATTGAAACGATTCCTTTTTCTATAGATAGCTAACAAAATCCCCTTCGTTTTGAATACAAACGTCGTAGGTTTTGGCTTAAAATTGAAGTCTGTAGAGCATTTTGAAGTTGGAGGTCTGAAGCTGAGTTGTGCTGGAAATTCTGGTGCACGCGCCGTGGCGAGTACAGAGCTCGCCCAGCGAGCCTCTCAGGGTAGAAATGCTCTATAAGTGTGAAAATTTGATGCTAGGGTATTGGAGGCTTTATTGGGGACTCCTTGAAGTAACCGGAATTGATCTCAAAGTCATAGGGAACACGCAGAGTCAGAATTAAGCTTCGTTTTCCAGGTGGGTTCTTTAGGATAGTTTAGTTAGTTTCCCTACTTCAAGAAATTTGCATGTTAACTTAGGGAGAATTAGGAAAAGTTGTGTGAGGGAAATTAACTCCCAAATTTCCCTCTATTCTATTTTATATTATGTGTTTTACATTACTGCACTGACTTAAATGAGGATTGTAGGTGTTTCTTTTGAAAATTATGATAATTGCAAAACAGGGTATTTTCTGCATGAACTCGCCAAAGCGAGTAGCTGGCGAGCATTCATGGGGAGCAGGGTTCTGGGCTGATGATACTCGCCATGGCGAGCTTCTGCTCGCCACAGCGAGTTGATTTAGGTCAGGACCTATAATCTCGCCATGTCGAGCTGGTGACTCGCCATAGCGAGCTCATACAGAACTGACCTGCATTTTCTTTTTCTAACAAAGTCTTACACACTCGTTTTATATCGTCATCAGAGTCAGATAGTTTGCAGTAATATAATTAATATAATGTCAAACAGGATGTTAATCACAGATGACCTTAGGGTATAACCTAGAATTAAATTAGGTTGTATGTTCCCCGGGTTTGGGATATTGATGGTAGTATGAACAATATTAGTTACAGTCACTTAGGAGCGATTCTGAATTGTCGCAAATGGATTTCCCAATGGGAATATCCACCAGATTATGTATTGTGAGTTGTATGCTGTGAACGGATCAATCGACGGACAAGGCGGGCCTCCGAGACATGCTCACCTCGGAGAATCCTTGCGGTTAAAATGAATAAGAGTTATTTCTGTGTTACACCTTTACTTTCAGCTTTATGTTATGATTATGTATATGTTAGTATGATATGACTGTTTAGGATTCCCCGGTGTAGTCACCATTAGGAGGGTAGTAGGACTCACTTGGTCTTAGTAGTCTCACCTCATTCCAAATCAATTTTTTTAAGGTAGACAGGTTAACTGGAGCAAGGACCGGGATGGAGCTGATGATTGGATTTGAGCTTGGATCATCGCATTAGACGATTTTAGTCTTCCCTTGTTTTAGTTATCTATATATTTGATTTAAGAAATTCTTGTAACTCAATTGTTTAAACTCGTTAATTTTATGTACTCAGAACCATTTATTTATGTCTTGACTAAATATTCTAGATATTTTAGTTGGGGCGTTATAATTGGTATCAGAGCAGGTCGATCTAGTATCGGACCTTGCCATGAGTCATTCCAACTCTTCCTAAGTAATGCAGACCCTTTGGATCTGAACTGTTTACGCTGAAACCATCGCGTGCAGAGCCTGATCAACTCAGTATTGTGTATGGTAGGCAGGGTATTATGGTTGAGAACTGAAGTGGACTCTGAAATTCCAGCATTAAGAATCGTAGTGAAGATGCAAGCGAGGAGCAATCGTTGAAGAAATTTCTTATAAGAGAATAATGGAACAGTGGTAAATGGTGCCACAGGAGTAAGTTGTGTATACAAGCAAGGAATGCAAGTGTATCATTATACTGAAGTATGTAGAACACAACAGTATTCAACTGACACTGTGTGTCAGGTAAACTTCCTGAACCTATAAGTAACCTTGTCCTGGCGAGAGCCTAAACTTAGCCAAGTTTGTGAACCAATCAACACCCAAGAACAGTAGGCAGTAAACCAAAACTGATCCTAAATTCAAGTTAGTATATGACTGGGAGTTATGGGTGTTGTGCAAAGTAGAAAATTGGGCGAACCACAGAATTATTCTTTTACACTCGGTCTAACTCGCTTAGCGAGCAACTGCGCGTTGCAACGAGCTTAGCAGGCTGCTGCTACTGCATATGCCATCTTGTTCCCTACTCATTTATTTTAATCATGGTGAGCAGTCTCAAGCCCTCATTTATGTTCTTACCATTCCATCTTTTAGAATTTCAGTGTAATTGATCCTAAGCCAACCTGTACATCTAGGGATTGTTGAGGAAATACATTTGGAGGTAACGATAGAAGTTAAGTTCAAACAAGAAACTGGAATGAGTAAACCCGTCCTAATATAAATCGATTATACTGGAATCACTGGGACTTAGCCGTAATTAGTTTAACAAATTAGAACCCATATTATCCGTATCCATATCCAAGATAGCACCTTAAGATCAGACCACTCTTATGCCTCCAAGTTAGAAACCCTGTGTAGAGAACCAAATAGATATCCTTGACATAGAAATTTCAAATCGAACTACCTAAGCTAGAAAAACCAAATTAGGACGCAAGTACATTCCAATATTTCTTCAAAGTCACCTTATTAGACTTCCCACTAGAATGCCCTTAACTAAGTTACTTCGACCCTTCAACTCGTAACAACAATCCTACCTCACTATTAAGAGTCAAGGTTCATTTAGTACGACAATTAGGAATTACCTTTTTAACTACACCAGTCTTTAGCAGTAGACCTATATATATATATACTAGATTAACAGTTAGGAGTCCTTATATCATCATGGGAACCTAGTAAAAATTCCTGGAACATTATCACCGAATAGTTTAGCAACCAAACCAATAATAGAACCTTGTCACATAAGTAAAACCTTGACTCAAATCAAAGCTGAATTCTTCCTTAGCGATACCGTCACCTAAATAGGTTTATTAAAGACCGTCGAATTAAGCATCCATAAACTAGTAACCCAGCACTTCTGACCAGTTAATTACCTCGATAACAATAGCGGAATCTAAGCACCTATACCTTAATATTTTCTTATCGCAAAAACCTATTAAGTGAACACTTAAGATAACTACCTTTAGATGTCAGTAAATAGGACCAGCCTATCATCAGATACCAGTAGTCGCACCAGACCCTTGTAGGTTAAGTTTTAACTAGTGTAACAGTTAAGGATTACCGTTAGCACAATCAGTCGCCAAAGTCAATCCGTAGTTGCCTTGCCATTAGATGGCTTAGAGCCCGGAAACTCAGTTCCATGATTAAGTTGACCATTCAAAGTACGAAGCAAATATTAGTGCCAGACAATAGAAGGCACAACTTGATAAGGTTAACATAACAAGGGACAGTACAGATAGCATCAACCACCTAGATCAACCCTTTAGGTATATGTTAGATATCCAGACATAGGTAACTAAGTTTGACCTTAGTCTTAGCCACCGACGCCCCCGAATATTCAGACCTCCCAGCTATGAGACTAATAGGATCAGTTAAACCTACCGGTGAGAACTTGCCAGCAAAGAACGAGAGTGAAAACCTAGTTGTCCTAATCCGAGAGGATTGGTAGAAGGAATAGAGTTATGGATCGTAAGATTGAATTCAGTAGAAGACAAAACTTCTTTAGCCTTTCATTCATAAGGATCCTCCTTCAGCCGTTCGTCAAACTAAGCGCTGTTCAATTCGACGTTCACCAGTCTTGGAACACCAAGAACATGTGAACTATTTAACTTGTCTGATCACGCCTCAGATGAAAAAATTCTTCTCGTGCCTTAATGAATTGTCAACCACGTGTAAATGCCTAAATTCAATTAGGATGCAAACTTTTCAAATTTCTTGAAGCCAATTAGTTACATTAATAGTGATTAATTTCACAGTTAAGTAACCGCATCAAGTGTTTTTCAGTTGTGTTATCATTAGCTACAACCTATTAGCGGAAGTTAATTATTCTTGAGAAGGTCAAGAATAATTTTAGTTCCATTTCCTACTCGTTGGTTGATCTGTCAATCAACATCCGTAACTGTTCTGATATAAATGACCTAGCTCAGTATTAGAAAATCATTTCAAACTTCGTGCACTTGAAACTTGTAATCAGTCCTTCAATATAATAAATTTTTTATCTTTTGTAGCCTTATCAGCAAAATTCAGAACTAAGCTGAATCATTTTCAATTCAGTGGGATTAAGTCATACAAGTGAAATCAGTGTTGAGGATTCAAACCTGCTAGCTCCGTGCTCCTAACCATGTAAGATCAGTGTGTTAACCTTGAGTGTCTCTTCTCGAACATTTCAACCTTCCAGAATTCAATTCCTGTAACCACGTGAGATCAAGTGCTGAAACCCGAACGCCTGAACCAGAACATCCCAATTCCAAGTCTAGTTGGCAATAATTAGTTAGTATAAGTGTAAGAGTTAATTACTCGATTGGAGTAATATACCATTCTCATTGGAAACCCTTTCTTATCCTTAGTGATCTGTTAAGACAAGCCAATAAGCCATCCTAAGACAAACAAATCGATTCAGCCTCAGCAATACAAGCTCAAATCCTACGCACTCAGTTGGCCAAGTTTAGACCTGATTGCTCTAGCCAAGTTTCCATACATTAGTACCGATGAAGAAATTCAAGCAAGGTTAACCATTTGAAGGTGGAAAAACACAAGAAGGGGGGGGGGGGGGGGGGGGGGTTGAATTGTGTTTTAGAAAATTAAAACTTTTTGGTTCTTAAGGGATTATATGCAGCGGATTTAAAACAAATTCAAGGAGATGCTGAGAGAGAGAAAGATAGACACACAGATTTATCCTGGTTCCCTTCACAAATTGAAGGTACGTCCAGTCCCCTTGTTTTCAACAAGAGCTTTTCACTATAATCTTCACAAGATTACACTTTGCTCAAGCACACTTGCAAGAGACTTCTCAAATGCTCAAGTTACAATTAACAAGAGACTTCTCAAACAAACTTAAAAACTAAGAATGAATGTTTTGGGACACTTGATATACTATCAGAGGTGTTTACAAAATACAACTCAAATTGTTCTAAGACTTAGAATGACAGATTGAAATTATGATGTCAGAATGCTTGTTAGCCTTTGAACGTAGTAATGGAATAGTGTTAATAGAACAGTAGTCATATCTTCCTTATGAGTCTTCTATTTATACTTGGAGGAAGATTGATGACCGTTGCAGAGAGAGATGCGCCAGCTGGAAAATACTCGTACAATTGTAATAGCTGTAGTTGCCTTCTTTGGCAAAGATATCGCATTCCACTACCTTGCTATTTGAATTATCACTCATCCATTTTGAGTAATAATAGTACAATAGTACGATCCTCAAATGCGCTCCACATATGGATAAGGTTGACGTTGTACTAACGAATAATCCTTCCTGTGGACGTGACAGAGCCTTGAAGTAGATTGTTCTTCAATCATTGGTTCTGATTATGTCAGTTCTTGAGTGACGTAAATTCCTTTTGCTTCGGATGCTGGTGTCATAGCTTCTTGAGGTTTTGTAGCTTCTGAGTCCTTGAGAACCTTCATTTGTCCTCAGAAGCACTTCCTTTACCAACACAAATTTTAAGCTTCTGATGGACTGTTTAGTTCTTTCAGAGCTTGTTTTAACTGGCCTCTCTGCTATTATTCGTAGTGCTTCTGCATGAATTTTAACTTGTAATTCTGCACACTAGAATAATCATTAGTAATTCCAATTGTAATTTTAATACTTTGTTATCATCAAAACCACTTAAAACATTAGAGGTTCATGTCAGACCCACTTTGTTCCAACAATCTCCCCCTTTTTGATGATGACAAACTAAAGCATTAAAATTCAATTGTTGTTGATTTAATTCAATTATGTTGACTTCAGGTTTCAAGGTTTGCAATCTCCCCCTGAGTCTGATAATCCATAAGGGTAGGTTTGTAAGCTCCCCCTAAGTCTTATCCATAATTAATTAAAACAGTTTAAGAGTCAATTTGTTAACCTGAAATAGATTTTCATATTTAACTCTCAGAAGCATAGTTTTGTAAGCTTTGCTTCTTAGAGTCTGATAATGCTCAGAAGCGGTTTGCAAGCTCTTCTGACATTGTCTATGAACTTTATTTCAGGTTCTCAAATTTTCTCCCCTTTCAATAATCGTTCAGAATGAGAAAGAATCATAAGGGATAAATATTGATTCATAATGCATTTAACATATTGATTCATAATGCATTACAGTTTCAGATTGAGCAGTATATGAATGAATCAACATTAATTTTAACGCTACTCTTACTCCCCCTTTTGGCATCAGTCAAAAAGACACAGAAAACCAAGCAGTCAAAGCGCCAATCAAGGTAGTCAAGTCAAGAAGGCAGTGACAACCAAACGCATTCAATGAATGGCATTGATTATCCTACTGACAAGATATCTTGAAGGTACTATAACTAAAGGATGATTCCTCTCATTTTACTCATTCAGAGTAATCAAGTAATATCCAAAAAAAATACAATGGAAAGGCAGGTTACCAAGGATGCTTCAGGCTCAAAAGGAAAGAGCAAGAAGGAAGCAGAGCCCTGGCGCTGCGAAGAAAACAGGCGACGATATGAGAGAAACAAGGAAGAACTTATTTTAACAGAGTCAGAGGAAGAAGAATTGGGCTCTGATTTGGAAGAGTTCTTATGGACATATGAAGATAATCTAGCAGATTATCCAGCTGAGGTTCAGAAGCTTGCTGATGAAGCACTATCTCTTCTCAAAGAGAAACTGAAGAGTGTAGAATCAGAGGCTTCAAAATCTAAGCCTTAGGCTAGATGCAATCATATGTAATAAAGAATCTTTCTATTAATAATAAAAGTTGTTCCTCTACCTATCTCTTTCTTTTAAGCTTGCTTTCTTTTTATATACCACATTGTTATTGTCAGAACACCAGTTACCAGACACGCCTCATTCGGTATTGGTGCCCCGTTGTTAAACAGGCTTTAATACTAAGAAGCTATTTCATGAGTAAACAGGAGTACTGATGAGAGGGACTCTTAGGTTTTGAAAATCCTAGGCTTATTAGTTTAAAAACTAAGATGCTCTTCAGCATCTTTCACTAGAGTCAGAATTCTCAAGAGTACCAGACAATATCATGGTATATAGAAAAGTTAAATTTTGAAAAACAAATATAAAACAACCATATAAGCAAATAATAAACACACAAATATGGATAATAAAGACTTTGAATTCAAAAGATAAAAAATTATCCAAAGTTACATAAGAACCATAAATAAGAACAATAACAATAAACAAAGTTATGTGCACAAATAGAGGTTATGGCTTCTTAATATCCTTAATAGCTTGCAGAAGGGTTGCCATCATTTCATCCATTTTTCTGCGTGTGTTTTCCTCAGAAGCAGTAATGTCAGCCCTAAAGTCTGCCCTTAAATCTGCTCGTAGATCCGTTCTGAGGTCAATCCTGAGTTCATCTATCTCATTCCTGATTTCTTCAGCTAAATCAGTTCTGATAGAATCCAATTCCTTTTGAACAGCAGGATCAATATTTGACGATGGAGAACCCTTTTCTTTCTTGGGAGAGATAGGAGGAGTTGTATCAACAATAGCCTTTTTACCCTTATCAGATTCTTCAATTATAGGAGACTGATCAGCCATAACAGTGTCTCCTTGTTCAAATACTGTTATGAACTCTTGCATTTGAAGTTTTTCTGCTACTGCTTGATCAGATAAAATCTTGTTTGTCTCAACAGTGGCAATGTGAGTTCCCATTTCAATTGCCACTCTGAGAGCTTCTTGAACAGCTAGCCTTTTATACTCAATCTCTTCTAGTCTTTTCTTCTCAACTTCAGCAGCTATCCGAGCCTGCTCATTATCATGGTTGTAAGATGTGAGCCTTGGAGCGTTTAGCTTCTCAACAATTTCAAACAATTCCCGTACAGTGTTTGCTCCTCTACCCTTAATTTTATCCTTCAGATGAGTGCTGAGAATCCTTAAAGATTTACCAAATAAGTACTCTAATTCCCTGACATCAGCATCTATATCAGAAGGGAAGATAAGAGCTTCTTCCTCTCTTTGTTTGAACCTCTTAAGTCTAATACCTATAGCATTATATAGCAGCTCAAGATTTGGTTCAGAGTCAGAATTGAAAAAGGGTAAGGATGGGTCAAAAGGAATGGTTGGTTCAGGTTGTTTACGTTTGAGGTTTATGATTTTTATTTTACTGAGATTTGGAGGTATGATATCATCATCAAGATTGATGGAATCCTTGAATATTTGATGTTCAGCCTCAGTGATGTGTTTGAAAATCTCAAGAACCTCTTCTAGAACTAGAGGTTTGTTGAGTGGACCATAGACAGGTGGTGGAGAAAGTGAAGGAGATGATTCATTAGAGTATACTTCAGGTGGAGGTGATTGATGTTGTTGTTCAGTCATGACATTGATAGGTGATGAATGAGGTGATTTTTGTTGTTCTTCAGAATGAGCAATTGACTCATTCTGAATAGGGGTGAATGTAGGTGGATTCACATGTGAGATGTGATCAAGTGAGGGAGGGGGTGTGTGAATGACCTGTGTGTTTTGTGTTTCATGGACGGGTGAATTATTTGTGAGATTCATGGATGGAAATTGAGGTGGTGAATTTGGGTTTGAGTTGGTAAATGCAACACCACACATGTGTTGTTCAAGATGTTCTAGGACAGAATCTTGATTTGTGGGTTGATTGAGAATGGTGGTGTCTACATAGATAGTAGGTTCTTCATCAGAAGAGAGATGAATGGGCTTTATGGTGGTTTTCTTTGTGGTTTTCTTGAAAGAGGTTCTCTTTGGTGTAAGAGTTTTCTTTTGTTTTAAGTTAGATTCTCTGATGAGTGTAGCAATTAACTCATCAGAGGCAGTGCTGGTATCTGATGAAGATGATGATGATAGTTTGACAGATGGTAAAACTACACTAAGAGGTACAGTGTAGTCTATGGGTTGAGTTTGATTAGGTACAGTGTTAGATGAAGGAGGTTGAGAAGTAGATGGTTTAGCAATAGAGGGTTGAGGTTCAGAACCAATAACCTGAGCTACAGGAATGCTAGAAGTATTAGATTCAGAGATCTTACCTTTTGGTTTAGAGGCTCTGACTTTTAATTTCTTTGCAGGCTTAGCAAGGTTCTGATCTTCCTCAGAAGCTGAAGGCCTATCATGCCTTTTCTTTGTCCATTTTTCCTTCTGAACATCCTCAGTCATCATATCTCCAGCACCTTCCTCAATCTCATCAGCACTAATATGCCCTTGATCATCAGAGCCTTCATCAATCATTTCTTGCTCAGTAGTTCTTGGCTTTCTTCTGTTTCTTGTAATTTCTCTTGGTCCCTTGAAGATATCCCAATTAGGAACACTTACAACCATTTTCCTGGGAACACTTACTCCAGTGTCTCTTCTCACTGACTCAAGGAAGTTCTTAATCACCTCATCATTATCATGTTCTGAGATGGTGGGAAACCCATCACACCAGAAGTACTTCTCGTACACTTGTTGTAGAGGTGATTTTACTGAAATGATTTCTTCCTTGGTCTTTCTCTTCATGTGAACCAAAACTGATGCATCATACTTAGCAGTTTGAAAAACTCTAAGCTTCTCTTTGGCACTCACAATATCTGTGAGTTTGGTTTGCCTTATCAGTTCTGAAATCAATCTTGGATGATGAATGACTGATGGTATTTTTGTTCTGCCCTCATTGATGGTAAGACACATGTGATCAAACAGTATCTTGGCCAAATTGACTTTCACTCTCTTGAATAAGAACCAAATGAAATGTCTGTGAGGAATGGAGATGGTATCCAATCCACCTTTTCTGGTGAAGATGGTAGATAAACACATTCTGAAAGCAAATTCAAATGTGTGCTTCATGTTCATGATTTTTCCAAAATCCTTTTTGGAGCATCCAGATTTGAAGAGGTCCTGATGAATTGAATCCAAATACTTGCTTTTCTTATCATACACTTCTATATCTTCTCCTTTGTTGTCTAAACCCAGAATCTTAGCAATGTGTGCCTGAGTTATCACGACATTGATTCCCAAAATGTTTGACCTAATTTCCCTTCCTCTATAAGGTTTAAGACCAAGTTCCTTTCTTGTTTTCCCTCGTAATTCCTTGTTCTTCTCAACCATATCCTTGTATTCTTTATCAGCACTTTCCCTATCGTACACTTTAGCCTTCTGCCAGAAGTACTTCACTATGTCGTAGTATACGAAGCCATTGAGCATTTCGAAGTAGTTTTGCCATTTTTGATTGTCAAACAAGTATTGAATGTCTATACCATTTGCTTTCAAACTCTCAAAATCAACGAACTTTTCAGTGAAGAAATCATAAGCATCTGGGCCAGCGTCAGTAGTATGATGTTCGTAGACGATATCAGAGTTAAGATCAATGATAGGTGGTAGAGAAGGATTATAGGGTTCTTGGATGATTTCGTTTGATGAACGAGCAGCCATTGTTTCAGAGAATTAAGAAGATGAAGATTGGGATTTTTCTGTAAGGTCAAGGGTTGTGTAGGTAGTGATTGCGTTTAAAAAGTTGTGCAAACATTGGGAGGGAGCGCGAGCAGTTTTAAAAAATTAAATAATATACTTAACTGCCATAATCATCATTAACTGTTCTCTGCCCGTCAGGATCTGGACACGTGTTGAAAGAGTTTAATCATAGCTGACGCGTGTATTGACAACTGTTGTACACTTAATAGTACTGAACGTTTCATTTCCAAAAGTTCAGAACTACAATCATTCGTGTATGACCCTTCAGAACCTACTGCCCTTCAGAACCCGTATTATTTAGAGCTTCTCGAAAGAGACTCGAAATTATAAGAGGTTCTGATTGAGCTTCAGATGCTAATTCTATTCTACTTCTCAGAGCTAATTTTCTTCAGAGATATAGTGCATGTTCAAATTCTTTTTGATAAAATCAAATCTTTCAATTGCTAAAGGTTTAGTAAATATGTCAGCCCATTGATGTTCAGTATCAATGAATTGAATATTTATTGTACCTTTTTGAACATGATCTCTTATAAAATGATGTTTTATTTCAATATGTTTAGCTCTAGAGTGTAGAATAGGGTTCTTAGACAAATGAATAGCAGCAGTATTGTCACAATATAGTGGAATACTACTTTCAGCTATGTTATAATCTTCCAACTGATATTTCATCCAGAGAAGCTGTGTGCAGCATTTAGCAGCTGAGATGTATTCTGCTTCTGCTGTAGACAAAGCAATGGTTGTTTGTCTCTTGCTAGCCCAAGATATGAGATTCTCACCAATGAATTGGCAATTTCCACTAGTGGATTTTCTCTCAATCTTATCACCAGCATAGTCAGCATCACAGAATCCAACTAGCTTACTATCTAGGGATTTTTGATAAAGAAGTCCTAGATTAGTTGTTCCTTTCAGATATCTAAAGATCCTCTTAACAGCAGTTAAGTGAGGTTCTCTAGGATCTGACTGGAATCTAGCACACAGGCATACACTATATAAAATATCAGGTCTAGATGCTGTAAGGTAGAGTAAAGAACCAATCATACCTCGATACAGCTTCTGATCTACTTTGCTTCCAATCTCTTCCTTGCTTAGGCTGCTTGTAGGGTGCATGGGTGTAGACATTATCTTGCAGTCATCAAGGTTGAACTTCTTCAGAAGCTCTTTAGTATATTTGCTTTGATGAATGTAAGTGCCATCTTTTCCTTGATTAATTTGGATTCCAAGGAAGAACTTCAATTCACCCATCATACTCATCTCGAATTCATCCTGCATCAGCTTTGAAAAACTCTTGCACAAGGAAGCATTAGTAGAACCAAAAATAATATCATCAACATATATTTGAATGATTAAGATATCTTTCTTAGATGTCTTTCTGAATAATGTATTGTCAATTTGTCCTTTTTGAAAACCATTTTCTAATAAGAAATTACTTAGTCTTTCATACCAAGCTCTAGGAGCTTGTTTGAGACCATAAAGTGATTTCTTTAGTTTAAAAACATAATCAGGGTTTTTCACATCCTCAAATCCTGGAGGTTGCTTGACATATACTTCTTCAGAAATAACACCATTAAGAAAGGCGCTCTTAACATCCATTTGGTACAATGTAATTCCATTGTTAACAGCATATGAAAGAAGTAACCTGATTGCTTCCAGTCTTGCTACTGGAGCAAATGTTTCAGTGAAATCTATACCTTCTTGCTGACTGTAGCCTTGTGCTACCAGTCTAGCTTTATTTCTTACCACTTCACCTTGTTCATTCAACTTGTTTCTAAATACCCACTTGGTTCCAATGATATTCTTATGTGCTGGTCTTGGCACTAAATCCCATACATCATTTCTTTGAAACTGATTGAGCTCATCTTGCATAGCTACAATCCATCCATCGTCAGTAAGTGCTTCATCAATATTCTTTGGTTCTATCATTGAGATTAGTCCCAGAAGTGAATCAAGTTGTTGATAGTCTGATCTTGTCTTTCTTGGACTTTCTTTGTTTCCAAGAATTAGATCTTCTGGATGTGATGATCTATATTTGAACTTCCTTCTTGGAGCTTCATCAACATCAGCACTTGGTTGAGTGTCTTCTTCTGAAGTGACATCATGTTCTTGTGATGCTTCTAATTGAGATGCTTCTTCAGCATCTTCTTCCAATACTGCTTCTGAAGCTTCAACAGCTTCTGATGCTTTTTCAGGTTCTGAATTGATGTATTGGTATGGAACACCTGCATAACTATTATCTTGCTCTGACATTTTACTTTCAGGCTCTCTATCATCAAATCTAACATGTATAGATTCTTCCACTGTGTTAGTTTCAGAATTATACACTCTGTATGCCTTTGAGCGTTCAGAGTAACCTATAAAGATTCCCTGACAAGCTTTGGCATCAAATTTTCTTTTGTAGGCCTTGTTGTTTAGAATGTAACAGGTACATCCAAACTGATGAAAATAAGAGATGTTGGACTTTCTTCCTTTGAAGAGTTCATATGTTGTTAGATTCAATAGAGGTCTAATATAGATCCTATTTTGAATATAACAAGCTGTGTTTACAGCTTCTGCCCAGAAGTGCTTAGCAAGTTTTGTCTCATGCATCATGGTTCTTGCCATCTCTTGTAAAGACCTGTTCTTTCTCTCTACAACACCATTTTGTTGTGGTGTTCTAGGAGCAGAGAACTCATGGACAATGCCATGATCTTCACAAAAGGTTGCAAATGGTTCGTTTTCAAACTCACCACCATGGTCACTTCTTACCTTTAAGATTTTGAGACCATTCTCGTTTTGCACTTGAGTGCAGAAGATGCTGAACACATCATATGCATCATCTTTCACTCTTAGAAACTTTACCCAAGTCCATCTACTGTAATCATCAACAATGACTAATCCATATTTCTTCCCATTGATTGAGGCAGTACTTACTGGTCCAAACAAATCAATGTGAAGTAGTTCTAAAGGTCTTGAGGTAGAGACAATGTTTTTAGGTTTAAAAGAAGTTTTTGAAATTTTGCCAATCTGACAAGGACCACACAAAGCATCTGAATGATAATTAAGATTTGGCAGGCCTTTAACCAACTTTAGTTTGCTAAGCTTAGAGATTAATCTCCAGTTAGCATGACCTAAGCGTTGGTGCCAGACCCACTTTTCATCATTCAGAGATAGAAGACAAACTATTTTCTGCTCAGTGAGTTCTGACAGATTCACTTTATAAACATTACCTCTTCTTAATCCTTTAAACAATATGGATTTGTCAGAGTCATTGATTACTGTACATGCCTCTTTATCAAATTTAACAATAAATCCGCTATCACAAAATTGGCTAATGCTAAGCAGATTATGTTTGAGGCCATCAACTAACCAAACATTTTTAATTGAAAGAGAAGAGTTACCAACTATACCTGTACCAATGATCTTCCCTTTTTGGTTTCCTCCAAACCCCACAGTACCTCCCTCCTTCAGAGTCAGGGTTTGGAACATATGCTTTTCTCCCGTCATATGACGTGAGCAGCCACTGTCCAGGTACCAGCATTGCTGCTTTGGCCTTCTTGGTGTGCAAACCTGAAGCAAATATTATTTGAGACTTTGGTACCCATATCTTTATGGGTCCTTTTGTGTTAGTCTTCACAGGCCTAGGTGGCCTTTGTTTGAAGGGCCTATCAGAGCCTCTAGAGTTATCCACCCTTGTTGAAAATTTTTTTGGGTTTATCATAACTCTTGAGCTTTGTTCTTGAATGTGTCAGAGCTTCTTTAGATTTAACATTAGCTTGAGGCTTTAAAATCTTAGGTTCTGAGGTTTTAACCTTCAGAGCCTTTGACTTTGAAGCCTCTGGCTTTGATTTTCTATTAGAAGCTGACTCATTTAGAACTTCTGATTGACTCTTTACAAAGCCAACCTTGGGTTTTGATTTATCTATATTAGAGGATTTTGAAGATAATGGATTATCTTTAAAGCGTGAGAATCCAAGACCTTCTCCTCTATTTCTACTTACATGATAAATCAAAGAAGCTATTTTGCTTCTTTTCATTCCATTGATAAGAAATTCCTGAAGAGCAAATTCATGCTCTGGAGGAACCTTATCATCAAGAACATAATGAGTTTCCATAAATTCATTTCTGGATTTTAGAGACTCATTTTGCTCAATTATTTCATTTGCCTTTTTGGTCAGGTTGTTGTAGGCCTTTTTAAGGACCTTACACTCACCTGCCTTTTTGGTTAAAAGTTTTAAGGCATCTTTTAAGGAATCTATTAATTCAGAGCGAGAAAGATTAGCAAGTACCTCATCTTCATCTTCTGAATCTGAATCAGCTTCGTGCTCAGAATTCTCTTGGTCAGAAGTGGTTGCCATCAAGGCTAGGTTTGCTTCTTCTTCCCCATCAGAATCTGATTCCTGATCCAAGTCATCCCAAGTGGCAAGGAACCCCTTCTTGAGCTTACTTTTGTATCTCTCTTTGTTAGAGGTTCTCTTGGATGTTTTACTCAGGTTCTCTAGGCAGTCAGCAATGAAGTGTCCTGGTTTGTTGCACTTAAAGCATTTGTTTTGTTCTTCCTTCTTATCCTTAGAAGCACCAACCTTCTTAGAAGAACCTCCAAACTTACCAGCATACTTCTTGCTTCTCTTGGCCCATTGCGATACTTTTGCAGCCATTAGAACCATTTCTTCTTCTTCATCAGAGTCCATCTCGTGACCTTCTTCAGAAGCTTCTTCATCAGATACTAAAACCTTCGCCTTCAGAGCCTTAGAGGAACTCTTGGTGCTTAGGGCTATCCCATTTAGCTTCTTAGTAGATTCATCAGTCATGAGTTCCATCTCATGACTCTTTAGAGAACTAACCAAGCTTTCAAGAGACACAGTATCTAAATCCTTAGATTCCTGAAACGCTGTTACTTTTGGTCTCCATTTTGGCGGCAAACTTCTGAGTACTTTCCTTACATGATCAGCTTCCGTATAGCTCTTATTTAAAACTTGAAGTCCAGAAACAAGAATTTGAAACCTAGAGAACATTGTCTCAATGTCCTCTCCGTCCTTCATTTTAAATAATTCATACTGATGTACTAACAAGTTGGCCTTGGCCTCCTTAACTTGTTTATTTCCTTCATACTTAGATTTAAGAGAATCCCAGATAGACTTAGCTGTTCTCTTATCTCCAATTTTCAAGTACTCATCATGAGAGATGGCATTTGTCATCATCCCTTTTACACTGTGGTGCTTCTTATACTCTAGCTTTTGAGTAGGTGTAAAAGCCTTTCTGTCTTTAGAGCTGACTATTCCTTCCAAATCCATATTTTCAAAATTTACTCCATCTTCTACCAAGTCCCACAGATCACAATCAATCCCCATGATGTGACTGTACATCTTGGTTTTCCAGAATGGATAACCGGTCTCAGTTCCATTGAAAAAGGGAACTTTGTCAGAAGACCTTCTGTCTTTAGAATTGGAATCATAGTCATAGTTCACGTTGTTGTTGTTGTTGTTGTTGCTGTTGTTTCCTTTCTCAGCAGACATGTTTTTCCTTCCTGAATCTTAACTGTTTCACTGATAGGTGAGAGTTAGGCAACAGCCCAGCTCCTGATACCAATTGAAGGTGGAAAAACACAAGAAGGGGGGGGGGGGGGGGTTGAATTGTGTTTTAGAAAATTAAAACTTTTTGGTTCTTAAGGGATTATATGCAGCGGATTTAAAACAAATTCAAGGAGATGCTGAGAGAGAGAAAGATAGACACACAGATTTATCCTGGTTCCCTTCACAAATTGAAGGTACGTCCAGTCCCCTTGTTTTCAACAAGAGCTTTTCACTATAATCTTTACAAGATTACACTTTGCTCAAGCACACTTGCAAGAGACTTCTCAAATGCTCAAGTTACAATTAACAAGAGACTTCTCAAACAAACTTAAAAACTAAGAATGAATGTTTAGGGACACTTGATATACTATCAGAGGTGTTTACAAAATACAACTCAAATTGTTCTAAGACTTAGAATGACAGATTGAAATTATGATGTCAGAATGCTTCTTAGCCTTTGAACGTAGTAATGGAATAGTGTTAATAGAACAGTAGTCATATCTTCCTTATGAGTCTTCTATTTATACTTGGAGGAAGATTGATGACCGTTGCAGAGAGAGATGCGCCAGCTGGAAAATACTCGTACAATTGTAATAGCTGTAGTTGCCTTCTTTGGCAAAGATATCGCATTCCACTACCTTGCTATTTGAATTATCACTCATCCATTTTGAGTAATAATAGTACAATAGTACGATCCTCAAATGCGCTCCACATATGGATAAGGTTGACGTTGTACTAACGAATAATCCTTCCTGTGGACGTGACAGAGCCTTGAAGTAGATTGTTCTTCAATCATTGGTTCTGATTATGTCAGTTCTTGAGTGACGTAAATTCCTTTTGCTTCGGATGCTGGTGTCATAGCTTCTTGAGGTTTTGTAGCTTCTGAGTCCTTGAGAACCTTCATTTGTCCTCAGAAGCACTTCCTTTACCAACACAAATTTTAAGCTTCTGATGGACTGTTTAGTTCTTTCAGAGCTTGTTTTAACTGGCCTCTCTGCTATTATTCGTAGTGCTTCTGCATGAATTTTAACTTGTAGTTCTGCACACTAGAATAATCATTAGTAATTCCAATTGTAATTTTAATACTTTGTTATCATCAAAGCCACTTAAAACATTAGAGGTTCATGTCAGACCCACTTTGTTCCAACACCATTAACCCTAAGAGATAATCTGAACCTAAGTGCATCTGCATGTGGAATGTACAACTTAACCATCTTGTCGGGCCATAATGGATTAAAATGGTAGGTGGGATTTTGTCGGACACCTATAGAATCGCCTGCGAAGGAGTACGACTCGTTGGCAGCAGAACTGGTAGTGTTTAGACAATTTTCCACTCGTTTTATATTTCGACCGATTCTGGAGTACTTAGACAACACGTGGTACAAGGGTACATATATCATGTCAAGCATGGTAGTGTTCAGAGAGGAGAACGACCATAGGATTGAGAGAATTTGGATATGACAATATCAATACCAGGCCAGATACCGACCCTCTAAGTCAGTCGGAACTCGAGTTAATTTCATTCGGAATGGAAGGAGTGATATCACAGTCAGAAGAATGTTAGTAAGAAGTGAATCAGAGTGCGGAACACGAGATCTACTGGGAACGTGAGGATAACCTTAGCCAGTAGTTCCTCGAGAGAGGAAAGTTTTATTCCAAGGGATTGAATACAATTGATCGGTGAACAAGTGAGGTATAGGATTGGGTGCAGATTTAAACGACCTACCCTGTTGTGGAATGAAGAAGTCTAGAATTTCGAGGACGAAATTCTCTTAAGGGGGGTAGATTGTAACATCCCAAAATTTAATTAATAGAGGAATATTAATTAAATTAATATTATTGGAACTTAATTATAAATTAAGTGATCAAATTTATCCTAACAATTAATTTTGTGTTTGCCTCCTTCTACTAACTTCCTCCTTCTCCCAAGCCTCCCTCTTTACTCCAGCAAACCCCCATCCATTCTAATCTTTCTATTTATACACCAAGACCAAATGTTCCACAACTTATTCATGTTATTTCTCTGTGAAAAGAAACAAAACCTTGCTTCCTTTCCCTCCACTCTCACACCACTCATCATCAACAACCACCATCATAATTCTTGCTTCTCAAATCAAACATGCAAGTTAAGATTTGGGTGTGTTAGACCATGAGCTTCATAATAATGGTAAGTTCAATCTCAATTCCTAAAGTTAAAGTTCAAATTTCGTAATCCCTCTCCAACGCCAAATTTTGTTTTGAATTGCATGTATCTCTTATGAACTTAAGGTGATGTTTTGGTGTTCACGGAGTCAAGAAATAAAGGAGTTCAAGGTTATAGACCAAAAGAGCATTTAGGGGTAAGCTTAGTTGTTCCTTTTTCCATTCATTTCTCTTCCCAATTTTGTGCTAAATTCTCAAGTCTAAACCCTAATTTAATGTTGCATGAGAGTTGGTAGTGTCCAAGAACCCATGGATAAAGATTATGACTTCAATTCAGAAGAAAGATATTAATCCCGTAATGGGAACAGAGCCCTTAGTAAAACGATAATTACTCTCTCCTCATAAGTCCGATTGAAACGATTCCTTTTTCTATGGATAGCTAACAAAATCCCCTTCGTTTTGAATACAAACGTCGTAGGGAACACGCAGAGTCAGAATTAAGCTTCGTTTTCCAGGTGGGTTCTTTAGGATAGTTTAGTTAGTTTCCCTACTTCAATAAATTTGCATGTTAACTTAGGAAGAATTAGGAAAAGTTGTGTGAGGGAAATTAACTCCCAAATTTCACTCCATTCTGTTTTATATTATGTGTTTTACATTACTGCACTGACTTAAATGAGGATTGTAGGTGTTTCTTTTGAAAATTAAGATAATTGCAAAACAGGGTATTTTCTGCATGAACTCGCCATAGCGAGTAGCTGGCGAGCATTCATGGCGAGCTTCTGCTCGCCACAGCGAGTTGATTTAGGTCAGGACCTATAATCTCGCCATGGCGAGCTGGTGACTCACCATAGCGAGCTCATACAGAAGTGACCTGCATTTTCTTTTTCTAACAAAGTCTTACACACTTGTTTTATATCGTCATCAAAGTCAGATAGTTTGCAGTAATATAATTAATATAATGTCAAACAGGATGTTAATCACAGATGACCTTAGGGTATAACCTAGAATTAGATTAGGTTGTATGTTCCCCGGGTTTGGGATATTGATGGTAGTATATGTTGAGACAAAATCCTATTTTGATGTTTTAAAGATAACAAAACATCCTTAATTAAGTTTTAATTATATTCTGATTATTTTGTGATCTAACAAGTGCTTTTGAGTGATTTAATATAAGACAGATGCAAAGAGTTAATATCATTATGTCTTAATCACAAGAAACAAATAAGCAAGTTTTTGTCTGGAGAACGGTCTCTGAATGGTCTCCCAGACTCACGTTTTCATTGGATAAACACTTATTTAAGTCAACTTCATATGAGACAAGGATGAACTTTATACAAGGAATAATTTTGATCCTTGAGCTTACTCATTTAAGTGCTTTTAAGGAAGTAAAAGCTCACAAATTATTGACAAGGTCTTATGTTCTCCAATATCATCATTAAAGAAAAATCTAGACCAATGAGAATTAGACAAAGCATGCTGCAAAGGACTGAATTACTATTTGCAAGTTCAAGCCTATGAAAGAGAAGCTTCACTTTGCCATTACAAGTGTCCAAGACTTACTATTCACATGTCCTTTGGTAGTACACTTGAATAGTGGCTATGCTAGGCTTTGCTAAGTCTTCTACAACTGTTAAACATCTTGCAACAACTCAGCAAACTCGTTTGCTTCTTTTCTCACACAAGAAGCCTTGGTCTCCAACAGACAGGAGAATGGTCTCCAGCAGACAGGAGAATGGTCTCCCAGATTTTGGCTACAAGCTACATTCTTATCCACAAGCTATTTTCACACATGGGCTATTGTTCTACAACGGTTATAACATCAGAAACAACTCTTTACAGTTGGCAAACAGAATATTCTTGATATTCCTTCAAATCCATTTAGCAGAGACCATAGGAAGAATGGTCTTCAGGCTTACTTAAAAAAGGACAGATTTGAATGGACTGTTTTGCCCATTTGGCAACGGCTATTTCTTACTCCCAACAGCAATATTTGAAGTTCAAATGTCAAAGGAACTTCATCATCTATAAATAGCAAAGTTGGCTACAAGGAAGAGCAAGAGTTTTCAAGCAATCTAAAGCATTGATTCATATTTCACTAAGCAATCTTAAAGCTCTCATTTTTCACTCATACTCCAAAGCTTTCTAGCTTTTAGGATCTGAATTCATTGAGTATCTTGAGTGTAATTTATTTTGAGCATATACAACTAGTTTAGGTTGGTATAAGCTTGTATGATCCAAAATCATTTCATATCTTTGAGAGATCTAACTCAAGTCAATTAGTTAAGAATTGAATGAGTGGAAAATCAGTTGGTGATAACTGATTTTGTTACTTAGCCTTGGTTAAGGTTAAGGGAAGAACTTGTTGTAATCTTGGTCTAGATTATAGTGGATAATCTCACTCAAAGTGGGGACTGGAAGTAGCCCATATCATTAAGGGGTGAACCAGGATAAATTCCTTGTGTTTGTTTTCTTCTTTCCCTACTCTTTACTTTAAGCAAACACTAATCACACATATCACTTTTATTTCTGCTTATACATCTTAGGAGATTGATCTCCAACAAATTGTGTGATTTCATTTTGTTACTTACCTTTGATTTAGTATTGCAGCAAAAATTTTAAAAGGTCACAATTCAAACCCCCCCTTTCTTGTGACAAATATTGTTACTTCAGTATGAACAATATTAGTTACAGTCACTTAGGAGCGATTCTAAATTGTCGCATATGGATTTCCCAATGGGAATATCCACCAGATTATGTATTGTGAGCTGTATGCCGTGATCAGATCGATCGACGGACAAGGCAGGCCTCCGAGACATGCTCACCTCGGAGAATCCTTGCGGTTAAAATGAATAAGAGTTATTTCTGTGTTACACCTTTACTTTCAGGTTTATGTTATGATTATGTATATGTTAGTATGATATGACTGTTTAGGATTCCCCGGTGTAGTCACCATTAGGATGGTAGTAGGACTGACTGAGGCTTAGTAGTCTCACCCCACTACAAATCAATTTTTTTAAGGTAGACAGGTTAACTGGAGCAAGGACCGGGATGGAGCTGATGATTGCACTTGAGCTTGGATCATCGCATTAGACGATTTTAGTCTTCCCTTGTTTTAGTTATCTGTATATCTTGGAATTTTATTCTATTTCCGCTGTAGTGTTTAAGTTCATTATTTGATTTAAGAAATTCTTGTAACTCAATTGTTTAAACTCGTTAATTTTATGTACTCAGAACCATTTATTTATGTCTTGACTAAATATTCTAGATATTTTAGTTGGGGCGTTATAAGTACGCAGATTTGCTTCCTGCCCTCCTTGCAAAAAACCTTGTCCAAACCAAACCACCACCCCTGTACCAGAAAGATTGCCTACTTGGTACCGTACCGACCTTACATGTGTTTTCCATAAAGGCGCACCCGGACATGATGTTGAACATTGCTATGCCCTCAAGAGGGAGGTTCAAAACTTTGTCCGTGCGAACTTGTTATCTTTCAGAGACTCAAATCCTAATGTCCAAGCTAACCCTTTACCAAACCATGGACCCTCTGTTCACATGATTCAAGATTGTCAAGAAGCTAACATTGTCCTTTGTGTGCGGCATATCAAAACTCCTCTCGTTCCAATACATGTTAAGATGTGTGAACCAGATTTGTTCAGTCATGACCATGCAATCTGTGAGGTGTGCTCAATGATTCCTCAAGGATGCTTACATGTTCAAAATGACATACAAGGATTGATGAATAGAAGAGAGCTTGTTGTTACAAGGAAAGATGAGAATGTTTGTGTTATAATCCCTGAATTCAACATCCCTGAACGAATTGAAGTAACTGTTAGTGTTTTCAACCTGCAAGGTTGAGTTTATTTTAGGGTTGGCTTCATTTGTTAAAATAAGCCTTTGGTCCAGATGTGGTGACTGATGTGCACACATATGGTACCTGAACTGAATGCCCTAAAAACGCGTTTTCAAATATTTGCGTGTGATCTTTGAAAAAGATTTGTTTTGAAACAAACATATCCACGCTAGCTTGCGTGCCAAGGAACGAGCTGAAAGATTGAAAAAGATTCAGAAAAGATTTAAAAGCTGGTTTGTTACTAAAAGACTGAAAAAGATTCAAAAAGATTTAAAACAAACATATATTTTATTAAAAGATTAAGTTTGTTTTTTGAAGAATACAACAAACAGCTACCAGATCTCGTTCTATATAAAGGAGTGCTGAAGACATGTTATATTCACTGAAATCAATATTCATAAATCTAGTCTTTAGGATTTCAAGTCTTTGTCCCTAGGATTTCTTGTTTCGTTTGAAACTTGAATTAGGGTTGTATTTAGCTCTTAAGCTTTTAAGCACAAAGCTGTTCCTTTCTTGGTTCTAGTTTGAAACAAGATTTGGACTTTGAATCACTCAAAGCTTTGAAGCACGAGTTGGTTCTTTAGTTTAGGAGTGCGTCTCCATCATTGAGTTTGTAAAAATCCTTGTGGTTGAGCAAGGTTCTTGTGGGAACAAGATTGTAAAATTCCTTGTGGTTGAGCAAGGTCCTTGCGGGGAGCAAGGCAGGATAGGCTGGGAAGTGACTGGGGGAAGTCATATCTTGTGGAGGAGCAAGGTAGAGTTACACAAGGTAGTATCTAAGCGAGAGGTTGTAAACGGGGAGTTTAAGCTTTGAATTAGAGCTATCATAGTGGATTCATTCCTGGATTGGTATCCCCTAGACGTAAGTGAGTTGCACTGAATTGGGTTAACAAACTCATTGTGTTCTTTATATTCTGCACTTTATTTTCCTTGTTCATCAAGTTATCGTATGTTTATGATGTTAGCACATTAGGCAACACATCGTATACCTAAACCCTAACGTGCACCACATCACGCTGCACATCTGTAACTTGTTACCGGAATTTCAATTGGCATCAGAGCAGGCACCCTGTTCTACTTTAGGGTGAGCTCCAGGGAAGATACTTTCCGGAACCATGGACAAGGACGGTACTTTGGTCAGCAAACCACCTCTTCTGGATGCCACAAACTATGATTATTGGAAATCACGCATGACTGCTTTCTTAAAATTCATTTATAGTAGAACTTGGAAAGCAGTTCTAAGAGGTTGGGAACATCCCAAAGTCAAGGATGCTAATGGAGCTGATACAGAAGAACTCAAACAAGAAGAAGATTGGACTCCAGCAGAAGATACTCTAGCTCTTGGCAACAACAAAGCTTTAAATGCATTATTCAATGGAGTTGACAAAAACATGTTCAGACTCATCAAACAATGTACTGTTGCCAAAAATGCTTGGGAGATACTCAAGACAACCCATGAAGGAACCTCCAAGGTAAAAAGCTCAAGACTTCAACTTCTCCACTCAAAATTTGAGAGTCTCAAAATGAAAGAAGAAGAAACTATATATGACTTTCATATGAGTATTCTTGACCTAGCAAACTCCTTTGAGTCCTTGGGAGAAAGGCTATCTGATGAGAAGTTGGTAAGAAAAATTCTCAGATCCTTGCCAAAGAGGTTTGACATAAAGGTCACAGCTATTGAAGAAGCTCAAGATATTGCAAGAATGAAGGTATAAGAGGTAGTGGGCTCTCTTCAAACCTTTGAGATGAACTTCGGTGAAAAAGTTGAGAAGAAAGGAAAAAACATAGCCTTTACCTCCAACACTGACAGTGAGGAAGCTGATGACGACCTTGACACTAGAGAAGATCTCTCAGATGAAATAGTATTGCTTGGAAAACAGTTCAACAAAATACTGAAGAGAGTAGATAGAAGATCAAGGAGGAATGTGGAGCACATCCAGCCCAACATCAGCACACAAGGAAACACCTCAGCAAAATCCATGACAGAAAAAGATAAGGGTGTTCGATGTTTTCAATGTGAGGGTTATGGACATATAAAATCTGAATGTGCCACATATTTGAAGAAACAGAAGAAGGGTCTAGCAGTATCTTGGTCAGATGAAGAGAACTCTGACAATGAGTCAAAAGATATGACTGCAAACAACGTAAGGGTAACAATTGATGAGAGTCTTTCTGACAACAACTCTTCTGATGATGAACTCACTTATGAAGAGGTAGTCTCCATGAACAATGACTTGTACCTCAAAAGTGAAGAATTGTGCAGAACTTTGGTAGAGCGGAATTACGATATCATGAGACTGAAGCGTGAAAAGCAGGAGCTACAAGAGAGGATAATTAGTCTTCAAGAAGAAATCAAGCAACTTTCATTCAATCATGAAAGCATGACCAAATCTGTTAGAATGATGGGCACTGGAACGAAGAAGCTAAACGAAATTCTTAACATCAGAAATCATCTTGATGACCCAACTGGAGTAAGGTATGGAAAGACTTACAACAAAGAAACTCTACAATCAAGCTTTGTTCATGCTCAAAAAGGATTTGACACTGAGATGATGTTGCAACATCAGGGAACATCTAGAGTGTTAGAACTTCTTCATATGGACTTGATGGGACCCATGCAAGTTGAAAGTCTTGGAGGAAGTAGGTATGCCTTTGTTGTTGTGGATGATTTTTCAAGATACACTTGGATAAGCTTCCTCAAAGAAAAATCATACACATTTGAAGAGTTTAAAGATCTGTGCACCAGACTTCAAAGGGAGAAAGACAGCCCAATCATCAGAATTAGAAGTGATCATGGCAAGGAATTTCAGAACTCAAAATTTGCTAAATTTTGCTCAACTGAAGGGATAACACATGAGTTCTCCTCTCCAATCACACCACAACAAAATGGGGTTGTTGAAAGAAAGAACAGAACCATCAGGAAGCAACTAGGGTTATGCTACATGCAAAGAAACTACCTTACTACTTCTGGGCAGAGGCAATGAACACAACATGCTATGTTCATAATCGTGTTACACTAAGAACAGACACCTCTACCACTCTGTATGAGATCTGGAAAGGAAGAAGACCCAGTGTAAAACACTTCCATGTCTTTGGAAGCAAATGTTACATCTTGGCTGATAGAGAACAAAGAAGAAAGCTAGATCCCAAGAGTGGTGAAGGGATTTTTCTTGGCTACTCTACAAACAGCAGAGCCTACAGAATCTTTAACAACAGGACCAGAACAATGATTGAATCAATCAATATTGTTGTCAATGACTACCCTGATGAGAAAGTGCATGATGAAGTACCAGATATGGGCACATCCGAGCCCCTACCTGAAGACTCTGAATTTGAAGAAAATTCTGAGAAAGAAGAGCAAGAAACAGATCAAGGTCAAACAAGCAAAGGTTCTTCCGTCAGAATTCAAAAGAATAATCCTTAAGAACTCATCATAGGAAATCAAGAATTACCAGTCATGACTAGGTCAAGGGAGGTAATCTCCAATGCTTGTTTTGTATCCACCATAGAACCAAAGAATGTTAAGGAAGCCTTGACAGATGAATGTTGGATTAATGCAATGCAAGAAGAGTTGAACGAGTTCAAGAGGAATGAGGTGTGGGACTTAGTTCCAAGACCTGATGGGGTCAACATCATAGGCACCAAGTGGGTGTATAGGAACAAGTCTGATGAAAATGGTGTTGTCACAAGAAACAAGGCCAGGCTTGTAGCACAAGGATACTCTTAGATTGAAGGTGTAGACTTTGATGAAACCTTTGCTCCAATAGCTCGTCTTGAGTCTATAAGGTTACTTCTAGGAGTGACATGTATTTTAAAGTTCAAGCTTTTTCAAATGGATGTGAAGAGTGCCTTCCTCAATGGGTACTTAAATGAAGAAGTGTATGTTGCACTGCCAAAGGGATTTATTGATCCTAATATCCCTGATCATGTCTACAGATTGAAGAAAGCTCTGTATGGGTTGAAGCAAGCTCCTAGGGCTTGGTATGAAAGGCTAACCAAGTTTCTTCTACAGCAAGGGTACAAAAAGGGTGAAACAGACAAGACCTTGTTTGTGAGACAAGAAAAAGGAAAGCTCATGATAGCACAAATCTATGTAGATGATATTGTGTTTGGTGGCATGACAGATGCTTTGGTGAAACAATTTGTGCATCAAATGCAATCTGAATTTGAGATGAGCCTTGTATGTGAATTAACCTATTTCCTTGGTCTACAAGTAAAGCAAATGGAGGACACAATATTCATCTCTCAAAGCAAATATGCCAAGAATATTGTGAAGAAGTTTGGAATGGAGAGTGCAACACACAAGAGAACTCCTGCAGCAACTCATATTAAACTCACCAAGGATGAGAAAGGTGTCAGTGTTGATCAAAGCCTATACAGAAGCATCATAGGCAGTCTACTTTACCTCACAGCAAGTAGGCATGATATCTCCTTTGCAGTTGGTGTATGTGCTAGATACCAAGTTGAGCCCAAGATGAGTCATCTCACACAAGTCAAGAGAATTATGAAGTATGTGAATGGCACAAGTGATTATGGAATTATGTACTCTCATGGTGAAGACACAAGGTTGACAGGGTATTGTGATGCTGACTGGGCAGGCAGTGCAGATGATAGGAAGAGTACCTCAGGTGGATGTTTCTTTCTGGGCAACAACCTAATTTCATGGTTCAGCAAGAAACAGAATTGTGTAGCTCTTTCAACAGCAGAAGCTGAGTATATCGCAGCAGGAAGCAGTTGTTCTCAATTGCTTTGGATGAAGCAGATGCTGAGTGAGTACAATGTGGAGCAAGATGTGCTTACATTATACTGTGATAATATGAGTGCTATAAATATTTCCAAGAATCTTATCCAACACAGTAGGACCAAGCACATTGATATTCGTCACCATTTTATCAGGAATCTAGTTGAAGACAAGGTTGTGACCTTAGAGCAT
This sequence comes from Trifolium repens, assembly GCA_030408175.1. Taxonomy (NCBI): domain Eukaryota; kingdom Viridiplantae; phylum Streptophyta; class Magnoliopsida; order Fabales; family Fabaceae; genus Trifolium; species Trifolium repens. Next base: position 38,666,224 of record CP125842.1, on the reverse strand, counting down.
GTAGCCACAGACAATCAACTGGCTGACATTTTTACAAAAGCTTTGGATGCAAATAAGTTTGAGACATTAAGAGGCAAACTTGGTATTTGCCTTCTTGATGATCATTAGCAATCTTGCTATTGAAGCGTGCAATGGAGACCTGCCTACTACTTCCGTTTGTTTAAGCACACTATGCAAAGGCAGTCATCACAGGTTTTTCTCAACATAATATATCAAGACTATTCCACCTTTCATACTGTGATGAAGAACTATGAAGAAGATCTTTATGTAGAGCTCAATGTGGTCCACATTGGGGACTCTAAGAAGAAGAAGCCTTATCTGGAGCTGAAGAATACAGATCATGCTATTTGCAAGAGCATTACTGAAGGCAAGGTCAAAGAATGACCTTTTGATATAGAAGGAGTAGATTATGTGCAAAACAACTCAAAAGCATTTAAATTTGTAAGCATAGGGCATAATCATAATCATAATCATAGCAATATGGATGATTCATTATGCTTAGTCATGATCATCGAAATATGGATGACTTTTATGCTTAGGATCACAGTCATAGAAATATGGGTGATTCACGTCACAGTTATAGCAATATGGGTGACTTAGTTACAATCATAGAAATATGGGTAACTTGTACTTGCTTAACTATGAATGCACATACAGCAACCATGACGAATGAAAACTACAAGACTACGGGTTACTGGACTATATGGATTATGTGAAGACTTCTGAAGCATCTCTTTTTGAAGACCTTGGTCATATGTTAGTGCCTAGAACATTTGTCAAAGATCCATCTACTCTGTATATTGCACATTTAATGGCCCCAGTACTATTTGATTACTCTTTATGTTCTTAAACTTTTTGTCAACATTATGGCTTAAAAGGGGGAGAAAAGATAAGTAGTATATCCAGGGGGAATAAGAGGAACGGTAGTGCAATATGTTTACTCTGGTACATGATGTGGTACCAGATGTGTGCACATCGTTGAAGACAGAATGTGCTTGTATTCTGCACATCTTTTTGTAGACTTTGAAGAACCAGACGAATGAAGACAGAATGTGCTTGTATTCTGCACATCTTTTTGAAGACTTCGAAGAACCAGACGAATGAAGACTAATCCTTTGAAGACTGATGAAGATGGTGCTTGAATTTAGGGGGAGTAAAGATTTTACTGAAGCTGCTGAAGACACTTCCCCTCTTTACTGTGTGCATGATTCATCACCATGCTTGTATGTTGGGAGTTTTATTCTCTCAGAAGATTGAGGCAAGATTCCGCTGCTGCAACGCCTCTGATGTTCTAATGATTCTCTCCAAAGTCTAGCTGGCTGACTCCAAAGGTTATTTTAGCCACAATTTGCCAAAGGGGGAGATTGTTAGTGTTTTTAACCTGCAAGGTTGAGTTTATTTTAGGGTTGGCTTCATTTGTTAAAATAAGCCTTTGGTTCAGATGTGGTGACTGATGTGCACACATATGGTACCTGAACTGAATGCCCTAAAAACGCGCTTTCAAATATTTGCGTGTGATCTTTGAAAAAGATTTGTTTTGAAACAAACATATCCAAGCTAGCTTGCACGCCAAGGAACGAGCTGAAAGATTGAAAAGGATTCAGAAAAGATTTAAAAGCTGGTTTGTTACTAGAAGATTGAAAAAGATTCAAAAAGATTTAAAACAAACATATCTTTTATTAAAAGCTTAAGTTTGTTTTTTGAAGAATACAACAAACAGCTACCAGATCTCGTTCTATATAAAGGAGTGCTGAAGACATGTTTTATTCACTGAAATCAACATTCATAAATCTAGTCTTTAGGATTTCAAGTCTTTGTCCCTAGGATTTCTTGTTTCGTTTGAAACTTGAATTAGGGTTGTATTTAGCTCTTAAGCTTTTAAGCACAGAGCTGTTCCTTTCTTGGTTATAGTTTGAAACAAGATTTGGACTTTGAATCACTCAAAGCTTTGAAGCACGAGTTGGTTCTTTAGTTTAGAAGTACGTCTCCATCATTGAGTTTGTAAAAATCCTTGTGGTTGAGCAAGGTTCTTGTGGGAACAAGATTGTAAAATTCCTTGTGGTTGAGCATGGTCCTTGCGGGGAGCAAGGTAGGATAGGTTGGGAAGTGACTTGGGGAAGTCATATCTTGTGGAGGAGCAAGGTAGAGTTACACAAGGTAGTATCTAAGCGAGAGATTGTAAACGGGGAGTTTAAGCTTTGAATTAGAGCTATCATAGTGGATTCATTCCTGGATCGGTATCCCCCAGACGTAAGTGAGTTGCACTGAACTGGGTTAACAAACTCATTGTGTTCTTTATCTTCTGCACTTTATTTTCCTTGTTCATCAAGTTATCGTATGTTTATGATGTTAGCACATTAGGCAACACATCGTATACCTAAACCCTAACATGCACCACATCACGCTGCACATCTGTAACTTGTTACTGGAATTTCAGTAACTTTCAATAGTGAGAAGTCGGTTGTTGCCCCTCTTGTGATCCGTCTGTCGGGGCCTTTGCAATATACAAGTATGATGCCACAATGTTACAAGGTGGTAAAGAGACATTTATACCCCCTTTAACCTCTGCGGACAACATCAAGGATAGTAGTAAAGTGTTGAGGAGTGGACGTATTCTCCCGACAATTGTTCAATAAAAGACGAGTACTCCCGTTACGGAGAAAATGCAAGTTCAGGACCCTAGTAAGAATAAGATTGTGGGTCAGTCTAGCGGGAGTGGTAACTGTAACAGCCCGGATTTTTAATAAAGAAAATAATAAGAAAAATTTCATTTCCTTGAAAGTGTGACTATTTTTTTTTTCTTTAAAGAATATAACTGTTTGAGATTACATATAATAATTATAAAAATGTTTCATTTAAATTACAAATCAATAAAACCCAGATTTGTTTATCCACGCGCACGTACAAGCAACACATTGACTTCATCACTCAACTTTGGTACCTACAACCATATTTAATGTAAGGGTCAATTTCCTTATCCAAATTGAATCATGCCGAACGGAAGGTAAATGTTATAAAATAATAATCAAATACTCACCATAAAAAGTAATAAAATAAAATCGATGCCAGAAACTCTTTTTAATAACAACTTATACAAATTAATAATGCATGAAATGCAACTAGACCATGATCCGGATATCGCCCCATTTGGCACTTGGAATTTAACGCCCCAAGTAGCGTATTCGCCCCATTTGGCACCTAGAAGACAAATTGCCCCATTTGGCAGTTACTAATAAAATCGCCCCAATTGGCACATAGTAACAAATCGCCCAATTTGGCACTTGGATTTATCGCCCCAAGTAGCGTACATAATCGCCCCAATTGGCACCTATGACTCAACTATATGTCATGATATACTTTATATACACACTTAATATCCACAACTGCTCAATCGCCCCAATTGGCACTTAATATACACAATTTCTCTTAAAATCATCACTACTTTCACCAAATCAAATCAAAAGCCAATCTTTCTTTCAAAATTACACCAATTAATCATTTAATCAAAAACAACAAAATATTCCAATTCACAATTAACCACATACACAACAATCACAAAATCAAATATACAATCAGCCGCACAAAAACTTATAATAAAATAAAAAGATATAGAATTGTTATCAAAATAGCTCTTGTCAGTCATTTTATTACCACTACTTCTCAATGATTAAATATTAAATTATTAATCAATAACATAACCCCTATGTGCATGAGTGTATGGGGAAAAAGCCCTTACCTCAAGTGTTTTCCTTTCTTAGCACAACTCATCATTTTCGTCGCTACAACGCGCGTGTGATATCTCTTACTCTAGAGTTCGTTTGAAAGAACTGACGGTTGGAAATGAAGAGTCACGTGTCGTGAACCCACTGTCCAAAATTGAGCATGATCTAACGGTTAACAAAGATGCAGTCGTACTTTTATGGTTATAGTTCTAGAAAAAACGAAAGTGTACTATACTATAGTTTTCACGAGAGAAATAAAACAGAATAGAAAGACAAGTAAAGGACTTACGCAAATTAGATTAGAAGAGAATGAGGCGGAAAATAATGGTTGATAAGATGTTAAGTTGTAGAACAATAGGAGAGGTGCTGCTGAAAAATGGTGTAAGATCCTTTGATTTGGTAAATGATGCGTTATTTGCAGTGTGAGAGAAAAAGAAAACTGCCAAATATATATGAAGAAGAGGGAGGAATATGTATCACTTCATCATGGACGATAATTCAATATGCGTTACCCTATTTTTAGCAACTAAGCCCTGTAATTCCATTGCTCTCTCTCATGATCCTTTAGTGCCTAATTAATTGCAATTATTTTGATTAAAGATTTTCCTTGTTAATAGGGAAGACACATCACATGCTGGGTGAATGTGGAGGAATTGAAGGAATTATGTGCGTGGGCATATCATTGGAGTCAAAATTGGATTGGAAGTCAAAATTGGAAACTTAAGTGGCTTTGCACATGTATGCACACGATGACAAGGCTAGCAAGGTAAGGCATGTCTTTAAATTTATTTAAATAATTCCATAACCACTAAATTAACAATTACTTAAAATAAAATATAAAAATGATTGCTCACTAAATCATCAAGTGATAAGAATAAATATGTGAAAAATAATTTGCTAATTATAGTCACATTTAAATTGGTCAAATTAAATATATTCAGTAAATAATGAAAATAAATAAAATTAAGGTTCTTATCAATTAATCAACTCTAAATTCTTAATACACAAAATAAATAGTTGAATAATTGATATGTATGTAAAATATTGGGGTGTTACATTCTTACCCCGTTATAATAGTTTAGTCCTCGAAACTAGAAAATAAATATATTAATGTAAAGTTCTTTCATAAAATCATAGTATAAAACAACTTCTTGTAAAAGATAAAGATAAACTTTTTTTTTGACACGTAATTAAAATATAAAAATAAATTTCTAGGATCTTACAGTAACTCTGAGTCTGATGAGGTTTTAAAGTTGATCAAGAGGAGCGAGTACAAAATAGTGGATCAATTGTTGCAGACTCCCTCTAAAATTTCCATGTTGTCTCTGTTGATGAATTTTGACGCCCATAGAGAGGCATTGATGAAAGGTTTGGATCAAGCCTATGTAGATCATGATGTGACCTTGGGTCAATTTGGAAGCATAGTGGGGAACGTCACTGCATCTGCATGCAACAACCTAAGCTTTAGTGATGAAGAACTCCCTGGAAAAGGAAGAAACCACAATTTGGCATTACACATTTCAGTAATTTGCAAATCCGATGCTCTATCCAATGTGCTAGTGGATACAGGATCATCTCTGAATGTAATGGCCAAAACTACTCTGGACAAGCTCGCTTATCATGGTGCGCCTTTGAGGCCTAATGGAATGATAGACATTTGATGGTTCAAGGAAATGAGTAATCGGAGAGATAGATCTGCCCATCACGGTCGGTCCCCATGAGTTTCAGATCACCTTTCAGGTTATGAACATTCAAGCTATGTACAGTTGTTTGCTAGGACGGCCGTGGAATGAAGCCGGAGCAGTAACATCCACCCTTCACCAAAAGTTAAAGTTTGTACGAGATGGAAAGATGGTTACAGTGAGTGGAGAAGAAGCTTTTTTAGTGAGCCATCTGTCAGCCGTTTCTTACATTAGTGTTGATTGTGCGGATGACACATCTTTTCAAGGACTCTCTGTTGAGGGAAAAGGTTCAAATAAAATTGAAACTGCTTTGGCCTCTTTGAAAGATGCATTAAGGGTATTGCAAGAAGGTATAGCTCCGAGGTGGGGGCAGATAGTACAGTTGTCAGAAAACAAGTACAAGGAAGGTTTGGGTTTCACTCCGTTCGAAAGAAAGGATAAGGCCAAGATGAGTGGTATCCTTGAGCAATTTGAAGACACTTTCCGCAGCGCCGGGTTTTTCCACCCTTCACCGAAGACTAATGCTATTATTGAAGATAAGGTTGAAGAAGAGCCACCTTCTTTCGTGACACCAGGAGGAGTTTGTTGTAATTGGGTTGCTTCTGTCACTCCTTTATCTAAGTAATATGTTTGTCTGTTTGTTTTTTCCTAAAAATAAAATAAAAAACCTTTTGTCCCGCCCAAGACAAAAGTGAACTGATGTAGGGCTTTGTTTCAGCTTCAAGTATTTCAATAAAAATCGTCGTTTTTATCATGACTTTTTATTTCTTTTTTTTTTCTTCAGAAAATGGTAACACAAAAAACCAAAATATATATCTTTTTTTTTTTTTTCTGTTTTCTTTTTTGAAAAAAGTCTGCATTCACTTGTTTGCTAAAATCAATCATAAATCATATGCAGACTGAACATCAATAAACCCACTGAACACAATGTTCCTAGGTGCAATTAGGATGAAGAGGATGAAGAGATTCCTGATGAGATCAGACGGTTACTGAATCAAGAAAGAAAAGCCATTCAGCCTCATGAAGAACCCGTGGAAGTTATTAATTTGGGCTCTGATGAAGAGAATAAAGAGGTTAAGATCGGGGCACTATTAGGTGCAATTATCAAAGGAAGGGTGATTGAGCTTCTCAGAGAATATGTTGATATATTTGCATGGTCGTACCGAGATATGTCGGGTTTAGATCCTGAGATTGTGGAACATCATTTGCCTCTGAAACCTGAATGTCCTCCGGTAAAACAGAAAATGAGAAGAACTCATCCTGATATGGCTCTCAAGATCAAGGAAGAAGTACAAAAACAGATTGATGCAGGTTTCCTTATTACGTCTGAATATCCCCAACGGTTGGCCAACATAGTGCCGGTTCCAAAGAAAGACGGTAAGGTCAGAATGTGTGTTGACTACCGAGATTTGAACAAGGCTAGTCCGAAGGATGACTTCCCTTTACCTCACATTGATGTATTGGTTGACAACATTGCCAAATCAAAGGTTTTCTCCTTCATGGACGGTTTCTCCGGGTACAACCAGATTAAGATGGCAGTAGAGGATAGAGAGAAGACTTCCTTTATCATGCCTTGGGGCACTTTCTGTTACAAAGTGATGCCTTTTGGTTTGACAAATGCAGGTGCTACATACCAAAGAGGCATGACCACTCTCTTCTATGACATGATGCACAAGGAAATCAAGGTTTACGTGGATGATATGATTGTCAAGTCAGGCACCAAAAAAGAACATGTGGAGTATTTATTGAAGATGTTTCAACGACTGAGAAAGTATCAACTCCGTTTGAATCCTAACAAGTGCACTTTTGGTGTTAGGTCTCGACAGCTCCTAGGTTTCATCATTAGTCAGAAGGGTATCGAAGTAGATCCAGATAAGGTCAGAGTTATAAGAGAAATGCCTGCTCCACAAACAAAAAAACAAGTTAGAGGTTTTCTCGGACGACTGAACTACATCTCCAGATTCATCTCTCATATGACTGCTACATGTAGGCCAATATTTAAGTTACTCCGCAAAGATCAAGGGATTGTTTGGACAGAGGATTATCAGAGAGCCTTCGACAGCATCAAAGAGTATTTACTCTAACCTCTGATCCTTATCCCTCCAGTTGAAGGAAGACCACTCATAGCTTGTGAGTCTCGGTATTCCATGCTTAAGAAGACCTGTTGTGCCTTAGCATGGGCTGCCAAACGTCTCCTTCACTACATAATTAATCACACTACTTGGTTGATATCTAAAATGGATCCGATCAAATACATCTTTGAGAAGCCTGCTATAACCGGAAGAATTGCTCGTTGGCAGATGTTATTGTCCGAATATGATGTTGAATACCTTACTCAGAAAGCAATCAAAGGCAGTATCCTTGCTGATCATTTGGCTCACTAACCAGTTGAGGACTATGAACCTATCATGTTCGACTTTCCAGATGAGGAGATTATGTATTTAAAGATGAAGGATTGTGATGAACCATTAATCGGAGAAGGGCCAGATCCTGAATCCAGCTGGGGTTTGATGTTCGACGGGGCCGCTAATGTCTATGGTAATGGAATTGGGGCAGTTATCATCACTCCTAAAGGCGCTCATATCCCTTTTACTGCAAGACTACAATTTGATTGCACCAACAATATTGCGGAATATGAAGCCTGCATCATGGGTATTGAAGAAGCGATTGATTTGAGGATTAAAAATATTAACATCTATGGAGATTAAGCTCTTGTAGTTAACCAGATCAAAGGAGAATGGGAAACTCGCCATGCTGGTCTAATTCCTTACAGAGATTATGTGAGACGGTTGTTGACTTTCTTCGACAAAGTTGAACTACATCACATTCCTCGTGATGAGAACCAGATGGCAAATGCCCTGGCTACTTCATCTTCAATGTATAAAGTTAATCACAAGAATGACATACCAACTATCAATATATGATGCCTTGAAAAGCCAGCCTATGTGTTCGAAGCTGAAAAGGTTGTTGATGACAAGCCATGGTTCCATGATATTAAGATATTTCTCTAAAGTCAAGAATATCCGCATGGGGCATCCAATAGAGACAAGAAGACTTTAAGAAGATTGTCTAGCAGTTTTTTCCTGAACGGAGATGTATTGTATAAAAAGATTGTGGACAGACACGAGGCTGATTTATTGATGCATGAAATACATGAAGGATCTTTCGGAACCCACCCCAATGGGAACATAATGGCTATGAAAATGTTAAGAGCAGGGTATTATTGGTTGACAATGGAGTCTGATTGTCACAAGCATGCCAGGAAATGTCACAAGTGTCAGATCTACGCGGATAAGATTCATGTACCGCCAACTTCTCTCAATGTTCTCTCTTCTCCTTGGCCTTTCTCTATGTGGGGCATTGATATGATTGGTCGGATCGAACCAAAGGCTTCCAATGGGTGTCACTTCATCCTAGTGGCCATCGATTATTTCACCAAGTGGGTCGAAGCAGCGTCTTATGCCAATGTAACCAAGCAAGTGGTAGTTCGGTTCATCAAGAATCATATTATTTGTCGCTATGGTGTCCCTAACAAGATCATCACATATAATGGAATAAATTTGAACAACAATATGATGAAAGATTTGTGTGATGAATTCAAGATTGAGCACCACAATTCGTCTCTTTACCGACCACAGATGAATGGTACGGTAGAAGCTGCGAACAAGAATATTAAGAAGATTGTGTAGAAAATGGTGGTCACTTACAAAGACTGGCATGAAATGTTACCTTTTGCTTTACATGGGTACCGTACTTCAGTACGTACTTCAACAGGGCCAACCTCTTTCTCTTTAGTATATGGCTTGGCGGCTTTATGTGTTTTCTCAATTCTTTAAATTTCTTGAAAATTGAATGCTTGAATTGAGGGGGAGCTTGATAAAATTAAAACACCTGCATTATCTCTAATCTGTGTAATGAATTGATCAAATCAAAATTCCTTTTTAAAACATAATTCAAGAGGTTTGTCATCATCAAAAAGGGGGAGATTGTTGAGGCAAAATCCCAATTTGATGTTTTAAAGATAACAAACATCTTAATTATATTTTAAGTAATTCTGATCTCATTGTTATCTAACAAGTGCTTTTGAGTGTTTCAAATAAGCCAGGATTAATTTAGCAATTTACATAAAATGTCACTCATTTATTTTAAATATGAACAAGAATGAATCAACGATCTCAGAACGTTCTCAGGATTTACGCTCATGATTAATCAAGAACAAAGCATCAATGACTAAGCACTTATTTTTCTAAGTGAACAATGTACAAAGACAAAGAATCACTTTTTCCTTGGTAATAACTCACGAGATCACAACAGTTATCATAACAAATAAGGCAAGGAATATTTGCGTGAAAATGGATAAGTTTCCTCTTTGGCCAAGGTTAAGGAACGACCATGTGCAAGTGGGTTTAATTCAAAGATAAAGATCAAAGGCTGTCTATTTTGTGTTAGACAGATTTTCATGGTCCAATAAGATCAGTACAACATGTTTGGAACTAGGAGTAGGGATGTACTTTATGAAATTTTGAATGCAACAGTCTCCCATGTAATTTCCTCTCTCCAGAGACTTTTGTGCTCAAGAAAGTACAAGTGAATAGTGCTTCAAGGACAATGAAGCTTCAACTCTGATCATATGCAGCTGGCATCACACGTGAATGATCATTTTACTTGAAGAACAAGTTCATCCTTTGCCCAGATTTGAGAACTATCTCAGAACATTTGTAAGTGAGAGGTTCTTCATCACTTTAATATTCAAATCTCTGGACAGCTGTGTTTCACGTGCCTTAAAGGACAACAACGATTTTACTTGTTGGATAAGATTAAAAAGAAGGGTAAATAGGCCAATACCCCCCTGCAAAGTGGGTGTGTTTTGCGATACCCCCTGTAAAAATATTTCTTTAAATACGCCCTACTTTCTCAAGATTCCCTATTTTACCCCCCTGAGTGCACACCGTGGCAGTGAATCTCCATGTGGCATTTATTATTTATCTTTAACTTAAAACATTTATTCTAATAAACAAAAAAAAATTGGAGGAATGAAAAATGCGATTTTGACTGTAAACTCTTTCATGTATGTCATTTGGTGTCTATTGTAAAGAAATTTATTGAGAGGACATTGCAATTGTATGTGGATCTGTGAAAAGAAAAAAAAAATGGATCTAACAAATCAGAGTTTGTAGTTAGAGAGGGAGATTTGGAATATGAAAGTTCAATTTGTTGCATGGTAGCATAAATTGTGTTATAAACTTGATTTGTGGCAGGTGTAGATATTCTTTTTTGGTGAAAGTGGAACAAGCAAGTCGGAGCTCCGACATGGTCGTGGAACAGTGGTACAGTGAGATTGCTGGAGAAGACAAAGAAAGAACATGATAAGATCCTATGTGGTAATAACTATTAAGATCATATGCACCTATTTAATCTAATGGTCAAATGAGATAGTACACCGGTGAGGGACTTAAATGATCCCTCACCTTAGAATCCACCATTATTTATCTTTAACTTAAAACATTTAAATAACAAAAAGTAAAATTAAAATGAAAACAAAAAAGCGTAACGCAAAAACGCAGAGAAGCAAAACGTAGAAACGCAGGCTTCTTCGTTCTTCCTCCTTCGATTCCTTCGCCGTGCTCATCTTCTTCGTTCGATTCCTTGCCCGTGAGTATCTTCTTCGTTTGAAACTAATAGAAAAGACAGAAATCTAAAGCAACACAAACAGAAATAAATAAAAAACCATCTCTCTCTCTCTCTCTCGATCTCTCTCTTTCTCTCTGTCAATCACGAATATTTCATCCAAACTGTGATGGTGTCCCACCCAGATTCGAATCGAAACCCATTTTTAGATTCAACGCAAAGAATTTTCTTTGAGGGAAAAAGGGTTATTAGATGTTGCGATAGTTGAGCAAAATGTGAAGGTTTGGAGTTTGGATTTTCCTTTCTATCTTTCACGATGAATGAAACGACACAGTGAAACGTGTAGCTCTGTATCATAGTTTTTTTTTTTTTTCTGCGCTGGAAAACGATTGGAGTGTATGATTGTAGTCTTTTATATCCACTCTTTAAGGGATTTGGACAAGAGATTTGATTTTCCAAGGATTTGTGCAATTTGAAGCGTATGGTTTTTTTTTTAATGATTTTTTGTTTATTTTTTTTTTTACTTATTCTTAAGTTAAGAATAAATAATCTGTAATATATTTAGTTTTTCATTTTTTTTTAAAGATGACGTGTCAAAAAAGCCTACGTGGACATGACACGTGGCAAAAAAATCTACATGGACACGCCACGTGGAGATTCACTGCCACAATGTGCACTCAGAGGGGTAAAATAGGGAATCTTGAGAAAGTAAGGGGGTATTTACAAGAAAATATTTTACAGGGGGTATCGCAAAACACACCCACGTTGCAGGGGAGTATTGGCCTATTTACCCTAAAAAGAATCATCTACAGCTCACAGCTAGCTTCTTTACCATGCTCCTTTGAATTAAAGACAAAGGCTCATATCCAAGATCATTCTCAGAACAGTCTCACAAGCTCAGCAACTTTTGAATTTCATGAGCTGTCATCTTATTGAAAATGTTTTAAGCATGTATCTGTTGCAAACGGCTATGCTTCTTTACCAAGAAATGCAACTACATTTCTCAGCTATAAATAGAGCCTCTTGGTGACTTTGAAGAGCAAGAGTTTTCATCACTATCATTTTGCTAACTTGTCTTTATCGTGCAAGCATTCTCTAAAGCTCTCTTTTGATCTCTTTCACTCCAACTTTGTAATTCTATACTAGGTTCAGTATAAATGTGTATTGAGAGTTGTATTTCTCTAAGCTTGTCATTTGGTGAGTTTTGTAAAGCTAAGATCTCTATAATCATACTTGTAAAAGAACTACTCAAGTCAATAGGGTTGTATTGTTTGAGTGTGGTAATACCCTTACTAGCATGGAGGGCTAGGGTATCTTTAAGCTTGTAGGGCTTAAAGGGTCTTGGATCTTGTTCAAAGATTGCAAGAAGAAAGGTGTACTTTTGAGATCAGTAGTATCTCATAGTGGAAAAACTCACAGCAGCGTGAGGAGTGGACGTAACCCATCATTAAAGGGTGAACCAGTATAATTGTTTGTGTGTTCTTCTCTTCTCTTAACTCTTTCATTTTATGCAAACACTACACACACATCTTCAATTATTTGCTTACTTTATATATTTGTAGATTGATCTGGGAACGTTCTCTCATTTGACTAACCAACGTTCTCAGTTTATTCTAACGTTTTATTTGTCCAAAATATTCCTTTATTATTTTAATAGGTAAATTTTAAAAGGTTCACAATTCAAACCCCCCTTTCTTGTGAAAAACTTTGCTACTACATCTATATCATGGTGTATTATTACAGTGCTTAAATAACAAACTGACATGTAAAGGTTCTAAAACGAGCGGCTGAAAGTTAAGTTTTTGAAATTATGCAGGTTCTGTCTCAGCAGTTTTCTCCCGGCGAAAAATCCTTCTCTTGGTGTTTACGTTGGTTTTTCGAAAAATACGAGCCAACACCCGGCAAAAAACGCGACTCAGAAGTTTTAGCCCGGCGAAATTTCCCTCGCCCGGCGAAAAACGTGACCCAGTACCCTGTTTTGCAGAAAAACTAGAAATTTGAGGAATTTGCCACCTACAAACCTTAATACATGTTAGTTGCACATATAATATTATAACATAACACAAAAATGAAAGGAGTTTCGGGGTCAAACTCGTTAAACTCATAAATTTCCCTAAAACCCTGATTTGGAGCTTTGAACCATGTATAAGCTTCTGAATTTGAACATTGTGCTCTTCAGAAATCCTTTCGAATCACCACTTGGGCCTTAGAAATTGATTCCACTCATTATGTTGAAGAACAACGTTAACCCATTTCCCTAGATAATTACCTTTCTATGAAGTTAGAGACCTAAGAAGTTTGATTATGTTGTTGCATGTGGGTTTTGTTGAACAATTGAGCATTATGAGTGGTGAGGGTGGTGGTGAGGTGAGGAGAAAAATGAGAGAGATGAGAGTTTGTTGTTGTTGTTGTAGTTATTGTTACTAGTTTGTCATTCACTCTTATTTCTCTCACAAAAAAATATTGTATCTTCTAATTGGAGATTCGAACTAACACTATTACATTAGTTAAGGTTGGGTTGTTACACTCTACCCCCCTTAAAAGAATTTCGTCCTCGAAATTCCGAAACTTTTCCAGTTCCACAATAAATTTGTTTGTATCTACATCCAGCTTCTAGACTTTGCCAGTCGTGGTTCGTAGTTTCCGGGGTTACTAGTCATCTCACAGTTATCCTCATCTATTCCTTGGAATTAAATTCCCTCTCTTAAGGAGTTGTTGGCCTAAGGGTCAGTCATTTAACCATATTTGCAACTCATCTCTTGCTGCACACTATGATTTCAACTATTTACTGTCATCTTCTAACTGCTATATTACAATCTTGGTCTACAAATTCTCGTACACTAGAATGTCACAAAGTAACACTTGTATCACTTTGTGACGTCAGATGCACCATTACACTTTCAACATTTTACTAAAATCTAGTATGCTCGTGACACGTCACTTACATCACTTATTTTTATTTCATACTCTAGATCTCATTTTTGCACTACCAGTAATAACTCTAATACTCGACTGACTTAGTAGATCGTTATCTGGCCTGATTGACGTTACACGATTAACTGAAGGGTATAAGCTTGGGTATTGATATTGATAAATCCAAAATCTCTCTTCCCATTGTTATTCTCATTTCTGAACACTAGAGTGCCTGACACGTCATATGTACTACTGCATCACATGTGTAGTTTAAATACTCCAGGATCGATTGAAATATAAAACGAGTGAAAAATGTCTAAATACTACAGATTTTTTTTCCTATAAGATAAACTCATCTGCAAACGAAACCATAGTTCTTCGGGAAATTCTCACCTACCATTTCAATCCATCCTAGCACAACACAGTGATCGAGTTGTATATTTAACATGCAGATGAACTTGGGTTCAAATTATTCCTTAACGGTAAGGGTTAGACTTGCTTATTAGTTTAACTAGTAGGCTAACATGTTGGAAATTTTGGCTAAAACAATCGGATGCCAATTTGGCTAGTTGAACACGATGTTTTTGGACTTCTAATGTTGAGGCTGAATTACGTTGCCTAACTCCGGCTGATTATATGGTCAGTGAATGGATTGGATAGACCAAGAATTAGCATCCAACTAAAGGTAATTCATTACTCTATCAGAGCAATTTTGACTTATATTGATCGAAATCCATTGTTGATAATGTACCGGAAAGCTAACGCATTTGGGCAGAGAATGAAATTGATCAATCATGTTTACAAAGAATGGATTTGGAAAGGTATTCTAATACTAATCCCACTACTATCTCTTATTTTCCTTAAGCTGGGGGGATTTGAAACTAATTTGGAATTTAGCTGATGAGGTTAAGTAAAGGAGAGTTATCTAATTCGGTTGGAATAATGATTAACCAATACTGATACTGAACTAAGTCATTTGTATCAGGATGGGATGAGGATTTTGATTAACAGATCAACTAGACGAGTGAGAAATTGAACTGAGATTACTCATGGCCTCTCAAGAGTAATGGGCTTCCACAAATTTGATATAGTTACTGCAATGTAACTGAAAAGCTGAGAACATTTGGATATGGTTACCTAAGTGTCATACTCCATTTTTTGACCTAAGATCCCGTGTCACATTCATTTGTCATATGTTAATTAGAGTCTTTTACATCGGTAAATTTTCTTTCTAGACCTGTGTCATTTGTTCGGATCAAAGTCAAATTTGCGGTACTCCAAAAATTTAGTCTTTTTATATAGCCGTATTGGTTTCGTCGCGCATTTATTTCAAAAAGCATGTTAGCCCGTTTGGTTGTTAAAAAAGTGCTTGGTAAGTAACAAGTGAAAGGTTCGAATCCCATCAATGTCTATTTTATTTTTAGTTTTATTTCCATAATTTTTTATCATAAAACATAAAGTAACAAGTAAAGATGCTAACTAAAATAAAAAGAGGGGGGGGTGGTGTTATATTCACGTTTTTCTTTCTCTATTTTATTATTATAATTACTACCATACTATAGCCAACTTCTTATTATTATTATTTTTCTTTCATTGTTATTTTTTTATTTTATTATTATATTCTGCAAAAATACAAAAAAGAGGATCCGAATTCCTATTCATTTCTCTCAAGAAAAACCAAACCGAAAATCAGCCTCAAATGGGGGAAGATACGAATTGTAAATCCAGCAAATTTCAAAAAGTAAAATTTAAAGAGATCAAAATAAAAATGGAAAGAATCTCCAATCATACAAAATTTTTCCACAAGTCACTCAATAACAATTCAATGTTTAGACCTAATTTTTGTTTTATTATTATTATTATTATTTATTTATAATAATTATTATTATATATTTCAAAAGTTATTTTACATGTGTTGCTTTACTTGGTCAATTTGAACCGTTGCAATTCACTTTTGAAGCTACTTCACGTTTTTCTTAAAATTCCTTATGATTAGGAACTGCCATTCCATCTGTATCTTTGTTACCACAATTATAGGAACTTCAACGTTCACTTTCCAAAGGCAACACATAACCATATATGTTGAGTCTTTGGTGTTGGCTGCATTTTTGGTAAAATAAACTCTGTAGCAGGATGCTGGATCCGATGCCTCAAGCATTGCGTAGAGCATTGGAGCGTCTCACTGGAAGTGTTGCTTGCGCGCCAAGCATGCGCGTTTTCTATTTATGGATTTTATATTTCTCTCTCATGAATCATATCTTGTGCGAAAAGAAAGGCTTTATTTTCTAAACAAATCTTTTGTTTAGAGATTGGTTCAGAAATTATTGTGAAGATTTATTTTCAAAACATATCTAATCTTTTAAGATATGGTTTGTTTTTATTTTGTGAGTTGGATATTATCTTGGTTCAGATCTTCAAAAGCTCATGTCACCAGCTATATATATAAGGAAGGAGCTGAACCTAATTCAAGTTTTTGTTCACGCCGTCTTGTGTTTTTGTCTAAGAAATTAGGTTTTTGCGTGTGTGTTATTTTGTGAGCCTTTCTTGTGTCACCTTGATGCAAGCTTAGGACGTGTTCTTGAGTTGTAATTGTGTGTTCTTTCTCCTAAGCTTTGAAGCACGGAGTTAGGACTTTTGGTGATTTAACACTCTAAGCCTTTAGGTACGAGTGTGTAGTTTTAGGAGTGTGTCTCCAAAACTGTTTTGTTCTTGAGTTATTGAAATCCTTGCTGTTTGTAAGGTTGTAAGGGAGTGAGATGGGATCTCATATCTAGGAGTTCCTAGGTAGAAGAGTCATTGGTAGTGCCTAGGTTATAAGTTGTAAACGGGGCGTTTGCTGAGAACTTAGAACTAGGACTATTATAGTGATATTCCTTCCTGGATTGGTATCCCCCAGACGTAGGTTGCTGTTTGCGCCGAACTGGGTTAACAAATAACTTGTCTCTTTTATTTGTTTTCTTTTATACTTGTGTTAAATTATTACGCGCTAGGCCGGACACATTGTTAGAGCATCGGGTAGAGCATCGTGCATAGCGTGCCAGGAATTTCAATTGGCATCAGAGCAGGCACCCTGCTTGTTTTGGGTGAGATTCAGGACCTGAAATGTCTGGCACTGTGGAAAAGGAAGGAGGTTACATGAACAGGCCTCCCTTGCTTACTGGATCTGCTAACTATGACGCTTGGAAACCAAAGATGATGGCCTTTCTGAGATCCATTGATAGCAAGGTGTGGAAGGTGGTTCTAACCGGATGGGAACAACCCATGTATGCAAGCAAGGAAGGCACCTCAACTGGGATAGTGAAACCTGAGGTAGAATGGACGACAGAAGAGGAAGCTATAGCAAATCAGAATCACAAGGCCATATATGCCTTGTTTAATGGTGTTGACACTAGTGTGTTTAAAATGATCAAGAACTGTGTGTCAGCCAAAGAGGCATGGGAGGTATTACAAAAGTGCTATGAGGGTACCACTAAAGTAAAACAGTCAAAAATTCAACATCTTACCTCAAGATTTGAAGCCATAAAAATGAAGGATGATGAGAACATCCAGGACTTTCACATGAAATTACTTGACATTGGAAACTCTTTTGAGGCTCTAGGTGAAAAAATGTCTGATGAAAAGCTAGCTAGAAAACTGCTCAGATCTCTTCCCAAAAGGTTTGATATGAAAGTAACGGCTATTGAGGAAGCTCATGATATTTCCTCAATGAAAATGGATGAACTTGTTGGATCACTCCAAACCTTTGAAAGTGTGTTGGACGAACGTGGAGACAAGAGGAACAAGAGCATTGTTTTTGTTTCAAACACTGAGGAGGAAAATGATCAGTCTGAAGATGGTGAGGAAGATAGCATAGCTGATGCTATAGCCATGCTAGGCAGACAATTCAACAAAGTTCTAAAAAGGGTTGATCGCAGAAACAGACAGAATGGGCAAGGCATCCGGTTCGACATCAACAAGCAACAGAACAGTCTAAAGAAATCAAAACCTGAAGACAAGAGCACTCAAGGCAAGGGAGTTCAGTGTCATGAGTGTGAAGGCTATGGACACATCAAATCAGAATGTGGAACTTATCAGAAAAGACAAAAGAAAGGACTAACTGTTTCATGGTCAGATGAAGACACTGATGAAGAAGGTGAGTCAGCAAGACATGTGACTGCCCTTACTGGAACATGCGTTGGTGTTGAAGATTGGGACTCTGATGAAGATGAAGATGTTTCCTATGAAGAACTAGCTAGTACCTACAAAGACCTTTTGACAAGATATGAAGAAATGTGCAGAATTCTGGAAAAACAAAAGAAGACCATCAACAAGCTTCAAACAGAAGTCAATACTCAAGTTCAAAAGGCTGCTCAAGCAGAAGAAAAAGTCATTCAAGTTAATGTGCAAATGGATGACTTAAGGAAGAGAGTAAGTCAGCTGAACTCAGGAGCAGATCTGCTTGAAGAGATACTTGAAAATGTTCCAAGTAGGAATCTTAGATCTATTGGATATAATTATTCTAGTTTGAATCAGCATCAACAAGATCCTGAAACTAAGTTCTCATCAGGAGGAAGCATGATTGATCCCTGTACTGGAAAAGTGATGCTGGAGCATCAGTCTCGACATTCTAGAGCCTATCCTATTCCTAAATTTGCTCTTGATCCCAAACTTTCAGCCAATCAAGGATCAAGACCACGTGCTCACCAAAGGTCAAATAGTCAAAGAAGATACCGTAAGTGGGTGTGTCATCACTGTGGAAAAAGGGGACATATTAGACCTTTTTGTTACAAGCTGCATGGATACCCTAACCAGGAGCCTAAACCAAATGGGGTACAAGAGGAGAACGCTATTAAGAAGGAATGGAGACCTAAAGAAGAAAATGTTAGACTACCTAAAGAAGAAAATGTTGGGTTAATTGCTCACACATCCCTAAGAGCTTCTTCTAGGGAAGATTGGTATTTTGATAGCGGGTGCTCTAGACATATGACTGGTGAAGAAAAGTACCTCATAAATGTAAGATCTTACAAGGCGAGCTTTGTAACTTTTGGAGATGGTGCAAAAGGAGAAATAGTAGGAATTGGGGATCTGATCAGCCATGGATTGCCCAACCTGGAGAATGTACTTTTGGTTAAAGGCCTCACTGCAAATCTTATTAGCATTAGCCAGCTGTGTGATCAAGGCATGAAAGTTAACTTTACCAAGTCTGAATGTCTTGTTCAAAATGAAGAAGGGAAATTGATGTTAAAAGGCACTAGATCCAAAGACAACTGCTACTTGTGGGTACCTCAAGAAGAAGCCTTTACATCCACTTGCCTAGTCACCACAGAAGATGAAGTTCAACTATGGCACCAGAAATTGGGACATCTCAATCTGAAGGGAATGAAGAAAGCCATATCTGCTGAAGCCATTAGAGGCCTTCCCAAACTCAAAATCATTGAGGGAAAAGTGTGTGGTGAATGTCAAATTGGAAAGCAAATCAGAATGTCGCATCCAATGCTGGAGCATCAGACAACATCAAAGGTTCTTGAACTGTTACACATGGATCTCATGGGACCCATGCAGGTGGAAAGCTTGGGAGGTAAGAGGTATGCTTTCGTGGTTGTTGATGACTATTCCAGATACACCTGGGTAAATTTTGTCAGGGAGAAGTCAGACACTTTTGATGTGTTCAAGGAGCTGTGCATTCAACTTCAAAGAGAGAAAGGAAGTAATGTTGTTAGAATCAGAAGTGGCCATGGAAGAGAATTTGAGAACTCCAAATTCAACGAATTCTGCTCCACTGAAGGGATCAAGCATGAGTACTCATCTCCTATAACCCCACAACAGAATGGTGTGGTTGAAAGGAAGAACAGAACCATCCAAGAATCAGCTAGAGTCATGCTTCATGCCAAAAGCATCCCATATCACTTCTGGGCTGAAGCCATGAACACTGCTTGCTACATACACAACAGAGTTACTCTAAGAAAAGGTACTTCTTCTACTTTATATGAACTATGGAAAGAAAGGAAGCCAACAGTCAAACACTTTCATGTTTTTGGGAGTAAGTGCTACATTCTAGCCGATAGAGAGCCAAGAAGGAAGCTTGACCCTAAAAGTGATGAGGGAATCTTCCTTGGGTACTCCACAAACAGTAGAGCCTACAGGGTCTATAACTCAAAGACTCAAGTTAAGAGAATCTTGAAATATGTGAATGGAACTAGTGATTATGGGATAATGTATTCCCATTGTGAGGATTCTACTCTATATGGATATTGTGATGCTGATTGGGCTGGAAGTGCAGATGATAGAAAAAGTACTTCAGGAGGATGTTTCTTTTTGGGCACTAATCTAATATATTGGTTTAGTAAAAAGCAGAATTGTGTGGCACTATCTACTGCTGAGGCAGAATACATAGCAGCCGGGAGTAGCTGTTCACAACTGGTGTGGATGAAACAAATGCTGAAGGAATACAATGTTGAACAGAATGCTCTAACATTGTATTGTGACAACATGAGCGCCATAAACATCTCAAAAAATTCGGTTCAGCATAGCAAGACAAAACATATTGATATTCGCCATCATTATATAAGAGATTTGGTTGAGAATAAAATTGTGACTCTGGAGCATGTGGGTACAAAGGAACAAGTGGCAGATATTTTCACTAAGGCGCTTGATGCTGTGCAATTTGAGAAGCTAAGGGGCAAGTTAGGAATTTGCCTCTATGAAGAGTTATAGCAGTTAATGAGCTTGAGGCGTGCAACTGTCATTTTTTTCTCCAACTTATGTTTGCACGCTATCCTAGGAGAATCAGATCAAATTCTTTCTTCTCATCACATGTGGTATATGCTATCATATGTCATATCCTCAGGTGTGTGTTATCTGTATGTTTGCATTTGTCTACTGATTCATGATCGTTCTAATGTTGGTAGTTGTAGATCAGTTGTAGCATGTTTGCCTATAGAAGCATGCGTATGTTATGATGGTTACACATGGCTTGTCTGCTCCATGTGCATTTGCAGTTGTGGTATGGTTGCATATAGCCTGTCTGGCCTATGTGCATGAGATTGAGTAGTGAGGGGATGAGTAACTCTTGTGGTAGTTGGTGGGTGGTGATTACTACTATTCTTGTATGTGCTCCTTATGTGCGAGAATCTATTTTTCTCTGTATGATGGTAGTGAGGGGGAGCTGGTGAGTTATGTATCCCGTCTGTTGGTGTGCATTAAAGTCATGTACTTCTGTACTCTCTGCTGGTGCGTATTTGTCAAATTTGTGGCCAAAAGGGGGAGTAAATGTGTTGATTAATTTGTTGGTTTGGTTACCTGCTCTTGTTTCTAGTGTGTGCTTCTGATATGTGTTGTGACTGTGAAATGTGTCTGTTCTGGTATGTGTGCTTTGGTGTGTGGCTATGTGTGTTCTGAGATATGCAGGTGTTTAGGGGGAGCTGAGTTGTGTTATGCAGGGGGAGATGTTGGATACGATGCTCCAACATCCTATGCATGTGTGCAGGGGGAGTAGTTGTGTGAAATGTTATTCCACATCCTATCAATGTTTATTTTCCTGACCATTTAAGACGAAGTAGTTATTTTGTGTTCCGCTGTTGCATGCCTCTCTGATAATCTTAAAAGATACAATTATTCTTTTCTACTGTTTTCCATGAAGGAGTAGTATGGTAATGTTTTGAAGGATAGCCTCTACAGATCTTTATGCTTGTGTGTTTAAGTTGAGAAAAAGAAATGTAGTTGAAGTATCTCTTTAAGTATTGTCTGTATGGTCATAATGTGTTTTAGCCAAAAATTTGCCAAAGGGGGAGTTTGTTGAGTCTTTGGTGTTGGCTGCATTTTTGGTAAAATAAACTCTGTAGCAGGATGCTGGATCCGATGCCTCATGCATTGCGTAGAGCATTGGAGCGTCTCACTGGAAGTGTTGCTTGCGCGCCAAGCATGCGCGTTTTCTATTTATGGATTTTATATTTCTCTCTCATGAATCATATCTTGTGCGAAAAGAAAGGCTTTATTTTCTAAACAAATCTTTTGTTTAGAGATTGGTTCAGAAATTATTGTGAAGATTTATTTTCAAAACATATCTAATCTTTTAAGATATGGTTTGTTTTTATTTTGTGAGTTGGATATTATCTTGGTTCAGATCTTCAAAAGCTCATGTCACCAGCTATATATATAAGGAAGGAGCTGAACCTAATTCAAGTTTTTGTTCACGCCGTCTTGTGTTTTTGTCTAAGAAATTAGGTTTTTGCGTGTGTGTTATTTTGTGAGCCTTTCTTGTGTCACCTTGATGCAAGCTTAGGACGTGTTCTTGAGTTGTAATTGTGTGTTCTTTCTCCTAAGCTTTGAAGCACGGAGTTAGGACTTTTGGTGATTTAACACTCTAAGCCTTTAGGTACGAGTGTGTAGTTTTAGGAGTGTGTCTCCAAAACTGTTTTGTTCTTGAGTTATTGAAATCCTTGCTGTTTGTAAGGTTGTAAGGGAGTGAGATGGGATCTCATATCTAGGAGTTCCTAGGTAGAAGAGTCATTGGTAGTGCCTAGGTTATAAGTTGTAAACGGGGCGTTTGCTGAGAACTTAGAACTAGGATTATTATAGTGATATTCCTTCCTGGATTGGTATCCCCCAGATGTAGGTTGTTGTTTGCGCCGAACTGGGTTAACAAATAACTTGTCTCTTTTATTTGTTTTCTTTTATACTTGTGTTAAATTATTACGCGCTAGGCCGGACACATTGTTAGAGCATCGGGTAGAGCATCGTGCATAGCGTGCCAGGAATTTCAATATATATATATATATATATGTGCATATCAGTGAAACATAGTGACTACCACAAAAAATGTATGCAGTGTTAAGTTCACTCATTCTCATGATTAGACTATTTTCCCCTCCACATATATTTGTGTCTCTGAGTTATTAACATCAGCCTGTTAAAAAATTACTCTTGCCAGTTTTGATACCTCGTTGAGAAGGGTCTATTAAATCCTGGGGAATTTGCGCATAACCGCGGATAAATCCTTGAGGACAGTGCGTTCACGTCTTAGATCAATACATTATTTTTCTTTATTTGCAGGTTTAGTTTCATAGTTTCAAGAGCATATCAACAGGTTCAGTATAATAACAGCAGAAAGCTTCATTGCAACAACAGACTCCTTGTAACAACAGCAGGTACGCCGCAACACGGTGAAATTTCGTCAACAATTTTTACTTATAAATACAAAGCATTACACACACAAAAAGGGGGAGGAGGATTCGGCGGACAGAATTTTACAGAGAATCAAAAAGTAAAATTACAATACAAAAAAGAGAAAACCTCAAAGTTTCTCCTCAGCCCCTGCCTCCACCACTACCGGTAGAATCTCGCAAAGAATAACAGAATAAAAAGTCAAACAGAGAGGAAAGAACCAAATAAAAAGCAAAGGGAAAAGAACTTACAGTAAAAGAATTCACTGCACTCCAGGTAACAATCTTCATATTTCTTACCCAATTCATAAACTAGTTGCTTCGGATTTGGTGTTTAAGGCTTTGTTTTTATCGGTGTTGAATGTTGCTGATATGGTGATAACGAGGTTATTCGCATTAGTTTACATTTTGTCTTGCTATAGGATTATAGATTTCAATTGTAAACTGTGCACTGTTTTTGATCTATAAACTCTCAAATAACCCGTTTGGTTATTTGGGGGGAGACGTACTTGGACAAACGTGTGGACGACGCGCAATCCGGGGAACTGTTAGCCTGTATTTTCGACAGGCATTAATGAATTGGAATGAGATGATGAAATCTCATTTAATGTATATTATTGCCTTTTAATATTCTCTTGGAAACTGATTCTGGCAATAAATCAAGAGAAAATCAAGGCATTTGACATCAAAGACTTTTAATGTGCAAAGTTGCTTGTCAAAGCCTAGAGTTCTGTCGAATTCGACAGAACGTGTGTTGTCTGAATAAGCTTGTCGAGTTCGACAAGATATTATTTGTGTAAAAGCATATTTTCGACACTAACTGGTAATGGTCGAAAATTATATATATGTATATATATGTACGTGTGTATGTTTGTTTGCCTAACGTACTGTGCAGAACGAAAGAAGCGTACTCTGGACTTAGCAAAATATTCAAAAGTGAGTAACGTTTGAAGGGTTCGCCAGGTGTCCAAGGAATTCAAATTCAGAAGACACGTGGAGCATAGTTAGGCAAATTGTAGTTTTATAGCAGTTATGTTAGTTTGTCTATAAATATTAGTTTCTCATATGAGAAACGGGTTCACAATTCACATGCAAATTCCTAGAATATTCAGAGTACCCATGTCAACGAGCGAAATGAATGCCAAAAGGAACATGTACGAATCTGTGTAACCAATCTTTGTAAACATTTTTACATTGTCAAATGCAATTTACTTTTCAAGTACTGATTACTTGCTTTCCTTTAAAATTTGTCATTTAAGCTTTCTGCAAATTTAAAGCTTTTCTGCAACTTTAAACATTCTGCAATTTATTTCATTGCATGTTTTACTTTTCAAAGTCTTTTCTTTAAACTTTATTTGCAATTCATTTACAAGTTTTCTGCAAATTTAAACTTTGAAGCATTTTACTTTAAACCAAATCATTTGACTTCGTCAAATGCTGTTTACTTTTTATCAACTTATCCGATTTAACCCAAAGATATGAATATGTTTTCATCATCTTCCGCACAATCCATATGTCCCAGGATTCACTAGTTGATCCTTCTTGTAATAATTAGACTAGCGGTTGTTTACTAAAAATCGGGGTAAACAAATTGGCACGCCCAGTGGGACCTCTGGATTGTGTATTTTTATTTAGTGGTTTTTGAAAACTTTTCTTACAAAATTTGTTGTTTGGTGTTTGTACTTTGATTGTGTGTATATTTGTATATGCGTTTGAGGAGTGGTAAGTCCCTTCCAGTTTTTTCAAATATACCAAAGCGTCCTCGTTCCAGAATGGTGAGACCACCAAACAATCCTAATCCCAACAATAATAATAATAATAACAATAATGGGGCAGAAACCAATCCTGTTCCAAATTCGACAGGGCAACTAAATCAACCAGTATCTGGCAATCCTGGCGCCAATCCTACTGGTGGGTCAACAAATCCTGCCCTGAATTTTACAACTTCTGAAAGTATCCCAAGCAATAATCCTAATGGTGGGGGTACAAACCCTATGATAAATTCCGGAACCGTTGGTGCAAGCGCCAGTGGATCAACAATGTCTGCCATTACTTCAAGTATGGCAGGAGGGTTTGTTCCTCCAAATACGAATGGTGCAATGATGACACAAATGAATGCATCATCCATGCCAACGAATGTATCACACATGCATGGGTACACAAACGGTAGTCAAGTTGGTGGAACACCGTCAAGACCCCATGGTTGCCCAGAAACCCACAATTTGGAATGCCAACAACGACGATGGCAAGCCTGTATAATTGGCCTTCGATAGAAAGTTCTCCCTCCTCTTCTGCGATGGGAAATAGGGGAAATTCTCTGAACTTGACAAATAATTCTATGAATGTACTTAGGCAACAAATGGACGAAAGTAACCATGACATGGTGAACGCGTTGACCCAACAGATTGGCACAATTTTCAATCCTGTGTTACAAACAGCCAATGACAATTATTTATTGTTAGCCAATCAAATGGGAAGGATGGCAGACTTTTTTGGTGCCCCTGATGCTCCAAATAACCAAAGAGTTCCTCGTGCAAACCCGGAGACTCAAACAGAAGTCCAAGCCCAACCCGTGCGCATTGAGAGAGAACAGCCAGAGCCAGAAGTAATTCTGGTTAATAGAAACCAAGATGCTGATAATGTTCTTAGGAATGTTCGACAAGAAAATGTTGCAGGGCAAAATAACTTGGCCAATTTAGTGGAAAATATCTTGGCCCAGAATGGTTTGAATGTAGGATTGCATAGGCCAAATTTTGTGTCAGCCTTGTCTGAATATGTATTGCAGGCAGAATTGCCAAGGGGATGGAAAATTCCCGAATTCACAAAATTTGCTGGTGATACTAATGAATCTACTGTCGAACACATTGCCAGATATTTGGCAGAGGCAGGGAATTTGGCAAATAATGAAGATTTAAAAATGAAGTTTTTTCCCAATTCCCTCACTAAAAATGCCTTTACGTGGTTTACCACACTTCCCCCTCATTCAATTCATACCTGGACTCAATTAGAAAGGCTATTTCATGAACAATTTTACATGGGACAATCTAGGATTAGTCTCAAAGAATTAGCCAGTATGAAACGTAAAACTGCGGAAGCCATTGATGACTATCTGAACAGGTTTCGCCTCCTTAAGGCAAGGTGCTTTACTCAAGTGCCTGAACATGAATTGGTTGAGATGGCTGCTGGTGGCCTTGACTATTCCATTAGGAAAAAATTAGATACTCAACATTTAAGAGATATGGCTCAATTAGCAGATCGTGTTCGACAGGTCGAACGCCTCAGGGCTGAAAAAGCCAGAAATTCTAAGTTCCACAAAAAAGAAAAAGTGGCATACATAGAAACTTATGGAAGTGAAAATGAGTTCGACGATGATCAGGAGTACATGGAAAACAATGAGGTTAATATTGCTGAATTGAAACCAGGACCTCCCTATACTTGTAAAATGTTAAAACCATCAAATGGGAAAAATCCCGTCGAACCAAAAAATGATAGATTTGTTTCTAAGACATATACTTTTGACATTACTAAATGTGATGAAATTTTCGACTTATTGGTCGCTGACGGCCAAATAATTGTACCAAAGGGTTTGAAAATTCCACCTTTGGAACAACGTAATAAAAGAGGTTTTTGTAAATACCATAATTTCTTGGGACATAAAACCTCACAATGTGTTCTTTTCAGGGATCTGGTCCAGAAAGCCTTGCAGGAAGGGAGACTCAAATTTGGCGAAAAGCCAAAATCCAAACAGCAGGTGGACGAGAATCCATTGCAGATTGCCGATGCTGCCTGCACAGAGCCCTTTGAGTGCCTAATGATAGAAGCATTGAACCTCACTGAGGGAGGGCAATTGGTTTCTATTCCTGAGGAGGAGTATGAAAACAAAGTGGAGGAAGTATATCCACAAGCTGGAGAAACTCTACTGGATTTCCTTCAACGCTGCAAGGAAAATGATGGCGAAGCTACACTGTGTCCTCATTGTAGTGCCATGTTCGACAAGAAAGCTGCTGCAGGCCTTAACAAGTTTTTGCCTTACAGTCAGAACAGAAACAATTGGCCAAGTCAAAGGCCAACTTATTCCAATGTTCTGAATAGCCAACAGGCACCTGTACATCAGAGGTTGGGACCACAAAAATCATTTGTCCCCTCAAACAGGACACCTGTCAACCAATGGGTCCATGGAAAGAATATGGGCTATGGTCAAAGGAATATGGAGAAAGGGAACTCCAGTAACAACAATCCCAAAAAAGATCCTGAATCAAGGAAGTATGATTACAGGAATAATTACAAAGGGAAAAATCCCATGACAAGATCCCAATGGCGTAGATATCAACGCCAGAAAAAAGTGGCTGCTCAAAAATCACAAGTTACTACTAATGGTAATGAGGAAAAGCCTATGCAATTGGCTAAGAAGCCAATGAAAGAAAGGTTAGGAGAACCAAAAGCTGAGTCTTCAACTACTAACAACGTCGAAGACGAGCACATGGAGGCAGATGACTTTTTAGATTCTGAACCCGATCTCGACATAATAGTAAATGTTGTGTCCATTCTGCCAAGGGAGTTCGACGTCTGTTCTGAAATAACAGATGAAGAAGAAGAATCTGGAATGCAGATGGCCCTTCATAGGCCAGTCTGTTACTATGTCACAAGCAATGGTGCTTTGGAGGACCAAATGGCCACATTTGAAAGGCCAGATGAAGGCATGAAAAGTCACTTGAAGCCTCTTTTCATTCAGGCGAAGGTGAATAATGTCGGAATTAACAAAGTACTGATAGATGGTGGTGCCGCTGTTAACCTCATGCCAGAATTTCTGCTAAGAAAGATTGGCAAATCTTTGGTGGATCTTCATCCTCACAACATAGTTCTGTCAAACTATGAGGGCGAGACTGGTTTCTCTTTAGGAGCAATCCAGTTGGATGTTGTTGTCGGAAGCACTATAAGGCCAACCTTGTTTTTGGTTGTGGCCTCTAAGGCAAATTACAATCTACTTCTAGGTCGAGAGTGGATTCATGGAGTGGGGGCAGTTCCATCTACCCTGCACCAGCGCCTCATTATATGGCGAGAAGATGGAGTAGTCGAAAATGTTGAAGCAGATCAAAGCTACTTCAAGACTGAGGTCCATCATCTGACGAAGCACTCCTTCGACAAGAAATTGGCGACAATTGCACCATGCACTGAGAAAGACTTTGCATATCGCCTAGCAGGAAATGGTCACCATGCAATCAAACTGGATCCCACACATGGTTTCTTGTGGGAGAGAGAAGATGGAAACAGCGAGGATGGCAAGTATGAAGGCCACAACTACCCAACTGGGTGGGATGTCAAAGAGGATTACTATGTCTGAGTCCCAAACTTGGGCAAAGATTACGGCCTACATGGCTGAAAACAGAATCAAAATGGCTTTGGAAGCCAATGCAGTGTCAGAAAATATGGCTATTGCAGCCAATGACATGAGACTTGGCCAACACAAGCCAGAACTGCAAAAACTGGATTGTATCTATGATGACGAACCCTTAGGGTTTGAGAAAGATCCAATCAATCAATGTCACAAGATGCAAGCACAGGATCCTTTGCAAGAAATTGACCTTGGAGATGGTCTGATAAAAAGACCAACGTACATTAGTGCAAACATTCCTCCAGATCTGAAGGCAAAAGTGGTGCAACTTTTGATGGAATTCAAGGATTGTTTTGCTTGGGATTACAATGAAATGCCAGGTTTGAGCAGAAAGTTGGTGGAACATGAACTCCCAGTTCGACCAGATAAAAGACCAGTGAAACAATTACCTAGAAGGTTCGCACCAGAAATAATGTCAAAGATCAAAGAAGAAATTGAAAGGCTGCTGAGGAGCAAATTCATCAGAACTGCAAGGTATGTCGAATGGTTAGCAAATATAGTGCCAATAATTAAGAAAAATGGTTCTCTTAGAGTATGCATAGACTTTAGAGACTTAAATAATGCTACACCAAAAGATGAATATCCTATGCCTGTGGCAGAAATGTTAATTGATTCTGCAGCCGGATTTGAATATTTAAGTATGTTGGATGGTTATTCTGGATATAACCAAATTTTCATTGCTGAAAATGATGTACCCAAAACTGCCTTTAGATGCCCAGGGGCATTGGGCACATATGAATGGGTAGTAATGCCTTTTGGTCTAAAAAATGCTGGGGCTACTTATCAAAGAGCAATGAATTTAATTTTTCATGAATACATAGATGCTTTCATGCAAGTGTATATTGACGACATAGTTGTCAAATCCTCATCAAATGAAGATCATTTAGATCATTTGAGAAAATCTTTTGAAAAGATGAGGAAATATGGATTAAAAATGAATCCATTAAAATGTGCTTTTTGTGTTAATGCAGGAGATTTCCTTGGGTTTGTTGTGCACAAAAAGGGCATTGAAATAAATCAAAACAAAACGAAGGCTATTATGGAGACCAAATCTCCAACTACAAAAAAGCAACTTCAGTCCTTACTTGGGAAAATCAATTTCTTGAGAAGATTTATTTCAAACTTAAGTGGTAAAGCTCAACCATTCTCACCACTGCTTCGACTCAAGAAAGAAAGCGTTTTCACTTGGGGGCAAGAACAACAACAAGCTTTTGACGAAATCAAGAGTTATTTGTCAAAGCCACCAATGTTAATGCCTCCAATAAGGAACAAATTCATGAAGTTGTATATTTCAGCATCAGATTCGACGTTGGGCAGCATGCTTGCCCAAGAAGATGAAAATGGCGAAGAAAGAGCCATCTATTACTTAAGTAGGGTTTTAAATGATGCTGAAACTAGATATAGTAGTATTGAAAAATTATGCTTATGTTTGTATTTTTCTTGTATGAAACTCAAGCATTATATAAAGCCCGTTGATGTTTTTGTTTATTCTCATTGTGATATCATCAAACATATGTTATCCAAACCTATTCTGCATAGTCGAATTGGAAAATGGGCCTTAGCCTTAACAGAATATTCATTAACTTATAAGCCTTTAAAGGCAGTTAAAGGCCAAATTGTGGCTGATTTCATAGCAGATCATTCTGCACTAGAAACTCCACAAAACTATGTAGATTCAGAACCTTGGAAATTATATTTTGATGGTTCTAAACATAAACATGGAGTTGGAATTGGGATTTTAATCATTTCTCCCTCCAGAATTCCCACCAAGTTCAAATATAAAATTAATGGGTTCTGCTCAAATAACGAAGCAGAATATGAGGCTTTGATAACAGGCTTAGAAATTTTACTGGACTTGGGGGCAAGAAATATTTTGATCAGAGGCGATTCAGAATTGGTGTTGAAACAATTGACAAAGGAATATAAGTGCATAAAAGAGCACTTGATGAAATATTTTGTCATAGCAATTTCTTTGTTAAAACGTTTCGACCAAGTTATTTTTGAACATGTACCTCGCATAGAAAATCAAGAAGCCAATGATTTGGCTCAAATAGCTTCTGGTTATAAAATTTCTAGTGAAAAACTAGAGGAGTTGATTGAGATTAAAGATAAACTCATTGTTGATCAACCTCCTTCTATGGAATTGTCAATGCCAAAACTTGTGGGGGCAGATGTACCACAAGATAATGGTCAAGATACCACCTATAACTCTGACGAAAATTCAGAAATTTTTGAAATTTTTGCCATTGACAATTTATCTGATAATGATTGGAGAAAACAACTTGTTGAATATTTACGAGATCCAAATGGAACGACCAATAGAAAGATAAAATATAGAGCCTTGAGTTATGTCATCATTGGAAATGAACTAATGAAGAAAACACCTGAGGGAGTTTTGCTAAAATGTCTAAGTGAAACTGAAGCCTACTTGGCTATATCTGACGTGCATAGTGGTGCATGTGGATCCCATCAGGCAGGCCATAAAATGAAATGGTTGTTGTTTCGACAAGGTATGTATTGGCCAACAATCTTAAAGGATTGTATAGAGTTTGCTAAAGGTTGTCAAGAATGTCAAAGACATTCAGGCATACAACATGTACCTGCAAGTGAACTCCATTCAATAGTAAAACCTTGGCCTTTTAGAGGATGGGCTTTAGACTTAATTGGTGAAATTAAACCAAGTTCGTCCAAAAACCAACGCTATATTCTAGTTGGTATAGATTATTTTACCAAATGGATAGAAGCAATTCCATTACCAAATGTTGACCAAGAAGCAGTGATTAGTTTTATACAAAGTCACATTATTTATAGATTTGGTATACCTGAGTCTATTACTACAGATCAAGGTTCAGTTTTCACTGGACGAAAAATGGTCGAGTTTGCTCAACAAACTGGTTTTAAACTTTTGACTTCTACACCATATTATGCACAAGCAAATGGTCAAGTGGAAGCTGCTAATAAGATCATTATTGGTCTGATTAAAAAGCATATTGCCCAAAAGCCTAGGAATTGGAACAAGACTTTAGATCAAGTCTTATGGGCATGCAGGAATTCTCCAAAGGAATCAACTAACACTACACCTTTTCGACTAACCTATGGGCATGATGCAGTCTTGCCAGTCGAAATTCACCTGCAATCAGTTAGAATCCAAAGGCAGGAAGAAATCCCAAGAGATCATTACTGGGATATGATGTTAGACGAACTAGTTGATTTAGATGAAGAGAGAATAAAAGCTTTAGAGATGTTAACTCGACAGAAAGAAAGAGTTGCTAGAGCTTATAACAAAAAGGTTAAATCTAAAACCTTTAATGTTGGAAATTTGGTTTGGAAAGTTATTCTGCCAATGGATAAAAAAGACAGAGTCCTAGGCAAGTGGTCACCACATTGGGAAGGACCATTTAAAGTCGTTCAAGTTTATTCTAATGGTGCATATGAAATTGAGGAGTTAACTCCTGAGAAACGCACTTTGGGTATAAATGGTAAATACTTGAAGAAGTATAAACCAGCGTTGCAAGAAATAAAAATTGGCGAAGAATAAAATTTAAGATATGATAAACAATGGTGATCATAAAGTTGTTCGCCACAAAATGGGCATTGTCAAATTACAAACCAAAAACTTCGACAAATTGTTCAAAAAGTAAAACTAAAATTATTACAAGTTGAAATTTTTCTTCAAATCTTCATACAAACTCTTGAACGAAGAAACCTCTTTGTCGAGAACTTTGCTTGACTTCTCCAGATTCTGAATCTCTTCTTCCACTGCCGCTGAAGCACTAAAGGCTTTGATGCCCTCATTAGCCTCTTTGTCAATCCAGGCTTTAACAGCAGTAGTAAGATTGGCTTTTGCTTCGTCACGTTTGATTTTCTCTGCATCAATCTTAGCATTGAGACTCTGAATCTTCTAGTGCAATTCTGCAATCTCACCTTCCCAAGCAGCAATGTTCTGGTTGTATTGAGTCAGCTCAGCATTCGACTCGATCTCCTTCTCAAAGCGTTCGACATTAGCCTGAGCAGTCTTGGCCTTTTCGACCAATGCAGCGTGAGCATGGGTTTGAGCTTCCAGCTTCATGGCATTCATTTTCTTCCTTTGAATGGCTTGAGTAAAACCATCAATGAGGTTTTCAAGTTGGATAACCTTACTAAGTGTGGCCTCATCTGTCAAAGGATTATGGAGTTTTTTCAAGAAGCCCAAGTGAGAAAATGCACTGCTAGGGTTTGCCTCAATCAAGGCAAAGACATCCTGATTGATGTAATCTGCGTGCAATTTGAGGAGCAAGGAATCCTGCCTCACTGTCGAACTGATTTCTGTATCAGAAGCTGTCGAACTGCTGTGATGGGAAGCACCCTTGCTTTGTTCTTTATTACCTTTGCTTGAAAGGAGCATCTTTAGTGCTGCAGCAGGATCAGAATCCTTCATAGCGATGAACTCCATTTCTGACATTCCAACGTCAGCAGATAACTTTGATGTCGAAGAGACAGGAAGAATGTCAGAGCCTCCTTCAGTGGCTTCAGGCATAATATCGTCGTCAGCGTCAGTCTCCATCTCGACATCAGTGTTTTCTGATGAATGGGTAGATTCAGTGAGTGGTGCAGTTATGGTTTTCTCAGGTTCAGGATTATTGGTGGGAATTTCTTCATTCTCTTGACTTTGGCTATTTCCAGTTAAATCGACCTCGACGCGATTGGTGCCAACGTCTTGGGCCGAATTTTCCTCATTGTTAACAGGTGTAGTGGTGTTCTTTTCATTACCACCCTATTTAAAGACAAAAAAGAATCAAGTCTTAGAAGATATAATGAAGATCTATTCATGTCGCAAAGTCTTAAAAGGCGAAGAAGATATTTTACCTGAACATCAGTGATGGGCTGTTCATCAACAGCTGGTGGTGGTTGATTCTCGACTGGAACGGTTGGGATAGGAGATTCACCTTCTTTCGTTTGACTTTCAGAAGGTTTAGACTTAGACTTAACCTTCTTCTTCTTCTTTGGCTTGGTTGGCATGCTTGCTTCACTAGTTTCGACATTGGCCTTTCCTTTGTCTCCTTGGCTTTCTCCACTAGGAGCAACAGCATTTGTTGTGGTGGGAACATCATCAGCAGGCTGAAAAGAATTTGAAATCGTTAACACAAAATTCTATTCGAAGCCAAGGCAAAGTGCTAAGGGAATGTCGAAAGGACTTACTGTGGGTTCATTAATGGTAAGAGCTTTTTGTTTCTTCTTCTTGGTGGGCTCTCCAGTCTCGTTCGCCGCCATTAAATTCCTTTTTCGAAGCTGCATTTGAAATCAAGAGAGTCACAGATATGTTTGTGAAAATGGAGATTCAAAGACTAAGTTACTTTGAAATTTGGTACCTTGGCCCCAGTATTGGGCAGTGATTTCTTTTGAGTTGCAGCAGGAGTAGTGGTGTCTGTCGAAGTGGTGGTTTCCTTGGCTTTGGAAGCACCTAATGTCGAGACAATGAGAGTTTAAGCGTCAACAAAAAACACAAAATTTACAAACATTATAAAGCCATACTTCTGAATCACTCAAAGCTACCTTTGCCTTTGGGAGTCTTTTGTTGTAAAGCGTCGAATCCCGCCTCTATTGCTTGTAGAAGCACCTCATCAGTATTCTTAGCGTGCTTCTCATAGTGTAAGCTCCACCAGGTGGCGAATTCGTAAGTGCAGAATTGAGAAATCTCAAAAGCAACAGGTGTGAGCTTATAAGATTTTTCATCGGCCAGCTTCAAGCGACGCTCAAAATATTCGACAGACATTCCAGAATTGCCCAAGACGATCTCATCCTTGTTCTTGAACAAACTTTTTGGCCTGAATTGACTAAAGCCAAATTGGCGAGCAACTAAGTTAGGTTGGTACCCAACCAAACCTAAATGCCTTCTTTCAATTCCTTGTCTGGAGGATAAGATTGTAGGGTTCAAGAACATGGTCCAAACGTTTTTCGTATCCTCTTCTTCATTTGGATTGGTGGCAGGGAATGGCCTTTTAAACCAAGCAGGCCCGACAGTCCTTTTGACGAATGGAGTATTCTTTGGGGTAATTTCGTCGAACTCAAGGAGAGTTTTGAAGTAGTGAAGGAAGAGTTGTCGAGTGGACAAATTTGTCTCTCTATATCTCAATAAGGCTAACCTAGCGCCTTCTGATTGTCGAGAAGCAACAGATGGTTCCATATGAGAGGGGAGAAAGAGTTTGAAGTTTGACTCAAATGTGGCATTCAGCCAAAGTTGCAGAAGCCATACAGGTCCAGAGAAAGCGAGTTGTGACCCTTTTTCAATCTTCTTGAGCATATCACTAGCTTGCCCCAAAGAGTCATAAAGGGAAGCTAAGATGAACCTTCCTAAAGCTACATCTAATCCTTGGTGAAGCATGATGGCGAGAGGAACGAGTCTCTTCACCACTTGTAATGAACTAGTGCAAAGAACAAAATGTGATAGCCAATAAGTGAGGAAAGCTATATGTTCTTCAAAGGACACATCTTCACTGCTAAGATCATGATGATTTTTGAGGAATCCTGAAAAGGATAAAACTTTGAAGTCGAATTGGTGGTTGACAGTAGTGTACTTGGGGTCGAAAGTGGGTCCTGTTGGTCGTAAGCCAGTAATGGCAGCAACGTCGAATAAGGTTGGGGTCATCATTCCTGCTTTAAAGTGAAAAGTGTTGGTAGAGCTCTCCCAAAAGTGAAGGGCAGCTATGAGCATTTCTGCATTGTATTTGGGTCCCTCTCTCGACAGCTGAATCAAGTCGAAGATACCACTCTCTTTCCAGAAAGTAGCATATTGCTTTTCGATTTTGTTGAGCCATTTCAAATAGCCCTCACTAACCACAGGGGCAGATCTAAAAGCCCTATAGCCTGGTTCGAAGAAGCTCATGTCGAAGAAAGAGTTGGCGAATATTTTTGGTTCGCAAGTAGAGTAGAGAGGGAAAATGTTACCTATGTCTTCATTGAAGTTGTCGGATGAAGGAAGAGGGCCTGCGAAGGCAAGAGTTTTACCTCCAAGCTTGTGGGGAATCACCAACTCTTCTCCCCATATGTTGTCTTCGACGGAGGTCATATCCGGTTCCGACACAAACTCTGAATCATCAATGATAACAGGTTTCTTGTCATCAACAGCATAAATGATCACGTTTCTGGAAGAAGATGAGGAGGCCATTGTTGTTCTTGTTGTTCTTGATGTTCTTGAGGTTGATGGTGATGAACAGGTAGTAGCAGCAAAGAGAAAGTAAAAAGCTTCAAAACAAACTTATTTCTTGCTCAAATCTGAGAACAAGAACCACAGTAATGAGCGGAATCACTAGATGATCACGTTTGCTGGTTTAGATTCAGCAAAAACGCAAGAACAATGCACGATTTGAGGATTGTTTGACGGTGGTTCCTGAAGGAATACGTAGAGCTCTGTTTTTAGAGAGAAAGTGAAGAGTTGAAGTTTCAGAAAAGTGAAAGTGTGGAATACGTTTGCTACTTATAGGCACTCCAATTTGGCATGTATCTAGTAACTGAAACATCACCACTCTTCCATCTCAGTTGTTCACATTCTGCCACGTGTCCCACTACTAAGCTAAAAAGTTGGAGATCATGGTTTGTGGGGATTGAGGTGACAGTTATAAATATTGTCATGATTAACAATAACTTGATGTGACGTTTACGCCGTCTTTGATAAACGTGCCGAATTGGAAAAGGTGAGTATTTTCAAAACTGCCATTTCTTCCTTTAGTATCCGACACGCAGTCGAAACTGGCATTTTTGAGGGGGCAATTTGTTAGCCTGTATTTTCGACAGGCATTAATGAATTGGAATGAGATGATGAAATCTCATTTAATGTATATTATTGCCTTTTAATATTCTCTTGGAAACTGATTCTGGCAATAAATCAAGAGAAAATCAAGGCATTTGACATCAAAGACTTTTAATGTGCAAAGTTGCTTGTCAAAGCCTAGAGTTCTGTCGAATTCGACAGAACGTGTGTTGTCTGAATAAGCTTGTCGAGTTCGACAAGATATTATTTGTGTAAAAGCATATTTTCGACACTAACTGGTAATGGTCGAAAATTATATATATGTATATATATGTACGTGTGTATGTTTGTTTGCCTAACGTACTGTGCAGAACGAAAGAAGCGTACTCTGGACTTAGCAAAATATTCAAAAGTGAGTAACGTTTGAAGGGTTCGCCAGGTGTCCAAGGAATTCAAATTCAGAAGACACGTGGAGCATAGTTAGGCAAATTGTAGTTTTATAGCAGTTATGTTAGTTTGTCTATAAATATTAGTTTCTCATATGAGAAACGGGTTCACAATTCACATGCAAATTCCTAGAATATTCAGAGTACCCATGTCAACGAGCGAAATGAATGCCAAAAGGAACATGTACGAATCTGTGTAACCAATCTTTGTAAACATTTTTACATTGTCAAATGCAATTTACTTTTCAAGTACTGATTACTTGCTTTCCTTTAAAATTTGTCATTTAAGCTTTCTGCAAATTTAAAGCTTTTCTGCAACTTTAAACATTCTGCAATTTATTTCATTGCATGTTTTACTTTTCAAAGTCTTTTCTTTAAACTTTATTTGCAATTCATTTACAAGTTTTCTGCAAATTTAAACTTTGAAGCATTTTACTTTAAACCAAATCATTTGACTTCGTCAAATGCTGTTTACTTTTTATCAACTTATCCGATTTAACCCAAAGATATGAATATGTTTTCATCATCTTCCGCACAATCCATATGTCCCAGGATTCACTAGTTGATCCTTCTTGTAATAATTAGACTAGCGGTTGTTTACTAAAAATCGGGGTAAACAGGAACTCCCTAATCAAATCTCTTTGTCTCTCTTTATCTCTCTTTATCACTCTCTTTAATTTCGTTAATTTGATTAATCGATTGAATTTTTGGTGTTAATATTGATTCACAAAAATTCAATTGATTCTTGCTTGATTGTGATTGAATTCGACAAACAAACCATATAAAATTGCTTGATTGTAAATTGCGTTGAATTTGGATATCTCGCATTAAACATTTCGTAATTTTCCAATTTCGTTCAAGGCGATACTATCTTTCCTTTAGTCAAAAGGTGCAAAGTAGACTACCGATCTGGTAGTGCTTCCGCGCATTATTTTAATCAACAAATTTTTAAAATTACCGTTGATTAAAGAAGCCACTTATTCAACCACCCCTTCTAAGTGGTTTAGCCTCGTAGTCTAACAAGTGGTATCACGAGTCCGGTTAAATTTTGCTTGCAAAATTCGGAAATTTGTGCCAATTATTAGACAACATGGCTTTTGCACCTAAAGGGGCGTATAATAGGGCTCCTATATTCAATGGAGATCATTTTGACTATTGGAAAAGTAGTATGCGTATTCACATCAATTCTTTTGATGGTGAAGTGTGGAATGCTATTGAGAACGGTCTGTTTGTTCCGACAATCACCGATGCTCATGGCATTGTCACCAATAAGCCTATGGCACAATGGACGGAAGAGGAAAAGAAAAAGGTCAATTACGATGCAAAGGCACAGAATATTTTGATATCATCCCTTGGGATTGATCAATTCTATCACGTGTCACATTGTCAATCGGCTAAGGACATGTGGGACACATTGGTAACTCACTTTGAGGGTACCAATGATGTTAAGATATCCAAAATTAATACTTTGACACAAGAATTTGAGTTGTTTCATATGCTAGATGGTGAGTCCATCGAGGATATGCAACAACGGTTTATCAAAATAACCAACAAGTTACATGGTTTGGGAAAGCCAATCACAAATCAAGATGCTACTAATAAAATTTTGAGATGTCTTAGTAGGTGTTGGCAACCGCAGGTCACCGCGATTAAGGAGGCGAATGATCTTACTACTTTGAGTCTTACAACTTTATTTGGGAAGCTTACGGAACATGAACAAGTACTAAACTTGTTAGAAAAGCAAGAGAAAAGTAAGAAAAAGGGAAAGCACAATGACAAGGAAAAGGACAAGAGGACAATTGCTCTAAAAGCCTCAAAGTCTAAGTCCAAAAAGGTAGAGCATGTGGAAAGTAGCTCAAGCGAAGACGATTCCGATGATGAGGAAATGGGGCTCTTCGTGAGACGCTACAATAGGTATGTGAGAAAGAATGGGATAAAACATTCCGATGAGAATCTTAAAAAGTATCGGAAAGATAGTTGTTACCGTCGGAGGAATGAAGATGCTAAGTACTCCAAGAAAGGAATATGCTATGAGTGCGGCCAAGTTGGTCACTACAAGCCAGATTGTCCTAATCTCAAAAGAAAAGAGAAGGAGTCATCTTCAAACAAAAGGAGGAGCAAAGGAAAGAAAGCTTATGTTGCATGGGAAAGTGGAAGTTCTTCATCTCATTCATCATCAAGCTCTAGCTCAAGTGATGAATACGAAATGGCTAATGTATGCTTCAAATCTCATCATCACAAAAAGAAGGACAAAGCTCCCAAAAAGGTAAACCAAAATCCCTCTAGCTCATATACTTCGTTAGGATATTATGACTTGCAAAAAGCATTTGAGGACCTATGTAGTGAAACTAGGAAAGCTTTCAAGCGTTTAAAAGAGATCATAAAAGTTAACAAAACTCTTGAAAAGAAAGTTATTGAAACGGAAGAAGAATTGAAAGCTTTCAAAGTATCACTATTAGAAAGGACTAGTGCAAGTCATAATAATGGTGACATAGTTGGTTGTGATAATTGTGCCACTTTGTCAAAAGACATTAAGGCTCTCAAGGACAAAGTGGAAAATTCATCAAAACCTAGAGTCTATCATCAAGTTGGTCCAAAACATTTTCAAAACACTTTGAAAGTCAAAAAGAAAAATTCAAAAAATGTTAAATTGGATCAAAAGAAGAATGACTCACATGTCACTTGTCACTATTGTTGTTGTGAAGGCCATACCATTGCAAAATGTAAAGCTAGGAAAGTGTTGGTTCCTAAGGGCGTATTGCAATGGATGCCAAAACTCAACAAAACTTATTTGTCTCACCAATTAGGACCCAATGAGAATTGGGTACCTTTCTCTTATGTTTAATTGTTGTAGGAAAAGTGCCTTGATAATCTAGAAAGGAGATGGTTTCTAGATAGTGGATGTTCAAGGCACATGACGGGTGACGCCTCGCTTTTCATTGAGTTCAAAGCAAAGGAGAAAGGCTATGTCACCTATGGAGACAACAATAAAGGCACTATTCTTGGTGTAGGTACTATCGGTAATCCCTCTACTATAACCATATCTAATGTTTGTCTTGTGGATAATCTTAAGCACAACTTGTTGAGTGTTGCTAAGCTTTGTGATAAAGGGTTCACAATTAATTTCAAACCAACCTTTTGCACAATCCAAAGCAATAAAGATAAGAATGTGACTCTTAATGTATATATGCTAGACTTAGATGATAATTGCCTAAGTAGTGCCAAATGTCTCATAACCAAGAATGATGAATCTTGGTTATGGCATAGAAGATTGGCATATCTTAATTTTGATCTATTAAATAAGATAGCTTCTAAAGATCTTGTGATCGGTCTACCTAAAATTCGTTTTTTCAAAAGATCACTTGTGTGACGCATGCCAAATGGGTAAACAAACTAAGGCTTCTTTCAAAACCAAAAAGTTTATTTCAACTACTAAGCCTTTAGAGTTAATCCATATGGATCTTTTTGGACCATCAAGGACCAAAAGCCTTGGTGGTAACTATTATGGACTTGTGATTGTAGACGATTACTCAAGATTTTGTTGGACACTATTCTTATCTAATAAAAGTGATACCTTGTCCGCTTTTAAACAATTTGCTAAGATGATTCAAAATAAGCTAGGCCTTAAGATCATTTCCATTATGAGTGATCATGGAGGTGAATTTGAAAACAATAATTTTGATAAGTTTTGCTCCAAACATGGCATTGAACATAATTTTTCGGCTCCACGAACACCACAACAAAATGGGGTAGTGGAGAGGAAAAATCGAATTCTAGAAGAGTTGGCTAGGACTATGTTAAGTGGTCTTCCTAAGTATTTTTGGGCCGATGCGATAAGCACCGCAAGTTATGTTCTAAATAGGGCGATCATTCGACCTATTTTGGACAAAACTCCCTATGAAATACTTAAAGGAAGAAAACCTAATCTAAGTCACTTGCGCTCTTTTGGATGCAAATGCTTTATTTTAAATAATGGAAAAGAAAATATTGGCAAATTTGATCCAAAAGCGGATGACGGCATTTTCTTAGGTTATTCATTATCTAGCAAGGCATATAGAGTATACAATAAAAGGTTACAAATTGTTGAAGAGTCGGTTCATGTAAACTTTGATGAGACTTTTCCGGAAGAAAACGGGAAAGGTGATTTTATTGGTACAGGTGTCGACACAATGGACATTCTAAAGGATCAAGAAGTTGTTGGAAGTGATCAACCTTCAACGGAAGTTCCAAAAGAAAAGGACGATAAGCCGTCTCCATCCAATGAAGACAAAGATGATGGAGGATCCTCTTCATCAAAGAATCATCATAAACAAAGAGGAGCCGGCCTTGCAAAGGAATGGCGCACTCTAAAAGACCATCCTATTGACAAGGTCTTAGGTGATATCTCAAAGGGAGTGGCCACTCGGTTTCAAATAAGTAACTTTTGTTCTCACTATGCTTTTGTTTCACAATTTGAACCTAAAAACTCAAAGTCCGCATTACTTGATGAACATTGGATTCTTGCAATGCAAGAAGAACTAAATCAATTTAAAAGAAATGATGTGTGGGACTTAGTACCACCTCCTCCAAGTCATCAAGTAATTGGGACACGTTGGGTTTTTAGAAATAAGCTTGATGAAAACGGTGTTATCATTATGAACAAGGCACGGTTGGTAGCTCAAGGCTATAACCAAGAGGAGGGCATTGATTATGAGGAGACTTATGCTCCGGTTGCTTGCCTTGAGGCTATTAGACTTTTATTAGCTTATGCATGCAATATGAATTTCAAGTTATATCAAATGGACGTTAAGAGTGCTTTCCTAAACGGATACATAAATGAAGAGGTGTATGTCAAACAACCTCCCGGTTTTGAAGATAACGAACATCCGGACTATGTTTTCAAATTAAAAAGAGCCTTGTATGGTCTTAACAAGTTCTTGATTAAAAACGGATATTCAAGGGGAAAGGTTGATACTACACTCTTCATTAAACGTAAAGGAAAGGATGTCTTATTAGTTCAAATATATGTTGATGATATTATCTTTGGTTCCACTAACCCATCTATTGTCAAGAGTTTTTCTAGTCTTATGCAAGGTGAGTTCGAGATGAGTATGATGGGTGAACTAACCTACTTCTTGGGACTACAAATCAAGCAACTAGAAGAAGGAACCTTCATATATCAAACTAAATATTGCCTTGAATTGCTCAAGAAGTTTGGGATGACGGACTCAAAAGTTATGGAAACTCTCATGGCATCAACTTGTGCGTTAAGCAAAGATGAAGAAGGTAAAGATGTGGAGATCACAAAATATAGAGGTATAATCGGATCCTTACTCTATTTAACGGCATCTAGGCCGGATATTATGTTTAGTGTTTGTATGTGTGCACGATATCAATCATGCCCCAAAGAATCACACCTAAAAGCCGTAAAAAGGATTTTAAAATACTTGAAAGGAACATCAAATTTTGGCTTATGGTACTCCAAGGGGAATGATTGTTCTTTGGTAGGTTATTCCGATTCCGACTTTGCCGGTTGCAAGTTGGATAGGAAAAGTACTAGTGGAACATGTCACCTATTTTGTAATAGCTTGGTAAGTTGGCATAGCAAGAAACAAGTATCCGTTGCTTTGTCAACCGCCGAGGCGGAATACGTTGCGGCCGGAAGTTGTTGCTCTCAAATACTTTGGTTAAAACAACAACTTCTCGACTACAATTTAAAACTACAACGTGTTCCAATCTTGTGTGACAACACTAGTGCTATAAACCTCACAAAGAACCCGGTGTTGCATTCAAGAACTAAACATATAGAGATTAGGCATCACTTTCTTCGCGA
The DNA here is from genome assembly GCA_030408175.1 of Trifolium repens. Taxonomy (NCBI): domain Eukaryota; kingdom Viridiplantae; phylum Streptophyta; class Magnoliopsida; order Fabales; family Fabaceae; genus Trifolium; species Trifolium repens. The sequence goes on along the minus strand of CP125842.1, from coordinate 38,623,763 downwards.
CCATGTAGAAAAAGGGGATGTTGTTTTTGAGCATGTGGACTCGAAAAATCAACTTGCGGACATCTTTACAAAGCCACTTGCAACGGAACCCTTTATCTTTATTCGCGGAGAATTAGGGATCCTAGATATCTCTAACCTAGAATAATATTCATTTGTACATGCACTTTGTATACATATCATACTTCTTGGCAACTTGGAGTCTTATACAATGGAAAGTGCATCAACACCCTACGGTACAAGGTTAAAAAGTATCATCTCTATCTCCTCTTCTTCCAACTTACACTCTTATGCCTATGTGAATTCTTTTCAAGCATCAACATCACATATTAGTTCCTTTCAATACATACATATGTTTGCTCATTTCCAAAAATTCTTGCTTTAAGATAAGTAATAATTCTTGAAGTCCATATGTATCAAATGGCAATGTATGAAATATTGATTAATTGATGTGTCTATAGCTTAACATGTTGCATAAATACTATCCGTGAATTTCATTTCTTCATGAACATCGTTATATGATATGGCAACATGAAATTATGCATTTGTTGCATTATTTTGTTTATTTTTGTCCCATATTTTGATATGTTGGTTATTGATTTATAATGTCGATGTGTTTCAATACTCATGAGTTGGTTTATGGTTTGTTGTTCTACATTCCATGTTTTATCATGATATTTGGTATTCGTCATTGATATACTTTGGCATATCTTTGTATGTATTTATATTGATTAGGAATTTTCATCATATATGTGCATTTCGACAAATGTAAGTGCACGATATGACTTGGATCAAAATTGATTGAACTTGATACTTCTAATAGACTCTCTTCTTCTTTTTGATATTGTCAAAGGGGGAGAGATTTGGATGCACAAGCTAAGGATGAATAGCTAAAGGGTCTTGAATTTTATCTACAACAATCACATTATGGCATCAACTCAGGGGGAGCGTGCTTATTGTTAGCCTTGGTGTTTGTAATTACGTCTGTAAACATATTGCTATTTTATTGCATATTAGGTATAGGTTTAGCTTATGCATAGTTTTGACAATTATCAAAAAGGGGAAAGGGGGAGAATGTAAGTGCACCAGTTCATCCTCATGTTTTAATAATTGTCAAAACACATGAAAATAGGATTGAACATATTTTGGCAACATTACAAATGACTTGACAACAAAGAACTATTTTCTAAAAACTTGAAAAACTGACTTTTAGGTATTTTGTATCGATACATACATTGGTGTATCGATACAAATGTCCTGAAATCTCTTCTGCTTGATTTTGAGCATTTTGTATCGATACATACATGGTTTGTATCGATACAAAAGAGGTCTCTCAGAGACAGAACAGCTCCTGTGTATCGAAGCATGCTTGCATGTATCGATACACCCCTGCTTGCTCTCAAAATCCAGAAAAGTCATGATGTTTCGAAGCATGCTTGCATGCTTAGATACATATCAGTCAAGATTTCAAGATTCTGATATTTGTATCGATACACACCCGTGTTTGTATCGATACAAAGGTCAATTTTTCCAATTTTAAACGTTGGTCAAAGCATTTGTATCGATACAAATGATCATTTGTATCGATACATGTATGAAAAATTATGCCTAAATTTGATCATTCTATTTTCTCTTTAAATAGCAATGTGTGTGATCTTTGTGACAACAACAAGTGAGAGAAAACTAGTGTGAAAGATCAAATAAACGCTTTGGGTACAAATTGAGTGAGAATTTGCAATCAAAATTGGATTTGAGTATGGGATCAATTCAATAGAAATTGCAAGTTTGTGTGATAACGTTCGATACGGTTCGCGGTGAATCAGAATCGTGATCGGGTTGAATTGGGTTGAAGGTTCTAGTGTTTCTCTCAAGTGATTCAAGAACGTGCGGGTCTTGAAGGATTCGACAACAAGGAACGAAGGACTCAGCTGGACGATTGGGTGCGGTTTGGCACGCGGAGAATCGTTGGAATCAGAGGGCGAAGTTCCGTTGGGTGTCGAGGTTATTCGCATTAGTTTACATTTTGTCTTGCTATATGATTATAGATTTCAATTGTAAACTGTGAACTGTTTGTTCATCAAGTTTTTGATCTATAAACTCTCAAATAACCCGTTTGGTTATTTGGGGGGAGACGTACTCGGACAAACGCGTGGACGACGCGCAATCCGGGGAACTCCCTAATCAAATCTCTTTGTCTCTCTTTATCTCTCTTTATCACTCTCTTTAATTTCGTTAATTTCGTTAATTTGATTAATCGATTGAATTTTTGGTGTTCATATTGATTCACAAAAATTCAATTGATTCTTGCTTGATTGTGATTGAATTCGACAAACAAACCATATAAAATTGCTTGGGACTGTTTTTGTAAATTGCGTTAAATTTGGATATCTCGCATTAAACATTTCGTAATTTTCCAATTTCGTTCAAGGCGATACTATCTTTCCTTTGGTCAAAAGGTGCAAAGTAGACTACCGATCCGGTAGTGCTTCCGCGCATTATTTTAATCAATAAATTTTTAAAATTACCGTTGATTAAAGAAGCCACTTATTCAACCCCCCCTTCTAAGTGGTTTAGCCTCGTAGTCTAACATTTACACCCCTCCCTGACCTGCTATCTGCACCCCTGCTTTTTTATTTTTTTTTTTATTCATGTTATTTATTTACTCAATTTAACTTAATTAACATGCTATGTCTCAAACCTATTAAAAAATGTCAAAAAACAATAATTATAAAACACAAAATATTATTAGTTCCTTAAATTAATTAACAACTTTTTTATAACGAATTGGAATAAAAAAAAGATCTGCGAATGTACATTCGCATGTCTCTCGAACGATTGGGGGCTTAGCGTGACGCTTTGTCTATGGTTGTTCATCTTCCCAAACATTAAAATCAACTCAATTCATCAAATTAACTTTTTTCTTGCCATCACACAATTCAAATCAAATACAAATCACAAATCATTTTCAGAAAGAACTACGTGTGGGTTGAACATGGCTGACCGACAATAAGGCGGGAGAAGAAGTTATCCATCTGAGGCATAGTCAGACAAGTTAGAGAGTAGGCTTGTTCAATGTTTCCCAAGACTTAATGATATCTAATCAAATTGAATCATTGTTCAATTTGACGCTTTTGGCCGAAGGAGGATCCGTATGGATGGATAGGAAAATTTAAAGATTTGTCTTCTAATGGTTCAGACTCATGTTTCACAATTCTATTTCTTCTGCCATTCTATCGAGTTAGGACAACTAGGATTTCCCTCATGTTTCTTGATGAAAACTCTCAACGAAGGTCTGACCGACATTGTTGGTCTCTTAGCTGAAAGGTCTGAATTGTGGAAGTGTCGGGTGGCTTGTTGAAGCTAAAATCAAACTTAGTTACTTGCTTCTGAATAACTAACATTGATACCTAAAAGATTCGTCTAGGTGGCTGAAGGTATTAATAATGACTTCTAATTGTTAATTTCAATCAAAGCTTGTTTGCTAATGTTCCGGCATGATTATTGGTTCCAAAGCTTAGGCTGACTCCACTGCATTGGACTCCTTTTGGTAGGATCCCAAGTGATAATATCATAAGTGGCATTGCAATAAGTTGGGGTTAGGGAGTGATAAAATATAGGTGGTCTAGTTTGACTTCTATAACAAAGGTAGCTAAATGGGCAAAGGCATTGAATTACTAATTTTTGGATATTTTAAATGATGAACTTTAATAAGCTTATCCGGATAACAGGTATTGCTAAGAGGGAATTCTGATTTGATATTAGGTAAGATTATGCTTAATGTGACATGGTACTATTATTGGCTTCTAAACTATTCAATGATGGTGTTCCACAAATTGGCTTAGGTGACTAATGGTGTTATAAGTTATTCTTAACTGTTAATTTAGTCAATGTTTGGCCTCCTAATGGTTTAGTGCGATTACCGGTATAAATTGGTAGGTTTGCTCTATTTCACTGGCATCTAATAGTGGTAACATCATGAGTGATAGTGTAACAGGCTGACAGTAAAAGAGTCTTAAAGTACAGGTGCTCTAATTCAACTATTCTTATTGAGGTAGCTAATTGACCTGCAATGCTGAGTTATTGGTTTAAGGGTAATTGGGTGACGATACTTAATAGATCTATGTCTGATATTGTTAAAAGGTAATTCTGACTGTAATACTCGATAAGGCTTGACCTCTAGTGGTATGGTATAAATACTAGTTACAAATTGAAAGGTTGAAATAACTTTATTGAGGGCATTTAGTGTTGGCATTCTAGAGGGTAGTCTAATAAGGAATATTGGTATATGATTGTTTCCTAATATGATTTCTCTAGTATAGGTAGTTAAGTGGTCTATCACACTGGGTAAACTTCTTGGTTGCAAGAAACGGTTAAGTATTTAGGAAGAGTCTCGGTCTACTGATTGTTATGTCCTACTTGGTTTAACATGCTTCTGGTACACAGGTTCTCAAGGAGGTATGGTTACTCTAGGTATGAAAGGGTTTAACTAACACACAGTGTTAGTTGGATACTTTGTATACTATACACTTCAATACAATGGTATACCTTCATTCCTCCATGTAACAACTCTACTTCCGGTATACTCTAATCCTGACTTGTTACATCACAAAATTATCTCATCCACCATGTTGCTCTTAATCCTCACATTCTCGTCAACTGCTTCATTACAATCTTCAGGCTTATCTCATACTACTTGTTTCAATCCATTTTCTACGTCTGGATTCATTGCACTCTTGCTGGTGTTACACTACTTACTCCTGTGGCACCAATTGCTACATCTCTATCCTCCGGTTATAAGAATTTTAACCAACGACTGCTTCTTAATTGCACCTCTTCTACGATCTTACTACTTGACCTCCTTGGTCCACTTCGACTCCAAAGGGTTCGTACTACTTAGGAAAGAATTGTAATGACTCATGTCAAGGTCCGATACTGGATCGACCTGCTCTGATACTAATTATAACACCCCACCTAAAATGTCTAGAATATTTAGTTGAGACATACATAACTGATACTGAGTACATTAAAATTACAGAATAATTATTGGAATTCTACATGTACAACAAGTACAACATAGAATACGGATACAGAACAGCGGAATGTAACTTAAATATAATAAGCAAAGCAAGGAAGAAGATGATAATCTTCTAAATCTGACGATCCAAACTCAGCCTCGATCATTAACTCCCACCGGGTACTTGCTCCAGTTAACCTGTTTACCTAAAAAAATTGAGTAGGCGTGAGGTGAGACTACTAAGCCTCAGTGAGTCCTACTACCCACCTAATGGTGACTATACTGGGGCTACTAATCTGAAACTAACAACATGCATCATGATTTCAGTTTTACACAATGTCATAAGCATAATAATAAAAGTGTATCACATAAGCTTTATCTTGTTCGTTTTATTACTCACAGGATCACTCTGAGGTAAGCCGGTCCCGGAGTGCCTGGCCTGATACTCCGATAATAATGTACGTCGGAGTACTTCCTCGGCTTACAGTTCTTAATCATAAATTGGATTCCTGAAATGGTAATATACCATACATCTAATACATAATCATATATTCCTGAAAAAGTTGTAAACTACCCAAAAATATCCCTCCCGAAGCTTACTAACATGCATAATTTCCTATGTTATATGTTCAATCCAAGCCTGAAACTGACACCTCTATATCATGGTATATTATTACAGTGCTTAAATAACAAACTGACCTGCAAAGGTTCTAAAATGAGCGGCTGAAAGTTACGTTTTTGAAATTATGCAGGTTCTGTCTCAGCAGTTTTCGCCCGGCGAAAAACGCGACTCAGCAGTTTTAGCCTGGCGAAATTGCCCTCGCCCGACGAAAAACGCGACCCAGTACCCTGTTTTGCAGAAAAACCAAAAATTTGAGGAATTTGCCACCTGCAAACCTTAATACATGTTAGTTGCACATATAATATCATAACATAACACATAAATGAAAGTAGTTTCGGGGTCAAACTCGTTGAACTCATAAATTTCCCTAAAACCCTAAATTTAGATGTAAATTTTAATTTGGGGATTCTAACTACCTATCCTAACGAACCCACCTGATTTGGAGCTTTGAACCATGTATAAGCTTCTGAATTTGAACATTGAGCTCTTCAAAAATACTTTGGCCTTAGAGCTTGATTCCTCTCATTATGTTCAAGAAATTGGGCTAGATAATTACCTTTCTATGAAGTTAGAGACCTAAGAAGTTTGATTATGTTGTTGCATGTGGGTTTTGTTGAACAATTGAGCATTATGAGTGGTGAGGGTGGCGGTGAGGTGAGGAAAAAATGAGAGAGATGAGAGCTTGTTGTTGTTGTTATTGACGTGTGGGGGAGAGAAAGAAGGGAATAAAATGGGTTTTCTTTTCTTGTTCTTTTCTTATATAAATAACCCACTTGCGCCAAACTTATAACATTTCGTTTCTTTTCCATAACTATTACTAGTTTGTCATTCACTCTTATTTCTCTCACAAAATAATATTGTATCTTCTAATTGAAGATTCTAACTAAGACTATTACATTAGTTAAGGTTGGGTTGTTACAGAAACAAAGCAAGGTTAGCGGCTTTGTCTACAGCTGAAGCAGATGCTGAAGGAAGTTCATGTTCATAATTGGTTTGGTTGAAACAAATGTTGAAGGAATATAATGTTGAATAGGATGTTCTCACATTGTATAGTGACAATCTCAATCTAATAAACATCTCTAAAAATTATATTCAACATAGTAAAACAAAGCATATTGACATTCGTCATCACTTTATTAGAGATCTTGTTGAAGAAAATATTGTGACTTGGGAACATATTGCTATTAAAGAACAGATTGCAGATATATTTACTAAGGCATTTAATGCAAAATAGTTTGAGAAGTTGAGGGGAAAATTAGGAATTTTCCTACATGAGGAGTTGTAACTGTTAATGGGTTTACGGCGTGCAACTGTCATATTTTCCCTCTCCCACTTAATTTTGCTCGCTATCCTAGGAGAATCAAATCAAATTTTTTCTTTCCATTCTAAACTAACTACTACACATTACTGTCCCCACTCTCTCCACTTCCGTACTCGCAAAACCTCTAAACTTCTAAATCCTTATTTTTCTTTCTCCACTGTCATTTAAAAACTCACTCTCATCTCCATAACCCAACATCACACGAACCTTCACTCAATCATGTCTACCAACACTGGAACCAACATTCCTAAAGAAACCACTCCTGAAATTTCCTCCAACAATCAACCTATCTCTCCCGTTCCTCATGCAACAATGCCTGAAGTTACTTTGAATGTTGACGATGTTACCACTGTGTTTCCTGATAAAACCGAACCACATGGTCCAGTTGTTAAGAAAGAGAAATCGAAGAAGAAAGGGTCGAAATCTGCTGAGAAGAAGAAATCATCTTCTACCTCTGTGAAGAAAACCCCAAAGCTCAAAATGGGTGAATCAAAAGTCCATCTACAAAATCTTCTAACACTAGGATGAAGAGTGTTGTTGTTGGTCCCAAAAAAGGGTGGAGCAAGGCTACTCAAAAGGCTCCTACTGAGAAGAAATCTAAGAAGAGAAAGTTCGTTGAGTTAAGTGACACTGAGTTTAATGATGTTGAGGAGGATGTTCCAACCATCACTTCCTCTGAAAACAAGAAGTCGGCTAGGAAGAAGACTTCGCAAATGTTAGTGATGTGCCAACTGATAATATCTCTTTCCATTTTCCTGAATATGCACAGAGATGGAAGTATGTGTTCAACAGAAGACTCGCCTTGGAAAGGGAATTAGGACCAGACAATTTAGAGATTAATGAAGTTGTGAACCTCATCAAAGAGACTGGTCTAGAGACAACAATTACCAATCTGGGTAATTGTTATGAAAAGCTGGTGAAAGAATTTCTTGTGAACATTCCTGATGTGTGTGATGATCTAATGAGTAAGGACTATCATATCGTGTATGTAAGAGGGAAAAGGTGAATTTCTCTCCCACTATCATTAACAGATTTCTGGCTATTGATGAGAGCCACTGTGCTGAGAAAGAGCTAAATGTCAACCAGGTTTGCAAGGTGATAACTGCAAACCAAGTCAAGGTATGGCCAAATAAGGGCAAAATTTCTTCTGTTAAGCTGTTTATGAAATATGCCATTATAAATAGGATTGAAGCTGCAAATTGGATTCTTACTACCCATTCTTCTGATATTGCTACAAGCATGGCCAAGTTCATTTATTGCATTGGTACCAAGACCAAAATGAACTTTGGAGCTTATATTTTTTATCAGACTATCAGGCATGGTGACTGTATTCACCAGTCTGTCGTCGAGTAATAATTCACACTCTAGGTGTCTAGATTGAGTTCGTATCCACAGGGATCGTGCCAAAGCGTCGTTAGCGTTATTTAAGTTTGTATATTTGCATTCGCTTTGGGTTTTAAAAAAGGTTTTTTATAAAATAAGTGTAATGCTTGCATAAAATAAATATAAATGATTCATAAACATAGAGGATAGGTATGGTGGTTGGACTCACTCCCTTCTTCCTATTTGGCATGAACGGTGTATAACATAGTTAATCAGATTATTATTCGGCGGTGACTTTTCCTTGTTGTGGTAATACCTTACTATTACCCTATGTATAAGAAGTTTCCCTACATTCATAACTAAGGTACCTACGAGATTCTAACCTCGCTGTGTCACATACCCTAATTACTAGGTGAGTTATTCACTACACATGCATTATTGAAGGTGTGAAAAACACAAGAAGGGGGGGTTGAATTGTGTTTTGGGTAATTTGAAATTTTCTTCTAAGTTATGGAAAACTTATCAGAGTTTGCAGCGGTTTAGAAAACAAAACACAATCAAGAGTAACTTTGAATGTAGAGAGAAAGAGAGAAAGATAAAGACAGAGATTTTTATACTGGTTCCCCTCACAAACCGAGAGTACGTCAAGTCCTCTTGTACTTCCAAGAGAGTTCACTATAATCACCAAAGATTACAATTGCTCAAGCACACAAGCAAGAGACTTCCAATGCTCAAGTATACAAACAAGAGACTTCTTAATGCTCAAGCACGCAGGCAAGAGACTTCAAAACACAAGTTAAGAAAACAAAGTCTGAACAATTGATATAAAGATCAATGTTCAGTTACAAAATAAATACAACTTTTGATACAAGACTTAACTTAGAATCTTAATACAAAATTCTAAGGTTCAACTAATGAATTAACAGAAGCTGAAGCTGGAGTCTTGGATTTTGAATATGAGTTCAAGTTGTATTTGCAGTTTTGTGCTTTAGGATGATTTTTAGCAGAGTAACAGCTCTTTTTAAATTGTTCAAGTGTCGTATCCCAAAGCTTCAAACTTGCTCCAATTTATAGACGAAGGTGGAGCGTGTTTGATTCGAATTTGATGCAGTGAGATTGCGCCAGCTGTAGATAGTACCTTTGTTATCCAAATCAGGTAACCTTGTATACAATCAATCTTGGGGAAAACGTTTTATCCAAATCAAGTAAAGAGTTCGTACAATAGTACAAACGTCACTATTCTATGGATAAGATTGATTCCTTCAGCATCTGGAATGTCAGAGTATAATCATTGATGCAGAGAATGGTCTTCTGACAAAACGGCTCTCACTGCTCTTATCAGAGTCTGATATGCATCTTCTGATGAGTAAAACTTGCATCCTCTGATGAAACATATATGCATCTTCTGATGTCTTCAAGTTCTGATCAGAGTTTGCTTGCCATATCAGAGTTTCCAACGTGCTTTTAATGAATATAAAAATTAACTTGAATATCTACACACTTGGAGTAAATAATTAGTATACCCTATTGTACATTAATACTTTTGTTATCATCAAAACTTAATTGGGTCATATCAGAACCTCTTTTGTTCCAACAATCTCCCCCTTTTTGATTGATGACAAACCAAGTATTAATTTACAATGGTTGTTGATAAAATTTATCAAGCATCTCTTAGGTTGATGAGTTTTGCAAGCTCCCCCTAAGTTCAGCAATGATTAATTAAATCAGTTTAAAAATAATTATTTGAATTTTGAACTTAAACTAATACACTAAACTTTCAGAGGCTAGGTTTGCAAGCTCTCCCCCTAAGTCTGATACCTATGAAAGAAAATTGCACTTTTCTTTTATACGTACCATGTATCAGAAGTTCAAATTTCAACTAATATTTTCCTCAAAATCATATCATACGAAGACATAACTGAAAAGAATTAATTTTGGAATTTTGGTTTCAGTTTAGCATCTCATAAATTAATAACAACTCTTACTCCCCCTATTGTCAATAAACAAAAAGATAAAACTGACAAAAATAAATGACAATTTTTAAAAAAATGGTCAAAAATTAAAGTTTCAATGCAGTCAAGGTGGTTACAACTACACCAATTAAATGGTTTGTCGTAAAACCATGAACTTGTCTATTTTGAAACCACTATATAAGGACCATAAACTTTGTCATTTCACTCAACACTTTCATTTCATTGTGAAGAATCAACAATGGAGAAGGATAGAAAAGTGATCAAAAGTAAGAGAGCGCAGGAGAAGAAGAAGAAGAAAGTGAAGATTCAACAAGACTCATAGTCTTAGAAGAAACCTCAGAAGATGAAGGCATCAACTTCTGCTCCTGTCAGAGTCAAATATCAAACAAGATCCAAGACTAAACAACAAGAGTCCTTATCCGAGTCAGAATCTGAATGGGATTCTGATTGGAAGGAATTCTTGAGTACATATGTTCCTCCCAGTGGAGAATACCCCTCTTCATAATCAATGAGATCACTTCTCATTGATCTCCCAATAAGGAAGTGAAGAGAATGTTGTGAACTCTTCCATTTCCCTTAGATTCAAATAAGGTAGATTTAGGACTAGCTGTTTTTTATGTAGAATCCAAGTGAAAAGTTGGATAGAAACTTATGTAATCAACAATTTTCAATTGAATAAACTCATTATTTAGCTTTGAAATCTTTGAGTTGATATTTGTCTTAAAATCATTTATGAAAGCATAATAAAATAAACAAACAAACAAATAAATAATGAACACAGAAGATAATCATCAAACAACCAAGTACTTAAAAAAATATGCAACAAGATTACAAAACAAGTAACAGGTCATAATAATAAAATAAGTAAAATAAGTGCATAGAATCCTAGGTTTAAGGTTGATCAGGTTGCTGAGGTAATCTTGCATTGATGCTCTGGAGAGTAGTCATTATAGCAGCCAACATAGACGAATGCTCATCAAGTCTTCTCTGAAAAATATCTTGATTTTCCCTTATGTGTTGAGCATACTCTGGTGCATTCCTGGAAATATGTTCAAGCCCTGCCTGTTCAGCAGCTCTTCTAGCTTCCTCTGCTAGCCTAGCTTGCTCAGCTACTTGCCTTTCCCATTCTATACGCTCATCCTCCAATCTTTTTCTTTCCCTCTCCCCAGCTTCCAATCTTTCCCTTTCACGCCTCTCTTCCTCTTCCTTCCTTGCTATCTCATTCCTCAAATTCAGGTCTGTAGTATAAGCCTTTCTGACAGAACGAAGCATGAGTACCAGATTTTGTTCCATAAGGTCACACTCTTTGTCAATGTGTGATGTGTCAATAGACCTGTGTGGAATAGCACTGGACATTCTCCTAAGATTCTTGTCAACAGCTTTCAGCAGACTAGTGATATCATCCTGAGTTTGGTCAAGAGGTTCATTGGCTATTCTGGAAGGTAGGTGAGGAGGGAAAAATATGCAGTCCATAGATAGATCCTGCATAAGGTGTTTGAGATGTTGTGATTGGTCAGGAGGGGTTTTTGGTAGGATTTCAAGATTCAGAGTCTCATTGATTTGTTGAACATGTTTCTTAATTGGTGTAGATAAGACACATGAGTTGTCCACAGCCACATGATGTGGGGATTTCTCATATACATGTTCACCAGAATGAAGAGTTTCAGAGACTTGATCTTGATCAGGTTCTGGTGATTTTTGATGGTTATGTTCTGATGAAGTATGTTCTGGTGGGGGTTCATTTTCTGGTTGTTCATTGTCTGGTTGGGTTTCATTCTATGGCTGTGGGTCATGTTCTGGTTGAGTATTTTCTGGTAGTGGTGGTGTTGGTTTTTCTTGAGTGTTCACAGGTTGAACATTCTCAGAGATTGGTAGGGTTTCTGTGACAGGAATTTCAGGGGGCGGTGATGGTGTTTTATCAGAATCTTCATTCAAAGTTTGAATGATATGAGCAGTACTTGTTGAAGCTTGTGCTGCATCATTGTGTATAATATTAGCTTGAGATTCTGATGGGTTATATAGGATGAGGTTAAATTGCTCTGATGTTGGTTGATTCTTAGAAAGAACATTGTCTTTCTCAGAATGAACTCCTTTTAAAATCTTATCAAAAACATGTTTAACTCTTATTTCAGAAGGGAATTGAAGCCTTTTGAAATAATTTCTAATTCCTTTGCCGCCTCCAAGAAAATTAGAAAACTTACCAGTTTCATTTCCATACATAGTCTGTTGTGCCAGCAGATTATGAGGATCATTCCTTTTAGGAAGCTTCTTATGCATCTCATCAAATGCAGACTCTTCAATACCACAATCATAGCCATCCTTCAGAACCTCTTGCTTCTTATTAAACTTTGCAACCTTTGCCAATGCTGCCTGTACCACAGCTTCTTCCTTTTCTTCTTCTGTAAGATCCTCCAGTAAAACTTTCCTTGCCCTTGGATTCAGAGTCTCATTGATTTGTTGAACATGTTTCTTAATTGGTGTAGATAAGACACATGAGTTGTCCACAGCCACATGATGTGGGGATTTCTCATGTACATGTTCACCAGAATGAAGAGTTTCAGAGACTTGATCTTGATCAGGTTCTGGTGATTTTTGATGGTTATGTTCTGATGAAGTATGTTATGGTGGGGGTTCATTTTCTGGTTGTTCATTGTCTGGTTGGGTTTCATTCTATGGCTGTGGGTCATGTTCTGGTTGAGTATTTTCTGGTAGTGGTGGTGTTGGTTTTTCTTGAGTGTTCACAGGTTGAACATTCTCAGAGATTGGTAGGGTTTCTGTGACAGGAATTTCAGGGGGTGGTGATGGTGTTTTATCAGAATCTTCATTCAAAGTTTGAATGATATGAGCAGTACTTGTTGAAGCTTGTGCTGCATCATTGTGTATAATATTAGCTTGAGATTCTAATGGGTTATATAGGATGAGGTTAAACTGCTCTGATGTTGGTTGATTCTTAGAAAGAACATTGTCTTTCTCAGAATGAACTCCTTTTAAAATCTTATCAAAAACATGTTTAACTCTTATTTCAGAAGGGAATTGAAGCCTTTTGAAATAATTTCTAATTCCTTTGCCGCCTCCAAGAAAATTAGAAAACTTACCAGTTTCATTTCCATACAGAGTCTGTTGTGCCAGCAGATTATGAGGATCATTCCTTTTAGGAAGCTTCTTATGCATCTCATCAAATGCAAACTCTTCAATACCACAATCATAGCCGTCCTTCAGAACCTCTTGCTTCTTATTAAACTTTGCAACCTTTGCCAATGCTGCCTGTACCACAGCTTCTTCCTTTTCTTCTTCTGTAAGATCCTCCAGTAAAACTTTCCTTGCCCTTGGTTTCTTTGAGGATCTTGGAGTTGTAGTATTTGGAATCTTAGCAGCTTTCTTCCCAGTAGGACTTTTGGCAGCTTTTCTCTTGACTAGTTCAAGTCTAAGAGGTTGTTCCAAAAGCCTTGTTTGTCTTACAGTTAGCTTTGTAGGTTCTCCATCTCCTACATCAGCACCTAGCTTTTTCATGAACTCAGCATGTGCCTCTATAACCCTCTTGGCTTCACTATCACTGACATGTACAAGCCAACATTCACCAATGCCTTTCTCAGAGTCTCTGAGTAACACAGGATGTGTTGGATGAACTATCTTATTATTCTTTACCAGCTTTAAGTACCTTAAGGTAGTACTATTTACAATCTTAGAACTAAGCAGAAAAGTACCTAAGCCTGAAAGATAAGGTGTGATAGCATCCAACAAACCACACTGTGCAAACATGTGGCTCAGTAGTCTTGAATGTCGAACAATAGCTTTGCTAGAGATAATAGACAGACATAGATGATCAAATATAACCCTTCCAATATCCACAACATTTCCTTTAGCAACATGAAATGTGAACAACTTCTGAACACTGGATATCTGATCAGTGCCTCCCAATTTGGGCAGAACACTGTCAATTAAGATCATGTAGATGATTTTGCAGTTGTTTGTCCATTCAAACTTGTCCTTAGGGTCAGCCTTAGGTTTGAATAAATATTCCTCCACATCAGGACAGCTTCGTCAGAATGTTTGATTATCAAGCCATCACGCTTTAGCTTCAGAGCCTCAAGAATGTGACAGAGTCTGATAGAGATTCTGAATCCAGCCACAAAAGATTCAATCTTTGTAGAAACAAAAGATCTCAATCTCATTTCCTCTGGGGTTCTATCTTGCAATTCAGGGTTCTCTTCAATCTTTTCCCTGACCTTCTTGTTATATACATCTCTTGTGATAACAGAGGCTTTCATCCAGAATTCTTTGACAAGCTCTGTGTATGTTGGTCCATTCAACAACTCAAAGTAGTACTCAAATCCTTGTCTTTTGTAGAGATGAACGACTTCAGCAAAACCGTTTACTCTAATACTTTCAAGATCAACGGGATTCTCAATCGCAACATTTAGTTTATCATATTTGTAAGGTCGTTGATCCTTCGCGAACTCAGTAGGGTTGGATTCTCTTGGTAAGATCATGCATGTTCGATTGAGGAATGATGATGAGGATGCCATGGATGATATTTGGAAGTTAGGGTTTCTAAAGAGGGAGAAAGAAATTTCTCTGTGTTTTAGAAGAATGAAAGTGTATGTTGTGAGAGTGCAAAAGTGTGAATGTGAACAGTTAGTGTGTTTAAATAGAAACTTACACGCAAAAAACAAGTACACATACACAGGGGTAGTAGAGTATTTTACCACAAATGGGAATTTGGAATGCTAATCATCATTAACCAACTTATTTATCCTCTTGTAACAAGACATGTGTATTAGAATATTATTTAAATAACTGACACGTAAGTTTGAGAAAACGAAAGGGTTTTTACAAAAGATTTTTACTTACGCGCTAGAACCATTTACCTTCTAATCAGATTCTGATAGTGTGTCAGAAGATATTCTCATCACAACTTCTGATACAGAAGGTTCTGATGACTTCATCTTTTGATTACTATTAGATTCTCACAAACTCAATTTTTCATCAGAGTCTAAGTTAATCAGAGATTTCCATCATGTTCAGATTCTTTTTGATAAAATCAAAACGTTCAACAGCTAAAGGTTTTGTAAAGATATCAGCCCATTGATTTTCAGTTTCAATGAACTTGAGATCAATTACACCTTTTTGAACATAGTCTCTAATAAAATGATGTTTAATCTCAATATGCTTAGCTCTTGAATGTAAAATAGGGTTTTTAGAAAGGTGAATAGCTGCAGTATTGTCACAATATAATGGAATATTGTTACTGCTGATTTGATAATCTTCCAATTGATATTTCATCCAAAGTAGTTGTGTACAACATTTAGCTGCTGATATGTATTCAGCTTCTGCTGTTGACATAGCTATGGTGGTTTGCCTTTTACTAGCCCATGAAATTAAATTCTCACCAATGAACTGGCAGTTACCACTGGTGGACTTTCTTTCAATTCTATCACCAGCATAGTCAGCATCACAGAATCCAATCAGCTTGTAGTCATTGGATTTAGGTAGCTTTCAAATACAGTAATCCAATGTTTTAGGTAGCTTTCAAATACCTAAAGATTCTCTTCACAGCAGTGAGATGAGATTCTCTAGGATCTGATTGAAATCTTGCACACAAACAGACACTGAATAAAATGTCAGGTCTTGAGGCAGTTAGATAAAGAAGAGATCCAATCATACCTCTATACAGCTTCTGATCAACCTTGCCTTCAGACTCTTCTTTGCCTAGACTTGATGTAGGATGCATTGGAGTATTCATGGGTTTGCAATCTTCTAAGTTGAACTTTTTCAGAAGATCCTTTATATATTTGGATTGATGAATGAATGTTCCTTTCTCTGTTTGATTTATTTGAATACCAAGAAAGAACTTCAATTCTCCCATCATACTCATTTCAAACTCATCCTGCATAAGCTTAGAAAAATTCTTGCAAAGAGTGGAATTAGTTGATCCAAAAATGAAATCATCAACATATATTTGAATGATCAAAATGTCTTTCTTAAGGGTCTTTTTAAAGAGTGTATTGTCAACTTGTCCTTTTTCAAAACCATTGTAAACCAAAAAAGTACTCAATCTCTCATACCAAGCTCTGGGAGCTTGTTTGAGCCCATAGAGTGACTTCTTTAGTCTAAACACATGATCAGGATTTGTCAAATCTTCAAATCCAGGAGGTTGTTTGACATACACTTCTTCAGAAATGACACCATTTAGAAATGCACTTTTCACATCCATTTGATATAGAGTAATACCATTATTGACTGCATAAGATAACAGTAACCTGATTGCTTCCAGTCTTGCTACTGGAGCATATGTTTCAGTGAAGTCAATTTCTTCTTGTTGACTGTATCATTGTGCAACAAGTCTGGCTTTGTTCCTAGTGACTTCTCCTTGTTCATTCAATTTGTTTCTGTATACCCATTTTGACTTCTCCCGCCATACATCATTTCTCTTGAATTGATTTAACTCTTCTTCCATTGCAACAATCCAAGCATCATCTGAGAGCGCTTCATTTGTTGTCTTGGGTTCAATCAAGGAAACTAATCCAAACAATGATTCTTCAACGCTTCGTGCATTGATTCTTCCACTATATTAGTTTCAGAATTATACACCCCGTATGACTTAGAGCGTTCAGAGTATCCAATGAAGATACCCTTACAGGCTTTAGAGTCAAATTTCTTAAGATGGACTTTGTTATTCAGAATGTAACATGTACAACCAAATTGATGAAAATAAGAAATATTGTGTAAGAGTTCCAAAGGTCTAGTAGTAGAGACAATTTTGGTTTCAGTCTATGAATCCACTATGATAGATCTAATTCAAAGCTTAAACTCCCTGTTTACAACCTCTCGCTTAGATACTACCTTGTGTAACTCTACCTTGCTCCTCCACAAGATATGACTTCCCCCAGTCACTTCCCAGCCTATCCTACCTTGCTCCCCGCAAGGACCTTGCTCAACCACAAGGAATTTTACAATCTTGTTCCCACAAGAACCTTGCTCAACCACAAGGATTTTTACAAACTAAATGATGGAGACACACTCCTAAACTAAAGAACCAACTCGTGCTTCAAAGCTTTGAGTGATTCAAAGTCCAAATCTTGTTTCAAACTAGAACCAAGAAAGGAACAGCTCTGTGCTTAAAAGCTTAAGAGCTAAATACAACCCTAATTCAAGTTTCAAATGAAACAAGAAATCCTAAAGACTAGATTTAAGAATATTGATTTCAGTGAATAAAACATGTCTTCAGCACTCCTTTATATAGAACGAGATCTGGTAGCTGTTTGTTGTATTCTTCAAAAAACAAACTTAATCTTTTAATAAAAGATATGCTTGTTTTAAATCTTTTTGAATCTTTTTCAATCTTCTAGAAACAAACCAGCTTTTAAATCTTTTCTGAATCTTTTTCAATCTTTCAGTTCGTTCCTTGGCGCGCAAGCTAGCGTGGATAAGTTTGTTTCAAAACAAATCTTTTTCAAAGATCACACGCAAATATTTGAAAGCGCGTTTATAGGGTATTCAGTTCAGGTACCACATGTGTGCACATCAGTCACCACATCTGGACTAAAGGCTTATTTTAACAAATGAAGCCAACCCTAAAATAAACACAACCTTGCAGGTTGAAAACACTAACAATCTTCCCTTTTGGCAAATTGTGGCTAAAATAACCTTTGGAGTCAGCCAACTAGACTTTGGAGAGAATCATTAGAACATCAGAGGCGTTGCAGCAGCGGAATCTTGCCTCATATCTTCTGAGAAAATAAAACTCCCAACATACAAGCATGGTGATGAATCATGCGCACAGTAGAGAGGGGAAGTGCCTTCAGCAGCAATATACAGAGTAGATGGATCTTTGACAAATGTTCTAGGCACTAACATATGACCAAGGTCTTCAAAAAGAGATGCTTCAGAAGTCTTCACATAAACCATATAGTCCAGTAACCTATGTCTTGTAGTTTTCATTCTTCATGGTTGTTGTATGTGCATTCATAGTTAAGCAAGTACAAGTTACCCATATTTCTATGATTGTAACTAAGCCACCCATATTGCTATGACTGTGACGTGAATCACCCATATTTCTATGACTGTGATCCGAAGCATAAAAGTCATCCATATTTCGATGATCATGACTAAGCATAATGAATCATCCATATTGCTATGATTATGATTATGATTATGCCCTATGCTTACAAATTTAAATGCTTTTGAGTTGTTTTGCACATAATCTACTCCTTCTATATCAAAAGGTCATTCTTTGACCTTGCCTTCAGTAATGCTCTTGCAAATAGCATGATCTGTACTCTTCAGCTCCAGATAAGGCTTCTTCTTCTTAGAGGCTCCAATGTGGACCACATTGAGCTCTACATCAGGATCTTCTTCATAGTTCTTCATCACAGTATGAAAGGTGGAATAGTCTTGATATATTATGTTGAGAAAAACCTGTGATGACTGCCTTTGGATAGTGTGCTTAAACAAACGGAAGTAGTAGGCAGGTCTCCATTGCACGCTTCAATAGCAAGATTGCTAATGATCATCAAGAAGGCAAATACCAAGTTTGCCTCTTAATGTCTCAAACTTATTTGCATCCAAAGCTTTTGCAAAAATGTCAGCCAGTTGATTGTCTGTCGCTACATGCTCTAAGGTCACAACCTTGTCTTCAACTAGATTCCCGGTGACGAATATCAATGTGCTTGGTCCTACTGTGTTGGATAGGATTCTTGGAAATATTTATAGCACTCATATTGTCACAGTATAATGTGAGCACATCTTGCTCCACATTGTACTCACTCAGCATCTGCTTCATCCAAAGCAATTGAGAACAACTGCTTCCTGATGCGATATACTCAGCTTCTCCTGTTGAAAGAGCTACACAATTATGTTTCTTGCTGAACCATGAAATTAGGTTGTTTCCCAGAAAGAAACATCCACCTGAGGTATTCTTCCTATCATCTGCACTGCCTGCCCAGTCAGCATCACAATACCCTGCCAACCTTGTGTCTTCACCATGAGAGTACATAATTCCATAGTCACTTGTGTCATTCACATACTTCAGAATTCTCTTGACTTGTGTGAGATGACGCATCTTGGGCTCAGCTTGGTATCTAGCACATACACCAACTGCAAAGAAGATATCAGGCCTACTTGCTGTGAGGTAAAGTAGACTGCCTATGATGCTTCTGTATAGGCTTTGATCAACACTGACACCTTTCTCATCCTTGGTGAGTTTAATATGAGTTGCTGCAGGAGTTCTCTTGTGTGTTGCACTCTCCATTCCAAACTTCTTCACAATATTCTTGGCATATTTGCTTTGAGAGATGAATATTGTGTCCTCCATTTGCTTTACTTGTAGACCAAGGAAATAGGTTAATTCACCTACAAGGCTCATCTCAAATTCAGATTGCATTTGATGCACAAATTGTTTCACCAAAGCATCTGTCATGCCACAAACACAATATCATCTACATAGATTTGTGCTATCATGAGCTTTCCTTTTTCTTGTCTCACAAACAAGGTCTTGTCTGTTTCACCCTTTTTGTACCTTTGCTGTAGAAGAAACTTGGTTAGCCTTTCATACCAAGCCCTACGAGCTTGCTTCAACCCATACAGAGCTTTCTTCAATCTGTAGACATGATCTGGGAGATTAGGCTCAATAAATCCCTTTGGCTGTGCAACATACACTTCTTCATTTAAGTACCCATTGAGGAAGGCACTCTTCACATCCATTTGAAAAAGCTTGAACTTTAAAATGCATGTCACTCCTAGAAGTAACCTTATAGACTCAAGACGAGCTACTGGAGCAAAGGTTTCATCAAAGTCTACACCTTCAATCTGAGAGTATCGTTGTGCTACAAGCCTGGCCTTGTTTCTTGTGACAACACCATTTTCATCAGACTTGTTCCTATACACCCACCTGGTGCCTATGATGTTGACCCCATCAGGTCTTGGAACTAAGTCCCACACCTCATTCCTCTTGAACTCGTTCAACTCTTCTTGCATTGCATTAATCCAACATTCATCTGTCAAGGCTTCCTTAACATTCTTTGGTTCTATGGTGGATACAAAGCAAGCATTGGAGATTACCTCCCTTGACCTAGTCATGACTGGTAATTCTGGATTTCCTATGATGAGTTCTTTAGGATGATTCTTCTGAATTCTGATGGAAAGACCTTTGCTTGTTTGACCTTGATCTGTTTCTTGCTCTTCTTTCTCAGAATTTTCTTCAACTTCAGAGTCTTTACGTAGGGGCTCGAATGTGCCCACATCTGGTACTTCATCATGCACTTTCTCATCGGGGTAGTCATTGAAAACAATATTGATTGATTCCATCATTGTTCTGGTCCTGTTGTTGAAGATTCTGTAGGCTCTGCTGTTTGTAGAGTAGCCAAGAAAAATCCCTTCGTCACTCTTGGGATCTAGCTTTCTTCTTTGTTCTCTATCAGCCAAGATGTAACATTTGCTTCCAAATACATGGAAGTGTTTTACACTGGGTCTTCTTCCTTTCCAGATCTCATACAGAGTGGTAGAGGTGACTGTTCTTAGTGTAACACGATTATGAACATAGCATGTTGTGTTCATTGCCTCAGCCCAGAAGTAGTAAGGTAGTTTCTTTGCATGTAGCATAACCCTAGCTGCTTCCTGTATGGTTCTGTTCTTTCTTTCAAAAACCCCATTTTGTTGTGGTGTGATTGGAGAGGAGAACTCATGTGCTATCCCTTTAGTTGAGCAAAATTCTGCAAATTTTGAGTTCTGAAATTCCTTGCCATGATCACTTCTAATTATGATGATTGGGCTTTCTTTCTCCCTTTGAAGTCTTGTGCACAGATCTTTAAACTCTTCAAATGTGCCCAAGCATTTGATGCCATAGTTTTGCTTCATCCTTTTGACTCATAAGGCATGTAGTGGAAGCCAAGAGTCCAAGAAGCTGCTCACATAGCTCATACATCCCTCAGAGCCTCATCAAGAGAAGATTGGTACTTTGATAGTGGCTGTTCCAGGCATATGACAGGTGTAGAAAAATATCTGAAAGACATTAAGTCATATACCACCAGCTATGTGACCTTTGGTAATAGAGCTAAAGGGAAGATCAAGGGAATTGGGAGACTTCACAATAATGGTTTACCAAACCTTGATGATGTTTTGCTTGTGAAAGGGTTAAAGGCAAACTTGATCAGCATAAGTCGACTTTGTGATCAAGGACTAAAAGTTGATTTTACAAAGAATGAATGCCTTGTAACCACTGACAAATGAGAGCTGCTGATGAAAGGAGAAAGGTCAAAAGACAATTGCTACTTGTGGATTCCTCTAATGAAAGTTGCTTGATTTCTTCTTGAAGACTAATTATCCTTTCTTGTAGCTCCTGCTTTTCACGCTTCAGTCTCATGATATCGTAATTCCGCTCTACCAAAGTTCTGCACAATTCTTCACTTTTGAGGTACAAGTCATTGTTCATGGAGACTACCTCTTCATAAGTGAGTTCATAATCAGAAGAGTTGTTGTCAGAAAGACTCTCATCGGTTGTTACCCTTATGTGGTTTGCAGTCATATCTTCTGACTCATTGTCAGAGTTCTCTTCATCTGACCAAGATACTGCTAGACCTTTCTTATGTTTCTTCAAATATGTGGCACATTCAGATTTTATATGTCCATAACCCTCACATTCAAAACATCGAACACCCTTATCTTTTTCAGTCATGGATTTTGCTGAGGTGTTTCCTTGTGTGCTGATGTTGGGCTGGATGTGCTCCACATTCCTCCTTGATCTTCTATCTACTCTCTTCAGTATTTTGTTGAACTATTTTCCAAGCAATACTATTTCATCTGAGAGATCTTCTCTAGTGTCAAGGTCGTCATCAGCTTCCTCACTGTCAGTGTTGGAGGTAAAGGCTATGTTTTTTCCTTTCTTCTCAACTTTTTCACTGAAGTTCATCTCAAAGGTTTGAAGAGAGCCCACTACCTCTTCTACCTTCATGCTTGCAATATCTAAAGCTTCTTCAATAGCTGTGACCTTCATGTCAAACCTCTTTGGCAAGGATCTGAGAATTTTTCTTACCAACTTCTCATCAGATAGCCTTTCTCCCAAGGACTCAAAGGAGTTTGCTAGGTCAAGAATACTCATATGAAAGTCATATATAGTTTCTTCTTCTTTCATTCTGAGACTCTCAAATTTTGAGTGGAGAAGTTGAAGTCTTGAGCTTTTTACCTTGGAGGTTCCATCATGGGTTGTCTTGAGTATCTCCCAAGCATCTTTGGCAACAGTACATTGTTTGATGAGTCTGAACTGTTAGACTACTAGGCTACCACTTAGAAGGGGGGTTGAATAAGTGGCTTCTTTACTCAACGACAGTTTAAAAAATTATTTGATTAAAACAATGCGCGGAAGCACCACCGGATCGGTAGTCTACTTTGCACCTTTTGACCAAAGGAAAGATAGTATAGCCTTGAACGAATTAGGAAAATTATCGGAACGCTTAATACAAAATATCCAAATTTAATTGATTAACAAAAACAGTCCCAAGCAAGTTATATGATTCGATATTCAAATTCAATCACAATCAAGATAATCGCAATTGAATCTTTGTGCACACTTACGAACACAAAATTCCAATTGACTCAAAATATAAGCGAATTGCGTAAAGTAAGAATTTAAAGCGAATCGACACACAAGAGATGATTAGGGAGTTCCCCGGCTTTCGTGTCGTCCTCGCGGTCGGCCGGGTACGTCTCCCCCCAAATAACCAAACGGGTTATTTGAGAGTATTATTGATTAAAAACAGTTTGAACACAAGTGCACAATTTACAATGAATCCAATAAACCTATATTGACTCAAAAGTAACACTATGCTAAACCTCAATCGACGAACGAATCTTCACCCTCTGATTCCAACGATTTTACCCGTGCAACTCCTTGCAACAATCGTCCAATTGAGTCCTTCAATTTTTCTCGATTGATCCTTCAAGATATCGAACAATCTTGAATCCCTAGCGAGCAACCAAACCTCCTTCGCAAATCAACCCGATCACGATTCTGATTCACCGCGAATCGTACCGAACGTTATCGACCAAGCGTACAACTTCTATTGGATTGATCCCATACTCAATCTTCAATTGATTGCAACTTGATGGAAGATGATGATCTTGTGAAGGATACACTTTGATCCCAATTTTTCACCCAAATTGTATCCAAAGTGTTTCTCTCAAAGCACTCTTGCTTTCTCACTGGTTCTCACTAGATTTTTCTCAGTTGTGTTACTAACAAAGGATCACACACATTGCTATTTAAAGTGAAAATAGAATGAGCAAATTTAGGCATGATTTTTCATACATGTATCGATACAAATGATCATTTGTATCGATACAAATGCTTTGACCACGTTTAAAAATGGAAAATTTGACCTTTGTATCGATACAAACACGGGTGTGTATCGATACAAATATCATAATCTTGAAATCTTGACTGATATGTATTTAAGCATGCAAGCATGCTTCGAATCAACTTGAGTTTTCTGGATTTTGAGAACAAACAGATGTGTATCGATACATGCAAGCATCCTTCGATACACATGAGCTGTTCTGTCTCTGAGAGACCTCTTTTGTATCGATACAGACCATGTATGTATCGATACAAAATGCACAAAATCAAGCAGAAGAGATTTCAGGACATTTGTATCGATACACCAATGTATGTATCGATACAAAATACCTAAAAGTCAGTTTTTCAAGGTTTTAGAAAATAGTTCTTTGTTGTCAAGTCATTTGTAATGTTGCCAAAATATGTTCAATCCTATTTTCATGTGTTTTGACAATTATTAAAACATGAGGATGAACTGGTGCACTTACATTTTCCCCCTTTTTGATAATTGTCAAAACTATGCATAAGCTAAACTAAGCCTATACCTATTATGCAAATAAAAATAGCAATGTAATACAAACGCAATTAAAAACACCAAGGCTATATCAAATAAGCTCACTCCCCCTGAGTTGATGCCATAATGCGTTTTGATCATCTTTAGCTTGTGCATCCAAATCTCTCCCCCTTTGACAATATCAAAAAGAAGAAGAGAGCACATTAGAAGTAACAAGTCCAAGCAATTTTTAATCAATTGATCACATCGTGCACTTACATTTGTCGAAATGTACTTTATGATATAGTTCCTAATCAATATAAATACATACAAAGATATGCCAAAATATATCAATGACGAATACCAAAATTTCATGACAAATATGGAATGTAGAATAACAAACCAAAACCAACGCATGAATATCGTAACATATCGACATTTTATTCAAGTAACATACCCAAAATATGGGACGAAATAAACAAAATAATTCAACAAATGCATAAACATAACATGATGTATGAAACACATACAATCAACAAGGTACATTCTTATGTATGTGAGCAAAAAGCAATACCAAAGCACATTATAACATGAGAACACATGTTAAACCATATATGCATGATAAGATAACCACATAAATGAATCAAAGTACCAAAATTAACTATATGACCATATATGTCTATGTATGCACACAAAGTCACATATAAGAACAAAACAAACATATACAACCTAATATGAACTTAATAAGATAGTTGTAATGATCTTTGTCAAATCCACATTTAAGACGTATGGGTCTCAAAAACTTATCAATATTTTTGAGCAAAATTCTTGGAAACGGAGGATTAGACAACTATCAAAACTAATATCATATTAAGATAGAAATTGTATGTATATAAACCAAGATACAAATGCTAAGAAAAACGTATAAAAGTAAAGTTAAAGAATAGAATCTTCCCTTAAGTGTTCGGTGGAGGAAGTGATCAATTTCCACACCATGTGTGTGTTGAGTTGAATCTTATCTTGTCATATTAAGGTGAAAGTTGTATGTATATGAGCACATGTACAAATGCTAAGTAAAAAATATAAAGGCAAAGGTAGAGAATAGAATCTTCCCTTGAGTGTTAGGTGGAGGAAGTGATCAATTTCCGCACCATTGTAAGTGTCGAGTTGAAGCTTTTCTCATCGCTTTCCTTGTTCGTAAGTCTTGAACTCCATTGTTGTCGGTGTCTCTTGTCAATGGTTTCAAGACGATTCCCTACATACTTAGACATTTGAAATAGGTCCCCAACTCATGTTGGGTCCTAGTTGGTTAGTATCAACATTATTGTTTAACTTAGGTAACCATTACAATTTGCCCTTTGGTACTAAAGTTTTTCGAGCATGACATTTTGCAATCGTATGACCTTTGTTACAACAATAATGACAAACAATATGAGGATTACTTTTCTTATGATCCTTTTCAACAAATTTGTAATTTTTATTTTTCGGTTTCAAAGATTTGTTGAATTTAGATGGATCAATCGCAAAAGTAATCTCCGGCTTGGATGGTTCTTTTAGCTTATCTTGCAACTTTCGTAAGTCTCTACGTAAGTAAAAGCATCCATCAAAACCGGTCCTATCATTACCATAACTATAAAAAGTCACAAGAGGTTTTTGAATCAAAGACTTTTTGAGGGCTTTCAACTAAAGCTCCGTTTCCGAAACTTTTGCCTCAAGGTATTTATTAACTTCCATTAAACCTTTTAATCGTTGAAAAGCCTCTTTTGTCTCTTGGTGTAACTTTTCAAAAGCAACTTGCAACTCATGATATTCCAAAAGAGTATATGAGCTAGATGGATTTTGGTTTACCTTTTTGGGAACAAGTTTCTTTCGATCATGAGATGTTAAGCACACATTTGCCAACACGTCTTCATCACTAGAGCTAGAGCTTGATGTTGAAGAGGAAGATGAGATTCCGCTCTCCCATGCAACATAAGTTTTCTTTCCCTTATCCTTGCTTCCCTTTTTGAATGAAGGTGACTCTTTCTCCTTTCTCTTGAGTTTGGGACAATCCGGTTTAAAATGACCAATTTGTCCACATTCATAACATGCTCCTTTCTTAGAGTACCTAGCATCTTCATTCCTCCGACGGTAACCACAATCTTTCCGAAACTTTTTAAGATTCTCATCGGAATGTCTTATCCCATTCTTTCTCACATACCTATTTGTCATACCCTAATTTTGCCCCATGATTTTTTTTTTCACACTTTTGCATTTATTAGAAAGAAAAAAAAGTCAACAAAGTCAACACTTTGACTAAAAAGTCAACCAAGTCAATTTTTAATTGAAAAATCAATGTTGACACAAAAAACACATAGAATTATTTTTCTTGCATGGTTTTGCATGGCATGATCATAAATGATGAATTTTTACCATTTTGCCCATCCATTAAATTTATTTCTTATTTATTAATTATTTTTAATTAGTTATTTGCATTGCAAGAAACCTTTTTATACATCAAATTTAAATCTTTTTTCTTTCATTTTAATCCATAAACATGTTACATAATCATATTTCATCATGCATATTTTTATTTTTGACATATCTATTTTATTTTTATTATTTTATGTATTATTTTAATTTGTTTTATTCCAAAAAATCAAAAGAATGTCAAAAATTTCTCCAATCATTAACACCTCATCATAAGTTAAGAATATTCCATTCCTACTACACCTCATCACCATTTTTTTGTTTGGCATAAAAGGATCAGAAACATAGTACAAAAAATCAAGTCCAATTTCAAAATTACCCTCACTCTTTCTCCGTAATCACAATGCCACTTGACCTAAGAATAATCCTATAAATAGCAGCATCAATTTCAGAGCCAAGGGGAGAGAAGAAGAAGAAAAAACGGCGCTGCAGATTTGAGAGAACAACACACCATTTTTCATCCATTTTCAAAATTCCAAATCTCAAAATTCTTTCTCAAACACAAAAACAATCCATCCAAACACGTTCACCACAGTCCCAGAAGCAAGAATCATCCATTTTTTGCTCAAGAAAGTGAAGGAATTGAAGCAAAGGAAGGCTACGGTGGCTAGGAGAAAGACAAGTTCAAATCGCACTGTTCAGAGACCGATTCAGGTAAATTATAACACCATTCAACTCCTTGTCATGCTATGATGCTTTCTGGTTAGCTATTTTACTTCAATTGGTGCTAAACTGTGAGTTTGTGTTTTGATTCAAAATCTTTGTTCGCTTCGTTTTCGTTTTTTAAAACCGTTTCAGTAAAAACTAATACCACATTTGTGTTCCTCGTGAGAAAACGAAGCGAATCATGTATATACTTGCATGTTTCGTGCTGTTTTGAGAAACTCCGGTGACCAGAGTTGTCACCGGAAAAGCACTTGCTCGCCGGAGAAGAAGACCTACGTGTCTTCTGTCTTTTTCTCCAAGTTTAAAACGCGTTCGTTGGATTAATCCAACGGCGCGTGTGATGCCTTTGATCGCTACCGTCAGATCCGTTTAAGTGACGATCTGATGGCTGTAAGACGATAGGGACCCTTTACGCGTTCGCACTGGATCCGTTCCTTTGAGCCTTCAAACTCGTCTGTCAGATCTGGATCGTCCGGTCCAGATTTCTCACGCTTATGGTGCGCTTTGTTTTGATGCTGCACTGAATCGTTTTTTTGACTGTTTTTTTTTTTCTGAAGGCAGCGTGTGGGCTGGGCCTTAGGGCCCAGAGTTACTTTTCACACCCCCATATTTTTGCTATTCCTGAATATTTTGCACCCCCCTTCCTGTTTATGATTTAATTTATTTTAGCTTATTTCAAAAGCACTTATTGGAACAATAGCTTTTCTAAGCTTATTGACCCAATTTAAGGTGCTGAGATTTTGTTTAATTTCCAGAATTAATTATTTTTGCTTTTAGCTTATTTATATAAGTCATTTTGTAATTGATTGCTTTTAGCTTATTTACATAAGTGCTTAAGTGATCCAAATTACTTTTCTAAGTACTTTTGGGTCACTTTCTCTTGCACAATATTTTGTTCAACTCTAATTAGCTTAGGTTAATTGTGTTAGCTTGTGTTAGGTTATTTATTCATACTTACGTATATTTATTTAATTGCTCGTAACATTATTTTTGCATCATATTTAATTATTTGCTTCATACATGTTGGTTTATTATTGCATTCATGCATTATTTATTTATATCATATTGGTTCATGCATTTTTATTTGTGAATTTGCGTTCATGATTACTTGTTCATTGCATTTAATTATCATGCTTCATGTAATCCCTCGAACTTCTATACTTCTCATCTTTCTTCTATTCTTGGACTGTTTGGTTTGAATTTGAGACTTGCTTTTATTATAAACATAGTGAAAAAGGGTTGATCTGACGTATGGCTTTTCACACCCGGATAATCCCTATCCCTGACGTATGGCTCGTGATCTTGGGATTATCCTCACTATTGATTAAATTAAGATTTTTATAATAAACAAGGATGAAAAGGGGTTGATCTGACGTATGGCTTTTCACACCCCGGATGGTTCCTATCCCTGACGTATGGCTCGCGATCTTGGGACTATCCTCATCCTAAAACGTTAAAATAAACCAACATTCGTCTTTTCCTTTTGAAATACTTTCTGAATCAAACTAAATCAAGGTTTTCATAATAAACAAGGATGAAAAGGGGTTGATCTGACGTATGGCTTTTCACACCCCGGATGGTTCTTATCCCTGACGTATGGCTCGTGATCTTGGGACCATCCTCATCGTAATCAAGTGCTAAAACATACACAGCTTAAGCCTCTGATTAGAGCATACAAGCGTCGTTGTATCAGCGGAATGCGAAATAAGCAACATCCGTATTTCAAACTCTTTTTACAATGGATATATGCTTTATCCATTCCTCTGACGCATACACAGCTTAAGCCTCTAAAGTAGAGCATACAAGCGTCGTTGTATCAGCGGAATGCGAAATAAGCAACATCCGTTATTCAACTCTCTTTTTCCATGGATACACATTTTATCTACTCCTCTGACACACACATAGCTTAAGCCTCTGATTAGAGCATACAAGCGTCGTTGTGTCAGCGGAATACGAAATAAACGTTATCCACTAAAACCAACCAACCACACAAACATTTTTTTACCAGAACTACGTGAGTTTTGAGTTTCCCATTGCACCGGGGAATACGTAGGAGCGGGCTCCTACAACCGTCAAACTCAATTAATAAAAAACCTTTTTTTTAATTTATTTGGGAAACAAAGTAGAAATTAGCCAAGTGACAGATTAATTTAACTTAAACCTGCGCAAACAAACCCAAACCACCTAAACGGTTCCCATCGAGTACGATGGATGCGAGGGGTGCTAATACCTTCCCCTCGCATAACCAACTCCCGAACCCGCCACGGTTCTTCAACCGTGGTTACCAAGGTTTTCGTGATATTTTCCTTTCCCCCTCCGGGATAAATAAACGTCAATGGCGACTTCATTGCGTTACGCAAGATGGAATTTTCCAGCCCGCTACAGCTGGCGACGTCACTGGGGACTCTTGAGAGTTAAACCCAGTTTAGTTGGTTTGTTTGTTTGTTTGCTTTTTCCAGGTTTGTAGTATCTTGCTTTATCTTTTATTTTTCTGTCATTATATGCTTGGCTGGCTGTTTTCTCTTCTTCTACTCCTTCTTTTTTTCTTCTTTTTGCCCTTGTGGCATGGTTACTGTGTGAAGCTCTATACTCGAGCTTGAGGAAAACCTAAGTTAAGTTAGGGGTATTTATGCTGGCCTCTCTGACGTATGGCTCGTGAGCGCTAGCATAATCACCTCGCCTAGGGTAGACTCTTGTGAAAATACTGGCCGTCCTGACATATGGCTCGCTAGCGCCACTCTTTTCATGTGGAGTCCGTGACCCTAGGGACCTTTTGTAAACCGGTCTAGAACCAAACCTTGTTATTAGGGACCTCTGTTTAGAACCCGAGAGATTCCTCTTTGGACGCGTTTGCCGTGCAATAACGGCATCGTTTCCAAAGAGGTGATCCGCGATTTACCCATATCAAACTTAGAACAACATGTGAGAGGGATGGGTTGCAGGTGACTCTGAGCCTTTTTGACCTCAGAAAATAATAATTATACCTCTGCTTCACCGCGACAGAATCTGCTACAAAAGTGCATCCATGCATTCATTCATAAAAAATCATGACAAAAATATTTTTGCATAACATTTGCATAAAAAAATAAAGTGATAAAGCATAAAAGACTTTTACATGCATTTGCATTCATACAAAAGACCATTATCTCATCTTCATATGTCCACTTCAACAGTCATATCCCTGACACCGACACCGGACTCAAAGCATTTCGAGGAAATCATGGAAAATATGCAGAAGCAGATTGATGCCTTGAGAGGCAATGTGGACCAAGTGACCGACAAGTTGGACCGTGTTTTGAAAATGCTAACTAGTCTTGGCTTGCCTCCACATCAAGTTATAAGAGTGGATGATGCAACAGTAGGGGCAAATCCTTCAATTGACCCCTCATCATCCATATGTACTTCTGCAGTCGGTAAAGTCAACCAAGGGCCAATGACTACCAACACCGAATTTCTGATTGGCCAGCCAAGAACTCGTCAAGTCCAACCCAGTTTTGCTATGCCTCAAAGTCTAGGGGACCACAAGAGCGCTCGTCAAGATGATAACTTTAAGGGAAAGTTTGTTGTATCCTCGAGTGAGAAGACTCGTCAAAGGCTCAAGGCAATAGAGGACAAGCTAAGGATGATGTAATCATTCTTGGCCAACAATGTCAGCCCACCTCACTCTCGCTCAACGGTGTCTGCTCGCACCCCATGCTTCAATCATCAGTATCCAATGGTTATTCGACCTCAACAGTCCCAAGGGTTTCCAAAGCAGGCAATGCAGGTGCCTTTGAATCATTCGCAGTCAAGACAGTTCGCACAGAACCTAGGACAACCGCAGAATCAGCCGACAACCACTCGGGAAAAGAAAGTCGTTGAGCCAATCCCAATGCCATGCTGCCGGCTCTTATCGTATCTGGTGCACAATGGGATGGTGACCCCAAGAGCATTAAAGCCAATGATCGCGCCATTCCCGGCTTGGTATGATCCCAAAGCAAAATGTGAGTTCCATCTTGGGGCAGAAGGACATACTATTGATAAGTGCAAGGCTTTCAAATACAAAGTTCAGGAGCTTATTGGTTAGAAATTGTTAACTTTCAAAGAGGGAGCGTCCAATTGTGAAGGATAATCTGTTGTCCAGGCTTGCAGACCCTTATGAGGATGTTAGTTGAAGAGTTCAATGACTGAATCAAGCCATGAAATTACCATTTAAGTAGTTTCTTTCTTGTAATTTCCATGTTTGCTAAGTATTTACTTACAGTTAAACTTTGTTTGTTTGCAATAGTATTCTTAATGAAATAATAATGCATGTTTTGAATCCATTCTTTCATGTCCATTCTCTTTTCTTTCTTACTATTCACAAAAGCAAAAAACGTATGTTAATACTTCTCATTTCATTTTCTTCTTTATCATTTCTGTTTGAACAAAGATTGGAGAGAGGATGATGAAAAACGAAATAACCAAATTGCTACAGTATGCTTTCGAATAAAACTTTGCTGATGATGTAAGGCATTGTTTCAAATCCCCAAACACCGGAGAGATAAGGGAGATAATCCGTAGTCACCCCCTTTTGAGCCTAGAAGTTGGTGTTTCTTTCTATACGAAAAAACCCGCAATTTTAACCCGGGGCAGGGTAGTGTTCAATTAATTCGACCATGCGTTGGAGTTTCAAGAGAAAAGCAAAAAAAAATCAATAAGGAAATCCTCATCACCCATCATCAAGGCAGTCACAATTCTCCAAACAAAATCAAAAAAAAAAAGAGAAGAAAGAAAAGCCCGCTAAGTCCAAACTTCAAAATGGCTTAGGCAAAAATTAGGGCATCTCGCTAGACTTAAAATGCAAAAGAACAGTCTAGGCAAAAGTTAGGGATTGAAAAAAATAAAAAAAAAGTGATGGAAAGTGAATGTCACCAAGACTCACGACAAAACAAAATCATGTGACCAAAACAAAAGCCAATGTGACTGTCACACCAAAAAGGGAACACATCCTCTGTTCCCGAGCCATCATATTTTCACCATCACAATCTCAAAAACCTCTAGGGACTTGAATACATGAGTGGAGTTAATTGAACTTAGGACTGAAGATCATCACGAAGAATGGGATGGGTCAAAATCAAACTTTGAGCCTTATATCCTTTTATTCAGAAACCGTGAACCAGGCCACGTTACAACCTTCAAAAGACCTAATTGAAGCAAGGTTTATTTTGAAAGCATACGGTAGCAAGGTTGCGTTAACCTGACTCACAAAAATCTTTTGTTAAAATCATACTCTCACACTTTCTTCCACAATATACATCCATTGTACATAAATACCATCTCAACTTCAATTTCAAAACTTGCATTAAAATTGCCTTAGAATTACTATTTCAAGCAAATAGGTTTATCTGCAAGTCAGCACTTGACAATAAGGAAGTTCCAACTCTGAGCTGTTACCGAGCAATCAAGAAGAACCTTGGACCAATCTGGGGTAATCGTCTCAGAACTTCATTTAATCATGGGGCACATCCCTTAGAAAGGTCATTCGGCATGGACAGAGTGTCCTAAGGTCGCATCATGGAAAGCGGTATCGGAACCCAGTTTTCAAGGACCTAACAAATCAGTTTAGAACGCTCTTAATCAGGGGCAAATCACCTTGGGATTCTGCCAATCAAAAGCAAACTCTGATGACTAGGGGCAGATCACATGAGGATCCTGTTGGCCCAGCCAATCATGTTTCAGAATGGCTCAATCTAGGGGCCTACCTCTCAGAGAGGGAGAACCAATATCAGTAAGTTAGCCGAAAGTCAAGGAAAAAAGCAAAATACTTCAAATGCCCAACAGACTGGGGCAAGATATGATACACAGGGTCAAGTTCTCCCTATACCTTCAAGCTACTCAAGCAAAGACTGGTAGACGTCTGCAACCATTAAGTCCGGAATTTGTGTCGGGGATTAACTTCAAGCCACCATTCCACAAAAAGCCTTGATACCCGAAACACTCCCACCCTCCATAGAGGCATCAGTCATCGTCATGCATTAGTCATGTCATTTCATTCATGCAAATAATCGTCATGCATTAGTCATGTCATTTCATTCATGTAAATCATTAGCATGCATTGGTCACGTCATTTCATTCAAGCATCAGGTATATGCCCCATACCACAAGACCAATGACTCAGAAAAAAACAAATAGCCAAATCAAACATCCACAATCAAGAACCTAACCTTGCATTGACAATCTCAAAGTCCAATCATTATTGGCACACACCTTCAAAGTCCAATCATTATTGGCAAACACCATCAAAGTCCAATGATTATTGGCACACCCCTCAAAGTCCAATCATTATTGGCGTCTACTCAAAATCCAATATTCAATGGAACCCGAATGAAACCCAGTGTCCATTAACACCCATGTTGAAACCTGATTTCCAATAGCACACAATCATTTCATGTCATCATATACATGCATTTCATTTCATGCATAAATGATCATGGTAAGCATGCATACATAAAGCAGGTTCAAAGGTTTCTCCTTGCAGAATACAGGTTTTGGTCACTTAATCACAAGAAAGGCAGTTTGACCTTTTTCCTAGCAAGTCGGTTGATAAACTGTCTCCCCAGCAGATTAGTTGGAAAACCATATCCAATCTTCTCCCCAGTGAATTGCAGATTTTCCAGAAAAATTCTTCTACAGGATAATCACAATAGTTTGTCCAGTTCCCCAAAAGGAATGACAACAACTTTGTCCGGTTCCCCAAAAGGAATGACAGAAAAACCTGAAATAAGGATATTCAGCGGAATCCGAAGGCCTGAGGGTGGTGATTCTTCTTCAAAGTGCAACACTGAGGTGTTACAGCAAATTCCTGAGATAAGGAGAAACCTGAAATAAGGATATTCAGCAGAATCCGAAGGCCTGAGGGTGGTGATTCTTCTTCAAAGTACAACACTGAGGTGTTACAGCCATTCCTGAGATAAGGAGGAGCCTGAAATAAGGATATTCAACAATTCCTGAGATAAGGAGGAGCCTGAAATAAGGATATTCAACAATTCCTGAGATAAGGAGGAGCCTGAAATAAGGATATTCAACAATTCCTGAGATAAGGAGGAGCCTGAAATAAGGATATTCAACAATTCCTGAGATAAGGAGGAACATGAAATAAGGATATTCAACAATTCCTGAGATAAGGAGGAGCCTGAGATAAGGAGGAGCCTGAAATAAGGATATTCAACAATTCCTGAGATAAGGAGGAGCCTGAAATAAGGATATTCAACAATTCCTGAAATAAGGAAGAGCCTGAGATAAGGAGGAGCCTGAAATAAGGATATTCAACAATTCCTGAGATAAGGAGGAGCCTGAAATAAGGATATTCAACAATTCCTGAGATAAGGAGGAGCCTGAAATAAGGATATTCAACAATTCCTGAGATAAGGAGGAGCCTGAAATAAGGATATTCAACAATTCCTGAGATAAGGAGGAACATGAAATAAGGATATTCAACAATTCCTGAGATAAGGAGGAGCCTGAGATAAGGAGGAGCCTGAAATAAGGATATTCAACAATTCCTGAGATAAGGAGGAGCCTGAAATAAGGATATTCAACAATTCCTGAAATAAGGAAGAGCCTGAGATAAGGAGGAGCCTGAAATAAGGATATTCAACAATTCCTGAGATAAGGAGGAGCCTGAAATAAGGATATTCAACAATTCCTGAGATAAGGAGGAGCCTGAAATAAGGATATTCAACAATTCCTGAGATGAGGAAAACCTGAAATAAAGATATTCAGCAGAATCCGAAGGCCCGAGGGTGGTGATTCTTCTTCTTCAAAGTGCAACACTGAGGTGTTACAGCAAAAATCCTGAAATAAGG
This sequence comes from Trifolium repens, assembly GCA_030408175.1. Taxonomy (NCBI): domain Eukaryota; kingdom Viridiplantae; phylum Streptophyta; class Magnoliopsida; order Fabales; family Fabaceae; genus Trifolium; species Trifolium repens. The sequence goes on along the minus strand of CP125842.1, from coordinate 38,588,732 downwards.
ATATTCAGCAGAATCCGAAGGCCTGAGGTTGGTGATTCTTCTTCAAAGTACAACACTGAAGTGTTACAGAAAGTTCCTGAGATAAGGAGAAACCTGAAATAAGGATATTCAGCAGAATCCGAAGGCCTGAGGGTGGAGATTCTTCTTCAAAGTACAACACTGAGGAGTTACAGCCATTCCTGAGATAAGGAGAAACCTGAAATAAGGATATTCAGCAGAATCCGTAGGCCTGAGGGTGGTAATTTCTCTTCAAGTGCAACACCGAGGTGTTACATCTATCTTTCTCAAGGACGTACAACTCCTGGTTCAGGCGTTAGCTCCTTCAGGTACAAAAATCCTGAAATAGGGATATTCAGTGGAATCCGTAGGCCTGAGGGTGGTGATTTCTCTTCAAGTGCAACACCGAGGTGTTACATCTATCCTTCTCAAGGACGTACAACTCCTGGTTTAGGCGTTAGCTCCTTCAGATACAAAAGCCTGAAATAAGGATATTCAGTGGAATCCGTAGGCCTGAGGGTGGTGATTTCTCTTCAAGTGCAACACTGAGGTGTTACATCTATCCTTCTCAAGGACGTACAACGTCTGGTTTCGGCGTTAGCTCCTTCAGATACAGCAGCTCCTGAAATAAGGGTATTCAGCAGAATCTAAGCACCTTTGAGGCGATGGTTCACATTCAAGAAGAAATCCTGAGATAAGGATACCAAAGATACCGAGCAGGTTTACTCGTTCCTCTCATCATCACACATGCCCATGCAAAATTAGGGCATTCTGTATTTAATTATCTTCCACCAAAAGAATACGAATACCACGGTTATTCGCATTCTTATGGTTTAAGCTAATTAAATAGGGGCAGCTGTCATACCCTAATTTTGCCCCATGATTTTTTTTTTTTCACACTTTTCCATTTATTAGAAAAAAAAAAGTCAACAAAGTCAACACTTTGACTAAAAAGTCAACCAAGTCAATTTTTAATTGAAAAATCAATGTTGACACAAAAAACACATAGAATTATTTTTCTTGCATGGTTTTGCATGGCATGATCATAAATGATGAATTTTTACCATTTTGCCCTTCCATTAAATTTATTAATTATTTTTAATTAGTTACTTGCATTGCAAGAAACCTTTTTATACATCAAATTTAAATCCTTTTTTCTTTCATTTTAATCCATAAACATGTTACATAATCATATTTCATCATGCATATTTTTATTTTCGACATATCTATTTTATTTTTATTATTTTATGTATTATTTTAATTTGTTTTATTCCAAAAAATCAAAAGAATGTCAAAAATTTCTCCAATCATTAACACCTCATCATAAGTTAAGAATAATCCATTCCTACTACACCTCATCACCATTTTTTTGTTTGGCATAAAAGGATCAAAAACATAGTACAAAAAATCAAGTCCAATCTAAAAATTACCCTCACTCTTTCTCCCTAATCCCAATGCCACTTGACCTAAGAATAATCCTATAAATAGCAGCATCAATTTCAGAGCCAAGGGGAGAAAAGAAGAAGAAAAAACGGCGCTGCAGATTTGAGAGAACAACACACCATTTTTCATCCATTTTCAAAATTCCAAATCTCAAAATTCTTTCTCAAACACAAAAACAATCCATCCAAACACGTTCACCACAGTCCCAGAAGCAAGAATCATCCATTTTTTGCTCAAGAAAGTGAAGGAATTGAAGCAAAGGAAGGCTACGGTGGCTAGGAGAAAGACAAGTTCGAATCGCACTGTTCAGAGACCGATTCAGGTAAATTCTAACGCCATTCAACTCCTTGTCATGCTATGATGCTTTCTGGTTAGCTATTTTACTTCAATTGGTGCTAAACTGTGAGTTTGTGTTTTGATTCAAAATCTTTGTTTGCTTCGTTTTCGTTTTTTAAAACCGTTTCAGTAAAAACTAATACCATATTTGTGTTCCTCGTGAGAAAATGAAGCGAATCATGTATATACTTGCCTGTTTCGTGCTATTTTGAGAATGTCCGGTGACCAGAGTTGTCACCGGAAAAGCACTTGCTCGCCGGAGAAGAAGACCTACGTGTCTTCTGTCTTTTTCTCCAAGTTTAAAACGCGTCCGTTGGATTAATCCAACGGCGCGCGTGATCCCTTTGATCGCTACCGTCAGATCCGTTTAAGTGACGATCTGATGGCTGTAAGACGATAGGGACCCTTTACGCGTTTGCACTGGATCTGTTCCTTTGAGCCTTCAAACGCGTCCGTCAGATCTGGATCGTCCGGCCCAGATTTCTCACGCTTATGGTGCGCTTTGTTTTGATGCTGCACTGAATCGTTTTTTTGACTGTTTGTTTTTTTTTCTGAAGGCAGCGTTTGGGATGGGCCTTAGGGCCCAGAGTTACTTTTCACACCCCCATATTTTTGCTATTCCTGAATATTTTGCACCCCCCTTCCTGTTTATGATTTAATTTATTTTAGCTTATTTCAAAAGCACTTATTGGAACAATAGCTTTTCTAAGCTTATTGACCCAATTTAAGGTGCTGAGATTTTGTTTAATTTCCAGAATTAATTATTTTTGCTTTTAGCTTATTTATATAAGTCATTTTGTAATTGATTGCTTTTAGCTTATTTACATAAGTGCTTAAGTGATCCAAATTACTTTTCTAAGTACTTTTGGGTCACTTTCTCTTGCACAATATTTTGTTCAACTCTAATTAGCTTAGGTTAATTGTGTTAGCTTGTGTTAGGTTATTTATTCATACTTACGTATATTTATTTAATTGCTCGTAACATTATTTTTGCATCATATTTAATTATTTGCTTCGTACATGTTTGTTTATTATTGCATTCATGCATTATTTATTTATATCATATTGGTTCATGCATTTTTATTTGTGAATTTGCGTTCATGATTACTTGTTCATTGCATTTAATTATCATGCTTCATGTAAGCCCTCGAACTTCTATACTTCTCATCTTTCTTCTATTCTTGGACTGTTTGGTTTGAATTTGAGACTTGCTTTTATTATAAACATAGTGAAAAAGGGTTGATCTGATGTATGGCTTTTCACACCCGGATAATCCCTATCCCTGACGTATGGCTCGTGATCTTGGGATTATTCTCACTATTGATTAAATTAAGATTTTTATAATAAACAAGGATGAAAAGGGGTTGATCTGACGTATGGCTTTTCACACCCCGGATGGTTCCTATCCCTGACGTATGGCTCGCGATCTTGGGACTATCCTCATCCTAAAACGTTAAAATAAACCAACATTCGTCTTTTCCTTTTGAAATACTTTCTTAATCAAACTAAATCAAGGTTTTCATAATAAACAAGGATGAAAACGGGTTGATCTGACGTATGGCTTTTCACACCCCGGATGGTTCTTATCCCTGACGTATGGCTCGTGATCTTGGGACCATCCTCATCGTAATCAAGCGCTAAAACTAACCCCACTCACTCAAACTTCTTTTCAGAAAAACATGGATATACGCTTTATCCATTCCTCTGATACATACACAGCTTAAGCCTCTGATTAGAGCATACAAGCGGCGTTGTATCAGCGGAATGCGAAATAAGCAACATCCGTATTTCAAACTCTTTTTACAATGGATATATGCTTTATCCATTCCTCTGACGCATACACAGCTTTAGCCTCTAAAGTAGAGCATACAAGCGTCGTTGTATCAGCGGAATGCGAAATAAGCAACATCCGTTATTCAACTCTCTTTTTCCATGGATACACGTTTTATCTATTCCTCTGACACACACACAGCTTAAGCCTCTGATTAGAGCATACAAGCGTCGTTGTGTCAGCGGAATATGAAATAAACGTTATCCACTAAAACCAACCAATCACACAAACATTTTTTACCAGAACTACGTGAGTTTTGAGTTTCCCATTGCACCGGGGAATACGTAGGAGCGGGCTCCTACAACCGTCAAACTCAATTAATAAAAAACCATTTTTTTAATTTATTTGGGAAACGAAGTAGAAATTAGCCAAGTGACAGATTAATTTAACTTAAACCTGCGCAAACAAACCCAAACCACCTAAACGGTTCCCATCGAGTACGATTGATGCGAGGGGTGCTAATACCTTCCCCTCGCATAACCAACTCCCGAACCCGCCACGGTTCTTCAACCGTGGTTACCAAGGTTTTCGTGATATTTTCCTTTCCCCCTCCGGGATAAATAAACGTCAATGGCGACTTCATTGCGTTACGCAAGATGGAATTTTCCAGCCCGCTACACTATTGTAGCGTCGAACGAAGAGCCCCATTTCCTCATCATCGTAATCGTCTTCGCTTGAGCTACTTTCCACATGCTCTACCTTTTTAGACTTGGTGGACTTGGATGTGGAGGTCTTTAGAGCGATGGACCTCTTATCCTTTTCCTTTTCCTTATCCTTGTCATTGTGCTTTCCCTTTTTCTCACTTTTCTCTTGCTTTTCTAACAAGTTTAGTACTTGTTCATGTTCCGTAAGCTTGCCAAATAAAGTTGTAAGACTCAAAGTAGTAAGATCATTCGCCTCCTTAATCGCGGTGACCTTCGGTTGCCAACACCTACTAAGACATCTCAAAATTTTATTAGTGGCATCTTGATTTGTGATTGGCTTTCCCAAACCGTGTAACCTGTTGGTTATTTTGATAAACCGTTGTTGCATATCCTCGATGGTCTCACCATCTAGCATATGAAACAACTCAAATTCTTGTGTCAATGTATTAATTTTGGATATCTTTACATCATTGGTACCCTCAAAGTGAGTTACCAATGTGTCCCACATTTCCTTAGCCGATTGACAATGTGACACGTGATAGAATTGATCAATCCCAAGGGATGATATTAAAATATTTTGTGCCTTTGCATCGTAATTGGCCTTTTTCTTTTCCTCTTCCGTCCATTGTGCCATAGGCTTATTGGTGACAATGCCATGAGCATCGGTGATTGTCGGAACAAACGGACCGTTCTCAATAGCATTCCACACTTCACCATCAAAAGAATTGATGTGAATACGCATACTACTTTTCCAATAGTCAAAATGATTGCCATTGAATATCGGAGCCCTATTATACGCCCCTTTAGGTGCAAAAGCCATGTTGTCTAATAATTGGCACAAATCACCGGATTTTGCAAGCAAAATTCAACCGGACTCGTGATACCACTAGTTAGACTACTAGGCTACCACTTAGAAGGGGGGTTGAATAAGTGGCTTCTTTAATCAACGACAGTTTAAAAAATTATTTGATTAAAACAATGCGCGGAAGCACCACCGGATCGGTAGTCTACTTTGCACCTTTTGACCAAAGGAAAGATAGTATAGCCTTGAACGAATTAGGAAAATTATCGGAACGCTTAATACAAAATATCCAAATTTAATTGATTAACAAAAACAGTCCCAAGCAAGTTATACGATTCGATATTCAAATTCAATCACAATCAAGATAATCGCAATTGAATCTTTGTGCACACTTACGAACACAAAATTCCAATTGACTCAAAATATAAGCGAATTGCGTAAAGTAAGAATTTAAAGCGAATCAACACTCAAGAGATGATTAGGGAGTTCCCCGGCTTTCGTGTCGTCCTCGCGGTCGGCCGGGTACGTCTCCCCCCAAATAACCAAACGGGTTATTTGAGATTATTATTGATTAAAAACAGTTTGAACACAAGTGCACAATTTACAATGAATCCAATAAACCTATATTGACTCAAAAGTAAAACTATGCTAAACCTCAATCGACGAACGAATCTTCACCCTCTGATTCCAACGATTTTACCCGTGCAACTCCTTGCAACAATCGTCCAGCTGAGTCCTTCAATTCTTCTTGATTCATCCTTCAAGATATCGAACAATCTTGAATCCCTAGCGAGCAACCAAACCTCCTTCGCAAATCAACCCGATCACGATTCTGATTCACCGCAAATCGTACCGAACGTTATCGACCAAGCGTACAACTTCTATTGGATTGATCCCATACTCAATCTTCAATTGATTGCAACTTGATGGAAGATGATGATCTTGTGAAGGATACACTTTGATCCCAATTTTTCACCCAAATTGTATCCAAAGTGTTTCTCTCAAAGCACTCTTGCTTTCTCACTGGTTCTCACTAGATTTTTCTCAGTTGTGTTACTAACAAAGGATCACACACATTGCTATTTAAAGTGAAAATAGAATGAGAAAATTTAGGCATGATTTTTCATACATGTATCGATACAAATGATCATTTGTATCGATACAAATGCTTTGACCATGTTTAAAACTGGAAAAATTGACCTTTGTATCGATACAAACACGGGTGTGTATCGATACAAATATCAGAATCTTGAAATCTTGACTGATATGTATCTAAGCATGCAAGCATGCTTCGAATCAACTTGAGTTTTCTGGATTTTGAGAACAAACAGATGTGTATCGATACATGCAAGCATGCTTCGATACACAGGAGTTGTTCTGTCTCTGGGAGACCTCTTTTGTATCGATACAGACCATGTATGTATCGATACAAAATGCACAAAATCAAGCAGAAGAGATTTCAGGACATTTGTATCGATACACCAATGTATGTATCGATACAAAATACCTAAAAGTCAGTTTTTCAAGGTTTTAGAATATAGTTCTTTGTTGTCAAGTCATTTGTAATGTTGCCAAAATATGTTCAATCCTATTTTCATGTGTTTTGACAATTATTAAAACATGAGGATGAACTGGTGCACTTACATGAAAATAGGATTGAACATATTTTGGCAACATTACAAATGACTTGACAACAAAGAACTATTTTCTAAAACCATGAAAAACTGACTTTTAGGTATTTTGTATCGATACATACATTGGTGTATCGATACAAATGTCCTGAAATCTCTTCTGCTTGATTTTGTGCATTTTGTATCGATACATACATGTATGTATCGATACAAAAGAGGTCTCTCAGAGACAGAACAATTCATGTGTATCGAAGCATGCTTGCATGTATCGATACACATCTGTTTGTTCTCAAAATCCAGAAAACTCAAGATGATTCGAAGCATGCTTGCATGCTTAGATACATATCAGTCAAGATTTCAAGATTCTGATATTTGTATCGATACACACCCGTGTTTGTATCGATACAAAGGTCAATTTTTCCAGTTTTAAACGTGGTCAAAGCATTTGTATCGATACAAATGATCATTTGTATCGATACATGTATGAAAAATCATGCCTAAATTTGCTCATTCTATTTTCACTTTAAATAGCAATGTGTGTGATCCTTTGTTAGCAACACAACTGAGAAAAATCTAGTGAGAACCAGTGAGAAAGCAAGAGTGCTTTGAGAGAAACACTTTGGATACAATTTGGGTGAAAAATTGGGATCAAAGTGTAACCTTCACAAGATCATCATCTTCTATCAAGTTGCAATCAATTGAAGATTGAGTATGGGATCAATCCAATAGAAGTTGTACGCTTGGTCGATAACGTTCGGTACGATTCACGGTGAATCAGAATCGTGATCGGGTTGATTTGCGAAGGAGGTTTGGTTGCTCGCTAGGGATTCAAGATTGTTCGATATCTTGAAGGATCAATCGAGAAGAATTGAAGGACTCAGCTAGACGATTGTTGCAAGGAGTTGCACGGGTAAAATCGTTGGAATCAGAGGGTGAAGATTCGTTCGTCGATTGAGGTTTAACATAGTTTTACTTTTGAGTCAATATAGGTTTATTGGATTCATTGTAAATTGTGCACTTGTGTTCAAACTGTTTTTAATCAATAATACTCTCAAATAACCCGTTTGGTTATTTGGGGGGAGACGTACTCGGCCGACCGCGAGGACGACACGAAAGCCGGGGAACTCCCTAATCATCTCTTGTGTGTCGATTCGCTTTAAATTCTTACTTTACGCAATTCGCTTATATTTTGAGTCAATTGGAATTTTGTGTCCGTAAGTGTGCACAAAGATTCAATTGCGATTATCTTGATTGTGATTGAATTTGAATATCGAATCGTATAACTTGCTTGGGACTGTTTTTGTTAATCAATTAAATTTGGATATTTTGTATTAAGCGTTCCGATAATTTTCCTAATTCGTTCAAGGCTATACTATCTTTCCTTTGGTCAAAAGGTGCAAAGTAGACTACCGATCCGGTGGTGCTTCCGCGCATTGTTTTAATCAAATTTTTTTTTAAAGTGTCGTTTATTAAAGAAACCACTTATTCAACCCCCCCTTCTTAGTGGTAGCCTAGTAGTCTAACAGTTTGTGCCATCCAGAAGAGGTGGTTTGCTGACCAAAGTGTCGTCCTTGTCCATGGTTCCGGAAAGTATCTTCCCTGGAGCTCACCCTAAAGCAGAACAAGGTGCCTGCTCTGATGCCAATTGAAATTCCGGTAACAAGTTACTGATGTGCAGCGTGATGTGGTGTACGTTAGGGTTTAGGTATACGATGTGTTGCCTAATGTGCTAACATCATAAACATACGATAACTTGATGAACAAGGAAAATAAAGTTCAGAAGATAAAGAACACAATGAGTTTGTTAACCCAGTTCAGTGCAACTCACTTACGTCTGGGGGATACCAATCCAGGAATGAATCCATTATGATAACTCTAATTTAAAGCTTAAACTCCCTGTTTACAACCTCTCGCTTAGATACTACCTTGTGTAACTCTACCTTGCTCCTCCACAAGATATGACTTCCCCCAGTCACTTCCCAGCCTATCCTACCTTGCTCCCTGCAAGGACCTTGCTCCCCGCAAGGACCTTGCTCAACCACAAGGAATTTTACAATCTTGTTCCCACAAGAACCTTGCTCAACCACAAGGATTTTTACAAACTCAATGATGGAGACGCACTCCTAAACTAAAGAACCAACTCGTGCTTCAAAGCTTTGAGTGATTCAAAGTCCAAATCTTGTTTCAAACTAGAACCAAGAAAGGAATAGCTCTGTGCTTAAAAGCTTAAGAGCTAAATACAACCCTAATTCAAGTTTCAAATGAAACACGAAATCCTAGGGACAAAGACTTGAAATCCTAAAGACTAGATTTATGAATATTGATTTCAGTGAATAAAACATGTCTTCAGCACTCCTTTATATAGAACGAGATCTGGTAGCTGTTTGTTGTATTCTTCAAAAAACAAACTTAATCTTTTAATAAAAGATATGTTTGTTTTAAATCTTTTTGAATCTTTTTCAATCTTCTAGAAACAAACCAGCTTTTAAATCTTTTATGAATCTTTTTCAATCTTTCAGCTTGTTCCTTGGCGCGCAAGCTAGCGTGGATATGTTTGTTTCATAACAAATCTTTTTCAAATATCACACGCAAATATTTGAAAGCGCGTTTATAGGGTATTCAGTTCAGGTACCACATGTGTGCACATCAGTCACCACATCTGGACCAAAGGCTTATTTTAACAAATGAAGCGAACCCTAAAATAAACACAACTTTGCAGGTTGAAAACACTAACAAAATATTTTCCAGATTTTCTTCTGTTGTTGTCTTGGCCAGCAAGCGGCTTCCATCATGGCATGATCGAAGCCATCGTAACACGATGAACAACACAAATCTTCACATTTTTTGTTTTTTCTTATCTTTTTGTATTCTTTGCTTTGATGTTTTTCTTCGATTTTGTAGGTTATTCTTCGTATTTGGGTCAGTCTTGGTCATTTTACTACTAATACTAACACTAAAAATACTGCATAAATTCCTGTCATCACAACCCCAAACTTAAACTGTTGCTTGTCCTCAAGTAACATGCTGTCAGACAAGATCGTTAGCAAGATAAGAGATAAATAAAGATGATAGGAATTTCACAACCTTGCATATTATTTCAGCAATGGTACCGCTGATTTCTTACCGCAGCGTTCATGCTCATTCCTGCTAGGCTTAGTGTAGCGGGCTGGAAAATCACTTCCATTTTTCATACAATGAAGTCGCCATCGACGTTTATTTATCCCGTGGGGGGAAAGGAAAATATCGCTAAAACCTTGGTTTTGGTTCGGGAGTTGGTTATGCGAGAGGAAGGTGTCAGCACCCCTCGCATCCATCGTACTCGATGGGAACCGTTTAGGTGGTTTGGGGTTTGTTTGCGCAGGTTTGAATTAAATTGCTTTATCTCTTACCTAATCTCTACTTCGTTTCCAAAATAAATTAAAAGAAAATAAGGGTTTTTATTAATTGAGTTTGACGGTTGTAGGAGCCCGCTCCTACGTATTCCCTGGTGCAATGGGAAATTCAAAACTCACGTAGTTCTGGTAAAAAAGGTTTGTGTGGTTGGTAGGTTTTAAATGGGTATCGTTTATTTCGTATTCCGCTGATACAACGACGCTTGTATGCTCAACTTAGAGGCTTAAGCCGTGTCTGTATCAGAGGAATAGATAAAACGCGTATCCATTGTTAAAAAAGAAAGTTTGATTAACGGATGTGACTTAACTCGCATTCCGCTGATACAATGACGCTTGTGTGCTCCACTTGGAGGCTTAAGGTGTATATGTGTCAGAGGAATGGATAAAGCATATATCCATGTTTTCTGAAAAGAAGTTTAGGTGTGTAAAGGTTAACTTTTAACGCTTGTTTTTGGAATGAGAGCAGCTTGAGTGACTAGTCAACTGTCCGGCCACCAAGACAACTCGGGGAAGAGCGAAGCAACTGCCAGGTTCTCCCTTTTTCATTCTTTATTGTGAAATCCTTTGATTAAGTTTATTCAGAAATAGTGTTTGAAAGAAGTACGGGGGGTTGGTTTATTTTAAAGCTTATCTTAGAATGAGAGTAGCTTGAGTGACTAGTCAACTGTCCGGCCACCAAGACAACTCAGAGAAGAAAGAAACAACTGCCAGATTCTCTCCCTTTCATTCTTTAGTTCTTATGAAAAGCCTTTGATTAACTTTATTAAGAAATGATGTCTGAAAGAAAGACGATTGTTGGTTTATTTTAGAATTCATTTTAGAATGAGAGTAGCTTGAGTGACTAGTCAACTGTCCGGTCACCAAGACAACTTGGGGAAGAACGAAGCAACTGCCAGGTTCTCCCTTTTTCATCCATTAGTTATTGCAAAAAAAAGTTTGATTATGTTTGATTATGAAAACCAAAGTCCAAAAGAAAAGATCAAGAGAAACAGAGCAGACACAATAGCAAGAATACAAGTAATAATGATAATGAAGCAAATCTCAAAATAAGCAAAGTATAGATGCAAATGCATGAATCAAGATGATATAAATGAACAATACAAGTAAGCAATACTAAAGGATCATGTATGAAACAATAAATTAAATATGGTACGAAAATGAAGTTGCGAGCAATTAAATAAATACATGTAAGTATGAATGAACAATCAAACACAAGCACACATGATTAACCTAAGCTAATTAGGGTTGAACAATTTATTGTGCAAGAGAAAATGACCCAAAAGTACTTAAAGAAGTAATTTGGATCACTTAAGCACTTATTTAAATAAGCTAAAAGCAACTTAAGTTAAAAAGGACTTATAAGAATAAGTTGGAAAAGCAAGATAAAATTCATATACAATGACTACTGTATTTGAAATAATGTTGTGCAAAAATTAGGGTCAAATAAGCTAAAGAGCTTTTTGAAACCCTAAATAAGCACTTATGAACAAAATCACTTAATTGAAAATCACTTATGAAAATAAGTTGAAAAAGTTTGAAAATGATTGTGTACAGTGACTACTGTATATGAATCAATATTGTGCAAAAATTAAGGTCAAATAAGCTAAAGAGCTTTTTGAAAACCCAAATAAGCACTTATTGGCAAAACAACTTAATTCAAAAATCACTTATGAAATAAGCTGAAAAAGAAAAAAATCACAAATGGAAAATAATATGATATAAGCATAAACAGTGACTTAATAAGCTTAAATAAGCTATAAGTCACATAAGTGCTTTTTCAAATAAGCTAAAAATCACTTAAGTCATAATCAGCAGGGGGTATAAATAAAGAAGGGAAGTAAAAACATGGGGGTGTGAAAAGTAAGTCTGGCCCAAACAGACTTAGTCAACAAAAAAAAAACGAAGTCAAACAAAAAAAGCAAATCCAGTGCTGCGTTGCCTAGGGTCTATGATATGGATCTGACGATCACAGCCCTCTGATTGATCAAAGGGTCATGGTTCTAAAACCCAGATTAAATCAGGACCCTTTGATCAATCCAACGCGTTCCTTTTTTTGGATAAAATAAACAGAAAATACCATGGCAAACAGATCCAGTGCAGCGCAAACACGCGCGGCCTCAACATCCTCACCGTCAGATCTCATTTAAATGAGATCTGACGGTTCCGTTTTAAAACCTTGATCAACGCACAGGATTGAAACAAAAGATCTAACAGCTACGATTTAAACTTGGCGAAGAAGAAGGATCACACGTGGATCATCTTCTCCGGCGAGACAATGACTTTCCGGTGACAACTCCGGTCACCGAAGTTTTCAAAACGTCACGAAACAGGACAAATCACATACGGTTTTGTTCGTTTTTTCACGTAGATTTCAAATATGGTATTAGTTTTTACTGAAACGGTCTTAAAAAACGAAAACGAAGCAAACAAAGGTTTGAACACAAAAATGAAACAAGCTATACAGTACGAATTGGAACAAACGAGCACACCAGAAAGCTTCAGAACATGATGAGGAGTTGAATGGTGTTGAAAATTACCTGGCTTGGTTTCTGAATACCACTATTTGAACTCCCTCTTTTCTTTGCCACCGTATTGATTCTCTAGCTTGATTCCTTTGCTTTCTGGACCAAACAACGACGGATTCTTCTTCCTGGAAGCTTGGTGATGATGTTTTGATAAAGAAATTTGGTATTTGGTTGAGAATTGTGTGATTTGAAATTTTGAGAATGGAAAAAAATGGAGTTGTTTGAGTGAGGGTGTGCTGCGCCGTTTTCAGTGATTCTCTCTGACCTAGGGCTCTGAAAACAATGTGCTATTTATGGGGAGGAATTAGGTTAGAAAAGTAGTGATTTGTGAGAGTTAGTGAGGGCAAATTGGAGATTGTTTCTTTGGATTTTTGTGTACTATGGTTTGTGATTTTTTGTTTGTATCAAATGATGATGTGTAGCAATGGAATGGAATATTCTATGTTTAATGGTGATGTGTAAATGATTGGAGAAATTTTTTTGTACTTCTTTTGATTTTTTTTGGAATAAAACAAATTAAAAATAATATATGAAATAAATAAAAATAAAATAAATATGTCAAAAATAAAAATATGCATGATGAGATATGATTATGTGAAATGTTTATGGAAGGAAAAAGAATTGAAATTTGATTTTTAGAAGGTTTCTTGAAATGCAAGTAACTAATTAAAAATAAATAAGAAATAAAGAAAATGTAAGGGCAAAATGGTAAAATTTTGTCTTTTATGATCATGCTATGCCAAGATCATGCAAGAAAAAAAATTCCATGTGTTTTTTGTGTCAACATTGATTTTTAAATTAAAAATTGGTTTTGTTGACTTTTGTTGACCCTTTTTTTAAGAAAATGCAAAATGTCATGGGGCAAAATTGGAATAAAAAAAAATATGAGGGGCAAAAATGGGAATAAAAATGTATGGGGCAAAATTAGGGTATGACAGCTGCCCCTATTTAATTAGCTTAAACCATAAGAATGCGAATAACCCTGGTATTCGTATTCTTTTGGTGGAAGATAATTAAATACAGAATGCCCTAATTTTGCATGGGCATGAGTGATGAAGAGAGGAACGAGTATACCTGTTAGCTTTCCTATCAGGGAAACTCAAATATACCTGCTGTCATTCCTTTTGGGGAACCGGACAAGGTTGAGGAGATTTGCTTGTCATTCCTTTTGGGGAACCGGACAAGGTTGTTGTCATTCCTGTTGGGGAACCGGACAAAGCTGAAGATATTTGTTGTCATTCCTGTTGGGGAACCGGACAAGGTTGCTGTCATTCCTGTTGGGGAACCGGACAAAGCTGAAGATATTTGTTGTCATTCCTGAAAGTAAAGGATGAATTGCTCTATAAAGAGAGGCTGAGGTTAAGGTTGCTTTATGAGAAAAGGCTGAGATTGCTCTTTGAGGGGAGGCTGAGGTTGCTTTGTGAGAAAAGGCTGCGATTGCTCTATGAGGAGAGGCTGAGAAAAGGCTGAGATTGCTCTTAGAGGAAAGGCTGAGGTTGCTTTATGAGAAAAGGCTGCGATTGCTCTATGAGGAGAGGCTGAGGTTAAGGTTGCTTTATGAGAAAAGGCTGAGATTGCTCTTTGAGGAGAGGCTGAGGTTGCTTTATGAGAAAAGGCTACGATTGCTCTATGAAGAGAGGCTGAGGTTGCTTTATGAGAAAAGGCTGCGATTGCTCTATGAGGAGAGGCTGAGGTTAAGGTTGCTTTATGAGAAAAGGCTGAGATTGCTCTTTGAAGAGAGGCTGAGGTTGCTTTATGAGAAAAGGCTGCGATTGCTCTATGAGGAGAGGCTGAGGTTAAGGTTGCTTTATGAGAAAAGGCTGAGATTGCTCTTTGAAGAGAGGCTGAGGTTGCTTTATGAGAAAAGGCTGCGATTGCTCTATGAGGAGAGGCTGAGGTTAAGGTTGCTTTATGAGAAAAGGCTGAGATTGCTCTTTGAGGAGAGGCTGAGGTTGCTTTATGAGAAAAGGCTGCGATTGCTCTATGAGAAGAGGCTGAGGTTAAGGTTGCTTTATGAGAAAAGGCTGAGATTGCTCTTTGAGGAGAGGCTGAGGTTGCTTTATGAGAAAAGGCTGCGATTGCTCTTTGAGGAGAGGCTGAGGTTGCTTTATGAGAAAAGGCTGCGATTGCTCTATGAGGAGAGGCTGATGTTGCTCTTGCCGGAAGAGGCTACTGGAGAAAGCTGGATGCCTTGCGGTTTCTTGATAGATCTGCTAAGGAGACGGTTCGCCAACCGACTTGCTGGGGGAGACCATTTACCAATCAACCTGTTAGGGAAAAAGGCCAAACTGCCTTTCTCGTGATTAAGGGACCAAAAGCTATATTCTTTGAGGAGAAACTTTCGAGCCTGCTGCATGTTTATCATGATTATTTATGCATGAAATAAAATGCATGATTAATGATGTCATGAAATGACTATATGCTATTAGAAGTCGGGTTTCAACATGGGTGTTAATGAACACTAGGTTTTATTTGGGTTCCATTGAATATTGGATTTTGAGTGGGTACCAATAATAATTGGTCTTTGAGGGTGTGCCAATAATGTTTGGACTTTGAAGGTGTTTGCCAGTAATGATTGGACTTTGAGGGTGTACCAATAATCATTTGACTTGCCAATGCAAGATTAGGTTCTTGATTGTGAATGTCTGATTTGGCTATTTGGTTATGAGGTTATTGGATATATGGTATGGGGCATACCTGATGCTTGAATGAAATGACGTGATCAACGCATGTTAATGATTTACCTGAATGAAATGACATGACTAATGCATGACGCTTATTTGCATGAATGAAATGACATGACTAATGCATGACGATGATTGATGCCCCTATGGAGGGTGGGAATGTTTCGGGTATCAAGGCTTTTTGTGGAATGATGGCTTGATGTTGATCCCCGACACCAGTTCCGGACCCAACGGTTGCAGATGTTCATCAGGCTTTGCTTGAGTAGCTTTGAAGATATAGGGAGAACCTGCCCCTGTGTATCTTATCTTGCCCCATTCCGTTGGACATTTGAAGTATTTGGCTTTTTCTTGATTTTTGGCCAACTTACTGATATTGGTTCTCCCTCTCTTAGAGGTATGCCCCTAGATTGAGCCATCCTGAAACATGATTGGCTGGGCCAACAGGATCTTCATGTGATCTGCCCCTGGTCATCAGAGTTTGCTTTTGATTGGCAGAACCCCAAGGTGGTTTGCCCCTAATCAAGAGTGTCTTGAACTGATTTATTAGGTCCTTGAAATCTGGGTTTCGATACCACTTTTCATGATGCGATCTTAGGACACTCTGTCTGTGCTGAATGACCTTTCTAAGAGATATGCCCCATGATTAAGTGAAGTCCTGAGATAGCTGCCCCAGATTAGTCCAAGGTTCTTCTTGATTGCTCGGTAACAGCTCAGAGTTGGAACTTCCTTATTGTCAAGTGCAGACTTGCAGATAAACCTGTTTGTTTGGAATAGTAATTCTAATACAATTTTAATGCAAGTTTTGAAATTGAGATTGAGATGATATTTATATACAATGAATATATATTGTGGAAGATGGTGGGAGAGTATGATATTAACAAAAGATTTTTGGGAGTCAGGTTAACGCAACCTTGCTACCGTATGCTTTCAAAATAAACCTTGCTTCAATTAGGTCTTTTGAGGGTTATAACGTGGCCTGGTTCACGGTTCATGAATAAAAGGATATAAGGCTCAAAGTTTGATTTTAACCCATCCCATTCTTCGTGATGATCTTCAGCCCTAAGTTCAATTAACTCAAACTCACAAGTTTAAGTCCTAAGAGGTTTTTTAAGATTGTTATGGTTCGGGAACCAAGGATGTGTTTCCCCTTTGTTGTGGCAGTCACATTGCCTTTGTTTTGGTCACATGATTTTATTTTGTCATGAATCTTGGTGACTTTTGCTTTTTGCACTTTTTTTCATTTTTTTTTAATCCCTAACTTTTGCCTAGACTATTCTTTTGCTTTTTTAGTCTAGCGGGATACCCATATTTTGCCTAAGTCATTTTGAGATTTAACTTAGCGGGCTTTCCTCTCTTCTTTTTTTTTTTTTTTTTTTTTTTTTGGCGAATTGTGACTGCCTTGGTAATGGGTAATAAGGAACACCTTATTGAGTTTTGCTTTTCTCTTGAAACTCGAACGCATGGTCGAGTTAATTGAACACTATCCTGCCCCGGGTTAAAATTGCGGGTTTTTTCGTACAGAAAGAAACACCAACTTCTAAGCACAAAAGGGGTGATTACGGATTATCTTCCTTATTTCTCCGGTGTTTGAGGATTTGAAACAATGCCTTACATCATCAGCAAAGTTTTATTTGAAAGCATACTGTAGCAACTTGGTTATTTCGTTTTTCATCATCCTCTCTCCAATCTTTGTTCAAACAGAAATGATAAAGAAAGAAATGAAATGAGGCGTATTAACATACATTTTTTGCTTTCGTGAAGTAGAAGAGAGAAAAGTGAATGGACATGAAAGAATGGATTCAAAACAAGCATCATTATTTCATTAAGATTACTATCGCAAACAAACAAAGTTAAAATGCTAATAAAACTTAACAAACAAGGAAATTAAAACAGGACAGCCTAAAGATAGCTTCATGGCTTGATTAAATCCTTGAACTCTTCAAACTAGCATCCTCATAAGGATCTGCAAGACCAGACAACCGATTATCCTTTACGGTTGGGCTCTCCCTCTTGGAAACTCAACAATTTCTTATCAATAAGCTCTTGAACCTTGTTTTTGAATGCTCTACAATTGTCCGTAGAGTGACCTTCGGCATCAGCATGGTATGCACATTTGGCCTTAGGGTCATACCAAGCAGGGAAAGGTGGATTCCTTGGTAATGAAGCTATCGGGGCCACCATCCCATTGTTCACCAAATAGGGAAGCAACTCTTCATACGACACAGGAATCGAATCAAAGACCTTTTTAACTCTTTGCTGAGGCTGTGGCACAGGATTCACAGGCACTTGGAAAGAGTACCCCTGAGGTTGCTGATGTTGTGCAGCTGCTAGGTATGGATACTGGAGGTATGGGATTTGATTTGGTGATGTCAGACCATTTTGGGAAGTGGCAGCATTTACCTCATCTTCCTTTTTCTTTACAAAGCTACTTGTAGGCTTCACTGTGTTGTTTGGCGTACTTGCGCTAGCTTGGATTTTGCCGGTTTTGACGCCGCTTTCAATTCTTTCACCGATCCTGACTAGATCCGAGAAGCCAGAGGATACGCTACCGATCATCCTCTCAAAATAGACCCCTTGCAAGGTATTAGTGAACATATCTACCAATTCGGTCTCTAGAAGTGGGGGACGGACCTGCGCCGCTAGTTCTCTCCATCTTTGAGCGTAGACTTTGAATGACTCCCCCTACTTCTGAGTCATATTTTGCAGCTGGGTACGACTAGGAGCCATGTCTAGGTTGTACTGGTATTGTTTAATGAAGGCATTAGCTAGATCCCTCCATGACTGGATCCGGCATCCTTCTAACTGCATATACCAACTTAAGGATGCCCCCGCTAAGCTATCTTGGAAACAGTGTATCATCAGCTTGTCGTCGTTGGCATAGGATGCCATCTTCCTGTTGTACATTACGAGGTGGTTTCTGGGGCAGCTCAAGCCCTTGTACTTCTCAAACTCCGGTACCTTGAACTTGGCCGGGATCATTAGATCGGGAACTAGACACATGTCTGAAAAATCCAAAGAGTCACTTCCTCCTTCCATCATCTTTAAACGATCCTCAATAGCCTTCAATTTCAGTTTTGCTTCCTCTAACTGAGGGATAGGCCCATCAAACCTTGGCCCATTATTCTGCATGTCCGGGCCGTGGTACACATCCAGAGGGTCTTCCTGAACTTGCTGAACTGTGGTAGGTCGGGGCTGAGTTGAAGTTGCCCCGGTTTGAATTCCTGGATTGTTGATGGGAGGAGGAACTGAAGTAGTTCCATCTCCAAGAGGTACATACCCCGGTGGAGTATAACCTGGAGGTAAACCATACGCGGGCCACACCATGCTAGCCGGTTCAGTAGTTGCTGTTTCTGTATTTGCTGTTGGGGCCGGTGGCTGATTCTGCGCAGCCAACATTTCCAACACACGGTCCATTTTTGCTGCCAACTGGGAAACCTCCCCCTTTAGCTCACTATGCTGCTCCTGCCAGGTTTCTATCACAAAGCTATAAACACTTCTCGTCCAATGTCGGTGTCGAGGATATAGCTGTTGAGATGGGAGAACGGTAATGTGATAATGCTTTTTATTATGAGTGCAAATGCATGCAAAAGTTTTTTATGCTTTATCATTTTATTTTTTATGTAAAGGT
Source organism: Trifolium repens (assembly GCA_030408175.1). Taxonomy (NCBI): domain Eukaryota; kingdom Viridiplantae; phylum Streptophyta; class Magnoliopsida; order Fabales; family Fabaceae; genus Trifolium; species Trifolium repens. The sequence continues at coordinate 38,569,819 of CP125842.1, read as the reverse complement.
TATGCAAAAAAAGTTTTTATCATGAATTTTTTATGAATGAATGCATGAGTGCATGGATGCATGGATGCACTTTCGTAGCAGAGTCTGTCGCGCTGAAGCAGAGGTTTAATTTATTTCTGAGGTCAAAAGTTCAGCGTTACCTGTAACCCACCCCTCTCACATGTTGTTCTAAGTTTAACATGGTTGGATCACAGATCACCTCTTTGGAAACGATGCCGTTATTGCACGGCAAACGCGTCCAAAGAGGAATCTTTCGGGTTCTAAACAGAGGTCCCTAATAACAAGGTTTGGTTCTAGACCGGATAATAAAGGTCCCTAGAGTCATGGACTCTCCAAGAAAACATCAGAGACACTGGTCAACTGTCCCGTGTCCTGACATTCTCAAGAGAATCTACTCTAGGCGAGGTGATTATGCCGGAGTCACTAGTCAACTGTCCGGTGACCCAACATAAAGACCCCTAGCTTAGCCTAAGCTTTTCTCAAGCTCGGGTGTAGAGCTTCTCACAGTAACCACGCCTCAGGGGCAAAAGAAAAATAAAAGAAGGAGTAGAAGAAGAGAAACAGCCAACCAAGCAAATATAATTGACAGAAAAATAAAAGATATAGCAAGATATTGCAAACCTGGCAAAGCAAACAAACAAGCAAGCAAACTAAACTGGGCTTAACTCTCTATAGTCCCTAGTGAAGTCGCCAGCTGTAGCGGGCTGGAAAATCACTTCCATTTTTCATACAATGAAGTCGCCATCGACGTTTATTTATCCCGTGGGGGGAAAGGAAAATATCGCTAAAACCTTGGTTTTGGTTCGGGAGTTGGTTATGCGAGAGGAAGGTGTCAGCACCCCTCGCATCCATCGTACTCGATGGGAACCGTTTAGGTGGTTTGGGGTTTGTTTGCGCAGGTTTGAATTAAATTGCTTTATCTCTTACCTAATCTCTACTTCGTTTCCAAAATAAATTAAAAGAAAATAAGGGTTTTTATTAATTGAGTTTGACGGTTGTAGGAGCCCGCTCCTACGTATTCCCCGGTGCAATGGGAAATTCAAAACTCACGTAGTTCTGGTAAAAAAGGTTTGTGTGGTTGGTAGGTTTTAAATGGGTATCGTTAATTTCGTATTCCGCTGATACAACGACGCTTGTATGCTCAACTTAGAGGCTTAAGATGTATATGTGTCAGAGGAATGGATAAAGCATATATCCATGTATTCTGAAAAGAAGTTTAGGTGTGTAAAGGTTAACTTTTAACGCTTGTTTTTGGAATGAGAGCAGCTTGAGTGACTAGTCAACTGTCCGGCCACCAAGACAACTCGGGGAAGAGCGAAGCAACTGCCAGGTTCTCCCTTTTTCATTCTTTATTGTGAAATCCTTTGATTAAGTTTATTCAGAAATAGTGTTTGAAAGAAGTACGGGGGGTTGGTTTATTTTAAAGCTTATCTTAGAATGAGAGTAGCTTGAGTGACTAGTCAACTGTCCGGCCACCAAGACAAATCAGAGAAGAAAGAAGAAACTGCCAGATTCTCTCCTTTTCATTCTTTAGTTCTTATGAAAAGCCTTTGATTAACTTTATTAAGAAATGATGTCTGAAAGAAAGACGATTGTTGGTTTATTTTAGAATTCATTTTAGAATGAGAGTAGCTTGAGTGACTAGTCAACTGTCCGGTCACCAAGACAACTCGGGGAAGAACGAAGCAACTGCCAGGTTCTCCCTTTTTCATCCATTAGTTATTGCAAAAAAAAGTTTGATTATGTTTGATTATGAAAACCAAAGTCCAAAAGAAAAGATCAAGAGAAACAGAGCAGACACAATAGCAAGAATACAAGTAATAATGATAATGAAGCAAATCTCAAAATAAGCAAAATATAGATGCAAATGCATGAATCAAGATGATATAAATGAACAATACAAGTAAGCAATACTAAAGGATCATGTATGAAACAATAAATTAAATATGGTACGAAAATGAAGTTGCGAGCAATTAAATAAATACATGTAAGTATGAATGAACAATCAAACACAAGCACACATGATTAACCTAAGCTAATTAGGGTTGAACAATTTATTGTGCAAGAGAAAATGACCCAAAAGTACTTAAAGAAGTAATTTGGATCACTTAAGCACTTATTTAAATAAGCTAAAAGCAACTTAAGTTAAAAAGGACTTATAAGAATAAGTTGGAAAAGCAAGATAAAATTCATATACAATGACTACTGTATTTGAAATAATGTTGTGCAAAAATTAGGGTCAAATAAGCTAAAGAGCTTTTTGAAACCCTAAATAAGCACTTATGAACAAAATCACTTAATTGAAAATCACTTATGAAAATAAGTTGAAAAAGTTTGAAAATGATTGTGTACAGTGACTACTGTATATGAATCAATATTGTGCAAAAATTAAGGTCAAATAAGCTAAAGAGCTTTTTGAAAACCCAAATAAGCACTTATTGGCAAAACAACTTAATTCAAAAATCACTTATGAAATAAGCTGAAAAAGAAAAAAAATCACAAATGGAAAATAATATGATATAAGCATAAACAGTGACTTAATAAGCTTAAATAAGCTAATAAGTCACATAAGTGCTTTTTCAAATAAGCTAAAAATCACTTAAGTCATAATCAGCAGGGGGTGTAAATAAAGAAGGAAAGTAAAAACATGGGGGTGTGAAAAGTAAGTCTGGCCCAAACAGACTTAGTCAACAAAAAAAAACGAAGTCAAACAAAAAAAGCAAATACAGTGCAGCGTTGCCTAGGGTCTATGATATGGATCTGACGATCACAGCCCTCTGATTGATCAAAGGGTCATGGTTCTAAAACCCAGATTAAATCAGGACCCTTTGATCAATCCAACGCGTTCCTTTTTTTGAATAAAATAAACAGAAAATACCATGGCAAACAGATCTAGTGCAGCGCAAACACGCGCGCCCTCAACATCCTCACCGTCAGATCTCATTTAAATGAGATCTGACGGTTCCGTTTTAAAACCTTGATCAACGCACATGATTGAAACAAAAGATCTAACAGCTACGATTTAAACTTGGCGAAGAAGAAGGATCACACGTGGATCATCTTCTCCGGCGAGACAGTGACTTTCCGGTGACAACTCCGGTCACCGGAGTTTTCAAAACGTCACGAAACAGGACAAATCACATACGGTTTTGTTCGTTTTTTCACGTAGATTTCAAATATGGTATTAGTTTTTACTGAAATGGTCTTAAAAAACGAAAACGAAGCGAACAAAGGTTTGAACACAAAAATGAAACAAGCTATACAGTACGAATTGGAACAAACGAGCACACCAGAAAGCTTCAGAACATGATGAGGAGTTGAATGGTGTTGAAAATTACATGGCTTGGTTTCTGAATACCACGATTTGAACTCCCTCTTTTCTTTGCCACCGTATTGATTCTCTAGCTTGATTCCTTTGCTTTCTGGACCAAACAACGACGGATTCTTCTTCCTGGAAGCTTGGTGATGATGTTTTGATAAAGAAATTTGGTATTTGGTTGAGAATTGTGTGATTTGAAATTTTGAGAATGGAAAAAAATGGAGTTGTTTGAGTGAGGGTGTGCTGCGCCGTTTTCAGTGATTCTCTCTGACCTAGGGCTCTGAAAACAATGTGCTATTTATGGGGAGGAATTAGGTTAGAAAAGTAGTGATTTGTGAGAGTTAGTGAGGGCAAATTGGAGATTGTTTCTTGGGATTTTTGTGTACTATGGTTTGTGATTTTTTGTTTGTATCAAATGATGATGTGTAGCAATGGAATGGAATATTCTATGTTTAATGGTGATGTGTAAATGATTGGAGAAATTTTTTTGTACTTCTTTTGATTTTTTTTTGGAATAAAACAAATTAAAAATAATATATGAAATAAATAAAAATAAAATAAATATGTCAAAAATAAAAATATGCATGATGAGATATGATTATGTGAAATGTTTATGGAAGGAAAAAGAATTGAAATTTGATTTTTAGAAGGTTTCTTGAAATGCAAGTAACTAATTAAAAATAAATAAGAAATAAAGAAAATGTAAGGGCAAAATGGTAAAATTTTGTCTTTTATGATCATGCTATGCCAAGATCATGCAAGAAAAATAATTCCATGTGTTTTTTGTGTCAACATTGATTTTTAAATTAAAAATTGGTTTTGTTGACTTTTGTTGACCCTTTTTTTAAAAAAATGCAAAATGTCATGGGGCAAAATTGGAATAAAAAAAATATGAGGGGCAAAAATGGGAATAAAAATGTATGGGGCAAAATTAGGGTATGACACTTAGGAGACGTTGATGGTAGCGAATCGGACAAATGTCTGCAAGAGTCCTTGTTCAACCTTTTCTCTCTCTCACATTTTCGCTCAAAATTGAAAGGGTTACTCTCAATCATCGCACAACCTTCCATTTTACCATAGGCTTGCAAGAACTCTAAGCAACCGGTCAAAATTTAATCAACATGCATTTTTTGAGGTCTTTTCAGGGTTATAACGTGGCTTAAGTCAAGGTAGGACATTTTTGGGATAAGTAGGCTAAACATTGGAGTTAAGTTCTACTTTGGTTCATTTTTGTGTACGCAACCTTATTCCTTAGGGTGCCTTTTTGTGTTGGTATCAGAGATTAAGAACCGGATGTGTCTTTGTGTGGTTCTTTTCTATCACTATTTTGCCTTTTGGCTCTTTCTTTGGCCTTTTGGCTTTTTCTTTTTTTCATTCATTTTTTTTAAGAGACTATTTTTTTAGGGAATTTTTTATGTTTCTCGTCTCTTTTTCATTTATTTTTTTTCTTTTGTAGTGATAGTTCTCTGTATACCCACCCAAAACTTGAATGTTGCTAGTTCCATGAGCAACACCAAACTTATTTTGTTGCCAAGACTAGAGAACTATTACCATAACTCCAAAGAGGGTAATTTTTTTATTTTTTTATTTTGTTTTTCTGGTCTATTGGTTTGTAAGAGGGTAATTTTTTTATTTTTTTATTTTGTTTTTCTGGTCTATTGGTTTGTAATGTGGTTTGTCACCGAAACAAAAGGCCACAAACCTGTTTTTCCCTTGACTTCGATAAAGCAATCGAAGGAAAAGCCAAACATAGCTACTTTTCAATTTCCCTGAAAATATAATGCTAAATAAACAAATATTAATGCCAGCTCATCAATATATTTAATTAATAAATATATTCTAAAAACACGAGCTAACAATACCCATCTGCTCATTGTTCATTTTTAAGTCATGACGGACTCTGCAAGGATAAATATATATCCCAATGTTCATTTTTAAGTCATGACGGACTCTGCAGGGATAAATATATACCCCAAGACACTTGCATGCATGAATATACATATAGCAAACATATGATGATCTCGCTAATATATTTTTCTCATGAACAATAGGATAACTTAATCCATATTCTTTCTCATATTCCACATCAGAATTCACCATCATAGTTATCATGGTTATACATTCAATTATATGTCATATATCAATAATTAATTCATTAATCCAACTCAATTAAATTCGTCAAGTTATTATCAAAATTAACAACATACTAATCATCATATAAGTCATCATAATTCAATTTAAAAACATTACATGTCACACACCAAAATGAAGTTATAATGGTCTAAATATAGTTATAATCCTATTAGAAGAAAGTTAGACTCATCTTTAGATCAACCGAAAATTTATGCACGCTTCTTTGATAAAAATGTGCACAACTTTGGTTAGATTCGTATGAAGAGAATATCTGCCTCTTTTGGACCAGAATGAAGTTATAAAGGTCTAAATATAGTTATAATCCTATTATAAAAGAGTTAGACTCATCTTTGAATCAATGGAAAATTTGTGCAAACTTCTTTGACAATGATGTGCACAACTTTTGTTAGATTCGTATGAAGAGAATATCTGTCTTTTTAGGACCAAAATGAAGTTATAAAGGTCTAAGTGTAGTTATAATCCTAATAGAAGGAAGTTAGACTCATCTTTCGATCAACAGGATATTTGTGCACGATTCTTTGACAAGGATCGGCGCAACTTTGGTTAGATTCGTATGAAGACAATATCTGCCTTTTTTGGACCAAAATGAAGTTTTAAAGGTCTAAATATAGTTATAATTCTATTAGAAGAGAGTTAGACTCATCTTTGGATCAACGGAAAATTTGTGCAAACTTCTTTGACAAAGATGTGCACAACTGTGGTTAGATACATATGAAGAGAATATCTGCATTTTTTGACCAAAATGAAGTTATAAAGGTCTAAATGTTGTTATAAAATGTAGATATAATCCTATTAGTAAAGAGTTAGACTCATTTTTGGATCAACGGAAAATTTGTGTAAACTTCTTTGACAAAGATGTGCACAACATTGGTTAGATTCGTTTGAAGCAAATATCTTCCTTTTTTGGACCAAAATGAAGTTATAAAGGTCTAATTGTAGTTATAATCATATTAGAAGAGAGTTAGACTCATCTTTGGATCAACGGAATATTTGTGCAAACTTCTTTGACAAAGATGTGCACAACTTTAGTTAGATTCGTATGAAGAGAGTATCTACCTTTTTTGGACCAAAATGAAGTTATAAAGGTCTAAATGTTGTTATAAAATGTCGTTATAATCCTATTAAAAAAGAGTTAGACTCATCTTTGGATCAACGGAAAATTTGTGTAAATTTCTTTGACAAAAATGTGCACAACTTTGGTTAGATTCCTATGAAGAGAATATCTACATTTTTTGGACCAAAATGAAGTTATAAAGATCTAAGTGTAGTTATAATCCTAATGGAAGAGAGTTAGACTCATCTTTCGATCAACGGGAAATTTGTGCACGATTCTTTGACAAAGATCAACACAATTTTGGTTAGATTCGTATGAAGAGAATATCTGCCTTTTTTGGATCAAAATGAAGTTATAAAGGTCTAAATATAGGTATAATCCTATTATAAGAGAGTTAGCATAAAAAATGTACAAAACCTTAGTTTATGTTAACAATGCCTCTTATTATCTGAGTTATTATTTCAAAATTCAAATAAAGAACAAGACACCAAGGAATGGAATCGATACTGCTATTTAAAGATTTTAATTTTTATGCTCTAGATTTGCTAATTATAATACACCAAAATTGTACTATGAATCTAACTAGTCAAACTATGATACAATTAGGAGGGTTAAAAAATAACTGTAAATTGAACCGAACTGCAGAACCGTACCGAATCGAACTTAACTGAAGAGTAATAGTATTTCGCGAATTGAACCTATTATTCATGCACAGTTCTCTAACTAGAACCGAAATGCGGTTAACCCAACTGAACTGTCAAGAAAAGTTCAATTTTTTTCCCAAAATCAAACATAGTAAATCCAACCCTCACTTCCTAGTTCTTTTTCTTACAAAATCAAAGAGACTTGGGCAGTGATGGAGGTTCCTACAGAGGAGTAAATTAAATTGATTGAGAAAGCAATTATATTGTCGGGATCACAACTGGTACAAGTTCCTCCAAAGAGGGACAATTTGGTGTCAATAGCTTCTGTTGAGAAAGTAGTTGAGACCGAACCAGCTGAACCAAAAAAGATTGACAGACAAGTAAAAATCGCATTGATAATACTATTGTTAGCCCATATTTTTACTAAGCAAAAATATGTTCTAAGTGCATGTATAGAATAATTATGCTTAATTATATAATTATTTTAATAGTCATTAAATATGTTTGGTTTTCAGAACCATTGAATTTAATGATCAATCATGCATGAACAAACAATAAATGTTCTATCATTGAACATTTCACTTAAATGCGTATTTGTGTCTAATAATCAGATAGTTTCTGGTTCTGCTACTCGAAATGGCAATCCCTCATTAACCAATAATGCCTTGAATGCTTTAAGGCAACAAATGGATGAGAGTAATCATGACATGGTAAATATGTTAACACAACAAATTGGTACAGTATTTAATCCATTAATTCAAAATACAAACCAAAGTTATCAATTGTTGGCAAATCAAATGGGAAGAATTGCTGATTTCTTTGGGGCTCCTCAAGCCCCTAATCAACAAGTTCCCCAAATTCAGAATGTGGTGCCTTTGCAAATTGCACAAGCACCAAATAATGCCATTATGCCTGCCCCAAATAGTGTTGTAAACCCCATAAACCAAATCCAACAACCAGTGTCAGTGGTCGAACCGCAAGTGCAAATTCAGGCACAGCAACAGGCTTTGCCCCAGGTCGAACAAAATCCTGGAATTGTGTTGGTAAATAGGAACCAAAATACTGATCATGTAGTTAGAAATGTCCAGAACAATAATTTTGCTGGGCAAAATAACATAGCCAATTTGGTCGAAACCATCCTGGCACAAAATGGTTTAAACATAGGCATGCATAGGCCTCATTTTGTTTCTGCCTTATCAGAATATGTGCTTCAAACAGAATTACCAAGGGGTTGGAAAATCCCAAAATTTACTAAATTTGCTGGTGATACTAGTGAATCTACTGTTGAACACATAGCAAGATATTTAACTGAGGCAGGAGATCTAGCAAATAATGAGAATTTGAGAATGAAGTATTTTCCAAATTCTCTAACAAAAAATGCTTTTACATGGTTTACTACTCTCCCTCCACATTCAATTTTCAATTGGAATCAATTAGAGAGAGTTTTCCATGAGCAATTCTACATGGGACAGTCTAAGATAAGTCTCAAGGAATTAGCAAGTGTTAGGCGCAAAACTCCTGAGTCTATAGATGATTATTTGAATATATTTCGTTTACTTAAGGCTAGGTGTTTTACTCAAGTGCCTGAACATGAATTGGTCGAAATGGCTGCTGGTGGCCTAGACTATTCGATCAGAAAGAAGTTAGATACTCTGCATCTAAGGGATATGGCCCAATTGGCTGATAGGGTTCGACAGGTCGAACGCTTGAGAGCAGAAAAGGCTAGAAATTCAAAATATCATAAAAAGGAAAAAGTTGCTTATGTAGAAACACATGATAGCGACCAAGAATATGATATCTCTTATGAAGATGTTGAACAAGGGGAAATAGACCTAGCAGAATTAAAACCTGGTCCCCCTTATACTTGCAAACTTTTAAAACCTTCAAATGGAAAAAACCCTGTTGAACCAAAAAATGATAAATATGTTTCAAAGACTTATACTTTTGATATAACAAAATGTAATGAAATCTTTGATTTGTTGGTTACTGATGGCCAAATAGTGGTTCCAAAAGGTGTTAAAATACCACCATTAGATATGAGAAAGAAAAGAGGTTATTGTAAGTATCATAATTTTCTTGGACATAGAACCTCACAATGTGTGCTTTTCAGGGACTTGGTTCAAAAGGCTTTGAACGAAGGAAGACTTAAATTTGGTGAAAAACCCAAAGCTGCAAAGGCAGATCCAGAATCTTCAGAGAATGCTGATACCCTTTATGCTAAACCACAAGCTATTATGATGGTCGAAGCCATGGAGGTTACAGAGGTGCAAGTGGAAAAAATCCCTGAAGAGGAATACTTTGAAAAAATGAAAGTAGTATATCCTCGTGCTGAAGAGGATTTGATTGACTTTCTAAACAGATGCAAGTTAGAGAACAAAGGGGTGATGCTTTGTGCTCGTTGCAGTGCTGTTTGTGATAAGGAGGCTACTGCAGGCCTCATGAAGTTCCAACCAGTGGCAAATAGGCAGGGGGCAAACCCAAAACCGCCTCGTGACAAAGGAAAGGGCATTCTAACTCGACCAAATAATATGGCCCAGACAGATCGAAGGCCCACTTTCCTTCCTTCTGGTTCGATTCCTATAGAACGCTGGATGCACCAAGGAACCATAAGGTTCAACAAGGGTGCAATGGAAGTTGGTGGCTCAAGTGACACCAAACTGAGCTATTCAGAGGATGTCAACAAATACTCTTATAGGAACAATTACAAGGGTAAACATCCAATGACGAGGACTCAATGGCGTAGATTCCAACGCCAAAAGAAATTGGCTGCAACTAATCTTCAAACAGGCCAATATAAAGAAGTGGCGAGAAGGCCAGCAAAAGAAAGGATCCTTCCTTCTATAGATGAAAACAAAATGGAAGATGATGATCTGCTGGACTCTGAGCCAGATTTTGATGTAATATGTGTGGTTTCCATATTACCATCAGAGTATGATGTGCAAACAGAGATAACTGAGCTCGAAACTGATTTCCACCAGTTAGAAATGGCTGATCCTAAGCCAATTTGCTACTATGTCATGAACAATGGCTGCATCGAAGAGCAACAGGCTACATTCGAAAGGCCAGACTTAGGCATGAAAAACCACCTCAAACCACTCTTCATAAGGGCAAAAGTTGAAGGAGTTGGAATTAACAAGGTGCTGATAGATGGAGGAGCTGCTGTGAATCTAATGCCTCTATCTATGTTACCCAAGATTGGCAAATATGACTGTGATTTGTCATCCCATAACATTGTTTTGTCAAATTATGAAGGCAAAACAGGACATTCAAGGGGGGCAATTCAAGTGGATGTGGCTGTGGGCAGCATAGTTCGACCAACTCTATTCATAATGGTTGAATCCAAGGCAAACTTCAACTTACTGTTGGGAAGAGAGTGGATTCATGGAGTAGGAGCTGTCCCTTCGACCCTTCATCAGAAGTTAATACTTTGGAGGGAGGATGGCTGTGTTGAAAATATAGAAGCTGATCAAAGTTTCTATATGTCAGAGGTTGATACCATAAATCAACAAACCTTTGACAAGAATTTGGCGAACATTGTGCCATGTTATGATAGAGAGAATGCTTTCACACCTTCTGATAATGTGATACATTCTGTCAAACTCCACCCAACTCAAGGCTTCATATGAGAAAGAGAGGAAATAGATGTTGTGTCCTCAGAAGATGGAGTTGCACCACCATCTGGGTGGAATATATATGAAGATTATTATGACTGAGTCCAATTCATGGGCCAGAATTACGGCTTATATGGCCGAAACTAAGTTAAATACGGCTTTGGAAGCTGAAGTTCATCAAAATATGGCTATAAAAGCCAAGGTCGAAAGTAATGGTACTTCTGTGCCACAGACACAAAGGCTCGACTGCATCTATGATGAAGAACCTTTAGGGTTCGAAAGAGATCCACTTAATGAAACTCCTAAGATGCAGGCTCAAGATCCTTTGGAGGAAATTGACATTGGAGATGGCTCAATAAAGAGGCCAACTTACATTAGTGCCAATATCAGTCCTAATTTAAAAGGGAAATTGGTACTACTTCTCAAGGAATTTAGTGATTGTTTTGCTTGGGATTATAATGAAATGCCTGGACTCAGTAGAGAAATGGTCGAACTCAAGCTACCAATCAAGGCAGGTAAAAAACCAGTGAAACAATTGCCAAGAAGGTTTGCACCAGAGATCATGTCCAAAATCAAAGAAGAGATCGAAAGGCTGCTGAAGAGTAAATTCATCAGAGCTGCCAGGTATGTAGAATGGTTAGCAAATATAGTTCCTGTCATTAAAAAGAATGGTACGCTTAGAGTATGCATAGATTTTAGGGACTTAAAGAATGCTACACCTAAAGATGAGTATGCCATGCCTGTGGCAGAAATGTTAGTAGACTCAGCAGCAGGCTTCGACTTCTTAAGCATGTTAGATGGTTACTCTGGTTATAACCAAATATTTATTACTGAGGAAGATGTATCCAAAACGGCATTTAGGTGCCCTGGTGCTTTAGGAACTTATGAATGGGTTGCTATGCCCTTCGGCTTAAAAAATGCTGGTGCCACTTATCAAAGGGCAATGAATTCCATGTTTCATGATTTTATAAATACATTCATGCAAGTATATATTGATGATATCATCATCAAATCCTCTTCTGAAGATAGCCATTTGCTATATCTTAGGCAATCTTTTGAAAGAATGAGGAAACATCGATTAAAAATGAATCCATTAAAATGTGCTTTTTGTGTGTATGCAGGAGATTTCCTTGGGTTTGTGGTGCATAAAAAAGGCATTGAAATAAACCAGAACAAGACAAAGGCTATCTTAGAGACAAAGCCTCCTTCGACCAAAAAACAACTTCAATCTTTGCTGGGAAAAATCAATTTCTTGAGGAGATTCATTTCGAACCTAAGTGGAAAAGCTCAAGCTTTCTCACCACTACTTCGACTCAAGAAAGATGATCCATTCAAATGGAAGGAAGAGCATCAAAAGGCTTTTGATGACATTAAGGAATATTTAATAAAGCCTTCAGTTTTAATGCCTCCTAGTAGGAACAAAGCTATGAAGTTGTATATAGCCACGTCTGATAAGACAATAGGAAGCATGTTGGATCAAGAAGATGATAATGGCATATAAAATGCAGTTTATTACCTTAGTAGAGTTTTAAATGATGCAGAAACTAGATATACTGCCATAGAAAAACTTTGTCTTTGTTTGTATTTCTCTTGTACAAAACTTAAGCATTATATAAAGCCTGTTGATGTTTATGTCTATTCCCACTTTGACGTTATTAAACATATGCTAACTAAACCTATATTACATAGTAGAATTGAAAAATGGGCATTAGCATTAACTGAATATTCACTGGCTTATAAACCTTTAAAGGCTGTCAAAGGCCAAATAGTGGCTAATTTTATAGTAGATCATTCTTTGGTCGAAATGCCACAGGATTATGTGGATATTCAACCATGGATTCTTTATTTTGATGGGTCCAAACATAAACATGGAACAGGAATTGGAATATTGATTATATCTCCTACTCAAGTTCCAACTAAATTCAAGTACAAAATAAATGGACTTTGCTCTAATAATGAAGCTGAGTATGAAGCCTTAATTACAGGGTTAGAAATATTAAAAGATTTGGGGGCAAAGAACATTAAAATAAGAGGTGATTCTGAGATTGTTTCGATCATGTAGACATTGAACATGTACCTCGATTAGAAAATCAAGAAGCAAATGACTTAGCTCAAATTGCTTCAGGATATAAAATGTCAAAAGAAAAGTTGACACAATTAATCGAAATAAAAGAAAAAATGGTTTTACAAGAACCAATATCTGCACAATTGTCAATGCCAAAACTTGTGGGGGCAGATACTATACCACAAATAAATGGTGAAATGGAAAATCCCCTAAAAAAATTTCAAATTTTTGCCATTGACAACTTGTCAGATAATGATTGGAGAAAGCCTATAGTAGATTACCTTAAGGATCCAACAGGAAATGTGGATCGAAAGGTAAAATATAGGGCTTTAAGCTATATAATTTTTGAGAATGATCTTTTCAAAAAGACTTCTGAAGGAATTTTGTTGAAATGCCTTAATGAAGCAGAAGCATATATGGCAATCTCTGATGTTCATAGTGGTACCTGTGGTTCTCATCAAGCAGGACATAAAATGAAATGGCTCTTGTTTCGACAAGGTTTGTATTGGCCTTCTATGTTGAAAGATTGTATAGAATTTGCTAAGGGTTGTCAAGAATGCCAAAGGCATTCAGGCATCCAACATGTGCCTGCAAGTGAACTGCATTCGATAGTAAAACCATGGCCCTTTAGGGGTTGGGCTCTAGATCTGATTGGTGAAATTAAACCTGCTTCATCAAAAAATCAACGTTATATCTTAGTGGGAATAAAATATTTCACAAAATGGATAGAAGCCATTCCTTTACCAAATGTTGATCAAGAAGCAGTAATTAATTTCATACAAAATTTCATAATCTATAGGTTTGGAATTCCTGAAACAATTACTACTGATCAAGGTTCAGTTTTTACTGGGCGAAAGATGCAGGAATTTGCCCAAGAAGTTGGCTTTAGACTGTTAACTTCAACACCATATTATGCACAAGCAAATGGTCAAGTCGAAGCAGCCAATAAAATTATTATAAATTTGATAAAGAAACACATAGCCCAAAGGCCAAGAAATTGGCATAAAACCTTAGACCAAGTGTTATGGGCTTGCAGAAATTCCCCTAAAGAGTCAACTAACACTACCCCATTTCAACTAACTTATGGTCATGATGCAGTATTACCAGTCTAAATACATTTGCAATCAGCAAGGGTACAAAGACAAATGGGAATACCTCTAGACCATTATTACCAAATGATGTCAGATGAGTTAGTTGATTTAGATGAAGAAAGGCTTAGTGCTTTAGTAGTTTTAACAAAACAAAAAGAAAGAGTTGCTAAAGCATATAACAAAAAGGTTAAGTCTAAGTCCTTTAACATAGGGGAATTAGTTTGGAAAGTTATTTTGCCTTTGGATAAAAAAGATAGAGTCTTAGGCAAATGGTCTCCAAATTGGGAAGGACCATTTAAAATTGTTCAAGTTTATTCTAATGGCGCATACGAAATTGAGGAATTAACTCCTGAAAAACGTACTTTGGGTATTAATGGAAAATATTTGAAAAAATATAGACCTACTTTACTCGAAGTAAAAATAAGCGCAGAATAATACTTAAACATATAAAAATAAAATGGTAATTGTAAATTGGCATAAAAACATGGACTTTGTTCAGAAATTACAAGATCGAACAAATTGTTCAAAAGGGACAACAAATAAGAAAATAAGGGAACTATAAGCCATTGGTACAATCAGCATAAATTCTCTTGAGAGTAGCCAGCTCTTTCTCGACCACCAGGTTTGAACTCTCCAAGGATTTAATCTCTTCACCAACAACCTCTGCTGAGCCAAAATCTTGTAGCCCTTCTCTGCCATGGGCATCAATTTGTTCTTGGGTTGAATCTTTAGCCTCTTTCTCGATTCGAGCTCTCTTGGTTTCTTCCTCAATGATCTTGCGCCTGTAACTGACAATTTGTTCCTCTAAGAGTTTGATTTGATCTTTGTAGTGAGCAATATTGTCATCACATTCTTTCAACTCTGCATTTCCCTCGATCATTTGAGAAGATAGCCTTTCCACTTCAGCTTGAGCTTTTTGAGCTTTCTCAAAGAACATGGCTTGAGCTTGTTGTTGGGTGGCAAGCCTTGTATCATTATCAATCCTTTTCTGCACCGCCTTTGCATATTGGTCCACCACTGAACTAAGTTGGATAACTTTGCCAAGGGTTTCCTCATCAGTCCTAGGGTTATGTAATTTCTTCAAGAAAGCCAAGTGGCTATAAGCACAGGCTGGATTTTCTTCGATTTGCTTTAATACATCCCTGTGGACAAAAGTGGTGGTGAGCTTCAGCAGCAGAGAATCTTGGCGCACCATCGAATCAATATCAGAGTTTGAAGGCGCTGAATCAGTGGTTGTATGCTCGCTCGAAGTGGCGCCTTGATGTTGTATCTTGGAGAGCAGAACTTTAAGGGTGCCAGCAGGATCAGACTTCTGCATATTGATAAATTCTTCTTCTTGTACGCCCAAACTTGCAGAGAGCCTTGAAGTCGAAGAAACGGAGATAATCCCTGAACCACCAACTTCAGCTTCAGGCATAACATCAGAATCATGGTGAGATTCCTGGGTCGAGCTAGCTTGGCCTGAGTGTGTAGAGTTACTAGGCATTGAATACTTGATGCTTGAAGCGTTGGGTTGAACTTGGGTATCATCCTTTCCCATGTTGGTTCCTGAGCCCCCCCATTTGGCCTTCTTTGAATGGCCCTGATTCGACCTTATCATTCAAGGAACCCTGATTGTTATCATTTTCCTTGTTCTCTGTTGGCACCTCCTCAAAGATTGGTTGCTTGTCCTCTTCAACAGGACTTTCCTTCGATTGATCCTGTAACACAAAAGAAAAATCAGTAATGATCAAAAGGCAACATGAGAAATTTGAAGTTTGAAAATAAAGTGGAGTTTACCTCTTTTGCTTCGACCTCAGGGTCAGTAGTAGGGTTACCATTCTTCTCAGTTTTGGTAGTGCGGTCTTGTTCGACCACATCTTTCTCTGGAGCATCTTTCTGAGGGGTTGGATTACCATCACTCTCACTAGAAGTGCGGATCTTCAATACCCTATGCACCTTGGGTTTCTTGGCTATTGACTTTACTTTCACAGCACTTGCAGCCTTTTTCTCTTCATGCTTTTTCTTCTTTCTTCTTTCTTCTTTCACCCCCTTGATCCTTTGTTGGGGTTTGTTGAGTTTTAGGTTCTTCAACCTTCTTCTTCTTCTTGGATTTTGCAGCCTCATCTTCTTCGACCTCTTGTGCAGAGGGTCCCCCTTCACTAGGTTGTGAAGTCGAAGTCGAAGGTTGCTTCCTCTTCTTAACGAAAGGAACTTCCTGCTCTTCTTCATCCTGAAATAATGAAAGCAAATAATGTCAGAATTTGTCTAAAAATATATTAAGTTGACAAGAGCAAAAGGGTTTTGGTATGGAAGGATTGATCTTTACCTCTGCATCCAAGATGACAGTATCCTTGTTTTTCTTCGAGCCAGCAGATACCATCTCAATGCTGCTCTTACCTTTTCCACTCTAAGGACAAAAATGATCAAAGTTAAAAACATATGTTCGAAGGGAAAAGGGAAGACAGGTGAAAAGTTAATGCCAAAATAGAGTTACCTTGGGTTTAGAGGTTTCGACCTCTGATTTAATCTTCACCTCAGTGGGTTTCTTCACTTCAGTTGAAGTCTTTGAAGACCCACCATCCTTCTTTGTACCTTTGCCTAGAATATGTTATGTTAGTAAATGTAAAAGGATTGAAGTAGCAAAATCATGTGAAAATGGATAAAGCATAAGAGTTTAAGTTTTTTACCTCGACCTGAGACACTGATTTTCTTTCCAAGAGATGGCACTATGAAGCCACTCTCTACCATCCCTAACAGTTGCTCTGCATTGACAATCGAATGCTTGGTGTAATGGTCACTCCACCATTTGATGAAGCCATCAGTACAGTAAAAGGAAGGCTTATACTCGAAGGGTTTAAAATTGAACTCATAGTTCTCTAGCATCCTCATGTACTTCCTGAAAGTCTTCTCGGTTATACCAGTGCCTAACACCATTTTATCGAGGCTTTCAAAGAGGCTATTTGGCCTGATTTGAGACATACCAAATTGTTTAGCTACACAATTGGGCAGATATCCAACTAACCCATATTGGTTCGCGTTCGACCCGATCCTACAAGAGAGCACAGTTTGCTCTAAATAGGCCCTCCAGACTTCATTTACTTCATCTTCATTGTCTGGGTTAAACGCAGGGAAGTCTTCGATAAACCACGCTGCCTCATACTTGCGCTCAACAAATGGAGCATGGCGTGGAAGAAACTTGTCAAAGTTTAAAAACATCTTCATGTGCTTCATGAAGAGTCTCCTTGTATCTTGATCCAGGGATCTAGGGGCCAACCTAACCAATCTTTGCCCTTCGATCTCTCTGTCATCCACTTCTTGTTGATAGTCAGAAGGCACTATCAACCCCAATTCTGTTTCAAAGGTGGCATTTAGCCAAAGTTGCAAAAGCCACATAGGTCCAGCTACCGAGACCTTCGATCCATCTTTTGATGCTTTGATAGCATCACTGGCATTTCCCATTGCCTCATATAAACACGCCAATATTAGACGCCCCAAGCTGAAGAGCCTTCCTTCATTGATCTGTTGCGCTATGGGGATAAACATCTTAGCCACTTGCAGGGATTTCGAGCAAAATACAAAGTGGGATAACCACAATGTTAAAAACGCCACATGTTCCTCATGTGACACTTCCTCTCCCTCTTTTCCCATGTTTTCTGCAATGTACTTAGAAAATGTGGCCTCCTTGAAATTGACTTCGATCTTATCACCAGTCTTCTTTGGGTCGAAATGATCACCAGTAGGCCTAAGGCCTGTGATAGCAGCTACGTCTAAGAGGGTGGGAGTCAACATGCCACACTTAAACTGGAAGGTGTTTGTGGACTTTTCATAGAAATGTAAGGCAGCTATAAGGAGCTCTGGTTTGTACTTGGGTCCAGTTCGACTAAACTGGATAAGTTGATAAATTCCATAACTTTTCCAAGATTCCTTAAAATCTTTTTCGACCCTATCTAACCAGGGAATATAATCCTTATGGGCAGTGTAGGGGGCAGCTCTAAAAATCTTAAGGGCATTTGTCAAATACCCAAAGTTATAGGGATCAGATTCAAAAATCCTGGGGCCACAAGTGACATGCAAAGGGAAAAGAGCGCTTACCTCCTTCGATATGACTTCAGAACGTGGTGGATAAGGTCCACAGAAGGCATGATCGTCTTTCTTTATGGAGAATGGAATCATAAGTTGAGCAGTCCAGATCTTCCTCTCAGCCTCAGTTCCAGAAGGTTCTGGAACCACTTCTTCTCCATCTTCAAGGATGCGAAGATCCTTCCATTTACCAGCAGTTGGTATTTCGAAATCCAGATTGGAAGCCATTGATGAACAGTATACCAAAGGTTGAAGAACGAAAAGGGTTTTTGAGGAGATTTGTAGAAACTGATTTGTTTTAGTTGAAACAAGGATGAATCAACGCGGAATCTAAGGTTAAATCACTTGTACGGTTTAGAATTGCAGGTTGGTTGAGAATCAGAGCTTGATTTGCAGAAAAGAAGAAGATGAACAGTGAGTTCGTAAAGGGAGCTCTGAATTTTGGAAGTTGGTAAAAAGTGCTCCTTTGTTCTTTTGTTTCTATTTATAGGGAAACGTGTTTGTCTCCAGAAAATAAATCAAAAAGAACTTCAAACAATTTCTCTTCAACTTCTGCATGTGCCACGTCACCCACTATGCTAAAAACCAGGAACAATGATGGATTGTTGGTATCAAAGTGACAGTTACTTCTGAACGTGACATAAGCGCCGTCAGTGATAATGGTGTCAAACACGCGGGTATAAAATGCATTTTCCTTTCTCGTTCGATCACTCGATCGAAACAGGCATTTGGGGGCAATTTGTTAGCCCATATTTTTACTAAGCAAAAATATGTTCTAAGTGCATGAATAGAATAATTATGCTTAATTATATAATTATTTTAATAGTCGTTAAATATGTTTGGTTTTCAGAACCATTGAATTTAATGATCAATCATGCATGAACATACAATAAATGTTCTATCATTGAACATTTCACTTAAATGCGTATTCTTCTTTTGTCAGGATCCTTTCGATTTGGTCGAAGCTTCAGTAGGGTCGAAGTACCCAGCAGTGCAAGGTTAACTTATGGACTTAGCGAAATATTCAAGAAAAGCATTGTTACTTCGACTTCGATGGATACAACGGCTAACTCAGAAGATAAGAAGGGATTCAAATTCAAATACGTGTCAAGGACACGCGTCCTTTCTGTAGTGTTTAGGCGTTATTAGCAGTTAGGAATTAGTGTATATAAATAGCCTAGTTATGTGATCGAAAAAGGGGTCACAATCATTATACAAAATCCTCAGAAAAACTCTAAGTACCCATGTCAAAGCGAGAAACGAGTGTTCGAAGGAAAATGTATGTTGTGTGAACCATTTTTATTCTGTAATCATTTACATTTGAATGCAATTTACAGTTTTTACTCTCATTCCAATCCAATTGTCTTTTACTTTCGACTCATTCTTTCCTTCTGTTTATTCAATTGAATAAACATTCTTTCTTGCATTTCAAGTTATTAAAACATAAAAACAACACTTTATCAACATAAGAACAATAATGAATATCATTTGCTTTGAAAATGTAAACAAAAGCACTATGTCCCGAGATTTACTAGTTGGTCTCTCTTGTAATAATCAAACTAGCGTTGTTTACCAAATTTCACAGTAAACAACTATATGATATGAAAGAGGGCTATGGAGAAATGAAAATCATGATATGATTATTTGCTTTTAACAGTGTGTCTTTCTATGCATTTGAGTATTATGTTGTGTTTTGTTTGCTCTTATAGGAAATTTATATGTTTTTGAAATTCATATTTTAGCTGTAAACACTACTTGTAAAGAAGTAACTAAATTGTTGAAAATTTAGAACTCTATTTTATGGTTTTAATATGAGTAGCATGGAATGGATAACCATAAAAAATATGCAAAATTTTTACATTAATGGTTCGGTTCAGTTAACATAAAAAAAAAACAATTAACCGAACCATTCATCCAGTTCGATCCGGTTCACATGAAACAATAACAGTTCGGTTTGGTTCTTTTAAATTGTTGTTATGGTTCGGTTCAGTTGGGTTTTCTGACTAAACTATGAACAGTCCTAGGTGTAAGTGCACCAGTTCATCCTCATGTTTTAATAATTGTCAAAACACATGAAAATAGAGTAGAACATATTTTGGCAATACTACAAATGACCTGACAGCGAAAAAATATTTTTAAAACCATGAAAAATTGATTTTTAGGTATTCTGTATCGATACATAATCATTTGAATCAATACATATGTCCTGAAATTACTTCAGACTGATTTTGTGCATTTTGTATTGATACATACATCACTTGTATCGATACAAATATGTCTCTCAGAAGCAGAGCGTCATCTGTGTATCGAATCATGCTTGCATGTATCGATACACACCTGTATCTCTCAAAAAATCAATTGGTACATGATGTATCGAATCATGCTTGCATGATTTGATACATATCAGTCAAGATTTCAAGAAACTGATATATGTATCGATACACATACGTGTTTGTATCGATACATAAGTCAAATCTTTCAATTTGAACGCTGGTCAAAGGGTTTGTATCGATACAAACCATCATTTGTATCGATACACGTATGTTAAATTTTGCCTAAACTTGCTCAATTCTATTTTCTCTTTAAATAGCAATATGCTTGTTCATTGTAAAACAGAGGAAAACAGTGAGAAAGTTCAGAAAACGCTTTGGGATTCAAATTGAGTGAAAATTTGGATCAAAGGTTTCATTCATCACAAGTTCATCATCTTCATCAAGTTTGCAATCAAATTGAAGTTTGAGTAAGGGATCAATTCAATAGAGACTGCATATTTGTTTGATAACGTTCGATACGGTTCGCGGTGAATCGGAATCGTAGTCGGGTTGAATTGTGACGAAGGTTTTGGTTTCTCTCAAGGGTTCAAGATTGTGCGAATCTTGAAGGTTCAACAACAAGAAGCGAAGGACTCAGCTGGACGATCGAGTGCGGATTGGCACGGGTCGGATCGTTAGAATCAGAGGGCGAAGCTTCGTTGTGTGTTGAGGTTTATTCGCATAGTTTACTTTTGATTCGTTATAGGGTTATAAGATTCAATTGTAAATTGTGCACTTGTGTTCATCTTTTTTGATCAATATACTCTCAAATAACCCGTTTCGTTATTTGCGGGGAGACGTACCCGGCCGACCGCGAGGACGACACGAAAGCCGGAGAACTCCCTAATCAAACCGTTTGTGTCTCTCTCTCTCAATCTTTTACTTTTCATAAATTCGTTAATTTTGAATCAATTGAATTTTTCGTGTTCGTATTGGTACACCAAAAATTCAATTGCTATTGCTTGATTGTGATTGGATTAAATTTGATATTTGTAACTTGCTTGGGGCTGATTTAATTCAAACGTTTATATTCAATTAATTTTGAACTCGATCATTTCCAAACCTTTTCATAAATCGTTCCAAGGCTATACTACATTTCCTTTAATCAATCGGTGCATAGACTACCGATCCGGTGGTACTTCCGCGCGCACGATTGAAACGAAACAATTTTTTTTTAAAAACCTACATTGTTTCAAGGATCACTTATTCAACCTCCCTTCTAAGTGATAGCCAAGTAGTCTAACAAGTGGTATCACGATCCCGGTTCAATTTTGTTTACAAAATTCGGAGGATTGTGCCAATTCTTAGAAAACATGGCTTTTGCACCGAAAGGGGCGTATAATAGGGCTCCTATATTCAATGGAGATCATTTTGATTATTGGTGAAGTGTGGAATGCTATTGAGGACGGTATGTTTGTTCCAACAATCACCGACCCCAATGGCGTTGTCACAAATAAGCCTATGGCACAATGTACGGATGATGAAAAGAAAAAAGTCAATTACGATGCAAAGGCACAAAACATACTTATTTCATCCCTTGGGATTGAACAATTTTATCATGTGTCGCATTATTCTACGGCTAAAGAAATGTGGGATACATTAGTTACTCATTTTGAGGGAACTAATGAGGTCAAAATTTCGAAAATAAACACCTTAACTCAAGAGTTCGAATTGTTTCATATGCAAGATGGTCAAACCATTGCGGATATGCAAGATTTGTAAAAATCACCAACAAGTTACATTGTCTAGGTAAACCAATCACAAATCAAGATGCTACTAATAAGATTTTGAGATGTCTTAATAGGTCATGGCAACCAAAGGTCACCGCAATCAAAGAAGCGAATGATCTTACAACTTTGAGTCTCACAACCTTATTTGGTAAGCTAACGGAACATGAACAAGTGCTTAATTTGTTGGAAAAGCATGAAAAAGGTGAGAAAAAGGAAAAACACAACGAAAAGGAAAAAGAAAAGGATAAGAGGTCCATTGCTCTAAAAGCCTCAAAATCCAAGTCCAAAAAGGTTGAGCAAGTGGAAAGTAGCTCAAGCGAAGACGATTCCGATGATGAGGAAATGGGGCTCTTCGTTAGACGCTACAATAGATATGTGAGAAAGAATGGGATAAGACATTCTGATGACAATCTTCAGAAGTTTCGGAAAGATAGTGGTTACCGTCGGAAGAATGAAGATGCTAGGTACTCCAAGAAAGGGATATGCTATGAGTGCGGCCAAGTTGGTCACTACAAGCCGGATTGTCCTAATCTCAAGAGAAAAGAGAAGGAGTCATCTTCAAACAAAAGGATGAGCAAAGGAAAGAAAGCTTATGTTGCATGGGAGAGTAGTAGATCTTCATCTCATTTATCATCAAGCTCTAGTTCAAGTGATGAAGGCGAAGTGGCTAATGTATGCTTCACAACTCATCATCACAAAAAGAAGGATAAAGCTCCCAAAAAGGTAAACCAAAATCCCTCTAGCTCATATACTTCGTTAGAGTATCATGATTTGCAAAGTGCATTTGAGGACCTATGTAGTGAAACTAGGAAAGCTTTCATACGATTAAAAGAAATTATAAAAGTTAACAAAGCTCTTGAAAAGAAAGTTTCGAAAACGGAAGAAGAGTTGAAAGCTTTCAAGGTATCATTATTAGAAAGGTCAAGTGCAAGTCATGATAATAATAATAATAATAGAGTTGGTTGTGATAATTGTATCACTTTGTCAAAAAATATTAAGACTCTCAAGGACAAAGTGAAAGATTCATCAAAACCTAGAGTCTCTCATCAAGTTGATCCAAAACATTCTCAAAACACTTTGAAAGTCAAAAACAAATATTCTAAACATTTCAAAATGGATCAAAAGAAGAGCGACTCACATATCACTTGTCACTATTGTTGTTGTGAAGGCCATATTATTGCAAAATGTAAAGCTAGGAAATTGTTGGTACCTAAGGGCATATTGCAATGGATGCCAAAACTCAACAAAACTTATTTACCTCACCAACTAGGACCCAACATGAGTTGGGGACCTATTTCAAATGTCTAAGTATGTAGGCAAACGTCTTGAACCATTGACGAAAGACACCGACAACAATGGAGTTCAAGACTTATGAACAAGGAAAATGATGAGAAAAGCTTCAACTCAACACTTACAATGTTGTGGAAATTGATCACTTCCTCCACTTAACACTCAAGGGAAGATTCTATTCTCTACATTTTCCTTTATATTCTTTTTACTTAGCATTTGTACATTGGTCCATATACATACAACTTTCACCTTAATATGATATTTGCTTTGATAGTTGTCTAATCCTCCATTTCCAAGAATTTTGCTCAAAAATATTGATAAGTTTTTGAGACCCATATGTTTAAAATGGGGATTTGACAAAAATCATTACAATTGTCATATTAAGTTCATACTTGGTTTGTATATGTTTGTTTTGTTCTTATGTGTGACTTTGTGTGCATACATAGACATATATTTTCATATGACTTGATTATTTTGGATAATTTTGTTTGTATGGATAATCATGTTATGTGAATGCATTTGTTGCATTGCTTTGTTTATTTCGTCCCATATTTGGATATGTTACTTGATTAAAATGTCGATGTGTTACGATATTCATACGTTGGTTTTGATTTGTTATTCTACATTCCATATTTGTCATGATATTTGGTACTCTTCATTGATATATTTTGGCATATCTTTGTATGTATTTATTTGATTAGGAAACTTTATCATATAGTGCATTTCGACAAATGTAAGTGCACGATATGACTTTGGTTAAAAGTGTTTGAACTTGATACTTCTAATGAGCTCTCTTCTTCTTTTTGATATTGTCAAAGGGGGGGAGATTTGGATTGCACAAGCTAAGGATGAAAAGCTACAGAAGTTTTGAAAATTATCAAATGCATTATGGCATCAACTCAGGGGGAGCGTGCTTATTGTTAGCCTTGGTGTTAATGTGTCTGTATACATATTGCTATTTTATTTGCATATTAGGTATAGGCTTAGTTAGCTTATGCAAAGTTTTGACAATTATCAAAAAGGGGGAGAATGTAAGTGCACCAGTTCATCCTCATGTTTTAATAATTGTCAAAACACATGAAAATAGAGTAGAACATATTTTGGCAATATTACAAATGACCTGACAACGAAAAACTATTTTTAAAACCTTGAAAAACTGATTTTTAGGTATTCTGTATCGATACATAATCATTTGTATCGATACATATGTCCTGAAATTACTTCAGACTGATTTTGTGCATTTTGTATCGATACATACATCACTTGTATCGATACAAATATGTCTCTCAGAAGCAGTGCGTCATCTGTGTATCGAATCATGCTTGCATGTATCGATACACACATGTATCTCTCAAAAAATCAGTTGGTACATGATGTATCGAATCATGCTTGCATGATTTGATACATATCAGTCAGGATTTCAAGAAACTGATATATGTATCGATACACATACGTGTCTGTATCGATACATAGGTCAAATCTTTCAATTTGAACGCTGGTCAAAGGGTTT
This sequence comes from Trifolium repens, assembly GCA_030408175.1. Lineage (NCBI taxonomy): Eukaryota > Viridiplantae > Streptophyta > Magnoliopsida > Fabales > Fabaceae > Trifolium > Trifolium repens. The sequence continues at coordinate 38,544,977 of CP125842.1, read as the reverse complement.
GTATCGATACAAACCATCATTTGTATCGATACACGTATGTTAAATTTTGCCTAAACTTGCTCAATTCTATTTTCTCTTTAAATAGCAATATGCTTGTTCATTGTAAAACAGAGGAAAACAGTGAGAAAGTTCAGAAAACGCTTTGGGATTCAAATTGAGTGAAAATTTGGATCAAAGGTTTCATTCATCACAAGTTCATCATCTTCATCAAGTTTGCAATCAAATTGAAGTTTGAGTATGGGAACAATTCAATAGAGACTGCATATTTGTTTGATAACGTTCGATACGGTTCGCGGTGAATCCGAATCGTAGTCGGGTTGAATTGTGACGAAGGTTTTGGTTTCTCTCAAGGGTTCAAGATTGTGCGAATCGTGAAGGTTCAACAACAAGAAGCGAAGCACTCAGCTGGACGATCGAGTGCGGATTGACACGGGTCGGATCGTTAGAATCAGAGGGCGAAGCTTCGTTGTGTGTTGAGGTTTATTCGCATAGTTTACTTTTGATTCGTTATAGGGTTATAAGATTCAATTGTAAATTGTGCACTTGTGTTCATCTTTTTTGATCAATATACTCTCAAATAACCCGTTTGGTTATTTGGGGGGAGACGTACCCGGCCGACCGCGAGGACGACACGAAAGCCGGGGAACTCCCTAATCAAACCGTTTGTGTCTCTCTCTCTCTCAATCTTTTACTTTTCATAAATTCGTTAATTTTGAATCAATTGAATTTTTCGTGTTCGTATTGGTACACCAAAAATTCAATTGCTATTGCTTGATTGTGATTGGATTAAATTTGATATTTGTAACTTGCTTGGGGCTGATTTAGTTCAAACGTTTATATTCAATTAATTTTGAACTCGATCATTTCCAAACCTTTTCATAAATCGTTCCAAGGCTATACTACATTTCCTTTATCAACCGGTGCATAGACTACCGATCCGGTGGTACTTCCGAGCGCACGATTGAAACGAAACATTTTTTTTTTAAAACCTACATTGTTTCAAGGATCACTTATTCAACCCCCCTTCTAAGTGATAGCCAAGTAGTCTAACAAGTGGTATCACGATCTCGGTTCAATTTTGTTTACAAAATTCGGAGGATTGTGCCAATTATTAGAAAACATTGCTTTTGCACCGAAAGGGGCGTATAATAGGGCTCTTATATTCAATGGAGATCATTTTGATTATTGGAAAAGTAGTATGCGCATTCACACCAATTCTTTTGATGGTGAAGTGTGGAATGCTATTGAGGACGGTCTGTTTGTTCCAACAATCACCGACCCCAATAGCGTTGTCACAAATAAGCCTATGGCACAATGGTCGGATGATGAAAAGAAAAATGTCAATTACGATGCAAAGGCACAAAACATACTTATTTCATCCCTTGGGATTGAACAATTTTATCATGTGTCGCATTATTCTACGGCTAAAGAAATGTGGGATACATTAGTTACTCATTTTGAGGGAACTAATGAGGTCAAAATTTCGAAAATAAACACCTTAACTCAAGAGTTCGAATTGTTTCATATGCAAGATGGTCAAACCATTGCGGATATGCAAGATTTGTAAAAATCACCAACAAGTTACATTGTCTAGGTAAACCAATCACAAATCAAGATGCTACTAATAAGATTTTGAGATGTCTTAATAGGTCATGGCAACCAAAGGTCACCGCAATCAAAGAAGCGAATGATCTTACAACTTTGAGTCTCACAACCTTATTTGGTAAGCTAACGGAACATGAACAAGTGCTTAATTTGTTGGAAAAGCATGAAAAAGGTGAGAAAAAGGAAAAACACAACGAAAAGGAAAAAGAAAAGGATAAGAGGTCCATTGCTCTAAAAGCCTCAAAATCCAAGTCCAAAAAGGTTGAGCAAGTGGAAAGTAGCTCAAGCGAAGACGATTCCGATGATGAGGAAATGGGGCTCTTCGTTAGACGCTACAATAGATATGTGAGAAAGAATGGGATAAGACATTCTGATGACAATCTTAAGAAGTTTCGGAAAGATACTGATTACCGCCGGAAGAATGTAGATGCTAGGTACTCCAAGAAAGAGATATGCTATGAGTCCGGCCAAGTTGGTCACTACAAGCCGGATTGTCCTAATCTCAAGAGAAAAGAGAATGAGTCATCTTCAAACAAAAGGATGAGCAAAGGAAAGAAAGCTTATGTTGCATGGGAGAGTAGTAGATCTTCATCTCATTTATCATCAAGCTCTAGTTCAAGTGATGAAGGCGAAGTGGCTAATGTATGCTTCACAACTCATCATCACAAAAAGAAGGATAAAGCTCCCAAAAAGGTAAACCAAAATCCCTCTAGCTCATATACTTCGTTAGAGTATCATGATTTGCAAAGTGCATTTGAGGACCTATGTAGTGAAACTAGGAAAGCTTTCAAACGATTAAAAGAAATTATAAAAGTTAACAAAGCTCTTGAAAGAAAGTTTCCAAAACGGAAGAAGAGTTGAAAGCTTTCAAGGTATCATTATTAGAAAGGTCAAGTGCAAGTCATGATAATAATAATAATAATATAGTTGGTTGTGATAATTGTATCACTTTGTCAAAAAATAATAAGACTCTCAAGGACAAAGTGAAAGATTCATCAAAACCTAGAGTCTCTCATCAAGTTGATCCAAAACATTCTCAAAACACTTTGAAAGTCAAAAACAAATATTCTAAACATTTCAAAATGGATCAAAAGAAGAGCGACTCACATATCACTTGTCACTATTGTTGTTGTGAAGGCCATACCATTGCAAAATGTAAAGCTAGGAAATTGTTGGTACCTAAGGGCATATTGCAATGGATGCAAAACTCAACAAAACTTATTTACCTCACCAACTAGGACCCAACATGAGTTGGGGACCTATTTCAAATGTCTAAGTATGTAGGCAAACGTCTTGAACCATTGACGAAAGACACCGACAACAATGGAGTTCAAGACTTATGAACAAGGAAAATGATGAGAAAAGCTTCAACTCAACACTTACAATGTTGTGGAAATTGATCACTTCCTCCACTAAACACTCAAGGGAAGATTCTATTCTCTACCTTTTCCTTTATATTCTTTTTACTTAGCATTTGTACATTGGTTCATATACATACAACTTTCACCTTAATATGATATTTGCTTTGATAGTTGTCTAATTCTCCATTTCCAAGAATTTTGCTCAAAAATATTGATAAGTTTTTGAGACCCATATGTTTAAAATGGGGATTTGACAAAAATCAATACAATTGTCATATTAAGTTCGTACTTGGTTTGTATATGTTTGTTTTGTTCTTATGTGTGACTTTGTGTGCATACATAGACATATATTTTCATATGACTTGATTATTTTGGATAATTTTGTTTGTATGGATAATCATGTTATGTGAATGCATTCGTTGCATTGCTTTGTTTATTTCGTCCCATATCTGGATATGTTACTTGATTAAAATGTCGATGTATTACGATATTCATGTGTTGGTTTTGGTTTGTTATTCTACATTTCATATTTGTCATGATATTTGGTATTCTTCATTGATATATTTTGGCATATCTTTGTATGTATTTATTTGATTAGGAAACTTTATCATATAGTGCATTTCGACAAATGTAAGTGCACGATATGACTATGGTTAAAAGTGTTTGAACTTGATACTTCTAATGAGCTCTCTTCTTCTTTTTGATATTGTCAAAGGGGGAGAGATTTGGATTGCACAAGCTAAGGATGAAAAGCTAAAGAAGTTTTGAACATTATCAAACGCATTATGGCATCAACTCAGGGGGAGCGTGCTTATTGTTAGCCTTGGTGTAAATGCGTCTGTATACATATTGCTATTTTATTTGCATATTAGGTATAGGCTTAGTTAGCTTATGCAAAGTTTTAACAATTATCAAAAAGGGGGAGAATGTAAGTGCACCAGTTCATCCTCATGTTTTAATAATTGTCAAAACACATGAAAATAGAGTAGAACATATTTTGGCAATATTACAAATGACCTGACAGCGAAAAACTATTTTTAAAACCTTGAAAAACTGATTTTTAGGTATTCTGTATCGATACATAATCATTCGTATCAATACATATGTCCTGAAATTACTTCAGACTGATTTTGTGCATTTTGTATCGATACATACATCACTTGTATCGATACAAATATGTCTCTCATAAGCAGAGCGTCATCTGTGTATCGAATCATGCTTGTATGTATCGATACACACCTGTATCTTTCAAAAAATCAGTTGGTACATGATGTATCGAATCATCCTTGCATGATTTGATACATATCAGTCAAGATTTCAAGAAACTGATATATGTATCGATACACATACGTGTTTGTATCGATACATAGGTCAAATCTTTCAATTTGAACGCTGGTCAAAGGGTTTGTATCGATACACGTATGTTAAATTTTCCCTAAACTTGCTCAATTCTGTTTTCTCTTTAAATAGCAATATGCTTGTTCATTGTAAAACAGAGGAAAACAGTGAGAAAGTTCAGAAAACGCTTTGGGATTCAAATTGAGTAAAAATTTGGATCAAAGGTTTCATTCATCACAAGTTCATCATCTTCATCAAGTTTGCAATCAAATTGAAGTTTGAGTATGGGATCAATTCAATAGAGACTGCATATTTGTTTGGTAACGTTCGATACGGTTCGCGGTGAATCAGAATCGTAGTCGGGTTGAATTGTGACGAAGGTTTTGGTTTCTCTCAAGGGTTCATGATTGTGCGAATCTTGAAGGTTCAACAACAAGAAGCGAAGGACTCAGCTGGACGATCGAGTGCGGATTGGCACGGGTCGGATCGTTGGAATCAGAGGGCGAAGCTTCGTTGTGTGTTGAGGTTTATTCGCATAGTTTACTTTTGATTCGTTATAGGGTTATAAGATTCAATTGTAAATTGTGCACTTGAGTTCATCTTTTTTGATCAATATACTCTCAAATAACCCGTTTGGTTATTTGGGGGGAGACGTACCCGGCCGACCGCGAGGACGACACGAAAGCCGGAGAACTCCCTAATCAAACCGTTTGTGTCTCTCTCTCTCAATCTTTTACTTTTCATAAATTCGTTAATTTTGAATCAATTGAATTTTTCGTGTTCGTATTGGTACACCAAAAATCCAATTGCTATTGCTTGATTGTGATTAGATTAAATTTGATATTTGTAACTTGTTTGGGGCTGATTTAATTCAAACGTTTATATTCAATTAATTTTGAACTCGATCATTTCCAAACCTTTTCATAAATCGTTCCAAGGCTATACTACATTTCCTTTAATCCATCGGTGCATAGACTACCGATCCGGTGGTACTTCCGCGCGCACGATTGAAACGAAACAATTTTTTTAAAAACCTACATTGTTTCAAGGATCACTTATTCAACCCCCTTCTAAGTGATAGCCAAGTAGTCTAACACTAGGTACAATGTATGCATGAATAAGGGCCTTTCTTTGCTCATTAAAATTGTACTATGAATCTAACTAGTCAAAATTGTACCATGAATCTAACTAGTCAAAATTGTACCATGAATCTAACTAGGCGAACTCTATGTATGCATGAATATGGGTCTTTCTTTGCTCATCAAAATTGTACTATGAATCTAACTAGTCAAAATTATAATGCACCAAAATTGTACTATGAATCTAACTAGTCGAACTCTATATTACTATTAACCATGTATCAGAATTTTTTGGGACAGAAGAAAATGCAAAGACATAGATAAGTATTAGTCTCATTTGCCAGACAGAACTCGGATGGAAGAAACGACAGATAAAATGTAGAAATTTCAACTTACAAAAAAGAAAACAGTGGAGGGTATTTTGAAAATTGACTTTAATGAAGACTACTAGTGGTATTGATGGATGTGGAAAAGGAAAAGGAAACTAGAGCCAAATTTGTAGGTAGCTCTTGCTATTATTTTTCAGACTTCTCACAGTTTAACATAGGGCATCAAAGAAAAGAAACTCTACTCATGATATCTAGTGGATCATGAATCATGACCTTTCAACAAATTACTACTGTTACTCTCAAATCCGTATCTGAAAATAACTAGAGCATTCAGATAACAGACCATAGATTTTGAATTAAAATGTAATTCAAAGAAAATCCTGAATTCAAATTTAAAACCTAAACTTGTAGTTAAATCCCACGCATAGAGTATTCAATATAAATGTCCACATTCAAGTATCTTATTCATTAGGGTGTCCCCTAATGAATGAGTCGTGGTCTTAAGAAGAAGAAAAAGTGAAACACACGGAATAAACAAGAGGTGACTTTTCGTGAGCATCTTGAACATAAATAAATGCAAACAGCTAAACACATCTAAATGTAGACCAAAAGAGAAATTCAAAGTGGGATATGTATCACAAAAGAGCAAATCAATAATTAATTAACATGAATTTTTCAAGCAGATTCCGGTAAACAAACGAAACTGGAAATGTGAATATGGTAATAGAAGAGTATACAGATTATCTCTCCTGTTATTACAATCCATAAAATCAGGACAAGCAAAGAAACCTTGACATGCCTAACATGAGGTGTAACACCACTGCAATGTCCCTCCTATTCAGAAATATCACCTGGAATACATATATTAACAGCAAAATACCCCATTATCAGAATCAATAAAAGTAGATGCATGCCTACGATGATGACATGATTCGATAACCATATATACAGACAATCAAGTATGCATAAGAAAATATAAAATAACATCAACTACAATAACGAGTTATCACTCCTATCCTAGAGTCACAATTCCTCAATTCAAATGATAGCAAATAGTATAAGTTAGTGATTAAAGGTCTTTGTGACCAATTCGTGCAAACGATCCATTTCATATTTAATTTGTAATCAATTACAGGTTAACACCAGCATAAGAAATCATCACAATATCTTCCTATAGTATAATCTCAAAACTTTTAAGAACAAACACTTCAACATCCTCAAAACAAAAACATTGTCATTATTAAACTTTTACAAGAATTTTGTCATAAGCCAAATGCTGCCGAATATTAAATAATTTGCTTCCACTAAGTTGAAAATTATTTTCCCACCTGGGCCCTGTATGGATAAACAGCTTATAGCAAAAGCTTATCATGATAAGCGTTTATGTATAAGCTGACATAAACTATTTCTATAGCAAAAACTAAAATTTAATTTAATTGTTTTTTATATGCTATAAGCTGTTTTCACAAATTATCTTTGACGAACGTATGAAATAAACTCAAAACTTGTTTCTATAAGTTGTTTCTATAAGTTTTTCCAATCAGTCTCACAAAACTTGAGCACGTAAATAAACTCAAATCTGAAATAAGTCAATCCAAACAGACCCCTAGAGTATATCGGAATTTAACAAAAATCACACATTTTATCTGAACTTACTACACAAAAATTGCTCTTGAAAATTAAGACATTCACGGCTTTTAATTTGAATCGCTAACAAGTTAAGTTAAGTATCACTTTTAGTTATAAACAGATTTAATTATAAATAAAAAAAATTTTAAAAAAAATTGGTGATCTAATTCTTCTTTGTTGATTGCTCACAAAAAAAAAACAATAATAATAATAATAATAATAATAATAATAATAATAATTAATACTAAAAATCGTTCATTACGATTTCGTGAGTGTAGGGTTAGGTTACCTTTTGTGATGCTGAACGAATTTCGAATTCGCAGCTTCTTCCTCTGTAAGAAAAATGAAGGTAAATTAGGTTTACTATAATAAAATCGAAAAGCCTAATTATTCAATAAAAAACGAAATCGAAGAAGACAGCGAAAGAGAAGATCTCGATGGTTTAATTACCGGTAAGGCCAAGGGAGAGTTTGGTGATAATAGTTCCGGTGATTGCGAATCCAACGAGGAATGGCCAGGTACGTTTCCATTCTCGCTTGAAGAAAACTGGCCATGGATCGAACTTTCTCATTTTTCTTCTTCTTTTTCGCTTTGTTAATGCTATGCGTAATTGTTAGTTTCAGTTGCAGCTCCTTGTTTGTTCTTCGTGGCGTTATGAAAATTTCAACTACATCATTGGACCCGATTTGAATTTAAGTGGGCCTTAAAACAAGACTATGAAGATGAGAGAAGGTAATTGTTTTTGGCACCCCACTCTTCTCACGCGTTCTACTCTATTTCATTTTTACTCATTCTACCATTCAAGTAGCCGGCCTTACAAAAATAAAAAAGTTATATAATTACAGTTCCCTATTTATCCTAAGAACTGATTTCACTTCCTAAGAAGCAAACTGGTTGCCGGTTGGTGGTAAAATCATGTCGCTTGGTCACAGTCAAAGATTTTGTGAAGTGACCACTTTTAATTGGCCACTTATACGGGCATGACATGATATTTGCCTATAAGAGTACCCCAAATGTTATATGTCACAAGGGCCCTCCCTCTCAATCTGCTCCTCTACAAGGGCCTCTATCTTCGATAGCCTTGGTGAATCTCTTAACAGCAGAAGAATTATGTAGGGATATGATATCCAAAAATACCACATCATATACCCTGGCGCACTGAGCCATGAATACTGAGGAAGATCGCCTCTCTACTATGGAGTCAACACCCGATCCAAGAACTCAGCATATTGTTGGAACATCTACTATTGAGTAGTGAGGAGATGTGCAAACTGACATAGATGCCGAAGAACGGTCTGCACATAACAAAAATAATGAAGGATTCGCTTAGGAAAGTACCTGACAATCATCAATCCAAATATAATCCCTCCATTGTAGAATGAGAATTCCTCAAGCGACCGTGTCACCCGATGAGAGTTGTATAAGCCCTAGTAGATATCAAGGCCAACATATCATCAAGCGCCGATCTATATGCTTCTACGAAATTCTGTCCTTTTTCAAATGATATTTATTTGCAGCGGGTTGCCTTTCAGTGTGCCTCTCAATCTTAGTTCTTCCGAACAAGCCTGAGAAGTGGTAAATGATTCAGGCCTACATGAATAAATGGAATAAGTAAGTAGCAATTACGTAAACAACATTTAATAATTAAGTAAATAACAATTACGCACTTGCAATAATGTCAAATAACTTGCCACGACCCTCATCTTTGGATACGTTGGCAACAATTAGTGCTTTGTAGAGATGTGTCAATGTAGCAGCGTCCCAAGGATAGCTGTCAACCATCTCAAGGTCTTCGAATTACTGGAGGTAGGAGAGATTGACATATTTTTGCTTGTGTTGGCAAAAATAGTGTAGCCGGCCAAAATGAGTAAGTTAACCTAATGGCGTAGTCCTGGTATTTTTCTACCTCCTCCTTATTCCCTTCCTTCATATATTTAACCACGCTTGATGACACTCTATTATTTCTTAATTTTTATTATAATTGTATAGTTTTCTAGTTATATTTTAGAAATATTTCATGGTCGAAGAAAGGAATATTGGAAGAAATTGACTTTGCCTGAAGTTTGAAGACCACAAGATAAAAGAAGTAAAGCACTAGAGAAAATATTGAAGTTTTGCAACTTGGTTTACGCATGAAGTCTGTTTTAATCGCGCGCCCACAATTGTTCTGTCGTGGCACGATTTGATAGCCACTCCAAGAATAACACGTCAGCCAACGACTTGTTTTCTACCTCATAGGGGCGCGATCTGCAGCAGAGGGACACGATTGGGAACAAGTCTTGAGCCTATATATAATACTTTTTAGGTTAAACTATACATTTGGTCCCTTACGTTTATTTTAGGTTTCAATTTGGTCTCTTACGTTTAAAAAGTTTAAATTTGGTCCCTTACGTTTATTTTAGGTTTCAATTTAGTCATTGCTGTCAGTTTTGTCCTATGTGGCAGACAGTTTGCATACATGTGACTACGGTCTGTCAAGTGTACCAGTCTGTCGTCTAGTAATAATCCTCACCCTAGTTAGGATGGGTTCGTATCCACAGGGACAGCGCCTAGGTTACTAAGCTTATCTTAGAAAGTGTTGAGATTGCCTCCGCTTTGATTTTAGGTTTAATTTTGTTTTAGAAATTAATTAAGAAAATAAAGTTGATTCAGATGAGAAAAGGTAGGTTAAGTGTCTCGAATCACTCCCTAAGTCCTGATGGGTAGTTGGTGCTATATTGTTGCCTATTCCTTTTTATTATTGGTGAACTAATATAAGTAGTAATAATCGCGTACGATAATTACCCTAATTACGAGTATAAAGAACCTTAATTAATAGACAGGGAACCCATGTTAGACATGTTGTCACGTCCCTATACTAGTGATTAGACTCTAAATATGTAGTCAATTAAGCTTGGTTGCATTAGTCCTTTAACCCCTAACCACTAATGTGACTAAGCTATTATCTATTGATCGGGGTTAGCTGCCGGCTTTGAGGCACAATAATAGGTATCACTAACCCTAAGAGTGTTCCCTAACTGTGGCAACCAATCAGGTTACATAATTAAAACATAGACAGTAGAATAATAAAACTGAATAAACAATTATATAAACTTAGTACCAAATTACATGTTTCCAACATTCCTAAGGGAGTTCATCTCCTCACCTAACCCAGAGGGGGTTTAGCTACTAAAATGCATAATTAAATTACAAGAATAGAAGAATGCATAAAAGAAAACTTAACCTTAGAGCTCCTTCTCCTTTTCCTTTAGGCTATGTTTGGGAGTTGGGTTTTGGAGGGAAAGGGAGGGGAAGGAAAGGCTTGGGAAGAGGTAAACCCTTATTTGGGAGTTTTAAAAAAATACGGAAAGGTTTTAGGGGTTTTGGAAGGTTTTAAGGGGTTTTGAAAAAGGTGATCTTGAAAACTCCAAGTTTTTCTGCTTACCATTGATCGGTGCATTTTAATGCACATTCTTCTACTATTGTACTCATGTATTCCTATATTTTATTTTACTATTTTTACTATTTTAGTGTGTTTTTATATTTAAGATTATTTATAGCCTTATTTTATTTTCCCACTTATTTTCTGAATAAATAATAAATTGACACATTCTCATTGCGCAGACCATAACTTGAGCTAGGAATATCGGATTGAGACGCGGCCAGTTGCGTTAGAAAGCTAAGACAAAGAGCTACAATTTTCATTTTGAAGTCGAAAGATAATTCAGAGCGCAAAAGAGTCATATTTACTCGTCAATGTTCCAGACTTACAAGATTTAATTATTTTCAGCATAACTTATAATTTTCGGGCCAATTGTTTTGTGGCCCGTTTTTGCTTGCTGTATAAAAACCAAAATCTGACCTAAGTCGGGATTATTCAGTCAGCAACCACGAAAATAGAATAAGGATTTACAAGTTTCCATGGAGAACTAATCCATTGGAGCCGATCTACTGTAATCGTACTCCACTTTGAGGTTTTTATCAATTTCAGTTTTATTTCATTTCCTTTTCAATTCTTCCTATGAATTCAATGCTTAATTGAATTACTTTCGTTTGCTTAATTTGTTAGTTATTCATAGGATAAAGTTGATTTAATTCGGTTAATGCATGTTCTTAACTATAACCGCGTAACGTTTGCTAAATTCGTTATTACGTTTGATCTCTCGCGTTTGCTTAATTTGTGAGAGTGTCTACTTTGTTTATTTAACTCGAATATTAGGAATATACATCATATAATATCTAATGCGTTTGTCAGTAGGTATAATTATCGAATACGATCGAAACCGCTTAGGATTCTGAAACTATAAGAGCCGATGAAAAGTTGGAAATCGATACAGTAGGTCCGCTTGTTTAATTCTGTTTTCACCACAATTATATTCAATTTCCTAATCCGAAAATCGAAACCCCCATTTAATTGTGTTATTCATCGTTCTTAGTTTTACTAATTATTAATTTAGAGGTCCTTGTGAGACGACCAAGGTTAACTACCTTGTACTACATTTTAAAATTAAATTATTTTTTACCGAATACGACAACGATCAAATTGGCGCCGTTGCCGGGGATCTCTGATTAGGATTAGTAAAATTGAGAACTAACTAACACTACTAACCATTTTGTTTTGTGAGTTTTTGTTGTGTTTCAGGTTCTGACGTTGAATTTTGCAGTGAAGCTAACAAATAATTGATTTTCGGTTGATATCTCAGATTGATCCGAAATTTGGTCCACAAATCCGATATTGTTTAGACTACTTTTTATTTTTTTTGAATTTTCCATATATTTAAAAAAATCCCAAAAAATTATATTTAGATTTGTTTGATTTTTAGAGATTTTAGGTGTTATTTTCAATTTTTTTTAGATTTTATTTGACTCGTTTTTATTTTTCTCTTCATTTTATTTAGAGAAAAAAAACCTATAAAAAAATAAAAAATGGGAGATTCCTTGGACCAGTTGGCTTATATCATTAATTGTTTAGATTCAAGGAAACAACAATCATGCTATCAAAATCATATTTCAACGGTGATGTGTAAAATGTGTTCTTCGAATTTTCATGTTAGTGATGCATGCCCTATATTGTTAGATACTAATATTTGTGGTGAGACCCAAGTTGTAGGCGATCTTCAAGGACAATACTATTGGGAACAAAATTCATATCTTGAAGAGCAGCCTATTTGGCCATATCAACAATCTCAACAAAATGTATCAGCTGACACAATATCATATTTGGAAGATGCTATCAAGTAAATGAATGAAAATAGTTTGCAAGTGGAATCTTCTCTTCAAGTTCTAAAGGTCCAAGTTGAACAAATAGTCTCCACCGTCCATCAAATTCAAGAGAACAAGATGTTGAATGATGATGTACAACCTTTTGCACTACTGGAGGTAATACAATGTGATACATGTCTTGATGAAACTCTAGGTGAGCCCATTAAAACATTATTTTCTTCATCTGATGAACAAAAAGAAAATAACTTGAATTCAAGTGAATGCATGAAAGAGATTACACAACAAAATTTCTTGAAATCTGATCTGGATGAATTATATACTTCGCTTGAAGTAAATCTCTTGAAATTTTTCCTTGTGAATGTGGTGCTTGTAATGTTTGTCATGAGATCAGTGCAGCTATTTTAGGTGAAGATATTTTGATGCCGCCAACTACTAGTGCAGAAATTCAAGAAAATCAAATAGTTGATGAATTTGACACTAAACATGTTGATTTTAACTATAAGCAATCATTGCCTATAGTAGAGACAGTTTTTGTGGAGCATCTGATTAAGCCACGCAACTTGCAGCTGCCATTCGCCATTTGTGCATCTCTTCCACCTATTTTATCTGACTCACAAGCTAACTCTGAACATTGTGATTTCCATGCTTTTGCTATTGCAGGTTTACCATATGTTCATGTTATTCCTCCTAAGCCACCAGATTTTTCATTAATATCCAAGTTCACTTGTTATCTTCTTTTCCTCATCCCACGTGTTCGTAGCTTGGAAAGGCCTCTAAGGAAACCACCAGACATGAAAGATACAATTCCACCTTGACCCCTCGGGTGTGTTCCTTCCTTTACTCTCACTTTATGTTCATTATTACACTGCGGACACTATCTGATTTAAGTGTGGGGAGGGACATTTTATATTATGTTTTTGTTTTAAAAATAAATAATAAAATAATAAAATAAAAAAATAAGTTGTCATGAGTAGTCACAGGTTCTAAGGCTAGGGCAGATAGTTGTAGGGTTGGTGAAATTTTTGAAAATTTTTGTTTTGATACTTGACATGATAGTCTTTGCACTATAATGCACAACTGCTTGAACACTGTCAAACTTAGAAATGTCTAGATAAATCTTTGAAATACACATTCTCTAGACTAAGTTCTCTGAATTTGAATATAATGGAGGGTACAACTAGAACTAAGGGTGGGGGTAAGGCTGAAGTAAAATATAGACTGATCATTGCTATTAATGAAGAAAAAAGGGAAACTTCTTGAGAGCTAAAAACAAAAAAGAAAAAAAAATGATGAAAACAAGTTCCTGTGCCCGAAACTGGAGGAACAAGTGCTGTGTAGGATGCTCTACTATGAGTAACAGGTTGGACCTATTACAAGTAGGATCCCGTCAGGTGAAAAGGTGTAGTAGTACCTAAAGCTTTGAAATAATAAATAACTAGCACCCAAACCCGTGCCAAGCACGGGTAAAAATACGTTTGTAGATTTATTGACTTATAAAAAATATATTTTACTTTATAAATAAAGACTTAGTAAGGAAAAATATTTTTATAAATAAAGACTTAGTACTATAACATCGGTTGATACTTCTTAATAGTAAATTGTGTAAGGAATAATATCAATTTTGTTTATATACCTGCAAATAAAAAATTATAGCTCAAAATTAGTACAATTATGATTAATCATAAAGATATTATTTATATACAAAGCTTATATCAACAAAAAATGTATGTAACATCTTCAAATCTTCATGATATTTTTAATTTGAATCACTATTATTTTGTTTGATCTGTGGAGAAGTAGCAAAAAACAAATCACTATTATTTTTTTTATCTAATAATATAGTAGAAAAACGTAAATTATATGTGAAAGACAACAAAAATAAAACAATGAAGATTTGCGAAAGTGAAGAAAAAAAATGGAGAATAAAAAGACATACTTAAAAAATGTGATGGAAGACAACTTTAAAATGTAATAAAAATTAGTAAAATGTGAAAGAAAGAAAAAAAGAAGGAGAAAGTGACATACACCTTTGAAATGTGATGAAAATCAACCTAAAAACATCTCTTAAATAATACTCCTGCCTACAATAGATCAATGAAATAATTGTATGAATTAGAATAAAATCATTTTATTGATTGCATATTAATTACATTCAAAAATGAAAGTTCTAAGAAGTGAACAAAAAGAAGAATTGGGAATTCTTTTCAAATTTAAAATAAAAGTATAAAACATATTGATTATTATTGAATAAAATCATTTAAGTAATAATGCACTTTTTTCCTTTATTACAATTGATTATTATTGATTACATATTCAAAAATAAAACATTTCCCATTAGCCCATAAAAATAATTAAAAATAAATAAAACATTACCTATATAAGTGTTTCACGTTTTTTTTCATAAAACATTACCTATATAAAAATAAAAATAAAACACTACATATAATAATTTTCTTATATGTTTACTATTAAAATGCTAATTTCCAATGTCCCTATTCGTGACAACAAAAAAAAAACACTAATTTATTCTTTACTATTAAAATGCTAATTTCAAACTTTATATGTTTGCAAATAATAAAATGCTTTTAATTATGAATTGAGTAAAATGCTAATTTCCTTATACACATTTTGGTGTGATTTTGTTATTCCTTAATTGCATAAATCAACTAATAAATTCATTTATTGCTAAAACAATATGGGAGAAGAATGATTGTGGGATTGCCACATGTACATGAGACTTTAAGAAAATGGTCTCAAATAATATATATATATATATATATATATATATATATATATATATAGATTATGTTGATTTAGTAGTTGTTTGGTTTCACAAATGAAAAAAAAATGCTTAATATTGCGAGAAATAAATTCAAGAACTATCACGAATTATGTGCAATGTAAAGCGCTCTCACTCTTGTTATTATCCTTTTCATATTATCTTCTCCAACGACTTTTTTTTTTCCTGAATTTGCATCTAAATAGTCGGTTGCTTTCCCTCTGAGTTTCTTCTCCTTTTAATTGAAAATTAAATAGTAAATATGTCAATGATATAAATCACTCTTTGTGAATCAATTAAAAAGAAGTATGAAACTAAACTGTCAAAAGGAACAAAATTAAAATAGAGTTAAGTGAACACTAATATATGTACTTTTTTTTTGTATAACTTATATATGTACTTTAATCAATTAACAAAAGCAAACATGTAGAACTAATAATTCAACAAAAGTTCTTAATAGATAGTATAATGAGAGATATTATCAACTTTTCACATGATCCTGAAACCAATAAATTAAATGAGTACAATAAAAATTAAAAAGAATATAAAGCACATTACAAATTACTGTACTATTTTGTTGAAGAAACAAAAACAAAACTATAAAGAAACTCTATAAATCTTAATGATTTTGTAAAAACTTCAAAACCACTTCTATCGAAATGACAACCTCCCAAAAAGAGAAAATGGAGGTTCAAAGAACTCTTTTGAAAATATGAACTGCAAAATTGGTGAGTGTGAGGAGTGTGAGACTCAAAAGCACTATTTATAGCCAAAGATATCAAACAATCAAAATAATTATCCCCTTAATTTAGGTATGCAGTAAAAGAAAAATGTCCATTAATATTCATCCATTTATACATTTGAATTCGAAATTGGAATAAAAAACAAAATCATACAAAACAAAGGCACAATTTTTTTTAATGATGATAACATATTTGAATTTTATACACATTGGAAAAGCTTTTTTTTCTTTTAACAAAAATGAATGACAAAATTAATACATTTTGTAAACTATAGTAAATTTAAATACCATTGAATATTTTTATTTTTTTATATGCTACAAACATTATTTATTTATTTTTTATAATAGATATGATATTTACCAAAAAAAAAGAACATTTCACTATATGTATATATATATAAATATATGCATCCACGTAAAATATGAGAGTGTTTTCACTATATATGTATTCACAAAAAAATAACGTTTAATTTTATAAATGATTTAAACATGAAATAAGAATAATTGAATACCACTAAAAAAAATTATTTAAATGAATTAGAATTGCTTGAATATGATGATTTGTTTCCTTTTTAAATATAAACTTAAATGCATTTTCATAGAATGCTTGGAGGTATGTGCCATGTGTAAAAGAGCATTTAATGAGGACTTTCAGATCCTTGTGGCTTATTACATATTATAGATAATAATAATAATAATAATAATAATAATAATAATAATAATAATAAGTAATAAAACTTGAAGGAAGTTGCCCCTGTATTGAGATTGAAAAGCTCTGGATCTCTTGAAAAGAAACAGTTCCCCTAGACTGAAATCCTGGTTAAATCTAAAATTATAGGAAAAAAATGACAGCTTAGCATTTAGAATGAGTATTTCAGAGAGGGATCTTGACATTACTTTGGTTGACAGTAGGAGACAATACACACACACGCAAGATTATCATGGAAGGTTGATAGATGAGAGTTATGCCAATTTTTGAATTTTAACCTAAGACTTGAAGCTTGAAACCTGGAGTATGTTGACTGCTTGTGACTATTTAAATTTTATATCAAGTTTTTCAACTCGAGTTTTACTCGGAGTGCAAAAGTTCAAGTGTGGGGGAATTTAATCAGTGCATTTTAATGCACATTCTTCTATTATTGTACTCATGTATTCCTATAGTTTATTTTACTATTCTTACTATTTTAGTGTGTTTTTATATTTAAGATTATTTATAGCCTTATTTTATTTTCGCACTTATTTTATGAATAAATAATAAATTGACATCTTCTCATTGCGCAGACCATAACTGGAGCTAGGAATATCGGATTGAGACGCGGCCAGTTGCGTTGGAAAGCTAAGCGAAAGAACTACAATTTGCATTTTGAAGTCGAAAGCTAATTCAGAGCGCAAAGGAGTCATATTTACTCGTCAATGTTCCAGACTTACAAGATTTAATTATTTTCAGCATAACTTATAATTTCCGGCCCAATTGTTTTGTGGCCCGTTTTTGCTTGCTGTATAAAAACCAAAATCTGACCTAAGTCGGGATTATTAAGTCAGCACCACGAAAATAGAATAAGGATTTACAAGTTCCTTGGAGAACTAATCCATTGGAGCCGATCTACTGTAATCGTACTCCACTTTGAGGTTTTTATCAATTTCAGTTTTATTTCAATTCCTTTTCAATTCTTCCTATGAATTCAATGCTTAATTGAATTACTTTCGTTTGCTTAATTCGTTAGTTATTCATAGGATAAAGTTTATTTAATTCGGTTAATGCATGTTCTTAATTATAACCGCGTAACGTTTGCTTCATTCGTTATTACGTTTGATATCTCGCGTTTGATCTTTCGTGTTTGCTTAATTCGTGAGAGTGTCTAATTCGTTTGTTTAATTTGAATATTAGGAACATACATCATATAATATCTAATGCGCTTGTCAGTAGGTATTATTATCGAATATGATTGAAACCGCTTAGGATACTGAAACTATAAGAGCCGATGAAAAGTTGGAAATCGATACAGTAGGTCCGCTTGTTTATAAATTTTGTTTTCACCACAATTATATTCAATTTCCTAATCCGAAAATCGAAACCCCCATTTAATTGTGTTATTCATCGTTCTTAGTTTTATTAATTATTAATTTAGAGGTCCTTGTGAGACGACCAATGTTAACTACCTTGTACAACATTTTAAAATTAAATTATTTTTGGCCGCATACGACAGCGATCAACCATCCAAAAACATCCACCCTTAAACCTTAGCCCTGTTATAACCCTTAAGTCCTCTAAAGATGTGAATTTGTTTGTCTGTCGATCGATTGTAGAATGTTTGCAAGCCTATGGTTGAATGGCTATGACTGTGTTGATTGAGTGAATTTAACCATTTAAAATAGGAGAGAAAGTGAGGGAGTGAAGTGATTAAGTTTGGTCAATGTTTGCAAAAGGTTCTTGTTTTTCTAATGACATTCGGTGTGCAAGTAGATTCATGATAGGGATGATCTTTGGAATGTTGATTGAAATGTTTGACCTTACTGACCTTGTTGCTAACCATAGAGGACAACGAAAAGTTCAAGTTTGGGGTTGTGATGACTTCACGTCATTACCATGTTGCTAACCATATTTCAAGGCATTTTAGGTATTCCTTGAGGACAACGAAAAGTTCAAGTTTGGGGTTGTGATGACTTCACGTCATTACCATGTTGCTAACCATATTTCAAGGCATTTTAGGTATCTGTACAACGTTTTCCGCAATGAAATAAAGAGAAAATAACATCGTTACAAGTTGGTTTGAAGCACAAGAAAAAGAAGAAAAATCAGCACAATTTGCATCATGACGTCTGCCCGGTATTTTGACCATATATGGAGTTCCGTAACTCGGAATGACACGAGACTTGGGGCAAATGAAAGCTAAGATCAAGAGCTACAACTTTCATGAAGACAAAAAATAGATTTCACTCTTACAACTGCGCCGGGGCACAAATACTGGACGAAAATGATACATTCTGACTTGCTGCGTTGGGGCGCGGGACAAGCCTGCGCCCGGGCGCGGAAGCGTAACCTATCCCTATAAATTGTGATTTTCAGTCAGAATTAGGATTAAAGAATTTTACGGCGAAAAATGCATCTTTTGACGACGAATCCAGAGGTGCTCAAGCAAGGTTTCTAGTGTGGAAACACATCAATTCCTTACTTGTAATGAATTCTTTAACTCTATTTTATGTTATTAATTTAGTTACGAGTAGCTAAACCTCTTTGATTGGATCCATGAGGATTCTAATTGTTATTATTCTTGAACCATGTGGTCTCATATGACATGTTAATGAATTACGAAGTTAGTTTCATTTAATTATGCCTTGTTCTTAATGCTTTACATAAATTGATCACTTGTGTCCTTATTCCAATTATTTGTTTACTATGAGAATAGGAATAAATCATCGATCTAGGGATAGTTATTCAATTTGTTGGAACAAAGTGGGTCTGACATGAACCTCTAATATTTGAAGTGGTTTTGGTGATAACAAAGTATTAAAATTGCAATTGGAATTACTAATGATTATTCTAGTGTACAGAATTACAAGTTAAAATTCGTTCAGAAGCACTATGAATAATAGCAGAGAAGCCAGTTAAACAAGCTCTGAAAGCACATCACTGTTCATCAGAAGCTTAAATTTTGCGTGCTGAAGAAAGTGACTCTGGGGATAAAAACAAGGCTCTGAAGGACTCAGAAGCTAAAGTCCTCAAGAAGCTATGACAACAGCACCTGAAGCAAAAGGAATTTACGTCACTCAAGAACTGACAGAATCAGAATCAATGATTGAAGAACAATCTACTTCAAGGCTCTGTCACATCCAAAGAAAGGAATATTCGTTGGTACAACGTTAACCTTATCCATAAGTGGAGTGCAATTGAGGATCGTACTATTGTACTATTATTACTCAAAATGGATGAGTGATAATTCAAATAGCAAGGTAGTGGAATTGAAGATATTTGCCAAAGAAGGCAACTACAGCTATCACAATTGTACGAGTAAATTCCAGCTGGCACCTTATCTCTCTGCAACGGTCATCATCTTCCTTCAAGTATAAATAGAAAACTCAAATGGAAGAAATGACAACTGTTCCATTACTGCGTTTAAGGCTCTGAAGCATTCTGACATCATTTGTTTAATCTGTCATTCAAAGTCTTAAAGCAATCTGTGTTGTATTTTGTAAACACCTCTGATAGTATATCAAGTGTCCATTAACATTCATTCTTAGATTTTAAGTTTTTTGTGAAGTCTCTTGTTTAGTGAAACTTGAGCAACTGAGAAGTCTCTTGCAAGAGTGCTTGAGCAAGTTGTAATCTTGAATAGATTATAGTGGAAATCTCTTGTTAGTAACAAGGGGACTGGACGTACTCTCAAGTTGTGAGGGGAACCAGGATAAATCTTTGTGTCTTTCTTTCTTTCTCAGCACCCTTTACCTTATTTGTGTTATTATCCGCTGCAAACTAGTTTTAAGTTAAAAAAGTTTTAAATTTCTAAAACACAATTCAACCCCCCCTTCTTGTGTTTTTCCACCTTCAATTGGTATCAGGAGCTGGGCTGTTGCCTAACTCACCTAATAGTGAAACAGTAAAGATCCAGGAGGAAAAACATGTCTGCTGAGAAGAGCAAGAACAACAATGAAGTTGGTTTTGACTATGATTCAAATTCAAAAGATAGAAGATCTTCTGATAAAGTTCCTTTCTTCAATGGAACTGAAACTGGCTACCCCTTCTGGAAAACCAAGATGTACAGTCACATCATGGGTATTGACTGTGATTTATGGGACTTGGTAGAAGATGGAGTTAGTTTTGAAAATATGGACTTAGAAGGAGTAGTCAGCTCTCTAAACAGGAAGTCTTTTACACCTACTCAAAAGCTAGAGTACAAGAAGCATCATAGTGTAAAAGGAATGATGACCAACGCCATCTCTCACGATGAGTACCTTAAAATTGGAGATAAAAGAACCGCAAAGTCTATTTGGGATTCTCTGAAATCCAAGTATGAGGGCAACAAACAAGTTAAGGAAGCAAAGGCTAACTTGTTGGTGCATCAGTATGAATTGTTCAAGATGAAGGATGGAGAGGATATAAAAACGATGTTTTCAAGGTTTCAAATCCTAGTATCTGGACTTCAAGTATTGGACAAAAGTTATACTGAAGCTGATCATATAAGAAAGGTACTCAGAAGCTTGCCACCAAAATGGAGACCAAAGGTGACTGCTTTTCAAGAGTCTAAGGACTTGGATACTGTATCCCTAGAAAGCCTAGTTAGCTCTCTCAAAAGTCATGAAATGGAGTTAATGACTGATGAGTCAACTAAGAAGATAAAAGGGATTGCCTTAAGCTCCAAGAGCTCGTCAAAGGCTCTGAAAGCTAAGGTAATAGAATCTGAGGATGAAGCCTCTGAAGATAGTCAAGAAATTGGGTCTGATGAAGAGGAAGAGATGGTGCTGATGGCTGCCAAGGTTTCACAATGGGCGAAAAGAAGCAAGAAATATGCCGGCAAGTTTGGAGGATCTTCCAAAAGAACTAGTGCTTCCAAAGACAAGAAGGAAGATCAAAGCAAGTGCTTCAAATGCAATAAGCCTGGGCATTTCATTGCTGATTGTCCAGAGAATAAAAGTAGACCATCAAAACAAAGCTCTAGCAAGGAAAGGTACAAGAGTAAGGTCAAGAGAAGCTTTCTGGCAACATGGGAAGATCTTGACAAAGACTCTGATTCTGATACTGATGAGGAAGCAAACCTAGCACTGATGGCAACCACCTCTGACAGAGAAGACTCTGAAGCTGGTTCAGACTCTTAAGATGAGGAAGAGGTAATATCCAAACTCTCTAGAACTGAATTGATAGATTCTCTTAAGGATGCCCTAAAAATTCTCACTAAAAAGGCAGGCGAGTGTAAGATCTTAAAAAAATCTTACAATAACCTAACTGAGAAAATGAACATAGTAGTGGAAGAAAATGAGTCTCTAAAAAGTAGAAACTCGTTTATGGAAACTCACTATGTTTATGATGATAAGGTTCCTCCAGAGCATGAATTTGCACTTCAGGAGTTTCTTATCAATGGGATGAAGAGAAGCAAGATAGCCTCTTTAATATATCATGTTAGTAGGAACAGAGGTGAGGGTCTTGGAATCTCGCATTTTAAAGATAATCCATTACTCTCTAAATCCTCTAACAATGATAATTCTAAACCTAAGGCTATTTTTGTTAAAAGCCCATCAGAAGCGATAATTATATCAAAGCCTGAAAAGGTAGTTGTGTCAGAGGCTAAGAAACCTCAGACTCTGAAACCTCCAGAGCCTAAGATTTCTAAACCTCAGACTAATGTTAAAACAAAGACAACTCTGATATATTCTAAAGCAAAGTCTAAGAGTTATACAAAGCCAAAAAGATTTCAAAAAGGCTTGAATAACTCTAAAGCTTCTGAAAGGCCTAATAAACAAAAACAACCAAAGGCATTAAGGACTAACTCAAGAGGACCCATAAAAATATGGGTAGCTAGATCTGAGATTGTGTTTGTAGCAGATTTGCGCTCAAAGAAGGCCAGAGCACCATTCTTGGTACCTGGACAGTGGCTGCTCACCACACATGACAGGAGACAAGCATATGTTCCAAACCCTGACTCTGAAAGAGGGAGGAACTGTGGGATTTGGAGGAAACCAAAAAGGGAAGATCACTGGTACTGGTACAGTTGGTAACTCTTCTCTCTCTCTATTAAAGATGTTTGGTTAGTTGATGGCCTAAAACATAATCTACTTAGCATTAGTCAATTTTGTGATAGTTGATATGTTGTTAAGTTTAATAAGGATGCATGTACTGTAATCAATGAGTCTGACGAGTCCATAGTGTTCAGAGGCCTAAGGAAAGGCAATGTTTATAAAATCAATCTGTTAGAACTCACAGAGCAGAAGATAGTATGTCTTCTATCTGTTAATGATGAGAAATGGGTTTGGCACCAACGCTTAGGACATGCTAACTGGAGATTAATCTCTAAGCTCAGTAAACTAAGCTTGGTTAAAGGTCTACCCAATCTCAACTATCATTCAGATGCTCTGTGTGGTCCTTGTCAGATTGGTAAGATTTCAAAAACATCTTTTAAAACTAAAAACATTGTCTCTACCTCAAGACCTCTTGAACTGCTTCACATTGATTTGTTTGGCCCGGTAAGTACTGCCTCAATCAATGGTAAGAAATATGGACTGGTCATTGTTGATGATTACAGTAGATGGACTTGGGTTAAATTTCTAAGAGTGAAAGATGATGCATATGAGGTGTTTACCATCTTCTGCACTCAAGTGCAGAGTGAGAAAAGTCTCAAGATCTTAAAGATCAGAAGTGATCATGGGGGTGAGTTTGAAAACGAACCCTTTGCAACTTTTTGTGAAGACCATGGAATTGTCCATGAGTTCTCAGCTCCTAGAACACCACAGCAAAATGGTGTTGTAGAGAGAAAGAACAGGTCTTTACAAGAGATGGCAAGAACCATGATGCATGAGGCAAAACTTGCTAAGCACTTCTGGGCAGAAGCTGTAAACACAGCTTGTTACATTCAAAATAGGATCTATATCAGACCTATATTGAATAAAACAACATATGAACTCTTCAAAGGAAGAAAACCCAACATCTCTTATTTTCACCAGTTTGGATGTACCTGTTACATTCTAAACAACAAGGCCTACAAAATAAAATTTGATGCCAAAGCTTGTAAGGGAATCTTTATAGGTTACTCTGAACGCTCAAAGGCATACAGAGTGTATAATTCTGAAACTAATATAGTGGAAGAATCTATACATGTCAGATTTGATGACAAAGAGCCTAACAGTAAAATGTAAGAGCAAAACGATAGTTATGCAGGTATTCCATATCAGTATAACAATTCAGAACCTGAGAAAGCATCAGAAGCGATTGAGACTTCAGAAGCTGAAATGAAAGAAGCCTCTGAAGAAGCATCTCCATTAGAAGCATCTGAAGATCATAATGATGTCTGAGAAGATGATACCCAAACAAGTACTGTAACTAATGAAGCTCCAAAGAGAACATTCAAATATAAATCATCACATCCAGAAGACCTCATCAATTGTAATAAAGAAAGTCCAAGAAGAACAAGATCTGATTATCATCAACATGATTCACTTCTAGGACTCATATCTATGATAGGACCAAAGACTATTGATGAAGCTCTCTCTGATGATGGATGGATCATTGCAATGCAAGACGAACTGAACCAGTTCCAAAGAAATGATGTGTGGGATCTGGTACCAAGACCAGCACACAAAAACATTATTGGAACCAAGTGGGTATTTAGGAACAAGCTAAATGAACAAGGTGAAGTGGTAAGAAATAAGGCTAGACTTGTGGCACAAGGCTACAGTCAGCAAGAGGGCATTGACTTCACTGAAACATTTGCTCCAGTGGCAAGACTGGAAGCAATCAGGTTATTGTTATCATATGCAGTTAATAATGGAATAACCTTATATCAGATGGATGTTAAAAGCGCCTTCTTAAATGGTGTAATTTCTGAAGAAGTGTTTGTCAAACAACCACCAGGGTTTGAGGATTTGAAAAACCCTGAGCATGTTTTCAAATTAAATAAATCACTTTATGGTCTCAAACAAGCTCCTAGAGCTTGGTATGAGAGGCTAAGTAATTTCTTATTGAAAAACAGTTTTCAAAAAGGTCAAATAGATAATACCCTCTTCAGAAAGACATCTAAGAAGGATATTTTAATCATTCAAATATATATTGATGATATTATATTTTAAGAATTTCTCCAAGCTAATGCAGGACGAATTTGAGATGAGCATGATGGGTGAATTGAAGTTTTTCCTGGGAATTCAAATTAACCAAGGAAAAGATGGCACTTACATTCATCAAAGCAAGTACACGAAAGAGCTTCTGAAGAAGTTCAACCTTGAAGATTGTAAGACGATGGCCACACCCATGCATCCAACAAGCAGCTTGAGCAAGGAAGAAGTTGGCAGCAAAGTAGATCAAAAGCTATACAGAGGTATGATTGGTTCTCTACTTTACTTAACAGCATCTAGACCTGATATTTTGTATAGTGTATGCTTGTGTGCAAGATTCCAGTCGGATCCTAGAGAACCTCATTTAACTGATGTTAAGAGGATCTTTAGATATCTGAAGGGGACTACTAATCTAGGACTGTTTTATAAAAAATCCCTAGATAGTAAGCTAGTTGGATTCTGCGATGCTGATTATGCTGGTGATAGGATTGAGAGAAAATCCACAAGTGGAAATTGCCAATTTATTGGTGAGAATCTCATATCCTGGGCTAGCAAAAGACAAGCAACTATTGCTTTGTCTACAGCAGAAGCAGAATACAGCTCAGCTGCTAAATGTTGCACCCAACTACTCTGGATGAAATATCAGCTAGAGGACTATAACATAGCTGAGAGCAGTATTCCTTTGTATTGTGATAATACTGCTGCTATTCATCTATCTAAGAACCCTATTTTACATTCCAGAGCTAAACATATTGAAATTAAGCACCATTTTATAAGAGATCATGTTCAAAAAGGTACAATAAATATTCAATTCATTGATACTGAACATCAATGAGCTTATATATTTACTAAACCTTTAGCTATTGAAAGACTTGACTTTATTAAAAAGAATTTGAACATGCATTTTATAACTGAAGAAAACTAGCTCCGAGATGCAAAATAGAATTAGGATCTGAAGCTCTTTCAGAGCCTCTAACAATTTAGAGTAACCTTTGGGTAGCTCTGAATAATTTGGGCTCTGAATGGTAATAGGTTCTGATGAGGTGTCAGATAATGATGAGTTTGGCTCTGAACTAGACGGAAACGAAACGTTTAGTTCTAGTAAGTGTACAACAGTTGTCTGTACACGCGTCAGCTGTGATTAAGTACTTCTTACACGTGTCTAGATCCTAATGGGTAAAGAACAGTTAATGATGATTATGGCAGTTAACTCTATTATTTAATTTTTAAAACTGTTCGCGCTCCCTCCCAAGGCTTGCTTTTTCTGTATTTGTGTGCTAGTTGCTATATATAGGTCACTTCACTCACATTGCACAACTTTTACACAATCACTTCCTACACAACCCTAGACCTTACAGAAAATTCCCAAATCTCTTCTTCTTAACATTCTGCAAAAATGGCCGCTCGTTTATCAAACGAAATTATTCAAAAACCCTTCAATCCAGTTTTACCACCTGTAATTGACCTTAAGTCTCAAGGAAAACTTATTGTCAAAGAAAACCAAACAGACGCTGGTCCTGAAGCCTTCGAATTCATCACTGAGAAGTTTGTGGATTTCGAAAGTTTAAAGGTGAATGGAGTTGATGTTCAAGGTTTGTTTTATGATCAACAATGGAAAAACTACTTTGAGATGCTGAATGGGTTTGTTTACTACGACATTGTTAAGTATTTCTGGCAAAATGCATCAGTTTTTGATAGAATAAGCGCTGATGAAGAAGTGAGAAAGATGGTTGAGAAAGATAGTTCTCTAAAAGGAAAATCAAGAAGAGAACTAGGTTTGAAACCTTATAGAGGGAAGGAGATAAGGTCAAACATTTTAGGAATTAATGTGTTGATTACTCAGGAGCACATTGCCAAGGTTCTGGGCTTGGACAATGAAGGAGAAAATGTTGATGATTATGATGAGAAGAGTAAGCACTTGGAAGCCATCAAAAAGGACTTATTTGAGCCTGGCAGTTCAAACAGTGATTTTGGTAAGGCAAAATTCATGAGGCCAAACTTTGGATTTGCATTCAGAGTGTTTCTTGCCTCAATCATTACCAGAGAAGGAGGATATGACACAATTTCAATTCCTTACAGGCATTTCATCTGGTTTATGTACAAGAAGGTCAAGATTAATTTGGCAAAAATACTGTTTGATCATCTGTGCTTGACCATATCTAAAAGAAAAACAAAATCAACCTCAAGCATTCATCATCCAAGGTTGATATATGAGATCATACGCCAAACAAAGCTGGTTGATATCTTGAGCACCAAGGAGAAAATTAGAGTCTTCAATACTGCAAAATTTGATGCTACTGTGCTGGTGAATATGAAAAAGAAAACCAAGGAAGAAATCAAGCAAGCTAAGACCCCTCTGCAAGCTGTGTATGAGGAATACTTCTGGTGTGATGGGTTTTCCCACCATATAGAACATGATAATGATGCTGTGATAAAGAACTTCTTGGAACTAATAAGACTTGACACTGGAATAAGTGTACCCAGGAGTATGGTTGTTGGAGTGCCTAACTGAGACATTTTTAAAGGCCCTAAGGAGATCACCAGGTCAAAAAAAAGCCAAAGCCCATTGAACAAGAGATTGTAGAGGAAGGCTCTCAAGCTCAACCTGAGAATGATGTTGAGCAGATAAACAGTGGTGCTGAAGGTTTGGCCACTGAAGGAAATGAACAAGTACCTGAGGGGCAGTTAGCCAACATTGCTAAAAGGACAGCTACTCAAAAGGAGAAAAGGTCCAAGAAGAGACAAGATAGACCTGCTGATGCTGCTGCTGAAGGAGATCATCATGTCAGAGCTGTCAAAAAGGCAAAGACAGTAGTGTCAAAGAAGAAAGCTGCTGACACATCTAAAGGTAACACTTCTAAGTCTAAAACTGATAGCATTCCTATTGCTCAATCTCCCAAACAATCATCCCCTATAGATTACACCAAGCCTCTTAGTGTAGTTTTACCCTCTCCCCAACCTTCATCATCATCATCATCCTCATCAGAGGCAACTCTCTCAAATTCAAGCATTGACTCTGATGAGTTAATTTCAAAATTGGATAGAATTGAGAGAGAGAAAGCCAAGAAAAAGAAAACCATCAAAAGAACCCCCAAGAAAACCATACCCATCTCTTCTGATGAAGAAGAAGATAATACCATTCATGAACCCTTAAACACTTCTGTTCTTGATCATCTCACCACCCACCTATCTGGTGATGCCTTCACTCATTTTAACAGAAATTCACCTCACCAATCTCCACCTGTGAATACTACTGAACCCCCTGTACAAACAATTCACACACCACCTCCATCTCTTGATGACATAGCACAAGAGAATCCACCCACCTTCACACCTGTTCAGGATGATATTATGACTCATTCTGAACAACCCATTCAATCACCACATTCTTCACATATTCATGACATTGTTGAACAACAACCTTCAACACCTCCACCTGAATTCTCCACCCCTGAACCATCTCCTAAACCCTCTCCAGAACCTATCTATGGCCCACTAAATAAACCTTTAGATGAAGAAGAGCTGACTGAGCTTGCTGAATTTATCTTTAAGGCAGAAGAGCAAATTTTGAAAGATGCCATAGAGATTGATGATGAACCCCCTAACCTAAGCAAAATCCAAAGCATCAATCTTAAGAGAAAGAAACCTGAACCAACCATTCCTTTTGACCCATCCAAACCTCTCTTCAACTCTGCTTCTGAACCCAATCTTGAGCTATTGAATAATGCTATTAGTCTTAGGCTCAAGAGATTTAAACAGATGGATGAAGAAGTTCTTGTCTTTCCTTCTGACATTGATGCTGAAATCAGAAAGATGGAGTACCTGTTTGGTCAATCCTTGAGGATTCTAGGTACTCATCTGAAGAGCAAGATACAAGGTAGGGGAATGGCTACATTAAGAAGTTTGTTTGATATTGCTGAGAAGTCAAATGCTCCTCGTGTCACATTGTATAGTCATGAAGAGGAAATTGCACGTTTGGCAGCTTTGGATGCTGAGATTAAGGAACTAGCAAAGAGTGCATCTGAAACAACTGAGAAGCTACTCCGGGAAGAAGCTGAATATGAAAGAGCTACTGATCAGGCTAGGATAGATGCTGAGATTGAACACAAGAGGCTAGCTGATCAAGAAGCACTTAAGATGTTGGTAGAAAGGGCTAAGCATATTGCTGAGGTTGAGATAAATAAGATAAAGGAGAATCAGGCAGCTCAAGAAGACATTGAGATGTTTGATCTAAATGAACTTGATGCAACCTCTGAGCAGGATAATAATGAGGATACTGACAAGGGTAAGAAGCCCATTATAGAACCCACTCCTCCTCACTCTCCTATAAAGATTGATATAGCTTCTACGTCTTCACCCATACCTCCAGCAGTACAAGATGCACTTGACAACATACGAGCTGATCTTACGAATGAAATTGATGAGTTAAGGATTGACATGCGTAATGACACAAATGCTGCTGTTGAAACACTTAACAAAAGGATGGATGACATGCTAAGCACCCTTTTGAAGGCTATAGCAGATGTTAAGAAACCTTAGCCATATTTTGTGCACTTGGTTTATGTTGTTTTTCTTTATTGGCTCTTGTGTAATATTTGGATAATTTGTTTTAATTCAATATTTTGATATCCATATCTGAGTGCCTGTTCTTGTGTGTTTATTTTACTTAGTTTTCAAAATTAAAATGAATATTCATTGCTTATGTCTGGTATTCATGTGGGTTCTGAACCTAGTGCAAGATGCTGAAGAGCATTTTGAGTTTGTTTTTAACTTATAGAATTAGGATTTTCAAAACCTAAGGTATCCCCCACATTAGTACTCCTGTTTACTCATGATATAGCTTCTTAGTATTATCGCCTGTTTAATAACGGGGCACCAATACCGAATGAGGCGTGTCTGGTAACTGGTTTTCTGACATATATAAATGAATATAAAGTAAACACGCTCAAAGGAACGAAATTAATAGCAGGAGAACTTTATTATTAATATAGAAAAGTTCTTTATTACATAAGATAATGAAGCACTACTTAAACTTAGGCTTAGACTCAGAAGCCTCTGACTCTAGACTCTTAAGTTTCTCCCTAAGAAAAGAGAGCACGTCTTCAGCGGTCTTCTGAATCTCAGCTGGATAATCTTCGTATGTAGCATCATCATCATATGTCCATAAGAACTCTGCCAGATCAGAGCCCAATTCCTCCTCTGATTCTGTTAAAATCAACTCTTGCTTGTTTCGTTCATAGCGCAGCCTGTTTTCTTCGCAGCGCCAGGGCTCTGCTTCCTTCTTGCTCTCTTTCCTTGAGCCTGAAGCATCCTTGGTAACCTGCTTTTCCATTGTATGTTTTTTTTCCTTTAATGTTACTTGATTACTCTGTGTGAGTAAAATGAGAGGAATCATCCCTCTTTATAGTGTCATCAAGCTCTCTTGTCAGGCTGGTATTCAACACAATTCATTTAATGAAGTTAGCTGTCACCACTTTTTGACTTGACTGCATTGATATATGGCGCGTTTGACTGCTTGATTTTCTGTGAATTTTTTTATTGATGCCAAAAGGGGGAGTAAGGATAGCGTTAAAATTGATGTTGATTGATTCTAATTCTGCCCAAAAGATCTGAAACTGTTATGTTTACACATTTGAATCAATTCCTTATCCCTTCTGATTCTTTTTAACTTTGAACTTTACTGAAAGGGGAGAAAATTTAAGAACCTAAAATGAGTTTTCATAGATAATGTAAGAGAAGCTTGCAAACCTCCTCTGAACGTTATTGGACTCTGAGAAGCAAAGCTTACAAACCTATGCTTCTGAAAGTCAAATATGAAAATTTAATTTAAGTTAATGAATTAACTCTTAAACTGTTTTAATTAATTATGGATAAGACTTAGGGGGAGCTTACGAACCTACCCTTATGGATTATCAGACTCGGGGGGAGATTGCAAACCTTTGAAACCTGAAGTCAACATAATTTAATTAAATCAACAACAATTGAATTTTAATGCTTTAGTTTGTCATCATCAAAAAGGGGGAGATTGTTGGAACAAAGTGGGTCTGACATGAACCTCTAATATTTGAAGTGGTTTTGGTGATAACAAAGTATTAAAATTGCAATTAGAATTACTAATGATTATTCTAGTGTGCAGAATTACAACTTAAAACTCGTTCAGAAGCACTATGAATAATAGCAGAGAAGCCAGTTAAACAAGCTCTGAAAGCACATCACTGTTCATCAGAAGCATAAATTTTGCGTGCTGAAGAAAGTGACTCTGGGGATAAAAACAAGGCTCTGAAGGACTCAGAAGCTAAAGTCCTCAAGAAGCTATGACAACAGCACCTGAAGCAAAAGGAATTTACGTCACTCAAGAACTGACAGAATCAGAATCAATGATTGAAGAACAATCTACTTCAAGGCTCTGTCACATCCACATAAAGGAATATTCGTTGGTACAACGTTAACCTTATCCATAAGTGGAGCGCAATTGAGGATCGTACTATTGTACTATTATTACTCAAAATGGATGAGTGATAATTCAAATAGCAAGGTAGTGGAATTAAAGATATTTGCCAAAGAAGGCAACTACAGCTATCACAATTGTACGAGTAAATTCCAGCTGGCACCTTATCTCTCTGCAACGGTCATCATCTTCCTTCAAGTATAAATAGAAGACTCAAATGGAAGAAATGACAACTGTTCCATTACTGCGTTTAAGGCTCTTAAGCATTCTAACATCATTTGTTTAATCTGTCATTCAAAGTCTTAAAGCAATCTGTGTTGTATTTTGTAAACACCTCTGATAGTATATCAAGTGTCCATTAACATTCATTCTTAGATTCTAAGTTTGTTTGTGAAGTCTCTTGTTTAGTGAAACTTGAGCAACTGAGAAGTCTCTTGCAAGAGTGCTTGAGCAAGTTGTAATCTTGAATAGATTATATTGGAAATCTCTTGTTAGTAACAAGGGGACTGGACGTACTCTCAAGTTGTGAGGGGAACCAGGATAAATCTTTGTGTCTTTCTTTCTTTCTCAGCACCCTTTACCTTATTTGTGTTATTATCCACTGCAAACTAGTTTTAAGTTAAAAAAGTTTTAAATTTCTAAAACACAATTCAACCCCCCATTCTTGTGTTTTTCCACCTTCACAATTAACCGTTGTTTAAGAGATTTCGAATTGTTAATTGACAATTCTAGGGTTAAAGTGCCAAAACCTCAATTGATCATGAAAAACCTAAGAGATTAGGGAGTCATGATCAAGGGAGAGGATTATCCACTGACTACGGTCTGGCAAGTGTAACAGTCTGTCGTCGAGTAATACTTCACACTCTACGTGTCTAGAATGAGTTCGTATCCATAGGGATCGTGCCGCAGCTTCACTAGTGTTATTTAAGTTCGTATAGTTGCATTCGCTTTGGGTTTTTGGAAAAGGTTTTTATAAAAATAAGCGTAATGCTATGCAGAAATATAAATATAATTAGATTCAAGAAATATAGAGGCTGGGTATGGTGGTTGGACTTACTCCCTTCTTCATATTGCATGATCGATGTATAACATAGTTACTTAGATTATTGTTCGGCGGTGACTTTTCCTTGTTGTAGTAATACCTTACTATTACACTATGTATATTAAAGTTTCCCTACATTATTAACTAAGGTACCTACGAGAGCCTAACCTCGCTGGGTCACATACCCTAATTACTAAGTGAGTTGTTTAGTATACATGCACTATTATCTTCACCCATCCAATTCCTCTAGGTCCTAGTATCGGGCTATTCATCTTCTAGGTGCTCAGATCACACCTAGTGCATTATTCCTCCTCTAACCGCTCAATTCACGACTAGTTCAGGACGTTACCGTCTATATACACCTAGCATTATTTACTACGAGTTCCGGACCATATTAAGTCAAAACCTAATATCAATCCTATGGGCGCTCCCGGTTATCCGGCCAGATTACGAGATACGTTATTAAAGTGCGCGAAATTAAATAACAAACATAATACTAAATAACGATTTATTATAACTTGGGACTCAATCACAGACTCCAAATATTCATTGGGGAGTTCATCTTCTCCACGACAACCTAAGGCAGCTATTACAAAAGACTACATATTTAAATTACAATAAAGAAATTATAACCTAAACATAAAAGCCTAAAGAAAACATATCTTGCTGAATTAGTGTTCCCGTAAGGGGAGAAAACTATGCCCAATTGTTAGCCTGTATTTTCGACAGGCATTAATGAATTGGAATAAGATGTTGAAATCTCATTTAATGAGTATTATTGCCTTGTAATATTTTCTTGGAAAACGATTCTGGCAATAAATCAAGAGAAAATCAAGGCATTTGACATCAAAGACTTTTAATGTGCAAAGTTAATTGTCAAAGCCTAGAGTTCTGTCGGATTCGACAGAACGATTGTTGTCTGAATAAGCTTGTCGAGTTCGACAGAACCATGTTTATCTAAATGAACATGCTGGTTCGACATTACTCTAATTGTCGAAAATATTATATATATATATATGTGTGAATATATGTATTTGTTTGGTTGTCTAACGTACTATGCAGAACGAAAGAAGCGTACTCTGGACTTAGCAAAATATTCAAAAAGGAGTAACGTTTGAAGGGTTCGCCAGGTGTCAAAGGGAATTCAAATTGTCAAGACACGTGGAGCATAGTTAGACGTATTGTAGGTTTATAGCAGTTATGTTAGTTTGTCTATAAATACAAGTTTCTCATAGAAGAAACGGGTTCACAATTCACATGCAAATTCCTAGAATATTCAGAGTACCCATGTCAACGAGCGAAATGAATGCCAAAAGGAACATGTACGAATCTGTGTAACCAATCTTTGTAAACATTTTTACATTGTCAAATGCAATTTACTTTTCAAGTACTGATTACTTGCTTTCCTTTAAAATTTGTCATTTAAGCTTTCTGCAAATTTAAAGCTTTTCTGCAACTTTAAACATTCTGCAATTTATTTCATTGCATGTTTTACTTTTCAAAGTCTTTTCTTTAAACTTTATTTGCAATTCATTTACAAGTTTTCTGTAAATTTAACTTTGAAGCATTTTACCTTTAAAACAAACCATTTGACTGCGTCAAATGCTTTTACTTTCATTCAAATTGTCCGATTTAACCCAAAGATATGAATATGTTTTCATCATCTTCCACACAATCCATATGTCCCGAGATTTACTAGTTGATCTCTCTTGTAATAATTAAACTAGCGGTTGTTTACTAAAAATCGGGGTAAACAAATTGGCACGCCCGGTGGGACCTCTGGATTGTGTAAATTTTACTTAGTGAATTTTTGAAAATTTTTCATACAAAATTTGTTGTTTGGTGTTTGTGCTTTGATTGTGTCTGTATTTGTATATGCATTTGAGAAGTGGTAAATCTCTTCCAGTATTTTCAAACATACCAAAGCGTCCTCGTTCCAGAATGGTGAGACCACCAAACAATCCTAATCCTAATAATATTAATAATAATAATAATAATGGGGCAGAAACCAATCCTGTTCTGAATCCGACAGGACCACCAAATCAACCAGTAACTGGCAATCCTGGCGCCAATCCTACTGGCGGATCAACAAATCCTGCCCTAAACTTTACAACTTCTGAAAGTATCCCAAGCAATAATCCTAATGGTGGGGGTACAAATCCTGTGATAAGTTCTGGAACCATTGGCGCAAGTGCCAGTGGATCAACAATGTCTGCCACTACGTCGAGTATGGCAGGAGGGTTTGTCCCTCCAAATACGAATGGTGCAATGATGACACAAATGAATGTATCATCCATGCCAACGAATATATCACACATGCATGGGTACACAGACGGTAGTCAAATTGGTGGAACTTCGTCGAGACCTCCTTGGTTGCCTAGAAACCCACAATTTGGGATGCCAACGACAACGATGGCAAGCCTGTATAATTGGCCTTCTGTAGAAAGTTCTCCCTCGTCTTCTGCGATGGGAAATAGGGGAAATTCTCTGAACTTGACTAATAATTCTATGAATGTACTTAGGCAACAAATGGACGAAAGTAACCATGATATGGTGAACGCGTTGACCCAACAGATTGGCACAATCTTTAATCCTGTGTTACAAACAGCCAATGACAATTATTTATTGTTAGCCAATCAAATGGGAAGGATGGCAGACTTTTTTGGTGCCCCTGATGCTCCAAATAATCAAAGAATTCCCCGTGTAAACCCGGAGATTCAAACAGGAGTCCAAGCCCAACCAGTGCACATCGAGAGAGAACAACAAGAACCAGAAGTAGTTTTGGTTAATAGAAACCAAGATGCTGATAATGTTCTTAGGCAAGTTCGACAAGAAAATGTTGCAGGGCAAAATAACTTGGCCAATTTAGTAGAAAATATTTTGGCCCAAAATGGTTTGAATACAGGGTTGCATAGACCAAATTTTGTGTCACCCTTGTCTGAATATGTATTACAGGCAGAATTGCCAAGGGGATGGAAGATTCCCAAATTCACAAAATTTGCTGGTGATACTAATGAATCTACTGTCGAACATATTGCCAGATATTTGGCAGAGGCAGGGAATTTGGCAAATAATGAAGATTTAAAAATGAAATTTTTTCCCAATTCCCTCACTAAAAATGCCTTTACGTGGTTTACCACGCTTCCCCCTCATTCAATTCATACCTGGACTCAATTAGAAAGGCTATTTCATGAACAATTTTACATGGGACAATCTAGGATTAGTCTCAAAGAATTAGCCAGTATGAAGCGCAAAACCTCAGAAGCCATTGATGACTATCTGAACAGGTTTCGCCTCCTTAAGGCAAGGTGCTTTACTCAAGTGCCTGAACATGAATTGGTTGAGATGGCTGCTGGTGGCCTCGACTATTCCATTA
This sequence comes from Trifolium repens, assembly GCA_030408175.1. Taxonomy (NCBI): domain Eukaryota; kingdom Viridiplantae; phylum Streptophyta; class Magnoliopsida; order Fabales; family Fabaceae; genus Trifolium; species Trifolium repens. Next base: position 38,509,293 of record CP125842.1, on the reverse strand, counting down.
GGAAAAAGCTAGATACTCAACATTTGAGAGACATGGCCCAATTAGCAGATCGTGTTCGACAGGTCGAACGCCTCAGGGCTGAAAAAGTCAGAAATTCTAAGTTCCACAAAAAAGAAAAAGTGGCATACATAGACACTTATGAAAGTGAAAATGAGTTCGACGATGATCAAGAGTACATGGAAAACAATGAGGTTAATATTGCTGAATTGAAACCGGGACCTCCCTATACTTGTAAAATGTTAAGACCATCAAATGGGAAAAATCCCGTCGAACCAAAAAATGATAGATTTGTTTCTAAGACATACACTTTTGACATTACTAAGTGTGATGAAATTTTTGACTTATTGGTTGCTGAGGGCCAAATAATTGTACCAAAGGGTTTGAAAATTCCACCTTTGGAACAACGTAATAAAAGAGGTTTTTGTAAATACCATAATTTCTTGGGTCATAAAACCTCACAATGTGTTCTTTTCAGGGATCTGGTCCAGAAAGCCCTACAGGAGGGAAGACTCAAATTTGGCGAAAAGCCAAAATCCAAACAGCAGGTGGACGAGAATCCATTGCAGATTGCTGATGCTGCTTACACAGAGCCTTTTGAGTGCCTGATGATAGAAGCATTGAACCTCACTGAAGGGGGGCAATTAATCTCCATTCCTGAGGGGGAGTACGAAAACAAAGTGGAAGAGGTGTATCCACAAGCAGGGGAGACTTTATTGGATTTCCTTCAACGCTGCAAAGAAAATGATGGCGAAGCTACATTATGTCCTCATTGTAGTGCCATGTTCGACAAGAAGGCTGCTGCAGGCCTCAACAAGTTTCTGCCTCATAGTCAAAACAGAAACAATTGGCCAAATCAAAAGCCAACTTATTCCAATATTCTGAATAGCCAGCAGGCACCTGTACACCAGAGGTTGGGACCACAAAAATCATTTGTCCCCTCAAACAGGACACCTGTCAACCAATGGGTTCATGGAAGAAGCATGGACTATGGTCAAAGGAATATGGAGAGAGGGAACTCCAGTAACAGAAATCCCAAAAAAGATCCTGAGTCAAGGAAATATGATTACAGGAATAATTACAAAGGGAAAAATCCCATGACAAGGTCCCAATGGCGTAGATACCAACGCCAGAAAAAAGTGGCTGCTCAACAATCCCCATTAACTACTGATGGTAATGGAAGAAGGCCTTTGGAATTGGCAAAGAAGCCAATGAAAGAAAGGTTAGGCGAATCGAAAATAGAGTCTTCAGTTGCTGATAATGTCGAAGATGACCACATGGAAGCAGATGACTTTTTGGATTCTGAGCCTGATCTCGACATAATCGTCAATGTTGTGTCAATCTTACCAAGGGAATTCGACGTTTGCTCTGAAGTGACAGATGACGAAGAGGAATCTGGAATGCAAATGGCCCTTCATAGGCCAGTATGTTACTATGTGACGAGCAATGGTGCTCTAGAAGATCAAATGGCTACATTTGAAAGGCCAGATGAAGGCATGAAGAGTCATTTGAAGCCTCTCTTCATACAGGCTAAAGTGAACAATGTGGGGATCAACAAAGTGCTAATTGATGGTGGTGCTGCTGTTAATCTCATGCCAGAATTTTTGCTCAGAAAGATTGGCAAATCTTTGGTGGATCTTCATCCTCACAACATAGTTCTTTCAAACTATGAGGGTGAAACTGGTTTCTCTTTGGGAGCAATCCAGTTAGAAGTGGTTGTTGGAAGCACTGTAAGGCCAACCTTGTTCTTGGTTGTGGCCTCTAAGGCAAATTACAATCTACTTCTAGGTCGAGAGTGGATTCATGGAGTAGGGGCAGTTCCTTCTACCCTACACCAACGCCTCATTATCTGGCGAGAGGATGGAATAGTGGAAAATATTGAAGCAGATCAAAGCTACTTCAAAACTGAAGTCCATCATTTGACAAAGCACTCCTTCGACAAGAAATTGGCAACAATTTCACCATGCACTGAGAAAGACTTTGCATATCGTCTAGCAAGAAATGGTCACCATGCAATCAAACTGGATCCCACACATGGTTTCTTGTGGGAGAGAGAGGATGGAAACAGCGAGGATGGCGAGTATGAAAGCCACAGATGCCCAACTGGTTGGGATGTCAAAGAAAACTACTATGTCTGAGTCCCAAACTTGGGCAAGGATTACGGCCTACATGGCTGAAAACAGAATCAAGATGGCTTTGGAAGCCAATTCATTTTCAGAAAATATGGCTGATATAGCCAATGGTGAAAAGATTGGCAAACAAGAGCCAGAATTGCAAAAACTGGACTGCATCTATGACGACGAACCCTTAGGATTTGAAAAAGATCCAATTAGTCAAAGTCATAAGATGCAAGCACAGGATCCTTTGCAAGAAATTGACCTTGGAGATGGTCTGATGAAAAGACCAACATATATTAGTGCAAACATTCCTCCAGATCTGAAGGCGAAAGTGGTGCAACTTCTAGTGGAATACAAAGATTGTTTTGCTTGGGATTACAATGAAATGCCAGGTTTGAGCAGAAAATTGGTGGAACATGAACTTCCAGTTCGACCAGACAAAAAACCAGTAAAACAATTGCCTAGAAGGTTTGCACCAGAAATTATGTCAAAGATCAAGGAAGAAATTGAGAGGCTGCTGAGGAGCAAATTCATCAGAACAGCAAGGTATGTCGAATGGTTAGCGAATATAGTGCCTGTGATTAAGAAAAATGGTTCTCTTAGAGTATGTATAGACTTTAGAGATTTGAATAATGCTACACCAAAAGACGAATATCCTATGCCTGTAGCAGAAATGCTAATTGATTCAGCAGCAGGATTTGAATATTTAAGTATGCTAGATGGTTATTCTGGCTACAACCAAATTTTCATTGCTGAAAATGATGTACCCAAAACTGCTTTTAGATGCCCAGGGGCATTAGGCACGTATGAATGGGTAGTGATGCCCTTCGGTTTGAAAAATGCTGGGGCCACTTATCAAAGAGCAATGAATCTAATTTTCCATGAGTACATAGACACTTTTATGCAAGTGTATATTGACGACATAGTTGTCAAATCCTCGTCAAAGGTTGATCATTTAGATCATTTGAAAAAGTCTTTTGAAAAGATGAGGAAATATGGATTAAAAATGAATCCATTAAAGTGTGCTTTTTGTGTTAATGCAGGAGATTTCCTTGGGTTTGTTGTGCACAAAAAGGGCATTGAAATAAATCAAAACAAAACGAAGGCTATCATGGAGACAAAATCTCCAACTACTAAAAAGCAACTTCAGTCCCTACTTGGGAAGATCAATTTCTTGAGGAGATTCATCTCAAATTTAAGTGGTAAAGCTCAGCCTTTCTCGCCACTACTTCGTCTCAAGAAAGAAGATATTTTCACTTGGGGGCAAGATCAACAACGAGCGTTTGACGAAATCAAGAGTTATTTGTCGAAGCCACCAATGTTGATACCTCCAATAAGGAACAAGTTCATGAAGTTGTATATATCAGCATCAGATTCGACACTGGGTAGTATGCTTGCCCAGGAAGATGAAAATGGTGAAGAAAAAGCCATCTATTACTTAAGTAGGGTATTAAATGATGCTGAAACTAGATATAGTAGTATTGAAAAACTATGCTTATGTTTGTATTTCTCTTGTATAAAACTCAAGCATTATATAAAGCCTGTTGATGTTTTTGTTTATTCTCACTGTGATATCATTAAGCATATGTTGTCTAAACCAATTTTGCATAGTCGAATTGGAAAATGGGCCTTAGCCTTAACAGAGTATTCATTAACATATAAACCTCTAAAGGCAGTCAAAGGCCAAATTGTAGCTGATTTTATAGCAGATCATTCTGTAATAGAAACTCCACAAAATTATGTAGAATCACGACCCTGGAAATTGTATTTTGATGGTTCTAAACATAAACATGGAGTTGGAATTGGGATTCTAATTATTTCCCCTTCCAAAATACCCACTAAGTTCAAATATAAAATTAATGGATTCTGCTCAAATAATGAAGCAGAGTATGAAGCTTTAATAGCAGGCTTAGAAATTTTATTGGACTTGGGGGCAAAAAATATCCTGATCAGAGGTGATTCAGAACTGGTTTTGAAACAATTGACAAAAGAATACAAGTGTATAAAAGAACACTTGATGAAATATTTTGTCATAGCAATTTCTTTGTTAAAACGTTTCGACCAAGTCACCATTGAACATGTGCCTCGTATAGAAAATCAAGAAGCCAATGATTTGGCTCAAATAGCTTCTGGTTACAAAATTTCCAATGAGAAATTGGTGGAGTTGATTGAAATCAAAGATAAAATCATTATTGATCAACCTGCTACTTTGGAATTGTCAATGCCAAAACTTGTGGGGGCAGATGTACCACAAGACAATGGTCAATATGACGACCTTGACGAAAATTCAGAAATTTTTGAAATTTTTGCCATTGACAATTTAGCTGATACTGATTGGAGAAAACCACTTGTCGAGTATCTGCGAGATCCAAACGGAACGACAATTAGAAAGATAAAATACAGAGCCTTAAGTTATGTCATCATTGGGAATGAACTAATGAAAAAGACACCTGAGGGAGTTTTGCTAAAATGTTTAAGTGAAACTGAAGCCTATTTGGCTATATCTGATGTGCATAGTGGCACATGTGGATCCCATCAGGCAGGCCATAAAATGAAATGGTTACTGTTTCGACAAGGTGTGTACTGGCCAACAATGCTAAAAGATTGTATAGAGTTTGCTAAAGGTTGTCAAGAGTGCCAAAAACATTCAGGCATACAACACGTACCTGCAAGTGAACTTCATTCAATAGTAAAACCTTGGCCTTTTAGAGGATGGGCTTTAGATTTAATTGGTGAAATTAAACCAAGTTCGTCCAAAAACCAACGCTATATTCTAGTTGGTATAGATTATTTTACCAAATGGATAGAAGCAATTCCATTACCAAATGTTGACCAAGAAGCAGTGATTAGTTTTATACAAAGTCACATTATTTATAGATTTGGTATACCTGAGTCTATTACTACGGATCAAGGTTCAGTTTTCACTGGACGAAAAATGGTCGAGTTTGCTCAACAAACTGGTTTTAAATTGTTAACTTCTACACCATATTATGCACAAGCAAATGGTCAAGTGGAAGCTGCTAATAAGATCATTATTGGTCTGATTAAAAAGCATATTGCCCAAAAACCTAGAAATTGGAACAAGACTCTAGATCAAGTCTTATGGGCGTGTAGGAATTCGCCAAAGGAATCAACTAATACCACACCTTTTCGTCTAACATATGGACATGATGCTGTCTTGCCAGTCGAAATACACTTACAATCAGTTAGAGTTCAAAGACAGGCAGAAATTCCAAGAAATCATTATTGGGATATGATGTTGGATGAATTAGTTGATTTAGATGAAGAGAGAGTCAAAGCTTTAGAGATGTTGATTCGACAGAAAGAAAGAGTCACTAAAGCTTATAATAAAAAGGTTAAGTCCAAAACCTTTAGTGTTGGAAACCTGGTTTGGAAAGTCATTTTGCCAATGGATAAAAAAGACAGAGTCTTAGGAAAGTGGTCACCACATTGGGAAGGACCATTCAAAGTTGTTCAAGTTTATTCTAATGGTGCGTATGAAATTGAGGAGTTAACTCCTGAGAAACGTACTTTGGGTATAAATGGGAAATATTTGAAAAAATATAAACCTGCTCTACTCGAAGTAAAAATAAGCGCAGAATAAGAATCAAACAGGAAAAAACAAAATGGCAAATAACAAGAATTGGCCATAACTCGAGAGTAGAAGAATAATATTGTTTTATTGCAATGGGAGAATTCTTAGTACATCATGAGAAAAACAACATTATTTAGGCTGAGCCTTAGGCTTAGAAACCTCTGACTCCACCTTCTTCATGGTACCCCTATAAAGGGCTATTGCTATATCAGCAAGTTCCTGAACTACTGGTGGGTATTCATCCAATCTTTCCTCATGTGTCCATAGAAACTCCTCCAGGTCGGAGCCTAGTTCTTCTTCTTCTGACTCTGTCAAAATGAGTTCCTCTTTGTTCCTCTCATAGCGTAGCCTATTTTCCTCGCAACGCCATGGTTCTGCACCCTTTTTGTTCTTCTCTTTGGAGCATGAGGCATCTTTAGTGTTGGGTTTTTCCATGGTTCGATTCTTTGTTAAGGATTACTCAATCACTCTTGATGAGTAAAAATGAAGAAAAACACCTCCTTTTATAGCGCTATCAAGTCTTATGGGTCAACCTAACCATTAATGCAATTCATTTAACAAAGTTTCGCTGTTGCCACCCTTTGACTTGACTGCCTCGTTTGGCGTTCTTTGACTGCTCAGGTTTTCGTGTTGTTAAAAATACCAAAAGAATTCAAAGGTTCAAAACATTACCATTGAATGACGTTGGTAAAAAATAAATGGTCAATACGTGAAAAGTATAAACCAGCGTTGCAAGAAATAAAAAATCAACAAAGAATAAAGCATGACAAAATATTGGTGATCACAAGGTTGTTCGCCACAAAACGGGCATTGTCGAATTACAAACCAAAAACTTGATAAAATTGTTCAAAAGTGAAATGAAACTAAGGACAAAAAATCAAATTATTACAAGTCTAAAACTTTGTTTTCAAATCTTCATACAAGCTCTTGAATGAAGCAACTTCCTTGTCGAGAACTTTACTCGACTCCATCAAGTTCTGAATTTCTTCTTCCACTGCCGCTGAAGCACTAAAGGCTTTGATGCCTTCATTAGCCTCCTTGTCAATCCAGGCTTTAACAGCAGTAGTAAGATTAGCTTTAGCCTCGTCACGCTTTGTTTTCTCTGCTGCAATCTTGGCATTCAGACTTTGAATTTTTAGATTCAAATCTGCAACTTCATTCTCCCAGGCAGTGATGTTGTCATTGTATCCAATGAGCTCCGCATTCGACTCGATGTCCTTCTCCAAACGTTCGACATTGGCTTGGGCAGTGTTAGCCTTCTCGACTAATGCAGCGTGAGCATGGGTTTGAGCCTCCAGCTTCATGGCATTCGTTGTTCTCCTTTGTATGGCCTGAGTAAAACCATCAATGAGGTTTTCAAGCTGGATGGCTTTGCTTAAGGTAATACCATCCGTCAAAGGATTGTGAAGCTTTTTCAGGAAGCCCAAGTGAGAAAACGCACTACTAGGGTTTGCCTCAATCAGAGTAAAAACATCTTGGTTAATATAGTCTGTGTGCAACTTGAGGAGCAAAGAGTCCTGCCTCACCGTCGAACTGATATCAGTATCAGAAGCAGTCGAGCTGCTGTGTTGAGAGGCGCCTTTGCTTCGTTCTTTGCTTCCTTTGCTTGACAAAAGCATTTTGAGTGCTGCAGCAGGATCAGTTTCTTTCATAGCAATAAACTGCATTTCTGAGATTCCAATATCAGCAGATAACTTTGATGTCGAGGAAACAGGAAGAATGTCAGAGCCTCCTTCAGTGGCTTCAGGCATAATGTCGTCGTCAGCGTCAGTCTCCATCTCGACATCAGTGTTTTCTGATGAGTGGGTAGATTCAGTAAGTGATGCAGTTATGGTTTTCTCAGGATCAGGATCAGTGGTGCGAGTGTCTTCGTTCTCTTGGCTTTGACTTGTTCCGGTTAAATCGACCTCGACGCGATTGGTGCCAACGTCTTGGGTCGAACCTTCATCATTGTTAACTGGTGCAGTGGTTTGGTCTTCATTATCACCCTGTTAGAAATAACATGAGTTAGGGTCAAGAAACCATAAAAGATTGCGTATATGTCGAAGTCTGAAAGATAAAGACTTTACCTGAGTGCCAGGGTCTTGCAAATTTGGGTTTATTTTCTCAAGAATAGGACCCTCAGTCGAAGGAGTTTCGACATGGGTGCTTGGTTGATCTTCGACAGGAGGATCAGAGACTGAGTTGTCAGTCTCCTTCTCTATCCCTGCAGAAGGATTGGATTTGCTTATAACTTTCTTCTTCTTCTTCTTTTCAGTCTTCTTCTTGGGATTTGGGGGCATGCTTGCCTCGCTAGTTTCGACACCAGCCTTTCTTTTATCTCTTTGGCTCTCTCCACTAGGGGTAGCAATGGTTGGATTAACATTACCAGCAGACTGAAAAGGAAATAGATATTTGTTAAGACAAGATTGTAGTTGAAACTAAGCAAAACTTAAGAAAGTTATCGAAACACTTACTGATGGTTCTTGAATGGTAAGAGCTTTCTGTTTCTTTTGCTTGATAGGCCCTTCAGCCTCACTTGACGCCATCAAGTTCCTTTTGCGAACCTGCAATTTAAAGTCGAAGCAATTAGAAATATGGTTTTGAAAACTAAGGAGAAAATAATGCTAAGTTAAGAAACCAATGTTAGGACTTAATACCTTGGCCCCAGTGTTGGGAAGTGTTTTCTTCTGAGTTGCACCAGGAGTAGTGGTGTCTGTCGAAGTGGTAGCGCCCTTGGCTTTGGAAGCACCTAATGTCGAAACATGAAAACGACTTACATCAGTAAAAGGGTTCAAAAGGAACAAACACTTTGAGAAATCACATTCATTTTTAGTGATTCAAAATTACCTTTGCCTTTGGGAGTCCTTTGCTGGAGTGCTGCGAACCCCGTTTCTATTGCTTGCAGGAGCACTTCATCGCTGTTCTTAGCACACCTCTCATAGTGCAAACTCCACCAGGTGGCAAACTCAAAAGTACATAAATGGTGGATGGCGAAGGCAATAGGTGTCAGCCTGTAGGGTTTTCTTGCTTCAATAACCTTCAAGCGCCGTTCAAAGAACTCGACAGACATTCCAGAGTTGCCCAAAACAATATCATCTTTGTTTTTGAACAAACTCTTTGGCCTGAACTGACTTAGGCCAAACTGGCGAGCAACTAGGTTAGGTTGGTATCCGACCAGACCTACGAATCTTCTTTCTACTCCTAACCTGGAAGATAGGATTGTAGGACTCAAAAACCAGGACCAAACATTGTTTGTATCCTCTTCTTCATCTGGGTTGGTCGCAGGAAATGGCCTTTTAAACCAAGCAGGCCCAACAGTCCTTTTCACAAAGGGAGTATTTTGGTGCTTAAACTCGTCGAACTCCAGGAGTGTCTTGAAGTAATGGAGGAAGAGGTCTTTGGTCGACAAGTTTGTTTCCCTATACCTCAGCAAGGCCAACCTAGTGCCTTCTATTTGTCGAGCTTCGACCGAAGGTTCCAGGTAAGAAGGGAGGAAAAGTTTGAAGTTTGATTCAAATGTGGCATTCAGCCACAACTGCAAGAGCCAAATGGGTCCAGAGAAAGTAAGCGGTGATCCTTTTTCAACTTTTTTGAGCATATCATTAGCTTGCCCCAAAGAGTCATAGAGACAAGCTAAGATGAGCCTTCCCAAAGCTACATCCTGTCCTTGATGAAGCATAATGGCGAGAGGGACAAGCCTCTTTACCACTTGAAGTGAACCAGTGCAGAAGACAAAGTGTGATAGCCAGTACGTCAGAAAAGCAATGTGTTCCTCATGAGAAACCTCAACACTGCTAAGATCATGAAAAGTTTCAATATATTTTGAGTAGGAGAGTGTTTTGAAATCAAATTGATGGTTTGGAGTGGTGTATTTGGGGTCATAAGTGGGTCCTGTTGGTCGAAGACCAGTGATGGCAGCCACGTCGAAAAGGGTTGGGGTCATCATTCCTGCCTTTAAGTGGAAAGTGTTAGTAGAATTTTCCCAAAAGTGAAGGGCAGCTATTAACATCTCTGCATTATATTTGGGTCCCTCTCTCGACAGCTGGATCAGGTCGAATATACCACGCTCTTTCCATGAAGTGGCATATTCCTTCTCAACCTTGTTAAGCCATGGTAAATAACTATCACTGACTACAGGTGCAGATCTAAAGGCTCTATAGCCTGTCTCAAAAAAGGTCATGTCGAAGACAGTGTTGACAAATATTTTGGGCTCACAAGTAACATTGAGAGGGAAAATGCTACTTACATCCTCATTAAAGTTGTCGGATGAAGGAAGAGGTCCTGCAAAGGCAAGAGTTCGACCTCTGAGCTTGTGAGGAATCATCAACTCCTCTCCCCATATAGTGTCTTCGACAGAAGTCATATCTGGCTCCGACACAAAGGTTGAACCATCAACGATGATGGGTTCTGCATCATCAACAGCGTAGATTGTCACGTTTCTGGAGGAAGAAGATGAAGCAGCCATTGTTGTTCTTGGTGTTCTTGGTGTTCTTGATTTGGTGATGAAGATGGACAGTTCACAGTGAACAAAAGCTAAAACCACCAGATTTAACTCGTTTCTTACTCAAATCCCAGAAAAGAAACGGTGATGATGAACGAAATCACTGGACGATCTTAACTGCTGGTTTAGATTTCTCAGAAACGCAAGAACAATGCACGATTTGAGGATCGATTGATGTTGTTTCAAAGGAATGCGTATGGTTCTGTTTCTAGAGAGAAAGTGAAGAGTTTGGGTTTTCAGAAAAATGAAAGTGGTGGAATACGTTTTCTATTTATAGGCACTGCATCTTGCATGTATCTAGTAACTGAAACATCACCACTCTTCCATCTTAGCCACTTATATTCTGCCACGTGTCCCACTACAAAGCTATAAAGTTGGTAATCATGGTTTGTGGGGATTGAGGTGACGGTTATAAATTTTGTCATGATTGACAATATTTTGATTTGACGTTTGCGCCGTCTTTGGTAAACGTGCAGACTTGAAAAGGTGAATATCTTCAAAAATGCCCTTTCTTCCCTTTTGTCTCTGACGTGTAGTCGAATTGGCATTTTTGAGGGGGCAATTTGTTAGCCTGTATTTTCGACAGGCATTAATGAATTGGAATAAGATGTTGAAATCTCATTTAATGAGTATTATTGCCTTGTAATATTTTCTTGGAAAACGATTCTGGCAATAAATCAAGAGAAAATCAAGGCATTTGACATCAAAGACTTTTAATGTGCAAAGTTAATTGTCAAAGCCTAGAGTTCTGTCGGATTCGACAGAACGATTGTTGTCTGAATAAGCTTGTCGAGTTCGACAGAACCATGTTTATCTAAATGAACATGCTGGTTCGACATTACTCTAATTGTCGAAAATATTATATATATATATATATATGTGTGAATATATGTATTTGTTTGGTTGTCTAACGTACTATGCAGAACGAAAGAAGCGTACTCTGGACTTAGCAAAATATTCAAAAAGGAGTAACGTTTGAAGGGTTCGCCAGGTGTCAAAGGGAATTCAAATTGTCAAGACACGTGGAGCATAGTTAGACGTATTGTAGGTTTATAGCAGTTATGTTAGTTTGTCTATAAATACAAGTTTCTCATAGAAGAAACGGGTTCACAATTCACATGCAAATTCCTAGAATATTCAGAGTACCCATGTCAACGAGCGAAATGAATGCCAAAAGGAACATGTACGAATCTGTGTAACCAATCTTTGTAAACATTTTTACATTGTCAAATGCAATTTACTTTTCAAGTACTGATTACTTGCTTTCCTTTAAAATTTGTCATTTAAGCTTTCTGCAAATTTAAAGCTTTTCTGCAACTTTAAACATTCTGCAATTTATTTCATTGCATGTTTTACTTTTCAAAGTCTTTTCTTTAAACTTTATTTGCAATTCATTTACAAGTTTTCTGTAAATTTAACTTTGAAGCATTTTACCTTTAAAACAAACCATTTGACTGCGTCAAATGCTTTTACTTTCATTCAAATTGTCCGATTTAACCCAAAGATATGAATATGTTTTCATCATCTTCCACACAATCCATATGTCCCGAGATTTACTAGTTGATCTCTCTTGTAATAATTAAACTAGCGGTTGTTTACTAAAAATCGGGGTAAACACCAATAGAGCTCCTTTGAACCTCTCCTTATAGTAGAGAGTGTTCTACTATTTCTGAATGATTTAAACAATAACAGGGAGGCTCTATTTATAGTTTTCGTAATGGGCCTCAGCAAGGCATCGTGCTGTGATGGATCCATCGCAGTACGATGTGAAGATTCAGTTCAATTTTATAACTGATCCTGTACATTTCATCAGCTTGGGCTCCAATTTACTCCATCGTGCTACGATATACCCCATCGTGCTGCGATGATTTGCTCATTTTCTTCACTTTTTGGGTTTTTTCTTGACTTTTGGCATCTAGGACCTTGTCTTGATGCTTTTGGCATCTAAGATCGTTAGAAAAATAAGAGATAAATAAAGATGATAGGAATTTCACAACCTTGCTTGTATTTCAGCAATGGTACCGCTGATTTCTTACCGCAGCGATCATGCTTAGTCCTGCTAGGCTCAGGAGACGTCAATAGTAGCAAATCGAACAAATTCTCGCAAGAGTCCATGTTCAACTTTTACTCTCTCTCAGATTTGTATTTTTCGCTTATAATTGAAAGGGTTATCTCTCAATCATCGTACAACCTGCCATTTTACCATAGGCTTGCAAGAACTCTAAGCAACCGGTCAAAATTTAATATTCATGCATTATTGGAGGTCTTTTCAGGGTTATAACGTGGCTTAGGTCAAGGTAGGACATTTTTGGGAATAGTAGGCAAAACATTGGAGTTAAGTTATACTATTGTTGTTCCTTTTTGTGTACGCAACCTTTGTTCCTTATGGTGCCTTTTTTTGTTGGTATCGGAGATTAAGAACCAGATGTGTCTTTTCTATCACTTTTTTTGACCTTTGGCTCTTTTCTTTTGCCCTTTGGCTCTTTTCTTTTTCATTCATTTTTTTTAAAGAAACTGTTTTTTTAGGGAATTTTTGATGTTTCCCGTCTCTTTTTCATTAATTTTTTTCTTTTTGTAGTGATAGTTCTCCGTACACCCACCCCAAACTTAGATGTTGGTAGTTCCATGAGCAACCCCAAACTTATTTTGTTGCCAAGACTTTGAGAACTATTACCTTAACTCCAAAGAGGGTAATTTCATTGTTTTTCTGGTCTATAGGCTTGTATCGTGGTTTGTCACCGAAGCAAAAGGGATATTATTTTTTTTACGGCTCAAAATTGGCTAGCAAAGGATATAATAATAATAAGGGTGGCTTGAAAAGGCTCTGGGTTATAACAAACAATTGCCTCAATTCATATAATATTAAATTAACCAGTCAGCAGAGAATTAGAGCAAGTTCTAGAAAATAAACAAGTGCACGGTACTCTCATAGTAATTCGAAAGAAAGTGGTAATACTGTTTGGAAATATTTGGCTCAAATCCTCACATGACTTAGGTATCTGAAAGTTGAACACTTGTCTCACAGACACCAGCTTCATCACTCGTCTCTCTGTCTCCCGAACTTCGCACTTCGGAGCAATCACCTATGTTTTTTTTTTGTGTGAAGGTGTGAAATTCGGCTCATCAAGATTTATAACTTACTTCCCCGCAATCTTACCTATAACAGTTTATCATACATTAGATAATAAACAGCAAACAGTTATTTAATTTTTTGTAAGTTTGGAAAAAAGTGTTGTTTACAAATGAAGATGACATGCAGAATTCTAGGCATACTTTATTGAATTTAAAAACAATACTGAATTGAAAAAAATACTGATTTGAAATACTGAAATATAAATACTTATCCTTAGGTTGCCTCCCAAGTAGCGCTTGTTTAGCCTCTCATTAGCTTGAGGCATTTCCTCCATTACAGAGGATAGGTTCGCATGTTTCTCTCTTCTGTAGGAGCTTTCGCCTTAGCTCCTTCCTCTTTCTTGTTGCTTCTATCATACTTCTCTGGGTCCTGTAGTTCTTTGAAGGTGGCATAGCAGAGTCGTCCATAATCATCTGAAGATGTTGTTTTTATAACGGACTTCCATTTGCCTCTTGGTGGATGTTTCTTCTTTTGTTCTTTATCAGCTTTGACCCTGTTGTTCTTTCTTTCTTCAGCAGCAGGCTTCTTCAGAGGTGGCGTATTAACCCCAAACTTAGATTTTCTGGCCACTTTTTGGTTTCTTCCCCATGCTTTGACCCATGTTGCTCGGACGTCTACTTCAATAGTGAGCCTCTTCATTTTCTTAGTTAGTATTTCAGGTACCTCCTCTTCCTAAATTGTCTCTATCTCTAGCTGCGCATTTCATTCTCCAGCTCCTCTATCTCTATCTTTACCTATACTTCTTGAGTTTGAGTCGGTGGTGTAGCTTTTCTATCTTTCCATTCGAGCATGAAACATATTTCCCTTTTAGTCTTGGAAGCTGTACTGGTTCTTTTCTCCTCCCCACTCCTTAGAGTCAACTCAACGAGCTCCACATCAATGATTTCCCTGCTGGTTGCTAAGAAAGGTCTTCCAAGAATGATGGGATGTTCTTCATCTTCTTGGATATCCAAGATCATGAAGTCTGCTGGAAATATCAGGTCTTCGACTTTCACCCGGACATCCTTTACTATACCTGCTACGTGGATGGCTGATTGATCTGCTAATACCAGTTCTTGTTTTGTACCAGCAGTTTGTGTTATGAATTTGAATTTTTCTGCTAGAGATAATGGCATTACATTCACACTTGAACCCACATCACATAATGCTGCTTCCTCAATCTGACAGAGTATGGTGACGCATCCAGGGTCTGTCTTCTTGATTCGCAGATGTGGTTTTACCTTTGGGTCGATTTTATATTCTTCTAGCTCACTTAACTACTCATCATAGAACTTTTCCATTGTCATTCCCAACGTAGTTTCGAACCAATCCTCGAACTTTTTTAGCTACTCTTCATGGTATACGCGCCCTGTGTTCATGTCCATTAGCACTTTGCATTCCTCCTTTGGATTGTCCACCGTGTTACCTGCAATATCTTTAGAAACATGAGTGCTTACCAGTTTTGAGAGTTGACCAACCTGGGTTTCAAAACTTTTTATCGTCGCCCCCTAGTTGGCTACAGTAGTCTGGATATTTTCAAAGTTTATTTTGCTCATGTTAGCAAATTTATTGAGTAACTCTTCCAATGGAGATGGCTTTCTTGGTTGAGGTGCAGCTTGAGCCTGGTTCCCTGTCTGGTCCCAGCGTAAATTTGGGTGCTTGCTCCAACCTAGGTTGTAGTTGTTACCCATGTAATTTACCTGCTCTTCACTTCCTCCTGGCAAACAATGCCCATTAGGGTGATCTTTAAGGCAGAAGTCGCAAACTCCCTCTACCTGTTTAACACTAGCTTCCTTCACAGCTTTCTCTTTATCAGCAAGTTGCCTTCTCAGTAACTCGATCTATACTTTGTAGGCAATCTCCTGGTCCACCTTTAGAATTCCAAGAGTCTTCTCAGCTCTATCATGACTACTGTTGTATTCATTCTGGCACATTTGCTCAACCAGATCCTTAGTCTCTTCATAGGTCTTAACTTTGTTAGACCCACCAGCTGAGGCATATAGTATCATACGATGTTGCATCTTCATACTAGCAGTGAATAGTTGCATCTGCTCCATGGCACTAATGTTGTGGTTAGGACACCTTCTCATAAGTAACTTGAAGCGTTCATAAGCCTCGCACAAGCTTTCAGATTCATGCTGTTTGAAACTCAGAATCTCAAACTTCCTTTTTTGGAACTCTGTGTGTGTGTATGAAGAATCTTTCTAGGAACTTGTCTTTAAGCTCCTTCTATGTTGCAATCGTTCCCCTTGGCAAGCATTGAAGCCAATCTTTAGCTGGACCTGTAAGAGAAAAAGCAAATAAACGCAGCTTCTTCTGGTCATCAGTAACATTTTCCGACACTTTCTGGATCTGACATGTCTCTGAAAACTTTGACAGATGATCCCAAGAATCATTGTTGGCATGTCCGTCGAACTGGTTCTCCCGCAAATCTGTAAGAACATTACCCTTGATATCAAAGTTTGCTGGATTCGCCGGTTAGAATCCCAGTGAGATCTGATCTGTATCGGTCCTCTTGCAGTAATCTCCCATTGTAACTCTTTGTTCGTCCCCCATGGCTTTGGTGGTAGGCTCTTCTTCTTTGTTGAGACTACTGGATTCTGCAAGTTTTTGTGTTCGCCTTCTCTCCCAGAGCGTTCTTTCTGGTTCAGGGTCGTACTTAAACTCCAGGATACCTGTTATCAAGCACAACAAATGAATACCTTCAGTAGCACAGGAAAATTAATTGTAAAACTATTTTTGGTTTGTCTCATGTGTCTTTGTCACCATGAAAATTCTCAGGTAAATGAGGTGGATCACAACGGATCGCTCGGAGACCTTGATTTATCCTTAGCCAGAATTTTCACAGATTAAAATCCACAATCATCAACAAGATTTTTGATTTTTTAATTTTTTTGTATTTTCAAAATTTTTGACAAACTTAAATAAATCTAGTAATGCTTTGTAAACACAATCCCCGGCAACGGAGCCAAAAACTTGACTACGGTCTGGCAGGTTTACCAGTCTGTCGTCGAGTAATAATTCACACTCTAGGTGTCTAGAATGAGTTCGTATCCACTTGGATCGTGCCACAGCTTCACTAGCGTTATTTAAGTTCGTATAGTTGCATTCGCTTTGGGTTTTTGGAAAAGGTTTTTATAAAAATAAGCGTAATGCTATGCAGAAATATAAATATAATTAGATTCAAGAAATATAGAGGCTAGGTATGGTGGTTGGACTTACTCCCTTCTTCATATTTGGCATGATCGGTGTATAACATAGTTACTCAGATTATTGTTTGGCGGTGACTTTTCCTTGTTGTAGTAATACCTTACTATTATACTATGTATATTAAAGTTTCCCTACATTATTAACTAAGGTACCTACGAGAGCCCAACCTTGCTGTGTCACACACCTTAATTACTAAGTGAGTTGTTTAGTATACATGCATTATTATCTTCACCCATCCAATGCCTTCAGGTCCTAGTATCGGGCTATTCATCTTCTAAGTGCTCGATCACACCCAGTGCATTATTTACTACGAGTTCCGGACAATTCTATGGGCGCTCCCAGTTATCCGGCCAGATTACGAGATACGTTATTAAAGTCCGCGAAAGTAAATAACAAACATAAAACTGAATAACGATTTATTATAACTTGGGACTCAATCACAGACTCCAAATATTCATTGGGGAGTTCATCTTCTCCACCACAACCTAAGGCAGCTATTACAAAAGACTACATATTTAAATTACAATAAAGAAATTATAACCTAAACATAAAAGCCTAAAGAAAACATACCTTGTTGAGTTAGTTTTCCCGTAAGGGGAGAAAACTATGCCCAATAGAGCTCCTCTGAACCTCTCCTTATAGTAGAGAGTGTTCTACTATTTCTAAATGATTTAAACAATAACAGGGAGGCTCTATTTATAGTTTTCGTAATGGGCCTCAGTAAGGCATCGTGCTGTGATGGATCCATCGCAGTATGATGTGAAAATTCAGTTCAATTTTATAACTGATCATGTGCATTTCATCAGCTTGGTCGCTAAGTTACTCCATCGTGCTGCGATATACCTCATCGTGCTGCGATGCAAAGATTTTCTTCAGATTTATTCTTCTGTTTTCTTGGCGAACAAGGAAGCCATCGTGTTGCGATGATTTGCTCATTTTATTTACTTTTTGGGCTTTTTCTTGTCTTTTGGCATCTTGGACCTTGTCTTGTGCTTTTTTCTACTTTTATAGGTTTTCCTTCGTATTTGGGCATGTCTTGGTCATTTTACTACTAATAATACTACTAAAAATACCGTAGAAATTTCTGTCATCATGTACCAAGAGATTGGGCATAGTTACTTTTTTTAATCGAATCGTGAAACAAAATTTGTAAACCTTATTAACATGCATGAACTACCAAGATAATAATAATTAGATGAACCGAACGGATTCAATCACCTTCTCTTTCTAAGTTAATCCTACTTTCTAGCCGTTATTTTCTTAAAACCCTAATCCTAAAAAATCCCCCTTTTATATTTATGCAAATTAAATGTTTGATTCACTACAATCCATGTGGATATGATAATTATTATACTTACTTTGATACTTCATCAAATGGCGCCCTTGCCGGGGATTGTTGATTGAATCAACAAGGCAATTGAACCATACATAGTTTATTTTATTGCTATTTATTTTTCTGTTATTATTATTATTGCAAAAATACAAAAAAACAATATTCTGAAATTTTGCTTTATTTTGAGTAGTGCAGTTGCTTCTAAAGGTATTAGTTGTTTGTATGCACGCACAGTAAATCAGACGAAGACCTTCAATACGATCTCGAGATCGAAAAGACAACAAAAGCACTCAGAAAGAAAGCTCGAGTGGAGTGTGAAGCGATACTAGCCGCAACTATCAGTCAAGGACTCAGTGACGGAGAAATCAATTTCTCAGACTCCGAAACTGAGAGTATGGGTGACATTATTCCTCCTCCAGAAAGGACCTTGGGTGACTATGGGCAATCAAACAACGCAGGGGATGCCAATCTGGGCTTCCAAGCGATCAACCCCGTGTCATTCGATATCAAAAACACGGTACGACATGCCCTCAAAGAGAATCAATACACTGGGGCTGAAATTCAATGCCCAAATCTCCATATGGAGCACTTTTATGAAGCTTGTGGATACACTGATCCACAGAATATTTCTGACTCTGATAAAAAGTTGAGACTCTTCAAGCTATCTCTTGCCGGGGGAGCAAGAGATTGGATAGACACCTTACCTCCCAACACCATTGGAACTTGGGATGAACTTGCTACAAAATTCAAAGATCGGTATTTCCCAATTCACAAGTTTCTTGAATGGAGGAATGACATCACCACCATTGAACAAGGGGATGCTGAATCGTTACATGATGCATGGGAAAGATTCAAATTGTGCTTGAAGAAGTGCCCAAATCATGGGCTTGATAATCATACTCAGATGCAACACTTCACCCAAGGGTTGAGACCTCAGACTATAATGTTATTGGATTCATCAACTAGTGGATCAATAACAAACAAAGTGGAACGTGAAGCTAGGGAACTGATTGAAGCTATGGCACAAAATGAGTATAAAGTGCAACATGACCAGGGAGCGAAAAAGAAAACTAGAATGTTAGATTTAGATACAGAAACAACACTCCTAGCTCAACAAGCAAAGATGAACAACAACATCGAGTCTCTGCTGTAGGCGTTCATAAATCAAACATCTCTGACTCCTCCAGCACCAGTCAATGCAGCTCAAGGGTTGCAATGTGATTTCTGTGGCCAAGGTCATGCTAACGGTGAATGTTTCCCTGCAGGTTCTGAACAAGCAAACTACTTAGCCAACTACAGGAGAAACCCCCCAATAATGATCCATTCTCGGCTACTTACAATCCGGGATGGAGAAATCATCCAAACTTTGGTTGGGGCGGTAACCAGAATCAATCTCAACAACAAGCTCCTCAGCATCAAAACCAACAAAGAACATCCTCTAATCTTGAGGATTCTCTCGCACAATTCATAAAGGCCACTTTGGGACAATTTGACTTGATTAAAGCTAGCCAAGAACTTGCCAACAAAAATCATGAAGCCTCAATCAAGAACTTAGAGACTCAAATTGGCCAACTGTCAAGGCAATTCTCTACTGCTCAAAACAATGTTTCGAAGGGTCCACTAAAAATAAACCAAGGAATGAAACTTGCAATGCTATAAATTTGAGAAGTAGAGTAGTTCCTTCATCAGAGGTTGTGATGAAGAAAAAGAGAGAACCTAGTGGTGAAGGAGTAAATAAAAAAGGAGATGTTGAGGACGAAGAAAATAATGAGAGTAAGGGAGAAGTCGAAAAAGAGTGGGAAGTAGTAGAAGTGAGTAAGAGTGATGATGAGGAGTTAGTCGAAAATCAGAGGGAGAAAATAAGTGAAAAAAGTGAGAGGGATTAGGAGAGAGCGGTTTTGAGGAAGGAAATTGAAAATCGGAGGAGGCAAGCTAATAAGGACCTCATGAACAATTCGGGTCCTAAAGAAGTCTCTCCATATTCCAAGTTACCTTTTCCTCGTACACCAAAGAAAGAAAAGAGCCAAGAGAAGGTAAAAACCGAAGAGAACACTTTCCGGAAATTCATGGAAATGTTCAATAGCTTAAAAGTTGACATTTTTTTTGCCGAAGTATTGGAGCAAATGCCTTTGTATGCCAAATTCATGAAGGAGTTGTTGACTAAGAAGCGGAAGCCTAAGGAAGATACGTCGATATTAATGAATGAGGAGTGTAGTGCTATCATCCAAGCCAAGCTCCCACAAAAGAAGAAAGACCCCAGTAGTTTCACTATACCCATCTCTATCGGGAATATGCACGTGGGGAAAGCTTTTTGTGACTTGGGTGCAAGTATAAATTGGATGCCGCTGAGCATGGTGAAGCACATACTGGGTGCAGTAGCCAAGCCCACAAAAATGCAACTTACGCTTGCCGACCGATCTATCACATACCCTTATGGAATCTTAGAAGATGTATTGGTGAATGTGCCGAGTTTGTTTTTTCGGCCGACTTTGTGATCCTTGATATGGAGGAGTGTGTGGAAGTCCCGGTTTTGTTGGGGAGACCATTCTTAGCAACCGGTAGAGCACTAATTGATGTAGAGATGAGCAATTTGATGTTGAGGCTCAATGATGAAAGTGTGAATTTCAAAATCTTTGAAAGCATGAAGCCCTATCAAAAGAAGAAGCCTCAATGTTTCCAAGTGGAGGCAAGTGAAATTATTGTGAAGGATAACACTAAAGATAAGGCAACTAAGCCTATTTTCCCGGAGTTAAAACAACTTCCCTCTTAATGGAAGTATGTGTTTACAGGTGAGAATTCCAAAAATCCAGTTATCATTAGTAGCTCTCTCACTCCCTTGGAAGAAGAGGCATTGTTGAAAGATTTTAGCCAAGAACAAGGTTCTATTAGTCTTATATTGGATGGTACTATCCCGATTATTTACTCGCATAAAGTGAAGAATAAGGAAGAGCTTGTTAGACTACTAGGCTACCACTTAGAAGGGGGGTTGAATAAGTGGCTTCTTTAATCAACGGCAATTTAAAAATTATTTGATTAAAAAACAATGCGCGGAAGCACCACCGGATCGGTAGTCTACTTTGCACCTTTTGACCAAAGGAAAGATAGTATAGCCTTGAACGAACTAGGAAAATTATCGAAACGCTTAATGCAAAATATCCAAATTTAATTGATTAACAAAAACAGTCTCAAGCAAGTTATATGATTCGATATTCAAATTCAATCACAATCAAGATAATCGCAATTGAACCTTTGTGCACACTTACGAACACAAAATTCCAATTGACACAAAATATAAGCGAATTGCGTAAAGTAAGAATTTAAAGCGAATCGACACACAAGAGATGATTAGGGAGTTCTTCGGCTTTCGTGTCGTCCTCGCGGTCGGCCGGGTACGTCTCCCCCCAAATAACCAAACAGGTTATTTGAAAGTATTATTGATTAAAAATAGTTTGAACACAAGTGCACAATTTACAATGAATTCAATAAACCTATATTGACTCAAAAGTAAAACTATGCAAAACCTCAATCGACGAACGAATGTTCACCCTCTGATTCCAACGATTTTACCCGTGCAACTCCTTGCAACAATCGTCCAGCTGAGTTCTTCAATTCTTCTCGATTGATCCTTCAAGATATCGAACAATCTTGAATCCCTAGCGAGCAACCAAACCTCATTCGCAAATAAACCCGATCACGATTCTGATTCACCGCGAATCGTACCGAACGTTATCGACCAAGCGTAGAACTTCTATTGGATTGATCCCATACTCAATCTTCAATGATTGCAACTTGATGGAAGATGATGATCTTGTGAAGAATACACTTTGATCCCAATTTTTCACCCAAATTGTATCCAAAGTGTTTCTCTCAAAGCACTCTTGCTTTCTCACTGGTTCTCACTAGATTTTTCTCAGTTGTGTTACAAACAAAAGATCACACACATTGCTATTTAAAGTAAAAATAGAATGAGCAAATTTAGGCATAATTTTTCATACATGTATCGATACAAATGCTTTGACCAACGTTAAAAATGGAAAAATTGACCTTTGTATCGATACAAACACGGGTGTGTATCGATACAAATATCAGAATCTTGAAATCTTGACTGATATGTATCGAAGCATGCAAGCATGCTTCGATACATCATGAGTTTTCTGGATTTTGAGAACATACAAATGTGTATCGATACATGCAAGCATGCTTCGATACACAGATGATGTTCTGTCTCTGAGAGACCACTTTTGTATTGATACAGGCAATGTATGTATCGATACAAAATTCACAAAATCAAACAGAAGTAATTTCAGGACATATGTATCGATACAACTATGTATGTATCGATACAAAATACCTAAAAGTCAGTTTTTCAAGGTTTAGAAAATAGTTCTTTGTTGTCAAGTCATTTGTAATGTTGCCAAAATATGTTCAATCCTATTTTCATGTGTTTTGACAATTATTAAAACATAAGTGTGCAACTTATAGAGCCTTATAGAGCAACATAAGTGTGAACTGGTGCACTTATAGAGCCAATTCCGGGTGATATGCCATTGGAGCCCCAAACTCCAACTTTGGAAGAATTGGTAAAGAAAGAGGTAATAAAGCTTGTTGAGGCTGGAATGGTGAACCCGACTCCAATTCTCCGAAAGAAAGAAGTTAGTGTGAAAGGCTAAAGAAAGTTTGTCCAAAAGGTAAAAAGAAAACTAGAAACAAAGGCAAGAACAAGTGGAAGGAGTTAATGAGTCACACGGTTCCAGAAAAATCATTGATGGTCGATCATAATGTGACTCTCATGAGGGAGGAGCAAAAGAGGAATCAAATTGAAGCACATCTGAAGTATCCCCCCTAACTTTGGGTGTTGGACGTCAAGCATCAGGACGTCAAACAAGCGCGTGACCTTTTAGGTCATGGACCGTCAAGCTATTGACGTTAAACGAGCGTTGCTTGAGAGGCAACCCAAGGTTTTTATTTACTAATTTTTACTTTTAGTGTGCCTTGTTTGTGTTTGCAGTTTAAGTAAAGGAGTAGAGTCGAGACAGTTAGATGAGTCGGAGAGATGGGCCCAAGACTTTGAGGCCTATCAACAGCGGGAGCATTCCTATGAGGCAGACTTTGGCCTCGGAGAGAGATGGGATGAGAGCGGATCTTCTCATCAGTGACTCTACAGTTGGTATTTGCTTAATCCTTTGAACTTGCATTTTATCTTGTCTTTTTTGAATGTCTATGTCTGTTTGAAAACTAGTGCATTATTAATACTGGTTTGTTTGAAAAAATATGAGGTCTGTTAGCATTGATTTGATACATCGATTTGTGATTCCCTTGTTGGTTGCTTGTGATGTTTGAATTCAATTAGAAAAGCTGAGGAAATTTCTCAAACATTGACCACTCGATAATCCGGCCAAGCCGTAAGATTTCGAGTCCAAACACTTAAATAATTTTTCTTGTTACGAGAGATTCCACAACTTAGCTAATTCTCTAGAACTTGCTTATGTTCTCTTTCTTGATTGATCATTATGAATATCACACCGAGGCAAGTTGTTTTTATCTTGAGCCTTTGAAGCCACCCTGATTATATAATAAATCATTTGTTAAACCCTTTTGAGCCGAAAGAAAAATGTTATTGTTTGTTGAACCCAAAAATTTTCAAAATATGAAAGAAAGAAAAGAAAAAATGATTTTCTTGGAGTTTAGAAACTTAACTAATAAAATGAGCACATGACTCATCACTAAGTTTGGGGTTGCTCTTGGTATTTGCAACCGAATAAGTTTAGGGTGGGGTACTAGAGAACTGAAAAAGAGAAAATAAAAATGATGAATGAAAAGAAAAAATATTTATGATACAAAGAAAGAGGTATCTCATACACCTCTAAAAAAAAATGTGATAAAATTTTTTTATTAAGTTCTCTAGTATAAACAGTTAAGTGTAAAGGGGGGAAAATACAATTGTTTCTGAAAAAGGTGATCTTGAAAACTCCAAGTTTTTCTGCTTACCATCCAAAAACATCCACCCTTAAACCTTAGCCCCGTTATAACCCTCAAGTCCTCCAAAGGTGTGAATTTGTTTGTGTGTCGATCGATTGTAGAATGTTTGCAAGCCTATGGTGTAATGGCTATGACTGTGTTGATTGAGTGAATTTAACCATTTAAAACATGAGAGAAAGTGAGGGAGTGAAGTGATTATGTTTGGTCAATGTTTGCAAAAGGTTCTTGTTTTTCTAATGGCATTCGGTGTGCAAGTAGATTCATGATAGGGGTGATCTTTGGAATGTTGATTGAAATGTTTGACTTGACTGGCCTTGTTGATTTGAATAAACTGTTGAGATAGTGCCAGGATTTCCGATAGATGCAGATATTCCTTGAGGACAAGGAAAAGTTCAAGTTTGGGGTTGTGATGACTTCACGTCATTACCATGTTGCTAACCATATTTCAAGGCATTTTAGGTAGATGTACAACGTTTTCCGCAAAGAGAAAATAACATTGTTACAAGTTGGTTTGAAGCACAAGAAAAATAAGAAAAATCAGCACAATTTGCATCATGACGTCTGCCCGGTATTTTGACCAAATCTGGAGTTCCGTAACTCGGAATGACACGAGACTTGAGGCAAATGAAAGCTAAGATCAAGAGCTACAATTTTTATGAAGACAAAAAATGGATTTGACTCTTCCAACTGCGTCGGGGAGCAGGCAAACCTGGCGCCGGGGCGCAAATACTGGACGAAAATGATACATTCTGACTTGTTGCGTTGGGGCTCGGGATAAGCCTGCGCCCGGGCGCGGTACAAGCCTGCACCCGGGCGCGGTAGCGTAACCTATCTCTATAAATTGTGATTTTCAGTCAGAATTAGGATTACAGAATTTTACGGCGAAAAAAGCAACTTTTGACAACGAATCCATAGGTGCTCAAGCAAGGTTTCTAGCGTGGAAGCACATCAATTCCTTACTTGTAATGAATTCTTTAACTCTATTTTATGTTATTAATTTAGTTATGAGTAGCTAAACCTCTTTGATTGGATCCATGGGGATTCTAATTGTTATTATTCTTGAACCATATGGTCCCATATGACATGTTAATGAATTACGAAGTTAGTTTCAGTTAATTATAGTGTTTTGAACTATCCTACTGCACTTCTCCCAATGAAAAAACTCCATTTAAATAAAAAAGGCTATAAACTTTCTGTCTTCTCTTCTTTTGCTCTGTATCCATATTCCACGCCCAATGGATTGCTATGCTTTGTCTCTTGGTGAATCTTTCTTTCTTGATGCTGACACTGCACATGAAACTGATCAGGAACATAACACACACATAAGTGATTTTCTCTCAAACATGCAAACATACAACATGGAATTTGATGTTGAAAGAGTAAATGTTTTTCATTTCTTAAGTTCATTAAGTTCATCATCTATCTTATTGCTGTTGTCTAACTCTAAGTTCTATTGTGTAGCCCATAGGAAAACCTCCATGCTGTTTTGTTCGAGAGGTTGGTGATTTGGTTGCTCCTAAAGTAATTTTACGAGATCCTAATCATAATGATTTGGAGGTCTCTGTTGTGAAGAAATATAATAAGATTTATTTTGAGGATGGGTGGTGTGAGCTCAAAGATATATATCATATTCCTTTTGGTGCTTGGGTTACTCTTACATACATTGAGCCTAAACTATTACTGATAAGGATCATTAACAGATTTGGTAGAGAGGTTGAGTATCCACAACATAATCCTCCTCTTAGGCGTTTGTTAACTAATTTTGGTTCCTCTACCATTCCTTCACCAAATATCCGTGTTAGGCCCCTGACTTTTGTTCGTACCTATGTCAAAAAAATGACATTTGATGATATCCATTCTGGAACATTGGTATTATTTTTACTTTGCTTACAGTTATTGATATTAATATATTTTGTTTATTACTGTTTTACTTACAGTTATCATTCACCCTTGAAACAGATTTTGCCTTGGTATGGATTTGGTGAACATGTATTTTACTTCGAGCATGCTGGATTGGCATTAGTGGATCATAAAGGGACTCATTTTCATTGCAAGCTGACTTTTGGGGTTGATCAATGTGCTGCAAAGTTTCTAATGGTTGGATTGATTTTTGCAAGTATTATGGGCTGGCTGTAGGTGATAAAGTGCGATTCTGTGTTACTGATATTAGTGATTATTACATGATGTACGTGTGTGTATATCCTTACTTAGGAATAGAGACAACTATTGACTATCCTTTAACTGATGGCAGTCGAATCCCACTCTACATTTCCCAAAGATACTTTGTTGCACATGGTTGATTCCAATTACATATTAGCAATTGAATTTGCTATTTTTGGGGTTTAGTTTTGGAACCACTTTTGTACTTGGTTATATGTATTTGTATGGCAGACCAATGTGTCACTCTTAGTAAATCGTATGTTTTATATATCTATGTTTCGTAGCCCCTTTTATCGCTATATTTATTTACATTTAAATAATTACAGTTAGAGATTGCTGTCAATTAAATTTCAAATATTAATTGTAGTAAATAAAAAAAAAATAGGTGTTTAATTTCACCCTGCATATCTTAAGACAGTATTTTCCAAGCAATTCTTTTTTGAAATTAAGCATTCTATTCACTAGCCAATAATCCATTTATCACTGATAGGTGAGGCTTATCCTGTGTGTATGCATTCACCCTATTAGTGTTTTTGTAAGCAATCATTACGTTTTGGTGAGAGATTAAGTTAAGCCAATCAATCGTCCTTCCTTTTACTACTGTCCAAACTAGAACTCTGTTTTTTATTTTCTCCCTACTATTTCTATTTAACCCTTTGCTCATTTACTCCCCAAACTACCTTTCTTAAACACCACTGTAAACATCACTCCCATTTTCTAACAGAAATGTCTGGAGTCCATAACACTCTTCAGTTGGTTGAGCAAGCAATACAGAATTACAATATTGCAGATGCTTCAGATACTATCATGAATTTACAAGGTACTCTTAATGTGTTTGCATGTTTGTTACCTCTGCTTGCATGTTTGGTTTATGTGTTTGTATGATTGAATCTAAGTTTTTGAATCTATTATTTTCATTTGTTGATATATATTTGATACTGCAATGGAAAAAATGTTTGGATAAGAACTCATTGCATATGTTTGTAAATGAGCATAGCGTATTGTGCATGTTCAAACTATAACTAAGTATGTGTATAACTATGGCATTCCATTGAATTGTATGGGGGAAAAATATGTGGTGAGTCATGAAAGAGCAATGGTAGCATATAATATGGAAATCATATTTGTTTGATGTCTGGAACTATTTATCTTTTGTTGTGTAGATATCCACCGTGATGTGCAGCCCTATGCAATGATGACAAAAACATGCTACATTGAATTTGATCCAATGAGCGTAAGTTAGCTACTTATTAGCATACTATCACAAACTTGAATAACGCTAGTGAAGCTTCGGCACGATCCCTGTGGATACGAACTCATTCTAAACACTAGAGTGTGAATTATTACTCGACGACAGACTGGTGCACTTGCCAGACCCTAGTCAAGTTTTTGGCGCCGTTGCCGGGGATTGTGTTTACAAAGCATTACTAGATTTACTTAAGTTTGTCCAAAATTTCAAAAATACAAAAAAAAAAAAAAAATCAAAAATCTTGTTGATGATTGTGGATTTTAATCTGTGAAAATTCTGGCTAAGGATAAGTCAAGGTCTCCGAGCGATCCGTTGTGATCCACCTCACCTACCTGGGAATTTTCATAGTGACAAAGACACATGAGACAAATCAAAAATAGTTTTACCAATTAATTTGCTAGTGCTATTGAAGGTATTCATTTGTTATACTTGATAACAGGTATTCTGGAGTTTGAGTACTACCCTGTACCCGAAAGAACGTTCATGGCAAGAAGGCGAGCACAAAGGCTTGCAAAAACTAGTAGTCTCAACACATAAGGAGAACCTACCACCGAAGCCATGGGGGACGACCAAAGAGTTACAATGGGAGATTACTGCAAGAGGACTGACACAGATCAGATCTCACTGGGGTTCCAACCGGCGAATCCAGCTAACTTTGATATTAAGGGTAATGTTCTTACAGGTTTGCGGGAGAACCAGTTCGACGGACGTACCAACAATGATCCCTGGGATCATCTGTCAAAGTTTTCAGAGACATGTCAGATCCAGAAGGTGCCGGAAAATGTTTCTGAGGACCAGAAGAAGTTGCTTTTGTTTGCTTTTTCTCTTACAGGTCCAGCTATAGATTGGCTTCAATGCTTGCCAAGGGGAACTATTGCAACATGGATGGAGCTTGAAGACAAGTTCCTGGAAAGATTCTTCACACACACACTATTCCAGAAGAGAAAATCTGAGATTCTAAGTTTCAAACAACATGAATCTGAAACGCTGTGCGAGGCTTATGAACGTTTCAAGCTGCTTATGAGAAGATGTCCTAACCACAACATTAATGCTATCGAGCAGATGCAAGTATTCACTTCTGGTATGAAGATGCAACACAGGATGATAGTAGATGCCTCAGCTGGTGGGTCCATCAAAGTAATGACCTATGCAGAGACTAGGATCTGGTTGAGCAGATGTGCTAAAATGAATACAACATGTGTCATGATCGAGCTGAAAAGACACCTGGAGTACTAAAGGTGGACCAGGAGATTGCCTACAAAGTAGAGATCGAGTTACTAAGGAGGCAACTTGCTGATAAAGAGAAAGCTGTGAAGGAAGCTAGTGTTAAACAGGTAGAAGGAGTGTGCGATTTCTGCCTAGAAGATCACCCTAATGGGCATTGTTTGCCAGGAGGGAGCGAAGAGCAGGTAAATTACAAGGGAAACAACTACAATCCTTGTTGGAGCAAGCACCCAAATTTACAATGGGACCAGACAGGGAACCAGGCTCAAGCTGCACCTCAACCAAGAAAGCCATCTCCGTTGGAAGAGTTACTCAACAAATTTGCTAACATGAGCAAAACTAACTTTGAAAATATCCAGACTACAATAGCCAATCAGGGGGCGATGATAAAAAGTCTTGAAACTCAAACTGGTCAACTATCTAAACTGGTAAGCACTCATGTTTCTAAAGATATTGCAGGTAACACGGTGGACAATCCAAAGGAGGAGTGCAAAGTCCTGAAAGATCAGAAATCAGAACAGGAGCAAAGAGAAAAACAGATCAAAGACTACGAAGAGTGGTACAAGCTGTTCGATATGACATTAGATGAAGCTTATGACGAGTTCATGACAGAGCTCAGGGAATACAGAGAGAGCCGACAAAGACTGCCACCCAAGAAGACAGATCCTAGAAGAGTCACCATATTATGTCAGATTGAGGAAGCAGTGGTCAAAGCATTATGTGATGTGGGTTCAAGTGTTAATGTAATGCCATTATCTCTGGCAGATAAGTTAAAACTCATACCAACAACTGCTGGCACAGAACGTAAATTCGTATTAGCAAAGCAGTCAACCATTCGCTCAACAGGTACAATAGAGGATGTTTGGGTGAAAGTCGAAGATCTGGTATTTCTAGCAGAATTCATGATCCTCGATATCCAAGAAGACGAAGAGCATCCCATCATTCTTGGAAGACCATTCTTAGCAACTAGCAGGGCACTCTTTAATGTGGAGCTCGCTGAGTTGACTCTAAGAAGTGGAGCGGAGAAAAGAACTATCAAAACTTCCAAGACCAAAAGGGAAGTGTGCTTCATGCTCGAGTGGAAAGACAGGGAAGATACACCAACGACTCTAATTCAAGAAGTACAGGTAGAGGTGGTAATAGTCCAGGCCAAGCCGGCCTATTTCATTAAATAGATCAGGCCAAAGCTTTTTTATAAGCCTATTTAGTTAAATAGGTCAGGCAGCAGGCCATTAAAAAAGTCTTTTAACTTATTAGGCCGGCCTACTTAAGTTAATATGAATAATAGTTTTAATACCATTATTATTTATATATTAAAATTTGTACTTTGATTAAATTATAAATTTATTAACTTTTTGAGTAGTTTAAGTTTATTAATCTACATTAGTTTTTACATATATAAATCTATTATTATAAACTAGAATTGAAATATGATGACATATATAGTCAAATTCTCTAAAATATCATGGTAAATATCGAAAGGACGTTGATTTATTAGTTCATAAGTATTTTTCAAAATAAATATAATTATTTATTTAAATCTCATCATGTGAAGTAGGCTTTTAAACAGGCTAACAGACCACATTAGGCTTTCAAAAGACCAGGCTCATGCCTAAAATATAAGCCTATGATAGGCCACAGGCCAGGCTTAGGCTTTCAATTTTTTTGATAGGCCAGGCTCAGGCTTGGCAAAGCCTAGCTCGGCCTAGCCTATTCCCACCTCTAAGTACAAGTAAAGGTAGACATAGCAGAGCTGGAGAATGAAATGGCGCAGCTAGAGATAGAGACAGCTCAGGAAGAGGAGGTACCCGAAGAACTCATGAAAAATTGAAGAGGCTAACCATTAAAGTGGACATCCGAGCAACATGGGTCAAAGCATGGGGTAGAAACCGAAAGGTGGCCAGAAGATCTAAGTTTGGGGTTAATGCGCCACCTCTGAAGAAGCCTGTTGCTGAGAGGAAAGAGAAAAGAAAAGCTGGGTTAATGCACCAAAAGAACAAAAGAAGGAACATCCACACAAAGGCAAAGGGAAGTCCATCATGAAAACAGTACCTTCAGAAGATGATGAGCGACTCTGTTTTGCCACCTTCAAGAAAAAACAGAACCCAGAGTAGTATGAAAGAAGCAACAAGAAAGAGGAAGAAGCTAAGGCGAAAGCTCCTACAGAAGAGAGAGACATGCGAACCTATCCTATGTAATGGAGGAAATGCCTCAAGCTAATGAGAGGCTAAACAGGCGCTACTTGGGAGGCAACCCAAGGATAAGTATTTAAGTATTTTCAATTCAGTATTTTTCAATTCAGTTTTTGAATTCAATAAAGTATGCCTAGAATTCTGCATGTCATCTTCATCTGTAAACAACCTTTTATTTCAAACTTACAAAAAAAATTAAATAACTGTTTGCTATTTATTATCTAGTGCATGACTAATTGTTATAGGTAAGATTGCGGCGAAATAAGTTATAAATCTTGGTGAGACGAATTTCACACCTTCATACAGAAAAACCAAAGGTGATTGCTTGGAAGTGCGATGTTCGGGAGACAGATGAGTGATGAAGTGCGGCGAAATAACTGTTTGCTATTTATTAACTTCAGATACCTAAGCCATGTGAGGATTTGAGCCAAATATTTCCAAATGGTATTACCACTTTCTTTCGAATTACTATGAGAGTACCGTGCACTTGTTTATTTTCTAGAACTTGCTTTAATTCTCTATTGACTGGTTAATTTGATATTATATGCATTGAGACAATTGTTGTTATAACCCAGAGCCTTCTCAAGCCACCCTTTATATTATTATATCCTTTGCTAACCAAATTTGTGCCGTAAAAAAATAATTATCCCTTTTGTTTTGGTGACAAACCACGATACAAGCCTATAGACCAGAAAAACAATGATTTACCCTCTTTGGAGTTAGGTAATAGTTCTCAAAAAGTCTTGGCAACAAAATACGTTTGGGGTTGCTCAAGGAACTAGCAACGTTTAAGTTTGGGGTGGGTATACAGAGAACTATCACTACAAAAAGAAAAAAATAAAAGAAAAGAGACGGGAAAACATCAAAAATCCCTAAAAAAAATAGTCTCTTAAAAAAAATGAATGAAAAAAGAAAGAGCCAAAGGGCAAAAGAAAGAGCCAAAGGGCAAAAACAGTAATAGAAAAGAACCACACAAAGACACATCCGGTTCTTCATCTCTGATACCAACAAAAAAGGCACCCTAAGGAACAAAGGTTATGTACACAAAAAGAAACAACAAAGTAGAACTTAACTCCAATGTTTAGCCTACTATTCCCAAAATTGTCCTACCTTGACCTAAGCCACGTTATAACATTGAAAGACCTCCAATAATGCATGTGTATTGAATTTTGACCAGTTGCTTATAGTTCTTGCAAACCTATGGTAAAATGGCAGATTGTACGATGATTGAGAGATAACCCTTTCAATTAATGAGCGAAAAACACAAATGTGAGAGAGAGAAAAGTTGGACATGGACTCTTGCGGGCATTTTTCCAATTTGCTACTATTGACGTCTCCTGAGTCTAGCAGGACTGGGCATGATCGATGCGGTAAGAAATCAGCGGTACCATTGCTGAAATATAAGCAAGCTTGAGAAAAAGCCCAAAAAGTGAAGAAAATCATCATTCCATCGCAGCACGATGGCTCCCATTGTTGGGAAATTAAAACGTTTAACAGAGATATAAACGCAGCGGAATTTTAAAATTTTAATTTCCCATCAATGGATCCTTGCGAATGAACATGATCAGGATTTACATTATTAACTTTGAAGAACAAATCCTTTGCTTCTGATTCGATCACAAGTACCGCACAATCGCAGCACCTCTAGCCAGTCCACACGAACAGATTCCTCCAACTTTCAGTGCTAGCTGCTACAAGATGAAGGATTAGGGAATTCGGTTAGGGTTTCTGAATTTTAGGATTCTCCAAAATTCTGAATGTCAAGTGAATTGAACAACTGAACTACACAAGGCTCTATATATAGAGTTTCTTATGTGGTCTTCTAGTCAAACGAATATTGGTCTTCACAAGCCCAATAACCGCCCATCACTAATTGCACCCCCAAATAAGTCTTACTTATTTTTCCCGTCTTAACTGTCCTTATGTGTGTGACCCTGTAGGTTCTCATGTTGTTGGCAATAATATTAATTTTAACATTATAAACAGTGAGCAGTATCTAGCAACACATCACTGCCACCCAAGTCACAAGAATGTCACGTGATCTGACAAACCTTTTCCCGTGATAAATATCTTATGTATAACTACCCTTTTACCCTCATGTCTATATTGAACACAAGGCATAGTACGTCACCCTTGTTAAGTTCAATATTGGGCCCTTAGACATATCTCCTGTTATGTAGGAGGGGTAAATTTCATCTAGGTTACTCATGTCCCTCAGCATGCTTTGTGAAGCACCCATCAACTGTCTTTATGATCATCCTATTACGGACAACGTTGGATCATCAATAAAATACTTGACTCCACATCTAGGGTCCTGTAGCGGGCTGGAAAATCACTTCCATTTTTCATACAATGAAGTCGCCATCGATGTTTATTTATCCCGTGTGGGGAAAGGAAAATATCGCGAAAACCTTGGTTTAGGTTCGGGAGTTGGTTATGCGAGAGGAAGGTGTTAGCACCCCTCGCATCCATCGTACTCGATGGGAACCGTTTAGGTGGTTTGGGGTTTGTTTGCGTAGGTTTGAATCAAATTGCCTTTTATCTCTTACCTAATCTCTAATTCGTTTCCAAAATAAATTAAAAGAAAATAAGGGTTTTTATTAATTGAGTTTGACGGTTGTAGGAGCCCGCTCCTACGTATTCCCCGGTGCAATGGGAAACTCAAAACTCACGTAGTTCTGGTAAAAAATGTTTGTGTGGTTGGTTGATTTTAAATGGATATCGTTTATTTCGTATTCCGCTGATACAACGACGCTTGTATGCTCCACTTAGAGGCTTAAGCTGTGTGTGTGTGTCAGAGGAATAGATAAAACGCGTATCCATTGTTAAAAAGAGAGTTTGATTAACGGATGTGGCTTAACTCGCATTCCGCTGATACAACGACGCTTGTATGCTCCACTTGGAGGCTTAAGCTGTGTATGTGTCAGAGGAATGGATAAAGCGTATATCCATGTTTTCTGAAAAGAAGTTTAAGTGTGTGAAGGTTAACTTTTAACGCTTGTTTTTTGGAATGAGAGCAGCTTGAGTGACTAGTCAACTGTCCGGCCACCAAGACAACTCGGGGAAGAACGAAGCAACTGCCAGGTTCTCCCTTTTTCATTCATTATTGTGAAATCCTTTGATTAAGTTTATTCAGAAATAATGTTTGAAAGAAGTACGAGGGTTGGTTTATTTTAGAGTTCATTCTAGAATGAGAGCAGCTTGAGTGACTAGTCAACTGTCCGGCCACCAAGACAACCCAGAGAAGAAAGAAGCAACTGCCAGATTCTCTCCTTTTCATTCTTTAGTTCTTATGAAAAGCCTTTGATTAATTATTAAGAAATAATGTTCGAAAGAAAAACGATTGTTGGTTTATTTTAGAATTCATTCTAGAATGAGAGCAGCTTGAGTGACTAGTCAACTGTCCGGTCACCAAGACAACTCGGGGAAGAACGAAGCAACTGCCAGGTTCTCCCTTTTTCATCCATTGATTATTGCAAAAAGTTTGATTAATTTATTACGAAAAAGCAAAGTCCAAAAGAAAAGATCAAGAGAACCAGAGCAGACACAATAGCAAAACAGATAATAATAATAAAATAAATCATGAAATATGCAAATCATAAATGCACATGTATAGATTGAAATGATACAAATGATTGATGCAAATATGCAATGCTAAGTAAACATGTATGAAGGAATAAATTAAATATAGTACGAAAATTAAATTGCGAGCAATTAAATAAATACATGTAAGTATGAGATAAATAAACAAACATAAGCAAACATGATTGACCTAAGCTAATTAGGGTTAGACAAAAATATGTGCAAAAGAAAGTGACCCAAAAGTACTTAAAGAAGTAATTTGGATCACTTAAGCACTTATTAAAAAGTAAACTAAAAGCAACTTAAACTAAAATGACTTATGAAAATAAGTTGGAAAAGCAAAATAATATTCACATATGAAAGCTACTGTATCAAAATGAATGTTGTGTAAAAATTAGGGTCAAATAAGCTAAAGAGCTTCTTGAAACCCTAAATAAACACTTATGCACAAAATAGCTTAATATAAAAAACACTTATAAAAATAAGTTAAAAAAGAAATCACACATGGAAATATGATATAAGCATAAACAGTGACTTACTGAGCTTAAATAAGCTAAGAAGTCACTTAAGTGCTTTTACAAATAAGCTAAAAAAAACATTTAAGTCATTCTGGGGGGTGTAAAATATGAAGAGAAGTAAAAACTGGGGGGTGCAGAAATCAGGGTCTGCACCCAAGGCCCAAGCCCAGTCCGGTCAACAACAAAAAACGCAGTCAACCAAAAAAAAAAGATTCTGTGCAGCAAGGAAAACAAGGCGCGTCGTGAGCGCGAAGGATCTGGGCCGTATGATCAAAATCAAACGGCCACAAGCTTACCGGCCCAAACAGTGATATGGTGTGGCGCTCTATCAAACAAAACGTGCGCCAAGATCATCAACGCCGTCAGATCTCATTTAAATGAGATCTGACGGCTCCGTTTTAAAAAGAAAATCAACGCACAGAAAAAACGAACCAGATCCAACGGCTGAGATTTAAACTCAGCGAAGAAGATGGACCACGGCTAGGTCGTCTTCTCCGTCGAGCCTCGCCGTCTCCGGCGACAACTCCGGTCGCCGAAGTTTTCAAAACTCAACCAAATCACGCGATTTTTACACAGTTTTGTTCGTATTTTTACAAGGATTCCAAAAGTACAAATGGTTTTTAACAAATCAGTGTAAAAACGCGAAAACGAAGAGGAAACAAATTTGAAATCAAAACTCAAACACACGATTCAAGCCAAATTTACACAAACCAGCTCAGCAGTAAGCGTCAGAGTACAAAAAGGAGACGAATGGTATAAGAATCTACCTGAATAGGCCTCTGAATCGTCCGGTTCGAACTTGATTTTCTTCTTGGTGCCGTGGTGCTCTCTGCTCCAATTCCTTCACCTTTTTGCTTGATAAACGAGTGTTTCTTACTTCTGGAACTTGGATAAAGGTGTTTGAACAAGAAAGGAAGGAGTTTGAGCAAGAATTCTGTGATTTCAAAAAAATGAAAAGTGAAGAACAAATGGTGGTTTTTTGGTCCTTATCTCTGCGCCGTTTTTCAGTCTCTACCCTCCCTCTCTAGGGCACTGAAATCAAGGTTCTATATATAGGGAAAGATTAGGTTAAGTGAGTGGTGATTTGTGAGAAGGATTGAGGGCATAATGGAATTTTATCATTAAGATATTTGTACTATTTTTTTATTCTCTTTTGTTCCAAAAATTGGTGGTGATTGGGCTGAAAAATAGAAGGCTCTAAGTCCATGGTGAGGTGTAATGGGGATGAGAAATTTTTGGTACCTCTCCTTTGATTTTTTTTTTGATCATTTTTGAAATAAAACAAAAGATAGAAATAATACATAATAACAATAATAAAAAAATGCAATAATAAAAATATGCATGATGAAACATAATTATGTGAAATGTTTATGCATTAAAAATGGAAAGAAAAAGAATTGAGAAATTAATTTTTAAAAGGTTTCTTGTAATACAAGTAACTAGTTAATAAATAATAATAAAAAAATAAAAATAAAAATAATGCAAGGGCAAAATGGTAAAAATAAGTATGGGGCAAAATTAGGGTATGACAGCTGCCCCTATTTAATTAGCTTAAACCATAAGAATGCGAATAACCCTGGTATTCGTATTCTTTTGGTGGAAGATAATTAAATACAAAATGCCCTAATTTTGCAGCAGCATGAATGATGAGAGGAAAGAGTAAACCTGTCCGGTATCTTTGGTACTCTTATCTCAGGTTTTTTCTCGAACGTGAACCATCGCCTCACAGGTACTTAGATTCTTGAGAGTAAGTCGTCACCTCGACGGGTTCTTGGACTGGTGGAGATTGAATCGTCGCCTCGACGGGTACTGGGATTCCTCTGAATAAGTCGTCACCTCGACGGGTACTTGGACTGATGAAGGTTGAATCGTCGCCTCGACGGGTACTTGGATTCTTCTGAATAAGTCGTCGCCTCGACGGGTACTTGGACTGATGAATGTTGAATCGTCGCCTCGACGGGTACTTGGATTCCTCTGAATAAGTCGTCACCTCGACGGGTACTTGGACTGATGAAGGTTGAATCGTCGCCTCGACGGGTACTTGGATTCTTCTGAATAAGTCGTCACCTTGACGGGTACTTGGACTGATGAATGTTGAATCGTCGCCTCGACGGGTACTTGGACTGATGAAGGTTGAATCGTCGCCTCGACGGGTACTTGGATTCCTCTGAATAAGTCGTCACCTCGACGGGTACTTGGACTGATGAAGGTTGAATCGTCGCCTCGACGGGTACTTGAATTCCTCTGAATAAGTCGTCACCTCGACGGGTACTTGGACTGATGAAGGTTGAATCGTCGCCTCGACGGGTACTTGGATTCTTCTGAATAAGTCGTCACCTCGACGGGTACTTGGACTGATGAATGTTGAATCGTCGCCTCGACGGGTACTTGGATTCTTCTGAATAAGTCGTCACCTCGACGGGTACTTGGACTGATAAAGGTTGAATCGTTGCCTCGACGGGTACTTGGATTCTTCTGAATGAGTCGTCACCTCGACGGGTACTTGGACTGATAAAGGTTGAATCGTCGCCTCGACGGGTACTTGGATTCTTCTGAATAAGTCGTCACCTCGACGGGTACTTGGACTGATGAATGTTGAATCGTCGCCTCGACGGGTACTTGGATTCTTCTGAATAAGTCGTCACCTCGACGGGTACTTGGACTGATGAATGTTGAATCGTCGCCTCGACGGGTACTTGGATTCTTCTGAACGAGTCGTCACCTCGACGGGTACTTGGACTAATGAAGGTTGAATCGTCACCTCGACGGGTACTTGGATTCTTCTGAATAAGTTGAATACATCCAGTTCTCACTGTCGATCTATCTGTGTTGAAATGATGTGCTTATGCATCCTGTCGTGGTTATCCAACCAACTTGTTGGAAAAAGGTCAATCTGACTTTCTTGTAATTAAGTGATCAAACTTGTTATCCCCGTAGAAGAATTTTTTCTGGGAAATCTGCAATTCACTGGGGAGGAGATTGAATATGGTCCTTCAGCTAATCTGCTTGGGAGACAGTTTTACCAACCAATCTGCTTTTGAAGAAAAGGTTAATCTGTCTTTTTTGGCGATCAAGTGATTAAAACCTGTATTCTGCAAGGAGAAGCCTTTGAACCTGCTTTATGTATGCATGCTTACCATGATTATTTATGCATGAAATGCAAAGCATGATGATGACATGAATGACTGTATGCTATTGGAAGTTGGATGTCAACATGAGTGTTAATGAACACTGGGTTTTATTTGGGTTCCATTGAATATTGGATTTTGAGTGGGGGCCAATAACAATTGGTCTTTGAGTGGTGTGCCAATAATGATTGATCTTCGAGTGGGTTTGCCAATAATGATTGGACTTTGAGGGTGTGCCAATAATCATTGGACTTTGAAGGATTGTCAATGCAAGATTAGGTTCTTGATTGTGGATGTTTGATTTGGCTACTTGGTTTTTCTGAGTCATTGGTCTTGTGGTATGGGGCATACCGGACGCTTGAATGAAATGACGTGATCAATGCATGCTCATGATTTACATGAATGAAATGACATGGCTAATGCATGATGATTGTTTGTATGAATGAAATGACATGACTAATGCATGACAATGATTGATATGAATGAAATGACATGACTAATGCATGACGCTTATTGAGGCCCCTATGGAGGGTGGGTGTTTTTGCTATCAAGGCCTTTTGTGGAATGATGGTTGATGTTGATCCCCGACACCAGCTCCGGACTTAATGGATGTAGATATCTATCAGTCTTTGCTTGAATAGCTTGGAGATATAGGGAGAACCTGCCCCTGTGTATTGTCTTGCCCCAGTCTGTTGGGCATTTGAAGTATTTGGCTTTTTCTTGATTTCTGGCCAACTTACTGATATTGAATCTCCTTCTCTGAGAGGTATGCCCCTAGATTGAGCCATTCTAAACATGTTTGACCGACTCGGCAGGGTCTCCAGATGATCTAACCCATAGTCATAAAAGTTTTCTCTTGATTGGCTGAATCCCAAGATGATTTGCCCCTGATTAGGAGTGTCTTGATCTGATTTGTTAGGTCCTTGAAAACTGGGTTTTGATACCGCTTTCCATAATGCGACCTTAGGACACTCTGTCCATGCCAAATGACCTTTCTAAGGGATGTGCCCCATGATTAAGTGAAGTCCTGAGATAACTGCCCCTTGATTAGCCCAAGGCTCTTCTTGATTGCTCGGTAACAGCTCAGAGTTTGGAACTTCTTTATTGTCAAGTGTTGACTTGCAGACAAACCTGTTTGCTTGAAATAGTAATTCCAATGCCATTTTAATGCAAATTTTGAAATTGAAGTTGAGATGGTATTTATGTACAATGGGTGTATATTGCGGAAGAAAGTGTGAGAGTATGATATTAACAAAGATTTTTGTGAGTCAGGTTAACGTAACCTTGCTACCGTATGCTTTCAAAATAAACCTTGCTTCAATTAGGTCTTTTGAGGGTTGTAACGTGGCCTGGTTCACGGTTTCTGAATAAAAGGAAATAAGGCTCAAAGTTTGATTTTAACCCATCCCATTCTTCGTGATGATCTTCAGCCCTAAGTTCAATTAACTCAACTCACAAGTTTAAGTCCTAAGAGGTTTTCTGAGATTGTGATGGTTCGGGAACCAAGGATGTGTTTCCCCTTTGTTGTGGCAGTCACATTGGCCTTTTGTTTTGGTCACATGATTTTGTTTTGTCATGAATCTTGGTGACCTTTGCTTTTTGCATTTTTCATTTTATTTTTTTTTCGATCCCTAACTTTTACCTAGACTATTCTTTTGCATTTTTAGTCTAGCGGGATACCCTAATTTTTGCCTAAGCCATTTTGAGGTTTTGACTTAGCGGGCTTTTCTTTCTCTCTTTTTTTGTATTTTGTTTGGCGAATTGTGACTGCCTTGGTAATGGGTGATGAGGAACACCTTATTGACTTTTTTTTGCTTTTCTTTTGAAACTCGAACGTATGGTCGAGTTAATTGAACACTACCCTGCCCCGGGTTAAAATTGCGGTTTTTTCGTATAGAAAGAAACACCAACTTCTAGGCTCAAAGGGGGTGACTACGGATTAACTTCCTTATTTCTCCGGTGTTTGGGAATTTGAAACAATGCCTTACATCATCAACAAAGTTTTATTTGAAAGTATACTGTAGCAATTTGGTTGTTTCGTTTTTCATCATCCTCTCTCCAATCTTTGTTCAAACAGAAATGATAAAGAAATGAAAGAAATGAGAAGTATTAACATACACATTTTTTACTTATATATTTTTATTTTTTTTTTTTTTGCTTTTGTGAAGCAGAAGGGAGAAAATTGAATGGACATGAAAGAATGGATTCAAAACATGCATTAATATTTCATTAAGATTAACATTTCAAACAAACAAAGTTTAACGGTAAGTAGATACTTAGCAAAACAAAGGAAAATACAAAAGGGAAACAGCCTAAATGATAATTTTTGCGGCTTGATTCAATCCTTGAACTCTTCAACTAGCATCCACAGATGGGTCTGCATGGCCTGACGACAAGCTATCCTTCACAATTGGGCTCACCCTATCCCTTGAAAGTCAACCGCTTCTGATCAATGAGCTCTTGAACCTTGCGTTTGAATGCTCTACAATTGTCTGTATTGTGTCCTTCAGCACCAGAGTGGAATTCACATTTAGCCTTGGTATCATACCAAACGGGGAATGGCGCAGTCATTGGCCTTAAAACTCTTGGGGTCACCATCCTATTGTGCACCAGATATGGCAAAAGCTGACTGTATGACACAGGAATCAGATCAAAGACCTTTTTAACTTGCTGCTGAGTTTGTTGTACTTGCTGAGTTCTTTGAGACACAAGATTCACATGCTCTTGGAAAGAGTACCCCTGAGGTTGTTGATGTTGTGCAGCTGCCCTGTATGGATACTGGAGGCATGGGATTCGAGCTGGTGATGTTGGACCATTTTGGAAAGTGGCAGCATTTGCCTCATCTTCCTTGAAATTCAATAGTTTCTGATCAATAAGCTCTTGAACCTTGTGTTTAAAACCCCTACAGTTCTCGATGTTGTGTCCGAGCGACCCATTATGATAGTCACATCTAGCATTCTCATCGAAACCAGGTGGATACGGTGGTGACACGGGGTCAAGGGGCTTTAGCTGGACCAACCCTTTTTGGAGTAAGTGTGGCAGGATGTGCCCATATGGCATGGGTATACGATCATAGTGCACATTCCTTCTTTCACTTCGGGGCCCTTGTGGGTTCTGCTGATGTCCCAAGTTCTGTGTGACCTGTCCTGACTGGGAATGATTCAAAGGCGTCTGTATTGCCTGTTTTGAAAACCCTTGGGATTGTTGAGGTTGAACAACTGTTGGATGATTGAAGCATGGGGTACGAGTAGACACCGTTGAGCGAGAGTGAGAGTGAGGTGGGCTGACATTGCTGGGCAAGAATGATTCCATTATCCTTAGCTTGTCCTCTATTGCCTTGAACTTTTGGCGAGTCTCCTCACTCGGGGATGCAACAGATTTTCCCTTAGAGTCATTACCTTGATGAGCATTCATGTGATCCTCGGAACTTTGAGGCATAGCGAACCTGGGTTGGACTTGATGAGTTCTTGGCTGGCCAATCAGCAATTCAGTGTTGGTGCCCATTGGCTCTTGGGTGTCTTGAGCAACCGCGGAAGTATAGTCGGATGAAGGACATATCAATTTTGACAAAGGGGAACCGATTGGAGGATTTGCCCCTACTGTTGCAGCGTCCACTCTTGAAGGCAAACTGAGATTAGCTAGTATTTCCAAAACACGGTTCAACTTGTCGGTCACTTGGTCCACATCGCCTCTCAAGGCATCAATCTGCTTCTGCATGTTTTCCATGGTTTCCTTGAAATGTTTGAAATCCGGGATCAATGTCGGGGATGAAGCTGTTTTGGTGGACATATGAAGATAAGATAATGGTCTTTTGAATGAATGCAAATGCATGCAAAAGTTTTTATGCTTCATCATTTTATTTTTTATGCAAATGTTATGCAAAAATATTTTTTATCATGAATTTTTTATGAATGAATGCATGAGTGCATGGATGCATGGATGCACTTTTGTAGCAGATTCGCAGATTCTGTCGCGGTGAAGCAGAGGTGTAATTAACATTTCTGAGGTCGAAAGGCTCAAAGTTACCTGCAACCCATCCCTCTCACATGTTGTTCTAAGTTTATCATGGTTAAATCACGGATCACCTCTTTGGAAACGATGCCGTTATTGCACGGCAAACGCGGCCAAAAAGGAATCTCTCGGGTTCTAAACAGAGGTCCCTAATAACAAGGTTTGGTTCTAGACCGGATAGTAAAGGTCCCTAGAGTCACGGACTCTCCAAGAAAACATCAGAGACACTAGTCAACTGTCCCGTGTCCTGACATTCTCAAGAGAATCTACTCTAGGCGAGGTGATTATGCCGGAGTCACTAGTCAACTGTCCGGTGACCCAACATAAAGACCCCTAGCTTAGCCTAAGCTTTTCTCAAGCTCGGGTGTAGAGCTTCTCACAGTAACCACGCCTCAAGGGCAAAAGAAAAATAAAAGAAGGAGTAGAAGAAGAGAAACAGCCAACCAAGCAGATATAATTGACAGAAAAATAAAAGATAAAGCAAGATACTGCAAACCTGAAAAAGCAAACAAACGAACAAACCAACTAAACTGGGCTTAACTCTCTATCGTCCCCAGTGAAGTCGCCAGCTGTAGCGGGCTGGAAAATCACTTCCATTTTTCATACAATGAAGTCGCCATCGATGTTTATTTATCCCGTGTGGGGAAAGGAAAATATCGCGAAAACCTTGGTTTAGGTTCGGGAGTTGGTTATGCGAGAGGAAGGTGTTAGCACCCCTCGCATCCATCGTACTCGATGGGAACCGTTTAGGTGGTTTGGGGTTTGTTTGCGTAGGTTTGAATCAAATTGCCTTTTATCTCTTACCTAATCTCTAATTCGTTTCCAAAATAAATTAAAAGAAAATAAGGGTTTTTATTAATTGAGTTTGACGGTTGTAGGAGCCCGCTCCTACGTATTCCCCGGTGCAATGGGAAACTCAAAACTCACGTAGTTCTGGTAAAAAATGTTTGTGTGGTTGGTTGATTTTAAATGGATATCGTTTATTTCGTATTCCGCTGATACAACGACGCTTGTATGCTCCACTTAGAGGCTTAAGCTGTGTGTGTGTGTCAGAGGAATAGATAAAACGCGTATCCATTGTTAAAAAGAGAGTTTGATTAACGGATGTGGCTTAACTCGCATTCCGCTGATACAACGACGCTTGTATGCTCCACTTGGAGGCTTAAGCTGTGTATGTGTCAGAGGAATGGATAAAGCGTATATCCATGTTTTCTGAAAAGAAGTTTAAGTGTGTGAAGGTTAACTTTTAACGCTTGTTTTTTGGAATGAGAGCAGCTTGAGTGACTAGTCAACTGTCCGGCCACCAAGACAACTCGGGGAAGAACGAAGCAACTGCCAGGTTCTCCCTTTTTCATTCATTATTGTGAAATCCTTTGATTAAGTTTATTCAGAAATAATGTTTGAAAGAAGTACGAGGGTTGGTTTATTTTAGAGTTCATTCTAGAATGAGAGCAGCTTGAGTGACTAGTCAACTGTCCGGCCACCAAGACAACCCAGAGAAGAAAGAAGCAACTGCCAGATTCTCTCCTTTTCATTCTTTAGTTCTTATGAAAAGCCTTTGATTAATTATTAAGAAATAATGTTCGAAAGAAAAACGATTGTTGGTTTATTTTAGAATTCATTCTAGAATGAGAGCAGCTTGAGTGACTAGTCAACTGTCCGGTCACCAAGACAACTCGGGGAAGAACGAAGCAACTGCCAGGTTCTCCCTTTTTCATCCATTGATTATTGCAAAAAGTTTGATTAATTTATTACGAAAAAGCAAAGTCCAAAAGAAAAGATCAAGAGAACCAGAGCAGACACAATAGCAAAACAGATAATAATAATAAAATAAATCATGAAATATGCAAATCATAAATGCACATGTATAGATTGAAATGATACAAATGATTGATGCAAATATGCAATGCTAAGTAAACATGTATGAAGGAATAAATTAAATATAGTACGAAAATTAAATTGCGAGCAATTAAATAAATACATGTAAGTATGAGATAAATAAACAAACATAAGCAAACATGATTGACCTAAGCTAATTAGGGTTAGACAAAAATATGTGCAAAAGAAAGTGACCCA
Source organism: Trifolium repens (assembly GCA_030408175.1). Classification (NCBI taxonomy): domain Eukaryota; kingdom Viridiplantae; phylum Streptophyta; class Magnoliopsida; order Fabales; family Fabaceae; genus Trifolium; species Trifolium repens. The sequence goes on along the minus strand of CP125842.1, from coordinate 38,465,327 downwards.
AAAGTACTTAAAGAAGTAATTTGGATCACTTAAGCACTTATTAAAAAGTAAACTAAAAGCAACTTAAACTAAAATGACTTATGAAAATAAGTTGGAAAAGCAAAATAATATTCACATATGAAAGCTACTGTATCAAAATGAATGTTGTGTAAAAATTAGGGTCAAATAAGCTAAAGAGCTTCTTGAAACCCTAAATAAACACTTATGCACAAAATAGCTTAATATAAAAAACACTTATAAAAATAAGTTAAAAAAGAAATCACACATGGAAATATGATATAAGCATAAACAGTGACTTACTGAGCTTAAATAAGCTAAGAAGTCACTTAAGTGCTTTTACAAATAAGCTAAAAAAAACATTTAAGTCATTCTGGGGGGTGTAAAATATGAAGAGAAGTAAAAACTGGGGGGTGCAGAAATCAGGGTCTGCACCCAAGGCCCAAGCCCAGTCCGGTCAACAACAAAAAACGCAGTCAACCAAAAAAAAAAGATTCTGTGCAGCAAGGAAAACAAGGCGCGTCGTGAGCGCGAAGGATCTGGGCCGTATGATCAAAATCAAACGGCCACAAGCTTACCGGCCCAAACAGTGATATGGTGTGGCGCTCTATCAAACAAAACGTGCGCCAAGATCATCAACGCCGTCAGATCTCATTTAAATGAGATCTGACGGCTCCGTTTTAAAAAGAAAATCAACGCACAGAAAAAACGAACCAGATCCAACGGCTGAGATTTAAACTCAGCGAAGAAGATGGACCACGGCTAGGTCGTCTTCTCCGTCGAGCCTCGCCGTCTCCGGCGACAACTCCGGTCGCCGGAGTTTTCAAAACTCCACCAAATCACGCGATTTTTACACAGTTTTGTTCGTATTTTTACAAGGATTCCAAAAGTACAAATGGTTTTTAACAAATCAGTGTAAAAACGCGAAAACGAAGAGGAAACAAATTTGAAATCAAAACTCAAACACACGATTCAAGCCAAATTTACACAAACCAGCTCAGCAGTAAGCGTCAGAGTACAAAAAGGAGACGAATGGTATAAGAATCTACCTGAATAGGCCTCTGAATCGTCCGGTTCGAACTTGATTTTCTTCTTGGTGCCGTGGTGCTCTCTGCTCCAATTCCTTCACCTTTTTGCTTGATAAACGAGTGTTTCTTACTTCTGGAACTTGGATAAAGGTGTTTGAACAAGAAAGGAAGGAGTTTGAGCAAGAATTCTGTGATTTCAAAAAAATGAAAAGTGAAGAACAAATGGTGGTTTTTTGGTCCTTATCTCTGCGCCGTTTTTCAGTCTCTACCCTCCCTCTCTAGGGCACTGAAATCAAGGTTCTATATATAGGGAAAGATTAGGTTAAGTGAGTGGTGATTTGTGAGAAGGATTGAGGGCATAATGGAATTTTATCATTAAGATATTTGTACTATTTTTTTATTCTCTTTTGTTCCAAAAATTGGTGGTGATTGGGCTGAAAAATAGAAGGCTCTAAGTCCATGGTGAGGTGTAATGGGGATGAGAAATTTTTGGTACCTCTCCTTTGATTTTTTTTTTGATCATTTTTGAAATAAAACAAAAGATAGAAATAATACATAATAACAATAATAAAAAAATGCAATAATAAAAATATGCATGATGAAACATAATTATGTGAAATGTTTATGCATTAAAAATGGAAAGAAAAAGAATTGAGAAATTAATTTTTAAAAGGTTTCTTGTAATACAAGTAACTAGTTAATAAATAATAATAAAAAAAAAAAAAAAAAAAATAATGCAAGGGCAAAATGGTAAAAATAAGTATGGGGCAAAATTAGGGTATGACAGGTCCATAGTGGTTTTCAGGTCGAAGGGTGGAATACACCACTTATCACTATGAGAATATCTTATGACATTTCATAACATACTATGTAGTATTCTCATGGTGGGTCAATCTGATATAAATGTTACCCTTAACCTTTATATCTATGTGAAGACTTGATAACTATTTATCTATGATCCGTGAGATGTGATCATCAGTCTACCAACATAATAGTCTCTATGCTTTAAAGTTATCCCAATTCACAATAAAGCTTGACTACAGATGCTTTAAGAATAGTGTCCTTATGTTTAATGAATCTCATGATTAAGTCACACTTAATATGTCATTAAACGGACTATCTATTCTAGGGACTTTATTATTTTGGACTTTACAAACATAATAAAGTAATGCCTATTATTATTAATAAGTAAAGCACTAAAAGTATTGGCCTCTAGGGCTTACACCAACACCCATCGTGCCACGATGGGAGCTGCTTGTTCGCCAAGAAATCAAAAGCAATAAATTTGAAGAAAATCTTTGCATCGCAGTGTAGCGGGCTGGAAAATCACTTCCATTTTTCATACAATGAAGTCGCCATCGACGTTTATTTATCCCATGAGGGGAAAGGAAAATATCGCGAAAACCTTGGTTTAGGTTCGGGAGTTGGTTATGCGAGGGGAAGGTATTAGCACCCCTCGCATCCATCGTACTCGATGGGAACCGTTTAGGTGGTTTGGGGTTTGTTTGCGTAGGTTTGAATTAAATTGCTTTATCTCTTACCTAATCTCTACTTCGTTTCCACTTTAACAAAAAAGGTTTTTTATTAATTGAGTTTGACGGTTGTAGGAGCCCGCTCCTACGTATTCCCCGGTGCAATGGGAAACTCAAAACTCACGTAGTTCTAGTAAAAAAAATGTTTGTGTGGTTGGTTGATTTTAGTGGATAACGCTTATTTCGTATTCCGCTGACACAATAACGCTTGTATGCTCTAATCAGAGGCTTAAGCTGTGTGTGTGTAAGAGGAGTAGATAAAACGTGTACCCATTGAAAAAAGAGTTGAATAACGGATGTTGCTTATTTCGCATTCTGCTGATACAACGACGCTTGTATGCTCTAACCAGAGGCTTAAGCTGTGTATGTGTCAGAGGAATGGATAAAGCGTATATCCATGTTTTCTGAAAAGAAGTTTAAGTGTGTAAGGGTTAACTTTTAACGCTTGTTTTTTGGAATGAGAGCAGCTCGAGTGAACTAGTCAGATGACCGGCTACCGAGACAACCCGGGAAAGAAAGAAGCAGATGCCAGATTCTCCCTTTTTCACTCATTGATTTGTTACAAAACCTTTGGTTAAGTTTACTTAAGAAATAGTGTCTAAAAGAAAAGACGAGTGTTGGTTGTTTTTAATACTGGTTCTAGAATGAGAGCAGCTTGAGTGAACTAGTCAGATGACCGGCTACCAAGACAACTCGGGGAAGAAAGAAGCAGATGCCAGATTCTCCCTTTTTCACCCATTAATTATTGCAAAGAGTTTGATTAAGATTATTGAGAAAATAAAGTCAGAAAGAAAGACGAAGATTGGTCAATTTTAATACTGTTTTTAGAATGAGAGCAGCTTGAGTGAACTAGTCAGATGACCGGCTACCAAGACAACTCGGGGAAGAAAGAAGCAGATGTCAGATTCTCCCTTTTTCATTCATTATTTATTATGAAAGTCTTTGTTATCTTGATTATGAAAACAAAAGTCAAAAAGAAAAGGGGCAAAAGAACCAGAGCAGACAGAATAGCAAAACACAAGTAATAATAATAATGAAGAAAATCACAAAATAGGCAAAGTATAAATGCAAATGCATGAATCAAGATGATATAAATGAATAATGCAAGTATGCAATACTAAATAATCATGTATGAAACAATAAATTAAATATGGTACAAAATGAAGTTGCGAACAATTAAATAAAATGCGTAAAGGTAAATAAATAACTAAGCATAAGCAAACATGATTAACCTAAGCTAATTAGAGTTGAACAAAATATTGTGCAAGAGAAAATGACCCAAAAGTACTTAGAGAAATAATTTGGATCACTTAAGCACTTATTTAAATAAGCTAAAAGCAACTTAAGTTAAAAAGGACTTATGAAAATAAGTTAAGAAAGTTAGACAAAATTCATATACAGTAACTACTGTATTTGAAATAATGTTGTGCAAAAATTAGGGTCAAATAAGCTAAAGAGCTTAATGAAAACCTAAATAAGCACTTATTCCCAAAACAACTTAAATGAAAATCACTTATGAAAATAAGTTGAAAAAGCTTAGAAATGATTTGTGTACAGTGACTACTGTGTTTAAATCAATGTTGTGCAAGAATTAGGATCAAATAAGCTAAAGAGCTCTTTGAAACCCCAAATAAGCACTTATGCACAAAACAACTTAATTGAAAATAACTTATGAAAATAAGTTGAAAAAGTTTGAAAAAATTGTATACAGTGACTACTGTATATGAATTGATGTTGTGCAAGAATTAGGGTCAAATAAGCTAAAGAGCTTTTTGAAACCCTAAATAAGCACTTGTGCACAAAACAACTTAATTGAAAATTACTTATGAAAATAAGTTAAAAAAGTTTGGAAATGATGTCATCATAATGTAAGCATAAACAGTAACCTAATAAGCTTAAATAAGCCAATAGGTCACATAAGTGCTTTTGTAAATAAGCTAAAAATTAATCAAAAACAGGGAAGGTGCAAATTATGAAGCATAGTAAAAATATGGGGGTGCAGGTAGCAAGTCTGCAGAAAAAAAATAAAAGTCAAACAAAAATATTCCTGTACCTCGCAGATAACGGAAAACACGGTGGAATGCGCGTTATGGAGCGTCAGATCGGCTCATTAATCAATCCAACGCGCGTGATTAAAGATAAAGATCAACGGACGTGACATAAGCTTTCGATCCAACGCTTGTTATTTGATCTGGGAATGTGAAGGAACACCGTGTGTCTTCTTCTACCTCACGATGAACACACAACAACAACAACTCGGCCAATTTTCGAAATCCCCCAAATCTTAATCAAATCGTGCGAAACAAAGCTCTATCCTGCTCGATTTTTCACGCTGGTCATGAATATGAAATTAGGTTTTCCAGAAAGTGTCTCGAACTCGAGATATATGGTGATAAAGTTTGAGTGAAATTTTGGGAAATCACAAATTAAGAAGATTCGAGTTCGATTGATGATTGGAAAAGGTTCTTGGGATGAAATAAGGATGAATGGAGTTGAAAAACGATAGAAACAGAGGCTAGAAACTCCTACTCCATTATCACATTTTTGGAGGTTTTTTAAGCTTCGAATTTGCACAAATTTATGGATGAAAGGTTGGGTTTTATGATTGTTTTATGTTACTGGAAGTTATTGGAAGCTTATGTGATGAAGAAATTGAGGCTTGATGGTGGTTTTGATGGATTTTGTATTTTGAAAAATGAGAGAAAAAATGATGAAACTTTGATTGATTTTCTGATTCTTAGCAGCTGCGCCCCTCTCTGTTATTCTCTGACCTAGGGTTCTGAAAACAATGTGCTTATTTATATGGAGAAATTAGGTTAGGAAAGTGGTGATTTGTGAGAGTTAGTGAGGGCAAATTGGAGATTGATTCTTGGGGGTTTTTTTGTACTATGGTTTTTTTTGGATTTTTTGTACAAGTGGTGAGGTGTCTAGTAAAAAGGAATAGAACCTTCTATTCCCTTGATGAGGTGTAAAAATGATTGGGGCAATTTTTGTATCTCTTTTTGATTTTTTTTGGAATAAAACAAATTAAAAATAATATATGAAATAAATGAAAATAAAATAAATATGTCTAAAAATAAAAATATGCATGAGATATGATTATGTGAAATATTTATGGATTAAAATGGAAAGAAAAAGAATTAAAAATTAATTTTTAAAAGGTTTCTTGAAATGCAAGTAACTAATTAAAAATAAATAAATAAAGAAAATGTGAGGGCAAAATGGTAAAATTTTGTCTCTTATGATCATGTTAAGCCATAATCATACAAGAAAAAATAGTTCCATGTGTTTTGTGTCAATATTGATTTTTAAATTGAAAAATGGTTTTGTTGACTTATTTAAAAAGTGCAAAATGCCTTGGGGGGCAAAATTGGAATAAATAAAAAATAGGAGGGGCAAAAGGGTAATAAAAAAATGTATGGGGCAAAATTAGGGTATGACACGCAGCACGATGGAGTATATCGCAGCACGATGACTTAACTTGGCGCCCAACCTGATGAAATGCACAGGATCAGTTATAAAATTAAACTGAATCTTCACATCGCAGCACGATGGCTTCATCGTACTGCGATGCCTTGTTGAGGCCCATTACGAAAACTATAAATAGAGCCTCCCTTTCATTGTTTAATTCATTCATAAATAGTATAACACTCTCTACTATAAGGAGAGGTTCAGAGGAGCTCTATTGGGCATAGTTTTCTCCCCTTACAGGAAAACTAACTCAGCAAGGTATGTTTTCTTTAGGCTTTTATGTGTAGGTTATAATTTCTTTATTGTATTTTAAATATGTAGTCTTTTGTAATAGTTGCCTTAGGTTTCGGTGGAGAAGATGAACTCCCCTATGAATATTTGGAATCTGTGATTGAGTCTAAGTTATAATAAATGATATTCGGTAATTATGTTTGTTATTTACTTTCGTGCACTTTAATAACGTATTCTCGTAATCTGGCCGGATAAGCGGGAGCGCCCATAGAATTGATATCAGTTTTTGACTTGGTATGGTCCGGAACTCGTAGTAAATAATGCTAGATGTATAGAAAACGGTAACATTCTGAACTAGTCGTGAACTGAGCGGTTAGAGGAGGAATCATGCACTAGGTGTGATCTGAGCACTTAGAAGATGAACAACCCGATACTAGGACCTAGAGGTTAATTGGTGAAGAGAATAATGCATCTTTATAAACAACTCACTTAGTAATTAGGGTATCTGACACATCAAGGTTAGGCTCTCGTAGGTACCTTAGTTAATAATGTATGGAAACTTTAATAAACATAGTGTAATAGTAAGGTATTACTACAACAAGGATAATTCACCGCCGAACATAATCTAAATAACTATGTTATACACCGGTCATACCAAATATGAAGAAGGGAGGGAGTGAAACCACCATACCTAGCCTCTATATTTCTTGAATCTATTTATTTATACATTCTGTTATTTATATTTCTGCAATGCATTACGCTATTTTTATAAAAACCTTTTCCAAAAACCAAAGCGAATGCAAACTATCACAAACTTAAATAACGCTAGTGAAGCTTCGACACGATCCCCGTGGATACGAACTTATTCTATACACTAGTGTGAATTGTTCCTCGACGGTAGACTGCTGCACTTGCCAGACCCTAGTCATACACCCAACAGACTCTCGAATGGTCATCAATGAATGTAATAAACCATTTTTTGAGAGAAAGTGTACTCGTACGGTTAGGGCCCCATACATCACTATGAATAACAGAAAAAGGTTTTGGTGGTTTATAAGGCTGTATCGGAAAGCTAGATCGATGATGTTTGGCAAATTCACATGCTTCACAGTTAAACAAAGATAAATCCTTGTTATGGAATAACTTAGGAAACAAGTACTTTAAATAACGAAAGCAAGGATGAGCTAATCGTAAATGCCACAACATAACGTTGTCATCATTATTTAAAGCAAAAAAAGACTCGAAGTTAATACTTATTGGTTTGAAAGGTGATTGTGATTCAGATCCAATGTCAAAGTAGTACAGTCCTCCACTCTCCTTAGCACTTCCAATCATCTTCCCCGAGTTCAAATCCTGAAAGACACAATGTGTATGGAAAAAGTTAGTTTGACAGTTTTTTTCTTGGGCTAATTTACTGACAGACATGAGACTGCAAGATAAATTTGGGACATGAAGGACATCTTTAAGAGTTAGGCTTGGAGACAACACAACTGAACCTTTACCTGCAATGGATGAAAAAGAGCCATCTGCAACTTTTATTTTATGATTACCTGCACATGGACTATATGAAGAAAACATAGTAGAATCACCTATCATGTGATCACTTGCACCTGAATCTACTATCCAAGTACGACTGGGACTGACACTACAAAGGGCAGAATTACCTTTTGGGGCAATAGAGCAAGAAAGAGTGTCAAATTCAAGAATTTTGTACAGTCTGTCTAGTTGTTCTATTGTGAAAGAAAGCTGAATTGAGGAGGATGATTGTCCTTTAAAAGAATTACTAGCTTGAAATGCATGACTCTTACGTCCACCTTTGTTCTTCCGATTTGAAGTTCGTGGACGACCATGTAATTTCCAACATTGAAAAATAGTATGTCCCAAACGATGACAATATTTGCATTCACGACGATATTTGAAGGTGGATGATCGTCGTCGAGAATAAAAAACGTCATAATTAATTACCTCGGCTAAATAGTACCGGAAGGAGTAGAAATAATTTTTTTCCTTTAATTGAACAGTACAGCTGACGATGAATAGTATCGTGAACGGTACGCCGGTGAACAATGTCGCGTGAACAGTACGTCGGTGAACAGTGTCGCGGGATGAACAGTACCACGCTAAAAATCTATTGTCGTGATCGGAATGTAAACACGACGGCAGCTAGGGTTTTGCGGAAGCGAGACCCCCAAAATCGGGAGCTCTTGATACCATGTAGAAAATAATATGTGAATATTGTTCTATGTTATTCCTCAACTCAAGGTTGGTTTAAATAGAAATAATACAATTAATTATCTCCTTGCATTAAGGAGAAAATAGTTATAAAGAGAAATAATAGATAAGTTCAGAATCTCCTAGAAACAACAAACTAGGAAATTAAATATTTTCCAACAACTATGTCTATTAAAGTTTCCCTACGTTAATAACTAAGGTAGCTACGAGAGCCTAACCTCGATGTGTCACATACCCTAATTACTAAGTGAGTTGTTTATAAACATGCATTATAATCTTAACCAATTAACCTCTAGATCCTAGTATCGGGTTGTTCATCTTCTAAGTGCTCAGTTCACACCTAGTTCATGATTCCTCCTTTAACCGCTCAGTTCACGACTAGTTTAGGATGTTACCGTCTCTATACGTCTAGCATTATTTACTACTAGTTCCAGACCATATTAAGATAAAACCTAATATCAATTCTATGGGCGCTCCCGCTTATCCGGCCAGATTACGAGAAACGTTATTAAAGTGCAAGAAAGTAAATAACAAATATAATACTTAAATATCATTTATTATAACTTAGACTCAGTCACAGACTCCAAATATTCATAGGGGAGTTCATCTTCTCCACCACAACCTAAGACATCTATTACAAAAGACTACATATTTAAATTACAATAAAGAAATCATAACCTAAACATAAAAGCCTAAATAAAACATACCTTGCTGAGTTAGTTTTCCCGTAAGGGGAGAAAACTATGCCCAATAAAGCTCCTCTGAACCTCTCCTTATAGTAGAGAATGTTCTATTATTTCTGAATGAATTAAACAATGAATGGGAGGCTCTATTTATAGTTTTCGTAATGGGCCTCAACAAGCCATCGCACTACGATTAAAGTCATCGTGCTGCGATGTGAAGATTCAGTTCAATTTTATAACTGATCATGTGCATTTCATCAGCTTGGTCACCAAGTTCTGTCATCGTGCTGCGATGTGCTATATCATGCTGCAGTGAACATATTTTTTTTAGATTTATTTCTTTTGTTTTCTTGGCAAGCAAGCAGCTCCCATCGTGGCACGATGGGAGACATCGTGCTGGGATGGAATGCTCAATTTCTTCACTTTTTTGGCTTTTTCTTGTCTTTTGGCATCTTGGACCTTGTCTTGATGCTTTTTCCTGCTTTTGTAGGTTTTCCTTCGTATTTGGGCCTGTCTTGATCATTTTACTACTAATACTAAAAATACTATAGAAATTCTTATCATCACAACCCCAAACTTAAATTGTTGCTTGTCTTCAAGTAACATGCTGTCAGACAATATCGTTAGAAAAATATGAGATAAATAAAGCTGATAGGAATTTCACACCCTTGCTTGTATTTCAGCAATGGTACCGCTGATTTCTTACCGCAGAAATCATGCTCAGTCCTGCTAGGCTCAGGAGACGTCAATAGTAGCAAATCGGACAAATGCCCGCAAGAGTCCATGTTCAATTTTTTCTCTCTCTCTCACATTTGTATTTTTCGCTCATAATTGAAAGGTTATCTCTCAATCATTGTACAACCTCCCATTTTACCATAGGCTTGCAAGAACTCTAAGCAACCAGTCAAAATTTAATATACATGCATTATTGGAGGTCTTTTCCAGGGTTATAACGTGGCTTAGGTCAATGGTTGGACATTGACTAGGGTCTGGCAAGTGCATCAGTCTGTCGTCGAGTAATAATTCACACTCTACGAGTAGAATGAGTTTGAATCCACAGGGATCGTGCCGAAGCTTCACTAGCGTTATTTAAGTTTGTGATAGTTTGCATTCACTTTGGTTATTGAAAAGGTTTTTATAAAAAGAAGCGTAATGCTTGCAGAAATATAAATTGCATAATGTATTAATAATAGATTCAAGAAATATAGAGGCTAGGTATGGTGGTTGGGCTCCCTCCCTTCTTCATATTTAAAATTATCAGTGTATAACATAGTTACTTAGATTATGTTCGGCGGTGAATTATCCTTGTCGTAGTAATACCTTACTATTACACTATGTTTATTAAAGTTTCCCTACGTTAACAACTAAGGTACCTACGAGAGCCTAACCTCGATGTATCACTTACCCTAATTACTAAGTGAGTTGTTTATAAACATGCATTATAATCTTCACCAATTAACCTCTACGTCCTAGTATCCGGCTGTTCATCTTCTAAGTGCTCAAATCACACCTGGTGCATGATTCCTCCTCTAACCGCTAAGTTCACGACTAGTTCAGGATGTTACCGTCTCTATACACCTAGCATTATTTACTACTAGTTCCGGACCATATTAAGTTAAAACCTAATATCAATTCTATGGGTGCTCTCGCTTATCCGGGCAGATTACGAGATACGTATTAAAGTGCAAGAAAGTAAATAACAAACACAATTACTAAATATCATTTTTTATAACTTAGACTCAACCATAGACTCCAAATATTCATAGGGTAGTTCATCTTCTCCACCACAACCTAAGGCATCTATTACAAAAGACTACATATTTAAATTACAAAATATAACCTAAATACAAAAGCCTAAAGAAACATACCTTAAGGGGAGAAAACTATGCCCAATAGAGCTCCTCTGAACCTCTCCTTATAGTAGAGAGTGTTCTACTATTTTTGAATGATTTAAACAATGAATGGGAGGCTCTATTTATAGTTTTCGTAATGGGCCTCAGCAAGGCATCGCACTGCGATGAGCACATCGTACAACGATGTGAAGATTCAGTTCAATTTTATAACTGATCCTGTGCATTTCATCAGCTTGGGCGCCAAGTTACTCCATCGTGCTGCGATGTGCTATATCGTGCTGCGATGGACAGATATTTTGTAGATTTATTCTTCTGATTTCTTGGCGAACAAGCAGCTCCTATCGTGGCAGGAGCCATCGTGCTGCAATGAAATGCTATTTTTCTTCACTTTTTTGGCTTTTTCTTGTCTTTTGGCATCTTGGACCTTGTCTTGATGCTTTTTCCTGTTTTTGTAGGTTTTCCTTCGTATTTGGGCCTGTCTTGGTCATTTTATTACTACTAATAATACTAAAAATACCGTAGAAATTTCTGTCATCAGACATTTTTGGGAATAGTAGGCTAAACATTGGAGTTAAGTTCTACTTTGTTGTTCCTTTTTGTGTGTGCAACCTTTGTTCCTTAGGGTGCATTTTTGCGTTGGTATCGGAGATCATGAACCGGATGTGTCTTTGTATGGTTCTTTTTTATCACTGTTTTTGCCCTTTGGCTCTTTCTTTTGCCCTTTAGCTCTTTCTTTTGCATTCATTTTTTTAAGAGACTATTTTTTAGGGGGTTTTTGATGTTTTCCCGTCTCTTTTTCATTTATTTTTTTCTTTTTGTAGTCATAGTTCTCCGTACATCCACCCCAAACTTAGATGTTGCTAGTTCCATGAGCAACCCTAAACTTATTTTGTTGCCAAGACTTTGAGAACTATTACCTTAACTCCAAAGAGGGTAATTTCATTGTTTTTCTGGTCTATAGGCTTGTAATGTGGTTTGTCACCGAAACAAAAGGGATAATATTTTTTTTACGGCTCAAAATTGGCTAACAAAGGATATAATATATAAAGGGTGGCTTGAAAAGGTTCTGGGTTATAACAAACAATTTCCTCAATGCATATAATATCAAATCAACTAGTCAGCAGTGAATTAGAGCAAGTTCTAGAAAATAAACAAGTGCACGGTACTCTCATAGTAATTCGATAGAAAGTGGTAATACCGTTTAGAAATATTTGGTTCAAATCCTCACATGGTTTAGGTATATCTGAAAGTTGAACACTTGTCTCACATACACCAGCTTCATCACTCGTCTCTCTATCTCCCGAACTTCGCACTTCACAGCAATCACCTTTGTTTTTTTGTATGACGGCGTGAAATTCGGCTCATCAAAATATATAACTCACTTCGCCGCAATTTTACCTATATTAGTTTATTATGCACTAGATAATAAACAACAAAACAGTTATTTAATTTTTTGTAAGTTTGAATAAAGGTTTGTTACAGATGAAGATGACATGCGGAATTCTTGGCATACTTTATTGAATTGAAAATACTGAATTGAAAATACTGAATTTGAAAATACTAAATCAAAAACTTATCCTTGGGTTGCCTCCCAAGCAGCGCTTGTTTAGCCTCTCATTAGCTTGAGGCATTTCCTCCATTACAGAGGATAGGTTTGCATGTCTCTCTCTTCTGTAGGAGCTTTCGCCTTAGCTCCTCCCTCCTTCTTGTTGCTTCTTTCATACTTCTCTGGGTTCTGCTTTTTATGATGGACTTCCCCTTGCCTTTTGGTGGATGTTCCTTCTTTTGTTCTTTTGGTGCATTAACCCAGCTATTCTTCTATCTTTCCTCTTTTCTCTCAGCAGCAGGCCTCTTCAGAGGTGGCGTATTAACCCCAAACTTAGATCTTTTGGCCACTTTTTGGTTTCTACCCCATGCTTTGACCCATGTTGCTCGGTTGTCCACTTCAATAGTTAGCCTCTTCAATTTTTCCGTTAGTGCTTCGGGTACCTCCTTTTTCTGAGATGTTTCTATCTCTAGCTGCGCCATTTCATTCTCCAACTCCGCTATCTCTACCTTTACCTGTACTTCTTGAACTGGAGTCGATGGTGTAGCTTCTCTGTCTTTCCAATCAAGCATGTAGCATACTTCCCTCTTGATCTTGGAAGCTTTGATAGTTCTTTCCTCCTCTCCACTTCTTAGAGTCAACTCGGCGAGCTCCACATTAATGAGTGCCCTGCTGGTTGCTAAGAATGGTCTTCCAAGAATGATGGGATGCTCTCCGTCTTCTTGGATATCCAGGATCATGAAGTCTGCTGGGAATACCAGGTCTTCGACTCTCACCAAGACATCCTGTATTGTACCTGTTGAGCGAATGGTTGACTGATTTGCTAATACGAGTTCACCTGCAGTTGTTGGTATGCGTTTTAACTTATCTTCCAGATATAATGGCATTACATTAACACTTGAACCCACATCACATAATGCTTTGACTTCTGCTTCCTCAATCTAACATATTATGGTGACACTTCCAGGATCTGTCTTCTTGGGTGACAGTCTTGCTCGACTTTCTCTGTACTCCCTGAGCTCTCTCATGAACTCTTCGTCTAATGTCATATCGAACAGCTTGTACCACTCTTCGTAATCCTTTATATGTTCTTCTCTCTGTTCTTGCTCTGATCTCATATCCTTCAGCACTTTGCACTCCTCCTTTAGATTGTCCACCGTGTTACCTGCAACATCTTTAGAAACATGAGTGCTTACTGTAACACCCCAAAATTTAGAAGTAGTTATTTATTTAGAATATGGTTTATTTAAGTGTTTACGTACTAAGTAAATTACTTGAGAGGTTGAAATTTATTTAATTTAGTGAGAATGGAGAATTATTTGAAAAATAGAATAATTAAGATATATTTTAGAATCATATTTTAGAGATATAATTTTGAAATATATTTTAGGAATATATTATGAAAATAAAAGATATGAATTTTCTTGGGGAATAAGATGAGAGTTTTTAGGGAACTAAAATAGAAACAAATCTGTTTTGAATATTGCTTGCTTTTAGGAAAAGAAAAACATAATCTTCCTCTACAAATAGATCTAAATAACTTAGAATTAGGATTACCACAATTTACAAACAAAAATTCGTGTAGCCTTTATGATCAAATAGTGGAATTTGAGAGCAATACCAAAATACTCATAACTTTCTCATCCGAAGTCGGAATTCGATTCCGTTTGTTGCTGAACGACCGTAGGAGCAAGGACACAGTAGATATCCCAATTTAGATGGAGCACGTTTCGTCATAATTGAGGTAAGGGGGAGATTGTTCATGCATAGGGGTAGTGTTAACCATAAGAGTAGTCGAGGGGACCTTGCCCTCCATCCCTTTTCCCTTTTTTTTTTTTTTTTTTTTTTTTGATGTTCATACCTTTTTATAGATTTCTCTTAATTGTTGTTATTGTTGCGGTTCAATCACATGTTTATTATTTCGAATATGATTCATTCTCTTGCATGATTGGTTTCTCTACGTTTATGAACATATGTGAGACATGCATATTTTGATTCTTCAAATCAATGGTTACATGATTTAATCATATACTTGGTGGACTTGTTGGTCGGTCGTTTTGTTACAATACACATTCTCATAACTAATTATTTCAAAATAAACTCATTAATTGAATTGATTCAAAAGAAAGTTTTAAAGAGGAAAACCGTGTGCCTTCCTATTCAGTTTGATTTAATTACTTTAATTATGCTATGGTGTTTAGGCAGAGTTATATGTTGAGGTTTGGTCATTGTTATTAATTGATAATTAGGTAGGGGGTATATAGTGATTTTATTTTATATATTGCCATGAGATAGTTTCATGTGAGTAGCTTAATTTGTTTTTGGTGTCGAATTAATTGATGTTGAATTAATTGATGTTTGATTTATTTGGTGTTGAGTCTAATTGACGATGAATTAACTGGTGTTTGACTTATTTAATATTGTTTTAAATTGGTGATGCTTATTAAATATAATTGGTGTTGTTGTTTGATGTCGTGGTGGCCGTTGTGTCACCGTTTGTCGTGTTGCTATGGTGGATTTGAGCCGCCGTTTGTCGTGTTGCTATGGTGGCCTTGAGCTGCCGTTTGTCGTGTTGGTATCGTTGTTGTATTGTTGTAGTTGTTACTTGTCGTGTTGTTGTTGATTCTAATCTGTTGATAATGATGTTGAAAATATGGAATTCCTATTGATGTTGTCTTTAAGCCGTTGATTATTGATGTTGATTCTATAAAGCTGTTGATTGTGATAGTTGTTGAATTTGATGTTGACGGGTCGAAATATGCTCATGCATTCATTCATGTGTAAGTCCCGGTGTTGATAAATCGGTGTTGATAATTCGGTGTTGATAAATCGGTGTTGAATTGGTACCACATGCATTTAAAGAGTCTAGATCGCATTGCATCCATTGTCTAATTGAGTTGAGTTTAAATTGATTGAGTTGTTATGTTTATGATGTTGTGGTTGCTTATGTGTTTGATCGTCCCAAAGGATGATATTTTGTGTTTTATGTTTTCCCTATTCTTGTGTGTTAATACACCTATGCTTGTGTGAATGTATTCTCACCCCTTGCTTTTTGTCTTGTCTGGCTTGACCCTGCGATTGTTAAATCGCAGTATCTACAGGTTATCGAGTTTCGAGTTCGAGTCAAGTGGAGCCCGCTCTGATTGTGTCACTTGGGAAGAAGTCTTAGAGTCTAGGATGTTTTGCTACTTTATTTTTAAAGCTAATGTATTTTATTATAAAAGAAATTACTATATTTCACCTTTATAACAAATTTTAAATAATTTCGATATTGGTCCAATTTTCTAGTTCTTTTATCCGCTGCGTGATGTCTCTTAAGAGGAATTTTCGAAAAAGCATATTGAAAATTAAATTATTATTAGTCTCGGGTTCGGGGCGTTACATTTGGTATCAGAGCAGGTTGGTCCAATCCGGCCGTGTGGGTTATGTGTCAATCATAGCAGGTCTATCCGGTCAGACCAAATGGGCGTAATGTCAGTCGTGTCTATCTTGTGTTTTCTTTTTTTAATTACACTTGGACCTTAGTCACTATTTAAATATCATGCCACATGACATATAACATGTTTGATTAGTTTTATGAATTTTGTTCTTATTGTTTGCTAACATGTTCATTGCTTGATCTTTTCTCTATGTGACTGGTTTATGTGATTCTTATTCAGTAGTGTGAGTAAACTAGCGAAACCTTAGGCAATTTTCGAGGGCGAAAATTCTTAAAGGGGGGAGAATTGTAACACCCCAAAATTTAGAAGTAGTTATTTATTTAGAATATGGTTTATTTAAGTGTTTACGTACTAAGTAAATTACTTGAGAGGTTGGAATTTATTTAATTTAGTGAGAAGGGAGAATTATTTGAAAAATAGAATAATTAAGATATATTTTAGAATCATATTTTAGAGATATAATTTTGAAATATATTTTAGGAATATATTATGAAAATAAAAGATATGAATTTTCTTGGGGAATAAGATGAGAGTTTTTAGGGAACTAAAATAGAAACAAATCTATTTTGAATATTGCTTGCTTTTAGGAAAAGAAAAACATAATCTTCCTCTATAAATAGATCTAAATAACTTAGAATTAGGATTACCACAATTTACAAACAAAAATTCGTGTAGCCTTTATGATCAAATAGTGGAATTTGAGAGCAATACCAAAATACTCATAACTTTCTCATCCGAAGTCGGAATTCGATTCTGTTTGTTGCTGAACGACCGTAGGAGCAAGGACACAGTAGATATCCAAATTTAGATGGAGCACGTTTCGTCATAATTGAGGTAAGGGGGAGATTGTTCATGCATAGGGGTAGTGTTAACCATAAGAGTAGTCGAGGGGACCTTGCCCTCCATCCCTTTTCCCTTTTCTTTTCTTTTTTTTGATGTTCATACCTTTTTATAGATTTCTCTTAATTGTTGTTATTGTTGCGGTTCAATCACATGTTTATTATTTCGAATATGATTCATTCTCTTGCATGATTGGTTTCTCTACGTTTATGAACATATGTGAGACATGCATATTTTGATTCTTCAAATCAATGGTTACATGATTTAATCATATACTTGGTGGACTTGTTGTTCGGTCGTTTTGTTACAATACACATTCTCATAACTCATTATTTCAAAATAAACTCATTAATTGAATTGATTCAAAAGAAAGTTTTAAAGAGGAAAACCGTGTGCCTTCCTATTCAGTTTGATTTAATAACTTTAATTATGCTATGGAGTTTAGGCAGAGTTATATGTTGAGGTTTGGTCATTGTTATTAATTGATAATTAGGTAGGGGGTATATAGTGATTTTATTTTATATATTGCCATGAGTTAGTTTCATGTGAGTAGCTTAATTTGTTTTTGGTGTCGAATTAATTGATGTTTGATTTATTTGGTGTTGAGTCTAATTGACGATGAATTAACTGGTGTTTGACTTATTTAATATTGTTTTAAATTGGTGATGCTTATTAAATATAATTGGTGTTGTTGTTTGATGTTGTGGTGGCCGTTGTGTCACCGTTTGTCGTGTTGCTATGGTGGATTTGAGCTGCCGTTTGTCGTGTTGCTATCGTTATTGTATTGTTGTAGTTGTTACTTGTCGTGTTGTTGTTGATTCTAATCTGTTGATAATGATGTTGAAAATATGGAATTCCTATTGATGTTGTCTTTAAGCCGTTGATTATTGATGTTGATTCTATAAAGCTGTTGATTGTGATAGTTGTTGAATTTGATGTTGACGGGTCGAAATATGCTCATGCATTCATTCATGTGTAAGTCCCGGTGTTGATAATTCGGTGTTGATAAATCGGTGTTGATAATTCGGTGTTGATAATTCGGTGTTGATAAATCGGTGTTGAATTGGTACCACATGCATTTAAAGAGTCTAGATCGCATTGCATCCATTGTCTAATTGAGTTGAATTTAAATTGATTGAGTTGTTATGTTTATGATGTTGTGGTTGCTTATGTGTTTGATCGTCCCAAAGGATGATATTTTGTGTTTTATGTTTTCCCTATTCTTGTGTGTTAATACACCTATGCTTGTGTGAATGTATTCTCACCCCTTGCTGTTTGTCTTGTCTGGCTTGACCCTGCGATTGTGAAATCGCAGTATCTACAGGTTATCGAGTTTCGAGTTCGAGTCAAGTGGAGCCCGCTCTGATTGTGTCACTTGGGAAGAAGTCTTAGAGTCTAGGATGTTTTGCTACTTTATTTTTAAAGCTAATGTATTTTATTATAAAAGAAATTACTATATTTCACCTTTATAATAAATTTTAAATAATTTCGATATTGGTCCAATTTTCTAGTTCTTTTATCCGCTGCGTGATGTCTCTTAAGAGGAATTTTCGAAAAAGCATATTGAAAATTAAATTATTATTAGTCTCGGGTTCGGGGCGTTACATTTGGTATCAGAGCAAGTCGGTCCAATCAGGCCGTGTGGGTTATGTGTCAATCAGAGCAGGTCTGTCCGGTCAGACCAAATGGGCGTAATGTCAGTCGTGTCTATCTTGTGTTTTCTTTTTTTAATTACACTTGGACCTTAGTCACTATTTAAATATCATGCCACATGACATATAACATGTTTGATTAGTTTTATGAATTTTGTTCTTATTGTTTGCTAACATGTTCATTGCTTGATCTTTTCTCTATGTGACTGGTTTATGTGATTCTTATTCAGTAGTGTGAGTAAACTAGCGAAACCTTAGGCAATTTTCGAGGGCGAAAATTCTTAAAGGGGGGAGAATTGTAACACCCCAAAATTTAGAAGTAGTTATTTATTTAGAATATGGTTTATTTAAGTGTTTACGTACTAAGTAAATTACTTGAGAGGTTGGAATTTATTTAATTTAGTGAGAAGGGAGAATTATTTGAAAAATAGAATAATTAAGATATATTTTAGAATCATATTTTAGAGATATAATTTTGAAATATATTTTAGGAATATATTATGAAAATAAAAGATATGAATTTTCTTGGGGAATAAGATGAGAGTTTTTAGGGAACTAAAATAGAAACAAATCTGTTTTGAATATTGCTTGCTTTTAGGAAAAGAAAAACATAATCTTCCTCTATAAATAGATCTAAATAACTTAGAATTAGGATTACCACAATTTACAAACAAAAATTCGTGTAGCCTTTATGATCAAATAGTGGAATTTAAGAGCAATACCAAAATACTCATAACTTTCTCATCCGAAGTCGGAATTCGATTCTGTTTGTTGCTGAACGACCGTAGGAGCAAGGACACAGTAGATATCCAAATTTTGATGGAGCACGTTTCGTCATAATTGAGGTAAGGGGAGATTGTTCATGCATAGGGGTAGTGTTAACCATAAGAGTAGTCGAGGGGACCTTGCCCTCCATCCCTTTTCCCTTTTCTTTTCTTTTTTTTGATGTTCATACCTTTTTATAGATTTCTCTTAATTGTTGTTATTGTTGCGGTTCAATCACATGTTTATTATTTCGAATATGATTCATTCTCTTGCATGATTGGTTTCTCTACGTTTATGAACATATGTGAGACATGCATATTTTGATTCTTCAAATCAATGGTTACATGATTTAATCATATACTTGGTGGACTTGTTGTTCGGTCGTTTTGTTACAATACACATTCTCATAACTAATTATTTCAAAATAAACTCATTAATTGAATTGATTCAAAAGAAAGTTTTAAAGAGGAAAACAGTGTGCCTTCCTATTCAGTTTGATTTAATTACTTTAATTATGCTATGGAGTTTAGCCAGAGTTATATGTTGAGGTTTGGTCATTGTTATTAATTGATAATTAGTTAGGGGGTATATAGGGATTTTATTTTATATATTGCCATGAGTTAGTTTCATGTGAGTAGCTTAATTTGTTTTTGGTGTCGAATTAATTGATGTTTGATTTATTTGGTGTTGAGTCTAATTGACGATGAATTAACTGGTGTTTGACTTATTTAATATTGTTTCAAATTGGTGATGCTTATTAAATATAATTGGTGTTGTTGTTTGATGTTGTGGTGGCCGTTGTGTCACCGTTTGTCGTGTTGCTATGGTGGATTTGAGCCGCCGTTTGTCGTGTTGCTATGGTGGCCTTGAGCTGCCGTTTGTCGTGTTGCTATCGTTATTGTATTGTTGTAGTTGTTACTTGTCGTGTTGTTGTTGATTCTAATCTGTTGATAATGATGTTGAAAATATGGAATTCCTATTGATGTTGTCTTTAAGCCGTTGATTATTGATGTTGATTCTATAAAGCTGTTGATTGTGATAGTTGTTGAATTTGATGTTGACGGGTCGAAATATGCTCATGCATTCATTCATGTGTAAGTCCCGGTGTTGATAATTCGGTGTTGATAAATCGGTGTTGATAATTCGGTGTTGATAATTCGGTGTTGATAATTCGGTGTTGGTAAATCGGTGTTGAATAGGTACCACATGCATTTAAAGAGTCTAGATCGCATTGCATCCATTGTCTAATTGAGTTGAGTTTAAATTGATTGAGTTGTTATGTTTATGATGTTGTGGTTGCTTATGTGTTTGATCGTCCCAAAGGATGATATTTTGTGTTTTATGTTTTCCCTATTCTTGTGTGTTAATACACCTATGCTTGTTTGAATGTATTCTCACCCCTTGCTTTTTGTCTTGTCTGGCTTGACCCTGCGATTGTGAAATCGCAGTATCTACAGGTTATCGAGTTTCGAGTTCGAGTCAAGTGGAGCCCGCTCTGATTGTGTCACTTGGGAAGAAGTCTTAGAGTCTAGGATGTTTTGCTACTTTATTTTTAAAGCTAATGTATTTTATTATAAAAGAAATTACTATATTTCACCTTTATAACAAATTTTAAATAATTTCGATATTGGTCCAATTTTCTAGTTCTTTTATCCGCTGCGTGATGTCTCTTAAGAGGAATTTTCGAAAAAGCATATTGAAAATTAAATTATTATTAGTCTCGGGTTCGGGGCGTTACATTTGGTATCAGAGCAGGTCGGACCAATCCGGCCGTGTGGGTTATGTGTCAATCAGAGCAGGTCTGTCCGGTCAGACCAAATGGGCGTAATGTCAGTCGTGTCTATCTTGTGTTTTCTTTTTTTAATTACACTTGGACCTTAGTCACTATTTAAATATCATGCCACATGACATATAACATGTTTGATTAGTTTTATGAATTTTGTTCTTATTGTTTGCTAACATGTTCATTGCTTGATCTTTTCTCTATGTGACTGGTTTATGTGATTCTTATTCAGTAGTGTGAGTAAACTAGCGAAACCTTAGGCAATTTTCGAGGGCGAAAATTCTTAAAGGGGGGGAGAATTGTAACACCCCAAAATTTAGAAGTAGTTATTTATTTAGAATATGGTTTATTTAAGTGTTTACGTACTAAGTAAATTACTTGAGAGGTTGGAATTTATTTAATTTAGTGAGAAGGGAGAATTATTTGAAAAATAGAATAATTAAGATATATTTTAGAATCATATTTTAGAGATATTATTTTGAAATATATTTTAGGAATATATTATGAAAATAAAAGATATGAATTTTCTTGGGGAATAAGATGAGAGTTTTAGGGAACTAAAATAGAAACAAATCTGTTTTGAATATTGCTTGCTTTTAGGAAAAGAAAAACATAATCTTCCTCTATAAATAGATCTAAATAACTTAGAATTAGGATTACCACAATTTACAAACAAAAATTCGTGTAGCCTTTATGATCAAATAGTGGAATTTGAGAGCAATACCAAAATACTCATAACTTTCTCATCCGAAGTCGGAATTCGATTCTGTTTGTTGCTGAACGACCGTAGGAGCAAGGACACAGTAGATATCCAAATTTAGATGGAGCACGTTTCGTCATAATTGAGGTAAGGGGAGATTGTTCATGCATAGGGGTAGTGTTAACCATAAGAGTAGTCGAGGGGACCTTGCCCTCCATCCCTTTTCCCTTTTCTTTTCTTTTTTTTGATGTTCATACCTTTTTATAGATTTCTCTTAATTGTTGTTATTGTTGCGGTTCAATCACATGTTTATTATTTCGAATACGATTCATTCTCTTGCATGATTGGTTTCTCTACGTTTATGAACATATGTGAGACATGCATATTTTGATTCTTCAAATCAATGGTTACATGATTTAATCATATACTTGGTGGACTTGTTGTTCGGTCGTTTTGTTACAATACACATTCTCATAACTAATTATTTCAAAATAAACTCATTAATTGAATTGATTCAAAAGAAAGTTTTAAAGAGGAAAACAGTGTGCCTTCCTATTCAGTTTGATTTAATTACTTTAATTATGCTATGGAGTTTAGGCAGAGTTATATGTTGAGGTTTGGTCATTGTTATTAATTGATAATTAGGTAGGGGGTATATAGTGATTTTATTTTATATATTGCCATGAGTTAGTTTCATGTGAGTAGCTTAATTTGTTTTTGGTGTCGAATTAATTGATGTTGAATTAATTGATGTTTGATTTATTTGGTGTTGAGTCTAATTGACGATGAATTAACTGGTGTTTGACTTATTTAATATTTTTTTAAATTGGTGATGCTTATTAAATATAATTGGTGTTGTTGTTTGATGTCGTGGTGGCCGTTGTGTCACCGTTTGTCGTGTTGCTATGGTGGATTTGAGCCGCCGTTTGTCGTGTTGCTATGGTGGCCTTGAGCTGCCGTTTGTCGTGTTGCTATCGTTGTTGTATTGTTGTAGTTGTTACTTGTCGTGTTGTTGTTGATTCTAATCTGTTGATAATGATGTTGAAAATATGGAATTCCTATTGATGTTGTCTTT
This sequence comes from Trifolium repens, assembly GCA_030408175.1. Taxonomy (NCBI): domain Eukaryota; kingdom Viridiplantae; phylum Streptophyta; class Magnoliopsida; order Fabales; family Fabaceae; genus Trifolium; species Trifolium repens. The sequence goes on along the minus strand of CP125842.1, from coordinate 38,442,499 downwards.
AAGCCGTTGATTATTGATGTTGATTCTATAAAGCTGTTGATTGTGATAGTTGTTGAATTTGATGTTGACGGGTCGAAATATGCTCATGCATTCATTCATGTGTAAGTCCCGGTGTTGATAATTCGGTGTTGATAAATCGGTGTTGATAATTCGGTGTTGATAATTCGGTGTTGATAAATCGGTGTTGAATTGGTACCACATGCATTTAAAGAGTCTAGATCGCATTGCATCCATTGTCTAATTGAGTTGAATTTAAATTGATTGAGTTGTTATGTTTATGATGTTGTGGTTGCTTATGTGTTTGATCGTCCCAAAGGATGATATTTTGTGTTTTATGTTTTCCCTATTCTTGTGTGTTAATACACCTATGCTTGTGTGAATGTATTCTCACCCCTTGCTTTTTGTTTTGTCTGGCTTGACCCTGCGATTGTGAAATCGCAGTATCTACAGGTTATCGAGTTTCGAGTTCGAGTCAAGTGGAGCCCGCTCTGATTGTGTCACTTGGGAAGAAGTCTTAGAGTCTAGGATGTTTTGCTACTTTATTTTTAAAGCTAATGTATTTTATTATAAAAGAAATTACTATATTTCACCTTTATAATAAATTTTAAATAATTTCGATATTGGTCCAATTTTCTAGTTCTTTTATCTGCTGCATGATGTCTCTTAAGAGGAATTTTCGAAAAAGCATATTGAAAATTAAATTATTATTAGTCTCGGGTTCGGGGCGTTACATTTGGCATTAGAGCAGGTCGGTCCAATCCGGCCGTGTGGGTTATGTGTCAATCAGAGCAGGTTTGTCCGGTCAGACCAAATGGGCGTAATGTCAGTCGTGTCTATCTTGTGTTTTCTTTTTTTTAATTACACTTGGACCTTAGTCACTATTTAAATATCATGCCACATAACATATAACATGTTTGATTAGTTTTATGAATTTTGTTCTTATTGTTTGCTAACATGTTCATTGCTTGATCTTTTCTCTATGTGACTGGACTGGTTTATGTGATTCTTATTCAGTAGTGTGAGTAAACTAGCGAAACCTTAGGCAATTTTCAAGGGCGAAAATTCTTAAAGGGGGGGAGAATTGTCCCCAAAATTTAGAAGTAGTTATTTATTTAGAATATGGTTTATTTAAGTGTTTACGTACTAAGTAAATTACTTGAGAGGTTGGAATTTATTTAATTTAGTGAGAAGGGAGAATTATTTGAAAAATAGAATAATTAAGATATATTTTAGAATCATATTTTAGAGATATAATTTTGAAATATATTTTAGGAATATATTATGAAAATAAAAGATATGAATTTTCTTGGGGAATAAGATGAGAGTTTTTAGGGAACTAAAATAGAAACAAATCTGTTTTGAATATTGCTTGCTTTTAGGAAAAGAAAAACATAATCTTCCTCTATAAATAGATCTAAATAACTTAGAATTAGGATTACCACAATTTACAAACAAAAATTCGTGTAGCCTTTATGATCAAATAGTGGAATTTGAGAGCAATACCAAAATACTCATAACTTTCTCATCCGAAGTCGGAATTCGATTCCGTTTGTTGCTGAACGACCGTATGAGCAAGGACATAGTAGATATCCCAATTTAGATGGAGCACGTTTCGTCATAATCGAGGTAAGGGGGAGATTGTTCATGCATAGGAGTAGTGTTAACCATAAGAGTAGTCGAGGGGACCTTGCCCTCCATCCCTTTTCCCTTTTTTTTTTTTTTTGATGTTCATACCTTTTTATAGATTTCTCTTAATTGTTGTTATTGTTGCGGTTCAATCACATGTTTATTATTTCAAATATGATTCATTCTCTTGCATGATTGGTTTCTCTACGTTTATGAACATATGTGAGACATGCATATTTTGATTCTTCAAATCAATGGTTACATGATTTAATCATATACTTGGTGGACTTGTTGTTCGGTCGTTTTGTTACAATACACATTCTCATAACTAATTATTTCAAAATAAACTCATTAATTGAATTGATTCAAAAGAAAGTTTTAAAGAGGAAAACCGTGTGCCTTCCTATTCAGTATGATTTAATTACTTTAATTATGCTATGGAGTTTAGGCAGAGTTATATGTTGAGGTTTGGTCATAGTTATTAATTGATAATTAGGTAGGGGGTATATATTGATTTTATTTTATATATTGCCATGAGTTAGTTTCATGTGAGTAGCTTAATTTGTTTTTGGTGTCGAATTAATTGATGTCGAATTAATTGATGTTTGATTTATTTGGTGTTGAGTCTAATTGACGATGAATTAACTGGTGTTTGACTTATTTAATATTGTTTTAAATTGGTGATGCTTATTAAATATAATTGGTATTGTTGTTTGATGTCGTGGTGGCCGTTCTGTCACCGTTTGTCGTGTTGCTATGGTGGATTTGAGCCGCCGTTTGTCGTGTTGCTATGGTGGCCTTGAGCTGCCGTTTGTCGTGTTTCTATCGTTGTTGTATTGTTGTAGATGTTACTTGTCGTGTTGTTGTTGATTCTAATCTGTTGATAATGATGTTGAAAATATGGAATTCCTATTGATGTTGTCTTTAAGCCGTTGATTATTGATGTTGATTCTATAAAGCTGTTGATTGTGATAGTTGTTGAATTTGATGTTGACGGGTCGAAATATGCTCATGCATTCATTCATGTGTAAGTCCCGGTGTTGATAATTCGATGTTGATAAATCGGTGTTGATAAATCGGTGTTGATAATTCGGTGTTGATAAATCGGTGTTGAATTGGTACCACATGCATTTAAAGAGTCTAGATCGCATTGCATCCATTGTCTAATTGAGTTGAATTTAAATTGATTGAGTTGTTATGTTTATGATGTTGTGGTTGCTTATGTGTTTGATCGTCCCAAAGGATGATATTTTGTGTTTTATGTATTCCCTATTCTTGTTTGTTAATACACCGATGCTTGTGTGAATGTATTCTCACCCCTTGCTTTTTGTCTTGTCTGGCTTGACCCTGCGATTGTGAAATCGCAGTATCTACATGTTATTGAGTTTCGAGTTCGAGTCAAGTGGAGCCCGCTCTGATTGTGTCACTTGGGAAGAAGTCTTAGAGTCTAGGATGTTTTGCTACTTTATTTTTAAAGCTAATGTATTTTATTATAAAAGAAATTACTATATTTCACCTTTATAATAAATTTTAAATAATTTCGATATTGGTCCAATTTTCTAGTTCTTTTATCCGCTGTGTGATGTCTCTTAAGAGGAATTTTCGAAAAAGCATATTGAAAATTAAATTATTATTAGTCTCGGGTTCGGGGCATTACACTTACCAGTTTTGAGAGTTGACCAATTTGGGTTTCAAGACTTTTTATCGTCGCCCCCTAGTTGGCTACTGTAGTCTGGATATTTTCAAAGTTCGTCTTGCTCATGCTAGCAAACTTATTGAGTAACTCTTCCTCCTGGGTTGTAGTTGTTCCCCATGTATTTTACCTGCTCCTCGCTTCCTCCTGGCAAACAATGCTCATTAGGGTGATCTTCTAGGCAGAAATCACAAACTCCTTCTACCTGTTTAACACTAGCTTCCTTCACAGCTTTCTCTTTATCAGCAAGTTGCCTCCTTAGTAACTCAATCTCTACTTTGTAGGCAATCTCCTGGTCCACCTTAAGAACTCCAGGAGTCTTTTCAGCTCGATCATGGCTCATGTTATATTCATTCTGGCACATCTGCTCAACCAGATCCTTAGTTTCTGCATAGGTCTTTACTTTGATGGACCCACCAGCTGAGGCATGTAGTATCATTCGATGTTGCATTTTCATACCAGCAGTGAATACTTGCATCTGCTCCATAGCACTAATGTTGTGGTTAAGACATCTTCTCATAAGCAGCTTGAAACGTTCATAAGCCTCGCACAACGTTTCAAATTCATGCTGTTTGAAACTTAGAATCTCAGACTTTCTCTTTTGGAATAGTGTGTGTGTGAAGAATCTATCTAGGAACTTGTCTTCAAGCTCCTTCCATGTTGCAATCGTTCCCCTTGGCAAGCATTGAAGCCAATCTTTATCATGCCCTGTAAGAGAAAAAGCAAACAAACGCAACTTCTTCTGGTCCTCAGAAATATTTTCTGGCACCTTCTGGATCTCACATGTCTCTGAAAGCTTTGACCGATGATCCCAGGGATCATTGTTGGCACGTCCGTCGAACTAGTTCTCCCGCAAACCTGTAAGAACATTACCCTTAATATCAAAGTTAGCTGGGTTCCGCGGTTGGAACCCCAGTGAGATCTGATCTGTGTCAGTCCTCTTGCAATAATCTCCCATTGTAACTCTTTGCTTGTCCCCCACGGCTTCGGTGGTAGGTTATTCTTCGTTCAGTTTACTGGATTCTGCTAGCTGTAGTGCTCGCAGTGTTTTCCTTAGCGTTCTTTCTGGTTCAGGGTCGTACTTAAACTCCGGGATACCTGTTATCAAGCACAACAAATGAATACCTTCAGTAGCACTGGAAAATTAAATGGTAAAACTATTTTTGGTTTGTCTCATGTGTCTTTGTCACTATGAAAATTCCCAAGTAAGTGAGGTGGATAACAATGAATCGCTCGGAGACCTTGACTTATCCTTAGCCAGAATTTTCACAGACTAAAATCCATAATCATCAACAAGATTTTTTTGATTTTTTAATTTTTTTGAAATTTTTTGACAAACTTAAATAAATCTAGTAATGCTTTGTAAACACAATCCCCGGGAACGGTTCCAAAAACTTGACTATGGTCTGGCAAGTGCACCAGTCTGTCGTCGAGTAATAATTCACACTCTAGGTGTCTAGAATGAGTTCGTATCCACACGGATCGTGCCGAAGCTTCACTAGCGTTATTTAAGTTCGTATAGTTTTGCATTCGCTTTGGTTTTGGAAAGAGGTTTTATAAAAAGAAGCGTAATGCTTTGCGTAAATAAACATATAAATATAGATTCAGAAACATAGAGGATTGGTGTGGTGGTTGGACTCCCTCTCTTCTTCATATTTGGCATGACCGGTGTATAACATAGTTATTCAGATTATTGTTTGGCGTTGACTTTTCCCTACGTCAATAACTAAGGTACCTACGAGAGCCTAACCTCGATGTGTCACATACCCTAATTACTAAGTGAGTTGTTTATAAACATGCATTATAATCTTCACCAATTAACCTCTAGATCCTAGTATCGGGCAGTTCATCTTCTAAGTGCTTAGTTCGCACCTAGTTCATGATTCCTCCTCTAACTGCTCAGTTCACGACTAGTTCAGGATGTTACCGTCTCAATACACCTAGCATTATTTACTACTAGTTCCGGACCATATTAAGTTAAAACCTAATATCATTGCTATGGGCGCTCCCGCTTATCCGGCCAGATTACGAGAAACGTTATTAAAGTGCAAGAAAGTAAATAACAAACATAATACATAGGGTTAATAGGTCTTTACCCCCTGCTGAGTGGACGTGTTTTGCGTTACCCCCTGCTAAAAATTTCTTGAAGATTGCCGCCTTGCAAAGTTTTTATTTTGTTTCCCCCCTTTTCCTCTCTTGGATGCAAGAAATTTTAACTTTTTAAATCGGTTGAACAAAATAACCGATTTAAAAAACATAACTTTTTAAATCGGTTGAACAAAATAACCGATGTAAAAAGTGCACTCAAGGAGGGAAACCAACAAAAAAAACTTTGCAAGGGGGCAATCTTCAAGAAATTTTTAGTAGGGGGGTAACGCAAAACACACTCACTTAGCAGGGGGGTAAAGACCTATTAACCTTAATACTTAAATATCATTTTTTATAACTTAGACTCAGTCACAGACTCCAAATATTCATAGGGGAGTTCATCTTCTCCACCACAACCTAAGGCATCTATTACAAAAGACTACATATTTAAATTACAATAAAGAAATCATAACCTAAACATAAAAGCCTAAATAAAAGTTACCTTGCTGAGTTAGTTTTCCCGTAAGGGGAGAAAACTATGCCCAATAGAGCTCCTCTGAACCTCTCCTTATAGTAGAGAATGTTCTACTATTTCTGAATGAATTAAACAATGAATGGGAGGCTCTATTTATAGTTTTCGTAATGGGCCTCAGCAAGGCATCGCACTGCGATGTGAAGATTTAGTTCAATTTTATAACTGATCATGTGCATTTCATCAGCTTGGTCGCCAAGTTATTTCATCGTGCTGCGATGTGCTATATCGTGCTATGATGAACATATTTTCTTTAGATTTATTTCTTTTGTTTTCTTGGCAAGCAAGCAGCTCCCATCGTGGCACGATGGGAGAGATCGTGCTGCGATGGAATGCTCAATTTCTTCACTTTTTGGGCTTTTTCTTGTCTTTTGGCATCTTGGTCATTTGGGCCTGTCTTGGTCATTTTACTACTAATACTAAAAATACCATAGAAATTCCTGTCATCACATAGTTTGCAAATGATAACATAGTCTTCAAAATAGACTTTCAAAAAAGGAAATTAAATTACAATTTTTTTTAAGATCTTATAAGGAAATTCAAACACAAGCATTCCAAAATAGACTTTCTAGAAATTAAATTAAAATTAAGGTCTTCCAAGGAAGAGGAGGTTGTGTCGTGTGTGTAGGAATGAGTGAAAAATCCAAACTTAGTCAACTCGGGTTTCGCCCGTTGACTTGGGTTTGGGTTCGGGTGGGTCTAGGGTTTGAGTTTTCTTGATATCCCTATATATACATGAAGATGTGTTTTGATGAAGACAAGCTTCTTCTAACTTGAAGATGTGTTTTGATGAAGACAAATGTGTGAAAGAAGAAAAAGATCGGTCTTGATCAAACGCTCAACATTGAAGAAATCCAAAATACCGCAAGAAGACGATAATCAAGTCATGGGAATAATCTTAGGTAAAATATATACAATTCATTGTTATAAGCTTTAGGTGCTCACAAACTTTATTTTAAACAGGTTAAAAGTTTCTATAACAATGATACACTTTTCAAATATCAAAAGTATTTTTAACTTAGAAAATTTCAAGAATTTAAGTAGGTAAATCGATTTACCTCCCTATGTAAATCGATTTACCTAGTTCAAACTTTGCCAATTTTTAACGTTAAAGATATGGTTTACCCTTAGTGGAAATGGTTTACTCTGTTAAAGACGTTGAACAATTTTATGTTTTCATTCACACCTCTTTAAAACGTCGCTTTTTATTCTCTTAAGAGGTGTCGTAACTAATATAAATTTCAATCAGAATTCTCTCAAACTTCACTTATCAATTTCATTAACTTTTCTCATAACAATTCTCTGAACAATTTTCACAAAATCTTTGAAACTTTTATACGTCTTTTCATATCAGTAAAAGTTTCTGAGCACTTAGAGTTTATTCATTCTGAATTGTTATATTTGAGAGAAACATATTGTAATATCAAATTTCTCTTGTACTCAAACTTGTAATCAAATTCAGTAACTCTGTATTGTTGCTTGTTTTCCTAGTTTGTGAAAACAAGTGGTTTTGAGAGAAAGTGAGGAGCTTTCTCTGTGATGTATGTTAGAAAGATTGCTAGGGGGTCTTGGGATAAGATTGCTTGTAATAAAGATTTTGACATAGTGAATTCTTTCAAGGGTGTGAAGGGAGTGGATGTACCAATAGGGGAACCACTATATATAAACCTTTGTGTCTTTCTTCTCTTCCATGCAGTCTTTATTTTTCTTGCAATTTATTCATATTTTCAACACAGACCTTCAAGAAAAATAAAATTACCATAACATCTCTAAAAATAACCAAATAGTCATAAAACCTAATTCACCCCCCACCCCCTCTTAGGTTGCACTCTAAACTAACAGATTTTATTTTTTATTTTTTGTAAACTCATCTACATCCAATCGGCTTCACATTGGCAGGCAAGTCAACAATTTGCCAAGTCCCAGTACTCTCAAGAGCCAACAATCAAATTTACTAGCTTCAGCATAAGATTTTGGCTCAATTTGTGTAGACAAAGAACAAGTATAGTGACAATGAGAAGGAGACAAGTTAGTATATTAAACAAACTCAGAAATGGGATATAAACTATGATGATTATTAGCATGAGACATGGAAGAAGTAGAATTACATACATAATCATGCAAATAAGCAGGAGGTTGTTTAATTCTAGCAGAATGTCTAGAAATAGGGAGATCAAATGAAGGAGAAGGTGAAGTAGAGTTTGCAGGGTGACTTGTAGAACAAGGAACACTGTCAGGTAAGGGAGAGGATGAAGTTGAGTTGGTTGGTGTACTACAAGGAACATGATCAGAAGAAGGAGGATGTGAAAAGGGAAAGTAATCACAAGAGGAAATAGGTGATGAAGTGGATAAAGGGTAAGGAAGAATGTGTTCATGAAAAACTACATGTCTTGAAACAAAGATTTCTCTAGTATGCAGATCAAGGAGAGTGTAGCATTTGTAACCATTGGTGTAGCCTAAAAATAGAGATTTTCGGGCTTTAGGGTTAAGTTTGGTTCTATTAGCAGTCAATGTAGAAGCATAACAAAGTGAACCAAACACTTTAAATGTAGTAATGTCAGGGATGGTCTCAAATAATTTCTGGTAGGGAGTTTTATAGTGGAGAACAGGAGTAGTAATATGATTGATAATAAAAGTAGCATGAAGCATGGCATAGGACCAATAGGATTTTGGAAGTTTAGAATGGTACAATAAAGCTCTTCCTATATTAAGGATATGATGATGTTTACGTTCAACACGGGCATTTTGTTGTGGGGTTTCTACACATGATTTTTGATTAATAATACCTTTAGAAGAGTAAAATGAATGAAGCATGAACTCAGGTCGATTGTCAGATCTGATGAATTTGGGTGTAGTGTGAAATTGGTTTTCAATCATAAGGACAAAATTGTGTAGTTTTAAAGAGACCTCAGCTTTGGTTTTAAGAAGTAATATCCATACAAATCGGGTATAATCATCAACAATGGTTAAACAATACTTATAACCATGCACAGAGGGTATAGCTAAGGGACCCCATATATCACAATGCAACAATTCAAACTTAGCATTAGCAATAGAATTACTCATAGGAAAGGAGAGTTTCTTTTGCTTAGAGAAATGACACACATCACAAACAACATTTTTATTATCAACAGAAATTGAAGGGTACAGTTGTATCATAGTGGTGATACATTTATTTGAAACATGTCCTAAACGAAAATGCCAAATGGCAGACAAAGGAATAGTATGATGATGAACATCTACATTATTAACAGAAACTGAAATGGAATTCAAGGTAGCCTGTGATGCAAGGTATGAAGGAGGAACTTGAAGATGATATAATCCATCCACAATTTCACCCAAACCAATCATCCTCTTGGATTTCACATCCTGTGTTTGACAAGTAGTGTCATTAAACAAGAGTGCACAGCAAAGAGATTTACATAATTTAGAAATAGAAATTAGATTCAGATTAAAACATGGTGAATATAGGACATGAATAATGGATAAATTGGATGAGAAAGTGATGTTACCAGCATGATTTACCAAAACAGAATTACCATTTGGTAATTTGACATGAATAGGGTGAATCTTATAGAAAGAGGTAAACCAATGCAGTGAAGAACAAACATGATCAGAAGCACCAGAATCCAATATCCATGACAAAGAATCAAGTTTAACTGAACCTATAAGGGATGAAATTATACCTGTGGAGGGCTCATTAAGTGAAAGACCATGAGCCAGAGAAAGTTGATTGACATTGGAAGAGGAAGTAGCAGAAGAAGGTTGAGCTGAAGCAGGTAAATTTACTTGTTGAAGTAAAGCCATGAGCTGATGGAATTGGTCCTGAGTAATACTGTTATTACCAGTTGAAGACTCACCAACCTCAATTTGGCCATTAAAAGCTTCATCAACCTCAGTGGTAGAAGCATTAACAGAACCTCCATTCCTATTCTGATTAGGATGACCGTGCTTTTCATAGCAAAATTCTACCACATGATTTGTGCGATGACAAAAGGTGCAGTATTTGGAATTGGACTTGTTACCAGCAGCAGGTGTAGTTTTACCACGAGCAGGATACCTCTGTGTAGCATTAAGCAAAGAAGTAGACTCATCACCAACAGTATGAAGAGGATGGGATTGTTCTTCTTGAATGACAAGGGAATAAACCTTGTTCAAGGAAGGGAGAGGATCCAGGAGAAGCACTTGAGTCTTGACCACAGAGAATTGATCTCCAAGACCAGTGAGAAACTGAATCACTTGATCCTCAAGCCGGTAATTGCGCACAATTTGCAGAGCAGGACAACGACATGGATGAATGCATGAACAATGTGGAATTGGACGATGTGAATTCAATTTTTCCCATAGAGCTTTCATTTCAGTGAAATAATCCAAAACAGTTTTGGATCCTTGTTTCAAATTGTTAATGGAATTGCGAATGTGTGCAATGCGAATACGATCAGCTTTCGAAAAACGTTCATGAAGATCAATCCAAACCTCAATAGCATGATCATGAAACACAATAGTAGATGCAATAGACTCAGAAACAGAGTTTAAAATCCAAGAAAATACCAGATAATTGCATCGTTCCCATTGAGTGCGATTGAGATCGTTAACAGCAGGGATAACGAGCGAACCATCAATGAGTGGTAACTTGTTCTTCGCTCCTAAAGCACGTTTCATCGCACGACTCCATGCAAGGTAGTTAGGACCGGTAAGCTTTGGAATAATGTTGATGGAGTTAGGTCCTTCGCTAGGATGAATATAGAAGACAGATTCAGTATCTTGTTGAGGAACGGTTGGTGCAATGCGAGGAGGCATCGTTGATCAATGTAGATGAAGATCAACCACAAGAACAAGATCGAGCGAGAAATCGAGTAAAACGAAGGAAACGAGTGAGTAATGTTGAAGAAAGGAGCAAGAACCGAGAAGAATTGGTGAAGTTGCAGAGAATGGCAAGCTTCATCAATGGCGGAAACGAAAGGAAGAAGATGAAGTTTGTTGCAATTAACAAACTCGTAACAGAAACGGTTACGGCCAAGGATCGAAGAAAAGGGAAACTGATACCATAATATGACTAAAATGAGAGTAATGAAAATGATCCATTAATTGAGTAAAAGAGTACACAAGGTCCTTATTTATAGTACATATACAAGAGGGTAAATGTGTAAACTTGTGTTCTAAGTAACTAAACTATTACTACTATTTGTTAGATGGGGAAAGAATTATAGGGACAATATAAATCTTTTAAAGAAAATTGCTATTTAGGCCCCTCGCGTTTGCTTTCATGCCCCCGAGTTGACAAAACTGCCACTTTAACACTAAAACCACTAATTGTCTAAATCCCCGCCACTTTGACAAATCCCTAATTGTCTAATCAAAACCACTTTAACACTCAAACTAACATAATGAGATCTGTGGCGATTTTTAGGGTTGGAAGTGTGACTACGGTCTGAAAAGTCCACTAGCGTTATTTAAGTTTGTGATAGTTTGCATTCGCTTTGGTTTTTGAAAAGGGTTTTATAAAATTAGCGTAATGCTTGCGATAAAATAAATGACATAATGTATAAATAATAGATTCAAGAAATATAGAGGCTAGCTATGGTGGTTGGACTCTCTCCCTTCATCATATTTGGCATGATCGGTGTATAACATAGTTACTTAGATTATGTTCGGCGGTGAATTCTCCTTGTTGTAGTAATACCTTACTATTACACTATGTCTATTAACGTTTCCCTACGTTAATAACTAAGGTACCTACGAGAGCCTAACCTCGATGTGTCACATACCCTAATTACTAAGTGAGTTGTTTATAAACATGCATTATAATCTTCACCAATTAACCTCTAGGTCCTATTATCGGGCTTTTCATCTTCTAAGTGCTCAGTTCACACCTAGTTCATGATTCCTCCTCTAACTGCTCAGTTCACGACTAGTTCAGGATGTTACCATCTCTATACACCTAGCATTATTTACTACTAGTTCCGAACCATATTAAGTCAAAACCTAATATCAAATATATGGGCGCTCCCGCTTATCCGGCCATATTACGAGATACGTTATTAAAGTGCGAGAAAGTAAATAACAAACATAATTACTAAATATCATTTATTATAGCCTGGACTCAACAACAGACTCCAAATATTCATTGGGGAGTTCATCTTCACCACCACAACCTAAGGCATTATTACAAAAGAGAAATTATAACCTAAATACAAAAGCCTAAAGAAAACATACCTTGCTGAGTTAGCTTTCCCGTAAGGGGAGAAAACTATGCCCAATAGAGCTCCTCTAAACCTCTCCTTATAGTAGAGAGTGATCTACTATTTCTGAATGATTTAAACAATGAATGAGAGGCTCTATTTATAGTTTTCGTAATGGGCCTCGGCAAGGCATCGCACTACGATGGCACATCGTACTGCGATGTGAAGATTCAGTTCAATTTTATAACTGATCCTGTGCATTTCATCAGCTTGGGCGCCAAGTTAATTCATCGTGCTGCGATGGCACATATCGTGCTGCGATGAAAATATATTTTGTAGATTTATTTCTTCTGATTTCTTGGCGAACAAGCAGCTCTCATCGTGGCACGATGGGAGTCATCGTGCTGCGATGGAATGCTAATTTTCTTCACTTTTTGGGTTTTTTCTTGTGTTTTTGCATCTTCGACTCTGTCTTGATGCTTTTTCCTGCTTTTGTAGGTTTTCCTTCGTATTTGGGTCTGTCTTGGTCATTTTATTACTAATACTAACACTAAAAATACCGTAGAAATTTCTGTCATCAAAGTGCTTGAAATCGACGTTTTTGCTTTCATAGACGATTCACACACTGTTTTGAAGCAATATAACAGGTAATGTACTGTTCAATCGCTTTATTTTAAGGTTTTTTATTTATTTTCTGCTAAAGGTGATTTTGTGACCTATGTGACGAAATTAAGGCAATATGATTTTGTAAAATAGGAAACAAAACCATGATATACTGCAACATGAATGTGATTGTACCATGATTGTGATTGTTTATATGTTTTTGTTTTTGTACTATGATTGTGATTGTTTATATTTTATGTTTGTTTGCGAAGGTGCTGACATGAATCAAACAATTAATGAACCTGACATTGCTAAAGATGAACCTAAGGTTGGTCAAAATATAGTTGTTGCATCCGACATGGCTCAAGCTAATATTTCTATTGACACTGGCATTTATTTTTTCAATGCCAACAAGTATAAGAATCGAGATGAATTAATTGAGTGGTGTAAGACTGAGGCTATAAAAGCTGGATTTACCATGATGATTGAGAAATATGATTTGGGTAAAAATAATAGGAAGCCATTTTTCATAATGGATTCCGAAAGGGGTGGTGAGTACAAGGAACCAAAAAGGAAATTGAAGAGAGAAGACACTGTCCGTTCAGGTTGCGGGGTTACTTTATTGCAACTCAGGAATGGAAGCTTAGTGTGGTTAGTGGTGAGCATAACCATGAGATGGCTAAAAGGAGTGTGTCCACCAGTTGACAGGGAATTTGGTGTCTCCAAAGAACATTTTGAACACACTGAAGAAGAAGAATAAAGAGAGTAAGACAAATATGAAGCAAATCTACAACGAGCGTCAACGGTACAAACGCAATCTTAAGGGTGAAATGACAGAACTTTAACAACTTTTGAAGTGTCTTGAAGATTTTAGAACGGATGGCGAGTCGTCAACATTACAGGATATTTTCTGGCCACATCCTGATGGTCATTTCACCGACAGGTAAATGGAAGGTGCCGGTGTCTGGTTTCCATCGTTCTGTAAAAGCAGTCAGTAGACCCCAAGTCACATTGTTGTAATTTGTCTTCAGTAGGGGTCGTAGTCCACTAGCTTTTACCACCTCCCAGAAACACCCTAGGTTAGCTGCAGGTAAGGTGAAATCATTCACCTTTTTCCCGTTGTTCATGCACCTCAAATACCGTTCCGGATACTGCAAAACTAATTAAACGCAATTCAAACAATTTTACATTAACAAAACAACATTAAATCAATCTCAATTTATCAACTTAAACAAAACTAACATTATCACACACTATAATTTATCCTTACTTAGTAAATGTAGAAAATTAAATGAATCTCAAATTTAACTTACTTGTCCTAACCACAGGTAAGATGCAATATGGTTTACAAATCGAGGCAACAACGAAATATCGCTTGGACCACCACCATATCCGCCAACTGGTGGTTCAATATGTGTCACTTTATGCCGTGTCATTTTTTATTTTCTTTTACGTTTTGGTCTTTTAGGTGGTGAAGGAGGTGGTGGTTGTTCATCTTCGTCTTCCAATTGCTCATCTTCCACTTCCACGTCTAACTCGTTGTCTGCTTCCTCTTCTTCATCATCCGGCTGATCTTCTTCCCCTTCCAACTCTTTTTCTTCTTCATCATCCACAACCTCATTTTCACCAATATTAGGCTGAGAATGAATCTCAAACTCTGCCTCCTGCATACCCTTGGGTTGATTCTCAGCCGTACACTGCAACATTTTTAACTATAGCCAACTGCTCAAAAAGAGTGGCCAAAACCCAAAAAAACGTGGTCTAAAGTTTAGGCCACGGTTTATGAGATGTGGTATACGCGGTCGTGGCCTTTTCTCTAAAGCTACGGTTTTTTTACTTTAGGCCACACAAAACAAAAAACCGTGGCTTATGAAATGCACAGAAGCTACGGTTGTTTGACTGATTTTAGACCACGGTTTCGTATAGGCCACGATTTCATAATAGTTTCATATACATTAGACAACGCTTTTTCAGTTTCAGGAAACCCTCGTTATGCGTTGCCAAAGTATATAGGCTAGGAATATAAACGTCCCAACTAAAATATCTAGAATATTTAGTAAAGACATACATAACTAAATCTGAGTACATTAAATTAAACGGAATAAATAACTGAATTACAAGAATTCTTCACAAGTGAAAAACGTATACAATACAGTGGAATAAGAATGAGATTCTAAATAAACAGATAAAACTAAAAACAAGGAGAAGACTAAAATCTTCTAATCTGATGATCCAAGCTCAGCTCCAATCATTAACTCCCACCTGGTCCTTGCTCCAATTAACCTGTTTACCTAAAAAAATTGATTTGGAGTGGGGTGAGACTACTAAGCCTCGGTGAGTCCTACTACCCTCCTAATGGTGACTACAGCAGGGGAATCTAGATAGTGTAATAATCTAAGTCAAATTGTTTTACATACAAGTATATTAATAGCAAGTAAAGGTGTAATAATCTTGTCAAATTACTCTTCAAAGGTCACGCCGAGGCAAGCCGGTCTCGGGTGCCTGACTCTGCGTAATACCGAATATTGAGGTTCGGATTCCGACATTGGCTCACATAATAAAATGATTAGAATTCGGAGGAATTCTTTAAGATGGTACTAATGACCATTTAATTCAATGATTATAATAGCTCTAACCATTATATCTCACCCACGGTAACCTAAACATGTTACTGAATCATATAAAATATACTTATTATTCTCTGACCATATAATCTATTAAACACTATTAAATAGGTTTAAGAAACCAAGTTGCATTCGGGCATAAAACGAGTGATGTAATAAGTTTCAAAGTTATGCAGGTTCTGTTCCTGATGCACTCGCTACGGCGAATTCTTACTCGCTACGGCGAGCTTTTAGGTCAACAAACTTGTAACACTCGCCCTGGCGAGTCAAAGGCTTGCCTGACGAGTTATACAAGACGTTAACACTCGTTGTGGCGTGTTATCACTCGCTGCGGCGAGTGTAGCAGATCAGCCCCTGTTTTCTGCAAAATTTTGTTTTTTCCAAAATTCAACTACAACCTCTATGCAACTCGTTTTAAACATGTTTTATAATATATAATAGATTATATAGGAGCAAGAAGTGGGATTTATTCTAGATCATAATCCCTAAGTTTGCATGCATAAACATATTTTCGGGAAAACTAGGCTTTTAAATAATAACTATGGTAAGATCCTAGAGAACCCACCTGGTAAGAAGCTTTAAACTTCAACATGGTCCCTGTTACAACCACAAGGCTTGCTCACCCGAACTGACTTGAATACTAAACTTGTGTTCTTGAGCAAATAAAGAAAAAGAATGGATTAATAAGTGTTTGAGAGCTTACTGAGGTTAATGAATTGGAATAGTCATCACCAGCACTGAGAAGGGTGAAAGAAAGGTCAGAAATAACTTACCAAGGGTTTGGAAAATAGTTACAGGAGAGTGAGAACACATGCAGCAACAACTGCTATACTCGCTGGGGCGAGCGTGGCAGAATGAAGAAATCAAGGTTCTGCTGTTTTCCAAAACTCCACTTTCCATAACACTGAAAGCATTCCCTCAACGATAAGTCATATCCTCTCATACATGCAGACCCATTGAAGGAAAAGCAAGGATTAGGAACATAAGTTTAACTAATAATTAGAAACAAGGAGTAGAAAGATAGGGGTTTATGAATTCCCAGCTTACCCATTGTAACTTCAGCATTCTTCCATTTCCATAGATTCAGTCTTGTTCCAACAATCAGTTCCTAATACCCTCACATCTTGGAAACTTCTGAAATCAATACATGCGATGCTTAATTGCCACTTTTGTGACACATAGTGGTTAGGGATTTAAATGGTGGTGGTACGGCCAAAGGGTTAGGGAAGGAGAATTTGAGCAACAACAAACTAATGATAAGTTTTATAGTCAAAGGGTTTATGAGTTTCAAACATGCATGTAGTTATTGAAGAATGTTATGAGTTAGAAAACTTAGGTTTGCATCCATCGTGGAAAGGGTCAGCGCGAGAGAGAGAAAGGAAGGAGTGGGAGTAAGTTGCTGACTTCTTTCTAATTTGTGATTGTAGGAAAAATGAAAATGGTTCTTACTACAGGTGTTTAAATAGGAAATGGAGAGTTTATTGGGGGTTTATGAGAAATAGAGGGGTTCGTGGAGTAGGAGAGCTAGTGGGTGAGGAAAAATTGTTTTGTTTGATACTCTGATGTCTTGGTGAAGAAATAGTCTAATTGGCTGGGGTTAATTGAGAATAATTTTCTCCGTTAGACTCCAATAATCCTTTCTGTAGCGGGCTGGAAAATTCATCCTTGCGTAACACAATGAAGTCGCCATTGACGTTTATTTATCCCGGAAGGGGAAAGGAAAATATCACGAAAACCTTGGTAAACACGGTTGAAGAACCGTGGCGGGTTCGGGAGTTGGTTATGTGAGAGGAAGGTATTAGCACCCCTCGCATCCATCGTACTCGATGGGAACCATTTAGGTGGTTTAGGTTTGTTTGCGTAGGTTTGAATTAAATTACTCTATCACTTGGCTATTTTCTACTTCGTTTCCAAAGAAATTAAAAGAAAAGTTTTTATTATTTGAGTTTGACGGTTGTAGGATCCCGCTCCTACGTATTCGCCGGTGCAATGGGAAACTCAAAACTCACGTAGTTATGGTAAAAAATGTTTGTGTGGTTGGTTGGTTTTAGTGGACAACGACGCTTGTATGCTCTACTTAGAAGCTTAAGCTGTGTATGTATCAGAGGAGTAGATAAATGTAACATCCCGCTCTAGTTAATAGAAGAATATTAATTAGACGTTATTACTAGAGATTAATTGGGCATAAGTGGGCAAGTAAAGGAGGAAAGTAAATGGACAAGAGTATTGTTGTTAATTGGAAGGACAAAGTAGACATTATACATGAAATGCATGTTATAGTATTATATAAAGGCCAATACACTTATGATCCAAATTCATTTTACCTCTTCCCACAAATTAGAATAACAACACAACCTCTGTTAGCTTCTCCCTCTCTCTCGTTTTAGCATCACCACCATGTACCAAAACTCAATCAATCCAAGTTCTAAACCCACATGCAATTGCAATTCTTTAGTCCTTAGATCCATAACTCCTAAAAGATGCAAGAATCACTCAAATCCTCCTTTGATACAAGCCCAACACCAACTGTTCCCAAAAAGCCCAATTCTGAAGTTGAAGCCCAAGACTTGGGAAAGAGGCAGCTCAAGAAGCCTATATGGACACAAGATTATGTGTGTTGAGGGAAAGCCTAGAATATTATGATATAATAGCAGTTTGTTTCCTTAATTTTCTAAACTGATTATTTAGTTTGTTTACTTTTATTTCTCCTGATAGATAGCATCCTTGTTCTTTAAATAGTCAGGATTGTAAACCAATTGGCAGGCCAAAAATAATAACAATCCTCTAATTATCTTGATTTCTCTTTTCTCTATTTCCTTCCTTGGAGCAAACACTCGCTCGAAGAGTGCAAAATTCTGGACAGCGACTACTAGGTTGTATCATTGGTGCTTTCATTGACCATGAATCCTGAAGAAATCATGAACGCCCTTCAATCCAAACTCGATGCTCAAGCATCAGCTTTCAATAGATTGCTGCAATCATCGCTCGAAACTCACTCCGATTCTATCCACGACACACTTCAGCGACACCTTCAGGAAGTAGATTTAAAGGTCGCCAAAATACCGATCGAGTCGTCGCGTCAAGTGACCGATCATGCATCTCGATTGCTCAAACTGAACGTTCCCAGGTTTGACGGTACAAACGCTATTGATTGGATTTTTCAGATCGAAGCCTTCTTCGATTTCCATGCAACTCCTCCCGTTTCTCGTCTGCAAATCGTCTCATTCCACTTGAACGGCCGTGCTGCTTCTTGGTTCCAATGGGCTATGCGCAGCAACTTGTTGTCATCATGGCCAGATTTTCTGCAAGCGGTTCGGACTCGATTCGGTCCAACCACATATGAAGATGTCGAAGGCGAGCTGTCGAAGCTCACACAAACAGGTTCAGTTGCGGATTTTCAAGCTCAGTTTGAAGACCTTATGAACAAAGTTAATGGTATTTCAGAACCTTTGTTAATTAGTTTTTTCATCACCAGACTCAAACGCAATTTGCGTCGTGAACTGCAATTCCATCGACCCCTTACTCTGATGGACACGTTTGCCATGGCCCGAGCCTACGAGGCCCGCGTGGACGATAACCCCAGCCTCTCCAAAATTTGGCCCCGTACATCTACACCGTCACCTAGTCAACAAACTTCAACACCCAACCCTAAACCAAATAGCTTACCGCCCCTACTACCCACCCCCCAACCACAAATTCCTGTCCGTCAGCTTTCCCCAGCTGAGATCCGTGACAGACGCTCTAAGGGACTTTGTTTTAAGTGTGATGACAAGTGGAACTCTTCTCATCGCTGTCGTGGTAAGGTACTGTTGCTTCTTGGTGCTGACGATGATGACCTTGACACCACAATAGACGACCCTACTCCAGAGGATGTTGCCGGTGACATCTCGAGCCTCCACGCCTTGTCCAACCAACTTCAAGGTCGATCCTTACGGGTCTCAGGTGCATACGGCCATCACTTCTTCCAAACGTTAATTGATAGTGGCAGCACCCACAATTTCATAAACCCAACATTGGTGGAACGTTTGGGCCTATCAATGACCCCTTGTCCGCGGTTCCGTGTGGCAACCGGTTGTGGATCCTCTCTCCTATGTCAATATTGTTGCTCTGCAGTACCATTGAATTTACAGGGTATTATATTTTCGGTGGACTTGTTCGTTTTGGCTATTGAGGGCTCTGATGTGGTTTTAGGTTTTCCCTGGCTTCAACTACTTGGGAAAGTTGCCCATGATTATTCTGCGTTGACAATGGAATTTACTTGGGAAGGTCAACCTGTTACCCTGCGTGGTGATTCTACCATTCCCTCGCAGTCAATATCCCTACTGCAGCTTCAAGCATTAGTTCAAAGTGACACGGTGTAACATCCCAAATTAATTAATAGAAGATTATTAATTAAAAGAGTATTATTTTGAAGACAATTTGAGAATTATGTGAGCTAGTGTGGAGAAATAATTGTTGTACACAAGTAAATAGGTTGTGAAGTGGAAGGACCAAATGGGAATTATACAAAGGGCATGTTATGATAGTATTATATATACCTAAGACCACTCCAAAGTTCATTTCATTTTTCTCACCTCCTGATGCATAGAAAATCAGCACCTTCCCCTTTCATTCCTCTCCCACGCCAAACCCAACCTAGAATCATTCACAAGAGCAACTTGAAATTCAGCAGATTGGACATAAACAAGGCTAGGAAATCAAATCTCTACCCTTGTTTCTCTCTCTCACGCAAATCCCTTAACCCCCAAACATTCAAGGACTCTCTAACACTTCAAATCAAGCTTGTGCTTGGCTGAGTTGGGTCCTGGGTTCATGCTTATGGATGATAGAAACAAAGGTACAGTGAGTATTTCATCGTTTCTTCCTTCCTACTACTATCTTGATCAAAACCCCTTTTGGTTACTTAAATTTCCAAAAATTCTTATTCTTCTCTGTGTGGTGCTGCATGTTCAATCTAAACCGTCGTGGGTAACTGTAAGAACACTTGAAGGTCATGGTTGAAGTTGGGTGTTGCTGCAGTAAGCAAAACAGAGCCATTCCTCTGATTTTCGAGGCACTCGCTTAGCGAGTGAATCCCTCGCCACGGCGAGCTCAGCAGATGCAGCTACTGCATGTTGCTGATTTGTCCTGTTCTACCAATTCCTTGTCTTTGGTAAGTTATTCTTATCTCTTCTGATTCAATTCTCAGCTACTATTAGGACAGCTTCAATACCCTTTTGATTTAGTAAGTTTAGAATACTCCTAATACCATTCCTTTCTTTTGTCCAAGAACAAATTGGGGTTTTCAGTGAGTTCTGTTGCAGAAGGCTTTGTGGCTGTAGTTGAGCTTCAATTCAGTATTAAAGCTTCATTTTATCAGGTGGGTTCTTAGGATAGTGTAGTTAGTCCCCCATTTATGAAAAATTTGCATGTTAACTTAGGTTTTTAGGATAATGTTGTGTGAGGGGATTTAATCCAAAAATTCCCTCCATTCTGTTTGTATATTATGTTAAATATGCTCCTGCTCTGATTAGTTGAGGATTGTAGGTGTAATTTTGAGAAAAAAAATACGATTTGTACAAAACAGGGTAAACTCTGCATGAACTCGCCACAGCGAGTAGCTAGCGAGTATTCATGGCGAGCTGGGTTCTGCGCTGATGAAACTCGCCATGGCGAGCTACTGCTCGCCACAGCGAGTTGATTTAGGTCAGGACCTATAATCTCGCCATGGCGAGCTGGTGACTCGCCGTAGCGAGCTTATGTAGAATAGACCTGTAATCTCGCCATGGCAAGCTGATAACTCGCCATAGCGAGCTTGCATAGAATAACCTTCCTTTTCTAATCTTTCGAAACTTCGGGCACTCGTTTTATATCCTCAATATAATTAGATATCTTGCAGTAGTATAATTACTATAACGTCGAACAGATTGTTAATCACAGATACTCTTTAGGGTATAACCTAGAATTATTTAGGATTGTATGCTCCCCGGGTTTTGGGAAATTATGGTAGTAAGAACTAATTTAGTTTCAGTCAATTATGAGCGATTTTGTGATATCGCGTTATGGACTCCCAATGGGATAATCCATTAGGATAAGTTATTGTGAGCTGCATGCCGTGACCGAATCGGTTGACGGATAGGGCAGGCCTCTGAGACATGCTCACCTCAGAGTGTCCTCGTGTTTAAAATGAATAAGAGTTTATTAATCTGTGATACACCTTTATATTATGCTATTATGCTATGTTAGTTAAGTTAGTATGTTACGACTGATTTTAGGATTCCCCGGTGTAGTCACCTCTAGGAGGGTAGTAGGACTCACTGAGGCTTAGTAGTCTCACCCCACTCCAAACAATTTTTTTTAGGTAAACAGGATATTCGGAGCAAGGACCAGGTAGGAGGCTGACAGTTGGAGCTGAGCTTGGATTGTCCGCCTTGAAGATTTTATTTTCTTCGTCTTGCTTTTAGTTTATTATCTTGTTTACTCAGAATACTAGCATTTATCGCTGTATTTTATTTGTTATCCCTTTTGTATTTTAAGCAATTTGTATCTTGCTAATTTATCCAGTAAATTTTAATTGTACTCAGATCCATATTATGTATGTCTTGACTAAATATTATAGATATTTTAGTTGGGGCGTTATACACGGTTGCCGGAATGTTCGCAATTTCAACTCAAACCCCAACATCTCTTGACGATTACACCGATCCACCTCAATTTCCACCCAACTTACCAGAACCAGTGTTAACTATCTTACAACAGTTCCAGAGTATTTTTGTTCCTCCTACGGGACTACCACCTCACCGTTCTGTGGACCATCGCATCCACCTAGTGGAAGGCACACCGCCTATTAATGTTCGGCCATATCGTTACCCTCAATTTCAAAAATCAGAGATGGAAAAGTTGATTCGTGAGATGCTTGAGCAAGGGATTATAGTACCTAGCCATAGTCATTTCTCTTCTCCGGTATTACTAGTCCGCAAGAAAGACGGATCATGGCGTTTTTGCGTCGACTACAGGGCTTTGAATGCTGCTACTGTGAAGGACAAGTTTCCAATTCCCACAATTGATGAGTTATTAGATGAGCTCGGCGGTGCAACAATATTTAGTAAATTAGATTTGCGTGCGGGATACCACCAGATCCGTGTGCATCCACGTGATACATACAAAACCGCCTTCCGAACCCATGACGGTCATTTTGAGTTCCTCGTCATGCCCTTCGGCTTGACGAACGCACCATCAACGTTTCAAGCAACTATGAACCAATTGTTTTCACAGTTTCTGCGTCGATTTGGTATTGTATTCTTTGATGACATTCTGATTTACAGTGCTTCCCTTGACGATCATCTGCAACATCTTGAATTAGTTTTAAATTTTTTATTAGCGAACTCCTTTTATGTCAAGCTATCCAAGTATCTATTCTGTCAAGAGTCTGTTGAATACCTCGGTCACATTGTATCTTCTCAAGGGGTACACGCTGTTCCAAGCAAGCTTGAGGCCATGGTGAAGTGGCCAATACCAACAACAGTAAAATACCTTCGTGGTTTTCTGGGTCTCACCGGGTACTATCGTCGCTTTATTGCGAATTAGGTCCTAAAATGCAGGCTGCTTCAGTGTATATTAAGGAATTACATGATATCACAGAGGCAGTGTTAAAATGGCGACAATACTTACTGGGTCATTTTTTCGTCATACGAACAGATCATAAAAGCATCCGAGAACTCTTGCAGCAAGTTATCCAAACACCAGATCAGCAAATTTATATTCGTAAGTTATTGGGGTTTCAATTCCGCATTGAATATAAACCCGGTAATTCAAACAAAGTCGCAGATGCCCTATCTCGTGTTCCTGCAGATTGGCCAACTGATTCGGACCCACCGTCTTCCATGTTATGTGCCCTTGTCTCTATGCCCACATTTTCTATTCTACAGCAGCTTCAGCAGGAAAATGTGACTGATCAGTTCCTTTTGGAGTTTCATCACAAACTCTCGCAGGGTAACCTTCCTTATCCTTATTCTATTGTTAATGGTGTTGTTCTTCACAAAGGAAGGTATGTTCTTAGTCCATCATCACCTCTCTGCAACCAAATCATGAGTGAGTTCCATGACACGCCGAGCGGTGGTCATGCCAGCGTCAAACGCACCTTGGTCCGACTTGCTGCCAATTTTTTTTGGCCAAAAATGCGGCAGTCTGTGGAAACATTTATAGCTTCATGCCTAATATGTCAACAAATTAAGCATTCGACACAGGTTCCTGCCGGCCTTTTGCAGCCACTTCCAATTCCAGAGGCTGTATGGGAGGATATTACAATGGATTTCATTACCGGTCTTCCGCCTTCACAAGGCTTCACCGTCATTTTTGTAACTGTTGACCGATTGTCAAAATCTGCCCATTTTGGTGCGCTACCCACGACATTTACTGCTTCTCGGGTTGCTGAACTGTTTATTTCTATGGTTGTTCGTCACCACGGCTTCCCTCGGTCTATCGTCTCTGATCGTGACCCGGTTTTTCTAAGCTCATTTAGAAGGTGAACTGTTTGAATTGAGTGGAACAAAGTAGTCCATGAGTAGTGCGTATCAACGACAAACTGACGGTCAATCCGAGGTGATTAACCGAACTCTGGAGCAATACCTTCGCGCTTTTACACAACAGAAACCTTCTCACTGGGTTTCTCTTTTACCTTGGGCTGAATATCATTATAACACAAGTTTTCATAGTGGACTGAAGATGTCACCATTCCAAGCACTGTTGGGCCGCAAGCCACCCTCTATTCCACTATATACTCGTGACTCTACTAACATCCCAGCCTTGGAGGAAGCGTTACTTGATCGGGACGAACTCTTACACACACTGAAAGGCAATCTGTTAGCAGCTCAAAACCGGATGACACAACAAGCTAATGCTCACCGTCGCGACGTCACATTTGAGATAGATGATCTAGTATTGGTTCGCTTGCAACCTTATCGTCAAAATTCTCTTCGTCGTCAACGTCAACACAAATTGTCCAAGAAGTTTTATGGGCCATTCCGCATTACCGAACGTATCGGACAGGTTGCGTACCGCCTTGAACTACCAGAGAGCAGCCGCATTCACCCGGTTTTTCATGTTTCAAATCTGAAGCCTTACCGCGGCCCTGTTGTTACTCCCTCTTCTGAACTTCCAATGGCAAACTTTGATAACCAGCCGGTTGAGACTCCATTAGCTATCGCTGCCACTTGCACGGTACTACTCAACGGTACCCCAATACAACAGGTTCTTGTTCAGTGGGAGGGATGTTCTCCTGAAGAAGCTTCATGGGAAGATTGGGAGCATTTCCGCACGATTTTTCCAACAGTTCACCTTGAGGACAAGGTGGTGTTTGAAGGGGGAGGGAATGATACAAGCCCAACACCAACTGTTCCCAAAAAGCCCAATTCTGAAGTTGAAGCCCAAGACTTGGGAAAGAGGTAGCGCAAGAAGCCTATATGGACACAAGATTATGTGTGTTGAGGGAAAGCCTAGAATATTATGATATAATAGCAGTTTGTTTCCTTAATTTTCTAAACTGATTATTTAGTTTGTTTACTTTTATTTCTCCTGATAGATAGCATCCTTGTTCTTTAAATAGTCAGGATTGTAAACCAATTGGCAGGCCAAAAATAATAACAATCCTCTAATTATGTTGATTTCTCTTTTCTCTATTTCCTTCCTTGGAGCAAACACTCGCTCGAAGAGTGCAAAATTCTGGTACAGCGACTACTAGGTTGTATCATCCTTTTTTCTCTAAATTTCGTGCTATGCTATCAAGCCCAAATATGAGTTTCTTGCATGCATTCAAAACCCCATGGAAGTCTTGAAGGTTTGTTAAGAAACAAGGAGAAATTGGAAGAAGATTATGAACCCGTATACCTTGCATGCCCTTCACTAAAACAGTAAGTTTTCACTCCTCACAACTCCAATTCGAATGATTCTTTTTGGAATAGAAAGCTAACTTGAATACGCTCATTTTGGCGCTGGTTTCATGAATTTTCATTGAGAAATGAATTCTGGGCGTATTTTTGAAGTGGAATGTTTCACCCAGGATTTTTCAGAAAATCGTGTTTGGACAGGGCTCCAGTCAAAAGGTGATTTCTCCTTCTCTGTAGCTCTGATTATGATTCCGCTTGTTGGTATGGATAGCTAACAAAATTCCCTTTGTTTTGAGTACAAACTTCGTAGGTTTTGGATTAAAATCGAAGTCTGTAGAGCATTTTGAAGTTGGAGGTCTGAAGCTGAGTTTGTGCTGGAAAAATCTGGTGTACTCGCCCAGCGAGTTTCTCAGGGCGAAAACGTCCTGCAAGTGATAAAATTTGATGCTGGGGTGTTGGGGGAAATAGTGGGGACTCCTTGAAGCAACCGGAATTGATCTCAAAGTCGTAGGGAGCACGCAGAGTCAGAATTAAGCTTCTTTTACAGGTGGGTTCTTTAGGATAGTTTAGTTAGTTTCCCCAATTATGAATTTTGCATGTTAACTTAGGGAAATTTTAGGAAAAGTTGTGTGAGAGGAATTAATCCCAAATTTCCCTCCATTCTGTTTTACATTATGTATGTTATCTTGCTGCACTGGCTAAAATGAGGATTGTAGGTGTTATTTTGATGAAATAGTGAATTTTTAAGAATAGGGTAATTTCTGTATGAACTCGCCGTAGCGAGTAACTGGCGAGTATTCATGGCGAGCTGGGTTCTGGGCTGATGATACACGCCATGGCGAGCTTCTGCTCGCCACAGCGAGTTGATTTAGGTCAGGACCTATAATCTTGCCATGGCGAGCTGGTGACTCGCCATAGCGAGCTTGTACATAATTGACCTCATTTTCAGTTTTCTAACAAAGTCTCATACACTCGTTTTATATCCTCATCAGAGTCAGATAGGTTGCAGTAATATAATTAATATAATGTCGAACAGAATGTTAATCACAGATTATCGTTAGGGCATAACTTAGAATAAAATTAGGTTTGTATGCTACCCTAGGTTTTTGGGAAATTATGGTAGTAAGAACTAAATTAGTATCAGTCAATCATGAGTGATCTGTTATGTCGCGCTATGGACTCCCAATGGGATAATCCATTAGGATATGTTATTGTGAGCTGCATGCCGTGACCGAATCGGTTGACGGATATGGCAGGCCTCCGAGACCTGCTCACCTCAGAGTGTCCTTGTGTTTAAAATGAATAAGAGTTTCTAATCTGTGTTACACCTTTAATTTCAGTATTATGTTATGTTTATGGATATGTTAGTATATTATGACTGTTTAGGATTCCCCGGTGTAGTCACCTCTAGGAGGGTAGTAGGACTCACTGAGGCTTAGTAGTCTCACCCCACTCCAAACCAATTATTTTTAGGTAGAAAGGTTAACTGGAGCAAGGACCAGGATGGAGCTGATGATTGGAGCTGAGCTTGGATCATCGCATTAGACGATTTTAGTCTTCCCTTGTTTTAGTTTATCTGTATACCTTGGATTCTATTCTATTCCGCTGTATTGTTTGAGTTCATCAACTGATGTAAAGGATTTTTTTTTATCTCGTTTAATTTATTGTACTCAGATCCATTTATTTATGTCTTGACTAAATATTCTAGATATTTTAGTTTGGGCATTATAATTGGTATCAGAGCAGGTCGATCCAGTATCGGACCTTGCCATGAGTCATTTCAACTCTTCCTAAATAATACAGACCCTTTGGATCTGAACTGTTTACGCTGAAACCATCGCGTGCTGAGCCTGATCAACTCAGTATTGTGTATGGTAGGCAGGGTATTATGGTTTAAGACTGAAGCAAACTCTGAAATTCCAGCATTAAATCCGTAGTGAAGCTATAATCGAAGAGCAGTCTTCGAAGAAGATTCTTATAAATGAATTATGGAACGGTGAAAATGGTGCCACCGGAGTAAGCGCAGTCTGGGGGATGTATTAATCTTGTGAAGTAACAAGTCCGGGGTAGAGTTGTAGTTTGAAGGAATGCAAGTGGACCCTTATACTGAAATGTGTAGAGCATAACAGTATTCCACTGACACTGTGTGTCAGCTAAGCTTATTAAAACCCAGAAGTAACTTCACCCTTAATTGGACGACCTACATAATCAATCTCTTTCACTCCGCCTAACTCGCTTAGCGAGCAAGCACACGCTGCAGCGAGCTTAGCAGGCTGCTGCTATTACTTGTTGCAATCTGGTTCGCTGTTCAGTCATTTTAATCACGGTGAACAGTCTCAAGCCCTCCTTATGTTTCTTATCGTTCTACCTTTTAGAGTTTTGGTGTTATGATCCTAAGTTATCTTGTGCGCCTATGAGTTGTTGAGGAAATACATTTAGCGATAATATTGGAATTTGGATACAATAAGAAATTGAACTAAGTATACCCTTTCTACTAGAAACCAATCACTATATTGAAACTATTAGGAACCCAACCGTAACTAGTTCAACGGTTAGAATTCTTATAGTCTGCACCCGTACACGAGAAAAACACATTAAGTTCAACCACTCATGGGGTCTTGGAATAACAACCCAGTCTAGTGAACTAGAAAGATACCTAGGTAATAGAAATTCAAATCGAACCACCTAGACTAGAGAAACCAAATTAGAGCACGAGCACATTCTTACATTCCTGCAAGACACCCTGTTAGAACTACCCCCTGGTATGCCCTTAATTAAGTTACTTTGACTCTTCAACTCGTAACGACATTCCTACCTCACCACTAAGAATCAAGTTTCATTTACTACCACAATTAGGGATTACCCTTTTTATTACGCCAGTCTTTAGCGGTAACCCAGCAAGCTTTTAAGAGGCCCAAACACTGATTAACTTAGCAGTTAAGAATCACTTATAACCCAGGAATCCAGAATTACTAGTACGCCGCTTAGAAAATTCCATTGTTATACCCGACCTGTAGACAGACATACTAAGTATAGTTATTTAGTTACTATAAGTTGCCAATTCAGTGTTACTAGTCACTTAGTTAACCCTGTAAGGATAGTTCAATAAGAATTCATAGGTTTAACATTCTTTTACCGTAAGCCTATTGAGCTAACCTTTTAATACTACCCGTAAATGACCACATATAGGGCCAGCCTATCACTCTATAACGGATATTACACCGAACCATCGTAGGTTTAGCCTTTATTAGGTATCAGTTAAGAATCACCGATAGCACAATCAGTCGCCGAAGTCGACCGATAACCTTATCATTAGGTATATAGAGACTGATACCTCAGGGCACATTAGATTAGATATTCCCAAAAAAATTCATATACATGAGTCAATTAGCTAAAGACTCATTAGGAGCATATAGCCACACAAACGGGGTTGATAACCAGTAACCACTAGGTTGAAAATTCAATATTATGGAACAATTAGTTAACCAGTTGATAATTAGAGGATTAGCTTAACACAGCCGTACTTTATCACCACCTTCATGCTAGCCAGTTGTAATACCATTTAGGATGTTAACACCAGATGCCAAAGATGCAGAGTCAACATGATTATACGGAGCCACCCCTAATGACAGACAGAGGTAGACATGACTTGATTAGATCAACAAATAGGAGACACTATTAGAGACATCAATCATTTAGACCAATCATGTAGGTATACATGTTAGTTACCCAGACACAAGTAATCAAGTTAGTTTCAGCTCAAGTCAGTCACCCAATACTTCCACATAATCCGATCTGTTAGCTGAAAGAATATTAGAATCAGTTAGACCTACCGGTGGGAACTTGTCAGCAAGAAAACTGAGAGAACTAGAAGAAGTAGAACTGTGGAACATAAGTCTGAACCCGATAGGAAAAAAAAAATCTTCAATCGCCTTCCATTCATAATAATCCTCATTTAGTCGTTCGTCGAACCAAAGGCTGTTCAATTCGACGTTCACAAGTCTTGGAACACCAAGAATGTGTGTACTGTCTAACTTGTCTGAATATGCCTCAGATGAGTAAATCCTTCCCGCATTTTAAATACTGACCGTCGGGTGCTAAGCACAAATTATGTTAGGATGCAACTTTCCAAATTCGTCGACGTCAGTCAGTCACACAGATTGTGTATAATGTTACTCCTAAGTAACCTTATCCAATGCCTTCAGTCTTTCAGTTTTGTCGTTAGTAACTCCATCAGATTTGTGGAAACCTATTCCTCTTGTCAAACCACGGATAATTGCAGTTAAATTTCTTACTCGCTTTGGTTGATCTGTTGATCAACATTCTTCAACCCATTCCGATGTATCCTACCTAACTCAGTATCAATGAATTAATTAAGCATTCGTACGCAAGAACGACGTAATAACTATTCCAACCAAAATTAGATAACTCTCCTTTATAGAGCCTTATTATCCAAATTCAAAAATAAGTTCGGATTATCCCCAATACAGTGGAGTTCAATTGTTCTAGTGAAATCAGTGTTAAGAATTCAAACCTTTCACGCTCCATGTTATAAATAATGTGAAATCAGTGTATTAACCTTGAGTATCTCTGCCGAACGTTTCGACCTTCCAGATTTATTTCCTATGTCCATGTAAGATCAGTTGCTGAACTCGAACATCTTGACCAAACTACCCTAACTTCAAGTTTAGTTACTTTAGCGGGCTGGAAAATCACTTCCATTTTTCATACAATGAAGTCGCCATCGACGTTTATTTATCCCGTGAGGGGAAAGGAAAATATCGCTAAAACCTTGGTTTTGGTTCGGGAGTTGGTTATGCGAGAGGAAGGTGTTAGCACCCCTCGCATCCATCGTACTCGATGGGAACCGTTTAGGTGGTTTGGGGTTTGTTTGCGCAGGTTTGAATTAAATTACTTTATCTCTTACCTAATCTCTACTTCGTTTCCAAAATAAATTAAAAGAAAATAAGTATTAATTCAGTTTGACGGTTGTAGGAGCCCGATTCTACGTATTCCCCGGTGCAATGGGAAACTCAAAACTCACGTAGTTCTGGTAAAAAAGGTTTGTGTGGTTGGTAGGTTTTAAATGGGTATCGTTTATTTCGTATTCCGCTGATACAACGACGCTTGTATGCTCAACTTAGAGGCTTAAGCTGTGTCTGTATCAGAGGAATAGATAAAACGCGTATCCATTGTTAAAAAAGAAAGTTTGATTAACGGATGTGACTTAACTCGCATTCCGCTGATACAATGACGCTTGTGTGCTCCACTTGGAGGCTTAAGCTGTATATGTGTCAGAGGAATGGATAAAGCATATATCCATGTTTTCTGAAAAGAAGTTTAGGTGTGTAAAGGTTAACTTTTAACGCTTGTTTTTGGAATGAGAGCAGCTTGAGTGACTAGTCAACTGTCCGGCCACCAAGACAACTCGGGGAAGAGCGAAGCAACTGCCAGGTTCTCCCTTTTTCATTCATTATCGTGAAATCCTTTGATTAAGTTTATTCAGAAATAGTGTTTGAAAGAAGTACGGGGGGTTGGTTTATTTTAAAGCTTATCTTAGAATGAGAGTAGCTTGAGTGACTAGTCAACTGTCCGGCCACCAAGACAACTCAGAGAAGAAAGAAGCAACTGCCAGATTCTCTCCTTTTCATTCTTTAGTTCTTATGAAAAGCCTTTGATTAACTTTATTAAGAAATGATGTCTGAAAGAAAGACGATTGTTGGTTTATTTTAGAATTCATTCTAGAATGAGAGCAGCTTGAGCGACTAGTCAACTGTCCGGTCACCAAGACAACTCTGGGAAGAACGAGGCAACTGCCAGGTTCTCCCTTTTTCATCCATTAGTTATTGCAAAAAAGTTTGATTATGTTTGATTATGAAAACAAAAGTCCAAAAGAAAAGAGCAAGAGAACCAGAGCAGACAGAATAGCAAAATACAAGTAATATTAATAATGAAGCAAATCTCAAAATAAGCAAAGTATAAATGCAAATGCATGAATCAATATGATATAAATGGGTAATGTAAATATGCAATACTAAATAATCATGCATGAAACAATAAATTAAATATGGTGCAAAAATAAAGTTGCGAGCAATTAAATAAATATGTGTAAAGGTAAATAAATAACTTAACATAAGCAAATATGATTAACCTAAGCTAATTAGAGTTAGACGAAAATATGTGCAAGAGAAAGTGACCCAAAAGTACTTAGAAAAGTAACTTGGACCACTTAAGCACTTATTTAAATAAGCTAAAAAGCACTTAAGTTAGAAAAAGGACTTATGAAAATAAGCTAAGAAAGCAAAATAAAATTCATATACAGTAACTACTGTATTTGAAATAATGTTGTGCAAAAATTAGGGTCAAATAAGCTAAAGAGCTTAATGAAAACCTAAATAAGCACTTATTCCCAAAACAACTTAAATGAAAATCACCTATGAAAATAAGTTGTAAAAGCTTAGAAATGATTTGTGTACAGTGTCTACTGTGTTTAAATCAATGTTGTGCAAGAATTAGGGTCAAATAAGCTAAAGAGCTTTTTGAAACCCTAAATAAGCACTTATGTACAAAACAACTTAAATGAAAATCACCTATGAAAATAAGTTGAAAAAGCTTAGAAATGATTTGTGTACAGTGACTACTGTGTTTAAATCAATGTTGTGCAAGAATTAGGGTCAAATAAGCTAAAGAGTTTTTTGAAACCCTAAATAAGCACTTATGTACAAAACAACTTAATTGAAAATTACTTATGAAAATAAGTTGAAAAAGCTTGGAAATGATTTGTATACAGTGACTACTGTGTTTAAATCAAAGTTGTACATGTGTTGAGGTCTAATAAGCTAAAAAGCTAAATAGAATCCTCAATAAGCACTTATTCACTTTTAGGTTTAAAATTAATTAACAAAAATAATCACTTAAACAAGGTAGAAAAGTTCAAAAATGAAATTATCATAATATAAGCATAAACAGTAACCTAATAAGCTTAAATAAGC
This sequence comes from Trifolium repens, assembly GCA_030408175.1. NCBI lineage: Eukaryota > Viridiplantae > Streptophyta > Magnoliopsida > Fabales > Fabaceae > Trifolium > Trifolium repens. Next base: position 38,410,296 of record CP125842.1, on the reverse strand, counting down.
CAATAGGTCACATAAGTGCTTTTGCAAATAAGCTAGAAATCACTTATCATCATAAACAGAGGGGGGTGCGAATATTAAAACGTAGCAGAAGGGGGGGTGCAGATATCAATTATGGGCTGAAAAGCCCAGTCAAAAAAAAATGGAAAGTCAAAAACAAAAACAATCCTGTGTGGCTCTGGGAAAGGGTGCACCGTACGAGCCAACTTCATCACCGTCAGATCTCATTTAAATGAGATCTGACGGTTCCGTTTTAATCTAAAGATCAACGCACCAAGTAAAAATCAGAAGATCAAACGGTTGAGATTTAAACTTACCTGAAACAAGACTCACCGTGGACTTCGTCTTCTCCGTTGAGCCACGACGGCGCCGGCGACGGTGACCTTCACCGGAGTTCCAAAACCTCCCCAAAAGTGACAAGTAGGTAGTCTATCTTGCTCGAAATTTCGCAAGGATCACGAATCCGGGCTTACTTTCTTGCAATCGAGCTTGAAATAGTAAATACGAAGCAAAAAACAACACGAACACAAAAATGGTAAATCACGATTCAGAGTGAATTGGTCCAAATTGGTTATGGGTTTAGCTTCCTGAAGGTCACACGAGTACAGGGAAGCAAGAATCAAACTCTAAGGATCTCTGAAACTCTCAAACAATTAACCTTAGTTTCAAGTTTTTTTGAGGTTTGGTTGAGGTGTTTCTGGGTGGTTTTTATTACAATTTGAGGCTGGTATCATTTACTGGAGGTGTTTAGGAGCTATTATGATCAAGAAATTGAAGGTTTATGGTGATTTTGGTTGATTTCGTTTTTGAGAACTTGAAGAAAAATGGTGTTATTTGGAGGAGTAGGAGTTGCGCCGTTTTCAGTGTTCTTGGCTAACCTAGGGCTCTGAATTTCATGCTTCTATTTATAGGAATGAATTAGGTTAAAGAAATGGTGATTTGTGAGAGTTGTTGAGGGTAAAATGGAAATTGATTCTTTGATGATTTTTGTACTATCCTTTGTTGATTTTTTTTTGTACCAAGTGATGAGGTGGTGAGAAGGAATGGAACCTTCTATTCCATGATGAGGTGTCAAATGATTGGGGAAATTTTTGTATCTCTTTTGATTTTTTTTTGGAATAAAACAAATTAAAAATAATATATGAAAATAAAATAAATATGTCAAGAAATAAAAATATGCATGATGAGATATGATTATGTGAAATATTTATGGATCAAGAATGGAAGAAAAAAGAATTGAAAATTGATTTTTAAAGGTTTCTTGAAATGCAAGTAACTAATTAAAGATAAATAAATAAAGAAAATGTGAGGGCAAAATGGTAAAACTTTATCTCTTATGATCATGCTAAGCCATAATCATGCAAGAAAAAATAGTTCCATGTGTTTTGTGTCAACATTGATTTTTAAATTGAAAAAAAGATTTTGTTGACTTATTTAAAAAAGTGCAAAAATGCCATGGGGGCAAAATTGGAATAAATAAAAAATATGAGGGGCAAAAGGGTAATAAAAATGTATGGGGCAAAATTAGGGTATGACAGCTGCCCCTATTTAATTAGCTTAAACCATAAGAATGCGAATAGCCCTGATATTCGTATTCTTTTGGTGGAAGATAATTAAATACAGAATGCCCTAATTTTGCCAGGAAGTGAATGTTGATGAGATAAATGGATCGAGTATACCTGTTGTTATTCCTTTTGTGGAAACGAGCAACTCTAAAATAGGACTACTGATACCAACCTTAACCAGCCATCTATGCTGAAAAACTTGGTGATCTTCGAAGAGATTCTATCCAGCCGCTCTCACTGAACGTCGATCTGTGGTTGTAGAGGTTTTAACCAGCTCTCGCTGAAGATTCCCCTGTGTAGATTTTCCTCGCTCTTGCTGAAGATTCATCTGTGTAGATTTTCCTCGCTCTCGCTGAAGATTCATCTGTGTAGATTTTCCTCGCTCTCGCTGAAGATTCATCTGTGTAGATTTTCCTCGCTCTCGCTGAAGATTCATCTGTGTAGATTTTCCTCGCTCTCGCTGAAGATTCATCTGCGTAGATTTTATCCAGCTCTCGCTGACGATCTATCTGTGTAGACTTTACTCAACTCTCGTTGACGATCCATCTGTGTAGACTTTACCCAACTCTCGTTGACGATCCATCTTGTGTAGACTTTACCCAACTCTCATTGACGATCCATCTTGTGTAGACTTTACCCAACTCTCGTTGACGATCCATCTGTGTAGACTTTACCCAACTCTCGTTGACGATCCATCTGTGTAGACTTTACCCAACTCTCGTTGACGATCCATCTGTGTAGACTTTACCCAACTCTCGTTGACGATCCATCTGTGTAGACTTTACCCAACTCTCTTTGACGATCCATCTGTGTAGACTTTACCCAACTCTCGTTGACGATCCATCTGTGTAGACTTTACCCAACTCTCGTTGACGATCCATCTGTGTAGACTTTACCCAACTCTCGTTGACGATCCATCTGTGTAGACTTTACCCAACTCTCGTTGACGATCCATCTGTGTAGACTTTACCCAACTCTCATTGACGATCCATCTGTGTAGACTTTACCCAACTCTCGTTGACGATCCATCTGTGTAGACTTTACCCAACTCTTGTTGACGATCCATCTGTGTAGACTTTACCCAACTCTCGTTGACGATCCATCTTGTGTAGACTATACCCAACTCTCGTTGACGATCCATCTGTGTAGACTTTACCCAACTCTCGTTGACGATCCATCTGAAGTTTGTCTTATCCAGCTCTCGCTGAAAATTTCTCTAAAGTTGAGGTTTTTATCCAGCTCTCACTGAAAATCCCTCTGAAGTTGAGTAAATCTTATCCAGCTCTCACTGAAGATCCCTCTGAAGTTGAGTAGATTTTATCCAGCTCTCACTGAAGATCAATCTGTAGTTGAAGAGATTTTATCCAACTCTCGCTGAAGGTCAAATCTGTAGTTGAAGAGATTTTATCCAGTTCTCACTGAAAGTCAATCTGTGGTTGAAGAGATTTTGTCCAGTTCTCAATGAAGGTCAATCTGTAGTTGAAAAAATTTTATCCAGTTCTCACTGAAAGTCAATATGTGGTTGAAGAGATTTTGTCCAGCTCTCGCTGAAGGTCAATCTGTAGTTGTGAAGATTTTATCCAGCTCTCACTGGAGATCCATCTGAAGTTGAGTAAATCTTATTCAGCTCTCACTGAAGATCAATCTGAAGTTGAGGATTTTATCCAGTTCTCACTGAAGATCCTTTTGAAGTTGAGTAGATCCTATCCAGCTCTCACTGAAGATTCCTCTGAAGTTGAGTAGATCCTATCCAGCTCTCACTGAAGATCCCTCTGAAGTTGTTGTAGATTTTGTGTTTATGCAAACTGTTGCGGTTATCCTGTAGCAGAATTTTCCAGAGAGTTTGCAATTCACTGGGGAGATGATTTTTCAACTAGTCTGCTGGGGAGACAGTTTTACCAACCGACTTGCTAGGAAAAAGGTCAAACTACCTTTCTTGTGATTAAGTGACCAAAAGCTGTATTCTGCAAGGAAAAACTTTCGAGCCTGCTTTATGAATGCATGTTTACCATGATTATTTATGCATGAAATGACATGCATGATTAATATATATGATGACACGAAATGATTGTGTGCTATTGGAAATCGGGTTTCAACATGACTGTTAATGAACACTGGGTTTTATTTGGGTTCCATTGAATATTGGATTTTGAGTGGATGCCAATAATGATTGGACTTTAAGGGTGTTTGCCAATAATGATTGGACTTTGACTAGGTTTGCCAATAATGATTGGACTTTGAAGGTGTGCCAATAATGATTGGACTTTGGGATTGTCAATGCAAGGTTAGGTTCTTGATTGTGGATGTTTGATTTGGCTATTTGATTTTTCTGAGTTATTGGTCTTGTGGTATGGGGCATACCTGATGCTTGAATGAAATGACGTGATCAATGCATGATAATGATTTACATGAATGAAATGACATGACTAATGCATGACGCTTATTTGCATGAATGAAATGACATGACTAATGCATGACGATGACTGATGCATGACGATTATTTGCATGAATGAAATGACATGACTAATGCATGACAATGACTGATGCATGACGATTATTTGCATGAATGAAATGACATGACTAATGCATGACAATGATTGGTGCCCCTATGGTGGGTGGTGAATGATTGGAGATGGTATCATGGCTTCTCGTGGGATGATGGCTTGAAGTTAATCCCCGACACCAATTCTGAATCCAATAGTTGCAGATGTTCATCAGGCTTTGCTTGAGTAGCTTTGAAGATATAGGGAGAACCTGCCCCTGTGTATCTTATCTTGCCCCAGTCTGTTGGACATTTGAAGTATTTGGCTTTTCTTGATTTTTGGCCAACTTACTGATATTGGTTCTCCCTCTCTGAGAGGTATGCCCCTAGATTGAGCCATCCTGAAACATGATTGGCTGGGCCAACAGGATCTTCATGTGATCTGCCCCTAGTCATCAGAGTTTGCTTTTGATTGGCAGAACCCCAAGGTGGTTTGCCCCTAATCAAGAGTGTCTTGAACTGATTTATTAGGTCCTTGAAATCTGGGTTTCGATACCACTTTTCATGATGCGATCTTAGGACACTCTGTCTGTGCTGAATGACCTTTCTAAGGGATATGCCCCATGATTAAGTGGAGTTCTGAGATAGTTGCCCCAGATTAATCCAATGTTCTTCTTGATTGCTTGGTAACAGCTCAGAGTTGGAACTTCCTTATTGTTAAGCGCAAACTTGCGGCTAAATCTGTTTGCTTGAAATAGTAATTCTAATACAATTTTAATGCAAGTTTTGAAATTGAGATTGAGGTGATATTTATGTACATTGGATGTATTTGGTGGAAGAAAGTGTGAGAGTATGATATTAACAAAAGATTTTTGTGAGTCAGGTTAACGCAACCTTGCTATCGTATGCTTTCAAGCTAAACCTTGCTTCAATTAGGTCTTTTGAAGGTTGTAACGTGGCCTGGTTCACGGTTTATGAATAAAAAGATATAAGGCTCAAAGTTTAATTTTGACCCACCCCCTTTCTTCGTGATGATCTTCAGTCCTAAGTTCAATTAACTCCACTCATGTATTCAAAGCCCAAGAGGTTTTTGAGATTGTGATGGTTAGGATACGATGGCTCGGAAACTGAGGATGTGTTTCCCCCTTTTTTGTGTTTGTCACATTGCCTTTTGTTTTGGTCACATGATTTTGTTTTGTCGTGAGTCTTGGTGACATTCACTTTTTCATCATTTTTTTATTTTTTCCAATCCCTAACTTTTGCCTAGACTGCTCTTTTGCATTTTTAGTCTAGCGAGATACCCTAATTTTTGCCTAAGCCATTTTGAGGTTTTGACTTAGCGGGCTTTTCTTTCTCTTCTTTTTTTTGATTTTGTTTGGCAAATTGTGACTGCCTTGGTAATGGGTGATGAGGAACATCTTATTGATTTTTCTTTTCTCTTGAAACTCGAACGCATGATCGAATTAACTGAACACTACCCTGCCCCGGGTTAAAATTGCGGGTTTTTTCGTATAGAAAGAACAACCAACTTCTAGGCTCAAAGGGGGTGACTACGGATTATCTTCCTTATTTCTCCAGTGTTTGGGAGTTTGAAACAATGCCTTACATCATCAGTAAAGTTTTATTCGAAAGCATACTGTAGCAACTTGGTTATTTCGTTTTTCATCATCCTCTCTCCAATCTTTGTTCAAACAGGAATGATAAAGAAAGAAATGAAATGAGGCGTATTAACATACGTTTTTTGCTTTTGTGAAGTAGAAGAGAGAAAAGTGAATAGACATGAAAGAATGGATTCAAAACATGCATTATTATTTCATTAAGATTACTATCGCAAACAAACAAAGTTTAAATGCTAATAAAACTTAACAAGCAAGGAAATTAAAACAAGACAGCCTACAGAAAGTTTCATGGCTTGATTCACTTCTTGAATTCTTGATTAGCATCCCCAAATGGGTTTGCATGACCGGACAACAGACTATCCTTCACAATTGGGCTCTCCCTCTTTGAAAGTCAACAGTTTCTGATCAATGAGCTCTTGAACCTTGTATTTAAAGGCTATGCACTTATCAATAGTATGTCCTTCTGCCCCAAGATGGAAAGCATATTTTGCTTTGGGATCATACCAAGCCGAAAATGACGCGATCATTGACTTTAAAGCTTTTGGGGTCAGCATCCCATTGTGCACCAGAAATGGCAAAAGTTGACTGTAGGGTATCGGGATGAGGTCAAAGACTTTTCTCTTTTTATTGGTCTTTGGTTGATCCTGTTGATGTTCCAAGTTTTGTGTGAACTGTCCTGACTGGGAATAATTCAAAGGCGTCTGCATTGCCTGTTTTGGAAACCCTTGGGATTGTTGAGGTTGAACAACTGTCGGATACTGATGATTGAAGCATGGGGTGCGAGTAGACACCGTTGAGCGAGAGTGAGAGTGAGGTGGGCTGACATTGTTGGGCAAGAATGATTCCATCATCCTTAGCTTGTCCTCTATTGCCTTGAACTTTTGGCGAGTCTCCTCACTCGGGGATACAACAGACTTTCCCTTAGAGTTATCACCTTGATGAGCATTCTTGTGGTCATCTAGACTTTGAGGCAAAGCAAAACTGGGTTGGACCTGATGAGTTCTTGGCTGGCCAATCAGAAATTCATTGTTGGTCGCTATTGGCTCTTAGGTGGCTTGAGCAACTGCAGAGGTATGTCTGGAAGATGAGCCGAATGAAGGCCATACCACCTTTGACAATGAAGGGTCAATTGAAAGATTTGCCCCTACGGTTGCATCATCCACTCTCATAGCTTGATGTGAAGGCAAGCCAAGACTAGCTAGCATCTCCAAAATACGGTCCAACTTGTCGGTCACTTGGTCCACATCGCCTCTCAAGGCATCAATCTGCTTCTGCATGTTTTCCATGGTTTCCTTGAAATGCTTGAAGTCCGGGATCAGTGTCGGGAATGAAGCTGTTGAGGTGGACATATGAAGATGAGATAATGGTCTTTTGTATGAATGCAAATGCATGCAAAAGTTTTTATGCTTCATCATTTTATTTTTTATGCAAATGTTATGCAAAAAATATTTTTCTATGACTGAATGCATGAGTGCATGGATGCATGGATGCACTTTTGTAGCAAATTCTGTCGTGCTGAAGCAGAGGTTTAATTTATTTCTGAGGTCGAAAAGGTTCAAAGTTACCTGTAACCCATCCCTCTCACATGTTGTTCTAGGTTTGACAAAGTGCCTAGAATCACGGATTACCCCTTTGGATACGATGTCGCTATTGCCAAACTCACGACATACGTGTCCAAAAGGAAATATCCTCTAGGTAAGGCCGTTGAGCAACCTTGACACGGGTTCTAAACAGAGGTCCCTAGTAACAAGGTTTGGTTCTAGACCGGATAATAAAGGTCCCTAGAGTCATGGACTCTCCAAGAAAACATCAGAGACACTGGTCAACTGTCCCGTGTCCTGACATTCTCAAGAGAATCTACTATAGGCGAGGTGATTATGCCGGAGTCACTAGTCAACTGTCCGGTGACAAAACATAAAGACCCCTAGCTTAGCCTAAGCTTTTCTCAAGCTCGGGTGTAGAGCTTCTCACAGTATCCACGCCACAAGGGCAAAAAGAAAAATAAAAGAAGGAGTAGAAGAAGAGAAACAGCCAATCCAAGCAGATATAATTGACAGAAAAATAAAAGATAAAGCAAGATACTGCAAACCTGAAAATAGCAAACAAACAAGCAAACCAACTAAACTGGGCTTAACTCTCTATAGTCCCCAGTGAAGTCGCCAGCTGTAGCGGGCTGGAAAATCACTTCCATTTTTCATACAATGAAGTCGCCATCGACGTTTATTTATCCCGTGAGGGGAAAGGAAAATATCGCTAAAACCTTGGTTTTGGTTCGGGAGTTGGTTATGCGAGAGGAAGGTGTTAGCACCCCTCGCATCCATCGTACTCGATGGGAACCGTTTAGGTGGTTTGGGGTTTGTTTGCGCAGGTTTGAATTAAATTACTTTATCTCTTACCTAATCTCTACTTCGTTTCCAAAATAAATTAAAAGAAAATAAGGGTTTTTATTAATTGAGTTTGACGGTTGTAGGAGCCCGCTCCTACGTATTCCCCGGTGCAATGGGAAACTCAAAACTCACGTAGTTCTGGTAAAAAAGGTTTGTGTGGTTGGTAGGTTTTAAATGGGTATCGTTTATTTCGTATTCCGCTGATACAACGACGCTTGTATGCTCAACTTAGAGGCTTAAGCTGTGTCTGTATCAGAGGAATAGATAAAACGCATATCCATTGTTTAAAAAGAAAGTTTGATTAACGGATGTGACTTAACTCGCATTCCGCTGATACAATGACGCTTGTGTGCTCCACTTGGAGGCTTAAGCTGTATATGTGTCAGAGGAATGGATAAAGCATATATCCATGTTTTCTGAAAAGAAGTTTAGGTGTGTAAAGGTTAACTTTTAACGCTTGTTTTTGGAATGAGAGCAGCTTGAGTGACTAGTCAACTGTCCGGCCACCAAGACAACTCGGGGAAGAGCGAAGCAACTGCCAGGTTCTCCCTTTTTCATTCATTATCGTGAAATCCTTTGATTAAGTTTATTCAGAAATAGTGTTTGAAAGAAGTACGGGGGGTTGGTTTATTTTAAAGCTTATCTTAGAATGAGAGTAGCTTGAGTGACTAGTCAACTGTCCGGCCACCAAGACAACTCAGAGAAGGAAAAAGCAACTGCCAGATTCTCTCCTTTTCATTCTTTAGTTCTTATGAAAAGCCTTTGATTAACTTTATTAAGAAATGATGTCTGAAAGAAAGACGATTGTTGGTTTATTTTAGAATTCATTCTAGAATGAGAGCAGCTTGAGCGACTAGTCAACTGTCCGGTCACCAAGACAACTCGGGGAAGAACGAGGCAACTGCCAGGTTCTCCCTTTTTCATCCATTAGTTATTGCAAAAAGTTTGATTATGTTTGATTATGAAAACAAAAGTCCAAAAGAAAAGAGCAAGAGAACCAGAGCAGACATAATAGCAAAATACAAGTAATAATAATAATGAAGCAAATCTCAAAATAAGCAAAGTATAAATGCAAATGCATGAATCAATATGATCTAAATGGGTAATGCAAATATGCAATACTAAATAATCATGCATGAAACAATAAATTAAATATGGAGCAAAAATAAAGTTGCGAGCAATTAAATAAATATGTGTAAAGGTAAATAAATAACTTAACATAAGCAAATATGATTAACCTAAGCTAATTAGAGTTAGCCAAAAATATGTGCAAGAGAAAGTGACCCAAAAGTACTTAGAAAAGTAACTTGGACCACTTAAGCACTTATTTAAATAAGCTAAAAAGCACTTAAGTTAGAAAAAGGACTTATGAAAATAAGCTAAGAAAGCAAAATAAAATTCATATACAGTAACTACTGTATTTGAAATAATGTTGTGCAAAAATTAGGGTCAAATAAGCTAAAGAGCTTAATGAAAACCTAAATAAGCACTTATTCCCAAAACAACTTAAATGAAAATCACCTATGAAAATAAGTTGAAAAAGTTTAGAAATGATTTGTGTACAGTGACTACTGTGTTTAAATCAATGTTGTGCAAGAATTAGGGTCAAATAAGCTAAAGAGCTTTTTGAAACCCTAAATAAGCACTTATGTACAAAACAACTTAAATGAAAATCACCTATGAAAATAAGTTGAAAAAGCTTAGAAATGATTTTTGTACAGTGACTACTGTGTTTAAATCAATGTTGTGCAAGAATTAGGGTCAAATAAGCTAAAGAGCTTTTTGAAACCCTAAATAAGCACTTATGTACAAAACAACTTAATTGAAAATTACTTATGAAAATAAGTTGAAAAAGCTTGGAAATGATTTGTATACAGTGACTACTGTGTTTAAATCAAAGTTGTACATGTGTTGAGGTCTAATAAGCTAAAAAGCTAAATAGAATCCTCAATAAGCACTTATTCACTTTTAGGTTTAAAATTAATTAACAAAAATAATCACTTAAACAAGGTAGAAAAGTTCAAAAATGAAATTATCATAATATAAGCATAAACAGTAACCTAATAAGCTTAAATAAGCCAATAGGTCACATAAGTGCTTTTGCAAATAAGCTAGAAATCACTTATCATCATAAACAGAGGGGGGTGCGAATATTAAAACGTAGCAGAAGGGGGGGTGCAGATATCAATTATGGGCTGAAAAGCCCAGTCAAAAAAAATGGAAAGTCAAAAACAAAAACAATCCTGTGTGGCTCTGGGAAAGGGTGCACCGTACGAGCCAACTTCATCACCGTCAGATCTCATTTAAATGAGATCTGACGGTTCCGTTTTAATCTAAAGATCAACGCACCAAGTAAAAATCAGAAGATCAAACGGTTGAGATTTAAACTTACCTGAAACAAGACTCACCGTGGACTTCGTCTTCTCCGTTGAGCCACGACGGCGCCGGCGACGGTGACCTTCACCGGAGTTCCAAAACCTCCCCAAAAGTGACAAGTAGGTAGTCTATCTTGCTCGAAATTTCGCAAGGATCACGAATCCGGGCTTACTTTCTTGCAATCGAGCTTGAAATAGTAAATACGAAGCAAAAAACAACACGAACACAAAAATGGTAAATCACGATTCAGAGTGAATTGGTCCAAATTGGTTATGGGTTTAGCTTCCTGAAGGTCACACGAGTACACGGAAGCAAGAATCAAACTCTAAGGATCTCTGAAACTCTCAAACAATTAACCTTAGTTTCAAGTTTTTTTGAGGTTTGGTTGAGGTGTTTCTGGGTGGTTTTTATTACAATTTGAGGCTGGTATCATTTACTGGAGGTGTTTAGGAGCTATTATGATCAAGAAATTGAAGGTTTATGGTGATTTTGGTTGATTTCGTTTTTGAGAGCTTGAAGAAAAATGGTGTTATTTGGAGGAGTAGGAGTTGCGCCGTTTTCAGTGTTCTTGGCTAACCTAGGGCTCTGAATTTCATGCTTCTATTTATAGGAATGAATTAGGTTAAAGAAATGGTGATTTGTGAGAGTTGTTGAGGGTAAAATGGAAATTGATTCTTTGATAATTTTTGTACTATCCTTTGTTGATTTTTTTTTGTACCAAGTGATGAGGTGGTGAGAAGGAATGGAACCTTCTATTCCATGATGAGGTGTCAAATGATTGGGGAAATTTTTGTATCTCTTTTGATTTTTTTTTGGAATAAAACAAATTAAAAATAATATATGAAAATAAAATAAATATGTCAAGAAATAAAAATATGCATGATGAGATATGATTATGTGAAATATTTATGGATCAAGAATGGAAGAAAAAAGAATTGAAAATTGATTTTTAAAAGGTTTCTTGAAATGCAAGTAACTAATTAAAGATAAATAAATAAAGAAAATGTGAGGGCAAAATGGTAAAACTTTATCTCTTATGATCATGCTAAGCCATAATCATGCAAGAAAAAATAGTTCCATGTGTTTTGTGTCAACATTGATTTTTAAATTGAAAAAAAGATTTTGTTGACTTATTTTAAAAAGTGCAAAAATGTCATGGGGGCAAAATTGGAATAAATAAAAAAAATGAGGGGCAAAAGGGTAATAAAAATGTATGGGGCAAAATTAGGGTATGACAGTTACCAACAATCAATTTAGATAAATGTAAGAGTTTATTGCTCACTTAGAGTAATATAAACCATTCTCATTTGGAAACCATCTCCTATCTTGAGTGAGCTGTTAGTAGCCTATTGATCATCGCAAGCAAAACAGTTCAATTCAATCTCAGCATTAGAAGTACTAACCCACTCGTTCACTATTTCTTTTGAGTCGCAGTATTTAAATAACACGTGTAGTGCAAGGATACACACGACGTGTTGGGCGCTTTAGTATTCGGAAAGCACTGTAGTAGTTGGAAATGAGAGTAACTATAGGGAGCGTGATTCTGGATTTATTAATATCTATATCAGACCCTTAGGTTTCAGTTAACCATGTAAACTTAACAAGTGTCACACGTTTTGAGGTGTACCTAACCAGGCCAGATACCGACCTATTAAGTCAGTTGAGTATTTGTGTTAATACCGATAGTAATGGAAGAAGATTAACCGTAGTAGAGGAAATAAAGGTGGATAAGACGAGATGATGTATGATCGTGCACAGGGATTATAGACTAAAGCTGCAAGGACACAGACCATAAGATGTTAGTGAGTAGTCGAATCAGAGTGCGCAGCACGAGATCGATTGAGAGTGCGAGAATAAACTTTAGCCAGTAACCCCTGAGAGGGGAAAGTTTTGTTCCAAGGGATTGAATGTACTCGACCGGAGAAAGGTGAAGTGTAGTATTGGATGCATATATAACGATCTACCCTGATATGGAATGAAGGAGTTTTGAATTTCGAGGACGAAATTCTTTTAAGGAGGGTGGATTGTAACATCCCGCTCTAATTAATAGAAGAATATTAATTAGACGTTATTACTAGAGATTAATTGGGCATAAGTGGCAAGTAAAGGAGGAAAATAAATGGACAAGAGTATTGTTGTTAATTGGAAGGACAAAGTAGACATTATACATGAAATGCATGTTATGGTATTATATAAAGGCCAATACACTTATGATCCAAATTCATTTTACCTCTTCCCACAAATTAGAATAACAACACAACCTCTGCTAGCTTCTCCCTCTCTCTCGTTTCAGCATCACCACCATGTACCAAAACTCAATCAATCCAAGTTCTAAACCCACATGCAATTGCAATTCTTTAGTCCTTAGATCCATAACTCCTAAAAGATGCAAGAATCACTCAAATCCTCCTTTTTCTCTAAATTTTGTGCTCTGCTATCAAGCCCAAATATGAGTTTCTTGCATGCATTCAAAACCCCATGGAAGTCTTGAAGGTTTGTTAAGAAACAAGGAGAAATTGGAAGAAGATTATGAACCCGTATACCTTGCATGCCCTTCACTAAAACAGTAAGTTTTCACTCCTCACAACTCCAATTCGAATGATTCTTTTTGGAATAGAAAGCTAACTTGAATACACTCATTTTGGCGCTGGTTTCATGAATTTTCATTGAGAAATGAATTCTGGGCGTATTTTTGAAGTGGAATGTTTCACCCAGGATTTTTCAGAAAATCGTGTTTGGACAGGGCTCCAGTCAAAAGGTGATTTCTCCTTCTCTGTAGCTCTGATTTTGATTCCGCTTCTTGGTATGGATAGCTAACAAAATTCCCTTCGTTTTGAGTACAAACTTTGTAGGTTTTGGATTAAAATCGAAGTCTGTAGAGCATTTTGAAGTTGGAGGTCTGAAGCTGAGTTTGTGCTGGAAAAATCTGGTGTACTCGCCGTGGCGAGTTGAGCTCGCCCAGCGAGTTTCTCAGGGCGAAAACGTCCTGCAAGTGATATAATTTGATGCTGGGGTGTTGGGGGAAATAGTGGGGACTCCTTGAAGCAACCGGAATTGATCTCAAAGTCGTAGGGAGCACGCAGAGTCAGAATTAAGCTTCTTTTACAGGTGGGTTCTTTAGGATAGTTTAGTTAGTTTCCCCAATTATGAATTTTGCATGTTAACTTAGGGAAATTTTAGGAAAAGTTGTGTGAGAGGAATTAATCCCAAATTTCCCTCCATTCTGTTTTACATTATGTATGTTATCTTGCTACACTGGCTAAAATGAGGATTGTAGGTGTTATTTTGATGAAATAGTGAATTTTTAAGAATAGGGTAATTTCTGTATGAACTCGCTGTAGCGAGTAACTGGCGAGTATTCATGGCGAGTTGGGTTCTGGGCTGATGATACACGCCATGGCGAGCTTCTGCTCGCCACAGCGAGTTGATTTAGGTCAGGACCTATAATCTTGCCATGGCGAGCTGGTGACTCGCCATAGCGAGCTTGTACAGAATTGACCTCATTTTCAGTTTTCTAACAAAGTCTCATACACTCGTTTTATATCCTCATCAGAGTCAGATAGGTTGCAGTAATATAATTAATATAATGTCGAACAGAATGTTAATCACAGATTATCGTTAGGGCATAACTTCGAATAAAATTAGGTTTGTATGCTACCCTGGGTTTTTGGGAAATTATGGTAGTAAGAACTAAATTAGTATCAGTCAATCATGAGCGATCTGTTATGTCGCGCTATGGACTCCCAATGGGATAATCCATTAGGATATGTTATTGTGAGCTGCATGCCGTGACCGAATCGATTGACGGATATGGCAGGCCTCTGAGACCTGCTCACCTCAGAGTGTCCTTGTGTTTAAAATGAATAAGAGTTTCTAATCTGTGTTACACATTTAATTTCAGTATTATGTTATGTTTATGGATATGTTAGTATATTATGACTGTTTAGGATTCCCCGGTGTAGTCACCTCTAGGAGGGTAGTAGGACTCACTGAGGCTTAGTAGTCTCACCCCACTCCAAACCAATTTTTTTTAGGTAGACAGGTTAATTGGAGCAAGGACCATGATGGAGCTGATGATTGGAGCTGAGCTTGGATCATCGCATTAGACGATTTTAGTCTTCCCTTGTTTTAGTTTATCTGTATACCTTGGATTCTATTCTATTCCGCTGTATTGTTTGAGTTCATCAACTGATGTAAAGGATTATTTTTGTTTATCTCGTTTAATTTATTGTACTCAGATCCATTTATTTATGTCTTGACTAAATATTCTAGATATTTTAGTTGGGGCGTTATAATAAAACGCATATAATAAAACGGATATGTTATTGTGAGCTGCATGCCGTGACCGAATCGATTGACGGATATGGCAGGCCTCTGAGACCTGCTCACCTCAGAGTGTCCTTGTGTTTAAAATGAATAAGAGTTTCTAATCTGTGTTACACATTTAATTTCAGTATTATGTTATGTTTATGGATATGTTAGTATATTATGACTGTTTAGGATTCCCCGGTGTAGTCACCTCTAGGAGGGTAGTAGGACTCACTGAGGCTTAGTAGTCTCACCCCACTCCAAACCAATTTTTTTTAGGTAGACAGGTTAATTGGAGCAAGGACCAGGATGGAGCTGATGATTGGAGCTGAGCTTGGATCATCGCATTAGACGATTTTAGTCTTCCCTTGTTTTAGTTTATCTGTATACCTTGGATTCTATTCTATTCCGCTGTATTGTTTGAGTTCATCAACTGATGTAAAGGATTATTTTTGTTTATCTCGTTTAATTTATTGTACTCAGATCCATTTATTTATGTCTTGACTAAATATTCTAGATATTTTAGTTGGGGCGTTATAATAAAACGCATATCCATTGTAAAAAGAGAGTTTGAATAACGGATGTTGCTTATTTCGCATTCCGCTGATACAACGACGCTTGTATGCTCTACTTAGAGGCGTAAGCTGTGTATGTGTCAGAGGAATGGATAAAGCGTATATCCATTATGAAAAAGAAAGTTTGAATAACGGATGTTGCTTATTTCGCATTCCGCTGATACAACGACGCTTGCATGCTCTATTTAGAGGCTTAAGCTGTGTATGTGTCAGAGGAATGGATAAATCGTATATCTATTGTAAAAAAGAAAGTTTGAATAACGGATGTTGCTTATTTCGCATTCCGCTGATACAACGACGCTTGCATGCTCTACTTAGAGGCTTAAGCAGTGTATGTGTCAGAGGAATGGATAAAACGTACATCCATGTTTGACTGAAAAAAATGATTTAAGTGTGTTGGGTTGATTTTAGCACTTGTTTGGTTTGGAATGAGAATTAACTCATGAACACTAGTCAAACGACCGGCGACCAAGTTAATCCGGGAAAGAAAGAAGCAAACGCCAGATTCTCCCTTTTTCATTCGCGTTGTTATGAAAATCTTAGGTTAATTTGATTAAGGAAATATGTCCAAAAGAGAAGACGATGGTTGGTTATTTTTAACGCTTATTTTAGAACGAGAGCAGCTTGAGTAAACTAGTCAACTGACCGGCTACCAGGACAACTCGGGGAAGAAAGAAGCAACTGCCAAATTCTCCCTTTTTCATTCTTTAATTGTTGTGAAAATCTTTATTAAGTTTATTATGAAAAGAAATGTCAGACAGACCCAAGCATCAGACAAAATAAAAATAGAAGAAGTAGTAGAAGTGAAATTCACAATGATAATAATCAATTAATAACAAAATGCATGAATCATTAAATAATGAATGCGAATGCATGAACAAGAATGAGATATGATGCATAATTAAATAAAAATGCATAAGCTAAAGTAGCGTACAATGAATTAAATAACATAAACATGCTAAATTAAATCAAAGTAAATGAGATGAGTTAGAATGAATTGAAGTAAAGCTAAAGAGCTGAAGACAAGCATAAGAAATAAAAATAAGCAATTAATCATAATTAAGCGCTTAAGTAAAAAAGCTACATACTAGAAAAAGTGATTAAACAACAAGCTAAGGGAAGCATGAACATAATCTGAAATCAAACATGATTTAAGCAAAGCAAAATGGTCCAGTAAGCTAAAAAGCTTAAGCACCAAATAAGTGCTTATGAAAATAAGCTAAAAAGTGATTAAATAAGCTAAAAAGCTAAACAATAAGCTAAAAAGCTAAAATAAATGCTCAAATGAGACAAACAGAAATCACACATGGTTTAAGCATAACCAAATGGTCCAGTAAGCTAAAAAGCTTAAGCACCAAATAAGTGCTTATGAAAATAAGCTAAAAAGTGATTAAATAAGCTAAAAAGCTAAACAATAAGCTAAAAAGCTAAAATAAAGAACAAAAAAATGGAGAGCAAAATGTAAGCATAGCAAAGTGACTAAAATAGGTTAAATAAGCTATTAGTCACTTAAGTGCTTTTGGAAATAAGCTGAAAATGAAATTCTGGAAGGGGGTGCAAAACGCAAAACTGGGTGGTGCAGAAAGCAGATCTGGGCTCAAAGCCCAAGCCCACGCGCTAGTCAACAACAAAAGCCGGGTCAGACCAAGAATGGATCCTGCGTGGCGCTTTGTACACGAACATGGACGCCACCCAACTTCATCACCGTCAGATCGCATTTAATTGAGATTTGACGGTTCTGTTTTAAACCATAGATCAACGAACCAAATAACACAAGAAGATCGAACGGCGAGGATTTGAACCTGACTGAAACAAGACCCACTGTGGACTTCGTCTTCTCCGTTGGGCCAAAACGACGCCGGCGACGGTGCTTCCTACCGGAGTTTCAAAACTCCTCCAAAAACAGCAAATGAATATATGGTTTTGCTCGGAATTTTACGTAGATCATGAATCGACTCTTGGTTTCTTCAATAGGTGCTCCAGTTGTGAAAACAAACGAGAAAAGGTTTAAGAAAAATTTGGGAAAACACGATTTGAACGAGATTAAGTTCGATTGATGATTGGGAAAGGTTCCTAGTGTGATTTGATGATGAATGGTGTTGAAAAACGATAGAAACAGAGGCTGGAAGCTCGTATTGGATTCTCACATTTTTGGAGTTTTTTGAGGTTTTGATTCTCTCAAATTATGGGCTAAAGCTTGTGTTTTAGGATTGTTTTATGCTACTGGAAGTTATTGGAAGCTTATTTGATGAAGAAATTGAAGCTTGAAGGTGGTTTTGATGAATTTCGAATTTTGAGAAAAGAGAGAAAAAGTTGATGAATTTTTTGGGTGATTTTCTGACCTAGGGCTTCTGGCTGTGTTGCTGCGGCGCTGATTGTTGGTATATATATGGATGGATTTAGGTTAGAAATGAGAGAATGAGGGTAGAAATGACATAGTACAAAAATGTGTTATTTTGTGATTTTTCAAAATGGATAAATGGGGAATTTTGGGTTGTACTATGATGAGGTGGATATGAGGAAGGTTCTAGGTTACTAATGATAGGAATGATGAGGTGTCAATGATTGGAAGAATTTTCTTGTGCATTTTCTTTTGATTTTTTTTGGGAACAAATAACAAATTAAAAACAACACATAAAATAATAAAATAAAAATAAATATGCAAAAACAAAAATATGCAAAAACAAAAATATGCATGATGATGAAATGTGATTATGCAAAATGGTTATGGATTAAAAATGAGAAAAAAGGATTTAAATTTGATGTTAAAAAGGTTTCTTGAAACGCAAGTAACTAACTAAAAATAAATAATAAATAAGAAAATAAAAATTAATGGAAGGGCAAAATGGTAAATATGGCCCTTTATGATCATGCCATGCAAAAACCATGCAAGAAAAATGATTCCATTTATTTTTGTGCCAACTTTGACTTTTTCAAAAAAATGACTTTGTTGACTTTTTCTAACAAATGCAAAAGTGTGAAAAATATCATGGGGCAAAATTAGGGTATGACACTTTCTTAATTAATATTTCCTCTATTAATTAAATTTGAAATGTTACAACAAATTTCACAGACATAACCGTGGTCTATAAATTTAGGTCACATAAATAAAAGGTTGCCAAAAAGAATAGGTAACAAATTTCATATTGATTTAACCATGCGCTATACTTTTCAGCCTCACAAATAAAAGTGTTGTGCATACATTTGAGCCCCAAACATCACCTATATATTTATTATAGTCCTTACAAAGTGAAGAAAAGTTAATGAAGAGACAAAGGTGTAATTTTAAATACTACAAAATTTGACTATTCTCATTGTTACCTATATATAGTGTTCTGCAATAAACAAATTTGTTTAAGATTACACAAGGAATATGATGTAACATAACTCCTAAGTTGGTAAAACTACTAGACATTCAAAATCAATTTTTACAAAGCATGACGAGATGCTACTTCCTCCTTAGATTCCATCTTCCTTTTTGTCATCAATTGTAGCAGTTCATGCCCTACAAAAGGATACACATGCAATATCTTAAAGTGCGAACACCAGAAAAAATATTAATATTTTAAATGCACACACAAATTACTACTAGTCATACACTCATTTTTCACAATGATTAGCTTGTCTTGACTTTATGTAGGCATAAATTCAACAAACATTTTCAATTTAGTAAGATTTCAATTCTTTATTGATTTCAATTCTTTATTGAGTAGCAATCTTCCAACTTGTAATTTTTCCCTATGGTCTCGAACTTTTATACTTTACCTAGTGAAAATATAATCATGAAAGATAGCTATCAAATTTATGACAATCACAACAAATTATACGATATTAATGGATGACATATTCTTCAACAAGGACTATTACAAAATGAAGCAACTTGCATTAAGGGTTTTTGACAGAAAATTTTGATTAACCATAGAAACTGCTATTCTCACCTAATAAGCTTCCAAAAGCAGCCTTACAAACTGAAACCAATCCTGAATCCACCTGACAATCTACTACTGTATTTTAGTCCTGCTACAACAACAAAAAAATAGAAAATCAATTGTAATAGAAAGAAATAGCAATAAATCGAAGGGTATACAAATGTCAATAGTAAAAGAGATAACACTTACAGTGACAATGATATCTGGTATTTACTTTATAGAACTTTCATATTAAATCTTCCACTTTATTATTTTCAATTAGTTTAGAATCTTATTTCCATGAACTTAACATATGCATTCACAAGATAAACAGAGAAAAAGAAACCAACAACAAAAGATGAAGAAAATAAATGAGGGAGAGAACCAACAAACAAGAAGTAATTTGAACTACTTTACAAGAGGTAGCTCTAATCTCTTTATATCGAGGCCTAGTACAAGCTGCCATAACAAAAATTTTTTAAGCTTATTGAACATATTTCTATTAGTGTAACAGACCCAATATATAATTTTCTCAGTTTGATACGTATGGTGTAACTCACTTTTTAATCAATTACTTTGCACTTTGAGATATTGCAAGCCTGCACAAGAAAATAACGTTATCACATTCTCATTTAATTCCTATAATCCTAAACTCTTGCATCAAATGAAATACAATTTGATTAACCGATTGTTCCACGTACGCACGTCATAATCATCTAAACTATAACTCCTACAACGAGTCCAACAAAGCTACAAAACATAAACAAAAATCTATCTTCATGTCATTATGAGACAAATAGTCAAAATATGCAGAAAACTAAGCACGTATTCTTTTTTTTGAACGGCAAACAAATATTATTATAAGACTCAAGTTAGTACAAGAAGTACTAAAGAGGTAAAAAGGAATACAAATAGGACCTTAAGGTGTAGTAAACACACCAAAGTTTAAACGCAATAAAACAAGGAAAATGGCAAAACAAATACAGCCCAAACAGCAAAAATTATAACACAGAATTGCCAATTCCTAATAACTAAAATGCACGGAACAGACCAGTACAACAAGCCAAAAGGCAGGCACACCAAAAGTGTAGCAGCACCACACCGCACAGGCAGAGAAAACAGTACGCGCCTATTTACTGTGAAATTTAGTAAACAACGCTAGTCTGAGTTATTACAAGAGAGATCAACTAGTAAATCTCGGGACATAGTGCTTTGTTTATATTTTCAAAGGAATTAGTGTTCATTATTGTTCTTATGTTCATAAAATGTTGTTTTTATGTTACTTGAAACGCAAGAAAGAATGTTTAATCAATTGAATAAACAAAAAGAGAGAATAAGTCGAAATAAAATGAGAAGGGGATTGAATTGGAAAAGCAAGTAAATTGCATTGAATGTAAAATGATTTACAAAGAAAAGAAATGGTTCACAGTTACATACATTTTCCTTCGATCACTTGTTTCTCTCGTTGACATGGGTACTTTGAGTTTTGACAGGATTTCTGTTTAAAGATTGTGACCCTTTGCTCGATCACATAACTAAACTATTTATAGACACTAATTCCTAACTGCTAATAACGCCTAAATAAATACAGAGAGGACGCGTGTCTTGACACGTATTTTGAATTTAAATTCTTCTTTATCCTTTGAATTAGCCGTTGATTCCATCGAAATCGAAATAGCAATGCTTTTCCTTGAATATTTGCCAAGTCCATGTTTTTCCTTTTGCACAGCTGAACGCTTCGACCCTGCTGGCTTTTCAACCAAATCGAAAGGATCCTGAAGAAAATACAAAGTTTTAGAAACAATGCTCAAAATAGAACATTTATTATATGTTCATGCATGATTAACCATTAAATTCATTGGCTCTGAAAACCAAACATTTTTAATGACTTTTGAAATAATAAAATAATTAAATAGAATTATTTTAGTCATGCATTTAGGACATATTTTTACTTAGTAAAAATATGGGCTAACAAATTGCCCCCAAAATGCCTGTATCGATCGAGTAGGTCGAACGAGAAAGGAAAAGGCATTTTAAACCCACGTGCTTGACACTGTTACCAATGACTGCGCTGATGTCATGTACAGGAGTAACTGTCACCTTGATCCCCACAATCCATCATTTTTCCTAGGTTTTAGGCATAGTGGGTGACGTGGCGTTCGTAGAAGTTGAAAAGAAATTATCTGAATTTCTTTTTGATTTATTTTTTAGAAACAGACATGTTCCCCTATAAATAGTAGTGGAGAAACGAAGAAACACTTTTTACCAACTTCCATATTCAGAGCTTCTTTTGCGATAAAAACTCCATCTTTGATTTTCTGCTAAATCAAGCTTTAATCTTCAAGAAATCAGTGATTTTAAACCGTTTATACGAATCTAAACTAGATTTCATGTTGATTCATCACTGATTCAACCCTAAACACACAGTTTTTTACAGATTTCACAAAAAATCCATTTTTACTTCTAAACCTCGCAACTGTTCATCAATGGCTTCGAACCAAGATTATGAGATACCAATTGCTGGGAAGTGGAACGATTTGATGATCCTTGAAGATGGCGAAGAAGTAGTCCCTGAACCATCTGGTAGTGAAGCTGAAAGGAAGGTTTGGATGGCTCAGCTTATGATACCCTTTTCTGTAAAGAAAGACCATTACGCCTTCTGTGGCCCTTATCCACCACACTCAGAGATCACATCGAAAGAGGTAAATGATCTCTTTCCTAAATATGTAACATGTGGACCTAGGATATTCGAATCAGATCCTTACAATTTTGGGTACCTAAAAAATTCCATTAAGTTATTTCAAGTTGCCCCTTATACTGCCCATAAAGACTACATCCCTTGGTTAAATAGGGTCGAAAAGGAATACAAGGGGGTTTGGGAAAGTTATGGGATTTATCCCATGATTCAGTTTAGTCGAACCGGTCCTAAATATAAGCCTGAGCTCCTTATAGCTGCCCTTCATTTTTATGAAAAGTCCACAAACACTATTGCTGGCAAATCTATATGAGGCCATGGGCAATGCAAGTGATGCAATCAAGGCATCAAAAGATGGGTCGAAATTTTATGTTGCTGGACCCATATGGTTGCTACAACTATGGCTTAATGCCACTTTTGAGACTGAGTTAGGGTTGATAGTCCCTTCTGACTATCAACAGGAAGTAGATGCAAGGGAGGTCGAAGGGCAAAGGTTGGTTAGGTTAGCCCTCGATCCCTAGATCAAGACAGCAGAAGACTTTTCATAAGGGATATGAAAATGTTCTTAAATTTTGATAAGTTCTTACCACGCTATGCCCCTTTTGATGAGCGCAAGTATGGTGCTGCATGGTTCATTGAATATTTTCCTGCGTTCGACCCAGAAAATGAAGATGAGGTCAACGAGGTTTGGAGGGCCTACTTAGAGCAAACTGTGCTATCTTGCAGAATTGGGGCCAATTCGAACCAATATGGGCTAGTTGGGTATCAGCCCAATGGCGTTGCTAGGCAATTTGGCATGTCTCAAATTAGGCAAAAGAGCTTCTTTGAGAAGGCGGATCGAATGGTGTTGGGTACAGGTATCACTGAAAAAATCTACAAAAAATACCTGAGGATGATAGACACTTATGAGTTCACCTTCAAGCCCTTCGAATTCAAGCCTTCTTTTTACTGCACTGATGGATTTAGTGCTTGGTGGCAAGACTACTATTCACGCTCCTCCATTGGCAATGCAGAGCACCTGTTGGGAATGGTGGAGAGTGGCTTCATAGTGCCAGCTCTAGGAAAGAAAATTGTTGTCTCAGGTCGAGGTAAAAATTTTACACTACTAGAAATATGACATTTGGTTAATGGATTTCACGTCTGGTATTTGTATACCTGTAGTGAAAGACAATTGGGCAAATATTCCACTTCAGTTAAGGGAAATATTTGAAGTGGAAAATTTATAGATAATTCATTGATAAAGATTCCACTTAGGATTTTTGGTATAACTGAAGTGGAAAATAAACACGGTGGCATTCTGGTAATTACTGTGAAAATTTCTTTTAAAGATTTTGTCTTCTTGTTCTTCACTTCTCACTCTCGTATTCACTAATCTTTCTCACTCAAATCCCTAAAACGCTCCCCTTCACCGTCGAGCAACTTCAATCGATCAAATTCTTGTTCAACTTCTTCATCTTCCACTGATCTTTGTCTTCTTCCCCGTCGAGCAACTTCTTCGTCGCAACCTTCTTCTTCATTTCAAACAATCGATCAAATTCTTCTTTTTCAGTTCAATCGATCCAAATTCGTAACCCTAACTTTTCCCTTCATTGAAAATTTGGTGCTTCGAACTGTTCCCTTCGCTGCAAACTTGAATTCAAATCGTTCCCTTCCCTCATTCATATGTATGTAAACTTTAAACCCTAATTTTTATTTTATTTGTTGTGGGTTTTCAATTTCTGTTGTTATTGTTTTTTTTTATCATTATTATTTGTTTGGGGATGACATATATGATTTGAATGCCGCTGTGTTTATGCGCTATTTTTATGCGATCTTTAATTGTGAGATTATGCACTTGTATTATGTAGTATTTATACTATTCAATATGGATAATTAATTGTTCTCTAGAATCAAATTTGACACAGAACTTAGTGTAAAATGTACAATTTAGAGCAAATACTACTTTTCATGATGAAAGTTTGGATATAAAATCACTTTTCTTTGATGATAGTAATCAAAAGTCACTATCTTACTGAAATCATTGTTAAGAGATGAAACAGTAATGTCAAATAGCCTCTATAAAACTATAGAACTGCAACATAGTGGAATTTGTGATGTTTTGTGATCTTTTTGCGATCTACAATTGACAACACTGAGTTGAAATCAACTGGACACTTACTTGCCAGTGAAACCAAACACACCATAACAATTTTTGTTATTTTTTATTTATATTTGAATTTTTTCTTTATGTTTGTTTACTTTTTGGAGTGAAGGGTGAAGAACAGAAGAAGCTGAATGTTCTTTCCAATGAAGTGTTCTATAAGGCTTTGATAAGCAGTGGTAGAACTATAAGTGATTAATCATTTTGACTGTGAATTGTAGAACTGGGTTTAATGGTTGTTGATGATGTAATGATATTTTAGCAGTGCATCTTGGTCTCTGAAGAAGACGAGGATGCAATATTTGTGCAGCCTTCGCTACGTGGAAAGTTGTTCACTCTCTCTTAGGCTGTCAATTTTTTTCTATATACTCTCTTAGAAGGTTTTAAATTGCAGATGTATCATCGTTGTGTCTAGTGTCAGTGCTTCGTATATTTGTTTTTATTGTTATGTTTACAAGAATTGAGATTCCATACTAACTGGATATTGGTGGTGTCAATTGAGCATTTTGTAGATTTTTGGTATTTATATGATGAAAGATAACCATGAACCAATCATAGAAGATGTTCTGCAATCAGGGAAGGACATGTTGGCAGCTGGTTATTGCATGTATGGAAGTGGTGTTAATGGTTTCACCCCTTCTCTTGGCGAGTTCATCCTAACTCACCCTGATATTAAGGTATTACTCTGCTAACTTATGGATCACTAGCAAGTTAAGACCTTGTTAATTTCCTATTTGATGGATCCGGTATTAATAGGCCATACAAACATGCTCAAGTTATTTTGAGGTGGATTCTCCTCTTCTGTCTGAATATCACTTTAATCTTTGAGTTTACTTGCTCTCCATTTTTTTTATAGTGTTCAATTGTGCAAATTTCTTTGTTGAGTAGGAAATAATTGATGTCTAGGGCATTGAATGTGAATTAGGGGTTTATGAGACATTCACTTGTTTCAAATATTCATGACAGCGAATTGATAGATTTTGATAACTAAAGGCTGTAGAGTAGTGTGAACTTGATCTCTCTTTGTATTAGAATTTTATGGACTTAATGCAGCATACTTTAGAAACATTTATGTTGAACCATCATGACTATTTTGTGTTTAATATCATATAAGTTCAGGTTGTGCTAATGTGGATAAATATTGAAAGAACATACATGGTAAACTAATATTGAAGAACATATGGATAAATATTTGTAAGAGAAAATCATGACTATTTTTCATTTTTTGTGGATTTGATTTTCGGTGAAATTATGATAGAGAAAATCATTTTTTGTTAATGGTTCTATGAAAATGAAATATTTATAGTTATGAGATTTGATTAAGTTGATATTCAGATTTTTTAAAGGAAAAATGAAATTGAAAGTAATCTAGGTATATTTTTTTGGCCTTTCATAAAAATTCATCTTGGCCTTCCTGTGTTCTATCTGCAATTTCTATCAAATAGGATAAAAGGAATTTCTAAAGTTTACTTGTAGTAAATGAGATACTATCACTTTGGATGATTTTGAGTACTTCAAGTCTATGGCAAATAATTGGTAATCTAGTATAACTTAGGTATATTTTATTGAGACTTGATTGGATGGTCATTGGTGGATGTATCATTCTGTTTTCATGTGATCTTAGAAGTTGCATGCTGTTCTTTACAAAGAGAAATTACAACTTCACAAGTCTTACCCTTTAAGTGTGTTGTTCTTGGCTTCTTTCAATATGTATAGTCCTGAATAAAAAATGTGCGCTGTGGAATATTTTATGATTTTGTGGTGTAATCAATCCATGAGGTTTTTTAACTTGATGCTTTAGTGCTTGCAAACCTTGTTGTACACTAAATGGCTTGAAAATAACTTGATGATGATTAAGTGTAATGAATCCTTCACAAGATTAAGAAAACTTGATCATCAAACATAAATTATCACTTTCAAAGTTTTAAGTATTTGTTTCAATGTGTGCAATATTAACAAAACCTAATCGATTTGATAGGTGATGGTGATTCAAGGCCTAAAGGCTTCAAGGTTGAGAGGCCAGGTGCATATGAAATTGCCTCTGTAAGTATAATTTCAGCATCAATGACTTGTGTGGCTGATTATGATTCAGATTAACTAACTTGCTTTTCAATTATTTGGAGCAAAGTAACTGTAAAACGTGTTCCAGACAAAGCTGATCCGGTGATCCCCGTTGCAACAGGTATACAAGTTCCAATTGATAAATTTGTATGCACTTTCATTTTTTATTCTTCTTATTTTTCCTACAATTACAAACATACAACCGCTTTAAATACTAAATTGTCTTATACTTGCAATATCTGGCGCACATGCACGCATTCGGAAAAAACAAGACAATATTTTAGTTATAGATTTGGATAGCACCAATGGGACATTCATCGATGATATGCGGGTATTTATTGTGTTCCTAACTTAGATAAGTTGATGAAATGCTGGTATTTATTGTGTTCCTAACTTAAATTTGTAATTTTGGATTATCAGGAGATGAAATGAGTGTAATCTATAAGCATGATGCTCTTCCTGTATAGGTTATGATTTTTGGTTGTTATATTATGTGAAGGTCAAGATTCAAGGGAAGCTGATGAAGTAGAAAAAGAGTTGCAGCATGGATAAAGAGATGCATGAGTTGAATAAGCAATTGGAGTGAAAGAGGTTTCATATATATAGTGATCAAAATGTCTTTATAACTTTGAATCTAATCAATATGTATATCTTTTGTCAAAAAAAAAATCAATATGTATATCTGACAACTCATTTATGCGTCATACTTATGAAGCAGCCTTAGTGGCCTCTATTTATCCTTATTTCTCTAATTGTCATTCTATGAGACTCAAGTAAGTAATTTGGTTTGAATTATGAATTGTGTGATTATTGTTAATATAAATGTATGATTTTGGAGTGATTTTTGTATAGCAGAAAAAAATGTTTTTTTTATAAAAAGTAAAATAGTGTTTAGCAGCAGCAAAGAAATGATATTTTTTTTAATAAAAATAATACATTTCACTTCAGTTGAAACTAGGAGCCGACATGGAATACCAAGTTTTCACTTCGGTTTTTAAATGCAGCCGACGTGGTATCCCCATTTTTTTTAATAAAAATAAAATTGAAATTCATTTTTCACGTCTGGTTTCAAAGGAAACCAAAGTGGAATCCCTAGTTTTCACTTCGGTTGGGGAACCGACGTGGAATCCCTTCACTTACAACGTCAATGGTCTTTACTTTGGGTCTAGAACCGACGTGGAAAGTGGTTTTCACCCGAAGTGTAATCCTAAATATGTACTAGTGTTACTTTCCAATTTCCTTTATTAATATAACACTTTATACCTTTCATATTAACCAGTGGAATATTTTTTCAGGCAAAGCTGTGAAGAAGGATGCTGGGTCTTCTCAAACTTCAGTCGAAGTAGAGAAACCCACAGGAGTGAAGATCAAAACGGAGGTCGAACCTCCTAAGCCAAGGGTACCTTAAACTTTTATTTCACATGTTTTCTAACTTCACTTTCGAATTTTTATTCTAACATGTTTTTGTGTGTTTAGAGTGGAAAAATGAAAAGCAGCACTGAGACTGTGTCTGCTAGTTCGAAGAAGTCGAAAGACACTGTTGTTGTGGATGTAGAGGTAAGAATTATCAATTCTTGTGGCTCTTTTTCACAATAATATTTTTACCCAAATTTTATAACATTCATCATTTTTTTTTTTATTTTAGGATGATGATGATGAGGAAGAGGAGCAAGTTCCTCTTGTCAGAAAAAGGAAGAAACCAACTGCTTCGATCTCAGCTGGAGGTGAAGGAGGACCCTCTGCTGAAGATGATAAGGCTGAAGAAGCCAAAAAGAAAAAGAAGAAGCAAGAGCCTAAAGCTCAAGAGACCCCAAAGAAAGATCAAGGGGAAAAAGATGAAAGAAGAAAGAAGAAGAAAAATGAGGAGGCAAGACCTGTGGTGGCTGTGAGGGAGAAATCAGTCATTAAAAAGACTAAAGTGCACAAGGCACTCAAAATCCACACCTCCAGTGATAGTGGTGAGATCCCCAAACCCAAAGAAAACCCTGCACCAGAGAAGGAAATATTGGTCAAAAAGGACCAACACATTAAAGTTGTAGAAGACAAGGTTTCTGGGCCTAAGGATGATCCAAAGCCACAGCCAGAGCCATTGGTCGAAGACCAAGATGCCACAAATGAGGAACAACAAGAGAATGTGCAGAAGGATGGCACAATTTTGATGCAAATTGCCCCTAATTCTTAGCAGAAGAGTGATTCCCTCACCAACCCTGAGGTCGAAGATAAAGAGGTATATTTCAATTTATTTTCTAACTCTATTTTCTCTTCAAATCATCTATTGTTTTAATTGACCTTTCTTTTGGTGTTTGTAGGATGAATCGAAAGAGGAGACTCCCCAAGAAAACAAACAGCCAATTCCTAAAGAGATGTCAAGCAAAGATAAAGCCGATGAAACCAAGAGCACTAAGGATGATGGCACCAACAAAGCTGATGATGGGAAGGTTGACCTAGGGCACTCCACTGAAGGGCCAAATGAAGGAGATGGGCCTAAAGCAAGTACTGATGGTGATGGAACTAAAGTTTTGCCAACCAAGTCAAGTATCAATTACACTTCTCCTAGCACTTCTACCAAATCTGGCCATGCTAGTTCGACCCAAGAGTCTCTGCATGATTCTGATGGTATTCCTGAAGCTGAAGCTGGTGGTCCAGATCTTGCTTCAGTCTCTTCGACCTCAAGGCTTTTTGCGAGTCTTGGTGTGCAAGAAGAAGAGTTTGCCAACATGCACAAATCTGACCCTGCAGGGACTCTTCGATTGCTGCTTTCCAAAAGACAGAGCCAAACCAACACTTCAAGTGAGCACACTGTTGGAACAAAAGAGGTTCTGACATGACTCAAAACTTAGTAAGGACAATCTCTAAGCTTAGTAAGGACAATCTTGTCAGAGGCCTTCCAAAAATTAAATATCACTCAGACTCACTCTGTGGTTCTTGTCAAAAAGGGAAAATTGTCAAAAGTTCTTTTAAGAACAAGAACATTGTCTCTTCTACCAGACCCTTAGAACTCTTACACATTGATCTATTTGGACCAGTTAGCACTGCTTCAATCAATGGTAAGAAGTATGGATTAGTCATTGTGGATGATTATAGTATATGGACTTGGGTTAAGTTTCTGAGAACTAAAGATGACACATATGAGGTGTTCAGCATCTTCTGTACCCAAATTCAAAATGAAAAAGATTCCAAGATTTTGAAAGTGAGAAGTGATCATGGTGGTGAATTTGAAAATGAACCTTTTGAAAAAATTTGTGAAGAACATGGAATACTCCATGAATTCTCTTCTCCTAGAACTCCAAAACAAAATGGAGTTGTAGAGAGAAAGAATAGGTCTTTGCAAGAAATGGCACGCACCATGATGCATGAAAATAATTTGGCAAAATTCTTTTGGGCAGAAGCTGTTAACACTGCATATGAACAAAACAACATATTCTAAAACAACAGAATCTATATAAGACCTATTTTGAACAAAACAACATATGAACTCTTTAAGGAAAGAAAACCCAATGTTTCTTATTTTCATCAATTTGGTTGTACTTGTTATATTCTAAATAATAAAGTCCATCTTAAGAAATTTGACTCTAAAGCCTGTAAGGGTATCTTCATTGGATACTCTGAACGCTCTAAGTCATACAGAGTGTATAATTCTGAAACTAATACAGTTGAAGAATCAATGCACGTAAAGTTTGGTGATAAGGAGCCTGATGATAAAAAGTCAGAGTCTGTTAAAGATTTGTCAGGTTCTGATGAATCAGAAGATGAAGCTCCAGAGTTTGACAACTATATAGAACCTGTAGAAGACTCTGAAACTCAAGAAGCTACACCTTCTGATGCTCCTCAAGAGCATCAAACTAATGATGAAAACTCTGAAGCTACTGACATTCCAATAAACACATTCAAATACAAATCATCACACCCTGAAGAGCTCATCCTTGGAAACAAGAATAGTCCAAGAAAAACAAGGTCAAACTTAAGAGATGAAGAATCATTGTTTGGATTAGTATCTTTGATTGAACCAAAGACAACAAATGAAGCTCTCTCAGATGATGCTTGGATAGTTGCTATGGAAGAAGAGTTAAATCAATTCAAGAGAAATGATGTATGAGATCTGGTACCCAAACCCAAGCATAAGAACATTATTGGAACAAAATGGGTATACAGAAACAAATTGAATGAACAAGGTGAAGTAACAAGAAACAAAGCATGACTTGTTACACAAGGATATAGTCAACAAGAAGGAATTGACTTCACTGAAACATATGCTCCAGTAGCTAGACTGGAAGCAATCACGTTACTTTTATCTTATACAGTTAACAATGATATCACACTATATCAAATGGATGTTAAAAGTGCATTTCTTAATGGTGTTATTTCTGAAGAAGTATATGTATAACAACCTCCTGGATTTGAAGATTTAGCAAATCCAGATCATGTGTTTAGACTAAAGAAATCACTCTATGGACTCAAACAAGCTCCCAGAGCTTGGTATGAGGGACTGAGTACTTTCTTAGTCAACAATGGTTTTGAAAAAGGTCAAGTTGACAATACACTATGTAGAAAAACATTAAAGAAATACATTTTGATCAATCAAATTTATGTTGATGATATCATCTTTGGATCAACTAATGCCACTCTGTGCAAGAATTTTTCTAAGCTTATGCAGGATGAATTTGAGATGATCATGATGGGAGAATTGAAGTTCTTTCTGGGAATTCAGATATTTCAAACAAAGAAAGGAACTTCCATTCATCAATCAAAATATATAAAAGATCTTCTGGAGAAATTCAATTTGGAAGATTGCAAACCCATGAACACTCCAATGCATCCTACATCAAGCTTAAGCAAAGAAGAATCTGAAGGCAAAGTTGATCAGAAGCTCTATCGAGGTATGATTGGATCTCTTCTCTATCTAACTGCATCAAGACCTGATATTTTATTCAGCGTATGCTTGTGTGCAAGATTTCAATCAGATCATAGAGAATCTCATTTCACTGTTGTGAAGAGAATCTTTAGGTATTTGAAAGCTACTTGTAACATTGGATTACTGTATCAGAAATCCAATGACTACAAGCTGATGGGATTCTGTGATGCTGACTATGCTGGTGATAAAATTGAAAGAAAATCCACCAGTGGAAACTGTCAATTCATTGGTGAGAATTTGATTTCATGGGCAAGTAAAAGGCAAACCACCATAGCTATGTCAACAGTAGAAGCAGAATACATATCAGCAACTAAATGTTGCACACAACTACTTTGGATGAAATATCAATTAGAAGATTATCAAATAAGCAGTAACAATATTCCTTTATATTGTGATAATATTGCAGCCATTCACCGTTCCAAAAATCCCATTTTACATTCAAGAGCTAAGCATATTGAGATTAAACATCATTTCATAAGAGACTATGTTCAAAAGGGTGTAATTGATCTTAAGTTCATTGAAACATAAAATCAATGGGCTGATATCTTTACAAAACCCTTGGCTGTTGAACGTTTTGATTTTAACAAAAAGAATTTGAATATGATGGAAATCCTTGAATAGCTGAAGCTCTGATGAAAAATTGGTTTTTGTAAGGATCTAATAGATATTAGAAGCTGAGACCATCAGAACCTTCTGTATCAGAAGTTGTGATGAAATCATCTTATGATGTACTATCAGACTCTGTAAAAGAGATGGCTCTGGCGCGTAAGTAAAAATCTTTTTGTAAAAACGGTTCGTTTTCTCTCAACTTACGTGTCAGTTATTTAATAAATTTTTAATACACGTGTTCTGATGCAAGTGGAAAGAGAAGTTGGTTTATGATGATTAACGTTCTAATCCCTATTTGTAATAGGTAAAAGACTCTGCTACCCCTATGTGTCTGTACTTTGTTTTTGCGCGAAACTTTCTATTTAAATACAAAACTGTACACATTCACACTTTTGCACTCCCACAACCCACACTTTTATTCTTCTAAAACTCAAGCAATATTTCTTTCTATCTCTCAATACTAGCAAACCCTAACCCCCAAACTTCATCAAAAATGGCCGCACTCAGTACTAGTGGTTGCATTGTTGATCTTGAGAAATCAGTTCCTGACAAGTTTTCAAAGGATCAACGACCATATAAGTTTGATGAACTGAACTTCGCCATGGAATGTCCTGTTGATTTTGAAAGTTTGCGAGTAAATGGGTTTCCAGAAGTTAAGACTCGTTTTGAAAGACAAGGCATGATGTATTACTTTGATATACTCAATGGACCAACATACAATGAGTTTGTTAAGGAATTTTGGATGAAAGCAACGGTTATTACTAAAACTAAATACCAAGTGAAATTGAAGGAGTTGATTGCAGAAAAACCAGAGTTATATGGTAAAACTCCTGCTGAGATGGGATTGAGACCGTTTGTATCTACAGAGATTGAATCATATGTTTGTGGATTCAGAGTTGCTTTCAAAGTAGATCATATCTATGAGGCTCTGAAACTATCAGACGGTGGGTTATTCCTCAAATCTACAGACCCTGTTGGACCAGATGTTGAGAAATTCATTTTCAAACCAAGGGAAAACCCTGAAGACAAGCCTGAATGGAAAGATTTAAGCAAAGTTATCTACATAATCCTTATAAACAGTATTATCTCCAAGGTAGGTGGTACTGATCAAATTTCATCTATTTAGAAGCTGTTTACTTTCCATGTTGGTAAAGGAAATTTTGTTGATATTGGTAAACTCATCTTTATCCATCTTGCTGATTCTATTACTAATAAGCAACCTATCATTCGTCATGGGAGACTACTGAGTCACATGTTTGCTCAGTGTGGAATGTTGGATGCAATCAGACCCTTCTTCCCTGGGTATGGTACCTTTTTGATTAGCTCTAAAATCATTAATAGTACTACTCTTAGGTATCTAAAACTGCTCAAGGGCAAGAAAGCTGTTCACCCAATGTAACAGCCGTATTTTAAATAGGATTTCTGTGTGATTATTTATTTATTTATTTAATTGAATATATGTGATTTTATGAATTATTATGTTCTAGTTAAGTGAAGGGTAATTTAGTAATCTAGTAGGATTATTAATCTAGTTGAAAGCTTTTAATTAGGATTAGAAGAAGTTAATTATTATTGACTATGTGGGTTTCATTTATTGATAGAATGAGTAGAGATGAGTAGTAAAGAGTAAAGTTATGATAAATTGATAATTGGGCTTTGGTATTGGGCCTAGGTTAAGTTAGTAAGGGTGTTTTGGTAATTGGTGAGTGATAACCTAGCTATAAAAGGGGAAAATTAGAGAGAGAAACTCATTTGTCACAAATTTTGGTGGAGGAAGAAAGAGAAGTTAAGAGAAAGAGAGAGTTGAGAGAGTAGAGAAAGAGAAAGAGATGAAGGAGAAGATCAAATAAAGAATAAGCCATGGTAGATTAAAGGAAATCAAGTGGTGGAGTAGAGATTCCAACTTTATTAAGGTATGAGGTTTAGATAATATAATTAGAGTGAGCATAGAGAGAGGAGAATGTCTATTTCTCCATTCCCAAACTCTCTACACTCTTTTCTTTTGGGTGGGTGTTTTCATGGAATAAAAATGGTACATTTGCATGATTTAATGATTATTGAGCTTATTACAATTTGAAATTATGAATCTTGGGGTTTTGAAATGGGAATTTGTAGATGTTTGTGAAGGATTTTATGTTGTTATGAAGTTTTGAATAAATATATGAAAAGCATTACTTTTGGATGAAATGATGTTTGATGATGTTATAAGTTGTACTTCTATGCTTAGTATGATTATAAATGATTAAAGTTGCTTCCTTTATGTGTTTTTATGCATTGGATAATGATTTAAGAACATTTGAGTTAATGAGTTTCAACTTGTATTTCAGAAAAATCAAGGATTTGTGTAAGAAAAACTGTTTTCTAGAATACCTGAAGAAACATCATCATTTTTGACCTCTTTAGACTTCGAATTGGAATTTTTGTTAAACATGAAAGTTGTAGGACTCGTTCTTAGCTTTCCAACGCATGTTCACTCATCGCGTTTGGATCAATGTAGCCCGAGTTATGACCATTTTGGTGAGACAGACTTCTACGGGAAGAATCTGTCAAATTCGCGTGCGCGAACCTTTCTCGCTTGCGCGAACTTAACAGCCCAGTCAGCAGGGTTGACTTTGACTTTGGTTGACTTTTTGTTGACTTATGCACCCGGAACCTATTTTTAATGATTTTTCGCGTAGAATCCATTTTTTATGTTAGTTTTTAGAGATCATGCTTGGATTATTCTGTTTTGGTGTAGGATTGTTATACTTTGTTAATTGAATTAATAACTTACTATATGTACTTGAATTGAGTTGTGATATCATACATGTTGATTAAATAGATTAATTATGTTTATGATGATGATAGATAATTGTTGATGATTAGTGATGATGATAATATGATTATGAATATGTTTGAATGAAGAGTATATGTATATGCATATATGATTTGATTACATGATGATTGATTATGGTGAAGGTTATTATTTAGTGATAATAATAATAACTTGTATACTTAATTTAGTTGAGATTAATGAATTAAGTTATGATATTACTTATATGGTTTAAGTATGATGATTATGTTTGTTGAGATACGATTATAAATTTAAGATGACGTGATTATTGCTATGTAATGTGTGTGCTTGTACATGTAACCATAAGTGATGATATATATTGTGATGATTGTGATGAAGATTGAGAAGGAATATTAGGTGAAGATATCCTAGTATTCATGAGTTGATGTGAAGAGTATCATCATAGGTGGTAAATGTACATTCATGCATAGCACTCGTGATGAGGAAGTCCTTGCATGACTATAAACTGTTTTTGATGATGAATTGGATATAATTCTATCCTAAAATTGTGATGAGGGTACCACATGCATATAGATGTGTCTAGGTTGACATATCATTGATGATGACATTAGTTTGCATTAGGGTAATTGTGCACTCTAATTGGTATTTGGTAATTGTCATTGTTTTTCATTGTAATTGTTAATGATTGAATAATGTGATACTTATGATTGAGCGTATTATGAGATGTGTAATAATTGATTGATAATTGATGATGATGTGTATACTTGATAATTGATTGAGATTGTGATATTATTATGATGCATTATATTTTATGATTATGAAATATGAATGATATAAGGTTGATATTTGTTTATGAAATGAGTTGTTAGACATGACCATGTTATGTCCTAAGTATTAAGTGTGTTCTTATACTTAGTTTCTTTTATGGTTATATTATCTAACCCTCTGTTTTGTGTATGTGCTGGATTTGGGATCCAGATCCTCAAGTTATGTTTGTGTTCCAGTCGTTGGTGAAGCTCTGCTCTGATCATGACACGGGGATGAGATCATTTCTATAATGTATATTTAGAGTCTTGCTTCTTATCTTCAATGTATTTAAAGATGCATTTCTTATAAACTTATTTTGTGCAATAATCGTTTACTAATTAAGTTATTGGTAAGCTTTTATGTGTACGATGTAATACTCGAACCAAACCTTTTATAAATCAAGTAATATTTTATAAAGGTATATTTCATATGATTATGGGTTTGGGTGTCACACCCAACACACCCTCTGTTACTCAGAGAATCTGAGAAAGACATTGATGAATGTAGGCTCGTACATGTGAGTGATAGAGGTACTAGAAGTATAGCTGAAGCACATGCTGGATTTTTGAAGAGTTTAGGAGCTGAGGTTGGAAGTGGAGAAACTCAGGATCTGACAGTAAGGCAAGCAAGAATTTTGGCTCAACCAACCAAAATAATTGGAAAAAGAAAAGCTGTTAAGAGTCCTGCAGTTCCTGAAGGCAAAAAGGTTGCTAATACTACAAAGAGTACTGGACCAAGGACGGTAAGAAAGCAAAGGAAATTGTTGTTAGAAACAACTGATGAAGAGAAGGAACAAGCTGATTTGGATGATGTTGTTGCAAAGGTTGAGGCTCTGAAGCAGAAGGAAGAGTCACTGAAAGATGGTTATGAATGTGGAATAGATGCATCAGTGTTTGATGAGATGAACTCCAAACTTCCTCAAAGGAATGATCCTCACAATCTGCTGGCTCAACAGACTCTATATGGATCAGCTGATGGTAAGTTTGCTACTTATATTGGTAATAGCTCAGCTTTTAGAGATTACTTCAGAAGACTTCAACATCCTTCTGAAATCCCAGTTAAACGTGCTTTTGATAAACTTTTGAAAGGATTCATTCTAAGAAAGATCACATTCTTTCTAAGAATCAACCATCATCAGAGCAGTTTAACCCTATTCAAACTAACCCATCAGAATCCCAAGCTAATTTAACATGTAATGATGCAGCACAAGCTACTACAAGTACTGCACCAAGCATTCACTTTGTGGATGTAACCGAAGATTCTGATCGCACACCCTCCCCACCTCCTCAAAAATCCCACATAAACAAGGATATCTCAATTCTGGATCCTACACCAGACTCTGAAGATATTCAACCAGAAAATAACCAAGAAAAACCACCAACATATAACCCAGAGAATGATAACAACAAACCACAAACAC
Organism: Trifolium repens; assembly: GCA_030408175.1. Taxonomy (NCBI): domain Eukaryota; kingdom Viridiplantae; phylum Streptophyta; class Magnoliopsida; order Fabales; family Fabaceae; genus Trifolium; species Trifolium repens. Next base: position 38,373,641 of record CP125842.1, on the reverse strand, counting down.
CACCCCCATAAAATAACCAAAACAATCCTGCATTACCTCCACCAACCTCTGAACAAACAATGCCTACCTCAGATTCTCCAAAATCACCTGGACCAAATGACATAATCAATCCAGACTCTGAGATTTCTCATAAAGACAACTCTCTAATAATCAATGTTGAAAAATCCCCACAACTTGTGGTGGACAACATTATTACTGAAGAGCTACCAACCAACCAACAACCACCTCCAAATCACATCATCAACCCTGATAATTTGATGCAAGAACTTTCAAATGATTGCATTTTTGTCCCTCATTTCTTACCCTCTAGGATCCTTAATGAACCAATGGATGAAACCAAAGAGGATATCTCTAAAATGCTAAAAGCTGTTGACAAGAATATTAGGAGACTCCAAAATGCTATTCCTACTAGATCTATTGATACAACAGAAATTGATAAGGAATGTGAGCGGATGGAAGTTGGACTGCAAAACATGATGAGGGCAATTAGAGTTTCTTACAAAAAGGATTTGGAATTTCGTATTGAGATGGCTAGAATCAAGGCAGAACAAGAAAAGAAAGAAGCTGAAGAGCGTGAGAGGAAGAGATTGGAAGAAGAAAGACTTGAAAAAGAGAGATTAGAGGCTCTGGCTAGAGAAAAAGCAAGGTTAGCAGAAGAGGCAAGAATTGGTGCTGAACAGGCAAGACTTGAACGCTTAGCTAGTAATGCACCAGAGTTTGCTCTTTATTTAGTTGAAGCAAAAGGTTGATGAACACTCTGGCATCCTATCAGCTATCCTTGAGACTCTGAAGAGCATTAATGACAGATTACCCCCTCAACCTCAAACCTAGGATTCTTGAACTTTATTTTCTGATATTTTGTTTTGTACTTTGTTATTCAGAATCTGTTATGTGTTGTGTATGAAACATGTTATCTTTTGTTTATCAAGTACTCATTCATGTGTGGTTATTTATGTTGTTTTTATTTATTTTATGTTATTTATGCATTCACAAATGAATTTGAGACAAATATCAAAACATAGATTTCAAAACTAAATAAAGAGTTTTTATTCCACTAATAATTGTTGATTACATAAGTTCTTATCCACCTTTTCACTTGGATTCTACATCAGAGACAACTAGTTCTAAATCTAGCTTATTAGAATCAGAGGGTGAAGAAGGGTATTCTTCCCTAGGAGGAACATATGTACTCAAGAATTCCTTCCAGTCAGAATCCCATTCATATTCTGACTCAGATGAGGACTCTTATTGTTTGGTCTTGGATCTTGTTTGATAGTTGACTCTGACAGGAGCAGAAGTTGATGCCTTCATCTTCTGAGGTTTCTTCTTAGACTCTGAGTCTTGTTGAATCTTCACCTTCTTCTTCTTCTTCTTCTTCTTCTTCTCCTGTGTCTTCTTACTTTTGAGCACTCTTCTATCCTTATTCATCGTTGTTTTTCAACATGAAATGGAAGTGTTGAGTGAAATGACAAAGGTTGATGGTCTTTATATAGGATTTCAAACCAGACAAGTTTGTGATTTTACTACAAGTCATTTAATTGATTTGGTTGTGACCGTTTTTCTCAAACTTTGACTGTCTTGAAACTCTCCTTTGACCATTTTTTTTCAAACTTGTCATTTAATTCCTGTCAGTCTATCTTTTTGTTTAATGACAAAAGGGGGAGTAAGAATATATTAATTTGTGGAACGTTAAACCTGAAGCCAAAATGCCAAATTTAATTTTATCCTTTTTATGTTCAGTTTATATTATTAAGGGAAAATTCTATTTGAAATCTGAACTTATTATACATGATACATATAAGAGAAGAGTGCAATTTTCTTTTATAAGTATCAGACTTAGGGGGAGAGCTTGCAAACCTAGCCTCTGAAAGTCAAGTGTATAAGCCTAGTTCAAAATTCAAATAAAATTTTTAAACTGATTTAATTAATCATTGTTGAACTCAGGGGGAGCTTGCAAAACTCATAAACCTGAGAGAAGCATGATGTAATTAATCAACAACCATTGTAAATTAATACTTGGTTGGTCATCAATCAAAAAGGGGGAGATTGTTGGAACAAAAGAGGTTCTGACATGACTCAATTAAGTTTTGATGATAACAAAGGTATTAATATACAATAGGGTATACTAATTATCTACTCTAGTGTGCAGATATATAAGCTAAAATTTTATATTCACTATAAATACACTGGAGGCTCTGAAATGGGAAGCAAATTCTGACCAGAACATGCTCATCAGAAGATGCTATATCAAGTCTCGTCAGAAGCTACATATCAGAGGCTACGTCATCATAAGCTGTGTTTAATTACATCAGGTTCTGATAGTTGCAGTGAAAGTCGTTTTATCAGAAAAAACATTCTCTGCTACAATGATTAATTTTTCATTATTCTCTAACAACTCAAAAGCTGGAGAATCAACCTTATCCACAGAATAGTGACGTTAGTACCATTGTATGAACCCTTTACCTCAAATGGACGAATCTTCATTACCTAGTTTGGTCGTACACAAAGGTTACCAGATATGGTTCAAAATCGTACTATTACCAGCTGGCGCTATCTCCTGCAACGGATTCAAATTCAAGACGCTCCCTCCTTATCTATAAATAGGAGTGGTAGTGAAGTTTTTGTGGACAACAACATTGAACAATTTTGAAAGAGCTGTTACTCTGCAAAAATCATTCTGTGCACAAAAACAACTTGAATACAACTTGAACTCATTTGAATATCCCAGACTCAAGCTTCAGCTTCTGATTCATACAGTTGTTGAACCTTAGATTTCTATTGTTAGGATTCTAAGTTAAGTCTTGTCATTGAGTTGTATTTTACTTATTCTTTTTGAACATTGATTTGTATATCAGTGTTCATATACTCTGTTTTATTGTAAAGTTGTTTGAAGTCCCTTGCTTGTGTGCTTGAGCAAAGGAAGTCTCTTGTAAGTGTCACTTGAGCATTGGAAGTCTCTTGTCTGCGTGCTTGAGCATTTGTAATCTTGTTTGATTATAGTGAACTCCCTTGGAAGTGCAAGGGGACTGGACATACTCTCGATATGTGAGAGAAACCAGTATAAAATCTCTGTCTCCATCTTTCTCTCTTTCTCCCTTACCTTTAAGTTCTGTTTGATTGTGTTTTGTTTTTAAACCGCTGCAATCTCTGATAAGTTTTTATAACTTAGAAGAATTTTTCAAACTACCCAAAACACAATTCAACCCCCCCCCCCCCCCCCTTTTCTTGTGTTTTTCACACCTTCACACACCACCAGTGATTCTGCCCCTTCCAATGCTGACATTAATTCAATGGTGCGTCAAGACTCTTTGCTTTTGCGACTCACCACTGACTTCGCCCAAAAGGACATATTAAAGCAACTCGAAGAAGAACCCACTCATGCCCACAATCCATCATTTTTCCTAGGTTTTAGGCATAGCGGGTGACGTGGCGTTCGTAGAAGTTGAAAAGAAATTATCTGAATTTCTTTTTGATTTATTTTTTAGAAACAGACATGTTCCCCTATAAATAGTAGTGGAGAAACGAAGAAACACTTTTTACCAACTTCCATATTCAGAGCTTCTTTTGCGATAAAAACTCCATCTTTGATTTTCTGCTAAATCAAGCTTTAATCTTCAAGAAAATCAGTAATTTTAAACCGTTTATATGAATCTAAACTAGATTCCGCGTTGATTCATCACTGATTCAACCCTAAACACACAGTTTTTTACATATTTCATAAAAATCCATTTTTACTTCTAAACCTCGCAACTGTTCATCAATTGCTTCGAACCAAGATTATGATATACCAATTGTTGGGAAGTGGAAGGATTTGATGATCCTTGAAGATGGCGAAGAAGTAGTCCCTGAACCATCTGGTAGTGAAGCTGAAAGGAAGGTTTGGACGGCTTAGCTTATGATACCCTTTTCTGTGAAGAAAGACCGTTACGCCTTCTGTGGCCCTTATCCACCACACTCAGAGATCATATCGAAAGAGGTAAATGATCTCTTTCCTAAATATGTAACATGTGGACCTAGGATATTCGAAACAGATCCTTACAATTTTGGGTACCTAAAAAATTCCATTAAATTATTTCGAGCTGCCCCTTATACTGCCCATAAAGACTACATCCCTTGGTTAAATAGGGTCGAAAAGGAATACAAGGGGGTTTGCGAAAGTTATGGGATTTATCCCATGATTCAGTTTAGTCGAACTGGTCCCAAATATAAGCCTGAGCTCCTTATAGCTGCCCTTCATTTTTATGAAAAGTACACAAACACTTTCCAGTTTAAATGTGGCATGTTAACCCCTACCCTATTGGACGTAGCTGCTATTACAGGCCTTAGGCCTAATGGAGATCATTTCAACCCCACTAAGACAAGAGACAAGGTCGACAGGAATGAAGGAAAATAGAGGGTTTTTAAGCAGCGAAATTCAAAAAATTTCCTTAGTTTGATCCTTACGAATGAGCATGATATGTGTTTTCTGGTTTTTACCTCTTGAAGGGAAGAACCTTTGAATCACGAACAAGATGATCACGACCGTTGATGAAGATTACCGACGCCTCTAACTAGTCCACATGAACAGTCACCTTCAATAGAGTGCTAGCCCTTTAAGGTTTGAAGGCTATGCAAGAATATTGAGAGAGAGGATTATTTTAGGGTTTTCAACTCTAAAATATTCTTGTGTTTTTGGTGTGTTTTGAGCTATGACAAGAGGTCTCTATTTATAGATATTTCTTGTCTTATGCATCAAGACAACTCTTGTCTTGTGCACCAAGACATCTCTTATTGGGCAAAGCCCAACATGAAACAAAGGCTATGGCGCGCGCTCCCCATGAGTGGTAGTACTCATGTGCGTGCCCTCCCACCATAACCTATGGTGTCCTTGCTCGTTTAAATTATCGTGATACCCTTATCACATTGCACATACACCGTACCTTACGGTGTTCCTTTAATTATCTCAATATTAGACTGTCCTTATGTGTGTGACCCTTGTAGGTTTATTAAATCCTTTATTTAATATAATAAACAATGAGCGGTATCTAGCAACACATCATTGCTACCCAAGTTATGAGAAATTAACATGTGATCAAAACATAACCTTTAGTGATAATATATGCGTGTATAATTACCCATTTGCCCATTATGTCTATATTGAACACAAAGCATACTTGGTGTCATCTTTGTCCAGTTCAATATTGGTCCCATGACATTTATTCGATTATGCAGGATTGGCAAATTCCATCTAGGTCACTACTGTCCCTCAGCATGCTTTGTGAAGTACCCATCAACTGCCTTTATGGTTATCCTGTTACAGACAACGTTAGATCAGAAACAAAGTACTTGACTCCACATCTAGTGTACAAAGTGGTTTCAGGTCTAAGGCCGGTTTACACCATTATCACCATGAGAGTAACTTATGACACTTTGCATAACTTTGCATGTAGTACTCTCACAGCGGGTCAATCCGGTATAAATATTACTCCTAATATTTCTTATACCTATGTCAAGACTTGATAACTCCTTATCCCATGATCCATGAGATGCGATCATCAGCCTATCTTCATTATAGTCTTTATGATTTAAGGTTATCCCTTTTCACCTTAAAGCTAAACTATGGATACTTTAAGAATAGCGTCTTTATGTTTAATGTAATCTCATGATTAAGTCACCCTTAATATTAAACGGACTTTCTACTCAAGGGACTTCATTATTTTGAACGTTACAAACATAATAAAGCGAACGCCTTTGATTATTAATAAAAGAAACAATATATTATTAATAATTAATTCGATACAGGTACTAAAGTCATTGGCCTCCAGGGATTACACCAACACTGAATTACAAGGAAAATACTTTCTCCAAGTATATTGCTGAAAACATGGGTAAGGAGGGAGAAGAAGTGTCATATGAGGCCATGGGCAATGCTAGTGATGCAATCAAGGCATCAAAGGATGGGTCGAAATTTTCTGTTGCTGGACCCATATGGCTGCTACAACTATGGCTTAATGCCACTTTTGAGACTGAGTTAGGGTTGATAGTCCCTTCTGACTATCAACAGGAAGTAGATGCAAGGGAGGTCGAAGGGAAAAGGTTGGTTAGGTTAGCCCCTCGATCCCTAGATCAAGACTGCAGAAGACTTTTCATAAGGCATATGAAAATGTTCTTAAATTTTGATAAGTTCTTACCACGCCATGCCCCTTTTGTTGAGTGCAAGTATGGTGTTGCATGGTTCATTGAAAATTTTCCTGCGTTCGACCCAGACAATGAAGATGAGGTCAACGAGGTTTGGAGGGCCTACTTAGAGAAAACTGTGCTATCTTGCAGAATTGGGGCCAATTCGAACCAATATGGGCTAGTTGGGTATCAGCCCAATTGCGTTGCTAGGCAATTTAGCATGTCTCAAATTAGGCCAAAGAGCTTCTTTGAGAAGGCGGATCGAATGGTGTTGGGTATAGGTATCATTGAAAAAATCTACAAAAAATACCTGAGGATGATAGACACTTATGAGTTCACCTTCAAGCCCTTCGAATTCAAGCCCTCTTTTTATTGCACTGATGGATTTAGTGCTTGGTGGCAAGACTATTATTCACGCTCCTCCATTGGCAATGCAGAGCACCTGTTGGGAATGGTGGAGAGTGGCTTCATAGTGCCAACTCTAGGAAAGAAAATTGTTGTCTCAGATCGAGGTAAAAATTTTACTTTCCAATTTCCTTTATTAATATAACACTTTATGCCTTTCATATTAACTAGTGGAATATTTTTTCAGGCAAAGCTGTGAAGAAGGATGCTGGGTCTTCTCAAACTTCAGTCGAAGTAGAGAAACCCACAGGAGTGAAGATCAAAACGGAGGTCGAACCTCCTAAGCCAAAGGTACCTTAAACTTTTATTTCACATGTTTTCTAACTTCACTTTCGAATTTTTATTCTAACTTGTTTTTGTGTGTTTAGAGTGGAAAAAGGAAAAGCAGCACTGAGACTGTGTCTGCTAGTTCGAAGAAGTCGAAAGACACTGTTGTTGTGGATGTAGAGGTAAGAATTATCAATTCTTTTGGCTCTTTTTCACAATAATATTTTTACCCAAATTTTATAACATTCATCATTTTTTTTTATTTTAGGATGATGATGATGAGGAAGAGGAGGAAGTTCCTCTTGTCAGAAAAAGGAAGCAACCAACTGCTTCGATCTCAGCTGGAGGTGAAGGAGGACCCACTGCTGAAATTGATAAGGCTGAAGAAGCCAAAAAGAAAAAGAAGAAGCAAGAGCCTAAAGCTCAAGAGACCCCAAAGAAAGATCAAGGGGAAAAAGATGAAAGAAGGAAGAAGAAGAAAAATGAGGAGGCAAGACCTGTGGTGGCTGTGAGGGAGAAATCAGTCATTAAAAAGACTAAAGTGCACAAGGAACTCAAAATCCACACCTCCAGTGATAGTGGTGAGATCCCCAAACCCAAAGAAAACCCTGCACCGGAGAAGGAAATATTGGTCGAAAATGACCAAAACATTAAAGTTGCATAAGACAAGGTTTTTGGGCCTAAGGATGATCCAAAGCCACAGCCAGAGCCATTGGTCGAAGACCAAGATGCCACAAATGAGAAACAACAAGAGAATGTGCAGAAGGATGGCATAATTTTGAAGCAAAATGCCCCCAATTCTGAGCATAAGAGTGATTCCCTCACCAACCCTGAGGTCGAAGATAAAGAGGTATATTTCAATTTATTTTCTAACTATATTTTCTCTTCAAATCATCTATTGTTTTAATTGACCTTTCTTTTGGTGTTTGTAGGATGAATCGAAAGAGGAGACTCCCCAAGAAAACAAACAGCCAATTCCTAAAGAGATGCCAAGCAAAGATAAAGCTGATGAAACCAAGAGCTCTAAGGATGATGGCACCAACAAAGTTGATGATGGGAAGGTCGACCTAGGGCACTCTACTAAAGGGCCAAATGAAGGAGATGGGCCTAAAGCAAGTACTGATGGTGATGGCACTAAAGTTTTGCCAACCAAGTCCAGTATCAATTACACTCCTCCTAGCACTTCTACCAAATCTGGCCATGCTAGTTCAACCCAAGAGTCTCTGCATGATTCTGATGGTATTCCTGAAGCTGAAGCTGGTGGTCCAGATCTTGCTTCAGTCTCTTCGACCTCAAGGTTTTCTGCGAGTCTTGGCGTGCAAGAAGAAGAGTTTGCCAACATTCACAAATCTGACCCTGCAGGGACTCTTCGATTGCTGCTTTCCAAAATACAGAGCCAAACCAACACTTCAAGTGAGCACACTACCAGTGATTTTGCCCCTTCCAATGTTGACATTAATTCAATGGTGCGTCAAGACTCTTTGCTTTTGCGACTCACCACTGACTTCGCCCAAAAGGACATATTAAAGCAACTCGAAGAAGAACCCACTCGTGCCCACAATGTAACATTCCACTTTAATTATTAAAAGTAATAATAATTAAAGGTGTAAATTGAGACAAATTTCAACCAATTTTTATTGTGAAAGACACTAAGGTATACGGGTTAACCAATAGAAAGGGGACAAAGGAGTTATGGGACCCATATTGATTTACATAAAACAATCCAATGACCAAGTATTCATTATTTTCCTTTCATATGTGGGTGTATCATTAAACATAACAACATAGCTTCAACTCCTTCTTCTCTCATACGAACCACTACATCATTTTTCCAAGTAGAAGAATTTCATGCTTGACCTATGCTTCTTAACAACCCCTAAGAGATTTCAAGTCCAGCAAAGAAATCAATCCTTCCCCCATTTTTCAACCTCTGTCTCGCAAACCCCTTAACCCCAAATGCTCAATTTTCTCACAAATTCTTCAATTCAAGTATGCAAGACTGATTTAGTTCTTGGGTTCTTGTCATGGGATGTTGAGAACTAAGGTATGAATGGAATTTCATCTCCTCTCCTATTGCTTTTGATTTTAAGAATCAACCCTAATTCCCAATCTCTAACCCTTATTGTGTTGATGTTGCATGTGGGTGATTAACCCTCGTGGTGACTGGGAGATACATAAGATTCCAGCACTGAAGGAGTGAGTTGCAGCTGAACCTTGAATCCTTCACTCTGTCGCGCTCGCCCCAGCGAGCATACAACTCGCTACAGCGAGTATAGCAACTGGACTGCATGTATCTTTCTTCTTATGTAATCAAATTCCAACCCTTGGTAAGGTGTTCCTAACCTTTCTATTCCTTTCTCGGTGATTGGAGATGACTATTTCGATTCTTTAACCTCAGTGGATTCTTAAACACTCTTTAACCCATTTCTTTTCCATTTCATTCAAACATACAAATTGGGGTTCAAGTGAGTTCTATTGCCGAAAGATTCGTGGATGTTGCTGTGTATTGTATCAGTGTAAAGCTTCAATCTCCAGGTGGGTTCTTTAGGACAGTTAGTTAGTTTCCCCAAAATTATGAAATTGCATGTTAACATAGGAATTTAGGAAATTGTTGTGTAAGGGAAATTAAATCCCCAATTTCCCTCCATTCTGCTTTATATTATGTATATTACATTTACTGCACTGGCTCAAATGAGGAGTGTAGGTGTTATGCTTGAAAAATTATGATTTTCGTAAAACTGGGTATTTTCTGCATGAACTCGCCACAGCGAGTACTCATGGCGAGCTGGGCTGATGAAACTCGCCATGGCGAGCTTCTGCTCGCCAGTGAGTTGATTTAGGTCAGGACCTATAATCTCGCCATATCGAGCTGGTGACTCGCCGTAGCGAGCTTGTACAGAACTGACCTACATTTTCTAAATAAAGATTTCCATACTCGTTTTATATCCTTGTTAGAATCAGATAACTTGCAGTAATATAATTAATATAATGTCGAGCAGAATGTTAATCACAGATAATCATTAGGGTATAACTTAGTAAATAATTAGGCTTGTATGCTCCCCGGGTTTTGGGAAATATTGGTGGTAAGAACTAAATTAGTTTCAGTCAATTATGAGCGATTTTGTGATATCGCGCTATCGACTCCTAATGGGATAATCCATTAGGATAAGTTATTGTGATCTGCATGCCGTGACCGAATCGGTTGACGGACATGGCAGGCCTCTGAGACCTACTCACCTCAGAGTTTCCTTGTGTTTAAAATGAATAAGAGTTTGTTTATCTGTGTTACACTTTAAATTCTGTTATCATGATATTATGTTATATATATATATGCTAGTATGTTGTGACTGATTAGGACTCCCCCGGTGTAGTCACCATTAGGAGGGTAGTAGGACTCGCTGAGGCTTAGTAGTCTTACCCCACTCCAAACCAATTTTTTTCAGGTAGACAGGTTAACTAAAGCAAGGATCAGGATGGAGCTGAGCTTGGATCATCGCATTAGACGATTTTAGTCTTCCCCTGCTTTGTTAGACTACTAGGCTACCACTTAGAAGGGGGGGGTTGAATAAGTGGCTTCTTTAATCAACGACACTTTAAAAAATTATTTGATTAAAACAATGCGCGGAAGCACCACCGGGTCGGTAGTTTACTTTGCACCTTTTGACCAAAGGAAAGATAGTATAGCCTTGAACGAATTAGGAAAATTATCGGAACGCTTAGTGCAAAATATCCAAATTTAATTTATTAACAAAAACAGTCCCAAGCAAGTTATGTGGTTTGATACTCAAATTCAATCACAATCAAGCAAGAACCAATTGAATTTTTGTGAACCAATACGAACAACAAAAATTCAATCGATCAATCAAATTAACGAAATTAACGAAATTAAAAGAGAGAGATAAAGAGAGATAAAGAGAGACACACGATGTGATTAGGGAGTTCCCCGGATTGCGCGTCGTCCACGCGTTTATCCGAGTACGTCTCCCCCCAAATAACCAAACGGGTTATTTGAGAGTTTATATATCAAAAATAGTTTGAACACAAGTGCACAATTTACAATGAATCCAATAAACCTATATTGACTCGAAAGTAAAACTATGCTAAACCTCAATCGACGAACGAATCTTCACCCTCTGATTCCAACGATTTTACCCGTGCAACTCCTTGCAACAATCGTCCAGCTGAGTCCTTCAATTCTTCTCGATTGGTCCTTCAAGATATCGAACAATCTTGAATCCCTAGCGAGCAACCAAACCTCCTTCGCAAATCAACCCGATCACGATTCTGATTCACCACGAATCGTACCGAACGTTATCGACCAAGCGTACAACTTCTATTGGATTGATCCCATACTCAATCTTCAATTGATTGCAACTTGATGGAAGATGATGATCTTGTGAAGGATACACTTTGATCCCAATTTTTCACCCAAATTGTATCCAAAGTGTTTCTCTCAAAGCACTCTTGCTTTCTCACTGGTTCCCACTAGATTTTTCTCAGTTGTGTTACTAACAAAGGATCACACACATTGCTATTTAAAGTGAAAATAGAATGAGCAAATTTAGGCATGATTTTTCATACATGTATCGATACAAATGATCATTTGTATCGATACAAATGCTTTGACCACGTTTAAAACTGGAAAAATTGACCTTTGTATCGATACAAACACGGGTGTGTATCGATACAAATATCAGAATCTTGAAATCTTGACTGATATGTATCTAAGCATGCAAGCATGCTTTGAATCATCTTGAGTTTTCTGGATTTTGAGAACAAACAGATGTGTATCGATACATGCAAGCATGCTTCGATACACAGGAGCTGTTCTGTCTCTGAGAGACCTCTTTTGTATCGATACATACATGTATGTATCGATACAAAATGCACAAAATCAAGCAGAAGAGATTTCAGGACATTTGTATCGATACACCAATGTATGTATCGATACAAAATACCTAAAAGTCAGTTTTTCAAGGTTTTAGAAAATAGTTCTTTGTTGTCAAGTCATTTGTAATGTTGCCAAAATATGTTCAATCCTATTTTCATGTGTTTTGACAATTATTAAAACATGAGGATGAACTGGTGCACTTACATGCTTTAGTTTATTCTGTTTATTTCATAATCTTAATTGTTTCTGCTGTATTCGTTTAAATTCATCTTTTGATGTAAGAAATTCTTGTAATTCAGTTGTTAAAACTCGTTAATTTTATGTACTCGGAACCATTTATTTATGTCTTAACTAAATATTCTAGATATTTTAGTTGGGTAGTTATACACAATCCATCATTTTTAAGTGATACAATTTTTCGAATCAGATCCTTACAATTTTGGGTACCTGGAAAATTCCATTAAATTATTTCGAGCTGCCCCTTATACTGCCCATAAAGACTATATCCCTTGGTTAAATAGGGTCGAAAAGGAATACAAGTGGGTTTGGGAAAGTTATGGGATTTATCCCTTGATTCAGTTTAGTCGAACCGGTCCCAATTATAAGCCTGAGCTCCTTATAACTGCCCTTCATTTTTATGAAAAGTCCACAAACACTTTCCAGTTTAAATGTGGCATGTTAACCCCTACCCTATTGGAGGTAGCTGCTATTACAGGCCTTAGGCCTAATGGAGATCATTTCGACCCCACTAAGACTGGAGACAAGGTCGAAGTGAATGAAGGAAAATAGAGTTGTTTTAAGCAGCGGAATTCAAAAAAATTTCTTAGTTTGATCCTTACGAATGAGCATGATATGTGTTTTCTGGTTTTTACTTCTTGAAGGGAAGAACCTTTGAATCACGAACAAGATGATCACGAGCGTCGATCAAGATTACCGACGCCTCTAACTAGTCCACACGAACAGTCACTTTCAATAGAGTGCTAGCCCTTTATGTTTGAAGGCTATGCAAGAATATTGAGAGAGTGGATTATCTTAGGGTTTTCAACTCTAAAATATTTTTGTGCTTTTGGTGTGTTTTGAGCTATGACAAGAGGTCTCTATTTATAGATATTTTTTGTCTTATGCATCAAGACAACTCTTGTCTTGTGCACCAAGACATCTCTTATTGTGCAAATCCCAACAAGAAACAAAGGCTAGGGCGCGCGCTCCCCATGAGTGGTAGTACTCATGTGCGCGCCCTCCCACCATAACCTATGGTGTTCTTGCTCCTTTAAATTACTGTGATACCCTTATCACATTGCACATACACCGTACCTTACGGTGTTCCTTTAATTATCTCAATATTAGACTGTCCTTATGTGTGTGACCCTTGTAAGTTTCCTTAACGTTACCAATTATAATAAATCCTTTATATAATATAATAAATAATGAGCGGTATCTAGCAACACATCATTGCTACCCAAGTTATGAGAAATTAACATGTGATCAAAACATAACCTTTAGTGATAATATATGCGTGTATAATTACCCCTTTGCCCTTTATGTCTATATTGAACACAAAGCATACTTGGCGTCATCTTTGTCCAGTTCAATATTGGGCCCATGACATTTATCCTGTTATGCAGGATTGGCAAATTCCATCTAGGTCACTACTGTCCCTCAGCATGCTTTGTGAAGTACCCATCAACTGCCTTTATGGTTATCCTGTTACGGACAACGTTAGATCAGCAACAAAGTACTTGACTCCACATCTAGGGTACAAAGTGGTTTCAGGTCTAAGGGCGGTTTACACCATTATCACCATGAGAGTAACTTATGACACTTTGCATAACTTTGCATGTAGTACTCTCACAGCGGGTCAATCCGGTATAAATATTACTCCTAATATTTCTTATACCTATGTCAAGACTTGATAACTCCTTATCCCATGATCCATGAGATGCGATCATCAGTCTATCTTCATAATAGTCTTTATGCTTTAAGGTTATCCCTTTTCACCTTAAAGCTTGACTATGGATACTTTAAGAATAGCGTCTTTATGTTTAATGTAATCTCATGATTAAGTCACACTTAATATTAAACGGACTTTCTATTCTAGGGACTTCATTATTTTGAACGTTACAAACATAATAAAGAAAACGCCTTTGATTATTAATAAAAGAAACAGTATATTATTAATAATTAATTCGATACAAGTACTAAAGTCATTGGCCTCTTGGGATTACACCAACAATCTCCCACTAGCACTAGAGCCAATCTGGCATTACTTTAATACCCATAGACCTAGTATGCCCATCATGCTTCAACTGCGCAAGAGGCTTTGTTAGCGGGTCAACAATATTGTCAAGTGTAGGTAATTTGCATATTTTCACATCTCCTCTATCTTTTATCTCTCGAATAAGATGAAACCGCCTAAGTATGTGTTTGGATCGTTGGTAAGATCTAGGTTCCTTAGCTTGTGCAATTGCACCATTGTTATCACAATACAGACTAATGGGATCAACAATGCTAGGGACTACTTCAAGTTCAGTTATGAACTTCTTGATCCAAACAGCTTCCTTTGCAGCACTTGAGGCAGCAATATACTCGGCTTTGGTTGTAGAATCAGCAACTGTCTCTTGCTTTGAACTTTTCCAGCTTACAGCGCCACCATTTAGGCAAAACACAAAATTAGATTGCGATCTAAAATCATCTTTGCGGTTTGGAAACTAGCATCGGTGTACCCTACAACCGCAAGTTCTTCCTCACCTCCATATACCAAGAATGTTTCCTTAGTTCTTCTCAAGTACTTAAGGATATTCTTGACAGCTATCCAATGAGCTTGACCGGGATCAGATTGGTACCTACTCGTTGTGCTTAAAGCATACGAGACATCTGGTCGAGTACATAACATGGCATACATAATAGATCCGATTACTGATGCATACGGAATCTCATTCATACGTTTCCTTTCTTCTTTGGATGAAGGGGATTGTGTCTTCGAAAGACATTTTCCATGTTGCATTGGTATGAATCCCTTCTTGGAATCATGCATGCTAAAGCGTCCTAACACTTTATCTATATATGTACTCTGACTTAGGCCAAGAAGTTTTCGTGATCTATCTCTATAGATTCTTATTCCTAATATATAGGCTGCTTCACCAAGATCTTTCATAGAAAAGCATTTCCCTAACCAAGTCTTTACTTGTTGTAAGGTAGGGACATCGTTTCCTATTAGTAATATGTCATCTACATATAACACTAGGAAAACGATCATGCTCCCACTAACCTTCTTGTAGACACAAGGTTCGTCTTCATTTTTAACAAATCCATATTTTGTTACAGTTTCATCAAAACGAAGATTCCAGCTTCTGGAAGCTTGCTTCAATCCATAGATTGATCGTTGTAACTTGCATATCTTATGAGCTTCATTTGGTATGTCAAATCCTTCAGGTTGTGTCATGTACACATCCTCAAGGAGATTTCCATTAAGGAAAGCAGTTTTGACATCCATTTGCCATATTTCATAATCGTGATATGCAGCGATAGCAAGTAAAATCCGAACAGATTTAAGCATTGCAACTGGTGAAAAGGTTTCATCATAGTCAACGCCATGAATTTGTTTATATCCTTTAGCAACCAGTCTTGCTTTGTAGGTATGTACTTTACCATCCATGTCAGTCTTCTTTTTGAAGACCCACTTGCATCCTATAGGACGAATTCCTACAGGAGGCTCTACCAAGTTCCAAACTTGGTTTGTGTACATGGAATCCATTTCAGATTTCATGGCTTCTAGCCACTGAAGGAAAATAGTAACAGTAAAGCAGCGGAATTTAAAAATTTTCCTTTAGAGATCCTTACGAATGAGCATGAGTTTGTGTTTAGGAGTTTTACCTCTTGTAGAAAATCCCTTTTCTTTTCACGAACGGTGAGTGATTAGCGCTTTGAATCACGAGCAAGGCCACGAACAAGAACCTCGAATCGTCACGAACAAAGTCACCACCGATTTTGATCACGAGCGTTAAAGGTGTAACGCCTCTAGCTAGTCCACACGAACAAGAACCTTCAAGAGAGTGCTAGCTCAAGAAGATGAAGGTCTTTTGTGAGTGGAGGCGAGAAATAAGGATTAGTGTTTTCTGTTTCTCAAGAAATCACTTAGGTGTGTTTTTCTCAATCACAAGGGTTCTATTTATAGAACCACTTGTCTTGTGCACCAAGACAAACTATTTGTCTTTGGGCCACAATTTTACTAAACCTTTTAATTAAATAAATCTTTTAAGAAACGCACCCCCCATGTGTCATGTACACATGAGTGCTTTCTTTTTCATAACAAATTATGACACGCTTATTTAATTACCATGATACCCTTATCATATTTCCTTATTTCTCTGATGTGCACCGTACCTTACGGTGTTCCAATCTCACATTATACTGTTCTTATGTGTGTGACCCTTGTAGGTTTCCATAATGTTGGCAATTATATTAAATCCTCTATTTAATATAATAAACAATGAGCGGTATCTAGCAACACATCATTGCTACCCAACTTATGAGAAATTTACATGTGATCTAAAACACAACCTCTAGTGATAATATCATTGTGTACAATTACCCCTTTGCCCCTTATGTCTATATTGAACACAAAGCATACTTGGTGTCATCTTTGTCCAGTTCAATATTGGGCCCATGACATTTATCCTGTTATGCAGGATTGGCAAATTCCATCTAGGACACTACTGTCCCTCAGCATGCTTTGTGAAGTACCCATTAACTGCCTTTATGGTCATCCTGTTACGGACAACGTTAGATCAGTAACAAAGCACTTGACTCCACATCTAGGGTACATAGTGGTTTCAGGTCCAAGGGCGGCTTACACCATTATCACCATGAGAGTAACTTATGACACTTTGCATAGCTTTGCATGTAGTACTCTCATAGCGGGTCAATCCGGTATAAATATTACTCCTAATATTTCTTATACCTATGTCAAGACTTGATAACTCCTTATCCTATGATCCATGAGATGCGATCATCAGTCTATCTTCATAATAGTCTCTATGTTTTATCATTATCCCAATTCATGATAAAGCTCGACTACGGATACTTTAAGAATAGCGTCTTTATGTTTAATGTAATCTCATGATTAAGTCACACTTAATATTAAACAGACTTTCTATTCTAGGGACTTCATTATTTTGGACGTACAAACATAATAAAGAAAGATGCCTTATTATTAATAAAGAAACAATATATTTATTAATAATTTATTCGATACAAGTACTAAAGTTATTGGCCTCTAGGGCTTACACCAACAATCTCCCACTAGCACTAGAGCCAATCTGGCATTACTTTAATGCCCATAGACCTAGTGTGCCCATCATGCTTCAACTGCGCAAGAGGCTTTGTTAGTGGATCAGCTATGTTGTCAAGTGTAGGTACTTTGCATATTTTCACATCTCCTCTATCTATTATCTCTCGAATAAGATGGAATCGCCTGAGTATGTGTTTGGATCGTTGGTGAGATCTAGGTTCCTTAGCTTGTGCAATTGCACCATTGTTGTCACAATACAGACTAATGGGATCAACAATGCTAGGGACCATTTCAAGTTCAGATATGAACTTCTTGATCCAAACAGCTTCCTTTGCAGCACTTGAGGCAGCAATATACTCAGCCTCAGTTGTAGAATCAGCTACTGTCTCTTGCTTTGAACTCTTCCAGCTTACAGCGCCACCATTTAAGCAAAACACGAAACCAGATTGCGATCTAAAATCATCCTTGTCGGTTTGGAAGCTGGCATCGGTGTACCCTACGACCGCAAGTTCTTCCTCACCTCCATATACCAAGAATGTTTCCTTAGTTCTTCTCAAGTACTTAAGGATATTCTTGACGGCTATCCAGTGACTCTCACCGGGATCAGATTGGTACCTGCTCGTTGCACTCAAAGCATACGAGACATCTGGACGAGTACACAACATGGCATACATAATGGATTCGATTGCTGATGCATACGGTATCTCATTCATGTGTTCCCTTTCTTCTTTAGATGAAGGGCATTGTGTCTTCGAAAGACATATTCCATGTTGCATTGGTATGAATCCTTTCTTGGAATCATGCATATTAAAGCGCCTTAGCACTTTATCTATATATGTACTCTGACTTAGTCCAAGCAGTCTTTGTGATCTATCTCTATAGATTCTTATTCCCAATATATAGGCTGCTTCGCCAAGGTCCTTCATAGAAAAGCAATTCCCTAACCAAGTCTTTACTTGTTGTAAGGTAGGGACATCGTTTCCTATTAGTAATATGTCATCTACATATAACACTAGGAAGACGATCTTGCTCCCACTAACCTTCTTGTAGACACAAGGTTCATCTTCATTTTTAATGAATCCATATTTTGTTACGGTTTCATCAAAACGAAGATTCCAGCTTCTTGAAGCTTGCTTCAATCCATAGATTGATCGCTGTAGCTTGCATATCTTATGAGCTTCATTTGGTATGTCAAATCCTTCGGGTTGTGTCATGTACACATCCTCAAGGAGATTTCCATTAAGGAAAGCAGTTTTGACATCCATTTGCCATATTTCATAATCATGATATGCTGCGATAGCAAGTAAAATCCGAACAGATTTAAGCATTGCAACTGGTGAAAAGGTTTCGTCATAGTCAACACCATGAATTTGTTTATAACCTTTAGCAACCAGTCTTGCTTTGTAGGTATGTACTTTACCATCCATGTCAGTCTTCTTTTTGAAGACCCACTTGCATCCTATAGGGCTAATTTCTACATGAGGCTCTACCAAGTTCCAAACTTGGTTTGTGTACATGGAATCCATTTCAGATTTCATGGCTTCAAGCCACTTCTCAGATTCAGGACCAGTTATGGCCTCTTGGTAGGTTACAGGCTCATCTTGATCCATGAGTAATACGTCACCTTGTTCAGTTATGAGATATCCATATCTCTCAGGTTCGTGACGTATCCTGTTTGACCTACGCTGGACTTGTTCTACTTGAGCAGGTTGTTCTTCCACAACATCTTGTGGTTGCTGCTCATGTTCCTCCATAGTTTGCCCAATAATTGGTGGTTCTTGAATTTCTTCAAGTTCCACACTCCTCCCACTAATTCCTTTGGAAATAAATTCTTTTTCCAAGAAGACACCAGTTCGAGCAACAAACACTTTGCCCTCTGAAGGATTATAAAAGTAGTATCCTCTTGTTTCTTTAGGATATCCTACAAATAGACATTTGTCAGATTTGGGTTCAAGTTTAGTTGTTATTAGTCGCTTTACATAGACTTCACAACCCCAAACCTTCATGAAAGACAGATGTGGTTTCTTTCCACTCCATATCTCATATGGTGTCTTTTCAACCTTTTTGGATGGAACGTGGTTAAGTGTATAAGCTGCTGTCAATAGGGCATGTCCCCAAAAGGAGTTTGGAAGATCCGCATGACTCATCATGGATCGTACCATGTCTAACAAGGTTCGATTTCTTCTCTCAGATACACCATTCCATTGTGGTGTTCCGGGAGGAGTTAGTTGTGATACTATACCACATTCTTTAAGATGGTCATAGAATTCTAGGCTTAAATATTCACCACCTCGATCTGATCGAAGAGTTTTAATATTCCTGCCTAATTGGTTTTGTACTTCATTTTTGAATTCTTTGAACTTTTCAAAGGATTCGGATTTGTGTTTCATTAGATACACATATCCATATCTACTAAAGTCATCAGTAAATGTTATGAAGTACGTAAAACCACCTCTAGCAGGTATGTTCAATGGTCCACATACATCAGTATGTATGAGTGCCAAAAGATCATTAGCCCTTTCACCTTTTCCTTTGAATGGGGCTTTTGTCATCTTTCCAATTAAACAAGATCTACATGTATCATATGATTCATAATCAAAAGAGTCCAAAAGTCCATCTTTATGGAGTTTGGAGATGCGTCTCTCATTTATATGGCCTAAACGACAGTGCCAAAGGTAACTTGGATTCAACTCATTAGGTTTCATCCTTTTAGTATTAATGTTATAGATTGGCGTTTCAAGATCAAGGACATAGAGTCCATTATACATTTGAGCATTAGCATAGAATATATCATTTAAATAAATAGAGCAACAATTGTTCTTTATTGTAAATGTAAAACCAAACTTGTCCAAACAAGAAACGGAAATAATATTCCTGCTAATGGCAGGTACATAATAGCAGTTCTTTAACTGAATTATTAAACCACTAGGTAAAGTTAAATTATAAGTCCCTACGGCTAAAGCAGCAACTCTTGCTTCATTCCCAACTCGTAGGTCCACTTCACCTTTCGCCAATTCTCTACTCTCCTTTAGTTCCTGCACATTAGTACAAATGTGAGAACCACATCCAGTATCTAATACCCATGATGTAGAAGTAGATAAATTAATTTCTATAACAAAAATACCTGAAGTTGTAGGAGCTACTCCTTTCTTCTTATCTTCCAGGTACTTTGGGCAATTCCTTTTCCAATGTCCGGTCTTACCGCAATAGAAACAATTGCCTTCTTTTGATATGCTCCCACTAGGCTTTAAAGCAGGGGGAGTTTCTTTTGGTTTGGCAACTCCCTTGCCTTTCCATTTACCACCTTGCTTTTTGGGTTTCTTGTGATGCTTATTTCCATTACTAACCATTAGAATGGATTTCCCTTTAGACTTCAGATTTTGCTCGGCAGTTCTTAACATGCTTAGCAATTCAGGAAGAGTCTTATCCAAATTATTCATATTGAAGTTTAGGATAAACTGATTGAAACTATCCGGCAACGATTGCAGAATGAGATCAATTGCAAGTTCTTTCTCAAGAGGGAATCCTAGCCTTTCAAGGTTTCCCACATACCCAATCATCTTGAGCACATGAGGACCTACCGGAGATCCCTCACTTAACTTGCATTGAAAAATGGATTTTGAAACTTCGAACCTCTCATGACGGGCTTGCTCCGCATATAGAGTTTTCAAGTGTTCGATCATTTCAACTGCATTCATGTTTTCATGTTGCTTCTGAAGCTCAGAATTCATGGTAGCCAACATGAGGCATGCAACCTCATTAGCATCATCAACATGCTTCTTGTAAGCATCCTTTTCAGCCCTTGGAGCATTATTAGCTGGCTCATTTTCAGGAACAGGTTCCTCTAATGCATACAGCTTATTATCATGCTTGAGGACAATCCTCAGATTTCGGTGCCAATCAAGAAAATTTGAACCATTCAACTTTTCTTTGTCAAGGATTGATCGCAAAATGTTGTTTGATGTGTTTGATGACATGGTTATCTACATAAAGAAGTGAAAATATAAGTATCATTTTATTTAATTAGGACTTTAATTAAATACGCTCCCACTATTTTACTCAAACCAAATGACCCTCATGACTTGATTCAGAAAATCCCGTTGGAAGATTTTCTAGTGGGTCAAGATCCACATTTCACTTTGTCTTAAGTCCGCGGTGGGCGGATTACACAAGACTCAGTTTATTTAGGTAGGAACTCCTTCCAATTGTATCTCATACAACTCTTGAATATATCAATTGGGTGAATAACTCCTTATTCGAATTCATCTTATGAATTATTCCCAATCATTGCTTCTTAAACTCTTATAATCTCATTATATTTGTTAAGTTAAGTTTGACCCTTACTTTAGAAGTTGGATATTACAATTATCCCATCGCACCTTACCAATATAGAGTATGCACTTCGCGGTGGGCGAACCTACATAGCTCGATACTAGTCTTGATGAGTTCTAAAGCTTGGAAAGCGTAAACTTAATATTCACATACTTTATTAATAAACAAAATGCACTCCACGGTGGGCGAACCCACATTTTCTTTATTAATCTCTTATGTGTCTCTTGAGGGATTTTAATTAATTTGATCTCACCGGCTTGTTTAACATATTAAACGCTCTCACATGCATCAACATACATATAAAACAATAATAACAAATGATATGATTATGGCCTCCTAACGCAAGTGTTCTCTCAAGCCAATGAGAGAACCCTAAACTAGCCTAACGATGATCTACTTCTCCAAGTATCATCTTCATGGCTGTCCTCCTTTTGTTCCTATTGTAATTCTATTATTACATCAAAGAATACTCGTTTTACATACGAGGGAGTAAGATGAGAAGAGAAATTACATCAAGAATTTTAGAGAGAGGCACGACACGCAGGCCGTATTTTAAAATCCAAATAAAAACAAAAGAGTAAACTAAGGCCATAATCAATCATCACAAAACATAACAAATAAACATATTTATTATTATTATCAATTCGGGTCGAGTGGATTGATTAAAATTAAAATTTTGGCGAGCGATCAAAATTGGAGCTGCGATCTGCGCCCCGCGCAGATGTCCTGCGCCCCGCGCAGGTACACAGCAGAGAGCCAATTTTGGGCCCGTGCGAAAAACCTAGTTTTTCGCGAATCCTAATGCAGAATTTCGTGCCGTCAAAACCTTTTATGACCGAAATTCGATACGATTGATTAACATGTCATTGCTTCACCATACTAATGTCGGATTCCAAAGCAAATGATCATGAATCAATACAATATCAAATATCTTTCATAATTTGTTTTATTGAACGAAATTATAAACAATGTATCGAATACACCGTTTTGCATTACGATCACTTATATCACATATAAGTATTGATCATTCTTATTTGTATAAACCTATGACAATTAACATATCGCTGCTTCACCATACAATTGTCGGATTCCGAAGCCGTTTCAATGTTAACCATCAATTTTCATACAAATAGATGCCAAATTTTAATTGCTCAATTTTAATCCTTTATTAACCGTTTTAATCATATTAAAACTGAATTCATGAATTTAAACAAACATCAATCTCATGGATTCGTAAGTGGCTCTGATACCACTGAAGGAAAATAGTAACAGTAAAGCAGCGGAATTTAAAAATTTTCCTTTAGAGATCCTTACGAATGAGCATGAGTTTGTGTTTAGGATTTTTACCTCTTGTAGAAAATCCCTTTTCTTTTCACGAACGGTGAGTGATTAGCGCTTTGAATCACGAGCAAGGCCACGAACAAGAACCTCGAATCGTCACGAACAAAGTCACCACCGATTTTGATCACGAGCGTTAAAGGTGTAACGCCTCTAGCTAGTCCACACGAACAAGAACCTTCAAGAGAGTGCTAGCTCAAGAGGATGAAGGTCTTTTGTGAGTGGAGGCGAGAAATAAGGATTAGTGTTTTCTGTTTCTCAAGAAATCACTTAGGTGTGTTTTTCTCAATCACAAGGGTTCTATTTATAGAACCACTTGTCTTGTGCACCAAGACAAACTATTTGTCTTTGGGCCACAATTTTACTAAACCTTTTAATTAAATAAATCTTTTAAGAAACGCACCCCCCATGTGTCATGTACACATGAGTGCTTTCTTTTTCATAACAAATTATGACACGCTTATTTAATTACCATTATACCCTTATCATATTTCCTTATTTCTCTGATGTGCACCGTACCTTACGGTGTTCCAATCTCACATTATACTGTTCTTATGTGTGTGACCCTTGTAGGTTTCCATAACGTTGGCAATTATATTAAATCCTCTATTTAATATAATAAACAATGAGCGGTATCTAGCAACACATCATTGCTACCCAACTTATGAGAAATTTACATGTGATCTAAAACACAACCTCTAGTGATAATATCATTGTGTACAATTACCCCTTTGCCCCTTATGTCTATATTGAACACAAAGCATACTTGGTGTCATCTTTGTCCAGTTCAATATTGGGCCCATGACATTTATCCTGTTATGCAGGATTGGCAAATTCCATCTAGGACACTACTGTCCCTCAGCATGCTTTGTGAAGTACCCATTAACTGCCTTTATGGTCATCCTGTTACGGACAACGTTAGATCAGTAACAAAGCACTTGACTCCACATCTAGGGTACATAGTGGTTTCAGGTCCAAGGGCGGCTTACACCATTATCACCATGAGAGTAACTTATGACACTTTGCATAGCTTTGCATGTAGTACTCTCATAGCGGGTCAATCCGGTATAAATATTACTCCTAATATTTCTTATACCTATGTCAAGACTTGATAACTCCTTATCCTATGATCCATGAGATGCGATCATCAGTCTATCTTCATAATAGTCTCTATGTTTTATCATTATCCCAATTCATGATAAAGCTCGACTACGGATACTTTAAGAATAGCGTCTTTATGTTTAATGTAATCTCATGATTAAGTCACACTTAATATTAAACAGACTTTCTATTCTAGGGACTTCATTATTTTGGACGTACAAACATAATAAAGAAAGATGCCTTATTATTAATAAAGAAACAATATATTTATTAATAATTTATTCGATACAAGTACTAAAGTTATTGGCCTCTAGGGCTTACACCAACAGCCACTTCTCAGATTCAGGGCCAGTTATGGCCTCTTCGTAGGTTACAGGCTCATCTTGATCCATGAGTAATATGTCACCTTGTTCTGATATGAGATACCCATATCTTTCAGGTTCGTGACGTATCCTGGTTGAGCTACGCTGGATTTGTTCTACTTGAGCAGGTTGTTCTTCCACAACATCTTGTGGTTACTGCTCATGTTCCTCCATAGTTTGCCCAATATTTGGTGGTTCTTGAGTTTCTTCAAGTTCCACATTCCTCCCACTGATTCCTTTGGAAATAAATTCCTTTTCTAAGAAGACTCCAGTTCGAGCGACAAACACTTTGCCCTCGGAAGGATTATAAAAATAGTATCCTCTTGTTTCTTTAGGATATCCTACAAATAGGCATTTGTCAGATTTGGGTTCGAGTTTAGTTGTAATTTGTCGCTTTACATAGACTTCACAACCCCAAACCTTCATGAAAGACAGATGTGGTTTCTTTCCACTCCATATCTCATATGGTGTCTTTTCAACCTTTTTGGATGGAACGTGGTTAAGTGTATAAGCTGTTGTCAATAGGGCATGTCCCTAAAAGGAGTTTGGAAGATCCGCATGTCTCATCATGGATGGCACCATGTCTAACAAGGTTTGATTTCTTCTCTCAGATACACCATTCCATTGTGGTGTTCCGGGAGGAGTTAGTTGTGATACTATACCACATTCTTTAAGATGGTCATTAAATTCTAGGCTTAAATATTCACCACCTCAATCTGATCGAAGAGTTTTAATATTCTTACCTAATTGGTTTTGCACTTCATTCTTAAATTCTTTGAACTTTTCAAAGGATTCGGATTTGTGTTTCATTAGATACACATGTCCATATCTACTAAAATCATCAGTAAATGTTATGAAGTATTAAAAACCACCTCTAGCAGGTATGTTCAATGGTCCACACACATCAGTATGTATGAGTGCCAAAAGATCATTAGCCCTTTCACCTTTTCCTGTGAATGGGGGTTTTTGTCATCTTTACAATTAAAAAAGATCTACATGTATCATATGATTCATAATCAAAAGAATCTAAAAGTCCATCTTTGTGGATTTTGGAGATGCGTCTCTCATTTATATGGCCTAAACGACAATGCCAAAGGTAACTTGGATTCAACTCATTAGGTTTCATCCTTTTAGTATTAATGTTATAGACTGGTGTTTCAAGATCAAGGACATATAGTCCATTATACATTTGAGCACTAGCATGGAATATATCATTTAAATAAATAGAGCAACAATTGTTCTTTATTATAAATGAAAAACCAAACTTGTCCAAACAAGAAACAAAAATAATATTCCTGCTAATGGTAGGTACATAATAGCAGTTCTTTAACTGAATTATTAAACCACTAGGTAAAGTTAAATCATAAGTCCCTACAGCTAAAGCAGCAACTGTTGCTCCATTGCCAACTCGTAGGTCCACTTCACCTTTTGCCAATTCTCTACTCTCCTTTAGATCCTGCACATTGGTACAAATGTGAGAACCACATTCAGTATCTAATACCCATGATGTAGAAGTAGATAAATTAATTTCTAAAACAAAAATACCTGAAGTTATAGGAGCTACTCCTTTCTTCTTATCTTCCAGGTACTTTGGACAATTCCTCTTCCAATGTCCGGTCTTACCGCAATAGAAACAATTGCCTTCTTTTGCTATGCATCCATTAGGTTTTAAAGCAGGGGCAGTTTGTTTTGGTTTGGCAACTCCCTTGCCTTTCCACTTACCACCTTGCTTATTGGGCTTCTTGTGATGCTTATTTCCATTACTAACCATTAGAATGGATTTCCCTTTAGTCTTCAGATTTTGCTCGGCAGTTCTCAACATGCTTAGCAATTCAGGAAGAGTTTTATCCAAATCATTCATATTGAAGTTTAGGATAAACTGACTGAAACTATCCGGCAACGATTGCAGAGTGAGATCAGTTGCAAGTTCTTTCTCAAGAGGGAATCCTAACCTTTCAAGGTTTCCCACATACCCAATCATCTTGAGCACATGAGGACCTACCGGAGATCCCTCACTTAACTTGCATTGAAAAAGGGATTTTGAAACTTCGAACCTCTCATGACGGGCTTGCTCCGCATATAGAGTTTTCAAGTGTTCGATCATTTCAACAGCATTCATATTTTCATGTTGCTTTTGTAGCTCAGAATTCATGGTAGCCAACATGAGGCAAGCAGCCTCATTACCATCTTCAACATGCTTCTTGTAAGCTTCCTTTTCAACCCTATGAGCATTATTAGCAGGCTCCTCCTCAGGAACAGGTTCCTCTAAGGCATACAACTTATTATCATGCTTGAGGACAATCCCCAGATTACGATGCCAATCAAGAAAATTTGAACCATTCAATTTCTCTTTGTCAAGGATTGATCACAAAATGTTGTTTGATGTGCTTGATGACATGGTTATCTACATAAAGAAGTGAAAATATAAGTATCATTTTATTTAATTAGGTCTTTAATTAAATATGCTCCCACTATTTTACTCAAAACAAATGACCCTCATCATTTGATTCGGAAAATCCCGTTGGAAGATTTTCTAGTGGGTCAAGATCCATATTTCACTTTGTCTTAAGTCCACGGTGGGCGGATTACACAAGACTTAGTTATTTAGGTAGGAAGTCCTTCTAATTGTATCTCATACAATTCTTGAATATATAAATTGGGTGAATAACTCCTTATTCTAATTCATCTTATGAATTATTCCCAACCATTGCTTCTTAAACTCATATAATCTCATTATATTTGTTAAGTTAAGTTTGACCCTTACTTTAGAAGTTTGGATATTACAATTATCCCATCGCACCTTACCAATATAGAGTATGCACTTCGCGGTGGGCGAACCTACATAGTTCGATACTAGTCTTGATGAGTTCTAAAGCTTGGAAAGCATAAACTTAATATTCACATATTTTATTATTAAAGAGAATGCACTCGGCGGTGGGCGAACCCACATTTTCTTTATTAATCTCTTATGAGTCTCTTGAGGGATATTTAATTAGTTTGATCTCACCTGCTGGTTTAACATATTAAACGCTCTCACATGCATCAACATATATACATACAATAATATAGAACGATATGATTATGGCCTCCTAACGCAAGTGCCCTCTCAAGCCAATGAGAGAACCCTAAACTAGCCTAACGATGATTTACTTCTCCAAGCATCATCTTATGGCTGTCCTCCTTTGTTCCTCTTGTAATTCTATTATAATGTTACATCAAAGAATACTCGTTTTACATACGAGGGAGTACGATGAGAAAAGAAGTTACATCAAGAAATTCAGAGAGAGGCACGCCACGCAGGCCGTATTTAAATTCCCAAATTAAAACAAAAGAGTAAACTAAGGCCATAACCGATCATTACAAAATCATAACAATAAACACATATTTTATTATTATTATTATTATAATCAGTTTAACTCCTGTAGATAACTTAGAATTAAAATTTTGGTGAACGATTCGACCGATGCCAGCCGTGCCATAGCGCAGCCTGCCCCGCGCCATAACGCATGTCTCTCTGGTCTTTGCGCCATAGCGCAGCATACTCTGCGCCATTGCGCAGGCACGCAACCAGCCCCTTTTTGACAGCACAACTCTTGTGTTGTCGCGAATCCTAATGCAATAATTTCACGCCGTCAAAACTTATCATGACCGAAATTCAATATGATTGATTAACATGTCATTGCTTCACCATACTAATGTCGGATTCAAAAGCAAATGAACATGGATCGCTTCAATATCGAATAACCTTCATAACATGTTTTAATGAACGAAATTATGAACGGTATATCACAAACACCGCTTTGCATCACGATCACTTATATCATATACAAGTCTTGATCATTCTTGTTTGTGTAAACTTAGGACGATTAAAATATCGTTGCTTCACCATACAAAAGTCGGATTCCGAAGCCGTTTCAATGTCAATCATCCAAATCATAAATAAATAGATGGAAATTTTAATTACTCGATTTTAATCTTTATTAAGTGTTTTAATCAAATTACAACAAAGTACAGGAACTAAACAAACATCAAATCATGGATTCGTAAGTGGCTCTGATACCACTGAAGGAAAATAGAGTTGGTTTAAGCAGCGGAATTCAAAAAATTTCCTTAGTTTGATCCTTACGAATGAGCATGATATGTGTTTTCTGGTTTTTACCTCTTGAAGGGAAGAACCTTTGAATCACGAACAAGATGATCACGAGCGATGATGAAGATTATCGACGCCTCTAACTAGTCCACACGAACAGTCACCTTCAATAGAGTGCTAGCCCTTTATGTTTGAAGGCTATGCAAGAATATTGAGAGAGAGGATTATTTTAGGGTTTTCAACTGTAAAATATTCTTGTGCTATTGGTGTGTTTTGAACTATGACAAGAGGTCTCTATTTATAGATATTTCTTGTCTTATGCATCAAGACAACTCTTGTCTTGTGCACCAAGACATCTCTTATTGGGCAAAGCCCAACAAGAAACAAAGGCTAGGGCGCGCGCTCCCCATGAGTGGTAGTACTCATGTGCGCGCCCTCCCACCATAACCTATGGTGTTCTTGCTCGTTTAAATTATCGTGATACCCTTATCACATTGCACATACACCGTACCTTACGGTGTTCCTTTAATTATCTCAAGTTATGAGAAATTAACATGTGATCAAAACATAACCTTTAGTGATAATATATGCGTGTATAATTACCCCTTTGCCCTTTATGTCTATATTGAACACAAAAAATACTTGGTGTCATCTTTGTCCAGTTCAATATTGGGCCCGTGACATTTATCATGTTATACAGGATTGGCAAATTCCATCTAGGTCACTACTGTCCCTCAGCATGCTTTGTGAAGTACTCATCAACTGCCTTTATGGTTATCCTGTTACGGACAACGTTAGATCAGCAACAAAGTACTTGACTCCACATCTAGTGTACAAAGTGGTTTCAGGTCTGACGGCGGTTTACACCATTATCACCATGAGAGTAACTTATGACACTCTGCATAACTTTGCATGTAGTACTCTCACAGCGGGTCAATCCGGTATAAATATTACTCCTAATATTTCTTATACCTATGTCAAGACTTGATAACTCCTTATCCCATGATCCATGAGATGCGATCATCAGTCTATCTTCATAATAGTCTTCATGCTTTAAGGTTATCCCTTTTCACCTTAAAGCTTGACTATGGATACTTTAAGAATAGCGTCTTTAAGTTTAATGTAATCTCATGATTAAGTCACACTTAATATTAAACGGACTTTCTATTCTAGGGACTTTATTATTTTGAACGTTACAAACATAATAAAGAAAACGCCTTTGATTATTAATAAAAGAAACAATATATTATTAATAATTAATTCGATACAGGTACTAAAGTCATTGGCCTCTAGGGATTACACCAACACTGAATTACAAGGAAAATACTTTCTCCAAGTATATTGCTAAAAACATGGGTAAGGAGGGAGAAGAAGTGTCATATGAGGCCATGGGCAATGCAAGTGATGCAATCAAGGCCTCAAAGGATGGGTCGAAATTTTCTGTTGCTGGACCCATATGGCTGCTACAACTATGGCTTAATGCCACTTTTGAGACTGAGTTAGGGTTGATAGTCCCTTCTGACTATCAACAGGAAGTAGATGCAAGGGAGGTCGAAGGGCAAAGGTTGGTTAGGTTAGCCCCTCGATCCCTAGATCATGACAGCAGAAGACTTTTCATAAGGCATATGAAAATGTTCTAAAATTTTGATAAGTTCTTACCACGCCATGCCCCTTTTGTTGAGCGCAAGTATGGTGCTGCATGGTTCATTGAAGAATTTCCTACGTTTGATCCAGACAATGAAGATGAGGTCAACGAGGTTTGGAGGGCCTACTTAGAGCAAACTGTGCTATCTTGCAGAATTAGGGCCAATTCGAACCAATATGGGCTAGTTGGGTATCAGCCCAATTGCGTTGCTAGGCAATTTGGCATGTCTCAAATTAGGCCAAAGAGCTTCTTTGAGAAGGCGGATCGAATGGTGTTGGGTATAGGTATCACTGAAAAAATCTACAAAAAATACCTGAGGATGATAGACACTTATGAGTTCACCTTCAAGCCCTTCGAATTCAAGCCCTCTTTTTACTGCACTGATGGATTTAGTGCTTGGTGGCAAGACTACTATTCACGCTCCTCCATTGGCAATGCAGAGCACCTGTTGGGAATGGTGGAGAGTAGCTTCATAGTGCCAGCTCTAGGAAAGAAAATTGTTGTCTCAGGTCGAGGTAAAAATTTTACTTTCCAATTTCCTTTATTAATATAACACTTTATGCCTTTCATATTAACTAGTGGAATATTTTTTTCAGGCAAAGCTGTAAAGAAGGATGCTGGGTCTTCTCAAACTTCAGTCGAAGTAGAGAAACCCACAGGAGTGAAGATCAAAACGGAGGTCAAACCTCCTAAGCCAAAGGTACCTTAAACTTTTATTTCACATGTTTTCTAACTTCACTTTCGAATTTTTATTCTAACTTGTTTTTGTGTGTTTAAAGTGGAAAAAGGAAAAGCAGCACTGAGACTGTGTCTGCTAGTTCGAAGAAGTCGAAAGACACTGTTGTTGTGGATGTAGAGGTAAGAATTATCAATTATTTTGGCTCTTTTTCACAATAATATTTTTAGCCAAATTTTATAACATTCATAATTTTTTTTATTTTAGGATGATGATGATGAGGAAGAGGAGGAAGTTCCGCTTGTCAGAAAAAGGAAGCAACCAACTGCTTCGATCTAAGCTGGAGGTGAAGGAGGACCCACTGCTGAAGATGATAAGGCTGAAGAAGCCAAAAAGAAAAAGAAGAAGCAAGAGCCTAAAGCTCAAGAGACCCCAAAGAAAGCAAGGGGAAAAATATGAAAGAAGGAAGAAGAAGAAAAATGAGGACGAGACCTGTGGTGGCTGTGAGGGAGAAATCAGTCATTGAAAATATTAAAGTGCACAAGGCACTCAAAATCCACACCTACAGTGATAGTGGTGAGATCCCCAAACCCAAAGAAAACCCTGCACCAGAGAAGGAAATATTTGTCGAAAAGGACCAACACATTAAAGTTGCAGAAGACAAGGTTTCTGGGCCTAAGGATGATCTAAAGCCATAGGTAGAGCCATTGGTCGAAGACCAAGATGCCACAAATGAGGAACAACAAGAGAATGTGCAGAAGGATGGCACAATTTTGATGCAAAATGCCCCCAATTCTGAGCAGAAGAGTGATTCCCTCACCAACCCTGAGGTCGAAGATAAAGAGGTATATTTCAATTTATTTTCTAACTCTATTTTCTCTTCAAATCATCTATTGTTTTAATTGACCTTTCTTTTGGTGTTTGTAGGATGAATCGAAAGATGAGACTCCCCAAGAAAACAAACAGCCAATTCCTGAAGAGATGTTAAGCAAAGATAAAGCTGATGAAACCAAGAGCTCTAAGGATGATGGCACCAACAAAGCTGATGATGGGAAGGTCGACCTAGGGCACTACACTGAAGGGCCAAATGAAGGAGATGGGCCTAAAGCAAGTACTGATGGTGATGGCACTAAAGTTTTGCCAACCAAGTCCAGTATCAATTACACTCCTCCTAGCACTTCTACCAAATCTGGCCATGCTAGTTCGACCTAAGAGTCTCTGCATGATTCTGATGGTATTCCTGAAGCGGAAGGTGGTGGTCCAGATCTTGCTTCAGTCTCTTCGACCTCAAGGCTTTCTGCGAGTCTTGACGTGCAAGAAGAAGAGTTTGCCAACATGCACAAATCTGACCCTGCAGGGACTCTTCGATTGCTGCTTTCCAAAACACAGAGCCAAACCAACACTTCAAGTGAGCACACCACCAGTGATTCTTCCCCTTCCAATGCTGACATTAATTCAATGGTGCGTCAAGACTCTTTGCTTTTGCGACTCACCACTGACTTCGCCCAAAAGGACATATTAAAGCAACTCGAAGAAGAACCCACTCGTGCCCACAATCCATCATTTTTCCTAGGTTTTAGGCATAGTGGGTGACGTGGCGTTCGTAGAAGTTGAAAAGAAATTATCTGAATTTCTTTTTGATTTATTTTTTAGAAATAGACACATTCCCCTTTAAATAGTAGTGGAGAATCGAAGAAACACTTTTTTCCAACTTCCATATTCAGAGCTTCTTTTGCGATAAAAACTCCATCTTTGATTTTCTGCTAAATCAAGCTTTAATCTTCAAGAAATCAGTGATTTTAAACCGTTTATACGAATCTAAACTAGATTCCGCGTTGATTCATCACTTATTCAACCCTAAACACACAGTTTTTTACATATTTCACAAAAAACCCATTTTTACTTCTAAACCTCGCAACTGTTCATCAATGGCTTCGAACCAAGATTATTAGATACCAATTGATGGGAAGTGGAAGGATTTGATGATCCTTGAAGATGGCGAAGAAGTAGTCCCAGAACCATCTGGTAGTGAAGCTGAAAGGAAGGTTTGGACGGCTCAGCTTATGATACCCTTTTCTGTGAAGAAAGACCATTACGCCTTTTGTGGCCCTTATCCACCACACTCAGAGATTATATCGAAAGAGATGAATGATCTCTTTCCTAAATATGTAACATGTGGACCTAGGATATTCGAATCAGATCCTTACAATTTTGGGTACCTAAAAAATTCCATTAAGTTATTTCGAGCTGCCCCTTATACTGCCCATAAAGACTACATCCCTTGGTTAATTAGGGTCGAAAAGGAATACAAGGGGGTTTGGGAAAGTTATGTGATTTATCCCATGATTCAGTTTAGTCGAATCGGTCCCAAATATAAGCCTGAGCTCCTTATAGCTGCCCTTCATTTTTATGAAAAGTCCACAAACACTTTCCAGTTTAAATGTGGCATGTTAACCCCTACCCTATTGGACGTAGCTGCTATTACAGGCCTTAGGCCTAATGGAGATCATTTCGACCCCACTAAGACTGGAGACAAGGTCGAACTGAATTACAAGGAAAATACTTTCTCCAAGTATATTGCTGAAAACATGGGTAAGGAGGGAGAAGAACTGTCACATGAGGAGCATGTGGCTTTCTTAACATTATGGTTATCCCATTTTGTTTTTTGTTCAAAATCTCTGCAAGTTGCAAGGATGTTTATCCCAATGGCTCTGCAGATTCATGAAGGCAGGCTCTTTAGCCTAGGGCGCTTATTGCTGGCAAATCTATATGAGGCCATGGGCAATGCAAGTAATGCAATCAAGGCATCAAATGATGGGTCGAAATTTTCTGTTGTTGGACCCATATGGCTGCTACAACTATGGCTTAATGCCACTTTTGAGACTGAGTTAGGGTTGTTAGTCCCTTCTGACTATCAACAGGAAGTAGATGCAAGGGAGGTCGAAGGGCAAAAGTTAGTTAGGTTAGCCCGTCGATCCCTAGATCAAGACAACATAAGACTTTTCATAAGGCATATGAAAATGTTCTTAAATTTTGATAAGTTCTTACCACGCCATGCCCCTTTTGTTGAGCGCAAGTATGGTGTCGCATGGTTCATTGAATATTTTCGTGCGTTCGACCCAGACAATGAAGATGAGGTCAACGAGGTTTGGAGGGCCTACTTAGAGCAAAATGTGCTATCTTGCAGAATTGGGGCCAATTCGAACCAATATGGGCTAGTTGGGTATCAGCCCAATTGCGTTGCTAGGAAATTTGGCATGTCTCAAATTAGGCCAAAGAGCTTCTTTGAGAAGGCGGATCGAATGGTGTTGGGTACAGGTATCACTGAAAAAATCTACAAAAAATACCTGAGGATGATAGACACTTATGAGTTCACCTTCAAGCCATTCGAATTCAAGTCCTCTTTTTACTGCACTGATGGATTTAGTGCTTTGTGGCAAGAGCACCTGTTGGGAATGGTGGAGAGTGGCTTCATAGTGCCAGCTCTAGGAAAGAAAATTGTTGTCTCAGGTCGAGGTAACAATTTTACTTTCCAATTTCCTTTATTAATATAACACTTTATGCCTTTCATATTAACTAGTGGAATATTTTTTCAGGCAAAGCTGTGAAGAAGGATGCTGGGTCTTCTCAAACTTCACTTGAAGTAGAGAAACCCACAGGAGTGAAGATCAAAACGGAGGTCGAACCTCCTAAGCCAAAGGTACCTTAACCTTTTATTTCACATGTTTTCTAACTTCACTTTCGAATTTTTATTCTAACTTGTTTTTGTGTGCTCAGAGTGGAAAAAGGAAAAGCAGCACTGAGACTGTGTCTACTAGTTCGAAGAAGTCGAAAGACACTGTTGTTGTGGATGTAGAGGTAAGAATTATCAATTCTTTTGACTCTTTTTCACAATAATATTTTTAGCCAAATTTTATAACATTCATCATTTTTTTTATTTTAGGATGATGATGATGATGAGGAAGAGGAGGAAGTTCCTCTTGTCAGAAAAAGGAAGCAACCAACTGCTTCGATCTCAGCTGGAGGTGAAGGAGGACCCTCTGCTGAAGATGATAAGACTGAAGAAGCCAAAAAGAAAAAGAAGAAGCAAGAGCCTAAAGCTCAAGAGACCGCAAAAAAAAGTCAAGGGGAAAAAGATGAAAGAAGGAAGAAGAAGAAAAATGAGGAGGCAAGTCCTGTGGTGGCTGTGAGGGAGAAATCAGTCATTAAAAAGACTAAAGTGCACAAGGCACTCAAAATCCACACCTCCAGTGATAGTGGTGAGATCCCCAAACCCAAAGAAAACCCTGCACCAGAAAAGGAAATATTGGTCGAAAAGGACCAACACATTAAAGTTGCAGAAGACAAGGTTTCTGGGCCTAAGGATGATCCAAAGCCACAGCCAGAGCCATTGGTCGAAGAACAAGATGCCACAAATGAGGAACAACAAGAGAATGTGCAGAAGGATGGCACAATTTTGATACAAAATGCCCCCAATTCTGAGCAGAAGAGTGATTCCCTCACTAACCCTGAGGTCGAAGATAAAGAGGTATATTTCAATTTATTTTCTAACTCTATTTTTTCTTCAAATCATCTATTGTTTTAATTGACCTTTCTTTTGGTGTTTGTAGGATGAATCGAAAGAGGGGACTCCCCAAGAAAACAAACCACCAATTCCTGAAGAGAAGCCAAGCAAAGATAAAGCTGATGAAACCAAGAGCTCTAAGGATGATGGCACCAACAAAGTTGATGATGGGAATGTCGACCTAGGGCACTCCACTGAAGGGTCAAATGAAGGAGATGGGCCTAAAGCAAGTACTGATAGGGATGTCACTAAAGTTTTTCCAACCAAGTCAAGTATCAATTACACTCCTCCTAGCACTTCTACCAAATCTGGCCAAGCTAGTTCGACCCAAGAGTCTCTGCATGATTCTGATGGTATTCCTGAAGCTGAAGCTGGTGGTCCAGATCTTGCTTCAGTCTCTTCGACCTCAAGGCTTTCTGCGAGTCTTGGCGTGCAAGAAGAAGAGTTTTCCAACATGCACAAATCTGACCCTGCAAGGACTCTTCGACTGTTGCTTTCCAAAAGACAGAGCCAAACCAACAGTTCAAGTGAGCACACCACCAGTGATTATGCCCCTTCGAATGCTGACATTAATTCAATGGTGCGTCAAGACTTTTTGCTTTTGCGACTCACCACTGACTTCGCCCAAAAGGACATATTAAAGCAACTCGAAGAAGAACCCACTCGTGGCTACAGTCATTTGGCATTCTTGAAGAAACTGCAAAATTCTCTGACTAATGAAGCCACTTTAGGTAAAGTTATTCAACTGAGTTCGATCATTGATCAATTTGCCAAAGTTGTGCAGAAGCGGAATGAGAATGAAACGAGACTATCTACTCAACAACAGGCTCAGGCCATGTTTTGTGAGAAGGCACAGAAGGCGCAAGCTGAAGTGGATAGGTTATCTTCCCAAGCCAGTGAAGGTAATCCAGGGGTTGAGAATGGCAACAAAAACATTGCTTTTTACAAGCAACAAATTGAACAACTGGAGAACCAAATAGTGGGGTATCGGCGCAAAATCATTGAAGAAGAGGTCGAAAGGGCTCGTATTGAACAAGAAGCAAAAGCCTCGACTCAAGAGCTGATTGATGCGCAGGGCAGGGAAGGTATTCAAGCTTTCCGTTCAGCAGAAGTGGTTGCTGAGGAGATTAAGTTTTTGGAAAGTTCTAATCTTGTGGTCGAGAAGGAACTTGCAACCCTGAAGAAGATTTATTCAGAATGTACTAAGGACTTGTAGTTTACTTCTGTTTTATTTGTCTTTTCGAACAATTTTTTGGTGTTCAATCATGTCTGGATTTTATTTGTAGTTTGAACAAAGTCCCAGTTTGTGGCAACTTTTAATTTATAATTGCCATTTTGCTTTTATGTTCAAATATTATTTTGCGCTTATTTTTACTTCGAGTAAAACAGGTTTATATTTTTTTAAATACTTTCCATTTATACCCAAAGTACGTTTTTCAGGAGTTAATTCCTCAATTTCATAAGCACCATTCGAATAAACTTGAACGATTTTAAATGGTCCTTCCCAATTTGGGGACCATTTGCCTAAGAGTCTATCTTTCTTATTCAAAGGCAAAATTACTTTCCAAACTAATTCTCCAATAATAAAAGACTTAGACTTAACTTTCTTGTTGTAAGCTTTGGATACTCTCTCTTTTTGTTTTGTTAAAACTTCCAGAGAATTAAATCTTTCTTCATCTAAATCAACTAATTCATCTGACATCATCTGCCTGTTAGACTACTAGGCTACCACTTAGAAGGGGGGTTGAATAAGTGGCTTCTTTAATCAATTACAATTTAAAAAATTATTTGATTAAAAAACAATGCGCGGAAGCACCACCGGATCGGTAGTCTACTTTGCACCTTTTGACCAAAGGAAAGATAGTATAGCCTTGAACGAACTAGGAAAATTATCGGAACGCTTAATGCAAAATATCCAAATTTAATCGATTAACAAAAACAGTCCCAAGCAAGTTATATGATTCGATATTCAAATTCAATCACAATCAAGATAATCGCAATTGAACCTTTGTGCACACTTACGAACACAAAATTCCAATTGACACAAAATATAAACGAATTGCGTAAAGTAAGAATTTAAAGCGAATCGACACACAAGAGATGATTAGGAAGTTCCCCGGCTTTCGTGTCGTCCTCGCGGTCGGCCGGGCACGTCTCCCCCCAAATAACCAAACGGGTTATTTGAGAGTATTTTTGATTAAAAACAGTTTGAACACAAGTGCACAATTTACAATGAATCCAATAAACCTATATTGACTCAAAAGTAAAACTATGCAAAACCTCAATCGACGAACGATTCTTCACCCTCTGATTCCAACGATTTTACCCGTGCAACTCCTTGCAACAATCGTCCAGCTGAGTCCTTCAATTCTTCTCGATTGATCCTTCAAGATATCGAACAATCTTGAATCCCTAGCGAGCAACCAAACCTCCTTCGCAAATCAACCTGATTACGATTCTGATTCACCGCGAATCGTATCGAACGTTATCGACCAAGCGTACAACTTCTATTGGATTGATCCCATACTCAGTCTTCAATGATTGCAACTTGATGGAAGATGATGATCTTGTGAAGGATACACTTTAATCCCAATTTTTCACCCAAATTGTATCCAAAGTGTTTCTCTCAAAGCACTCTTGCTTTCTCACTGGTTCTCACTAGATTTTTCTCAGTTGTGTTACAAACAAAAAATCACACACATTGCTATTTAAAGTAAAAATAGAATGAGCAAATTTAGGCATAATTTTTCATACATGTATCGATACAAATGCTTTGACCAACGTTAAAAATGGAAATATTGACCTTTGTATCGATACAAACACGGGTGTGTATCGATACAAATATCAAGATCTTGAAATCTTGACTGATATGTATCGAAGCATGCAAGCATGATTCGATACATCATGAATTTTCTAGATTTTGAGAACATACAGATGTGTATCGATACATGCAAGCATGCTTCGATACACAGATGATGTTCTGTCTCTGAGAGACCAGTTTTGTATCGATACAGACAATGTATGTATCGATACAAAATGCACAAAATCAAACAGAAGTAATTTCAGGACATATGTATCGATACAACTATGTATGTATCGATACAAAATACCTAAAAGTCAGTTTTTCAAGGTTTAGAAAATAGTTCTTTGTTGTCAAGTCATTTGTAATGTTGCCAAAATATGTTCAATCCTATTTTCATGTGTTTTGACAATTATTAAAACATGAGGATGAACTGGTGCACTTACACTGCCAATAATGGTCTAAAGGTATTTCCATTTGCCTTTGCACTCTTGCTGATTGCAAATGTATTTCGATTGGTAAAACAGCATCATGACCATAGGTTAGTCGAAATGGGGTGGTATTAGTTGATTCCTTAGGAGACTTTCTGCAAGCCCATAACACTTGGTCTAAGGTCTTATGCCAATTTCTTGGCTTTTGGGCTATGTGTTTCTTTATTAAATTAATAATGATCTTATTGGCTGCTTTGACTTGACCATTTACTTGTGCATAATATGGTGTTGAAGTTAACAGTCTAAAGCCAATTTTTGGGCAAATTCCTGCATCTTTCGTCCAGTAAAAACTGAACCTTGGTCAGTAGTAATTGTTTCAGGAATTCCAAATCTATAGATTATATGATTTTGTTTAAAATTAATTACTGCCAATTGATCAACATTTGGTAAAGGAATGGCTTCAATCCATTTTGTGAAATAATCTATTCCAACTAAAATGTAACATTGATTCTTTGATGAAGCTGGTTTAATCTCACCAATCAACTCTATATCCCAACCCCTAAAGGGCCATGGTTTTACTATTGAATGAAGTTCACTTGCAGGCACATGCTGTATTTCTTAATGCCTTTGGCATTCTTGGCATCCTTTGGCATATTCTATGCAGTCTTTTAGCATAGAAGGCCAATATAGGCCTTGTCGAAACAAAAGCAATTTCATTTTATGTCCTGCTTGATGAGAACCATAAGTACCACTATGAACATCAGAGATTGCTATGTACGCTTCTGTTTCATTAAGGCATTTTAACAAAATTCCTTCAGAAGTCTTCTTAAAAAGATCATTTTCAAAAGTTATATAGCTTAAAGCCCTATATTTTACCTTTTGATCCACATTTCCTGTTGGATTCCTAAGATATTCCACAATAGGCTTTCTCCAATCATCATCTGAGAGATTGTCAATGGCAAAAATTTCAAATTTTTCATGGGGATTTTCAACCTCACTATTGATTTGTGGTATAGTATCTGCCCCCACAAGTTTTGGCATTGACAATTGTTCAGAAATTGGTTCTTGTAAAACCATTTTTTCTTTGATTTCGATCAATTGTGTCAACCTTTCTTTTGACATCTTATATCCTGAAGCAATTTGAGCTAAGTCATTTTCTTGTTGATTTTCTAATTGAGGTACATGTTCAATATCCACATGATCGAAACAATCTAACAAAGAACTAGCTATAACAAATTATTTTGCTAAGTGCTCCTTAACACATTTATATTCTTGTGTTAATTGTTTCAATACTAATTCAGAATCA
Organism: Trifolium repens; assembly: GCA_030408175.1. Taxonomy (NCBI): domain Eukaryota; kingdom Viridiplantae; phylum Streptophyta; class Magnoliopsida; order Fabales; family Fabaceae; genus Trifolium; species Trifolium repens. The sequence goes on along the minus strand of CP125842.1, from coordinate 38,333,984 downwards.
CCTCTTATTTTTATGTTCTTTGCCCCCAAGTCTTTTAATATTTCTAAACCTGTAATTAGGGCTTCATATTCAGCTTCATTGTTAGAGCAAAGTCCATTGATTTTATATTTGAATTTAGTTGGAACCTTGGTAGGTGAAATTATTAGGATTCCAATCCCAGTTCCATGTTTATGTTTGGATCCATCGAAATAGAGAATCCATGGTTGAATAGCCACATATTCTTGTGACATTTCGACCAAAGAATGATCAACTATGAAAGCAGCCACAATCTGACCTTTAACAGCTTTCAAAGGTTTATAAGTAAGTGAATATTCAGTTAATGCTAATGCTCATTTTCCAATTCTACTATGTAGTATAGGTTTAGTTAGCATATGCTTAATAACATCGAAATGGGAATAGACATAAACATCAACAAGCTTTATATAATGCTTAAGTTTTGTACAAGAGAAATACAAACAAAGACAAAGTTTTTCTATGGCAGTATATCTAGTTTCTGCATCATTTAGAACTCTACTAAGGTAATAAACTGCATTTTCTATGCCATTATCATCTTCCTGAGCCAACAAGCTTCCTATTGTCTTATCAGATGCAGCAATGTACAACTTCATAGCTTTATTCCTACTAGGAGGCATTAAAACTGGAGGCTTTATCAAATAATCTTTAATGTCATCAAAAGACTTATGATGCTCTTCATTCCATTTGAATGGATCATCTTTCTTGAGTCGAAGTAGTGGTGAGAAAGCTTGAGCCTTTCCACTTAGATTTGAAATGAATCTCTTCAAAAAGTTGATTTTTCCTAGCAGAGATTGAAGTTGTTTTTTGGTCGAAGGAGGCTTTGTCTCTAAGATGGCCTTTGTCTTGTTTTGGTTTATTTCAATGCCTTTTTTATGCTCCAATAAACCAAGGAAATCTCCTGCATGCACACAAAAAGCACACTTTAATGGATTCATCTTTAATCCATGTTTCCTCATTCTTTCAAAAGATTGCCTAAGATATTGCAAATGGCTATCTTCAGAAGAGGATTTAATGATGATATCATCAATATAAACTTGCATGAATGTATCTATAAAATCATGAAACATAGAATTTATGGCCCTTTGATAAGTGTGTTGGTGTAAGCCCTAGAGGCCAATAACTTTAGTACTTGTATCGAATAAATTATTAATAAATATATTGTTTCTTTATTAATAATAAGGCATCTTTCTTTATTATGTTTGTACGTCCAAAATAATGAAGTCCCTAGAATAGAAAGTCTGTTTAATATTAAGTGTGACTTAATCATGAGATTACATTAAACATAAAGACGCTATTCTTAAAGTATCCGTAGTCGAGCTTTATCATGAATTGGGATAATGATAAAGCATAGAGACTATTATGAAGATAGACTGATGATCGCATCTCATGGATCATAGGATAAGGAGTTATCAAGTCTTGACATAGGTATAAGAAATATTAGGAGTAATATTTATACCGGATTGACCCGCTATGAGAGTACTACATGCAATGTTATGCCAAGTATCATAAGTTACTCTCATGGTGATAATGGTGTAAGCCGCCCTTAGACCTGAAACCACTATGTACCCTAGATGTGGAGTCAAGTGCTTTGTTACTGATCTAACGTTGTCCGTAACAGGATGACCATAAAGGCAGTTAATGGGTACTTCACAAAGCATGCTGAGGGACAGTAGTGTCCTAGATGGAATTTGCCAATCCTGCATAACAGGATAAATGTCATGGGCCCAATATTGAACTGGACAAAGATGACACCAAGTATGCTTTGTGTTCAATATAGACATAAGGGGCAAAGGGGTAATTGTACACAATGATATTATCACTAGAGGTTGTGTTTTAGATCACATGTAAATTTCTCATACGTTGGGTAGCAATGATGTGTTGCTAGATACCGCTCATTGTTTATTATATTAAATAGAGGATTTAATATAATTGCCAACGTTATGGAAACCTACAAGGGTCACACACATAAGAACATTATAATGTGAGATTGGAACACCGTAAGGTACGGTGCACCTCAGAGAAATAAGGAAGTATGATAAGGGTATCATGGTAATTAAATAAGCGTATCATAATTTGTTATGAAAAAGAAAGCACTCATGTGTACATGACACATGGGGGTGCGTTTCTTAAAAGATTTATTTTTATTAAAAGGTTTAGTAAAATTGTGGCCCAAAGACAAATAGTTTGTCTTGGTGCACAAGACAAGTGGTTCTATAAATAGAACCCTTGTGATTGAGAAAAACACACCTAAGTGATTTCTTGAGAAACAGAAAACACTAATCCTTATTTCTCGCCTCCACTCACAAAAGACCTTCATCCTCTTGAGCTAGCACTCTCTTGAAGGTTCTTGTTCGTGTGGACTAGCTAGAGGCGTTACACCTTTAACGCTCGTGATCAAAATCGGTGGTGACTTTGTTCGTGACGATTCGAGGTTCTTGTTCGTGGCCTTGCTCGTGATTCAAAGCGCTAATCACTCACCGTTCGTGAAAAGAAAAGGGATTTTCTACAAGAGGTAAAAATCCTAAACACAAACTCATGCTCATTCGTAAGGATCTCTAAAGGAAATTTTTTTAAATTCCGCTGCTTTATTGTTACTATTTTCCTTCAGTGGTATCAGAGCCACTTACGAATCCATGAGATTGATGTTTGTTTAAATTCATGAATTCAGTTTTAATATGATTAAAAACAGTTAATAAAGGATTAAAATTGAGCAATTAAAATTTGGCATCTATTTGTATGAAAATTGATGGTTAACATTGAAACGGCTTCGGAATCCGACAATTGATAGTTTTAATATGTTAATTATCATAGGTTTATACAAATAAGAATTATCAATACTTATATGTGATATAAGTGATCGTAATGCAAAACGGTGTATTCGATACATTGTTTATAATTTCGTTCAATAAAACAAATTATGAAAGATATTTGATATTGTATTGATTCATGATCATTTGCTTTGGAATCCGACATTAGTATGGTGAAGCAATGACATGTTAATCAATCGTATCGAATTTCGGTCATAAAAGGTTTTGACGGCACGAAATTCTGCATTAGGATTCGCGAAAAACTAGGTTTTTCGCACGGGCCTGCGCGGGGCGCAGGGCATCTGCGCGGGGCGCAGATGGCAGAACCAAAATTGGCTCTCTGCTGTGTACCTGCGCGGGGCGCAGATCGCAGCTCCAATTTTGACCGTTCGCCAAAATTTTAATTTTAATTAATCCACTCGACCCGAATTGATAATAATAATAAATATGTTTATTTGTTATGTTTTGTGATGATTGATTATGGCCTTAGTTTACTCTTTTGTTTTTATTTGGATTTTAAAATACGGCCTGCGTGTCGTGCCTCTCTCTAAAATTCTTGATGTAATTTCTCTTCTCATCTTACTCCCTCGTATGTAAAACGAGTATTCTTTGATGTAATAATAGAATTACAATAGGAACAAAGGAGGACAGCCATGAAGATGATACTTGGAGAAGTAGATCATCGTTAGGCTAGTTTAGGGTTCTCTCATTGGCTTGAGAGAACACTTGCATTAGGAGGCCATAATCATATTATTTGTTATTATTGTTTTATATGTATGTTGATGCATGTGAGAGCGTTTAATATGTTAAACAAGCCGGTGAGATCAAATTAATTAAAATCCCTCAAGAGACACATAAGAGATTAATAAAGAAAATGTGGGTTCGCCCACCGCGGAGTGCATTTTGTTTATTAATAAAGTATGTGAATATTAAGTTTACGCTTTCCAAGCTTTAGAACTCATCAAGACTAGTATCGAGCTATGTAGGTTCGCCCACCGCGAAGTGCATACTCTATATTGGTATGGTGCGATAGGATAATTGTAATATCCAACTTCTAAAGTAAGGGTCAAACTTAACTTAACAAATATAATGAGATTATATAAGTTTAAGAAGCAATGATTGGGAATAATTCATAAGATGAATTCGAATAAGGAGTTATTCACCCAATTGATATATTCAAGAGTTGTATGAGATACAATTGGAAGGAGTTCCTACCTAAATAAACTGAGTCTTGTGTAATCCGCCCACCGCGGACTTAAGACAAAGTGAAATGTGGATCTTGACCCACTAGAAAATCTTCCAACGGGATTTTTCGAATCAAGTGATGAGGGTCATTTGGTTTGAGTAAAATAGTGGGAGCGTATTTAATTAAAGTCCTAATTAAATAAAATGATACTTATATTTTCACTGCTTTATGTAGATAACCATGTCATCAAACACATCAAACAACATTTTGCGATCAATCCTTGACAAAGAAAAGTTGAATGGTTCAAATTTTCTTGATTGGCACCGAAATCTGAGGATTGTCCTCAAACATGATAATAAGCTGTATGCATTAGAGGAACCTGTTCCTGAAAATGAGCCAGCTAATAATGCTCCAAGGGCTGAAAAGGATGCTTACAAAAAGCATGTTGATGATGCTAATGAGGTTGCATGCTGTCATACCCCAATTTTTGACCTAAGATCCCGTCTCATTTGCATTTGTCATATCTTTTTGTCCGGAATATTTTTTATACTCTTTCAAACGAAAATTCGGCAGAGAGGTATTTTAAAATACCTCGTTTTGTGTTCTTTTTTATTTTTAGTTTTTTTTATTATTATTATTAGTTTTTTATTATCATTATTATTGTTTAATTTTTTATATAATATATAAGTAGAAATAGAAGGCAGTCCGCCTCCCCTTTTTTTCTTCCACTCTAACCTTTTTTTTATTATTATTTTTATTTTATTTATATTATTAATTATTATTTCATTCCTTTTTTTATTATTATTTTATCTTTTTCCTGGACCAAGAACTAGAAGGTTCAGAACAGTCAGTGAACAGAGGTAGCCCCTCCTCCTTTTCCTTAATCAATGGCTTTTGCAAAAGAAAATCTTGATCAGATCAATTCTTGAAATCTGATAACAAAATCCAGTTTTTGCTTTAATCCAAAGGGTAATCAAACCCTATTTTTGCTTATAAATCAGAAGCAAAAAAAAATCAGAAGGGGAGAATACAGCCGCTGCCAACAACAAGTTTGAAACCCTAAAATTTCCAATCTCCAAAAAACCTTAGTCACAATATCTCAGTATTCACAAAACCAAACAAACAACAAATCCATAACCACAGTAATCACAGAACCAACATCACACCAACAAATTCACGAACTCAGAACCATAACCAACAGAAACACACACCACGGTATACACACACAACATCACAGTCCACAAATCCGAACCCATAACAACAACACCAACACAGAGAACGAAAAAGAAAGGAAAGAAGAAGAAGAGATCGAAACAGAAGCGAAACAGAGGAGAGAAGAGAGATTTTTCTTCAACGTTTTTTTCTTCCGATCCGGTTGATTGGTAAGGTTTCTCGAATTTTTGAGCGCATATTCGTATTCAGTGCGAAAAACCGAGTGGGATAGGTGTGAAAAGTTTTGGTTTTGGTTGGGGTTAGGGCTCCGGCGCGGTGGCGCCGCCGTCTGGCCTGGCGGCCACCGGCCGGAGATTGATCGGCGCCGGCGAGGAGATAGGTTAGAGAGAGAACAGAGAAGAGATGAATGGTTAGAGAGAGAAGAGAATGTAAAAAATGAATTATAAATCCGTCCAAAAACATATATATACTCCCCCTGTTTCTCACTGTGCCCCCCAAACTTCTTTGCGCACCCCCGGTCTGGGTTAGCTTAAGTATTTTCGATGCTGTTCCTTGTCACAAGCGCGCCAGTAGCTCAGTTGGCTAAGTCGCGCGCCCTGTACGGAGAGGGAACGGGTTCGACCCTCCCTGGTTCCATTTTTACCATTTTTTTTCTTTTTTTTTTCTGCTTTGGTTTAGATCTTGGGCTCTAGGCCCAGATTTACTAATTGCACTCCCTTATTTTTTCTGTCTGCACCCCATACTTATTTAATTTTGTTTATTTATTTATTTATTCCACTTTATTTAATGTTGCTATATGCCATGTTTAAGTACCAAAAAATATGCTATGTCATTTATCTTGTTTATTATTGTTCAAATATTAAAAATGCAAAAATATATATTGTGTGATTTATTTTGTTTAAAGTCCAAAGGAAAGGGGAATTTTTTCGTTAACCTCGCGTTACGATTATTTTTGCGCATTTTGCTTGTTCACTATTTTGGACCTTGAAATAAAATCATTTTTAAAAAAATAATAAAGAATGAAAAAGGAGTGGTCTGCAGTATCGCTTTGCGCTCCCCAGTTATTTCGGACACCTGCTGGATTGCTTGTCGTTCGAATAACTGTCATTCAAATAATAAAATAACAAAACAAAAATATTCATATATCAAAAATCTTTTCAAAAAGAAACCTTTTTCTAATAAACCTCGACTTTCGTCGAGAGACCTTTTTTTTTTTTCAAACTTCTTTTTCAATAAATGCTTTAACACACTTAAGCATATTTAAACCTTTTCAAAAACAACTAAAAAACAACAAAAACAAATTTAAATAATTTTGCCACTTGGCTTTTCAATTTAAAACATTTTCTCAAAGATTAGACGTGATTCATCTCTAGTCGAGAATTTCAATATTCCCCATAACATATGGCAAGAAAAGAAAGTTAAACTTTTCAGTATGTTTGTGGCGGATAAAAGGAGTTTAAACTTAAGATGACGACTCGTCTATTCTCCTAAAATCAATCAATCAACTTTACAATTTTTACCCCGAACTACGGGATTTTGATCCTTAACAGGTACGTAGTGCAAAAGACCCTCGTGTCTTCCCAAATCAAAATTAATAAAACTTTTTCTTTTTTTTTTTGTTATTCAAAATTAAATAAAAAAACATATTCTTCTCTCATCTCCCAAATCATTTTTTAAGCAATTTTACAAGCAAATCTTTTTAGCACAAAAATACATATTTACAAGAGGTTCCCGTAGAGTACTACGGATACTTAGGGTGCTAATACCTTCCCTTTGTATAACTAACCCCCGAACCTTTAATCTCTTAAAATTAATTTTGGGTTTATTCAATCTTTTCCCCTTCCCTTGGATAAATTAAAGTTCGGTGGTGAATCATTAATTTTTGCGAACCAAATCTAACCAATAGCTTGGCGTCCGAAAATCACCGCGACAGAAATGGCGACTTCACTGGGGACTCCCCAAGAGGGTTGAGCCTAACTTGTATGTATGTTATTTTGTGCTATTATTTTGCTTGTATATTTTATATTGTTTTATGTGCTTATCTGGTTGGGTTTAATGTTTATGAGAGAAAAGTCCTCTACCCGGACTTGAGCAAACACCTAAGTTAAGTTAGTGGTTGAGTGTTGGCCTTCTTGGTGGATACCTCGTAGGGTTGACATGAAAACCACGCCTAGAGTAGATCCTCTTGAAAATGTTATTGTCTCGTGAGTATTTGCGATGGCGATAATGTTGTCTCGTTGGATCCGTGACTCTAGGGACCTTTTTAAACCAGTCTAGAACCCTAGTTGGTGGTTAAGCGTTGACCTTCTTGGTGGATATCTCGTAGGGTCGACGTGAAGGCCTCGCGTAAAAGAGATCCTTTTGAAGTGTTGCGGTCTTGTGAGGATTTGCAATGGACGTGATACTTCCAAATAAGATCAATGATTTTAGGAACCGTTATAAAGCCTAGAATCTACATGTGAGGGGTGGTGGTTCGAACACTTTTAAAGTTAGCACCATGAAACTATTACGAACCATATTCATGCATAATCATGCATTCATGCATTGATGAAAATATTTTTTCATTAATTTCCAAAGGATTTAGAGGGATGACATTTTAAACATCCTCCATTTTGTCAAATTCATTTTGAAAAAAACTACCTTAAAGTCCTTTGGAAAATAAAAACTTTCTTTTACACAAAGCATCATGCATCATCTTACATTCATGGTCTCGAGAGTTTGAGTCTTACACTTTGCTACTTCTCAAAAGGTAAACCTGTTTCAAAGTGGCCCACCGACCTCGTCCAAAGCCAACTCGCAAGTACGACACTCGTGCAAATCGAAGAAAGAAAATGGACATGGTAGAGCAAGAGAATGTCGAGCTTCGTGAAGAAGTAGCAACACTTCGGGCAGAGATGGAAAGGATGAGTACCCAAATGGCTTCGTTGGTGGTTGCGCAGAATCAACCACCACCTCTCAGTACTCCTCAAGCAACTGTCATTTCTGAAATTGGCGCCACTCCAGTTTCAGCATTACCCGTCAGTGATCCACAACATACTATGCCAGAAGGGTATCCATGGGGCATGCCCCTTAATGTCATGGAAGGGTTTCACTTCCCTACTTCTGGGTTTCCAACTTCTCTTGTTCAACATGCAAATGCCAGTCCCCAACCTGTGATGACTTTTCCTCAAGTCACTGTGCCGGTTCCCCCGTTAACAACGACTTTCCCAACTTCTATAGTGCACACTGCTCCGGTCCATCATGAAGAGCCGACCGAGAATGTAGGGGCATGTGTCCGTATGGATGATTTCCAAGCTCAATTTGACAAGATGCAACTTGAGATCAAAACTCTTCGTGGGAAGGACTTGTTTGGCAAAGATGCCCACGACCTCTGCTTAGTGCCAAATGTCAAAATCCCGCCTAAATTTAAGGTCCCCGAGTTTGAGAAATACAAAGGGAATTCTTGTCCTCAAAGTCATTTGGTGATATATGCTAGGAAGATGTCCACTCAAACCGATAACCATCCGCTGCTCATCCACTACTTCCAAGACAGTTTGACCGGTGCCGCTCTGAAGTGGTACATGGGTTTGGATAGCGCAAACATTCGAACTTTCAATGACTTGGGCGAAGCCTTTATCCGCCAATACAAGTACAATTTAGACATGGCGCCCGACCGAGATCAGCTCCGAGCCATGGCTCAGAAGGACAAAGAATCATTTAAGGAGTATGCTCAAAGGTGGAGAGAGATTGCTGCTCAGATCAGCCCACCTCTAGAAGAAAAAGAGATGACCAAAATCTTCTTAAAGACTCTCGGTTCATTCTACTATGAGCGGATGATTGCGAGCGCCCCTAATGATTTTACTGAGATGGTGAACATGGGCATGCGACTTGAAGAGGGGGTCCGAGAGGGACGTCTAGTCAAAGAAAGTGGTTCGTCCAACATTCATACAAAAAAGTTTGAAGGCAGTTTTTCGAAGAAAAAGGAACAAGAAGTCAGTATGGTGGCCCAAGGGAGGCCAAGAAGAGGTAATTATCAACATCATGTATCTGCTGTCACACCTGCCGTCAATAACCAGAGTCGCAGCCAAAGGTCTCAGTTTGACCCAATCCCAATGTCTTATGCAGAGCTGCTTCCTACTTTGATTGAGAAAAATCTTGTTCAAACTAGAGCACCTCCTCCAGTGCCTGCAAAATTGCCATGGTGGTATAAACCTGACCTCTCATGTGTTTTTCATCAAGGGGCACCCGGCCATGACGTTGAACGTTGTTTGGTTCTGAAATCTGAAGTTCAAAGATTGATTAAGGACAACATCCTTTCCTTCAAGGATCAAGACCCAAATGCTTAAGTTGTCAAACCGTGAGATAAGAGGCATCTCCTAAAGTCGGTGAATCTACAAGGAAGCTCATCCCTAGGATCACTAGACCTTTCATTTCAATTTGTAATTTCTTTTTGCCAAGTATTTGTTTGCTTTTAAAGTTGTACTTTTTAATTAGTATTTCTAATAAAATGAGCATGCATGTTTTCATAATTCATCCATTCGTATTCACTCTTTTCTTGTGCCATCACACAAATGGCAATTCTTTTCCATTTCAGTTTTCATGTTAATGAACTTGAGGGGAGAATGATGTAAATAAAATAAACTGAATTTGCTGATATATGCTTTTAATAGTAAGACTTGGCTGATGATGTAAGGCATTGTTTCATCTTCCCAAACACTGGAGATATAAGGAGATAATCTGTAGTCAACCCCTTCGAGCCTGAAGTTGGTGTTCTTTCTACTTTTTCACAACAACCCTTAATCTCAACCCGGGGCAAGGGTAGTCTTTCAATTAATTCAATAATACAAGAGAATCAAACCATCTGAAATGGAAAAGGTCGTGAGAGGGCAAAACTCACCATAATCCGTGGCAATCACAATCCTCTTTAAAAAAAAAAGAAAGAAACAAGCCCGCTAAGTAAAACGACTTAGGCAAAAATTAGGGCATCCCGATGGGTCATCAAATTCAATAGAATTGGTCCATGCAAAAATGAGGGATCAAAAGCAAGAAAAAGGAAAACAAGCTCATAAATGAAAAGTGATTGCCACATCAAGAACCTCATCATAACTTTGACCGAAGCGTCGACCTTAGTCATCATCGCAAAAATTCTCTTGTCAACCAAAGTATGCATGACAAATTAATTGAATTTAGGAATGAAGGACATCAAAGAAGAATGGGCGGGTTAAAACAAAACTTTGAGCCTAATAATTTTTTTCAAAACCGTGTGCCAAACCACGTTATAACCCTCAAAAGACCTAATTGAAGCTAGATTAACTAAGAAAGTATATTCAGCAAAATTATTTTTCAACTGACTCCACCTATTTGTTGAGTTACTATACATTCCACATGTGTTGTCCATAAAATTTTTCTGATTTTTAAACTTGCATGTGCATTGCATCGTAAGCACTTTTCAAAAAAATACAATTTTGTTTGCAAATATATACTTGGCATAAGGAAATTCGGGTGATGGTCTGATCAACGTCGAACCGACTCCAGCGCTCCTAACTCGGGGCAAGTTACCTCAAGATCCTGCCAATCAGGGGCAAGTCCTCACATCTAGGGGCATACCCTTCAAGGATTCAAGTCAGTGATTAAAAGCTTCCTCTCTCGGTGGATGTTGCCGCAGTCAAGAGAAGCAATGCCTAAAGAAAAAGAAAAGCAAAAAATAGCTCGCTAAGTCGAAAACCTAAGAAGGCGGCTTATGCAATAGAGAGCGTCCCGGTGGACTGAAAACCCGAAAGGGCGGTCCAGGCAAAAATTAGGGACATAAAAAAAAAAAACACTCCCGGTGGACTGAAAACTCAAAAGGGCGGCCCAGACAAAAATTAGGGACATAAAAAAAAAAAAATACACTCCCGGTGGACTGAAAACTCGAAAGAGCAGTCCAGGCAAAAGTTAGGGAATTTCGCCAAAAAAAAAAAAAAAAAAAAGCAAAACGGCAAGATGACTGCTCCACACCAATGGAAGAATACTCTTGTTTGGTTCACAAATGGCATCTTCTTATCTACAAATGGGACTTTAGGCCTATTATCTCCAGCTGAACTGCGATTCAGATTTTTGATCGATGTTGGGTCTTGTTCCCAGGAAGTTTGTTCTTCCCAGAAAAGGTTAAACCTTATAGCCGAATTTTGCTCCGTCAGTGGCTTTTGCTATATCTCCAGTGATATCTACACCCTGTTGAGATTTGCCGAGTATTTGGACATACTGCAATGTTGGTTTACCTCCAGTTTCAATCGTCCTGTCAGTTTTGTCAGCATACATAGTGCATACATGACATTCATACATGCATAATATACACACTTGCATAATTCATGCATGATTGCATTTCCTAATGTCTGTTAATTCAATTATTTTGGTTGTGTTTGTCCCCGAGATTAAAAGTTGGGCGTGTCATTCTCTCAAGTAGATTGTCGGCCATAAGCAGAAAGTGCATATCCTTTCTAAAAATTCCCCACCGAGCTCATCCTCGTGGAAGAAGGTTGCTTCAGTTGTTTCCCTTTCCGAATATAAAGGATAGGAAGATCCTCAGTCGAGTTCTTTCCTCATTGGGTATAGAGTCTTGTTTGACTATTTCTCTCCAGTTCATTCCTAGATCGAGTTCCAACCCCAAAGCAGCAAGTGGCAGTCCCGTTATATGGATAGCTTGCATAAATGTCAAATATATCTTCAATTTTCTCCAATGGCGTCATCCCCATTGTACTTGGTCAAAGGATGTAACCCAAAATTTTTACAGACATTTTCTCATTGTAAGAAATTTGTATTTACAATCTAACCTACCCATGTCTCTTTTGAAGTTCCCGGTAGAGTTATTGATATTCTTATATTACCTTGACACGCTATCATTTGTATGGTAGTAGGTAGTATCCGATCATTGTCTTGACATGCTATCACTCTGTTGGATAGTAGACAATGTCTCGTCTTTTTATATTACCTTGACATTCTATCATTTGTATGATAGTAGGTAGTATTCGGTCATTATCTTGACATGCTATCATTTTTGGATAGTAGATAATGTTCCATATTCTTATATTACCTTGGCACGCTATCATTTGTATGGTAGTAGGTAGTATCCGGTCATTGTCTTGACATGCTATCACTTTGTTAGATAGTAGACAATGTCTCGTCTTTTTATATTACCTTGACATTCTATCATTTGTATGGTAGTAGGTAGTATTCAATCATTATCTTGACACGCTATCATCTTGTTGGATAGTAGATAATGTTCCATATTTTCAATATTGCCTTGACATTCTATCATTTGTATGGTAGTAGGTAGTATTCGGTCATTATCTTGACACACTATCATCTTGTTGGATAGTAGATAATGTTCCAAATTTTTATATTGCCTTGACATGCTATCATTTGTATGGTAGTAGGTAGTATCCAGTCATTGTCTTGACACGCTATCATATCGTTAGATAGTAGACAATGTCTCATATTTTCAATATTGCCTTGACATTCTATCATTTGTATGGTAGTAGGCAGTATTCGGTCATTATCTTGACACACTATCATCTTGTTGGATAGTAGATAATGTTCCAAATTTTTATATTGCCTTGACATGCTATCATTCGTATGATAGTAGGTAATATCTGGTCATTATCTTGACATGCTATCATCTTATTGGATAGTAGATAATGTTCCATATTTTCATATTGCCTTGACATGCTATCATTTGTATGATAGTAGGTGATATTTGTGTCGTTATCTTGACAAGCTATCACTTTGTGGATAGTAGATAATGTCTCATCTTTTCATATTGTCTTGACATGTTATCACTTGCATGATAGTAGACAATCTTTTCCCCAGTGAAACTACATTGCTTCACCATTGGAGTTGGATCTTTTTCCTCTCCCTTTCATTGTTTTTTCTCCCCCAGTCGGGTCACTTTTGTTGTTCCCATGTGAACGTCCTTGTTTCCCCAATAAAAAAATTGTCTCTTGTGATTCCACTTTCCCACAAGATTCAGAGTCTTGCATTTGCATTAGCATCATAAGCATCTCGACATCTTAGGTCCAAAATTGGGTATTCTGTATTTAAGTCTCTTCATCCCGTCGAGACAAAGATTTCATCTTCATCTCTCCGGATGAAGAAACTTAAATAGGGACATCTGTCATACCCCAATTTTTGACCTAAGATCCCGTCTCATTTGCATTTGTCATATCTTTTTGTCCGGAATATTTTTTATACTCTTTCAAACGAAAATTCGGCAGAGGTATTTTAAAATACCTCGTTTTGTGTTCTTTTTTATTTTTAGTTTTTTTTATTATTATTATTAGTTTTTTATTATCATTATTATTGTTTAATTTTTTATATAATATATAAGTAGAAATAGAAGGCAGTCCGCCTCCCCTTTTTTTCTTCCACTCTAACCTTTTTTTTATTATTATTTTTATTTTATTTATATTATTACTTATTATTTCATTCTTTTTTTTATTATTATTTTATCTTTTTCCTGGACCAAGAACCAGAAGGTTCAGAACAGTCAGTGAACAGAGGTAGCCCCTCCTCCTTTTCCTTAATCAATGGCTTTTGAAAAAGAAAATCTTGATCAGATCAATTCTTGAAATCTGATAACAAAATCCAGTTTTTGCTTTAATCCAAAGGGTAATCAAACCCTATTTTTGCTTATAAATCAGAAGCAAAAAAAAATCAGAAGGGGAGAATACAGCCGCTGCCAACAACAAGTTTGAAACCCTAAAATTTCCAATCTCCAAAAAACCTTAGAGTCACAATATCTCAGTATTCACAAAACCAAACAAACAACAAATCCATAACCACAGTAATCACAGAACCAACATCACACCAACAAATTCACAAACTCAGAACCATAACCAACACAAACACACACAACGGTATACACACACAACATCACAGTCCACAAATCCGAACCCATAACAACAACACCAACACAGAGAACGAAAAAGAAAGGAAAGAAGAAGAAGAGATCGAAACAGAAGCGAAACAGAGGAGAGAAGAGAGATTTTTCTTCAACGTTTTTTTCTTCCGATCCGGTTGATTGGTAAGGTTTCTCGAATTTTTGAGCGCATATTCGTATTCAGTGCGAAAAACCGAGTGGGATAGGTGTGAAAAGTTTTGGTTTTGGTTGGGGTTAGGGCTCCGGCGCGGTGGCGCCGCCGTCTGGCCTGGCGGCCACCGGCCGGAGATTGATCGGCGCCGGCGAGGAGATAGGTTAGAGAGAGAACAGAGAAGAGATGAATGGTTAGAGAGAGAAGAGAATGTAAAAAATGAATTATAAATCCGTCCAAAAACATATATATACTCCCCCTGTTTCTCACTGTGCCCCCCAAACTTCTTTGCGCACCCCCCGGTCTGGGTTAGCTTAAGTATTTTCGATGCTGTTCCTTGTCACAAGCGCGCCAGTAGCTCAGTTGGCTAAGTCGCGCGCCCTGTACGGAGAGGAAACGGGTTCGACCCTCCCTGGTTCCATTTTTACCATTTTTTTTCTTTTTTTTTTCTGCTTTGGTTTAGATCTTGGGCTCTAGGCCCAGGTTTACTAATTGCACTCCCTTATTTTTTCTGTCTGCACCCCATACTTATTTAATTTTGTTTATTTATTTATTCCACTTTATTTAATGTTGCTATATGCCATGTTTAAGTACCAAAAAATATGCTATGTCATTTATCTTGTTTATTATTGTTCAAATATTAAAAATGCAAAAATATATATTGTGTGATTTATTTTGTTTAAAGTCTAAAGGAAAGGGGAATTTTTTCGTTAACCTCACGTTACGATTATTTTTGCGCATTTTGCTTGTTCACTATTTTGGACCTTGAAATAAAATCATTTTTAAAAAAATAATAAAGAATGAAAAAGGAGTGGTCTGCAGTATCGCTTTGCGCTCCCCAGTTATTTCGGACACCTGCTGGATTGCTTGTCGTTCGAATAACTGTCATTCAAATAATAAAATAACAAAACAAAAATATTCATATATCAAAAATCTTTTCAAAAAGAAACCTTTTTCTAATAAACCTCGACTTTCGTCGAGAGACCTTTTTTTTTTTTCAAACTTCTTTTTCAATAAATGCTTTAACACACTTAAGCATATTTAAACCTTTTCAAAAACAACTAAAAAACAACAAAAACAAATTTAAATAATTTTGCCACTTGGCTTTTCAATTTAAAACATTTTCTCAAAGATTAGACGTGATTCATCTCTAGTCGAGAATTTCAATATTCCCCATAACATATGGCAAGAAAAGAAAGTTAAACTTTTCAGTATGTTTGTGGCGGATAAAAGGAGTTTAAACTTAAGATGACGACTCGTCTCTTCTCCTAAAATCAATCAATCAACTTTACAATTTTTATCCCGAACTACGGGATTTTGATCCTTAACAGGTACGTAGTGCAAAAGACCCTCGTGTCTTCCCAAATCAAAATTAATAAAACTTTTTCTTTTTTTTTGTTATTCAAAATTAAATAAAAAAACATATTCTTCTCTCATCTCCCAAATCATTTTTTAAGCAATTTTACAAGCAAATCTTTTTAGCACAAAAATACATATTTACAAGAGGTTCCCGTAGAGTACTACGGATACTTAGGGTGCTAATACCTTCCCTTTGTATAACTAACCCCCGAACCTTTAATCTCTTAAAATTAATTTTGGGTTTATTCGATTTTTTTCCCCTCCCTTGGATAAATTAAAGTTCGATGGTGAATCATTAATTTTTGCGAACCAAATCTAACCAATAGCTTGGCGTCCGAAAATCACCGCGACACATGCCTCATGTTGGCTACCATGAATTCTGAGCTTCAGAAGCAACATGAAAACATGAATGCTGTTGAAATGATCGAACACTTGAAAACTCTATATGCGGAGCAAGCCCGTCATGAGAGGTTCGAAGTTTCAAAATCCCTTTTTCAATGCAAGTTAAGTGAGGGATCTCCGGTAGGTCCTCATGTGCTCAAGATGATTGGGTATGTGGGAAACCTTGAAAGGCTAGGATTCCATCTTGAGAAAGAACTTGCAACTGATCTCATTCTGCAATCGTTGCCGGATAGTTTCAATCAGTTTATCCTAAACTTCAATATGAATAATTTGGATAAGACTCTTCCTGAATTGCTAAGCATGTTAAGAACTGCCGAGCAAAATCTGAAGTCTAAAGGGAAATCCATTCTAATGGTTAGTAATGGAAATAAGCATCACAAAAAGCCCAAAAAGCAAGGTGGTAAATGGAAAGGCAAGGGAGTTGCCAAACCAAAAGAAACTCCCCCTGCTTTAAAGCCTAGTGGGAGCATAGCAAAAGAAGGCAATTGTTTCTATTGCGGTAAGACCGGACATTGGAAAAGGAATTGCCCAAAGTACCTGGAAGATAAGAAGAAAGGAGTAGCTCCTACAACTTCAGGTATTTTTGTTATAGAAATTAATTTATCTACTTCTACATCATGGGTATTAGATACTGGATGTGGTTCTCACATTTGTACTAATGTGCAGGAACTAAAGGAGAGTAGAGAATTGGCGAAAGGTGAAGTGGACCTACGAGTTGGGAATGGAGCAAGAGTTGCTGCTTTAGCCGTAGGGACTTATAATTTAACTTTACCTAGTGGTTTAATAATTCAGTTAAAGAACTGCTATTATGTACCTGCCATTAGCAGGAATATTATTTCCGTTTCTTGTTTGGACAAGTTTGGTTTTACATTTACAATAAAGAACAATTGTTGCTCTATTTATTTAAATGGTATATTCTATGCTAATGCTCAAATGTATAATGGACTCTATGTCCTTGATCTTGAAACGCCAACCTATAACATTAATACTAAAAGGATGAAACCTAATGAGTTGAATCCAAGTTACCTTTGGCACTGTCGTTTAGGCCATATAAATGAGAGACGCATCTCCAAACTCCATAAAGATGGACTTTTGGACTCTTTTGATTATGAATCATATGATACATGTAGATCTTGTTTAATTGGAAAGATGACAAAAGCCCCATTCAAAGGAAAAGGTGAAAGGGCTAATGATCTTTTGGCACTCATACATACTGATGTATGTGGACCATTGAACATACCTGCTAGAGGTGGTTTTACGTACTTCATAACATTTACTGATGACTTTAGTAGATATGGATATGTGTATCTAATGAAACACAAATCCGAATCCTTTGAAAAGTTCAAAGAATTCAAAAATGAAGTGCAAAACCAATTAGGCAAGAATATTAAAACTCTTCGATCAGATCGAGGTGGTGAATATTTAAGCCTAGAATTCTTTGACCATCTTAAAGAATGTGGTATAGTGTCACAACTAACTCCTCCCGGAACACCACAATGGAATGGTGTATCTGAGAGAAGAAATCGAACCTTGTTAGACATGGTACGATCCATGATGAGTCATGCAGATCTTCCAAACTCCTTTTGGGGACATGCCCTATTGACAGCAGCTTATACACTTAACCACGTTCCATCCAAAAAGGTTGAAAAGACACCATATGAGATATGGAGTGGAAAGAAACCACATCTGTCTTTCATGAAGGTTTGGGGTTGTGAAGTCTATGTAAAGCGACTAATAACAACTAAACTTGAACCCAAATCTGACAAATGCCTATTTGTAGGATATCCTAAAGAAACAAGAGGATACTACTTTTATAATCCTTCAGAGGGCAAAGTGTTTGTTGCTCGAACTGGTGTCTTCTTGGAAAAAGAATTTATTTCCAAAGGAATCAGTGGGAGGAGTGTGGAACTTGAAGAAATTCAAGAACCACCAATTATTGGGCAAACTATGGAGGAACATGAGCAGCAACCACAAGATGTTGAGGAAGAACAACCTGCTCAAGTAGAACAAGTCCAGCGTAGGTCAAACAGGATACGTCACGAACCTGAGAGATATGGATATCTCATAACTGAACAAGGTGACGTATTACTCATGGATCAAGATGAGCCTGTAACCTACCAAGAGGCCATAACTGGTCCTGAATCTGAGAAGTGGCTTGAAGCCATGAAATCTGAAATGGATTCCATGTACACAAACCAAGTTTGGAACTTGGTAGAGCCTCCTGTAGGAATTCTCCCTATAGGATGCAAGTGGGTCTTCAAAAGAAGACTGACATGGATGGTAAAGTACATACCTACAAAGCAAAACTGGTTGCTAAAGGTTATAAACAAATTCATGGTGTTGACTATGATGAAACCTTTTCACCAGTTGCAATGCTTAAATCTGTTCGGATTTTACTTGCTATCGCAGCATATCATGATTATGAAATATGGCAAATGGATGTCAAAACTGCTTTCCTTAATGGAAATCTCCTTGAGGATGTGTACATGACACAACCCGAAGGATTTGACATACCAAATGAAGCTCATAAGATATGCAAGCTACAGCGATCAATCTATGGATTGAAGCAAGCTTCAAGAAGCTGGAATCTTCGTTTTGATGAAACCGTAACAAAATATGGATTCATTAAAAATGAAGATGAACCTTGTGTCTACAAGAAGGTTAGTGGGAGCAAGATCGTCTTCCTAGTGTTATATGTAGATGACATATTACTAATAGGAAACGATGTCCCTACCTTACAACAAGTAAAGACTTGGTTAGGGAATTGCTTTTCTATGAAGGACCTTGGCGAAGCAGCCTATATATTGGGAATAAGAATCTATAGAGATAGATCACAGAGACTGCTTGGACTAAGTCAGAGTACATATACAGATAAAGTGCTAATGCGCTTTAATATGCATAATTCCAAGAAAGGATTCATACCAATGCAACATGGAATATGTCTTTCGAAGACACAATGCCCTTCATCTAAAGAAGAAAGGGAACGCATGAATGAGATACTGTATGCATCAGCAATCAGATCCATTATGTATGCCATGTTGTGTACTCGTCCAGATGTCTCGTATGCTTTGAGTGCAACGAGCAGGTACCAATCTGATCCCGGTGAGAGTCACTGGATAGCCGTCAAGAATATCCTTAAGTACTTGAGAAGAACTAAGGAAACATTCTTGGTATATGGAGGTGAGGAAGAACTTGCGGTCGTAGGGTACACCGATGCCAGCTTCCAAACCGACAAGGATGATTTTAGATCGCAATCTGGTTTCGTGTTTTGCTTAAATGGTGGCGCTGTAAGCTAGAAGAGTTCAAAGCAAGAGACAGTAGCTGATTCTACAACTGAGGCTGAGTATATTGCTGCCTCAAGTGCTACAAAGGAAGCTGTTTGGATCAAGAAGTTCATATCTGAACTTGAAGTGGTCCCTAGCATTGTTGATCCCATTAGTCTGTATTGTGACAACAATGGTGCAATTGCACAAGCTAAGGAACCTAGATCTCACCAACGATCCAAACACATACTCAGGCGATTCCATCTTATTCGAGAGATAATAGATAGAGGAGATGTGAAAATATGCAAAGTACCTACACTTGACAACATAGCTGATCCACTAACAAAGCCTCTTGCGCAGTTGAAGCATGATGGGCACACTAGGTCTATGGGCATTAAAGTAATGCCAGATTGGCTCTAGTGCTAGTGGGAGATTGTTGGTGTAAGCCCTAGAGGCCAATAACTTTAGTACTTGTATCGAATAAATTATTAATAAATATATTGTTTCTTTATTAATAATAAGGCATCTTTCTTTATTATGTTTGTACGTCCAAAATAATGAAGTCCCTAGAATAGAAAGTCTGTTTAATATTAAGTGTGACTTAATCATGAGATTACATTAAACATAAAGACGCTATTCTTAAAGTATCCGTAGTCGAGCTTTATCATGAATTGGGATAATGATAAAGCATAGAGACTATTATGAAGATAGACTGATGATCGCATCTCATGGATCATAGGATAAGGAGTTATCAAGTCTTGACATAGGTATAAGAAATATTAGGAGTAATATTTATACCGGATTGACCCGCTATGAGAGTACTACATGCAATGTTATGCCAAGTGTCATAAGTTACTCTCATGGTGATAATGGTGTAAGCCGCCCTTAGACCTGAAACCACTATGTACTCTAGATGTGGAGTCAAGTGCTTTGTTACTGATCTAACGTTGTCCGTAACAGGATGACCATAAAGGCAGTTAATGGGTACTTCACAAAGCATGCTGAGGGACAGTAGTGTCCTAGGTGGAATTTGCCAATCCTGCATAACAGGATAAATGTCATGGGCCCAATATTGAACTGGACAAAGATGACACCAAGTATGCTTTGTGTTCAATATAGACATAAGGGGCAAAGGGGTAATTGTACACAATGATATTATCACTAGAGGTTGTGTTTTAGATCACATGTAAATTTCTCATACGTTGGGTAGCAATGATGTGTTGCTAGATACCGCTCATTGTTTATTATATTAAATAGAGGATTTAATATAATTGCCAACGTTATGGAAACCTACAAGGGTCACACACATAAGAACATTATAATGTGAGATTGGAACACCGTAAGGTACGGTGCACCTCAGAGAAATAAGGAAGTATGATAAGGGTATCATGGTAATTAAATAAGCGTATCATAATTTGTTATGAAAAAGAAAGCACTCATGTGTACATGACACATGGGGGTGCGTTTCTTAAAAGATTTATTTTAATTAAAAGGTTTAGTAAAATTGTGGCCCAAAGACAAATAGTTTGTCTTGGTGCACAAGACAAGTGGTTCTATAAATAGAACCCTTGTGATTGAGAAAAACACACCTAAGTGATTTCTTGAGAAACAGAAAACACTAATCCTTATTTCTCGCCTCAACTCACAAAAGACCTTCATCCTCTTGAGCTAGCACTCTCTTGAAGGTTCTTGTTCGTGTGGACTAGCTAGAGGCGTTACACCTTTAACGCTCGTGATCAAAATCGGTGGTGACTTTGTTCGTGACGATTCGAGGTTCTTGTTCGTGGCCTTGCTCGTGATTCAAAGCGCTAATCACTCACCGTTCGTGAAAAGAAAAGGGATTTTCTACAAGAGGTAAAAATCCTAAACACAAACTCATGCTCATTCGTAAGGATCTCTAAAGGAAATTTTTTTAAATTCCGCTGCTTTATTGTTACTATTTTCCTTCAAAGTGGCCCCAGCATTCTTTAACCCAATGGGCATAACAACCCATTCATAAGTGCCTAAAGCAACAGGGCATCTAAATGCTGTTTTAGATACATCCTCTTCAGCAATAAATATTTGGTTATAGCCAGAATAACCATCTAACATGCTTAGAAATTCGAAGCCTGCTGCTGAATCTATTAACATTTCTGCCATAGGCATGGCATATTCATCTTTAGGTGTAGCATTGTTTAAGTCCCTAAAATCTATGCATACTCTAAGCGTACCATTCTTTTTAATAACAGGAACTATATTTGCTAACCACTCTACATACCTGGCAGTTCTGATGAATTTACTCTTCAGCAGCCTTTCGATCTCTTCCTTGATCTTGGACATGATTTATGGTGCAAATCTTCTTGGTAATTGTTTCACTGGTTTTTTACCTGCCTTGATTGGTAGTTTAAGTTCGACCATTTCTCTACTTAGTCCAGGGATTTCATTGTAATCCCAAGCAAAAAAATCACTAAATTCCTTGAGAAGTAGCACCAATTTTTCTTTTAGATCAGGACTGATATTAGAACTAATATAACTTGGCCTTTTTACTAAGCCATTTCCAATGTCAATTTCCTCCAAAGGATCTTGGGCTTCCATCTTTGGGGTTTCATTTAATGGATCCCTTTCGAACCCTAAGGGCTCTTCATCATAGATACAATCAAGCCTTTGAATTTGTGGCATAAGAGTGCCATCACTTTCGACCTTGGCCTCTGTAGCCATATTTTGTTGTATATCAGCTTCCAAAGCCATATTTAATCTACTTTCGGCCATATAAGCTGTAATTCTTGCCCATGCATTGGACTCAGTCATAGTAATCTTCGTAAATATTTCACCCTGATGGTGGTATCACTCCATCTTCTGAGGATGCAGCATCTATTTCCTTTATTTCCCATATAAAGCCTTGGGTTGGGTGGAGTTTGACAGAATGGATGACATTATCAGAAGGCTTGAAAGCATTCTCTCTGTCATAGCATGGCACAATATTTGCCAAATTCTTGTCAAAGGTTTGCTTAGATATAGTGTCTACCTCTAACATGTAGAAACTGTTGGAACAAAGTGGGTCTGACATGAACCTCTAAGATTTTAGTTGGTTTTGATGATAACAAAGTATTAAAATTGCAATTGGTATTACTAATGGTTATTCTAGTGTGCATAATTATAAGTTAAAATTCATTCAGAAGCACTATGAATAATAGCAGAGAAGCCAGGCAAACAGGGTCTGAAGAAAGTAACTCTGAGGACAAATACAAGGCTCTGAAGGACTCTGAAGCTCATGACCTCAAGAAGTTGCACTACAGGCTCTGAAACAAATGCAATTTACGTCACTCAATAACTGACAGAATCAGAACCAATGATTGAAGAACAATCTACTTCAAGGCTCTGTCACATCCACAGGAAGGAATATTCATTGGTACAACGTTAATCTTATCCATAAGTGGAGCGCATTTGAGGATCGTACTATCATACTATTATTACTCAAAAAATGATGAGTGATAATTTAAATTGCAAGGTAGTGGAATAGGATTTCTTTGCTAAAGAAGGCAATCTACAGCTAGCAATTGTACGAGCAAATTCCAGCTGGCACCTTATCTCTCTGCAACGGTCATCATCTTCCTTCAAGTATAAATAGAAGACTCAAATGGAAGAAATGGCTAATTGTTCTATTACTGCGTTTAAGGCTCTGAAGCATTCTGGCGTTATTTGTTAAAATCTGTCATTAAAGTCTTATAGCAATCTGTGTTGTATTTTGTAAACACCTCTGATAGTATATCAAGTGTCCATTAACAATCATCCTTAGATTTTAAGTTTGTTTGTGAAGTCTCTTGTTTAGTGAAACATGAGCACATGAGAAGTCTCTTGCAAGTGTGCTTGAGCAAATTGTTATCTTGTGAAGATTATAGTGAAAAGCTCTTGTTAGTAACAAGGGGACTGGACGTACTCTCAATTTGTGAGGGGAACCAGGATAAATTATGTGTCTTTCTTTCTTTCTCTCAGCACCTCTCTTTAACTTTGTGTTTAAATCCGCTGCAAACGTTTTTAAGTTACGATAAAGTTTTAATTCTAAAAACACAATTCAACCCCCCCTTCTTGTGTTTTTCCACCTTCAATTGGTATCAGGAGCTGGGTTGTTGCCTAACTCACCTAATAATGAAACAGTAAAGATCCAGGAGGAAAAACATGTCTGCTGAGAAGGACAACAGTGAGGTTCATTTCGACTATGACTCAAACTCCCGTGATAGGAAGTCATCTGATAAGGTTCCTTTCTTCAATGGAACTGAGACTGGTTATCCTTTCTGGAAAACCAAGATGTATAGTAACATCATGGGTATTGATTGTGATTTATGGGACTTGGTAGAAGATGGAGTTAACTTTGAAAATATGGACTTAGAAGGAGTAGTCAGTTCTCAGAACAGGAAAGCCTTTACACCTACTCAAAAGCTAGAGTACAAGAAGCATCATTCTGTAAAAGGAATGATGACAAACGCCATCTCACATGATGAATTCCTTAAAATTTGAGATAAAAGAACTGCAAAGTCAATTTGAGATTCTTTAAAATCCAAGTATGAGGGCAACAAACAAGTTAAGGAGGCAAAGGCTAACTTGTTGGTGCATCAGTAGGAGTTGTTTAAGATGAAGGATGAAGAGGACATTGAGACGATGTTTTCAAGGTTTCAAATTCTAGTCTCTGGACTTCAAATATTAGACAAGAGTTATACTGAAGCTGATCATGTAAGAGAGGTACTCAACAGCTTGCCACCAAAATGGAGACCCAAGGTGACTGCTTTTCAAGAGTCTAAGGATTTGGATACTGTATCTCTTGAAAGCTTAGTTAGTTCACTAAAAAGTCATGAAATTGAGTTAATGACTGATGAATCAACTAAGAAGATAAAAGGGATAGCCTTAAGCTCTAAGAGCTCGTCAAAGGCTCTGAAAGCTAAGGTAATAGAATCTGAAGATGAAGCCTCATAAGAGGGTCAAGAAGTTGGGTCTGATGAAGAAGAAGAGATGGTACTGATGGCTGCTAAGGTTTCACAATGGGCAAAACGAAGCAAGAAATACGCAGGCAAGTTTGGAGGATCTTCCAAGAGACTTAGTGCTGTTAAAGACAAGAAGGAAGATCAAAGCAAGTGTTTCAAATGCAACAAGCCTGGTCATTTCATTGTGGATTGTCCAGAGAACAAAAGTAGACCATCAAAGCAAAGCTCTAGCAAGGAAAGATACAAGAGTAAAGTCAAGAAAAGCTTTCTGGCAACATAGGAAGATCTTGACAAAGACTCAGATTCAGATGGTGATAAGGAAGCAAATCTAGCACTGATGGCAACTACCTCTGACAGAGAAGATTCTGAAGCTGGTTCAGACTCTGAAGATAAGGAAGAGGTATTAGCTAAACTGTCTAGAACTGAATTAGTAGATTCTCTTAAAGATGCCTTAAAATTGCACACTAAAAAGGCAGGTGAATGTAAGGTCTTGAAAAAGGCTTACAATAACCTGACTGAGAAAATGAACATAATAGTTAAAGAAAATGATTCTCTACAAAGTAGAAACTCATTTATGGAAACTCATTATGTTTATGATGATAAGGTTCCTCCAGAGCATGAATTTGCTCTGCAAGAATTTCTTATCAATGGCATGAAGAGAAGTAAGATAGCTTCCTTAATATATCATGTTAGTAGAAACAGAGGTGAGGGTCTTGGATTTTCACATTTTAAAGATAATCCATTATTTTCTAAACCCTCTAACAGTAATAATTCAAAACCTAAGGCTGTATTTGTTAAAAGCCAATCAGAAGCCATAGTTATACCAGATACTGAAAAATTAACTGTGTCAGAGGCTAAGAAATCTCAGACTCTGAATCCTTCAGAGCCTAAGATCTCCAAACCTCAGACCAATGTCAAAACAAAGACAACTCTAGTATATTCTAAAGCTAAATCTAAGAGCTATACAAAGCCTAAAAGTTTTTCAAAAGGCTTGAATAACTCTAGAGCTTCTGATAGGCCTTATAAACAAAAACAACCTAAGGCATTAAGGACTAACTCAAGAGGACCCATAAAAATATGGGTACCTAGGTCTGAGATTGTTTTTGTATCAGATCTGCACTCAAAGAAGGCCAGAGCAGCATTCTTGGTACCTGGACAGTGGCTGCTCGCGTCACATGACAGGAGACAAGCATATGTTCCAAACCCTGATTCTGAAAGAGGGAGGAACTGTGGGATTTGGAGGAAACCAAAAAGGGAATATCACTGGTACGGGTATAGTTGGTAATTCCTCTCTTTCTATTAAAGATGTTTGGTTAGTTGATGGTCTCAAACATAATCTACTTAGCATTAGCCAATTTTGTGATGGTGGATTTGTTGTTAAGTTTAATAAAGATGCATGTATTATAATTAGAGAGTCTGATGAGTCTATAGTGTTCAGAGGCCTAAGGAAAGACAATGTTTATAAAATCAATCTGTCAGAACTCACAGAGCAAAAGATAGTATGTCTTCTATCTGTTAATAATGAGAAATGGGTCTGGCACCAACGCTTAGGACATGCTAACTGGAGATTAATCTCCAAGCTTAGCAAACTAAGTTTGGTAAAAGGCCTACCCAATCTCAACTATCATTCAGATGCTCTGTGTGGTCCTTGTCAGATTGGTAAGATTTCAAAAACCACTTTTAAACCCAAAAACATTGTCTCTACCTCAAGACCTCTTGAACTGCTTCAGATTGATTTGTTTGGCCTGGTAAGTACAGCCTCAATCAATGGAAAGAATTATGGACTTGTCATTGTTGATGATTACAGTAGATGGACTTGGGTTAAAATTCTAAGAGTGTAAGATGATGCATATGATGTGTTTACCATCTTCTGCACTCAAGTGCAAAGTGAGAAAAGTCTCAAGATCTTAAAGATCAGAAGTGATCATGGGGGTGAGTTTGAAAACGAACCCTTTGCAACTTTTTGTGAAGACCATGGAATTGTCCATGAGTTCTCAGCTCCTAGAACACCACAGCAAAATGGTGTTGTAAAGAGAAAGAACAGGTCTTTACAAGAGATGGCAAGAACCATGATGCTAAAACAAAACTTGCTAAGCACTTCCGGGCAGAAGCTGTGAACACAGCTTGTTATATTCAAAATAGGATCTATATCAGACCTATACTGAATAAAACTACATATGAACTCTTCAGAGGAAGAAAGCCCAACATCTCTTATTTTCATCAGTTTGGATGTACCTGTTACATTCTGAACAATAAGGCCTACAAAAGAAAATTTGATGCCAAAGCTTGTAAGGGAATCTTTATAGGTTACTCTGAACGCTCAAAGGCATACAGAGTGTATAATTCTGAAACTAACACAGTGGGAGAATCTATACACGTTAGATTTGATGATAAAGAGCCTGACAAAGAGCCTGACAGTAAAAAGTCAGAGCAAGATGATAGCTATGCAGGTGTTCCATATCTTTATAACAATTCAGAAGCTGAATTGGAAGAAGTCTCAGAAGAAGCATCTCCAATAGAAGCATCTGAAGATCATGATGATATCTCAGAAGATGAAATACAAGATAATGCTGAAGTTCCAAGAAGGACATTCAAATACAAGTCATCACATCCAGAAGATCTTATTCTTGGAAACAAAGAGAGTCAAGATCAACTTTTCAACAAAGTGATTCTTTATTGGGACTTATATCTATGATAGAACCGAAGAACGTTGATGAAGCCTTAACTGATGATGGATGGATAGTTGCAATGCAAGATGAGCTCAATCAGTTTCAAAGAAATGATGTATGGGACTTAGTGCCAAGACCAGCACATAAGAACATCCTTGGAACCAAGTGGGTATTTAGAAACAAACTGAATGAACAAGGTGAAGTGGTAAGAAACAAAGCTAGACTTGTAGCACAAGGCTACAGTCAGCAAGAAGGCATTGACTTCAGTGAAACATTTGCTCCAGTAGCAAGACTGGAAGCAATCAGGTTACTTCTATCATATGTTGTTAATAATGAAATTACATTATTCAAATGGATGTCAAGAGTGCCTTTCTAAATGGTGTCATTTCTGAGGAAGTATATGTCAAACAACCTCCAGGTTTTGACGATCTGAAAAACCCTGACTATGTTTATAAGTTAAAGAAATCACTCTATGGTCTCAAACAAGCTCCTAGAGCTTGGTATGATAGACTGAGTAATTTCTTATTGGAAAATGGTTTTCAAAAGGGTCAGATTGACAATACACTCTTCAGAAAGACAACTAAGAAAGATATCTCAATTATTCATATATATGTTGATAATATAATATTTGGTTCTACTAATGCCTCCTTGTGCAAGAATTTTTCCAAGCTGATGCAGGAGGAATTTGAGATGAGCATGATGGGCGAACTGAAGTTCTTCCTTGGAATTCAAAGAGCAAATATATAAAAGAGCTTCTAAAGAAGTTCAACCTTGAAGACTGTAAGACAATGGCCACACCCATGCATCCCACAAGCAGCTTGAGCAAGGAAGAGATTGACACCAAAGTAGACCAAAAGTTGTACAGAGGTATGATTGGTTCTTTGCTTTATCTAACAGCATCTAGGCCTGATATTTTGTACAGTGTGTGATTGCGTGCAAGATTTCAATCAGACCCTAGAGAATCTCATTTAACAGCGGTTAGGAGAATCTTTAGGTATCTGAAAGGAACAATCAATCTAGGACTCCTTTATAAAAAATCCCTAGATAGTAAGCTAGTTGGATTCTGTGATGCTGATTATGCTGGGGATAGGATTGAGAGAATGTCCACTAGTGGAAATTGCCAATTTATTGGTGAGAATCTCATATCCTGGGCCAGCAAAAGACAAGCAACCATTGCTTTGTCTACAGCAGAAGCAGAATACATCTCAGCTGCCAAATGTTGCACCCAACTCCTCTTGATAAAATATCAATTAGAGGACTATGACATAGCTGAAAGCAGTATTCCATTGTATTGTGATAATACTGCTGCTATTCATTTATCTAAGAACCCAATTTTGCATTCCAGAGCTAAACATATTGAAATAAAGCATCACTTTATAAGAGATCATGTTCAAAAAGGTACAATAGATATTCAATTCATTGATACGGATCATCAATGGGCTGATATATTTACCAAACCTTTGGCCATTGAACGTTTTCATTTTATTAAAAAGAATTTGAACATGCATTTTATCTCTGAAGAAAACTAGCTCTGAGACGTAAAATAGAATTAGGATCTGAAGCTCCTTCAGAGCCTCTAATATTTCAGAGTCTCCTTTGGGAAGTTCTGAATAATATGGGTTCTGAATGGTAACAGGTTCTGATGAGGTGTTAGATATAAATGAGTTTGGCTCTGAACTAAGACGGAAATGAAACGTTTTGCACTAGTAAGTGTAAAACAGTTGTCATTACACGTGTCAGTTTGTTATACTCTTCTTGCACGTGTCTAGATTCTGATTTGGATGAGGAACAGTTAATGATGAAAATACAGTTATACAATTTAAAATTAATTTTAAACTGTTCGCGCTCCCTCCTTTGTGCTTATTTTCTGAGTGGTTACTCTATTTGATATAAATTGTCACTTCACTCACAAAGCACAACTTTTTCACATAATCACTTCCTACACAACCCAAAACCTCAGATATTCCCAAATCTCTCTGCTTCTTAATCGTCTGTTATCATGACTGCTCAACCATCTCGCGAAATCCTTCAACGCCCTTTCAACCCTGTTCTACCACCAGTGATTGATCTCACTTCTCAAGCAAGTCTCGTTGTTAAAGATAATACAATCGATGCTGGTCCAAAAGCATTTGAGTTTGCTACAGAAAAGTTTGTTGATTTTGAGAGTTTGAAACTAAACGGGGTTGATATTCAAAGTTTGTTCTACGATCAACAATGGAAGAATTACTTTGAGATGCTAAACGGTTTCGTCTACTATGATATAGTGAAGTACTTCTGGCAAAAAGCTACTATCTTTGATAAGTTTTGCGCTGATGAAGAAGTTAGAAAGATGGTTGCAAAGGATAATTGTTTGAGAGGTAAAACAAGAAGTCAATTGGGTTTAAGACCTTTTAAAGGAAAATAGATTAGGTCCAATATCATGGGAATCAATGTTCTGATTACTCAAGAACATGTTGCAAAAGTTTTAGGTCTGGATAATGAGGGGGAGAACGTGGATGATTATGATGAGAAGAGTAAGTATCTGGAAGCTATTAAGAAGGATTTATTTCTTCCTGAGAGTTCAAAGGCTAATTTTGGTAGAGCAAAATTCTTGAGGCAAAATTTCAACTTTCCTTTCAAGGTCTTTCTTGCCTCTATCATCACTAGAGAAGGAGGATTTGATACAATCTTAATACCTCACAGGCACTTCATTTGGTTCTTGTATAAGAAGGTCAAGATCAATCTAGCAAAGCTTCTGTTTGACCACCTCTGCTTTACAATTTCCAAGAGCAGAACAAAATACCTTCTGTGATTCATCACCTAAGACTGATCTCTGAAATCATTCGTCAGACGAGGTTGACTGACATTCTGAGTTCTAAGGAGAAACTGAGAGTTTTTCAAACTACCAAGTACGATGCTACTGTCATGGTAAATATGAAGCTGATAAAGAAAGAAGATCTGAAGAAAGCCAAAAGTTCTCTGGAGACTGTTTATGAAATTTACTTCTGGTGTGATGGTTTTCCAACCATATCAGAACATGACAACGATGATGTCATTAAGTACTTTCTGGAGTTAGTGCGAAGAGATACTGGAGTAAGTGTACCCAGGAGCATGGTAGTTAGTGTACCAAACTGGGACATTTTCAAAGGGCCTAAGGAGATTACAAAGTCAAAAAGGAAACCTCAACCAGTGGAACAAGAAATAGTTGAGGAGGGTTCCCAAGAACAACCTGAAGACAAGAATGATAATGCTGATGATAGAGAACAAGTGGGCAGTGGTGTTGAAAGGTTGGCTACTGAAGAGGGTGAAAGAGTCACTGAGGAGCAAGTGGCTAATATTGCTCAGAGGAAAGTTGTTCAAAAGGAGAGGAGATCTAAGAATAGGTATGAGAGGCCTGCTGATGCTGAAGAGGATCATCCTGTCAGAGCTCCTAAAAGGAAAAAGACTGTGATTTCTAAAATGAAAGCTACTGGCACTTCAACAGGTAATATCTCTAAGCCTAATACTGATAGCGTTTCTGAAGCTCAACCTCTTAACCAATCACCCACTATAGACTATACAAAGCCTCTTAATGTGATTCTACCCACTCCACAACCATAATCATCATCATCATCCTCATCAGAAGGGACTCTTTCTGATACCAGCACTGACTCGTCAGAGCTGCTTGTAAAATTTGATAAAATTCAGAAGGAGAAATCCAAGAAAAAGGTCCCTAATAAAAGAACCCCCAAGAAAACCAAAAACACGTCACCAGAAGAAGAAAACATTGTTATTGACACTTCTATTCTTGACTAACCCACCAACACAACAAGAAATTCACCTTCAATTCTAGAACATCTCTCCACACACCTATCTGGTGATGCCTTTATTCACTCCAACACAAACTCACCAAATCACTTTCAATTTGTAAATACTACCTCTGATCTATCTTTAGATCCACCAGTTCAAGAACCACCAATTCAAACACCACCTCCCTCTCTTGATGCCATTCAACAAGAAAACCCACCCACTTTTACACCAGTTCAGGATGAAGTTATGAGTCATTCTGAACATCACAATGCTTCACCCAAACCATCAGCACAAGCACCTCATCATTCACCTATCCACACCACTGCTGAAACAACTCACAAAACAGCTGAACAACAACCCTCCACACCACAACCTGAACCTTCCACACCTGAACCTACACCTGAACCACAAACACCACAATCAGAACCCATCTGTGGTCCATCTTATAAACCCTTGACTGTAGAGGAAATAATTATGCCTGTAGATTTTGCGTTACCAATTCAAGAGAGGCTGATGAAAGAAGCCATAGATATAGATGATGAACCTATATCACTATCCCTCTCTCTGAACCAAAACATTGACCTTAGCAAAATCAAAATCATTCCTCTGAAAAGAAAGAAACCTGAACCAACAATTCCTTTGGACCCAACCAAACCCTTCTTCAATCCCATATCTGAACCCAAAGTTGAGCTCTTAGGTTCTTCTATCAGTCTTAGACTCAAGAGATTTAAGACAATGGATGAAGAGGTTCTGGTATTTCCATCTGATGTAGATTCTGAGATAAGGGAAATGGAATACTTGTTCAGCCAATCTTTAAGGATTCCTGGTAATCACTTGAAATCCAAGATTCAAGATAGAGGAATGACTGCTGTGAGAGAACTGATGGGTATAGCTGAAAGATCATGTGCTCCTCGTCTCACCTTCTACAATCATGAAGAGGAACTTCAAAGATTAAAACCACTAGCTGCTGAATATAAGAGGCTCTCAGGGTTTGCATGTGAAGCAGCTGACAGGTTGGCCAGGGAAGAAGCTGCTTATGATGGTATAGTTTTAACTACTGAGCAGGCTCGGATAGCTGTTGCAGTAGAGCAAGCTCTGATAGCTGCTAAGAGATTGGTGGAAGAAGAAGCTAGGTATGCTAGATTAGTGGTTGATGCTGAGCAGGCTAGAATATTTGAAATTGAGCATAAGAGGCTGGCTGATCAAGAAGCACTTAGATTGGTCGTGGATATGGCTCTTCAAATTGCTGAGGTTGAGACCAATAAGATCAAGGAGAATCAAGCAACTGAAGAGGACTTTGTGATGCTTGATCAGAACCTTAATGGTGAAGACTCTGACAAGGGTAAGAAGCCTATTGTAGATGCTACTCCTCCATGCTCTCCAATGAAAACAGACATACCTTCTACATCATCACCTATACCACCAGCAGTTCAAGCTGCTCTGGACAACATCAAAGCTGAACTGGCTGAGGAAATGCAACAAGAAATGGATGAGTTAAGGGTTGATATGAGGGCTGACATGAATGCTTCTATTGAAACTGTTCACAAGAAGATGGATGATATGATGCAGCTCCTCCTGTCTGCCATTTCTGAGATTAAGAAGCCTTAACCTTATGTTTGTGCACTTGTTGAATTTCATTTTCTTTTGTAATCTTTTGTATAATTTCTTTTTGTTATGATTAAAAACTTGTTTTATCCATTCTTGCGTGTTTGTGTTTGTGTGTTTATTTTGTTTTTCAAAATTTCGCTTCTCCATATTCTCTAATAATGTCTGGTACTCTTGTGGTTACTGGCTCTAGTGTGGGGTGTTGCAGAGCATCTCAGTTTTTAAACTAATATTTTAGGATTTTAAAAAACCTAAGAGTCCCCCACATCGGTACTCCTGTTTACTCATGAAATAGCTTTTTAGTATTATCGCATGTTTAACAGCGGGGCAACAATACCGAATGAGGTGTGTCTGGTAACTGGTTTTCTGACGTTTGTAAGAATATAAAAGAAACATGCTTAATCAAAAAGAAAGAAATTAATAGCAGGAACTCTTTATTAATATTATTGAAAAGTTCTTTATTACATATGATAGTGAGATCCTACTTAGACTCAACGTCAGCAGCCTCTGGCTTCTTCTTCTTCTTATGCTTCTCACTCACATAAGAAAGTAAGTCACGCAGGGCTTGCTGAGCTTCAGCTTGATACTCTTCGTAAGGCTTGTCATCATCATATGTCCATAAGAACTCTTCCAGGTCAGAGCCCATTTCTTCTTGCTCAGACTCTGTCAGAATCAATTCTCGCTTGTTTCTTTCATAATGATGCATGTTTTATTCGCAGCGCCAAGGCTCTGCTTCCCTCTTGATCACTTCTTTTGATCCTGAAGCATCCTTTGTAGCTTGTTTTTCCATTGTATGTTTTTCTTGATGCTCTTTGATTATTCTGTATGAATAAAATGAGAAGAATCATCCCTTTTTATAGTGCTCTCAAGCTTTCTTGTCTACCTGGAAATCAACACAGTTCATTTAATGAACATAGTTGTAACCATCTTTTTGACTTGACTGCCTTGTTTTCCTGCATGCTTGACTGCCTTGTTTTCCTGCATGTTTGACTGCCTTGTTTTCTGTGCTTTTTGACTGATGCCAAAAGGGGGAGTAAGGATAGCGTTAAAATTAATGTTGATTTATTCTAATTCTGCGTATAAGACCTGAAACTATTATGTTTATACATCTGAATCAATTTCTATCCCTACTGATTCATTCTCACTTTGAACTTTATTGGAAGGGGAGAAAATTTAAGAACCTAAAATTAATTTTCATAGATAATGTAAGAGAAGATTGCAAACCTCCTCTGAGTATTATCAGACCCTAAGAAGCAAAGCTTACAAAACTGTGCCTCTGAGAGTCAAATATGAAAATTTATTTTAAGTTAATAAATTAACTCTTAAACTGTTTTAATTAATTATGGATAAGACTCAGGGGGAGCTTACAAACCTAACCCTATGGATTATCAGACTCGGGGGAAGATTGTAAACCTTTGAAACCTGAAGTCAACATAATTAAATTAGTTTGTCATCAACAAAAAGGGGGAGATTGTTGGAACAAAGTGGGTTTGACATGAACCTCTAAGATTTTAGTTGGTTTTGATGATAACAGAGTATTAAAATTGCAATTGGTATTACTAATGGTTTTTCTAGTGTGCAGAATTATAAGTTAAAATTCATTCAGAAGCACTATGAATAATAGCAAAGAAGCCAGGCAAACAGGGTCTGAAGAAAGTGACTCTGAGGACAAATACAAGGCTTTGAAGGACTCAGAAGCTCATGACCTCAAGAAGCTGCACTACAGGCTCTGAAACAAATGGAATTTACGTCACTCAAGAACTGACAGAATCAGAACCAGTGATTGAAGAACAATCTACTTAAAGGCTCTGTCACATCCACATGAAGGAATATTCATTGGTACAACGTTAATCTTATCCATAAGTGGAGCGCATTTGAGGATCGTATTATCGTACTATTATTACTCAAAATGGATGAGTGATAATTTAAATTGCAAGGTAGTGGAATTGGATTTCTTTGCTAAAGAAGGCAATCTACAGCTAGCAATTGTACCAGCAAATTCCAGCTGGCACCTTATCTCTCTGCAACGGTCATCATTTTCCTTCAAGTATAAATAGAAGACTCAAATGGAAGAAATGGCTAATTGTTCTATTACTGCGTTTAAGGCTCTGAAGCATTCTGACATTATTTGTTAAAATCTGTCATTCAAGTCTTATAGCAATCTGTGTTGTATTTTGTAAACACCTCTGATAGTATATCAAGTGGCCATTAACAATATTCTTAGATTTTAAGTTTGTTTGTGAAGTCTCTTGTTTAGTGAAACTTGAGCACCTGAGAAGTCTCTTGCAAGTGTGCTTGAGCAAATTGTAATCTTG
Source organism: Trifolium repens (assembly GCA_030408175.1). Lineage (NCBI taxonomy): Eukaryota > Viridiplantae > Streptophyta > Magnoliopsida > Fabales > Fabaceae > Trifolium > Trifolium repens. The sequence goes on along the minus strand of CP125842.1, from coordinate 38,299,420 downwards.
TGAAGATTAGAGTGAAAAACTCTTGTTAGTAACAAGGGGACTGGACGTACTCTCAATTTGTGAGGGGAACCAGGATAAATTATGTGTCTTTCTTTCTTTCTCTCAGCACCTCTCTTTAACTTTGTGTTTATATCCGCTGCAAACGTTTTTAAGTTACGAAAAACTTTTAATTCTAAAAACACAATTCAACCCCCCCCCCCCCCCCCCCCCTTCTTGTGTTTTTCCACCTTCAGAAACTTTAGTCAGCCTCAATGTTTTCTACACACCCATCTTCTCTCCAAAGTATCAACTTTTGGTTAAGGGTAGATGTGACAACACCCACTCCATGAATCCACTCCTTCCCAATAGCAAGTTGAAGTTTGCCTTGGATTCAACTACCAAGAACAAAGTTGGTCGAACTATGCTGCCCACAACAACATCTACTTGAATTGCCCCCCTAGAATATCTTGTCTTGCCTTCATAGTTTGACAAAACAATGTTATGGGCTGACAAATCACAATCATATTTGCCAGTTTTGTGTAACATAGATAAAGGCATCAGATTAACAGCAGCTCCTCCATCTATCAACACTTTATTGATTCCAACTCCTTCAACTTTTGCTCTGATGAAAAGAGGTTTGAGATTGTTTTTCATGCCTAAATCTGGCCTTTCGAATGTAGCTTGTTGCTCTTCGATACAACCATTATTCATGATGTAATAGCACATTGCCTTTGGGTCAGCCATTTCCAACTGGTCGAAATCAGTTTCGAGCTCAGTTACTTCTGATTGAACATCATATTCTGATGGTAATATGGAAACCACACATATTACATCAAAATCTGGCTCAGAATCTAGCAGATCATCATCTTCCATTTTATTTTCATCTGTTGGAGGAAGGATCATTTCTTTAGCTGGCCTTCTAGCAACTTCTTTGTATTGGCTTGTTTGAGGATTTTTTGCAGCCAATTTCTTTTGGCGTTGGAATCTACGCCACTGAGTTCTAGTCATTGAATGCTTACCCATGTAATTATTTCTGTAAGAGTATTTGTTAACATCCTTTGAATAGTTTAATTTGGTACCACTAGATCCACCAACTTCCATTGCACCTTTGTTGAATCTTATAGTTCCTCAGTGCATCCAGCGTTCTACAGGGATCGAACCAGATGGACGGAAAGTGGGCCTTCGATCAACTTGAACTGGATTATTTGGTCGAGTTAGGATGCCCTTTCCTTTATCCTGGTACTGTTTTGGCTTTGCCCCCTGCCTATTTGCCACAGGTTGGAATTTCATAAGGCCTGCAGTAGCCTCTTTATCACAAACAACACTGCAACGGGCACAAAGCATCACCTCTTTGTTCTTCAGTTTGCACCTGTTTAGAAAGTCAATTAGATCCTCTTCAGCACGAGGATAAACTACTTTCATTTTCTCGAAATACTCCTTTTCAGGGATTTCTTCTTTCTGAACCTCTATAACCTCCATGGCTTCGACCATCATAATTTCTTGTGGTTCAGCATAGAGAGTTTCAACATTCTGCAAAGGCTCAGCATCAATCTTCATGGCTTTGGGCTTTTCACCAAATTTGAGTTTTCCCTCATTCAAAGCCTTTTGGACCAAGTCCTTGAAAAGTACACATTGTGAGGTTCTATGTCCAAGAAAATTATGATATTTACAATAACCTCTTTTCTTTCACATATCTAATGGGGGTATTTTAACACCCTTAGGAACCACAATTTGGCCATCAGTAACCAACAAATCAAAAATCTCATCACATTTTGTTATATCAAAAGTGTAAGTTTTTGACACATATTTATCATTTTTTGGTTCAACAGGATTTTTCCCATTTGAAGGTTTTAGAAGTTTGCAAGTATAAGGGGGACCAGGTTTTAATTCTGCTAAGTCTATTTCCCCTTGTTCAACATCTTCATAAGAGACATCATATTCTTGGTCACTATCATGTGTTTCTACATAAGCAACTTTTTCTTTCTTATGATACTTAGAATTTCTAGCCTTTTCTACTTTCAAGCGTTCGACCTGTCGAACCCTATTAGCCAATTGGGCCATATCTCTTAGATGTTGAGTATCTAACTTCTTTCTGATCGAATAATCTAGGACACCAGCAACCATTTCGATCAATTCATGTTCAGGCACCTGAGTAAAGCATCTAGCCTTATGTAAACGGAATCTGTTCAAATAATCATCCACAGACTCAGGAGTTTTGCGCCTAACACTTGCCAATTCTTTGAGACTTATTTTAGATTGTCCCATGTAGAATTGTTCATGGAAAACTCTCTCCAATTGATTCCAATTGAAAATTGAATGTGGGGGGAGAGTAGTAAACCATGTGAAAGCATTTTTTGTTAGAGAATTTGGGAAGTATTTCATCCTTAAATTTTCATTGTTTGCTAAATATCCTGCCTTAGTCAAATATCTTGCTATGTGTTCAACAGTAGAGTCACTAGTATCACCAGCAAATTTGGTAAATTTTGGGATTTTCCAACCCCTTGGTAATTCTGTTTGAAGCACATATTCTGATAAGGCAGAAACAAAATGAGGCCTATGCATGCCTATGTTTAAACCATTCTGTGCCAAGATCGTTTCAACCAAATTTGATATGTTGTTTTGTCCAGCAAAGTTATTGTTTTGGACATTTCTAACTACATCATCAGCATTTTGGTTCCTATTTACCAAGACAATTCCAGGATTTTGTTCGATCTGGGGCAAATCCTGTGGTTGTGCTTGTAGTTGCACATGTGGTTCGACCACTGGTACAGGTTGTTGGACTTGGTTTACAGGATTAGCCACATTAATTTGTGCAGGCACAATGGCATTGTTTGGTGCTTGTGCAATTTGCAAAGGCACTACATTTTGAATTTTGGGAACTTGTTGATTAGGGACTTGAGGAGCCCCAAAGAAATCAGCAATTCTTCCCATTTGATTGGCTAACAATTGGTAACTTTGGTTGGTGTTTTGAATTAAAGGATTAAATACTGTACCAATTTGTTGTGTTAACATGTTAACCATATCATGATTACTATCATCCATTTGTTGCCTCATTGCTGCCAAGGCAGTATTGGTTAATGCAGGTGTATTATTTTGCGTAGCAGAACCAAACACTCCTGGGTTATTAGGAACATAAACGCCTGGCGTTGTTTCTGTGAATAATGAGGCACTTGTTTGCAAGCCCTGCATCATTGTAGTAGCCATACCATAGGGGTAATTCCTACTAGTGCCTTTACTCATATATTGAGCAAAAGGCAATTGAAACGCAGATGAACTCGCGCCACCCCCATTGACATTTGACCTATTTGGAGAAAAGTTACTGTCCATATTGTGAACCAAAGTTAATATAGGTTCTGTAGTGGTCGAGGGCGCCGTTGTGGATGATGGTATTGCCACTGTGGCATTTATTATCGAAGATGTTGGGGCAGAAACTGTTGCCCCAGTAGCATTGGGTATAATCTCACTGATTACAGGAGAGACTATAGCCTCTGAAACGCTCAAAGCGGTTGATGGATTCAAACCGCTATTACTATTGTTTCCATTTGAATTTTCCATGTTTGGTCTTGGGTTACTTCTGGGTGGTGGTCTAACCATTTCAGGGAGTGATTTTCCGTTTCTTAAAAGCATACACTATACACAAGACTTTTGGAAACAAATTTAAATACAGAACAAATTAAATACACTAAACTTTGAAGAAAATCTAAACGCAAAGCACACAGTCCCACTGGGCGTGCCAATTTGTTTACTGTGAAATTTAGTAAACAACGCTAGTTTGAGTTATTACATGAGAGATCAACTAGTAAATCTCGGGACATAGTGCTTTGTTTATATTTTCAAAGGAATTAATGTTCATTATTGTTCTTATGTTCATAAAATGTTGTTTTTATGTTACTTGAAACGCAAGAAAGAATGTTTATTCAATTGAATAAACAGAAAGAGAGAATAAGTCAAAATAAAATGAGAAGGGGATTGAATTGGAAAAGCAAGTAAATTGCATTGAATGTAAAATGATTTACAAAGAATAGAAATGGTTCACAGTTACATACATTTTCCTTCGATCACTCGTTTCTCTCGTTGACATGGGTACTTTGAGTTTTGATAGGATTTATGTATAAAGATTGTGACCCTTTGCTCGATCACATAACTAAACTATTTATAGACACTAATTCCTAACTGCTAATAACGCCTAAATAAATATAGAGAGGACGCATGTCTTGACACGTATTTTGAATTTGAATTCTTCTTTATCCTTTGAATTAGCCGTTGATTCCATCGAAATCGAAATAGCAATGCTTTTCCTTGAATATTTGCCAAGTCCATGTTTTTCCTTTTGCACAGCTGAACGCTTCGACCCTGCTGGCTTTTCGACCAAATCGAAAGGATCCTAAAGAAAATACAAACTTTAAGAAATAATGCTCAAAATAGAACATTTATTATATGTTCATGCATGATTAACCATTAAATTCATTGGCTCTGAAAACCAAACATTTTTAATGACTTTTGAAATAATAAAATAATAAAATAGAATTATTTTAGTCATGCATTTAGAACATATTTTTACTTAGTAAAAATATGGGCTAACAGCGCCTTAATGTTAAGGAAGCATACAGTCTCCCGGATTCCAAACCCATTCGTATAATAAACTGGAGCATTTCGTAGTCTTGTTCAAATACCACTTGCCATGACAGACATTGAATTCGGTCCATTGTATTCTCTACTGTCCCGTCAACATTATTGAACATCTGATCGTTCTTAACCCTCCAAATAACCCACACAAAAGCTAGCCACACTATCGAAAGCCCTTTTCTAATCTTCTTATACCCACCACTCCCAACTAATTGCCCATACGACATCATCACCTCAGGAGGGAGCAAAACCCTTACCCATATCCACCTGTTCATATGATACCAGACAGCCGCAGCGAAATTACAATGCAAAAACAGATGGCGATATGTTTCTGCCATTTCACCACACATAGGACACAGAGTATAATCCGCATGATGATTCTCACCATTTCTTATAAAGTGGTAACTCACATTAGAGGCTTATCCCTATAATGAACAAAATAAATCATTAAAAGTTCATTAATCTACAATATTGCCTTTGTAATTAATCTAAATAGGGTGATGCAAAAATGACTAATTTCATAACTGACAAACATCAAGGGGTCCATCACATAGCCCTCAGCCATCTACATGACCCATCCTGTTTTAAAAGGAGTTCGTCAATTAAGATCAAATATGAAATTAAAAAGAACCCTAACAAACACAATAAGAATTAAAATCAAAACAAAAGAATATAAAGTTTTCCACCATTCTATGAATAATGCATCCAAAGGACCAAAAACGACAAACCATAACAAAACTATACCATCAAACTCAATATTATCAAAGTTTACACTCACGAAGGACGTTCTCCTTGTTGGAGCATAAGCTGTTGATGATGAAACAGAGTCGATGGTTAATCACAGCCCGGCGAACGTCTCGTCTCTTACATGGTAGATCGATCTGTTGAATAAAAAAAGTGAGATAAAGTTGAGAACATAAATTGGCAAGCTTGGAATTTCAAAAGAGGGGAAAAGAAGATTACCATTTTTAGTTTTGATCTTTGCAGCGTTTTCTTCAACTTACCCACACATGTTCAATCGAGAAAGTGAGAAACAAAGGTGAGAGGGGTTCGGGTTTGTTCTCGTTTGCGATTAAAAGTGTAGAGAGGAAAGGCTAGGGTTTCAAGGGTATAACACACTGTAGCGCGACGGTGGAAGGTGGTGTCGTATGGTGGTTGTGAAGAGACGAGAGGTGTGAGGGGTTCATAAATCAGAATGCAAAGAAACTTCGATGGTGGTAGGGTTTGAAGAAGAGAAAAAAATTGGGGGTGGATTGGTGTTTGAAAGAAATGAAATGAAAAACCCGCTTAGTCATTTTCAATTTGGCGCTTATTATTTTGGATTTGTGCATATCTTTAGGCCACGGGTAGTGTAGGTGGTGTTGTGAATTCGACGATAAACTCACACCAATAATAAAACTGATGTGTGGGGCAAGCGAAACAAGCAACCAAATATAAGGACGATAGAGATGATGATGCAATAATTCAAACAATAATGGCGGAAGATAAAGAACACGATCAATTTGTTTACCCAGTTCGGTGTTAATGAACCTACGTCTGGGGGAGAGAGCAACTCTTCGTTCCACTATGATCAAATAAGTCACTTTACAAGAAATCTCAATTGGGTTACAAGAATTAATCCTAATTATACCCAAAATCCCGAATCTCTTCCCGTGGCCAAGAGACTCAATTTGACCTAGTCTACCCAAGGTATACAAACCCCTTACATGTTTGCTCTCTTTTCTCTCCCAATTTTTCTACGAATAAACAACCTCTATTTATAGAAAAATATATGCCTATTATTTTAAAAGCAATCTTTTAAAATAAAACCAAATCTCATATTATTTTTAAATATATCTAATATTTAAAAACAAATACAATCTAAGTCAGATATCCTTCAAAACAAATATTTTTCACAAAAAATCTCCAAACCAACACGAGCCTGCGCCCCGCGCCAGTCAACAAAACCCACAGGCCAAACGAGGCCTCTCCTGGCGCCGTGCGCAGCTGGCAGATGTTCTTCAGAATTTTCCGACTTCTTGTAACTGAGATTTCAAGGCATATCCAACAGGTGGCTTTAGAAGCAACAGTGATTTTGTGTCATGAAAGGGTAGCCTAAACAATTATAGACCACCCTTAAAAGAAGTGGCTATTGAAAAAGCACTGGCCACGGTTTTTTGTGTGGCCAAAGGATAAACGCTTTTTAACCGTGGCTTAAGTATAGAATAGGTGACAGTTTTACCATATGAGTAAAACAAGAGTGGCCTAAACTCAATAAGAGTGAATTATAGGCAACCCTTTAAAATCGTAGTCTATTCATGTTTTAAGCCACGCATTTTTAGCCGTGGACAACAAAAGAGTGGCCTAAACTCAAAAATGTTGTAGTGTGTAGAAGAAACTTCTTTCAACTTACTCCGTGTACGAGTACGGGTAGGCGGTATAACACGGTTTTTGGCACGCTCCGCACGAGCCGAGCTATGTGCAACACTCTCCCTCCCTAAACGTTGTTTGCCAAATTCATCTATCATTCCTACAACACCATTACAACAAATCCAAACTTCAATCAATTATTCAATCACAATCAAAGTCATAAACAACATGGAAGTAACTCATTTCCAAATTCAAATACATCGTACAACAAATTCAAATCATATCCATATTCAATCATATCCAAATTCAAATACATCATACAACAAATCATTTTCAAACACGAATTAATCAATCATAAGCAAAACAACACGAATTAATCAATCTATACGTCAACACAGAATGCAAAACATAACCCTAAATCCCCAAATCATTTTCAAACAAAACCCTAACCACTTTCTCCCATGGAAACCCCAATTTACGACTGGAATCAAAATTTAACTATCAAAATTTACGACTGGAATCAATTACGAAACACAGAACGAAAACCCCAATTTCATTATAATTTAGATTTTTGAGAGAAATCTTACATGCGGATTCGGTTTCTACGTGACAAAATCAATTGTTTTGTGACTGAGAATCTTCAATCACCCTTATATGATTGATTCCACGAGTTGATTGGTTGGGGACGATGCTTGTTCGTAATCGCACCCTTTTTAACCCTAGAAATCGCTCCAATTCCTCCCAAATTATATTTATGTCAAACTGACAACGTAACAGTTAAATATTTAGGAACTTCGTTAACTGCGTGACGAAACCCACCGTCTTCGTGGCGTAGGATACAAATATTTTTTTTCGTGGCGCAGGGTACAAAATAATGGGGGGTTTGTGTAACTGCCTACCTACGCCCATGCTGGCATCTTGGAGTTGGGTACGCAAAACACAACTTCGTATTCTACGAAACAAAAAATTTTATATTTTGTTTCCTACTATCCAAACTGCCATGGGATGTAAATTAGGGATATTTTGGGATTTTAGGGGGCGTGGGAGCAAATGCGAGGGGCCTAAATAGCAATTTTCTCTTTTAAACTAAAACTAATTTAGCCCATTTAACTCCAAACCAGGCCCATATCCATCTAAACAATTTTCATATTTGCCTTTTTTTTTTTCCTCTTCAATTAGGGTTTTGGAAAGAAACCATATCAAATAAACGACAGTTACATTAATTCCAAGTTTTTTCGCGGCGATTGAAGAGCTTCGAAATGGGTAAGAACAACCGAATCTACTTCTCAATTTGATTCTTACATATATAATTTCTTTTTATAACTGATTTTGTTGAATCTGAATCCTTGAATTTTTTTTCGTAAAAGCTAGAATCAAGGTTTATGAGCTCAGGCAAAAAACAAAAGCAGATCTTTTGAATCAATTGAAGGATCTGAAAGCAGAACTTGCTCTTCTTCGCGTCGCTAAGGTCACTGGTGGTGCCCCAAATAAGCTCTCCAAAATGTACTCTCTCTCAATCTCTATTATAAATAAATAATAACCGATTATTATTATAATTACTTGCATTTTATGATATTCTGTTGCACTTAATTGTGTATGTGTATTATTGTTTTTATTATTGTATAATGTATGTCATATGGTTTGATGATTGGTATTTTAGTATGTTTTTTGTAAGGGTAAATTTTTATAGAAATTGATCGAACTAAAATTAATAGATACTATTGGAATTTCTTTATGTTATGATATAGCTAATATGAATTTTGTCATTGATTTTGGGTTATTTATGTTTTTAATCTTTTTGAATATAGAATACCAATTTTCAGTCCTCTAAAATATTTCTTAGCTTAACAATTTAATCTTTAACTTGAATTTAGAGATAAATTAACAAAGATTTAATAGTTAAATTATTAAACTAATGATATTTTAATGTCTTAATGATATGTGATGAAAAAACTCATTTGGACTTGAGGATTTGACCTGAACTTTTATATTGAAAAAGCAGGGTCTAACATTTAAAATAGAAAATTTAGAGGACCTAAGTTTGAAAGAATTTTTTAGAGAGACTAGAATGAAATTTGTTGATATATTTTTAGGACTAAAAACATATTTAATCCTCGATCTTTTGTATACAAATTTGATTTTTTTTAATTGTTTGGATGCAGAAAAGTTGTCCGGCTTTCAATAGCACAGGTTTTGACTGTGATTTCACAGAAACAAAAGACAGCTTTGAGGGAAGCTTATAAGAAGAAGAAATACTTGCCTTTGGATCTGCGTCCCAAAAAGACAAGAGCTATTAGAAGACGTCTCACTAAGCATCAGGTACATTTTTTTCCTTTGAATTGTTTATGTATTTTTCTTTCGTAAATGTTTCTTTTTATGAAAGAAAATAAAACATTTTTTTTAAAGGATTTGGTAAAGTTTGAGAACTTATTAGTTATTTCTTAGTATGCAGAGCGAGTGAATTAATTGAGCTTTATGGTTGGCTCCATAAAGCTGAAAAACTTAGTGAGTAGTTTATGAAGTTTATGGTTGGCCATATAATAGCTGAAAAATCGAATTTAACTTCTGAACTTTTCTGAATGTTACCACAACAGATTAAAGCTTCTCTTGTTTTTGTTAAATACTCTCGAGTGTCTTTTTCATATATAGGTTCTGTGTATCTGGGCTTAGGGTACCCTTTATTGTTTTACACTTTGTATGGGGCAGATTTGCGAAACTGAGTGTATTATTTAGCCGAAACCATCAGCAATTTCTAAAGTAGGTGTTCTTTTTTCATCACTTTCATTGTGCAAGCCTCACCATGTTGTACAAATATTAAATGATGGGATGTACTTTACTTAGTTTTTTTCGTAATTGTATATGTGGACAACACATATGGATCTTTACTGTATACACTTAATTTTCATTATAATTGTATTGTGAGTACCGATGGAGTTTCATTACAATGGCATGACTGTTGTCAGGAAGTTTACCTTGAAAATTACATTAGTATCAAACTTCATCAAACATTTTGTTTTTGTATCTTGTAAAGAAATAAATAGAGAAAATTTTACAAGATGGAGTACAAAAACAAAATATTTAATGAAGTTTGATACTAAATGTAATTTTATGGGATGTTTTCTACGAAGCATCTTTGTGTTGACGTTATATAGTTGATATTTGTATTCATATAAGCTTCCTTCATAACATGGCTTAATGAATTTACTTTGTTTTACTATCAGCAATCATTGAAGACAGAGCGTGAGAAGAAGAAGGAAATCTACTTCCCATTGAGAAAATATGCTATCAAGGTGTAATGTTGGGCCTTTTTTACATGACTTTGGATATGTTATTTGACATGTTTTGCAAAATATTTGGTCTTGGGTTTTGTTTTTGTTTCATTATGAGTTTAACTAATCATTATGATACAGAATTTTAAGTTAACTTTTTCTCGCCTTTGTTTTACTTGTCATTCCAGATTCTGATTTTTCACCGCTTAAACTACATTATCTGGTTGTTTGCTTAATAAACTAATTTTGGGAAAGCAAACAAACACATAATAATATGTTTCACTAGGATCATTGTAGTATGAATGAAATGAGTTTCGGTTCATCATGAAACATTGGGTTTTACACATCGTTTGCGAACTAGAAAAACTTATATAGAACCATTGCATTGGTATCATTGTTATTGTGAAGTAGCACTGCCGAAGTAGAAGATGAAAAAAGTTGATACCTTCCCACTTCACAGTTTTGTAGTGATAATGGGTGAAATTGGTAACTAGTCATTGTTGGAAATACCTTATTAGGGATTTTATTCTACAAGGTCTTTGCCGATTACTATCAACATGGTGCAGTGCCATGGTTGGACATGAAACTCTGTCGCACATGTGCAGATTCACCGCGCTTAGCTTGGGGTTTCTATGCAGAGTGCCAAATCCTTAATCCTTTGTGAAGTAATTTACTTTATGATATTATATGATAAAGAAGTTACTATTATAATTTACCCTATAATGAATATGATAGTAATATGAAAAGCAAAGTACTAAAGCATATATAGTACTGCTGATTGAATGATCCATGATAAACAGATATTAAGATAATAAATCAATTGTGTTCTATTTTTGTGAAGCTCTTGTAGTATTTTTTAACGTAGTAGCTATAGCTATTATCCAACTTTCATTTTTGTCTTGTGTCTCTAATATACTAGTTCTTGATGAGGGCATCAAGGATGTGACGGTTTGCGACGAATAGGTTATAATATGCCTTCTCCGTAGGGTGTATTGAATCCCAAAATACATATTTTGATGGATCAGAGCACACATGAGAAACACGATTGCACATATATGTTGCTTCAATGTAACCACTTCCACAACACCCACGATCAACCTCCTCAAATCCTACCACAATAACATACAAATAAATTAATTAGCTTATCATATACTTCTGAACTGAAACATACTAGTATATGGATTTGGATCCTCTCCAAATTTTATAGATGAAATTAAAAGACACATAATCTTAACAAGCAAAGGAATAATTAGATAACATTAGTTTCACGATAAATTACCAAGATATCCATGCCCTTTAATCATGTTAGTTAAGGGTCCATATATGTCAATGTAAGAGATCTTAGCACCATGATCATGAGGATTAGAGAAATTGAATTGCATTAAGAACAATTCATGTTGAAGAATCATATTGTGAGCTCTTGCTACAGCAGAATATTTGTCCACACAACGTCGTTGGAAAAACGCATCGTTGGAATGGAAGGTGATCATGATTGGCAAGCATCCCATCGGAGGTAGTCCAACAAAAGCAATTTTTCTAGCACCTTCTGTCCACAAATTCTAAATGACATGTAATTTGTGTTAGTTAATCAAATTATAACTACAAATATCATAAGTTGGCACAAAAGATTTCTTATTAACATTTCTTTACGTGTGTATGTATATTACTTGCGTTTGATTTGCAAAAAAATATGGGACTGAACAAGACAATTTTAATTGTACTGTGTTTGATTTCAAAACTGTTCCTGAGACTGGTCAAATGAGGACTAAGAGACTGGACAAAAACCTAAATAACTTTTTGTCCACCAAACATTGTACAAAGACAAAACTTGTTCAACACCTTAAATTTTGTCCTATGCTGTTCTATTTTGTACTGTTTTATCAAGTACTTACATTTTACGGATCAAACGGACTCTTAATTGATATTTTTTAATCTAGTATTTAGCCATTTTTCTAGTGTTATTTATAGATGCAACATTTGCTCTTTCAACTGTGGTTGCGTGCTAGATGATTCCGTTAGTTGTGCAGTGCCGTTCGTGACATTTTATGGGCCTTAGGCCAAAAATAAAAACTTCTTTCATTTAATATAATATCATCAATACATATTTATTGGATTTCAACCTTTTTGGAAACAAATTTTTCAAGAGCCTCTGTGATTTTAGTAGCTATTCCTTTCATTTTTTTTTCCTTTTTCATCACCACATAAATGTTTCTTAGACAACATCTTCTAAGCTTCAATAGAAACAAAAAAAAAAATTCAAGTAGAAAACAATAGCACATGGAAGTAGAATGTTGACTTCGAAGAACAATTGAAAAATCGTATGATCCAAATGGTTGAAATAGGATGTAAAAAATAACATGTTAAGTATTAACAATTTGTAGACAATAAATTAAATAACTTGTTGATAAAATCAGGAACACAAAAAATAAAACAACGCCAAAACCTAAACAAGAAAAACCTATAACATTTAACATTCTTACATATATTGCAAGAATGCAAGAATTAGAAAGAAAAAAAATAAAACAAATACAAGTGGTGCCGTCTTTTTGTTGTTTTGCAGGATTCTATTTTAATCCTATTATTATGTCTAATTATTATTAGGCATAAAAAAAATTGGACATCAATCACATTTTAAATAACACATATTTCCTAGGCTTAATCATATTTTTTTCCTTAAATATAATGATTTTTTATATAATAGTATATTTTCTTTCTTGAAATATAATATTTTTTTTATTTTCAATAATAATAAGTAGGTATAACAAAATATGTTGGGCCCCTAAAAATAATGGGCCTTAGGCCATTGCACCCATTGCCTACCCTCAGAACCGGGCCTGTAGTTGTGTGAGCTACCATACAACCACTCATACGGCTAGCTACCTTCACTATAATAGTTTACGTACATACATGAGGATAATTGTTTTATTTTGATAAATAAAGAGAATTCTAACCCAAATGCACCTACTATAACTGTTGGATATTAATTGGAGTCAAAAGTACCCGTGACCGTGAGTCTTAGCTTAGAAAAAATTGAAAACCACCACATTTTCACTAAAAACTCTAATGTATATATATAAATATTACCTGTATGAAATCTTTGACATGTTGAAGCACGAAATGGCCATAGGTTACAACGTCAAAGCTTCTTCTTCTTATTGGTACCGTAAAATAATTAATAACGAAGTCATTTGTACCAGCGCTTATGAAAAATAAAGCGTTGGTCATATGATGTTCAGTTCTATGCCTACCAAGCTTACTCTCCAACCTCTTTTTGTATTGTTTGAAATATTCCAGTTGCTTTGGTATTGGGACCACATTCTGCAATTATAGTTTAGAGCATAGTACAATATTAGACACACATATGATTAGATTCCAATATTCATGGATACAAGTAGGACTGTTCATTTAAAACCATAAACTGAACTGAACTGCGAACCGAACCGAACCGAATCTAAAATAACCGAACCAAACCGTGTCAACCGAACTGTAACTTTAGAGTCTGCATTCAGCACCGGTGGAAGGGTTGTTAGTGACTACCGTACTTGCCTAACGCCCAAAATGGTGGAAGCACTTGTTTGTACACAAGATTGGTTCAAAGGAGCATCTATCTCACTATTTTCTCATGAGGACATTGATGAGATCCATAGATTAGAGCAAGGTATGTTAACTTTTTTTTTTTTTTTTATAAGACATTTTACTAGTAGGTTCCTTAGTATTTTCAAGATTCAATCATGACACATTTTGTTTTACTTTTGTAGAGATAACATGTTCTGTATCTACAATGGACATAGAAGATCTTGCAAGTTGAATTTTATTGTAGGAACTAGCTGACTCTTACTTAAAGAAAGAAGAGACTAGAGAAGAAAGAATATCAAGTTGTTTCAACACTTGTTTTTTTGTTGGTTTTAAGCTCATATATGTAGAATTTAGCTTAATCATTTCAACACTGTTTTTTGTTGGTTTTAAGTTGTTTGTACTTGGATTTGAAAGGTTGCTATTCTATTATTAACATTTGGTTATAATTTGGAAAACATATATTTGCTTAACAGTTCGGTAAACCATGAGATATAAGTTCAGCAAACCATAAGTAAAGTTCAGTTTTCTTAACAGTTCAGTTCGGTTAACTGAACCATAAAAACAGTTTTGTTGTGCTTAACAGTTTGGTTCGGTTAACCAGTTAACATAATTATAAGTTCGGTTCGGTTTTGCTAAAAACGTTAACGGTTCGATTCGGTTATTTGAACCATTGTTATGGTTCAGTTCAGTTCGGTTCGGTTCTCTTGCCGAACTGAACCATGAACAGGCCTAGATACAAGTCTAGGGGTGATCATATCCGAACCAAACCAAAAGTAAAATCGCAAACCGAACCAATCCAAACCGAAAACCGCAGAAACCACATTTGGTTTGGATGTATTTGGATGACTTTTTTATTGAATCGCGAACCGCAAAACCGCGAGCCGCAAAAACCGCAAACACCGCGGTTAACCGCTAAAACCGCATTAAGCTTCTATTATATTCCAATACCACATCAAGTTTATATTATATTCAAATATACATAGCCTAATTACTAAGTCAGTACACCAAATTAATGGAACTTCAAGTTGTAGTTATTTTTTGTACTGTAAGGTTATTTTTGTGTTGTAATATTATTTTTGATCAACAACTTTTATCGATACTATAATGTTATTTTGGAATGTTAAATTCTTTTTTTGTATATTTAAAATTGTAACGTACTGTAATGTTATTTTGGATAAACAACTTTTATTGGTACTTTAATATTACTTAGGAAATTCAAGTTTTTTTTGCTATGTTTAAAATTGTTTGGTACCGAAATATTACGTCGTAAACCGCAACCACCGAACCAATCCTAACCGCATTGGTTTGGTTTGGTTTGGATGACTTTTTAAAACCAACCGAACCAAACCGAACCGCATGCATTTTTATCTCGCGGTTAGGATGACTTTTATGTTCAAAACCGAACCAATCCGCACCGCGATCACCCCTAGATACAATTGTCAAATAACCGATTATCCCAAAAGCTTAAGCTCTTAGGATTAGCTATATCAATAGTTTTATATTATTTCTAACACGCCTCCTCACGCAAGAGCCCATTTGGGCTTGAAGCGTGGACAATGCATAGACCCACCTACCATATGCTTAAATCTTACTTTTTAATTAGAAAGTGAGGGGAGTGAGGATCGAACCCTAGACCACTTAGTCATAGAGGCTCTGATACCATGTCAAATAACCGATTATCCCAAAAGTTTAAGCTCTTAGGATTAGCTATATCAATGGTTTTATATTATTTCTAACACATTATATGAAAATGAGATGTCTATATAAAAAGTCTACAATTAATAATTGAACATAGAAGCATAAATCCTTTATTAAGAATATTAAAAGTAATGTTTGGTATAAATAAACTTTACAAAATCGATTTGTAAGATGATAATTGTCTCCACTTATAAATTTTTGTCTGGGCCTTTTATATATATATATATATATAGGGTCAGGATCAAATGACACCAAGTAGTTTGACACCAAATATTACACCGCACAATAACTCTTTAACGAATTCAAATTTTACAAAATTCACTGTTAGATTGGAAGATTATATCATATAAGATCATTCATATTAATTTTTATAAAAATCTAAAACCGTTTAATATGTTATTTAAATTTACGTTGAGTCTAAATTAATTATACAAATTCTACTTAAGTAAAGAATATTCCACTTATGAACTTATGTTCAAAATTTATGAGCTAATCCATCAAAATATTTCTTAAGCAACTTTTGCTGGTGTTAATTTAAAATTTAAAGTTGGTCCATAGTGGGTGTTTGAAAACAGTGGCATGCACAATTTTGAGTTGCCTATGCATTGCCGTCTTTAATATCGCACGAAATTAATTGCAAATGCGGCTAATGTAACACCAATCGCAACTGTAATACCGTTGAAGAGAATTTCACAAAACTTTTAAGTAGTTGGAGTGGTTGCGTTTGTAGACATACAATACAATGCTAAGAAAGAATATTGAGAGAATTAGAGAGTTGTACACTTAGAGTTGGTGTGAGTGGGTCAAAACCAGAACCAGCAGAGGCAAAACTAACTCCTGTCATAAGCTCTTCATCACTGAGATTTGGATCCAAATATGGTGGCACCAACTCTTTCAAGCCCAAATATGAGGCTGTACAATCCAAATAAACGGGTCAGAAAAAATCAAATTAATTTTAAATTTATAATTAAAAAAATCAATTTTAAATTTGAACCATTCGATTTTAATCGAATGACTACTCATGTCCCGAATGTGTGAATGCGTAGACATGCGACAACTAGGACTATAATAAGAGAAATCAATTTTTGCATTCTCTTAATTAAGTTATTATGTTCATGAGGAATCAATTCAGTGATAAGATTTCGACCAAGTAAACTTAAGGTAAGAGACGGAATTTAAATCCCTCAAAGACGGTTGAGAAATGATCATTAATGTTACTTTAATTAATATAACAATTTGTTGTAAAAAAAATAAATTAATATATCAATTTAACATGCAAAGGAAAAAAGATGAAATTAAGTACCAATAAAATCAGTGCCAAGCTTCCCATTTGAGAACCTTCCAGTAGGACTATTGTTAGCAAGGTCTCTACCATAAGGTGGAAAATCACTTTTAAAAGCTGTGTTCACATAATTGTTGTTTCCTGGGTCTACTGTAGAGTCTCCAAACACGTATATGGCAGAGACCTTATTTTTCTTTGAAGCTTCAATTGTAACCATAAAGCATAATAAACTTAGCATAAAAATGTGCACATAAGTAGAGAAAAATGCACCAATTGTTTCCATGATAGTGGAATGAGCAATAAAATTATGAGAAGAATAAAAATGAAGATTTTGGAATATCTATCTATCTATCTGTATAAATAAGCATGATATGGTTGATGTGGAAGTTGGAATGAATTTTTTATTGACCAAAATAACCCTCAAAAGTATGAAATGATTCACAATTTTGTCCATTTCTAATAACTTTGAGTAGCTAATTTGGTTAGAAAAATTACCAACACTTTCAAAACTTGCTTAGCTTCTTAACAACCTTTACTCAAAAAGTCAGGGGTTTGATAAGATATATGAAGAAAAATGGGTGACAAAAAGTATACTAGAAGTATATTAATACATGATTTAAAAATTGTACTAAAAAAATTATCATTTAGAAATGAAGTATATAGAGCGTGTGGTTTGTACATCTTTATAATTAGTTAGAGAAGTGTTTCTATCGTAGGATCTAAAATTTTGATACTAGTATAGTTACATTTAATTAATATTTTTTGTTCACCTAATAGCCTTGTGCTAAAGATTGCCAAAAGAGTGTGATGTTCCCTATTCTGCTAATTTCACGTACAATACTATTTTAATTCTCCAATCATTTAGTTTAGTTGACTAAGGAATCATGATCCGCCATATAAGCACTAAGCATAAAACTGTCTTTGGTGAGATGTCAAACTATAGTATTATTTCAATAATTAAGCCATAATGAAATTTTATAAGGTATCACCCATATGGGATATTCAATACTAAAGTTTACATCTTATACTATAGATGCTTAAACTATTCATACAAATCAATACCAGTCTTTGCGATTTGTTTTGTTTTCACTTGTATATTTATGGGAATTTTACAAGTCACTTATCTAAAAAGTGCTCCAAATTAAGCATGTTGAAATGGTAAGGATCCTCTTTATTTGCTATGATTTTCATTTTCTGCGTTGCCAAAGTTTTTTAATACTTTATGGTGCGTAAAAGTAATATTAACTCATTTTTTTTTTTTTGACAAAAACAAAATGATATTCATTCATTCAAATTGATAGATTACATCGAATACAATCACATATTCAACATTTGCTAAAAACATAAAGGATGAATCTGCGAACAAACTCACAGTATCCAAGTTAATAGCATACAACGGCAAAATGCCTACAACAGATAATATGAAAATTTTAAAGTCACCGGAATGTCCATGCTTCCGGATCTGCAACGTTGATGCACAAATTATTGATTGAATCTGCAACTGGTTGGAGTTGATCTTTCAATATGAGTTAAACGAATACCGTAACAAGACGGAAAATCAAACGTCGTAACAAGACGACGAACAAACACAACACCGCACGCGGACGATGAAACCACAAATACAAAAGAAAACAACGAAAATAAAATATCAATCTATGTGAGAATGATAATCACTTATTTAAATTAAAAACAATGAAAAAAGACACAGAGGGGTGATTTTAGGCCAAAAATGACCTAAAACCACCCCCTTACCGGTAGAGGAAGAAGAGACTCAAAGAGAAAAGACAGAAAATATTAGGGCCGGCGTTTAGTTGAAACAGATGAATTGGAAAAGAAAATTAGTGAGATCCTTAACTCATTTAGTGTTACACTTTTGCATTTATATTTCCAAAACTATATAGTAAACAAATGGAAAGAATACAAAATTACCCTTATTGTGGCAAGTGTGGGGTGAGTTAAGAACACATTATAAGTGAGAGGATCCATAAACTTAATGACTTAAGGTTTTGGGTAAAAGTGTGGTGTCTAACTCACATGTATAGTTGATCTGAGCCCAATGTGGATGATACTCCGGCTGCCCCCTCGTTGTTACCTAATAGTGATATCAAAATCGATGGTTCGACGAAAGCGTTCGACTCCTTCTATCGAAAGTTTTCCTGACAAAGGTGGTGAGGTGGCATGTCTCATTGAGTGCAGCGGGAATGGCGGTGCAAATGTACAGATGAATGAGTCACACTTGAGAGGGAGACTGTTGTGACAAGTGTGAGGTTAAGTCCCACATTGCTTAAAAAAGTGGAGGTTAAACACTAGTGAGAAGATCCATAAACCTAATGTCTTAAGATTTTGGACAAAAGTGTGGTATTCAACTCACTTGTATAATTGCTCTTAGCCCAATATGAATGATCCTCCGACTATACTCACTACAAGAAATAAGATATTTCACAACGACATTCAAATTGTTGACAAAAATATACATATAGCAACAACTAATTTAAGTTGTTGGAATAAGTTAGTTTTTTCTCGACAATTACATTATTGTTGGGAAAAATGACTTGTCCCAACAATATTTTTTTGTCGTTGGAAATAATGCAACTTTTTAACAACGATATAACTAATTTGTTGTTGTATACATAATTTTTTTATACATAAAAAAAAAAACTACCAAAATTTTATTGTTTTATTCCTATTTTTATGCATAGATTCATGTATAATCTTTTTATTGTTTGTTTTTTTCTATATTTTTTTACTAAACTTCATATAATCTTTTTTTTTTCTTCCTAGTTTTATGCATATATTGTTAAAGGGTAAAATTACAATGTATGATACAAAATTTGGAATATTATTAAAACTGATAAGAACAAATTAGTAAAGATAGTAGTAATCAACTTTATTATATTAGAAGTAGATTAATTAAATCATGTTTATTTTTATTTAAAAAAATAGTGATTTGTTTTCTTTTCTTCAAAACTCAACGGTATCACTCCGTACCCTTTTCAAAAAAAAAAAGTACCATACATATCCACCATCAATGTTGAGATAATCATGCATATTTGAGTAAATGGAATCCATTATTTTATTTCCTGGGAATATTTGTTAAATCTATTTCAGGATTGGGTGCAACATATTTTCGACAGTATCTGAGGCACATTCAGAAGTTAAAGTTTGGAAAATAGCAAGAGAACGTTTATTGACAATCCTAATGGGTTCCATGAACTTCATGATTCCATTGTATCAAGATTCCACCATCTTGCAAATACAATTCAAGGTATATATATAATTATTATATTTTCTCCCATAGTAATATACTATATAGTTTATGCTTTTTTAGTTGTTGACATATGTAATAACAGCTATAAAACTTATGATCTGTATTTTGGTTCTTTTTATTTGTATTTAAATATTTTTATAAATAAAATTCGTTGATTAAAAAGAAAGATTGAACGAGAAACATAACTTATAAATAAAATTTAGCAATCAATGGTTGATAATGAAAATTAATTCCTACAAGAGATTAAATTAATATTTGAAGTTTTTGTTGTAAATAGTAACAAAAAATCAACAACTTTGAAAAAACAATTCTACAAAAAGAAAATTTTTTTGCAACGACTTTAGTTGTTGACAAAAATACTTTTTCGTAGCGACAATAGTCTCATAAGACAACAATTATTGTTGTTGTAAAAACACTAGTTATGACAGCGACATTAATTGTCCTTGCAAAACTTTTCGCAACAGTGCTTATGCCAGCGACATGCAGCAACAATTTTTTCGCTGCGAAAAATACTTTTTTCAGCAACTTTGTGTTTTTGGAAACGACATTTGTCGCTGCCAAAAACGATATTTCTTATAGTGACTCTGGTGACCCAACGATCCCTCACCCTAAATTATTTATTTGAATTAGAAAATTGGAATACGTAGCACCCAAACTATAGCGGTTGACACTAAATTGTTAGTGTATCCATTATTGGATCGATATAAGTTCATCTATAATCCAACAACTTTCATCTATATACTAAGCGAATTAACAATGGATAATTGTATCATATCTTATTTCAATTAAGTGTTTGGTGAGACAACATGATATAATAAGTTAATCCTGAAGTATATCCTATCATGTCTCTTTAGTTAAAAATCTTATCCTATAAAATATATTTTGAAATAAAAAAAATGAAAATTAATAATAAAATAATTAATTTTTAAATGTTTATGCGATTTTCTCTCAAGGATAATTTTGTAATTTAAATAATCTAAAAAATCAAAGTTCTACCAAAATTACAATATTTTAAAGTAAGCTAATTATTAAAAAAATTGAAAAATATAATTCTTTTGCAATGGTACTTTTATTATTTACGCATGAGATATATCATATATTTATTTATCTTATTTAACATGTATAATTGAGTTATTTATTTGATCATGATTCATATAAAAAATTTAACATGTTTATTTTCTCATGATTTTTTTAAAAATTATATAAAGTTATTTGATTACTTATTTATATTTTTTTTATTTATAAAATTCAAAGTATTACAGAATATTTTTTTTAAAATATTTAACAACTAGTATTTTTTTTATTTATAAAATTCAAGGGTAATTTTGTAATTTAAATATGTTACATATCTTATCATATTATTATGAGCAAATAATATTAAAAATATGATATAATAGTTATCATGTTTGTTCCTGTGTGCACCAAACACATGATAAGATAACTATTATCCTGCTGATATTAAATCTTATCCTTATCATATTTTATATCATATTTTGTCACTATCCTATCATGTGCACCAAACAGACCTTAATGTCTTAATATTTTTTTATAAAACATGGTGTCAAAGTGACCCAACCTAGTGAATCACCCGTCAACAACCCATAATTAAGTTCATTTTTTTATATATTTAATAAATATATGATATATAGCTTAATTTAAAAAGCTAATTAATATTTTAAATTTTATAACAAATTAAATATAATTCTTTTGCAATGGTACTTTTATTATTTACGCATGAGATATATCATATATTTATTTATCTTATCTAACATGTATAATTGAGTTATTTATTTGATCATGATTCATATAAAAAATTTAACATGTTTATTTTCTCATGATTTTTTTTAAAAATTATATAAAGTTATTTGATTACTTATTTATAATTTTTTTATTTATAAAATTCAAAGTATTACAGAATATTTTTTTTAAAATATTTAACAACTAGTATTTTTTTTATTTATAAAATTCAAGGGTAATTTTGTAATTTAAATATGTTACATATCTTATCATATTATTATGAGCAAATAGTATTAAAAATATGATATAATAGTTATCATGTTTGTTCCTGTGTGCACCAAACACATGATAAGATAACTATTATCCTACTGATATTAAATCTTATCCTTATCATATTTTATATCATATTTTGTCACTATCCTATCATGTGCACCAAACAGACCTTAATGTCTTAATATTTTTTTATAAAACATGGTGTCAAAGTGGGTTCAGTTTCTGTCCATAAATGAATTTATGGACCGTCCATAAAGGCTTGGACCTAAAACACGGGACACAGCCCAGTTGCTAAAGTTACACCACGTTTTCCTATTTACACCGCACAGCCCAAATAAAAAAGAAACCGTTAATCATTTTTCTTTTTTAATTTCACTTGCATTTATTTTGTCTGAAACACGTCTCCTTCTTCTCAAACACGATCACTCCATTGCAAACCACCACAACCGTCATCTCCACCACAACCGTCGCCGGAAAAGGACGATCACGAAACCGTCGACATCATCACCATCATCACCGTTCAAACATAATCATCAACGTCACGCTGAAATGAAGAAAACAAACCAGGTAACATCGTCAACTCTGCGTCAACTTATTTTTGACTAGAAAACGGTTCTAACGTGAATGTATGTTGCTACAATCGTTTGAAATGATTATATAAGTGATAATCCCCAAATTAACTAATTAATTTTTACTTTTCCTTTCAAATTTTTGCGATTGTGTTGTTGATGTGTTGAAAATGGCGTTATAGTTTTCAAAGTAATTGTATACATCTGTGAAAACCCTAAAATTAGAGTTTATGTTTATTTCTCATTTCAAATCAAATAAATAGTTTGTAAATTGTAATTGGAAAGGGATTCTGAGTGTTGATTTGGTAATGAGTGATTCTGGAAACCATTATGCACATAGAATGGTTTCCAGAATGTGTTACTCAAAAACCATTTTGTTGAACCATTTGTTTCGATTGTGCTGTTGATATGTTGGAAATGGTGTTATGGTTTTGGTACTAATTGCATGCATCTGTGGAAACCCTAAATTAAGAGTTTAAAATTATTTCTCATTTCAAATCAAATAAATAGTTTGTAATTTGTTATTGGAAAAGGATTCTGAGTGTTGATTTGGTAATGAGTGGATGCTGGAAACCATTATGCACATGGAATGGTTTCAGAATGTGTTTTAACAATGTATTTTAATAGTCTGAAACCAATCCTTGTGCCAAATGGTTTCCAGCTTAGTGGTTTTGAGGGCTGTGTTAAGAATGTATCAAAATTGAATCCTATTTAAAGATTTTTTATATAATTTAAAGATTTGTTTTAGAGGTTGTAACAAAATAATAAGATGTAATACACTTGACCATTTATTGAACTTAATGGTTTGATGCTGGAAACCATTTGGCACAAGGAATGGTTTCAGACTGTGTTACACCACAATCATTTGATGAATAAAATTGTTTTCTTTGATGCAGACCAAAAAAACAAAAGACTTGGAGTCAATGCCAAATTTCAGTCTCGGCTTGACACCATCGGAAGAAGAGGGGGAAATGAAGGATAAGAAGGTAAAGAATCAGAGGGACCGTGGTAAAAGAGGAGGACGGACAAAAATAAATGATGAAAGCTCGGATGATAATAAAGAAGTTAAGGAAAAGAGGTTGAGTCAAAAAACAAGGGGAAAAAGAACGAAGACACCGATGGTAATTCTGAGGAGCAGAATATTGATCAACGATTAAGACACAAACTGAGCATTCCTAAGGTCTATGACCTTATGGAATCAATCAAAGGGAAAAAAAGAGAGGATGATATATTGAAGCTTTTGAATGAGAGTGGTTTCGGTGGGTTAACACATCTCTGCAAATGGACCAAAATCCACACATTCTTTGTGGAATGGATTGTGAAACACTTCGAAAAGGAAAACATGTGGATCAGGTTAGGCAGAACAGATGTGCTACCATTGACGAAGCAAGATGTGCACAGGGTATATGGGCTCCCAATGAGTGGGGAGCAGATCAATGTTGATCGCTGCTCTGAGGCAGCTATAAAAAAACTGCGAAAAGAGTTGGGGTTGGTTAGAAACTACTCCACATTTGTAAAAGTGACTGAGTTGGAATCACAAATGAAAAAATTGGAGAAACCAATGTCCTGGGTTAAGGTGGCAATATGTTTGATAATCCACAACATATTGTGCCCTACAAACAGCAGTTTTGTGTCTCTGCATTATGCGCAAGTGCTAGAACAGGCGGCATCATATAATTGGTGCTCACATGTTTTGCAATACATGAAGGACGGGCTGCAAAATCCAGATGTGGCAAATCCATTGGCGGATTTCCACTTCCTAATGGTAATCAATCTCTCTCTATCTCTCTATCTCTCTCTCTCTCTCTCTCTCTCTCTATATATATATATATATATATAGTATTGTTAAATGCTGGAAACAATTAGTTTTGTTTAATGGTTTCAAAATCTGTTACAGTGAAACCATTTGTATTTTTAAATGGTTTCAAGGTGTTTGCTTAAGATTGTTCTAGTAGTTTGATGGGTTCTGCTCCATGAGATTTTAATGAAACTAATTTGTTTGTGCTTGTAAACTGGACTATGACCTAATTTGTTTGTTTGTGCTTGTAAACTGGACTATGAGATGTTAGTTTGTGCTTAACATTCCTTTGCAGTCCAAGAAATATTGTTTTCTTATAACATTGATACCAAATCTATCACATGTGTGTGTGTGTGTGTGTGTCTGGTTGTGTGTGTGTGTGTGTCTGTGATATATCAGCATTGAATCACTCACTCTGAGTATGCACTCCTATAGACATTACATATTTAAAAATAATCCGTTTATAATAACTGAAACCATTAGTATGGTTTAATGGTTTTGATACCCTGTTATATAAAACCATATTGATTGGATATTGGTTTATTTTGCAGATTAATTATTTGGATAAAATGGGGAAGAGAAGCCCATTGTTGACTGGAAACCAAAAGTTCCCATCACTGCGTGATTGGGATGTGAAAACCGCAACGCAAGACCTGCAGAAAGTCCATGACCTTATGGGCCTTGAACATGGATTGACAATTGGGGTGAAATGACTTTATCGCACTGATGAAGGACCACTTACAATGTGCTTTGATCCAGATACTTGTCCTTTATCTAAGGTGAGAGAACCATACTATTACTGGTATAAATTAGTAATATATATATATATATATATATATATATATATGTGAACAGTTCCTTTAAGTCCTCAATTGTTTGACTAACATATATTATTATTACATATATATAAACCATATGCAGGCAGAGGAATATCTTGATCATTATAAAGGGTGCATACGGATCTACAATGGAGCCGTACAAACCTTAGAGAGGAGGATAGCTGAGGAGAGTGTTGGAACTTCTGCAAAACAACATGCAATTTCACAAGAACAAAAAGGGGTGGAGATAGCCGAAACTGAAGAACCTGGAACCAAAGGTGAAGATGATGAAGGTGAAGACAGTGAAAGTGAAAATGGTGAAAGCAAAGATACTGAGAGTGATGATGCTGGAGGAAATTCTGATGTAGAGAGGTACTAACATTTATTTTAAGTCTTACCATGGTTTAGTGATCACTTGATAACTTTTTTAATACTGTCTGAAACCATGTTGCATATGAAATGGTTTCACTCATTCTTTTCAACAAAAACATTTAATGATGATAATTGTTTTGGAATAGTTTTAATTTTATGTAAGTTTTACCAAATAGCATGTTCAATTTTATCAGGGTCAATAATGACGATGAAAGTGATGAAGATGAGGATGCCAAAACCATTTCAGCAGAACCAAGGGGGGTGGAGGTAGCTGAATCTAAAGAAGCTGAAGCTGAAACTGATAGTAGAGCTGGAGCTGAAACTGAAGTGGGTGAAAGTTCGGATGCCCAAAGGTACTAACTTTTATTTTAAACTTAACATGGTTTATTGGTGACCTAATTATAAATATTTTTATTGTTAATACTATTTGAAACTATGTTGCACATGGAATGGTTTCATTCCTTTGTTTACCCAAACCATTTGATCTTGATAATGGTTTTCTTTGATCCAGGTTAAAAATTGTAGCGATGAATGTATTTATTAGTGTTTAATAATAATTATTGAGATGCTTATAATGGTTTACTTTGTATACCTAAATCATTTGATGCTTATAATAGTTTCCAGTTTGATAGTAATTAAAATAATAATATTTTTATGTTAGTTTGACCAAATAGCATTTGTAAATGTTTTCAGGTTCAATTATGAAAAAAATGAGGATGCTGAAGATGTTGAAATCAATCCTGAGCTCCTTGATGAATATGTGAAGGCCGCGTGCAATGTCGGGCTGACATTGACACAGGAAACTATTGAAAAGTTTCCACAATATTTTGATGGCGGTGAAACTAAACATGCAGAGTAAGCAATTAATCTGTATCAAGTTTTTTTTGGTTTATTATTTGTGATTGTGTAAAACCATAATTACATCTTAGATCAAAACTTTGAAAATATTTCTCAATGGTTTTGATTGCAGGTTCAATAAAATTGATTCAGAAAACAAGGATTCAGATTCGCAAGGAATGGATACTGTGACACAGGAAACTATCATGAAGTTTCCACAATTTTTTAATTCAGAGTAAGAAATGAATATATATTATGTCTGTTTAATGGTTTTTTAGTCATGATGTCTTTTAACATTTAATGGTTTTTTATTTGTTGCTGGTTTTGATTGTTTCAGCTTGAATAAGACAGATTCGTTGTCACAGGGATCTGATTCAGTGACAGCTGAAACAATTCTGAAATATCCACAATTTTTTGATGCGGGTGAAGCTTCAACGGAGACAAAAAGCACTCAAAGCCTTGCGCTAATTTTGTATGAGGCACCGCCAAATGTGAAGCATGATGATAAGTCTAACTCAGACATTTGTATAGAGTAAGTCAATTATATGTAGCAATTATTCTCTACCTACTTCTATTTGTTTATTGCTAATTTTTCATGAAGTTTCTGCTATATCATCCTTGTTTTGTCTTCTCCAATGTCTGAAACCATTTAGCAGAAGGAATGGTTTAAAACATGAGTCTAACATGAACATGATTAATTAATTTCTGCGCAAATAACAATATTGTTTAAATTCTGCAAACTAACAATTACATACTTTATTTGACAGTGCAACTCCGTTAAGGTCCGTCTTACCCGATGAGGTAATCGACTTGGATAGTGCTGAACCTGTGCAGAAAAAGAAACGAAGGACCCATGACATGCTATACTCTAGTGGTGTTATCCCTGAAAGGAAAAGACCATTGAAAAAGTCAAAGTACCTGTCAAGCCCCTATGACGAAGCTGTCCATGAGTCAAAAACGACTAAGACGCAAAAGGATTTGGCAACATATGCATGGAGTGATGTGCATGATAAGTAATAACTTAGAACTCGTATTAATTATATTTCTGAATTATTAGCATTGTTAAATGGTGGATGTTAAAACACTGAAACCATTATTAGTTTTAAATGGTTTCTGGATGTTAAACACTGAAACCATTAATATTGTAGAATGGTTTCCAGACCTTTGCTTAAGATTCTATTAGTTCTATAAGTTTGTTATCATCTGATCTTTTGTTCTGTTGTTCTAATACTATTTCTGGATTATTAACATTGTTGAATAGTAGAAACGAAACCATTTTATTTCAAGATGTTATACAAATCTTTTGGCCTTATCCTTTTGTTCTTTTGTTCTAGTGAATAATCCTAAATGCTTAATTATTATATAGGGATGAAGTTATGTACTGCTCCAGCAACAAGGCTCATTCTTATGCACTACAAAGGGAAGCCTTGTGCACCCTTCGAAAGGATGTGTGGGTGTCATGCTTGGTCATTAACTGTTGGGTTAATTGTTTAAATTGGGATCAACAGGGGAACATGACAAGACTAGTGACACCATTGATTAATTATGTATGTATTATAATCAATTAATATTAACAATTTACACGCTTTTTACATAATCTTATTGATTTACTCATTTTATATAACCAGATTGACCAGGACAGAATGGCTCCTGTAAGTAGAAATATTAAATGCTGGCGATTCATTGAGAGGCTAAGAAATTTCAAATACCTGGATTGGCAGAACATTGACCCTACAAAGCTGGAATACGTAAGTCTCTATTCAAAACCTTTTTGCACAAGGAACAAACTTGTATGATGATTTTGGTATGAGAAATTTAGTTTAATAATATGATTTTACATATGACTTTATTTTAATACTATGATTTACATGATGGAACAGATAATGACACCAGCAATAGTTGGCAACCCAGGATGCCATTATGTCTGCTTTGTCGTCAATCTCAAAAGCCAGAAATTTCAATTCCTGAACAGCTCCTCCGGTGTAGGAGAGACATTGGAAACTAAGGATGGTGAAGCCACCTCATACAAGCTCCTGTTTGATGTGTGGCTGAATGAGGTTGAAGCATTTGTCGCAGATTTATATAAGAAAAGGAAAGCCAAAATGCCTTACAAATTCGACAAATTCAGTAATGAAACACCAAATGTGCCTACTCAAATGGATTCCGACAACTGTGGTGTCTTCTGCATGAAGTTTCTTGCTGAATGGGGAGCTGAAATGCAATCATTCAAAGGTTGGACCAAACTCAAAAAAAAAGGGGACAATAGTAAGGTCGGAAGAATTACGGATCTCCGTATTGAAATATGTTCAGCAATCTTGAGCCACCCAAGCAATTCCATGAGAGATGAAGTGCAGAAGGAAGCAACCACATTTATTGAACAAAATTGCCAAACCCTGCCAAGTAGTTCTGTTAGAAACCATTAGTCATATTAAATGGTTTCAAGGTGTTGTATCTTGAAACCATTAGTATTGAAAAATGGTTTCAACATCTTTTCCTAGGGTTGTTTTCATATGTTGTTATGTTCCTTATCACATTATGACATTTTAATTGTCAAAACACTTTATTGATAAATTTATGAATTGTTTTAATTTTTATTGTTTTAATTTATGTTGAATTTATGGATTAGTTTAATTCTTAATCAATCTCTACTTTATTCGTACCATAGGATATACACAAGTGAGAATGTAGTTTGTGAAATATAGTCGAAACCATTGAAACAAACGCTATAAAAGTAATCACTGAAACAACAAGCAAAGTAACATGCATAAAACAACATATTTAAAAACCATATACATGAAAAATCTTCTTGAAACCATTTAACAATAATAATGGTTTCAATGTATAACATCTGGAAACCATTTGATCTACTAAATGGTTTTAATTCAACTGGCCTTACAAAAAAAAAAACAATTTACATCCCTTAAAACTAATTAACGAGACACTTGTTGGTGCTTCAAATGATTAGCATTTATGTATGACAATTACATTACAAGGTGAAGATGTAAGAAGTGTATCTTATCTAGAACTAGAATGGTGGCTCTGTCTGAAGTGATCAGAGTCTGCAGCTGTCAGATAAAATTCTTTATTGTAATTAAAATAAAATATGTCTGGTCATCAATATCTTGTAATCATCAATGAATTCTTAGGCAAATGATCAGAAGCTAATAAACTACTATCACAATCTTAGGCAATAACTCTGGAAACCATTTCGCAGTATCAATGGTTTTAGTGTATAACATCTGGAAACCATTCGTGATCACTAATGGTTTACACCAGGACAAAGTTGCTATCTTTTGAGGCATTTCTTAGTATTTAATTAGGTTTATTTAAATACTAGATCTTTTATAAAACCAACTTGCAATTATAACATTATTCACCACTTATGAACATATTTTCATAATGGAGTTGTATATAATAGTATCCATTCCATTATTTTCTTTCATTTTTCTTCCCTTCCAATTTGGGGTGTATGAGATGAGATACAAACACTTTTATAACATATACAAACAATAGAATGAAATTTATTTTTCATTCCGTTTCGTTCTATTCCATTTTATGAGAATAACAAAAAAAAAAGTGTGGTTACTATTTTTTTTGAGTAAATAGAGCAACATAGTTCTTAGATAACAAAATAATGCAAACACAATAAGCCCTTATAATTTCTTAGGTAAATATTCAGAAGCTACCAAACTACTAGAACAATAAATCTGGAAACCATTTCAAAGAACTAATGGTTTTAATGTTTAACATCTTGAAACCATTTATGATTACTAATGGTTTACACCAGAACAACTTTGCTGGCTTTGGAAATCATCTGTTGAAAGCCCTTCTCCAGCTTTGGTTTTTAAAGCCTCATGATCATCTTTCTGTTTTTTCTTCCGTTCTAGGCGGAATTTCTGCTTTTCCCTAGATTTTTCAAAATCACACTTAATTCGCTTCTTTGACCTATTTGGATTTATTCTTTCTTTGAACTTTGGGGCGGTAGACTTCACACCAGAAGATGCTTCACCAGCAGCAGCAACTATTGAGGACTTAGATGACGTCACTGAAACTGGGTTAGTACGAATACCTTTAGAAAGAAGCAACTCCTCTGCCTTTTTCCCAGCTTCAATAATACCATCAAGAAAAATTTGAGAAGCCTCCGGATCTGCACAAACACGTGTACAAAGCTGAACTGTAACAGTACAAATTTGTTGGTATCTTTGTGCTTGAGTTGTGTCTTCATTCGTAGCATTGATGATAGATTTCAGCTTATCTGCAGACGGGCGCACATCTCTAGTCCAACGCTTTAAAACATATTGTGCAGGAATTGTCTTCAAGGAATGATATTGCACAGAACCACCTAGGAACTCCAAAATTTTGAAAACATGTCGACATAAAAAGCCCCTGTTCTCAAACATCCGACATGTGCAGCTAAAACTTTTGCTCCTAACATCAACTGTGACAACCCTTTCATCAAGCCGATCATGATCCTGAAGTTCTTCATCCATAACATCAGCATTTGACCCCCCTTCATTATCAGCAGCATCATCATACTTATCATCGTCTAGTTCATCAGGATCACGAACCTTTTCAATTGTGAAAACATTGAAAACCCTAATCAAGTCAGACCCTTTTGCTGTGTCCTCTTCATAATAGTATTTGAATGAAAGGTCATACTGCTTGTGAATAAATGCAAAGCAAGCTGGTGTGTACTTGTTAACAACGGACCGCATCAGCTGACTGTTCGGATAATTATTTTTGGTTTTAGTGTTTGCAGCCTTGAAGTCCAACTCAGTGTGGTTATCCCTCATTCTCTGAACCATACTGTTGAAATGACTAAAGAAACGAACAAGTGAATGGTCTGGCTGCAAAAAACGACGAAGAAAAGCATTGAAAGACTCGCTCAACTGAGTTGTTTTAAGACCAGCTGTAAAAGTTGACTTGACCCAAGCAGAAGACCAATGCATACGAATTTTGTGAGTTTGGACAAGCCACCTAAAGTCTGAAGTAGGTCTTCCATCAAAGCAATTTTTCATCATCTGCTCCCAATTGTAGTCAAAGTCTATTTCATTTTCTACATTTGAAACCAAGTTATTGAATTCATCAAAAAAAGCACTGTTTGCACGAGAGCCAAGGTTTTTCTTTGCATTCTCTGACATATGCCATGAACAAATCCCATGAAAAACACCTTTGAATATATTTGGAATAGACTTCAACAACGCAGGAGCCTGGTCGGTGTATATTGTCTGTGGTTGCTTATTGGCCATACATTTCAAAAATGTTGTAAACAACCAATCAAATGTGGCTGCCGTTTCATCATACAGTAATGCAGCACCAAATAAGACACTCTTTCGATGGTTGTCAAAACCAAGGAAGGCAACTGCAATGTAAAAAGCAATAAAACTATTATCAGGATGAAATGGTTTAGCTGGGGAACTGAATGAAACCATTCCTTGTGCAAAATGGTTCTGCAAGTGCTCACGTATTAATCAAACAGTACTAACATTATTAAGAAATCCAGATCAACTAGGTAGCATGCTGATTGCATAAACAAAGTCACATAAATCTTAAGATCATCATCTAACAATACTAACTACAATTATAATTAACATTCACAAATGGTTCTGGTGAACAACTGAGTGAAACCATTCCATGTGCAATATGGTTTTTCAGACAGTATTAACAAAATCTTGTAACCATAACCATCACCATAACCACGTAGAAAACTACAGTTAATCAGCACAAAAAAAAAAGACATATATTGGAACCCTGAAACTACTAATTATATTTTTAAACAGTATTAACTACACTTGTACTTGACATTTTTTAAGCTGAGTCAAAGAAAAACCAATATCATCATAAAATGGTTTTGGACAAAGAATGAGTGAAACCATTTCATATGTATCATGGTTTCAGACAGTAATAAAAAAGTAATAAAGCAGTATTAACAATTCCCTTGTATAGATTACTATCACCCTAACCACATAAAAATACTACGACTAATCAGCAGCACAAAACCCAGGTAAACATATGAAAAATCCCTTGTGCAAAATGGTTCTGCAAGTGCTCACGTATTAATCAAACAGTAAAACCATTCCATGTGCAATATGGTTTTTCAGACAGTATTAACAATTACTTGTAACGATAAACATCACCATAACCACGTAGAAACTACAATTAATCAGCACAAAAACAAGACATAGATTGGAACCCCTTAGAAAAGCTCAAAATATGATACTGAAGCAATATCATCACAAAAACAAGACATGGATTGGAACCCTGAAACTACTAATTATATTTTTAAACAGTATTAACTACACTTGTACTTGACATTTTTTAAGCTGAGTTAGGGAAAAACCAATATCATCATCAAATGGTTTTGGTGAAAGAATGAGCAAAACCATTTCATATGCATCATGGTTTCAGACAGTATTAAAAGAGTAATAAAACAGTATTACACAAATCCCTTGTAGAGATAACTATCACCCTAACCACATAAAATACTACGACTAATCAGCAGCACAAAACCCAGGTAAAACATATGAAAAATCGCAAAAATACTAACCTAATGGACGATATTGATTGTTTGTTCGGTAAGTCGTGTCAAAACTAATAACATCACCAAATAGCGAATAATCATGCTGCATAATTCCATCTGCCCAGAAAATACTAGCTATGTCTTCTTCAGCATCAACTTGAATATCATAATAAAACGAAGGTTTCGAATGAGCTTCGTTCCTAAAGAATTCCTGAATCACAGTTGCTTCCCCAACAAACATCTCTTTCTGACGAACTGTCATCAAATAATTCTTTAAATCCGAAAATCGAAAAGGGAGATTGTCTGTGCCTCCAACTCCCTGACCCATGACTTCATAAGAATTTCTAATCGACATTCCAGCTTTGGAATTGATTACAGCTAGCTGTCCTTGCACTTCATTGACTTCTCTAAATGCTCTCAAGTAGCGCGAATGTTCTGACTTATGTAACGCATGACAATGATCCACATCCCACTTGTATATCTTGTAAACACTCAAAGCTTCATCCCACTTCAAGGATATCCCAGCTTTACAGCCAACCCTTTCCTCCGGTCTCTCTTTCACTTTCTCAAACTCAATAACAAGTGGACTATCTGATCTTGACCTATTCTTAGGGTCAAGCAAGCTTCCCCTTCTGAAACCTTCTTTGTTACAAACAAAACGGACATAATGTAGCCTGTCTGTTTTTTGTCCCATTGAATTGACCTTTCCCTTCAAATGAGTCCTAATGGAAAAGCCAATGTTATATGCATAATTACCATAAAACTTTTCAATCTCTTCAACAGTTGCAAATCCTAAAGACTCCCATGATTCCTTATTCGTAGGGTAGTAGCATTGAGACTTATCAGTATTTATTTCTGAGCTACCACCATGAATGAGTGATGGAGTCGATGTCGAATCCATTGACGACATAAACAACCCCTGTAAAAAAGAATAAAACCATTATCAGCATCAAATGGTGTTGGTGAACAACTATATGCAACCATTCCTTTTGCAAAATGGTTTCAGACAGTACTGACAGATAAATCACACAATATTAGAAAAATCACTGTAAATTATTCTACTCTACACATTACAACAGACATATCTATCGCCTTAACTACATAAATACTACTGCTATGTAGCAGAGCCGATCTAAAATTACAAAAGGCATTACAAAAGGCAAACAACCGATCTAAAATTACAATCATTATATAAACTCGAAAACAATATTATAGCATGCATGTGAAATTCAGTATAAATCAATAGTCACAATTTAGTATACAATATTAGAAACTTAAAATAATCAGAAAACATGATAAGTCAGTAATTCAATATACATGGTTAATCGAAAATATGAATTAAACCAAATATCCTGAAATGCATGTTGTGTTTGAAATTAAACCATCATCAACATCAAATGGTTTTAATGGAAAACTCTCTGAAACCATGCCTTGTACCAAATCATTGTAAAATAATTTATAATTTTACATACTCAAATTAAGGTCATTTAAGGCATACTCAAATTTCCCTAATTACATGGCTAATCCTCGGTCATCTAAGGCTAATTACATGTTCAAACTTTTGTTTTTTCAGTATACATGGTTAATCGAAAAAATGAATTAAGCAAAAGAAAGAGAAAATGCCTTTCGAATTCGACAAATTCAGTTATGAATCACCACATGTGCCTTGGACAAAATGCTGATGATGTATCTGCTGTATTAAGCTTATGAGATTGATTTGGAACTCTTATCGAAACAACTTATGACACGTCTCTTAGCTGTATTAAGCTTATTTTATAAATACTTAATTAAGTTGTTTATCCAAATATGGCCTAAATTGGGCCGCGACATAACTATTTAGTATATTGAGTCTACATCAGCCGTATTTGACCGCAATTCTCCGAATATCAAATACCACGAAATATCCGCTATATGAAACCCTGGTCATTCCAACTATTTGGCATAAAATGTGATATATATTTTATTTGTAATTTGTTTAAGTCTATATATTTTCATTTGATATTGAATTTAAAATTTCAGATGGATGTTGCAGATATGCTATTCTAAAGAAAGTTTGAAGCTAAGTTCAATTCAAGGCAAATAAAAAAAATATGGATGATGTAAGTTCTGAGGTTTCTAATAAGCTTTCAGGTAATGTTCTATTTTCAAATCCAGAATCATGTAGCAATTTTCAAGGTTCAACATCTATGAACACAATTACTGAATTGTCTAAGAACACCACAAAACACATGCACTCACACTCACACTTGTATTCCACCTGGTCCTGATGATGTTATTCATACACACACATGTTTTCACACACATTTTCTCTTTCTTTTGAAACCATTACTTGGACAAAATGGTTTCCAGGAATACTACTATGGTTAATTTCAGTATACATGATTACTAACACTATACATACTTAATCAAAACAAATCAAACACATATCACAATTCACTGAAAATCAAAAACACTATACAACAGAAAAATCACTGAAATCAAAAATCAATATCCAATACAAAATCAACAGGAAAACTAACAATTGGTACTAGATGCAATTCCGGCGCCGGCGATGGAATCAGTGACGGATTTGATGATCGGTAAGGGTGATGATGATCACGGTGAATGAGGGAAACGGTGACGGTGCTGATGATGACGACGACAGAGATCGTTGAGCTGAGATCGCGCGAGATGGAGCTGAGATCGTTGGGAAAATTCTGTTAATTGAGAACGCGTGAGATGCTTCCACGTGGAAATGTGATCTGAAGGTTCAGAATTATTTATGGACGGTCCATAAATAAAATGTTTATGGATCCTATCCTTTGCCTGTCAAAGTGACCCAACCTAGTGAATCACCCGTCAACAACCCATAATTAAGTTCATTTATTTGGCTCTTATCTAGATAGGCACCACCACAAAATAACATGAAATTACTAAAATGCTCATGGTATATTAATAAAATTACGTAAACATGTTATATAGGTATGCGTGTTATTTAAGTAACTTGTGCATATGGCCTAGCAGCTAGTTTGATAGTAATGGATCCAAAGGACACGAGTTCAATACCCGTAATAAAATACAAAATCATTCTTTTGATGTGTATCTGTCCTTTTTATTGAGATCTATCAATTGTGAATAAAAAGTCTTAAATTGGTTGAAAGAGTTGAGATTGAACATTTTGTAAGTGAAAGGACTCCTAGAAGCTTGCTATTTAGGCCCCCTAGTATTACTCGTAGGGCTCCCGTCGTGACCAAAATACCCTTATAAACATTCGTATCCTAGGAAATGAAGGAAACAAATTTCGTCACCTAGAAGACGAAATTATGTTAAAACATAGTAGGCTTGCATTGTCGCGCACATCTGGGCACAAAACACGCAATTTCGTCTCGTAGTTACCGAAATGCCAATTTTTTGAAATTTTGTCACCTAGAAGACGAAATTGTGTGTTTTGTCACCTAGAAGACGAAATTTTGGTTAAACATAGTAGGTCTGCCTCGTCGTGCACATCTGGGCACAAAACACACAATTTTGTCACCTAGAAGACGAAATTGTGTGTTTTGTCACCTAGAAGACAAAATTGTGTGTTTTGTCACCTAGAAGACGAAATTTTGGTTTTTTGCAATTTTGTCACCTAGAAGACGAAATTTTTCAACTGTAATTTAGGGGTATTTTGGGATTTTAGGGGGGCCTGATAGCAACTCAAGGGGCGTAAATAGCAATTTTCGGACTCCTAAACCTAATGTCTTACAGATTTGGATGAATATGTGGTGTTAGAGTCACTTGTGTGGTTGCTCAAGGTCGTATCCACAGGGATCGTGCCAAGTGCTACTAGTTTTATTTAAGTTCGTTAATTTGCATTAGCTTTGGTTTTAAAAAGAGTTTTGCTTGAAAATTATGAATGCTAGTGCGGAAAATAAAGATAGTTGATTCAGAAAGATGAGGCTAGGCTAGTTAGATCGAATCCCTCCCTTACTCCTACTTGGATAATCGGAGCATAACATAACTATTTAGACTATTGTTCGATGGATTAATTTTATCTTTTATGATGGTATCCTTATATCACCCTAATACATTGTAAGTCACCATGGAACATGTCATCTAGTACACCCATAAGGGGCCTAGTCCTATGTTGTCATGTGTCCTAGCTAAAAGATTGGACTAACATACATGCAGTCATTATCGTTGTGTTAATCCTATTAGCCACTAGCCTAGAATGTCTAAGTTACCGTATCTATGCGGGTAACACTATCATTTATTATTTCCAGAATAGCATGTAAGTGCACCAGTTCATCCTCATGTTTTAATAATTGTCAAAACACATGAAAATAGAGTAGAACATATTTTGGCAACATTACAAATGACTTGACAGCGAAAAACTATTTTTAAACTTTGAAAAATTGATTTTTAGGTATTATGTATCGATACATAAACATGTGTATCGATACAAATGTCCTGAAATTACTTCTGACTGATTTTGTGCAATTTGTATCGATACATATATCACTTGTATCGATACAAAAGTGGTCTCTCAGAGGCAGAGTGTCACCTGTGTATCGAATCATGCTTGCATGTATCGATACATACCTATGTCTCTCAGAAAACCAGTAGGTGCTTGATGTATCGAATCATGCTGGCATGATTTGATACATATCAGTCAAGATTTCAAGAAATTGATGTATGTATCGATACACATACGTGTTTGTATCGATACATAGGTCAAATCTTTCAATTTGAACGCTGGTCAAAGGGTTTTGTATCGATACAAACCATCTTTGTATCGATACATGTCTGTTAAATTTTGCCCAAATTTGCTCAATTCTATTTTCTCTTTAAATAGCAATGTGGTGTGTCATTGTAACATAGAGAAATCATTGTGAAAGATCAGAAAACGCTTTGGAGTTCAAATTGAGTGAGAATTTGGATCAAAGGTTTCATTCAACACAAGTTCATCATCTTCATCAAGTTTGCAATCATATTGAAGTTTGAGTATGGGATCAATTCAATAGAAGCTGCAGATTTGTGTGATAACGTTCGGTACGGTTCGCGGTGAATCAGAATCGTGATCGAGTTGAATTGTGTTGAAGGTGTGGTTTCTCTCAAGGGTTCAAGATTGTGCTAATCTTGGTGTATCAACAACAAGAAGCGAAGGACTCAGCTGGACGATCGGGTGCGGATTGGCACGGGTTTGATCGTTGGAATCAGAGGGCGAAGCTTCGTTGTGTGTTGAGGTTTATTCGCATAGTTTACTTTTGATTCGTTATAGGATTATAAGTGTTAATTGTAAACTGTGCACTTGTTGTTCATCGTTTTGATCAATATACTCTCAAATAACCCGTTAGGTTATTTGGGGGGAGACGTACTCGGCCAAACGCGTGGACGACGCGAAAGCCGGGGAACTCCCTAATCAAACGCTTGTGTCTTTCTCTCTTTCATCTTTTACATTTTAGTAATCGCTTTAATTTCGCGTCAATTGAATTTTTCGTGTTCGTACGTGTACACAAAAATTCAATTGGTTTATCTTGATTGTGATTGATTAGATTGGATACCATAACACTTGCTTGGGACTGTTTTAGGTGAAAACGTTTAAATTCGAATTATTTGATTCCAAGCATCTCTTAATCTTTTCATAATCGCTCTTAGGCTATATTACTTTTCCTTTGATCAATCGGTGCATAGACTACCGATCCGGTGGTGCTTCCGCGCACGATTGAAAAGAAATAATTTTTGAAAAACCTACATTGTTTTTAAGGGCACTTATTCAACCCCCCCTTCTAAGTGATAGCCAAGTAGTCTAACATAGCAGTCAAATTCGTGACGAATTACTATCCCTTAAAGTGTTCCCCAATCAATGGCTAAAAGTTGGAATTACGTCGTTAAAGCATAAATATATAGAAACATAGTCATGAATAGTAAAATATTATAACTTATCTACCAAATTACATGTTCCAAAGCATTCATTAGTGGTGTTCATCTTCACCACCTAAGCCTGAAAGTACCTAGCTACTAATTTGCATAATTAAACAACAAGAATTAAATAACACATACCAATGGCGTAGATGCCTTGCTGAGGAAGTTACCTCTCCCTTGGTGAGGGAAAATTCTTCCTATAGAGAGCGCCTCTTGCCCTCCTTGCTCGTCCTCCACTCTAGAGAGAAGTGTTCCTCTTAGACTACTAAATTGCTGAATAATTTAGATTTCTGAATGAATAATAGTGAGTGAGAAGAGCTCAATTTATAATTTTCCTAACGGGCTTCAGCGCGTCATCGTGGCCATGATAGATCCATCATAGCCATGATGGGAATATTCACTTAAGAAAATCAGAAGATTTTCCACGATAGGACTCATCCTGGCCACGATATCGTGGCCACGATGGGTTGTTGAATTTCTCGTGGCCACGATGGGTTGTTGAATTTCTCCACTTTTTGCTCTCTTTTTGGCATTTTCTTGTAATCTTGTCTTCTTCTTCAAGTAGCTTCATTTCTTCAGGCTTTTGCTCTGTAATTGGTCTTCAAAGTCCTAACCTAATGCTAAATTAAATACTAAAAACACTACATAAATTCCTGTCATCATAACCCTAAACTTAAATTGTTGCTTGTCCTCAAGTAACACGCTGTCAAGTAAAATCGTCAGGAATTTAAGAAATAAACTTAGATGATAGGAATTTAACAACCTTACATATTGGTCAACAATGCAACCGCCGATCTTTACCGTAGTGATCATGCACCGGTCAACACTTGGCCCAGGAGATGTCAATAGTAGCAAGTCAAACAGATCTTCACAAAGAGTTTGTGTGCAACCTTTCTCTCTCTAACATTTTTGATCGAAATCGAAAGGTTTATCTCTCAATCATCGGGCAACCTGCCATTTTTCCATATGCTTGCAAGAATTCTAAGCGACCGGTCAAAATTTAACAAATACACATTTTTGAAGGTTTTTAAGGGATATAACGTGACTTAGTTAAAGGCGAGATATTTTTGGGTGAAAGTAGGGTAAAATATTGAAGTTAAGTACTACTACTCTTCCTTTGTGTCTATGCAACCTTTTACCTAGAGTACCTTTTTGATGTTTGTTGTTCCTGTGACATTGGCTAATGTTGGGTTTTTTGTAATATCCCACATTCTAAATTACCTAATTAATTTAAATTAGAGCTTTGCCTAATTTTCATTAATTAATTAGTGGTAATTAGTTAAATATTTCTTGGTAAATAAGTGTATATGTGTGTATTTAGAAATTTTAACTTAAGACTAAACTACACAAATACTACTTAATTAGTATCCTTAATATTAATTAAGCAAGAGATTTGAATTCTTCCTCCCTCTTGTGACTCACCATCAAGACTAACCCCAAGCTTCCACCTATTCTTTAACTAAGAGTCATAATTCCACTCATTACTAACCCACTCTTAAGGCATGCAAAACAAGCTTTTCCATTCACTCCTAGTTGCAGAAAAATTCAGTAAACCACTCCCAACTCTCTCTTCTCCACGCCATTTTCAAACAACACATAGCAAGGGACCAAGAACTCATTTTTCGCAACACCCTCACATGCCATAAACTTCCAAACTCTTCATTTAACCCTCAAAATTCAGAAATCATGTGCTAGAAACAGCCATGGGAAGTCTGATTCCCTCATTCCCTAGCTCATTCACGAGCTCAACAAGACACAAGCCTCCAATATTGAAAATTTCATCAAAAACCCTTTCACCAATCAAAATGCATGCATGGGTACCTCAAGCCAAACCAATTCTGTATCTTTCCTGACCTTAGCCTCTATAAATACTCATTAAACTCAGAATCAAAACATCAACACTTCTCCATTCCACAATTCAAGCTTAGAGCAAAACTAAGGGTTTTTCAAGTGTTAGAGTCTCAATTTTGGGTCTGAAGTTCGTGGGGCTTGAGTGGGGTTGCAGTAGCTGTTGTTAGAACCCAGAAGCAAGGTTAAAGCTTCATTTCCAGGTGGGTTCTTAGGCTAGGTAGTTTAGATTCCCCAATTTCATGAATTGTGCATGTTAACTTAAGTTTTAAGAAAATGTTGTGTGAGAGGAATTAACTCCCAAATTCCTCTCCATTCTGTCCTATATTATATACATTGTGTAATGGCATGACTTAGAATGAGGATTGTAGGTGTTAAACATGTAAAAATACGAATTTTCGTGAAACAGGGCAGGTTCTGGGTGAACTCGCCACAGCGTGTTCAGGGCGAGCATCCATGGCGAGCTGGGTTCTTCAGGCTGATGAACCTCGCTCTGGCGAGCAACAACTCGTCGGGCGAGTGGATTTGGGCTAGGACCTATAATCCTGCCATGGCGAGCTTCCACACGCTGCAGCGAGCTCATACAGGACATGACTTGTAACAACACGCCCTGGCGAGTGATAACTCGCCGAGCGAGTTTGACAGGAAACAGAATTTTATTTTCAAAACGTTTAAAGAACTACGACACTCGTTTTATATCCTCATCTAAGTTGAATACACTCGCAGTAACACAATTATATAATGTTATACAGTATGTTAAATACAGATAACCTTAGGGTATAACTTAGGGAATTTAGAAATGCATGTTCCCCGGGACTTTGGTAAATTATGGTAGAATTCAACTAAATTAGTATCAGTCAATTTGCTGCGATTTATGTCGCTTTATGGACTCCCAATGGGATAATCCAATAGGTTATGATTATGTGAGCTTTATGCCGTGACCGAATCGGTTGTCGGATGTGGCAGGCCTCTGAGACATGCTCACCTCAGAGTGTCCTTGTGTTTAAAATGAATAAGATTGATTTTGTGATACACCTTTACTTATGCTTATGTATTATGTTATGTTATGAATATATGTTATGACTGATTAGGATTCCCCCGGTGTAGTCACCTTAGGAGGGTAGTAGGACTCACTGAGGCTTAGTAGTCTCACCCCACACCAAACAATTTTTTTTCTTCAGATAAACAGGTTGGCTAAGGTATGCTTGTTGGTGTGCTAGTAGCTGTGCTTGGAGGATTGCACTTGTTCTTGCTTTCTTTTATTCTGTGTCTTGTTGTATTTCAATTAATTCATGATTGTACTGTTGAACTTATGTTTTCGCTTCCGTTGTTTCTTAATCCTTTGTTGTACTTAGCACCTGCGTGTGCTTTATTCTCAATGTAATAACAATGTACTCAGTTACCGATTATGATATTTCACTGATATTCTAGATATTTCATGTGGGGTGTTATAATTGGTATCAGAGCAGGTCAATTCAGATCGTGCCAGAGTTCATTAGTATTACTAATCCGAATCCCAGTATTTGTCTGGATTTCTAACATCTGTTCTAGATGTCATGTCACTTTAAGCCTAGCTAACTTGACTTGATATTGGCAGTTAGAGCACTATGTCAGGAGCAAGACGAGGACCTGGAAGACCAAGAAGGAATGTTGCCGATGATGAGGAACCTGAAATGTACGGAGATGCTAATGCGAACGTGGGCTGAGATGATGTACCAGCAACAGCAGTTTCAAGCCCAACAGGCCCAACAACATCAAGAGTTCATGACTATGTTTCAACAACAAATGAACAACCCTCCACCTCAGCAGCAAGGGTCAAGTGCTGCATTCCGTGAATTCTGCAGAATGAGTCCGCCGGAGTTTTATGGGGAGTACAATCCAGCGAAAGCCAGGGAATGGATTCAACGAATGAGTGGAATCTTAGAATCCATGGATTGCACCGAAGCTGACAAAGTGACATTCGTCTCCCGCTTCTTTAGGGGCGACGCGTGTAATTGGTGGGATGGAACCAAGTCGTACATGGAGGCCAGTCAGATGGAGATGAACTGGGAAAATTTCCGACGCCTTTTCGTTGGACATTATATCCCAGAGAGTTACCAATTCCAGATGGAACGTGAGTTGACTGAACTGAAGCAGGGGAACATGTCAGTGGCGGAGTACACCATGAAGTTCAATGAGCTGGTCCGTTATGTGATGGATGAGAATGATGCTCCCAGTGAATCATGGAAGATGAAGCAGTATAGATTCGGGCTGAGAGCTGACATAGCCCACGATGTCTCTATGCAGCATATCACTACATTTGGTGATTTGGTGCAAAAGAGCTGTCATGCTGAGGCTGATCTGGGTAACATACACAAGGAGCGTAGTGAAGCTTTTCAGAAGAAGAAGGATTCTGGAAAATTCAACCTGCAAGTGAGGACTAAAGGTACTACCAGTAAGGGAAAGCAGAGTTACTCTCAACGTTCACCAAAGAATTGTGCAGAGTGCGGTTTCCCTCACAGTGGAGAATGCATGAAGGGAAGGAATATGTGTTACTACTCTAAGCAGCCAGGTCACTACAAGCATGAATGCCCTAAGCTGAAGAGACAGGGAGATTCTAGCGGTGCCTCAAGAAGCAAAGGTCGGGTATACTCACTTGACGGTGAGAATGTCAAATCTAATAATGCTTTAATTATGGATGTATGCAAGCTAGGCCAGTCTGAAGTTTTAGTCTTGTTTGATTGTGGAGCCACTATTTCCTTTATAGCCGTTGACTGTGTTCAGCGACTGCAATTGCCCTCTGTGCCTTTAATTCCCCTATGACTGTGGCTGTTGCCACATGAGGCAAGGTTACTTCTAAACATGTTTGCCAGAATTGTCCCGTTCTTGTGGGCAGTAAGGTCTATCATATAGATTTGATCTGTCTACCTTTGAAGGATATTGACGTAGTCCTAGGCATGGATTGGCTTTCCGCCAATACTGTGTACATTGGATGTGCTGAAAAGAATCTCTTCATTCCAACTGAAACTTCAGCAGAAAGTAGAGCTATTACCGCTTTACTCCAGAACACTCATCAGATGATCCAGTACTTAGGTGCCAGTACTAAGTGTTTCAGTGTCTTGTTCACCATCGATCCGGAACCCAGTTTGAGCCCATGTGATATTCCAGTTGTTAGCGAGTTCTTAGATGTATTCCCAGATGATATCATGAATTTACCTCCTGAGAGGGAAGTTGAGTTCTCTATCGACCTAGTTCCTGGATCCCAGCCTATCTCAGTTGCCCCTTATAGGATGTCTCCCTTAAAGCTTCATGAACTGAAATCTCAGCTTGAAGAGTTACTTCAGAAACACTTTATCCGCCCCAGTGTCTCACCATGGGGAGCACCGGTGTTACTCGT
The DNA here is from genome assembly GCA_030408175.1 of Trifolium repens. Lineage (NCBI taxonomy): Eukaryota > Viridiplantae > Streptophyta > Magnoliopsida > Fabales > Fabaceae > Trifolium > Trifolium repens. The sequence continues at coordinate 38,255,339 of CP125842.1, read as the reverse complement.
GAAGAAGAAAGATGGTACGATGCGATTATGCATTGATTATCGTCAACTCAACAAGGTCACAATTAAGAACAAGTATCCTTTGCCCCGCATTGATGACCTTTTGGATCAACTCAGAGGTGCTACCGTCTTTTCCAAGATTGATCTTCGTTCTGGATATCATCAGATCCGTATCAAGTCCTCGGATGTTTCCAAGACAGCATTCAGGACTCGCTATGGACATTATGAATTCTTGGTCATGCCTTTTGGTTTGACAAATGCTCCAGCCATCTTTATGGACTACATGAATCGGATATTCCAGCCGTACCTTGACCAGTTTGTTGTCATTTTCATTGATGACATTCTGATCTATTCTAAGGATTCACAGGAACATGCGGAGCACCTGAGAATTGTGTTGAGCATCCTTAGAGAGAAGCAACTGTATGCCAAGTTCAGCAAGTGTGAATTTTGGCTATCTGAAGTTAAATTCTTGGGACATGTCATATCGCAAGGCGGTGTGTCTGTTGACCCATCCAAGGTAGAAGCAGTGTTGAATTGGGAAAGACCCAGAAGTGTTACCGAAGTCAGGAGCTTCCTCGGTTTGACAGGTTACTACCGGAGATTCATCTTAGGATTTTCGGAGATTGCTTTACCGTTAACCCGTCTGACCAGGAAAGATGCAACCTTTGATTGGGATGCTGCTTGTGAATGGAGTTTCAGAACCCTAAAGGAAAAGCTAACCACAGCACCAGTGTTAGTAATTCCTGACCCAACCCGCAAGTATGTGGTATACTGTGATGCGCCCAACAAGGGACTTGGATGTGTGTTGATGCAAGATGGAGCAGTTGTGGCATATGCATCCAGGCAGCTAAAACCTCATGAGCAGAATTATCCTACCCATGATCTGGAATTAGCAGCCATTATCTTTGCACTCAAAATCTGGAGACATCATCTGTATGGAGTGCAGTTTGATCTGTTCAGTGATCACAAAAGTCTGAAGTACTTGTTTGATCAGAAGGAATTGAATATGAGGCAACGGCGTTGGATGGAGTATCTCAAGGACTTCGACTTCAATCTCAATTACCATCCAGGAAAGGCCAATGTGGTGGCTGACGCTCTGAGCAGAAAGACGTTGTATGCATCAGAGTTGTTGATGCAACAATGCGGTCTGTATGAGAAGTTTAGGGATCTCAACCTGAATGTGGTATATCGTAAGAGCGGTATTCGCATCAACAGAATTGAAGTGTCCTGTGAGTTACGCCCAAGGATTGTGCAGGCTCAGCAGGATGATGTAGAGTTGCAGAAGAGGATAAACCATCCGGAGTTCTCAGTAGCCACGGAGGGTGTTATTCTCTATGAAGGCAGACTTTGTGTACCACAGGATGATGAGTTGAAACGGTTGATCCTGGAAGAGGCACACAAGAGTGGATTTTCAATTCACCCTGGATCCACCAAGATGTATCATGATTTGAAGGAGAACTATTGGTGGCCTAACATGAAAGCAGAAATTGCTGAATTCGTGTCCAGGTGTATTGTTTGTCAGCAGGTGAAGATTGAACATCAGAAACCTGGAGGACCGTTACAACCATTGGATATTCCAGAGTGGAAATGGGAACATATCACAATGGATTTTGTAGGAGGATTACCACGTAACCAAAAAGGTCAAGATTCGATCTGGGTAATTGTGGACAGGTTAACTAAGTCGGCTCATTTCATTCCAGTGAAGTCCACCTACAAGGCCCCGCAATATGCAGCCATCTTCATGGAGCAGATTGTAAGGCTGCATGGTGCACCTTTGAGTATCGTGTCGGATAGAGACCCGATTTTTACTTCAAGGTTTTGGAAAGCATTTCAGAGTGCGATGGGAACTCGATTGAAGATGAGTACATCGCATCACCCTCAAACTGATGGTCAGTCAGAAAGGACTATTCAGACCCTTGAGGATATGCTTCGAGCTTGTGTATTAGAAGATGGTGGTTCGTGGAGTACTCACTTACACCTAATAGAATTTGCCTACAATAACAGTTACCATGCCAGTATTGGTATGGCACCTTATGAAGCTCTGTATGGCAGGAAGTGCAGAACCCCATTGTGTTGGACGGAAGTTGGCGATCGTGGATTCTTGGGACCAGATATTGTCCAGGAGACCACATTAAAGATTAAGTCTATTCGGGATAAACTGAAAGTTGCTCAGAGTCGGCAGAAGAGTTACGCCGACAAGAGAAGGAGATTTCTGGAATTTCAGGAAGGTGATCATGTGTTCTTGAGAGTTACTCCTAAGTTGGGTTTACGAGGTGTATTCAAAACAAAGAAGCTTTGTCCAAGATTCATTGGACCTTATCAGATTCTTCGACGCGTCGGTCCTGTAGCCTATCAGTTAGCTCTACCTCCATCTATGTCAGGGTTACACGACGTGTTTCATGTGTCTCAGCTACGGAAGTACATTCCTGATCCTTATCAGCCAGTGGAACTTGAACAGATCGATCTTCAGTCAGACCTAACCTATCAGCCGGATCCTGTTCGGATTGTTGAACGTGATGCCAAAATACTTCGAAACAAGAGGATCCCCATTGTCAAGGTTGAATGGGCTCAGTCTCCTGATGGTGAATTCACTTGGGAACTGGAGTCAGACATGCGGAAGAGTTATCCTTATCTGAAAGTAGGGTAAAATATTGAAGTTAAGTACTACTACTCTTCCTTTGTGTCTATGCAACCTTTTACCTAGAGTACCTTTTTGATGTTTGTTGTTCCTGTGACATTGGCTAATGTTGGGTTTTTTGTAATATCCCACATTCTAAATTACCTAATTAATTTAAATTAGAGCTTTGCCTAATTTTCATTAATTAATTAGTGGTAATTAGTTAAATATTTCTTGGTAAATAAGTGTATATGTGTGTATTTAGAAATTTTAACTTAAGACTAAACTACACAAATACTACTTAATTAGTATCCTTAATATTAATTAAGCAAGAGATTTGAATTCTTCCTCCCTCTTGTGACTCACCATCAAGACTAACCCCAAGCTTCCACCTATTCTTTAACTATGAGTCATAATTCCACTCATTACTAACCCACTCTTAAGGCATGCAAAACAAGCTTTTCCATTCACTCCTAGTTGCAGAAAAATTCAGTAAACCACTCTCAACTCTCTCTTCTCCACGCCATTTTCAAACAACACATAGCAAGGGACCAAGAACTCATTTTTCCCAACACCCTCACATGCCATAAACTTCCAAACTCTTCATTTAACCCTCAAAATTCAGAAATCATGTGCTAGAAACAGCCATGGGAAGTCTGATTCCCTCATTCCCTAGCTCATTCACGAGCTCAACAAGACACAAGCCTCCAATATTGAAAATTTCATCAAAAACCCTTTCACCAATCAAAATGCATGCATGGGTACCTCAAGCCAAACCAATTATGTATCTTTCCTGACCTTAGCCTCTATAAATACTCATTAAACTCAGAATCAAAACATCAACACTTCTCCATTCCACAATTCAAGCTTAGAGCAAAACTAAGGGTTTTTCAAGTGTTAGAGTCTCAATTTTGGGTCTGAAGTTCGTGGGGCTTGAGTGGGGTTGCAGTAGCTGTTGTTAGAACCCAGAAGCAAGGTTAAAGCTTCATTTCCAGGTGGGTTCTTAGGCTAGGTAGTTTAGATTCCCCAATTTCATGAATTTTGCATGTTAACTTAAGTTTTAAGAAAATGTTGCTTGAGAGGAATTAACTCCCAAATTCCTCTCCATTCTGTCCTATATTATATACATTGTGTAATGGCATGACTTAGAATGAGGATTGTAGGTGTTAAACATGTAAAAATACGAATTTTTGTGAAACAGGGCAGGTTCTGGGTGAACTCGCCACAGCGTGTTCAGGGCGAGCATCCATGGCGAGCTGGGTTCTTCAGGCTGATGAACCTCGCTCTGGCGAGTAACAACTCGCCGGGCGAGTGGATTTGGGCTAGGACCTATAATCCTGCCATGGCGAGCTTCCACACGCTGCAGCGAGCTCATACAGGACATGACCTGTAACAACACGCCCTGGCGAGTGATAACTCGCCGAGCGAGTTTGACAGAAAACATAATTTTATTTTCAAAACGTTTAAAGAACTACGACACTCGTTTTATATCCTCATCTAAGTTGAATACACTCGCAGTAACACAATTATATAATGTTATACAGTATGTTAAATACAGATAACCTTAGGGTATAACTTAGGGAATTTAGAAATGCATGTTCCCCGGGACTTTGGTAAATTATGGTAGAATTCAACTAAATTAGTATCAGTCAATTTGCTGCGATTTATGTCGCTCTATGGACTCTCAATGGGATAATCCAATAGGTTATGATTATGTGAGCTTTATGCTGTGACCGAATCGGTTGTCGGATATGGCAGGCCTCTGAGACATGCTCACCTCAGAGTGTCCTTGTGTTTAAAATGAATAAGATTGATTTTGTGATACACCTTTACTTATGCTTATGTATTATGTTATGTTATGAATATATGTTATGACTGATTAGGATTCCCCCGGTGTAGTCACCTTAGGAGGGTAGTAGGACTCACTGAGGCTTAGTAGTCTCACCCCACTCCAAACAATTTTTTTTTCCAGATAAACAGGTTGGCTAAGGTATGCTTGTTGGTGTGCTAGTAGCTGTGCTTGGAGGATTGCACTTGTTCTTGCTTTCTTTTATTCCGTGTCTTGTTGTATTTCAATTAATTCATGATTGTACTGTTGAACTTATGTTTTCGCTTCCGTTGTTTCTTAATCCTTTGTTGTACTTAGCGCCTGCGTGTGCTTTATTCTCAATGTAATAACAATGTACTCAGTTACCGATTATGATATTTCACTGATATTCTAGATATTTCATGTGGGGTGTTATATTTTTCTAGAGATAAATTGTTAAAACTCTTTTAACATCATACTCTAGAGCGGAATAAACTCGTTACCATGGACCTCGTAAGCACAATATTTCACTAAAGGATTCATGTGTTTACCTCTTAAAGCGTCGAGGAGATGTCGAAACGATTCCGATTGATCACGATGCATCTACTCGTCCACACGAACAAAATTTCTCCAATCATCGGTGCTAGCCAAATCAAGTGGAGCTTTAGAGATAATAGGATTTAGAGAGCGGCTAGGGTTTATGAATTTTAGGACTAACATTTTAGTTAACTATTCAGAACCCTAATGAGTTCTATTTATAGACTCACTCTTGCGCACCATATCTTAAGGTGTACTGCGTTTCACCTAAACGCACCGTACCTTACGGTGTACCGCATATCTCTAATTTCATAATTTAAATAATAAGTCTCACTTATCAATTTAATTACAAATAAGTCTCACTTATTAATTTATAAATAAGTCTTACTTATTTATTGAAGAGTAAATAGGTCTTTACCCCCTGTAAAGTAGGCGAGTTTTGCTTTACCCCCCTGCAAAAAATTCCTTTAAGATTCTCCCCTTGCAAAATATTTTTTCTTGGATTACCCCCTTAGGTGAACTTTTTAAATCGGTTATTTTGTTCAAGCGATTTAAAAAGTGATGCTTTTTAAATTGGTTTTTTCTGTTCAACCGATTTAAAAAGTGCACTTAGAGGGGAACCAAAAAAGATATTTTGCAAGGGAGGAATCTTAAAGGAATTTTTTGCAGAGGGTAAAGCAAAACTAGCATACTTTATAGGAGGGTAAAAACCTATTTACCCTTTATTTAATCTCTCGTCTATCTGTTCTATGTGTTTGAACCTGTAGGTTCTCGTAACGTTGGCAATAATAATAAATCATCTATTTAATATTATAAACAGTGAGCGGTATCTAGCAACACATCACTGCGACGAGAGTGTCATGTGATCTGATGAAACCTTTCGGTGAAAACGATCACGTGTATATTTACCCTTTTGCCCTTTGTATCTTCATTGAACACAAGGCATAGATCGTGTCACCCTTTTATAGTTCAATATCATGTTTCTTGATCCCAGAATATACTGAGTAACAAATAGGCTCAATATCTCATATTAACTTAGTTCGGCGTGACCATTAATATTGCAGTCATATTCTATCAAGAGACCTACATATATCACTCATGTTATGTATGAGAATGTTAGCCCATATTTTAGATGAGTTAAAATATGTCTTTACTTTGTTTAAATGTATTAAATACTCCAACATTGAAGGGAAATATCTTTAAGAAAACAAATGCCAGTTTAAATTTTGGGTAATGTTTTCAAGAACAAGAAAGTTTTGTTGTGTTTCTTTTTGACATGAATGATACACCGGAAAATGCACTATTTATTTAATTAAATTAATATAATAATTCTATTATTCTTATTTCAATTTCGTAACTTTATATAATAAATCGTTAATAATTTCTAGTATTTTATTTTATCAGTTGAAAAGTGATCGAATTAAATAAAGGAGCGAAAATAGACCGAAAAGGAGCAAAAACCGGACAAAATGGGACAAGCCTAGTTTTATTACCACAAGATGTGCCTCTCACAAGACCATGTGGCGTCAGCCACAAATTTCAACAAATACCCCCCCAAAATGACATGTGGCGCCATACTTAATGAATAAGGAAAAGAGAAATGGGCTAGGCCCATGTCGGTTATCAATTAATCTCCAGCCATACGTTATGCAATGATCCAACGGTTCTAGCCTATTCCGTTTAAGTCCCACATCGGCCACTTCTAAAAATTTGTCTTCTTATGTATTAGTATAAATAGGACCTAGTTTGTTTCATTTTACACACAACAACCAACTTGAAAAATTGTTGAAGAGAGAATTGAAAACTAGACCTTTGTTTTAAAAAGTTTTCTTCTCTTAGTTTAAAATTTTATTCCGGTGTCCGTATATCCAGTCTTTTTAATTCAGGTTCTTATTTTATTTTATTTTATTTTCTTGTCTTATTTTATTTTATGCTTTTATTTATTTTATGCTTTTATTTATTTATGTCTATTTATTTATTTGCTTATTTTATTTTGGCAAAATCACACGTATGGTCCTTTATCTTATTTTTTTGTAATAATTTGGTCATTTATCTTTTATTTGTAACACTTTGGTCATTTATCTTATATATTTGTAACACTTTAGTCCTTTATCTTTTATTTGTAACAGTTTAGTCCTTTATCTTTTATAACATTTACATATAAACCCTTTTTTTCATATTTTTTTTAGTAAAAAAATGTTGAATTTTATTTGTTTAGATACTTTTTTATTAAAATTAAATAAAACTCATGATTTTGATGAATATGTTCATCATCTTTATCAATTCTTTCATATTTGTATGTTCTTTAAAGGACCAAAATGTTACAAATAAAAGATAAAGGACCAGAATGTTACAAAAAAATAAGATAAAGGACCAAAATGTTACAAATGAAAGATAAAGGACCAAAATGTTACAAAAAAATAAGATAAAGGACCAAACATGTAATTTTGCCTTTTATTTTTATGCCTTTAGTTTTAATTATGTCTAGCTAATTTAAATATTGCTAGGATGTGTAATTAGGAGCTATTAGGGGTTCGGTAATTAAGTAGTGTGACTATATTTTTATATCCAATTTTTAGTAACGTGTTTTTATAATTTGTCACGAGAGTGAGAATTAATTAAGGGATAGGCCAACATTGACGAGAGTTGAGGCTTATACCGGATAGTAAAAATTGGACATTAATTCTACAATCCGCGAGAGCTATTTAGGATTAATGAAATAGTTTTCTAAGCAGTTTTTAATTAAAACAAGATTTATAATTTGTCGCGAGAGCGAGAATTAACTAAAGTAAAAATCAAGAGAGCGAGAGCGTGAGATTTCTACTAGATAGTAAAAACTGAACATTAAGTCTAGTTTGCAACGAGAGTTAGAATTAGAATTTAGTTAAATTATATTGATTTTCAAAGAGTACTTTATTAGCGGATGTGAGGACGAGAGTTAAGCATCACCTTTATAATCTATAACGCTAGTCAAAATCTGCGAGAGCTGAGATTAGTGTTTTTAAATCAATATAGTTTCGAAAACTAAAATTTGTAGTCAAACACGATTTAAGTACTAAACCCCCGAAACGCAACTAAGATCACATTCTAGCAATACGCTTTCCTATTATTACAAAAACCCAAAATATTTTATTATTTAAAACTTTCTTATTCTATATTAAGCCTTAGATTTACAATGTGACATTAGATAACGGTAGGTCGATTTTTGGTCCTTTGGGTTCGATAATCTTTTAAAACTACACGGCATATCTGTGCAGTTGCAGAAATTCCGCATCAAGTTTTTGGCGCCGTTGCCGGGGACCAATTTAGTCGATATCGTAACTCCAGTGTTACACCGTAGAGACTAAGGCATTTTTATTTTTATTTTTACCCCGATTAGTTCGCTCGTTGCATGCCAAGCACTCGCTCTAGAGGCGAAAGATTGGAGCAACTGGTTAGCGAACCTGAACGTCTTCTAAGACGTAAAAATTTAGAAATTCTTCTTCCCGGTATAGTTAGAGAATCAGAAATGGCAGAAGGACCACAAGCACGACCACTAAGGTCTTACGCTATTCCTTCGCAAGTAGAACAGCACAATAGCATCGCTGCCCCCGCTATTGAAGCAAACAATTTTGAGCTAAAACCTTCATTGTTGACAGTCGTACAACAAAACCAATTCTCCGGAAATCCCACGGGCGACCCCAATTTACATTTGTCCATATTCTTGCAATACGCGGATACCGTGAAGGCAAGTGGTGTCAGTCCCGAAGCTATAAGACTTCGCTTATTCCCCTTCTCATTAAGAGATAGAGCTAGAGCTTGGCTCCAGTCCCTACCATCCAACTCAGTCACTACTTGGGACGAGTTGAAGAAAGTCTTCTTAGCTAGATACTTCCCACCTAGCAAAACTGCTATGTTAAGAGCCCAAATTAATGGATTTAAACAAAAAGATAACGAGTCTCTTTTCGAAGCGTGGGAAAGATACAAAGACATGATTAGGCTATGCCCATATCATGGACTCGAGGATTGGTTGATTATCCACACCTTTTACAATGGTCTCTTGTATAACACAAGAATGACAGTAGATGCCGCAGCTGGCGGTGCACTAATGGATAAGGCCTATAGTGAAGCATATCAACTTATTGAAAGCATGGCTCAAAACCATTACCAATGGGGAAGCGAGAGAACTACCATGGAGAAACCTCAAACGAAGGGTGGTATGTACGAAATCAGCGGTATAGACCACGTCAATGCCAAATTAGATGCCTTAACAAAAAAGTTAGAAAGCCTAACCACCACACCCGCAGCCACCGTGGCTGCAACAACCCAAAATTGTGAGGTGTGCGGAGTTCAAGGACACGTAGCTGCTGAATGTCATGTCCTAACAGGAGTTCCCCTAGAACAAGCAAACTACACTCAAGGAAACTCCTACAATTACAACCAAAGGAACCATCCGTACCTTTCGTACACAAGCAACAACGCTTTGTATGCACCTGGGCAAGCACCTTCTTCTGCACCTCCAAGATTTCAAAAACCTGCCTACCCTACCCAAAATGCTCCTAACCAGTCTAACTTAGAAATGATGATGGAAAATTTCATAGCAGCTCAAGCTCAAACCAATAAAATGATGGAAAACTTCATAGCAGCTCAAGTTCAAACAAATAAAGATTTCCTAAATCAAAACATACACACTAGTGAGCAAATTAAAAAATTAAACAACAAATTAGATGTCTTAGCCACACACAATAGAATGTTAGAAACACAAATCTCACAAGTGGCCCAACAACAAGCATCTACTTCTGCACCTGCAGGCATATTTCCTGGACAACCTGAGCAGAATCCAAAAGGACATGTGAATGTTGTTATATTACGAAGTGGGACACAATACGATGGACCAGCTGATCCTAGAACTAAGAATTCAGTCATGCAACCCAACACTAATGAAACAATCGAGAGGGAAGATGATCAAAACGAGAAAGATAAGGAGGATAAGAGCGAAGAGGTCAAAAAGAAAACTTACGTGTCTCCGCCACCTTATAAACCACCCATCCCTTATCCTCAAAGATTTGAGAAATCCAAAAACGAGGGACAATTTAAGAAATTCGTAAAGCTTCTAAAACAATTAAATATCACAATACCTTTCACGGAAGCTATTAACCAAATGCCCTCGTACGCTAAATTTCTCAAAGAAATTTTAACCAATAAGAAAAAGATTGATGAAGAAACTGTTATGCTTACTGCCGAGTGTAGCGCAATTCTTCAAAACAAAATGCCTCCTAAACTACAAGACCCAGGAAGTTTTTCCATACCTTGTGTTATTGGACCATACGTTATAGATAAAGCCCTATGCGATTTAGGAGCTAGTATTAGCTTAATGCCCATGTCCATATGCGAAAAACTTAAGTTAGGAGACTTGAGACCAACTAGAATGTCCATCCAATTCGCGGACCGTTCCGTCAAATACCCCCTAGGTATTCTAGAAAATGTGCCAGTACGCGTAGGTCAATTCTTTATCCCTACTGATTTCATAGTCATGGACATTAAAGGGGACTCCAATACACCTATCATTTTAGGAAGGCCATTCTTAGCAACCGCCGGTGCCATAATAGAAAAAATTGTGGGTGAAGAAAAAATTGAATTTATTTTAACTCAATTCATGAAAGCATCAGTCGTAGACGATAGTTGCTACATGTTAGAGGTCATCAAAGAAAATCAGAAAGGAATAGGGAAGGATCAAAATAAAAATTATAAAAACCTAAGAACATCCACCCCTCCGACCCTTAAAAATGATGACGCTCTAGGTGAATGTTTAGGAACCCCACCAGAATTTCAAAAAGGAGCCCCTGCTGCTCTAACCAAATTAAAAAGCCCCATTGTTAAACAAATACCTCCCGACATATTTAAAATTCACTCAAAGAGCAATATCCCTCAAGATAAGACACCTTCTCCTGTCTCCAAGAAAAAGAAAGGAAAGAAGAAAAGACCTATGAAATGGTCTGAGATGTTCCAATGGAGACCTAAGAATATTCTGAAAAATATTAGAAATGTGAGTCTAGAGGAAGAGCCACATTGATCTACGAGGCTAAGAAGTCGAGCTAACCGACTTTAAACAAAGCGCTGCATGGGAGGCAACCCATGACTTTTTATTTTTGCTCTTTTCAAATTTCAGATTAAATTTTATTTTGCTGCTATTTTATTTTTAATTTTTGTTATACTGATGATTTAGTGACTAATAGAGCTCCCACACACATTTCTCTAAATGTTGCCGCTGGTGGAGGCGCCAATATTGTTCCACCTGCACACACTACACATTTTCCTAACACTTTTGCAGGTAGTTCCTCCTCATCAAGACAAAATCGCATAGATGAGAGAGTTCAGAAGAACACCGTCAGCAACAATTAGACAACATTACACAAGAGTTAGGCGGTTTGAGGCTTCAGCTCAACAACTTTCAAGATTATAAGCAGCCTCCCCCGTTATTTTTTTCACACCATTCCAGGTTTTACACTCCAATTCTTCTCTTGAGTCGCAACAGTGAGGACACGGTTGGATTTAAGTTTAGGGGAGGAGTTTTACCACTTTCATTTATCTTCAGTTATTTCAATTTCTATTAGCTTAATTTCCCTTTCGCATAATAAAAAAATAAATTAATTAAATTTATAGTCATTCTTTGGTCTTTTTTAAAATTTTTCCTTTTTCTTGAGCCAATTTAAAATTTTTTCGAAAGATTTAGGACAATAGCTCACTTAGAAAGTATATAGGTTAAGAAAAGACAAGAGGCTAAGTTAAGAAAACTAGGGAATTTTTCAAACAAAATCGGTATTTTTCCAACACCCAGAAGTCTCCCTAGTATGGATATTGTAAGTGCACCAGTTCATCCTCATGTTTTAATAATTGTCAAAACACATGAAAATAGGATTGAACATATTTTGGCAACATTACAAATGACTTGACAACAAAGAACCATTTTCTAAACCTTGAAAAACTGACTTTTAGGTATTTTGTATCGATACATACATAGTTGTATCGATACATATGTCCTGAAATTACTTCTGTTTGATTTTGTGCATTTTGTATCGATACAGACAATGTCTGTATCGATACAAAAGTGGTATCTCAGAGACAGAACATCATCTGTGTATCGAAGCATGCTTGCATGTATCGATACACATCTGTATGTTCTCAAAATCCAGAAAATTCATGATGTATCGAATCATGCTTGCATGCTTCGATACATATCAGTCAAGATTTCAAGATCCTGATATTTGTATCAATACACACCTGTGTTTGTATCGATACAAAGGTCAAAATTTCCATTTTTAACGTTGGTCAAAGCATTTGTATCCATACAAATGATCATTTGTATTGATACATGTATGAAAAATTATGCCTAAATTTGCTCATTCTATTTTTACTTTAAATAGCAATGTGTGTGATCTTTTGTTTGTAACACAACTGAGAAAAATCTAGTGAGAACCAGTGAGAAAGCAAGAGTGCTTTGAGAGAAACACTTTGGATACAATTTGGGTGAAAAATTGGGATCAAAGTGTATCCTTCACAAGATCATCATCTTCCATCAAGTTGCAATCATTGAAGATTGAGTATGGGATCAATCCAATAGAAGTTGTACGCTTGGTCGATAACGTTCGGTACGATTCGCGGTGAATCAGAATCGTGATCGGGTTGATTTGCGAAGGAGGTTTGGTTGCTCGCTAGGGATTCAAGATTGTTCGATATCTTGAAGGATCAATCAAGAAGAATTGAAGGACTCAGCTGGACGATTGTTGCAAGGAGTTGCACGGGTAAAATCGTTGGAATCAGAGGGTGAAGATTCGTTCGTCGATTGAGGTTTTGCATAGTTTTACTTTTGAGTCAATATAGGTTTATTGGATTCATTGTAAATTATGCACTTGTGTTCAAACTGTTTTTAATCAATAATACTCTCAAATAACCCGTTTGGTTATTTGGGGGGAGACGTACCCGGCCGACCGCGAGGACGACACGAAAGCCGGGGAACTCCCTAATCATCTCTTGTGTGTCGATTCGCTTTAAATTCTTACTTTACGCAATTCGCTTATATTTTGTGTCAATTGGAATTTTGTGTTCGTAAGTGTACACAAAGGTTCAATTACGATTATCTTGATTGTGATTGAATTTGAATATCGAATCATATAACTTGCTTGGGACTGTTTTTGTTAATCGATTAAATTTGGATATTTTGCATTAAGCGTTCCGATAATTTTCCTAGTTCGTTCAAGGCTATACTATCTTTCCTTTGGTCAAAAGGTGCAAAGTAGACTACCGATCCGGTGGTGCTTCCGCGCATTGTTTTTTAATCAAATAATTTTTTAAATTGTCGTTGATTAAAGAAGCCACTTATTCAACCCCCCTTCTAAGTGGTAGCCTAGTAGTCTAACAAGTGGTATCACGAGTCCGGTTCAATTTTGCTTGCAAAATTCGGTGGTTTGTGCCAATTATTAGACAACATGGCTTTTGCACCTAAAGGGGCGTATAATAGGGCTCCGATATTCAATGGAGGTCATTTTGACTATTGGAAAAGTAGTATGCGTATTCACATCAATTCTTTTGATGGTGAAGTGTGGAATGCTATTGAGAACGGTCCGTTTGTTCCAATAATCACCGATGCTCATGGCATTGTCACCAATAAGCCTATGGCACAATGGACGGAAGAGGAAAAGAAAAAGGCCAATTACGATGCAAAGGCACAAAATATTTTAATATCATCCCTTGGGATTGATCAATTCTATCATGTGTCACATTGTCAATCGGCTAAGGAAATGTGGGACACATTGGTAACTCACTTTGAGGGTACCAATGATGTAAAGATATCCAAAATTAATACATTGACACAAGAATTTGAGTTGTTCCATATGCTAGATGGCGAGACCATCGAGGATATGCAACAACGATTTATCAAAATAACCAACAAGTTACACGGTTTGGGAAAGCCAATCACAAATCAAGATGCCACTAACAAAATTTTAAGATGTCTTAGTAGGTGTTGGCAACCGAAGGTCACCGCGATTAAGGAGGCGAATGATCTTACTACTTTGAGTCTTACAACTTTATTTGGCAAGCTTACGGAACATGAACAAGTACTAAACTTGTTAGAAAAGCATGAGAAAAGTGAGAAAAAGGGAAAGCACAATGACAAGGATAAGGAAAAGGAAAAGGACAAGAGGTCAATTGCTCTAAAAGCCTCAAAGTCAAAGTCTAAAAAGGTAGAGCATGTGGAAAGTAGCTCAAGCGAAGACGATTCCGATGATGAGGAAATGGGGCTCTTCGTTCGACGCTACAATAGGTATGTGAGAAAGAATGGGATAAGGCATTCCGATGACAATCTTAAGAAGTATCGAAAAGATAGTGGTTATCGTCGGAAGAATGAAGATACTAGGTACTCCAAGAAAGGAGCATGTTATGAATGAGGACAAATCGGTCATTTTAAACCAGATTGTCCCAAGCTCAAGAGAAAGGAGAAAGAGTCACCTTCATTCAAGAAGGGAAGCAAGGATAAAGGAAAGAAAGCTTATGTTGCATGAGAGAGCGGAAGCTCATCTTCCTCTTCATCATCAAGCTCTAGCTCTAGTGATGAAGATGTGTTGGCAAATGTGTGCTTAACATCTCATGATCGTAAGAAACTTGTTCCCAAAAAGGTAAACCAAAATCCCTCTAGCTCATATACTCTTTTAGAATATCATGAGTTGCAAGTTGCTTTTGAAAAGTTACACAAAGAAACTAAAGAGGCTTTTCAACGATTAAAAGGTTTAATGGAAGTTAATAAATACCTTGAGGCAAAAGTTTCGGAAACGGAGCTTGAGTTGAAAGCCCTCAAAGAGTCTTTGATTCAAAAACCTCTTGTGACTTTTGATAGTTATGGTAACGATAGGACCGGATGTGATGGATGCTTTTACTTACGTAGAGACTTACGAAAGTTACAAGATAAGCTAAAAGAACCATCCATGCCGGAGATTACTTTTGCGATTGATCCATCTAAATTCAACAAATCTTTGAAACCTAAAAATAAAAAGTATAAATTTGTTGAAAAGGATCATAAGAAAAGTAATCCTTATATCGTTTGTCATTATTGTTGTGACAAGGGTCATACTATTGCAAAATGTCATGCTAGAAAGGTATTGGTACCAAAAGGCAAATTGCAATGGTTACCTAAGTTAGGCAATAATGGTGCTACTAACCTACTAGGACCCAAGATGAGTTGGGGACCTATTTCAAATGTCTAAGTATGTAGGGAATTGTCTTGAAACCATTGACAAGAGACACCGACAACAATGGAGTTCAAGACCTACGAACAAGGAGAGCAATGAGAAAAGCTTCAACTCGACACTTACAATGGTGCGGAAATTGATCACTTCCTCCACCTAACACTCAAGGGAAGACTCTATTCTCTACCTTTCCTTTATATTTTTTTTTACTTAGCATTTGTTCTTTGGTTCATATACATACAATTTATATCTTAATATGATATTGGTTTTGATTAGTATGATATTGGTTTTGATAGTTGTCTAATCCTCCATTTCCAAGAATTTTGCTCAAAAGTATTGATAAGTTTTTGAGACCCATACGTCTTAAATGAGGATTTGACAAAGATCATTACAACTATCTTATTAAGTTCATATTAGGTTGTATATGTTTTCTTTTTATGTGACTTTGTGTGCATACATAGACATACATTTCTCATATGATTGATTTTGGTACTTTGATTGATTTATGTGATTACCTTATCATGCATTTGTGGTTTAACATGTGTTCTCGTGTTAAAATATGCTTTGGTATTGCTTTTGTTCACATATATATGCATGTACCTTTGTGATTATATGTGTTTCTTACATACGTGTTATTTGGAAGTCATAAAAATTATTTTTGAAACTTAAAAGTTCATGTGTTTGAAGAAAAATTGAAAATTATGCATTTTGGATCGATACAAATAAATTTTGCATGGATACATGTCAGTTATTTTTCAAATTTTCAAAATGAACTGATATGTATCGATACATATGAGCTTGTATCGATACATAGCTCTTCAGTTTGGACAGAACGTTACTCATGTATCGATACATGCCTTGAAGAAAAAAAAAAAAATATATATATATATATATATATATATATATATATATATATATATAATTAATGCTTATGAAAATGATACAAACACTTCTTTTGTCATATTGCGAAAAAAAAAAAGAAAGAGATGAATAAAAATTGCTAACCGGCTTCCTTACCATGTGTGTGACATAGATAAAGGGTCTTAATGTGACTGTCTTGAATGAACAAGGATAAAACAAAGGAGAAGATTTAGATTTTAGTACAACGGCATGATCCAAATTCGGTATTCATAAA
This sequence comes from Trifolium repens, assembly GCA_030408175.1. NCBI lineage: Eukaryota > Viridiplantae > Streptophyta > Magnoliopsida > Fabales > Fabaceae > Trifolium > Trifolium repens. The sequence goes on along the minus strand of CP125842.1, from coordinate 38,239,026 downwards.
GGGGAGAACTTTGTGTGTCGTTGAAATACCCTTCTTGATTGAATAAGCACCTAATTAATTGATCTTAGCCGATTTGAATTTCTGACCGCATATGAGTACTCGTGATGTTGTTTTTCTCTAAGTCTGTGTGTGTGAGTTGCTTCACATTTTAAATGTTTTCTATATGCAAGCTAAATTGCTTGAGGACAAGCAATGGTTCAAGTTTAGGGGAGTTTGATACACCGGAAAATGCACTATTTATTTAGTTAAATTAATATAATAATTCTGTTATTCTTATTTCAATTTCGTAACTTTATATAATAAATCGTTAATAATTTCTAGTATTTTATTTTATCAGTTGAAAAGTGATCGAATTAAATAAAGGAGCGAAAACAGACCGAAAAGGAGCAAAAACCGGACAAAATGGGACAAGCCTAGTTTTATTACCACAAGATGTGCCTCTCACAAGACCATGTGGCGTCAGCCACAAATTTCAACAAATACCCCCAAAATGACATGTGGCGCCATACTTAATGAATAAGGAAAAGAGAAATGGGCTAGGCCCATGTCGGTTATCAATTAATCTCCAGCCATACGTTATGCATTGATCCAACGGTTCTAGCCTATTCCGTTTAAGTCCCACATCGGCCACTTCTAAAAATTTGTCTTCTTATGTATTAGTATAAATAGGACCTAATTTGTTTCATTTTACCCACAACAACCAACTTGAAAAATAGTTGAAGAGAGAATTGAAAACTAAACCTTTGTTTTAAAAAGTTTTCTTCTCTTAATTTAAAATTTTTATTCCGGTGTCCGTACTTCCAGTCTTTTTAATTCAGGTTTTTATTTTATTTTATTTTCTTGTCTTATTTTATTTTATGCTTTTATTTATTTTATGCTTTTATTTATTTTATGCTTTTATTTATTTATGTCTATTTATTTATTTGCTTATTTTATTTTTATGCCTTTAGTTTTAATTATGTCTAGCTAATTTAAATATTGCTAGGATGTGTAATTAGGAGCTATTAGGGGTTCGGTAATTAAGTAGTGTGACTATATTTTTATATCCAATTTTTAGTAACGTGTTTTTATAATTTGTCACGAGAGTGAGAATTAATTAAGGGATAGGCCAACATTGACGAGAGTTGAGGCTTATACCGGATAGTAAAAATTGGACATTAATTCTAGAATCCGCGAGAGCTATTTAGGATTAATGAAATAGTTTTCTAAGCAGTTTATAATTAAAACAAGATTTATAATTTGTCGCGAGAGCGAGAATTAACTAAAGTAAAAATCAAGAGAGCGAGAGCGTGAGATTTCTACTAGATAGTAAAAACTGAACATTAAGTCTAGTTTGCAACGAGAGTTGGAATTAGAATTTAATTAAATTATATTGATTTTCAAAGAGTACTTTATTAGCGGATGTGAGAACGAGAGTTAAGCATCACCTTTATAATCTATAACGCTAGTCAAAATCTGCGAGAGCTGAGATTAGTGTTTTTAAATCAATATAGTTTCGAAAACTAAAATTTGTAGTCAAACACGATTTAAGTACTAAACCCCCGAAACGCAACTAAGATCACATTCTAGCAATACGCTTTCCTATTATTACAAAAACCCAAAATATTTTATTATTTAAAACTTTCTTATTCTATATTAAGCCTTAGATTTACAACGTGACATTATATAACGGTAGGTCGATTTTTGGTCCTTTGGGTTCGATAATCTTTTAAAACTACACGGCATATCTGTGCACTTGCAGAAATTCCGCATCAATGAAGGTGAAGGGTAATGTATTCAAGAATAAGAGAGTTCTGATGGAGAGTATCCACAAATCTTATCTTGAACTTCCATACTTCGAATGAGCTGAGAAGGCTAGAGAGAAAATAAGTATGCATCAGCTTTACCTTTAAATCACTCGAAGTGATATTGAGTCGAAAAAACCTTTGTGCACTCAACAATCTCTGGACTTAGTAATATTTATGCACTTTTGCCTACTTAGACTTCGATTCATGCAACAATCATATCAAGAACGATTGATGGAATTCAAACTTGAAGATATGTGGCGAGACACGCATCAAGTATTTAGTTTATAGGCGTTATTAGCAGTTATCATTGTTTGCCTATAAATACTAGTTATCTGTGATCAAGATAGAGAGTCAAAAATCATTTACAGAATCCTTACAAACTCAAAGTACCCATGTTAACGCGAGAAACGAGTGCAAAAGGACCAATGTATGCATATGTGAACCATTCTTTTCTGTAATCATTTACATTCAAATGCAATTTACAAATCTTGCAAGTTTATTGTCATTTCTTTTACATTCGAGCAATTTACTGTCTGTTCATTCTATCGAATGAACCTTCTTTTACCAATTCAAGTTATTTTAATATTTAATGCCTTTTCAACAACAATCAATGTTTATTAATGATGATGAACATTCAATACTCCTTGAAAATAAGCAAAACACTATGTCTTAGGATTTACTAGTTGATTCTTCAAGTAATTAATTCAAACTAGCGCTTGTTTATAAAAAATCAGTGTAAACAAATTGACACGCTCAGTGGGACTGTATGCTTCATTTATTTTTCTATTCAAATTGTTAATAAGTTTGGATTTATTTCGTTTCATTTGAAGAATCCATATCTTATTTGTAAAAAGTTGTGTCTAGTGCATGCTCTTCAGAAGTGGAAGATCGCTTCCTGAAATGGCTAGACCACCACCCAGAAATAATGTTATACTCCCTCCGTCCCAAATTATAAGCAAAAGTTGGTCAACAAAAGTGAATGTATTTGGTCCAAATTTTTAACCAAATACATTCACTTTTGTTGACCAACTTTTGCTTATATTTTGGGACAGAGGGAGTGCCAAATATGGAAAATTCAATTGCAAATAACAATGTGTCGTCTTCTTCGACCGCAATGAATGTCACTAATGTCACAGAACCAGTAATTTCTCCGGTAATCAGTGGAATTTTATCGAATGTGACGGGGGCAACCGTATCAGCCCCAATGTCTTTAATAATGGGCTCCACTTTGCCCATAATATCATCTACAGTGGTATCTTCGACTACTACAGGTCCTACAGTTTCTTTGCCTCAAAATGTAGTGAGCCAATCTTCCCCCAACAAGATCTAATGTTCAAGGGAAGGGCCTAGTGCGTCCACATTTAACATGCCTTTTTCACAATATATGTATCAAGGCAATGGTGGAAACTATCAATACGGCATGCCTACTTGAAGGAAAATAGTAACGATAAAGCAGCGGAATTTAAAAATTTTCCTTTAGAGATCCTTACGAATGGGCATGAGTTTGTGTTTAGGATTTTTACCTCTTGTAGAAAATCCCTTTCTTTTCACGAACAGCTGGTGATGAGGCTTTGAATCACGAGCAAGTCACGTACAAGTCACGAACAAGTCACGAACTAGTCACGTACAAGTCACCACCGATTTTGATCACGAGCGTCAAAGTTGTGACGCCTCTAACTAGTCCACACGAACAGGAACCTTCAAGAGAGTGCTAGCTCAAGAGGATGAAGGTCTTTTGTGAGTGGAGGCAAGAAAATAAGGATTTAGGTTTTTCTATTTCTCAAGAAATACACACAAGTGTATTTTTCTCATTCACAAGGGTTCTATTTATAGAACCTCTTGTCTTGTGCACCAAGACAAACTATTTGTCATTGGGCCACAAATTTTCTAAACCTTTTTTAATTAAATAAATCTTTTAAGAAACGCACCCCCCATGTGTCATGTACACATGAGTGCTTTCTTTTTCATAACAAATTATGATACACTTATTTAATTACCATGATACCCTTATCATATTTCCTTATTTCTCTGAGGTGCACCGTACCTTACGGTGTTCCAATCTCACATTATACTGTTCTTATGTGTGTGACCCTTGTAGGTTTCTATAACGTTGGCAATTATATTAAATCCTCTATTTAATATAATAAACAATGAGCGGTATCTAGCAACACATCATTGCTACCCAAGTTATGAGAAATTAACATGTGATCTAAACACAACCTCTAGTGATAATATCAATGTGTACAATTACCCCTTTGCCCCTTATGTCTATATTGAACACAAAGCATACTTGGTGTCATCTTTGTCCAGTTCAATATTGGGCCCATGACATTTATCCTGTTATGCAGGATTGACAAATTCCATCTAGGACACTACTGTCCCTCAGCATGCTTTGTGAAGTACCCATTAACTGCCTTTATGGTCATCCTGTTACGAACAACGTTAGATCAGTAACAAAGCACTTGACTCCACATCTAGGGTACATAGTGGTTTCAGGTCTAAGGGCGGCTTACACCATTATCACCATGAGAGTAACTTATGACACTTTGCATAACTTTGCATGTAGTACTCTCATAGCGGGTCAATCCGGTATAAATATTACTCCTAATATTTCTTATACCTATGTCAAGACTTGATAACTCCTTATCCTATGATCCATGAGATGCGATCATCAGTCTATCTTCATAATAGTCTTTATGCTTTAAGGTTATCCCCTTTACCTTAAAGCTCGACTACGGATACTTTAAGAATAGTGTCCTTGTGTTTAATATTATCTCATGATTAAGTCACACTTAATTATTAAACGGACTTTCTATTCTAGGGACTTCATTATTTTGCAACCTTACAAACATAATAAAGAAATGCCATATTTATATTCAAACTCCTAAAGCAAATACTATGAAAATAGATTGGCTCTTAGGGCTTACTCCAACAATCTCCCACTAGCACTAAAGCCAATCTAGGTTACTCTCAATACCTATAGACTTAGTATGCCCATCACGCTTCAACTGCGCAAGAGGCTTTGTTAGTGGATAAGGAAATATTTCCTATGTTGGTATCTTACGTATCTTCCAACGTTCTATTTCGATCTCTATCGAAATATATAAGTGTCTAAGTATATTCATGAATCGCCGATGAGATCTATTCTCAAGTGTTCTTGCAAGATTAAACTATTACCATCACTAATGTGATTAATGTGACTTGCAACACCGGAAACATAGCTTTAGCTCAATCATGAGCCAAACGATCCAATCTTAAATACTCAACTTATTTAACTGAAACAAACATATTACGAAGCTTATCTTATAGCTTTCAATGCTTGTATTCAGCCATGATATACAATACATTGGTATGGAAACTTCCTTCATTATAACTTCCTTATAATGATCCTTCCCATACCTATCTATTTCAAGAAATAGGGCCTTAGTTCCTTTAAGGTCCTTAGGGATATTCTTGAAGGTAAGTTAGTGTCAAACACTAATTTCAATTTTGGTACATAGGTTATTCCTAACTCTTTAGGAATTCTTGCCTAAGTGTTTCATCAAGAGTTATTTTCCTAGTCATGTCTCACATGTATAAGAAAAATGTCTTGATGATTAATATGATATCAGATATTATCACTCCCACTAAAACTTTGTATGCACAAGATTTATATTTGTCCTTCATTTGTTTTCCACAAAACTTTCAAAAGGAACAAATATTCTAATTTATTTGATCTAATCAAAATTAGATAGGTTTGTCCTTGTCAATTTGTTTTCATAAAACTTCATAAAAGGAACAAACAATAATTTAATTTTCTGAGAATTTTATCTAATCAAAATTAGATAGCTACAAGTTATATACCTTTCTAGCATCATTTGGATCAACAAAACCCTTACGTATATGTCCAACACATATATATGAGGTTATTCCAATTAAGGAATGCAACTTTGTTATCCATCTACCAAAACATGTAGTACAACATTTAACAGAAGCAATCAAATATTATAAGGTATTCCTAATACCATCCATATCAGTGTTCAAAAAGAATACTCACTTTCATCGTATGAGTCTTACTCATCTTGAAGACATAACCATTATCTACATAAGGTTAGTGTATATGGATTTGTGCAACTTTAAAACAATGGTTCTTCAACACCCTTGAGGTACCGGTTTGTATTCCCTTTTAAATAAATACGTTTTGTGGTACTTGATATTATCCAAGTTCTATATCACTCCCACTGTCTCTTTTAGAGACACACTCCCACTAGAGGAATGTTTCAAACCTAGCAACAAAACAACCTTTTGTCCTTAAGAGTGATATAGGACCAATATCCATTTCTTTAGGATATTTCCACTTATTCATTCATTCATTTGGAATTAGATTTATCTAATAAATTTTAATCCAAAATTCTCATAAAGACAAACTTGGTACTCTTACCTCCATATCGCATATGGTGTCTTTATGATCATTTTAAAAGGGAACCAATTGTGGGTGAAGATTAATTATAAGTAATGAGATTTATAGAAAGAGTCAATATATAATTAAACTATCCTTGAATCATGTCAAACATGATGTGATAAAATAGTTTATTATAGTCCTTTAATTAAGTATTTACTGATATGACTCATTCATATAACTTAAATACTTTTGTCGAGTTCTATTTTCTTCATTGTTGAATTTCTTTGACAAATTCAAAGATTTCTAATTGGTGTCATACACCTACCAACATCTAATGATTTTAATCATCAATGTTAATGAAGTAAAATAAACTCAATATATCAAATATATTTAGTGGTCGACATACATCCCATGTATATTGTTCAAATAGGTCATGTGTTATTTTATTGACACATCGTATATTTGCACTAAACAACAATGCTCTTGATATATTTAAGGTCCAAATCATATTTGGCTCTTATCATGATTGTTATAGATAACCCTGTCAAGACCATGGAACCCTAGTCCATCACTTGACTTAGAGTAATAGTATAGAAGACTTTGCTTAAATGATAGGATCATTACTTGTCTTATCATTTAAGGCTACAATTCATATATTGTCAATACAAGATATACAATTGCTATTTCTATTACTAGATGGAATTCAATAACAATTATTGTGTTCCATTTCAAACTTGATTTTAAGTCATTGCATAAGCTCTCATTATCAATGAAACAATTTTCATTCTAGATATGGGTTGACTTAAAATTATAGCCAATGTTCTAATTCTTTAAGCATCTCTATTTTCGAAAAATTGAGATTCAACATCTTGTATCATATACTTTTTGATGTAGAAATAGAAATTCTGACTTTCTACAATAATATGTGCATTATTGAAGTCTTACTTCATACTTTTGGTTTGACTCTTCCAAGCATGGTCTAACCATAGCCGTTCTACTTTGACAACCATTTTGTACTATTCAAATAAGAGGAATATAAATCTTATTTATATCTCAAATCTTTGATAGTGCAAATTTATTCTCATTCAACTCAACAAATTCTGGTAGATATTCAAAACAATTTTGTCTATATCTATTCCATTATAATTTGTTGGATTGAACCTATGATCAACTCTTTGATCCGTTGAGAAATTTATTATACTCTTAAAGTTCTTTCAAAAAGATCTTTCTTGAGATTGAATGATCACATCATTTATTATATATTTTATATCTAGATGTCAACTTGATGCTTCTAACAAGTATCCATTTTCAATCTAGTTAAAGTAGGTTGTTCATAGTTTATAGTTCAAGACTTATAGTTTTCTCGCATTTGAGAACAATTCTCAATTTGTACCAATACAGAAACTCCTTTCTGAAAATCTTGTCCTTCATAAGGACAACTTAATATGTATTGTATTTCTAATTACAAAGATATGTAAAATATTATGACTAAATCATATTTAATTTGGTCTTTAATTAAATACGCTCCCACTATTTTACTCAAAACAAATGACCCTCATCATTTGATTCGGAAAATCCCGTTGGAAGATTTTCTAGTGGATCGAGATCCATATTTCACCACATTTTGAGTTAGCGTTGGCTAATCCCCCAAAACATGATTGTTTAGGTAGGAACTCCTTCCAATTGTATCTCATACAATTCTCGAATATATCCATTGGGTGAATAACTCCTTATTCCAATCCATCTTATGGACCATTCCCAATGCTTGCTTCTAAACATATATAATCTTATTATATTTTAGTTTAGTTAAGTTCGACCCATCATTTTAGAAATTGGATATTACAATTATCCCATCGCGCCTTACCAATGTAAAACATGCACTTCGCGTTGGACGAACGCACAATGTTTGAAATTAGTCTTGACGAATTCTAAAATCTGGAAAGCATAAACTTAATATCCACATATTTTATTATTAAAGAAAAATATACTTCGCGTTGGACGAACCCATATCTTCTTTATTAATCTCTTATGTGTCTCTTGAGGGATTTTAATTAGTTTGATCTCACCGGCTTGTTTAACATATTAAACGCTCTCACATGCATCAACATACATACAAATAAACATGCATCAACATACATAAATAAATAGAATGAAACAGTTATGGCCCCTAGCGCATTTGTTCTCCCAAGCCAATGAGAGAACCTAATCTAACCTAAAACGATCTATACTTCTCCAAGCATGATCTCCAAGGTTGACCTCCATTGTTCTTCTTCTTCATAATATTACATAATAATATAAAAGAATACTCGTTTTACATACGAGGGAGTGGATGAGAAGAGAATATAGAGAATAGAGATAAGGCACGACACGCAGGCCGTATTTATTAAACCAAATGCAATAAAATAAATAAACTAAGGCCATAACCGATCATCAAGTATAATAATAACAAACAAACTTTATTATTATTAAAGTCTCATAATTAATTAAATCCGGTGATTGATCAAATCAGGTAAGTTTGTTTCAAATATTTAATTCGCAATTAAATATTTCGAATCAAAATTTGCCAAAATAAACAACATTATTTTAAAGTAGAATCAAATCTTTTGACAACTCTCCAAATATGGAAAATTATTTAATCAAAACATTTTTGAATAAAATATTTCCAAATTTATGATATTATCTTTTAAAACAATTTTAAAAGATATTTCTATAATTTTGAAACGATTTCAAAATTAAATATATTTGTCAAATATGGAAAATTATTTAATCAAAACCCTTTTGAATAAAATATTTCCAAATTAATGATATTTTCTTTTAAAACAATTTTAAAAGATATTTCTATAATTTTGAAACGATTTCAAAATTAAATATATTTATCATCTACCTTTCGTATCAACACTTGATACGTTTTGCAAATCCTAATTTTAATGACACAACATTTGTGCCACCCTTAATTGATCATCATCATTAATCATAACAATAAACATATTTATTATTATTATCAATTCGGGTCGAGTGAATCAATTAAAATTAAAATTTTGGCGAACGGGCAAAATTGGAGCTGCGATCTGCGCCCCGCGCAGATGTCCTGCGCCCCGCGCAGGTACACAGCAGAGAGCCAATTTTGGTTCTGCCATCTGCGCCCCGCGCAGATGCCCTGCGCCCCGCGCAGGCCCGTGCGAAAAACCTAGTTTTTCGCGAATCCTAATGCAGAATTTCGTGCCGTCAAAACCTTTTATAACCGAAATTCGATACGATTGATTAACATGTAATTGCTTCACCATACTAATGTCGGATTCCAAAGCAAATGATCACGAATCAATATAATATCAAATATCTTTCATAATTTGTTTTATTGAACGAAATCATGAACGATGTATCCAATACATCGTTTTGCATCAAGATCACTTATATCATATATAAGTATTGATCAATCTTATTTGTATAAACCTATGACAATTAACATATCGCTGCTTCACCATACAATTGTCGGATTCCGAAGCCGTTTCAATGTTAACCATCAATTTTCATACAAATAGATGCCAAATTTTAATTGCTCAATTTTAATCCTTTATTAACCGTTTTAATCATATTAAAACTGAATTCATGAATTTTAAACAAACATCAATCTCATGGATTCGTAAGTGGCTCTGATACCACTGAAGGAAAATAGTAACGATAAAGCAGCGGGATTTAAAAATTTTCCTTTAGAGATCCTTACGAATGGGCATGAGTTTGTGTTTAGGATTTTTACCTCTTGTAGAAAATCCCTTTCTTTTCACGAACAGCTGGTGATGAGGCTTTGAATCACGAGCAAGTCACGTACAAGTCACGAACAAGTCACGAACTAGTCACGTACAAGTCACCACCGATTTTGATCACGAGCGTCAAAGTTGTGACGCCTCTAACTAGTCCACACGAACAGGAACCTTCAAGAGAGTGCTAGCTCAAGAGGATGAAGGTCTTTTGTGAGTGGAGGCAAGAAAATAAGGATTTAGGTTTTTCTATTTCTCAAGAAATACACACAAGTGTATTTTTCTCATTCACAAGGGTTCTATTTATAGAACCTCTTGTCTTGTGCACCAAGACAAACTATTTGTCATTGGGCCACAAATTTTCTAAACCTTTTTTAATTAAATAAATCTTTTAAGAAACGCACCCCCCATGTGTCATGTACACATGAGTGCTTTCTTTTTCATAACAAATTATGATACACTTATTTAATTACCATGATACCCTTATCATATTTCCTTATTTCTCTGAGGTGCACCGTACCTTACGGTGTTCCAATCTCACATTATACTGTTCTTATGTGTGTGACCCTTGTAGGTTTCTATAACGTTGGCAATTATATTAAATCCTCTATTTAATATAATAAACAATGAGCGGTATCTAGCAACACATCATTGCTACCCAAGTTATGAGAAATTAACATGTGATCTAAACACAACCTCTAGTGATAATATCAATGTGTACAATTACCCCTTTGCCCCTTATGTCTATATTGAACACAAAGCATACTTGGTGTCATCTTTGTCCAGTTCAATATTGGGCCCATGACATTTATCCTGTTATGCAGGATTGACAAATTCCATCTAGGACACTACTGTCCCTCAGCATGCTTTGTGAAGTACCCATTAACTGCCTTTATGGTCATCCTGTTACGGACAACGTTAGATCAGTAACAAAGCACTTGACTCCACATCTAGGGTACATAGTGGTTTCAGGTCTAAGGGCGGCTTACACCATTATCACCATGAGAGTAACTTATGACACTTTGCATAACTTTGCATGTAGTACTCTCATAGCGGGTCAATCCGGTATAAATATTACTCCTAATATTTCTTATACCTATGTCAAGACTTGATAACTCCTTATCCTATGATCCATGAGATGCGATCATCAGTCTATCTTCATAATAGTCTTTATGCTTTAAGGTTATCCCCTTTACCTTAAAGCTCGACTACGGATACTTTAAGAATAGTGTCCTTGTGTTTAATATTATCTCATGATTAAGTCACACTTAATTATTAAACGGACTTTCTATTCCAGGGACTTCATTATTTTGCAACCTTACAAACATAATAAAGAAATGCCATATTTATATTCAAACTCCTAAAGCAAATACTATGAAAATAGATTGGCTCTTAGGGCTTACTCCAACACTACTACCATGATGCAGGGATTGCAATCTAATCCCTCCTTATTCTCAGAAACTGCATCAGGCGTGTTTTCGCCAAATAACCAACATATGGCTTCTGGATCTACCACTAGAAAAAACATACCTACAATAACTAACACGTTCTTATTGTCTATGAGATAACAAATGGACGAAAGTAATCATGACATGGTTAACAAAACAAATTGGTACAATGTTCAATCCTTTGATTCAGAATGCTAACCAAAGTTACCAATTGTTAGCCACACAAATGGGGAGAATGATTGATTTCTTTGGGGTCCCTCAAGTCCCTAATCAACAAATTCCTCAAATCCAAAATGTGGCACCTATACAAAATGCACCAGTGCCAAATAATGATATGATACCGGCGCCTAATAACGTGGTGTTGCCAATAAACAAGTGCAACAATCAATACCCCAAGTCGAACCACAAGCGCAACCTCAGGTCCAACCAAATCCAGGGGTAAATCCGGTAAATAGGAACCAGAATGCTGATGAAATTGTTAGGAATGTTCAACAAAATAATTTGGCTGGGCAAAATAGCATAGCAAATTTGATCGAAGCAATATTGGCCCAAAATGGTTTGAATGTGGGATTGCATAGGCTTAATTTGGTCTTTGCTTTGTCGGAAAATGTGCTTCAGACAGAATTACCAAGGGGTTGGAAAATCCCAAAATTCAACAAGTTTGCTGGTGATACTAGCCAAATCTACTGTCGAACACATTGCAAGATATCTTACTGAAGCAGGAGATTTGGCCAATAATGAGAATTTAAGAATGAAGTATTTCACAAATTCTCTAACAAAGAATGCTTTTACATGGGTCACTACTCTCCACCACATTCGATTTTCAATTTGAATCAATTGGAGAGAGTTTTCCATGAGCAATTCTACAAGCAAGAAAGAATGAATAACAACTCCAACTCCATAACTAACCACAAAAACATAAACTAAGATAGACAACTGCATTTTCTTTTTTTATTTTCATGTTCTATTCCATAATGTTTATTAATAGGGTTTTTCAATACCGGTGTGGTTTAAGTAAGTCCGCGGACAAAAAAAAATATTAAAAAAAAAAGAACTTTTTCATATTACCTTTAAAATAAAATTTATATAGTTTAAAAATTAATAATAACTAAATATTATTTATCAAAAGCCTTAACAAAATACCATTTGTTATTCCTAATAATAATGAATGATGAATATTTATTTAGCAAAAATTAAAAATTGGATCAAATACTATTTAGTGTAAATAAAAGAAAAATGAAATATAAAAAATTAGGCCAATAATTTTAGTCAAAAAGTAAAATTGAACAATAAATGGTAATATTTTAAAGAAATTATTTTTTTTATAGTTTAATTTTAGTAAAAAAATTGAATATAAAGGATACTATTTTGACGAAATTATATTTCTTAAACTATAAGAGTTTACCAATAGTTTTTTAGCGACAAAAATTATCATTAATTTATTAGTTAAGAAAACAACTATTTCATGAAAATTGTTTTTAGGTCTTTATGAATGAAGTAACAAATACCATTAAAATTCACATAGACAACAATGAGGTTTGACTTGAATACAAATAAAGATATCTAATTTAATAATATTTACATTATGATTTGAGATACCCTTATAGGAAAATATAATAATAATAATAATAATAATAATAATAATAATAATAATAATAATATGGTTTAATTCAACATTTGGTCCATTATGTTTATTTTAGGTTTAAATTTGGTCCATTATATTTTAAAAGTTTCAATTTGGTCCCCTATGTTTATTTTAGGTTTCAATTTGTTCTTTTCCGTCAGTTTTGTCACATGTGGCAGACGGTTTGCTTACGTGGACGGACATGTGGATATCTTGAAACTTGGACACGTGTCCAAATTAAACAGTGTTAATGACACAACTGACGGAAAAGGTCAAATTGAAACCTAAAATAAACATATGAGACCAAATTGAAACTTTCTTTCAAAACATAAGGGACCAAATTGAAATCTAAAATAAACGTAAGAGACCAAATATTGATTTAAGCTAATAATAATATTCGCCAAAATATACTCCAAGAACTCTCTAGGAAAATACACGTTCTCTCCTTAAGAATAAACAAAGTTGTGACAAAAAAATTGTTGCATTTAATTAATTGAATATTTTTTATCAATTTATACAAAACTTTTTATTTTTCAAAATATACCATAAAACCTTTAGAAGAATACATCTTCCGGCCTTAATTACAAAAAAAATTATGTCACAAAAGGTTTATGTATTTTTTTAAAAAAAAAAAATTCAGTAGTATTCAGTATAATGATCGACTAATATGAGAGACACAAAGCACACACTTCACCAACCACGTGTGGGATAAAAGTTTATGTATTTAGTCCGATTTTTAGATCAAATACATCAGTTTTTTTTTTTTTAATTTTCCAAATACATCAGTTTTTCTTAACTAGCTTTTACAATTATAATTAAGGAAAGGTAGATGGGCATGACAACAATACAAAGACAAGTTTTGTTACCTCATCCCCGAATCAAAAGTGATCTAGGATCCCTGTACTTCCCTAATGGGATTTGACTATCCTTGTACCCTTCCCAATCTCCGACGTATATATATATAGAAAATAGAACCCCAAAACCCATACTCAACCGGGTTCGGATATCTCCGCCCCATTTCCACATGAACTTGAAACAAAAAAAAACTGCATTTTGCTATTTTTTGTTAAGGAAAAGTAAAAGGTCAAAAAATTCATCATTTCTACCATTTGATTTTTAAAAACGAAAGCAAATTGTTTAATACCCCTTTTAAAAACGAAAATAACAGATGAATGTAATTTAAGAGTTTGTCGAAGGACTTCTCGATTAAGAAATGTAAAAATATAATTTTGATACAAACAGAGCGATTCAAGAACGGATTCAAGATAAGTATCAGAGTTCCCATTACCCATCCCACATCCGCCTTTCCAATCAAATTCAAGGTGGATTCAAATGTGTACCCATAAATGCAATTTTTGTTGTGATGTGCAAATATAGGGCATAATTTGAGTAATAAAAAGAGATATATGTGTGTATATGTAAATGGTAACGGATGAAAAATAAATGAGCTCCTTTTGGGTCATTATAGAAACCCCCCTCACATTTCTGCCTAAAAAACCTAAAGAAACAACTTCACCAATCACTCACTTTGAAACCTCCGGTCCACTCCACCCTCCCCTCCCCTATTTACTCACCATATTCCATTACTGCTCCTTCTCTTCATTGATCATAAAAACAAGCACTTTCATTTGGAGTGTCTTGGACAAAAATAAGCACTTGTGTGAGTAAAATGTGGTTCTTGTATTCTCATTATGTTCATTTCTTCATTTGTTTGTTTGTTTATTTCTACTGATTTGTGTTTCATGCATCGATCCATGTTTTGTTTATTAATATTTAATTATTGTTTGCTATTTCTCTTCCATTAATCTAGTATGCGTTTTATTAAATTGATCTAATATTTTTCAATCTTTGATATATCTAATATAAGTTCCATTTCAATAACTCGATCGATCACCTTAATCAATAATCATCATGGGTCCATACAACAAACACTGGCCTAGCATGTTTAAGAGGTCAGATTATGAGAATTCACAACATGTCATCAACTCCTCCTTCACTTGTAAATATTACATATGCGGTTTCAAATATAAATATAAATTACTGAAAAATTTTTATGTATTTGGTCTAAAATTTGGGTCAAAAATTGTAACATCCCAACCCCTAATTTACCTAATTAATTCCAATTAGAATTTTATCTAATAATTTAGAATTAAGTAGTGGTGATTAAATTAGATAAGTCTTCGGAATTAAATGTATGATGTGGAAAAATTAGGAGTTGTCTTTGAACCTAAACCACACATTGATACATATATCTCATATATTATGATTTAATTAACACAAGAAAAATGATTCCCCTCCTTCTCAATTCTCTCCCTCATGACTCATTAGCCTTTCCCTCACAAGAAGACACCTCACACCCTCACTCTCTCAAACACCAACACCTCATGTGTATTGCATGCATCCAATATAAGACCATTGTGACACCATTTTTCTTTTCATCTTTCTGAAAACAGAAAATGAGCTCTCAAATCCTCTCTTTCCCCTCTTTTATTCTTCTCTCACGCCCAACAACAACATCAACACCATTCACAATGTTTTTCTCTAGACTATGAGAATGCATGCAAGCCAAACTCAAACAAGAACACCCACTGTGTTCTTCAGTAAACAACCACTATATAAACCCCTAATCTCTATAAATCAAGCATCAATCCAACTTCAATCTTAGAGCAAAACTAGAACTTCATCATTTCTTCATATTTTCAAATTCTGTCAAAATCTGGTTCGTGGGTGTAGCTGGGAGTTCAGTGACTGTTAGAAGAGCTCAGGAATCAAGTTTAAAGCCTCCATTTGCAGGTGGGTTCTTTAGGCTAGGTAGTTAGAAATCCCCAAATCAAACTTTGCATGTTAACTTAGGGTTTTAGGGAAATTTATGAGTGTAAGGAGTTTGACCCCGAAATTCCTTCCATTTCTGTGTTATATTATGATATTATATTATATGTGAAACTAACATGTATTAAGGTTTGTAGGTGGCAATTCCTAAAAATTCTAGTTTTTCTGCAAAACAGGGTACTGGGTCGCGTTTTTCGCCGGGCGGGGGAAATTTCGCCGGGCTAAAAATGCTGAGTCGCGTTTTTCGCCGGGCGAAAACTGCTAAGACAGAACCTGCATAATTTCAAAATCTCAATTTTCAGCCACTCGTTTTAGAACCTTTACATGACAGTTTATTTTTTAAGCACTGTAATAATATAATATGATATACAGGTGTAAAACTCACTTTAGGATTGATCTCTTAACTTAGAAAATTAAATAAGTTTGTATGCTCCCCGGGTTTTGGGATATTTATGGTAGTATGAACAATATTAGTTACAGTCACTTAGGAGCGATTTTGAATTGTTGCAGATGGATTTCCCAATGGGAGTATCCATCAGGTTATGTATTGTGAGCTGTATGCCGTGATCGGATCAATCGACGGACAAGGCGGGCCTCCGAGATATGCTCACCTCGGAGAATTCTTGCGGTTAAAATGAATAAGAGTTTTTATCTGTGATACACCTTTAATTTCAATATTATGTTATGATTATGTTTATGTTAGCATGTTATGACTGTTTAGGATTCCCTGGTGTAGTCACCTCTAGGAGGGTAGTAGGACTCACTGAGGCTTAGTAGTCTCACCCCACTCCAAACCAATTTTTTTTAGGTAGACAGGTTAACTGGAGCAAGGAGCATGAGGGAGCTGATGATTGGAGCTGAGCTTGGATCATCGGACTTGAAGACTTTAGTCTTCCTATTTGTTTTATTTTTATTCGGTTTATCTTAGAATCTTATTTGTTTCCGCTGAATTCTATAAATTCTTCAAATGATGTATGTAATTCAGTTGTTTGAACTCGTTGAATTTATGTACTCAGAACCATTTATTTATGTCTTGACTAAAATATCCTAGATATTTTAGTTGGGGCGTTATAATTGGTATCAGAGCAGGTCGATCAAGTATCGGACCTTGCCATGAGTCATTTCAATCCTTCCCTAAGTAATACATACCCTTTGGATCTGAACTATTTACGCTGAAACCATCGCGTGCTGAGCCTGATCAACTCAATATTGTGTATGGTAGGCAGGGTATTATGGTTGAGAACTGAAGTGGACTCTGAAATTCTAGCGATAAGATCGTAGTAGAGATGCAATCGAGGAGAAGCCATCGAAGAAAATTCTTATAAGTGAATAGTGGAACGATGACAAATGGTGCCATAGGAGTAAGTTGTGTTACATAAGCAAGTGATGCAAAGAATTTATACGTAGTGAACAGATTGAGACCAGTAGTAAGAAGTAAGTCTGGAATTTGTGATGGAGCAGTCTGGCGAATAAAATAATTTTGTGACACAACAACTCAAGGATATAATACCAGAAGTAGAATTGTTGTTTGAAGGAATGCAAAAGTATCCTTATATTGAACCGTGTAACGCATAACAGTATTCCACTGACACTATGTGTCAGGTAAATTTCCTGAACCTAGAAGTAACTTCACCCTTTTGAGCCTAGTTTATCCAATCTTATTGGACCGAGTAGCACCCAATAATAGTAGTAGTAAACCAAAATTCTTTCCTGAACATTTGGATGCTCAGTGCGAGCGAGAAATTCACCGGTGTTAGGAAGACTTAGTCTGACCTCACATTTGTCCCGTTATTTTGAGATTCCAACTTGTTTAGATTATCCCAAGATTATCCAACCTTAGCGTTCTCAAAGGAATGAGTATACCCTTCCTAATAGAAACCAATGAGTATACTGTAATCACTAGGAACGTATCCGTAATTAGAATCCTTAGTAATAGTATCTGTACCGAGGAGACGCATTTAAGTCCAACCACCCTTATGTTCCTAAATTAGTAACCCAGTGTGATGTACCAAATAGCTATCTTATCATAGAAATTCAATCGACTACCTAAACTAGAGAGACTAAACTAGAACACAAATACATTCCAATACCCCTTCAAGTCATCTTGTTAGACTGCCCACTAGTATGCCTTAATTCAATTACTTCGACCTTTCAATCTGTAACAATATTTCTATCGTACTACTAGGACTTAAGTTTTAATTAGTGTAACCTTTAGGACTTCCTTTCTTACAACACCAATCGCTTCGAGAAATATCACCACGGAGTAATTTAATAACTAAACCAGTAATAACACCTAGTCAGCCTTGTACTTAGTCCTCGATATTCATACCTTATCCCAGGAATTCAGAGACATTAAGTATACTGTTTAGAAATCCCATTGATATAATACCCGATCTTTAGACAGACATACTAAGTACCGTCATTTAGTTACTAAAAGTTGTCAACTTATCGTTACCAGTCCATTAGCTAACTCTATAGGGATAGTTGAACCAGAACTCATAGGTTTAGCATTCTCGTACCGCCAGCCTTTTTGAGCTAACATTTTAATACTACCTTTGGACGACAATAAATAGGATCAGCATACCATCTTATACCAGTAAGTGCACCAAACTATTATAGGATAAGTCTTAAGTGGAACAATAGTCAAGAACTACCTTGGGCACAATTAGCCAACAAAGTCAATCTGTTGAGTCTATTCCCTAGAGAGTTTAGAGATCGACAATTCAGATTAATACCAGTTCGATTTTACCCAAACAAAACTCATACATATGACCACTTAGCTAAGAAGTTAGTAAGATCAGTTGACCATACACTTGAGAATTGTCCATCAATTATCCTTAGGTTAGTAAATCACCATTATAAACCAACTAGCTACCCAGTTCAAGGATTAGACTTAACCAGCCACATTTTATCACAGCTTTAGTACCAGACAGTAGAAGACACGACTTGGTGAGAATAACAAATAAGGGACCCTATTAGTGACACCAATCACCTAGACTGATCTTTTAGGTATATATATTAGCTATCTCGAGACAAGAAATTAAGTTTAACCTTAGCTTAAGCCAACCGCCGATCTTTTCACATGTTCAGACCTGTCAGCCGAGAGACTATTAGAATCAGTTAAATCTTCCTATAAGAACACTGTCAGCAAGCCATTTGAGTGAAACCTAAGTTATCTTAAACCGAGGGAATTGCCAGAAGAAGTAGAACTGTGGAACATAGGTCTGAGCCAGTAGGAGACAAGCCCCCAATTGCCTTCACTCATAAGGACCCTTAGCCAGTCGATTCGTCAGTCCGAGCGCTGCTCAATTTGAAGCTCACAAGACTCGGAACACCAGGAACGTGTGTGCCCTCTAACTTGTCTGAGTATGCCTCAGATGAGTAAATCCTTCTCGTATCTGTTATACGTGTCAGTCAAATACTTCGCACAAATTCAATTAAGATGCAACTAACCAAATTCCTCGACGTCCGCCAGTCACTCAGATTTCGTAGAACTTTACTCCTAAGTGACCTTATTCAATGCCTTCAGTCTTTCAGTCACGTAGTTCGCGACTCCATCATATTCGTGGAAAACAATCACTCTTGGAAACCCACAGATAGTGTAACACCCCGTTTTTCAAAGCCTAAAAAGGGGCATTATTATTTTTTTTTTTTTAAAACACAAGACAGAGTGCGCGGAAAATATTTTACAAGAGCCGGCGTTATTCATACAACAGAACTATAGCATATAATAGTGCTTCTCAAAAGCAAAGTGTGTACCTGAATAATTACATATCCAAAACATAACATCTAGTTCACGACAAATATACAAGGTAGTCGTGACTAGGAAATACTACAGTCGACACCAAAAGAGGCTCATCCAAAACGTAAGAGTATAGAGTACAGTCATCCAAAAACGTTAGAACCTACTACACAACATGCTACCAGTCACCGGCCAACAAGGCCTGTCCAAAAGAATACTACTCTAAGTCAGTGGTCCTAGTCCTAACATGCACAACGGCATCAGGAGTCGTCCGTATCGCTCGATAACAGGACCAAGCTCAAGGTAGAAGTGGGAGATACCAAGTGAGGTACTCCGGATCCTCCAATGGATCCATCCCCTGCAGCAGCCGCTGCCTCCTGAAGAACATCATCCGGCTCCCCTAAGAAGTCGGGTAAAGCCCCATCACCCCAACTGCCCATGGAGGAGGAAGAAGAAATGACTAGTCCATCTGTGGGGGTCTCTCCAATGACCGATCCACCACCCTCTGGTGTGTCTGGCGCCCCTGGCAGGGGTCCCCCAGGAACTGTCCACAATGCACTGAGCAGAACTGGTAGAGGTATGGTGAAAGGTGGAGTCTGCCATATCAGACACTGATGAACCTGACGGGTACCAAGAAAAGTAGTAATCCTAACGCGCCCGTGGTAACTAGCCGTACCGGAAGCTGGGTCGAGGCTCCAGGCAGGCAGAAGCAGGCGATCAAGAAAGTCCCACCTCGTCACCGTCTCTCTCGCGAGCACCGGTAACAAAGGGTGATCCATCGTCTGGGTGGGAGGAGCCCGCAAATGAAAGAATGCAAGGGTCACCACACATAACACAACAACAAATAGCATGTATATATATATAACAGCGAATAAACACTTAGCAGTTCATATACTTGCACACAGTATCGAAATGCACACCAGCCTATCAATGCAGACTCTAAATGATTGTGATCACCCTAACCGGGTCTTTTTCACATGCATGCATTGATTCCGGAATAAACCTCTGCAGAAGGTCGTAGGCTCGGGTGGGATAACACCTCCTACTATTGGTGGGATAACACCAGGTAGAGTCACGCACTCAATACCAAAACAATCACGGTGGGATAACACCGGGTGAGTCACACGGACAACACCAAACTCAATAAGGAGGACACCAATCACTGGTCGTCGCACCTCGTGGTCCATTCCCGATAACCACGTACTATGAATGCATGAGCATACAATTCCCCTTATATGCTAATGCAACAAAATACATACCTCTCAAGCGTATGTAAGACAATCATAATATGTACATATATTTTCAAAATCATATGCACACCAATCACATATTCATACACATATTCTCAAACATATGTAAATCACACATGCGATACAAAACAACTTCTCATCACGAGAATACATAACATAATCATGCCAAACATTCACAACAATCCAGAACCAGGCATACATATATTAGACGGAAAGTAAAGGTGCCCTTACCTTAGCAAGCTTTTCGTTACTTTAATTCCGCGAAAACTACAACACGCGCTACCTAAAATAAATGTAGCGTAACATCAATAAAATACTCCTCGTTTATCCTAACGAAACGAAACTCGCTCTCAAAACTCCAGAGGGGTTTAAGGTACTTCCTAAAGCTATCCCTCAAGGATTTCAGGTTATACTCATAGTGTTTAAAAATTCCCGAAGTAAATTACACTATTTTTATAACACGAAATTCATTTTGTTTTCAAATCACAAACTAAAACCATTTTGGATTTCTCCACCTCAAGGACTTGTTTCACACACCACAAGACCATTTGAAACACAACTAAAACTTTTCAAAAATATTTTTATGAAAAATCAAAGTTTTCTTGCGTTACAAGTTACACATTTTTTTCTTCCTAACAACCTTTCCTATACTCATTTTTCTTCAAAACTAGGATTATCCAACACACACAAAATTTTCACACAATTGTGGACTTAGAAAATTTTTGAAATTTCTCCCCCACACAAGAGAAAGGCCACGGCCAAAATTTTCAAAACACCCTTCCATTCAAAATTTTTCACTTCTAAATGCATGGTAATATCCCATAATACCTAACTAGCACTTATCAAAGCGATTTAGAAATTATCGAGTCGAATCGCAATTTTTCGAAAAATCTCAAATAAGTTTTTCTTTAAGGCAAGAAATCATTTTTCTTTACAAAACATCCCATAACCAATCAAACAATTTAAACAATGATCATGGGAAACAATTTGCCTCTAAACAATTTTCGAAATTCGATTCCTCGAACCATATATGATTGCCACGGCCAAAATGAGGCCAAAGGGCAATCCTACACAATTTTTCTTCATTTGAAACCCTAACCACATTTGTTAGCTCGTAACGATATTCGATCGTATACCCGACTCTTTTTGAAACTCGAAATAAAATTTTTCTAAATTGCGTTCTTCGAGTCGCTCAAGAACACGAGAAATTTTTTTTCTTCTTATTTTTCGAAACAAAATTCATATTCAACAATCCATTTTGTTTAAAAGCTCAATTCTAACTTCAAAACCAAAATCTTACAACACAATTTAAATTTATGAACTTTTCAAACTTTTTCTTCAAAAATCTTAAACAAAAATTTGTGAAAACAAGATTAAACCATAGGAATCAACTCATGTTTCACTCATGTATACTAATAACTCTTATGAACACATCTATGGAAACAAAACTAAATTCTAACATTTTTCTTCTCAAGAACAAAATTGTGAAACTTAAGAATCCAAGAGAATTTCATGAGAAAGGAGAGAAGGAAGAGGTCTAGTTACCTCAAGATGAAGAAGATGATCAAAGGGCTTGATGATCCTAGCACAATCCAAGCAAGCTTCTTGAGAGGAAGAGAAAATTTTGAGTTGGTAAGAGTGAAAGAAAGGGTTCGGCCGAGAAAGAAGAGAGGAAGGGAGTATTTGTAATTTTTGCTTCAAGACTAAACACTTAAACCTCCTTACTATTCATTTCTCTCTTGTGAAATCTAGGCCCTTAGATCCAATTAAAGTTGCAAGGCAAAACCCTAGCCAATGGATCAAATAAAACTCATGATTGCTTTTGAACAAATATCTCCTTTACGCCCCTCAGCTCGTCGCGTTTGCTCTCGGCGAGTCGCACCTCGCTAACGGACGGAAATCTCAAAAACAAAAAATCTCACAAATAAATGTCCGTCGTAAACCGTTTCCAAATATTATCGCTAAACTTTATTCTCCGACTGAAATTTATTTCCTTAGCTCCCAAAAATATTCTGAAACTAGATTCCAACTTACGCCGATATATAAAGTCTCCAATTAAAATTCGACGGAAAACAGAAACCGTAAAATTTTAAGAAGCGGGTACAGTTTTCTACTCGTTTTTCCAATAAACGGAGAAAGTCGAAACTCAAAATTCTGAAATCACAGGAACGTTCTCGTATATAAAAGATGACTAAGAACCAAAAGCCTGAGCTTAAATAGTATACGAGTCCAAAACCAGTTCCAACTCAGCAAAACGCTGTTATTACACGATACTCAAGAAACTAATCTTACAGAAACCCTAAAAACTCTTAGCCACTTCTTACGCTTATAACTTGCGTACGATACAGTATAATTATGGGTCTTACATTACTTCCCCCCTAAAAGAAGTTTCGTCCTCGAAACTTAGACATCGCTAAATAACTCGGGGTATTGCTCTTTCATCTTGCTTTCAAGCTCCCAAGTCGCATCTCCTGTAGCTTCATTCCATATTATCTTGACTAAGGGTATCTCTTTGGTCCTTAGACGTTTCATCTTTCTATCCGCAATCTTAACTGGCGGAACTTCAAATGACAAGTTCTCTTTCAACTGAATGTCATCTGGCGTGATCACATGTGACGGGTCGGGAACATACTTCCTTAACTGAGACACATGGAACACATCATGAATCTGGGACAGTATCGGTGGCAATGCAATTCGATTGGCTACTTTTCCTATCCTTTCCGTAATCTGATACGGTCCAATAAATTTCGGAGTCAACTTTCTTGCTTTTATTGCCCTTCCAACGCCAGTAGTTGGAGTAACTCGGAGAAATACATGTTCTCCTGCCTCAAATTCTAGGGGTCTACGACGCCTATCTGCGTAACTCTTCTGACGATCCTGGGCGACCTTCATTCTTGCCCGTATCTTCCGGACCTTGTCCGTAGTCTGTTGCACCATTTCCGGCCCTACAATCATACTTTCTCCATCTTGATACCAACACAATGGAGTTTGACACCTTCTCCCATAAAGAGCCTCATACGGAGCCATTCCAATGCTCGTGTGGAAACTGTTGTTGTAGGTGAACTCTATTAGTGGTAACACATCGTCCCAACTTCCTCTGTCATCTAGCACACATGCCCTCAACAAATCCTCCAAAGATTGATTTGTTCTTTCGGTCTGTCCGTCTGTCTGCGGATGGTAAGCCGAACTTAACCTCAACTTCGTCCCTAAAGCCTCATGCAGAGTTCTCCAAAAATGTGAAGTGAATTTTGGGTCTCGATCTGAAACAATGCTTGACGGTATACCATGGAGTCTTACTATCTCAGCCACGTAGATGTTAGTTAACTTTTCTGCAGTGTCGGTAATCCTGACAGGCAGAAAATGAGCGGACTTCGTCAATCGATCCACTATCACCCAAATAGAATCATGCTTCCTTCTTGTCTTGGGTAAACCAGTGATGAAATCCATAGATATGCTATTCCACTTCCACTCTGGTATATCCAACGATTGCAGCACTCCTGCAGGTTTCTGATGTTCCACCTTAGCTTTCTGACACGTCAAACACGATGCCACATACTCTGCCACATGTCTCTTCATACCCGGCCACCAATAGTCTAACCTCAAATCCTGATACATCTTGGTAGCTCCAGGATGTATACTCAGTTTACTCTTATGCGCTTCCTCTAGAACCGTATTTCTCAAGTTCCTAGCATCGGGTACGCACACTCTCCCATTGCATCTCAAAATATTATCTGATCCCACCTTGAACTCCGTGGTGGTTCCTCTATCTATCAAAGCTCTCTTTTCCATAAGTAGACTGTCATTCTGACAACTAGCAATGTCTTCCATCAATCCGTTCGAAATCGTAATCATACCGAGTCTCAAATTCCCAGGCGCAAACTCTACCTCAAGATGTAGATCCCGAAACTCTTCTAATAACTCTTGCTGACTAGCCATCTGAGCTGAGCATACCGATACACTTTTTCTACTCAAAGCATCAGCTACCACATTAGCCTTTCCAGGATGGTACTGTAACGTGAAATCAAAATCCTTCAGTGTTTCCATCCACCTCCTCTGTCTCATATTCAACTCTTTCTGATCAAACAGATATTTCAGACTTTTGTGATCACTGAAGACGACAAAAGTACATCCATAAAGATAATGTCTCCAAATCTTCAAAGCAAAAACTACTGCAGCAAGTTCTAGATCATGAGTGGGGTAGTTCCTTTCGTGGTTCTTCAACTGCCTGGACGCATAAGCCACTGCCCTCTTGTGTTGCATCAACACACATCCGAGTCCCTGATGCGACGCATCACAATAAACTTCATACGGTTCGTCCGACTGGGGTAAAACTAACACCGATGAGGTCGTCAATCGCTCTTTTAGCAACTGAAAACTAGCTTCACACTTCTCTGTCCAAGCAAATGGTTGATCTTTCCTCGTAAGTTGTGTCATTGGTGCCACAATCTTAGCGAAACCCTCAATAAATCTCTGATAATATCCCACTAAACCCACAAAACTTCGTATATCCGTAACAGTTTGCGGTTGTTTCCACGCAAGTACGGTTTCAATCTTTGCTGGATCCACAGATATTCCCTCCTCTGAGATGACGTGACCCAGAAAATTCACCGTTTTCATCCAGAATTCACACTTTGACGGGTTTGCATACAACTTCCTGTCACGCAGAACTTGTAAAACCAAGCGGAGATGCTCTTCGTGTTCCTCTTCATCCTTCGAATAAATGAGTATATCGTCGATGAACACCACCACAAACTTGTCGAGGAACGTATGGAAGATCCTATTCATGTAATCCATAAAAATTGCGGGTGCATTCGTCACTCCAAACGGCATCACTAGATACTCATAGTGTCCATAGCGTGAACGAAACGCTGTTTTCTGAACATCTTCTTCTCTTACTCTTATCTGATGATATCCGGACTTCAAGTCAATCTTTGAAAACACAGACGCACCCTTTAACTGGTCCATTAAATCATCAATTCGTGGCAAAGGATATCGGTTCTTAATAGTAACCTTGTTGAGTTTCCGATAATCCACACATAAACGTGACCGTCCGTCCTTCTTTTTCACCAATAAGACTGGCGCTCCCCACGGAGACACACTTGGTCTAATAAAACCCTTTTCTAACAAGTCCTCAATCTGACTCTTCAATTCCACTAACTCAGCTGGGGCCATCCGATAAGGTGATTCCGAGACTGGTCCCGTTCCTGGATGTAAGTCGATAAAGAATTCCACCTCTCTGATCGGAGGAAATCCCGGAATCTCTAACGGAAAAACATCCTGGAATTGTTGAACTACGCGCAACTCCTCTATATGCACGTCTGAAGTCACTCCTATAAAAGCAAGTGAAATAATTTCTGGCTCTCCATTCCTCATGGTTACTGTAAGCCGGTTCGCCGACAAGTACCTCTGTACTCCTGGTTCGGGGAAAAAGACCATCTTACGAGCACAGTCTAAAATAACATAGTGATACGACAGCCAATCCATCCCAAGAATGATCTCGAGTGACTGAAGGGGTAAACAGATCAGATTAATCAAAAACTCTCTATTCTGAATCATCACTAAACAGTGCAAACATGCTGTATTAACCACAAGATCCTTTGCAGGAGTAGAAACATTCAAATCAAAAGGCAGCGGAGAAACAATCAATTTCATGCGATTTGCACAATCCACAGATATGAAAGAATGGGTTGCCCCGGTATCTATCAATGCAGTTAAAGTGTTACCTGCAATCCGACAATTCTCATGTATGGCGTTACTGGCCTCGCCACTCACTTCCGTGCCCATACAGTAGACACGTCCCCTAGCAGTGGGTTTGGCTCCCTGCGTCACATTCACAGATGGTTCAGCCTTCTGAGCCTTGCAATCCCTAGCAATGTGACCTGGCTTCTTACAATTATAACAAATAATCCCGGGCTCCGCGTTCCTACAGTCGTTTGCATAATGTCCTTCCTTCCCACACTTGAAACAACTCTGCTTTGCCGCATTCGGATTCCCTTGATTCACCGAGCGATCCTGCCCTTTGTTATTCTGAGGGCGGTTGTAAGGCTTATTTCCTCTCCTTCCACGGTTCTGAGCTTGATTACTTGGACGACTAGGTCCCCCAGCAGTAGAATTCACATTGCGATTTACTCGCTTATTCTTCATGTCCTCAATTTCCTGACATTTCTCAACCAGCACTTGGAAATTCCGGATTCCCAATGGTATCACTGAATCCTGTAACTCATACCTCAGCCCCTCTTGAAAACGGCGACACATATAAGTCTCATCGACGCCATCCCTGAAGAAACGGAAAAACCTTGACAGTGATTCAAATTTCTTAGCATAAACTTCAACATTCATCCCTCCCTGACGCAACCTCAGGAATTCCTCTCCATATCTTTCCCTAGCGGTCTCTGGAAAGTACTTGGCCAAAAACTTTCTCTTAAAGCTCACCCAGTTGATTTCCTCGTGAGCGGCCTCCATCATAAGACTAGTACTCTTCCACCAATACTCAGAGCCTCCCGACAACTGGTAGGTGGCCAGAGTCACCCTTTCGCCCTCGGGGCAGTGGATGGCTCCGAAGATCTTTTCCATCGCTTGAATCCATAAGTCAGCAGCATCAGGACCTCCCTCTCCGTTATACTTCGGAGGACTCTGATGGTTAAAACTAGTGAGAACTCGAGATCCAGCAGCGAGAATCTCTCTTTCCCTTTTTTCCATATCCCTCTGCGCCTTAGCATGGGCTTGGGCAGTCAAAGTTGCTGCCATGGCATTCATTGCATGAGCCATCTGGTTTACCTGATTATCATCAGCTCCAGTAGCTGCAGGTGCCCGTCTTGGAGGCATGTTTTCCTGCACAAACCACTTTCTGGTTAGATTCTTTTCCAATTCCCTTAGAAATCTTATACCATAAGTCAATAACATCAACACACCAAAGCAATGGTCACTGAGAACGAAACAAACTCTAGTTCTAACTCGACTGACAACTCTTACGACACACTTTTCCCTTGATGATCTAAAGCCGGGCTCTGATACCAACAATGTAACACCCCGTTTTTCAAAGCCTAAAAAGGGGCATATTTTTTATTTTTTTTTTAAAACACAAGACAGAGTGCGCGGAAAATATTTTACAAGAGCTGGCGTTATTCATACAACAGAACTATAGCATATAATAGTGCTTCTCAAAAGCAAAGTGTGTACCTGAATAATTACATATCCAAAACATAACATCTAGTTCACGACAAATATACAAGGTAGTCGTGACTAGGAAATACTACAGTCGACACCAAAAGAGGCTCATCCAAAACGTAAGAGTATAGAGTACAGTCATCCAAAAACGTTAGAACCTACTACACAACATGCTACCAGTCACCGGCCAACAAGGCCTGTCCAAAAGAATACTACTCTAAGTCAGTGGTCCTAGTCCTAACATGCACAACGGCATCAGGAGTCGTCCGTATCGCTCGATAACAGGACCAAGCTCAAGGTAGAAGTGGGAGATACCAAGTGAGGTACTCCGGATCCTCCAATGGATCCATCCCCTTCAGCAGCCGCTGCCTCCTGAAGAACATCATCCGGCTCCCCTAAGAAGTCGGGTAAAGCCCCATCACCCCAACTGCCCATGGAGGAGGAAGAAGAAGTGACTAGTCCATCTGTGGGGGTCTCTCCAATGACCGATCCACCACCCTCTGGTGTGTCTGGCGCCCCTGGCAGGGGTCCCCCAGGAACTGTCCACAATGCACTGAGCAGAACTGGTAGAGGTATGGTGAAAGGTGGAGTCTGCCATATCAGACACTGATGAACCTGACGGGTACCAAGAAAAGTAGTAATCCTAACGCGCCCGTGGTAACTAGCCGTACCGGAAGCTGGGTCGAGGCTCCAGGCAGGCAGAAGCAGGCGATCAAGAAAGTCCCACCTCGTCACCGTCTCTCTCGCGAGCACCGGTAACAAAGGGTGATCCATCGTCTGGGTGGGAGGAGCCCGCAAATGAAAGAATGCAAGGGTCACCACACATAACACAACAACAAATAGCATGTATATATATATAACAGCGAATAAACACTTAGCAGTTCATATACTTGCACACAGTATCGAAATGCACACCAGCCTATCAATGCAGACTCTAAATGATTGTGATCACCCTAACCGGGTCTTTTTCACATGCATGCATTTATTCCGGAATAAACCTCTGCAGAAGGTCGTAGGCTCGGGTGGGATAACACCTCCTACTATTGGTGGGATAACACCAGGTAGAGTCACGCACTCAATACCAAAACAATCACGGTGGGATAACACCGGGTGAGTCACACGGACAACACCAAACTCAATAAGGAGGACACCAATCACTGGTCGTCGCACCTCGTGGTCCATTCCCGATAACCACGTACTATGAATGCATGAGCATACGATTCCCCTTATATGCTAATGCAACAAAATACATACCTCTCAAGCGTATGTAAGACAATCATAATATGTACATATATTTTCAAAATCATATGCACACCAATCACATATTCATACACATATTCTCAAACATATGTAAATCACACATGCGATACAAAACAACTTCTCATCACGAGAATACATAACATAATCATGCCAAACATTCACAACAATCCAGAACCAGGCATACATATATTAGACGGAAAGTAAAGGTGCCCTTACCTTAGCAAGCTTTTCGTTACTTTAATTCCGCGAAAACTACAACACGCGCTACCTAAAATAAATGTAGCGTAACATCAATAAAATACTCCTCGTTTATCCTAACGAAACGAAACTCGCTCTCAAAACTCCAGAGGGGTTTAAGGTACTTCCTAAAGCTATCCCTCAAGGATTTCAGGTTATACTCATAGTGTTTAAAAATTCCCGAAGTAAATTACACTATTTTTATAACACGAAATTCATTTTGTTTTCAAATCACAAACTAAAACCATTTTGGATTTCTCCACCTCAAGGACTTGTTTCACACACCACAAGACCATTTGAAACACAACTAAAACTTTTCAAAAATATTTTTATGAAAAATCGAAGTTTTCTTGCGTTACAAGTTACACATTTTTTTCTTCCTAACATCCTTTCCTATACTCATTTTTCTTCAAAACTAGGATTATCCAACACACACAAAATTTTCACACAATTGTGGACTTAGAAAAATTTTGAAATTTCTACCCCACACAAGAGAAAGGCCACGGCCAAAATTTTCAAAACACCCTTCCATTCAAAATTTTTCACTTCTAAATGCATGGTAATATCCCATAATACCTAACTAGCACTTATCAAAGCGATTTAGAAATTATCGAGTCGAATCGCAATTTTTCGAAAAATCTCAAATAAGTTTTTCTTTAAGGCAAGAAATCATTTTTCTTTACAAAACATCCCATAACCAATCAAACAATTTAAACAATGATCATGGGAAACAATTTGCCTCTAAACAATTTTCGAAATTCTATTCCTCGAACCATATATGATTGCCACGGCCAAAATGAGGCCAAAGGGCAATCCTACACAATTTTTCTTCATTTGAAACCCTAACCACATTTGTTAGCTCGTAACGATATTCGATCGTATACCCGACTCTTTTTGAAACTCGAAATAAAATTTTTCTAAATTGCGTTCTTCGAGTCGCTCAAGAACACGAGAAATTTTTTTTTTCTTATTTTTCGAAACAAAATTCATATTCAACAATCCATTTTGTTTAAAAGCTCAATTCTAACTTCAAAACCAAAATCTTACAACACAATTTAAATTTATGAACTTTTCAAACTTTTTCTTCAAAAGTCTTAAACAAAAATTTGTGAAAACAAGATTAAACCATAGGAATCAACTCATGTTTCACTCATGTATACTAATAACTCTTATGAACACATCTATGGAAACAAAACTAAATTCTAACATTTTTCTTCTCAAGAACAAAATTGTGAAACTTAAGAATCCAAGAGAATTTCATGAGAAATGAGAGAAGGAAGAGGTCTAGTTACCTCAAGATGAAGAAGATGATCAAAGGGCTTGATAATCCTAGCACAATCCAAGCAAGCTTCTTGAGAGGAAGAGAAAATTTTGAGTTGGTAAGAGTGAAAGAAAGGGTTCGGCCGAGAAAGAAGAGAGGAAGGGAGTATTTGTAATTTTTGCTTCAAGACTAAACACTTAAACCTCCTTACTATTCATTTCTCTCTTGTGAAATCTAGGCCCTTAGATCCAATTAAAGTTGCAAGGCAAAACCCTAGCCAATGGATCAAATAAAACTCATGATTGCTTTTGAACAAATATCTCCTTTACGCCCCTCAGCTCGTCGCGTTTGCTCTCGGCGAGTCGCACCTCGCTAATGGACGGAAATCTCAAAAACAAAAAATCTCACAAATAAATGTCCGTCGTACACCGTTTCCAAATATTATCGCTAAACTTTATTCTCCGACTGAAATTTATTTCCTTAGCTCCCAAAAATATTCTGAAACTAGATTCCAACTTACGCCGATATATAAAGTCTCCAATTAAAATTCGACGGAAAACAGAAACCGTAAAATTTTAAGAAGCGGGTACAGTTTTCTACTCGTTTTTGCAATAAACGGAGAAAGTCGAAACTCAAAATTCTGAAATCACAGGAACGTTCTCGTATATAAAAGATGACTAAGAACCAAAAGCCTGAGCTTAAATAGTATACGAGTCCAAAACCAGTTCCAACTCAGCAAAACGCTGTTATTACACGATACTCAAGAAACTAATCTTACAAAAACCCTAAAAACTCTTAGCCACTTCTTACGCTTATAACTTGCGTACGATACAGTAGAATTATGGGTCTTACAGATAGTTTCAAATTCAATCTCTCGGTTGTTGGTAGATCCGTTAATCAACACTCTCAGCTGACCTGATACAAAAGACTTGGCTTAGTATCAGCATTCAGTTGAACTTCGTGCACTCGAATCTGATAATCAGCTCCTCAATATAATTAGTTATCTATCTCTTCGTAGCCTTATCAGCCGAATTCAGAATTAGGTTCGGACCATTTTCAATTCATTGGACTTAAGCTCGGTAAGTGAAATCAGTGTTGAGGAATTCGAACCTTTCAGCTCCATGTTCTAAATCATGTGAGGTCAGTGTGTTAACCTTAAGTATCCCTACTGAACGTTTCAATCTTCCAAATTCATTTCCTGTAACCTCATGAGATCAAGTGATAAGCCTGAGTATCGTGAACAAAATATTCTAACCCCAAGTTTAGTTAGCATTAACCAACTCATTTAAGTGAAAAAGTTATTTAATACTTCGATCTCTTTGGGAACCACCCCCTTAACCTTGAGTGTTCGACTAGCCAAGTTTAGAACCCGACTGTTTAGACAGGTCTCATACATTATTTACCAGTAAAGGACATCAAACAAGATTGACCATTAACCCTGAGAGATAGTCGGAACCTAAGTGCATCCGCCTGTTGAATGCACAACTTGATCATCGTGTCGCGCCAGAATGGATTAAAATTGTAGGTGGGATTTTATCGGATAACTATAGATTCGCCTGCGGATGAGTCTAACTCGTTGGCAGAAGAATCAGTAGTGTTTAGACAATTTTCCACTCGTTTTGTATTTCAATCGATTCTGGAGTAATTGGACAACACGTGGTACAAGGGTACAATCGACACACCATGCATAATAGTGTCCGGAAAGGAGAACGACTATGGGAAGGAAGAGTTAGAACTTACTAATAGGAATATTCAAGCTTTTACCCTTCAATTAATTTTTAGCACGCCCGCCAGTTTTGTGAGGACCTAACCAGGCCAGATACCGACCTCTCAAGTTAATAAAGAAGTGGAGTTATCACCGTTAGTAGCGGAAGAAGAGAAACGTAGTAGGTGAAGTAGAGATGGATCAGACTAAGGCGATTGGAACGATGTTAGGAGGTGACAATAAGTATTCGAATCAGAGTGCACAACACTGGGACTTTTGAGATTATGAGAGTAACCTTTTGCCAGTAACCTTAAGAGAGGAAAGTTTTATTCCAAGGGATTGAATGAAAATGGTCGGAAATAGGAGATCACGTTTCTCGTAGTAACACCAAAGTTGGATTACGTGGTGTGTTCAAACCCATAAGCTCTATCCTAGGTATTTTGGCCCATATCGGAGTCTCAAAAGCATTGGCCCTGCGAGCCTATCAGTTAACCTTCCCTCCATCCACGTCAGGGTTACACGACGTGTTTCTTGTGTCTCAGCTTCGAAAGTATATTCTTGATCCTTATCAGCCTTTAGAGTTTGAACAAATTGATCTCCAGACAGACCTGACCTATCAGTCGGATCCAGTTCGGATTGTGGAATGTGATGCTGAAATCCTTTGGAACAAGGGAATTCCTATCGTTAAATCTTGAATGGGCTCAGTCGTCAGACGAGGAATTCAATTGCGAATTAGAATCTGACAAGAGGAAAAGCTATCTTTATCTTTTCCGAGGTAATTTCATAATTTCGTGGACGAAATTTCTTAAAGGAGGGTAGTTGTAACATCCCAACCCCTAATTTACCTAATTAATTCCAATTAGAATTTTATCTAATAATTTAGAATTAATTAGTGGTGATTAAATTAGATAAGTCTTGGGAATTAAATGTATGATGTGGAAAAATTAGTTGTCTTTGCACCTAAACCACACATTGATACATATATCTCATACATTATGATTTAATTAACACAAGAAAAATGATTCCCCTCCTTCTAAATTCTCTCCCACATGACTCATTAGCCTTTCCCTCACAAGAAGACACCTCACACCCTCACTCTCTCAAACACCAACACCTCATGTGCATTGCATGCATCCAATATAAGACCATTGTGACACCATTTTTCTTTTCATCTTTCTGAAAACAGAAAATGAGCTCTCAAATCCTCTCTTTCCCCTGTTTTATTCTTCTCTCACGCCCAACAACAACATCAACACCATTCACAATGTTTTTCTCTAGACTATGAGAATGCATGCAAGCCAAACTCAAACAAGAACACCCATTATGTTCTTCAGTAAACAACTACTATATAAACCCCTAATCTCTATAAATCAAGCATCAATCCAACTTCAATCTTATAGCAAAACTAGAACTTCATCATTTCTTCATATTTCCAAATTCTGTCAAAATCTGGTTCGTGGGTGTAGCTGGGAGTTCGGTGACTGTTAGAAGAGCTCAGGAATCAAGTTTAAAGCCTCCATTTGCAGGTGGGTTCTTTAGGCTAGGTACTTAGAAATCCCCAAATCAATCTTTGCATGTTAACTTAGGGTTTTAGGGAAATTTATGAGTGTAAGGAGTTTGACCCCGAAATTCCTTCCATTTCTGTGTTATATTATGATATTATATGTGAAGCTAACATGAACAATATTAGTTATAGTCACTTATGAGCGATTTTGAATTGTAGCATATGGATTTCCCAATGGGAGTATCCATCTGGTTATGTATAGTGAGTTGTATGCCGTGATCGGATCGATCGACGGACAAGGTGGGCCTCCGAGATATGCTCACCTCGGAAAATCCTTGCGGTTAAAATGAATAAGAGTTTTGATCTGTGATACACCTTTAATTTCAATATTATGTTATGATTATGTTTATGTTAGCATGTTATGACTGTTTAGGATTCCCCGGTGTAGTCACCTCTAGGAGGGTAGTAGGACTCACTGAGGCTTAGTAGTCTCACCCCACTCCAAACATATTTTTTTTAGGTAGACATGTTAACTGGAGTAAGGACCAGGAGGGAGCTGAGCTTGGATCATCGGACTTGAAGACTTTTAGTCTTCCTCTTTGTTTTAGTTTTATTCTGTTTATCTTAGAATCTTATTTGTTTCCGGTGAATTCTATAAATTCTTCAAATGATGTATGTAATTCAGTTGTTTGAAGTCGTTGAATTTATGTACTCAAAACCATTTATTTATGTCTTGACTAAATATTCTAGATATTTTAGTTGGGGCGTTATAAAAATATTTATTTCTTTTGAATAAAATTTTCATACATTTGAGATCTGAGATATTATTATTCTTATTCATATTCTTAATTACTTAAATCAAATTGTAAGAATCAAATCGGTGACTCAATGAACTCAAAAATTGAATTCAAACCGATTATATTGGTTTGAGTTTTACTATCAAACCAAACAAATATTTTACATCTATTATTGGTTTAGACATTGGTTTCATGTCGTTAAAAATTAATCATCTCATTAAAATTGAATAAACCATTATATTTTTGTTAATTATTAGTGTTATTACAACTTTTGCTCAAAACTATAAGCAAAAGTTTGGAGATTATAAAAAAAATATGATTTTGATACTCCATAAGTAAGATATTTTCTTTTTTAAACTGAATAGTTATCAAAAAATGATTTTCGATAAGCTACTAGAAAAAAAATTCTCATAGTTGAAAGTAGGGTTTAAATTATTATTTTTGATTTTTTTTTAATTCTATAACAAAAAAATATTCTCCTAACCAAAAACATATGCCCCTATATATGTATATATATTCCCAAGTCTCCTTTAACAAAACAAACAAAGGCAAATGGGCTTACACAAATATCACAATACTCCATACAATATAATTAGCAAATTTTATTGTGTAATTAAACTTTGTATGTTTGATTAGCTTATAACAAATATTTTTTAGGTGGTAATGATGATGAGAGAACATCACAACCACCAAAAGATGTGTTCCAAGAGCAGAGCAAATCCAAATTCTTGAAGACATCTTCAACTCAGGGATAATGAACCCTCCAAGGGAAGAAATTAAGAAAATACGTGAACGGTTACAAGAATATGGCCCAATTGGTGAAATAAATGTTTTCTATTGGTTCCAAAACCGCAAAGCAAGGAAAAATAAACAAACACAACCCAAAGATATGATTCCAAGAAAAATAAAAAGCAAAAACTATGCAATTCAAACCATCACAACACAATCTCCTCTTATCATGCATCTCCCAATGAAATAGTGGTACCTAATAATATTGAATTTCCCACTAATAATCGGGTGGTTAATTTGACTAAGGATTCTCCTAAGGATACAATCTTTGGGAACCAAAACCTAGCTGCTGATTATTTTCACACTCACATTCAAACTGATTTTCAACTACCCACACCCCTTTTTATCTCTTTCCTTAGTCAGTTCTCTAATATGAATCAACAGTTGCCTCAAAATGAGATCTTTATGAACTGTGCAAATGGAATCCCAATGAATGACCACTATGATCAAGGGAATATCCAAGACCAGGAAGTTGCAATGAATATGATGCAGCAACAACAACAACAACAAGAAGATCCACAACTGATCAGTTCAAGTGTCATTTCGAATTCACTCGATGATGATTCAAATCTTCCTCCTTTTCCTCCAATTATCATTGATGCACCTGCTGTTGATCCATTCTCCATCACTCCATTTCAAGGTAAATAATCAATATCAACCGATAAAATTAATAATTGTGTATAATTAATTATGTTTTATTATCATTCAACGTGTGCATGGCTTCGATTATAGTAGTAGTTGATTGAGGTTTGTGTTTTCGAGTTGCACGTCAGAGATGAATTGATATCAATGGTGTGTATTTGTGTTTGTTAGGTGTTGGTGAACCGGATAATTTTATGGCAAAATGTACCGTGAGTATTAACAACCAGATAATTGAGGTTGATGCGGGGCCCTTTAACATCCGGAATTTTTTTGGAGATGGGGTGTAACTCTTGATTCACTCCAACATAGTGCTTCATATTTTTTGGTATGCATATTTTCTTATATTCCATGCTCTTTATGTTTTTTAAAGGTTATAATCCCTGCTTTTTTAATTACATTTTCCTATACTAAATATGAGTGGAAATTAGGTCAACAAAAGTTTGATATGTATTGTCTAAAACTTTAGTTAAATACATCAATTTTTGTTAATCAAACTTTCTTTTATATTTAAAATGGAGACTGGTTCAAATAAATTCCAACACTTCAAATTTTAGAAATTTGTTGAGTATATAATATTTATTACTCCTGTCCTTCTAGAATGATTCATTTCTAATGGAATATTATCTAAAAATGAGTGACTTTTTAATTTTCAATGCAATTTTTATTTGTTTTTCAACTCCGTATACCCTCTAATTAATATTACTTTTATCATTTTTAAATCAATATATTTCACTATGCATATATTTACGAAAATAGTGATTATGAACACATAATAAATGATAATTTAGTAAAAATATTATATGTTGTCATTCATTTAACACTCTTTTTTTTACTAAATTTAACACTCTTTTTAATCCGTATAAAATTTTCAAATATGATTTATTCATTGTTGAATGGAGGAAATACTATCTTTGGTCCATTGAGAATTTTATTTTTGTCAGAAAATTTTGATTCTTTTAGAAAATCACGACACAATTAATGTGTCCACATAACTAAAAATGACCAATGACTAATTGTCAAATAATTATTTGTTTTAGTAGTATTATCTAATTTTCTTATTAATGTCATGTCATTTTTTATACTTATTTAATTTAAAATAAATTTAAATTTTGAATTAATTATAGTACCAAAAAAATTTAGGTACTAAATAATTTTCTATTTTTCTTATAAGTATGTTTCTTACTAGCTATTATACATATAATTATTAATTTAATTGGTATCCACTGAGCGATCAATATCTTTCTCCATACTCAATCAATATAATCTTCAGATCATTATATTATTTTTTTTGAACTGCAATAACATTATTACCACACCACCCAAACACAAAAAGTGATCAAAGTACAAAAAGGATCAAAAGTCCAACGCAACATAAACACAGAGGAATTAATTAGCACAGAACAACAAACAAACAAAGCAAAGCTACAAGAATCAAGAAGCTACACTAAACCAAGGAAAGGGGAGAACAATTGTGAGCTAACCAACAACAGAAGCCGCAGAAACACAAGGAAAGGGGAGAATAATTGTGGGCCAACCAACAACAAACAAAAACACCACGAACAGCAGCAGACCAAGTTCATCTCATAAAACAATCAATTGGACTCCATTGCCATTCATACAAGAGACAAGGGGTCTTTGCAACTCACCCTATGAACAACTTCCATGACTGGAATTTAACATGGTCAACCACTTCTTCAATAATCATAATCTTGTTGAAACCACCATTGACTGCATCCTGGCAAGTGCACCAGTCTGTCGTCGAGTAAAAATTCACACTCTAGGTGTCTAGAATGAGTCCGTATCCACAGGGATCGTGTTGAAGCTTCGCTAGCGTTATTCAAGTTTGTATATTCGCATTCGCTTTGGGTTTTGGAAAAAGGTTTTTATAAAAAGAAGCGTAATGCTTGCATAAATAAATAAATAAATAGATTCAGAAACATAGAGGATAGGTATGGTGGTTGGACTCTCTCCCTTCTTCATAATTGGCATGAACGATGTATAACATAGTTACTCAGATTATTGTTCGGCGGTGACTTTTCCTTGTTGTAGTAATACCTTTACTATTATTCTATGTATATTGAAGTTTCCCTACTTAAATAACCAAGGTACCTAGGAGAGCCTAACCTCGTTGTGTCACATACCCTAATTACTAGGTGAGTTGTTCATTACACATGCATTATTACCTTCACCCATCCAATGCCTCTAGATCCTAGTATCGGGCTATTCGTCTTCTAAGTGCTCAGTTCACACCTAGTGCATGATTCCTCCTCAAACCGCTCAGGTCATGACTAGTTCAGGATGTTACCGTTTCTATACACCT
Organism: Trifolium repens; assembly: GCA_030408175.1. Taxonomy (NCBI): domain Eukaryota; kingdom Viridiplantae; phylum Streptophyta; class Magnoliopsida; order Fabales; family Fabaceae; genus Trifolium; species Trifolium repens. The sequence goes on along the minus strand of CP125842.1, from coordinate 38,200,528 downwards.
AGCATTATTTACTACTAGTTCCAGACCATATTAAGTAAATACCTAATATCAATTCTATGAGTGCTCCCGCTTATCCGGCCAGATTACGAGATACGTTATTAAAGTGCAAGAAAGTAAATAACAAACATAATACTGAATAGTGATTTATTATAACTTTGAATCAATCACAGACTCCAAATATTCATAGGGGAGTTCATCTTCTCCACCACAACCTAAGGCATCTATTACAAAAGACTACATATTTAAATTACAATAAAAGAATTATAACCTAAACATAAAAGCCTAAAGAAAAGATACCTTGCTGAGTTAGTTTTACCGTAAGGGGAGAAAACTATGCCCAATAAAGCTCATCTGAACCTCTCCTTATAGTAGAGAATGTTCTACTATTTCTGAATGATTTAAACAATGAAAGGAGGGCTCTATTTATAGTTTTCGTAATGGGCCTCAGCAAGCCATGAGTACGATGGAAAGATTCAGATAAATTTTATAACTGATCCTGTGTATTTCATCAGCTTGGTCGCCAAGTAAAGTCATCGTGTTGCGATGGCACTCATCGTGCTGTGATCAACAGATTTTCTTCAGATTTATTTCTTCTGTTTTCTTGGCCATCAAGCAGCTCCCATCGTGCTACGATGAAATGCTTATTTTCTTCACTTTTTGGGCTTTTTCTTGTCTTTTGGCATCTTGGACTTGGTCTTGATGCTTTTCTCTGCTTTTGTAGGTTTTCCTTCGTATTTGGGCGTGTCTTGGTCATTTTACTACTAATACTAACACTAAAAATACCATAGAAATTCCTGTCATCACAACCCCAAACTTAAAGTGTTGCTTGTCCTCAAGTAACATGCTGTCAGACAAGATCGTTAGAAAAATAAGAGATAAGTAAAGATTATAGGAATTTCACAACCTTGCATGTATTTCAACAATGGTATCGCTGATTCTTACCGCAACGATCATGCTCAGTCCTGCTAGGCTCAGGAAACGTTGATAGTAGCAAATCGGATAAATGCCTGCAAGAGTCCATGTTCAACCTTTTTTTTTTCTCTCTCTCTCTCTCTCACATTTGTATTTTTCGCTCATAATTGAAAGGTTTATCTCTCAATCATCGTACAACCTGCCATTTTACCATAGGACTTGCAAGAACTCTAAGCAACCAGTCAAAATTAATAAACATGCATTATTGGAGGTCTTTTCAGGGTTATAACGTGGCTCAGGTCAAGGTAGGACATTTTTTGGAATAGTAGGCTAAACATGTGGAGTTAAATTCTACTCTGTTTCCTTTTTGTGTACGTAACCTTATTCCTTAGGGTGCCTTTTTGTGTTGGTGTCAGAGATTAAGAACCGGATGTGTCTTTGTATGATTCTTTTCTATCACTATTTTTGCCCTTTGGCTCTTTCTTTTGCCCTTTGACTCTTTCTTTTTCATTCATTTTTTTTAAGAGACTATTTTTTTAGGGAATTTTTGATGTTTTCTCGTCTCTTTTTCATTTATTTTTTTCTTTTTGTAGTGATAGTTCTCCGTACACCCACCCCAAACTTAGATGTTGCTAGTTCCATGAGCAACCCCGAACTTATTTTGTTGTCAAAACTTGAGAACTATTACCTTTGAAGGTGTGAAAAACACAAGAAGGGGGGGTTGAATTGTGTTTTGGGTAGTTTGAAAATTTCTTCTAAGTTATAAAACTTATCAGAGTTTGCAGCGGTTAGAAAAACAAAACACAATCAAACAGCAACTAAGAAAGAGTAAAAGAGTGAGAGAAAGATAGAGACAAAGATTTTATACTGGTTCTTCTCACAAACCGAGAGTACGTCTAGTCCCCTTGCACTTCCAAGGGAGTTCACTTATAATCACAAAAGATTACAATGATCAAGCTCACAAGAAAGAGACTTCCAATGCTCAAGTAACACTTACAAGAGACTTCCTTTGCTCAAGCACACAAGCAAGAGGCTTCAAACAACTTAGAAGAAAAACAGAGTATATGAACACTGATATACAAATCAATGTTCAACAAGAATAAGTAAATACAACTCAATGACAAGACTTAACTTAGAATCCTAACAAAAGAAATCTAAGGTTCAACTACTGTATGATTCAGAAGCTGAAGCTTGAGTCTTGGATATTCAAATGAGTTCAAGTTGTATTCAAGTTGTTTTTGTGCACAGGATGATTTTTGCAGAGTAACAGCTCTTTTAAAATTGTTCAATATTGTTGTACACAAAAACTTCATTTCCACTCCTATTTATAGTAGAGTGTGGGGCGTCTTGAATTTGAATCCGTTGCAGTGAGATTGCGCCAGCTGGAAAAAGTACGATCTTTAACCATATCAGGCAACCTTTGTGTATGACCAAACTTGGGAATAAAGATTCGTCCAAATCTGGTAATAAGTTCGTACAATAGTACTAACGTTGCTATTCTGTGGATAAGTTTGATTCTCCAGCTTTTGGGTTGTCAGAATATGATGAATTTCAATCATTGTAGCAGAGAATGTTCTTCTGACAAAACGGCCTTCACTGCATGTATCAGAACATGATGTATTTAAAGACACGGCTTCTGATAACGTAGCTTCTGATATGTAGCTTCTGACGCGACTTGACCTTGCATCTTCTGAGGAGCATGTTCTGGTCAGAATTTGCTTCCCATTTCAGAGCCTCAAATGTACTCATAGCGAATATAAAATTTTAGCTTATATATCTGCACACTAGAGTAAATAATTAGTATACCCTATTGTATATTAATACCTTTGTTATCATCAAAACTTAATTGAGTCATGTCAGAACCACTTTTGCTCCAACAATCTCCCCCTTTTTGATTGATGACAAACCAAGTATTAATTTGCAATGGTTGTTGATTAATTATATCATGCTTCTCTCAGGTTTATGAGTTTTGCAAGCTCCCCCTGAGTTCAACAATTATTAATTAAACCAGTTTAAAAAAATTTATTTGAATTTTGAACTAGGCTTATACACTTGACTCTCAGAGGCTAGGTTTGCAAGCTCTCCCCCAAAGTCTGATACTTATAAAAGAAAATTGCACTCTTCTCTTATATGTACCATGTATAATAAGTTCAGATTTCAAATAGAAATTTTCCTTAATATAACAATCAGAACATCAAAATAAATTGATAAATTAAATTTTGGCATTTTGGCTTCAGATTTAGCGTTCCACAAATTAATATACTCTTACTCCCCCTTTTGTCATTAACCAAAAAGATTAAAACTGACAAGAAATATGTTGGAACAAAGTGGGTCTGACATGAACCTCTACGATTTTAGTTGGTTTTGATGATAACAAAGTATTAAAATTGCAATTGGTATTACTAATGATTATTCTAGTGTGCAGAATTATAAGTTAAAATTCATTCAGAAGCACTATGAATAAGAGCAGAGAAGCCATGCAAAGGAGCTCTGAAAGATTAACGCTGATCATCAGAAGCTTAAAATTCAAGGTCTGAAGAAAGTGGCTCTGAGGACAAAAGCTAGGCTCTGAAAGGATTCAGAAGCTGAGGACCTTAAGAAGCTACACTACAGGCTCTGAAACAAAAGGAATTTGCGTCACTCAAGAACTGACAGAATCAGAACCAATGATTGAAGAACAATCTACTTTGGGACTCTGTCACATCGACAGGAAGGAATATTCGTTGGTACAACGTTAACCTTATCCATAAGTGGAGCGTATTTGAGGATTGTACGACCGTACTATTATTACTCAAAATGGTTGAGTGATAATTCAAATTGAAAGGTAGTGGAATTGGATTTCTTTGCTAAAGAAGGCAATCTACAACTAGCAATTGTACGAACAAATTCCAGCTGGCACCTTATCTCTCTGCAACGGTCATCATCTTCCTTCCAAGTATAAATAGAAGACTCAAATGGAAGAAATGACTACTGTTCTATCGCTGCGTTTAAGGCTCTGAAATATTCTGACATTATTTGTTCAATCTGTCATTCAAGTCTTAAAGCAATTTGCGTTGTATTTTGTAAACACCTCTGATAGTATATCAAGTGTCCATTAACAATCATTCTTAGATTTTAAGTTTGTTTGTGAAGTCTCTTGTTTAGTGAAACTTGAGCACCTGAGAAGTCTCTTGCAAGTGTGCTTGAGCAAGTTGTAATCTTGTGAAGATTATAGTGAAAATCTCTTGTTAGTAACAAGGGGACTGGACGTACTCTCAATTTGTGAGGGGAACCAGGATAAATTTCGTGTCTATCTTTCTCTCTCTCAGTACCCTTCTTTACTTTGTGTTTTAATCCGCTGCAAACGTGTTCTAAGTTAAGAAAAAGTTTTAATTTTCAAAACACAATTCAACCCCCCTTCTTGTATTTTTCCACCTTCAATTGGTATCAGGAGTTGGGCTGTTGCCTAACTCACTTTACAGTGAAACAGTAAAGATCCAGGAGGAAAAACATGTCTGCTGAGAAGAACAACAATGAGATTCCTTTCAACTATGACTCAAACTCACATGAAAGGAAGTCATCTGATAAGGTTCCTTTCTTCAACGGAACTGAGACTGGTTACCCCTTCTGGAAGACCAAGATGTACAGTCACATCATGGGTATTGATTGTGACTTACGGGACTTGGTAGAAGATGGAGTCAATTTTGAAAATATGGACTTAGAAGGAGTAGTTAGTTCTCAGAATAGGAAATCCTTTACACCTACTCAGAAGTTAGAGTACAAGAAGCATCACTCTGTAAAAGGAATGATGACAAACGCAATCTCACATAACGAGTACCTTAAAATTGGAGATAAAAGAACTGCAAAGTCAATTTGGGATTCTTTAAAATCCAAGTATGAGGGTAACAAACAAGTTAAGGAGGCAAAGGCTAACTTGTTGGTGCATCAGTATGAGTTGTTTAAGATGAAGGATGGAGAGGACATTGAGACTATGTTTTCAAGGTTTCAAATTCTAGTCTCTGGACTTCAAATATTAGACAAAAGTTATACTGAAGCTGATCATGTGAGAAAGGTACTCATAAGCTTACCACCAAAATGGAGACCCAAGGTGACTGCTTTTCAAGAGTCTAAGGATTTGGATACTCTATCCCTTGAAAGCTTAGTTAGTTCACTGAAAAGTCATGAAATGAAATTAATGACTGATGAATCAATTCAGAAGATGAAAGGGATAGCCTTAAGCTCTAAGAGCTCTTCAAATGCTCTGAAAGATAAGGTAATAGAATCTGAAGACGAAGCTTCTGAAGAGGGTCAAGAAGTTGGGTCTGATGATGAAGAAGAGATGGTGTTGATGGCTGCTAAGGTTTCACAATGGGCAAAACGAAGCAAGAAATATGCAGGCAAGTTTGGTGGATCTTCCAAGAGACTCGGTGCTGCTAAAGATAAAAAAGAGGATCAAAGCAAGTGTTTCAAGTGCAACAAGCCTGGTCATTTCATTGCTGATTGTCCAGAAAACAAAATTAGACCATCAAAGCAAAGCTCTAGCAAGGAAAGATATAAGAGTAAAGTCAAGAAGAGCTTTCTGGCAACATGGGAAGATCTTGACAAAGACTCATACTTAGATGGTGATGAGGAAGCAAATCTAGCACTGATGGCAACTACCTCTGACAGAGAAGACTCTAAAGCTGGTTCAGACTCTGAAGATGAGGAAGAGGTAATTGCTAAACTCTCTAGATCTGAATTAGTACATTCTCTCAAAGATGACTTAAAATTGCTCACTAAAAAGGCAGGTGAATGTAAGGTCTTGAAAAAGGCTTACAATAACCTGACTGAGAAAGGCTTACAACAATCTAAGGTATTAAGGACTAACTCAAGAGGACCCATAAAAATATGGGTACCAAATTTTGAGATTGTCTTTGCATCAGATCTGCACTCAAAGAAGGCCAGAGCAGCTTTCTTGGTACCTGGACAGTGGCTGCTCGCGTCACATGACAGGAGACAAGCATATGTTCCAAACCCTGACTCTGAAAGAGGGAGGAACTGTGGGATTTGGAGGAAACCAAAAAGGGAAGATCACTGGTACGGGTACGGTTGGTAATTCCTCTCTTTCTATTAAAGATGTTTGGTTAGTTGATGGCCTCAAACATAATCTACTTAGCATTAGCCAATTTTGTGATAGTGGATTTGTTGTTAAGTTTAATAAAGATGCATGTACTGTAATTAGAGATTCTGATGAGTCTGTAGTGTTCAGAGGCTTAAGGAAAGGCAATGTTAATAAAATTAATCTGTCAGAACTCACAGAGCAAAAGATAGTATGTCTTCTATCTTTGAATGATGAGAAATGGGTCTGGCACCAATGCTTAGGACATGCTAACTGGAGATTAATCTCTAAGCTTAGCAAACAAAGTTTGGTTAAAGGTCTACCCAATCTTAACTATCATTCAGATTCTCTGTGTGGTCCTTGTCAGATTGGAAAGATTTCAAAAACCTCTTTTAAACCCAAAAAAATTGTCTCTACCTCAAGACCGCTTGAACTGCTTCACATTGATTTGTTTGACCCAGTAAATACAACCTCAATCAATGGAAAGAAATATGGACTTGTCATAGTTGATGATTACAGTAGATGGACTTGGGTTAAATTCCTTAGAGTAAAAGATGATGCATATGATGTGTTTAACATCTTCTTTACACAAGTGCAAAGTCAGAAGAGTCTCAAGATCCTAAAGATCAGAAGTGGTCATGGGGGTGAGTTTGAAAATGAACCCTTTGCAACCTATTGTGAAGACCATGGAATTGTCCATGAGTTCTCAGCTCCTAGAACACCACAGCAAAATGGTGTTGTAGAGAGAAAGAACAGGTCTTTACAAGAGATGGCAAGAACCATGATGCATGAGACTAAACTTGCTAAGCACTTCTGGGCAGAAGCTGTGAACACAGCTTGTTATATTCAAAATAGGATCTATATCAGACCTATACTGAATAAAACAACATATGAACTCTTCAAAGGAAGAAAGCCTAACATCTCTTATTTTCATCAGTTTGGATGTACTTGTTACATTCTGAACAATAAGGCCTACAAAAGAAAATTTGATGCCAAAGCTTGTAAGGGAATCTTTATAGGTTACTCTGAACGCTCAAAGGCATACAGAGTGTATAATTCTGAAACTAACACAGTGGAAGAATCTATACATGTTAGATTTGATGATAAAGAGCCTGACAGTAAAAGGTCAGAGGAAGATGATAGTTATGCAGGTGTTCCATATCATTATAACATTCCAGCACCTGAGAAAACATCAGAAGCTAATGAAACTCCAGAAGCTGAATTGGAAGAAGTCTCTGAAGAAGCATCTCCAATAGAAGCATCTGAAGAACATGATGATATCTCAGAAGATGAAATGCAAGATAATGCTGAAGCTCCAAAAAGGAAATTTAAATACAAGTCATCGCATCCAGAAAATCTTATTCTTGGAAACAAAGAGAGTCCAAGAAAGACAAGATCAGCCTTTCAACAAAGTGATTCTTTATTGGGACTTATATCCATGATAGAACCCAAGAATGTTGATGAAGCCTTAACTGATGATGGATGGATAGTTGCAATGCAAGATGAACTTAATCAATTTCAAAGAAATGATGTATGGGACTTAGTGCCAAGACCAGCACATAAGAACATCATTGGAACCAAGTGGGTATTTAGAAAAAAATTGAATGAACAAGGTGAAGTGGTAAGAAACAAGGCTAGACTTGTAGCACAAGGCTACAGTCAGCAAGAAGGTATTGACTTCACAGAAACATTTGCTCCAGTAGCTAGACTGGAAGCAATCAGGTTATTACTTTCGTATGTTGTTAATAATGGAATTACATTATATCAAATGGATGCTAAGAGTGCCTTTCTAAATGGTGTCATTTCTGAGGAAGTGTATGTCAAACAACCTCCAGGTTTTGAGGATTTGAAAAACCGTGACTATGTTTATAAATTAAAGAAATCACTCTATGGTCTCAAACAAGCTCCTAGAGCTTGGTATGATAGACTGAGTAATTTCTTTTTGGAAAATGGTTTTCAAAAAGGTCAGATTGATAATACACTCTTCAGAAAGACAACTAAGAAGGATATCTTAATCATTCAAATCTATGTTGATGATATAATATTTGGTTCTACTAATGCTGTAAGTGCACCAGTTCATCCTCATGTTTTAATAATTGTCAAAACACATGAAAATAGAATAGAACATATTTTAGCAAACATTACAAATGACTTGACAGCGAAAAACTATTTTTAAAACTTTGAAAAATTGTTTTTAGGTATTATGTATCGATACATAAACATGTGTATCGATACAAATGTCCTGAAATTACTTCAGACTGATTTTGTGCAATTTGTATCAATACATATATCACTTGTATCGATACAAAAGTGGTTTCTCAGAGACAGAAGGTTACCTGTGTATAGAATCATGCTTGCATGTATCGATACACACCTATGCCTCTCAGAAATCCAGAAACATCATGATGTATCGAATCATGCTTGCATGATTTGATACATATCAGTCAAGATTTCAAGAAACTGATGTATGTATCGATACACACCCGTGTTTGTATCGATACATAGGTCAAATCTTTCATTTTTAACGCTGGTCAAAGGGTTTGTATCGATACAAATGATCAGTTGTATCGATACATGTCTGTGAAATTTTGCCCAAATTTGCTCAATTCTATTCTCTCTTTAAATAGCAATGTGGTGTGTCATTGTAACAAAGAGGAAACTAGTGTGAAAGATCAGAAAACGCTTTGGGTACAAATTAAGTGAGAATTTGCATCAAAGGTTTGATTCATCACAAATTCATCATCTTCATCAAAGATTGCAATCAAGTTGAATTTGAGTATGGGATCGATTCAATAAAGATTGCGTGTTTGTGTGATAACGTCCGATACGGTTCGCGGTGAATCAGAATCGTAGTCGGGTTGAATTGTGTGACGAAGGTTCTAGTATTTCTCTCAAGTGATTCAAGATCGTGCGTGTCTTGAAGGATTCGACAACAAGGAACGAAGGACTCAGCTGGACGATTGGGTGCGGTTTGGCACAAGGTGAATCGTTGGAATCAGAGGGCGAAGTTCCGTTGGGTGTCGAGGTTATTCGCATTAGTTTACATTTTGTCTTGCTATAGGATTATAGATTTCAATTGTAAACTGTGCACTGTTTGTTCATCAAGTTTTTGATCTATAAACTCTCAAATAACCCGTTTGGTTATTTGGGGGGAGACGTACTCGGATAAACGCGTGGACGACGCGCAATCCGGGGAACTCCCTAATCACATCGTGTGTCTCTCTTTTAATTTCGTTAATTTCGTTAATTTGTTAATCGATTGAATTTTTGTTGTTCGTATTGGTTCACAAAAATTCGATTGATTCTTGCTTGATTGTGATTGATTTGAATATTGGTTTGTAACTTGCTTGGGACTGAATTTACATTGTTTTCATTCAAATCATTTTGAACTCAAACATTTTCGTAACTTTTCACAAATTCGTTCAAGGCTTAATACTACCTTTCTTTTGGTCAATCGGTGCGTAGACTACCGATTCGGTGGCTCTTCCGCTCGCTTGATTAACTTGAAACAATTTTTTAAAAACCCCATTGTTTCGAGGTTCACTTATTCAACCCCCCCTTCTAAGTGATAAGCCTAGTAGTCTAATAAATGCTTCCTTGTGCAAGAATTTTTCCAAGCTGATGCAGGATGAATTTGAGATGAGCATGATGGGTGAACTGAAGTTTTTCCCTGGGATTCAAATTAATCAAGGAAAAGATGGCACTTACATTCATCAAAGCAAATATACAAAAGAGCTTCTGAAGAAGTTCAACCTTGAAGACTGTAAGACAATGGCCACACCCATGCATCCTACAAGCAGCTTGAGCAAGGAAGAGATTGGCACCAAAGTAGACCAAAAGCTATACAGAGGTATGATTGGTTCTGTGCTTTACCTAACAGCAACTAGGCCTGATATTTTGTACAGTGTGTGTTTGTGTGCAAGATTTCAATCAGACCCTAGAGAATCTCATTTAACAGCAGTTAAGAGAATCTTTAGGTGTCTGAAAGGAACAACTAATCCAGGACTCCTTTATAAAAAATCCCTAGATAGTAAGCTAGTTGGATTCTGTGATGCTGATTATGCTGGAGACAGGATTGAGATAAAGTCCACTAGTGGAAATTGCCAATTTATTGGAGAGAATCTCATATCCTGGGCCAGCAAGAGACAAGCAACCATTGCTTTGTCTATAACAAAAGCAGAATACATCTCAGCTACTAAATGTTGCACCCAACTCCTCTGGATGAAATATCAGTTAGAGGACTATAACATAGCTGAAAGCAGTATTCCACTGTATTGTGATAATACTGCTGCTATTCATTTATCTAAGAACCCAATTTTGCATTCCAGAGCTAAACATATTGAAATAAAGCATCATTTTATAAGAGATCATGTTCAAAAAGGCACTATAGATATTCAATTCATTGATACTAAACATCAATGGGCTGATATATTTACTAAGCCTTTAGCTATTGAAATATTTGACTTTATTAAAAAGAATTTGAACATGCATTTTATCTTTGAAGAAAACTAGCTCTTAGACGCAAAATAGAATTAGGATATGAAGTTCTTTCAGAGCCTCTAATAATTCAGAGTCTCCTTTGGGAAGCTCTGAATAATATGGGCTCTGAAGGGTAATATGTTCTGATGAGGTGTTAGATATAAATGAGTTTAGCTCTGAACTAAACGGAAATGAAACGTTTAGTACTAGTTAGTGAACAACAGTTGTCTGTACACGCATCAGCTGTGATTAAGCCTCTCTTACACGTGTCTAGATCCTGATGGGTAGAGAACAATTAATGATGAAAATGTAGTTACTACAATTTAAAATTAATTTTAAACTGTTCGCGCTCCCTCCTTTGTGCTTATTTTCTGAGTGTTTATTCTATTTGATATAAATTGTCACTTCACTCACAAAGCACAACTTTTACACAAAATCACTTCCTACACAAACCTTAAAACTCAGAATCGTCAAAATCTCTCATCATCATCAACATTTTCTACAATCATGACTGCTCAACCTTCTCCCGTCATTGTTCAAGAACCTTACAACCCTGAACTTGTACCGGTAATAGACTTAACCTCTCAAGCATCGTTCGTTAATCGTCCTCCTTCAACGGATTGTGGTAGAGATGCTATGGAATTCCTTACTGAGAAGTTTGTAGACTTTGAAAGTTTGAAGCTTAATGGAATTGATGTTCAGAGTCTATTTTATGATCAACAATGGGGAAACTATTTTGATATGTTGAATGGGTTCGTCTACTACGACATTGTGAAGAACTTCTGGCATAAGGCGTATGTGTTTGATGAGTTCAGTGCAAATGAAGAAGTTAGTAAGTTAGTGGCAATGGACAAGACTCTGACAGGCAAGACCAGAGTCCAACTAGGTTTAAGACAATTCAAGGGAAAAGAGATTAGGTCTAATTTACTGGGTATTGATGTGCTTATCACCCAAGAACATGTGGCAAAGATTCTGGGTCTGGATAACAAAGGCCAAGATGTGAATGCTTACAAAATAAAGAGTAAGTATACTGAGGCTATTAAAGCAGATCTTTTCACTACTGGAACAACAGATAAGCAATTTGGAAATGCAAAGTACTTGAAGTCAGATTTCAACTTTGCCTTCAGGGTATTTCTTGCTTCTATCATTCCCAGAATAGGAGGAAAGGATACAATCTCTTTACCACACAGGCACTTTATATGGTTTCTGCATAAAAGAGTGAAGGTTAATTTGGCTAGTTTGTTGTTTGAGCACCTCTGCACCAGCATTATTGAGAATCAACATAAGGCTTTAGCAACACTACATCACCCCAGATTGATCTCAGAGATTATTCGTCAAACAAAGCTAATTGAGATTCTTAGGCAGAAGGAAAAGCTGAGAGTCTTTCAAACTGCAAAATTTGATGCTACTATTTTTGTCAACATGAAGAAGAAAAAGAAAGAGGAGCTGATAAAGGCAGAAAATCCTCTCAAGACCATCTATGAAACATACTTCTCTGAAGGTGTGAAAAACACAAGAAGGGGGGGGGGTTGAATTGTGTTTTGGGTAGTTTGAAAATTTCTTCTAAGTTATGAAAAACTTATCAGAGTTGGCAGCGGTTGAGAAAACAAAACACAATTAATCAGAACTTTGAAGGTAGAGTGAAAGAGAGAAAGAGAGAGACCGAGATTTTATACTGGTTCCTCTCACAAACCGAGAGTACGTCCAGTCCTCTTGTACTACCAAGAGAGTTCACTATAATCACCAAAGATTATAAATGCTCAAGCACACTTGCAAGAGACTTCCAATGCTCAAGTATACAAACAAGAGACTTCCTAATGCTCAAGCACGCAGGCAAGAGACTTCCAAAAACAAATATAAGAAAAACAGAGTTTGAACAATTGATATATAAATCAATGTTCAGTTACAAAGAAATACAACTTTTGATACAAGACTTAACTTAGAATCTTAATAGAAGAATTCTAAGGTTCAACTAATGAATTAACAGAAGCTGAAACTGGAGTCTTGGATTTGAATATGAGTTCAAGTTGTATTTGAAGTTCTTAGTGCTTTAGGATGATTTTGGCAGAATAACAGCTCTTTCAAATTGTTCAAAGTGTCGTATCCTAAAGCTTCAAATCTGCTCCTATTTATAGATGAAGGTGGAGCGCATTTGATTTGAAAAAGATGCGGTGAGATTTTGCCAGCTGTGGATAGTACCATTCTTTAACCAAATCAGGTAACCTTGTATACGATCAATCTTGAGGATAACGTTTTAGCCAAATCCCGTAAAGAGTTCGTACAATAGTACTAACGTCACTATCCTGTGGATAAGATTGATTCTACCAGCTTTTGGAATGTCAGAGGATGATGATGATGTCCAATAATTGTTGCAAAGAATGTTCTTCTGACAAAACGGCTCTCACTGCACTTATCAGAGTCTGATATATCCAGTCTTCAGAGTCTGATCTCTAGCTTCTGATGTGAATGGATGTTGCATCTTCTGATGAATCATGACATGGTCAGAATTTGCTTGACACATCAGAGCTTCCAATGTGCTTCTGGGGAATATAAAAATTAACTTGTATATCTGCACACTTGGATCAAATAATCAGTATACCCTATTGTATATTAATACTTTTGTTATCATCAAAACTTAATTGGATCATGTCAGAACCTATTTTGTTCCAACAATCTCCCCCTTTTTGATTGATGACAAACCAAGTATTAATTTACAATGGTTGTTGATAAAATTTGTCAAGCATTCCTTAGGTTGATGAGTTTTGCAAGCTCCCCCTAAGTTCAACAATGATTAATTAAATCAGTTTAAAAATAATTATTTGAATTTTGAACTAAACTAATACACTAGACTCTCAGAGGCTAGGTTTGCAAGCTCTCCCCCTAAGTCTGATACCCATGAAAGAAAATTGCACTTTTCTTTTATACGTACCATGTATCAGAAGTTCAAATTTCAACTAATATTTTCCTCAAAATCATATCAAATAAAGACATAATATTAATAAACTAAAATATGGAATTTGGTTTCAGTTTAACATTTCATAAATTAATTACGACTCTTACTCCCCCTTTTGTCATTAAACAAAAAAGATAAAACTGACAAGTATTAAATAACAGGTTTGAAAAAAATTGGTCAAGAGTAGAGTTTCAATGTAGTCAAGGTGGTTACAACTACACCAATTAAATGGTTTGTCAAAAAACTATGAACTTGTCTATTTTGAATCCACTATATAAGGACCATAACTTTGTCATTTCACTCAACACTTCCAGTTCATTGTGAAAAATCAACAATGGATAAGGATAGAAGAGTGATCAAAAGTAAGAAAGCACAAGAGAAGAAGAAGAAGAAGGTGAAGATTCAACAAGACTCGGAGTCTAAGAAGAAACCTCAGAAGATGAAGGCATCAACTTCTGCTCCTGTCAGAGCCAATTATCAAACAAGATCCAAGACCAAACAACAAGAGTCCTTATCCGAGTCAGAATCTGAATGGGATTCTGACTGGAAGGAATTCTTGAGTACATATGTTCCTCCTAGGGAAGAATACCCTTCTTTTCCCTCTGATTCTAACAAGCTAGATTTAGAACTAGCTGTGTCTGATGTAGAATCTAAGTAGGAAGATAGATTATAACTTATGTAATCAACAATTATCAATTGAATAAAAGCTCTTTATTTAGTTTTGAAATCTATGTATTGATATTTGTCTCAAACATATTTGTGAAAACATGAATTAAAGACATAAAGTAAATAAATTATAAACAAACACAAGAGATTAACCAGCAATCAATAATGTACTTAAACCAACAAGATTCAACAATGTTACAAAATTTCAGAACATAATAAAGAAATTAAACGAAACAAAGTGCATAGAATCCTAGGTTTAAGGTTGAGGTGGAGGGGGTAATCTGTCATTGATGCTCTGGAGAGTATTCATAATTGTTGCCAGTATAGTTGAGTGCTAATCAATCCTTCTCTACATATTCTCTTGATTTTCTGTAAAGATCTGAGCATACTCTGGTGCATTCCTAGCAATGTTCTCAAGCCTTGCTTGTTCAGCAGCTATTCTAGCTTCTTCTGCTAGCCTAGCTTCCTCTCTAGCTTGAGCTTCTTGCCTCTCCTTCTCAATACGCTCATCTTCCAACCTTTTCCTTTCCCTTTCTTCAGCTTCCAACCTTTCTCTTTCCAATCTTTCTCTTTCCAACCTTTCTTCTTCTTCCTTTCTAGCACTCTCATTCCTGAAGTTCAAATCCTTGGTGTAAGCTTCTCTCACTGATCTGATCATGAACACAAGATTTTGTTCCATAAGGTCACACTCTTTGTTGATATGTGCTGTTTCAATGGACCTGTTAGGAATGACACTGGACATTCTTCTAATATTTTTGTCAACAGCTTGCAGAAAACTAGAGATATCATCCTGGGTTTGTTCTAAGGGTTCATTGACAATTCTAGAAGGTAGGTGAGGAGGAACATAAATGCAGTCCATAGACATATCCCGCATTAGGTTCTTGAGATGATTGGTTTGGTGAGGAGGGGTTTTCTGAATAACTTTCTGATTCAGAGATTCATCAATTTGTTGGAAATGTTTCTTGAGTGGTGTTGGTAAAACACATGAGTTGTCCATAGCCACATGATGTGGGGATTGCTCATCAGCATGTGCTTCAAGATTAGGTTCATTAAGCACTTCAGTAACTGTAGGTTCTGGTGATTTTTGGTTTTCATGCTCTGAGTGAGTATGTTCTGGTGGGGGTGTTTGTGGTTGTGGTTCATTTTCTGGTTGAGGTGTTGGTGATTTTTCTAAAGTTGTCTCTGGTTGAACATTCTCAGAGTTTGGTGTTGGTTTCAAAGTAGGAATATCAGTGTGTGTGGGGGATTTTTGAGAAGGTGGTGAGAGTGTACGATCAGAATCTTCATCCAAGTTAAGAATGGTTGGTGCAGTACTTGTTTAAGCTTGTGCATCAGCCATTCCACACAAAGTTCGTTGAGCCAGCACATCATCAGAAGCCCTTGGAGGAAGTTTGGAGTACATATCCTCAAAAGCTTTAGGATCAATGCCACAGTCATAGCCATCCTTCAGTTCCTCTTGCTTCTTATTGAACTGATTAATCTTTTCCAAAGCTGCTTCCAACTCAGCTTTTTCCTTCTCTTCCTCAGTAAGATCCTTCAACACAATCTTCCTAGCCTTTGGTTTCTTAGTTGATCTAGGAGCTGTAGTCTTCTGGGTCTTAGCTACCTTCTTCCCAGCAGGACTCTTTACAGCTTTTCTTTTGGCAGGATAGATTCTGGTTGGTTGTTCTAAAATCCTTGATTGTCTGATTGTCAACTTTGTAGGTTCTCCAGTACCTACCTCAGCACCTAGCTTTTTCAAGTAATCAGCATGTGCTTCTATAACTCTCTTAGCATCACTATCACTGACATGTACAAGCCTACATTCAGCAATGTTATCCTCAGAATCTCTGATCAACAGTGGGCGTGTTGGATGAACAATCTGGTTGTTTTTCACCAGTTTCAAGTACCTCAGAGTAGTGCTATTAACTATTTTAGAACTAAGCAAGAAGGTACCATATCCTGGGAGAAACAGTGTGATAGTATCCAGCAAACCACACTGTGCAAACATATGACTGAGTAGCCTTGGATGTCTAACAATAGATTTGGTAGAGAGAATATAAACAACAAGATGATCAAAGATAAGCTTACCAATATCTAGAAAATTTCCTTTTCCAACGTGGAAAGTGAACAGCTTCTGAAGATTTGAAATTTGATTAGTGCCTCCCAGCTTGGTCAAGATGCTGTCAATCAAAATCTTGTAGATAACTTTGCAGTTGTTTGTCCATTCAAACTTGTCCTTGGGGTCAGTCTTAGGTTTGAATATGAATTCCTCAACATCAGAACCAACCTCATCAGTGTTTCGGATAACAAGTCCACCACGATCTATCTTCAGAGCCTCATAGATATGACACAATCTGAGAGAAATTCTGAATCCAGACACAAATGATTCAATTTCTGCTCCTACGAAAGGTCTCAATCTCATTTCCTTAGGGGTTTTACCTTTTAGTTCAGGATTTTCCTCAATCATCTCTTCAATCTTCTGATTGTACTTCTCTCTGGTGATAACGGACGCTTTCATCCAAAATTCCTTGACAAGTTCCGTATATGTTGGTCCATTCAATATATCAAAGTAGTATTCCAATCCTTGTCTCTTGAACAGATCAACAACTTCAGAAAAACCATTTACTCTTAATCCTTCAAGATCAACGGGGTTTTCTATAGCAACATTTAGGTCATCATATTTGTAGGGACGTTGATCCTTAGCAAATGCAGTAGGGTTAGATTCCTTAGGCAAGATCATGCATGCATCAACGCTTGGATTAGATGAAGAAGCCATAGAAGAAGTTTGGGGGTTAGGGTTTCTAATGAGGGAGAAAGAAATTGCTCTGAGTTTTAGAAGATGAAAGTGTAGGTTGTGAGAGTGCAAAAGTGTGAATGTGAACAGTTAGTGTGTTTAAATAGAAAGTTTCGCGCAAAAACAAGTACAGACACGTAGGGGTAGTGGAGTATTTTTACCTCAAATAGGGAATAGAAATGCTAATCATCATTAACCAACTTCTTTATCCTCTTGCAACAAGACACGTGTATCAAAAGATTATTCAAATAACTGACACGTAAGTGAGGGAAAACGAAAAGGTTTTTATAAAAGATTTTTTTCATTACGCGCCAGAACTATTTTCCTTCTAACAGATTCTGATAGTTTATCAGAAGATGTTTTCATCACAACTTCTGATACAGAAGGTTCTGATGACTTCAGCTTCTGACTACTATTAGATTCTTATAAACACAAATTTTTCATCAGAGTCTAAGTTAATCAGACATCTCCATCATGTTCAGATTCTTTTTGATAAAATCAAAACGTTCAACAGCTAAAGGTTTTGTAAAGATATCAGCCCATTGATTTTCAGTTTCAATGAACTTGAGATCAATTACTCCTTTGTGAACATAGTCTCTGATAAAATGATGTTTAATCTCAATGTGCTTAGCTCTTGAATGTAAAATAGGGTTTTTAGAAAGGTGAATAGCTGCAGTGTTATCACAATATAAAGGAATATTGTTACTGCTTATTTGATAATCTTCCAATTGATATTTCATCCAAAGTAGTTGTGTACATCATTTAGCTGCTGATATGTATTCAGCTTCTGCTGTTGACATAGCTATGGTGGTTTGCCTTTTACTAGCCCATGAAATTAAATTCTCACCAATGAACTGACAGTTGCCACTGGTGGATTTTCTTTGAATTCTATCACCAGCATAGTCAGCATCACAGAATCCAATCAGCTTGTAGTCATTGGATTCCTGATACAGTAATCCAATGTTACAAGTTGCTTTCAAATACCTGAAAATTGTTTTCACTGCTGTGAAATGGGATTCTCTGGGATCTGAATGAAATCTTGCACACAAGCATACACTGAATAAAATACCAGGTCTTGATGCAGTTAGATAAAGAAGAGATCCAATCATACCTCGGTAGAGCTTCTGATCAACTTTGCCTTTAGATTCTTCTTTGCTTAAGCTTGATGTAGGATGCATTGGAGTGTTCATGGGTTTGCAATCTTCCAAATTGAATTTCTTCAGAAGATCTTTTATATATTTTGATTGATGAATGAATGATCCTTTCTTTGTTTGATTTATCTTGATTCCAAGAAAGAACTTCAATTCTCCCATCATGCTCATATCGAATTCATCCTGCATAAGCTTAGAAAAATTCTTGCACAGAGTGGCATTAGTTGATCCAAAGATGATATCATCAACATAAATTTGAATGATCAAAATGTCTTTCTTTAGAGTTTTTCTAAATAATGTATTGTCAACTTGTCCTTTTTCAAAACCATTGTTGACTAAGAAAGTACTCAGTCTCTCAAACCAAGCTCTGGGAGCGTGTTTGAGTCCATAGAGTGATTTCTTTAGTCTAAACACATGATCTGGATTTGCCAAATCCTCAAATCTAGGTGGTTGTTTGACATATACTTCTTCAGAAATAACACCATTAAGAAATGCACTTTTAACATCCATTTGATAAAGAGTGATATCATTGTTAACTGCATAAGATAAGAGTAACCTGATAGCTTCCAGTCTTGCTACTGGAGCATAGGTTTCAGTGAAGTCAATTCCTTCTTGTTGACTATATCCTTGTGCAACAAGTCTTGCTTTATTTCTTGTAACTTCACCTTGCTCATTCAATTTGTTTCTGTATACCCATTTTGTTCCAATAATGTTCTTGTGCTTAGGTTTGGGTACCATATCCCATACATCATTTCTCTTGAATTGATTTAACTCTTCTTCCATAGCAACTATCCAAGCATCATTTGAGAGAGCTTCATTCGTTGTCTTTGGTTCAATCAAGGATACTAATCCAAACAATGATTCTTCATCTTTGAAGTTTGACCTTGTTTTTCTTGGACTGTTCTTGTTTCCAAGGATAAGCTCTTCAGGATGTGATGCTTTGTACTTGAATGTATTTCTTGGAATCTCTGTTGCTTCAGAGTTGTTTTCAGTTGTTTGATGTTCTTGAGCAGCATCAGAAGGTGTAGCTTCTTGAGTTTCAGAATCTTCTGCAGGTTCTATGTAGTTGTCATACTCTGGAGCTTCATCTTCTGATTCATCAGAACCTGACAAATCTTTAACAGGCTCTGACTTTTTATCATCAGGCTCCTTATCATCAAATTTTACGTGCATTGATTCTTCCACTGTATTAGTTTCAGAATTATACACTCTGTATGACTTAGAGCGTTCAGAGTATCCAATGAAGATACCCTTACTGTAAGACCCAAGATTCCACTGTACAGTTTTTCTAAGGAACTTAAGTGTCGGCTAAGTTTTTAGGGTTTTTGGTGGAGCGGTCTTGTGAGTATCGTCACATTAATGAAATTTTTGCTGAAATGGAGCCTGTTTTGTGCTCGTGCGCTGGAAAGGCACAGACTTTTGGGTCGTAGTCTTCTTTTGAGTATAAGAAGGTTTATGTGAAGTCAGAATAACGAGTTTTGGATTATTCTCGCTTTTGGAAAAACGAGTAGGAATTTTACCCGCTGTTGGAAATTTTTACGATGTCTGAATTCCGTAGAAATTTAGATGGGAGTTTTATATATCGGCGTGAGTTAGGATATATTGTCAGAATAATTTTCAAGAGTGAGGAAGAAAATTACAGTCGCGGAAAAAGATTCGGCGATAAGTTTGTGAATTGTTTTTATTGAAAGGTTTACGGTAGAAATTTTTATGTTTCCGTAAAATTTATCGGTACGCGAGATACGGCTCGTTTAAGCGCGAGCACAGGGACTGAGCGAGCTAGTGGGCTAAGACCATAAGAATATCTAGATATTTTGTGAAGAGATGGATGGCTAGGATTTAATCTTTGAACTTTGCCTTTTGATCCAATGGTTGCCATGAACCAAGACCACTTTATAGTAAGATTTTTGGGATCACTTTGGAGACTGCTTTTTCCCTATGCATAAATAAAACCCAGACTTTTGGCCCATGGTCTTTATTTATCAATCTGAACATTCCTGTGCTTTCAGAATTTTGAGTTTCGACTTTCTCCGTTTATTGGAAAAACGAGTAGAAAACTGTACCCGCTTCTTAAAATTTTACGGTTTCTGTTTTCCGTCGAATTTTAATTGGAGACTTTATATATCGGCGCGAGTTGGAATCTAGTTTCAGAATATTTTTGGGAGCTAAGGAAATAAATTTCAGTCGGAGAATAAAGTTTAGCGATAATATTTGGAAACGGTTTACGACGGACGTTTATTGGTTAGATTTTATATTTTTGAGATTTCCGTCCGTTAGCGAGGTGCGACTCGCCGAGAGCAAACGCGATGAGCTGAGTAGCGTAAAGTGGATATTTGTTCAAAAAACAATCATGAGTTATTTTGATCCAAAGGCTAGGGTTTAGTCTTGCAAGTTTGGTTTTGATCCAAGGGCCTAGATTGATCAAGAGGTTGTTAAATAGTAAGGAGGTTTAGCAATTTGGTCTTGGAAGCAAAAATCACAAAACACTTCTCTTCTTTCTCTCTTGGCCGTGAGCTTCTTCTTCCTCACCATACCTTCACCAAAATTTCATTACTTCACCAAATCTCTTGATTTTTAGCTTGTTGGATCATAGGGCTTGCAACGAATCATCTCCTCTTAAGGTAACTAACCCTTCTCTTCCTTATTCTCCATGAAAAACCTCTTGAATTTTGAGTTGTATGATTATGTTCTTGAGAGAAAAATTTGAGAATTTAGTTTTAATTAGTTTTGGTTCCATAGAAGTGTTCTTGAGAGTTCCTTAGTATACTTTAGTGAAGCATGTAAGTGATTCTCATGGTGATTTCCAATTTCACAATTTTGTTGGTAAGGGTTTGAAGAAAATTTCTTAAAATGATCATATCTATGATTGTGTTGTATGATTTTGGTTTTTGAAGTTAGTTTTAAGCTTTGTGACAAAATGGATTGGTGAATATGAAATTTGTTTCGAAAAATAAGAAAAAAATTATTCTCGTGTTCTTGAGCGACTCGAAGAACACAATTTAGAAAAAATTTATTTCGAGTTTCAAAAGGAGTCGGGTACACGATCGGATATTGTTACAAGCTAATGAATGTGGGCTAGGGTTTCAAATGAAAAAAAAAATGTGTGGGATTGCCTTTTTTGCCTCATTTGGCCGTGGCACCCATATAGGGTTCGAGGAACCGAATTTCGAAAATTGTTTAGAGGCAAATAGCTTCCCATGATCATTGTTTAGTTGTTTGATTGGTTATGGGATGTTTTGAAAAGAAAATGATCACATGCCTTAAGAAAAAACCTTATTTGAGATTTCTCGAAATTTGCGATTCGACTCTATAATTTCTAAATCGTTTTGATAAGTGCTAGTTAGGTATTATGGGATATTACCATGCATTTAGAAGTGAAAAATTTTGTGTGGGAGGGTGCTTTTCAAAAAATGGCCGTGGCCTTTTAGTGTTGAGGGAGAAGTTCCAAAATTGTGAGGGAGAAGTCCACAATTGTGTGAAAATTGTGTATGTGTTGGATAGTCTTAGTTTTGAAGAAAAATGAGTATAGGAAAGGTTGTTAGGAAGAAAAAAATTGTGTAACTTGTAACGCAAGAAAACTTCGATTTTTCATAAAAATATTTTTGAAAAGTTTTAGTTGTGTTTCAAATGGTTTTGTTGTGTGTGAAACAAGTCCTTGAAGTGGAAAATCCAAAATGGTTTTAGTTTATGATTTGAAAACAAAATGATTTTCGTGTTATGAAAATAGTACAATTAACTTCGTGAATTTTTAAACACTATGAGAATAACCTGAAATCATTGAGGGACAGCTTTAGAAAGTACTTTAGACCCCTCTGGAGCTTCGAGAGCAAGTTTCGTTTCGATAGGATAAACGAGGAATATTTTATTGATGTTACGCTACATATATTTTAGGTAGCGTGAATTGTAGAATTTCGCGGAGTAGAGTAACGGAAGCTTGCCGAGGTAAGGGCATCACTTTATTTCTGTCTTTTCACTGAGTTATAACATGTTTGTTGGTTATTTTCGGTGATGCGTGTTTGTGTGTTTGGCATGTATGTGCTATGTATTCTCGTGATGAGAAAGTGTTTACAATACGTGCGTTGTTTTACATATGATTGGAGATGTATGTATGAACATGTGGGTGAATACATATGATTGGAAATGTATAGGGAGAAGCTGCCCCTGTGTATTTTGTCTTGCCCCAGTCTGTTGGGCATTTGAAGTGCTTTGCCTTAACTTTCGGCTAACTTACTGATATTGGTTCTCCCTCTCTGAGAGGTTTGCCTCTAAATTGACCCATTCTTGAAACATGTTTGACTGGGCCAGCAGGATCTTCAGGTGATCTGCCCCATGGTCATAAGAGTTTGTTCTTGATTGGCAGAAACCCAAGGTGATTTGCGCCTGATTAGGAGTGTCTTGATCTGATTTGTTAGGTCCTTGAAATCTGGGTTTTGATACCGCTTTCCATGATGCGATCTTAGGACACTCTGTCTGTGCTGAATGACCTTTCTAGGGAATGTGCCCCATGGTTAAATGAAGTTCTGAGACGATTGCCCCAGATTGGTCCAAGGTTCTTCTTGATTGCTCGATATCAACTCAGAGTTGGAACTTTTTTATTGTCAAGTGCTGACTTGCAGATAAACCTGTTTGCTTGAAATAGTAATTCTAATACAATTTTAATGCAAGTTTTGAAATTGAAATTGAGATGGCATTTATGTACATTGGATGTATATGGTGGAAGAAAGTGTGAGAGTATGATATTAACAAAAGATTTTTGTGAGTCAGGTTAACGCAACCTTGCTACTGTATGCTTTCAAAATAAACCTTGCTTCAATTAGGTCTTTTGAGGGTTGTAACGTGGCCTGGTTCACGGTTTATGAATAAAAGGATATAAGGCTCAAAGTTTGATTTTATCCCATCCCATTCTTCGTGATGATCTTCAGTCCTAAGTTCAATTAACTCCACTCATGTATTCAAGTCCCAAGAGATTTTTTTTGAATTTTGATGGTGAGAATATGATGGCTCGGGGGCCGAGGATGTGTTTCCCCTTTTTGGTGTGACAGTCACATTGGCTTTTGTTTTGGTCACACGGTTTTGTTTTGTCGTGAATCTTGGTGACTTTTTTTTTTTTTTTAATCCCTAACTGTTGCCTAGACTATCCTTTTGCATTTTTAGTCTAGCGGGATACCCATATTTTTGCCTAAGCCATTTTGAGGTTTTGACTTAGCGGGTTTTATTTTATTTTTGTTTGACGAATTGTGACTGCCTTGTTAATGGGTGATGAGGAATACCTTATTATTTTTTTTGCTTTTCTCTTGAAACTCCAACGCATGGTCGAGTTAATTGAACACTACCCTGCCCCGGGTTAAGATTGCGGGTTTTTTCGTATAGAAAGAAACACCAACTTCTAGGCTCAAGAGGGGTGACTATGGATTATCTTCCTTATTTCTCCGGTGTTTGGGGATTTGAAACAATGCCTTACATCATCAGCAAAGTTTTATTCGAAAGCATACTGTAGCAACTTGGTTATTTGTTTTTCATCATCCTCTCTCCAATCTTTGTTCAAACAGAAATGATAAAGAAAGAAATGAAATGAGGCGTATTAACATACATTTTTTGCTTTTGTGAAGTAGAAGAGAGAAAAGTGAATGGACATGAAAGAATGGATTCAAAACATGCATTATTATTTCATTAAGATTACTATCGCAAACAAACAAAGTTAAAATGCTAATAAAACTTAACAAACAAGGAAGTTAAAACAGGACAGCCTAAAGATAGTTTCATGGCTTGATTCAATCCTTGAACTCTTCAACCAGCATCCTCATAAGGATCTGCAAGACCGGACAACCGATTATCCTTTACGGTTGGGCTCTCCCTCTTTGAAACTCAACAATTTCTTATCAATAAGCTCTTGAACCTTGTTTTTGAATGCTCTACAATTGTCCGTAGAGTAACCTTCGGCATCAGCATGGTATGCACATTTGGCCTTAGGGTCATACCAAGCAGGGAAAGGCGGATTCCTTGGTAATGAAGCTATCGGGGCCACCATCCCATTGTTCACCAAATAGGGAAGCAACTCTTCATACGGTACAGGAATCGAATCAAAGACCTTTTTAACTCTTTGCTGAGGCTGTGGCACAGGATTCACATGCACTTGGAAAGAGTACCCCTGAGGTTGCTGATGTTGTGCAGCTGCTAGGTATGGATACTGGAGGTATGGGATTTGATTTGGTGATGTCAGACCATTTTGGGAAGTGGCAGCATTTACCTCATCTTCCTTTTTCTTTACAAAGCTACTTGTAGGCTTCACTGTGTTGCCTTGGCTTCCAGTAGTGGCTTGGATCTTTCCATTCTTGAGTCCACTTTCAATTCTTTCCCCTATCCTGACCAAGTCGGAGAAACCAGATGAGACGCTACCAATCATCCTTTCAAAGTATGCCCCTTGCAAGGTATTTGTGAACATATCAACAAGTTCCGTCTCTAGGAGTGAGGGACTTACTTGTGCAGCCAACTCTCTCCATCTCTAGGCATATACCTTAAAAGATTCATCCATCTCTAGGCATATACCTTAAAAGATTCACCCTCTTTCTGAGTTATGTTCTGCAACTGGGTGCGACTGGGAGCCATATCCAAGTTATACTGATATTGCATGATGAAAGCATTGGCCAAGTCTCTCCATGATCGGACACTACTTGCTTCTAGCTGCATATACCAATTGAGGGATGCCCCTGCAAGGCTATCTTGAAAGCAATGAATCATCAGCTTGTCATCATTGGCGTAGGACGCCATCTTTCTACTATACATGATCAAATGACTCTTTGGACAACTCAAACCCATGTACTTCTCAAATTCTGGAACCTTAAACTTTGGAGGTAGTACCAAGTCTGGCACCAAACACATGCTGGAGAAGTCCAGGGAATCATTAGCTCCCTCCATGGTTTTCAACCGGTCCTCAATAGCTTTGAACTTCACCTTTGCTTCCTCCAGCTGAGGAATGTCAAAATCAAGCTTTGGTCCACGACTTTGTATCTCCGGACCTAGGTAAGCATCTCTGGGGTCCTTCTGAACCTCATGAGATGGAACAGGCCTTGGCTGAACTAAAGTTGCCACTCTTTGACTCTCCGTGTTGTTAGCCGGTGGTGGAACAAAAGTAACCCCATCTGCAAGAGGCACATAACCTGGTGGTGTATACCCAGGAGGTAAACCAAACGCCGGCCACACCAAATTTGCAGGTTCAACAGTCGTTGTTTCTTCCATCACAAGTGGTGGTGGTGATGGCTGGTTTCGATTGGCCAACATCTCAAGGACCTGATCCATCTTTGCGGCCAACTGGGCTACCTCTCCCTTCAAGTCGTTGTGTTGTTCTTGCCAATTTTCCATGATAAATCTAGAGGCGCTTCTTGTCCAATGTTGGTGTCGGGGATATGACTGTTGAAGTGGACAGATGAAGATGAGATAATGGTCCTTTGTATGAATGCAAATGCATGTAAAAGTTTTTTATGCTTTATCACCTTTTTTTTTGAAATGTTATGCAAAATATTTTTGTATGAATGAATGCATGAGTGCAATGGATGCATGAATGCACTTTTGTAGCAGATTCTGTCGCGGTGAAGCAGAGGTTTAATTATTATTTCTGAGGTTTGAAAGGCTCAAAGTTACCTGCAACTCGTCCCTCTCGCATGCTGTTCTAAGTTTGATAAAGTGCCTAAAATCACGGATTGCCCCTTTGGAAATGATGTCGTTATTGCAAAGCTCATGACAAACGCGTCCAAAAGGAAATCTCATCTAGGTAAGGTCATTGCATAACCTTGACACAGGTTCTAAACAGAGGTCCCTAGTAACAGGTTTAGGTTCTAGACCGGTCAAAAGGTCCCTAAGGTCATGGACCCAACAAGAAAACATCAGCGCTCGCTAGTCAAATGTCCAGGAGCCCAACACTTTCAGGAGGATCTACCTTAGGCGGGGCGATTATGTCAGCGCTCACTAGTCAAATGTCCAGGAGCCCAACATAACAACCCCTAACTTAGCTTAGGTTTTTCTCAAGCTCGGGTGTAGAGCTGCTCAAAGTAACCACGCCGCAAGGGCAAAAAGGAAAAAAAGAAGGAGTAGAAGAAGAGAAACAGCCAGCAGAGCATATAATTGACAGAAAATAAAAGATAGAGTAAGATACTGCAAACCTGGAAATGGCAGACAAATATAACAAACCGCCTAAACTAGGCTTAACTCTCAAGACTCCCCAGTGAAGTCGCCAGCTGTAGCGGGCTGGAGAATTCTCATTATAACACAATGAAGTCGCCACCGATTTTATTTATCCCAAATAGAGGGAAAGGAAAATATCGAAAAAAACCTTGAGGTTAACATGGTTGAAGAACCATGGCGGGTTCGGGAGTTGGTTATGCGAGAGGAAGGTGTTAGCACCCCTCGCATCCATCGTACTCGATGGGAACCATTTAGGCGGTTTAGGTTTGTCTGCGCAGGTTTGAATTAAATTACTTTATCGTTGGCTAATCTCTACTTCGTTTCCACTTTAACAAAAAAAAGTTTTTTATTATTTGAGTTTGACGGTTGTAGGAGCCCGCTCCTACGTATTCCCCGGTGCAATGGGAAATTCAAAACTCACGTAGTTCTGATAAAAAAAGTTTGTGTGGTTGGTTGATTTTAGTGGGTAACGTTTATTTCGTATTCCGCTGACACAACGACGCTTGTATGCTCTAATCAGAGGCTTAAGCTGTGTATGTGTCAGAGGAGTAGATAAAACGTGTATCCATTGTGAAAAAAAGAGTTGAATAACGGATGTTGCTTATTTCGCATTCCGCTGATACAACGGTGCTTGTATGCTCTAAAGAGAGGTTTAAGCTCGTGTGTATCAGAGGAATGGATAAAGCGTATATCCGTGTTTTCTGAAAAGTAGTTTGAATGTGTGAGATTAATTTTAACGCTTGATTAGGATGAGAACAACTTGCGATCACTAGTCAAATGTCCAGGATCCAAGTTATTCGGAGCGGAAAGAAGCAAATGCTAAATTCCCCCTTTTTCACCCTTGTTATTATGAAACTCTTGATTTAATTTGATTAAGAAAGTATTCCAAAAGGGAAAGACGAAGGTTGATTAGTTTTAAAGTTTGATTAAGATGAGAACAACTTGCGATCACTAGTCAAATGTCCAGGATCCAAGTCATCCGGAGTGGAAAGAAGCAAATGCTAAATTCCCCCTTTTTCATCCTTATTTATTGCAAAAAGTTTGATTAAGTTTGATTATGAAAAGAAAGTCCAAAAGGAAGAAAGCAAGAGAATAAAGAGAATCGCAACATTATACATAACAATTACAAATAATAAAGAGGTAATTAAAATAAACAATGCATGAATGCAAGTACTTAAATTAAAATGCATGAATCATTATGACATAGTTAAATATGCATGAATGAAACAAGAATGAGTAGATATGATGCATAATTAAATAAAAATGCATAAGCTAAAGTAGCGTACAATGAATTAAATAACATAAACATGCTAAATTAAATCAAAGTAAATGAGATGAGTTAGAATGAATTGAAGTAAAGCTAAATAGCTGAAGGCAAGCATAAGAAATAAAAATAAGCAATTAATCATAATTAAGCGCTTAAGTAAGTAAGCTACATGCTAGAAAAAGTGATTAAACAACAAGCTAAGGGAAGCATGAACATAATCTGAAATCAAATATGATTTAAGCAAAGCAAAATGGTCCAGTAAGCTAAAAAGCTCAAGCACCAAATAAGTGCTTATGAAAATAAGCTAAAAAGTGATTAATTAAGCTAAAAAGCTAAAGAATAAGCTAAAAAACAAAAATAAATGCTCAAATGAGACAAACAGAAATCACACATGATTTAAGCATAACCAAATGGTCCAGTAAGCTAAAAAGCTTAAGCACCAAATAAGTGCTTATGAAAATAAGCTAAAAAGTGATTAAATAAGCTAAAACGCTAGAAAATAAGCTAAAAAACTAAAATAAAAACTCAAAGATGAAAAGCAAAATTTAAGCATAGCAAAGTGACTAAAATAGCTTAAATAAGCTATTAGTCACTTAAGTGCTTTTTGGAAATAAGCTGAAAATCAATTAAAATTAATTTAAGCTGAGCGGGTGCAGAAAGTAAAGGGAGTGGGGTGCGAATAGCAAATCTGGGCCAGAAGCCCAGTCCACGTCCCAGAGTCAACCAAAAACGTAGTCAAACAAAAATGATTCTGTGTGGTTACTAAAGAGGGTACACGGTAATCACTTAAAAATCTGGATCGCGGGATCAATCTAGCATTCGTGATTTAAACCTGAGGGAGCCAATGACGTGCTAACACGTCATCGTCTTCAACCTCATCACCTTCATCACAACAACAACACGGCAGCCATGGATGAAGCTTGGTGCTTCAAGGATTCAAAACGATTTCGCAAAACAGCACCAAAATTAACAATCAAATATACTAAGGGCCCGTTTGTTTGAGATTTTTTCTCACAAAAATCTATTTTTTTGTTAAAAAAATCACTTTTTTTATTTTTGATGTGTTTGTTTCAGATTTTCATAAAAATCATTTTGGTAAAAAGATCATTTTTGAGTCCAAAATGAAAAGCTATTTTCAATAGATTCTTTCAAAATCTATTTTTTTAAAAACATGGACCATGTGTTTGTTCTCAAAAATGATTTTTATAATGGTAAACAAACACAAAACAACTTTAGATTTTTTTCAAAATCTCTACAAAATAATCTATTTTTTCAAAATAGATTTTTTTAAAAAAATCTATTTTATTTTAATCTCAAACAAACGCACCCTAAATTGCACGATTTTTCGCGCTGATCATGAATATCCCATTATTTTTCAAAAATGATGCTTAAATAAGGAAAAACGACAACAACAAAGTTTCAAGCAAAAATTCAAAGTTTCACAATATCACATGTTAACACAAATTTATCATCCAGAAAGCATTAAAACATGTTAAATAGCACGAATTCGTGAAAACCTACTTGTTTAGAGCTTTATTTCAACCTATTGGTTCCAAGCTTTCTCCAAACCACTTTGAGCTCCACCCCTTTGATTCCCTTGCGTTTTGAAGCTTTGATGATGTTGTTTGATCTACTGGAGTGATTTGATGAAGGTTTGAAGAAGGAACTTCGTGTTTTTGTTGAGATTTGAGTGAGATTGAGATTTTTGTAAAAAATGGAAAAAATGAGAGAACTTTGAGATGATTTTTGGATTCAGATTTCTGCCTCTTTTTTGCAAGGGTTGGCAGCTGCGAAAATCCTCCCTTTAAATAGGAAAAGATTAGGTTTTGATGAGTGTAAGGGTGTTGGATAAGAAAGGGATAAAATTGGGAATTTGGTTTATGATCTTTTGTGAGATTTTTTGTGTTCTCTTATCCTCCTTTTTTTGGTCATGAGATGGAGGGTTTAGAAGATTCTAGGTGATGGATTTGGATAAGAGTGATGAGGTTAATGGGCCAAAACTAGGTGGAATGGGTTAGGGAAAATAAAAATGCATGAAAAAATAAAAAGATGACTTTGATGATTATGTAAAAAAAAACAATTAGAAATGTAATTGATGTAATGATAATTGGGATGTGATTGGAATTGAAATAATGAGTGAAAAAATGATTTGAATTTGATGAAGAAAAATATTTCTTGAAATGCAAGTAACTAAATGAAAATATTAAAAATAAAACTTAAAAGGGCAAAATGGTAAAAATGAGTCATTTATGCTCATGCCATGCAAAATCATGCAAAGGAAGTAATTTCATGTGTTTTTGTGCCAAAGTTGACTTTTTCGGTCAACAGTTGACTTTTTTCAAGTCAAAGGTTGACTTTTGTTGACTTTTCTAAAAAATGCAAAATTGTGGTAAAATTGAAAAAATATGAAAATAGGGTGGGGCAAAATTAGGGTATGACACCAGCTAATGAAAACTTCTGCGAAAATCTCCGTACTTGCTATTAAATTCAGACGCCCACAGGGAAGCTTTGATGAGGGTTTTAGATCAAGCCTTTGTGGATCATGATGTGACGATTGACCAGTTCGGTGGAATCGTGGGCAACTTTACAGCATGCAACAATTTAAGCTTCAGGGATGAAGAACTCCCAAAAGAGGGTAGTAATCACAACCTTGCACTGCACATATCTATGAATTGTCAATCTGACGCGTTGTCAAACGTGCTCGTAAACACTGGCTCATCCTTGAATGTAATGCCTAAAACAACCCTTGCTCGACTTTCTTACCAAGGGACTCCCATGAGATACAATGGGGTGGTAGTTAAAGCTTTCGACGGTTCTAGGAAATCAGTCATTGGAGAGATTGATTTGCCTATGATGATTGGACCACACTCTTTCCAAATCACCTTCCAAGTGATGGATATCCAAGCGGCATACAGTTGTTTGTTGGGCCGACCATGGATCCATGAAGCAGGGGCAGTGACATCTACGCTGCATCAAAAGTTGAAATTTGTGAAGAATGGGAAGTTGGTAACCGTAGGGGGTGAACAAGCTTTGTTGGTAAGCCATTTGTCATCTTTCTCTTTCATCAGTGCTAGTGATGTTAATGGAATGCAGTTCCAAGGACTCTCCCTCGATGATAAAGTCACCAAGAATAATAAGACATCCATGTCTTCGTTAAAAGATGCTCAAGAAGTGGTGAAGAACGGTTCGTCCACTAGTTGGGGAAAGGTTGTGACTTTGCCAGAAAATAAGCATCGTGAAGGGTTGGGTTTTTCTCCTTCATCCGCAAAAGCTGCCCAATTAAATGACGGCATCAAACCGATTAAAGATACTTTCTACAGTGCGGGGTTCATTCACTCTCCCTCGTCAAAAGCTAATGCCATTACTGAAGATGACCCTAAAGAGAATCTACCAAGCTTCGTGACTCCGGGGGTGGTTTGCCGCAATTGGACTGCTGTCAGCATTCCCTCTGCCACTCACTTATCTAAGTAATGTGTTTGTTTGTCTTTTAAAAAAAAAAACCTTTCGTTCTGCCCAAGACGAAAGCGAACCTGTGTTAGGACATCATTAAAATAATCCCTATTGCTCTGCCCAAGGCAATTGTGAACCATGTGTGGGGCTTTTCGTTTCAAATATCAATCATCAATAAAAATGTTGTTTTGATTTCCATTTTGTTTGTTTTTACTTTCTGCTTTTTCTGGAAAAATGGTAACACAAAAAACATTAAAAAAGAGCAGAACACTTTCAAAAATCTGCATATGTTTATCACATTCATTTGGTCGAAAATTAAGCATAAATCATATGTGCAGATTAATCATCAATAACCCCATTGAACACAATAATCCTATGCCCCCTCCCAACTTTGAGTTTCCTGTGTTTGAAGCCGAAGAAGAGGACAGCGAAGGGATTCCGGATGAGATTTCTCGCCTACTAGAGCATGAGGAAAAAGCCATTCAGCCTCACGAGGAGCCATTATAAGTGATTAACTTGGGCTGTGAAGAAGAAAAGAAAGAGGTCAGGATTGGGGCACTACTGGATAAAGATGTCAAGAGCAGATTAATAGAGCTTCTCAAAGAGTATGTCGATGTGTTTGCTTGGTCATACCAAGATATGCCAGGGCTAGATAGCGATATTGTGGAACACCATTTGCCATTAAAGCCTGAATGTCCACCAGTTAAGCAGAAGTTGAGAAGAACTCACCCCGACTTAGCAGTCAAGATTAAGGAAGAAGTCCAGAAGCAGATTTATGCAGGTTTCCTGACCATATCTGAATACCCTCAGTGGTTGGCCAACATAGTGCCTGTTCCAAAGAAGGATGGTAAATTCAGGATGTGTGTCGACTATCGAGATCTAAACAAGGCCAGTCCAAAAGATGATTTCCCGTTGCCACATATTGATATGTTAGTCGACAATACGGCGAAGTTCAATGTTTTCTCTTTCATGGACGGATTTTCCGGGTATAATCAGATTAAGATGGCACCCGAAGACATGGAAAAGACATCCTTCATCACGCCTTGGGGCACTTTCTGCTATAAAGTGATGTCATTTGGGTTGAAAAATGCAGGTGCTACTTATCAAAGGGCCATGACTACACTCTTTCATGACATGATGCATAAGGAGATTGAGGTTTACGTGGATGACATGATTGCCAAGTCTAGGACTGAAGAAGAACATGTTGAGTATCTTTTAAAGTTGTTTCAACGACTGAGAAAGTATCGGCTTCGTTTGAACCCTAACAAATGCACTTTTGGTGTGAGATCAGGAAAGCTTTTGGGCTTCATTATCAGTTAGAAAGGTATTGAAGTGGACCCAGACAAGGTCAGAGCTATTCGAGAAATGCCCGTACCAAAGACTGAGAAGCAAGTAAGAGGTTTTGTGGGACGTTTGAATTACATCTCCAGATTTATCTCTCATATGACTGCTACATGTGGGCCACTATTCAAGCTTCTCCGCAAAGATCAAGGGGTTGTGTGGACAGAAGATTGCCAGAAAGCGTTTGACAGTATCAAAGAATATCTACTAGAACATCCAATTTTGATTCCTCCAATCGAAGGAAGACCATTGATCATATACCCAACTGTGTTAGAAGATTCCATGGGGTGTGTGCTTGGACAGCAAGATGAAACTGGAAGAAAAGAGCATGCCATTTATTACTTGAGTAAGAAATTCACGGATTGTGAGTCTCGATACTGTATGCTCGAAAAGACTTGTTGTGCTTTGGCATGGGCTGCTAAACGTCTCCGTCAGTATATGATTAACCACACCACCTGGTTGATATCTAAAATTGACCCAATCAAGTACATCTTTGAGAAACACGCCTTAACAGGGAGAATTGCCCGTTGGCAGATGCTTTTGTCCGAGTATGACATTGAGTACCGTACCTAGAAAGCAATCAAATGAAGCATTCTTGCTGATCATTTGGCTCACCAGCCAATTGACGATTATCAATCTATTAAGTTTGACTTTCCCGATGAAGAGATCATGTATTTGAAGATGAAAGATTGTGATGAACCATTACCTGAAGAGGGCCCAGATCCTGAATCCAGATGGGGTTTGATATTTGATGGAGCTGTTAATACTTATGGAAATGGAATTGGGGCAGTCATCATCACCCCTAAGGGCACTCATATCCCTTTCTCTGCTAGATTGCTATTTGATTGTACAAACAACATTGGTGAATATGAAGCTTGCATCATGGGTATTGAAGAAGCCATTGATCTAAGGATTAAGTTCCTCGACATATATGGAGACTCAGCCCTTGTGATCAGTCAAATCAAAGGAGAATGGGAAACCCGCCATCCCGGCTTGATCCCTTATAAAGACTATGCAAGACGACTCCTCACTTTCTTCAACAAGGTTGAACTACATCACATTCCCCGGGAGGATAATCAAATGGCAGATGCACTAGCTACCCTATCTTCTATGTTCGAAGTGAGTCATCGAAATGACATGCCCATGATCAGCATTAGGCGTCTTGAAAGGCCTGCTCATGTGTTTGCAACTGAAGAGGTTATCGACGACAAGCCATGGTTTCACGACATTAGACACTTCCTTCAATGTCAGGAGGACCCACCTGGGGCATCCAACAAAGACAAGAAGACCTTGAGATGATTGTCTGGCAATTTCTTTCTGAATGAGGATGTACTATACAAAAGAAACTTTGACATGGTCCTGCTCAGATGCGTGGATAAACACGAAGTAGATGTAAGTGCACCAGTTCATCCTCATGTTTTAATAATTGTCAAAACACATGAAAATAGAGTAGAACATATTTTGGCAAACATTACAAATGACTTGACAGCGAAAAACTATTTTTAACACTTTGAAAAATCGTTTTTAGGTATTATGTATCGATACATAAACACGTGTATCGATACAAATGTCCTGAAATCACTTCTGACTGATTTTGTGCATTTTGTATCGATACATATATCACTTGTATCGATACAAAAGTGATCTCTCAGAGGCAGATAGTTGCCTGTGTATCGAATCATGCTTGCATGTATCGATACACACCTATGCCTCTTAGAAATCCAGAAATATCATGATGTATCGAATCATGCTTGCATGATTTGATACATATCAGTCAAGATTTCAAGAAACTAATGAATGTATCGATACACACCCGTGTTTGTATCGATACATAGGTCAAATCTTTCATTTTTAACGCTGGTCAAAGGGTTTGTATCGATACATGTCTGTTAAATTTTGCCCAAATTTGCTCAATTCTATTTTCTCTTTAAATAGCAATGTGGTGTGTCATTGTAACATAGAGGAAACTAGTGAGAAAGTTCAGAAAACGCTTTGGGTACAAATTGAGTAAGAATTTGCATCAAAGGTTTGATTCATCACAAATTCATCATCTTCATCAAGGATTGCAATCAAATTGGATTTGAGTATGAGATCAATTCAATAAAGATTGCGTTTTTGTGTGATAACGTTCGATACGGTTCGCGGTGAATCAGAATCATAGTCGGGTTGAATTGTGTGACGAAGGTTCTAGTGTTTCTCTCAAGTGATTCAAGATCGTGCGTGTCTTGAAGGATTCGACAACAAGGAACGAAGGACTCAGCTGGACGATTGGGTGCGGTTCGGCACAAGGTGAATCGTTGGAATCAGAGGGCGAAGTTCCGTTGGGTGTCGAGGTTGTTCGCATTAGTTTACATTTTGTCTTGCTATAGGATTATAGGTTTCAATTGTAAAATGTGCACTTTTTGTTCATCAAGTTTTTGATCTATAAACTCTCAAACAACCCGTTTGGTTATTTGGGGGGAGACGTACTCGGATAAACGCGTGGACGACGCGCAATCCGGGGAACTCCCTAATCACATCGTGTGTCTCTCTTTATCTCTCTCTTTTAATTTCGTTTATTTCGTTAATTTGTTAATCGATTGAATTTTTGTTGTTCGTATTGGTTCACAAAAATTCAATTGGTTCTTGCTTGATTGTGATTGATTTGAATATTGATTTGTAACTTGCTTGGGACTGAAGTTATATTGTTTACATTCAAATAATTTTGAACTCAAACATTTTCGTAACTTTTCACAAATTCGTTCAAGGCTTAATACTACTTTTCTTTTGGTCAATCGGTGCGTAGACTACCGATCCGGTGGCTCTTCCGCTCGCTTGATTAATTTGAAACAATAATTTTAAAAAACCCCATTGTAACACCCCGATTTTCAAAGCCTAAAAATGGGCATTATTTTTTTTAAAACAAAACAGAGCGCGCATACAAACAGTGAGAGCCGGCATTAAACATACAAAAGAACTCATTACCATAAGGTGCTTCGACAAGCAAAGTGTGTTCCTGAATAATTACAGTCCAAGTCTAAGTATTCAAATTACTCCAAGCACTACAACCCAAAACAAACCAAGATAGAAACCTATGTCTAGCCCAAAGGCACGATGTACAAACACACCGGCACAGAGTCTAATTCTAAACTATAGCTCCGACACGAGTTCACTGGGCCCTGAGCAGCCGCCGCCCTCGCGACCTACAACATCATCTGGGGTGGGAGGAGCCCGCAAATGAAATGTTGCAAGGGTCACCACACATAACACAACAGCAAATAGCATGTATATATAAAAGCGAATAAACACTTAGCAGTTCATGTACTTGCACACAGTATTGAAATGCACACCAGCCTATCAATGCAGACTCTAAATGATTGTGATCACCCTAGCCGGGTCTTTTTCACATGCATGAATTATTCCGGAATAAACCTCTGCAGAAGGTCGTAGGCTCAGGTGGGATAACACCTCCTACTAGTGGTGGGATAACACCAGGTAGAGTCTCTCCGACAATACCAAAACAATCACGGTGGGATAACACCGGGTGAGTCACACGGACAACACCGACTCAAAAAGGAGGACACCAATCACTGGTCGTCGCACCCCGTGGTCCATTCCCGTTAACCACTTACTATGAATGCATGAGCATACGATTCCCCTTATATGCTAATGCAACAAATACATACCTCTCATGCGTATGTAAATCAATCATAAATGTGTACATATATTTTCAAAATCATATGCACGCCAATCACATATTCATACATATATTTTCAAACATATGTAAACCACACATGCGATACAAAACACCTTCTCATCTCGAGAATACATAATATAATCATGCCAAATATTCACACAATCCACAACCAGGCATACATATATAAGACGGAAAAATAAAGGTGCCCTTACCTCAGCAAGCTTCCGTTACTTTAATTTCGCGAAAATCTACAACACACGCTACCTAAAATAAATGTAGCGTAACATCAATAAAATACTCCTCGTTTATCCTATCGAAACGAAACTCGCTCTCAAAGCTCCAGAGGGGTCTAAGGTACTTCCTAACGCTATCCCTCAATGATTTCAGGTTATTCTCATAGTGTTTAAAAATTCACGAAGTTAATTGTACTATTTTTATAACACGAAAATCATTTTGTTTTCAAATCATAAACTAAAACCATTTTGGATTTTCCACTTCAAGGACTTGTTTCACACACAACAAGACCATTTGAAACACAACTAAAACTTTTCAAAAATATTTTTATGAAAAATCGAAGTTTTCTTGCGTTACAAGTTACACATTTTTTTCTTCCTAACGACCTTTCCTATACTCATTTTTCTTCAAAACCAAGATTATCCAACACATACAAAATTTTCACACAATTTTGGAATTTCTTCCCCCACACAAAGAAAGGCCACGGCCAAAATTCTTAAAAACACCCTTCTACTCAAAAATTTTCACTTCTAAATGCATGGTAATATCCCATAATACCTAACTAGCACTTATTAAAACGATTTAGAAAATATAGAGTCGAATCGCAAATTTCGAAAAATCTCAAATAAGGTTTTTCTTAAGGCAAGTGATCATTTTCTTTTCAAAACATCCCATAACCAATCAAACAATTAAACAATGATCATGGGAAGCTATTTGCCTCTAAACAATTTTCGAAATTCGATTCCTCGAACCCTATATGGGTGCCACGGCCAAATGAGGCAAAAAGGGCAACCCTACACATTTTTTTTTCATTTGAAACCCTAGCCCACATTTGTTAGCTCGTAACGATATTCGATCGTATACCCGACTCTTTTTGAAACTCGAAATAAATTTTTTCTAAATTATGTTCTTCGAGTCGCTCAAGAACAC
The DNA here is from genome assembly GCA_030408175.1 of Trifolium repens. Taxonomy (NCBI): domain Eukaryota; kingdom Viridiplantae; phylum Streptophyta; class Magnoliopsida; order Fabales; family Fabaceae; genus Trifolium; species Trifolium repens. Next base: position 38,163,438 of record CP125842.1, on the reverse strand, counting down.
GAGAAATTTTTTTTTCTTATTTTTCGAAACAAATTTCATATTCACCAATCCATTTTGTTAAAAAGCTCAAAACTAACTTCAAAACCAAAATCTTACAACACAATCCAAGTTTATGATCTTTTCAAAAATTTTCTTCAAAACCCTTAACCAAAAATTTGTGAAAACAAGATTTAACCATGGAAATCAACTCATGTTTCACTCATGTGTACTAATAACTCTTATGAACACATCTATGGAACCAAAACTAACCAAAACAATTTCTACTAACTTTCTTCTCAAGAACAAAATCATGAAACTTAAAAATCCATGAGGTTTTAAGGCAAGATAAGAAATAGAAGAGGTTAGTTACCTTAATGAGCAAGTGATTCCTTAGTAAGCTAGTGATCCAAGCTTGAATAGATGAGAAGAATGAAATTTTTGAAGAGATGAGTGAGGGAGTGAGTGAGTTTGCCGTGAGAGAGAGAGGAAGGAGGGAGTAGTTTTTGATTTTTTTCTTCTAAGACCAATTGCTAAACCTCCTTACTATTTATCAAACTCTTGAGAAATCTAGGCCTTTGGATCAAAAACAAAGTTGCAAGACTAATCCCTAGCCATTGGATCAAAATAACTCATGATTACTTTTTGAACAAATATCCACTTTACGCTACTCAGCTCATCGCGTTTGCTCTCGGCGAGTCGCACCTCGCTAACGGACGGAAATCTCAAAAATATAAAATCTAACCAATAAACGTCCGTCGTAAACCGTTTCCAAATATTATCGCTAAACTTTATTCTCCGACTGAAATTTATTTCCTTAGCTCCCAAAAATATTCTGAAACTAGATTCCAACTCGCGCCGATATATAAAGTCTCCAATTAAAATTCGACGGAAAACAAAAACTGTAAAATTTTAAGAAGCGGGTACAGTTTTCTACTCGTTTTTCCAATAAACGGAGAAAGTCGAAACTCAAAATTCTGAAAGCACAGGAATGTTCAGATTGATAAATAAAGACCATGGGCCAAAAGTCTGGGTTTTATTTATGCATAGGGAAAAAGCAGTCTCCAAAGTGATCCAAAAATCTTACTATAAAGTGGTCTTGGTTCATGGCAACCATTGGATCAAAAGGCAAAGTTCAAAGATTAAATCCTAGCCATCCATCTCTTCACAAAATATCTAGATATTTTTATGGTCTTAGCCCACTAGCTCGCTCAGTCCCTGCGCTCGCGCTTAAACGAGCCGTATCTCGCGTACCGATAAATTTTACGGAAACATAAAAAATTCTACCGTAAACCTTTTAATAAAGACAATTCACAAACTTATCGCCGAATCTTTTTCCGCGACTGTAATTTTCTTCCTCACTCTTGAAAATTATTCTGACAATATATCCTAACTCACGCCGATATATAAAACTCCCATCTAAATTTCTACGGAATTCAGACATCGTAAAAATTTCCAACAGCGGGTAAAATTCCTACTCGTTTTTCAAAAGCGAGAATAATCCAAAACTCGTTATTCTGACTACACATAAACCTTCTTATACTCAAAAGAAGACTACGACCCAAAAGTCTGTGCCTTTCCAGCGCACGAGCACAAAACAGGCTCCATTTCAGCAAAAATTCCATTAATGCGACGATACTCACAAGACCGCTCCACCAAAAACCCTAAAAACTTAGCCGACACTAAAGTTCCTTAGAAAAACTGTACAGTGGAATCTTGGGTCTTACACCCATTGTTTCAAGGATCACTTATTCAACCCCCCCTTCTAAGTGATAAGCCTAGTAGTCTAACAAGTGGTATCACGATCCCGGTTCAATTTTGTTTACAAAATTCGGTGGATTGTGCCAATTATTAGAAAACATGGCTTTCGCACCGAAAGGGGCGTATAATAGGGCTCCTATATTCAATGGAGATCATTTTGACTATTGGAAAAGTAGTATGCGCATTCACATCAATTCTTTTGATGGTGAAGTGTGGAATGCTATTGAGACCGGTCCGTTTGTTCCGACAATCACCGATCCTAATGGCGTTGTCACTATTAAGCCTATGGCACAATGGACAGATGATGAAAAGAAAAAGGTCAATTACGATGCAAAGGCACAAAACATACTTATTTCATCCCTTGGGATTGAACAATTTTATCATGTTTCGCATTGTTCTACGGCTAAAGAAATGTGGGTTACATTAGTTACTCATTTTGAGGGAACTAATGAAGTCAAAATTTCGAAAATAAACACTTTAACTCAAGAATTTGAATTGTTTCATATGCAAGATGGTGAAACCATTGCGGATATGCAACAAAGATTTGTAAAAATCACCAACAAGTTACATGGTCTAGGTAAACCAATCACAAATCAAGATGCTACTAATAAGATTTTGAGATGTCTTAATAGGTCATGGCAACCTAAGGTCACCGCAATCAAAGAGGCGAATGATCTTACTACCTTGAGCCTCACAACCTTGTTTGGTAAGCTAACGGAACATGAACAAGTGCTTAATTTGTTGGAAAAGCATGAGAAAGGTGAGAAAAAGGAAAAACACAACGAAAAAGAAAAAGAAAAGGATAAGAGGTCCATTGCTCTAAAGGCCTCCAAATCCAAGTCCAAAAAGGTTGAGCAAGTGCAAAGTAGCTCAAGCGAAGACGATTCCGATGATGAGGAAATGGGGCTCTTCGTTCGACGCTACAATAGATATGTGAGAAAGAATGGGATAAAACATTCCGATGACAATCTTAAGAAGTTTCGGAAAGATAGTGGTTACCGCCGGAAGAATGAAGATGATAGGCACTCCAAGAAAGGGGCATGCTATGAATGTGGCAAAGTTGGCCATTTCAAGCCGGATTGCCCTAAGCTCAAGAGAAAAGAGAAGGAGTCACCTTCATTCAAAAAGGGAAGCAAGGACAAAGGAAAGAAAGCTTATGTTGCATGGGAGAGCGGGAGCTCATCTTCCTCTTCATCATCAAGCTCTAGCTCAAGTGACGAAGATGTATTGGCTAACGTGTGCTTAACATCCCATGATCGTAAGAAACTTGCTCCTAAAAAGGTAAATCAAAATCCCTCTAGCTCATATACGCTTTTAGAATATCATGAGTTGCAAGTTGCTTTTGAAAAGTTACACAAAGAGACTAAAGAGACTTTTCAACGATTAAAAGGTTTAATGGAAGTTAATAAATACCTTGAGGCAAAAGTTTCGAAAACGGAGCTTGAGTTGAAAGCCCTCAAAGAGTCTTTGATTCAAAAACCTCTTGTGACTTTTGATAGTTATGGTAACGATAGGACCAGATGTGATGGATGCTTTTACTTAAGTAGAGACTTACGAAAGTTACAAGATAAGCTAAAAGAACCATCCAAGCCGGAGATTACTTTTGCGATTGATCCATCTAAATTCAACAAATCTTTGAAACCTAAAAATAAAAAGTATAAATTTGTTGAAAAGGATCCTAAGAAAAGTAATCCTCATATCGTTTGTCATTATTGTTGTGACAAGGGTCATACTATTGCAAAATGTCATGCTAGAAAGGTATTGGTACCAAAAGGCAAATTGCAATGGTTACCTAAGTTAGGCAATAATGGTGCTACTAACCTACTAGGACCCAACATGAGTTGGGGACCTATTTCAAATGTCTAAGTATGTAGGGAATCGTCTTGAAACCATTGACAAAAGACACCGACAACAATGGAGTTCAAGACTTACGAACAAGGAAAACGGTGAGAAAAGCTTCAACTCGACACTTACAATGGTGCGGAAATTGATCACTTCCTCCCCCTAACACTCAAGGGAAGATTCTATTCTCCAACTTTTCGTTTATATTTTTTTTACTTAGCATTTGTACTTTGGTTCATATACATACAATTTTCATCTTAATATGATAATTGCTTTGATGGTTGTCTAATCCTCCATTTCCAATAATTTTGCTCAAAAATATTTATAAGTTTTTGAGACTCGTACGTCTTAAATGGGGATTTGACAAAAATCATTACAATTGTAATATTAAGTTCATACTTGGTTGTATATGTTTGTTTGATTCTTTTATGCGACTTTGTGTGCATTCATAAACATACATTTTCATATGATTGATTTTGGTACTTTAATTCATTTATGTGAATGCCTTATCATGCATATATGGTTTGACATGTGTTCTCATGTTATAATGTGCTTTGGTATTTTGTTTTGCTCACATACATAAGAATGTACCTTATTGGTTATATGTGTTCCACACTTACATGTTACTTGGAAGTCATAAAAATTATTTCTTCAAACTTATAAATTTATGTGTTTTGAGAAAAATCGAAAATAATGCATTTTGGATCGATACAAATAAATACTATATAGATACATGTTAGTTATTTTTCAAAATTTCAAAATGAACTGATATGTATCGATACATATGATGCTTGTATCGATACATAACTCTTCAGTTTGGGCAGAAACTACCTCATGTATCGATACATGCTCGCATGCTTCGATACATGCTTCAGAAAAACTAACTTGTATCGATACAAACATGATTTTGTATCGATACAAACGCGTAAAAACAGTTTTAAGTATCAATTTTCATTCATTCATTCATCAAAACCATCAAAAACCTCTTCTTCTACACGAAAACCAAACAAAAACCCTCATTCCCAATTCTCAATCTCCTTCAAAACTCAACCAAAATTCACAAAATTTGACCCTAAGCCACCTCAAATTCATTATCCATTCACATTCCTTCATCAAATTTGTGGTTCAAGCTTCAAAATCTCCACATTCAAGGCAAGGATTCATCAATTTGGGGTTTGTGAAAATTCTTCAAGTTCTTCGTCAAAAATTCAAGGTAATTCATTCTACTTCTTAATCTCCTAGGAATGGCACCAAAGAAATCTAGAAGTGGAAAGGAAATTGGAAGTAGTGGTGGTGAGATTCCTAACTTTGGACTTAGGGAAGATGAATATGTTCATAAAGATTGCATTACTACTTACACTCAATATTGTAGAACTAGGAGTGTGTTACCTCATAAATCTGTTAGTATTGAAACTCTTAAGAATCTGCATTTGAATGATATTGCGGAGATTCTAGAAAATGAACAACTTGACACATTTTGTGATTTGCAAACCAAATACAATGATACTTTGGTTAGGATTTTCTATGTTGGACTGCAAGAAAGAAATGGTGCTGAGTTTGAATTTCGTTGGGGACGTAAGACTTATCGGTTTAGTGCTAATATGTGGTTTGACTTGTTCGGAATGAGTACCGGTAGTAGGATAACCGGAGAAGATCTCTTGGCATATTCTGAGACGAGTCAGGTTGATTATGACTCAAATGTCTTCATCTCCTCTATTACTAGAAATGGCAATATTCCGGAAACCATGGGAACCGGAAAATTAAATGTAAGCGCTAGAGTGGTTTACTAGATTGTGAGTCACATATTGCATCCGAAAAGTGCTAGTTCTAGAATGGATAGAAAAGACATTGATCTGATGTTTTTACTGATGGAGGACCGGAAAGTTGATTGGCCGTTCTATATTGTGAGTAGGATGTTTGACTTAAGGAACTCTAGTAGGGATCAAAGCTTTGGGTACTGTAGCTTGATTGCTAGCATCTTGAAGAAGTTCAAAGTTGGCCAAAATCTTCCAATTGAGTACACTACTCTTGGAAGATTTCAAAAATTCAGTGAGACACAAATGGCCAAGATGTACTGGGCATTAAATGTTGACAATGTGTATGTCTTCCATGGTCAAGATGATGAGAATGAAGGTCAAGCTGCTGCTCCAAGAGGTAGGAGACAAAGGAGGAATGCTAGGCAAGGTGAAGGTGAAGGTGAGGGTCAAGGTGAAGAGGGTGGTAATTGGAATGAAATGATGGACTTGATGAGAAATATGAGCATGCAACAAACTACCTTCTACAATGAGTACACTCAAAACTATCAAACTCAAAATGCTAGGATTGAAGAGTTGTACACCACCACCAATGACCTCCGAACCTATGTGACCACCCGATTTGATGAGATGCAGGCTCAGATGCATGGTTACTATAACCCTAACCCTCCTCCTAACCCAGACAATATGGATGAATGATGACAATGATGCTTGATGTTGTTTTTAATGCATTTTATTTCTCATACCGCATGAACAATTTCTTGTTATTTCTTATGACTTTGCTCATTTTGATTTGGTTGTACGGATTATTTTAAATGTTGTCATATTAAACAACATTCACCTTGGTGTATAACTTGATAATTTGGATAATTTTGGTTTGTATGGATAATTTCTTGTTTATGCATTTGTTGCATTATTTTGTTTATTTTCGTCCCATATTTTGATATGTTGGTTGATTTAAAATGTCGATGTGTTACGATATTCATGCGTTGGTTTTGGTTTGTTGTTCTACATTCCATATTTGTCATGAAATTTGGTATTCGTCATTGATGTATTTTGGCATATCTTTGTATGTATTTATATTGATTAGGAACTTTCATCATATATGTGCATTTCGACAAATGTAAGTGCACGATATGACTTTGGTTGAAATTGTTTGAACATGATACTTCTAATAGACCCTCTTCTTCTTTTTGATATTGTCAAAGGGGGAGAGATTTGGATGCACAAGCTAAGGATGAATAGCTAAAAGAATTCTTGAATATTATCAACAATGTCAAACGCATTTATGGCATCAACTCAGAGGGAGCGTTGCTTATTGTTAGCCTTGATGTTTATTGCGTCTGTATACATATTGCTATTTTATTGCATATTAGGTATAGGCTTAGTTAGCTTATGCATAGTTTTGACAATTATCAAAAAGGGGGAGAATGTAAGTGCACCAGTTCATCCTCATGTTTTAATAATTGTCAAAACACATGAAAATAGAGTAGAACATATTTTGGCAAACATTACAAATGACTTGACAGCGAAAAACTATTTTTAACACTTTGAAAAATCGTTTTTAGGTATTATGTATCGATACATAAACATGTGTATCGATACAAATGTCCTGAAATCACTTCTGACTGATTTTGTGCATTTTGTATCGATAAATATATCACTTGTATCGATACAAAAGTGATCTCTCAGAGGCAGATAGTTGCCTGTGTATCGAATCATGCTTGCATGTATCGATACACACCTATGCCTCTCAAGAAATCTAGAAATATCATGATGTATCGAATCATGCTTGCATGATTTGATACATATCAGTCAAGATTTCAAGAAACTGATGAATGTATCGATACACACCCGTGTTTGTATCGATACATAGGTCAAATCTTTCATTTTTAACGCTGGTCAAAGGGTTTGTATCGATACAAACCATCAGTTGTATCGATACATGTCTGTTAAATTTTGCCCAAATTTGCTCAATTATATTTTCTCTTTAAATAGCAATGTGGTGTGTCATTGTAACATAGAGGAAACTAGTGAGAAAGTTTAGAAAACGCTTTGGGTACAAATTGAGTGAGAATTTGCATCAAAGGTTTGATTCATCACAAATTCATCATCTTCATCAAGGATTGCAATCAAATTGGATTTGAGTATGGGATCAATTCAATAAAGATTGCGTTTTTGTGTGATAACGTTCGATAGGGTTCGCGGTGAATCAGAATCGTAGTCGGGTTGAATTGTGTGACGAAGGTTCTAGTGTTTCTCTCAAGTGATTCAAGATCGTGCGTGTCTTGAAGGATTCGACAACAAGGAACGAAGGACTCAGCTGGACGATTGGGTGCGGTTCGGCACAAGGTGAATCGTTGGAATCAGAGGGCGAAGTTCCGTTGGGTGTCGAGGTTATTCGCATTAGTTTACATTTTGTCTTGCTATAGAATTATAGGTTTCAATTGTAAACTGTGCACTTTTTGTTCATCAAGTTTTTGATCTATAAACTCTCAAATAACCCGTTTGGTTATTTGGGGGGAGACGTACTCGGATAAACGCATGGATGACGCGTAATCCGGGAACTCCCTAATCACATCGTGTGTCTCTCTTTATCTCTCTCTTTTAATTTCGTTAATTTTGTTAATTTGTTAATCGATTGAATTTTTGTTGTTCGTATTGGTTCACAAAAATTCAATTGGTTCTTGCTTGATTGTGATTGATTTGAATATTGATTTGTAACTTGCTTGGGACTGAAGTTATATTGTTTACATTCAAATAATTTTGAGCTCAAACATTTTCGTAACTTTTCACAAATTCGTTCAAGGCTTAATATTACTTTTCTTTTGGTCAATCGGTGCGTAGACTACCGATCCGGTGGCTCTTCCGCTCGCTTGATTAATTTGAAACAATAATTTTAAAAAACCCCATTGTTTCAAGGATCACTTATTCAACCCCCCCTTCTAAGTGATAAGCCTAGTAGTCTAACAGTAGAGATGTTAATGAATGAAGTGCACGAAGGATCTTTTGGAACTCATTCTAATGGACATGCAATGGCTAAGAAGATTGCTGCAAACATGTAAGGAGATGTCGCAAATGCCAGATTTACGCTGATAAGATACATGTGCCACCAACCCTGCTCAATGTTCTCTCTTCTCCATGGCCTTTCTCTATGTGGGGCATTGACATGATTGGTATGATTGAACCAAAAGCTTCAAACGGTAATGGGTCGACTCAAGAATCAACTTAGTGGTAGTCAGGTTTATCAAGAATGAACTCATCTGTCAGTACGGCGTTCCCAGCAAGATCATTACCGATAATGGGTCGAACTTGAATAACAAAATGATGAAAGAATTGTGCAATGACTTCAAAATTGAGCATCATAACTCTTTTCCCTACAGACCCAAGATGAATGGTGCAGTCGAAGCTGCAAACAAGAACATCAAGAAGATCATTTAGAAAATGGTAGTTAACTATAAAGATTGGCATGAGATGTTACCATTTGCCTTGCATGGGTATCGCACTTCAGTCCGCACTTCAACAGGGGCAACCCCCTTTTTCTTGGTATATGGCATGGAAGCAGTGCTCCCCGTAGAAGTTGAAATCCCTTCAATGAGAGTTCTGATGGAAGCCAAATTGTCTGAGGCAGAATGGTGTCAAAGCAGATACGATCAGTTGAACCTAATTGAGGAAAAGCGCATGACTGCCTTGTGTCATGGTCAAGCCTTTGATAGGAAGGTTCGACCTCGTGAATTCAAAGAACGGGATATCGTTCTCAAAAAGATTTTAACTTTCCAACAAGATTCTAGGGGCAAATGGACTCCTAATTATGAAGGCCCATATGTTGTCAAGAGAGCTTTCTCTGGTGGTGCCATGACTCTGGCGACTATGGATGGTGATGAGCTCCCACGCCCTGTGAACGCTGATGCAGTCAAGAAATATTTTGTCTAGAAAAAATAAAAAGAACAGCTCGGTAAGTCGAAAACCCGAAAGGGAGGCTTAGGCAAAAATGAGCGTCTCGGTGGACTGAAAACCTGAAAGGGCGGTCAAGGCAAAAATTAGAGACATAAACAGAAAAATATTGTCCTGGTAGATTGAAAACCTGAAAAGGCAATCTAGGCAAAAGTCAAGGATTTTTGACAAAATAACTGCATCAGGCCAAGCTCGGTCGCTTGAGGCATTGTGTTTAGCCGTCAAAGAATCTGCAATCAAGCAATCTGCAATCAGAAGCTCAAAACACAGTTGGATTTCAAAATTGCTCGGGAGAATGGTGGTTATTGAAGGTGTGAAAAACACAAGAAGGGGGGGTTGAATTGTGTTTTGGGTGGTTTAAAAATTCTCCTAAGTTATGAAAAACTTATCAGAGTTTGCAGCGGTTTAGAATAACCAAACACAATTGAACAGAACTTTGAAGATAGAGAGAAAGAGAGAAAAGTAGAGACAGAGATTTTATACTGGTTCCCCTCACAAACCGAGAGTACGTCTAGTCCTCTTGTACAACCAAGAGAGTTCACTATAATCACCAAAGATTACAAATGCTCAAGCAACCTTGCAAGAGACTTCCAATGCTCAAGTATACAAACAAGAGACTTCCTAATGCTCAAGCACGCAGGCAAGAGACTTCAAAACAAATATAAGAAAACAGAGTCTGAACAATTGATATGAAGATCAATGTTCAGTTACAAATAAATACATTTTTTGATACAAGACTTAACTTAGAATCTTAATACAAAAATTCTAAGGTTCAACTAATGAATTAACATAAGCTGAAGCTGGAGTCTTGGATTTGAATATGAGTTCAAGTTGTATTTGAAGTTCTTAGTGCTCTAGGATGATTTTGACAGAATAACAGCTCTTTCAAATTGTTCAAGTGTTGTATCTTAGAACTTCAAACTTGCTCCAATTTATAGACGAAGGTGGAGCGTGTTTGATTTGAATTTGATGCAGTGAGATCGTGCCAGCTGTAGATAGTACCATTTTTAACCAAATCAGGTAACCTTGTATATGATCAATCTTGGGGATAACGTTTTAGCCAAATCAGGTAATGAGTTCGTACAATAGTACTAACGTCACTATCTTGTGGATAAGATTGATTCCATCAGCTTTTGGAATGTCAGAGGATGGTGATGATTTCCAATCATTGTTGCGGAGAATGTTCTTCTGACAAAACGGCTCTCACTGCTCTTATCAGAGTCTGATACTAGCTTCTGACGAAGATAACTTGCATCTTCTGATGCCTTGAAAATCTGGTCAGAGTTTGCTTTGACATATCAGAGCTTCCAATGTGCTTCTAGTAAATTTAAAGAATTAACTTGTATATCTGCACACTTGGATTAAATAATTAGTATACCATATTGTATATTAATACCTTTGTTATCATCAAAACTTAATTGGATCATGTCAGAACCTATTTTGTTCCAACAATCTCCCCATTTTTGATTGATGACAAACCAAATATTAATTTACAATGGTTATTGATAAAATTTATCAAGCATCTCTTAGGTTGATGAGTTTTGCAAGCTCCCCCTAAGTTCAGCAATGATCAATTAAATCAATTTAAAAATAATTATTTGAATTTTGAACTAAACTAATACACTAGACTCTCAGAGGCTAGGTTTGCAAGCTCTCCCCCTAAGTCTGATACTCATGAAAGAAAATTGCACTTTTCTTTTATGCTTACAATGTATCAGAAGTTCAAATTTCAACTAATATTTTCCTCAAAATCATATCATACGAAGACATAATTAAAATATGGAAAAATATGGAATTTGGTTTCAGTTTAGCATTTCATAAATTAATTACGACTCTTACTCCCCCTTTTGTCATTAAGCAAAAAGATAAAACTGACAAAAAAAATAAATGACAAGTTTGAAAAAAAATGGTCAAGACTAGAGTTTCAATGCAGTCAAGGTGGTTACAACTATACCAAATAAATGGTTTGTCGTAAAACCATGAACTTGTCTGTTTTGAATCCACTATATAAGGACCATCACTTTGTCACTTCACTCAACACTTCCATTTTATTGTGAAAAATTAACAATGGATAAGGATAGAAGAGTGATCAAAAGTAAGAAATCACAGGAGAAGAAGAAGAAGAAAGTGAAGATTCAACAAGACTCAGAGTCTAAGAAGAACCCTCAGAAGATGAAGGCATCAACTTCTGCTCCTATCAGAGCCAATTATCAAACAAGATCCAAGACCAAACAACAAGAGTCCTTATCCGAGTCAGAATCTGAATGGGATTCTGATTGGAAGGAATTCTTGAGTACATATGTTCCTCCTAGGGAAGAATACCCCTCTTCATAATCAATGAGATCACTTCTCATTGGCCTCTCAAATGGAAGCAAAGAGAATGTTGTGAACTCTTCCGTTTCCCTTTGATTCTAATAAGCTAGATTTAGAACTAGCTGTTTCTGATGTAGAATCCAAGTGAAAAGTTGGATAGGAACTTATGTAATCAACAATTTTCAATTGAATAAACTCTTTATTTAGCTTTGAAATCTTTGTGTTGATATTTGTCTCAAAAACATTTATGAAAGCATAAAATAGATTTAAAAAGTAAATAAATTATAATCAAACACAAGAAATAATCAACAAACATAGTACTTAAACAAATAGAATTCAGCCAAGTTACAAAAATAACAGAACATGATAATGAATTAAAAGTAACAAGTGCATAGAATCCTAGGTTTTAAGGTTGAGGTGGTAATCTGGCATTGATGCTCTGGAGAGTGGTCATAATTGCAGCCAGCACAGATGAATGTTCATCAATTCTTCTCTGAATATTCTCTTGATTTTCTCTGATGTGTTGAGCATATTCTGGTGCATTTCTGGCAATGTTCTTAAGTCTTGCTTGTTCAGCAGCTCTTCTAGCCTCTTCTGCTAGTCTAGCTTCCTCTCTAGCTTGAGCTTCTTGCCTTTCCTTCTCAATACGCTCATCTTCCAACCTCTTCCTTTCCCTTTCCTCAGCTTCTAACTTTTCTCTTAACAACCTCTCTTCCTCTTCCTTTTTAGCAATCTCATTCCTGAAGTTTAAATCCTTGGTGTAAGCTTCTCTTACTGATCTGATTATGTACACCAGATTCTGTTCCATAAAGTCACACTCTTTGTTGATATGTGCCGTTTCAATAGACCTGTTAGGAATGGCACTGGACAGTCTTCTAATGTTCTTGTCAACAGCTTGCAGAAAATTAGTGATATCATCCTGGGTTTGCTCTAGGGGTTCATTGATAATTCTGGAACGTAAGTGAGGTGGAACATAAATGCAGTCCATAGACAGATCCTGCATTAGGGTCTTGAGATGATTGGTTTGGTGAGGATGGGTTTTCTGAATTACTTCTTGATTCAGAGACTCATCAATTTGTTGGAATTGTTTCTTGAGTGGTGTGGGTAAAGTACATGAGTTGTCCATATCCACATGATGTGGGGATTGCTCAACAGCATGTGCTTCAGGGTTAACCATTTCAGTCACTGTATGTTCTGGTGATTTTTGGTTTTCATTTTCTGGTTGAGTATGTTCTGGTGGAGGTGATTGTGGGTGTGGTTCATTTTCTTGTTGTGGTGTTGGTGATTTTTCTTGGGTTGACTCTGGTTCAACATTCTCAGAGTTTGGGGTAGGTTTGAGAATTTGGTTATCATGGTGTGTGGGGGATTTTTCAGGAGGTGGTGAGGGTGTACGGTCAGAATCTTCATCCAGAGTATGAATGAGAAGTGCAGTACTAGTGGAAGCTTGTGCATTTTCCTTTCCATACAGAGTCTGTTGTTCCAGCAGATTATGAGGATCATTCCTTTTAGGAAGCTTCTTATGCATCTCATCAAATGCTGATTCTTCAATACCACACTCATATCCATCCTTCAGTTCTTCTTGCTTCTTATTGAACTTATTAATCTTTTCCAAAGCTGCCTGTAACGCAGCACTTTCCTTCTCTTCTTCTGTAAGATCCTCCAAAACCATCTTCCTAGCCCTAGGTTTCTTTGATGATCTAGGACCTGTAGTCTTCTGGGTTTTAGCAACCTTCTTCTCAGCAGGACTCTTAACAGCTTTCCTTTTGACAGGTTGAACTCTGGTTGGTTGCTCCAGAATCCTAGATTGTCTGATGGTCAATTTTGTAGGTTGTTCATCTCCTACCTCAGCACCTAGCTTTTTCAACAGATCAGCATGTGCCTCTATAACTCTCTTAGCAGCACTATCACTGACATGCACAAGTCTACATTCATCAATGTGTTTCTCAGAGTCTCTGATCAGCAGTGGGTGTGTTGGATGAACAATCTGATTGTTTTTCACCAGTTTCATGTACCTTAGAGTTGTGTTATTAACAAACTTAGAGCTTAACAAGAAGGAACCATATCTTGGGAGAAAAGGTGTGATTGTATCCAACAAACCACACTATGCAAACATATGACTGAGTAGCCTTGAGTGTCGCACAATAGATTTGGAAGAGAGAATAGAATTGGCAAGATGATCAAAGATAAGCTTACCAATATCTACAAAGTTTCCTTTACCAACGTGAAAGGTAAACAACTTCTGAAGGTTTGAGATTTGATCAGTGCCTCCCAACTTGATCAGTGCCTCCCAACTTGGACAAAATACTGTCAATCAGAATCTTGTAGATGACTTTGCAGGTGTTGGTCCATTCAAACTTTTCCTTGGGGTCAGACTTAGGTTTGAATATAAATTCCTCAACATCAGGACCAACCTCATCAGAGTTTCTGAGGACAAGACCACCACGGTCTATCTTCAGAGCCTCACAAATATTACATACTCTGATAGAGATTCTGAATCCAGCCACAAACGATTCAATCTCTGTTGATGTGAAAGGTTTCAAACCCATTTGTTCTGGAGTTTTACCTTGAAGTTCAGGCTTTTCTTCAACCATATCTTTGATTCTCTGAATGTACACATCTTTGTTGATAACTGTTGCTTTCATCCAGAATTCTTTCACCATTTCAGTATATGTTGGTCCATTCAATAAATCAAAGTAGTATTCCAAACCTTGTCTCTTAAACAGATTGACTACATTAGCGAAACCGTTTACTCTTATCCCATCTAGATCAACCGGATTTTCAATCGCAAGATTTAGGTCATCATACTTATACGGACGTTGATCTTTAGCAAACTTGGTAGGTTTGGAGTTAGCAATGTCGATTATACAATCTCTTGGAATGATTGAAGCCATTGATGGAGTTTGGGGGTTAGGGTTTCTAATGAGGGAGAAAGAAATTGCTCTGAGTTTTAGAAGATGAAAGTGTAGGTTGTGAGAGTGCAAAAGTGTGAATGTGAACAGTTAGTGTGTTTAAATAGAAAGTTTCGCGCAAAAACAAGTACAAACACGTAGGGGTAGTAGAGTATTTTACCACAAATGGGGATTAGAAATGCTAATCATCATTAACCAACTTCTTTATCCTCTTGCACTAAGACACGTGTATCAAAAGATTATTTGAATAACTGACACGTAAGTGAGGGAAACGAAAGGGTTTTTACAAAAGATTATAACTTACGCGCCAGAACTATTTACCTTCTAATCAGATTCTGATAATTTGTCAGAAGATGTCCTCATCACAACTTCTGATACAGAAGGTTCTGATGACTTCAGCTTCTGATTACTATTAGATTCTTACAAACTCAAATTTTTCATCAGAGTCTAAGTTAATCAGAGATTTCCATCATGTTCAGGTTCTTTTTGATAAAATCAAAACGTTCAACAGCTAAAGGTTTTGTAAAGATATCAGCCCATTGATTTTCAGTTTCAATGAATTTGAGATCAATTACTCCTTTTTGAACATAGTCTCTGATAAAATGATGTTTAATCTCAATGTGCTTAGCTCTTGAATGTAAAATAGGGTTTTTAGAGAGGTGGATAGCTGCAGTATTATCACAATATAAAGGAATATTGTTACTGCTTATTTGATAATCTTCCAATTGATATTTCATCCAAAGTAGTTGTGTACAACATTTAGCTGCTGATATGTATTCAGCTTCTGCTGTTGACATAGCTATGGTGGTTTGCCTTTTACTAGCCCATGAAATTAAATTCTCACCAATGAACTGACAGTTACCACTGGTGGATTTTCTTTCAATTCTATCACCAGCATAGTCAGCATCACAGAATCCAATCAGCTTGTAACCATTGGATTTCTGATACAGTAATCCAATGTTACAAGTAGCTTTCAAATACCTGAAAATCCTTTTCACTGCTGTGAAGTGGGATTCTCTAGGATCTGATTGAAATCTTGCACACAAGCATACGCTGAATAAAATATCAGGTCTTGATGCAGTTAGATAAAGAAGAGATCCAATCATACCTCGGTAGAGCTTCTGATCAACTTTGCCTTCAGATTCTTCTTTGCTTAAGCTTGATGTAGGATGCATTGGAGTGTTCATGGGTTTGCAATCTTCCAAATTGAATTTCTTCAGAAGATCTTTTATATATTTTGGTTGATGAATGAATATTTCTTTCTTTGTTTGATTTATCTGAATTCCAAGAAAGAACTTCAATTCTCCCATCATGCTCATCTCAAATTCATCCTGCATAAGCTTAGAAAAATTCTTGCACAGAGTGGCATTAGTTGATCCAAAGATGATATCATCAACATAGATTTGAATGATCAAAATGTCTTTCTTTAGTGTTTTTCTAAATAATGTATTGTCAACTTGTCCTTTTTCAAAACCATTGTTGAATAAGAAAGTACTCAGTCTCTCATACCAAGCTCTGGGAGCTTGTTTGAGTCCATAGAGTGATTTCTTTAATCTAAACACATGATCTAGATTTGCTAAATCCTCAAATCCAGGAGGTTGTTTGACATATACTTCTTCAGAAATAACACCATTAAGAAATGCACTTTTAACATCCATTTGATAAAGAGTGATATCATTATTAACTGCATAAGATAAAAGTAACCTGATTGCTTCCAGTCTTGCTACTGGAGCATAGGTTTCAGTGAAGTCAATTCCTTCTTGTTGACTATATCCTTGTGTAACAAGTCTTGCTTTATTTCTTGTAACTTCACCTTGCTCATTCAATTTGTTTCTGTATACCCATTTTGTTCCAATAATGTTCTTGTGCTCAGGTTTGGGTACCAGATCCCATAAATCATTTCTCTTGAATTGATTTAACTCTTCTTCCATAGCAACTATCCAAGCATCATCTGAAAGAGCTTCATTTGTTGTCTTTGGTTCAATCAAGGATACTAATCCAAACAATGATTCTTCATCTCTGAAGTTTGACCTTGTTTTTCGTGGACTATTCTTGTTTCCTAGGATAAGCTCTTCAGGATGTGATGATTTGTATTTGAATGTATTTCTTGGAATCTCTGTTGCTTCAGAGTTGTCCTCATTTGTTTGATGTTCTTGAGCAGCATCAGAAGGTGTAGCTTCTTGCACTTCAGAGTCTTCTACAGGTTCAATGTAGTTGTCATACTCTGGAGCTTCATCTTCTGATTCATCAGAACCTGACAAATCTTTAACATACTCTGACTTTTTATCATCAGGCTCCTTATCATCAAACTTTACGTGCATTGATTCTTCCACCGTATTAGTTTCAGAATTATACACTCTGTATGACTTAGAGCGTTCAGAGTATCCAATGAAGATACCCTTACAGGCTTTAGAGTCAAATTTCTTAAGATGGACTTTGTTATTCAGAATGTAACATGTACAACCAAATTGATGAAAATAAGAAATATTGGGTTTTCTTCCCTTAAAGAGTTCATATGTTGTTTTGTTCAAAATAGGTCTTATATAGATTCTATTCTGAATATAACAAGCAGTGTTAACAGCTTATGCCCAAAAGAATTTTGCTAAATTATTTTCATGCATCATGGTGCGTGCCATTTCTTGTAAAGATCTATTCTTTCTTTCTACAACTCCATTTTGTTGTGGAGTTCTAGGAGAAGAGAATTCATGGAGAATTCCATGTTCTTCACAAAATTTTTCAAAAGGTTCGTTTTCAAATTCACCACCATGATCACTTCTTACTTTTAAAATCTTGGAATCCTTTTCATTTTGAATTTAGGTACAGAAGATGCTAAACACTTCATATGTGTCATCTTTAGTTCTCAGAAATTTAACCCAAGTCCATCTACTATAATCATCTACAATGACTAATCCATATTTCTTACCATTGATTGAAGCAGTGCTAACTGGTCCAAATAAATCAATGTGTAAGAGTTCTAAGGATCTTGTAGAAGAGACAATGTTCTTGTTTTTAAAAGAACTTTTGACAATTTTTCCTTTTTAACAGGAACCACAAAGTGAGTCTGAGTGATATTTTATTTTTGGAAGGCCTCTGACAAGATTATACTTGCTAAGCTTAGAGATTAATCTCCAGTTAGCATGACCCAATCTTTTATGTCAGACCCATTTTTCATCACTCAGTGTCAAAAGACAAAGCACTTGTTGTTCCTTTAAATCAGAAAAATTGACTTTGTACACATTGCCTTTTCTATTCCCTTTAAAGACAACAGATTGATCAGAGTTTCTGATTACAGTACGTGAATCCTTATAAAACATAACATCATAATTACTATCACACAATTGACTTATGCTAAGTAAATTATGATGTACTCCATCTACTAACCAAACATCAGAAATTGACAAAGAAGAATTACCAATTGTACCTATACCAATGATCTTTCCCTTCTGGTTGCCACCAAACCCCACTGTTCCTCCCTCTTGCTGATTCAGGGTGTGGAATAAGAGCTTGTCTCCTATCATGTGACGTGAGCAGCCAGAGTCCAGATACCATGAGCTTTCTTTTCTTCTTTGGGTGCATACCTGCAGCATACACTATTTCAGATTTTGGTACCCATACTCTGATGGGTCCTTTTTGGTTAGTTTTGAGAATCTTATTCTGCTTGTTAGAATACTCAGAAGATCTGGAGTCAACAGAGCCTTTAGAAAAATATTTAGGCTTATGTTGTCTCTGAGACTTTCCTCTTGAGTGTGTCAGAGAACCAGTTACCAAGTTTGCTTTAGAAGTACTAGTGCCCCGCTTATCAACAGGCTTTGGTACTCTGACAGCTTTAACTTGAGTAGACATGGGTACTGATGTGAGGGGAACCTGGGTTTTAGAAGACTTAGGTTCAGAAGATGAGTCATCTTCTGATACCTTATCTTGTGGTTCCAAGCTCACAAGAGTACCAGACACAGTCAGAGGTTCTGATGTACCCTTAGTAAAGTTTGAATAAGATTCTGATGGTGACTTGCTCAACAAGATAGGTTTGTTTGATTTTCCCACATTAGGAAATGTAAGAGAACCAAGTCCACCATGAATTACGGAAGTTACCCTAGTTTTGTCTATGTTATGGTGAACAAACTCTTGAAGAGAGATTTCATACTCATCATAGGTTTTGTGACATGTTCTACATCCAGTCTCAAGCACTTTAATTGTTTTAAGAGATTTTTGATAGTTTGCTTGAGTCTGGGTGAGATTTTCATTGAGTAGCTTCATTTTTTGTTTACAAAAATCTAGCTCACTCAACTTTTCCATGTACTTCACCATTACATCTTTCAAAGCTTTGGTCATTTGAGTGCTAGACATTTTAGATATTACCTCATCAATATCGTCCGTGTCAGACTCTGAATCACTGTCATGGTCTGATTCACCAGTGGCCATAAGCGCTAGGTTTGCTTCCTCAGAGTCTTCATCCTCAGATAGTTCATTGATATCCTCTCATGTTGCCATCAGACTCTTCTTGGCTTTGTTCTTGATTATACTCTTTCTTCCTTTACCCTTGGAGTTGAGTTCAGGACAATCAGCCATGAAGTGTCCAGGCTTATGACAATTGAAACAATTTTTTGTGTCATCCTTCTTCTCTCTGCTGGTGTTGTTTCTTGATCCAGATCCTCTGCCTTGAAAATTTTTGCCCTTCCTTAGTGACCACTTTTGAAAATTTTTGGACAAGAGTGCAAAGAAGTCATCGTTTGATCCTTCTTCTTGATTATCTACGAAAGATTCCTCTGCTTCAGATTGTACAACTTTGGCTTTCAGAGCCTTAGATGAAACTGAAATAGATGGCAAGGCCAAAGATTTTAGTTTCTTCTGAGGCTCATCAGAAGATAGTTCAATCTCATGACTCATGAGTGAACTTATCAATTCCTCCAAGCCAAGTTTGTCCAAATCCTTAGCTTCTTGAATAGTTGTTACCTTAGGCCTCCACCTTGAAGGTAAGCTTCTCAAAATCTTTCTTACATGATCAGAAGTTGTGTAGCTTCTCTTTAGAACTTGGAGACCAGCCACTAGAATTTTGAACCTCGAATACATGGATTCAATATTCTCATCATCCTTCATTCTAAAGAGTTCATACTGTTGGATCAGAAGAGTAGCCTTTGCCTCTTGAACCTGTTTATTTCCTTCATATGTGGAACACAAGGAGTCATAGATGCTCTTGGCAGTAGATTTGTCTGTGATCTTGAGGTATTCATCATGAGTTATACATCCAATGAGAAGATCCTTGACCTTGTGATGTTTCTTGTATAGCTTCTTGTCTGTAGGAGTGAACTTCTTTCTTTCTTCAATAGATAACCTTCCCTTTTCATCAAGTCCTTGGAAGGTTACCTCTTCTTCAACTAAGTCCCAAAGCTCATCATCTAAACCAATAAGATGACTGTAGATTCTATCTTTCCACCAGGAAAAGTTAGATGCATCCCCATTGAACTTTGGTGCTTTGTTGCTTGTCTTATTATCTTCAACATCATAGTCATGAGAAACTGCTTTCATGCTACCACTTGGAGTTTCAGTCATAGTGTTTTTCAACAGGAAACTGTCTCACTGTTAGGTGATTAAAAACAGAACCGGGCTCTTGATGCCAATTGAAGGTGTGAAAAACACAAGAAGGGGGGGTTGAATTGTGTTTTGGGTGGTTTAAAAATTCTCCTAAGTTATGAAAAACTTATCAGAGTTTGCAGCGGTTTAGAATAACAAAACACAATTGAACAGAACTTTGAAGATAGAGAGAAAGAGAGAAAAGTAGAGACAGAGATTTTATACTGGTTCCCCTCACAAACCGAGAGTACGTCCAGTCCTCTTGTACTTCCAAGAGAGTTCACTATAATCACCAAAGATTACAAATGCTCAAGCAACCTTGCAAGAGACTTGCAATGCTCAAGTATACAAACAAGAGACTTCCTAATGCTCAAGCACGCAGGCAAGAAACTTCCAAAACAAATATAAGAAAACAGAGTCTGAACAATTGATATGAAGATCAATGTTCAGTTACAAATAAATACAACTTTTGATACAAGACTTAACTTAGAATCTTAATACAAAAATTCTAAGGTTCAACTAATGAATTAACAGAAGCTGAAGCTGGAGTCTTGGATTTGAATATGAGTTCAAGTTGTATTTGAAGTTCTTAATGCTCTAGGATGATTTTGACAGAATAACAGCTCTTTCAAATTGTTCAAGTGTTGTATCCTAGAACTTCAAACTTGCTCCAATTTATAGACGAAGGTGGAGCGTGTTTGATTTGAATTTGATGCGGTGAGATTGTGCCAACTGTAGATAGTACCATTTTTAACCAAATCAGGTAACCTTGTATATGATCAATCTTGGGGATAACGTTTTAGCCAAATCAGGTAATGAGTTCGTACAATAGTACTAACGTCACTATCTTGTGGATAAGATTGATTCCATCAGCTTTTGGAATGTCAGAGGATGGTGATGATTTCCAATCATTGTTGCAGAGAATGTTCTTCTGACAAAACGGCTCTCACTGCTCTTATCAGAGTCTGATACTAGCTTCTGACGAATATAACTTGCATCTTCTGATGCCTTGAAAATCTGGTCAGAGTTTGCTTTGACATATCAGAGCTTCCAATGTGCTTCTAGTAAATTTAAAGAATTAACTTGTATATCTGCACACTTGGATTAAATAATTAGTATACCCTATTGTATATTAATACCTTTGTTATCATCAAAACTTAATTGGATCATGTCAGAACCTATTTTGTTCCAATAGTTATTGTGTCTCAATGTAACTTTTTTCATGTATTTACCATTTTCCAACTTTTGTAATAATCCATGGGAGCACGCCATTCGCGAGCTACCATCTAATTAATCAAATTTGAGCCTTGCCATTTGTTTGGAACTCTCATTTATCTTTGTCATTAAAAAATATTTTTATTTTTGATGATATTTGAAACAAATTTTTCTCAAAAAAAATAATAGTTTTCACATTTTTGAAAAAAAAAATAAAAAAAAAACGACAATAAACACGTTTTCTTTAAACTTGTGAACGCAAAAAGGGAGTGTCCACAGCCATCCCAAGAACGGGTTAAGCCTCGAAGTGTGAAAATGGGTTGTTTTGCCAAGAAGAGGGCTCTTGTCTAAATTTCAAATGACAGCTTCTTATCCACAAATGGAACCTTAGGTCTATCATCTCCAGCTGAACAGATTTTTATCAATGTTGGATTTTCTCCTCAGGAAGTTTCAGCTTCCCCAGAAAAGGTTAAACCTTGTAGCCGGACTTTGCTCCATCAATGACTTTTACTCTATCTCCAGCAATATCTACATGTGGTCAAGATTTTGCCGAGTATTTGGACGTACTGCGATGTTGGTTTACCTCTAGTTTTATTCGTCCCGTCAGTTTTGACATCATACACAATGCATATACATGACATTCATGCATACATTCATGCATAACATGCATATTTACATCAATTCATGCATGATTACATTTCCTGATATTCATTAATTCATTAATCTTGGTTGTGTTTGTCCCCGAGATTAAAAGTTGGGCGTGTCATTCTTTCAAGTAGATTGTCGGCCATAAGCAGAAAGTGCATATCCTTTCTAAAACTTCCCCACTGAGTTCATCCCTCGTGGAAGAAGGTTGCTTCAGTTGTTTCCCTTTCCAAATACATGGATAGGAAGATCTCCAGTCGAGCTCATTTCTCATTGGGTATAGAGTGTTTTTTGACTATTTTTCTCCATTTCTTTCCTGGATTGAATTCAGACACCAAGCAGCAAGTGGCAATCTCTTTATTTGAGTAGCTTGCATACTACCAAAACAAACCCTTAATTTTCTCCAGTGATGTCATCCCCAGTACGTCTGGTCAAAAGACGTTATTGAAAAACTTTACAGACATTTTTCATTGTTAGAAATTTGTATTTGCAACTTAACATACCCATGTCTCTTTTGAAGCTCCCGGTAGAGTTATTGATTTCCTTAAAGGAAACTTTTCATATAACTTTGATAATTAGTAATACTCAAAATTGTCTTTGATGAACAAACAATATTTTCATATTATCTTTGATGACAGATAATATTTTGGTTTCATTATCTTCGATAACAAATAATGTCTCACCTTTTCCATATTACTTCGATCAATTGGTAATATTTGGGTTTTATTATCTTCGATAAACAGATAATTTCTCATCCTTGTGTATTACCTTGAATAACGGGTAGTTTCTCATCTTTTCCATTTTTACCTCGATAAATCGGTAATATTTGGTTTCATTATCTTTGATGAACAGATAGTGTCTCGTCGTTTCATATTACCTCGATAAACGGTAGTATTCAGTTTCTTTGTCTTGATAAACAGACAATGTTTCATCCTTTCATGATTATCTTTGATAACAGATAATATTTCAGTTTCATTATCCTTGATAAACAGATAATGTTTCGTCTTTTAAAATTACCTTGATGACCGGTAATATTCAGTTTCACTATCTTTAATAAACAGATAATGTCTCTTTCCCTTCATATTGTTTTTTATAACAAATGATGTTCAGCTTCATTATCTTTGATAAGCAGATAATATTTCATCTTTTCATATTATCTTTGATGACAGATAATATTTTAGTTCCATTATCTTTGATAACCGATAATGATTTGTGTTGTCATATTGCCTCGATAATTGGTAATATTTTGGTTTCACTATCTTTGATAAGCAGATAATGTTTCCTCTTCTCGTATTATCTTTGATGACAGATAATATTTTGGGCTCATTGTCTTTGATGACAGATAATGTCTCGTCTTTTCATATTACCTCGATAAATTAAACGGTAATATTAAGTTTCATTGTCTTGATAAACAGATGATGCTTCATCCTATCTTTGACACCAGATAATATTCTTGTCATATTACCTTGATAACATATAATATTTTAGTTTCATTATCTTTGATAAACAGATAATTTTTCGTCTTCTAAAATTACCTTGATGACTGGTAATATTCAGTTTCACTATCTTTGATAAACAGATAATGTCTCATTCCTTTCATTTTGTTCTTGATAACAAATGATGTTCAACTTCTTTATCTTCGATAAACAGATAATATTTCAGTTTCATTTGTCTTGATAAACAGATAATGTCTCATCTTTTCATATTATCTTTGATAAAACATGTAATTTTGGTCTCATTATTTTGATAAGCAAATAATGTTCCGTATTTTCATACTACTTTGATAATCAGTAATATTCAGTTTCATTGTCTTTAATAAATGGACAATGTCTCACCCTTTCATATTATCTCTGATAACAAATGATATTTTGGTTTCACTATCATTGATAAACGTGATAATGTTTCATCTTTTCATGTTACTTTGATAATCAGTAATATTCAGTTTCATCGTCTTTGATAAACGGATAGTGTCTCGCCCTTTCATATTATCTTTGATAACAAATAATATTTTGGTTTCCTTATCTTCGATAACAGATAATGTATCACCTTTTTATATTACTTTGATAATCAGTAATATTCAGTTTCGTCATCTTCAATAAACAGATAATGTTTCGTCTTTTCATATTACCTTGATAAACAGGTTATTTTGGTCTCATTATCTTGATAAGGAGATAATGTGTCATATTTTCATCTTGATAAACAGACTATGCGTCATCTTTTCATAATACCTTGATAAACAGGTTATTTTGGTCTCATTGTCGTGATAAGAAGATAATGTCCCGTCTTTTCATGTTACCTTGATAGGCAGGTATTTTTGGTCTCATTGTCTTGATAAGCAGATAATGTGTAATCTCTTCACCAGTGAAACTATATTGCTTCCCCAGTGGAGTTGGATTCTTGTCCTCTCCCTTTCAATGTTTTTCTCCCTCAGTCGGGTTACTTGCGTATTTCCTTTGTGAACGTCCATGTTTCCCTAGTAATAAAATTTGTCTCTTGTGATTCCACTTGCCCACAAGATTCTCTTGCATTTGCATTATAAGCATTCTCGACATCTTAGGTCCAAAATAAGGTATTCTGTATTTAAGTCCCTTCATCCTGTCCAGACGAAGATGTCATCTTCATCTTTACGGATGAAGAAACTTAAATAGGGGCATCTGTCATACCCCAATTTTTGACCTAAGATCTCGTCTTATATTCGTTTATCATACATTTTTTGTCCGGAATATTTTATACTCTTTCAAATAAAATTTCGGCAGAGAGGTATTTTAAAATACCTCGTTTTGTGTCCTTTATTATTATTATTATTATTATTATTATTATTACTACCATTTAATTTATTATCATTATTATAGTTATTTTTATTATTATTATTATTATTAAGAAAAACTATATAAAACAAAAATAAAAGGGGTCAGCGTAACCTCTCCTTTTTCTTTTTTTGTTTTTTTTAAAACTTATTATTATTATTATTATTATATTATTATCATTTTTATAATTATTTCATTAAAACAAAAAAATAATAAAAAAAAGGAAGGAAAAAGGAATAGAAACAGGCACAATAATAGTGCACACGCAGGCTCCCTTTTCTGTTTCATTTTCATTTTTTTTGCAAACAGTGCACGCTACGCTCCCCTTTTCTGTTTCTTTTTTTGAATTTTTTGCAAACAGTGCACACGGAACAGTTCATTCGATTCCCCGATCTCTCTATAAATAGAGAAGCAAAATCGGTGGAAAAGGGGGGGAAGAAAAAAACCAAAAAAATCACAAACAATCATCCACATCCAAACCGAAAAATTTCATCAGTGTAGAAACAACAAAAACCAGTAACAACTTCCATCCTCATCTCCATTCACGGTCACCACCAATCACCACAAATTCACCATCTAAAATTTCAAACAAACCATAACCAAAAATAAAAACCAACACAATAATTTCCATCTCAAAGCCATAATCAAACGAAACTCCAACCCTCACATCACAGAATCATCAAAAACCCAAAATCATCAAGTCCACAAATCCGAACCGTTAACAACAACAACCATCATCCTCCAACAAAAAAAAATCACAATCAAACTCACAAATACAAACAACACACACACACGAGCAGAACAAGAAAGAGAAGAGATTTTTTTCTTTCAAAGTTTATCTCCGATCCGGCGATATTGGTAAGGTTTTCAAAAATTTAGAGTCTGGATTTGTATTCAGTAGGGTCTAAAAAGGGGTTTTGAGTGAAAAAAATTTGGTTTTGGGAGTTATTTTCCAACAAACGTCGCCGGAGAAGACGGTGGCGACCAAACCCTAGCAGAGAGAGATGAGAGATCAGAGAGAGGGAAGTGGAGAAGAGAGAGAAGTTTGTGTTAAAAATGAAAAAATTCTGTTTAGAAACAAATATATATTTCCTCTGTTTCTCCGCGCGCCCGCCAAACTTTTTCCGTGCGCCCCCCGCTCTGGTTTGATTTATATCTTATTGATGCTCGGAATATTTCAGACGCGTGCATCCAGCTCAGCCGTGGATGCAACATGTCACGGGTTCGACCCCCTGGTAGGATTTTTCTCACCATTTTTCCTTTTTTTTTTGCCGTTTCTGTTGTGTTTTGGGCCTTAAGCCCAGCTGCTGCTATTAGCACCCCCTGGGCTTGCTCTCTACACCCCGCTATTTAATTTATTTTTATCTATTAATTATTTATTTGTTCTATTTTTAATGTCATTTAATTTTATTTATGTTCACATTATTTTTATGTTATATTCTATGTTTAACTAACATCAAAATACCAAAAACATGCAATGTTTGTTTGTTTTTATTCATTTCTTATACATCAAAAATTAAAAAAAATAAATTTATCTTTGTTTAAATCCAAGGGAAAGGGTGATCGTTTATTTAACCTCGTGTTATTGTTACCCCGCTTATTTACTTGTTCGTCATTTTCCTCAAAATCAAAAACATTCAAATACTCAAAAAAATCAATTTTCAAAAAGAAATCCTTTTTTCTAATAAACCTCGATTTTCGTCGAGAGACTTTTCAAACTTTTTTTCAATAAATGCTTTAACACATTTAAGAATATTTAAATATTTTCAAAAGACTAAAAAACACAAAAAAAAATAATTCAAACCTTTTTTGTCATTTGGCTTTTGACTTTAAAACTTTTTTTCAAAGAGTTTAGACATGAGTCATTTATGGTCGAGAATTCTAATTTCCCCATCACAATTAGACAAGAGAAAGTGTTAGTCTTTTTCACTTAGGAGAGTTAGTGGCATACTCGTCGATGATTTCCGAGTGAGAGCCCTTCCCTATCGTGAAGCAAAGATCCACTTTTAGCATGTTTGTGGCGGATTAAAAGGAGTTTAAAACTTAAGATGACGACTCGTCTTTCCTCCTAAAATCAATCAAACAAACCACTTTATAATTTTTACCCCGAACTACGGGATTTTGATCCTTAACGGGTACGTAGTGCAAATGGCCTTGGGTCTTCCCAAATCAAAATTAATAAAAAATATATTTTCTTTTCTCATCATCCCAATCATTTACAAGCAAAAAATTTACAAGTAAACTATTTTTAGCACAAAAACACATATATTACAAGAGGTTCCTGTAGAGTACTACAGATAATTAGGGTGCTAATACCTTCCCTTTGTATAACTAATCCCCGTACCTTTGATCTCTGAAAACTGCATCATTTAATTGTTTCATCGCATCAATAAAATTTTGCATGTTACTTTATGGGTTTATTCGATCTTTTCCCCATCCCTTGGAAAAATTAAAGTTCGGTGGTGAATTATTATTTTGAGAACCAAAGCTAACCCATAGCTATTGGCGTCCGAAAATTACCGCGACAGAAACCTTGAAAGGTTAGGATTCCCTCTTGAGAAAGAACTTGCAACTGATCTCATTCTGCAATCGTTGCCGGATAGTTTCAATCAGTTTATCCTAAACTTCAATATGAATGATTTGGATAAGACTCTTCCTGAATTGCTAAGCATGTTGAGAACTTCCGAGCAAAATCTAAAGACTAAAGGGAAATCCATTCTAATGGTTAGTAATGGAAATAAGCATCACAAGAAGCCCAATAAGCAAGGTGGTAAGTGGAAAGGCAAGGGAGTTGCCAAACCAAAACAAACTGCCCCTGCTTTAAAACCTAATGGAGGCATAGCAAAATAAGGCAATTGTTTCTATTGTGGTAAGACCGAACATTGGAAGAGGAATTGCCCAAAGTACCTGGAAGATAAGAAGAAAGGAGTAGCTCTACAACTTCAGGTATTTTTGTTATAGAAATTAATTTATCTACTTCTACATCATGGGTATTAGATACTGGATGTGGTTCTTACATTTGTACCAATGTGCAGGATCTAAAAGAGAGTAGAGAATTGGCAAAAGGTGAAGTGGACCTACGAGTTGGCAATGGAGCAAGCGTTGTTGCTTTAGCTGTAGGGACTTATGATTTAGCTTTACCTAGTGGTTTAATAATTCATTTAAAGAACTGCTATTATGTACCTGCCATTAGCAGGAATATTATTACGGTTTCTTGTTTGGACAAGTTTGGTTTTTCATTTATAATAAAGAACAATTGTTGCTCTATTTATTTAAATGATATATTCTATGTTAGTGCTCAAATGTATAATGGACTATATGTCCTTGATCTTGAAACACCGGTCTATAACATTAATACTAAAAGGATGAAACCTAATGAGTTGAATCCAAGTTACCTTTGGCATTGTCGTTTAGGCCATATAAATGAGAGACGCATCTCCAAACTCCACAAAGATGGACTTTTGGATTCTTTTGATTATGAATCATATGATACATGTAGATCTTGTTTAATTGGAAAGATGACAAAAACCCCATTCACAGGAAAAGGTGAAAGGGCTAATGATCTTTTGGCACTCATACATACTGATGTGTGTGGACCATTGAACATACCTGCTAGAGGTGGTTTTTCATACTTCATAACATTTACCGATGATTTTAGTAGATATGGATATGTGTATCTAATGAAAGACAAATCCGAATCCTTTGAAAAGTTCAAAGAATTTAAGAATGAAGTGCAAAACCAATTAGGTAAGAATATTAAAACTCTTCGATCAGATCGAGGTGGTGAATATTTAAGCCTAGAATTTAATGACCATCTTAAAGAATGTGGTATAGTATCACAACTAACTCCTCCCGGAACACCACAATGGAATGGTGTATCTGAGAGAAGAAATCGAACCTTGTTAGACATGGTGCGATCCATGATGAGTCATGCGGATCTTCCAAACTCCTTTTGGGGACATGCCCTATTAACAGCAGCTTATACACTTAACCACGTTCCATCCAAAAAGGTTGAAAAGACACCATATGAGATATGGAGTGGAAAGAAACCACATCTTTCTTTCATGAAGGTTTGGGGTTGTGAAGTCTATGTAAAGCGACAAATTACAACTAAACTTGAACCCAAATCTGACAAATGCCTATTTGTAGGATATCCTAAAGAAACAAGAAGATACTATTTTTATAATCATTCCGAGGATATCCTAAAGAAAAAGAATTTATTTCCAAAGGAATCAGTGGGAGAAATGTGGAACTTGAAGAAACTCAAGAACCACCAAATATTGGGCAAACTATGGAGGAACATGAGCAGCAACCACAAGATGTTGTGGATGAACAACCTGCTCAAGTAGAACAAGTCCAGCGTAGGTCAACCAGGATATGTCACGAACCTGAAAGATATGGGTTTCTCATAACTGAACAAGGTGACGTATTACTCATGGATCAAGATGAGCCTGTAACCTACCAAGAGGCCATAACTGGTCCTGTATCTGAGAATTAGCTAGAAGCCATGAAATCTGAAATGGGTTCCATGAACACAAACCAAGTTTGGAACTTGGTAGAGCCTCTTGTAGGAATTCGTCCTATAGGATGCAAGTGGGTCTTCAAAAAGAAGACTGACATGGATGGTAAAGTACATACCTACAAAGCAAGACTGGTTGCTAAAGGATATAAACAAATGCATGGCGTTGACTATGATGAAACCTTTTCACAGTTGCAATGCTTAAATCTGTTCGGATTTTACTTGCTATCGCTGCATATCACGATTATGAAATATGGCAAATGAATGTCAAAACTGCTTTCCTTAATGGAAATCTCCTTGAGGATGTGTACATGACAGAACCTGAAGGATTTGACATACCAAATGAAGCTCATAAGATATGCAAGTTACATCGATCAATCTATGGATTGAAGCAAGCTTCCAGAAGCTGGAATCTTCGTTTTGATGAAACTGTAACAAAATATGGATTCGTTAAAAATGAAGATGAACCTTGTGTCTACAAGAAGGTTAGTGGGAGCATGATCGTTTTCCTAGTGTTATATGTAGATGACATATTACTAATAGGAAACGATGTCCCTACCTTACAACAAGTAAAGACTTGGTTAGGGAAATGCTTTTCCATGAAAGATCTTGGTGAAGCAGCCTATATACTAG
Organism: Trifolium repens; assembly: GCA_030408175.1. Taxonomy (NCBI): domain Eukaryota; kingdom Viridiplantae; phylum Streptophyta; class Magnoliopsida; order Fabales; family Fabaceae; genus Trifolium; species Trifolium repens. The sequence goes on along the minus strand of CP125842.1, from coordinate 38,133,542 downwards.
GATTAAGAATCTATAGAGATAGATCACGAAAACTGCTTGGCCTAAGTCAGAGTACATATATAGAGAAAGTGTTAAGACGTTTTAGCATGCATGATTCCAAGAAGGGATTCATACCAATGCAACATGGAATATGTCTTTCGAAGACACAATCCCCTTCATCTAAAGAAGAAAGGGAACGCATGAATGAGATTCCGTATGCATCATCAATCAGATCTATTATGTATGCCATGTTATGTACTCGACCAGATGTCTCGTATGCTTTAAGCACAACGAGTAGGTACCAATCTGATCCCAGTGAAGCTCATTGGATAGCTGTCAAGAATATCCTTAAGTACTTGAGAAGAACTAAGGAAACATTCTTGGTATATGGAGGTGAGGAAGAACTTGCGGTTGTAGGGTACACCGATGCTAGTTTCCAAACCGACAAGGATGATTTTAGATCGCAATCTGGTTTTATGTTTTGCCTAAATGGTGGCGCTTTAAGCTGGAAGAGTTCAAAGCAAGAGAGAGTTGTTGATTCTACAACCCAAAGCTGAGTATATTGCCGCCTCAAGTGCTGCAAAGGAAGCTGTTTGGATCAAGAAGTTCATAACTGAACTTGAAGTAGTCCCTAGCATTGTTGATCCCATTAGTCTGTATTGTGATAAAAATGGTGCAATTGCACAAGCTAAGGAACCTAGATCTCACCAACGATCCAAACACATACTTAGGCGATTTCATCTTATTCGAGAGATAATAGATAGAGGAGATGTGAAAATATGCAAAGTACCTACAGTGCAATTGCTGACCCGCTAACAAAGCCTCTTGCGGAGTTGAAGCATGATGGGCATACTAGGTCTATGGGTATTAAAGTAATGCCAGATTGGCTCTAGTGCTAGTGGGAGATTGTTGGTGTAAGCCCTAGAGGCAAATGACTTTAGTACTTGTATCAAATTAATTATTAATAATATATTGTTTCTTTTATTAATAATCAAAGGCACTTTCTTTATTATGTTTGTAACGTTCAAAATAATGAAGTCCCTAGAATAGAAAGTCCGTTTAATATTAAGTGTGACTTAATCATGAGATTACATTAAACATAAAGACGCTATTCTTAAAGTATCCACAGTCAAGCTTTAAGGTGAAAATGGATAACCTTAAAGCATAAAGACTATTATGAAGATAGACTGATGATCGCATCTCATGGATCATGGGATAAGGAGTTATCAAGTCTTGACATAGGTATAAGAAATATTAGGAGTAATATTTATACCGGATTGACCCGCTATGAGAGTACTACATGCAAAGTTATGCGAAGTGTCATAAGTTACTCTCATGGTGATAATGGTGTAAACCGCCCTTAGACCTGAAACCACTTTGTACCCTAGATGTGGAGTCAAGTACTTTGTTTCTGATCTAACGTTGTCCGTAACAGGATAACTATAAAGGCAGTTGATGGGTACTTCACAAAGCATACTGAGGGACAGTAGTGACCTAGATGGAATTTGCAATCCTGCATAACAGGATAAATGTCATGGGCCCAATATTGAACTGGACAAAGATGACACCAAGTAAGCTTTGTGTTCAATATAGACATAAAGGGCAAAGGGGTAATTATACACGCATATATTATCACTAAAGGTTATGTTTTGATCACATGTTAATTTCTCATAACTTGGGTAGCAATGATGTGTTGCTAGATACTGCTCATTGTTTATTATATTAAATAAAGGATTTAATGTAATTGCCAACGTTATGGAAACCTACAAGGGTCGCACACATAAGGACAGTCTAATATTGAGATAATTAAAGGAACACCGTAAGGTACGGTGTATGTGCAATGTGATAAGGGTATCACGATAATATAAACGAGCAAGAACACCATAGGTTATGGTGGAAGGGCGCGCACATGAGTACTACCACTCATGGGGGGCGCGCGCCCTAGCCTTTGTCTCTTGTTGGGCTTTGCCGAATAAGAGATGTCTTGGTGCACAAGACAAGAGTTGTCTTGATGCATAAGACAACAAATATCTATAAATAGAGACCTCCTGTCATAGCTCAAAACACACCAAAAAGCAAAAGAAAATTTTAGAGTTGAGAATCCTAAAATAATCCTCTCTCTCGATATTCTTGCATAGCCTTCAAACATAAAGGGCTAGCACTCTATTGAAGGTGACTGTTCGTGTGGACTAGTTAGAGGCATCGGTGATCTTCATCAACGCTCGTGATCATCTTGTTCGTGATTCAAAGGTTCTTCCCTTCAAGAGGTAAAAACCCTAAAACACATATCATGCTCATTCGTAAGGATCAAACTAAGGAAATTTTTTGAATTCCGCTGCTTAAAATAACTCTATTTTCCTTCAATGGTATCAGAGCCACTTACGAATCCATGATTTGATGTTTGTTTATTTCATGTACTTTGTTTTAATTCGAGTAATTAAAATTTGGCATCTATTTGTGTATGATTTGGATGATTGACATTGAAACGGCTTCGGAATCCGACTTTTGTATGGTGAAGCAGCGATAAGTTAATCATCCTAAGTTTACACAAACAAGAATGATCAAGACTTATATGTGATATAAGTAATCATGATGCAAAGCGGTGTATGTGATGCATCGTTCATAATTTCGTTCATTAAAACATGTTATGAAAGTTATACGATATTGAAGCGATTCATGTTCATTTGCTTTGGAATCCGACATTAGTATGGTGAAGCAATGACATGTTAATCAATCATATTGAATTTCGGTCATGATAAGTTTTGACGGCATGAAATTATTGCAATAGGATTCGCGACAACACAAGGGTTGTGCTGTCAAAAGGGCTGGCTGCGTGCCTGCGCTATGGCGCCGGGTATGCTGCGCTATGGCGCGAGGCAGGCTGCGCTATGGCGCGGCTGGCATCGTTGAATTTTGATTGTTCGCCAAAATTTTAATTTTAATTAATCTACAGGACTTAAACTGATAATAATAATAATAATAAAATATATGTTTATTGTTATGATTTTGTGATGATCGGTTATGGCCTTAGTTTACTCTTTTTGTTTTAATTTGGGAATTTAAATACGGCCTGCGTGTCGTGCCTCTCTCTGAATTTCTTGATGTAACTTATTTTCTCATCTTACTCCCTCGTATGTAAAACGAGTATTCTTTGATGTAACATTATAATAGAATTACAAGAGGAACAAAGAAGGACAGCCATGAAGATGATGCTTGGAGAAGTAGATCATCGTTAGGCTAGTTTAGGGTTCTCTCATTGGCTTGAGAGTACACTTGCGTTAGGAGGCCATAATCATATCATTCTATATTATTGTATGTATGTATATTGATGCATGTGAGAGCGTTTAATATGTTAAACAAGCCGGTGAGATCAAATTAATTAAATATCCCTCAAGAGACACATAAGAGATTAATAAAGAAACTGTAGGTTCTCCCACCGTGGAGTGTATTCTCTTTAATAATAAAATATGTGAATATTAAGTTTACGCTTTCCAAGCTTCAGAACTCATCAAGACTAGTATCGAACTATGTAGGTTCGCCCACCGCGAAGTGCATACTCTATATTGGTAAGGTGCGATGGGATAATTGTAATATCCAACTTCTAAAGTAAGGGTCAAACTTAACTTAACAAATATAATGAGATTATATGAGTTGAAGAAGCAATGGTTGGGAATAATTCATAAGATGAATTAGAATAAGGAGTTATTCACCCAATTGATATATTCAAGAATTGTATGAGATACAATTGGAAGGAGTTCCTACCTAAATAACTAAGTCTTGTGTAATCCGCCCACCGCGGACTTAAGACAAAGTGAAATATGGATCTTGAACCACTAGAAAATCTTCCAACGGGATTTTCCGAATCAAATTATCAGGGTCATTTGTTTTGAGTAAAATAGTGGGAGCATATTTATTTAAAGACCTAATTAAATAAAATGATACTTATATTTTCACTTCTTTATGTAGATAACCATGTCATCAAACACATCAAACAACATTTTGCGATCAATCCTTGACAAAGAGAAATTGAATGGTTCAACTTTTCTTGATTGGCACCGTAATCTGAGGATTGTCCTCAAGCATGATAATAAGCTGTATGCCTTAGAGGAACTTGTTCCTGAGGAGGAGCCTGCTAATAATGCTCCTAGGGCTGAAAAGGACGCTTACAAGAAGCATGTTGAAGATGCTAATGAGGCTGCTTGCCTCATGTTGGCTACCATGAATTCTGAGCTATAAAAGCAACATGAAAAGATGAATGCCGTTGAAATGATCGAACACTTGAAAACTCTATATGCGGAGCAAGCCCGTCATGAGAGGTTCGAAGTTTCAAAATCCCTTTTTCAATGCAAGTTAAGTGAGGGATCTCCGGTAGGTCCTCATGTGCTCAAGATGATTGGGTATGTGGGAAACCTTGAAAGGTTAGGATTCCCTCTTGAGAAAGAACTTGCAACTGATCTCATTCTGCAATCGTTGCCGTATAGTTTCAGTCAGTTTATCCTAAACTTCAATATGAATGATTTGGATTAGACTCTTCCTGAATTGCTAAGCATGTTGAGAACTGCCGAGCAAAATCTGAAGACTAAAGGGAAATCCATTCTAATGGTTAGTAATGGAAATAAGCATCACAAGAAGCCCAATAAGCAAGGTGGTAAGTGGAAAGGCAAGGGAGTTGCCAAACCAAAACAAACTGCCCCTGCTTTAAAACCTAATGGAGGCATAGCAAAAGAAGGCTGTTAGTGTTTTCAACCTGCAAGGTTGTGTTTATTTTAGGGTTGGCTTCATTTGTTAAAATAAGCCTTTGGTCCAGATGTGGTGATTGATGTGCACACATGTGGTACCTGAACTGAATACCCTATAAATGCGCTTTCAAATATTTGCGTGTGATCTTTGAAACAGATTTATTTTGAAACAAACATATCCACGCTAGCTTGCGCGTCAAGGAACGAGCTGAAAGATTGAAAAAGATTCAGAAAAGATTTAAAAGCTGGTTTGTTTCTAGAAGATTCAAAAAGATTCAAAAAGATTTAAAACAAAACATATCTTTTATTAAAAGATTAAGTTTGTTTTTTGAAGAATACAACAAACAGCTACCAGATCTCGTTCTATATAAAGGAGTGCTGAAGACATGTTTTACTCACTGAAATCAATATTCATAAATCTAGTCTTTAGGATTTCAAGTCTTTGTCCCTAGGATTTCTTGTTTCATTTGAAACTTGAATTAGGGTTGTATTTAGCTCTTAAGCTTTTAAGCACAGAGCTGTTCCTTTCTTGGTTCTAGTTTGAAACAAGATTTGGACTTTGAATCACTCAAAGCTTTGAAGCACGAGTTGGTTCTTTAGTTTAGGAGTGCGTCTCCATCATTGAGTTTGTAAAAATCCTTGTGGTTGAGCAAGGTTCTTGTGGGAACACGATTGTAAAATTCCTTGTGGTTGAGCAAGGTCCATGCGGGGAGCAAGGTAGGATAGGTTGGGAAGTGACTGGGGGAAGTCATATCTTGTGGAGGAGCAAGGTAGAGTTACACAAGGTAGTATCTAAGCGAGAGGTTGTAAACGGGGAGTTTAAGCTTTGAATTAAAGCTATCATAGTGGATTCATTCCTGGATTGATATCCCCTAGACGTAAGTGAGTTGCACTGAACTGGGTTAACAAACTCATTGTGTTCTTTATCTTCTGCACTTTATTTTCCATGTTCATCAAGTTATCGTATGTTTATGATGTTGGCACATTAGGCAACACATCGTATACCTAAACCCTAACGTGCACCACATCACGCTGCACATCTGTAACTTGCTACCGGAATTTCAATTGGCATCAGAGCAGGCACCCTGTTCTGCTTTAGGGTGAGCTCCAGGGAAGATACTTTTCGGAACCATGGACAAGGACGGCACCTTGGTCATAAACCACCTCTTCTGGATGGCACAAACTATGATTATTGGAAATCACGCATGACTGCTTTCTTAAAATCCATTGATAGTAGAACTTTGAAAGCAGTTCTAAGAGGTTGGGAACATCCCAAAGTCAAGGATGCTAATGGAGCTGATACAGAAGAACTCAAACCAGAAGAAGACTGGACTCCAGCAGAAGACACACTAGCTCTTGGCAACAATAAAGCTTTAAATGCATTATTCAATGGAGTTGACAAAAACATGCTCAGACTCATCAAACAATGTACTGTTGCCAAATATGCTTGGGAGATACTCAAGACAACTCATGAAGGGACCTCCACGGTGAAAAGCTCAAGACTTCAACTTCTATACACAAAATTTGAGAATCTCAGAATGAAAGAGGAAGAGACTATTTATGACTTTCACATGAATATTCTTGACCTAGCAAATTCCTTTGATTCCTTGGGAGAAAGGTTATCTGATGAGAAGATGGTAAGGAAAATCCTCAGATCCTTACCAAAGAGGTTTGACATGAAGGTCACAGCTATTGAAGAGTCTCAGGACATTGCTAGTATGAAAGTAGAAGAAGTGGTAGGTTCTCTCCAAACCTTTGAGATGAACTTTAGCAATAAACCTGAGAAGAAAGAGAAAAGCATAGTCCTCTCTTCTAACACTGATAATAAGGAAGCTGATGAAGAAGACCTCTGTAAGACCCAAGATTTCCACTGTACAGTTTTTCTAAGGAACTTTAGTGTCGGCTAAGTTTTTAGGGTTTTTGGTGGAGCGGTCTTGTGAGTATCGTCGCATTAATGGAATTTTTGCTGAAATGGAGCCTGTTTTGTGCTCGTGCGCTGGAAAGGCACAGACTTTTGGGTCGTAGTCTTCTTTTGAGTATAAGAAGGTTTATGTGTAGTCAGAATAACGAGTTTTGGATTATTCTCGCTTTTGGAAAAAACTAGTAGGAATTTTACCCGCTGATGTTAAATTTTACGGTTTCTGTTTTCCGTCGAATTTTAATTGGAGACTTTATATATCGGCGTGAGTTGGAATCTAGTTTCAGAATATTTTTGGGAGCTAAGGAAATAAATTTCAGTCGGAGAATAAAGTTTAGCGATAATATTTGGAAACGGTTTACGACGGACGTTTATTTGATAGATTTCATGTTTTTGAGATTTCCGTCCGTTAGCGAGGTGCGACTCGCCGAGAGCGAACGCGAGAGCTGAGTAGCGTAAAATTGGATATTTGTTCAAAAAGCAATCATGAGTTTGTTTTGATCCAAAGGCTAGGGTTTAGTCTTGCAAGTTTTGCTTTGATCCAAAGGCCTAGATTGCTCAAGATTGGATTAAATAGTAAGGAGGTTTAGTTTGAGGACTTAGAAGCAAAAAAATCACAAAAACTACTCCCTCCCCTCTCAATCTCTCGGCCGAACTTTTCCACCCTTCACTCATCCATTTCAAAATTTCATTTTCTCATTTTCTCAAGCTTGGATCATTTGCTTGTTAAGGAATCATCATCTTCTCAAGGTAACTAACCCTTCTCTTCCTTAATTCTCCATGAAATCCTCTTAGATTTTGAGTTTTATGATTATGTTCTTGAGAGAAAAATTTTAGAAGTTAGTTTTAATTAGTTTTGGTTCCATAGAAGTGTTTTTGAGAGTTTATTAGTACACTTGAGTGAAGCATGAGAAGTTTCCCATGGTTGGTTTATGTTTTCACAAATTTTTTTAGTTAGGGTTTTTAAGAAATTTTTTGAAAAGATCATAAACTTAGATTTTGTTTTTGATTTGATTTTTGATGTTAGTTTTAAGCTTTGTGGCAAAATGGATGTTTGAATATAAACTTTGTTTTGAAAAATAAGAAAAAAATTTATCTTGGTGTTCTTGAGCGATTCGATGAACATTTTTAGGAAATTTCGTTTCGATTCTCAAAGTAGTCAATTGAGCAATGGGATTGCCTTTGCAAACTAATAGATGATTACTAGGGTTGTGTAATGGAAAAATTTTAGGTGTTGGCCTTGTTTTGTTGGTTTGGCCGTGGCACCCCTCTTGCTAGGGAGGAAGAGTTTTCAAATTTTGTTAAGTCATTTTAGGAGGACTTAATCATGGTTTTAAAGAAATGATTGTGATATGGTTTGTTGGAGAAGAAAATGTGTTGTTTTTGTCTTAAGGAAAATCCATCCAAAATTGTCAAAAAGTGTAGTTTGATTTAAAATGATTTGGATTGTTCGGATAAATGATTTTAGGGTATTATAGGATATTACCATGCCTTTGGAAGCGGAAAATTTTGAATGTTGGTGCCATTTTCATTTTCTTGGCCGTGGCCTATGTGTAGTAAGGGACCATGAGCTTTCAAAATTTTCTAAGTCCACAATGGTAAGAAAATGATCATGACATTGGTGTGTGATCATAGGCTTTAAAAGAATGAGTATAGAGTTTTTACTTGGTAAGAAAAACTTGAAACTTGCGACGCAAGAAAACTCTGTTTTTGTTGATTTATTTTTGAAGAGTTTTTGGTTTGTTTTCAAATGTTTTTGTAGTGTGAAAATGGGTTCCTTGAGGTTGAAAACAATAGTGGTCCTTGGTATGCTTTGAAAACAAAATGAATTTCTTGTAGCGAAAAATAATGTCTTTAACTTCGTGAATTTTTATTGGATTGGGAAGAACTTTGAATCGCTAGGTGAGAGAGTTAGAAAGTACCTAAGACCCCCCTAGACTTTTGAGAGCAAGTTTCGTTTCGATAGGATAAACGAGGAGTATTTTATTGATGTTACGCTACATATATTTTAGGTAGCGTGAATTGTAGAATTTCGCGGAATAGAGTAACGGAAGCTTGCCGAGGTAAGGGCATCACTTTATTTCTGTCTTTTCACTGAGTTACAACATGTTTGGTTATTTTCGGTGATGTGTGTTGGTGTGCTTGGCATGTATGTGTTATGTATTCTCGTGATGAGAAAGTGTTTAAAATACTTACGCTGTTTACATATGATTATGAGAATGTATGTATGAACAGGTTGTTGGAATACATATGGTGGGAAATGTATGTATGTCGTTGTGTTTGATTTACATATATCTGTGTGATATGTAATTGTTGCATGAGCATGGATGGAACGTGTATGTCAGTTGGGACTACACGGGTGGATGTGTTTGTGTGACTCCGCCGGGGCTGTGTCTGTGTGACTGCCCTATGTGTATGCGTTTCTTAGTTGGCGATAGCATCTGTGTGGCTATGTTCGCCTGGTGTTAGCATCTGTGTGGCTACACTTTTGAGGGGGTGACAGCATCTGTGTGGCTGACAGCATCTGTGTGGCTGGTAGCATCTGTGTGGCTATTTTCACCCGGTGATAGCGTCTGTGTGGCATCACCTGATCCTTGTGGCTTTTCTTTTGAGGGGGTGACAGCATCTGTGTGGCTGACAGCATCTGTGTGGCTGGTAGCATCTGTGTGGCTATTTTCACCCGGTGATAGCGTCTGTGTGGCATCACCTGCCCTCGTGGCTTTAGTGGGTTGGACCTACGATTCCGGAATTCATGCATGTGGCGAACCAGTGATTGGTTGTCACGCTCATTGTAGAAGTCTGCATTAGGCTTTGTGTGCATTATTTATATAAGCCGTTGGTGGAAATTACTTTGTGTTTAAAGAGCTTTCTCTGTTGGTATTTGTGCAAATTTGTTATGTGTACATCTTTCGCACCGGATATATATATATATACTTTTATTTTGTGGTGACCCTTTCTTTCATTTGCGGGCTCGTCCCACCCAGATGATGGGTTAGGTCGTGGTGTCGACGGTGGCTGTTCCAGGCCCCATTGAGATGTTGGAGCTTTGGCTTAGTTAAACTCTGTGCCGGTGTGGTTGTACATCGTGCCTTTTGTTTAGGCATAGGTTTCTAGCTTGGTCTGTTTGGGGTTGTAGTGCTTGGAGTACTTTGAAATACTTTGACTTGGATTGTAATTATTCAGGAACACACTTTGCTTGTCGAAGCACCTTATGGTAATAAGTTCTTTTGTATGTTTAATGCCGGCTCTCACAGTTTGTATGCGCGCTCTGTTTTGTTTTTAAAAAAAAAAATAAAAAAAAATAATGCCCCTTTTTAGTCTTTGAAAATCGGGGTGTAACAACCTCTCAGATGATATAGCTCTTCTAGGAAAACAATTTAAAAGAATCTTGAAGAATGTGGGAAGAAAACCAAAGAGCAATGTGGAGCACATCCAGTTTGACATCAGGAAACAAGGAAATACTTCAGCAAAAACCAAAACTGATGACAAACCAATTCAAGACAGAGACATTCAATGTCGTGAATGTGAAGGCTATGGTCACTATAGATCTGAATGTCCTACCTACTTGAAGAGACAGAAGGAGGGACTATCTGTGAGTTGGTGTGATGAAGATGACTCTGTGAGTGAGTTAGCAAGTAATTCTTCCAATCAAGTGAATGCCATGACTGGTGTGTGTCTCTCTGACAATGAGTCATGTGATGATGATCTCACTTATGAGGAACTAGCCTCAGCATACAGAAAGCTATGCATCAGAAGTGAAGAGGTATGCAGAAAAAATACACAACTTGGGACTATCATCAATCAACTCAAGTCAAAAAAATCAACAGCTGAAGAACAAAGGGCTATCATTGAACAACTCAAGATGAAGGAACAGAAGCTACAGGCAAAAGTAACCAGCCTTGAAGATGAAGTCAAGCTAGTAACTTCTAATTTGGAGATCATGACCAAATCTGTTAGAATGCTTGGTACGGGAACAAAGAAGCTCAATGAGATTCTCAGCATCAGAAATCATGCTAATGATCCAACTGGAGTAGGGTATGGGGTAACGTATAATAATGAAACCCTAGAATCAACCTTTGTTCCTGCTCGAAACAGATCTGACTTCAAGATGTTGCCACATCCTGCACCACATCAGAAACCTGTGAACAAAAGAAAGCCCACTTCCTTGAAATGTCACTATTGTGGTAAGAATGGCCATATCAAATCCTTCTGCTATAAGCTTTATGGTTATCCAAGGAAGAAGCCTCAACCTAGATCATATTATAGAATGACCAGAAACAGAAAAGAATGGAAGCCAAAAGTCAAATTAGCTTCTCATATAGTTCACACATCCTTCAGAACCTCATCTAAAGAAGATTGGTACTTTGATAGTGGGTGTTCTAGACACATGACAGGTGAAGAAAGGTTTTTGGAACACATCAAGTCATATACTTCAAGATATGTGACCTTTGGTGATGGTGTAAAAGGAAAAATCATGGGAGTTGGGAAACTAATCAGCAACAGTTTGCCCAAACTTGACAATGTCCTGTTTGTCAAATGACTAAAGGCTAATCTGATCAGCATCAGCCAACTATCTGATCAAGGGCTTAAGGTTGACTTCACAGAGAATGAGTGTCTAATCACTAATGGCAAAGGTGAAGTATTAATGAAGGGAACCAGATCAGAAGACAACTGTTACTTATAGGTTCCTCAAGAGACCACTAAGCCTACCACATGGCCTGTCAGTCAAGTAGATGAAGCAAAGCTATCTCCACCAAAGCTCATTATTAAAGAGGAAGATATATATGATGAAGGACAGATTGACAAGCAAATCCAGAAGATTCATCCAATCCTTCAACAGCAAGTAACATCCAAAGATTATGATGTGGAACCTCATGTGGTTACATCAGTCTCTAATCCTGAAGACTCAAGGATGATAGACTATGTTTTAGATGGCAATAAAGACAATTGGAAGAGTACCTCAGGTGTATGTTTCTCTCCACACAACAACCTAATATCAGGGTTTAATGAGAAACAAAGTTTTGCAGCTCTCTCCACAGCTAAAACTGAGTATGGTACAGATGAAGGCAATTACTCCAAATTGTTTGAGATGAAGCAGATGATGAGTGAGTACAATCTGAAGCAAGATGGGCTCACATCATATTGTGACTATAAGAGTGCTAACAATATTTCCAAAAATCCTATCCAACTTAATAGGATCAAGCACATTAATGTCTGTCACAATTTTATTAGGGAAGATACTCTTGTGACCTTGAAAAATGTAGCCACAGAAAATCAACTGGCTGACATATTTATAAAGGCTTTGGATGCAACAAAATATGAAGAATTAACGGGCAAATTTGGTATTTGCCTTCTTAATGATCAATAGCAACTAATGCTATTCAAGCGTGCAACGGATACCTGCCTTTCCCTCCGTTTATTAGTGCACGCAATCCAAAGGCAATCATCACAAGATTTTCGCAACGGTCATCACTCCCTATATCAAGGCTGAAGGTGTGAAAAACACAAGAAGGGGGGGTTGAATTGTGTTTTGGGTAATTTAAAAATTTCTTCTAAGTTATGGACAACTTATCAGAGTTTGCAGCGGTTTAGAAAACAAAACACAATCAAGAATAACTTTGAAGGTAGAGAGAAAGAGAGAAAGATAGAGACAGAGATTTTTATACTGGTTCCCTTCACAAACCGAGAGTACGTCCAGTCCTCTTGTACTTCCAAGAGAGTTCACTATAATCACCAAAGATTACAATTGCTCAAGCACACAAGCAAGAGACTTCCAATGCTCAAGTATACAAACAAGAGACTTCCTAATGCTCAAGCACGCAGGCAAGAGACTTCAAAACACAAGTTAAGAAAACAGAGTCTGAACAATTGATATAAAGATCAATGTTCAGTTACAAAATAAATACAACTTTTGAAACAAGACTTAACTTAGAATCTTAATAAAAAATTCTAAGGTTCAACTAATGAATTAACAGAAGCTGAAGCTGGAGTCTTGGATTTTGAATATGAGTTCAAGTTGTATTTGCAGTTTCGTGCTTTTAGGATGATTTTAGCAGAGTAACAGCTATTTTCAAATTATTCAAGTGTCGTATCCCAAAGCTTCAAACTTGCTCCAATTTATAGATGAAGGTGGAGCGTGTTTGATTCGAATTTGATGCAGTGAGATTGCGCCAGCTGTAGATAGTACCTTTGATAACCAAATCGGGTAACCTTGTATACGATCAATCTTGGGCAAAACGTTTTATCCAAATCAGGTAAAGAGTTCGTACAATAGTACAAACATCACTATTCTGTGGATAAGATTGATTCCATCAGCATTTGGAATGTCAGAGTATAATCATTGATGCAGAAAATGTTCTTCTGACAAAACGGCTCTCACTGCTCTTATCAGAGTCTGATATGCATCTTCTGATGAGTAAAACTTGCATCCTCTGATGAAACATATATGCATCTTCTGATGTCTTCAAGTTCTGATCAGAGTTTGCTTGCCATATCAGAGTTTCCAACGTGCTTTTAATGAATATAAAAATTAACTTGAATATCTGCACACTTGGAGTAAATAATTAGTATACCCTATTGTACATTAATACTTTTGTCATCATCAAAACTTAATTGGGTCATATCAGAACCTCTTTTGTTCCAACAATCTCCCCATTTTTGATTGATGACAAACCAAGTATTAATTTACAATGGTTGTTGATAAAATTTATCAAGCATCTCTTAGGTTAATGAGTTTTGCAAGCTCCCCCTAAGTTCAGCAATGATTAATTAAATCAGTTTAAAAATAATTATTTGAATTTTGAACTTAAAACTAATACACTAGACTTTCAGAGGCTAGGTTTGCAAGCTCTCCCCCTAAGTCTGATACCCATGAAAGAAAATTGCACTTTTCCTTCATACGTACCATGTATCAGAAGTTCAAATTTCAACTAATATTTTCCTTAAAATCATATCATACGAAGACATAACTGAAAAGAATTAAATTTGGAATTTTGATTTCAGTTTAGCATCTCATAAATTAATAACAACTCTTACTCCCCCTTTTGTCATTAAACAAAAAGATAAAACTGACAAAAAATAAATGACAATTTTGAAAAAAATTGGTCAAAACTAAAGTTTCAATGCAGTCAAGGTGGTTACAACTACTCCAATTAAATGGTTTGTCGTAAAAACCAAGAACTTGTCTATTTTGAAACCACTATATAAGGACCATAAACTTTGTCATTTCACTCAACACTTCCATTTCATTGTGAAGAATCAACAATGGAGAAGGATAGAAAAGTGATCAAAAGTAAGAGAGTGCAGGAGAAGATGAAGAAGAAGGTGAAGATTCAACAAGACTCAGAGTCTAAGAAGAAACCTCAGAAGATGAAGGCATCAACTTCTGCTCCTGTCAGAGTCAAATATCAAACAAGATCCAAGACTAAGCAACAAGAGTCCTTATCCGAGTCAGAATCTGAATGGGATTCTGATTGGAAGGAATTCTTGAGTACATATGGTCCTCCCAGTGAAGAATACCCCTCTTCATAATCAATGAGATCGCTTCTCATTGATCTCCCAATAAGGAAGTGAAGAGAATGTCGTGAACTCTTCCATTTCCCTTAGATTCAAATAAGCTAGATTTAGGACTAGCTGTTTTTTATGTAGAATCCAAGTGACAAGTTAGATAGAAACTTATGTAATCAACAATTTTCAATTGAATAAACTCATTATTTAGCTTTGAAATCTTTGAGTGGATATTTGTCTCAAAATCATTTATGAAAACATAAAAAAAATAATCAAACAAATAAATAAATAATGAACACAGAAGATAATCATCAAACAACCAAGTACTTAAAAAGAAGTAATATTCAACAAGTTACAAAACAAATAACAGAACATGGTAAATAGATAAACAAAACATGTGCATAGAATCCTAGGGTTTAAGGCTGATCAGGTTGCTGAGGTAATCTTGCATTGATGCTATGGAGAGTAGTCATTATAGCAGCCAACATAGACGAATGCTCATCAAGTCTTCTCTGAAAATTATCTTGATTTTCCCTTACGTGCTGAGCATACTCTGGTGCATTTCTAGCAATTTGTTCAAACCTTGCCTGTTCAGCAGCTATTCTAGCTTCTTCTGCTAGCCTAGCTTGCTCAGCTGCTTGCCTTTCCCTTTCTATACGCTCATCCTCCAATCTTTTTCTTTCCCTCTCCTCAGCTTCCAATCTTTCCTTTTCACGCCTCTCTTCCTCTTCCTTCCTTGCTATCTCATTCCTCAAATTCAGGTCTGTAGTATAAGCCTTTCTGACAGAACGAAGCATGAGTACCAGATTTTGTTCCATAAGGTCACACTCTTTGTCAATGTGTGCTGTGTCAATAGACCTGTGTGGAATAGCACTGGACATTCTCCTAAGATTCTTGTCAACAGCTTTCAGCAGACTAGTGATATCATCCTGAGTTTGGTCAAGAGGTTCATTGGCTATTCTGGAAGGTAGGTGAGGAGGGAAAAATATGCAATCCATAGATAGATCCTGCATAAGGTGTTTGAGATGTTGTGATTGGTCAGGAGGGGTTTTTGGTAGGATTTCACGATTCAGAGTCTCATTGATTTGTTGAACATGTTTCTTAATTGGTGTAGATAAATCACATGAGTTGTCCACAGCCACATGATGTGGGGATTTCTCATGGACATGTTCATCAGAATGAAGAGTTTCAGAGACTTGATCTTGATCAGGTTCTGGTGATTTTTGGTGGTCATGTTCTGGTAGAGTATGTTCTGGTGGGATTTCATTTTCTGGTTGGGTATTTTCTGGTTCAGTATTTTCTGGTTGAGGTGTTGTTGGTTGTTCTTGAGTGTTCACAGGTTGAACATTCTCAGAGATTGGTAAAGTTTCTGTGACAGGGATTTTAGGGGGTGGTGAAGGTGTTTTATCAGAATCTTCATCCAAATTTTGAATGATGGGTGCAGTACTTGTTGAAGCTTGTGCTGCATCATTGTATATAATATTAGTTTGAGATTCTGATGGGTTAGATAGGATGAGGTTAAACTGCTCTGATGATGGTTGATTCTCAGAAAGATCATTGACTTTCTCAGAATTAACTCCTTTTAAAATCTTATCAAAAGCATGTTTAACTCTAATTTCAGAAGGGAATTGAAGCCTTCTGAAATAATCACTAAGCGCTGAGCTGCCTCCAATAAAATTAGAAAACTTACCAGTTTCATTTCCATACAGAGTCTGTTTCTCCAGCAGGTTATGAGGATCATTCCTTTCTGGAAGCTTCTTGTGCATATCATCAAATGCAGACTCTTCAATACCACAATCATAGCTGTCCTTCAGAGCCTCTTGCTTCTTATTAAACTCTGCAACCTTTGCCAGTGCTGCATGTACCACAGCTTCTTCCTTTTCTTCTTCTGTAAGATCCTCCAGTATAACTTTCTTTGCCCTTGGTTTCTTTGAGGATCTTGGAGCTGTAGTCTTTGGAATCTTAGCAGCTTTCTTTCCAGTAGGACTTTTGGCAGCTTTTCTCTTGACTGGTTCAAGTCTAAGAGGTTGTTCCAAAAGCCTTGATTGTCTTACAGTTAGCTTTGTAGGTTCTCCATCTCCTACATCCGCACCTAGCTTTTTCATGAACTCAGCATGTGCTTCTATAACCCTCTTGGCTTCACTATCTCTGACATGTACAAGCCAACATTCACCAATGCCTTTCTCAGAATCTCTGAGTAACACAGGATGTGTTGGATGAACTATCTCATTGTTCTTTACCAGCTTTAAGTACCTTAAGGTAATACTATTTACAATCTTAGAACTAAGCAGAAAAGTACCTAAGCCTGGGAGATAAGGTGTGATAGCATCCAACAAACCACACTGTGCAAACATGTGGCTCAGTAGTCTTGAGTGTCGAACAATAGCTTTGCTAGAGATAATAGACAGACACAGATGATCAAAAATAAGCCTTCCAATATCCACCACATTTCCTTTAGCAACATGAAATGTGAACAACTTCTGAACACTGGATATCTGATCAGTGCCTCCCAATTTGGGCAGGACACTGTCAATTAAGATCCTGTAGATGATCTTGCAGTTGTTTGTCCATTCAAACTTGTCCTTAGGGTTAGCCTTAGGTTTAAATAAATATTCCTCCACATCAGGACCAGCTTCATCAGTGTGTTTGATTATCAAACCATCACGCTTTAGCTTCAGAGCCTCAAGAATGTGGCAGAGTCTGATGGAGATTCTGAATCCAGCCACAAAAGATTCAATCTCTGTAGAAACAAAAGATCTCAATCCCATTTCCTCTGGGGTTCTATCTTTCAATTCAGGGTTCTCTTCAATCTTTTCCCTGACCTTCTTGTTATATACATCTCTTGTGATAACAGAGGCTTTCATCCAGAATTCCTTTACCATCTCAGTATAAGTTGGACCATTAAGTAGATCAAAGTAGTATTCCAAACCTTGTCTTTTGTAGAGATGAACGACTTCAGCAAAACCGTTTACTCTAATACTCTCAAGATCTACGGGATTCTCAATCGCAACATTTAGTTCATCATATTTGTATGGTCGTTGATCCTTTGCGAACTCAGTAGGGTTGGATTCACTTGGTAAGATCATGCATGTTCTATTTAGGAATGATGATGAGGATGCCATGGATGATATTTGGAAGTTAGGGTTTCTAAAGAGGGAGAAAGAAATTTCTCTGTGTTTTAGAAGAATGAAAGTGTAGGTTGTGAGAATGCAAAAGTGTGAATGTGAACAGTTAGTGTGTTTAAATAGAAACTTACGCGCAAAAAACAAGTACACATACACAAGGGTAGTAGAGTATTTTACCACAAATGGGAATATGAAATGCTAATCATCATTAACCAACTTCTTTATCCTCTTGCAACAAGACATGTGTATTAGAAGATTATTTAAATAACTGACACGTAAGTTTGAGAAAACGAAAAGGTTTTTACAAAAGATTTTTACTTACGCGCCAGAACCATTTACCTTCTAATCAGATTCTGATAGTGTGTCAGAAGATATTCTCATCACAACTTCTGATACAGAAGGTTCTGATGACTTCATCTTCTGATTACTATTAGATTCTTACAAACTCAATTTTTCATCAGAGTTTAAGTTAATCAGAGATTTCCATCATGTTCAGATTCTTTTTGATAAAATCAAAACGTTCAACAGCTAAAGGTTTTGTAAAGATATCAGCCCATTGATTTTCAGTTTCAATGAACTTGAGATCAATTACACCTTTTTGAACATAGTCTCTGATAAAATGATGTTTAATCTCAATATGCTTAGCTCTTGAATGTAAAATAGGGTTTTTAGAAAGGTGAATAGCTGCAGTATTATCACAATATAATGGAATATTGTTACTGCTGATTTGATAATCTTCCAATTGATATTTCATCCAAAGTAGTTGTGTACAACATTTAGCTGTTGATATGTATTCAGCTTCTGCTGTTGACATAGCTATGGTGGTTTGCCTTTTACTAGCCCATGAAATTAAATTCTCACCAATAAACTGGCAGTTACCACTGGTGGATTTTCTTTCAATTCTATCACCAGCATAGTCAGCATCACAGAATCCAATCAGCTTGTAGTCATTGGATTTCTAATACAGTAATCCAATGTTACAGGTAGCTTTCAAATACCTAAAGATTCTCTTCACAGCAGTGAGATGAGATTCTCTAGGATCTGATTGAAATCTTGCACACAAACAGACACTGAATAAAATGTCAGGTCTTGAGGCAGTTAGATAAAGAAGAGATCCAATGATACCTCTATACAGCTTCTGATCAACCTTGCCTTCAGACTCTTCTTTGCCTAGACTTGATGTAGGATGCATTGGAGTATTCATGGGTTTGCAATCTTCTAAGTTGAACTTCTTCAGAAGATCCTTTATATATTTGGATTGATGAATGAATGTTCCTTTCTCTGTTTGATTTATTTGAATGCCAAGAAAGAACTTCAATTCTCCCATCATACTCATTTCACACTCATCCTGCATAAGCTTAGAAAAGTTCTTGCAAAGAGTGGCATTAGTTGATCCAAAAATGATATCATCAACATATATTTGAATGATTAAAATGTCTTTCTTAAGGGTCTTTTTGAAAAATGTATTGTCAACTTGTCCTTTTTCAAAACCATTGTCAACAAAAAAAGTACTCAGTCTCTCATACCAAGCTCTGGGAGCTTGTTTGAGTCCATAGAGTGACTTCTTTAGTCTAAACACATGATCAGGATTTGTTAAATCTTCAAATCCAGGAGGTTGTTTGACATACACTTCTTCAGAAATGACACCATTTAGAAATGCACTTTTCACATCCATTTGATATAGAGTAATACCATTATTGACTGCATAAGATAAAAGTAACCTGATTGCTTCCAGTCTTGCTACTGGAGCATATGTTTCAGTGAAGTCAATTCCTTCTTGTTGATTGTATCCTTGTGCAACAAGTCTGGCTTTGTTCCTAGTGACTTCTCCTTGTTCATTCAATTTGTTTCTGTATACCCATTTTGTTCCAATAATGTTCTTATGCTTTGGTTTGGGTACCAGATCCCATACATCATTTCTCTTGAATTGATTTAACTCTTCTTCCATTGCAACTATCCAAGCATCATCTGAGAGTGCTTCATTTGTTGTCTTGAAGTTACTGATGATGCTATCTGCAAGAGCATCACAGGAGGAAAGGTCAATCATTGGCCCAAGAAGGGAAAACTTCCTACAAGTAAGCTCACTCCCATGTTTGCTCTCCTCAATAGAGTTGCTGCTGTGAATTGGGTGCCTACAACGCACAACTATGAAGTTGCAACTAGTTTGGCTAGGTTTATCTACTGTGTAGGTAACAAAATAAATTTTGATTTTGGCACTTACATCTTTCAACAAACTGTCAAGCATGCCAAAACCCTAGCTGTTAAGATGCCTATAGCCTTTCCCTCTCTGCTGTGTGGAATAATTGTGAACCAGAGACCTGATGTTCTGGTTAAGGAGGATATGGCTTGTAGAAGAGAGTCTGCCATCTCTTTTAATGCTCATGATCTGAATGTGGACTCAAATGTGAGCACATCAGCAACTGGTGCTTTGAGTAGAAAGGAGATGATTTCTACTTTGAAGGAAACCTGCAAGGCCTTAGAAGAGAAGAAGACTAGGTTGGAAGCTGTTATAGCAGGTTTGGAATTGGAGGAAGAGCAGGATCAGCCTGAGGTGAATGCTGAAGATGACGAAGAGGCTGAAGATCATGCAGTTGAGGACACTGATGGGAGTGCTGATTTTTGAATTGTTGTAATTCATATTTTCCCTGTATCAGCTGTTTTTAAGCAGTAGTTTAAGTTTTTCCTGGTTTTATGCTTTTGCACCTTGAAGTGCCTACCTTGTAATCATTGAACAATTAATAGCCCCGTACTTTTTGATTACTCTTTCTGATCTTTACTTTTTGTCAATATTATGGCTAAAAAGGGGGAGAAAAGATAAGTAGTATATCTAGGGGGAGTAACAGGTAAGGTAGTGCAAAACGTTTACTCTGGTTCATGATGTGATACCAGATGTGTGCACATCGTTGAAGACAGATTGTGCTTGTATTCTGCACATCTTTTTGAAGACTTTGAAGAACCAGACGAATGAAGACTGATCCTTTGAAGACTGATAAAGATGGTGCTTGAATTTAGGGGGAGTAAAGATTTTACTGAAGCTGCTGAAGACACTTCCCCTCTTTACTGTGTGCATGATTCATCACCATGCTTGTATGTTGGGAGTTTTCTTCTCTCAGAAGATATGAGGCAAGATTCCGCTGCTGCAACGCCTCTGATGTTCTAATGATTCTCTCCAAAGTCTAGTTGACTGATTCCAAAGGTTATTTTAGCCACAATTTGCCAAAGGGGGAGATTGTTAGTGTTTTCAACCTGCAAAGTTGTGTTTATTTTAGGGTTGGCTTCATTTGTTAAAATAAGCCTTTGGTCCAGATGTGGTGACTGATGTGCACACATGTGGTACCTGAACTGAATACCCTATAAACGCGCTTTCAAATATTTGCGTGTGATCTTTGAAAAAGATTTGTTTTGAAACAAACATATCCACGCTAGCTTGCGCGTCAAGGAACGAGCTGAAAGATTGAAAAAGATTCAGAAAAGATTTAAAAGCTGGTTTGTTTCTAGAAGATTGAAAAAGATTCAAAAAGATTTAAAACAAAACATATCTTTTATTAAAAGATCATATCTTTTATTAAAAGATTAAGTTTGTTTTCTGAAGAATACAACAAACAGCTACCAGATCTCGTTCTATATAAAGGAGTGCTGAAGACATGTTTTACTCACTGAAATCAATATTCATAAATCTAGTCTTTAGGATTTCAAGTCTTTGTCCCTAGGATTTCTTGTTTCATTTGAAACTTGAATTAGGGTTGTATTTAGCTCTTAAGCTTTTAAGCACAGAGCTGTTCCTTTCTTGGTTCTAGTTTGAAACAAGATTTGGACTTTGAATCACTCAAAGCTCTGAAGCACGAGTTGGTTATTTAGTTTAGGAGTGCGTCTCCATCATTGAGTTTGTAAAAATCCTTGTGGTTGAGCAAGGTTCTTGTGGGAACAAAATTGTAAAATTCCTTGTGGTTGAGCAAGGTCCTTGCGGGGAGCAAGGTAGGATAGGCTGGGAAGTGACTGGGGGAAGTCATATCTTGTGGAGGAGCAAGGTAGAGTTACACAAGGTAGTATCTAAGCGAGAGGTTGTAAACGGTGAGTTTAAGCTTTGAATTAGAGCTATCATAGTGGATTCATTCCTGAATTGGTATCCCCCAGACGTAAGTGAGTTGCACTGAACTGGGTTAACAAACTCATTGTGTTCTTTATCTTCTGCACTTTATTTTCCTTATTCATCAAGTTATCGTATGTTTATGATGTTGGCACATTAGGCAACACATCGTATACCTAAACCCTAACGTGCACCACATCACGCTGCACATCTGTAACTTGCTACTGGAATTTCAAAGGCAATTGTTTCTATTGCGGTAAGACCGGACATTGTAAGAGGAATTGCCCAAAGTACCAGGAAGATAAGAAGAAAGGAGTAGCTCCTACAACTTCAGGTATTTTTGTTATAGAAATTAATTTATCTACTTCTACATCATGGGTATTAGATACTGGATGTGGTTCTCACATTTGTACCAATGTGCAGGATCTAAAAGAGAGTAGAGAACTGGCAAGAGGTGAAGTGGACCTACGAGTTTGCAATGGAGCAAGAGTTGCTGCTTTAGCTGTAGGGACTTATGATTTAGCTTTACCTAGTGGTTTAATAATTCAGTTAAAGAACTGCTATTATGTACCTGCCATTAGCAGGAATATTATTTCCGTTTCTTGTTTGGACAAGTTTGGTTTTTCATTTATAATAAAGAACAATTGTTGCTCTATTTATTTAAATGATATATTCCATGCTAGTGCTCAAATGTATAATGGACTATATGTCCTTGATCTTGAAACACCAGTCTATAACATTAATACTAAAAGGATGAAACCTAATGAGTTGAATCCAAATTACCTTTGGCATTGTCGTTTGGGCCATATAAATGAGAGACGCATCTCCAAACTCCACAAATATGGACTTTTGGATTCTTTTGATTATGAATCATATGATACATGTAGATCTTGTTTAATTGGAAAGATGACAAAAACCCCATTCACAGGAAAAGGTGCAAGGGCTAATGATCTTTTGGCACTCATACATATTGATGTGTGTGGACCATTGAACATACCTGCTAGAGGTGGTTTTTCATACTTCATAACAATTACCGATGATTTTAGTAGATATGGATATGTGTATCTAATGAAACACAAATCCGAATCCTTTGAAAATTTCAAAGAATTTAAGAATGAAGTGCAAAACCAATTAGGTAAGAATATTAAAACTCTTCGATCAGATCGAGGTGGTGAATATTTAAGCCTGGAATTTAATGACCATCTTAAAGAATGTGGTATAGTATCACAACTAACTCCTCCCGGAACACCACAATGGAATGGTGTATCTGAGAGAAGAAATCGAACCTTGTTAGACATGGTGCGATCCATGATGAGTCATGCGGATCTTCCAAACTCCTTTTGGGGACATGCCCTATTAACAGCAGCTTATACACTTAACCACGTTCCATCTAAAAAGGTTGAAAAGACACCATATGAGATATGGAGTGGAAAGAAACCACATCTGTCTTTCATGAATGTTTGGGGTTGTGAAGTCTATGTAAAGCGACAAATTACAACTAAACTTGAACCCAAATCTGACAAATGCCTATTTGTAGGATATCCTAAAGAAACTAGAGGATACTATTTTTATAATACTTCCGAGGGAAAAGTGTTTGTCGCTCGAACTGGAGTCTTCTTGGAAAAAGAATTTATTTCCAAAGGAATCAGTGGGAGAAATGTCGAACTTGAAGAAACTCAAGAACCACCAAATATTGGGCAAACTATGGAGGAACATGAGCATTAACCACAAGATGTTGTGGAAGAACAACCTGCTCAAGTAGAACAAGTCCAGCTCTGGTCAACCAGGATACGTCACGAACTTGAAAGATATGGGTATCTCATAACTGAACAAGGTGACGTATTACTCATGGATCAAGATGAGCCTGTAACCTACCAAGAGGCCATAACTGGTCCTGAATCTGAGAAGTGGCTAGAAGCCATGAAATCTGAAATGGATTCCATGTACACAAACCAAGTTTGGAACTTGGTAGAGCCTCCTGTAGGAATTAGTCCTATAGGATGCAAGTGGGTCTTAAAAAAGAAGACTGACATGGATGGTAAAGTACATACCTACAAAGCAAGACTGGTTGCTAAAGGATATAAACAAATTCATGGCGTTGACTATGATGAAACCTTTTCACCAGTTGCAATGCTTAAATCTGTTCGGATTTTACTTGTTATCGCTGCATATCACGATTGTGAAATATGGCAAATGGATGTCAAAACTGCTTTCCTTAATGGAAATCTCCTTGAGGATGTGTACATGACACAACCTGAAGGATTTGACATACCAAATGAAGCTCATAAGATATGCAAGTTACAGCGATCAATCTATGGATTGAAGCAAGCTTCCAGAAGCTGGAATCTTCGTTTTGATGAAACTGTAACAAAATATGGATTCGTTAAAAATGAAGATGAACCTTGTGTCTACAAGAAGGTTAGTGGGAGCATGATCGTTTTCCTAGTGTTAGATGTAGATGACATATTACTAATAGGAAACGATGTCCCTACCTTACAACAAGTAAAGACTTGGTTAGGGAAATGCTTTTCCATGAAAGATCTTGGTGAAACAGCCTATATATTAGGATTAAGAATCTATAGAGATAGATCACGAAAACTGCTTGGCCTAAGTCAGAGTACATATATATATAAAGTGTTAAGACACTTTAGCATGCATGATTCCAAGAAGGGATTCATACCAATGCAACATGGAATATGTCTTCCGAAGACACAATCTCCTTCATCTAAAGAAGAAAGGGAACGCATGAATGAGATTCCGTATGCATAAGCAATCAGATCTATTATGTATGCCATGTTATGTACTCGACCAGATGTCTCGTATGCTTTAAGCACAACGAGTAGGTACCAATCTGATCCCGGTGAAGCTCATTGGATAGCTGTCAAGAATATCCTTAAGTACTTGAGAAGAACTAAGGAAACATTCTTGGTATATGGAGGTGAGGAAGAACTTGCGGTTGTAGGGTACACCGATGCTAGTTTCCAAACCGACAAGGATCATTTTAGATCGCAATCTGGTTTTGTGTTTTGCCTAAATGGTAGCGCTGTAAGCTGGAAGAGTTCAAAGCAAGAGACAATTGCTGATTCTACAACTCGAAGCCGAGTATATTGCCGCCTCAAGTGCTAGTGGGAGATTGTTGGTGTAAGCCCTAGAGGCAAATGACTTTAGTACTTATATCGAATTAATTATTAATAATATATTGTTTCTTTTATTAATTATCAAAGGCGCTTTCTTTATTATGTTTGTAACGTTCAAAATAATGAAGTCCCTAGAATAGAAAGTCCGTTTAGTATTAAGTGTGACTTAATCATGAGATTACATTAAACATAAAGACGCTATTCTTAAAGTATCCATAGTCAAGCTTTAAGGTGAAAAGGGATAACCTTAAAGCATAAAGACTATTATGAAGATAGACTGATGATCGCATCTCATGGATCATGGGATAAGGAGTTATCAAGTCTTGACATTGGTATATGAATTATTAGGTGTAATATTTATATCGGATTGACCCGCTATGAGAGTACTACATGCAAAGTTATGCGAAGTGTCATAAGTTACTCTCATGGTGATAATGGTGTAAACCGCCCTTAGACCTGAAACCACTTTGTACCCTAGATGTGGAGTCAAGTACTTTGTTGTTGATCTAACATTGTCCGTAACAGGATAACCATAAAGGCAGTTGATGGGTACTTCACAAAGCATACTGAGGGACAATAGTGACCTAGATGGAATTTGCCAATCCTACATAAAAGGATAAATGTCATGGGCCCAATATTGAACTGGACAAAGATGACACCAAGTATGCTTTGTGTTCAATATACACATAAAGGGCAAAGGGGTAATTATACACGCATATATTATCACTAAAGGTTATGTTTTGATCACATGTTAATTTCTCATAACTTGGGTAGCAATGATGTGTTGGTAGATACCGCTCATTGTTTATTATATTAAATAAAGGATTTAATGTAATTGCCAACGTTATGGAAACCTACAAGGATCACACACATAAGGACAGTCAAATATTGAGATAATTAAAGGAACACCGTAAGGTACGGTGTATGTGCAATGTGATAAGGGTATCACGGTAATATAAACGAGCAAGAACACCATAGGTTATGGTGGAAGGGTGCGCACATGAGTACTACCACTCATGGGGGGCGCGCGCCCTAGCCTTTGTCTCTTGTTGGGCTTTGCCCAATAAGAGATGTCTTGGTGCACAAGACAAGAGTTGTCCTGATGCATAAGACAAGAAATTGTAAGTGCACCAGTTCATCCTCATGTTTTAATGATTGTCAAAACACATGAAAATAGGATTGAACATATTTTGGCAACATTACAAATGACTTGACAACAAAGAACTATTTTCTAAACCTTGAAAAACTGACTTTTAGGTATTTTGTATCGATACATACATAGTTGTATTGATACATATGTCCTGAAATTACTTCTGTTTGATTTTGTGCATTTTGTATCGATACATACATTGTCTGTATCGATACAAAAGTGGTCTCTCAGAGACAGAACATCATCTGTGTATCGAAGCATGCTTGCATGTATCGATACACATCTGTATGTTCTCAAAATCCAGAAAATTCATGATGTATCGAATCATGCTTGCATGCTTCGATACATATCAGTCAAGATTTCAAGATCCTGATATTTGTATCGATACACACCCGTGTTTGTATCGATACAAAGGTCAATATTTCCATTTTTAACGTTGGTCAAAGCATTTGTATCGATACAAATGATCATTTGTATCGATACATGTATGAAAAATTATGCCTAAATTTGCTCATTCTATTTTTACTTTAAATAGCAATGTGTGTGATCTTTGTTTGTAACACAACTGAGAAAAATATAGTGAGAACCAGTGAGAAAGCAAGAGTGCTTTGAGAGAAACACTTTGGATACAATTTGGGTGAAAAATTGGGATCAAAGTGTATCCTTCACAAGATCATCATCTTCCATCAAGTTGCAATCATTGAAGATTGAGTATGGGATCAATCCAATAGAAGTTATACGCATGGTCGATAACGTTCGGTACGATTCGCGGTGAATCAGAATCGTGATCCGGTTGATTTGCGAAGGAGGTTTGGTTGCTCGCTAGGGATTCAAGATTGTTCGATATCTTGAAGGATCAATCGAGAAGAATTGAAGGACTCAGCTGGACGATTGTTGCAAGGAGTTGCACGGGTAAAATCGTTGGAATCAGAGGGTGAAGATTCGTTCGTCGATTGAGGTTTAGCATAGTTTTACTTTTGAGTCAATATAGGTTTATTGGATTCATTGTAAATTGTGCACTTGTGTTCAAACTGTTTTTAATCAATAATACTCTCAAATAACCCGTTTGGTTATTTGGGGGGAGACGTACCCGGCCGACCGCGAGGACGACACGAAAGCCGGGGAACTCCCTAATCATCTCTTGTGTGTCGATTCGCTTTAAATTCTTACTTTACGCAATTCGCTTATATTTTGTGTCAATTGGAATTTTGTGTTCGTAAGTGTGCACAAAGGTTCAATTGCGATTATCTTGATTGTGATTGAATTTGAATATCGAATCGTATAACTTGCTTGGGACTGTTTTTGTTAATCGAATAAATTTGGATATTTTGCATTAAGCGTTCCGATAATTTTCCTAGTTCGTTCAAGGCTATACTATCTTTCCTTTGGTCAAAAGGTGCAAAGTAGACTACCGATCCGGTGGTGCTTCCGCGCATTGTTTTTTAATCAAATAATTTTTTAAATTGTCGTTGATTAAAGAAGCCACTTATTCAACCCCCCTTCTAAGTGGTAGCCTAGTAGTCTAACAAGTGGTATCACGAGTCCGATTCAATTTTGCTTGCAAAATTCGGTGGTTTGTGCCAATTATTAGACAACATGGCTTTTGCACCTAAAGGGGCGTATAATAGGGCTCCGATATTCAATGGAGATCATTTTGACTATAGGAAAAGTAGTATGCGTATTCACATCAATTCTTTTGATGGTGAAGTGTGGAATGCTATTGAGAACGGTCCGTTTGTTCCAACAATCACCGATGCTCATGGCATTGTCACCAATAAGCCTATGGCACAATGGACGGAAGAGGAAAAGAAAAAGGCCAATTACGATGCAAAGGCACAAAATATTTTAATATCATCCCTTGGGATTGATCAATTCTATCATGTGTCACATTGTCAATCGGCTAAGGAAATGTGGGACACATTGGTAACTCACTTTGAGGGTACCAATGATGTAAATATATCCAAAATTAATACATTGACACAAGAATTTGAGTTGTTCCATATGCTAGATGGTGAGACCATCGAGGATATGCAACAACGATTTATCAAAATAACCAACAAGTTACACGATTTGGGAAAGCCAATCACAAATCAAGATGCCACTAACAAAATTTTAAGATGTCTTAGTAGGTGTTGGCAACCGAAGGTCACCGCGATTAAGGAGGCGAATGATCTTACTACTTTGAGTCTTACAACTTTATTTGGCAAGCTTACGGAACATGAACAAGTACTACACTTGTTAGAAAAGCATGAGAAAAGTGAGAAAAAGGGAAAGCACAATGACAAGGATAAGGAAAAGGAAAAGGATAAGAGGTCCATTGCTCTAAAGACCTCCACATCCAAGTCCACCAAGTCTAAAACGGTAGAGCATATGGAAAGTAGCTCAAGCGAAGACGATTCCGATGATGAGGAAATGGGACTCTTCGTTCAACGCTACAATAGGTATGTGAGAAAGAATGGGATAAGGCATTCCGATGACAATCTTAAGAAGTATCGAAAAGATAGTGGTTACCGTCGGAAGAATGAAGATGCTAGGTACTCCAAGAAAGGAGTATGTTATGAATGTGGACAAATCGGTCATTTTAAACCGGATTGTCCCAAGCTCAAGAGAAAGGAGAAAGAGTCACCTTCATTCAAAAAGGGAAGCAAGGATAAAGGAAAGAAAGCTTATGTTGCATGGGAGAGTGGAAGCTCATCTTCCTCTTCATCATCAAGCTCTAGCTCTAGTGATGAAGATGAGTTGGCGAATGTGTGCTTAACATCTCATGATCGTAAGAAACTTGTTCCCAAAAAGGTAAACCAAAATCCCTCTAGCTCATATACTCTTTTAGAATATCATGAGTTGCAAGTTGCTTTTGAAAAGTTACACAAAGAAACTAAAGAGGCTTTTCAACGATTAAAAGGTTTAATGGAAGTTAATAAATACCTTGAAGCAAAAGTTTCGGAAACGGAGCTTGAGTTGAGAGCCCTCAAAGAGTCTATAATTCAAAAACCTCTTGTAACTCTTGATACTTGTGGTAACGATAGGACCGGATGTGATGGATGCTTTTACTTACATAGAGACTTACGAAAGTTACAAGATAAGCTAAAAGAACCATCCAAGCCGGAGATTACTTTTGCGATTGATCCATCTAAATTCAACAAATCTTTGAAACCTAAAAATAAAAAGTATAAATTTGTTGAAAAGGATCATAAGAAAAGTAATCCTCATATCGTTTGTCATTATTGTCGTGACATGGGTCATACTATTGCAAAATGTCATGCTAGAAAGGTATTGGTACCAAAAGGCAAATTGCAATGGTTACCTAAGTTAGGAAATAATGGTGCTACTAACCTACTAGGACCCAACATGAGTTGGGGACCTATTTCAAATGTCTAAGTATGTAGGGAATTGTCTTGAAACCATTGACAAGAGACACCGACAACAATGGAGTTCAAGACCTTCGAACAAGGAGAGCAATGATAAAAGCTTCAACTCGACACTTACAATGGTGCGGAAATTGATCACTTCCTCCACCTAACACTCAAGGGAAGATTCTATTCTCTACCTTTCCTTTATATTTTTTACTTAGCATTTGTTCTTTGGTTCATATACATACAATTTCTATCTTAATATGATATTGGTTTTGATAGTTGTCTAATCCTCCATTTCCAAGAATTTTCGCTCAAAAATATTGATAAGTTTTTGAGACCCATACGTCTTAAATGGGGATTTGACAAAGATCATTACAACTATCTTATTAAGTTCATATTAGGTTGTATATGTTTTCTTTTTATGTGACTTTGGGTGCATACATAGACATACATTTCTCATATGATTGATTTTGGTACTTTGATTGAATTATGTGATTACCTTATCATGCATTTGTGGTTTAACATGTGTTCTCGTGTTAAAATATGCTTTGGTATTGCTTTTGTTCACATATATATGCATGTATCTTTGTGATTATATGTGTTTCTTACATACGTGTTATTTGGAAGTCATAAAAATTATTTTTGAAACTTATAAGTTCATGTGTTTGAAGAAAAATTGAAAATTATGCATTTTGGATCGATACAAATAAATTTTGCATGGATACATGTCAGTTATTTTTCAAATTTTCAAAATGAACTGATATGTATCGATACATATGAGCTTGTATCAATACATAGCTCTTCAATTTAGACAGAACGTTACTCAAGTATCGATACATGCCTACATGCTTCGATACATGCTTCAAAACAACTGACTTGTAACGATACAAACACGAATATGTATCGATACAAAATCGTAAAAACAGGTTATATGTCTATTTTTCATTCATTAATTCATCAACCAAACAAAACCTCTTTTTCCTCATACGGTTTCCCTCTTAAACCCTCACCCCAAAATCTTCAATCTCCCTCAAAACTCAAGCAAACTTCACAAAATTAACACCAATCCGCTCAGCATTCATTACCCACTCAATCTCCATCATCAATTTCGTGGTCAAAGTCTCATAAGCTTCAATCCAAGGAATTCATCAAATTGGGGTTTGTGAAATTTCTTTTCAAAAGTTCTTCATCAAAAGTGTAAGGTAAATCGTTCTACTTCTCAATCTTCTTGTAATGGCACCTAAGAAGGCTAGAAAAGATAAGGAAATAGCAACTATTCATGGTGAAGCTTCTAATTTTGGTCTTAAAGAAGATGAGTATGTTCATAAGGATTGTATTACTACTTACACTAGGTATTGTAGGACTAGGAGTGTACTTCCTCAAAAATCTGTCAATATTGATACTCTTAGGAATCTACATTTGAATGATATTGCTGAGATAATTGAGACCGAACAACTTGATAGTTTCTGTGACCTACAAACAAAATACAATGAGACTGTGGTTAGGATTTTCTATGCTGGATTACAGGAAAGAAATGGGGCTGAATTTGAGTTCCGTTGGAAGAATAAGACTTATAAGTTTACTGCTAATATGTGGTTTGAGGTTTTTGGGATGAGCACCGGAAGTAGGATAACCGGGGAGAATCTATTAGCTTATTCTGAAACGAGTCAGGTGGATTATGACTCCAATGTCTTTATCTCTTCCATCACTAGAAATGGCAATATTCCGGAAACCATGGGAACCGGAAAATTGAATGTTAATGCTAGAGTGATTTACTGGATTGTGAGTCACATTTTGCGTCCAAAAAGTGCTAGCTCTAGGATGGATAAGAAGGATATTGACTTGATGTTTTTGCTTATGGAGGACGGGAAGGTTGACTGGCCATTCTACATTGTGAGTAGGATGTTTGACCTAAGGAATTCAAGCAGGGATCAAAGTTTTGGGTACTGTAGCATGGTTGCTAGCATTTTGCAGAAATTCAAAATTGGACAAAAGCTTCCAATTGAGTACACTACTCTTGGAAAGTTGCAGAAATTTAGTGAAACACAAATGTCCAAAATGAATTGGTCTTTGAATGTGGATAATGTGTATGTGTACCATGGTCCGGATGATGACAATGAGGGTCAAGCTGCTGCTCCTAGAGGTAGGAGACCAAGGAGGAATGTTAGACAAGGTGAGGCTGAGGATGAGGAACAAGGTGAAGAAGGTGGTAATTGGAATGAAATGATGGACATGATGAGAAACATGAGCATGCAACAAACTACCTTCTATAATGAGTACACTCAAAACTATGCTACTCAGAATGCTAGAATTGAAGAGTTGTACACCACCACTACCGACCTCAGAAACTATGTAACCACCCGGTTTGACAACATTCAGACTCAGATGGATGCCTATTACAACCCTAACCCTCCTACCTACCCGGATAACATGGATGATGAATGATGATGTTTGATGTTTAACCTTCTTTTTTATGCATTTCATTTCTATCTTTTCTTGAACAATTTATTATGTTATTTCTTATGACTTTTGGATCATTTCAATTTGGTTGTACGAATATTTTTAATGTTGCCATGTTTTGAGCAACGTTTATTTTGCTTATGTACGACTTTATGTTTTGGATAATCTCGTATGTTTGGATGTTTGGTTTTATGTTTATGCATTTGTTGCATTATTTTGTTTATTTCGTCCCATATTTTGGTATGTTACTTGTTTACAAATGTCGATGTGTTTCAGTACTCATGAGTTGGTTTATGGATTGTTGTTCTACATTCCATGTTTTATCATGATATTTGGTATTCTTCATTGATATATTTTGGCATATCTTTGTATGTATTTATTTTGATTAGGAAACTATATCATAAAGTGCATTTCAACAAATGTAAGTGCACGATGTGATCATTGATTAAAAATTGCTTGGACTTGTTACTTCTAATGTGCTCTCTTCTTCTTTTTGATATTGTCAAAGGGGGAGAGATTTGGATGCACAAGCTAAAGATGATCAAAACGCATTATGGCATCAACTCAGGGGGAGCGAGCTTATTTGATGACTAGCCTTGGTGTTTTAATTGCGTCTGTATTACATTGCTATTTTTATTTGCATAATAGGTATAGGCTTAGTTTAGCTTATGCATAGTTTTGACAATTATCAAAAAGGGGGAGAATGTAAGTGCACCAGTTCATCCTCATGTTTTAATAATTGTCAAAACACATGAAAATAGGATTGAACATATTTTGGCAACATTACAAATGACTTGACAACAAAGAACTATTTTCTAAACCTTGAAAAACTGACTTTTAGGTATTTTGTATCGATACATACATAGTTGTATTGATACATATGTCCTGAAATTACTTCTGTTTGATTTTGTGCATTTTGTATCGATACATACAATGTCTGTATCGATACAAAAGTGGTCTCTCAGAGACAGAACATCATCTGTGTATCGAAGCATGCTTGCATGTATCGATACACATCTGTATGTTCTCAAAATCCAGAAAATTCATGATGTATCGAATCATGCTTGCATGCTTCGATACATATCAGTCAAGATTTCAAGATCCTGATATTTGTATCGATACACACCCGTGTTTGTATCGATACAAAGGTCAATATTTCCATTTTTAACATTGGTCAAAGCATTTGTATCGATACAAATGATCATTTGAATCGATACATGTATGAAAAATTATGCCTAAATTTGCTCATTCTATTTTTACTTTAAATAGCAATGTGTGTAATCTTTGTTTGTAACACAACTGAGAAAAATCTAGTGAGAACCAGTGAGAAAGCAAGAGTGCTTTGAGAGAAACACTTTGGATACAATTTGGGTGAAAAATTGGGATCAAAGTGTATCCTTCACAAGATCATCATCTTCCATCAAGTTGCAATCATTGAAGATTAAGTATGGGATCAATCCAATAGAAGTTGTATGCTTGGTCGATAACGTTCGGTACGATTCGCGGTGAATCAGAATCGTGATCCGGTTGATTTACGAAGGAGGTTTGGTTGCTCGCTAGGGATTCAAGATTGTTCGATATCTTGAAGGATCAATCGAGAAGAATTGAAGGACTCAGCTGGACGATTGTTGCAAGGAGTTGCACGGGTAAAATCGTTGGAATCAGAGGGTGAAGATTCGTTCGTCGATTGAGGTTTAGCATAGTTTTACTTTTGAGTCAATATAGGTTTATTGGATTCATTGTAAATTGTGCACTTGTGTTCAAACTGTTTTTAATCAATAAAACTCTCAAATAACCCGTTTGGTTATTTGGGGGGAGACGTACCCGGCCGATCGTGAGGACGACACGAAAGTCGGGGAACTCCCTAATCATCTCTTGTGTGTCGATTCGCTTTAAATTCTTACTTTACGCAATTCGCTTATATTTTGTGTCAATTGGAATTTTGTGTTCGTAAGTGTGCACAAAGGTTCAATTGCGATTATCTTGATTGTGATTGAATTTGAATATCGAATCGTATAACTTGCTTGGGACTGTTTTTGTTAATCGATTAAATTTGGATATTTTGCATTAAGCGTTCCGATAATTTTCCTAGTTCGTTCAAGGCTATACTATCTTTCCTTTGGTCAAAAGGTGCAAAGTAGACTACTGATTCGGTGGTGCTTCCGCGCATTGTTTTTTTAATCAAATAATTTTTTAAATTGTCGTTGATTAAAGAAGCCACTTATTCAACCCCCCTTCTAAGTGGTAGCCTAGTAGTCTAACAGAAATATCTATAAATATAGACCTCTTGTCATAGCTCAAAACACACCTAAAAGCACAAGAATATTTTAGAGTTGAAAATCCTAAAATAATCCTCTCTCTCTCAATATTCTTGCATAGCACTCTATTGAAGGTGACTGTTCGTGTGGACTAGATAGAGGCGTCGGTGATCTTGATCAACGCTTGTGATCATCTTGTTCGTGATTCAAAGGTTCTTCCCTTCAAGAGGTAAAAACCCTAAAACACATATCATGCTCATTCGTAAGGATCAAACTAAGGAAAATTTTTGAATTTCGCTGCTTAACATAACTCTATTTTCCTTCAGGTGTTTGTTGGTTGGTTGGTATCACTACAGTAATAGTGTTGTCCACTACCACATGATGTGGGAATTTTTCAAATAGGGGGTGATGATGGTGGTTTGTTTTGGTCATTTGTTGGGGGTGGTGTTTGTGGTTTATTTTGTTCATCATTTGGTTGATTTTCTTCAGGTTCTGGAGAAGGTTCCAAAATTGTGAGTTCTTTGTTTATAAGTGAATCAAATTTTGGAGGAGGTGGGGAGGGTGTCCGATCAGAATCTTAATCTTCATCCACAGAGTGATCGACTGGTGCAGTACTAGTGGTTGCTTGTGCTGCATCATTATATATATTATTAGTTTGAGATTCTGATGGGTTAGTTTGAAGTGTGTTAAACGGCTAAGACGATGGTTGATTCTCAGAAAGAGCAAGATCTTTCTTAGAATAAACACCTGTGAAAATTTTATCAAAAGCATGTTTAACTGGAATCAAAGGAGGATGTTGGAGGGTTTTAAAGACATTTCTAAAAGCTGAGCTATTTCCAAGATATGTAGGATTCTTACCATCTGCTGGTCCATATAGAGTTTGTTGAGCAAGCAGATTATGAGGATTGTAACGCCCTAAATTTTATAAACTAGTATTTTCTATATATTATTAATTTAAGTATTTTTATAAAATGAATTTGATAATTTATTTATATTTTTCATAATATTTTGAGAAAATAATATTATCATCATGTATGGAATATTATGTAAGTATTGTGAGTAATTATTTTCTAGGAAATGAACTTTAGATATAGAAAATTATAGGTCTAATATAATGAATTAACTTAGGCTATAGTTAAATTTAAAATTTAATGTTTGTGTGTGTTCTGGTAGTATTTTTACTTTGTATAGACAGATAACTAATTTATTATTTTGAAAGTAGATTTATGAAAAGTAATTTTAAAAATCAATCATGAAATATTTTAGTAGGTTTTGGTAAAATTCTAGGCTTAAAATTCTACCGAATTTCGGACAGTGATTTATTTGACAGTATAACTTTTTATCATAGAAAAAGAAAAGAAAAATATTTTTGAAATCACAAAAATATGTAGGTGATGGTAGTGTCATTAACTTTATCATTTATGTTATAAAAATAAAATTAAAAATTAAGTGATAATTTAGAAGATAAGAATGCCAAGTTAGAGATAAGAATTACCACATGTGCATGAATCAATGTGGCTTAATTTCTTTCACACATGAAGTAGAAAACGTGGTTTAACTTTCTTCACAAAATGAAAGTGAAAACGTGGGCTTAGGAGTTACCATGTATAGGTATAGATAATTTGCTATAAATAGAACCTTTGGCATTCAGTAAATTTCACACAAGAGTAACCAAAGCTATCAAATTCGTAGAGGTTTGTCTAATCCTTTGCTCTTATTTCCTTTCTCTTTCTATTCTCTTAATTATTAGTTTATACACTTGATTTCTAAATTTGTTTCATGATCTACTAGTTTAAATTCTTTTGGTCCTTCTTTCTAAACGTCTATAAACAGCCCCTGTATTCAATAATTCAAATATTGATTATATCACTAGTGTTCTATTCTTCTAGTTTTTAGCTTAGACAATTAACTCAATCAAGCTATAAAACTCATATTCTTTCAAAACAGGTTACTTGTTCAAATTTTGTTAGTTACTGGTTGTTCACTTTTATTCGGTTTTGTTTTGATACTTGACTTAATCACTACTCTATATTAAATCCCTATGTTTTAACTAAGCAACATTTATCTAGTTAATTGTTTAGAAATTTAAAAGAAAAACAGAGTACTTCACAAAATGAAAATTTTGGATTAATATGATGAGTTAAAATATCAAGTACTTTGTCCCTTAGTAAATAAGAATATGCACGTGAAAAATATGTATGTAATTGGAAGCAAAATGTCATGCAATTTTCTTGATTATGTTAGGTTCTGGTATTTTGATAATTCCTTTAATATATTAATAATATTAGAATTTTAATAATAATGATAGTCAGTTAAGAGTTAGTTGTTTTGATGAGTGAATAGGTATCCTAGAAGAAGGGGATTACTCAAGTTATTTTGGAAGGCCCCGAGGTAAGGGGAATTGCTAATAATAAGTTTCGATGAGCACAAGAAATGTGTTACTTGTATATATATTATTAGCTATTATTAGGGGAGTTGTGTTCTAATTTTAAATTTGTTAAGGTATATGCAAAATGATAAGTGATTGATTTAGTTTGATTATGTGTGAATAAACCTTTGTTGATTTGAAAATGTTCTTAATTGATTAGGCAATTGAAATTGTTATAATCATGGTTTTATGAAGAAGAACAAATAAATTATATATGTCTTATCTTTAATTTGTTTATTGATAATGATATCTATGTGTTTGAGTGATTATGGTGAAAGTTTGGGGTGGTTTCTCATAAGTTACATTATGAGTTATGAGGATTAAAATGTCAAGTTGGATGTTGACAAAGATAATTTAAGTTGATGAGGAGCAAAACAGGATGTTTCTTACGATACTATAATGTATGTAAGACTGAGGATAGGTTCGGCTGGGTTGCCTACAGACCTCCTGGGGATCACCTACGTTTTGAACTCCTACCAATAGTCAGTGATAGCAACTCTGACTGGAGGAAATCATAAAACCCGGCGTGGTGAAACCTGACTGTGCAGGACTATCTATAATAAGGTGCAGCGCTCGGGCCAGAATGGTTGAGACATATTTGATATATGTTCTTTGCAAACAACCATGTTATGGCAGTTGAAACGGCCTTACGCTCATAATAGAGGTCTCCATGGAGTAGGTTGAAGAAAGATATTACTAACTAAGTTAGAAGACTAACTTTGAGTGAGGAGTTTGGTGTGGATGATTATATTTATTATAAATGACTAAGTTTTTGGTAACTGATATATTTGATAAAGTATATTATCTTTGTTTTTGACTAAGTGTTGATTTGTGACGTTGATGTAATATCTTGTGTAACTGATATTTTGTGATTAAATGATTATATGTGACTATTTGACTACTTGATTCTATTTGATCTAAATACATGATTAGGAATTCAGGTATGTATATATACTAGTTAAATAAAAATGCATGTACTTGTATAATACTATGTGTAGCCTTGTGACATCATCACGATGGTAACTTGTGTACGAGTAATTCACCCCTTACAACAGTTAGTGCAGGATACCATGATCTCAAGTTAAAGTTCATTGGAAAGAGGAAAACAACATTGCGAGAGACATTAATAGCAAGACCGTTAGAGTTTATTAGAAATCTAGTTTTATTTTTGGAGTCCGAAGAGAAAGATCTTTTTGAGATTAAGGTGTTGACGGTGTCATTGGAGTACTCTCTCAATGACATCTTTAGTGTTTGACCAGCTCGTGATCATTTGTGGGTTGAGTCTTTTGTAGATATTATTTTTTAATTTATTTTCAATTGGAGAAGAATTGTAAGATACTTATGTGCAATAAATATATATATATTTTATGTTTGCAAATCTTTTAGTTATAAGTGATGCATATTATTCATGGGCTTACTTTAAATTTATAAAAAGAGAATTTCGAAAAGATTTTATAGACACAAAATATAGTGCATATATTTGAATAAATTATTTCTCACTTACTATCACTTTACAAGAAAAATAAATCAACATATTTGCTTTTGCTTGTATTTAAATTTGGGGTAGAGAACTGTGACACTCTTCTTTTCAGTCTCTGAAAAGGGGGTGTTACAAGGATCATTCCTTTGAGGAAGTTTGGAATGCATTTCATCAAACTCCTTTGCATCAATTCCGCACTCATATCCATCTATCAGCAGAACTTCCTTTTCCTCGAGAGCCTCAACCTTTGCAATAGCTGCATCCAGATCAGCTCTTTGTTTTTCCTCTTCAGATAGGTCCAACAGCAATTTCCTGGGAACCTTTGGCTTTCTAGTCGTCCTAGGTTCAGTACTTTTCTTAGTCTTTGTAGCCTTCTTACTACCAGATTCTGCAGGACTCTTAACAGCTTTTCTCTTTGTAAGGATTTTGGTTGGTTGAGCCAGAATCCTTGATTGTCTAACAGTCAGGTCCTGAGTTTCTCCACTACCAACCTCGGCTCCTAAACTCTTCAAAAATCCAGCATGAGCTTCTGCTATATTCCTAGCATCTCTATCAATCACATGAATCAGCCTACATTCATCAATGTCTTCTTCAGTTTCTCTGAGCAACAGAGGATGTGTTGGATGAACAATCTTTTTACCCTTCACCAATTGCATATACCTTAGAGTAGTACTATTTATGATCTTAGAACTAATCAAGAAGGTACCATACCCAGGGAAGAATGGTTTGATAGCATCCAACAATCCACACTGAGCAAACATATTACTTAGTAGTCTGCCATGGCGAATGATAGGTTTGTTAGCAGCTATAGAGTTAGCAAGATGAATGAATAGGAGTTTACCAATGTCCACAAAATTTCCCCTTCCAACATGGAATGTGAACAGCTTCTGAACAGTAGAAATCTGATCAGTACCTCCCAGCTTGGATATTATACTGTTAATGAGGATCCTGTAGATAACTTTGCTTAAGTCTGTCATTTCAAGCTTGTCTTCAGGATTTGCCTTAGGCTTGAAAATGAATTCATCAACATCTGGTCCAACAGAGTCTGTAATTTTGATGAAGAGTCCACCATCTGATAACTTTAGAGCCTCATAAATATGATACATTCTAAAGGAGACTCTGAATCCAGCCACAAACGATTCAACTTTTGTAGTAACAAAATGTCTTATACCTGTAACATCCCAAATTTAATTAACAGAGGAATAATAATTAAGAGATGATTATTAATGGAGTTTAATTGGAAACATTTTTTTTATTTAATGGAAATAGAGAATTATGAATAAGTTGGAGAATGGTAAACTAGTGATAAAAGAGTGACATGTATAAAATGATGGCTTTAGTAACAAGTGGGACCCACATTTCTTTATAACCACCCAAACCAAAATCCATAATTCACAATTTGATTTCCTGAAAACAAGAAGGAACAGAACGTGTTCCTCTTTCTCTCTACCTCCCCATGTCTTCTTTCCCCTCACTTTAGCAAAACTCATCAAAGTTAACTCCACTATAGCATGCAATCCACTCCTTAGCCTTCTATGTCAACTAGATCATGCCAACAACCATCAAAGCCACCATTTAATAGCTTAATCCACAAAACAAAGCTTGCGTTGGATTCTGTCAAATTGGAGTTTCTAAGCACTAAAGAATCAA
This sequence comes from Trifolium repens, assembly GCA_030408175.1. Classification (NCBI taxonomy): domain Eukaryota; kingdom Viridiplantae; phylum Streptophyta; class Magnoliopsida; order Fabales; family Fabaceae; genus Trifolium; species Trifolium repens. The sequence continues at coordinate 38,094,272 of CP125842.1, read as the reverse complement.
TCATAGTAGCTGGATATGTTGGATTGCATCAGAGGATGGTTAAATCAAAGAACTAAGGTGAGAGTGTGTTCCATTTCCTTCCTTTCTTTATTAAGAATGAACCCTAATCCCAAATCTTAATCCTTCCCTTTTGTGGATGCATGTGATGAAATGAGTAATTACTAGTTGGTGTAATCAAGTGGAGAGCCTTATGGAATTCAATTTTAAGAAACAAGGTGGATTTAAGGTTGATTGGTGAAACCGGTAATGGAAACAACACCTCCACTAAAACGGTAATTAATCTCACCTCACAACTCCGATTGCGTTGATTCTTTTTGGACTAGTTAGATAACGAATTTCCGGTCGTTTTGACATAGGTTTCCCTAATTTTGGTCTAGTATTAAGCCCTGTGTGAATTTTTGAAGTTGGAAGTTCAACACATTATTTTTGCAGAAAATGTTTGGAACAAGTCTGTATTAAATTGATCACTACTCTCTCCCTGTAACTCTGACTGAAATGATTCCAGTTGTCATAGTTAGATAACTCAATTCCAGTCGTTTTCATAGAGGTTTCGTAATTTTTGGCTGAGTAACGAGTTTTGGAGACCCATTTAAAGTTCAGGGTCTGATGCTGAATTTATGCAGAAAATCCTGTTACGGGTTTAGAGTTCATACGCTACGAGATTCGGAGGTATTACTGCTGCAGCTCAAGTGTCAATTACAGGTGGGTTCTTAGCATCTTTACCATAGTTTTGTTGTAGAGCGTAGTTTATCCCCAAATATGATGATTTGCATGCCAACATAGGTTTAGGATCAAAATCGATGAGAGAGTAGGAATCATTCCCAATTCCTACTCCCATATAATTTAGTATACACTATTAAACATGTTTGTACCGAGTTGCATAGAGATTGTAGGTGTTTCTTTTTCAAAATCATGTTTTTGCAAAACAGGGGCTTGTTCTGATGAACTCGCCGTAGCGGGTAAGTGTTTGCCAGGGCGAGTGTTGTTGCCTATATAATTCGCCAGACGAGTTGTTGACTCGCCAGGGCGAGTGTTACAGGTCAGTGACATAAAATCTCGCCGTAGCGAGTAAGTACACACCACAGCGAGTTTGGCAAGACCAGAACCTGCATATTTTATTTTCTAAAAGCTCTAGACACTCGTTTTATATCCGAATGCAACTTGGTTTTCATGGACATGTTTTAATAGTGTATAATGGATAATATGGTAAGAGAATAACATGTATATTTATTTGTATTAGTAACATGTCTAGGTTACCCTGGGTGGGATATATCGGTTAGAACTGTTATAAATCATTAAATTAAATAGCCATTAGTACCATTTGATAGAATTTCTCTGAATTCTAATCATTTAATTATGTGAGCCAACGTCGGAATCCGAGCCTCTGTTTCGGTAGTACGCAGAGTCGGGCACCCGAGACCGGCTTGCCTCGGCGTGTCTTTGAAGAGTAATTGACAAGATAATAAATTTGTGTTACACCCTTTTATTGCTATTAACACATTTTTATGTAAATCAGTTGAACTTAGAATATTACACTATCTAGGTTCCCCCGGTGTAGTCACCATTAGGAGGGTAGTAGGAGTCACTGAGGCTTAGTAGTCTCACCCCACTCCAAATCAATTTTTTTTTAGGTAAACAGGTTATCCGGAGCAAGGACCAGGCGGGAGACTGACAGTTGGAGTCGGGCTTGGATTGTCAGACTAGAAGACTTTAGTCTTCTTCTTGTTTTCAGTTTTAATCTGTATACTCCTAATTTATCCGTTTCCGTTGTATTGTACAAGTTTATTACTTATTATGAGCAATTCTTGTAATTCAGTAATTATTCTGTCCAATTTTATTGTACTCAGATTCAATTATTTATGTCTCGACTAAATATTCTAGATATTTTAGTTGGGGCGTTATAATACCCATCTCAGCATGAGATTTTCCACTCAACTTAGGTTTTTCTTTAATCAACTGCTTCAGTCTTTCATTGTACTTATCTTTTGTGATATTGGACGCTTTCATCCAAAATTCTTTGACTAACTCATTGTACGTTGGTCCATTCATGACATCCAAATAATACATCATTCCTTGCCTTTCGAAACGATCTTTCACTTCTGGAAACCCATTTACTCTTAAACTTTCGAAGTCTACAGGATTTTCTATTGCGAACTGAAGGTCATCAAACTTGTATGGCCTTTGATCCTTTGCAAACTTGTTTGGAATGGATTTCTCAATATCAATTATGCAGCCATTAGTATTGAGTGTTGTCATTTTTGATGAAGTTTGGGGATTAGGGTTTGCTAGTTTGAGAGAGAAAGAAATGTTGCTTGAGTTTTAGAAGAATGAAAGTGTGGGTTGTGAGAGTGCAAAAGTGTGAATGTGAACAAATATGTGTTTAAATAGAAAGTTTCGCGCAAAAATATAGTACAGACACATAGGGGTAGCAAAGTCTTTTACCTATTACAATAGGGATTAGAACACTAATCATCATAAACCATCTTCTCTGTCCACTTGCAACAGGACACGCGTATTAGAAGTTTATTAAATAACTGACACATAAGTGAAGAGAAAAACGAACCGTTTTTACAAAAAGTTTTTACTTACGCGCCAGAGCCATCTCTTTTACAGAGTCTGATAGTACATCAGAAGATGATCTCATCACAACTTCTGATACAGAAGGTTCTGATGGCCTCAGCTTTTGATAACTATTAGATCCTTACAAAAACCAATTTTCCATCAGAGTCTTAGCTATTCAGGGATTTCCATCATATTCAGATTCTTTTTGATAAAATCAAAACGTTCAACAGCTAAGGGTTTTGTAAAGATATCAGCTCATTGATTTTCTGTTTCAATGAACTTAAGATCAATTACACCCTTTTGAACATAGTCTCTTATAAAATGATGTTTAATCTCAATATGCTTAGCTCTTGAATGTAAAATAGGGTTTTTGGAAAGGTGAATGGCTGCAGTATTATCACAATATAAAGGAATATTGTTAATGCTTATTTGATAATCTTCTAATTGATATTTCATCCAAAGTAGTTGTGTACAACATTTTGCTGCTGATATGTATTTTGCTTCTGCTGTTGACATAGCTATGGTGGTTTGCCTTTTACTGGCCCATGAAATCAAATTCTCACCAATGAATTGACAATTACCACTGGTGGATTTTCTTTCAATTTTATCACCAGCATAGTCAGCATCACAGAATCCAATCAGTTTGTAGTCATTGGATTTCTAATACAGTAATCCAATGTTACAAGTAGCTTTCAAATATGTAACACCCCGTTTTTCAAAGCCTAAAAAGGGCATTTTTTTTTTTTTTTTTAAACCACAAGACAGAGTGCGCGGAAAATAGTTTACAAGAGCCGGCGTTATTCATACAACAGAACTATAGCATATAATAGTGCTTCTCATAAGCAAAGTGTGTACCTGAATAGTTACATATCCAAAACATAACATCTAGTCCACGACAAATATACAAGGTAGTCGTGACTAGGAAATACTACAGCCAACACCAAAAGAGGCTCATCCAAAGCGTAAGAGTATAGAGTACAGTCATCCAAAAACATTAGAACCTACTACACAACATGCTACCAGTCACCGGCCAACAAGGCCTGTCCAAAAGAATACTACTCTAAGTCAGTGGTCCTAGTCCTAACATGCACAGCGGCATCAGGAGTCGTCCGTATCGCTCGATAACAGGACCAAGCTCAAGGTAGAAGTGGGAGATACCAAGTGAGGTACTCCGGATCCTCCAATGGATCCATCCCCTGCAGCAGCCGCTGCCTCCTGAAGAACATCATCCGGCTCCCCTAAGAAGTCGGGTAAAGCCCCGTCACCCCAACTGCCCATGGAGGAGGAAGAAGAAGTGACTAGTCCATCTGTGGGGGTCTCTCCAATGACCGATCCACCACCCTCTGGTGTGTCTGGCGCCCCTGGAAGGGGTCCCCCAGGAACTGTCCACAATGCACTGAGCAGAACTGGTAGAGGTATGGAGAAAGGCGGAGTCTGCCATATCAGACACTGATGAACCTGACGGGTACCAAGAAAAGTAGTAATCCTAACGCGCCCGTGGTAACTAGCCGTGCCGGAAGCTGGGTCAAGGCTCCAGGCAGGCAGAAGCAGGCGATCAAGAAAGTCCCACCTCGTCACCGTCTCTCTCGCGAGCACCGGTAACAAAGGGTGATCCATCGTCTGGGTGGGAGGAGCCCGCAAATGAAAGAATGCAAGGGTCACCACACATAACACAACAGCAAATAGCATATACATTTAAAAGCGAATAAACACTTAGCAGTTCATATACTTGCACACAGTATCGAAATGCACACCAGCCTATCAATGCAGACTCTAAATGATTGTGATCACCCTAACCGGGTCTTTTTCACATGCATGCATTTATTCCAGAATAAACCTCTGCAGAAGGTCGTAGGCTCGGGTGGGATAACACCTCCTACTATTGGTGGGATAACACCAGGTAGAGTCACGCACTCAATACCAAAACAATCACGGTGGGATAACACCGGGTGAGTCACACGGACAACACCAAACTCAATAAGGAGGACACCAATCACTGGTCGTCGCACCTCGTGGTCCATTCCCGATAACCACGTACTATGAATGCATGAGCATACGATTCCCCTTATATGCTAATGCAACAAAATACATACCTCTCAAGCGTATGTAAAACAATCATAATATGTACATATATTTTTCAAAATCATATGCACGCCAATCACATATTCATACACATATTCTCAAACATATGTAAATCACACATGCGATACAAAACACCTTCTCATCACGAGAATACATAATATAATCATGCCAAACATTCACAACAATCCAGAACCAGGCATACATATATTAGACGGAAAAGTAAAGGTGCCCTTACCTTAGCAAGCTTTTGTTACTTTAATTCCGCGAAAACTACAATACGCGCTACCTAAAATAAATGTAGCGTAACGTCAATAAAATACTCCTCGTTTATCCTATCGAAACGAAACTTGCTCTCAAAAGTCTAGGAGGGTTTTAGGTACTTTCTAACTCTCTCACCTAGCGATTCCAAGTTCTTCCCAATCCGATAAAAATTCACGAAGTAAATTGCACTATTTTTAAGACACGAAAATCATTTTGTTTTCAAACCATAAACTAAAACCATTTTGGATTTCTCCACCTCAAAGACTTGTTTCACACACCACAAGACCATTTGAAACACAACTAAAACTTTTCAAAAATATTTTTATGAAAAATCGAAGTTTTCTTGCGTTACAAGTTACACATTTTTTTCTTCCTAACATCCTTTCCTATACTCATTTTTCTTCAAAACTAGGATTATCCAACACACACAAAATTTTCACACAATTGTGGACTTAGAAAAAATTTTGGGATTTCTCCCCCACACAAGAGAAGGCCACGGCCACCAATTTTCAAAACCCCCTTCTATTCAAAATTTTTCACTTCTAAATGCATGGTAATATCCCATAATACCTAACTAGCACTTATCAAAGCGATTTAGAAATTATCGAGTCGAATCGCAATTTTTCGAAAAATCTCAAATAAGTTTTTCTTTAAGGCAAGAAATTATTTTTTCTTTACAAAACATCCCATAACCAATCAAACAATTAAACAATGATCATGGGAAACAATTTGCCTCTAAACAATTTTCGAAATTCGATTCCTCGAACCATATATGATTGCCACGGCCAAAATGAGGCAAAAGGGGCAATCCTACACAATTTTTCTTCATTTGAAACCCTAACCACACATGATAGCTCGTAACGATATTCGATCGTATACCCGACTCTTTTTGAAACTCGAAATAAAATTTTTCTAAATTGCGTTCTTCGAGTCGCTCAAGAACACGAGAAATATTTTTTTCTTATTTTTCGAAACAAAATTCATATTCAACAATCCATTTTGTTTAAAAGCTCAATTCTAACTTCAAAACCAAAATCTTACAACACAAATCAAATTTATGATCCTTTTCAAATTTTTCTTCAAAACCCTTACTAAAAATTTGTAAGAACAAGATTAAACCATAGAATCAACTCATGTTTCAATCATGTGTACTAACAACCCTTATGAACACATCTATGGAAACAAAATTAAATTCTAACATTTTTCTACTCAAGAACAAAATTGTGAAACTTCAAAATTCAAGAGATTTTCATGAGAAATAAGGGAAGGAAGAGGTCTAATTACCTCAAGATGAAGAAGATGATCCAAGAGCTTGATGATCCTAGCACAAATCCAAGCAAGTTCTTGAGAGGAAGAGAAAATTTTGAGTTGGTTAGGGTGAGTAATGGAGTTCGGCCGAGAGAGATAAGGGGGAGGGAGTATTTATGATTTTGCTCCAAGACAAACCACTTAAACCTCCTTACTATTCACCCAAAGTCTTGTGCAATCTAGGCCATTGGATTAAAATTAAAGTTGCAAGACAAAACCCTAGCCAATGGATCAAATAAAACTCATGATTGCTTTTGAACAAATATCTCCTTTTCGCCACTCAGCTCGTCGCGTTTGCTCTCGGCGAGTCGCACCTCGCTAACGGACGGAAATCTCAAAAACATAAAATCTCACAAATAAACGTCCGTCGTAAACCGTTTCCAAATATTATCGCTAAACTTTATTCTCCGACTGAAATTTATTTCCTTAGCTCCCAAAAATATTCTGAAACTAGATTCCAACTTACGCCGATATATAAAGTCTCCAATTAAAATTCGACGGAAAACAGAAACCGTAAAATTTTAAGAAGCGGGTACAATTTTCTACTCGTTTTTCCAATAAACGGAGAAAGTCGAAACTCAAAATTCTGAAATCACATGAACGTTCTCGTATATAAAAGAGGACTAAAAACCAAAAGCCTGAGCTTAAATAGCATACGAGTCCAAAACCAGTTCCAACTCAGCAAAACGCTGTTATTACACGATACTTAAGAAACTAATCTTACAGAAACCCTAAAAACTCTTATCTACTACTTACGCTTATAACTTGCGTACGATACAGTAGAATTATGGGTCTTACATTACTTCCCCCCTAAAAGAAGTTTCGTCCTCGAAACTTAGACATCGCTAAATAATTCGGGGTATTGCTCTTTCATCTTGCTTTCAAGCTCCCAAGTCGCATCTCCTGTAGCTTCATTCCATATTATCTTGACTAAGGGTATCTCCTTGGTCCTTAGACGTTTCATCTTTCTATCCGCAATCTTAACTGGCGGAACTTCAAATGACAAGTTCTCTTTCAGCTGAATGTCATCTGGCGTGATCACATGTGACGGGTCGGGAACATACTTCCTTAACTGAGACACATGGAACACATCATGAATCTGGGACAGTATCGGTGGCAATGCAATTCGATAGGCTACTTTTCCTATCCTTTCCGTAATCTGATACGGTCCAATAAATTTCGGAGTCAACTTTCTTGCTTTTATTGCCCTTCCAACGCCAGTAGTTGGAGTAACTCGGAGAAATACATGTTCTCCTGCCTCAAATTCTAAGGGTCTGCGACGCCTATCTGCGTAACTCTTCTGACGATCCTGGGCGACCTTCATTCTTGCCCGTATCTTCCGGACCTTGTCCGTAGTCTGTTGCACCATTTCCGGTCCTACAATCATACTTTCTCCATCTTGGTACCAACACAATGGAGTTTGACACCTTCTCCCATAAAGAGCCTCATACGGAGCCATTCCAATGCTCGTGTGGAAACTGTTGTTGTAGGTGAACTCTATTAGTGGTAACACATCGTCCCAACTTCCTCGATCATCTAGCACACATGCCCTCAACAAATCCTCCAAAGATTGATTCGTTCTTTCGGTCTGTCCGTCTGTCTGCGGATGGTAAGCCGAACTTAATCTCAACTTCGTCCCTAAAGCCTCATGCAGAGTTCTCCAAAAATGTGAAGTGAATTTTGGGTCTCGATCCGAAACAATGCTTGACGGTATACCATGGAGTCTTACTATTTCAGCCACGTAGATGTTTGTTAACTTTTCTGCAGTGTCGGTAATCCTGACAGGCAGAAAATGAGCGGACTTCGTCAATCGATCCACTACCACCCAAATAGAATCATGCTTCCTTCTTGTCTTGGGTAAACCAGTGATGAAATCCATAGATATGCTATTCCACTTCCACTCTGGTATATCCAACGATTGCAGCATTCCTGCAGGTTTCTGATGTTCCACCTTAGCTTTCTGACACGTCAAACACGATGCCACATACTCCGCCACATGTCTCTTCATACCCGGCCACCAATAGTCTAGCCTCAAATCCTGATACATCTTGGTAGCTCCAGGATGTATACTCAGTTTACTCTTATGCGCTTCCTCTAGCACCGTATTTCTCAAGTTCTTAGCATCGGGTACGCACACTCTCCCATTGCATCTCAAAATATTATCTGATCCCACCTTGAACTCTGTGGTGGTTTCTCGATCTATCAAAGCTCTCTTTTCCATAAGTAGACTGTCATTCTGACAACTAGCAATGTCTTCCATCAATCCGTTCGAAATCGTAATCATACCGAGTCTCAAATTCCCAGGCGCAAACTCTACCTCGAGATGTAGATCCCGAAACTCTTCTAATAACTCTTGCTGACTAGCCTTCTGAGCTGAGCATACCGATACACTTCTTCTACTCAAAGCGTCAGCTACCACATTAGCCTTTCCAGGATGGTACTGTAACGTGAAATCAAAATCCTTCAGTGTTTCCATCCACCTCCTCTGTCTCATATTCAACTCTTTCTGATCAAACAGATATTTCAGACTTTTGTGATCACTGAAGACGACAAAAGTACATCCATAAAGATAATGTCTCCAAATCTTCAAAGCAAAAACTACTGCAGCAAGTTCTAGATCATGAGTGGGGTAGTTCCTTTCGTGGTTCTTCAACTGCCTGGACGCATAAGCCACTGCCCTCTTGTGTTGCATCAACACACATCCGAGTCCCTGATGCGACGCATCACAATAAACTTCATACGGTTCGTCCGACTGGGGTAAAACTAACACCGGTGAGGTCGTCAATCGCTCTTTTAGCAACTGAAAACTAGCTTCACACTTCTCTGTCCAAGCAAATGGTTGATCTTTCCTCGTAAGTTGTGTCATTGGTGCCACAATCTTAGCGAAACCCTCAATAAATCTCCGATAATATCCTGCTAAACCCACAAAACTTCGTATATCCGTAACAGTTTGCGGTTGTTTCCATGCAAGTACGGTTTCAATCTTTGCTGGATCCACAGATATTCCCTCTTCTGAGATGACGTGACCCAGAAAATTCACCGTTTTCATCCAGAATTCACACTTTGACGGATTTGCATACAACTTTCTGTCACGCAGAACTTGCAAAACCAAGCGGAGATGCTCTTCGTGTTCCTCTTCATCCTTCGAATAAATGAGTATATCGTCGATGAACACCACTACAAACTTGTCTAGGAACGTATGGAAGATCCTATTCATGTAATCCATAAAAATTGCGGGTGCATTCGTCACTCCAAACGGCATCACTAGATACTCATAGTGTCCATAGCGTGAACGAAACGCTGTTTTCTGAACGTCTTCTTCTCTTACTCTTATCTGATGATATCCGGACTTCAAGTCAACCTTTGAAAACACAGACGCACCCTTTAACTGGTCCATCAGATCATCAATTCGTGGCAAGGGATATCGGTTCTTAATAGTAACCTTGTTGAGTTTCCGATAATCCACACATAAACGTGACCGCCCGTCCTTCTTTTTCACCAATAAGACTGGCGCTCCCCACGGAGACACACTTGGCCTAATAAAACCCTTTTCTAACAAGTCCTCAATCTGACTCTTCAATTCCACCAACTCAGCTGGGGCCATCCGATAAGGTGATTCTGAGATTGGTCCCGTTCCTGGATGTAAGTCGATAAAGAATTCCACTTCTCTGATCGGAGGAAATCCCGGAATCTCTAACGGAAAAACATCCTGGAATTGTTGAACTACGCGCAACTCCTCTATATGCACGTCTGAAGTCACTCCTATAAAAGCAAGTGAAATAATTTCTGGCTCTCCATTCCTCATGGTTACTGTAAGCCGGTTCGCCGACAAGTACCTCTGTACTCCTGGTTCGGGGAAAAAGACCATCTTACGAGCACAGTCTAAAATAACATAGTGATACGACAGCCAATCCATCCCAAGAATGATCTCGAGTGACTGAAGGGGTAAACAGATCAGATTAATCAAAAACTCTCTATTCTGAATCATCACTAAACAGTGCAAACATGCTGTATTAACCACAAGATCCTTTGCAGGAGTAGAAACATTCAAATCAAAAGGCAGCGGAGAAACAATCAATTTCATACGATTTGCACAATCCACAGATATGAAAGAATGGGTTGCCCCGGTATCTATCAATGCAGTTAAAGTGTTACCTGCAATCTGACAATTCTCATGTATGGCGTTACTGGCCTCGCCACTCACTTCCGTGCCCATACAGTAGACACGTCCCCTAGCAGTGGGTTTTGCTCCCTGCGTCACATTCACAGACGGTTCAGCCTTCTGAGCCTTGCAATCCCTAGCCATGTGACCTTGCTTCTTACAATTATAACAAATAATCCCGGGCTCCGCGTTCCTACAGTCGTTCGCATAATGTCCTTCCTTCCCACACTTGAAACAACTCTGCTTTGCCGCATTCGGATTCCCTTGATTCACCGAGCGATCCTGCCCTTTGTTATTCTGAGGGCGGTTGTAAGGCTTATTTCCTCGCCTTCCACGGTTCTGAGCCTGATTACTTGGACGACTAGGTCCCCCAGCAGTAGAATTCACATTGCGATTCACTCGCTTATTCTTCATGTCCTCAATTTCCTGACATTTCTCAACCAGCACTTGGAAATTCCGGATTCCCAATGGTATCACTGAATCCTGTAACTCATACCTCAGCCCTTCTTGAAAACGGCGACACATATAAGTCTCATCGACGCCATCCCTGAAGAAGCGGAAAAACCTTGACAGTGATTCAAATTTCTTAGCATAAACTTCAACATTCGTACCTCCCTGACGCAACCTCAGGAATTCCTCTCCATACCTTTCCCTAGCGGTCTCTGGAAAGTACTTGGCCAAAAACTTTCTCTTAAAACTCACCCAGTTGATTTCCTCGTGAGCGGCCTCCATCATAAGACTAGTACTCTTCCACCAATACTCAGAGCCTCCCGACAACTGGTAGGTGGCCAGAGTCACCCTTTCGCCCTCGGGGCAGTGGATTGCTCCGAAGATCTTTTCCATTGCCTGAAGCCATAAGTCAGCAGCATCAGGACCTCCCTCTCCGTTATACTTCGGAGGACTCTGATGGTTAAAACTAGTGAGAACTCGAGATCCAGCAGCGAGAATCTCTCTTTCCCTTTTTTCCATATCCCTCTGCGCCTTCGCATGGGCTTGGGCAGTCAAAGTTGCTGCCATGGCATTCATCGCATGAGCCATCTGGTTTACCTGATTATCATCAGCTCCAGTAGCTGCAGGTGCCCGTCTTGGAGGCATGTTTTCCTGCACAAACCACTTTCTGGTTAGATTCTTTTCCAATTCTCTTAGAAATCTTATACCATAAGTCAATAACATCAACACACCAAAGCAATGGTCACTGAGAACTAAACAAACTCTAGTTCTAACTCGACTGACAACTCTTACGACACACTTTTCCCTTGATGATCTAATGCCGGGCTCTGATACCAACAATGTAACACCCCGTTTTTCAAAGCCTAAAAAGGGCATTATTTTTTTTTTTTTTTAAACCACAAGACAGAGTGCGCGGAAAATAGTTTACAAGAGCCGGCGTTATTCATACAACAGAACTATAGCATATAATAGTGCTTCTCATAAGCAAAGTGTGTACCTGAATAGTTACATATCCAAAACATAACATCTAGTCCACGACAAATATACAAGGTAGTCGTGACTAGGAAATACTACAGCCAACACCAAAAGAGGCTCATCCAAAGCGTAAGAGTATAGAGTACAGTCATCCAAAAACATTAGAACCTACTACACAACATGCTACCAGTCACCGGCCAACAAGGCCTGTCCAAAAGAATACTACTCTAAGTCAGTGGTCCTAGTCCTAACATGCACAGCGGCATCAGGAGCCGTCCGTATCGCTCGATAACAGGACCAAGCTCAAGGTAGAAGTGGGAGATACCAAGTGAGGTACTCCGGATCCTCCAATGGATCCATCCCCTGCAGCAGCCGCTGCCTCCTGAAGAACATCATCCGGCTCCCCTAAGAAGTCGGGTAAAGCCCCGTCACCCCAACTGCCCATGGAGGAGGAAGAAGAAGTGACTAGTCCATCTGTGGGGGTCTCTCCAATGACCGATCCACCACCCTCTGGTGTGTCTGGCGCCCCTGGAAGGGGTCCCCCAGGAACTGTCCACAATGCACTGAGCAGAACTGGTAGAGGTATGGAGAAAGGCGGAGTCTGCCATATCAGACACTGATGAACCTGACGGGTACCAAGAAAAGTAGTAATCCTAACGCGCCCGTGGTAACTAGCCGTGCCGGAAGCTGGGTCGAGGCTCCAGGCAGGCAGAAGCAGGCGATCAAGAAAGTCCCACCTCGTCACCGTCTCTCTCGCGAGCACCGGTAACAAAGGGTGATCCATCGTCTGGGTGGGAGGAGCCCGCAAATGAAAGAATGCAAGGGTCACCACACATAACACAACAGCAAATAGCATATACATTTAAAAGCGAATAAACACTTAGCAGTTCATATACTTGCACACAGTATCGAAATGCACACCAGCCTATCAATGCAGACTCTAAATGATTGTGATCACCCTAACCGGGTCTTTTTCACATGCATGCATTTATTCCGGAATAAACCTCTGCAGAAGGTCGTAGGCTCGGGTGGGATAACACCTCCTACTATTGGTGGGATAACACCAGGTAGAGTCACGCACTCAATACCAAAACAATCACGGTGGGATAACACCGGGTGAGTCACACGGACAACACCAAACTCAATAAGGAGGACACCAATCACTGGTCGTCGCACCTCGTGGTCCATTCCCGATAACCACGTACTATGAATGCATGAGCATACGATTCCCCTTATATGCTAATGCAACAAAATACATACCTCTCAAGCGTATGTAAAACAATCATAATATGTACATATATTTTTCAAAATCATATGCACGCCAATCACATATTCATACACATATTCTCAAACATATGTAAATCACACATGCGATACAAAACACCTTCTCATCACGAGAATACATAATATAATCATGCCAAACATTCACAACAATCCAGAACCAGGCATACATATATTAGACGGAAAAGTAAAGGTGCCCTTACCTTAGCAAGCTTTTGTTACTTTAATTCCGCGAAAACTACAATACGCGCTACCTAAAATAAATGTAGCGTAACGTCAATAAAATACTCCTCGTTTATCCTATCGAAACAAAACTTGCTCTCAAAAGTCTAGGAGGGTTTTAGGTACTTTCTAACTCTCTCACCTAGCGATTCCAAGTTCTTCCCAATCCGATAAAAATTCACGAAGTAAATTGCACTATTTTTAAGACACGAAAATCATTTTGTTTTCAAACCATAAACTAAAACCATTTTGGATTTCTCCACCTCAAAGACTTGTTTCACACACCACAAGACCATTTGAAACACAACTAAAACTTTTCAAAAATATTTTTATGAAAAATCGAAGTTTTCTTGCGTTACAAGTTACACATTTTTTTCTTCCTAACATCCTTTCCTATACTCATTTTTCTTCAAAACTAGGATTATCCAACACACACAAAATTTTGACACAATTGTGGACTTAGAAAAAATTTTGGGATTTCTCCCCCACACAAGAGAAGGCCACGGCCACCAATTTTCAAAACCCCCTTCTATTCAAAATTTTTCACTTCTAAATGCATGGTAATAACCCATAATACCTAACTAGCACTTATCAAAGCGATTTAGAAATTATCGAGTCGAATCGCAATTTTTCGAAAAATCTCAAATAAGTTTTTCTTTAAGGCAAGAAATTATTTTTTCTTTACAAAACATCCCATAACCAATCAAACAATTAAACAATGATCATGGGAAACAATTTGCCTCTAAACAATTTTCGAAATTCGATTCCTCGAACCATATATGATTGCCACGGCCAAAATGAGGCAAAAGGGGCAATCCTACACAATTTTTCTTCATTTGAAACCCTAACCACACATGATAGCTCGTAACGATATTCGATCGTATACCCGACTCTTTTTGAAACTCGAAATAAAATTTTTCTAAATTGAGTTCTTCGAGTCGCTCAAGAACACGAGAAATATTTTTTTCTTATTTTTCGAAACAAAATTCATATTCAACAATCCATTTTGTTTAAAAGCTCAATTCTAACTTCAAAACCAAAATCTTACAACACAAATCAAATTTATGATCCTTTTCAAATTTTTCTTCAAAACCCTTACTAAAAATTTGTAAGAACAAGATTAAACCATAGAATCAACTCATGTTTTCAATCATGTGTACTAACAACCCTTATGAACACATCTATGGAAACAAAATTAAATTCTAACATTTTTCTACTCAAGAACAAAATTGTGAAACTTCAAAATTCAAGAGATTTTCATGAGAAATAAGGGAAGGAAGAGGTCTAATTACCTCAAGATGAAGAAGATGATCCAAGAGCTTGATGATCCTAGCACAAATCCAAGCAAGTTCTTGAGAGGAAGAGAAAATTTTGAGTTGGTTAGGGTGAGTAATGGAGTTCGGCCGAGAGAGATAAGGGGGAGGGAGTATTTATGATTTTGCTCCAAGACAAACCACTTAAACCTCCTTACTATTCACCCAAAGTCTTGTGCAATCTAGGCCATTGGATTAAAATTAAAGTTGCAAGACAAAACCCTAGCCAATGGATCAAATAAAACTCATGATTGCTTTTGAACAAATATCTCCTTTTCGCCACTCAGCTCGTCGCGTTTGCTCTCGGCGAGTCGCACCTCGCTAACGGACGGAAATCTCAAAAACATAAAATCTCACAAATAAACGTCCGTCGTAAACCGTTTCCAAATATTATCGCTAAACTTTATTCTCCGACTGAAATTTATTTCCTTAGCTCCCAAAAATATTCTGAAACTAGATTCCAACTTACGCCGATATATAAAGTCTCCAATTAAAATTCGACGGAAAACAGAAACCGTAAAATTTTAAGAAGCGGGTACAGTTTTCTACTCGTTTTTCCAATAAACGGAGAAAGTCGAAACTCAAAATTCTGAAATCACATGAACGTTCTCGTATATAAAAGAGGACTAAAAACCAAAAGCCTGAGCTTAAATAGCATACGAGTCCAAAACCAGTTCCAACTCAGCAAAACGCTGTTATTACACGATACTTAAGAAACTAATCTTACAGAAACCCTAAAAACTCTTATCTACTACTTACGCTTATAACTTGCGTACGATACAGTAGAATTATGGGTCTTACAAAATACCTAAAGATTCTCTTCCCAGCAGTGAAATGAGATTCTCTAGGATCTGATTGAAATCATGCACACAAACATACACTGAATAAAATATCAGGTCTTGATGCAGTTAGATAAAGAAGAGATCCAATCATACCTCGATAGAGCTTCTGATCAACTTTGCCTTCAGATTCTTCTTTGCCTAAGCTTGATGTAGGATGCATTGGAGTGTTCATGGGTTTGCAATCTTCTAAATTGAATTTCTTCAGAAGATCTTTTATATATTTTGATTGATGAATGAATGTTCCTTTCTTTGTTTGATTTATCTGAATTCCAAGAAAGAACTTCAATTCTCCCATCATGCTCATCTCAAATTCATCCTGCATAAGCTTAGAAAAATTCTTGCACAAAGTGGCATTAGTTGATCCAAAGATGATATCATCAACATAAATTCGAATGATCAAAATGTCTTTCTTTAGTGTTTTTCTGAATAGTGAATTATCAACTTGACCTTTTTCAAAACATTGTTTACTAAGAAAGTACTCAGTCTCTCACACCAAGCTCTGGGGGCTTGTTTGAGTCCATAGAGTGATTTCTTTAGTCTGAACACATGGTCTGGATTTGCTAAATCTTCAAATCCAGGAGGTTGTTTGACATATACTTCTTCAGAAATAACACCATTAAGAAATGCACTTTTAACATCTATCTGATATAGAGTGATATCATTGTTAACTGCATAAGATAAAAGTAACCTAATTGCTTTCAGTCTAGCTACTGGAGCATATGTCTCAGTAAAGTCAATTCCTTCTTGTTGACTGTATCCTTGTGCAACAAGTCTTGCTTTATTTCTGGTCACTTCACCTTGTTCATTCAGTTTGTTTCTGTATATCCATTTTGTTCCAATAATGTTCTTGTGCCTGGGTTTGGGTACCAGATCCCATACATCATTCCTCTTGAATTGATTTAACTCTTCTTCCATAGCAACTATCCAAGCATCATCTGAGAGAGCTTCATTTGTTGTCTTTGGTTATATCAAGGATACTAATCCAAATAATGATTCTTCATCTCTAAAGTTTGATCTTGTTTTTCTTGGACAATTCTTGTTTCCAAGGATGAGCTCTTCAGGATGTGAGGATTTGTATTTGAAGGTGTTTCTTGGAATATCAGTTGCTTCGGAGTTATCATCATCAATTTGATGTTCTTGAGTAGCATCAGAAGGTGTTGCTTCTTGAGTTTCAGAGTCCTCTACAGGTTCTATGTAGTTGTCATACTCGTGAGCTTCATCTTCTGAGTCATCAGATCCTGACAAATCTATAACAAGCTCTGACTCTTTATCATCAGACTCTTTGTCATCAAACTTTACGTGCATTGATTCTTACACTGTCTTAGATTCAGAATTATACACTCTGTATGACTTAGAGCGTTCAGAGTATCCAATGAAGATACCCTTACAGGCTTTAGAGTCAAATTTCTTAAGATGGACTTTATTATTCATAATGTAACATGTACAGCCAAATTGATGAAAATAAGAAACAGCTTCTGCCCAAAATAATTTTACTAAATTATTTTCATGCATCATGGTGCGTGCCATTTCTTGTAAAGATCTATTCTTTCTTTCTACAACTCCATTTTGTTGTGGAGTTCTAGGAGAAGAGAATTCATGGAGAATTCCATGTTCTTCACAAAATTTTTCAAAAGGTTCATTTTCAAATTCACCACCATGATCACTTCTCACTTTTAAAATCTTGGAATCCTTTTCATTTTGAATTTGGGTACAGAAGATGCTGAATGTAAGACCCAAGATTTTTCTGTACTATTTTCTAAGGAACTCTAGTGTCGGCTACGAGTTTTAGGGTTTTTAGTAGAAGTGGATTTGTGAATATCGTCACATTAATGAGCCTGTTTTGTGCTCGTGCGCTGGAAAGGCACAGACTTTTGGGTCGTAGTCCTCTTTTAAGTATGAGGAGATTTCTGTGGTCTTAGAATAACGAGTTTTGGATTATTCTTGTTGTTGGAAAAACGAGTAAGATTTTACCCGCGGATGGAAAATCTTACTGCGTCTGTTTTAAGTGAGGTTTCGGATGGGAGTTTTATATATCTGCGTGAGTTAGGATATATCCTGAGATTAATTTTCTAAGGTATCGAAGAAAATTACAGTCGCGGAAAAAGATTCGGCGATAAGTTTTGGAATGGAAAAACGATAGACGTTCTTTCTGTAGGTTTTCTATTTTTGCGAGTTTCATCCGTCGCGATGCGCGAGGACTGAGCGTGCGTTTCATTGTATGAGGTTATGGGAAATATCTTGTGAGGATAGACTTGGATTTGATCCAAGGGCTAGGGATTAGTCTTGGAAGCTTTCACTATTTGATCCAATGGCCTAAATCTAGCAAGACTTTTATAAGTGGTGGACTTAGAATTATCACAAGTTCACTTCTTCTTTCTCTCTTGGCCGTGGCTTTCTTTCCACCTTCCATCTTGAGGAAATTTCATTCCTTCACCAAAACACTTGATCTTAAGCTTGTTGGAAAGCTTGGAGTTGTGAGGTTCTTCTTCCTAAGGTAACTAAACCTATTCCCTATCCTTGTTTGGCTAAGATTCTTAGGGAGTTAGGATTTTTATGATTATGTTCATGGGAGAAATTTCATAAGAATTGGTTGTGAATGGTTTTTGTTCCATGAAAGTTGTTCATGAGGGTTTAGTAAGCATGTGTAGGCTTTGTTATTTCAATTTTCCATGAGTTTGTGAGAATCTCATGAGAAAAGTTAGGGTTTTGAAAGTTTAGAGTATTGATCAATTACATGAGGTTATGTTGTAAGGTTTTGAAAAGAAAAGTTGTCTTTGAACCTTTGGGCGGAAGGGAAATGCGTTGTATGGTTTTGTTTTGGAAAATCCGATGAAAAATATTTTGTGGTTTATGAAAATATTTTCTAAGAGTTTTTGAGTAGTGTTTTGAGGTCAAAGTGGTTTAAAACTCTTGTGACATGTGGTGTCGCTTTGTACTTTGAAAACATGTTTGAAAATGATTACCGGACGGTTAAGGCCCGTAATAAAACTTGTGCTTGGATTTGGTTTTGATTTTGGAAATGAAAATCAAATAACTTGCACTCGAAGCAACCAACATGTTTTCGGAAATGTGTTGCTTGCTTATGAAAATGGTTTGCTTTTGTGCCTTGAAAAAGTGTTGGGAACTAATAGAATCAAACTAGGCTTGGGTGGAAAAGGTGGTGTGAGTTGCTGTCTTGTGCTGTCATGACAGGTGCAACTCGCTGAGCGAGTGGTTACTCGCCAGGGCGAGTGTCACAGGTCCTGACAACACGCCAGGGCGAGCTCCAGAGCGAGTAAGACCAGTACTCTCTGCCTTCACTCGCCACCAACTCGCCAGGGCGAGCTCTGGGAGTTGAGATTTTGGATTCTGATTTCTAAACTGGGTTTTTAGCTTTCTAATCCCTTTTTATTAATTTATGGAAGTGGTTGGGATTGGAAACGAGTTTTTCGGGTACTCGGAAAGTACGTAGCTTATAACGCAAGAAAACGGCCATTTTGCATTTCAAATTATTTAAGACTTTGGCCTATTGTTTTGGGTCCTAAAAATAGTACAAATAACTCATGGGGGTTGATCAATACGATAGTAATTGGTATGATATCCGAAAGAGCGGATTTTCCTTAGGAACCTTTAAGTTTTTGGGGGATTGGTGTAGTTTCAATACTATTGGTTAGAGAACAATGTATTGATTGTTGCGCTGCTTGTTTTAGGAAGCGCGTTGTGTTGTTTGAGCGTGTGTTGTTGACGGAAGTTTGCCGAGGTAAGGGCTCCACTTTATTTCTGTCTTTTCACTGAGATACAACATGTTTGGTTATTTTAGTGATGTGTGTTGGTGTGCTTGG
The DNA here is from genome assembly GCA_030408175.1 of Trifolium repens. NCBI lineage: Eukaryota > Viridiplantae > Streptophyta > Magnoliopsida > Fabales > Fabaceae > Trifolium > Trifolium repens. The sequence goes on along the minus strand of CP125842.1, from coordinate 38,074,993 downwards.
CATGTATGTGTTATGTATTCTCGTGATGAGAAAGTGTTTACAATGCTTGCGCTGTTTACATATGATTATGAGAATATATGTATGAACAGGTGTTTGGAATACATATGATGAGAAATGTATGTATGAATTGCAATGATTTAGTTACATATGCTTGAGAGGTATGTATGTGTGGCATTAGCATATGTAGGGAATCGTATGCTCATGCATTCATTGTGCGTAGTTGCGTGAGTGGACTACGGGGTGTTGGTTGCGTGAGTGGACCCACCCAAAATCCTACGGGATCTTTTTGAGTACAATAAGTGGTTGCGTGAGTGGACCACGGGGTGTGATTGCGTGAGTGGATCCACCTTAACCCTTTGCGGTTCTATTGGTTATGATTAGTAATTCCGGAATTCATTTGCATGTGGTAGCTCTGGTAGTACCACACCCATTGTAGAAGTCTGCATTAGGCTTGTTGTGCATTATATATATAAGCCCGTTGGTGGGAATTGTTGAATGTTTTAAGAGCTTTCTCTTGTGTTTTGTGGAAATTTTGTTACGTGTACAATCTTTCGCACCGGTTATATATATATATATATCTACTTTTATTTTGTGGTGACCCTTTCTTTCATTTGCGGGCTCATCCCACCCAGATGATGGGTTAGGTCGTGGTGACGACGGTGGCAGTTCTAGGCTATAGTGAGCACGTGGTGAAGCTTAGTATAGTTAGACTATGCGCCGGTGTGTTTTGTGCACCGTGCTTTTTGGTTAGCATAGGGTTGTCTAACTCGTGTTGTTGTAAGTATTTGAATACTTAGACTTGGATTGTAATTATTCAGGAATACACTTTGCTTGTCGAAGCACCTTTTGGTAATGAGTTCTTTTGTATATTTGAATGTCGGCTCATTGGAAAATATTCTATGCGCACTCTGAGTGTTAGTTGAAAAAGAAAAAAAAAAATAATGCCCTTTTTGGCCTTTGAAAAACGGGTTGTTACACTGAACACCTCATATGTGTCATCTTTAGTTCTCAGAAATTTAACCCAAGTCCATCCACTATAATCATCCACTATGACTAATCCATACTTCTTACCATTGATTGAAGCAGTGCTAACTGGTCCAAAAAGATCAATATGTAAGAGTTCTAAGGGTCTAGAAGTAGAGACAATGTTCTTGTTCCTAAAAGAACTTTTGACAATTTTCCCTTTTTGATAGGAACCACAAAGTGAGTCTGAGTGATATTTAATTTTTGGAAGACCTCTGACAAGATTGTCCTTGCTAAGCTTAGAGATTAATCTCCAGTTAGCATGACCCAATCTTTTGTGCCAGACCAATTTTTCATCACTCAGTGTCAAAAGACAAAGCACTTGTTGTTCCTTTAAATTAGAAAAATTGACTTTATAAACATTGCCTTTTCTATTACCCTTAAAAACAATGGATTGGTCAGAGTTTCTAATTACAGTACATGAATCCTTATTAAACATGACATCATAATTACTATCACACAATTGACTTATGCTAAGTAAATTATGATGTAGTAAATTATGATGTAGTCCTTCTGGTTGCCACCAAACCCTATTGTTCCTCCCTCTTGCTGATTCAGGGTGTGGAATAAGAGCTTGTCTCCTGTCATGTGACATGAGCAACCATTGTCTAGATACCATGAGCTTTCTTTTCTTCTTTGGGTGCATATCTGCAGCATACACTATTTCAGATTTTGGTACCCATATTCTGATGGGTCCATTTTGGTTAGTTTTATGAATCCTATTCTTCTTCTCAGAGTATTAAGAAGATCTAGAGTCAACTGAGCCTTTAGAAAATGATTTAGGCTTATGTTGTCTCTGAGACTTTCCTCTTGAGTGTGTCAAAGAACCAGTTACCAAGTTTGCTTTAGAAGTACTGGTGCCCCGCTTATCAACAGGCTTTGGTACTCTGATAGCTTTAACTTGAGTAGACATGGATATTGATGTGAGGGGAACCTGGGTTTTAGAAGACTTAGGTTCAGAAGATGAGTTATCTTCTGATACCTTATCTTGCGGTTCCAAGGTCACAAGAGTATCAGACATAGTCAGAGGTTCCGAGATACCCTTAGTAAAGTTAGAATAACATTCAGAGGGTGACTTGCTCAACAAGACATGGTTGTTTGATTTCCCCACATCAGAAGATGTAAGGGAACCAAGTCCTTGTCTTTTATAATAATTGCTAAGCCCACCATGAATAACATAAGATATCCTAGTTTTGTCTATGTTATGGTGAACAAACTCTTGAAGAGAAATTTCATACTCATCATAGGGTTTGTGACATGTTCTGCATCCAGTCTCAAGCACTTTAATTGTTTTAAGAGATTTTTGATAGTTTGCTTGAGTCTGGTTGAGATTTTCATTGAGCTGCTTCAATTTTTGTTTACAAAATTCTAGCTCACTCAACTTTTCCATGTACTTCACCATGACATATTTCAAAGCCTTGGTCATTTGAGTGCTAGACATTTTAGAGATTACCTCATCAATATCGTCTGTGTCAGACTCTGAATCACTTTCATTATCTGATTCGCTAGTGGCCATGAGTGCTAGATTTGCTTCCTCAGAGTCTTCGTCCTCAGATAATTCATTAATATCCTCCCACGTTGACATCAGACTCTTCTTAGCTTTATTCTTGATTACCCTTGGAGTTGAGTTCAGGACAATCAGCCATGAAGTGTCCAGGTTATGACAATTAAAACAATTTTTTGTGTCATCCTTCTTCTCTTTGCTAGTGTTGTTCCTTGATCCAAATCCTTTGCTTGAGAAATTTTTGCCTCTCCTTATTGACCACTTTTGAAACTTCTTGGACAAGAGTGAAAAGACATCATCATCTGATCCATCTTCTTTGTCATCTATGAAAGATTCCTCTACTTCAGATTCTAAAACTTTGGCTTTCAGAGCCTTAGATGAAACTGAAATAGATGGCAGAGCCACAGATTTTAGTTTCTTCTGAGGCTCATCAGAAGATAGTTCAATCTCATGACTCATGAGTGAATTTATCAATTCGTCCAAGCCAACTGTGTCCAAATCTTTAGCTTCCTGAATAGTTGTTACCTTAGGCCTCCACCTTGAAGGTAAGCTTCTCAGAATCTTCCTTACATGATCAGAAGTTGTATAACTTCTCTTCAGAACTTGGAGACCAGCCACTAGAATTTTGAACCTAGAATACATAGATTCAATATTCTGATCATCCTTCATTCTAAAGAGTTCATACTGTTGGATCAAAATAGTAGCCTTTGCTTCTTTAACCTGTTTGACCTTGTGATGTTTCTTGTAAGCTTTTTTGTCTGCAGGAGTGAACTTCTTTCTTTCTTCAACAGATAACTTTCCACTTTCATCAAGACCTTGAAAAGTTACCCCTTCTTCAACCAAGTCCCAAAGCTCATCATCAATACCAATAAGATGACTGTAGATTCTATCTTTCCACCAGGAAAAAGTAGAAGCATCTCCATTGAACTTTGGTGCTTTGTTGTTTGTCTTATCTTCAACATCATAGTCATGAAAACTTCTTTCATGTTCAAACTTGGAGATGCGTCAGTCATAGTGTTTTTCAACAAGAAACTGTCTCACTGTTAAGTAATAAAAACAGAACCGGGCTCTTGATGTCAATTGAAGGTGTGAAAAACACAAGAAAGGGGGGGGGTTGAATTGTGTTTTAGGTAGTTTGAAAATTTCTTCTAAGTTATAAAACTTATCAGAGTTTACAACGGTTAGAAAAACAAAACACAATCAAACAGCAATTAAGAAAAAGTAAAAGAGTTAGAGAAAGATAGAGACAGAGATTTTATACTGGTTCCTCTCACAAACCGAAAGTACGTCCAGTCCCCTTGCACCTCCAAGGGAGTTCACTAATAATCACAAAAGATTACAATGCTCAAGCACACAGGCAAGAGACTTCCAATGCTCAAGTAACACTTACAAGAGACTTCCTTTGCTCAAGCACACAAGCAAGAGACTTCAAACAACTTACAAGAAAAACAGAGTATATGAACACTGATATACAAATCAATGTTCAACAAGAATAAGTAAATACAACTCAAAGACAAGACTTAACTTAGAATCCTAACAAAAGAAATCTAAGGTTCAACTACTGTATGATTCAGAAACTGAAGCTTGAGTCTTGGATATTCAAATGAGTTCAAGTTGTATTCAAGTTGTATTCAAGTTGTTTTTGTGCACAGGATGATTTTTGCAGAGTAACAGCTCTTTTAAAATTGTTCAATATTGTTGTAAACAAAAACTTCATTTCCACTCCTATTTATAGTAGAGGGTGGAGCGTCTTGAATTTGAATATGTTGCAGTGAGATTGCGCCAGCTGGAAAAAGTACGATCTTTAACCATATCAGGCAACCTTTGTGTACCACCAAACTTGGGAATAAAGATTCGTCCAAATCTGGTAATAAGTTCGTACAATAGTACTAACGTTACTATTCTGTGGATAAGTTTGATTCTCCAGCTTTTGGGTTGTCAGAAGATGATGAATTTCAATCATTGTAGCAGAGAATGTTCTTCTGACAAAACGGCCTTCACTGCATGTATCAGAACATGATATGTAGCTTCTGACGCGACTTGACCTTGCATCTTCTGATGAGCATGTTCTGGTCAGAATTTGCTTCCCATTTCAGAGCTTCAAATGTACTCACAGCGAATATTGATGTGTATATCAAACTAACATATTATATAGTCTATATATAGTTAGATGAGTAAAGAGTTTTAATTTACGCGGTAACATTGAAATGCAAATATATTCGTTAACATGCAAGTATGTGACTCAATTTGTATTGCTTTTTGGGATTAATTAATTTAGCGTGTCTACGAATATCAAAAGGAAAAAAAATTGTACGTTTAAGGAATGAAGGAAGTTACTAGGAAGTGTGTGCATGAGTGTGGGGGGTACTTTAATGAATTTGGTCATGATTCACGATGAAGCTAAGCTCTATCTAACCCACGAATTGACCACGAAAGCGTTTTTTCTTTCATTCTTCCGCATGTAGTCCAATTTAAGAGTATATTTTTTTTCCATAAATATATATATTTTTAGTTCCTATGAATATATCATTTTGTTTTTAATTTTTTTAATTTTTCTTTAAATAATGGTCTTTTAAATATTTTTATCAACATTTTTGTCCTTATTTTTTAATCAACTCATGTGTACTCGCTTCATATTTTTTAATGAATTTAGCATCATTTTTTCTAAATCAATGCTTTTAAAAAAATAATATATCCAACAAAAAATTAGAATTTTTTTAGCAAAAGATGATTTAATTAAAGATAAATTTTTACGTGTAAAAAATTTAAATATTCATATTTAATTCATCTTTTGTTAAAAAAAATTAAAGATTTTACAAAATAGAGAGAGGGCTCCCTAAGGGAATCTAAAATTAGGTAATCTAAAATGATCCCTTACGAAACATCCGAATGAAAAGTCGGAGAATAAACATTGGGAGCATGGATTCAAACAGGAAAGACTTTAAGAATCATGAATACATGCATATTTAAGAAAGAGCACCTTGAGGGAGTAGTGTACTTTCATAAAAAAATAATTGTATGTTTATTTCAAGTTATCTTTGTAGATTTCTAAGAAAAAAATAATTCAAGATTTTGTTGATTTTAGAGATTCTTGAAATATTTTTCCAAATAAATTTCATTATTGTCTTCTATCAAAATTATATATTTTTGCGTTCATATTTAAAGACATATTAATAGATAATATGAAATTTTATGCACATATAAAGCGCCATAATTGATGAATAAGATACGAAATTATTTTAGGTTTAATGAGACAAAAAATAATAATGATTGTTTTTCAAAGAATAACGGTATTTCAATATCTTACTGTATATGCTTGTAGGTACTATAAGTAAAATTATTACTTACTAATAATGTTTTATAACAAAAAAAATAATTTACAAATTTACGACAAGACAAAAATAAAATTTATTATTTTAATTTCAATTTTAATAGACTAGTCGACTATATATATAGTACCTTTTGATCAAATTTTTATCAAGCAAACTTTTAGTTTTTTATAAATTTAATTTACTTGTGAAATATGTTTTCTAAATTAGTCTGGCTCATCCAAGGCCTTTTGGTCATGGTTGTTTTGATCTCTTCTTTGGGGGAAGCTAGGAAATTGGGTAAGATTATTCCATTCTCTAAAAAGACTTGATTTTCATTTTATTTTTATTCTCATTGATAAAAATTTCAAAAGAAATAATAGCAACAATATCTACTCATATTGACATTTTATTTGCAATTTGTGATCTTATCATGCACCTATAAACTGTGACTAATGAAATATGTGAAGATTGTGTTCATTATCATAAATTACTATTTTAAAGGTAAATTTGGTGAAAGATATGCGAAAATATTTGTTTTTATGTTTTATGTTTGTTGCAGTTGAGGTTGCAACAAAGCCAAATAATGTGGATGGTGCAAGTTCTGATTGCTTTATACGTCACATTCCACCTCATGTAACACCCGTATTTATTTATTTTATTTTTAATTAGAGTTAATTAGCTTTTTTTATATTATGTTATAGTGAGTTAGTAATTAATTAGGAATTGTGGCTATTTTGGGAAAGAGTAGAGTTATTGAGTAGAATAAGTTTTATTAGAGTTATGATAATAAGAGTTGGGCTTGAGTGTTATTGGGCCTAGGTTAATAGGAGGGACATTATGGTCTTTAATTAAGCTAGGTTTAGATAGAGTTATGAGAATAGAAAGAGAATGCTCATAATTTAGAAAATAGAAGGAGGTAGAAAGAGAAAGTTTAAAGAGAAGGAAGTAGAGGGGAAGAATAGAGAAAGCTCAAGAGAAGAAGGAATCAAGGAATTCATCAATTTCTAAGGTTAGAGAGTAGTTTATAATTCATGTGAGATGATCAAAGAGGGGGGAGATGCCTATTCTCCATACCCAAACCCTCCCATCTCTTTTGGTGGGGAATGAGAATCAAGGGAATGTGTTAATGATTTTATGTAACAACCTAACTCTAATTAATAGAAGAATATTAGTTAGATGAAATTATTGGAGATTAATTGAAAATAAATACTCGTGTATTTATTTATATATATATATATATATATATACTAAGGGATGATGAAAGGAACAATTTAGATCTGAGGATAAACACATGAGTATTTTTGAGCCAAGAAACCTCTCCCTTGACAGTGGCGTCCACGCCCACTTACTATAAACTCCAAAGCCATAAGCCTCACAATTTATTCTTCCATTTCTCTCTGCTTAGAAACATAGCCTTGTCTCTTCATTCTTTCCTCCACCCCACGCCTACCAACAACAACAAGCAGCTCCATGACTTTTCCTCCATGAATCTTCCACCATCTACAACAACAAGTCTTCAATTTCCTTCTTCTTCTCCACCAAAACCGTGCACCCCAAACACCAACCCATTAACCCTTTCTTTTAATCAAACATGCAATCAGGAAGTAGAAGGCCTACAGATGCTAATGGAAGGTTTTGCTAAGTATCATCTCTCCAAAATTCTGTTGACTAAGGTATGGTTATGTTGTTATAGTTTTCCCTTCATCCTAGATTCAATTTCAATGACCAAAACCTAATCTTCAATGGTTGGTGTTGCATGTGTGAGATTAATCGTTCAGGGTAACTGTAAGGATGTTTAAGAATCAAGGATTGAAGTGGGTGTTGCAGTAGGAGCAAACTGAGTTGTTTCGTGGCAATCTAGTTCACTTGCTTAGCGAGTAAAACCACTCGCTGCAGCGAGCGCTACAGAGCAGCAAGCACTGCTGCATGTGCCTTCATCCTATTGCTACCTTTTCCTCAGCTCGTGGTAAGTTGATCCTAACCTTTCTTCTGCATTCTTCAGCTGTGTTGATGGCTGTATTTTTCCATAAGAGTTAGCAAACTATCAAATTATACTCACAAATCCATTTTCCTTTTTAGTTTGGTTCAAGAACACTAGTTTCGAAAATTCAAGTCAGTTATGGAATGTGAGCTTTGGGGCTGTAACAGAGCTTATGTTCAGGTTAAAGCTTCCTTGTGCAAGGTGGGTTCTCTAGGTTCTTAACCTTAGAAATTATTTTAGAAAGCTTAGTCCCCAAAATATGTTATGTATGCAAACATAGGTTTCAGGAATCAAATTAATGATAGAGCAAGAGTAAATCCCAATTCTTGCTCCTGTATAATCTAATTTATATTATAAAACATGTTAAAACCAGTTGCACGGTGGTTGTAGGTGTATTTTAAGAAAAATCACATTTTAGCAGAAACAGGACTCTGAACTGTCAAACTCGCCGCAGCGAGTAACTATGCGCCGCAGCGAGTGTTGACGTCTGTATAGCTCGCCAAGTGAGTTTCTGACTCGCCAGGGCGAGTGTTACAGGTCTGTCAGCACATAAGCTCGCCGTAGCGAGTAGGAGTTCGCCGTAGCGAGTTTAGCAGGGACAAAACCTGCATATTTTACCTTTTAAAAATGTCCAACACTCATTTTATGTCCGAATGCAACTTGGATTTCATGAACATGTTTAATAGTGTAAAATAGAATATATAGTCAGAGAATAATATGTATGTTTAAATTCATCAGTAACATGCTTAAGATACCCTGGGTGGGATATATTGGTTAGAACTGCTTAACTTATTTAAGAGAAAATTAAATGGCAATTATATGCCGTGATTAAAGAATTCCTCTGAATTCTGATCATTTTATTATGCGAGCCAACGGCGGAATCCGAACCTCAATATTCGGTATTACGCAGAGTCAGGCACCTGAGACAGGCTTGCCTCGGGTGACCTTTGAAGAGTAACTTGACAAGATAATAATTCTGTGTTACACTTTATTTTATTAATGGTTAATACATGAATATGTAAAATAGTTGAACTTAGATTATTACACTATCTAGGTTCCCCCGGCGTAGTCGCCATTAGGAGGGTAGTAGGACTCACTGAGGCTTAGTAGTCTCACCCCACTCCAAATCAATTTTTTTAGATAAACAGGTTATCCGGAGCAAGGACCAGGAAGGAGACTGTCAGTCGGAGCTGAGCTTGGGATGTCAGCCTAGAAGATTTATTCTTCTCCTTGTTATTAGTTATCTTGTTTACTCAGAAATTCTTGTATCTTTTCGCTATACTTTAGTAATTTATCATATTGGATTTAATCTTGTATTCGTTCAAGTTGTTAATCTATAAATTATTCAGTAATTTATTTGTACTCAGATCCATTTATTTATGTCTTGACTAAAAATTCTAGATATTTTAGTTGGGGCGTTATAATTGGTATCAGAGCAGGTCGATCCAGTATCGGACCTTGCCATGAGTCATTCGAACTCTTCCCAAAATAATACGAACCCTTTGGATCTGGACTGTTTACGCTGAAACCATCGCATGCTGAGTCTGATCAGCTCAGTATTGTGTATGGTAGGCAAGGTATTATGGTTGAGAACTGAAGTGGACTCTGAAGCTCAAGCTGTAAGATCGTAGTGTAGACGCAATCAAGGAGCAGTTGATAAAGGAACATTATGAGTGGTTATGGAAACAGTGGCAGATGGTGCCACAAAAATGAGAAGTAAATCTGGAGGATGTACGAAACAGTTAACAAACTCATAAGGAGTAAGCGCAGTTTGATGGATACTATAATCTGGTGACGTAACAAGTCAGGGGTAGAGTTGTAACTTGAAGGAATGCGAGTGTACCCTTATGCTGAAATGCGTAGTGTATAATAGTATTCCATTAACACTGTGTGTCAGCTAAACATCCTAAACCTATAAGTAACCTTACCTACCGAGAGCCTAAATTCAGCTAAGTTTCTTGACCGAGCAACACCCAGTAATAGTAGTAGTAAAACCAAAACTCTTTCCTGGATGCTTAGTTAATCATTGCAACCGCGAAGTTCACCTATGTTAAGGGAATTTAGTAAGATCACAACCGTGTTTCATTATTTCTAGCGACAACTAGTTAGACTACCCAAACCTACTAGACCTTGCAGTCGAGGTGTGCACCTGTGTAGGAAAACTTAGTTAGACATCATACATGTCCCGTTAATTTTTGAGGTTTTCAACCCGACTAGACTATTCCATGATTATCAAACCCTGAGGTTCTCAATGGAACGAGTACCCTCCTTCTAATAGGAATCCATATTTAAACTCAACCACTGGAAATCCAGTTTTAACTAGTCTAGTGATTAGGATCCTTTATTAACTGTATCATACCCGAGAAAACATCTTAAGTTCAACCACCCTTATGTTCCTAAATTAGCAACCCAATGTAGTGGACCAATAGATACCTTGGCAATAGAACTTCCAAATGAACTATCTAGATTTGAGAAACCAAATTAGTACTTAAGCACATTCCAATATCCCTTCCAGTCATCTTGTTAGACTAACCACTAGTATGCCTTAACTAAGTTACTTCGACCCTTCAAACTCGAAATGATATTCCTACACCACTAATAAGAGTCAAGCTTAGATTAGTAAAACAATTAGAGGTTACTTTTCTTTACTACACCAGTCATTAATAGTAAGCCAGAAAATCCTTAGAGACCCAAACTCTGATTAGGCTACAGTTAGGAGTCCTCACTAGCATCATGAGAACTCTTAAGTAAATTCCCGGAACATCAGCACGAAATAGTTTAGTACTCAACTAGTATTAAGACCGAGTCAACCTTGTGGTTAGTGCCCAACGTTTATACCTTACCCTAGGAACCCAGCGTTTTTCGGTATGCTCCTTAGAAATTCCATTGTCATAATAAACACTATCCAAGTAGACCTACTAAGTGGCATTCCCAATTACTTTAAACCATTAACACTTTGACTTAGGCTAATTAGCTACTTTTACCAGAATAGTTGAACCAGGATACGTGCACCTTAATATTCTCTTTCCACAAACCTAGTAGGTTAGCACTTGTGATGATACATTTAGGTGTCAATGGAATAGGATCAGCCTCTCACATTATGCCGGTAAATTTCACCGAACAATTAAAGATTAAGCCTTGATTAAATATCAGTTAAGAATCACCGTTAGCACCATCAGTCACCAAGTCGATCCGCCGAACCTCATCATTAGGCAGTTTGGAGACCAGTTATTCAGTTCCATATTAGTCTAACGACCCACTATACAAGTTCGTACATATGAACCAATTAGCTAATAAATCAGTAGAATCAGTTGACCTTACCTTGAGGGTTGTCACTCAGTCATCCGTAGGCCAGAAATTCAATCTTATAGACTAAATAGTTAACCAGTTGAGGTTTAGACCTAGCCAGCCATAGTTTACCGCTACCGTAGTGCCTGACAATAGGAAGCCATTACTTGATGAAAATAACAAATAGGGGACTCTGTTAGTGACACATATCACCTAGACTAATCTTTTAGGTGTACATTAATTAACCAGAGACAAGTAGTTAAGTTTAACTTTAGTTTCAGCCAGCCGTCGACACTCCCAATGTTCAGACTTGTCAGCAAGAAACGTGAGTGAAAACCTAGTTGTCCTAATTTGAGAGCCCTGACAGAAGAAATAGAATTGTGGAACATCAGTCTTGACCCAATAGGAGACCAATCTTCAATTACCTTTCAATCGTTCTAGATCCTCTCTCAGCCAGTCCGTCGAATCGAGCAATGTTCAATTCCACGTTCATGAGTCTTGGAACACCATGAACGTGTCTACTCTCTAACTTGTTTGATTACGTCTCAGACGAATAATTCTCCTCGTGTTTTAAATACTTGTCTGTCAGGTGCTAAGCACAAATTCAATTTTGGTACAACTTTCCAAATTCATTGACGTCAGTCACATGGATTGTTTAGAACGTCCCTCCTAAGTAACCTTATTCAATGCCTTCAGTCTTTCAGTTTTGTCGTTAGTAACTCCATCATATTCGTGGAAGTCAGTCACTCTTGAGAAATCACGGATAAGTTAGGTTCATTTCCTCGTTAGTTGGTTGATCTGTTAATCAACATCCTCAGTTGTTCTGATACAAATGACCTAGCTCAGTATCAGCAAATCAGTTTAACTTCGTGCACTCGAAACTTATAAATCAGTTCTTCAATATAATTAGTTATCTATCTCTTCGTAGCCTTATCAGCCGAATTCGGAATTAGTTCGAATCATTTCCAATTCAGTGGAAGTAAGCTCAACAAGTGAAATCTGTGTTGAGGATTCAAACCTTCCAACTCCGTATCCTAAGTCATGTGAGATCAATGTGTTGACCTTGAGTATCTCTGCTTGAACGCTTCAAAATTCCAGATTCATTTCCTGTAACCTTGTGAGATCAAGTACTTAACCCGGAAACCATTTCCTATCCTTAGTGATCCATTAGTTAGTTCGGTAAGTCATCTCAAGCCAGACAATTCAGTTCAGCCTCAGCAGTACAAGTCCAAACCTTAAATGTTCAACTAGCTAAGCTTAGAATCCGAATGTTTAGCCAAGTTCCATACACTTGTTACCAGTAAAGGACTTCGTCAAGATTGACCATTTAATTCTGGGAGATAACCTGGACCTAAGTGCGACCGCGTGTTAAATGTACAACCTGATCATCGTGTCGGGATAGGTAGAGATTGTAGGTGGGATTTTATCGGATAACTATAAGTTCGTCTACGGATGAGTCCAACTCGTTGGTAGAAGAACTCGTAGTGTTTAGACAATTTTCCACTCGTTTTATATTTCGATCGATTCTGGAGTAATTACACAACACGTGATACAGAGGTACATATAACATGTCAAGCATGTTGGTGTCCAGAAAGGAGAACGACAATATGATTGAGAGAATGTGGATATGACAATATCAATACCAGGCCAGATACCGATCCTCTAAACCAGTTGGAACTGGAACTAATTCCATTGGGAATGGAAGAAGTGTAATGGTAGTAAGAAGTTAAATCAGAGTGCACAGCACTGGAACTTCTGGGGATGTGAGGATAACCTTTAGCCAGTAACCTCGAGAGAGGAAAGCTTTATTCCAAGGGATCGAGTATATTTGACCGAAGAAAAGTGTAATGTGGAAATTGGACGCGGATATAAACGATCTACCCTGTTGTGGAACGAAGAAGTTCTAAATTTCGAGGACGAAATTCTTTTAAGGAGGGTAGATTGTAACAACCCAACTCTAATTAATAGAAGAATATTAGTTAGATGAAATTATTGGAGATTAATTGAAAATAAATACTCGTGTATTTATTTATATATATATATATATATATATATATATATATATATATATATATATATATACACTAAGGGATGATGAAAGGAACAATTTAGATCTGAGGATAAACACATGAGTATTTTTGAGCCAAGAAACCTCTCCCTTGACAGCGGGGTCCACGCCCACTTACTATAAACTCCAAAGCCATAAGCCTCACAATTTATTCTTCCATTTCTCTCTGCTTAGAAACAGAGCCTTGTCTCTTCATTCTTTCCTCCACCCCACGCCTACCAACAACAACAAGCAGCTCCCACTACAACAAAAATGGGTCTTTAATAGCGCTTATTTTGACTTTTGATAGCGCTTTAAAGCGCTATTACTGATACCGCTATTGTAGGTCTGGGTGGCTATAATAGCGCTTCTAAAACGCTATCATATGTCCACTTTTAATAGCGGTTTTGACGAAAAACGCTATAGTATGTCACTGGGCGATAACAAAGTTACTAATGAAAACGGGTGTTTGATAGCGCTTTTTTTAAAAACGCTGTTATATGTTATCTATAATAGCGCCCGTGTTTATAAAAGCGCTATTATAGTTGCTTGTCTGGCCAACCTTTAATAGCGCCCGTGTAAAAAACGCTATTGTATGTGCAATCCGTTTTTTTTTTTTGCAACTAAACCTGTCCCTTTTTTTTTTAACTAATCTTGTATTTTTTTTTTTTGACTATAACCTGTCCTTTTTTTTAAGCTGCTCTTTTTTTTTTTTTTTTGGTAGTGTAAGCTGCTCTTTTTTTTACTGTAAATTACATTTTTTTTTGTTTGACAACTTGCTCTTGAACTTGTAACATAGTACAAATTTATATATAGACTTGTACATCACACAAGACAAGCTCTAATATAAAACAAAAACACTTGTAATACATTCATTTCATAAACAAAACGAATCCAACTACAAGAAAAATCCGAATTGAAAAGTACAAACACAAAGACCACTACAAAAGAGATATTGTCAAACTTTGGTCATACTTTCTTATGCGAAAATCAATGACAAATTCAGTTCAAACACAAAGACCACTACAAAAAAAGAGATTATCAAACTCTAGCTCTATGTTCTTCTACGACTTGTCACTTGATGACGAGAAGCACCCACAACATTGAAAAAGGAAGGCTTCAAAACTACCTGTATATAATAAAACATATATAGTCATTGTATATATATACAAGAAATTCCTAAGTAGCCATTACTCTAAAACTTTAGTGTAACATGTCCAAATTCCTAACTAGACAACTCCTTTATACTCAAAATATATGAAAAGCATGTAAGCACCCACATATAGGTACTGATAGAATTCCTTCTCCTAAATGTGATACAGGTTTGTCTCTTTAAGTTGTACAATTTTAAGACCGCGGACAGTTTTGTGAATTTAGTAGATCCATCGTACAACGGTTCCTCTGAATCACTTACTAGTCTCTCAAACATTTTAGGACAATCACGAAGATCTTCTTCCACTACATTCACAAACTCTTCGACTCGATCAAACTCATATGTATCTCTTTCAAAATCATTTGATGTATCTCTCACACTGCTACGAAATTAGTGCACTTAGTTTTTTTTTCGCCGTGCATTGTCCAACATGTATAGCTTTTATCAATTCCATGCCATATTAAATGTGTTTCCAAATCATCTGCACTAACATCTTTATAACAACATTTTAGGCAAGGGCATATGATTTTGTTAATGTCTTTTGCATGAGCAACGGCTACCCTAACAAACTCTTTCACTCCATCTCGGTATTCTTTTGACATTCGATTGGCAGACATCCATGTCCGGTCCATAGCTCCTACAAATAATATGCCCAAGTTTAGTATCCTAGTCCTAAAACATCCCTTCTATTATGCTACCACCTACCCACGCCTTATTTTTTAAAGACTGATGTAATGTAAATCATAAATTAGTTGTCCTAATTAAACAAGAAACCAATTTAAATTAAGAGGTATGAATTACTTACTATTCCTAATTAGTAACAGAGGTATGAATTAACTTAGAACTTAAAATTTAGTAGTGTCCTAAATCATAAACCACAAAAAGCACACAACATAGAAATTTAAGATATACAAAATTTGTAATGGTGAATAGAAGTATGAATTTGATACCTTACAAATATCACGCAATTGGGCGAAATCAAAAGAGTGGGCTAAATTCAGACCTGAAAAAAAATGGAAGTGTTAAACAAAAATAAATGGAATGTAGAAAACTAAAAAGTTGCTCTTGTGTTTGTGCAAGTTGTTCCTTAATCTCTTCATATCCATTTAGCAATTTAAAAATCAAAATATATTAAAGAGTGAATTAGGCATAAGGTGTGCTAAATTCACTACAACAAAACCAAAGTCTGATACAATAGCAGGCACCAATACAAAGCACTACAGACCACCAATTCAACATATAGCTTAATATCCCAATCTTGTTGGCAGACTAAGCTATGATACCAAGATACAAGCATTGAAACTAAAGGCTAATTAATTCAATACTCAAAACAAAAATAGACAGAGCCTATCAGACCAAGATAAACCAACTATAAACCAACACTAACAATTGTATACAGATTTAATTCATAAGTACATATTTATGTAAGAGACTTGTATATATGTTTTGGTTCCAGGGAGGAAATACAAAGAATTAAGGCTGGTAATCCAGATATAAGTCACAGGGAAGCATTTAGCACATCAGCTAAAAACGTGAGTGTTCAAACTTTATTTATTATTATAACTAATTTTCCTTTTTCAGCATATATATGCATTCTAGCACATGATTTGCATGGAAGTTCTATAATCTGTTTTTTCCCATCACATGAGTGGATTACACAATAAGAGATAATTTTGTGGTTTACTACACAATACTAGTACATTTCTAGAATTATTCCATTCAAAAAATTGAGGTGTATATCTATCAAAAAGTGAGTATAACAAATTTGAGATTAAAAATAAATTTTAGAAGCTCCAAATTCTAGCTTCAATTTAGAAGGAAGAATTAATTCTACATGAGAGCATCCAAACATGTCAGAATCAATTTTACACCTAATTTTGCATTCTTCAAATATGGAACCAAAGATATGGTTGATTCTAGTTTATGCCATTCTAATTTATATTGACAAAAGAGTTTCTACCAATCAACTCATTTTTATATCAAATAAAAAATCTTTCTTTAAGTTTTCCTTTACATATTGTTAATGATACATACGATGATATATTTTTTCTCACAAAGAACTCTTAAGAGAAGTGATAGAGAGCAATATATGGACTATATGGTACCTGAATATCACAACAAGTACTCTACTTATATGCATATCTATTGCAAAAATATTAGTAGATATGTTCTAGTCCTTTAAACATACAATCAAGGACATTTTTGTGACACTTGTATATCACCACAATCAAGTTTTGGAAGTTAATCATCTTTAGTTAATGTAACTAAAAACTTTTTGATCATTAAAAAACTGAGTGTTTAACACATATTAATCACTAACAGAAGAAAACATAAACTAGAATCAACCTGCTAGTTAATCACTAACAGAAGAAAACTGAGTGTTTAACTCATATTAATCCAAATGAAAACAAACACCTGCTAGTTACAGCAGAATATACAAACACAAAAGGCAAAACTACAAAGCCACAAAGACACTAAAACAAGCACGCAGCAAGCCACAAAAAACCACCCTAAGCATCTAAGCCAATAATCTACAGTTAGTTGTTTCAATAATCTACCACGGATACACGATATTGCGACACCGGGAAACACACACACGCCTATAATTGTGTGTTTGGTTTACTAAAAAACCACAGGCACGTTGACTTGAATCTATAGTTAGTTGTTTCAATGATCTACCACAGTTACACGATATTGCGACACACGCAAAGCAATCGATACAAACATATGTAACTAATACAATAAAAATGCTACACGTCATGAGAAAACGCCTCTCATGAAGGCATTACGAGTGACATAACAAGTTTAAAGTCAATCCTATTAATTCAGTAACTACTCGTATATGGTTTGGCAGGATTCCTTATCAGCTTATTAACGATATTGAAACCACGGCACATTGAATCAAATAACGGTGAAATATCACGTTGATGCATAAGCTAAGACTTATAATTTCTAAAACGTTGCAGTGAAAACAATGTTGGACATGAGTTTTACCATTCAATCATGTAACTAAACACTCACTCACTTATTCATTTTCCTATTTGTTTGCGACACCAACATTTTAACATTTCTCACTAGTCCAACATAGTAAACAAACATCCTCAAGATTGTTTGATATACCAGATAGGCTCTCTAAACCATTCATACCACAAACAAGGGTGTTCCTAGTTGATATATATATATATATATATATATATATATATATATATCAATTAAAGAAGTAGAAGACCACCAAAATAATCAATTAAAGAAACAAATCAAAATTTCCCAAATAAAAATTTTCCAAAAACCTAAAACCTAGACAAATTATAGAAATTTGTCTCATTCTCAGCAATTTATATAAAAATTTCATAACCCTGAAATTGAAAAAGGGGCCAAGCTGATATTGAAAAGAAGTACCTGAAATTGAAAACAAGGGAAGCCGTGTGGTCGAGCTCGCGCAAAGAGAGACGTGATTTCGTTTATGAGATCGATTTTGACAATAAATTTCTCACCGACTTCGATTCTGAGTTTGGTTCCAGAGAATAAATTTCTCTCCGAGTTGATTTTGATAATCAATTTTGATTCTGGGTTGAGTGGAAGGTTTGCTTGGAATGGTTTGAAGAAGCTGGAAGAAGATTAGTTTGAAGAAGCTGGAAGAAGATTCTGGGTTGAGTGGAATTTCTCTCAGTGTGATAGGAAGTTATGAAGAACGTGGGTAGATCGATGGAGTACTGAAGCGTGAAATTGTGCGGGAAACAAAAATATTAGCGCCTCTCTTTTTTTATTTCTATTATTATTATTATTTGAAAAAAAAAAAAAGAGTTTTGTCAAAAAAAAAGAAAAGTCAAGAGTTCGACACCCACGGACCACAGTTTTAATTTTATTAATTTCCTTTACTATAGCGGTTATCTAAAACGCGCTATTAAAAAGTATAAGATTTATTAGCGCTTTCATAAAAGCGCTATTGTGCAGCTGCACATTTGTTCCTTTAATAGCGGCTTTTTAAAAAGCTATAACGCCCCAACTAAAATATCTAGAATATTTAGTCAAGACATAAATAATGGATCTGAGTACAATAAAATTTTCTTGAATAAAAGAGTTGAATTTACAAATAATAGAAATACAACGAAGTAGTTTAAATACGATACAGCGGAAATGAACGAAGAATGCTAAACAGACAAATGTAGCAAGGAAGAAAAATAAATCTTCTGCTCTGACAACCCAAGCTCAGCTCCGACTGTCAGTCCCCTTCCTGGTCCTTGCTCTGAATCACCTGTCTTCCTAAAAAAAAAATTGAATTGGAGTGGGGTGAGACTACTAAGCCTCAGTGAGTCCTACTACCCTCCTAAGGCGACTACGCCGGGGAACCTAGATAGTGTAATAATCTAAGTTCAACTGTTTTACATACAAGTATATCAATAGCTAATAAAGGTGTAACACAAAGTTATTATCTTACCAAGTTACTCTTCAAAGGTCACCCGAGGCAAGCCGGTCTCAGGTGCCTGACTCTGCGTAATACCGAATATTGAGGTTCGGATTCCGCCTTTGGCTCACATAATAAAAAGATTAGAATTCAGAGGAATTCTTTAAGCATGACATATAATTACCATTTAATTCAATGATTATAACAGTTCTAACCAATATATCCCACCCAGGGTAACCTAAGCATGTTACTATTACAAAATAAATGTACATGTTATTCTCTTACCATATCATCCATTTTACACTGTTTAAAACATGTACATGAAATCCAAGTTGCATTCAGATATAAAACGAGTGTCTGGGGTTTTTAGAAAATAAAATATGTCTGTCCCTGCTAACTCACTGTGGCGTGTACTCACTCGCTACGGCGAGATTTCATGTCACTGACCTGTAACACACGCCCTGACGAGTCAACAACTCGCCTGGCGAGTTATACTGGCAACAACACTCGCCCTGGCGAACACTTACTCGCTACGGCGAGTTCATCAGAACAAGCCCCTGTTTTGCAGAAACATAATTTTCAAAGGAAAGCACCTACGATCTCTATGCAACTCGTTACAGACATATTCAATAGTGTATAATAAATTATATGGGAGTAGGAATTGGGAATGATTCCTACTCTTTCATAAATTTTGATCCTAACCTATGTTGGCATGCAAAACATATTTTGGGAAACTAAGCTCTAATAAAATTACTAAGGTTTAAGAACCTATAGAACCCACCTGTAATGAAGCTTTAACACGGACTCCAAGCTTAACTACAACCACGAACTCTAAACCCCACAACTGACATTGAAGCTCCAATGCTTTTGAATCACGAATTTGAGGAAGAATGGATTCTTATGTGTGATTGTTTGATGATTTACTTCTTTAATTCTTAGGCTCCAACATCATTGCCCAAAATCCATAAAACTCACATGCATCACAAGAAATGGAAATTATTGAATTTATAGACTTCTAAGCACAAAGGGGTGGAACGGGTCAAAGGAGCAAAAAGGAGAGATTAGTGGAGTTTTCTAATATCCGGTAGAAATGGAACAATTCTTGAGATAAGGATAGAGTTTGAGTGTCCTTACCATTGGTCAAGAGTGGTTTAAGTCATTGACAGCTCCGAGACTCGGCGAAAGACGAAATTGCACAGCTGAACACACTAAACCCGTAACTAGATTTCTGCACAATTGCAGCATCAGTACCCTAACTTTAATATCGCCTACAGACTTAAATATTAGGCCAAAACATGCGAAGTTGGTACTCAAAACGAAGGGAATTTCGTTATCTTTCCAAAATTTCAAGAACCACTTCAATCAGAGTACTAGAGAGAGAGATATTACCTTTTGATTGAAGGCCTGTCTAACCAACGAATTTCCAAATTTTCTATCCACACTTATCCTTGAACCTTTAGTTGCCTAAGTTCTCAATCCATCCTCAATTCCTTGATTTTCAGTTTCATAACAATTATCCAAAACCTCTTGCTTCATGGAATTTCACATGCTATAATCACAACAAGAGTAGTTGAATTTATGAATTCTCCCAACCATAAAAGGGAATGAAACGAACAGAGGGAATAAGAATAGAGTCTTTAAAACTTTACCTTATTTTATGAATAATTCAAAGGAGATGAAGGTGAATGCATGCAACAGACCAAGAATAAGAAAATGGAAGGCTGGGGTTTGAAGATGAGTTGGGATTTCATCTTTCTCCTCTTGTTGGTTTACGCCCTAAATTGAGAGGGACATGGGTTTTCACCCTTGGCTAATTAGTGGAAACAAACTTAATTGAGAGATTAAGGTGATTTATCATGTAATGGAAATTGAGGTTTTTGGAGAAAAGCTTCTTGTTGATGTTTTGCGTGAGGAGAGAGGGAAGGAACAAGGGGACAGATTTTGAGTAGTGAAGAAAAATGAATAGTTCACTTGCTTTTTGCCAACCTTTAAGTGTTGTCTTGCTTCCAATGAGGTGTGGTCCCAATATTCCTAATGTTATTGTTGTTGTGCCACGTTAGGTAAGAGAAGAGGAGGGAGTAGTAAGATTGTGACTTATGGCTCTATATCTTTCTAGCTTTTTAATAGTATGATTCCTCTCCACTAATTTTCATTAAATTGCCATACATTTTATCCTCTACTTCTAGTTTTTCATCATCCAACTTAGATCACAATTCTCTATTTCCATTACATAGAAATATTTTCAATTAAACTCTATTAATAATCATCTCTTAATTAATATTCCTCTATTAATTAAATTCGGGATGTTACAAAAGCGCTATGATAGTTTACTTTGGTTCAGGTGTATAACAGCGCTTTTTCTAAAACCGCTATAATATGGCTCCGTGTTTAAGAATTAATAACGCTTTTTATATAACCGCTATTAAATGTGCGCTATGAAAACTCTTTTTTGTAGTAGTGTCCATGACTTTTCCTCCATGAATCTTCCACCATCTACAACAACAAGTCTTCAATTTCCTTCTTCTTCTCCACCAAAACCGTGCACCCCAAACACCAACCCATTAACCCTTTCTTTTAATCAAACATGCAATCAGGAAGTAGAAGGCCTACATATGCTAATGGAAGGTTTTGCTAAGTATCATCTCTCCAAAATTATGTTGACTAAGGTATGGTTATGTTGTTATAGTTTTCCCTTCATCCTAGATTCAATTTCAATGACCAAAACCTAATCTTCAATGTTTGGTGTTGCATGTGTGAGATTAATCGTTCAGGGTAACTGTATGGATGTTTAAGAATCAAGGATTGAAGTGGGTGTTGCAGTAGGAGCAAACTGAGTTGTTTCGTGGCAATCTGGTTCACTCGCTTAGCGAGTAAAACCACTCGCTGCAGCGAGCGCTACAGAGCAGCAAGCACTGCTGCATGTGCCTTCATCCTATTGCTACCTTTTCCTCAGCTCGTGGTAAGTTGATCCTAACCTTTCTTCTGCATTCTTCAGCTGTGTTGATGGCTGTATTTTTCCGTAAGAGTTAGCAAACTATCAAATTATACTCACAAATCCATTTTCCTTTTTAGTTTGGTTCAAGAACACTAGTTTCGAAAATTCAAGTCAGTTCTGGAATGTGAGCTTTGGAATGTGAGCTTTGTGCAAGGTGGGTTCTCTAAGTTCTTAACCTTAGAAATTATTTTAGAAAGCCTAGTCCCCAAAATATGTTATGTATGCAAACATAGGTTTCAGGAATCAAATTAATGATAGAGCAAGAGTAAATCCCAATTCTTGCTCCTGTATAATCTAATTTATATTATAAAACATGTTTAAACCAGTTGCACGGTGGCTGTAGGTGTATTTTAAGAAAAATCACATTTTAGCAGAAACAGGACTCTGAACTGTCAAACTCGCCGCAGCGAGTAACTATGCGCCGCAGCGAGTGTTACAGGTCTGTCAGCACATAAGCTCGCCGTAGCGAGTAGGAGTTCGCCGTAGTGAGTTTAGCAGGGACAGAACCTGCATATTTTACCTTTTAAAAATGTCCAACACTCGTTTTATGTCCGAATGCAACTTGGATTTCATGAACATGTTTAATAGTGTAAAATAGAATATATAGTCAGAGAATAATATGTATGTTTAAATTCATCAGTAACATGCTTAGGATACCCTGGGTGGGATATATTGGTTAGAACTGCTTAACTTATTTAAGAGAAAATTAAATGGCAATTATATGCCGTGATTAAAGAATTCCTCTGAATTCTGATCATTTTATTATGCGAGCCAACGGCGGAATCCAAACCTCAATATTCGGTATTACGCAGAGTCAGACACCTGAGACAGGCTTGCCTCGGGTGACCTTTGAAGAGTAACTTGACAAGATAATAATTTTGTGTTACACTTTATTTTATTAATGGTTAATACATGAATATGTAAAACAGTTGAACTTAGATTATTACACTATCTAGGTTCCCCCGGCGTAGTCGCCATTAGGAGGGTAGTAGGACTCACTAAGGCTTAGTAGTCTCACCCCACTCCAAATCAATTTTTTTAGGTAAACAGGTTATCCGGAGCAAGGACCAGGAAGGAGACTGTCAGTCGGAGCTGAGCTTGGGATGTCAGCCTAGAAGATTTATTCTTCTCCTTGTTATTAGTTATCTTGTTTACTCAGAAATTCTTGTATCTTTTCGCTATACTTTAGTAATTTATCTTATTGGATTTAATCTTGTATTCGTTCAAGTTGTTAATCTATAAATTATTCAGTAATTTATTTGTACTCAGATCCATGTCTTGACTAAAA
Organism: Trifolium repens; assembly: GCA_030408175.1. NCBI lineage: Eukaryota > Viridiplantae > Streptophyta > Magnoliopsida > Fabales > Fabaceae > Trifolium > Trifolium repens. The sequence continues at coordinate 38,051,998 of CP125842.1, read as the reverse complement.
ATTCTAGATATTTTAGTTGGGGCGTTATATTTTATGTGTTGTTGTTTGATGTTAATATGTCATTATATTATTCTAACTTCCATTTCTATCATCGATTTCGTGATTTATGAATGATTTGTTGTTGTTGATATTTGAAAATGGGTTTTGAATAATATAAGGAAAAATCTCTACTTTTTACTTGAAATGATGTTTGATGATGTTAAAACTTGTACTTCTAGGTCTATACATGATATGTTTGCTTAAATGTGATAGCTTTAAGAGTTTATAACATGAAATTCGTGATTTCTATGTGATTCTATGTGAAACTCGTGAGCAGAGCATGAATTTCTGGGTTTGCTCGCCCATCGACAAAAAGAGAGGATTCATGTGTTCTTCAGTGAATCCAGAATTTTGAGTGCTCGCCCAGCGAGCAGCCGTCGCCAGGTCCCGCTCTGAGCAACGACCACGCTGCCTTTTTCACTTTTTTCGTCGTCGGTTCATCGCTGGTAGTCGCCCAGCGACCAAGACCTGATTTTAGGAAATTTCTTTATGTTGTATGATGAGTTTGAGTTTATAACATGTTTAAATTTGGCCTTATAATATGTTATATATTTGGATTGGTTGAACCTCGAGTTGGTATGATGATAATATGCTTATATGTTTATATTTGATTGAGATGAGAATGATGAGCTATGATTAGCTAAGATAACATGTGTTGTTATGTATTGGTTGAATGTTTACCTTAATGATGATATGATGATGTGTTGAGATAAGTTAATGAGAACTTAAAGAAGGAATAATAGGGATGAGTGGCCTATTATTCATGAGTAGGGTATGATATTATCATCATTATTTGGTATGTGTACATTCATCTTTTGAGTTGGATGTTAGAATCATGTGGATTCTAATAAAGAGGATATCAAATGATAATATTTGATAAAGAAGGATATTAGAGGTGAGATACTCTAATAAAGACGATGATACCACATGCATTAGATATGTCTAGGGTGACATATATTATTTATTTGCACTAGTTTGCATTAGGAAATTATGTACTCTAATTGCTAATTGATAATTGTGATTACATTCTATTACGATCTTATGAATGTTTGGATTATGTGAATTGATTAAATGATTTAATCCTTGTTAATGAGTATGATATTGCCATGACGTGGTAGATTGCTATTACAATGTGGTATATGCATGATTTAATCTATTATAATTGTTTATATAATATAAGTGTATACTTTGCTTATTATTATGAACTTGAATCGAAGCTAACTCTCTATTTTTGTGTATGTGTATGGTTTGGGTCCAGATCCTTCACTCGAGGGGTGATTCTGTGGCTTTGGGGTTTAGCTCGTGAGAACTAGCATAACTTGGTAAGATGAAGAGTAGGGGGATCCTAGAAGCTTAGAGGTCTAGGATATGCTCTGATACTTGTAACCTTATTTAGACTAGTGTTTCGGTTCTTCGCTTGTTTGAGATTTTATGTATGACCTTGCTACTTATCTTATCTTATATTTAATTACTTGTTGGATTATCATGAATTTTGTGATGGGTCTTCATTGTGGATGTAACATTCCAATTCAATTATCAGAAGTAATAAAAATTGGAGGTGTAAATTGAGATAAATTACATCCAATTTATATGAGAAGAATTCTAGAGTGTGTTAGAGCAACCAATAGGAATTGAACAAAGGAAGCCATGGGTCCCACAATTATTCTACTTAAGGCCAAGAATAGAACTAAGCCTTCATTTTTCTCATTTTACTGGAAACATCAGTAAAGCAAAAACCCACCCTTTCTCAAATGCCTCTTCTTTCTCTCACGTGCAGCAACAACAAGAGCTTCACCCTTCCAATTTCAATTCTTGATTTCTCATCTCCTAATCATCATGCAATCAGCACCAAGTATTAAGTTTCAATCCACCTTCATTTTCTCATCCCTTCTCACGCCATTTTGTCCCTTTCCAACCCTATAATCCAACATGCATGTCCAATGTCTCATTGGAATCAAGCTTTGGATTGGAGTAATGGATTTACAACCACTGCATGTTCTAATTAACTCAAAGATGATGGTTTTGTTCAGAATTTTTAAGGTAAGGAATTCACTCACTTTGAACTCATAGGTTTCTTCCTTTAAATCTAATCCCTCAATCTCAGACCCATGCTTGAAATTCTTGTTGCATGTGTGTTTATTTCACTGGAATACGAGTTTGGAGATGATTGGAAAGTATGGGTATCATAGAGAAGTGGAAATTGGAAGAATTGTGCAAACCCGTATTCTATGACAGGGTCTCACTAAAACGGTAATTACTCTATCCTCGTAACTCCGTTTGAAACGATTCCTTTTTCTATGGATAGATAACAAAATTCCCTTCGTTTTGAGTACAAACTTCGTAGGTTTTGGCTTAAAATTGAAGTCTGTAGAGCATTTTGAAGTTGGAGATCTGATGCTGAGTTGTGCTGAAAATTCTGGTGTACTCGCTGTAGCGAGTAAGAGCTCGCCCGGCGAGTTTCTCAGGGCTGAAATGCTCCATAAGTGTGAAAATTTGATGCTAGGCTGTTGGAGGCATTATTGGGGACTCCTTGAAGCAACCGGGATTGATCTCAAAGTCGTAGGGAACACGCAGAGTCAGAATTAAGCTTCGTTTTCCAGGTGGGTTCTTTAGGATAGTTTAGTTAGCTTCCCAAAATCATGAAATTGCATGTTAACATAGGAATTTAGGGAATTGTTGTGTGAGGAGAATTAATCCCCAAATTCACCTCCATTATGTTTTATGTTATACAATTTATCTTGCTGCACTGGTTTTAAATGAGGATTGTAGGTGTTTCTTTGAAAACTATGATTTCTGACAAAACAGGGTAATTTCTGCTTGAACTCGCCGTAGCGAGTAGTCAGGGAGTATTCATGGCGAGCTGGGTTCTGGGCTGATGATACTCGCCGTAGCGAGTTTCTGCTCGCCACAGCAAGTTGATTTAGGTCAGGACCTATAATCTCGCCATGGCGAGCTGGTGACTCGCCACAGCGAGCTTGTACAAAACTTGCTTATATTTTCTATTTTTCTAAGGAACTGCACACACTCGTTTTATATCCTCATAAGAGCCAGATAGTTTGCAGTACTATAATTAATATAATGTCGAACAGAATGTTAATCACAGATAATTGTTAGGGCATAACTTAGAATATTATTAGGTTTGTATGCTCCCCGGGTTTTGGGAATTATGGTAGTAATAACTAAATTAGTATCAGTCAATCATGAGCGATCTGTGATGTCGCGCTATGGACTCCCAATGGGATAATCCATTAGGATACGTTTTTGTGAGCTGCATGCCGTGACCGAATCGGTTGACGGATATGGCAGGCCTTGAGATCTGCTCACCTCAGAGTGTCTTTGTGTTTAAAATGAATAAGAGTTTCTATTCTATGTTACACCTTTAATTTCAGTATTATGTTGTGTTTATGGATATGTTAGTATATTATGACTGTTTAGGATTCCCCGGTGTAGTCACCATTAGGAGGGTAGTAGGACTCACTGAGGCTTAGTAGTCTCACCCCACTCCAAACCAATTTTTTTTAGGTAGACAGGTTAACTGGAGCAAGGACCAGGACGGAGCTGATGATTGGAGCTGAGCTTGATTCATCAGACTTGAAGACTTTAGTCTTCCTCTTTGTTTTAGTTTTATTCTGTTTATCTTAGAATCTTATTGTTTCCGCTGTATTCTTTTAATTCATTAAGAGATGTAAGAACTTCTTGTAATTCAGTTGTTTAAACTAATTAATTTTATGCACTCAAATCCATTTATTTATGTCTTGACTAAATATTCTAGATATTTTAGTTGGGGCGTTATAATTGGTATCAGAGCAGGTCGATCTAGTATCGGACCTTGCCATGAGTCATTCCAACTCTTCCTAAGTAATGCAGACCCTTTGGATCTGAACTGTATACGCTGAAACCATCGCATGCTGAGCCTGATCAACTCAGTATTGTGTATGGTAGGCAGGGTATTATGGTTTAGAACTGAAGTGGACTCTGGAATTCCAGCAGTAAACCCGTAGCGAAGCTGCAATCAAGGAACAATCGTTGAAGGAGATTCTTAAAAGAGAGTATTGGAACAGTGGCAAATGGTGCCACAGGAGTAAGCTGTGTATGCAAGTAAGGAATGCAAGTGTATCCATATACTGAATTGTGTAGTACACAACAGTATTCAACTAACACTGAGTGTCAGGTAAACTCCTTGAACCTATAAGTACCCTTATCCTTTCGAGAGCCTAGATTCAGCCAAGTTTGTGAGCCAAATCAACACCCAAGAATAGTAGGCAGTAAACCAAAACTCATCCTAAATTCAAGTTAGTATATGACTGGGAATTATGGTGTTGTGCAAAGTAGAAAATTGGACGAACCACAAAATTATTCCTTTACACTCTGTCTAACTCGCTTAGCGAACAAGCACACGCTGCAGCGAGCTCAGCAGGCTGCTGCTACTGCTTGTTGCAACATGGTTTTCTGTTCAGTCATTTTTAGCCATGGTGAACAGTCTCAAGCCCTCATTCATGTTCTTACCATTCCATCTTTTAGAATTTCAGTGTATTTGACCCTAAGCCAACCTGTACTTTTAGGGATTGTTGAGGAAACACATTTGGAGGTAACATTAGAAGTTGAGTGCAAACTAGAAGTGGGAATGAGTAAACCCGTCCTAATAAAAAGCAATGATTAAACTGAGATCACTGGGACTCAGCCGTAATTAGTGTAACAAATTAGACTCCATATTATCCGTGTCCATACCCGAGATAACACCTTAAACTCAGACCACCCCTATGGTTCCAAGTTAGAAACCAGTATAGTGAACCAAATAGATATCCTTGGCATAGAACTTTCAAATTGAACTACCTAAACTAGAGAAACCAAATTAGGGCGCGAGTACATTCCAATATTTCTTTAAGGTCACCTTATTAGACTTTCCTCTAGAATGCCCTTAACTAAGTTACTTCGACCTTTCAACTCGTACCAACAATCCTACCTCACTAGTAAGAGACAAGTTTCATTTAATACGACAATTAGGACTTTCAGTTAGAACAATACCAGTCTTTAGCAGTATATCCGCAGCCTTTTAGAGACCAAATATTGGCTAGGTTAACAAATAGGAATCACTTGTAACACCGACAGTCACCTAAACTAGTTCATAGAACACTACCATTGAATGATTCGAAACCAATAATAGAACATTATCACATGAGTATAATCGTGCCTCACATCGAAGCTGAATTCTTCCTTAACGATACCGCCACCTAAATAGGTTTATTAAGGATCGTTGAATTAAGTATCCATAAACTAGTAATCCAGCACTTCTGACCAGTTAATTACCCCGATAAGAATAGTGGACCTATACCTTAATACTTACCTATCGCGAAACCTATTAGGTGAACACTTAAGATAACCACTTCTAGATGTCATCAATAGGACCAATCTATCGCTCCATACCGGAAATTACACCGAACTATCATAGGTTAAGTTTTAGTTAGTAATAACAATTGAAAGTCACATTTAGCACGATCGGTCGCCAGAGTCAAACCGTAGTTGTCTTGTCATTGGATAGTTTAGAGATCGACAGTTCAGCTCCATACTAGTTTGGCTACACCCGACCCGGACTCATACATTAGAACCTGATAGCTATAAAATTAGAATATTATTAAACTGTACATTAAGAGCTGTCAGTCGGTTATCATTAGGCTATTACTTCACTATTATAGACCAACTAGACACCCAATTTGAAGATTGGGTCTGAACCGCCATATTTTGACACTATCTGGATGCCAACCAGTCTTATTACCGCTTAGGATATTAATACTAGAAGCCGACGTTAGAGAAACCACATTAGGGCCAGACAGTGGGAGACATGACTCGATTAGATTAGCAAGTAGGAGTCCTTATTAGAGACATCAACCACCAAGACCAATCTTTTTAGTACTCATGATTAGTTACCCAGACACAGGCAAACAAGTTAGTTTCAACTCAGGTTAGCCAACCGATACCTCCATACATTCAGACCTTTCAGCTAAGAGAGTATTAGGATCAGTTAGACGGTCTACCGGTGAGAAATTATCAGCGAGAAATCATTGAGTGGAAACATAGTTACCCTAACCTGAGAGAACTGATAGAAGAATTAGAATTGTAGAATATGAGTATAAACCAATATAAGACAAATCATCAATTGTCCATTTATCTCTAAAGATCCTAATTCAGCAGAGTCATTGAACCGGACAAGGCTCAAATCAATATTCGCAAGTCTTGGAACACCATGAACGTGTGTATTCTCTAATCCGTCTAATCATGCCCCAGTTGGATAAATTCTTCTCGTGCCTTAATGGTTTGACAACCACGTGCTGTACCTAAATTCCATTAGGGTGCAAACTTTTCAAATTTCTCGAAGCTAATTAGTTACGTCGAGGTTGATAATGTCACACATAAGTAACCACATTAAGTGTTTTTCAGCTTTCCAGTTGTGTTATTATTGACAAAAATCCATCTGCGGGAGTTAAATTATTCTTGAGAAGGTCAAGAATACTTTCAGTTTCATTTTTCTCACTCGGTTGATCTGTCAATCAACGTACTTCAAACCACCCCGGTAAAACTTATCTAGCTCAGTATCAGCAAATCAGTTAAACTTCGTGCACTCAAATCCAGTAATCTGTTCTTCAATAAAGCTAGTTGTCTATCTTTCGTAGCCTTATCAGTCGAATTCAGGATTAAGTTTGGACCAGCTCCAAATTCAGCGGAATTAAGTTATACGCAGTGAAAGCAGTGTTGAGAAATCAAACTTGCAACCCCATGCTTCAACCATGTAAGATCAGTGTGTTAATCTTGAGTGTCTCTGCCCGAATATTTCAATCTCCCAAAAATTCAATTCCTGTAACCTCGTGAGATCAAGTACTGGGGCCTGAACGCCTGAATCAGAATATTCCAAATCCATGTCTAACTGCCAGAAATTAGTTAGTATAAGTGTAAGAGTTAATCACTCGTTTGAGCAATATACCAACCTCATTTGGAAATCCTTCCTACCCTTAGTACTCTGTTAAGATAATTCAGTCAACCGTTCTAAGCCAAACCATTCAACCCAGCCTTAGCATTACAAATTCAAACCTTATGCCTTCAGCTAGCCAAGTTCCATACATTAGTTACCAGCGAAGGATTTCAAACAAGTTTGACCTGTAACCCTGAGAAATGATCTGAACCTAAGTGTGTCCGCGTGTTAAATGTACAACTCGATCGTCGTGTCGTGTCGGGATGGATAGAGATTGTAGGTGGGATTTTATCGGATAACTATAGGTTCGTCTGCGGATGAGTCCAACTTGTTGGCAGAAGAACCAATAGTGTTTAGACAATTTTCCACTCGTTTTATATTTCGATCGATTCTGGAGTAATTACACAACACCTGATATAGAGGTACATATAACATGTCAAGCATGGTTGGGTTCAGAAAGGAGAACGACATTATGAATGGGAGAATTTGGATATGACAACACCAAAACTAGGCCAGATACCGACCATCTAAATCAGTTGGAACTGGAACTACATCCATTGGGAATGGAAGAAGTGTAAATGTAGTAAAAAGTTGAACCAGAGTGCGCAGCACTGCAACTTTGAGAATGTGAGGGTAACCTTTAACCAGTAACCTCAAGAAGAGGAAAGTTTTATTCCAAGGGATTGCATCCTATTAACTGGAGATTAGACGAAGTGTAGAACTGGATGCAGACATAAACAACCTACACTGAAGTGGAATAGAGAATTTCAAATTTCGAGGACGAAATTCTTTATGGGGGGTAGATTGTAACATTCCAATTCAATTATCAGAAGTAATAAAAATTGGAGGTGTAAATTGAGATAAATTAACTCCAATTTATATGAGAAGAATTCTAGAGTGTGTTAGAGCAACCAATAGGAATTGAACAAAGGAAGCCATGGGTCCCACAATTATTCTACTTAAGCCTTCATTTTTCTCATTTTACTGGAAACATCAGTAAAGCAAAAACCCACCCTTTCTCAAATGCCTCTTCTTTCTCTCACGTGCAGCAACAACAAGAGCTTCACCCTTCCAATTTCAATTCTTGATTTCTCATCTCCTAATCATCATGCAATCAGCACCAAGTATTAAGTTTCAATCCTCCTTCATTTTCTCATCCCTTCTTCTGCCATTTTGTCCCTTTCCAACCCTATAATTCAACATGCATGTCCAATGTCTCATTGGAATCAAGCTTTGGATTGGAGTAATGGATTTACAACCACTGCATGTTCTAATTAACTCAAAGATGATGGTTTTGTTCAGAATTTTTAAGGTAAGGAATTCACTCACTTTGAACTCATAGGTTTCTTCCTTTAAATCTAATCCCTCAATCTCAAACCCATGCTTGAAATTCTTGTTGCATGTGTGTTTATTTCACTGGAATACGAGTTTGGAGATGATTGGAAAGTATGGGTATCATAGAGAAGTGGAAATTGGAAGAATTGTGCAAACCCGTATTCTATGACAGGGTCTCACTAAAACGGTAATTACTCTCTCCTCGTAACTCCGTTTGAAACGATTCCTTTTTCTATGGATAGATAACAAAATTCCCTTCGTTTTGAGTACAAACTTCGTAGGTTTTGGCTTAAAATTGAAGTCTGTAGAGCATTTTGAAGTTGGAGATCTGATGCTGAGTTGTGCTGAAAATTCTGGTGTACTCGCTGTAGCGAGTAAGAGCTCGCCCGGTGAGTTTCTCAGGGCTGAAATGCTCCATAAGTGTGAAAATTTGATGCTAGGCTGTTGGAGGCATTATTGGGGACTCCTTGAAGCAACCGGGATTGATCTCAAAGTCGTAGGGAACACGCAGAGTCAGAATTAAGCTTCGTTTTCCAGGTGGATTCTTTAGGATAGTTTAGTTAGCTTCCCAAAATCATGAAATTGCATGTTAACATAGGAATTTAGGGAATTGTTGTGTGAGGAGAATTAATCCCCAAATTCACCTCCATTATGTTTTATGTTATACAATTTATCTTGCTGCACTGGTTTTAAATGAGGATTGTAGGTGTTTCTTTGAAAACTATGATTTCTGACAAAACAGGGTAATTTCTGCTTGAACTCGTCGTAGCGAGTAGTCAGGGAGTATTCATGGCGAGCTGGGTTCTGGGCTGATGATACTCGCCGTAGCGAGTTTCTGCTCGCCACAGCAAGTTGATTTAGGTCAGGACCTATAATCTCGCCATGGCGAGCTGGTGACTCGCCACTGCGAGCTTGTACAGAACTTGCTTATATTTTCTATTTTTCTAAGGAACTGCACACACTCGTTTTATATCCTCATAAGAGCCAGATAGTTTGCAGTACTATAATTAATATAATGTCGAACAGAATGTTAATCATAGATAATTGTTAGGGCATAACTTAGAATATTATTAGGTTTGTATGCTCCCCGGGTTTTGGGAATTATGGTAGTAATAACTAAATTAGTATCAGTCAATCATAAGCGATCTGTGATGTCGCGCTATGGACTCCCAATGGGATAATCCATTAGGATAAGTTTTTGTGAGCTGCATGCCGTGACCGAATCGGTTGACGGATATGGCAGGCCTCTGAGATCTGCTCACCTCAGAGTGTCCTTGTGTTTAAAATGAATAAGAGTTTCTATTCTGTGTTACACCTTTAATTTCAGTATTATGTTGTGTTTATGGATATGTTAGTATATTATGACTGTTTAGGATTCCCCGGTGTAGTCACCATTAGGAGGGTAGTAGGACTCACTGAGGCTTAGTAGTCTCACCCCACTCCAAACCAATTTTTTTTAGGTAGACAGGTTAACTGGAGCAAGGACCAGGACGGAGCTGATGATTGGAGCTGAGCTTGATTCATCAGACTTGAAGACTTTAGTCTTCCTCTTTGTTTTAGTTTTATTCTGTTTATCTTAGAATCTTATTGTTTCCGCTGTATTCTTTTGATTCATTAAGAGATGTAAGAACTTCTTGTAATTTAGTTGTTTAAACTAATTAATTTTATGCACTCAAATCCATTTATTTATGTCTTGACAAAATATTCTAGATATTTTAGTTGGGGCGTTATAGTGGAAGTACCTAGTTGGAGTTGTAATATGATTTATGAGTTGCATGCTTGGATATAATTACAATGACTTATTAGTATAGTAGTTTTGGATGCTTCCGTTGGCTTAAGTGAATCAAATGCATGCTGTTAGTTACTTTGTGTTAAGTAATGCCTTGATGATTTGTATGTTGAATGTTTTAAATTAATTATTGCATGCGAATCGATTAGAAGCGTTACATTTTGGTACCAGAGCAAGGTCGGTCCATATCGGATCAAGTAGGTTAGTATACCCATAGGTGCACAAGTGTGGTAGAACACTTTTAGTACCCTTAGTCTAACGTAAGGTTGGATTTCTTTTGGTTGGTTGTATAGGTGATGGCGCAAAGAGCTATGGTGGATGCGATAACCTTTATGGCTAATGCTTTTACACAAGAAGCGGCAGCTAGGATGGCCGAAACAGTTGCACAAGAGAACCGTATGGGGAATGAGGACGAAATGAGGTTGAAAAGATTTCTTAAGAACAATCGACAAGAATTCAAGGGAGGTCATGATCCCGAAGGAGCTCAAAAATGGTTAGAAGCTATGGAAAGAATTTTCGGAGCAATGAGGTGTTCGGAAGTTCAAAAAGTGTGGGAAGCTATATGTTGCATGAAGATGCGGGTTATTGGTGGAGTAACACATGTCAAAGGTTGCGCCAAGGAGGAGCTATCATTACATGGGATATCTTTAAGAGGGAGTTCTTGACCAAGTACCTTCCAACGGACATGAGAAACCGAAAGGTGGTGGAATTCATGGAGCTCAAGCAAGGAAATCTATCGGTTGCGGAGTATGCAACCAAGTTTGAGGACTTATCTTTGAGGACTTATGTCGTTTTTTCCCACACTACAACACCGTGGAGGGGGAAGGGAATAAGTGTGTGAAATTCGAAAGTGGTTTGCGTCCCGATCTTAAGCAATTGGTTGACATTTTGGAGATAAGGAATTTTGCTAACTTGGTGAACAAAAGCAACATTAATGACTTGGATGGGAAAGCTAAGATAAGCTACTACAAGGAAGTGCATGATAAGAAAGGGAAGAGCCAAGATCGTGGTAAGCCTTATGACAAGAAGAACAAGGGCAAGTTTGGAGGTAGTGGAGGAAAAGGAAAAGGTGTTAATGACAAGTGCTACAAGTGTGGTGTCTTGGGTCATCGTTCCTATGAATGCTCAAGAGGAGCAAGTGCTTCAAGTGTGGGAGTATGGACACAAGGCCGATGCATGTAAGAAGAAGATTTATTGTTACAATTGTGGTGAAGAAGGTCACAAGAGTCCGGAATGTAAGAAGCCAAAGAAGACGGTGGGAAAAGTGTTTGCTTTAAATGGAGATGGAGCGGAGCAAGTGGATAATCTCATTAGAGGTACGTGTTTCATCTATGACACTCCTTTAATTGCGATTGTTGATACTGGAGCAACATACTCTTTTATATCTTTTGAATGCATGAAGCGTCTTAATATTCCCGTGTCTGAAATGCTTGGTTGTATGGAAATAGAAACTCCTGCTAGTGGTTCTATCACTACTCAACTTGTTTGTCGTAAATGCCCTGTGACCGTGGTTGGTAAATCCTTTGATATAGATTTAGTGTGTATTCCACATAGCGGTATAGATGTGATTTTTGGTATGAATTGGTTAATCTTTAACCGAGTCCATATTAACTGTTGTGAAAAAGTGGTTACATTTCCGAAGTTGGAGGAAGGTCCTAAGTTGATGAGTGGAAAGGAGGTAAGAGAATCTTTGATGGAACATGGAGAGTTGTTTGCCATGTTTGCATCTTTGAAGCTTGAGAATGAAGTTGGAATTAAGGAATTACCGGTTGTGCAAGAATTTCCCGATGTGTTTCCGAAGGATGTGTCAGATGTGCCTCCAAAAAGAGAAGTAGAGTTTACTATTGATTTGGTACCCGGTACAAGTCCAATATCTATGACACCTTATAGGATGTCGGCTTCTGAGTTAAGTGAACTAAAGAAGTAACTAGAAGAGCTACTAGAGAAGAAGTTTATTCGTCCTAGTGTATCGCTGTGGGGGGCACCTGTGCTTTTAGTGAAGAAGAAGGATGGGAGTATGAGGTTGTGTATTGATTATCGTCGTTTGAATCAAGTGACAATCAAGAACAAGTATCCGTTACCAAGGATTGATGATTTAATGGATCAGTTAGTGGGTGCTTGTGTGTTTAGCAAGATTGATTTGAGGTCCGGATATCACCAAATTCGAGTTAAGGCGGAAGATATTCCTAAGACTGCTTTTAGGACAAGATATGGTCACTACGAGTATTCAGTCATGCCTTTTCGAGTAACTAATGCACCGGGAGTGTTCATGGAGTACATGAATCGGATTTTCCATTCATATTTCGATAAGTTCGCAGTGGTTTTCATTGATGACATTCTAGTGTATTCTAAGACCGAGGAGGAACATGCGGAACATCTAAGGATAGTGTTGAGAACCTTACAAGAGAAGAAGCTTTATGCTAAGTTATCCAAGTGTGAATTTTGGTTGAAGGAAGTGAGTTTTCTAGGCCACGTAATATCTAGTGGAGGTATTGCGGTAGATCCTTCTAAAGTGGATGCAGTAACGAAGTGGGGAACTCCAGAATCAGTGTTTGAGATCAAAAGTTTTCTCGGATTGGCCGGTTACTATCGGAGGTTTATTGATGGTTTTTCAACGTTGGCTTTACCGTTGACCTGATTGACTAGGAAAGATCAACCCTTTGTTTGGGATAGTTTGTGTGAGAAAAGCTTCCGAGAGTTGAAGAAGCGGTTGACGTCGGCACCGATTTTGATTCTACCGAAACCGAATGAGCCATTTGTTGTGTATTGTGATGCATCTTTGATGGGATTGAGAGGTGTTCTTATGCAAAATGGACAAGTGGTTGCTTATGCTTCTAGGCAATTGAAAGTGCATGAGAAGAATTACCCAACACATGATCTTGAGTTGGCGGCCGTTGTGTTTACTTTGAAGATATGGAGATATTATTTGTTTGGTTCTAGATTCGAAGTCTTTAGTAATCATAAGAGTTTGAAGTATTTGTTTGATCAAAAAGAATTGAATATGAGGCAAAGACGTTGGTTAGAATTTTTGAAGGACTATCATTTTAAGTTGAGTTACCATCCTGGAAAAGCCAATGTTGTAGCAGATGCTTTCAGTAGGAAAGCGATACACATGTCTTCACTTATGGCAAGAGAATTGGATTTGATTGAGGAATTTAGGGATCTCAGTTTGATTTGTGAGACTACATCGCATAGTGTAAGGTTGGAAATGTTGAAGCTTATGAATGATTTTCTTGAGGAGGTAAAGAATGGTCAAAAGGGAGATTTGGATTTGGTGAATCGTCTAGCATTGATTGATCAAGGGAAATAGACCGATTTCAAGATTGATGAAAAGAGAAGTATAAGATTTCGAGAAAGAGTTTGTGTTCCTAACATACCCGAGTTGAAGAGGAAGATTCTAGAGGAGGGACATAGAAGTGGTTTGAGTATTCATCCTGGAGCTACCAAGATGTACCAAGATCTTAAGAAGTTGTTTTGGTGGCAAAGTATGAAAAAGGAAGTTGCCGAGTTTGTTTATGCTTGTTTAACTTGTCAAAAGTCCAAGGTTGAGCATCAAAGACCGTCTGGGTTATTACAACCTATGTTTATTCCGGAATGGAAGTGGGATAGCATTTCTATAGATTTTGTAAGTGGTTTGCCGAGGACTACAAAAGGGAATGGTTCGATTTGGGTAATTGTTGATAGGTTGACAAAGTCGGCGCATTTTATTGCTTTTAAGACCGGAACTTTAGTGCCAAGGTTGGCGGAGATTTATGTTGAGCAAATTGTGAGGTTGCATGGTATCCCATCTAGTATTGTGTCGGATCGAGATCCAAGATTCACTTCGAGATTTTGGGAAAGTTTGCAAGAGTCTTTGGGAACTAAGTTAAGGATGAGTTCGGCTTATCATCCTCAAACGGATGGACAATCGGAAAGAACTATTCAATCACTTGAAGATTTGTTGAGAGCTTGTGTCTTAGAAGATGGAGGGAGTTGTGATTGATATCTACCTTTGATAGAGTTCACCTACAATAATAGTTATCATGCGAGTATTAGAATGACACCTTTTTAAGCATTGTATGGTAGGAGGTGTCGTACTCCTTTGTGTTGGTATGAGAACGGAGAAAGTGTTGTGTTAGGACCGGAATTGGTTCAACAAACTACGGAGAAAATTAAGATGATTCAAGAGAAAATGAAAGCGACTCAAAGTAGACAAAAGAGTTATCATGACAAGAAGAGAAAAGATGTAGAATTCCAAGAGGGAGATCATGTATTTTTGAGAGTTACTTCAACCACTGGTATCGGTCGTGCTTTAAAATCTAAGAAGTTGACATCGAAGTTTAGTGGGCCTTATCAAATTTTGAAGAGAGTAGGAAATGTGGCTTACAAGATTGCTTTGCCACCATCGTTGTCTAATCTTCATGATGTGTTTCATGTGTCGCAATTGAGGAAATATGTCTCGGATCCATCACATGTGATTGTATCGGATGATGTGCAAGTAAGAGATAATTTGACCGTCGAAGCTAAGCCGTTTAGGATTGAAGGTAGAGAAGTGATGAAGTTGAGAAACAAGGAGATAACATCCGTTAAAGTCATTTGGGGAGGACCCGCGGGAGAGAATGCTACTTGGGAGCTAGAAAGCAAGATGAGGAGTTCTTACCCGGAGTTATTTTCAGGTAAATTTTCGAGGACGAAAATTCTTTTAAGGGGGGTAGAGTTGTAACACCCGTATTTATTTATTTTATTTTTAATTAGAGTTAGTTAGTTTTTTTTTATAGTATGTTATAGTGAGTTAGTAATTAATTAGGAATTGTGGCTATTTTGGGAAAGAGTAGAGTTATTGAGTAGAATAAGTTTTATTAGAGTTATGATAATAAGAGTTGGGCTTGAGTGTTATTGGGCCTAGGTTAATAGGAGGGACATTATGGTCTTTAATTAAGCTAGGTTTAGATAGAGTTATGAGAATAGAAAGAGAATGCTCATAATTTAGAAAATAGAAGGAGGTAGAAAGAGAAAGTTTGAAGAGAAGGAAGTAGAGGGGAAGAATAGAGAAAGCTCAAGAGAAGGAGGAATCAAGGAATTCATCAATTTCTAAGGTTAGAGAGTAGTTTACAATTCATGTGAGATGATCAAAGAGGGGGGAGATGCCTATTCTCCATACCCAAACCCTCTCATCTCTTTTGGTGGGGAATGGGAATCAAGGGAATGTGTTAATGATTTTATGTGTTGTTGTATGATGTTAATATGTCATTATATGATTCTATCTTCCATTTTTATCATCAATTTCGTGATTTATGAATGATTTGTTGTTGATATTTGAAAATGGGTTTTGAATAAAATAAGGAAAAATCTCTACTTTTTACTTGAAATGATGTTTGATGATGTTGAAACTTGTACTTCTAGGTCTATACATGATATGTATGCTTAAATGTGATAGCTTTAAGAGTTTATAACATGAAATTCGTGATTTCTATGTAAAACCCTTGAGCAGAGCATGAATTTATGGGTTTGCTCGCCCAACGACCACCAGCGACCAAAAGCGAGGATTCATGTGTTCTTCAGTGAATCCAGAATTTTGAGTGCTCGCCCAGCGACCAGTAGCGATCAGTAGCGAGCAGCCGTCGCCAGGCCCCGTTCTGAGCGACGACCACACTGCCTTTTTCACTTTTTCCGTCGCCGGTTCATCGCTGGTAGTCGCCCAGCAACCAAGACCTGATTTTGGGAAATTTCTTTATGTTGTATGATGAGTTTGAGTTTATAACATGTTTAAATTTGGCCTTATAATATGTTATATGTTTGGATTGGTTGAACCTCGAGTTGGTATGATGATAATATGCTTATATGTGTATATTTGATTGAGATGAGAATGATGAGCTATGATTAGCTAAGATAACATGTGTTATTATGTATTGCTTGAATGTTTACCTTAATGATGATGTGTTGAGATAAGTTAATGAGAACTTAAAGAAGGAATAATAGGGATGAGTGGCCTATTATTCATGAGTAGAGTATGGTATTATCATCATTATTTGGTATGTGTACATTCATGCATTCATCTTTTGAGTTGGATATTAGAATCATGTGGATTCTAATAAAGAGGATATCAAATGATAATATTTGTTAAAGAAGGATATTAGAGGTGAGATACTCTAATAAAGACGATGGTACCACATGCATTAGATATGTCTAGGGTGACATACATTATTTATTTGCACTAGTTTGCATTAGGAAATTATGCACTCTAATTCGTAATTGATAATTGTGATTACATTCTATTACGATCTTATGAATGTTTGGATTATGTGAATTGATTAAATGATTTAATCCTTGTTAATGAGTATGATATTGCTATGACATGGTAGATTGCTAATACAATGTGGTATATGAATTATTTAATCTATTATAATTGTTTATATAATATAAGTGTATACCATGCTTATTATTATGAACTTGAATCGTAGCTAACTCTCTATTTTTGTGTATGTGTATGGTTTGGGTCCAGATCATTCACTCGAGGGGTGATTCTGTGGCTTTGGAGTTTAGCTCATGAGAACTAGCATAACTTGGTAAGATGAAGAGTAGGGGGATCCTAGAAGCTTAGAGGTCTAGGATATTCTCTGATACTTGTAACCTTGTTTAGACTAGTGTTTCAGTTCTTCGCTTGTTTGAGATTTTATGTATGACCTTGCTACTTATCTTATCTTATCTTTAATTACTTGTTGGATTATCATGAATTTTGTGATGGGTCTTCATTGTGGAAGTACCTAGTTGGAGTTGTAATATGATTTATGAGTTGCATGCTTGGATATAATTACTATGACTTATTATTATAGTAGTTTTGGATGCTTCCGTTGGCTTAAGTGAATCAAATGCATGCTATTAGTTACTTTAGGTTAAGTAATGCCTTGATGATTTGTATGTTGAATGTTTTAAATTAATTATTGCATGCTATTAGTTACTTTTTGTTAAGTAATGGTATCAGAGCAGACCTCTCCCAGTACGGTGTGGTTCGGGGACGAACCAAGCGGAAGCTGGTGGGCATGTAATACCCGAGGCTGACGAGGGCGGGGAGTGGTCGCCGGTGCACGAGACATAACGATGTGCGTCTCCTGGCAGCTTCTAGGCAAAAACCGAATTCACATCGGAATGAGAGAGATCCTGAGGCTGTGCAGGTTTGATACTGTATGGTTGAAGGAAGGCTTTTAAGGATTGATGGGTACTACCTATACCAACAAGATGCATCTTCTTTTCGGTAGCTCATTCCATAAGAACTCCACAGTTAAGCGTGCTTGACTTGGAGTAGTCTTTGGATGCGTGACCTTCTGGGAAGTTTCCCGGAAAGCGTGCAAGTGAGAACAAAGCTCGCTGAAAAGACTCGTCTTGGTTTGTGGGGTCAGTCGGTCATCCTAAAAGCAGTTTGGGGCATTACACCTCGCATTCCACCTTCCAGGCATAATGTTGATGTTGCACCTTCAACTCCTAAAACACTTAATGCATAATATGAATCACCCAAATCAACTACAATATCGCCTTGTTTGCATCTTGAATGACAAAGTTCACCTTATTTATTAGTACGCCCAACCTACAATGCGCGGCTAATGTTTATTTGCAAGAAAATAATGTTTTTTTATTGAAAGCTAAAATAATGTGATTGTCTCATTATGTGATACTTATTTGAACATGTTATATAAATATATTTTGTTTTTGTTATCAGATTGTATTTGCAGAGCTTTTCTAGTTTTGTTTTATGTTTGCAATTAAAATTTGTTATTTTATCTTTTTTTTTTGGCAAATAAGTGTGTGTGCGTATGTATATATATATATACACACACTAGAGAGAGCAATTTGTGATTAAATATTTGAATAATGTTACATTATTCAATTAATTGCTTTAGTGGATAATTTTTATTTATTTATAAAATTCTCCATAAGATTAAAAGTTCCAATTATATAAGTCATTTATGTATATTTTTAACGAAATATAAAATCATTTGATATGTTATTGATATCTGTCAAGATAACTAGTGTTCAATAAAATTGCATACGCCGTTTTTGATCCCATTGACATTCATTTAGAAGAGGACGGAATTACTGGAAGCGGTTCAAACAGGCATAGGTAAACTACATGGTATTCCTGTAGCAATTGGTATTATGGATTTGGGAGGTAATACAGGATAATTTAAGAAATGATAAGTGGTTATTTGTCAAATTTGTCTTTTTTTTGTAAGTTACTTCATTATTTTCACGTTTTGTAGGATGTTTTATGGACAACATGTTATTTTTGATATTTTAAATATATTATATTTACGACAAAAATTTGTCTTGTCATTTAGTGAGATTTTCTTTTCTTTTGTCCAGTCATTTGCTCTCAAATATGTTTAACCTCAAAGACAACTTTAAAATAATCAAATAGTGTATACAATTGAAGTTATCATATCCGTCTTTTTATTTTATTTTTTGGTTAATAGATATTTATCCCCCTGTAATGTAGGTGTGTTTTGATTTACTTCCCTGTAATTGTTTTTTGAATTATCTCCTTATGATGTGAAGATTCCGTCATTTACTCCATCATTGAATATGTTGCTTAACATTCCATTATTTTTCTTCTATAATGTCAGCGAATTTTGGTTTACACCATCTTAGGCATATCACGTCATCACTTATATCGATTCTTAAAATATTACAGTGGTAATCAGAAAAAATATTACAGGAGGTAAATTGGAAAAAATACATTACAGGAGATAATCGAAAAAAATAAAATTACAGAAGGTAAAACAAAACATGCCTACTTTATAATAGGCTGAAAACTTATTTACCCTTTAATTTTTTATCAGACCAAACGTGAAACCTTAGCACATGAGACATTTTTTTACCTATTTAATATTTAATTTATTCATATAGTTAATGTTTCAGAACTTAATCACTTAAACTTAACATTTAATCTAATTTAAAAGAAAAAAATCTAACACTAGTTATTCTTATGTAATATTGCAATTATATATGTATTTAGTATTAGTACACCTTATTGAATTAGACGGTGCAAGTTAACACGATAAAACAAGTTTTTGGACCAAAGTTGGGATAAGAATGTGTCATGATCAAAACTTGTATTTCTCAAGAACAATTGTTCTAAATTGTGTTATTTTTCTCATAGATCAAACTTGTAAGACCCAAGATTTCACTGTACAGTTTTCCTAAGGAACTTTATTGTTGGCTAAGTTTTTAGGGTTTTTGGTGAAGCGGTTTCGTGAGTATTGTCGCGATAATAGGATTTTTGCTGAAATGGAGTCTATTTTGTGCTCGTGCGCTGGAAAGGCACATACTTTTGGGTAGTAATCCTCTTTTGAGTATGAGAAGGTTTATGTGTAGTCAGAATCGCGAGTTTTGGTTTATTCTGGTTTTTGGAAAAACGAGTAGGAATTTTACCCGCTGTTGGAAATTTTTACAAGGTCTGAATTCCGTAGAAATTTAGATGGGAGTTTTATATATCGGCGCGAGTTGGAATATGTTTTCAGAATAATTTTCAAGAGTGAGGAAGAAAATTACAGTCGAGGAAAAAGTTTTAGCGATAATTTTTAGAAGCGGTTTACGACGGACGTTTATTCTGTAGTTTTTCTATTTTTGCGATTTTCGTCCATTAGCGAGGTACAACCCGTTTAAGAGCGAACGAGGGACTGAGTGAGATGAGTTGGCAAGCTCATATAATATCTAGATATTTATGTGAGCTACTTGGTGACCAAGACTTGATCCAAGGGTTTGAATTTGATCTTGAAACTTTATACTATGCAATCCAATGGCTAGGAATTAATTGAGAGATCTATAAGAAGCAAAGTCATGAGACTTTTTCATTCCTTTTCTCTCTTCTCCCGTGAGCTCTCCCTCCCTCTCATTCTTTCATTTCCCAAAATTTATTAAGTGTAGAAAATTTCATTCCTCACTAAATCCATCCATTTTGAGCTTGGAAGATCAAAGGGAAGTTGTGTAGAATCATCTCCTAAGGTTAAGAGGATTAGCCGAATTGGAGTTTTCGTCGAGAGGGACGGTTATTGCTCGCGTAATGTAAGTTGTGCGTGTTGGAATGCTTGCTGAGGTAAGGGCATCACTTTATTTCTGTCTTTTCACTGGGTTACGACATGTTTGGATTTACTGTGTGTTTGGCATGTATGTGTTATGTATTCTCGTGATGAGAAAGTGTTTATAATACGTGCGTTGTTTTACATGTGATTGGAGATGTATGTATGAACATGTGGGTGAATACATATGATTGGAAATGTATGTATGTTTGTTGTGGTTTGTTACATATGATTGGATATGTATGTATGTTGTTATGTTTGGTTTACATATGCTAGAGAGGTATGTATTCATTGCATTAGTATACATGGGGAATCGTATGCTCATGCATTGTTAGTGCGTAGTGGCGGGAGAGGACTACGAGGTGTGGTTGTGGGAGTGGACCCACCTGATTCTTATAGGGTTGTGTTGAGTTCAATACATGGTTGCGGGAGTGGACCATGGGGTGTGATTGCGGGAGTGGATCCACCTTAACCTTGTGTTTTCGTTGGTGTTTTGGTAGGGGTTGGACCTACAGTGCCGGAACTCATGCATTGTGGTAGCTAGGGTTAGTACCACGCATTGTAGAAGTCTGCATTAGGCTTGGTGTGTTATATATATAAACCCGTTGGTGGGAATTGCTTTGGTGGTTAAGAGCTTTCTCTTGTGTTCGTGGAATTATTGTTATGTGTACAATCTTTCGCACCGGTTATATATATACATACTATATATTTTGTGGTGACCCTTTCTTTCATTTGCGGGCTCATCCCACCCAGATGATGGGTTAGGTCGTGGTGACGACGGTGGCTGTTCCAGGCCCCAGTGAGATGTTGGAGCTTTAGCTTAGTTAGACTATGCGCCGGTGTGGGTTGTGCACCGTGCTTTTTGGGTTAGGCATAGAATTCTAACTTGTGCTGTTGTAAGTATTTGAATACTTAGACTTGGATTGTAATTATTCAGGAATACACTTTGCTTGCCGAAGCACCTTATGGTAATGAGTTCTTTTGTATATTTGAATGCCGGCTCATTTAAAATCTTTTATGCGTAACTCTGATGTGTACAAAAAAAAAAGTAATGCCTTTTCTGGCCTTTGAAAAACGGGTTGTTACAAAACTAGATCCTACAATTTCTCTCAATAATATTTTTATTTAGACACATAATTAATAAGTGCAAGAGTAACATCTTCAACTTATATTATATAAATTCGAATATTATTGTCTAGGAAAAGTCAAGTATGCTTTGAGAAAAAGTAACGAAACAAAAGAACGTATGCAATTGTTTGAGACAATCTCTTGGGACCCTCTAATTTTGACAATGATAGCTATCCCAAATATCAACCGATGAAGAAACTTCCATATTATTAAAAAGAAACATTTTCCCATGATTGGATATATGCTTCATCACAACACGACAGAATCAAACATAATAAAGGTTTGACATATTGAAACTATATAGCCAAAATTATAAGAAAAGAATAAATAGAAATTTCTTCCACAATTCCACATGTTGGACCCATTCACGCGCAACTTCATAAAAGTAACACTTTCATTCATTGTGTTACCTTATCATTGTTCTATAAATTCCCTCTATTTCTTTTATATCAAGCTCTCAAAATCCAATTAAAACAACCAAAACTCAATGTTGATTCTAAGATTTGAAGCAACAGCTTCAACTCCACCATGATTTTGAAGGGTTTCAATGTTTTTCTCTTTGACAATATCTATGAGAGTTTCTTGATCAATGGTATAAGAATGAGGTGATGAATTCAAATCAACCAATTGAAAGATGGAGTTGGTGCAATTTTTGGTTTGTTGGATTTGTTGGTGAAATTTGACATGAAAGCTCTAGAACAATATATATTTTCATGAAAGCATTGTGCCATCTTTTGGTGTATGTGTTATTTGTGTTTGGTGCATTGAGAAGTGTCTCAATATGGTTCATGTTTGTCAAGAAGGTCATTGACATGGTTGAATGAAAAAACTATAAGAACAATAATTTTGAGATGCTAATAATAATTATAAGAAGAAAAGAATGATTTATAATATGTGAATTATATATTGTCACACAAAATTATAAGAAGAAAAGAGTGAATTATAATAAGGGAATATATTAACATAAAATAAAATTATAAGAAGAAAAGAATGAAGGATTTTTAGACTATAATTGACACAACAGGACCAATGCAAATCATATGTCAAATTTGTGAATAGGTGGGAAGCTGAATATTGGATGATAAAAACTTTGGATTTTTGAGTTTTTTTTTGTAAGAGGTTTTTTGAATATTTATGTGTATATCAAACTAACATATTATATAGTCTATATATAGTTAGATGAGTAAAGATTTTTAATTTACGCGGTAACATATAAATGCAAATATATTCGTTAACATGCAAGTATGTGACTCAATTTCCTGATGAAATGAAAAGCTAGCAATTTGTATTTCTTTTTTGGGATTAATTAATTTAGCGTGTCGACGAATATCAAAAGGAAAAAAAAATTGTTTGTTTAGGGAATGAAGGAAGTTACTAGGAAGTGTGTGCATGAGTGTGGGGGGTGCTTTAATGAATTTGGTCATGATTCACGATGAAGCTAAGCTCTATCTAACCCACGTATTGACCACGAAAGCTTTCTTTCTTTCATTCTTCCGCACGTAGTCCAATTTAAGAGTATATTTTTTATTTCATAAATATATATATATTTTTAGTTCCTATGAATATATCATTTTGTTTTTAATTTTTTTAATTTTTCTTTAAATAATGGTCTTTTATATATTTTTATCAATATTTTTTGTCCTTATTTTTTAATCTACTCATGTGTACTCGCTTCATATTTTTTAATGAATTTAGCAACATTTTTTCTAAAACAATGCTTTTAAAAAAAATATATATCCAACAAAAAATTAGAATTTTTTTAGCAAAAGATGATTTAATTAAAGATTAATTTTTATGTGTAAAAAATTTAAATATTCATATTTAATTCATCTTTTGTTAAAAACATTACAGATTTTGCAAAAGAGAGAGAGGGCTCCCTAAGTGTAACACCCGTATTTATTTATTTATTTTATTTTAATTAGAAGTTAATTAGCCTTTTATGGTATTTTATAGTGAGTTAGTAATTAATTAGAAGTTGTGGCTATTTTGGGAAAGGGTAGTTTTTTTAGTAGGAGAAGTTTTATTAGAGTTATGATAATAAGAGTTGGGCTTGAGTGTTAATGGGCCTAAGTTAGTAAGAGGGACATTATTGTCTTTGGTTAAGATAGGTTTATGTTAGAGTTATGAAAATAGAGAGAGAGTGCTCATAACTTGAGAAAGTAGAAAGAGGTAGAAAGAGAAAAGGTTTGAAGAGAAGGAGGTAGAGGGGAAGAATAAAGAAAGCTCAAGAGGAAGAGAAAATCAGAAATTCATCATCTTTAAGGTTATAGAGTAGTTTACTATTCATGTGAGATGATCAAAGAGGGGGGAGATTCCTATTCTTCATACCCAAACCCTCTCATCTCTTTTGGTGGGAAATGGGATTTCAAGGGAATGTGTTAATGAATTAATGTGTTATTATATAGTGTTAACATGTTATGATATGATTCTATCTTCCATTTCTATCATCAAATTCGTGATTTATGGATGATTTGTTGTTGTTGATATTTGAAAATGGGTTTTGAACAAAACGAGGAAAAATCTCTACTTTTCACATGAAATGATGTTTGATGATGTTAAAGCTTGTACTTCTAGGTCTATACATGCTATGTATGCTTAAATGTGATAGCTTTAAGAGTATACAACATGAAATTCGTGATTTTTATGTGATTCCATGTGAAACCCGTGAGCAGAGCACCAAATTCTGGGCTTCGCTGAGCGAAGATTCATGTTCTTGTTTGTAACACCCTAATCCCATATATAAAATTATTTAACTTTAAATTAATGAATACATATAGAATCAAGGCATACATGCATACATTATATATATATTAATGGATATCCAAATTAAAATCATGCATCTTAAGACATAATCACCATACATCAATTTAAGTTCTAACAAAATAGATAAATAAGTATCAATCTATCCATACAACCAACATGGATACAATAAATGCCATAGTTCAAACAACCATAAAAACAATTCAAGCTCAAAACATTCGAATAAGGAAAAACGTCTACCCGACTCGATATTACAAATATCAGAGCATCTACTTATTACAAACCAACTAGAACTAAGGCTAACTAGGAGAAGCATAAAGCTTGACTCCTCACCACTAGCAAGCAAAAGCGCAGACAACGCTAATCCGTCGATGCTAACTCCTCACCCTGCACACCTGAACCCCCAAAGGTTCAACATTTACACAAAACAGAGAGTTAGTAAAGAATCCCGCAAAATAATGCAAGTATATACATTCATAATAAAAAAAATAAGGAAATGCAATACTCATATCATATAAGCAATCTCATTCACTATTTGTATATAGTTCAAGTATCAATTAACATTAATACAACACGACCGTATCAATTAATATAATCAATCCATATATCAATGACATATAACAATCAATGCATAACCAAGAATGTCATTTACAAAATTATCACACATAGATAATCAACTTCATCTCCTAATGCAAACTAATGCAAGAAATTCATGAATGCTCCCTAGCATTCCTCTAATGTATGAAGGTACCTTGTCATTTCGTTAGAAAACTTATTGTAACTATATTTTAACCACCTCGTTAAAATATTCCGTGTTTTAGTCACCTCACTAAAACACCTGCTCATCATGCTTAAATGAATGCATGAATGTAGATCATTAACTCATGAATATAATCAAATTCATTTCAAACGAATATCATAATCATGCACTTCAACCTTAAGTACATTATCTCCATTAAGTTTGATCAAATTACACATATTAATGATATAATATAACCATAGGATCATAACCATAACATAGCATAAGCATAGGTCTCATATTTTCAAGAAAAACATAAGTTTCAAGCCTGAGTAACTCGCTCAGCGAGTTCACAACTCGCTGCAGTGAGTTCACAACTCGCTGCAGCGAGTTAAGTCAGAGAGCACACAGGTGAACTCGCTGTCAGCTCGCCCTGCACTCGCTGCGGCGAGTTTGACAGCATCAGTTCACCCTGTTCTCGGGTTTTTGCTGCAACAGTTCAAATTCTTAAAATTTCAACATACCAATTCGCAAAGTTAACAACTTTATACATATATAATCATGTTAAACATAGAAGTACAGTTCATTTCATCAATTAACAACATTTCACCCATTAAAGGTATCATTTTTATCAATTTATCATAAAACTCAAAACCTACAAACATTTAGCAAATTCCCATAATTTGAACCCAAAGTTGTAGTTTTTCTTTCATCAAATCATTTGAGTAATCTATCTATAACATAAAAATCATTCATTTTCAAGAATCAACCAAAACCCAAAGAAAAAGAGTGAGAGAGGTTTGGGTTGGAGAGAGTAAGACTTTCTCCCCCTCTCTTAATCACTCTTGAGAAACTAAACTACTCTCTTACCTTAAGAAATTCTGGATTCTCTAGTCCTTCTATCTCTAGCTCTTCCTCTTGTTCTTTCTTCTTCTTCTTCAAAGAAAAGGGTTTCTATCTTGCTCTCTATTCTCTTTCTACCTCCTTTTTCACCAAGATATGATTTTTCTATCTTTCTATTTCTCTTATCTTAACCTAATGATAATTAGATTACCACTTATACCCTTTCTATCTTATCATTCTCTATTGGGCCTAGCCCACTTACTCACAATAAGTCCAATTACTTAAAGTTCTAATAAGTGACATAAATCACTACTCTACTACTTTTCATAATTAACCAATTAATTCATCTAATCCTAAATAAAAGGTTATAAATAGAATTATTGGCCCTAGGGGATTACTAAAATACTCTTCATTTAGCTAATGCATAACTATTGATAAAAGTCAAGAAAACACATTTATTCAAGTAATTAAGTAAATAGACATATAAACATATAAAAATCCTATTTAATTAAATACGGGTGTTACAACTCTACCCCCCTAAAAAGAATTTTCGACCTCGAAAATTACCTTGAAACAATTCCGGATATGACTTCTGTAACGCCCCGATTTTTAGAATATTTAATTAGTTGGAATTTTGCTAGTTTCTAATTTATTTCGCTAGGAATTTATTTGTGTTGATGTGCTTGCGTGATTATTTAATTATTATTTATCATGATTGATGATTGATTTTTCGGTTATTTAGATAAGTATGAAGAATAATAAAAATAAATAATTTATTTAGGAAGAAGGAAAATCCTATTAAATTAATTGAGCGTAGAATAGTAGAGAAATAAGATTAGAAAGAAATAATGTGAGGGGTGCAAAGTTAGTTAGCGCGTAAAAAGGCGGGTGTGCTTTAGTAAAACGGTAGAAAATAAATTAAGGAATATAGTTTTGAAATACACTTTGGTTTCATAATTTTGAAATATATTTTGGAGATATACTGTAGGAATATATTTTCAAAACATATTTAGAAAGATATAATTTTAATTTTATAAACAAAATAATATATTTTCGTGATAATTAATGAGATGAGGATTCTTAGGAAAATAATAATTAAAAAATAAATCAGAATTTCCTTGTTGAAAAGCCTATTGTCTTGAGAAGAAAGTAAACCTAATATTTCTCTATAAATAGATAAGTTTAAGAAAAAAATAGGATTGCCACTTTTTACAAATAGAAAATAGAAATCGAAAGAATTCGCGTGGGAATCAAAGGGAAGGAGAAATTCATCGCTAATTTGGAATTCACTGCAAATCAAGGTAAGGGGGTTTTAACTACTCACTCGATAACTCTGAATGTAGATAGTCCTAATAAACATAGCCTTTATTTTGTTGATTGTTTTTCTTACTCTACCGTAGCCCTTGTTGTTGTTGTTGTTGTTGTTGAATTCTTAATCTTTGCTTTGATCGTTGAATAAAAGACCGTATGATTTAGCTACTGATTTCCGCAAGTTATTGTTACTAACTACCGCTATATATGTTCTTGAGGTTGATTATACCGTGGGTGATAGCTTTTGAAAATAACATAATTTCAAATCCGTTAACTCACAAGTGTGTTACTTTCTGTGGTTTTAAGAGTCCTATTCCATTAAGAAACGTTTCTGGAAGTTCCTGGACCTGCATAAACTAGTTTAAGATCGTTCCCTTGAAGCTTTGGTTAGGAACCGCGGGTTAAACGTTCAAGCTTTTGTGAAAACTCCAATCCTTTTTCCGATCGCCGATTTTAAAAACTAAGAATAGGGACCTCTCAGAAATCCAATAACGATCAAAACGGTATAAGATTCGTCGTCTCACGTTGAGAAACGAGAGAGAACCGGTCGGGTCAAGGAACTGGGTCGCGTGACCCGTTTAGCAGAAAAACGGGTGAAGATGGAGCTGGTTGGTCCGGCTGCGACGCCCAGTCGCACCTGCCGCGCGTGGGGGCGCGTGCGGGTCCTAAACGATTCCAATTTTTTTTAATTTTTTTATAGAAAAATCATAAATAATTTTCTGAGAATTTTGATACCTATTTTGTAATTTTTGGACACCTGTAGCCATTTTTAGTTAATTATCTAAGTTAAAAAGGGTAATTAAAAATAGTAAAATATCATAGAAAATTCCAGAAATTTTATATATGGTTCTTTGAATATTTAGTAAGCTGCTGGTGTTGGTCACTCTCCCTGGTTCATGAATTTGAATCTAATTAATAATTGTCGTCAATTAAATCGAAATAGATTTCTAGCTAATTCGTCAAATACTTTTTAAATTAAATTACTTGAGTCGGAGCTGTTTCGGGTATGGGATAGTCGTTGTTCAGAGTAGTTAATAAATTAGTTTAATTTAAAATTGAAGATTGGACCTATTAGATGTCGAATTAAATTGGTTATTAATTAAATTAGTTTTCGAATTAAATCGGTGGTTAATTAAATTGGTGGTTAATTAAATTGTTGTCGAATTAACTGGTATTTAACTTATTTGGTGTTGACTAACGGTGTTGTTATTAATTGATGTTAATGATGTTGATGCGAAGGTGTAGTTGAATTTATTCCCCTAATTATTTAATTAAAATTCGTATGTTTTGTCGGTGAATTATATTAATTAAATTTGAATCGAGATAGGGCTGGAGGGAGATACTAATTGTTGTTTCCGAGAGTTGTGAGTAATTAATTAAAGCCTAATTATTTTAATTATGCACTGGTTGGTGTTTCCTGTAGTGGTGGTGTGTTGGTGTCGTTGCGGTGTTGTAATAATTTATCGAATATATGATGGTGATTGTTTGGTGTTGCTGAATTGGTGTTTGATTGAGCTTTAGGTGTTGTCTAAGTAGGATCATGCATTCATTCATGTGTCAGTCCTCGGTGGTGATAAAATCGGTGGTGATAAATCGGTGTTGATAATTCGGTGTTGAAATGGTACCACATGCATGTAGGGAGTCTATGGGTCACATTGCATTCTAGTTGGTTGGGTTGAATTTTAATTATTTTATTGAAGTGATGTGTTTGATAATTATGTTTGATTATGTGTTTCTCCGTCCCAGAGGACGATGCATTATTTATTACCTCTTTATGTTTAGTTGTTATGTTGCACTATTGAACTCAGATGTTTATGTGATGTTGTTACTCACCCCTTCTGGTTTGACCCTACGACGTAAAACTCGTAGATTTTCAGGTAAATGACCAGCTTTAGCTTCGAGCTTGGAGACGGCCTAGGAGCTGTCTATTTTCTATCTTTTCAATAAAGAGTCGCTCTGAATAGGATAATGGAGGGGAACTTATTATTTAAATTTTTGCATTGATATTTTCGAGAAATTGAACTTTGTCGTTTGCTTCAGTTATTTCAATTTAAATTTTTAAGACTTATAACCGTTTCGTTTTATATTTCTATTTTCCGCTGCTTTATAAAATTTGTACGGTAAACGTTGAAGTAGAGTAACACTCTTCTAAAGATAAAAATAAATCAATTTTTTTGCAAATAAAATCCGAGGAAATTAGAGGGTGTTACAACTTCCTCATCTCATCCTCTAGCTCCCAAGTAGCACTTTCACCGGCCGGTCCTCCCCAAACCACCTTAACCGATGCAATTTATTTGTTTCTCAACTTCTTCACTTCTCTTCCTTTTATCCTCAAAGGTATAGTTTCAACCGTAAGGTTCTCCCTCACTTGGTTGTCATCCACTTGTATCACATGGGTTGGATCAGGAACATACTTTCTCAATTGCGATATATGAAACACATTATGCAAATTTGATAAGGATGGTGGCAATGCAATCCGATAAGCCACTTCCCCTACTCTTCCAAGAATCTCATAAGGTCCAATAAATCTTGGAGTCAATTTCTTTGACCTCAAAGCACGTCCAATACCGGTAGTTGGCGAAACTCTTAGAAAAACGTGATCTCCTTCCTTGAACTCTACATTCTTTCTCTTTTTATCATAATAGCTCTTTTGCCTACTTTGGGATGCTCTCATCTTCTCTTGTATCATCTTAATTTTCTCCGTTGTTTGTTGCACTAATTCCGGTCCAAGTATCACATTTTCACCCGCCTCACACCAACACAAAGGAGTTTTACATCTTCTACCATATAAAGCTTCAAAAGGTGCCATTCCAATACTAGTGTGAAAACTATTGTTGTAGGTAAATTCTATTAATGGTAGATAACCATCCCAACTACCTCCTCCTTCTAAAACACAAGCCCTTAGCAAATCTTCTAGTGATTGGATTGTCCTTTCCAATTGTCCATCCGTTTGAGGGTGGTAAGCGGAACTCAACCTCAACTTGGTTCCTAAGGCTTCACTACAAGAAAAAAGGTGTTTAGCAACGGTTATGGGACGGTTTAGCAACGGTTTTTAACTGTTGCAGCAGTGTTACCGGCGGTTGCCAAACCGTTGCAGATTTGAGCGTTGGTAGCTCAAATAGCGGCGGTTTGGAAAACCGTTACACAAACGGCCAGAATATGTGTTGCGGCGGTTTGAAACCGTTGCAATAAATGAAACGAAAAAACAAAATTTTCAGCCAGTTTTGCAGCGGTTTGAAACCGCCGCTATTTTTTTTTTAATTTTTTAGTTTATAAGTTTTAGCAGCAGTTGGAAACCGCCGCTATATAGTGCCTTTTTTTTAATTTATTTTTTGGTTTCTTTGAGGTCCATTTTTGTAGGACAATTTTTTACCCTGTTGTTTTTATTCATCGACTAATATTCAAACGTAGTATTTTTAAATATTGAACTACTATAATAATTCATGCAATATAGACAAATTTATAAACAAAATATCATCCATTTGATTCAAAAATAAGGTGTTCGTAACGACACATGGAACTAAATGTCGCAATACATGCGCAATACATCCAAAGTTTGCATTTACACATGCAACCTAAATAGTACATAACAAAAAATAAAAACGAAGGTCACAACACATGCGTCTAGTACATCAAAATTAAAACAAATAGAAAAGCGTGACATCAAAAGTTCAACACGCCTAAACAAAAATTATATATCTAAGTTTAATCGTCTGGAGTTGCTTGATCACCCTCAACATTATGACTAGACTCAGAAGAGCGTCGTACTTCAAACGGTGATCCTATGTTAGACCACTGAAAACAAAATTTAAAGTATAGTTAAAAACAAAAGTATTGTAGTAGCAACATATTTATATATATATATATATATATCAATTCAAACACGGCAGTAACATTGTCTCCAGGCATAACCATTTTAACATTTTCAGGCAACTCTACTTTTCCAGTGATATCAGCAGTCCTCAAGTAAAACTGAGGTCTATAGTTGGAGAAGAAAGCAGTGTGTCGCCCACCCTCATCCTTTGTGAGTACATATATCTCTGCCTCAAATTTCTTGGATGTTTTTACAGAACCAGGCTTAGCAATGACCTGTTCAAAACAAGGCGAAGTTAGTAAAGTGGTTTCTCGATTCTAGCATTTTAATTTCAGAACTCTACAAACTTTTACTGAAACAAGTACAGATTAATATACAATTCTCTTAAATCTTGCGACACTGTCTAACAAATAGGTAAAGCTTGATGATAACTTCTAACCTTACCACGTTGAATGTCCTCACGTTTTAGACCACGGAGAAGAAGACCAACATTATCACCGGCCTGAGAAATACAAAATCCATATTAGTTTGATATATATGTTATGTAAGTAGCCATCAATATAAAGATAATAGTAACTTACTTGTCCTTGATCCAAAATCTTCTTGAACATCTCAACTCCTGTAACTGTTGTTTTCAGAGGACCACCCTACCAGGGTAAACTTAGGTTTAGGAAACACCATTACAATGCAAGAAATTATTTAAAAACTCTGATAAAATATTTTGACCAAAGTATATCTAAGAACAAAACATTAATCATCACCAATAGCAAATAAAATATAGTAGGAAAGCAATCAGTATATTAAACAAAAGGAATTATGCGAGTTTGATGGCAGCCCTAAATCCAAAAAATGACACAATCAACATACCTGCATCAGACCCAAAACCTCAACTTCATCACCAACTTTGATGATTCCTTGTTCAACACGACCAGTAGCAACTGTTCCTCGTCCCTTAAACACAAATTAAAAATATAAAGCAGCAGAAAAAATAAAATTCTAGATATCATTGCTTTTAATTATGATCTTAGCTTTGCAATATATGAAATGAAATCAAGGTAGATTGTGATACTTCGATATTCTCTCTTTTTAAAAATTAAAAAAGAATGTTTTTCAAGGTATCATATCCAACTGAAATTAGATAGATGCCGCACTTTTTCGTGTCAATGTGAACATCAGGGCTTAAAAGCAACCTAGCTCATACTTAGTTCAATGAGTTGGCATTCTTAAAAAATGTAAGATTATAAAAAGAACTCATGCCCTTTTACCTGAATTGAGAATACATCTTCAATGGGCATCAAGAAAGGCTTGTCAAGCTGGCGAACAGGGTCAGGAATGTACTCATCTACAGCATCCAAATCACACCCAAAAACATATTTTACCTAAAAAATATAGGGATGAAAATGCTTAGAATCACACCCAAATCATTTTTGGATTGACAAGTTCCACAAGTGCAACAATTTGAGGTTTTAAAAGGAACTCCTCACTTTATCAGAGTCAAATGAAATCCACAAAATCCAATAAAAGTGTATTTAAAGGTCAATTGGCTAGGTTAGGCCACTTGGTAGAAAATGTACCAATTATACTTTTCAATGTATGATTTGATTATATCAATAGACCAATTGCTTCTGATTGCTCCTTCCTCACAGTAACCACCTAACCTTAATTATGTTATACATATATGACACTTATTGACAAACTTTTTTTTTTTGAAACTGCAAATTAATTTATTAGAAAAAGGAGAAAGTACAAGCACAAGAAGTGC
Source organism: Trifolium repens (assembly GCA_030408175.1). NCBI lineage: Eukaryota > Viridiplantae > Streptophyta > Magnoliopsida > Fabales > Fabaceae > Trifolium > Trifolium repens. Next base: position 38,019,462 of record CP125842.1, on the reverse strand, counting down.
TAACAATGAAAAGAAATAAAACCAAACGACAAGAAAACAGGGGAAACAAAACCCAGCAACAATTAACAAATAAAAGCAACACGCAGGTCACACAAAGAACTCCACCAGATCACACGCAGCTGCTATAGGAGACACAAACCAGGTTCAGCTCTCCATTCACCTATTGACAAACTAAATCATTAGTCAAGAGTAATGTAATTTACCAATATCATGAAGAAATGTGACTTAAACACATATATATTAAGAGTAAAACTTATCTTTTCAATCCTTACTTGTCAATTTTCGAACTTATATTCAAGAAAACTTTTACAAACTATTGTGTAGGCATGACAATATATGAGAAACAACTTTCCTAACTTCATGAAGCCAAATCCATTCACACAGTAGAACAATTATTTAATAATGTTCAAAGAATAACACAAGAGGTGAAAGTTGCAGCAAACTCAAAGATACCAAATGCTATATGAGGCAATTATTTCAAGGTTCCAAAAGCCAAAAAAATAGAATCAAACAGATCCAAAGGATGAGAAAACAACTTATTTAATAATGAACCGAATCAATCAATCATAAGAAGAAGAAAAAGAACAAGAACAAAGGATGAGAAAAATATAATTTAGAGAAACCATGTACTAATTAATTTACCATTACCACCAAAATCATGTACAAGAAAGTTCTCTAAGAAACATAAACTATTGAAATTGAAAATAAGAAAGAAACACATAGACACACAGACATGTCTTACCTGATCACTATGTAGCTAGCCTAAAACTATATGTATCTGGTTATTCTAATATATGATTCATAATTAATCTCTAATTAAGAGTGACCAAGAATAATAGTTCTCTCTGCCAATCCAAGTGGTGAACGAGATTGAAGACGTTTAACATCTTTGAGTCTTCTCATATATAGCTCTGTCTCTAATGATGGATGTTTGATTTTCTCAATTTCTTGTTTGATTTTGATCACTTGACAATTGACTATGAACAACAAGACCCATATGAAATCACTTAACAATCAAAACAGCTTATTTATATAATCACTTAACAATCAAAACAGCTTAACAATCGTTTGCCTATGAAATCAACCATCAAACAAAGATTCGAAATTCTAGAAACAGAAACATAAAATAGAATTTGAGAATTTGCTTACCTCGAATCAAATCGGCAGCGACAGTGAGAGAGAGGCTGAGAGCAGTGGTGCGGCGGCGAGATGGAGAGAGAGTGAGAGCGGACAGCGGTGGACGGTGGTGCACTGGTGCGGCGACTCGCCGGCGAGAGAGACTGAGAGCGGTGGGGATCGTGAGAGAGAGATCGAGAGAGAGGTGAAGCGGTCGTGAGAGTTATTTTGTTACACGTTTTTCTTTCTTTTTTCCCTTCTGTTTTGTTTTATTCATAAAAAAAATTAAAAAAAATAAATATAAATATAAAAGGGCACCTGGTAAACCAAATTAAACTGTTGGTTCATTTAAAAATTACCAGCGGTTCCCCAAAACCGTTGCTATTTTAATTTTGTTTTAAAAAATTACCAGCGGTTCCCCAAAACCGTTGCTATTTTAATTTTGTTTTAAAAAATTACCAGCGGTTCCCCAAAACCGTTGCTATTTTAATTTTGTTTTAAAATTACCGGCAGTTCTACAAAACTATTGCTATTCATTTGTTGCAATTTTCAATTTTTTTTGTAGTGCTTCTTGTAAGCTTTCCCAAAATCTAGAAGTAAACCTCGGATCTCTATCCGACACGATGCTAGAAGGAATACCATGGAACTTAACAATTTGCTCCACATAAATCTCCGCTAACTTCGGTATCAAGGTTCCGGTCTTAAAAGCAATAAAGTGTGCGGATTTTGTCAAACTATCCACAATCACCCAAATAGAATTATTCCCTTTTGTAGTCCTTGGTAACCCACTTACAAAGTCCATCGCAATGCTATCCCACTTCCACTCGGGTATAAACATAGGTTGTAACAATCCGGAAGGCCTTTGATGTTCCACCTTAGATTTTTGACAAGTCAAACAAGCATATACAAATTCCGCCACTTCCTTCTTCATACTAGGCCACCAAAACAACTTCTTTAGATCTTGGTACATCTTAGTAGCTCCGGGGTGAATACTTAACCCACTTCGATGTCCTTCTTCCAAAATCTTTCTCTTCAATTCCGGTATGTCGGGTATGCAAACTCTTTCACGAAATCTTATAATACCATTCTCATCCAATTTGAAGTCGGTCTCTTTCCCTTGGTTAATCAAAGTCAATCGGTTCACCAAACTCAAATCTCCCTTTTGACCATTTTTCACTTCATCAAGAAAATCGTTAGTAAGCTTTAACATTCCCAACTTGACACTATGTGGAGTCACTTCACAAACCAAACTAATATCTCTAAATTGTTCAATTAAATCCAATTCCTTTGCCATGAGATTCGACATATGCATAGATTTCCTACTCAAAGCATCCACTACAACATTCGCTTTTCCGGGATGATAGTTCAACTTGAAATGATAATCTTTTAAGAACTCTAACCATCTCCTTTGTCTCATGTTCAATTCCTTTTGGTCGAATAAGTACTTCAAGCTCTTGTGGTCACTAAAAACCTCGAATCTAGAACCAAACAAATAATGTCTCCAAACCTTCAAAACAAAGACAACGACGGCTAACTCAAGATCGTGTGTTGGATAATTCTTCTCATGTACCTTTAGTTGTCTAGAAGCATAAGCAACCACTTTACCATTTTGCATAAGCACACCTCCTAATCCCATCAAAGAAGCATCACAATACACAACAAATGGTTCATCCACTTTTGGTAAGGTCAAAACCGGTGCCGACGTCAACCTTTTCTTCAACTCTTGAAAACTCTTCTCACAAAGACTATCCCATACAAAAGCTTGACCCTTTCGAGTCACTTGAGTTAACGGTAAGGCTAACTTTGAAAAACCTTCAATAAACCTCCGATAATAACCCGCTAAACCAAGAAAGCTCCTTATCTCAAAAACCGATCCCGGGGTTTCCCATTTCAACACCGCATCTACTTTAGAAGGATCCACCGCAATTCCTCCGTTAGATATAACATGACCAAGAAAACTCACCTCCTTCAACCAAAATTCACACTTCGACAACTTCGCATAAAGCTTCTTTTCCCTTAATGTTTCTAGTACAATCCTTAAGTGTTCGGCATGCTCTTCCTCCGATTTGGAGTAAATCAAAATATCATCAATGAACACCACCACAAACTTATCCAAGTATGGATGAAAAATTTGGTTCATATACTCCATGAAAACACCGGGTGCAATAGTCACACCGAAAGGCATCACCGCATACTCATAGTGACCATAACGAGTTCTAAAAGCCGTCTTCGGTATGTCTTCCGATTTAACTCTAATTTGGTGATACCCCGACCTCAAATCAATCTTGCTAAACACACAAGCACCCACCAATTGGTCCATCAAATCGTCGATCCTCGGAAGTGGATATTTCAATTGCCGATAATCAATACATAACCTCATGCTCCCCTCTTTCTTCTTTACTAACAAAACTGGTGCTCCCCAAGGGGACACGCTAGGTCGGATAAACTTCTTCTCGAGTAACTCTTCAAGTTGCTTCTTTAATTCACTCAATTCCAAAGCCGACATTCGGTATGGCGCCATAGAGATAGGACTTGTTCCAGGCACCAAATCAATAGTAAACTCCACTTCTCTCTCAGGAGGTACATCTGACACATCCTCCGGAAACACATCAGAAAATTCTTGCACCACCGGTAATCCCTTAATCTCAACTCCACCGTCTAGTTTCAAAGATGCAAACATTGCAAATAATTCTCCATGTTCCTTCAAAGATTCTTTTACCTCCTTCCCACTCATCAATAGTGAACTCTCTTCCGATTTAGGAAATACAACAGTTTTCTCGCAACAGTTAATGTGAACACGGTTAAATATCAACCAATTCATACCAAAGATTACATCTATATTGCTAAGTGGAATACACACTAGGTCCATACCAAAAGATCTATCAAACACATCAACAGGACACTTAAGACATACAAATTGAGTAGTCACAGAACCACTAGCAGGAGTTTCTATTTCCATACGACTAGGCATTTCAGACATAGGTATATTAAGACGTTTTGCACAATCAATAGATATGAAAGAGTGTGTTGCTCCGGTGTCAATAATCGCAATTAAAGGAGTGCCATAGATGACACACGTACCTCTAATGAGATTGTCCACTTGATCCGCACCGTCTCCACTCAAAGCAAACACTTTTCCGGCAACCTTCTTTGGCTTCTTGCATTCCGAACTCTTGTGACCCAACTCTCCACAATTGTAGCAACTAATCGGTTCCTTACATTCATAAGCCATGTGTCTCGGCTTCTTGCACCTATAGCACTTAGCCTTCTCTTTGTCATAGCCTTCATTAGTCTTCTTTCCACTACCTTCACCACCCTTCTTCTTCCACTTGTTGTCATAAGGTTTCCCACGATTCACTTCTTTTCCCTTCTTATCATTTGCATTCTTGTAGTAGCTTGACTTGGCCTTTGCATCTCTATCACAAATGCTACTCTTGTTCACCAAAGTGGCAAAGTTCCGAATTTCCGAGAAACCAATAAGCAACTTAATGTCAGGACGTAATCCGCTTTCAAACTTCACACACTTGTCTATCTCCGCTTCAACCGTGTTATAATGAGGGCTATACCTACATAACTCTTCAAATTTTGCCGCATAATCCGCCACGGACATGTTTCCTTGCTTCAACTCCATAAACTCAACAACTTTCCTATTCCTTATGTCCGATGGAAAGTACTTGACCAAGAACTCTCTCTTGAAGCTCTCCCAAGTAATGACGGCATTGCCAAATCCCAACCTTTGGCTTGCATTTCTCCACCAATAGCTAGCATCCTCATGGAGCATGTAAGTTCCCAAAGTCACCTTTTGTGTTTCCGAGCAGGTCATTGCTCCGAAAATTCTTTCCATAGCTTCCAACCATTTGATAGCACCATCGGGATCATGTCCACCCTTGAAGACTTGTGGATTGTTCTTCAAAAAATGCTCCAATCTTGCTTCATCCTCATTGCCTCTAAGGTTCTCTTGAGCAACCCTCTCGGCATTCCTATTCGTCGCCTCTTGAGCCATGGCATTAGCCATCATGGTCAGGGCATCCGCAATCTCCCTTTGAGACATCACCTGGATAACCAATCAAATCCAATTATCATTAGAACTAAGTACTAACAGTGTCTCCTACACATGTTGTACACACGGGTAATTCTAAACCTAATTGATCCGACATGAATTGACCTTGCTCTGATACCAACTATTGTAACACCCTAATCCCATATATAAATTATTTAACTTTAAATTAATGAATACATATAGAATCAAGGCATACAATTAAAGACTAGGCATACATGCATACATTATATATATATATTAATGGATATCCAAATTAAAATCATGCATCTTAAGACATAATCACCATACATCAACTTAAGTTCTAACAAAATAGATAAATAAGTATCAATCTATCCATACAACCAACACGGATACAATAAATGCCATAGTTCAAACAACCATAAAAACAATTCATGCTCAAAACATTCGAATAAGGAAAAACGTCTACCCGACTCGATGTTACAAATATCGGAGCATCTACTTATTACAAACCAACTATAACTAAGGCTAACTAGGAGAAGCATAAAGCTTGACTCCTCACCACTAGCAAGCAAAAGCGCAGACAACGCTAATCCGTCGATGCTAACTCCTCACCCTGCACACCTGAACCCCCAAAGGTTCAGCATTTACACAAAACAGAGAGTTAGTAAAGAATCCCGCAAAATAATGCAAGTATATCGAATACTATACATTCATAATAAAAAATAAGGAAATGCAATACTCATATCATATAAGCAATCTCATTCACTAGTTGTATATAGTTCAAGTATCAATTAACATTAATACAACACGACCGTATCAATTAATATAATCAATCCATGTAATATCTCACATTCTAAATTACCTAATTAATTTTAATTAGAGCTTTGCCTAATTTTTATAAATTAATTAGTGGAGTTTAGATAATTAATTTTGGATTTAAGTGTAGTATGTGTGTAAATTAGTAACTCCAACTAAAGACTAAACTACACAAATGCTACCTTATTAATATTCCTAAGATTAATTAAGTATGAGATTTGAAACACTTCCTTCCCTCTTGTGACTCACCCTTCCTTTAAGCTTGACACCTCATTAAGAAGCAATGAGTCATTGATCCACTCACTTTTCAAAACACTACCTTGCATGCAAGGCAACCACACACTCATTCATTTCCACTTCAGAAAAATCAGCAACTAAGCTCCCTCCCCTCTCCCTCATTCACGAGCAACAACAATAACAAACATCCAAAGTTTCAATTCCAGCCTTGCTCACATGTCACAAACTACCAAGACTCTTAATCTCTCATCAAAACCCACACCTTCACATGTAAGTAGACTTATCTGCAACATCTGAATCCAACCTAGCGGAATCTCACTTGAATCATCAGCTGAATCAATAAACAACACTACCATCCAACCAACTTGAGCTCCACCAATAGAATGACATGCAAGGGAATCCATTTTCACCCAATTTCTGTTCCTTGCAGCCTCAAACCTTCTATAAATACCTCCCTAAGTTCTGAAACGAAGTCATCAAACATTCAACTCTGTAATCTTACCAATTCCACTCCTTCTTCATTTTCGTGTTCTTCCAAGTTTGGGGGTTTTGAGTCAATTTGTGGTGCACTGTTTGTCGGTCTTGCTTGGTGCTGCTGTAGCTGTTAGGGGAGCCCAGAAGCAAGATAAAAGCTTCATTCCAGGTGGGTTCTTAGGCTAGGTAGTTTAGTTTCCCAATTTTACCAAAATTGCATGTTAACTTAGGATTTAAGGATAAATGTTGTGAGAGGGGAATTAACTCCCAAATTTCCCTCCATTCTATCTCATATTATATGATTTATGTTTCTGCACTATCTTAAATGAGGAATGTAGGTGAAACTTTGGAAAATTTGTGAATTTCGCAAAACAGGGGCCATTCTGCATGAACTCGCCATGGCGGATTGGTGGCGAGCATTCATGGCGAAAAGAAGGTTCTGGGCTGAAGAACTTTGCCATGGCGGGCATTTGCTCGCCAGGCGAGTTGTTTAGGTCAGTACCTGAGATTTCGCCATGGCGGGCTGGCATTTCGCCGTGGCGATATTGTGTAAAATGACCTGTAAACCTGCCATGGCGAGCAGGTAACTCGCCGTGGCGAGCTTACATAGAACAGCCTGCAACTTTTTAATTTCAAACTGTTTTGATCGCTGGTTTTATTTCCTCATCTAAGATAGTCAATTTGCAGTAACATAACTGATATAATGTTAAATAGAATGTTAATCACAGTCACTCTTAGGGTATAACTTAGAATTGATTAAGTTTGCATGTTCCCCGGGATTTGGAAATTCATGGTAGTAATAACTCAATTTAGTATCAGTCAATTATGAGCGATTTATATCGCGCTATGGACTCCCAATGGGATAATCCATTAGGTTATGATTATGTGAGCTGCATGCCGTGACCGAATCGGTTGACGGATATGGCAGGCCTCTGAGACATGCTCACCTTAGAGTGTCCTTGTGTTAAAATGAATAAGATATAATTTGTGTTACACCTTTATTTATGCTTATGAATTATGATATATTGCTAGTATGTTATGACTGTTAGGTTTTCCTCGGTGTAGTCACCTTAGGAGAGTAGTAGGACTCACTGAGGCTTAGTAGTCTCACCCCACTCCAAACAATTTTTTTTCAGATAAACAGGTTGGCTAAGGTATGCTTGTTGGTGTGCTCGTAGCTGTGCTTGGAGGATTGCATTCTTGTTCATGCTTTCTATTTATTCCCAGTCTCGTTGCATTTTAATTAATTCTTGTTGTATCGTTAAAATCATGTTTTCGCTTCCGTTGTTTCCTAATCTGTGTTGTACTTAGCACCTGCGTGTGCTTGAATTTCACTTGTAATAATGATGTACTCTATGCCAATAATAATATCCAGCGTTTTATTCTAGATTTAGACGTGGGGTGTTATAATTGGTATCAGAGCAAGTCGATTCAGACCGTGCCAGAGTTCATTAGTATTACTAATCCGAATCCCAGTACTTGTCTGGATTTCTAACATTTGTTCTAGATGTCATGTCACTTTAAGCCTAGCTAACTTGACCTGATATTGGCAGTTAGAGCACTATGTCAGGAGCAAGACGAGGACCTGGAAGGCCGAGGAGGAATGTTGCTGAGGATGATGAACCTGAGATGTACGGGGATGCTAGCGCTAACATGTGGGCTGAGATGATGCACCAACAGCAACAATTTCAGGCCCAACAAGCTCAACAGCATCAAGAGTTCATGGCTATGTTCCAACAGCACATGAACAATCCTCCACCTCCGCAGCAAGGATCAAGTGCTGCTTTCAGAGAGTTCTGCCGCATGAGTCCCCCAGAATTTTATGGAGAGTACAATACAGCGAAGGCCCGGGAATGGATCCAAAGGATGAGTGGGATCCTAGAATCAATGGATTGCACTGAAGCTGACAAGGTTGTGTTCGTCTCCCGCTTCTTTAGGGGCGACGCTTGTAACTTGTGGGATGGTACGAAGGCGTACATGGAAGCTAGCCAGATGGAAGTAACTTGGGATAATTTCCGGCGTCTCTTTGTCGGGCATTATATACCAGAAAGTTACCAGTTTCAGATGGAACAAGAATTAACTGAGTTGAAGCAGGGAAGTATGTCCGTGGCAGAATACACCATGAAGTTCAATGAATTGGTCCGTTATGTGATTGATGGTAATGATGCCCCCAGTGAATCATGGAAAATGAAGAAGTATAGGTTCGGGCTGAGAGCTGACATAGCACATGATGTCTCTATGCAGCATATCACTAGTTTTGGTGATTTGGTGCAGAAGAGTTATCATGCGGAGGCAGATCTTGGTAACATTCATAAGGAGCGTAGTGAAGCAATTCAGAAGAGGAAGGATTCTGGTAAGTTTAACCTGCAAGTGAGATCCAAAGGCACCGCCAGTAAAGGAAAGCAGAGTTATTCCCAGCGTTCACCAAGGAACTGTGCCGAATGTTGTTTCCCTCACAGTGGAGAGTGCATGAAGGGAAAGAACATGTGTTACTATTGTAAGCAGCCAGGCCACTACAAGCATGAATGTCCTAAGCTGAAAAGGCAAGGCGATTCCAGCGGCGCTTCTAAAAGCAAAGGTCGGGTATATTCACTTGACGGTGAGAAAGTCAGATCTAATGATGCTTTGATTATGGATATATGCATGTTAGGACAGTCTGAAGTATTAGTCTTGTTTGATAGTGGGGCCACTAATTCCTTTATAGCCGTTGACTGTGTTCAGCGACTGCAATTACCCTCTGTGCCTTTAATTCCCCCAATGACTGTAGCTGTTGCTACAGGTGGCAAGGTTACCTCTAAGCGAGTTTGTCAGAATTGTCCAATTCTTGTGGGCAATAAAGTCTATCATATAAATTTAATCTGTCTACCCCTGAAGGATATTGATGTAGTCCTAGGCATGGATTGGCTTTTCGCCAATAATGTGTACATTGGATGTGCTGAGAAGAATTTGTTTATTCCAACCGAAACTTCTGCAGAAAGTAGAGCACTCACTGCTTTGCTTCAAAACACTCACCAGATGATCCAGTACTTAGGTGCCAGTACTAAGTGTTTCAGTGTCTTGTTTACCATCGATCCAGCACCCAGATTGAGCCCCAGTGATATTCCAGTTGTTAGTGAGTTCTTAGATGTCTTCCCAGATGATATTATGAATTTACCTCCTGAAAGGGAAGTTGAGTTTTCCATCGACCTAGTTCCTGGTTCCCAGCCTATCTTAGTTGCCCCTTATCGAATGTCTTCCTTGGAGCTTCATGAACTGAAATCTCAGCTTGAAGAGTTACTTCAGAAACACTTTATCCGACCCAGTGTCTCACCTTGGGGAGCACCGGTGTTACTCGTGAAGAAGAAAGATGGTACGATGCGTTTGTGCATTGATTATCGTCAACTCAATAAGGTCACAATTAAGAACAAGTATCCCTTACCAAGAATTGATGACCTTTTGGACCAACTCAGAGGTGCTACTGTCTTTTCCAAGATTGATCTTCGCTCTGGATATCATCAGATCCATATCAAGTCCTCGGATGTTTCCAAGACAGCATTCCGGACCCGGTATGGACATTACGAATTCTTGGTCATGCCCTTCGGTTTGAGAAATGCTCCAGCCATCTTTATGGACTACATGAATCGGATATTCCAACCTTATCTTGACCAGTTTGTTGTTATCTTCACTGATGACATTCTAATCTATTCTAAGGATTCACAGGAGCATGCGGAGCACCTGAGAATCGTGTTGAGCATCCTTAGAGAAAAGCAACTGTATGCCAAGTTCAGCAAGTGTGAATTTTGGCTATCTGAAGTTAAGTTCTTGGGACATGTTATATCGCAAGGCGGTGTGTCTGTCGATCCATCCAAGGTAGAAGCAGTGCTGAATTGGGAAAGACCCAGGAGTGTAACTGAAGTCAGGAGTTTTCTTGGGTTGGCAGGCTATTACCGGAGATTCATCTTAGGATTTTCGGAGATTGCCTTACCGTTGACCCGTCTAACCAGGAAAGATGCAACCTTTGATTGGGATGCTGCCTGTGAATGGAGTTTCAGAACCTTAAAGGAAAAGCTAACCACAGCACCAGTGTTAGTAATTCCTGACCCAACCCGTAAGTATGTGGTATACTGTGATGCGTCCAACAAGGGACTTGGATGTGTACTGATGCAAGATGGTGCAGTTGTAGCGTATGCATCCAGGCAGCTAAAACCTCATGAACAGAATTATCCTACCCATGATTTGGAGTTAGCAGCCATTATCTTTGCCCTCAAGATCTGGAGACATCATCTGTATGGAGTGCAGTTTGACCTGTTCAATGATCACAAAAGTCTGAAGTACTTGTTTGATCAGAAGGAGTTGAATATGAGGCAACGACGTTGGATGGAATACCTCGAGGATTTTGACTTCAATCTCAATTACCATCCAGGAAAGGCTAATGTGGTAGCAGACGCCTTGAGTAGAAAGACCTTGTATGCGTCAGAGTTGTTGATGCAGCAGTGCGGACTGTACGGAAAGTTCAGAGACCTCAATCTGAATGTTGTGTATCGGAAGAGCGGTATTCGGATCAACAGAATTGAAGTGTCCTGTGAGTTACGCCTAAGGATTGTGCAGGCTCAGCAGGATGATGTAGAGTTGCAGAAGAGAGTAAACCATCCGGAGTTCTCAGTAGCCACGGACGGTGCTATTCTCTATGAAGGCAGACTTTGTGTACCTCAGGATGATGAGTTGAAAAGGTTAATTCTGGAAGAGGCACACAAGAGTGGATTTTCAATTCACCCTGGATCCACCAAGATGTATCATGATTTGAAGGAGAACTATTGGTGGCCCAACATGAAGGCAGAGATTGCTGAATTCGTGTCCAGGTGTATTGTTTGTCAACAGGTGAAGATTGAACATCAGAAACCTGGAGGACCGTTGCAACCATTGGATATTCCTGAGTGGAAATGGGAGCATATCACTATGGATTTTGTAGGAGGTTTGCCACGTAACCAGAGAGGTCAAGATTCAATCTGGGTAATCGTGGACAGGTTAACTAAGTCGGCTCATTTTATTCAAGTGAAATCCACCTACAAGGCCCCTCAATATGCGGCCATATTCATGGAGCAGATTGTAAGGCTGCATGGTGTACCCTTAAGTATTGTGTCAGATAGGGACCCAATTTTCACTTCGAGGTTTTGGAAAGCATTTCAGAATGCGATGGGTACTCGGTTAAGGATGATGGTCAGTCAGAAAGGACTATTCAGACTCTTGAGGATATGCTTCGAGCTTGTGTATTAGAAGATGGTGGTTCGTGGAGTAATCACTTGCATCTGATTGAATTTGCCTACAATAACAGCTACCATGCCAGTATCGGTATGGCACCTTATGAAGCTCTGTATGGCAGGAAGTGTAGGACCCCGTTGTGTTGGACGGAAGTTGGTGATCGTCAATTCTTGGGACCAGATATTGTCCAAGAGACCACATTAAAGATTAAGTCTATTCGGGATAAACTGAAAGTTGCTCAGAGTCGGCAGAAGAGTTATGCCGACAAGAGAAGGAGATTTTTGGAATTTCAGGAAGGTGATCATGTGTTCTTGAGAGTTACTCCTAAGTTGGGTTTGCGAGGTGTGTTCAAAACTAAGAAACTCTGTCCAAGATTCATTGGACCCTATCAGATCCTTCGACGCGTCGGTCCTGTAGCCTATCAGTTAGCTCTACCTCCATCTATGTCAGGGTTACACGATGTGTTTCATGTGTCTCAGCTTCGGAAGTATATTCCTGACCCTTATCGACCAGTGGAACTTGAACAGATTGACCTTCAGCCAGATCTAACCTATCAGCCGGATCCAGTTCGGATTGTTGAACGTGATGTTAAAATCCTCCGAAACAAGAGAATTCCTATTGTCAAAGTTGAATGGGCTCAGTCTCCTGATGGTGAATTCACATGGGAACTGGAGTCAGACATGCGGAAGAGCTATCCTTATCTTTTTCCGAGGTAAATTTCTTAATTTCGAGGACGAAATTTCTTTAGCGGGGGTAGGTTGTAATATCTCACATTCTAAATTACCTAATTAATTTTAATTAGAGCTTTGCCTAATTTTTATAAATTAATTAGTGGAGTATAGATAATTAATTTTGGATTTAAGTGTAGTATGTGTGTAAATTAGTAACTCCAACTAAAGACTAAACTACACAAATGCTACCTTATTAATATTCCTAAGATTAATTAAGTATGAGATTTGAAACACTTCCTTCCCTCTTGTGACTCACCCTTCCTTTAAGCTTGACACCTCATTAAGAAGCAATGAGTCATTGATCCACTCACTTTTCAAAACACTACCTTGCATGCAAGACAACCACACACTCATTCATTTCCACTTCAGAAAAATCAGCAACTAAGCTCCCTCCCCTCTCCCTCATTCACGAGCAACAACAATAACAAACATCCAAAGTTTCAATTCCAACCTTGCTCACATGTCACAAACCACCAAGACTCTTAATCTCTCATCAAAACCCACACCTTCACATGTAAGTAGACTTATCTGCAACATCTGAATCCAACCTAGCAGAATCTCACTTGAATCATCAGCTGAATCAATAAACAACACTACCATCCAACCAACTTGAGCTCCACCAATAGAATGGCATGCAAGGGAATCCATTTTCATCCAATTTATGTTCCTTGCAGCCTCAAACCTTCTATAAATACCTCCCTAAGTTCTGAAACGAAGTCATCAAACATTCAACTCAGTAATCTTACCAATTCCACTCCTTCTTCATTTTCGTGTTCTTCCAAGTTTGGGGGTTTTGAGTCAATTTGTGGTGCACTGTTCGTGGGTCTTGCTTGGTGCTGCTGTAGCTGTTAGGGGAGCCCAGAAGCAAGATAAAAGCTTCATTCTAGGTGGGTTCTTAGGCTAGGTAGTTTAGTTTCCCAATTTTACCAAAATTGCATGTTAACTTAGGATTTAAGGATAAATGTTGTGAGAGGGGAATTAACTCCCAAATTTCCCTCCATTCTATCTCATATTATATGATTTATGTTTCTGCACTATCTTAAATGAGGAATGTAGGTGAAACTTTGGAAAATTTGTGAATTTCGCAAAACAGGGGCCATTCTGCATGAACTCGCCATGGTGGATTGGTGGCGAGCATTCATGGCGAAAAGAAGGTTCTGGGCTGAAGAACTTCGCCATGGCGGGCATTTGCTCGCCAGGCGAGTTATTTAGGTCAGTACCTGAGATTTCGCCATGGCGGGCTGGCATTTCGCCGTGGCGAGATTGTGTAAAATGACCTGTAAACCTGCCATGGCGAGCAGGTAACTCGCCGTGGCGAGCTTACACAGAACAGCCTGCAACTTTTTAATTTCAAACTGTTTTGATCGCTCGTTTTATTTCCTCATCTAAGATAGTCAATTTGCAGTAACATAACTGATATAATGTTAAATAGAATGTTAATCACAATCACTCTTAGGGTATAACTTAGAATTGATTAAGTTTTCATGTTCCCCGGGATTTGGAAATTCATGGTAGTAATAACTCAATTTAGTATCAGTCAATTATGAGCGATTTATATCGCGCTATGGACTCCCAATGGGATAATCCATTAGGTTATGATTATGTGAGCTGCATGCCGTGACCGAATCGGTTGACGGATATGGCAGGCCTCTGAGACATGCTCACCTCAGAGTGTCCTTGTGTTAAAATGAATAAGATATAATTTGTGTTACACCTTTATTTATGCTTATGAATTATGATATATTGCTAGTATGTTATGACTGTTAGGTTTTCCCCGGTGTAGTCACCTTAGGAGGGTAGTAGGACTCACTGAGGCTTAGTAGTCTCACCCCACTCCAAACAATTTTTTTTCAGATAAACAGGTTGGCTAAGGTATGCTTGTTGGTGTGCTCGTAGTTGTGCTTGGAGGATTGCATTCTTGTTCATGCTTTCTATTTATTCCTAGTCTCGTTGCATTTTAATTAATTCTTGTTGTATCGTTAAAATCATGTTTTCGCTTCCGTTGTTTCCTAATCTGTGTTGTACTTAGCACCTGCGTGTGCTTGAATTTCACTTGTAATAATGATGTACTCTATGCCAATAATAATATCCAGCGTTTTATTCTAGATTTAGATGTGGGGTGTTATAATCCATATATCAATGACATATAACAATCAATGCATAACCAAGAATGTCATTTACCAAATTATCACACATAGATAATCAACTTAATCTCCTATTGCAAACTAATGCAAGAAATTTATGAATGCTCCCTAGCATTCCTCTAATGTATGAAGGTACCTTGTCATTTCGTTAGAAAACTTATTCTAACTATATTTTAACCACCTCATTAAAATATTCCGTGTTTTAGTCACCTCACTAAAACACCTGCTCATCATGCATAAATGAATGCATGAATGTAGATCATTAACTCATGAATATAATCAAATTCATTTCAAACGGATATCATAATCATGCACTTCAACCTTAAGTACATTATCTCCATTAAGTTTGATCAAATTACATATATTAATGATATAATATAACCATAGGATCATAACCATAACATAGCATAAGCATAGGTCTCATATTTTCAAGAAAAACATAAGTTTCAAGCCTGAGGAACTCGCTCACAACTCGCTGCAGCGAGTTAAGTCAGAGAGCACACAGGTGAACTCGCTGTCAGCTCGCCCAACACTCGCTGCGGCGAGTTTGATAGCATCAGTTCACCCTGTTTGACAACATCAGTTCACAGTTCAAATTCTTGAAATTTCAACATACCAATTCGCAAAGTTAACAACTTTATACATATATAATCATGTTAAACATAGAAGTACAGTTCATTTCATCAATTAACAACATTTCACCCATTAAAGGTATCATTTTTTTCAATTTATCATAAAACTCAAAACCTACAAACATTTAGCAAATTCCCATAATTTGAACCCAAAGTTGTAGTTTTTCTTTCATCAAATCATTTGAGTAATCTATCTATAACATAAAAATCATTCATTTTCAAGAATCAACCCAAACCCAAAGAAAAAGAGTGAGAGAGGTTTGGGTTGGAGAGAGTAAGACTTTCTCCCCCTCTCTTAATCACTCTTGAGAAACTAAACTACTCTCTTACCTTAAGAAATTCTGGATTCTCTAGTCCTTCTATCTCTAGCTCTTCCTCTTGTTCTTTCTTCTTCTTCAAAGAAAAGGGTTTCTTGCTCTCTATTCTCTTTCTACCTCCTTTTTCACCAAGATATGATTTTTCTATCTTTCTATTTCTCTTATCTTAACCTAATGATAATTAGATTACCACTTATACCCTTTCTATCTTATCATTCTCTATTGGGCCTAGCCCACTTACTCACAATAAGTCCAATTACTTAATGTTCTAATAAGTGACATAAACCACTACTCTACTACTTCTCATAATTAACCAATTAATTCATCTAATCCTAAATAAAAGGTTATAAATAGAATTAATGACCCTAGGGGATTACTAAAATACTCTTCATTTAGCTAATGCATAACTATTGATAAAAGTCAAGAAAACACATTTATTCAAGTAATTAAGTAAATAGACAAATAAACATATAAAAATCCTATTTAATTAAATACGGGTGTTACATTGTTCATGAACCCAGAATTTGAATGCTCGCTTAGCGAGCAGTAGCGAGTCCGTCGCCAGGCTTTGTTTTGAGCGACGACTACGCTGCCTTTTCTCACTTACTTCTTCTCTAGCGGTTGCTCAGCGACCAGAACCTGTTTTTAAAGAATTTCTCTAAGTTGTATGATGAGTATAAGATTATAACATGTTTGGATTTGGTCTTATAACATGTTATAGATTTGAATTGATTGAATCTTGAGTTGGTATGATGATAATATGCTTATATGTGCATAGTTGATTGAGATTGAGAATGATGAGCTATGATTAGCTGGGATATTATGTGGTTATGTATTTCTTGAATGTATACCTTAATGATGATATGATGATGTAATTCGATGTGAATTGAGAAGGATCAATAGGGATGAGTAGCCTAATAATCATGAGTAGAGTATGGTATTATCATCATGATTTGGTATGTGTACATTCATGCATTCATCTTTTAAGTTGGATATTAGAATCATGTGGGTTCTAATAAAGAAGGATATCAAATGATAATATTTGATAAAGAAGGATATTAGAGGTGAGATACTCTAATAAAGACGATGGTACCACATGCATTAGATATGTCTAGGGTGACATACATTGTGTATTTGCATTAGTTTGCATTAGGAAATTATGCGCTCTAGTTGATATCTGATAATTGTAATTGCATTCCATTATGATCTTATGAATGTTTGGATTATGTGGATTTGATTAAATGATTTAATCCTTGTTAATGAGTATGATATTGCCATGATATTGTGATTGCTAGTACCATGTGGTATATGTACGATTTAATCTTATTATAAATGTTTACATAATATAAGTGTATACTATGCTTATTATTATGAACTTGAATTGCAACTAACTCTCTATTTTTGTGTATGTATATGGTTTGGGTCCAGATTCTCCACTTGAGGAGTGATCCCGTGGCTTTGGAGATTAGCTCGTGAGATCTAGCATAGCTTGGTAAGATGAAGGATAGGAGGATCCTAGAATGATTAGAGGCTAGGATGTGCTCTGATACTTGTAACCCTGCTTAGACTAGTATTGTAGTTCTTCGCTTGTTTGAGACTTATCTATGACCTTGCTACTTATCTTATCTTACCTTATCTTATATTTAATTGCATGATGAATTATTTTGGATTTTTTGATGGGTCTTCGTTTGTGGAAGTACCTAGTTGGAGTTGTAATGTGATTTTATGACTAGCATGCTTGGATTTAATTACTATGACTTATGATTATAGTAGATTAATGCTTCCATTGTTTTAAGTTAATTAAATGCATGTTATAAATTGAATTTGTGTTAAGTAATGCCTTGATGGTTTGTATGTTGAATGATTTAAATTAATTATTGCATGCGAATCGATTAGGAGTGTTACAATTTGGTATCAGAGCAAGGTCGGTCCATATCGGATCAAGTAGGTTAGTATACCCATAGGTGCATGAGCGTAATAGAACACTTTTAGTACCCTTAGTCTAACGTAAGGTTGAATTTCTTTTGGTTGGTTGTTTAGGTGATGGCGCAGAGAGCTATGGCGGATGCAATAGCCTTGATGGCTAATGCTTTGACACAAGATGGGGCGGCTAGAGTGGCCGAAAGAGTTGCACAAGAGAATCGCATGGGAAATGAGGATGAGTTGAGGTTGGAAAGATTTCTTAAGAACAATCCACAAGAATTCAAGGGAGGTCATTGAAGGAAAATAGTAACGATAAAGCAGCGGAATTTAAAAATTTTCCTTTAGAGATCCTTACGAATAGGCATGAGTTTGTGTTTAGGATTTTTACCTCTTGTAGAAAATCCCTTTCTTTTCACGAACAGCTGGTGATGAGGCTTTGAATCACGAGCAAGTCACGTACAAGTCACGAACAAGTCACGAACTAGTCACGTACAAGTCACCACCGATTTTGATCACGAGCGTCAAAGTTGTGACGCCTCTAACTAGTCCACACGAACAGGAACCTTCAAGAGAGTGCTAGCTCAAGAGGATGAAGGTCTTTTGTGAGTGGAGGCAAGAAAATAAGGATTTAGGTTTTTCTATTTCTCAAGAAATACACACAAGTGTATTTTTCTCATTCACAAGGGTTCTATTTATAGAACCTCTTGTCTTGTGCACCAAGACAAACTATTTGTCATTGGGCCACAAATTTTCTAAACCTTTTTAATTAAATAAATCTTTTAAGAAACGCACCCCCCATGTGTCATGTACACATGAGTGCTTTCTTTTTCATAACAAATTATGATACACTTATTTAATTACCATGATACCCTTATCATATTTCCTTATTTCTCTGAGGTGCACCGTACCTTACGGTGTTCCAATCTCACATTATACTGTTCTTATGTGTGTGACCCTTGTAGGTTTCTATAACGTTGGCAATTATATTAAATCCTCTATTTAATATAATAAACAATGAGCGGTATCTAGCAACACATCATTGCTACCCAAGTTATGAGAAATTAACATGTGATCTAAACACAACCTCTAGTGATAATATCAATGTGTACAATTACCCCTTTGCCCCTTATGTCTATATTGAACACAAAGCATACTTGGTGTCATCTTTGTCCAGTTCAATATTGGGCCCATGACATTTATCCTGTTATGCAGGATTGACAAATTCCATCTAGGACACCACTGTCCCTCAGCATGCTTTGTGAAGTACCCATTAACTGCCTTTATGGTCATCCTGTTACGGACAACGTTAGATCAATAACAAAGCACTTGACTCCACATCTAGGGTACATAGTGGTTTCAGGTCTAAGGGCGGCTTACACCATTATCACCATGAGAGTAACTTATGACACTTTGCATAACTTTGCATGTAGTACTCTCATAGCGGGTCAATCCGGTATAAATATTACTCCTAATATTTCTTATACCTATGTCAAGACTTGATAACTCCTTATCCTATGATCCATGAGATGCGATTATCAGTCTATCTTCATAATAGTCTCTATGTTTTATCATTATCCCAATTCATGATAAAACTCGACTACGGATACTTTTAAGAATAGTGTCCTTATGTTTAATATTATCTCATGATTAAGTCATACTTAATTATTAAACGGACTTTCTATTCTAGGGACTTCATTATTTTGCAACCTTACAAACATAATAAAGAAATGCCATATTTATATTCAAACTCCTAAAGCAAATACTATGAAAATAGATTGGCTCTTAGGGCTTACTCCAACAATCTCCCACTAGCACTAAAGCCAATCTAGGTTACTCTCAGTACCTATAGACTTATTATGCCCATCACGCTTCAACTGCGCAAGAGGCTTTGTTAGTGGATAAGGAACAATTTCCTCTGTTGGTATCTTACGTATCTTCCAACGTTCTATTTCGATCTCTATCAAAATATATAAGTGTCTAAGTAAATTCATGAATCGTCGGTGAGATCTATCCTCAAGTGTTCTTGTAACACCGGAAATATAGCTTTAGCTCAATCATGAGCCAAACGATCCAATCTTAAATACTCAACTTATTTAACTGAAACAAACATATTATGAAGCTTATCTTATAGCTTTCAATGCTCGTATTCAGCCATGATATACAATACATTGGTATGGAAACTTCCTTCATTATAACTTCCTTATAATGATCCTTCCCATACCTCTCTATTTCAAGAAATAGGCCTGAGTTCTTTTAAGGTCCTTAGGGATATTCTTGAAGGTAAGTTAGTGTCAGACACTAATTTCAATTTTTGGTACATAGGTTATTCCTAACTCTTTAGGAATTTTTTTTTTTTTTTTTTTTGCCTAAGTGTTTCATCAAGAGTTATTTTCCTAGTCATATCTCACATGTATAAGAAAATTGTCTTGATGATTAATATGATATCAGATATCATCACTCCCACTAAAACTTTGTATGCACAAGATTTATATTTATCCTTCATTTGTTTTCCACAAAACTTTCAAATGGAACAAATATTCAAATTTATTCGATCTAATCAAAATTAGATAGCTTTGTCCTTGTTAATTTGTTTTCATGAAACTTCATAAAAGGAACAAATAATAATTTAATTTTCTGAGAACTCTATCTAATCAAAATTAGATAGCTACAAGTTATATACCTTTCTAGCATCATTTGGATCAACAAAACCCTTACGTATATGTCCAACACATATATATGAGGTCATTCCAATTAAGGAATGCAACTTTGTTATCCATCTACCAAAACATGTAGTACAACATTTAGCAGAAGAAATCAAATATTATAAGGTATTCTTAATACCATCCATATCAGTGTTCGAAAAGAATACTCACTTTCATCGTATAAGTCTTACTCATCTTGATGACTTAACCATTATCTACATAAGGTTAGTGTATATGGTTTCTATTTAAGATTTCATGGCATTTAGCCACTTCTCAGAATCTAGATCGTCTTACGACCTCTTAGAAAGTCAAAGACTCATCTTCCATGAGAATCATATCACATTGCTGAGTTATGATAAAACCATACCTTGTAGCCATATGTGATATGTTAGACTTATCTTGGATTTGTGCAACTTTAAAACAATGGTTCTTCAACACCCTTGAGGTACCGGTTTGTATTCCCTTTTAAATAAATACGTTTTGTGGTACTTGATATTATCCAAGTTCTATATCGCTCCCACTGTCTCTTTTAGAGACACACTCCCACTAGAGGAATGTTTCAAACCTATCAACAAAACAACCTTTTGTCCTTAAGAGTGATATAGGACCAATATCCATTTCTTTAGGATATTTCCACTTATTCATTCATTCATTTGGAATTAGATTTATCTAATAAATTTTAATCCAAAATTCTCATAAAGACAAACTTGGTACTCTTACCTCCATATCGCATATGGTGTCTTTATGATCATTTTAAAAGGGAACCAATTGTGGGTGAAGATTAATTATAAGTAATGAGATTTATAGAAAGAGTCAATATATAATTAAACTATCCTTGAATCATGTCAAACATGATGTGATAAAATAGTTTATTATAGTCCTTTAATTAAGTATTTACTGATATGACTCATTCATATAACTTAAATACTTTTGTCGAGTTCTATTTTCTTCATTGTTGAATTTCTTTGACAAATTCAAAGATTTCTAATTGGTGTCATACACCTACCAACATCTAATGATTTTAATCATCAATGTTAATGAAGTAAAATAAACTCAATATATCAAATATGTTTAGTGGTCGACATACATCCCATGTATATTGTTCAAATAGGTCATGTGTTATTTTATTGACACATCGTATATTTGCACTAAACAACAATGCTCTTGATATATTTAAGGTCCAAATCATATTTGGCTCTTATCATGATTGTTATAGATAACCCTGTCAAGACCATGGAACCCTAGTCCATCACTTGACTTAGAGTAATAGTATAGAAGACTTTGCTTAAATGATAGGACCATTACTTGTCTTATCATTTAAGGCTACAATTCATATATTGTCAATACAAGATATACAATTGCTATTTCTATTACTAGATGGAATTCAATAACAATTATTGTGTTCCATTTCAAACTTGATTTTAAGTCATTGCATAAGCTCTCATTATCAATGAAACAATTTTCATTCTAGATATGGGTTGACTTAAAATTATAGCCAATGTTCTAATTCTTTAAGCATCTCTATTTTCGAAAAATTGAGATTCAACATCTTGTATCATATACTTTTTGATGTAGAAATAGAAATTCTGACTTTCTACAACAATATGTGCATTATTGAAGTCTTACTTCATACTTTTGGTTTGACTCTTCCAAGCATGGTCTAACCATAGCCGTTCTACTTTGACAACCATTTTGTACTATTCAAATAAGAGGAATATAAATCTTATTTATATCTCAAATCTTTGATAGTGCAAATTTATTCTCATTCAACTCAACAAATTCTGGTAGATATTCAAAACAATTTTGTCTATATCTATTCCATTATAATTTGTTGGATTGAACCTATGATCAACTCTTTGATCCGTTGAGAAATTTATTATACTCTTAAAGTTCTTTCAAAAAGATCTTTCTTGAGATTGAATGATCACATCATTTATTATATATTCTATATCTAGATGTCAACTTGATGCTTCTAACAAGTATCCATTTTCAATCTAGTTATAGTAGGTTGTTCATAGTTTATAGTTCAAGACTTATAGTTTTCTCGCATTTGAGAACAATTCTCAATTTGTACCAATACAGAAACTCCTTTCTGAAAATCTTGTCCTTCATAAGGACAACTTAATATGTATTGTATTTCTAATTACAAAGATATGTAAAATATTATGACTAAATCATATTTAATTTGGTCTTTAATTAAATACGCTCCCACTATTTTACTCAAAACAAATGACCCTCATCATTTGATTCGGAAAATCCCGTTGGAAGATTTTCTAGTGGATCGAGATCCATATTTCACCACATTTTGAGTTAGCGTTGGCTAATCCCCCAAAACATGATTGTTTAGGTAGGAACTCCTTCCAATTGTATCTCATACAATTCTCGAATATATCCATTGGGTGAATAACTCCTTTGTCACGACCCAATTTCGCATCGTGACCGGCGCACGAACTATTACTTGTTCGGCAAGCCTAATGACCAAAGTTAACAAACAATAAACACGAAACTTGCAAGATTGCTCCTTTTACTTCAAAATAATATTTATAGAAATTTTGACATAGTATCCTCTATATTTACAACATTTCCAAAACCAAAATAAATCCTGTTTTCGACATACATCATCTGTCAGATTTTCAACAATACATATTTAACCTTATACAACCCAAAAGAAAATATTCCTAGACTCAAAATAGCTGCAGATACTCGATCAACTCAAAATACTTATATACAAATAGCTCTCCATCAAGGAGGCCTACCAAAGAGAGTGACTGACGAAGCTTTATCTACACTAGAAACCTGCTACTCAGCTGTCTGGGAATCTGAAAAAAATATAAGAAGGAGGGGTAAGTCATAAAGACTTAGTGAGAGACAACAATCACTACCAACAAGATGGGAAACATACAGAGGCACGAGCATTTGATTGTTTTTAGAAAGCTTGTAGAAATAATTGCGAAGTAGTAACTATGTAATAAAAATAGTTCTCAATCCAAATCATTAGAGTTTGAAATTTAAATAAAAAAAATGTAGAAATCCGATCAAACAAAAAGAATTCGTTAAGAGATAATCGAGAGACGGCTCCATCTCGTTGATAGCCCTTTCCTCCTAAGAGCGGCCTTTCTCTTAGTGGTGGCTCCATCTAACGGATAGCCCTTTCCTCATCGATTAAGAAAATCACATCATCGTCTTTAATTAGGGAGTCGACAACTCGTTGATAGCCCTCTCCTCCTAATGGCGGCCTTTCCATAGGGGTAGCTCCATCTAACGGTCAACCCTCCCTAATTGACATTATCTAACTAGGTGCACCTAGACTTTTATTCTCATTAACGCCGAAAGAATCGCAATCGTTACTCTCAAAACATATTTATAAAAATCCATGTTTCTCAAGATTTCAAAATTTATGTAAAACATACATAATCACATTTCAAATTTAAATAAGCTACTTTATCCATAATCAAACTAGAGTATAAATTGATATCAACGAGTTTAAAATAGCGAAAGAGGAGAATGAAAATTTTTAAAAGGCATGTTTCCCAAAAATCATTCATAATAAGTATTTCAACATAAACAAATAACATAAAAACTTATAATAGTATTCAATATAAGTGATAATGATTATCATCAACTCACAACTATGAAGATCGGCTAGTTTTGCTCTCCAACGACGTCCGGAGAAGCAGACAAAGCAACAACTGAAGAATCTGAACATCAATAAGGTTTATCAATAATTAGAAAGTCATTCTAGAGTTTATCTAATTAAACACATATAACCATAAACTCCTCCAATACTCTAGTCTCTAACATTAATTTCTACACCAAATCAAATATACCCAAAGCTAAATTGTTGAATTATAGATGATATATTTACCTCAAAGAGTCTCAATAAGCAACTTTTATGGAGTGGGTATTTATCTCCATCCAAGAGCATTAACCCTAACCCCAAAATTATACTACATAGCTTATGTGAAATATGAGAGAGCTTTGATTTAGGATGTATAAGTATTTCTAATAATACTAGTTTGATAATTTGATAGAAAAATGCAAGGGAAAAGAAATTGAGAATAGGAACAGAGGAAGGAGAAAGGGAATGAGAGAATGGAAAGTGAAAGAAATGGTGAGGGTGGGTTACGGTGGACTTTAGTTTCCAGACCCTTCTTTCTTTTCTTTCTTTCTTACTTAATATTAGTTATTTATTATTATTATTATTATTTTATTTTTTTATTTTTAAATAAATAAAACCATTTCAGTCTCCCCCCCCTTAAAAGAAATTCGTCCTCGAATTTATACGACTAACCTTGATTTTGAAATAAGTGTGGATACTTTGTACGCATGACTTCTTCGGGCTCCCACGTTGCTTCTTCACCCGACGGTCCTTTCCACAGAACCTTCACTGAAACAATATCCTTTGAACGTAATCGTCTAATTTCCTTATCTATTATTGCTACCGGTTGTTCAGTGTATGACAAATTCTCATCTAATTGAATATCTTTATGACTGATAACATGAGAAGGATCGTAAAGGTACTTCCGAAGCATTGAAATATGAAAGACCGGATGAACTCCTGACAGATCCGGTGGAAGTGCTAAGCGATAAGCTAAAGGACCGACTCTCTCCAAAATCTCAAACGGTCCAATGAACCTTGGACTTAGCTTACCCTTCTTGCCAAACCGCAAAACTCCTTTCATTGGTGAAACACGTAAAAATACATGGTCTCCCACTGTGAACTCCAGGGGACGGCGCCTTCTGTCAGAATAAGACTTTTGCCTACTCTGAGCTGTCACTAAACGATCCCGAATTAATTTGACTTTTTCAATTGCATCTTGAATCAACTCTGGACCTACTAGTTTAGCTTCTCCAGCTTCAAACCATCCAATAGGAGATCTACACCGCCTGCCATACAACGCCTCAAAAGGAGCCATTTGGATACTAGATTGGTAACTATTGTTATATGCAAATTCCATCATTGGCAAATATCGATCCCAACTTCCTCCAAAATCAAGAACACAAGCACGAAGCATATCCTCTAGAATTTGTATAGTTCTTTCTGATTGACCGTCAGTTTGAGGATGAAAAGCCGTACTAAGATTCAAACGAGTTCCCAATGCAGCTTGAAAAGATTTCCAGAATTGAGCAGTAAATTGAGCTCCACGATCCGAGATAATAGATATAGGCACACCATGTAAAGAGACAATCTCCTCTAAATAAAGCTTAGCATATTGAGATGCAGTGTATGTTGTCTTTACAGGTAAGAAATGTGCAGACTTGGTTAACCGATCTATAATCACCCATACAGAGTCATAACCTTTCTGAGTTCGTGGTAAACCTGTAACAAAATCCATAGCAATGCCTTCCCACTTCCACTCTGGTATTTCAACAGGTTGTAGTAAACCCGCAGGCTTTTGGTGCTCTGCCTTTACTTGTTGGCACACCAAACACTTAGAGACAAAATCGGCTACATCTCTTTTCATTCCTTCCCACCAATAAAATTTTCGCAAGTCTTGATACATCTTATTAGAACCTGGATGAATGGTATAAGAAGAATGATGAGCCTCCTCCATTATTTTTCTCCTTAGTCCATCAACATTTGGAACACATAATCGAGACTTCAACCACAAGACACCATCGGAATCAATTGAGAAATTTGAAACTTTACCATTTTGTACATCATTCACCGTCTTCATCAAGTCTGAGTCTTGACTTTGAGCCTTCTTGATCTCATCAACTAAGGTAGAACGAGTTTGCACATAGGCCAACAATGCCTTTGAAGGACCGATCTCTAATTGAACTCCGCTTTCAACAAGTTCTTGAAATTCTTTAACTATAGGTCTCTTTCTCTCCGCTAAGTGAGCAAGACTACCCATGGACTTCCTACTCAAAGCATCAGCAACAACATTTGCCTTTCCAGGGTGATACAAGATCGTGCAGTCATAATCTTTCAAGAGTTCCATCCACCTCCTTTGTCTTAAATTTAAATCTCGCTGTTTAAAAATGTATTGAAGACTCTTGTGGTCAGTATAAATCTCGCAAGTTTCGCCATACAAATAATGCCTCCAAATCTTAAGGGCGAAAACCACTGCTGCCATCTCCAAATCATGGGTAGGATAGTTTTGTTCATGCCTTTTTAGTTGTCTTGATGCATAAGCGATAACTTTACCATGCTGCATAAGAACACAACCAAGACCAACTCTAGAAGCATCACAATAAACTGCATAACCTCCACCACTCGTTGGTAATGCTAAAACTGGTGCTGAAGTCAAACACTCCTTTAATTTCCGAAAGCTCTCTTCACATGCATCAGTCCATTGAAACTCAACTTGCTTTTGGGTCAACCTAGTCAATGGAAACGCAACTTTGGAGAAGTCCTTCACAAAACGCCGATAATATCCAGCTAAACCAAGAAAACTTCGTATCTCCTTCACTGTGGTGGGTCTGGACCAATTCTGCACTGCTTCAACCTTGCTCGGATCAACACCTATTCCATTTTTAGACACGACATGACCTAGAAATGCCACACTCCCTAGCCAAAATTCACATTTCGAGAATTTGGCATATAATTGTTTCTCCCTCAATGTTTGCAAAACAAGTCTTAAATGTTGCTCATGCTCTTCCTTACTCTTGGAATAAATAAGAATATCATCTATGAACACTATCACAAATTGATCCAAGAATGGTTTAAAAACCCGATTCATCAAATCCATAAAAGCTGCAGGAGCATTAGTAAGCCCAAAAGACATAACAAGAAATTCATAATGCCCATAGCGAGTGCGAAAAGCTGTCTTAGGTATATCCTCCTTCTTAATCTTCAACTGGTGATACCCAGACCGCAAATCGATTTTGCAAAAACACTGAGCTCCTTGAAGTTGATTGAACAACTCATCAATGCGAGGTAAAGGATATTTATTTTTTATCGTCACCTTGTTCAATTGTCTATAGTCTATACATAATCGCATAGATCCATCTTTCTTCTTTACAAACAACACCGGTGCACCCCATGGAGAAGTACTCGCACGAATAAAGCCCTTGTCAAGAAGATCTTGAAGTTGTTCTTTCAATTCTTTAAGCTCGGCTGGAGCCATTCGGTAAGGGGGTATAGATATGGGTTGAGTATTGGGGACCAAATCAATGGAGAACTCAATTTCCCTATCAGGTGGTAACCCAGGAAGTTCTTCGGGAAAAACATCCTGAAACTCACAGGCTATAGGGACTTTTTCTAAGCTGCCTTCACCTCGTTGTAAATCATTAATCACGGCTAAGTATCCTTGGCAACCTCTTCTTAGTAACTTGTTGGCTCTCAAGGCTGAGATCAAGTTATGTGGCATCCATGTGTGTTTGCCTTGAAATGAGAAAGGTGATTTTCCAGGTATCTCGAATTTCACTACCTTATTATAGCAGTCTAAGGTAGCATGATGGGAAGACAACCAATCCATACCCAAAATCACATCAAAATCTACCATATTCATAACTACAAGGTCTGCAAATAATATGTGTCCCGCAACCGATACATCACAAGAACGATACACAGACTCGGCAAACAATTTATCACCAGCAGGTGTAGTCACAACTAACGTCTCATCAAGAGAAGATGAATTTTTTACCAAGTCGAGGAGCAAACCATAAAGAGACAAAAGAATGTGTAGCTCCGGGATCAAACAAAACATGAGCATCTTGGGAACAAATAGAAAGTATACCTGTAACCACTGCATTGGATGCCTGAGCATCCTGACGAGTCAAAGCAAAAACTCGAGCCTGTCCTCTCCCTGCTTGCATTTGTCCTCTACCTCCTGATCTTCTACCCTCATGTTGAGATGTACCTGCACCCTGAACAGAAGAATTTCCCATTTGTCGCATAGGTGCAGAAGGAACTTGGGAAGGAGCTAAAGCTGCTGGTGCTGATGTGTGACTAGATGATGGTTGTGTCATAGCTACTGGACAATTCTTCCTGAGGTGACCTTCTTGGCCACACTGATAGCATGTCTTACCCTCTTGGAAAGAATTTACAGTTGTACCACTAGAATGCCTCTGAGGAAAAGTGAACCCTGCGGATGCCCTTTGATCTGGCCTCAGATTATGCACAGAGCCATAAGATTGTCCACTAAAACCACCCCTTTGTGAAATTGACCTTTGTTGCCCTTGATGACCAGACATAGAACCACCACCACTACTATAGTAATGACTGTATGATCCTTCAACTCGTTGTTTCTTGCGGAAATCTTGCTTACTACCTCCTTTATCCTTTTGTCGCTGCTCAATTTGAAGTGCTAAGCTCAAAACCTCAGCAAAAGTGGCACAGTTAGAACCAACCACGGATCTAAATAAGTATTCCCTCAATCCTCTGATGAACTTCTTGATACGCATTTCTTCGGTGATAGGGTAGGGAGCATATCTAGAAAGCTGTGTAAAACGAGCACTATACTCCGTAACGGACATTCCCTCCTTTTGCTCAAATCGCTCAAACTCGTGAGCTAAACCATCTTTAACACTCTCTGGAAGAAAACGAGCCATGAACAATCGAGAGAACTCACCCCATGCTAACGGAGGTGATCCGACTTGTCTTCCACGTGTCACAGTATCAAACCAGTCATATGCCACACCCTCCAACTGAAATGATGCCAACTCCACTGCCCTTATATCGGAACATCCTAATGCTCTCCATAACCTCTCTAGACCATCAATGAAACGTTGTGGGTCCTCACTTGCATCAGACCCGGAAAAAGTAGGAGGTTTAAGCTTCAAGAACTCTGCTAAAGTAACCTCAATCTCCCTTGTTTGAGTTGTCGCTTGCTGCTCACCCTGTCTAACTTCTTGCTGGCCACCAACAGTTGGTTGCCCTTGATTACCCTGTCGTTGTCCTACAACCCCAACAAGTTGTTGCACATCCTGTTGTAATCCCTGTAAACCAGCATTAAATTCTTCAATGGCTGGATTTCCCCGCCTTCCTCTAGGCACCTCAACATTTAGTACATCAGCAGCTAAGCCACGCCCACCTGGATTAGCTACGCGACCTCTAACATTACCTCCACGTCGACCTCGAACACGAACTCGACCTCTTTGTCGAGGTTCTTGGGGTTGAGCAGTAGATTCATCAACAACTTCTCTTCTGTTCTGGTTTCTAGTCCTAGGTGGCATCCTCACCTAGTGAAAAAGAATCGATTAAATGTAGAACACGACAACAAGAAAAATGAGACAAGCAAAGACCACATGAAATTTCAAGATTAGACGATATGGAAGACTATCATAGAGCACTAATAGCTCTTTGCGAGTAAATGGTGCCGCGGTTCACAATTTACTAGCAAAAATCTATTATTACTCTATGTCTGCAGCTATTTTGGACCTACAACCAGGCTCTGATACCAACTTTGTCACGACCCAATTTCGCATCGTGACCGGCGCACGAACTATTACTTGTTCGGCAAGCCTAATGACCAAAGTTAACAAACAATAAACACGAAACTTGCAAGATTGCTCCTTTTACTTCAAAATAATATTTATAGAAATTTTGACATAGTATCCTCTATATTTACAACATTTCCAAAACCAAAATAAATCCTGTTTTCGACATACATCATCTGTCAGATTTTCAACAATACATATTTAACCTTATACAACCCAAAAGAAAATATTCCTAGACTCAAAATAGCTGCAGATACTCGATCAACTCAAAATACTTATATACAAATAGCTCTCCATCAAGGAGGCCTACCAAAGAGAGTGACTGACGAAGCTTTATCTACACTAGAAACCTGCTACTCAGCTGTCTGGGAATCTGAAAAAAATATAAGAAGGAGGGGTAAGTCATAAAGACTTAGTGAGAGACAACAATCACTACCAACAAGATGGGAAACATACAGAGGCACGAGCATTTGATTGTTTTTAGAAAGCTTGTAGAAATAATTGCGAAGTAGTAACTATGTAATAAAAATAGTTCTCAATCCAAATCATTAGAGTTTGAAATTTAAATAAAAAAAATGTAGAAATCCGATCAAACAAAAAGAATTCGTTAAGAGATAATCGAGAGACGGCTCCATCTCGTTGATAGCCCTTTCCTCCTAAGAGCGGCCTTTCTCTTAGTGGTGGCTCCATCTAACGGATAGCCCTTTCCTCATCGATTAAGAAAATCACATCATCGTCTTTAATTAGGGAGTCGACAACTCGTTGATAGCCCTCTCCTCCTAATGGCGGCCTTTCCATAGGGGTAGCTCCATCTAACGGTCAACCCTCCCTAATTGACATTATCTAACTAGGTGCACCTAGACTTTTATTCTCATTAACGCCGAAAGAATCGCAATCGTTACTCTCAAAACATATTTATAAAAATCCATGTTTCTCAAGATTTCAAAATTTATGTAAAACATACATAATCACATTTCAAATTTAAATAAGCTACTTTATCCATAATCAAACTAGAGTATAAATTGATATCAACGAGTTTAAAATAGCGAAAGAGGAGAATGAAAATTTTTAAAAGGCATGTTTCCCAAAAATCATTCATAATAAGTATTTCAACATAAACAAATAACATAAAAACTTATAATAGTATTCAATAT
The DNA here is from genome assembly GCA_030408175.1 of Trifolium repens. Taxonomy (NCBI): domain Eukaryota; kingdom Viridiplantae; phylum Streptophyta; class Magnoliopsida; order Fabales; family Fabaceae; genus Trifolium; species Trifolium repens. Next base: position 37,988,570 of record CP125842.1, on the reverse strand, counting down.
AAGTGATAATGATTATCATCAACTCACAACTATGAAGATCGGCTAGTTTTGCTCTCCAACGACGTCCGGAGAAGCAGACAAAGCAACAACTGAAGAATCTGAACATCAATAAGGTTTATCAATAATTAGAAAGTCATTCTAGAGTTTATCTAATTAAACACATATAACCATAAACTCCTCCAATACTCTAGTCTCTAACATTAATTTCTACACCAAATCAAATATACCCAAAGCTAAATTGTTGAATTATAGATGATATATTTACCTCAAAGAGTCTCAATAAGCAACTTTTATGGAGTGGGTATTTATCTCCATCCAAGAGCATTAACCCTAACCCCAAAATTATACTACATAGCTTATGTGAAATATGAGAGAGCTTTGATTTAGGATGTATAAGTATTTCTAATAATACTAGTTTGATAATTTGATAGAAAAATGCAAGGGAAAAGAAATTGAGAATAGGAACAGAGGAAGGAGAAAGGGAATGAGAGAATGGAAAGTGAAAGAAATGGTGAGGGTGGGTTACGGTGGACTTTAGTTTCCAGACCCTTCTTTCTTTTCTTTCTTTCTTACTTAATATTAGTTATTTATTATTATTATTATTATTTTATTTTTTTATTTTTAAATAAATAAAACCATTTCATCCTTATTCCAATCCATCTTATGGACCATTCCCAATGCTTGCTTCTAAACATATATAATCTTATTATATTTTAGTTTAGTTAAGTTCGACCCATCATTTTAGAAATTGGATATTACAATTATCCCATCGCGCCTTACCAATGTAAAACATGCACTTCGCGTTGGACGAACGCACAATGTTTGAAATTAGTCTTGACGAGTTCTAAAATCTGGAAAGCATAAACTTAATATCCACATATTTTATTATTAAAGAAAAATATACTTCGCGTTGGACGAACCCATATCTTCTTTATTAATCTCTTATGTGTCTCTTGAGGGATTTTAATTAGTTTGATCTCACCGACTTGTTTAACATATTAAACGCTCTCACATGCATCAACATACATACAAATAAACATGCATCAACATACATAAATAAATAGAATGAAACAGTTATGGCCCCTAGCGCATTTGTTCTCCCAAGCCAATGAGAGAACCTAATCTAACCTAAAACGATCTATACTTCTCCAAGCATGATCTCCAAGGTTGACCTCCATTGTTCTTCTTCTTCATAATATTACATAATAATATAAAAGAATACTCGTTTTACATACGAGGGAGTGGATGAGAAGAGAATATAGAGAATAGAGATAAGGCACGACACGCAGGCCGTATTTATTAAACCAAATGCAATAAAATAAATAAACTAAGGCCATAACCGATCATCAAGTATAATAATAACAAACAAACTTTATTATTATTAAAGTCTCATAATTAATTAAATCCGGTGATTGATCAAATCAGGTAAGTTTGTTTCAAATATTTAATTCGCAATTAAATATTTCGAATCAAAATTTGCCAAAATAAACAACATTATTTTAAAGTAGAATCAAATCTTTTGACAACTCTCCAAATATGGAAAATTATTTAATCAAAACATTTTTTAATAAAATATTTCCAAATTTATGATATTATCTTTTAAAACAATTTTAAAAGATATTTCTATAATTTTGAAACGATTTCAAAATTAAATATATTTGTCAAATATGGAAAATTATTTAATCAAAACCCTTTTGAATAAAATATTTCCAAATTAATGATATTTTCTTTTAAAACAATTTTAAAAGATATTTCTATAATTTTGAAAAGATTTCAAAATTAAATATATTTATCATCTACCTTTCGTATCAACACTTGATACGTTTTGCAAATCCTAATTTTAATGACACAACATTTGTGCCACCCTTAATTGATCATCATCATTAATCATAACAATAAACATATTTATTATTATTATCAATTCGGGTCGAGTGAATTAATTAAAATTAAAATTTTGGCGAACGGGCAAAATTGGAGCTGCGATCTGCGCCCCGCGCAGATGTCCTGCGCCCCGCGCAGGTACACAGCAGAGAGCCAATTTTGGTTCTGCCATCTGCGCCCCGCGCAGGCCCGTGCGAAAAACCTAGTTTTTCGCGAATCCTAATGCAGAATTTCGTGCCGTCAAAACCTTTTATGACCGAAATTCGATACGATTGATTAACATGTCATTGCTTCACCATACTAATGTCGGATTCCAAAGCAAATGATCACGAATCAATATAATATCAAATATCTTTCATAATTTGTTTTATTGAACGAAATCATGAACGATGTATCCAATACATCGTTTTGCATCAAGATCACTTATATCATATATAAGTATTGATCAATCTTATTTGTATAAACCTATGACAATTAACATATCGCTGCTTCACCATACAATTGTCGGATTCCGAAGCCGTTTCAATGTTAACCATCAATTTTCATACAAATAGATGCCAAATTTTAATTGCTCAATTTTAATCCTTTATTAACCGTTTTAATCATATTAAAACTGAATTCATGAATTTTAAACAAACATCAATCTCATGGATTCGTAAGTGGCTCTGATACCACTGAAGGAAAATAGTAACGATAAAGCAGCGGAATTTAAAAATTTTCCTTTAGAGATCCTTACGAATGGGCATGAGTTTGTGTTTAGGATTTTTACCTCTTGTAGAAAATCCCTTTCTTTTCACGAACAGCTGGTGATGAGGCTTTGAATCACGAGCAAGTCACGTACAAGTCACGAACAAGTCACGAACTAGTCACGTACAAGTCACCACCGATTTTGATCACGAGCGTCAAAGTTGTGACGCCTCTAACTAGTCCACACGAACAGGAACCTTCAAGAGAGTGCTAGCTCAAGAGGATGAAGGTCTTTTGTGAGTGGAGGCAAGAAAATAAGGATTTAGGTTTTTCTATTTCTCAAGAAATACACACAAGTGTATTTTTCTCATTCACAAGGGTTCTATTTATAGAACCTCTTGTCTTGTGCACCAAGACAAACTATTTGTCATTGGGCCACAAATTTTCTAAACCTTTTTAATTAAATAAATCTTTTAAGAAACGCACCCCCCATGTGTCATGTACACATGAGTGCTTTCTTTTTCATAACAAATTATGATACACTTATTTAATTACCATGATACCCTTATCATATTTCCTTATTTCTCTGAGGTGCATCGTACCTTACGGTGTTCCAATCTCACATTATACTGTTCTTATGTGTGTGACCCTTGTAGGTTTCTATAACGTTGGCAATTATATTAAATCCTCTATTTAATATAATAAACAATGAGCGGTATCTAGCAACACATCATTGCTACCCAAGTTATGAGAAATTAACATGTGATCTAAACACAACCTCTAGTGATAATATCAATGTGTACAATTACCCCTTTGCCCCTTATGTCTATATTGAACACAAAGCATACTTGGTGTCATCTTTGTCCAGTTCAATATTGGGCCCATGACATTTATCCTGTTATGCAGGATTGACAAATTCCATCTAGGACACTACTGTCCCTCAGCATGCTTTGTGAAGTACCCATTAACTGCCTTTATGGTCATCCTGTTACGGACAACGTTAGATCAATAACAAAGCACTTGACTCCACATCTAGGGTACATAGTGGTTTCAGGTCTAAGGGCGGCTTACACCATTATCACCATGAGAGTAACTTATGACACTTTGCATAACTTTGCATGTAGTACTCTCATAGCGGGTCAATCCGGTATAAATATTACTCCTAATATTTCTTATACCTATGTCAAGACTTGATAACTCCTTATCCTATGATCCATGAGATGCGATCATCAGTCTATCTTCATAATAGTCTCTATGTTTTATCATTATCCCAATTCATGATAAAACTCGACTACAGATACTTTTAAGAATAGTGTCCTTATGTTTAATATTATCTCATGATTAAGTCATACTTAATTATTAAACGGACTTTCTATTCTAGGGACTTCATTATTTTGCAACCTTACAAACATAATAAAGAAATGCCATATTTATATTCAAACTCCTAAAGCAAATACTATGAAAATAGATTGGCTCTTAGGGCTTACTCCAACAGTCATGATCCCGAAGGAGCTCAAAAATGGTTAGAAGCTATGGAAAGAATTTTCGGAGCAATGAGGTGTTCGAAAGTTCAAAAAGTGACTTTGGGAAGCTACATGTTGCATGAGGATGCGGGTTATTGGTGGAGGAACACATGTCAGAGGTTGGGCCAAGGAGGAGCTATCATTACTTGGGATGTCTTTAAGATGGAGTTTTTGACAAAGTACTTTCCAACGGACATGAGAAACCGGAAGGTGGTAGAATTCATGGAGCTCAAGCAAGGAAATCTATCGGTTGCGGAGTATGCAACCAAGTTTGAGGACTTATGCCGTTTTTGCCCACATTACAATACCGTGGAGGCAGAAGTGGATAAGTGTGTGAAATTCGAAAGTGGTTTGCGTCCCGATCTTAAGCAATTGGTTGGCATTTTGGAGATAAGGAATTTGCTAACTTGGTCAATAAAAGCAACATTTGTGACTTGGATGGGAAAGCTAAGACAAGCTACTACAAGGAAGTGCATGAGAGAAGAGGAAAGAGCCAAGATCGTGGAAAACCTTATGACAAGAAGAATAAGGGCAAGTTTGGAGGTAGTGGAGGAAAAGTAAAAGGTGCTAATGACAAGTGCTATAAGTGTGGTGTTTTGGGTCATCGTTCCTATGAATGTCCAAAGGGAGATAAGTGTTTCAAGTGTGGGGAGTATGGACACAAAGCCGATGCGTGTAAGAAGAAGATTTCTTGTTTCAATTGTGGCGAAGAAGGTCACAAGAGTCCGGAGTGTAGGAAGCCAAAGAAGACGGTTGGAAAAGTGTTTGCTTTAAGTGGAGATGGAGCGAAGCAAGTGGATAATCTCATTAGAGGTACATGTTTCATCTATGACACCCCTTTAATTGCGATTGTTGATACTGGAGCAACACATTCTTTTATATCTTTTGAATGCATGAAGAGTCTTAATATCCATGTGTCTGAAATGCTTGGTGAAATTCCTGGCAAGCTATGCACGATGCTCTACACGATGCTCTAACACTGTGTCCGGTCTAACGCGTAATTATCCAAAGCGTATAAAAGAAAACAAATAAACGAGACAAGTTATTTGATAACCCAGTTCGGCGCAAACAGCAACCTACGTCTGGGGGATACCAATCCAGGAAGGAATATCACTATAATAGTCCTAGTTCTAAGTTCTCAGCAAACGCCCCGTTTACAACTTATAACCTAGGCACTACCAATGACTCTTCTACCAAGGAACTCCTAGATAAAAAATCCCATCTCACTCCCTTACAACCTTACAAACAGCAAGGATTTCACTAACACAAATACAAAAACGTTTTGGGGACACACTCCTAAAAACTACACACTCGTACCTAAAGGCTTAGAGTGTTAAACACATCAAAAGTCCTAACTCCGTGCTTCAAAGCTTAGGAGAAAGATCACACAATACACCACAAAGAAACACGTCCTAAGCTTGCATCAAGGTGATACAAGAAAGGCTCACAAGTAACACACATGCAAAACCTAGAATTCTAGACAAAACACAATACGGCGTGAACCACTACTAAATTAGGGTTTTGCTCATTCTTTAAATACTTCAGGCAGATCTTCCTTAATTCTGAAATGCATGATCTTGGTTTGTTTGACCCAAGCAATTACTCCACATTTATTAATAGAGATTCTTTAAAAATATATTCTTCAAAGAAGATACTCTTCAGAAATATTCTTGAACAGGATCTGAAGCATTAAAATAACATTCCTTATATAAAGCCTTATAAAACGCGTCATGCAAGATTCATGAGAGAGAAACCAACATTCCATAAATAGAACTTGTCATGAGCGCTCCTCCTGAAACGTTACAATGCTCTACCCAATGCCTGAGGCATCAGATCGCACATCTTGCACAAAGTTTATTTCACCAAAAATGCAGCCAACACCAAAGACTCAACACTTGGTTGTATGGAAATAGAAACCCCTGCAAGTGGTTCTGTCACTACTCAACTTGTTTGTCGTAAATGCCTTGTGACCGTGTTTGGTAAATCTTTTGATATGGATTTAGTGTGTATTCCACTTAGCGGTATAGATGTGATTTTTGGTAAGAACTGGTTAATCTTTAACAGAGTCCATATTAACTGTTGTGAGAAAGTGATTACATTTCCAAAGAGGGAGGAAGATTCTAAGTTGATGAGTGGGAAGGAAGTAAGAGAATCTTTAAAGGAGCATGGAGAATTGTTTGCCATGTTTGCATCTTTGAAGATTGAGAATGAAGTGGGAATTAAGGAGCTACCAGTTGTGCAAGAATTTCCCGATGTGTTTCCGGAGGACGTGTCAGATATGCCTCCAAAAGAGAAGTGGAGTTTACTATTGATTTGGTACCTGGTACAAGTCCAATATCTATGACACCTTATAGGATGTCAGCAACTGAGTTAAGTGAATTGAAGAAGCAATTACAAGAGCTACTAGAGAAAAAGTTTATTCGTCCTAGTGTATGACCGTGGGGAGCACCTGTGCTTTTGGTAAAGAAGAAGGACGGAAGTATGAGATTGTGTATTGATTATCGTCGTTTGAATCAAGTGATGATCAAGAACAAGTATCCGTTGCTAAGGATTGATGATTTAATGGATCGGTTGGTGGGTGCTTGTGTGTTCAGCAAGATTGATTTGAGGTCCGGATATCATCAAATTCAAGTTAAGGCGGAAGTCATTCCGAAGGCTGCCTTTAGGACGAGATATGGTCATTACGAATATTCAGTCATGCCTTTTGGAGTGACTAATGCACCAGGAGTGTTTATGGAGTACATGAATCAGATTTTCCATTCATATTTGGATAAGTTCGTAGTGGTTTTCATTGATGACATTCTAGTGTATTCCAAGACCGAGGAGGAACATGCAGAACATTTGAGGATAGTGTTGAGAACCTTACAAGAGAAGAAGCTTTATGCGAAGTTATCCAAGTGTGAATTTTGGTTGAAGGAAGTTAGTTTTCAAGGTGACGTGGTATCTAGTGAAGGTATTGTGGTGGATCCTTCTAAAGTGGATGCGGTAATGAAGTGGGGAACCCCAGAATCAGTGGTTGAGATCATAAGTTTTCTTGGATTGGCCGGTTACTATCGGAGGTTTATTGAAGGTTTTTCGAAGTTGGCTTTGCCATTGACCCGATTGACTAGGAAAGATCAAGCTTTTGTTTGAGACAATTTGTGTGAGAAAAGTTTCCAAGAGTTGAAGAAGCGGTTGACATCGGCACCAATTTTGATTCCACCAAAACCGAATGAGCCGTTTGTTGTGTATTGTGATGCATCTTTGATGGGATTGGGTGGTGTTCTTATGCAAAATGGACAAGTAGTTGCTTATGCTTCTAGACAATTGAATGTGCATGAAAAGAACTATCCAACACATGATCTTAAGTTGGCGGCCGTGGTATTTACTCTGAAGATTTGGAGACATTGTCTGTTTGGTTCTAGATTTGAAGTCTTTAGAGACCATAAGAGTTTAAAGTATTTGTTTGATCAGAAGGAGTTGAATATGAGGCAAAGACGTTGGTTGGAATTTCTGAAGGATTATGATTTTGAGTTGAGTTACCATCCTGGAAAAGCCAATGTTGTTGCCGATGCTTTGAGTAGGAAATCGATACGTATGTCTTCACTTATGGCAAGAGAGTTGGATTTGATTGAAGAATTTAGAGATCTCAGTTTGGTATGTGAGACTACATCGCATAGTGTGAAGTTGGGGATGTTGAAGCTTACGAATGATTTTCTTGACGAAGTAAAGAATGGTCAAAAAGGAGATTTGGAGTTGGTAAATCGCCTTGCATTGATTGATCAAGGGAAAGAGACCGATTTCAAAGTTGATGAAAATGGAGTCATAAGATTTCGAGAAAGATTTTGTGTCCCTAATATACCTGAGTTGAAGAGAAAGATTCTAGAGGAAGGACATAAAAGTGGTTTGAGTATTCATCCTAGAGCTACTAAGATGTATCAAGATTTCAAGAAGTTGTTTTGGTGGCCAAGTATGAAAAAGGAAGTTGCCGAGTTTGTTTACGCTTGTCTAACTTATCAAAAGTCTAAAGTTGAGTATCGAAGACCATCTGGATTATTACCCTATGTTTATTCCGAAATGGAAGTGGGATAGCATTTCTATGGATTTTGTAAGTGGTCTGCCAAGAACTACAAAAGAGAATGATTCAATTTGGGTAATTGTTGATAGGTTGACGAAGTCGGCGCATTTTATTGCTTTTAAGACCAGAACTTTAGCGCCATGGTTGGCGGAGATTTATGTTGAGCAAATTGTGAGGTTGCATGGTATTCCATCTAGTATTGTATCGGATCGAGATCCAAGGTTCACTTCGAGGTTTTGGGAAAGTTTGCAAGAGGCTATGGGGACTAAGTTAAGAATGAGTTCGCCTTATCATCCTCAGACGGATGGACAATCGGAAAGGACGATTCAATCACTTGAGGATTTGTTAAGAGCTTGTGTTTTGGAAGATGGAGGGAGTTGGGATAAATACTTACCTTTGATAGAGTTCACCTACAACAATAGCTATCATGCGAGTATTGGAATGGCACCTTTTGAAGCTTTGTATGGTAGGAGATGTCGTACTCCTTTGTGTTGGTATGAGGATGGAGAAAGTTGTTAGACTACTTGGCTATCACTTAGAAGAGGGGGTTGAATAAGTGATCCTTGAAACAATGTAGGTTTTTAAAAAAAAAATTTCGTTTCAATCGTGTGCGCGGAAGTACCACAGGATCGGTAGTCTATGCACCGATTGATTAAAGGAAATGTAGTATAGCCTTGGAACGATTTATGAAAAGGTTTGGAAATGATCGAGTTCAAAATTAATTGAATATAAACGTTTGAATTAAATCAGCCCCAAGCAAGTTACAAATATCAAATTTAATCCAATCACAATCAAGCAATAGCAATTGAATTTTTGGTGTACCAATACGAACACGAAAAATTCAATTGATTCAAAATTAACGAAATTATGAAAAGTAAAAGATTGAGAGAGAGAGAGAGTAACAAACGGTTGATTAGGGAGTTCCCCGGCTTTCGTGTCGTCCTCGCGGTCGGCCGGGTACGTCTCCCCCCAAATAACCAAACGGGTTATTTGAGAGTATATTGATCAAAAAAGATGAACACAAGTGCACAATTTACAATTGAATCTTACAACCCTATAACGAATCAAAAGTAAACTATGCGAATAAACCTCAACACACAACGAAGCTTCGCCCTCTGATTCCAACGATCCGACCCGTGCCAATCCGCACTCGATCGTCCAGTTGAGTCATTCGCTTCTTGTTGTTGAACCTTCAAGATTTGCACAATCTTGAACCCTTGAGAGAAACCAAAACCTTCGTCACAATTCAACCCGACTACGATTCTGATTCACCGCGAACCGTATCGAACGTTATCAAACAAATATGCAGTCTCTATTGAATTGATCCCATACTCAAACTTCAATTTGATTGCAAACTTGATGAAGATGATGAACTTGTGATGAATGAAACCTTTGATCCAAATTTTCACTCAATTTGAATCCCAAAGCGTTTTCTGAACTTTCTCACTGGTTTCCTCTCTCTTACAATGACACACCACATTGCTATTTTAAGAGAGAATAGAATTGAGCAAATTTAGGCAAAAATTCACAGACATGTATCGATACAACTGATGGTTTGTATCGATACAAACCCTTTGACCAGCGTTCAAAATGAAAGTTTTGACCTATGTATCGATACAAACACGGGTGTGTATCGATACATATATCAGTTTCTTGAAATCTTGACTGATATGTATCAAATCATGCAAGCATGATTCGATACATCATGCACTATCTGGTTTTCTGAGAGATACAAGTGTGTATCGATACATGCAAGCATGATTCGATACACAAGTGACTCTCTGCCTCTGAGAGACCACTTTTGTATCGATACAAGTGATATATGTATCGATACAAAATGCACAAAATCAGTCTGAAGTAATTTCAGGACATTTGTATCGATACATAATACCTAAAAACAATTTTTCAAAGTTTTAAAAATAGTTTTTCGCTGTCAAGTCATTTGTAATGTTGCCAAAATATGTTCTACTCTATTTTCATGTGTTTTGACAATTATTAAAACATGAGGATGAATTGGTGCACTTATATTCTCCCCCTTTTTGATAATTGTCAAAACTATGCATAAGCTAACTAAGCCTATACCTAATATGCAATAAAATAGCAATATGTATATAGACGCAATTAACACCAAGGCTAACAATAAGCAAAGCTCCCCCTGAGTTGATGCCATAATGCGTTTGACATTGTTGATAATATTCAAGACTTCTTTAGCTATTTATCCTTAGCTTGTGCATCCAAATCTCTCCCCCTTTGACAATATCAAAAAGAAGAAGAGAGCTCATTAGAAGTATCAAGTTCAAACAATTTTAATCGTAGTCATATCGTGCACTTACATTTTTCGAAATGCACTAGATGATAAAGTTTCCTAATCAAATAAATACATACAAAGATATGCCAAAATATATCAATGAAGAATACCAAATATTATGATGAAGATGATGAAATTCGATGTGAATTGAGAAGGATCAATAGGGATGAGTAGCCTATTAATCATGAGTAGAGTATGGTATTATCATCATGATTTGGTATGTGTACATTCATGCATTCATCTTTCGAGTTGGATATTAGAATCATGTGGGTTCTAATATAGAATGATATCAAATGATAATATTTGATAAAGAATGATATTAGAGGTGAGATACTCTAACAAAGACGATGGTACCACATGCATTAGATATGTCTAGGGTGACATACATTGTGTATTTGCATTAGTTTGCATTATACTATGCTTATTATTATGAACTTGAATTGCAACTAACTCTCTATTTTTGTGTATGTGTATGGTTTGGGTCCAGATTCTCCACTTGAGGAGTGATCCAGTGGCTTTGGAGATTAGCTCGTGAGAACTAGCATAGCTTGGTAAGATGAAGGATAGGAGGATCCTAGAATGATTAGAGTCTAGGAGGTGCTCTGATACTTGTAACCTTGCTTAGACTAGTATTGTAGTTCTTCACTTGTTTGAGACTTATGTATGACCTTGCTACTTATCTTATATTACCTTATCTTATCTTTAGTTGCATGATGAATTATTTTGGATTTTTTAATGGGTCTTCGTTTGTGAAAGTACCTAGTTGGAATTGTAATGTGATTTTATGACTAGCATGCTTGGATTTAATTACTATTGTAACACCCTCTAATTTCCTTTAATTTTATTTGATAAAAATCGATTTATTTTTACCTTTAGAAGAGTGTTATTCTACTTCAACATTTATCGTATGAATTTATAAAGAAAAGGAATATAGAAATATAAAACAAAACAGTTATAAGTCTTAAAAACTTAAATTGAAAACAACCGAAGCAAAAGACAAGGTTCAATTTCTCAAAGTATTAATGCAAAAATTCAAATATGAGTTTCCCCTCTGAAAAACTAGCACACCAGTACACGATGTTGTACACAATGTTACAACACTGTTAACCGCTTTAATGAACAGATAATGCAAATAATAAATAGTGCAGAATTAAACAAACACACAGTGATTTGTTAACCCAGTTCGGAGCAAAACGCAACCTACATCTGGGGGATACCAATCCAGGAGGAAATCCACTAATAGCCCTAGTTCAAAGTCTTACAGCAAACTCCTCGTTTACAACTTATCACCTAGCAACTATCCTTATGTCTTTCTACCTAGGAACTCCTAGGTATGAGTTCCCAACTCACTCCTTAAGCTCAATAGTACAGACAGCACTATTGTTAATTCAACCACTGTGATGGAGACACTCTCCTAGACACTAGATCACTTTTACCTAAAGGCTTCAAGTGACACACAAGCACTAAGATCCAAACTCCTTGCTTAAAAGCTTTGGAGAGGACACACACAATAACTATCTCCTTGCTTAAAAGCTTCAGAGACAATTATTATTACAACTCAATTGAACACACAGTCCTAAGCTTGCATCAAAGAGATACAAGAAAGGCTCACAAAACACAAGCACACACACGAATCCTAATACGGCTAGACTCAACAATAACGCTTGAACAACTGCCTGAATTAGGTTTTGATTCTTCAATATATAGCTGGTTAAATTTGGGCTTCAGTAGCTTTGCCCATGAGAAAGATCCAGCTCACAAATATAAAATAAAACCATATCTTTACAAGATACGTTTAGAAAATATAATTCTTCAATATTAATTCCCAAAACAATCTTCTGAGTGAAAGATATGTTTAGGAAATAGAACTTCCTTGATGCACAAGCCAAGAACTGATAAATAAGAGAAAAGATCTTCTCTAAAAATAAAACCCGCGCGCATTAAATGCTGCCGCCAGCTGGCGCGCTCTCGTCAGGTAATGATGTTGTAACATTTCTTACCACATCCTGCTTAAACATAGTTTTACCAAAATGCAGCCAACATCAAATAGTCAACACCCTCCATTATCCTATTCAGAGCGACTCTTTTTTGAAAGCACAGAAAATAGACAACTCCTAAGCCGTCTCCAAAACACGAAGCTAATGCTGATCGTTTACCTGAAAATCTACGATTGCACATCGCCGGGTCAAACCAGAAGGGGTGAGTAACGACATCACATAAACAACTGAATTCAATAGTGCAATTAATAGCCCAAACATAAAGAGTTGATAAATAATGCATTGTCCTTTGGGACGGTAAAACACAAAATCAAGTATAATTATTAAACATGTCAACGCAATAGAATAACTAAAATTCAACTCAACCAAACTAGGATGCAATGCGACCCATAGACTCCCTAAATGCATGTGGTACCAATTCAACACCGATTTATCAACACCGATTTATCAACACCGAATTATCAACACCGATTTGTCAACACCGAATTATCAACACCGATTTATCAACACCGAGGAGTGACACATGTATGAATGCATGATCCTACTTAGACAGCACCTAAAACTCAATCAACAACAATTCAACAACACCAATTAATCAACAGCATGCAACCAGTAGTTATGAACAACACCGCAACAACACCAACACACAACGACGATAGGCAACACCAACCAGTACAACAATTAAAATATTTAGGCTTCACTTAGTTACTCCCAACTCTCGAAACAGCAGTTTAGTATCACCCTTCAGCCCTACCTCGATTCAAATTAAATTGATTTAGCTCACCGACAAAACATACGAATTTTAATTAAATAAGCGGAAGAATAAATTCAACTACTTGTTAGATTCTAAACCCAGGGAAGTGAAACACATCAGAGGGTAGTAAATTATTCATAATCCTCTGTATAAAATTTTGGGAAATTTTTATGAAGTTTTAATATATTTAATCACCCTTTTAATTTTAAATAATTAACTAAAAATAACTACAGGTGTCCAAAAATTTCAAAAGAGGTACCAAAATTCCCAGAACTTTATTTATGATTTTTCTAAAAAAAATTAAAAATTTTTGGACTCATATAGGACCCACACCCGCCCCCACGCGCGGCAGGTGCGACTAGGCGTTGCAGCTGGTCGGACCATCTCCTTCTTCACCCGTTTTACTGCAAAACGGGTCGCTCGACCCGGTTATTCGACCCGACTGGTTTTCTCAACTTACTCGATGCAAGGCAGCGAATCTTATACCGTTTTAATCGTATTTTAATTTCTGAAAGACACCCGTTCATAGTTTTGAAAATCGGCGATCGAAAAAAGAATTGAGTTCTCACAAAAGTTTGAAACTCTTTTCGCGTCAAAGCTTTAAGGGTAGTTTTAAACTCACTCACAGAGGCTTGAGCAATTCCTAAGAATGGTCATGACTTAGTCTAATATCTTGAATCAACGTCAAACTTAAGTATCACGGATTAACAACTCGAATCCTATTTTTCTTTCGAATACTATGACTTTCTTTTCGGAATTAAAACAACACCAATGAGCAACTCCAAACACACACATACAGAGGAACAGTAAGCAAGTCCGTGAAAGTTAATTGAAACAAATTAAGGATTGTAACTAGTAGCAAACTAACCGCACATGAGGTTAAAAGGATTCAATTTTGATAAAACAAAAACAACAACAACAACAACAACATGGTAATATGAACAACAGTTCTGGAAAATAGAAAAGGTCGTGAGTATAATACTATCTACATTAAGAGTTATTGAGTGAGTGGTTAAAACCCCCTTACCTCTGATTTGCAGTGAATTCCAAAGATAGCGATGAACTTCTCCTTCCCTTTGATTCTCATGTGAACTCCCTCTCAAGTTTTTATTTTCTATTTTGTGAAAAGTGGTAATCCTATTTTATATTTTCTAAATAAGCTATTTATCTTACCAATTGGTCAAACAAGCACATACCACAGACATCAAACGATTAAATTAAGTTAACGCTAACTAATTCTCATCATAATTAAACATTCAAAATTCGGGGCGTTACAACTCTCCCCCACTTATGAAATTTTCGTCCCGAAAATTACCTGTAGAGAATAACTCCGGGTACGACTCTTTCATTCGACTCTCCAGCTCCCACGTGGCGTGTTCTTCGGTAGGTCCTCCCCAGACCACCTTCACTGTGACGATTTCTTTATTTCTCAGGTGCTTCACCTCTCTGTCTTCGATTCTTAACGGTGCCATCTTCACTGTGGCGGTAATGCAATCTGGTATGCTACGTCTCCTATTCTCTTCAGAATCTGATATGGTCCAATAAAACGCGGAGTGAGCTTCCTCGACTTCAGTGCTCGTCCAACACCTGTCATTGGGGTAACTCTTAGGAATACACGGTCTCCTTCTTGGAACTCAAGTGTCCTCCTTCGTCTGTCATGGTACATCTTTTGTCTATCCTGTGATGCTTTCATCCTTTCTAGAATCATCTTTATCTTTTTTGTGGTTTGTCTAATCATCTCTGGTCCCAACACTATTTGCTCGCTGGATTTATACCAACATATGGGAGTCCTACATCTCCTCCCATACAAAGCTTCGAATGGTGCCATCCCGATGCTAGAATGATAACTGTTATTATAGGTGAACTCGATTAGAGGCAAGCAACTATACCAACTCCCACTTTGATCTAAAACACATGCTCTCAACAAGTCTTCCATGGATTGGATCGTCCTCTCAGTCTGTCCATCTGTCTGCGGGTGATATGCAGAACTCAATTTCTACTGGGTTCCTAAAGCATGTTGTAAACTCCTCCAAAAGCATGATGTGAACCTCGGGTCTCTATCCGAAACGATACTCAACGGAAGGCCATGTAGCTTCACGATCGTATTGATGTAAATCTTTGCTAACTTTGGTAGCGGGTAAGTAATCTTGAAGTGGGCTGACTTTGTTAATCTATCCATAATCACCCATATCGAATCATGTCCAGCTGTAGTCCTTAGCAAACTGGTCACAAAGTCCATTGAGATGCTGTCCTATTTCCATTCCGAAATACTCAGCGGCTGCATCAATCCAGTCGGCTTTTGATGCTCAATTTTTGATTTCTGGCGAGTGAGACACGCATAAACGAATTCTGCAACATACTTCTTCATACATGGCCACCAAAATATCTTCCTGAGGTCCTGGTACATTTTATCGGCTCCTGGGTGGATGCTCAATTTACTTTTGTGCCCTTCCTCAAGGACGTTCTTCTTAAGCTCTGGTATATCTGGTACACATATTCTGTTATTGATCCTCATCATTTCGTCCTCGTCTACTTTGAAGTCCCCCCCTCTACCTTGGTTGATCAGTTCTAGTTGCTTAACCAACCCCGGATCATTTCTCTGTCCTTCTTTGATTTCCCCTAGTACGTTATTGGTCACCTTCAGCATACCCAACTTCAGACTATTCAGCGTCACTCTGCATACTAAACTCAAGTCTCTGAATTCTTCGATCAATTTAATTTCTCTAGCTATAAGTACTGACATATGGAGAGTCTTCCTACTCAAGGCGTCTGCTACCACATTCGCCTTACCCGGATGGTAATTTTGTTCAAAGTCATAGTCCTTTAGAAACTCCAGCCATCTCATTTGCCTCATGTTCATCTCCTTTGACTAAATAAATGCTTCAAACTTTTGTGGTCGCTGAACACTTCGAACCTTGCTCCAAAAAGATAGTGCCTCCACACTTTTAACATAAACACAACGGCCGCTAATTCTAGATCGCGGGTCAGGTAGTTCCTCTCGTGAATCTTCAACTGCCTTGAAGCATAAGCCACCACATTCCCTTCCTGCATTAGAACTCCAACCCAAGCCCATCTTTGATGCATCACAATGTACGACGAATGATTCTTTTGAGTCTGGTAAGACTAACACTAGGGCTGATGTCAATTTCTGCTTTAGCTCCCGAAAGCTCCCTTAAAAGGTTTTGTTTCAAATATAGGCTTGTCCCTTCCTAGTAAGTTGCGTCAACAGTAAAGCTATTCTTGATAAACCTTCGATGAGTCTTCTATAGTAGTCGGTCAATCCCATAAAGCTTCTTCCTACTACACTACTATAGTCATTTTAAACTGGTCTACTACTATTAAAACATGCTTCCACCGCACCACTCTGATCTGATAGTGTCCTGACCTGAAGTCAATCGTACTTAACCCACACGCTACAACTAACAGGTCCGTCAGATCAACGATTCGCAGAAGGGGATACTTTTTCTTGATGGTACCCTTGTCCAACTAGCGAAAGTCAACACAAAGTCTCATATTCCCGTCCTTCTCCTTCGGCAGCACTTAGTCTAACAAACTTTTCCTCCAACAACTCTTCTAACTGCTTCTTCAGTCCACTCCACTGCAACAATTGTGCAGGGTGCCATGGTTACCGGCCCAACGCCAGGTGCAAGGTCGTTAGTGAATTCCACTTCTCATTCTGGTGCTACGTCGCCGATATCGTCTGAAAACTCACACACCATTGGTAAGTTGACATCTTCCGATTCTCTCTCCACTTCCATTGGTGTGAACGTCCTAAACATCTCAATGTCTAACTCTTCCAGTCGTCCAACAGTCACCATCTCTAAGCTCGCATTCTCTTAGATTTGGGAAACAACAATGTCTTATCCAAAAGAGTCGATTGTCTCCCCCACTTATCTTAAACTCACCTATAGTTCTTTACTCCAGTCCCAACTCCCTAGCCCAATCAATAACAATAAAGGAATGTATCGCACCCGTATCGTTAATAGTAATCGAAGGAACATTGTTAAACGAGCAAGTACCTAGGACAAGATTTTCTGGGTCAGTATCTTCTTCCTCCCAATTGAGCACGAAAACTCTGGTACTGGTCAATGCAGTTTCCAACTCTTTCTTAGACTTCTCACATTTAGTACTGATGTGTCCTTGTTTTCTAGAATGAAAACATAATGTCGGCAGTCTATCTTGCAGGGGTTGGTCCATTCCGAGATCATCCGCAGCCCCCTGATTGTTCTGTAGTCCTGCTGCAACGGCATTTGCCTGAGTTATTACCTGAGTCATTGCAATAATTGCATTCCTGATAGCTTCATCATTTTTGCCTGCCATCTTCTGCACGAAATCAACGTTAGAAACAATCCTACTTGGTCTGACTGGACCGACCTGCTCTGATACCAATTGTAACACCCTCTAATTTCCTTTAATTTTATTTGATAAAAAAGGATTTATTTTTACCTTTAGAAGACTGTTATTCTACTTCAACATTTACAATATGAATTTATAAAGCAGCGGAATATAGAAATATTAAACAAAACGGTTATAAGTCTTAAACACTTAAATTGAAAACAACCGAAGCAAAAGACAAGGTTCAATTTCTCAAAGTATTAATGCAAAAATTCAAATATGAGTTTCCCCTCCATTATCCTATTCAGAGCGACTCTTTATTGAAAGCACAGAAAATAGACAACTCCTAAGTCGTCTCCAAAACACGAAGCTAATGCTGGTCGTTTACCTGAAAATCTACGATTGCACATCGTAGGGTCAAACTAGAAGGGGTGAGTAACGACATCACATAAACAACTGAATTCAATAGTGCAATTAATAGCCCAAACATAAAGAGTTAATAAATAATGCATTGTCCTCTGGGACGGTAAAACACATAACCAAGTATAATTATTAAACATGTCAACGCAATAGAATAACTAAAATTCAACTCAACCAAACTAGGATGCAATGCGACCCATAGACTCCCTAAATGCATGTGGTACCAATTCAACACCGATTTATCAACACCGAGGACTGACACATGTATGAATGCATGATCCTACTTAGACAGCACCTAAAACTCAATACACAACAATTCAACAACACCAATTAATCAACAACATGCAACCAGTAGTTATGAACAACACCGCAACGACACCAACACACAATGACGTTAGGCAACACCAACCAGTACAACAATTAAAATATTTAGGCTTCACTTAATTACTCCCAACTCTCGAAACAGCAGTTTAGTATCACCCTCCAGCCCTACCTCGATTCAAATTAAATTGATTTAGCTCACCGACGAAACATACGAATTTTAATTAAATAAACGGAAGAATAAATTCAACTACTTGTTAGATTCTAAACCCAGGGAAGTGAAACACATCAGAGCGTAGTAAATTACTCATAATCCTCTGTATAAAATTTTGGGAAATTTTTATGAAGTTTTAATATATTTAATCACCCTTTTAATTTTAAATAATTAACTAAAAATAGCTACATGTGTCCAAAAATTTCAAAAGAAGTACCAAAATTCCCAGAACTTTATTTATGATTTTTCTGAAAAAAAATTTAAAAATTTTGGACTCATATAGGACCCGCCCCCACGCGCGGCAGGTGCGACTGGGCGTCGCAGCTGGTCGAATCAGCTCCTTCTTCACCCGTTTTACTGCAAAACGGGTCGCTCGACCCGGTTATTCGACCCGACTGTTTTTCTCAACTTACGCGACGCAAGGCAGCGAATCTTTTACCGTTTTAATCGTATTTTAATTTCTGAAAGATACCCGTTCATAGTTTTTAAAATCGGCGATCGAAAAAAGAATTGAGTTCTCACAAAAGTTTGAAACTCTTTTCGCGTCAAAGCTTCAAGGGTAGTTCTAAACTCAGTCACAGAGGCTTGAGCAATTCCTAAGAATGGTCATGACTTAGTCTAAAACCTTGAATCAACGTCAAACTTAAGTATCACGGATTAACAACTCGAATCCTATTTTTCTTTCGAATACTATGATTTTCTTTTCGGAATTCGAACAACACCAATGAGCAACTCCAAACACACACATACAGAGGAACAATAAGCAAGTCCGTGAAAGTTAATTGAAACAAAATAAGGATTGTAACTAGTAGCAAACTAACCGCACATGAGGTTAAAAGGATTCAATTTTGATAAAACAAAAACAACAACATCAGCATGGTAATATGAACAACAGTTCTGGAAAATAGAAAAGGCCGTGAGTATAATACTATCTACATTCAGAGTTATTGAGTGAGTGGTTAAAACCCCCTTAGCTCTGATTTGCAGTGAATTCCAAAGTTAGCGATGAACTTCTCCTTCCCTTTGATTCTCACGTGAACTCCCTCTCAAGTTTTTATTTTCTATTTTGTGAAAAGTGGTAATCCTATTTTTTTTGTAACTCTTTACTATATATAGCAATCAGATAGGTTAACTTTTTCCCAAAGACAAGGAAATATTCTGTTTTAAAATCTTTATTTTATTATATTTTATTTTTCTATAGAATTCCAATTCACACCCCCCTCATTGTTACTACTACTTTAGTTGGCCCAATTTAATTAAACCTTTTTCTACATCATTTTACTAATCCACCGATATTCTCTTTTTCTTTCTCATTCTTATTTCTCTACTATTCTTTGCTCAAATAATTTAATAAGATTTTCCTTCTTCCTAAATAAGCTATTTATCTTACCAATTGGTCAAACAAGCACATATACCACAGACATCAAACGATTAAATTAAGTTAACGCTAACTAAATCTCATCATAATTAAACATTCAAAATTCGGGGCGTTACAACTATGACTTATGATTATAGTAGACTAATGCTTCCGTTATTTTAAGTTAATTAAATGCATGCTATAAATTGAATTTGTGTTAAGTAATGCCTTGATTGTTTATATGTTGAATGATTTAAATTAATTATTGCATGCGAATCGATTAGGAGCGTTACACTAAGGGAATCTAAAATTAGGTAATCTAAAATGATCCCTTACGAAATATCCGAATGAAAAGTCGGAGAATAAACATTGGGAGCATTGATTACAACAAGAAAGACTTTAAGAATCATGAATACATGCATATTTAAGAAAGAGCACCTTGAGGGAGTAGTGTACTTTCATAAAAAAATAATTGTATGTTTATTTCAAGTTATCTTTGTAGATTTCTAAGAATAAAATAATTCAAGATCTTGTTGATTTTAGAGATTCTTGAAATAACTTTCCAAATAAAGTTCATTATTGTCTTCTATCAAAATTATATATTTTTGCGTTCATATTTAAAGACATATTAATAGATAATATGAAATTTTATGCACATATAAAGCGCCATAATTGATGAGTAAGATACGAAATTATTTTAGGTTTAATGAGACAAAAAACAATAATGATTGTTTTTCAAAGAATAAAAATATTTCAATATCTTACTGTATATGCTTGTAGGTACTATAAATAAAATTATTACTTACTAATAATGTTTTATAACAAAAAAATAATTTACAAATTTACGACAAGAGAAAAATAAAATTTATTATTTTAATTTCAATTTTAATAGACTAGTCGACTATATATATAGTACCTTTTGATCAAATTTTTATCAAGCAAGCTTTTAGTTTTTTATAAATTTAATTTACTTGTGAAATATGTTTTCTAAACTAGTCTGGCTCATCCAAGACCTTTTGGTCATCGTTGTTTTGATCTCTTCTATGGGGGAAGCTAGGAAATTGGGTAAGATTCTTCCATTCTCTAAAAAGACTTGATTTTCATTTTGTTTTTATTCTCATTGATAAAAATTTCAAAAGAAATAATAGCTACAATATCTACTCATATCGACATTTTATTTCCAATTTGTGATCTTATCATGCACCTATAAATTGTGACTAATGAAATATGTGAAGATTGTGTTCATTATCATAAATTACTATTTTAAAGGTAAATTTGGTGAAAGATATGCGAAAATATTTGTTTTTATGTTTTATGTTTATTGCAGTTGAGGTTGTTACAAAGCCAAATAATGTGGATGGTGCAAGTTCTGATTGTTTTATACCTCACATTCCACCTCACATTCCACCTTCCAGGCATAATGTGGATGTTGCACCTTCAACTCCTAAAACACTTAATGCAGAATATGAATCACCCAAATCAACTACAATATCGCCTTGTTTGCATCTTGAATGACAAAGTTCACCTTCTTTATTAGTACGCCCAACCTACAATGCGTGGCTAATGTTTATTTGCAAGAAAATAATGTGTTTTTTGTTGAAAGCTAAAATAATGTGATTGTCTCATTATGTGATACTTATTTGAACATGTTATATAAATATATTTGGTTTTTGTTATCAGATTGTATTTGCAGAGCTTTTCTAGTTTTGTTTTCTGTTTGTAATTAAAATTTGTTATTTTATCTTTCTTTTTTTTGGCAAATAAGTGTGTGTGCTTATGTATTTATATATATATATATATATATATATATATATATATATATATATATATACACACGCACACTAGAGAGAGCAATTTGTGATTAAATTATACCTATGTAATATTTGAATAATGTTACATTATTCAATTAATCACTTTAGTGGATAATTTTTATTTATTTATAAAATTCACCATTAGATTAAAAGTTCCAATTAAATAAGTCATTTATGTATATTTTTAAAGAAATATAAAATCATTTGATATGTTATTGATATCTGTCAAGATAAATAGTGTTCAATAAAATTGCTTACGTCGTTTTTGATCCCATTGAATTTCATTTAGAAGAGGACGAAATTATTGGAGGCGGTTCAAACAGGCATAGGTAAACTACATGGTATTCCTGTAGCAATTGGTATTATGGATTTGGGAGGTAATACGGGATAATCTAAGAAATGATATGTGGTTATTTGTTAAATTTGTGGTTATTTGTTAAATTTGTCTTTTTTTTTTTGTAAGTTACTTCATTATTTTCATGTTTTGTAGGATATTTTATGGACATGTTATTTTTGATATTTTAAATATATTATATTTACTGTAAAAAAAAAAAATATATATTATATTTACGACAAAAATTGGTCTTGTCATTTAGTGAGATTTTCTTTTCTTTTGTCCAGTCATTTGCTCTCAAATATGTTTAACCTCAAAGACAACTTTAAAATAATCAAATAGTGTATAAAATTGAAGTTATCATATCCGTCTTTTTATTTTATTTTTTGGTTACTAGGTATTTATCCCCCTGTAATGTAGGTGTGTTTTGATTTACTTCCCTGTAATTGTTTTTTGAATTATCTCCTTATGATGTGAAGATTCCAACATTTACTCCATCATTGAATATGTGGCTTAACATTCCATTATTTTTCTTCTATAATGTCAACGAGTTTTGGTTTACACCATCTTAGGCATTTCACGTCATCACTTATATCGACTCTTAAAATATTACGGGGGTAATCAGAAAAAATATTACAGGAGGTTAATTGGAAAAAATACATTACAGGAGATAATCGAAAAAAATAAAAATACAAAAGGTAAAACAAAACACGCCTACTTTATAATAGGCTGAAAACCTATTTACCCTTTTATTTTTTATCAGACCAAATGTGAAACCTTAGCACATGAGACATTTTTTTACCTATTTAATATTTAATTTATTCATATAGTTAATGTTTCTGAACTTAATCACTTAAACTTAACATTTAATCTAATTTAAAAGAAAATAAATCTAACACTAGTTATTCTTATGTAATATTGCAATTATATATGTATTTAGTATTAGTACACCTTATTGAATTAGAGTGTGCAAGTTAGCACGATAAAACAAGTTTTTGGACCAAAGTTGGGATAAGAATGTGTCATGATCAAAACTTGTATTTCTCAAGAACTATTGTTCTAAATTGTGTTATTTTTCTCATAGATCAAACTAGATCCTACAATTTATCTCAATAATAATTTTATTTAGACACATAATTAATAAATGCAAGAGTAACATCTTCAATGAGACGCCCCAACGTCTCGGTGAGACTGAAGTAACTATTCTAATCTGTTTATATCGTGGAAATATAGAGAAATTAAAATTTTAAATAAATAACGAATAAATAAAAGATATAAGTCAAAACTTATTTTATTTATTTATATCATAAAGACAAAGGTGTCAGCAGATATATCCAATACCGCGTGTTACACGTGAACCCAAATACCAAGACTATATATTTGAAAAGACTCAAAAGATAAAACAACAAAAGACACACTGGCTGTCCAAACAAGACCTCGATTATCATTGTGCGATGCTGACATCTACATCGCCAACCGCATAAAGAGTAGAAAGAACTGTACCATCTTCAGCCTTAAACCCCTCTTCGAGGTGTATTCAAATACAAAAAGCTTTGTCCAATATTCATTGGACCTTATCAGATTCTTCGACGCGTCGGTCCTGTAGCCTACCAATTAGCTCTACCACCATCTATGTTAGGGTTACACGACGTATTTCATGTGTCTCAGCTTCGAAAGTACATTCCTGATCCATATCGCCTAGTTGAACTTGAACAGATCGATCTTTAGCCAGACCTAACCTATCAGCCGGATCCAGTTCGAATTGTTGAACGTGATGCTAAAATACTTCGAAACAAGAGGATTTCCATTGTCAAGGTTGAATGGGCTCAGTCCCCTGACGGTGAATTCACTTGGGAGGTGCAGTCAGACATGCGGAAGAGTTATTCGTACTTGTTTTCGAGGTAAAATTTCTTAATTTCGAGGACGAAATTTCTTTATGGGGGTTAGGTAGTAATATCCCTACTTCTAAATTGTCTAACTAATTTTAATTAGAGAAGGTCTAGTAAAATTAGAATCAATTAGAGGTGGTTAATTATTTAATTCTTGGGATTAAGTGTATTATGTGTAAAGTTAATGACTTCAATTAAATCTAAGACTATACACTAAACCACCTTATCACACAATTGGGAATTAATTAGTTAAGTAAGAAATTCAAATTCCTCCCTCCACTCTCTCCCTCTCTCACGTGTCCCTCTCTCTCACTCTCAGGGTCCATGACTCATGGTTCCACTAACTTACCTAAACAACCATACCTCACCACATGCAAACTTCACAAATCTGAAATCAGAAGCTCTCCGCTCTCCTCTCATTTCTCCCTCACGCCATCACCTAACACCAAGGGACAAACAAACAAACTTTCCCATTCCAAGACCATCACATGTTAGAAAGTTACAAACTCTTCAATTCCCTCCACCACCCAACACTTGCATGCAATGAATCAGCCAAAGGAACTCTGATTTCTCACTCAACCACCTAACTCAATCACGAGCTCAGCAATTCACAAGCATCCAACACCTCAAAACTCCTCAAAAACCCTTTTCCAATCAAAATGCATGCATGGGCATCTTAGATAAAACCAATCTTGTACCCATTCAGACCTTAACCTCTATAAATACTTCCTAAACTCTGAACCAGATCATCAACTCAACAACACTTCTCAATTCCACCAATTCAAGTTTAGAGCTCAAGTGTCAAAGTTTCAAATTCTGGTCTGGGGTTCGTGGGGCATTTTAGGAGGTTGCAATAGCTGCTAGTAGAACTCAGAAGCAAAGGTTTAAAGCTTCAATTCAGGTGGGTTCTTAGGTTAGGTAGTTTAGTCTCCCAATTTTATGAAAATGCATGTTAACTTAGGATTTACGAAAAATGTTGTGTGAGAAGAGTTAACTCCCAAATTCCTCTCCATTATGTCTTATATTATACATATTGAGTGACTGCATAACTTGGTTTGAGGATTGTAGCTGTTAAAATTGAAAAACATTGATTTTCGCAGAAACAGGGCACATTCTGTATGAACTCGCCACAGCGAGTTGCTAGCGAGGTTCATGGCTAGCTGGGTTTTCTGGGCTGATGAAACTCGCTGTAGCGAGCTCTTGCTCGCTTAGCAAGTTGATTTACCCCAGGACCTATAATCTCGCCGTGGCGAGTTGGTATTTGCCGTAGCGAGCTCATACAGGACATACCCATAAGCTCGATGTAGCTCGCTGTAGCTCGCTGAGCGAGTTTGACAGAACAGACCTGAAATTTCAGAACTTTCTAAAAAAAACTTTAAACACTCGTTTTATATCCTCACCTGAGTTATACATCTTGCAGTAGCACAATTATATAATGTTAAATAGTATGTTAATCACAGATAATCGTTAGGGTATAACCTAGAGATTCATAGGTTTGTATGCTCCCCGGGATTGGGAAATTTATGGTAGTGATAACTAAATTATTATCAGTCAATTCAGTTGCGAATTATGTCGCTTTATGGACTCCCAATGGGACAATCCATCAGGGTACGTATTGTGAGTTGCATGTCGTGACCTAATAGGTTGTCGGATATGGCAGGCCTCTGAGACCTGCTCACCTCAGAGTGTCCTCGCGTTTAAAATGAATAAGAGTTTATTTATCTGTGTTACACATTTATTTAAGTTATTATTATGTTATTATGTTATGTATACTATCATGTATGACTGATTAGGATCCCCCAGTGTAGTCACTTTTAGAAGGGTAGTAGGACTCACTGAGGCTTAGTAGTCTCACCCCACTCCAAACAATTTTTTTTAGATAAGCAGGTTGGCAAAAGGTATGCTGGTTGGTGTACTCGTAGTTGTGCTTGGATTTGGCATATTTATTTCATGCTTACTTGTTTCCTAGTTTCGTTGTTTACCTTTCAATAAATGTCATGTTGCTTTCCTTTCGATTCCATTGTTTTCTTGTATCCGTGTTGTATTTCGCACCTGCGTGTGCTTGAATTTCTGAATTGTAATAATAATGTACTCGCTACCAATAATAATATTCCATTGACATTCTAGACATTTTTGTGGGGTGTTACAATTGGTATCAGAGCAGGTCGATTCAGATCGTGCCAGAGTTCATTAGTATTACAAATCCAATTCCAGTAGTCGTCTAGGTTTCTAACATATGTTCTAGGTGTCATGTCACTTTAAGCCTAGCTAACTTGACTTGATATTGGCAGTTAGAGCACTATGTCAGGAGCAAGACGAGGAAGGCCAAGGAGGAACGTTGATGATGATGAGCCTGAGATGTACGGAGATGCCAACGCTAACATGTGGGCTGAGATGATGTTCAAGCATCAGGAATTTCAGGCCCAACAGGCTCAACAGCATCGGGAGTTCATGCACATGTTTCAACAACAGATGAACAATCCCCCACCTCAGCAGCAAGGGTCAAGTGCTGCATTCAGAGAATTCTGCCGCATGAGTCCACCAGAGTTTTTTGGAGAGTATAATCCCGCCAAGGCTCGTGAATGGATTCAAAGGATGTGTGGAATCCTAGAATCTATGGACTGCACTGAAGCTGACAAGGTGACATTCGTCTCCCGCTTCTTTAGGGGTGACGCGTGTAACTGGTGGGACGGAACGAAGGCGTATATGGAAGCTAGCCAAATGGAGTTGAACTGGGATAATTTTCGACGTCTCTTTGTCGGACATTACATCCCAGAAAGTTATCAGTTTCAGATGGAGCGAGAACTGACTGAATTGAAGCAGGGGAATATGTCGGTAGCAGAATATACCATGAAGTTCAATGAGTTGGTCCGATATGTGATGGATGGAAACGACGCTCCAAGTGAATCGTGGAAGATGAAAAAGTACAGGTTTGGGTTGAGAACTGACATAGCGCATGACGTCTCTATGCAGCATATCACTACCTTTGGTGATCTGGTGCAAAAGAGCTATCATGCTGAAGCAGATCTGAGTAACATCCACAAGGAGAGGAATGAAGCTTTTCAGAAAAAGAAGGATTCTGGGAAATTCAATTTGCAAGTGAGGACAAAAGGTTCTACCAGCAAGGGGGAGCAGAACTATTCCTAGCGTTCACCAAGGAACTGTGCAGAGTGTGGTTTCCCTCACAGTAGAGAATGCATGAAGGGAAAGAACATGTGTTACTATTGTAAGCAGCCAGGCCACTACAAGCATGAATGTCCCAAGCTGAAGAAGTAAGGCGATTCCAGCGGCATTTCTAAAAGCAAAGGTCGGGTATATTCACTTGACGGTGAGAAAGTCAAATCTAATAATGCTTTGATCATGGATATATGCATGTTAGGCAAGTCTGAGGTCTTAGTCTTGTTTGATTGTGGTGCTACTAATTCCTTTATAGCTGTTGACTGTGTTCAGCGACTGAATCTGCCCTCTGTGCCCTTAATTCCTCCGATGACTGTGGCGGTTGCTACAGGTGGCAAAGTTACTTATAAACGTGTCTGCCAGAATTCTCCTGTTCTCGTGAGCAGTAAAGTCTATCATATAGATCTAATCTGTCTACCTCTAAAGGATATAGATGTGGTCCTAGGCATGGATTGGCTTTCCGCCATACTGTGTACATTGGATGTGCTGAAAAGAATTTGTTTATTCCAACCGAAACCTCTGCAGAAAGTAGAGCCCTCACTGCTTTGATTCAAAACACTCATCAAATGATCCAGTACTTAGGTGCTAGCAGTAAATGTTTCAGTGTCTTGTTTACCATCGACCCGGAACCCAGTTTGAGCCCCAGTGATATTCTTATCGTTAGTGAGTTCCTAGATGTTTTTCTAGATGAAATTATGAGTTTACCTCCTGAAAGGGAAGTTGAGTATTCTATCGACCTAGTTCCTGGATCCCAGCCTATCTCAGTTGCCCCTTATAGAATGTCTCCCTTAGAGCTTCATGAACTAAAATCTCAATTAGAAGAGTTGCTCCAAAAACACTTCATTCGACCCAGTGTCTCACCTTGGGGAGCACCGGTGTTACTAGTCAAAAAGAAATATGGTACAATGCGTTTGTGCATTGATTATCGTTAACTCAACAAGGCCACCATTAAGAAAAAGTATCCTTTGCCCCGTATTGATGACCTGTTGGATCAGCTTAGAGGTGCTACCATCTTTTCCAAGATTGATCTTCGTTCTGGATACCATCAAATCCACATCAAGTCCTCGGATGTTTCCCAGACAGCATTCAGGACCCGCTATGGACATTATGAATTCCTGGTCATGCCATTCGGTTTGACTAATGCTTCAGCCGT
The DNA here is from genome assembly GCA_030408175.1 of Trifolium repens. Taxonomy (NCBI): domain Eukaryota; kingdom Viridiplantae; phylum Streptophyta; class Magnoliopsida; order Fabales; family Fabaceae; genus Trifolium; species Trifolium repens. Next base: position 37,960,352 of record CP125842.1, on the reverse strand, counting down.
ATTTATGGACTACATGAATCGGATATTCCAGCCCTACCTTGACAAGTTTGTTGTTATCTTTATTGATGACATTCTGATCTATTCCAAGGATTCACAGGAGCACGCTGAACATCTGAGAATTGTGTTGAGCATTCTTAGAGAGAAGCAACTGTATGCCAAGTTCAGTAAGTGCGAATTTTGGCTATCTGAAGTTAAGTTCTTGGGACATGTCATATCGCAAGGCGGTGTGTCTGTCGACCCATCCAAGGTAGAAGCAGTTTTGAATTGGCAAAGACCTAAAAGTGTGACCGAAGTCAGGAGTTTTCTTGGCTTGGCAGGTTATTACCGGAGATTCATTTTAGGATTTTCGGAGATTGCCTTGCCATTGACTCGCTTAACCAGAAAGGGTGCAGTTTTTGATTGGGATGCCGCTTGTGAATGGAGTTTCAGGACCTTAAAGGAAAAGCTAACCACAGCACCAGTGTTAGTAATTCCAGACCCAACCCGTAAGTACGTAGTTTACTGTGATGCGTCCAACAAGGGACTTGGATGTGTACTTATGCAAGATGGTGCGATTGTAGCTTATGCATCCAGACAGTTAAAACCTCACGAGCAGAACTACCCTACTCATGACTTGGAGTTAGCAGCCATCATCTTTGCTCTCAAGATCTGGAGACATCACCTGTACGGAGTACAGTTTGATTTATTCAGTGATCACAAAAGTCTGAAATACCTGTTTGATCAGAAAGAGTTGAATATGAGACAACGACGATGGATGGAATATCTCAAGGACTTTGACTTTAACCTTAATTACCACCCAAGAAAGGAAAATGTGGTAGCAGATGCCTTCAGTAGAAAGACCTTGTATGCGTCGGAGTTGTTGATGCAGCAGTGCGGGGTGTATGAGAAGTTTAGAGACCTCAATCTGAATGTTGTGTATCGGAATAGCGGTATTCGAATCAACATAATTGAATTATCCTGTGAACTGCGCCCAAGAGTTGTGCAGGCTCAGCAGGATGATGTGGAGTTGCAAAAGAGAGTAAACCATCCGGAGTTCTCAGTAGCTACGGACGACGCCATTCTCTATGAAGGAAGACTCTGTGTACCTCAGGATGATGAGTTGAAACGATTAATCCTAGAAGAGGCACACAAGAGTGGATTTTCAACTCACCCTGGATCCACCAAAATGTATTATGATTTAAAGGAGAACTATTGGTGGCCTAACATGAAGGCAGAGATTGCCGAATTCGTGTCCAGGTGTATTGTTTGTCAGTAGGTGAAGATTGAACATCAGAAACCTGGAGGACCGTTGCAACCATTAGATATTCCTGAATGGAAGTGGGAACATATCACTATGGATTTTGTAGGAGGACTACCACGTAACCCGAGAGGTCAAGATTCGATCTGGGTAATCGTGGACATGTTGACTAAGTCAGCCCATATCATTCCAGTGAAATCCACCTACAAGGCCCCTCAATATGCAGCCATATTCATGGATTAGATTGTAAGGCTGCATGGTGTACCCTTGAGTATTGTGTCGGATAGAGACCCAATCTTCACTGCGAGGTTTTGGAAATCATTTCAGAGTACGATGGGCACTCGGTTAAAGATGAGTACATCGCATCACCCTCAAACTAATGGTCAATCGGAAAGAACTATTCAGACCCTTGACGATATGCTTCGAGCATGTGTGTTAGAGGACGGAGGTGCTTGGAGCAATCACTTGCACTTAATTGAGTTCGCCTACAATAATAGTTACCATGCCAGCATCGGTATGGCACCTTATGAAGCTCTGTGTAACGCTCCTAATCGATTCGCATGCAATAATTAATTTAAATCATTCAACATACCAATCATCAAGAACATTACTTAACACAAAGTAACTAATAGCATGCATTTAATTAACTTAAGCCAACAGAAGCATCAAATTACTATACTAAATAAGTTATAGCAATTAAACTCAAGCATGCAAGTTATAAATCATATTACAACTCCAACTAGGTACTTCCACAATGAAGACCCATCATACAATCCAAGATAATCCAACAAGTAATTAAAGATAAGATAATAAAAGTAGCAAGGTCATATCTAGAATCTCAAACAAACGAAGAACCGAACACTAGCCTAAACAAGGTTACAAGTATCAGAGCCTATCCTAGACTTATAAACTTCTAGGATCCTCCTATCCTTCACCTTACCAAGCTATGCTAGTCCTCACGAGCTAAACTCCAAAGCAACGGGATCACTCCTCAAGTGGAGAATCTGGACCCAAACCATTACACATACACAAAATAGAGAGTTAGCTACGATTCAAGTCTATAATAATACGCATAGTATATACTTATATTATATAAACAAATATAATAACTAAATTCAAGCATATGCCACATTGTATTAGCAATCTTCAACAACATAGTAATATCATACTCATTAACAAGAATTAGATCATCTAATCAAATCCACACAATCCAAATATTCATAGAATCACATTGGGATGCATTCACAATTACCAATTATCAATTATATCACATAATTCCCTAATGCAAACTAGTGCAATCACACAACATATGTCACCCTAGACATATCTAATACATGTGGTACCATCGTCTTTATTAGAGTATCTCACCTCTAATATCCGTCTTTATCAAATATTATCATTTGATATCCTCTTTATTAGAATCCACATGATTCTAATATCCGACTCAAGGAATGAATGCATGAATGTACAAATACCAAATAGTGATGATAATACTAAACTCTACTCATGAATAATAGGCCACTCATTCCTATTATTCCCTCTTTAAGTTATTATTAACTTATCTCAACACATCATCATATCATCATTAAGGTATACATCCAAGCATTACATAATAACACATGTTATCTTAGCTAATCATAGCTCAATCTCAATCAACAATGTTCATATAAACATGTTATCATCATACCAACTCAAGGCTCAATCAATCCCTACATATAACATATTATAAGACTAAATCTAGACATGTTATACACTCATAATCAACATACAACATGAAGAAAATTCTTAAAAATAGGTCATGGTCGCTGAGCGACTACCAGCGAAGGAACCAGCGAGAAGAGGCAGACTGGTCATCGCTTGAAGCGAGACCTGGCGACGGCTGGTCGCTGCCCCTCGCTACTGCTTGCTAAGCGAGCATTCATAATTTCTGGGTTTATGAAGAACATGAATCCTCGCTCCAGCGACCAACTGGTGGCTGAGCGAGCAAACCCAGAATTTTATGCTCTACTCTCGGGTTCACATAAAAATCACAAAAAAATCACGAATTTCATGTTATAAACTCTTAAAGCTATCACATTTAAGCATACATATCATATATAGACCTAGAAGTACAAGTTCTAACATCATCAAACATCATTTCAAGTAGAAAGTAGAGATTTTTCCTTATTTTGCTCAAAACCCATTGTCAAACATCAACAACAACAATTCTCATATGACACACGAAATTGATGATAGAAATAGAAGATATAATCATGTAATAACATATTAACATCATTCAATAACACAGAAAATCATTAAATCACATTCCCTTGATTCCCTTCCCCACCAAAAGAGATGAGAGGGTTTGGGTGTGGAGAATAGTCATCTCCCCCCTCTTTGATCATCTCACATGAATGGTAACTACTCTCTAACCTTAGAATTGATGAAATTCTGATTCTTCTGTTAGACTACTTGGCTATCACTTAGAAGGGGGGTTGAATAAGTGATCCTTGAAACAATGTAAGTTTTTAAAAAATTGTTTCGTTTCAATCGTGCGCGCGGAAGTACCATCGGATCGGTAGTCTATGCACCGATTGATTAAAGGAAATGTAGTATAGCCTTGGATCGATTTATGAAAAGGTTTTGGGAATGATCGAGTTCAAAATTAATTGAATATAAACGTTTGAATTAAATCAGCCCCAAGCAAGTTACAAATATCAAATTTAATCCAATCACAATCAAGCAATAGCAATTGAATTTTTGGTGTACCAATACGAACACGAAAAATTCAATTGATTCAAAATTAACGAAATTATGAAAAGTAAAAGATTGAGAGAGAGACACAAACGGTTTGATTAGGGAGTTCCCCGGCTTTCGTGTCGTCCTCGCGGTCGGCCGGGTACGTCCCCCCCCCAAATAACCAAACGGGTTATTTGAGAGTATATTGATCAAAAAAGATGAACACAAGTGCACAATTTACAATTGAATCTTATAACCCTATAACGAATCAAAAGTAAACTATGCGAATAAACCTCAACACACAACGAAGCTTCGCCCTCTGATTCCAAAGCACATATCATATTAAGGTGAAAGTTGTATGTATATGAGCACATGTACAAATGCTAAGTAAAAAATATAAAGGTAAAGGTAGAGAATAAAATCTTCCCTTGAGTGTTAGGTGGAGGAAGTGATCAATTTCCGCACCATTGTAAGTGTCGAGTTGAAGCTTTTCTCATCGCTTTCCTTGTTCGTAAGTCTTGAACTCCATTGTTGTCGGTGTCTTTTGTCAATGGTTTCAAGACAATTTCCTACAAACTTAGACATTTGAAATAGGTCCCCAACTCATGTTGGGTCCTAGTTGATTAGTAGCACCATTATTGCCTAACTTAGGAAACCATTGCAATTTTCCTTTCGGTACCAAAACTTTTCGAGCATGGCACTTTGCAATAGTATGACCTTTGTCACAACAATAATGACAAACAATATGAGGATTACTTTTCTTTGGATCCTTTTCAACAAATTTATACTTTTTATTTCTAGGTTTTAATGATTTGTTGAACTTAGATGGATTAATTGCAAAAGTAATCTCCGGCTTGGATGGTTCTTTTAGCTTATCTTGTAACTTTCGCAAGTCTCTATATAAGTAAAAACATCCATCACATCCGGTCTTATCGTTACCAAAACTATCAAAAGTTACAAGAGGTTTTTGAATCATAGACTCTTTGAGGGCTTTCAAGTCAAGCTCCGTTTCCGAAACTTTTGCCTCAAGGTATTTATTAACTTCCATTAAACCTTTTAGTCATTGAAAAGCCTCTTTAGTTTCTTTGTGTAACTTTTCAAAAGCGACTTGTAACTCATGATATTCTAAAAGTGTATATGAGCTAGAGGGATTTTGATTTACCTTTTTAGGAGCAAGTTTCTTGCGATCATGGGATGTTAAGCACACATTAGCCATTGCATCTTCACCACTTGAGCTAGAACTTGATCATGAAGAGGAAGATGAGCTTCCGCTCTCCCATGCAACATAAGCTTTCTTTCCTTTGTCCTTGCTTCCCTTTTTGAATGAGGGTGACTCCTTCTCTTTTCTCTTGAGATTAGGACAATCCGGCTTGTAGTGACCAACTTGGCCGCACTCATAGCATATCCCTTTCTTGGAGTACCTAGCATCTTCATTCTTCCGGCGGTAACCACTATCTTTCCGAAACTTCTTAAGATTGTCATCGGAATGTCTTATCCCATTCTTTCTCACATATCTATTATAGCGTCGAACGAAGAGCCCCATTTCCTCATCATTGGAATCGTCTTCGCTTGAGCTACTTTCAACTTGATCAACCTTTTTGGACTTGGATTTGGAGGCTTCTAGAGCAATGGACCTCTTATCCTTTTCTTTTTCCTTTCGTTGTGTTTTTCCTTTTTCTAACCTTTTTCATGCTTTTCCAACAAATTAAGCACTTGTTCATGTTCCGTTAGCTTACCAAATAAGGTTGTGAGACTCAAAGTTGTAAGATCATTCGCTTCTTTGATTGCGGTGACCTTTGGTTGCCATGACCTATTAAGACATCTCAAAATCTTATTAGTAGCATCTTGATTAGTGATTGGTTTACCTAGACCATGTAACTTGTTGGTGATTTTTACAAATCTTTGTTGCATATCCGCAATGGTTTCACCATCTTGCATATGAAACAATTCGAACTCTTGAGTTAAGGTGTTTATTTTCGAAATTTTGACCTCATTAGTTCCCTCAAAATGAGTAACTAATGTATCCCACATTTCTTTAGCCGTAGAACAATGCGACACATGATAAAATTGTTCAATCCCAAGGGATGAAATAAGTATGTTTTGTGCCTTTGCATCGTAATTGACCTTTTTCTTTTCATCATCCGTCCATTGTGCCATAGGCTTATTTGTGACAACGCCATTGGGGTCAGTGATTGTTGGAACAAACGGACCGTCCTCAATAGCATTCCACACTTCACCATCAAAAGAATTGATGTGAATGCGCATACTACTTTTCCAATAATCAAAATGATCTCCATTGAATATAGGAGCCCTATTATACGCCCCTTTCGGTGCAAAAGCCATGTTTTCTAATAATTGACACAATCCTCCGAATTTTGTAAACAAAATTGAATCGGGCTCGTGATACCACTTGTTAGACTACTTGGCTATCACTTAGAAGGGGGGGTTGAATAAGTGATCCTTGAAACAATGTAAGTTTTTAAAAAATTGTTTCGTTTCAATCGTGCGCGCGGAAGTACCACCGGATCGGTAGTCTATGCACCGATTGATTAAAGGAAATGTAGTATAGCCTTGGAACGATTTATGAAAAGGTTTTGGGAATGATCGAGTTCAAAATTAATTGAATATAAACATTTGAATTAAATCAGCCCCAAGCAAGTTACAAATATCAAATTTAATCCAATCACAATCAAGCAATAGCAATTGAATTTTTGGTGTACCAATACGAACACGAAAAATTCAATTAATTCAAAATTAACGAAATTATGAAAAGTAAAAGATTGAGAGAGAGAGAGAGACACAAACGGTTTGATTAGGGAGTTCCCCGGCTTTCGTGTCGTCCTCGCGGTCGGCCGGGTACGTCTCCCCCCAAATAACCAAACGGGTTATTTGAGAGTATATTGATCAAAAAAGATGAACACAAGTGCACAATTTACAATTGAATCTTATAACCCTATAACGAATCAAAAGTACACTATGCGAATAAACCGCAACACACAACGAAGCTTCGCCCTCTGATTCCAACGATCCGACCCGTGCCAATCCGCACTCGATCGTCCAGCTGAGTTCTTCGCTTCTTGTTGTTGAACCTTCAAGATTCGCACAATCTTGAACCCTTGAGAGAAACCAAAACCTTCGTCACAATTCAACCCGACTACGATTCTGATTCACCGCGAACCGTATCGAACGTTATCAAACAAATATGCAGTCTCTATTGAATTGATCCCATACTCAAACTTCAATTTGATTGCAAACTTGATGAAGATGATGAACTTGTGATGAATGAAACCTTTGATCCAAATTTTCACTCAATTTGAATCCCAAAGCGTTTTCTGAACTTTCTCACTGGTTTCCTCTGTTTTACAATGACACACCACATTGCTATTTAAAGAGAGAATAGAATTGAGCAAATTTGGGCAAAAATTCACAGACATGTATCGATACAACCCTTTGAACAGCGTTCAAAATGAAAGTTTTGACCTATGTATCGATACAAACACGGGTGTGTATCGATACATATATCAGTTTCTTGAAATCTTTGACTGATATGTATCAAATAATGCAAGCATGATTCGATACATCATGCACTATCTGGTTTTCTGAGAGATACAAGTGTGTATCGATACATGCAAGCATGATTCGATACACAAGTGACTCTCTGCCTTTGAGATACCACTTTTGTATCGATACAAGTGATATATGTATCGATACAAAATGCACAAAATCAGTCTGAAGTAATTTCAGGACATTTGTATCGATACACATGTTTATGTATCGATACATAATACCTAAAAACAATTTTTCAAAGTTTTAAAAATAGTTTTTCGCTGTCAAGTCATTTGTAATGTTGCCAAAATATGTTCTACTCTATTTTCATGTGTTTTGACAATTATTAAAACATGAGGATGAACTGGTGCACTTACATCTTCTCCTTCTCTTGAGCTTTCTCTAATCTTCCCCTCTACTTCCTTTTCTTCAACTTTCTCTTTCTACCTCTTTTCTATTTTCTTAAGTTATGAACACTCTCTCACTATTCTCATAACTCTAACCTAATCCTAGCTTAATTAAATACCATAATGTCCCTCCTATTAACTTAGGCCCAATAACACTCAAGCCCAACTCTTATCATTATAACTCTAATAAAACTTATCCTACTTAAAGCACTACTCTTTCCTAAAATAGCCATAATTCTTAATTAATTACTAACTCACTATAAAATACTATAAAAAGACTAATTAACTCTAATTAAAAATAAAATAAATAAATACGGGTGTTACAACTCTACCCCCCTTAAAGAATTTTTGTCCTCGAAAATTTACCTGAAAATAACTCTGGATAAGAACTCCTCATCTTGCTTTCTAGCTCCCAAGTAGCATTCTCTCCCGCGGGTCCTCCCCAAATGACCTTAACGGACGCTATCTCCTTGTTTCTCAACTTTTTCACTTCTCTACCTTCAATCCTCTAAGGTTTAGTTTCAATGGTCAAATTATCATTTACTTGCACCTCATCCGATACAATGACATGTGATGGATCCGAGACATATTTTCTCAATTGCGACACATGAAACACATCATGAAGATTAGACAACGATGGTGACAAAGCAATCTTGTATGCCACATTTCCTACTCTCTTCAAGATTTGATAAGGCCTAATAAACATCGATGTCAACTTCTTAGATTTTAAAGCACGACCAACACCGGTGGTTGAATTAACCCTCAAAAATACATGATCTCCCCATTGGAATTCTACATTTTTCCTCTTCTTGTCATGATAACTCTTTTGTCTGCTTTGAGTCGCTTTCATTTTCTCTCGAATCATCTTAACCTTTTCCGTAGTTTGTTGAACTAATTTCGGTCCTAACACAACACTTTCTCCATCTTCATACCAACATAAAGGAGTACGACATCTCCTACCATACAAGGCTTCAAAAGGTGCCATTCCGATACTAGCATGATAACTATTATTGTAGGTGAACTCTATCAAAGGTAGATACTTATCCCAACTCCCTCCATCTTCCAAAACACAAGCTCTCAATAAATCTTCAAGTGATTGAATAGTTCTTTCCGATTGTCCATCCGTTTGAGGATGATAAGCCGAACTCATCCTTAGCTTAGTCCCCAAAGCCTCTTGCAAACTTTCCCAAAACCTCGAAGTGAATCTTGGATCTCGATCCGACACAATACTAGATGGAATACCATGCAACCTCACAATTTGCTCAACATAAATATCCGCCAACCTTGGTATTAAAGTTCCGGTCTTAAAAGCAATAAAATGTGCCGACTTAGTCAACCTATCAACAATCACCCAAATCGAATCATTCCCTTTTGTAGTCCTCGGCAAACCACTTACAAAATCCATAGCAATACTATCCCACTTCCAATCCGGAATAAACATGGGTTGTAATAATCCGGATGGTCTTTGATGTTCAACCTTGGACTTTTGACAAGTCAAACAAGCATAAACAAACTCGGCAACTTCCTTTTTCATACTTGGCCACCAAAATAACTTCTTAAGATCTTGGTACATCTTAGTAGCTCCAGGATGAATACTCAAACCACTTCTATGTCCTTCCTCTAGAATCTTTCTCTTCAACTCGGGTATGTTAGGAACACAAACTCTTTCTCGAAATCTTATAACTCCATTCTCATCAACTTTGAAATTGGTCTCTTTTCCTTGATCAATCAATGCTAGACGATTCACCAAATCCAAATCTCCCCTTTGACCATTCTTTACTTCATCAAGAAAATCATTAGTCAACTTCAACATTCCCAATTTCACACTTCTTGGAGTCGTTTCACAAACCAAACTCAAATCTCTAAACCCTTCAATTAAATCCAACTCCCTCGTCATAAGGGAAGACATATGCAAGGACTTTCTACTCAAAGCATCGGCTACAACATTAGCCTTTCCAGGATGGTAACTCAACTCAAAATCATAGTCTTTCAAAAATTCCAACCAACGTCTTTGCCTCATATTCAATTCCTTTTGATCAAACAAATACCTCAAACTCTTATGATCACTAAAGACTTCAAATCTAGAACCAAATAGATAATGTCTCCATATCTTCAAAGTAAATACAACGGCCGCCAACTCAAGATCATGTCTCCATATCTTCAAAGTAAATGCAAGGACTATCCCAAACAAAAGGTTGATCTTTCATAGTCAATCGGGTCAACGGTAAAGCCAACTTTGAAAAACTTTCAATAAAACTCCGATAGTAACCGGCCAATCCGAGAAAACTTCTAATCTCAAACACTGATTCTGGAGTTCCCCACTTCATTACCGCATTAACTTTAGAAGGATCCACCGCAATACCTCCACTAGATATCACGTGACCTAGAAAACTTACTTCCTTCAACCAAAACTCGCACTTAGACAACTTCGCATAAAGCTTCTTCTCTTGTAAGGTTCTCAACACTATCCTTAGATGTTCCGCATGTTCCTCTTCGGTCTTAGAGTACACTAGAATATCATCAATGAAAACCACTACGAACTTATCTAAATACGAATGGAAAATCCGATTCATGTACTCCATAAACACTCCCGGTGCATTAGTTACTCCAAAAGGCATGACCGAATACTCGTAGTGACCATATCTTGTCCTAAAAGTAGTCTTCGGAATATCCTCCGCCTTAACTCGAATTTGATGATATCCGGACCTCAAATCAATCTTGCTAAACACACAAGCACCCACCAACTGATCCATTAAATCATCAATCCTTGGCAACGGATACTTGTTCTTGATCGTCACTTGATTCAAACGACGATAATCAATACACAATCTCATGCTTCTGTCCTTCTTCTTCACCAAAAGCACAGGTGCTCCCCGCGGTGATACACTCGGACGAATAAACTTCTTCTCTAGTAACTCTTCTAGTTGCTTCTTTAGTTCACTTAACTCAGTTGCTGACATCCTATACGGTGCCATAGATATTGGACTTGTACCAGGTACCAAATCAATAGTAAACTCCACTTCTCTTTCTGGAGGCATATCTGACACATCCTCCGGAAACACATTGAGAAATTCTTGCACAATTGGTAGTTCCTTAATTCCAACTTCATTCTCAATCTTCAAGGATGCAAACATAACAAACAATTCACCATGTTCCAATAAAGATTCTTTTACTTCTTTCCCACTCATCAACTTAGACTCTTCCTCCAACTTCAGAAATGTAATCACTTTCTCACAACAGTTAATGCGGACTCTATTAAAGATTAACCAGTTCATACCAAAAATCACATCTATACCGTAAGTGGAATACACACTAAATCCATATCAAAAGATTTACCAAACACGGTCACAGGGCATTTACGACAAATAAGTTGAGTAGTTACAGAACCACTAGCAGGAGTTTCTATTTCCATACAACCAAGCATTTCAGACACAGGAATATTAAGACGCTTCATGCATTCAAAAGATATAAAAGAATGTGTTGCTCCGGTATCAACAATCGCAATTAAAGGAGTGTCATAGATGAAACACGTACCTCTAATGAGATTCTCCACTTGTTCCGCTCCATCTCCACTTAAAGCAAACACCTTTACGGTCGCTTTCTTTGGCTTCTTACATTCCGGACTCTTGTGACCTTCTTCACCACAATTGTAACAAGAAATCTTCTTCTTACATGCATCGGCTTTGTGTCCAAACTCTCCACACTTGAAACACTTCTCTCCCTTTGGGCATTCATGAGAATGATGACCCAAAACACCACACTTGTAGCACTTGTCATTAGCACTTTTTCCTTTTCCTCCACTACCTCCAAACTTGCCCTTATTCTTCTTGTCATAAGGCTTACCACGATCTTGGCTCTTCCCTTTCCTATCATGCACTTCCTTGTAGTAGCTTGCCTTAGCTTTCCCATCCAAGTCACAAATGTTGCTTTTGTTCACCAAGTTAGCAAAGTTCCTTATCTCCAAATTGGCAACCAATTGCTTAAGATCGGGACGCAAACCACTTTCGAACTTCACACACTTATCCCTTTCCGCCTCTACGGTGTTGTAATGTGGGCAAAAACGGCATAAGTCTTCAAACTTGGTTGCATACTCCGCAACCGATAGATTTCCTTGCTTGAGCTCCATGAATTCCACTACCTTTCGGTTTCTCCTGTCCGTTGGAAAGTACTTAGTCAAGAACTCCCTCTTAAAGATATCCCAAGTAATGATAGCTCCTACTTGGCCCAACCTTTGACATGTATTCCTCCACCAATAGCTCGCATCCTCATGCAACATATAGCTTCCCAAAGTTACTTTTTGAGCTTCCGAACACCTCATTGCTCCGAAAATTCTTTCCATAGCTTTTAACCATTTTTGAGCTCCCTCGGGATCATGACCTCCCTTGAATTCCTTTGGATTGTTCCTAAGAAATCTTTCCAACCTCATTTCATCCTCATTCCCCATACGATTCTCTTGTGCAACCCTTTCGGCCATCCTAGCTGCCGCTTCTTGTGTTAAAGCATTAGCCATAAAGGTTATCGCATCCGTCATAGCTCTTTGCGCCATCACCTAAACAACCAACCAAAAGAAATCCAACCTTACGTTAGACTAAGGGTACTAAAAGTGTTCACTATACTCAAGCACCTATGGGTATACTAACCTACTTGATCCGATATGGACCGACCTTGCTCTGATACCAAAATGTAACGCTCCTAATCGATTCGCATGCAATAATTAATTTAAATCATTCAACATACCAATCATCAAGAACATTACTTAACACAAAGTAACTAATAGCATGCATTTAATTAACTTAAGCCAACAGAAGCATAAAATTACTATACTAAATAAGTTATAGCAATTAAACTCAAGCATGCAAGTTATAAATCATATTACAACTCCAACTAGGTACTTCCACAATGAAGACCCATCATACAATCCAAGATAATCCAACAAGTAATTAAAGATAAGATAATAAAAGTAGCAAGGTCATATCTAGAATCTCAAACAAACGAAGAACCGAACACTAGCCTAAACAAGGTTACAAGTATCAGAGCCTATCCTAGACTTCTAAACTTCTAGGATCCTCATATCCCTCACCTTACCAAGCTATGCTAGTCCTCACGAGCTAAACTCCAAAGCAACGGGATCACTCCTCAAGTGGAGAATCTGGACCCAAACCATTACACATACACAAAATAGAGAGTTGGCTACAATTCAAGTCTATAATAATACGCATAGTATATACTTATATTATATAAAAAAATATAATAACTAAATTCAAGCATATGCCACATTGTATTAGCAATCTTCAACAACATAGTAATATCATACTCATTAACAAGAATTAGATCATCTAATCAAATCCACACAATCCAAATATTCATAGAATCACATTGGGATGCATTCACAATTACCAATTATCAATTAGATCACATAATTCCCTAATGCAAACTAGTGCAATCACACAACATATGTCACCCTAGACATATCTAATGCATGTGGTACCATCGTCTTTATTAGAGTATCTCACCTCTAATATCTGTCTTTATCAAATATTATCATTTGATATCCTCTTTATTAGAATCCACATGATTCTAATATCCGACTCAAGGAATGAATGCACGAATGTACCCATACCAAATAGTGATGATAATACTAAACTCTACTCATGAATAATAGGCCACTCATTCCTATTATTCCCTCTTTAAGTTATTATTAACTTATCTCAAGACATCATCATATCATCATTAAGGTATACATCCAAGCATTACATAATAGCACATGTTATCTTAGCTAATCATAGCTCAATCTCAATCAACAATGTTCATATAAACATGTTATCATCATACCAACTCGAGGCTTAATCAATCCCTACATATAAAATATTATAAGACCAAATCTAGCCATGTTATACACTCATAATCATCATACAACATGAAGAAAATTCTTAAAAATAGGTCATGGTCACTGAGCGACTACCAGCGAAGGAACCAGCGAGAAGAGGCAGACTGGTCATCGCTTGAAGCGAGACCTGGCGAAGGCTGGTCGCTGCCCCTCGCTACTGCTCGCTAAGCGAGCATTCATAATTTCTGGGTTTATGAAGAACATGAATCCTTGCTCCAGCGACCAACTGGTGGCTGAGCGAGCAAACCCAGAATTTTATGCTCTGCTCTCGGGTTCACATAAAAATCACGAATTTCATGTTATAAACTCTTAAAGCTATCACATTTAAGCATGCATATCATATATAGACCTAGAAGTACAAGTTCTAACATCATCAAACATCATTTCAAGTAGAAAGTAGAGATTTTTCCTTATTTTGCTCAAAACCCATTTTCAAACATCAACAACAACAATTCTCATATGACACACGAAATTGATGTTTGAAATAGAAGATATAATCATGTTATAAGATATTAACATCATTCAATAACACAGAAAATCATTAAATCACATTCTCTTGATTCCCTTCCCCACCAAAAGAGATGAGAGGGTTTGGGTGTGGAGAATAGTCATCTCCCCCCTCTTTGATCATCTCACATGAATGGTAACTACTCTCTAACCTTAGAATTGATGAAATTCTGATTCTTCTCCTTCTCTTGAGCTTTCTCTAATGTTCCCCTCTACTTCCTTCTCTTCAACTTTCTCTTTCTACCTATTTTCTATTTTCTTAAGTTATGAGCACTCTCTCACTATTCTCATAACTCTAACCTAATCCTAGCTTAATTAAAGACCATAATGTCCCTCCTATTAACTTAGGCCCAATAACACTCAAGCCCAACTCTTATCATTCTAACTATAATAAAACTTATCCTACTCAAAGCACTACTCTTTCCCAAAATAGCCATAATTCTTAATTAATTACTAACTCACTATAAAATACTATAAAAAGTCTAATTAACTCTAATTAAAAATAAAATAAATAAATACGGGTGTTACAAGCTCTATAACGCCCCAACTAAAATATCTAGAATATTTAGTCAAGACATAAATAATTGAATCTGAGTACATTAAATTAAACAGGATAGTTTAACTGAATTACAAATATTCTTCACAATAAGTGATAAATACAGCGGAAGGAATGAGACTCTAAGATACACAGATAAACTAAAACAAGGAGAAGACTAAAGTCTTCTAATCCAATGATCCAAGCACAGCTCCAATCATCAGCTCCCACCTGGTCCTTGCCTCAATTCACCTGTTTACCTAAAAAAAATTGATTTGGAGTGGGGTGAGACTACTAAGCCTCAGTGAGTCCTACTACCCTCCTATAGGCGACTACGCCGGGGAACCTAGATAGTGTAATAATCTAAGTTCAACTGTTTTACATATTCATGCATAAATCATTAATAAAATAAAGTGTAACACAAAATTATTATCTTGTCAAGTTACACTTCAAAGGTCACCCGAGGCAAGCCTGTCTCAGGTGCCTGACTCTGCGTAATACCGAATATTGAGGTTCGGATTCCGCCGTTGGCTCGCATAATAAAATGATCAAAATTCAGAGGAATTCTTTAATCACGGCATATAATTGCCATTTAATTTCTCTTAAAATAAGTTAAGCAGTTCTAACCAATATATCCCGCCCAGGGTATCATAAACATGTTACTGAATTATATATAAAATAAACTTATTATTCTCTGACTATATAATCTGTTAAACACTATTAAACAGGTTTAAGAAACCAAGTTGCATTCGGGTATAAAACGAGTGATATAACAAGCTTCAAAAATTCTGCAGGTTCTATTCCTGATATACTCGCTACGGCGGCTATTCCTCGCTACGGCGAGTTATATGTCAGCAGACCTGTAACACTCTCCCTGGCGAGTCAAAGACTCGCCTGGCGAGTTATACAAGACGTTAACACTCGCTGTGGCGTGTAGTAACTCGCTGCGGCGAGTTTAGCAGGTCAGACCCCTGTTTCTGCAAAAATGTCATTTTCTCCAAAATTCCCCTACAACCTCTATGCAACTCGTTTTAAACATGTCTTATAGTATGTAATAAATTATATAGGAGCAAGAATTGGGAGTTGTTCTTGCTCTTTCACATTATTGATTCCTGAAATCCTATATTAGCATGCAATTACATATTTGGGGAGACTAGGCTTTCTAAACAATTTCTAAGGTTAAGAACTTAAAGAACCCACCTCGATTTAGCCGGTAAAACGGTTGTGATTCATTAATCCTAATTTCAAGCTTCTAGTTTCAGCTTCGTTCATCTATCCTTTTCCGATAGCGTGCCTCTAATTCCAACTCCGATCCTAAATCCTCTTGCTGCAAGGTATCAATGACAGTCCCAGAGTTCGGCGAAATGTGAAATCCTCGATTAGAATGAGCGAATTCCATTACCCATTTTTCTGCACAATATAGCAACAACACCTTAACTTTCACAATTTAATTAAAATACCAAACGACATTTGTTTTGAGTAAACGACCCCTCGTTAGAAAGCTTAGGATGTCAAGATTACAGATACAAACTTATTTTTGAGGGTTGCCTATCCAATTGGTACAGTTTTGCAAAAGAGTGGGTAATGGTACAGAAACATGACTGAAACGTTCCTCAAACTCGCAGATAGCTTTTCTCCTACTATACTTGATGAAATTTGGCAATTCCTGTGACTAAACTGAAGGGAATTGATTCTAGATTTTAGATATCCAAGAACCAATCAAAACTAAATTACAAGGTGGGAGATAAGACACAAACACTGAGGACAGGTCCAGGAACAGGGCAGCAGTTTTCCATCAACTTGCAGACAGAATTTCTCTAGTTATACTTAATGAAATTTCATTACTCCAGTGCCTAAATCGTGTCAATTTCTGTCTTCTTTCCAGTGGTTCAGGTTTCATGTTAAAACGATTTGTGTAACAAAACTTATGACTAATTTACAGATAATAGGTCTATATGGGTTTGACAGAAATTTCTACTACTTTCATGTAAACTTGTTGAATCAAACTTGTATAATCTATTAATGATAAAACCAGTCGTTATTATCTTATAAAATCTCTTTTTCCATCATTTAGGATCCTAGGGTTTGGTACAAAAGAGAAAGAATACAGAGGAAAGGTTTGATTCATCTTACCTTAGTTTTTCCAACACTCAAAAGCTCGAATCTATGGAGAATCTTGTACATGCAAGACAATTTCAGATTTGAGGTTAGAGGGGGAGCACGAATTTGAAATATAGAAAAGGAATTAGAGTATGAAACTTACTTATTCATGTTTCCAATGGATTGAAGAAGAAGATAAAGTCATTGCATGTTGATTTCCTTTTGAGGAAATGAAGTGATTTGAAGATTTAAGAATGGAACTAACATGGAGTTGTTGTTGTCCTACTAGTGAGAGAGTGGGAGGAAGTTTTGGCGTGAGAAAGAAAAGAAGGTAGGGGAATGGTTTGTTTCACTTTCTGACCATGTGCCTTTAATTCCATTCTTACTACCACATGTGGTCCCACTTGCTTCCCTTAGTCACATGCACATCCTTGTGTTTAAGTGTGGTCCTAGTGTACTCTTATTTATTACCGTCTCAACCCATCAGTTTACTTGTGTCATTCAATTATTTCTCCATACTTGTTCACATATTTTTCAATTAGTCTCTAATAATTATTTCTAATTAATATTCTTCTATTAATTAAAAATTGGGATGTTACAATCTACCCCCCTTAAAGAATTTCGTCCTCGAAATTCAAAGGTTCTACAATCCTTGATAGGGTAATTCGTCCATAACTACATCCAAGTTTAAACATTCACCTATTTTCCGGTTGGTTGTACTCAATCCCTTGGAATAAAACTTTCCTCTCTTAGGGTCACTGGCTAAAAGTCATACTCGCGTTCTCAATTGATCTCGTGCTGCGCACTCTGATTGATTGATACTACCATTCTCTTGACTGCGTCACTGCAGTCTTACGTCTATAGTTTCGGAACACATTCACTTATCATCTCATGTTATCCACCTTTACTCCTACGACGCTTGATCTTCTTCCATTATTACTGGTACTAGCTTTAATACTTCACTAACTCGGTAGTCGGTATCTGGCCTGGATAGGTACACCTCAAAACGTGTGACACTGGTTAGGTTTACGTGGTTAACTGAAACCTATAGGTCTGGTATTGATATGACAAATCCAAAATCTCTCTTTCTATGGTTACACTCACTTCCAATTGCTATAGTGCTTCCTAATACTATAGCGCCTGACACGTCGTCTGTACCATTGCACTACATGTGTTACTTAAATACTTCGACTCAAATGAAATAGAATACGAGTGGTTTAGTACTTGTTTGGAAGTTGGGCTGATAAGCTAACTTTGATGGGAACTTGGCTAAAACAACGGATGATAGCTTGGCTAGTCGAACGAGAGGTTTGGACTTCCACGAATCTGATGGAGTTACTAATGACATAGCTGAAAGACCGAGGACCTTGAATAAGGTTACTTAGGAGTGACATTTAACATTATTAGTATGACTAACTAGCTTTGACAAATTTTGAAAAGCTCGCATCCTAATTGAATTTATGCATTGCTCGAGGCTGACAAGCATCTAAGGCACGAGAAGAACTTATCCATCTGAGGCAAAATCAGACGAGTTAGAGAGTACACACGTTCATGGTGTTCCAAAACTTATGAACGTGAAGTTGGACATTGCTCAGTTCGACGAATTTGCTGAAAGAGAATTTCTTTAGATGAATAGGCAATTGAAGATTTGTCTCCTACTGGGTTTAGACTTAAGTTCCACAATCCTATTTCTCCTGTCAGTTCTCTCAGGTTAGGACAACTAGGTCTTCGCTCAAGTTTCTTGCTGGCAAGTCCTCACCGGAAAGTCTAACTGACTCTAATAGTCTCTTAGCTGAAAGATTTGAATATGCGAGATTATCGAGTGGCTAAATGAAGCTAAAGTTAAGCTAGGTTATTTGCGTCTGGGTAACTAATGTGTACTCCTAAAAGGTTAGTCTGGGTGGCTGATATCTTTAATAGTGACTTCTATTTGTTAGTCTAATCAAGTTGTGTCTTCTACTGTCTGACACTAATATTGGGTTCGACTGATATTTTGGTCCTATGTCGTCGGCATCTAGTATTAATATCCTAAGCAGTAATATAACTGGTTTGCATTAGGATAGTGTTAAAATATGGCAGGTTAAATCTAATCCTCAAACTGGGTGGCTGGTTGGTCTACACTCCTAGATAGATAGCCTAATGATAACTGAATAACAACTCTCAATGCACGGTTAACTGATCCTACTGATTATTTAGTTTAGATGGTTCAGATGTATGAATTTGTGTAGTGGATAATCAAACTATTATTGAACTGAATTGACGGTCTCTAAACTATCTAATAATAAAGCTCAACGGATCAATTTAGCGACTGGTGGTGCTATAGCTAATACTTAACTGCTATTTTAATCAGGACTTAATCTACGACGGTCTGGTGCAATTACCTGTATAAACCGGTAGGTTGTCCCTATTTACTGGCATCTATAGGTCGCATCGTAAGTGTTAGCGTAATAGGTTTGCGGTAGGAGAATGTTAACATCCAAGTGTTGTGATTCAACTATTTTTGGTAGCTAATTGGCATGTGTCGCTGGGTTACTAATTGTCGGGATATTTAACGACGGTCTTTAATAATCTATCCGGATAACGGGTATTGCTATGGGAGAATTTATATTTGGGGTGAGGCCAGATTATGTTTATGTGACGTGACACTAATACTGGCTTCTTAAACTTATTCAATGATGGTGTTCTACAAACTGGCTCAGGTAACTAATTGCGTTACAAGTGATTTTCTACTGTTAATCTAGTCGATGTTTGGGTCTCTAAAGGTTCGTTGGGTTTACAGTTAAAGACTGGTGTTAGGTTAAAATGGAAAATCCTAATTGTTATACTAATTAAAGCTTGACTCTTAGTGGTGTGATAGGAATACGGTTACGAATTGAAGGGTCGAAGTAACTTAGTTGAGTGCATTTTAAAGGTTAGCCTAATAAGGTGACTTGAAGAAATATTGGAATGTGCTTGTGTTCTAATTTGGTTCCTCTAGTCTAGGTAGTTTGATTGAATTCCTATTACAAAGGTATCTACCGGTTCACTACACTAAGTTACTAAGTTAGGAACAAATGAATGATGGTACTTATTGTGTGCTCTTGGGCACGGGTTACTGTTAAGAGGGGACTCTATTCATTGCGCTAGTTAAGGTTAAGTCTTCGATGGTTCAGTATAATTACTGGTTTCTATCTGGAAGGGTGTACTCATTCCACTGAGAACATCTAAAGTTGATAGGCTTGGAATAGTCTAACTAATTGTCATTGGTAAATGGTGAAACACGTTTGAGCTCTTACTAAATTTTCCCTAACAGGTGAACATCTCGACTGCGTTGGGCAACTAATTACTTAGGAAGGAATTTTGGTTTACGGTTCACTATTGTTAGGTGTTACTGGTTCACCAAGCTTGGATAAATTAGGTTCTCGGAGGGGTGAAGTTACTTCTAGGTTCAGGAAGTTTACCTGACACACAGTGTCAGTGGAATACGGTTATGCACTACACATTTTAGCATAAGGGTACGATTGCACCTTCACTGCGAACTTACTGCTTGAACTTCCATGGTCCACTTCAGCTCTCAACCATAATACCCTGCCTACCACACAATCCTGAGTTGATCAGGCTCAGCACGCGATGGTTTCAGCGTAAACAGTCTAGATACAAAGGGTCTGTTCTACTAAGAAAGGGTTGAAATGACTCATGGCAAGGTCCGATACTAGATCGACCTGCTCTGATACCAATTATAACGCCCCAACTAAAATATCTAGAATATTTAGTCAAGACATAAATAATTGAATCTGAGTACATTAAATTAAACAGGATAGTTTAACTGAATTACAAATATTCTTCACAATAAGTGATAAATACAGCGGAAGGAATGAGAGTCTAAGATACACAGATAAACTAAAACAAGGAGAAGACTAAAGTCTTCTAATCCAATGATCCAAGCACAGCTCCAATCATCAGCTCCCACCTGGTCCTTGCCTCAATTCACCTGTTTACCTAAAAAAAATTGATTTGGAGTGGGGTGAGACTACTAAGCCTCAGTGAGTCCTACTACCCTCCTATAGGCGACTACGCCGGGGAACCTAGATAGTGTAATAATCTAAGTTCAACTGTTTTACATATTCATGCATAAATCATTAATAAAATAAAGTGTAACACAAAATTATTATCTTGTCAAGTTACTCTTCAAAGGTCACCCGAGGCAAGCCTGTCTCAGGTGCCTGACTCTGCGTAATACCGAATATTGAGGTTCGGATTCCGCCGTTGGCTCGCATAATAAAATGATCAGAATTCAGAGGAATTCTTTAATCACGGCATATAATTGCCATTTAATTTCTCTTAAAATAAGTTAAGCAGTTCTAACCAATATATCCCGCCCAGGGTATCCTAAACATGTTACTGAATTATATATAAAATAAACTTATTATTCTCTGACTATATAATCTGTTAAACACTATTAAACAGGTTTAAGAAACCAAGTTGCATTCGGGTATAAAACGAGTGATATAACAAGCTTCAAAAATTCTGCAGGTTCTATTCCTGATTTACTCGCTACGGCGAGTTATATGTCAGCAGACCTGTAACACTCGCCCTGGCGAGTTATACAAGACGTTAACACTCGCTGTGGCGTGTAGTAACTCGCTGCGGCGAGTTTAGCAGGTCAGACCCCTGTTTCTGCAAAAATATCATTTTCTCCAAAATTCCCCTACAACCTCTATGCAACTCGTTTTAAACATGTCTTATAGTATGTAATAAATTATATAGGAGCAAGAATTGGGAGTTGTTCTTGCTCTTTCACATTATTGATTCCTGAAATCCTATATTAGCATGCAATTACATATTTGGGGAGACTAGGCTTTCTAAACAATTTCTAAGGTTAAGAACTTAAAGAACCCACCTCGATTTAGCCGGTAAAACGGTTGTGATTCATTAATCCTAATTTCAAGCTTCTAGTTTCAGCTTCGTTCATCTATCCTTTTCCGATAGCGTGCCTCTAATTCCAACTCCGATCCTAAATCCTCTTGCTGCAAGGTATCAATGACAGTCCCAGAGTTCGGCGAAATGTGAAATCCTCGATTAGAATGAGCGAATTCCATTACCCATTTTTCTGCACAACATAGCAACAACACCTTAACTTTCACAATTTAATTAAAATACCAAACGACATTTGTTTTGAGTAAACGACCCCTCGTTGTAAAGCTTAGGATGTCAAGATTACAGATACTAACTTATTTTTGAGGGTTGCCTATCCAATTGGTACAGTTTTGCAAAAGAGTGGGTAATGGTACAGAAACATGACTGAAACGTTCCTCAAACTTGCAGATAGCTTTTCTCCAACTATACTTGATGAAATTTGGCAATTCCTGTGACTAAACTGAAGGGAATTGATTCTAGATTTTAGATATCCAAGAACCAATCAAAACTAAATTACAAGGTGGGAGATAAGACACAAACACTGAGGACAGGTCCAGGAACAGGGCAGCAGTTTTCCATCAATTTGCAGACAGAATTTCTCTAGTTATACTTAATGAAATTTCATTACTCCAGTGCCTAAATCGTGTCAATTTCTATCTTCTTTCCAGTGGTTCAGGTTTCATGTTAAAACGATTTGTGTAACAAAACTTATGACTAATTTACTGATAATAGGTCTATACGGGTTTGACGGAAATTTCCACTACTTTCATGTAAACTTGTTGAATCAAACTTGTATAATCTATTAATGATAAAACCAGTCATTATTATCTTATAAAATCTCTTTTTCCATCATTTAGGATCCTAGGGTTTGGTACAAAAGAGAAAGAATACAGAGGAAAGGTTTGATTCATCTTACCTTAGTTTTTCCAACACTCAAAAGCTCGAATCTATGGAGAATCTTGTACATGCAAGACAATTTCAGATTTGAGGTTAGAGGGGGAGCACGAATTTGAAATATAGAAAAGGAATTAGTGTATGAAACTTACTTATTCATGTTTCCAATGGATTGAAGAAGAAGATAAAGTCATTGCATGTTGATTTCCTTTTGAGGAAATGAAGTGATTTGAAGATTTAAGAATGGAACTAACATGGAGTTGTTGTTGTCCTACTAGTGAGAGAGTGGGAGGAAGTTTTGGCGTGAGAAGGAAAAGAAGGTAGGGGAATGGTTTGTTTCACTTTCTGACCATGTGCCTTTAATTCCATTCTTACTACCACATGTGGTCCCACTTGCTTCCCTTAGTCACATGCACATCCTTGTGTTTAAGTGTGGTCCTAGTGTACTCTTATTTATTACCGTCTCAACCCATCAGTTTACTTGTGTCATTCAATTATTTCTCCATACTTGTTCACATATTTTTCAATTAGTCTCTAATAATTATTTCTAATTAATATTCTTCTATTAATTAAAAATTGGGATGTTACAATCTACCCCCCTTAAAGAATTTCGTCCTCGAAATTCAAAGGTTCTACAATCCTTGATAGGGTAATTCGTCCATAACTACATCCAAGTTTAAACATTCACCTATTTTCCGGTTGGTTATACTCAATCCCTTGGAATAAAACTTTCCTCTCTTAGGGTCACTGGCTAAAAGTCATACTCGCGTTCTCAATTGATCTCGTGCTGCGCACTCTGATTGATTGATACTACCATTCTCTTGACTGCGTCACTGCAGTCTTACGTCTATAGTTTCGGAACACATTCACTTATCATCTCATGTTATCCGCCTTTACTTCTACGACGCTTGATCTTCTTCCATTATTACTGGTACTAGCTTTAATACTTCACTAACTCGGTAGTCGGTATCTGGCCTGGATAGGTACACCTCAAAACGTGTGACACTGGTTAGGTTTACGTGGTTAACTGAAACCTATAGGTCTGGTATTGATATGACAAATCCAAAATCTCTCTTTCTATGGTTACACTCACTTCCAATTGCTATAGTGCTTCCTAATACTATAGCGCCTGACACGTCGTCTGTACCATTGCACTACATGTGTTACTTAAATACTTCGACTCAAATGAAATAGAATACGAGTGGTTTAGTACTTGTTTGGAAGTTGGGCTGATAAGCTAACTTTGATGGGAACTTGGCTAAAACAACAGATGATAGCTTGGCTAGTCGAACGAGAGGTTTGGACTTCCACGAATCTGATGGAGTTACTAATGACATAGCTAAAAGACCGAGGACCTTGAATAAGGTTACATAGGAGTGACATTTAACATTATTAGTATGACTAACTAGCTTCGACAAATTTTGAAAAGCTCGCATCCTAATTGAATTTATGCATTGCACGAGGCTGACAAGCATCTAAGGCACGAGAAGAACTTATCCATCTGAGGCAAAATCAGACAAGTTAGAGAGTACACACGTTCATGGTGTTCCAAAACTTATGAACGTGAAGTTGGACATTGCTCGGTTCGACGAATTTGCTGAAAGAGAATTTCTTTAGATGAATAGGCAATTGAAGATTTGTCTCCTACTGGGTTTAGACTTAAGTTCCACAATCCTATTTCTCCTGTCAGTTCTCTCAGGTTAGGACAACTAGGTCTTCGCTCAAGTTTCTTGCTGGCAAGTCCTCACCGGAAAGTCTAACTGATTCTAATAGTCTCTTAGCTGAAAGATTTGAATATGCGAGATTATCGAGTGGCTAAATGAAGCTAAAGTTAAGCTAGGTTATTTGCGTCTGGGTAACTAATGTGTACTCCTAAAAGTTTAGTCTGGGTGGCTGATATCTTTAATAGTGACTTCTATTTGTTAGTCTAATCAAGTTGTGTCTTCTACTATCTGACACTAATATTGGGTTCGACTGATATTTTGGTCCTATGTCGTCGACATCTAGTATTAATATCCTAAGCAGTAATATAACTGGTTTGCATTAGGATAGTGTTAAAATATGGCAGGTTAAATCTAATCCTCAAACTGGGTGGCTGGTTGGTCTACACTCCTGGATAGATAGCCTAATGATAACTGAATAACAACTCTCAATGCACGGTTAACTGATCCTACTGATTATTTAGTTTAGATGGTTCAGATGTATGAATTTGTGTAGTGGATAATCAAACTATTATTGAACTGAATTGACGGTCTCTAAACTATCTAATAATAAAGCTCAACGGATCAATTTAGCGACTGGTGGTGCTATAGGTAATACTTAACTGCTATTTTAATCAGGACTTAATCTACGACGGTCTGGTGCAATTACCGGTATAAACCGGTAGGTTGTCCCTATTTACTGGCATCTATAGGTCGCATCGTAAGTGTTAGCGTAATAGGTTTGCGGTAGGAGAATGTTAACATCCAAGTGTTCTGATTCAACTATTTTTGGTAGCTAATTGGCCTGTGTCGCTGGGTTACTAATTGTCGGGATATTTAACGACGGTCTTTAATAATCTATCCGGATAACGGGTATTGCTATGGGAGAATTTATATTTGGGGTGAGGCCAGATTATGTTTATGTGACGTGACACTAATACTGGCTTCTTAAACTTATTCAATGATGGTGTTCTACAAACTGGCTCAGGTGACTAATTGCGTTACAAGTGATTTTCTACTATTAATCTAGTCGATGTTTGGGTCTCTAAAGGTTCGTTGGGTTTACAGTTAAAGACTGGTGTTAGGTTAAAATGGAAAATCCTAATTGTTATACTAATTAAAGCTTGACTCTTAGTGGTGTGATAGGAATACAGTTACGAATTGAAGGGTCAAAGTAACTTAGTTGAGTGCATTTTAAAGGTTAGCCTAATAAGGTGACTTGAAGAAATATTGGAATGTGCTTGTGTTCTAATTTGGTTCCTCTAGTCTAGGTAGTTTGATTGAATTCCTATTACAAAGGTATCTACCGGTTCACTACACTAAGTTACTAAGTTAGGAACAAATGAATGATGGTACTTATTGTGTGCTCTTGGGCACGGGTTACTGTTAAGAGGGGACTCTATTCATTGCGCTAGTTAAGGTTAAGTCTTCGATGGTTCAATATAATTATTGGTTTCTATCTGGAAGGGTGTACTCATTCCACTGAGAACATCTAAAGTTGATAGGCTTGGAATAGTCTAACTAATTGTCATTGGTAAATGGTGAAACACGTTTGAGCTCTTACTAAATTTTCCCTAACAGGTGAACATCTCGACTGCGTTGGGCAACTAATTACTTAGGAAGGAATTTTGGTTTACGGTTCACTATTGTTAGGTGTTACTGGTTCACCAAGCTTGGATAAATTAGGTTCTCGGAGGGGTGAAGTTACTTCTAGGTTCAGGAAGTTTACCTGACACACAGTGTCAGTGGAATACGGTTATGCACTACACATTTTAGCATAAGGGTACGATTGCACCTTCACTGCGAACTTACTGCTTGAACTTCCATGGTCCACTTCAACTCTCAACCATAATACCCTGCCTACCACACAATACTGAGTTGATCAGGCTCAGCACGCGATGGTTTCAGCGTAAACAGTCTAGATACAAAGGATCTGTTCTACTAAGAAGGGGTTGAAATGACTCATGGCAAGGTCCGATACTAGATCGACCTGCTCTGATACCAATTATAACGCCCCAACTAAAATATCTAGAATATTTAGTCAAGACATAAATAATTGAATCTGAGTACATTAAATTAAACAGGATAGTTTAACTGAATTACAAATATTCTTCACAATAAGTGATAAATACAGCGGAAGGAATGAGAGTCTAAGATACACAGATAAACTAAAACAAGGAGAAGACTAAAGTCTTCTAATCCAATGATCCAAGCACAGCTCCAATCATCATCTCCCACCTGGTCCTTGCCTCAATTCACCTGTTTACCTAAAAAAAATTGATTTGGAGTGGGGTGAGACTACTAAGCCTCAGTGAGTCCTACTACCCTCCTATAGGCGACTACGCCGGGGAACCTAGATAGTGTAATAATCTAAGTTCAACTGTTTTACATACTCATGCATAAATCATTAATAAAATAAAGTGTAACACAAAATTATTATCTTGTCAAGTTACTCTTCAAAGGTCACCCGAGGCAAGCCTGTCTCAGGTGCCTGACTCTGCGTAATACCGAATATTGAGGTTCGGATTCCGCCGTTGGCTCGCATAATAAAATGATCAGAATTCAGAGGAATTCTTTAATCACGGCATATAATTGCCATTTAATTTCTCTTAAAATAAGTTAAGCAGTTCTAACCAATATATCCCGCCCAGGGTATCCTAAACATGTTACTGAATTATATATAAAATAAACTTATTATTCTCTGACTATATAATCTGTTAAACACTATTAAACAGGTTTAAGAAACCAAGTTGCATTCGGGTATAAAACGAGTGATATAACAACCTTCAAAAATTCTGCAGGTTCTATTCCTGATATACTCGCTACGGCGGCTATTCCTCGCTACGGCGAGTTATATGTCAGCAGACCTGTAACACTCGCCCTGGCGAGTCAAAGTCTCGCCTGGCGAGTTATACAAGACGTTAACACTCGCTGTGGCGTGTAGTAACTCGCTGCGGCGAGTTTAGCAGGTCAGACCCCTGTTTCTGCAAAAATGTCATTTTCTCCAAAATTCCCCTACAACCTCTATGCAACTCGTTTTAAACATGTCTTATAGTATGTAATAAATTATATAGGAGCAAGAATTGGGAGTTGTTCTTGCTCTTTCACATTATTGATTCCTGAAATCCTATATTAGCATGCAATTACATATTTGGGGAGACTAGGCTTTCTAAACAATTTCTAAGGTTAAGAACTTAAAGAACCCACCTCGATTTAGCCGGTAAAACGGTTGTGATTCATTAATCCTAATTTCAAGCTTCTAGTTTCAGCTTCGTTCATCTATCCTTTTCCGATAGCGTGCCTCTAATTCCAACTCCGATCCTAAATCCTCTTGCTGCAAGGTATCAATGACAGTCCCAGAGTTCGGCGAAATGTGAAATCCTCGATTAGAATGAGCGAATTCCATTACCCATTTTTCTGCACAACATAGCAACAACACCTTAACTTTCACAATTTAATTAAAATACCAAACGACATTTGTTTTGAGTAAACGACCCCTCGTTGTAAAGCTTAGGATGTCAAGATTACAGATACAAACTTATTTTTGAGGGTTGCCTATCCAATTGGTACAGTTTTGCAAAAGAGTGGGTAATGGTACAGAAACATGACTGAAACGTTCCTCAAACTTGCAGATAGCTTTTCTCCTACTATACTTGATGAAATTTGGCAATTCCTGTGACTAAACTGAAGGGAATTGAGTCTAGATTTTAGATATCCAAGAACCAATCAAAACTAAATTACAAGGTGGGAGATAAGACACAAACACTGAGGACAGGTCCAGGAACAGGGCAGCAGTTTTCCATCAACTTGCAGACAGAATTTCTCTAGTTATACTTAATGAAATTTCATTACTCCAGTGCCTAAATCGTGTCAATTTCTGTCTTCTTTCCAGTGGTTCAGGTTTCATGTTAAAACGATTTGTGTAACAAAACTTATGACTAATTTACTGATAATAGGTCTATACGGGTTTGACAGAAATTTCTACTACTTTCATGTAAACTTGTTGAATCAAACTTGTATAATCTATTAATGATAAAACCAGTCGTTATTATCTTATAAAATCTCTTTTTCCATCATTTAGGATCCTAGGGTTTGGTACAAAAGAGAAAGAATACAGAGGAAAGGTTTGATTCATCTTACCTTAGTTTTTCCAACACTCAAAAGCTCGAATCTATGGAGAATCTTGTACATGCAAGACAATTTCAGATTTGAGGTTAGAGGGGGAGCACGAATTTGAAATATAGAAAAGGAATTAGAGTATGAGACTTACTTATTCATGTTTCCAATGGATTGAAGAAGAAGATAAAGTCATTGCATGTTGATTTCCTTTTGAGGAAATGAAGTGATTTGAAGATTTAAGAATGGAACTAACATGGAGTTGTTGTTGTCCTACTAGTGAGAGAGTGGGAGGAAGTTTTGGCGTGAGAAAGAAAAGAAGGTAGGGGAATGGTTTGTTTCACTTTCTGACCATGTGCCTTTAATTCCATTCTTACTACCACATGTGGTCCCACTTGCTTCCCTTAGTCACATGCACATCCTTGTGTTTAAGTGTGGTCCTAGTGTACTCTTATTTATTACCGTCTCAACCCATCAGTTTACTTGTGTCATTCAATTATTTCTCCATACTTGTTCACATATTTTTCAATTAGTCTCTAATAATTATTTCTAATTAATATTCTTCTATTAATTAAAAATTGGGATGTTACATGCTCTGTATGGCAGAAAGTGTAGAACTCCTTTGTGTCGGACGGAAGTCGGTGATCGTGGGTTCTTGGGACCAGATATCGTCCAAGAGACCACTTTAAAGATTAAGTCTATTCGGGATAAGCTGAAAGTTGGTCAGAGTCGGCAGAAGAGTTATGCCGACAGAAGAAGGAGATTATTGGAATTTCAGGAAGGTGATCATGTGTTCTTGAGAGTCACTCCTAAGCTAGGTTTGCGAGGTGTATTGAAAACCAAAAAGCTCTGTCCAAGATTCATTGGACCTTATCAGATTCTTCGACTCGTCGGTCCTGTAGCCTACCAATTAGCTCTACCACCATCTATGTCAGGGTTACACGACGTATTTCAGGTGTCTCAGCTTCGAAAGTACATTCCTGATCCATATCGCCCAGTTGAACTTGAACAGGTCGATCTTCTGCCAGACCTAACCTATCAGCCGGATCCAGTTCGAATTGTTGAACGTGATGCTAAAATACTTCGAAACAAGAGGATTTCCATTGTCAAGGTTGAATGGGCTCAGTCCCCTGACGGTGAATTCACTTGGGAGCTGGAGTCAGACATGCGGAAGAGTTATTCGTACTTGTTTTCGAGGTAAAATTTCTTAATTTCGAGGACGAAATTTCTTTAAGGGGGTTAGGTTGTAATATCCCTACTTCTAAATTGTCTAACTAATTTTAATTAGAGAAGGTCTAGTAAAATTAGAATCAATTAGAGGTGGTTAATTATTTAATTCTTGGGATTAACTGTATTATGTGTAAAGTTAATGACTTCAATTAAATCTAAGACTATACACTAAACCACCTTATCACACAATTGGGAATTAATTAGTTAAGTAAGAAATTCAAATTCCTCCCTCCACTCTCTCCCTCTCTCACGTGTCCCTCTCTCTCACTCTTAGGGTCCATGACTCATGGTTCCACTAACTTACCTAAACAACGATACCTCACCACATGCAAACTTCACAAATCTGAAATCAGAAGCTCTCCACTTTCCTCTCATTTCTCCCTCACGCCATCACCTAACACCAAGGGACAAACAAACAAACTTTCCCATTCCAAGACCATCACATGTTAGAAAGTTACAAACTCTTCAATTCCCTCCACCACCCAACACTTGCATGCAATGAATCGGCCAAAGGAACTCTGATTTCTCACTTCCCTAACTCAATCACGAGCTCAGCAATTCACAAGCATCCAACACCTCAAAACTCCTCAAAAACCCTTTTCCAATCAAAATGCATGCATGGGCATCTTAGATAAAACCAATCTTGTACCCATTCAGACCTTAACCTCTATAAATACTTCCTAAACTCTGAACCAGATCATTAACTCAACAACACTTCTCAATTCCACCAATTCAAGTTTAGAGCTCAAGTGTCAAAGTTTCAAATTCTGGTCTGGGGTTCGTGGGGCATTTTAGGAGGTTGCAGTAGCTGCTAGTAGTACTCAGAAGCAAAGGTTTAAAGCTTCAATTCAGGTGGGTTCTTAGGTTAGGTAGTTTAGTCTAACAATTTTATGAAAATGCATGTTAACTTAGGATTTAAGAAAAATGTTGTGTGAGAGGAGTTAACTCCCAAATTCCTCTCCATTCTGTCTTATATTATACATATTGAGTGACTGCATAACTTGGTTTGAGGATTGTAGCTGTTAAAATTGAAAAACATTGATTTTCGCAGAAACAGGGCACATTCTGTATGAACTCGCCACAACGAGTTGCTGGTGAGGTTCATGGCGAGCTGGGTTTTTTGGGCTGATGAAACTCGTCGCAGCACAATTTCTGGGTTTTCAGAACTTTCTAAAAAAAACTTTTAACACTCGTTTTATATCCTCACCTGAGTTATACATCTTGCAGTAGAACAATTATATAATGTTAAATAGTATGTTAATCACAGATAATCGTTAGGGTATAACCTAGATATTCATAGGTTTGTATGCTCCCCGGGATTGGGAAATTTATGGTAGTGATAACTAAATTAGTATCAGTCAATTCAGTTGCGAATTATGTCGCTTTATGGACTCCCAATGGGTCAATCCATCAGGGGACGTATTGTGAGCTGCATGCCGTGACCTAATAGGTTGTCGGATATGGCAGGCCTCTGAGACCTGCTCACCTCAGAGTGTCCTCGCGTTTAAAATGAATAAGAGTTTGTTTATCTGTGTTACACATTTATTTAAGTTATTATTATGTTATTATGTTATGTATACTATCATGTATGACTGATTAGGATCCCCCAGTGTAGTCACCTTTAGAAGGGTAGTAGGACTCACTGATGCTTAGTAGTCTCACCCCACTCCAAACAATTTTTTTTCAGATAAGCAGGTTGGCTAAAGGTATGCTGGTTGGTGTACTCGTAGCTGTGCTTGGAGTTGGCATATTTGTTTCATGCATATTTGGCATATTTTGCGACAGTTTTTAAACCGTCGCAAATCTGTTTTTTTTCTAGCTTTTGAATATTAATTGAAAACGTTTTATCTTTTTTTTTTTTGGAAACACATTTATTTTTTATTTTGATGGCTTAATAAATAACAACTAATACAATAAATAATTAAAATATTTGCATCAAAAAAAGTAATTAAAATATCCATACAAGAGTAAGAAAAATAAAATGCACAAAAAATGACTTAATTTCATTCATGCAATTCAATAGTAACATTCATACATCAAATTTAATCAAAACAATAGTTTAAATTTCAGTAGTTCAAACTCCGAAAAAGATAATTAAAGTAGTTCAAATTTGAATGTTTAACATTCAAAAACTAAAACATTACTAGAGTAGCTAATCATACAAAACAATTACGTATCCAAATTAGAAATTCACAAAATATCTAAAAAATTCCTAGTGATGTTGCTTCATGATCCTTACAATGCTCTCTAGTCAAAACGCCTACGATCTCTTGATTCTTCTAATTCAATTACCTATTACCTGTAAAGAAACATAACTATATATTAGGATACTTAAAAAAAAGTTAAACTAGCAATTCAAAAAGTAGACAATAACACCATCACTAAGCCTCAACAAAGAAACTAGCAAAAATTGAACTCATCTAATAGTCAACAACACAAATTAACTCCATCTAACACTAGAACCTATTTACAAAATCAAAATAACTTAAAATTAATTTATCCAAACACAAACACACACACACACTGAAACCTACTTGAATTATTTCAATATTAAATAATGTGTGAATGTCCCAAACTATTTACAGTCCTCAATTAACACATAATGAAAACTCATCCATACTACATAAACACCACAAACATATAAAATTACACAGTTGCAACATATGACAGGACAAAAATTGCAGCAAGATTACAAGGACAAGACAGAAACACTACCAGCATTAAGTCTCAGCAAAAGAAACTAGCAAAAATATTTAACTTACCTAATAGTCAACAACACAAATTAACTTCATCCAACAATAGAACCTATTTACAAATTCAAACTTACCTAAAATTAATTTATCCAAGCCCCTTAAAAAAATTAATTTATCCAAACACTGATGAAACACTTCAAGATAAGTCTGATACAATTTGAGCTTCAGGAGATGAAGAGATCATTCCTTTTAACAAAAACCAATCATGTGCTTACTCTATTGCTAAATTACAGCCGTATAGGGGAACAACTAAAACCATATATACTCAGGAGAGTTGCACACAACATTTCCGCAACTGTCACAAACAGCTCTTGCATAATCACAGAGAACACCACCAGCATAGAGAGCTGACAGGTTCCAAACTGAGAACCAAAACAGAACCTGTCAACAAGCAATAAAAATACCCTTACCCTACTTATTCTAAACATGCTAATGGATTTTTGCGCCACTTAATTAAGTCACAGGAAAATCCTTTAGAGTGCAGAAAATTACTACTACCAGCACAAAAAATTACACATAGTTGTAACATCAACAACACATTTTGAACTTTTCAAAAAAAAAAAAACAACACATTTTGAAGGCACAAAAACAAACTTCCCTTATCCTATACTATCTCCAACCAGAGAAGAGAAACATAACAAAGGAACTTCTCTAACTACACACCAACAAAAATAGAAAAGACAAGTTCATTGGTGCTAAATATTTACCTGATTTTCCCTAGAATTTTGCATTTGCATTAAGAATGCAACTTGCTCCTTCAAAATATCAACCTGAGAAGCCTTGTCCTTAAGCGAATCAATTTCAGATTGAGAGCCTTCATCCTTTTCGAATTGTCTTCAATTTTTATACGTCGTGCTTCCTCATATGGGGATGTCATCACTTATACTACAATTAGGATAAAAGTAAATTCACAATAACAAAGTAATTCATAGAGCTAAAAGGGAATAAAAAGTAAATGGTAACAAGACCAATAAATGGAGATGTTATCATATTCAAACCGATTGAGTTCAATTAGTTTATTGTGTAATAAAAGCACAAGCTTTTGAGTACTTTTTGCTTGTTGTATCGTGTACATTCCAAAGGTTCAGAACCCAATAGAATTCTCTAAATAAAAGCAACAAAAATCAATATGCCAACTAGTTTATATGCTTGACTGACTCACACTCAGACATATTTTTCAACATTGGCCGCAACTGAGTAAACCCAAAAACATGAAAGCTTTTAAGTTTTTCCACAAAAGTGGATCCTCAATTTTCTATAAGTTTCTAGATATATATCATTGGGATTACAAAGGAAGCTGAAATGAAAAAAATAATAGAAAACCTATAAACATCAGTTTTGATTTTGGAAGAAAAAGAACCAAAGGAAGACTAAATTTTACTTATGGTTGCAGTTCGGTATCAACAGTTCAGTTTAGTTACTAGTGGTTTGGTTATTAGAAAACCTATAAATTGTTAGTACATTAATAACGAAAAACCACATAACAACATCAACGACCAAATACTTCGAAAACAAGTGCAGTTAACTAAACACATTAAACAAACCTATAATGTGTCTTCAAACCTGAAAAGTAAATTGGATGCCCAAATCTATGGTCCATCAGAATTAGCAGTTACTACAGAAATCATTGAGTCACAAATCACTTATAGCACAGTTGAAGAGGTACTAAAAGCAGCAATGATTTGTTACTAAATTAACAATGTATAGTGCTTAAAAATTAGTCAATTTTAATATATACATGCTATTAAAGAAAAGACGTTGTTCATGCTAGACTATCATAATTTATACTTACCATATGTAAGTAAAGTGAGAGAGATTAAGGGAACAACACTATATGGATCAAGAACACTATTCTTCCTCATCAATAGTGAAGGCATATTGAAGCCATTAGCTATTGAGCTCACTAGACCACCTATTGATGGCAAGCCAGTGGCCACAATGGAAGCAAGTCTTCAAACCTGATTCTGATTCCACCAATCTTTTACCTATAGCTTTCCTAAATGTGTCTCCAGATCTAAAAAAATATCATATTTTCTAAAACAAATTTTACCTAGAGCAAGGATGTACCATATTAACAGATGATATCCCAAAACACATAAGCAAAAACAAAGCTATGATTCCCAATAACCCCTTCAATAGTATCAAATGAAATGAAAACAAGCAAAAAGTAGAAAGAAAACAACAAACCTGAGATGTATACAACATCAACGAGAGAGAAGCTTCGTCAAAGATTTAGGGATTAGAGTTCGATTGGAATGATGAAGTTAGGGGATTTGGACTTCGAGTGACTGATTTGGAACTATTTATGGATTTGGAACTGAGCTAGGGATTTGGAGTTGAGTTAGGGATTTGGAACGAGATTTGGAGTTGAGTTAGGGATGATGAATACGAGAGAAACGGTGATGAAGGAAGAAGGGTACGGCGATGAAACGATGAGGAGCGTGTTTTTTTTCCCTTTGAAGAAGTGTTTTTTGTTTTACAAATGAAGAATGTTTGGAACTTTGCCTTGTTTATTTTTTATCTTTTATTTTGAATAAATGGATTCTTTTCACAAAGGCGCTAAATGAAATGTTTCCCAGTTTTAGTAACAAAACATTGCGACGGTTTTAAAACTGCAGAGCCAATTGCGACAGTTATCTCTAGAGGTCGCAATTGAAGGGTCGCAAAGTGATAATTTTCTTGTAGTGTGAGTATGTTAGAAAAGGAATTTCTATATTTCGACGCTAAACTTTTTAAAAGGGTTGAACGATTTTGCTGAACGGGATTTTATAATTTTGTCCTAGTTTTTTTTTTATCTTTTTCCATAGGCTAGTTTCGGGGACGAAATTTTTTTTTGGTGGGGAGAATGTAACGACCCAATATTTTAACATGTTCTATTTATTTATTTATTTTATTTAATAAATCTAGCATAATAATGTTAGCACAATCATTTATTTATGGAACGATTTATTCTTATTTTAACCATTTGATTATCTACCCTTTTAAGTTAATTATTTTATGAGTTACTATTTCTTCATTTAATGAATCAGGTAGATGGAAGAAATTATATTAATTGGAGGTTTATTGTAAGACCCTCAATTTTGAATTAATTAGAAACCATATGATTTTAGTTATTCTAATTATTGACTTAATTCAATTATTTTAATTGATTAGTTTAGCAGACTAAATGACTAAGACAAAGTAAAAAAATAAATAAAAATTATAGAGTTTAATTTTGTGAGGTCCATGAGAATGTCATGTTTTAATATTGGATTGGTACTATGCTTTAATGTAGTGGTACGTGACTTTTGCTTACTGAGAGAAGAAATGAATATATGATAGACATGAAACAAAATTCAATGGCGATATATTAACTAACTACTTGGAGAACAATCTAATGAAGTGGTATTTACCTTGCACTGTTCGTTTCATATTCTTTTTTTAAGATGTAGATCATTGCTACTCCCTCCGTTTCTTTTTAATTGTCTTTTACTATCATGTTTAGCGTTTCTATTTAATTGTCCTTTTTGTATTTTATGGGTATGATTTGTCAATTATACCCTTTTTTAATTGCTCTTATCTTTTTCCATAAAACCAATTAATGCTATATATTTGGAAAACTAAATTTTTTTTTAATTTTTTTTTTGTTGATACATAACATATTAATTTTTTTTTTTTATATAATATATTAAATTTATTGGAAAGAGAAAATGTGGGCAAAAAAATAGGAATTTATTAGGGATTAAAAGGAGGGTATAATAGGAAGATAACGTGCAAAAATACACTTCCTTAATTTGGTGTTATCTTTCTAAAAAGACAATTAAAAAGAAACGGAGGGAGTATTTCCTTATAATAATTAGTCACTACAAGAAATATCGTTTTTGGCAGCGACATTTGTCGCTGCAAAAAATGCAAAGTTGCTGCAAAAAATGTTTTTCGCAGCAAAAAAAATGTTGCTGCATGTCGCTGCCATAAGTGCCGTTGCGAAAAGTTTTGCAAGGACAATTAATGTCGCTGCCATAACTAGTGTTTTGCAGCAACAATTAATGTCGCTGACAAAACTAGTATTTTTAGCAACAATTAATATCGCTGACATAACTAGTGGTGTTTTGCAACAACATTTATTGTCGTTGTCATTATTAATGTTTTTTGCAACAACAATTATTGTCGCTGGCATAGCTGGTGTTTTATGCAACAACAATTATTGTCGCTGGCAAAAAATGTATTTTTCGCAGCGAAAAAGTTATTTTTGTGAACGATATAAATTGTTGTTATATCTTTTATATCTCAACAACAAAATTGCTGGATTAAATTAGACTTTTCAACTATAAATATAATTATATATTTTTGTTATTTTTTATAAAAATTTAGTATCAATCACTTAATTTAAATTGTCATAATTTAAATTCTTTAACTGAGTTTTGTTTCTTCTTATCTTATTCTTTCTATTTTGCATATATCCTTTTCAACAAACTATTAATAATTCAATTAAAGTATCTATAAACAATATAATTAAAGGATAAAACTTATATATATTATCCTAAATACAATTGTCTTGTTCTCCTATAAAAAAGTGATACGTGCTCTTTATTCAACTCAAATATTAATAATCGCTTGTAACTCCGTTAAACCATCCATTCGGTGAACAATACAAATCTTTTTTCCTTCCTTCCTTTTGTGGTGCATTGTATAATACTACAACCATTGAACAATTGGAATATCTCTCATTTGTTTGGTGAATCAAATGCATTCTTTTAGATTTGTCTTCCTTCTACAATTTTACATCATTCTCTCACTCTGCTGCACAACAAGAATTGTGATTTAATTAAAATCTTAACTATTAGACATTAAAGAAAGGAAAAAAAAATTGATTATATAAAAAATTGCGAATTGAGAGATAACAAGTGGAAGAGATAAGGGATAAAGTTTGTGAACATCTCCAACAAGATTAAACCTACAAAGAAATATTGACCTAAGAGGAAACATCACGATCTTGAATCAATCCTCTAGCTATTGAACTTGAAGCAAAAGGGATTTGAAAAATATTAAAAAATTTAAATTTACTTATGAAAGTATACGATGAAGTCAGCAAACATAATAGTAGTTTGTCAATATATTGAGTTGGATCTCAATATCTATTTAACTAAGTAATTGTTGTCATGGACGTGGTACTTAAATAGAAAGGCAAAAGGATCATGCTTACTTTATGAGTGGAAGTGGAGTCCCATGGATTGTTTCAATAAGTGCAGTAGATCCTTTTTTTCTTCTCCCTGGTTTGGTGTATCCCTTGCCTGCTTTGATTTATTTGTTTTCCCATTTGTAACTGCCTTCCCTGGTACTGAGTTGGAATTTATCCCCACAAACACATCTTGATCTTGTGTTTCGGTGGGTTGTTTTTAATAAAATTAAAACTGTTAAAAAAAAAAACTGTGAATGTAATTAATTTTGACTTAAATATTTTTAACTAAGTTTTGTTTTTGTTTTTTTATCTTTTTATTTCTATTTTGCATATATCTCTCAACAAACTATAAATAATTCAATTAAAGTATATCTACTAGCAATATATTAAACGAACTACCATAAAAAAAATTAATTTGTCCTTATCAAGTAAAATAATAAATATAAAATTAGAAATAAAAATGATAATAATTTTAACTTAAAAGAAATTTACGCATAAAAATAGGAACGGAAACCACGATAAAAGATCAAGGCCGGTTTAGGCCTTAGAAAAAAATTAAATTTTTTAAAACCAAATTATTTTTCGTATGTTTTAAAATTAATTTTTTTAAAACCAAATTATTTTTCTTATGGTTTTTTCCTTTCTTATTTTATTCATTTATATTTATTGTGAAGAACTATACTTTTATATTGTACTCTACCTTGTTTAAAAAAAATATATATTGTATTCTACTTTACCTCAAAAAAAATATTGTACTCTACTTTTTGTAGATCTTTTTTAACTTAAATAAAAAAAGATCATCTACGCTTGTACAGAAAAAAATATCTACTTAAAAAAAAAAAAAGATCATCTATGCCTGTACCAAAACAAAAAAGAAAAAAAGATTATCTACACTATTAAACAATTTATTTTCTATTCCTATTTTTTAATCAATTATTTTCTATTATGATGTTTACTTTTCTAAAAATAATATAATTTTTTTTAACAAATGAAGATATTCAGTAGCTTTTTATCCGAAAATTATTTTTATTTATTTTTGTAATATCAATTTTTTATTTTATTTTTTTAAAAAAAACCTCATTTTAATGTTTGTTTTAGGCCAACAATGTGTTGGGCGGACCCTACAAAAAATACACATAAAAAATAGTAATTGTGTAATTTCCCAACGACTTTACAAGATTGTTGCAAAAAAAATTATACTATTAGCGGCAATAATAGTCTACTAAAAATATATAGAATGAACAATTACTAAAAAATCTAATTTATCCTCAAAGAGTATGATAATATTGCAAATCTTCTACCCTTAATTGTAATTTTAACTCTAAAGATAAAAAAAGATACAAAACATAAAAATAGAAAAAAAAAAATAAAAAAAATAAAGAGAAATCTACGCATAAAAATAGGAACAGAAATCATGATAAAAGATATGCATAAAAAAAGTAATTGAGTGGTTTCCCAGCGACTTTACAAGGTTGTTGTAAAAAAACTAAACTATTAACGACAACAATAATTATTGTTGAGATAACAAACTTTTCCCAACGATAACGTAGTTGTTGAGAAAAAACTGACTTATAACAACAACTTAAATAACTTGTTGTTATATGTATGTTTTTGTCAACAATTTAAATGTCGTTGCGAAAAAGTCACTGCGAAAAACGATATTTCTTTTAGTGAGTGATCAATTACTTAGTGCCCAAACAACCAAAACGTATACATAGATATTATGCGTTAGAACTCCTTTAAGTTAATGGAAAGCCATAACGTGTGCATTGCCTGATCAAAGAAATTCGACTGTCTATGCCACTACCAACCCTCAACATTATAAACACTTCCCTCCCCATATCAGGAAAAACATCTCAATTTTACAAACATACTATTTTGCTGAAAGCATTCCATCACCAGCACTCTTTTGTTTGTACCAATATCAATTCTTAGTCCGATCCTTAGTCTCAAAGAAACAATAAGCACTCAATCGTTCGGTTGCCGGTAGGATATCGAGTGTCGATAGCATTGAAAAGAAATTCTTCAAGTAAGGGCATTTTCCCCAAACATTCATATTACGTAGGAATTATGTTATGAGATGCTAGCAGAACCTTTGTCTATTAAGGAAAATTAAAATCAATTAAAGGAAACTGATAAAAAGGATTTAACTTATATTGTTAGACATGCTTCTGTTTCGGATCAATTGTGTACATGTTGCTATAGTTATTAATTGTCATTATTTGCCTTGTGAAATAGTTTCATATTTTGGTTCTACGTACATTCTTACTAGCTATAATTTGATTATTTACTATATTGTTATATTCTTGGTTATGTTTCTCTCATGTGTATTATATTTGTTAATTTATTTCATCACTTGATAAATTGAAGAATTTTGAATTGAGAAATTGGATTTGGAGAATTATGAACTTTGGGAATTTTGATTTGAGATTTGTAGTTGTCGCGTTGATTTTTGATGTGGAAGTTCGAGGTGTTTGAGTATGCTTCCATTTTGTTCTCGCATTGATTTTGTTTAATAATTTGATATTTTGTTTTGATGAGATAATATGATCATGTATTCATTCATGTGTCAAGTCCCCGCCGTTGATATGGAACTCCGAAATGTGTTGAGTAGGGTTCCATGGAAGACCGAATTGTTTGAGTAGGCTTCCAATTTGTTGTCGTGTAGAGGAGTGTTTTCAGGAATATAATTCTGACTTCCGACTTTGTTGTCGTGTAGAGGAGTGTTTTCAGGAGCATAATTCTGACCTCCGACCTTGGTACCACATGCATTTAGAGAGTTTTGGATTGCATCTCAAGCATTATAATTGTTATTAAAATATGAATACATTTGTTATCCTTGAGTTGCTGTCTTGGTGTGTTGCTTTGATGTGCTTAATTGTCTATACCATGATGTGTTTCTTGATAAGATTGATTATGAGTTCGCCACTTACTTCCTTTTTATGAAAATAAATAATTATATATTTTTTTTAAAATCTTTTGATCGGTGAAATCTTTTGTTAATATTGTGTGTTGCTTTTATGGTTAGTATGATTCAATTTGGATAAGGAAATTGACCCTTACAATTAACATTTTAGGTACTCAAGGAGATAGCCATGATTGATGATTTTGCTTAATATGTGCGCGGGGACACACAATTGTGGGTTTTTATTATTTGAAATCTAGAGAATACATCATTTTTCCTTTTAATGTAAAATTATGAATTGTAATTTTAATTGGTTATTATTCTTTGAAAACAAGAAAAAGTAGTCACACATTTTAAAGAAATAAAGTCTTTTTTTATCAGTTATTTAATTGTTAAAAATCCGGGTTGTTACATTCCACCTCACATTCCACCTTCCAGGCATAATGTGGATGTTGCACCTTCAACTCCTAAAACACTTAATGCAGAATATGAATCACCCAAATCAACTACAATATCGCCTTGTTTGCATCTTGAATGACAAAGTTCACCTTATTTATTAGTACACCCAACCTACAATGCGTGGCTAATGTTTATTTGCAAGAAAATAATGTTTTTTTTTTTAAAGCTAAAATAATGTCATTGTCTCATTATGTGATACTTATTTGAACATGTTATATAAATATATTTTGTTTTCGTTATCAGATTGTATTTGCAGAGCTTTTCTAGTTTTGTTTAATGTTTGTAATTAAAATTTGTTATTTTATCTTCTTTTTTTTGGCAAATAAGTGTGTGTGCGTATGTGTATATATATATACACACACTAGAGAGAGCAATTTGTGATTAAATTATACCTGTGTAATATTTGAATAATGTTACATTATTCAATTAATCGCTTTAATGGATAATTTTTATTTATTTATAAAATTCACCATTAGATTAAAAGTTCCAATTATATAAGTCATTTATGTATATTTTTAAAGAAATATAAAATCATTTGATATGTTATTGATATCTGTCAAGATAACTAGTGTTCAATAAAATTGCATACACCGTTTTTGATCCCATTGAATTTCATTTAGAAGAGGACGGAATTACTGGAGGCGGTTCAAGCAGGCATAGGTAAACTACATGGTATTCCTGTAGCAATTGGTATTATGGATTTGGGAGGTAATACGGGATAATTTAAGAAATGATATGTGGTTATTTGTCAAATTTGTCTTTTTTTTGTAAGTTACTTCATTATTTTCATGTTTTGTAGGATGTTTTATGGACAACATGTTATTTTTGATATTTTAAATATATTATATTTACGACAAAAATTTGTCTTGTCATTTAGTGAGATTTTCTTTTCTTTTGTCCAGTCATTTGCTCTCAAATATGTTTAACCTCAAAGACAACTTTAAAATAATCAAATAGTGTATACAATTGAAGTTATCATATCCGTCTTTTTATTTTATTTTTTGGTTAATAGATATTTATCCCTCTGTAATGTAGGTGTGTTTTGATTTACTTCACTGTAATTTTTTTTTGAATTATCTCCTTATGATGTGAAGATTCCGTCATTTACTCCATCATTGAATATATGGCTTAACATTCCATTATTTTTCTTCTATAATGTTAGCGAATTTTTGTTTACACCATCTTAGGCGTATCACGTCATCACTTATATCGACTCTTAAAATATTACGGGGGTAATCAGAAAAAATATTACAGGAGGTAAATAGGAAAAAATACATTACAGGAGATATTCGAAAAAAATAAAATTACAAAAGGTAAAACAAAACACGCCTACTTTATAATAGGCTGAAAACCTATTTACCCTTTAATTTTTTATCAGACCAAGCGTGAAAGTATAAAAAACAATACTAAGAGCCACAAAGCTGCAAAGTATCAAAAACGATACTAAGAGCCACTAATGCTTTGCACAGTAGGCACAAAGCTTTGAACTCCCAATCTTCAGTTCTTGTGGATTGAGTTTTAAGCTCTATGTTGAGTTCTATATATAGGCGTGAAGGTCTTCAGATCTTCTTCAGTCTTTCAGATGCACTACAAAGAGTTAGTTTTATAACAAACTTGTTTAAAAACAAACTCCAAAAGATAAAGAAATTAATTTTTATCCACAAATTAAATATGAATCCAATCGTATATA
This sequence comes from Trifolium repens, assembly GCA_030408175.1. Classification (NCBI taxonomy): domain Eukaryota; kingdom Viridiplantae; phylum Streptophyta; class Magnoliopsida; order Fabales; family Fabaceae; genus Trifolium; species Trifolium repens. The sequence goes on along the minus strand of CP125842.1, from coordinate 37,917,614 downwards.
ACACTTAGAATTAATAACAAACTTTATCATTAATCCTAATCTCAGCTTGTTACTTAAAGATCCGCGCCTTATTCAAATTCAAACAAACACGCGTGCTTAATGGATAAGCTTTATCTTTTAAGCTGAACTGGGCCAAGATGTCCTACCCACATGTCTTAGGACATCTTGTTCGACATGTTACCCTAACATGCTCTGAACCAATGACAAGATGTCTAAGACATATTGTTCAACATATTGCATCTGCACATCTTCAATATGCACAAGTGGTTTAGACTTAATTACTTTTGTAACAGCCGTATTTTAATAAATAGGATTTTTGTGTGATTATATATTTATATATTTATTTAACTGAATATATGTGATTTCGTGATTTTATGAATAATTAGGTTCTGGCTAAGTGAAGGGTAGTTTAGTAATCTATTAGAATCATTAATCTAGTTGAGAGCCTTTAATTAGAGTTAGAAGGAGTTAATTATTATTAATTATGTGGTTTTCATTTATTAATAGAATGAGATGAGTAATAAAGAGTAAGGTTATAATAGATTGAGAATTGGGCTTTGGTATTGGGCATAAGTTAAGTTAGTAAGGGTGTTTTGGTAATTGATGAGTGATAACCTAGTTATAAAAGGGGAAAATTATAGTGAGAAGCTCATTTGTCACAAATTTTGGTGGAGGAAGAAAGAGAAATGAGAGAGGGTTTTGAAATAGAGAAAGAATGAGAGTAGAGAAACAAATCCCGTATAGGTTCACAACACCCAAACGCAACTTTTGACCGTGGGGATCGTCGAAATGAGGTCCGAGGAGGGAGAAATTGAGTTCGCAATATTCCAGATTTTTTGGAGAAAAAATAGTGTCAAATAGAAGAGTTAGGGGAAGAAGGAGACTAGAAGATTGAAGCTAGGAGTGGTGGAGTAGAGATTCCAACTTTATTAAGGTATGAGGTTAGATAATATAATTAGAGTGAGCATAGAGAGAGGAGAATGTCTATTTCTCCATTCCCAAACTCTCTACACTCTTTTCTTTTGGGTGGGTGTTTCATTGAATAAAAATGATACCTTTGCATGATTTAATGATTGTTGAGCTTATTACAATATGAAATTATGAATCTTGGGGTTTTGAAATGGGAATTTGTAGATGTTTGTGAAGGATTTTATGTTGTCATGAAGTTTTGAATAAATATATGAAAATCATTACTTTTGGATGAAATGATGTTTGATGATGTTATAAGTTGTACTTCTATGCTTAGTATGATTATAAATGATTAAAGTTGCTTCCTTTATGTATTTTTTTATGCATTGGATAATGATTTAAGAACATTTGAGTTAATGGATTTCAACTTGTATTTCGGAAAATCAAGGAATTGTGTAAGAAAAATTGTTTTTCTAGAATACCTGAAGCAAGATTGTCATTTTTGACCCCTTTAGACTTCGAATTGGAATTTTTGTTAAACATGAAAGTTGTAGGTCTCGTTCTTAGCTTTCCAACGCATGTTCACTCATCGCGTTTTGATCAACGTAGCCCGAGTTATGACCATTTTGGTGAGACAGACTTCTACAGGAAGAATCTGTCAAATTCGCGTGCGCGAACCTTTCTCGCTTGCGCGAACTTAACAGCCCAGTCAGCAGGGTTGACTTTGACTTTGGTTGACTTTTTGACTTTTTGTTGACTTATGCACCCGGAACCTATTTTTAATGATTTTTCGCGTAGAATCCATTTTTGATGTTAGTTTTTAAAGATCATGCTTGGATTATTCTGTTTTGGTGTAGGATTGTTATACTTTGTTAATTGAATTAATAACTTACTATATGTACTTGAATTGAGTTGTAATATCATACATGTTGATTAAATAGATTAATTATGTTTATGATGATGTTAGATAATTATTGATGATTAGTGATGATGATAATATGATTATGAATATGTTTGAATGAAGAGTATATGTATATGCATATATGATTTGATTACATGATGATGAATTATGATGTTCATGTTTTATGATGATGAGTGTGTTATTGTATCTTGCTTGAATATGTATACCTTAATGATGATGTGAATTGAGAAGGAATAATAGGGATGAGTGACCTATTATTCATGAGTAGATGTATAGTGTTATCATCATTAATACATTATGTGGTATGTGTACATTCATGCATTCATGAGTCAACTTGATGAAGAGTCCCCCATGACTTAAAACTGACTTGAGACGAGTCCCCCATGACTTAAAACTGACTTGAGACGAATGGATATAATTTTATCCTAAAATTGTGATGAGGGTACCACATGCATATAGATGTGTCTAGGTTGACATATCATTGATGATGACATTAGTTTGCATTAGGGTAATTGTGCACTCTAATTGGTATTTGGTAATTGTCATTGTTTTTCATTATAATTGTGAATGATTGAATAATGTGATACTTATGATTGAGCGTATTATGAAATGTGTAACAATTGATTGATAATTGATGATGATGTGTATACTTGATAATTGATTGAGAATGTGATATTATTATGATGCATTATATTTTATGATTATGAAATATGAATGATATGAGATTGATATTTGTTTATGAAATGAGTTGTTAGACATGACCATGTTATGTCCTAAGTATTAAGTGTGTTCTTATACTTAGTTTCTTTTATGGTTATATTATCTAACCCTCTGTTTTGTGTATGTGCTGGATTTGGGTTCCAGATCTTCAGGTTATGTTTGTGATTGAGTTGTCAGTGAAGCTCCGCTCTGATGTGACACGGGGATGGGATTATTTCTATAATGTATATTTAGAGTCTTGCTTCTTATTTCCAGTGTATTTAAAGATGTATTTTTCTTATAAACTCATTTTTGTACAATAATTGTTTTACTAATTAAGTTATTGGTAAACCTTTATGTGTACGATGTAATACTCGAACCAATACTTTTATACATCAAATTTTATTTCCGTTGCGTATTTTGGAGAATATTTTATTAAGATAGTATTTTTATTAAATACGGGTTTGGGTGTTACAACTTTAGCATTGGTGCTTCAGTTAAGTCACTCTGACCAAGTTGTTTTTGCCTTATGATGCAGCCAATCTCATAAGAACTACAATCTCCCCCTTTGGCAAATTATGGCTTAAACAACCACAAACCACTTTGTTGTGTGTGCACTCTTCAGTCTTAAATCTTCAAATTCTTCAATCTTCAAATTGATCTCTGTTGATGCAATCTTCTGTTATGAGATCTTTAGGTCTTCAATGTCTTTGATCTTCAGAATCTTGTGTGTCTTAAATTTTCAAGACTTCTTTAATCTTGAATGTGTGATGAACCTATTCTAGTTATGAGACAGTCTTAGTCTTGTCTTCATATGATCCATTACAATGAATTTTCTAAGTCTAGATATGAGATACCTAGTGACTTAGTGAACCAAAGTCTTGAGTTGCAGCGGAAAGTACTTAATCAGAGTGAGTGATCAAAACTTACTAGACTTCTTATAGGTTCAATTTTAGCATTTTATTATGCTCTGGACACACTTATTTTAAACAAAGATTTTAGTTTTTAATGTTTTTCTAAAGCTTGCCATATACATCCATAAGCAAGAGAAGATTCTACTTGCCAAAGTGTTGTTCTTAGCATCAATTATTTCTCCCCCTTTTTACCATAATTTGACAAAGGTTTAAAGGAAAATATTCATTGATTTAAAAGAGAGAACAACATACAAGAGTGCACTAATACAAGTGCCGGATGTCAAAGCCTCCAATGTCTAGGACATTTGGTACGCCACAAAAACAAGAAGATGAACAGAAAAAGGAAAAATACAAAAGTACTTATTTTCCTATATTCAGAGTCTGTTCTTCAATCTTCTTCTTCTTCTTGTTGCTCTGCTTCAGCTTGAGCAGCTCCAACTTCATCTTCACCTTGACCCTCCTCCATGATGGACCTGATCAGATTGTCCATGTGGGTCTTCCTTGTTGTGCTGGTCTCGATGGTTTGTTCCAAGGTCTTGGATATTTGCACCTCCTCTATTGAAAGTTTGGATGATCTTTGTCGTAGAAGTTTGCACAAGTTTTCCGTTGATCAAAAATGGGTCTAACGTTCTTCTATTAGGTTTATTACTATATTTATATCTTTATTACTTCATATTGGTCCAAAAAAAAAGCCAATATTCACTTCGCACGAAGCTATTCAAAGTTGGGCAGTTCTTGATCAAAGTAGTTTGGACCAAGTTTTCGTTGCTCCAATAATGGGTCTAACTTTTTGAGAATTATTTAAAAATTATATTTACACCTTTATAACTTTATATTGGTTCAAAAAAAGGCCGGTATTCATTCTAAAAGCTTTAAATCTCAATTTAAACCTTCATACGAATCTATTGAAAGTTCGGACGATCTTTGTCGTAGAAGTTTGCACAAGTTTTCCGTTGGATCAAAAATGGGTCTAACGTTCTTCTATTAGGTTTATTAATATATTTATATCTTTATCACTTCATATTGGTCCAAAAAAAGGCCAATATTCACTTCGTACGAAGCTATTCAAAGTCTGACAGTTCTTGGTCAAAGTAGTTTGGACCAAGTTTCCGTTACTACAATAATGGGTCTAACTTTTTGAGAATTATTTAAAAACTATATTTAAACCTTTATAACTTTATATTGGTCCAAAAAAAGGCCGTTATTCATTCTAAAAGCTTTAAATCTCAATTTAAACCATCCTACGAATCTATTGAAAGTTTGGACGATCTTTGTCGTAGAAGTTTGCACAAGTTTTCTGTTGGATCAAAAATGGGTCTAACGTTCTTCTATTAGGTTTATTACTATATTTATATCTTTATCGCTTCATATTGGTCCAAAAAAGGCCAATATTCACTTCGTACGAAGATATTCAAAGTTGGGCAGTACTTGGCCAAAGTAGTTTGGACCAAGTTTCCGTTGCTCCAATAATGGGTCTAACTTTTTGAGAATTATTTAAAAACTATATTTAAACCTTTATAACTTTACATTGGTCCAAAAAAAGGCCGGTATTCATTCTAAAAGCTTTAAATCTCAATTTAAACCTTCATACGAATCTATTGAAAGTTTGGACGATCTTTGTCGTAGAAGTTTGCACAAGTTTTCTGTTGGATTAAAAATGGGTCTAACGTTCTTCTATTAGGTTTATTACTATATTTATAGCTCTATCACTTCATATTGGTCCAAAAAAATGCCAATATTCACCTCGTACGAAGCTATTCAAAGTTGGGCAGTTCTTGGTCAAAGTAGTTTAGACCAAGTTTCCGTTGCTCCAATGATGGGTCTACCTTTTTGAGAATTATTTAAAAACTATATTTAAACCTTTATAACTTTACATTGGTCCAAAAAAAGGCCGGTATTCATTCTAAAAGCTTTAAATCTCAATTTAAACCTTCATACGAATCTATTGAAAGTTCGGACGATCTTTGTCGTAGAAGTTTGCACAAGTTTTCCGTTGGATCAAAAATGGGTCTAACGTTCTTCTATTAGGTTTATTACAATGTTTATATCTCTATCGCTTCATATTAGTCCAAAAAAATGTCAATATTCACTTCGTACGATGCTATTCAAAGTTGGGCAGTTCTTGGTCAAAGTAGTTTGGACCAAGTTTCCGTTGCTCCAATAATGGGTCTAACTTTTTGAGAATTATTTAAAAACTATATTTAAACCTTTATAACTTTATATTGGTCCAAAAAAAGGCCGATATTCATTCTAAAAGCTTTAAATCTCAATTTAAACCTTCATACGAATCTTTTGAAAGTTCGGACGATCTTTGTCGTAGAAGTTTGCACAAGTTTTCCGTTGGATCAAAAATGGGTCTAACGTTCTTCTATTAGGTTTATTACTATGTTTATATCTCTATCGCTTCATATTAGTCCAAAAAAATGTCAATATTCACTTCGTACGATGCTATTCAAAGTTGGGCAGTTCTTGGTCAAAGTAGTTTGGACCAAGTTTCCGTTGCTCCAATAATGGGTCTAACTTTTTGAGAATTATTTAAAAACTATATTTAAACCTTTATAACTTTATATTGGTCCAAAAAAAGACCGGTATTCATTCTAAAAGCTTTAAATCACAATTTAAACCTTCATACGAATCTTTTGAATGTTTGGACGATCTTTGTCGTAGAAGTTTGCACAAGTTTTCCGTTGGATCAAAAAGGGGTCTAACGTTCTTCTATTAGGTTTATTACTATATTCACCTCATATTGGTCCAAAAAAATGCCAATATTCACCTCGTACGAAGCTATTCAAAGTTGGGCAGTTCTTGGTCAAAGTAGTTTGGACCAAGTTTCCGGTGCTCCAATAATGGGTCTACCTTTTTGAGAATTATTTAAAAACTATATTTAAACCTTTATAACTTTACATTGGTCCAAAAAAAGGCCGGTATTCATTCTAAAAGCTTTAAATCTCAATTTAAACCTTCATACGAATCTATTGAAAGTTCGGACGATCTTTGTCGTAGAAGTTTGCACAAGTTTTCCGTTGGATCAAAAATGGGTCTAACGTTCTTCTATTAGGTTTATTACTATATTTATAGCTCTATCACTTCATATTGGTCCAAAAAAAGGCCAATATTCACTTCGTACGAAGCTATTCAAAGTTGGGCAGTTCTTGGTCAAAGTAGTTTGGACCAAGTTTCCGTTGCTCCAATAATGGGTCTAACTTTTTGAGAATTATTTAAAAACTTTATTTACACCTTTATAACTTTATATTGGTCCAAAAAAAGGCTGTTATTCATTCTAAAATCTTTAAATCTCAATTTAAACCTTCATACGAATCTATTGAAAGTTTGGACGATCTTTGTCGTAGAAGTTTGCACAAGTTTTATGTTGGATAAAAAATGGGTCTAACATTCTTCTATTAGGTTTATTACTATATGTATATCTCTATCACTTCATATTGGTCCAAAAAAAGGCCAATATTCACTTCGTACGATGCTATTCAAAGTTGGGCAGTTCTTGGTCAAAGTAGTTTGGACCAAGTTTCCGTTGCTCCAATAATGGGTCTAACTTTTTGAGAATTATTTAAAAACTATATTTAAACCTTTATAACTTTATATTGGTCCAAAAAAAGGCCGGTATTCATTCTAAAAGCTTTAAATCTCAATTTAAACCTTCATACGAATCTTTTGAAAGTTTGGACGATCTTTGTCGTAGAAGTTTGCACAAGTTTTCCGTTGGATCAAAAATGGGTCTAACGTTCTTCTATTAGGTTTATTAGTATATTTATATCTTTATCACTTCATATTGGTCCAAAAAAATGCCAATATTCACCTCGTACGAAGCTATTCAAAGTTTGGCAGTTGTTGGTCAAAGTAGTTTGGACCAAGTTTTCGTTGCTCCAATAATGGGTCTAACTTTTTGAGAATTATTTAAAAACTTTATTTAAACCTTTATAACTTTACATTGGTCCAAAAAAAGGCAGTTATTCATTCTAAAAGCTTTAAATCTCAATTTAAACCTTCATACGAATCTATTGAAAGTTTGGACGATCTTTGTCGTATAAGTTTGCACATGTTTTATGTTGGATAAAAAATGGGACTAACGTTCTTCTATTAGGTTTATTACTATATTTATATCTCTATCACTTCATATTGGTCCAAAAAAACGCCAATATTCACTTCGTACGAAGCTATTCAAAGTTGGGCAGTTCTTGGTCAAAGTAGTTTGGACCAAGTTTCCGTTGCTCCAATAATGGGTCTAACTTTTTGAAATTATTTAAAAACTATATTTAAACCTTTATAATTTTATATTGGTCCAAAAAAAGGCCGATATTCATTCTAAAAGCTTTAAATCTCAATTTAAACCTTCATACGAATCTTTTGAAAGTTCGGACGATCTTTGTCGTAGAAGTTTGCACAAGTTTTCCGTTGGATCAAAAATGGGTCTAACGTTCTTCTATTAGGTTTATTACTATGTTTATATCTCTATCGCTTCATATTAGTCCAAAAAAATGTCAATATTCACTTCGTACGATGCTATTCAAAGTTGGGCAGTTCTTGGTCAAAGTAGTTTGGACCAAGTTTCCGTTGCTCCAATAATGGGTCTAACTTTTTGAGAATTATTTAAAAACTTTATTTACACCTTTATAACTTTATATTGGTCCAAAAAAAGGCAGTTATTCATTCTAAAATCTTTAAATCTCAATTTAAACCTTCATACGAATCTATTGAAAGTTTGGACGATCTTTGTCGTAGAAGTTTGCACAAGTTTTATGTTGGATAAAAAATGGGTCTAACATTCTTCTATTAGGTTTATTACTATATGTATATCTCTATCACTTCATATTGGTCCAAAAAAAGGCCAATATTCACTTCGTACGATGCTATTCAAAGTTGGGCAGTTCTTGGTCAAAGTAGTTTGGACCAAGTTTCCGTTGCTCCAATAATGGGTCTAACTTTTTGAGAATTATTTAAAAACTTTATTTAAACCTTTATAACTTTACATTGGTCCAAAAAAAGGCAGTTATTCATTCTAAAAGCTTTAAATCTCAATTTAAACCTTCATACAAATCTATTGAAAGTTTGGACGATCTTTGTCGTATAAGTTTGCACATGTTTTATGTTGGATAAAAAATGGGTCTAACGTTCTTCTATTAGGTTTATTACTATATTTATATCTCTATCACTTCATATTGGTCCAAAAAAACGCCAATATTCACTTCGTACGAAGCTATTCAAAGTTGGGCAGTTCTTGGTCAAAGTAGTTTGGACCAAGTTTCCGTTGCTCCAATAATGTGTCTAACTTTTTGAGAATTATTTAAAAACTATATTTAAACCTTTATAACTTTATATTGGTCCAAAAAAAGGCCGATATTCATTCTAAAAGCTTTAAATCTCAATTTAAACCTTCATACGAATCTTTTGAAAGTTCGGACGATCTTTGTCGTAGAAGTTTGCACAAGTTTTCCGTTGGATCAAAAATGGGTCTAACGTTCTTCTATTAGGTTTATTACTATGTTTATATCTCTATCGCTTCATATTAGTCCAAAAAAATGTCAATATTCACTTCGTACGATGCTATTCAAAGTTGGGCAGTTCTTGGTCAAAGTAGTTTGGACCAAGTTTCCGTTGCTCCAATAATGGGTCTAACTTTTTGAGAATTATTTAAAAACTATATTTAAACCTTTATAACTTTATATTGGTCCAAAAAAAGACCGGTATTAATTCTAAAAGCTTTAAATCTCAATTTAAACCTTCATACGAATCTTTTGAATGTTTGGACGATCTTTGTCGTAGAAGTTTGCACAAGTTTTCCGTTGGATCAAAAAGGGGTCTAACGTTCTTCTATTAGGTTTATTACTATATTCACCTCATATTGGTCCAAAAAAATGCCAATATTCACCTCGTACGTAGCTATTCAAAGTTGGGCAGTTCTTGGTCAAAGTAGTTTGGACCAAGTTTCCGGTGCTCCAATAATGGGTCTACCTTTTTGAGAATTATTTAAAAACTATATTTAAACCTTTATAACTTTAAATTGGTCCAAAAAAAGGCCGGTATTCATTCTAAAAGCTTTAAATCTCAATTTAAACCTTCATACGAATCTATTGAAAGTTCGGACGATCTTTGTCGTAGAAGTTTGCACAAGTTTTCCGTTGGATCAAAAATGGGTCTAACGTTCTTCTATTAGGTTTATTACTATATTTATAGCTCTATCACTTCATATTGGTCCAAAAAAAGGCCAATATTCACTTCGTACGAAGCTATTCAAAGTTGGGCAGTTCTTGGTCAAAGTAGTTTGGACCAAGTTTCCGTTGCTCCAATAATGGGTCTAACTTTTTGAGAATTATTTAAAAACTTTATTTACACCTTTATAACTTTATATTGGTCCAAAAAAAGGCAGTTATTCATTCTAAAATCTTTAAATCTCAATTTAAACCTTCATACGAATCTATTGAAAGTTTGGACGATCTTTGTCGTAGAAGTTTGCACAAGTTTTATGTTGGATAAAAAATGGGTCTAACATTCTTCTATTAGGTTTATTACTATATGTATATCTCTATCACTTCATATTGGTCCAAAAAAAGGCCAATATTCACTTCGTACGATGCTATTCAAAGTTGGGCAGTTCTTGGTCAAAGTAGTTTGGACCAAGTTTCCGTTGCTCCAATAATGGGTCTAACTTTTTGAGAATTATTTAAAAACTATATTTAAACCTTTATAACTTTATATTGGTCCAAAAAAAGGCCGGTATTCATTCTAAAAGCTTTAAATCTCAATTTAAACCTTCATACGAATCTTTTGAAAGTTTGGACGATCTTTGTCGTAGAAGTTTGCACAAGTTTTCCGTTGGATCAAAAATGGGTCTAACGTTCTTCTATTAGGTTTATTAGTATATTTATATCTTTATCACTTCATATTGGTCCAAAAAAATGCCAATATTCACCTCGTACGAAGCTATTCAAAGTTTGGCAGTTGTTGGTCAAAGTAGTTTGGACCAAGTTTTCGTTGCTCCAATAATGGGTCTAACTTTTTGAGAATTATTTAAAAACTTTATTTAAACCTTTATAACTTTACATTGGTCCAAAAAAAGGCAGTTATTCATTCTAAAAGCTTTAAATCTCAATTTAAACCTTCATACGAATCTATTGAAAGTTTGGACGATCTTTGTCGTATAAGTTTGCACATGTTTTATGTTGGATAAAAAATGGGACTAACGTTCTTCTATTAGGTTTATTACTATATTTATATCTCTATCACTTCATATTGGTCCAAAAAAACGCCAATATTCACTTCGTACGAAGCTATTCAAAGTTGGGCAGTTCTTGGTCAAAGTAGTTTGGACCAAGTTTCCGTTGCTCCAATAATGGGTCTAACTTTTTGAAATTATTTAAAAACTATATTTAAACCTTTATAATTTTATATTGGTCCAAAAAAAGGCCGATATTCATTCTAAAAGCTTTAAATCTCAATTTAAACCTTCATACGAATCTTTTGAAAGTTCGGACGATCTTTGTCGTAGAAGTTTGCACAAGTTTTCCGTTGGATCAAAAATGGGTCTAACGTTCTTCTATTAGGTTTATTACTATGTTTATATCTCTATCGCTTCATATTAGTCCAAAAAAATGTCAATATTCACTTCGTACGATGCTATTCAAAGTTGGGCAGTTCTTGGTCAAAGTAGTTTGGACCAAGTTTCCGTTGCTCCAATAATGGGTCTAACTTTTTGAGAATTATTTAAAAACTTTATTTACACCTTTATAACTTTATATTGGTCCAAAAAAAGGCAGTTATTCATTCTAAAATCTTTAAATCTCAATTTAAACCTTCATACGAATCTATTGAAAGTTTGGACGATCTTTGTCGTAGAAGTTTGCACAAGTTTTATGTTGGATAAAAAATGGGTCTAACATTCTTCTATTAGGTTTATTACTATATGTATATCTCTATCACTTCATATTGGTCCAAAAAAAGGCCAATATTCACTTCGTACGATGCTATTCAAAGTTGGGCAGTTCTTGGTCAAAGTAGTTTGGACCAAGTTTCCGTTGCTCCAATAATGGGTCTAACTTTTTGAGAATTATTTAAAAACTTTATTTAAACCTTTATAACTTTACATTGGTCCAAAAAAAGGCAGTTATTCATTCTAAAAGCTTTAAATCTCAATTTAAACCTTCATACAAATCTATTGAAAGTTTGGACGATCTTTGTCGTATAAGTTTGCACATGTTTTATGTTGGATAAAAAATGGGTCTAACGTTCTTCTATTAGGTTTATTACTATATTTATATCTCTATCACTTCATATTGGTCCAAAAAAACGCCAATATTCACTTCGTACGAAGCTATTCAAAGTTGGGCAGTTCTTGGTCAAAGTAGTTTGGACCAAGTTTCCGTTGCTCCAATAATGTGTCTAACTTTTTGAGAATTATTTAAAAACTATATTTAAACCTTTATAACTTTATATTGGTCCAAAAAAAGGCCGATATTCATTCTAAAAGCTTTAAATCTCAATTTAAACCTTCATACGAATCTTTTGAAAGTTCGGACGATCTTTGTCGTAGAAGTTTGCACAAGTTTTCCGTTGGATCAAAAATGGGTCTAACGTTCTTCTATTAGGTTTATTACTATGTTTATATCTCTATCGCTTCATATTAGTCCAAAAAAATGTCAATATTCACTTCGTACGATGCTATTCAAAGTTGGGCAGTTCTTGGTCAAAGTAGTTTGGACCAAGTTTCCGTTGCTCCAATAATGGGTCTAACTTTTTGAGAATTATTTAAAAACTATATTTAAACCTTTATAACTTTATATTGGTCCAAAAAAAGACCGGTATTAATTCTAAAAGCTTTAAATCTCAATTTAAACCTTCATACGAATCTTTTGAATGTTTGGACGATCTTTGTCGTAGAAGTTTGCACAAGTTTTCCGTTGGATCAAAAAGGGGTCTAACGTTCTTCTATTAGGTTTATTACTATATTCACCTCATATTGGTCCAAAAAAATGCCAATATTCACCTCGTACGAAGCTATTCAAAGTTGGGCAGTTCTTGGTCAAAGTAGTTTGGACCAAGTTTCCGGTGCTCCAATAATGGGTCTACCTTTTTGAGAATTATTTAAAAACTATATTTAAACCTTTATAACTTTAAATTGGTCCAAAAAAAGGCCGGTATTCATTCTAAAAGCTTTAAATCTCAATTTAAACCTTCATACGAATCTATTGAAAGTTCGGACGATCTTTGTCGTAGAAGTTTGCACAAGTTTTCCGTTGGATCAAAAATGGGTCTAACGTTCTTCTATTAGGTTTATTACTATATTTATAGCTCTATCACTTCATATTGGTCCAAAAAAAGGCCAATATTCACTTCGTACGAAGCTATTCAAAGTTGGGCAGTTCTTGGTCAAAGTAGTTTGGACCAAGTTTCCGTTGCTCCAATAATGGGTCTAACTTTTTGAGAATTATTTAAAAACTTTATTTACACCTTTATAACTTTATATTGGTCCAAAAAAAGGCAGTTATTCATTCTAAAATCTTTAAATCTCAATTTAAACCTTCATACGAATCTATTGAAAGTTTGGACGATCTTTGTCGTAGAAGTTTGCACAAGTTTTATGTTGGATAAAAAATGGGTCTAACATTCTTCTATTAGGTTTATTACTATATGTATATCTCTATCACTTCATATTGGTCCAAAAAAAGGCCAATATTCACTTCGTACGATGCTATTCAAAGTTGGGCAGTTCTTGGTCAAAGTAGTTTGGACCAAGTTTCCGTTGCTCCAATAATGGGTCTAACTTTTTGAGAATTATTTAAAAACTATATTTAAACCTTTATAACTTTATATTGGTCCAAAAAAAGGCCGGTATTCATTCTAAAAGCTTTAAATCTCAATTTAAACCTTCATACGAATCTTTTGAAAGTTTGGACGATCTTTGTCGTAGAAGTTTGCACAAGTTTTCCGTTGGATCAAAAATGGGTCTAACGTTCTTCTATTAGGTTTATTAGTATATTTATATCTTTATCACTTCATATTGGTCCAAAAAAATGCCAATATTCACCTCGTACGAAGCTATTCAAAGTTTGGCAGTTGTTGGTCAAAGTAGTTTGGACCAAGTTTTCGTTGCTCCAATAATGGGTCTAACTTTTTGAGAATTATTTAAATACTTTATTTAAACCTTTATAACTTTACATTGGTCCAAAAAAAGGCAGTTATTCATTCTAAAAGCTTTAAATCTCAATTTAAACCTTCATACGAATCTATTGAAAGTTTGGACGATCTTTGTCGTATAAGTTTGCACATGTTTTATGTTGGATAAAAAATGGGACTAACGTTCTTCTATTAGGTTTATTACTATATTTATATCTCTATCACTTCATATTGGTCCAAAAAAACGCCAATATTCACTTCGTACGAAGCTATTCAAAGTTGGGCAGTTCTTGGTCAAAGTAGTTTGGACCAAGTTTCCGTTGCTCCAATAATGGGTCTAACTTTTTGAAATTATTTAAAAACTATATTTAAACCTTTATAATTTTATATTGGTCCAAAAAAAGGCCGATATTCATTCTAAAAGCTTTAAATCTCAATTTAAACCTTCATACGAATCTTTTGAAAGTTCGGACGATCTTTGTCGTAGAAGTTTGCACAAGTTTTCCGTTGGATCAAAAATGGGTCTAACGTTCTTCTATTAGGTTTATTACTATGTTTATATCTCTATCGCTTCATATTAGTCCAAAAAAATGTCAATATTCACTTCGTACGATGCTATTCAAAGTTGGGCAGTTCTTGGTCAAAGTAGTTTGGACCAAGTTTCCGTTGCTCCAATAATGGGTCTAACTTTTTGAGAATTATTTAAAAACTTTATTTACACCTTTATAACTTTATATTGGTCCAAAAAAAGGCAGTTATTCATTCTAAAATCTTTAAATCTCAATTTAAACCTTCATACGAATCTATTGAAAGTTTGGACGATCTTTGTCGTAGAAGTTTGCACAAGTTTTATGTTGGATAAAAAATGGGTCTAACATTCTTCTATTAGGTTTATTACTATATGTATATCTCTATCACTTCATATTGGTCCAAAAAAAGGCCAATATTCACTTCGTACGATGCTATTCAAAGTTGGGCAGTTCTTGGTCAAAGTAGTTTGGACCAAGTTTCCGTTGCTCCAATAATGGGTCTAACTTTTTGAGAATTATTTAAAAACTTTATTTAAACCTTTATAACTTTACATTGGTCCAAAAAAAGGCAGTTATTCATTCTAAAAGCTTTAAATCTCAATTTAAACCTTCATACAAATCTATTGAAAGTTTGGACGATCTTTGTCGTATAAGTTTGCACATGTTTTATGTTGGATAAAAAATGGGTCTAACGTTCTTCTATTAGGTTTATTACTATATTTATATCTCTATCACTTCATATTGGTCCAAAAAAACGCCAATATTCACTTCGTACGAAGCTATTCAAAGTTGGGCAGTTCTTGGTCAAAGTAGTTTGGACCAAGTTTCCGTTGCTCCAATAATGGGTCTAACTTTTTGAGAATTATTTAAAAACTATATTTAAACCTTTATAACTTTATATTGGTCCAAAAAAAGGCCGATATTCATTCTAAAAGCTTTAAATCTCAATTTAAACCTTCATACGAATCTTTTGAAAGTTCGGACGATCTTTGTCGTAGAAGTTTGCACAAGTTTTCCGTTGGATCAAAAATGGGTCTAACGTTCTTCTATTAGGTTTATTACTATGTTTATATCTCTATCGCTTCATATTAGTCCAAAAAAATGTCAATATTCACTTCGTACGATGCTATTCAAAGTTGGGCAGTTCTTGGTCAAAGTAGTTTGGACCAAGTTTCCGTTGCTCCAATAATGGGTCTAACTTTTTGAGAATTATTTAAAAACTATATTTAAACCTTTATAACTTTATATTGGTCCAAAAAAAGACCGGTATTAATTCTAAAAGCTTTAAATCTCAATTTAAACCTTCATACGAATCTTTTGAATGTTTGGACGATCTTTGTCGTAGAAGTTTGCACAAGTTTTCCGTTGGATCAAAAAGGGGTCTAACGTTCTTCTATTAGGTTTATTACTATATTCACCTCATATTGGTCCAAAAAAATGCCAATATTCACCTCGTACGAAGCTATTCAAAGTTGGGCAGTTCTTGGTCAAAGTAGTTTGGACCAAGTTTCCGGTGCTCCAATAATGGGTCTACCTTTTTGAGAATTATTTAAAAACTATATTTAAACCTTTATAACTTTAAATTGGTCCAAAAAAAGGCCGGTATTCATTCTAAAAGCTTTAAATCTCAATTTAAACCTTCATACGAATCTATTGAAAGTTCGGACGATCTTTGTCGTAGAAGTTTGCACAAGTTTTCCGTTGGATCAAAAATGGGTCTAACGTTCTTCTATTAGGTTTATTACTATATTTATAGCTCTATCACTTCATATTGGTCCAAAAAAAGGCCAATATTCACTTCGTACGAAGCTATTCAAAGTTGGGCAGTTCTTGGTCAAAGTAGTTTGGACCAAGTTTCCGTTGCTCCAATAATGGGTCTAACTTTTTGAGAATTATTTAAAAACTTTATTTACACCTTTATAACTTTATATTGGTCCAAAAAAAGGCAGTTATTCATTCTAAAATCTTTAAATCTCAATTTAAACCTTCATACGAATCTATTGAAAGTTTGGACGATCTTTGTCGTAGAAGTTTGCACAAGTTTTATGTTGGATAAAAAATGGGTCTAACATTCTTCTATTAGGTTTATTACTATATGTATATCTCTATCACTTCATATTGGTCCAAAAAAAGGCCAATATTCACTTCGTACGATGCTATTCAAAGTTGGGCAGTTCTTGGTCAAAGTAGTTTGGACCAAGTTTCCGTTGCTCCAATAATGGGTCTAACTTTTTGAGAATTATTTAAAAACTATATTTAAACCTTTATAACTTTATATTGGTCCAAAAAAAGGCCGGTATTCATTCTAAAAGCTTTAAATCTCAATTTAAACCTTCATACGAATCTTTTGAAAGTTTGGACGATCTTTGTCGTAGAAGTTTGCACAAGTTTTCCGTTGGATCAAAAATGGGTCTAACGTTCTTCTATTAGGTTTATTAGTATATTTATATCTTTATCACTTCATATTGGTCCAAAAAAATGCCAATATTCACCTCGTACGAAGCTATTCAAAGTTTGGCAGTTGTTGGTCAAAGTAGTTTGGACCAAGTTTTCGTTGCTCCAATAATGGGTCTAACTTTTTGAGAATTATTTAAATACTTTATTTAAACCTTTATAACTTTACATTGGTCCAAAAAAAGGCAGTTATTCATTCTAAAAGCTTTAAATCTCAATTTAAACCTTCATACGAATCTATTGAAAGTTTGGACGATCTTTGTCGTATAAGTTTGCACATGTTTTATGTTGGATAAAAAATGGGACTAACGTTCTTCTATTAGGTTTATTACTATATTTATATCTCTATCACTTCATATTGGTCCAAAAAAACGCCAATATTCACTTCGTACGAAGCTATTCAAAGTTGGGCAGTTCTTGGTCAAAGTAGTTTGGACCAAGTTTCCGTTGCTCCAATAATGGGTCTAACTTTTTGAAATTATTTAAAAACTATATTTAAACCTTTATAATTTTATATTGGTCCAAAAAAAGGCCGATATTCATTCTAAAAGCTTTAAATCTCAATTTAAACCTTCATACGAATCTTTTGAAAGTTCGGACGATCTTTGTCGTAGAAGTTTGCACAAGTTTTCCGTTGGATCAAAAATGGGTCTAACGTTCTTCTATTAGGTTTATTACTATGTTTATATCTCTATCGCTTCATATTAGTCCAAAAAAATGTCAATATTCACTTCGTACGATGCTATTCAAAGTTGGGCAGTTCTTGGTCAAAGTAGTTTGGACCAAGTTTCCGTTGCTCCAATAATGGGTCTAACTTTTTGAGAATTATTTAAAAACTTTATTTACACCTTTATAACTTTATATTGGTCCAAAAAAAGGCAGTTATTCATTCTAAAATCTTTAAATCTCAATTTAAACCTTCATACGAATCTATTGAAAGTTTGGACGATCTTTGTCGTAGAAGTTTGCACAAGTTTTATGTTGGATAAAAAATGGGTCTAACATTCTTCTATTAGGTTTATTACTATATGTATATCTCTATCACTTCATATTGGTCCAAAAAAAGGCCAATATTCACTTCGTACGATGCTATTCAAAGTTGGGCAGTTCTTGGTCAAAGTAGTTTGGACCAAGTTTCCGTTGCTCCAATAATGGGTCTAACTTTTTGAGAATTATTTAAAAACTATATTTAAACCTTTATAACTTTATATTGGTCCAAAAAAAGGCCGGTATTCATTCTAAAAGCTTTAAATCTCAATTTAAACCTTCATACGAATCTTTTGAAAGTTTGGACGATCTTTGTTGTAGAAGTTTGCACAAGTTTTCCGTTGGATCAAAAATGGGTCTAACGTTCTTCTATTAGGTTTATTAGTATATTTATATCTTTATCACTTCATATTGGTCCAAAAAAATGCCAATATTCACCTCGTACGAAGCTATTCAAAGTTTGGCAGTTGTTGGTCAAAGTAGTTTGGACCAAGTTTTCGTTGCTCCAATAATGGGTCTAACTTTTTGAGAATTATTTAAAAACTTTATTTAAACCTTTATAACTTTACATTGGTCCAAAAAAAGGCAGTTATTCATTCTAAAAGCTTTAAATCTCAATTTAAACCTTCATACAAATCTATTGAAAGTTTGGACGATCTTTGTCGTATAAGTTTGCACATGTTTTATGTTGGATAAAAAATGGGTCTAACGTTCTTCTATTAGGTTTATTACTATATTTATATCTCTATCACTTCATATTGGTCCAAAAAAACGCCAATATTCACTTCGTACGAAGCTATTCAAAGTTGGGCAGTTCTTGGTCAAAGTAGTTTGGACCAAGTTTCCGTTGCTCCAATAATGGGTCTAACTTTTTGAGAATTATTTAAAAACTATATTTAAACCTTTATAACTTTATATTGGTCCAAAAAAAGGCCGATATTCATTCTAAAAGCTTTAAATCTCAATTTAAACCTTCATACGAATCTTTTGAAAGTTCGGACGATCTTTGTCGTAGAAGTTTGCACAAGTTTTCCGTTGGATCAAAAATGGGTCTAACGTTCTTCTATTAGGTTTATTACTATGTTTATATCTCTATCGCTTCATATTAGTCCAAAAAAATGTCAATATTCACTTCGTACGATGCTATTCAAAGTTGGGCAGTTCTTGGTCAAAGTAGTTTGGACCAAGTTTCCGTTGCTCCAATAATGGGTCTAACTTTTTGAGAATTATTTAAAAACTATATTTAAACCTTTATAACTTTATATTGGTCCAAAAAAAGACCGGTATTCATTCTAAAAGCTTTAAATCACAATTTAAACCTTCATACGAATCTTTTGAATGTTTGGACGATCTTTGTCGTAGAAGTTTGCACAAGTTTTCCGTTGGATCAAAAAGGGGTCTAACGTTCTTCTATTAGGTTTATTACTATATTCACCTCATATTGGTCCAAAAAAATGCCAATATTCACCTCGTACGAAGCTATTCAAAGTTGGGCAGTTCTTGGTCAAAGTAGTTTGGACCAAGTTTCCGGTGCTCCAATAATGGGTCTACCTTTTTGAGAATTATTTAAAAACTATATTTAAACCTTTATAACTTTAAATTGGTCCAAAAAAAGGCCGGTATTCATTCTAAAAGCTTTAAATCTCAATTTAAACCTTCATACGAATCTATTGAAAGTTCGGACGATCTTTGTCGTAGAAGTTTGCACAAGTTTTCCGTTGGATCAAAAATGGGTCTAACGTTCTTCTATTAGGTTTATTACTATATTTATAGCTCTATCACTTCATATTGGTCCAAAAAAAGGCCAATATTCACTTCGTACGAAGCTATTCAAAGTTGGGCAGTTCTTGGTCAAAGTAGTTTGGACCAAGTTTCCGTTGCTCCAATAATGGGTCTAACTTTTTGAGAATTATTTAAAAACTTTATTTACACCTTTATAACTTTATATTGGTCCAAAAAAAGGCAGTTATTCATTCTAAAATCTTTAAATCTCAATTTAAACCTTCATACGAATCTATTGAAAGTTTGGACGATCTTTGTCGTAGAAGTTTGCACAAGTTTTATGTTGGATAAAAAATGGGTCTAACATTCTTCTATTAGGTTTATTACTATATGTATATCTCTATCACTTCATATTGGTCCAAAAAAAGGCCAATATTCACTTCGTACGATGCTATTCAAAGTTGGGCAGTTCTTGGTCAAAGTAGTTTGGACCAAGTTTCCGTTGCTCCAATAATGGGTCTAACTTTTTGAGAATTATTTAAAAACTATATTTAAACCTTTATAACTTTATATTGGTCCAAAAAAAGGCCGGTATTCATTCTAAAAGCTTTAAATCTCAATTTAAACCTTCATACGAATCTTTTGAAAGTTTGGACGATCTTTGTCGTAGAAGTTTGCACAAGTTTTCCGTTGGATCAAAAATGGGTCTAACGTTCTTCTATTAGGTTTATTAGTATATTTATATCTTTATCACTTCATATTGGTCCAAAAAAATGCCAATATTCACCTCGTACGAAGCTATTCAAAGTTTGGCAGTTGTTGGTCAAAGTAGTTTGGACCAAGTTTTCGTTGCTCCAATAATGGGTCTAACTTTTTGAGAATTATTTAAATACTTTATTTAAACCTTTATAACTTTACATTGGTCCAAAAAAAGGCAGTTATTCATTCTAAAAGCTTTAAATCTCAATTTAAACCTTCATACGAATCTATTGAAAGTTTGGACGATCTTTGTCGTATAAGTTTGCACATGTTTTATGTTGGATAAAAAATGGGACTAACGTTCTTCTATTAGGTTTATTACTATATTTATATCTCTATCACTTCATATTGGTCCAAAAAAACGCCAATATTCACTTCGTACGAAGCTATTCAAAGTTGGGCAGTTCTTGGTCAAAGTAGTTTGGACCAAGTTTCCGTTGCTCCAATAATGGGTCTAACTTTTTGAAATTATTTAAAAACTATATTTAAACCTTTATAATTTTATATTGGTCCAAAAAAAGGCCGATATTCATTCTAAAAGCTTTAAATCTCAATTTAAACCTTCATACGAATCTTTTGAAAGTTCGGACGATCTTTGTCGTAGAAGTTTGCACAAGTTTTCCGTTGGATCAAAAATGGGTCTAACGTTCTTCTATTAGGTTTATTACTATGTTTATATCTCTATCGCTTCATATTAGTCCAAAAAAGTGTCAATATTCACTTCGTACGATGCTATTCAAAGTTGGGCAGTTCTTGGTCAAAGTAGTTTGGACCAAGTTTCCGTTGCTCCAATAATGGGTCTAACTTTTTGAGAATTATTTAAAAACTTTATTTACACCTTTATAACTTTATATTGGTCCAAAAAAAGGCAGTTATTCATTCTAAAATCTTTAAATCTCAATTTAAACCTTCATACGAATCTATTGAAAGTTTGGACGATCTTTGTCGTAGAAGTTTGCACAAGTTTTATGTTGGATAAAAAATGGGTCTAACATTCTTCTATTAGGTTTATTACTATATGTATATCTCTATCACTTCATATTGGTCCAAAAAAAGGCCAATATTCACTTCGTACGATGCTATTCAAAGTTGGGCAGTTCTTGGTCAAAGTAGTTTGGACCAAGTTTCCGTTGCTCCAATAATGGGTCTAACTTTTTGAGAATTATTTAAAAACTATATTTAAACCTTTATAACTTTATATTGGTCCAAAAAAAGGCCGGTATTCATTCTAAAAGCTTTAAATCTCAATTTAAACCTTCATACGAATCTTTTGAAAGTTTGGACGATCTTTGTTGTAGAAGTTTGCACAAGTTTTCCGTTGGATCAAAAATGGGTCTAACGTTCTTCTATTAGGTTTATTAGTATATTTATATCTTTATCACTTCATATTGGTCCAAAAAAATGCCAATATTCACCTCGTACGAAGCTATTCAAAGTTTGGCAGTTGTTGGTCAAAGTAGTTTGGACCAAGTTTTCGTTGCTCCAATAATGGGTCTAACTTTTTGAGAATTATTTAAAAACTTTATTTAAACCTTTATAACTTTACATTGGTCCAAAAAAAGGCAGTTATTCATTCTAAAAGCTTTAAATCTCAATTTAAACCTTCATACAAATCTATTGAAAGTTTGGACGATCTTTGTCGTATAAGTTTGCACATGTTTTATGTTGGATAAAAAATGGGTCTAACGTTCTTCTATTAGGTTTATTACTATATTTATATCTCTATCACTTCATATTGGTCCAAAAAAACGCCAATATTCACTTCGTACGAAGCTATTCAAAGTTGGGCAGTTCTTGGTCAAAGTAGTTTGGACCAAGTTTCCGTTGCTCCAATAATGGGTCTAACTTTTTGAGAATTATTTAAAAACTATATTTAAACCTTTATAACTTTATATTGGTCCAAAAAAAGGCCGATATTCATTCTAAAAGCTTTAAATCTCAATTTAAACCTTCATACGAATCTTTTGAAAGTTCGGACGATCTTTGTCGTAGAAGTTTGCACAAGTTTTCCGTTGGATCAAAAATGGGTCTAACGTTCTTCTATTAGGTTTATTACTATGTTTATATCTCTATCGCTTCATATTAGTCCAAAAAAATGTCAATATTCACTTCGTACGATGCTATTCAAAGTTGGGCAGTTCTTGGTCAAAGTAGTTTGGACCAAGTTTCCGTTGCTCCAATAATGGGTCTAACTTTTTGAGAATTATTTAAAAACTATATTTAAACCTTTATAACTTTATATTGGTCCAAAAAAAGACCGGTATTCATTCTAAAAGCTTTAAATCACAATTTAAACCTTCATACGAATCTTTTGAATGTTTGGACGATCTTTGTCGTTGAAGTTTGCACATGTTTTCCGTTGGATCAAAAAGGGGTCTAACGTTCTTCTATTAGGTTTATTACTATATTCACCTCATATTGGTCCAAAAAAATGCCAATATTCACCTCGTACGAAGCTATTCAAAGTTGGGCAGTTCTTGGTCAGAGTAGTTTGGACCAAGTTTCCGGTGCTCCAATAATGGGTCTACCTTTTTGAGAATTATTTAAAAACTATATTTAAACCTTTATAACTTTACATTGATCCAAAAAAAGGCCGGTATTCATTCTAAAAGCTTTAAATCTCAATTTAAACCTTCATACGAATCTATTGAAAGTTCGGACGATCTTTGTCGTAGAAGTTTGCACAAGTTTTCCGTTGGATCAAAAATGGGTCTAACGTTCTTCTATTAGGTTTATTACTATATTTATAGCTCTATCACTTCATGTTGGTCCAAAAAAGGTCAATATTCATTTCGTACGAAGCTATTCAAAGTTGGGCAGTTCTTGGTCAAAGTAGTTTGGACCAAGTTTCCGTTGCTCCAATAATGGGTCTAACTTTTTGAGAATTATTTAAAAACTTTATTTACACCTTTATTACTTTATATTGGTCCAAAAAAAGGCCGGTATTCATTCTAAAAGCTTTAAATCTCAATTTAAACTTTCATACGAATCTATTGAAAGTTTTGACGATCTTTGTCGTAGAAGTTAGCACAAGTTTTCCGTTGGATCAAAAATGGGTCTAACGTTCTTCTATTAGGTTTATTACTATATTTATATCTTTATCATTTCATATTGGTCCAAAAAAAGGCCAATATTCACCTTGTACGAAGCTATTCAAAGTTGGGCAGTTCTTGGTCAAAGTAGTTTGGACCAAGTTTCCGTTGCTCCAATAATGGGTCTAACATTTTGAGAATTATTTAAAAACTATATTTAAACCTTTGTAACTTTATTTTGGACCAAGTTTCCGTTGCTCCAATAATGGGTCTAACATTTTGAGAATTATTTAAAAACTATATTTAAACCTTTGTAACTTTATATTGGTCCAAAAAAAGGCCGGTATTCATTCTAAAAGCTTTAAATCTCAATTTAAACCTTCATACGAATCTATTGAAAGTTTTGACGATCTTTGTCGTAGAAGTTTTCACAAGTTTTCCGTTGGATCAAAAATGGGTCTAACGTTCTTCTATTAGGTTTATTACTATATTTATATCTCTATCACTTCATATTGGTCCAAAAAAAGGCCAATATTCACTTCGTACGAAGCTATTCAAAGTTGGGCAGTTCTTGGTCAAAGTAGTTATGACCAAGTTTCCGTTGCTCCAATAATGTGTCTAACTTTTTGAGAATTATTTAAAAAATATAATTAAACCTTTATAACTTTATATTGGTCCAAAAAAAGGCCGGTATTCATTCTAAAAGCGTTAAATCTCAATTTAAACCTTCATACGAATCTATTGAAAGTTTTGACGATCTTTGTCGTAGAAGTTAGCACAAGTTTTCCGTTGGATCAAAAATGGGTCTAACGTTCTTCTATTAGGTTTATTACTATATTTATATCTTTATCATTTCATATTGGTCCAAAAAAAGGCCAATATTCACCTTGTACGAAGCTATTCAAAGTTGGGCAGTTCTTGGTCAAAGTAGTTTGGACCAAGTTTCCGTTGCTCCAATAATGGGTCTAACTTTTTGAGAATTATTTAAAAACTATATTTAAACCTTTATAACTTTATATTGGTCCCAAAAAAGGCCGGTATTCATTCTAAAAGCTTTAAATCTCAATTTAAACTTTCATACGAATCTATTGAAAGTTTTGACGATCTTTGTCGTAGAAGTTAGCACAAGTTTTCCGTTGGATCAAAAATGGGTCTAACGTTCTTCTATTAGGTTTATTACTATATTTATATCTTTATCATTTCATATTGGTCCAAAAAAAGGCCAATATTCACCTTGTACGAAGCTATTCAAAGTTGGGCAGTTCTTGGTCAAAGTAGTTTGGACCAAGTTTCCGTTGCTCCAATAATGGGTCTAACATTTTGAGAATTATTTAAAAACTATATTTAAACCTTTGTAACTTTATATTGGTCCAAAAAAAGGCCGGTATTCATTCTAAAAGCTTTAAATCTCAATTTAAACCTTCATACGAATCTATTGAAAGTTTTGACGATCTTTGTCGTAGAAGTTTGCACAAGTTTTCCGTTGGATCAAAAATGGGTCTAACGTTCTTCTATTAGGTTTATTAATATATTTATATCTCTATCACTTCATATTGGTCCAAAAAAAGGCCAATATTCACTTCGTACGAAGCTATTCAAAGTTGGGCAGTTCTTGGTCAAAGTAGTTTGGACCAAGTTTCCGTTGCTCCAATAATGCGTCTAACTTTTTGAGAATTATTTAAAAACTTTATTTACACCTTTATAACCTTATATTGGTCCAAAAAAAGGCCGGTATTCATTCTAAAAGCTTTAAATCTTAATTTAAACCTTCATACTAATCTATTGAAAGTTTGGACGATCTTTGTCGTAGAAGTTTGCACAAGTTTTCCGTTGGATCAAAAATGGGTCTAACGTTCTTCTATTAGGTTTATTACTATATTTATATCTCTATCACTTCATATTGGTCCAAAAAAAGGCCAATATTCACTTCGTACGAAGCTATTCAAAGTTGGGCAGTTCTTGGTCAAAGTAGTTATGACCAAGTTTCCGTTGCTCCAATAATGTGTCTAACTTTTTGAGAATTATTTAAAAAATATAATTAAACCTTTATAACTTTATATTGGTCCAAAAAAAGGCCGGTATTCATTCTAAAAGCGTTAAATCTCAATTTAAACCTTCATACGAATCTATTGAAAGTTTTGACGATCTTTGTCGTAGAAGTTAGCACAAGTTTTCCGTTGGATCAAAAATGGGTCTAACGTTCTTCTATTAGGTTTATTACTATATTTATATCTTTATCATTTCATATTGGTCCAAAAAAAGGCCAATATTCACCTTGTACGAAGCTATTCAAAGTTGGGCAGTTCTTGGTCAAAGTAGTTTGGACCAAGTTTCCGTTGCTCCAATAATGGGTCTAACTTTTTGAGAATTATTTAAAAACTATATTTAAACCTTTATAACTTTATATTGGTCCAAAAAAAGGCCGGTATTCATTCTAAAAGCTTTAAATCTCAATTTAAACTTTCATACGAATCTATTGAAAGTTTTGACGATCTTTGTCGTAGAAGTTAGCACAAGTTTTCCGTTGGATCAAAAATGGGTCTAACGTTCTTCTATTAGGTTTATTACTATATTTATATCTTTATCATTTCATATTGGTCCAAAAATAGGCCAATATTCACCTTGTACGAAGCTATTCAAAGTTGGGCAGTTCTTGGTCAAAGTAGTTTGGACCAAGTTTCCGTTGCTCCAATAATGGGTCTAACATTTTGAGAATTATTTAAAAACTATATTTAAACCTTTGTAACTTTATATTGGTCCAAAAAAAGGCCGGTATTCATTCTAAAAGCTTTAAATCTCAATTTAAACCTTCATACGAATCTATTGAAAGTTTTGACGATCTTTGTCGTAGAAGTTTGCACAAGTTTTCCGTTGGATCAAAAATGGGTCTAACGTTCTTCTATTAGGTTTATTAATATATTTATATCTCTATCACTTCATATTGGTCCAAAAAAAGGCCAATATTCACTTCGTACGAAGCTATTCAAAGTTGGGCAGTTCTTGGTCAAAGTAGTTTAGACCAAGTTTTCGTTGCTCCAGTAATGGGTCTAACTTTTTGAGAATTATTTAAAAACTTTATTTACACCTTTATAACCTTATATTGGTCCAAAAAAAGGCCGGTATTCATTCTAAAAGCTTTAAATCTTAATTTAAACCTTCATACTAATCTATTGAAAGTTTGGACGATCTTTGTCGTAGAAGTTTGCACAAGTTTTCCGTTGGATCAAAAATGGGTCTAACGTTCTTCTATTAGGTTTATTACTATATTTATATCTCTATCACTTCATATTGGTCCAAAAAAAGGCCAATATTCACTTCGTACGAAGCTATTCAAAGTTGGGCAGTTCTTGGTCAAAGTAGTTATGACCAAATTTCCGTTGCTCCAATAATGTGTCTAACTTTTTGAGAATTATTTAAAAACTTTATTTACACCTTTATAACCTTATATTGGTCCAAAAAAGGCCGGTATTCATTCTAAAAGCTTTAAATCTTAATTTAAACCTTCATACTAATCTATTGAAAGTTTGGACGATCTTTGTCGTAGAAGTTTGCACAAGTTTTCCGTTGGATCAAAAATGGGTCTAACGTTCTTCTATTAGGTTTATTACTATATTTATATCTCTATCACTTCATATTGGTCCAAAAAAAGGCCAATATTCACTTCGTACGAAGCTATTCAAAGTTGGGCAGTTCTTGGTCAAAGTAGTTATGACCAAGTTTCCGTTGCTCCAATAATGTGTCTAACTTTTTGAGAATTATTTAAAAAATATAATTAAACCTTTATAACTTTATATTGGTCCAAAAAAAGGCCGGTATTCATTCTAAAAGCGTTAAATCTCAATTTAAACCTTCATACGAATCTATTGAAAGTTTTGACGATCTTTGTCATAGAAGTTAGCACAAGTTTTCCGTTGGATCAAAAATGGGTCTAACGTTCTTCTATTAGGTTTATTACTATATTTATATCTTTATCATTTCATATTGGTCCAAAAAAAGGCCAATATTCACCTTGTACGAAGCTATTCAAAGTTGGGCAGTTCTTGGTCAAAGTAGTTTGGACCAAGTTTCCGTTGCTCCAATAATGGGTCTAACTTTTTGAGAATTATTTAAAAACTATATTTAATCCTTTATAACTTTATATTGGTCCAAAAAAAGGCCGGTATTCATTCTAAAAGCTTTAAATCTCAATTTAAACTTTCATACGAATCTATTGAAAGTTTTGACGATCTTTGTCGTAGAAGTTAGCACAAGTTTTCCGTTGGATAAAAAATGGGTCTAACGTTCTTCTATTAGGTTTATTACTATATTTATATCTTTATCATTTCATATTGGTCCAAAAAAAGGCCAATATTCACCTTGTACGAAGCTATTCAAAGTTGGGCAGTTCTTGGTCAAAGTAGTTTGGACCAAGTTTCCGTTGCTCCAATAATGGGTCTAACATTTTGAGAATTATTTAAAAACTATATTTAAACCTTTGTAACTTTATATTGGTCCAAAAAAAGGCCGGTATTCATTCTAAAAGCTTTAAATCTCAATTTAAACCTTCATACGAATCTATTGAAAGTTTTGACGATCTTTGTCGTAGAAGTTTGCACAAGTTTTCCGTTGGATCAAAAATGGGTCTAACGTTCTTCTATTAGGTTTATTAATATATTTATATCTCTATCACTTCATATTGGTCCAAAAAAAGGCCAATATTCACTTCGTACGAAGCTATTCAAAGTTGGGCAGTTCTTGGTCAAAGTAGTTTGGACCAAGTTTCCGTTGCTCCAATAATGCGTCTAACTTTTTGAGAATTATTTAAAAACTTTATTTACACCTTTATAACCTTATATTGGTCCAAAAAAAGGCCGGTATTCATTCTAAAAGCTTTAAATCTTAATTTAAACCTTCATACTAATCTATTGAAAGTTTGGACGATCTTTGTCGTAGAAGTTTGCACAAGTTTTCCGTTGGATCAAAAATGGGTCTAACGTTCTTCTATTAGGTTTATTACTATATTTATATCTCTATCACTTCATATTGGTCCAAAAAAAGGCCAATATTCACTTCGTACGAAGCTATTCAAAGTTGGGCAGTTCTTGGTCAAAGTAGTTATGACCAAGTTTCCGTTGCTCCAATAATGTGTCTAACTTTTTGAGAATTATTTAAAAAATATATTTAAACCTTTATAACTTTATATTGGTCCAAAAAAAGGCCGGTATTCATTCTAAAAGCGTTAAATCTCAATTTAAACCTTCATACGAATCTATTGAAAGTTTTGACGATCTTTGTCGTAGAAGTTAGCACAAGTTTTCCGTTGGATCAAAAATGGGTCTAACGTTCTTCTATTAGGTTTATTACTATATTTATATCTTTATCATTTCATATTGGTCCAAAAAAAGGCCAATATTCACCTTGTACGAAGCTATTCAAAGTTGGGCAGTTCTTGGTCAAAGTAGTTTGGACCAAGTTTCCGTTGCTCCAATAATGGGTCTAACTTTTTGAGAATTATTTAAAAACTATATTTAAACCTTTATAACTTTATATTGGTCCAAAAAAAGGCCGGTATTCATTCTAAAAGCTTTAAATCTCAATTTAAACCTTCATACGAATCTTTTGAAAGTTTGGACGATCTTTGTCGTAGAAGTTTGCACAAGATTTCCGTTGGATCAAAAATGGGTCTAACGTTCTTCTATTAGGTTTATTACTATATTTATATCTTTATCATTTCATATTGGTCCAAAAAAAGGCCAATATTCACCTTGTACGAAGCTATTCAAAGTTGGGCAGTTCTTGGTCAAAGTAGTTTGGACCAAGTTTCCGTTGCTCCAATAATGGGTCTAACTTTTTGAGAATTATTTAAAAACTATATTTAAACCTTTATAACTTTATATTGGTCCAAAAAAAGGCCGGTATTCATTCTAAAAGCTTTAAATCTCAATTTAAACTTTCATACGAATCTATTGAAAGTTTTGACGATCTTTGTCGTAGAAGTTAGCACAAGTTTTCCGTTGGATCAAAAATGGGTCTAACGTTCTTCTATTAGGTTTATTACTATATTTATATCTTTATCATTTCATATTGGTCCAAAAAAAGGCCAATATTCACCTTGTACGAAGCTATTCAAAGTTGGGCAGTTCTTGGTCAAAGTAGTTTGGACCAAGTTTCCGTTGCTCCAATAATGGGTCTAACTTTTTGAGAATTATTTAAAAACTATATTTAAACCTTTATAACTTTATATTGGTCCAAAAAAAGGCCGGTATTCATTCTAAAAGCTTTAAATCTCAATTTAAACCTTCATACGAATCTATTGAAAGTTTTGACGATCTTTGTCGTAGAAGTTTGCACAAGTTTTCCATTGGATCAAAAATGCGTCTAACGTTCTTCTATTAGGTTTATTAATATATTTATATCTTTATCACTTCATATTGGTCCAAAAAAAGGCCAATATTCACTTCGTACGAAGCTATTCAAAGTTGGGCAGTTCTTGGTCAAAGTAGTTTGGACCAAGTTTCCGTTGCTCCAATAATGCGTCTAACTTTTTGAGAATTATTTAAAAACTTTATTTACACCTTTATAACTTTATATTGGTCCAAAAAAAGGCCGGTATTCATTCTAAAAGCGTTAAATCTCAATTTAAACCTTCATACGAATCTATTGAAAGTTTTGACGATCTTTGTCGTAGAAGTTAGCACAAGTTTTCCGTTGGATCAAAAATGGGTCTAACGTTCTTCTATTAGGTTTATTACTATATTTATATCTTTATAATTTCATATTGGTCCAAAAAAAGGCCAATATTCACCTTGTACGAAGCTATTCAAAGTTGGGCAGTTCTTGGTCAAAGTAGTTTGGACCAAGTTTCCGTTGCTCCAATAATGGGTCTAACTTTTTGAGAATTATTTAAAAACTATATTTAAACCTTTATAACTTTATATTGGTCCAAAAAAAGGCCGGTATTCATTCTAAAAGCTTTAAATCTCAATTTAAACCTTCATACGAATCTTTTGAAAGTTTGGACGATCTTTGTCGTAGAAGTTTGCCCAAGATTTCCGTTGGATCAAAAATGGGTCTAGCGTTCTTCTATTAGGTTTATTACTATATTTATATCTTTATCATTTCATATTGGTCCAAAAAAAGGCCAATATTCACCTTGTACGAAGCTATTCAAAGTTGGGCAGTTCTTGGTCAAAGTAGTTTGGACCAAGTTTCCGTTGCTCCAATAATGGGTCTAACTTTTTGAGAATTATTTAAAAACTATATTTAAACCTTTATAACTTTATATTGGTCCAAAAAAAGGCCGGTATTCATTCTAAAAGCTTTAAATCTCAATTTAAACCTTCATACGAATCTATTGAAAGTTTTGACGATCTTTGTCGTAGAAGTTTGCACAAGTTTTCCATTGGATCAAAAATGGGTCTAACGTTCTTCTATTAGGTTTATTACTATATTTATATCTTTATCATTTCATATTGGTCCAAAAAAAGGCCAATATTCACCTTGTACGAAGCTATTCAAAGTTGGGCAGTTCTTGGTCAAAGTCGTTTGGACCAAGTTTCCGTTGCTCCAATAATGGGTCTAACTTTTTGAGAATTATTTAAAAACTATATTTAAACCTTTATAACTTTATATTGGTCCAAAAAAAGGCCGGTATTCATTCTAAAAGCTTTAAATCTCAATTTAAACTTTCATACGAATCTATTGAAAGTTTTGACGATCTTTGTCGTAGAAGTTAGCACAAGTTTTCCGTTGGATCAAAAATGGGTCTAACGTTCTTCTATTAGGTTTATTACTATATTTATATCTTTATCATTTCATATTGGTCCAAAAAAAGGCCAATATTCACCTTGTACGAAGCTATTCAAAGTTGGGCAGTTCTTGGTCAAAGTAGTTTGGACCAAGTTTCCGTTGCTCCAATAATGGGTCTAACTTTTTGAGAATTATTTAAAAACTATATTTAAACCTTTATAACTTTATATTGGTCCAAAAAAAGGCCGGTATTCATTCTAAAAGCTTTAAATCTCAATTTAAACCTTCATACGAATCTATTGAAAGTTTTGACGATCTTTGTCGTAGAAGTTTGCACAAGTTTTCCATTGGATCAAAAATGGGTCTAACGTTCTTCTATTAGGTTTATTAATATATTTATATCTTTATCACTTCATATTGGTCCAAAAAAAGGCCAATATTCACTTCGTACGAAGCTATTCAAAGTTGGGCAGTTCTTGGTCAAAGTAGTTTGGACCAAGTTTCCGTTGCTCCAATAATGCGTCTAACTTTTTGAGAATTATTTAAAAACTTTATTTACACCTTTATAACTTTATATTGGTCCAAAAAAAGGCCGGTATTCATTCTAAAAGCGTTAAATCTCAATTTAAACCTTCATACGAATCTATTGAAAGTTTTGACGATCTTTGTCGTAGAAGTTAGCACAAGTTTTCCGTTGGATCAAAAATGGGTCTAACGTTCTTCTATTAGGTTTATTACTATATTTATATCTTTATCATTTCATATTGGTCCAAAAAAACGCCAATATTCACCTTGTACGAAGCTATTCAAAGTTGGGCAGTTCTTGGTCAAAGTAGTTTGGACCAAGTTTCCGTTGCTCCAATAATGGGTCTAACTTTTTGAGAATTATTTAAAAACTATATTTAAACCTTTATAACTTTATATTGGTCCAAAAAAAGGCCGGTATTCATTCTAAAAGCTTTAAATCTCAATTTAAACTTTCATACGAATCTATTGAAAGTTTTGACGATCTTTGTCGTAGAAGTTAGCACAAGTTTTCCGTTGGATCAAAAATGGGTCTAACGTTCTTCTATTAGGTTTATTACTATATTTATATATTTATCATTTCATATTGGTCCAAAAAAAGGCCAATATTCACCTTGTACGAAGCTATTCAAAGTTGGGCAGTTCTTGGTCAAAGTAGTTTGGACCAAGTTTTCGTTGCTCCAATAATGGGTCTAACATTTTGAGAATTATTTAAAAACTATATTTAAACCTTTGTAACTTTATATTGGTCCAAAAAAAGGCCGGTATTCATTCTAAAAGCTTTAAATCTCAATTTAAACCTTCATACGAATCTATTGAAAGTTTTGACGATCTTTGTCGTAGAAGTTTGCACAAGTTTTCCGTTGGATCAAAAATGGGTCTAACGTTCTTCTATTAGGTTTATTAATATATTTATATCTCTATCACTTCATATTGGTCCAAAAAAAGGCCAATATTCACCTTGTACGAAGCTATTCAAAGTTGGGCAGTTCTTGGTGAAAGTAGTTTGGACCAAGTTTCCGTTGCTCCAATAATGGGTCTAACTTTTTGAGAATTATTTAAAAACTATATTTAAACCTTTATAACCTTATATTGGTCCAAAAAAAGGCCGGTATTCATTCTAAAAGCTTTAAATCTTAATTTAAACCTTCATACTAATCTATTGAAAGTTTGGACGATCTTTGTCGTAGAAGTTTGCCTAAGATTTCCGTTGGATCAAAAATGGGTCTAACGTTCTTCTATTAGGTTTATTACTATATTTATATCTTTATCATTTCATATTGCTCCAAAAAAAGGCCAATATTCACCTTGTACGAAGCTATTCAAAGTTGGGCAGTTCTTGGTCAAAGTAGTTTGGACCAAGTTTCCGTTGCTCCAATAATGGGTCTAACATTTTGAGAATTATTTAAAAACTATATTTAAACCTTTGTAACTTTATATTGGTCCAAAAAAAGGCCGGTATTCATTCTAAAAGCTTTAAATCTCAATTTAAACTTTCATACGAATCTATTGAAAGTTTTGACGATCTTTGTCGTAGAAGTTAGCACAAGTTTTCCGTTGGATCAAAAATGGGTCTAACGTTCTTCTATTAGGTTTATTACTATATTTATATCTTTATCATTTCATATTGGTCCAAAAAAAGGCCAATATTCACCTCGTACGAAGCTATTCAAAGTTGGGCAGTTCTTGGTCAAAGTAGTTTGGACCAAGTTTCCGTTGCTCCAATAATGCGTCTAACTTTTTGAGAATTATTTAAAAACTTTATTTACACCTTTATAACCTTATATTGGTCCAAAAAAAGGCCGGTATTCATTCTAAAAGCTTTAAATCTTAATTTAAACCTTCATACTAATCTATTGAAAGTTTGGACGATCTTTGTCGTAGAAGTTTGCACAAGTTTTCCGTTGGATCAAAAATGGGTCTAACGTTCTTCTATTAGGTTTATTACTATATTTATATCTCTATCACTTCATATTGGTCCAAAAAAAGGCCAATATTCACTTCGTACGAAGCTATTCAAAGTTGGGCAGTTCTTGGTCAAAGTAGTTATGACCAAGTTTCCGTTGCTCCAATAATGTGTCTAACTTTTTGAGAATTATTTAAAAAATATATTTAAACCTTTATAACTTTATATTGGTCCAAAAAAAGGCCGGTATTCATTCTAAAAGCGTTAAATCTCAATTTAAACCTTCATACGAATCTATTGAAAGTTTTGACGATCTTTGACGTAGAAGTTAGCACAAGTTTTCCGTTGGATCAAAAATGGGTCTAACGTTCTTCTATTAGGTTTATTACTATATTTATATCTTTATCATTTCATATTGGTCCAAAAAAAGGCCAATATTCACCTTGTACGAAGCTATTCAAAGTTGGGCAGTTCTTGGTCAAAGTAGTTTGGACCAAGTTTCCGTTGCTCCAATAATGGGTCTAACTTTTTGAGAATTATTTAAAAACTATATTTAAACCTTTATAACTTTATATTGGTCCAAAAAAAGGCCGGTATTCATTCTAAAAGCTTTAAATCTCAATTTAAACTTTCATACGAATCTATTGAAAGTTTTGACGATCTTTGTCGTAGAAGTTAGCACAAGTTTTCCGTTGGATCAAAAATGGGTCTAACGTTCTTCTATTAGGTTTATTACTATATTTATATCTTTATCATTTCATATTGGTCCTAAAAAAGGCCAATATTCACCTTGTACGAAGCTATTCAAAGTTGGGCAGTTCTTGGTCAAAGTAGTTTGGACCAAGTTTCCGTTGCTCCAATAATGGGTCTAACATTTTGAGAATTATTTAAAAACTATATTTAAACCTTTGTAACTTTATATTGGTCCAAAAAAAGGCCGGTATTCATTCTAAAAGCTTTAAATCTCAATTTAAACCTTCATACGAATCTATTGAAAGTTTTGACGATCTTTGTCGTAGAAGTTTGCACAAGTTTTCCGTTGGATCAAAAATGGGTCTAACGTTCTTCTATTAGGTTTATTAATATATTTATATCTCTATCACTTCATATTGGTCCAAAAAAAGGCCAATATTCACTTCGTACCAAGCTATTCAAAGTTGGGCAGTTCTTGGTCAAAGTAGTTTGGACCAAGTTTCCGTTGCTCCAATAATGGGTCTAACTTTTTGAGAATTATTTAAAAACTTTATTTACACCTTTATAACTTTATGTTGGTCCAAAAAAAGGCCGGTATTCATTCTAAAAGCTTTAAATCTCAATTTAAACTTTCATACGAATCTATTGAAAGTTTTGACGATCTTTGTCGTAGAAGTTAGCACAAGTTTTCCGTTGGATCAAAAATGGGTCTAACGTTCTTCTATTAGGTTTATTACTATATTTATATCTTTATCATTTCATATTGGTCCAAAAAAAGGCCAATATTCACCTTGTACGAAGCTATTCAAAGTTGGGCAGTTCTTGGTCAAAGTAGTTTGGACCAAGTTTCCGTTGCTCCAATAATGGGTCTAACATTTTGAGAATTATTTAAAAACTATATTTAAACCTTTGTAACTTTATATTGGTCCAAAAAAAGGCCGGTATTCATTCTAAAAGCTTTAAATCTCAATTTAAACCTTCATACGAATCTATTGAAAGTTTTGACGATCTTTGTCGTAGAAGTTTGCACAAGTTTTCCGTTGGATCAAAAATGGGTCTAACGTTCTTCTATTAGGTTTATTAATATATTTATATCTCTATCACTTCATATTGGTCCAAAAAAAGGCCAATATTCACTTCGTACGAAGCTATTCAAAGTTGGGCAGTTGTTGGTCAAAGTAGTTTGGACCAAGTTTCCGTTGCTCCAATAATGGGTCTAACTTTTTGAGAATTATTTAAAAACTTTATTTACACCTTTATAACTTTATGTTGGTCCAAAAAAAGGCCGGTATTCATTCTAAAAGCTTTAAATCTCAATTTAAACTTTCATACGAATCTATTGAAAGTTTTGACGATCTTTGTCGTAGAAGTTAGCACAAGTTTTCCGTTGGATCAAAAATGGGTCTAACGTTCTTCTATTAGGTTTATTACTATATTTATATCTTTATCATTTCATATTGGTCCAAAAAAAGGCCAATATTCACCTTGTACGAAGCTATTCAAAGTTGGGCAGTTCTTGGTCAAAGTAGTTTGGACCAAGTTTCCGTTGCTCCAATAATGGGTCTAACATTTTGAGAATTATTTAAGAACTATATTTAAACCTTTGTAACTTTATATTGGTCCAAAAAAAGGCCGGTATTCATTCTAAAAGCTTTAAATCTCAATTTAAACCTTCATACGAATCTATTGAAAGTTTTGACGATCTTTGTCGTAGAAGTTTGCACAAGTTTTCCGTTGGATCAAAAATGGGTCTAACGTTCTTCTATTAGGTTTATTAATATATTTATATCTCTATCACTTCATATTGGTCCAAAAAAAGGCCAATATTCACTTCGTACGAAGCTATTCAAAGTTGGGCAGTTCTTGGTCAAAGTAGTTTGGACCAAGTTTCCGTTGCTCCAATAATGCGTCTAACTTTTTGAGAATTATTTAAAAACTTTATTTACACCTTTATAACCTTATATTGGTCCAAAAAAAGGCCGGTATTCATTCTAAAAGCTTTAAATCTTAATTTAAACCTTCATACTAATCTATTGAAAGTTTGGACGATCTTTGTCGTAGAAGTTTGCACAAGTTTTCCGTTGGATCAAAAATGGGTCTAACGTTCTTCTATTAGGTTTATTACTATATTTATATCTCTATCACTTCATATTGGTCCAAAAAAAGGCCAATATTCACTTCGTACGAAGCTATTCAAAGTTGGGCAGTTCTTGGTCAAAGTAGTTATGACCAAGTTTCCGTTGCTCCAATAATGTGTATAACTTTTTGAGAATTATTTAAAAAATATATTTAAACCTTTATAACTTTATATTGGTCCAAAAAAAGGCCAGTATTCATTCTAAAAGCTTTAAATCTCAATTTAAACCTTCATACGAATCTTTTGAAAGTTTGGATGATCTTTGTCGTAGAAGTTTGCACAAGTTTTCCGTTGGATCAAAAATGGGTCTAACGTTCTTCTATTAGATTTATTACTATATTTATATCTTTATCACTTCATATTGGTCCAAAAAAAGGCCAATATTCACCTTGTACGAAGCTATTCAAAGTTGGGCAGTTCTTGGTCAAAGTAGTTTGGACCAAGTTTCCGTTGCTCCAATAATGTGTCTAACTTTTTGAGAATTATTTAAAAAATATATTTAAACCTTTATAACTTTATATTGGTCCAAAAAAAGGCCAGTATTCATTCTAAAAGCTTTAAATCTCAATTTAAACCTTCATACGAATCTTTTGAAAGTTTGGATGATCTTTGTCGTAGAAGTTTGCACAAGTTTTCCGTTGGATCAAAAATGGGTCTAACGTTCTTCTATTAGATTTATTACTATATTTATATCTTTATCACTTCATATTGGTCCAAAAAAAGGCCAATATTCACCTTGTACGAAGCTATTCAAAGTTGGGCAGTTCTTGGTCAAAGTAGTTTGGACCAAGTTTCCGTTGCTCCAATAATGGGTCTAACTTTTTGAGAATTATTTAAAAACTATATTTAAACCTTTATAACTTTATATTGGTCCAAAAAAAGGCCGGTATTCATTCTAAAAGCTTTAAATATCAATTTAAACTTTCATACGAATCTATTGAAAGTTTTGACGATCTTTGTCGTAGAAGTTAGCACAAGTTTTCCGTTGGATCAAAAATGGGTCTAACATTCTTCTATTAGGTTTATTACTTTATTTATATCTTTATCATTTCATATTGCTCCAAAAAAAGGCCAATATTCACCTTGTACGAAGCTATTCAAAGTTGGGCAGTTCTTGGTCAAAGTAGTTTGGACCAAGTTTCCGTTGCTCCAATAATGGGTCTAACATTTTGAGAATTATTTAAAAACTATATTTAAACCTTTGTAACTTTATATTGGTCCAAAAAAAGGCCGGTATTCATTCTAAAAGCTTTAAATCTCAATTTAAACCTTCATACGAATCTATTGAAAGTTTTGACGATCTTTGTCGTAGAAGTTTGCACAAGTTTTCCGTTGGATCAAAAATGGGTCTAACGTTCTTCTATTAGGTTTATTAATATATTTATATCTCTATCACTTCATATTGGTCCAAAAAAAGGCCAATATTCACTTCGTACGAAGCTATTCAAAGTTGGGCAGTTCTTGGTCAAAGTAGTTTGGACCAAGTTTCCGTTGCTCCAATAATGTGTCTAACTTTTTGAGAATTATTTAAAAACTTTATTTACACCTTTATAACCTTATATTGGTCCAAAAAAAGGCCGGTATTCATTCTAAAAGCTTTAAATCTCAATTTAAACCTTCATACGAATCTATTGAAAGTTTTGACGATCTTTGTCGTAGAAGTTTGCACAAGTTTTCCGTTGGATCAAAAATGGGTCTAACGTTCTTCTATTAGGTTTATTAATATATTTATATCTCTATCACTTCATATTGGTCCAAAAAAAGGCCAATATTCACTTCGTACGAAGCTATTCAAAGTTGGGCAGTTCTTGGTCAAAGTAGTTTGGACCAAGTTTCCGTTGCTCCAATAATGCGTCTAACTTTTTGAGAATTATTTAAAAACTTTATTTACACCTTTATAACCTTATATTGGTCCAAAAAAAGGCCGGTATTCATTCTAAAATCTTTAAATCTTAATTTAAACCTTCATACTAATCTATTGAAAGTTTGGACGATCTTTGTCGTAGAAGTTTGCACAAGTTTTCCGTTGGATCAAAAATGGGTCTAACGTTCTTCTATTAGGTTTATTACTATATTTATATCTCTATCACTTCATATTGGTCCAAAAAAAGGCCAATATTCACTTCGTACGAAGCTATTCAAAGTTGGGCAGTTCTTGGTCAAAGTAGTTATGACCAAGTTTCCGTTGCTCCAATAATGTGTCTAACTTTTTGAGAATTATTTAAAAAATATATTTAAACCTTTATAACTTTATATTGGTCCAAAAAAAGGCCAGTATTCATTCTAAAAGCTTTAAATCTCAATTTAAACCTTCATACGAATCTTTTGAAAGTTTGGATGATCTTTGTCGTAGAAGTTTGCACAAGTTTTCCGTTGGATCAAAAATGGGTCTAACGTTCTTCTATTAGATTTATTACTATATTTATATCTTTATCACTTCATATTGGTCCAAAAAAAGGCCAATATTCACCTTGTACGAAGCTATTCAAAGTTGGGCAGTTCTTGGTCAAAGTAGTTTGGACCAAGTTTCCGTTGCTCCAATAATGGGTCTAACTTTTTGAGAATTATTTAAAAACTATATTTAAACCTTTATAACTTTATATTGGTCCAAAAAAAGGCCGGTATTCATTCTAAAAGCTTTAAATCTCAATTTAAACTTTCATACGAATCTATTGAAAGTTTTGACGATCTTTGTCGTAGAAGTTAGCACAAGTTTTCCGTTGGATCAAAAATGGGTCTAACATTCTTCTATTAGGTTTATTACTTTATTTATATATTTATCATTTCATATTGCTCCAAAAAAAGGCCAATATTCACCTTGTACGAAGCTATTCAAAGTTGGGCAGTTCTTGGTCAAAGTAGTTTGGACCAAGTTTCCGTTGCTCCAATAATGGGTCTAACATTTGGAGAATTATTTAAAAACTATATTTAAACCTTTGTAACTTTATATTGGTCCAAAAAAAGGCCGGTATTCATTCTAAAAGCTTTAAATCTTAATTTAAACCTTCATACGAATCTATTGAAAGTTTTGACGATCTTTGTCGTAGAAGTTTGCACAAGTTTTCCGTTGGATCAAAAATGGGTCTAACGTTCTTCTATTAGGTTTATTAATATATTTATATCTCTATCACTTCATATTGGTCCAAAAAAAGGCCAATATTCACTTCGTACCAAGCTATTCAAAGTTGGGCAGTTCTTGGTCAAAGTAGTTTGGACCAAGTTTCCGTTGCTCCAATAATGGGTCTAACTTTTTGAGAATTATTTAAAAACTTTATTTACACCTTTATAACTTTATGTTGGTCCAAAAAAAGGCCGGTATTCATTCTAAAAGCTTTAAATCTCAATTTAAACTTTCATACGAATCTATTGAAAGTTTTGACGATCTTTGTCGTAGAAGTTGGCACAAGTTTTCCGTTGGATCAAAAATGGGTCTAACGTTCTTCTATTAGGTTTATTACTATATTTATATCTTTATCATTTCATATTGGTCCAAAAAAAGGCCAATATTCACCTTGTACGAAGCTATTCAAAGTTGGGCAGTTCTTGGTCAAAGTAGTTTGGACCAAGTTTCCGTTGCTCCAATAATGGGTCTAACATTTTGAGTATTATTTAAAAACTATATTTAAACCTTTGTAACTTTATATTGGTCCAAAAAAAGGCCGGTATTCATTCTAAAAGCTTTAAATCTCAATTTAAACCTTCATACGAATCTATTGAAAGTTTTGACGATCTTTGTCGTAGAAGTTTGCACAAGTTTTCCGTTGGATCAAAAATGGGTCTAACGTTCTTCTATTAGGTTTATTAATATATTTATATCTCTATCACTTCATATTGGTCCAAAAAAAGGCCAATATTCACTTCGTACGAAGCTATTCAAAGTTGGGCAGTTCTTGGTCAAAGTAGTTTGGACCAAGTTTCCGTTGCTCCAATAATGTGTCTAACTTTTTGAGAATTATTTAAAAACTTTATTTACACCTTTATAACCTTATATTGGTCCAAAAAAAGGCCGGTATTCATTCTAAAAGCTTTAAATCTTAATTTAAACCTTCATACTAATCTATTGAAAGTTTGGATGATCTTTGTCGTAGAAGTTTGCACAAGTTTTCCGTTGGATCAAAAATGGGTCTAACGTTCTTCTATTAGATTTATTACTATATTTATATCTTTATCACTTCATATTGGTCCAAAAAAAGGCCAATATTCACCTTGTACGAAGCTATTCAAAGTTGGGCAGTTCTTGGTCAAAGTAGTTTGGACCAAGTTTCCGTTGCTCCAATAATGGGTCTAACTTTTTGAGAATTATTTAAAAACTATATTTAAACCTTTATAACTTTATATTGGTCCAAAAAAAGGCCGGTATTCATTCTAAAAGCTTTAAATCTCAATTTAAACTTTCATACGAATCTATTGAAAGTTTTGACGATCTTTGTCGTAGAAGTTAGCACAAGTTTTCCGTTGGATCAAAAATGGGTCTAACATTCTTCTATTAGGTTTATTACTTTATTTATATATTTATCATTTCATATTGCTCCAAAAAAAGGCCAATATTCACCTTGTACGAAGCTATTCAAAGTTGGGCAGTTCTTGGTCAAAGTAGTTTGGACCAAGTTTCCGTTGCTCCAATAATGGGTCTAACATTTGGAGAATTATTTAAAAACTATATTTAAACCTTTGTAACTTTATATTGGTCCAAAAAAAGGCCGGTATTCATTCTAAAAGCTTTAAATCTCAATTTAAACCTTCATACGAATCTATTGAAAGTTTTGACGATCTTTGTCGTAGAAGTTTGCACAAGTTTTCCGTTGGATCAAAAATGGGTCTAACGTTCTTCTATTAGGTTTATTAATATATTTATATCTCTATCACTTCATATTGGTCCAAAAAAAGGCCAATATTCACTTCGTACCAAGCTATTCAAAGTTGGGCAGTTCTTGGTCAAAGTAGTTTGGACCAAGTTTCCGTTGCTCCAATAATGGGTCTAACTTTTTGAGAATTATTTAAAAACTTTATTTACACCTTTATAACTTTATGTTGGTCCAAAAAAAGGCCGGTATTCATTCTAAAAGCTTTAAATCTCAATTTAAACTTTCATACGAATCTATTGAAAGTTTTGACGATCTTTGTCGTAGAAGTTGGCACAAGTTTTCCGTTGGATCAAAAATGGGTCTAACGTTCTTCTATTAGGTTTATTACTATATTTATATCTTTATCATTTCATATTGGTCCAAAAAAAGGCCAATATTCACCTTGTACGAAGCTATTCAAAGTTGGGCAGTTCTTGGTCAAAGTAGTTTGGACCAAGTTTCCGTTGCTCCAATAATGGGTCTAACATTTTGAGTATTATTTAAAAACTATATTTAAACCTTTGTAACTTTATATTGGTCCAAAAAAAGGCCGGTATTCATTCTAAAAGCTTTAAATCTCAATTTAAACCTTCATACAAATCTATTGAAAGTTTTGACGATCTTTGTCGTAGAAGTTTGCACAAGTTTTCCGTTGGATCAAAAATGGGTCTAACGTTCTTCTATTAGGTTTATTAATATATTTATATCTCTATCACTTCATATTGGTCCAAAAAAAGGCCAATATTCACTTCGTACGAAGCTATTCAAAGTTGGGCAGTTCTTGGTCAAAGTAGTTTGGACCAAGTTTCCGTTGCTCCAATAATGTGTCTAACTTTTTGAGAATTATTTAAAAACTTTATTTACACCTTTATAACCTTATATTGGTCCAAAAAAAGGCCGGTATTCATTCTAAAAGCTTTAAATCTTAATTTAAACCTTCATACTAATCTATTGAAAGTTTGGATGATCTTTGTGGTAGAAGTTTGCACAAGTTTTTCGTTGGATCAAAAATGGGTCTAACGTTCTTCTATTAGATTTATTACTATATTTATATCTTTATCACTTCATATTGGTCCAAAAAAAGGCCAATATTCACTTCGTACGAAGCTATTCAAAGTTGGGCAGTTCTTGGTCAAAGTAGTTTGGACCAAGTTTTCGTTGCTCCAGTAATGGGTCTAACTTTTTGAGAATTATTTAAAAACTTTATTTACATCTTTATAACTTTATATTGGTCCAAAAAAAGGCCGGTATTCATTCTAAAAGCTTTAAATATCAATTTAAACCCTCATACGAATTTATTGAAAGTTTGGACGATCTTTGTCGTAGAAGTTTGCCCAAGTTTTCCGTTGGATAAAAAATGGGTCTAACGTTCTTCTATTAGGTTTATTACTATATTTATATCTCTATCACTTCATATTGGTCCAAAAAAAGGCCAATATTCACTTCGTACGAAGCTATTCAAAGTTGGGCAGTTCTTGGTCAAAGTAGTTTGGACCAGGTTTCCGGTGCTCCAATAATGGGTCTAACTTTTTGAGAATTATTTAAAACCTATATTTAAACCTTTATAACTTTATCTTGGTCCAAAAAAAGGCCGGTATTCATTCTAAAATCTTTAAATATCAATTTAAACCTTCATACGAATCTATTGAAAGTTTGGACGATCTTTGTCGTAGAAGTTTGCACAAGTTTTCCGTTGGATCAAAAATGGGTCTAACGTTCTTCTACTAAGTTCATTACTATATTTATATCTTTATAGCTTCATATTGGTCCAAAAAAAGGCCAATATTCACTTCGTACCAAGCAATTCAAAGTTGGGCAGTTCTTGGTCAAAGTAGTTTGGACCAAGTTTCCGTTGCTCCAATAATGTGTCTAACTTTTTGAGAATTATTTAAAAACTTTATTTACACCTTTATAACCTTATATTGGTCCAAAAAAAGGCCGGTATTCATTCTAAAAGCTTTAAATCTTAATTTAAACCTTCATACTAATCTATTGAAAGTTTGGATGATCTTTGTCGTAGAAGTTTGCACAAGTTTTCCGTTGGATCAAAAATGGGTCTAACGTTCTTCTATTAGATTTATTACTATATTTATATCTTTATCACTTCATATTGGTCCAAAAAAAGGCCAATATTCACCTTGTACGAAGCTATTCAAAGTTGGGCAGTTCTTGGTCAAAGTAGTTTGGACCAAGTTTCCGTTGCTCCAATAATGGGTCTAACTTTTTGAGAATTATTTAAAAACTATATTTAAACCTTTATAACTTTATATTGGTCCAAAAAAAGGCCGGTATTCATTCTAAAAGCTTTAAATCTCAATTTAAACTTTCATACGAATCTATTGAAAGTTTTGACGATCTTTGTCGTAGAAGTTAGCACAAGTTTTCCGTT
The DNA here is from genome assembly GCA_030408175.1 of Trifolium repens. Classification (NCBI taxonomy): domain Eukaryota; kingdom Viridiplantae; phylum Streptophyta; class Magnoliopsida; order Fabales; family Fabaceae; genus Trifolium; species Trifolium repens. Next base: position 37,874,339 of record CP125842.1, on the reverse strand, counting down.
GGATCAAAAATGGGTCTAACATTCTTCTATTAGGTTTATTACTTTATTTATATATTTATCATTTCATATTGCTCCAAAAAAAGGCCAATATTCACCTTGTACGAAGCTATTCAAAGTTGGGCAGTTCTTGGTCAAAGTAGTTTGGACCAAGTTTCCGTTGCTCCAATAATGGGTCTAACATTTGGAGAATTATTTAAAAACTATATTTAAACCTTTGTAACTTTATATTGGTCCAAAAAAAGGCCGGTATTCATTCTAAAAGCTTTAAATCTCAATTTAAACCTTCATACGAATCTATTGAAAGTTTTGACGATCTTTGTCGTAGAAGTTTGCACAAGTTTTCCGTTGGATCAAAAATGGGTCTAACGTTCTTCTATTAGGTTTATTAATATATTTATATCTCTATCACTTCATATTGGTCCAAAAAAAGGCCAATATTCACTTCGTACCAAGCTATTCAAAGTTGGGCAGTTCTTGGTCAAAGTAGTTTGGACCAAGTTTCCGTTGCTCCAATAATGGGTCTAACTTTTTGAGAATTATTTAAAAACTTTATTTACACCTTTATAACTTTATGTTGGTCCAAAAAAAGGCCGGTATTCATTCTAAAAGCTTTAAATCTCAATTTAAACTTTCATACGAATCTATTGAAAGTTTTGACGATCTTTGTCGTAGAAGTTGGCACAAGTTTTCCGTTGGATCAAAAATGGGTCTAACGTTCTTCTATTAGGTTTATTACTATATTTATATCTTTATCATTTCATATTGGTCCAAAAAAAGGCCAATATTCACCTTGTACGAAGCTATTCAAAGTTGGGCAGTTCTTGGTCAAAGTAGTTTGGACCAAGTTTCCGTTGCTCCAATAATGGGTCTAACATTTTGAGTATTATTTAAAAACTATATTTAAACCTTTGTAACTTTATATTGGTCCAAAAAAAGGCCGGTATTCATTCTAAAAGCTTTAAATCTCAATTTAAACCTTCATACAAATCTATTGAAAGTTTTGACGATCTTTGTCGTAGAAGTTTGCACAAGTTTTCCGTTGGATCAAAAATGGGTCTAACGTTCTTCTATTAGGTTTATTAATATATTTATATCTCTATCACTTCATATTGGTCCAAAAAAAGGCCAATATTCACTTCGTACGAAGCTATTCAAAGTTGGGCAGTTCTTGGTCAAAGTAGTTTGGACCAAGTTTCCGTTGCTCCAATAATGTGTCTAACTTTTTGAGAATTATTTAAAAACTTTATTTACACCTTTATAACCTTATATTGGTCCAAAAAAAGGCCGGTATTCATTCTAAAAGCTTTAAATCTTAATTTAAACCTTCATACTAATCTATTGAAAGTTTGGATGATCTTTGTGGTAGAAGTTTGCACAAGTTTTTCGTTGGATCAAAAATGGGTCTAACGTTCTTCTATTAGATTTATTACTATATTTATATCTTTATCACTTCATATTGGTCCAAAAAAAGGCCAATATTCACTTCGTACGAAGCTATTCAAAGTTGGGCAGTTCTTGGTCAAAGTAGTTTGGACCAAGTTTTCGTTGCTCCAGTAATGGGTCTAACTTTTTGAGAATTATTTAAAAACTTTATTTACATCTTTATAACTTTATATTGGTCCAAAAAAAGGCCGGTATTCATTCTAAAAGCTTTAAATATCAATTTAAACCCTCATACGAATTTATTGAAAGTTTGGACGATCTTTGTCGTAGAAGTTTGCCCAAGTTTTCCGTTGGATAAAAAATGGGTCTAACGTTCTTCTATTAGGTTTATTACTATATTTATATCTCTATCACTTCATATTGGTCCAAAAAAAGGCCAATATTCACTTCGTACGAAGCTATTCAAAGTTGGGCAGTTCTTGGTCAAAGTAGTTTGGACCAGGTTTCCGGTGCTCCAATAATGGGTCTAACTTTTTGAGAATTATTTAAAACCTATATTTAAACCTTTATAACTTTATCTTGGTCCAAAAAAAGGCCGGTATTCATTCTAAAATCTTTAAATATCAATTTAAACCTTCATACGAATCTATTGAAAGTTTGGACGATCTTTGTCGTAGAAGTTTGCACAAGTTTTCCGTTGGATCAAAAATGGGTCTAACGTTCTTCTACTAAGTTCATTACTATATTTATATCTTTATAGCTTCATATTGGTCCAAAAAAAGGCCAATATTCACTTCGTACCAAGCAATTCAAAGTTGGGCAGTTCTTGGTCAAAGTAGTTTGGACCAAGTTTCCGTTGCTCCAATAATGGGTCTAACTTTTTGAGAATTATTTAAAAACTTTATTTACACCTTTATAACTTTCTGTTGGTCCAAAAAAAGGCCGGTATTCATTCTAAAAGCTTTAAATCTCAATTTAAACCTTCATACGAATCTTTTGAAAGTTTGGACGATCTTTGTCGTAGAAGTTTGCACAAGATTTCCGTTGGATCAAAAATGGGTCTAACGTTCTTCTATTAGGTTTATTACTATATTTATATCTTTATCATTTCATATTGGTCCAAAAAAAGGCCAATATTCACCTTGTACGAAGCTATTCAAAGTTGGGTTGTTCTTGGTCAAAGTAGTTTGGACCAAGTTTCCGTTGCTCCAATAATGGGTCTATCTTTTTGAGAATTATTTAAAAACTTTATTTACACCTTTATAACTTTATGTTGGTCGAAAAAAAGGCCGGTATTCATTCTAAAAGCTTTAAATCTCAATTTAAACGTTCATACGAATCTATTGAAAGTTTTGACGATCTTTGTCGTAGAAGTTTGCACAAGTTTTCCGTTGGATCAAAAATGGGTCTAACGTTCTTCTATTAGGTTTATTACTATATTTATATCTTTATCATTTCATATTGGTCAAAAAAAAGGCCAATATTCACCTTGTACGAAGCTATTCAAAGTTGGGCAGTTCTTGGTTAAAGTAGTTTGGACCAAGTTTCCGTTGCTCCAATAATGGGTCTAACTTTTTGAGAATTATTTAAAAACTTTATTTACACCTTTATAACTTTATGTTGGTCCAAAAAAAGGCCGGTATTCATTCTAAAAGCTTTAAATCTCAATTTAAACCTTCATACGAATCTATTGAAAGTTTTGACGATCTTTGTCGTAGAAGTTTGCACAAGTTTTCCGTTGGATCAAAAATGGGTCTAACGTTCTTCTATTAGGTTTATTAATATATTTATATCTCTATCACTTCATATTGGTCCAAAAAAAGGCCAATATTCACTTCGTACGAAGCTATTCAAAGTTGGGCAGTTCTTGGTCAAAGTAGTTTGGACCAAGTTTCCGTTGCTCCAATAATGCGTCTAACTTTTTGAGAATTATTTAAAAACTTTATTTACACCTTTATAACCTTATATTGGTCCAAAAAAAGGCCGGTATTCATTCTAAAATCTTTAAATCTCAATTTAAACCTTCATACTAATCTATTGAAAGTTTGGACGATCTTTGTCGTAGAAGTTTGCACAAGTTTTCCGTTGGATCAAAAATGGGTCTAACGTTCTTCTATTAGGTTTATTACTATATTTATATCTTTATCATTTCATATTGGTCCAAAAAAAGGCCAATATTCACCTTGTACGAAGCTATTCAAAGTTGGGCAGTTCTTGGTCAAAGTAGTTTGGACCAAGTTTCCGTTGCTCCAATAATGGGTCTAACTTTTTCAGAATTATTTAAAAACTATATTTAAACCTTTATAACTTTATATTGGTCCAAAAAAAGGCCGGTATTCATTCTAAAAGCTTTAAATCTCAATTTAAACCTTCATACGAATCTATTGAAAGTTTTGACGATCTTTGTCGTAGAAGTTTGCACAAGTTTTTCGTTGGATCAAAAATGGGTCTAACGTTCTTCTATTAGGTTTATTAATATATTTATATCTTTATCACTTCATATTGGTCCAAAAAAAGGCCAATATTCACTTCGTACGAAGCTATTCAAAGTTGGGCAGTTCTTGGTCAAAGTATTTTGGACCAAGTTTCCGTTGCTCCAATAATGCGTCTAACTTTTTGAGAATTATTTAAAAACTTTATTTACACCTTTATAACCTTATATTGGTCCAAAAAAAGGCCGGTATTCATTCTAAAAGCTTTAAATCTTAATTTAAACCTTCATACTAATCTATTGAAAGTTTGGACGATCTTTGTCGTAGAAGTTTGCACAAGTTTTCCGTTGGATCAAAAATGGGTCTAACGTTCTTCTATTAGGTTTATTACTATATTTATATCTCTATCACTTCATATTGGTCCAAAAAAAGGCCAATATTCACTTCGTCGAAGCTATTCAAAGTAGGGCAGTTCTTGGTCAAAGTAGTTTAGACCAAGTTTTCGTTGCTCCAGTAATGGGTCTAACTTTTTGAGAATTATTTAAAAACTTTATTTACATCTTTATAACTTTATATTGGTCCAAAAAAAGGCTGGTATTCATTCTAAAAGCTTTAAATCTCAATTTAAACCTTCATACGAATCTATTGAAACTTTGGACGATCTTTGTCGTAGAAGTTTGCACAAGTTTTCCGTTGGATAAAAAATGGGTCTAACGTTCTTCTATTAGGTTTATTACTATATTTATATCTCTATCACTTCATATTGGTCCAAAAAAAGGCCAATATTCACTTCGTACGAAGCTATTCAAAGTTGGGCAGTTCTTGGTCAAAGTAGTTTGGACCAAGTTTCCGGTGCTCCAATAATGGGTCTAACTTTTTGAGAATTATTTAAAACCTATATTTAAACCTTTATAACTTTATCTTGGTCCAAAAAAAGGCCGGTATTCATTAAAAAATCTTTAAATATCAATTTAAACCTTCATACGAATCTATTGAAAGTTTGGACGATCTTTGTCGTAGAAGTTTGCACAAGTTTTCCGTTAGATCAAAAATGGGTCTAACGTTCTTCTACTAAGTTCATTACTATATTTATATCTTTATCGCTTCATATTGGTCCAAAAAAGGCCAATATTCACTTCGTACCAAGCTATTCAAAGTTGGGCAGTTCTTGGTCAAAGTAGTTTGGACCAAGTTTCCGTTGCTCCAATAATGGGTCTAACTTTTTGAGAATTATTTAAAAACTTTATTTACACCTTTATAACTTTATGTTGGTCCAAAAAAAGGCCGGTATTCATTCTAAAAGCTTTAAATCTCAATTTAAACCTTCATACGAATCTTTTGAAAGTTTGGACGATCTTTGTCGTAGAAGTTTGCACAAGATTTCCGTTGGATCAAAAATGGGTCTAACGTTCTTCTATTAGGTTTATTACTATATTTATATCTTTATCATTTCATATTGGTCAAAAAAAAGGCCAATATTCACCTTGTACGAAGCTATTCAAAGTTGGGCAGTTCTTGGTTAAAGTAGTTTGGACCAAGTTTCCGTTGCTCCAATAATGGGTCTAACTTTTTGAGAATTATTTAAAAACTTTATTTACACCTTTATAACTTTATGTTGGTCCAAAAAAAGGCCGGTATTCATTCTAAAAGCTTTAAATCTCAATTTAAACCTTCATACGAATCTTTTGAAAGTTTGGACGATCTTTGTCGTAGAAGTTTGCACAAGATTTCCGTTGGATCAAAAATGGGTCTAACGTTCTTCTATTAGGTTTATTACTATATTTATATCTTTATCATTTCATATTGGTCCAAAAAAAGGCCAATATTCACCTTGTACGAAGCTATTCAAAGTTGGGCAGTTCTTGGTCAAAGTAGTTTGGACCAACTTTCCGTTGCTCCAATAATGGGTCTAACTTTTTGAGAATTATTTAAAAACTATATTTAAACCTTTATAACGTTATATTGGTCCAAAAAAAGACCGGTATTCATTCTAAAAGCTTTAAATCTCAATTTAAACCTTCATACGAATCTATTGAAAGTTTTGACGATCTTTGTCGTAGAAGTTAGCACAATTTTTCCGTTGGATCAAAAATGGGTCTAACGTTCTTCTATTAGGTTTATTACTATATTTATATCTTTATCATTTCATATTGGTCCAAAAAAAGGCCAATATTCACCTTGTACGAAGCTATTCAAAGTTGGGCTGTTCTTGGTCAAAGTAGTTTGGACCAAGTTTCCGTTGCTCCAATAATGGGTCTAACTTTTTGAGAATTATTTAAAAACTATATTTAAACCTTTATAACTTTATATTGGTCCAAAAAAAGGCCGGTATTCATTCTAAAATCTTTAAATATCAATTTAAACCTTCATACGAATCTATAGAAAGTTTGGACGATCTTTGTCGTAGACGTTTGCACAAGTTTTCCGTTGGATCAAAAATGGGTCTAACGTTCTTCTACTAAGTTCATTACTATATTTATATCTTTATCGCTTCATATTGGTCCAAAAAAAGGCCAATATTCACTTCGTACCAAGCTATTCAAAGTTGGGCAGTTCTTGGTCAAAGTAGTTTGGACCAAGTTTCCGTTGCTCCAATAATGGGTCTATCTTTTTGAGAATTATTTAAAAACTTTATTTACACCTTTATAACTTTATGTTGGTCCAAAAAAAGGCCGGTATTCATTCTAAAAGCTTTAAATCTCAATTTAAACCTTCATACGAATCTTTTGAAAGTTTGGACGATCTTTGTCGTAGAAGTTTGCACAAGATTTCCGTTGGATCAAAAATGGGTCTAACGTTCTTCTATTAGGTTTATTACTATATTTATATCTTTATCATTTCATATTGGTCCAAAAAAAGGCCAATATTCACCTTGTACGAAGCTATTCAAAGTTGGGCAGTTCTTGGTCAAAGTAGTTTGGACCAAGTTTCCGTTGCTCCAATAATGGGTCTAACTTTTTGAGAATTATTTAAAAACTATATTTAAACCTTTATAACTTTATATTGGTCCAAAAAAAGGCCGGTATTCATTCTAAAAGCTTTAAATCTCAATTTAAACTTTCATACGAATCTATTGAAAGTTTTGACGATCTTTGTCGTAGAAGTTAGCACAAGTTTTCCGTTGGATCAAAAATGGGTCTAACGTTCTTCTATTAGGTTTATTACTATATTTATATCTTTATCATTTCATATTGGTCCAAAAAAAGGCCAATATTCACCTTGTACGAAGCTATTCAAAGTTGGGCAGTTCTTGGTCAAAGTAGTTTGGACCAAGTTTCCGTTGCTCCAATAATGGGTCTAACATTTTCAGAATTATTTAAAAACTATATTTAAACCTTTATAACTTTATATTGGTCCAAAAAAAGGCCGGTATTCATTCTAAAAGCTTTAAATCTCAATTTAAACCTTCATACGAATCTATTGAAAGTTTTGACGATCTTTGTCATAGAAGTTTGCACAAGATTTCCGTTGGATCAAAAATGGGTCTAACGTTCTTCTATTAGGTTTATTACTATATTTATATCTTTATCATTTCATATTGGTCCAAAAAAAGGCCAATATTCACCTTGTACGAAGCTATTCAAAGTTGGGCAGTTCTTGGTCAAAGTAGTTTGGACCAAGTTTCCGTTGCTCCAATAATGGGTCTAACTTTTTGAGAATTATTTAAAAACTATATTTAAACCTTTATAACTTTATATTGGTCCAAAAAAAGGCCGGTATTCATTCTAAAAGCTTTAAATCTCAATTTAAACTTTCATACGAATCTATTGAAAGTTTTGACGATCTTTGTCGTAGAAGTTAGCACAAGTTTTCCGTTGGATCAAAAATGGGTCTAACGTTCTTCTATTAGGTTTATTACTATATTTATATCTTTATCATTTCATATTGGTCCAAAAAAAGGCCAATATTCACCTTGTACGAAGCTATTCAAAGTTGGGCAGTTCTTGGTCAAAGTAGTTTGGACCAAGTTTCCGTTGCTCCAATAATGGGTCTAACATTTTCAGAATTATTTAAAAACTATATTTAAACCTTTATAACTTTATATTGGTCCAAAAAAAGGCCGGTATTCATTCTAAAAGCTTTAAATCTCAATTTAAACCTTCATACGAATCTATTGAAAGTTTTGACGATCTTTGTCGTAGAAGTTTGCACAAGATTTCCGTTGGATCAAAAATGGGTCTAACGTTCTTCTATTAGGTTTATTACTATATTTATATCTTTATCATTTCATATTGGTCCAAAAAAAGGCCAATATTCACCTTGTACGAAGCTATTCAAAGTTGGGCAGTTCTTGGTCAAAGTAGTTTGGACCAAGTTTCCGTTGCTCCAATAATGGGTCTAACTTTTTGAGAATTATTTAAAAACTATATTTAAACCTTTATAACTTTATATTGGTCCAAAAAAAGGCCGGTATTCATTCTAAAAGCTTTAAATCTCAATTTAAACTTTCATACGAATCTATTGAAAGTTTTGACGATCTTTGTCGTAGAAGTTAGCACAAGTTTTCCGTTGGATCAAAAATGGGTCTAACGTTCTTCTATTAGGTTTATTACTATATTTATATCTTTATCATTTCATATTGGTCCAAAAAAAGGCCAATATTCACCTTGTACGAAGCTATTCAAAGTTGGGCAGTTCTTGGTCAAAGTAGTTTGGACCAAGTTTCCGTTGCTCCAATAATGGGTCTAACATTTTCAGAATTATTTAAAAACTATATTTAAACCTTTATAACTTTATATTGGTCCAAAAAAAGGCCGGTATTCATTCTAAAAGCTTTAAATCTCAATTTAAACCTTCATACGAATCTATTGAAAGTTTTGACGATCTTTGTCGTAGAAGTTTGCACAAGTTTTCCGTTGGATCAAAAATGGGTCTAACGTTCTTCTATTAGGTTTATTAATATATTTATATCTTTATCACTTCATATTGGTCCAAAAAAAGGCCAATATTCACTTCGTACGAAGCTATTCAAAGTTGGGCAGTTATTGGTCAAAGTAGTTTGGACCATGTTTCCGTTGCTCCAATAATGCGTCTAACTTTTTGAGAATTATTTAAAAACTTTATTTACACCTTTATAACCTTATATTGGTCCAAAAAAAGGCCGGTATTCATTCTAAAAGCTTTAAATCTTAATTTAAACCTTCATACTAATCTATTGAAAGTTTGGACGATCTTTGTCGTAGAAGTTTGCACAAGTTTTCCGTTGGATCAAAAATGGGTCTAACGTTCTTCTATTAGGTTTATTACTATATTTATATCTCTATCACTTCATATTGGTCCAAAAAAAGGCCAATATTCACTTCGTCGAAGCTATTCAAAGTTGGGCAGTTCTTGGTCAAAGTAGTTTAGACCAAGTTTTCGTTGCTCCAGTAATGGGTCTAACTTTTTGAGAATTATTTAAAAACTTTATTTACATCTTTATAACTTTATATTGGTCCAAAAAAAGGCTGGTATTCATTCTAAAAGCTTTAAATCTCAATTTAAACCTTCATACGAATCTATTGAAACTTTGGACGATCTTTGTCGTAGAAGTTTGCACAAGTTTTCCGTTGGATAAAAAATGGGTCTAACGTTCATCTATTAGGTTTATTACTATATTTATATCTCTATCACTTCATATTGGTCCAAAAAAATGCCAATATTCACTTCGTACGAAGCTATTCAAAGTTGGGCAGTTCTTGGTCAAAGTAGTTTGGACCAAGTTTCCGTTGCTCCAATAATGGGTCTAACTTTTTGAGAATTATTTAAACCTTTATAACTTTATATTGGTCCAAAAAAAGGCCGGTATTCATTCTAAAAGCTTTAAATATCAATTTAAACCTTCATACGAATTTATTGAAAGTTTGGACGATCTTTGTCGTAGAAGTTTGCACAAGTTTTCCGTTGGATCAAAAATGGGTCTAACGTTCTTCTAATAGGTTCATTAATATATTTATATCTTTATCGCTTCATATTGGTCCAAAAAAATGCCAACATTCACTTCGTACGAAGCTATTCAAAGTTGGGCAGTTCTTGGTCAAAGTAGTTTGGATCAATTTCCGTTGCTCCAATAATGGGTCTAACTTTTTGAGAATTATTTAAACCTTTATAACTTTATATTGATCCAAAAAAAGGCCGGTATTCATTATAAAATCTTTAAATATCAATTTAAACCTTCATACGAATCTATTGAAAGTTTGGACGATCTTTGTCGTAGACGTTTGCATAAGTTTTCCGTTGGATAAAAAATGGGTCTAACGTTCTTCTACTAAGTTCATTACTATATTTATATCTTTATCGTTTCATATTGGTCCAAAAAAAGGCCAATATTCACTTCGTACCAAGCTATTCAAAGTTGGGCAGTTCTTGGTCAAAGTAGTTTGGACCAAGTTTCCGTTGCTCCAATAATGGGTCTAACTTTTTGAGAATTATTTAAAAACTTTATTTACACCTTTATAACTTTATGTTGGTCCAAAAAAAGGCCGGTATTCATTCTAAAAGCTTTAAATCTCAATTTAAACCTTCATAGGAATCTTTTGAAAGTTTGGACGATCTTTGTCGTAGAAGTTTGCACAAGATTTCCGTTGGATCAAAAATGGGTCTAACGTTCTTCTATTAGGTTTATTACTATATTTATATCTTTATCATTTCATATTGGTCCAAAAAAGGCCAATATTCACCTCGTACAAAGCTATTCAAAGTTGAGCAGTTCTTGGTCAAAGTAGTTTGGACCAAGTTTCCGTTGCTCCAATAATGCGTCTAACTTTTTGAGAATTATTTAAAAACTTTATTTACACCTTTATAACTTTATATTGGTCCAAAAAAAGGCCGGTATTCATTCTAAAAGCGTTAAATCTCAATTTAAACCTTCATACGAATCTATTGAAAGTTTTGACGATCTTTGTCGTAGAAGTTAGCACAAGTTTTCCGTTGGATCAAAAATGGGTCTAACGTTCTTCTATTAGGTTTATTACTATATTTATATCTTTATCATTTCATATTGGTCCAAAAAAAGGCCAATATTCACCTTGTACGAAGCTATTCAAAGTTGGGCAGTTCTTGGTCAAAGTAGTTTGGACCATGTTTCCGTTGCTCCAATAATGGGTCTAACTTTTTGAGAATTATTTAAAAACTATATTTAAACCTTTATAACTTTATATTGGTCCAAAAAAAGGCCGGTATTCATTCTAAAAGCTTTAAATCTCAATTTAAACTTTCATACGAATCTATTGAAAGTTTTGACGATCTTTGTCGTAGAAGTTAGCACAAGTTTTCCGTTGGATCAAAAATGGGTCTAACGTTCTTCTATTAGGTTTATTACTATATTTATATATTTATCATTTCATATTGGTCCAAAAAAAGGCCAATATTCACCTTGTACGAAGCTATTCAAAGTTGGGCAGTTCTTGGTCAAAGTAGTTTGGACCAAGTTTCCGTTGCTCCAATAATGGGTCTAACATTTTGAGAATTATTTAAAAACTATATTTAAACCTTTGTAACTTTATATTGGTCCAAAAAAAGGCCGGTATTCATTCTAAAAGCTTTAAATCTCAATTTAAACCTTCATACGAATCTATTGAAAGTTTTGACGATCTTTGTCGTAGAAGTTTGCACAAGTTTTCCGTTGGATCAAAAATGGGTCTAACGTTCTTCTATTAGGTTTATTAATATATTTATATCTCTATCACTTCATATTGGTCCAAAAAAAGGCCAATATTCACTTCGTACCAAGCTATTCAAAGTTGGGCAGTTCTTGGTCAAAGTAGTTTGGACCAAGTTTCCGTTGCTCCAATAATGGGTCTAACTTTTTGAGAATTATTTAAAAACTTTATTTACACCTTTATAACTTTATGTTGGTCCAAAAAAAGGCCGGTATTCATTCTAAAAGCTTTAAATCTCAATTTAAACTTTCATACGAATCTATTGAAAGTTTTGACGATCTTTGTCGTAGAAGTTAGCACAAGTTTTCCGTTGGATCAAAAATGGGTCTAACGTTCTTCTATTAGGTTTATTACTATATTTATATCTTTATCATTTCATATTGGTCCAAAAAAAGGCCAATATTCACCTTGTACGAAGCTATTCAAAGTTGGGCAGTTCTTGGTCAAAGTAGTTTGGACCAAGTTTCCGTTGCTCCAATAATGGGTCTAACATTTTGAGAATTATTTAAAAACTATATTTAAACCTTTGTAACTTTATATTGGTCCAAAAAAAGGCCGGTATTCATTCTAAAAGCTTTAAATCTCAATTTAAACCTTCATACGAATCTATTGAAAGTTTTGACGATCTTTGTCGTAGAAGTTTCCACAAGTTTTCCGTTGGATCAAAAATGGGTCTAACGTTCTTCTATTAGGTTTATTAATATATTTATATCTCTATCACTTCATATTGGTCCAAAAAAAGGCCAATATTCACTTCGTACGAAGCTATTCAAAGTTGGGCAGTTCTTGGTCAAAGTAGTTTGGACCAAGTTTCCGTTGCCCCAGTAATGCGTCTAACTTTTTGAGAATTATTTAAAAACTTTATTTACACCTTTATAACTTTATATTGGTCCAAAAAAAGGCCGGTATTCATTCTAAAAGCTTTAAATATCAATTTAAACCCTCATACTAATCTATTGAAAATTTGGACGATCTTTGGCGTAGAAGTTTGCACAAGTTTTCCGTTGGATAAAAAATGGGTCTAACGTTCTTCTATTAGGTTTATTACTATATTTATATCTCTATCACTTCATATTGGTCCAAAAAAAGGCCAATATTCACTTCGTACGAAGCTATTCAAAGTTGGGCAGTTCTTGGTCAAAGTAGTTTGGACCAAGTTTCCGGTGCTCCAATAATGGGTCTAACTTTTTGAGAATTATTTAAAACCTATATTTAAACCTTTATAACTTTATCTTGGTCCAAAAAAAGGCCGGTATTCATTCTAAAATCTTTAAATATCAAATTAAACCTTCATACGAATCTATTGAAAGTTTGGACGATCTTTGTCGTAGAAGTTTGCACAAGTTTTCCGTTGGATCAAAAATGGGTCTAACGTTCTTCTACTAAGTTCATTACTATATTTATATCTTTATCGCTTCATATTGGTCCAAAAAAAGGCCAATATTCACTTCGTACCAAGCTATTCAAAGTTGGGCAGTTCTTGGTCAAAGTAGTTTGGACCAAGTTTCCGTTGCTCCAATAATGGGTCTAACTTTTTGAGAATTATTTAAACCTTTATAACTTTATATTGATCCAAAAAAAGGCCGGTATTCATTATAAAATCTTTAAATATCAATTTAAACCTTCATACGAATCTATTGAAAGTTTGGACGATCTTTGTCGTAGACGTTTGCATAAGTTTTCCGTTGGATCAAAAATGGGTCTAACGTTCTTCTATTAGGTTTATTACTATATTTATATCTTTATCATTTCATATTGGTCCAAAAAAAGGCCAATATTCACCTTGTACGAAGCTATTCAAAGTTGGGCAGTTCTTGGTCAAAGTAGTTTGGACCAAGTTTCCGTTGCTCCAATAATGGGTCTAACATTTTGAGAATTATTTAAAAACTATATTTAAACTTTTGTAACTTTATATTGGTCCAAAAAAAGGCCGGTATTCATTCTAAAAGCTTTAAATCTCAATTTAAACCTTCATACGAATCTATTGAAAGTTTTGACGATCTTTGTCGTAGAAGTTTCCACAAGTTTTCCGTTGGATCAAAAATGGGTCTAACGTTCTTCTATTAGGTTTATTAATATATTTATATCTCTATCACTTCATATTGGTCCAAAAAAAGGCCAATATTCACTACGTACGAAGCTATTCAAAGTTGGGCAGTTCTTGGTCAAAGTAGTTTAGACCAAGTTTCCGTTGCCCCAATAATGCGTCTAACTTTTTGAGAATTATTTAAAAACTTTATTTACACCTTTATAACCTTATATTGGTCCAAAAAAAGGCCGGTATTCATTCTAAAAGCTTTAAATCTTAATTTAAACCTTCATACTAATCTATTGAAAGTTTGGACGATCTTTGTCGTAGAAGTTTGCACAAGTTTTCCGTTGGATCAAAAATGGGTCTAACGTTCTTCTATTAGGTTTATTACTATATTTATATCTCTATCACTTCATATTGGTCCAAAAAAAGGCCAATATTCACTTCGTACGAAGCTATTCAAAGTTGGGCAGTTCTTGGTCAAAGTAGTTATGACCAAGTTTCCGTTGCTCCAATAATGTGTCTAACTTTTTGAGAATTATTTAAAAAATATATTTAAACCTTTATAACTTTATATTGGTCCAAAAAAAGGCCAGTATTCATTCTAAAAGCTTTAAATCTCAATTTAAACCTTCATACGAATCTTTTGAAAGTTTGGATGATCTTTGTCGTAGAAGTTTGCACAAGTTTTCCGTTGGATCAAAAATGGGTCTAACGTTCTTCTATTAGATTTATTACTATATTTATATCTTTATCACTTCATATTGGTCCAAAAAAAGGCCAATATTCACCTCGTACGAAGCTATTCAAAGTTGGGCAGTTCTTGGTCAAAGTAGTTTGGACCAAGTTTTCGTTGCTCCAGTAATGGGTCTAACTTTTTGAGAATTATTTAAAAACTTTATTTACATCTTTATAACTTTATATTGGTCCAAAAAAAGGCCGGTATTCATTCTAAAAGCTTTAAATATCAATTTAAACCCTCATACGAATTTATTGAAAGTTTGGACGATCTTTGGCGTAGAAGTTTGCACAAGTTTTCCGTTGGATAAAAAATGGGTCTAACGTTCTTCTATTAGGTTTATTACTATATTTATATCTCTATCACTTCATATTGGTCCAAAAAAAGGCCAATATTCACTTCGTACGAAGCTATTCAAAGTTGGGCAGTTCTTGGTCAAAGTAGTTTGGACCAAGTTTCCGGTGCTCCAATAATGGGTCTAACTTTTTGAGAATTATTTAAAACCTATATTTAAACCTTTATAACTTTATCTTGGTCCAAAAAAAGGCCGGTATTCATTCTAAAATCTTTAAATATCAAATTAAACCTTCATACGAATCTATTGAAAGTTTGGACGATCTTTGTCGTAGAAGTTTGCACAAGTTTTCCGTTGGATCAAAAATGGGTCTAACGTTCTTCTACTAAGTTCATTACTATATTTATATCTTTATCGCTTCATATTGGTCCAAAAAAAGGCCAATATTCACTTCGTACCAAGCTATTCAAAGTTGGGCAGTTCTTGGTCAAAGTAGTTTGGACCAAGTTTCCGTTGCTCCAATAATGGGTCTAACTTTTTGAGAATTATTTAAACCTTTATAACTTTATATTGATCCAAAAAAAGGCCGGTATTCATTATAAAATCTTTAAATATCAATTTAAACCTTCATACGAATCTATTGAAAGTTTGGACGATCTTTGTCGTAGACGTTTGCATAAGTTCAAAGTTGGGCAGTTCTTGGTCAAAGTAGTTTGGACCAAGTTTCCGTTGCTCCAATAATGGGTCTAACTTTTTGAGAATTATTTAAAAACTTTATTTACACCTTTATAACTTTATGTTGGTCCAAAAAAAGGCCGGTATTCATTCTAAAAGCTTTAAATCTCAATTTAAACCTTCATAGGAATCTTTTGAAAGTTTGGACGATCTTTGTCGTAGAAGTTTGCACAAGATTTCCGTTGGATCAAAAATGGGTCTAACGTTCTTCTATTAGGTTTATTACTATATTTATATCTTTATCATTTCATATTGGTCCAAAAAAGGCCAATATTCACCTCGTACAAAGCTATTCAAAGTTGAGCAGTTCTTGGTCAAAGTAGTTTGGACCAAGTTTCCGTTGCTCCAATAATGCGTCTAACTTTTTGAGAATTATTTAAAAACTTTATTTACACCTTTATAACTTTATATTGGTCCAAAAAAAGGCCGGTATTCATTCTAAAAGCGTTAAATCTCAATTTAAACCTTCATACGAATCTATTGAAAGTTTTGACGATCTTTGTCGTAGAAGTTAGCACAAGTTTTCCGTTGGATCAAAAATGGGTCTAACGTTCTTCTATTAGGTTTATTACTATATTTATATCTTTATCATTTCATATTGGTCCAAAAAAAGGCCAATATTCACCTTGTACGAAGCTATTCAAAGTTGGGCAGTTCTTGGTCAAAGTAGTTTGGACCAAGTTTCCGTTGCTCCAATAGTGGGTCTAACTTTTTGAGAATTATTTAAAAACTATATTTAAACCTTTATAACTTTATATTGGTCCAAAAAAAGGCCGGTATTCATTCTAAAAGCTTTAAATCTCAATTTAAACTTTCATACGAATCTATTGAAAGTTTTGACGATCTTTGTCGTAGAAGTTAGCACAAGTTTTCCGTTGGATCAAAAATGGGTCTAACGTTCTTCTATTAGGTTTATTACTATATTTATATATTTATCATTTCATATTGGTCCAAAAAAAGGCCAATATTCACCTTGTACGAAGCTATTCAAAGTTGGGCAGTTCTTGGTCAAAGTAGTTTGGACCAAGTTTCCGTTGCTCCAATAATGGGTCTAACATTTTGAGAATTATTTAAAAACTATATTTAAACCTTTGTAACTTTATATTGGTCCAAAAAAAGGCCGGTATTCATTCTAAAAGCTTTAAATCTCAATTTAAACCTTCATACGAATCTATTGAAAGTTTTGACGATCTTTGTCGTAGAAGTTTGCACAAGTTTTCCGTTGGATCAAAAATGGGTCTAACGTTCTTCTATTAGGTTTATTAATATATTTATATCTCTATCACTTCATATTGGTCCAAAAAAAGGCCAATATTCACTTCGTACCAAGCTATTCATAGTTGGGCAGTTCTTGGTCAAAGTAGTTTGGACCAAGTTTCCGTTGCTCCAATAATGGGTCTAACTTTTTGAGAATTATTTAAAAACTTTATTTACACCTTTATAACTTTATGTTGGTCCAAAAAAAGGCCGGTATTCATTCTAAAAGCTTTAAATCTCAATTTAAACTTTCATACGAATCTATTGAAAGTTTTGACGATCTTTGTCGTAGAAGTTAGCACAAGTTTTCCGTTGGATCAAAAATGGGTCTAACGTTCTTCTATTAGGTTTATTACTATATTTATATCTTTATCATTTCATATTGGTCCAAAAAAAGGCCAATATTCACCTTGTACGAAGCTATTCAAAGTTGGGCAGTTCTTGGTCAAAGTAGTTTGGACCAAGTTTCCGTTGCTCCAATAATGGGTCTAACATTTTGAGAATTATTTAAAAACTATATTTAAACCTTTGTAACTTTATATTGGTCCAAAAAAAGGCCAGTATTCATTCTAAAAGCTTTAAATCTCAATTTAAACCTTCATACGAATCTATTGAAAGTTTTGACGATCTTTGTCGTAGAAGTTTCCACAAGTTTTCCGTTGGATCAAAAATGGGTCTAACGTTCTTCTATTAGGTTTATTAATATATTTATATCTCTATCACTTCATATTGGTCCAAAAAAAGGCCAATATTCACTTCGTACGAAGCTATTCAAAGTTGGGCAGTTCTTGGTCAAAGTAGTTTGGACCAAGTTTCCGTTGCCCCAATAATGCGTCTAACTTTTTGAGAATTATTTAAAAACTTTATTTACACCTTTATAACCTTATATTGGTCCAAAAAAAGGCCGGTATTCATTCTAAAAGCTTTAAATCTTAATTTAAACCTTCATACTAATCTATTGAAAGTTTGGACGATCTTTGTCGTAGAAGTTTGCACAAGTTTTCCGTTGGATCAAAAATGGGTCTAACGTTCTTCTATTAGGTTTATTACTATATTTATATCTCTATCACTTCATATTGGTCCAAAAAAAGGCCAATATTCACTTCGTACGAAGCTATTCAAAGTTGGGCAGTTCTTGGTCAAAGTAGTTATGACCAAGTTTCCGTTGCTCCAATAATGTGTCTAACTTTTTGAGAATTATTTAAAAAATATATTTAAACCTTTATAACTTTATATTGGTCCAAAAAAAGGCCATTATTCATTCTAAAAGCTTTAAATCTCAATTTAAACCTTCATACGAATCTTTTGAAAGTTTGGATGATCTTTGTCGTAGAAGTTTGCACAAGTTTTCCGTTGGATCAAAAATGGGTCTAACGTTCTTCTATTAGATTTATTACTATATTTATATCTTTATCACTTCATATTGGTCCAAAAAAAGGCCAATATTCACCTCGTACGAAGCTATTCAAAGTTGGGCAGTTCTTGGTCAAAGTAGTTTGGACCAAGTTTTCGTTGCTCCAGTAATGGGTCTAACTTTTTGAGAATTATTTAAAAACTTTATTTACATCTTTATAACTTTATATTGGTCCAAAAAAAGGCCGGTATTCATTCTAAAAGCTTTAAATATCAATTTAAACCCTCATACGAATTTATTGAAAGTTTGGACGATCTTTGTCGTAGAAGTTTGCACAAGTTTTCCGTTGGATAAAAAATGGGTCTAACGTTCTTCTATTAGGTTTATTACTATATTTATATCTCTATCACTTCATATTGGTCCAAAAAAAGGCCAATATTCACTTCGTACGAAGCTATTCAAAGTTGGGCAGTTCTTGGTCAAAGTAGTTTGGACCAAGTTTCCGGTGCTCCAATAATGGGTCTAACTTTTTGAGAATTATTTAAAACCTATATTTAAACCTTTATAACTTTATCTTGGTCCAAAAAAAGGCCGGTATTCATTCTAAAATCTTTAAATATCAAATTAAACCTTCATACGAATCTATTGAAAGTTTGGACGATCTTTGTCGTAGAAGTTTGCACAAGTTTTCCGTTGGATCAAAAATGGGTCTAACGTTCTTCTACTAAGTTCATTACTATATTTATATCTTTATCGCTTCATATTGGTCCAAAAAAAGGCCAATATTCACTTCGTACCAAGCTATTCAAAGTTGGGCAGTTCTTGGTCAAAGTAGTTTGGACCAAGTTTCCGTTGCTCCAATAATGGGTCTAACTTTTTGAGAATTATTTAAAAACTTTATTTACACCTTTATAACTTTATATTGGTCCAAAAAAAGGCCGGTATTCATTCTAAAAGCTTTAAATCTCAATTTAAACCTTCATACGAATCTTTTGAAAGTTTGGACGATCTTTGTCGTAGAAGTTTGCACAAGATTTCCGTTGGATCAAAAATGGGTCTAACGTTCTTCTATTAGGTTTATTACTATATTTATATCTTTATCATTTCATATTGGTCAAAAAAAAGGCCAATATTCACCTTGTACGAAGCTATTCAAAGTTGGGCAGTTCTTGGTCAAAGTAGTTTGGACCAAGTTTCCGTTGCTCCAATAATGGGTCTAACTTTTTGAGAATTATTTAAAAACTTTATTTACACCTTTATAACTTTATGTTGGTCCAAAAAAAGGCCGGTATTCATTCTAAAAGCTTTAAATCTCAATTTAAACCTTCATACGAATCTTTTGAAAGTTTAGACGATCTTTGTCGTAGAAGTTTGCACAAGATTTCCGTTTGATCAAAAATGGGTCTAACGTTCTTCTATTAGGTTTATTACTATATTTATATCTTTATCATTTCATATTGGTCCAAAAAAAGGCCAATATTCACCTTGTACGAAGCTATTCAAAGTTGGGCAGTTCTTGGTCAAAGTAGTTTGGACCAACTTTCCGTTGCTCCAATAATGGGTCTAACTTTTTGAGAATTATTTAAAAACTATATTTAAACCTTTATAACGTTATATTGGTCCAAAAAAAGACCGGTATTCATTCTAAAAGCTTTAAATCTCAATTTAAACCTTCATACGAATCTATTGAAAGTTTTGACGATCTTTGTCGTAGAAGTTAGCACAAGTTTTCCGTTGGATCAAAAATGGGTCTAACGTTCTTCTATTAGGTTTATTACTATATTTATATCTTTATCATTTCATATTGGTCCAAAAAAAGGCCAATATTCACCTTGTACGAAGCTATTCAAAGTTGGGCTGTTCTTGGTCAAAGTAGTTTGGACCAAGTTTCCGTTGCTCCAATAATGGGTCTAACTTTTTGAGAATTATTTAAAAACTATATTTAAACCTTTATAACTTTATATTGGTCCAAAAAAAGGCCGGTATTCATTCTAAAATCTTTAAATATCAATTTAAACCTTCATACGAATCTATTGAAAGTTTGGACGATCTTTGTCGTAGACGTTTGCACAAGTTTTCCGTTGGATCAAAAATGGGTCTAACGTTCTTCTACTAAGTTCATTACTATATTTATATCTTTATCGCTTCATATTGGTCCAAAAAAAGGCCAATATTCACTTCGTACCAAGCTATTCAAAGTTGGGCAGTTCTTGGTCAAAGTAGTTTGGACCAAGTTTCCGTTGCTCCAATAATGGGTCTATCTTTTTGAGAATTATTTAAAAACTTTATTTACACCTTTATAACTTTATGTTGGTCCAAAAAAAGGCCGGTATTCATTCTAAAAGCTTTAAATCTCAATTTAAACCTTCATACGAATCTTTTGAAAGTTTGGACGATCTTTGTCGTAGAAGTTTGCACTAGATTTCCGTTCGATCAAAAATGGGTCTAACGTTCTTCTATTAGGTTTATTACTATATTTATATCTTTATCATTTCATATTGGTCCAAAAAAAGGCCGGTATTCATTCTAAAAGCTTTAAATCTTAATTTAAACCTTCATACTAATCTATTGAAAGTTTGGACGATCTTTGTCGTAGAAGTTTTCACAAGTTTTCCGTTGGATAAAAAATGGGTCTAACGTTCTTCTATTAGGTTTATTACTATATTTATATCTTTATCATTTCATATTGGTCCAAAAAAAGGCCAATATTCACCTTGTACGAAGCTATTCAAAGTTGGGCTGTTCTTGGTCAAAGTAGTTTGGACCAAGTTTCCGTTGCTCCAATAATGGGTCTAACTTTTTGAGAATTATTTAAAAACTATATTTAAACCTTTATAACTTTATATTGGTCCAAAAAAAGGCCGGTATTCATTCTAAAATCTTTAAATATCAATTTAAACCTTCATACGAATCTATTGAAAGTTTGGACGATCTTTGTCGTAGACGTTTGCACAAGTTTTCCGTTGGATCAAAAATGGGTCTAACGTTCTTCTACTAAGTTCATTACTATATTTATATCTTTATCGCTTCATATTGGTCCAAAAAAAGGCCAATATTCACTTCGTACCAAGCTATTCAAAGTTGGGCAGTTCTTGGTCAAAGTAGTTTGGACCAAGTTTCCGTTGCTCCAATAATGGGTCTATCTTTTTGAGAATTATTTAAAAACTTTATTTACACCTTTATAACTTTATGTTGGTCCAAAAAAAGGCCGGTATTCATTCTAAAAGCTTTAAATCTCAATTTAAACCTTCATACGAATCTTTTGAAAGTTTGGACGATCTTTGTCGTAGAAGTTTGCACTAGATTTCCGTTCGATCAAAAATGGGTCTAACGTTCTTCTATTAGGTTTATTACTATATTTATATCTTTATCATTTCATATTGGTCCAAAAAAAGGCCGGTATTCATTCTAAAAGCTTTAAATCTTAATTTAAACCTTCATACTAATCTATTGAAAGTTTGGACGATCTTTGTCGTAGAAGTTTGCACAAGTTTTCCGTTGGATCAAAAATGGGTCTAACGTTCTTCTATTAGGTTTATTACTATATTTATATCTCTATCACTTCATATTGGTCCAAAAAAAGGCCAATATTCACTTCGTACGAAGCTATTCAAAGTTGGGCAGTTCTTGGTCAAAGTAGTTATGACCAAGTTTCCGTTGCTCCAATAATGTGTCTAACTTTTTGAGAATTATTTAAAAAATATATTTAAACCTTTATAACTTTATATTGGTCCAAACAAAGGCCGGTATTCATTCTAAAAGCTTTAAATCTCAATTTAAACCTTCATACGAATCTTTTGAAAGTTTGGATTATCTTTGTCGTAGAAGTTTGCACAAGTTTTCCGTTGGATCAAAAATGGGTCTAACGTTCTTCTATTAGATTTATTACTATATTTATATCTTTATCACTTCATATTGGTCCAAAAAAAGGCCAATATTCACCTCGTACGAAGCTATTCAAAGTTGGGCAGTTCTTGGTCAAAGTAGTTTGGACCAAGTTTTCGTTGCTCCAGTAATGGGTCTAACTTTTTGAGAATTATTTAAAACCTATATTTAAACCTTTATAACTTTATCTTGGTCCAAAAAAAGGCCGGTATTCATTCTAAAATCTTTAAATATCAATTTAAACCTTCATACGAATCTATTGAAAGTTTGGACGATCTTTGTCGTAGAAGTTTGCACAAGTTTTCCGTTGGATCAAAAATGGGTCTAACGTTCTTCTACTAAGTTCATTACTATATTTACATCTTTATCGCTTCATATTGGTCCAAAAAAAGGCCAATATTCACTTCGTACCAAGCTATTCAAAGTTGGGCAGTTCTTGGTCAAAGTAGTTTGGACCAAGTTTCCGTTGCTCCAATAATGGGTCTATCTTTTTGAGAATTATTTAAAAACTTTATTTACACCTTTATAACTTTATGTTGGTCCAAAAAAAGGCCGGTATTCATTCTAAAAGCTTTAAATCTCAATTTAAACCTTCATACGAATCTTTTGAAAGTTTGGACGATCTTTGTCGTAGAAGTTTGCACTAGATTTCCGTTGGATCAAAAATGGGTCTAACGTTCTTCTATTAGGTTTATTACTATATTTATATCTTTATCATTTCATATTGGTCCAAAAAAAGGCCAATATTCACCTTGTACGAAGCTATTCAAAGTTGGGCAGTTCTTGGTCAAAGTAGTTTGGACCAAGTTTCCGTTGCTCCAATAATGGGTCTAACTTTTTGAGAATTATTTAAAAACTATATTTAAACCTTTATAACTTTATATTGGTCCAAAAAAAGGCCGGTATTCATTCTAAAAGCTTTAAATCTCAATTTAAACTTTCATACGAATCTATTGAAAGTTTTGACGATCTTTGTCGTAGAAGTTAGCACAAGTTTTCCGTTGGATCAAAAATGGGTCTAACGTTCTTCTATTAGGTTTATTACTATATTTATATCTTTATCATTTCATATTGGTCCAAAAAAAGGCCAATATTCACCTTGTACGAAGCTATTCAAAGTTGGGCAGTTCTTGGTCAAAGTAGTTTGGACCAAGTTTCCGTTGCTCCAATAATGGGTCTAACATTTTCAGAATTATTTAAAAACTATATTTAAACCTTTATAACTTTATATTGGTCCAAAAAAAGGCCGGTATTCATTCTAAAAGCTTTAAATCTCAATTTAAACCTTCATACGAATCTATTGAAAGTTTTGACGATCTTTGTCGTAGAAGTTTGCACAAGTTTTCCGTTGGATCAAAAATGGGTCTAACGTTCTTCTATTAGGTTTATTAATATATTTATATCTTTATCACTTCATATTGGTCCAAAAAAAGGCCAATATTCACTTCGTACGAAGCTATTCAAAGTTGGGCAGTTATTGGTCAAAGTAGTTTGGACCAAGTTTCGTTGCTCCAATAATGCGTCTAACTTTTTGAGAATTATTTAAAAACTTTATTTACATCTTTATAACCTTATATTGGTCCAAAAAAAGGCCGGTATTCATTCTAAAAGCTTTAAATCTTAATTTAAACCTTCATACTAATCTATTGAAAGTTTGGACGATCTTTGTCGTAGAAGTTTGCACAAGTTTTCCGTTGGATCAAAAATGGGTCTAACGTTCTTCTATTAGATTTATTACTATATTTATATCTTTATCACTTCTTATTGGTCCAAAAAAAGGCCAATATTCACCTCGTACGAAGCTATTCAAAGTTGGGCAGTTCTTGGTCAAAGTAGTTTGGACCAAGTTTTCGTTGCTCCAGTAATGGGTCTAACTTTTTGAGAATTATTTAAAAACTTTATTTACATCTTTATAACTTTATATTGGTCCAAAAAAAGGCCGGTATTCATTCTAAAAGCTTTAAATATCAATTTAAACCCTCATACGAATTTATTGAATGTTTGGACGATCTTTGTCGTAGAAGTTTGCACAAGTTTTCCGTTGGATAAAAAATGGGTCTAACGTTCTTCTATTAGGTTTATTACTATATTTATATCTCTATCACTTCATATTGGTCCAAAAAAAGGCCAATATTCACTTCGTACGAAGCTATTCAAAGTTGGGCAGTTCTTGGTCAAAGTAGTTTGGACCAAGTTTCCGGTGCTCCAATAATGGGTCTAACTTTTTGAGAATTATTTAAAAACTTTATTTACACCTTTATAACTTTATGTTGGTCCAAAAAAAGGCCGGTATTCATTCTAAAAGCTTTAAATCTCAATTTAAACCTTCATACGAATCTTTTGAAAGTTTGGACGATCTTTGTCGTAGAAGTTTGCACAAGATTTCCGTTGGATCAAAAATGGGTCTAACGTTCTTCTATTAGGTTTATTACTATATTTATATCTTTATCATTTCATATTGGTCCAAAAAAAGGCCAATATTCACCTTGTACGAAGCTATTCAAAGTTGGGCAGTTCTTGGTCAAAGTAGTTTGGACCAACTTTCCGTTGCTCCAATAATGGGTCTAACTTTTTGAGAATTATTTAAAAACTATATTTAAACCTTTATAACGTTATATTGGTCCAAAAAAAGGCCGGTATTCATTCTAAAAGCTTTAAATCTCAATTTAAACCTTCATACGAATCTATTGAAAGTTTTGACGATCTTTGTCGTAGAAGTTAGCACAAGTTTTCCGTTGGATCAAAAATGGGTCTAACGTTCTTCTATTAGGTTTATTACTATATTTATATCTTTATCATTTCATATTGGTCCAAAAAAAGGCCAATATTCACCTTGTACGAAGCTATTCAAAGTTGGGCAGTTCTTGGTCAAAGTAGTTTGGACCAAGTTTCCGTTGCTCCAATAATGGGTCTAACTTTTTGAGAATTATTTAAAAACTATATTTAAACCTTTATAACTTTATATTGGTCCAAAAAAAGGCCGGTATTCATTCTAAAATCTTTAAATATCAATTTAAACCTTCATACGAATCTATTGAAAGTTTGGACGATCTTTGTCGTAGACGTTTGCACAAGTTTTCCGTTGGATCAAAAATGGGTCTAACGTTCTTCTACTAAGTTCATTACTATATTTATATCTTTATCGCTTCCTATTGGTCCAAAAAAAGGCCAATATTCACTTCGTACCAAGCTATTCAAAGTTGGGCAGTTCTTGGTCAAAGTAGTTTGGACCAAGTTTCCGTTGCTCCAATAATGGGTCTATCTTTTTGAGAATTATTTAAAAACTTTATTTACACCTTTATAACTTTATGTTGGTCCAAAAAAAGGCCGGTATTCATTCTAAAAGCTTTAAATCTCAATTTAAACCTTCATACGAATCTTTTGAAAGTTTGGACGATCTTTGTCGTAGAAGTTTGCACAAGATTTCCGTTGGATCAAAAATGGGTCTAACGTTCTTCTATTAGGTTTATTACTATATTTATATCTTTATCATTTCATATTGGTCCAAAAAAAGGCCAACATTCACCTTGTACGAAGCTATTCAAAGTTGGGCAGTTCTTGGTCAAAGTAGTTTGGACCAAGTTTCCGTTGCTCCAATAATGGGTCTAACTTTTTGAGAATTATTTAAAAACTATATTTAAACCTTTATAACTTTATATTGGTCCAAAAAAAGGCCGGTATTCATTCTAAAAGCTTTAAATCTCAATTTAAACTTTCATACGAATCTATTGAAAGTTTTGACGATCTTTGTCGTAGAAGTTAGCACAAGTTTTCCGTTGGATCAAAAATGGGTCTAACGTTCTTCTATTAGGTTTATTACTATATTTATATCTTTATCATTTCATATTGGTCCAAAAAAAGGCCAATATTCACCTTGTACGAAGCTATTCAAAGTTGGGCAGTTCTTGGTCAAAGTAGTTTGGACCAAGTTTCCGTTGCTCCAATAATGGGTCTAACATTTTCAGAATTATTTAAAAAGTATATTTAAACCTTTATAACTTTATATTGGTCCAAAAAAAGGCCGGTATTCATTCTAAAAGCTTTAAATCTCAATTTAAACCTTCATACGAATCTATTGAAAGTTTTGACGATCTTTGTCGTAGAAGTTTGCACAAGTTTTCCGTTGGATCAAAAATGGGTCTAACGTTCTTCTATTAGGTTTATTAATATATTTATATCTTTATCACTTCATATTGGTCCAAAAAAAGGCCAATATTCACTTCGTACGAAGCTATTCAAAGTTGGGCAGTTATTGGTCAAAGTAGTTTGGACCAAGTTTCCGTTGCTCCAATAATGCGTCTAACTTTTTGAGAATTATTTAAAAACTTTATTTACACCTTTATAACCTTATATTGGTCCAAAAAAAGGCCGGTATTCATTCTAAAAGCTTTAAATCTTAATTTAAACCTTCATACTAATCTATTGAAAGTTTGGACGATCTTTGTCGTAGAAGTTTGCACAAGTTTTCCGTTGGATCAAAAATGGGTCTAACGTTCTTCTATTAGGTTTATTACTATATTTATATCTTTATCATTTCATATTGGTCCAAAAAAAGGCCAACATTCACCTTGTACGAAGCTATTCAAAATTGGGCAGTTCTTGGTCAAAGTAGTTTGGACCAAGTTTCCGTTGCTCCAATAATGGGTCTAACTTTTTGAGAATTATTTAAAAACTATATTTAAACCTTTATAACTTTATATTGGTCCAAAAAAAGGCCGGTATTCATTCTAAAAGCTTTAAATCTCAATTTAAACTTTCATACGAATCTATTGAAAGTTTTGACGATCTTTGTCGTAGAAGTTAGCACAAGTTTTCCGTTGGATCAAAAATGGGTCTAACGTTCTTCTATTAGGTTTATTACTATATTTATATCTTTATCATTTCATATTGGTCCAAAAAAAGGCCAATATTCACCTTGTACGAAGCTATTCAAAGTTGGGCAGTTCTTGGTCAAAGTAGTTTGGACCAAGTTTCCGTTGCTCCAATAATGGGTCTAACATTTTCAGAATTATTTAAAAAGTATATTTAAACCTTTATAACTTTATATTGGTCCAAAAAAAAGGCCGGTATTCATTCTAAAAGCTTTAAATCTCAATTTAAACCTTCATACGAATCTATTGAAAGTTTTGACGATCTTTGTCGTAGAAGTTTGCACAAGTTTTCCGTTGGATCAAAAATGGGTCTAACGTTCTTCTATTAGGTTTATTAATATATTTATATCTTTATCACTTCATATTGGTCCAAAAAAAGGCCAATATTCACTTCGTACGAAGCTATTCAAAGTTGGGCAGTTATTGGTCAAAGTAGTTTGGACCAAGTTTCCGTTGCTCCAATAATGCGTCTAACTTTTTGAGAATTATTTAAAAACTTTATTTACACCTTTATAACCTTATATTGGTCCAAAAAAAGGCCGGTATTCATTCTAAAAGCTTTAAATCTTAATTTAAACCTTCATACTAATCTATTGAAAGTTTGGACGATCTTTGTCGTAGAAGTTTGCACAAGTTTTCCGTTGGATCAAAAATGGGTCTAACGTTCTTCTATTAGGTTTATTACTATATTTATATCTCTATCACTTCATATTGGTCCAAGAAAAGGCCAATATTCACTTCGTACGAAGCTATTCAAAGTTGGGCAGTTCTTGGTCAAAGTAGTTATGACCAAGTTTCCGTTGCTCCAATAATGTGTCTAACTTTTTGAGAATTATTTAAAAAATATATTTAAACCTTTATAACTTTATATTGGTCCAAAAAAAGGCCGGTATTCATTCTAAAAGCTTTAAATCTCAATTTAAACCTTCATACGAATCTTTTGAAAGTTTGGATGATCTTTGTCGTAGAAGTTTGCACAAGTTTTCCGTTGGATCAAAAATGGGTCTAATGTTCTTCTATTAGGTTTATTACTATATTTATATCTTTATCACTTCATATTGGTCCAAAAAAAGGCCAATATTCACCTCGTACGAAGCTATTCAAAGTTGGGCAGTTCTTGGTCAAAGTAGTTTGGACCAAGTTTTCGTTGCTCCAGTAATGGGTCTAACTTTTTGAGAATTATTTAAAAACTTTATTTACATCTTTATAACTTTATATTGGTCCCAAAAAAGGCCGGTATTCATTCTAAAAGCTTTAAATATCAATTTAAACCCTCATACGAATTTATTGAAAGTTTGGACGATCTTTGTCGTAGAAGTTTGCACAAGTTTTCCGTTGGATAAAAAATGGGTCTAACGTTCTTCTATTAGGTTTATTACTATATTTATATCTCTATCATTTCATATTGGTCCAAAAAAAGGCCAATATTCACTTCGTACGAAGCTATTCAAAGTTGGGCAGTTCTTGGTCAAAGTAGTTTGGACCAAGTTTCTGGTGCTCCAATAATGGGTCTAACTTTTTGAGAATTATTTAAAACCTATATTTTAACCTTTATAACTTTATGTTGGTCCAAAAAAAGGCCGGTATTCATTCTAAAAGCTTTAAATCTCAATTTAAACCTTCATACGAATCTTTTGAAAGTTTGGACGATCTTTGTCGTAGAAGTTTGCACAAGTTTTCCGTTGGATCAAAAATTGGTCTAACGTTCTTCTACTAAGTTCATTACTATATTTATATCTTTATCGCTTCATATTGGTCCAAAAAAAGGCCAATATTCACTTCGTACCAAGCTATTCAAAGTTGGGCAGTTCTTGGTCAAAGTAGTTTGGACCAAGTTTCCGTTGCTCCAATAATGGGTCTAACTTTTTGAGAATTATTTAAAAACTATATTTAAACCTTTATAACGTTATATTGGTCCAAAAAAAGGCCGGTATTCATTCTAAAAGCTTTAAATCTCAATTTAAACCTTCATACGAATCTATTGAAAGTTTGGACGATCTTTGTCGTAGAAGTTAGCACAAGTTTTCCGTTGGATCAAAAATGGGTCTAACGTTCTTCTATTAGGTTTATTACTATATTTATATCTTTATCATTTCATATTGGTCCAAAAAAAGGCCAATATTCACCTTGTACGAAGCTATTCAAAGTTGGGCAGTTCTTGGTCAAAGTAGTTTGGACCAAGTTTCCGTTGCTCCAATAATGGGTCTAACTTTTAGAGAATTATTTAAAAACTATATTTAAACCTTTATAACTTTATATTGGTCCAAAAAAAGGCCGGTATTCATTCTAAAATCTTTAAATATCAATTTAAACCTTCATACGAATCTATTGAAAGTTTGGACGATCTTTGTCGTAGACGTTTGCACAAGTTTTCCGTTGGATCAAAAATGGGTCTAACGTTCTTCTACTAAGTTCATTACTATATTTATATCTTTATCGCCTCATATTGGTCCAAAAAAAGGCCAATATTCACTTCGTACCAAGCTATTCAAAGTTGGGCAGTTCTTGGTCAAAGTAGTTTGGACCAAGTTTCCGTTGCTCCAATAATGGGTCTATCTTTTTGAGAATTATTTAAAAACTTTATTTACACCTTTATAACTTTATGTTGGTCCAAAAAAAGGCCGGTATTCATTCTAAAAGCTTTAAATCTCAATTTAAACCTTCATACGAATCTTTTGAAAGTTTGGACGATCTTTGTCGTAGAAGTTTGCACAAGATTTCCGTTGGATCAAAAATGGGTCTAACGTTCTTCTATTAGGTTTATTACTATATTTATATCTTTATCATTTCATATTGGTCCAAAAAAAGGCCAATATTCACCTTGTACGAAGCTATTCAAAGTTGGGCAGTTCTTGGTCAAAGTAGTTTGGACCAAGTTTCCGTTGCTCCAATAATGGGTCTAACTTTTTGAGAATTATTTAAAAACTATATTTAAACCTTTATAACTTTATATTGGTCCAATAAAAGGCCGGTATTCATTCTAAAAGCTTTAAATCTCAATTTAAACTTTCATACGAATCTATTGAAAGTTTTGACGATCTTTGTCGTAGAAGTTAGCACAAGTTTTCCGTTGGATCAAAAATGGGTCTAACGTTCTTCTATTAGGTTTATTACTATATTTATATATTTATCATTTCATATTGGTCCAAAAAAAGGCCAATATTCACCTTGTACGAAGCTTTTCAAAGTTGGGCAGTTCTTGGTCAAAGTAGTTTGGACCAAGTTTTCGTTGCTCCAGTAATGGGTCTAACTTTTTGAGAATTATTTAAAAACTTTATTTACATCTTTATAACTTTATATTGGTCCAAAAAAAGGCCGGTATTCATTCTAAAAGCTTTAAATATCAATTTAAACCCTCATACGAATTTATTGAAAGTTTGGACGATCTTTGTCGTAGAAGTTTGCACAAGTTTTCCGTTGGATAAAAAATGGGTCTAACGTTCTTCTATTAGGTTTATTACTATATTTATATCTCTATCATTTCATATTGGTCCAAAAAAAGGCCAATATTCACTTCGTACGAAGCTATTCAAAGTTGGGCAGTTCTTGGTCAAAGTAGTTTGGACCAAGTTTCTGGTGCTCCAATAATGGGTCTAACTTTTTGAGAATTATTTAAAACCTATATTTAAACCTTTATAACTTTATGTTGGTCCAAAAAAAGGCCGGTATTCATTCTAAAAGCTTTAAATCTCAATTTAAACCTTCATACGAATCTTTTGAAAGTTTGGACGATCTTTGTCGTAGAAGTTTGCACAAGTTTTCCGTTGGATCAAAAATTGGTCTAACGTTCTTCTACTAAGTTCATTACTATATTTATATCTTTATCGCTTCATATTGGTCCAAAAAAAGGCCAATATTCACTTCGTACCAAGCTATTCAAAGTTGGGCAGTTCTTGGTCAAAGTAGTTTGGACCAAGTTTCCGTTGCTCCAATAATGGGTCTAACTTTTTGAGAATTATTTAAAAACTATATTTAAACCTTTATAACGTTATATTGGTCCAAAAAAAGGCCGGTATTCATTCTAAAAGCTTTAAATCTCAATTTAAACCTTCATACGAATCTATTGAAAGTTTGGACGATCTTTGTCGTAGAAGTTAGCACAAGTTTTCCGTTGGATCAAAAATGGGTCTAACGTTCTTCTATTAGGTTTATTACTATATTTATATCTTTATCATTTCATATTGGTCCAAAAAAAGGCCAATATTCACCTTGTACGAAGCTATTCAAAGTTGGGCAGTTCTTGGTCAAAGTAGTTTGGACCAAGTTTCCGTTGCTCCAATAATGGGTCTAACTTTTTGAGAATTATTTAAAAACTATATTTAAACCTTTATAACTTTATATTGGTCCAAAAAAAGGCCGGTATTCATTCTAAAATCTTTAAATATCAATTTAAACCTTCATACGAATCTATTGAAAGTTTGGACGATCTTTGTCGTAGACGTTTGCACAAGTTTTCCGTTGGATCAAAAATGGGTCTAACGTTCTTCTACTAAGTTCATTACTATATTTATATCTTTATCGCCTCATATTGGTCCAAAAAAAGGCCAATATTCACTTCGTACCAAGCTATTCAAAGTTGGGCAGTTCTTGGTCAAAGTAGTTTGGACCAAGTTTCCGTTGCTCCAATAATGGGTCTATCTTTTTGAGAATTATTTAAAAACTTTATTTACACCTTTATAACTTTATGTTGGTCCAAAAAAAGGCCGGTATTCATTCTAAAAGCTTTAAATCTCAATTTAAACCTTCATACGAATCTTTTGAAAGTTTGGACGATCTTTGTCGTAGAAGTTTGCACAAGATTTCCGTTGGATCAAAAATGGGTCTAACGTTCTTCTATTAGGTTTATTACTATATTTATATCTTTATCATTTCATATTGGTCCAAAAAAAGGCCAATATTCACCTTGTACGAAGCTATTCAAAGTTGGGCAGTGCTTGGTCAAAGTAGTTTGGACCAAGTTTCCGTTGCTCCAATAATGGGTCTAACTTTTTGAGAATTATTTAAAAACTATATTTAAACCTTTATAACTTTATATTGGTCCAATAAAAGGCCGGTATTCATTCTAAAAGCTTTAAATCTCAATTTAAACTTTCATACGAATCTATTGAAAGTTTTGACGATCTTTGTCGTAGAAGTTAGCACAAGTTTTCCGTTGGATCAAAAATGGGTCTAACGTTCTTCTATTAGGTTTATTACTATATTTATATATTTATCATTTCATATTGGTCCAAAAAAAGGCCAATATTCACCTTGTACGAAGCTTTTCAAAGTTGGGCAGTTCTTGGTCAAAGTAGTTTGAACCAAGTTTCCGTTGCTCCAATAATGGGTCTAACATTTTCAGAATTATTTAAAAACTATATTTAAACCTTTATAACTTTATATTGGTCCAAAAAAAGGTCGGTATTCATTCTAAAAGCTTTAAATCTCAATTTAAACCTTCATACGAATCTATTGAAAGTTTTGACGATCTTTGTCGTAGAAGTTTGCACAAGTTTTCCGTTGGATCAAAAATGGGTCTAACGTTCTTCTATTAGGTTTATTACTATATTTATATCTCTATCACTTCATATTGGTCCAAAAAAAGGCCAATATTCACTTCGTACGAAGCTATTCAAAGTTGGGCAGTTCTTGGTCAAAGTAGTTATGACCAAGTTTCTGTTATTACTATATTTATATCTTTATCACTTCATATTGGTCCCAAAAAAGGCCAATATTCACTTCGTACGAAGCTATTCAAAGTTGGGCAGTTTTGGTCAAACTAGTTTGGACGAAGTTTCCGTTGCTCCAATAATGGGTCTAACTATTTGAGAATTATTTAAAAACTATATTTACACCTTTATAACTTTATATTGGTCCAAAAAAAGGCCGGTATTCATTCTAAAAGCTTTAAATCTCAATTTAAACCTTCAAACGAATCTATTGAAAGTTTGGACGATCTTTGTCGTAGAAGTTTGCACAAGTTTTCCGTTGGATAAAAAATGGGTCTAACGTTCTTCTATTAGGTTTATTACTATATTTATATCTCTATCATTTCATATTGGTCCAAAAAAAGGCCAATATTCACTTCGTACGAAGCTATTCAAAGTTGGGCAGTTCTTGGTCAAAGTAGTTTGGACCAAGTTTCCGGTGCTCCAATAATGGGTCTAACTTTTTGAGAATTATTTAAAACCTATATTTAAACCTTTATAACTTTATCTTGGTCCAAAAAAAGGCCGGTATTCATTCTAAAATCTTTAAATATCAATTTAAACCTTCATACGAATCTATTGAAAGTTTGGACGATCTTTGTCGTAGAAGTTTGCACAAGTTTTCCGTTGGATCAAAAATTGGTCTAACGTTCTTCTACTAAGTTCATTACTATATTTATATCTTTATCGCTTCATATTGGTCCAAAAAAAGGCCAATATTCACTTCGTACCAAGCTATTCAAAGTTGGGCAGTTCTTGGTCAAAGTAGTTTGGACCAAGTTTCCGTTGCTCCAATAATGGGTCTAACTTTTTGAGAATTATTTAAAAACTATATTTAAACCTTTATAACGTTATATTGGTCCAAAAAAAGGCCGGTATTCATTCTAAAAGCTTTAAATCTCAATTTAAACCTTCATACGAATCTATTGAAAGTTTGGACGATCTTTGTCGTAGAAGTTAGCACAAGTTTTCCGTTGGATCAAAAATGGGTCTAACGTTCTTCTATTAGGTTTATTACTATATTTATATCTCTATCACTTCATATTGGTCCCAAAAAAAGGCCAATATTCACTTCGTACGAAGCTATTCAAAGTTGGGCAGTTCTTGGTCAAAGTAGTTATGACCAAGTTTCCGTTGCTCCAATAATGTGTCTAACTTTTTGAGAATTATTTAAAAAATATATTTAAACCTTTATAACTTTATATTGGTCCAAAAAAAGGCCGGTATTCATTCTAAAAGCTTTAAATCTCAATTTAAACCTTCATACGAATCTTTTGAAAGTTTGGATGATCTTTGTCGTAGAAGTTTGCACAAGTTTTCCGTTGGATCAAAAATGGGTCTAATGTTCTTCTATTAGGTTTATTACTATATTTATATCTTTATCACTTCATATTGGTCCAAAAAAAGGCCAATATTCACCTCGTACGAAGCTATTCAAAGTTGGGCAGTTCTTGGTCAAAGTAGTTTGGACCAAGTTTTCGTTGCTCCAGTAATGGGTCTAACTTTTTGAGAATTATTTAAAAACTTTATTTACATCTTTATAACTTTATATTGGTCCAAAAAAAGGCCGGTATTCATTCTAAAAGCTTTAAATATCAATTTAAACCCTCATACGAATTTATTGAAAGTTTGGACGATCTTTGTCGTAGAAGTTTGCACAAGTTTTCCGTTGGATAAAAAATGGGTCTAACGTTCTTCTATTAGGTTTATTACTATATTTATATCTCTATCATTTCATATTGGTCCAAAAAAAGGCCAATATTCACTTCGTACGAAGCTATTCAAAGTTGGGCAGTTCTTGGTCAAAGTAGTTTGGACCAAGTTTCTGGTGCTCCAATAATGGGTCTAACTTTTTGAGAATTATTTAAAACCTATATTTAAACCTTTATAACTTTATGTTGGTCCAAAAAAAGGCCGGTATTCATTCTAAAATCTTTAAATATCAATTTAAACCTTCATACGAATCTATTGAAAGTTTGGACGATCTTTGTCGTAGAAGTTTGCACAAGTTTTCCGTTGGATCAAAAATTGGTCTAACGTTCTTCTACTAAGTTCATTACTATATTTATATCTTTATCGCTTCATATTGGTCCAAAAAAAGGCCAATATTCACTTCGTACCAAGCTATTCAAAGTTGGGCAGTTCTTGGTCAAAGTAGTTTGGACCAAGTTTCCGTTGCTCCAATAATGGGTCTAACTTTTTGAGAATTATTTAAAAACTTTATTTACACCTTTATAACTTTATGTTGGTCCAAAAAAAGGCCGGTATTCATTCTAAAAGCTTTAAATCTCAATTTAAACCTTCATACGAATCTTTTGAAAGTTTGGACGATCTTTGTCGTAGAAGTTTGCACAAGATTTCCGTTGGATCAAAAATGGGTCTAACGTTCTTCTATTAGGTTTATTACTATATTTATATCTCTATCATTTCATATTGGTCCAAAAAAAGGCCAATATTCACTTCGTACGAAGCTATTCAAAGTTGGGCAGTTCTTGGTCAAAGTAGTTTGGACCAAGTTTCCGGTGCTACAATAATGGGTCTAACTTTTTGAGAATTATTTAAAACCTATATTTAAACCTTTATAACTTTATCTTGGTCCAAAAAAAGGCCGGTATTCATTCTAAAATCTTTAAATATCAATTTAAACCTTCATACGAATCTATTGAAAGTTTGGACGATCTTTGTCGTAGAAGTTTGCACAAGTTTTCCGTTGGATCAAAAATTGGTCTAACGTTCTTCTACTAAGTTCATTACTATATTTATATCTTTATCGCTTCATATTGGTCCAAAAAAAGGCCAATATTCACTTCGTACCAAGCTATTCAAAGTTGGGCAGTTCTTGGTCAAAGTAGTTTGGACCAAGTTTCCGTTGCTCCAATAATGGGTCTAACTTTTTGAGAATTATTTAAAAACTATATTTAAACCTTTATAACGTTATATTGGTCCAAAAAAAGGCCGGTATTCATTCTAAAAGCTTTAAATCTAAATTTAAACCTTCATACGAATCTATTGAAAGTTTGGACGATCTTTGTCGTAGAAGTTAGCACAAGTTTTCCGTTGGATCAAAAATGGGTCTAACGTTCTTCTATTAGGTTTATTACTATATTTATATCTTTATCATTTCATATTGGTCCAAAAAAAGGCCAACATTCACCTTGTACGAAGCTATTCAAAGTTGGGCAGTTCTTGGTCAAAGTAGTTTGGACCAAGTTTCCGTTGCTCCAATAATGGGTTTAACTTTTTGAGAATTATTTAAAAACTATATTTAAACCTTTATAACTTTATATTGGTCCAAAAAAAGGCCGGTATTCATTCTAAAATCTTTAAATATCAATTTAAACCTTCATACGAATCTATTGAAAGTTTGGACGATCTTTGTCGTAGACGTTTGCACAAGTTTTCCGTTGGATCAAAAATGGGTCTAACGTTCTTCTACTAAGTTCATTACTATATTTATATCTTTATCGCCTCATATTGGTCCAAAAAAAGGCCAATATTCACTTCGTACCAAGCTATTCAAAGTTGGGCAGTTCTTGGTCAAAGTAGTTTGGACCAAGTTTCCGTTGCTCCAATAATGGGTCTATCTTTTTGAGAATTATTTAAAAACTTTATTTACACCTTTATAACTTTATGTTGGTCCAAAAAAAGGCCGGTATTCATTCTAAAAGCTTTAAATCTCAATTTAAACCTTCATACGAATCTTTTGAAAGTTTGGACGATCTTTGTCGTAGAAGTTTGCACAAGATTTCCGTTGGATCAAAAATGGGTCTAACGTTCTTCTATTAGGTTTATTACTATATTTATATCTTTATCATTTCATATTGGTCCAAAAAAAGGCCAATATTCACCTTGTACGAAGCTATTCAAAGTTGGGCAGTTCTTGGTCAAAGTAGTTTGGACCAAGTTTCCGTTGCTCCAATAATGGGTCTAACTTTTTGAGAATTATTTAAAAACTATATTTAAACCTTTATAACTTTATATTGGTCCAAAAAAAGGCCGGTATTCATTCTAAAAGCTTTAAATCTCAATTTAAACTTTCATACGAATCTATTGAAAGTTTTGACGATCTTTGTCGTAGAAGTTAGCACAAGTTTTCCGTTGGATCAAAAATGGGTCTAACGTTCTTCTATTAGGTTTATTACTATATTTATATATTTATCATTTCATATTGGTCCAAAAAAAGGCCAATATTCACCTTGTACGAAGCTTTTCAAAGTTGGGCAGTTCTTGGTCAAAGTAGTTTGAACCAAGTTTCCGTTGCGCCAATAATGGGTCTAACATTTTCAGAATTATTTAAAAACTATATTTAAACCTTTATAACTTTATATTGGTCCAAAAAAAGGCCGGTATTCATTCTAAAAGCTTTAAATCTCAATTTAAACCTTCATACGAATCTATTGAAAGTTTTGACGATCTTTGTCGTAGAAGTTTGCACAAGTTTTCCGTTGGATCAAAAATGGGTCTAACGTTCTTCTATTAGGTTTATTACTATATTTATATCTCTATCACTTCATATTGGTCCAAAAAAAGGCCAATATTCACTTCGTACGAAGCTATTCAAAGTTGGGCAGTTCTTGGTCAAAGTAGTTATGACCAAGTTTCTGTTATTACTATATTTATATCTTTATCACTTCATATTGGTCCCAAAAAAGGCCAATATTCACTTCGTACGAAGCTATTCAAAGTTGGGCAGTTTTGGTCAAACTAGTTTGGACGAAGTTTCCGTTGCTCCAATAATGGGTCTAACTATTTGAGAATTATTTAAAAACTATATTTACACCTTTATAACTTTATATTGGTCCAAAAAAAGGCCGGTATTCATTCTAAAAGCTTTAAATCTCAATTTAAACCTTCAAACGAATCTATTGAAAGTTTGGACGATCTTTGTCGTAGAAGTTTGCACAAGTTTTCCGTTGGATAAAAAATGGGTCTAACGTTCTTCCATTAGGTTTATTACTATATTTATATCTCTATCATTTCATATTGGTCCAAAAAAAGGCCAATATTCACTTCGTACGAAGCTATTCAAAGTTGGGCAGTTCTTAGTCAAAGTAGTTTGGACCAAGTTTCCGGTGCTCCAATAATGGGTCTAACTTTTTGAGAATTATTTAAAACCTATATTTAAACCTTTATAACTTTATCTTGGTCCAAAAAAGGCCGGTATTCATTCTAAAATCTTTAAATATCAATTTAAACCTTCATACGAATCTATTGAAAGTTTGGACGATCTTTGTCGTAGAAGTTTGCACAAGTTTTCCGTTGGATCAAAAATTGGTCTAACGTTCTTCTACTAAGTTCATTACTATATTTATATCTTTATCGCTTCATATTGGTCCAAAAAAAGGCCAATATTCACTTCGTACCAAGCTATTCAAAGTTGGGCAGTTCTTGGTCAAAGTAGTTTGGACCAAGTTTCCGTTGCTCCAATAATGGGTCTAACTTTTTGAGAATTATTTAAAAACTATATTTAAACCTTTATAACGTTATATTGGTCCAAAAAAAGGCCGGTATTCATTCTAAAAGCTTTAAATCTCAATTTAAACCTTCATACGAATCTATTGAAAGTTTGGACGATCTTTGTCGTAGAAGTTAGCACAAGTTTTCCGTTGGATCAAAAATGGGTCTAACGTTCTTCTATTAGGTTTATTACTATATTTATATCTTTATCATTTCATATTGGTCCAAAAAAAGGCCAATATTCACCTTGTACGAAGCTATTCAAAGTTGGGCAGTTCTTGGTCAAAGTAGTTTGGACCAAGTTTCCGTTGCTCCAATAATGGGTCTAACTTTTTGAGAATTATTTAAAAACTATATTTAAACCTTTATAACTTTATATTGGTCCAAAAAAAGGCCGGTATTCATTCTAAAATCTTTAAATATCAATTTAAACCTTCATACGAATCTATTGAAAGTTTGGGCGATCTTTGTCGTAGACGTTTGCACAAGTTTTCCGTTGGATCAAAAATGGGTCTAACGTTCTTCTACTAAGTTCATTACTATATTTATATCTTTATCGCCTCATATTGGTCCAAAAAAAGGCCAATATTCACTTCGTACCAAGCTATTCAAAGTTGGGCAGTTCTTGGTCAAAGTAGTTTGGACCAAGTTTCCGTTGCTCCAATAATGGGTCTATCTTTTTGAGAATTATTTAAAAACTTTATTTACACCTTTATAACTTTATGTTGGTCCAAAAAAAGGCCGGTATTCATTCTAAAAGCTTTAAATCTCAATTTAAACCTTCATACGAATCTTTTGAAAGTTTGGACGATCTTTGTCGTAGAAGTTTGCACAAGATTTCCGTTGGATCAAAAATGGGTCTAACGTTCTTCTATTAGGTTTATTACTATATTTATATCTTTATCATTTCATATTGGTCCAAAAAAAGGCCAATATTCACCTTGTACGAAGCTATTCAAAGTTGGGCAGTTCTTGGTCAAAGTAGTTTGGACCAAGTTTCCGTTGCTCCAATAATGGGTCTAACTTTTTGAGAATTATTTAAAAACTATATTTAAACCTTTATAACTTTATATTGGTCCAAAAAAAGGCCGGTATTCATTCTAAAAGCTTTAAATCTCAATTTAAACTTTCATACGAATCTATTGAAAGTTTTGACGATCTTTGTCGTAGAAGTTAGCACAAGTTTTCCGTTGGATCAAAAATGGGTCTAACGTTCTTCTATTAGGTTTATTACTATATTTATATATTTATCATTTCATATTGGTCCAAAAAAAGGCCAATATTCACCTTGTACGTAGCTTTTCAAAGTTGGGCAGTTCTTGGTCAAAGTAGTTTGAACCAAGTTTCCGTTGCTCCAATAATGGGTCTAACATTTTCAGAATTATTTAAAAACTATATTTAAACCTTTATAACTTTATATTGGTCCAAAAAAAGGCCGGTATTCATTCTAAAAGCTTTAAATCTCAATTTAAACCTTCATACGAATCTATTGAAAGTTTTGACGATCTTTGTCGTAGAAGTTTGCACAAGTTTTCCGTTGGATCAAAAATGGGTCTAACGTTCTTCTATTAGGTTTATTACTATATTTATATCTCTATCACTTCATATTGGTCCAAAAAAAGGCCAATATTCACTTCGTACGAAGCTATTCAAAGTTGGGCAGTTCTTGGTCAAAGTAGTTATGACCAAGTTTCTGTTATTACTATATTTATATCTTTATCACTTCATATTGGTCCCAAAAAAGGCCAATATTCACTTCGTACGAAGCTATTCAAAGTTGGGCAGTTTTGGTCAAACTAGTTTGGACGAAGTTTCCGTTGCTCCAATAATGGGTCTAACTATTTGAGAATTATTTAAAAACTATATTTACACCTTTATAACTTTATATTGGTCCAAAAAAAGGCCGGTATTCATTCTAAAAGCTTTAAATCTCAATTTAAACCTTCAAACGAATCTATTGAAAGTTTGGACGATCTTTGTCGTAGAAGTTTGCACAAGTTTTCCGTTGGATAAAAAATGGGTCTAACGTTCTTCTATTAGGTTTATTACTATATTTATATCTCTATCATTTCATATTGGTCCAAAAAAAGGCCAATATTCACTTCGTACGAAGCTATTCAAAGTTGGGCAGTTCTTGGTCAAAGTAGTTTGGACCAAGTTTCCGGTGCTCCAATAATGGGTCTAACTTTTTGAGAATTATTTAAAACCTATATTTAAACCTTTATAACTTTATCTTGGTCCAAAAAAAGGCCGGTATTCATTCTAAAATCTTTAAATATCAATTTAAACCTTCATACGAATCTATTGAAAGTTTGGACGATCTTTGTCGTAGAAGTTTGCACAAGTTTTCCGTTGGATCAAAAATTGGTCTAACGTTCTTCTACTAAGTTCATTACTATATTTATATCTTTATCGCTTCATATTGGTCCAAAAAAAGGCCAATATTCACTTCGTACCAAGCTATTCAAAGTTGGGCAGTTCTTGGTCAAAGTAGTTTGGACCAAGTTTCCGTTGCTCCAATAATGGGTCTAACTTTTTGAGAATTATTTAAAAACTATATTTAAACCTTTATAACGTTATATTGGTCCAAAAAAAGGCCGGTATTCATTCTAAAAGCTTTAAATCTCAATTTAAACCTTCATACGAATCTATTGAAAGTTTGGACGATCTTTGTCGTAGAAGTTAGCACAAGTTTTCCGTTGGATCAAAAATGGGTCTAACGTTCTTCTATTAGGTTTATTACTATATTTATATCTTTATCATTTCATATTGGTCCAAAAAAAGGCCAATATTCACCTTGTACGAAGCTATTCAAAGTTGGGCAGTTCTTGGTCAAAGTAGTTTGGACCAAGTTTCCGTTGCTCCAATAATGGGTCTAACTTTTTGAGAATTATTTAAAAACTATATTTAAACCTTTATAACTTTATATTGGTCCAAAAAAAGGCCGGTATTCATTCTAAAATCTTTAAATATCAATTTAAACCTTCATACGAATCTATTGAAAGTTTGGACGATCTTTGTCGTAGACGTTTGCACAAGTTTTCCGTTGGATCAAAAATGGGTCTAACGTTCTTCTACTAAGTTCATTACTATATTTATATCTTTATCGCCTCATATTGGTCCAAAAAAAGGCCAATATTCACTTCGTACCAAGCTATTCAAAGTTGGGCAGTTCTTGGTCAAAGTAGTTTGGACCAAGTTTCTGTTGCTCCAATAATGGGTCTATCTTTTTGAGAATTATTTAAAAACTTTATTTACACCTTTATAACTTTATGTTGGTCCAAAAAAAGGCCGGTATTCATTCTAAAAGCTTTAAATCTCAATTTAAACCTTCATACGAATCTTTTGAAAGTTTGGACGATCTTTGTCGTAGAAGTTTGCACAAGATTTCCGTTGGATCAAAAATGGGTCTAACGTTCTTCTATTAGGTTTATTACTATATTTATATCTTTATCATTTCATATTGGTCCAAAAAATGGCCAATATTCACCTTGTACGAAGCTATTCAAAGTTGGGCAGTTCTTGGTCAAAGTAGTTTGGACCAAGTTTCCGTTGCTCCAATAATGGGTCTAACTTTTTGAGAATTATTTAAAAACTATATTTAAACCTTTATAACTTTATATTGGTCCAAAAAAAGGCCGGTATTCATTCTAAAAGCTTTAAATCTCAATTTAAACTTTCATACGAATCTATTGAAAGTTTTGACGATCTTTGTCGTAGAAGTTAGCACAAGTTTTCCGTTGGATCAAAAATGGGTCTAACGTTCTTCTATTAGGTTTATTACTATATTTATATATTTATCATTTCATATTGGTCCAAAAAAAGGCCAATATTCACCTTGTACGAAGCTTTTCAAAGTTGGGCAGTTCTTGGTCAAAGTAGTTTGAACCAAGTTTCCGTTGCTCCAATAATGGGTCTAACATTTTCAGAATTATTTAAAAACTATATTTAAACCTTTATAACTTTATATTGGTCCAAAAAAAGGCCGGTATTCATTCTAAAAGCTTTAAATCTCAATTTAAACCTTCATACGAATCTATTGAAAGTTTTGACGATCTTTGTCGTAGAAGTTTGCACAAGTTTTCCGTTGGATCAAAAATGGGTCTAACGTTCTTCTATTAGGTTTATTACTATATTTATATCTCTATCACTTCATATTGGTCCAAAAAAAGGCCAGTATTCACTTCGTACGAAGCTATTCAAAGTTGGGCAGTTCTTGGTCAAAGTAGTTATGACCAAGTTTCTGTTATTACTATATTTATATCTTTATCACTTCATATTGGTCCCAAAAAAGGCCAATATTCACTTCGTACGAAGCTATTCAAAGTTGGGCAGTTTTGGTCAAACTAGTTTGGACGAAGTTTCCGTTGCTCCAATAATGGGTCTAACTATTTGAGAATTATTTAAAAACTATATTTACACCTTTATAACTTTATATTGGTCCAAAAAAAGGCCGGTATTCATTCTAAAAGCCTTAAATCTCAATTTAAACCTTCAAACGAATCTATTGAAAGTTTGGACGATCTTTGTCGTAGAAGTTTGCACAAGTTTTCCGTTGGATAAAAAATGGGTCTAACGTTCTTCTATTAGGTTTATTACTATATTTATATCCTTATCACTTCATATTGGTCCCAAAAAAGGCCAATATTCACTTCGTACGAAGCTATTCAAAGTTGGGCAGTTTTGGTCAAAGTAGTTTGGACGAAGTTTCCGTTGCTCCAATAATGGGTCTAACTATTTGAGAATTATTAATAACTATATTTACACCTTTATAACTTTATATTGGTCCAAAAAAAGGCCGGTATTCATTCTAAAAGTTTTAAATCTCTATTTAAACCTTCATACGAATCTATTGAAAGTTTGGACGATCTTTGTCGTAGAAGTTTGCACCAGTTTTCCGTTGGATAAAAAATGGGTCTAACGTTCTTCTATTAGGTTTATTAATATATTTATATCTTTATCACTTCATATTGGTCCAAAAAAAGGCCAATATTCACTTCGTACGAAGCTATTCAAAGTTGGGCAGTTATTGGTCAAAGTAGTTTGGACCAAGTTTCCGTTGCTCCAATAATGCGTCTAACTTTTTGAGAATTGTTTAAAAACTTTATTTACACCTTTATAACCTTATATTGGTCCAAAAAAAGGCCGGTATTCATTCTAAAAGCTTTAAATCTTAATTTAAACCTTCATACTAATCTATTGAAAGTTTGGACGATCTTTGTCGTAGAAGTTTGCACAAGTTTTCCGTTGGATCAAAAATGGGTCTAACGTTCTTCTATTAGGTTTATTACTATATTTATATCTCTATCACTTCATATTGGTCCAAAAAAAGGCCAATATTCACTTCGTACGAAGCTATTCAAAGTTGGGCAGTTCTTGGTCAAAGTAGTTATGACCAAGTTTCCGTTGCTCCAATAATGTGTCTAACTTTTTGAGAATTATTTAAAAAATATATTTAAACCTTTATAACTTTATATTGGTCCAAAAAAAGGCCGGTATTCATTCTAAAAGCTTTAAATCTCAATTTAAACCTTCATACGAATCTTTTGAAAGTTTGGATGATCTTTGTCGTAGAAGTTTGCACAAGTTTTCCGTTGGATCAAAAATGGGTCTAACGTTCTTCTATTAGGTTTATTACTATATTTATATCTTTATCACTTCATATTGGTCAAAAAAAAGGCCAATATTCACCTCGTACGAAGCTATTCAAAGTTGGGAA
Source organism: Trifolium repens (assembly GCA_030408175.1). NCBI lineage: Eukaryota > Viridiplantae > Streptophyta > Magnoliopsida > Fabales > Fabaceae > Trifolium > Trifolium repens. The sequence goes on along the minus strand of CP125842.1, from coordinate 37,830,853 downwards.
GTTCTTGGTCAAAGTAGTTTGGACCAAGTTTTCGTTGCTCCAGTAATGGGTCTAACTTTTTGAGAATTATTTAAAAACTTTATTTACATCTTTATAACTTTATATTGGTCCAAAAAAAGGCTGGTATTCATTCTAAAAGCTTTAAATATCAATTTAAACCCTCATACGAATTTATTGAAAGTTTGGACGATCTTTGTCGTAGAAGTTTGCACAAGTTTTCCGTTGGATAAAAAATGGGTCTAACGTTCTTCTATTAGGTTTATTACTATATTTATATCTCTATCACTTCATATTGGTCCAAAAAAAAGGCCAATATTCACTTCGTACGAAGCTATTCAAAGTTGGGCAGTTCTTGGTCAAAGTAGTTTGGACCAAGTTTCCGGTGCTCCAATAATGGGTCTAACTTTTTGAGAATTATTTAAAACCTATATTTAAACCTTTATAACTTTATCTTGGTCCAAAAAAAGGCCGGTATTCATTCTAAAATCTTTAAATATCAATTTAAACCTTCATACGAATCTATTGAAAGTTTGGACGATCTTTGTCGTAGAAGTTTGCACAAGTTTTCCGTTGGATCAAAAATTGGTCTAACGTTCTTCTACTAAGTTCATTACTATATTTATATCTTTATCACTTCATATTGGTCCAAAAAAAGGCCAATATTCACTTCGTACCAAGCTATTCAAAGTTGGGCAGTTCTTGGTCAAAGTAGTTTGGACCAAGTTTCCGTTGCTCCAATAATGGGTCTAACTTTTTGAGAATTATTTAAAAACTTTATTTACACCTTTATAACTTTATGTTGGTCCAAAAAAAGGCCGGTATTCATTCTAAAAGCTTTAAATCTCAATTTAAACCTTCATACGAATCTTTTGAAAGTTTGGACGATCTTTGTCGTAGAAGTTTGCACAAGATTTCCGTTGGATCAAAAATGGGTCTAACGTTCTTCTATTAGGTTTATTACTATATTTATATCTTTATCATTTCATATTGGTAAAAAAAAAAGGCCAATATTCACCTTGTACGAAGCTATTCAAAGTTGGGCAGTTCTTGGTCAAAGTAGTTTGGACCAAGTTTCCGTTGCTCCAATAATGGGTCTAACTTTTTCAGAATTATTTAAAAACTTTATTTACACCTTTATAACTTTATGTTGGTCCAAAAAAAGGCCGGTATTCATTCTAAAAGCTTTAAATCTCAATTTAAACCTTCATACGAATCTTTTGAAAGTTTGGACGATCTTTGTCGTAGAAGTTTGCACAAGATTTCCGTTGGATCAAAAATGGGTCTAACGTTCTTCTATTAGGTTTATTACTATATTTATATCTTTATCATTTCATATTGGTCCAAAAAAAGGCCAATATTCACCTTGTACGAAGCTATTCAAAGTTGGGCAGTTCTTGGTCAAAGTAGTTTGGACCAACTTTCCGTTGCTCCAATAATGAGTCTAACTTTTTGAGAATTATTTAAAAACTATATTTAAACCTTTATAACGTTATATTGGTCCAAAAAAAGGCCGGTATTCATTCTAAAAGCTTTAAATCTCAATTTAAACCTTCATACGAATCTATTGAAAGTTTTGACGATCTTTGTCGTAGAAGTTAGCACAAGTTTTCCGTTGGATCAAAAATGGGTCTAACGTACTTCTATTAGGTTTATTACTATATTTATATCTTTATCATTTCATATTCGTCCAAAAAAAGGCCAATATTCACCTTGTACGAAGCTATTCAAAGTTGGGCAGTTCTTGGTCAAAGTAGTTTGGACCAACTTTCCGTTGCTCCAATAATGAGTCTAACTTTTTGAGAATTATTTAAAAACTATATTTAAACCTTTATAACGTTATATTGGTCCAAAAAAAGGCCGGTATTCATTCTAAAAGCTTTAAATCTCAATTTAAACCTTCATACGAATCTATTGAAAGTTTTGACGATCTTTGTCGTAGAAGTTAGCACAAGTTTTCCGTTGGATCAAAAATTGGTCTAACGTTCTTCTACTAAGTTCATTACTATATTTATATCTTTATCACTTCATATTGGTCCAAAAAAAGGCCAATATTCACTTCGTACCAAGCTATTCAAAGTTGGGCAGTTCTTGGTCAAAGTAGTTTGGACCAAGTTTCCGTTGCTCCAATAATGGGTCTAACTTTTTGAGAATTATTTAAAAACTTTATTTACACCTTTATAACTTTATGTTGGTCCAAAAAAAGGCCGGTATTCATTCTAAAAGCTTTAAATCTCAATTTAAACCTTCATACGAATCTTTTGAAAGTTTGGACGATCTTTGTCGTAGAAGTTTGCACAAGATTTCCGTTGGATCAAAAATGGGTCTAACGTTCTTCTATTAGGTTTATTACTATATTTATATCTTTATCATTTCATATTGGTCAAAAAAAAGGCCAATATTCACCTTGTACGAAGCTATTCAAAGTTGGGCAGTTCTTGGTCAAAGTAGTTTGGACCAAGTTTCCGTTGCTCCAATAATGGGTCTAACTTTTTCAGAATTATTTAAAAACTTTATTTACACCTTTATAACTTTATGTTGGTCCAAAAAAAGGCCGGTATTCATTCTAAAAGCTTTAAATCTCAATTTAAACCTTCATACGAATCTTTTGAAAGTTTGGACGATCTTTGTCGTAGAAGTTTGCACAAGATTTCCGTTGGATCAAAAATGGGTCTAACGTTCTTCTATTAGGTTTATTACTATATTTATATCTTTATCATTTCATATTGGTCCAAAAAAAGGCCAATATTCACCTTGTACGAAGCTATTCAAAGTTGGGCAGTTCTTGGTCAAAGTAGTTTGGACCAACTTTCCGTTGCTCCAATAATGAGTCTAACTTTTTGAGAATTATTTAAAAACTATATTTAAACCTTTATAACGTTATATTGGTTCAAAAAAAGGCCGGTATTCATTCTAAAAGCTTTAAATCTCAATTTAAACCTTCATACGAATCTATTGAAAGTTTTGACGATCTTTGTCGTAGAAGTTAGCACAAGTTTTCCGTTGGATCAAAAATGGGTCTAACGTTCTTCTATTAGGTTTATTACTATATTTATATCTTTATCATTTCATATTGGTCCAAAAAAAGGCCAATATTCACCTTGTACGAAGCTATTCAAAGTTGGGCAGTTCTTGGTCAAAGTAGTTTGAACCAAGTTTCCGTTGCTCCAATAATGGGTCTAACTTTTTGAGAATTATTTAAAAACTATATTTAAACCTTTATAACTTTATATTGGTCCAAAAAAAGGCCGGTATTCATTCTAAAATCTTTAAATATCAATTTAAACCTTCATACGAATCTATTGAAAGTTTGGACGATCTTTGTCGTAGACGTTTGCACAAGTTTTCCGTTGGATAAAAAATGGGTCTAACGTTCTTCTATTAGGTTTATTACTATATTTATATCTCTATCACTTCATATTGGTCCAAAAAAAGGCCAATATTCACTTCGTACGAAGCTATTCAAAGTTGGGCCGTTCTTGGTCAAAGTAGTTTGGACCAAGTTTCCGGTGCTCCAATAATGGGTCTAACTTTTTGAGAATTATTTAAAACCTATATTTAAACCTTTATAACTTTATCTTGGTCCAAAAAAAGGCCGGTATTCATTCTAAAATCTTTAAATATCAATTTAAACCTTCATACGAATCTATTGAAAGTTTGGACGATCTTTGTCGTAGAAGTTTGCACAAGTTTTCCGTTGGATCAAAAATTGGTCTAACGTTCTTCTACTAAGTTCATTACTATATTTATATCTTTATCGCTTCATATTGGTCCAAAAAAAGGCCAATATTCACTTCGTACCAAGCTATTCAAAGTTGGGCAGTTCTTGGTCAAAGTAGTTTGGACCAAGTTTCCGTTGCTCCAATAATGGGTCTAACTTTTTGAGAATTATTTAAAAACTTTATTTACACCTTTATAACTTTATGTTGGTCCAAAAAAAGGCCGGTATTCATTCTAAAAGCTTTAAATCTCAATTTAAACCTTCATACGAATCTTTTGAAAGTTTGGACGATCTTTGTCGTAGAAGTTTGCACAAGATTTCCGTTGGATCAAAAATGGGTCTAACGTTCTTCTATTAGGTTTATTACTATATTTATATCTTTATCATTTCATATTGGTCAAAAAAAAGGCCAATATTCACCTTGTACGAAGCTATTCAAAGTTGGGCAGTTCTTGGTCAAAGTAGTTTGGACCAAGTTTCCGTTGCTCCAATAATGGGTCTAACTTTTTCAGAATTATTTAAAAACTTTATTTACACCTTTATAACTTTATGTTGGTCCAAAAAAAGGCCGGTATTCATTCTAAAAGCTTTAAATCTCAAATTAAACCTTCATACGAATCTTTTGAAAGTTTGGACGATCTTTGTCGTAGAAGTTTGCACAAGATTTCCGTTGGATCAAAAATGGGTCTAACGTTCTTCTAGTAGGTTTATTACTATATTTATATCTTTATCATTTCATATTGGTCCAAAAAAAGGCCAATATTCACCTTGTACGAAGCTATTCAAAGTTGGGCAGTTCTTGGTCAAAGTAGTTTGGACCAACTTTCCGTTGCTCCAATAATGAGTCTAACTTTTTGAGAATTATTTAAAAACTATATTTAAACCTTTATAACGTTATATTGGTCCAAAAAAAGGCCGGTATTCATTCTAAAAGCTTTAAATCTCAATTTAAACCTTCATACGAATCTATTGAAAGTTTTGACGATCTTTGTCGTAGAAGTTAGCACAAGTTTTCCGTTGGATCAAAAATGGGTCTAACGTTCTTCTATTAGGTTTATTACTATATTTATATCTTTATCATTTCATATTGGTCCAAAAAAAGGCCAATATTCACCTTGTACGAAGCTATTCAAAGTTGGGCAGTTCTTGGTCAAAGTAGTTTGAACCAAGTTTCCGTTGCTCCAATAATGGGTCTAACTTTTTGAGAATTATTTAAAAACTATATTTAAACCTTTATAACTTTATATTGGTCCAAAAAAAGGCCGGTATTCATTCTAAAATCTTTAAATATCAATTTAAACCTTCATACGAATCTATTGAAAGTTTGGACGATCTTTGTCGTAGACGTTTGCACAAGTTTTCCGTTGGATCAAAAATGGATCTAACGTTCTTCTACTAAGTTCATTACTATATTTATATCTTTATCGCTTCATATTGGTCCAAAAAAAGGCCAATATTCACTTCGTACCAAGCTATTCAAAGTTGGGCAGTTCTTGGTCAAAGTAGTTTGGACCAAGTTTCCGTTGCTCCAATAATGGGTCTATCTTTTTGAGAATTATTTAAAAACTTTATTTACACCTTTATAACTTTATGTTGGTCCAAAAAAAGGCCGGTATTCATTCTAAAAGCTTTAAATCTCAATTTAAACCTTCATACGAATCTTTTGAAAGTTTGGACGATCTTTGTCGTAGAAGTTTGCACAAGATTTCCGTTGGATAAAAAATGGGTCTAACGTTCTTCTATTAGGTTTATTACTATATTTATATCTTTATCATTTCATATTGGTCCAAAAAAAGGCCAATATTCACCTTGTACGAAGCTATTCAAAGTTGGGCAGTTCTTGGTCAAAGTAGTTTGGACCAAGTTTCCGTTGCTCCAATAATGGGTCTAACTTTTTGAGAATTATTTAAAAACTATATTTAAACCTTTATAACTTTATATTGGTCCAAAAAAAGGCCGGTATTCATTCTAACAGCTTTAAAACTCAATTTAAACTTTCATACGAATCTATTGAAAGTTTTGACGATCTTTGTCGTAGAAGTTAGCACAAGTTTTCCGTTGGATCAAAAATGGGTCTAACGTTCTTCTATTAGGTTTATTACTATATTTATATCTTTATCATTTCATATTGGTCCAAAAAAAGGCCAATATTCACCTTGTACGAAGCTATTCAAAGTTGGGCAGTTCTTGGTCAAAGTAGTTTGGACCAAGTTTCCGTTGCTCCAATAATGGGTCTAACATTTTCAGAATTATTTAAAAACTATATTTAAACCTTTGTAACTTTATATTGGTCCAAAAAAAGGCCGGTATTCATTCTAAAAGCTTTAAATCTCAATTTAAACCTTCATACGAATCTATTGAAAGTTTTGACGATCTTTGTCGTAGAAGTTTGCACAAGTTTTCCGTTGGATCAAAAATGGGTCTAACGTTCTTCTATTAGGTTTATTAATATATTTATATCTCTATCACTTCATATTGGTCCAAAAAAAGGCCAATATTCACTTCGTACGAAGCTATTCAAAGTTGGGCAGTTCTTGGTCAAAGTAGTTTGGACCAAGTTTCCGTTGCTCCAATAATGCGTCTAACTTTTTGAGAATTATTTAAAAACTTTATTTACACCTTTATAACCTTATATTGGTCCAAAAAAAGGCCGGTATTCATTCTAAAAGCTTTAAATCTTAATTTAAACCTTCATACGAATCTATTGAAAGTTTTGACGATCTTTGTCGTAGAAGTTTGCACAAGTTTTCCGTTGGATCAAAAATGGGTCTAACGTTCTTCTATTAGGTTTATTACTATATTTATATCTCTATCACTTCATATTGGTCCAAAAAAAGGCCAATATTCACTTCGTACGAAGCTATTCAAAGTTGGGCAGTTCTTGGTCAAAGTAGTTATGACCAAGTTTCCGTTATTACTATATTTATATCTTTATCACCTCATATTGGTCCCAAAAAAGGCCAATATTCACCTCGTACGAAGCTATTCAAAGTTGGGCAGTTTTGGTCAAACTAGTTTGGACGAAGTTTCCGTTGCTCCAATAATGGGTCTAACTATTTGAGAATTATTTAAAAACTATATTTACACCTTTATAACTTTATATTGGTCCAAAAAAAGGCCGGTATTCTTTCTAAAAGCTTTAAATCTCAATTTCAACCTTCAAACGAATCTATTGAAAGTTTGGACGATCTTTGTCGTAGAAGTTTGCACAAGTTTTCCGTTGGATAAAAAATGGGTCTAACGTTCTTCTATTAGGTTTATTACTATATTTATATCCTTATCACTTCATATTGGTCCCAAAAAAGGCCAATATTCAGTTCGTACGAAGCTATTCAAAGTTGGGCAGTTTTGGTCAAAGTAGTTTGGACGAAGTTTCCGTTGCTCCAATAATGGGTCTAACTATTTGAGAATTATTAATAACTATATTTACACCTTTATAACTTTATATTGGTCCAAAAAAAGGCCGGTATTCATTGTAAAAGTTTTAAATCTCTATTTAAACCTTCATACGAATCTATTGAAAGTTTGGACGATCTTTGTCGTAGAAGTTTGCACCAGTTTTCCGTTGGATAAAAACTGGGTCTAACGTTCTTCTATTAGGTTTATTACTATATTTATATCCTTATCACTTCATATTGATCCCAACAAAGGCCAATATTCACTTCGTACGAAGCTATTCAAAGTTGGGCAGTTTTGGTCAAAGTAGTGTGGACGAAGTTTCCGTTGCTCCAATAATGGGTCTAACTATTTGAGAATTATTAATAACTATATTTACACCTTTATAACTTTATATTGGTCCAAAAAAAGGCCGGTATTCATTCTAAAAGCTTTAAATCTCAATTTAAATCTTCGTACGAATCTATTGAAAGTTTGGACGATCTTTGTCGTAGAAGTTTGCACAAGTTTTCCGTTGGATAAAAAATGGGTCTAACGTTCTTCTATTAGGTTTATTACTATATTTATATCCTTATCACTTCATATTGGTCCCAAAAAAGGCCAATATTCAGTTCGTACGAAGCTATTCAAAGTTGGGCAGTTTTGGTCAAAGTAGTTTGGACGAAGTTTCCGTTGCTCCAATAATGGGTCTAACTATTTGAGAATTATTAATAACTATATTTACACCTTTATAACTTTATATTGGTCCAAAAAAAGGCCGGTATTCATTGTAAAAGTTTTAAATCTCTATTTAAACCTTCATACGAATCTATTGAAAGTTTGGACGATCTTTGTCGTAGAAGTTTGCACCAGTTTTCCGTTGGATAAAAACTGGGTCTAACGTTCTTCTATTAGGTTTATTACTATATTTATATCCTTATCACTTCATATTGATCCCAACAAAGGCCAATATTCACTTCGTACGAAGCTATTCAAAGTTGGGCAGTTTTGGTCAAAGTAGTTTGGACGAAGTTTCCGTTGCTCCAATAATGGGTCTAACTATTTGAGAATTATTAATAACTATATTTACACCTTTATAACTTTATATTGGTCCAAAAAAAGGCCGGTATTCATTCTAAAAGCTTTAAATCTCAATTTAAATCTTCATACGAATCTATTGAAAGTTTGGACGATCTTTGTCGTAGAAGTTTGCACAAGTTTTCCGTTGGATAAAAAATGGGTCTAACGTTCTTCTATTAGGTTCATTACAATATTTATATCCTTATCACTTCATATTGGTCCCAAAAAAGGCCAATATTCACTTCGTACGAAGCTATTCAAAGTTGGGCAGTTTTGGTCAAAGTAGTTTGGACGAAGTTTCTGTTGCTCCAATAATGGGTCTAACATTTTCAGAATTATTTAAAAACTATATTTAAACCTTTGTAACTTTATATTGGTCCAAAAAAAGGCCGGTATTCATTCTAAAAGCTTTAAATCTCAATTTAAACCTTCATACGAATCTATTGAAAGTTTTGACGATCTTTGTCGTAGAAGTTTGCACAAGTTTTCCGTTGGATCAAAAATGGGTCTAACGTTCTTCTATTAGGTTTATTAATATATTTATATCTCTATCACTTCATATTGGTCCAAAAAAAGGCCAATATTCACTTCGTACGAAGCTATTCAAAGTTGGGCAGTTCTTGGTCAAAGTAGTTTGGACCAAGTTTCCGTTGCTCCAATAATGCGTCTAACTTTTTGAGAATTATTTAAAAACTTTATTTACACCTTTATAACCTTATATTGGTCCAAAAAAAGGCCGGTATTCATTCTAAAAGCTTTAAATCTTAATTTAAACCTTCATACTAATCTATTGAAAGTTTGGACGATCTTTGTCGTAGAAGTTTGCACAAGTTTTCCGTTGGATCAAAAATGGGTCTAACGTTCTTCTATTAGGTTTATTACTATATTTATATCTCTATCACTTCATATTGGTCCAAAAAAAGGCCAATATTCACTTCGTACGAAGCTATTCAAAGTTGGGCAGTTCTTGGTCAAAGTAGTTATGACCAAGTTTCCGTTATTACTATATTTATATCTTTATCACCTCATATTGGTCCCAAAAAAGGCCAATATTCACCTCGTACGAAGCTATTCAAAGTTGGGCAGTTTTGGTCAAACTAGTTTGGACGAAGTTTCCGTTGCTCCAATAATGGGTCTAACTATTTGAGAATTATTTAAAAACTATATTTACACCTTTATAACTTTATATTGGTCCAAAAAAAGGCCGGTATTCTTTCTAAAAGCTTTAAATCTCAATTTCAACCTTCAAACGAATCTATTGAAAGTTTGGACGATCTTTGTCGTAGAAGTTTGCACAAGTTTTCCGTTGGATAAAAAATGGGTCTAACGTTCTTCTATTAGGTTTATTACTATATTTATATCCTTATCACTTCATATTGGTCCCAAAAAAGGCCAATATTCAGTTCGTACGAAGCTATTCAAAGTTGGGCAGTTTTGGTCAAAGTAGTTTGGACGAAGTTTCCGTTGCTCCAATAATGGGTCTAACTATTTGAGAATTATTAATAACTATATTTACACCTTTATAACTTTATATTGGTCCAAAAAAAGGCCGGTATTCATTGTAAAAGTTTTAAATCTCTATTTAAACCTTCATACGAATCTATTGAAAGTTTGGACGATCTTTGTCGTAGAAGTTTGCACCAGTTTTCCGTTGGATAAAAACTGGGTCTAATGTTCTTCTATTAGGTTTATTACTATATTTATATCCTTATCACTTCATATTGATCCCAACAAAGGCCAATATTCACTTCGTACGAAGCTATTCAAAGTTGGGCAGTTTTGGTCAAAGTAGTGTGGACGAAGTTTCCGTTGCTCCAATAATGGGTCTAACTATTTGAGAATTATTAATAACTATATTTACACCTTTATAACTTTATATTGGTCCAAAAAAAGGCCGGTATTCATTCTAAAAGCTTTAAATCTCAATTTAAATCTTCGTACGAATCTATTGAAAGTTTGGACGATCTTTGTCGTAGAAGTTTGCACAAGTTTTCCGTTGGATAAAAAATGGGTCTAACGTTCTTCTATTAGGTTTATTACTATATTTATATCCTTATCACTTCATATTGGTCCCAAAAAAGGCCAATATTCAGTTCGTACGAAGCTATTCAAAGTTGGGCAGTTTTGGTCAAAGTAGTTTGGACGAAGTTTCCGTTGCTCCAATAATGGGTCTAACTATTTGAGAATTATTAATAACTATATTTACACCTTTATAACTTTATATTGGTCCAAAAAAAGGCCGGTATTCATTGTAAAAGTTTTAAATCTCTATTTAAACCTTCATACGAATCTATTGAAAGTTTGGACGATCTTTGTCGTAGAAGTTTGCACCAGTTTTCCGTTGGATAAAAACTGGGTCTAACGTTCTTCTATTAGGTTTATTACTATATTTATATCCTTATCACTTCATATTGATCCCAACAAAGGCCAATATTCACTTCGTACGAAGCTATTCAAAGTTGGGCAGTTTTGGTCAAAGTAGTTTGGACGAAGTTTCCGTTGCTCCAATAATGGGTCTAACTATTTGAGAATTATTAATAACTATATTTACACCTTTATAACTTTATATTGGTCCAAAAAAAGGCCGGTATTCATTCTAAAAGCTTTAAATCTCAATTTAAATCTTCATACGAATCTATTGAAAGTTTGGACGATCTTTGTCGTAGAAGTTTGCACAAGTTTTCCGTTGGATAAAAAATGGGTCTAACGTTCTTCTATTAGGTTCATTACAATATTTATATCCTTATCACTTCATATTGGTCCCAAAAAAGGCCAATATTCACTTCGTACGAAGCTATTCAAAGTTGGGCAGTTTTGGTCAAAGTAGTTTGGACGAAGTTTCTGTTGCTCCAATAATGGGTCTAACTATTTGAGAATTATTAATAACTATATTTACACCTTTATAACTTTATATTGGTCCAAAAAAAGGCCGGTATTCATTCTAAAAGTTTTAAATCTCTATTTAAACCTTCATACGAATCTATTGAAAGTTTGGACGATCTTTGTCGTAGAAGTTTGCACAAGTTTTCCGTTGGATAAAAAATGGGTCTAACGTTCTTCTATTAGGTTTATTACTATATTTATATCCTTATCACTTCATATTGATCCCAACAAAGGCCAATATTCACTTCGTACGAAGCTATTCAAAGTTGGGCAGTTTTGGTCAAAGTAGTTTGGACGAAGTTTCCGTTGCTCCAATAATGGGTCTAACTATTTGAGAATTATTAATAACTATATTTACACCTTTATAACTTTATATTGGTCCAAAAAAAGGCCGGTATTCATTCTAAAAGCTTTAAATCTCAATTTAAACCTTCATACGAATCTATTGAAAGTTTGGAGGATCTTTGTCGTAGAAGTTTGCACAAGTTTTCCGTTGGATAAAAAATGGGTCTAACGTTCTTCTATTAGGTTCATTACTATATTTATATCCTTATCACTTCATATTGGTCCCAAAAAAGGCCAATATTCACTTCGTACGAAGCTATTCAAAGTTGGGCAGTTTTGGTCAAAGTAGTTTGGACGAAGTTTCTGTTGCTCCAATAATGGGTCTAACTATTTGAGAATTATTAATAACTATATTTACACCTTTATATCTTTATATTGGTCCAAAAAAAGGCCGGTATTCATTCTAAAAGCTTTAAATCTCAATTTAAACCTTCATACGAATCTATTGAAAGTTTGGACGATCTTTGTCGTAGAAGTTTGCACAAGTTTTCCGTTGGATAAAAAATGGGTCTAACGTTCTTCTATTAGGTTTATTACTATATTTATATCTTTATCACTTCATATTGGTCCCAAAAAAGGCCAATATTCACTTCGTACGAAGCTATTCAAAGTTGGGCAGTTTTGGTCAAACTAGTTTGGACGAAGTTTCCGTTGCTCCAATAATGGGTCTAACTATTTGAGAATTATTTAAAAACTATATTTACACCTTTATAACTTTATATTGGTCCAAAAAAAGGCCGGTATTCATTCTAAAAGCTTTAAATCTCAATTTAAACCTTCAAACGAATCTATTGAAAGTTTGGACGATCTTTGTCGTAGAAGTTTGCACAAGTTTTCCGTTGGATAAAAAATGGGTCTAACGTTCTTCTATTAGGTTTATTACTATATTTATATCCTTATCACTTCATATTGATCCCAACAAAGGCCAATATTCACTTCGTACGAAGCTATTCAAAGTTGGGCAGTTTTGGTCAAAGTAGTTTGGACGAAGTTTCCGTTGCTCCAATAATGGGTCTAACTATTTGAGAATTATTAATAACTATATTTACACCTTTATAACTTTATATTGGTCCAAAAAAAGGCCGGTATTCATTCTAAAAGCTTTAAATCTCTATATAAACCTTCATACGAATCTATTGAAAGTTTGGACGATCTTTGTCGTAGAAGTTTGCACAAGTTTTCCGTTGGATAAAAAATGGGTCTAACGTTCTTCTATTAGGTTTATTACTATATTTATATCCTTATCACTTCATATTGGTCCCAAAAAAGGCCAATATTCACTTCGTACGAAGCTATTCAAAGTTGGGCAGTTTTGGTCAAAGTAGTTTGGACGAAGTTTCTGTTGCTCCAATAATGGGTCTAACTATTTGAGAATTATTAATAACTATATTTACACCTTTATAACTTTATATTGGTCCAAAAAAAGGCCGGTATTCATTCTAAAAGTTTTAAATCTCTATTTAAACCTTCATACGAATCTATTGAAAGTTTGGACGATCTTTGTCGTAGAAGTTTGCACAAGTTTTCCGTTGGATAAAAAATGGGTCTAACGTTCTTCTATTAGGTTTATTACTATATTTATATCCTTATCACTTCATATTGATCCCAACAAAGGCCAATATTCACTTCGTACGAAGCTATTCAAAGTTGGGCAGTTTTGGTCAAAGTAGTTTGGACGAAGTTTCCGTTGCTCCAATAATGGGTCTAACTATTTGAGAATTATTAATAACTATATTTACACCTTTATAACTTTATATTGGTCCAAAAAAAGGCCGGTATTCATTCTAAAAGCTTTAAATCTCAATTTAAACCTTCATACGAATCTATTGAAAGTTTGGAGGATCTTTGTCGTAGAAGTTTGCACAAGTTTTCCGTTGGATAAAAAATGGGTCTAACGTTCTTCTATTAGGTTCATTACTATATTTATATCCTTATCACTTCATATTGGTCCCAAAAAAGGCCAATATTCACTTCGTACGAAGCTATTCAAAGTTGGGCAGTTTTGGTCAAAGTAGTTTGGACGAAGTTTCTGTTGCTCCAATAATGGGTCTAACTATTTGAGAATTATTAATAACTATATTTACACCTTTATAACTTTATATTGGTCCAAAAAAAGGCCGGTATTCATTCTAAAAGTTTTAAATCTCTATTTAAACCTTCATACGAATCTATTGAAAGTTTGGACGATCTTTGTCGTAGAAGTTTGCACAAGTTTTCCGTTGGATAAAAAATGGGTCTAACGTTCTTCTATTAGGTTTATTACTATATTTATATCCTTATCACTTCATATTGATCCCAACAAAGGCCAATATTCACTTCGTACGAAGCTATTCAAAGTTGGGCAGTTTTGGTCAAAGTAGTTTGGACGAAGTTTCCGTTGCTCCAATAATGGGTCTAACTATTTGAGAATTATTAATAACTATATTTACACCTTTATAACTTTATATTGGTCCAAAAAAAGGCCGGTATTCATTCTAAAAGCTTTAAATCTCAATTTAAACCTTCATACGAATCTATTGAAAGTTTGGAGGATCTTTGTCGTAGAAGTTTGCACAAGTTTTCCGTTGGATAAAAAATGGGTCTAACGTTCTTCTATTAGGTTCATTACTATATTTATATCCTTATCACTTCATATTGGTCCCAAAAAAGGCCAATATTCACTTCGTACGAAGCTATTCAAAGTTGGGCAGTTTTGGTCAAAGTAGTTTGGACGAAGTTTCTGTTGCTCCAATAATGGGTCTAACTATTTGAGAATTATTAATAACTATATTTACACCTTTATAACTTTATATTGGTCCAAAAAAAGGCCGGTATTCATTCTAAAAGCTTTAAATCTCAATTTAAACCTTCATACGAATCTATTGAAAGCTTGGAGGATCTTTGTCGTAGAAGTTTGCACAAGTTTTCCGTTGGATAAAAAATGGGTCTAACGTTCTTCTATTAGGTTCATTACTATATTTATATCCTTATCACTTCATATTGGTCCCAAAAAAGGCCAATATTCACTTCGTACGAAGCTATTCAAAGTTGGGCAGTTTTGGTCAAAGTAGTTTGGACGAAGTTTCTGTTGCTCCAATAATGGGTCTAACTATTTGAGAATTATTAATAACTATATTTACACCTTTATAACTTTATATTGGTCCAAAAAAAGGCCGGTATTCATTCTAAAAGCTTTAAATCTCAATTTAAACCTTCATACGAATCTATTGAAAGTTTGGACGATCTTTGTCGTAGAAGTTTGCACAAGTTTTCCGTTGGATAAAAAATGGGTCTAACGTTCTTCTATTAGGTTTATTACTATATTTATATCTTTATCACTTCATATTGGTCCCAAAAAAGGCCAATATTCACTTCGTACGAAGCTATTCAAAGTTGGGCAGTTTTGGTCAAACTAGTTTGGACGAAGTTTCCGTTGCTCCAATAATGGGTCTAACTATTTGAGAATTATTTAAAAACTATATTTACACCTTTATAACTTTATATTGGTCCAATAGAAGGCCGGTATTCATTCTAAAAGCTTTAAATCTCAATTTAAACCTTCAAACGAATCTATTGAAAGTTTGGACGATCTTTGTCGTAGAAGTTTGCACAAGTTTTCCGTTGGATAAAAAATGGGTCTAACGTTCTTCTATTAGGTTTATTACTATATTTATATCTTTATCACTTCATATTGGTCCCAAAAAAGGCCAATATTCACTTCGTACGAAGCTATTCAAAGTTGGGCAGTTTTGGTCAAACTAGTTTGGACGAAGTTTCCGTTGCTCCAATAATGGGTCTAACTATTTGAGAATTATTTAAAAACTATATTTACACCTTTATAACTTTATATTGGTCCAATAAAAGGCCGGTATTCATTCTAAAAGCTTTAAATCTCAATTTAAACCTTCAAACGAATCTATTGAAAGTTTGGACGATCTTTGTCGTAGAAGTTTGCACAAGTTTTCCGTTGGATAAAAAATGGGTCTAACGTTCTTCTATTAGGTTCATTACTATATTTATATCCTTATCACTTCATATTGATCCCAACAAAGGCCAATATTCACTTCGTACGAAGCTATTCAAAGTTGGGCAGTTTTGGTCAAAGTAGTTTGGACGAAGTTTCCGCTGCTCCAATAATGGGTCTAACTATTTGAGAATTATTAATAACTATATTTACACCTTTATAACTTTATATTGGTCCAAAAAAAGGCCGGTATTCATTCTAAAAGCTTTAAATCTCAATTTAAACCTTCATACGAATCTATTGAAAGTTTGGACGATCTTTGTCGTAGAAGTTTGCACAAGTTTTCCGTTGGATAAAAAATGGGTCTAACGTTCTTCTATTAGGTTCATTACTATATTTATATCCTTATCACTTCATATTGATCCCAACAAAGGCCAATATTCACTTCGTACGAAGCTATTCAAAGTTGGGCAGTTTTGGTCAAAGTAGTTTGGACGAAGTTTCCGCTGCTCCAATAATGGGTCTAACTATTTGAGAATTATTAATAACTATATTTACACCTTTATAACTTTATATTGGTCCAAAAAAAGGCCGGTATTCATTCTAAAAGCTTTAAATCTCAATTTAAACCTTCATACGAATCTATTGAAAGTTTGGAGGATCTTTGTCGTAGAAGTTTGCACAAGTTTTCCGTTGGATAAAAAATGGGTCTAACGTTCTTCTATTAGGTTCATTACTATATTTATATCCTTATCACTTCATATTGGTCCCAAAAAAGGCCAATATTCACTTCGTACGAAGCTATTCAAAGTTGGGCAGTTTTGGTCAAAGTAGTTTGGACGAAGTTTCCGCTGCTCCAATAATGGGTCTAACTATTTGAGAATTATTAATAACTATATTTACACCTTTATAACTTTATATTGGTCCAAAAAAAGGCCGGTATTCATTCTAAAAGCTTTAAATCTCAATTTAAACCTTCATACGAATCTATTGAAAGTTTGGACGATCTTTGCCGTAGAAGTTTGCACAAGTTTTCCGTTGGATAAAAAATGGGTCTAACGTTCTTCTATTAGGTTCATTACTATATTTATATCCTTATCACTTCATATTGGTCCCAAAAAAGGCCAATATTCACTTCGTACGAAGCTATTCAAAGTTGGGCAGTTTTGGTCAAAGTAGTTTGGACGAAGTTTCTGTTGCTCCAATAATGGGTCTAACTATTTGAGAATTATTAATAACTATATTTACACCTTTATAACTTTATATTGGTCCAAAAAAAGGCCGGTATTCATTCTAAAAGCTTTAAATCTCAATTTAAACCTTCATACGAATCTATTGAAAGTTTGGACGATCTTTGTCGTAGAAGTTTGCACAAGTTTTCCGTTGGATAAAAAATGGGTCTAACGTTCTTCTATTAGGTTCATTACTATATTTATATCCTTATCACTTCATATTGGTCCCAAAAAAGGCCAATATTCACTTCGTACGAAGCTATTCAAAGTTGGGCAGTTTTGGTCAAAGTAGTTTGGACGAAGTTTCTGTTGCTCCAATAATGGGTCTAACTATTTGAGAATTATTAATAACTATATTTACACCTTTATAACTTTATATTGGTCCAAAAAAAGGCCGGTATTCATTCTAAAAGTTTTAAATCTCTATTTAAACCTTCATACGAATCTATTGAAAGTTTGGACGATCTTTGTCGTAGAAGTTTGCACAAGTTTTCCGTTGGATAAAAAATGGGTCTAACGTTCTTCTATTAGGTTTATTACTATATTTATATCCTTATCACTTCATATTGATCCCAACAAAGGCCAATATTCACTTCGTACGAAGCTATTCAAAGTTGGGCAGTTTTGGTCAAAGTAGTTTGGACGAAGTTTCCGTTGCTCCAATAATGGGTCTAACTATTTGAGAATTATTAATAACTATATTTACACCTTTATAACTTTATATTGGTCCAAAAAAAGGCCGGTATTCATTCTAAAAGCTTTAAATCTCAATTTAAACCTTCATACGAATCTATTGAAAGTTTGGAGGATCTTTGTCGTAGAAGTTTGCACAAGTTTTCCGTTGGATAAAAAATGGGTCTAACGTTCTTCTATTAGGTTCATTACTATATTTATATCCTTATCACTTCATATTGGTCCCAAAAAAGGCCAATATTCACTTCGTACGAAGCTATTCAAAGTTGGGCAGTTTTGGTCAAAGTAGTTTGGACGAAGTTTCTGTTGCTCCAATAATGGGTCTAACTATTTGAGAATTATTAATAACTATATTTACACCTTTATAACTTTATATTGGTCCAAAAAAAGGCCGGTATTCATTCTAAAAGTTTTAAATCTCTATTTAAACCTTCATACGAATCTATTGAAAGTTTGGACGATCTTTGTCGTAGAAGTTTGCACAAGTTTTCCGTTGGATAAAAAATGGGTCTAACGTTCTTCTATTAGGTTTATTACTATATTTATATCCTTATCACTTCATATTGATCCCAACAAAGGCCAATATTCACTTCGTACGAAGCTATTCAAAGTTGGGCAGTTTTGGTCAAAGTAGTTTGGACGAAGTTTCCGTTGCTCCAATAATGGGTCTAACTATTTGAGAATTATTAATAACTATATTTACACCTTTATAACTTTATATTGGTCCAAAAAAAGGCCGGTATTCATTCTAAAAGCTTTAAATCTCAATTTAAACCTTCATACGAATCTATTGAAAGTTTGGAGGATCTTTGTCGTAGAAGTTTGCACAAGTTTTCCGTTGGATAAAAAATGGGTCTAACGTTCTTCTATTAGGTTCATTACTATATTTATATCCTTATCACTTCATATTGGTCCCAAAAAAGGCCAATATTCACTTCGTACGAAGCTATTCAAAGTTGGGCAGTTTTGGTCAAAGTAGTTTGGACGAAGTTTCTGTTGCTCCAATAATGGGTCTAACTATTTGAGAATTATTAATAACTATATTTACACCTTTATAACTTTATATTGGTCCAAAAAAAGGCCGGTATTCATTCTAAAAGCTTTAAATCTCAATTTAAACCTTCATACGAATCTATTGAAAGTTTGGAGGATCTTTGTCGTAGAAGTTTGCACAAGTTTTCCGTTGGATAAAAAATGGGTCTAACCTTCTTCTATTAGGTTCATTACTATATTTATATCCTTATCACTTCATATTGGTCCCAAAAAAGGCCAATATTCACTTCGTACGAAGCTATTCAAAGTTGGGCAGTTTTTGTCAAAGTAGTTTGGACGAAGTTTCTGTTGCTCCAATAATAGGTCTAACTATTTGAGAATTATTAATAACTATATTTACACCTTTATAACTGTATATTGGTCCAAAAAAAGGCCGGTATTCATTCTAAAAGCTTTAAATCTCAATTTAAACCTTCATACGAATCTATTGAAAGTTTAGACGATCTTTGTCGTAGAAGTTTGCACAAGTTTTCCGTTGGATAAAAAATGGGTCTAACGTTCTTCTATTAGGTTTATTACTATATTTATATCTTTATCACTTCATATTGGTCCCAAAAAAGGCCAATATTCACTTCGTACGAAGCTATTCAAAGTTGGGCAGTTTTGGTCAAACTAGTTTGGACGAAGTTTCCGTTGCTCCAATAATGGGTCTAACTATTTGAGAATTATTTAAAAACTATATTTACACCTTTATAACTTTATATTGGTCCAATAAAAGGCCGGTATTCATTCTAAAAGCTTTAAATCTCAATTTAAACCTTCAAACGAATCTATTGAAAGTTTGGACGATCTTTGTCGTAGAAGTTTGCACAAGTTTTCCGTTGGATAAAAAATGGGTCTAACGTTCTTCTATTAGGTTCATTACTATATTTATATCCTTATCACTTCATATTGGTCCCAAAAAAGGCCAATATTCACTTCGTACGAAGCTATTCAAAGTTGGGCAGTTTTGGTCAAAGTAGTTTGGACGAAGTTTCCGTTGCTCCAATAATGGGTCTAACTATTTGAGAATTATTAATAACTATATTTACACCTTTATAACTTTATATTGGTCCAATAAAAGGCCGGTATTCATTCTAAAAGCTTTAAATCTCAATTTAAACCTTCAAACGAATCTATTGAAAGTTTGGACGATCTTTGTCGTAGAAGTTTGCACAAGTTTTCCGTTGGATAAAAAATGGGTCTAACGTTCTTCTATTAGGTTTATTACTATATTTATATCCTTATCACTTCATATTGGTCCCAAAAAAGGCCAATATTCACTTCGTACGAAGCTATTCAAAGTTGGGCAGTTTTGGTCAAAGTAGTTTGGGCGAAGTTTCCGTTGCTCCAATAATGGGTCTAACTATTTGAGAATTATTAATAACTATATTTACACCTTTATAACTTTATATTGGTCCAAAAAAAGGCCGGTATGCATTCTAAAAGTTTTAAATCTCTATTTAAACCTTCATACGAATCTATTGAAAGTTTGGACGATCTTTGTCGTAGAAGTTTGCACAAGTTTTCCGTTGGATAAAAAATGGGTCTAACCTTCTTCTATTAGGTTCATTACTATATTTATATCCTTATCACTTCATATTGGTCCCAAAAAAGGCCAATATTCACTTCGTACGAAGCTATTCAAAGTTGGGCAGTTTTTGTCAAAGTAGTTTGGACGAAGTTTCTGTTGCTCCAATAATAGGTCTAACTATTTGAGAATTATTAATAACTATATTTACACCTTTATAACTGTATATTGGTCCAAAAAAAGGCCGGTATTCATTCTAAAAGCTTTAAATCTCAATTTAAACCTTCATACGAATCTATTGAAAGTTTAGACGATCTTTGTCGTAGAAGTTTGCACAAGTTTTCCGTTGGATAAAAAATGGGTCTAACGTTCTTCTATTAGGTTTATTACTATATTTATATCTTTATCACTTCATATTGGTCCCAAAAAAGGCCAATATTCACTTCGTACGAAGCTATTCAAAGTTGGGCAGTTTTGGTCAAACTAGTTTGGACGAAGTTTCCGTTGCTCCAATAATGGGTCTAACTATTTGAGAATTATTTAAAAACTATATTTACACCTTTATAACTTTATATTGGTCCAATAAAAGGCCGGTATTCATTCTAAAAGCTTTAAATCTCAATTTAAACCTTCAAACGAATCTATTGAAAGTTTGGACGATCTTTGTCGTAGAAGTTTGCACAAGTTTTCCGTTGGATAAAAAATGGGTCTAACGTTCTTCTATTAGGTTCATTACTATATTTATATCCTTATCACTTCATATTGGTCCCAAAAAAGGCCAATATTCACTTCGTACGAAGCTATTCAAAGTTGGGCAGTTTTGGTCAAAGTAGTTTGGACGAAGTTTCCGTTGCTCCAATAATGGGTCTAACTATTTGAGAATTATTAATAACTATATTTACACCTTTATAACTTTATATTGGTCCAATAAAAGGCCGGTATTCATTCTAAAAGCTTTAAATCTCAATTTAAACCTTCAAACGAATCTATTGAAAGTTTGGACGATCTTTGTCGTAGAAGTTTGCACAAGTTTTCCGTTGGATAAAAAATGGGTCTAACGTTCTTCTATTAGGTTTATTACTATATTTATATCCTTATCACTTCATATTGGTCCCAAAAAAGGCCAATATTCACTTCGTACGAAGCTATTCAAAGTTGGGCAGTTTTGGTCAAAGTAGTTTGGGCGAAGTTTCCGTTGCTCCAATAATGGGTCTAACTATTTGAGAATTATTAATAACTATATTTACACCTTTATAACTTTATATTGGTCCAAAAAAAGGCCGGTATGCATTCTAAAAGTTTTAAATCTCTATTTAAACCTTCATACGAATCTATTGAAAGTTTGGACGATCTTTGTCGTAGAAGTTTGCACAAGTTTTCCGTTGGGTAAAAACTGGGTCTAACGTTCTTCTATTAGGTTTATTACTATATTTATATCCTTATCACTTCATATTGATCCCAACAAAGGCCAATATTCACTTCGTACGAAGCTATTCAAAGTTGGGCAGTTTTGGTCAAAGTAGTTTGGACGAAGTTTCCGCTGCTCCAATAATGGGTCTAACTATTTGAGAATTATTAATAACTATATTTACACCTTTATAACTTTATATTGGTCCAAAAAAAGGCCGGTATTCATTCTAAAAGCTTTAAATCTCAATTTAAACCTTCATACGAATCTATTGAAAGTTTGGACGATCTTTGTCGTAGA
This sequence comes from Trifolium repens, assembly GCA_030408175.1. Taxonomy (NCBI): domain Eukaryota; kingdom Viridiplantae; phylum Streptophyta; class Magnoliopsida; order Fabales; family Fabaceae; genus Trifolium; species Trifolium repens. The sequence continues at coordinate 37,809,313 of CP125842.1, read as the reverse complement.
AGTTTGCACAAGTTTTCCGTTGGATAAAAAATGGGTCTAACGTTCTTCTATTAGGTTCATTACTATATTTATATCCTTATCACTTCATATTGGTCCCAAAAAAGGCCAATATTCACTTCGTACGAAGCTATTCAAAGTTAGGCAGTTTTGGTCAAAGTAGTTTGGACGAAGTTTCTGTTGCTCCAATAATGGGTCTAACTATTTGAGAATTATTAATAACTATATTTACACCTTTATAACTTTATATTGGTCCAAAAAAAGGCCGGTATTCATTCTAAAAGTTTTAAATCTCTATTTAAACCTTCATACGAATCTATTGAAAGTTTGGACGATCTTTGTCGTAGAAGTTTGCACAAGTTTTCCGTTGTATAAAAAATGGGTCTAACGTTCTTCTATTAGGTTTATTACTATATTTATATCCTTATCACTTCATATTGGTCCCAAAAAAGGCCAATATTCACTTCGTACGAAGCTATTCAAAGTTGGGCAGTTTTGGTCAAAGTAGTTTGGACGAAGTTTCCGTTGCTCCAATAATGGGTCTAACTATTTGAGAATTATTAATAACTATATTTACACCTTTATAACTTTATATTGGTCCAAAAAAAGGCCGGTATTCATTCTAAAAGCTTTAAATCTCAATTTAAACCTTCATACGAATCTATTGAAAATTTGGAGGATCTTTGTCGTAGAAGTTTGCACAAGTTTTCCGTTGGATAAAAAATGGGTCTAACGTTCTTCTATTAGGTTCATTACTATATTTATATCCTTATCACTTCATATTGGTCCCAAAAAAGGCCAATATTCACTTCGTACGAAGCTATTCAAAGTTGGGCAGTTTTGGTCAAAGTAGTTTGGACGAAGTTTCTGTTGCTCCAATAATGGGTCTAACTATTTGAGAATTATTAATAACTATATTTACACCTTTATAACTTTATATTGGTCCAAAAAAAGGCCGGTATTCATTCTAAAAGCTTTAAATCTCAATTTAAACCTTCATACGAATCTATTGAAAGTTTGGAGGATCTTTGTCGTAGAAGTTTGCACAAGTTTTCCGTTGGATAAAAAATGGGTCTAACGTTCTTCTATTAGGTTCATTACTATATTTATATCCTTATCACTTCATATTGGTCCCAAAAAAGGCCAATATTCACTTCGTACGAAGCTATTCAAAGTTGGGCAGTTTTGGTCAAAGTAGTTTGGACGAAGTTTCTGTTGCTCCAATAATGGGTCTAACTATTTGAGAATTATTAATAACTATATTTACACCTTTATAACTTTATATTGGTCCAAAAAAAGGCCGGTATTCATTCTAAAAGCTTTAAATCTCAATTTAAACCTTCATACGAATCTATTGAAAGTTTAGACGATCTTTGTCGTAGAAGTTTGCACAAGTTTTCCGTTGGATAAAAAATGGGTCTAACGTTCTTCTATTAGGTTTATTACTATATTTATATCTTTATCACTTCATATTGGTCCCAAAAAAGGCCAATATTCACTTCGTACGAAGCTATTCAAAGTTGGGCAGTTTTGGTCAAACTAGTTTGGACGAAGTTTCCGTTGCTCCAATAATGGGTCTAACTATTTGAGAATTATTTAAAAACTATATTTACACCTTTATAACTTTATATTGGTCCAATAAAAGGCCGGTATTCATTCTAAAAGCTTTAAATCTCAATTTAAACCTTCAAACGAATCTATTGAAAGTTTGGACGATCTTTGTCGTAGAAGTTTGCACAAGTTTTCCGTTGGATAAAAAATGGGTCTAACGTTCTTCTATTAGGTTCATTACTATATTTATATCCTTATCACTTCATATTGGTCCCAAAAAAGGCCAATATTCACTTCGTACGAAGCTATTCAAAGTTGGGCAGTTTTGGTCAAAGTAGTTTGGGCGAAGTTTCCGTTGCTCCAATAATGGGTCTAACTATTTGAGAATTATTAATAACTATATTTACACCTTTATAACTTTATATTGGTCCAAAAAAAGGCCGGTATGCATTCTAAAAGTTTTAAATCTCTATTTAAACCTTCATACGAATCTATTGAAAGTTTGGACGATCTTTGTCGTAGAAGTTTGCACAAGTTTTCCGTTGGGTAAAAACTGGGTCTAACGTTCTTCTATTAGGTTTATTACTATATTTATATCCTTATCACTTCATATTGATCCCAACAAAGGCCAATATTCACTTCGTACGAAGCTATTCAAAGTTGGACAGTTTTGGTCAAAGTAGTTTGGACGAAGTTTCCGCTGCTCCAATAATGGGTCTAACTATTTGAGAATTATTAATAACTATATTTACACCTTTATAACTTTATATTGGTCCAAAAAAAGGCCGGTATTCATTCTAAAAGCTTTAAATCTCAATTTAAACCTTCATACGAATCTATTGAAAGTTTGGACGATCTTTGTCGTAGAAGTTTGCACAAGTTTTCCGTTGGATAAAAAATGGGTCTAACGTTCTTCTATTAGGTTCATTACTATATTTATATCCTTATCACTTCATATTGGTCCCAAAAAAGGCCAATATTCACTTCGTACGAAGCTATTCAAAGTTGGGCAGTTTTGGTCAAAGTAGTTTGGACGAAGTTTCTGTTGCTCCAATAATGGGTCTAACTATTTGAGAATTATTAATAACTATATTTACACCTTTATAACTTTATATTGGTCCAAAAAAAGGCCGGTATTCATTCTAAAAGTTTTAAATCTCTATTTAAACCTTCATACGAATCTATTGAAAGTTTGGACGATCTTTGTCGTAGAAGTTTGCACAAGTTTTCCGTTGGATAAAAAATGGGTCTAACGTTCTTCTATTAGGTTTATTACTATATTTATATCCTTATCACTTCATATTGATCCCAACAAAGGCCAATATTCACTTCGTACGAAGCTATTCAAAGTTGGGCAGTTTTGGTCAAAGTAGTTTGGACGAAGTTTCCGTTGCTCCAATAATGGGTCTAACTATTTGAGAATTATTAATAACTATATTTACACCTTTATAACTTTATATTGGTCCAAAAAAAGGCCGGTATTCATTCTAAAAGCTTTAAATCTCAATTTAAACCTTCATACGAATCTATTGAAAGTTTGGAGGATCTTTGTCGTAGAAGTTTGCACAAGTTTTCCGTTGGATAAAAAATGGGTCTAACGTTCTTCTATTAGGTTCATTACTATATTTATATCCTTATCACTTCATATTGGTCCCAAAAAAGGCCAATATTCACTTCGTACGAAGCTATTCAAAGTTGGGCAGTTTTGGTCAAAGTAGTTTGGACGAAGTTTCTGTTGCTCCAATAATGGGTCTAACTATTTGAGAATTATTAATAACTATATTTACACCTTTATAACTTTATATTGGTCCAAAAAAAGGCCGGTATTCATTCTAAAAGCTTTAAATCTCAATTTAAACCTTCATACGAATCTATTGAAAGTTTGGAGGATCTTTGTCGTAGAAGTTTGCACAAGTTTTCCGTTGGATAAAAAATGGGTCTAACGTTCTTCTATTAGGTTCATTACTATATTTATATCCTTATCACTTCATATTGGTCCCAAAAAAGGCCAATATTCACTTCGTACGAAGCTATTCAAAGTTGGGCAGTTTTGGTCAAAGTAGTTTGGACGAAGTTTCTGTTGCTCCAATAATGGGTCTAACTATTTGAGAATTATTAATAACTATATTTACACCTTTATAACTTTATATTGGTCCAAAAAAAGGCCGGTATTCATTCTAAAAGCTTTAAATCTCAATTTAAACCTTCATACGAATCTATTGAAAGTTTAGACGATCTTTGTCGTAGAAGTTTGCACAAGTTTTCCGTTGGATAAAAAATGGGTCTAACGTTCTTCTATTAGGTTTATTACTATATTTATATCTTTATCACTTCATATTGGTCCCAAAAAAGGCCAATATTCACTTCGTACGAAGCTATTCAAAGTTGGGCAGTTTTGGTCAAACTAGTTTGGACGAAGTTTCCGTTGCTCCAATAATGGGTCTAACTATTTGAGAATTATTTAAAAACTATATTTACACCTTTATAACTTTATATTGGTCCAATAAAAGGCCGGTATTCATTCTAAAAGCTTTAAATCTCAATTTAAACCTTCAAACGAATCTATTGAAAGTTTGGAGGATCTTTGTCGTAGAAGTTTGCACAAGTTTTCCGTTGGATAAAAAATGGGTCTAACGTTCTTCTATTAGGTTCATTACTATATTTATATCCTTATCACTTCATATTGGTCCCAAAAAAGGCCAATATTCACTTCGTACGAAGCTATTCAAAGTTGGGCAGTTTTGGTCAAAGTAGTTTGGACGAAGTTTCCGTTGCTCCAATAATGGGTCTAACTATTTGAGAATTATTAATAACTATATTTACACCTTTATAACTTTATATTGGTCCAATAAAAGGCCGGTATTCATTCTAAAAGCTTTAAATCTCAATTTAAACCTTCAAACGAATCTATTGAAAGTTTGGACGATCTTTGTCGTAGAAGTTTGCACAAGTTTTCCGTTGGATAAAAAATGGGTCTAACGTTCTTCTATTAGGTTTATTACTATATTTATATCCTTATCACTTCATATTGGTCCCAAAAAAGGCCAATATTCACTTCGTACGAAGCTATTCAAAGTTGGGCAGTTTTGGTCAAAGTAGTTTGGGCGAAGTTTCCGTTGCTCCAATAATGGGTCTAACTATTTGAGAATTATTAATAACTATATTTACACCTTTATAACTTTATATTGGTCCAAAAAAAGGCCGGTATGCATTCTAAAAGTTTTAAATCTCTATTTAAACCTTCATACGAATCTATTGAAAGTTTGGACGATCTTTGTCGTAGAAGTTTGCACAAGTTTTCCGTTGGGTAAAAACTGGGTCTAACGTTCTTCTATTAGGTTTATTACTATATTTATATCCTTATCACTTCATATTGATCCCAACAAAGGCCAATATTCACTTCGTACGAAGCTATTCAAAGTTGGGCAGTTTTGGTCAAAGTAGTTTGGACGAAGTTTCCGCTGCTCCAATAATGGGTCTAACTATTTGAGAATTATTAATAACTATATTTACACCTTTATAACTTTATATTGGTCCAAAAAAAGGCCGGTATTCATTCTAAAAGCTTTAAATCTCAATTTAAACCTTCATACGAATCTATTGAAAGTTTGGACGATCTTTGTCGTAGAAGTTTGCACAAGTTTTCCGTTGGATAAAAAATGGGTCTAACGTTCTTCTATTAGGTTCATTACTATATTTATATCCTTATCACTTCATATTGGTCCCAAAAAAGGCCAATATTCACTTCGTACGAAGCTATTCAAAGTTGGGCAGTTTTGGTCAAAGTAGTTTGGACGAAGTTTCTGTTGCTCCAATAATGGGTCTAACTATTTGAGAATTATTAATAACTATATTTACACCTTTATAACTTTATATTGGTCCAAAAAAAGGCCGGTATTCATTCTAAAAGTTTTAAATCTCTATTTAAACCTTCATACGAATCTATTGAAAGTTTGGACGATCTTTGTCGTAGAAGTTTGCACAAGTTTTCCGTTGGATAAAAAATGGGTCTAACGTTCTTCTATTAGGTTTATTACTATATTTATATCCTTATCACTTCATATTGATCCCAACAAAGGCCAATATTCACTTCGTACGAAGCTATTCAAAGTTGGGCAGTTTTGGTCAAAGTAGTTTGGACGAAGTTTCCGTTGCTCCAATAATGGGTCTAACTATTTGAGAATTATTAATAACTATATTTACACCTTTATAACTTTATATTGGTCCAAAAAAAGGCCGGTATTCATTCTAAAAGCTTTAAATCTCAATTTAAACCTTCATACGAATCTATTGAAAGTTTGGAGGATCTTTGTCGTAGAAGTTTGCACAAGTTTTCCGTTGGATAAAAAATGGGTCTAACGTTCTTCTATTAGGTTCATTACTATATTTATATCCTTATCACTTCATATTGGTCCCAAAAAAGGCCAATATTCACTTCGTACGAAGCTATTCAAAGTTGGGCAGTTTTGGTCAAAGTAGTTTGGACGAAGTTTCTGTTGCTCCAATAATGGGTCTAACTATTTGAGAATTATTAATAACTATATTTACACCTTTATAACTTTATATTGGTCCAAAAAAAGGCCGGTATTCATTCTAAAAGCTTTAAATCTCAATTTAAACCTTCATACGAATCTATTGAAAGTTTGGACGATCTTTGTCGTAGAAGTTTGCACAAGTTTTCCGTTGGATAAAAAATGGGTCTAACGTTCTTCTATTTGGTTTATTACTATATTTATATCCTTATCACTTCATATTGGTCCCAAAAAAGGCCAATATTCACTTCGTACGAAGCTATTCAAAGTTGGGCAGTTTTGGTCAAAGTAGTTTGGGCGAAGTTTCCGTTGCTCCAATAATGGGTCTAACTATTTGAGAATTATTAATAACTATATTTACACCTTTATAACTTTATATTGGTCCAAAAAAAGGCCGGTATTCATTCTAAAAGCTTTAAATCTCAATTTAAACCTTCATACGAATCTATTGAAAGTTTGGACGATCTTTGTCGTAGAAGTTTGCACAAGTTTTCCGTTGGATAAAAAATGGGTCTAACGTTCTTCTATTAGGTTCATTACTATATTTATATCCTTATCACTTCATATTGGTCCCAAAAAAGGCCAATATTCACTTCGTACGAAGCTATTCAAAGTTGGGCAGTTTTGGTCAAAGTAGTTTGGACGAAGTTTCTGTTGCTCCAATAATGGGTCTAACTATTTGAGAATTATTAATAACTATATTTACACCTTTATAACTTTATATTGGTCCAAAAAAAGGCCGGTATTCATTCTAAAAGTTTTAAATCTCTATTTAAACCTTCATACGAATCTATTGAAAGTTTGGACGATCTTTGTCGTAGAAGTTTGCACAAGTTTTCCGTTGGATAAAAAATGGGTCTAACGTTCTTCTATTAGGTTTATTACTATATTTATATCCTTATCACTTCATATTGATCCCAACAAAGGCCAATATTCACTTCGTACGAAGCTATTCAAAGTTGGGCAGTTTTGGTCAAAGTAGTTTGGACGAAGTTTCCGTTGCTCCAATAATGGGTCTAACTATTTGAGAATTATTAATAACTATATTTACACCTTTATAACTTTATATTGGTCCAAAAAAAGGCCGGTATTCATTCTAAAAGCTTTAAATCTCAATTTAAACCTTCATACGAATCTATTGAAAGTTTGGAGGATCTTTGTCGTAGAAGTTTGCACAAGTTTTCCGTTGGATAAAAAATGGGTCTAACGTTCTTCTATTAGGTTCATTACTATATTTATATCCTTATCACTTCATATTGGTCCCAAAAAAGGCCAATATTCACTTCGTACGAAGCTATTCAAAGTTGGGCAGTTTTGGTCAAAGTAGTTTGGACGAAGTTTCTGTTGCTCCAATAATGGGTCTAACTATTTGAGAATTATTAATAACTATATTTACACCTTTATAACTTTATATTGGTCCAAAAAAAGGCCGGTATTCATTCTAAAAGCTTTAAATCTCAATTTAAACCTTCATACGAATCTATTGAAAGTTTGGACGATCTTTGTCGTAGAAGTTTGCACAAGTTTTCCGTTGGATAAAAAATGGGTCTAACGTTCTTCTATTAGGTTTATTACTATATTTATATCTTTATCACTTCATATTGGTCCCAAAAAAGGCCAATATTCACTTCGTACGAAGCTATTCAAAGTTGGGCAGTTTTGGTCAAACTAGTTCGGACGAAGTTTCCGTTGCTCCAATAATGGGTCTAACTATTTGAGAATTATTTAAAAACTATATTTACACCTTTATAACTTTATATTGGTCCAAAAAAAGGCCGGTATTCATTCTAAAAGCTTTAAATCTCAATTTAAACCTTCAAACGAATCTATTGAAAGTTTGGACGATCTTTGTCGTAGAAGTTTGCACAAGTTTTCCGTTGGATAAAAAATGGGTCTAACGTTCTTCTATTAGGTTCATTACTATATTTATATCCTTATCACTTCATATTGGTCCCAAAAAAGGCCAATATTCACTTCGTAAGAAGCTATTCAAAGTTGGGCAGTTTTGGTCAAAGTAGTTTGGACGAAGTTTCCGTTGCTCCAATAATGGGTCTAACTATTTGAGAATTATTAATAACTATATTTACACCTTTATAACTTTATATTGGTCCAATAAAAGGCCGGTATTCATTCTAAAAGCTTTAAATCTCAATTTAAACCTTCAAACGAATCTATTGAAAGTTTGGACGATCTTTGTCGTAGAAGTTTGCACAAGTTTTCCGTTGGATAAAAAATGGGTCTAACGTTCTTCTATTAGGTTCATTACTATATTTATATCCTTATCACTTCATATTGGTCCCAAAAAAGGCCAATATTCATTCGTACGAAGCTATTCAAAGTTGGGCAGTTTTGGTCAAAGTAGTTTGGACGAAGTTTCCGTTGCTCCAATAATGGGTCTAACTATTTGAGAATTATTAATAACTATATTTACACCTTTATAACTTTATATTGGTCCAATAAAAGGCCGGTATTCATTCTAAAAGCTTTAAATCTCAATTTAAACCTTCAAACGAATCTATTGAAAGTTTGGACGATCTTTGTCGTAGAAGTTTGCACAAGTTTTCCGTTGGATAAAAAATGGGTCTAACGTTCTTCTATTTGGTTTATTACTATATTTATATCCTTATCACTTCATATTGGTCCCAAAAAAGGCCAATATTCACTTCGTACGAAGCTATTCAAAGTTGGGCAGTTTTGGTCAAAGTAGTTTGGGCGAAGTTTCCGTTGCTCCAATAATGGGTCTAACTATTTGAGAATTATTAATAACTATATTTACACCTTTATAACTTTATATTGGTCCAAAAAAAGGCCGGTATGCATTCTAAAAGTTTTAAATCTCTATTTAAACCTTCATACGAATCTATTGAAAGTTTGGACGATCTTTGTCGTAGAAGTTTGCACAAGTTTTCCGTTGGGTAAAAACTGGGTCTAACGTTCTTCTATTAGGTTTATTACTATATTTATATCCTTATCACTTCATATTGATCCCAACAAAGGCCAATATTCACTTCGTACGAAGCTATTCAAAGTTGGGCAGTTTTGGTCAAAGTAGTTTGGACGAAGTTTCCGCTGCTCCAATAATGGGTCTAACTATTTGAGAATTATTAATAACTATATTTACACCTTTATAACTTTATATTGGTCCAAAAAAAGGCCGGTATTCATTCATTCTAAAAGCTTTAAATCTCAATTTAAACCTTCATACGAATCTATTGAAAGTTTGGACGATCTTTGTCGTAGAAGTTTGCACAAGTTTTCCGTTGGATAAAAAATGGGTCTAACGTTCTTCGATTAGGTTCATTACTATATTTATATCCTTATCACTTCATATTGGTCCCAAAAAAGGCCAATATTCACTTCGTACGAAGCTATTCAAAGTTGGGCAGTTTTGGTCAAAGTAGTTTGGACGAAGTTTCTGTTGCTCCAATAATGGGTCTAACTATTTGAGAATTATTAATAACTATATTTACACCTTTATAACTTTATATTGGTCCAAAAAAAGGCCGGTATTCATTCTAAAAGTTTTAAATCTCTATTTAAACCTTCATACGAATCTATTGAAAGTTTGGACGATCTTTGTCGTAGAAGTTTGCACAAGTTTTCCGTTGGATAAAAAATGGGTCTAACGTTCTTCTATTAGGTTTATTACTATATTTATATCCTTATCACTTCATATTGATCCCAACAAAGGCCAATATTCACTTCGTACGAAGCTATTCAAAGTTGGGCAGTTTTGGTCAAAGTAGTTTGGACGAAGTTTCTGTTGCTCCAATAATGGGTCTAACTATTTGAGAATTATTAATAACTATATTTACACCTTTATAACTTTATATTGGTCCAAAAAAAGGCCGGTATTCATTCTAAAAGCTTTAAATCTCAATTTAAACCTTCATACGAATCTATTGAAAGTTTGGACGATCTTTGTCGTAGAAGTTTGCACAAGTTTTCCGTTGTATAAAAAATGGGTCTAACGTTCTTCTATTAGGTTTATTACTATATTTATATCTTTATCACTTCATATTGGTCCCAAAAAAGGCCAATATTCACTTCGTACGAAGCTATTCAAAGTTGGGCAGTTTTGGTCAAACTAGTTCGGACGAAGTTTCCGTTGCTCCAATAATGGGTCTAACTATTTGAGAATTATTTAAAAACTATATTTACACCTTTATAACTTTATATTGGTCCAAAAAAAGGCCGGTATTCATTCTAAAAGCTTTAAATCTCAATTTAAACCTTCAAACGAATCTATTGAAAGTTTGGACGATCTTTGTCGTAGAAGTTTGCACAAGTTTTCCGTTGGATAAAAAATGGGTCTAACGTTCTTCTATTAGGTTCATTACTATATTTATATCCTTATCACTTCATATTGGTCCCAAAAAAGGCCAATATTCACTTCGTACGAAGCTATTCAAAGTTGGGCAGTTTTGGTCAAAGTAGTTTGGACGAAGTTTCTGTTGCTCCAATAATGGGTCTAACTATTTGAGAATTATTAATAACTATATTTACACCTTTATAACTTTATATTGGTCCAAAAAAAGGCCGGTATTCATTCTAAAAGCTTTAAATCTCAATTTAAACCTTCATACGAATCTATTGAAAGTTTGGACGATCTTTGTCGTAGAAGTTTGCACAAGTTTTCCGTTGTATAAAAAATGGGTCTAACGTTCTTCTATTAGGTTTATTACTATATTTATATCTTTATCACTTCATATTGGTCCCAAAAAAGGCCAATATTCACTTCGTACGAAGCTATTCAAAGTTGGGCAGTTTTGGTCAAACTAGTTCGGACGAAGTTTCCGTTGCTCCAATAATGGGTCTAACTATTTGAGAATTTTTTAAAAACTATATTTACACCTTTATAACTTTATATTGGTCCAAAAAAAGGCCGGTATTCATTCTAAAAGCTTTAAATCTCAATTTAAACCTTCAAACGAATCTATTGAAAGTTTGGACGATCTTTGTCGTAGAAGTTTGCACAAGTTTTCCGTTGGATAAAAAATGGGTCTAACGTTCTTCTATTAGGTTCATTACTATATTTATATCCTTATCACTTCATATTGGTCCCAAAAAAGGCCAATATTCACTTCGTACGAAGCTATTCAAAGTTGGGCAGTTTTGGTCAAAGTAGTTTGGACGAAGTTTCTGTTGCTCCAATAATGGGTCTAACTATTTGAGAATTATTAATAACTATATTTACACCTTTATAACTTTATATTGGTCCAATAAAAGGCGGGTATTCATTCTAAAAGCTTTAAATCTCAATTTAAACCTTCATACGAATCTATTGAAAGTTTGGACGATCTTTGTCGTAGAAGTTTGCACAAGTTTTCCGTTGGATAAAAAATGGGTCTAACGTTCTTCTATTAGGTTCATTACTATATTTATATCCTTATCACTTCATATTGGTCCCAAAAAAGGCCAATATTCACTTCGTACGAAGCTATTCAAAGTTGGGCAGTTTTGGTCAAAGTAGTTTGGACGAAGTTTCTGTTGCTCCAATAATGGGTCTAACTATTTGAGAATTATTAATAACTATATTTACACCTTTATAACTTTATATTGGTCCAAAAAAAGGCCGGTATTCATTCTAAAAGCTTTAAATCTCAATTTAAACCTTCATACGAATCTATTGAAAGTTTGGACGATCTTTGTCGTAGAAGTTTGCACAAGTTTTCCGTTGTATAAAAAATGGGTCTAACGTTCTTCTATTAGGTTTATTACTATATTTATATCTTTATCACTTCATATTGGTCCCAAAAAAGGCCAATATTCACTTCGTACGAAGCTATTCAAAGTTGGGCAGTTTTGGTCAAACTAGTTCGGACGAAGTTTCCGTTGCTCCAATAATGGGTCTAACTATTTGAGAATTATTTAAAAACTATATTTACACCTTTATAACTTTATATTGGTCCAAAAAAAGGCCGGTATTCATTCTAAAAGCTTTAAATCTCAATTTAAACCTTCAAACGAATCTATTGAAAGTTTGGACGATCTTTGTCGTAGAAGTTTGCACAAGTTTTCCGTTGGATAAAAAATGGGTCTAACGTTCTTCTATTAGGTTCATTACTATATTTATATCCTTATCACTTCATATTGGTCCCAAAAAAGGCCAATATTCACTTCGTACGAAGCTATTCAAAGTTGGGCAGTTTTGGTCAAAGTAGTTTGGACGAAGTTTCTGTTGCTCCAATAATGGGTCTAACTATTTGAGAATTATTAATAACTATATTTACACCTTTATAACTTTATATTGGTCCAAAAAAAGGCCGGTATTCATTCTAAAAGCTTTAAATCTCAATTTAAACCTTCAAACGAATCTATTGAAAGTTTGGACGATCTTTGTCGTAGAAGTTTGCACAAGTTTTCCGTTGGATAAAAAATGGGTCTAACGTTCTTCTATTAGGTTCATTACTATATTTATATCCTTATCACTTCATATTGGTCCCAAAAAAGGCCAATATTCACTTCGTACGAAGCTATTCAAAGTTGGGTTGTTTTGGTCAAAGTAGTTTGGACGAAGTTTCCGTTGCTCCAATAATGGGTCTAACTATTTGAGAATCATTAATAACTATATTTACACCTTTATAACTTTATATTGGTCCAATAAAAGGCGGGTATTCATTCTAAAAGCTTTAAATCTCAATTTAAACCTTCATACGAATCTATTGAAAGTTTGGACGATCTTTGTCGTAGAAGTTTGCACAAGTTTTCCGTTGGATAAAAAATGGGTCTAACGTTCTTCTATTAGGTTCATTACTATATTTATATCCTTATCACTTCATATTGGTCCCAAAAAAGGCCAATATTCACTTCGTACGAAGCTATTCAAAGTTGGGCAGTTTTGGTCAAAGTAGTTTGGACGAAGTTTCTGTTGCTCCAATAATGGGTCTAACTATTTGAGAATTATTAATAACTATATTTACACCTTTATAACTTTATATTGGTCCAAAAAAAGGCCGGTATTCATTCTAAAAGCTTTAAATCTCAATTTAAACCTTCATACGAATCTATTGAAAGTTTGGACGATCTTTGTCGTAGAAGTTTGCACAAGTTTTCCGTTGTATAAAAAATGGGTCTAACGTTCTTCTATTAGGTTTATTACTATATTTATATCTTTATCACTTCATATTGGTCCCAAAAAAGGCCAATATTCACTTCGTACGAAGCTATTCAAAGTTGGGCAGTTTTGGTCAAACTAGTTCGGACGAAGTTTCCGTTGCTCCAATAATGGGTCTAACTATTTGAGAATTATTTAAAAACTATATTTACACCTTTATAACTTTATATTGGTCCAAAAAAAGGCCGGTATTCATTCTAAAAGCTTTAAATCTCAATTTAAACCTTCAAACGAATCTATTGAAAGTTTGGACGATCTTTGTCGTAGAAGTTTGCACAAGTTTTCCGTTGGATAAAAAATGGGTCTAACGTTCTTCTATTAGGTTCATTACTATATTTATATCCTTATCACTTCATATTGGTCCCAAAAAAGGCCAATATTCACTTCGTACGAAGCTATTCAAAGTTGGGCAGTTTTGGTCAAAGTAGTTTGGACGAAGTTTCTGTTGCTCCAATAATGGGTCTAACTATTTGAGAATTATTAATAACTATATTTACACCTTTATAACTTTATATTGGTCCAAAAAAAGGCCGGTATTCATTCTAAAAGCTTTAAATCTCAATTTAAACCTTCATACGAATCTATTGAAAGTTTGGACGATCTTTGTCGTAGAAGTTTGCACAAGTTTTCCGTTGTATAAAAAATGGGTCTAACGTTCTTCTATTAGGTTTATTACTATATTTATATCTTTATCACTTCATATTGGTCCCAAAAAAGGCCAATATTCACTTCGTACGAAGCTATTCAAAGTTCGGCAGTTTTGGTCAAACTAGTTCGGACGAAGTTTCCGTTGCTCCAATAATGGGTCTAACTATTTGAGAATTATTTAAAAACTATATTTACACCTTTATAACTTTATATTGGTCCAAAAAAAGGCCGGTATTCATTCTAAAAGCTTTAAATCTCAATTTAAACCTTCAAACGAATCTATTGAAAGTTTGGACGATCTTTGTCGTAGAAGTTTGCACAAGTTTTCCGTTGGATAAAAAATGGGTCTAACGTTCTTCTATTAGGTTCATTACTATATTTATATCCTTATCACTTCATATTGGTCCCAAAAAAGGCCAATATTCACTTCGTACGAAGCTATTCAAAGTTGGGCAGTTTTGGTCAAAGTAGTTTGGACGAAGTTTCTGTTGCTCCAATAATGGGTCTAACTATTTGAGAATTATTAATAACTATATTTACACCTTTATAACTTTATATTGGTCCAAAAAAAGGCCGGTATTCATTCTAAAAGCTTTAAATCTCAATTTAAACCTTCAAACGAATCTATTGAAAGTTTGGACGATCTTTGTCGTAGAAGTTTGCACAAGTTTTCCGTTGGATAAAAAATGGGTCTAACGTTCTTCTATTAGGTTCATTACTATATTTATATCCTTATCACTTCATATTGGTCCCAAAAAAGGCCAATATTCACTTCGTACGAAGCTATTCAAAGTTGGGTTGTTTTGGTCAAAGTAGTTTGGACGAAGTTTCCGTTGCTCCAATAATGGGTCTAACTATTTGAGAATTATTAATAACTATATTTACACCTTTATAACTTTATATTGGTCCAATAAAAGGCGGGTATTCATTCTAAAAGCTTTAAATCTCAATTTAAACCTTCATACGAATCTATTGAAAGTTTGGACGATCTTTGTCGTAGAAGTTTGCACAAGTTTTCCGTTGGATAAAAAATGGGTCTAACGTTCTTCTATTAGGTTCATTACTATATTTATATCCTTATCACTTCATATTGGTCCCAAAAAAGGCCAATATTCACTTCGTACGAAGCTATTCAAAGTTGGGCAGTTTTGGTCAAAGTAGTTTGGACGAAGTTTCTGTTGCTCCAATAATGGGTCTAACTATTTGAGAATTATTAATAACTATATTTACACCTTTATAACTTTATATTGGTCCAAAAAAAGGCCGGTATTCATTCTAAAAGCTTTAAATCTCAATTTAAACCTTCATACGAATCTATTGAAAGTTTGGACGATCTTTGTCGTAGAAGTTTGCACAAGTTTTCCGTTGTATAAAAAATGGGTCTAACGTTCTTCTATTAGGTTTATTACTATATTTATATCCTTATCACTTCATATTGATCCCAACAAAGGCCAATATTCACTTCGTACGAAGCTATTCAAAGTTGGGCAGTTTTGGTCAAAGTAGTTTGGACGAAGTTTCCGCTGCTCCAATAATGGGTCTAACTATTTGAGAATTATTAATAACTATATTTACACCTTTATAACTTTATATTGGTCCAAAAAAAGGCCGGTATTCATTCATTCTAAAAGCTTTAAATCTCAATTTAAACCTTCATACGAATCTATTGAAAGTTTGGACGATCTTTGTCGTAGAAGTTTGCACAAGTTTTCCGTTGGATAAAAAATGGGTCTAACGTTCTTCGATTAGGTTCATTACTATATTTATATCCTTATCACTTCATATTGGTCCCAAAAAAGGCCAATATTCACTTCGTACGAAGCTATTCAAAGTTGGGCAGTTTTGGTCAAAGTAGTTTGGACGAAGTTTCTGTTGCTCCAATAATGGGTCTAACTATTTGAGAATTATTAATAACTATATTTACACCTTTATAACTTTATATTGGTCCAAAAAAAGGCCGGTATTCATTCTAAAAGTTTTAAATCTCTATTTAAACCTTCATACGAATCTATTGAAAGTTTGGACGATCTTTGTCGTAGAAGTTTGCACAAGTTTTCCGTTGGATAAAAAATGGGTCTAACGTTCTTCTATTAGGTTTATTACTATATTTATATCCTTATCACTTCATATTGATCCCAACAAAGGCCAATATTCACTTCGTACGAAGCTATTCAAAGTTGGGCAGTTTTGGTCAAAGTAGTTTGGACGAAGTTTCTGTTGCTCCAATAATGGGTCTAACTATTTGAGAATTATTAATAACTATATTTACACCTTTATAACTTTATATTGGTCCAAAAAAAGGCCGGTATTCATTCTAAAAGCTTTAAATCTCAATTTAAACCTTCATACGAATCTATTGAAAGTTTGGACGATCTTTGTCGTAGAAGTTTGCACAAGTTTTCCGTTGTATAAAAAATGGGTCTAACGTTCTTCTATTAGGTTTATTACTATATTTATATCTTTATCACTTCATATTGGTCCCAAAAAAGGCCAATATTCACTTCGTACGAAGCTATTCAAAGTTGGGCAGTTTTGGTCAAACTAGTTCGGACGAAGTTTCCGTTGCTCCAATAATGGGTCTAACTATTTGAGAATTATTTAAAAACTATATTTACACCTTTATAACTTTATATTGGTCCAAAAAAAGGCCGGTATTCATTCTAAAAGCTTTAAATCTCAATTTAAACCTTCAAACGAATCTATTGAAAGTTTGGACGATCTTTGTCGTAGAAGTTTGCACAAGTTTTCCGTTGGATAAAAAATGGGTCTAACGTTCTTCTATTAGGTTCATTACTATATTTATATCCTTATCACTTCATATTGGTCCCAAAAAAGGCCAATATTCACTTCGTACGAAGCTATTCAAAGTTGGGCAGTTTTGGTCAAAGTAGTTTGGACGAAGTTTCTGTTGCTCCAATAATGGGTCTAACTATTTGAGAATTATTAATAACTATATTTACACCTTTATAACTTTATATTGGTCCAAAAAAAGGCCGGTATTCATTCTAAAAGCTTTAAATCTCAATTTAAACCTTCATACGAATCTATTGAAAGTTTGGACGATCTTTGTCGTAGAAGTTTGCACAAGTTTTCCGTTGTATAAAAAATGGGTCTAACGTTCTTCTATTAGGTTTATTACTATATTTATATCTTTATCACTTCATATTGGTCCCAAAAAAGGCCAATATTCACTTCGTACGAAGCTATTCAAAGTTGGGCAGTTTTGGTCAAACTAGTTCGGACGAAGTTTCCGTTGCTCCAATAATGGGTCTAACTATTTGAGAATTTTTTAAAAACTATATTTACACCTTTATAACTTTATATTGGTCCAAAAAAAGGCCGGTATTCATTCTAAAAGCTTTAAATCTCAATTTAAACCTTCAAACGAATCTATTGAAAGTTTGGACGATCTTTGTCGTAGAAGTTTGCACAAGTTTTCCGTTGGATAAAAAATGGGTCTAACGTTCTTCTATTAGGTTCATTACTATATTTATATCCTTATCACTTCATATTGGTCCCAAAAAAGGCCAATATTCACTTCGTACGAAGCTATTCAAAGTTGGGCAGTTTTGGTCAAAGTAGTTTGGACGAAGTTTCTGTTGCTCCAATAATGGGTCTAACTATTTGAGAATTATTAATAACTATATTTACACCTTTATAACTTTATATTGGTCCAATAAAAGGCGGGTATTCATTCTAAAAGCTTTAAATCTCAATTTAAACCTTCATACGAATCTATTGAAAGTTTGGACGATCTTTGTCGTAGAAGTTTGCACAAGTTTTCCGTTGGATAAAAAATGGGTCTAACGTTCTTCTATTAGGTTCATTACTATATTTATATCCTTATCACTTCATATTGGTCCCAAAAAAGGCCAATATTCACTTCGTACGAAGCTATTCAAAGTTGGGCAGTTTTGGTCAAAGTAGTTTGGACGAAGTTTCTGTTGCTCCAATAATGGGTCTAACTATTTGAGAATTATTAATAACTATATTTACACCTTTATAACTTTATATTGGTCCAAAAAAAGGCCGGTATTCATTCTAAAAGCTTTAAATCTCAATTTAAACCTTCATACGAATCTATTGAAAGTTTGGACGATCTTTGTCGTAGAAGTTTGCACAAGTTTTCCGTTGTATAAAAAATGGGTCTAACGTTCTTCTATTAGGTTTATTACTATATTTATATCTTTATCACTTCATATTGGTCCCAAAAAAGGCCAATATTCACTTCGTACGAAGCTATTCAAAGTTGGGCAGTTTTGGTCAAACTAGTTCGGACGAAGTTTCCGTTGCTCCAATAATGGGTCTAACTATTTGAGAATTATTTAAAAACTATATTTACACCTTTATAACTTTATATTGGTCCAAAAAAAGGCCGGTATTCATTCTAAAAGCTTTAAATCTCAATTTAAACCTTCAAACGAATCTATTGAAAGTTTGGACGATCTTTGTCGTAGAAGTTTGCACAAGTTTTCCGTTGGATAAAAAATGGGTCTAACGTTCTTCTATTAGGTTCATTACTATATTTATATCCTTATCACTTCATATTGGTCCCAAAAAAGGCCAATATTCACTTCGTACGAAGCTATTCAAAGTTGGGCAGTTTTGGTCAAAGTAGTTTGGACGAAGTTTCTGTTGCTCCAATAATGGGTCTAACTATTTGAGAATTATTAATAACTATATTTACACCTTTATAACTTTATATTGGTCCAAAAAAAGGCCGGTATTCATTCTAAAAGCTTTAAATCTCAATTTAAACCTTCAAACGAATCTATTGAAAGTTTGGACGATCTTTGTCGTAGAAGTTTGCACAAGTTTTCCGTTGGATAAAAAATGGGTCTAACGTTCTTCTATTAGGTTCATTACTATATTTATATCCTTATCACTTCATATTGGTCCCAAAAAAGGCCAATATTCACTTCGTACGAAGCTATTCAAAGTTGGGTTGTTTTGGTCAAAGTAGTTTGGACGAAGTTTCCGTTGCTCCAATAATGGGTCTAACTATTTGAGAATCATTAATAACTATATTTACACCTTTATAACTTTATATTGGTCCAATAAAAGGCGGGTATTCATTCTAAAAGCTTTAAATCTCAATTTAAACCTTCATACGAATCTATTGAAAGTTTGGACGATCTTTGTCGTAGAAGTTTGCACAAGTTTTCCGTTGGATAAAAAATGGGTCTAACGTTCTTCTATTAGGTTCATTACTATATTTATATCCTTATCACTTCATATTGGTCCCAAAAAAGGCCAATATTCACTTCGTACGAAGCTATTCAAAGTTGGGCAGTTTTGGTCAAAGTAGTTTGGACGAAGTTTCTGTTGCTCCAATAATGGGTCTAACTATTTGAGAATTATTAATAACTATATTTACACCTTTATAACTTTATATTGGTCCAAAAAAAGGCCGGTATTCATTCTAAAAGCTTTAAATCTCAATTTAAACCTTCATACGAATCTATTGAAAGTTTGGACGATCTTTGTCGTAGAAGTTTGCACAAGTTTTCCGTTGTATAAAAAATGGGTCTAACGTTCTTCTATTAGGTTTATTACTATATTTATATCTTTATCACTTCATATTGGTCCCAAAAAAGGCCAATATTCACTTCGTACGAAGCTATTCAAAGTTGGGCAGTTTTGGTCAAACTAGTTCGGACGAAGTTTCCGTTGCTCCAATAATGGGTCTAACTATTTGAGAATTATTTAAAAACTATATTTACACCTTTATAACTTTATATTGGTCCAAAAAAAGGCCGGTATTCATTCTAAAAGCTTTAAATCTCAATTTAAACCTTCAAACGAATCTATTGAAAGTTTGGACGATCTTTGTCGTAGAAGTTTGCACAAGTTTTCCGTTGGATAAAAAATGGGTCTAACGTTCTTCTATTAGGTTCATTACTATATTTATATCCTTATCACTTCATATTGGTCCCAAAAAAGGCCAATATTCACTTCGTACGAAGCTATTCAAAGTTGGGCAGTTTTGGTCAAAGTAGTTTGGACGAAGTTTCTGTTGCTCCAATAATGGGTCTAACTATTTGAGAATTATTAATAACTATATTTACACCTTTATAACTTTATATTGGTCCAAAAAAAGGCCGGTATTCATTCTAAAAGCTTTAAATCTCAATTTAAACCTTCATACGAATCTATTGAAAGTTTGGACGATCTTTGTCGTAGAAGTTTGCACAAGTTTTCCGTTGTATAAAAAATGGGTCTAACGTTCTTCTATTAGGTTTATTACTATATTTATATCTTTATCACTTCATATTGGTCCCAAAAAAGGCCAATATTCACTTCGTACGAAGCTATTCAAAGTTCGGCAGTTTTGGTCAAACTAGTTCGGACGAAGTTTCCGTTGCTCCAATAATGGGTCTAACTATTTGAGAATTATTTAAAAACTATATTTACACCTTTATAACTTTATATTGGTCCAAAAAAAGGCCGGTATTCATTCTAAAAGCTTTAAATCTCAATTTAAACCTTCAAACGAATCTATTGAAAGTTTGGACGATCTTTGTCGTAGAAGTTTGCACAAGTTTTCCGTTGGATAAAAAATGGGTCTAACGTTCTTCTATTAGGTTCATTACTATATTTATATCCTTATCACTTCATATTGGTCCCAAAAAAGGCCAATATTCACTTCGTACGAAGCTATTCAAAGTTGGGCAGTTTTGGTCAAAGTAGTTTGGACGAAGTTTCTGTTGCTCCAATAATGGGTCTAACTATTTGAGAATTATTAATAACTATATTTACACCTTTATAACTTTATATTGGTCCAAAAAAAGGCCGGTATTCATTCTAAAAGCTTTAAATCTCAATTTAAACCTTCAAACGAATCTATTGAAAGTTTGGACGATCTTTGTCGTAGAAGTTTGCACAAGTTTTCCGTTGGATAAAAAATGGGTCTAACGTTCTTCTATTAGGTTCATTACTATATTTATATCCTTATCACTTCATATTGGTCCCAAAAAAGGCCAATATTCACTTCGTACGAAGCTATTCAAAGTTGGGTTGTTTTGGTCAAAGTAGTTTGGACGAAGTTTCCGTTGCTCCAATAATGGGTCTAACTATTTGAGAATTATTAATAACTATATTTACACCTTTATAACTTTATATTGGTCCAATAAAAGGCGGGTATTCATTCTAAAAGCTTTAAATCTCAATTTAAACCTTCATACGAATCTATTGAAAGTTTGGACGATCTTTGTCGTAGAAGTTTGCACAAGTTTTCCGTTGGATAAAAAATGGGTCTAACGTTCTTCTATTAGGTTCATTACTATATTTATATCCTTATCACTTCATATTGGTCCCAAAAAAGGCCAATATTCACTTCGTACGAAGCTATTCAAAGTTGGGCAGTTTTGGTCAAAGTAGTTTGGACGAAGTTTCTGTTGCTCCAATAATGGGTCTAACTATTTGAGAATTATTAATAACTATATTTACACCTTTATAACTTTATATTGGTCCAAAAAAAGGCCGGTATTCATTCTAAAAGCTTTAAATCTCAATTTAAACCTTCATACGAATCTATTGAAAGTTTGGACGATCTTTGTCGTAGAAGTTTGCACAAGTTTTCCGTTGTATAAAAAATGGGTCTAACGTTCTTCTATTAGGTTTATTACTATATTTATATCTTTATCACTTCATATTGGTCCCAAAAAAGGCCAATATTCACTTCGTACGAAGCTATTCAAAGTTGGGCAGTTTTGGTCAAACTAGTTCGGACGAAGTTTCCGTTGCTCCAATAATGGGTCTAACTATTTGAGAATTATTTAAAAACTATATTTACACCTTTATAACTTTATATTGGTCCAAAAAAAGGCCGGTATTCATTCTAAAAGCTTTAAATCTCAATTTAAACCTTCAAACGAATCTATTGAAAGTTTGGACGATCTTTGTCGTAGAAGTTTGCACAAGTTTTCCGTTGGATAAAAAATGGGTCTAACGTTCTTCTATTAGGTTCATTACTATATTTATATCCTTATCACTTCATATTGGTCCCAAAAAAGGCCAATATTCACTTCGTACGAAGCTATTCAAAGTTGGGCAGTTTTGGTCAAAGTAGTTTGGACGAAGTTTCTGTTGCTCCAATAATGGGTCTAACTATTTGAGAATTATTAATAACTATATTTACACCTTTATAACTTTATATTGGTCCAATAAAAGGCGGGTATTCATTCTAAAAGCTTTAAATCTCAATTTAAACCTTCATACGAATCTATTGAAGGTTTGGACGATCTTTGTCGTAGAAGTTTGCACAAGTTTTCCGTTGGATAAAAAATGGGTCTAACGTTCTTCTATTAGGTTCATTACTATATTTATATCCTTATCACTTCATATTGGTCCCAAAAAAGGCCAATATTCACTTCGTACGAAGCTATTCAAAGTTGGGCAGTTTTGGTCAAAGTAGTTTGGACGAAGTTTCTGTTGCTCCAATAATGGGTCTAACTATTTGAGAATTATTAATAACTATATTTACACCTTTATAACTTTATATTGGTCCAAAAAAAGGCCGGTATTCATTCTAAAAGCTTTAAATCTCAATTTAAACCTTCATACGAATCTATTGAAAGTTTGGACGATCTTTGTCGTAGAAGTTTGCACAAGTTTTCCGTTGTATAAAAAATGGGTCTAACGTTCTTCTATTAGGTTTATTACTATATTTATATCTTTATCACTTCATATTGGTCCCAAAAAAGGCCAATATTCACTTCGTACGAAGCTATTCAAAGTTGGGCAGTTTTGGTCAAACTAGTTCGGACGAAGTTTCCGTTGCTCCAATAATGGGTCTAACTATTTGAGAATTATTTAAAAACTATATTTACACCTTTATAACTTTATATTGGTCCAAAAAAAGGCCGGTATTCATTCTAAAAGCTTTAAATCTCAATTTAAACCTTCAAACGAATCTATTGAAAGTTTGGACGATCTTTGTCGTAGAAGTTTGCACAAGTTTTCCGTTGGATAAAAAATGGGTCTAACGTTCTTCTATTAGGTTCATTACTATATTTATATCCTTATCACTTCATATTGGTCCCAAAAAAGGCCAATATTCACTTCGTACGAAGCTATTCAAAGTTGGGCAGTTTTGGTCAAAGTAGTTTGGACGAAGTTTCTGTTGCTCCAATAATGGGTCTAACTATTTGAGAATTATTAATAACTATATTTACACCTTTATAACTTTATATTGGTCCAAAAAAAGGCCGGTATTCATTCTAAAAGCTTTAAATCTCAATTTAAACCTTCAAACGAATCTATTGAAAGTTTGGACGATCTTTGTCGTAGAAGTTTGCACAAGTTTTCCGTTGGATAAAAAATGGGTCTAACGTTCTTCTATTAGGTTCATTACTATATTTATATCCTTATCACTTCATATTGGTCCCAAAAAAGGCCAATATTCACTTCGTACGAAGCTATTCAAAGTTGGGTAGTTTTGGTCAAAGTAGTTTGGACGAAGTTTCCGTTGCTCCAATAATGGGTCTAACTATTTGAGAATTATTAATAACTATATTTACACCTTTATAACTTTATATTGGTCCAATAAAAGGCGGGTATTCATTCTAAAAGCTTTAAATCTCAATTTAAACCTTCATACGAATCTATTGAAAGTTTGGACGATCTTTGTCGTAGAAGTTTGCACAAGTTTTCCGTTGGATAAAAAATGGGTCTAACGTTCTTCTATTAGGTTCATTACTATATTTATATCCTTATCACTTCATATTGGTCCCAAAAAAGGCCAATATTCACTTCGTAAGAAGCTATTCAAAGTTGGGCAGTTTTGGTCAAAGTAGTTTGGACGAAGTTTCCGTTGCTCCAATAATGGGTCTAACTATTTGAGAATTATTAATAACTATATTTACACCTTTATAACTTTATATTGGTCCAATAAAAGGCCGGTATTCATTCTAAAAGCTTTAAATCTCAATTTAAACCTTCAAACGAATCTATTGAAAGTTTGGACGATCTTTGTCGTAGAAGTTTGCACAAGTTTTCCGTTGGATAAAAAATGGGTCTAACGTTCTTCTATTAGGTTCATTACTATATTTATATCCTTATCACTTCATATTGGTCCCAAAAAAGGCCAATATTCACTTCGTACGAAGCTATTCAAAGTTGGGCAGTTTTGGTCAAAGTAGTTTGGACGAAGTTTCTGTTGCTCCAATAATGGGTCTAACTATTTGAGAATTATTAATAACTATATTTACACCTTTATAACTTTATATTGGTCCAAAAAAAGGCCGGTATTCATTCTAAAAGCTTTAAATCTCAATTTAAACCTTCATACGAATCTATTGAAAGTTTGGACGATCTTTGTCGTAGAAGTTTGCACAAGTTTTCCGTTGGATAAAAAATTGGTCTAACGTTCTTCTATTAGGTTTATTACTATATTTATATCTTTATCATTTCATATTGGTCCCAAAAAAGGTCAATATTCACTTCGTACGAAGCTATTCAAAGTTGGGCAGTTTTGGTCAAACTAGTTTGGACGAAGTTTCCGTTGCTCCAATAATGGGTCTAACTATTTGAGAATTATTTAAAAACTATATTTACACCTTTATAACTTTATATTGGTCCAAAAAAAGTCCGGTATTCATTCTAAAAGCTTTAAATCTCAATTTAAACCTTCAAACGAATCTATTGAAAGTTTGGACGATCTTTGTCGTAGAAGTTTGCACAAGTTTTCCGTTGGATAAAAAATGGGTCTAACGTTCTTCTATTAGGTTCATTACTATATTTATATCCTTATCACTTCATATTGGTCCCAAAAAAGGCCAATATTCACTTCGTAAGAAGCTATTCAAAGTTGGGCAGTTTTGGTCAAAGTAGTTTGGACGAAGTTTCCGTTGCTCCAATAATGGGTCTAACTATTTGAGAATTATTAATAACTATATTTACACCTTTATAACTTTATATTGGTCCAATAAAAGGCCGGTATTCATTCTAAAAGCTTTAAATCTCAATTTAAACCTTCAAACGAATCTATTGAAAGTTTGGACGATCTTTGTCGTAGAAGTTTGCACAAGTTTTCCGTTGGATAAAAAATGGGTCTAACGTTCTTCTATTAGGTTCATTACTATATTTATATCCTTATCACTTCATATTGGTCCCAAAAAAGGCCAATATTCACTTCGTACGAAGCTATTCAAAGTTGGGCAGTTTTGGTCAAAGTAGTTTGGACGAAGTTTCCGTTGCTCCAATAATGGGTCTAACTATTTGAGAATTATTAATAACTATATTTACACCTTTATAACTTTATATTGGTCCAATAAAAGGCCGGTATTCATTCTAAAAGCTTTAAATCTCAATTTAAACCTTCAAACGAATCTATTGAAAGTTTGGACGATCTTTGTCGTAGAAGTTTGCACAAGTTTTCCGTTGGATAAAAAATGGGTCTAACGTTCTTCTATTAGGTTTATTACTATATTTATATCCTTATCACTTCATATTGGTCCCAAAAAAGGCCAATATTCACTTCGTACGAAGCTATTCAAAGTTGGGCAGTTTTGGTCAAAGTAGTTTGGGCGAAGTTTCCGTTGCTCCAATAATGGGTCTAACTATTTGAGAATTATTAATAACTATATTTACACCTTTATAACTTTATATTGGTCCAAAAAAAGGCCGGTATGCATTCTAAAAGTTTTAAATCTCTATTTAAACCTTCATACGAATCTATTGAAAGTTTGGACGATCTTTGTCGTAGAAGTTTGCACAAGTTTTCCGTTGGGTAAAAACTGGGTCTAACGTTCTTCTATTAGGTTTATTACTATATTTATATCCTTATCACTTCATATTGATCCCAACAAAGGCCAATATTCACTTCGTACGAAGCTATTCAAAGTTGGGCAGTTTTGGTCAAAGTAGTTTGGACGAAGTTTCCGCTGCTCCAATAATGGGTCTAACTATTTGAGAATTATTAATAACTATATTTACACCTTTATAACTTTATATTGGTCCAAAAAAAGGCCGGTATTCATTCTAAAAGCTTTAAATCTCAATTTAAACCTTCATACGAATCTATTGAAAGTTTGGACGATCTTTGTCGTAGAAGTTTGCACAAGTTTTCCGTTGGATAAAAAATGGGTCTAACGTTCTTCTATTAGGTTCATTACTATATTTATATCCTTATCACTTCATATTGGTCCCAAAAAAGGCCAATATTCACTTCGTACGAAGCTATTCAAAGTTGGGCAGTTTTGGTCAAAGTAGTTTGGACGAAGTTTCTGTTGCTCCAATAATGGGTCTAACTATTTGAGAATTATTAATAACTATATTTACACCTTTATAACTTTATATTGGTCCAAAAAAAGGCCGGTATTCATTCTAAAAGTTTTAAATCTCTATTTAAACCTTCATACGAATCTATTGAAAGTTTGGACGATCTTTGTCGTAGAAGTTTGCACAAGTTTTCCGTTGGATAAAAAATGGGTCTAACGTTCTTCTATTAGGTTTATTACTATATTTATATCCTTATCACTTCATATTGATCCCAACAAAGGCCAATATTCACTTCGTACGAAGCTATTCAAAGTTGGGCAGTTTTGGTCAAAGTAGTTTGGACGAAGTTTCCGTTGCTCCAATAATGGGTCTAACTATTTGAGAATTATTAATAACTATATTTACACCTTTATAACTTTATATTGGTCCAAAAAAAGGCCGGTATTCATTCTAAAAGCTTTAAATCTCAATTTAAACCTTCATACGAATCTATTGAAAGTTTGGAGGATCTTTGTCGTAGAAGTTTGCACAAGTTTTCCGTTGGATAAAAAATGGGTCTAACGTTCTTCTATTAGGTTCATTACTATATTTATATCCTTATCACTTCATATTGGTCCCAAAAAAGGCCAATATTCACTTCGTACGAAGCTATTCAAAGTTGGGCAGTTTTGGTCAAAGTAGTTTGGACGAAGTTTCTGTTGCTCCAATAATGGGTCTAACTATTTGAGAATTATTAATAACTATATTTACACCTTTATAACTTTATATTGGTCCAAAAAAAGGCCGGTATTCATTCTAAAAGCTTTAAATCTCAATTTAAACCTTCATACGAATCTATTGAAAGTTTGGACGATCTTTGTCGTAGAAGTTTGCACAAGTTTTCCGTTGGATAAAAAATGGGTCTAACGTTCTTCTATTAGGTTTATTACTATATTTATATCTTTATCACTTCATATTGGTCCCAAAAAAGGCCAATATTCACTTCGTACGAAGCTATTCAAAGTTGGGCAGTTTTGGTCAAACTAGTTCGGACGAAGTTTCCGTTGCTCCAATAATGGGTCTAACTATTTGAGAATTATTTAAAAACTATATTTACACCTTTATAACTTTATATTGGTCCAAAAAAAGGCCGGTATTCATTCTAAAAGCTTTAAATCTCAATTTAAACCTTCAAACGAATCTATTGAAAGTTTGGACGATCTTTGTCGTAGAAGTTTGCACAAGTTTTCCGTTGGATAAAAAATGGGTCTAACGTTCTTCTATTAGGTTCATTACTATATTTATATCCTTATCACTTCATATTGGTCCCAAAAAAGGCCAATATTCACTTCGTACGAAGCTATTCAAAGTTGGGCAGTTTTGGTCAAAGTAGTTTGGACGAAGTTTCTGTTGCTCCAATAATGGGTCTAACTATTTGAGAATAATTAATAACTATATTTACACCTTTATAACTTTATATTGGTCCAAAAAAAGGCCGGTATTCATTCTAAAAGCTTTAAATCTCAATTTTAACCTTCAAACGAATCTATTGAAAGTTTGGACGATCTTTGTCGTAGAAGTTTGCACAAGTTTTCCGTTGGATAAAAAATGGGTCTAACGTTCTTCTATTAGGTTCATTACTATATTTATATCCTTATCACTTCATATTGGTCCCAAAAAAGGCCAATATTCACTTCGTACGAAGCTATTCAAAGTTGGGTAGTTTTGGTCAAAGTAGTTTGGACGAAGTTTCCGTTGCTCCAATAATGGGTCTAACTATTTGAGAATTATTAATAACTATATTTACACCTTTA
Source organism: Trifolium repens (assembly GCA_030408175.1). Lineage (NCBI taxonomy): Eukaryota > Viridiplantae > Streptophyta > Magnoliopsida > Fabales > Fabaceae > Trifolium > Trifolium repens. The sequence continues at coordinate 37,781,453 of CP125842.1, read as the reverse complement.
TAACTTTATATTGGTCCAATAAAAGGCGGGTATTCATTCTAAAACCTTTAAATCTCAATTTAAACCTTCATACGAATCTATTGAAAGTTTGGACGATCTTTGTCGTAGAAGTTTGCACAAGTTTTCCGTTGGATAAAAAATGGGTCTAACGTTCTTCTATTAGGTTCATTACTATATTTATATCCTTATCACTTCATATTGGTCCCAAAAAAGGCCAATATTCACTTCGTACGAAGCTATTCAAAGTTGGGCAGTTTTGGTCAAAGTAGTTTGGACGAAGTTTCTGTTGCTCCAATAATGGGTCTAACTATTTGAGAATAATTAATAACTATATTTACACCTTTATAACTTTATATTGGTCCAAAAAAAGGCCGGTATTCATTCTAAAAGCTTTAAATCTCAATTTTAACCTTCAAACGAATCTATTGAAAGTTTGGACGATCTTTGTCGTAGAAGTTTGCACAAGTTTTCCGTTGGATCAAAAATGGGTCTAACGTTCTTCTATTAGGTTTATTACTATATTTATATCTTTATCATTTCATATTGGTCCCAAAAAAGGTCAATATTCACTTCGTACGAAGCTATTCAAAGTTGGGCAGTTTTGGTCAAACTAGTTTGGACGAAGTTTCCGTTGCTCCAATAATGGGTCTAACTATTTGAGAATTATTTAAAAACTATATTTACACCTTTATAACTTTATATTGGTCCAAAAAAAGGTCGGTATTCATTCTAAAAGCTTTAAATCTCAATTTAAACCTTCAAACGAATCTATTGAAAGTTTGGACGATCTTTGTCGTAGAAGTTTGCACAAGTTTTCCGTTGGATAAAAAATGGGTCTAACGTTCTTCTATTAGGTTTATTACTATATTTATATCTTTATCACTTCATATTGGTCCCAAAAAAGGCCAATATTCACTTCGTACGAAGCTATTCAAAGTTGGGCAGTTTTGGTCAAAGTAGTTTGGACGAAGTTTCTGTTGCTCCAATAATGGGTCTAACTATTTGAGAATTATTAATAACTATATTTACACCTTTATAACTTTATATTGGTCCAAAAAAAGGCCGGTATTCATTCTAAAAGCTTTAAATCTCAATTTAAACCTTCATACGAATCTATTGAAAGTTTGGACGATCTTTGTCGTAGAAGTTTGCACAAGTTTTCCGTTGGATAAAAAATGGGTCTAACGTTCTTCTATTAGGTTTATTACTATATTTATATCTTTATCACTTCATATTGGTCCCAAAAAAGGCCAATATTCACTTCGTACGAAGCTATTCAAAGTTGGGCAGTTTTGGTCAAAGTAGTTTGGGCGAAGTTTCCGTTGCTCCAATAATGGGTCTAACTATTTGAGAATTATTAATAACTATATTTACACCTTTATAACTTTATATTGGTCCAAAAAAAGGCCGGTATGCATTCTAAAAGTTTTAAATCTCTATTTAAACCTTCATACGAATCTATTGAAAGTTTGGACGATCTTTGTCGTAGAAGTTTGCACAAGTTTTCCGTTGGGTAAAAACTGGGTCTAACGTTCTTCTATTAGGTTTATTACTATATTTATATCCTTATCACTTCATATTGATCCCAACAAAGGCCAATATTCACTTCGTACGAAGCTATTCAAAGTTGGGCAGTTTTGGTCAAAGTAGTTTGGACGAAGTTTCCGCTGCTCCAATAATGGGTCTAACTATTTGAGAATTATTAATAACTATATTTACACCTTTATAACTTTATATTGGTCCAAAAAAAGGCCGGTATTCATTCTAAAAGCTTTAAATCTCAATTTAAACCTTCATACGAATCTATTGAAAGTTTGGACGATCTTTGTCGTAGAAGTTTGCACAAGTTTTCCGTTGGATAAAAAATGGGTCTAACGTTCTTCTATTAGGTTCATTACTATATTTATATCCTTATCACTTCATATTGGTCCCAAAAAAGGCCAATATTCACTTCGTACGAAGCTATTCAAAGTTGGGCAGTTTTGGTCAAAGTAGTTTGGACGAAGTTTCTGTTGCTCCAATAATGGGTCTAACTATTTGAGAATAATTAATAACTATATTTACACCTTTATAACTTTATATTGGTCCAAAAAAAGGCCGGTATTCATTCTAAAAGCTTTAAATCTCAATTTTAACCTTCAAACGAATCTATTGAAAGTTTGGACGATCTTTGTCGTAGAAGTTTGCACAAGTTTTCCGTTGGATAAAAAATGGGTCTAACGTTCTTCTATTAGGTTCATTACTATATTTATATCCTTATCACTTCATATTGGTCCCAAAAAAGGCCAATATTCACTTCGTACGAAGCTATTCAAAGTTGGGTAGTTTTGGTCAAAGTAGTTTGGACGAAGTTTCCGTTGCTCCAATAATGGGTCTAACTATTTGAGAATTATTAATAACTATATTTACACCTTTATAACTTTATATTGGTCCAATAAAAGGCGGGTATTCATTCTAAAACCTTTAAATCTCAATTTAAACCTTCATACGAATCTATTGAAAGTTTGGACGATCTTTGTCGTAGAAGTTTGCACAAGTTTTCCGTTGGATAAAAAATGGGTCTAACGTTCTTCTATTAGGTTCATTACTATATTTATATCCTTATCACTTCATATTGGTCCCAAAAAAGGCCAATATTCACTTCGTACGAAGCTATTCAAAGTTGGGCAGTTTTGGTCAAAGTAGTTTGGACGAAGTTTCTGTTGCTCCAATAATGGGTCTAACTATTTGAGAATAATTAATAACTATATTTACACCTTTATAACTTTATATTGGTCCAAAAAAAGGCCGGTATTCATTCTAAAAGCTTTAAATCTCAATTTTAACCTTCAAACGAATCTATTGAAAGTTTGGACGATCTTTGTCGTAGAAGTTTGCACAAGTTTTCCGTTGGATCAAAAATGGGTCTAACGTTCTTCTATTAGGTTTATTACTATATTTATATCTTTATCATTTCATATTGGTCCCAAAAAAGGTCAATATTCACTTCGTACGAAGCTATTCAAAGTTGGGCAGTTTTGGTCAAACTAGTTTGGACGAAGTTTCCGTTGCTCCAATAATGGGTCTAACTATTTGAGAATTGTTTAAAAACTATATTTACACCTTTATAACTTTATATTGGTCCAAAAAAAGGTCGGTATTCATTCTAAAAGCTTTAAATCTCAATTTAAACCTTCAAACGAATCTATTGAAAGTTTGGACGATCTTTGTCGTAGAAGTTTGCACAAGTTTTCCGTTGGATAAAAAATGGGTCTAACGTTCTTCTATTAGGTTTATTACTATATTTATATCTTTATCACTTCATATTGGTCCCAAAAAAGGCCAATATTCACTTCGTACGAAGCTATTCAAAGTTGGGCAGTTTTGGTCAAAGTAGTTTGGACGAAGTTTCTGTTGCTCCAATAATGGGTCTAACTATTTGAGAATTATTAATAACTATATTTACACCTTTATAACTTTATATTGGTCCAAAAAAAGGCCGGTATTCATTCTAAAAGCTTTAAATCTCAATTTAAACCTTCATACGAATCTATTGAAAGTTTGGACGATCTTTGTCGTAGAAGTTTGCACAAGTTTTCCGTTGGATAAAAAATGGGTCTAACGTTCTTCTATTAGGTTTATTACTATATTTATATCTTTATCACTTCATATTGGTCCCAAAAAAGGCCAATATTCACTTCGTACGAAGCTATTCAAAGTTGGGCAGTTTTGGTCAAAGTAGTTTGGGCGAAGTTTCCGTTGCTCCAATAATGGGTCTAACTATTTGAGAATTATTAATAACTATATTTACACCTTTATAACTTTATATTGGTCCAAAAAAAGGCCGGTATGCATTCTAAAAGTTTTAAATCTCTATTTAAACCTTCATACGAATCTATTGAAAGTTTGGACGATCTTTGTCGTAGAAGTTTGCACAAGTTTTCCGTTGGGTAAAAACTGGGTCTAACGTTCTTCTATTAGGTTTATTACTATATTTATATCCTTATCACTTCATATTGATCCCAACAAAGGCCAATATTCACTTCGTACGAAGCTATTCAAAGTTGGGCAGTTTTGGTCAAAGTAGTTTGGACGAAGTTTCCGCTGCTCCAATAATGGGTCTAACTATTTGAGAATTATTAATAACTATATTTACACCTTTATAACTTTATATTGGTCCAAAAAAAGGCCGGTATTCATTCTAAAAGCTTTAAATCTCAATTTAAACCTTCATACGAATCTATTGAAAGTTTGGACGATCTTTGTCGTAGAAGTTTGCACAAGTTTTCCGTTGGATAAAAAATGGGTCTAACGTTCTTCTATTAGGTTCATTACTATATTTATATCCTTATCACTTCATATTGGTCCCAAAAAAGGCCAATATTCACTTCGTACGAAGCTATTCAAAGTTGGGCAGTTTTGGTCAAAGTAGTTTGGAGGAAGTTTCTGTTGCTCCAATAATGGGTCTAACTATTTGAGAATTATTAATAACTATATTTACACCTTTATAACTTTATATTGGTCCAAAAAAAGGCCGGTATTCATTCTAAAAGTTTTAAATCTCTATTTAAACCTTCATACGAATCTATTGAAAGTTTGGACGATCTTTGTCGTAGAAGTTTGCACAAGTTTTCCGTTGGATAAAAAATGGGTCTAACGTTCTTCTATTAGGTTTATTACTATATTTATATCCTTATCACTTCATATTGATCCCAACAAAGGCCAATATTCACTTCGTACGAAGCTATTCAAAGTTGGGCAGTTTTGGTCAAAGTAGTTTGGACGAAGTTTCCGTTGCTCCAATAATGGGTCTAACTATTTGAGAATTATTAATAACTATATTTACACCTTTATAACTTTATATTGGTCCAAAAAAAGGCCGGTATTCATTCTAAAAGCTTTAAATCTCAATTTAAACCTTCATACGAATCTATTGAAAGTTTGGAGGATCTTTGTCGTAGAAGTTTGCACAAGTTTTCCGTTGGATAAAAAATGGGTCTAACGTTCTTCTATTAGGTTCATTACTATATTTATATCCTTATCACTTCATATTGGTCCCAAAAAAGGCCAATATTCACTTCGTACGAAGCTATTCAAAGTTGGGCAGTTTTGGTCAAAGTAGTTTGGACGAAGTTTCTGTTGCTCCAATAATGGGTCTAACTATTTGAGAATTATTAATAACTATATTTACACCTTTATAACTTTATATTGGTCCAAAAAAAGGCCGGTATTCATTCTAAAAGCTTTAAATCTCAATTTAAACCTTCATACGAATCTATTGAAAGTTTGGACGATCTTTGTCGTAGAAGTTTGCACAAGTTTTCCGTTGGATAAAAAATGGGTCTAACGTTCTTCTATTAGGTTTATTACTATATTTATATCTTTATCACTTCATATTGGTCCCAAAAAAGGCCAATATTCACTTCGTACGAAGCTATTCAAAGTTGGGCAGTTTTGGTCAAACTAGTTCGGACGAAGTTTCCGTTGCTCCAATAATGGGTCTAACTATTTGAGAATTATTTAAAAACTATATTTACACCTTTATAACTTTATATTGGTCCAAAAAAAGGCCGGTATTCATTCTAAAAGCTTTAAATCTCAATTTAAACCTTCAAACGAATCTATTGAAAGTTTGGACGATCTTTGTCGTAGAAGTTTGCACAAGTTTTCCGTTGGATAAAAAATGGGTCTAACGTTCTTCTATTAGGTTCATTACTATATTTATATCCTTATCACTTCATATTGGTCCCAAAAAAGGCCAATATTCACTTCGTACGAAGCTATTCAAAGTTGGGCAGTTTTGGTCAAAGTAGTTTGGACGAAGTTTCTGTTGCTCCAATAATGGGTCTAACTATTTGAGAATAATTAATAACTATATTTACACCTTTATAACTTTATATTGGTCCAAAAAAAGGCCGGTATTCATTCTAAAAGCTTTAAATCTCAATTTAAACCTTCAAACGAATCTATTGAAAGTTTGGACGATCTTTGTCGTAGAAGTTTGCACAAGTTTTCCGTTGGATAAAAAATGGGTCTAACGTTCTTCTATTAGGTTCATTACTATATTTATATCCTTATCACTTCATATTGGTCCCAAAAAAGGCCAATATTCACTTCGTACGAAGCTATTCAAAGTTGGGTAGTTTTGGTCAAAGTAGTTTGGACGAAGTTTCCGTTGCTCCAATAATGGGTCTAACTATTTGAGAATTATTAATAACTATATTTACACCTTTATAACTTTATATTGGTCCAATAAAAGGCGGGTATTCATTCTAAAAGCTTTAAATCTCAATTTAAACCTTCATACGAATCTATTGAAAGTTTGGACGATCTTTGTCGTAGAAGTTTGCACAAGTTTTCCGTTGGATAAAAAATGGGTCTAACGTTCTTCTATTAGGTTCATTACTATATTTATATCCTTATCACTTCATATTGGTCCCAAAAAAGGCCAATATTCACTTCGTACGAAGCTATTCAAAGTTGGGCAGTTTTGGTCAAAGTAGTTTGGACGAAGTTTCTGTTGCTCCAATAATGGGTCTAACTATTTGAGAATTATTAATAACTATATTTACACCTTTATAACTTTATATTGGTCCAAAAAAAGGCCGGTATTCATTCTAAAAGCTTTAAATCTCAATTTAAACCTTCATACGAATCTATTGAAAGTTTGGACGATCTTTGTCGTAGAAGTTTGCACAAGTTTTCCGTTGGATAAAAAATGGGTCTAACGTTCTTCTATTAGGTTTATTACTATATTTATATCTTTATCATTTCATATTGGTCCCAAAAAAGGTCAATATTCACTTCGTACGAAGCTATTCAAAGTTGGGCAGTTTTGGTCAAACTAGTTTGGACGAAGTTTCCGTTGCTCCAATAATGGGTCTAACTATTTGAGAATTATTTAAAAACTATATTTACACCTTTATAACTTTATATTGGTCCAAAAAAAGGTCGGTATTCATTCTAAAAGCTTTAAATCTCAATTTAAACCTTCAAACGAATCTATTGAAAGTTTGGACGATCTTTGTCGTAGAAGTTTGCACAAGTTTTCCGTTGGATAAAAAATGGGTCTAACGTTCTTCTATTAGGTTCATTACTATATTTATATCCTTATCACTTCATATTGGTCCCAAAAAAGGCCAATATTCACTTCGTAAGAAGCTATTCAAAGTTGGGCAGTTTTGGTCAAAGTAGTTTGGACGAAGTTTCCGTTGCTCCAATAATGGGTCTAACTATTTGAGAATTATTAATAACTATATTTACACCTTTATAACTTTATATTGGTCCAATAAAAGGCCGGTATTCATTCTAAAAGCTTTAAATCTCAATTTAAACCTTCAAACGAATCTATTGAAAGTTTGGACGATCTTTGTCGTAGAAGTTTGCACAAGTTTTCCGTTGGATAAAAAATGGGTCTAACGTTCTTCTATTAGGTTCATTACTATATTTATATCCTTATCACTTCATATTGGTCCCAAAAAAGGCCAATATTCACTTCGTACGAAGCTATTCAAAGTTGGGCAGTTTTGGTCAAAGTAGTTTGGACGAAGTTTCCGTTGCTCCAATAATGGGTCTAACTATTTGAGAATTATTAATAACTATATTTACACCTTTATAACTTTATATTGGTCCAATAAAAGGCCGGTATTCATTCTAAAAGCTTTAAATCTCAATTTAAACCTTCAAACGAATCTATTGAAAGTTTGGACGATCTTTGTCGTAGAAGTTTGCACAAGATTTCCGTTGGATAAAAAATGGGTCTAACGTTCTTCTATTAGGTTTATTACTATATTTATATCCTTATCACTTCATATTGGTCCCAAAAAAGGCCAATATTCACTTCGTACGAAGCTATTCAAAGTTGGGCAGTTTTGGTCAAAGTAGTTTGGGCAAAGTTTCCGTTGCTCCAATAATGGGTCTAACTATTTGAGAATAATTAATAACTATATTTACACCTTTATAACTTTATATTGGTCCAAAAAAAGGCCGGTATTCATTCTAAAAGCTTTAAATCTCAATTTAAACCTTCAAACGAATCTATTGAAAGTTTGGACGATCTTTGTCGTAGAAGTTTGCACAAGTTTTCCGTTGGATAAAAAATGGGTCTAACGTTCTTCTATTAGGTTCATTACTATATTTATATCCTTATCACTTCATATTGGTCCCAAAAAAGGCCAATATTCACTTCGTACGAAGCTATTCAAAGTTGGGTAGTTTTGGTCAAAGTAGTTTGGACGAAGTTTCCGTTGCTCCAATAATGGGTCTAACTATTTGAGAATTATTAATAACTATATTTACACCTTTATAACTTTATATTGGTCCAATAAAAGGCGGGTATTCATTCTAAAAGCTTTAAATCTCAATTTAAACCTTCATACGAATCTATTGAAAGTTTGGACGATCTTTGTCGTAGAAGTTTGCACAAGTTTTCCGTTGGATAAAAAATGGGTCTAACGTTCTTCTATTAGGTTCATTACTATATTTATATCCTTATCACTTCATATTGGTCCCAAAAAAGGCCAATATTCACTTCGTACGAAGCTATTCAAAGTTGGGCAGTTTTGGTCAAAGTAGTTTGGACGAAGTTTCTGTTGCTCCAATAATGGGTCTAACTATTTGAGAATTATTAATAACTATATTTACACCTTTATAACTTTATATTGGTCCAAAAAAAGGCCGGTATTCATTCTAAAAGCTTTAAATCTCAATTTAAACCTTCATACGAATCTATTGAAAGTTTGGACGATCTTTGTCGTAGAAGTTTGCACAAGTTTTCCGTTGGATAAAAAATGGGTCTAACGTTCTTCTATTAGGTTTATTACTATATTTATATCTTTATCATTTCATATTGGTCCCAAAAAAGGTCAATATTCACTTCGTACGAAGCTATTCAAAGTTGGGCAGTTTTGGTCAAACTAGTTTGGACGAAGTTTCCGTTGCTCCAATAATGGGTCTAACTATTTGAGAATTATTTAAAAACTATATTTACACCTTTATAACTTTATATTGGTCCAAAAAAAGGTCGGTATTCATTCTAAAAGCTTTAAATCTCAATTTAAACCTTCAAACGAATCTATTGAAAGTTTGGACGATCTTTGTCGTAGAAGTTTGCACAAGTTTTCCATTGGATAAAAAATGGGTCTAACGTTCTTCTATTAGGTTCATTACTATATTTATATCCTTATCACTTCATATTGGTCCCAAAAAAGGCCAATATTCACTTCGTAAGAAGCTATTCAAAGTTGGGCAGTTTTGGTCAAAGTAGTTTGGACGAAGTTTCCGTTGCTCCAATAATGGGTCTAACTATTTGAGAATTATTAATAACTATATTTACACCTTTATAACTTTATATTGGTCCAATAAAAGGCCGGTATTCATTCTAAAAGCTTTAAATCTCAATTTAAACCTTCAAACGAATCTATTGAAAGTTTGGACGATCTTTGTCGTAGAAGTTTGCACAAGTTTTCCGTTGGATAAAAAATGGGTCTAACGTTCTTCTATTAGGTTCATTACTATATTTATATCCTTATCACTTCATATTGGTCCCAAAAAAGGCCAATATTCACTTCGTACGAAGCTATTCAAAGTTGGGCAGTTTTGGTCAAAGTAGTTTGGACGAAGTTTCCGTTGCTCCAATAATGGGTCTAACTATTTGAGAATTATTAATAACTATATTTACACCTTTATAACTTTATATTGGTCCAATAAAAGGCCGGTATTCATTCTAAAAGCTTTAAATCTCAATTTAAACCTTCAAACGAATCTATTGAAAGTTTGGACGATCTTTGTCGTAGAAGTTTGCACAAGATTTCCGTTGGATAAAAAATGGGTCTAACGTTCTTCTATTAGGTTTATTACTATATTTATATCCTTATCACTTCATATTGGTCCCAAAAAAGGCCAATATTCACTTCGTACGAAGCTATTCAAAGTTGGGCAGTTTTGGTCAAAGTAGTTTGGGCAAAGTTTCCGTTGCTCCAATAATGGGTCTAACTATTTGAGAATTATTAATAACTATATTTACACCTTTATAACTTTATATTGGTCCAAAAAAAGGCCGGTATGCATTCTAAAAGTTTTAAATCTCTATTTAAACCTTCATACGAATCTATTGAAAGTTTGGACGATCTTTGTCGTAGAAGTTTGCACAACTTTTCCGTTGGGTAAAAACTGGGTCTAACGTTCTTCTATTAGGTTTATTACTATATTTATATCCTTATCACTTCATATTGATCCCAACAAAGGCCAATATTCACTTCGTACGAAGCTATTCAAAGTTGGGCAGTTTTGGTCAAAGTAGTTTGGACGAAGTTTCCGCTGCTCCAATAATGGGTCTAACTATTTGAGAATTATTAATAACTATATTTACACCTTTATAACTTTATATTGGTCCAAAAAAAGGCCGGTATTCATTCTAAAAGCTTTAAATCTCAATTTAAACCTTCATACGAATCTATTGAAAGTTTGGACGATCTTTGTCGTTGAAGTTTGCACAAGTTTTCCGTTGGATAAAAAATGGGTCTAACGTTCTTCTATTAGGTTCATTACTATATTTATATCCTTATCACTTCATATTGGTCCCAAAAAAGGCCAATATTCACTTCGTACGAAGCTATTCAAAGTTGGGCAGTTTTGGTCAAAGTAGTTTGGACGAAGTTTCTGTTGCTCCAATAATGGGTCTAACTATTTGAGAATTATTAATAACTATATTTACACCTTTATAACTTTATATTGGTCCAAAAAAAGGCCGGTATTCATTCTAAAAGTTTTAAATCTCTATTTAAACCTTCATACGAATCTATTGAAAGTTTGGACGATCTTTGTCGTAGAAGTTTGCACAAGTTTTCCGTTGGATAAAAAATGGGTCTAACGTTCTTCTATTAGGTTTATTACTATATTTATATCCTTATCACTTCATATTGATCCCAACAAAGGCCAATATTCACTTCGTACGAAGCTATTCAAAGTTGGGCAGTTTTGGTCAAAGTAGTTTGGACGAAGTTTCCGTTGCTCCAATAATGGGTCTAACTATTTGAGAATTATTAATAACTATATTTACACCTTTATAACTTTATATTGGTCCAAAAAAAGGCCGGTATTCATTCTAAAAGCTTTAAATCTCAATTTAAACCTTCATACGAATCTATTGAAAGTTTGGAGGATCTTTGTCGTAGAAGTTTGCACAAGTTTTCCGTTGGATAAAAAATGGGTCTAACGTTCTTCTATTAGGTTCATTACTATATTTATATCCTTATCACTTCATATTGGTCCCAAAAAAGGCCAATATTCACTTCGTACGAAGCTATTCAAAGTTGGGCAGTTTTGGTCAAAGTAGTTTGGACGAAGTTTCTGTTGCTCCAATAATGGGTCTAACTATTTGAGAATTATTAATAACTATATTTACACCTTTATAACTTTATATTGGTCCAAAAAAAGGCCGGTATTCATTCTAAAAGTTTTAAATCTCTATTTAAACCTTCATACGAATCTATTGAAAGTTTGGACGATCTTTGTCGTAGAAGTTTGCACAAGTTTTCCGTTGGATAAAAAATGGGTCTAACGTTCTTCTATTAGGTTTATTACTATATTTATATCCTTATCACTTCATATTGATCCCAACAAAGGCCAATATTCACTTCGTACGAAGCTATTCAAAGTTGGGCAGTTTTGGTCAAAGTAGTTTGGACGAAGTTTCCGTTGCTCCAATAATGGGTCTAACTATTTGAGAATTATTAATAACTATATTTACACCTTTATAACTTTATATTGGTCCAAAAAAAGGCCGGTATTCATTCTAAAAGCTTTAAATCTCAATTTAAACCTTCATACGAATCTATTGAAAGTTTGGAGGATCTTTGTCGTAGAAGTTTGCACAAGTTTTCCGTTGGATAAAAAATGGGTCTAACGTTCTTCTATTAGGTTCATTACTATATTTATATCCTTATCACTTCATATTGGTCCCAAAAAAGGCCAATATTCACTTCGTACGAAGCTATTCAAAGTTGGGCAGTTTTGGTCAAAGTAATTTGGACGAAGTTTCTGTTGCTCCAATAATGGGTCTAACTATTTGAGAATTATTAATAACTATATTTACACCTTTATAACTTTATATTGGTCCAAAAAAAGGCCGGTATTCATTCTAAAAGCTTTAAATCTCAATTTAAACCTTCATACGAATCTATTGAAAGTTTGGACGATCTTTGTCGTAGAAGTTTGCACAAGTTTTCCGTTGGATAAAAAATGGGTCTAACGTTCTTCTATTAGGTTTATTACTATATTTATATCTTTATCACTTCATATTGGTCCCAAAAAAGGCCAATATTCACTTCGTACGAAGCTATTCAAAGTTGGGCAGTTTTGGTCAAACTAGTTCGGACGAAGTTTCCGTTGCTCCAATAATGGGTCTAACTATTTGAGAATTATTTAAAAACTATATTTACACCTTTATAACTTTATATTGGTCCAAAAAAAGGCCGGTATTCATTCTAAAAGCTTTAAATCTCAATTTAAACCTTCAAACGAATCTATTGAAAGTTTGGACGATCTTTGTCGTAGAAGTTTGCACAAGTTTTCCGTTGGATAAAAAATGGGTCTAACGTTCTTCTATTAGGTTCATTACTATATTTATATCCTTATCACTTCATATTGGTCCCAAAAAAGGCCAATATTCACTTCGTACGAAGCTATTCAAAGTTGGGCAGTTTTGGTCAAAGTAGTTTGGACGAAGTTTCTGTTGCTCCAATAATGGGTCTAACTATTTGAGAATTATTAATAACTATATTTACACCTTTATAACTTTATATTGGTCCAAAAAAAGGCCGGTATTCATTCTAAAAGCTTTAAATCTCAATTTAAACCTTCATACGAATCTATTGAAAGTTTGGACGATCTTTGTCGTAGAAGTTTGCACAAGTTTTCCGTTGGATAAAAAATGGGTCTAACGTTCTTCTATTAGGTTCATTACTATATTTATATCCTTATCACTTCATATTGGTCCCAAAAAAGGCCAATATTCACTTCGTACGAAGCTATTCAAAGTTGGGCAGTTTGGGTCAAAGTAGTTTGGACGAAGTTTCTGTTGCTCCAATAATGGGTCTAACTATTTGAGAATTATTAATAACTATATTTACACCTTTATAACTTTATATTGGTCCAAAAAAAGGCCGGTATTCATTCTAAAAGCTTTAAATCTCAATTTAAACCTTCATACGAATCTATTGAAAGTTTGGACGATCTTTGTCGTAGAAGTTTGCACAAGTTTTCCGTTGGATAAAAAATGGGTCTAACGTTCTTCTATTAGGTTCATTACTATATTTATATCCTTATCACTTCATATTGGTCCCAAAAAAGGCCAATATTCACTTCGTACGAAGCTATTCAAAGTTGGGCAGTTTTGGTCAAAGTAGTTTGGACGAAGTTTCTGTTGCTCCAATAATGGGTCTAACTATTTGAGAATTATTAATAACTATATTTACACCTTTATAACTTTATATTGGTCCAAAAAAAGGCCGGTATTCATTCTAAAAGCTTTAAATCTCAATTTAAACCTTCATACGAATCTATTGAAAGTTTGGAGGATCTTTGTCGTAGAAGTTTGCACAAGTTTTCCGTTGGATAAAAAATGCGTCTAACGTTCTTCTATTAGGTTCATTACTATATTTATATCCTTATCACTTCATATTGGTCCCAAAAAAGGCCAATATTCACTTCGTACGAAGCTATTCAAAGTTGGGCAGTTTTGGTCAAAGTAGTTTGGACGAAGTTTCTGTTGCTCCAATAATGGGTCTAACTATTTGAGAATTATTAATAACTATATTTACACCTTTATAACTTTATATTGGTCCAAAAAAAGGCCGGTATTCATTCTAAAAGCTTTAAATCTCAATTTAAACCTTCATACGAATCTATTGAAAGTTTGGACGATCTTTGTCGTAGAAGTTTGCACAAGTTTTCCGTTGGATAAAAAATGGGTCTAACGTTCTTCTATTAGGTTTATTACTATATTTATATCTTTATCACTTCATATTGGTCCCAAAAAAGGCCAATATTCACTTCGTACGAAGCTATTCAAAGTTGGGCAGTTTTGGTCAAACTAGTTCGGACGAAGTTTCCGTTGCTCCAATAATGGGTCTAACTATTTGAGAATTATTTAAAAACTATATTTACACCTTTATAACTTTATATTGGTCCAAAAAAAGGCCGGTATTCATTCTAAAAGCTTTAAATCTCAATTTAAACCTTCAAACGAATCTATTGAAAGTTTGGACGATCTTTGTCGTAGAAGTTTGCACAAGTTTTCCGTTGGATAAAAAATGGGTCTAACGTTCTTCTATTAGGTTCATTACTATATTTATATCCTTATCACTTCATATTGGTCCCAAAAAAGGCCAATATTCACTTCGTACGAAGCTATTCAAAGTTGGGCAGTTTTGGTCAAAGTAGTTTGGACGAAGTTTCTGTTGCTCCAATAATGGGTCTAACTATTTGAGAATTATTAATAACTATATTTACACCTTTATAACTTTATATTGGTCCAAAAAAAGGCCGGTATTCATTCTAAAAGCTTTAAATCTCAATTTAAACCTTCATACGAATCTATTGAAAGTTTGGACGATCTTTGTCGTAGAAGTTTGCACAAGTTTTCCGTTGGATAAAAAATGGGTCTAACGTTCTTCTATTAGGTTCATTACTATATTTATATCCTTATCACTTCATATTGGTCCCAAAAAAAGCCAATATTCACTTCGTACGAAGCTATTCAAAGTTGGGCAGTTTTGGTCAAAGTAGTTTGGACGAAGTTTCTGTTGCTCCAATAATGGGTCTAACTATTTGAGAATTATTAATAACTATACTTACACCTTTATAACTTTATATTGGTCCAAAAAAAGGCCGGTATTCATTCTAAAAGCTTTAAATCTCAATTTAAACCTTCATACGAATCTATTGAAAGTTTGGACGATCTTTGTCGTAGAAGTTTGCACAAGTTTTCCGTTGGATAAAAAATGGGTCTAACGTTCTTCTATTAGGTTCATTACTATATTTATATCCTTATCACTTCATATTGGTCCCAAAAAAGGCCAATATTCACTTCGTACGAAGCTATTCAAAGTTGGGCAGTTTTGGTCAAAGTAGTTTGGACGAAGTTTCTGTTGCTCCAATAATGGGTCTAACTATTTGAGAATTATTAATAACTATATTTACACCTTTATAACTTTATATTGGTCCAAAAAAAGGCCGGTATTCATTCTAAAAGCTTTAAATCTCAATTTAAACCTTCATACGAATCTATTGAAAGTTTGGAGGATCTTTGTCGTAGAAGTTTGCACAAGTTTTCCGTTGGATAAAAAATGGGTCTAACGTTCTTCTATTAGGTTCATTACTATATTTATATCCTTATCACTTCATATTGGTCCCAAAAAAGGCCAATATTCACTTCGTACGAAGCTATTCAAAGTTGGGCAGTTTTGGTCAAAGTAGTTTGGACGAAGTTTCTGTTGCTCCAATAATGGGTCTAACTATTTGAGAATTATTAATAACTATATTTACACCTTTATAACTTTATATTGGTCCAAAAAAAGGCCGGTATTCATTCTAAAAGCTTTAAATCTCAATTTAAACCTTCATACGAATCTATTGAAAGTTTGGACGATCTTTGTCGTAGAAGTTTGCACAAGTTTTCCGTTGGATAAAAAATGGGTCTAACGTTCTTCTATTAGGTTTATTACTATATTTATATCTTTATCACTTCATATTGGTCCCAAAAAAGGCCAATATTCACTTCGTACGAAGCTATTCAAAGTTGGGCAGTTTTGGTCAAACTAGTTCGGACGAAGTTTCCGTTGCTCCAATAATGGGTCTAACTATTTGAGAATTATTTAAAAACTATATTTACACCTTTATAACTTTATATTGGTCCAAAAAAAGGCCGGTATTCATTCTAAAAGCTTTAAATCTCAATTTAAACCTTCAAACGAATCTATTGAAAGTTTGGACGATCTTTGTCGTAGAAGTTTGCACAAGTTTTCCGTTGGATAAAAAATGGGTCTAACGTTCTTCTATTAGGTTCATTACTATATTTATATCCTTATCACTTCATATTGGTCCCAAAAAAGGCCAATATTCACTTCGTACGAAGCTATTCAAAGTTGGGCAGTTTTGGTCAAAGTAGTTTGGACGAAGTTTCTGTTGCTCCAATAATGGGTCTAACTATTTGAGAATTATTAATAACTATATTTACACCTTTATAACTTTATATTGGTCCAAAAAAAGGCCGGTATTCATTCTAAAAGCTTTAAATCTCAATTTAAACCTTCATACGAATCTATTGAAAGTATGGACGATCTTTGTCGTAGAAGTTTGCACAAGTTTTCCGTTGGATAAAAAATGGGTCTAACGTTCTTCTATTAGGTTCATTACTATATTTATATCCTTATCACTTCATATTGGTCCCAAAAAAGGCCAATATTCACTACGTACGAAGCTATTCAAAGTTGGGCAGTTTTGGTCAAAGTAGTTTGGACGAAGTTTCTGTTGCTCCAATAATGGGTCTAACTATTTGAGAATTATTAATAACTATATTTACACCTTTATAACTTTATATTGGTCCAAAAAAAGGCCGGTATTCATTCTAAAAGTTTTAAATCTCTATTTAAACCTTCATACGAATCTATTGAAAGTTTGGACGATCTTTGTCGTAGAAGTTTGCACAAGTTTTCCGTTGGATAAAAAATGGGTCTAACGTTCTTCTATTAGGTTCATTACTATATTTATATCCTTATCACTTCATATTGGTCCCAAAAAAGGCCAATATTCACTTCGTACGAAGCTATTCAAAGTTGGGCAGTTTTGGTCAAAGTAGTTTGGACGAAGTTTCTGTTGCTCCAATAATGGGTCTAACTATTTGAGAATTATTAATAACTATATTTACACCTTTATAACTTTATATTGGTCCAAAAAAAGGCCGGTATTCATTCTAAAAGCTTTAAATCTCAATTTAAACCTTCATACGAATCTATTGAAAGTTTGGACGATCTTTGTCGTAGAAGTTTGCACAAGTTTTCCGTTGGATAAAAAATGGGTCTAACGTTCTTCTATTAGGTTCATTACTATATTTATATCCTTATCACTTCATATTGGTCCCAAAAAAGGCCAATATTCACTACGTACGAAGCTATTCAAAGTTGGGCAGTTTTGGTCAAAGTAGTTTGGACGAAGTTTCTGTTGCTCCAATAATGGGTCTAACTATTTGAGAATTATTAATAACTATATTTACACCTTTATAACTTTATATTGGTCCAAAAAAAGGCCGGTATTCATTCTAAAAGTTTTAAATCTCTATTTAAACCTTCATACGAATCTATTGAAAGTTTGGACGATCTTTGTCGTAGAAGTTTGCACAAGTTTTCCGTTGGATAAAAAATGGGTCTAACGTTCTTCTATTAGGTTCATTACTATATTTATATCCTTATCACTTCATATTGGTCCCAAAAAAGGCCAATATTCACTTCGTACGAAGCTATTCAAAGTTGGGCAGTTTTGGTCAAAGTAGTTTGGACGAAGTTTCTGTTGCTCCAATAATGGGTCTAACTATTTGAGAATTATTAATAACTATATTTACACCTTTATAACTTTATATTGGTCCAAAAAAAGGCCGGTATTCATTCTAAAAGCTTTAAATCTCAATTTAAACCTTCATACGAATCTATTGAAAGTTTGGACGATCTTTGTCGTAGAAGTTTGCACAAGTTTTCCGTTGGATAAAAAATGGGTCTAACGTTCTTCTATTAGGTTCATTACTATATTTATATCCTTATCACTTCATATTGGTCCCAAAAAAGGCCAATATTCACTACGTACGAAGCTATTCAAAGTTGGGCAGTTTTGGTCAAAGTAGTTTGGACGAAGTTTCTGTTGCTCCAATAATGGGTCTAACTATTTGAGAATTATTAATAACTATATTTACACCTTTATAACTTTATATTGGTCCAAAAAAAGGCCGGTATTCATTCTAAAAGTTTTAAATCTCTATTTAAACCTTCATACGAATCTATTGAAAGTTTGGACGATCTTTGTCGTAGAAGTTTGCACAAGTTTTCCGTTGGATAAAAAATGGGTCTAACGTTCTTCTATTAGGTTTATTACTATATTTATATCCTTATCACTTCATATTGATCCCAACAAAGGCCAATATTCACTTCGTACGAAGCTATTCAAAGTTGGGCAGTTTTGGTCAAAGTAGTTTGGACGAAGTTTCCGTTGCTCCAATAATGGGTCTAACTATTTGAGAATTATTAATAACTATATTTACACCTTTATAACTTTATATTGGTCCAAAAAAAGGCCGGTATTCATTCTAAAAGCTTTAAATCTCAATTTAAACCTTCATACGAATCTATTGAAAGTTTGGAGGATCTTTGTCGTAGAAGTTTGCACAAGTTTTCCGTTGGATAAAAAATGGGTCTAACGTTCTTCTATTAGGTTCATTACTATATTTATATCCTTATCACTTCATATTGGTCCCAAAAAAGGCCAATATTCACTTCGTACGAAGCTATTCAAAGTTGGGCAGTTTTGGTCAAAGTAGTTTGGACGAAGTTTCTGTTGCTCCAATAATGGGTCTAACTATTTGAGAATTATTAATAACTATATTTACACCTTTATAACTTTATATTGGTCCAAAAAAAGGCCGGTATTCATTCTAAAAGCTTTAAATCTCAATTTAAACCTTCATACGAATCTATTGAAAGTTTGGACGATCTTTGTCGTAGAAGTTTGCACAAGTTTTCCGTTGGATAAAAAATGGGTCTAACGTTCTTCTATTAGGTTCATTACTATATTTATATCCTTATCACTTCATATTGGTCCCAAAAAAGGCCAATATTCACTACGTACGAAGCTATTCAAAGTTGGGCAGTTTTGGTCAAAGTAGTTTGGACGAAGTTTCTGTTGCTCCAATAATGGGTCTAACTATTTGAGAATTATTAATAACTATATTTACACCTTTATAACTTTATATTGGTCCAAAAAAAGGCCGGTATTCATTCTAAAAGTTTTAAATCTCTATTTAAACCTTCATACGAATCTATTGAAAGTTTGGACGATCTTTGTCGTAGAAGTTTGCACAAGTTTTCCGTTGGATAAAAAATGGGTCTAACGTTCTTCTATTAGGTTTATTACTATATTTATATCCTTATCACTTCATATTGATCCCAACAAAGGCCAATATTCACTTCGTACGAAGCTATTCAAAGTTGGGCAGTTTTGGTCAAAGTAGTTTGGACGAAGTTTCCGTTGCTCCAATAATGGGTCTAACTATTTGAGAATTATTAATAACTATATTTACACCTTTATAACTTTATATTGGTCCAAAAAAAGGCCGGTATTCATTCTAAAAGCTTTAAATCTCAATTTAAACCTTCATACGAATCTATTGAAAGTTTGGAGGATCTTTGTCGTAGAAGTTTGCACAAGTTTTCCGTTGGATAAAAAATGGGTCTAACGTTCTTCTATTAGGTTCATTACTATATTTATATCCTTATCACTTCATATTGGTCCCAAAAAAGGCCAATATTCACTTCGTACGAAGCTATTCAAAGTTGGGCAGTTTTGGTCAAAGTAGTTTGGACGAAGTTTCTGTTGCTCCAATAATGGGTCTAACTATTTGAGAATTATTAATAACTATATTTACACCTTTATAACTTTATATTGGTCCAAAAAAAGGCCGGTATTCATTCTAAAAGTTTTAAATCTCTATTTAAACCTTCATACGAATCTATTGAAAGTTTGGA
This sequence comes from Trifolium repens, assembly GCA_030408175.1. Lineage (NCBI taxonomy): Eukaryota > Viridiplantae > Streptophyta > Magnoliopsida > Fabales > Fabaceae > Trifolium > Trifolium repens. Next base: position 37,761,687 of record CP125842.1, on the reverse strand, counting down.
CGATCTTTGTCGTAGAAGTTTGCACAAGTTTTCCGTTGGATGAAAAATGGGTCTAACGTTCTTCTATTAGGTTTATTACTATATTTATATCCTTATCACTTCATATTGATCCCAACAAAGGCCAATATTCACTTCGTACGAAGCTATTCAAAGTTGGGCAGTTTTGGTCAAAGTAGTTTGGACGAAGTTTCCGTTGCTCCAATAATGGGTCTAACTATTTGAGAATTATTAATAACTATATTTACACCTTTATAACTTTATATTGGTCCAAAAAAAGGCCGGTATTCATTCTAAAAGCTTTAAATCTCAATTTAAACCTTCATACGAATCTATTGAAAGTTTGGAGGATCTTTGTCGTAGAAGTTTGCACAAGTTTTCCGTTGGATAAAAAATGGGTCTAACGTTCTTCTATTAGGTTCATTACTATATTTATATCCTTATCACTTCATATTGGTCCCAAAAAAGGCCAATATTCACTTCGTACGAAGCTATTCAAAGGTGGGCAGTTTTGGTCAAAGTAGTTTGGACGAAGTTTCTGTTGCTCCAATAATGGGTCTAACTATTTGAGAATTATTAATAACTATATTTACACCTTTATAACTTTATATTGGTCCAAAAAAAGGCCGGTATTCATTCTAAAAGCTTTAAATCTCAATTTAAACCTTCATACGAATCTATTGAAAGTTTGGAGGATCTTTGTCGTAGAAGTTTGCACAAGTTTTCCGTTGGATAAAAAATGGGTCTAACGTTCTTCTATTAGGTTCATTACTATATTTATATCCTTATCACTTCATATTGGTCCCAAAAAAGGCCAATATTCACTTCGTACGAAGCTATTCAAAGTTGGGCAGTTTTGGTCAAAGTAGTTTGGACGAAGTTTCTGTTGCTCCAATAATGGGTCTAACTATTTGAGAATTATTAATAACTATATTTACACCTTTATAACTTTATATTGGTCCAAAAAAAGGCCGGTATTCATTCTAAAAGCTTTAAATCTCAATTTAAACCTTCATACGAATCTATTGAAAGTTTGGACGATCTTTGTCGTAGAAGTTTGCACAAGTTTTCCGTTGGATAAAAAATGGGTCTAACGTTCTTCTATTAGGTTCATTACTATATTTATATCCTTATCACTTCATATTGGTCCCAAAAAAGGCCAATATTCACTACGTACGAAGCTATTCAAAGTTGGGCAGTTTTGGTCAAAGTAGTTTGGACGAAGTTTCTGTTGCTCCAATAATGGGTCTAACTATTTGAGAATTATTAATAACTATATTTACACCTTTATAACTTTATATTGGTCCAACAAAAGGCCGGTATTCATTCTAAAAGTTTTAAATCTCTATTTAAACCTTCATACGAATCTATTGAAAGTTTGGACGATCTTTGTCGTAGAAGTTTGCACAAGTTTTCCGTTGGATAAAAAATGGGTCTAACGTTCTTCTATTAGGTTTATTACTATATTTATATCCTTATCACTTCATATTGATCCCAACAAAGGCCAATATTCACTTCGTACGAAGCTATTCAAAGTTGGGCAGTTTTGGTCAAAGTAGTTTGGACGAAGTTTCCGTTGCTCCAATAATGGGTCTAACTATTTGAGAATTATTAATAACTATATTTACACCTTTATAACTTTATATTGGTCCAAAAAAAGGCCGGTATTCATTCTAAAAGCTTTAAATCTCAATTTAAACCTTCATACGAATCTATTGAAAGTTTGGAGGATCTTTGTCGTAGAAGTTTGCACAAGTTTTCCGTTGGATAAAAAATGGGTCTAACGTTCTTCTATTAGGTTCATTACTATATTTATATCCTTATCACTTCATATTGGTCCCAAAAAAGGCCAATATTCACTTCGTACGAAGCTATTCAAAGTTGGGCAGTTTTGGTCAAAGTAGTTTGGACGAAATTTCTGTTGCTCCAATAATGGGTCTAACTATTTGAGAATTATTAATAACTATATTTACACCTTTATAACTTTATATTGGTCCAAAAAAAGGCCGGTATTCATTCTAAAAGCTTTAAATCTCAATTTAAACCTTCATACGAATCTATTGAAAGTTTGGACGATCTTTGTCGTAGAAGTTTGCACAAGTTTTCCGTTGGATAAAAAATGGGTCTAACGTTCTTCTATTAGGTTCATTACTATATTTATATCCTTATCACTTCATATTGGTCCGAAAAAAGGCCAATATTCACTACGTACGAAGCTATTCAAAGTTGGGCAGTTTTGGTCAAAGTAGTTTGGACGAAGTTTCTGTTGCTCCAATAATGGGTCTAACTATTTGAGAATTATTAATAACTATATTTACACCTTTATAACTTTATATTGGTCCAAAAAAAGGCCGGTATTCATTCTAAAAGTTTTAAATCTCTATTTAAACCTTCATACGAATCTATTGAAAGTTTGGACGATCTTTGTCGTAGAAGTTTGCACAAGTTTTCCGTTGGATAAAAAATGGGTCTAACGTTCTTCTATTAGGTTTATTACTATATTTATATCCTTATCACTTCATATTGATCCCAACAAAGGCCAATATTCACTTCGTACGAAGCTATTCAAAGTTGGGCAGTTTTGGTCAAAGTAGTTTGGACGAAGTTTCCGTTGCTCCAATAATGGGTCTAACTATTTGAGAATTATTAATAACTATATTTACACCTTTATAACTTTATATTGGTCCAAAAAAAGGCCGGTATTCATTCTAAAAGCTTTAAATCTCAATTTAAACCTTCATACGAATCTATTGAAAGTTTGGAGGATCTTTGTCGTAGAAGTTTGCACAAGTTTTCCGTTGGATAAAAAATGGGTCTAACGTTCTTCTATTAGGTTCATTACTATATTTATATCCTTATCACTTCATATTGGTCCCAAAAAAGGCCAATATTCACTTCGTACGAAGCTATTCAAAGTTGGGCAGTTTTGGTCAAAGTAGTTTGGACGAAGTTTCTGTTGCTCCAATAATGGGTCTAACTATTTGAGAATTATTAATAACTATATTTACACCTTTATAACTTTATATTGGTCCAAAAAAAGGCCGGTATTCATTCTAAAAGTTTTAAATCTCTATTTAAACCTTCATACGAATCTATTGAAAGTTTGGACGATCTTTGTCGTAGAAGTTTGCACAAGTTTTCCGTTGGATGAAAAATGGGTCTAACGTTCTTCTATTAGGTTTATTACTATATTTATATCCTTATCACTTCATATTGATCCCAACAAAGGCCAATATTCACTTCGTACGAAGCTATTCAAAGTTGGGCAGTTTTGGTCAAAGTAGTTTGGACGAAGTTTCCGTTGCTCCAATAATGGGTCTAACTATTTGAGAATTATTAATAACTATATTTACACCTTTATAACTTTATATTGGTCCAAAAAAAGGCCGGTATTCATTCTAAAAGCTTTAAATCTCAATTTAAACCTTCATACGAATCTATTGAAAGTTTGGAGGATCTTTGTCGTAGAAGTTTGCACAAGTTTTCCGTTGGATAAAAAATGGGTCTAACGTTCTTCTATTAGGTTCATTACTATATTTATATCCTTATCACTTCATATTGGTCCCAAAAAAGGCCAATATTCACTTCGTACGAAGCTATTCAAAGTTGGGCAGTTTTGGTCAAAGTAGTTTGGACGAAGTTTCTGTTGCTCCAATAATGGGTCTAACTATTTGAGAATTATTAATAACTATATTTACACCTTTATAACTTTATATTGGTCCAAAAAAAGGCCGGTATTCATTCTAAAAGTTTTAAATCTCTATTTAAACCTTCATACGAATCTATTGAAAGTTTGGACGATCTTTGTCGTAGAAGTTTGCACAAGTTTTCCGTTGGATGAAAAATGGGTCTAACGTTCTTCTATTAGGTTTATTACTATATTTATATCCTTATCACTTCATATTGATCCCAACAAAGGCCAATATTCACTTCGTACGAAGCTATTCAAAGTTGGGCAGTTTTGGTCAAAGTAGTTTGGACGAAGTTTCCGTTGCTCCAATAATGGGTCTAACTATTTGAGAATTATTAATAACTATATTTACACCTTTATAACTTTATATTGGTCCAAAAAAAGGCCGGTATTCATTCTAAAAGCTTTAAATCTCAATTTAAACCTTCATACGAATCTATTGAAAGTTTGGAGGATCTTTGTCGTAGAAGTTTGCACAAGTTTTCCGTTGGATAAAAAATGGGTCTAACGTTCTTCTATTAGGTTCATTACTATATTTATATCCTTATCACTTCATATTGGTCCCAAAAAAGGCCAATATTCACTTCGTACGAAGCTATTCAAAGGTGGGCAGTTTTGGTCAAAGTAGTTTGGACGAAGTTTCTGTTGCTCCAATAATGGGTCTAACTATTTGAGAATTATTAATAACTATATTTACACCTTTATAACTTTATATTGGTCCAAAAAAAGGCCGGTATTCATTCTAAAAGCTTTAAATCTCAATTTAAACCTTCATACGAATCTATTGAAAGTTTGGACGATCTTTGTCGTAGAAGTTTGCACAAGTTTTCCGTTGGATAAAAAATGGGTCTAACGTTCTTCTATTAGGTTTATTACTATATTTATATCTTTATCACTTCATATTGGTCCCAAAAAAGGCCAATATTCACTTCGTACGAAGCTATTCAAAGTTGGGCAGTTTTGGTCAAACTAGTTCGGACGAAGTTTCCGTTGCTCCAATAATGGGTCTAACTATTTGAGAATTATTTAAAAACTATATTTACACCTTTATAACTTTATATTGGTCCAAAAAAAGGCCGGTATTCATTCTAAAAGCTTTAAATCTCAAATTAAACCTTCAAACGAATCTATTGAAAGTTTGGACGATCTTTGTCGTAGAAGTTTGCACAAGTTTTCCGTTGGATAAAAAATGGGTCTAACGTTCTTCTATTAGGTTCATTACTATATTTATATCCTTATCACTTCATATTGGTCCCAAAAAAGGCCAATATTCACTTCGTACGAAGCTATTCAAAGTTGGGCAGTTTTGGTCAAAGTAGTTTGGACGAAGTTTCTGTTGCTCCAATAATGGGTCTAACTATTTGAGAATTATTAATAACTATATTTACACCTTTATAACTTTATATTGGTCCAAAAAAAGGCCGGTATTCATTCTAAAAGCTTTAAATCTCAATTTAAACCTTCAAACGAATCTATTGAAAGTTTGGACGATCTTTGTCGTAGAAGTTTGCACAAGTTTTCCGTTGGATAAAAAATGGGTCTAACGTTCTTCTATTAGGTTCATTACTATATTTATATCCTTATCACTTCATATTGGTCCCAAAAAAGGCCAATATTCACTTCGTACGAAGCTATTCAAAGTTGGGCAGTTTTGGTCAAACTAGTTCGGACGAAGTTTCCGTTGCTCCAATAATGGGTCTAACTATTTGAGAATTATTTAAAAACTATATTTACACCTTTATAACTTTATATTGGTCCAAAAAAAGGCCGGTATTCATTCTAAAAGCTTTAAATCTCAATTTAAACCTTCAAACGAATCTATTGAAAGTTTGGACGATCTTTGTCGTAGAAGTTTGCACAAGTTTTCCGTTGGATAAAAAATGGGTCTAACGTTCTTCTATTAGGTTCATTACTATATTTATATCCTTATCACTTCATATTGGTCCCAAAAAAGGCCAATATTCACTTCGTACGAAGCTATTCAAAGTTGGGCAGTTTTGGTCAAAGTAGTTTGGACGAAGTTTCTGTTGCTCCAATAATGGGTCTAACTATTTGAGAATTATTAATAACTATATTTACACCTTTATAACTTTATATTGGTCCAAAAAAAGGCCGGTATTCATTCTAAAAGCTTTAAATCTCAATTTAAACCTTCATACGAATCTATTGAAAGTTTGGACGATCTTTGTCGTAGAAGTTTGCACAAGTTTTCCGTTGGATAAAAAATGGGTCTAACGTTCTTCTATTAGGTTCATTACTATATTTATATCCTTATCACTTCATATTGGTCCCAAAAAAAGCCAATATTCACTTCGTACGAAGCTATTCAAAGTTGGGCAGTTTTGGTCAAAGTAGTTTGGACGAAGTTTCTGTTGCCCCAATAATGGGTCTAACTATTTGAGAATTATTAATAACTATATTTACACCTTTATAACTTTATATTGGTCCAAAAAAAGGCCGGTATTCATTCTAAAAGCTTTAAATCTCAATTTAAACCTTCATACGAATCTATTGAAAGTTTGGACGATCTTTGTCGTAGAAGTTTGCACAAGTTTTCCGTTGGATAAAAAATGGGTCTAACGTTCTTCTATTAGGTTCATTACTATATTTATATCCTTATCACTTCATATTGGTCCCAAAAAAGGCCAATATTCACTTCGTACGAAGCTATTCAAAGTTGGGCAGTTTTGGTCAAAGTAGTTTGGACGAAGTTTCTGTTGCTCCAATAATGGGTCTAACTATTTGAGAATTATTAATAACTATATTTACACCTTTATAACTTTATATTGGTCCAAAAAAAGGCCGGTATTCATTCTAAAAGCTTTAAATCTCAATTTAAACCTTCATACGAATCTATTGAAAGTTTGGAGGATCTTTGTCGTAGAAGTTTGCACAAGTTTTCCGTTGGATAAAAAATGGGTCTAACGTTCTTCTATTAGGTTCATTACTATATTTATATCCTTATCACTTCATATTGGTCCCAAAAAAGGCCAATATTCACTTCGTACGAAGCTATTCAAAGTTGGGCAGTTTTGGTCAAAGTAGTTTGGACGAAGTTTCTGTTGCTCCAATAATGGGTCTAACTATTTGAGAATTATTAATAACTATATTTACACCTTTATAACTTTATATTGGTCCAAAAAAAGGCCGGTATTCATTCTAAAAGCTTTAAATCTCAATTTAAACCTTCATACGAATCTATTGAAAGTTTGGACGATCTTTGTCGTAGAAGTTTGCACAAGTTTTCCGTTGGATAAAAAATGGGTCTAACGTTCTTCTATTAGGTTTATTACTATATTTATATCTTTATCACATCATATTGGTCCCAAAAAAGGCCAATATTCACTTCGTACGAAGCTATTCAAAGTTGGGCAGTTTTGGTCAAACTAGTTCGGACGAAGTTTCCGTTGCTCCAATAATGGGTCTAACTATTTGAGAATTATTTAAAAACTATATTTACACCTTTATAACTTTATATTGGTCCAAAAAAAGGCCGGTATTCATTCTAAAAGCTTTAAATCTCAATTTAAACCTTCAAACGAATCTATTGAAAGTTTGGACGATCTTTGTCGTAGAAGTTTGCACAAGTTTTCCGTTGGATAAAAAATGGGTCTAACGTTCTTCTATTAGGTTCATTACTATATTTATATCCTTATCACTTCATATTGGTCCCAAAAAAGGCCAATATTCACTTCGTACGAAGCTATTCAAAGTTGGGCAGTTTTGGTCAAAGTAGTTTGGACGAAGTTTCTGTTGCTCCAATAATGGGTCTAACTATTTGAGAATTATTAATAACTATATTTACACCTTTATAACTTTATATTGGTCCAAAAAAAGGCCGGTATTCATTCTAAAAGCTTTAAATCTCAATTTAAACCTTCATACGAATCTATTGAAAGTATGGACGATCTTTGTCGTAGAAGTTTGCACAAGTTTTCCGTTGGATAAAAAATGGGTCTAACGTTCTTCTATTAGGTTCATTACTATATTTATATCCTTATCACTTCATATTGGTCCCAAAAAAGGCCAATATTCACTACGTACGAAGCTATTCAAAGTTGGGCAGTTTTGGTCAAAGTAGTTTGGACGAAGTTTCTGTTGCTCCAATAATGGGTCTAACTATTTGAGAATTATTAATAACTATATTTACACCTTTATAACTTTATATTGGTCCAAAAAAAGGCCGGTATTCATTCTAAAAGTTTTAAATCTCTATTTAAACCTTCATACGAATCTATTGAAAGTTTGGACGATCTTTGTCGTAGAAGTTTGCACAAGTTTTCCGTTGGATAAAAAATGGGTCTAACGTTCTTCTATTAGGTTCATTACTATATTTATATCCTTATCACTTCATATTGGTCCCAAAAAAGGCCAATATTCACTTCGTACGAAGCTATTCAAAGTTGGGCAGTTTTGGTCAAAGTAGTTTGGACGAAGTTTCTGTTGCTCCAATAATGGGTCTAACTATTTGAGAATTATTAATAACTATATTTACACCTTTATAACTTTATATTGGTCCAAAAAAAGGCCGGTATTCATTCTAAAAGCTTTAAATCTCAATTTAAACCTTCATACGAATCTATTGAAAGTTTGGACGATCTTTGTCGTAGAAGTTTGCACAAGTTTTCCGTTGGATAAAAAATGGGTCTAACGTTCTTCTATTAGGTTCATTACTATATTTATATCCTTATCACTTCATATTGGTCCCAAAAAAGGCCAATATTCACTACGTACGAAGCTATTCAAAGTTGGGCAGTTTTGGTCAAAGTAGTTTGGACGAAGTTTCTGTTGCTCCAATAATGGGTCTAACTATTTGAGAATTATTAATAACTATATTTACACCTTTATAACTTTATATTGGTCCAAAAAAAGGCCGGTATTCATTCTAAAAGTTTTAAATCTCTATTTAAACCTTCATACGAATCTATTGAAAGTTTGGACGATCTTTGTCGTAGAAGTTTGCACAAGTTTTCCGTTGGATAAAAAATGGGTCTAACGTTCTTCTATTAGGTTCATTACTATATTTATATCCTTATCACTTCATATTGGTCCCAAAAAAGGCCAATATTCACTTCGTACGAAGCTATTCAAAGTTGGGCAGTTTTGGTCAAAGTAGTTTGGACGAAGTTTCTGTTGCTCCAATAATGGGTCTAACTATTTGAGAATTATTAATAACTATATTTACACCTTTATAACTTTATATTGGTCCAAAAAAAGGCCGGTATTCATTCTAAAAGCTTTAAATCTCAATTTAAACCTTCATACGAATCTATTGAAAGTTTGGACGATCTTTGTCGTAGAAGTTTGCACAAGTTTTCCGTTGGATAAAAAATGGGTCTAACGTTCTTCTATTAGGTTCATTACTATATTTATATCCTTATCACTTCATATTGGTCCCAAAAAAGGCCAATATTCACTACGTACGAAGCTATTCAAAGTTGGGCAGTTTTGGTCAAAGTAGTTTGGACGAAGTTTCTGTTGCTCCAATAATGGGTCTAACTATTTGAGAATTATTAATAACTATATTTACACCTTTATAACTTTATATTGGTCCAAAAAAAGGCCGGTATTCATTCTAAAAGTTTTAAATCTCTATTTAAACCTTCATACGAATCTATTGAAAGTTTGGACGATCTTTGTCGTAGAAGTTTGCACAAGTTTTCCGTTGGATAAAAAATGGGTCTAACGTTCTTCTATTAGGTTTATTACTATATTTATATCCTTATCACTTCATATTGATCCCAACAAAGGCCAATATTCACTTCGTACGAAGCTATTCAAAGTTGGGCAGTTTTGGTCAAAGTAGTTTGGACGAAGTTTCCGTTGCTCCAATAATGGGTCTAACTATTTGAGAATTATTAATAACTATATTTACACCTTTATAACTTTATATTGGTCCAAAAAAAGGCCGGTATTCATTCTAAAAGCTTTAAATCTCAATTTAAACCTTCATACGAATCTATTGAAAGTTTGGAGGATCTTTGTCGTAGAAGTTTGCACAAGTTTTCCGTTGGATAAAAAATGGGTCTAACGTTCTTCTATTAGGTTCATTACTATATTTATATCCTTATCACTTCATATTGGTCCCAAAAAGGCCAATATTCACTTCGTACGAAGCTATTCAAAGTTGGGCAGTTTTGGTCAAAGTAGTTTGGACGAAGTTTCTGTTGCTCCAATAATGGGTCTAACTATTTGAGAATTATTAATAACTATATTTACACCTTTATAACTTTATATTGGTCCAAAAAAAGGCCGGTATTCATTCTAAAAGTTTTAAATCTCTATTTAAACCTTCATACGAATCTATTGAAAGTTTGGACGATCTTTGTCGTAGAAGTTTGCACAAGTTTTCCGTTGGATGAAAAATGGGTCTAACGTTCTTCTATTAGGTTTATTACTATATTTATATCCTTATCACTTCATATTGATCCCAACAAAGGCCAATATTCACTTCGTACGAAGCTATTCAAAGTTGGGCAGTTTTGGTCAAAGTAGTTTGGACGAAGTTTCCGTTGCTCCAATAATGGGTCTAACTATTTGAGAATTATTAATAACTATATTTACACCTTTATAACTTTATATTGGTCCAAAAAAAGGCCGGTATTCATTCTAAAAGCTTTAAATCTCAATTTAAACCTTCATACGAATCTATTGAAAGTTTGGAGGATCTTTGTCGTAGAAGTTTGCACAAGTTTTCCGTTGGATAAAAAATGGGTCTAACGTTCTTCTATTAGGTTCATTACTATATTTATATCCTTATCACTTCATATTGGTCCCAAAAAAGGCCAATATTCACTTCGTACGAAGCTATTCAAAGGTGGGCAGTTTTGGTCAAAGTAGTTTGGACGAAGTTTCTGTTGCTCCAATAATGGGTCTAACTATTTGAGAATTATTAATAACTATATTTACACCTTTATAACTTTATATTGGTCCAAAAAAAGGCCGGTATTCATTCTAAAAGCTTTAAATCTCAATTTAAACCTTCATACGAATCTATTGAAAGTTTGGACGATCTTTGTCGTAGAAGTTTGCACAAGTTTTCCGTTGGATAAAAAATGGGTCTAACGTTCTTCTATTAGGTTTATTACTATATTTATATCTTTATCACTTCATATTGGTCCCAAAAAAGGCCAATATTCACTTCGTACGAAGCTATTCAAAGTTGGGCAGTTTTGGTCAAACTAGTTCGGACGAAGTTTCCGTTGCTCCAATAATGGGTCTAACTATTTGAGAATTATTTAAAAACTATATTTACACCTTTATAACTTTATATTGGTCCAAAAAAAGGCCGGTATTCATTCTAAAAGCTTTAAATCTCAATTTAAACCTTCAAACGAATCTATTGAAAGTTTGGACGATCTTTGTCGTAGAAGTTTGCACAAGTTTTCCGTTGGATAAAAAATGGGTCTAACGTTCTTCTATTAGGTTCATTACTATATTTATATCCTTATCACTTCATATTGGTCCCAAAAAAGGCCAATATTCACTTCGTACGAAGCTATTCAAAGTTGGGCAGTTTTGGTCAAAGTAGTTTGGACGAAGTTTCTGTTGCTCCAATAATGGGTCTAACTATTTGAGAATTATTAATAACTATATTTACACCTTTATAACTTTATATTGGTCCAAAAAAAGGCCGGTATTCATTCTAAAAGCTTTAAATCTCAATTTAAACCTTCAAACGAATCTATTGAAAGTTTGGACGATCTTTGTCGTAGAAGTTTGCACAAGTTTTCCGTTGGATAAAAAATGGGTCTAACGTTCTTCTATTAGGTTCATTACTATATTTATATCCTTATCACTTCATATTGGTCCCAAAAAAGGCCAATATTCACTTCGTACGAAGCTATTCAAAGTTGGGTAGTTTTGGTCAAAGTAGTTTGGACGAAGTTTCCGTTGCTCCAATAATGGGTCTAACTATTTGAGAATTATTAATAACTATATTTACACCTTTATAACTTTATATTGGTCCAATAAAAGGCGGGTATTCATTCTAAAAGCTTTAAATCTCAATTTAAACCTTCATACGAATCTATTGAAAGTTTGGACGATCTTTGTCGTAGAAGTTTGCACAAGTTTTCCGTTGGATAAAAAATGGGTCTAACGTTCTTCTATTAGGTTCATTACTATATTTATATCCTTATCACTTCATATTGGTCCCAAAAAAGGCCAATATTCACTTCGTACGAAGCTATTCAAAGTTGGGCAGTTTTGGTCAAAGTAGTTTGGACGAAGTTTCTGTTGCTCCAATAATGGGTCTAACTATTTGAGAATTATTAATAACTATATTTACACCTTTATAACTTTATATTGGTCCAAAAAAAGGCCGGTATTCATTCTAAAAGCTTTAAATCTCAATTTAAACCTTCAAACGAATCTATTGAAAGTTTGGACGATCTTTGTCGTAGAAGTTTGCACAAGTTTTCCGTTGGATAAAAAATGGGTCTAACGTTCTTCTATTAGGTTCATTACTATATTTATATCCTTATCACTTCATATTGGTCCCAAAAAAGGCCAATATTCACTTCGTAAGAAGCTATTCAAAGTTGGGCAGTTTTGGTCAAAGTAGTTTGGACGAAGTTTCCGTTGCTCCAATAATGGGTCTAACTATTTGAGAATTATTAATAACTATATTTACACCTTTATAACTTTATATTGGTCCAATAAAAGGCGGGTATTCATTCTAAAAGCTTTAAATCTCAATTTAAACCTTCATACGAATCTATTGAAAGTTTGGACGATCTTTGTCGTAGAAGTTTGCACAAGTTTTCCGTTGGATAAAAAATGGGTCTAACGTTCTTCTATTAGGTTCATTACTATATTTATATCCTTATGTGGATGGCTAGGATTTAATCTTTGAACTTTGCCTTTTGATCCAATGGTTGCCATGAACCAAGACCACTTTATAGTAAGATTTTTGGATCACTTTGGAGACTGCTTTTTCCCTATGCATAAATAAAACCCAGACTTTTGGCCCATGGTCTTTATTTATCAATCTGAACATTTCTGTGCTTTCAGATTTTGAGTTTCGACTTTCTCCGTTTATTGGAAAAACGAGTAGAAAACTGTGCCCGCTTCTTAAAATTTTACGGTTTCTGTTTTCCGTCGAATTTTAATTGGAGACTTTATATATCGACGCGAGTCGGAATCTAGTTTCAGAATATTTTTGGGAGCCAAAGAAATAAATTTCAGTCGGAGAATAAAGTTTAGCGATAATATTTGGAAATGGTTTACGACGGACATTTATTTGTGAGATTTTCTGTTTTTGAGATTCCCGTCCGTTAGCGAGGCGCGACTCGCCGAGAGCAAACGCGACGAGCTGAGTGGCGAAAAGGAGATATTTGTTCAAAAGCAATCATGAGTTATTTTGATCCAAAGGCTAGGGTTTGGTCTTGCAAGTTGGTTTTGATCCAATGGCCTAGATTGATCAAGAGAGAAATGAATAGTAAGGAGGTTTAAGTGTTTAGTCTTGGAAGCAAAATCACAAAAACTCACTTCTCTTTCTCTCATTTAGCCGTGGCTTTCTTTCACTCTTGCCAACTCAAAAATTTTCTCTTCCTCTCAAGAACTTGCTTGGATTTGTGCTAGGAACATCAAGCTCTTGGATCATCTTCTTCATCTTGAGGTAATTAGACCTCCTCCATCCCTTAATTCTCATGAAAACTCTTGAATTTTTGAAGTTTCACAATTTTGTTCTTGAGTAGAAAAATGTTAGAATTTAATTTTGTTTCCATAGATGTGTTCTTAAGGGTTGTTAGTACACATGATTGAAAACATGAGTTGATTCTATGGTTTAATCTTGTTCTTACAAATTTTTAGTAAGGGTTTTGAAGAAATAGTTTGAAAAGTTCATAAATTTGATTTGTGTTGTAAGATTTTGGTTTTGAAGTTAGAATTGAACTTTTAAACAAAATGGATTGTTGAATATGAATTTTGTTTCGAAAAATAAGAAAAAATATTTCTCGTGTTCTTGAGCGACTCGAAGAACGCAATTTAGAAAAATTTTATTTCGAGATTCAAAAAGAGTCGGGTATACGATCGAATATCGTTACGAGCTAACCAATGTGGTTAGGGTTTCAAATGAAGAAAAATTTGTGTAGGATTGCCCTTTTTGCCTCATTTGGCCGTGGCAATCATTAGGGTTCGAGGAATCGAGTTTTGAAAATTGTTTAGAGGCAAATTGTTTCCCCATGATCATTGTTTGATTGGTTATGGGATGTTTTGTAAAGAGAAATGATTTCTTGCCTTAGGAAAAACTTATTTGAGATTTTTCGAAAAATTGCGATTCGACTCGATAATTTCTAAATCGCTTTGATAAGTGCTAGTTAGGTATTATGGGATATTACCATGCATTTAGAAGTGAAAAATTTTGAATAGAAGGGGGTTTTTGAAAAATTTGGCCGTGGCCTCTCTCTTGTGTGGGGAGAAATTTCAAAATTTTTCTAAGTCCACAATTGTGTGAAAATTTTGTGTGTGTTGGATAATCCTAGTTTTGAAGAAAAATGAGTATAGGAAAGGTTGTTAGGAAGAAAAAAATGTGTAACTTGTAACGCAAGAAAACTTCGATTTTTTCATAAAAATATTTTTGAAAAGTTTTAGTTGTGTTTCAAATGGTCTTGTTGTGTGTGAAACAAGTCCTTGAGGTGGAGAAATCCAAAATGGTTTTAGTTTTTGATTTGAAAACAAAATGAATTTCGTGTTATAAAAATAGTGCAATTTACTTCGGGAATTTTTAAACACTATGAGAATAACCCGAAATCCTTGAGGGATGGTTTTAGGAAGTACCTTAGACCCCTCTGGAGTTTTGAGAGCGAGTTTCGTTTCGTTAGGATAAACGAGGAATATTTTATTGATGTTACGCTGCATTATTTTTAGGTAGCGCGTGTTGTAGTTTTTCGCGGAATTAAAGTAACAAAAGCTTGCTAAGGTAAGGGCACCTTTACTTTCTGTCAAATAATTGTATGCTTGGTTCTGGACTGTGTGATTGTTTGACAATTGTATTATGTATTCTCGTGATGAGACTGTGTTTAAAATACATGCGATATTACATATGATTTTGCGAAATATATGTATGAATATTTGATTCATTTGATAATGTTCGAATATTATGTATGGTGTTGCATTAGCATATATGGGGAAGCGTATGCTCATGCATTCATAGTAGTGGTGATCGGAAACGGACCACGGGGTGTGATTATCGGGAATGGATCCACCTTAATCCTGCGGGATTTATTGAGTCCAATACGTGGTTATCGGGAATGGACCACGGGGTGCGATTATCGGGAATGGATCCACTCTAATCCGCTAGGATTGTATTGACGCCCTGAAGGGTATAGTAGGGGTTGGACCTACGACTCTCTGCGGAGAGGTAAAATTCCGGAATTCATGCATGTGAAATAGACCCGGTTAGGGTGATCACAATCATTTAGAGTCTGCATTGATAGGCTGGTGTGCATTTCGATACTGTGTGCAAGTATATGAACTGCTAAATGTTTATTTGCTGTTATATTTATATATACATGCTATTTGTTGTTGTGTTATGTGTGGTGACCCTTGCAATATTTCATTTGCGGGCTCCTCCCACCCCAGATGATGCTGTAGGTCACGAGGGCGGCAGCTGCTCAGGTCCCAGTGAACTCGTGTCGAAGCTATAGTTTAGAATTAGACTCTGTGCCGGTGTGTTTGTACATCGTGCCTTTGGGCTAGACATAGTTTTCTACCTTGGGTTGTTTTGGGGTTGTAGTGCTTGGAGTAATTTGAATACTTAGACTTGGACTGTAATTATTCAGGAACACACTTTGCTTGTCGAAGCACCTTATGGTAATGAGTTCTTTTGTATGTTTAATGCCGGCTCTTGTAAAATATTTTCCGCGCACTCTGTCTTGTGTTTTTTAAAAAAAAAAAAATAATGCCCCTTTTTAGGCTTTGAAAACGGGGTGTTACATTGTTGGTATCAGAGCCCGGCTTTAAATCTTCAAAGGGAAAGTGTGCACTTGAGTCGTTAGTCCAGAGTCGGTTAGAACATAGCCAGAGTTGTGTTGTGGGTTATGTGGTTGGTTGTTTTGAGTCTAGCATGGGATATGCTTAGACACTGGTTTGTGTCTTACCGAAGTAATGCAGGGAGTGAGGCTTCAGTAAGTGAAATTGTGAAACCCCGAGCCTTGGTCGAATTTAGTCGACAAGTGTCTCTAAATTCCTTAGATGCGGCAGTCCGAAGATGACGGACTTGAGCGAACAAGAACTACAAGTGATTCTTGGAAGTAATATTATGGATAGAAAGTGGCATTGTGTCGTTGTCACTCAAAGGTATTGAGTATGGACGTGTGGACGTCGACTGATAAAGGATTGTAAGTAAGGATCGGATTGGGACGACCTTTTGAAGAAGATATTGAATATCTGCTCTGGTGAGTTAGGGTGCGACTTGATGAAGTCATCAGGTTTTCAAGAGAACGCAACCACTATGGAATGGTGGAGCATGCGAGATGTCAATTGGATTTAATTACAATGATTGGACAATAATTGAGGCACTTTAAATTGGAATCAAAGGACGTTGTACGTCCAGAGTGAGGAACCCTGGTGGTGTTAGACGACATTTATGCAAAAGGTGGATAACTTAAGGGTTTAATTTAAGTGTGCGAGATGAATTAGATTCGAAACTATGATTTGTAAGGATGAATCTCGTGATGATTAAAGGTAGGAGACCAAGTATCACATTGATAAGTGACAATCTATACATAGTTCGGGAGATAGTAAGTATAGATGTCGGTGTGAAACGAAATTATAGGTGATTGATTATTGGATAAAAAGGTGGATTTGGAGAGATGTTTAGGTAAAGAACGAGGAGTTCAACCTTTGAAAGTGAGTTGCATATCACTGATAGGTGATAATAGAGGTGTTTATTATGGAAATGTCCAGATAATTGTAGCAGTAGAAGCTGGAATTGTCAGTATTGGCAGGTAAACCATAAGAGAAAGTAAACATTTTGAGAAAATCTTAGAGATTAGTCAAGATTTGAGTAGAGATCATGTGTGGAGGTGAGTTTAAGTTAACAATTTTGATCGACCAAGAGGGTTGAAGGACTAAGTGGCATCTTGAATTTATGATACCAAGAGAGTCGAGGTAGGCAAGTTTTAAATAATTCAAGTTATGGACGAGAATTTTTGGAGATATTCTAGAAATGTCGTGTATGAGCAGGAAAAGAGTTATTAGTAAGAGTACTAAGACAATAAGAGTTGATAGTTGGAAGGACTTTTATTGTATATTAGGATTAAATGGATGTTACGACGAGTTTTTAGAGTTCTTGAGCAGTAAATTCAAGAATTAGATTTGGGTATCGAACGTACTAAGGATAAAATCATAGCAAAGTGTCGTGCGTTGGTAGATATTTGTGATAAGTCGAGCATTAAGATTTGAGATGAATGTTTAATGGCCTGATGGATGAGTAAGACGAGTCGATTGGTAGGTGAATTGCAGTGACCTTTTAAGGACGAGTTAAAAGTGAATAAGAAAATGATGAGTGAATAGATGTAAGAATATGATTGGTCAGAACTTGAGATCGGGGAATTGATTCCCTAGTGGGAACAGACCTTATGACTTTAGAATAGTCACGATGATGAAGGACCAATCGAATGGAGTGGAGATACTTAATAGGAACGTGTGGAATTAATCATTTGGAGCGTTTGATTATGACACGTACAATAGTTGACACCGTAAGGGAAGTTAGAGACGGATAAATCCAGTCAGTGAATGGATGTGTCAGGTTGGATAGCGAGAACGTATGTGGGAAATTGGTTATTGTTATTGGAGAATGTTGTAGCTTTAGATGGTTATGAAGATTTTAGATTGGTCGAACGGAGAAGGGTATGCTTGTGGTGATACAAAATTATGTGAAATGAGAAAGTATTCGGATTGTGTGCGGCGAATTAAGGATGTTGTTTTGATTTAGCAAGTTATTGGTCATGATGGTTTGGGAACCAACTCTAGACAGTTGTTGAACTAGAAAGTTGCAAAGTAGTAGATTGATGATACAGGCCTGATTGGAGCTTTATAGAGGTTATGACATCGATGAGTTAGTCGTAAAGGGAGGTTAGTCATGGAAAGAAGGTGCTAACAATAAGTGTGGCTAGTGGTGTTTCTAGCCGAACTCGTAGAGAGAATGTTCCATTGTTTTGGTTGTCTTTCATTTGATGAATTCATCTTCAAAGAGGAGAAAGAGTGATGGAGATGAAATGGTTTGTGGATCTGTTTCTGGGTCTAGAAAAGAATGAGGATTTAGAGAGAAGCCCTTGAGGATGTGGCTTATGCCAATTGAGGATTGGCGAAGGGATTTGTCTCACACCTAATTTTGGAAATAAGAAGGATAAGAAATTGTCTAATGGCAAGTTGATGGAAGCTTGTAGAGCCTTGGTTCATTGTAGTGGTTACAATGAAGAGAGACGTGGTATGATGGAAATCGGTAGTGAGTAAGTATAAGGGATTCAGATGTTGTCAACAAGGATGGTTAGACAATAGTAATGTGAGGAATGCCCTAAGAGTTATTTTGAAGGTAGGTACCTCGACGAGAGTGGTGATGTTCGGAGTGTTTAGGAATGGTCAGGGTGACCAACTCTTTTGAGTAAGAGAGGATGTTATTGTAAGAAAAAAAAGGAACTCAGGAGAGTTCAGGAATAGAATGAGAATACGTTGTGAAGAGGATGTGCGCCGACGATGGCCGTCGACGAGGATAAACGTTTGTTTAAGGCACGCGAGATGCGTCTAAGTGCCATTTTGGAAGTAATGTTAACGTATAAGGAACCGATTCTGGGGAATTGGAGATTTGGATAAGGGAGTCCAAGAGAAGTAGATGGTTTAGTTTGGCAAGTGCCAAGACTATGAGGAGTGTAATCACCAACCGGAGGTTGGGGTGGTATTATTTAAGTCGCGATGGAAAGAAATTTGTAAGTAAGCAGGCGGTTCGGCATATTCGTTGAGTCGCGGATTGATGGATAGTGGTAAGGTGGGAAAATCTTCTAGAAGAGAAGACAACTTGTTTGGAATGAAATAGTTTTGGTGGTAATTGTCGTGGTGGCACTGTACTACTATTGGATAATACTCCATGGATGTTTCGTGAGTGGAAGCGTGAGAGTCCACGTGACGTGTTTTGGCGGTTGGATCTCACTGACGAGATCGGGATAATAAGAATTGAGGAAATTGTTGGACTATTGTGCCTCGGATGACCTGAAGCACAATTGGAAGGGGGCATTATTAAAGTTAGGTAAAGAGGGTCTAAACCACCATCATGATTGTCGACTATCTATTGACAAATTGGGGGACTGGCCGTCCTTAATTTATTGTTGATAGTAGACGGAATCGAGTTGAATGGAATTGACTAGCTTTGCTAGCTTTGGTGGTGCCAGAAAGTTTTGGTGTTTCTTTTTGGAGGGTAGCCAGTCACTGCTTCGCGTGAACCTAGTGGAATAGGCTATATCGCGGAGGCAAAATAAGTGATTCTGATAATAAAAAAATTTGTGTGGACCTTTGAAACTTTGAGGAACTCGAGGTTGCGAACCTCTGTTGTGAGGTTATTTTTTTTGAGTGGTGAACTCTTTGAGAGTTGCGGTTGGTGCACGGTTGTGCCAGTGTGTTGGTGTGAGTCTGTGTGACTTCACCCGGTGTTAGCATCTGTGTGGCTACACCTAATCCTGAGGGATTTTGTTGTGTTGGGGATGGTAATAACCAGTTGAGTTGTTACTCTTACCTTTAGTTTCGAGGACGAAACTTCTTTTTGGAGGGTAGTAATGTGAGACCCAAGATTTTACTGTACAGTTTTTCTAAGGAACTTTAGTGTCGGCTAAGTTTTTAGGGTTTTTGGTGGAGCAGTCTTGTGAGTATCGTCACATTAATGGAATTTTTGCTGAAATGGAGCCTGTTTTGTGCTCGTGCGCTGGAAAGGCACAGACTTTTGGGTCGTAGTCTTCTTTTGAGTATTAGAAGGTTTCTGTGAAGTCAGAAACGCGAGTTTTGGATTATTCTCGTTTTTGGAAAAACGAGTAGGATTTTACCCGCTGTTGTGAAATTTTACTGATTCTGAATTCAGTGAGATTTTAGTTGGGGGTTTTATATATCTGCGCGAGGCGGGATATATTCTGAGATTAATTTTCCGAGGTGAGGAAGAAAATTACAGTCGCGGAAAAAGATTCGGCGATAAGTTTGTGAATTGTTTTTATTAAAAGGTTTACGGTAGAATTTTTTTATGTTTCCGTAAAATTTATCGGTACGCGAGATACGACTCGTTTAAGCGCGAGCTAGTGGGAGGATAAGATCACATAAGAAATATCTAGATATTTTGTGAAGAGGTGGATGGCTAGGATTTAATCTTTGAACTTTGCCTTTTGATCCAATGGTTGCCATGAACCAAGACCACTTTATAGTAAGATTTTTGGATCACTTTGGAGACTTCTTTTTCCCTATGCATAAATAAAACCCAGACTTTTGGCCCATGGTCTTTATTTATCAATCTGAACATTTCTGTGCTTTCAGATTTTGAGTTTCGACTTTCTCCGTTTATTGGAAAAACGAGTAGAAAACTGTGCCCGCTTCTTAAAATTTTACGGTTTCTGTTTTCCGTCGAATTTTAATTGGAGACTTTATATATCGACGCGAGTCGGAATCTAGTTTCAGAATATTTTTGGGAGCCAAGGAAATAAATTTCAGTCGGAGAATAAAGTTTAGCGATAATATTTGGAAATGGTTTACGACGGACATTTATTTGTGAGATTTTCTGTTTTTGAGATTCCCGTCCGTTAGCGAGGCGCGACTCGCCGAGAGCAAACGCGACGAGCTGAGTGGCGAAAAGGAGATATTTGTTCAAAAGCAATCATGAGTTATTTTGATCCAAAGGCTAGGGTTTGGTCTTGCAAGTTGGTTTTGATCCAATGGCCTAGATTGATCAAGAGAGAAATGAATAGTAAGGAGGTTTAAGTGTTTAGTCTTGGAAGCAAAATCACAAAAACTCACTTCTCTTTCTCTCATTTAGCCGTGGCTTTCTTTCACTCTTGCCAACTCAAAAATTTTCTCTTCCTCTCAAGAACTTGCTTGGATTTGTGCTAGGAACATCAAGCTCTTGGATCATCTTCTTCATCTTGAGGTAATTAGACCTCCTCCATCCCTTAATTCTCATGAAAACTCTTGAATTTTTGAAGTTTCACAATTTTGTTCTTGAGTAGAAAAATGTTAGAATTTAATTTTGTTTCCATAGATGTGTTCTTAAGGGTTGTTAGTACACATGATTGAAAACATGAGTTGATTCTATGGTTTAATCTTGTTCTTACAAATTTTTAGTAAGGGTTTTGAAGAAATAGTTTGAAAAGTTCATAAATTTGATTTGTGTTGTAAGATTTTGGTTTTGAAGTTAGAATTGAACTTTTAAACAAAATGGATTGTTGAATATGAATTTTGTTTCGAAAAATAAGAAAAAATATTTCTCGTGTTCTTGAGCGACTCGAAGAACGCAATTTAGAAAAATTTTATTTCGAGATTCAAAAAGAGTCGGGTATACGATCGAATATCGTTACGAGCTAACCAATGTGGTTAGGGTTTCAAATGAAGAAAAATTTGTGTAGGATTGCCCTTTTTGCCTCATTTGGCCGTGGCAATCATTAGGGTTCGAGGAATCGAGTTTCGAAAATTGTTTAGAGGCAAATTGTTTCCCCATGATCATTGTTTGATTGGTTATGGGATGTTTTGTAAAGAGAAATGATTTCTTGCCTTAGGAAAAACTTATTTGAGATTTTTCGAAAAATTGCGATTCGACTCGATAATTTCTAAATCGCTTTGATAAGTGCTAGTTAGGTATTATGGGATATTACCATGCATTTAGAAGTGAAAAATTTTGAATAGAAGGGGGTTTTTGAAAAATTTGGCCGTGGCCTCTCTCTTGTGTGGGGAGAAATTTCAAAATTTTTCTAAGTCCACAATTGTGTGAAAATTTTGTGTGTGTTGGATAATCCTAGTTTTGAAGAAAAATGAGTATAGGAAAGGTTGTTAGGAAGAAAAAAATGTGTAACTTGTAACGCAAGAAAACTTCGATTTTTTCATAAAAATATTTTTGAAAAGTTTTAGTTGTGTTTCAAATGGTCTTGTTGTGTGTGAAACAAGTCCTTGAGGTGGAGAAATCCAAAATGGTTTTAGTTTTTGATTTGAAAACAAAATGAATTTCGTGTTATAAAAATAGTGCAATTTACTTCGGGAATTTTTAAACACTATGAGAATAACCCGAAATCCTTGAGGGATGGTTTTAGGAAGTACCTTAGACCCCTCTGGAGTTTTGAGAGCGAGTTTCGTTTCGTTAGGATAAACGAGGAATATTTTATTGATGTTACGCTGCATTATTTTTAGGTAGCGCGTGTTGTAGTTTTTCGCGGAATTAAAGTAACAAAAGCTTGCTAAGGTAAGGGCACCTTTACTTTCTGTCAAATAATTGTATGCTTGGTTCTGGACTGTGTGATTGTTTGACAATTGTATTATGTATTCTCGTGATGAGACTGTGTTTAAAATACGTGCGATATTACATATGATTTTGCGAAATATATGTATGAATATTTGATTCATTTGATAATGTTCGAATATTATGTATGGTGTTGCATTAGCATATATGGGGAAGCGTATGCTCATGCATTCATAGTAGTGGTGATCGGAAACGGACCACGGGGTGTGATTATCGGGAATGGATCCACCTTAATCCTGCGGGATTTATTGAGTCCAATACGTGGTTATCGGGAATGGACCACGGGGTGCGATTATCGGGAATGGATCCACTCTAATCCGCTAGGATTGTATTGACGCCCTGAAGGGTATAGTAGGGGTTGGACCTACGACTCTCTGCGGAGAGGTAAAATTCCGGAATTCATGCATGTGAAATAGACCCGGTTAGGGTGATCACAATCATTTAGAGTCTGCATTGATAGGCTGGTGTGCATTTCGATACTGTGTGCAAGTATATGAACTGCTAAATGTTTATTTGCTGTTATATTTATATATACATGCTATTTGTTGTTGTGTTATGTGTGGTGACCCTTGCAATATTTCATTTGCGGGCTCCTCCCACCCCAGATGATGCTGTAGGTCACGAGGGCGGCAGCTGCTCAGGTCCCAGTGAACTCGTGTCGAAGCTATAGTTTAGAATTAGACTCTGTGCCGGTGTGTTTGTACATCGTGCCTTTGGGCTAGACATAGTTTTCTACCTTGGGTTGTTTTGGGGTTGTAGTGCTTGGAGTAATTTGAATACTTAGACTTGGACTGTAATTATTCAGGAACACACTTTGCTTGTCGAAGCACCTTATGGTAATGAGTTCTTTTGTATGTTTAATGCCGGCTCTTGTAAAATATTTTCCGCGCACTCTGTCTTGTGTTTTTTAAAAAAAAAAAAATAATGCCCCTTTTTAGGCTTTGAAAACGGGGTGTTACATTGTTGGTATCAGAGCCCGGCTTTAAATCTTCAAAGGGAAAGTGTGCACTTGAGTCGTTAGTCCAGAGTCGGTTAGAACATAGCCAGAGTTGTGTTGTGGGTTATGTGGTTGGTTGTTTTGAGTCTAGCATGGGATATGCTTAGACACTGGTTTGTGTCTTACCGAAGTAATGCAGGGAGTGAGGCTTCAGTAAGTGAAATTGTGAAACCCCGAGCCTTGGTCGAATTTAGTCGACAAGTGTCTCTAAATTCCTTAGATGCGGCAGTCCGAAGATGACGGACTTGAGCGAACAAGAACTACAAGTGATTCTTGGAAGTAATATTATGGATAGAAAGTGGCATTGTGTCGTTGTCACTCAAAGGTATTGAGTATGGACGTGTGGACGTCGACTGATAAAGGATTGTAAGTAAGGATCGGATTGGGACGACCTTTTGAAGAAGATATTGAATATCTGCTCTGGTGAGTTAGGGTGCGACTTGATGAAGTCATCAGGTTTTCAAGAGAACGCAACCACTATGGAATGGTGGAGCATGCGAGATGTCAATTGGATTTAATTACAATGATTGGACAATAATTGAGGCACTTTAAATTGGAATCAAAGGACGTTGTACGTCCAGAGTGAGGAACCCTGGTGGTGTTAGACGACATTTATGCAAAAGGTGGATAACTTAAGGGTTTAATTTAAGTGTGCGAGATGAATTAGATTCGAAACTATGATTTGTAAGGATGAATCTCGTGATGATTAAAGGTAGGAGACCAAGTATCACATTGATAAGTGACAATCTATACATAGTTCGGGAGATAGTAAGTATAGATGTCGGTGTGAAACGAAATTATAGGTGATTGATTATTGGATAAAAAGGTGGATTTGGAGAGATGTTTAGGTAAAGAACGAGGAGTTCAACCTTTGAAAGTGAGTTGCATATCACTGATAGGTGATAATAGAGGTGTTTATTATGGAAATGTCCAGATAATTGTAGCAGTAGAAGCTGGAATTGTCAGTATTGGCAGGTAAACCATAAGAGAAAGTAAACATTTTGAGAAAATCTTAGAGATTAGTCAAGATTTGAGTAGAGATCATGTGTGGAGGTGAGTTTAAGTTAACAATTTTGATCGACCAAGAGGGTTGAAGGACTAAGTGGCATCTTGAATTTATGATACCAAGAGAGTCGAGGTAGGCAAGTTTTAAATAATTCAAGTTATGGACGAGAATTTTTGGAGATATTCTAGAAATGTCGTGTATGAGCAGGAAAAGAGTTATTAGTAAGAGTACTAAGACAATAAGAGTTGATAGTTGGAAGGACTTTTATTGTATATTAGGATTAAATGGATGTTACGACGAGTTTTTAGAGTTCTTGAGCAGTAAATTCAAGAATTAGATTTGGGTATCGAACGTACTAAGGATAAAATCATAGCAAAGTGTCGTGCGTTGGTAGATATTTGTGATAAGTCGAGCATTAAGATTTGAGATGAATGTTTAATGGCCTGATGGATGAGTAAGACGAGTCGATTGGTAGGTGAATTGCAGTGACCTTTTAAGGACGAGTTAAAAGTGAATAAGAAAATGATGAGTGAATAGATGTAAGAATATGATTGGTCAGAACTTGAGATCGGGGAATTGATTCCCTAGTGGGAACAGACCTTATGACTTTAGAATAGTCACGATGATGAAGGACCAATCGAATGGAGAGGAGATACTTAATAGGAACGTGTGGAATTAATCATTTGGAGCGTTTGATTATGACACGTACAATAGTTGACACCGTAAGGGAAGTTAGAGACGGATAAATCCAGTCAGTGAATGGATGTGTCAGGTTGGATAGCGAGAACGTATGTGGGAAATTGGTTATTGTTATTGGAGAATGTTGTAGCTTTAGATGGTTATGAAGATTTTAGATTGGTCGAACGGAGAAGGGTATGCTTGTGGTGATACAAAATTATGTGAAATGAGAAAGTATTCGGATTGTGTGCGGCGAATTAAGGATGTTGTTTTGATTTAGCAAGTTATTGGTCATGATGGTTTGGGAACCAACTCTAGACAGTTGTTGAACTAGAAAGTTGCAAAGTAGTAGATTGATGATACAGGCCTGATTGGAGCTTTATAGAGGTTATGACATCGATGAGTTAGTCGTAAAGGGAGGTTAGTCATGGAAAGAAGGTGCTAACAATAAGTGTGGCTAGTGGTGTTTCTAGCCGAACTCGTAGAGAGAATGTTCCATTGTTTTGGTTGTCTTTCATTTGATGAATTCATCTTCAAAGAGGAGAAAGAGTGATGGAGATGAAATGGTTTGTGGATCTGTTTCTGGGTCTAGAAAAGAATGAGGATTTAGAGAGAAGCCCTTGAGGATGTGGCTTATGCCAATTGAGGATTGGCGAAGGGATTTGTCTCACACCTAATTTTGGAAATAAGAAGGATAAGAAATTGTCTAATGGCAAGTTGATGGAAGCTTGTAGAGCCTTGGTTCATTGTAGTGGTTACAATGAAGAGAGACGTGGTATGATGGAAATCGGTAGTGAGTAAGTATAAGGGATTCAGATGTTGTCAACAAGGATGGTTAGACAATAGTAATGTGAGGAATGCCCTAAGAGTTATTTTGAAGGTAGGTACCTCGACGAGAGTGGTGATGTTCGGAGTGTTTAGGAATGGTCAGGGTGACCAACTCTTTTGAGTAAGAGAGGATGTTATTGTAAGAAAAAAAAGGAACTCAGGAGAGTTCAGGAATAGAATGAGAATACGTTGTGAAGAGGATGTGCGCCGACGATGGCCGTCGACGAGGATAAACGTTTGTTTAAGGCACGCGAGATGCGTCTAAGTGCCATTTTGGAAGTAATGTTAACGTATAAGGAACCGATTCTGGGGAATTGGAGATTTGGATAAGGGAGTCCAAGAGAAGTAGATGGTTTAGTTTGGCAAGTGCCAAGACTATGAGGAGTGTAATCACCAACCGGAGGTTGGGGTGGTATTATTTAAGTCGCGATGGAAAGAAATTTGTAAGTAAGCAGGCGGTTCGGCATATTCGTTGAGTCGCGGATTGATGGATAGTGGTAAGGTGGGAAAATCTTCTAGAAGAGAAGACAACTTGTTTGGAATGAAATAGTTTTGGTGGTAATTGTCGTGGTGGCACTGTACTACTATTGGATAATACTCCATGGATGTTTCGTGAGTGGAAGCGTGAGAGTCCACGTGACGTGTTTTGGCGGTTGGATCTCACTGACGAGATCGGGATAATAAGAATTGAGGAAATTGTTGGACTATTGTGCCTCGGATGACCTGAAGCACAATTGGAAGGGGGCATTATTAAAGTTAGGTAAAGAGGGTCTAAACCACCATCATGATTGTCGACTATCTATTGACAAATTGGGGGACTGGCCGTCCTTAATTTATTGTTGATAGTAGACGGAATCGAGTTGAATGGAATTGACTAGCTTTGCTAGCTTTGGTGGTGCCAGAAAGTTTTGGTGTTTCTTTTTGGAGGGTAGCCAGTCACTGCTTCGCGTGAACCTAGTGGAATAGGCTATATCGCGGAGGCAAAATAAGTGATTCTGATAATAAAAAAATTTGTGTGGACCTTTGAAAATTTGAGGAACTCGAGGTTGCGAACCTCTGTTGTGAGGTTATTTTTTTTGAGTGGTGAACTCTTTGAGAGTTGCGGTTGGTGCACGGTTGTGCCAGTGTGTTGGTGTGAGTCTGTGTGACTTCACCCGGTGTTAGCATCTGTGTGGCTACACCTAATCCTGAGGGATTTTGTTGTGTTGGGGATGGTAATAACCAGTTGAGTTGTTACTCTTACCTTTAGTTTCGAGAACGAAACTTCTTTTTGGAGGGTAGTAATGTGAGACCCAAGATTTTACTGTACAGTTTTTCTAAGGAACTTTAGTGTCGGCTAAGTTTTTAGGGTTTTTGGTGGAGCAGTCTTGTGAGTATCGTCACATTAATGGAATTTTTGCTGAAATGGAGCCTGTTTTGTGCTCGTGCGCTGGAAAGGCACAGACTTTTGGGTCGTAGTCTTCTTTTGAGTATTAGAAGGTTTCTGTGAAGTCAGAAACGCGAGTTTTGGATTATTCTCGTTTTTGGAAAAACGAGTAGGATTTTACCCGCTGTTGTGAAATTTTACTGATTCTGAATTCAGTGAGATTTTAGTTGGGGGTTTTATATATCTGCGCGAGGCGGGATATATTCTGAGATTAATTTTCCGAGGTGAGGAAGAAAATTACAGTCGCGGAAAAAGATTCGGCGATAAGTTTGTGAATTGTTTTTATTAAAAGGTTTACGGTAGAATTTTTTTATGTTTCCGTAAAATTTATCGGTACGCGAGATACGACTCGTTTAAGCGCGAGCTAGTGGGAGGATAAGATCACATAAGAAATATCTAGATATTTTGTGAAGAGGTGGATGGCTAGGATTTAATCTTTGAACTTTGCCTTTTGATCCAATGGTTGCCATGAACCAAGACCACTTTATAGTAAGATTTTTGGATCACTTTGGAGACTGCTTTTTCCCTATGCATAAATAAAACCCAGACTTTTGGCCCATGGTCTTTATTTATCAATCTGAACATTTCTGTGCTTTCAGATTTTGAGTTTCGACTTTCTCCGTTTATTGGAAAAACGAGTAGAAAACTGTGCCCGCTTCTTAAAATTTTACGGTTTCTGTTTTCCGTCGAATTTTAATTGGAGACTTTATATATCGACGCGAGTCGGAATCTAGTTTCAGAATATTTTTGGGAGCCAAGGAAATAAATTTCAGTCGGAGAATAAAGTTTAGCGATAATATTTGGAAATGGTTTACGACGGACATTTATTTGTGAGATTTTCTGTTTTTGAGATTCCCGTCCGTTAGCGAGGCGCGACTCGCCGAGAGCAAACGCGACGAGCTGAGTGGCGAAAAGGAGATATTTGTTCAAAAGCAATCATGAGTTATTTTGATCCAAAGGCTAGGGTTTGGTCTTGCAAGTTGGTTTTGATCCAATGGCCTAGATTGATCAAGAGAGAAATGAATAGTAAGGAGGTTTAAGTGTTTAGTCTTGGAAGCAAAATCACAAAAACTCACTTCTCTTTCTCTCATTTAGCCGTGGCTTTCTTTCACTCTTGCCAACTCAAAAATTTTCTCTTCCTCTCAAGAACTTGCTTGGATTTGTGCTAGGAACATCAAGCTCTTGGATCATCTTCTTCATCTTGAGGTAATTAGACCTCCTCCATCCCTTAATTCTCATGAAAACTCTTGAATTTTTGAAGTTTCACAATTTTGTTCTTGAGTAGAAAAATGTTAGAATTTAATTTTGTTTCCATAGATGTGTTCTTAAGGGTTGTTAGTACACATGATTGAAAACATGAGTTGATTCTATGGTTTAATCTTGTTCTTACAAATTTTTAGTAAGGGTTTTGAAGAAATAGTTTGAAAAGTTCATAAATTTGATTTGTGTTGTAAGATTTTGGTTTTGAAGTTAGAATTGAACTTTTAAACAAAATGGATTGTTGAATATGAATTTTGTTTCGAAAAATAAGAAAAAATATTTCTCGTGTTCTTGAGCGACTCGAAGAACGCAATTTAGAAAAATTTTATTTCGAGATTCAAAAAGAGTCGGGTATACGATCGAATATCGTTACGAGCTAACCAATGTGGTTAGGGTTTCAAATGAAGAAAAATTTGTGTAGGATTGCCCTTTTTGCCTCATTTGGCCGTGGCAATCATTAGGGTTCGAGGAATCGAGTTTCGAAAATTGTTTAGAGGCAAATTGTTTCCCCATGATCATTGTTTGATTGGTTATGGGATGTTTTGTAAAGAGAAATGATTTCTTGCCTTAGGAAAAACTTATTTGAGATTTTTCGAAAAATTGCGATTCGACTCGATAATTTCTAAATCGCTTTGATAAGTGCTAGTTAGGTATTATGGGATATTACCATGCATTTAGAAGTGAAAAATTTTGAATAGAAGGGGGTTTTTGAAAAATTTGGCCGTGGCCTCTCTCTTGTGTGGGGAGAAATTTCAAAATTTTTCTAAGTCCACAATTGTGTGAAAATTTTGTGTGTGTTGGATAATCCTAGTTTTGAAGAAAAATGAGTATAGGAAAGGTTGTTAGGAAGAAAAAAATGTGTAACTTGTAACGCAAGAAAACTTCGATTTTTTCATAAAAATATTTTTGAAAAGTTTTAGTTGTGTTTCAAATGGTCTTGTTGTGTGTGAAACAAGTCCTTGAGGTGGAGAAATCCAAAATGGTTTTAGTTTTTGATTTGAAAACAAAATGAATTTCGTGTTATAAAAATAGTGCAATTTACTTCGGGAATTTTTAAACACTATGAGAATAACCCGAAATCCTTGAGGGATGGTTTTAGGAAGTACCTTAGACCCCTCTGGAGTTTTGAGAGCGAGTTTCGTTTCGTTAGGATAAACGAGGAATATTTTATTGATGTTACGCTGCATTATTTTTAGGTAGCGCGTGTTGTAGTTTTTCGCGGAATTAAAGTAACAAAAGCTTGCTAAGGTAAGGGCACCTTTACTTTCTGTCAAATAATTGTATGCTTGGTTCTGGACTGTGTGATTGTTTGACAATTGTATTATGTATTCTCGTGATGAGACTGTGTTTAAAATACATGCGATATTACATATGATTTTGCGAAATATATGTATGAATATTTGATTCATTTGATAATGTTCGAATATTATGTATGGTGTTGCATTAGCATATATGGGGAAGCGTATGCTCATGCATTCATAGTAGTGGTGATCGGAAACGGACCACGGGGTGTGATTATCGGGAATGGATCCACCTTAATCCTGCGGGATTTATTGAGTCCAATACGTGGTTATCGGGAATGGACCACGGGGTGCGATTATCGGGAATGGATCCACTCTAATCCGCTAGGATTGTATTGACGCCCTGAAGGGTATAGTAGGGGTTGGACCTACGACTCTCTGCGGAGAGGTAAAATTCCGGAATTCATGCATGTGAAATAGACCCGGTTAGGGTGATCACAATCATTTAGAGTCTGCATTGATAGGCTGGTGTGCATTTCGATACTGTGTGCAAGTATATGAACTGCTAAATGTTTATTTGCTGTTATATTTATATATACATGCTATTTGTTGTTGTGTTATGTGTGGTGACCCTTGCAATATTTCATTTGCGGGCTCCTCCCACCCCAGATGATGCTGTAGGTCACGAGGGCGGCAGCTGCTCAGGTCCCAGTGAACTCGTGTCGAAGCTATAGTTTAGAATTAGACTCTGTGCCGGTGTGTTTGTACATCGTGCCTTTGGGCTAGACATAGTTTTCTACCTTGGGTTGTTTTGGGGTTGTAGTGCTTGGAGTAATTTGAATACTTAGACTTGGACTGTAATTATTCAGGAACACACTTTGCTTGTCGAAGCACCTTATGGTAATGAGTTCTTTTGTATGTTTAATGCCGGCTCTTGTAAAATATTTTCCGCGCACTCTGTCTTGTGTTTTTAAAAAAAAATAAAATAATGCCCCTTTTTAGGCTTTGAAAACGGGGTGTTACACCGATCACTACGTATCGATCTCAACAAAAATCTCGTAGCTCTCCCGATCACTACGAATAAAAAGGTGGGCTCTCCCGATCACCACACCGTGCACGCAACTACCAAATGCATGAGCATACGCTTCCCCATATATGCTAATGCAATGAATACATACCTCTCTAGCATATGTAAACCAAACATAACATACATACATTTCTCATCATATGTATTCCAAACACCTGTTCATACATATATTCTCATAATCATATGTAAACAACACACGTATTATAAACAATTTCTCATCACGAGAATACATAATATATACATGCCAAGCACACAAACACGCATCACCGAAAATAACCAACAAACATGTTATAACTCAGTGAAAGACAGGAATAAAGTGATGCCCTTACCTCGGCAAGCTTCCGTTACTCTTTTTCGCGAAAATCTACAATTCACGCTACCTAAAATATATGTAGCGTAACATCAATAAAATACTCATCGTACATCCTATCGGAACGAAACTTGTTCTCAAAAGTCTAGGGGTGTTTAAGGTACTTTCTAACACTCTCGGATAGTGATTACGAGTTCTCCCTATAGTGATTAAAAATTCCCGAAATTAAATACACTATTTTTCGCTACACGAAAATATTTTCGTTTCAAAACAAACTATGAAATACTTTTGTTTCCAACACCAAAACAATCAATCCCACAAACTAAAACCATTTGAAAACAACCCAACAACTCTTCGAGAAATTTCACTGAAAATAAAGTTTTCTTGTAACACAAGTTACAAGTCTTTCTTACCAAATAAAATGGTCATAGCTCATTCAATTTTTATCCGATCGAGACGAGCCATACGCCGAAATCTTCGTCTCGAAAAAACGGATTGAATGATCAAATTTTTATGACAAAATATAACATTTAAAATGGACGAAAATGCCCTTCCAGTTTCGCCAGAATTGGAATTATTCCAAAACCATTGTTTTTCAAAATCAAACATAGAGTAAAACGCCTAAACCATTTCTAATTTCTCAAATTGATCAAATGCTCACACCAAATCATTTTGAATCCAAGAATGTCATTTTTCTTCAAAACTTCGCAAATCTTTTCTTTTCAAAACAAAATACAACACTTTCCATACTTACTTGTTTACTTCAAAAACAAGTAACTAGTTTTTATTTTCAAAACAAAACCAATACTAAACACAAGAGAATATTTTTCAAAATCATTTATCCTCACAATCCAAATCATTTTAAACAAAACCATAATTTTTGACAATATCGAATTGATTTTCCCTAAGACAAAATCAACACATTTTCTTAAAAACTAAGATTATCCAACACATACAAAATTTTCACACAATTGTGGACTTAGAAAAATTTTGAAATTTCTCCCTATACTACTAAAAAGGCCACGGCCAAAATTGTGGAAAACACCCTTCCACACAAAATTTTTCACTTCTAATTGCATGGTAATATCCCATAATACCTAACTAGCACTTATCAAAACGATTTAGAAATTATAGAGTCGAATCGCAAATTTCGAAAAATCTCAAA
The DNA here is from genome assembly GCA_030408175.1 of Trifolium repens. NCBI lineage: Eukaryota > Viridiplantae > Streptophyta > Magnoliopsida > Fabales > Fabaceae > Trifolium > Trifolium repens. Next base: position 37,729,520 of record CP125842.1, on the reverse strand, counting down.
TAAGGTTTTTCTTAAGGCAAGTGATCATTTTCTTTTCAAAACATCCCATAACCAATCAAACAATTAAACAATGATCATGGGAAGCTATTTGCCTCTAAACAATTTTTGAAATTCGATTCCTCGAACCCTATATGGGTGCCACGGCCAAATGAGGCAAAAAGGCAACCCTACACAATTTTTCTTCATTTGAAACCCTAACCACATTTGTTAGCTCGTAACGATATTCGATCGTATACCCGACTCTTTTTGAAACTCGAAATAAATTTTTCCTAAATTGTGTTCTTCGAGTCGCTCAAGAACACGAGAATAATTTTTTTTCTCATTTTTCGAAACAAATTTCATATTCACAAATCCATTTTGTCAAAAAGCTCAAAACTAACTTCAAAACCAAAATCATACAACACAATCCAAGTTTATGATCTTTTTCAAATTTTTTCAAACCCTTGCTCAAAAAAAACTCATGAGAATCACATCTAACCATGGTAAGCATCACTACTAAGCCTAAACATGTTAGATAATCCCTTATAAACAACTTCTAAGCACTAAGAATCAATCATAAACATTTTCTAGTAAAACCCTCCCAAGGACATAACCTCTAAAATCTTACTAAACTCCATGAGTCTTAGCCAAACAATAGAAAGGAAGAGGTTAGTTACCTTAGGAAGAAGAATCTCACAACTCCAAGCTTTCCAACAAGCTTAAGATCAAGTGCTTTGGTGAAGGAATGAAAATTTTGTGAAGAAATGGAAAAGAAAGGGAGCTCCACGGCCAAGAGAGAAGAGAAGGAAGTTTTGTGATTTTTTTCTAAGTTCCACAAAACAACAAACCTCCTTACTAAATAATGGTCTTGTTTGCCAAACAACCATTGGATCAAATAGTGCAAAGTTTCTAAGACTTAATCCTAGCCATTGGATCAATTCTAAGCTTATCCTTCCAAGATATTTTCTAAGCTTCCTCACATCTCAGCTCTCGCGTTCGCTCGTAAACGAGTCGCACCTCGCTAACGGACGGAAATCACAAAAATATAAAATCTACCAAATAAACGTCCGTCGTAAACCGTTTCCAAATATTATCGCTAAATCTTTTTCCCCGACTGTAATTTTCTTCCTCACCCTCGAAAATTATTCTGACAACATATCCTAACTCACGCCGATATATAAAACTCCCATCTAAATTTCTACGGAATTCAGACATCGTAAAAATTTCCAACAGCGGGTAAAATTCCTACTCGTTTTTCCAAAAACAGAATAAACCAAAACTCGCGATTCTGACTACACATACACCTTCTCATACTCAAAAGAGGACTACGACCCAAAAGTCTGTGCCTTTCCAGCGCACGAGCACAAAACAGGCTCCATTTCAGCAAAAATTCTATTAACGCGATAATACTCACGAAACCGCTTCACCAAAAACCCTAAAACTTAGCCGACACTAAAGTTCCTTAGAAAAACCTGTACAGTGGAAATCTTGGGTCTTACATAGACCATTTAATGGAGCAACGGAAACTTGGTCCAAACTACTTTGACCAAAACTGCCCAACTTTGAATAGCTTCGTACGAAGTGAATATTGGCCTTTTTTGGACCAATATAAAGTTATAAAGGTGTATATATAGTTTTTAAATAATTCTCAAATAGTTAGACCCATTATTGGAGCAATGGAAACTTGGTCCAAACTACTTTGACCAAAACTGCCCAACTTTGAATAGCTTCGTACGAAGTGAATATTGGCCTTTTTTTGGGACCAATATGAAGTGATAAAGATAGAAATATAGTAATAAACCTAATAGAAGAACGTTAGACCCATTTTTGATTACACGGAAAACTTGTGCAAACTTCTACGACAAAGATCGTCCAAACTTTCAATAGATTCGTATGAAGGTTTAAATGGAGATTTAAAGCTTTTAGAATGAATACCGACCTTTTTTTGGACCAATATAAAGTTATAAAGGTGTAAATATAGTTTTTAAATAATTCTCAAATAGTTAGACCCATTATTGGAGCAACGGAAACATAGTCCAAACTACCTTGACCAAAACTGCCCAACTTTGAATAACTTCGTACGAAGTGAATATTGGCCTTTTTTGGGACCAATATGAAGTGATAAGGATATAAATATAGTAATAAACCTAATAGAAGAACGTTAGACCCATTTTTGATTCAACGGAAAACTTGTGCAAACTTCTACGACAAAGATCGTCCAAACTTTCAATAGATTCGTATGAAGGTTTAAATGGAGATTTAAAGCTTTTAGAATGAATACCGGCCTTTTTTTGGACCAATATAAAGTTATAAAGGTGTAAATATAGTTTTTAAATAATTCTCAAATAGTTAGACCCATTATTGGAGCAACGGAAACTTGGTCCAAACTATTTTGACCAAAACTGCCCAACTTTGATTAGCTTCGTACGAAGTGAATATTGGCCTTTTTTGGGACCAATATGAAGTGATAAGGATATAAATATAGTAATAAACTTAATAGAAGAACCTTAGACCCATTTTTGATTACACGGAAAACTTGTGCAAACTTCTACGACAAAGATCGTCCAAACTTTCAATAGATTTGTATGAAGGTTTAAATTGAGATTTAAAGCTTTTAGAATGAATACCGGCCTTATTTTGGACCAATATAAAGTTATAAAGGTGTAAATATAGTTTTTAAATAATTCTCAAATAGTTAGACCCATTATTGGAGCAACTGAAACTTGGTCCAAACTACTTTGACCAAAACTGCCCAACTTTGAATAACTTCGTACGAAGTGAATATTGGCCTTTTTTGGGACAAATATGAAGTGATAAAGATATAAATATAGTAATAAACCTAATAGAAGAACGTTAGACCCATTTTTTATCCAACGGAAAACTTGTGCAAACTTCTACGACAAAGATCGTCCAAACTTTCAATAGATTCGTATAAAGGTTTAAATGGAGATTTAAAGCTTTTAGAATGAATACCTGCCTTTTTTTGGACCAATAAAAAGTTATAAAGGTGTAAATATAGTTTTTAAATAATTCTCAAATAGTTAGACCGATTATTGGAGCAACGGAAACTTCGTCCAAACTACTTTGACCAAAACTGCCCAACTTTGAATAGCTTCGTACGAAGTGAATATTGGCCTTTTTTGGGACCAATATGAAGTGATAAGGATATAAATATAGTAATAAACCTAATAGAAGAACGTTAGACCCATTTTTGATTCAACGGAAAACTTGTGCAAACTTCTACGACAAAGATCGTCCAAACTTTCAATAGATTCGTATGAAGGTTTAAATGGAGATTTAAAGCTTTTAGAATGAATACCGGCCTTTTTTTGGACCAATATAAAGTTATAAAGGTGTAAATATAGTTTTTAAATAATTCTCAAATAGTTAGACCCATTATTGGAGCAACGGAAACTTGGTCCAAACTATTTTGACCAAAACTGCCCAACTTTGATTAGCTTCGTACGAAGTGAATATTGGCCTTTTTTGGGACCAATATGAAGTGATAAGGATATAAATATAGTAATAAACTTAATAGAAGAACCTTAGACCCATTTTTGATTACACGGAAAACTTGTGCAAACTTCTACGACAAAGATCGTCCAAACTTTCAATAGATTTGTATGAAGGTTTAAATTGAGATTTAAAGCTTTTAGAATGAATACCGGCCTTATTTTGGACCAATATAAAGTTATAAAGGTGTAAATATAGTTTTTAAATAATTCTCAAATAGTTAGACCCATTATTGGAGCAACTGAAACTTGGTCCAAACTACTTTGACCAAAACTGCCCAACTTTGAATAACTTCGTACGAAGTGAATATTGGCCTTTTTTGGGACAAATATGAAGTGATAAAGATATAAATATAGTAATAAACCTAATAGAAGAACGTTAGACCCATTTTTTATCCAACGGAAAACTTGTGCAAACTTCTACGACAAAGATCGTCCAAACTTTCAATAGATTCGTATAAAGGTTTAAATGGAGATTTAAAGCTTTTAGAATGAATACCTGCCTTTTTTTGGACCAATAAAAAGTTATAAAGGTGTAAATATAGTTTTTAAATAATTCTCAAATAGTTAGACCGATTATTGGAGCAACGGAAACTTCGTCCAAACTACTTTGACCAAAACTGCCCAACTTTGAATAGCTTCGTACGAAGTGAATATTGGCCTTTTTTGGGACCAATATGAAGTGATAAAGATATAAATATAGTAGTAAACCTAATAGAAGAACGTTAGACCCATTTTTTATCCAACGGAAAACTTATGCAAACTTCTACGACAAAGATTCGTATGAAGGTTTAAATTGAGATTTAAATTTTAAGAACGATTACCGGCCTTTTTTTGGACCAATATAAAGTTATAAAGGTGTAAATATAGTTATTAAATAATTCTCAAATAGTTAGACCCATTATTGGAGCAACGGAAACTTCGTCCAAACTACTTTGACCAAAACTGCCCAACTTTGAATAGCTTCGTACGAAGTGAATATTGGCCTTTTTTGGAACGAATATGAAGTGATAAGGATATAAATATAGTAATAAACCTAATAGAAGAACGTTAGACCCATTTTTTATCCAACGGAAAACTTGTGCAAACTTCTACGACAAAGATCGTCCAAACTTTCAATAGATTCGTATGAAGGTTTAAATTGAGATTTAAAGCTTTTAGAATGAATACCGGTCTTTTTTTGGACCAATATAAAGTTATAAAGGTGTAAATATAGTTTTTAAATAATTCTCAAATAGTTAGACCCATTATTGGAGCAACGGAAACTTGGTCCAAACTATTTTGACCAAAACTGCGCAACTTCGAATAGCTTCGTACGAAGTGAATATTGGCCTTTTTTGGGACCAATATGAAGTGATAAGGATATAAATATAGTAATAAACCTAATAGAAGAACGTTAGACCCATTTTTGATTACACGAAAAACTTGTGCAAACTTCTACGACAAAGATCGTCCAAACTTTCAATAGATTCGTATGAAGGTTTAAATTGAGATTTAAAGCTTTTAGAATGAATACCGGCCTTATTTTGGACCAATATAAAGTTATAAAGGTGTAAATATAGTTTTTAAATAATTCTCAAATAGTTAGACCCATTATTGGAGCAACTGAAACTTGGTCCAAACTACTTTGACCAAGAACTGCCCAACTTTGAATAGCTTCGTACGAAGTGAATATTAGCCTTTTTTGGGACCAATATGAGGTGATAAAGATATAAATATAATAATAAACCTAATAGAAGAACGTTAGACCCATTTTTTATCCATCGGAACACTTGTGCAAACTTCTACGACAAAGATCGTCCAAACTTTCAATAGATTCGTATGATGGTTTAAATGGAGATTTAAAGCTTTTAGAATGAATACCGGCCTTTTTTTGGACCAATATAAATTTAGAAAGGTGAAAATATAGTTTTTAAACAATTCTCAAATAGTTAGACCCATTATTGGAGCAACGGAAACTTGGTCCAAACTACTTTGACCAAAACTGCCCAACTTTTAATAGCTTCGTACGAAGTGAATATTGGCCTTTTTTGGACCAATATAAAGTTATAAAGGTGTAAATATAGTTTTTAAATAATTCTCAAATAGTTAGACCCATTATTGGAGCAACGGAAACTTGGTCCAAACTACTTTGACCAAAACTGCCCAACTTTGAATAGCTTCGTACGAAGTGAATATTGGCTTTTTTTGGGACCAATATGAAGTGATAAGGATATAAATATAGTAATAAACCTAATAGAAGAACGTTAGACACATTTTTGATTACACGGAAAACTTGTGCAAACTTCTACGACAAAGATCGTCCAAACTTTCAATAGATTCGTATGAAGGTTTAAATGGAGATTTAAAGCTTTTAGAATGAATACCAGCCTTTTTCTGGACCAATATAAAGTTATAAAGGTGTAAATATAGTTTTTAAATAATTCTCAAATAGTTAGACCCATTATTGGAGCAACGGAAACTTAGTCCAAACTACTTTGACCAAAACTGCCCAACTTTGAATAGCTTCGTACGAAGTGGATATTGGCCTTTTTTGGGACCAATATGAAGTGATAAGGATATAAATATAGTAATAAACCTAATAGAAGAACGTTAGACCCATTTTTGATTCAACGGAAAACTTGTGCAAACTTCTACGACAAAGATCGTCCAAACTTTCGATAGATTCGTATGAAGGTTTAAATTGAGATTTAAAGCTTTTAGAATTAATACCGGCCTTTTTTTGGACCAATATAAAGTTATAAAGGTGTAAATATAGTTTTTAAATAATTCTCAAATAGTTAGACCCATTATTGGAGCAACGGAAACTTGGTCCAAACTACTTTGACCAAAACTGCCCAACTTTGAATATCTTCGTACGAAGTGGATATTGGCCTTTTTTGGGACCAATATAAAGTGATAAGGATATAAATATAATATTAAACCTAATAGAAGAACGTTAGACCCATTTTTGATTCAACGGAAAACTTGTGCAAACTTCTACGACAAAGATCGTCCAAACTTTCAATAGATTCGTATGAAGGTTTAAATTGAGATTTAAAGCTTTTAGAATTAATACCGGCCTTTTTTTGGACCAATAAAAAGTTATAAAGGTGTAAATATAGTTTTTAAATAATTCTCAAATAGTTAGACCGATTATTGGAGCAACGGAAACTTCGTCCAAACTACTTTGACCAAAACTGCCCAACTTTGAATAGCTTCGTACGAAGTGAATATTGGCCTTTTTTGGGACCAATATGAAGTGATAAAGATATAAATATAGTAGTAAACCTAATAGAAGAACGTTAGACCCATTTTTTATCCAACGGAAAACTTATGCAAACTTCTACGACAAAGATTCGTATGAAGGTTTAAATTGAGATTTAAATTTTAAGAACGATTACCGGCCTTTTTTTGGACCAATATAAAGTTATAAAGGTGTAAATATAGTTATTAAATAATTCTCAAATAGTTAGACCCATTATTGGAGCAACGGAAACTTCGTCCAAACTACTTTGACCAAAACTGCCCAACTTTGAATAGCTTCGTACGAAGTGAATATTGGCCTTTTTTGGAACGAATATGAAGTGATAAGGATATAAATATAGTAATAAACCTAATAGAAGAACGTTAGACCCATTTTTTATCCAACGGAAAACTTGTGCAAACTTCTACGACAAAGATCGTCCAAACTTTCAATAGATTCGTATGAAGGTTTAAATTGAGATTTAAAGCTTTTATAATGAATACCGGTCTTTTTTTGGACCAATATAAAGTTATAAAGGTGTAAATATAGTTTTTAAATAATTCTCAAATAGTTAGACCCATTATTGGAGCAACGGAAACTTGGTCCAAACTATTTTGACCAAAACTGCGCAACTTCGAATAGCTTCGTACGAAGTGAATATTGGCCTTTTTTGGGACCAATATGAAGTGATAAGGATATAAATATAGTAATAAACCTAATAGAAGAACGTTAGACCCATTTTTGATTACACGAAAAACTTGTGCAAACTTCTACGACAAAGATCGTCCAAACTTTCAATAGATTCGTATGAAGGTTTAAATTGAGATTTAAAGCTTTTAGAATGAATACCGGCCTTATTTTGGACCAATATAAAGTTATAAAGGTGTAAATATAGTTTTTAAATAATTCTCAAATAGTTAGACCCATTATTGGAGCAACTGAAACTTGGTCCAAACTACTTTGACCAAGAACTGCCCAACTTTGAATAGCTTCGTACGAAGTGAATATTAGCCTTTTTTGGGACCAATATGAAGTGATAAAGATATAAATATAATAATAAACCTAATAGAAGAACGTTAGACCCATTTTTTATCCATCGGAACACTTGTGCAAACTTCTACGACAAAGATCGTCCAAACTTTCAATAGATTCGTATGATGGTTTAAATGGAGATTTAAAGCTTTTAGAATGAATACCGGCCTTTTTTTGGACCAATATAAATTTAGAAAGGTGAAAATATAGTTTTTAAACAATTCTCAAATAGTTAGACCCATTATTGGAGCAACGGAAACTTGGTCCAAACTACTTTGACCAAAACTACCCAACTTTTAATAGCTTCGTACGAAGTGAATATTGGCCTTTTTTGGACCAATATAAAGTTATAAAGGTGTAAATATAGTTTTTAAATAATTCTCAAATAGTTAGACCCATTATTGGAGCAACGGAAACTTGGTCCAAACTACTTTGACCAAAACTGCCCAACTTTGAATAGCTTCGTACGAAGTGAATATTGGCTTTTTTTGGGACCAATATGAAGTGATAAGGATATAAATATAGTAATAAACCTAATAGAAGAACGTTAGACACATTTTTGATTACACGGAAAACTTGTGCAAACTTCTACGACAAAGATCGTCCAAACTTTCAATAGATTCGTATGAAGGTTTAAATGGAGATTTAAAGCTTTTAGAATGAATACCAGCCTTTTTCTGGACCAATATAAAGTTATAAAGGTGTAAATATAGTTTTTAAATAATTCTCAAATAGTTAGACCCATTATTGGAGCAACGGAAACTTAGTCCAAATTACTTTGACCAAAACTGCCCAACTTTGAATAGCTTCGTACGAAGTGGATATTGGCCTTTTTTGGGACCAATATGAAGTGATAAGGATATAAATATAGTAATAAACCTAATAGAAGAACGTTAGACCCATTTTTGATTCAACGGAAAACTTGTGCAAACTTCTACGACAAAGATCGTCCAAACTTTCGATAGATTCGTATGAAGGTTTAAATTGAGATTTAAAGCTTTTAGAATTAATACCGGCCTTTTTTTGGACCAATATAAAGTTATAAAGGTGTAAATATAGTTTTTAAATAATTCTCAAATAGTTAGACCCATTATTGGAGCAACGGAAACTTGGTCCAAACTACTTTGACCAAAACTGCCCAACTTTGAATATCTTCGTACGAAGTGGATATTGGCCTTTTTTGGGACCAATATGAAGTGATAAGGATATAAATATAATATTAAACCTAATAGAAGAACGTTAGACCCATTTTTGATTCAACGGAAAACTTGTGCAAACTTCTACGACAAAGATCGTCCAAACTTTCAATAGATTCGTATGAAGGTTTAAATTGAGATTTAAAGCTTTTAGAATTAATACCGGCCTTTTTTTGGACCAATATAAATTTATAAAGGTGTAAATATAGTTTTTAAATAATTCTCAAATAGTTAGACCCATTATTGGAGCAACGGAAACTTGGTCCAAACTACTTTGACCAAAACTGCCCAACTTTGAATATCTTCGTACGAAGTGAATATTGGCCTTTTTTGGAACCAATATGAAGTGATAAGGATATAAATATAGTAATAAACCTAATAGAAGAACGTTAGACCCATTTTTGATTCAACGGAAAACTTGTGCAAACTTCTACGACAAAGATCGTCCAAACTTTCAATAGATTCGTATGAAGGTTTAAATGGAGATTTAAAGCTTTTAGAATGAATACCGGCCTTTTTTTGGACCATTATAAAGGTGTAAATATAGTTTTTAAATAATTCTCAAATAGTTAGACCCATTATTGGAGCAACGGAAACTTGGTCCAAACTACTTTGGCCAAAACTGCCCAACTTTGAATATCTTCGTACGAAGTGAATATTGGCTTTTTTTGGGACCAATATGAAGTGATAAGGATATAAATATAGTAATAAACCTAATAGAAGAACGTTAGACCCATTTTTGATTACACGGAAAACTTGTGCAAACTTCTACGACAAAGATCGTCCAAACTTTCAATAGATTCGTATGAAGGTTTAAATGGAGATTTAAAACTTTTAGAATGAATACCAGCCTTTTTCTGGACCAATATAAAGTTATAAAGGTGTAAATATAGTTTTTAAATAATTCTCAAATAGTTAGACCCATTATTGGAGCAACGGAAACTTAGTCCAAACTACTTTGACCAAAACTGCCCAACTTTGAATAGCTTCGTACGAAGTGGATATTGGCCTTTTTTGGGACCAATATGAAGTGATAAGGATATAAATATAGTAATAAACCTAATAGAAGAACGTTAGACCCATTTTTGATTCAACGGAAAACTTGTGCAAACTTCTACGACAAAGATCGTCCAAACTTTCGATAGATTCGTATGAAGGTTTAAATTGAGATTTAAAGCTTTTAGAATTAATACCGGCCTTTTTTTGGACCAATATAAAGTTATAAAGGTGTAAATATAGTTTTTAAATAATTCTCAAATAGTTAGACCCATTATTGGAGCAACGGAAACTTGGTCCAAACTACTTTGACCAAAACTGCCCAACTTTGAATATCTTCGTACGAAGTGAATATTGGCCTTTTTTGGAACCAATATGAAGTGATAAGGATATAAATATAGTAATAAACCTAATAGAAGAACGTTAGACCCATTTTTGATCCAACGGAAAACTTGTGCAAACTTCTACGACAAAGATCGTCCAAACTTTCAATAGATTCGTATGAAGGTTTAAATGGAGATTTAATGCTTTTAGAATGAATACCGACCTTTTTTTGGACCATTATAAAGGTGTAAATATAGTTTTTAAATAATTCTCAAATAGTTAGACCGATTATTGGAGCAACGGAAACTTCGTCCAAACTACTTTGACCAAAACTGCCCAACTTTGAATAGCTTCGTACGAAGTGAATATTGGCCTTTTTTGGGACCAATATGAAGTGATAAAGATATAAATATAGTAGTAAACCTAATAGAAGAACGTTAGACCCATTTTTTATCCAACGGAAAACTTATGCAAACTTCTACGACAAAGATTCGTATGAAGGTTTAAATTGAGATTTAAATTTTAAGAACGATTACCGGCCTTTTTTTGGACCAATATAAAGTTATAAAGGTGTAAATATAGTTATTAAATAATTCTCAAATAGTTAGACCCATTATTGGAGCAACGGAAACTTCGTCCAAACTACTTTGACCAAAACTGCCCAACTTTGAATAGCTTCGTACGAAGTGAATATTGGCCTTTTTTGGAACGAATATGAAGTGATAAGGATATAAATATAGTAATAAACCTAATAGAAGAACGTTAGACCCATTTTTTATCCAACGGAAAACTTGTGCAAACTTCTACGACAAAGATCGTCCAAACTTTCAATAGATTCGTATGAAGGTTTAAATTGAGATTTAAAGCTTTTAGAATGAATACCGGTCTTTTTTTGGACCAATATAAAGTTATAAAGGTGTAAATATAGTTTTTAAATAATTCTCAAATAGTTAGACCCATTATTGGAGCAACGGAAACTTGGTCCAAACTATTTTGACCAAAACTGCGCAACTTCGAATAGCTTCGTACGAAGTGAATATTGGCCTTTTTTGGGACCAATATGAAGTGATAAGGATATAAATATAGTAATAAACCTAATAGAAGAACGTTAGACCCATTTTTGATTACACGAAAAACTTGTGCAAACTTCTACGACAAAGATCGTCCAAACTTTCAATAGATTCGTATGAAGGTTTAAATTGAGATTTAAAGCTTTTAGAATTAATACCGGCCTTTTTTTGGACCAATATAAATTTATAAAGGTGTAAATATAGTTTTTAAATAATTCTCAAATAGTTAGACCCATTATTGGAGCAACGGAAACTTGGTCCAAACTACTTTGGCCAAAACTGCCCAACTTTGAATATCTTCGTACGAAGTGAATATTGGCTTTTTTTGGGACCAATATGAAGTGATAAGGATATAAATATAGTAATAAACCTAATAGAAGAACGTTAGACCCATTTTTGATTACACGGAAAACTTGTGCAAACTTCTACGACAAAGATCGTCCAAACTTTCAATAGATTCGTATGAAGGTTTAAATGGAGATTTAAAACTTTTAGAATGAATACCAGCCTTTTTCTGGACCAATATAAAGTTATAAAGGTGTAAATATAGTTTTTAAATAATTCTCAAATAGTTAGACCCATTATTGGAGCAACGGAAACTTAGTCCAAACTACTTTGACCAAAACTGCCCAACTTTGAATAGCTTCGTACGAAGTGGATATTGGCCTTTTTTGGGACCAATATGAAGTGATAAGGATATAAATATAGTAATAAACCTAATAGAAGAACGTTAGACCCATTTTTGATTCAACGGAAAACTTGTGCAAACTTCTACGACAAAGATCGTCCAAACTTTCGATAGATTCGTATGAAGGTTTAAATTGAGATTTAAAGCTTTTAGAATTAATACCGGCCTTTTTTTGGACCAATATAAAGTTATAAAGGTGTAAATATAGTTTTTAAATAATTCTCAAATAGTTAGACCCATTATTGGAGCAACGGAAACTTGGTCCAAACTACTTTGACCAAAACTGCCCAACTTTGAATATCTTCGTACGAAGTGAATATTGGCCTTTTTTGGAACCAATATGAAGTGATAAGGATATAAATATAGTAATAAACCTAATAGAAGAACGTTAGACCCATTTTTGATTCAACGGAAAACTTGTGCAAACTTCTACGACAAAGATCGTCCAAACTTTCAATAGATTCGTATGAAGGTTTAAATGGAGATTTAATGCTTTTAGAATGAATACCGACCTTTTTTTGGACCATTATAAAGGTGTAAATATAGTTTTTAAATAATTCTCAAATAGTTAGACCGATTATTGGAGCAACGGAAACTTCGTCCAAACTACTTTGACCAAAACTGCCCAACTTTGAATAGCTTCGTACGAAGTGAATATTGGCCTTTTTTGGGACCAATATGAAGTGATAAAGATATAAATATAGTAGTAAACCTAATAGAAGAACGTTAGACCCATTTTTTATCCAACGGAAAACTTATGCAAACTTCTACGACAAAGATTCGTATGAAGGTTTAAATTGAGATTTAAATTTTAAGAACGATTACCGGCCTTTTTTTAGACCAATATAAAGTTATAAAGGTGTAAATATAGTTATTAAATAATTCTCAAATAGTTAGACCCATTATTGGAGCAACGGAAACTTCGTCCAAACTACTTTGACCAAAACTGCCCAACTTTGAATAGCTTCGTACGAAGTGAATATTGGCCTTTTTTGGAACGAATATGAAGTGATAAGGATATAAATATAGTAATAAACCTAATAGAAGAACGTTAGACCCATTTTTTATCCAACGGAAAACTTGTGCAAACTTCTACGACAAAGATCGTCCAAACTTTCAATAGATTCGTATGAAGGTTTAAATTGAGATTTAAAGCTTTTAGAATGAATACCGGTCTTTTTTTGGACCAATATAAAGTTATAAAGGTGTAAATATAGTTTTTAAATAATTCTCAAATAGTTAGACCCATTATTGGAGCAACGGAAACTTGGTCCAAACTATTTTGACCAAAACTGCGCAACTTCGAATAGCTTCGTACGAAGTGAATATTGGCCTTTTTTGGGACCAATATGAAGTGATAAGGATATAAATATAGTAATAAACCTAATAGAAGAACGTTAGACCCATTTTTGATTACACGAAAAACTTGTGCAAACTTCTACGACAAAGATCGTCCAAACTTTCAATAGATTCGTATGAAGGTTTAAATTGAGATTTAAAGCTTTTAGAATGAATACCGGCCTTATTTTGGACCAATATAAAGTTATAAAGGTGTAAATATAGTTTTTAAATAATTCTCAAATAGTTAGACCCATTATTGGAGCAACTGAAACTTGGTCCAAACTACTTTGACCAAGAACTGCCCAACTTTGAATAGCATCGTACGAAGTGAATATTAGCCTTTTTTGGGACCAATATGAAGTGATAAAGATATAAATATAATAATAAACCTAATAGAAGAACGTTAGACCCATTTTTTATCCATCGGAACACTTGTGCAAACTTCTACGACAAAGATCGTCCAAACTTTCAATAGATTCGTATGATGGTTTAAATGGAGATTTAAAGCTTTTAGAATGAATACCGGCCTTTTTTTGGACCAATATAAATTTAGAAAGGTGAAAATATAGTTTTTAAACAATTCTCAAATAGTTAGACCCATTATTGGAGCAACGGAAACTTGGTCCAAACTACTTTGACCAAAACTGCCCAACTTTTAATAGCTTCGTACGAAGTGAATATTGGCCTTTTTTGGACCAATATAAAGTTATAAAGGTGTAAATATAGTTTTTAAATAATTCTCAAATAGTTAGACCCATTATTGGAGCAACGGAAACTTGGTCCAAACTACTTTGACCAAAACTGCCCAACTTTGAATAGCTTCGTACGAAGTGAATATTGGCTTTTTTTGGGACCAATATGAAGTGATAAGGATATAAATATAGTAATAAACCTAATAGAAGAACGTTAGACACATTTTTGATTACACGGAAAACTTGTGCAAACTTCTACGACAAAGATCGTCCAAACTTTCAATAGATTCGTATGAAGGTTTAAATGGAGATTTAAAGCTTTTAGAATGAATACCAGCCTTTTTCTGGACCAATATAAAGTTATAAAGGTGTAAATATAGTTTTTAAATAATTCTCAAATAGTTAGACCCATTATTGGAGCAACGGAAACTTAGTCCAAATTACTTTGACCAAAACTGCCCAACTTTGAATAGCTTCGTACGAAGTGGATATTGGCCTTTTTTGGGACCAATATGAAGTGATAAGGATATAAATATAGTAATAAACCTAATAGAAGAACGTTAGACCCATTTTTGATTCAACGGAAAACTTGTGCAAACTTCTACGACAAAGATCGTCCAAACTTTCGATAGATTCGTATGAAGGTTTAAATTGAGATTTAAAGCTTTTAGAATTAATACCGGCCTTTTTTTGGACCAATATAAAGTTATAAAGGTGTAAATATAGTTTTTAAATAATTCTCAAATAGTTAGACCCATTATTGGAGCAACGGAAACTTGGTCCAAACTACTTTGACCAAAACTGCCCAACTTTGAATATCTTCGTACGAAGTGGATATTGGCCTTTTTTGGGACCAATATGAAGTGATAAGGATATAAATATAATATTAAACCTAATAGAAGAACGTTAGACCCATTTTTGATTCAACGGAAAACTTGTGCAAACTTCTACGACAAAGATCGTCCAAACTTTCAATAGATTCGTATGAAGGTTTAAATTGAGATTTAAAGCTTTTAGAATTAATACCGGCCTTTTTTTGGACCAATATAAATTTATAAAGGTGTAAATATAGTTTTTAAATAATTCTCAAATAGTTAGACCCATTATTGGAGCAACGGAAACTTGGTCCAAACTACTTTGACCAAAACTGCCCAACTTTGAATATCTTCGTACGAAGTGAATATTGGCCTTTTTTGGAACCAATATGAAGTGATAAGGATATAAAAATAGTAATAAACCTAATAGAAGAACGTTAGACCCATTTTTGATTCAACGGAAAACTTGTGCAAACTTCTACGACAAAGATCGTCCAAACTTTCAATAGATTCGTATGAAGGTTTAAATGGAGATTTAAAGCTTTTAGAATGAATACCGGCCTTTTTTTGGACCATTATAAAGGTGTAAATATAGTTTTTAAATAATTCTCAAATAGTTAGACCCATTATTGGAGCAACGGAAACTTGGTCCAAACTACTTTGGCCAAAACTGCCCAACTTTGAATATCTTCGTACGAAGTGAATATTGGCTTTTTTTGGGACCAATATGAAGTGATAAGGATATAAATATAGTAATAAATCTAATAGAAGAACGTTAGACCCATTTTTGATTACACGGAAAACTTGTGCAAACTTCTACGACAAAGATCGTCCAAACTTTCAATAGATTCGTATGAAGGTTTAAATTGAGATTTAAAGCTTTTAGAATGAATACCGGCCTTATTTTGGACCAATATAAAGTTATAAAGGTGTAAATATAGTTTTTAAATAATTCTCAAATAGTTAGACCCATTATTGGAGCAACTGAAACTTGGTCCAAACTACTTTGACCAAGAACTGCCCAACTTTGAATAGCATCGTACGAAGTGAATATTAGCCTTTTTTGGGACCAATATGAAGTGATAAAGATATAAATATAATAATAAACCTAATAGAAGAACGTTAGACCCATTTTTTATCCATCGGAACACTTGTGCAAACTTCTACGACAAAGATCGTCCAAACTTTCAATAGATTCGTATGATGGTTTAAATGGAGATTTAAAGCTTTTAGAATGAATACCGGCCTTTTTTTGGACCAATATAAATTTAGAAAGGTGAAAATATAGTTTTTAAACAATTCTCAAATAGTTAGACCCATTATTGGAGCAACGGAAACTTGGTCCAAACTACTTTGACCAAAACTGCCCAACTTTTAATAGCTTCGTACGAAGTGAATATTGGCCTTTTTTGGACCAATATAAAGTTATAAAGGTGTAAATATAGTTTTTAAATAATTCTCAAATAGTTAGACCCATTATTGGAGCAACGGAAACTTGGTCCAAACTACTTTGACCAAAACTGCCCAACTTTGAATAGCTTCGTACGAAGTGAATATTGGCTTTTTTTGGGACCAATATGAAGTGATAAGGATATAAATATAGTAATAAACCTAATAGAAGAACGTTAGACACATTTTTGATTACACGGAAAACTTGTGCAAACTTCTACGACAAAGATCGTCCAAACTTTCAATAGATTCGTATGAAGGTTTAAATGGAGATTTAAAGCTTTTAGAATGAATACCAGCCTTTTTCTGGACCAATATAAAGTTATAAAGGTGTAAATATAGTTTTTAAATAATTCTCAAATAGTTAGACCCATTATTGGAGCAACGGAAACTTAGTCCAAATTACTTTGACCAAAACTGCCCAACTTTGAATAGCTTCGTACGAAGTGGATATTGGCCTTTTTTGGGACCAATATGAAGTGATAAGGATATAAATATAGTAATAAACCTAATAGAAGAACGTTAGACCCATTTTTGATTCAACGGAAAACTTGTGCAAACTTCTACGACAAAGATCGTCCAAACTTTCGATAGATTCGTATGAAGGTTTAAATTGAGATTTAAAGCTTTTAGAATTAATACCGGCCTTTTTTTGGACCAATATAAAGTTATAAAGGTGTAAATATAGTTTTTAAATAATTCTCAAATAGTTAGACCCATTATTGGAGCAACGGAAACTTGGTCCAAACTACTTTGACCAAAACTGCCCAACTTTGAATATCTTCGTACGAAGTGGATATTGGCCTTTTTTGGGACCAATATGAAGTGATAAGGATATAAATATAATATTAAACCTAATAGAAGAACGTTAGACCCATTTTTGATTCAACGGAAAACTTGTGCAAACTTCTACGACAAAGATCGTCCAAACTTTCAATAGATTCGTATGAAGGTTTAAATTGAGATTTAAAGCTTTTAGAATTAATACCGGCCTTTTTTTGGACCAATATAAATTTATAAAGGTGTAAATATAGTTTTTAAATAATTCTCAAATAGTTAGACCCATTATTGGAGCAACGGAAACTTGGTCCAAACTACTTTGACCAAAACTGCCCAACTTTGAATATCTTCGTACGAAGTGAATATTGGCCTTTTTTGGAACCAATATGAAGTGATAAGGATATAAAAATAGTAATAAACCTAATAGAAGAACGTTAGACCCATTTTTGATTCAACGGAAAACTTGTGCAAACTTCTACGACAAAGATCGTCCAAACTTTCAATAGATTCGTATGAAGGTTTAAATGGAGATTTAAAGCTTTTAGAATGAATACCGGCCTTTTTTTGGACCATTATAAAGGTGTAAATATAGTTTTTAAATAATTCTCAAATAGTTAGACCCATTATTGGAGCAACGGAAACTTGGTCCAAACTACTTTGGCCAAAACTGCCCAACTTTGAATATCTTCGTACGAAGTGAATATTGGCTTTTTTTGGGACCAATATGAAGTGATAAGGATATAAATATAGTAATAAACCTAATAGAAGAACGTTAGACCCATTTTTGATTACACGGAAAACTTGTGCAAACTTCTACGACAAAGATCGTCCAAACTTTCAATAGATTCGTATGAAGGTTTAAATGGAGATTTAAAACTTTTAGAATGAATACCAGCCTTTTTCTGTACCAATATAAAGTTATAAAGGTGTAAATATAGTTTTTAAATAATTCTCAAATAGTTAGACCCATTATTGGAGCAACGGAAACTTAGTCCAAACTACTTTGACCAAAACTGCCCAACTTTGAATAGCTTCGTACGAAGTGGATATTGGCCTTTTTTGGGACCAATATGAAGTGATAAGGATATAAATATAGTAATAAACCTAATAGAAGAACGTTAGACCCATTTTTGATTCAACGGAAAACTTGTGCAAACTTCTACGACAAAGATCGTCCAAACTTTCGATAGATTCGTATGAAGGTTTAAATTGAGATTTAAAGCTTTTAGAATTAATACCGGCCTTTTTTTGGACCAATATAAAGTTATAAAGGTGTAAATATAGTTTTTAAATAATTCTCAAATAGTTAGACCCATTATTGGAGCAACGGAAACTTGGTCCAAACTACTTTGACCAAAACTGCCCAACTTTGAATATCTTCGTACGAAGTGAATATTGGCCTTGTTTGGAACCAATATGAAGTGATAAGGATATAAATATAGTAATAAACTTAATAGAAGAACGTTAGACCCATTTTTGATTCAACGGAAAACTTGTGCAAACTTCTACGACAAAGATCGTCCAAACTTTCAATAGATTCGTATGAAGGTTTAAATGGAGATTTAATGCTTTTAGAATGAATACCGGCCTTTTTTTGGACCATTATAAAGGTGTAAATATAGTTTTTAAATAATTCTCAAATAGTTAGACCCATTATTGGAGCAACGGAAACTTGGTCCAAACTATTTTGACCAAAACTGCCCAACTTTGAATAGCTTCGTACGAAGTGAATATTGGCCTTTTTTGGGACCAATATGAAGTGATAAGGATATAAATATAGTAATAAACCTAATAGAAGAACGTTAGACCCATTTTTGATTACACGGAAAACTTGTGCAAACTTCTACGACAAAGATCGTCCAAACTTTCAATAGATTTGTATGAAGGTTTAAATTGAGATTTAAAGCTTTTAGAATGAATACCGGCCTTAGTTTGGACCAAAATAAAGTTATAAAGGTGTAAATATAGTTTTCAAATAATTATCAAATAGTTAGACCCATTATTGGAGCAACAGAAACTTGGTCCAAACTACTTTGACCAAGAACTGCCCAACTTTGAATAGCTTCGTACGAAGTGAATATTGGCCTTTTTTGGGACCAATATGAAGTGATAAAGATATAAATATAGTAATAAACCTAATAGAAGAACGTTAGACCCATTTTTTTCCAAGGGAAAACTTGTGCAAACTTCTACGACAAAGATCGTCCAAACTTTCAATAGATTCGTATGAAGGTTTAAATGGAGATTTAAAGCTTTTAGAATGAATACCGGCCTTTTTTTGGACCAATAAAAAGTTACAAAGGTGTAAATATAGTTTTTATATAATTCTCATATAGTTAGACCCATTATTGGAGCTACGGAAACTTGGTCCAAACTATTTTGACCAAAACTGCCCAACTTTGAATAGCTTCGTACGAAGTGAATATTGGCCTTTTTTGGGACCAATATGAAGTGATAAGGATATAAATATAGTAATAAACCTAATAGAAGAACGTTAGACCCATTTTTGATTCAGCGCAAAACTTGTGCAAACTTCTACGACAAAGATCGTCCAAACTTTCAATAGATTCGTATGAAGGTTTGAATTGAGATTTCAAGCTTTTAGAATGAATATCGGCCTTTTTCTGGACCAATATAAAGTTATAAAGGTGTAAATATTGTAACATCCCAACTTTATTTAATAGAAGAAAAATTAAATAGAGATAATCAATGGAGATATTCCTATTAACTAGAGAATGGAGAGTTATGAAGATTATGAGTTAGTTAATAGTAAGTGGAGGGGTAAAAGAGGCATTGTACTTAAAAAGGGGTTATAAGAGGCTAAACACCCATTCATTTCACATATAATTTTATTTTCACTTTCTGAAGTTTGGAAGCAGAGAGTTTCTATCTTCTTCTTTCTCTTTTCCACGCCTTTCCTCACCCCATCAGCATCATCATCAAATCCAATCCAAGACCTAGATAGAAACCACATGCAATTGAGGAATTGGATGCATTAGTCTTTAAGCTTCAAGGAAAGGTAAGAATCAATCCAATCCTTGAACTCTTTCTCAAATTCATGCCTTTAAGTCAAGCTCATCTCTGTTGATTCATCTTGTATATGGGTTATAAGGACTATGAAGCCATGGGTAAGAAATTTGGAGGCACATTGATGAGGAATTGACAAACCCGTAATGGAAACAGGGCCTTTAGTAAATCAGTAAGTGTTCTCTCCTCGTAACTCCGTTTCAAACGATTCTTTTTCCTATGGAAAGCTAACTCAATTCCGGTCATTTTGAGACCAATTTCCTGAATTTTAGCCCAGTAACGAAGTCTGTACGAATTTTTGAAATTGGTTGTTCAACACAGGTTCTGCAGAATTCGTTTTTGAAACAGGTCTGTACTAAATCGATCGCTACTCTTTCCTCGTAACTCTGTTTGTGTTGATTCTTTTTGGAATAGTTTGCTATCGAAATTCCGGTCGTTTTGACATATGTTTCCCTAATTTAGGTCCAGTATTAAGCCCTGTGTGATTTTTTGAAGTTGAATGTACAACACAGGATTTTGCAGAATTTTATTTGGATAGGTCTGTCCTTAATTGGTAAGAAATTCCTCCCTGTAACTCTGATTGAACTGATTCCAATTGTCGTAGTTAGGTAATTCAATTCCGGTCGTTTCGATATAGGTTTCGTAATTTTTAGTTCAGTGTTGAGGTCTGTGGAAGAATTTAAAGTTGAGCACCTGATGCAGCAATTATACAAGGAAATTCTGTTTTGAGGATCTATATCATTTCGCTGCAAATTCAGTTTCTCGGAGTGCTCCAAAGTTGCTAGCTGGTGTTTAAAGCTTCTGAGTTAATCTCATTCAGGTGGGTTCTTTAGGCTAGGTAGTTTAGTCTCCCCATAACGAAACTTGGTATGATAACTTTAAGTTAAATAGGATGAATTTATGTGCGAGAATGGTTTGACCCCGAAACTGTCCTTCGTTCTAATTTCGTATTATTTTAGTTAATGCATGACTAGTGATTATTGGGATTGTAGGTGGTTTGTTTTCAAGAAAATGAATAAAACAGGTGTTGTGCTGATGTACTCGCTATGGCGAGAGGGATCTCGCCAGGGCGAGTGTACCAGGAGCAAGACTTGTGTATTTTAAACTATTGCCTAAACTTGTACCAGTCGTTTTAGATCTCTATAGTCACTGGTATATGTTTCATGTATGAACTGATATAATATGAGTTTAGAACTTTCGTCACACTCTAGGGAACAGTAACAACATAGGAAAATTATGAATGTTAGTAAGCCCCGGGTTTTGGGAATTATGGTAGTAATAACTAAATTAGTAACAGTCAATTACGAGCGATTTGTGATATCGCGCTATGGACTCCCAATGGGATAATCCATTAAGATATGTTATTGTGAGCTGCATGCCGTGACCGAATCGGTTGACGGATATGGCAGGCCTCTGAGACCTGCTCACCTCAGAGTGTCCTTGTGTTTAAAATGAATAAGAGTTTGTTAATCTGTGATACACCTTTATATACTGCTATTTATGATATGGTACGCTTAGTTATGTTACGACTGATTAGGAGCCCCGGTGTAGTCACCGTTAGGAGGGTAGTAGGACTCACTGAGGCTTAGTAGTCTCACCCCACTCCAAATCAATTTTTTTAGGTAAACAGGTTGTCCGGAGCAAGGACCAGGCAGGAACTGACAGTTGGAGCAGAGCTTGGATTGTCAGCCTAGAAGATTTTATTCTTCTTCTTGTTTCCTTTTAATTTGTTTATTTGTCAACTTTAATTCTCTTCCGCTGTATTTTTATTTGTTCTTCTCTTTGTATTCGAGACAAGTCGTAACTTGCTTAATTATTCAGTAAAATTTTATTGTACTCAGATTCAATTATGTATGTCTTGACTAAATATTCTAGATATTTTAGTTGGGGCGTTATAATTGGTATCAGAGCAGGTCGATCCAGTATCGGACCTTGCCATGAGTCGTTCCAACTCTTCCTAAGTAATATAGACCCTTTTGGATCTGGACTGTTTACGCTGAAACCATCGTGTGCTGAGCCTGATCAACTCAGTATTGTGTATGGTAGACAGGGTATTATGGTTTAGAATTGAAATGGACCCTATAATTCCAGCGGTAGATCCGTAGCGAAGCTACAATCAAGGAGCAGTCGTCGAAGAAGATTCCTATAAGTGGATATTGGAACGTGGCAGATGGTGCCACATGAACAAGTGTGGAAATCAAGTGATGAATGCAAGTGTATCCTTATACTGAAATGTGTAATACATAACAGTATTCCGCTGGCGCTGTGTGTCAGCTAAACTTCCTGAACACCAAGTAACCGGTACACTTGTAAGTTAGTGAGGGAGTACATTCGGAGGTAGTAATGGTATTGATACGACAAGAAAATTAGAATGAGTATACCCTCCCTATTAAGAAGCCTATGACTATATTGACTCTATCAGGAACTTAACCATAACTAACCGATGATTAGAATCCTTTTAAATCCGTAATCATGCCCGAAATAGCACCTTAAGCTCAGATCACTCCTAGGGCTCCGAGTTAAAAATCCAGTGGAGAGAACCAAAAGATAACCTAGATATAGAAGTTCGAGTCGGATTACTTAAGCCAAAGGAACCAGAAATAGAATACAAGTACCTTCCGAGTTTCCTCCAGACCACAGCATTATATTACCCTATGGATGCTCTCAGCTGAGTGACAACAATCCTACCATAGCATTAGGGAATGAACCTTAAGTCGTAGAACAATCAGGACTTTCAGAATAGAACAACACCAGTCGTCGGCAGTGAATTCCCCAAACCTTTAGCAACTAGACATTGACTAGACTGACAGTTAAAAGTCACTTGTAACACCATTGAACATCTAAGCTAGTTATAGAACAATGTCGTCAAACAATTAGAAGCCAATAATAGAGCCTTGGCATATAAATAAAGACCTTGCCTCACATCAAAAACCGGATTCTTCCTTAGCAACATCTTCATCCGACTAGGTTGATAAGTCCGTTAAATTAAGTATCTAAAATTAGTTACCTTGAACTTCTGGCCAATTAATTACCTTGCTAAGAATAGGGAACCCAGGCACCTATACCTTACTATTCTCTTATCATAAAACTTATTAGGTGAACACTTAAGATGACTACCTATAGATGTCGGTAAGTAGGACCAGCCTAACATTGAATACCAGTAGTTACATCAGATCGTTGTAGATTAAGTATTAACTAGTGCAATAAGTTAGGAGTAACCTATAACCACCTCCAGATTCTTAAGTTAACACACCATTACGAAACAATCTAACTGACCGAACCAATGATAGACTTGAATACCAAGGAACGAATTCGTACGTTAGAACCATTTAGCGAAGAAACCAATAGGATTAGCTGCCCATACTTGGAGAGTTGTCGCTTAATCACCACTAAGCTAGTAACTCAGTATTCTAGACCGTTTAGGTACCCCAGCTTAAGAATTAGACTTAACCAGCCACGTCTCATCACTACCTTAATACCAGGCGTTAGAAGGCATAGCATGATTAGATTCACGAGTAGCAGTCACTAGTAATGACATCAATCACCTAGACCGATCTTTTAAGTATGTGTAAGTTAGCCAAAGACAAGTAGCTAAGTTAGATTTTAGCATCAACTAGCCGCCGACATAGTTAAATACCTCAAACCTTCAGTTAAGAGACCATTAGGAAACCGTTAAGCCTCCCTGTGAGAACATGTTAACAAGAACATTGAGTGAAAATCCTAGTTGTACTAACCTGAGAGTTGTAGAAGGAATAAAATTGTGGAACACAGCCTAAACCCAATAGGAGACCAATCTTCAGTTGCCTTTCCTTATGGATCCCCATTCAGCTATTGCCTCGAACCGAACAATGTTCAATCCAACATTCACAAGTCTGGAAACACCATGAACGTGTGTATTCTTTAATTCATCTGATCATGTTTCAGATGGATAAGATCTTCTCGTGCCCTAAATGTTGGTCAGCCTCGTGCGACGCCTTAAACTCAGCTAGGGTGCAAACTTTTCAAATTTCTCGAAGCTAGTTAGTTAAACTACTAGTGACAAGCGTCACTCTTAGGCAGCCACATTATGTGTTTTCTGTTCCTTCCCGTTGTGTTATCAGTGGTTACAATCTATCTGCGGAATACAATTATCCTTGAGAAGGTCAAAGATAATTTTGATTTCATTTCTTGCTCGTTGGGTGATCTGTTAACCAATGTCCCTAACTATCCTAGTACTAAGAAATTAGCTCAGTATCAGTGAATCATAAAACTTCGTATACTCGAGCCTTATTGCCATCCCTCCAATCTGGATAGTCGCTCATTTCCTTCGTAGCCTTGTCAGTTAAATTCAGAATTTAGTATAGACCAGTTCCAAGTTCAGTGGAATTAAGTTATGCCAGTGGAAGCAGTATTGAGGATACAAACCTACCAACTCCGTGCTCCTAACCATGTAAGATCTGTGTGTTAATCTTGAAGTGCCTCTACCCGAACCTTTCAACCTTCCAAAAATTTAATTCCTGTAATCTCGTGAGATCAAGCGCTGAAGCCTGGACGCCTGAGCCGAAACATTCCAAATCCAAGTTTAGTTGTCAGTAACTAGTCAGTATAAGTGTAAGAGATGACTGCGCGCTTGGAGTAATGTACCTTTTCTCATTTGGAAACCCTTTCCTATCCTTAGTGATCTGTTAAGATAATTCAGTCAACCGTTCTGAACCAAACCATTCAATCCAACCTTAAGCGTTACAAATTCAAACCCTATGCTTTCAGCTAGCCAAGTTTAGTATCTAATTGCTTTAGCCAAGTTCCATACATTAGCTACCAGTGAAGGACTTCAAACAAGTTTGACCTGTAACCCGGAGAAATGATCTGAACCTAAGTGCGTCCGTGTGTTAAATGTACAACTTGATCATCGTGTTGTGTCGGGATGGATAGAGATTGTAGGTGGGATTTTATCGGACAACTATAAGTTCGTCTACGAATGAGTCCAACTTATTGGCAGAAGAACCAGTAGTGTTTGGACAATTTTCCACTCGTTTTATATTTCGATCGATTCTAGAGTAATTACACAACACGTAATACAGAAATACATATAACATGTCAAGCGTGGTGGTGTTCAGAAAGGAGAAGCGACAAAATGTCTGAGAGAAATGGATATGACAATATCAATACCAGACCAGATACCGACCCTCTAAACCAGTCGGAACTGAAACTAATTCCATTGGGAATGGAAGAAGTGTAATGGTAGTAGAAGTTGAGTCAGAGTGCGCAACACTGGAACTTTGAGAATGTGAGATAACCCTTAACCAGTAACCTGTAGAGAGGAAAGTTTATTCCAAGGAACAGAACATGATTGACCGAAGAATAGATGAAGTTAGATCTTGGATGTATATGTGGACAATCTACTCTGACGATAACTATAGAAGGCTGAATTTCGAGGACGAAATTCTTTAAGGGGGGTAGATTGTAACATCCCAACTTTATTTAATAGAAGAAAAATTAAATAGAGATAATCAATGGAGATATTCCTATTAACTAGAGAATGGAGAGTTATGAAGATTATGAGTTAGTTAATAGTAAGTGGAGGGGTAAAAGAGGCATTGTACTTAAAAAGGGGTTATAAGAGGCTAAACACCCATTCATTTCACATATAATTTTATTTTCACTTTCTGAAGTTTGGAAGCAGAGAGTTTCTATCTTCTTCTTTCTCTTTTCCACGCCTTTCCTCACCCCATCAGCATCATCATCAAATCCAATCCAAGACCTAGATAGAAACCACATGCAATTGAGGAATTGGATGCATTAGTCTTTAAGCTTCAAGGAAAGGTAAGAATCAATCCAATCCTTGAACTCTTTCTCAAATTCATGCCTTTAAGTCAAGCTCATCTCTGTTGATTCATCTTGTATATGGGTTATAAGGACTATGAAGCCATGGGTAAGAAATTTGGAGGCACATTGATGAGGAATTGACAAACCCGTAATGGAAACAGGGCCTTTAGTAAATCAGTAAGTGTTCTCTCCTCGTAACTCCGTTTCAAACGATTCTTTTTCCTATGGAAAGCTAACTCAATTCCGGTCATTTTGAGACCAATTTCCTGAATTTTAGCCCAGTAACGAAGTCTGTACGAATTTTTGAAATTGGTTGTTCAACACAGGTTCTGCAGAATTCGTTTTTGAAACAGGTCTGTACTAAATCGATCGCTACTCTTTCCTCGTAACTCTGTTTGTGTTGATTCTTTTTGGAATAGTTTGCTATCGAAATTCCGGTCGTTTTGACATATGTTTCCCTAATTTAGGTCCAGTATTAAGCCCTGTGTGATTTTTTGAAGTTGAATGTACAACACAGGATTTTGCAGAATTTTATTTGGATAGGTCTGTCCTTAATTGGTAAGAAATTCCTCCCTGTAACTCTGATTGAACTGATTCCAATTGTCGTAGTTAGGTAATTCAATTCCGGTCGTTTCGATATAGGTTTCGTAATTTTTAGTTCAGTGTTGAGGTCTGTGGAAGAATTTAAAGTTGAGCACCTGATGCAGCAATTATACAAGGAAATTCTGTTTTGAGGATCTATATCATTTCGCTGCAAATTCAGTTTCTCGGAGTGCTCCAAAGTTGCTAGCTGGTGTTTAAAGCTTCTGAGTTAATCTCATTCAGGTGGGTTCTTTAGGCTAGGTAGTTTAGTCTCCCCATAACGAAACTTGGTATGATAACTTTAAGTTAAATAGGATGAATTTATGTGCGAGAATGGTTTGACCCCGAAACTGTCCTTCGTTCTAATTTCGTATTATTTTAGTTAATGCATGACTAGTGATTATTGGGATTGTAGGTGGTTTGTTTTCAAGAAAATGAATAAAACAGGTGTTGTGCTGATGTACTCGCTATGGCGAGAGGGATCTCGCCAGGGCGAGTGTACCAGGAGCAAGACTTGTGTATTTTAAACTATTGCCTAAACTTGTACCAGTCGTTTTAGATCTCTATAGTCACTGGTATATGTTTCATGTATGAACTGATATAATATGAGTTTAGAACTTTCGTCACACTCTAGGGAACAGTAACAACATAGGAAAATTATGAATGTTAGTAAGCCCCGGGTTTTGGGAATTATGGTAGTAATAACTAAATTAGTAACAGTCAATTACGAGCGATTTGTGATATCGCGCTATGGACTCCCAATGGGATAATCCATTAAGATATGTTATTGTGAGCTGCATGCCGTGACCGAATCGGTTGACGGATATGGCAGGCCTCTGAGACCTGCTCACCTCAGAGTGTCCTTGTGTTTAAAATGAATAAGAGTTTGTTAATCTGTGATACACCTTTATATACTGCTATTTATGATATGGTACGCTTAGTTATGTTACGACTGATTAGGAGCCCCGGTGTAGTCACCGTTAGGAGGGTAGTAGGACTCACTGAGGCTTAGTAGTCTCACCCCACTCCAAATCAATTTTTTTAGGTAAACAGGTTGTCCGGAGCAAGGACCAGGCAGGAACTGACAGTTGGAGCAGAGCTTGGATTGTCAGCCTAGAAGATTTTATTCTTCTTCTTGTTTCCTTTTAATCTGTTTATTTGTCAACTTTAATTCTCTTCCGCTGTATTTTTATTTGTTCTTCTCTTTGTATTCGAGACAAGTCGTAACTTGCTTAATTATTCAGTAAAATTTTATTGTACTCAGATTCAATTATGTATGTCTTGACTAAATATTCTAGATATTTTAGTTGGGGCGTTATAAATATAGTTTTTATATAATTCTCAAATAGTTAGACCCATTGTTGGAGCAACGGAAACTTGGTCCAAACTACTTTGACCAAAACTGCCCAACTTTGAATATCTTCGTACGAAGTGAATATTGGCCTTTTTTGGAACCAATATGAAGTGATAAGGATATAAATATAGTAATAAACGTAATAGAAGAACGTTAGACCCATTTTTGATTCAACGGAAAACTTGTGCAAACTTCTACGACAAAGATCGTCCAAACTTTCAATAGATTCGTATGAAGGTTTAAATGGAGATTTAATGCTTTTAGAATGAATACCGGCCTTTTTTTGGACCATTATAAAGGTGTAAATATAGTTTTTAAATAATTCTCAAATAGTTAGACCCATTATTGGAGCAACGGAAACTTGGTCCAAACTATTTTGACCAAAACTGCCCAACTTTGAATAGCTTCGTACGAAGTGAATATTGGCCTTTTTTGGGACCAATATGAAGTGATAAGGATATAAATATAGTAATAAACCTAATAGAAGAACGTTAGACCCATTTTTGATTACACGGAAAACTTGTGCAAACTTCTACGACAAAGATCGTCCAAACTTTCAATAGATTTGTATGAAGGTTTAAATTGAGATTTAAAGCTTTTAGAATGAATACCGGCCTTAGTTTGGACCAAAATAAAGTTATAAAGGTGTAAATATAGTTTTCAAATAATTATCAAATAGTTAGACCCATTATTGGAGCAACAGAAACTTGGTCCAAACTACTTTGACCAAGAACTGCCCAACTTTGAATAGCTTCGTACGAAGTGAATATTGGCCTTTTTTGGGACCAATATGAAGTGATAAAGATATAAATATAGTAATAAACCTAATAGAAGAACGTTAGACCCATTTTTTTCCAAGGGAAAACTTGTGCAAACTTCTACGACAAAGATCGTCCAAACTTTCAATAGATTCGTATGAAGGTTTAAATGGAGATTTAAAGCTTTTAGAATGAATACCGGCCTTTTTTTGGACCAATAAAAAGTTACAAAGGTGTAAATATAGTTTTTAAATAATTCTCATATAGTTAGACCCATTATTGGAGCTACGGAAACTTGGTCCAAACTATTTTGACCAAAACTGCCCAACTTTGAATAGCTTCGTACGAAGTGAATATTGGCCTTTTTTGGGACCAATATGAAGTGATAAGGATATAAATATAGTAATAAACCTAATAGAAGAACGTTAGACCCATTTTTGATTCAGCGCAAAACTTGTGCAAACTTCTACGACAAAGATCGTCCAAACTTTCAATAGATTCGTATGAAGGTTTGAATTGAGATTTCAAGCTTTTAGAATGAATATCGGCCTTTTTCTGGACCAATATAAAGTTATAAAGGTGTAAATATAGTTTTTATATAATTCTCAAATAGTTAGACCCATTGTTGGAGCAACGGAAACTTGGTCCAAACTACTTTGACCAAAACTGCCCAACTTTGAATATCTTCGTACGAAGTGAATATTGGCCTTTTTTGGAACCAATATGAAGTGATAAGGATATAAATATAGTAATAAACTTAATAGAAGAACGTTAGACCCATTTTTGATTCAACGGAAAACTTGTGCAAACTTCTACGACAAAGATCGTCCAAACTTTCAATAGATTCGTATGAAGGTTTAAATGGAGATGTAAAGCTTTTAGAATGAATACCGGCCTTTTTTTGGACCAATATAAAGTTAGAAAGGTGTAAATATAGTTTTTAAACAATTCTCAAATAGTTAGACCCATTATTGGAGCAACGGAAACTTGGTCCAAACTACTTTGACCAAAACTGCCCAACTTTGAATAGCTTCGTACGAAGTGAATATTGACCTTTTTTGGACCAATATAAAGTTATAAAGGTGTAAATATAGTTTTTAAATAATTCTCAAATAGTTAGACCCTTTATTGGAGCAACGGAAACTTGGTCCAAACTACTTTGACCAAAACTGCCCAACTTTGAATAATTTCGTACGAAGTGAATATTGGCTTTTTTTGGGACCAATATGAAGTGATAAGGATATAAATATAGTAATAAACCTAATAGAAGAACGTTAGACACATTTTTGATTACACGGAAAACTTGTGCAAACTTCTACGACAAAGATCGTCCAAACTTTCAATAGATTCGTATGAAGGTTTAAATGGAGATTTAAAGCTTTTAGAATGAATACCAGCCTTTTTCTAGACCAATATAAAGTTATAAAGGTGTAAATATAGTTTTTAAATAATTCTCAAATAGTTAGACCCATTATTGGAGCAACGGAAACTTAGTCCAAACTACTTTGACCAAAACTGCCCAACTTTGAATAGCTTCGTACGAAGTGGATATTGGCCTTTTTTGGGACCAATATGAAGTGATAAGGATATAAATATAGTAATAAACCTAATAGAAGAACGTTAGACCCATTTTTGATTACACGGAAAACTTGTGCAAACTTCTACGACAAAGATCGTCCAAACTTTCAATAGATTCGTATGAAGGTTTAAATGGAGATTTAAAGCTTTTAGAATGAATACCGGCCTTTTTTTGGACCAATAAAAAGTTACAAAGGTGTAAATATAGTTTTTAAATAATTCTCATATAGTTAGACCCATTATTGGAGCTACGGAAACTTGGTCCAAACAATTTTGACCAAAACTGCCCAACTTTGAATAGCTTCGTACGAAGTGAATATTGGCCTTTTTTGGGACCAATATGAAGTGATAAGGATATAAATATAGTAATAAACCTAATAGAAGAACGTTAGACCCATTTTTGATTCAGCGCAAAACTTGTGCAAACTTCTACGACAAAGATCGTCCAAACTTTCAATAGATTCGTATGAAGGTTTGAATTGAGATTTGAAGCTTTTAGAATGAATATCGGCCTTTTTCTGGACCAATATAAAGTTATAAAGGTGTAAATATAGTTTTTATATAATTCTCAAATAGTTAGACCCATTGTTGGAGCAACGGAAACTTGGTCCAAACTACTTTGACCAAAACTGCCCAACTTTGAATATCTTCGTACGAAGTGAATATTGGCCTTTTTTGGAACCAATATGAAGTGATAAGGATATAAATATAGTAATAAACTTAATAGAAGAACGTTAGACCCATTTTTGATTCAACGGAAAACTTGTGCAAACTTCTACGACAAAGATCGTCCAAACTTTCAATAGATTCGTATGAAGGTTTAAATGGAGATGTAAAGCTTTTAGAATGAATACCGGCCTTTTTTTGGACCAATATAAATTTAGAAAGGTGTAAATATAGTTTTTAAACAATTCTCAAATAGTTAGACCCATTATTGGAGCAACGGAAACTTGGTCCAAACTACTTTGACCAAAACTGCCCAACTTTGAATAGCTTCGTACGAAGTGAATATTGACCTTTTTTGGACCAATATAAAGTTATAAAGGTGTAAATATAGTTTTTAAATAATTCTCAAATAGTTAGACCCTTTATTGGAGCAACGGAAACTTGGTCCAAACTACTTTGACCAAAACTGCCCAACTTTGAATAGCTTCGTACGAAGTGAATATTGGCTTTTTTTGGGACCAATATGAAGTGATAAGGATATAAATATAGTAATAAACCTAATAGAAGAACGTTAGACACATTTTTGATTACACGGAAAACTTGTGCAAACTTCTACGACAAAGATCGTCCAAACTTTCAATAGATTCGTATGAAGGTTTAAATGGAGATTTAAAGCTTTTAGAATGAATACCAGCCTTTTTCTAGACCAATATAAAGTTATAAAGGTGTAAATATAGTTTTTAAATAATTCTCAAATAGTTAGACCCATTATTGGAGCAACGGAAACTTAGTCCAAACTACTTTGACCAAAACTGCCCTACTTTGAATAGCTTCGTACGAAGTGGATATTGGCCTTTTTTGGGACCAATATGAAGTGATAAGGATATAAATATAGTAATAAACCTAATAGAAGAACGTTAGACCCATTTTTGATTACACGGAAAACTTGTGCAAACTTCTACGACAAAGATCGTCCAAACTTTCAATAGATTCGTATGAAGGTTTAAATGGAGATTTAAAGCTTTTAGAATGAATACAAGCCTTTTTCTGGACCAATATAAAGTTATAAAGGTGTAAATATAGTTTTTAAATAATTCTCAAATAGTTAGACCCATTATTGGAGCAACGGAAACTTAGTCCAAACAACTTTGACCAAAACTGCCCAACTTTGAATAGCTTCGTACGAAGTGGATATTGGCCTTTTTTGGGACCAATATGAAGTGATAAGGATATAAATATAGTAATAAACCTAATAGAAGAACGTTAGACCCATTTTTGATTCAACGGAAAACTTGTGCCAACTTCTACGACAAAGATCGTCCAAACTTTCAATAGATTCGTATGAAGGTTTAAATTGAGATTTAAAGCTTTTAGAATTAATACCGGCCTTTTTTTGGACCAATATAAATTTATAAAGGTGTAAATATAGTTTTTAAATAATTCTCAAATAGTTAGACCCATTATTGGGGCAACGGAAACTTGGTCCAAACTACTTTGACCAAAACTGCCCAACTTTGAATATCTTCGTACGAAGTGAATATTGGCCTTTTTTGGAACCAATATGAAGTGATAAGGATATAAATATAGTAATAAACCTAATAGAAGAACGTTAGACCCATTTTTGATTCAACGGAAAACTTGTGCAAACTTCTACGACAAAGATCGTCCAAACTTTCAATAGATTCGTATGAACGTTTAAATGGAGATTTAAAGCTTTTAGAATAAATACCGGCCTTTTTTTGGACCATTATAAAGGTGTAAATATAGTTTTTAAATAATTCCCAAATAGTTAGACCCATTATTGGAGCAACGGAAACTTGGTCCAAACTATTTTGACCAAAACTGCCCAACTTTGAATAGCTTCGTACGAAGTGAATATTGGCCTTTTTTGGGACCAATATGAAGTGATAAGGATATAAATATAGTAATAAACCTAATAGAAGAACGTTAGACACATTTTTGATTACACGGAAAACTTGTGCAAACTTCTACGACAAAGATCGTCCAAACTTTCAATAGATTCGTATGAAGGTTTAAATGGAGATTTAAAGCTTTTAGAATGAATACCAGCCTTTTTCTAGACCAATATAAAGTTATAAAGGTGTAAATATAGTTTTTAAATAATTCTCAAATAGTTAGACCCATTATTGGAGCAACGGAAACTTAGTCCAAACTACTTTGACCAAAACTGCCCAACTTTGAATAGCTTCGTACGAAGTGGATATTGGCCTTTTTTGGGACCAATATGAAGTGATAAGGATATAAATATAGTAATAAACCTAATAGAAGAACGTTAGACCCATTTTTGATTACACGGAAAACTTGTGCAAACTTCTACGACAAAGATCGTCCAAACTTTCAATAGATTCGTATGAAGGTTTAAATGGAGATTTAAAGCTTTTAGAATGAATACAAGCCTTTTTCTGGACCAATATAAAGTTATAAAGGTGTAAATATAGTTTTTAAATAATTCTCAAATAGTTAGACCCATTATTGGAGCAACGGAAACTTAGTCCAAACAACTTTGACCAAAACTGCCCAACTTTGAATAGCTTCGTACGAAGTGGATATTGGCCTTTTTTGGGACCAATATGAAGTGATAAGGATATAAATATAGTAATAAACCTAATAGAAGAACGTTAGACCCATTTTTGATTCAACGGAAAACTTGTGCCAACTTCTACGACAAAGATCGTCCAAACTTTCGATAGATTCGTATGAAGGTTTAAATTGAGATTTAAAGCTTTTAGAATTAATACCGGCCTTTTTTTGGACCAATATAAATTTATAAAGGTGTAAATATAGTTTTTAAATAATTCTCAAATAGTTAGACCCATTATTGGGGCAACGGAAACTTGGTCCAAACTACTTTGACCAAAACTGCCCAACTTTGAATATCTTCGTACGAAGTGAATATTGGCCTTTTTTGGAACCAATATGAAGTGATAAGGATATAAATATAGTAATAAACCTAATAGAAGAACGTTAGAC
Source organism: Trifolium repens (assembly GCA_030408175.1). Lineage (NCBI taxonomy): Eukaryota > Viridiplantae > Streptophyta > Magnoliopsida > Fabales > Fabaceae > Trifolium > Trifolium repens. Next base: position 37,695,659 of record CP125842.1, on the reverse strand, counting down.
CCATTTTTGATTCAACGGAAAACTTGTGCAAACTTCTACGACAAAGATCGTCCAAACTTTCAATAGATTCGTATGAACGTTTAAATGGAGATTTAAAGCTTTTAGAATAAATACCGGCCTTTTTTTGGACCATTATAAAGGTGTAAATATAGTTTTTAAATAATTCCCAAATAGTTAGACCCATTATTGGAGCAACGGAAACTTGGTCCAAACTATTTTGACCAAAACTGCCCAACTTTGAATAGCTTCGTACGAAGTGAATATTGGCCTTTTTTGGGACCAATATGAAGTGATAAGGATATAAATATAGTAATAAACCTAATAGAAGAACGTTAGACACATTTTTGATTACACGGAAAACTTGTGCAAACTTCTACGACAAAGATCGTCCAAACTTTCAATAGATTCGTATGAAGGTTTAAATGGAGATTTAAAGCTTTTAGAATGAATACCAGCCTTTTTCTAGACCAATATAAAGTTATAAAGGTGTAAATATAGTTTTTAAATAATTCTCAAATAGTTAGACCCATTATTGGAGCAACGGAAACTTAGTCCAAACTACTTTGACCAAAACTGCCCAACTTTGAATAGCTTCGTACGAAGTGGATATTGGCCTTTTTTGGGACCAATATGAAGTGATAAGGATATAAATATAGTAATAAACCTAATAGAAGAACGTTAGACCCATTTTTTATTACACGGAAAACTTGTGCAAACTTCTACGACAAAGATCGTCCAAACCTTCAATAGATTCGTATGAAGGTTTAAATGGAGATTTAAAGGTTTTAGAATGAATACCAGCCTTTTTCTGGACCAATATAAAGTTATAAAGGTGTAAATATAGTTTTTAAATAATTCTCAAATAGTTAGACCCATTATTGGAGCAACGGAAACTTAGTCCAAACTACTTTGACCAAAACTGCCCAACTTAGAATAGCTTCGTACGAAGTGGATATTGGCCTTTTTTGGGACCAATATGAAGTGATAAGGATATAAATATAGTAATAAACCTAATAGAAGAACGTTAGACCCATTTTTGATTCAACGGAAAACTTGTGCCAACTTCTACGACAAAGATCGTCCAAACTTTCGATAGATTCGTATGAAGGTTTAAATTGAGATTTAAAGCTTTTAGAATTTATACCGGCCTTTTTTTGGACCAATATAAATTTATAAAGGTGTAAATATAGTTTTTAAATAATTCTCAAATAGTTAGACCCATTATTGGGGCAACGGAAACTTGGTCCAAACTACTTTGACCAAAACTGCCCAACTTTGAATATCTTCGTACGAAGTGAATATTGGCCTTTTTTGGAACCAATATGAAGTGATAAGGATATAAATATAGTAATAAACCTAATAGAAGAACGTTAGACCCATTTTTGATTCAACGGAAAACTTGTGCAAACTTCTACGACAAAGATCGTCCAAATTTCAATAGATTCGTATGAACGTTTAAATGGAGATTTAAAGCTTTTAGAATAAATACCGGCCTTTTTTTGGACCATTATAAAGGTGTAAATATAGTTTTTAAATAATTCCCAAATAGTTAGACCCATTATTGGAGCAACGGAAACTTGGTCCAAACTATTTTGACCAAAACTGCCCAACTTTGAATAGCTTCGTACGAAGTGAATATTGGCCTTTTTTGGGACCAATATGAAGTGATAAGGATATAAATATAGTAATAAACCTAATAGAAGAACGTTAGACACATTTTTGATTACACGGAAAACTTGTGCAAACTTCTACGACAAAGATCGTCCCAACTTTCAATAGATTCGTATGAAGGTTTAAATGGAGATTTAAAGCTTTTAGAATGAATACCAGCCTTTTTCTAGACCAATATAAAGTTATAAAGGTGTAAATATAGTTTTTAAATAATTCTCAAATAGTTAGACCCATTATTGGAGCAACGGAAACTTAGTCCAAACTACTTTGACCAAAACTGCCCAACTTTGAATAGCTTCGTACGAAGTGGATATTGGCCTTTTTTGGGACCAATATGAAGTGATAAGGATATAAATATAGTAATAAACCTAATAGAAGAACGTTAGACCCATTTTTGATTACACGGAAAACTTGTGCAAACTTCTACGACAAAGATCGTCCAAACTTTCAATAGATTCGTATGAAGGTTTAAATGGAGATTTAAAGGTTTTAGAATGAATACCAGCCTTTTTCTGGACCAATATAAAGTTATAAAGGTGTAAATATAGTTTTTAAATAATTCTCAAATAGTTAGACCCATTATTGGAGCAACGGAAACTTAGTCCAAACTACTTTGACCAAAACTGCCCAACTTAGAATAGCTTCGTACGAAGTGGATATTGGCCTTTTTTGGGACCAATATGAAGTGATAAGGATATAAATATAGTAATAAACCTAATAGAAGAACGTTAGACCCATTTTTGATTCAACGGAAAACTTGTGCCAACTTCTACGACAAAGATCGTCCAAACTTTCGATAGATTCGTATGAAGGTTTAAATTGAGATTTAAAGCTTTTAGAATTAATACCGGCCTTTTTTTGGACCAATATAAATTTATAAAGGTGTAAATATAGTTTTTAAATAATTCTCAAATAGTTAGACCCATTATTGGGGCAACGGAAACTTGGTCCAAACTACTTTGACCAAAACTGCCCAACTTTGAATATCTTCGTACGAAGTGAATATTGGCCTTTTTTGGAACCAATATGAAGTGATAAGGATATAAATATAGTAATAAACCTAATAGAAGAACGTTAGACCCATTTTTGATTCAACGGAAAACTTGTGCAAACTTCTACGACAAAGATCGTCCAAATTTCAATAGATTCGTATGAACGTTTAAATGGAGATTTAAAGCTTTTAGAATAAATACCGGCCTTTTTTTGGACCATTATAAAGGTGTAAATATAGTTTTTAAATAATTCCCAAATAGTTAGACCCATTATTGGAGCAACGGAAACTTGGTCCAAACTATTTTGACCAAAACTGCCCAACTTTGAATAGCTTCGTACGAAGTGAATATTGGCCTTTTTTGGGACCAATATGAAGTGATAAGGATATAAATATAGTAATAAACCTAATAGAAGAACGTTAGACCCATTTTTGATTACACGGAAAACTTGTGCAAACTTCTACGACAAAGATCGTCCAAACTTTCAATAGATTTGTATGAAGGTTTAAATTGAGATTTAAAGCTTTTAGAATGAATACCGGCCTTAGTTTGGACCAAAATAAAGTTATAAAGGTGTAAATATAGTTTTTAAATAATTCTCAAATAGTTAGACCCATTATTGGAGCAACGGAAACTTAGTCCAAACTACTTTGACCAAAACTGCCCAACTTAGAATAGCTTCGTACGAAGTGGATATTGGCCTTTTTTGGGACCAATATGAAGTGATAAGGATATAAATATAGTAATAAACCTAATAGAAGAACGTTAGACCCATTTTTGATTCAACGGAAAACTTGTGCCAACTTCTACGACAAAGATCGTCCAAACTTTCGATAGATTCGTATGAAGGTTTAAATTGAGATTTAAAGCTTTTAGAATTAATACCGGCCTTTTTTTGGACCAATATAAATTTATAAAGGTGTAAATATAGTTTTTAAATAATTCTCAAATAGTTAGACCCATTATTGGGGCAACGGAAACTTGGTCCAAACTACTTTGACCAAAACTGCCCAACTTTGAATATCTTCGTACGAAGTGAATATTGGCCTTTTTTGGAACCAATATGAAGTGATAAGGATATAAATATAGTAATAAACCTAATAGAAGAACGTTAGACCCATTTTTGATTCAACGGAAAACTTGTGCAAACTTCTGCGACAAAGATCGTCCAAACTTTCAATAGATTCGTATGAACGTTTAAATGGAGATTTAAAGCTTTTAGAATAAATACCGGCCTTTTTTTGGACCATTATAAAGGTGTAAATATAGTTTTTAAATAATTCCCAAATAGTTAGACCCATTATTGGAGCAACGGAAACTTGGTCCAAACTATTTTGACCAAAACTGCCCAACTTTGAATAGCTTCGTACGAAGTGAATATTGGCCTTTTTTGGGACCAATATGAAGTGATAAGGATATAAATATAGTAATAAACCTAATAGAAGAACGTTAGACACATTTTTGATTACACGGAAAACTTGTGCAAACTTCTACGACAAAGATCGTCCAAACTTTCAATAGATTCGTATGAAGGTTTAAATGGAGATTTAAAGCTTTTAGAATGAATACCAGCCTTTTTCTAGACCAATATAAAGTTATAAAGGTGTAAATATAGTTTTTAAATAATTCTCAAATAGTTAGACCCATTATTGGAGCAACGGAAACTTAGTCCAAATTACTTTGACCAAAACTGCCCAACTTTGAATAGCTTCGTACGAAGTGGATATTGGCCTTTTTTGGGACCAATATGAAGTGATAAGGATATAAATATAGTAATAAACCTAATAGAAGAACGTTAGACCCATTTTTGATTACACGGAAAACTTGTGCAAACTTCTACGACAAAGATCGTCCAAACTTTCAATAGATTCGTATGAAGGTTTAAATGGAGATTTAAAGGTTTTAGAATGAATACCAGCCTTTTTCTGGACCAATATAAAGTTATAAAGGTGTAAATATAGTTTTTAAATAATTCTCAAATAGTTAGACCCATTATTGGAGCAACGGAAACTTAGTCCAAACTACTTTGACCAAAACTGCCCAACTTAGAATAGCTTCGTACGAAGTGGATATTGGCCTTTTTTGGGACCAATATGAAGTGATAAGGATATAAATATAGTAATAAACCTAATAGAAGAACGTTAGACCCATTTTTGATTCAACGGAAAACTTGTGCCAACTTCTACGACAAAGATCGTCCAAACTTTCGATAGATTCGTATGAAGGTTTAAATTGAGATTTAAAGCTTTTAGAATTAATACCGGCCTTTTTTTGGACCAATATAAATTTATAAAGGTGTAAATATAGTTTTTAAATAATTCTCAAATAGTTAGACCCATTATTGGGGCAACGGAAACTTGGTCCAAACTACTTTGACCAAAACTGCCCAACTTTGAATATCTTCGTACGAAGTGAATATTGGCCTTTTTTGGAACCAATATGAAGTGATAAGGATATAAATATAGTAATAAACCTAATAGAAGAACGTTAGACCCATTTTTGATTCAACGGAAAACTTGTGCAAACTTCTACGACAAAGATCGTCCAAATTTCAATAGATTCGTATGAACGTTTAAATGGAGATTTAAAGCTTTTAGAATAAATACCGGCCTTTTTTTGGACCATTATAAAGGTGTAAATATAGTTTTTAAATAATTCCCAAATAGTTAGACCCATTATTGGAGCAACGGAAACTTGGTCCAAACTATTTTGACCAAAACTGCCCAACTTTGAATAGCTTCGTACGAAGTGAATATTGGCCTTTTTTGGGACCAATATGAAGTGATAAGGATATAAATATAGTAATAAACCTAATAGAAGAACGTTAGACCCATTTTTGATTACACGGAAAACTTGTGCAAACTTCTACGACAAAGATCGTCCAAACTTTCAATAGATTTGTATGAAGGTTTAAATTGAGATTTAAAGCTTTTAGAATGAATACCGGCCTTAGTTTGGACCAAAATAAAGTTATAAAGGTGTAAATATAGTTTTTAAATAATTCTCAAATAGTTAGACCCATTATTGGAGCAACGGAAACTTAGTCCAAACTACTTTGACCAAAACTGCCCAACTTAGAATAGCTTCGTACGAAGTGGATATTGGCCTTTTTTGGGACCAATATGAAGTGATAAGGATATAAATATAGTAATAAACCTAATAGAAGAACGTTAGACCCATTTTTGATTCAACGGAAAACTTGTGCCAACTTCTACGACAAAGATCGTCCAAACTTTCGATAGATTCGTATGAAGGTTTAAATTGAGATTTAAAGCTTTTAGAATTAATACCGGCCTTTTTTTGGACCAATATAAATTTATAAAGGTGTAAATATAGTTTTTAAATAATTCTCAAATAGTTAGACCCATTATTGGGGCAACGGAAACTTGGTCCAAACTACTTTGACCAAAACTGCCCAACTTTGAATATCTTCGTACGAAGTGAATATTGGCCTTTTTTGGAACCAATATGAAGTGATAAGGATATAAATATAGTAATAAACCTAATAGAAGAACGTTAGACCCATTTTTGATTCAACGGAAAACTTGTGCAAACTTCTGCGACAAAGATCGTCCAAACTTTCAATAGATTCGTATGAACGTTTAAATGGAGATTTAAAGCTTTTAGAATAAATACCGGCCTTTTTTTGGACCATTATAAAGGTGTAAATATAGTTTTTAAATAATTCCCAAATAGTTAGACCCATTATTGGAGCAACGGAAACTTGGTCCAAACTATTTTGACCAAAACTGCCCAACTTTGAATAGCTTCGTACGAAGTGAATATTGGCCTTTTTTGGGACCAATATGAAGTGATAAGGATATAAATATAGTAATAAACCTAATAGAAGAACGTTAGACACATTTTTGATTACACGGAAAACTTGTGCAAACTTCTACGACAAAGATCGTCCAAACTTTCAATAGATTCGTATGAAGGTTTAAATGGAGATTTAAAGCTTATAGAATGAATACCAGCCTTTTTCTAGACCAATATAAAGTTATAAAGGTGTAAATATAGTTTTTAAATAATTCTCAAATAGTTAGACCCATTATTGGAGCAACGGAAACTTAGTCCAAATTACTTTGACCAAAACTGCCCAACTTTGAATAGCTTCGTACGAAGTGGATATTGGCCTTTTTTGGGACCAATATGAAGTGATAAGGATATAAATATAGTAATAAACCTAATAGAAGAACGTTAGACCCATTTTTGATTACACGGAAAACTTGTGCAAACTTCTACGACAAAGATCGTCCAAACTTTCAATAGATTCGTATGAAGGTTTAAATGGAGATTTAAAGGTTTTAGAATGAATACCAGCCTTTTTCTGGACCAATATAAAGTTATAAAGGTGTAAATATAGTTTTTAAATAATTCTCAAATAGTTAGACCCATTATTGGAGCAACGGAAACTTAGTCCAAACTACTTTGACCAAAACTGCCCAACTTAGAATAGCTTCGTACGAAGTGGATATTGGCCTTTTTTGGGACCAATATGAAGTGATAAGGATATAAATATAGTAATAAACCTAATAGAAGAACGTTAGACCCATTTTTGATTCAACGGAAAACTTGTGCCAACTTCTACGACAAAGATCGTCCAAACTTTCGATAGATTCGTATGAAGGTTTAAATTGAGATTTAAAGCTTTTAGAATTAATACCGGCCTTTTTTTGGACCAATATAAATTTATAAAGGTGTAAATATAGTTTTTAAATAATTCTCAAATAGTTAGACCCATTATTGGGGCAACGGAAACTTGGTCCAAACTACTTTGACCAAAACTGCCCAACTTTGAATATCTTCGTACGAAGTGAATATTGGCCTTTTTTGGAACCAATATGAAGTGATAAGGATATAAATATAGTAATAAACCTAATAGAAGAACGTTAGACCCATTTTTGATTCAACGGAAAACTTGTGCAAACTTCTACGACAAAGATCGTCCAAATTTCAATAGATTCGTATGAACGTTTAAATGGAGATTTAAAGCTTTTAGAATAAATACCGGCCTTTTTTTGGACCATTATAAAGGTGTAAATATAGTTTTTAAATAATTCCCAAATAGTTAGACCCATTATTGGAGCAACGGAAACTTGGTCCAAACTATTTTGACCAAAACTGCCCAACTTTGAATAGCTTCGTACGAAGTGAATATTGGCCTTTTTTGGGACCAATATGAAGTGATAAGGATATAAATATAGTAATAAACCTAATAGAAGAACGTTAGACCCATTTTTGATTACACGGAAAACTTGTGCAAACTTCTACGACAAAGATCGTCCAAACTTTCAATAGATTTGTATGAAGGTTTAAATTGAGATTTAAAGCTTTTAGAATGAATACCGGCCTTAGTTTGGACCAAAATAAAGTTATAAAGGTGTAAATATAGTTTTTAAATAATTCTCAAATAGTTAGACCCATTATTGGAGCAACGGAAACTTAGTCCAAACTACTTTGACCAAAACTGCCCAACTTAGAATAGCTTCGTACGAAGTGGATATTGGCCTTTTTTGGGACCAATATGAAGTGATAAGGATATAAATATAGTAATAAACCTAATAGAAGAACGTTAGACCCATTTTTGATTCAACGGAAAACTTGTGCCAACTTCTACGACAAAGATCGTCCAAACTTTCGATAGATTCGTATGAAGGTTTAAATTGAGATTTAAAGCTTTTAGAATTAATACCGGCCTTTTTTTGGACCAATATAAATTTATAAAGGTGTAAATATAGTTTTTAAATAATTCTCAAATAGTTAGACCCATTATTGGGGCAACGGAAACTTGGTCCAAACTACTTTGACCAAAACTGCCCAACTTTGAATATCTTCGTACGAAGTGAATATTGGCCTTTTTTGGAACCAATATGAAGTGATAAGGATATAAATATAGTAATAAACCTAATAGAAGAACGTTAGACCCATTTTTGATTCAACGGAAAACTTGTGCAAACTTCTGCGACAAAGATCGTCCAAACTTTCAATAGATTCGTATGAACGTTTAAATGGAGATTTAAAGCTTTTAGAATAAATACCGGCCTTTTTTGGACCATTATAAAGGTGTAAATATAGTTTTTAAATAATTCCCAAATAGTTAGACCCATTATTGGAGCAACGGAAACTTGGTCCAAACTATTTTGACCAAAACTGCCCAACTTTGAATAGCTTCGTACGAAGTGAATATTGGCCTTTTTTGGGACCAATATGAAGTGATAAGGATATAAATATAGTAATAAACCTAATAGAAGAACGTTAGACACATTTTTGATTACACGGAAAACTTGTGCAAACTTCTACGACAAAGATCGTCCAAACTTTCAATAGATTCGTATGAAGGTTTAAATGGAGATTTAAAGCTTTTAGAATGAATACCAGCCTTTTTCTAGACCAATATAAAGTTATAAAGGTGTAAATATAGTTTTTAAATAATTCTCAAATAGTTAGACCCATTATTGGAGCAACGGAAACTTAGTCCAAATTACTTTGACCAAAACTGCCCAACTTTGAATAGCTTCGTACGAAGTGGATATTGGCCTTTTTTGGGACCAATATGAAGTGATAAGGATATAAATATAGTAATAAACCTAATAGAAGAACGTTAGACCCATTTTTGATTACACGGAAAACTTGTGCAAACTTCTACGACAAAGATCGTCCAAACTTTCAATAGATTCGTATGAAGGTTTAAATGGAGATTTAAAGGTTTTAGAATGAATACCAGCCTTTTTCTGGACCAATATAAAGTTATAAAGGTGTAAATATAGTTTTTAAATAATTCTCAAATAGTTAGACCCATTATTGGAGCAACGGAAACTTAGTCCAAACTACTTTGACCAAAACTCCCCAACTTAGAATAGCTTCGTACGAAGTGGATATTGGCCTTTTTTGGGACCAATATGAAGTGATAAGGATATAAATATAGTAATAAACCTAATAGAAGAACGTTAGACCCATTTTTGATTCAACGGAAAACTTGTGCCAACTTCTACGACAAAGATCGTCCAAACTTTCGATAGATTCGTATGAAGGTTTAAATTGAGATTTAAAGCTTTTAGAATTAATACCGGCCTTTTTTTGGACCAATATAAATTTATAAAGGTGTAAATATAGTTTTTAAATAATTCTCAAATAGTTAGACCCATTATTGGGGCAACGGAAACTTGGTCCAACTTTGACCAAAACTGCCCAACTTGGAATATCTTCGTACGAAGTGAATATTGGCCTTTTTTGGAACCAATATGAAGTGATAAGGATATAAATATAGTAATAAACCTAATAGAAGAACGTTAGACCCATTTTTGATTCAACGGAAAACTTGTGCAAACTTCTACGACAAAGATCGTCCAAACTTTCAATAGATTCGTATGAACGTTTAAATGGAGATTTAAAGCTTTTAGAATAAATACCGGCCTTTTTTTGGACCATTATAAAGGTGTAAATATAGTTTTTAAATAATTCCCAAATAGTTAGACCCATTATTGGAGCAACGGAAACTTGGTCCAAACTATTTTGACCAAAATTGCCCAACTTTGAATAGCTTCGTACGAAGTGAATATTGGCCTTTTTTGGGACCAATATGAAGTGATAAGGATATAAATATAGTAATAAACCTAATAGAAGAACGTTAGACACATTTTTTATTACACGGAAAACTTGTGCAAACTTCTACGACAAAGATCGTCCAAACTTTCAATAGATTCGTATGAAGGTTTAAATGGAGATTTAAAGCTTTTAGAATGAATACCAGCCTTTTTCTAGACCAATATAAAGTTATAAAGGTGTAAATATAGTTTTTAAATAATTCTCAAATAGTTAGACCCATTATTGGAGCAACGGAAACTTAGTCCAAACTACTTTGACCAAAACTGCCCAACTTTGAATAGCTTCGTACGAAGTGGATATTGGCCTTTTTTGGGACCAATATGAAGTGATAAGGATATAAATATAGTAATAAACCTAATAGAAGAACGTTAGACCCATTTTTGATTACACGGAAAACTTGTGCAAACTTCTACGACAAAGATCGTCCAAACTTTCAATAGATTCGTATGAAGGTTTAAATGGAGATTTAAAGGTTTTATAATGAATACCAGCCTTTTCCGGACCAATATAAAGTTATAAAGGTGTAAATATAGTTTTTAAATAATTCTCAAATAGTTAGACCCATTATTGGAGCAACGGAAACTTAGTCCAAACTACTTTGACCAAAACTGCCCAACTTTGAATAGCTTCGTACGAAGTGGATATTGGCCTTTTTTGGGACCAATATGAAGTGATAAGGATATAAATATAGTAATAAACCTAATAGAAGAACGTTAGACCCATTTTTGATTCAACGGAAAACTTGTGCAAACTTCTACGACAAAGATCGTCCAAACTTTCGATAGATTCGTATGAAGGTTTAAATTGAGATTTAAAGCTTTTAGAATTATTACCGGCCTTTTTTTGGACCAATATAAATTTATAAAGGTGTAAATATAGTTTTTAAATAATTCTCAAATAGTTAGACCCATTATTGGAGCAACGGAAACTTGGTCCAAACTACTTTGACCAAGAACTGCCCAACTTTGAATAGCTTCGTACGAAGTGAATATTGGCCTTTTTTGGGACCAATATGAAGTGATAAGGATATAAATATAGTAATAAACCTAATAGAAGAATGTTAGACCCATTTTTGATTACACGGAAAACTTGTGCAAACTTCTACGACAAAGATCGTCCAAACTTTCAATAGATTTGTATGAAGGTTTAAATTGAGATTTAAAGCTTTTAGAATGAATACCGGCCTTATTTTGGACCAAAATAAAGTTATAAAGGTGTAAATATAGTTTTCAAATAATTCTCAAATAGTTAGACCCATTATTGGAGCAACAGAAACTTGGTCCAAACTACTTTGACCAAGAACTGCCCAACTTTGAATAGCTTCGTACGAAGTGAATATTGGCCTTTTTTGGGACCAATATGAAGTGATAAAGATATAAATATAGTAATAAACCTAATCGAAGAACGTTAGACCCATTTTTTATCCAAGGGAAAACTTGTGCAAACTTCTACGACAAAGATCGTCCAAACTTTCAATAGATTCGTATGAAGGTTTAAATGGAGATTTAAAGCTTTTAGAATGAATACCGGCCTTTTTTTGGACCAATAAAAAGTTATAAAGGTGTAAATATAGTTTTTAAATAATTCTCATATTGTTAGACCCATTATTGGAGCTACGGAAACTTGGTCCAAACTACTTTGACCAAAACTGCCCAACTTTGAATAGCTTCGTACGAAGTGAATATTGGCCTTTTTTGGACCAATATAAAGTTATAAAGGTGTAAATATAGTTTTTAAATAATTCTCAAATAGTTAGACCCATTATTGGAGCAACGGAAACTTGGTCCAAACTACTTTGACCAAAACTGCCCAACTTTGAATAGCTTCGTACGAAGTGAATATTGGCTTTTTTTGGGGACCAATATGAAGTGATAAGGATATAAATATAGTAATAAACCTAATAGAAGAACGTTAGACCCATTTTTTATTACACGGAAAACTTGTGCAAACTTCTACGACAAAGATCGTCCAAACTTTCAATTGATTCGTATGAAGGTTTAAATGGAGATTTAAAGCTTTTAGAATGAATACCAGCCTTTTTCTAGACCAATATAAAGTTATAAAGGTGTAAATATAGTTTTTAAATAATTCTCAAATAGTTAGACCCATTATTGGAGCAACGGAAACTTGGTCCAAACTACTTTGACCAAGAACTGCCCAACTTTGAATAGCTTCGTACGAAGTGAATATTGGCCTTTTTTGGGACCAATATGAAGTGATAAAGATATAAATATAGTAATAAACCTAATAGAAGAACGTTAGATCCATTTTTTATCCAAGGGAAAACTTGTGCAAACTTCTACGACAAAGATCGTCCAAACTTTCAATAGATTCGTATGAAAGTTTAAATGGAGATTTAAAGCTTTTAGAATGAATACCGGCCTTTTTTTGGACCAATAAAAAGTTATAAAGGTGTAAATATAGTTTTTAAATAATTCTCAAATAGTTAGACCCATTATTGGAGCAACGGAAACTTGGTCCAAACTACTTTGACCAAAACTGCCCAACTTTGAATAGCTTTGTCCGAAGTGAATATTGGCCTTTTTTGGGACCAATATGAAGTGATAAGGATATAAATACAGTAATCAACCTAATAGAAGAACGTTAGACCCTTTTTTGATTCAACGGAAAACTTGTGCAAACTTCTACGACAAACATCGTCCAAACTTTCAATAGATTCGTATGAAGGTTTAAATGGAGATTTAAAGCTTTTAGAATGAATACCGGACTTTTTTTGGACCAATATAAAGTTATAAAGGTGTAAATATAGTTTTTAAACAATTCTCAAATAGTTAGACCCATTATTGGAGCAACGGAAACTTGGTCCAAACTACTTTGACAAAAACTGCCCAACTTTGAATAGCTTCGTACGAAGTGAATATTGGCCTTTTTTGGACCAATTTAAAGTTATAAAGGTGTAAATATAGTTTTTAAATAATTCTCAAATAGTTAGACCCATTATTGGAGCAACGGAAACTTGGTCCAAACTATTTTGACCAAAACTGCCCAACTTTGAATAGCTTCGTACGAAGTGAATATTGGCCTTTTTTGGGACTAATATGAAGTGATAAGGATATAAATATAGTAATAAACCTAATAGAAGAACGTTAGACCCATTTTTGATTACACGGAAAACTTGTGCAAACTTCTACGACAAAGATCGTCCAAACTTTCAATAGATTTGTATGAAGGTTTCAATTGAGATTTAAAGCTTTTAGAATGAATACCGGCCTTATTTTGGACCAAAATAAAGTTATAAAGGTGTAAATATAGTTTTCAAATAATTCTCAAATAGTTAGACCCATTATTGGATCAACAGAAACTTGGTCCAAACTACTTTGACCAAGAACTGCCCAACTTTGAATAGCTTCGTACGAAGTGAATATTGGCCTTTTTTGGGACCAATATGAAGTGATAAAGATATAAATATAGTAATAAACCTAATAGAAGAACGTTAGACCCATTTTTTATCCAAGGGAAAACTTGTGCAAACTTCTACGACAAAGATCGTCCAAACTTTCAAAAGATTCGTATGAAAGTTTAAATGGAGATTTAAAGCTTTTAGAATGAATACCGGCCTTTTTTTGGACCAATAAAAAGTTATAAAGGTGTAAATATAGTTTTTAAATAATTCTCAAATAGCTAGACCCATTATTGGAGCAACGGAAACTTGGTCCAAACTACTTTGACCAAAACTGCCCAACTTTGAATAGCTTTGTCCGAAGTGAATATTGGCATTTTTTGGGACCAATATGAAGTGATAAGGATATAAATACAATAATAAACCTAATAGAAGAACGTTAGACCCTTTTTTGATTCAACGGAAAACTTGTGCAAACTTCTACGACAAACATCGTCCAAACTTTCAATAGATTCGTATGAAGGTTTAAATGGAGATTTAAAGCTTTTAGAATGAATACCGGACTTTTTTTGGATCAATATAAAGTTATAAAGGTGTAAATATAGTTTTTAAACAATTCTCAAATAGTTAGACCCATCATTGGAGCAACGGAAACTTGGTCCAAACTACTTTGACAAAAACTGCCCAACTTTGAATAGCTTCGTACGAAGTGAATATTGGCCTTTTTTGGACCAATTTAAAGTTATAAAGGTGTAAATATAGTTTTTATATAATTCTCAAATAGTTAGACCCATTATTGGAGCAACGGAAACTTGGTCCAAACTATTTTGACCAAAACTGCCCAACTTTGAATAGCTTCGTACGAAGTGAATATTGGCCTTTTTTGGGACCAATATGAAGTGATAAAGATATAAATATAGTAATAAACCTAATAGAAGAACGTTAGACCCATTTTTTATCCAAGGGAAAACTTGTGCAAACTTCTACGACAAAGATCGTCCAAACTTTCAATAGATTCGTATGAAAGTTTAAATGGAGATTTAAAGCTTTTAGAATGAATACCGGCCTTTTTTTGGACCAATAAAAAGTTATAAAGGTGTAAATATAGTTTTTAAATAATTCTCAAATAGTTAGACCCATTATTGGAGCAACGGAAACTTGGTCCAAACTACTTTGACCAAAACTGCCCAACTTTGAATAGCTTTGTCCGAAGTGAATATTGGCATTTTTTGGGACCAATATGAAGTGATAAGGATATAAATACAATAATAAACCTAATAGAAGAACGTTAGACCCTTTTTTGATTCAACGGAAAACTTGTGCAAACTTCTACCACAAACATCGTCCAAACTTTCAATAGATTCGTATGAAGGTTTAAATGGAGATTTAAAGCTTTTAGAATGAATACCGGACTTTTTTTGGACCAATATAAAGTTATAAAGGTGTAAATATAGTTTTTAAACAATTCTCAAATAGTTAGACCCATCATTGGAGCAACGGAAACTTGGTCCAAACTACTTTGACAAAAACTGCCCAACTTTGAATAGCTTCGTACGAAGTGAATATTGGCCTTTTTTGGACCAATTTAAAGTTATAAAGGTGTAAATATAGTTTTTATATAATTCTCAAATAGTTAGACCCATTATTGGAGCAACGGAAACTTGGTCCAAACTATTTTGACCAAAACTGCCCAACTTTGAATAGCTTCGTACGAAGTGAATATTGGCCTTTTTTGGGACTAATATGAAGTGATAAGGATATAAATATAGTAATAAACCTAATAGAAGAACGTTAGACCCATTTTTGATTACACGGAAAACTTGTGCAAACTTCTACGACAAAGATCGTCCAAACTTTCAATAGATTTGTATGAAGGTTTAAATTGAGATTTAAAGCTTTTAGAATGAATACCGGCCTTATTTTGGACTAAAATAAAGTTATAAAGGTGTAAATATAGTTTTCAAATAATTCTCAAATAGTTAGACCCATTATTGGAACAACAGAAACTTGGTCCAAACTACTTTGATCAAGAACTGCCCAACTTTGAATAGCTTCGTACGAAGTGAATATTGGCCTTTTTTGTGACCAATATGAAGTGATAAAGATATAAATATAGTAATAAACCTAATAGAAGAACGTTAGACCCATTTTTTATCCAAGGGAAAACTTGTGCAAACTTCTACGACAAAGATCGTCCAAACTTTCAATAGTTTCGTATGAAGGTTTAAATGGAGATTTAAAGCTTTTAGAATTAATACCGGCCTTTTTTTGGACCAATAAAAAGTTATAAAGGTGTAAATATAGTTTTTAAATTATTCTCAAATAGTTAGACCCATTATTGGAGCAACGGAAACTTGGTCCAAACTACTTTGACCAAAACTGCGCAACTTTGAATAGCTTCGTACGAAGTGAATATTGGCCTCTTTTGGGACCAATATGAAGTGATAAGGATATAAATATAGTAATAAACCTAATAGAAGAACGTTAGACCCATTTTTGATTCAACGGAAAACTTGTGCAAACTTCTACGACAAAGATCGTCCAAACTTTCAATAGATTCGTATGAAGGTTTAAATGGAGATGTAAAGCTTTTAGAATGAATACCGGCCTTTTTTTGGACCATTATAAAGGTGTAAATATAGTTTTTAAATAATTCTCAAATAGTTAGACCCATTATTGGAGCAACGGAAACTTGGTCCAAACTATTTTGACCAAAACTGCCCAACTTTGAATAGCTTCGTACGAAGTGAATATTGGCCTTTTTTGGGACTAATATGAAGTGATAAGGATATAAATATAGTAATAAACCTAATAGAAGAACGTTAGACCCATTTTTGATTACACGGAAAACTTGTGCAAACTTCTACGACAAAGATCGTCCAAACTTTCAATAGATTTGTATGAAGGTTTAAATTGAGATTTAAAGCTTTTAGAATGAATACCGGCCTTATTTTGGACCAAAATAAAGTTATAAAGGTGTAAATATAGTTTTCAAATAATTCTCAAATAGTTAGACCCATTATTGGAGCAACAGAAACTTGGTCCAAACTACTTTGATCAAGAACTGCCCAACTTTGAATAGCTTCGTACGAAGTGAATATTGGCCTTTTTTGTGACCAATATGAAGTGATAAAGATATAAATATAGTAATAAACCTAATAGAAGAACGTTAGACCCATTTTTTATCCAAGGGAAAACTTGTGCAAACTTCTACGACAAAGATCGTCCAAACTTTCAATAGATTCGTATGAAGGTTTAAATGGAGATTTAAAGCTTTTAGAATTAATACCGGCCTTTTTTTGGACCAATAAAAAGTTATAAAGGTGTAAATATAGTTTTTAAATTATTCTCAAATAGTTAGACCCATTATTGGAGCAACGGAAACTTGGTCCAAACTACTTTGACCAAAACTGCCCAACTTTGAATAGCTTCGTACGAAGTGAATATTGGCTTCTTTTGGGACCAATATGAAGTGATAAGGATATAAATATAGTAGTAAACCTAATAGAAGAACGTTAGACCCATTTTTGATTCAACGGAAAACTTGTGCAAACTTCTACGACAAAGATCGTCCAAACTTTCAATAGATTCGTATGAAGGTTTAAATGGAGATGTAAAGCTTTTAGAATGAATACCGGCCTTTTTTTGGACCATTATAAAGGTGTAAATATAGTTTTCAAATAATTCTCAAATAGTTAGACCCATTATTGGAGCAACGGAAACTTGGTCCAAACTATTTTGACCAAAACTGCCCAACTTTGAATAGCTTCGTACGAAGTGAATATTGGCCTTTTTTGGGACTAATATGAAGTGATAAGGATATAAATATAGTAGTAAACCTAATAGAAGAACGTTAGACCCTTTTTTGATTCAACGGAAAACTTGTGCAAACTTCTACGACAAAGATCGTCCAAACTTTCAATAGATTCGTATGAAGGTTTAAAAGGAGATTTAAAGCTTTTAGAATGAATACCGGACTTTTTTTGGACCAATATAAAGTTATAAAGGTGTAAATATAGTTTTTAAACAATTCTCAAATAGTTAGACCCATTATTGGAGCAACGGAAACTTGGTCCAAACTACTTTGACCAAAACTGCCCAACTTTGAATAGCTTCGTACGAAGTGAATATTGGCCTTTTTTGGACCAATATAAAGTTATAAAGGTGTAAATATAGTTTTTAAATAATTCTCAAATAGTTAGACCCATTATTGGAGCAACGGAAACTTGGTCCAAACTACTTTGACCAAAACTGCCCAACTTTGAATAGCTTCGTACGAAGTGAATATTGGCTTTTTTTGGGACCAATACGAAGTGACAAGGATATAAATATAGTAATAAACCTAATAGAAGAACGTTAGACCCATTTTTGATTACACGGAAAACTTGTGCAAACTTCTACGACAAAGATCGTCCAAACTTTCAATAGATTTGTATGAAGGTTTAAATTGAGATTTAAAGCTTTTAGAATGAATACCGGCCTTATTTTGGACCAAAATAAAGTTATAAAGGTGTAAATATAGTTTTCAAATAATTCTCAAATAGTTAGACCCATTATTGGATCAACAGAAACTTGGTCCAAACTACTTTGACCAAGAACTACCCAACTTTGAATAGCTTCGTACGAAGTGAATATTGGCCTTTTTTGGGACCAATATGAAGTGATAAAGATATAAATATAGTAATAAACCTAATAGAAGAACGTTAGACCCATTTTTTATCCAAGGGAAAACTTGTGCAAACTTCTACGACAAAGATCGTCCAAACTTTCAATAGATTCGTATGAAAGTTTAAATGGAGATTTAAAGCTTTTAGAATGAATACCGCCCTTTTTTTGGACCAATAAAAAGTTATAAAGGTGTAAATATAGTTTTTAAATAATTCTCAAATAGTTAGACCCATTATTGGAGCAACAGAAACTTGGTCCAAACTACTTTGACCAAAACTGCCCAACTTTGAATAGCTTTGTCCGAAGTGAATATTGGCCTTTTTTGGGACCAATATGAAGTGATAAGGATATAAATACTTTAATAAACCTAATAGAAGAACGTTAGACCCTTTTTTGATTCAACGGAAAACTTGTGCAAACTTCTACGACAAAGATCGTCCAAACTTTCAATAGATTCGTATGAAGGTTTAAATGGAGATTTAAAGCTTTTAGAATTAATACCGGCCTTTTTTTGGACCAATAAAAAGTTATAAAGGTGTAAATATAGTTTTTAAATTATTCTCAAATAGTTAGACCCATTATTGGAGCAACGGAAACTTGGTCCAAACTACTTTGACCAAAACTGCCCAACTTTGAATAGCTTCGTACGAAGTGAATATTGGCTTCTTTTGGGACCAATATGAAGTGATAAGGATATAAATATAGTAGTAAACCTAATAGAAGAACGTTAGACCCATTTTTGATTCAACGGAAAACTTGTGCAAACTTCTACGACAAAGATCGTCCAAACTTTCAATAGATTCGTATGAAGGTTTAAATGGAGATGTAAAGCTTTTAGAATGAATACCGGCCTTTTTTTGGACCATTATAAAGGTGTAAATATAGTTTTCAAATAATTCTCAAATAGTTAGACCCATTATTGGAGCAACGGAAACTTGGTCCAAACTATTTTGACCAAAACTGCCCAACTTTGAATAGCTTCGTACGAAGTGAATATTGGCCTTTTTTGGGACTAATATGAAGTGATAAGGATATAAATATAGTAATAAACCTAATAGAAGAACGTTAGACCCATTTTTGATTACACGGAAAACTTGTGCAAACTTCTACGACAAAGATCGTCCAAACTTTCAATAGATTTGTATGAAGGTTTAAATTGAGATTTAAAGGTTTTAGAATGAATACCGGCCTTATTTTGGACCAAAATAAAGTTATAAAGGTGTAAATATAGTTTTCAAATAATTCTCAAATAGTTAGACCCATTATTGGAGCAACAGAAACTTGGTCCAAACTACTTTGATCAAGAACTGCCCAACTTTGAATAGCTTCGTACGAAGTGAATATTGGCCTTTTTTGTGACCAATATGAAGTGCTAAAGATATAAATATAGTAATAAACCTAATAGAAGAACGTTAGACCCATTTTTTATCCAAGGGAAAACTTGTGCAAACTTCTACGACAAAGATCGTCCAAACTTTCAATAGATTCGTATGAAAGTTTAAATGGAGATTTAAAGCTTTTAGAAAGAATACCGGCCTTTTTTTGGACCAATAAAAAGTTATAAAGGTGTAAATATAGTTTTTAAATAATTCTCAAATAGTTAGACCCATTATTGGAGCAACGGAAACTTGGTCCAAACTACTTTGACCAAAACTGCCCAACTTTGAATTGCTTCGTACGAAGTGAATATTGGCCTTTTTTAGACCAAAATAAAGTTATAAAGGTGTAAATATAGTTTTAAATAATTCTCAAATAGTTAGACCCATTATTGGAGCAACGGAAACTTGGTCCAAACTACTTTGACCAAAACTGTCCAACTTTGAATAGCTTCGTACGAAGTGAATATTGGCTTTTTTTGGGACCAATACGAAGTGATAAGGATATAAATATAGTAATAAACCTAATAGAAGAACGTTAGACCCATTTTTGATTACACGGAAAACTTGTGCAAACTTCTACGACAAAGATCGTCCAAACTTTCAATAGATTTGTATGAAGGTTTAAATTGAGATTTAAAGCTTTTAGAATGAATACCGGCCTTATTTTGGACCAAAATAAAGTTATAAAGGTGTAAATATAGTTTTCAAATAATTCTCAAATAGTTAGACCCATTATTGGATCAACAGAAACTTGGTCCAAACTACTTTGACCAAGAACTACCCAACTTTGAATAGCTTCGTACGAAGTGAATATTGGCCTTTTTTGGGACCAATATGAAGTGATAAAGATATAAATATAGTAATAAACCTAATAGAAGAACGTTAGACCCATTTTTTATCCAAGGGGAAACTTGTGCAAACTTCTACGACAAAGATCGTCCAAACTTTCAATAGATTCGTATGAAAGTTTAAATGGAGATTTAAAGCTTTTAGAATGAATACCGGACTTTTTTTGGACCAATAAAAAGTTATAAAGGTGTAAATATAGTTTTTAAATAATTCTCAAATAGTTAGACCCATTATTGGAGCAACAGAAACTTGGTCCAAACTACTTTGACCAAAACTGCCCAACTTTGAATAGCTTTGTCCGAAGTGAATATTGGCCTTTTTTGGGACCAATATGAAGTGATAAGGATATAAATACTTTAATAAACCTAATAGAAGAACGTTAGACCCTTTTTTGATTCAACGGAAAACTTGTGCAAACTTCTACGACAAAGATCGTCCAAACTTTCAATAGATTCGTATGAAGGTTTAAATGGAGATTTAAAGCTTTTTGAATTAATACCGGCCTTTTTTTGGACCAATAAAAAGTTATAAAGGTGTAAATATAGTTTTTAAATTATTCTCAAATAGTTAGACCCATTATTGGAGCAACGGAAACTTGGTCCAAACTACTTTGACCAAAACTGCCCAACTTTGAATAGCTTCGTACGAAGTGAATATTGGCTTCTTTTGGGACCAATATGAAGTGATAAGGATATAAATATAGTAGTAAACCTAATAGAAGAACGTTAGACCCATTTTTGATTCAACGGAAAACTTGTGCAAACTTCTACGACAAAGATCGTCCAAACTTTCAATAGATTCGTATGAAGGTTTAAATGGAGATGTAAAGCTTTTAGAATGAATACCGGCCTTTTTTTGGACCATTATAAAGGTGTAAATATAGTTTTCAAATAATTCTCAAATAGTTAGACCCATTATTGGAGCAACGGAAACTTGGTCCAAACTATTTTGACCAAAACTGCCCAACTTTGAATAGCTTCGTACGAAGTGAATATTGGCCTTTTTTGGGACTAATATGAAGTGATAAGGATATAAATATAGTAATAAACCTAATAGAAGAACGTTAGACCCATTTTTGATTACACGGAAAACTTGTGCAAACTTCTACGACAAAGATCGTCCAAACTTTCAATAGATTTGTATGAAGGTTTAAATTGAGATTTAAAGGTTTTAGAATGAATACCGGCCTTATTTTGGACCAAAATAAAGTTATAAAGGTGTAAATATAGTTTTCAAATAATTCTCAAATAGTTAGAGCCATTATTGGATCAACAGAAACTTGGTCCAAACTACTTTGACCAAGAACTGCCCAACTTTGAATAGCTTCGTACGAAGTGAATATTGGCCTTTTTTGGGACCAATATGAAGTGATAAAGATATAAATATAGTAATAAACCTAATAGAAGAACGTTAGACCCATTTTTTATCCAAGGGAAAACTTGTGCAAACTTCTACGACAAAGATCGTCCAAACTTTCAATAGATTCGTATGAAAGTTTAAATGGAGATTTAAAGCTTTTAGAAAGAATACCGGCCTTTTTTTGGACCAATAAAAAGTTATAAAGGTGTAAATATAGTTTTTAAATAATTCTCAAATAGTTAGACCCATTATTGGAGCAACGGAAACTTGGTCCAAACTACTTTGACCAAAACTGCCCAACTTTGAATTGCTTCGTACGAAGTGAATATTGGCCTTTTTTAGACCAATATAAAGTTATAAAGGTGTAAATATAGTTTTTAAATAATTCTCAAATAGTTAGACCCATTATTGGAGCAACGGAAACTTGGTCCAAACTACTTTGACCAAAACTGTCCAACTTTGAATAGCTTCGTACGAAGTGAATATTGGCTTTTTTTGGGACCAATACGAAGTGATAAGGATATAAATATAGTAATAAACCTAATAGAAGAACGTTAGACCCATTTTTGATTACACGGAAAACTTGTGCAAACTTCTACGACAAAGATCGTCCAAACTTTCAATAGATTTGTATGAAGGTTTAAATTGAGATTTAAAGCTTTTAGAATGAATACCGGCCTTATTTTGGACCAAAATAAAGTTATAAAGGTGTAAATATAGTTTTCAAATAATTCTCAAATAGTTAGACCCATTATTGGATCAACAGAAACTTGGTCCAAACTACTTTGACCAAGAACTACCCAACTTTGAATAGCTTCGTACGAAGTGAATATTGGCCTTTTTTGGGACCAATATGAAGTGATAAAGATATAAATATAGTAATAAACCTAATAGAAGAACGTTAGACCCATTTTTTATCCAAGGGGAAACTTGTGCAAACTTCTACGACAAAGATCGTCCAAACTTTCAATAGATTCGTATGAAAGTTTAAATGGAGATTTAAAGCTTTTAGAATGAATACCGGACTTTTTTTGGACCAATAAAAAGTTATAAAGGTGTAAATATAGTTTTTAAATAATTCTCAAATAGTTAGACCCATTATTGGAGCAACAGAAACTTGGTCCAAACTACTTTGACCAAAACTGCCCAACTTTGAATAGCTTTGTCCGAAGTGAATATTGGCCTTTTTTGGGACCAATATGAAGTGATAAGGATATAAATACTTTAATAAACCTAATAGAAGAACGTTAGACCCTTTTTTGATTCAACGGAAAACTTGTGCAAACTTCTACGACAAAGATCGTCCAAACTTTCAATAGATTCGTATGAAGGTTTAAATGGAGATTTAAAGCTTTTTGAATTAATACCGGCCTTTTTTTGGACCAATAAAAAGTTATAAAGGTGTAAATATAGTTTTTAAATTATTCTCAAATAGTTAGACCCATTATTGGAGCAACGGAAACTTGGTCCAAACTACTTTGACCAAAACTGCCCAACTTTGAATAGCTTCGTACGAAGTGAATATTGGCTTCTTTTGGGACCAATATGAAGTGATAAGGATATAAATATAGTAGTAAACCTAATAGAAGAACGTTAGACCCATTTTTGATTCAACGGAAAACTTGTGCAAACTTCTACGACAAAGATCGTCCAAACTTTCAATAGATTCGTATGAAGGTTTAAATGGAGATGTAAAGCTTTTAGAATGAATACCGGCCTTTTTTTGGACCATTATAAAGGTGTAAATATAGTTTTCAAATAATTCTCAAATAGTTAGACCCATTATTGGAGCAACGGAAACTTGGTCCAAACTATTTTGACCAAAACTGCCCAACTTTGAATAGCTTCGTACGAAGTGAATATTGGCCTTTTTTGGGACTAATATGAAGTGATAAGGATATAAATATAGTAATAAACCTAATAGAAGAACGTTAGACCCATTTTTGATTACACGGAAAACTTGTGCAAACTTCTACGACAAAGATCGTCCAAACTTTCAATAGATTTGTATGAAGGTTTAAATTGAGATTTAAAGGTTTTAGAATGAATACCGGCCTTATTTTGGACCAAAATAAAGTTATAAAGGTGTAAATATAGTTTTCAAATAATTCTCAAATAGTTAGAGCCATTATTGGATCAACAGAAACTTGGTCCAAACTACTTTGACCAAGAACTGCCCAACTTTGAATAGCTTCGTACGAAGTGAATATTGGCCTTTTTTGGGACCAATATGAAGTGATAAAGATATAAATATAGTAATAAACCTAATAGAAGAACGTTAGACCCATTTTTTATCCAAGGGAAAACTTGTGCAAACTTCTACGACAAAGATCGTCCAAACTTTCAATAGATTCGTATGAAAGTTTAAATGGAGATTTAAAGCTTTTAGAAAGAATACCGGCCTTTTTTTGGACCAATAAAAAGTTATAAAGGTGTAAATATAGTTTTTAAATAATTCTCAAATAGTTAGACCCATTATTGGAGCAACGGAAACTTGGTCCAAACTACTTTGACCAAAACTGCCCAACTTTGAATTGCTTCGTACGAAGTGAATATTGGCCTTTTTTAGACCAATATAAAGTTATAAAGGTGTAAATATAGTTTTTAAATAATTCTCAAATAGTTAGACCCATTATTGGAGCAACGGAAACTTGGGCCAAACTACTTTGACCAAAACTGTCCAACTTTGAATAGCTTCGTACGAAGTGAATATTGGCTTTTTTTGGGACCAATACGAAGTGATAAGGATATAAATATAGTAATAAACCTAATAGAAGAACGTTAGACCCATTTTTGATTACACGGAAAACTTGTGCAAACTTCTACGACAAAGATCGTCCAAACTTTCAATAGATTTGTATGAAGGTTTAAATTGAGATTTAAAGCTTTTAGAATGAATACCGGCCTTATTTTGGACCAAAATAAAGTTATAAAGGTGTAAATATAGTTTTCAAATAATTCTCAAATAGTTAGACCCATTATTGGATCAACAGAAACTTGGTCCAAACTACTTTGACCAAGAACTACCCAACTTTGAATAGCTTCGTACGAAGTGAATATTGGCCTTTTTTGGGACCAATATGAAGTGATAAAGATATAAATATAGTAATAAACCTAATAGAAGAACGTTAGACCCATTTTTTATCCAAGGGGAAACTTGTGCAAACTTCTACGACAAAGATCGTCCAAACTTTCAATAGATTCGTATGAAAGTTTAAATGGAGATTTAAAGCTTTTAGAATGAATACCGGACTTTTTTTGGACCAATAAAAAGTTATAAAGGTGTAAATATAGTTTTTAAATAATTCTCAAATAGTTAGACCCATTATTGGAGCAACAGAAACTTGGTCCAAACTACTTTGACCAAAACTGCCCAACTTTGAATAGCTTTGTCCGAAGTGAATATTGGCCTTTTTTGGGACCAATATGAAGTGATAAGGATATAAATACTTTAATAAACCTAATAGAAGAACGTTAGACCCTTTTTTGATTCAACGGAAAACTTGTGCAAACTTCTACGACAAAGATCGTCCAAACTTTCAATTGATTCGTATGAAGGTTTAAATGGAGATTTAAAGCTTTTTGAATTAATACCGGCCTTTTTTTGGACCAATAAAAAGTTATAAAGGTGTAAATATAGTTTTTAAATTATTCTCAAATAGTTAGACCCATTATTGGAGCAACGGAAACTTGGTCCAAACTACTTTGACCAAAACTGCCCAACTTTGAATAGCTTCGTACGAAGTGAATATTAGCTTCTTTTGGGACCAATATGAAGTGATAAGGATATAAATATAGTAGTAAACCTAATAGAAGAACGTTAGACCCATTTTTGATTCAACGGAAAACTTGTGCAAACTTCTACGACAAAGATCGTCCAAACTTTCAATAGATTCGTATGAAGGTTTAAATGGAGATGTAAAGCTTTTAGAATGAATACCGGCCTTTTTTTGGACCATTATAAAGGTGTAAATATAGTTTTCAAATAATTCTCAAATAGTTAGACCCATTATTGGAGCAACGGAAACTTGGTCCAAACTATTTTGACCAAAACTGCCCAACTTTGAATAGCTTCGTACGAAGTGAATATTGGCCTTTTTTGGGACTAATATGAAGTGATAAGGATATAAATATAGTAATAAACCTAATAGAAGAACGTTAGACCCATTTTTGATTACACGGAAAACTTGTGCAAACTTCTACGACAAAGATCGTCCAAACTTTCAATATATTTGTATGAAGGTTTAAATTGAGATTTAAAGCTTTTAGAATGAATACCGGCCTTATTTTGGACCAAAATAAAGTTATAAAGGTGTAAATATAGTTTTCAAATAATTCTCAAATAGTTAGACCCATTATTGGATCAACAGAAACTTGGTCCAAACTACTTTGACCAAGAACTGCCCAACTTTGAATAGCTTCGTACGAAGTGAATATTGGCCTTTTTTGGGACCAATATGAAGCGATAAAGATATAAATATAGTAATAAACCTAATAGAAGAACGTTAGACCCATTTTTTATCCAAGGGAAAACTTGTGCAAACTTCTACGACAAAGATCGTCCAAACTTTCAATAGATTCGTATGAAAGTTTAAATGGAGATTTAAAGCTTTTAGAAAGAATACCGGCCTTTTTTTGGACCAATAAAAAGTTATAAAGGTGTAAATATAGTTTTTAAATAATTCTCAAATAGTTAGACCCATTATTGGAGCAACGGAAACTTGGTCCAAACTACTTTGACCAAAACTGCCCAACTTTGAATAGCTTTGTCCGAAGTGAATATTGGCCTTTTTTGGGACCAATATGAAGTGATAAGGATATAAATACAGTAATAAACCTAATAGAAGAACGTTAGACCCTTTTTTGATTCAACGGAAAACTTGTGCAAACTTCTACGACAAACATCGTCCAAACTTTCAATAGATTCGTATGAAGGTTTAAATGGAGATTTAAAGCTTTTAGAATGAATACCGGACTTTTTTTGGACCAATATAAAGTTATAAAGGTGTAAATATAGTTTTTAAACAATTCTCAAATAGTTAGACCCATTATTGGAGCAACGGAAACTTGGTCCAAACTACTTTGACCAAAACTGCCCAACTTTGAATAGCTTCGTACGAAGTGAATATTGGCCTTTTTTGGACCAATATAAAGTTATAAAGGTGTAAATATAGTTTTTAAATAATTCTCAAATAGTTAGACCCATTATTGGAGCAACGGAAACTTGGTCCAAACTACTTTGACCAAAACTGCCCAACTTTGAATAGCTTCGTACGAAGTGAATATTGGCTTTTTTTGGGACCAATACGAAGTGATAAGGATATAAATATAGTAATAAACCTAATAGAAGAACGTTAGACCCATTTTTGATTACACGGAAAACTTGTGCAAACTTCTACGACAAAGATCGTCCAAACTTTCAATAGATTTGTATGAAGGTTTAAATTGAGATTTAAAGCTTTTAGAATGAATACCGGCCTTATTTTGGACCAAAATAAAGTTATAAAGGTGTAAATATAGTTTTCAAATAATTCTCAAATAGTTAGACCCATTATTGGATCAACAGAAACTTGGTCCAAACTACTTTGACCAAGAACTACCCAACTTTGAATAGCTTCGTACGAAGTGAATATTGGCCTTTTTTGGGACCAATATGAAGTGATAAAGATATAAATATAGTAATAAACCTAATAGAAGAACGTTAGACCCATTTTTTATCCAAGGGGAAACTTGTGCAAACTTCTACGACAAAGATCGTCCAAACTTTCAATAGATTCGTATGAAAGTTTAAATGGAGATTTAAAGCTTTTAGAATGAATACCGGCCTTTTTTTGGACCAATAAAAAGTTATAAAGGTGTAAATATAGTTTTTAAATAATTCTCAAATAGTTAGACCCATTATTGGAGCAACAGAAACTTGGTCCAAACTACTTTGACCAAAACTGCCCAACTTTGAATAGCTTCGTACGAAGTGAATATTGGCCTTTTTTGGACCGATATAAAGTTATAAAGGTGTAAATATAGTTTTTAAATAATTCTCAAATAGTTAGACCCATTATTGGAGCAACGGAAACTTGGTCCAAACTACTTTGACCAAAACTGCCCAACTTTGAATAGCTTCGTACGAAGTGAATATTGGCTTTTTTTGGGACCAATACGAAGTGATAAGGATATAAATATAGTAATAAACCTAATAGAAGAACGTTAGACCCATTTTTGATTACACGGAAAACTTGTGCAAACTTCTACGACAAAGATCGTCCAAACTTTCAATAGATTTGTATGAAGGTTTAAATTGAGATTTAAACCTTTTAGAATGAATACCGGCCTTATTTTGGACCAAAATAAAGTTATAAAGGTGTAAATATAGTTTTCAAATAATTCTCAAATAGTTAGACCCATTATTGGATCAACAGAAACTTGGTCCAAACTACTTTGACCAAGAACTACCCAACTTTGAATAGCTTCGTACGAAGTGAATATTGGCCTTTTTTGGGACCAATATGAAGTGATAAAGATATAAATATAGTAATAAACCTAATAGAAGAACGTTAGACCCATTTTTTATCCAAGGGGAAACTTGTGCAAACTTCTACGACAAAGATCGTCCAAACTTTCAATAGATTCGTATGAAAGTTTAAATGGAGATTTAAAGCTTTTAGAATGAATACCGGCCTTTTTTTGGACCAATAAAAAGTTATAAAGGTGTAAATATAGTTTTTAAATAATTCTCAAATAGTTAGACCCATTATTGGAGCAACAGAAACTTGGTCCAAACTACTTTGACCAAAACTGCCCAACTTTGAATAGCTTTGTCCGAAGTGAATATTGGCCTTTTTTGGGACCAATATGAAGTGATAAGGATATAAATACTTTAATAAACCTAATAGAAGAATGTTAGACCCTTTTTTGATTCAACGGAAAACTTGTGCAAACTTCTACGACAAACATCGTCCAAACTTTCAATAGATTCGTATGAAGGTTTAAATGGAGATTTAAAGCTTTTAGAATGAATACCGGACTTTTTTTGGACCAATATAAAGTTATAAAGGTGTAAATATAGTTTTTAAACAATTCTCAAATAGTTAGACCCATTATTGGAGCAACGGAAACTTGGTCCAAACTACTTTGACCAAAACTGCCCAACTTTGAATAGCTTCGTACGAAGTGAATATTGGCCTTTTTTGGACCAATATAAAGTTATAAAGGTGTAAATATAGTTTTTAAATAATTCTCAAATAGTTAGACCCATTATTGGAGCAACGGAAACTTGGTCCAAACTACTTTGACCAAAACTGCCCAACTTTGAATAGCTTCGTACGAAGTGAATATTGGCCTTTTTTGGGACCAATATGAAGTGATAAAGATATAAATATAGTAATAAACCTAATAGAAGAACGTTAGACCCATTTTTTATCCAAGGGGAAACTTGTGCAAACTTCTACGACAAAGATCGTCCAAACTTTCAATAGATTCGTATGAAAGTTTAAATGGAGATTTAAAGCTTTTAGAATGAATACCGGCCTTTTTTTGGACCAATAAAAAGTTATAAAGGTGTAAATATAGTTTTTAAATAATTCTCAAATAGTTAGACCCATTATTGGAGCAACAGAAACTTGGTCCAAACTACTTTGACCAAAACTGCCCAACTTTGAATAGCTTTGTCCGAAGTGAATATTGGCCTTTTTTGGGACCAATATGAAGTGATAAGGATATAAATACTTTAATAAACCTAATAGAAGAATGTTAGACCCTTTTTTGATTCAACGGAAAACTTGTGCAAACTTCTACGACAAACATCGTCCAAACTTTCAATAGATTCGTATGAAGGTTTAAATGGAGATTTAAAGCTTTTAGAATGAATACCGGACTTTTTTTGGACCAATATAAAGTTATAAAGGTGTAAATATAGTTTTTAAACAATTCTCAAATAGTTAGACCCATTATTGGAGCAACGGAAACTTGGTCCAAACTACTTTGACCAAAACTGCCCAACTTTGAATAGCTTCGTACGAAGTGAATATTGGCCTTTTTTGGACCAATATAAAGTTATAAAGGTGTAAATATAGTTTTTAAATAATTCTCAAATAGTTAGACCCATTATTGGAGCAACGGAAACTTGGTCCAAACTACTTTGACCAAAACTGCCCAACTTTGAATAGCTTCGTACGAAGTGAATATTGGCCTTTTTTGGACCAATATAAAGTTATAAAGGTGTAAATATAGTTTTTAAATAATTCTCAAATAGTTAGACCCATTATTGGAGCAACGGAAACTTGGTCCAAACTACTGTGACCAAAACTGCCCAACTTTGAATAGCTTCGTACGAAGTGAATATTGGCCTTTTTTGGGACCAATATGAAGTGATAAAGATATAAATATAGTAATAAACCTAATAGAAGAACGTTAGACCCATTTTTTATTACACGGAAAACTTGTGCAAACTTCTACGACAAAGATCGTCCAAACTTTCAATAGATTTGTATGAAGGTTTAAATTGAGATTTAAAGCTTTTAGAATGAATACCGGCCTTATTTTGGACCAAAATAAAGTTATAAAGGTGTAAATATAGTTTTCAAATAATTCTCAAATAGTTAGACCCATTATTGGATCAACAGAAACTTGGTCCAAACTACTTTGACCAAGAACTGCCCAACTTTGAATAGCTTCGTACGAAGTGAATATTGGCCTTTTTTGGGACCAATATGAAGTGATAAAGATATAAATATAGTAATAAACCTAATAGAAGAACGTTAGACCCATTTTTTATCCAAGGGAAAACTTGTGCAAACTTCTACGACAAAGATCGTCCAAACTTTCAATAGATTCGTATGAAAGTTTAAATGGAGATTTAAAGCTTTTAGAAAGAATACCGGCCTTTTTTTGGACCAATAAAAAGTTATAAAGGTGTAAATATAGTTTTTAAATAATTCTCAAATAGTTAGACCCATTATTGGAGCAACGGAAACTTGGTCCAAACTACTTTGACCAAAACTGCCCAACTTTGAATAGCTTTGTCCGAAGTGAATATTGGCCTTTTTTGGGACCAATATGAAGTGATAAGGATATAAATACAGTAATAAACCTAATAGAAGAACGTTAGACCCTTTTTTGATTCAACGGAAAACTTGTGCAAACTTCTACGACAAACATCGTCCAAACTTTCAATAGATTCGTATGAAGGTTTAAATGGAGATTTAAAGCTTTTAGAATGAATACCGGACTTTTTTTGGACCAATATAAAGTTATAAAGGTGTAAATATAGTTTTTAAACAATTCTCAAATAGTTAGACCCATTATTGGAGCAACGGAAACTTGGTCCAAACTACTTTGACCAAAACTGCCCAACTTTGAATAGCTTCGTACGAAGTGAATATTGGCCTTTTTTGGACCAATATAAAGTTATAAAGGTGTAAATATAGTTTTTAAATAATTCTCAAATAGTTAGACCCATTATTGGAGCAACGGAAACTTGGTCCAAACTACTTTGACCAAGAACTACCCAACTTTGAATAGCTTCGTACGAAGTGAATATTGGCCTTTTTTGGGACCAATATGAAGTGATAAAGATATAAATATAGTAATAAACCTAATAGAAGAACGTTAGACCCATTTTTTATCCAAGGGGAAACTTGTGCAAACTTCTACGACAAAGATCGTCCAAACTTTCAATAGATTCGTATGAAAGTTTAAATGGAGATTTAAAGCTTTTAGAATGAATACCGGCCTTTTTTTGGACCAATAAAAAGTTATAAAGGTGTAAATATAGTTTTTAAATAATTCTCAAATAGTTAGACCCATTATTGGAGCAACAGAAACTTGGTCCAAACTACTTTGACCAAAACTGCCCAACTTTGAATAGCTTCGTACGAAGTGAATATTGGCCTTTTTTGGACCGATATAAAGTTATAAAGGTGTAAATATAGTTTTTAAATAATTCTCAAATAGTTAGACCCATTATTGGAGCAACGGAAACTTGGTCCAAACTACTTTGACCAAAACTGCCCAACTTTGAATAGCTTCGTACGAAGTGAATATTGGCTTTTTTTGGGACCAATACGAAGTGATAAGGATATAAATATAGTAATAAACCTAATAGAAGAACGTTAGACCCATTTTTGATTACACGGAAAACTTGTGCAAACTTCTACGACAAAGATCGTCCAAACTTTCAATAGATTTGTATGAAGGTTTAAATTGAGATTTAAACCTTTTAGAATGAATACCGGCCTTATTTTGGACCAAAATAAAGTTATAAAGGTGTAAATATAGTTTTCAAATAATTCTCAAATAGTTAGACCCATTATTGGATCAACAGAAACTTGGTCCAAACTACTTTGACCAAGAACTACCCAACTTTGAATAGCTTCGTACGAAGTGAATATTGGCCTTTTTTGGGACCAATATGAAGTGATAAAGATATAAATATAGTAATAAACCTAATAGAAGAACGTTAGACCCATTTTTTATCCAAGGGGAAACTTGTGCAAACTTCTACGACAAAGATCGTCCAAACTTTCAATAGATTCGTATGAAAGTTTAAATGGAGATTTAAAGCTTTTAGAATGAATACCGGCCTTTTTTTGGACCAATAAAAAGTTATAAAGGTGTAAATATAGTTTTTAAATAATTCTCAAATAGTTAGACCCATTATTGGAGCAACAGAAACTTGGTCCAAACTACTTTGACCAAAACTGCCCAACTTTGAATAGCTTTGTCCGAAGTGAATATTGGCCTTTTTTGGGACCAATATGAAGTGATAAGGATATAAATACTTTAATAAACCTAATAGAAGAATGTTAGACCCTTTTTTGATTCAACGGAAAACTTGTGCAAACTTCTACGACAAACATCGTCCAAACTTTCAATAGATTCGTATGAAGGTTTAAATGGAGATTTAAAGCTTTTAGAATGAATACCGGACTTTTTTTGGACCAATATAAAGTTATAAAGGTGTAAATATAGTTTTTAAACAATTCTCAAATAGTTAGACCCATTATTGGAGCAACGGAAACTTGGTCCAAACTACTTTGACCAAAACTGCCCAACTTTGAATAGCTTCGTACGAAGTGAATATTGGCCTTTTTTGGACCAATATAAAGTTATAAAGGTGTAAATATAGTTTTTAAATAATTCTCAAATAGTTAGACCCATTATTGGAGCAACGGAAACTTGGTCCAAACTACTTTGACCAAAACTGCCCAACTTTGAATAGCTTCGTACGAAGTGAATATTGGCCTTTTTTGGGACCAATATGAAGTGATAAAGATATAAATATAGTAATAAACCTAATAGAAGAACGTTAGACCCATTTTTTATCCAAGGGGAAACTTGTGCAAACTTCTACGACAAAGATCGTCCAAACTTTCAATAGATTCGTATGAAAGTTTAAATGGAGATTTAAAGCTTTTAGAATGAATACCGGCCTTTTTTTGGACCAATAAAAAGTTATAAAGGTGTAAATATAGTTTTTAAATAATTCTCAAATAGTTAGACCCATTATTGGAGCAACAGAAACTTGGTCCAAACTACTTTGACCAAAACTGCCCAACTTTGAATAGCTTCGTACGAAGTGAATATTGGCCTTTTTTGGACCAATATAAAGTTATAAAGGCTTAAATATAGTTTTCAAATAATTCTCAAATAGTTAGACCCATTATTGGAGCAACGGAAACTTGGTCCAAACTACTTTGACCAAAACTGCCCAACTTTGAATAGCTTTGTCCGAAGTGAATATTGGCCTTTTTTGGGACCAATATGAAGTGATAAGGATATAAATACTTTAATAAACCTAATAGAAGAATGTTAGACCCTTTTTTGATTCAACGGAAAACTTGTGCAAACTTCTACGACAAACATCGTCCAAACTTTCAATAGATTCGTATGAAGGTTTAAATGGAGATTTAAAGCTTTTAGAATGAATACCGGACTTTTTTTGGACCAATATAAAGTTATAAAGGTGTAAATATAGTTTTTAAACAATTCTCAAATAGTTAGACCCATTATTGGAGCAACGGAAACTTGGTCCAAACTACTTTGACCAAAACTGCCCAACTTTGAATAGCTTCGTACGAAGTGAATATTGGCCTTTTTTGGACCAATATAAAGTTATAAAGGTGTAAATATAGTTTTTAAATAATTCTCAAATAGTTAGACCCATTATTGGAGCAACGGAAACTTGGTCCAAACTACTTTGACCAAAACTGCCCAACTTTGAATAGCTTCGTACGAAGTGAATATTGGCCTTTTTTGGACCAATATAAAGTTATAAAGGTGTAAATATAGTTTTTAAATAATTCTCAAATAGTTAGACCCATTATTGGAGCAACGGAAACTTGGTCCAAACTACTGTGACCAAAACTGCCCAACTTTGAATAGCTTCGTACGAAGTGAATATTGGCCTTTTTTGGGACCAATATGAAGTGATAAAGATATAAATATAGTAATAAACCTAATAGAAGAACGTTAGACCCATTTTTTATTACACGGAAAACTTGTGCAAACTTCTACGACAAAGATCGTCCAAACTTTCAATAGATTTGTATGAAGGTTTAAATTGAGATTTAAAGCTTTTAGAATGAATACCGGCCTTATTTTGGACCAAAATAAAGTTATAAAGGTGTAAATATAGTTTTCAAATAATTCTCAAATAGTTAGACCCATTATTGGATCAACAGAAACTTGGTCCAAACTACTTTGACCAAGAACTGCCCAACTTTGAATAGCTTCGTACGAAGTGAATATTGGCCTTTTTTGGGACCAATATGAAGTGATAAAGATATAAATATAGTAATAAACCTAATAGAAGAACGTTAGACCCATTTTTTATCCAAGGGAAAACTTGTGCAAACTTCTACGACAAAGATCGTCCAAACTTTCAATAGATTCGTATGAAAGTTTAAATGGAGATTTAAAGCTTTTAGAAAGAATACCGGCCTTTTTTTGGACCAATAAAAAGTTATAAAGGTGTAAATATAGTTTTTAAATAATTCTCAAATAGTTAGACCCATTATTGGAGCAACGGAAACTTGGTCCAAACTACTTTGACCAAAACTGCCCAACTTTGAATAGCTTTGTCCGAAGTGAATATTGGCCTTTTTTGGGACCAATATGAAGTGATAAGGATATAAATACAGTAATAAACCTAATAGAAGAACGTTAGACCCTTTTTTGATTCAACGGAAAACTTGTGCAAACTTCTACGACAAACATCGTCCAAACTTTCAATAGATTCGTATGAAGGTTTAAATGGAGATTTAAAGCTTTTAGAATGAATACCGGACTTTTTTTGGACCAATATAAAGTTATAAAGGTGTAAATATAGTTTTTAAACAATTCTCAAATAGTTAGACCCATTATTGGAGCAACGGAAACTTGGTCCAAACTACTTTGACCAAAACTGCCCAACTTTGAATAGCTTCGTACGAAGTGAATATTGGCCTTTTTTGGACCAATATAAAGTTATAAAGGTGTAAATATAGTTTTTAAATAATTCTCAAATAGTTAGACCCATTATTGGAGCAACGGAAACTTGGTCCAAACTACTTTGACCAAAACTGCCCAACTTTGAATAGCTTCGTACGAAGTGAATATTGGCTTTTTTTGGGACCAATACGAAGTGATAAGGATATAAATATAGTAATAAACCTAATAGAAGAACGTTAGACCCATTTTTGATTACACGGAAAACTTGTGCAAACTTCTACGACAAAGATCGTCCAAACTTTCAATAGATTTGTATGAAGGTTTAAATTGAGATTTAAAGCTTTTAGAATGAATACCGGCCTTATTTTGGACCAAAATAAAGTTATAAAGGTGTAAATATAGTTTTCAAATAATTCTCAAATAGTTAGACCCATTATTGGATCAACAGAAACTTGGTCCAAACTACTTTGACCAAGAACTACCCAACTTTGAATAGCTTCGTACGAAGTGAATATTGGCCTTTTTTGGGACCAATATGAAGTGATAAAGATATAAATATAGTAATAAACCTAATAGAAGAACGTTAGACCCATTTTTTATCCAAGGGGAAACTTGTGCAAACTTCTACGACAAAGATCGTCCAAACTTTCAATAGATTCGTATGAAAGTTTAAATGGAGATTTAAAGCTTTTAGAATGAATATCGGCCTTTTTTTGGACCAATAAAAAGTTATAAAGGTGTAAATATAGTTTTTAAATAATTCTCAAATAGTTAGACCCATTATTGGAGCAACAGAAACTTGGTCCAAACTACTTTGACCAAAACTGCCCAACTTTGAATAGCTTTGTCCGAAGTGAATATTGGCCTTTTTTGGGACCAATATGAAGTGATAAGGATATAAATACTTTAATAAACCTAATAGAAGAACGTTAGACCCTTTTTCGATTCAACGGAAAACTTGTGCAAACTTCTACGACAAACATCGTCCAAACTTTCAATAGATTCGTATGAAGGTTTAAATGGAGATTTAAAGCTTTTAGAATGAATACCGGACTTTTTTGGACCAATATAAAGTTATAAAGGTGTAAATATAGTTTTTAAACAATTCTCAAATAGTTAGACCCATTATTTGAGCAACGGAAACTTGGTCCAAACTACTTTGACCAAAACTGCCCAACTTTGAATAGCTTCGTACGAAGTGAATATTGGCCTTTTTTGGACCAATATAAAGTTATAAAGGTGTAAATATAGTTTTTAAATAATTCTCAAATAGTTAGACCCATTATTGGAGCAACGGAAACTTGGTCCAAACTACTTTGACCAAAACTGCCCAACTTTGAATAGCTTCGTACGAAGTGAATATTGGCCTTTTTTGGACCAATATAAAGTTATAAAGGTGTAAATATAGTTTTTAAATAATTCTCAAATAGTTAGACCCATTATTGGAGCAACGGAAACTTGGTCCAAACTACTGTGACCAAAACTGCCCAACTTTGAATAGCTTCGTACGAAGTGAATATTGGCCTTTTTTGGGACCAATATGAAGTGATAAAGATATAAATATAGTAATAAACCTAATAGAAGAACGTTAGACCCATTTTTTATTACACGGAAAACTTGTGCAAACTTCTACGACAAAGATCGTCCAAACTTTCAATAGATTTGTATGAAGGTTTAAATTGAGATTTAAAGCTTTTAGAATGAATACCGGCCTTATTTTGGACCAAAATAAAGTTATAAAGGTGTAAATATAGTTTTCAAATAATTCTCAAATAGTTAGACCCATTATTGGATCAACAGAAACTTGGTCCAAACTACTTTGACCAAGAACTGCCCAACTTTGAATAGCTTCGTACGAAGTGAATATTGGCCTTTTTTGGGACCAATATGAAGTGATAAAGATATAAATATAGTAATAAACCTAATAGAAGAACGTTAGACCCATTTTTTATCCAAGGGAAAACTTGTGCAAACTTCTACGACAAAGATCGTCCAAACTTTCAATAGATTCGTATGAAAGTTTAAATGGAGATTTAAAGCTTTTAGAAAGAATACCGGCCTTTTTTTGGACCAATAAAAAGTTATAAAGGTGTAAATATAGTTTTTAAATAATTCTCAAATAGTTAGACCCATTATTGGAGCAACGGAAACTTGGTCCAAACTACTTTGACCAAAACTGCCCAACTTTGAATAGCTTTGTCCGAAGTGAATATTGGCCTTTTTTGGGACCAATATGAAGTGATAAGGATATAAATACAGTAATAAACCTAATAGAAGAACGTTAGACCCTTTTTTGATTCAACGGAAAACTTGTGCAAACTTCTACGACAAACATCGTCCAAACTTTCAATAGATTCGTATGAAGGTTTAAATGGAGATTTAAAGCTTTTAGAATGAATACCGGACTTTTTTTGGACCAATATAAAGTTATAAAGGTGTAAATATAGTTTTTAAACAATTCTCAAATAGTTAGACCCATTATTGGAGCAACGGAAACTTGGTCCAAACTACTTTGACCAAAACTGCCCAACTTTGAATAGCTTCGTACGAAGTGAATATTGGCCTTTTTTGGACCAATATAAAGTTATAAAGGTGTAAATATAGTTTTTAAATAATTCTCAAATAGTTAGACCCATTATTGGAGCAACGGAAACTTGGTCCAAACTACTTTGACCAAAACTGCCCAACTTTGAATAGCTTCGTACGAAGTGAATATTGGCTTTTTTTGGGACCAATATGAAGTGATAAGGATATAAATATAGTAATAAACCTAATAGAAGAACGTTAGACCCATTTTTTATCCAAGGGGAAACTTGTGCAAACTTCTACGACAAAGATCGTCCAAACTTTCAATAGATTCGTATGAAAGTTTAAATGGAGATTTAAAGCTTTTAGAATGAATATCGGCCTTTTTTTGGACCAATAAAAAGTTATAAAGGTGTAAATATAGTTTTTAAATAATTCTCAAATAGTTAGACCCATTATTGGAGCAACAGAAACTTGGTCCAAACTACTTTGACCAAAACTGCCCAACTTTGAATAGCTTTGTCCGAAGTGAATATTGGCCTTTTTTGGGACCAATATGAAGTGATAAGGATATAAATACTTTAATAAACCTAATAGAAGAACGTTAGACCCTTTTTTGATTCAACGGAAAACTTGTGCAAACTTCTACGACAAACATCGTCCAAACTTTCAATAGATTCGTATGAAGGTTTAAATGGAGATTTAAAGCTTTTAGAATGAATACCGGACTTTTTTGGACCAATATAAAGTTATAAAGGTGTAAATATAGTTTTTAAACAATTCTCAAATAGTTAGACCCATTATTGGAGCAACGGAAACTTGGTCCAAACTACTTTGACCAAAACTGCCCAACTTTGAATAGCTTCGTACGAAGTGAATATTGGCTTTTTTTGGGACCAATACGAAGTGATAAGGATATAAATATAGTAATAAAGCTAATAGAAGAACGTTAGACCCATTTTTGATTACACGGAAAACTTGTGCAAACTTCTACGACAAAGATCGTCCAAACTTTCAATAGATTTGTATGAAGGTTTAAATTGAGATTTAAAGCTTTTAGAATGAATACCGGCCTTATTTTGGACCAAAATAAAGTTATAAAGGTGTAAATATAGTTTTCAAATAATTCTCAAATAGTTAGACCAATTATTGGATCAACAGAAACTTGGTCCAAACTATTTTGACCAAGAACTACCCAACTTTGAATAGCTTCGTACGAAGTGAATATTGGCCTTTTTTGGGACCAATATGAAGTGATAAAGATATAAATATAGTAATAAACCTAATAGAAGAACGTTAGACCCATTTTTTATCCAAGGGGAAACTTGTGCAAACTTCTACGACAAAGATCGTCCAAACTTTCAATAGATTCGTATGAAAGTTTAAATGGAGATTTAAAGCTTTTAGAATGAATACCGGCCTTTTTTTGGACCAATATAAAGTTATAAAGGTGTAAATATAGTTTTTAAACAATTCTCAAATAGTTAGACCCATTATTGGAGCAACGGAAACTTGGTCCAAACTACTTTGACCAAAACTGCCCAACTTTGAATAGCTTCGTACGAAGTGAATATTGGCCTTTTTTGGACCAATATAAAGTTATAAAGGCTTAAATATAGTTTTCAAATAATTCTCAAATAGTTAGACCCATTATTGGAGCAACGGAAACTTGGTCCAAACTACTTTGACCAAAACTGCCCAACTTTGAATAGCTTCGTACGAAGTGAATATTGGCTTTTTTTGGGACCAATATGAAGTGATAAGGATATAAATATAGTAATAAAGCTAATAGAAGAACGTTAGACCCATTTTTGATTACACGGAAAACTTGTGCAAACTTCTACGACAAAGATCGTCCAAACTTTCAATAGATTTGTATGAAGGTTTAAA
Source organism: Trifolium repens (assembly GCA_030408175.1). Lineage (NCBI taxonomy): Eukaryota > Viridiplantae > Streptophyta > Magnoliopsida > Fabales > Fabaceae > Trifolium > Trifolium repens. Next base: position 37,655,931 of record CP125842.1, on the reverse strand, counting down.
TTGAGATTTAAAGCTTTTAGAATGAATACCGGCCTTATTTTGGACCAAAATAAAGTTATAAAGGTGTAAATATAGTTTTCAAATAATTCTCAAATAGTTAGACCAATTATTGGATCAACAGAAACTTGGTCCAAACTATTTTGACCAAGAACTACCCAACTTTGAATAGCTTCGTACGAAGTGAATATTGGCCTTTTTTGGGACCAATATGAAGTGATAAAGATATAAATATAGTAATAAACCTAATAGAAGAACGTTAGACCCATTTTTTATCCAAGGGGAAACTTGTGCAAACTTCTACGACAAAGATCGCCCAAACTTTCAATAGATTCGTATAAAAGTTTAAATGGAGATTTAAAGCTTTTAGAATGAATACCGGCCTTTTTTTGGACCAATAAAAAGTTATAAAGGTGTAAATATAGTTTTTAAATAATTCTCAAATAGTTAGACCCATTATTGGAGCAACAGAAACTTGGTCCAAACTACTTTGACCAAAACTGCCCAACTTTGAATAGCTTTGTCCGAAGTGAATATTGGCCTTTTTTGGGACCAATATGAAGTGATAAGGATATAAATACTTTAATAAACCTAATAGAAGAACGTTAGACCCTTTTTTGATTCAACGGAAAACTTGTGCAAACTTCTACGACAAACATCGTCCAAACTTTCAATAGATTCGTATGAAGGTTTAAATGGAGATTTAAAGCTTTTAGAATGAATACCGGCCTTTTTTTGGACCAATATAAAGTTATAAAGGTGTAAATATAGTTTTTAAACAATTCTCAAATAGTTAGACCCATTATTGGAGCAACGGAAACTTGGTCCAAACTACTTTGACCAAAACTGCCCAACTTTGAATAGCTTCGTACGAAGTGAATATTGGCCTTTTTTGGACCAATATAAAGTTATAAAGGCTTAAATATAGTTTTCAAATAATTCTCAAATAGTTAGACCCATTATTGGAGCAACGGAAACTTGGTCCAAACTACTTTGACCAAAACTGCCCAACTTTGAATAGCTTCGTACGAAGTGAATATTGGCTTTTTTTGGGACCAATATGAAGTGATAAGGATATAAATATAGTAATAAACCTAATAGAAGAACGTTAGACCCATTTTTGATTACACGGAAAACTTGTGCAAACTTCTACGACAAAGATCGTCCAAACTTTCAATAGATTCGTATGAAGGTTTAAATGGAGATTTAAAGCTTTTAGAATGAATACCAGCCTTTTTCTGGACCAATATAAAGTTATAAAGGTGTAAATATAGTTTTTAAATAATTCTCAAATAGTTAGACCCATTATTGGAGCAACGGAAACTTAGTCCAAACTACTTTGACCAAAACTGCCCAACTTTGAATAGCTTCGTACGAAGTGGATATTGGCCTTTTTTGGGACCAATATGAAGTGATAAGGATATAAATATAGTAATAAACCTAATAGAAGAACGTTAGACCCATTTTTGATTCAACGGAAAACTTGTGCAAACTTCTACGACAAAGATCGTCCAAACTTTCAATAGATTCGTATGAAGGTTTCAATTGAGATTTAAAGCTTTTAGAATGAATACCGGCCTTATTTTGGACCAATATAAAGTTATAACGGTGTAAATATAGTTTTTAAAAAATTTCCAAATAGTTAGACCCATTATTGGAGCAACAGAAACTTGGTCCAAACTACTTTGACCAAGAACTGCCCAACTTTGAATAGCTTCGTACGAAGTAGATATTGGCCTTTTCTGGGACCAATATGAAGTGATAAGGATATAAATATAGTAATAAACCTAATAGAAGAATGTTAGACCCATTTTTGATTCAACGGAAAACTTGTGCAAACTTCTACGACAAAGATCGTCCAAACTTTCAATAGATTCGTACGAAGGTTTAAATGGAGATTTAAAGCTTTTAGAATGAATACCGGCCTTTTTTTGGACCATTATAAAGGTGTAAATATAGTTTTTAAAAAATTCTCAAATAGTTAGACCCATTATTGGAGCAACGGAAACTTGGTCCAAACTATTTTGACCAAAACTGCCCAACTTTGAATAGCTTCGTACGAAGTGAATATTGGCCTTTTTTGGGAACAATATGAAGTGATAAGGATATAAATACAGTAATAAACCTAATAGAAGAACGTTAGACCCATTTTTGATTCAACGGAAAACTTGTGCAAACTTCTACGACAAAGATCGTCCAAACTTTCAATAGATTCGTATGAAGGTTTAAATGGAGATTTAAAGCTTTTAGAATGAATACCGGCCTTTTTTTGGACCATTATAAAGGTGTAAATATAGTTTTCAAATAATTCTCAAATAGTTAGACCCATTATTGGAGCAACAGAAACTTGGTCCAAACTACTTTGACCAAAACTGCCCAACTTTGAATAGCTTTGTCCGAAGTGAATATTGGCCTTTTTTGGGACCAATATGAAGTGATAAGGATATAAATACTTTAATAAACCTAATAGAAGAACGTTAGACCCTTTTTTGATTCAACGGAAAACTTGTGCAAACTTCTACGACAAACATCGTCCAAACTTTCAATAGATTCGTATGAAGGTTTAAATGGAGATTTAAAGCTTTTAGAATGAATACCGGCCTTTTTTGGACCAATATAAAGTTATAAAGGTGTAAATATAGTTTTTAAACAATTCTCAAATAGTTAGACCCATTATTGGAGCAACGGAAACTTGGTCCAAACTACTTTGACCAAAACTGCCCAACTTTGAATAGCTTCGTACGAAGTGAATATTGGCCTTTTTTGGACCAATATAAAGTTATAAAGGCTTAAATATAGTTTTCAAATAATTCTCAAATAGTTAGACCCATTATTGGAGCAACGGAAACTTGGTCCAAACTACTTTGACCAAAACTGCCCAACTTTGAATAGCTTCGTACGAAGTGAATATTGGCTTTTTTTGGGACCAATATGAAGTGATAAGGATATAAATATAGTAATAAACCTAATAGAAGAACGTTAGACCCATTTTTGATTACACGGAAAACTTGTGCAAACTTCTACGACAAAGATCGTCCAAACTTTCAATAGATTCGTATGAAGGTTTAAATGGAGATTTAAAGCTTTTAGAATGAATACCAGCCTTTTTCTGGACCAATATAAAGTTATAAAGGTGTAAATATAGTTTTTAAATAATTCTCAAATAGTTAGACCCATTATTGGAGCAACGGAAACTTAGTCCAAACTACTTTGACCAAAACTGCCCAACTTTGAATAGCTTCGTACGAAGTGGATATTGGCCTTTTTTGGGACCAATATGAAGTGATAAGGATATAAATATAGTAATAAACCTAATAGAAGAACGTTAGACCCATTTTTGATTCAACGGAAAACTTGTGCAAACTTCTACGACAAAGATCGTCCAAACTTTCAATAGATTCGTATGAAGGTTTCAATTGAGATTTAAAGCTTTTAGAATGAATACCGGCCTTATTTTGGACCAATATAAAGTTATAACGGTGTAAATATAGTTTTTAAAAAATTTTCAAATAGTTAGACCCATTATTGGAGCAACAGAAACTTGGTCCAAACTACTTTGACCAAGAACTGCCCAACTTTGAATAGCTTCGTACGAAGTAGATATTGGCCTTTTCTGGGACCAATATGAAGTGATAAGGATATAAATATAGTAATAAACCTAATAGAAGAATGTTAGACCCATTTTTGATTCAACGGAAAACTTGTGCAAACTTCTACGACAAAGATCGTCCAAACTTTCAATAGATTCGTACGAAGGTTTAAATGGAGATTTAAAGCTTTTAGAATGAATACCGGCCTTTTTTTGGACCATTATAAAGGTGTAAATATAGTTTTTAAAAAATTCTCAAATAGTTAGACCCATTATTGGAGCAACGGAAACTTGGTCCAAACTATTTTGACCAAAACTGCCCAACTTTGAATAGCTTCGTACGATGTGAATATTGGCCTTTTTTGGGACCAATATGAAGTGATAAGGATATAAATACAGTAATAAACCTAATAGAAGAACGTTAGACCCATTTTTGATTCAACGGAAAACTTGTGCAAACTTCTACGACAAAGATCGTCCAAACTTTCAATAGATTCGTATGAAGGTTTAAATGGAGATTTAAAGCTTTTAGAATGAATACCGGCCTTTTTTTGGACCATTATAAAGGTGTAAATATAGTTTTTAAATAATTCTCAAATAGTTAGACCCATTATTGGAGCAACGGAAACTTGGTCCAAACTACTTTGACCAAAACTGCCCAACTTTGAATAGCTTCGTACGAAGTGAATATTGGCCTTTTTTGGGACCAATATGAAGTGATAAGGATATAAATATAGTAATAAACCTAATAGAAGAACGTTAGACCCATTTTTGATTACACGGAAAACTTGTTCAAACTTCTACGACAAAGATCGTCCAAACTTTCAATAGATTCGTATGAAGGTTTAAATTGAGATTTAAAGCTTTTAGAATGAATACCGGCCTTATTTTGGACCAATATAAAGTTATAAAGGTGTAAATATAGTTTTTAAATAATTCTCAAATAGTTAGACCCATTATTGGAGCAACAGAAACTTGGTCCAAACTACTTTGACCAAGAACTGCCCAACTTTGAATAGCTTCGTACGAAGTGGATATTGGCCTTTTTTGGGACCAATATGAAGTGATAAGGATATAAATATAGTAATAAACCTAATAGAAGAACGTTAGACCCATTTTTGATTCAACGGAAAACTTGTGCAAACTTCTACGACAAAGATCGTCCAAACTTTCAATAGATTCGTATGAAGTTTTAAATGGAGATTTAAAGCTTTTAGAATGAATACCGGCCTTTTTTTGGACCATTATAAAGGTGTAAATATAGTTTTTAAATAATTCTCAAATAGTTAGACCCATTATTGGAGCAACGGAAACTTGGTCCAAACTATTTTGACCAAAACTGCCCAACTTTGAATAGCTTCGTACGAAGTGAATATTGGCCTTTTTTGGACCAATATGAAGTGATAAGGATATAAATATAGTAATAAACCTAATAGAAGAACGTTAGACCCATTTTTGATTACACGGAAAACTTGTGCAAACTTCTACGACAAAGATCGTCCAAACTTTCAATAGATTTGTATGAAGGTTTAAATTGAGATTTAAAGCTTTTAGAATGAATACCGGCCTTATTTTGGACCAAAATAAAGTTATAAAGGTGTAAATATAGTTTTCAAATAATTCTCAAATAGTTAGACCCATTATTGGAGCAACAGAAACTTGGTCCAAACTACTTTGACCAAGAACTGCCCAACTTTGAATAGCTTCGTACGAAGTGAATGTTGGCCTTTTTTGGGACCAATATGAAATGATAAAGATATAAATATAGTAATAAACCTAATAGAAGAACGTTAGACCCATTTTTTGTCCAAGGGAAAACTTGTGCAAACTTCTACGACAAAGATTGTCCAAACTTTCAATAGATTCGTATGAAAGTTTAAATTGAGATTTAAAGCTTTTAGAATGAATACCGGCCTTTTTTTGGACCAATAAAAAGTTATAAAGGTGTAAATATAGTTTTTAAATAATTCTCAAATAGTTAGACCCATTATTGGAGCAACGGAAACTTGGTCCAAACTACTTTGACCAAAACTGCCCAACTTTGAATAGCTTCGTCCGAAGTGAATATTGGCCTTTTTTGGGACCAATATGAAGTGATAAGGATATAAATATCGTAATAAACCTAATAGAAGAACGTTAGACCCATTTTTGATTCAACGGAAAACTTGTGCAAACTTCTACGACAAACATCGTCCAAACTTTCAATAGATTCGTATGAAGGTTTAAATGGAGATGTAAAGCTTTTAGAATGAATACCGGCCTTTTTTTGGACCAATATAAAGTTATAAAGGTGTAAATATAGTTTTTAAACAATTCTCAAATAGATAGACCCATTATTGGAGCAACGGAAACTTGGTCCAAACTACTTTGACCAAAACTGCCCAACTTTGAATAGCTTCGTACGAAGTGAATATTGGCCTTTTTTGGACCAATATAAAGTTATAAAGGTGTAAATATAGTTTTTAAATAATTCTCAAATAGTTAGACCCATTATTGGAGCAACGGAAACTTGGTCCAAACTACTTTGACCAAAACTGCCCAACTTTGAATAGCTTCGTACGAAGTGAATATTGGCCTTTTTTGGGACCAATATGAAGTGATAAGGATATAAATATAGTAATAAACCTAATAGAAGAATGTTAGACCCATTTTTGATTACACACGGAAAACTTGTGCAAACTTCTACGACAAAGATCGTCCAAACTTTCAATAGATTCGTATGAAGGTTTAAATTGAGATTTAAAGCTTTTAGAATGAATACCGGCCTTATTTTGGACCAATATAAAGTTATAAAGGTGTAAATATAGTTTTTAAATAATTCTCAAATAGTTAGACCCATTATTGGAGCAACGGAAACTTGGTCCAAACTACTTTGACCAAGAACTGCCCAACTTTGACTAGCTTCGTCCGAAGTGAATATTGGCCTTTTTTGGGACCAATATGAAGTGATAAGGATATAAATATAGTAATAAACCTAATAGAAGAACGTTAGACCCATTTTTGATTACACGGAAAACTTGTGCAAACTTCTACGACAAAGATCGTCCAAACTTTCAATAGATTCGTATGAAGGTTTAAATTGAGATTTAAAGCTTTTAGAATGAATACCGGCCTTATTTTGGACCAATATAAAGTTATAAAGGTGTAAATATAGTTTTTAAATAATTCTCAAATAGTTAGACCCATTATTGGAGCAACAGAAACTTGGTCCAAACTACTTTGACCAAGAACTGCCCAACTTTGAATAGCTTCGTACGAAGTGAATATTGGCCTTTTTTGGGACCAATATGAAGTGATAAAGATATAAATATAGTAATAAACCTAATAGAAGAACGTTAGACCCATTTTTTATCCAAGGGAAAACTTGTGCAAACTTCTACGACAAAGATCGTCCAAACTCTCAATAGATTCGTATGAAGGTTTAAATGGAGATTTAAAGCTTTTAGAATGAATACCGGCCTTTTTTTGGACCAATAAAAAGTTATAAAGGTGTAAATATAGTTTTTAAATAATTCTCAAATAGTTAGACCCATTATTGGAGCAACGGAAACTTGGTCCAAACTATTTTGACCAAAACTGCCCAACTTTGAATAGCTTCGTACAAAGTGAATATTGGCCTTTTTTGGGACCAATATGAAGTGATAAGGATATAAATATAGTAATAAACCTAATAGAAGAACGTTAGACCCATTTTTGATTACACGGAAAACTTGTGCAAACTTCTACGACAAAGATCGTACAAACTTTCAATAGATTCGTATGAAGGTTTAAATTGAGATTTAAAGCTTTTAGAATGAATACCGGCCTTATTTTGGACCAATATAAAGTTATAAAGGTGTAAATATAGTTTTTAAATAATTCTCAAATAGTTAGACCCATTATTGGAGCAACAGAAACTTGCTCCAAACTACTTTGACCAAGAACTGCCCAACTTTGACTAGCTTCGTCCGAAGTGAATATTGGCCTTTTTTGGGACCAATATGAAGTGATAAGGATATAAATATAGTAATAAACCTAATAGAAGAACGTTAGACCCATTTTTGATTACACGGAAAACTTGTGCAAACTTCTACGACAAAGATCGTCCAAACTTTCAATAGATTCGTATGAAGGTTTAAATTGAGATTTAAAGCTTTTAGAATGAATACCGGCCTTATTTTGGACCAATATAAAGTTATAAAGGTGTAAATATAGTTTTTAAATAATTCTCAAATAGTTAGACCCATTATTGGAGCAACAGAAACTTAGTCCAAACTACTTTGACCAAAACTGCCCAACTTTGAATAGCTTCGTTCGAAGTGGATATTGGCCTTTTTTGGGACCAATATGAAGTGATAAGGATATAAATATAGTAATAAACCTAATAGAAGAACGTTAGACCCATTTTTGATTCAACGGAAAACTTGTGCAAACTTCTACGACAAAGATCGTCCAAACTTTCAATAGATTCGTATGAAGGTTTAAATGGAGATTTAAAGCTTTTAGAATGAATACCGGCCTTTTTTTGGACCAATATATAGTTATAAAGGTGTAAATATAGTTTTTAAATAATTCTCAAATAGTTAGACCCATTATTGGAGCAACGGAAACTTGGTCCAAACTATTTTAACCAAAACTGCCCAACTTTGAATAGCTTCGTACGAAGTGAATATTGGCCTTTTTTGGGACCAATATGAAGTGATAAGGATATAAATATAGTAATAAACCTCATAGAAGAACGTTAGACCCATTTTTGATTACACGGAAAACTTGTGCAAACTTCTACGACAAAGATCGTACAAACTTTCAATAGATTCGTATGAAGGTTTAAATTGAGATTTAAAGCTTTTAGAATGAATACCGGCCTTATTTTGGACCAATATAAAGTTATAAAGGTGTAAATATAGTTTTTAAATAATTCTCAAAAAGTTAGACCCATTATTGGATCAACAGAAACTTGGTCCAAACTGTAAGACCCATAATTCTACTATATCGTACGCAAGTTATAAGCGTAAGTAGTGGATAAGAGTTTTTAGGGTTTCTGTAAGATTTGTTTCATAAGTATCGTGTAATAACAGCGTTTTTGCTGAGTTGGAACTGCTTTTGGATTCGTATGCTATTTAAGCTCAGGCTTTTGGTTCTTAGTCCTCTTTTATATACGAGAACGTTCCTGCGCTTTCAGAATTTTGAGTTTCGACTTTCTCCGTTTATTGGAAAAACGAGTAGAAAATTGTACCCGCTCCTTAGAATTTTACGGTTTCTGTTTTCCGTCGAATTTTAATTGGAGACTTTATATATCGACGCGAGTTGGAATCTAGTTTCAGAATATTTTTGGGAGCTAAGGAAATAAATTTCAGTCGGAGAATAAAGTTTAGCGATAATATTTGGAAACGGTTTACGACGGACGTTTATTTGTGAGATTTTGTATTTTTGAGATTTCCGTCCGTTAGCGAGGCGCGACTCGCCGAGAGCAAACGCGACGAGCTGAGTAGCGAAAACGAGATATTTGTTCAAAAAAAACAATCATGAGTTATTTGATCCAAGGGCTAGGGTTTAGCCTTGCAAAAGTTAGTTTGATCCAATGGCCTAGATTGCACAAGAGTGTTTTAAATAGTAAGGAGGTTTATCTTTGTTTGTCTTAGAAGCAAAACAAAAAATTTCACTTCCTCCCCTCTCACTCTCTCGGCCGCCCTTCTCACTCACACTAATCCACCTCAAAAATTTCTCTTCCTCTCAAGAACTTGCTTGGAATTGTGCTAGGATCATCAAGCTCTTGGACCATCTTCTTCATCTTGAGGTAACAAGACCTCCTCCTTTCATCATTTCTTATGAAATTCATAAATTCTTAGACAAATTTTCTTGTGTTCTTGAGAAGAAAAATTTTAGAATTTAGTTTTGTTTAGTTTTGGTTCCATAGATGTGTTCATAAGAGTTATTAGTACACATGAGTGAAACATGAGTTGATTTCCATGGTTAAATCTTGTTTTCACAAATTTTTGTTTAAGAGTTTTGAAGAAAAATTTGAAAAAGATCATAAACTTGGATTGTGTTGTAAGATTTTGGTTTTGAAGTTAGTTTTGAGCTTTTTAACAAAATGGATTGTTGAATATGAAATTTGTTTCGAAAAATAAGAAAAAAAAAATTCTCGTGTTCTTGAGCGACTCGAAGAACATAATTTAGAAAAATTTATTTCGAGTTTCAAAAAGAGTCGGGTATACGATCGAATATCGTTACGAGCTAACAAATGTGGTTAGGGTTTCAAATGAAGAAAAATTGTGTAGGGTTGCCTTTTTGCCTCATTTGGCCGTGGCACCCATATAGGGTTCGAGGAATCGAATTTCGAAAATTGTTTAGAGGCAAATTGCTTCCCATAATACCTATTCAAAAATTGTGTGAAAATTGTGTATGTGTTGGATAGTCTTAGTTTTGCAGAAAAATGAGTGGTAATATCCCTTCTATTCAAAAAATTTCACTTCTAAATGCATGGTAATATCCCATAATACCTAACTGGCACTTATCAAAACGATTTAGAAATTATAGAGTCGAATCGCAAATTTCAAAAAATTTCAAATAAGATTTTTTTCTTAAGGCAAGAGATCATTTTTCCTTTCAAAACATCTCATAACCAATCAAACAATTAAACAATGATCATGGGAAGCAATTTGCCTCTAAACAATTTTCGAAATTCGATTCCTCGAACCCTATATGGGTGCCACAGCCAAATGAGGCAAAAGGGCAACCCTACACAATTTTTCTTCATTTGAAACCCTAACCACATTTGTTAGCTCGTAACGATATTCGATCGTATACCCGACTCTTTTTGAAACTCGAAATAAAATTTTTCTAAATTGTGTTCTTCGAGTCGCTCAAGAACACGAGAAATTTTTTTTCTTATTTTTCGAAACAAATTTCATAATCACAATTCCATTTTGTTAAAAAGCTCAAAACTAAATTCAAAATCAAAATCTTACAACACAATCCAAGTTTATGATCTTTTCAAAAATTTTCTTCAAAACCCTAAACCAAAAATTTGTGAAAACAAGAATTAACCATGGAAATCAACTCATGTTTCACTCATGTGTACTAATAACTCTTATAAACACATCTATGGAACCAAAACTAATCAAAACTAAATTCTAACATTTTTCTTCTCAAGAACAAAATCATGGAACTTACAAATCTAAGAGGATTTCATGGAGAATCAAGGAAGAGAAGGGTTATTTACCTTGAGAAGATGATGATTCCTTAACAAGCAAATGATCCAAGTTTTTAGAAGATGAGAAATGAAATTTTGAAATGGATAGTGAAGGGTGGAAAGTTCGGCCGAGTGAGAGAAGAGAGGAGGGAGTAGTTTTTGTGATTTTGCTTCCAAGACAAAAACATAAACCTCCTTACTAATAAAACACTCTTGTGAAATCTAGGCCATTGGATCAACTAACTTTTGCAAGGCTAAACCCTAGCCCTTGGATCAAAACAAGTAATCATTACCTTCTTTGAAAAATATCTAAGATATTTTCTCTTGCGCTCGCAGACGAGTCGCACTCCGTCGACGGTCTATCTTGCGAAAAATATAAAAACTCACGAGGTGATTGTTCGTCGTAAAACATTTCCAAATATTATCGCTAAACTTTATTCTCCGACTGAAATTTATTCCCTTAGCTCCCAAAAATATTCTGAAACTAGATTCCAACTTACGCCGATATATAAAGTCTCCAATTAAAATTCGACGGAAAACAGAAACCGTAAAATTTAAAGAAGCGGGTACAGTTTTCTACTCGTTTTTCCAATAAACGGAGAAAGTTGAAACTCAAAATTCTGAAAGCGCAGGAATGTTCAGATTGATAAATAAAGACCATGGGCCAAAAGTCTGGGTTTTATTTATGCATAGGGAAAAAGCAGTCTCCAAAGTGATCCAAAAATCTTACTATAAAGTGGTCTTGGTTCATGGCAACCATTGGATCAAAAGGCAAAGTTCAAAGATTAAATCCTAGCCATCCATCTCTTCACAAAATATCTAGATATTCTTATGGTCTTAGCCCACTAGTTCGCTCAGTCCCTGCGCTCGCGCTTAAACGAGCCGTATCCCGCGTACCGATAAAATTTTTTTTTTTACGGAAACATAAAAAATTCTACCGTAAACCTTCTAATAAAGACAATTCACAAACTTATCGCCGAATCTTTTTCCGCGACTGTAATTTTCTTCCTCACTCTTGAAAATTATTCTGACAATATATCCTAACTCACGCCGATATATAAAACTCCCATCTAAATTTCTACGGAATTCAGACATCGTAAAAATTTCCAACAGCGGGTAAAATTCCTACTCGTTTTTCCAAAAGCGAGAATAATCCAAAACTCGTTATTCTGACTACACATAAACCTTCTTATACTCAAAAGAAGACTACGACCCAAAAGTCTGTGCCTTTCCAGCGCACGAGCACAAAACAGGCTCCATTTCAGCAAAAATTCCATTAATGCGACGATACTCACAAGACCGCTCCACCAAAAACCCTAAAAACTTAGCCGACACTAAAGTTCCTTAGAAAAACTGTACAGTGGAATCTTGGGTCTTACATTACTACCCTCCAAAAAGAAGTTTCGCCCTCGAAACTAAAGGTAAGAGTAACAACTCAACTAGCTATTACCATCACCAACTCAATAAAATCCCTCAGGATTAGGTGTAGCCACACAGATGCTAACACCAACACACTGGCACAACTGTGCACCAACCGCAACTCTCAACGAGTTCACCACTCAAATATCCTAGGGTCCACACACAAAATTTCCAAAACCACTTCTTTTGCCTCCGCGACATAGCCTAAACCACTAGGTTCACCCAAAGTGGTGACGGCTACCCTCCAAAAAGAAACACTGAAACTCTCTGCGCATCACCAAAGCTAGCAAAACTAGTCAATTCCAGTCAACATGATTCCGTCTATTATTAACAAGAGATTAAGGGTGATCAGTTCTTCAATTTGTTAACAGATAGCCAACAATCATGATGGTGTCTTAGACCATTTTTACCCAACTTAAGTGATACTTCATTCCACTTGTGCTCAAGGTCCTCCGAGGCACAATGGTCCAATACTTCCTTCGAGGTTTTCCCACACGTTTCCCTCGATCTCTTACGAATACAAGATTAAAGTCGTAAGACACAACGCTCAACACATGTCGCATAAGCTCTCATGCTCCCACTCTTGAAGTATCCGTGGAGTATCATCCAATAGTAGTACACTGCCACCACGGCAATTACCACCAAAACTATTTCATCCCAAACAAGTTGTCTTCTCTTCTAGAAGATTTTCCCACTCTACCACTATTCATCAGTTCGCGACTCAATGAATATGCCGAACCGTCTGCTCACATACGGATCTATCTCCAATCACGACTTAAATAATACCACCCCTACCTCCGGTTGGTAATTACACTTCTCATAGTCTTGGCACTTGCCAAACTAAACCATCTACTTCTCTTGGACTCCCTTATCCAAATCTCCATTTCCCCAGAATCGGTTCCTTATACGTTAACATTACTTCCAAAATGGCACTTAGACGCATCTCGCGTGCCTTAAACAAACGTTTATCCTCGTCGACGGCCATCGTCGGCGCACATCCTCTTCACAACGTATTCTCATTCTATTCCTGAACTCTCCTGAGTTCCTTTTTCTCTTACAATAACATCCTTTCTTACTCAAAAGAGTTGGTCACCCTGACCATTCCTAAATACTCCGAACATCACCACTCTCGTCGAGGTACCCACCTTCAAAATAACTCTTAGGGCATTCCTCACATTACTATTGTCTAACCATCCTTGTTGACAACATCCGAATCCCTTATACTTACTCACTACCGATTTCCATCATACCACGTCTCTCTTCATTGTAACCACTACAATGAACCAAAGCTCTACAAGCTTCCATCAACTTGCCATTAGACAATTTCTTATCCTTCTTATTTCCAAAATTAGGTGTGAGACAAATCCCTTCGCCAATCTTCAATTGGCATAAGCCACATCTTTGTGGGCTTCTCTCTAAATCCCCATTCTTTTCTAGACCCAGTAACAGATCCACAAACCATTTCATCTCCATCACTCTTTCTCCTCTTTGAAGATGAATCATCAAATGAAAGACAACCAAACAACGGAACATTTTCTCTACGAGTTCGGCTAGAAACACCACTAGCCACACTTATTGTGAACACATTCTTTCCATGACTAACCTCCCTTTACGACTAACGCATCGATGTCATAACCTCTACAAAACTCCAATCAGGCCTGTATCATCAATCTACTACTTTGCAACTTTCTAGTCCAACAACTGTCTAGAGTTGGTTCCCAAACCACCATGACCGATAACTTGCTAAATCAAAACAACATCTTTAATTCGCCGCACACAGTCCAAATACTCTCTCATTTCACATAATTTTGAATCACCACAAGCATACCCTTCTCCGTTCGACCAATCTCAAATCTTCATAACCATCTAAAGCTACAGTATTCTCCAATAACAATAATCAACTTCCCACATACGTTCTCGCTATCCAACCTGACACATCCATTCATTAACTGGATTTATCCATCTCTAACTTCCCTTACGGTGTCAACTAATGTACGTGTCGTAATCAAACGCTCCAAATGATTAATTCCTCAAGTTCCTATTAAGTATCTCCTCTCCATTCGACTGGTCCTTCATCATCGTGACTATTCTAAAGTCATAAGGTCGGTTCCCACCGGGGAATCAATTCCCAGGTCTCGGTTCTGGCCAATCATATTCTTACATCTATTCACTCATCGTTTTCTTATTCACTTCTAACTTTTTACTAACAATCATCTCTTATGAATGACTATATCTAAACTCGTCCTTATAGGGTCACTGTAATTCGCCTACAAATCGACTCATCTTACTCAGCTATCAAACCTTTAACACTTATCTCAAATCTTAATGCTCGACTTATCAAAAGTATCTACCAACGCACGACACTTCGCTATGATTTTATCCTTAGTACGTTCGATACCCAAATCAAACTCTTGAATTTACTGCTCAAGAACTATAATTACTTGTCATACCATCCGTTTAATCCTAATATACAATAAAAGTCCTTCCAACTATCAACTCTTATTGTCTTAGTACTCTTACTAACAACTCTTTTCCTGCTCATACACGACATTCTTAGAAAATATCCAAAAATTCTCGTCCATAACTTGAATTTATTCAAAACTTGCCCACCTCAACTCTTATGGTATCATAAATTCAAGCTGCTACTTAGTCCTTCAACCATCTTGGTCGATCAAAATCGTTAACTTATATGCGCATCCACACAGGATCTCTACTCAATCTTGACTAATCTCCTCAAACTGCTAAACCAGTTTACTTTCCCTTATGGTTTACTTGCCAATAGTTAACAATTCTAGCTTACACTGCTACAATTATCTGGACATTTCCATAATAAACACCTCTATTATCACCTATCAGTGATATGCAACTCACTTTCAAAGGTTGAACTCCTCGTTCTTTACCTAAATATCTCTCCACATCCATCTTTTTATCCAATAATCAATCACCTATAATTTCGTTTCACACCGACATCTATACTTACTATCTCCCGAACTATGTATAGATTGTCACTTATCAATGTGATACTTGGTCTCCTACCTTTAATCATCGCGAGATTCATCCTTACAAATCATAGTTTCGAATCTAATTCATCTCGCACATTTAAATTAAACCCTTAAGTTATCCATCGTTCGCATAAATGCCGTATAACCCCACCAGGTTTCCTTACTCTGGACGCACAACGTCCTTTAATTCCAATTCAAGTTGCCCCAATTATTATCCAATCATTGTAATTAAATCCAATTGACATCTCGCATGCTCCACCATTCCATAGTGGTTGCGTTCTCTTGAAAACCTGATGACTTCATCAAGTCGCACCCTAACTCACCAGAGCAGATATTCAATATCTTCTTCAAAAGGTCGTCCCCCAATTCGATCCTTACTTAAAATCCTTTATCAATTGACGTTCACTCGTCCATAACCAGCACCTCTGAGTGGCAACATACAACGCCACTTCCCATCCATTATATTACTTTCAAGAAGCACTTGTAGTTCTTGTTCGCTCAAGTCCGTCATCTTCGGACTGCCGCAGCAAAGGAAATTAGAGACACTTGTCGACTAAATTCGACCAAGGCTCGGGGGTTTCACAATTCTACTTACTGAAGCCTCACTCCCTGCATTACTTCAGTAAGACACAAACCAGTGTCTAAGCATATCCCATGCTAGACTCAAAACAACCAACCACATAACCCACAACACAACAAAAACAACCGCTAGAACTAACACAACATCTAGCTATGTTCTAACCGACTCTGGACTAACGACTCAAGTGCACACTTTCCCTTTGAAGATTTAAAGCCGGGCTCTGATACCACAATGTAACACCCCGTTTTTCAAAGCCTAAAAAGGGGCATTATTTTTTTTATTTTAGAACAAAACAGAGCGCGCATACAAACAGTGAGAGCCGACATTAAACATACAAAAGAACTCATTACCATAAGGTGCTTCGACAAGCAAAGTGTGTTCCTGAATAATTACAGTCCAAGTCTAAGTATTCAAATTACTCCAAGCACTACAACCCAAAACAAACCAAGATAGAAACCTATGTCTAGCCCCAAGGCACGATGTACAAACACACCGGCACAGAGTCTAATTCTAAACTATAGCTCCGACACAAGTTCACTGGGCCCTGAGCAGCCGCCGCCCTCGCGACCTACAACATCATCTGGGGTGGGAGGAGCCCGCAAATGAAATGTTGCAAGGGTCACCACACATAACACAACAGCAAATAGCATGTATATATAAAAGCGAATAAACACTTAGCAGTTCATGTACTTGCACACAGTATTGAAATGCACACCAGCCTATCAATGCAGACTCTAAATGATTGTGATCACCCTAGCCGGGTCTTTTTCACATGCATGCATTATTCCGGAATAAACCTCTGCAGAAGGTCGTAGGCTCGGGTGGGATAACACCTCCTACTAGTGGTGGGATAACACCAGGTAAAGTCTCTCCGACAATACCAAAACAATCACGGTGGGATAACACCGGGTGAGTCACACGGACAACACCAAACTCAAAAAGGAGGACACCAATCACTGGTCGTCGCACCCCGTGGTCCATTCCCGATAACCACGTACTATGAATGCATGAGCATACGATTCCCCTTATATGCTAATGCAACAAAATACATACCTCTCAAGCGTATGTAAACCAATCATAATATGTACATATATTTTCAAAATCATATGCACGCCAATCACATATTCATACATATATTCTCAAACATATGTAAACCACACATATATTGTAAACAATTTCTCATCCGGAGAATACATTCACACATACATGTCAAGCACTCAAAAATACACCGCAAACAAAGCATACACACATGCCATTACGGAAATAATACAAAAGAAAGGTGCCCTTACCTCAGCAAGCTTCCGTTACTTTAATTTCGCGAAAATCTACAACACACGCTACCTAAAATAAATGTAGCGTAACATCAATAAAATATTCCTCGTTTATCCTATCGAAACGAAACTCGCTCTCAAAGTTCCAGAGGGGTCTAAGGTACTTCCTAAAACTATCCCTCAATGATTTCAGGTTATTCTCATAGTGTTTAAAAATTCACGAAGTAAATTGTACTATTTTTATAACACGAAAATCATTTTGTTTTCAAATCATAAACTAAAACCATTTTGGATTTCTCCACCTCAAGGACTTGTTTCACACACAACAAGACCATTTGAAACACAACTAAAACTTTTCAAAAATATTTTTATGAAAAATCGAAGTTTTCTTGCGTTACAAGTTACACATTTTTTTTTCTTCCTAACAACCTTTCCTACACTCATTTTTCTTCAAAACTAAGATTATCCAACACATACAAAATTTTTACACAATTGTGGACTTAGAAAATTTTTGAAATTTCTTCCCCCACACAAGAGAAGGCCACGGCCAATTTTTTCAAAACACCCTTCTATTCAAAATTTTTCACTTCTAAATGCATGGTAATATCCCATAATACCTAACTAGCACTTACCAAAACGATTTAGAAATTATAGAGTCGAATCGCAAATTTTCGAAAAATCTCAATTATGGTTTTTCTTAAGGCAAGAGATCATTTTTCCTTTCAAAACATCCCATAACCAATCAAACAATTAAACAATGATCATGGGAAGCAATTTGCCTCTAAACAATTTTCGAAATTCGATTCCTCGAACCCTATATGGGTGCCACAGCCAAATGAGGCAAAAGGGCAACCCTACACAATTTTTCTTCATTTGAAACCCTAACCACATTTGTTAGCTCGTAACGATATTCGATCGTATACCCGACTCTTTTTGAAACTCGAAATAAAATTTTTCTAAATTGTGTTCTTCGAGTCGCTCAAGAACACGAGAAATTTTTTTTCTTATTTTTCGAAACAAATTTCATAATCACAATTCCATTTTGTTAAAAAGCTCAAAACTAACTTCAAAATCAAAATCTTACAACACAATCCAAGTTTATGATCTTTTCAAAACATTTCTTCAAAACCCTAAACCAAAAATTTGTGAAAACAAGAATTAACCATGGAAATCAACTCATGTTTCACTCATGTGTACTAATAACTCTTATAAACACATCTATGGAACCAAAACTAATCAAAACTAAATTCTAACATTTTTCTTCTCAAGAACAAAATCATGGAACTTACAAATCTAAGAGGATTTCATGGAGAATCAAGGAAGAGAAGGGTTATTTACCTTGAGAAGATGATGATTCCTTAACAAGCAAATGATCCAAGTTTTTAGAAGATGAGAAATGAAATTTCGAAATGGATAGTGAAGGGTGGAAAGTTCGGCCGAGTGAGAGAAGAGAGGAGGGAGTAGTTTTTGTGATTTTGCTTCCAAGACAAAAACATAAACCTCCTTACTAATAAAACACTCTTGTGAAATCTAGGCCATTGGATCAACTAACTTTTGCAAGGCTAAACCCTAGCCCTTGGATCAAAACAAGTAATCATTACCTTCTTTGAAAAATATCTAAGATATTTTCTCTTGCGCTCGCAGACGAGTCGCACTCCGTCGACGGTCTATCTTGCGAAAAATATAAAAACTCACGAGGTGATTGTTCGTCGTAAAACATTTCCAAATATTATCGCTAAACTTTATTCTCCGACTGAAATTTATTCCCTTAGCTCCCAAAAATATTCTGAAACTAGATTCCAACTTACGCCGATATATAAAGTCTCCAATTAAAATTCGACGGAAAACAGAAACCGTAAAATTTTAAGAAGCGGGTACAGTTTTCTACTCGTTTTTCCAATAAACGGAGAAAGTTGAAACTCAAAATTCTGAAAGCGCAGGAATGTTCAGATTGATAAATAAAGACCATGGGCCAAAAGTCTGGGTTTTATTTATGCATAGGGAAAAAGCAGTCTCCAAAGTGATCCAAAAATCTTACTATAAAGTGGTCTTGGTTCATGGCAACCATTGGATCAAAAGGCAAAGTTCAAAGATTAAATCCTAGCCATCCATCTCTTCACAAAATATCTAGATATTCTTATGGTCTTAGCCCACTAGTTCGCTCAGTCCCTGCGCTCGCGCTTAAACGAGCCGTATCCCGCGTACCGATAAATTTTTTTTTTTACGGAAACATAAAAAATTCTACCGTAAACCTTCTAATAAAGACAATTCACAAACTTATCGCCGAATCTTTTTCCGCGACTGTAATTTTCTACCTCACTCTTGAAAATTATTCTGACAATATATCCTAACTCACGCCGATATATAAAACTCCCATCTAAATTTCTACGGAATTCAGACATCGTAAAAATTTCCAACAGCGGGTAAAATTCCTACTCGTTTTTCCAAAAGCGAGAATAATCCAAAACTCGTTATTCTGACTACACATAAACCTTCTTATACTCAAAAGAAGACTACGACCCAAAAGTCTGTGCCTTTCCAGCGCACGAGCACAAAACAGGCTCCATTTCAGCAAAAATTCCATTAATGCGACGATACTCACAAGACCGCTCCACCAAAAACCCTAAAAACTTAGCCGACACTAAAGTTCCTTAGAAAAATTGTACAGTGGAATCTTGGGTCTTACAAAAAAGAAGGATGGACGGTCACGTTTATGTGTGGATTATCGGAAACTCAACAAGGTTACTATTAAGAACCGATATCCTTTGCCACGGATTGATGATTTAATGGACCAGTTAAAGGGTGCGTCTGTGTTTTCAAAGATTGACTTGAAGTCCGGATATCATCAGATAAGAGTAAGAGAAGAAGATGTTCAGAAAACAGCGTTTCGTTCACGCTATGGACACTATGAGTATCTAGTGATGCCATTTGGAGTGACGAATGCACCCGCAATTTTTATGGATTACATGAATAGGATCTTCCATACGTTCCTAGACAAGTTTGTGGTGGTGTTCATCGACGATATACTCATTTATTCGAAGGATGAAGAGGAACACGAAGAGCATCTCCGCTTGGTTTTACAAGTTCTGCGTGACAGAAAGTTGTATGCAAACCCGTCAAAGTGTGAATTCTGGATGAAAACGGTGAATTTTCTGGGTCACGTCATCTCAGAAGAGGGAATATCTGTGGATCCAGCAAAGATTGAAACCGTACTTGCATGGAAACAACCGCAAACTGTTACGGATATACGAAGTTTTGTGGGTTTAGCTGGATATTATCGGAGATTTATTGAGGGTTTCGCTAAGATTGTGGCACCAATGACACAACTTACGAGGAAAGATCAGCCTTTTGCTTGGACAGAGAAGTGTGAAGCTAGTTTTCAGTTGTTGAAAGAGCGATTGACGACCTCACCGGTGTTAGTTCTACCCCAGTCTGACGAACCGTATGAAGTTTATTGTGATGCGTCGCATCAGGGACTCGGATGTGTGTTGATGCAACACAAGAGGGCAGTGGCTTATGCGTCCAGACAGTTGAAGAACCACGAAAGGAACTACCCCACTCATGATCTAGAACTTGCCGCAGTAGTTTTTGCTTTGAAGATTTGGAGACATTATCTTTATGGATGTACTTTTGTCGTCTTCAGTGATCACAAAAGTCTGAAATATCTGTTTGACCAGAAAGAACTGAATATGAGGCAGAGGAGGTGGATGAAAACACTGAAGGATTTTGATTTCACGTTACAGTACCATCCTGGAAAGGCTAATGTGGTAGCTGATGCTTTGAGTAGAAAAAGTGTATCGGTATGCTCAGCTCAGATGGCTAGTCAGCAAGAGTTATTAGAAGAGTTTCGGGATCTACACCTGGAGGTAGAGTTTGCGCCTGGGAATTTGAGACTCGGTATGATTACGATTTCGAACGGATTGATGGAAGACATTACTAGTTGTCAAAATGACAGTCTACTTATGGAAAAGAGAGCTTTGATAGATCGAGGAACCACCACAGAGTTCAAGGTGGGATCAGATAATATTTTGAGATGCAATGGGAGAGTGTGCGTACCCGATGCTAAGAACTTGAGAAATACGGTTCTAGAGGAAGCGCATAAGAGTAAACTGAGTATACATCCTGGAGCTACCAAGATGTATCAGGATTTGAGGCTAGACTATTGGTGGCCGGGTATGAAGAGGCATGTGGCAGAGTATGTGGCATCGTGTTTGACATGTCAGAAAGCTAAGGTGGAACATCAGAAACCTGCAGGAATGCTGCAATCGTTAGAGATACCAGAGTGGAAGTGGAATAGCATATCTATGGATTTCATCACTGGTTTACCCAAGACAAGAAGGAAGCACGATTCTATTTGGGTGATAGTGGATCGATTGACGAAGTCCGCTCATTTTCTGCCTGTTAGGATTACCGACACTGCAGAAAAGTTAACAGACATCTACGTGGCTGAGATAGTAAGACTCCATGGTATACTGTCAAGCATTGTTTCAGATCGAGACCCAAAATTCACTTCACATTTTTGGAGAACTCTGCATGAGGCTTTAGGGACGAAGTTGAGATTAAGTTCGGCTTACCATCCGCAGACAGACGGACAGACCGAAAGAACGAATCAATCTTTGGAGGATTTGTTGAGGGCATGTGTGCTGGATGATAGAGGAAGTTGGGACGATGTGTTACCACTAATAGAGTTCACCTACAACAACAGTTTCCACACGAGCATTGGAATGGCTCCGTATGAGGCTCTTTATGGGAGAAGGTGTCATACTCCATTGTGTTGGTATCAAGATGGAGAAAGTATGATTGTAGGGCCGGAAATGGTGCAACAGACTACGGACAAGGTCCGGAAGATACGGGCAAGAATGAAGGTCGCCCAGGATCGTCAGAAGAGTTACGCAGATAGGCGTCGTAGACCCTTAGAATTTGAGGCAGGAGAACATGTGTTTCTCCGAGTTACTCCAAGTACTGGCGTTGGAAGGGCAATAAAAGCAAGAAAGTTGACTCCGAAATTTATTGGACCGTATCAGATTACGGAAAGGATAGGAAAGGTAGCCTATCGAATTGCATTGCCACCGATACTGTCACAGATTCATGATGTGTTCCATGTGTCCCAGTTAAGGAAGTATGTTCCCGACCCGTCACATGTGATCACGCCAGATGACATTCAGTTGAAAGAGAACTTGTCATTTGAAGTTCCGCCAGTTAAGATTGCGGATAGGAAGATGAAACGTTTAAGGACCAAGGATATACCCTTAGTCAAGATAATATGGAATGAAGCTACAGGAGATGCGACTTGGGAGCTTGAAAGCAAGATGAAAGAGCAATACCCCGAGTTATTTAGCGATGTCTAAGTTTCGAGGACGAAACTTCTTTTAGGGGGGAAGTAATGTAAGACCCATAATTCTACTATATCGTACGCAAGTTATAAGCGTAAGTAGTGGATAAGAGTTTTTAGGGTTTCTGTAAGATTTGTTTCATAAGTATCGTGTAATAACAGCGTTTTTGCTGAGTTGGAACTGGTTTTGGATTCGTATGCTATTTAAGCTCAGGCTTTTGGTTCTTAGTCCTCTTTTATATACGAGAACGTTCCTGCGCTTTCAGAATTTTGAGTTTCGACTTTCTCCGTTTATTGGAAAAACGAGTAGAAAACTGTACCCGCTCCTTAGAATTTTACGGTTTCTGTTTTCCGTCGAATTTTAATTGGAGACTTTATATATCGACGCGAGTTGGAATCTAGTTTCAGAATATTTTTGGGAGCTAAGGAAATAAATTTCAGTCGGAGAATAAAGTTTAGCGATAATATTTGGAAACGGTTTACGACGGACGTTTATTTGTGAGATTTTGTATTTTTGAGATTTCCGTCCGTTAGCGAGGCGCGACTCGCCGAGAGCAAACGCGACGAGCTGAGTAGCGAAAACGAGATATTTGTTCAAAAAAAACAATCATGAGTTATTTGATCCAAGGGCTAGGGTTTAGCCTTGCAAAAGTTAGTTTGATCCAATGGCCTAGATTGCACAAGAGTGTTTTAAATAGTAAGGAGGTTTATCTTTGTTTGTCTTAGAAGCAAAACAAAAAATTTCACTTCCTCCCCTCTCACTCTCTCGGCCGCCCTTCTCACTCACACTAATCCACCTCAAAAATTTCTCTTCCTCTCAAGAACTTGCTTGGAATTGTGCTAGGATCATCAAGCTCTTGGACCATCTTCTTCATCTTGAGGTAACAAGACCTCCTCCTTTCATCATTTCTTATGAAATTCATAAATTCTTAGACAAATTTTCTTGTGTTCTTGAGAAGAAAAATTTTAGAATTTAGTTTTGTTTAGTTTTGGTTCCATAGATGTGTTCATAAGAGTTATTAGTACACATGAGTGAAACATGAGTTGATTTCCATGGTTAAATCTTGTTTTCACAAATTTTTGTTTAAGAGTTTTGAAGAAAAATTTGAAAAAGATCATAAACTTGGATTGTGTTGTAAGATTTTGGTTTTGAAGTTAGTTTTGAGCTTTTTAACAAAATGGATTGTTGAATATGAAATTTGTTTCGAAAAATAAGAAAAAAAAAATTCTCGTGTTCTTGAGCGACTCGAAGAACATAATTTAGAAAAATTTATTTCGAGTTTCAAAAAGAGTCGGGTATACGATCGAATATCGTTACGAGCTAACAAATGTGGTTAGGGTTTCAAATGAAGAAAAATTGTGTAGGGTTGCCTTTTTGCCTCATTTGGCCGTGGCACCCATATAGGGTTCGAGGAATCGAATTTCGAAAATTGTTTAGAGGCAAATTGCTTCCCATGATCACTGTTTAAATGTTTGATTAGTTATGGGATGTTTTGAAATGAAAATGATCTCTTGCCTTAAGAAAAAAATCTTATTTGAAATTTTTTGAAATTTGCGATTCGACTCTATAATTTCTAAATCGTTTTGATAAGTGCCAGTTAGGTATTATGGGATATTACCATGCATTTAGAAGTGAAATTTTTTGAATAGAAGGGTGTTTTGAAAAAAAATGGCCGTGGCCTTCCTTGTGTGGGGGAAGAAATTCCAAAATTTTTCTAAGTCCACAATTGTGTGAAAATTGTGTATGTGTTGGATAGTCTTAGTTTTGAAGAAAAATGAGTGTAGGAAAGGTTGTTAGGAAGAAAAAAATGTGTAACTTGTAACGCAAGAAAACTTCGATTTTTCATAAAAATATTTTTGAAAAGTTTTAGTTGTGTTTCAAATGGTCTTGTTGTGTGTGAAACAAGTCCTTGAGGTGGAGAAATCCAAAATGGTTTTAGTTTATGATTTGAAAACAAAATGATTTTCGTGTCATAAAAATAGTGCAATTTACTTCGTGAATTTTTAAACACTATAAGAATAACCTGAAATCATTGAGGGATAGCTTTAGGAAGTACCTTAGACCCCTCTGGAGTTTTGAGAGCGAGTTTCGTTTCGATAGGATAAACGAGGAGTATTTTATTGATGTTACGCTACATTTATCTTAGGTAGCGCGTGTTGTAGATTTTCGCGAAATTAAAGTAACGGAAGCTTGCTGAGGTAAGGGCACCTTTCTTTTGTATTATTTCCGTAATGGCATGTGTGTATGCTTTGTTTGCGGTGTATTTTTGAGTGCTTGACATGTATGTGTGAATGTATTCTCGGGATGAGAAATTGTTTGCAATATATGTGTGGTTTACATATGTTTGAGAATATATGTATGAATATGTGATTGGCGTGCATATGATTTTGAAAATATATGTACATATTATGATTGGTTTACATACGCTTGAGAGGTATGTATTTTGTTGCATTAGCATATAAGGGGAATCGTATGCTCATGCATTCATAGTACGTGGTTATCGGGAATGGACCACGGGGTGCGACGACCAGTGATTGGTGTCCTCCTTTTTGAGTTTGGTGTTGTCCGTGTGACTCACCCGGTGTTATCCCACCGTGATTGTTTTGGTATTGTCGGAGAGACTTTACCTGGTGTTATCCCACCACTAGTAGGAGGTGTTATCCCACCCGAGCCTACGACCTTCTGCAGAGGTTTATTCCGGAATAATCATGCATGTGAAAAAGACCCGGTTAGGGTGATCACAATCATTTAGAGTCTGCATTGATAGGCTGGTGTGCATTTCAATACTGTGTGCAAGTATATGAACTGCTAAGTGTTTATTCGCTGTCATATATACATGCTATTTGCTGTTGTGTTATGTGTGGTGACCCTTGCATTCTTTCATTTGCGGGCTCCTCCCACCCAGACGATGAATCACCCTTTGTTACCAGTGCTCGCGAGAGAGACGGTGACGAGGTGGGACTTTCTTGATCGCCTGCTTCTGCCTGCCTAGAGCCTCGACCCAGCTTCCGGTACGGCTAGTTACCACGGGCGCGTTAGGATTACTACTTATCTTGGTACCCGTCAGGTTCACCAGTGTCTGATATGGCAGACTCCACCTTTTTCCATACCTCTACCAGTACTGCTCAGTGCATTGTGGACGGTTCCTGGGGGACCCCTGCCAGGGGCGCCAGACACACCAGAGGGTGGTGGATCGGTCATTGGAGAGACCCCCACAGATGGACTAGTCACTTCTTCTTCCTCCTCCAAGGGCAGTTGGGGTGATGGGGCTTTACCCGACTTCTTAGGGGAGCCGGATGATGTTCTTCAGGAGGCAGCGGCTGCTGCAGGGGATGGATCCATTGGAGGATCCGGAGTACCTCACTTGGTATCTCCCACTTCTACCTTGAGCTTGGTACTGTTATCGAGCGATACGGACGACTCCTGATGCCGATGTGCATGATAGGACTAGGACCACTGACTTAGAGTAGTATTCTTTTGGACAGGCCTTGTTGGCCGGTGACTGGTAGCTGTCATACCCTAAATTTTACCCTCCATTTTTTGTCATCTCATATTAAATTTGTCTGGGTCTATCAAACTTTGCGAACTTTAAATTCTGGTCAAGTTTTGTAACTATATTACGTTCTATCACATTATCCTTTCAAAAGATACGAAGTAGCCTGGTTGGTTGAGAAACAAGGGTTTAAGGGAATCTTTGAGGTCACGAGTTCGAATCCTGTCTTGTCATTTTTATTTTTTTCTTTTACTACATTTTTTGCTTTAACCAAAAAATAAATAAAAAAAAAGAGTCAATTTATTTTATTAGTAACTTTAGGGAAAAAGAGTCATTTTATGCTGTGTTACATATTTATTTTTCTTCAAGTCAGTAGTGTCACCATTATTTTATCTACTTTTTTTTTTATGCCCATAGTTCTTATTGTAGCTATTTACTCTTTGATTTTAAAATCATAAAATGTATATACGCAAAAACAAACAAAAACAAGCAGCAATTTTATTTTATTTTTTAATAAAGAGGAATAGATCCGGAAAAAATAAAAAAGGGGGGATCCGATTTTTTCTTTTCTCCCAAGAAAAATCAAGCCAAAAATCAGCCTCAAATGAAGGGGAAGGGATCAGAACGAAAAATCCAGCAAGGTCAAAAAACGAAAATGGAAAGAATCTCCAATCATGCAATTTTTCCCCCAAGTCACTGAATCAGAAATTCAATGCTTAGACTACATTTCTACCTATAAATACAAAGCATTCCACACACAAAAGGAGACAGAAAAATTCAGAGCAATCACAAAAAAACTCTAAATCCTAAAATTCCAAAAGCCTCTTGCCTCCGTAGCCACCAGTAGCAGTCTCATAGCACACAAAAAAAAAAAGAGAAAAGAAAGAAGTCAGAAAAGTAATTCCCAAAGAAATAAACAGAACCCAAAAAAAAGAAAAAGAAAACTCACCGGTGGAATTCACTGCAATCCAGGTAATCCTTAGAATTCTTTTTTTTGCGTTGTAGCATAACCATGAGGTAGAGCCTTTATTTCTGAAATTTGTGGTTTAATCTCTTTTATCGTTACTGTGCGATCCCAGATCTGTATAAAAAAGGTTTGAAATAAGTTTTGGAACAAAGTCTCTGTTTTGTAAGGTTTCGTATCTGTGCGGTTTAATCGGTGTTTAAAAATAATAAATAAGTGTTAAAAAAAAATCTGGGTAAAAACAAAAAAAACAAAAAAAAGGGGATTCCGGCCGGTGGCCGGCGGTGGGGCCGCCACCGGAAAGTGCAATCGACGGTGGAGGTACGCCGGAAGGGATGAAGATTCATCCCTGTTCTTGAAATACCAAGAACCTATGAGAAAAGAGAGAGAGAACCGTGAGAGAGAAAGTAAAGGGAAGAGAGAGAAATTTTTTTGAAAATGGAATGGATCTGCCGTTTCCAAAGTAATATAGGTCTCAGGGATTCTGTGTGCGCATGCCCACCGTGTTATCACGTACCCTCGCGCTCTCAGCCTCTGATCATCATCACATGGCTCAGATCTGCCCCTATCGTGATTAAATCACGCCCGTCTGATCTTCATCAGACAAACTGTGATTCACTCCAGTTTTTTTGTCTGGTAGCGTTTCTGGGCCCCCCAGTCAGGGCCAGTCTGTCTGTTATTACTATCTACACCCCTCCCTCGCTTGCTATCTGCACCCCCTAACTACTTTAATTTAATTTTATTTATCTATTTATTTATTTACTCATGTTATTTGTTTACTCTATTTTAATAATAAATTGGAATAAAAAGGAGATTGGCGAATGTACATTCGCATGTCTCTCAAACGATCGGGGGCTTAGCGTGACGCTTTGTCGACAGTCGTTCACCTTCCCAAGCATTAAAATCAACACCTTTTTTTTTTTATAACAAATTGGAATAAAAAAGGAGATTGGTGAATGCACATTCGCATGTCTCTTGAATGATCGGGGGCTTAGCGTGACGCTTTGTCGACAGTCGTTCATGTTCCCAAACATTAAAATCAACTCCACTCATCAAATTAACTTTTTTCTTGCCCCCGTGCAATTCAAACCAAAACATATCTTTTTCATAAATAAAATCAACCAACCCACAAACATTTTCTACAAAGAACTACGTAGCTTTGATTTTCCCATTGCACTCGGGAATACGTAGGAGCGGGATCCAACAACCGTCAAGCACACTAATAAAAAATAAAAATTTTCCCCTTTCGTAAATAACTTCAAATTAATAATAATAAAAGCAAGCAAACAATGTTAATTTTCTTGAAACCTTTAACTAGTTAGGAGGTTCCCGTTGAGTACAACGGATGTGTGGGGTGCTAGTACCTTCCCCTCACATAACCAACTCCCGAGCCCAAAAGATTGGTTGCGATGACCATTCCTTTCCATCCTTCAAGGGTTTTATCGACGTTTCCCTTTTAATAAAAAACTTCGGTGGCGACTCTGTAGTCATTTCGAGTGTCAATACGCTCGGACATTTTTCGCGGCGCGACAGCTGGCGACTCTGCTGGGGAATGATTCTTAGAGAGTTAAGCCTATCCTTGTTAGTTTTAAGGTTGAGTTTTATTTGATTGTTTCCTTGCATTCTTTTTTATTTTATTTTATTTTTCTTTCTGTTTTGCTTTTACGCTTTATTTTTATATTATTTGTATATATATCAATTGTGGGGGTTTACTATTTGAGTGAAGCTCTATACCCGAGCTTGAGAAAAAACATAAGCATAAGTTAGGAGTTGTGTAGTATGGACTTATGGGATGTACATCCCAATGAGTGGTATACAAAGACTCCGCCTAGAGTAGATCTGTCCAAAAGTTTGTCCGGAATTGGCTAGCCCATAAGCTTGACAAAATTTTGGAATATGGTCAATGACTCTAGGAACCTTTTTTAGAACCCAATAATCCCATATAAGAGAGACCCTTGGGAGATTTCACCACGAGGTGGCTAGCCCAATCTGGTGAGAAATTTCATGTGGGTCCGTGACCTTAGTTGTCACCTTAAATAAACAAAAACCCTAGATTCTACCTGTAAGGGGATTGGGTAAAAAAACACTTAGAACTGCCCTACTTTAAGTAGCCTTCAATATAGGTTGTTCTGTCATCCTCCCTAAAATACACATTGCATACCATGCATTTTCATAAAAAAGTTTTTTAGCATGTGCATTTATTATTTTCAGGGAATTTTAAAGGAAGTAATAAGCTTTGTCACCAAACATTCGAAAGATGAATTCAGACAAAAGAAAGACATTACAAATAAAGGCACAAGTTCCTGATATGAGAAGTTTAAAAGCCTATGGTGCAAAGTTGACTAGCCTTGCTCGAAGTAACTTCGTCAACAAGTATGGTAGGATTATTGATCTCTTGGACATTCCGGTGCAAGTAGAGGCCATCACTGCCCTTGCTCAATTCTATGACCCATCTCTGCGGTGCTTCACTTTCCAGGATTTTCAGTTGGCTCCTACATTAGAGGAATTTGGACAAATATTGGACTTTCCCAACCAAGGAAAGGGTCCTTTCAAAGGAATCGGGCGTGTTGTCGACCTCAAAGAATTATCCCCGACATTGAACATATCCGTGTCAGATCTAACTTCCAATTACAAATTTAGACCTGATGGTAATGTTTATGGGTTCCCAAGGAGCTACTTGGAGAAGAAAGCGGTTGACTTTGCGAAGACTCAAGAATGGATATCTCTTGGGGATGTCTTGGCCTTACTTATCTTTGGCCTAGTTTTATTCCCTAATCTGGAAAGTTTCATTAATGATGCTGCCATCAACGCATTCTGGGTTACTAAAACTAAAAAGGAGAGCCCTATCCCCGCTCTTCTTGCTGATGTTTATTACACCTTACATATGCGGCATGAAAAGAAAGGAGGACTTATGCTTTGTTGTATCCCGTTGCTCTATTCATGGTTTACCTCTCACATATTCAGCAACACTTCCATAATTGAGATCATGGACAAGCATGAATGGTCTCAAAAGCTGATGACCCTCACCGAACACTCTGTTATATGGTTTCCTAAGAAGCTCGGTCGCGAAGACATGACAATCAGTTGTGGGGATTTCCCAAACGTACCCCTCATAGGCTCAAGAGGTTGTATTAATTATAACCCAATGTTGGCCATAAGACAATTGGGGTATCCAATGGTGGGGAAGCCTGATGATGAAGCTCTGAAAGAATTCATACTAAAAGATATGGGTGCTAATGACCCAAACATGCTTCAAAGGATTATCCGGTCATGGGAAGCGACACATAAAAAGGGAAATGAGCTTAAGAAAAGAAGAAGCGGGACCAATGAGCTTTACCCACATTGGGTCATCGAACGTGCCAAAATTATCAAACTTCCATTTGTTCTTGCCCCTTCAACTCAGCCCAGCTCGCAAGAGCCAGTTTCTGTCTCTATGGAAGAAGTCAATGATCTAAGAGCAACCATCACCCGCCTCAAAAAAGAAAAAGAAGAGGTAGAAAATAAACTCCATCAAGTCTCATACGAAAGAAATAAGCTAAATTTCAATCTTAACAAGGCAAAGAAAAGAATCGAGAAGATCGAAGGAGTAGCTAAAGAGGAAAGGGAAAAGAAAGAGCGAGTAAGTGCCGGCCTAGCTGGGGCCACCGAGGAAACCCAAAAATACAAGCGTTGGTGGGATGAAGCCAAAAAGGAGGTTCACACTCTAAGAGGTCTTTGGGAGAAAACTCTCAAGGGGAGGAACGAGATGAAAGAACAACTTGAGGTACAAATCTTGAACATCACCACATCACTTCAAGAATCACAAGCTATTGTAATGAATGAACGTCGCCTCCGAGAAAAGGCCGAGAGGACACTCCAAGGTCTTCCCAACAATTGGAGTGAACTTATCAAAGAGATTCAGGGTCTTAAAGAAAGCGAGTGGCGCCAAAGGCAAGAGTATCAAGCCATAAGCACGCGAAACCAGCGATTAGAAGATGAAGTCCGTCATTTGCGAGACCTCGCAAGTCAAGATCTAGCTACAACCCAGAAGATCATTGAAGAAGCCACAAGATGGAAGACTGATTTCTCTAACTTAGCTGAATTCGCCAACAATGTGGTTCGAGACATCCCAAGAATGCATAAAAAGGCTTATGCTGCAATGTTCCCGGATAACACTCCTCCAGCTATTTTCAATTTTGTCGAAAGTTGTGGAGTTATGTTATGAGAATTTAGGGCTAGTCTAGATACAGCTCGCAAGGCTAGGCTTTGATGTTGTACTATTTAAACTTTATGTCTTGAATTTTACATTGGAATAAAAGTTGTTTTATTATTTATGTCTTGTTTTCATATTTTCGAATGCCCTTGATGAACGCAAACTTTGAAATTCCCTGAAAAAATAAATAAATCTTTTAGCATAATATGCATATTCACGCATTCATACATCACATTTTCAAAAAAAATAAAATAAAACTCATCTCGTCCTACCACACTCCAGGAATTGCCAAAATAGCAAGAAGAGTAAAAAAGCAGCCACCTCAGGCTCCTGCTCCCCGACACTCTCACGGTACACGTGCCAACCTGCAAAGGATCATGGAGCAACTAGAATTGAACCAAGCTGCAATAAAGGAAGAAGTGGAATCCATGAAAGCGAAGATGGATCAGATTTTTGAGTTCATGCAAAACTTGGCCCTCAAGGAAAAGAATGTTCCGCCGGCGGCAAATGAGAACGATGCAACATGGCCCCCATATGGTCTACCTCCTGGCTATACTCCTCCTCAAGAAACTAATACTTCTACTCCAGCTCCAACAATGTCTATCGTGATACCAGTCGCCAATGAGACTCCTCCTCCACAAGGAACTCCAGCCATCCAAGATGGGAATACTATACCTCGCCCTGCAGCTGAAGGATGTACTATCTTGGGCCAATCAATTACCGCCAACATACCTCAAGATCAAGGGTCCAACCGGATGTATCGGGCTCTAGAGGAGCGGTTGAAGGCCGTGGAAGGTTTCAGTGCTTATGGATTTGATGCTACGGACATGTGCTTAGTACCTGATGTGGTTGTACCCCCAAAGTTCAAAGCGCCAGATTTCGAAAAGTATAAGGGAAACCAATGCCCTAGGAACCACCTGAAAATGTTTTGTAGAAAAATGGCTGCTCACACTGCAGATGAAAAGCTGATGATTCATGTCTTCCAAGACAGCTTGAGTGGGGCATCCCTGGACTGGTATATGCAGTTAGAGAGAACCCAAGTCCAAACATGGAAGGACCTTGTTGATGCCTTCCTAAAACAATACAAATATAATTTGGACATGGCTCCTAATCGGATGCAATTGCAAAACTTGGGTCAAACAGATAAGGAGACGTTCAAAGAGTACGCCCAGAGATGGAGGGAATCGGCGGCCCGTGTACAACCGCCACTCTCAGAAAGAGAACTAGTTGACATATTTATGAGCACTTTGAAGGGGGTATACTACGAGAAGATGATAGGGAGCATATCTTCAGGCTTTGCTGATATGGTGATAATTGGGGAACGAGTGGAAGAAGGTCTGAAAAATGGGAAAATAGCAAGTGCCTCTAATAACCAAATTGGGGCAAAGAAACCTTTCAATAATAATTACAAAAAGAAGGAAGGTGAAGCCAATGCTGTGGTGATAGGATCGTCTCAAGCATCCTCTACACAAATGCCACACTACCATTACCCCTATGTGGCGGCAGTAGCTCAAGGGCAGTACCCGCAGCCGGTATATCATATTCCTCAACCTCAACAGCCATCAAGGATACCTCCACAAAATCAGCAGCAACAGCAGAACGGGTACCCACAAAGGAACCAATACGGGCCTAGAAATAATTATGAGAGGAGAAATGTGCACTTTGATCCCATACCTATACCGTACAGCCAAATCTTGCCTTACCTAATTCAAAAGGGTATGGTAGAGCCTAGGCCTCTTAACCCGGTACAACCACCATATCCACCTGGTTATGATGAGAACGCAAAGTGTGATTACCACGCCGGGTCACCCGGACATAGCACTGAAAATTGTAGGGGGCTCAAGTTCAAAGTTCAAGAGCTCATTGATCGCAAGTTGCTATCCTTTAAGGAGGAAAATCCGAATGTTAAAAACAATCCTCTGCCCGGACATGCTGGTCCTTCAGTGAATGCCGTGGAAGAATTGAAGGAGCATGATTTAATCAAAGAAGTGGCTGAAGTAAAGACACGTATGTCCGTGATACGAGAAATTCTAATCAGTTACGATTTGTTTGAAGAGATGCATTCAAATTGTGAAATTTGCTCAACAAATTCGGACAAGTGTGGAAAGATGAAAAAGTGCCTACAAGAGATGATGGATCAAGGTTTGGTTCAAATTGGCTACTCAAAAGTCGATACAAACATTGCTACTCTAGAATCTCAGTCCTCAGCTCCCCTTGAGATCACATACCAAAGAAATGAATTGCAGATACCGGTGCAGTCAATGGACCCCATAATATTCCATGTGCCTGCACCTTTTCCTTTTGGAAGCATGAAGAAAGTACCCTGGAATTATCAGCCCACTGCTTATGCGGGAGGCAAGCTATTAGTAAGCTTAGAGCCCAATGTCACTAACATAGCTGGCATAGGGGGTATGACAAGGAGCGGTCGAGTGTTCTCCCCAGAGCAGCCCAACAGAGTTAATACGGAACCACTGATAACACCTCCTAAAGAGAAAGGCGTAGAAAAAGGCAAAGATATGGCAGAACCTTCCAAGAAAGCAATACCTCAAGAAGAAGTCGAAGAGTTCTTACGAATCATCAAAAAGAGTGACTATAAGATAGTGGACCAATTGGGACAGACTCCCTCTAAGATTTCTATCTTATCTTTACTCCTGAGTTCTGAAAGCCACCGAGAAGCATTGATGAATGTTCTGAATGAGGCTCATGTGGATAAGGACATCTCTGTTGTTCAGTTTGATGGAGTGGTTGCCAATATTACTGCCGGCAGATATTTGGGATTTAGCGAGGACGAGCTACCGTCAGATGGGAATAATCATAACCGAGCTCTACACATTTCCGTGAAATGTTTGGACAATATTTTATCCCGAGTGCTTGTGGACACAGGTTCATCTTTGAATGTGATGCCCAAGACAACCCTCTTAAAGTTGACTGTCGAAGGGCCATTGATGCGACCAAGTTCTTTGATGGAAAAAGCATTTGATGGGTCAAGAAGGGCTGTTATTGGAGAAGTTGACTTACCTGTTTTGATTGGTCCGCAAGTTTTTACAATTACATTTCAAGTGATGGACATTAACCCCACTTATAGTTGCCTTCTCGGGCGACCCTGGATTCATGCTGCTGGGGCTGTTACTTCCACTCTGCATCAAAAACTCAAGTTCATAACCGGTGACAAGATGATTGTTGTGTCCGGTCAAGAAGACATGATGGTGAGCCATCTCGCGTCATTTCGGTACATAGAAGCAGATGAAGAAGCTACGGAAGTGCCATTCCAAGCTTTGGAGATTGCAAATGTTGTGACCGAAGGATCAAAGCGCAGCCATAACAAAAAGAGGTTGGCCGCATCTTCTTGGAAAGCAATGAAAGAGGCCTTGGAGGAGGGTATTCCAGAAGGCTGGGGCAAGCTACTCAACATCATCAAAAAGAAAGACCGTTTTGGAGTAGGGTATCAACCATCGACAAGGGAAGCGCTGAAGGTCGGTCAGGGACAAATCCGCACTTATCAAGAGACATTTCGCAGCGGAGGATTTAGACATGAAGGGCATGTGGCCTTACTTGAGGATACCGATGAAGAGATACCTGACTTGGTGTATCGTTGCATGCCAGATGATGCTATTAACAATTGGGAGGCCATAGAGATTCCAAAGATTATTTCAATTCCTAAGTAATTTGTTTCCTCTAAATAAGTCCTTTGCTCTGCCCAAGGCAAATGGATAGCTTTTGTAGGGCACCCCTATGATTTCAAAAAACTTTTTATCATTAATAAAATTTCATTTTATGGTTCAATAAAGTTCATATTCTTTCATTCTCTAGTTTTCAAAAAATGGCAATATTCCTTCTCTTTCAAACTCAATCATTTCTATCATTCTAAAAACAAAATCATCATCATGCAGATCCATTAATAAATCCACTGAAAATGACACTGCTATGATCCCTTATGACTTCAAGTCTCCAATTAACCAAGCAGAAGAAGGCGATGAGAACGATTGTGAAATTCCTGAAGGGTTAACTCGACTCCTAGAGCAAGAAGAGAAGGTGATTCAGCCTCACCAAGAACCAGTGGAAGTAATCAACTTGGGGACTAAAGAGGACAGAAAAGAGGTCAAAGTAGGTGCCTCTCTGAAAGAAAGTGTAAAGGGAAAGTTGATTGAACTACTACAAGAATATGTCGATGTGTTTGCTTGGTCGTATCAGGACATGCCAGGATTAGACACCAACATAGTCATGCATAAGTTACCTCTCAAGCCAGAGTGCCCGCCGGTAAAACAAAGGATGAGGAGGACCAGACCCGACATGGCTCTAAAGATCAGGGAAGAAGTCAAGAAGCAGTTTGACGCTGGCTTCCTGGCTGTTGCCAAGTACCCCCAATGGGTTGCTAACATTGTGCCAGTCCCAAAGAAAGATGGCAAGGTTAGGATGTGTGTAGACTATCGAGATCTGAATAGGGCAAGCCCCAAGGATGACTTCCCCCTACCTCACATTGATGTACTGGTGGACAATACAGCTCAGTTCTCTGTGTTCTCTTTTATGGATGGCTTCTCCGGTTATAACCAAATCAAAATGGCACCGGAAGACATGGAAAAGACTACGTTCATCACTCCTTGGGGCACCTTTTGTTATAAAGTAATGCCTTTCGGATTGAAGAATGCTGGGGCAACATACCAAAGAGCAATGGTAACCCTCTTCCATGACATGATTCATAAAGAAATTGAAGTCTATGTCGACGATATGATTGCCAAGTCCCAAATGGAGGAGGACCATCTAGTACACCTGCAAAAGTTGTTCGGTCGTTTAAGGAAATTCAAACTACGGTTAAATCCTAACAAGTGCACTTTTGGTGTCCGATCAGGCAAGTTGTTGGGATTCATAGTCAGCCAAAGGGGAATTGAAGTTGATCCTGACAAAGTAAAAGCCATACAAAATATGCCAGCACCAAGCACTGAGAAAGAGGTTCGCGGATTCTTGGGAAGATTGAATTACATCGCCAGGTTCATCTCGCATCTTACAGCCACTTGTGAGACAATTTTCAAATTATTGAGGAAGGATCAAGCCATTGAATGGAATGAGGATTGCCAAGAAGCGTTTGATAAAATCAAAGAATACCTGCAAACGCCCCCAATCTTGGTACCCCCCGTTCCAGGAAGACCTCTAATTATGTATCTAACAGTACTTGATGAGTCAATGGGTTGTGTGCTAGGGCAACATGATGAGACGGGAAGAAAGGAACATGCTATCTATTTTTTGAGTAAGAAGTTTACTGATTGTGAGTCGAGATACACATCACTCGAGAAGACTTGTTGTGCATTAGCATGGGCTGCCAAACGCTTGAGACAGTATATGCTAACCCACACCACTTGGTTGATATCAAAGATGGATCCCATCAAATACATCTTTGAAAAGCCCGCTCTCACTGGAAAGATTGCACGCTGGCAAATGTTGTTATCCGAGTACGACATCCAATATGTTACTCAGAAAGCAATAAAAGGGAGTGTGCTATCTGAACACCTCGCTCACCAACCATTAGAAGAGTACCAACCTATACAGTTCGACTTCCCAGATGAAGACATCATGGTTCTAAACAATGAGAATATCATAGGCAATGATGAAGGACCCGAACCAGGAGCCCGGTGGAAACTAGTATTTGATGGTGCATCAAACGCTATGGGGCACGGAATTGGAGCTGTCTTGATATCTCCAAAAAATGGATACACTCCATTCACAGCAAGGTTGTGCTTTGATTGCACGAATAACATGGCAGAATATGAAGCATGTATCATGGGCCTCGAAGCTGCAATTGACCTGAAAATTAAAATTTTGGAGGTGTATGGGGACTCGGCGTTGGTCATTTACCAAGTAAAAGGTGAATGAGAAACACGTCATCCTAAACTAATCCCATATCGTGCTCACGTTGTAGAACTAATGAAACACTTCGATGAGATCACCTTTCATCATATTGCTAGAGAGGAAAATCAGGTAGCAGACGCTTTGGCTACATTATCATCAATGTACAAAGTAAAATTCCACAATGAGGAACCAATCATAAGGATAGACCGTAAAGATGAACCGGTTGTGTGCGTAATGGATGAAGGGGGGCATGATAGTAAACCTTGGTTCTATGACATCAAGCACTACCTCGAAACGCAAGAATATCCAGAGAATGCCTCCAGCAATGACAAGAAAACCTTAAGAAGATTAGCGTCGCAATTCTTCTTAAATGGGAATGTGCTCTACAAAAGGAACTATGATATGGTCTTACTTAGGTGTGTGGACAAAGGCGAAGCGGACATGCTTATCAAAGAAATCCATGAAGGGTCCTTCGGCACCCACGCCAATGGGCATGTAATGGCCAAGAAAATCTTGAGAGCGGGTTACTACTGGTTGACCATGGAAGCTGACTGCTTTCGCTATGCTAGAACGTGCCACAAATGTCAGATCTATGCCGACAAGGTGCATGTGCCACCAACTCCTCTGAATGTCTTAACAGCACCGTGGCCGTTTTCTATGTGGGGAATAGACATGATTGGAATGATTGAGCCGAGGGCTTCAAATGGACATCGATTCATCTTGGTTGCCATTGACTATTTCACCAAGTGGGTTGAAGCTGCTTCCTACTCGAATGTGACAAAACAAGTGGTTGCCCGATTTATCAAGAAAGAAATAATTTGTCGCTACGGTATCCCTAGCAAGATTATAACAGACAATGGGTCCAACTTGAACAACAAAACGATGAAAGAGTTGTGTGAAGACTTCAAAATTGAGCACCATAACTCATCACCATATCGGCCTAAGATGAATGGCGCAGTAGAGGCAGCTAACAAAAACATCAAGAAGATCATTCAGAAGATGGTAAAAACCTACAAAGACTGGCATGAGATGCTCCCCTTCGCTCTACATGGCTATAGAACAACAGTCCGCACTTCTACAGGGGCAACCCCTTTTTCCCTAGTATATGGCATGGAGGCAGTCCTTCCGATCGAAGTTGAAATCCCCTCGTTAAGGGTCTTGATGGAAACCAAACTAGAAGAGGCTGAATGGGTACAGACAAGATTGGACCAACTGAACCTCATAGAAGAGAAACGTCTAACAGCATTATGTCACGGTCAGTTGTACCAAAAGAGGCTCAAGAAGGCGTTCGACAAAAAGGTTCGCCCTCGAGAGTTTAAGGAAGGTGACTTGGTGCTAAAAAAGATAGTACCCATCCATAAGGATCCTCGCGGGAAATGGACCCCTAATTACGAAGGGCCATACGTGGTAAAGAAGGCTTTCTCTGGCGGAGCTCTAATTATCACCACCATGGATGGAGAGGAGTTTCCACTCTCAGTGAACTCCGATGCGGTCAAGAAGTATTATGCCTAAGAAAAAAGAGAAATAAAATAAAAGCTCGCTAAGTCGAAAACCTGAAAGGGCGACTTAGGCAATAGAGAGCGTCCCGGTGGACTGAAAACCTGCAAAAGGCAGTTCACGCAAAAATTAGGGGCATTAAAAAGGAAATAAAACCCGCTAAGTCGAAAACCCGAAAGGGCGGCTTAGGCAAAAAGGGGTAACACTCCCGGTGGATTGAAAACTTAAAAGGAGCAATCCAGGCAAAAATAAGGGATTCTTTTGAAGAAAAAAGAAAAAGGGTAAACGACTGCAGCACCGGAGTCTACAACAAACTCGAAAGGAAGAGATCAACGTGATTATCATCTTCGGAAGCAAAGTATTGAGGACTTGGAGTCACAGGGAATGTAGCACATGTTGTTCAGTGGGACCGCCTAAATCCTTATTGCCATTTTATTCTGTTTCTGTAATTTCCTCTTATAGGAATTACATCATCATGTATCATTGTCCATTCAAGGACTGAATTCCATTCAATAAAAAAATCTCTTTTATGCCCTTCCATTATTTCATCTTTCCTTTTGCTCATAAAATGTTAATTTATTCTTAATAAAAATGCATTGAAACATGGGAAATAATACAAACAGCTTATGAAAAATATCTTACTTTGATTTGAAATCTTGAAAGAACAACATTGGCTCCTAGTGTTACATCTGATACTCGAGATCC
Organism: Trifolium repens; assembly: GCA_030408175.1. Lineage (NCBI taxonomy): Eukaryota > Viridiplantae > Streptophyta > Magnoliopsida > Fabales > Fabaceae > Trifolium > Trifolium repens. The sequence goes on along the minus strand of CP125842.1, from coordinate 37,616,874 downwards.
ATAGTTACTCATCAACAATCAGGGGTCGACTCAACAAAGGTGATTCTTATTCCCTCAATAAGGGCAACTCACTATCCATGGAGTGTAATTGGGGCACCAAGAATATCCATGTCGGTTCCATAATCATAAAGTCACAAAAGATCCTGAGTGTCGGGGAAGCAGAATTTCCCAAACTTTTGCCAATCGCGGGAGCGGCCGTTCAAGAAGCCAAAGCAATTCCTGCAGCCACACAAAACCTAACCTTTAACAACATTTCATGCATCCACCATGCATTTCTCAAAGCATGCATTAACATTACACATTGAAGCTAAAAGCATATCATACACATAGCACATCCATTCAAGCAAATCATGCATATACACAGAAGCATGCATACATAACATAACCAAATTTCGTGTGATATTCATGAAATCCAAAAACCAGCCTTGGGCCCAAAAGAGCTCATCTCATCATGGAGACGCAGTAGCTTCCCCAGTGGGTAGCCTCCCCGCAAGAACTTCAGTGGGAAGTTACCCCCAACAAGAGTAATTCCCAAAGAAACCTCTATGGATCTCTGGCCAGAAAAATCATTTTACATGGTTCGTATTCTGAGTGAGTGTACCTCATATCCCCGACAAATCAACTTATCCTTCCAATCCAAGCAAACGACGCCCGAGTCTGCTTATCATTTCAATCTAAGCAAGAACGCCCGAGTCTGCTTATCCTTCCAATCCAAGCAAGGATGCCCGAGTCTGCTTACCCTTTCGATTCCAGCAAACGACGTCCGAGTCTGCTTATCCTTTCAATCTAAGCAAGGATGCCCGAGTCTGCTTATCCTTTCAATCTAAGCAAGGATGCCCGAGTCTGCTTATCATTTCAATCTAGGCAAGGACGCCCGAGTCTGCTTATCATTTCAATCTAAGCAAGAACGCCCGAGTCTGCTTATCCTTCCAATCCAAGCAAGGATGCCCGAGTCTGCTTACCCTTTCGATTCCAGCAAACGACGTCCGAGTCTGCTTATCCTTTCAATCTAAGCAAGGATGCCCGAGTCTGCTTATCATTTCAATCTAGGCAAGGACGCCCGAGTCTGCTTATCTTTCCGATCCAAGCAAACGACGTCCGAGTCTGCTTATCTTTCCAATCCAAGCAAACGACGCCCGAGTCTGCTTATCATTTCAATCTAATCAAGGACGCCCGAGTCTTCTTATCTTTCCAATCCAAGCAAACGACGCCCGAATCTGCTTCTCTTTCCAATTTAAACATACGACACCTGAGTCTGGTTATCCGTTCAATTTAAGCAACGGCGTCTGAGTCTGCTTAACCTTTCAATCTAAACAATGACGCCTGAGTCCGCTCATCATTCCAAAGTTAAGCAACGACGCCTGAGCCTGCTCTAATCTCTAGTTCTAAATTTTCTCCCCGCGGTGGGCAAAATTTGGGTCCTCTTGTATTTAATTATCTTTCATCACTACAATGCGGTTAAAGATACTTAAATAGGGGCAGCTGTCATACCCTAAATTTTACCCTCCATTTTTTGTCATCTCATATTAAATTTGTCTGGGTCTATCAAACTTTGCGAACTTTAAATTCTGGTCAAGTTTTGTAACTATATTACGTTCTATCACATTATCCTTTCAAAAGATACGAAGTAGCCTGGTTGGTTGAGAAACAAGGGTTTAAGGGAATCTTTGAGGTCACGAGTTCGAATCCTGTCTTGTCATTTTTATTTTTTTCTTTTACTACATTTTTTGCTTTAACCAAAAAATAAATAAAAAAAAAAAGAGTCAATTTATTTTATTAGTAACTTTAGGGAAAAAGAGTCATTTTATGCTGTGTTACATATTTATTTTTCTTCAAGTCAGTAGTGTCACCATTATTTTATCTACTTTTTTTTTTTTATGCCCATAGTTCTTATTGTAGCTATTTACTCTTTGATTTTAAAATCATAAAATGTATATACGCAAAAACAAACAAAAACAAGCAGCAATTTTATTTTATTTTTTAATAAAGAGGAATAGATCCGGAAAATATAAAAAAGGGGGGATCCGATTTTTTCTTTTCTCCCAAGAAAAATCAAGCCAAAAATCAGCCTCAAATGAAGGGGAAGGGATCAGAACGAAAAATCCAGCAAGGTCAAAAAACGAAAATGGAAAGAATCTCCAATCATGCAATTTTTCCCCCAAGTCACTGAATCAGAAATTCAATGCTTAGACTACATTTCTACCTATAAATACAAAGCATTCCACACACAAAAGGAGACAGAAAAATTCAGAGCAATCACAAAAAAACTCTAAATCCTAAAATTCCAAAAGCCTCTTGCCTCCGTAGCCACCAGTAGCAGTCTCATAGCACACAAAAAAAAAAGAGAAAAGAAAGAAGTCAGAAAAGTAATTCCCAAAGAAATAAACAGAACCCAAAAAAAAGAAAAAGAAAACTCACCGGTGGAATTCACTGCAATCCAGGTAATCCTTAGAATTCTTTTTTTTGCGTTGTAGCATAACCATGAGGTAGAGCCTTTATTTCTGAAATTTGTGGTTTAATCTCTTTTATCGTTACTGTGCGATCCCAGATCTGTATAAAAAAGGTTTGAAATAAGTTTTGGAACAAAGTCTCTGTTTTGTAAGGTTTCGTATCTGTGCGGTTTAATCGGTGTTTAAAAATAATAAATAAGTGTTAAAAAAAAATCTGGGTAAAAACAAAAAAAACAAAAAAAAGGGGATTCCGGCCGGTGGCCGGCGGTGGGGCCGCCACCGGAAAGTGCAATCGACGGTGGAGGTACGCCGGAAGGGATGAAGATTCATCCCTGTTCTTGAAATACCAAGAACCTATGAGAAAAGAGAGAGAGAACCGTGAGAGAGAAAGTAAAGGGAAGAGAGAGAAATTTTTTTGAAAATGGAATGGATCTGCCGTTTCCAAAGTAATATAGGTCTCAGGGATTCTGTGTGCGCATGCCCACCGTGTTATCACGTACCCTCGCGCTCTCAGCCTCTGATCATCATCACATGGCTCAGATCTGCCCCTATCGTGATTAAATCACGCCCGTCTGATCTTCATCAGACAAACTGTGATTCACTCCAGTTTTTTTGTCTGGTAGCGTTTCTGGGCCCCCCAGTCAGGGCCAGTCTGTCTGTTATTACTATCTACACCCCTCCCTCGCTTGCTATCTGCACCCCCTAACTACTTTAATTTAATTTTATTTATCTATTTATTTATTTACTCATGTTATTTGTTTACTCTATTTTAATAATAAATTGGAATAAAAAGGAGATTGGCGAATGTACATTCGCATGTCTCTCAAACGATCGGGGGCTTAGCGTGACGCTTTGTCGACAGTCGTTCACCTTCCCAAGCATTAAAATCAACACCTTTTTTTTTTATAACAAATTGGAATAAAAAAGGAGATTGGTGAATGCACATTCGCATGTCTCTTGAATGATCGGGGGCTTAGCGTGACGCTTTGTCGACAGTCGTTCATGTTCCCAAACATTAAAATCAACTCCACTCATCAAATTAACTTTTTTCTTGCCCCCGTGCAATTCAAACCAAAACATATCTTTTTCATAAATAAAATCAACCAACCCACAAAGATTTTCTACAAAGAACTACGTAGCTTTGATTTTCCCATTGCACTCGGGAATACGTAGGAGCGGGATCCAACAACCGTCAAGCACACTAATAAAAAATAAAAATTTTCCCCTTTCGTAAATAACTTCAAATTAATAATAATAAAAGCAAGCAAACAATGTTAATTTTCTTGAAACCTTTAACTAGTTAGGAGGTTCCCGTTGAGTACAACGGATGTGTGGGGTGCTAGTACCTTCCCCTCACATAACCAACTCCCGAGCCCAAAAGATTGGTTGCGATGACCATTCCTTTCCATCCTTCAAGGGTTTTATCGACGTTTCCCTTTTAATAAAAAACTTCGGTGGCGACTCTGTAGTCATTTCGAGTGTCAATACGCTCGGACATTTTTCGCGGCGCGACAGTAGCATGTTTTGTAGTAGGTTCTAACGTTTTTGGATGACTGTACTCTATACTCTTACGCTTTGGATGAGCCTCTTTTGGTGTTGGCTGTAGTATTTCCTAGTCACGACTACCTTGTATATTTGTCGTGAACTAGATGTTATGTTTTGGATATGTAACTATTCAGGTACACACTTTGCTTATAAGAAGCACTATTATATGCTTTAGTTCTGTTGTATGAATAATGCCGGCTCTTGTAAAATATTTTCCGCGCACTCTGTCTCGTGTTAAAAAAAAAAAAGAAAAAAAATAATAATGCCCCTTTTTAGGCTTTGAAAAACGGGGTGTTACACAAACTACTTTGACCAAGAACTGCCCAACTTTGAATAGCTTCGTCCGAAGTGAATATTGGCCTTTTTTGGGACTAATATGAAGTGATAAGGATATAAATATAGTAATAAACCTAATAGAAGAACGTTAGACCCATTTTTGATTACACGGAAAACTTGTGCAAACTTCTACGACAAAGATCGTCCAAACTTTCAATAGATTCGTATGAAGGTTTAAATTGAGATTTAAAGCTTTTAGAATGAATACCGGCCTTATTTTGGACCAATATAAAGTTATAAAGGTGTAAATATATTTTTTAAATAATTCTCAAATAGTTAGACCCATTATTGGAGCAACAGAAACTTAGTCCAAACTACTTTGACCAAAACTGCCCAACTTTGAATAGCTTCGTTCGAAGTGGATATTGGCCTTTTTTTGGACCAATATGAAGTGATAAGGATATAAATATAGTAATAAACCTAATAGAAGAACGTTAGACCCAGTTTTGATTCAACGGAAAACTTGTGCAAACTTCTACGACAAAGATCGTCCAAACTTTCAATAGATTCGTATGAAGGTTTAAATGGAGATTTAAAGCTTTTAGAATGAATACCGGCCTTTTTTTGGACCAATATAAAGTTATAAAGGTGTAAATATAGTTTTTAAATAATTCTCAAATAGTTAAACCCATTATTGGAGCAACGGAAACTTGGTCCAAACTATTTTGACCAAAACTGCCCAACTTTGAATAGCTTCGTACGAAGTAATAGTTAGACCCATTATTGGAGCAACAAAAACATAGTCCAAACTACTTTGACCAAAACTGCCCAACTTTGAATAGCTTCGTTCGAAGTGGATATTGGCCTTTTTTGGGACCAATATGAAGTGATAAGGATATAAATATAGTAATAAACCTAATAGAAGAACGTTAGACCCATTTTTGATTCAACGGAAAACTTGTGCAAACTTCTACGACAAAGATCGTCCAAACTTTCAATAGATTCGTATGAAGGTTTAAATGGAGATTTAAAGCTTTTAGAATGAATACCGGCCTTTTTTTGGACCAATATAAAGTTATAAAGGTGTAAATATAGTTTTTAAATAATTCTCAAATAGTTAGACCCATTATTGGAGCAACGGAAACTTGGTCCAAACTATTTTGACCAAAACTGCCCAACTTTGAATAGCTTCGTACGAAGTGAATATTGGCCTTTTTTGGGACCAATATGAAGTGATAAGGATATAAATATAGTAATAAACCTAATAGAAGAACGTTAGACCCATTTTTGATTACACGGAAAACTTGTGCAAACTTCTACGACAAAGACCGTCCAAACTTTCAATAGATTCATATGAAGGTTTAAATGGAGATTTAAAGCTTTTAGAATGAATACCAGCCTTTTTCTGGACCAATATAAAGTTATCAAGGTGTAAATATAGTTTTTAAATAATTCTCAAATAGTTAGACCCATTATTGGAGCAACGGAAACTTAGTCCAAACTACTTTGACCAAAACTGCCCAACTTTGAATAGCTTCGTACGAAGTGGATATTGGCCTTTTTTGGGACCAATATGAAGTGATAAGGATATAAATATAGTAATAAACCTAATAGAAGAACGTTAGACCCATTTTTGATTCAACGGAAAACTTGTGCAAACTTCTACGACAAAGATCGTCCAAACTTTCAATAGATTCGTATGAAGGTTTAAATGGAGATTTAAAGCTTTTAGAATGAATACCGGCCTTTTTTTGGACCAATATAAAGTTATAAAGGTGTAAATATAGTTTTTAAATAATTCTCAAATAGTTAGACCCATTATTGGAGCAACAGAAACTTGGTCCAAACTACTTTGACCAAGAACTGCCCAACTTTGAATAGCTTCGTTCGAAGTGGATATTGGCCTTTTTTGGGACCAATATGAAGTGATAAGGATATAAATATAGTAATAAACCTAATAGAAGAACGTTAGACCCATTTTTGATTCAACGGAAAACTTGTGCAAACTTCTACGACAAAGATCGTCCAAACTTTCAATAGATTCGTATGAAGGTTTAAATGGAGATTTAAAGCTTTTAGAATGAATACCGGCCTTTTTTTGGACCAATATAAAGTTATAAAGGTGTAAATATAGTTTTTAAATAATTCTCAAATAGTTAGACCCATTATTGGAGCAACGGAAACTTGGTCCAAACTATTTTGACCAAAACTGCCCAACTTTGAATAGCTTCGTACGAAGTGAATATTGGCCTTTTTTGGGACCAATATGAAGTGATAAGGATATAAATATAGTAATAAACCTAATAGAAGAACGTTAGACCCATTTTTGATTACACGGAAAACTTGTGCAAACTTCTACGACAAAGACCGTCCAAACTTTCAATAGATTCATATGAAGGTTTAAATGGAGATTTAAAGCTTTTAGAATGAATACCAGCCTTTTTCTGGACCAATATAAAGTTATCAAGGTGTAAATATAGTTTTTAAATAATTCTCAAATAGTTAGACCCATTATTGGAGCAACGGAAACTTAGTCCAAACTACTTTGACCAAAACTGCCCAACTTTGAATAGCTTCGTACGAAGTGGATATTGGCCTTTTTTGGGACCAATATGAAGTGATAAGGATATAAATATAGTAATAAACCTAATAGAAGAACGTTAGACCCATTTTTGATTCAACGGAAAACTTGTGCAAACTTCTACGACAAAGGTCGTCCAAACTTTCAATAGATTCGTATGAAGGTTTAAATGGAGATTTAAAGCTTTTAGAATGAATACCGGCCTTTTTTTGGACCAATATAAAGTTATAAAGGTGTAAATATAGTTTTTAAATAATTCTCAAATAGTTAGACCCATTATTGGAGCAACAGAAACTTGGTCCAAACTACTTTGACCAAGAACTGCCCAACTTTGAATAGCTTCGTACGAAGTGAATATTGGCCTTTTTTGGGACCAATATGAAGTGATAAAGATATAAATATAGTAATAAACCTAACAGAAGAATGTTAGACCCATTTTTTATCCAAGGGAAAACTTGTGCAAACTTCTACGACAAAGATCGTCCAAACTTTCAATAGATTCGTATGAAGGTTTAAATTGAGATTTAAAGCTTTTAGAATGAATACCGGCCTTATTTTGGACCAATATAAAGTTATAAAGGTGTAAATATATTTTTTAAATAATTCTCAAATAGTTAGACCCATTATTGGAGCAACAGAAACTTAGTCCAAACTACTTTGACCAAAACTGCCCAACTTTGAATAGCTTCGTTCGAAGTGGATATTGGCCTTTTTTTGGACCAATATGAAGTGATAAGGATATAAATATAGTAATAAACCTAATAGAAGAACGTTAGACCCATTTTAGATTCAACGGAAAACTTGTGCAAACTTCTACGACAAAGATCGTCCAAACTTTCAATAGATTCGTATGAAGGTTTAAATGGAGATTTAAAGCTTTTAGAATGAATACCGGCCTTTTTTTGGACCAATATAAAGTTATAAAGGTGTAAATATAGTTTTTAAATAATTCTCAAATAGTTAAACCCATTATTGGAGCAACGGAAACTTGGTCCAAACTATTTTGACCAAAACTGCCCAACTTTGAATAGCTTCGTACGAAGTAATAGTTAGACCCATTATTGGAGCAACAAAAACATAGTCCAAACTACTTTGACCAAAACTGCCCAACTTTGAATAGCTTCGTTCGAAGTGGATATTGGCCTTTTTTGGGACCAATATGAAGTGATAAGGATATAAATATAGTAATAAACCTAATAGAAGAACGTTAGACCCATTTTTGATTCAACGGAAAACTTGTGCAAACTTCTACGACAAAGATCGTCCAAACTTTCAATAGATTCGTATGAAGGTTTAAATGGAGATTTAAAGCTTTTAGAATGAATACCGGCCTTTTTTTGGACCAATATAAAGTTATAAAGGTGTAAATATAGTTTTTAAATAATTCTCAAATAGTTAGACCCATTATTGGAGCAACGGAAACTTGGTCCAAACTATTTTGACCAAAACTGCCCAACTTTGAATAGCTTCGTACGAAGTGAATATTGGCCTTTTTTGGGACCAATATGAAGTGATAAGGATATAAATATAGTAATAAACCTAATAGAAGAACGTTAGACCCATTTTTGATTACACGGAAAACTTGTGCAAACTTCTACGACAAAGACCGTCCAAACTTTCAATAGATTCATATGAAGGTTTAAATGGAGATTTAAAGCTTTTAGAATGAATACCAGCCTTTTTCTGGACCAATATAAAGTTATCAAGGTGTAAATATAGTTTTTAAATAATTCTCAAATAGTTAGACCCATTATTGGAGCAACGGAAACTTAGTCCAAACTACTTTGACCAAAACTGCCCAACTTTGAATAGCTTCGTACGAAGTGGATATTGGCCTTTTTTGGGACCAATATGAAGTGATAAGGATATAAATATAGTAATAAACCTAATAGAAGAACGTTAGACCCATTTTTGATTCAACGGAAAACTTGTGCAAACTTCTACGACAAAGATCGTCCAAACTTTCAATAGATTCGTATGAAGGTTTAAATGGAGATTTAAAGCTTTTAGAATGAATACCGGCCTTTTTTTGGACCAATATAAAGTTATAAAGGTGTAAATATAGTTTTTAAATAATTCTCAAATAGTTAGACCCATTATTGGAGCAACAGAAACTTGGTCCAAACTACTTTGACCAAGAACTGCCCAACTTTGAATAGCTTCGTACGAAGTGAATATTGGCCTTTTTTGGGACCAATATGAAGTGATAAAGATATAAATATAGTAATAAACCTAATAGAAGAACGTTAGACCCATTTTAGATTCAACGGAAAACTTGTGCAAACTTCTACGACAAAGATCGTCCAAACTTTCAATAGATTCGTATGAAGGTTTAAATGGAGATTTAAAGCTTTTAGAATGAATACCGGCCTTTTTTTGGACCAATATAAAGTTATAAAGGTGTAAATATAGTTTTTAAATAATTCTCAAATAGTTAAACCCATTATTGGAGCAACGGAAACTTGGTCCAAACTATTTTGACCAAAACTGCCCAACTTTGAATAGCTTCGTACGAAGTAATAGTTAGACCCATTATTGGAGCAACAAAAACATAGTCCAAACTACTTTGACCAAAACTGCCCAACTTTGAATAGCTTCGTTCGAAGTGGATATTGGCCTTTTTTGGGACCAATATGAAGTGATAAGGATATAAATATAGTAATAAACCTAATAGAAGAACGTTAGACCCATTTTTGATTCAACGGAAAACTTGTGCAAACTTCTACGACAAAGATCGTCCAAACTTTCAATAGATTCGTATGAAGGTTTAAATGGAGATTTAAAGCTTTTAGAATGAATACCGGCCTTTTTTTGGACCAATATAAAGTTATAAAGGTGTAAATATAGTTTTTAAATAATTCTCAAATAGTTAGACCCATTATTGGAGCAACGGAAACTTGGTCCAAACTATTTTGACCAAAACTGCCCAACTTTGAATAGCTTCGTACGAAGTGAATATTGGCCTTTTTTGGGACCAATATGAAGTGATAAGGATATAAATATAGTAATAAACCTAATAGAAGAACGTTAGACCCATTTTTGATTACACGGAAAACTTGTGCAAACTTCTACGACAAAGACCGTCCAAACTTTCAATAGATTCATATGAAGGTTTAAATGGAGATTTAAAGCTTTTAGAATGAATACCAGCCTTTTTCTGGACCAATATAAAGTTATCAAGGTGTAAATATAGTTTTTAAATAATTCTCAAATAGTTAGACCCATTATTGGAGCAACGGAAACTTAGTCCAAACTACTTTGACCAAAACTGCCCAACTTTGAATAGCTTCGTACGAAGTGGATATTGGCCTTTTTTGGGACCAATATGAAGTGATAAGGATATAAATATAGTAATAAACCTAATAGAAGAACGTTAGACCCATTTTTGATTCAACGGAAAACTTGTGCAAACTTCTACGACAAAGATCGTCCAAACTTTCAATAGATTCGTATGAAGGTTTAAATGGAGATTTAAAGCTTTTAGAATGAATACCGGCCTTTTTTTGGACCAATATAAAGTTATAAAGGTGTAAATATAGTTTTTAAATAATTCTCAAATAGTTAGACCCATTATTGGAGCAACAGAAACTTGGTCCAAACTACTTTGACCAAGAACTGCCCAACTTTGAATAGCTTCGTTCGAAGTGAATATTGGCCTTTTTTGGGACCAATATGAAGTGATAAAGATATAAATATAGTAATAAACCTAATAGAAGAACGTTAGACCCATTTTTTATCCAAGGGAAAACTTGTGCAAACTTCTACGACAAAGATCGTCCAAACTTTCAATAGATTCGTATGAAGGTTTAAATTGAGATTTAAAGCTTTTAGAATGAATACCGGCCTTATTTTGGACCAATATAAAGTTATAAAGGTGTAAATATAGTTTTTAAATAATTCTCAAATAGTTAGACCCATTATTGGAGCAACGGAAACTTAGTCCAAACTACTTTGACCAAAACTGCCCAACTTTGAATAGCTTCGTACGAAGTGGATATTGGCCTTTTTTGGAACAATATGAAGTGATAAGGATATAAATATAGTAATAAACCTAATAGAAGAACGTTAGACCCATTTTTGATTCAACGGAAAACTTGTGCAAACTTCTACGACAAAGATCGTCCAAACTTTCAATAGATTCATATGAAGGTTTAAATGGAGATTTAAAGCTTTTAGAATGAATACCGGCCTTTTTTTGGACCAATATAAAGTTATAAAGGTGTAAATATAGTTTTTAAATAATTCTCAAATAGTTAGACCCATTATTGGAGCAACAGAAACTTGGTCCAAACTACTTTGACCAAGAACTGCCCAACTTTGAATAGCTTCGTACGAAGTGAATATTGGTCTTTTTTGGGACCAATATGAAGTGATAAAGATATAAATATAGTAATAAACCTAATAGAAGAACGTTAGACCCATTTTTTATCCAAGGGAAAACTTGTGCAAACTTCTACGACAAAGATCGTCCAAACTTTCAATAGATTCGTATGAAGGTTTAAATTGAGATTTAAAGCTTTTAGAATGAATACCGGCCTTATTTTGGACCAATATAAAGTTATAAAGGTGTAAATATAGTTTTTAAATAATTCTCAAATAGTTAGACCCATTATTGGAGCAACAGAAACTTGGTCCAAACTACTTTGACCAAGAACTGCCCAACTTTGAATAGCTTCGTACGAAGTGAATATTGGCCTTTTTTGGGACCAATATGAAGTGATAAAGATATAAATATAGTAATAAACCTAACAGAAGAATGTTAGACCCATTTTTTATCCAAGGGAAAACTTGTGCAAACTTCTACGACAAAGATCGTCCAAACTTTCAATAGATTCGTATGATGGTTTAAATGGAGATTTAAAGCTTTTAGAATGAATACCGGCCTTTTTTTGGACCAATAAAAAGTTATAAAGGTGTAAATATAGTTTTTAAATAATTCTCAAATAGTTAGACCCATTATTGGAGCAACGGAAACTCTGTCCAAACTATTTTGACCAAAACTGCCCAACTTTGAATAGCTTCGTACGAAGTGAATATTGGCCTTTTTTGGGACCAATATGAAGTGATAAGGATATAAATATAGTAATAAACCTAATAGAAGAACGTTAGACCCATTTTTGATTACACGGAAAACTTGTGCAAACTTCTACGACAAAGATCGTACAAACTTTCAATAGATTCGTATGAAGGTTTAAATTGAGATTTAAAGCTTTTAGAATGAATACCGGCCTTATTTAGGACCAATATAAAGTTATAAAGGTGTAAATATAGTTTTTAAATAATTCTCAAATAGTTAGACCCATTATTGGAGCAACAGAAACTTGGTCCAAACTACTTTGACCAAGAACTGCCCAACTTTGAATAGCTTCGTACGAAGTGAATATTGGCCGTTTTTGGGACCTATATGAAGTGATAAAGATATAAATATAATAATAAACCTAATAGAAGAATGTTAGACCCATTTTTTATCCAACGGAAAACTTGTGCAAACTTCTACGACAAAGATCGTCCAAACTTTCAATAGATTTGTATGAAGGTTTAAATGGAGATTTAAAGCTTTTAGAATGAATACCGACCTTTTTTTGGACCAATATAAAGTTATAAAGGTGTAAATATAGTTTTTAAATAATTCTCAAATAGTTAGACCCATTATTGGAGCAACAGAAACTTGGTCCAAACTACTTTGACCAAGAACTGCCCAACTTTGAATAGCTTCGTACGAAGTGAATATTGGTCTTTTTTGGGACCAATATGAAGTGATAAAGATATAAATATAGTAATAAACCTAATAGAAGAACGTTAGACCCATTTTTTATCCAAGGGAAAACTTGTGCAAACTTCTACGACAAAGATCGTCCAAACTTTCAATAGATTCGTATGAAGGTTTAAATTGAGATTTAAAGCTTTTAGAATGAATACCGGCCTTATTTTGGACCAATATAAAGTTATAAAGGTGTAAATATAGTTTTTAAATAATTCTCAAATAGTTAGACCCATTATTGGAGCAACAGAAACTTGGTCCAAACTACTTTGACCAAGAACTGCCCAACTTTGAATAGCTTCGTACGAAGTGCATATTGGCCTTTTTTGGGACCAATATGAAGTGATAAAGATATAAATATAGTAATAAACCTAATAGAAGAACGTTAGACCCATTTTTTATCCAAGGGAAAACTTGTGCAAACTTCTACGACAAAGATCGTCCAAACTTTCAATAGATTCGTATGAAGGTTTAAATTGAGATTTAAAGCTTTTAGAATGAATACCGGCCTTATTTTGGACCAATATAAAGTTATAAAGGTGTAAATATAGTTTTTAAATAATTCTCAAATAGTTAGACCCATTATTGGAGCAACAGAAACTTGGTCCAAACTACTTTGACCAAGAACTGCCCAACTTTGAATAGCTTCGTACGAAGTGAATATTGGCCTTTTTTGGGACCAATATGAAGTGATAAAGATATAAATATAGTAATAAACCTAACAGAAGAATGTTAGACCCATTTTTTATCCAAGGGAAAACTTGTGCAAACTTCTACGACAAAGATCGTCCAAACTTTCAATAGATTCGTATGATGGTTTAAATGGAGATTTAAAGCTTTTAGAATGAATACCGGCCTTTTTTTGGACCAATAAAAAGTTATAAAGGTGTAAATATAGTTTTTAAATAATTCTCAAATAGTTAGACCCATTATTGGAGCAACGGAAACTCTGTCCAAACTATTTTGACCAAAACTGCCCAACTTTGAATAGCTTCGTACGAAGTGAATATTGGCCTTTTTTGGGACCAATATGAAGTGAAAAGGATATAAATATAGTAATAAACCTAATAGAAGAACGTTAGACCCATTTTTGATTACACGGAAAACTTGTGCAAACTTCTACGACAAAGATCGTACAAACTTTCAATAGATTCGTATGAAGGTTTAAATTGAGATTTAAAGCTTTTAGAATGAATACCGGCCTTATTTAGGACCAATATAAAGTTATAAAGGTGTAAATATAGTTTTTAAATAATTCTCAAATAGTTAGACCCATTATTGGAGCAACAGAAACTTGGTCCAAACTACTTTGACCAAGAACTGCCCAACTTTGAATAGCTTCGTACGAAGTGAATATTGGCCGTTTTTGGGACCTATATGAAGTGATAAAGATATAAATATAATAATAAACCTAATAGAAGAATGTTAGACCCATTTTTTATCCAACGGAAAACTTGTGCAAACTTCTACGACAAAGATCGTCCAAACTTTCAATAGATTTGTATGAAGGTTTAAATGGAGATTTAAAGCTTTTAGAATGAATACCGACCTTTTTTTGGACCAATATAAAGTTACAAAGGTGTAAATATAGTTTTTAAAAAATTCTCAAATAGTTAGACCCATTATTGGAGCAACGGAAACTTGATCCAAACTACTTTGGCCAAAACTGCCCAACTTTGAATAGCTTCGTCCGAAGTGAATATTGGCCTTTTTTGGGACCAATATGAAGTAATAAGGATATAAATATAGTAATAAACCTAATAGAAGAACGTTAGACCCATTTTTGATTACACGGAAAACTTGTGCAAACTTCTACGACAAAGATCGTCCAAACTTTCAATAGATTCGTATGAAGGTTTAAATTGAGATTTAAAGCTTTTAGAATGAATACCGGCCTTATTTTGGACCAATATAAAGTTATAAAGGTGTAAATATAGTTTTTAAATAATTCTCAAATAGTTAGACCCATTATTGGAGCAACGGAAACTTGGTCCAAACTATTTTGACCAAAACTGCCCAACTTTGAATAGCTTCGTACGAAGTGAATATTGGCCTTTTTTGGGACCAATATGAAGTGATAAGGATATAAATATAGTAATAAACCTAATAGAAGAATGTTAGACCCATTTTTTATCCAACGGAAAACTTGTGCAAACTTCTACGACAAAGATCGTCCAAACTTTCAATAGATTTGTATGAAGGTTTAAATGGAGATTTAAAGCTTTTAGAATGAATACCGACCTTTTTTTGGACCATTATAAAGGTGTAAATATAGTTTTTAAATAATTCTCAAATAGTTAGACCCATTATTGGAGCAACGGAAACTTGGTCTAAACTATTTTGACCAAAACTGCCCAACTTTGAATAGCTTTGTACGAAGTGAATATTGGCCTTTTTTGGAACCAATATGAAGTGATAAGGATATAAATATAGTAATAAACCTAATAGAAGAACGTTAGACCCATTTTTGATTACACGGAAAACTTGTGCAAATTTCTACGACAAAGATCGTCCAAACTTTCAATAGATTTGTATGAAGGTTTAAATTGAGATTTAAAGCTTTTATATTGAATACCGGCCTTATTTTGGACCGAAATAAAGTTATAAAGGTGTAAATATAGTTTTCAAATAATTCTCAAATAGTTAGACCCATTATTGGAGCAACAGAAACTTGGTCCAAACTACTTTGACCAAGAATTGCCCAACTTTGAATAGCTTCGTACGAAGTGAATATTGGCCTTTTTTGGGACAAATATGAAGTGATAAAGATATAAATATAGTAATAAACCTAATAGAAGAACGTTAGACCCATTTTTGATTCAACGGAAAACTTGTGCAAACTTCTACGACAAAGATCGTCCAAACTTTCAATAGATTCGTATGAAGGTTTAAATGGAGATTTAAAGCTTTTAGAATGAATACCGGCCTTTTTTTGGACCATTATAAAGGTGTAAATATAGTTTTTAAATAATTCTCAAATAGTTAGACCCATTATTGGAGCAACGGAAACTTGGTCTAAACTATTTTGACCAAAACTGCCCAACTTTGAATAGCTTTGTACGAAGTGAATATTGGCCTTTTTTGGGACCAATATGAAGTGATTAGGATATAAATATAGTAATAAACCTAATAGAAGAACGTTAGACCCATTTTTGATTACACGGAAAACTTGTGCAAATTTCTACGACAAAGATCGTCCAAACTTTCAATAGATTTGTATGAAGGTTTAAATTGAGATTTAAAGCTTTTATATTGAATACCGGCCTTATTTTGGACCAAAATAAAGTTATAAAGGTGTAAATATAGTTTTCAAATAATTCTCAAATAGTTAGACCCATTATTGGAGCAACAGAAACTTGGTCCAAACTATTTTGACCAAGAACTGCCCAACTTTGAATAGCTTCGTACGAAGTGAATATTGGCCTTTTTTGGGACAAATATGAAGTGAGAAAGATATAAATATAGTAATAAACCTAATAGAAGAACGTTAGACCCCTTTTTTATCCAACGGAAAACTTGTGCAAACTTCTGCGACAAAGATCGTCCAAACTTTCAATAGATTAGTATGAAAGTTTAAATGGAGATTTAAAGCTTATAGAATGAATACCGGCCTTTTTTTGGACCAATATAAAGTTATAAAGGTGTAAATATAGTTTTTAAATAATTCTCAAATAGTTAGACCCATTATTGGAGCAACAGAAACTTGGTCCAAACTACTTTGACCAAGAACTGCCCAACTTTGAATAGCTTCGTACGAAGTGAATATTGGCCTTTTTTGTGACCAATATGAAGTGATAAAGATATAAATATAGTAATAAACCTAACAGAAGAATGTTAGACCCATTTTTTATCCAAGGGAAAACTTGTGCAAACTTCTACGACAAAGATCGTCCAAACTTTCAATAGATTCGTATGAAGGTTTAAATGGAGATTTAAAGCTTTTAGAATGAATACCGGCCTTTTTTTGGACCAATAAAAAGTTATAAAGGTGTAAATATAGTTTTTAAATAATTCTCAAATAGTTAGACCCATTATTGGAGCAACGGAAACTCTGTCCAAACTATTTTGACCAAAACTGCCCAACTTTGAATAGCTTCGTACGAAGTGAATATTGGCCTTTTTTGGGACCAATATGAAGTGATAAGGATATAAATATAGTAATAAACCTAATAGAAGAACGTTAGACCCATTTTTGATTACACGGAAAACTTGTGCAAACTTCTACGACAAAGATCGTACAAACTTTCAATAGATTCGTATGAAGGTTTAAATTGAGATTTAAAGCTTTTAGAATGAATACCGGCCTTATTTAGGACCAATATAAAGTTATAAAGGTGTAAATATAGTTTTTAAATAATTCTCAAATAGTTAGACCCATTATTGGAGCAACAGAAACTTGGTCCAAACTACTTTGACCAAGAACTGCCCAACTTTGAATAGCTTCGTACGAAGTGAATATTGGCCGTTTTTGGGACCTATATGAAGTGATAAAGATATAAATATAATAATAAACCTAATAGAAGAATGTTAGACCCATTTTTTATCCAACGGAAAACTTGTGCAAACTTCTACGACAAAGATCGTCCAAACTTTCAATAGGTTTGTATGAAGGTTTAAATGGAGATTTAAAGCTTTTAGAATGAATACCGACCTTTTTTTGGACCAATATAAAGTTACAAAGGTGTAAATATAGTTTTTAAATATTTCTCAAATAGTTAGACCCATTATTGGAGCAACGGAAACTTGATCCAAACTACTTTGGCCAAAACTGCCCACTTTGAATAGCTTCGTCCGAAGTGAATATTGGCCTTTTTTGGGACCAATATGAAGTGATAAGGATATAAATATAGTAATAAACCTAATAGAAGAACGTTAGACCCATTTTTGATTACACGGAAAACTTGTGCAAACTTCTACGACAAAGATCGTACAAACTTTCAATAGATTCGTATGAAGGTTTAAATTGAGATTTAAAGCTTTTAGAATGAATACCGGCCTTATTTAGGACCAATATAAAGTTATAAAGGTGTAAATATAGTTTTTAAATAATTCTCAAATAGTTAGACCCATTATTGGAGCAACAGAAACTTGGTCCAAACTACTTTGACCAAGAACTGCCCAACTTTGAATAGCTTCGTACGAAGTGAATATTGGCCGTTTTTGGGACCTATATGAAGTGATAAAGATATAAATATAATAATAAACCTAATAGAAGAATGTTAGACCCATTTTTTATCCAACGGAAAACTTGTGCAAACTTCTACGACAAAGATCGTCCAAACTTTCAATAGGTTTGTATGAAGGTTTAAATGGAGATTTAAAGCTTTTAGAATGAATACCGACCTTTTTTTGGACCAATATAAAGTTACAAAGGTGTAAATATAGTTTTTAAATATTTCTCAAATAGTTAGACCCATTATTGGAGCAACGGAAACTTGATCCAAACTACTTTGGCCAAAACTGCCCAACTTTGAATAGCTTCGTCCGAAGTGAATATTGGCCTTTTTTGGGACCAATATGAAGTGATAAGGATATAAATATAGTAATAAACCTAATAGAAGAACGTTAGACCCATTTTTGATTACACGGAAAACTTGTGCAAACTTCTACGACAAAGATCGTCCAAACTTTCAATAGATTCGTATGAAGGTTTAAATTGAGATTTAAAGCTTTTAGAATGAATACCGGCCTTATTTTGGACCAATATAAAGTTATAAAGGTGTAAATATAGTTTTTAAATAATTCTCAAATAGTTAGACCCATTATTGGAGCAACGGAAACTTGGTCCAAACTACTTTGACCAAAACTGCCCAACTTTGAATAACTTCGTCCGAAGTGAATATTGGCCTTTTTTGGGACCAATATGAAGTGATAAGGATATAAATATAGTAATAAACCTAATAGAAGAATGTTAGACCCATTTTTTATCCAACGGAAAACTTGTGCAAACTTCTACGACAAAGATCGTCCAAACTTTCAATAGATTTGTATGAAGGTTTAAATGGAGATTTAAAGCTTTTAGAATGAATACCGACCTTTTTTTGGACCAATATAAAGTTATAAAGGTGTAAATATAGTTTTTATATAATTCTCAAATAGTTAGACCCATTATTGGAGCAACGGAAACTTGGTCCAAACTACTTTGACCAAAACTGCCCAACTTTGAATAGCTTCGTCCGAAGAGAATATTGGCCTTTTTTGGGACCAATATGAAGTGATAAGGATATAAATATAGTAATAAACCTAATAGAAGAATGTTAGACCCATTTTTTATCCAACGGAAAACTTGTGCAAACTTCTACGACAAAGATCGTCCAAACTTTCAATAGATTTGTATGAAGGTTTAAATGGAGATTTAAAGCTTTTAGAATGAATACTGGCCTTTTTTTGGACCAATATAAAGTTATAAAGGTGTAAATATAGTTTTTAAATAATTCTCAAATAGTTAGACCCATTATTGGAGCAACGGAAACTTGGTCCAAACTACTTTGACCAAAACTGCCCAACTTTGAATAGCTTCGTCCGAAGTGAATATTGGCCTTTTTTGGGACCAATATGAAGTGATAAGGATATAAATATAGTAATAAACCTAATAGAAGAACGTTAGACCCATTTTTGATTCAACGAAAAACTTGTGCAAACTTCTACGACAAAGATCGTCCAAACTTTCAATAGATTCGTATGAAGGTTTAAATGGAGATTTAAAGCTTTTAGAATGAATACCGGACTTTTTTTGGACCAATATAAAGTCACAAAGGTGTAAATATAGTTTTTAAATATTTCTCAAATAGTTAGACCCATTATTGGAGCAACGGAAACTTGATCCAAACTACTTTGGCCAAAACTGCCCAACTTTGAATAGCTTCGTCCGAAGTGAATATTGGCCTTTTTTGGGACCAATATGAAGTGATAAGGATATAAATATAGTAATAAACCTAATAGAAGAACGTTAGACCCATTTTTGATTACACGGAAAACTTGTGCAAACTTCTACGACAAAGATCGTCCAAACTTTCAATAGATTCGTATGAAGGTTTAAATTGAGATTTAAAGCTTTTAGAATGAATACCGGCCTTATTTTGGACCAATATAAAGTTATAAAGGTGTAAATATAGTTTTTAAATAATTCTCAAATAGTTAGACCCATTATTGGAGCAACGGAAACTCTGTCCAAACTACTTTGACCAAAACTGCCCAACTTTGAATAGCTTCGTCCGAAGTGAATATTGGCCTTTTTTGGGACCAATATGAAGTGATAAGGATATAAATATAGTAATAAACCTAATAGAAGAACGTTAGACCCATTTTTGATTCAACGAAAAACTTGTGCAAACTTCTACGACAAAGATCGTCCAAACTTTCAATAGATTCGTATGAAGGTTTAAATGGAGATTTAAAGCTTTTAGAATGAATACCGGACTTTTTTTGGACCAATATAAAGTCACAAAGGTGTAAATATAGTTTTTAAATATTTCTCAAATAGTTAGACCCATTATTGGAGCAACGGAAACTTGATCCAAACTACTTTGGCCAAAACTGCCCAACTTTGAATAGCTTCGTCCGAAGTGAATATTGGCCTTTTTTGGGACCAATATGAAGTGATAAGGATATAAATATAGTAATAAACCTAATAGAAGAACGTTAGACCCATTTTTGATTACACGGAAAACTTGTGCAAACTTCTACGACAAAGATCGTCCAAACTTTCAATAGATTCGTATGAAGGTTTAAATTGAGATTTAAAGCTTTTAGAATGAATACCGGCCTTATTTTGGACCAATATAAAGTTATAAAGGTGTAAATATAGTTTTTAAATAATTCTCAAATAGTTAGACCCATTATTGGAGCAACGGAAACTCTGTCCAAACTACTTTGACCAAAACTGCCCAACTTTGAATAACTTCGTCCGAAGTGAATATTGGCCTTTTTTGGGACCAATATGAAGTGATAAGGATATAAATATAGTAATAAACCTAATAGAAGAATGTTAGACCCATTTTTTATCCAACGGAAAACTTGTGCAAACTTCTACGACAAAGATCGTCCAAACTTTCAATAGATTTGTATGAAGGTTTAAATAGAGATTTAAAGCTTTTAGAATGAATACCGACCTTTTTTTGGACCAATATAAAGTTATAAAGGTGTAAATATAGTTTTTATATAATTCTCAAATAGTTAGACCCATTATTGGAGCAACGGAAACTTGGTCCAAACTACTTTGACCAAAACTGCCCAACTTTGAATAGCTTCGTCCGAAGAGAATATTGGCCTTTTTTGGGACCAATATGAAGTGATAAGGATATAAATATAGTAATAAACCTAATAGAAGAATGTTAGACCCATTTTTTATCCAACGGAAAACTTGTGCAAACTTCTACGACAAAGATCGTCCAAACTTTCAATAGATTTGTATGAAGGTTTAAATGGAGATTTAAAGCTTTTAGAATGAATACTGGCCTTTTTTTGGACCAATATAAAGTTATAAAGGTGTAAATATAGTTTATAAATAATTCTCAAATAGTTAGACCCATTATTGGAGCAACGGAAACTTGGTCCAAACTACTTTGACCAAGAACTGCCCAACTTTGAATAGCTTCGTACGAAGTGGATATTGGCCTTTTTTGGGACCAATATGAAGTGATAAGGATATAAATATAGTAATAAACCTAATAGAAGAACGTTAGACCCATTTTTGATTCAACGGAAAACTTGTGCAAACTTCTACGACAAAGATCGTCCAAACTTTCAATAGATTCGTATGAAGGTTTAAATGGAGATTTAAAGCTTTTAGAATGAATACCGGCCTTTTTTTGGACCATTATAAAGGTGTAAATATAGTTTTTAAATAATTCTCAAATAGTTAGACCCATTATTGGGGCAACGGAAACTCTGTCCAAACTATTTTGACCAAAACTGCCCAACTTTGAATAGCTTCGTACGAAGTGAATATTGGCCTTTTTTGGGACCAATATGAAGTGATAAGGATATAAATATAGTAATAAACCTAATAGAAGAATGTTAGACCCATTTTTTATCCAACGGAAAACTTGTGCAAACTTCTACGACAAAGATCGTCCAAACTTTCAATAGATTTGTATGAAGGTTTAAATGGAGATTTAAAGCTTTTAGAATGAATACCGACCTTTTTTTGGACCAATATAAAGTTATAAAGGTGTAAATATAGTTTTTAAATAATTCTCAAATAGTTAGACCCATTATTGGAGCAACGGAAACTTGGTCCAAACTACTTTGACCAAAACTGCCCAACTTTGAATAGCTTCGTCCGAAGTGAATATTGGCCTTTTTTGGGACCAATATGAAGTGATAAGGATATAAATATAGTAATAAACCTAATAGAAGAACGTTAGACCCATTTTTGATTCAACGAAAAACTTGTGCAAACTTCTACGACAAAGATCGTCCAAACTTTCAATAGATTCGTATGAAGGTTTAAATGGAGATTTAAAGCTTTTAGAATGAATACCGGACTTTTTTTGGACCAATATAAAGTTATAAAGGTGTAAATATAGTTTATAAATAATTCTCAAATAGTTAGACCCATTATTGGAGCAACGGAAACTTGGTCCAAACTACTTTGACCAAGAACTGCCCAACTTTGAATAGCTTCGTACGAAGTGGATATTGGCCTTTTTTGGGACCAATATGAAGTTATAAGGATATAAATATAGTAATAAACCTAATAGAAGAACGTTAGACCCATTTTTGATTCAACGGAAAACTTGTGCAAACTTCTACGACAAAGATCGTCCAAACTTTCAATAGATTCGTATGAAGGTTTAAATGGAGATTTAAAGCTTTTAGAATGAATACCGGCCTTTTTTTGGACCATTATAAAGGTGTAAATATAGTTTTTAAATAATTCTCAAATAGTTAGACCCATTATTGGAGCAACGGAAACTCTGTCCAAACTATTTTGACCAAAACTGCCCAACTTTGAATAGCTTCGTACGAAGTGAATATTGGCCTTTTTTGGGACCAATATGAAGTGATAAGGATATAAATATAGTAATAAACCTAATAGAAGAATGTTAGACCCATTTTTTATCCAACGGAAAACTTGTGCAAACTTCTACGACAAAGATCGTCCAAACTTTCAATAGATTTGTATGAAGGTTTAAATGGAGATTTAAAGCTTTTAGAATGAATACCGACCTTTTTTTGGACCAATATAAAGTTATAAAGGTGTAAATATAGTTTTTAAATAATTCTCAAATAGTTAGACCCATTATTGGAGCAACGGAAACTTGGTCCAAACTACTTTGACCAAAACTGCCCAACTTTGAATAGCTTCGTCCGAAGTGAATATTGGCCTTTTTTGGGACCAATATGAAGTGATAAGGATATAAATATAGTAATAAACCTAATAGAAGAACGTTAGACCCATTTTTGATTCAACGAAAAACTTGTGCAAACTTCTACGACAAAGATCGTCCAAACTTTCAATAGATTCGTATGAAGGTTTAAATGGAGATTTAAAGCTTTTAGAATGAATACCGGACTTTTTTTGGACCAATATAAAGTTATAAAGGTGTAAATATAGTTTATAAATAATTCTCAAATAGTTAGACCCATTATTGGAGCAACGGAAACTTGGTCCAAACTACTTTGACCAAGAACTGCCCAACTTTGAATAGCTTCGTCCGAAGTGAATATTGGCCTTTTTTGGGACCAATATGAAGTGATAAGGATATAAATATAGTAATAAACCTAATAGAAGAACGTTAGACCCATTTTTGATTCAACGAAAAACTTGTGCAAACTTCTACGACAAAGATCGTCCAAACTTTCAATAGATTCGTATGAAGGTTTAAATGGAGATTTAAAGCTTTTAGAATGAATACCGGACTTTTTTTGGACCAATATAAAGTTATAAAGGTGTAAATATAGTTTATAAATAATTCTCAAATAGTTAGACCCATTATTGGAGCAACGGAAACTTGGTCCAAACTACTTTGACCAAGAACTGCCCAACTTTGAATAGCTTCGTACGAAGTGGATATTGGCCTTTTTTGGGACCAATATGAAGTGATAAGGATATAAATATAGTAATAAACCTAATAGAAGAACGTTAGACCCATTTTTGATTCAACGGAAAACTTGTGCAAACTTCTACGACAAAGATCGTCCAAACTTTCAATAGATTCGTATGAAGGTTTAAATGGAGATTTAAAGCTTTTAGAATGAATACCGGCCTTTTTTTGGACCATTATAAAGGTGTAAATATAGTTTTTAAATAATTCTCAAATAGTTAGACCCATTATTGGAGCAACGGAAACTCTGTCCAAACTATTTTGACCAAAACTGCCCAACTTTGAATAGCTTCGTACGAAGTGAATATTGGCCTTTTTTGGGACCAATATGAAGTGATAAGGATATAAATATAGTAATAAACCTAATAGAAGAATGTTAGACCCATTTTTTATCCAACGGAAAACTTGTGCAAACTTCTACGACAAAGATCGTCCAAACTTTCAATAGATTTGTATGAAGGTTTAAATGGAGATTTAAAGCTTTTAGAATGAATACCGACCTTTTTTTGGACCAATATAAAGTTATAAAGGTGTAAATATAGTTTTTAAATAATTCTCAAATAGTTAGACCCATTATTGGAGCAACAGAAACTTGGTCCAAACTACTTTGACCAAGAACTGCCCAACTTTGAATAGCTTCGTACGAAGTGAATATTGGTCTTTTTTGGGACCAATATGAAGTGATAAAGATATAAATATAGTAATAAACCTAATAGAAGAACGTTAGACCCATTTTTTATCCAAGGGAAAACTTGTGCAAACTTCTACGACAAAGATCGTCCAAACTTTCAATAGATTCGTATGAAGGTTTAAATTGAGATTTAAAGCTTTTAGAATGAATACCGGCCTTATTTTGGACCAATATAAAGTTATAAAGGTGTAAATATAGTTTTTAAATAATTCTCAAATAGTTAGACCCATTATTGGAGCAACAGAAACTTGGTCCAAACTACTTTGACCAAGAACTGCCCAACTTTGAATAGCTTCGTACGAAGTGCATATTGGCCTTTTTTGGGACCAATATGAAGTGATAAAGATATAAATATAGTAATAAACCTAACAGAAGAATGTTAGACCCATTTTTTATCCAAGGGAAAACTTGTGCAAACTTCTACGACAAAGATCGTCCAAACTTTCAATAGATTCGTATGATGGTTTAAATGGAGATTTAAAGCTTTTAGAATGAATACCGGCCTTTTTTTGGACCAATAAAAAGTTATAAAGGTGTAAATATAGTTTTTAAATAATTCTCAAATAGTTAGACCCATTATTGGAGCAACGGAAACTCTGTCCAAACTATTTTGACCAAAACTGCCCAACTTTGAATAGCTTCGTACGAAGTGAATATTGGCCTTTTTTGGGACCAATATGAAGTGATAAGGATATAAATATAGTAATAAACCTAATAGAAGAACGTTAGACCCATTTTTGATTACACGGAAAACTTGTGCAAACTTCTACGACAAAGATCGTACAAACTTTCAATAGATTCGTATGAAGGTTTAAATTGAGATTTAAAGCTTTTAGAATGAATACCGGCCTTATTTAGGACCAATATAAAGTTATAAAGGTGTAAATATAGTTTTTAAATAATTCTCAAATAGTTAGACCCATTATTGGAGCAACAGAAACTTGGTCCAAACTACTTTGACCAAGAACTGCCCAACTTTGAATAGCTTCGTACGAAGTGCATATTGGCCTTTTTTGGGACCAATATGAAGTGATAAAGATATAAATATAGTAATAAACCTAACAGAAGAATGTTAGACCCATTTTTTATCCAAGGGAAAACTTGTGCAAACTTCTACGACAAAGATCGTCCAAACTTTCAATAGATTCGTATGATGGTTTAAATGGAGATTTAAAGCTTTTAGAATGAATACCGGCCTTTTTTTGGACCAATAAAAAGTTATAAAGGTGTAAATATAGTTTTTAAATAATTCTCAAATAGTTAGACCCATTATTGGAGCAACGGAAACTCTGTCCAAACTATTTTGACCAAAACTGCCCAACTTTGAATAGCTTCGTACGAAGTGAATATTGGCCTTTTTTGGGACCAATATGAAGTGATAAGGATATAAATATAGTAATAAACCTAATAGAAGAACGTTAGACCCATTTTTGATTACACGGAAAACTTGTGCAAACTTCTACGACAAAGATCGTACAAACTTTCAATAGATTCGTATGAAGGTTTAAATTGAGATTTAAAGCTTTTAGAATGAATACCGGCCTTATTTAGGACCAATATAAAGTTATAAAGGTGTAAATATAGTTTTTAAATAATTCTCAAATAGTTAGACCCATTATTGGAGCAACAGAAACTTGGTCCAAACTACTTTGACCAAGAACTGCCCAACTTTGAATAGCTTCGTACGAAGTGAATATTGGCCGTTTTTGGGACCTATATGAAGTGATAAAGATATAAATATAATAATAAACCTAATAGAAGAATGTTAGACCCATTTTTTATCCAACGGAAAACTTGTGCAAACTTCTACGACAAAGATCGTCCAAACTTTCAATAGATTTGTATGAAGGTTTAAATGGAGATTTAAAGCTTTTAGAATGAATACCGACCTTTTTTTGGACCAATATAAAGTTATAAAGGTGTAAATATAGTTTTTAAATAATTCTCAAATAGTTAGACCCATTATTGGAGCAACAGAAACTTGGTCCAAACTACTTTGACCAAGAACTGCCCAACTTTGAATAGCTTCGTACGAAGTGAATATTGGTCTTTTTTGGGACCAATATGAAGTGATAAAGATATAAATATAGTAATAAACCTAATAGAAGAACGTTAGACCCATTTTTTATCCAAGGGAAAACTTGTGCAAACTTCTACGACAAAGATCGTCCAAACTTTCAATAGATTCGTATGAAGGTTTAAATTGAGATTTAAAGCTTTTAGAATGAATACCGGCCTTATTTTGGACCAATATAAAGTTATAAAGGTGTAAATATAGTTTTTAAATAATTCTCAAATAGTTAGACCCATTATTGGAGCAACAGAAACTTGGTCCAAACTACTTTGACCAAGAACTGCCCAACTTTGAATAGCTTCGTACGAAGTGAATATTGGCCTTTTTTGGGACCAATATGAAGTGATAAAGATATAAATATAGTAATAAACCTAACAGAAGAATGTTAGACCCATTTTTTATCCAAGGGAAAACTTGTGCAAACTTCTACGACAAAGATCGTCCAAACTTTCAATAGATTCGTATGATGGTTTAAATGGAGATTTAAAGCTTTTAGAATGAATACCGGCCTTTTTTTGGACCAATAAAAAGTTATAAAGGTGTAAATATAGTTTTTAAATAATTCTCAAATAGTTAGACCCATTATTGGAGCAACGGAAACTCTGTCCAAACTATTTTGACCAAAACTGCCCAACTTTGAATAGCTTCGTACGAAGTGAATATTGGCCTTTTTTGGGACCAATATGA
Organism: Trifolium repens; assembly: GCA_030408175.1. Classification (NCBI taxonomy): domain Eukaryota; kingdom Viridiplantae; phylum Streptophyta; class Magnoliopsida; order Fabales; family Fabaceae; genus Trifolium; species Trifolium repens. Next base: position 37,589,758 of record CP125842.1, on the reverse strand, counting down.
AGTGAAAAGGATATAAATATAGTAATAAACCTAATAGAAGAACGTTAGACCCATTTTTGATTACACGGAAAACTTGTGCAAACTTCTACGACAAAGATCGTACAAACTTTCAATAGATTCGTATGAAGGTTTAAATTGAGATTTAAAGCTTTTAGAATGAATACCGGCCTTATTTAGGACCAATATAAAGTTATAAAGGTGTAAATATAGATTTTAAATAATTCTCAAATAGTTAGACCCATTATTGGAGCAACAGAAACTTGGTCCAAACTACTTTGACCAAGAACTGCCCAACTTTGAATAGCTTCGTACGAAGTGAATATTGGCCGTTTTTGGGACCTATATGAAGTGATAAAGATATAAATATAATAATAAACCTAATAGAAGAATGTTAGACCCATTTTTTATCCAACGGAAAACTTGTGCAAACTTCTACGACAAAGATCGTCCAAACTTTCAATAGATTTGTATGAAGGTTTAAATGGAGATTTAAAGCTTTTAGAATGAATACCGACCTTTTTTTGGACCAATATAAAGTTACAAAGGTGTAAATATAGTTTTTAAAAAATTCTCAAATAGTTAGACCCATTATTGGAGCAACGGAAACTTGATCCAAACTACTTTGGCCAAAACTGCCCAACTTTGAATAGCTTCGTCCGAAGTGAATATTGGCCTTTTTTGGGACCAATATGAAGTGATAAGGATATAAATATAGTAATAAACCTAATAGAAGAACGTTAGACCCATTTTTGATTACACGGAAAACTTGTGCAAACTTCTACGACAAAGATCGTCCAAACTTTCAATAGATTCGTATGAAGGTTTAAATTGAGATTTAAAGCTTTTAGAATGAATACCGGCCTTATTTTGGACCAATATAAAGTTATAAAGGTGTAAATATAGTTTTTAAATAATTCTCAAATAGTTAGACCCATTATTGGAGCAACGGAAACTTGGTCCAAACTATTTTGACCAAAACTGCCCAACTTTGAATAGCTTCGTACGAAGTGAATATTGGCCTTTTTTGGGACCAATATGAAGTGATAAGGATATAAATATAGTAATAAACCTAATAGAAGAATGTTAGACCCATTTTTTATCCAACGGAAAACTTGTGCAAACTTCTACGACAAAGATCGTCCAAACTTTCAATAGATTTGTATGAAGGTTTAAATGGAGATTTAAAGCTTTTAGAATGAATACCGACCTTTTTTTGGACCATTATAAAGGTGTAAATATAGTTTTTAAATAATTCTCAAATAGTTAGACCCATTATTGGAGCAACGGAAACTTGGTCTAAACTATTTTGACCAAAACTGCCCAACTTTGAATAGCTTTGTACGAAGTGAATATTGGCCTTTTTTGGAACCAATATGAAGTGATAAGGATATAAATATAGTAATAAACCTAATAGAAGAACGTTAGACCCATTTTTGATTACACGGAAAACTTGTGCAAATTTCTACGACAAAGATCGTCCAAACTTTCAATAGATTTGTATGAAGGTTTAAATTGAGATTTAAAGCTTTTATATTGAATACCGGCCTTATTTTGGACCGAAATAAAGTTATAAAGGTGTAAATATAGTTTTCAAATAATTCTCAAATAGTTAGACCCATTATTGGAGCAACAGAAACTTGGTCCAAACTACTTTGACCAAGAATTGCCCAACTTTGAATAGCTTCGTACGAAGTGAATATTGGCCTTTTTTGGGACAAATATGAAGTGATAAAGATATAAATATAGTAATAAACCTAATAGAAGAACGTTAGACCCATTTTTGATTCAACGGAAAACTTGTGCAAACTTCTACGACAAAGATCGTCCAAACTTTCAATAGATTCGTATGAAGGTTTAAATGGAGATTTAAAGCTTTTAGAATGAATACCGGCCTTTTTTTGGACCATTATAAAGGTGTAAATATAGTTTTTAAATAATTCTCAAATAGTTAGACCCATTATTGGAGCAACGGAAACTTGGTCTAAACTATTTTGACCAAAACTGCCCAACTTTGAATAGCTTTGTACGAAGTGAATATTGGCCTTTTTTGGGACCAATATGAAGTGATTAGGATATAAATATAGTAATAAACCTAATAGAAGAACGTTAGACCCATTTTTGATTACACGGAAAACTTGTGCAAATTTCTACGACAAAGATCGTCCAAACTTTCAATAGATTTGTATGAAGGTTTAAATTGAGATTTAAAGCTTTTATATTGAATACCGGCCTTATTTTGGACCAAAATAAAGTTATAAAGGTGTAAATATAGTTTTCAAATAATTCTCAAATAGTTAGACCCATTATTGGAGCAACAGAAACTTGGTCCAAACTATTTTGACCAAGAACTGCCCAACTTTGAATAGCTTCGTACGAAGTGAATATTGGCCTTTTTTGGGACAAATATGAAGTGAGAAAGATATAAATATAGTAATAAACCTAATAGAAGAACGTTAGACCCCTTTTTTATCCAACGGAAAACTTGTGCAAACTTCTGCGACAAAGATCGTCCAAACTTTCAATAGATTAGTATGAAAGTTTAAATGGAGATTTAAAGCTTATAGAATGAATACCGGCCTTTTTTTGGACCAATATAAAGTTATAAAGGTGTAAATATAGTTTTTAAATAATTCTCAAATAGTTAGACCCATTATTGGAGCAACAGAAACTTGGTCCAAACTACTTTGACCAAGAACTGCCCAACTTTGAATAGCTTCGTACGAAGTGAATATTGGCCTTTTTTGTGACCAATATGAAGTGATAAAGATATAAATATAGTAATAAACCTAACAGAAGAATGTTAGACCCATTTTTTATCCAAGGGAAAACTTGTGCAAACTTCTACGACAAAGATCGTCCAAACTTTCAATAGATTCGTATGAAGGTTTAAATGGAGATTTAAAGCTTTTAGAATGAATACCGGCCTTTTTTTGGACCAATAAAAAGTTATAAAGGTGTAAATATAGTTTTTAAATAATTCTCAAATAGTTAGACCCATTATTGGAGCAACGGAAACTCTGTCCAAACTATTTTGACCAAAACTGCCCAACTTTGAATAGCTTCGTACGAAGTGAATATTGGCCTTTTTTGGGACCAATATGAAGTGATAAGGATATAAATATAGTAATAAACCTAATAGAAGAACGTTAGACCCATTTTTGATTACACGGAAAACTTGTGCAAACTTCTACGACAAAGATCGTACAAACTTTCAATAGATTCGTATGAAGGTTTAAATTGAGATTTAAAGCTTTTAGAATGAATACCGGCCTTATTTAGGACCAATATAAAGTTATAAAGGTGTAAATATAGTTTTTAAATAATTCTCAAATAGTTAGACCCATTATTGGAGCAACAGAAACTTGGTCCAAACTACTTTGACCAAGAACTGCCCAACTTTGAATAGCTTCGTACGAAGTGAATATTGGCCGTTTTTGGGACCTATATGAAGTGATAAAGATATAAATATAATAATAAACCTAATAGAAGAATGTTAGACCCATTTTTTATCCAACGGAAAACTTGTGCAAACTTCTACGACAAAGATCGTCCAAACTTTCAATAGGTTTGTATGAAGGTTTAAATGGAGATTTAAAGCTTTTAGAATGAATACCGACCTTTTTTTGGACCAATATAAAGTTACAAAGGTGTAAATATAGTTTTTAAATATTTCTCAAATAGTTAGACCCATTATTGGAGCAACGGAAACTTGATCCAAACTACTTTGGCCAAAACTGCCCACTTTGAATAGCTTCGTCCGAAGTGAATATTGGCCTTTTTTGGGACCAATATGAAGTGATAAGGATATAAATATAGTAATAAACCTAATAGAAGAACGTTAGACCCATTTTTGATTACACGGAAAACTTGTGCAAACTTCTACGACAAAGATCGTACAAACTTTCAATAGATTCGTATGAAGGTTTAAATTGAGATTTAAAGCTTTTAGAATGAATACCGGCCTTATTTAGGACCAATATAAAGTTATAAAGGTGTAAATATAGTTTTTAAATAATTCTCAAATAGTTAGACCCATTATTGGAGCAACAGAAACTTGGTCCAAACTACTTTGACCAAGAACTGCCCAACTTTGAATAGCTTCGTACGAAGTGAATATTGGCCGTTTTTGGGACCTATATGAAGTGATAAAGATATAAATATAATAATAAACCTAATAGAAGAATGTTAGACCCATTTTTTATCCAACGGAAAACTTGTGCAAACTTCTACGACAAAGATCGTCCAAACTTTCAATAGGTTTGTATGAAGGTTTAAATGGAGATTTAAAGCTTTTAGAATGAATACCGACCTTTTTTTGGACCAATATAAAGTTACAAAGGTGTAAATATAGTTTTTAAATATTTCTCAAATAGTTAGACCCATTATTGGAGCAACGGAAACTTGATCCAAACTACTTTGGCCAAAACTGCCCAACTTTGAATAGCTTCGTCCGAAGTGAATATTGGCCTTTTTTGGGACCAATATGAAGTGATAAGGATATAAATATAGTAATAAACCTAATAGAAGAACGTTAGACCCATTTTTGATTACACGGAAAACTTGTGCAAACTTCTACGACAAAGATCGTCCAAACTTTCAATAGATTCGTATGAAGGTTTAAATTGAGATTTAAAGCTTTTAGAATGAATACCGGCCTTATTTTGGACCAATATAAAGTTATAAAGGTGTAAATATAGTTTTTAAATAATTCTCAAATAGTTAGACCCATTATTGGAGCAACGGAAACTTGGTCCAAACTACTTTGACCAAAACTGCCCAACTTTGAATAACTTCGTCCGAAGTGAATATTGGCCTTTTTTGGGACCAATATGAAGTGATAAGGATATAAATATAGTAATAAACCTAATAGAAGAATGTTAGACCCATTTTTTATCCAACGGAAAACTTGTGCAAACTTCTACGACAAAGATCGTCCAAACTTTCAATAGATTTGTATGAAGGTTTAAATGGAGATTTAAAGCTTTTAGAATGAATACCGACCTTTTTTTGGACCAATATAAAGTTATAAAGGTGTAAATATAGTTTTTATATAATTCTCAAATAGTTAGACCCATTATTGGAGCAACGGAAACTTGGTCCAAACTACTTTGACCAAAACTGCCCAACTTTGAATAGCTTCGTCCGAAGAGAATATTGGCCTTTTTTGGGACCAATATGAAGTGATAAGGATATAAATATAGTAATAAACCTAATAGAAGAATGTTAGACCCATTTTTTATCCAACGGAAAACTTGTGCAAACTTCTACGACAAAGATCGTCCAAACTTTCAATAGATTTGTATGAAGGTTTAAATGGAGATTTAAAGCTTTTAGAATGAATACTGGCCTTTTTTTGGACCAATATAAAGTTATAAAGGTGTAAATATAGTTTTTAAATAATTCTCAAATAGTTAGACCCATTATTGGAGCAACGGAAACTTGGTCCAAACTACTTTGACCAAAACTGCCCAACTTTGAATAGCTTCGTCCGAAGTGAATATTGGCCTTTTTTGGGACCAATATGAAGTGATAAGGATATAAATATAGTAATAAACCTAATAGAAGAACGTTAGACCCATTTTTGATTCAACGAAAAACTTGTGCAAACTTCTACGACAAAGATCGTCCAAACTTTCAATAGATTCGTATGAAGGTTTAAATGGAGATTTAAAGCTTTTAGAATGAATACCGGACTTTTTTTGGACCAATATAAAGTCACAAAGGTGTAAATATAGTTTTTAAATATTTCTCAAATAGTTAGACCCATTATTGGAGCAACGGAAACTTGATCCAAACTACTTTGGCCAAAACTGCCCAACTTTGAATAGCTTCGTCCGAAGTGAATATTGGCCTTTTTTGGGACCAATATGAAGTGATAAGGATATAAATATAGTAATAAACCTAATAGAAGAACGTTAGACCCATTTTTGATTACACGGAAAACTTGTGCAAACTTCTACGACAAAGATCGTCCAAACTTTCAATAGATTCGTATGAAGGTTTAAATTGAGATTTAAAGCTTTTAGAATGAATACCGGCCTTATTTTGGACCAATATAAAGTTATAAAGGTGTAAATATAGTTTTTAAATAATTCTCAAATAGTTAGACCCATTATTGGAGCAACGGAAACTCTGTCCAAACTACTTTGACCAAAACTGCCCAACTTTGAATAACTTCGTCCGAAGTGAATATTGGCCTTTTTTGGGACCAATATGAAGTGATAAGGATATAAATATAGTAATAAACCTAATAGAAGAATGTTAGACCCATTTTTTATCCAACGGAAAACTTGTGCAAACTTCTACGACAAAGATCGTCCAAACTTTCAATAGATTCGTATGAAGGTTTAAATGGAGATTTAAAGCTTTTAGAATGAATACCGACCTTTTTTTGGACCATTATAAAGGTGTAAATATAGTTTTTAAATAATTCTCAAATAGTTAGACCCATTATTGGAGCAACGGAAACTCTGTCCAAACTATTTTGACCAAAACTGCCCAACTTTGAATAGCTTCGTACGAAGTGAATATTGGCCTTTTTTGGGACCAATATGAAGTGATAAGGATATAAATATAGTAATAAACCTAATAGAAGAATGTTAGACCCATTTTTTATCCAACGGAAAACTTGTGCAAACTTCTACGACAAAGATCGTCCAAACTTTCAATAGATTTGTATGAAGGTTTAAATGGAGATTTAAAGCTTTTAGAATGAATACCGACCTTTTTTTGGACCAATATAAAGTTATAAAGGTGTAAATATAGTTTTTAAATAATTCTCAAATAGTTAGACCCATTATTGGAGCAACGGAAACTTGGTCCAAACTACTTTGACCAAAACTGCCCAACTTTGAATAGCTTCGTCCGAAGTGAATATTGGCCTTTTTTGGGACCAATATGAAGTGATAAGGATATAAATATAGTAATAAACCTAATAGAAGAACGTTAGACCCATTTTTGATTCAACGAAAAACTTGTGCAAACTTCTACGACAAAGATCGTCCAAACTTTCAATAGATTCGTATGAAGGTTTAAATGGAGATTTAAAGCTTTTAGAATGAATACCGGACTTTTTTTGGACCAATATAAAGTTATAAAGGTGTAAATATAGTTTATAAATAATTCTCAAATAGTTAGACCCATTATTGAAGCAACGGAAACTTGGTCCAAACTACTTTGACCAAGAACTGCCCAACTTTGAATAGCTTCGTACGAAGTGGATATTGGCCTTTTTTGGGACCAATATGAAGTTATAAGGATATAAATATAGTAATAAACCTAATAGAAGAACGTTAGACCCATTTTTGATTCAACGGAAAACTTGTGCAAACTTCTACGACAAAGATCGTCCAAACTTTCAATAGATTCGTATGAAGGTTTAAATGGAGATTTAAAGCTTTTAGAATGAATACCGGCCTTTTTTTGGACCATTATAAAGGTGTAAATATAGTTTTTAAATAATTCTCAAATAGTTAGACCCATTATTGGAGCAACGGAAACTCTGTCCAAACTATTTTGACCAAAACTGCCCAACTTTGAATAGCTTCGTACGAAGTGAATATTGGCCTTTTTTGGGACCAATATGAAGTGATAAGGATATAAATATAGTAATAAACCTAATAGAAGAATGTTAGACCCATTTTTTATCCAACGGAAAACTTGTGCAAACTTCTACGACAAAGATCGTCCAAACTTTCAATAGATTTGTATGAAGGTTTAAATGGAGATTTAAAGCTTTTAGAATGAATACCGACCTTTTTTTGGACCAATATAAAGTTATAAAGGTGTAAATATAGTTTTTAAATAATTCTCAAATAGTTAGACCCATTATTGGAGCAACGGAAACTTGGTCCAAACTACTTTGACCAAAACTGCCCAACTTTGAATAGCTTCGTCCGAAGTGAATATTGGCCTTTTTTGGGACCAATATGAAGTGATAAGGATATAAATATAGTAATAAACCTAATAGAAGAACGTTAGACCCATTTTTGATTCAACGAAAAACTTGTGCAAACTTCTACGACAAAGATCGTCCAAACTTTCAATAGATTCGTATGAAGGTTTAAATGGAGATTTAAAGCTTTTAGAATGAATACCGGACTTTTTTTGGACCAATATAAAGTTATAAAGGTGTAAATATAGTTTATAAATAATTCTCAAATAGTTAGACCCATTATTGGAGCAACGGAAACTTGGTCCAAACTACTTTGACCAAGAACTGCCCAACTTTGAATAGCTTCGTCCGAAGTGAATATTGGCCTTTTTTGGGACCAATATGAAGTGATAAGGATATAAATATAGTAATAAACCTAATAGAAGAACGTTAGACCCATTTTTGATTCAACGAAAAACTTGTGCAAACTTCTACGACAAAGATCGTCCAAACTTTCAATAGATTCGTATGAAGGTTTAAATGGAGATTTAAAGCTTTTAGAATGAATACCGGAATTTTTTTGGACCAATATAAAGTTATAAAGGTGTAAATATAGTTTATAAATAATTCTCAAATAGTTAGACCCATTATTGGAGCAACGGAAACTTGGTCCAAACTACTTTGACCAAGAACTGCCCAACTTTGAATAGCTTCGTACGAAGTGGATATTGGCCTTTTTTGGGACCAATATGAAGTGATAAGGATATAAATATAGTAATAAACCTAATAGAAGAACGTTAGACCCATTTTTGATTCAACGGAAAACTTGTGCAAACTTCTACGACAAAGATCGTCCAAACTTTCAATAGATTCGTATGAAGGTTTAAATGGAGATTTAAAGCTTTTAGAATGAATACCGGCCTTTTTTTGGACCATTATAAAGGTGTAAATATAGTTTTTAAATAATTCTCAAATAGTTAGACCCATTATTGGAGCAACGGAAACTCTGTCCAAACTATTTTGACCAAAACTGCCCAACTTTGAATAGCTTCGTACGAAGTGAATATTGGCCTTTTTTGGGACCAATATGAAGTGATAAGGATATAAATATAGTAATAAACCTAATAGAAGAATGTTAGACCCATTTTTTATCCAACGGAAAACTTGTGCAAACTTCTACGACAAAGATCGTCCAAACTTTCAATAGACTTGTATGAAGGTTTAAATGGAGATTTAAAGCTTTTAGAATGAATACCGACCTTTTTTTGGACCAATATAAAGTTATAAAGGTGTAAATATAGTTTTTAAATAATTCTCAAATAGTTAGACCCATTATTGGAGCAACGGAAACTTGGTCCAAACTACTTTGACCAAAACTGCCCAACTTTGAATAGCTTCGTCCGAAGTGAATATTGGCCTTTTTTGGGACCAATATGAAGTGATAAGGATATAAATATAGTAATAAACCTAATAGAAGAACGTTAGACCCATTTTTGATTCAACGAAAAACTTGTGCAAACTTCTACGACAAAGATCGTCCAAACTTTCAATAGATTCGTATGAAGGTTTAAATGGAGATTTAAAGCTTTTAGAATGAATACCGGACTTTTTTTGGACCAATATAAAGTTATAAAGGTGTAAATATAGTTTATAAATAATTCTCAAATAGTTAGACCCATTATTGGAGCAACGGAAACTTGGTCCAAACTACTTTGACCAAGAACTGCCCAACTTTGAATAGCTTCGTACGAAGTGGATATTGGCCTTTTTTGGGACCAATATGAAGTTATAAGGATATAAATATAGTAATAAACCTAATAGAAGAACGTTAGACCCATTTTTGATTCAACGGAAAACTTGTGCAAACTTCTACGACAAAGATCGTCCAAACTTTCAATAGATTCGTATGAAGGTTTAAATGGAGATTTAAAGCTTTTAGAATGAATACCGGCCTTTTTTTGGACCATTATAAAGGTGTAAATATAGTTTTTAAATAATTCTCAAATAGTTAGACCCATTATTGGAGCAACGGAAACTCTGTCCAAACTATTTTGACCAAAACTGCCCAACTTTGAATAGCTTCGTACGAAGTGAATATTGGCCTTTTTTGGGACCAATATGAAGTGATAAGGATATAAATATAGTAATAAACCTAATAGAAGAATGTTAGACCCATTTTTTATCCAACGGAAAACTTGTGCAAACTTCTACGACAAAGATCGTCCAAACTTTCAATAGATTTGTATGAAGGTTTAAATGGAGATTTAAAGCTTTTAGAATGAATACCGACCTTTTTTTGGACCAATATAAAGTTATAAAGGTGTAAATATAGTTTTTAAATAATTCTCAAATAGTTAGACCCATTATTGGAGCAACGGAAACTTGGTCCAAACTACTTTGACCAAAACTGCCCAACTTTGAATAGCTTCGTCCGAAGTGAATATTGGCCTTTTTTGGGACCAATATGAAGTGATAAGGATATAAATATAGTAATAAACCTAATAGAAGAACGTTAGACCCATTTTTGATTCAACGAAAAACTTGTGCAAACTTCTACGACAAAGATCGTCCAAACTTTCAATAGATTCGTATGAAGGTTTAAATGGAGATTTAAAGCTTTTAGAATGAATACCGGACTTTTTTTGGACCAATATAAAGTTATAAAGGTGTAAATATAGTTTATAAATAATTCTCAAATAGTTAGACCCATTATTGGAGCAACGGAAACTTGGTCCAAACTACTTTGACCAAGAACTGCCCAACTTTGAATAGCTTCGTACGAAGTGGATATTGGCCTTTTTTGGGACCAATATGAAGTTATAAGGATATAAATATAGTAATAAACCTAATAGAAGAACGTTAGACCCATTTTTGATTCAACGGAAAACTTGTGCAAACTTCTACGACAAAGATCGTCCAAACTTTCAATAGATTCGTATGAAGGTTTAAATGGAGATTTAAAGCTTTTAGAATGAATACCGGCCTTTTTTTGGACCAATATAAAGTTATAAAGGTGTAAATATAGTTTTTAAATAATTCTCAAATAGTTAGACCCATTATTGGAGCAACGGAAACTTGGTCCAAACTACTTTGACCAAAACTGCCCAACTTTGAATAGCTTCGTCCGAAGTGAATATTGGCCTTTTTTGGGACCAATATGAAGTGATAAGGATATAAATATAGTAATAAACCTAATAGAAGAACGTTAGACCCATTTTTGATTCAACGAAAAACTTGTGCTAACTTCTACGACAAAGATCGTCCAAACTTTCAATAGATTCGTATGAAGGTTTAAATGGAGATTTAAAGCTTTTAGAATGAATACGGGACTTTTTTTGGACCAATATAAAGTTATAAAGGTGTAAATATAGTTTATAAATAATTCTCAAATAGTTAGACCCATTATTGGAGCAACGGAAACTTGGTCCAAACTACTTTGACCAAGAACTGCCCAACTTTGAATAGCTTCGTACGAAGTGGATATTGGCCTTTTTTGGGACCAATATGAAGTGATAAGGATATAAATATAGTAATAAACCTAATAGAAGAACGTTAGACCCATTTTTGATTCAACGGAAAACTTGTGCAAACTTCTACGACAAAGATCGTCCAAACTTTCAATAGATTCGTATGAAGGTTTAAATGGAGATTTAAAGCTTTTAGAATGAATACCGGCCTTTTTTTGGACCATTATAAAGGTGTAAATATAGTTTTTAAATAATTCTCAAATAGTTAGACCCATTATTGGAGCAACGGAAACTTGGTCCAAACTATTTTGACCAAAACTGCCCAACTTTGAATAGCTTTGTACGAAGTGAATATTGGCCTTTTTTGGGACCAATATGAAGTGATAAGGATATAAATATAGTAATAAACCTAATAGAAGAACGTTAGACCCATTTTTGATTACACGGAAAACTTGTGCAAACTTCTACGACAAAGATCGTCCAAACTTTCAATAGATTTGTATGAAGGTTTAAATTGAGATTTAAAGCTTTTATATTGAATACCGGCCTTATTTTGGACCAAAATAAAGTTATAAAGGTGTAAATATAGTTTTCAAATAATTCTCAAATAGTTAGACCCATTATTGGAGCAACAGAAACTTGGTCCAAACTACTTTGACCAAAACTGCCCAACTTTGAATAGCTTCGTACGAAGTGGATATTGGCCTTTTTTGGGACCAATATGAAGTGATAAGGATATAAATATAGTAATAAACCTAATAGAAAAACGTTAGACCCATTTTTGATTCAACGGAAAACTTGTGCAAACTTCTACGACAAAGATCGTCCAAACTTTCAATAGATTCGTATGAAGGTTTAAATGGAGATTTAAAGCTTTTAGAATGAATACAGGCCTTTTTTTGGACCAATATAAAGTTATAAAGGTATAAATATAGTTTTTAAATAATTCTCAAATAGTTAGACCCATTATTGGAGCAACGGAAACTTGGTCCAAACTACTTTGACCAAAACTGCCCAACTTTGAATAGCTTCGTCCGAAGTGAATATTGGCCTTTTTTGGGACCAATATGAAGTGATAAGGATATAAATATAGTAATAAACCTAATAGAAGAACGTTAGACCCATTTTTGATTACACGGAAAACTTGTGCAAACTTCTACGACAAAGATCGTCCAAACTTTCAATAGATTCGTATGAAGGTTTAAATGGAGATTTAAAGCTTTTAGAATGAATACCGGCCTTATTTTGGACCAATATAAAGTTATAAAGGTGTAAATATAGTTTTTAAATAATTCTCAAATAGTTAGACCCATTATTGGAGCAACAGAAACTTAGTCCAAACTACTTTGACCAAAACTGCCCAACTTTGAATAGCTTCGTACGAAGTGGATATTGGCCTTTTTTGGGACCAATATGAAGTGATAAGGATATAAATATAGTAATAAACCTAATAGAAAAACGTTAGACCCATTTTTGATTCAACGGAAAACTTGTGCAAACTTCTACGACAAAGATCGTCCAAACTTTCAATAGATTCGTATGAAGGTTTAAATGGAGATTTAAAGCTTTTAGAATGAATACAGGCCTTTTTTTGGACCAATATAAAGTTATAAAGGTGTAAATATAGTTTTTAAATAATTCTCAAATAGTTAGACCCATTATTGGAGCAACGGAAAATTGGTCCAAACTATTTTGACCAAAACTGCCCAACTTTGAATAGCTTCGTACGAAGTGAATATTGACCTTTTTTGGGACCAATATGAAGTGATAAGGATATAAATATAGTAATAAACCTAATAGAAGAACGTTAGACCCATTTTTTATTACACGGAAAACTTGTGCAAACTTCTACGACAAAGATCGTCCAAACTTTCAATAGATTCGTATGAAGGTTTAAATGGAGATTTAAAGCTTTTAGAATGAATACCGGCCTTTTTTTGGACCATTATAAAGGTGTAAATATAGTTTTTAAATAATTCTCAAATAGTTAGACCCATTATTGGAGCAACGGAAACTTGGTCCAAACTATTTTGACCAAAACTGCCCAACTTTGAATAGCTTTGTACGAAGTTAATATTGGCCTTTTTTGGGACCAATATGAAGTGATAAGGATATAAATATAGTAATAAACCTAATAGAAGAATGTTAGACCCATTTTTTATTACACGGAAAACTTGTGCAAACTTCTACGACAAAGATCGTCCAAACTTTCAATAGATTTGTATGAAGGTTTAAATTGAGATTTAAAGCTTTTATATTGAATACCGGCCTTATTTTGGACCAAAATAAAGTTATAAAGGTGTAAATATAGTTTTCAAATAATTCTCAAATAGTTAGACCCATTATTGGAGCAACAGAAACTTGGTCCAAACTACTTTGACCAAGAACTGCCCAACTTTGAATAGCTTCGTACGAAGTGAATATTGGCCTTTTTTGGGACAAATATGAAGTGATAAAGATATAAATATAGTAATAAACCTAATAGAAGAACGTTAGACCCATTTTTTATCCAACGGAAAACTTGTGCAAACTTCTGCGACAAAGATCGTCCAAACTTTCAATAGATTAGTATGAAGGTTTAAATGGAGATTTAAAGCTTTTAGAATGAATACCGGCCTTTTTTTGGACCAATATAAAGTTATAAAGGTGTAAATATAGTTTTTAAATAATTCTCAAATAGTTAGACCCATTATTGGAGCAACGGAAACTTCGTCCAAACTACTTTGACCAAAACTGCCCAACTTTGAATAGCTTCGTACGAAGTGAATATTGGCCTTTTTTGGGACCAATATGAAGTGATAAGGATATAAATATAGTAATGAACCTAATAGAAGAACGTTAGACCCATTTTTAATCCAACGGAAAACTAGTGGAAACTTCTACGACAAAGATCGTCCAAACTTTCAATAGATTCGTATGAAGGTTTAAATTGAGATTTAAAGCTTTTAGAATGAATACCGGCCTTTTTTTGGACCAATATAAAGTTATAAAGGTGTAAATATAGTTATTAAATAATTCTCAAATAGTTAGACCCATTATTGGAGCAACGGAAACTTGGTCCAAACTATTTTGACCAAAACTGCCCAACTTTGAATAGCTTCGTACGAAGTGAATATTGACCTTTTTTGGGACCAATATGAAGTGATAAGGATATAAATATAGTAATAAACCTAATAGAAGAACGTTAGACCCATTTTTTATTACACGGAAAACTTGTGCAAACTTCTACGACAAAGATCGTCCAAACTTTCAATAGATTCGTATGAAGGTTTAAATGGAGATTTAAAGCTTTTAGAATGAATACCGGCCTTTTTTTGGACCATTATAAAGGTGTAAATATAGTTTTTAAATAATTCTCAAATAGTTAGACCCATTATTGGAGCAACGGAAACTTGGTCCAAACTATTTTGACCAAAACTGCCCAACTTTGAATAGCTTTGTACGAAGTGAATATTGGCCTTTTTTGGGACCAATATGAAGTGATAAGGATATAAATATAGTAATAAACCTAATAGAAGAATGTTAGACCCATTTTTTATTACACGGAAAACTTGTGCAAACTTCTACGACAAAGATCGTCCAAACTTTCAATAGATTTGTATGAAGGTTTAAATTGAGATTTAAAGCTTTTATATTGAATACCGGCCTTATTTTGGACCAAAATAAAGTTATAAAGGTGTAAATATAGTTTTCAAATAATTCTCAAATAGTTAGACCCATTATTGGAGCAACAGAAACTTGGTCCAAACTACTTTGACCAAGAACTGCCCAACTTTGAATAGCTTCGTATGAAGTGAATATTGGCCTTTTTTGGGACAAATATGAAGTGATAAAGATATAAATATAGTAATAAACCTAATAGAAGAACGTTAGACCCATTTTTTATCCAACGGAAAACTTGTGCAAACTTCTGCGACAAAGATCGTCCAAACTTTCAATAGATTAGTATGAAGGTTTAAATGGAGATTTAAAGCTTTTAGAATGAATACCGGCCTTTTTTTGGACCAATATAAAGTTATAAAGGTGTAAATATAGTTTTTAAATAATTCTCAAATAGTTAGACCCATTATTGGAGCAACGGAAACTTCGTCCAAACTACTTTGACCAAAACTGCCCAACTTTGAATAGCTTCGTACGAAGTGAATATTGGCCTTTTTTGGGACCAATATGAAGTGATAAGGATATAAATATAGTAATGAACCTAATAGAAGAACGTTAGACCCATTTTTAATCCAACGGAAAACTTGTGGAAACTTCTACGACAAAGATCGTCCAAACTTTCAATAGATTCGTATGAAGGTTTAAATTGAGATTTAAAGCTTTTAGAATGAATACCGGCCTTTTTTTGGACCAATATAAAGTTATAAAGGTGTAAATATAGTTATTAAATAATTCTCAAATAGTTAGACACATTATTAGAGCAACGGAAACTTCGTCCAAACTACTTTGACCAAAACTGCCCAACTTTGAATAGCTTCGTACGAAGTGAATATTGGCCTTTGTTGGGATCAATATGAAGTGATAAGGATATAAATATAGTAATGAACCTAATAGAAGAACGTTAGACCCATTTTTTATCAAACGGAAAACTTGTGCAAACTTCTACGACAAAGATCGTCCAAACTTTCAATAGATTCGTATGAAGGTTTAAATTGAGATTTAAAGCTTTTAGAATGAATACCGGCCTTTTTTTGGACCAATATAAAGTTATAAAGGTGTAAATATAGTTTTTAAATAATTCTCAAATAGTTAGACCCATTATTGGAGCAACGGAAACTTCGTCCAAACTACTTTGACCAAAACTGCCCAACTTTGAATAGCTTCGTACGAATTGAATATTGGCCTTTTTTGGGACCAATATGAAGTGATAAGGATATAAATATAGTAATAAACCTAATAGAAGAACGTTAGACCCATTTTTAATCCAACGGAAAACTTGTGGAAACTTCTACGACAAAGATCGTCCAAACTTTCAATAGATTCGTATGAAGGTTTAAATTGAGATTTAAAGCTTTTAGAATGAATACCGGCCTTTTTTTGGACCAATATAAAGTTATAAAGGTGTAAATATAGTTATTAAATAATTCTCAAATAGTTAGACCCATTATTGGAGCAACGGAAACTTGGTCCAAACTACTTTGACCAAAACTGCCCAACTTTGAATAGCTTCGTCCGAAGTGAATATTGGCCTTTTTTGGGACCAATATGAAGTGATAAGGATATAAATATAGTAATAAACCTAATAGAAGAACGTTAGACCCATTTTTGATTACACGGAAAACTTGTGCAAACTTCTACGACAAAGATCGTCCAAACTTTCAATAGATTCGTATGAAGGTTTAAATGGAGATTTAAAGCTTTTAGAATGAATACCGGCCTTTTTTTGGACCATTATAAAGGTGTAAATATAGTTTTTAAATAATTCTCAAATAGTTAGACCCATTATTGGAGCAACGGAAACTTGGTCCAAACTATTTTGACCAAAACTGCCCAACTTTGAATAGCTTTGTACGAAGTGAATATTGGCCTTTTTTGGGACCAATATGAAGTGATAAGGATATAAATATAGTAATAAACCTAATAGAAGAATGTTAGACCCATTTTTTATTACACGGAAAACTTGTGCAAACTTCTACGACAAAGATCGTCCAAACTTTCAATAGATTTGTATGAAGGTTTAAATTGAGATTTAAAGCTTTTATATTGAATACCGGCCTTATTTTGGACCAAAATAAAGTTATAAAGGTGTAAATATAGTTTTCAAATAATTCTCAAATAGTTAGACCCATTATTGGAGCAACAGAAACTTGGTCCAAACTACTTTGACCAAGAACTGCCCAACTTTGAATAGCTTCGTACGAAGTGAATATTGGCCTTTTTTGGGACAAATATGAAGTGATAAAGATATAAATATAGTTATAAACCTAATAGAAGAACGTTAGACCCATTTTTTATCCAACGGAAAACTTGTGCAAACTTCTGCGACAAAGATCGTCCAAACTTTCAATAGATTAGTATGAAGGTTTAAATGGAGATTTAAAGCTTTTAGAATGAATACCGGCCTTTTTTTGGACCAATATAAAGTTATAAAGGTGTAAATATAGTTTTTAAATAATTCTCAAATAGTTAGACCCATTATTGGAGCAACGGAAACTTGGTCCAAACTATTTTGACCAAAACTGCCCAACTTTGAATAGCTTCGTACGAAGTGAATATTGGCCTTTTTTGGGACCAATATGAAGTGATAAGGATATAAATATAGTAATAAACCTAATAGAAGAACGTTAGACCCATTTTTGATTACACGGAAAACTTGTGCAAACTTCTACGACAAAGATCGTCCAAACTTTCAATAGATTCGTATGAAGGTTTAAATTGAGATTTAAAGCTTTTAGATTGAATACCGGCCTTATTTTGGACCAATATAAAGTTATAAAGGTGTAAATATAGTTTTTAAATAATTCTCAAATAGTTAGACCCATTATTGGAGCAACAGAAACTTGGTCCAAACTACTTTGACCAAGAACTGCCCAACTTTGAATAGCTTCGTACGAAGTGAATATTGGCCTTTTTTGGGACCAATATGAAGTGATAAAGATATAAATATAGTAATAAACCTAATAGAAGAACGTTAGACCCATTTTTTATCCATGGGAAAACTTGTGCAAACTTCTACGACAAAGATCGTCCAAATTTTCAATAGATTCGTATGAAGGTTTAAATGGAGATTTAAAGCTTTTAGAATGAATACCGGCCTTTTTTTGGACCAACAAAAAGTTATAAAGGTGTAAATATAGTTTTTAAATAATTCTCAAATAGTTAGACCCATTATTGGAGCAACGGAAACTTGGTCCAAACTATTTTGACCAAAACTGCCCAACTTTGAATAGCTTCGTACGAAGTGAATATTGGCCTTTTTTGGGACCAATATGAAGTGATAAGGATATAAATATAGTAATAAACCTAATAGAAGAACGTTAGACCCATTTTTGATTACACGGAAAACTTGTGCAAACTTCTACGACAAAGATCGTACAAACTTTCAATAGATTCGTATGAAGGTTTAAATTGAGATTTAATGCTTTTAGAATGAATACCGGCCTTATTTTGGTCCAATATAAAGTTATAAAGGTGTAAATATAGTTTTTAAATAATTCTCAAATAGTTAGACCCATTATTGGAGCAACAGAAACTTGGTCCAAACTACTTTGACCAAGAACTGCCCAACTTTGAATAGCTTCGTACGAAGTGAATATTGGCCTTTTTTGGAACCTATATGAAGTGATAAAGATATAAATATAGTAATAAACCTAATAGAAGAATGTTAGACCCATTTTTTATCCAACGGAAAACTTGTGCAAACTTCTACGACAAAGATCGTCCAAACTTTCAATAGATTTGTATGAAGGTTTAAATTGAGATTTAAAGCTTTTATATTGAATACCGGCCTTATTTTGGACCAAAATAAAGTTATAAAGGTGTAAATATAGTTTTCAAATAATTCTCAAATAGTTAGACCCATTATTGGAGCAACAGAAACTTGGTCCAAACTACTTTGACCAAGAACTGCCCAACTTTGAATAGCTTCGTACGAAGTGAATATTGGCCTTTTTTGGGACAAATATGAAGTGATAAAGATATAAATATAGTAATAAACCTAATAGAAGAACGTTAGACCCATTTTTTATCCAACGGAAAACTTGTGCAAACTTCTGCGACAAAGATCGTCCAAACTTTCAATAGATTAGTATGAAGGTTTAAATGGAGATTTAAAGCTTTTAGAATGAATACCGGCCTTTTTTTGGACCAATATAAAGTTATAAAGGTGTAAATATAGTTTTTAAATAATTCTCAAATAGTTAGACCCATTATTGGAGCAACGGAAACTTGGTCCAAACTATTTTGACCAAAACTGCCCAACTTTGAATAGCTTCGTACGAAGTGAATATTGGCCTTTTTGGGACCAATATGAAGTGATAAGGATATAAATATAGTAATAAACCTAATAGAAGAACGTTAGACCCATTTTTGATTACACGGAAAACTTGTGCAAACTTCTACGACAAAGATCGTCCAAACTTTCAATAGATTCGTATGAAGGTTTAAATTGAGATTTAAAGCTTTTAGATTGAATACCGGCCTTATTTTGGACCAATATAAAGTTATAAAGGTGTAAATATAGTTTTTAAATAATTCTCAAATAGTTAGACCCATTATTGGAGCAACAGAAACTTGGTCCAAACTACTTTGACCAAGAACTGCCCAACTTTGAATAGCTTCGTACGAAGTGAATATTGGCCTTTTTTGGGACCAATATGAAGTGATAAAGATATAAATATAGTAATAAACCTAATAGAAGAACGTTAGACCCATTTTTTATCCAACGGAAAACTTGTGCAAACTTCTACGACAAAGATCGTCCAAACTTTCAATAGATTTGTATGAAGGTTTAAATTGAGATTTAAAGCTTTTATATTGAATACCGGCCTTATTTTGGACCAAAATAAAGTTATAAAGGTGTAAATATAGTTTTCAAATAATTCTCAAATAGTTAGACCCATTATTGGAGCAACGGAAACTTGGTCCAAACTATTTTGACCAAAACTGCCCAACTTTGAATAGCTTCGTACGAAGTGAATATTGGCCTTTTTTGGGACCAATATGAAGTGATAAGGATATAAATATAGTAATAAACCTAATAGAAGAACGTTAGACCCATTTTTGATTACACGGAAAACTTGTGCAAACTTCTACGACAAAGATCGTACAAACTTT
Organism: Trifolium repens; assembly: GCA_030408175.1. Taxonomy (NCBI): domain Eukaryota; kingdom Viridiplantae; phylum Streptophyta; class Magnoliopsida; order Fabales; family Fabaceae; genus Trifolium; species Trifolium repens. The sequence goes on along the minus strand of CP125842.1, from coordinate 37,569,643 downwards.
CAATAGATTCGTATGAAGGTTTAAATTGAGATTTAATGCTTTTAGAATGAATACCGGCCTTATTTTGGTCCAATATAAAGTTATAAAGGTGTAAATATAGTTTTTAAATAATTCTCAAATAGTTAGACCCATTATTGGAGCAACAGAAACTTGGTCCAAACTACTTTGACCAAGAACTGCCCAACTTTGAATAGCTTCGTACGAAGTGAATATTGGCCTTTTTTGGAACCTATATGAAGTGATAAAGATATAAATATAGTAATAAACCTAATAGAAGAATGTTAGACCCATTTTTTATCCAACGGAAAACTTGTGCAAACTTCTACGACAAAGATCGTCCAAACTTTCAATAGATTTGTATGAAGGTTTAAATTGAGATTTAAAGCTTTTATATTGAATACCGGCCTTATTTTGGACCAAAATAAAGTTATAAAGGTGTAAATATAGTTTTCAAATAATTCTCAAATAGTTAGACCCATTATTGGAGCAACAGAAACTTGGTCCAAACTACTTTGACCAAGAACTGCCCAACTTTGAATAGCTTCGTACGAAGTGAATATTGGCCTTTTTTGGGACAAATATGAAGTGATAAAGATATAAATATAGTAATAAACCTAATAGAAGAACGTTAGACCCATTTTTTATCCAACGGAAAACTTGTGCAAACTTCTGCGACAAAGATCGTCCAAACTTTCAATAGATTAGTATGAAGGTTTAAATGGAGATTTAAAGCTTTTAGAATGAATACCGGCCTTTTTTTGGACCAATATAAAGTTATAAAGGTGTAAATATAGTTTTTAAATAATTCTCAAATAGTTAGACCCATTATTGGAGCAACGGAAACTTGGTCCAAACTATTTTGACCAAAACTGCCCAACTTTGAATAGCTTCGTACGAAGTGAATATTGGCCTTTTTGGGACCAATATGAAGTGATAAGGATATAAATATAGTAATAAACCTAATAGAAGAACGTTAGACCCATTTTTGATTACACGGAAAACTTGTGCAAACTTCTACGACAAAGATCGTCCAAACTTTCAATAGATTCGTATGAAGGTTTAAATTGAGATTTAAAGCTTTTAGATTGAATACCGGCCTTATTTTGGACCAATATAAAGTTATAAAGGTGTAAATATAGTTTTTAAATAATTCTCAAATAGTTAGACCCATTATTGGAGCAACAGAAACTTGGTCCAAACTACTTTGACCAAGAACTGCCCAACTTTGAATAGCTTCGTACGAAGTGAATATTGGCCTTTTTTGGAACCTATATGAAGTGATAAAGATATAAATATAGTAATAAACCTAATAGAAGAATGTTAGACCCATTTTTTATCCAACGGAAAACTTGTGCAAACTTCTACGACAAAGATCGTCCAAACTTTCAATAGATTTGTATGAAGGTTTAAATTGAGATTTAAAGCTTTTATATTGAATACCGGCCTTATTTTGGACCAAAATAAAGTTATAAAGGTGTAAATATAGTTTTCAAATAATTCTCAAATAGTTAGACCCATTATTGGAGCAACAGAAACTTGGTCCAAACTACTTTGACCAAAACTGCCCAACTTTGAATAGCTTCGTCCGAAGTGAATATTGGCCTTTTTTGGGACCAATATGAAGTGATAAGGATATAAATATAGTAATAAACCTAATAGAAGAACGTTAGACCCATTTTTGATTACACGGAAAACTTGTGCAAACTTCTACGACAAAGATCGTCCAAACTTTCAATAGATTCGTATGAAGGTTTAAATGGAGATTTAAAGCTTTTAGAATGAATACCGGCCTTTTTTTGGACCATTATAAAGGTGTAAATATAGTTTTTAAATAATTCTCAAATAGTTAGACCCATTATTGGAGCAACGGAAACTTGGTCCAAACTATTTTGACCAAAACTGCCCAACTTTGAATAGCTTTGTACGAAGTGAATATTGGCCTTTTTTGGGACCAATATGAAGTGATAAGGATATAAATATAGTAATAAACCTAATAGAAGAATGTTAGACCCATTTTTTATTACACGGAAAACTTGTGCAAACTTCTACGACAAAGATCGTCCAAACTTTCAATAGATTTGTATGAAGGTTTAAATTGAGATTTAAAGCTTTTATATTGAATACCGGCCTTATTTTGGACCAAAATAAAGTTATAAAGGTGTAAATATAGTTTTCAAATAATTCTCAAATAGTTAGACCCATTATTGGAGCAACAGAAACTTGGTCCAAACTACTTTGACCAAGAACTGCCCAACTTTGAATAGCTTCGTACGAAGTGAATATTGGCCTTTTTTGGGACAAATATGAAGTGATAAAGATATAAATATAGTTATAAACCTAATAGAAGAACGTTAGACCCATTTTTTATCCAACGGAAAACTTGTGCAAACTTCTGCGACAAAGATCGTCCAAACTTTCAATAGATTAGTATGAAGGTTTAAATGGAGATTTAAAGCTTTTAGAATGAATACCGGCCTTTTTTTGGACCAATATAAAGTTATAAAGGTGTAAATATAGTTTTTAAATAATTCTCAAATAGTTAGACCCATTATTGGAGCAACGGAAACTTGGTCCAAACTATTTTGACCAAAACTGCCCAACTTTGAATAGCTTCGTACGAAGTGAATATTGGCCTTTTTTGGGACCAATATGAAGTGATAAGGATATAAATATAGTAATAAACCTAATAGAAGAACGTTAGACCCATTTTTGATTACACGGAAAACTTGTGCAAACTTCTACGACAAAGATCGTCCAAACTTTCAATAGATTCGTATGAAGGTTTAAATTGAGATTTAAAGCTTTTAGATTGAATACCGGCCTTATTTTGGACCAATATAAAGTTATAAAGGTGTAAATATAGTTTTTAAATAATTCTCAAATAGTTAGACCCATTATTGGAGCAACAGAAACTTGGTCCAAACTACTTTGACCAAGAACTGCCCAACTTTGAATAGCTTCGTACGAAGTGAATATTGGCCTTTTTTGGGACCAATATGAAGTGATAAAGATATAAATATAGTAATAAACCTAATAGAAGAACGTTAGACCCATTTTTTATCCATGGGAAAACTTGTGCAAACTTCTACGACAAAGATCGTCCAAATTTTCAATAGATTCGTATGAAGGTTTAAATGGAGATTTAAAGCTTTTAGAATGAATACCGGCCTTTTTTTGGACCAACAAAAAGTTATAAAGGTGTAAATATAGTTTTTAAATAATTCTCAAATAGTTAGACCCATTATTGGAGCAACGGAAACTTGGTCCAAACTATTTTGACCAAAACTGCCCAACTTTGAATAGCTTCGTACGAAGTGAATATTGGCCTTTTTTGGGACCAATATGAAGTGATAAGGATATAAATATAGTAATAAACCTAATAGAAGAACGTTAGACCCATTTTTGATTACACGGAAAACTTGTGCAAACTTCTACGACAAAGATCGTACAAACTTTCAATAGATTCGTATGAAGGTTTAAATTGAGATTTAATGCTTTTAGAATGAATACCGGCCTTATTTTGGTCCAATATAAAGTTATAAAGGTGTAAATATAGTTTTTAAATAATTCTCAAATAGTTAGACCCATTATTGGAGCAACAGAAACTTGGTCCAAACTACTTTGACCAAGAACTGCCCAACTTTGAATAGCTTCGTACGAAGTGAATATTGGCCTTTTTTGGAACCTATATGAAGTGATAAAGATATAAATATAGTAATAAACCTAATAGAAGAATGTTAGACCCATTTTTTATCCAACGGAAAACTTGTGCAAACTTCTACGACAAAGATCGTCCAAACTTTCAATAGATTTGTATGAAGGTTTAAATTGAGATTTAAAGCTTTTATATTGAATACCGGCCTTATTTTGGACCAAAATAAAGTTATAAAGGTGTAAATATAGTTTTCAAATAATTCTCAAATAGTTAGACCCATTATTGGAGCAACAGAAACTTGGTCCAAACTACTTTGACCAAGAACTGCCCAACTTTGAATAGCTTCGTACGAAGTGAATATTGGCCTTTTTTGGGACAAATATGAAGTGATAAAGATATAAATATAGTAATAAACCTAATAGAAGAACGTTAGACCCATTTTTTATCCAACGGAAAACTTGTGCAAACTTCTGCGACAAAGATCGTCCAAACTTTCAATAGATTAGTATGAAGGTTTAAATGGAGATTTAAAGCTTTTAGAATGAATACCGGCCTTTTTTTGGACCAATATAAAGTTATAAAGGTGTAAATATAGTTTTTAAATAATTCTCAAATAGTTAGACCCATTATTGGAGCAACGGAAACTTGGTCCAAACTATTTTGACCAAAACTGCCCAACTTTGAATAGCTTCGTACGAAGTGAATATTGGCCTTTTTGGGACCAATATGAAGTGATAAGGATATAAATATAGTAATAAACCTAATAGAAGAACGTTAGACCCATTTTTGATTACACGGAAAACTTGTGCAAACTTCTACGACAAAGATCGTCCAAACTTTCAATAGATTCGTATGAAGGTTTAAATTGAGATTTAAAGCTTTTAGATTGAATACCGGCCTTATTTTGGACCAATATAAAGTTATAAAGGTGTAAATATAGTTTTTAAATAATTCTCAAATAGTTAGACCCATTATTGGAGCAACAGAAACTTGGTCCAAACTACTTTGACCAAGAACTGCCCAACTTTGAATAGCTTCGTACGAAGTGAATATTGGCCTTTTTTGGGACCAATATGAAGTGATAAAGATATAAATATAGTAATAAACCTAATAGAAGAACGTTAGACCCATTTTTTATCCATGGGAAAACTTGTGCAAACTTCTACGACAAAGATCGTCCAAATTTTCAATAGATTCGTATGAAGGTTTAAATGGAGATTTAAAGCTTTTAGAATGAATACCGGCCTTTTTTTGGACCAACAAAAAGTTATAAAGGTGTAAATATAGTTTTTAAATAATTCTCAAATAGTTAGACCCATTATTGGAGCAACGGAAACTTGGTCCAAACTATTTTGACCAAAACTGCCCAACTTTGAATAGCTTCGTACGAAGTGAATATTGGCCTTTTTTGGGACCAATATGAAGTGATAAGGATATAAATATAGTAATAAACCTAATAGAAGAACGTTAGACCCATTTTTTATTACACGGAAAACTTGTGCAAACTTCTACGACAAAGATCGTACAAACTTTCAATAGATTCGTATGAAGGTTTAAATTGAGATTTAATGCTTTTAGAATGAATACCGGCCTTATTTTGGTCCAATATAAAGTTATAAAGGTGTAAATATAGTTTTTAAATAATTCTCAAATAGTTAGACCCATTATTGGAGCAACAGAAACTTGGTCCAAACTACTTTGACCAAGAACTGCCCAACTTTGAATAGCTTCGTACGAAGTGAATATTGGCCTTTTTTGGAACCTATATGAAGTGATAAAGATATAAATATAGTAATAAACCTAATAGAAGAATGTTAGACCCATTTTTTATCCAACGGAAAACTTGTGCAAACTTCTACGACAAAGATCGTCCAAACTTTCAATAGATTTGTATGAAGGTTTAAATTGAGATTTAAAGCTTTTATATTGAATACCGGCCTTATTTTGGACCAAAATAAAGTTATAAAGGTGTAAATATAGTTTTCAAATAATTCTCAAATAGTTAGACCCATTATTGGAGCAACAGAAACTTGGTCCAAACTACTTTGACCAAGAACTGCCCAACTTTGAATAGCTTCGTACGAAGTGAATATTGGCCTTTTTTGGGACAAATATGAAGTGATAAAGATATAAATATAGTAATAAACCTAATAGAAGAACGTTAGACCCATTTTTTATCCAACGGAAAACTTGTGCAAACTTCTGCGACAAAGATCGTCCAAACTTTCAATAGATTAGTATGAAGGTTTAAATGGAGATTTAAAGCTTTTAGAATGAATACCGGCCTTTTTTTGGACCAATATAAAGTTATAAAGGTGTAAATATAGTTTTTAAATAATTCTCAAATAGTTAGACCCATTATTGGAGCAACGGAAACTTGGTCCAAACTATTTTGACCAAAACTGCCCAACTTTGAATAGCTTCGTACGAAGTGAATATTGGCCTTTTTGGGACCAATATGAAGTGATAAGGATATAAATATAGTAATAAACCTAATAGAAGAACGTTAGACCCATTTTTGATTACACGGAAAACTTGTGCAAACTTCTACGACAAAGATCGTCCAAACTTTCAATAGATTCGTATGAAGGTTTAAATTGAGATTTAAAGCTTTTAGATTGAATACCGGCCTTATTTTGGACCAATATAAAGTTATAAAGGTGTAAATATAGTTTTTAAATAATTCTCAAATAGTTAGACCCATTATTGGAGCAACAGAAACTTGGTCCAAACTACTTTGACCAAGAACTGCCCAACTTTGAATAGCTTCGTACGAAGTGAATATTGGCCTTTTTTGGGACCAATATGAAGTGATAAAGATATAAATATAGTAATAAACCTAATAGAAGAACGTTAGACCCATTTTTTATCCATGGGAAAACTTGTGCAAACTTCTACGACAAAGATCGTCCAAATTTTCAATAGATTCGTATGAAGGTTTAAATGGAGATTTAAAGCTTTTAGAATGAATACCGGCCTTTTTTTGGACCAACAAAAAGTTATAAAGGTGTAAATATAGTTTTTAAATAATTCTCAAATAGTTAGACCCATTATTGGAGCAACGGAAACTTGGTCCAAACTATTTTGACCAAAACTGCCCAACTTTGAATAGCTTCGTACGAAGTGAATATTGGCCTTTTTTGGGACCAATATGAAGTGATAAGGATATAAATATAGTAATAAACCTAATAGAAGAACGTTAGACCCATTTTTTATTACACGGAAAACTTGTGCAAACTTCTACGACAAAGATCGTACAAACTTTCAATAGATTCGTATGAAGGTTTAAATTGAGATTTAATGCTTTTAGAATGAATACCGGCCTTATTTTGGTCCAATATAAAGTTATAAAGGTGTAAATATAGTTTTTAAATAATTCTCAAATAGTTAGACCCATTATTGGAGCAACAGAAACTTGGTCCAAACTACTTTGACCAAGAACTGCCCAACTTTGAATAGCTTCGTACGAAGTGAATATTGGCCTTTTTTGGAACCTATATGAAGTGATAAAGATATAAATATAGTAATAAACCTAATAGAAGAATGTTAGACCCATTTTTTATCCAACGGAAAACTTGTGCAAACTTCTACGACAAAGATCGTCCAAACTTTCAATAGATTTGTATGAAGGTTTAAATTGAGATTTAAAGCTTTTATATTGAATACCGGCCTTATTTTGGACCAAAATAAAGTTATAAAGGTGTAAATATAGTTTTCAAATAATTCTCAAATAGTTAGACCCATTATTGGAGCAACAGAAACTTGGTCCAAACTACTTTGACCAAGAACTGCCCAACTTTGAATAGCTTCGTACGAAGTGAATATTGGCCTTTTTTGGGACAAATATGAAGTGATAAAGATATAAATATAGTAATAAACCTAATAGAAGAACGTTAGACCCATTTTTTATCCAACGGAAAACTTGTGCAAACTTCTGCGACAAAGATCGTCCAAACTTTCAATAGATTAGTATGAAGGTTTAAATGGAGATTTAAAGCTTTTAGAATGAATACCGGCCTTTTTTTGGACCAATATAAAGTTATAAAGGTATAAATATAGTTTTTAAATAATTCTCAAATAGTTAGACCCATTATTGGAGCAACGGAAACTTGGTCCAAACTACTTTGACCAAAACTGCCCAACTTTGAATAGCTTCGTCCGAAGTGAATATTGGCCTTTTTTGGGACCAATATGAAGTGATAAGGTTATAAATATAGTAATAAACCTAATAGAAGAACGTTAGACCCATTTTTGATTACACGGAAAACTTGTGCAAACTTCTACGACAAAGATCGTCCAAACTTTCAATAGATTCGTATGAAGGTTTAAATGGAGATTTAAAGCTTTTAGAATGAATACCGGCCTTATTTTGGACCAATATAAAGTTATAAAGGTGTAAATATAGTTTTTAAATAATTCTCAAATAGTTAGACCCATTATTGGAGCAACAGAAACTTAGTCCAAACTACTTTGACCAAAACTGCCCAACTTTGAATAGCTTCGTACGAAGTGGATATTGGCCTTTTTTGGGACCAATATGAAGTGATAAGGATATAAATATAGTAATAAACCTAATAGAAAAACGTTAGACCCATTTTTGATTCAACGGAAAAGTTGTGCAAACTTCTACGACAATGATCGTCCAAACTTTCAATAGATTCGTATGAAGGTTTAAATGGAGATTTAAAGCTTTTAGAATGAATACAGGCCTTTCTTTGGACCAATATAAAGTTATAAAGGTGTAAATATAGTTTTTAAATAATTCTCAAATAGTTAGACCCATTATTGGAGCAACGGAAACTTGGTCCAAACTATTTTGACCAAAACTGCCCAACTTTGAATAGCTTCGTACGAAGTGAATATTGGCCTTTTTTGGGACCAATATGAAGTGATAAGGATATAAATATAGTAATAAACCTAATAGAAGAACGTTAGACCCATTTTTTTTTACACGGAAAACTTGTGCAAACTTCTACGACAAAGATCGTCCAAACTTTCAATAGATTCGTATGAAGGTTTAAATGGAGATTTAAAGCTTTTAGAATGAATACCGGCCTTTTTTTGGACCATTATAAAGGTGTAAATATAGTTTTTAAATAATTCTCAAATAGTTAGACCCATTATTGGAGCAACGGAAACTTGGTCCAAACTATTTTGACCAAAACTGCCCAACTTTGAATAGCTTTGTACGAAGTGAATATTGGCCTTTTTTGGGACCAATATGAAGTGATAAGGATATAAATATAGTAATAAACCTAATAGAAGAATGTTAGACCCATTTTTTATTACACGGAAAACTTGTGCAAACTTCTACGACAAAGATCGTCCAAACTTTCAATAGATTTGTATGAAGGTTTAAATTGAGATTTAAAGCTTTTATATTGAATACCTGTAACAACCCTACTTCTAAATTGTCGAACTAATTTTAATTAGAGTTGTCTAATAAAAATTGGAACTATTTTTAGAAGATTATTAGTAGTACTTAATTAATTAAACTAGTGATATAAGTAGATTAATTAAGTCTAAGAGAATTCAACTCCTCCCCTCAAGATCTCTCTCTCTCACGTGTCTCTTTCTCTTGGTGCAAGAGTCACCATTCCACCCACTCATCTATTGCCTCTTTAGCCAACACCTCATTAAGGAAAGATGAGTCACTAATCCACCCAAAAAGATTCAAACACTCACATGCATGTAGAGACACCAACATTAATCCATTACCTCACTTCAGAAAATTCAGCAAGCTACTTCCTCTCCACTCTCTCTTCCCACGCCATTCATCAACAACAAGAGCAAACCACCAAACTTTTCAATTCCTAAGCCATCACATGCAACAAGAATACAAAAATCACCAATTCCCAACTTAGACCCAGGCACTCACATGCAAAGCTTTAAGTTACAGATTCTGAAACATCTCACATAATCTTCACATGATTCTGCAGCCCATGAGGAAAACAACAACAACCCCATTCTTCTCAAATTTTCACAACCAATGGAATGACATGCAAACCAACCCAAAGACAAACCTCTAACTGCTTAGATATCAGAAAACCCACTATAAATACCTCCCTTCCCAGTTGAATCAAGCATCGAACCAACTCAAATTCGTAGAGCAAATATAAGGGGTTTCTAGTGTCAAAGTTTCAAAGTCTGGTCTGGGGTTCGTGGGGCACTATAGGAGGTTACAGTAGCTGCTAGAGGAGCCCAGAAGCAAGGATTAAAGCTTCAATTCAGGTGGGTTCTTAGGTTAGTTAGTTAGATTCCCCAAAACTATGAACTTTGCATGTTAACTTAGGATTTAAGAAAATTGTTGTGTGAGAGGAATTAACTCCCAAATTCCTCTCCATTCTGTCGTATATTATATGTATTGTATGATTGCATGCCTTAGGATGAGGATTGTAGGTGTTTGAAAGGTTAATTTTTGAAATTTCGCAAAACAGAGCAGGTTCTGAGTAAACTCGCTCTGGCGAGCTCAGGGCGAGCCTTCATGGCGAGCTGGGTCCTTCATGCTGATGAACCTCGCTCTGGCGAGCTTCTGCTCGCTGAGCGAGCGAATTTGGCACAGGACCTATAATCTCGCCATGGCGAGCTCCTCTTCGCCGTAGCGAGCTTACACAGGGCATAACCTGAACAACTCGCCGTGGCGAGTGACAACTCGCTGAGCGAGCTTGACAGGAACAGAAACTTTTCAGAATTTTCTAAACAGAACCGTAGCACTCGTTTTATGTCCTCATCTGAATTTGGTATAGGCAATAGTACAGTTATATAATGTAAAACAACATGTTAGTCACAGATAACCTTAGGGTATAACCTAGGGAATTTTAGAAAAGCATGCTCCCCTGGGACTTTGGTAAAAATATGGTAGAATCAACTAATTTAGAACAGTCAATCATGAGCGAACTTGAATTATCGCGTTATGGACTCCCAATGGGATAATCCATTAGGTTATGATTATGTGAGCTGTATGCCGTGACCGAATCGGTTGACGGATATGTCAGGCCTCTGAGACATGCTCACCTCAGAGTGTCCATGAGTTAAAATGAATAAGATTTATTGTGTGTTACACCAATATTATTATGCTTATGAATTATGCTATATTAGAAATTTATGCTATGACTGTTAGGTTTCCCCGGTGTAGTCACCTCTAGGAGGGTAGTAGGACTCACTGAGGCTTAGTTGTCTCACCCCACTCCAAACAATTATTTTTCAGATAAGCAGGTTGGTTAAGGTATGCTGATCGGTGTGCTTGCAGCTGTGCTTGGAGATGTCACTTCTTTCATGTATTTCTAGTCGTCTGTGTTGCTTAATTCTAATCAATAAATGTTTTGTTGTTTCTTTTCCGATAATTCCGCTGAACTTTGTATCTTTGTTGTAATCAGCACCTGCGTGTGCTTGAACTTTTCAAGTTGTAATAATAATGTACTCAGTTACCGGTTATAATATTTCACTGATATTCTAGATATTTCATGTGGGGTGTTATAATTGGTATCAGAGCAGGTCGATTCAGATCGTGCCAGAGTTCATTAGTATTACTATCCTAATCCCAGTATTTGTCTGGATTTCTAACATCTGTTCTAGGTGTCATGTCACTTTAAGCCTAGCTAACTTGACTTGATATTGGCAGTTAGAGCACTATGTCAGGAGCAAGACGAGGACCTGGAAGGCCTAGAAGGAACGTTGCCGATGATGATGTTGAACCTGAGATGTACGGAGATGCTAATGCGAACATGTGGGCTGAGATGATGCATCAGCAGCAGCAGTTCCAAGCCCAACAGGCCCAGCAGCATCAAGAATTCATGAATATGTTCCAACAACATATGAACAATCCTTCCCCTCAGCAGCAAGGATCTAGCGCTGCCTTCAGAGAGTTCTGCCGAATGAGTCCGCCGGAGTTCTACGGAGAATACAATCCAGCGAAAGCCAGGGAATGGATTCAACGAATGAGTGGTATCCTTGAATCCATGGATTGCACTGAAGTTGACAAAGTAACATTCGTCTCCCGCTTCTTTAGGGGCGACGCGTGTAACTGGTGGGATGGAACCAAGGCGTATATGCAGGCCAGTCAGATGGAGGTGAATTGGGAAAATTTCCGACGTCTCTTCGTTGGACATTATATCCCAGAGAGCTACCAATTCCAGATGGAACGTGAGTTGACGGAGCTGAAGCAGGGAAGTATGTCAGTAGCGGAGTATACCATGAAGTTTAATGAGCTGGTCAGATATGTGATGGATGGAAATGATGCTCCCTCAGAATCTTGGAAAATGAAGAAATATCGGTTCGGGCTGAGAGCCGATATAGCCCACGATGTCTCTATGCAACACATTACCACTTTCGGTGATTTGGTGCAGAAGAGCTATCATGCGGAGGCTGATCTTGGTAACATTCATAAGGAGCGTAGTGAAGCAGTTCAGAAGAGAAAGGATTCTGGGAAGTTCAACCTACAAGTGAGAACCAAGGGCACCACAAGCAAAGGGAAACAGAGCTATTCCCAGCGCTCACCGAGAAACTGTGCTGAATGTGGTTTCCCTCACAGTGGAGAATGCATGAAAGGGAAGAACATGTGTTACTATTGTAAGCAGCCTGGCCATTACAAGCACGAGTGTCCTAAGCTGAAGAGACAGGGCGATTCCAGCGGCGTTTCTAAAAGCAAAGGTCGGGTATTTTCACTTGATGGTGAGAAAGTCAAATCTAATAATGCTTTGATTATGGATGTATGCATGTTAGGACAGTCTGAAGTGTTAGTTTTGTTTGATTGTGGAGCTACTAATTCCTTTATAGCCGTTGACTGTGTTCAGCGACTTCAACTACCCTCTGTGCCTTTAATTCCTCCAATGACTGTGGCTGTTGCCACAGAAGGCAAGGTTACTTCTAAACGTGTTTGTCAGAATTGTCCTGTTCTTGTGGGCAGTAAAGTCTATAACATAGATTTGATCTGTCTACCCTTGAAAGATATTGACGTAGTCCTAGGCATGGATTGGCTTTCCGCCAATACTGTGTACATTGGATGTGCTGAAAAGAATCTCTTCATTCCAACCGAAACTTCACCAGAAAGTAGAGCTCTTACCGCTTTACTCCAGAATACTCATCAGATGATCCAGTACTTAGGTGCCAGTACTAAGTGTTTCAGTGTCTTGTTCACCATCGATCCGGAACCCAGTTTAAGCCCTAGTGATATTCCAGTTGTTAGTGAGTTCTTAGATGTTTTTCCAGATGATATTATGAATTTACCTCCCGAAAGGGAAGTGGAATTTTCCATCGATCTAGTTCCTGGTTCCCAGCCGATCTCAGTCGCCCCGTATAGGATGTCTCCCTTAGAGCTTCGTGAACTGAAATCTCAACTTGAAGAGTTGCTTCAGAAACACTTTATCAGACCCAGTGTCTCACCTTGGGGAGCACCGGTGTTACTTGTCAAAAAGAAAGACGGTACGATGCGTCTATGCATCGATTATCGCCAACTCAACAAGGTCACAATCAAGAATAAGTATCCCTTACCGAGAATTGATGACCTGTTAGATCAACTCAGAGGTGCTACTATCTTCTCCAAGATTGATCTTCGTTCCGGTTATCATCAGATCCGTATCAAGTCCTCGGATGTTTCCAAGACAGCGTTCAGGACTCGCTATGGACATTATGAATTCCTGGTCATGCCGTTCGGTCTGACTAATGCTCCAGCCATTTTTATGGATTACATGAATCGGATTTTCCAGCCGTACCTTGATCAGTTTGTTGTTATCTTCATTGATGACATTCTGATCTATTCTAAAGATTCACAGGAGCATGCGGAGCACCTGAGAATCGTGTTGAGCATTCTTAGAGAGAAACAACTGTATGCCAAGTTCAGCAAGTGCGAATTTTGGCTATCTGAAGTTAAATTCTTGGGTCATGTCATATCGCAAGGCGGTGTGTCTGTTGATCCATCCAAGGTTGAAGCAGTGTTGAATTGGGAAAGACCCAGAAGTGTTACCGAAGTCAGAAGTTTCCTCGGATTGGCGGGCTATTACCGGAGATTCATCTTAGGATTTTCGGAGATTGCTTTGCCATTAACTCGTCTAACCCGAAAGGGTGCAGACTTTGTTTGGGATGCTGCTTGTGATTGGAGTTTCAAAACCCTGAAGGAAAAGCTAACAACAGCACCAGTGTTAGTGATTCCTGACCCAACCCGCAAGTATGTGGTGTACTGTGATGCGTCCAACAAGGGACTTGGATGTGTACTGATGCAAGATGGAGCAGTTGTAGCGTATGCATCAAGGCAGCTAAAACCTCATGAGCAGAATTATCCTACCCATGATTTGGAATTAGCAGCCATTATCTTTGCACTCAAAATCTGGAGACATCATCTGTATGGAGTGCAGTTTGATCTGTTCAGTGATCACAAGAGTCTGAAGTACTTGTTTGATCAAAAGGAGTTGAATATGAGGCAGCGACGTTGGATGGAGTACCTCAAAGATTTTGACTTCAATCTCAACTACCATCCAGGAAAGGCCAATGTTGTGGCAGATGCTCTAAGCAGAAAGACGTTGTATGCATCGGAGTTACTAATGCAACAGTGCGGTCTGTATGAGAAGTTTAGAGATCTTAATCTGAATGTGATATATCGTAAGAGCGGTATTCGCATTAACAGAATCGAAGTGTCCTGTGAGTTACGCCCAAGTATTGTGCAGGCTCAGCAGGATGATGTAGAGTTACAGAAGAGGATAAACCATCCGGAGTTCTCAGTAGCCACGGACGGTGCTATTCTCTATGAAGGCAGACTTTGTGTACCTCAGAATGATGAGTTGAAGCGATTGATTCTAGAAGAGGCACACAAGAGTGGATTTTCAATTCACCCTGGATCCACCAAGATGTATCATGATTTGAAGGAGAACTATTGGTGGCCTAACATGAAGGCAGAGATTGCTGAATTCCTGTCCAGGTGTATTGTTTGTCAACAGGTGAAGATTGAACATCAGAAACCTGGAGGACTGTTACAACCGTTGGATATTCCAGAGTGGAAATGGGAACATATCACTATGGATTTTGTAGGAGGACTGCCACGTAACCAGCGAGGTCAAGATTCGATCTGGGTAATCGTGGATAGGTTGACGAAGTCAGCTCATTTCATTCCAGTGAAATCCACCTACAAGGCCCCGCAATATGTAGCCATCTTCATGGAGCAGATTGTAAGGCTGCATGGTGTACCTTTGAGTATCGTGTCGGATAGAGACCCGATTTTCACGTCAAGGTTTTGGAAAGCATTCCAGAATGCGATGGGGACTCGACTGAAGATGAGTACATCGCATCATCCTCAGACTGATGGTCAGTCAGAAAGGACTATTCAGACCCTTGAGGATATGCTTCGAGCTTGTGTATTAGAAGATGGTGGTACGTGGAGTAATCACTTACACCTAATAGAGTTTGCCTACAATAACAGTTACCATGCCAGTATCGGTATGGCACCTTATGAAGCCTTGTATGGCAGGAAGTGTAGGACCCCGTTGTGTTGGACAGAAGTTGGTGATCGTAGTTTCTTGGGACCAGATATAGTCCAAGAGACCACTTTAAAGATTAAGTCTATTCGGGATAAGTTGAAAGTTGCTCAGAGTCGGCAGAAGAGTTACGCCGACAAGAGAAGAAGATTTTTGGAATTTCAGGAAGGTGACCATGTGTTCTTGAGAGTTACTCCTAAGTTGGGTTTGCGAGGTGTTTTCAAAACAAAGAAGCTCTGTCCAAGATTCATTGGACCTTATCAGATCCTTCGACGCGTCGGTCCTGTAGCCTATCAGTTAGCTCTTCCTCCATCTATGTCAGGGTTACACGACGTGTTTCATGTATCTCAATTACGGAAGTATATTCCTGATCCTTATCAGCCAGTGGAACTTGAACAAATCGATCTTCAGCCAGATCTAACTTATCAGCCGGATCCTGTTTGGATTGTGGAACGTGATGCTAAAATACTTCGGAACAAGAGGATTCCTATTGTCAAAGTTGAATGGGCTCAGTCTCCTGACGGTGAGTTCACTTGGGAACTGGAGTCAGACATGCGGAAGAGTTATCCTTACCTGTTTTCGAGGTAATTTCTTAATTTCGAGGACGAAATTTCTTTAAGGGGGGTAGATTGTAACAACCCTACTTCTAAATTGTCGAACTAATTTTAATTAGAGTTGTCTAATAAAAATTGGAACTATTTTAGAAGATTATTAGTAGTACTTAATTAATTAAACTAGTGATATAAGTAGATTAATTAAGTCTAAGAGAATTCAACTCCTCCCCTCAAGATCTCTCTCTCTCACGTGTCTCTTTCTCTTGGTGCAAGAGTCACCATTCCACCCACTCATCTATTGCCTCTTTAGCCAACACCTCATTAAGGAAAGATGAGTCACTAATCCACCCAAAAAGATTCAAACACTCACATGCATGTAGAGACACCAACATTAATCCATTACCTCACTTCAGAAAATTCAGCAAGCTACTTCCTCTCCACTCTCTCTTCCCACGCCATTCATCAACAACAAGAGCAAACCACCAAACTTTTCAATTCCTAAGCCATCACATGCAACAAGAATACAAAAATCACCAATTCCCAACTTAGACCCAGGCACTCACATGCAAAGCTTTAAGTTACAGATTCTGAAACATCTCACATAATCTTCACATGATTCTGCAGCCCATGAGGAAAACAACAACAACCCCATTCTTCTCAAATTTTCACAACCAATGGAATGACATGCAAACCAACCCAAAGACAAACCTCTAACTATTTAGATATCAGAAAACCCACTATAAATACCTCCCTTCCCAGTTGAATCAAGCATCGAACCAACTTAAATTCGTAGAGCAAATATAAGGGGTTTCTAGTGTCAAAGTTTCAAAGTCTGGTCTGGGGTTCGTGGGGCACTATAGGAGGTTACAGTAGCTGCTAGAGGAGCCCAGAAGCAAGGATTAAAGCTTCAATTCAGGTGGGTTCTTAGGTTAGTTAGTTAGATTCCCCAAAACTATGAACTTTGCATGTTAACTTAGGATTTAAGAAAATTGTTGTGTGAGAGGAATTAACTCCCAAATTCCTCTCCATTCTGTCGTATATTATATGTATTGTATGATTGCATGCCTTAGGATGAGGATTGTAGGTGTTTGAAAGGTTAATTTTTGAAATTTCGCAAAACAGAGCAGGTTCTGAGTAAACTCGCTCTGGCGAGCTCAGGGCGAGCCTTCATGGCGAGCTGGGTCCTTCATGCTGATGAACCTCGCTCTGGCGAGCTTCTGCTCGCTGAGCGAGCGAATTTGGCACAGGACCTATAATCTCACCATGGCGAGCTCCTCTTCGCCGTAGCGAGCTTACACAGGGCATAACCTGAACAACTCGCCGTGGCGAGTGACAACTCGCTGAGCGAGCTTGACAGGAACAGAAACTTTTCAGAATTTTCTAAACAGAACCGTAGCACTCGTTTTATGTCCTCATCTGAATTTGGTATAGGCAATAGTACAGTTATATAATGTAAAACAGCATGTTAGTCACAGATAACCTTAGGGTATAACCTAGGGAATTTTAGAAAAGCATGCTCCCCTGGGACTTTGGTAAAAATATGGTAGAATCAACTAATTTAGAACAGTCAATCATGAGCGAACTTGAATTATCGCGTTATGGACTCCCAATGGGATAATCCATTAGGTTATGATTATGTGAGCTGTATGCCGTGACCGAATCGGTTGACGGATATGTCAGGCCTCTGAGACATGCTCACCTCAGAGTGTCCATGAGTTAAAATGAATAAGATTTATTGTGTGTTACACCAATATTATTATGCTTATGAATTATGCTATATTAGAAATTTATGCTATGACTGTTAGGTTTCCCCGGTGTAGTCACCTCTAGGAGGGTAGTAGGACTCACTGAGGCTTAGTTGTCTCACCCCACTCCAAACAATTATTTTTCAGATAAGCAGGTTGGTTAAGGTATGCTGATCGGTGTGCTTGCAGCTGTGCTTGGAGATGTCACTTCTTTCATGCATTTCTAGTCGTCTGTGTTGCTTAATTCTAATCAATAAATGTTTTGTTGTTTCTTTTCCGATAATTCCGCTGAACTTTGTATCTTTGTTGTAATCAGCACCTGCGTGTGCTTGAACTTTTCAAGTTGTAATAATAATGTACTCAGTTACCGGTTATAATATTTCACTGATATTCTAGATATTTCATGTGGGGTGTTATAATACCGGCCTTATTTTGGACCAAAATAAAGTTATAAAGGTGTAAATATAGTTTTCAAATAATTCTCAAATAGTTAGACCCATTATTGGAGCAACAGAAACTTGGTCCAAACTACTTTGACCAAGAACTGCCCAACTTTGAATAGCTTCGTACGAAGTGAATATTGGCCTTTTTTGGGACAAATATGAAGTGATAAAGATATAAATATAGTAATAAACCTAATAGAAGAACGTTAGACCCATTTTTTATCCAACGGAAAACTTGTGCAAACTTCTGCGACAAAGATCGTCCAAACTTTCAATAGATTAGTATGAAGGTTTAAATGGAGATTTAAAGCTTTTAGAATGAATACCGGCCTTTTTTTGGACCAATATAAAGTTATAAAGGTGTAAATATAGTTTTTAAATAATTCTCAAATAGTTAGACCCATTATTGGAGCAACGGAAACTTGGTCCAAACTATTTTGACCAAAACAGCCCAACTTTGAATAGCTTCGTACGAAGTGAATATTGGCCTTTTTTGGGACCAATATGAAGTGATAAGGATATAAATATAGTAATAAACCTAATAGAAGAACGTTAGACCCATTTTTGATTACACGGAAAACTTGTGCAAACTTCTACGACAAAGATCGTCCAAACTTTCAATAGATTCGTATGAAGGTTTAAATTGAGATTTAAAGCTTTTAGATTGAATACCGGCCTTATTTTGGACCAATATAAAGTTATAATGGTGTAAATATAGTTTTTAAATAATTCTCAAATAGTTAGACCCATTATTGGAGCAACAGAAACTTGGTCCAAACTACTTTGACCAAGAACTGCCCAACTTTGAATAGCTTCGTACGAAGTGAATATTGGCCTTTTTTGGGACCAATATGAAGTGATAAAGATATAAATATAGTAATAAACCTAATAGAAAAACGTTAGACCCATTTTTTATCCAAGGGAAAACTTGTGCAAACTTCTACGACAAAGATCGTCCAAACTTTCAATAGATTCGTATGAAGGTTTAAATGGAGATTTAAAGCTTTTAGAATGAATACCGGCCTTTTTTTGGACCAACAAAAATTTATAAAGGTGTAAATATAGTTTTTAAATAATTCTCAAATAGTTAGACCCATTATTGGAGCAACGGAAACTTGGTCCAAACTATTTTGACCAAAACTGCCCAACTTTGAATAGCTTCGTACGAAGTGAATATTGGCCTTTTTTGGGACCAATATGAAGTGATAAGGATATAAATATAGTAATAAACCTAATAGAAGAACGGTAGACCCATTTTTGATTACACGGAAAACTTGTGCAAACTTCTACGACAAAGATCGTCCAAACTTTCAATAGATTCGTATGAAGGTTTAAATTGAGATTTAAAGCTTTTAGATTGAATACCGGCCTTATTTTGGACCAATATAAAGTTATAAAGGTGTAAATATAGTTTTTAAATAATTCTCAAATAGTTAGACCCATTATTGGAGCAACAGAAACTTGGTCCAAACTACTTTGACCAAGAACTGCCCAACTTTGAATAGCTTTGTACGAAGTGAATATTGGCCTTTTTTGGGACCAATATGAAGTGATAAAGATATAAATATAGTAATAAACCTAATAGAAGAACGTTAGACCCATTTTTTATCCAAGGGAAAACTTGTGCAAACTTCTACGACAAAGATCGTCCAAACTTTCAATAGATTCGTATGTAGGTTTAAAGGGAGATTTAAAGCTTTTAGAATGAATACCGGCCTTTTTTTGGACCAACAAAAAGTTATAAAGGTGTAAATATAGTTTTTAAATAATTCTCAAATAGTTAGACCCATTATTGGAGCAACAGAAACTTAGTCCAAACTACTTTGACCAAAACTGCCCAACTTTGAATAGCTTCGTACGAAGTGGATATTGGCCTTTTTTGGGACCAATATGAAGTGATAAGGATATAAATATAGTAATAAACCTAATAGAAAAACGTTAGACCCATTTTTGATTCAACGGAAAACTTGTGCAAACTTCTACGACAAAGATCGTCCAAACTTTCAATAGATTCGTATGAAGGTTTAAATTGAGATTTAAAGCTTTTAGAATGAATACCGGCCTTATTTTGGTCCAATATATTGTTATAAAGGTGTAAATATAGTTTTTAAATAATTCTCAAATAGTTAGACCCATTATTGGAGCCACAGAAACTTGGTCCAAACTACTTTGACCAAGAACTGCCCAACTTTGAATAGCTTCGTACGAAGTGAATATTGGCCTTTTTTGGGACCTATATGAAGTGATAAAGATATAAATATAGTAATAAACCTAATAGAAGAATGTTAGACCCATTTTTTATCCAACGGAAAACTTGTGCAAACTTCTACGACAAAGATCGTCCAAACTTTCAACAGATTTGTATGAAGGTTTAAATGGAGATTTAAAGCTTTTAGAATGAATACCGACCTTTTCTTGGACCAATATAAAGTTATAAAGGTATAAATATAGTTTTTAAATAATTCTCAAATAGTTAGACCCATTATTGGAGCAACGGAAACTTGGTCCAAACTACTTTGACCAAAACTGCCCAACTTTGAATAGCTTCGTCCGAAGTGAATATTGGCCTTTTTTGGGACCAATATGAAGTGATAAGGATATAAATATAGTAATAAACCTAATAGAAGAACGTTAGACCCATTTTTGATTACACGGAAAACTTGTGCAAACTTCTACGACAAAGATCGTCCAAACTTTCAATAGATTCGTATAAAGGTTTAAATGGAGATTTAAAGCTTTTAGAATGAATACCGGCCTTATTTTGGACCAATATAAAGTTATAAAGGTGTAAATATAGTTTTTAAATAATTCTCAAATAGTTAGACCCATTATTGGAGCAACAGAAACTTAGTCCAAACTACTTTGACCAAAACTGCCCAACTTTGAATAGCTTCGTACGAAGTGGATATTGGCCTTTTTTGGGACCAATATGAAGTGATAAGGATATAAATATAGTAATAAACCTAATAGAAAAACGTTAGACCCATTTTTGATTCAACGGAAAACTTGTGCAAACTTCTACGACAAAGATCGTCCAAACTTTCAATAGATTCGTATGAAGGTTTAAATGGAGATTTAAAGCTTTTAGAATGAATACAGGCCTTTTTTTGGACCAATATAAAGTTATAAAGGTGTAAATATAGTTTTTAAATAATTCTCAAATAGTTAGACCCATTATTGGAGCAACGGAAACTTGGTCCAAACTATTTTGGCTAAAACTGCCCAACTTTGAATAGCTTCGTACGAAGTGAATATTGGCCTTTTTTGGGACCAATATGAAGTGATAAGGATATAAATATAGTAATAAACCTAATAGAAGAACGTTAGACCCATTTTTGATTACACGGAAAACTTGTGCAAACTTCTACGACAAAGATCGTCCAAACTTTCAATAGATTCGTATGAAGGTTTAAATGGAGATTTAAAGCTTTTAGAATGAATACCAGCCTTTTTCTGGACCAATATAAAGTTATAAAGGTGTAAATATAGTTTTTAAATAATTCTCAAATAGTTAGACCCATTATTGGAGCAACGGAAACTTAGTCCAAACTACTTTGACCAAAACTGCCCAACTTTGAATAGCTTCGTACGAAGTGGATATTGGCCTTTTTTGGGACCAATATTAAGTGATAAGGATATAAATATAGTAATAAACCTAATAGAAGAACGTTAGACCCATTTTTGATTCAACGGAAAACTTGTGCAAACTTCTACGACAAAGATCATCCAAACTTTCAATAGATTCGTATGAAGGTTTAAATGGATATTTAAAGCTTTTAGAATGAATACCGGCTTTTTTTTGGACCAATATAAAGTTATAAAGGTGTAAATATAGTTTTTAAATAATTCTCAAATAGTTAGACCCATTATTGGAGCAACGGAAACTTGGTCCAAACTACTTTGACGAAAACTGCCCAACTTTGAATAGCTTCGTACGAAGTGAATATTGGCCTTTTTTGGGCCCAATATGAAGTGATAAGGATATAAATATAGTAATAAACCTAATAGAAGAACGTTAGACCCATTTTTGATTACACGGAAAACTTGTGCAAACTTCTACGACAAAGATCGTCCAAACTTTCAATAGATTCGTATAAAGGTTTAAATGGAGATTTAAAGCTTTTAGAATGAATACCGGCCTTATTTTGGACCAATATAAAGTTATAAAGGTGTAAATATAGTTTTTAAATAATTCTCAAATAGTTAGACCCATTATTGGAGCAACAGAAACTTAGTCCAAACTACTTTGACCAAAACTGCCCAACTTTGAATAGCTTCGTACGAAGTGGATATTGGCCTTTTTTGGGACCAATATGAAGTGATAAGGATATAAATATAGTAATAAACCTAATAGAAAAACGTTAGACCCATTTTTGATTCAACGGAAAACTTGTGCAAACTTCTACGACAAAGATCGTCCAAACTTTCAATAGATTCGTATGAAGGTTTAAATTGAGATTTAAAGCTTTTAGAATGAATACCGGCCTTATTTTGGTCCAATATAAAGTTATAAAGGTGTAAATATAGTTTTTAAATAATTCTCAAATAGTTAGACCCATTATTGGAGCAACAGAAACTTGGTCCAAACTACTTTGACCAAGAACTGCCCAACTTTGAATAGCTTCGTACGAAGTGAATATTGGCCTTTTTTGGGACCTATATGAAGTGATAAAGATATAAATATAGTAATAAACCTAATAGAAGAATGTTAGACCCATTTTTTATCCAACGGAAAACTTGTGCAAACTTCTACGACAAAGATCGTCCAAACTTTCAATAGATTCGTATGAAGGTTTAAATTGAGATTTAAAGCTTTTAGAATGAATACCGGCCTTATTTTGGACCAATATAAAGTTATAAAGGTGTAAATATAGTTTTTAAATAATTCTCAAATAGTTAGACCCATTATTGGAGCAACGGAAATTTGGTCCAAACTACTTTGACCAAAACTGCCCAACTTTGAATAGCTTCGTCCGAAGTGAATATTGGCCTTTTTTGGGACCAATATGAAGTGATAAGGATATAAATATATTAATAAACCTAATAGAAGAACGTTAGACCCATTTTTGATTCAACGGAAAACTTGTGCAAACTTCTACGACAAAGATCGTCCAAACTTTCAATAGATTCGTATGAAGGTTTAAATGGAGATTTAAAGCTTTTAGAATGAATACCGGACTTTTTTTGGACCAATATAAAGTTATAAAGGTGTAAATATAGTTTATAAATAATTCTCAAATAGTTAGACCCATTATTGGAGCAACGGAAACTTGGTCCAAACTACTTTGACCAAGAACTGCCCAACTTTGAATAGCTTCGTACGAAGTGAATATTTGCCTTTTTGGGTCCAATATGAAGTGATAAGGATATAAATATAGTAATAAACCTAATAGAAGAACGTTAGACCCATTTTTGATTCAACAGAAAACTTGTGCAAACTTCAACGACAAAGATCGTCCAAACTTTCAATAGATTCGTATGAAGGTATAAATGGAGATTTAAAGCTTTTAGAATGAATACCGGCCTTTTTTTGGACCAATATAAAGTTATAAAGGTGTAAATATAGTTTTTAAATAATTCTCAAATAGTTAAACCCATTATTGGAGAAGCGGAAACTTGGTCCAAACTACTTTGACCAAAACTGCCCAACTTTGAATAGCTTCGTACGAAGTGAATATTTGCCTTTTTTAGACCAATATAAAATTATAAAGGTGTAAATATAGTTTTTAAATAATTCTCAAATAGTTAGACCCATTATTGGAGCAACGGACTCTTGGTCCAAACTACTTTGACCAAAACTGCCCAACTTTGAATAGCTTCGTACGAAGTGAATATTGGCTTTTTTTGGGACCAATATGAAGTGACAAGGATATAAATATAGTAATAAACTTAATATAAGAACGTTAGACCCATTTTTTATTACACGGAAAACTTATGCAAACTTCTACGACAAAGATCGTCCAAACTTTCAATAGATTCGTATGAAGCTTTAAATGGAGATTTAAAGCTTTTAGAATGAATACCGGCCTTTTTTTGGACCAATATAAAGTTATAAAGGTGTAAATATAGTTTTTAAATAATTCTCAAATAGTTAGACCCATTATTGGAGCAACGGAAACTTGGTCCAAACTACTTTGACCAAGAACTGCCCAACTTTGAATAGCTTCGTACGAAGTGAATATTGGCCTTTTTGGGACCAATATGAAGTGATAAGGATATAAATATAGTAATAAACCTAATAGAAGAACGTTAGACCCATTTTTGATTCAACAGAAAACTTGTGCAAACTTCTACGACAAAGATCGTCCAAACTTTCAATAGATTCGTATGAAGGTTTAAATGGAGATTTAAAGCTTTTAGAATGAATACCGGCCTTTTTTTGGACCAATATAAAGTTATAAAGGTGTAAATATAGTTTTTAAATAATTCTCAAATAGTTAAACCCATTATTGGAGAAACGGAAACTTGGTCCAAACTACTTTGACCAAAACTGCCCAACTTTGAATAGCTTCGTACGAAGTGAATATTTGCCTTTTTTAGACCAATATAAAGTTATAAAGGTGTAAATATAGTTTTTAAATAATTCTCAAATAGTTAGACCCATTATTGGAGCAACGGACACTTGGTCCAAACTACTTTGACCAAAACTGCCCAACTTTGAATAGCTTCGTACGAAGTGAATATTGGCTTTTTTTGGGACCAATATGAAGTGACAAGGATATAAATATAGTTATAAACTTAATATAAGAACGTTAGACCCATTTTTTATTACACGGAAAACTTATGCAAACTTCTACGACAAAGATCGTCCAAACTTTCAATAGATTCGTATGAAGCTTTAAATGGAGATTTAAAGCTTTTAGAATGAATACCGGCCTTTTTTTGGACCAATATAAAGTTATAAAGGTGTAAATATAGTTTTTAAATAATTCTCAAATAGTTAGACCCATTATTGGAGCAACGGAAACTTGGTCCAAACTACTTTGACCAAGAACTGCCCAACTTTGAATAGCTTCGTACGAAGTGAATATTGGCCTTTTTGGGACCAATACGAAGTGATAAGGATATAAATATAGTAATAAACCTAATAGAAGAACGTTAGACCCATTTTTGATTCAACAGAAAACTTGTGCAAACTTCTACGACAAAGATCGTCCAAACTTTCAATAGATTCGTATGAAGGTTTAAATGGAGATTTAAAGCTTTTAGAATGAATACCGGCCTTTTTTTGGACCAATATAAAGTTATAAAGGTGTAAATATAGTTTTTAAATAATTCTCAAATAGTTAAACCCATTATTGGAGAAACGGAAACTTGGTCCAAACTACTTTGACCAAAACTGCCCAACTTTGAATAGCTTCGTACAAAGTGAATATTTGCCTTTTTTAGACCAATATAAAGTTATAAAGGTGTAAATATAGTTTTTAAATAATTCTCAAATAGTTAGACCCATTATTGGAGCAACGGACACTTGGTCCAAACTACTTTGACCAAAACTGCCCAACTTTGAATAGCTTCGTACGAAGTGAATATTGGCTTTTTTTGGGACCAATATGAAGTGACAAGGATATAAATATAGTTATAAACTTAATATAAGAACGTTAGACCCATTTTTTATTACACGGAAAACTTATGCAAACTTCTACGACAAAGATCGTCCAAACTTTCAATAGATTCGTATGAAGCTTTAAATGGAGATTTAAAGCTTTTAGAATGAATACCGGCCTTTTTTTGGACCAATATAAAGTTATAAAGGTGTAAATATAGTTTTTAAATAATTCTCAAATAGTTAGACCCATTATTGGAGCAACGGAAACTTGGTCCAAACTACTTTGACCAAGAACTGCCCAACTTTGAATAGCTTCGTACGAAGTGAATATTGGCCTTTTTGGGACCAATATGAAGTGATAAGGATATAAATATAGTAATAAACCTAATAGAAGAACGTTAGACCCATTTTTGATTCAACAGAAAACTTGTGCAAACTTCTACGACAAAGATCGTCCAAACTTTCAATAGATTCGTATGAAGGTATAAATGGAGATTTAAAGCTTTTAGAATGAATACCGGCCTTTTTTTGGACCAATATAAAGTTATAAAGGTGTAAATATAGTTTTTAAATAACTCTCAAATAGTTAGACCCATTATTGGAGAAACGGAAACTTGGTCCAAACTACTTTGACCAAGAACTGCCCAACTTTGAATAGCTTCGTACGAAGTGAATATTGGCCTTTTTTGGGACCAATATGAAGTGATAAGGATATAAATATAGTAATAAACCTAATAGAAGAACGTTAGACCCATTTTTGATTCAACAGAAAACTTGTGCAAACTTCTACGACAAAGATCGTCCAAACTTTCAATAGATTCGTATGAAGGTATAAATGGAGATTTAAAGCTTTTAGAATGAATACCGGCCTTTTTTTGGACCAATATAAAGTTATAAAGGTGTAAATATAGTTTTTAAACAACTCTCAAATAGTTAGACCCATTATTGGTGAAACGGAAACTTGGTCCAAACTACTTTGACCAAGAACTGCCCAACTTTGAATAGCTTCGTACGAAGTGAATATTGGCCTTTTTTGGGACCAATATGAAGTGATAAGGATATAAATATAGTAATAAACCTAATAGAAGAACGTTAGACCCATTTTTGATTCAACAGAAAACTTGTGCAAACTTCTACGACAAAGATCGTCCAAACTTTCAATAGATTCGTATGAAGGTTTAAATGGAGATTTAAAGCTTTTAGAATGAATACCGGCCTTTTATTGGACCAATATAAAGTTATAAAGGTGTAAATATAGTTTTTAAATAATTCTCAAATAGTTAGACCCATTATTGGAGAAACGGAAACTTGGTCCAAACTACTTTGACCAAAACTGCCCAACTTTGAATAGCTTCGTACGAAGTGAATATTTGCCTTTTTTAGACCAATATAAAGTTATAAAGGTGTAAATATAGTTTTTAAATAATTCTCAAATAGTTAGACCCATTATTGGAGCAACGGACACTTGGTCCAAACTACTTTGACCAAAACTGCCCAACTTTGAATAGCTTCGTACGAAGTGAATATTGGCTTTTTTTGGGACCAATATGAAGTGACAAGGATATAAATATAGTTATAAACTTAATATAAGAACGTTAGACCCATTTTTTATTACACGGAAAACTTATGCAAACTTCTACGACAAAGATCGTCCAAACTTTCAATAGATTCGTATGAAGCTTTAAATGGAGATTTAAAGCTTTTAGAATGAATACCGGCCTTTTTTTGGACCAATATAAAGTTATAAAGGTGTAAATATAGTTTTTAAATAATTCTCAAATAGTTAGACCCATTATTGGAGCAACGGAAACTTGGTCCAAACTACTTTGACCAAGAACTGCCCAACTTTGAATAGCTTCGTACGAAGTGAATATTGGCCTTTTTGGGACCAATATGAAGTGATAAGGATATAAATATAGTAATAAACCTAATAGAAGAACGTTAGACCCATTTTTGATTCAACAGAAAACTTGTGCAAACTTCTACGACAAAGATCGTCCAAACTTTCAATAGATTCGTATGAAGGTATAAATGGAGATTTAAAGCTTTTAGAATGAATACCGGCCTTTTTTTGGACCAATATAAAGTTATAAAGGTGTAAATATAGTTTTTAAATAACTCTCAAATAGTTAGACCCATTATTGGAGAAACGGAAACTTGGTCCAAACTACTTTGACCAAGAACTGCCCAACTTTGAATAGCTTCGTACGAAGTGAATATTGGCCTTTTTTGGGACCAATATGAAGTGATAAGGATATAAATATAGTAATAAACCTAATAGAAGAACGTTAGACCCATTTTTGATTCAACAGAAAACTTGTGCAAACTTCTACGACAAAGATCGTCCAAACTTTCAATAGATTCGTATGAAGGTATAAATGGAGATTTAAAGCTTTTAGAATGAATACCGGCCTTTTTTTGGACCAATATAAAGTTATAAAGGTGTAAATATAGTTTTTAAACAACTCTCAAATAGTTAGACCCATTATTGGTGAAACGGAAACTTGGTCCAAACTACTTTGACCAAGAACTGCCCAACTTTGAATAGCTTCGTACGAAGTGAATATTGGCCTTTTTTGGGACCAATATGAAGTGATAAGGATATAAATATAGTAATAAACCTAATAGAAGAACGTTAGACCCATTTTTGATTCAACAGAAAACTTGTGCAAACTTCTACGACAAAGATCGTCCAAACTTTCAATAGATTCGTATGAAGGTTTAAATGGAGATTTAAAGCTTTTAGAATGAATACCGGCCTTTTATTGGACCAATATAAAGTTATAAAGGTGTAAATATAGTTTTTAAATAATTCTCAAATAGTTAGACCCATTATTGGAGAAACGGAAACTTGGTCCAAACTACTTTGACCAAGAACTGCCCAACTTTGAATAGCTTCGTACGAAGTGAATATTGGCCTTTTTTGGGACCAATATGAAGTGATAAGGATATAAATATAGTAATAAACCTAATAGAAGAACGTTAGACCCATTTTTGATTCAACAGAAAACTTGTGCAAACTTCTACGACAAAGATCGTCCAAACTTTCAATAGATTCGTATGAAGGTTTAAATGGAGATTTAAAGCTTTTAGAATGAATACCGGCCTTTTATTGGACCAATATAAAGTTATAAAGGTGTAAATATAGTTTTTAAATAATTCTCAAATAGTTAGACCCATTATTGGAGAAACGGAAACTTGGTCCAAACTACTTTGACCAAAACTGCCCAACTTTGAATAGCTTCGTACGAAGTGAATATTGGCCTTTTTTAGACCAATATAAAGTTATAAAGGTGTAAATTTAGTTTTTAAATAATTCTCAAATAGTTAGACCCATTATTGGAGCAACGGACACTTGGTCCAAACTACTTTGACCAAAACTGCCCAACTTTGAATAGCTTCGTACGAAGTGAATATTGGCTTTTTTTGGGACCAATATGAAGTGACAAGGATATAAATATAGTAATAAACCTAATATAAGAACGTTAGACCCATTTTTTATTACACGGAAAACTTATGCAAACTTCTACGACAAAGATCGTCCAAACTTTCAATAGATTCGTATGAAGGTTTAAATGGAGATTTAAAGCTTTTAGAATGAATACCGGCCTTTTTTTGGACCAATATAAAGTTATAAAGGTGTAAATATAGTTTTTAAATAATTTTCAAATAGTTAGACCCATTATTGGAGCAACGGAAACTTGGTCCAAACTACTTTGACCAAGAACTGCCCAACTTTGAATAGCTTCGTACGAAGTGAATATTGGCCTTTTTGGGACCAATATGAAGTGATAAGGATATAAATATAGTAATAAACCTAATAGATGAACGTTAGACCCATTTTTGATTCAACCGAAAACTTGTGCAAACTTCTACGACAAAGATCGTCCAAACTTTCAATAGATTCGTATGAAGGTTTAAATGGAGATTTGAAGCTTTTAGAATGAATACCGGCCTTTTTTTGGACCAATATAAAGTTATAAAGGTGTAAATATAGTTTTTAAATAATTCTCAAATAGTTAGACCCATTATTGGAGAAACGGAAACTTGGTCCAAACTACTTTGACCAAAACTGCCCAACTTTGAATAGCTTCGTACGAAGTGAATATTGGCCTTTTTTAGACCAATATAAAGTTATAAAGGTGTAAATATAGTTTTTAAATAATTCTCAAATAGTTAGACCCATTATTGGAGCAACGGACACTTGGTCCAAACTACTTTGACCAAAACTGTCCAACTTTGAATAGCTTCGTACGAAGTGAATATTGGCTTTTTTTGGGACCAATATGAAGTGATAAGGATATAAGTATAGTAATAAACCTAATATAAGAACGTTAGACCCATTTTTGATTACACGGAAAACTTATGCAAACTTATACGACAAAGATCGTCCAAACTTTCAATAGATTCGTATGAAGGTTTAAATGGAGATTTAAAGCTTTTAGAATGAATACCGGCCTTTTTTTGGACCAATATAAAGTTATATAGGTGTAAATATAGTTTTTAAATAATTCTCAAATAGTTAGACCCATTATTGGAGCAACGGAAACTTGGTCCAAACTACTTTGACCAAGAACTGCCCAACTTTGAATAGCTTCGTACGAAGTGAATATTGGCCTTTTTGGGACCAATATGAAGTGATAAGGATATAAATATAGTAATAAACCTAATAGAAGAACGTTAGACCCATTTTTGATTCAACAGAAAACTTGTGCAAACTTCTACGACAAAGATCGTCCAAACTTTCAATAGATTCGTATGAAGGTTTAAATGGAGATTTAAAGCTTTTAGAATGAATACCGGCCTTTTTTGGACCAATATAAAGTTATAAAGGTGTAAATATAGTTTTTAAATAATTCTCAAATAGTTAGACCCATTATTGGAGAAACGGAAACTTGGTCCAAACTACTTTGACCAAAACTGCCCAACTTTGAATAGCTTCGTACGAAGTGAATATTGGCCTTTTTTAGACCAATATAAAGTTATAAAGGTGTAAATTTAGTTTTTAAATAATTCTCAAATAGTTAGACCCATTATTGGAGCAACGGACACTTGGTCCAAACTACTTTGACCAAAACTGCCCAACTTTGAATAGCTTCGTACGAAGTGAATATTGGCTTTTTTTGGGACCAATATGAAGTGACAAGGATATAAATATAGTAATAAACCTAATAGAAGAACGTTAGACCCATTTTTGATTCAACAGAAAACTTGTGCAAACTTCTACGACAAAGATCGTCCAAACTTTCAATAGATTCGTATGAAGGTATAAATGGAGATTTAAAGCTTTTAGAATGAATACCGGCCTTTTTTTGGACCAATATAAAGTTATAAAGGTGTAAATATAGTTTTTAAACAACTCTCAAATAGTTAGACCCATTATTGGTGAAACGGAAACTTGGTCCAAACTACTTTGACCAAGAACTGCCCAACTTTGAATAGCTTCGTACGAAGTGAATATTGGCCTTTTTTGGGACCAATATGAAGTGATAAGGATATAAATATAGTAATAAACCTAATAGAAGAACGTTAGACCCATTTTTGATTCAACAGAAAACTTGTGCAAACTTCTACGACAAAGATCGTCCAAACTTTCAATAGATTCGTATGAAGGTATAAATGGAGATTTAAAGCTTTTAGAATGAATACCGGCCTTTTTTTGGACCAATATAAAGTTATAAAGGTGTAAATATAGTTTTTAAACAACTCTCAAATAGTTAGACCCATTATTGGTGAAACGGAAACTTGGTCCAAACTACTTTGACCAAGAACTGCCCAACTTTGAATAGCTTCGTACGAAGTGAATATTGGCCTTTTTTGGGACCAATATGAAGTGATAAGGATATAAATATAGTAATAAACCTAATAGAAGAACGTTAGACCCATTTTTGATTCAACAGAAAACTTGTGCAAACTTCTACGACAAAGATCGTCCAAACTTTCAATAGATTCGTATGAAGGTTTAAATGGAGATTTAAAGCTTTTAGAATGAATACCGGCCTTTTATTGGACCAATATAAAGTTATAAAGGTGTAAATATAGTTTTTAAATAATTCTCAAATAGTTAGACCCATTATTGGAGAAACGGAAACTTGGTCCAAACTACTTTGACCAAGAACTGCCCAACTTTGAATAGCTTCGTACGAAGTGAATATTGGCCTTTTTTGGGACCAATATGAAGTGATAAGGATATAAATATAGTAATAAACCTAATAGAAGAACGTTAGACCCATTTTTGATTCAACAGAAAACTTGTGCAAACTTCTACGACAAAGATCGTCCAAACTTTCAATAGATTCGTATGAAGGTTTAAATGGAGATTTAAAGCTTTTAGAATGAATACCGGCCTTTTATTGGACCAATATAAAGTTATAAAGGTGTAAATATAGTTTTTAAATAATTCTCAAATAGTTAGACCCGTTATTGGAGAAACGGAAACTTGGTCCAAACTACTTTGACCAAAACTGCCCAACTTTGAATAGCTTCGTACGAAGTGAATATTGGCCTTTTTTAAACCAATATAAAGTTATAAAGGTGTAAATTTAGTTTTTAAATAATTCTCAAATAGTTAGACCCATTATTGGAGCAACGGACACTTGGTCCAAACTACTTTGACCAAAACTGCCCAACTTTGAATAGCTTCGTACGAAGTGAATATTGGCTTTTTTTGGGACCAATATGAAGTGACAAGGATATAAATATAGTAATAAACCTAATATAAGAACGTTAGACCCATTTTTTATTACACGGAAAACTTATGCAAACTTCTACGACAAAGATCGTCCAAACTTTCAATAGATTCGTATGAAGGTTTAAATGGAGATTTAAAGCTTTTAGAATGAATACCGGCCTTTTTTTGGACCAATATAAAGTTATAAAGGTGTAAATATAGTTTTTAAATAATTTTCAAATAGTTAGACCCATTATTGGAGCAACGGAAACTTGGTCCAAACTACTTTGACCAAGAACTGCCCAACTTTGAATAGCTTCGTACGAAGTGAATATTGGCCTTTTTGGGACCAATATGAAGTGATAAGGATATAAATATAGTAATAAACCTAATAGATGAACGTTAGACCCATTTTTGATTCAACCGAAAACTTGTGCAAACTTCTACGACAAAGATCGTCCAAACTTTCAATAGATTCGTATGAAGGTTTAAATGGAGATTTGAAGCTTTTAGAATGAATACCGGCCTTTTTTTGGACCAATATAAAGTTATAAAGGTGTAAATATAGTTTTTAAATAATTCTCAAATAGTTAGACCCATTATTGGAGAAACGGAAACTTGGTCCAAACTACTTTGACCAAAACTGCCCAACTTTGAATAGCTTCGTACGAAGTGAATATTGGCCTTTTTTAGACCAATATAAAGTTATAAAGGTGTAAATATAGTTTTTAAATAATTCTCAAATAGTTAGACCCATTATTGGAGCAACGGACACTTGGTCCAAACTACTTTGACCAAAACTGCCCAACTTTGAATAGCTTCGTACGAAGTGAATATTGGCTTTTTTTGGGACCAATATGAAGTGATAAGGATATAAGTATAGTAATAAACCTAATATAAGAACGTTAGACCCATTTTTGATTACACGGAAAACTTATGCAAACTTATACGACAAAGATCGTCCAAACTTTCAATAGATTCGTATGAAGGTTTAAATGGAGATTTAAAGCTTTTAGAATGAATACCGGCCTTTTTTTGGACCAATATAAAGTTATATAGGTGTAAATATAGTTTTTAAATAATTCTCAAATAGTTAGACCCATTATTGGAGCAACGGAAACTTGGTCCAAACTACTTTGACCAAGAACTGCCCAACTTTGAATAGCTTCGTACGAAGTGAATATTGGCCTTTTTGGGACCAATATGAAGTGATAAGGATATAAATATAGTAATAAACCTAATAGAAGAACGTTAGACCCATTTTTGATTCAACAGAAAACTTGTGCAAACTTCTACGACAAAGATCGTCCAAACTTTCAATAGATTCGTATGAAGGTTTAAATGGAGATTTAAAGCTTTTAGAATGAATACCGGCCTTTTTTGGACCAATATAAAGTTATAAAGGTGTAAATATAGTTTTTAAATAATTCTCAAATAGTTAGACCCATTATTGGAGAAACGGAAACTTGGTCCAAACTACTTTGACCAAAACTGCCCAACTTTGAATAGCTTCGTACGAAGTGAATATTGGCCTTTTTTAGACCAATATAAAGTTATAAAGGTGTAAATTTAGTTTTTAAATAATTCTCAAATAGTTAGACCCATTATTGGAGCAACGGACACTTGGTCCAAACTACTTTGACCAAAACTGCCCAACTTTGAATAGCTTCGTACGAAGTGAATATTGGCTTTTTTTGGGACCAATATGAAGTGACAAGGATATAAATATAGTAATAAACCTAATATAAGAACGTTAGACCCATTTTTTATTACACGGAAAACTTATGCAAACTTCTACGACAAAGATCGTCCAAACTTTCAATAGATTCGTATGAAGGTTTAAATGGAGATTTAAAGCTTTTAGAATGAATACCGGCCTTTTTTTGGACCAATATAAAGTTATAAATGTGTAAATATAGTTTTTAAATAATTCTCAAATAGTTAGACCCATTATTGGAGCAACGGAAACTTGGTCCAAACTACTTTGACCAAGAACTGCCCAACTTTGAATAGCTTCGTACGAAGTGAATATTGGCCTTTTTGGGACCAATATGAAGTGATAAGGATATAAATATAGTAATAAACCTAATATATGAACGTTAGACCCATTTTTGATTCAACCGAAAACTTGTGCAAACTTCTACGACAAAGATCGTCCAAACTTTCAATAGATTCGTATGAAGGTTTAAATGGAGATTTGAAGCTTTTAGAATGAATACCGGCCTTTTTTTGGACCAATATAAAGTTATAAAGGTGTAAATATAGTTTTTAAATAATTCTCAAATAGTTAGACCCATTATTGGAGAAACGGAAACTTGGTCCAAACTACTTTGACCAAAACTGCCCAACTTTGAATAGCTTCGTACGAAGTGAATATTGGCCTTTTTTAGACCAATATAAAGTTATAAAGGTGTAAATATAGTTTTTAAATAATTCTCAAATAGTTAGACCCATTATTGGAGCAACGGACACTTTGTCCAAACTACTTTGACCAAAACTGCCCAACTTTGAATAGGTTCGTACGAAGTGAATATTGGCTTTTTTTGGGACCAATATGAAGTGACAAGGATATAAATATAGTAATAAACCTAATATAAGAACGTTAGACCCATTTTTTATTACACGGAAAACTTATGCAAACTTCTACGACAAAGATCGTCCAAACTTTCAATAGATTCATATGAAGGTTTAAATGGAGATTTAAAGCTTTTAGAATGAATACCGGCCTTTTTTTGGACCAATATAAAGTTATAAATGTGTAAATATAGTTTTTAAATAATTCTCAAATAGTTAGACCCATTATTGGAGCAACGGAAACTTGGTCCAAACTACTTTGACCAAGAACTGCCCAACTTTGAATAGCTTCGTACGAAGTGAATATTGGCCTTTTTGGGACCAATATGAAGTGATAAGGATATAAATATAGTAATAAACCTAATAGATGAACGTTAGACCCATTTTTGATTCAACCGAAAACTTGTGCAAACTTCTACGACAAAGATCGTCCAAACTTTCAATAGATTCGTATGAAGGTTTAAATGGAGATTTGAAGCTTTTAGAATGAATACCGGCCTTTTTTTGGACCAATATAAAGTTATAAAGGTGTAAATATAGTTTTTAAATAATTCTCAAATAGTTAGACCCATTATTGGAGAAACGGAAACTTGGTCCAAACTACTTTGACCAAAACTGCCCAACTTTGAATAGCTTCGTACGAAGTGAATATTGGCCTTTTTTAGACCAATATAAAGTTATAAAGGTGTAAATATAGTTTTTAAATAATTCTCAAATAGTTAGACCCATTATTGGAGCAACGGACACTTGGTCCAAACTACTTTGACCAAAACTGCCCAACTTTGAATAGCTTCGTACGAAGTGAATATTGGCTTTTTTTGGGACCAATATGAAGTGATAAGGATATAAGTATAGTAATAAACCTAATATAAGAACGTTAGACCCATTTTTGATTACACGGAAAACTTATGCAAACTTATACGACAAAGATCGTCCAAACTTTCAATAGATTCGTATGAAGGTTTAAATGGAGATTTAAAGCTTTTAGAATGAATACCGGCCTTTTTTTGGACCAATATAAAGTTATAAAGGTGTAAATATAGTTTTTAAATAATTCTCAAATAGTTAGACCCATTATTGGAGCAACGGAAACTTGGTCCAAACTACTTTGACCAAGAACTGCCCAACTTTGAATAGCTTCGTACGAAGTGAATATTGGCCTTTTTGGGACCAATATGAAGTGATAAGGATATAAATATAGTAATAAACCTAATAGAAGAACGTTAGACCCATTTTTGATTCAACAGAAAACTTGTGCAAACTTCTACGACAAAGATCGTCCAAACTTTCAATAGATTCGTATGAAGGTTTAAATGGAGATTTAAAGCTTTTAGAATGAATACCGGCCTTTTTTTGGACCAATATAAAGTTATAAAGGTGTAAATATAGTGTTTAAATAATTCTCAAATAGTTAGACCCATTATTGGAGAAACGGAAACTTGGTCCAAACTACTTTGACCAAAACTGCCCAACTTTGAATTGCTTCGTACGAAGTGAATATTGGCCTTTTTTAGACCAATATAAAGTTATAAAGGTGTAAATATAGTTTTTAAATAATTCTCAAATAGTTAGACCCATTATTGGAGCAACGGACACTTGGTCCAAACTACTTTGACCAAAACTGCCCAACTTTGAATAGCATCGTACGAAGTGAATATTGGCTTTTTTTGGGACCAATATGAAGTGATAAGGATATAAATATAGTAATAAACCTAATATAAGAACGTTAGACCCATTTTTGATTCAACAGAAAACTTGTGCAAACTTCTACGACAAAGATCGTCCAAACTTTCAATAGATTCGTATGAAGGTTTAAATGGAGATTTAAAGCTTTTAGAATGAATACCGGCCTTTTATTGGACCAATATAAAGTTATAAAGGTGTAAATATAGTTTTTAAATAATTCTCAAATAGTTAGACCCATTATTGGAGAAACGGAAACTTGGTCCAAACTACTTTGACCAAAACTGCCCAACTTTGAATAGCTTCGTACGAAGTGAATATTGGCCTTTTTTAGACCAATATAAAGTTATAAAGGTGTAAATTTAGTTTTTAAATAATTCTCAAATAGTTAGACCCATTATTGGAGCAACGGACACTTGGTCCAAACTACTTTGACCAAGAACTGCCCAACTTTGAATAGCTTCGTACGAAGTGAATATTGGCCTTTTTGGGACCAATATGAAGTGATAAGGATATAAATATAGTAATAAACCTAATAGATGAACGTTAGACCCATTTTTGATTCAACCGAAAACTTGTGCAAACTTCTACGACAAAGATCGTCCAAACTTTCAATAGATTCGTATGAAGGTTTAAATGGAGATTTGAAGCTTTTAGAATGAATACCGGCCTTTTTTTGGACCAATATAAAGTTATAAAGGTGTAAATATAGTTTTTAAATAATTCTCAAATAGTTAGACCCATTATTGGAGAAACGGAAACTTGGTCCAAACTACTTTGACCAAAACTGCCCAACTTTGAATAGCTTCGTACGAAGTGAATATTGGCCTTTTTTAGACCAATATAAAGTTATAAAGGTGTAAATATAGTTTTTAAATAATTCTCAAATAGTTAGACCCATTATTGGAGCAACGGACACTTGGTCCAAACTACTTTGACCAAAACTGCCCAACTTTGAATAGCTTCGTACGAAGTGAATATTGGCTTTTTTTGGGACCAATATGAAGTGATAAGGATATAAGTATAGTAATAAACCTAATATAAGAACGTTAGACCCATTTTTGATTACACGGAAAACTTATGCAAACTTATACGACAAAGATCGTCCAAACTTTCAATAGATTCGTATGAAGGTTTAAATGGAGATTTAAAGCTTTTAGAATGAATACCGGCCTTTTTTTGGACCAATATAAAGTTATAAAGGTGTAAATATAGTTTTTAAATAATTCTCAAATAGTTAGACCCATTATTGGAGCAACGGAAACTTGGTCCAAACTACTTTGACCAAGAACTGCCCAACTTTGAATAGCTTCGTACGAAGTGAATATTGGCCTTTTTGGGACCAATATGAAGTGATAAGGATATAAATATAGTAATAAACCTAATAGAAGAACGTTAGACCCATTTTTGATTCAACAGAAAACTTGTGCAAACTTCTACGACAAAGATCGTCCAAACTTTCAATAGATTCGTATGAAGGTTTAAATGGAGATTTAAAGCTTTTAGAATGAATACCGGCCTTTTTTTGGACCAATATAAAGTTATAAAGGTGTAAATATAGTGTTTAAATAATTCTCAAATAGTTAGACCCATTATTGGAGAAACGGAAACTTGGTCCAAACTACTTTGACCAAAACTGCCCAACTTTGAATTGCTTCGTACGAAGTGAATATTGGCCTTTTTTAGACCAATATAAAGTTATAAAGGTGTAAATATAGTTTTTAAATAATTCTCAAATAGTTAGACCCATTATTGGAGCAACGGACACTTGGTCCAAACTACTTTGACCAAAACTGCCCAACTTTGAATAGCATCGTACGAAGTGAATATTGGCTTTTTTTGGGACCAATATGAAGTGATAAGGATATAAATATAGTAATAAACCTAATATAAGAACGTTAGACCCATTTTTGATTCAACAGAAAACTTGTGCAAACTTCTACGACAAAGATCGTCCAAACTTTCAATAGATTCGTATGAAGGTTTAAATGGAGATTTAAAGCTTTTAGAATGAATACCGGCCTTTTATTGGACCAATATAAAGTTATAAAGGTGTAAATATAGTTTTTAAATAATTCTCAAATAGTTAGACCCATTATTGGAGAAACGGAAACTTGGTCCAAACTACTTTGACCAAGAACTGCCCAACTTTGAATAGCTTCGTACGAAGTGAATATTGGCCTTTTTTGGGACCAATATGAAGTGATAAGGATATAAATATAGTAATAAACCTAATAGAAGAACGTTAGACCCATTTTTGATTCAACAGAAAACTTGTGCAAACTTCTACGACAAAGATCGTCCAAACTTTCAATAGATTCGTATGAAGGTTTAAATGGAGATTTAAAGCTTTTAGAATGAATACCGGCCTTTTATTGGACCAATATAAAGTTATAAAGGTGTAAATATAGTTTTTAAATAATTCTCAAATAGTTAGACCCATTATTGGAGAAACGGAAACTTGGTCCAAACTACTTTGACCAAAACTGCCCAACTTTGAATAGCTTCGTACGAAGTGAATATTGGCCTTTTTTAGACCAATATAAAGTTATAAAGGTGTAAATTTAGTTTTTAAATAATTCTCAAATAGTTAGACCCATTATTGGAGCAACGGACACTTGGTCCAAACTACTTTGACCAAAACTGCCCAACTTTGAATAGCTTCGTACGAAGTGAATATTGGCTTTTTTTGGGATATGAAGTGACAAGGATATAAATATAGTAATAAACCTAATATAAGAACGTTAGACCCATTTTTTATTACACGGAAAACTTATGCAAACTTCTACGACAAAGATCGTCCAAACTTTCAATAGATTCGTATGAAGGTTTAAATGGAGATTTAAAGCTTTTAGAATGAATACCGGCCTTTTTTTGGACCAATATAAAGTTATAAAGGTGTAAATATAGTGTTTAAATAATTTTCAAATAGTTAGACCCATTATTGGAGCAACGGAAACTTGGTCCAAACTACTTTGACCAAGAACTGCCCAACTTTGAATAGCTTCGTACGAAGTGAATATTGGCCTTTTTGGGACCAATATGAAGTGATAAGGATATAAATATAGTAATAAACCTAATAGATGAACGTTAGACCCATTTTTGATTCAACCGAAAACTTGTGCAAACTTCTACGACAAAGATCGTCCAAACTTTCAATAGATTCGTATGAAGGTTTAAATGGAGATTTGAAGCTTTTAGAATGAATACCGGCCTTTTTTTGGACCAATATAAAGTTATAAAGGTGTAAATATAGTTTTTAAATAATTCTCAAATAGTTAGACCCATTATTGGAGAAACGGAAACTTGGTCCAAACTACTTTGACCAAAACTGCCCAACTTTGAATAGCTTCGTACGAAGTGAATATTGGCTTTTTTTGGGACCAATATGAAGTGATAAGGATATAAGTATAGTAATAAACCTAATATAAGAACGTTAGACCCATTTTTGATTACACGGAAAACTTATGCAAACTTATACGACAAAGATCGTCCAAACTTTCAATAGATTCGTATGAAGGTTTAAATGGAGATTTAAAGCTTTTAGAATGAATACCGGCCTTTTTTTGGACCAATATAAAGTTATAAAGGTGTAAATATAGTTTTTAAATAATTCTCAAATAGTTAGACCCATTATTGGAGCAACGGAAACTTGGTCCAAACTACTTTGACCAAGAACTGCCCAACTTTGAATAGCTTCGTACGAAGTGAATATTGGCCTTTTTGGGACCAATATGAAGTGATAAGGATATAAATATAGTAATAAACCTAATAGAAGAACGTTAGACCCATTTTTGATTCAACAGAAAACTTGTGCAAACTTCTACGACAAAGATCGTCCAAACTTTCAATAGATTCGTATGAAGGTTTAAATGGAGATTTAAAGCTTTTAGAATGAATACCGGCCTTTTTTTGGACCAATATAAAGTTATAAAGGTGTAAATATAGTGTTTAAATAATTCTCAAATAGTTAGACCCATTATTGGAGAAATGGAAACTTGGTCCAAACTACTTTGACCAAAACTGCCCAACTTTGAATAGCTTCGTACGAAGTGAATATTGGCCTTTTTTAGACCAATATAAAGTTATAAAGGTGTAAATTTAGTTTTTAAATAATTCTCAAATAGTTAGACCCATTATTGGAGCAACGGACACTTGGTCCAAACTACTTTGACCAAAACTGCCCAACTTTGAATAGCTTCGTACGAAGTGAATATTGGCTTTTTTTGGGACCAATATGAAGTGACAAGGATATAAATATAGTAATAAACCTAATATAAGAACGTTAGACCCATTTTTTATTACACGGAAAACTTATGCAAACTTCTACGACAAAGATCGTCCAAACTTTCAATAGATTCGTATGAAGGTTTAAATGGAGATTTAAAGCTTTTAGAATGAATACCGGCCTTTTTTTGGACCAATATAAAGTTATAAAGGTGTAAATATAGTTTTTAAATAATTTTCAAATAGTTAGACCCATTATTGGAGCAACGGAAACTTGGTCCAAACTACTTTGACCAAGAACTGCCCAACTTTGAATAGCTTCGTACGAAGTGAATATTGGCCTTTTTGGGACCAATATGAAGTGATAAGGATATAAATATAGTAATAAACCTAATAGATGAACGTTAGACCCATTTTTGATTCAACCGAAAACTTGTGCAAACTTCTACGACAAAGATCGTCCAAACTTTCAATAGATTCGTATGAAGGTTTAAATGGAGATTTGAAGCTTTTAGAATGAATACCGGCCTTTTTTTGGACCAATATAAAGTTATAAAGGTGTAAATATAGTTTTTAAATAATTCTCAAATAGTTAGACCCATTATTGGAGAAACGGAAACTTGGTCCAAACTACTTTGACCAAAACTGCCCAACTTTGAATAGCTTCGTACGAAGTGAATATTGGCTTTTTTTGGGACCAATATGAAGTGATAAGGATATAAGTATAGTAATAAACCTAATATAAGAACGTTAGACCCTTTTTTGATTACACGGAAAACTTATGCAAACTTATACGACAAAGATCGTCCAAACTTTCAATAGATTCGTATGAAGGTTTAAATGGAGATTTAAAGCTTTTAGAATGAATACCGGCCTTTTTTTGGACCAATATAAAGTTATAAAGGTGTAAATATAGTTTTTAAATAATTCTCAAATAGTTAGACCCATTATTGGAGCAACGGAAACTTGGTCCAAACTACTTTGACCAAGAACTGCCCAACTTTGAATAGCTTCGTACGAAGTGAATATTGGCCTTTTTGGGACCAATATGAAGTGATAAGGATATAAATATAGTAATAAACCTAATAGAAGAACGTTAGACCCATTTTTGATTCAACAGAAAACTTGTGCAAACTTCTACGACAAAGATCGTCCAAACTTTCAATAGATTCGTATGAAGGTTTAAATGGAGATTTAAAGCTTTTAGAATGAATACCGGCCTTTTTTTGGACCAATATAAAGTTATAAAGGTGTAAATATAGTGTTTAAATAATTCTCAAATAGTTAGACCCATTATTGGAGAAATGGAAACTTGGTCCAAACTACTTTGACCAAAACTGCCCAACTTTGAATAGCTTCGTACGAAGTGAATATTGGCCTTTTTTAGACCAATATAAAGTTATAAAGGTGTAAATTTAGTTTTTAAATAATTCTCAAATAGTTAGACCCATTATTGGAGCAACGGACACTTGGTCCAAACTACTTTGACCAAAACTGCCCAACTTTGAATAGCTTCGTACGAAGTGAATATTGGCTTTTTTTGGGACCAATATGAAGTGACAAGGATATAAATATAGTAATAAACCTAATATAAGAACGTTAGACCCATTTTTTATTACACGGAAAACTTATGCAAACTTCTACGACAAAGATCGTCCAAACTTTCA
Organism: Trifolium repens; assembly: GCA_030408175.1. Classification (NCBI taxonomy): domain Eukaryota; kingdom Viridiplantae; phylum Streptophyta; class Magnoliopsida; order Fabales; family Fabaceae; genus Trifolium; species Trifolium repens. The sequence continues at coordinate 37,527,414 of CP125842.1, read as the reverse complement.
ATAGATTCGTATGAAGGTTTAAATGGAGATTTAAAGCTTTTAGAATGAATACCGGCGTTTTTTTGGACCAATGTAAAGTTATAAAGGTGTAAATATAGTTTTTAAATAATTTTCAAATAGTTAGACCCATTATTGGAGCAACGGAAACTTGGTCCAAACTACTTTGACCAAGAACTGCCCAACTTTGAATAGCTTCGTACGAAGTGAATATTGGCCTTTTTGGGACCAATATGAAGTGATAAGGATATAAATATAGTAATAAACCTAATAGATGAACGTTAGACCCATTTTTGATTCAACCGAAAACTTGTGCAAACTTCTACGACAAAGATCGTCCAAACTTTCAATAGATTCGTATGAAGGTTTAAATGGAGATTTGAAGCTTTTAGAATGAATACCGGCCTTTTTTTGGACCAATATAAAGTTATAAAGGTGTAAATATAGTTTTTAAATAATTCTCAAATAGTTAGACCCATTATTGGAGAAACGAAACTTGGTCCAAACTACTTTGACCAAAACTGCCCAACTTTGAATAGCTTCGTACGAAGTGAATATTGGCCTTTTTTAGACCAATATAAAGTTATAAAGGTGTAAATATAGTTTTTAAATAATTCTCAAATAGTTAGACCCATTATTGGAGCAACGGACACTTGGTCCAAACTACTTTGACCAAAACTGCCCAACTTTGAATAGCTTCGTACGAAGTGAATATTGGCTTTTTTTGGGACCAATATGAAGTGATAAGGATATAAGTATAGTAATAAACCTAATATAAGAACGTTAGACCCATTTTTGATTACACGGAAAACTTATGCAAACTTATACGACAAAGATCGTCCAAACTTTCAATAGATTCGTATGAAGGTTTAAATGGAGATTTAAAGCTTTTAGAATGAATACCGGCCTTTTTTTGGACCAATATAAAGTTATAAAGGTGTAAATATAGTTTTTAAATAATTCTCAAATAGTTAGACCCATTATTGGAGCAACGGAAACTTGGTCCAAACTACTTTGACCAAGAACTGCCCAACTTTGAATAGCTTCGTACGAAGTGAATATTGGCCTTTTTGGGACCAATATGAAGTGATAAGGATATAAATATAGTAATAAACCTAATAGATGAACGTTAGACCCATTTTTGATTCAACCGAAAACTTGTGCAAACTTCTACGACAAAGATCGTCCAAACTTTCAATAGATTCGTATGAAGGTTTAAATGGAGATTTGAAGCTTTTAGAATGAATACCGGCCTTTTTTTGGACCAATATAAAGTTATAAAGGTGTAAATAGAGTTTTTAAATAATTCTCAAATAGTTAGACCCATTATTGGAGAAACGGAAACTTGGTCCAAACTACTTTGACCAAAACTGCCCAACTTTGAATAGCTTCGTACGAAGTGAATATTGGCCTTTTTTAGACCAATATAAAGTTATAAAGGTGTAAATATAGTTTTTAAATAATTCTCAAATAGTTAGACCCATTATTGGAGCAACGGACACTTGGTCCAAACTACTTTGACCAAAACTGCCCAACTTTGAATAGCTTCGTACGAAGTGAATATTGGCTTTTTTTGGGACCAATATGAAGTGATAAGGATATAAGTATAGTAATAAACCTAATATAAGAACGTTAGACCCATTTTTGATTACACGGAAAACTTATGCAAACTTATACGACAAAGATCGTCCAAACTTTCAATAGATTCGTATGAAGGTTTAAATGGAGATTTAAAGCTTTTAGAATGAATACCGGCCTTTTTTTGGACCAATATAAAGTTATAAAGGTGTAAATATAGTTTTTAAATAATTCTCAAATAGTTAGACCCATTATTGGAGCAACGGAAACTTGGTCCAAACTACTTTGACCAAGAACTGCCCAACTTTGAATAGCTTCGTACGAAGTGAATATTGGCCTTTTTGGGACCAATATGAAGTGATAAGGATATAAATATAGTAATAAACCTAATAGAAGAACGTTAGACCCATTTTTGATTCAACGGAAAACTTGTGCAAACTTCTACGACAAAGATCGTCCAAACTTTCAATAGATTCGTATGAAGGTTTAAATGGAGATTTAAAGCTTTTAGAATGAATACCGGCCTTTTTTTGGACCAATATAAAGTTATAAAGGTGTAAATATAGTTTTTAAATAATTCTCAAATAGTTAGACCCATTATTGGAGCAACGGAAACTTGGTCCAAACTACTTTGACCAAGAACTGCCCAACTTTGAATAGCTTCGTACGAAGTGAATATTGGCCTTTTTGGGACCAATATGAAGTGATAAGGATATAAATATAGTAATAAACCTAATAGATGAACGTTAGACCCATTTTTGATTCAACCGAAAACTTGTGCAAACTTCTACGACAAAGATCGTCCAAACTTTCAATAGATTCGTATGAAGGTTTAAATGGAGATTTGAAGCTTTTAGAATGAATACCGGCCTTTTTTTGGACCAATATAAAGTTATAAAGGTGTAAATAGAGTTTTTAAATAATTCTCAAATAGTTAGACCCATTATTGGAGAAACGGAAACTTGGTCCAAACTACTTTGACCAAAACTGCCCAACTTTGAATAGCTTCGTACGAAGTGAATATTGGCCTTTTTTAGACCAATATAAAGTTATAAAGGTGTAAATATAGTTTTTAAATAATTCTCAAATAGTTAGACCCATTATTGGAGCAACGGACACTTGGTCCAAACTACTTTGACCAAAACTGCCCAACTTTGAATAGCTTCGTACGAAGTGAATATTGGCTTTTTTTGGGACCAATATGAAGTGATAAGGATATAAGTATAGTAATAAACCTAATATAAGAACGTTAGACCCATTTTTGATTACACGGAAAACTTATGCAAACTTATACGACAAAGATCGTCCAAACTTTCAATAGATTCGTATGAAGGTTTAAATGGAGATTTAAAGCTTTTAGAATGAATACCGGCCTTTTTTTGGACCAATATAAAGTTATAAAGGTGTAAATATAGTTTTTAAATAATTCTCAAATAGTTAGACCCATTATTGGAGCAACGGAAACTTGGTCCAAACTACTTTGACCAAGAACTGCCCAACTTTGAATAGCTTCGTACGAAGTGAATATTGGCCTTTTTGGGACCAATATGAAGTGATAAGGATATAAATATAGTAATAAACCTAATAGAAGAACGTTAGACCCATTTTTGATTCAACAGAAAACTTGTGCAAACTTCTACGACAAAGATCGTCCAAACTTTCAATAGATTCGTATGAAGGTTTAAATGGAGATTTAAAGCTTTTAGAATGAATACCGGCCTTTTTTTGGACCAATATAAAGTTATAAAGGTGTAAATATAGTGTTTAAATAATTCTCAAATAGTTAGACCCATTATTGGAGAAATGGAAACTTGGTCCAAACTACTTTGACCAAAACTGCCCAACTTTGAATAGCTTCGTACGAAGTGAATATTGGCCTTTTTTAGACCAATATAAAGTTATAAAGGTGTAAATTTAGTTTTTAAATAATTCTCAAATAGTTAGACCCATTATTGGAGCAACGGACACTTGGTCCAAACTACTTTGACCAAAACTGCCCAACTTTGAATAGCTTCGTACGAAGTGAATATTGGCTTTTTTTGGGACCAATATGAAGTGACAAGGATATAAATATAGTAATAAACCTAATATAAGAACGTTAGACCCATTTTTTATTACACGGAAAACTTATGCAAACTTCTACGACAAAGATCGTCCAAACTTTCAATAGATTCGTATGAAGGTTTAAATGGAGATTTAAAGCTTTTAGAATGAATACCGGCCTTTTTTTGGACCACTATAAAGTTATAAAGGTGTAAATATAGTTTTTAAATAATTTTCAAATAGTTAGACCCATTATTGGAGCAACGGAAACTTGGTCCAAACTACTTTGACCAAGAACTGCCCAACTTTGAATAGCTTCGTACGAAGTGAATATTGGCCTTTTTGGGACCAATATGAAGTGATAAGGATATAAATATAGTAATAAACCTAATAGAAGAACGTTAGACCCATTTTTGATTCAACAGAAAACTTGTGCAAACTTCTACGACAAAGATCGTCCAAACTTTCCATAGATTCGTATGAAGGTTTAAATGGAGATTTAAAGCTTTTAGAATGAATACCGGCCTTTTTTTGGACCAATATAAAGTTATAAAGGTGTAAATATAGTGTTTAAATAATTCTCAAATAGTTAGACCCATTATTGGAGAAATGGAAACTTGGTCCAAACTACTTTGACCAAAACTGCCCAACTTTGAATAGCTTCGTACGAAGTGAATATTGGCCTTTTTTAGACCAATATAAAGTTATAAAGGTGTAAATTTAGTTTTTAAATAATTCTCAAATAGTTAGACCCATTATTGGAGCAACGGACACTTGGTCCAAACTACTTTGACCAAAACTGCCCAACTTTGAATAGCTTCGTACGAAGTGAATATTGGCTTTTTTTGGGACCAATATGAAGTGACAAGGATATAAATATAGTAATAAACCTAATATAAGAACGTTAGACCCATTTTTTATTACACGGAAAACTTATGCAAACTTCTACGACAAAGATCGTCCAAACTTTCAATAGATTCGTATGAAGGTTTAAATGGAGATTTAAAGCTTTTAGAATGAATACCGGCCTTTTTTTGGACCAATATAAAGTTATAAAGGTGTAAATATAGTTTTTAAATAATTTTCAAATAGTTAGACCCATTATTGGAGCAACGGAAACTTGGTCCAAACTACTTTGACCAAGAACTGCCCAACTTTGAATAGCTTCGTACGAAGTGAATATTGGCCTTTTTGGGACCAATATGAAGTGATAAGGATATAAATATAGTAATAAACCTAATAGATGAACGTTAGACCCATTTTTGATTCAACCGAAAACTTGTGCAAACTTCTACGACAAAGATCGTCCAAACTTTCAATAGATTCGTATGAAGGTTTAAATGGAGATTTGAAGCTTTTAGAATGAATACCGGCCTTTTTTTGGACCAATATAAAGTTATAAAGGTGTAAATATAGTTTTTAAATAATTCTCAAATAGTTAGACCCATTATTGGAGAAACGAAACTTGGTCCAAACTACTTTGACCAAAACTGCCCAACTTTGAATAGCTTCGTACGAAGTGAATATTGGCCTTTTTTAGACCAATATAAAGTTATAAAGGTGTAAATATAGTTTTTAAATAATTCTCAAATAGTTAGACCCATTATTGGAGCAACGGACACTTGGTCCAAACTACTTTGACCAAAACTGCCCAACTTTGAATAGCTTCGTACGAAGTGAATATTGGCTTTTTTTGGGACCAATATGAAGTGATAAGGATATAAGTATAGTAATAAACCTAATATAAGAACGTTAGACCCATTTTTGATTACACGGAAAACTTATGCAAACTTATACGACAAAGATCGTCCAAACTTTCAATAGATTCGTATGAAGGTTTAAATGGAGATTTAAAGCTTTTAGAATGAATACCGGCCTTTTTTTGGACCAATATAAAGTTATAAAGGTGTAAATATAGTTTTTAAATAATTCTCAAATAGTTAGACCCATTATTGGAGCAACGGAAACTTGGTCCAAACTACTTTGACCAAGAACTGCCCAACTTTGAATAGCTTCGTACGAAGTGAATATTGGCCTTTTTGGGACCAATATGAAGTGATAAGGATATAAATATAGTAATAAACCTAATAGATGAACGTTAGACCCATTTTTGATTCAACCGAAAACTTGTGCAAACTTCTACGACAAAGATCGTCCAAACTTTCAATAGATTCGTATGAAGGTTTAAATGGAGATTTGAAGCTTTTAGAATGAATACCGGCCTTTTTTTGGACCAATATAAAGTTATAAAGGTGTAAATAGAGTTTTTAAATAATTCTCAAATAGTTAGACCCATTATTGGAGAAACGGAAACTTGGTCCAAACTACTTTGACCAAAACTGCCCAACTTTGAATAGCTTCGTACGAAGTGAATATTGGCCTTTTTTAGACCAATATAAAGTTATAAAGGTGTAAATATAGTTTTTAAATAATTCTCAAATAGTTAGACCCATTATTGGAGCAACGGACACTTGGTCCAAACTACTTTGACCAAAACTGCCCAACTTTGAATAGTTTCGTACGAAGTGAATATTGGCTTTTTTTGGGACCAATATGAAGTGATAAGGATATAAGTATAGTAATAAACCTAATATAAGAACGTTAGACCCATTTTTGATTACACGGAAAACTTATGCAAACTTATACGACAAAGATCGTCCAAACTTTCAATAGATTCGTATGAAGGTTTAAATGGAGATTTAAAGCTTTTAGAATGAATACCGGCCTTTTTTTGGACCAATATAAAGTTATAAAGGTGTAAATATAGTTTTTAAATAATTCTCAAATAGTTAGACCCATTATTGGAGCAACGGAAACTTGGTCCAAACTACTTTGACCAAGAACTGCCCAACTTTGAATAGCTTCGTACGAAGTGAATATTGGCCTTTTTGGGACCAATATGAAGTGATAAGGATATAAATATAGTAATAAACCTAATAGAAGAACGTTAGACCCATTTTTGATTCAACGGAAAACTTGTGCAAACTTCTACGACAAAGATCGTCCAAACTTTCAATAGATTCGTATGAAGGTTTAAATGGAGATTTAAAGCTTTTAGAATGAATACCGGCCTTTTTTTGGACCAATATAAAGTTATAAAGGTGTAAATATAGTTTTTAAATAATTCTCAAATAGTTAGACCCATTATTGGAGCAACGGAAACTTGGTCCAAACTACTTTGACCAAGAACTGCCCAACTTTGAATAGCTTCGTACGAAGTGAATATTGGCCTTTTTGGGACCAATATGAAGTGATAAGGATATAAATATAGTAATAAACCTAATAGATGAACGTTAGACCCATTTTTGATTCAACCGAAAACTTGTGCAAACTTCTACGACAAAGATCGTCCAAACTTTCAATAGATTCGTATGAAGGTTTAAATGGAGATTTGAAGCTTTTAGAATGAATACCGGCCTTTTTTTGGACCAATATAAAGTTATAAAGGTGTAAATAGAGTTTTTAAATAATTCTCAAATAGTTAGACCCATTATTGGAGAAACGGAAACTTGGTCCAAACTACTTTGACCAAAACTGCCCAACTTTGAATAGCTTCGTACGAAGTGAATATTGGCCTTTTTTAGACCAATATAAAGTTATAAAGGTGTAAATATAGTTTTTAAATAATTCTCAAATAGTTAGACCCATTATTGGAGCAACGGACACTTGGTCCAAACTACTTTGACCAAAACTGCCCAACTTTGAATAGCTTCGTACGAAGTGAATATTGGCTTTTTTTGGGACCAATATGAAGTGATAAGGATATAAGTATAGTAATAAACCTAATATAAGAACGTTAGACCCATTTTTGATTACACGGAAAACTTATGCAAACTTATACGACAAAGATCGTCCAAACTTTCAATAGATTCGTATGAAGGTTTAAATGGAGATTTAAAGCTTTTAGAATGAATACCGGCCTTTTTTTGGACCAATATAAAGTTATAAAGGTGTAAATATAGTTTTTAAATAATTCTCAAATAGTTAGACCCATTATTGGAGCAACGGAAACTTGGTCCAAACTACTTTGACCAAGAACTGCCCAACTTTGAATAGCTTCGTACGAAGTGAATATTGGCCTTTTTGGGACCAATATGAAGTGATAAGGATATAAATATAGTAATAAACCTAATAGAAGAACGTTAGACCCATTTTTGATTCAACAGAAAACTTGTGCAAACTTCTACGACAAAGATCGTCCAAACTTTCAATAGATTCGTATGAAGGTTTAAATGGAGATTTAAAGCTTTTAGAATGAATACCGGCCTTTTTTTGGACCAATATAAAGTTATAAAGGTGTAAATATAGTGTTTAAATAATTCTCAAATAGTTAGACCCATTATTGGAGAAATGGAAACTTGGTCCAAACTACTTTGACCAAAACTGCCCAACTTTGAATAGCTTCGTACGAAGTGAATATTGGCCTTTTTTAGACCAATATAAAGTTATAAAGGTGTAAATTTAGTTTTTAAATAATTCTCAAATAGTTAGACCCATTATTGGAGCAACGGACACTTGGTCCAAACTACTTTGACCAAAACTGCCCAACTTTGAATAGCTTCGTACGAAGTGAATATTGGCTTTTTTTGGGACCAATATGAAGTGACAAGGATATAAATATAGTAATAAACCTAATATAAGAACGTTAGACCCATTTTTTATTACACGGAAAACTTATGCAAACTTCTACGACAAAGATCGTCCAAACTTTCAATAGATTCGTATGAAGGTTTAAATGGAGATTTAAAGCTTTTAGAATGAATACCGGCCTTTTTTTGGACCACTATAAAGTTATAAAGGTGTAAATATAGTTTTTAAATAATTTTCAAATAGTTAGACCCATTATTGGAGCAACGGAAACTTGGTCCAAACTACTTTGACCAAGAACTGCCCAACTTTGAATAGCTTCGTACGAAGTGAATATTGGCCTTTTTGGGACCAATATGAAGTGATAAGGATATAAATATAGTAATAAACCTAATAGAAGAACGTTAGACCCATTTTTGATTCAACAGAAAACTTGTGCAAACTTCTACGACAAAGATCGTCCAAACTTTCAATAGATTCGTATGAAGGTTTAAATGGAGATTTAAAGCTTTTAGAATGAATACCGGCCTTTTTTTGGACCAATATAAAGTTATAAAGGTGTAAATATAGTGTTTAAATAATTCTCAAATAGTTAGACCCATTATTGGAGAAATGGAAACTTGGTCCAAACTACTTTGACCAAAACTGCCCAACTTTGAATAGCTTCGTACGAAGTGAATATTGGCCTTTTTTAGACCAATATAAAGTTATAAAGGTGTAAATTTAGTTTTTAAATAATTCTCAAATAGTTAGACCCATTATTGGAGCAACGGACACTTGGTCCAAACTACTTTGACCAAAACTGCCCAACTTTGAATAGCTTCGTACGAAGTGAATATTGGCTTTTTTTGGGACCAATATGAAGTGACAAGGATATAAATATAGTAATAAACCTAATATAAGAACGTTAGACCCATTTTTTATTACACGGAAAACTTATGCAAACTTCTACGACAAAGATCGTCCAAACTTTCAATAGATTCGTATGAAGGTTTAAATGGAGATTTAAAGCTTTTAGAATGAATACCGGCCTTTTTTTGGACCACTATAAAGTTATAAAGGTGTAAATATAGTTTTTAAATAATTTTCAAATAGTTAGACCCATTATTGGAGCAACGGAAACTTGGTCCAAACTACTTTGACCAAGAACTGCCCAACTTTGAATAGCTTCGTACGAAGTGAATATTGGCCTTTTTGGGACCAATATGAAGTGATAAGGATATAAATATAGTAATAAACCTAATAGATGAACGTTAGACCCATATTTGATTCAACCGAAAACTTGTGCAAACTTCTACGACAAAGATCGTCCAAACTTTCAATAGATTCGTATGAAGGTTTAAATGGAGATTTGAAGCTTTTAGAATGAATACCGGCCTTTTTTTGGACCAATATAAAGTTATAAAGGTGTAAATATAGTTTTTAAATAATTCTCAAATAGTTAGACCCATTATTGGAGAAACGAAACTTGGTCCAAACTACTTTGACCAAAACTGCCCAACTTTGAATAGCTTCGTACGAAGTGAATATTGGCCTTTTTTAGACCAATATAAAGTTATAAAGGTGTAAATATAGTTTTTAAATAATTCTCAAATAGTTAGACCCATTATTGGAGCAACGGACACTTGGTCCAAACTACTTTGACCAAAACTGCCCAACTTTGAATAGCTTCGTACGAAGTGAATATTGGCTTTTTTTGGGACCAATATGAAGTGATAAGGATATAAGTATAGTAATAAACCTAATATAAGAACGTTAGACCCATTTTTGATTACACGGAAAACTTATGCAAACTTATACGACAAAGATCGTCCAAACTTTCAATAGATTCGTATGAAGGTTTAAATGGAGATTTAAAGCTTTTAGAATGAATACCGGCCTTTTTTTGGACCAATATAAAGTTATAAAGGTGTAAATATAGTTTTTAAATAATTCTCAAATAGTTAGACCCATTATTGGAGCAACGGAAACTTGGTCCAAACTACTTTGACCAAGAACTGCCCAACTTTGAATAGCTTCGTACGAAGTGAATATTGGCCTTTTTGGGACCAATATGAAGTGATAAGGATATAAATATAGTAATAAACCTAATAGATGAACGTTAGACCCATTTTTGATTCAACCGAAAACTTGTGCAAACTTCTACGACAAAGATCGTCCAAACTTTCAATAGATTCGTATGAAGGTTTAAATGGAGATTTGAAGCTTTTAGAATGAATACCGGCCTTTTTTTGGACCAATATAAAGTTATAAAGGTGTAAATAGAGTTTTTAAATAATTCTCAAATAGTTAGACCCATTATTGGAGAAACGGAAACTTGGTCCAAACTACTTTGACCAAAACTGCCCAACTTTGAATAGCTTCGTACGAAGTGAATATTGGCCTTTTTTAGACCAATATAAAGTTATAAAGGTGTAAATATAGTTTTTAAATAATTCTCAAATAGTTAGACCCATTATTGGAGCAACGGACACTTGGTCCAAACTACTTTGACCAAAACTGCCCAACTTTGAATAGCTTCGTACGAAGTGAATATTGGCTTTTTTTGGGACCAATATGAAGTGATAAGGATATAAGTATAGTAATAAACCTAATATAAGAACGTTAGACCCATTTTTGATTACACGGAAAACTTATGCAAACTTATACGACAAAGATCGTCCAAACTTTCAATAGATTCGTATGAAGGTTTAAATGGAGATTTAAAGCTTTTAGAATGAATACCGGCCTTTTTTTGGACCAATATAAAGTTATAAAGGTGTAAATATAGTTTTTAAATAATTCTCAAATAGTTAGACCCATTATTGGAGCAACGGAAACTTGGTCCAAACTACTTTGACCAAGAACTGCCCAACTTTGAATAGCTTCGTACGAAGTGAATATTGGCCTTTTTGGGACCAATATGAAGTGATAAGGATATAAATATAGTAATAAACCTAATAGAAGAACGTTAGACCCATTTTTGATTCAACGGAAAACTTGTGCAAACTTCTACGACAAAGATCGTCCAAACTTTCAATAGATTCGTATGAAGGTTTAAATGGAGATTTAAAGCTTTTAGAATGAATACCGGCCTTTTTTTGGACCAATATAAAGTTATAAAGGTGTAAATATAGTTTTTAAATAATTCTCAAATAGTTAGACCCATTATTGGAGCAACGGAAACTTGGTCCAAACTACTTTGACCAAGAACTGCCCAACTTTGAATAGCTTCGTACGAAGTGAATATTGGCCTTTTTGGGACCAATATGAAGTGATAAGGATATAAATATAGTAATAAACCTAATAGATGAACGTTAGACCCATTTTTGATTCAACCGAAAACTTGTGCAAACTTCTACGACAAAGATCGTCCAAACTTTCAATAGATTCGTATGAAGGTTTAAATGGAGATTTGAAGCTTTTAGAATGAATACCGGCCTTTTTTTGGACCAATATAAAGTTATAAAGGTGTAAATAGAGTTTTTAAATAATTCTCAAATAGTTAGACCCATTATTGGAGAAACGGAAACTTGGTCCAAACTACTTTGACCAAAACTGCCCAACTTTGAATAGCTTCGTACGAAGTGAATATTGGCCTTTTTTAGACCAATATAAAGTTATAAAGGTGTAAATATAGTTTTTAAATAATTCTCAAATAGTTAGACCCATTATTGGAGCAACGGACACTTGGTCCAAACTACTTTGACCAAAACTGCCCAACTTTGAATAGCTTCGTACGAAGTGAATATTGGCTTTTTTTGGGACCAATATGAAGTGATAAGGATATAAGTATAGTAATAAACCTAATATAAGAACGTTAGACCCATTTTTGATTACACGGAAAACTTATGCAAACTTATACGACAAAGATCGTCCAAACTTTCAATAGATTCGTATGAAGGTTTAAATGGAGATTTAAAGCTTTTAGAATGAATACCGGCCTTTTTTTGGACCAATATAAAGTTATAAAGGTGTAAATATAGTTTTTAAATAATTCTCAAATAGTTAGACCCATTATTGGAGCAACGGAAACTTGGTCCAAACTACTTTGACCAAGAACTGCCCAACTTTGAATAGCTTCGTACGAAGTGAATATTGGCCTTTTTGGGACCAATATGAAGTGATAAGGATATAAATATAGTAATAAACCTAATAGAAGAACGTTAGACCCATTTTTGATTCAACGGAAAACTTGTGCAAACTTCTACGACAAAGATCGTCCAAACTTTCAATAGATTCGTATGAAGGTTTAAATGGAGATTTAAAGCTTTTAGAATGAATACCGGCCTTTTTTTGGACCAATATAAAGTTATAAAGGTGTAAATATAGTGTTTAAATAATTCTCAAATAGTTAGACCCATTATTGGAGAAACGGAAACTTGGTCCAAACTACTTTGACCAAAACTGCCCAACTTTGAATAGCTTCGTACGAAGTGAATATTGGCCTTTTTTAGACCAATATAAAGTTATAAAGGTGTAAATTTAGTTTTTAAATAATTCTCAAATAGTTAGACCCATTATTGGAGCAACGGACACTTGGTCCAAACTACTTTGACCAAAACTGCCCAACTTTGAATAGCTTCGTACGAAGTGAATATTGGCTTTTTTTGGGACCAATATGAAGTGACAAGGATATAAATATAGTAATAAACCTAATATAAGAACGTTAGACCCATTTTTTATTACACGGAAAACTTATGCAAACTTCTACGACAAAGATCGTCCAAACTTTCAATAGATTCGTATGAAGGTTTAAATGGAGATTTAAAGCTTTTAGAATGAATACCGGCCTTTTTTTGGACCAATATAAAGTTATAAAGGTGTAAATATAGTTTTTAAATAATTTTCAAATAGTTAGACCCATTATTGGAGCAACGGAAACTTGGTCCAAACTACTTTGACCAAGAACTGCCCAACTTTGAATAGCTTCGTACGAAGTGAATATTGGCCTTTTTGGGACCAATATGAAGTGATAAGGATATAAATATAGTAATAAACCTAATAGATGAACGTTAGACCCATTTTTGATTCAACCGAAAACTTGTGCAAACTTCTACGACAAAGATCGTCCAAACTTTCAATAGATTCGTATGAAGGTTTAAATGGAGATTTGAAGCTTTTAGAATGAATACCGGCCTTTTTTTGGACCAATATAAAGTTATAAAGGTGTAAATAGAGTTTTTAAATAATTCTCAAATAGTTAGACCCATTATTGGAGAAACGGAAACTTGGTCCAAACTACTTTGACCAAAACTGCCCAACTTTGAATAGCTTCGTACGAAGTGAATATTGGCCTTTTTTAGACCAATATAAAGTTATAAAGGTGTAAATATAGTTTTTAAATAATTCTCAAATAGTTAGACCCATTATTGGAGCAACGGACACTTGGTCCAAACTACTTTGACCAAAACTGCCCAACTTTGAATAGCTTCGTACGAAGTGAATATTGGCTTTTTTTGGGACCAATATGAAGTGATAAGGATATAAGTATAGTAATAAACCTAATATAAGAACGTTAGACCCATTTTTGATTACACGGAAAACTTATGCAAACTTATACGACAAAGATCGTCCAAACTTTCAATAGATTCGTATGAAGGTTTAAATGGAGATTTAAAGCTTTTAGAATGAATACCGGCCTTTTTTTGGACCAATATAAAGTTATAAAGGTGTAAATATAGTTTTTAAATAATTCTCAAATAGTTAGACCCATTATTGGAGCAACGGAAACTTGGTCCAAACTACTTTGACCAAGAACTGCCCAACTTTGAATAGCTTCGTACGAAGTGAATATTGGCCTTTTTGGGACCAATATGAAGTGATAAGGATATAAATATAGTAATAAACCTAATAGAAGAACGTTAGACCCATTTTTGATTCAACAGAAAACTTGTGCAAACTTCTACGACAAAGATCGTCCAAACTTTCAATAGATTCGTATGAAGGTTTAAATGGAGATTTAAAGCTTTTAGAATGAATACCGGCCTTTTTTTGGACCAATATAAAGTTATAAAGGTGTAAATATAGTGTTTAAATAATTCTCAAATAGTTAGACCCATTATTGGAGAAACGGAAACTTGGTCCAAACTACTTTGACCAAAACTGCCCAACTTTGAATAGCTTCGTACGAAGTGAATATTGGCCTTTTTTAGACCAATATAAAGTTATAAAGGTGTAAATTTAGTTTTTAAATAATTCTCAAATAGTTAGACCCATTATTGGAGCAACGGACACTTGGTCCAAACTACTTTGACCAAAACTGCCCAACTTTGAATAGCTTCGTACGAAGTGAATATTGGCTTTTTTTGGGACCAATATGAAGTGACAAGGATATAAATATAGTAATAAACCTAATATAAGAACGTTAGACCCATTTTTTATTACACGGAAAACTAATGCAAACTTCTACGACAAAGATCGTCCAAACTTTCAATAGATTCGTATGAAGGTTTAAATGGAGATTTAAAGCTTTTAGAATGAATACCGGCCTTTTTTTGGACCAATATAAAGTTATAAAGGTGTAAATATAGTTTTTAAATAATTTTCAAATAGTTAGACCCATTATTGGAGCAACGGAAACTTGGTCCAAACTACTTTGACCAAGAACTGCCCAACTTTGAATAGCTTCGTACGAAGTGAATATTGGCCTTTTTGGGACCAATATGAAGTGATAAGGATATAAATATAGTAATAAACCTAATAGATGAACGTTAGACCCATTTTTGATTCAACCGAAAACTTGTGCAAACTTCTACGACAAAGATCGTCCAAACTTTCAATAGATTCGTATGAAGGTTTAAATGGAGATTTGAAGCTTTTAGAATGAATACCGGCCTTTTTTTGGACCAATATAAAGTTACAAAGGTGTAAATATAGTTTTTAAATAATTCTCAAATAGTTAGACCCATTATTGGAGAAACGGAAACTTGGTCCAAACTACTTTGACCAAAACTGCCCAACTTTGAATAGCTTCGTACGAAGTGAATATTGGCCTTTTTTAGACCAATATAAAGTTATAAAGGTGTAAATATAGTTTTTAAATAATTCTCAAATAGTTAGACCCATTATTGGAGCAACGGACACTTGGTCCAAACTACTTTGACCAAAACTGCCCAACTTTGAATAGCTTCGTACGAAGTGAATATTGGCTTTTTTTGGGACCAATATGAAGTGATAAGGATATAAGTATAGTAATAAACCTAATATAAGAACGTTAGACCCATTTTTGATTACACGGAAAACTTATGCAAACTTATACGACAAAGATCGTCCAAACTTTCAATAGATTCGTATGAAGGTTTAAATGGAGATTTAAAGCTTTTAGAATGAATACCGGCCTTTTTTTGGACCAATATAAAGTTATAAAGGTGTAAATATAGTTTTTAAATAATTCTCAAATAGTTAGACCCATTATTGGAGCAACGGAAACTTGGTCCAAACTACTTTGACCAAGAACTGCCCAACTTTGAATAGCTTCGTACGAAGTGAATATTGGCCTTTTTGGGACCAATATGAAGTGATAAGGATATAAATATAGTAATAAACCTAATAGAAGAACGTTAGACCCATTTTTGATTCAACAGAAAACTTGTGCAAACTTCTACGACAAAGATCGTCCAAACTTTCAATAGATTCGTATGAAGGTTTAAATGGAGATTTAAAGCTTTTAGAATGAATACCGGCCTTTTTTTGGACCAATATAAAGTTATAAAGGTGTAAATATAGTGTTTAAATAATTCTCAAATAGTTAGACCCATTATTGGAGAAACGGAAACTTGGTCCAAACTACTTTGACCAAAACTGCCCAACTTTGAATAGCTTCGTACGAAGTGAATATTGGCCTTTTTTAGACCAATATAAAGTTATAAAGGTGTAAATATAGTTTTTAAATAATTCTCAAATAGTTAGACCCATTATTGGAGCAACGGACACTTGGTCCAAACTACTTTGACCAAAACTGCCCAACTTTGAATAGCTTCGTACGAAGTGAATATTGGCTTTTTTTGGGACCAATATGAAGTGATAAGGATATAAGTATAGTAATAAACCTAATATAAGAACGTTAGACCCATTTTTGATTACACGGAAAACTTATGCAAACTTATACGACAAAGATCGTCCAAACTTTCAATAGATTCGTATGAAGGTTTAAATGGAGATTTAAAGCTTTTAGAATGAATACCGGCCTTTTTTTGGACCAATATAAAGTTATAAAGGTGTAAATATAGTTTTTAAATAATTCTCAAATAGTTAGACCCATTATTGGAGCAACGGAAACTTGGTCCAAACTACTTTGACCAAGAACTGCCCAACTTTGAATAGCTTCGTACGAAGTGAATATTGGCCTTTTTGGGACCAATATGAAGTGATAAGGATATAAATATAGTAATAAACCTAATAGAAGAACGTTAGACCCATTTTTGATTCAACAGAAAACTTGTGCAAACTTTTACGACAAAGATCGTCCAAACTTTCAATAGATTCGTATGAAGGTTTAAATGGAGATTTAAAGCTTTTAGAATGAATACCGGCCTTTTTTTGGACCAATATAAAGTTATAAAGGTGTAAATATAGTGTTTAAATAATTCTCAAATAGTTAGACCCATTATTGGAGAAACGGAAACTTGGTCCAAACTACTTTGACCAAAACTGCCCAACTTTGAATTGCTTCGTACGAAGTGAATATTGGCCTTTTTTAGACCAATATAAAGTTATAAAGGTGTAAATATAGTTTTTAAATAATTCTCAAATAGTTAGACCCATTATTGGAGCAACGGACACTTGGTCCAAACTACTTTGACCAAAACTGCCCAACTTTGAATAGCATCGTACGAAGTGAATATTGGCTTTTTTTGGGACCAATATGAAGTGATAAGGATATAAATATAGTAATAAACCTAATATAAGAACGTTAGACCCATTTTTGATTACACGGAAAACATATGCAAACTTCTACGACAAAGATCGTCCAAACTTTCAATAGATTCGTATGAAGGTTTAAATGGAGATTTAAAGCTTTTAGAATGAATACCGGCCTTTTTTTGGACCAATATAAAGTTATAAAGGTGTAAATATAGTTTTTAAATAATTCTCAAATAGTTAGACCCATTATTGGAGCAACGGAAACTTGGTCCAAACTACTTTGACCAAGAACTGCCCAACTTTGAATAGCTTCGTACGAAGTGAATATTGGCCTTTTTGGGACCAATATGAAGTGATAAGGATATAAATATAGTAATAAACCTAATAGAAGAACGTTAGACCCATTTTTGATTCAACAGAAAACTTGTGCAAACTTCTACGACAAAGATCGTCCAAACTTTCAATAGATTCGTATGAAGGTTTAAATGGAGATTTAAAGCTTTTAGAATGAATACCGGCCTTTTTTTGGACCAATATAAAGTTATAAAGGTGTAAATATAGTGTTTAAATAATTCTCAAATAGTTAGACCCATTATTGGAGAAACGGAAACTTGGTCCAAACTACTTTGACCAAAACTGCCCAACTTTGAATAGCTTCGTACGAAGTGAATATTGGCCTTTTTTAGACCAATATAAAGTTATAAAGGTGTAAATATAGTTTTTAAATAATTCTCAAATAGTTAGACCCATTATTGGAGCAACGGACACTTGGTCCAAACTACTTTGACCAAAACTGCCCAACTTTGAATAGCTTCGTACGAAGTGAATATTGGCTTTTTTTGGGACCAATATGAAGTGATAAGGATATAAGTATAGTAATAAACCTAATATAAGAACGTTAGACCCATTTTTGATTACACGGAAAACTTATGCAAACTTATACGACAAAGATCGTCCAAACTTTCAATAGATTCGTATGAAGGTTTAAATGGAGATTTAAAGCTTTTAGAATGAATACCGGCCTTTTTTTGGACCAATATAAAGTTATAAAGGTGTAAATATAGTTTTTAAATAATTCTCAAATAGTTAGACCCATTATTGGAGCAACGGAAACTTGGTCCAAACTACTTTGACCAAGAACTGCCCAACTTTGAATAGCTTCGTACGAAGTGAATATTGGCCTTTTTGGGACCAATATGAAGTGATAAGGATATAAATATAGTAATAAACCTAATAGAAGAACGTTAGACCCATTTTTGATTCAACAGAAAACTTGTGCAAACTTTTACGACAAAGATCGTCCAAACTTTCAATAGATTCGTATGAAGGTTTAAATGGAGATTTAAAGCTTTTAGAATGAATACCGGCCTTTTTTTGGACCAATATAAAGTTATAAAGGTGTAAATATAGTGTTTAAATAATTCTCAAATAGTTAGACCCATTATTGGAGAAACGGAAACTTGGTCCAAACTACTTTGACCAAAACTGCCCAACTTTGAATTGCTTCGTACGAAGTGAATATTGGCCTTTTTTAGACCAATATAAAGTTATAAAGGTGTAAATATAGTTTTTAAATAATTCTCAAATAGTTAGACCCATTATTGGAGCAACGGACACTTGGTCCAAACTACTTTGACCAAAACTGCCCAACTTTGAATAGCATCGTACGAAGTGAATATTGGCTTTTTTTGGGACCAATATGAAGTGATAAGGATATAAATATAGTAATAAACCTAATATAAGAACGTTAGACCCATTTTTGATTACACGGAAAACATATGCAAACTTCTACGACAAAGATCGTCCAAACTTTCAATAGATTCGTATGAAGGTTTAAATGGAGATTTAAAGCTTTTAGAATGAATACCGGCCTTTTTTTGGACCAATATAAAGTTATAAAGGTGTAAATATAGTTTTTAAATAATTCTCAAATAGTTAGACCCATTATTGGAGCAACGGAAACTTAGTCCAAACTACTTTGACCAAAACTGCCCAACTTTGAATAGCTTCGTACGAAGTGAATATTGGCCTTTTTTGGGACCAATATGAAGTGATAAGGATATAAATATAGTAATAAACCTAATAGAAGAACGTTAGACCCATTTTTGATTACACGGAAAACTTGTGCAAACTTCTACGACAAAGATCGTCCAAACTTTCAATAGATTCGTATGAAGGTTTAAATTGAGATTTAAAGCTTTTAGAATGAATACCGGCCTTATTTTGGACCAATATAAAGTTATAAAGGTGTAAATATAGTTTTTAAATAATTCTCAAATAGTTAGACCTATTATTGGAGCAACAGAAACTTGGTCCAAACAACTTTGACCAAGAACTGCCCAACTTTAAATAGCTTCGTACGAAGTGAATATTGGCCTTTTTTGGGACCAATATGAAGTGATAAAGATATAAATATAGTAATAAACCTAATAGAAGAACGTTAGACCCATTTTTTATCCAACGGAAAACTTGTGCAAACTTCTACGACAAAGATCGTCTAAACTTTCAATAGATACGTATGAAGGTTTAAATGGAGATTTAAAGCTTTTAGAATGAATACCGGCCTTTTTTTGAACCAATATAAAGTTATAAAGGTGTAAATATAGTTTTTAAATAATTCACAAATAGTTAGACCCATTATTGGAGCAACGGAAACTTGGTCCAAACTACTTTGACCAAAACTGCCCAACTTTGAATAGCTTCGTACGAAGTGAATATTGGCCTTTTTTGGGACCAATATGAAGTGATAAGGATATAAATATAGTAATAAACCTAATAGAAGAACGTTAGACCCATTTTTGATTCAACGGAAAACTTGTGCAAACTTCTACGACAAAGATCGTCCAAACTTTCAATAGATTCGTATGAAGGTTTACATGGAGATTTAAAGCTTTTAGAATGAATACCGGACTTTTTTTGGACCAATATAAAGTTATAAAGGTGTAAATATAGTTTATAAATAATTCTCAAATAGTTAGACCCATTATTGGAGCAACGGAAACTTGGTCCAAACTACTTTGACCAAGAACTGCCCAACTTTGAATAGCTTCGTACGAAGTGAATATTGGCCTTTTTTGGGACCAATATGAAGTGATAAGGATATAAATATAGTAATATACCTAATAGAAGAACGTTAGACCCATTTTTGATTCAACAGAAAACTTGTGCAAACTTCTACGACAAAGATCGTCCAAACTTTCAATAGATTCGTATGAAGATTTAAATTGAGATTTAAAGCTTTTAGAATGAATACCGGCCTTATTTTGGACCAATATAAAGTTATAAAGGTGTAAATATTGTTTTTAAATAATTCTCAAATAGTTAGACCCATTATTGGAGCAACGGAAACTTGGTCCAAACTACTTTGACCAAGAACTGCCCAACTTTGAATAGCTTCGTACGAAGTGAATATTGGCCTTTTTTGGAACCAATATGAAGTGATAAAGATATAAATGTAGTAATAAACCTAATAGAAGAACGTTAGACCCATTTTTTATCCAATGGAAAACTTGTGCAAACTTCTACGACAAAGATCGTCCAAACTTTCAATAGATTCGTATGAAGGTTTAAATTGAGATTTAAAGCTTTTAGAATGAATACCGGCCTTTTTTTGGACCAATATAAAGTTATAAATGTGTAAATATATTTTTTAAATAATTCTCAAATAGTTAGACCCAGTATTGGAGCAACGGAAACTTGGTCCAAACTACTTTGACCAAAACTGCCCAACTTTAAATAGCTTCGTACGAAGTGAATATTGGCCTTTTTTGGGACCAATATGAAGTGATAAAGATATAAATATAGTAAAAAACATAATAGAAGAACGTTAGACCCATTTTTTATCCAACGGAAAACTTGTGCAAACTTCTACGACAAAGATCGTCCAAACTTTCAATAGATTCGTATGAAGGTTTAAATGGAGATTTAAAGCTTTTAGAATCAATACCGGCCTTTTTTTGGACCAATATAAATTTACAAAGGTGTAAATATAGGTTTTAAATAATTCTCAAATAGTTAGACCCATTATTGGAGCAACGGAAACTTGGTCCAAACTACTTTGACCAAGAACTGCCCAACTTTGAATAGCTTCGTACGAAGTGAATATTGGCCTTTTTTGGGACCAATATGAAGTGATAAGGATATAAATATAGTAATAAACCTAATAGAAGAACGTTAGACCCATTTTTGATTCAACAGAAAACTTGTGCAAACTTCTACGACAAAGATCGTCCAAACTTTCAATAGATTCGTATGAAGGTTTAAATTGAGATTTAAAGCTTTTAGAATGAATACCGGCCGTATTTTGGACCAATATAAAGTTATAAAGGTGTAAATATAGTTTTTATATAATTCTCAAATAGTTAGACCCATTATTGGAGCAACGGAAACTTGGTCCAAACTACTTTGACCAAGAACTGCCCAACTTTGAATAGCTTCGTACGAAGTGAATATTGGCCTTTTTTGGGACCAATATGAAGTGATAAAGATATAAATGTAGTAATAAACCTAATAGAAGAACGTTAGACCCATTTTTTATCCAACGGAAAACTTGTGCAAACTTCTACGACAAAGATCGTCCAAACTTTCAATAGATTCGTATGAAGGTTTAAATTGAGATTTAAAGCTTTTAGAATGAATACCGGCCTTATTTTGGACCAATATAAAGTTATAAAGGTGTAAATATAGTTTTTAAATAATTCTCAAATAGTTAGACCCATTATTGGAGCAACGGAAACTTGGTCCAAACTACTTTGACCAAGAACTGCCCAACTTTGAATAGCTTCGTACGAAGTGAATATTGGCCTTTTTTGGGACCAATATGAAGTGATAAAGATATAAATGTAGTAATAAACCTAATAGATGAACGTTAGACCCATTTTTTATCCAACGGAAAACTTGTGCAAACTTCTACGACAAAGGTTGTCCAAACTTTCAATAGATTCGTATGAAGGTTTAAATTGAGATTTAAAGCTTTTAGAATGAATACCGGCCTTATTTTGGACCAATATAAAGTTATAAAGGTGTAAATATAGTTTTTAAATAATTCTCAAATAGTTAGACCCATTATTGGAGCAACGGAAACTTGGTCCAAACTACTTTGACCAAGAACTGCCCAACTTTGAATAGCTTCGTACGAAGTGAATATTGGCCTTTTTTGGGACCAATATGAAGTGATAAAGATATAAATGTAGTAATAAACCTAATAGATGAACGTTAGACCCATTTTTTATCCAACGGAAAACTTGTGCAAACTTCTACGACAAAGGTTGTCCAAACTTTCAATAGATTCGTATGAAGGTTTAAATTGAGATTTAAAGCTTTTAGAATGAATACCGGCCTTTTTTTGGACCAATATAAAGTTATAAAGGTGTAAATATATTTTTTAAATAATTCTCAAATAGTTAGACCCAGTATTGGAGCAACGGAAACTTGGTCCAAACTACTTTGACCAAAACTGCCCAACTTTAAATAGCTTCGTACGAAGTGAATATTGGCCTTTTTTGGGACCAATATGAAGTGATATAGATATAAATATAGTAATAAACATAATAGAAGAACGTTAGACCCATTTTTTATCCAACGGAAAACTTGTGCAAACTTCTACGACAAAGATCGTCCAAACTTTCAATAGATTCGTATGAAGGTTTAAATGGAGATTTAAAGCTTTTAGAATCAATACCGGCCTTTTTTTGGACCAATATAAATTTACTAAGGTGTAAATATAGTTTTTAAATAATTCTCAAATAGTTAGACCCATTATTGGAGCAACGGGAACTTGATCCAAACTACTTTGACCAAAACTGCCCAACTTTGAATAGCTTCGTACGAAGTGAATATTGGCCTTTTTTGGGACCAATATGAAGTGATAAGGATATAAATATAGTAATAAACCTAATAGAAGAACGTTAGACCCATTTTTGATTCAACGGAAAACTTGTGCAAACTTCTACGACAAAGATCGTCCAAACTTTCAATAGATTCGTATGAAGGTTTACATGGAGATTTAAAGCTTTTAGAATGAATACCGGACTTTTTTTGGACCAATATAAAGTTATAAAGGTGTAAATATAGTTTATAAATAATTCTCAAATAGTTAGACCCATTATTGGAGCAACGGAAACTTGGTCCAAACTACTTTGACCAAGAACTGCCCAACTTTGAATAGCTTCGTACGAAGTGAATATTGGCCTTTTTTGGGACCAATATGAAGTGATAAGGATATAAATATAGTAATATACCTAATAGAAGAACGTTAGACCCATTTTTGATTCAACAGAAAACTTGTGCAAACTTCTACGACAAAGATCGTCCAAACTTTCAATAGATTCGTATGAAGGTTTAAATTGAGATTTAAAGCTTTTAGAATGAATACCGGCCTTATTTTGGACCAATATAAAGTTATAAAGGTGTAAATATTGTTTTTAAATAATTCTCAAATAGTTAGACCCATTATTGGAGCAACGGAAACTTGGTCCAAACTACTTTGACCAAGAACTGCCCAACTTTGAATAGCTTCGTACGAAGTGAATATTGGCCTTTTTTGGAACCAATATGAAGTGATAAAGATATAAATGTAGTAATAAACCTAATAGAAGAACGTTAGACCCATTTTTTATCCAATGGAAAACTTGTGCAAACTTCTACGACAAAGATCGTCCAAACTTTCAATAGATTCGTATGAAGGTTTAAATTGAGATTTAAAGCTTTTAGAATGAATACCGGCCTTTTTTTGGACCAATATAAAGTTATAAATGTGTAAATATATTTTTTAAATAATTCTCAAATAGTTAGACCCAGTATTGGAGCAACGGAAACTTGGTCCAAACTACTTTGACCAAAACTGCCCAACTTTAAATAGCTTCGTACGAAGTGAATATTGGCCTTTTTTGGGACCAATATGAAGTGATAAAGATATAAATATAGTAAAAAACATAATAGAAGAACGTTAGACCCATTTTTTATCCAACGGAAAACTTGTGCAAACTTCTACGACAAAGATCGTCCAAACTTTCAATAGATTCGTATGAAGGTTTAAATGGAGATTTAAAGCTTTTAGAATCAATACCGGCCTTTTTTTGGACCAATATAAATTTACAAAGGTGTAAATATAGGTTTTAAATAATTCTCAAATAGTTAGACCCATTATTGGAGCAACGGAAACTTGGTCCAAACTACTTTGACCAAGAACTGCCCAACTTTGAATAGCTTCGTACGAAGTGAATATTGGCCTTTTTTGGGACCAATATGAAGTGATAAGGATATAAATATAGTAATAAACCTAATAGAAGAACGTTAGACCCATTTTTGATTCAACAGAAAACTTGTGCAAACTTCTACGACAAAGATCGTCCAAACTTTCAATAGATTCGTATGAAGGTTTAAATTGAGATTTAAAGCTTTTAGAATGAATACCGGCCGTATTTTGGACCAATATAAAGTTATAAAGGTGTAAATATAGTTTTTATATAATTCTCAAATAGTTAGACCCATTATTGGAGCAACGGAAACTTGGTCCAAACTACTTTGACCAAGAACTGCCCAACTTTGAATAGCTTCGTACGAAGTGAATATTGGCCTTTTTTGGGACCAATATGAAGTGATAAAGATATAAATGTAGTAATAAACCTAATAGAAGAACGTTAGACCCATTTTTTATCCAACGGAAAACTTGTGCAAACTTCTACGACAAAGATCGTCCAAACTTTCAATAGATTCGTATGAAGGTTTAAATTGAGATTTAAAGCTTTTAGAATGAATACCGGCCTTATTTTGGACCAATATAAAGTTATAAAGGTGTAAATATAGTTTTTAAATAATTCTCAAATAGTTAGACCCATTATTGGAGCAACGGAAACTTGGTCCAAACTACTTTGACCAAGAACTGCCCAACTTTGAATAGCTTCGTACGAAGTGAATATTGGCCTTTTTTGGGACCAATATGAAGTGATAAAGATATAAATGTAGTAATAAACCTAATAGATGAACGTTAGACCCATTTTTTATCCAACGGAAAACTTGTGCAAACTTCTACGACAAAGGTTGTCCAAACTTTCAATAGATTCGTATGAAGGTTTAAATTGAGATTTAAAGCTTTTAGAATGAATACCGGCCTTTTTTTGGACCAATATAAAGTTATAAAGGTGTAAATATATTTTTTAAATAATTCTCAAATAGTTAGACCCAGTATTGGAGCAACGGAAACTTGGTCCAAACTACTTTGACCAAAACTGCCCAACTTTAAATAGCTTCGTACGAAGTGAATATTGGCCTTTTTTGGGACCAATATGAAGTGATATAGATATAAATATAGTAATAAACATAATAGAAGAACGTTAGACCCATTTTTTATCCAACGGAAAACTTGTGCAAACTTCTACGACAAAGATCGTCCAAACTTTCAATAGATTCGTATGAAGGTTTAAATGGAGATTTAAAGCTTTTAGAATCAATACCGGCCTTTTTTTGGACCAATATAAATTTACTAAGGTGTAAATATAGTTTTTAAATAATTCTCAAATAGTTAGACCCATTATTGGAGCAACGGGAACTTGATCCAAACTACTTTGACCAAAACTGCCCAACTTTGAATAGCTTCGTACGAAGTGAATATTGGCCTTTTTTGGGACCAATATGAAGTGATAAAGATATAAATATAGTAATAAACCTAATAGAAGAACGTTAGACCCATTTTTGATTCAACGGAAAACTTGTGCAAACTTCTACGACAAAGATCGTCCAAACTTTCAATAGATTCGTATGAAGGTTTAAATGGAGATTTAAAGCTTTTAGAATCAATACCGGCCTTTTTTTGGACCAATATAAATTTACAAAGGTGTAAATATAGGTTTTAAATAATTCTCAAATAGTTAGACCCATTATTGGAGCAACGGAAACTTGGTCTAAACTGCTTTGACCAAGAACTGCCCAACTTTGAATAGCTTCGTACGAAGTGAATATTGGCCTTTTTTGGGACCAATATGAAGTGATAAGGATATTAATATAGTAATAAACCTAATAGAAGAACGTTAGACCCATTTTTGATTCAACAGAAAACTTGTGCAAACTTCTACGACAAAGATCGTCCAAACTTTCAATAGATTCGTATGAAGGTTTAAATTGAGATTTAAAGCTTTTAGAATGAATACCGGCCGTATTTTGGACCAATATAAAGTTATAAAGGTGTAAATATAGTTTTTAAATAATTCTCAAATAGTTAGACCCATTATTGGAGCAACGGAAACTTGGTCCAAACTACTTTGACCAAGAACTGCCCAACTTTGAATAGCTTCGTACGAAGTGAATATTGGCCTTTTTTGGGACCAATATGAAGTGATAAAGATATAAATGTAGTAATAAACCTAATAGAAGAACGTTAGACCCATTTTTTATCCAACGGAAAACTTGTGCAAAGTTCTACGACAAAGATCGTCCAAACTTTCAATAGATTCGTATGAAGGTTTACATGGAGATTTAAAGCTTTTAGAATGAATACCGGACTTTTTTTGGACCAATATAAAGTTATAAAGGTGTAAATATAGTTTATAAATAATTCTCAAATAGTTAGACCCATTATTGGAGCAACGGAAACTTGGTCCAAACTACTTTGACCAAGAACTGCCCAACTTTGAATAGCTTCGTACGAAGTGAATATTGGCCTTTTTTGGGACCAATATGAAGTGATAAGGATATAAATATAGTAATATACCTAATAGAAGAACGTTAGACCCATTTTTGATTCAACAGAAAACTTGTGCAAACTTCTACGACAAAGATCGTCCAAACTTTCAATAGATTCGTATGAAGGTTTAAATTGAGATTTAAAGCTTTTAGAATGAATACCGGCCTTATTTTGGACCAATATAAAGTTATAAAGGTGTAAATATTGTTTTTAAATAATTCTCAAATAGTTAGACCCATTATTGGAGCAACGGAAACTTGGTCCAAACTACTTTGACCAAGAACTGCCCAACTTTGAATAGCTTCGTACGAAGTGAATATTGGCCTTTTTTGGAACCAATATGAAGTGATAAAGATATAAATGTAGTAATAAACCTAATAGAAGAACGTTAGACCCATTTTTTATCCAATGGAAAACTTGTGCAAACTTCTACGACAAAGATCGTCCAAACTTTCAATAGATTCGTATGAAGGTTTAAATTGAGATTTAAAGCTTTTAGAATGAATACCGGCCTTTTTTTGGACCAATATAAAGTTATAAATGTGTAAATATATTTTTTAAATAATTCTCAAATAGTTAGACCCAGTATTGGAGCAACGGAAACTTGGTCCAAACTACTTTGACCAAAACTGCCCAACTTTAAATAGCTTCGTACGAAGTGAATATTGGCCTTTTTTGGGACCAATATGAAGTGATAAAGATATAAATATAGTAAAAAACATAATAGAAGAACGTTAGACCCATTTTTTATCCAACGGAAAACTTGTGCAAACTTCTACGACAAAGATCGTCCAAACTTTCAATAGATTCGTATGAAGGTTTAAATGGAGATTTAAAGCTTTTAGAATCAATACCGGCCTTTTTTTGGACCAATATAAATTTACAAAGGTGTAAATATAGGTTTTAAATAATTCTCAAATAGTTAGACCCATTATTGGAGCAACGGAAACTTGGTCCAAACTACTTTGACCAAGAACTGCCCAACTTTGAATAGCTTCGTACGAAGTGAATATTGGCCTTTTTTGGGACCAATATGAAGTGATAAGGATATAAATATAGTAATAAACCTAATAGAAGAACGTTAGACCCATTTTTGATTCAACAGAAAACTTGTGCAAACTTCTACGACAAAGATCGTCCAAACTTTCAATAGATTCGTATGAAGGTTTAAATTGAGATTTAAAGCTTTTAGAATGAATACCGGCCGTATTTTGGACCAATATAAAGTTATAAAGGTGTAAATATAGTTTTTATATAATTCTCAAATAGTTAGACCCATTATTGGAGCAACGGAAACTTGGTCCAAACTACTTTGACCAAGAACTGCCCAACTTTGAATAGCTTCGTACGAAGTGAATATTGGCCTTTTTTGGGACCAATATGAAGTGATAAAGATATAAATGTAGTAATAAACCTAATAGAAGAACGTTAGACCCATTTTTTATCCAACGGAAAACTTGTGCAAACTTCTACGACAAAGATCGTCCAAACTTTCAATAGATTCGTATGAAGGTTTAAATTGAGATTTAAAGCTTTTAGAATGAATACCGGCCTTATTTTGGACCAATATAAAGTTATAAAGGTGTAAATATAGTTTTTAAATAATTCTCAAATAGTTAGACCCATTATTGGAGCAACGGAAACTTGGTCCAAACTACTTTGACCAAGAACTGCCCAACTTTGAATAGCTTCGTACGAAGTGAATATTGGCCTTTTTTGGGACCAATATGAAGTGATAAAGATATAAATGTAGTAATAAACCTAATAGATGAACGTTAGACCCATTTTTTATCCAACGGAAAACTTGTGCAAACTTCTACGACAAAGGTTGTCCAAACTTTCAATAGATTCGTATGAAGGTTTAAATTGAGATTTAAAGCTTTTAGAATGAATACCGGCCTTTTTTTGGACCAATATAAAGTTATAAAGGTGTAAATATATTTTTTAAATAATTCTCAAATAGTTAGACCCAGTATTGGAGCAACGGAAACTTGGTCCAAACTACTTTGACCAAAACTGCCCAACTTTAAATAGCTTCGTACGAAGTGAATATTGGCCTTTTTTGGGACCAATATGAAGTGATATAGATATAAATATAGTAATAAACATAATAGAAGAACGTTAGACCCATTTTTTATCCAACGGAAAACTTGTGCAAACTTCTACGACAAAGATCGTCCAAACTTTCAATAGATTCGTATGAAGGTTTAAATGGAGATTTAAAGCTTTTAGAATCAATACCGGCCTTTTTTTGGACCAATATAAATTTACTAAGGTGTAAATATAGTTTTTAAATAATTCTCAAATAGTTAGACCCATTATTGGAGCAACGGGAACTTGATCCAAACTACTTTGACCAAAACTGCCCAACTTTGAATAGCTTCGTACGAAGTGAATATTGGCCTTTTTTGGGACCAATATGAAGTGATAAGGATATAAATATAGTAATAAACCTAATAGAAGAACGTTAGACCCATTTTTGATTCAACGGAAAACTTGTGCAAACTTCTACGACAAAGATCGTCCAAACTTTCAATAGATTCGTATGAAGGTTTACATGGAGATTTAAAGCTTTTAGAATGAATACCGGACTTTTTTTGGACCAATATAAAGTTATAAAGGTGTAAATATAGTTTATAAATAATTCTCAAATAGTTAGACCCATTATTGGAGCAACGGAAACTTGGTCCAAACTACTTTGACCAAGAACTGCCCAACTTTGAATAGCTTCGTACGAAGTGAATATTGGCCTTTTTTGGGACCAATATGAAGTGATAAGGATATAAATATAGTAATATACCTAATAGAAGAACGCTAGACCCATTTTTGATTCAACAGAAAACTTGTGCAAACTTCTACGACAAAGATCGTCCAAACTTTCAATAGATTCGTATGAAGGTTTAAATTGAGATTTAAAGCTTTTAGAATGAATACCGGCCTTATTTTGGACCAATATAAAGTTATAAAGGTGTAAATATTGTTTTTAAATAATTCTCAAATAGTTAGACCCATTATTGGAGCAACGGAAACTTGGTCCAAACTACTTTGACCAAGAACTGCCCAACTTTGAATAGCTTCGTACGAAGTGAATATTGGCCTTTTTTGGAACCAATATGAAGTGATAAAGATATAAATGTAGTAATAAACCTAATAGAAGAACGTTAGACCCATTTTTTATCCAATGGAAAACTTGTGCAAACTTCTACGACAAAGATCGTCCAAACTTTCAATAGATTCGTATGAAGGTTTAAATTGAGATTTAAAGCTTTTAGAATGAATACCGGCCTTTTTTTGGACCAATATAAAGTTATAAATGTGTAAATATATTTTTTAAATAATTCTCAAATAGTTAGACCCAGTATTGGAGCAACGGAAACTTGGTCCAAACTACTTTGACCAAAACTGCCCAACTTTAAATAGCTTCGTACGAAGTGAATATTGGCCTTTTTTGGGACCAATATGAAGTGATAAAGATATAAATATAGTAAAAAACATAATAGAAGAACGTTAGACCCATTTTTTATCCAACGGAAAACTTGTGCAAACTTCTACGACAAAGATCGTCCAAACTTTCAATAGATTCGTATGAAGGTTTAAATGGAGATTTAAAGCTTTTAGAATCAATACCGGCCTTTTTTTGGACCAATATAAATTTACAAAGGTGTAAATATAGGTTTTAAATAATTCTCAAATAGTTAGACCCATTATTGGAGCAACGGAAACTTGGTCCAAACTACTTTGACCAAGAACTGCCCAACTTTGAATAGCTTCGTACGAAGTGAATATTGGCCTTTTTTGGGACCAATATGAAGTGATAAGGATATAAATATAGTAATAAACCTAATAGAAGAACGTTAGACCCATTTTTGATTCAACAGAAAACTTGTGCAAACTTCTACGACAAAGATCGTCCAAACTTTCAATAGATTCGTATGAAGGTTTAAATTGAGATTTAAAGCTTTTAGAATGAATACCGGCCGTATTTTGGACCAATATAAAGTTATAAAGGTGTAAATATAGTTTTTATATAATTCTCAAATAGTTAGACCCATTATTGGAGCAACGGAAACTTGGTCCAAACTACTTTGACCAAGAACTGCCCAACTTTGAATAGCTTCGTACGAAGTGAATATTGGCCTTTTTTGGGACCAATATGAAGTGATAAAGATATAAATGTAGTAATAAACCTAATAGAAGAACGTTAGACCCATTTTTTATCCAACGGAAAACTTGTGCAAACTTCTACGACAAAGATCGTCCAAACTTTCAATAGATTCGTATGAAGGTTTAAATTGAGATTTAAAGCTTTTAGAATGAATACCGGCCTTATTTTGGACCAATATAAAGTTATAAAGGTGTAAATATAGTTTTTAAATAATTCTCAAATAGTTAGACCCATTATTGGAGCAACGGAAACTTGGTCCAAACTACTTTGACCAAGAACTGCCCAACTTTGAATAGCTTCGTACGAAGTGAATATTGGCCTTTTTTGGGACCAATATGAAGTGATAAAGATATAAATGTAGTAATAAACCTAATAGAAGAACGTTAGACCCATTTTTTATCCAACGGAAAACTTGTGCAAACTTCTACGACAAAGATCGTCCAAACTTTCAATAGATTCGTATGAAGGTTTACATGGAGATTTAAAGCTTTTAGAATGAATACCGGACTTTTTTTGGACCAATATAAAGTTATAAAGGTGTAAATATAGTTTATAAATAATTCTCAAATAGTTAGACCCATTATTGGAGCAACGGAAACTTGGTCCAAACTACTTTGACCAAGAACTGCCCAACTTTGAATAGCTTCGTACGAAGTGAATATTGGCCTTTTTTGGGACCAATATGAAGTGATAAGGATATAAATATAGTAATATACCTAATAGAAGAACGTTAGACCCATTTTTGATTCAACAGAAAACTTGTGCAAACTTCTACGACAAAGATCGTCCAAACTTTCAATAGATTCGTATGAAGGTTTAAATTGAGATTTAAAGCTTTTAGAATGAATACCGGCCTTATTTTGGACCAATATAAAGTTATAAAGGTGTAAATATTGTTTTTAAATAATTCTCAAATAGTTAGACCCATTATTGGAGCAACGGAAACTTGGTCCAAACTACTTTGACCAAGAACTGCCCAACTTTGAATAGCTTCGTACGAAGTGAATATTGGCCTTTTTTGGAACCAATATGAAGTGATAAAGATATAAATGTAGTAATAAACCTAATAGAAGAACGTTAGACCCATTTTTTATCCAATGGAAAACTTGTGCAAACTTCTACGACAAAGATCGTCCAAACTTTCAATAGATTCGTATGAAGGTTTAAATTGAGATTTAAAGCTTTTAGAATGAATACCGGCCTTTTTTTGGACCAATATAAAGTTATAAATGTGTAAATATATTTTTTAAATAATTCTCAAATAGTTAGACCCAGTATTGGAGCAACGGAAACTTGGTCCAAACTACTTTGACCAAAACTGCCCAACTTTAAATAGCTTCGTACGAAGTGAATATTGGCCTTTTTTGGGACCAATATGAAGTGATAAAGATATAAATATAGTAAAAAACATAATAGAAGAACGTTAGACCCATTTTTTATCCAACGGAAAACTTGTGCAAACTTCTACGACAAAGATCGTCCAAACTTTCAATAGATTCGTATGAAGGTTTAAATGGAGATTTAAAGCTTTTAGAATCAATACCGGCCTTTTTTTGGACCAATATAAATTTACAAAGGTGTAAATATAGGTTTTAAATAATTCTCAAATAGTTAGACCCATTATTGGAGCAACGGAAACTTGGTCCAAACTACTTTGACCAAGAACTGCCCAACTTTGAATAGCTTCGTACGAAGTGAATATTGGCCTTTTTTGGGACCAATATGAAGTGATAAGGATATAAATATAGTAATAAACCTAATAGAAGAACGTTAGACCCATTTTTGATTCAACAGAAAACTTGTGCAAACTTCTACGACAAAGATCGTCCAAACTTTCAATAGATTCGTATGAAGGTTTAAATTGAGATTTAAAGCTTTTAGAATGAATACCGGCCGTATTTTGGACCAATATAAAGTTATAAAGGTGTAAATATAGTTTTTATATAATTCTCAAATAGTTAGACCCATTATTGGAGCAACGGAAACTTGGTCCAAACTACTTTGACCAAGAACTGCCCAACTTTGAATAGCTTCGTACGAAGTGAATATTGGCCTTTTTTGGGACCAATATGAAGTGATAAAGATATAAATGTAGTAATAAACCTAATAGAAGAACGTTAGACCCATTTTTTATCCAACGGAAAACTTGTGCAAACTTCTACGACAAAGATCGTCCAAACTTTCAATAGATTCGTATGAAGGTTTAAATTGAGATTTAAAGCTTTTAGAATGAATACCGGCCTTATTTTGGACCAATATAAAGTTATAAAGGTGTAAATATAGTTTTTAAATAATTCTCAAATAGTTAGACCCATTATTGGAGCAACGGAAACTTGGTCCAAACTACTTTGACCAAGAACTGCCCAACTTTGAATAGCTTCGTACGAAGTGAATATTGGCCTTTTTTGGGACCAATATGAAGTGATAAAGATATAAATGTAGTAATAAACCTAATAGATGAACGTTAGACCCATTTTTTATCCAACGGAAAACTTGTGCAAACTTCTACGACAAAGGTTGTCCAAACTTTCAATAGATTCGTATGAAGGTTTAAATTGAGATTTAAAGCTTTTAGAATGAATACCGGCCTTTTTTTGGACCAATATAAAGTTATAAAGGTGTAAATATATTTTTTAAATAATTCTCAAATAGTTAGACCCAGTATTGGAGCAACGGAAACTTGGTCCAAACTACTTTGACCAAAACTGCCCAACTTTAAATAGCTTCGTACGAAGTGAATATTGGCCTTTTTTGGGACCAATATGAAGTGATATAGATATAAATATAGTAATAAACATAATAGAAGAACGTTAGACCCATTTTTTATCCAACGGAAAACTTGTGCAAACTTCTACGACAAAGATCGTCCAAACTTTCAATAGATTCGTATGAAGGTTTAAATGGAGATTTAAAGCTTTTAGAATCAATACCGGCCTTTTTTTGGACCAATATAAATTTACTAAGGTGTAAATATAGTTTTTAAATAATTCTCAAATAGTTAGACCCATTATTGGAGCAACGGGAACTTGATCCAAACTACTTTGACCAAAACTGCCCAACTTTGAATAGCTTCGTACGAAGTGAATATTGGCCTTTTTTGGGACCAATATGAAGTGATAAGGATATAAATATAGTAATAAACCTAATAGAAGAACGTTAGACCCATTTTTGATTCAACGGAAAACTTGTGCAAACTTCTACGACAAAGATCGTCCAAACTTTCAATAGATTCGTATGAAGGTTTACATGGAGATTTAAA
This sequence comes from Trifolium repens, assembly GCA_030408175.1. Taxonomy (NCBI): domain Eukaryota; kingdom Viridiplantae; phylum Streptophyta; class Magnoliopsida; order Fabales; family Fabaceae; genus Trifolium; species Trifolium repens. Next base: position 37,493,262 of record CP125842.1, on the reverse strand, counting down.
GCTTTTAGAATGAATACCGGACTTTTTTTGGACCAATATAAAGTTATAAAGGTGTAAATATAGTTTATAAATAATTCTCAAATAGTTAGACCCATTATTGGAGCAACGGAAACTTGGTCCAAACTACTTTGACCAAGAACTGCCCAACTTTGAATAGCTTCGTACGAAGTGAATATTGGCCTTTTTTGGGACCAATATGAAGTGATAAGGATATAAATATAGTAATATACCTAATAGAAGAACGCTAGACCCATTTTTGATTCAACAGAAAACTTGTGCAAACTTCTACGACAAAGATCGTCCAAACTTTCAATAGATTCGTATGAAGGTTTAAATTGAGATTTAAAGCTTTTAGAATGAATACCGGCCTTATTTTGGACCAATATAAAGTTATAAAGGTGTAAATATTGTTTTTAAATAATTCTCAAATAGTTAGACCCATTATTGGAGCAACGGAAACTTGGTCCAAACTACTTTGACCAAGAACTGCCCAACTTTGAATAGCTTCGTACGAAGTGAATATTGGCCTTTTTTGGAACCAATATGAAGTGATAAAGATATAAATGTAGTAATAAACCTAATAGAAGAACGTTAGACCCATTTTTTATCCAATGGAAAACTTGTGCAAACTTCTACGACAAAGATCGTCCAAACTTTCAATAGATTCGTATGAAGGTTTAAATTGAGATTTAAAGCTTTTAGAATGAATACCGGCCTTTTTTTGGACCAATATAAAGTTATAAATGTGTAAATATATTTTTTAAATAATTCTCAAATAGTTAGACCCAGTATTGGAGCAACGGAAACTTGGTCCAAACTACTTTGACCAAAACTGCCCAACTTTAAATAGCTTCGTACGAAGTGAATATTGGCCTTTTTTGGGACCAATATGAAGTGATAAAGATATAAATATAGTAAAAAACATAATAGAAGAACGTTAGACCCATTTTTTATCCAACGGAAAACTTGTGCAAACTTCTACGACAAAGATCGTCCAAACTTTCAATAGATTCGTATGAAGGTTTAAATGGAGATTTAAAGCTTTTAGAATCAATACCGGCCTTTTTTTGGACCAATATAAATTTACAAAGGTGTAAATATAGGTTTTAAATAATTCTCAAATAGTTAGACCCATTATTGGAGCAACGGAAACTTGGTCCAAACTACTTTGACCAAGAACTGCCCAACTTTGAATAGCTTCGTACGAAGTGAATATTGGCCTTTTTTGGGACCAATATGAAGTGATAAGGATATAAATATAGTAATAAACCTAATAGAAGAACGTTAGACCCATTTTTGATTCAACAGAAAACTTGTGCAAACTTCTACGACAAAGATCGTCCAAACTTTCAATAGATTCGTATGAAGGTTTAAATTGAGATTTAAAGCTTTTAGAATGAATACCGGCCGTATTTTGGACCAATATAAAGTTATAAAGGTGTAAATATAGTTTTTATATAATTCTCAAATAGTTAGACCCATTATTGGAGCAACGGAAACTTGGTCCAAACTACTTTGACCAAGAACTGCCCAACTTTGAATAGCTTCGTACGAAGTGAATATTGGCCTTTTTTGGGACCAATATGAAGTGATAAAGATATAAATGTAGTAATAAACCTAATAGAAGAACGTTAGACCCATTTTTTATCCAACGGAAAACTTGTGCAAACTTCTACGACAAAGATCGTCCAAACTTTCAATAGATTCGTATGAAGGTTTAAATTGAGATTTAAAGCTTTTAGAATGAATACCGGCCTTATTTTGGACCAATATAAAGTTATAAAGGTGTAAATATAGTTTTTAAATAATTCTCAAATAGTTAGACCCATTATTGGAGCAACGGAAACTTGGTCCAAACTACTTTGACCAAGAACTGCCCAACTTTGAATAGCTTCGTACGAAGTGAATATTGGCCTTTTTTGGGACCAATATGAAGTGATAAAGATATAAATGTAGTAATAAACCTAATAGATGAACGTTAGACCCATTTTTTATCCAACGGAAAACTTGTGCAAACTTCTACGACAAAGGTTGTCCAAACTTTCAATAGATTCGTATGAAGGTTTAAATTGAGATTTAAAGCTTTTAGAATGAATACCGGCCTTTTTTTGGACCAATATAAAGTTATAAAGGTGTAAATATATTTTTTAAATAATTCTCAAATAGTTAGACCCAGTATTGGAGCAACGGAAACTTGGTCCAAACTACTTTGACCAAAACTGCCCAACTTTAAATAGCTTCGTACGAAGTGAATATTGGCCTTTTTTGGGACCAATATGAAGTGATATAGATATAAATATAGTGATAAACATAATAGAAGAACGTTAGACCCATTTTTTATCCAACGGAAAACTTGTGCAAACTTCTACGACAAAGATCGTCCAAACTTTCAATAGATTCGTATGAAGGTTTAAATGGAGATTTAAAGCTTTTAGAATCAATACCGGCCTTTTTTTGGACCAATATAAATTTACTAAGGTGTAAATATAGTTTTTAAATAATTCTCAAATAGTTAGACCCATTATTGGAGCAACGGGAACTTGATCCAAACTACTTTGACCAAAACTGCCCAACTTTGAATAGCTTCGTACGAAGTGAATATTGGCCTTTTTTGGGACCAATATGAAGTGATAAAGATATAAATATAGTAATAAACCTAATAGAAGAACGTTAGACCCATTTTTGATTCAACGGAAAACTTGTGCAAACTTCTACGACAAAGATCGTCCAAACTTTCAATAGATTCGTATGAAGGTTTAAATGGAGATTTAAAGCTTTTAGAATCAATACCGGCCTTTTTTTGGACCAATATAAATTTACAAAGGTGTAAATATAGGTTTTAAATAATTCTCAAATAGTTAGACCCATTATTGGAGCAACGGAAACTTGGTCTAAACTGCTTTGACCAAGAACTGCCCAACTTTGAATAGCTTCGTACGAAGTGAATATTGGCCTTTTTTGGGACCAATATGAAGTGATAAGGATATAAATATAGTAATAAACCTAATAGAAGAACGTTAGACCCATTTTTGATTCAACAGAAAACTTGTGCAAACTTCTACGACAAAGATCGTCCAAACTTTCAATAGATTCGTATGAAGGTTTAAATTGAGATTTAAAGCTTTTAGAATGAATACCGGCCGTATTTTGGACCAATATAAAGTTATAAAGGTGTAAATATAGTTTTTAAATAATTCTCAAATAGTTAGACCCATTATTGGAGCAACGGAAACTTGGTCCAAACTACTTTGACCAAGAACTGCCCAACTTTGAATAGCTTCGTACGAAGTGAATATTGGCCTTTTTTGGGACCAATATGAAGTGATAAAGATATAAATGTAGTAATAAACCTAATAGAAGAACGTTAGACCCATTTTTTATCCAACGGAAAACTTGTGCAAACTTCTACGACAAAGATCGTCCAAACTTTCAATAGATTCGTATGAAGGTTTAAATTGAGATTTAAAGTTTTTAGAATGAATACCGGCCTTATTTTGGACCAATATAAAGTTATAAAGGTGTAAATATAGTTTTTAAATAATTCTCAAATAGTTAGACCCATTATTGGAGCAACGGAAACTTGGTCCAAACTACTATGACCAAGAACTGCCCAACTTTGAATAGCTTCGTACGAAGTGAATATTGGCCTTTTTTGGGACCAATATGAAGTGATAAAGATATAAATGTAGTAATAAACCTAATAGATGAACGTTAGACCCATTTTTTATCCAACGGAAAACTTGTGCAAACTTCTACGACAAAGATTGTCCAAACTTTCAATAGATTCGTATGAAGGTTTAAATTGATATTTAAAGCTTTTAGAATGAATACCGGCCTTTTTTTGGACCAATATAAAGTTATAAAGGTGTAAATATATTTTTTAAATAATTCTCAAATAGTTAGACCCAGTATTGGAGCAACGGAAACTTGGTCCAAACTACTTTGACCAAAACTGCCCAACTTTAAATAGCTTCGTACGAAGTGAATATTGGCCTTTTTTGGGACCAATATGAAGTGATAAAGATATAAATATAGTAATAAACATAATAGAAGAACGTTAGACCCATTTTTTATCCAACGGAAAACTTGTGCAAACTTCTACGACAAAGATCGTCCAAACTTTCAATAGATTCGTATGAAGGTTTAAATGGAGATTTAAAGCTTTTAGAATCAATACCGGCCTTTTTTTGGACCAATATAAATTTACTAAGGTGTAAATATAGTTTTTAAATAATTCTCAAATAGTTAGACCCATTATTGGAGCAACGGGAACTTGATCCAAACTACTTTGACCAAAACTGCCCAACTTTGAATAGCTTCGTACGAAGTGAATATTGGCCTTTTTTGGGAAAAATATGAAGTGATAAAGATATAAATATAGTAATAAACCTAATAGAAGAACGTTAGACCCATTTTAGATTCAACGGAAAACTTGTGCAAACTTCTACGATAAAGATCGTCCAAACTTTCAATAGATTCGTATGAAGGTTTAAATGGAGATTTAAAGATTTTAGAATGAATAACGGCCTTTTTTATGGACCAATATAAAGTTATAAAGGTGTAAATATAGTTTTTAAATAATTCTCAAATAGTTAGACCCATTATTGGAGTAACGGAAACTTGGTCCAAACTACTTTGACCAAAACTGCCCAACTTTGAATAGCTTCGTACGAAGTGAATATTGGCCTTTTTTGGGACCAATATGAAGTGATTAAGATAGAAATATAGTAATAAACCTAATAGAAGAACGTTAGACCCATTTTTGATTCAACGGAAAACTTGTGCAAACTTCTACGATAAAGATCGTCCAAACTTCCAATAGATTCGTATGAAGGTTTAAATTGAGATTTAAAGCTTTTAGAATGAATACCGGCCTTATTTTGGACAAATATAAAGTTATAAAGGTGTAAATATAGTTTTTAAATAATTCTCAAATAGTTAGACCCATTATTGGAGAAACGGAAACTTGGTCCAAACTACTTTGACCAAAACTGCCCAACTTTGAATAGCTTCGTACGAAGTGAATATTGGCCTTTTTTGGGACCAATATGAAGTGATAAAGATATAAATATAGTAATAAACCTAATAGAAGAACGTTAGACCCATTTTTGATTCTACGGAAAACTTGTGCAAACTTCTACGACAAAGATCGTCCAAACTTTCAATAGATTCGTATGAAGGTTTAAATTGAGATTTAAAGCTTTTAGAATGAATATCGGCCTTATTTTGGACAAATATAAAGTTATAAAGGTGTAAATATAGTTTTTAAATAATTCTCAAATAGTTAGACCCATTATTGGAGCAACGGAAACTTGGTCCAAACTACTTTGACCAAAACTGCCCTACTTTGAATAGCTTCGTCCGAAGTGAATATTGGCCTTTTTTGGGACCAATATGAAGTGATAAGGATATAAATATAGTAATAAACCTAATAGAAGAACGTTAGACCCATTTTTGATTCAACGGAAAACTTGTGCAAACTTCTACGACAAAGATCGTCCAAACTTTCAATAGATTCGTATGAAGGTTTAAATGGAGATTTAACGCTTTTAGAATGAATACCGACCTTATTTTGGGCCAATATAAAGTTATAAAGGTGTAAATAAATTTTTTAAATAATTCTCAAATAGTTAGACCCATTATTGGAGCAACGGAAACTTGGTCCAAACTACTTTGACCAAAACTGCCCAACTTTGAATAGCTTCGTCCGAAGTGAATATTGACCTTTTTTGGGACCAATATGAAGTGATAAGGATATAAATATAGTAATAAACCTAATAGAAGAACGTTAGACCCATTTTTGATTCAACGGAAAACTTGTGCAACCTTCTACGACAAAGATCGTCCAAACTTTCAATAGATTCGTATGAAGGTTTAAATGGAGATTTAAAGCTTTTAGAATGAATAACGGCCTTTTTTTTGGACCAATATAAAGTTATAAAGGTGTAAATATAGTTTTTAAATAATTCTCAAATAGTTAGACCCATTATTGGAGTAACGGAAACTTGGTCCAAACTACTTTGACCAAAACTGCCCAACTTTGAATAGCTTCGTACGAAGTGAATATTGGCCTTTTTTGGGACCAATATGAAGTGATTAAGAAAGAAATATAGTAATAAACCTAATAGAAGAACGTTAGACCCATTTTTGATTCAACGGAAAACTTGTGCAAACTTCTACGATAAAGATCGTCCAAACTTCCAATAGATTCGTATGAAGGTTTAAATTGAGATTTAAAGCTTTTAGAATGAATACCGGCCTTATTTTGGACAAATATAAAGTTATAAAGGTGTAAATATAGTTTTTAAATAATTCTCAAATAGTTAGACCCATTATTGGAGAAACGGAAACTTGGTCCAAACTACTTTGACCAAAACTGCCCAACTTTGAATAGCTTCGTACGAAGTGAATATTGGCCTTTTTTGGGACCAATATGAAGTGATAAAGATATAAATATAGTAATAAACCTAATAGAAGAACGTTAGACCCATTTTTGATTCTACGGAAAACTTGTGCAAACTTCTACGACAAAGATCGTCCAAACTTTCAATAGATTCGTATGAAGGTTTAAATTGAGATTTAAAGCTTTTAGAATGAATATCGGCCTTATTTTGGACAAATATAAAGTTATAAAGGTGTAAATATAGTTTTTAAATAATTCTCAAATAGTTAGACCCATTATTGGAGCAACGGAAACTTGGTCCAAACTACTTTGACCAAAACTGCCCTACTTTGAATAGCTTCGTCCGAAGTGAATATTGGCCTTTTTTGGGACCAATATGAAGTGATAAGGATATAAATATAGTAATAAACCTAATAGAAGAACGTTAGACCCATTTTTGATTCAACGGAAAACTTGTGCAAACTTCTACGACAAAGATCGTCCAAACTTTCAATAGATTCGTATGAAGGTTTAAATGGAGATTTAACGCTTTTAGAATGAATACCGACCTTATTTTGGGCCAATATAAAGTTATAAAGGTGTAAATAAATTTTTTAAATAATTCTCAAATAGTTAGACCCATTATTGGAGCAACGGAAACTTGGTCCAAACTACTTTGACCAAAACTGCCCAACTTTGAATAGCTTCGTCCGAAGTGAATATTGGCCTTTTTTGGGACCAATATGAAGTGATAAGGATATAAATATAGTAATAAACCTAATAGAAGAACGTTAGACCCATTTTTGATTCAACGGAAAACTTGTGCAAACTTCTACGACAAAGATCGTCCAAACTTTCAATAGATTCGTATGAAGGTTTAAATGGAGATTTAAAGCTTTTAGAATGAATAACGGCCTTTTTTTTGGACCAATATAAAGTTATAAAGGTGTAAATATAGTTTTTAAATAATTCTCAAATAGTTAGACCCATTATTGGAGTAACGGAAACTTGGTCCAAACTACTTTGACCAAAACTGCCCAACTTTGAATAGCTTCGTACGAAGTGAATATTGGCCTTTTTTGGGACCAATATGAAGTGATTAAGATAGAAATATAGTAATAAACCTAATAGAAGAACGTTAGACCCATTTTTGATTCAACGGAAAACTTGTGCAAACTTCTACGATAAAGATCGTCCAAACTTCCAATAGATTCGTATGAAGGTTTAAATTGAGATTTAAAGCTTTTAGAATGAATACCGGCCTTATTTTGGACAAATATAAAGTTATAAAGGTGTAAATATAGTTTTTAAATAATTCTCAAATAGTTAGACCCATTATTGGAGCAACGGAAACTTGGTCCAAACTACTTTGACCAAAACTGCCCTACTTTGAATAGCTTCGTCCGAAGTGAATATTGGCCTTTTTTGGGACCAATATGACGTGATAAGGATATAAATATAGTAATAAACCTAATAGAAGAACGTTAGACCCATTTTTGATTCAACGGAAAACTTGTGCAAACTTCTACGATAAAGATCGTCCAAACTTGCAATAGATTCGTATGAAGGTTTAAATTGAGATTTAAAGCTTTTAGAATGAATACCGGCCTTATTTTGGACAAATATAAAGTTATAAAGGTGTAAATATAGTTTTTAAATAATTCTCAAATAGTTAGACCCATTATTGGAGCAACGGAAACTTGGTCCAAACTACTTTGACCAAAACTGCCCTACTTTGAATAGCTTCGTCCGAAGTGAATATTGGCCTTTTTTGGGACCAATATGAAGTGATAAGGATATAAATATAGTAATAAACCTAATAGAAGAACGTTAGACCCATTTTTGATTCAACGGAAAACTTGTGCAAACTTCTACGATAAAGATCGTCCAAACTTGCAATAGATTCGTATGAAGGTTTAAATTGAGATTTAAAGCTTTTAGAATGAATACCGGCCTTATTTTGGACAAATATAAAGTTATAAAGGTGTAAATATAGTTTTTAAATAATTCTCAAATAGTTAGACCCATTATTGGAGAAACGGACACTTGGTCCAAACTACTTTGACCAAAACTGCCCAACTTTGAATAGCTTCGTACGAAGTGAATATTGGCCTTTTTTGGGACCAATATGAAGTGATAAAGATATAAATATAGTAATAAACCTAATAGAAGAACGTTAGACCCATTTTTGATTCAACGGAAAACTTGTGCAAACTTCTACGACAAAGATCGTCCAAACTTTCAATAGATTCGTATGAAGGTTTAAATGGAGATTTAAAGCTTTTAGAATGAATACCGGCCTTATTTTGGACAAATATAAAGTTATAAAGGTGTAAATATAGTTTTTAAATAATTCTCAAATAGTTAGACCCATTATTGGAGCAACGGAAACTTGGTCCAAACTACTTTGACCAAAACTGCCCTACTTTGAATAGCTTCGTCCGAAGTGAATATTGGCCTTTTTTGGGACCAATATGAAGTGATAAGGATATAAATATAGTAATAAACCTAATAGAAGAACGTTAGACCCATTTTTGATTCAACGGAAAACTTGTGCAAACTTCTACGATAAAGATCGTCCAAACTTGCAATAGATTCGTATGAAGGTTTAAATTGAGATTTAAAGCTTTTAGAATGAATACCGGCCTTATTTTGGACAAATATAAAGTTATAAAGGTGTAAATATAGTTTTTAAATAATTCTCAAATAGTTAGACCCATTATTGGAGAAACGGACACTTGGTCCAAACTACTTTGACCAAAACTGCCCAACTTTGAATAGCTTCGTACGAAGTGAATATTGGCCTTTTTTGGGACCAATATGAAGTGATAAAGATATAAATATAGTAATAAACCTAATAGAAGAACGTTAGACCCATTTTTGATTCAACGGAAAACTTGTGCAAACTTCTACGACAAAGATCGTCCAAACTTTCAATAGATTCGTATGAAGGTTTAAATGGAGATTTAAAGCTTTTAGAATGAATAACGGCCTTTTTTTTGGACCAATATAAAGTTATAAAGGTGTAAATATAGTTTTTAAATAATTCTCAAATAGTTAGACCCATTATTGGAGTAACGGAAACTTGGTCCAAACTACTTTGACCAAAACTGCCCAACTTTGAATAGCTTCGTACAAAGTGAATATTGGCCTTTTTTGGGACCAATATGAAGTGATTAAGATAGAAATATAGTAATAAACCTAATAGAAGAACGTTAGACCCATTTTTGATTCAACGGAAAACTTGTGCAAACTTCTACGATAAAGATCGTCCAAACTTCCAATAGATTCGTATGAAGGTTTAAATTGAGATTTAAAGCTTTTAGAATGAATACCGGCCTTATTTTGGACAAATATAAAGTTATAAAGGTGTAAATATAGTTTTTAAATAATTCTCAAATAGTTAGACCCATTATTGGAGCAACGGAAACTTGGTCCAAACTACTTTGACCAAAACTGCCCTACTTTGAATAGCTTCGTCCGAAGTGAATATTGGCCTTTTTTGGGACCAATATGACGTGATAAGGATATAAATATAGTAATAAACCTAATAGAAGAACGTTAGACCCATTTTTGATTCAACGGAAAACTTGTGCAAACTTCTACGATAAAGATCGTCCAAACTTGCAATAGATTCGTATGAAGGTTTAAATTGAGATTTAAAGCTTTTAGAATGAATACCGGCCTTATTTTGGACAAATATAAAGTTATAAAGGTGTAAATATAGTTTTTAAATAATTCTCAAATAGTTAGACCCATTATTGGAGCAACGGAAACTTGGTCCAAACTACTTTGACCAAAACTGCCCTACTTTGAATAGCTTCGTCCGAAGTGAATATTGGCCTTTTTTGGGACCAATATGAAGTGATAAGGATATAAATATAGTAATAAACCTAATAGAAGAACGTTAGACCCATTTTTGATTCAACGGAAAACTTGTGCAAACTTCTACGATAAAGATCGTCCAAACTTGCAATAGATTCGTATGAAGGTTTAAATTGAGATTTAAAGCTTTTAGAATGAATACCGGCCTTATTTTGGACAAATATAAAGTTATAAAGGTGTAAATATAGTTTTTAAATAATTCTCAAATAGTTAGACCCATTATTGGGGAAACGGAAACTTGGTCCAAACTACTTTGACCAAAACTGCCCAACTTTGAATAGCTTCGTACGAAGTGAATATTGGCCTTTTTTGGGACCAATATGAAGTGATAAAGATATAAATATAGTAATAAACCTAATAGAAGAACGTTAGACCCATTTTTGATTCAACGGAAAACTTGTGCAAACTTCTACGACAAAGATCGTCCAAACTTTCAATAGATTCGTATGAAGGTTTAAATTGAGATTTAAAGCTTTTAGAATGAATATCGGCCTTATTTTGGACCAATATAAAGTTATAAAGGTGTAAATATAGTTTTTAAATAATTCTCAAATAGTTAGACCCATTATTGGAGTAACGGAAACTTGGTCCAAACTACTTTGACCAAAACTGCCCAACTTTGAATAGCTTCGTACAAAGTGAATATTGGCCTTTTTTGGGACCAATATGAAGTGATTAAGATAGAAATATAGTAATAAACCTAATAGAAGAACGTTAGACCCATTTTTGATTCAACGGAAAACTTGTGCAAACTTCTACGATAAAGATCGTCCAAACTTCCAATATATTCGTATGAAGGTTTAAATTGAGATTTAAAGCTTTTAGAATGAATACCGGCCTTATTTTGGACAAATATAAAGTTATAAAGGTGTAAATATAGTTTTTAAATAATTCTCAAATAGTTAGACCCATTATTGGAGAAACGGAAACTTGGTCCAAACTACTTTGACCAAAACTGCCCAACTTTGAATAGCTTCGTACGAAGTGAATATTGGCCTTTTTTGGGACCAATATGAAGTGATAAAGATATAAATATAGTAATAAACCTAATAGAAGAACGTTAGACCCATTTTTGATTCTACGGAAAACTTGTGCAAACTTCTACGACAAAGATCGTCCAAACTTTCAATAGATTCGTATGAAGGTTTAAATTGAGATTTAAAGCTTTTAGAATGAATATCGGCCTTATTTTGGACAAATATAAAGTTATAAAGGTGTAAATATAGTTTTTAAATAATTCTCAAATAGTTAGACCCATTATTGGAGCAACGGAAACTTGGTCCAAACTACATTGACCAAAACTGCCCTACTTTGAATAGCTTCGTCCGAAGTGAATATTGGCCTTTTTTGGGACCAATATGAAGTGATAAGGATATAAATATAGTAATAAACCTAATAGAAGAACGTTAGACCCATTTTTGATTCAACGGAAAACTTGTGCAAACTTCTACGACAAAGATCGTCCAAACTTTCAATAGATTCGTATGAAGGTTTAAATGGAGATTTAACGCTTTTAGAATGAATACCGACCTTATTTTGGACCAATATAAAGTTATAAAGGTGTAAATAAATTTTTTAAATAATTCTCAAATAGTTAGACCCATTATTGGAGCAACGGAAACTTGGTCCAAACTACTTTGACCAAAACTGCCCAACTTTGAATAGCTTCGTCCGAAGTGAATATTGGCCTTTTTTGGGACCAATATGAAGTGATAAGGATATAAATATAGTAATAAACCTAATAGAAGAACGTTAGACCCATTTTTGATTCAACGGAAAACTTGTGCAAACTTCTACGACAAAGATCGTCCAAACTTTCAATAGATTCGTATGAAGGTTTAAATTGAGATTTAAAGCTTTTAGAATGAATATCGGCCTTATTTTGGACAAATATAAAGTTATAAAGGTGTAAATATAGTTTTTAAATAATTCTCAAATAGTTAGACCCATTATTGGAGCAACGGAAACTTGGTCCAAACTACATTGACCAAAACTGCCCTACTTTGAATAGCTTCGTCCGAAGTGAATATTGGCCTTTTTTGGGACCAATATGAAGTGATAAGGATATAAATATAGTAATAAACCTAATAGAAGAACGTTAGACCCATTTTTGATTCAACGGAAAACTTGTGCAAACTTCTACGACAAAGATCGTCCAAACTTTCAATAGATTCGTATGAAGGTTTAAATGGAGATTTAACGCTTTTAGAATGAATACCGACCTTATTTTGGACCAATATAAAGTTATAAAGGTGTAAATAAATTTTTTAAATAATTCTCAAATAGTTAGACCCATTATTGGAGCAACGGAAACTTGGTCCAAACTACTTTGACCAAAACTGCCCAACTTTGAATAGCTTCGTCCGAAGTGAATATTGGCCTTTTTTGGGACCAATATGAAGTGATAAGGATATACATATAGTAATAAACCTAATAGAAGAACGTTAGACCCATTTTTGATTCAACGGAAAACTTGTGCAAACTTCTACGACAAAGATCGTCCAAACTTTCAATAGATTCGTATGAAGGTTTAAATGGAGATTTAAAGCTTTTAGAATGAATAACGGCCTTTTTTTTGGACCAATATAAAGTTATAAAGGTGTAAATATAGTTTTTAAATAATTCTCAAATAGTTAGACCCATTATTGGAGTAACGGAAACTTGGTCCAAACTACTTTGACCAAAACTGCCCAACTTTGAATAGCTTCGTACGAAGTGAATATTGGCCTTTTTTGGGACCAATATGAAGTGATTAAGATAGAAATATAGTAATAAACCTAATAGAAGAACGTTAGACCCATTTTTGATTCAACGGAAAACTTGTGCAAACTTCTACGATAAAGATCGTCCAAACTTCCAATAGATTCGTATGAAGGTTTAAATTGAGATTTAAAGCTTTTAGAATGAATACCGGCCTTATTTTGGACAAATATAAAGTTATAAAGGTGTAAATATAGTTTTTAAAAAATTCTCAAATAGTTAGACCCATTATTGGAGCAACGGAAACTTGGTCCAAACTACTTTGACCAAAACTGCCCAACTTTGAATAGCTTCGTCCGAAGTGAATATTGGCCTTTTTTGGGACCAATATGAAGTGATAAGGATATAAATATAGTAATAAACCTAATAGAAGAACGTTAGACCCATTTTTGATTCAACGGAAAACTTGTGCAAACTTCTACGACAAAGATCGTCCAAACTTTCAATAGATTCGTATGAAGGTTTAAATTGAGATTTAAAGCTTTTAGAATGAATATCGGCCTTATTTTGGACAAATATAAAGTTATAAAGGTGTAAATATAGTTTTTAAATAATTCTCAAATAGTTAGACCCATTATTGGAGCAACGGAAACTTGGTCCAAACTACATTGACCAAAACTGCCCTACTTTGAATAGCTTCGTCCGAAGTGAATATTGGCCTTTTTTGGGACCAATATGAAGTGATAAGGATATAAATATAGTAATAAACCTAATAGAAGAACGTTAGACCCATTTTTGATTCAACGGAAAACTTGTGCAAACTTCTACGACAAAGATCGTCCAAACTTTCAATAGATTCGTATGAAGGTTTAAATGGAGATTTAACGCTTTTAGAATGAATACCGACCTTATTTTGGACCAATATAAAGTTATAAAGGTGTAAATAAATTTTTTAAATAATTCTCAAATAGTTAGACCCATTATTGGAGCAACGGAAACTTGGTCCAAACTACTTTGACCAAAACTGCCCAACTTTGAATAGCTTCGTCCGAAGTGAATATTGGCCTTTTTTGGGACCAATATGAAGTGATAAGGATATAAATATAGTAATAAACCTAATAGAAGAACGTTAGACCCATTTTTGATTCAACGGAAAACTTGTGCAAACTTCTACGACAAAGATCGTCCAAACTTTCAATAGATTCGTATGAAGGTTTAAATGGAGATTTAAAGCTTTTAGAATGAATAACGGCCTTTTTTTTGGACCAATATAAAGTTATAAAGGTGTAAATATAGTTTTTAAATAATTCTCAAATAGTTAGACCCATTATTGGAGTAACGGAAACTTGGTCCAAACTACTTTGACCAAAACTGCCCAACTTTGAATAGCTTCGTACGAAGTGAATATTGGCCTTTTTTGGGACCAATATGAAGTGATAAGGATATACATATAGTAATAAACCTAATAGAAGAACGTTAGACCCATTTTTGATTCAACGGAAAACTTGTGCAAACTTCTACGACAAAGATCGTCCAAACTTTCAATAGATTCGTATGAAGGTTTAAATGGAGATTTAAAGCTTTTAGAATGAATAACGGCCTTTTTTTTGGACCAATATAAAGTTATAAAGGTGTAAATATAGTTTTTAAATAATTCTCAAATAGTTAGACCCATTATTGGAGTAACGGAAACTTGGTCCAAACTACTTTGACCAAAACTGCCCAACTTTGAATAGCTTCGTACGAAGTGAATATTGGCCTTTTTTGGGACCAATATGAAGTGATTAAGATAGAAATATAGTAATAAACCTAATAGAAGAACGTTAGACCCATTTTTGATTCAACGGAAAACTTGTGCAAACTTCTACGATAAAGATCGTCCAAACTTCCAATAGATTCGTATGAAGGTTTAAATTGAGATTTAAAGCTTTTAGAATGAATACCGGCCTTATTTTGGACAAATATAAAGTTATAAAGGTGTAAATATAGTTTTTAAAAAATTCTCAAATAGTTAGACCCATTATTGGAGCAACGGAAACTTGGTCCAAACTACTTTGACCAAAACTGCCCAACTTTGAATAGCTTCGTCCGAAGTGAATATTGGCCTTTTTTGGGACCAATATGAAGTGATAAGGATATAAATATAGTAATAAACCTAATAGAAGAACGTTAGACCCATTTTTGATTCAACGGAAAACTTGTGCAAACTTCTACGACAAAGATCGTCCAAACTTTCAATAGATTCGTATGAAGGTTTAAATTGAGATTTAAAGCTTTTAGAATGAATTTCGGCCTTATTTTGGACAAATATAAGGTTATAAAGGTGTAAATATAGTTTTTAAATAATTCTCAAATAGTTAGACCCATTATTGGAGCAACGGAAACTTGGTCCAAACTACATTGACCAAAACTGCCCTACTTTGAATAGCTTCGTCCGAAGTGAATATTGGCCTTTTTTGGGACCAATATGAAGTGATAAGGATATAAATATAGTAATAAACCTAATAGAAGAACGTTAGACCCATTTTTGATTCAACGGAAAACTTGTGCAAACTTCTACGACAAAGATCGTCCAAACTTTCAATAGATTCGTATGAAGGTTTAAATGGAGATTTAACGCTTTTAGAATGAATACCGACCTTATTTTGAACCAATATAAAGTTATAAAGGTGTAAATAAATTTTTTAAATAATTCTCAAATAGTTAGACCCATTATTGGAGCAACGGAAACTTGGTCCAAACTACTTTGACCAAAACTGCCCAACTTTGAATAGCTTCGTCCGAAGTGAATATTGGCCTTTTTTGGGACCAATATGAAGTGATAAGGATATACATATAGTAATAAACCTAATAGAAGAACGTTAGACCCATTTTTGATTCAACGGAAAACTTGTGCAAACTTCTACGACAAAGATCGTCCAAACTTCCAATAGATTCGTATGAAGGTTTAAATTGAGATTTAAAGCTTTTAGAATGAATACCGGCCTTATTTTGGACAAATATAAAGTTATAAAGGTGTAAATATAGTTTTTAAAAAATTCTCAAATAGTTAGACCCATTATTGGAGCAACGGAAACTTGGTCCAAACTACTTTGACCAAAACTGCCCAACTTTGAATAGCTTCGTCCGAAGTGAATATTGGCCTTTTTTGGGACCAATATGAAGTGATAAGGATATAAATATAGTAATAAACCTAATAGAAGAACGTTAGACCCATTTTTGATTCAACGGAAAACTTGTGCAAACTTCTACGACAAAGATCGTCCAAACTTTCAATAGATTCGTATGAAGGTTTAAATTGAGATTTAAAGCTTTTAGAATGAATATCGGCCTTATTTTGGACAAATATAAAGTTATAAAGGTGTAAATATAGTTTTTAAATAATTCTCAAATAGTTAGACCCATTATTGGAGCAACGGAAACTTGGTCCAAACTACATTGACCAAAACTGCCCTACTTTGAATAGCTTCGTCCGAAGTGAATATTGGCCTTTTTTGGGACCAATATGAAGTGATAAGGATATAAATATAGTAATAAACCTAATAGAAGAACGTTAGACCCATTTTTGATTCAACGGAAAACTTGTGCAAACTTCTACGACAAAGATCGTCCAAACTTTCAATAGATTCGTATGAAGGTTTAAATGGAGATTTAACGCTTTTAGAATGAATACCGACCTTATTTTGGACCAATATAAAGTTATAAAGGTGTAAATAAATTTTTTAAATAATTCTCAAATAGTTAGACCCATTATTGGAGCAACGGAAACTTGGTCCAAACTACTTTGACCAAAACTGCCCAACTTTGAATAGCTTCGTCCGAAGTGAATATTGGCCTTTTTTGGGACCAATATGAAGTGATAAGGATATACATATAGTAATAAACCTAATAGAAGAACGTTAGACCCATTTTTGATTCAACGGAAAACTTGTGCAAACTTCTACGACAAAGATCGTCCAAACTTTCAATAGATTCGTATGAAGGTTTAAATTGAGATTTAAAGCTTTTAGAATGAATACCGGCCTTATTTTGGACAAATATAAAGTTATAAAGGTGTAAATATAGTTTTTAAAAAATTCTCAAATAGTTAGACCCATTATTGGAGCAACGGAAACTTGGTCCAAACTACTTTGACCAAAACTGCCCAACTTTGAATAGCTTCGTCCGAAGTGAATATTGGCCTTTTTTGGGACCAATATGAAGTGATAAGGATATAAATATAGTAATAAACCTAATAGAAGAACGTTAGACCCATTTTTGATTCAACGGAAAACTTGTGCAAACTTCTACGACAAAGATCGTCCAAACTTTCAATAGATTCGTATGAAGGTTTAAATTGAGATTTAAAGCTTTTAGAATGAATATCGGCCTTATTTTGGACAAATATAAAGTTATAAAGGTGTAAATATAGTTTTTAAATAATTCTCAAATAGTTAGACCCATTATTGGAGCAACGGAAACTTGGTCCAAACTACATTGACCAAAACTGCCCTACTTTGAATAGCTTCGTCCGAAGTGAATATTGGCCTTTTTTGGGACCAATATGAAGTGATAAGGATATAAATATAGTAATAAACCTAATAGAAGAACGTTAGACCCATTTTTGATTCAACGGAAAACTTGTGCAAACTTCTACGACAAAGATCGTCCAAACTTTCAATAGATTCGTATGAAGGTTTAAATGGAGATTTAACGCTTTTAGAATGAATACCGACCTTATTTTGGACCAATATAAAGTTATAAAGGTGTAAATAAATTTTTTAAATAATTCTCAAATAGTTAGACCCATTATTGGAGCAACGGAAACTTGGTCCAAACTACTTTGACCAAAACTGCCCAACTTTGAATAGCTTCGTCCGAAGTGAATATTGGCCTTTTTTGGGACCAATATGAAGTGATAAGGATATAAATATAGTAATAAACCTAATAGAAGAACGTTAGACCCATTTTTGATTCAACGGAAAACTTGTGCAAACTTCTACGACAAAGATCGTCCAAACTTTCAATAGATTCGTATGAAGGTTTAAATGGAGATTTAAAGCTTTTAGAATGAATAACGGCCTTTTTTTTGGACCAATATAAAGTTATAAAGGTGTAAATATAGTTTTTAAATAATTCTCAAATAGTTAGACCCATTATTGGAGTAACGGAAACTTGGTCCAAACTACTTTGACCAAAACTGCCCAACTTTGAATAGCTTCGTACGAAGTGAATATTGGCCTTTTTTGGGACCAATATGAAGTGATAAGGATATACATATAGTAATAAACCTAATAGAAGAACGTTAGACCCATTTTTGATTCAACGGAAAACTTGTGCAAACTTCTACGACAAAGATCGTCCAAACTTTCAATAGATTCGTATGAAGGTTTAAATGGAGATTTAAAGCTTTTAGAATGAATAACGGCCTTTTTTTTGGACCAATATAAAGTTATAAAGGTGTAAATATAGTTTTTAAATAATTCTCAAATAGTTAGACCCATTATTGGAGTAACGGAAACTAGGTCCAAACTACTTTGACCAAAACTGCCCAACTTTGAATAGCTTCGTACGAAGTGAATATTGGCCTTTTTTGGGACCAATATGAAGTGATTAAGATAGAAATATAGTAATAAACCTAATAGAAGAACGTTAGACCCATTTTTGATTCAACGGAAAACTTGTGCAAACTTCTACGATAAAGATCGTCCAAACTTCCAATAGATTCGTATGAAGGTTTAAATTGAGATTTAAAGCTTTTAGAATGAATACCGGCCTTATTTTGGACAAATATAAAGTTATAAAGGTGTAAATATAGTTTTTAAAAAATTCTCAAATAGTTAGACCCATTATTGGAGCAACGGAAACTTGGTCCAAACTACTTTGACCAAAACTGCCCAACTTTGAATAGCTTCGTCCGAAGTGAATATTGGCCTTTTTTGGGACCAATATGAAGTGATAAGGATATAAATATAGTAATAAACCTAATAGAAGAACGTTAGACCCATTTTTGATTCAACGGAAAACTTGTGCAAACTTCTACGACAAAGATCGTCCAAACTTTCAATAGATTCGTATGAAGGTTTAAATTGAGATTTAAAGCTTTTAGAATGAATATCGGCCTTATTTTGGACAAATATAAGGTTATAAAGGTGTAAATATAGTTTTTAAATAATTCTCAAATAGTTAGACCCATTATTGGAGCAACGGAAACTTGGTCCAAACTACATTGACCAAAACTGCCCTACTTTGAATAGCTTCGTCCGAAGTGAATATTGGCCTTTTTTGGGACCAATATGAAGTGATAAGGATATAAATATAGTAATAAACCTAATAGAAGAACGTTAGACCCATTTTTGATTCAACGGAAAACTTGTGCAAACTTCTACGACAAAGATCGTCCAAACTTTCAATAGATTCGTATGAAGGTTTAAATGGAGATTTAACGCTTTTAGAATGAATACCGACCTTATTTTGGACCAATATAAAGTTATAAAGGTGTAAATAAATTTTTTAAATAATTCTCAAATAGTTAGACCCATTATTGGAGCAACGGAAACTTGGTCCAAACTACTTTGACCAAAACTGCCCAACTTTGAATAGCTTCGTCCGAAGTGAATATTGGCCTTTTTTGGGACCAATATGAAGTGATAAGGATATACATATAGTAATAAACCTAATAGAAGAACGTTAGACCCATTTTTGATTCAACGGAAAACTTGTGCAAACTTCTACGACAAAGATCGTCCAAACTTTCAATAGATTCGTATGAAGGTTTAAATGGAGATTTAAAGCTTTTAGAATGAATAACGGCCTTTTTTTTGGACCAATATAAAGTTATAAAGGTGTAAATATAGTTTTTAAATAATTCTCAAATAGTTAGACCCATTATTGGAGTAACGGAAACTTGGTCCAAACTACTTTGACCAAAACTGCCCAACTTTGAATAGCTTCGTACGAAGTGAATATTGGCCTTTTTTGGGACCAATATGAAGTGATTAAGATAGAAATATAGTAATAAACCTAATAGAAGAACGTTAGACCCATTTTTGATTCAACGGAAAACTTGTGCAAACTTCTACGATAAAGATCGTCCAAACTTCCAATAGATTCGTATGAAGGTTTAAATTGAGATTTAAAGCTTTTAGAATGAATACCGGCCTTATTTTGGACAAATATAAAGTTATAAAGGTGTAAATATAGTTTTTAAAAAATTCTCAAATAGTTAGACCCATTATTGGAGCAACGGAAACTTGGTCCAAACTACTTTGACCAAAACTGCCCAACTTTGAATAGCTTCGTCCGAAGTGAATATTGGCCTTTTTTGGGACCAATATGAAGTGATAAGGATATAAATATAGTAATAAACCTAATAGAAGAACGTTAGACCCATTTTTGATTCAACGGAAAACTTGTGCAAACTTCTACGACAAAGATCGTCCAAACTTTCAATAGATTCGTATGAAGGTTTAAATGGAGATTTAAAGCTTTTAGAATGAATAACGGCCTTTTTTTTGGACCAATATAAAGTTATAAAGGTGTAAATATAGTTTTTAAATAATTCTCAAATAGTTAGACCCATTATTGGAGTAACGGAAACTTGGTCCAAACTACTTTGACCAAAACTGCCCAACTTTGAATAGCTTCGTACGAAGTGAATATTGGCCTTTTTTGGGACCAATATGAAGTGATAAGGATATACATATAGTAATAAACATAATAGAAGAACGTTAGACCCATTTTTGATTCAACGGAAAACTTGTGCAAACTTCTACGACAAAGATCGTCCAAACTTTCAATAGATTCGTATGAAGGTTTAAATGGAGATTTAAAGCTTTTAGAATGAATAACGGCCTGTTTTTTGGACCAATATAAAGTTATAAAGGTGTAAATATAGTTTTTAAATAATTCTCAAATAGTTAGACCCATTATTGGAGTAACGGAAACTTGGTCCAAACTACTTTGACCAAAACTGCCCAACTTTGAATAGCTTCGTACGAAGTGAATATTGGCCTTTTTTGGGACCAATATGAAGTGATTAAGATAGAAATATAGTAATAAACCTAATAGAAGAACGTTAGACCCATTTTTGATTCAACGGAAAACTTGTGCAAACTTCTACGATAAAGATCGTCCAAACTTCCAATAGATTCGTATGAAGGTTTAAATTGAGATTTAAAGCTTTTAGAATGAATACCGGCCTTATTTTGGACAAATATAAAGTTATAAAGGTGTAAATATAGTTTTTAAAAAATTCTCAAATAGTTAGACCCATTATTGGAGCAACGGAAACTTGGTCCAAACTACTTTGACCAAAACTGCCCAACTTTGAATAGCTTCGTCCGAAGTGAATATTGGCCTTTTTTGGGACCAATATGAAGTGATAAGGATATAAATATAGTAATAAACCTAATAGAAGAACGTTAGACCCATTTTTGATTCAACGGAAAACTTGTGCAAACTTCTACGACAAAGATCGTCCAAACTTTCAATAGATTCGTATGAAGGTTTAAATTGAGATTTAAAGCTTTTAGAATGAATATCGGCCTTATTTTGGACAAATATAAAGTTATAAAGGTGTAAATATAGTTTTTAAATAATTCTCAAATAGTTAGACCCATTATTGGAGCAACGGAAACTTGGTCCAAACTACATTGACCAAAACTGCCCTACTTTGAATAGCTTCGTCCGAAGTGAATATTGGCCTTTTTTGGGACCAATATGAAGTGATAAGGATATAAATATAGTAATAAACCTAATAGAAGAACGTTAGACCCATTTTTGATTCAACGGAAAACTTGTGCAAACTTCTACGACAAAGATCGTCCAAACTTTCAATAGATTCGTATGAAGGTTTAAATGGAGATTTAACGCTTTTAGAATGAATACCGACCTTATTTTGGACCAATATAAAGTTATAAAGGTGTAAATAAATTTTTTAAATAATTCTCAAATAGTTAGACCCATTATTGGAGCAACGGAAACTTGGTCCAAACTACTTTGACCAAAACTGCCCAACTTTGAATAGCTTCGTCCGAAGTGAATATTGGCCTTTTTTGGGACCAATATGAAGTGATAAGGATATACATATAGTAATAAACCTAATAGAAGAACGTTAGACCCATTTTTGATTCAACGGAAAACTTGTGCAAACTTCTACGACAAAGATCGTCCAAACTTTCAATAGATTCGTATGAAGGTTTAAATGGAGATTTAAAGCTTTTAGAATGAATAACGGCCTTTTTTTTGGACCAATATAAAGTTATAAAGGTGTAAATATAGTTTTTAAATAATTCTCAAATAGTTAGACCCATTATTGGAGTAACGGAAACTTGGTCCAAACTACTTTGACCAAAACTGCCCAACTTTGAATAGCTTCGTACGAAGTGAATATTGGCCTTTTTTGGGACCAATATGAAGTGATAAGGATATACATATAGTAATAAACATAATAGAAGAACGTTAGACCCATTTTTGATTCAACGGAAAACTTGTGCAAACTTCTACGACAAAGATCGTCCAAACTTTCAATAGATTCGTATGAAGGTTTAAATGGAGATTTAAAGCTTTTAGAATGAATAACGGCCTGTTTTTTGGACCAATATAAAGTTATAAAGGTGTAAATATAGTTTTTAAATAATTCTCAAATAGTTAGACCCATTATTGGAGTAACGGAAACTTGGTCCAAACTACTTTGACCAAAACTGCCCAACTTTGAATAGCTTCGTACGAAGTGAATATTGGCCTTTTTTGGGACCAATATGAAGTGATTAAGATAGAAATATAGTAATAAACCTAATAGAAGAACGTTAGACCCATTTTTGATTCAACGGAAAACTTGTGCAAACTTCTACGATAAAGATCGTCCAAACTTCCAATAGATTCGTATGAAGGTTTAAATTGAGATTTAAAGCTTTTAGAATGAATACCGGCCTTATTTTGGACAAATATAAAGTTATAAAGGTGTAAATATAGTTTTTAAAAAATTCTCAAATAGTTAGACCCATTATTGGAGCAACGGAAACTTGGTCCAAACTACTTTGACCAAAACTGCCCAACTTTGAATAGCTTCGTCCGAAGTGAATATTGGCCTTTTTTGGGACCAATATGAAGTGATAAGGATATAAATATAGTAATAAACCTAATAGAAGAACGTTAGACCCATTTTTGATTCAACGGAAAACTTGTGCAAACTTCTACGACAAAGATCGTCCAAACTTTCAATAGATTCGTATGAAGGTTTAAATTGAGATTTAAAGCTTTTAGAATGAATATCGGCCTTATTTTGGACAAATATAAAGTTATAAAGGTGTAAATATAGTTTTTAAATAATTCTCAAATAGTTAGACCCATTATTGGAGCAACGGAAACTTGGTCCAAACTACATTGACCAAAACTGCCCTACTTTGAATAGCTTCGTCCGAAGTGAATATTGGCCTTTTTTGGGACCAATATGAAGTGATAAGGATATAAATATAGTAATAAACCTAATAGAAGAACGTTAGACCCATTTTTGATTCAACGGAAAACTTGTGCAAACTTCTACGACAAAGATCGTCCAAACTTTCAATAGATTCGTATGAAGGTTTAAATGGAGATTTAACGCTTTTAGAATGAATACCGACCTTATTTTGGACCAATATAAAGTTATAAAGGTGTAAATAAATTTTTTAAATAATTCTCAAATAGTTAGACCCATTATTGGAGCAACGGAAACTTGGTCCAAACTACTTTGACCAAAACTGCCCAACTTTGAATAGCTTCGTCCGAAGTGAATATTGGCCTTTTTTGGGACCAATATGAAGTGATAAGGATATACATATAGTAATAAACCTAATAGAAGAACGTTAGACCCATTTTTGATTCAACGGAAAACTTGTGCAAACTTCTACGACAAAGATCGTCCAAACTTTCAATAGATTCGTATGAAGGTTTAAATGGAGATTTAAAGCTTTTAGAATGAATAACGGCCTTTTTTTTGGACCAATATAAAGTTATAAAGGTGTAAATATAGTTTTTAAATAATTCTCAAATAGTTAGACCCATTATTGGAGTAACGGAAACTTGGTCCAAACTACTTTGACCAAAACTGCCCAACTTTGAATAGCTTCGTACGAAGTGAATATTGGCCTTTTTTGGGACCAATATGAAGTGATTAAGATAGAAATATAGTAATAAACCTAATAGAAGAACGTTAGACCCATTTTTGATTCAACGGAAAACTTGTGCAAACTTCTACGATAAAGATCGTCCAAACTTCCAATAGATTCGTATGAAGGTTTAAATTGAGATTTAAAGCTTTTAGAATGAATACCGGCCTTATTTTGGACAAATATAAAGTTATAAAGGTGTAAATATAGTTTTTAAAAAATTCTCAAATAGTTAGACCCATTATTGGAGCAACGGAAACTTGGTCCAAACTACTTTGACCAAAACTGCCCAACTTTGAATAGCTTCGTCCGAAGTGAATATTGGCCTTTTTTGGGACCAATATGAAGTGATAAGGATATAAATATAGTAATAAACCTAATAGAAGAACGTTAGACCCATTTTTGATTCAACGGAAAACTTGTGCAAACTTCTACGACAAAGATCGTCCAAACTTTCAATAGATTCGTATGAAGGTTTAAATTGAGATTTAAAGCTTTTAGAATGAATATCGGCCTTATTTTGGACAAATATAAAGTTATAAAGGTGTAAATATAGTTTTTAAATAATTCTCAAATAGTTAGACCCATTATTGGAGCAACGGAAACTTGGTCCAAACTACATTGACCAAAACTACCCTACTTTGAATAGCTTCGTCCGAAGTGAATATTGGCCTTTTTTGGGACCAATATGAAGTGATAAGGATATAAATATAGTAATAAACCTAATAGAAGAACGTTAGACCCATTTTTGATTCAACGGAAAACTTGTGCAAACTTCTACGACAAAGATCGTCCAAACTTTCAATAGATTCGTATGAAGGTTTAAATGGAGATTTAACGCTTTTAGAATGAATACCGACCTTATTTTGGACCAATATAAAGTTATAAAGGTGTAAATAAATTTTTTAAATAATTCTCAAATAGTTAGACCCATTATTGGAGCAACGGAAACTTGGTCCAAACTACTTTGACCAAAACTGCCCAACTTTGAATAGCTTCGTCCGAAGTGAATATTGGCCTTTTTTGGGACCAATATGAAGTGATAAGGATATACATATAGTAATAAACCTAATAGAAGAACGTTAGACCCATTTTTGATTCAACGGAAAACTTGTGCAAACTTCTACGACAAAGATCGTCCAAACTTTCAATAGATTCGTATGAAGGTTTAAATGGAGATTTAAAGCTTTTAGAATGAATAACGGCCTTTTTTTTGGACCAATATAAAGTTATAAAGGTGTAAATATAGTTTTTAAATAATTCTCAAATAGTTAGACCCATTATTGGAGTAACGGAAACTTGGTCCAAACTACTTTGACCAAAACTGCCCAACTTTGAATAGCTTCGTACGAAGTGAATATTGGCCTTTTTTGGGACCAATATGAAGTGATTAAGATAGAAATATAGTAATAAACCTAATAGAAGAACGTTAGACCCATTTTTGATTCAACGGAAAACTTGTGCAAACTTCTACGATAAAGATCGTCCAAACTTCCAATAGATTCGTATGAAGGTTTAAATTGAGATTTAAAGCTTTTAGAATGAATACCGGCCTTATTTTGGACAAATATAAAGTTATAAAGGTGTAAATATAGTTTTTAAAAAATTCTCAAATAGTTAGACCCATTATTGGAGCAACGGAAACTTGGTCCAAACTACTTTGACCAAAACTGCCCAACTTTGAATAGCTTCGTCCGAAGTGAATATTGGCCTTTTTTGGGACCAATATGAAGTGATAAGGATATAAATATAGTAATAAACCTAATAGAAGAACGTTAGACCCATTTTTGATTCAACGGAAAACTTGTGCAAACTTCTACGACAAAGATCGTCCAAACTTTCAATAGATTCGTATGAAGGTTTAAATTGAGATTTAAAGCTTTTAGAATGAATATCGGCCTTATTTTGGACAAATATAAAGTTATAAAGGTGTAAATATAGTTTTTAAATAATTCTCAAATAGTTAGACCCATTATTGGAGCAACGGAAACTTGGTCCAAACTACATTGACCAAAACTGCCCTACTTTGAATAGCTTCGTCCGAAGTGAATATTGGCCTTTTTTGGGACCAATATGAAGTGATAAGGATATAAATATAGTAATAAACCTAATAGAAGAACGTTAGACCCATTTTTGATTCAACGGAAAACTTGTGCAAACTTCTACGACAAAGATCGTCCAAACTTTCAATAGATTCGTATGAAGGTTTAAATGGAGATTTAACGCTTTTAGAATGAATACCGACCTTATTTTGGACCAATATAAAGTTATAAAGGTGTAAATAAATTTTTTAAATAATTCTCAAATAGTTAGACCCATTATTGGAGCAACGGAAACTTGGTCCAAACTACTTTGACCAAAACTGCCCAACTTTGAATAGCTTCGTCCGAAGTGAATATTGGCCTTTTTTGGGACCAATATGAAGTGATAAGGATATACATATAGTAATAAACCTAATAGAAGAACGTTAGACCCATTTTTGATTCAACGGAAAACTTGTGCAAACTTCTACGACAAAGATCGTCCAAACTTTCAATAGATTCGTATGAAGGTTTAAATGGAGATTTAAAGCTTTTAGAATGAATAACGGCCTTTTTTTGGACCAATATAAAGTTATAAAGGTGTAAATATAGTTTTTAAATAATTCTCAAATAGTTAGACCCATTATTGGAGTAACGGAAACTTGGTCCAAACTACTTTGACCAAAACTGCCCAACTTTGAATAGCTTCGTACGAAGTGAATATTGGCCTTTTTTGGGACCAATATGAAGTGATTAAGATAGAAATATAGTAATAAACCTAATAGAAGAACGTTAGACCCATTTTTGATTCAACGGAAAACTTGTGCAAACTTCTACGATAAAGATCGTCCAAACTTCCAATAGATTCGTATGAAGGTTTAAATTGAGATTTAAAGCTTTTAGAATGAATACCGGCCTTATTTTGGACAAATATAAAGTTATAAAGGTGTAAATATAGTTTTTAAAAAATTCTCAAATAGTTAGACCCATTATTGGAGCAACGGAAACTTGGTCCAAACTACTTTGACCAAAACTGCCCAACTTTGAATAGCTTCGTCCGAAGTGAATATTGGCCTTTTTTGGGACCAATATGAAGTGATAAGGATATAAATATAGTAATAAACCTAATAGAAGAACGTTAGACCCATTTTTGATTCAACGGAAAACTTGTGCAAACTTCTACGACAAAGATCGTCCAAACTTTCAATAGATTCGTATGAAGGTTTAAATTGAGATTTAAAGCTTTTAGAATGAATATCGGCCTTATTTTGGACAAATATAAAGTTATAAAGGTGTAAATATAGTTTTTAAATAATTCTCAAATAGTTAGACCCATTATTGGAGCAACGGAAACTTGGTCCAAACTACATTGACCAAAACTGCCCTACTTTGAATAGCTTCGTCCGAAGTGAATATTGGCCTTTTTTGGGACCAATATGAAGTGATAAGGATATAAATATAGTAATAAACCTAATAGAAGAACGTTAGACCCATTTTTGATTCAACGGAAAACTTGTGCAAACTTCTACGACAAAGATCGTCCAAACTTTCAATAGATTCGTATGAAGGTTTAAATGGAGATTTAACGCTTTTAGAATGAATACCGACCTTATTTTGGACCAATATAAAGTTATAAAGGTGTAAATAAATTTTTTAAATAATTCTCAAATAGTTAGACCCATTATTGGAGCAACGGAAACTTGGTCCAAACTACTTTGACCAAAACTGCCCAACTTTGAATAGCTTCGTCCGAAGTGAATATTGGCCTTTTTTGGGACCAATATGAAGTGATAAGGATATACATATAGTAATAAACCTAATAGAAGAACGTTAGACCCATTTTTGATTCAACGGAAAACTTGTGCAAACTTCTACGACAAAGATCGTCCAAACTTTCAATAGATTCGTATGAAGGTTTAAATGGAGATTTAAAGCTTTTAGAATGAATAACGGCCTTTTTTTTGGACCAATATAAAGTTATAAAGGTGTAAATATAGTTTTTAAATAATTCTCAAATAGTTAGACCCATTATTGGAGTAACGGAAACTTGGTCCAAACTACTTTGACCAAAACTGCCCAACTTTGAATAGCTTCGTACGAAGTGAATATTGGCCTTTTTTGGGACCAATATGAAGTGATTAAGATAGAAATATAGTAATAAACCTAATAGAAGAACGTTAGACCCATTTTTGATTCAACGGAAAACTTGTGCAAACTTCTACGATAAAGATCGTCCAAACTTCCAATAGATTCGTATGAAGGTTTAAATTGAGATTTAAAGCTTTTAGAATGAATACCGGCCTTATTTTGGACAAATATAAAGTTATAAAGGTGTAAATATAGTTTTTAAAAAATTCTCAAATAGTTAGACCCATTATTGGAGCAACGGAAACTTGGTCCAAACTACTTTGACCAAAACTGCCCAACTTTGAATAGCTTCGTCCGAAGTGAATATTGGCCTTTTTTGGGACCAATATGAAGTGATAAGGATATAAATATAGTAATAAACCTAATAGAAGAACGTTAGACCCATTTTTGATTCAACGGAAAACTTGTGCAAACTTCTACGACAAAGATCGTCCAAACTTTCAATAGATTCGTATGAAGGTTTAAATTGAGATTTAAAGCTTTTAGAATGAATATCGGCCTTATTTTGGACAAATATAAAGTTATAAAGGTGTAAATATAGTTTTTAAATAATTCTCAAATAGTTAGACCCATTATTGGAGCAACGGAAACTTGGTCCAAACTACATTGACCAAAACTGCCCTACTTTGAATAGCTTCGTCCGAAGTGAATATTGGCCTTTTTTGGGACCAATATGAAGTGATAAGGATATAAATATAGTAATAAACCTAATAGAAGAACGTTAGACCCATTTTTGATTCAACGGAAAACTTGTGCAAACTTCTACGACAAAGATCGTCCAAACTTTCAATAGATTCGTATGAAGGTTTAAATGGAGATTTAACGCTTTTAGAATGAATACCGACCTTATTTTGGACCAATATAAAGTTATAAAGGTGTAAATAAATTTTTTAAATAATTCTCAAATAGTTAGACCCATTATTGGAGCAACGGAAACTTGGTCCAAACTACTTTGACCAAAACTGCCCAACTTTGAATAGCTTCGTCCGAAGTGAATATTGGCCTTTTTTGGGACCAATATGAAGTGATAAGGATATACATATAGTAATAAACCTAATAGAAGAACGTTAGACCCATTTTTGATTCAACGGAAAACTTGTGCAAACTTCTACGACAAAGATCGTCCAAACTTTCAATAGATTCGTATGAAGGTTTAAATGGAGATTTAAAGCTTTTAGAATGAATAACGGCCTTTTTTTTGGACCAATATAAAGTTATAAAGGTGTAAATATAGTTTTTAAATAATTCTCAAATAGTTAGACCCATTATTGGAGTAACGGAAACTTGGTCCAAACTACTTTGACCAAAACTGCCCAACTTTGAATAGCTTCGTACGAAGTGAATATTGGCCTTTTTTGGGACCAATATGAAGTGATTAAGATAGAAATATAGTAATAAACCTAATAGAAGAACGTTAGACCCATTTTTGATTCAACGGAAAACTTGTGCAAACTTCTACGATAAAGATCGTCCAAACTTCCAATAGATTCGTATGAAGGTTTAAATTGAGATTTAAAGCTTTTAGAATGAATACCGGCCTTATTTTGGACAAATATAAAGTTATAAAGGTGTAAATATAGTTTTTAAAAAATTCTCAAATAGTTAGACCCATTATTGGAGCAACGGAAACTTGGTCCAAACTACTTTGACCAAAACTGCCCAACTTTGAATAGCTTCGTCCGAAGTGAATATTGGCCTTTTTTGGGACCAATATGAAGTGATAAGGATATAAATATAGTAATAAACCTAATAGAAGAACGTTAGACCCATTTTTGATTCAACGGAAAACTTGTGCAAACTTCTACGACAAAGATCGTCCAAACTTTCAATAGATTCGTATGAAGGTTTAAATTGAGATTTAAAGCTTTTAGAATGAATATCGGCCTTATTTTGGACAAATATAAAGTTATAAAGGTGTAAATATAGTTTTTAAATAATTCTCAAATAGTTAGACCCATTATTGGAGCAACGGAAACTTGGTCCAAACTACATTGACCAAAACTGCCCTACTTTGAATAGCTTCGTCCGAAGTGAATATTGGCCTTTTTTGGGACCAATATGAAGTGATAAGGATATAAATATAGTAATAAACCTAATAGAAGAACGTTAGACCCATTTTTGATTCAACGGAAAACTTGTGCAAACTTCTACGACAAAGATCGTCCAAACTTTCAATAGATTCGTATGAAGGTTTAAATGGAGATTTAACGCTTTTAGAATGAATACCGACCTTATTTTGGACCAATATAAAGTTATAAAGGTGTAAATAAATTTTTTAAATAATTCTCAAATAGTTAGACCCATTATTGGAGCAACGGAAACTTGGTCCAAACTACTTTGACCAAAACTGCCCAACTTTGAATAGCTTCGTCCGAAGTGAATATTGGCCTTTTTTGGGACCAATATGAAGTGATAAGGATATAAATATAGTAATAAACCTAATAGAAGAACGTTAGACCCATTTTTGATTCAACGGAAAACTTGTGCAAACTTCTACGACAAAGATCGTCCAAA
The DNA here is from genome assembly GCA_030408175.1 of Trifolium repens. Lineage (NCBI taxonomy): Eukaryota > Viridiplantae > Streptophyta > Magnoliopsida > Fabales > Fabaceae > Trifolium > Trifolium repens. The sequence goes on along the minus strand of CP125842.1, from coordinate 37,462,483 downwards.
CTTTCAATAGATTCGTATGAAGGTTTAAATGGAGATTTAAAGCTTTTAGAATGAATAACGGCCTTTTTTTTGGACCAATATAAAGTTATAAAGGTGTAAATATAGTTTTTAAATAATTCTCAAATAGTTAGACCCATTATTGGAGTAACGGAAACTTGGTCCAAACTACTTTGACCAAAACTGCCCAACTTTGAATAGCTTCGTACGAAGTGAATATTGGCCTTTTTTGGGACCAATATGAAGTGATAAGGATATACATATAGTAATAAACCTAATAGAAGAACGTTAGACCCATTTTTGATTCAACGGAAAACTTGTGCAAACTTCTACGACAAAGATCGTCCAAACTTTCAATAGATTCGTATGAAGGTTTAAATGGAGATTTAAAGCTTTTAGAATGAATAACGGCCTTTTTTTTGGACCAATATAAAGTTATAAAGGTGTAAATATAGTTTTTAAATAATTCTCAAATAGTTAGACCCATTATTGGAGTAACGGAAACTTGGTCCAAACTACTTTGACCAAAACTGCCCAACTTTGAATAGCTTCGTACGAAGTGAATATTGGCCTTTTTTGGGACCAATATGAAGTGATTAAGATAGAAATATAGTAATAAACCTAATAGAAGAACGTTAGACCCATTTTTGATTCAACGGAAAACTTGTGCAAACTTCTACGATAAAGATCGTCCAAACTTCCAATAGATTCGTATGAAGGTTTAAATTGAGATTTAAAGCTTTTAGAATGAATACCGGCCTTATTTTGGACAAATATAAAGTTATAAAGGTGTAAATATAGTTTTTAAAAAATTCTCAAATAGTTAGACCCATTATTGGAGCAACGGAAACTTGGTCCAAACTACTTTGACCAAAACTGCCCAACTTTGAATAGCTTCGTCCGAAGTGAATATTGGCCTTTTTTGGGACCAATATGAAGTGATAAGGATATAAATATAGTAATAAACCTAATAGAAGAACGTTAGACCCATTTTTGATTCAACGGAAAACTTGTGCAAACTTCTACGACAAAGATCGTCCAAACTTTCAATAGATTCGTATGAAGGTTTAAATTGAGATTTAAAGCTTTTAGAATGAATATCGGCCTTATTTTGGACAAATATAAAGTTTTTTGACAAACGGACAAATATAAAGTTATAAAGGTGTAAATATAGTTTTTAAATAATTCTCAAATAGTTAGACCCATTATTGGAGCAACGGAAACTTGGTCCAAACTACTTTGACCAAAACTGCCCTACTTTGAATAGCTTCGTCCGAAGTGAATATTGGCCTTTTTTGGGACCAATATGAAGTGATAAGGATATAAATATAGTAATAAACCTAATAGAAGAACGTTAGACCCATTTTTGATTCAACGGAAAACTTGTGCAAACTTCTACGACAAAGATCGTCCAAACTTTCAATAGATTCGTATGAAGGTTTAAATGGAGATTTAACGCTTTTAGAATGAATACCGACCTTATTTTGGACCAATATAAAGTTATAAAGGTGTAAATAAATTTTTTAAATAATTGTCAAATAGTTAGACCCATTATTGGAGCAACGGAAACTTGGTCCAAACTACTTGACCAAAACTGCCCAACTTTGAATAGCTTCGTCCGAAGTGAATATTGGCCTTTTTTGGGACCAATATGAAGTGATAAGGATATAAATATAGTAATAAACCTAATAGAAGAACGTTAGACCCATTTTTGATTCAACGGAAAACTTGTGCAAACTTCTACGACAAAGATCGTCCAAACTTTCAATAGATTCGTATGAAGGTTTAAATGGAGATTTAAAGCTTTTAGAATGAATAACGGCCTTTTTTTTGGACCAATATAAAGTTATAAAGGTGTAAATATAGTTTTTAAATAATTCTCAAATAGTTAGACCCATTATTGGAGTAACGGAAACTTGGTCCAAACTACTTTGACCAAAACTGCCCAACTTTGAATAGCTTCGTACGAAGTGAATATTGGCCTTTTTTGGGACCAATATGAAGTGATTAAGATAGAAATATAGTAATAAACCTAATAGAAGAACGTTAGACCCATTTTTGATTCAACGGAAAACTTGTGCAAACTTCTACGATAAAGATCGTCCAAACTTCCAATAGATTCGTATGAAGGTTTAAATTGAGATTTAAAGCTTTTAGAATGAATACCGGCCTTATTTTGGACAAATATAAAGTTATAAAGGTGTAAATATAGTTTTTAAATAATTCTCAAATAGTTAGACCCATTATTGGAGCAACGGAAACTTGGTCCAAACTACTTTGACCAAAACTGCCCTACTTTGAATAGCTTCGTCCGAAGTGAATATTGGCCTTTTTTGGGACCAATATGAAGTGATAAGGATATAAATATAGTAATAAACCTAATAGAAGAACGTTAGACCCATTTTTGATTAAACGGAAAACTTGTGCAAACTTCTACGATAAAGATCGTCCAAACTTGCAATAGATTCGTATGAAGGTTTAAATTGAGATTTAAAGCTTTTAGAATGAATACCGGCCTTATTTTGGACAAATATAAAGTTATAAAGGTGTAAATATAGTTTTTAAATAATTCTCAAATAGTTAGACCCATTATTGGAGAAACGGAAACTTGGTCCAAACTACTTTGACCAAAACTGTCCAACTTTGAATAGCTTCGTACGAAGTGAATATTGGCCTTTTTTGGGACCAATATGAAGTGATAAAGATATAAATATAGTAATAAACCTAATAGAAGAACGTTAGACCCATTTTTGATTCAACGGAAAACATGTGCAAACTTCTACGACAAAGATCGTCCAAACTTTCAATAGATTCGTATGAAGGTTTAAATTGAGATTTAAAGCTTTTAGAATGAATATCGGCCTTATTTTGGACCAATATAAAGTTATAAAGGTGTAAATATAGTTTTTAAATAATTCTCAAATAGTTAGACCCATTATTGGAGCAACGGAAACTGGGTCCAAACTACTTTGACCAAAACTGCCCTACTTTGAATAGCTTCGTCCGAAGTGAATATTGGCCTTTTTTGGGACCAATATGAAGTGATAAGGATATAAATATAGTAATAAACCTAATAGAAGAACGTTAGACCCATTTTTGATTCAACGGAAAACTTGTGCAAACTTCTACGACAAAGATCGTCCAAACTTTCAATAGATTCGTATGAAGGTTTAAAGGGAGATTTAAAGCTTTTAGAATGAATACCGGCCTTATTTTGGACCAATATAAAGTTATAAAGGTGTAAATATAGTTTTTAAATAATTCTCAAATAGTTAGACCCATTATTGGAGCAACGGAAACTTGGTCCAAACTACTTTGACCAAGAACTGCCCAACTTTGAATAGCTTCGTACGAAGTGAATATTGGCCTTTTTTGGGACCAATATGAAGTGATAAAGATATAAATGTAGTAATAAACCTAATAGAAGAACGTTAGACCCATTTTTTATCCAACGGAAAACTTGTGCAAACTTCTACGACAAAGATCGTCCAAACTTTCAATAGATTCGTATGAAGGTTTAAATTGAGATTTAAAGCTTTTAGAATGAATACCGGCCTTTTTTTGGACCAATATAAAGTTATAAAGGTGTAAATATAGTTTTTAAATAATTCTCAAATAGTTAGACCCATTATTGGAGCAACGGAAACTTGGTCCAAACTACTTTGACCAAGAACTGCCCAACTTTGAATAGCTTCGTACGAAGTGAATATTGGCCTTTTTTGGGACCAATATGAAGTGATAAAGATATAAATGTAGTAATAAACCTAATAGAAGAACGTTAGACCCATTTTTTATCCAACGGAAAACTTGTGCAAACTTCTACGACAAAGATCGTCCAAACTTTCAATAGATTCGTATGAAGGTTTAAATTGAGATTTAAAGCTTTTAGAATGAATACCGGCCTTTTTTTGGACAAATATAAAGTTATAAAGATGTAAATATATTTTTTAAATAATTCTCAAATAGTTAGACCCAGTATTGGAGCAACGGAAACTTGGTCCAAACTACTTTGACCAAAACTGCCCAACTTTAAATAGCTTCGTAGGAAGTGAATATTGGCCTTTTTTGGGACCAATATGAAGTGATAAAGATATAAATATAGTAATAAACATAATAGAAGAACGTTAGACCCATTTTTTATCCAACGGAAAACTTGTGCAAACTTCTACGACAAAGATCGTCCAAACTTTCAATAGATTCGTATGAAGGTTTAAATGGAGATTTAAAGCTTTTAGAATCAATACCGGCCTTTCTTTGGACCAATATAAATTTACTAAGGTGTAAATATAGTTTTTAAATAATTCTCAAATAGTTAGACCCATTATTGGAGCAACGGGAACTTGATCCAAACTACTTTGACCAAAACTGCCCAACTTTGAATAGCTTCGTACGAAGTGAATATTGGCCTTTTTTGGGACCAATATGAAGTGATAAAGATATAAATGTAGTAATAAACCTAATAGAAGAACGTTAGACCCATTTTTTATCCAACGGAAAACTTGTGCAAACTTCTACGACAAAGATCGTCCAAACTTTCAATAGATTCGTATGAAGGTTTAAATTGAGATTTAAAGCTTTTAGAATGAATACCGGCCTTTTTTTGGACAAATATAAAGTTATAAAGATGTAAATATATTTTTTAAATAATTCTCAAATAGTTAGACCCAGTATTGGAGCAACGGAAACTTGGTCCAAACTACTTTGACCAAAACTGCCCAACTTTAAATAGCTTCGTAGGAAGTGAATATTGGCCTTTTTTGGGACCAATATGAAGTGATAAAGATATAAATGTAGTAATAAACCTAATAGAAGAACGTTAGACCCATTTTTGATTCAACGGAAAACTTGTGCAAACTTCTACGACAAAGATCGTCCAAACTTTCAATAGATTCGTATGAAGGTTTAAATGGAGATTTAAAGCTTTTAGAATGAATAACGGCCTTTTTTTTGGACCAATATAAAGTTATAAAGGTGTAAATATAGTTTTTAAATAATTCTCAAATAGTTAGTGTAACACCCCGTTTTTCAAAGCCTAAAAAGGGGCATTATTTTTTTTTTTTTTTTTTTTAAACACGAGACAGAGTGCGCGGAAAATATTTTACAAGAGCCGGCATTATTCATACAACAGAACTAAAGCATATAATAGTGCTTCTCATAAGCAAAGTGTGTACCTGAATAGTTACATATCCAAAACATAACATCTAGTTGACGACAAATATACAAGGTAGTCGTGACTAGGAAATACTACAGCCAACACCAAAAGAGGCTCATCCAAAGCGTAAGAGTATAGATTACAGTCATCCAAAAACGTTAGAACCTACTACAAAACATGCTACCAGTCACCGGCCAACAAGGCCTGTCCAAAAGAATACTACTCTAAGTCAGTGGTCCTAGTCCTATCATGCACATCGGCATCAGGAGTCGTCCGTATCGCTCGATAACAGTACCAAGCTCAAGGTAGAAGTGGGAGATACCAAGTGAGGTACTCCGGATCCTCCAATGGATCCATCCCCTGCAGCAGCCGCTGCCTCCTGAAGAACATCATCCGGCTCCCCTAAGAAGTCGGGTAAAGCCCCATCACCCCAACTGCCCTTGGAGGAGGAAGAAGAAGTGACTAGTCCATCTGTGGGGGTCTCTCCAATGACCGATCCACCACCCTCTGGTGTGTCTGGCGCCCCTGGCAGGGGTCCCCCAGGAACCGTCCACAATGCACTGAGCAGTACTGGTAGAGGTATGGAAAAAGGTGGAGTCTGCCATATCAGACACTGGTGAACCTGACGGGTACCAAGATAAGTAGTAATCCTAACGCGCCCGTGGTAACTAGCCGTACCGGAAGCTGGGTCGAGGCTCCAGGCAGGCAGAAGCAGGCGATCAAGAAAGTCCCACCTCGTCACCGTCTCTCCCGCGAGCACCGGTAACAAAGGGTGATCCATCGTCTGGGTGGGAGGAGCCCGCAAATGAAAGAATGCAAGGTTCACCACACATAACACAACAGCAAATAGCATGTATATATGACAGCGAATAAACACTTAGCAGTTCATATACTTGCACACAGTATTGAAATGCACACCAGCCTATCAATGCAGACTCTAAATGATTGTGATCACCCTAACCGGGTCTTTTTCACATGCATGATTATTCCGGAATAAACCTCTGCAGAAGGTCGTAGGCTCGGGTGGGATAACACCTCCTACTAGTGGTGGGATAACACCAGGTAAAGTCTCTCCGACAATACCAAAACAATCACGGTGGGATAACACCGGGTGAGTCACACGGACAACACCAAACTCAAAAAGGAGGACACCAATCACTGGTCGTCGCACCCCGTGGTCCATTCCCGATAACCACGTACTATGAATGCATGAGCATACGATTCCCCTTATATGCTAATGCAACAAAATACATACCTCTCAAGCGTATGTAAACCAATCATAATATGTACATATATTTTCAAAATCATATGCACGCCAATCACATATTCATACATATATTCTCAAACATATGTAAACCACACATATATTGTAAACAATTTCTCATCCCGAGAATACATTCACACATACATGTCAAGCACTCAAAAATACACCGCAAACAAAGCATACACGCATGCCATTACGGAAATAATACAAAAGAAAGGTGCCCTTACCTCAGCAAGCTTCCGTTACTTTAATTTCGCGAAAATCTACAACACACGCTACCTAAAATAAATGTAGCGTAACATCAATAAAATACTCCTCGTTTATCCTATCGAAACGAAACTCGCTCTCAAAGCTCCAGAGGGGTCTAAGGTACTTCCTAAAGCTATCCCTCAATGATTTCAGGTTATTCTCATAATGTTTAAAAATTCACGAAGTAAATTGTACTATTTTTATAACACGAAAATCATTTTGTTTTCAAATCATAAACTAAAACCATTTTGGATTTCTCCACCTCAAGGACTTGTTTCACACACAACAAGACCATTTGAAACACAACTAAAACTTTTCAAAAATATTTTTATGAAAAATCGAAGTTTTCTTGCGTTACAAGTTACACATTTTTTTCTTCCTAACAACCTTTCCTACACTCATTTTTCTTCAAAACTAAGACTATCCAACACATACACAATTTTCACACAATTGTGGACTTAGAAAAATTTTGGAATTTCTTCCCCCACACAAGGAAGGCCACGGCCATTTTTTTTCAAAACACCCTTCTATTCAAAATTTTTCACTTCTAAATGCATGGTAATATCCCATAATACCTAACTGGCACTTATCAAAACGATTTAGAAATTATAGAGTCGAATCGCAAATTTCGAAAAATTTCAAATAAGATTTTTTTCTTAAGGCAAGAGATCATTTTCATTTCAAAACATCCCATAACTAATCAAACATTTAAACAATGATCATGGGAAGCAATTTGCCTCTAAACAATTTTCGAAATTCGATTCCTCGAACCCTATATGGGTGCCACGGCCAAATGAGGCAAAAAGGCAACCCTACACAATTTTTCTTCATTTGAAACCCTAACCACATTTGTTAGCTCGTAACGATATTCGATCGTATACCCGACTCTTTTTGAAACTCGAAATAAATTTTTCTAAATTATGTTCTTCGAGTCGCTCAAGAACACGAGAATTTTTTTTTTTCTTATTTTTCGAAACAAATTTCATATTCAACAATCCATTTTGTTAAAAAGCTCAAAACTAACTTCAAAACCAAAATCTTACAACACAATCCAAGTTTATGATCTTTTTCAAATTTTTCTTCAAAACTCTTAAACAAAAATTTGTGAAAACAAGATTTAACCATGGAAATCAACTCATGTTTCACTCATGTGTACTAATAACTCTTATGAACACATCTATGGAACCAAAACTAAACAAAACTAAATTCTAAAATTTTTCTTCTCAAGAACACAAGAAAATTTGTCTAAGAATTTATGAATTTCATAAGAAATGATGAAAGGAGGAGGTCTTGTTACCTCAAGATGAAGAAGATGGTCCAAGAGCTTGATGATCCTAGCACAATTCCAAGCAAGTTCTTGAGAGGAAGAGAAATTTTTGAGGTGGATTAGTGTGAGTGAGAAGGGCGGCCGAGAGAGTGAGAGGGGAGGAAGTGAAATTTTTTGTTTTGCTTCTAAGACAAACAAAGATAAACCTCCTTACTATTTAAAACACTCTTGTGCAATCTAGGCCATTGGATCAAACTAACTTTTGCAAGGCTAAACCCTAGCCCTTGGATCAAATAACTCATGATTGTTTTTTTTGAACAAATATCTCCTTTTCGCTACTCAGCTCGTCGCGTTTGCTCTCGGCGAGTCGCGCCTCGCTAACGGACGGAAATCTCAAAAATACAAAATCTCACAAATAAACGTCCGTCGTAAACCGTTTCCAAATATTATAGCTAAACTTTATTCTCCGACTGAAATTTATTTCCTTAGCTCCCAAAAATATTCTGAAACTAGATTCCAACTCGCGTCGATATATAAAGTCTCCAATTAAAATTCGACGGAAAACAGAAACCGTAAAATTCTAAGGAGCGGGTACAGTTTTCTACTCGTTTTTCCAATAAACGGAGAAAGTCGAAACTCAAAATTCTGAAAGCGCAGGAACGTTCTCGTATATAAAAGAGGACTAAGAACCAAAAGCCTGAGCTTAAATAGCATACGAATCCAAAACCAGTTCCAACTCAGCAAAAACGCTGTTATTACACGATACTTATGAAACAAATCTTACAGAAACCCTAAAAACTCTTATCCACTACTTACGCTTATAACTTGTGTACGATATAGTAGAATTATGGGTCTTACAGTTAGACCCATTATTGGAGTAACGGAAACTTGGTCCAAACTACTTTGACCAAAACTGCCCAACTTTGAATAGCTTCGTACGAAGTGAATATTGACCTTTTTTGGGACCAATATGAAGTGATTAAGATAGAAATATAGTAATAAACCTAATAGAAGAACGTTAGACCCATTTTTGATTCAACGGAAAACTTGTGCAAACTTCTACGATAAAGATCGTCCAAACTTCCAATAGATTCGTATGAAGGTTTAAATTGAGATTTAAAGCTTTTAGAATGAATACCGGCCTTATTTTGGAGCAATATAAAGTTATAAAGGTGTAAATATAGTTTTTAAATAATTCTCAAATAGTTAGACCCATTATTGGAGCAACGGAAACTTGGTCCAAACTACTTTGACCAAAACTGCCCAACTTTGAATAGCTTCGTCCGAAGTGAAAATTGGCCTTTTTTGGGACCAATATGAAGTGATAAGGATATAAATATAGTAATAAACCTAATAGAAGAACGTTAGACCTATTTTTGATTCAACGGAAAACTTGTGCAAACTTCTACGACAAAGATCGTCCAAACTTTCAATAGATTCGTATGAAGGTTTAAATGGAGATTTAAAGCTTTTAGAATGAATACCGGCCTTTTTTTGGACAAATATAAAGTTATAAAGGTGTAAATATAGTTTTTAAATAATTCACAAATAGTTAGACCCATTATTGGAGCAACGGAAACTTGGTCCAAACTACTTTGACCAAAACTGCCCAACTTTGAATAGCTTCGTACGAAGTGAATATTGGCCTTTTTTGGGACTAATATGAAGTGATAAGGATATAAATATAGTAATAAACCTAATAGAAGAACGTTAGACCCATTTTCGATTCAACGGAAAACTTGTGCAAACTTCTACGACAAAGATCGTCCAAACTTTCAATAGATTCGTATGAAGGTTTAAATGGAGATTTAAAGCTTTTAGAATGAATACCGGACTTTTTTTGGACCTATATAAAGTTATAAAGGTGTACATATAGTTTATAAATAATTCTCAAATAGTTAAACCCATTATTGGAGCAACGGAAACTTGGTCCAAACTACTTTGACCAAGAACTGCCCAACTTTGAATAGCTTCGTACGAAGTGAATATTGGCCTTTTTTGGGACCAATATGAAGTGATAAGGATATAAATATAGTAATAAACTTAATAGAAGAACGTTAGACCCATTTTTGATTCAACAGAAAACTTGTGCAAACTTCTACGACAAAGATCGTCCAAACCTTCAATAGATTCGTATGAAGGTTTAAATTGAGATTTAAAGCTTTTAGAATGAATACCGGCCTTATTTTGGACCAATATAAAGTTATAAAGGTGTAAATATAGTTTTTAAATAATTCTCAAATAGTTAGACCCATTATTGGACTAACGGAAACTTGGTCCAAACTACTTTGGCCAAAACTGCCCAACTTTGAATAGCTTCGTACGAAGTGAATATTGGCCTTTTTTGGGACCAATATGAAGTGATAAAGATATAAATATAGTAATAAACCTAATAGAAGAACGTTAGACCCATTTTTGATTCAACGGAAAACTTGTGCAAACTTCAACGACAAAGATCGTCCAAACTTTCAATAGATTCGTATGAAGGTTTAAATTGAGATTTAAAGCTTTTAGAATGAATATCGGCCTTATTTTGGACCAATATAAAGTTATAAAGGTGTAAATATAGTTTTTAAATAATTCTCAAATAGTTAGACCCATTATTGGAGCAACGGAAACTTGGTCCAAACTACTTTGACCAAAACTGCCCAACTTTGAATAGCTTCGTCCGAAGTGAATATTGGCCTTTTTTGGGACCAATATGAAGTGATAAGGATATAAATATAGTAATAAACCTAATAGAAGAACGTTAGACCCATTTTTGATTCAACGGAAAACTTGTGCAAACTTCTACGACAAAGATCGTCCAAACTTTCAATAGATTCGTATGAAGGTTTAAATGGAGATTTAAAGCTTTTAGAATGAATACCGGCCTTTTTTTGGACAAATATAAAGTTATAAAGGTGTAAATATAGTTTTTAAATAATTCACAAATAGTTAGACCCATTATTGGAGCAACGGAAACTTGGTCCAAACTACTTTGACCAAAACTGCCCAACTTTGAATAGCTTCGTACGAAGTGAATATTGGCCTTTTTTGGGACTAATATGAAGTGATAAGGATATAAATATAGTAATAAACCTAATAGAAGAACGTTAGACCCATTTTCGATTCAACGGAAAACTTGTGCAAACTTCTACGACAAAGATCGTCCAAACTTTCAATAGATTCGTATGAAGGTTTAAATGGAGATTTAAAGCTTTTAGAATGAATACCGGACTTTTTTTGGACCTATATAAAGTTATAAAGGTGTAAATATAGTTTATAAATAATTCTCAAATAGTTAAACCCATTATTGGAGCAACGGAAACTTGGTCCAAACTACTTTGACCAAGAACTGCCCAACTTTGAATAGCTTCGTACGAAGTGAATATTGGCCTTTTTTGGGACCAATATGAAGTGATAAGGATATAAATATAGTAATAAACTTAATAGAAGAACGTTAGACCCATTTTTGATTCAACAGAAAACTTGTGCAAACTTCTACGACAAAGATCGTCCAAACTTTCAATAGATTCGTATGAAGGTTTAAATTGAGATTTAAAGCTTTTAGAATGAATATCGGCCTTATTTTGGACCAATATAAAGTTATAAAGGTGTAAATATAGTTTTTAAATAATTCTCAAATAGTTAGACCCATTATTGGAGCAACGGAAACTTGGTCCAAACTACTTTGACCAAAACTGCCCAACTTTGAATAGCTTCGTCCGAAGTGAATATTGGCCTTTTTTGGGACCAATATGAAGTGATAAGGATATAAATATAGTAATAAACCTAATAGAAGAACGTTAGACCCATTTTTGATTCAACGGAAAACTTGTGCAAACTTCTACGACAAAGATCGTCCAAACTTTCAATAGATTCGTATGAAGGTTTAAATGGAGATTTAAAGCTTTTAGAATAAATACCGGCCTTTTTTTGGACAAATATAAAGTTATAAAGGTGTAAATATAGTTTTTAAATAATTCACAAATAGTTAGACCCATTATTGGAGCAACGGAAACTTGGTCCAAACTACTTTGACCAAAACTGCCCAACTTTGAATAGCTTCGTACGAAGTGAATATTGGCCTTTTTTGGGACTAATATGAAGTGATAAGGATATAAATATAGTAATAAACCTAATAGAAGAACGTTAGACCCATTTTCGATTCAACGGAATACTTGTGCAAACTTCTACGACAAAGATCGTCCAAACTTTCAATAGATTCGTATGAAGGTTTAAATGGAGATTTAAAGCTTTTAGAATGAATACCGGACTTTTTTTGGACCTATATAAAGTTATAAAGGTGTACATATAGTTTATAAATAATTCTCAAATAGTTAAACCCATTATTGGAGCAACGGAAACTTGGTCCAAACTACTTTGACCAAGAACTGCCCAACTTTGAATAGCTTCGTACGAAGTGAATATTGGCCTTTTTTGGGACCAATATGAAGTGATAAGGATATAAATATAGTAATAAACTTAATAGAAGAACGTTAGACCCATTTTGATTCAACAGAAAACTTGTGCAAACTTCTACGACAAAGATCGTCCAAACCTTCAATAGATTCGTATGAAGGTTTAAATTGAGATTTAAAGCTTTTAGAATGAATACCGGCCTTATTTTGGACCAATATAAAGTTATAAAGGTGTAAATATAGTTTTTAAATAATTCTCAAATAGTTAGACCCATTATTGGACTAACGGAAACTTGGTCCAAACTACTTTGACCAAAACTGCCCAACTTTGAATAGCTTCGTACGAAGTGAATATTGGCCTTTTTTGGGACCAATATGAAGTGATTAAGATATAAATATAGTAATAAACCTAATAGAAGAACGTTAGACCCATTTTTGATTCAACGGAAAACTTGTGCAAACTTCTACGATAAAGATCGTCCAAACTTCCAATAGATTCGTATGAAGGTTTAAATTGAGATTTAAAGCTTTTAGAATGAATACCGGCCTTATTTTGGACCAATATAAAGTTATAAAGGTGTAAATATAGTTTTTAAATAATTCTCAAATAGTTAGACCCATTATTGGAGCAACGGAAACTTGGTCCAAACTACTTTGACCAAAACTGCCCAACTTTGAATAGCTTCGTACGAAGTGAATATTGGCCTTTTTTGGGACCAATATGAAGTGATAAAGATATAAATATAGTAATAAACCTAATAGAAGAACGTTAGACCCATTTTTGATTCAACGGAAAACTTGTGCAAACTTCTACGACAAAGATCGTCCAAACTTTCAATAGATTCGTATGAAGGTTTAAATTGAGATTTAAAGCTTTTAGAATGAATATCGGCCTTATTTTGGACCAATATAAAGTTATAAAGGTGTAAATATAGTTTTTAAATAATTCTCAAATAGTTAGACCCATTATTGGAGCAACGGAAACTTGGTCCAAACTACTTTGACCAAAACTGCCCAACTTTGAATAGCTTCGTACGAAGTGAATATTGGCCTTTTTTGGGACCAATATGAAGTGATAAAGATATAAATATAGTAATAAACCTAATAGAAGAACGTTAGACCCATTTTTGATTCAACGGAAAACTTGTGCAAACTTCTACGACAAAGATCGTCCAAACTTTCAATAGATTCGTATGAAGGTTTAAATTGAGATTTAAAGCTTTTAGAATGAATATCGGCCTTATTTTGGACCAATATAAAGTTATAAAGGTGTAAATATAGTTTTTAAATAATTCTCAAATAGTTAGACCCATTATTGGAGCAACGGAAACTTGGTCCAAACTACTTTGACCAAAACTGCCCAACTTTGAATAGCTTCGTCCGAAGTGAATATTGGCCTTTTTTGGGACCAATATGAAGTGATAAGGATATAAATATAGTAATAAACCTAATAGAAGAACGTTAGACCCATTTTTGATTCAACGGAAAACTTGTGCAAACTTCTACGACAAAGATCGTCCAAACTTTCAATAGATTCGTATGAAGGTTTAAATGGAGATTTTAAGCTTTTAGAATGAATACCGGCCTTTTTTTGGACAAATATAAAGTTATAAAGGTGTAAATATAGTTTTTAAATAATTCACAAATAGTTAGACCCATTATTGGAGCAACGGAAACTTGGTCCAAACTACTTTGACCAAAACTGCCCAACTTTGAATAGCTTCGTACGAAGTGAATATTGGCCTTTTTTGGGACTAATATGAAGTGATAAGGATATAAATATAGTAATAAACCTAATAGAAGAACGTTAGACCCATTTTCGATTCAACGGAAAACTTGTGCAAACTTCTACGACAAAGATCGTCCAAACTTTCAATAGATTCGTATGAAGGTTTAAATGGAGATTTAAAGCTTTTAGAATGAATACCGGACTTTTTTTGGACCTATATAAAGTTATAAAGGTGTAAATATAGTTTATAAATAATTCTCAAATAGTTAAACCCATTATTGGAGCAACGGAAACTTGGTCCAAACTACTTTGACCAAGAACTGCCCAACTTTGAATAGCTTCGTACGAAGTGAATATTGGCCTTTTTTGGGACCAATATGAAGTGATAAGGATATAAATATAGTAATAAACTTAATAGAAGAACGTTAGACCCATTTTTGATTCAACAGAAAACTTGTGCAAACTTCTACGACAAAGATCGTCCAAACTTTCAATAGATTCGTATGAAGGTTTAAATTGAGATTTAAAGCTTTTAGAATGAATATCGGCCTTATTTTGGACCAATATAAAGTTATAAAGGTGTAAATATAGTTTGTAAATAATTCTCAAATAGTTAGACCCATTATTGGACCAACGGAAACTTGGTCCAAACTACTTTGACCAAAACTGCCCAACTTTGAATAGCTTCGTACGAAGTGAATATTGGCCTTTTTTGGGACTAATATGAAGTGATAAGGATATAAATATAGTAATAAACCTAATAGAAGAACGTTAGACCCATTTTCGATTCAACGGAAAACTTGTGCAAACTTCTACGACAAAGATCGTCCAAACTTTCAATAGATTCGTATGAAGGTTTAAATGGAGATTTAAAGCTTTTAGAATGAATACCGGACTTTTTTTGGACCTATATAAAGTTATAAAGGTGTAAATATAGTTTATAAATAATTCTCAAATAGTTAAACCCATTATTGGAGCAACGGAAACTTGGTCCAAACTACTTTGACCAAGAACTGCCCAACTTTGAATAGCTTCGTACGAAGTGAATATTGGCCTTTTTTGGGACCAATATGAAGTGATAAGGATATAAATATAGTAATAAACTTAATAGAAGAACGTTAGACCCATTTTTGATTCAACAGAAAACTTGTGCAAACTTCTACGACAAAGATCGTCCAAACCTTCAATAGATTCGTATGAAGGTTTAAATTGAGATTTAAAGCTTTTAGAATGAATACCGGCCTTATTTTGGACCAATATAAAGTTATAAAGGTGTAAATATAGTTTTTAAATAATTCTCAAATAGTTAGACCCATTATTGGACTAACGGAAACTTGGTCCAAACTACTTTGGCCAAAACTGCCCAACTTTGAATAGCTTCGTACGAAGTGAATATTGGCCTTTTTTGGGACCAATATGAAGTGATAAAGATATAAATATAGTAATAAACCTAATAGAAGAACGTTAGACCCATTTTTGATTCAACGGAAAACTTGTGCAAACTTCAACGACAAAGATCGTCCAAACTTTCAATAGATTCGTATGAAGGTTTAAATTGAGATTTAAAGCTTTTAGAATGAATATCGGCCTTATTTTGGACCAATATAAAGTTATAAAGGTGTAAATATAGTTTTTAAATAATTCTCAAATAGTTAGACCCATTATTGGAGCAACGGAAACTTGGTCCAAACTACTTTGACCAAAACTGCCCAACTTTGAATAGCTTCGTCCGAAGTGAATATTGGCCTTTTTTGGGACCAATATGAAGTGATAAGGATATAAATATAGTAATAAACCTAATAGAAGAACGTTAGACCCATTTTTGATTCAACGGAAAACTTGTGCAAACTTCTACGACAAAGATCGTCCAAACTTTCAATAGATTCGTATGAAGGTTTAAATGGAGATTTAAAGCTTTTAGAATGAATACCGGCCTTTTTTTGGACAAATATAAAGTTATAAAGGTGTAAATATAGTTTTTAAATAATTCACAAATAGTTAGACCCATTATTGGAGCAACGGAAACTTGGTCCAAACTACTTTGACCAAAACTGCCCAACTTTGAATAGCTTCGTACGAAGTGAATATTGGCCTTTTTTGGGACTAATATGAAGTGATAAGGATATAAATATAGTAATAAACCTAATAGAAGAACGTTAGACCCATTTTCGATTCAACGGAAAACTTGTGCAAACTTCTACGACAAAGATCGTCCAAACTTTCAATAGATTCGTATGAAGGTTTAAATGGAGATTTAAAGCTTTTAGAATGAATACCGGACTTTTTTTGGACCTATATAAAGTTATAAAGGTGTAAATATAGTTTATAAATAATTCTCAAATAGTTAAACCCATTATTGGAGCAACGGAAACTTGGTCCAAACTACTTTGACCAAGAACTGCCCAACTTTGAATAGCTTCGTACGAAGTGAATATTGGCCTTTTTTGGGACCAATATGAAGTGATAAGGATATAAATATAGTAATAAACTTAATAGAAGAACGTTAGACCCATTTTTGATTCAACAGAAAACTTGTGCAAACTTCTACGACAAAGATCGTCCAAACTTTCAATAGATTCGTATGAAGGTTTAAATTGAGATTTAAAGCTTTTAGAATGAATATCGGCCTTATTTTGGACCAATATAAAGTTATAAAGGTGTAAATATAGTTTTTAAATAATTCTCAAATAGTTAGACCCATTATTGGAGCAACGGAAACTTGGTCCAAACTACTTTGACCAAAACTGCCCAACTTTGAATAGCTTCGTCCGAAGTGAATATTGGCCTTTTTTGGGACCAATATGAAGTGATAAGGATATAAATATAGTAATAAACCTAATAGAAGAACGTTAGACCCATTTTTGATTCAACGGAAAACTTGTGCAAACTTCTACGACAAAGATCGTCCAAACTTTCAATAGATTCGTATGAAGGTTTAAATGGAGATTTAAAGCTTTTAGAATAAATACCGGCCTTTTTTTGGACAAATATAAAGTTATAAAGGTGTAAATATAGTTTTTAAATAATTCACAAATAGTTAGACCCATTATTGGAGCAACGGAAACTTGGTCCAAACTACTTTGACCAAAACTGCCCAACTTTGAATAGCTTCGTACGAAGTGAATATTGGCCTTTTTTGGGACTAATATGAAGTGATAAGGATATAAATATAGTAATAAACCTAATAGAAGAACGTTAGACCCATTTTCGATTCAACGGAATACTTGTGCAAACTTCTACGACAAAGATCGTCCAAACTTTCAATAGATTCGTATGAAGGTTTAAATGGAGATTTAAAGCTTTTAGAATGAATACCGGACTTTTTTTGGACCTATATAAAGTTATAAAGGTGTACATATAGTTTATAAATAATTCTCAAATAGTTAAACCCATTATTGGAGCAACGGAAACTTGGTCCAAACTACTTCGACCAAGAACTGCCCAACTTTGAATAGCTTCGTACGAAGTGAATATTGGCCTTTTTTGGGACCAATATGAAGTGATAAGGATATAAATATAGTAATAAACTTAATAGAAGAACGTTAGACCCATTTTGATTCAACAGAAAACTTGTGCAAACTTCTACGACAAAGATCGTCCAAACCTTCAATAGATTCGTATGAAGGTTTAAATTGAGATTTAAAGCTTTTAGAATGAATACCGGCCTTATTTTGGACCAATATAAAGTTATAAAGGTGTAAATATAGTTTTTAAATAATTCTCAAATAGTTAGACCCATTATTGGACTAACGGAAACTTGGTCCAAACTACTTTGACCAAAACTGCCCAACTTTGAATAGCTTCGTACGAAGTGAATATTGGCCTTTTTTGGGACCAATATGAAGTGATTAAGATATAAATATAGTAATAAACCTAATAGAAGAACGTTAGACCCATTTTTGATTCAACGGAAAACTTGTGCAAACTTCTACGATAAAGATCGTCCAAACTTCCAATAGATTCGTATGAAGGTTTAAATTGAGATTTAAAGCTTTTAGAATGAATACCGGCCTTATTTTGGACCAATATAAAGTTATAAAGGTGTAAATATAGTTTTTAAATAATTCTCAAATAGTTAGACCCATTATTGGAGCAACGGAAACTTGGTCCAAACTACTTTGACCAAAACTGCCCAACTTTGAATAGCTTCGTACGAAGTGAATATTGGCCTTTTTTGGGACCAATATGAAGTGATAAAGATATAAATATAGTAATAAACCTAATAGAAGAACGTTAGACCCATTTTTGATTCAACGGAAAACTTGTGCAAACTTCTACGACAAAGATCGTCCAAACTTTCAATAGATTCGTATGAAGGTTTAAATTGAGATTTAAAGCTTTTAGAATGAATATCGGCCTTATTTTGGACCAATATAAAGTTATAAAGGTGTAAATATAGTTTTTAAATAATTCTCAAATAGTTAGACCCATTATTGGAGCAACGGAAACTTGGTCCAAACTACTTTGACCAAAACTGCCCAACTTTGAATAGCTTCGTACGAAGTGAATATTGGCCTTTTTTGGGACCAATATGAAGTGATAAAGATATAAATATAGTAATAAACCTAATAGAAGAACGTTAGACCCATTTTTGATTCAACGGAAAACTTGTGCAAACTTCTACGACAAAGATCGTCCAAACTTTCAATAGATTCGTATGAAGGTTTAAATTGAGATTTAAAGCTTTTAGAATGAATATCGGCCTTATTTTGGACCAATATAAAGTTATAAAGGTGTAAATATAGTTTTTAAATAATTCTCAAATAGTTAGACCCATTATTGGAGCAACGGAAACTTGGTCCAAACTACTTTGACCAAAACTGCCCAACTTTGAATAGCTTCGTCCGAAGTGAATATTGGCCTTTTTTGGGACCAATATGAAGTGATAAGGATATAAATATAGTAATAAACCTAATAGAAGAACGTTAGACCCATTTTTGATTCAACGGAAAACTTGTGCAAACTTCTACGACAAAGATCGTCCAAACTTTCAATAGATTCGTATGAAGGTTTAAATGGAGATTTTAAGCTTTTAGAATGAATACCGGCCTTTTTTTGGACAAATATAAAGTTATAAAGGTGTAAATATAGTTTTTAAATAATTCACAAATAGTTAGACCCATTATTGGAGCAACGGAAACTTGGTCCAAACTACTTTGACCAAAACTGCCCAACTTTGAATAGCTTCGTACGAAGTGAATATTGGCCTTTTTTGGGACTAATATGAAGTGATAAGGATATAAATATAGTAATAAACCTAATAGAAGAACGTTAGACCCATTTTCGATTCAACGGAAAACTTGTGCAAACTTCTACGACAAAGATCGTCCAAACTTTCAATAGATTCGTATGAAGGTTTAAATGGAGATTTAAAGCTTTTAGAATGAATACCGGACTTTTTTTGGACCTATATAAAGTTATAAAGGTGTAAATATAGTTTATAAATAATTCTCAAATAGTTAAACCCATTATTGGAGCAACGGAAACTTGGTCCAAACTACTTTGACCAAGAACTGCCCAACTTTGAATAGCTTCGTACGAAGTGAATATTGGCCTTTTTTGGGACCAATATGAAGTGATAAGGATATAAATATAGTAATAAACTTAATAGAAGAACGTTAGACCCATTTTTGATTCAACAGAAAACTTGTGCAAACTTCTACGACAAAGATCGTCCAAACTTTCAATAGATTCGTATGAAGGTTTAAATTGAGATTTAAAGCTTTTAGAATGAATATCGGCCTTATTTTGGACCAATATAAAGTTATAAAGGTGTAAATATAGTTTGTAAATAATTCTCAAATAGTTAGACCCATTATTGGACCAACGGAAACTTGGTCCAAACTACTTTGACCAAAACTGCCCAACTTTGAATAGCTTCGTACGAAGTGAATATTGGCCTTTTTTGGGACTAATATGAAGTGATAAGGATATAAATATAGTAATAAACCTAATAGAAGAACGTTAGACCCATTTTCGATTCAACGGAAAACTTGTGCAAACTTCTACGACAAAGATCGTCCAAACTTTCAATAGATTCGTATGAAGGTTTAAATGGAGATTTAAAGCTTTTAGAATGAATACCGGACTTTTTTTGGACCTATATAAAGTTATAAAGGTGTAAATATAGTTTATAAATAATTCTCAAATAGTTAAACCCATTATTGGAGCAACGGAAACTTGGTCCAAACTACTTTGACCAAGAACTGCCCAACTTTGAATAGCTTCGTACGAAGTGAATATTGGCCTTTTTTGGGACCAATATGAAGTGATAAGGATATAAATATAGTAATAAACTTAATAGAAGAACGTTAGACCCATTTTTGATTCAACAGAAAACTTGTGCAAACTTCTACGACAAAGATCGTCCAAACTTTCAATAGATTCGTATGAAGGTTTAAATTGAGATTTAAAGCTTTTAGAATGAATATCGGCCTTATTTTGGACCAATATAAAGTTATAAAGGTGTAAATATAGTTTTTAAATAATTCTCAAATAGTTAGACCCATTATTGGACCAACGGAAACTTGGTCCAAACTACTTTGACCAAAACTGCCCAACTTTGAATAGCTTCGTCCGAAGTGAATATTGGCCTTTTTTGGGACCAATATGAAGTGATAAGGATATAAATATAGTAATAAACCTAATAGAAGAACGTTAGACCCATTTTTGATTCAACGGAAAACTTGTGCAAACTTCTACGACAAAGATCGTCCAAACTTTCAATAGATTCGTATGAAGGTTTAAATGGAGATTTAAAGCTTTTAGAATGAATACCGGCCTTTTTTTGGACCTATATAAAGTTATAAAGGTGTAAATATAGTTTATAAATAATTCTCAAATAGTTAAACCCATTATTGGAGCAACGGAAACTTGGTCCAAACTACTTTGACCAAGAACTGCCCAACTTTGAATAGCTTCGTACGAAGTGAATATTGGCCTTTTTTGGGACCAATATGAAGTGATAAGGATATAAATATAGTAATAAACTTAATAGAAGAACGTTAGACCCATTTTTGATTCAACAGAAAACTTGTGCAAACTTCTACGACAAAGATCGTCCAAACTTTCAATAGATTCGTATGAAGGTTTAAATTGAGATTTAAAGCTTTTAGAATGAATATCGGCCTTATTTTGGACCAATATAAAGTTATAAAGGTGTAAATATAGTTTTTAAATAATTCTCAAATAGTTAGACCCATTATTGGACCAACGGAAACTTGGTCCAAACTACTTTGACCAAAACTGCCCAACTTTGAATAGCTTCGTCCGAAGTGAATATTGGCCTTTTTTGGGACCAATATGAAGTGATAAGGATATAAATATAGTAATAAACCTAATAGAAGAACGTTAGACCCATTTTTGATTCAACGGAAAACTTGTGCAAACTTCTACGACAAAGATCGTCCAAACTTTCAATAGATTCGTATGAAGGTTTAAATGGAGATTTAAAGCTTTTAGAATGAATACCGGCCTTTTTTTGGACAAATATAAAGTTATAAAGGTGTAAATATAGTTTTTAAATAATTCACAAATAGTTAGACCCATTATTGGACCAACGGAAACTTGGTCCAAACTACTTTGACCAAAACTGCCCAACTTTGAATAGCTTCGTACGAAGTGAATATTGGCCTTTTTTGGGACTAATATGAAGTGATAAGGATATAAATATAGTAATAAACCTAATAGAAGAACGTTAGACCCATTTTTGATTCAACGGAAAACTTGTGCAAACTTCTACGACAAAGATCGTCCAAACTTTCAATAGATTCGTATGAAGGTTTAAATTGAGATTTAAAGCTTTTAGAATGAATATCGGCCTTATTTTGGACCAATATAAAGTTATAAAGGTGTAAATATAGTTTTTAAATAATTCTCAAATAGTTAGACCCATTATTGGAGCAACGGAAACTTGGTCCAAACTACTTTGACCAAAACTGCCCAACTTTGAATAGCTTCGTCCGAAGTGAATATTGGCCTTTTTTGGGACTAATATGAAGTGATAAGGATATAAATATAGTAATAAACCTAATAGAAGAACGTTAGACCCATTTTCGATTCAACGGAAAACTTGTGCAAACTTCTACGACAAAGATCGTCCAAACTTTCAATAGATTCGTATGAAGGTTTAAATGGAGATTTAAAGCTTTTAGAATGAATACCGGACTTTTTTTGGACCTATATAAAGTTATAAAGGTGTAAATATAGTTTATAAATAATTCTCAAATAGTTAAACCCATTATTGGAGCAACGGAAACTTGGTCCAAACTACTTTGACCAAGAACTGCCCAACTTTGAATAGCTTCGTACGAAGTGAATATTGGCCTTTTTTGGGACCAATATGAAGTGATAAGGATATAAATATAGTAATAAACCTAATAGAAGAACGTTAGACCCATTTTCGATTCAACGGAAAACTTGTGCAAACTTCTACGACAAAGATCGTCCAAACTTTCAATAGATTCGTATGAAGGTTTAAATGGAGATTTAAAGCTTTTAGAATGAATACCGGACTTTTTTTGGACCAATATAAAGTTATAAAGGTGTAAATATAGTTTATAAATAATTCTCAAATAGTTAGACCCATTATTGGAGCAACGGAAACTTGGTGCAAACTACTTTGACCAAGAATTGCCCAACTTTGAATAGCTTCGTACGAAGTGAATATTGGCCTTTTTTGGGACCAATATGAAGTGATAAGGATATAAATATAGTAATAAACCTAATAGAAGAACGTTAGATCCATTTTTGATTCAACAGAAAACTTGTGCAAACTTCTACGACAAAGATCGTCCAAACTTTCAATAGATTCGTATGAAGGTTTAAATTGAGATTTAAAGCTTTTAGAATGAATACCGGCCTTATTTTGGACCAATATAAAGTTATAAAGGTGTAAATATAGTTTTTAAATAATTCTCAAATAGTTAGACCCATTATTGGAGCAACGGAAACTTGGTCCAAACTACTTTGACCAAGAACTGCCCAACTTTGAATAGCTTCGTACGAAGTGAATATTGGCCTTTTTTGGGACCAATATGAAGTGATAAAGATATAAATGTAGTAATAAACCTAATTGAAGAACGTTAGACCCATTTTTTATCCAACGGAAAACTTGTGCAAACTTCTACGACAAAGATCGTCCAAACTTTCAATAGATTCGTATGAAGGTTTAAATTGAGATTTAAAGCTTTTAGAATGAATACCGGCCTTTTTTTGGACCAATATAAAGTTATAAAGGTGTAAATATATTTTTTAAATAATTCTCAAATAGTTAGACCCAGTATTGGAGCAACGGAAACTTGGTCCAAACTACTTTGACCAAAACTGCCCAACTTTAAATAGCTTCGTACGAAGTGAATATTGGCCTTTTTTGGGACCAATATGAAGTGATAAAGATATAAATATAGTAATAAACATAATAGAAGAACGTTAGACCCATTTTTTATCCAACGGAAAACTTGTGCAAACTTCTACGACAAAGATCGTCCAAACTTTCAATAGATTCGTATGAAGGTTTAAATGGAGATTTAAAGCTTTTAGAATGAATACCGGACTTTTTTTGGACCTATATAAAGTTATAAAGGTGTAAATATAGTTTATAAATAATTCTCAAATAGTTAAACCCATTATTGGAGCAACGGAAACTTGGTCCAAACTACTTTGACCAAGAACTGCCCAACTTTGAATAGCTTCGTACGAAGTGAATATTGGCCTTTTTTGGGACCAATATGAAGTGATAAGGATATAAATATAGTAATAAACCTAATAGAAGAACATTAGACCCATTTTCGATTCAACGGAAAACTTGTGCAAACTTCTACGACAAAGATCGTCCAAACTTTCAATAGATTCGTATGAAGGTTTAAATGGAGATTTAAAGCTTTTAGAATGAATACCGGACTTTTTTTGGACCTATATAAAGTTATAAAGGTGTAAATATAGTTTATAAATAATTCTCAAATAGTTAAACCCATTATTGGAGCAACGGAAACTTGGTCCAAACTACTTTGACCAAGAACTGCCCAACTTTGAATAGCTTCGTACGAAGTGAATATTGGCCTTTTTTGGGACCAATATGAAGTGATAAGGATATAAATATAGTAATAAACTTAATAGAAGAACGTTAGACCCATTTTTGATTCAACAGAAAACTTGTGCAAACTTCTACGACAAAGATCGTCCAAACTTTCAATAGATTCGTATGAAGGTTTAAATTGAGATTTAAAGCTTTTAGAATGAATATCGGCCTTATTTTGGACCAATATAAAGTTATAAAGGTGTAAATATAGTTTTTAAATAATTCTCAAATAGTTAGACCCATTATTGGAGCAACGGAAACTTGGTCCAAACTACTTTGACCAAAACTGCCCAACTTTGAATAGCTTCGTCCGAAGTGAATATTGGCCTTTTTTGGGACTAATATGAAGTGATAAGGATATAAATATAGTAATAAACCTAATAGAAGAACGTTAGACCCATTTTCGATTCAACGGAAAACTTGTGCAAACTTCTACGACAAAGATCGTCCAAACTTTCAATAGATTCGTATGAAGGTTTAAATGGAGATTTAAAGCTTTTAGAATGAATACCGGACTTTTTTTGGACCAATATAAAGTTATAAAGGTGTAAATATAGTTTATAAATAATTCTCAAATAGTTAGACCCATTATTGGAGCAACGGAAACTTGGTGCAAACTACTTTGACCAAGAATTGCCCAACTTTGAATAGCTTCGTACGAAGTGAATATTGGCCTTTTTTGGGACCAATATGAAGTGATAAGGATATAAATATAGTAATAAACCTAATAGAAGAACGTTAGATCCATTTTTGATTCAACAGAAAACTTGTGCAAACTTCTACGACAAAGATCGTCCAAACTTTCAATAGATTCGTATGAAGGTTTAAATTGAGATTTAAAGCTTTTAGAATGAATACCGGCCTTATTTTGGACCAATATAAAGTTATAAAGGTGTAAATATAGTTTTTAAATAATTCTCAAATAGTTAGACCCATTATTGGAGCAACGGAAACTTGGTCCAAACTACTTTGACCAAGAACTGCCCAACTTTGAATAGCTTCGTACGAAGTGAATATTGGCCTTTTTTGGGACCAATATGAAGTGATAAAGATATAAATGTAGTAATAAACCTAATTGAAGAACGTTAGACCCATTTTTTATCCAACGGAAAACTTGTGCAAACTTCTACGACAAAGATCGTCCAAACTTTCAATAGATTCGTATGAAGGTTTAAATTGAGATTTAAAGCTTTTAGAATGAATACCGGCCTTTTTTTGGACCAATATAAAGTTATAAAGGTGTAAATATATTTTTTAAATAATTCTCAAATAGTTAGACCCAGTATTGGAGCAACGGAAACTTGGTCCAAACTACTTTGACCAAAACTGCCCAACTTTAAATAGCTTCGTACGAAGTGAATATTGGCCTTTTTTGGGACCAATATGAAGTGATAAAGATATAAATATAGTAATAAACATAATAGAAGAACGTTAGACCCATTTTTTATCCAACGGAAAACTTGTGCAAACTTCTACGACAAAGATCGTCCAAACTTTCAATAGATTCGTATGAAGGTTTAAATGGAGATTTAAAGCTTTTAGAATCAATACCGGCCTTTTTTTGGACCAATATAAATTTACAAAGGTGTAAATATAGTTTTTAAATAATTCTCAAATAGTTAGACCCATTATTGGAGCAACGGGAACTTGGTCCAAACTACTTTGACCAAAACTGCCCAACTTTGAATAGCTTCGTACGAAGTGAATATTGGCCTTTTTTGGGACTAATATGAAGTGATAAGGATATAAATATAGTAATAAACCTAATAGAAGAACGTTAGACCCATTTTCGATTCAACGGAAAACTTGTGCAAACTTCTACGACAAAGATCGTCCAAACTTTCAATAGATTCGTATGAAGGTTTAAATGGAGATTTAAAGCTTTTAGAATGAATACCGGACTTTTTTTGGACCTATATAAAGTTATAAAGGTGTAAATATAGTTTATAAATAATTCTCAAATAGTTAAACCCATTATTGGAGCAACGGAAACTTGGTCCAAACTACTTTGACCAAGAACTGCCCAACTTTGAATAGCTTCGTACGAAGTGAATATTGGACTTTTTTGGGACCAATATGAAGTGATAAGGATATAAATATAGTAATAAACCTATTAGAAGAACGTTAGACCCATTTTCGATTCAACGGAAAACTTGTGCAAACTTCTACGACAAAGATCGTCCAAACTTTCAATAGATTCGTATGAAGGTTTAAATGGAGATTTAAAGCTTTTAGAATGAATACCGGACTTTTTTTGGACCAATATAAAGTTATAAAGGTGTAAATATAGTTTATAAATAATTCTCAAATAGTTAGACCCATTATTGGAGCAACGGAAACTTGGTGCAAACTACTTTGACCAAGAATTGCCCAACTTTGAATAGCTTCGTACGAAGTGAATATTGGCCTTTTTTGGGACCAATATGAAGTGATAAGGATATAAATATAGTAATAAACCTAATAGAAGAACGTTAGACCCATTTTTGATTCAACAGAAAACTTGTGCAAACTTCTACGACAAAGATCGTCCAAACTTTCAATAGATTCGTATGAAGGTTTAAATTGAGATTTAAAGCTTTTAGAATGAATACCGGCCTTATTTTGGACCAATATAAAGTTATAAAGGTGTAAATATAGTTTTTAAATAATTCTCAAATAGTTAGACCCATTATTGGAGCAACGGAAACTTGGTCCAAACTACTTTGACCAAGAACTGCCCAACTTTGAATAGCTTCGTACGAAGTGAATATTGGCCTTTTTTGGGACCAATATGAAGTGATAAAGATATAAATGTAGTAATAAACCTAATTGAAGAACGTTAGACCCATTTTTTATCCAACGGAAAACTTGTGCAAACTTCTACGACAAAGATCGTCCAAACTTTCAATAGATTCGTATGAAGGTTTAAATTGAGATTTAAAGCTTTTAGAATGAATACCGGCCTTTTTTTGGACCAATATAAAGTTATAAAGGTGTAAATATATTTTTTAAATATTTCTCAAATAGTTAGACCCAGTATTGGAGCAACGGAAACTTGGTCCAAACTACTTTGACCAAAACTGCCCAACTTTAAATAGCTTCGTACGAAGTGAATATTGGCCTTTTTTGGGACCAATATGAAGTGATAAAGATATAAATATAGTAATAAACATAATAGAAGAACGTTAGACCCATTTTTTATCCAACGGAAAACTTGTGCAAACTTCTACGACAAAGATCGTCCAAACTTTCAATAGATTCGTATGAAGGTTTAAATAGAGATTTAAAGCTTTTAGAATCAATACCGGCCTTTTTTTGGACCAATATAAATTTACAAAGGTGTAAATATAGTTTTTAAATAATTCTCAAATAGTTAGACCCATTATTGGAGCAACGGGAACTTGGTCCAAACTACTTTGACCAAAACTGCCCAACTTTGAATAGCTTCGTACGAAGTGAATATTGGCCTTTTTTGGGACCAAAATGAAGTGATAAAGATATAAATATAGTAATAAACCTAATAGAAGAACGTTAGACCCATTTTTTATCCAACGGAAAACTTGTGCAAACTTCTACGACAAAGATCGTCCAAACGTTCAATAGATTCGTATGAAGGTTTAAATGCAGATTTAAAGCTTTTAGAATGAATACCGGCCTTTTTTTGGACCAATATAAAGTTATAAAGGTGTAAATATAGTTTTTAAATAATTCTCAAATAGTTAGACCCAGTATTGGAGCAACGGAAACTTGGTCCAAACTACTTTTGCCAAAACTGCCCAACTTTGAATAGCTTCGTACGAAGTGAATATTGGCCTTTTTAGGAACCAATAATAAGCGATAAAGATATAAATATAGTAATAAACATAATAGAAGAACGTTAGACCCATTTTTTATCCAACGGAAAACTTGTGCAAACTTCTACGACAAAGATCGTCAAACTTTCAATAGATTCGTATGAAGGTTTGAATTGAGATTTAAAGCTTTTAGAATGAATATCGGCCTTTTTCTGGACCAATATAAATTTACAAAGGTGTAAATATAGCTTTTAAATAATTCTCAAATAGTTAGACCCATTATTGGAGCAACGGGAACTTGGTCCAAACTACTTTGACCAAAACTGCCCAACTTTGAATAGCTTCGTACGAAGTGAATATTGGCCTTTTTTGGGACCAAAATGAAGTGATAAAGATATAAATATAGTAATAAACCTAATAGAAGAACGTTAGACCCATTTTTTATCCAACGGAAAACTTGTGCAAACTTCTACGACAAAGATCGTCCAAACTTTCAATAGATTCGTATGAAGGTTTAAATGGAGATTTAAAGCTTTCAGAATGAATACCGGCCTTTTTTTGGACCAATATAAAGTTATAAAGGTGTAAATATAGTTTTTAAATAATTCTCAAATAGTTAGACCCAGTATTGGAGCAACGGAAACTTGGTCCAAACTACTTTGGCCAAAACTGCCCAACTTTGAATAGCTTCGTACGAAGTGAATATTGGCCTATTTAGGAACCAATAATAAGTGATAAAGATATAAATATAGTAATAAACATAATAGAAGAACGTTAGACCCATTTTTTATCCAACGGAAAACTTGTGCAAACTTCTACGACAAAGATCGTCAAACTTTCAATAGATTCGTATGAAGGTTTAAATTGAGATTTAAAGCTTTTAGAATGAATATCGGCCTTTTTCAGGACCAATATAAATTTACAAAGGTGTAAATATAGTTTTTAAATAATTCTCAAATAGTTAGACCCATTATAGGAGCAACGGGAACTTGGTCCAAACTACTTTGACCAAAACTGCCCAACTTTGAATAGCTTCGTACGAAGTGAATATTGGCCTTTTTTGGGACCAAAATGAAGTGATAAAGATATAAATATAGTAATAAACCTAATAGAAGAACGTTAGACCCATTTTTTATCCAACGGAAAACTTGTGCAAACTTCTACGACAAAGATCGTCCAAACTTTCAATAGATTCGTATGAAGGTTTAAATGGAGATTTAAAGCTTTTAGAATGAATACCGGCCTTTTTTTGGACCAATATAAAGTTATAAAGGTGTAAATATAGTTTTTAAATAATTCTCAAATAGTTAGACCCAGTATTGGAGCAACGGAAACTTGGTCCAAACTACTTTGGCCAAAACTGCCCAACTTTGAATAGCTTCGTACGAAGTGAATATTGGCCTTTTTAGGAACCAATAATAAGTGATAAAGATATAAATATAGTAATAAACATAATAGAAGAACGTTAGACCCATTTTTTATCCAACGGAAAACTTGTGCAAACTTCTACGACAAAGATCGTCAAACTTTTAATAGATTCGTATGAAGGTTTGAATTGAGATTTAAAGCTTTTAGAATGAATATCGGCCTTTTTCTGGACCAATATAAATTTACAAAGGTGTAAATATAGTTTTTAAATAATTCTCAAATAGTTAGACCCATTATAGGAGCAACGGGAACTTGGTCCAAACTACTTTGACCAAAACTGCCCAACTTTGAATAGCTTCGTACGAAGTGAATATTGGCCTTTTTTGGGACCAAAATGAAGTGATAAAGATATAAATATAGTAATAAACCTAATAGAAGAACGTTAGACCCATTTTTTATCCAACGGAAAACTTGTGCAAACTTTTACGACAAAGATCGTCCAAACTTTCAATAGATTCGTATGAAGGTTTAAATGGAGATTTAAAGCTTTTAGAATGAATACCGGCCTTTTTTTGGACCAATATAAAGTTATAAAGGTGTAAATATAGTTTTTAAATAATTCTCAAATAGTTAGACCCATTATTGGAGCAACGGAAACTTGGTCCAAACTACTTTGGCCAAAACTGCCCAACTTTGAATAGCTTCGTACGAAGTGAATATTGGCCATTTTTGGGACCAAAATGAAGTGATAAAGATATAAATATAGTAATAAACCTAATAGAAGAACGTTAGACCCATTTTTTATCCAACAGAAAACTTGTGCAAACTTCTACGACAAAGATCGTCCAAACTTTCAATAGATTCGTATGAAGGTTTAAATTGAGATTTAAAGCTTTTAGAATGAATACCGGCCTTATTTTGGACCAATATAAAGTTATAAAGGTGTAAATATAGTTTTTAAATAATTCTCAAATAGTTAGACCCATTATTGGAGCAACGGAAACTTGGTCCAAACTACTTTGACCAAAACTGCCCAACTTTGAATAGCTTCGTACGAAGTGAATATTGGCCTTTTTTGGGACCAATATGAAGTGATAAAGATATAAATATAGTAATAAACCTAATAGAAGAACGTTAGACCCATTTTTGATTCAACGGAAAACTTGTGGAAACTTCTACGACAAAGATCGTCCAAACTTTCAATAGATTCGTATGAAGGTTTAAATTGAGATTTAAAGCTTTTAGAATGAATATCGGCCTTATTTTGGGCCAATATAAAGTTATAAAGGTGTAAATAAAGTTTTTAAATAATTCTCAAATAGTTAGACCCAGTATTGGAGCAACGGAAACTTGGTTCAAACTACTTTGGCCAAAACTGCCCAACTTTGAATAGCTTCGTACGAAGTGAATATTGGCCTTTTTAGGAACCAATAATAAGTGATAAAGATATAAATATAGTAATAAACATAATAGAAGAACGTTAGACCCATTTTTTATCCAACGGAAAACTTGTGCAAACTTCTACGACAAAGATCGTCAAACTTTCAATAGATTCGTATGAAGGTTTGAATTGAGATTTAAAGCTTTTAGAATGAATATCGGCCTTTTTCTGGACCAATATAAATTTACAAAGGTGTAAATATAGTTTTTAAATAATTCTCAAATAGTTAGACCCATTATTGGAGCAACGGGAACTTGGTCCAAACTACTTTGACCAAAACTGCCCAACTTTGAATAGCTTCGTACGAAGTGAATATTGGCCTTTTTTGGGACCAAAATGAAGTGATAAAGATATAAATATAGTAATAAACCTAATAGAAGAACGTTAGACCCATTTTTTATCCAACGGAAAACTTGTGCAAACTTCTACGACAAAGATCGTCAAACTTTCAATAGATTCGTATGAAGGTTTGAATTGAGATTTAAAGCTTTTAGAATGAATATCGGCCTTTTTCTGGACCAATATAAATTTACAAAGGTGTAAATATAGTTTTTAAATAATTCTCAAATAGTTAGACCCATTATTGGAGCAACGGGAACTTGGTCCAAACTACTTTGACCAAAACTGCCCAACTTTGAATAGCTTCGTACGAAGTGAATATTGGCCTTTTTTGGGACCAAAATGAAGTGATAAAGATATAAATATAGTAATAAACCTAATAGAAGAACGTTAGACCCATTTTTTATCCAACGGAAAACTTGTGCAAACTTCAACGACAAAGATCGTCCAAACTTTCAATAGATTCGTATGAAGGTTTAAATGGAGATTTAAAGCTTTCAGAATGAATACCGGCCTTTTTTTGGACCAATATAAAGTTATAAAGGTGTAAATATAGTTTTTAAATAATTCTCAAATAGTTAGACCCAGTATTGGAGCAACGGAAACTTGGTCCAAACTACTTTGGCCAAAACTGCCCAACTTTGAATAGCTTCGTACGAAGTGAATATTGGCCTTTTTAGGAACCAATAATAAGTGATAAAGATATAAATATAGTAATAAACATAATAGAAGAACGTTAGACCCATTTTTTATCCAACGGAAAACTTGTGCAAACTTCTACGACAAAGATCGTCAAACTTTCAATAGATTCGTATGAAGGTTTAAATTGAGATTTAAAGCTTTTAGAATGAATATCGGCCTTTTTCAGGACCAATATAAATTTACAAAGGTGTAAATATAGTTTTTAAATAATTCTCAAATAGTTAGACCCATTATAGGAGCAACGAGAACTTGGTCCAAACTACTTTGACCAAAACTGCCCAACTTTGAATAGCTTCGTACGAAGTGAATATTGGCCTTTTTTGGGACCAAAATGAAGTGATAAAGATATAAATATAGTAATAAACCTAATAGAAGAACGTTAGACCCATTTTTTATCCAACGGAAAACTTGTGCAAACTTCTACGACAAAGATCGTCAAACTTTCAATAGATTCGTATGAAGGTTTGAATTGAGATTTAAAGCTTTTAGAATGAATATCGGCCTTTTTCTGGACCAATATAAATTTACAAAGGTGTAAATATAGCTTTTAAATAATTCTTAAATAGTTAGACCCATTTTTGGAGCAACGGGAACTTGGTCCAAACTACTTTGACCAAAACTGCCCAACTTTGAATAGCTTCGTACGAAGTGAATATTGGCCTTTTTTGGGACCAAAATGAAGTGATAAAGATATAAATATTGTAATAAACCTAATAGAAAAACGTTAGACCCATTTTTTATCCAACGGAAAACTTGTGCAAACTTCTACGACAAAGATCGTCCAAACTTTCAATAGATTCGTATGAAGGTTTAAATGGAGATTTAAAGCTTTTAGAATGAATACCGGCCTTTTTTTGGACCAATATAAAGTTATAAAGGTGTAAATATAGTTTTTAAATAATTCTCAAATAGTTAGACCCAGTATTGGAGCAACGGAAACTTGGTCCAAACTACTTTGGCCAAAACTGCCCAACTTTGAATAGCTTCGTACGAAGTGAATATTGGCCTTTTTAGGAACCAATAATAAGTGATAAAGATATAAATATAGTAATAAACATAATAGAAGAACGTTAGACCCATTTTTTATCCAACGGAAAACTTGTGCAAACTTCTACGACAAAGATCGTCAAACTTTCAATAGATTCGTATGAAGGTTTGAATTGAGATTTAAAGCTTTTAGAATGAATATCGGCCTTTTTCTGGACCAATATAAATTTACAAAGGTGTAAATATAGTTTTTAAATAATTCTCAAATAGTTAGACCCATTATAGGAGCAACGGGAACTTGGTCCAAACTACTTTGACCAAAACTGCCCAACTTTGAATAGCTTCGTACGAAGTGAATATTGGCCTTTTTTGGGACCAAAATGAAGTGATAAAGATATAAATATAGTAATAAACCTAATAGAAGAACGTTAGACCCATTTTTTATCCAACGGAAAACTTGTGCAAACTTTTACGACAAAGATTGTCCAAACTTTCAATAGATTCGTATGAAGGTTTAAATGGAGATTTAAAGCTTTTAGAATGAATACCGGCCTTTTTTTGGACCAATATAAAGTTATAAAGGTGTAAATATAGTTTTTAAATAATTCTCAAATAGTTAGACCCATTATTGGAGCAACGGAAACTTGGTCCAAACTACTTTGGCCAAAACTGCCCAACTTTGAATAGCTTCGTACGAAGTGAATATTGGCCATTTTTGGGACCAAAATGAAGTGATAAAGATATAAATATAGTAATAAACCTAATAGAAGAACGTTAGACCCATTTTTTATCCAACAGAAAACTTGTGCAAACTTCTACGACAAAGATCGTCCAAACTTTCAATAGATTCGTATGAAGGTTTAAATTGAGATTTAAAGCTTTTAGAATGAATACCGGCCTTATTTTGGACCAATATAAAGTTATAAAGGTGTAAATATAGTTTTTAAATAATTCTCAAATAGTTAGACCCATTATTGGAGCAACGGAAACTTGGTCCAAACTACTTTGACCAAAACTGCCCAACTTTGAATAGCTTCGTACGAAGTGAATATTGGCCTTTTTTGGGACCAATATGAAGTGATAAAGATATAAATATAGTAATAAACCTAATAGAAGAACGTTAGACCCATTTTTGATTCAACGGAAAACTTGTGGAAACTTCTACGACAAAGATCGTCCAAACTTTCAATAGATTCGTATGAAGGTTTAAATTGAGATTTAAAGCTTTTAGAATGAATATCGGCCTTATTTTGGGCCAATATAAAGTTATAAAGGTGTAAATAAAGTTTTTAAATAATTCTCAAATAGTTAGACCCAGTATTGGAGCAACGGAAACTTGGTTCAAACTACTTTGGCCAAAACTGCCCAACTTTGAATAGCTTCGTACGAAGTGAATATTGGCCTTTTTAGGAACCAATAATAAGTGATAAAGATATAAATATAGTAATAAACATAATAGAAGAACGTTAGACCCATTTTTTATCCAACGGAAAACTTGTGCAAACTTCTACGACAAAGATCGTCAAACTTTCAATAGATTCGTATGAAGGTTTGAATTGAGATTTAAAGCTTTTAGAATGAATATCGGCCTTTTTCTGGACCAATATAAATTTACAAAGGTGTAAATATAGTTTTTAAATAATTCTCAAATAGTTAGACCCATTATTGGAGCAACGGGAACTTGGTCCAAACTACTTTGACCAAAACTGCCCAACTTTGAATAGCTTCGTACGAAGTGAATATTGGCCTTTTTTGGGACCAAAATGAAGTGATAAAGATATAAATATAGTAATAAACCTAATAGAAGAACGTTAGACCCATTTTTTATCCAACGGAAAACTTGTGCAAACTTCTACGACAAAGATCGTCAAACTTTCAATAGATTCGTATGAAGGTTTGAATTGAGATTTAAAGCTTTTAGAATGAATATCGGCCTTTTTCTGGACCAATATAAATTTACAAAGGTGTAAATATAGTTTTTAAATAATTCTCAAATAGTTAGACCCATTATTGGAGCAACGGGAACTTGGTCCAAACTACTTTGACCAAAACTGCCCAACTTTGAATAGCTTCGTACGAAGTGAATATTGGCCTTTTTTGGGACCAAAATGAAGTGATAAACATATAAATATAGTAATAAACCTAATAGAAGAACGTTAGACCCATTTTTTATCCAACGGAAAACTTGTGCAAACTTCAACGACAAAGATCGTCCAAACTTTCAATAGATTCGTATGAAGGTTTAAATGGAGATTTAAAGCTTTCAGAATGAATACCGGCCTTTTTTTGGACCAATATAAAGTTATAAAGGTGTAAATATAGTTTTTAAATAATTCTCAAATAGTTAGACCCAGTATTGGAGCAACGGAAACTTGGTCCAAACTACTTTGGCCAAAACTGCCCAACTTTGAATAGCTTCGTACGAAGTGAATATTGGCCTTTTTAGGAACCAATAATAAGTGATAAAGATATAAATATAGTAATAAACATAATAGAAGAACGTTAGACCCATTTTTTATCCAACGGAAAACTTGTGCAAACTTCTACGACAAAGATCGTCAAACTTTCAATAGATTCGTATGAAGGTTTAAATTGAGATTTAAAGCTTTTAGAATGAATATCGGCCTTTTTCAGGACCAATATAAATTTACAAAGGTGTAAATATAGTTTTTAAATAATTCTCAAATAGTTAGACCCATTATAGGAGCAACGAGAACTTGGTCCAAACTACTTTGACCAAAACTGCCCAACTTTGAATAGCTTCGTACGAAGTGAATATTGGCCTTTTTTGGGACCAAAATGAAGTGATAAAGATATAAATATAGTAATAAACCTAATAGAAGAACGTTAGACCCATTTTTTATCCAACGGAAAACTTGTGCAAACTTCTACGACAAAGATCGTCAAACTTTCAATAGATTCGTATGAAGGTTTGAATTGAGATTTAAAGCTTTTAGAATGAATATCGGCCTTTTTCTGGACCAATATAAATTTACAAAGGTGTAAATATAGCTTTTAAATAATTCTTAAATAGTTAGACCCATTTTTGGAGCAACGGGAACTTGGTCCAAACTACTTTGACCAAAACTGCCCAACTTTGAATAGCTTCGTACGAAGTGAATATTGGCCTTTTTTGGGACCAAAATGAAGTGATAAAGATATAAATATTGTAATAAACCTAATAGAAAAACGTTAGACCCATTTTTTATCCAACGGAAAACTTGTGCAAACTTCTACGACAAAGATCGTCCAAACTTTCAATAGATTCGTATGAAGGTTTAAATGGAGATTTAAAGCTTTTAGAATGAATACCGGCCTTTTTTTGGACCAATATAAAGTTATAAAGGTGTAAATATAGTTTTTAAATAATTCTCAAATAGTTAGACCCAGTATTGGAGCAACGGAAACTTGGTCCAAACTACTTTGGCCAAAACTGCCCAACTTTGAATAGCTTCGTACGAAGTGAATATTGGCCTTTTTAGGAACCAATAATAAGTGATAAAGATATAAATATAGTAATAAACATAATAGAAGAACGTTAGACCCATTTTTTATCCAACGGAAAACTTGTGCAAACTTCTACGACAAAGATCGTCAAACTTTCAATAGATTCGTATGAAGGTTTGAATTGAGATTTAAAGCTTTTAGAATGAATATCGGCCTTTTTCTGGACCAATATAAATTTACAAAGGTGTAAATATAGTTTTTAAATAATTCTCAAATAGTTAGACCCATTATAGGAGCAACGGGAACTTGGTCCAAACTACTTTGACCAAAACTGCCCAACTTTGAATAGCTTCGTACGAAGTGAATATTGGCCTTTTTTGGGACCAAAATGAAGTGATAAAGATATAAATATAGTAATAAACCTAATAGAAGAACGTTAGACCCATTTTTTATCCAACGGAAAACTTGTGCAAACTTTTACGACAAAGATTGTCCAAACTTTCAATAGATTCGTATGAAGGTTTAAATGGAGATTTAAAGCTTTTAGAATGAATACCGGCCTTTTTTTGGACCAATATAAAGTTATAAAGGTGTAAATATAGTTTTTAAATAATTCTCAAATAGTTAGACCCATTATTGGAGCAACGGAAACTTGGTCCAAACTACTTTGGCCAAAACTGCCCAACTTTGAATAGCTTCGTACGAAGTGAATATTGGCCATTTTTGGGACCAAAATGAAGTGATAAAGATATAAATATAGTAATAAACCTAATAGAAGAACGTTAGACCCATTTTTTATCCAACAGAAAACTTGTGCAAACTTCTACGACAAAGATCGTCCAAACTTTCAATAGATTCGTATGAAGGTTTAAATTGAGATTTAAAGCTTTTAGAATGAATACCGGCCTTATTTTGGACCAATATAAAGTTATAAAGGTGTAAATATAGTTTTTAAATAATTCTCAAATAGTTAGACCCATTATTGGAGCAACGGAAACTTGGTCCAAACTACTTTGACCAAAACTGCCCAACTTTGAATAGCTTCGTACGAAGTGAATATTGGCCTTTTTTGGGACCAATATGAAGTGATAAAGATATAAATATAGTAATAAACCTAATAGAAGAACGTTAGACCCATTTTTGATTCAACGGAAAACTTGTGGAAACTTCTACGACAAAGATCGTCCAAACTTTCAATAGATTCGTATGAAGGTTTAAATTGAGATTTAAAGCTTTTAGAATGAATATCGGCCTTATTTTGGGCCAATATAAAGTTATAAAGGTGTAAATAAAGTTTTTAAATAATTCTCAAATAGTTAGACCCAGTATTGGAGCAACGGAAACTTGGTCCAAACTACTTTGGCCAAAACTGCCCAACTTTGAATAGCTTCGTACGAAGTGAATATTGGCCTTTTTAGGAACCAATAATAAGTGATAAAGATATAAATATATTAATAAACATAATAGAAGAACGTTAGACCCATTTTTTATCCAACGGAAAACTTGTGCAAACTTCTACGACAAAGATCGTCAAACTTTCAATAGATTCGTATGAAGGTTTGAATTGTGATTTAAAGCTTTTAGAATGAATATCGGCCTTTTTCTGGACCAATATAAATTTACAAAGGTGTAAATATAGTTTTTAAATAATTCTCAAATAGTTAGACCCATTATTGGAGCAACGGGAACTTGGTCCAAACTACTTTGACCAAAACTGCCCAACTTTGAATAGCTTCGTACGAAGTGAATATTGGCCTTTTTTGGGACCAAAATGAAGTGATAAAGATATAAATATAGTAATAAACCTAATAGAAGAACGTTAGACCCATTTTTTATCCAACGGAAAACTTGTGCAAACTTCAACGACAAAGATCGTCCAAACTTTCAATAGATTCGTATGAAGGTTTAAATGGAGATTTAAAGCTTTCAGAATGAATACCGGCCTTTTTTTGGACCAATATAAAGTTATAAAGGTGTAAATATAGTTTTTAAATAATTCTCAAATAGTTAGACCCAGTATTGGAGCAACGGAAACTTGGTCCAAACTACTTTGGCCAAAACTGCCCAACTTTGAATAGCTTCGTACGAAGTGAATATTGGCCTTTTTAGGAACCAATAATAAGTGATAAAGATATAAATATAGTAATAAACATAATAGAAGAACGTTAGACCCATTTTTTATCCAACGGAAAACTTGTGCAAACTTTTACGACAAAGATCGTCCAAACTTTCAATAGATTCGTATGAAGGTTTAAATGGAGATTTAAAGCTTTTAGAATGAATACCGGCCTTTTTTTGGACCAATATAAAGTTATAAAGGTGTAAATATAGTTTTTAAATAATTCTCAAATAGTTAGACCCATTATTGGAGCAACGGAAACTTGGTCCAAACTACTTTGGCCAAAACTGCCCAACTTTGAATAGCTTCGTACGAAGTGAATATTGGCCATTTTTGGGACCAAAATGAAGTGATAAAGATATAAATATAGTAATAAACCTAATAGAAGAACGTTAGTCCCATTTTTTATCCAACAGAAAACTTGTGCAAACTTCTACGACAAAGATCGTCCAAACTTTCAATAGATTCGTATGAAGGTTTAAATTGAGATTTAAAGCTTTTAGAATGAATACCGGCCTTATTTTGGACCAATATAAAGTTATAAAGGTGTAAATATAGTTTTTAAATAATTCTCAAATAGTTAGACCCATTATTGGAGCAACGGAAACTTGGTCCAAACTACTTTGACCAAAACTGCCCAACTTTGAATAGCTTCGTACGAAGTGAATATTGGCCTTTTTTGGGACCAATATGAAGTGATAAAGATATAAATATAGTAATAAACCTAATAGAAGAACGTTAGACCCATTTTTGATTCAACGGAAAACTTGTGGAAACTTCTACGACAAAGATCGTCCAAACTTTCAATAGATTCGTATGAAGGTTTAAATTGAGATTTAAAGCTTTTAGAATGAATATCGTCCTTATTTTGGGCCAATATAAAGTTATAAAGGTGTAAATAAAGTTTTTAAATAATTCTCAAATAGTTAGACCCAGTATTGGAGCAACGGAAACTTGGTCCAAACTACTTTGGCCAAAACTGCCCAACTTTGAATAGCTTCGTACGAAGTGAATATT
Source organism: Trifolium repens (assembly GCA_030408175.1). Taxonomy (NCBI): domain Eukaryota; kingdom Viridiplantae; phylum Streptophyta; class Magnoliopsida; order Fabales; family Fabaceae; genus Trifolium; species Trifolium repens. The sequence goes on along the minus strand of CP125842.1, from coordinate 37,423,151 downwards.
GGCCTTTTTAGGAACCAATAATAAGTGATAAAGATATAAATATATTAATAAACATAATAGAAGAACGTTAGACCCATTTTTTATCCAACGGAAAACTTGTGCAAACTTCTACGACAAAGATCGTCAAACTTTCAATAGATTCGTATGAAGGTTTGAATTGAGATTTAAAGCTTTTAGAATGAATATCGGCCTTTTTCTGGACCAATATAAATTTACAAAGGTGTAAATATAGTTATTAAATAATTCTCAAATAGTTAGACCCATTATTGGAGCAACGGGAACTTGGTCCAAACTACTTTGACCAAAACTGCCCAACTTTGAATAGCTTCGTACGAAGTGAATATTGGCCTTTTTTGGGACCAAAATGAAGTGATAAAGATATAAATATAGTAATAAACCTAATAGAAGAACGTTAGACCCATTTTTTATCCAACGGAAAACTTGTGCAAACTTCAACGACAAAGATCGTCCAAACTTTCAATAGATTCGTATGAAGGTTTAAATGGAGATTTAAAGCTTTCAGAATGAATACCGGCCTTTTTTTGGACCAATATAAAGTTATAAAGGTGTAAATATAGTTTTTAAATAATTCTCAAATAGTTAGACCCAGTATTGGAGCAACGGAAACTTGGTCCAAACTACTTTGGCCAAAACTGCCCAACTTTGAATAGCTTCGTACGAAGTGAATGTTGGCCTTTTTAGGAACCAATAATAAGTGATAAAGATATAAATATAGTAATAAACATAATAGAAGAACGTTAGACCCATTTTTTATCCAACGGAAAACTTGTGCAAACTTCTACGACAAAGATCGTCAAACTTTCAATAGATTCGTATGAAGGTTTAAATTGAGATTTAAAGCTTTTAGAATGAATATCGGCCTTTTTCAGGACCAATATAAATTTACAAAGGTGTAAATATAGTTTTTAAATAATTCTCAAATAGTTAGACCCATTATAGGAGCAACGAGAACTTGGTCCAAACTACTTTGACCAAAACTGCCCAACTTTGAATAGCTTCGTACGAAGTGAATATTGGCCTTTTTTGGGACCAAAATGAAGTGATAAAGATATAAATATAGTAATAAACCTAATAGAAGAACGTTAGACCCATTTTTTATCCAACGGAAAACTTGTGCAAACTTCTACGACAAAGATCGTCAAACTTTCAATAGATTCGTATGAAGGTTTGAATTGAGATTTAAAGCTTTTAGAATGAATATCGGCCTTTTTCTGGACCAATATAAATTTACAAAGGTGTAAATATAGCTTTTAAATAATTCTCAAATAGTTAGACCCATTTTTGGAGCAACGGGAACTTGGTCCAAACTACTTTGACCAAAACTGCCCAACTTTGAATAGCTTCGTACGAAGTGAATATTGGCCTTTTTTGGGACCAAAATGAAGTGATAAAGATATAAATATTGTAATAAACCTAATAGAAGAACGTTAGACCCATTTTTTATCCAACGGAAAACTTGTGCAAACTTCTACGACAAAGATCGTCCAAACTTTCAATAGATTCGTATGAAGGTTTAAATGGAGATTTAAAGCTTTTAGAATGAATACCGGCCTTTTTTTGGACCAATATAAAGTTATAAAGGTGTAAATATAGTTTTTAAATAATTCTCAAATAGTTAGACCCATTATTGGAGCAACGGAAACTTGGTCCAAACTACTTTGGCCAAAACTGCCCAACTTTGAATAGCTTCGTACGAAGTGAATATTGGCCATTTTTGGGACCAAAATGAAGTGATAAAGATATAAATATAGTAATAAACCTAATAGAAGAACGTTAGACCCATTTTTTATCCAACAGAAAACTTGTGCAAACTTCTACGACAAAGATCGTCCAAACTTTCAATAGATTCGTATGAAGGTTTAAATTGAGATTTAAAGCTTTTAGAATGAATACCGGCCTTATTTTGGACCAATATAAAGTTATAAAGGTGTAAATATAGTTTTTAAATAATTCTCAAATAGTTAGACCCATTATTGGAGCAACGGAAACTTGGTCCAAACTACTTTGACCAAAACTGCCCAACTTTGAATAGCTTCGTACGAAGTGAATATTGGCCTTTTTTGGGACCAATATGAAGTGATAAAGATATAAATATAGTAATAAACCTAATAGAAGAACGTTAGACCCATTTTTGATTCAACGGAAAACTTGTGGAAACTTCTACGACAAAGATCGTCCAAACTTTCAATAGATTCGTATGAAGGTTTAAATTGAGATTTAAAGCTTTTAGAATGAATATCGGCCTTATTTTGGGCCAATATAAAGTTATAAAGGTGTAAATAAAGTTTTTAAATAATTCTCAAATAGTTAGACCCAGTATTGGAGCAACGGAAACTTGGTCCAAACTACTTTGGCCAAAACTGCCCAACTTTGAATAGCTTCGTACGAAGTGAATATTGGCCTTTTTAGGAACCAGTAATAAGTGATAAAGATATAAATATATTAATAAACATAATAGAAGAACGTTAGACCCATTTTTTATCCAACGGAAAACTTGTGCAAACTTCTACGACAAAGATCGTCAAACTTTCAATAGATTCGTATGAAGGTTTGAATTGAGATTTAAAGCTTTTAGAATGAATATCGGCCTTTTTCTGGACCAATATAAATTTAGAAAGGTGTAAATATAGTTTTTAAATAATTCTCAAATAGTTAGACCCATTATTGGAGCAACGGGAACTTGGTCCAAACTACTTTGACCAAAACTGCCCAACTTTGAATAGCTTCGTACGAAGTGAATATTGGCCTTTTTTGGGACCAAAATGAAGTGATAAAGATATAAATATAGTAATAAACCTAATAGAAGAACGTTAGACCCATTTTTTATCCAACGGAAAACTTGTGCAAACTTCTACGACAAAGATCGTCAAACTTTCAATAGATTCGTATGAAGGTTTGAATTGAGATTTAAAGCTTTTAGAATGAATATCGGCCTTTTTCTGGACCAATATAAATTTAGAAAGGTGTAAATATAGTTTTTAAATAATTCTCAAATAGTTAGACCCATTATTGGAGCAACGGGAACTTGGTCCAAACTACTTTGACCAAAACTGCCCAACTTTGAATAGCTTCGTACGAAGTGAATATTGGCCTTTTTTGGGACCAAAATGAAGTGATAAAGATATAAATATAGTAATAAACCTAATAGAAGAACGTTAGACCCATTTTTTATCCAACGGAAAACTTGTGCAAACTTCTACGACAAAGATCGTCCAAACTTTCAATAGATTCGTATGAAGGTTTAAATGGAGATTTAAAGCTTTTAGAATGAATACCGGCCTTTTTTTGGACCAATATAAAGTTATAAAGGTGTAAATATAGTTTTTAAATAATTCTCAAATAGTTAGACCCAGTATTGGAGCAACGGAAACTTGGTCCAAACTACTTTGGCCAAAACTGCCCAACTTTGAATAGCTTCGTACGAAGTGAATATTGGCCTTTTTAGGAACCAATAATAAGTGATAAAGATATAAATATAGTAATAAACATAATAGAAGAACGTTAGACCCATTTTTTATCCAACGGAAAACTTGTGCAAACTTCTACGACAAAGATCGTCAAACTTTCAATAGATTCGTATGAAGGTTTGAATTGAGATTTAAAGCTTTTAGAATGAATATCGGCCTTTTTCTGGACCAATATAAATTTACAAAGGTGTAAATATAGTTTTTAAATAATTCTCAAATAGTTAGACCCATTATAGGAGCAACGGGAACTTGGTCCAAACTACTTTGACCAAAACTGCCCAACTTTGAATAGCTTCGTACGAAGTGAATATTGGCCTTTTTTGGGACCAAAATGAAGTGATAAAGATATAAATATAGTAATAAACCTAATAGAAGAACGTTAGACCCATTTTTTATCCAACGGAAAACTTGTGCAAACTTCTACGACAAAGATCGTCCAAACTTTCAATAGATTCGTATGAAGGTTTAAATGGAGATTTAAAGCTTTTAGAATGAATACCGGCCTTTTTTTGGACCAATATAAAGTTATAAAGGTGTAAATATAGTTTTTAAATAATTCTCAAATAGTTAGACCCAGTATTGGAGCTACGGAAACTTGGTCCAAACTACTTTGGCCAAAACTGCCCAACTTTGAATAGCTTCGTACGAAGTGAATATTGGCCTTTTTAGGAACCAATAATAAGTGATAAAGATATAAATATAGTAATAAACATAATAGAAGAACGTTAGACCCATTTTTTATCCAACGGAAAACTTGTGCAAACTTCTACGACAAAGATCGTCAAACTTTCAATAGATTCGTATGAAGGTTTGAATTGAGATTTTAAGCTTTTAGAATGAATATCGGCCTTTTTCTGGACCAATATAAATTTACAAAGGTGTAAATATAGTTTTTAAATAATTCTCAAATAGTTAGACCCATTATAGGAGCAACGGGAACTTGGTCCAAACTACTTTGACCAAAACTGCCCAACTTTGAATAGCTTCGTACGAAGTGAATATTGGCCTTTTTTGGGACCAAAATGAAGTGATAAAGATATAAATATAGTAATAAACCTAATAGAAGAACGTTAGACCCATTTTTTATCCAACGGAAAACTTGTGCAAACTTTTACGACAAAGATCGTCCAAACTTTCAATAGATTCGTATGAAGGTTTAAATGGAGATTTAAAGCTTTTAGAATGAATACCGGCCTTTTTTTGGACCAATATAAAGTTATAAAGGTGTAAATATAGTTTTTAAATAATTCTCAAATAGTTAGACCCATTATTGGAGCAACGGAAACTTGGTCCAAACTACTTTGGCCAAAACTGCCCAACTTTGAATAGCTTCGTACGAAGTGAATATTGGCCTTTTTTGTGACCAAAATGAAGTGATAAAGATATAAATATAGTAATAAACCTAATAGAAGAACGTTAGACCCATTTTTTATCCAACGGAAAACTTGTGCAAACTTCTACGACAAAGATCGTCCAAACTTTCAATAGATTCGTATGAAGGTTTAAATTGAGATTTAAAGCTTTTAGAATGAATATCGGCCTTATTTTGGACCAATATATAGTTATAAAGGTGTAAATATAGTTTTTAAATAATTCTCAAATAGTTAGACCCTTTATTGGAGCAACGGAAACTTGGTCCAAACTACTTTGACCAAAACTGCCCAACTTTGAATAGCTTCGTCCGAAGTGAATATTGGCCTTTTTTGGGACCAATATGAAGTGATAAGGATATAAATATAGTAATAAACCTAATAGAAGAACGTTAGACCCATTTTTGATTCAACGGAAAACTTGTGCAAACTTCTACGACAAATATCGTCCAAACTTTCAATAGATTCGTATGAAGGTTTAAATGGAGATTTAAAGCTTTTAGAATGAATACCGGCCTTTTTTTGGACCAATATAAAGTTATAAAGGTGTAAATATAGTTTTTAAATAATTCTCAAATAGTTAGACCCATTATTGGAGCAACGGAAACTTGGTCCAAACTACTTTGACCAAAACTGCCCAACTTTGAATAGCTTCGTCCGAAGTGAATATTGGCCTTTTTTGGGACCAATATGAAGTGATAAGGATATAAATATAGTAATAAACCTAATAGAAGAACGTTAGACCCATTTTTGATTCAACGGAAAACTTGTGCAAACTTCTACGACAAAGATCGTCCAAACTTTCAATAGATTCGTATGAAGGTTTAAATTGAGATTTAAAGCTTTTAGAATGAATACCGGCCTTATTTTGGACCAATATAAAGTTATAAAGGTGTAAATATAGTTTTTACATAATTCTCAAATAGTTAGACCCATTATTGGAGGAACGGAAACTTGGTCCAAACTACTTTGACCAAGAACTGCTCAACTTTGAATAGCTTCGTACGAAGTGAATATTGACCTTTTTTGGGACGAATATGAAGTGATAAAGATATAAATGTAGTAATAAACCTAATAGAAAAACGTTAGACCCATTTTTTATCCAACGGAAAACTTGTGCAAACTTCTACGACAAAGATCGTCCAAACTTTCAATAGATTCGTATGAAGGTTTAAATTGAGATTTAAAGCTTTTAGAATGAATACCGGCCTTTTTTTGGACCAATATAAAGTTATAAAGGTGTAAATATAGTTTTTAAATAATTCTCAAATAGTTAGACCCATTATTGGAGCAACGAAAACTTGGTCCAAACTACTTTGACCAAGAACTGCCCAACTTTGAATAGCTTCGTACGAAGTGAATATTGGCCTTTTTTGGGACCAATATGAAGTGATAAAGATATAAATATAGTAATAAACATAATAGAAGAACGTTAGACCCATTTTTTATCCAACGGAAAACTTGTGCAAACTTCTACGACAAAGATCGTCCAAACTTTCAATAGATTCGTATGAAGGTTTAAATTGAGATTTAAAGCTTTTAGAATGAATACCGGCCTTTTTTTGGACCAATATAAAGTTATAAAGGTGTAAATATATTTTTTAAATAATTCTCAAGTAGTTAGACCCAGTATTGGAGCAACGGAAACTTGGTCCAAACTACTTTGACTAAAACTGCCCAACTTTAAATAGCTTCGTACGAAGTGAATATTGGCCTTTTTTGGGACCAATATGAAGTGATAAGGATATAAATATAGTAATAAACCTAATAGAAGAACGTTAGACCCATTTTCGATTCAACGGAAAACTTGTGCAAACTTCTACGACAAAGATCGTCCAAACTTTCAATAGATTCGTATGAAGGTTTAAATGGAGATTTAAAGCTTTTAGAATGAATACCGGACTTTTTTTGGACCAATATAAAGTTATAAAGGTGTAAATATAGTTTATAAATAATTCTCAAATAGTTAGACCCATTATTGGAGCAACGGAATCTTGGTCCAAACTACTTTGACCAAGAACTGCCCAACTTTGAATAGCTTCGTACGAAGTGAATATTGGCCTTTTTTGGGACCAATATGAAGTGATAAGGATATAAATATAGTAAGAAACCTAATAGAAGAACGTTAGACCCATTTTTGATTCAACAGAAAACTTGTGCAAACTTCTACGACAAAGATCGTCCAAACATTCAATAGATTCGTATGAAGGTTTAAATTGAGATTTAAAGCTTTTAGAATGAATACTTGCCTTATTTTGGACCAATATAAAGTTATAAAGGTGTAAATATAGTTTTTACATAATTCTCAAATAGTTAGACCCATTATTGGAGCAACGGAAACTTGGTCCAAACTACTTTGACCAAGAACTGCCCAACTTTGAATAGCTTCGTACGAAGTGAATATTGGCCTTTTTTGGGACGAATATGAAGTGATAAAGATATAAATGTAGTAATAAACCTAATAGAAGAACGTTAGACCCATTTTTTATCCAACGGAAAACTTGTGCAAACTTCTACGACAAAGATCGTCCAAACTTTCAATAGATTCGTATGAAGGTTTAAATTGAGATTTAAAGCTTTTAGAATGAATACCGGCCTTTTTTTGGACCAATATAAAGTTATAAAGGTGTAAATATATTTTTTAAATAATTCTCAAATAGTTAGACCCAGTATTGGAGCAACGGAAACTTGGTCCAAACTACTTTGACCAAAACTGCCCAACTTTAAATAGCTTCGTACGAAGTGAATATTGGGCTTTTTTGGGACCAATATGAAGTGATAAAGATATAAATATAGTAATAAACATAATAGAAGAACGTTAGACCCATTTTTTATCCAACGGAAAACTTGTGCAAACTTCTACGACAAAGATCGTCCAAACTTTCAATAGATTCGTATGAAGGTTTAAATGGAGATTTAAAGCTTTTAGAATCAATACCGGCCTTTTTTTGGACCAATATAAATTTACAAAGGTATAAATATAGTTTTTAAATAATTCTCAAATAGTTAGACCCATTATTGGAGCAACGGGAACTTGGTCCAAACTACTTTGACCAAAACTGCCCAACTTTGAATAGCTTCGTACGAAGTGAATATTGGCCTTTTTTGGGACCAAAATGAAGTGATAAAGATATAAATATAGTAATAAACCAAATAGAAGAACGTTAGACCCATTTTTTATCCAACGGAAAACTTGTGCAAACTTCTACGACGAAGATCGTCCAAACTTTCAATAGATTCGTATGAAGGTTTAAATGGAGATTTAAAGCTTTTAGAATGAATACCGGCCTTTTTTTGGACCAATATAAAGTTATAAAGGTGTAAATATAGTTTTTAAATAATTCTCAAATAGTTAGACCCATTATTGGAGCAACGAAAACTTGGTCCAAACTACTTTGACCAAGAACTGCCCAACTTTGAATAGCTTCGTACGAAGTGAATATTGGCCTTTTTTGGGACCAATATGAAGTGATAAAGATATAAATATAGTAATAAACATAATAGAAGAACGTTAGACCCATTTTTTATCCAACGGAAAACTTGTGCAAACTTCTACGACAAAGATCGTCCAAACTTTCAATAGATTCGTATGAAGGTTTAAATTGAGATTTAAAGCTTTTAGAATGAATACCGGCCTTTTTTTGGACCAATATAAAGTTATAAAGGTGTAAATATATTTTTTAAATAATTCTCAAGTAGTTAGACCCAGTATTGGAGCAACGGAAACTTGGTCCAAACTACTTTGACTAAAACTGCCCAACTTTAAATAGCTTCGTACGAAGTGAATATTGGCCTTTTTTGGGACCAATATGAAGTGATAAGGATATAAATATAGTAATAAACCTAATAGAAGAACGTTAGACCCATTTTCGATTCAACGGAAAACTTGTGCAAACTTCTACGACAAAGATCGTCCAAACTTTCAATTGATTCGTATGAAGGTTTAAATGGAGATTTAAAGCTTTTAGAATGAATACCGGACTTTTTTTGGACCAATATAAAGTTATAAAGGTGTAAATATAGTTTATAAATAATTCTCAAATAGTTAGACCCATTATTGGAGCAACGGAATCTTGGTCCAAACTACTTTGACCAAGAACTGCCCAACTTTGAATAGCTTCGTACGAAGTGAATATTGGCCTTTTTTGGGACCAATATGAAGTGATAAGGATATAAATATAGTAAGAAACCTAATAGAAGAACGTTAGACCCATTTTTGATTCAACAGAAAACTTGTGCAAACTTCTACGACAAAGATCGTCCAAACTTTCAATAGATTCGTATGAAGGTTTAAATTGAGATTTAAAGCTTTTAGAATGAATACTTGCCTTATTTTGGACCAATATAAAGTTATAAAGGTGTAAATATAGTTTTTACATAATTCTCAAATAGTTAGACCCATTATTGGAGCAACGGAAACTTGGTCCAAACTACTTTGACCAAGAACTGCCCAACTTTGAATAGCTTCGTACGAAGTGAATATTGGCCTTTTTTGGGACGAATATGAAGTGATAAAGATATAAATGTAGTAATAAACCTAATAGAAGAACGTTAGACCCATTTTTTATCCAACGGAAAACTTGTGCAAACTTCTACGACAAAGATCGTCCAAACTTTCAATAGATTCGTATGAAGGTTTAAATTGAGATTTAAAGCTTTTAGAATGAATACCGGCCTTTTTTTGGACCAATATAAAGTTATAAAGGTGTAAATATATTTTTTAAATAATTCTCAAATAGTTAGACCCAGTATTGGAGCAACGGAAACTTGGTCCAAACTACTTTGACCAAAACTGCCCAACTTTAAATAGCTTCGTACGAAGTGAATATTGGGCTTTTTTGGGACCAATATGAAGTGATAAAGATATAAATATAGTAATAAACATAATAGAAGAACGTTAGACCCATTTTTTATCCAACGGAAAACTTGTGCAAACTTCTACGACAAAGATCGTCCAAACTTTCAATAGATTCGTATGAAGGTTTAAATGGAGATTTAAAGCTTTTAGAATCAATACCGGCCTTTTTTTGGACCAATATAAATTTACAAAGGTATAAATATAGTTTTTAAATAATTCTCAAATAGTTAGACCCATTATTGGAGCAACGGGAACTTGGTCCAAACTACTTTGACCAAAACTGCCCAACTTTGCATAGCTTCGTACGAAGTGAATATTGGCCTTTTTTGGGACCAAAATGAAGTGATAAAGATATAAATATAGTAATAAACCAAATAGAAGAACGTTAGATGTAACATCCCATAATTTAATTAATAGATGGATATTAATTAAATTAGCATTATTTGTAACTTAATTGGGAATTAAGTGACCAAATCAATTTCTTCACCAAAAACTTAAGTAGACAATGTAATTTTTCCACTCACTGTTTCTCTTAAGCCTCCCTCTTTTCTCCTCAAGCCCCCCATTACTCACCAAAAGACTCTATATAAGAAACAAGGCAAAGACAAGTCAGTAACTCCCTCCTCCTCATCTCTCTCTCACGCAAAAGTCATCAACAACACCACCTTCCCCAATCTCATCTTTATCACCCAAAAATTGTCCACCCACAACATGCATGTATGATTTCCACTTAGCCCATGATTATCTAAGCCACTAGTAGACAATTTCAAACTCCAATTCCTCTCCTCCTCTTTGTTTCGGCCAAACAACCCAAACATTCAATCTCCAATGATTCTTCAAGATTTCTTCAATGCATGGGTATACTGTACTTGAGTTCAAGCTTCTGAATGCTAAAGAAGTAAAGGTGAGACCCATGAAATCAATTCTTTGGAGCACTAGTAAACTAAGGTAAGAATGAGATTCTATTTCTCTTCCATTTCTTTTGATTCTAAGTGAACCCCAAACCTAATTCCTTTCCTTTCATTATCTGAGTTTACATGTGATGGACTGAAGTATTTCAATTTGGTGATTGTTGGAGAAAACAACAAAAATTGAATTAGGTTCCCAAACTCGTATTCTTGGACAGGGTCTCAATAAAACGGTAATTACTCTCTCCTCGTAACTCCGTTTGGAACGATTCCTTTTTCTATGGATAGATAACAAAATTCCCTTCGTTTTGAGTACAAACTTCGTAGGTTTTGGCTTAAAATCGAAGTCTGTAGAGCATTTTGAAGTTGGAGATCTGATGCTGAGTTGTGCTGAATTTCTGGTGTACTCGCTGTAGCGAGTAAGAGCTCGCCCGACGAGTTTCTCAGGGCTGAAATGCTCCATAAGTGTGAAAATTTGATGCTAGGGTGTTGGAGGCATTATTGGGGACTCCTTGAAGCAACCGGGATTGATCTCAAAGTCGTAGGGGACACGCAGAGTCAGAATTAAGCTTCGTTTTCCAGGTGGGTTCTTTAGGATAGTTTAGTTAGCTTCCCAAAATCATGAAATTGCATGTTAACATAGGAATTTAGGGAAATGTTGTGTGAGGAGAATTAATCCCCAAATTCACCTCCATTCTGTTTTTTGTTATACAATTTATATTGCTGCACTGGTTTTAAATGAGGTTTGTAGGTGTTTCTTTGAAAACTATGATTTCTGACAAAACAGGGTAATTTCTGCTTGAACCCGCCGTAGCGAGTAGTCAGCGAGTATTCATGGCGAGCTGGGTTCTGGGCTGATGATACTCGCCGTAGCGAGTTTCTGCTCGCCACAGCAAGTTGATTTAGGTCAGGACCTATAATCTCGCCATGGCGAGCTGGTGACTCGCCACAGCGAGCTTGTACAGAACTTGTTTATATTTTCTATTTTTCTAACGAACTGCACACACACTCGTTTTATATCCTCATAAGAGCCAGATAGTTTGCAGTACTATAATTAATATAATGTCGAACAGAATGTTAATCACAGATAATTGTTAGGGCATAACTTAGAATATTATTAGGATTGTATGCTCCCCGGGTCTTGGGAAATATTGGTAGTAAGAACTAATTTAGTTTCAGTCAGTTATGAGCGATTTTGTGATATCGCGTTATGGACTCCCAATGGGACAATCCATTAGGATACGTTATTGTGAGCTGCATGCCGTGACCGAATCGGTTGACGGATATAGCAGGCCTCTGAGACATGCTCACCTCAGAGTGTCCTTGTGTTTAAAATGAATAAGAGTTAATTTCTGTGTTACACATTTACTTTCAGTTCAGGATATGATTATATATATGCTAGAATGATACGACTGATTTAGGTGCCCCCGGTGTAGTCACCTCTAGGAGGGTAGTAGGACTCACTGAGGCTTAGTAGTCTCACCCCACTCCAAACCAATTTTTTTTAGGTAGACAGGTTAACTGGAGCAAGGACCAGGATGGAGCTGATGATTGGAGCTGAGCTTGGATCATCGCATTAGACGATTTAGTCTTCCCTTGTTTTTAGTTTATCTGTGTATCGAGGAATTTAATTCTAATGTCCGCTGTATTATTTAAGCTCATCAACTGTTGTAATGAATTATTTGTAATTCATGTGTTTTATCTCGTTAAATTTATTGTACTCAGATTCAATTATTTATGTCTTGACTAAATATTCTAGATATTTTAGTTGGGGCGTTATAATTGGTATCAGAGCAGGTCGATCCAGTATCGGACCTTGCCATGAGTCATTCCAATCCTTCCTAATAATACAGACCCTTTGGATCTGGACTGTTTACGCTGAAACCATCGCATGCTGAGCCTGATCAACTCAGTATTGTATATGGTAGGCAGGGTATTATGGTTTAGAACTGAAGTGAACTCTGGAATTCCAGCGGTAAATCCGTAGCGAAGCTGCAATCGAAGAACAGTCGCCGAAGAAGGTCCTTATAAGTGAATTTTTGGAGCGATGGCAAATGGTGCCACCAGAGTAAGCGCAGTCTGATGGGTATACTAATTTTGTGAAGTAACAAGTCAGGAGTAGAACTGTAGTTGGAGATATGCCAGTGAATCCTTATACTGAAGTGTGTGGTACACAACAGTATACAACTGACACTGTATGTCAGGTAAACTTCCTGAACCTATAAGTAACTTTATCCTAGTGAGAGTCTAAATTCAGCTAAGTTCGTGGATCAAATCAACACCCAATGACAGTAGGCAGTAAACCAAAACTCATCCTAAATTCAAGTTAGTATTTGACTGGGAGTTACGAGTGTTGTGCAAAGTAGAGAATTGGGCGAACCACAAAGTTATTCCTCTACACTCTGTCAAACTCGCTTAGCGAGTAAACGCACGCTGCAGCGAGCTTAGCAGGCTGCTGCTACTGCTTGTTGTTGCCTTACTCCCTGTTCAGTTGTTTTGATCATGGTGAGTAGCTTCCAGCCCTCTTCCATAATCTCACCATTCTACCTTTCTAGTTTTAGTGTAGGAGATTCTAAACTACCCAGTGTGCATAAGAATTGTTGAGGAGATGCAGTGGAGATGATATTGGAAGTTGGATGCAACCAGAAATTAGATTACGTATACCTTTCCTATTAGAAGCCAATGACTCTGTTGAATTATCAGGAACTTAACCATAACCAATCGACAATTAGAATCCTTGTGAGCCGTACCTGAGAAAGCATATTTAAGTCCAATCACCTATAGGACTCCGAACCAGTAAACCAACATAGTGAACCTGATGGATATAATCGAAATTCAACGGAACCGTTCGTATTAGAGAAACCAAATTAGAGACAAATCACATTCCTATATTCCCTCAAGCTACCTTATTAAGCACCCGTTTAGAATGCCTTCCCTAAGTTACTTCGACCTTTCACCTCGCGTTAGTGTTCCTAATTCACCAGTAAGAGCTGAACTTCATTTAGTACAACAATTAGGAAATTCCTTTCCAACCACACCAGCCTTTATCAATAAATCCGACAAGCTTTTAGGGACCCAATAAGGACTAGATTAACAATTAGGAAACATTATGACACCATTAATCATCTAAGGCAGTTGGGGAACAATAGCACATAATAGATTGGAAGCTAATAGTAATACCATGACACATAAACTAGATCAATAGTTAGGAATCCTTATAACCTCATGGGAACCCTTCGGTCAAAATTCCTGGAACGTTACCATCGGGTAGTTTAGCAACCAAACCCATAACATGACCTTATCTCACATCAAAACTAAATTCTTCCTTAGCGACACCGTCACTCAAATAGGATTGTTTAAGACCGTTAAATTAAGTATCCGAGAGCTTGAAACTCAGCACTTCTGACCAGTTAATTACCTCGATAAGAATAGTGGAATTCTAGCACCTATGCCTTAATGCTTCCTTATCGCAAAACCTATTGGGTGAATGCCTAAGATAACTACCTTTAGATGTCAGTAAAAAGGACCGGCCTATCAGAGTATACCAGTAGTCGCGCCAGACCCTTGTAGATTAAGTTTTAACTAGTGTAACAATTAAGGATTACCGTTAGCACAGTCAGACGTTAAAGTCAATCCGTAGTGGCCTTGCCGATAGATGGCTTAGAGACCGGAAACTCAGTTCCCTGATTAGGTTGACCATTCAAAGTACGAATACATACATCTGAACCATTTAGTTAAGGAATCCTTAGGATTAGTCAACCATCCGTTGAGAGTTACCGTTCTGTCATTATCAGACTAGAAACTTAGTAATAAGGACCAATTAGCAACCCGGTTTGAAGGTTAGAATTGACCAACCGTATTTGATCACTACCTAAATACCAGTCAGTTAGAATACCATTTTAGAGATTTACATCAAACACCAAAGATGTAGAGACAACAGTTTAGTACAAAACAAATATTAATACCAGACAATAGAGGACACAACTAGTTAAGGTTGACAAAATAAGAGACTGTGCCAATATCACCAATTCTTGGAACATTCCTTTAGGTATATGTGTTAATTATCCAAACTTAAGTAACTAAGTTTGACCTTAGGTCTAGCCACCGACATTCCTCAGTATATTCGGACCTTTCCGCTAGGAGACTGTTAGAAATCAGTTAGACATACCGGTGAGAAATCGTCAGTAGTAAATTGAGCGAAATCCAGTAGTCCTAACCTGAGAGCTCTGGCAGCAGGGATGGAGATGTAGAACATTAGCCTGAATCCAATAGGAAACCAATCTTCAATTACATTTCATTCGTTCTGAAAACCTCTTTCAGCCAGCTCATTGAACCAAACCGTGTTCTAATCTGCATTCATAAGTCCTGGGACACTATGTACGTGTGTACTCTATAACTTGTCTGATTACGTGTCAGATGAGAAAATTCTCCTCGTGCCTTAACTGACTAGTCAATCACATGTTATGCCTAAATTCAAGTAGGATTCAAACTTTTCAAATTCCTTGAAGCCAGTTAGTTACATTAATAGGGATTATTGTCACACTTAAGTAACCGCATTAAGTGTTTACCAATTTTCCAGTTGTGTTTTTATTAACAAGGATCTATCTATAGAAGTTAATTATTCTTGAGAAGGTCAAGAATAATTTCAGTTCCATTTCTTACTCGCTCGGTTGATCTGTCAATCAACGTACTTCAAACCACCTCGGTAAAACTTATCTAGCCCAGTATCCACAAATCGGTTAAACTTCGTGCACTCGAATCCAGTAATCTGCTCTTCAATAAAGTTAGTTATCTATCCTTCGTAGCCTTATCTGTCAAATTCAAAATTTAGTTTGAATCAATTCCAAGTTCAGTGGAATTAAGTTATACCAGTGAAAGCATGTATTGAGGATACAACCTACCAACTCCGTGCGCCTAACCATGTAAGATTAGTGTGTTAAACTTGAGTGTCTCTGCCGAACATTTCAACCCTCAAAGATTCGATTCCTGGAAATCCCGAGAGATCAAGTACTGAAGTCTGAACACCTGAACCAGAATACTCCAATTCCAAGTCGAGTGCCAGTAATTAGTTAGTATAAGTGTAAGAGTTAACCACTCGTTTGAAGTAATTTATCAATTCCTTTTTGGAAACCCTTTTCCCATCATTAGTAATCTGTTAAGATAATTCAGTCAACCGTTCTAAGCCAAGTCATTCAAATCAGCCTTAGCGTTACCAAATCGGACCTTATGTTTCCAGCTAACCAAGTTTCATACCTTAGTTACCAGTGAAGGGCTTCAAACAAGTTTGACCTGTAACCCTGAGAAATGATCTGAACCTAAGTGCGTCAGCGTGTTAAAAGTGCAACTTGATCAACGTGTCGTGTCGGGCTAGATAGAGATTGTAGGTGGGATTTTATCGGATAACTATAAGTTCGTCTACGGATGAGTCCAATTCGTTGGTAGAAGAACCCGTAGTGTTTAGACAATTTTCCACTCGTTTTATATTTCGATCGATTCCGGAGTAATTGTACAACACGTGATACAGAAGTACATATAACATGTTAAGCATGGTGGTGTTCAGAAAGGAGAACGACAAATGACTGAGAGAGTGTGGATATGGCAATATCAATACCAGGCCAGATACCGACCCTCTAAGCCAGTTAGAACTGGAACTGATTCCTTTGGGAACGGAAGAAGTGTTATGGTAGCAAAAAGTTGAATCAGAGTGCGCAGCACCGCAACTTTTGAGAGTGTGAGGATGACCTTTAGCCAGTAATCTTAAGAGATGAAAGTTTTATTCCAAGGGATTGAATGCTATAAACTGAAGGATAGACGAAGTACAGATTTGGATGCAGACGCAAACAACCTACCATGATGTGGAATGGAGAAGTTGAATTTCGAGGACGAAATTCTTTTAAGGAGGGTAGATTGTAACATCCCATAATTTAATTAATAGATGGATATTAATTAAATTAGCATTATTTGTAACTTAATTGGGAATTAAGTGACCAAATCAATTTCTTCACCAAAAACTTAAGTAGACAATGTAATTTTTCCACTCACTGTTTCTCTTAAGCCTCCCTCTTTTCTCCTCAAGCCCCCCATTACTCACCAAAAGACTCTATATAAGAAACAAGGCAAAGACAAGTCAGTAACTCCCTCCTCCTCATCTCTCTCTCACGCAAAAGTCATCAACAACACCACCTTCCCCAATCTCATCTTTATCACCCAAAAATTGTCCACCCACAACATGCATGTATGATTTCCACTTAGCCCATGATTATCTAAGCCACTAGTAGACAATTTCAAACTCCAATTCCTCTCCTCCACTTTGTTTCGGCCAAACAACCCAAACATTCAATCTCCAATGATTCTTCAAGATTTCTTCAATGCATGGGTATACTGTACTTGAGTTCAAGCTTCTGAATGCTAAAGAAGTAAAGGTGAGACCCATGAAATCAATTCTTTGGAGCACTAGTAAACTAAGGTAAGAATGAGATTCTATTTCTCTTCCATTTCTTTTGATTCTAAGTGAACCCCAAACCTAATTCCTTTCCTTTCATTATCTGAGTTTACATGTGATGGACTGAAGTATTTCAATTTGGTGATTGTTGGAGAAAACAACAAAAATTGAATTAGGTTCCCAAACTCGTATTCTTGGACAGGGTCTCAATAAAACGGTAATTACTCTCTCCTCGTAACTCCGTTTGGAACGATTCCTTTTTCTATGGATAGATAACAAAATTCCCTTCGTTTTGAGTACAAACTTCGTAGGTTTTGGCTTAAAATCGAAGTCTGTAGAGCATTTTGAAGTTGGAGATCTGATGCTGAGTTGTGCTGAATTTCTGGTGTACTCGCTGTAGCGAGTAAGAGCTCGCCCGACGAGTTTCTCAGGGCTGAAATGCTCCATAAGTGTGAAAATTTGATGCTAGGGTGTTGGAGGCATTATTGGGGACTCCTTGAAGCAACCGGGATTGATCTCAAAGTCGTAGGGGACACGCAGAGTCAGAATTAAGCTTCGTTTTCCAGGTGGGTTCTTTAGGATAGTTTAGTTAGCTTCCCAAAATCATGAAATTGCATGTTAACATAGGAATTTAGGGAAATGTTGTGTGAGGAGAATTAATCCCCAAATTCACCTCCATTCTGTTTTATGTTATACAATTTATATTGCTGCACTGGTTTTAAATGAGGTTTGTAGGTGTTTCTTTGAAAACTATGATTTCTGACAAAACAGGGTAATTTCTGCTTGAACCCGCCGTAGCGAGTAGTCAGCGAGTATTCATGGCGAGCTGGGTTCTGGGCTGATGATACTCGCCGTAGCGAGTTTCTGCTCGCCACAGCAAGTTGATTTAGGTCAGGACCTATAATCTCGCCATGGCGAGCTGGTGACTCGCCACAGCGAGCTTGTACAGAACTTGTTTATATTTTCTATTTTTCTAACGAACTGCACACACACTCGTTTTATATCCTCATAAGAGCCAGATAGTTTGCAGTACTATAATTAATATAATGTCGAACAGAATGTTAATCACAGATAATTGTTAGGGCATAACTTAGAATATTATTAGGATTGTATGCTCCCCGGGTCTTGGGAAATATTGGTAGTAAGAACTAATTTAGTTTCAGTCAGTTATGAGCGATTTTGTGATATCGCGTTATGGACTCCCAATGGGACAATCCATTAGGATACGTTATTGTGAGCTGCATGCCGTGACCGAATCGGTTGACGGATATGGCAGGCCTCTGAGACATGCTCACCTCAGAGTGTCCTTGTGTTTAAAATGAATAAGAGTTAATTTCTGTGTTACACATTTACTTTCAGTTCAGGATATGATTATATATATGCTAGAATGATACGACTGATTTAGGTGCCCCCGGTGTAGTCACCTCTAGGAGGGTAGTAGGACTCACTGAGGCTTAGTAGTCTCACCCCACTCCAAACCAATTTTTTTTAGGTAGACAGGTTAACTGGAGCAAGGACCAGGATGGAGCTGATGATTGGAGCTGAGCTTGGATCATCGCATTAGACGATTTAGTCTTCCCTTGTTTTTAGTTTATCTGTGTATCGAGGAATTTAATTCTAATGTCCGCTGTATTATTTAAGCTCATCAACTGTTGTAATGAATTATTTGTAATTCATGTGTTTTATCTCGTTAAATTTATTGTACTCAGATTCAATTATTTATGTCTTGACTAAATATTCTAGATATTTTAGTTGGGGCGTTATATTAGACCCATTTTTTATCCAACGGAAAACTTGTGCAAACTTCTACGACGAAGATCGTCCAAACTTTCAATAGATTCGTATGAAGGTTTAAATGGAGATTTAAAGCTTTTAGAATGAATACCGGCCTTTTTTTGGACCAATATAAAGTTATAAAGGTGTAAATATAGTTTTTAAATAATTCTCAAATAGTTAGACCCAGTATTGGAGCAACGGAAACTTGGTCCAAACTACTTTGGCCAATACTGCCCAACTTTGAATAGCTTCGTACGAATTGAATATTGGCCTTTTTAGGAACCAATAATAAGTGATAAAGATATAAATATAGTAATAAACATAATAGAAGAACGTTAGACCCATTTTTTATCCAACGGAAAACTTGTGCAAACTTCTACGACAAAGATCGTCAAACTTTCAATAGATTCGTATGAAGGTTTGAATTGAGATTTAAAGCTTTTAGAATGAATATCGGCCTTTTTCTGGACCAATATAAATTTACAAAGGTGTAAATATAGTTTTTAAATAATTCTCAAATAGTTAGACCCATTATTGGAGCAACGGGAACTTGGTCCAAACTACTTTGACCAAAACTGCCCAACTTTGAATAGCTTCGTACGAAGTGAATATTGGCCTTTTTTGGGACCAAAATGAAGTGATAAAGATATAAATATACTAATAAACCTAATAGAAGAACGTTAGACCCAGTTTTTATCTAACGGAAAACTTGTGCAAACTTCTACGACAAAGATCGTCAAACTTTCAATAGATTCGTATGAAGGTTTAAATGGAGATTTAAAGCTTTTAGAATCAATACCGGCCTTTTTTTTGACCAATATAAATTTACAAAGGTATAAATATAGTTTTTAAATAATTCTCAAATAGTTAGACCCATTATTGGAGCAACGGGAACTTGGTCCAAACTACTTTGACCAAAACTGCCCAACTTTGAATAGCTTCGTACGAAGTGAATATTGGCCTTTTTTGGGACAAATATGAAGTGATAAAGATATAAATATAGTAATAAACCTAATAGAAGAACGTTAGACCCATTTTTGATCCAACGGAAAACTTGTGCAAACTTCTACGACAAAGATCGTCCAAACTTTCAATAGATTCGTATGAAGGTTTAAATTGAGATTTAAAGCTTTTAGAATGAATACCGGCCTTTTTTTGGACCAATATAAAGTTATAAAGGTGTAAATATAGTTTTTAAATAATTCTCAAATAGTTAGACCCATTATTGGAGCAACGGAAACTTGGTCCAAACTACTTTGACCAAAACTGCCCAACTTTGAATAGCTTCGTACGAAGTGAATATTGGCCTTTGTAGGAACCAATATGAAGTGATAAAGATATAAATATAGTAATAAACCTAATAGAAGAACGTTAGACCCATTTTTTATCCAACGGAAAACTTGTGCAAACTTCTACGACAAAGATCGTCCAAACTTTCAATAGATTTGTATGAAGGTTTGAATTGAGATTTAAAGCTTTTAGAATGAATATCGGCCTTTTTCTGGACCAATATAAAGTTATAAAGGTGTAAATATAGTTTTTAAATAATTCTCAAATAGTTAGACCCATTATTGGAGCAACGGAAACTTGGTCCAAACTACTTTGACCAAAACTGCCCAACTTTGAATAGCTTCGTACGAAGTGAATATTGGCCTTTGTAGGAACCAATATGAAGTGATAAAGATATAAATATAGTAATAAACCTAATAGAAGAACGTTAGACCCATTTTTTATCCAACGGAAAACTTGTGCAAACTTCTACGACAAAGATCGTCCAAACTTTCAATAGATTTGTATGAAGGTTTGAATTGAGATTTAAAGCTTTTAGGATGAATATCGGCCTTTTTCTGGACCAATATAAAGTTATAAAGGTGTAAATATAGTTTTTAAATAATTCTCAAATAGGTAGACCCATTATTGGAGCAACGGAAACTTGGTCCAAACTACTTTGACCAAAACTGCCCAACTTTGAATAGCTTCGTACGAAGTGAATATTGGCCTTTTTTGGGACCAACATGAAGTGATAAAGATATAAATATAGTAATAAACCTAATAGAAGAATGTTAGACCCATTTTTGATCCAACGGAAAACTTGTGCAAACTTCTACGACAAAGATCGTCCAAACTTTCAATAGATTCGTATGAAGGTTTAAATTTAGATTTAAAGCTTTTAGAATGAATACCGGCCTTTTTTTGGACCAATATAAAGTTATAAAGGTGTAAATATAGTTTTTAAATAATTCTCAAAAAGTTAGACCCAATATTGGAGCAACGGAAACTTGGTCCAAACTACTTTGGCCAAAACTGCCAAACTTTGAATAGCTGCGTACGAAGTGAATATTGGCCTTTTTAGGAACCAATAATAATAAGTGATAGAGATATAAATATAGTAATGAACATAATAGAAGAACGTTAGACCCATTTTTTATCCAACGGAAAACTTGTGCAAACTTCTACGACAAAGATCGTCAAACTTTCAATAGATTCGTATGAAGGTTTGAATTGAGATTTAAAGCTTTTAGAATGAATACCGGCCTTTTTTTGGACCAATATAAAGTTATAAAGGTGTAAATATAGTTTTTAAATAATTCTCAAATAGGTAGACCCATTATTGGAGCAACGGAAACTTGGTCCAAACTACTTTGACCAAGAACTGCCCAACTTTGAATAGCTTCGTACGAAGTGAATATTGGCCTTTTTTGGGACCAATATGAAGTGATATGGATATAAATATAGTAATAAACCTAATAGAAGAACGTTAGACCCATTTTTGATTCAACAGAAAACTTGTGCAAACTTCTACGACAAAGATCGTCCAAACTTTCAATAGATTCGTATGAAGGTTTGAATTGAGATTTAAAGCTTTTAGAATGAATATCGGCCTTTTTCTGGACCAATATAAAGTTATAAAGGTGTAAATATAGTTTTTAAATAATTCTCAAATAGTTAGACCCATTATTGGAACAACGGAAACTTGGTCCAAACTACTTTGACCAAAACTGCCCAACTTTGAATAGCTTCGTACGAAGTGAATATTGGCCTTTTTAGGAACCAATATGAAGTGATAAAGATATAAATATAGTAATAAACCTAATAGAAGAACGTTAGACCCATTTTTTATCCAACGGAAAACTTGTGCAAACTTCTACGACAAAGATCGTCCAAACTTTCAATAGATTCGTATGAAGGTTTGAATTGAGATTTAAAGCTTTTAGAATGAATACCGGCCTTTTTTTGGACCAATATAAAGTTATAAAGGTGTAAATATAGTTTTTAAATAATTCTCAAATAGGTAGACCCATTATTGGAGCAACGGAAACTTGGTCCAAACTACTTTGACCAAGAACTGCCCAACTTTGAATAGCTTCGTACGAAGTGAATATTGGCCTTTTTTGGGACCAATATGAAGTGATAAGGATATAAATATAGTAATAAACCTAATAGAAGAACGTTAGACCCATTTTTGATTCAACAGAAAACTTGTGCAAACTTCTACGACAAAGATCGTCCAAACTTTCAATAGATTCGTATGAAGGTTTGAATTGAGATTTAAAGCTTTTAGAATGAATATCGGCCTTTTTTTGGACCAATATAAAGTTATAAAGGTGTAAATATAGTTTTTAAATAATTCTCAAATAGTTAGACCCATTATTGGAGCAACGGAAACTTGGTCCAAACTACTTTGACCAAAACTGCCCAACTTTGAATAGCTTCGTACGAAGTGAATATTGGCCTTTTTAGGAACCAATATGAAGTGATAAAGATATAAATATAGTAATAAACCTAATAGAAGAACGTTAGACCCATTTTTTATCCAACGGAAAACTTGTGCAAACTTCTACGACAAAGATCGTCCAAACTTTCAATAGATTCGTATGAAGGTTTAAATTGAGATTTAAAGCTTTTAGAATGAATACCGGCCTTTTTTTGGACCAATATAAAGTTATAAAGGTGTAAATATAGTTTTTAAATAATTCTCAAATAGTTAGACCCATTATTGGAGCAACGGAAACTTGGTCCAAACTACTTTGACCAAAACTGCCCAACTTTGAATAGCTTCGTACGAAGTGAATATTGGCCTTTGTAGGAACCAATATGAAGTGATAAAGATATAAATATAGTAATAAACCTAATAGAAGAACGTTAGACCCATTTTTTATCCAACGGAAAACTTGTGCAAACTTCTACGACAAAGATCGTCCAAACTTTCAATAGATTTGTATGAAGGTTTGAATTGAGATTTAAAGCTTTTAGAATGAATATCGGCCTTTTTCTGGACCAATATAAAGTTATAAAGGTGTAAATATAGTTTTTAAATAATTCTCAAATAGGTAGACCCATTATTGGAGCAACGGAAACTTGGTCCAAACTACTTTGACCAAAACTGCCCAACTTTGAATAGCTTCGTACGAAGTGAATATTGGCCTTTTTTGGGACCAACATGAAGTGATAAAGATATAAATATAGTAATAAACCTTATAGAAGAACGTTAGACCCATTTTTGATCCAACGGAAAACTTGTGCAAACTTCTACGACAAAGATCGTCCAAACTTTCAATAGATTCGTATGAAGGTTTGAATTGAGATTTAAAGATTTTAGAATGAATATCGGCCTTTTTCTGGACCAATATAAAGTTATAAAGGTGTAAATATAGTTTTTAAATAATTCTCAAATAGGTAGACCCATTATTGGAGCAACGGAAACTTGGTCCAAACTACTTTGACCAAAACTGCCCAACTTTGAATAGCTTCGTACGAAGTGAATATTGGCCTTTTTTGGGACCAACATGAAGTGATAAAGATATAAATATAGTAATAAACCTAATAGAAGAACGTTAGACCCATTTTTGATCCAACGGAAAACTTGTGCAAACTTCTACGACAAAGATCGTCCAAACTTTCAATAGATTCGTATGAAGGTTTAAATTGAGATTTAAAGCTTTTAGAATGAATACCGGCCTTTTTTTGGACCAATATAAAGTTATAAAGGTGTAAATATAGTTTTTAAATAATTCTCAAATAGTTAGACCCAATATTGGAGCAACGGAAACTTGGTCCAAACTACTTTGGCCAAAACTGCCAAACTTTGAATAGCTTCGTACGAAGTGAATATTGGCCTTTTTAGGAACCAATAATAATAAGTGATAAAGATATAAATATAGTAATGAACATAATAGAAGAACGTTAGACCCATTTTTTATCCAACGGAAAACTTGTGCAAACTTCTACGACAAAGATCGTCAAACTTTCAATAGATTCGTATGAAGGTTTGAATTGAGATTTAAAGCTTTTAGAATGAATACCGGCCTTTTTTTGGACCAATATAAAGTTATAAAGGTGTAAATATAGTTTTTAAATAATTCTCAAATAGGTAGACCCATTATTGGAGCAACGGAAACTTGGTCCAAACTACTTTGACCAAGAACTGCCCAACTTTGAATAGCTTCGTACGAAGTGAATATTGGCCTTTTTTGGGACCAATATGAAGTGATAAGGATATAAATATAGTAATAAACCTAATAGAAGAACGTTAGACCCATTTTTGATTCAACAGAAAACTTGTGCAAACTTCTACGACAAAGATCGTCCAAACTTTCAATAGATTCGTATGAAGGTTTGAATTGAGATTTAAAGCTTTTAGAATGAATATCGGCCTTTTTCTGGACCAATATAAATTTATAAAGGTGTAAATATAGTTTTTAAATAATTCTCAAATAGTTAGACCCATTATTGGAGCAACGGAAACTTGGTCCAAACTACTTTGACCAAAACTGCCCAACTTTGAATAGCTTCGTACGAAGTGAATATTGGCCTTTTTAGGAACCAATATGAAGTGATAAAGATATAAATATAGTAATAAACCTAATAGAAGAACGTTAGACCCATTTTTTATCCAACGGAAAACTTGTGCAAACTTCTACGACAAAGATCGTCCAAACTTTCAATAGATTCGTATGAAGGTTTGAATTGAGATTTAAAGCTTTTAGAATGAATACCGGCCTTTTTTTGGACCAATATAAAGTTATAAAGGTGTAAATATAGTTTTTAAATAATTCTCAAATAGGTAGACCCATTATTGGAGCAACGGAAACTTGGTCCAAACTACTTTGACCAAGAACTGCCCAACTTTGAATAGCTTCGTACGAAGTGAATATTGGCCTTTTTTGGGACCAATATGAAGTGATAAGGATATAAATATAGTAATAAACCTAATAGAAGAACGTTAGACCCATTTTTGATTCAACAGAAAACTTGTGCAAACTTCTACGACAAAGATCGTCCAAACTTTCAATAGATTCGTATGAAGGTTTGAATTGAGATTTAAAGCTTTTAGAATGAATATCGGCCTTTTTCTGGACCAATATAAAGTTATAAAGGTGTAAATATAGTTTTTAAATAATTCTCAAATAGTTAGACCCATTATTGGAGGAACGGAAACTTGGTCCAAACTACTTTGACCAAAACTGCCCAACTTTGAATAGCTTCGTACGAAGTGAATATTGGCCTTTTTAGGAACCAATATGAAGTGATAAAGATATAAATATAGTAATAAACCTAATAGAAGAACGTTAGACCCATTTTTTATCCAACGGAAAACTTGTGCAAACTTCTACGACAAAGATCGTCCAAACTTTCAATAGATTCGTATGAAGGTTTGAATTGAGATTTAAAGCTTTTAGAATGAATATCGGCCTTTTTCTGGACCAATATAAAGTTATAAAGGTGTAAATATAGTTTTTAAATAATTCTTAAATAGGTAGACCCATTATTGGAGCAACGGAAACTTGGTCCAAACTACTTTGACCAAAACTGCCCAACTTTGAATAGCTTCGTACGAAGTGAATATTGGCCTTTTTTGGGACCAATATGAAGTGATAAGGATATAAATATAGTAATAAACCTAATAGAAGAACGTTAGACCCATTTTTGATTCAACAGAAAACTTGTGCAAACTTCTACGACAAAGATCGTCCAAACTTTCAATAGATTCGTATGAAGGTTTGAATTGAGATTTAAAGCTTTTAGAATGAATATCGGCCTTTTTCTGGACCAATATAAAGTTATAAAGGTGTAAATATAGTTTTTAAATAATTCTCAAATAGTTAGACCCATTATTGGAGCAACGGAAACTTGGTCCAAACTACTTTGACCAAAACTGCCCAACTTTGAATAGCTTCGTACGAAGTGAATATTGGCCTTTTTAGGAACCAATATGAAGTGATAAAGATATAAATATAGTAATAAACCTAATAGAAGAACGTTAGACCCATTTTTTATCCAACGGAAAACTTGTGCAAATTTCTACGACAAAGATCGTCCAAACTTTCAATAGATTCGTATGAAGGTTTAAATGGAGATTTAAAGCTTTTAAAATGAATACCGGCCTTTTTTTGGACCAATATAAAGTTATAAAGGTGTAAATATAGTTTTTAAATAATTCTCAAATAGTTAGACCCAGTATTGGAGCAACGGAAACTTGGTCCAAACTACTTTGGCCAAAACTGCCAAACTTTGAATAGCTTCGTACGAAGTGAATATTGGCCTTTTTAGGAACCAATAATAATAAGTGATAAAGATATAAATATAGTAATAAACATAATAGAAGAACGTTAGACCCATTTTTTATCCAACGGAAAACTTGTGCAAAATTCTACGACAAAGATCGTCAAACTTTCAATAGATTCGTATGAAGGTTTGAATTGAGATTTAAAGCTTTTAGAATGAATATCGGCCTTTTTCTGGACCAATATAAAGTTATAAAGGTGTAAATATAGTTTTTAAATAATTCTCAAATAGTTAGACCCATTATTGGAGCAACGGAAACTTGGTCCAAACTACTTTGACCAAAACTGCCCAACTTTGAATAGCTTCGTACGAAGTGAATATTGGCCTTTTTAGGAACCAATATGAAGTGATAAAGATATAAATATAGTAATAAACCTAATAGAAGAACGTTAGACCCATTTTTTATCCAACGGAAAACTTGTGCAAACTTCTACGACAAAGATCGTCCAAACTTTCAATAGATTTGTATGCAGGTTTGAATTGAGATTTAAAGCTTTTAGAATGAATATCGGCCTTTTTCTGGACCAATATAAAGTTATAAAGGTGTAAATATAGTTTTTAAATAATTCTTAAATAGGTAGACCCATTATTGGAGCAACGGAAACTTGGTCCAAACTACTTTGACCAAAACTGCCCAACTTTGAATAGCCTCGTACGAAGTGAATATTGGCCTTTTTTGGGACCAACATGAAGTGATAAAGATATAAATATAGTAATAAACCTTATAGAAGAACGTTAGACCCATTTTTGATCCAACGGAAAACTTGTGCAAACTTCTACGACAAAGATCGTCCAAACTTTCAATAGATTCGTATGAAGGTTTGAATTGAGATTTAAAGCTTTTAGAATGAATATCGGCCTTTTTCTGGACCAATATAAAGTTTTAAAGGTGTAAATATAGTTTTTAAATAATTCTCAAATAGTTAGACCCATTATTGGAGGAACGGAAACTTGGTCCAAACTACTTTGACCAAAACTGCCCAACTTTGAATAGCTTCGTACGAAGTGAATATTGGCCTTTTTAGGAACCAATATGAAGTGATAAAGATATAAATATAGTAATAAACCTAATAGAAGAACGTTAGACCCATTTTTTATCCAACGGAAAACTTGTGCAAACTTCTACGACAAAGATCGTCCAAACTTTCAATAGATTCGTATGAAGGTTTGAATTGAGATTTAAAGCTTTTAGAATGAATATCGGCCTTTTTCTGGACCAATATAAAGTTATAAAGGTGTAAATATAGTTTTTAAATAATTCTTAAATAGGTAGACCCATTATTGGAGCAACGGAAACTTGGTCCAAACTACTTTGACCAAAACTGCCCAACTTTGAATAGCTTCGTACGAAGTGAATATTGGCCTTTTTTGGGACCAATATGAAGTGATAAGGATATAAATATAGTAATAAACCTAATAGAAGAACGTTAGACCCATTTTTGATTCAACAGAAAACTTGTGCAAACTTCTACGACAAAGATCGTCCAAACTTTCAATAGATTCGTATGAAGGTTTGAATTGAGATTTAAAGCTTTTAGAATGAATATCGGCCTTTTTCTGGACCAATATAAATTTATAAAGGTGTAAATATAGTTTTTAAATAATTCTCAAATAGTTAGACCCATTATTGGAGCAACGGAAACTTGGTCCAAACTACTTTGACCAAAACTGCCCAACTTTGAATAGCTTCGTACGAAGTGAATATTGGCCTTTTTAGGAACCAATATGAAGTGATAAAGATATAAATATAGTAATAAACCTAATAGAAGAACGTTAGACCCATTTTTTATCCAACGGAAAACTTGTGCAAACTTCTACGACAAAGATCGTCCAAACTTTCAATAGATTCGTATGAAGGTTTGAATTGAGATTTAAAGCTTTTAGAATGAATACCGGCCTTTTTTTGGACCAATATAAAGTTATAAAGGTGTAAATATAGTTTTTAAATAATTCTCAAATAGGTAGACCCATTATTGGAGCAACGGAAACTTGGTCCAAACTACTTTGACCAAGAACTGCCCAACTTTGAATAGCTTCGTACGAAGTGAATATTGGCCTTTTTTGGGACCAATATGAAGTGATAAGGATATAAATATAGTAATAAACCTAATAGAAGAACGTTAGACCCATTTTTGATTCAACAGAAAACTTGTGCAAACTTCTACGACAAAGATCGTCCAAACTTTCAATAGATTCGTATGAAGGTTTGAATTGAGATTTAAAGCTTTTAGAATGAATATCGGCCTTTTTCTGGACCAATATAAAGTTATAAAGGTGTAAATATAGTTTTTAAATAATTCTCAAATAGTTAGACCCATTATTGGAGGAACGGAAACTTGGTCCAAACTACTTTGACCAAAACTGCCCAACTTTGAATAGCTTCGTACGAAGTGAATATTGGCCTTTTTAGGAACCAATATGAAGTGATAAAGATATAAATATAGTAATAAACCTAATAGAAGAACGTTAGACCCATTTTTTATCCAACGGAAAACTTGTGCAAACTTCTACGACAAAGATCGTCCAAACTTTCAATAGATTCGTATGAAGGTTTGAATTGAGATTTAAAGCTTTTAGAATGAATATCAGCCTTTTTCTGGACCAATATAAAGTTATAAAGGTGTAAATATAGTTTTTAAATAATTCTTAAATAGGTAGACCCATTATTGGAGCAACGGAAACTTGGTCCAAACTACTTTGACCAAAACTGCCCAACTTTGAATAGCTTCGTACGAAGTGAATATTGGCCTTTTTTGGGACCAATATGAAGTGATAAGGATATAAATATAGTAATAAACCTAATAGAAGAACGTTAGACCCATTTTTGATTCAACAGAAAACTTGTGCAAACTTCTACGACAAAGATCGTCCAAACTTTCAATAGATTCGTATGAAGGTTTGAATTGAGATTTAAAGCTTTTAGAATGAATATCGGCCTTTTTCTGGACCAATATAAAGTTATAAAGGTGTAAATATAGTTTTTAAATAATTCTCAAATAGTTAGACCCATTATTGGAGCAACGGAAACTTGGTCCAAACTACTTTGACCAAAACTGCCCAACTTTGAATAGCTTCGTACGAAGTGAATATTGGCCTTTTTAGGAACCAATATGAAGTGATAAAGATATAAATATAGTAATAAACCTAATAGAAGAACGTTAGACCCATTTTTTATCCAACGGAAAACTTGTGCAAATTTCTACGACAAAGATCGTCCAAACTTTCAATAGATTCGTATGAAGGTTTAAATGGAGATTTAAAGCTTTTAAAATGAATACCGGCCTTTTTTTGGACCAATATAAAGTTATAAAGGTGTAAATATAGTTTTTAAATAATTCTCAAATAGTTAGACCCAGTATTGGAGCAACGGAAACTTGGTCCAAACTACTTTGGCCAAAACTGCCAAACTTTGAATAGCTTCGTACGAAGTGAATATTGGCCTTTTTAGGAACCAATAATAATAAGTGATAAAGATATAAATATAGTAATAAACATAATAGAAGAACGTTAGACCCATTTTTTATCCAACGGAAAACTTGTGCAAAATTCTACGACAAAGATCGTCAAACTTTCAATAGATTCGTATGAAGGTTTGAATTGAGATTTAAAGCTTTTAGAATGAATATCGGCCTTTTTCTGGACCAATATAAAGTTATAAAGGTGTAAATATAGTTTTTAAATAATTCTCAAATAGTTAGACCCATTATTGGAGCAACGGAAACTTGGTCCAAACTACTTTGACCAAAACTGCCCAACTTTGAATAGCTTCGTACGAAGTGAATATTGGCCTTTTTAGGAACCAATATGAAGTGATAAAGATATAAATATAGTAATAAACCTAATAGAAGAACGTTAGACCCATTTTTTATCCAACGGAAAACTTGTGCAAACTTCTACGACAAAGATCGTCCAAACTTTCAATAGATTTGTATGCAGGTTTGAATTGAGATTTAAAGCTTTTAGAATGAATATCGGCCTTTTTCTGGACCAATATAAAGTTATAAAGGTGTAAATATAGTTTTTAAATAATTCTTAAATAGGTAGACCCATTATTGGAGCAACGGAAACTTGGTCCAAACTACTTTGACCAAAACTGCCCAACTTTGAATAGCCTCGTACGAAGTGAATATTGGCCTTTTTTGGGACCAACATGAAGTGATAAAGATATAAATATAGTAATAAACCTTATAGAAGAACGTTAGACCCATTTTTGATCCAACGGAAAACTTGTGCAAACTTCTACGACAAAGATCGTCCAAACTTTCAATAGATTCGTATGAAGGTTTGAATTGAGATTTAAAGCTTTTAGAATGAATATCGGCCTTTTTCTGGACCAATATAAAGTTTTAAAGGTGTAAATATAGTTTTTAAATAATTCTCAAATAGGTAGACCCATTATTGGAGCAACGGAAACTTGGTCCAAACTACTTTGACCAAAACTGCCCAACTTTGAATAGCTTCGTACGAAGTGAATATTGGCCTTTTTTGGGACCAACATGAAGTGATAAAGATATAAATATAGTAATCAACCTAATAGAAGAACGTTAGACCCATTTTTGATCCAACGGAAAACTTGTGCAAACTTCTACGACAAAGATCGTCCAAACTTTCAATAGATTCGTATGAAGGTTTAAATTGAGATTTAAAGCTTTTAGAATGAATACCGGCCTTTTTGTGGACCAATATAAAGTTATAAAGGTGTAAATATAGTTTTTAAAAAATTCTCAAATAGTTAGACCCATTATTGGAGCAACGGAAACTTGGTCCAAACTACTTTGACCAAAACTGCCCAACTTTGAATAGCTTCGTACGAAGTGAATATTGGCCTTTTTTGGGAACAATATGAAGTGATAAGGATATAAATACAGTAATAAACCTAATAGAAGAATGTTAGACCCTGTTTTGATTACACGGAAAACTTGTGCAAACTTCTACGACAAAGATCGTCCAAACTTTCAATAGATTCGTATGAAGGTTTAAATGGAGATTTAAAGCTTTTAGAATGAATACCGGCCTTTTTTTGGACCAATATAAAGTTATAAAGGTGTAAATATAGTTTTTAAATAATTCTCAAATAGTTAGACCCAATATTGGAGCAACGGAAACTTGGTCCAAACTACTTTGGCAAAACTGCCAAACTTTGAATAGCTTCGTACGAAGTGAATATTGGCCTTTTTAGGAACCAATAATAATAAGTGATAAAGATATAAATATAGTAATAAACATAATAGAAGAACGTTAGACCCATTT
Source organism: Trifolium repens (assembly GCA_030408175.1). Lineage (NCBI taxonomy): Eukaryota > Viridiplantae > Streptophyta > Magnoliopsida > Fabales > Fabaceae > Trifolium > Trifolium repens. The sequence goes on along the minus strand of CP125842.1, from coordinate 37,391,493 downwards.
TTTATCCAACGGAAAACTTGTGCAAACTTCTACGACAAAGATCGTCAAACTTTCACTAGATTCGTATGAAGGTTTGAATTGAGATTTAAAGCTTTTAGAATGAATACCGGCCTTTTTTTGGACCAATATAAAGTTATAAAGGTATAAATATAGTTTTTAAATAATTCTCAAATTGGTAGACCCATTATTGGAGCAACGGAAACTTGGTCCAAACTACTTTGACCAAGAACTGCCCAACTTTGAATAGCTTCGTACGAAGTGAATATTGGCCTTTTTTGGGACCAATATGAAGTGATAAGGATATAAATATAGTAATAAACCTAATAGAAGAACGTTAGACCCATTTTTGATTCAACAGAAAACTTGTGCAAACTTCTACGACAAAGATCGTCCAAACTTTCAATAGATTCGTATGAAGGTTTAAATTGAGATTTAAAGCTTTTAGAATGAATACCGGCCTTTTTCTGGACCAATATAAATTTACAAAGGTGTAAATATAGTTTTTAAATAATTCTCAAATAGTTAGACCCATTATTGGAGCGACGAGAACTTGGTCCAAACTACTTTGACCAAAACTGCCCAACTTTGAATAGCTTCGTACGAAGTGAATATTGGCCTTTTTTGGGACCAAAATGAAGTGATAAAGATATAAATATATTAATAAACCTAATAGAAGAACGTTAGACCCAGTTTTTATCTAACGGAAAACTTGTGCAAACTTCTACGACAAAGATCGTCAAACTTTCAATAGATTCGTATGAAGGTTTGAATTGAGATTTAAAGCTTTTAGAATGAATATCGGCCTTTTTCTGGACCAACATAAAGTTATAAAGGTGTAAATATAGTTTTTAAATAATTCTCAAATAGGTAGACACATTATTGGAGCAACGGAAACTTTGTCCAAACTACTTTGACCAAAACTGCCCAACTTTGAATAGCTTCGTACGAAGTGAATATTGGCCTTTTTTGGGACAAATATGAAGTGATAAAGATATGAATATAGTAATAAACCTAATAGAAGAACGTTAGACCCATTTTTGATCCAACGGAAAACTTGTGCAAACTTCTACGACAAAGATCGTCCAAACTTTCAATAGATTCGTATGAAGGTTTAAATTGAGATTTAAAGCTTTTAGAATGAATACCGGCCTTTTTTTGGACCAATATAAAGTTATAAAGGTGTAAATATAGTTTTTAAATAATTCTCAAATAGTTAGACCCATTATTGGAGCAACGGAAACTTGGTCCAAACTACTTTGACCAAAACTGCCCAACTTTGAATAGCTTCGTACGAAGTGAATATTGGCCTTTTTAGGAACCAATATGAAGTGATAAAGATATAAATATAGTAATAAACCTAATAGAAGAACTTTAGACCCATTTTTTATCCAACGGAAAACTTGTGCAAACTTCTACGACAAAGATCGTCCAAGCTTTCAATAGATTCGTATGAAGGTTTGAATTGAGATTTAAAGTTTTAGAATGAATATCGGCCTTTTTCTGGACCAATATAAAGTTATAAAGGTGTAAATATAGTTTTTAAATAATTCTCAAATAGGTAGACCCATTATTGGAGCAACGGAAACTTGGTCCAAACTACTTTGACCAAAACTGCCCAACTTTGAATAGCTTCGTACGAAGTGAATATTGGCCTTTTTAGGAACCAATATGAAGTGATAAAGATATAAATATAGTAATAAACCTAATAGAAGAACGTTAGACCCATTTTTTATCCAACGGAAAACTTGTGCAAACTTCTACGACAAAGATCGTCCAAACTTTCAATAGATTCGTATGAAGGTTTGAATTGAGATTTAAAGCTTTTAGAATGAATATCGGCCTTTTTCTGGACCAATATAAAGTTATAAAGGTGTAAATATTGTTTTTAAATAATTCTCAAATAGGTAGACCCATTATTGGAGCAACGGAAACTTGGTCCAAACTACTTTGACCAAAACTGCCCAACTTTGAATAGCTTCGTACGAAGTGAATATTGGCCTTTTTAGGAACCAATATGAAGTGATAAAGATATAAATATAGTAATAAACCTAATAGAAGAACTTTAGACCCATTTTTTATCCAACGGAAAACTTGTGCAAACTTCTACGACAAAGATCGTCCAAGCTTTCAATAGATTCGTATGAAGGTTTGAATTGAGATTTAAAGTTTTAGAATGAATATCGGCCTTTTTCTGGACCAATATAAAGTTATAAAGGTGTAAATATAGTTTTTAAATAATTCTCAAATAGGTAGACCCATTATTGGAGCAACGGAAACTTGGTCCAAACTACTTTGACCAAAACTGCCCAACTTTGAATAGCTTCGTACGAAGTGAATATTGGCCTTTTTAGGAACCAATATGAAGTGATAAAGATATAAATATAGTAATAAACCTAATAGAAGAACGTTAGACCCATTTTTTATCCAACGGAAAACTTGTGCAAACTTCTACGACAAAGATCGTCCAAACTTTCAATAGATTCGTATGAAGGTTTGAATTGAGATTTAAAGCTTTTAGAATGAATATCGGCCTTTTTCTGGACCAATATAAAGTTATAAAGGTGTAAATATAGTTTTTAAATAATTCTCAAATAGGTAGACCCATTATTGGAGCAACGGAAACTTGGTCCAAACTACTTTGACCAAAACTGCCCAACTTTGAATAGCTTCGTACGAAGTGAATATTGGCCTTTTTTGGGACCAACATGAAGTGATAAAGATATAAATATAGTAATAAACCTAATAGAAGAACGTTAGACCCATTTTTGATCCAACGGAAAACTTGTGCAAACTTCTACGACAAAGATCGTCCAAACTTTCAATAGATTCGTATGAAGGTTTGAATTGAGATTTAAAGCTTTTAGAATGAATACCGGCCTTTTTTTGGACCAATATAAAGTTATAAAGGTGTAAATATAGTTTTTAAATAATTCTCAAATAGTTAGACCCATTATTGGAGCAACGGAAACTTGGTCCAAACTACTTTGACCAAAACTGCCCAACTTTGAATAGCTTCGTACGAAGTGAATATTGGCCTTTTTTGGGACCAAAATGAAGTGATAAAGATATAAATATAGTAATAAACCTAATAGAAGAACGTTAGACCCAGTTTTTATCTAACGGAAAACTTGTGCAAACTTCTACGACAAAGATCGTCAAACTTTCAATAGATTCGTATGAAGGTTTGAATTGAGATTTAAAGCTTTTAGAATGAATATCGGCCTTTTTCTGGACCAACATAAAGTTATAAAGGTGTAAATATAGTTTTTAAATAATTCTCAAATAGGTAGACACATTATTGGAGCAACGGAAACTTTGTCCAAACTACTTTGACCAAAACTGCCCAACTTTGAATAGCTTCGTACGAAGTGAATATTGGCCTTTTTTGGGACAAATATGAAGTGATAAAGATATGAATATAGTAATAAACCTAATAGAAGAACGTTAGACCCATTTTTGATCCAACGGAAAACTTGTGCAAACTTCTACGACAAAGATCGTCCAAACTTTCAATAGATTCGTATGAAGGTTTAAATTGAGATTTAAAGCTTTTAGAATGAATACCGGCCTTTTTTTGGACCAATATAAAGTTATAAAGGTGTAAATATAGTTTTTAAATAATTCTCAAATAGTTAGACCCATTATTGGAGCAACGGAAACTTGGTCCAAACTACTTTGACCAAAACTGCCCAACTTTGAATAGCTTCGTACGAAGTGAATATTGGCCTTTTTAGGAACCAATATGAAGTGATAAAGATATAAATATAGTAATAAACCTAATAGAAGAACTTTAGACCCATTTTTTATCCAACGGAAAACTTGTGCAAACTTCTACGACAAAGATCGTCCAAGCTTTCAATAGATTCGTATGAAGGTTTGAATTGAGATTTAAAGTTTTAGAATGAATATCGGCCTTTTTCTGGACCAATATAAAGTTATAAAGGTGTAAATATAGTTTTTAAATAATTCTCAAATAGGTAGACCCATTATTGGAGCAACGGAAACTTGGTCCAAACTACTTTGACCAAAACTGCCCAACTTTGAATAGCTTCGTACGAAGTGAATATTGGCCTTTTTAGGAACCAATATGAAGTGATAAAGATATAAATATAGTAATAAACCTAATAGAAGAACGTTAGACCCATTTTTTATCCAACGGAAAACTTGTGCAAACTTCTACGACAAAGATCGTCCAAACTTTCAATAGATTCGTATGAAGGTTTGAATTGAGATTTAAAGCTTTTAGAATGAATATCGGCCTTTTTCTGGACCAATATAAAGTTATAAAGGTGTAAATATAGTTTTTAAATAATTCTCAAATAGGTAGACCCATTATTGGAGCAACGGAAACTTGGTCCAAACTACTTTGACCAAAACTGCCCAACTTTGAATAGCTTCGTACGAAGTGAATATTGGCCTTTTTTGGGACCAACATGAAGTGATAAAGATATAAATATAGTAATAAACCTAATAGAAGAACGTTAGACCCATTTTTGATCCAACGGAAAACTTGTGCAAACTTCTACGACAAAGATCGTCCAAACTTTCAATAGATTCGTATGAAGGTTTGAATTGAGATTTAAAGCTTTTAGAATGAATATCGGCCTTTTTCTGGACCAATATAAAGTTATAAAGGTGTAAATATAGTTTTTAAATAATTCTCAAATAGGTAGACCCATTATTGGAGCAACGGAAACTTGGTCCAAACTACTTTGACCAAAACTGCCCAACTTTGAATAGCTTCGTACGAAGTGAATATTGGCCTTTTTTGGGACCAACATGAAGTGATAAAGATATAAATATAGTAATAAACCTAATAGAAGAACGTTAGACCCATTTTTGATCCAACGGAAAACTTGTGCAAACTTCTACGACAAAGATCGTCCAAACTTTCAATAGATTCGTATGAAGGTTTGAATTGAGATTTAAAGCTTTTAGAATGAATATCGGCCTTTTTCTGGACCAATATAAAGTTATAAAGGTGTAAATATAGTTTTTAAATAATTCTCAAATAGGTAGACCCATTATTGGAGCAACGGAAACTTGGTCCAAACTACTTTGACCAAAACTGCCCAACTTTGAATAGCTTCGTACGAAGTGAATATTGGCCTTTTTAGGAACCAATATGAAGTGATAAAGATATAAATATAGTAATAAACCTAATAGAAGAACGTTAGACCCATTTTTTATCCAACGGAAAACTTGTGCAAACTTCTACGACAAAGATCGTCCAAACTTTCAATAGATTCGTATGAAGGTTTGAATTGAGATTTAAAGCTTTTAGAATGAATATCGGCCTTTTTCTGGACCAATATAAAGTTATAAAGGTGTAAATATAGTTTTTAAATAATTCTCAAATAGGTAGACCCATTATTGGAGCAACGGAAACTTGGTCAAAACTACTTTGACCAAAACTGCCCAACTTTGAATAGCTTCGTACGAAGTGAATATTGGCCTTTTTTGGGACCAACATGAAGTGATAAAGATATAAATATAGTAATAAACCTAATAGAAGAACGTTAGACCCATTTTTGATCCAACGGAAAACTTGTGCAAACTTCTACGACAAAGATCCTCCAAACTTTCAATAGATTCGTATGAAGGTTTGAATTGAGATTTAAAGCTTTTAGAATGAATATCGGCCTTTTTCTGGACCAATATAAAGTTATAAAGGTGTAAATATAGTTTTTAAATAATTCTCAAATAGGTAGACCCATTATTGGAGCAACGGAAACTTGGTCCAAACTACTTTGACCAAAACTGCCCAACTTTGAATAGCTTCGTACGAAGTGAATATTGGCCTTTTTTGGGACCAACATGAAGTGATAAAGATATAAATATAGTAATAAACCTAATAGAAGAACGTTAGACCCTGTTTTGATTACACGGAAAACTTGTGCAAACTTCTACGACAAAGATCGTCCAAACTTTCAATAGATTCGTATGAAGGTTTAAATGGAGATTTAAAGCTTTTAGAATGAATACCGGCCTTTTTTTGGACCAATATAAAGTTATAAAGGTGTAAATATAGTTTTTAAATAATTCTCAAATAGTTAGACCCAGTATTGGAGCAACGGAAACTTGGTCCAAACTACTTTGGCCAAAACTGCCAAACTTTGAATAGCTTCGTACGAAGTGAATATTGGCCTTTTTAGGAACCAATAATAATAAGTGATAAAGATATAAATATAGTAATAAACATAATAGAAGAACGTTAGACCCATTTTTTATCCAACGGAAAACTTGTGCAAACTTCTACGACAAAGATCGTCCAAACTTTCAATAGATTCGTATGAAGGTTTGAATTGAGATTTAAAGCTTTTAGAATGAATATCGGCCTTTTTCTGGACCAATATAAAGTTATAAAGGTGTAAATATAGTTTTTAAATAATTCTCAAATAGGTAGACCCATTATTGGAGCAACGGAAACTTGGTCCAAACTACTTTGACCAAAACTGCCCAACTTTGAATAGCTTCGAACGAAGTGAATATTGGCCTTTTTTGGGACCAACATGAAGTGATAAAGATATAAATATAGTAATAAACCTAATTGAAGAACGTTAGACCCATTTTTGATCCAACGGAAAACTTGTGCAAACTTCTACGACAAAGAACGTCCAAACTTTCAATAGATTCGTATGAAGGTTTAAATTGAGATTTAAAGCTTTTAGAATGAATACCGGCCTTTTTGTGGACCAATATAAAGTTATAAAGGTGTAAATATAGTTTTTAAATAATTCTCAAATAGTTAGACCCATTATTGGAGCAACGGAAACTTGGTCCAAACTACCTTGACCAAAACTGCCCAACTTTGAATAGCTTCGTACGAAGTGAATATTGGCCTTTTTTGGGAACAATATGAAGTGAAAAGGAAATAAATACAGTAATAAACCTAATAGAAGAACGTTAGACCCTGTTTTGATTACACGGAAAACTTGTGCAAACTTCTACGACAAAGATCGTCCAAACTTTCAATAGATTCGTATGAAGGTTTAAATGGAGATTTAAAGCTTTTAAAATGAATACCGGCCTTTTTTTGGACCAATATAAAGTTATAAAGGTGTAAATATAGTTTTTAAATAATTCTCAAATAGTTAGACCCAGTATTGGAGCAACGGAAACTTGGTCCAAACTACTTTGGCCAAAACTGCCAAACTTTGAATAGCTTCGTACGAAGTGAATATTGGCCTTTTTAGGAACCAATAATAATAAGTGATAAAGATATAAATATAGTAATAAACATAATAGAAGAACGTTAGACCCATTTTTTATCCAACGGAAAACTTGTGCAAAATTCTACGACAAAGATCGTCAAACTTTCAATAGATTCGTATGAAGGTTTGAATTGAGATTTAAAGCTTTTAGAATGAATACCGGCCTTTTTTTGGACCAATATAAAGTTATAAAGGTGTAAATTTAGTTTTTAAATAATTCTCAAATAGGTAGACCCATTATTGGAGCAACGGAAACTTGGTCCAAACTACTTTGACCAAGAACTGCCGAACTTTGAATAGCTTCGTACGAAGTGAATATTGGCCTTTTTTGGGACCAATATGAAGTGATAAGGATATAAATATAGTAATAAACCTAATAGAAGAACGTTAGACCCATTTTTGATTCAACAGAAAACTTGTGCAAACTTCTACGACAAAGATCGTCCAAACTTTCAATAGATTCGTATGAAGGTTTAAATTGAGATTTAAAGCTTTTAGAATGAATACCGGCCTTTTTCTGGACCAATATAAATTTACAAAGGTGTAAATATAGTTTTTAAATAATTCTCAAATAGTTAGACCCATTATTGGAGCAACGAGAACTTGGTCCAAACTACTTTGACCAAAACTGCCCAACTTTGAATAGCTTCGAACGAAGTGAATATTGGCCTTTTTTGGGACCAACATGAAGTGATAAAGATATAAATATAGTAATAAACCTAATTGAAGAACGTTAGACCCATTTTTGATCCAACGGAAAACTTGTGCAAACTTCTACGACAAAGATCGTCCAAACTTTCAATAGATTCGTATGAAGGTTTAAATTGAGATTTAAAGCTTTTAGAATGAATACCGGCCTTTTTGTGGACCAATATAAAGTTATAAAGGTGTAAATATAGTTTTTAAATAATTCTCAAATAGTTAGACCCATTATTGGAGCAACGGAAACTTGGTCCAAACTACTTTGACCAAAACTGCCCAACTTTGAATAGCTTCGTACGAAGTGAATATTGGCCTTTTTTGGGAACAATATGAAGTGATAAGGATATAAATACAGTAATAAACCTAATAGAAGAACGTTAGACCCTGTTTTGATTACACGGAAAACTTGTGCAAACTTCTACGACAAAGATCGTCCAAACTTTCAATAGATTCGTATGAAGGTTTAAATTGAGATTTAAAGCTTTTAGAATGAATACCGGCCTTTTTCTGGACCAATATAAATTTACAAAGGTGTAAATATAGTTTTTAAATAATTCTCAAATAGTTAGACCCATTATTGGAGCAACGAGAACTTGGTCCAAACTACTTTGACCAAAACTGCCCAACTTTGAATAGCTTCGAACGAAGTGAATATTGGCCTTTTTTGGGACCAACATGAAGTGATAAAGATATAAATATAGTAATAAACCTAATTGAAGAACGTTAGACCCATTTTTGATCCAACGGAAAACTTGTGCAAACTTCTACGACAAAGATCGTCCAAACTTTCAATAGATTCGTATGAAGGTTTAAATTGAGATTTAAAGCTTTTAGAATGAATACCGGCCTTTTTGTGGACCAATATAAAGTTATAAAGGTGTAAATATAGTTTTTAAATAATTCTCAAATAGTTAGACCCATTATTGGAGCAACGGAAACTTGGTCCAAACTACTTTGACCAAAACTGCCCAACTTTGAATAGCTTCGTACGAAGTGAATATTGGCCTTTTTTGGGAACAATATGAAGTGATAAGGATATAAATACAGTAATAAACCTAATAGAAGAACGTTAGACCCTGTTTTGATTACACGGAAAACTTGTGCAAACTTCTACGACAAAGATCGTCCAAACTTTCAATAGATTCGTATGAAGGTTTAAATGGAGATTTAAAGCTTTTAGAATGAATACCGGCCTTTTTTTGGACCAATATAAAGTTATAAAGGTGTAAATATAGTTTTTAAATAATTCTCAAATAGTTAGACTCAGTATTGGAGCAACGGAAACTTGGTCCAAACTACTTTGGCCAAAACTGCCAAACTTTGAATAGCTTCGTACGAAGTGAATATTGGCCTTTTTAGGAACCAATAATAATAAGTGATAAAGATATAAATATAGTAATAAACATAATAGAAGAACGTTAGACCCATTTTTTATCCAACGGAAAACTTGTGCAAACTTCTACGACAAAGATCGTCAAACTTTCAATAGATTCGTATGAAGGTTTGAATTGAGATTTAAAGCTTCTAGAATGAATACCGGCCTTTTTTTGGACCAATATAAAGTTATAAAGGTGTAAATTTAGTTTTTAAATAATTCTCAAATAGGTAGACCCATTATTGGAGCAACGGAAACTTGGTCCAAACTACTTTGACCAAAACTGCCCAACTTTGAATAGCTTCGTACGAAGTGAATATTGGCCTTTTTTGGGACCAACATGAAGTGATAAAGATATAAATATAGTAATAAACCTAATAGAATAACGTTAGACCCATTTTTGATCCAACGGAAAACTTGTGCAAACTTCTTCGACAAAGATCGTCCAAACTTTCAATAGATTCGTATGAAGGTTTGAATTGAGATTTAAAGCTTTTAGAATGAATATCGGCCTTTTTCTGGACCAATATAAAGTTATAAAGGTGTAAATATAGTTTTTAAATAATTCTCAAATAGGTAGACCCATTATTGGAGCAACGGAAACTTGGTCCAAACTACTTTGACCAAAACTGCCCAACTTTGAATAGCTTCGTACGAAGTGAATATTGGCCTTTTTTGGGACCAACATGAAGTGATAAAGATATAAATATAGTAATAAACCTAATAGAAGAACGTTAGACCCATTTTTGATCCAACGGAAAACTTGTGCAAACTTCTACGACAAAGATCGTCCAAACTTTCAATAGATTCGTATGAAGGTTTGAATTGTGATTTAAAGCTTTTAGAATGAATATCGGCCTTTTTCTGGACCAATATAAAGTTATAAAGGTGTAAATATAGTTTTTAAATAATTCTCAAATAGGTAGACCCATTATTGGAGCAACGGAAACTTGGTCCAAACTACTTTGACCAAAACTGCCCAACTTTGAATAGCTTCGAACGAAGTGAATATTGGCCTTTTTTGGGACCAACATGAAGTGATAAAGATATAAATATAGTAATAAACCTAATTGAAGAACGTTAGACCCATTTTTGATCCAACGGAAAACTTGTGCAAACTTCTACGACAAAGAACGTCCAAACTTTCAATAGATTCGTATGAAGGTTTAAATTGAGATTTAAAGCTTTTAGAATGAATACCGGCCTTTTTGTGGACCAATATAAAGTTATAAAGGTGTAAATATAGTTTTTAAATAATTCTCAAATAGTTAGACCCATTATTGGAGCAACGGAAACTTGGTCCAAACTACTTTGACCAAAACTGCCCAACTTTGAATAGCTTCGTACGAAGTGAATATTGGCCTTTTTTGGGAACAATATGAAGTGATAAGGATATAAATACAGTAATAAACCTAATAGAAGAACGTTAGACCCTGTTTTGATTACACGGAAAACTTGTGCAAACTTCTACGACAAAGATCGTCCAAACTTTCAATAGATTCGTATGAAGGTTTAAATGGAGATTTAAAGCTTTTAGAATGAATACCGGCCTTTTTTTGGACCAATATAAAGTTATAAAGGTGTAAATATAGTTTTTAAATAATTCTCAAATAGTTAGACCCAGTATTGGAGCAACGGAAACTTGGTCCAAACTACTTTGGCCAAAACTGCCAAACTTTGAATAGCTTCGTACGAAGTGAATATTGGCCTTTTTAGGAACCAATAATAATAAGTGATAAAGATATAAATATAGTAATAAACATAATAGAAGAACGTTAGACCCATTTTTTATCCAACGGAAAACTTGTGCAAACTTCTACGACAAAGATCGTCAAACTTTCAATAGATTCGTATGAAGGTTTGAATTGAGATTTAAAGCTTTTAGAATGAATACCGGCCTTTTTTTGGACCAATATAAAGTTATAAAGGTGTAAATTTAGTTTTTAAATAATTCTCAAATAGGTAGACCCATTATTGGAGCAACGGAAACTTGGTCCAAACTACTTTGACCAAGAACTGCCGAACTTTGAATAGCTTCGTACGAAGTGAATATTGGCCTTTTTTGGGACCAATATGAAGTGATAAGGATATAAATATAGTAATAAACCTAATAGAAGAACGTTAGACCCATTTTTGATTCAACAGAAAACTTGTGCAAACTTCTACGACAAAGATCGTCCAAACTTTCAATAGATTCGTATGAAGGTTTAAATTGAGATTTAAAGCTTTTAGAATGAATACCGGCCTTTTTCTGGACCAATATAAATTTACAAAGGTGTAAATATAGTTTTTAAATAATTCTCAAATAGTTAGACCCATTATTGGAGCAACGAGAACTTGGTCCAAACTACTTTGACCAAAACTGCCCAACTTTGAATAGCTTCGTACGAAGTGAATATTGGCCTTTTTTGGGACCAAAATGAAGTGATAAAGATATAAATATAGTAATAAACCTAATAGAAGAACGTTAGACCCAGTTTTTATCTAACGGAAAACTTGTGCAAACTTCTACGACAAAGATCGTCAAACTTTCAATAGATTCGTATGAAGGTTTGAATTGAGATTTAAAGCTTTTAGAATGAATATCGGCCTTTTTCTGGACCAACATAAAGTTATAAAGGTGTAAATATAGTTTTTAAATAATTCTCAAATAGGTAGACACATTATTGGAGCAACGGAAACTTTGTCCAAACTACTTTGACCAAAACTGCCCAACTTTGAATAGCTTCGTACGAAGTGAATATTGGCCTTTTTTGGGACCAACATGAAGTGATAAAGATATAAATATAGTAATAAACCTAATAGAAGAACGTTAGACCCATTTTTGATCCAACGGAAAACTTGTGCAAACTTCTACGACAAATATCGTCCAAACTTTCAATAGATTCGTATGAAGGTTTGAATTGAGATTTAAAGCTTTTAGAATGAATATCGGCCTTTTTCTGGACCAATATAAAGTTATAAAGGTGTAAATATAGTTTTTAAATAATTCTCAAATAGGTAGACCCATTATTGGAGCAACGGAAACTTGGTCCAAACTACTTTGACCAAAATGCCCAACTTTGAATAGCTTCGTACGAAGTGAATATTGGCCTTTTTTGGGACCAACATGAAGTGATAAAGATATAAATATAGTAATAAACCTAATAGAAGAACGTTAGACCCATTTTTGATCCAACGGAAAACTTGTGCAAACTTCTACGACAAAGATCGTCCAAACTTTCAATAGATTCGTATGAAGGTTTGAATTGAGATTTAAAGCTTTTAGAATGAATATCGGCCTTTTTCTGGACCAATATAAAGTTATAAAGGTGTAAATATAGTTTTTAAATAATTCTCAAATAGGTAGACCCATTATTGGAGCAACGGAAACTTGGTCCAAACTACTTTGACCAAAACTGCCCAACTTTGAATAGCTTCGTACGAAGTGAATATTGGCCTTTTTTGGGACCAACATGAAGTGATAAAGATATAAATATAGTAATAAACCTAATAGAAGAACGTTAGACCCATTTTTGATCCAACGGAAAACTTGTGCAAACTTCTACGACAAAGATCGTCCAAACTTTCAATAGATTCGTATGAAGGTTTGAATTGAGATTTAAAGCTTTTAGAATGAATATCGGCCTTTTTCTGGACCAATATAAAGTTATAAAGGTGTAAATATAGTTTTTAAATAATTCTCAAATAGGTAGACCCATTATTGGAGCAACGGAAACTTGGTCCAAACTACTTTGACCAAAACTGCCCAACTTTGAATAGCTTCGAACGAAGTGAATATTGGCCTTTTTTGGGACCAACATGAAGTGATAAAGATATAAATATAGTAATAAACCTAATTGAAGAACGTTAGACCCATTTTTGATCCAACGGAAAACTTGTGCAAACTTCTACGACAAAGATCGTCCAAACTTTCAATAGATTCGTATGAAGGTTTAAATTGAGATTTAAAGCTTTTAGAATGAATACCGGCCTTTTTGTGGACCAATATAAAGTTATAAAGGTGTAAATATAGTTTTTAAATAATTCTCAAATAGTTAGACCCATTATTGGAGCAACGGAAACTTGGTCCAAACTACTTTGACCAAAACTGCCCAACTTTGAATAGCTTCGTACGAAGTGAATATTGGCCTTTTTTGGGAACAATATGAAGTGATAAGGATATAAATACAGTAATAAACCTAATAGAAGAACGTTAGACCCTGTTTTGATTACACGGAAAACTTGTGCAAACTTCTACGACAAAGATCGTCCAAACTTTCAATAGATTCGTATGAAGGTTTAAATGGAGATTTAAAGCTTTTAGAATGAATACCGGCCTTTTTTTGGACCAATATAAAGTTATAAAGGTGTAAATATAGTTTTTAAATAATTCTCAAATAGTTAGACCCAGTATTGGAGCAACGGAAACTTGGTCCAAACTACTTTGGCCAAAACTGCCAAACTTTGAATAGCTTCGTACGAAGTGAATATTGGCCTTTTTAGGAACCAATAATAATAAGTGATAAAGATATAAATATAGTAATAAACATAATAGAAGAACGTTAGACCCATTTTTTATCCAACGGAAAACTTGTGCAAACTTCTACGACAAAGATCGTCAAACTTTCAATAGATTCGTATGAAGGTTTGAATTGAGATTTAAAGCTTTTAGAATGAATACCGGCCTTTTTTTGGACCAATATAAAGTTATAAAGGTGTAAATTTAGTTTTTAAATAATTCTCAAATAGGTAGACCCATTATTGGAGCAACGGAAACTTGGTCCAAACTACTTTGACCAAGAACTGCCGAACTTTGAATAGCTTCGTACGAAGTGAATATTGGCCTTTTTTGGGACCAATATGAAGTGATAAGGATATAAATATAGTAATAAACCTAATAGAAGAACGTTAGACCCATTTTTGATTCAACAGAAAACTTGTGCAAACTTCTACGACAAAGATCGTCCAAACTTTCAATAGATTCGTATGAAGGTTTAAATTGAGATTTAAAGCTTTTAGAATGAATACCGGCCTTTTTCTGGACCAATATAAATTTACAAAGGTGTAAATATAGTTTTTAAATAATTCTCAAATAGTTAGACCCATTATTGGAGCAACGAGAACTTGGTCCAAACTACTTTGACCAAAACTGCCCAACTTTGAATAGCTTCGTACGAAGTGAATATTGGCCTTTTTTGGGACCAAAATGAAGTGATAAAGATATAAATATAGTAATAAACCTAATAGAAGAACGTTAGACCCAGTTTTTATCTAACGGAAAACTTGTGCAAACTTCAACGACAAAGATCGTCAAACTTTCAATAGATTCGTATGAAGGTTTGAATTGAGATTTAAAGCTTTTAGAATGAATATCGGCCTTTTTCTGGACCAACATAAAGTTATAAAGGTGTAAATATAGTTTTTAAATAATTCTCAAATAGGTAGACACATTATTGGAGCAACGGAAACTTTGTCCAAACTACTTTGACCAAAACTGCCCAACTTTGAATAGCTTCGTACGAAGTGAATATTGGCCTTTTTTGGGACAAATATGAAGTGATAAAGATATGAATATAGTAATAAACCTAATAGAAGAACGTTAGACCCATTTTTGATCCAACGGAAAACTTGTGCAAACTTCTACGACAAAGATCGTCCAAACATTCAATAGATTCGTATGAAGGTTTAAATTGAGATTTAAAGCTTTTAGAATGAATACCGGCCTTTTTTTGGACCAATATAAAGTTATAAAGGTGTAAATATAGTTTTTAAATAATTCTCAAATAGTTAGACCCATTATTCGAGCAACGGAAACTTGGTCCAAACTACTTTGACCAAAACTGCCCAACTTTGAATAGCTTCGTACGAAGTGAATATTGGCCTTTTTAGGAACCAATATGAAGTGATAAAGATATAAATATAGTAATAAACCTAATAGAAGAACGTTAGACCCATTTTTTATCCAACGGAAAACTTGTGCAAACTTCTACGACAAAGATCGTCCAAGCTTTCAATAGATTCGTATGAAGGTTTGAATTGAGATTTAAAGTTTTAGAATGAATATCAGCCTTTTTCTGGACCAATATAAAGTTATAAAGGTGTAAATATAGTTTTTAAATAATTCTCAAATAGGTAGACCCATTATTGGAGCAACGGAAACTTGGTCCAAACTACTTTGACCAAAACTGCCCAACTTTGAATAGCTTCGTACGAAGTGAATATTGGCCTTTTTAGGAACCAATATGAAGTGATAAAGATATAAATATAGTAATAAACCTAATAGAAGAACGTTAGACCCATTTTTTATCCAACGGAAAACTTGTGCAAACTTCTACGACAAAGATCGTCCAAACTTTCAATAGATTCGTATGAAGGTTTGAATTGAGATTTAAAGCTTTTAGAATGAATATCGGCCCTTTTCTGGACCAATATAAAGTTATAAAGGTGTAAATATAGTTTTTAAATAATTCTCAAATAGGTAGACCCATTATTGGAGCAACGGAAACTTGGTCCAAACTACTTTGACCAAAACTGCCCAACTTTGAATAGCTTCGTACGAAGTGAATATTGGCCTTTTTTGGGACCAACATGAAGTGATAAAGATATAAATATAGTAATAAACCTAATAGAAGAACGTTAGACCCATTTTTGATCCAACGGAAAACTTGTGCGAACTTCTACGACAAAGATCGTCCAAACTTTCAATAGATTCGTATGAAGGTTTGAATTGAGATTTAAAGCTTTTAGAATGAATATCGGCCTTTTTCTGGACCAATATAAAGTTATAAAGGTGTAAATATAGTTTTTAAATAATTCTCAAATAGGTAGACCCATTATTGGAGCAACGGAAACTTGGTCCAAACTACTTTGACCAAAACTGCCCAACTTTGAATAGCTTCGAACGAAGTGAATATTGGCCTTTTTTGGGACCAACATGAAGTGATAAAGATATAAATATAGTAATAAACCTAATTGAAGAACGTTAGACCCATTTTTGATCCAACGGAAAACTTGTGCAAACTTCTACGACAAAGATCGTCCAAACTTTCAATAGATTCGTATGAAGGTTTAAATTGAGATTTAAAGCTTTTAGAATGAATACCGGCCTTTTTGTGGACCAATATAAAGTTATAAAGGTGTAAATATAGTTTTTAAATAATTCTCAAATAGTTAGACCCATTATTGGAGCAACGGAAACTTGGTCCAAACTACTTTGACCAAAACTGCCCAACTTTGAATAGCTTCGTACGAAGTGAATATTGGCCTTTTTTGGGAACAATATGAAGTGATAAGGATATAAATACAGTAATAAACCTAATAGAAGAACGTTAGACCCTGTTTTGATTACACGGAAAACTTGTGCAAACTTCTACGACAAAGATCGTCCAAACTTTCAATAGATTCGTATGAAGGTTTAAATGGAGATTTAAAGCTTTTAGAATGAATACCGGCCTTTTTTTGGACCAATATAAAGTTATAAAGGTGTAAATATAGTTTTTAAATAATTCTCAAATAGTTAGACCCAGTATTGGAGCAACGGAAACTTGGTCCAAACTACTTTGGCCAAAACTGCCCAACTTTGAATAGCTTCGTACGAAGTGAATATTGGCCTTTTTAGGAACCAATAATAAGTGATAAAGATATAAATATAGTAATAAACATAATAGAAGAACGTTAGACCCATTTTTTATCCAACGGAAAACTTGTGCAAACTTCTACGACAAAGATCGTCAAACTTTCAATAGATTCGTAAGAAGGTTTGAATTGAGATTTAAAGCTTTTAGAATGAATACCGGCCTTTTTTTGGACCAATATAAAGTTATAAAGGTGTAAATATAGTTTTTAAATAATTCTCAAATAGGTAGACCCATTATTGGAGCAACGGAAACTTGGTCCAAACTACTTTGACCAAAACTGCCCAACTTTGAATAGCTTCGAACGAAGTGAATATTGGCCTTTTTTGGGACCAACATGAAGTGATAAAGATATAAATATAGTAATAAATCTAATAGAAGAACGTTAGACCCATTTTTGATCCAACGGAAAACTTGTGCAAACTTCTACGACAAAGATCGTCCAAACTTTCAATAGATTCGTATGAAGGTTTGAATTGAGATTTAAAGCTTTTAGAATGAATATCGGCCTTTTTCTGGACCAATATAAAGTTATAAAGGTGTAAATATAGTTTTTAAATAATTCTCAAATAGGTAGACCCATTATTGGAGCAACGGAAACTTGGTCCAAACTACTTTGACCAAAACTGCCCAACTTTGAATAGCTTCGAACGAAGTGAATATTGGCCTTTTTTGGGAACAATATGAAGTGATAAGGATATAAATATAGTAATAAACCTAATAGAAGAACGTTAGACCCTGTTTTGATTACACGGAAAACTTGTGCAAACTTCTACGACAAAGATCGTCCAAACTTTCAATAGATTCGTATGAAGGTTTAAATGGAGATTTAAAGCTTTTAGAATGAATACCGGCCTTTTTTTGGACCAATATAAAGTTATAAAGGTGTAAATATAGTTTTTAAATAATTCTCAAATAGTTAGACCTAGTATTGGAGCAACGGAAACTTGGTCCAAACTACTTTGGCCAAAACTGCCAAACTTTGAATAGCTTCGTACGAAGTGAATATTGGCCTTTTTAGGAACCAATAATAATAAGTGATAAAGATATAAATATAGTAATAAACATAATAGAAGAACGTTAGACCCATTTTTTATCCAACGGAAAACTTGTGCAAACTTCTACGACAAAGATCGTCAAACTTTCAATAGATTCGTATGAAGGTTTGAATTGAGATTTAAAGCTTTTAGAATGAATACCGGCCTTTTTTTGGACCAATATAAAGTTATAAAGGTGTAAATTTAGTTTTTAAATAATTCTCAAATAGGTAGACCCATTATTGGAGCAACGAAAACTTGGTCCAAACTACTTTGACCAAGAACTGCCGAACTTTGAATAGCTTCGTACGAAGAGAATATTGGCCTTTTTTGGGACCAATATGAAGTGATAAGGATATCAATATAGTAATAAACCTAATAGAAGAACGTTAGACCCATTTTTGATTCAACAGAAAACTTGTGCAAACTTCTACGACAAAGATCGTCCAAACTTTCAATAGATTCGTATGAAGGTTTAAATTGAGATTTAAAGCTTTTAGAATGAATACCGGCCTTTTTCTGGACCAATATAAATTTACAAAGGTGTAAATATAGTTTTTAAATAATTCTCAAATAGTTAGACCCATTATTGGAGCAACGAGAACTTGGTCCAAACTACTTTGGCCAAAACTGCCCAACTTTGAATAGCTTCGTACGAAGTGAATATTGGCCTTTTTTGGGACCAAAATGAAGTGATAAATATATAAATATAGTAATAAACCTAATAGAAGAACGTTAGACCCAGTTTTTATCTAACGGAAAACTTGTGCAAACTTCTACGACAAAGATCGTCAAACTTTCAATAGATTCGTATGAAGGTTTGAATTGAGATTTAAAGCTTTTAGAATGAATATCGGCCTTTTTCTGGACCAATATAAAGTTATAAAGGTGTAAATATAGTTTTTAAATAATTCTCAAATAGGTAGACCCATTATTGGAGCAACGGAAACTTGGTCCAAACTACTTTGACCAAAACTGCCCAACTTTGAATAGCTTCGTACGAAGTGAATATTGGCCTTTTTTGGGACCAACATGAAGTGATAAAGATATAAATATAGTAATAAACCTAATAGAAGAACGTTAGACCCATTTTTGATCCAATGGAAAACTTGTGCAAACTTCTACGACAAAGATCGTCCAAACTTTCAATAGATTCGTATGAAGGTTTGAATTGAGATTTAAAGCTTTTAGAATGAATACCGGCCTTTTTTTGGACCAATATAAAGTTATAAAGGTGTAAATATAGTTTTTAAATAATTCTCAAATAGTTAGACCCAGTATTGGAGCAACGGAAACTTGGTCCAAACTACTTTGGCCAAAACTGCCCAACTTTGAATAGCTTCGTACGAAGTGAATATTGGCCTTTTTAGGAACCAATAATAAGTGATAAAGATATAAATATAGTAATAAACATAATAGAAGAACGTTAGACCCATTTTTTATCCAACGGAAAACTTGTGCAAACTTCTACGACAAAGATCGTCAAACTTTCAATAGATTCGTAAGAAGGTTTGAATTGAGATTTAAAGCTTTTAGAATGAATACCGGCCTTTTTTTGGACCAATATAAAGTTATAAAGGTGTAAATATAGTTTTTAAATAATTCTCAAATAGGTAGACCCATTATTGGAGCAACGGAAACTTGGTCCAAACTACTTTGACCAAAACTGCCCAACTTTGAATAGCTTCGAACGAAGTGAATATTGGCCTTTTTTGGGACCAACATGAAGTGATAAAGATATAAATATAGTAATAAACCTAATAGAAGAACGTTAGACCCATTTTTGATCCAACGGAAAACTTGTGCAAACTTCTACGACAAAGATCGTCCAAACTTTCAATAGATTCGTATGAAGGTTTGAATTGAGATTTAAAGCTTTTAGAATGAATATCGGCCTTTTTCTGGACCAATATAAAGTTATAAAGGTGTAAATATAGTTTTTAAATAATTCTCAAATAGGTAGACCCATTATTGGAGCAACGGAAACTTGGTCCAAACTACTTTGACCAAAACTGCCCAACTTTGAATAGCTTCGAACGAAGTGAATATTGGCCTTTTTTGGGAACAATATGAAGTGATAAGGATATAAATACAGTAATAAACCTAATAGAAGAACGTTAGACCCTGTTTTGATTACACGGAAAACTTGTGTAAACTTCTACGACAAAGATCGTCCAAACTTTCAATAGATTCGTATGAAGGTTTAAATGGAGATTTAAAGCTTTTAGAATGAATACCGGCCTTTTTTTGGACCAATATAAAGTTATAAAGGTGTAAATATAGTTTTTAAATAATTCTCAAATAGTTAGACCTAGTATTGGAGCAACGGAAACTTGGTCCAAACTACTTTGGCCAAAACTGCCAAACTTTGAATAGCTTCGTACGAAGTGAATATTGGCCTTTTTAGGAACCAATAATAATAAGTGATAAAGATATAAATATAGTAATAAACATAATAGAAGAACGTTAGACCCATTTTTTATCCAACGGAAAACTTGTGCAAACTTCTACGACAAAGACCGTCAAACTTTCAATAGATTCGTATGAAGGTTTGAATTGAGATTTAAAGCTTTTAGAATGAATACCGGCCTTTTTTTGGACCAATATAAAGTTATAAAGGTGTAAATTTAGTTTTTAAATAATTCTCAAATAGGTAGACCCATTATTGGAGCAACGGAAACTTGGTCCAAACTACTTTGACCAAGAACTGCCGAACTTTGAATAGCTTCGTACGAAGAGAATATTGGCCTTTTTTGGGACCAATATGAAGTGATAAGGATATCAATATAGTAATAAACCTAATAGAAGAACGTTAGACCCATTTTTGATTCAACAGAAAACTTGTGCAAACTTCTACGACAAAGATCGTCCAAACTTTCAATAGATTCGTATGAAGGTTTAAATTGAGATTTAAAGCTTTTAGAATGAATACCGGCCTTTTTCTGGACCAATATAAATTTACAAAGGTGTAAATATAGTTTTTAAATAATTCTCAAATAGTTAGACCCATTATTGGAGCAACGAGAACTTGGTCCAAACTACTTTGGCCAAAACTGCCCAACTTTGAATAGCTTCGTACGAAGTGAATATTGGCCTTTTTTGGGACCAAAATGAAGTGATAAATATATAAATATAGTAATAAACCTAATAGAAGAACGTTAGACCCAGTTTTTATCTAACGGAAAACTTGTGCAAACTTCTACGACAAAGATCGTCAAACTTTCAATAGATTCGTATGAAGGTTTGAATTGAGATTTAAAGCTTTTAGAATGAATATCGGCCTTTTTCTGGACCAATATAAAGTTATAAAGGTGTAAATATAGTTTTTAAATAATTCTCAAATAGGTAGACCCATTATTGGAGCAACGGAAACTTGGTCCAAACTACTTTGACCAAAACTGCCCAACTTTGAATAGCTTCGTACGAAGTGAATATTGGCCTTTTTTGGGACCAACATGAAGTGATAAAGATATAAATATAGTAATAAACCTAATAGAAGAACGTTAGACCCATTTTTGATCCAACGGAAAACTTGTGCAAACTTCTACGACAAAGATCGTCCAAACTTTCAATAGATTCGTATGAAGGTTTGAATTGAGATTTAAAGCTTTTAGAATGAATACCGGCCTTTTTTTGGACCAATATAAAGTTATAAAGGTGCAAATTTAGTTTTTAAATAATTCTCAAATACGTAGACCCATTATTGGAGCAACGGAAACTTGGTCCAAACTACTTTGACCAAAACTGCCCAACTTTGAATAGCTTCGTACGAAGTGAATATTGGCCTTTTTTGGGACCAACATAAAGTGATAAAGATATAAATATAGTAATAAACCTAATAGAAGAACGTTAGACCCATTTTTGATCCAACGGAAAACTTGTGCAAACTTCTACGACAAAGATCGTCCAAACTTTCAATAGATTCGTATGAAGGTTTGAATTGAGATTTAAAGCTTTTAGAATGAATACCGGCCTTTTTTTGGACCAATATAAAGTTATAAAGGTGTAAATTTAGTTTTTAAATAATTCTCAAATAGGTAGACCCATTATTGGAGCAACGGAAACTTGGTCCAAACTACTTTGACCAAGAACTGCCGAACTTTGAATAGCTTCGTACGAAGTGAATATTGGCCTTTTTTGGGACCAATATGAAGTGATAAGGATATAAATATTGTAATAAACCTAATAGAAGAACGTTAGACCCATTTTTGATTCAACAGAAAACTTGTGCAAACTTCTACGACAAAGATCGTCCAAACTTTCAATAGATTCGTATGAAGGTTTAAATTGAGATTTAAAGCTTTTAGAATGAATATCGGCCTTTTTCTGGACCAACATAAAGTTATAAAGGTGTAAATATAGTTTTTAAATAATTCTCAAATAGGTAGACACATTATTGGAGCAACGGAAACTTTGTCCAAACTACTTTGACCAAAACTGCCCAACTTTGAATAGCTTCGTACGAAGTGAATATTGGCCTTTTTTGGGACAAATATGAAGTGATAAAGATATGAATATAGTAATAAACCTAATAGAAGAACGTTAGACCCATTTTTGATCCAACGGAAAACTTGTGCAAACTTCTACGACAAAGATCGTCCAAACTTTCAATAGATTCGTATGATGGTTTAAATTGAGATTTAAAGCTTTTAGTATGAATACCGGCCTTTTTCTGGACCAATATAAATTTACAAAGGTGTAAATATAGTTTTTAAATAATTCTCAAATAGTTAGACCCATTATTGGAGCAACGAGAACTTGGTCCAAACTACTTTGACCAAAACTGCCCAACTTTGAATAGCTTCGTACGAAGTGAATATTGGCCTTTTTTGGGAACAATATGAAGTGATAAGGATATAAATATAGTAATAAACCTAATAGAAGAACGTTAGACCCAGTTTTGATTACACGGAAAACTTGTGCAAACTTCTACGACAAAGATCGTCCAAACTTTCAATAGATTCGTATGAAGGTTTAAATGGAGATTTAAAGCTTTTAGAATGAATACCGGCCTTTTTTTGGACCAATATAAAGTTATAAAGGTGTAAATATAGTTTTTAAATAATTCTCAAATAGTTAGACCCAGTATTGGAGCAACGGAAACTTGGTCCAAACTACTTTGGCCAAAACTGCCCAACTTTGAATAGCTTCGTACGAAGTGAATATTGGCCTTTTTAGGAACCAATAATAAGTGATAAAGATATAAATATAGTAATAAACATAATAGAAGAACGTTAGACCCATTTTTTATCCAACGGAAAACTTGTGCAAACTTCTACGACAAAGATCGTCAAACTTTCAATAGATTCGTATGAAGGTTTGAATTGAGATTTAAAGCTTTTAGAATGAATATCGGCCTTTTTCTGGACCAATATAAAGTTATAAAGGTGTAAATATAGTTTTTAAATAATTCTCAAATAGGTAGACCCATTATTGGAGCAACGGAAACTTGGTCCAAACTACTTTGACCAAAACTGCCCAACTTTGAATAGCTTCGTACGAAGTGAATATTGGCCTTTTTTGGGACCAACATAAAGTGATAAAGATATAAATATAGTAATAAACCTAATAGAAGAACGTTAGACCCATTTTTGATCCAACGGAAAACTTGTGCAAACTTCTACGACAAAGATCGTCCAAACTTTCAATAGATTCGTATGAAGGTTTGAATTGAGATTTAAAGCTTTTAGAATGAATACCGGCCTTTTTTTGGACCAATATAAAGTTATAAAGGTGTAAATTTAGTTTTTAAATAATTCTCAAATAGGTAGACCCATTATTGGAGCAACGGAAACTTGGTCCAAACTACTTTGACCAAGAACTGCCGAACTTTGAATAGCTTCGTACGAAGTGAATATTGGCCTTTTTTGGGACCAATATGAAGTGATAAGGATATAAATATAGTAATAAACCTAATAGAAGAACGTTAGACCCATTTTTGATTCAACAGAAAACTTGTGCAAACTTCTACGACAAAGATCGTCCAAACTTTCAATAGATTCGTATGAAGGTTTAAATTGAGATTTAAAGCTTTTAGAATGAATATCGGCCTTTTTCTGGACCAACATAAAGTTATAAAGGTGTAAATATAGTTTTTAAATAATTCTCAAATAGGTAGACACATTATTGGAGCAACGGAAACTTTGTCCAAACTACTTTGACCAAAACTGCCCAACTTTGAATAGCTTCGTACGAAGTGAATATTGGCCTTTTTTGGGACAAATATGAAGTGATAAAGATATGAATATAGTAATAAACCTAATAGAAGAACGTTAGACCCATTTTTGATCCAACGGAAAACTTGTGCAAACTTCTACGACAAAGATCGTCCAAACTTTCAATAGATTCGTATGATGGTTTAAATTGAGATTTAAAGCTTTTAGTATGAATACCGGCCTTTTTCTGGACCAATATAAATTTACAAAGGTGTAAATATAGTTTTTAAATAATTCTCAAATAGTTAGACCCATTATTGGAGCAACGAGAACTTGGTCCAAACTACTTTGACCAAAACTGTCCAACTTTGAATAGCTTCGTACGAAGTGAATATTGGCCTTTTTTGGGAACAATATGAAGTGATAAGGATATAAATATAGTAATAAACCTAATAGAAGAACGTTAGACCCAGTTTTGATTACACGGAAAACTTGTGCAAACTTCTACGACAAAGATCGTCCAAACTTTCAATAGATTCGTATGAAGGTTTAAATGGAGATTTAAAGCTTTTAGAATGAATACCGGCCTTTTTTTGGACCAATATAAAGTTATAAAGGTGTAAATATAGTTTTTAAATAATTCTCAAATAGTTAGACCCAGTATTGGAGCAACGGAAACTTGGTCCAAACTACTTTGGCCAAAACTGCCCAACTTTGAATAGCTTCGTACGAAGTGAATATTGGCCTTTTTAGGAACCAATAATAAGTGATAAAGATATAAATATAGTAATAAACATAATAGAAGAACGTTAGACCCATTTTTTATCCAACGGAAAACTTGTGCAAACTTCTACGACAAAGATCGTCAAACTTTCAATAGATTCGTATGAAGGTTTGAATTGAGATTTAAAGCTTTTAGAATGAATACCGGCCTTTTTTTGGACCAATATAAAGTTATAAAGGTGTAAATATAGTTTTTAAATAATTCTCAAATAGGTAGACCCATTATTGGAGCAACGGAAACTTGGTCCAAACTACTTTGACCAAGAACTGCCCAACTTTTAATAGCTTCGTACGAAGTGAATGTTGGCCTTTTTGGGGACCAATATGAAGTGATAAGGATATAAATATAGTAATAAACCTAATAGAAGAACGTTAGACCCATTTTTGATTCAACAGAAAACTTGTGCAAACTTCTACGACAAAGATCGTCCAAACTTTCAATAGATTCGTATGAAGGTTTAAATTGAGATTTAAAGCTTTTAGAATGAATACCGGCCTTTTTCTGGACCAATATAAATTTACAAAGGTGTAAATATAGTTTTTAAATAATTCTCAAATAGTTAGACCCATTATTGGAGCAACGAGAACTTGGTCCAAACTACTTTGACCAAAACTGCCCAACTTTGAATAGCTTCGTACGAAGTGAATATTGGCCTTTTTTGGGACCAAAATGAAGTGATAAAGATATAAATATAGTAATAAACCTAATAGAAGAACGTTAGACCCAGTTTTTATCTAACGGAAAACTTGTGCAAACTTCTACGACAAAGATCGTCAAACTTTCAATTGATTCGTATGAAGGTTTGAATTGAGATTTAAAGCTTTTAGAATGAATATCGGCCTTTTTCTGGACCAACATAAAGTTATAAAGGTGTAAATATAGTTTTTAAATAATTCTCAAATAGGTAGACACATTATTGGAGCAACGGAAACTTTGTCCAAACTACTTTGACCAAAACTGCCCAACTTTGAATAGCTTCGTACGAAGTGAATATTGGCCTTTTTTGGGACAAATATGAAGTGATAAAGATATGAATATAGTAATAAACCTAATAGAAGAACGTTAGACCCATTTTTGATCCAACGGAAAACTTGTGCAAACTTCTACGACAAAGATCGTCCAAACTTTCAATAGATTCGTATGATGGTTTAAATTGAGATTTAAAGCTTTTAGTATGAATACCGGCCTTTTTTTGGACCAATATAAAGTTATAAAGGTGTAAATATAGTTTTTAAATAATTCTCAAATAGTTAGACCCATTATTGGAGCAACGGAAACTTGGTCCAAACTACTTTGACCAAAACTGCCCAACTTTGAATAGCTTCGTACGAAGTGAATATTGGCCTTTTTTGGGACCAAAATGAAGTGATAAATATATAAATATAGTAATAAACCTAATAGAAGAACGTTAGACCCAGTTTTTATCTAACGGAAAACTTGTGCAAACTTCTACGACAAAGATCGTCAAACTTTCAATAGATTCGTATGAAGGTTTGAATTGAGATTTAAAGCTTTTAGAATGAATATCGGCCTTTTTCTGGACCAATATAAAGTTATAAAGGTGTAAATATAGTTTTTAAATAATTCTCAAATAGGTAGACCCATTATTGGAGCAACGGAAACTTGGTCCAAACTACTTTGACCAAAACTGCCCAACTTTGAATAGCTTCGTACGAAGTGAATATTGGCCTTTTTTGGGACCAACATGAAGTGATAAAGATATAAATATAGTAATAAACCTAATAGAAGAACGTTAGACCCATTTTTGATCCAACGGAAAACTTGTGCAAACTTCTACGACAAAGATCGTCCAAACTTTCAATAGATTCGTATGAAGGTTTGAATTGAGATTTAAAGCTTTTAGAATGAATATCGGCCTTTTTCTGGACCAATATAAAGTTATAAAGGTGTAAATATAGTTTTTAAATAATTCTCAAATAGGTAGACCCATTATTGGAGCAACGGAAACTTGGTCCAAACTACTTTGACCAAAACTGCCCAACTTTGAATAGCTTCGAACGAAGTGAATATTGGCCTTTTTTGGGAACAATATGAAGTGATAAGGATATAAATACAGTAATAAACCTAATAGAAGAACGTTAGACCCTGTTTTGATTACACGGAAAACTTGTGCAAACTTCTACGACAAAGATCGTCCAAACTTTCAATAGATTCGTATGAAGGTTTAAATGGAGATTTAAAGCTTTTAGAATGAATACCGGCCTTTTTTTGGACCAATATAAAGTTATAAAGGTGTAAATATAGTTTTTAAATAATTCTCAAATAGTTAGACCTAGTATTGGAGCAACGGAAACTTGGTCCAAACTACTTTGGCCAAAACTGCCAAACTTTGAATAGCTTCGTACGAAGTGAATATTGGCCTTTTTAGGAACCAATAATAATAAGTGATAAAGATATAAATATAGTAATAAACATAATAGAAGAACGTTAGACCCATTTTTTATCCAACGGAAAACTTGTGCAAACTTCTACGACAAAGATCGTCAAACTTTCAATAGATTCGTATGAAGGTTTGAATTGAGATTTAAAGCTTTTAGAATGAATACCGGCCTTTTTTTGGACCAATATAAAGTTATAAAGGTGTAAATTTAGTTTTTAAATAATTCTCAAATAGGTAGACCCATTATTGGAGCAACGGAAACTTGGTCCAAACTACTTTGACCAAGAACTGCCGAACCTTGAATAGCTTCGTACGAAGTGAATATTGGCCTTTTTTGGGACCAATATGAAGTGATAAGGATATCAATATAGTAATAAACCTAATAGAAGAACGTTAGACCCATTTTTGATTCAACAGAAAACTTGTGCAAACTTCTACGACAAAGATCGTCCAAACTTTCAATAGATTCGTATGAAGGTTTAAATTGAGATTTAAAGCTTTTAGAATGAATACCGGCCTTTTTCTGGACCAATATAAATTTACAAAGGTGTAAATATAGTTTTTAAATAATTCTCAAATAGTTAGACCCATTATTGGAGCAACGAGAACTTGGTCCAAACTACTTTGGCCAAAACTGCCCAACTTTGAATAGCTTCGTACGAAGTGAATATTGGCCTTTTTTGGGACCAAAATGAAGTGATAAATATATAAATATAGTAATAAACCTAATAGAAGAACGTTAGACCCAGTTTTTATCTAACGGAAAACTTGTCCAAACTTCTACGACAAAGATCGTCAAACTTTCAATAGATTCGTATGAAGGTTTGAATTGAGATTTAAAGCTTTTAGAATGAATATCGGCCTTTTTCTGGACCAATATAAAGTTATAAAGGTGTAAATATAGTTTTTAAATAATTCTCAAATAGGTAGACCCATTATTGGAGCAACGGAAACTTGGTCCAAACTACTTTGACCAAAACTGCCCAACTTTGAATAGCTTCGTACGAAGTGAATATTGGCCTTTTTTGGGACCAACATGAAGTGATAAAGATATAAATATAGTAATAAACCTAATAGAAGAACGTTAGACCCATTTTTGATCCAACGGAAAACTTGTGCAAACTTCTACGACAAAGATCGTCCAAACTTTCAATAGATTCGTATGAAGGTTTGAATTGAGATTTAAAGCTTTTAGAATGAATACCGGCCTTTTTTTGGACCAATATAAAGTTATAAAGGTGCAAATTTAGTTTTTAAATAATTCTCAAATAGGTAGACCCATTATTGGAGCAACGGAAACTTGGTCCAAACTACTTTGACCAAGAACTGCCGAACTTTGAATAGCTTCGTACGAAGTGAATATTGGCCTTTTTTGGGACCAATATGAAGTGATAAGGATATAAATATAGTAATAAACCTAATAGAAGAACGTTAGACCCATTTTTGATTCAACAGAAAACTTGTGCAAACTTCTACGACAAAGATCGTCCAAACTTTCAATAGATTCGTATGAAGGTTTAAATTGAGATTTAAAGCTTTTAGAATGAATACCGGCCTTTTTCTGGACCAATATAAATTTACAAAGGTGTAAATATAGTTTTTAAATAATTCTCAAATAGTTAGACCCATTATTGGAGCAACGAGAACTTGGTCCAAACTACTTTGGCCAAAACTGCCCAACTTTGAATAGCTTCGTACGAAGTGAATATTGGCCTTTTTTGGGACCAAAATGAAGTGATAAATATATAAATATAGTAATAAACCTAATAGAAGAACGTTAGACCCAGTTTTTATCTAACGGAAAACTTGTGCAAACTTCTACGACAAAGATCGTCAAACTTTCAATAGATTCGTATGAAGGTTTGAATTGAGATTTAAAGCTTTTAGAATGAATATCGGCCTTTTTCTGGACCAATATAAAGTTATAAAGGTGTAAATATAGTTTTTAAATAATTCTCAAATAGGTAGACCTATTATTGGAGCAACGGAAACTTGGTCCAAACTACTTTGACCAAAACTGCCCAACTTTGAATAGCTTCGTACGAAGTGAATATTGGCCTTTTTTGGGACCAACATAAAGTGATAAAGATATATATATAGTAATAAACCTAATAGAAGAACGTTAGACCCATTTTTGATCCAACGGAAAACTTGTGCAAACTTCTACGACAAAGATCGTCCAAACTTTCAATAGATTCGTATGAAGGTTTGAATTGAGATTTAAAGCTTTTAGAATGAATACCGGCCTTTTTTTGGACCAATATAAAGTTATAAAGGTGTAAATTTAGTTTTTAAATAATTCTCAAATAGGTAGACCCATTATTGGAGCAACGGAAACTTGGTCCAAACTACTTTGACCAAGAACTGCCGAACTTTGAATAGCTTCGTACGAAGTGAATATTGGCCTTTTTTGGGACCAATATGAAGTGATAAGGATATAAATATAGTAATAAACCTAATAGAAGAACGTTAGACCCATTTTTGATTCAACAGAAAACTTGTGCAAACTTCTACGACAAAGATCGTCCAAACTTTCAATAGATTCGTATGAAGGTTTAAATTGAGATTTAAAGCTTTTAGAATGAATATCGGCCTTTTTCTGGACCAACATAAAGTTATAAAGGTGTAAATATAGTTTTTAAATAATTCTCAAATAGGTAGACACATTATTGGAGCAACGGAAACTTTGTCCAAACTACTTTGACCAAAACTGCCCAACTTTGAATAGCTTCGTACGAAGTGAATATTGGCCTTTTTTGGGACAAATATGAAGTGATAAAGATATGAATATAGTAATAAACCTAATAGAAGAACGTTAGACCCATTTTTGATCCAACGGAAAACTTGTGCAAACTTCTACGACAAAGATCGTCCAAACTTTCAATAGATTCGTATGATGGTTTAAATTGAGATTTAAAGCTTTTAGTATGAATACCGGCCTTTTTCTGGACCAATATAAATTTACAAAGGTGTAAATATAGTTTTTAAATAATTCTCAAATAGTTAGACCCATTATTGGAGCAACGAGAACTTGGTCCAAACTACTTTGACCAAAACTGCCCAACTTTGAATAGCTTCGTACGAAGTGAATATTGGCCTTTTTTGGGAACAATATGAAGTGATAAGGATATAAATATAGTAATAAACCTAATAGAAGAACGTTAGACCCAGTTTTGATTACACGGAAAACTTGTGCAAACTTCTACGACAAAGATCGTCCAAACTTTCAATAGATTCGTATGAAGGTTTAAATGGAGATTTAAAGCTTTTAGAATGAATACCGGCCTTTTTTTGGACCAATATAAAGTTATAAAGGTGTAAATATAGTTTTTAAATAATTCTCAAATAGTTAGACCCAGTATTGGAGCAACGGAAACTTGGTCCAAACTACTTTGGCCAAAACTGCCCAACTTTGAATAGCTTCGTACGAAGTGAATATTGGCCTTTTTAGGAACCAATAATAAGTGATAAAGATATAAATATAGTAATAAACATAATAGAAGAACGTTAGACCCATTTTTTATCCAACGGAAAACTTGTGCAAACTTCTACGACAAAGATCGTCAAACTTTCAATAGATTCGTATGAAGGTTTGAATTGAGATTTAAAGCTTTTAGAATGAATACCGGC
Organism: Trifolium repens; assembly: GCA_030408175.1. NCBI lineage: Eukaryota > Viridiplantae > Streptophyta > Magnoliopsida > Fabales > Fabaceae > Trifolium > Trifolium repens. The sequence continues at coordinate 37,360,579 of CP125842.1, read as the reverse complement.
CTTTTTTTGGACCAATATAAAGTTATAAAGGTGTAAATATAGTTTTTAAATAATTCTCAAATAGGTAGACCCATTATTGGAGCAACGGAAACTTGGTCCAAACTACTTTGACCAAGAACTGCCCAACTTTTAATAGCTTCGTACGAAGTGAATATTGGCCTTTTTGGGGACCAATATGAAGTGATAAGGATATAAATATAGTAATAAACCTAATAGAAGAACGTTAGACCCATTTTTGATTCAACAGAAAACTTGTGCAAACTTCTACGACAAAGATCGTCCAAACTTTCAATAGATTCGTATGAAGGTTTAAATTGAGATTTAAAGCTTTTAGAATGAATACCGGCCTTTTTCTGGACCAATATAAATTTACAAAGGTGTAAATATAGTTTTTAAATAATTCTCAAATAGTTAGACCCATTATTGGAGCAACGAGAACTTGGTCCAAACTACTTTGACCAAAACTGCCCAACTTTGAATAGCTTCGTACGAAGTGAATATTGGCCTTTTTTGGGACCAAAATGAAGTGATAAAGATATAAATATAGTAATAAACCTAATAGAAGAACGTTAGACCCAGTTTTTATCTAACGGAAAACTTGTGCAAACTTCTACGACAAAGATCGTCAAACTTTCAATTGATTCGTATGAAGGTTTGAATTGAGATTTAAAGCTTTTAGAATGAATATCGGCCTTTTTCTGGACCAACATAAAGTTATAAAGGTGTAAATATAGTTTTTAAATAATTCTCAAATAGGTAGACACATTATTGGAGCAACGGAAACTTTGTCCAAACTACTTTGACCAAAACTGCCCAACTTTGAATAGCTTCGTACGAAGTGAATATTGGCCTTTTTTGGGACAAATATGAAGTGATAAAGATATGAATATAGTAATAAACCTAATAGAAGAACGTTAGACCCATTTTTGATCCAACGGAAAACTTGTGCAAACTTCTACGACAAAGATCGTCCAAACTTTCAATAGATTCGTATGATGGTTTAAATTGAGATTTAAAGCTTTTAGTATGAATACCGGCCTTTTTTTGGACCAATATAAAGTTATAAAGGTGTAAATATAGTTTTTAAATAATTCTCAAATAGTTAGACCCATTATTGGAGCAACGGAAACTTGGTCCAAACTACTTTGACCAAAACTGCCCAACTTTGAATAGCTTCGTACGAAGTGAATATTGGCCTTTTTTGGGACCAAAATGAAGTGATAAATATATAAATATAGTAATAAACCTAATAGAAGAACGTTAGACCCAGTTTTTATCTAACGGAAAACTTGTGCAAACTTCTACGACAAAGATCGTCAAACTTTCAATAGATTCGTATGAAGGTTTGAATTGAGATTTAAAGCTTTTAGAATGAATATCGGCCTTTTTCTGGACCAATATAAAGTTATAAAGGTGTAAATATAGTTTTTAAATAATTCTCAAATAGGTAGACCCATTATTGGAGCAACGGAAACTTGGTCCAAACTACTTTGACCAAAACTGCCCAACTTTGAATAGCTTCGTACGAAGTGAATATTGGCCTTTTTTGGGACCAACATGAAGTGATAAAGATATAAATATAGTAATAAACCTAATAGAAGAACGTTAGACCCATTTTTGATCCAACGGAAAACTTGTGCAAACTTCTACGACAAAGATCGTCCAAACTTTCAATAGATTCGTATGAAGGTTTGAATTGAGATTTAAAGCTTTTAGAATGAATACCGGCCTTTTATTGGACCAATATAAAGTTATAAAGGTGCAAATTTAGTTTTTAAATAATTCTCAAATAGGTAGACCCATTATTGGAGCAACGGAAACTTGGTCCAAACTACTTTGACCAAGAACTGCCGAACTTTGAATAGCTTCGTACGAAGTGAATATTGGCCTTTTTTGGGACCAATATGAAGTGATAAGGATATAAATATAGTAATAAACCTAATAGAAGAACATTAGACCCATTTTTGATTCAACAGAAAACTTGTGCAAACTTCTACGACAAAGATCGTCCAAACTTTCAATAGATTCGTATGAAAGTTTAAATTGAGATTTAAAGCTTTTAGAATGAATACCGGCCTTTTTCTGGACCAATATAAATTTACAAAGGTGTAAATATAGTTTTTAAATAATTCTCAAATAGTTAGACCCATTATTGGAGCAACGAGAACTTGGTCCAAACTACTTTGGCCAAAACTGCCCAACTTTGAATAGCTTCGTACGAAGTGAATATTGGCCTTTTTTGGGACCAAAATGAAGTGATAAATATATAAATATAGTAATAAACCTAATAGAAGAACGTTAGACCCAGTTTTTATCTAACGGAAAACTTGTGCAAACTTCTACGACAAAGATCGTCAAACTTTCAATAGATTCGTATGAAGGTTTGAATTGAGATTTAAAGCTTTTAGAAAGAATATCGGCCTTTTTCTGGACCAATATAAAGTTATAAAGGTGTAAATATAGTTTTTAAATAATTCTCAAATAGGTAGACCCATTATTGGAGCAACGGAAACTTGGTCCAAACTACTTTGACCAAAACTGCCCAACTTTGAATAGCTTCGTACGAAGTGAATATTGGCCTTTTTTGGGACCAACATAAAGTGATAAAGATATAAATATAGTAATAAACCTAATAGAAGAACGTTAGACCCATTTTTGATCCAACGGAAAACTTGTGCAAACTTCTACGACAAAGATCGTCCAAACTTTCAATAGATTCGTATGAAGGTTTGAATTGAGATTTAAAGCTTTTAGAATGAATACCGGCCTTTTTTTGGACCAATATAAAGTTATAAAGGTGTAAATTTAGTTTTTAAATAATTCTCAAATAGGTAGACCCATTATTGGAGCAACGGAAACTTGGTCCAAACTACTTTGACCAAGAACTGCCGAACTTTGAATAGCTTCGTACGAAGTGAATATTGGCCTTTTTTGGGACCAATATGAAGTGATAAGGATATAAATATAGTAATAAACCTAATAGAAGAACGTTAGACCCATTTTTGATTCAACAGAAAACTTGTGCAAACTTCTACGACAAAGATCGTCCAAACTTTCAATAGATTCGTATGAAGGTTTAAATTGAGATTTAAAGCTTTTAGAATGAATACCGGCCTTTTTCTAGACCAATATAAATTTACAAAGGTGTAAATATAGTTTTTAAATAATTCTCAAATAGTTAGACCCATTATTGGAGCAACGAGAACTTGGTCCAAACTACTTTGGCCAAAACTGCCCAACTTTGAATAGCTTCGTACGAAGTGAATATTGGCCTTTTTTGGGACCAAAATGAAGTGATAAATATATAAATATAGTAATAAACCTAATAGAAGAACGTTAGACCCAGTTTTTATCTAACGGAAAACTTGTGCAAACTTCTACGACAAAGATCGTCAAACTTTCAATAGATTCGTATGAAGGTTTGAATTGAGATTTAAAGCTTTTAGAATGAATATCGGCCTTTTTCTGGACCAACATAAAGTTATAAAGGTGTAAATATAGTTTTTAAATAATTCTCAAATAGGTAGACCCATTATTGGAGCAACGGAAACTTGGTCCAAACTACTTTGACCAAGAACTGCCCAACTTTGAATAGCTTCGTACGAAGTGAATATTGGCCTTTTTGGGGACAAATATGAAGTGATAAGGATATAAATATAGTAATAAACCTAATAGAAGAACGTTAGACCCATTTTTGATTCAACAGAAAACTTGTGCAAACTTCTACGACAAAGATCGTCCAAACTTTCAATAGATTCGTATGAAGGTTTAAATTGAGATTTAAAGCTTTTAGAATGAATACCGGCCTTTTTCTGGACCAATATAAATTTACAAAGGTGTAAATATAGTTTTTAAATAATTCTCAAATAGTTAGACCCATTATTGGAGCAACGAGAACTTGGTCCAAACTACTTTGACCAAAACTGCCCAACTTTGAATAGCTTCGTACGAAGTGAATATTGGCCTTTTTTGGGAACAATATGAAGTGATAAGGATATAAATATAGTAATAAACCTAATAGAAGAACGTTAGACCCAGTTTTGATTACACGGAAAACTTGTGCAAACTTCTACGACAAAGATCGTCCAAACTTTCAATAGATTCGTATGAAGGTTTAAATGGAGATTTAAAGCTTTTAGAATGAATACCGGCCTTTTTTTGGACCAATATAAAGTTATAAAGGTGTAAATATAGTTTTTAAATAATTCTCAAATAGTTAGACCCAGTATTGGAGCAACGGAAACTTGGTCCAAACTACTTTGGCCAAAACTGCCCAACTTTGAATAGCTTCGTACGAAGTGAATATTGGCCTTTTTTGGAACCAATAATAAGTGATAAAGATATAAATATAGTAATAAACATAATAGAAGAACGTTAGACCCATTTTTTATCCAACGGAAAACTTGTGCAAACTTCTACGACAAAGATCGTCAAACTTTCAATAGATTCGTATGAAGGTTTGAATTGAGATTTAAAGCTTTTAGAATGAATACCGGCCTTTTTTTGGACCAATATAAAGTTATAAAGGTGTAAATATAGTTTTTAAATAATTCTCAAATAGGTAGACCCATTATTGGAGCAACGGAAACTTGGTCCAAACTACTTTGACCAAGAACTGCCCAACTTTTAATAGCTTCGTACGAAGTGAATATTGGCCTTTTTGGGGACCAATATGAAGTGATAAGGATATAAATATAGTAATAAACCTAATAGAAGAACGTTAGACCCATTTTTGATTCAACAGAAAACTTGTGCAAACTTCTACGACAAAGATCGTCCAAACTTTCAATAGATTCGTATGAAGGTTTAAATTGAGATTTAAAGCTTTTAGAATGAATACCGGCCTTTTTCTGGACCAATATAAATTTACAAAGGTGTAAATATAGTTTTTAAATAATTCTCAAATAGTTAGACCCATTATTGGAGCAACGAGAACTTGGTCCAAACTACTTTGACCAAAACTGCCCAACTTTGAATAGCTTCGTACGAAGTGAATATTGGCCTTTTTTGGGACCAAAATGAAGTGATAAAGATATAAATATAGTAATAAACCTAATAGAAGAACGTTAGACCCAGTTTTTATCTAACGGAAAACTTGTGCAAACTTCTACGACAAAGATCGTCAAACTTTCAATTGATTCGTATGAAGGTTTGAATTGAGATTTAAAGCTTTTAGAATGAATATCGGCCTTTTTCTGTACCAACATAAAGTTATAAAGGTGTAAATATAGTTTTTAAATAATTCTCAAATAGGTAGACACATTATTGGAGCAACGGAAACTTTGTCCAAACTACTTTGACCAAAACTGCCCAACTTTGAATAGCTTCGTACGAAGTGAATATTGGCCTTTTTTGGGACAAATATGAAGTGATAAAGATATGAATATAGTAATAAACCTAATAGAAGAACGTTAGACCCATTTTTGATCCAACGGAAAACTTGTGCAAACTTCTACGACAAAGATCGTCCAAACTTTCAATAGATTCGTATGATGGTTTAAATTGAGATTTAAAGCTTTTAGTATGAATACCGGCCTTTTTTTGGACCAATATAAAGTTATAAAGGTGTAAATATAGTTTTTAAATAATTCTCAAATAGTTAGACCCATTATTGGAGCAACGGAAACTTGGTCCAAACTACTTTGACCAAAACTGCCCAACTTTGAATAGCTTCGTACGAAGTGAATATTGGCCTTTTTAGGAACCAATATGAAGTGATAAAGATATAAATATAGTAATAAACCTAATAGAAGAACGTTAGACCCATTTTTTATCCAACGGAAAACTTGTGCAAACTTCTACGACAAAGATCGTCAAACTTTCAATAGATTCGTATGAAGGTTTGAATTGAGATTTAAAGCTTTTAGAATGAATACCGGCCTTTTTTTGGACCAATATAAAGTTATAAAGGTGTAAATATAGTTTTTAAATAATTCTCAAATAGGTAGACCCATTATTGGAGCAACGGAAACTTGGTCCAAACTACTTTGACCAAAACTGCCCAACTTTGAATAGCTTCGTACGAAGTGAATATTGGCCTTTTTAGGAACCAATATGAAGTGATAAAGATATAAATATAGTAATAAACCTAATAGAAGAACGTTAGACCCATTTTTGATTCAACAGAAAACTTGTGCAAACTTCTACGACAAAGATCGTCCAAACTTTCAATAGATTCGTATGAAGGTTTAAATTGAGATTTAAAGCTTTTAGAATGAATACCGGCCTTTTTCTGGACCAATATAAATTTACAAAGGTGTAAATATAGTTTTTAAATAATTCTCAAATAGTTAGACCCATTATTGGAGCAACGAGAACTTGGTCCAAACTACTTTGACCAAAACTGCCCAACTTTGAATAGCTTCGTACGAAGTGAATATTGGCCTTTTTTGGGAACAATATGAAGTGATAAGGATATAAATATAGTAATAAACCTAATAGAAGAACGTTAGACCCAGTTTTGATTACACGGAAAACTTGTGCAAACTTCTACGACAAAGATCGTCCAAACTTTCAATAGATTCGTATGAAGGTTTAAATGGAGATTTAAAGCTTTTAGAATGAATACCGGCCTTTTTTTGGACCAATATAAAGTTATAAAGGTGTAAATATAGTTTTTAAATAATTCTCAAATAGTTAGACCCAGTATTGGAGCAACGGAAACTTGGTCCAAACTACTTTGGCCAAAACTGCCCAACTTTGAATAGCTTCGTACGAAGTGAATATTGGCCTTTTTAGGAACCAATAATAAGTGATAAAGATATAAATATAGTAATAAACATAATAGAAGAACGTTAGACCCATTTTTTATCCAACGGAAAACTTGTGCAAACTTCTACGACAAAGATCGTCAAACTTTCAATAGATTCGTATGAAGGTTTGAATTGAGATTTAAAGCTTTTAGAATGAATACCGGCCTTTTTTTGGACCAATATAAAGTTATAAAGGTGTAAATATAGTTTTTAAATAATTCTCAAATAGGTAGACCCATTATTGGAGCAACGGAAACTTGGTCCAAACTACTTTGACCAAGAACTGCCCAACTTTTAATAGCTTCGTACGAAGTGAATATTGGCCTTTTTGGGGACCAATATGAAGTGATAAGGATATAAATATAGTAATAAACCTAATAGAAGAACGTTAGACCCATTTTTGATTCAACAGAAAACTTGTGCAAACTTCTACGACAAAGATCGTCCAAACTTTCAATAGATTCGTATGAAGGTTTAAATTGAGATTTAAAGCTTTTAGAATGAATACCGGCCTTTTTCTGGACCAATATAAATTTACAAAGGTGTAAATATAATTTTTAAATAATTCTCAAATAGTTAGACCCATTATTGGAGCAACGAGAACTTGGTCCAAACTACTTTGACCAAAACTGCCCAACTTTGAATAGCTTCGTACGAAGTGAATATTGGCCTTTTTTGGGACCAAAATGAAGTGATAAAGATATAAATATAGTAATAAACCTAATAGAAGAACGTTAGACCCAGTTTTTATCTAACGGAAAACTTGTGCAAACTTCTACGACAAAGATCGTCAAACTTTCAATTGATTCGTATGAAGGTTTGAATTGAGATTTAAAGCTTTTAGAATGAATATCGGCCTTTTTCTGGACCAACATAAAGTTATAAAGGTGTAAATATAGTTTTTAAATAATTCTCAAATAGGTAGACACATTATTGGAGCAACGGAAACTTTGTCCAAACTACTTTGACCAAAACTGCCCAACTTTGAATAGCTTCGTACGAAGTGAATATTGGCCTTTTTTGGGACAAATATGAAGTGATAAAGATATGAATATAGTAATAAACCTAATAGAAGAACGTTAGACCCATTTTTGATCCAACGGAAAACTTGTGCAAACTTCTACGACAAAGATCGTCCAAACTTTCAATAGATTCGTATGATGGTTTAAATTGAGATTTAAAGCTTTTAGTATGAATACCGGCCTTTTTTTGGACCAATATAAAGTTATAAAGGTGTAAATATAGTTTTTAAATAATTCTCAAATAGTTAGACCCATTATTGGAGCAACGGAAACTTGGTCCAAACTACTTTGAACAAAACTGCCCAACTTTGAATAGCTTCGTACGAAGTGAATATTGGCCTTTTTAGGAACCAATATGAAGTGATAAAGATATAAATATAGTAATAAACCTAATAGAAGAACGTTAGACCCATTTTTTATCCAACGGAAAACTTGTGCAAACTTCTACGACAAAGATCGTCAAACTTTCAATAGATTCGTATGAAGGTTTGAATTGAGATTTAAAGCTTTTAGAATGAATACCGGCCTTTTTTTGGACCAATATAAAGTTATAAAGGTGTAAATATAGTTTTTAAATAATTCTCAAATAGGTAGACCCATTATTGGAGCAACGGAAACTTGGTCCAAACTACTTTGACCAAAACTGCCCAACTTTGAATAGCTTCGAACGAAGTGAATATTGGCCTTTTTTGGGACCAACATGAAGTGATAAAGATATAAATATAGTAATAAACCTAATAGAAGAACGTTAGACCCATTTTTGATCCAACGGAAAACTTGTGCAAACTTCTACGACAAAGATCGTCCAAACTTTCAATAGATTCGTATGAAGGTTTGAATTGAGATTTAAAGCTTTTAGAATGAATATCGGCCTTTTTCTGGACCAATATAAAGTTATAAAGGTGTAAATATAGTTTTTAAATAATTCTCAAATAGGTAGACCCATTATTGGAGCAACGGAAACTTGGTCCAAACTACTTTGACCAAAACTGCCCAACTTTGAATAGCTTCGAACGAAGTGAATATTGGCCTTTTTTGGGAACAATATGAAGTGATAAGGATATAAATACAGTAATAAACCTAATAGAAGAACGTTAGACCCTGTTTTGATTACACGGAAAACTTGTGCAAACTTCTACGACAAAGATCGTCCAAACTTTCAATAGATTCGTATGAAGGTTTAAATGGAGATTTAAAGCTTTTAGAATGAATACCGGCCTTTTTTTGGACCAATATAAAGTTATAAAGGTGTAAATATAGTTTTTAAATAATTCTCAAATAGTTAGACCCAGTATTGGAGCAACGGAAACTTGGTCCAAACTACTTTGGCCAAAACTGCCAAACTTTGAATAGCTTCGTACGAAGTGAATATTGGCCTTTTTAGGAACCAATAATAATAAGTGATAAAGATATAAATATAGTAATAAACATAATAGAAGAACGTTAGACCCATTTTTTATCCAACGGAAAACTTGTGCAAACTTCTACGACAAAGATCGTCAAACTTTCAATAGATTCGTATGAAGGTTTGAATTGAGATTTAAAGCTTTTAGAATGAATACCGGCCTTTTTTTGGACCAATATAAAGTTATAAAGGTGTAAATTTAGTTTTTAAATAATTCTCAAATAGGTAGACCCATTATTGGAGCAACGGAAACTTGGTCCAAACTACTTTGACCAAGAACTGCCGAACTTTGAATAGCTTCGTACGAAGTGAATATTGGCCTTTTTTGGGACCAATATGAAGTGATAAGGATATAAATATAGTAATAAACCTAATAGAAGAACGTTAGACCCATTTTTGATTCAACAGAAAACTTGTGCAAACTTCTACGACAAAGATCGTCCAAACTTTCAATAGATTCGTATGAAGGTTTAAATTGAGATTTAAAGCTTTTAGAATGAATACCGGCCTTTTTCTGGACCAATATAAATTTACAAAGGTGTAAATATAGTTTTTAAATAATTCTCAAATAGTTAGACCCATTATTGGAGCAACGAGAACTTGGTCCAAACTACTTTGGCCAAAACTGCCCAACTTTGAATAGCTTCGTACGAAGTGAATATTGGCCTTTTTTGGGACCAAAATGAAGTGATAAAGATATAAATATAGTAATAAACCTAATAGAAGAACGTTAGACCCAGTTTTTATCTAACGGAAAACTTGTGCAAACTTCTACGACAAAGATCGTCAAACTTTCAATAGATTCGTATGAAGGTTTGAATTGAGATTTAAAGCTTTTAGAATGAATATCGGCCTTTTTCTGGACCAATATAAAGTTATAAAGGTGTAAATATAGTTTTTAAATAATTCTCAAATAGGTAGACCCATTATTGGAGCAACGGAAACTTGGTCCAAACTACTTTGACCAAAACTGCCCAACTTTGAATAGCTTCGAACGAAGTGAATATTGGCCTTTTTTGGGAACAATATGAAGTGATAAGGATATAAATACAGTAATAAACCTAATAGAAGAACGTTAGACCCTGTTTTGATTACACGGAAAACTTGTGCAAACTTCTACGACAAAGATCGTCCAAACTTTCAATAGATTCGTATGAAGGTTTAAATGGAGATTTAAAGCTTTTAGAATGAATACCGGCCTTTTTTTGGACCAATATAAAGTTATAAAGGTGTAAATATAGTTTTTAAATAATTCTCAAATAGTTAGACCCAGTATTGGAGCAACGGAAACTTGGTCCAAACTACTTTGGCCAAAACTGCCAAACTTTGAATAGCTTCGTACGAAGTGAATATTGGCCTTTTTAGGAACCAATAATAATAAGTGATAAAGATATAAATATAGTAATAAACATAATAGAAGAACGTTAGACCCATTTTTTATCCAACGGAAAACTTGTGCAAACTTCTACGACAAAGATCGTCAAACTTTCAATAGATTCGTATGAAGGTTTGAATTGAGATTTAAAGCTTTTAGAATGAATACCGGCCTTTTTTTGGACCAATATAAAGTTATAAAGGTGTAAATTTAGTTTTTAAATAATTCTCAAATAGGTAGACCCATTATTGGAGCAACGGAAACTTGGTCCAAACTACTTTGACCAAGAACTGCCGAACTTTGAATAGCTTCGTACGAAGTGAATATTGGCCTTTTTTGGGACCAATATGAAGTGATAAGGATATAAATATAGTAATAAACCTAATAGAAGAACGTTAGACCCATTTTTGATTCAACAGAAAACTTGTGCAAACTTCTACGACAAAGATCGTCCAAACTTTCAATAGATTCGTATGAAGGTTTAAATTGAGATTTAAAGCTTTTAGAATGAATACCGGCCTTTTTCTGGACCAATATAAATTTACAAAGGTGTAAATATAGTTTTTAAATAATTCTCAAATAGTTAGACCCATTATTGGAGCAACGAGAACTTGGTCCAAACTACTTTGGCCAAAACTGCCCAACTTTGAATAGCTTCGTACGAAGTGAATATTGGCCTTTTTTGGGACCAAAATGAAGTGATAAAGATATAAATATAGTAATAAACCTAATAGAAGAACGTTAGACCCAGTTTTTATCTAACGGAAAACTTGTGCAAACTTCTACGACAAAGATCGTCAAACTTTCAATAGATTCGTATGAAGGTTTGAATTGAGATTTAAAGCTTTTAGAATGAATATCGGCCTTTTTCTGGACCAACATAAAGTTATAAAGGTGTAAATATAGTTTTTAAATAATTCTCAAATAGGTAGACCCATTATTGGAGCAACGGAAACTTGGTCCAAACTACTTTGACCAAGAACTGCCCAACTTTGAATAGCTTCGTACGAAGTGAATATTGGCCTTTTTGGGGACAAATATGAAGTGATAAGGATATAAATATAGTAATAAACCTAATAGAAGAACGTTAGACCCATTTTTGATTCAACAGAAAACTTGTGCAAACTTCTACGACAAAGATCGTCCAAACTTTCAATAGATTCGTATGAAGGTTTAAATTGAGATTTAAAGCTTTTAGAATGAATACCGGCCTTTTTCTGGACCAATATAAATTTACAAAGGTGTAAATATAGTTTTTAAATAATTCTCAAATAGTTAGACCCATTATTGGAGCAACGAGAACTTGGTCCAAACTACTTTGACCAAAACTGCCCAACTTTGAATAGCTTCGTACGAAGTGAATATTGGCCTTTTTTGGGAACAATATGAAGTGATAAGGATATAAATATAGTAATAAACCTAATAGAAGAACGTTAGACCCAGTTTTGATTACACGGAAAACTTGTGCAAACTTCTACGACAAAGATCGTCCAAACTTTCAATAGATTCGTATGAAGGTTTAAATGGAGATTTAAAGCTTTTAGAATGAATACCGGCCTTTTTTTGGACCAATATAAAGTTATAAAGGTGTAAATATAGTTTTTAAATAATTCTCAAATAGTTAGACCCAGTATTGGAGCAACGGAAACTTGGTCCAAACTACTTTGGCCAAAACTGCCCAACTTTGAATAGCTTCGTACGAAGTGAATATTGGCCTTTTTAGGAACCAATAATAAGTGATAAAGATATAAATATAGTAATAAACATAATAGAAGAACGTTAGACCCATTTTTTATCCAACGGAAAACTTGTGCAAACTTCTACGACAAAGATCGTCAAACTTTCAATAGATTCGTATGAAGGTTTGAATTGAGATTTAAAGCTTTTAGAATGAATACCGGCCTTTTTTTGGACCAATATAAAGTTATAAAGGTGTAAATATAGTTTTTAAATAATTCTCAAATAGGTAGACCCATTATTGGAGCAACGGAAACTTGGTCCAAACTACTTTGACCAAGAACTGCCCAACTTTTAATAGCTTCGTACGAAGTGAATATTGGCCTTTTTGGGGACCAATATGAAGTGATAAGGATATAAATATAGTAATAAACCTAATAGAAGAACGTTAGACCCATTTTTGATTCAACAGAAAACTTGTGCAAACTTCTACGACAAAGATCGTCCAAACTGTCAATAGATTCGTATGAAGGTTTAAATTGAGATTTAAAGCTTTTAGAATGAATACCGGCCTTTTTCTGGACCAATATAAATTTACAAAGGTGTAAATATAGTTTTTAAATAATTCTCAAATAGTTAGACCCATTATTGGAGCAACGAGAACTTGGTCCAAACTACTTTGACCAAAACTGCCCAACTTTGAATAGCTTCGTACGAAGTGAATATTGGCCTTTTTTGGGACCAAAATGAAGTGATAAAGATATAAATATAGTAATAAACCTAATAGAAGAACGTTAGACACAGTTTTTATCTAACGGAAAACTTGTGCAAACTTCTACGACAAAGATCGTCAAACTTTCAATAGATTCGTATGAAGGTTTGAATTGAGATTTAAAGCTTTTAGAATGAATATCGGCCTTTTTCTGGACCAACATAAAGTTATAAAGGTGTAAATATAGTTTTTAAATAATTCTCAAATAGGTAGACACATTATTGGAGCAACGGAAACTTTGTCCAAACTACTTTGACCAAAACTGCCCAACTTTGAATAGCTTCGTACGAAGTGAATATTGGCCTTTTTTGGGACAAATATGAAGTGATAAAGATATGAATATAGTAATAAACCTAATAGAAGAACGTTAGACCCATTTTTGATCCAACGGAAAACTTGTGCAAACTTCTACGACAAAGATCGTCCAAACTTTCAATAGATTCGTATGATGGTTTAAATTGAGATTTAAAGCTTTTAGAATGAATACCGGCCTTTTTTTGGACCAATATAAAGTTATAAAGGTGTAAATATAGTTTTTAAATAATTCTCAAATAGTTAGACCCATTATTGGAGCAACGGAAACTTGGTCCAAACTACTTTGACCAAAACTGCCCAACTTTGAATAGCTTCGTACGAAGTGAATATTGGCCTTTTTAGGAACCAATATGAAGTGATAAAGATATAAATATAGTAATAAACCTAATAGAAGAACGTTAGACCCATTTTTTATCCAACGGAAAACTTGTGCAAACTTCTACGACAAAGATCGTCAAACTTTCAATAGATTCGTATGAAGGTTTGAATTGAGATTTAAAGCTTTTAGAATGAATATCGGCCTTTTTCTGGACCAACATAAAGTTATAAAGGTGTAAATATAGTTTTTAAATAATTCTCAAATAGGTAGACCCATTATTGGAGCAACGGAAACTTTGTCCAAACTACTTTGACCAAAACTGCCCAACTTTGAATAGCTTCGTACGAAGTGAATATTGGCCTTTTTTGGGACAAATATGAAGTGATAAAGATATAAATATAGTAATAAACCTAATAGAAGAACGTTAGATCCATTTTTGATTCAACAGAAAACTTGTGCAAACTTCTACGACAAAGATCGTTCAAACTTTCAATAGATTCGTATGAAGGTTTAAATTGAGATTTAAAGCTTTTAGAATGAATACCGGCCTTTTTGTGGACCAATATAAAGTTATAAAGGTGTAAATATAGTTTTTAAATAATTCTCAAATAGTTAGACCCATTATTGGAGCAACGGAAACTTGGTCCAAACTACTTTGACCAAAACTGCCCAACTTTGAATAGCTTCGTACGAAGTGAATATTGGCCTTTTTTGGGAACAATATGAAGTGATAAGGATATAAATATAGTAATAAACCTAATAGAAGAACGTTAGACCCAGTTTTGATTACACGGAAAACTTGTGTAAACTTCTACGACAAAGATCGTCCAAACTTTCAATAGATTCGTATGAAGGTTTAAATGGAGATTTAAAGCTTTTAGAATGAATACCGGCCTTTTTTTGGACCAATATAAAGTTATAAAGGTGTAAATATAGTTTTTAAATAATTCTCAAATAGTCAGACCCAGTATTGGAGCAACGGAAACTTGGTCCAAACTACTTTGGCCAAAACTGCCCAACTTTGAATAGCTTCGTACGAAGTGAATATTGGCCTTTTTAGGAACCAATAATAAGTGATAAAGATATAAATATATTAATAAACATAATAGAAGAACGTTAGACCCATTTTTTATCCAACGGAAAACTTGTGCAAACTTCTACGACAAAGATCGTCAAACTTTCAATAGATTCGTATGAAGGTTTGAATTGAGATTTAAAGCTTTTAGAATGAATATCGGCCTTTTTCTGGACCAATATAAATTTACAAAGGTGTAAATATAGTTTTTAAATAAATCTCAAATAGTTAGACCCATTATTGGAGCAACGGGAACTTGGTCCAAACTACATTGACCAAAACTGCCCAACTTTGAATAGCTTCGTACGAAGTGAATATTGGCCTTTTTCGGGACCAAAATGAAGTGATAAAGATATAAATATAGTAATAAACCTAATAGAAGAACGTTAGACCCAGTTTTTATCTAACGGAAAACTTGTGCAAACTTCTACGACAAAGATCGTCCAAACTTTCAATAGATTCGTATGAAGGTTTGAATTGAGATTTAAAGCTTTTAGAATGAATATCGGCCTTTTTCTGGACCAATATAAAGTTATAAAGGTGTAAATATAGTTTTTAAATAATTCTCAAATAGGTAGACCCATTATTGGAGCAACGGAAACTTGGTCCAAACTACTTTGACCAAAACTGCCCAACTTTGAATAGCTTCGTACGAAGTGAATATTGGCCTTTTTTGGGACCAAAATGAAGTGATAAAGATATAAATATAGTAATAAACCTAATAGAAGAACGTTAGACCCATTTTTTATCCAAAGGAAAACTTGTGCAAACTTCTACGACAAAGATCGTCAAACTTTCAATAGATTCGTATGAAGGTTTGAATTGAGATTTAAAGCTTTTAGAATGAATACCGGCCTTTTTTTGGACCAATATAAAGTTATAAAGGTGTAAATATAGTTTTTAAATAATTCTCAAATAGGTAGACCCATTATTGGAGCAACGGAAACTTGGTCCAAATTACTTTGACCAAGAACTGCCCAACTTTGAATAGCTTCGTACGAAGTGAATATTGGCCTTTTTTGGGACCAATATGAAGTGATAAGGATATAAATATAGTAATAAACCTAATAGAAGAACGTTAGACCCATTTTTGATTCAACAGAAAACTTTTGCAAACTTTTACGACAAAGATCGTCCAAACTTTCAATAGATTCGTATGAAGGTTTAAATTGAGATTTAAAGCTTTTAGAATGAATACCGGCCTTTTTCTGGACCAATATAAATTTACAAAGGTGTAAATATAGTTTTTAAATAATTCTCAAATAGTTAGACCCATTATTGGAGCAACGAGAACTTGGTCCAAACTACTTTGACCAAAACTGCCCAACTTTGAATAGCTTCGTACGAAGTGAATATTGGCCTTTTTTGGGACCAAAATGAAGTGATAAAGATATAAATATAGTAATAAACCTAATAGAAGAACGTTAGACCCAGTTTTTATCTAACGGAAAACTTGTGCAAACTTCTACGACAAAGATCGTCAAACTTTCAATAGATTCGTATGAAGGTTTGAATTGAGATTTAAAGCTTTTAGAATGAATATCTGCCTTTTTCTGGACCAACATAAAGTTATAAAGGTGTAAATATAGTTTTTAAATAATTCTCAAATAGGTAGACACATTATTGGAGCAACGGAAACTTTGTCCAAACTACTTTGACCAAAACTGCCCAACTTTGAATAGCTTCGTACGAAGTGAATATTGGCCTTTTTTGGGACAAATATGAAGTGATAAAGATATGAATATAGTAATAAACCTAATAGAAGAACGTTAGACCCATTTTTGATCCAACGGAAAACTTGTGCAAACTTCTACGACAAAGATCGTCCAAACTTTCAATAGATTCGTATGAAGGTTTAAATTGAGATTTAAAGCTTTTAGAATGAATACCGGCCTTTTTTTGGACCAATATAAAGTTATAAAGGTGTAAATATAGTTTTTAAATAATTCTCAAATAGTTAGACCCATTATTGGAGCAACGGAAACTTGGTCCAAACTACTGCCCAACTTTGAATAGCTTCGTACGAAGTGAATATTGGCCTTTTTAGGAACCAATATGAAGTGATAAAGATATAAATATAGTAATAAACCTAATAGAAGAACGTTAGACCCATTTTTTATCCAACGGAAAACTTGTGCAAACTTCTACGACAAAGATCGTCCAAGCTTTCAATAGATTCGTATGAAGGTTTAAATGGATATTTAAAGCTTTTAGAATGAATACCGGCCTTTTTTTGGACCAATATAAAGTTATAAAGGTGTAAATATAGTTTTTAAATAATTCTCAAATAGTTAGACCCAGTATTGGAGCAACGGAAACTTGGTCCAAACTACTTTGGCCAAAACTGCCCAACTTTGAATAGCTTTGTTCGAAGTGAATATTGGCCTTTTTAGGAACCAATAATAAGTGATAAAGATATAAATATAGTAATAAACATAATAGAAGAACGTTAGACCCATTTTTTATCCAACGGAAAACTTGTGCAAATTTCTACGACAAAGATCGTCAAACTTTCAATAGATTCGTATGAAGGTTTGAATTGAGATTTAAAGCTTTTAGAGTGAATATCGGCCTTTTTCTGGACCAATATAAATTTACAAAGGTGTAAATATAGTTTTTAAATAATTCTCAAATAGTTAGACCCATTATTGGAGCAACGGGAACTTGGTCCAAACTACTTTGACCAAAACTGCCCAACTTTGAATAGCTTCGTACGAAGTGAATATTGGCCTTTTTAGGAACCAATATGAAGTGATAAAGATATAAATATAGTAATAAACCTAATAGAAGAACGTTAGACCCATTTTTTATCCAACGGAAAACTTGTGCAAACTTCTACGACAAAGATCGTCCAAACTTTCAATAGATTCGTATGAAGGTTTGAATTGAGATTTAAAGCTTTTAGAATGAATATCGGCCTTTTTCTGGACCAATATAAAGTTATAAAGGTGTAAATATAGTTTTTAAATAATTCTCAAATAGGTAGACCCATTATTGGAGCAACGGAAACTTGGTCCAAACTACTTTGACCAAAACTGCCCAACTTTGAATAGCTTCGTACGAAGTGAATATTGGCCTTTTTTGGGACCAACATGAAGTGATAAAGATATAAATATAGTAATAAACCTAATAGAAGAACGTTAGACCCATTTTTGATCCAACGGAAAACTTGTGCAAACTTCTACGACAAAGATCGTCCAAACTTTCAATAGATTCGTATGAAGGTTTAAATTGAGATTTAAAGCTTTTAGAATTAATACCGGCCTTTTTGTGGACCAATATAAAGTTATAAAGGTGTAAATATAGTTTTTAAATAATTCTCAAATAGTTAGACCCATTATTGGAGCAACGGAAACTTGGTCCAAACTACTTTGACCAAAACTGCCCAACTTTGAATAGCTTCGTACGAAGTGAATATTGGCCTTTTTTGGGAACAATATGAAGTGATAAGGATATAAATATAGTAATAAACCTAATAGAAGAACGTTAGACCCATTTTTTATCCAACGGAAAACTTGTGCAAACTTCTACGACAAAGATCGTCCAAACTTTCAATAGATTCGTATGAAGGTTTGAATTGAGATTTAAAGCTTTTAGAATGAATATCGGCCTTTTTCTGGACCAATATAAAGTTATAAAGGTGTAAATATAGTTTTTAAATAATTCTCAAATAGGTAGACCCATTATTGGAGGAACGGAAACTTGGTCCAAACTACTTTGACCAAAACTGCCCAACTTTGAATAGCTTCGTACGAAGTGAATATTGGCCTTTTTTGGGACCAACATGAAGTGATAAAGATATAAATATAGTAATAAACCTAATAGAAGAACGTTAGACCCATTTTTGATCCAACGGAAAACTTGTGCAAACTTCTACGACAAAGATCGTCCAAACTTTCAATAGATTCGTATGAAGGTTTAAATTGAGATTTAAAGCTTTTAGAATGAATACCGGCCTTTTTGTGGACCAATATAAAGTTATAAAGGTGTAAATATAGTTTTTAAATAATTCTCAAATAGTTAGACCCATTACTGGAGCAACGGAAACTTGGTCCAAACTACTTTGACCAAAACTGCCCAACTTTGAATAGCTTCGTACGAAGTGAATATTGGCCTTTTTTGGGAACAATATGAAGTGATAAGGATATAAATATAGTAAGAAACCTAATAGAAGAACGTTAGACCCAGTTTTGATTACACGGAAAACTTGTGCAAACTTCTACGACAAAGATCGTCCAAACTTTCAATAGATTCGTATGAAGGTTTAAATTGAGATTTAAAGCTTTTAGAAGGAATACCGGCCTTTTTTTGGACCAATATAAGGTTATAAAGGTGTAAATATAGTTTTTAAATAATTCTCAAATAGTTAGACCCATTATTGGAGCAACGGAAACTTGGTCCAAACTACTTTGACCAAAACTGCCCAACTTTGAATAGCTTCGTACGAAGTGAATATTGGCCTTTTTTGGGAACAATATGAAGTGATAAGGATATAAATATAGTAATAAACCTAATAGAAGAACGTTAGACCCATTTTTTATCCAACGGAAAACTTGTGCAAACTTCTACGACAAAGATCGTCCAAACTTTCAATAGATTCGTATGAAGGTTTGAATTGAGATTTAAAGCTTTTAGAATGAATATCGGCCTTTTTCTGGACCAATATAAAGTTATAAAGGTGTAAATATAGTTTTTAAATAATTCTCAAATAGGTAGACCCATTATTGGAGGAACGGAAACTTGGTCCAAACTACTTTGACCAAAACTGCCCAACTTTGAATAGCTTCGTACGAAGTGAATATTGGCCTTTTTTGGGACCAACATGAAGTGATAAAGATATAAATATAGTAATAAACCTAATAGAAGAACGTTAGACCCATTTTTGATCCAACGGAAAACTTGTGCAAACTTCTACGACAAAGATCGTCCAAACTTTCAATAGATTCGTATGAAGGTTTAAATTGAGATTTAAAGCTTTTAGAATGAATACCGGCCTTTTTGTGGACCAATATAAAGTTATAAAGGTGTAAATATAGTTTTTAAATAATTCTCAAATAGTTAGACCCATTATTGGAGCAACGGAAACTTGGTCCAAACTACTTTGACCAAAACTGCCCAACTTTGAATAGCTTCGTACGAAGTGAATATTGGCCTTTTTTGGGAACAATATGAAGTGATAAGGATATAAATATAGTAAGAAACCTAATAGAATAACGTTAGACCCAGTTTTGATTACACGGAAAACTTGTGCAAACTTCTACGACAAAGATCGTCCAAACTTTCAATAGATTCGTATGAAGGTTTAAATTGAGATTTAAAGCTTTTAGAATGAATACCGGCCTTTTTTTGGACCAATATAAAGTTATAAAGGTGTAAATATAGTTTTTAAATAATTCTCAAATAGTTAGACCCAGTATTGGAGCAACGGAAACTTGGTCCAAACTACTTTGGCCAAAACTGCCCAACTTTGAATAGCTTCGTACGAAGTGAATATTGGCCTTTTTAGGAACCAATATGAAGTGATAAAGATATAAATATAGTAATAAACCTAATAGAAGAACGTTAGACCCATTTTTTATCCAACGGAAAACTTGTGCAAACTTCTACGACAAAGATCGTCCAAACTTTCAATAGATTCGTATGAAGGTTTGAATTGAGATTTAAAGCTTTTAGAATGAATATCGGCCTTTTTCTGGACCAATATAAAGTTATAAAGGTGTAAATATAGTTTTTAAATAATTCTCAAATAGGTAGACCCATTATTGGAGCAACGGAAATTTGGTCCAAACTACTTTGACCAAAACTGCCCAACTTTGAATAGCTTCGTACGAAGTGAATATTGGCCTTTTTTGGGACCAACATGAAGTGATAAAGATATAAATATAGTAATAAACCTAATAGAAGAACGTTAGACCCATTTCTGATCCAACGGAAAACTTGTGCAAACTTCTACGACAAAGATCGTCCAAACTTTCAATAGATTCGTATGAAGGTTTAAATTGAGATTTAAAGCTTTTAGAATGAATACCGGCCTTTTTGTGGACCAATATAAAGTTATAAAGGTGTAAATATAGTTTTTAAATAATTCTCAAATAGTTAGACCCATTATTGGAGCAACGGAAACTTGGTCCAAACTACTTTGACCAAAACTGCCCAACTTTGAATAGCTTCGTACGAAGTGAATATTGGCCTTTTTTGGGAACAATATGAAGTGATAAGGATATAAATATAGTAATAAACCTAATAGAAGAACGTTAGACCCATTTTTTATCCAACGGAAAACTTGTGCAAACTTCTACGACAAAGATCGTCCAAACTTTCAATAGATTCGTATGAAGGTTTGAATTGAGATTTAAAGCTTTTAGAATGAATATCGGCCTTTTTCTGGACCAATATAAAGTTATAAAGGTGTAAATATAGTTTTTAAATAATTCTCAAGTAGGTAGACCCATTATTGGAGGAACGGAAACTTGGTCCAAACTACTTTGACCAAAACTGCCCAACTTTGAATAGCTTCGTACGAAGTGAATATTGGCCTTTTTTGGGACCAACATGAAGTGATAAAGATATAAATATAGTAATAAACCTAATAGAAGAACGTTAGACCCATTTTTGATCCAACGGAAAACTTGTGCAAACTTCTACGACAAAGATCGTCCAAACTTTCAATATATTCGTATGAAGGTTTAAATTGAGATTTAAAGCTTTTAGAATGAATACCGGCCTTATTTTGGACCAATATAAAGTTATAAAGGTGTAAATATAGTTTTTAAATAATTCTCAAATAGTTAGACCCATTATTGGAGCAACGGAAACTTGGTCCAAACTACTTTGACCAAAACTGCCCAACTTTGAATAGCTTCGTACGAAGTGAATATTGGCCTTTTTTGGGAACAATATGAAG
This sequence comes from Trifolium repens, assembly GCA_030408175.1. Classification (NCBI taxonomy): domain Eukaryota; kingdom Viridiplantae; phylum Streptophyta; class Magnoliopsida; order Fabales; family Fabaceae; genus Trifolium; species Trifolium repens. The sequence continues at coordinate 37,338,963 of CP125842.1, read as the reverse complement.
TGATAAGGATATAAATATAGTAAGAAACCTAATAGAAGAACGTTAGACCCAGTTTTGATTACACGGAAAACTTGTGCAAACTTCTACGACAAAGATCGTCCAAACTTTCAATAGATTCGTATGAAGGTTTAAATTGAGATTTAAAGCTTTTAGAATGAATACCGGCCTTTTTTTGGACCAATATAAAGTTATAAAGGTGTAAATATAGTTTTTAAATAATTCTCAAATAGTTAGACCCAGTATTGGAGCAACGGAAACTTGGTCCAAACTACTTTGGCCAAAACTGCCCAACTTTGAATAGCTTCGTACGAAGTGAATATTGGCCTTTTTAGGAACCAATATGAAGTGATAAAGATATAAATATAGTAATAAACCTAATAGAAGAACATTAGACCCATTTTTGATCCAACGGAAAACTTGTGCAAACTTCTACGACAAAGATCGTCCAAACTTTCAATTGATTCGTATGAAGGTTTGAATTGAGATTTAAAGCTTTTAGAATGAATACCGGCCTTTTTGTGGACCAATATAAAGTTATAAAGATGTAAATATAGTTTTTAAATAATTCTCAAATAGTTAGACCCATTATTGGAGCAACGGAAACTTGGTCCAAACTACTTTGACCAAAACTGCCCAACTTTGAATAGCTTCGTACGAAGTGAATATTGGCCTTTTTTGGGAACAATATGAAGTGATAAGGATATAAATATAGTAATAAACCTAATAGAAGAACGTTAGATCCAGTTTTGATTACACGGAAAACTTGTGCAAACTTCTACGACAAAGATCGTCCAAACTTCAATAGATTCGTATGAAGGTTTAAATTGAGATTTAAAGCTTTTAGAATGAATACCGGCCTTATTTTGGACCAACATAAAGTTATAAAGGTGTAAATATAGTTTTTAAATAATTCTCATGTAATATCCCACATTCTAAATTACCTAATTAATTTTAATTAGAGCTTTGCCTAATTTTTATAAATTAATTAGTGGAGTTTAGATAATTAATTTTGGATTTAAGTGTAGTATGTGTGTCAATTAGTAACTCCAACTAAAGACTAAACTACACAAATGCCACCTTATTAATATTCCTAAGATTAATTAAGTATGAGATTTGAAACACTTCCTTCCCTCTTGTGACTCACCCTTCCTTTAAGCTTGACACCTCATTAAGAAGCAATGAGTCATTGATCCACTCACTTTTCAAACACTACCTTGCATGCAAGACAACCACACTCATTCATTTTCACTTCAGAAAATCAGCAACTATGCTCCCTCTCCTCTCCCTCATTCACGAGCAACAACAATAACAAACCTCCAAAGTTGCAATTCCAACCTTGCTCACATGTCACAAACCACCAAGACTCTTAATCTTTCATCAAAACCCACACCTTCACATGCAAGTAGACTTATCTGCAACATCTGAACCCAACCTAGCAGAATCTCACTTGAACCATCAGTTGAATCAATAAACAACACTACCATCCAACCAACTTAAGCTCCACTAATAGAATGGCATGCAAGGGAATCCATTTTTCACCCAATTTCTGTTCCTTGCAGCCTCAAACCTTCTATAAATACCTCCCTAAGTAGTGAAACGAATTCATCAAACATTCAACTCAGTAATCTTTCCAATTCCACTCCTTTCTCATTTTCGTGTTCTTCCAAGTTTGGGGGTTTTGAGTCAATTTGTGGTGGACTGTTCGTGGGTCTTGCTTGGTGTTGCTGTAGCTGTTAGAGGAGCCCAGAAGCAAGATAGAAGCTTCAATCCAGGTGGGTTCTTAGGTTAGTGTAGTTAGATTTCCCAATTTATGAACTTTGCATGTTAACATAGGATTTAGGGAAACTATTGTGTGAGGGGAATTAACTCCCAAATTTCCCTCCATTCTATCTCATATTATATGTTTTATGTTTCTGCACTATTTTAAATGAGGAATGTAGGTGAAACTTTGGAAAAATTATGAATTTCGCAGAACAGGGGCCATTCTACATGAACTCGCCATGGCGGATTGGTGGCGAGCACTCATGGCGAAAATAAGGTTCTGGGCTGAAGAACTTCGCCATGGCGGGCATTTGCTCGCCAGGCGAGTTGTTTAGGTCAGTACCTGAGATTTCGCCATGGCGGGCTGTCATTTCGCCGTGGCGAGATTGTGTAAAATGACCTGTATACCTGCCATGGCGAGCAGGTAACTCGCCATGGCGAGCTTACACAGAACAGCCTGCAACTTTTGATTTCAAACTGTTTTACTCGCTCGTTTTATTTCCTCATCTGAGATAGACAATTTGCAGTGATATAACTGATATAATGTTAAATAGAATGTTAATCAAAGTCACTCTTAGGGTATAACTTAGAATTGATTAAGTTTGCATGTTCCCCGGGATTTGGAAATTCATGGTAGTAATAACTTAATTTAGTATCAGTCAATTATGAGCGATTTATATCGCGCTATGGACTCCCAATGGGATAATCCATTAGGTTATGATTATGTGAGCTGCATGCCGTGACCGAATCGGTTGACGGATATGGCAGGCCTCTGAGACATGCTCACCTCAGAGTGTCCTTGTGTTAAAATGAATAAGATATAATTTGTGTTACACCTTTATTTATGCTTATGAATTATGATATATTGCTAGTATGTTAGGACTGATTAGGTTCCCCGGTGTAGTCACCTCTAGGAGGGTAGTAGGACTCACTGAGGCTTAGTAGTCTCACCTCACCCAAACAATTTTTTTTCTTCAGATAAACAGGTTGGCTAAGGTATGCTTGTTGGTGTGCTCGTAGCTGTGCTTGGAGGATTGCATACTTGTTCATGCTTTCTTAATTTTTTCCAGACTTGTTGTATTTCAATTAATCCTTGATGTATCGTTGAATTCTTGTTTTTGCTTCCGTTGTTCTACTAATCTGTGTTGTACTTAGCACCTGTGTGTGCTTGAATTTCAATTTGTAATAATAATGACTCCATGCTAATAATAATATCCAGCGTTTTATTCTAGATATAGACGTGGGGTGTTATAATTGGTATCAGAGCAGGTCGATTCAGACCGTGCCAGAGTTCATTAGTGTTACTAATCCGAATCCCAGTACTTGTCTGGATTTCTAACATCTGTTCTAGATGTCATGTCACTTTAAGCCTAGCTAACTTGACTTGATATTGGCAGTTAGAGCATTATGTCAGGAGCAAGACGAGGACCTGGAAGGCCTAGAAGGAACGTTGCTGATGATGACGAACCTGAAATGTATGGTGATGCTAATGCTAACATGTGGGCTGAGATGATGCATCAGCAGCAGCAGTTTCAGCCCAGCAAGCCCAACAGCATCAAGAGTTCATGGTTGTGTTTCAACAACACATGAACAACCCTCCACCTCCACAGCAAGGATAAAGTGCTGCTCTCAGAGAGTTCTGCCGCATGAGTCCCCCATAATTTTATGGAGAGTACAATCCAGCGAAGGCCCGGGAATGGATCCAAAGGATGAGTGGGATCCTAGAATCAATGGATTGCACTGAAGCTGACAAGGTTGTGTTCGTCTCCCGCTTCTTTAGGGGCGACGCTTGTAACTGGTGGGATGGTACGAAGGCGTACATGGAAGCTAGCCAGATGGAAGTAACTTGGGATAATTTCCGGCGCCTCTTTGTCGGGCATTACATACCAGAAAGTTACCAGTTTCAGATGGAACGAGAATTGACTGAGTTGAAGCAGGGGAGTATGTCTGTAGCAGAATACACCATGAAATTCAATGAATTGGTCCGTTATGTGTAAGACCCGAGAATTTCGTACCCTATGATTATATTTAATAAGGAAACTCTATCTAACCTATGTTTTATTTTCTAGTTTCGAGGGCGAAACTCTTTTAAGGGGGTAATAATGTAACGCCCCAATATTTTATATATGCATTTTATTGATTTATTATTTGATAATATAGTAATATTAATTATTTTATTTTATATTCTATTTATATTATTATTTGATGAGATAATGGTTATTTTCATTATTATTTAATTCTCTTGTGAGTCTTGAAATTATCTTTCATATTACTCTTAATTTTAAGTTAGTCAAATTGAAGTATTTTTAGTGTTGCAAAGTGTATCATACGTTGGTTGTCATGAGTAAGCAAGGAATACCCTTTTAATATTCTTGATAACCATTACTCCTATTTTTTTTTTTTTGAAAGTCAACCATTACTCCTATTTAATAGCATTATTTGGCTAATCTCTCTCACTTACTCAAGCTACTCACATAGTCAAAAATTATTGACCATTTCACTTCTCTCACACATGTAACCCATGAACCGTTTCCTAGAGTCTTTCTATACTTGTACCTCTCACCCAAATTTTATTCATGTATATTTGCAAGGATAGAGATGTCATTCAATTTCCATAAATTCAATTGATTACACATTAATTCACTTAAATTGTCATTGTTCCAATTGATTTTACATTATGCTACAAAGTGATAAAACCTCCTTTGCATTTAGTCTCACGCCACTATTTCTTCCTCCCACATATTTCATTCAAAGTAATTATCTAATAATTCTTTCTTCTCAAAATTTACGGAAGTCTTAAGGTACTCTATGTTCCATCTTCCTCTACTATTTCTATGTTCCAATCTCTATTATTTTATTGAACTTATTTTATTTTCTATAAAACTGTTATCATAGAATTTCAACTACGCTTTCGTTAACCGTCGGATCGTCGAAACAAACTCTAAAGTGGGATATATCTCGTGCGCACCGTAGCTACAAATTTAGAGTATAATTGCTTGAAATAAAGCATTTGAGGTAAGGGCTTTTTCCCCATACACTCATATTACATAGGACTATGCTGTGAAATGATAGTAGAGCCTTTATCACTTAAAATGAATCAATTTTAATAAAATAAAAAAAGGACTTAACTTGTATTGTTAACCATGCTTTCAATTGGATCAATTTGTATATCTGTTTTATAGTAATTGATTGGCATCACTTGCGTCGTGAAATAGTTTCATATATGCTTGCTATATAACTTGATTATTTTTATGTGGTTATATTCTTAATTATGCTTTTGTCCGTGTGTGTATTATGTTTATTAATTTATTTCATCACCTATTGAAATTAAAAACAAAATTATTAGTACATAAATAAAGGTCATTGTGAGTCAGTTCCAATCTGTGTTGGTTCGGTTTTGAAGAAAGGTTTTCTTGCAATATTGAGACATGCATCATATAGATATGTAGAGAAGAGCATGTTTAGTGCCTGTGTGGCAAGTTTTAGGGCCTGTGTGGCAAGTTTTTCCCATTGGTATGGGTTTATGTTCTTAGAGCCTGTGTGGCAAGTTTTAGGGCCTGTGTGGCAAGAGCCTGTGTGGCAAGTTTTTCCCATTGGTATGGGTTTTCTTATCCGGCTCATGTGTCTCATATAGGGTGTCTAGTTGCATCGCATTTCATACGAGAAGATAATACAAAAATTATTTTCTTAAGAAACTAATAATTATATTTTTTTAGATGAAGTGTTTTGTAATTGTTTTATGACATATTCTTGTGGTGAATATGATTCAATATGGATAAGGAAATTGACCCTTTACATGATTAATGTTGTAGGTACTAAAGATGAAGTGTGAAGTTGATATGTTGCTTGTATGCGCGCGGGGATAACAAATATGGGTTTTATTAATTTGTAATTTGAAAGAAATATTTTCTCGTTGTATAGTTATTATTCATAAACTTGAATAGTTATTATTCTTTAGAAGAAAAAAAAAATGATAGTCAGACTCTTTAAAAGAAATAAAGTTTTTATCTAAGCAATTTCTTTATTAAAAATCCGGGCTGTTACATTATTCATGTAATACCCGAGACTGACGAGGGCGGGGAGTGGTCGCCGGTGCACGAGGCATGACAATGTGCGGCTCCTGGCAGCTTCTAGGCAAACCGAATCACATCTGAATGAGAGAGATCCTGAGGCTGTGCAGGTGTGGGACTGCATGGTTGAAGGAAGGCTTATAAGGATTGATGGGTACTACCTATATCAACAAGATGCATCTTCTTTTCGGTAGCTCATTCCATAAGAACTCCACAGTTAAGCGTGCTTGACTTGGAGTAGTCTTTGGATGGGTGACCTTCTGGGAAGTTTCCCCGAAAGCGTGCAAGTGAGGACAAAGCTCGCTGAAAAGACTCGTGTTGGTTTGTGGGGTCAGTCGGTCATCCTGAAAGCAGTTTGGGGCGTTACATTATGTGATGGATAGCAATGATGCACCCAGTGAATCATGGAAAATGAAGAAGTATAGGTTCGGGCTGAGAGCTGACATAGCACACGATGTCTCTATGCAGCATATCACTACTTTTGGTGATTTGGTGCAGAAGAGTTATCATGCGGAGGCAGATCTTGGTAACATTCATAAGGAGCGTAGTGAAGCTGTTCATAAGAGGAAGGATTCTGGAAAGTTTAATCTGCAAGTGAGAACCAAAGGCACCACCAGTAAACGAAAGCAGAGTTATTCCTAGCGTTCACCAAGGAACTGTGCCGAATGTGGTTTCCCTCATAGTGGAGAATGCATGAAGGGAAGGAACATGTGTTACTATTGTAAGCAGCCAGGCCACTACAAACATGAATGTCCTAAGCTGAAGAGGCAAGGCGATTCCAGCGGCGCTTCTAAAAGCAAAGGTCGGGTATATTCACTTGACGGTGAGAAAGTCAGATCTAATAATGCTTTGATTATGGATGTATGCATGTTAGGACAGTCTGAAGTATTAGTCTTGTTTGATTGTGGAGCTACTAATTCCTTTATGGTCGTTGACTGTGTTCAGCGACTGCAATTGCCCTCTGTGCCTTTAATTCCCCCAATGACTGTAGCTGTTGCTACAGGTGGCAAGGTTACCTCTAAGCGAGTTTGTCAGAATTGTCCAATTCTTGTGGGCAGTAAAGTCTATCATATAGATTTGATCTGTCTACCCTTGAAGGATATTGATGTAGTCATAGGCATGGATTGGCTATCCGCCAATACCGTGTACATCGGATGCGCTGAGAAGAATCTGTTTATTCCAACTGAAACTTCTGCAGAGAGTAGAGCACTCACTGCTTTGCTCCAGAATACTCACCAGATGATCCAGTACTTAGGTGCCAGTACTAAGTGTTTCAGTGTCTTGTTCACCATCGATCCGGAACCCAGTTTGAACCCCAGTGATATTCCAGTTGTTAGCGAGTTCTTAGATGTCTTTCCAGATGATATTATGAATTTACCTCCTGAAAGGGAAGTTGAGTTTTCCATCGACCTAGTTCCTGGTTCCCAGCCTATCTCAGTTGCCCCTTATCGGATGTCTCCCTTTGAGCTTCATGAACTGAAATCTCAGCTTGAAGAGTTACTTCAGAAACACTTTATCCGACCTAGTGTCTCACCTTGGGGAGCACCGGTGTTACTCGTGAAGAAGAAAGATGGTACGATGCGCTTATGCATTGATTATCGTCAACTCAACAAGGTCACAATTAAGAACAAGTATCCCTTACTAGGAATTGATGATCTTCTGGATCAACTTAGAGGTGCTACTGTATTTTCCAAGATTGATCTTCGCTCTGGGTATCATCAGATCCGTATCAAGTCCTCGGATGTTTCCAACACAGCATTCAAGAATCGCTATGGACATTATGAATTCTTGGTCATGCCTTTCGGTTTGACAAATGCTCCAGCCATCTTTATGGACTATATGAATCGGATTTTCCAGCCATACCTTGACCAGTTTGTTGTTATCTTCATTGATGACATTCTGATCTATTCTAAGGATTCACAGGAGCATGCGGAGCACCTGAGGATTGTGTTGAGCATCCTAAGAGAGAAGCAACTGTATGCCAAGTTCGGCAAGTGTGAATTTTTGCTATCTGAAGTTAAGTTCTTAGGTCATGTCATATCGCAAGGCGGTGTGTCTGTTGATCCATCCAAGGTAGAAGTCAGGAGTTTCCTCGGTTTGGCAGGTTACTACCGGAGATTCATCTTAGGATTTTCGGAGATTGCCTTACCATTGACCCGTCTAACCAGGAAAGATGCAACCTTTGAGTGGGATGCTGCTTGTGAATGGAGTTTCAGAACCTTAAAGGAAAAGCTAACCACAGCACCAGTGTTAGTAATTCCTGACCCAACCCGCAAGTATGTGGTGTACTGTGATGCGTCCAACAAAGGACTTGGATGTGTGCTGATGCAGGATGGTGCGGTTGTAGCGTATGCATCCTGGCAGCTAAAACCTCATGAGCAGAATTATCCTACCCATGATCTGGAGTTAGCAGCCATTATCTTCGCCCTCAAAATCTGGAGACATCATCTGTATGGAGTACAGTTCGATCTGTTCAGTGATCACAAAAGTCTGAAGTACTTGTTTGATCAGAAGGAGTTGAATATGAGGCAACGACGTTGGATGGAATACCTCAAGGATTTTGATTTCAATCTCAATTACCATCCAGGAAAGGCTAATGTGGTGGCAGATGCCCTGAGCAGAAAGACATTGTATGCATCAGAATTGTTGATGCAACAGTGCGGTCTGTATGAGAAGTTTAGGGATCTCAATCTGAATGTGGTGTATCGTAAGAGCGGTATTCGTATCAACAGAATTGAAGTGTCCTGTGAGTTACGCCCAAGGATTGTGCAGGCTCAGCAGGATGATGTAGAGTTGCAGAAGAGAGTAAACCATCTGGAGTTCTCAGTAGCCACGGACGGTGCTATTCTCTATGAAGGCAGACTTTGTGTACCTCAGGATGATGAGTTGAAGCGGTTAATCCTGGAAGAGGCACACAAGAGTGGATTTTCAATTCACCCTGGATCCACCAAGATGTATCATGATTTGAAGGAGAACTATTGGTGGCCTAACATGAAGGCAGAGATTGCTGAATTCGTGTCCAGGTGTATTGTTTGTCAGCAGGTGAAGATTGAACATCAGAAACCTGGAGGACCGTTACAACCATTGGATATTCCTGAGTGGAAATGGGAGCATATCACTATGGATTTTGTAGGAGGATTACCACGGAACCAAAGAGGTCAAGATTCGATTTGGGTAATCGTGGATAGGTTAACTAAGTCGGCTCATTTCATTCCAGTGAAATCCACCTACAAGGCCCCTCAATATGCAACCATATTCATGGAGCAGATTGTGAGGCTACATGGTGTACCCTTAAGTATTGTGTCAGATAGGGACCCAATTTTCACTTCGAGGTTTTGGAAAGCATTTCAGAATGCGATGGGTACTCGGTTAAGAATGAGTACGTCGCATCACCCTCAAACTGATGGTCAGTCAGAAAGGACTATTCAGACTCTTGAGGATATGCTTCGAGCTTGTGTATTAGAAGATGGTGGTTCGTGGAGTAATCACTTACATCTGATTGAATTTGCCTATAACAACAGTTAACATGCCAGTATCGGTATGGCACCTTATGAAGCTCTGTATGGCAGGAAGTGTAGGACTCCGTTATGTTGGACAGAGGTTGGTGACCGTGGATTCTTGGAACCAGATATTGTCCAAGAGACCACGTTAAAAATTAAGTCTATCCGGGACAAGCTGAAAGTTGCTCAGAGTTGGCAGAAGAGTTATGCCGACAAGAGAAGGAGGTTTTTGGAATTCCAGGAAGGTGATCATGTGTTCTTGAGAGTTACTCCTAAGTTAGGTTTGCGAGGTGTGTTCAAAACTAAGAAGCTCTGTCCAAGATTCATTGGACCCTATCAGATCCTTCGACGCGTCGGTCCTATAGCCTATCAGTTAGCTCTACCTCCATCTATGTCAGGGTTACACGACGTGTTTCATGTGTCTCAACTTCGGAAGTATATTCCTGACCCTTATCGACCAGTGGAACTTGAACAGATCGACCTTCAGCCAGATTTAACCTATCAGCCGGATCCAGTTCGGATTGTTGAACGTAATGCTAAGATCCTCCGGAACAAGAGAATTCCTATTGTCAAAGTGAATGGGCTCAGTCTCCTGATGGTTAATTCACTTGGGAACTGGAATCTGACATGCGGAAGAGTTACCCTTATCTGTTTCCGAGGTAAATTTCTTAATTTCGAGGACGAAATTTCTTTAAGGGGGGTAGGTTGTAATATCCCACATTCTAAATTACCTAATTAATTTTAATTAGAGCTTTGCCTAATTTTTATACATTAATTAGTGGAGTTTAGATAATTAACTTTGGATTTAAGTGTAGTATGTGTGTAAATTAGTAACTCCAACTAAAGACTAAACTACACAAATGCCACCTTATTAATATTCCTAAGATTAATTAAGTATGAGATTTGAAACACTTCCTTCCCTCTTGTGACTCACCCTTCCTTTAAGCTTGACACCTCATTAAGAAGCAATGAGTCATTGATCCACTCACTTTTCAAACACTACCTTGCATGCAAGACAACCACACTCATTCATTTTCACTTCAGAAAATCAGCAACTATGCTCCCTCTCCTCTCCCTCATTCACGTGCAACAACAATAACAAACCTCCAAAGTTGCAATTCCAACCTTGCTCACATGTCACAAACCACCAAGACTCTTAATCTTTCATCAAAACCCACACCTTCACATGCAAGTAGACTTATCTGCAACATCTGAACCCAACCTAGCAGAATCTCACTTGAACCATCAGCTGAATCAATAAACAACACAACCATCCAACCAACTTAACCTCCACCAATAGAATGGCATGCAAGGGAATCCATTTTTCACCCAATTTCTGTTCCTTGCAGCCTCAAACCTTCTATAAATACCTCCCTAAGTAGTGAAACGAATTCATCAAACATTCAACTCAGTAATCTTTCCAATTCCACTCCTTTCTCATTTTCGTGTTCTTCCAAGTTTGGGGGTTTTGAGTCAATTTGTGGTGGACTGTTCGTGGGTCTTGCTTGGTGTTGCTGTAGCTGTTAGAGGAGCCCAGAAGCAAGATAAAAGCTTCAATCCAGGTGGGTTCTTAGGTTAGTGTAGTTAGATTTCCCAATTTATGAACTTTGCATGTTAACATAAGATTTAGGGAAACTATTGTGTGAGGGGAATTAACTCCCAAATTTCCCTCCATTCTATCTCATATTATATGTTTTATGTTTCTGCACTATTTTAAATGAGGAATGTAGGTGAAACTTTGGAAAAATTATGAATTTCGCAGAACAGGGGCCATTCTGCATGAACTCGCCATGGCGGATTGGTGGCGAGCACTCATGGCGAAAATAAGGTTCTGGGTTGAAGAACTTCGCCATGGCGGGCGTTTGCTCGCCAGGCGAGTTGTTTAGGTTAGTACCTGAGATTTCGCCATGGCGGGCTGTCATTTCGCCGTGGCGAGATTGTGTAAAATGACCTGTATACCTGCCATGGCGAGCAGGTAACTCGCCGTGGCGAGCTTACACAGAACAGCCTGCAACTTTTGATTTCAAACTGTTTTACTCGCTCGTTTTATTTCCTCATCTGAGATAGACAATTTGCAGTGATATAACTGATATAATGTTAAATAGAATGTTAATCAAAGTCACTCTTAGGGTATAACTTAGAATTGATTAAGTTTGCATGTTCCCCGGGATTTGGAAATTCATGGTAGTAATAACTTAATTTAGTATCAGTCAATTATGAGCGATTTATATCGCGCTATGGACTCCCAATGGGATAATCCATTAGGTTATGATTATGTGAGCTGCATGCCGTGACCGAATCGGTTGACGGATATGGCAGGCCTCTGAGACATGCTCACCTCAGAGTGTCCTTGTGTTAAAATGAATAAGATATAATTTGTGTTACACCTTTATTTATGCTTATGAATTATGATATATTGCTAGTATGTTAGGACTGATTAGGTTCCCCGGTGTAGTCACCTCTAGGAGGGTAGTAGGACTCACTGAGGCTTAGTAGTCTCACCCCACTCAAACAATTTTTTTTTTCAGATAAACAGGTTGACTAAGGTATGCTTGTTGGTGTGCTCGTAGCTGTGCTTGGAGGATTGCATACTTGTTCATGCTTTCTTTATTTTTTCCAGTCTTGTTGTATTTCAATTAATCCTTGATGTATCGTTGAAATCTTGTTTTCGCTTCCGTTGTTCTACTAATCTGTGTTGTACTTAGCACCTGTGTGTGCTTGAATTTCAATTTGTAATAATAATGACTCCATGCTAATAATAATATCCAGCGTTTTATTCTAGATATAGACGTGGGGTGTTATATCTCAAATAGTTAGACCCATTATTGGAGCAAGGGAAACTTGGTCCAAACTACTTTGACCAAGAACTGCCCAACTTTGAATAGCTTCGTACGAAGTGAATATTGGCATTTTTTGGGACCAATATGAAGTGATAAAGATATAAATATAGTAATAAACCTAATAGAAGAAAGTTAGACCCATTTTTGATCCAACGGAAAACTTGTGGAAACTTCTACGACAAAGATCGTCTAAACTTTCAATAGATTCGTATGAAGGTTTAAATTGAGATTTAAAGATTTTAGAATGAATACCGGCCTTTTTTTGGACCAATATAAAGTTATAAAGGTGTAAATATAGTTTTTAAATAATTCTCAAATAGTTAGACCCAGTATTGGAGCAACGGAAACTTGGTCCAAACTACTTTGACCAAAACTGCCCAACATTAAATAGCTTCGTACGAAGTGAATATTGGCCTTTTTTGGGACCAATATGAAGTGATAAAGATATAAATATAGTAATAAACATAATAGAAGAACGTTAGACCCATTTTTTATCCAACGGAAGACTTGTGCAAACTTCTACGACAAAGATCGTCCAAACTTTCAATAGATTCGTATGAAGGTTTAAAGGGAGATTTAAAGCTTTTAGAATCAATACCGGCCTTTTTTTGGACCAATATAATGTTATAAAGGTGTAAATATAATTTTTAAATAATTCTCAAATAGTTAGACCCATTATTGGAGCAACGGGAACTTGGTCCAAACTACTTTGACCAAAACTGCCCAACTTTGAATAGCTTCGTACGAAGTGAATATTGGCCTTTTTTGGGACCAATATGAAGTGATAAAGATATAAATATAGTAATAAACCTAATTGAAGAACGTTAGACCCATTTTTGATCCAACGGAAAACTTGTGCAAACTTCTACGACAAAGATCGTCCAAACTTTCAATAGATTTGTATGAAGGTTTAAATTGAGATTTAAAGCTTTTAGATGGAATACCGGCCTTTTTTGGACCAATATAATGTTATAAATGTGTAAATATAGTTTTTAAATAATTCTCAAATAGTTAGACCCATTATTGGAGCAACGGAAACTTGGTCCAAACTACTTAGACCAAAACTGCCCAACTTTGAATAGCTTCGTACGAAGTGAATATTGGCCTTTTTAGGAACCAATATGAAGTGATAAAGATATAAATATAGTAATAAACCTAATAGAACAACGTTAGACCCAGTTTTTATCTAACGGAAAACTTGTGCAAACTTCTACGACAAAGATCGTCCAAACTTTCAATAGATTCGTATGAAGGTTTGAATTGAGATTTAAAGCTTTTAGAATGAATATCGGCCTTTTTCTGGACCAATATAAAGTTATAAAGGTGAAAATATAGTTTTTAAATAATTCTCAAATAGGTAGACACATTATTGGAGCAACGGAAACTTGGTCCAAACTACTTTGACCAAAACTGCCCAACTTTGAATAGCTTCGTACGAAGTGAATACTGGCCTTTTTTGGGACCAATATGAAGTGATAAAGATATAAATATAGTAATAAACCTAATAGAAGAACGTTAGACCCATTTTTTATCCAACGGAAAACTTGTGCAAACTTCTACGACAAAGATCGTCCAAACTTTCAATAGATTCGTATGAAGGTTTAAATGGAGATTTAAAGCTTTTAGAATGAATACCGGCCTTTTTTTGGACCAATATAAAGTTATAAAGGTGTAAATATAGTTTTTAAATAATTCTCAAATAGTTAGACCCATTATTGGAGCAACGGACACTTGGTCCAAACTACTATGACCAAGAACTGCCCAACTTTGAATAGCTTCGTACGAAGTGAATATTGGCCTTTTTTGGGACCAATATGAAGTGATAAAGATATAAATATAGTAATAAACCTAATAGAAGAACGTTAGACCCATTTTTGATCCAACGGAAAACTTGTGCAAACTTCTACGACAAAGATCGTCCAAACTTTCAATAGATTCGTATGAAGGTTTAAATTGAGATTTAAAGCTTTTAGAATGAATACCGGCCTTTTTTTGGACCAATATAAAGTTATAAAGGTGTAAATATAGTTTTTAAATAATTCTCAAATAGTTAGACCCATTATTGGAGCAACGGAAACTTGGTCCAAACTACTTAGACCAAAACTGCCCAACTTTTAATAGCTTCGTACGAAGTGAATATTGGCCTTTTTAGGAACCAATATGAAGTGATAAAGATATAAATATAGTAATAAACCTAATAGAAGAACGTTAGACCCAGTTTTTATCTAACGGAAAACTTGTGCAAACTTCTACGACAAAGATCGTCCAAACTTTCAATAGATTCGTATGAAGGTTTAAATTGAGATTTAAAGCTTTTAGAATGAATACCGGCCTTTTTTTGGACCAATATAAAGTTATAAAGGTGTAAATATAGTTTTTAAATAATTCTCAAATAGTTAGACCCATTATTGGAGCAACGGAAACTTGGTCCAAATTACTTAGACCAAAACTGCCCAACTTTGAATAGCTTTGTACGAAGTGAATATTGGCCTTTTTTGGGCCCAATATGAAGTGATAAAGATATAAATATAGTAATAAACCTAATAGAAGAACGTTAGACCCATTTTTGATCCAACGGAAAACTTGTGCAAACTTTTACGACAAAGATCGTCCAAACTTTCAATAGATTCGTATGAAGGTTTAAATTGAGATTTAAAGCTTTTAGAATGAATACCGGCCTTTTTTTGGACCAATATAAAGTTATAAAAGTGTAAATATAGTTTTTAAATAATTCTCAAATAGGTAGACCCATTATTGGAGCAACGGAAACTTGGTCCAAACTACTTTGACCAAAACTGCCCAACTTTGGATAGCTTCGTACGAAGTGAATATTGGCTTTTTTGGGACCAACATGAAGTGATAAAGATATAAATATAGTAATAAACCTAATAGAAGAACGTTAGACCCATTTTTGATCCAACGGAAAACTTGTGCAAACTTCTACGACAAAGATCGTCCAAACTTTCAATAGATTCGTATGAAGGTTTAAATTGAGATTTAAAGCTTTTAGAATGAATACCGGCCTTTTTTTGGACCAATATAAAGTTATAAAGGTGTAAATATAGTTTTTAAATAATTCTCAAATAGTTAGACCCATTATTGGAGCAACGGAAACTTGGTCCAAATTACTTAGACCAAAACTGCCCAACTTTGAATAGCTTTGTACGAAGTGAATATTGGCCTTTTTTGGGCCCAATATGAAGTGATAAAGATATAAATATAGTAATAAACCTAATAGAAGAACGTTAGACCCATTTTTGATCCAACGGAAAACTTGTGCAAACTTTTACGACAAAGATCGTCCAAACTTTCAGTAGATTCGTATGAAGGTTTAAATTGAGATTTAAAGCATTTAGAATGAATACCGGCCTTTTTTTGGACCAATATAAAGTTATAAAGGTGTAAATATAGTTTTTAAATAATTCTCAAATAGTTAGACCCATTATTGGAGCAACGGAAACTTGGTCCAAACTACTTTGACCAAAACTGCCCAACTTTGGATAGCTTCGTACGAAGTGAATATTGGCTTTTTTGGGACCAACATGAAGTGATAAAGATATAAATATAGTAATAAACCTAATAGAAGAACGTTAGACCCATTTTTGATCCAACGGAAAACTTGTGCAAACTTCTACGACAAAGATCGTCCAAACTTTCAATAGATTCGTATGAAGGTTTAAATTGAGATTTAAAGCTTTTAGAATGAATACCGGCCTTTTTTTGGACCAATATAAAGTTATAAAGGTGTAAATATAGTTTTTAAATAATTCTCAAATAGTTAGACCCATTATTGGAGCAACGGAAACTTGGTCCAAATTACTTAGACCAAAACTGCCCAACTTTGAATAGCTTTGTACGAAGTGAATATTGGCCTTTTTTGGGCCCAATATGAAGTGATAAAGATATAAATATAGTAATAAACCTAATAGAAGAACGTTAGACCCATTTTTGATCCAACGGAAAACTTGTGCAAACTTTTACGACAAAGATCGTCCAAACTTTCAGTAGATTCGTATGAAGGTTTAAATTGAGATTTAAAGCATTTAGAATGAATACCGGCCTTTTTTTGGACCAATATAAAGTTATAAAGGTGTAAATATAGTTTTTAAATAATTCTCAAATAGTTAGACCCATTATTGGAGCAACGGAAACTTGGTCCAAACTACTTTGACCAAAACTGCCCAACTTTGAATAGCTTCGTACGAAGTGAATATTGGCCTTTTTAGGAACTAATATGAAGTGATAAAGATATAAATATAGTAATAAACCTAATAGAAGAACGTTAGACCCATTTTTTATCCAACGGAAAACTTGTGCAAACTTCTACGACAAAGATCGTCCAAAATTTCAATAGATTCGTATGAAGGTTTGAATTGAGATTTAAAGCTTTTAGAATGAATATCGGCCTTTTTCTGGACCAATATAAAGTTATAAAAGTGTAAATATAGTTTTTAAATAATTCTCAAATAGGTAGACCCATTATTGGAGCAACGGAAACTTGATCCAAACTACTTTGACCAAAACTGCCCAACTTTGGATAGCTTCGTACGAAGTGAATATTGGCTTTTTTGGGACCAACATGAAGTGATAAAGATATAAATATAGTAATAAACCTAATAGAAGAATGTTAGACCCATTTTTGATCCAACGGAAAACTTGTGCAAACTTCTACGACAAAGATCGTCCAAACTTTCAATAGATTCGTATGAAGGTTTAAATTGAGATTTAAAGCTTTTAGAATGAATACCGGCCTTTTTTTGGAACAATATAAAGTTATAAAGGTGTAAATATAGTTTTTAAATAATTCTCAAATAGTTAGACCCATTATTGGAGCAACGGAAACTTGGTCCAAACTACTTTGACCAAAACTGCCCAACTTTAAATAGCTTCGTACGAAGTGAATATTGGCCTTTTTTGGGACCAATATGAAGTGATAAAGATATAAATATAGTAATAAACATAATAGAAGAACGTTAGACCCATTTTTTATCCAACGGAAAACTTGTGCAAAATTCTACGACAAAGATCGTCCAAACTTTCAATAGATTCGTATGAAGGTTTAAATGGAGATTTAAAGCTTTTAGAATCAATACCGGCCTTTTTTTGGACCAATATAAAGTTATAAAGGTGTAAATATAGTTTTTAAATAATTCTCAAATAGTTAGACCCATTATTGGAGCAACGGAAACTTGGTCCAAACTACTTTGACCAAAACTGCCCAACTTTGAATAGCTTCGTACGAAGTGAATATTGGCCTTTTTTGGGACCAATATGAAGTGATAAAGATATAAATATAGTAATAAACCTAATAGAAGAACGTTAGACCCATTTTTGCTCCAACGGAAAACTTGTGCAAACTTCTACGACAAAGATCGTCCAAACTTTCAATAGATTCGTATAAAGGTTTAAATTGAGATTTAAAGCTTCTAGAATGAATACCGGCCTTTTTTGGACCAATATAAAGTTATAAAGGTGTAAATATAGTTTTTAAATAATTCTCAAATAGTTAGACCCATTATTGGAGCAACGGAAACTTGGTCCAAACTACTTTGACCAAAACTGCCCAACTTTGAATAGCTTCGTACGAAGTGAATATTGGCCTTTTTTGGGCCCAATATGAAGTGATAAAGATATAAATATAGTAATAAACCTAATAGAAGAACGTTAGACCCATTTTTGATCCAACGGAAAACTTGTGCAAACTTTTACGACAAAGATCGTCCAAACTTTCAGTAGATTCGTATGAAGGTTTAAATTGAGATTTAAAGCATTTAGAATGAATACCGGCCTTTTTTTGGACCAATATAAAGTTATAAAGGTGTAAATATAGTTTTTAAATAATTCTCAAATAGTTAGACCCATTATTGGAGCAACGGAAACTTGGTCCAAACTACTTTGACCAAAACTGCCCAACTTTGAATAGCTTCGTACGAAGTGAATATTGGCCTTTTTAGGAACCAATATGAAGTGATAAAGATATAAATATAGTAATAAACCTAATAGAAGAACGTTAGACCCATTTTTTATCCAACGGAAAACTTGTGCAAACTTCTACGACAAAGATCGTCCAAAATTTCAATAGATTCGTATGAAGGTTTGAATTGAGATTTAAAGCTTTTAGAATGAATATCGGCCTTTTTCTGGACCAATATAAAGTTATAAAAGTGTAAATATAGTTTTTAAATAATTCTCAAATAGGTAGACCCATTATTGGAGCAACGGAAACTTGGTCCAAACTACTTTGACCAAAACTGCCCAACTTTGGATAGCTTCGTACGAAGTGAATATTGGCTTTTTTGGGACCAACATGAAGTGATAAAGATATAAATATAGTAATAAACCTAATAGAAGAACGTTAGACCCATTTTTGATCCAACGGAAAACTTGTGCAAACTTCTACGACAAAGATCGTCCAAACTTTCAATAGATTCGTATGAAGGTTTAAATTGAGATTTAAAGCTTTTAGAATGAATACCGGCCTTTTTTTGGAACAATATAAAGTTATAAAGGTGTAAATATAGTTTTTAAATAATTCTCAAATAGTTAGACCCATTATTGGAGCAACGGAAACTTGGTCCAAACTACTTTGACCAAAACTGCCCAACTTTAAATAGCTTCGTACGAAGTGAATATTGGCCTTTTTTGGGACCAATATGAAGTGATAAAGATATAAATATAGTAATAAACATAATAGAAGAACGTTAGACCCATTTTTTATCCAACGGAAAACTTGTGCAAAATTCTACGACAAAGATCGTCCAAACTTTCAATAGATTCGTATGAAGGTTTAAATGGAGATTTAAAGCTTTTAGAATCAATACCGGCCTTTTTTTGGACCAATATAAAGTTATAAAGGTGTAAATATAGTTTTTAAATAATTCTCAAATAGTTAGACCCATTATTGGAGCAACGGAAACTTGGTCCAAACTACTTTGACCAAAACTGCCCAACTTTGAATAGCTTCGTACGAAGTGAATATTGGCCTTTTTTGGGACCAATATGAAGTGATAAAGATATAAATATAGTAATAAACCTAATAGAAGAACGTTAGACCCATTTTTGATCCAACGGAAAACTTGTGCAAACTTCTACGACAAAGATCGTCCAAACTTTCAATAGATTCGTATAAAGGTTTAAATTGAGATTTAAAGCTTCTAGAATGAATACCGGCCTTTTTTGGACCAATATAAAGTTATAAAGGTGTAAATATAGTTTTTAAATAATTCTCAAATAGTTAGACCCATTATTGGAGCAACGGAAACTTGGTCCAAACTACTTTGACCAAAACTGCCCAACTTTGAATAGCTTCGTACGAAGTGAATATTGGCCTTTTTAGGAACCAATATGAAGTGATAAAGATATAAATATAGTAATAAACCTAATAGAAGAACGTTAGACCCATTTTTTATCCAACGGAAAACTTGTGCAAACTTCTACGACAAAGATCGTCCAAAATTTCAATAGATTCGTATGAAGGTTTGAATTGAGATTTAAAGCTTTTAGAATGAATATCGGCCTTTTTCTGGACCAATATAAAGTTATAAAAGTGTAAATATAGTTTTTAAATAATTCTCAAATAGGTAGACCCATTATTGGAGCAACGGAAACTTGGTCCAAACTACTTTGACCAAAACTGCCCAACTTTGGATAGCTTCGTACGAAGTGAATATTGGCTTTTTTGGGACCAACATGAAGTGATAAAGATATAAATATAGTAATAAACCTAATAGAAGAACGTTAGACCCATTTTTGATCCAACGGAAAACTTGTGCAAACTTCTACGACAAAGATCGTCCAAACTTTCAATAGATTCGTATGAAGGTTTAAATTGAGATTTAAAGCTTTTAGAATGAATACCGGCCTTTTTTTGGAACAATATAAAGTTATAAAGGTGTAAATATAGTTTTTAAATAATTCTCAAATAGTTAGACCCATTATTGGAGCAACGGAAACTTGGTCCAAACTACTTTGACCAAAACTGCCCAACTTTAAATAGCTTCGTACGAAGTGAATATTGGCCTTTTTTGGGACCAATATGAAGTGATAAAGATATAAATATAGTAATAAACATAATAGAAGAACGTTAGACCCATTTTTTATCCAACGGAAAACTTGTGCAAAATTCTACGACAAAGATCGTCCAAACTTTCAATAGATTCGTATGAAGGTTTGAATTGAGATTTAAAGCTTTTAGAATGAATATCGGCCTTTTTCTGGACCAATATAAAGTTATAAAGGTGTAAATATAGTTTTTAAATAATTCTCAAATACGTAGACACATTATTGGAGCAACGGAAACTTGGTCCAAACTACTTTGACCAAAACTGCCCAACTTTGAATAGCTTCGTACGAAGTGAATATTGGCCTTTTTTGGGACCAATATGAAGTGATAAAGATATAAATATAGTAATAAACCTAATAGAAGAACGTTAGACCCGTTTTTGATCCAACGGAAAACTTGTGCAAACTTCTACGACAAAGATCGTCCAAACTTTCAATAGATTTGTATGTAGGTTTAAATTGAGATTTAAAGCTTTTAGAATGAATACCGGCCTTTTTTGGACCAATATAATGTTATAAAGGTGTAAATATAGTTTTTAAATAATTCTCAAATAGTTAGACCCATTATTGGAGCAACGGAAACTTGGTCCAAACTACTTTGACCAAAACTGCCCAACTTTGAATAGCTTCGTACGAAGTGAATATTGGCCTTTTTAGGAACCAATATGAAGTGATAAAGATATAAATATAGTAATAAACCTAATAGAACAACGTTAGACCCAGTTTTTATCTAACGGAAAACTTGTGCAAACTTCTACGACAAAGATCGTCCAAACTTTCAATAGATTCGTATGAAGGTTTGAATTGAGATTTAAAGCTTTTAGAATGAATATCGGCCTTTTTCTGGACCAATATAAAGTTATAAAGGTGAAAATTTAGTTTTTAAATAATTCTCAAATAGGTAGACACATTATTGGAGCAACGGAAACTTGGTCCAAACTACTTTGACCAAAACTGCCCAACTTTGAATAGCTTCGTACGAAGTGAATATTGGCCTTTTTTGGGACCAATATGAAGTGATAAAGATATAAATATAGTAATAAACCTAATAGAAGAACGTTAGACCCATTTTTTATCCATCGGAAAACTTGTGCAAACTTCTACGACAAAGATCGTCCAAACTTTCAATAGATTCGTATGAAGGTTTAAATGGAGATTTAAAGCTTTTAGAATGAATACCGGCCATTTTTGGGACCAATATAAAGTTATAAAGGTGTAAATATAGTTTTTAAATAATTCTCAAATAGTTAGACCCATTATTGGAGCAACGGACACTTGGTCCAAACTACTATGACCAAGAACTGCCCAACTTTGAATAGCTTCGTACGAAGTGAATATTGGCCTTTTTTGGGACCAATATGAAGTGATAAAGATATAAATATAGTAATAAACCTAATAGAAGAACGTTAGACCCATTTTTGATCCAACGGAAAACTTGTGCAAACTTCTACGACAAAGATCGTCCAAACTTTCAATAGATTCGTATGAAGGTTTAAATTGAGATTTAAAGCTTTTAGAATGAATACCGGCCTTTTTTTGGAACAATATAAAGTTATAAAGGTGTAAATATAGTTTTTAAATAATTCTCAAATAGTTAGACCCATTATTGGAGCAACGGAAACTTGGTCCAAACTACTTTGACCAAAACTGCCCAACTTTAAATAGCTTCGTACGAAGTGAATATTGGCCTTTTTTGGGACCAATATGAAGTGATAAAGATATAAATATAGTAATAAACATAATAGAAGAACGTTAGACCCATTTTTTATCCAACGGAAAACTTGTGCAAAATTCTACGACAAAGATCGTCCAAACTTTCAATAGATTCGTATGAAGGTTTAAATGGAGATTTAAAGATTTTAGAATCAATACCGGCCTTTTTTTGGACCAATATAAAGTTATAAAGGTGTAAATATAGTTTTTAAATAATTCTCAAATAGTTAGACCCATTATTGGAGCAACGGAAACTTGGTCCAAACTACTTTGACCAAAACTGCCCAACTTTGAATAGCTTCGTACGAAGTGAATATTGGCCTTTTTTGGGACCAATATGAAGTGATTAAGATATAAATATAGTAATAAACCTAATAGAAGAACGTTAGACCCATTTTTGATCCAACGGAAAACTTGTGCAAACTTCTACGACAAAGATCGTCCAAACTTTCAATAGATTCGTATAAAGGTTTAAATTGAGATTTAAAGCTTTTAGAATGAATACCGGCCTTTTTTGGACCAATATAAAGTTATAAAGGTGTAAATATAGTTTTTAAATAATTCTCAAATAGTTAGACCCATTATTGGAGCAACGGAAACTTGGTCCAAACTACTTTGACCAAAACTGCCCAACTTTGAATAGCTTCGTACGAAGTGAATATTGGCCTTTTTAGGAACCAATATGAAGTGATAAAGATATAAATATAGTAATAAACCTAATAGAAGAACGTTAGACCCAGTTTTTATCTAACGGACAACTTGTGCAAACTTCTACGACAAAGATCGTCCAAACTTTCAATAGATTCGTATGAAGGTTTGAATTGAGATTTAAAGCTTTTAGAATGAATATCGGCCTTTTTCTGGACCAATATAAAGTTATAAAGGTGTAAATATAGTTTTTAAATAATTCTCAAATACGTAGACACATTATTGGAGCAACGGAAACTTGGTCCAAACTACTTTGACCAAAACTGCCCAACTTTGAATAGCTTCGTACGAAGTGAATATTGGCCTTTTTTGGGACCAATATGAAGTGATAAAGATATAAATATAGTAATAAACCTAATAGAAGAACGTTAGACCCATTTTTGATCCAACGGAAAACTTGTGCAAACTTCTACGACAAAGATCGTCCAAACTTTCAATAGATTTGTATGAAGGTTTAAATTGAGATTTAAAGCTTTTAGAATGAATACCGGCCTTTTTTGGACCAATATAATGTTATAAAGGTGTAAATATAGTTTTTAAATAATTCTCAAATAGTTAGACCCATTATTGGAGCAACGGAAACTTGGTCCAAACTACTTTGACCAAAACTGCCCAACTTTGAATAGCTTCGTACGAAGTGAATATTGGCCTTTTTAGGAACCAATATGAAGTGATAAAGATATAAATATAGTAATAAACCTAATAGAACAACGTTAGACCCAGTTTTTATCTAACGGAAAACTTGTGCAAACTTCTACGACAAAGATCGTCCAAACTTTCAATAGATTCGTATGAAGGTTTGAATTGAGATTTAAAGCTTTTAGAATGAATATCGGCCTTTTTCTGGACCAATATAAAGTTATAAAGGTGAAAATTTAGTTTTTAAATAATTCTCAAATAGGTAGACACATTATTGGAGCAACGGAAACTTGGTCCAAACTACTTTGACCAAAACTGCCCAACTTTGAATAGCTTCGTACGAAGTGAATATTGGCCTTTTTTGGGACCAATATGAAGTGATAAAGATATAAATATAGTAATAAACCTAATAGAAGAACGTTAGACCCATTTTTTATCCAACGGAAAACTTGTGCAAACTTCTACGACAAAGATCGTCCAAACTTTCAATAGATTCGTATGAAGGTTTAAATGGAGATTTAAAGCTTTTAGAATGAATACCGGCCTTTTTTGGGACCAATATAAAGTTATAAAGGTGTAAATATAGTTTTTAAATAATTCTCAAATAGTTAGACCCATTATTGGAGCAACGGACACTTGGTCCAAACTACTATGACCAAGAACTGCCCAACTTTGAATAGCTTCGTACGAAGTGAATATTGGCCTTTTTTGGGACCAATATGAAGTGATAAAGATATAAATATAGTAATAAACCTAATAGAAGAACGTTAGACCCATTTTTGATCCAACGGAAAACTTGTGCAAACTTCTACGACAAAGATCGTCCAAACTTTCAATAGATTCGTATGAAGGTTTAAATTGAGATTTAAAGCTTTTAGAATGAATACCGGCCTTTTTTTGGACCAATATAAAGTTATAAACGTGTAAATATAGTTTTTAAATAATTCTCAAATAGTTAGACCCATTATTGGAGCAACGGAAACTTGGTCCAAACTACTTAGACCAAAACTGCCCAACTTTTAATAGCTTCGTACGAAGTGAATATTGGCCTTTTTAGGAACCAATATGAAGTGATAAAGATATAAATATAGTAATAAACCTAATAGAAGAACGTTAGACCCAGTTTTTATCTAACGGAAAACTTGTGCAAACTTCTACGACAAAGATCGTCCAAACTTTCAATAGATTCGTATGAAGGTTTAAATTGATATTTAAAGCTTTTAGAATGAATACTGGCCTTTTTTTGGACCAATATAAAGTTATAAAGGTGTAAATATAGTTTTTAAATAATTCTCAAATAGTTAGACCCATTATTGGAGCAACGGAAACTTGGTCCAAACTACTTTGACCAAAACTGCCCAACTTTGAATAGCTTCGTACGAAGTGAATATTGGCCTTTTTTGGGCCCAATATGAAGTGATAAAGATATAAATATAGTAATAAACCTAATAGAAGAACGTTAGGCCCATTTTTGATCCAACGGAAAACTTGTGCAAACTTTTACGACAAAGATCGTCCAAACTTTCAGTAGATTCGTATGAAGGCTTAAATTGAGATTTAAAGCATTTAGAATGAATACCGGCCTTTTTTTGGACCAATATAAAGTTATAAAGGTGTAAATATAGTTTTTAAATAATTCTCAAATAGTTAGACCCATTATTGGAGCAACGGAAACTTGGTCCAAACTACTTTGACCAAAACTGCCCAACTTTGAATAGCTTCGTACGAAGTGAATATTGGCCTTTTTAGGAACCAATATGAAGTGATAAAGATATAAATATAGTAATAAACCTAATAGAAGAACGTTAGACCCATTTTTGATCCAACGGAAAACTTGTGCAAACTTCTACGACAAAGATCGTCCAAACTTTCAATAGATTCGTATGAAGGTTTAAATTGAGATTTAAAGCTTTTAGAATGAATACCGGCCTTTTTTTGGACCAATATAAAGTTATAAACGTGTAAATATAGTTTTTAAATAATTCTCAAATAGTTAGACCCATTATTGGAGCAACGGAAACTTGGTCCAAACTACTTAGACCAAAACTGCCCAACTTTTAATAGCTTCGTACGAAGTGAATATTGGCCTTTTTAGGAACCAATATGAAGTGATAAAGATATAAATATAGTAATAAACCTTATAGAAGAACGTTAGACCCAGTTTTTATCTAACGGAAAACTTGTGCAAACTTCTACGACAAAGATCGTCCAAACTTTCAATAGATTCGTATGAAGGTTTAAATTGAGATTTAAAGCTTTTAGAATGAATACCGGCCTTTTTTTGGACCAATATAAAGTTATAAACGTGTAAATATAGTTTTTAAATAATTCTCAAATAGTTAGACCCATTATTGGAGCAACGGAAACTTGGTCCAAACTACTTAGACCAAAACTGCCCAACTTTTAATAGCTTCGTACGAAGTGAATATTGGCCTTTTTAGGAACCAATATGAAGTGATAAAGATATAAATATAGTAATAAACCTAATAGAAGAACGTTAGACCCAGTTTTTATCTAACGGAAAACTTGTGCAAACTTCTACGACAAAGATCGTCCAAACTTTCAATAGATTCGTATGAAGGTTTAAATTGAGATTTAAAGCTTTTAGAATGAATACTGGCCTTTTTTTGGACCAATATAAAGTTATAAAGGTGTAAATATAGTTTTTAAATAATTCTCAAATAGTTAGACCCATTATTGGAGCAACGGAAACTTGGTCCAAACTACTTAGACCAAAGCTGCCCAACTTTGAATAGCTTCGTACGAAGTGAATATTGGCCTTTTTTGGGCCCAATATGAAGTGATAAAGATATAAATATAGTAATAAACCTAATAGAAGAACGTTAGACCCATTTTTGATCCAACGGAAAACTTGTGCAAACTTTTACGACAAAGATCGTCCAAACTTTCAGTAGATTCGTATGAAGGTTTAAATTGAGATTTAAAGCATTTAGAATGAATACCGGCCTTTTTTTGGACCAATATAAAGTTATAAAGGTGTAAATATAGTTTTTAAATAATTCTCAAATAGTTAGACCCATTATTGGAGCAACGGAAACTTGGTCCAAACTACTTTGACCAAAACTGCCCAACTTTGAATAGCTTCGTACGAAGTGAATATTGGCCTTTTTAGGAACCAATATGAAGTGATAAAGATATAAATATAGTAATAAACCTAATAGAAGAACGTTAGACCCATTTTTGATCCAACGGAAAACTTGTGCAAACTTCTACGACAAAGATCGTCCAAACTTTCATTAGATTCGTATGAAGGTTTAAATTGAGATTTAAAGCTTTTAGAATGAATACCGGCCTTTTTTTGGACCAATATAAAGTTATAAACGTGTAAATATAGTTTTTAAATAATTCTCAAATAGTTAGACCCATTATTGGAGCAACGGAAACTTGGTCCAAACTACTTAGACCAAAACTGCCCAACTTTTAATAGCTTCGTACGAAGTGAATATTGGCCTTTTTAGGAACCAATATGAAGTGATAAAGATATAAATATAGTAATAAACCTTATAGAAGAACGTTAGACCCAGTTTTTATCTAACGGAAAACTTGTGCAAACTTCTACGACAAAGATCGTCCAAACTTTCAATAGATTCGTATGAAGGTTTAAATTGAGATTTAAAGCTTTTAGAATGAATACCGGCCTTTTTTTGGACCAATATAAAGTTATAAACGTGTAAATATAGTTTTTAAATAATTCTCAAATAGTTAGACCCATTATTGGAGCAACGGAAACTTGGTCCAAACTACTTAGACCAAAACTGCCCAACTTTTAATAGCTTCGTACGAAGTGAATATTGGCCTTTTTAGGAACCAATATGAAGTGATAAAGATATAAATATAGTAATAAACCTAATAGAAGAACGTTAGACCCAGTTTTTATCTAACGGAAAACTTGTGCAAACTTCTACGACAAAGATCGTCCAAACTTTCAATAGATTCGTATGAAGGTTTAAATTGAGATTTAAAGCTTTTAGAATGAATACTGGCCTTTTTTTGGACCAATATAAAGTTATAAAGGTGTAAATATAGTTTTTAAATAATTCTCAAATAGTTAGACCCATTATTGGAGCAACGGAAACTTGGTCCAAACTACTTAGACCAAAACTGCCCAACTTTGAATAGCTTCGTACGAAGTGAATATTGGCCTTTTTTGGGCCCAATATGAAGTGATAAAGATATAAATATAGTAATAAACCTAATAGAAGAACGTTAGACCCATTTTTGATCCAACGGAAAACTTGTGCAAACTTTTACGACAAAGATCGTCCAAACTTTCAGTAGATTCGTATGAAGGTTTAAATTGAGATTTAAAGCATTTAGAATGAATACCGGCCTTTTTTTGGACCAATATAAAGTTATAAAGGTGTAAATATAGTTTTTAAATAATTCTCAAATAGTTAGACCCATTATTGGAGCAACGGAAACTTGGTCCAAACTACTTTGACCAAAACTGCCCAACTTTGAATAGCTTCGTACGAAGTGAATATTGGCCTTTTTAGGAACCAATATGAAGTGATAAAGATATAAATATAGTAATAAACCTAATAGAAGAACGTTAGACCCATTTTTGATCCAACGGAAAACTTGTGCAAACTTCTACGACAAAGATCGTCCAAACTTTCAATAGATTCGTATGAAGGTTTAAATTGAGATTTAAAGCTTTTAGAATGAATACCGGCCTTTTTTTGGACCAATATAAAGTTATAAACGTGTAAATATAGTTTTTAAATAATTCTCAAATAGTTAGACCCATTATTGGAGCAACGGAAACTTGGTCCAAACTACTTAGACCAAAACTGCCCAACTTTTAATAGCTTCGTACGAAGTGAATATTGGCCTTTTTAGGAACCAATATGAAGTGATAAAGATATAAATATAGTAATAAACCTTATAGAAGAACGTTAGACCCAGTTTTTATCTAACGGAAAACTTGTGCAAACTTCTACGACAAAGATCGTCCAAACTTTCAATAGATTCGTATGAAGGTTTAAATTGAGATTTAAAGCTTTTAGAATGAATACCGGCCTTTTTTTGGACCAATATAAAGTTATAAACGTGTAAATATAGTTTTTAAATAATTCTCAAATAGTTAGACCCATTATTGGAGCAACGGAAACTTGGTCCAAACTACTTAGACCAAAACTGCCCAACTTTGAATAGCTTCGTACGAAGTGAATATTGGCCTTTTTTGGGCCCAATATGAAGTGATAAAGATATAAATATAGTAATAAACCTAATAGAAGAACGTTAGACCCATTTTTGATCCAACGGAAAACTTGTGCAAACTTTTACGACAAAGATCGTCCAAACTTTCAGTAGATTCGTATGAAGGTTTAAATTGAGATTTAAAGCATTTAGAATGAATACCGGCCTTTTTTTGGACCAATATAAAGTTATAAAGGTGTAAATATAGTTTTTAAATAATTCTCAAATAGTTAGACCCATTATTGGAGCAACGGAAACTTGGTCCAAACTACTTTGACCAAAACTGCCCAACTTTGAATAGCTTCGTACGAAGTGAATATTGGCCTTTTTAGGAACCAATATGAAGTGATAAAGATATAAATATAGTAATAAACCTAATAGAAGAACGTTAG
Organism: Trifolium repens; assembly: GCA_030408175.1. NCBI lineage: Eukaryota > Viridiplantae > Streptophyta > Magnoliopsida > Fabales > Fabaceae > Trifolium > Trifolium repens. Next base: position 37,310,056 of record CP125842.1, on the reverse strand, counting down.
ACCCATTTTTTATCCAACGGAAAACTTGTGCAAATTTCTACGACAAAGATCGTCCAAAATTTCAATAGATTCGTATGAAGGTTTGAATTGAGATTTAAAGCTTTTAGAATGAATATCGGCCTTTTTCTGGACCAATATAAAGTTATAAAGGTGTAAATATAGTTTTTAAATAATTCTCAAATAGGTAGACCCATTATTGGAGCAACGGAAACTTGGTCCAAACTACTTTGACCAAAACTGCCCAACTTTGGATAGCTTCGTACGAAGTGAATATTGGCTTTTTTGGGACCAACATGAAGTGATAAAGATATAAATATAGTAATAAACCTAATAGAAGAACGTTAGACCCATTTTTCATCCAACGGAAAACTTGTGCAAACTTCTACGACAAAGATCGTCCAAACTTTCAATAGATTCGTATGAAGGTTTAAATTGAGATTTAAAGCATTTAGAATGAATACCGGCCTTTTTTTGGACCAATATAAAGTTATAAAGGTGTAAATATATTTTTTAAATAATTCTCAAATAGTTAGACCCATTATTGGAGCAACGGAAACTTGGTCCAAACTACTTTGACCAAAACTGCCCAACTTTGAATAGCTTCGTACGAAGTGAATATTGGCCTTTTTAGGAACCAATATGAAGTGATAAAGATATAAATATAGTAATAAACCTAATAGAAGAACATTAGACCCATTTTTTATCCAACGGAAAACTTGTGCAAACTTCTACGACAAAGATCGTCCAAAATTTCAATAGATTCGTATGAAGGTTTGAATTGAGATTTAAAGCTTTTAGAATGAATATCGGCCTTTTTCTGGACCAATATAAAGTTATAAAGGTGTAAATATAGTTTTTAAATAATTCTCAAATAGGTAGACCCATTATTGGAGCAACGGAAACTTGGTCCAAACTACTTTGACCAAAACTGCCCAACTTTGGATAGCTTCGTACGAAGTGAATATTGGCTTTTTTGGGACCAACATGAAGTGATAAAGATATAAATATAGTAATAAACCTAATAGAAGAACGTTAGACCCATTTTTCATCCAACGGAAAACTTGTGCAAACTTCTACGACAAAGATCGTCCAAACTTTCAATAGATTCGTATGAAGGTTTAAATTGAGATTTAAAGCATTTAGAATGAATACCGGCCTTTTTTTGGACCAATATAAAGTTATAAAGGTGTAAATATATTTTTTAAATAATTCTCAAATAGTTAGACCCATTATTGGAGCAACGGAAACTTGGTCCAAACTACTTTGACCAAAACTGCCCGACTTTAAATAGCTTCGTACGAAGTGAATATTGGCCTTTTTTGGGACCAATATGAAGTGATAAAGATATAAATATAGTAATAAACATAATAGAAGAACGTTAGACCCATTTTTTATCCAACGGAAAACTTGTGCAAAATTCTACGACAAAGATCGTCCAAACTTTCAATAGATTCGTATGAAGGTTTAAATGGAGATTTAAAGCTTTTAGAATCAATACCGGCCTTTTTTTGGACCAATATAAAGTTATAAATGTGTAAATATAGTTTTTAAATAATTCTCAAATAGTTAGACCCATTATTGGAGCAACGGAAACTTGGTCCAAACTACTTTGACCAAAACTGCCCAACTTTGAATAGCTTCGTACGAAGTGAATATTGGCCTTTTTAGGAACCAATATGAAGTGATAAAGATATAAATATAGTAATAAACCTAATAGAAGAACGTTAGACCCATTTTTTATCCAACGGAAAACTTGTGCAAACTTCTACGACAAAGATCGTCCAAAATTTCAATAGATTCGTATGAAGGTTTGAATTGAGATTTAAAGCTTTTAGAATGAATATCGGCCTTTTTCTGGACCAATATAAAGTTATAAAGGTGTAAATATAGTTTTTAAATAATTCTCAAATAGGTAGACCCATTATTGGAGCAACGGAAACTTGGTCCAAACTACTTTGACCAAAACTGCCCAACTTTGGATAGCTTCGTACGAAGTGAATATTGGCTTTTTTGGGACCAACATGAAGTGATAAAGATATAAATATAGTAATAAACCTAATAGAAGAACGTTAGACCCATTTTTCATCCAACGGAAAACTTGTGCAAACTTCTACGACAAAGATCGTCCAAACTTTCAATAGATTCGTATGAAGGTTTAAATTGAGATTTAAAGCATTTAGAATGAATACCGGCCTTTTTTTGGACCAATATAAAGTTATAAAGGTGTAAATATAGTTTTTAAATAATTCTCAAATAGTTAGACCCATTATTGGAGCAACGGAAACTTGGTCCAAACTACTTTGACCAAAACTGCCCAACTTTGAATAGCTTCGTACGAAGTGAATATTGGCCTTTTTAGGAACCAATATGAAGTGATAAAGATATAAATATAGTAATAAACCTAATAGAAGAACGTTAGACCCATTTTTTATCCAACGGAAAACTTGTGCAAACTTCTACGACAAAGATCGTCCAAACTTTCAATAGATTCGTATGAAGGTTTAAATGGAGATTTAATGCTTTTAGAATGAATATCGGCCTTTTTCTGGACCAATATAAAGTTATAAAGGTGTAAATATAGTTTTTAAATAATTCTCAAATAGGTAGACCCATTATTGGAGCAACGGAAACTTGGTCCAAACTACTTTGACCAAAACTGCCCAACTTTGGATAGCTTCGTACGAAGTGAATATTGGCTTTTTTGGGACCAACATGAAGTGATAAAGATATAAATATAGTAATAAACCTAATAGAAGAACGTTAGACCCATTTTTGATCCAACGGAAAACTTGTGCAAACTTCTACGACAAAGATCGTCCAAACTTTCAATAGATTCGTATGAAGGTTTAAATTGAGATTTAAAGCTTTTAGAATGAATACCGGCCTTTTTTTGGAACAATATAAAGTTATAAAGGTGTAAATATAGTTTTTAAATAATTCTCAAATAGTTAGACCCATTATTGGAGCAACGGAAACTTGGTCCAAACTACTTTGACCAAAACTGCCCAACTTTAAATAGCTTCGTACGAAGTGAATATTGGCCTTTTTTGGGACCAATATGAAGTGATAAAGATATAAATATAGTAATAAACATAATAGAAGAACGTTAGACCCATTTTTTATCCAACGGAAAACTTGTGCAAAATTCTACGACAAAGATCGTCCAAACTTTCAATAGATTCGTATGAAGGTTTAAATGGAGATTTAAAGCTTTTAGAATCAATACCGGCCTTTTTTTGGACCAATATAAAGTTATAAATGTGTAAATATAGTTTTTAAATAATTCTCAAATAGTTAGACCCATTATTGGAGCAACGGAAACTTGGTCCAAACTACTTTGACCAAAACTGCCCAACTTTGAATAGCTTCGTACGAAGTGAATATTGGCCTTTTTAGGAACCAATATGAAGTGATAAAGATATAAATATAGTAATAAACCTAATAGAAGAACGTTAGACCCATTTTTTATCCAACGGAAAACTTGTGCAAACTTCTACGACAAAGATCGTCCAAAATTTCAATAGATTCGTATGAAGGTTTGAATTGAGATTTAAAGCTTTTAGAATGAATATCGGCCTTTTTCTGGACCAATATAAAGTTATAAAGGTGTAAATATAGTTTTTAAATAATTCTCAAATAGGTAGACCCATTATTGGAGCAACGGAAACTTGGTCCAAACTACTTTGACCAAAACTGCCCAACTTTGGATAGCTTCGTACGAAGTGAATATTGGCTTTTTTGGGACCAACATGAAGTGATAAAGATATAAATATAGTAATAAACCTAATAGAAGAACGTTAGACCCATTTTTCATCCAACGGAAAACTTGTGCAAACTTCTACGACAAAGATCGTCCAAACTTTCAATAGATTCGTATGAAGGTTTAAATTGAGATTTAAAGCATTTAGAATGAATACCGGCCTTTTTTTGGACCAATATAAAGTTATAAAGGTGTAAATATAGTTTTTAAATAATTCTCAAATAGTTAGACCCATTATTGGAGCAACGGAAACTTGGTCCAAACTACTTTGACCAAAACTGCCCAACTTTGAATAGCTTCGTACGAAGTGAATATTGGCCTTTTTAGGAACCAATATGAAGTGATAAAGATATAAATATAGTAATAAACCTAATAGAAGAACGTTAGACCCATTTTTTATCCAACGGAAAACTTGTGCAAACTTCTACGACAAAGATCGTCCAAACTTTCAATAGATTCGTATGAAGGTTTAAATGGAGATTTAATGCTTTTAGAATGAATATCGGCCTTTTTCTGGACCAATATAAAGTTATAAAGGTGTAAATATAGTTTTTAAATAATTCTCAAATAGGTAGACCCATTATTGGAGCAACGGAAACTTGGTCCAAACTACTTTGACCAAAACTGCCCAACTTTGGATAGCTTCGTACGAAGTGAATATTGGCTTTTTTGGGACCAACATGAAGTGATAAAGATATAAATATAGTAATAAACCTAATAGAAGAACGTTAGACCCATTTTTGATCCAACGGAAAACTTGTGCAAACTTCTACGACAAAGATCGTCCAAACTTTCAATAGATTCGTATGAAGGTTTAAATTGAGATTTAAAGCTTTTAGAATGAATACCGGCCTTTTTTTGGAACAATATAAAGTTATAAAGGTGTAAATATAGTTTTTAAATAATTCTCAAATAGTTAGACCCATTATTGGAGCAACGGAAACTTGGTCCAAACTACTTTGACCAAAACTGCCCAACTTTAAATAGCTTCGTACGAAGTGAATATTGGCCTTTTTTGGGACCAATATGAAGTGATAAAGATATAAATATAGTAATAAACCTAATAGAAGAACGTTAGACCCATTTTTGATCCAACGGAAAACTTGTGCAAACTTCTACGACAAAGATCGTCCAAACTTTCAATAGATTCGTATAAAGGTTTAAATTGAGATTTAAAGCTTTTAGAATGAATACCGGCCTTTTTTGGACCAATATAAAGTTATAAAGGTGTAAATATAGTTTTTAAATAATTCTCAAATAGTTAGACCCATTATTATAGCAACGGAAACTTGGTCCAAACTACTTTGACCAAAACTGCCCAACTTTGAATAGCTTCGTACGAAGTGAATATTGGCCTTTTTAGGAACCAATATGAAGTGATAAAGATATAAATATAGTAATAAACCTAATAGAAGAACGTTAGACCCAGTTTTTATCTAACGGAAAACTTGTGCAAACTTCTACGACAAAGATCGTCCAAACTTTCAATAGATTCGTATGAAGGTTTGAATTGAGATTTAAAGCTTTTAGAATGAATATCGGCCTTTTTCTGGACCAATATAAAGTTATAAAGGTGTAAATATAGTTTTTTAATAATTCTCAAATAGGTAGACACATTATTGGAGCAACGGAAACTTGGTCCAAACTACTTTGACCAAAACTGCCCAACTTTAAATAGCTTCGTACGAAGTGAATATTGGCCTTTTTTGGAACCAATATGAAGTGATAAAGATATAAATATAGTAATAAACATAATAGAAGAACGTTAGACCCATTTTTTATCCAACGGAAAACTTGTGCAAAATTCTACGACAAAGATCGTCCAAACTTTCAATAGATTCGTATGAAGGTTTAAATGGAGATTTAAAGCTTTTAGAATCAATACCGGCCTTTTTTTGGACCAATATAAAGTTATAAAGGTGTAAATATAGTTTTTAAATAATTCTCAAATAGTTAGACCCATTATTGGAGCAACGGAAACTTGGTCCAAACTACTTTGACCAAAACTGCCCAACTTTGAATAGCTTCGTACGAAGTGAATATTGGCCTTTTTTGGGACCAATATGAAGTGATAAAGATATAAATATAGTAATAAACCTAATAGAAGAACGTTAGACCCATTTTTGATCCAACGGAAAACTTGTGCAAACTTCTACGACAAAGATCGTCCAAACTTTCAATAGATTCGTATAAAGGTTTAAATTGAGATTTAAAGCTTTTAGAATGAATACCGGCCTTTTTTGGACCAATATAAAGTTATAAAGGTGTAAATATAGTTTTTAAATAATTCTCAAATAGTTAGACCCATTATTGGAGCAACGGAAACTTGGTCCAAACTACTTTGACCAAAACTGCCCAACTTTAAATAGCTTCGTACGAAGTGAATATTGGCCTTTTTTGGGACCAATATGAAGTGATAAAGATATAAATATAGTAATAAACATAATAGAAGAACGTTAGACCCATTTTTTATCCAACGGAAAACTTGTGCAAAATTCTACAACAAAGATCGTCCAAACTTTCAATAGATTCGTATGAAGGTTTAAATGGAGATTTAAAGCTTTTAGAATCAATACCGGCCTTTTTTTGGACCAATATAAAGTTATAAAGGTGTAAATATAGTTTTTAAATAATTCTCAAATAGTTAGACCCATTATTGGAGCAACGGAAACTTGGTCCAAACTACTTAGACCAAAACTGCCCAACTTTTAATAGCTTCGTACGAAGTGAATATTGGCCTTTTTAGGAACCAATATGAAGTGATAAAGATATAAATATATTAATAAACCTAATAGAAGAACGTTAGACCCAGTTTTTATCTAACGGAAAACTTGTGCAAACTTCTACGACAAAGATCGTCCAAACTTTCAATAGATTCGTATGAAGGTTTAAATTGAGATTTAAAGCTTTTAGAATGAATACCGGCCTTTTTTTGGACCAATATAAAGTTATAAAGGTGTAAATATAGTTTTTAAATAATTCTCAAATAGTTAGACCCATTATTGGAGCAACGGAAACTTGGTCCAAACTACTTAGACCAAAACTGCCCAACTTTGAATAGCTTCGTACGAAGTGAATATTGGCTTTTTTGGGACCAACATGAAGTGATAAAGATATAAATATAGTAATAAACCTAATAGAAGAACGTTAGACCCATTTTTGATCCAACGGAAAACTTGTGCAAACTTCTACGACAAAGATCGTCCAAACTTTCAATAGATTCGTATGAAGGTTTAAATTGAGATTTAAAGCTTTTAGAATGAATACCGGCCTTTTTTGGACCAATATAAAGTTATAAAGGTGTAAATATAGTTTTTAAATAATTCTCAAATAGTTAGACCCATTATTGGAGCAACGGAAACTTGGTCCAAACTACTTTGACCAAAACTGCCCAACTTTGGATAGCTTCGTACGAAGTGAATATTGGCCTTTTTGGGACCAACATGAAGTGATAAAGATATAAATATAGTAATAAACCTAATAGAAGAACGTTAGACCCAGTTTTTATCTAACGGAAAACTTGTGCAAACTTCTACGACAAAGATCGTCCAAACTTTCAATAGATTCGTATGAAGGTTTAAATTGAGATTTAAAGCATTTAGAATGAATACCGGCCTTTTTTTGGACCAATATAAAGTTATAAAGGTGTAAATATAGTTTTTAAATAATTCTCAAATAGTTAGACCCATTATTGGAGCAACGGAAACTTGGTCCAAACTACTTTGACCAAAACTGCCCAACTTTGAATAGCTTCGTACGAAGTGAATATTGGCCTTTTTAGGAACCAATATGAAGTGATAAAGATATAAATATAGTAATAAACCTAATAGAAGAACGTTAGACCCATTTTTTATCCAACGGAAAACTTGTGCAAACTTCTACGACAAAGATCGTCCAAACTTTCAATAGATTCGTATGAAGGTTTAAATGGAGATTTAATGCTTTTAGAATGAATATCGGCCTTTTTCTGGACCAATATAAAGTTATAAAGGTGTAAATATAGTTTTTAAATAATTCTCAAATAGGTAGACCCATTATTGGAGCAACGGAAACTTGGTCCAAACTACTTTGACCAAAACTGCCCAACTTTGGATAGCTTCGTACGAAGTGAATATTGGCTTTTTTGGGACCAACATGAAGTGATAAAGATATAAATATAGTAATAAACCTAATAGAAGAACGTTAGACCCATTTTTGATCCAACGGAAAACTTGTGCAAACTTCTACGACAAAGATCGTCCAAACTTTCAATAGATTCGTATGAAGGTTTAAATTGAGATTTAAAGCTTTTAGAATGAATACCGGCCTTTTTTTGGAACAATATAAAGTTATAAAGGTGTAAATATAGTTTTTAAATAATTCTCAAATAGTTAGACCCATTATTGGAGCAACGGAAACTTGGTCCAAACTACTTTGACCAAAACTGCCCAACTTTAAATAGCTTCGTACGAAGTGAATATTGGCCTTTTTTGGGACCAATATGAAGTGATAAAGATATAAATATAGTAATAAACCTAATAGAAGAACGTTAGACCCATTTTTGATCCAACGGAAAACTTGTGCAAACTTCTACGACAAAGATCGTCCAAACTTTCAATAGATTCGTATAAAGGTTTAAATTGAGATTTAAAGCTTTTAGAATGAATACCGGCCTTTTTTGGACCAATATAAAGTTATAAAGGTGTAAATATAGTTTTTAAATAATTCTCAAATAGTTAGACCCATTATTATAGCAACGGAAACTTGGTCCAAACTACTTTGACCAAAACTGCCCAACTTTGAATAGCTTCGTACGAAGTGAATATTGGCCTTTTTAGGAACCAATATGAAGTGATAAAGATATAAATATAGTAATAAACCTAATAGAAGAACGTTAGACCCAGTTTTTATCTAACGGAAAACTTGTGCAAACTTCTACGACAAAGATCGTCCAAACTTTCAATAGATTCGTATGAAGGTTTGAATTGAGATTTAAAGCTTTTAGAATGAATATCGGCCTTTTTCTGGACCAATATAAAGTTATAAAGGTGTAAATATAGTTTTTTAATAATTCTCAAATAGGTAGACACATTATTGGAGCAACGGAAACTTGGTCCAAACTACTTTGACCAAAACTGCCCAACTTTAAATAGCTTCGTACGAAGTGAATATTGGCCTTTTTTGGAACCAATATGAAGTGATAAAGATATAAATATAGTAATAAACATAATAGAAGAACGTTAGACCCATTTTTTATCCAACGGAAAACTTGTGCAAAATTCTACGACAAAGATCGTCCAAACTTTCAATAGATTCGTATGAAGGTTTAAATGGAGATTTAAAGCTTTTAGAATCAATACCGGCCTTTTTTTGGACCAATATAAAGTTATAAAGGTGTAAATATAGTTTTTAAATAATTCTCAAATAGTTAGACCCATTATTGGAGCAACGGAAACTTGGTCCAAACTACTTTGACCAAAACTGCCCAACTTTGAATAGCTTCGTACGAAGTGAATATTGGCCTTTTTTGGGACCAATATGAAGTGATAAAGATATAAATATAGTAATAAACCTAATAGAAGAACGTTAGACCCATTTTTGATCCAACGGAAAACTTGTGCAAACTTCTACGACAAAGATCGTCCAAACTTTCAATAGATTCGTATAAAGGTTTAAATTGAGATTTAAAGCTTTTAGAATGAATACCGGCCTTTTTTGGACCAATATAAAGTTATAAAGGTGTAAATATAGTTTTTAAATAATTCTCAAATAGTTAGACCCATTATTGGAGCAACGGAAACTTGGTCCAAACTACTTTGACCAAAACTGCCCAACTTTAAATAGCTTCGTACGAAGTGAATATTGGCCTTTTTTGGGACCAATATGAAGTGATAAAGATATAAATATAGTAATAAACATAATAGAAGAACGTTAGACCCATTTTTTATCCAACGGAAAACTTGTGCAAAATTCTACAACAAAGATCGTCCAAACTTTCAATAGATTCGTATGAAGGTTTAAATGGAGATTTAAAGCTTTTAGAATCAATACCGGCCTTTTTTTGGACCAATATAAAGTTATAAAGGTGTAAATATAGTTTTTAAATAATTCTCAAATAGTTAGACCCATTATTGGAGCAACGGAAACTTGGTCCAAACTACTTAGACCAAAACTGCCCAACTTTTAATAGCTTCGTACGAAGTGAATATTGGCCTTTTTAGGAACCAATATGAAGTGATAAAGATATAAATATATTAATAAACCTAATAGAAGAACGTTAGACCCAGTTTTTATCTAACGGAAAACTTGTGCAAACTTCTACGACAAAGATCGTCCAAACTTTCAATAGATTCGTATGAAGGTTTAAATTGAGATTTAAAGCTTTTAGAATGAATACCGGCCTTTTTTTGGACCAATATAAAGTTATAAAGGTGTAAATATAGTTTTTAAATAATTCTCAAATAGTTAGACCCATTATTGGAGCAACGGAAACTTGGTCCAAACTACTTAGACCAAAACTGCCCAACTTTGAATAGCTTCGTACGAAGTGAATATTGGCTTTTTTGGGACCAACATGAAGTGATAAAGATATAAATATAGTAATAAACCTAATAGAAGAACGTTAGACCCATTTTTGATCCAACGGAAAACTTGTGCAAACTTCTACGACAAAGATCGTCCAAACTTTCAATAGATTCGTATGAAGGTTTAAATTGAGATTTAAAGCTTTTAGAATGAATACCGGCCTTTTTTGGACCAATATAAAGTTATAAAGGTGTAAATATAGTTTTTAAATAATTCTCAAATAGTTAGACCCATTATTGGAGCAACGGAAACTTGGTCCAAACTACTTTGACCAAAACTGCCCAACTTTGGATAGCTTCGTACGAAGTGAATATTGGCCTTTTTGGGACCAACATGAAGTGATAAAGATATAAATATAGTAATAAACCTAATAGAAGAACGTTAGACCCAGTTTTTATCTAACGGAAAACTTGTGCAAACTTCTACGACAAAGATCGTCCAAACTTTCAATAGATTCGTATGAAGGTTTAAATTGAGATTTAAAGCTTTTAGAATGAATACCGGCCTTTTTTTGGAACAATATAAAGTTATAAAGGTGTAAATATAGTTTTTAAATAATTCTCAAATAGTTAGACCCATTATTGGAGCAACGGAAACTTGGTCCAAACTACTTAGACCAAAACTGCCCAACTTTGAATAGCTTCGTACGAAGTGAATATTGGCTTTTTTGGGACCAACATGAAGTGATAAAGATATAAATATAGTAATAAACCTAATAGAAGAACGTTAGACCCATTTTTGATCCAACGGAAAACTTGTGCAAACTTCTACGACAAAGATCGTCCAAACTTTCAATAGATTCGTATGAAGGTTTAAATTGAGATTTAAAGCTTTTAGAATGAATACCGGCCTTTTTTGGAACAATATAAAGTTATAAAGGTGTAAATATAGTTTTTAAATAATTCTCAAATAGTTAGACCCATTATTGGAGCAACGGAAACTTGGTCCAAACTACTTTGACCAAAACTGCCCAACTTTGGATAGCTTCGTACGAAGTGAATATTGGCTTTTTTGGGACCAACATGAAGTGATAAAGATATAAATATAGTAATAAACCTAATAGAAGAACGTTAGACCCATTTTTGATCCAACGGAAAACTTGTGCAAACTTCTACGACAAAGATCGTCCAAACTTTCAATAGATTCGTATGAAGGTTTAAATTGAGATTTAAAGCTTTTAGAATGAATACCGGCCTTTTTTTGGAACAATATAAAGTTATAAAGGTGTAAATATAGTTTTTAAATAATTCTCAAATAGTTAGACCCATTATTGGAGCAACGGAAACTTGGTCCAAACTACTTTGACCAAAACTGCCCAACTTTGAATAGCTTCGTACGAAGTGAATATTGGCCTTTTTTGGGACCAATATGAAGTGATAAAGATATAAATATAGTAATAAACCTAATAGAAGAACGTTAGACCCATTTTTGATCCAACGGAAAACTTGTGCAAACTTCTACGACAAAGATCGTCCAAACTTTCAATAGATTCGTATGAAGGTTTAAATTGAGATTTAAAGCTTTTAGAATGAATACCGGCCTTTTTTGGAACAATATAAAGTTATAAAGGTGTAAATATAGTTTTTAAATAATTCTCAAATAGTTAGACCCATTATTGGAGCAACGGAAACTTGGTCCAAACTACTTTGACCAAAACTGCCCAACTTTGGATAGCTTCGTACGAAGTGAATATTGGCTTTTTTGGGACCAACATGAAGTGATAAAGATATAAATATAGTAATAAACCTAATAGAAGAACGTTAGACCCATTTTTGATCCAACGGAAAACTTGTGCAAACTTCTACGACAAAGATCGTCCAAACTTTCAATAGATTCGTATGAAGGTTTAAATTGAGATTTAAAGCTTTTAGAATGAATACCGGCCTTTTTTTGGAACAATATAAAGTTATAAAGGTGTAAATATAGTTTTTAAATAATTCTCAAATAGTTAGACCCATTATTGGAGCAACGGAAACTTGGTCCAAACTACTTTGACCAAAACTGCCCAACTTTGAATAGCTTCGTACGAAGTGAATATTGGCCTTTTTTGGGACCAATATGAAGTGATAAAGATATAAATATAGTAATAAACCTAATAGAAGAACGTTAGACCCATTTTTGATCCAACGGAAAACTTGTGCAAACTTCTACGACAAAGATCGTCCAAACTTTCAATAGATTCGTATAAAGGTTTAAATTGAGATTTAAAGCTTTTAGAATGAATACCGGCCTTTTTTGGACCAATATAAAGTTATAAAGGTGTAAATATAGTTTTTAAATAATTCTCAAATAGTTAGACCCATTATTGGAGCAACGGAAACTTGGTCCAAACTACTTTGACCAAAACTACCCAACTTTGAATAGCTTCGTACGAAGTGAATATTGGCCTTTTTAGGAACCAATATGAAGTGATAAAGATATAAATATAGTAATAAACCTAATAGAAGAACGTTAGACCCAGTTTTTATCTAACGGAAAACTTGTGCAAACTTCTACGACAAAGATCGTCCAAACTTTCAATAGATTCGTATGAAGGTTTGAATTGAGATTTAAAGCTTTTAGAATGAATATCGGCCTTTTTCTGGACCAATATAAAGTTATAAAGGTGTAAATATAGTTTTTTAATAATTCTCAAATAGGTAGACACATTATTGGAGCAACGGAAACTTGGTCCAAACTACTTTGACCAAAACTGCCCAACTTTGAATAGCTTCGTACGAAGTGAATATTGGCCTTTTTTGGGACCCATATGAAGTGATAAAGATATAAATATAGTAATAAACCTAATAGAAGAACGTTAGACCCATTTTTTATCCAACGGAAAACTTGTGCAAAATTCTACGACAAAGATCGTCCAAACTTTCAATAGATTCGTATGAAGGTTTAAATGGAGATTTAAAGCTTTTAGAATCAATACCGGCCTTTTTTTGGACCAATATAAAGTTATAAAGGTGTAAATATAGTTTTTAAATAATTCTCAAATAGTTAGACCCATTATTGGAGCAACGGAAACTTGGTCCAAACTACTTTGACCAAAACTGCCCAACTTTGAATAGCTTCGTACGAAGTGAATATTGGCCTTTTTTGGGACCAATATGAAGTGATAAAGATATAAATATAGTAATAAACCTAATAGAAGAACGTTAGACCCATTTTTGATCCAACGGAAAACTTGTGCAAACTTCTACGACAAAGATCGTCCAAACTTTCAATAGATTCGTATAAAGGTTTAAATTGAGATTTAAAGCTTTTAGAATGAATACCGGCCTTTTTTGGACCAATATAAAGTTATAAAGGTGTAAATATAGTTTTTAAATAATTCTCAAATAGTTAGACCCATTATTGGAGCAACGGAAACTTGGTCCAAACTACTTTGACCAAAACTGCCCAACTTTGAATAGCTTCGTACGAAGTGAATATTGGCCGTTTTAGGAACCAATATGAAGTGATAAAGATATAAATATAGTAATAAACCTAATAGAAGAACGTTAGACCCAGTTTTTATCTAACGGAAAACTTGTGCAAACTTCTACGACAAAGATCGTCCAAACTTTCAATAGATTCGTATGAAGGTTTGAATTGAGATTTAAAGCTTTTAGAATGAATATCGGCCTTTTTCTGGACCAATATAAAGTTATAAAGGTGTAAATATAGTTTTTAAATAATTCTCAAATAGGTAGACACATTATTGGAGCAACGGAAACTTGGTCCAAACAACTTTGACCAAAACTGCCCAACTTTGAATAGCTTCGTACGAAGTGAATATTGGCCTTTTTTGGGCCCAATATGAAGTTATAAAGATATAAATATAGTAATAAACCTAATAGAAGAACGTTAGACCCATTTTTTATCCAACGGAAAACTTGTGCAAAATTCTACGACAAAGATCGTCCAAACTTTCAATAGATTCGTATGAAGGTTTAAATGGAGATTTAAAGCTTTTAGAATCAATACCGGCCTTTTTTTGGACCAATATAAAGTTATAAAGGTGTAAATATAGTTTTTAAATAATTCTCAAATAGTTAGACCCATTATTGGAGCAACGGAAACTTGGTCCAAACTACTTTGACCAAAACTGCCCAACTTTGAATAGCTTCGTACGAAGTGAATATTGGCCTTTTTTGGGACCAATATGAAGTGATAAAGATATAAATATAGTAATAAACCTAATAGAAGAACGTTAGACCCATTTTTGATCCAACGGAAAACTTGTGCAAACTTCTACGACAAAGATCGTCCAAACTTTCAATAGATTCGTATAAAGGTTTAAATTGAGATTTAAAGCTTTTAGAATGAATACCGGCCTTTTTTGGACCAATATAAAGTTATAAAGGTGTAAATATAGTTTTTAAATAATTCTCAAATAGTTAGACCCATTATTGGAGCAACGGAAACTTGGTCCAAACTACTTTGACCAAAACTGCCCAACTTTGAATAGCTTCGTACGAAGTGAATATTGGCCTTTTTAGGAACCAATATGAAGTGATAAAGATATAAATATAGTAATAAACCTAATAGAAGAATGTTAGACCCAGTTTTTATCTAACGGAAAACTTGTGCAAACTTCTACGACAAAGATCGTCCAAACTTTCAATAGATTCGTATGAAGGTTTGAATTGAGATTTAAAGCTTTTAGAATGAATATCGGCCTTTTTCTGGACCAATATAAAGTTATAAAGGTGTAAATATAGTTTTTAAATAATTCTCAAATAGGTAGACACATTATTGGAGCAACGGAAACTTGGTCCAAACAACTTTGACCAAAACTGCCCAACTTTGAATAGCTTCGTACGAAGTGAATATTGGCCTTTTTTGGGCCCAATATGAAGTGATAAAGATATAAATATAGTAATAAACCTAATAGAAGAACGTTAGACCCATTTTTTATCCAACGGAAAACTTGTGCAAACTTCTACGACAAAGATCGTCCAAACTTTCAGTAGATTCGTATGAAGGTTTAAATTGAGATTTAAAGCATTTAGAATGAATACCGGCCTTTTTTTGGACCAATATAAAGTTAAAAAGGTGTAAATATAGTTTTTAAATAATTCTCATATAGTTAGACCCATTATTGGAGCAACGGAAACTTGGTCCAAACTACTTTGACCAAAACTGCCCAACTTTGAATAGCTTCGTACGAAGTGAATATTGGCCTTTTTAGGAACCAATATGAAGTGATAAAGATATAAATATAGTAATAAACCTAATAGAAGAACGTTAGACCCATTTTTTATCCAACGGAAAACTTGTGCAAACTTCTACGACAAAGATCGTCCAAACTTTCAATAGATTCGTATGAAGGTTTGAATTGAGATTTAAAGCTTTTAGAATGAATATCGGCCTTTTTCTGGACCAATATAAAGTTATAAAGGTGTAAATATAGTTTTTAAATAATTCTCAAATAGGTAGACCCATTATTGGAGCAACGGAAACTTGGTCCAAACTACTTTGACCAAAACTGCCCAACTTTGAATAGCTTCGTACGAAGTGTGTAACACCCCGTTTTTCAAAGCCTAAAATGGGGCATTATTTTTTTATTTGTTATTTTTTTAGAACAAAACAGAGCGCGCATACAAACAGTGAGAGCCGACATTAAACATACAAAAGAACTCATTACCATAAGGTGCTTCGACAAGCAAAGTGTGTTCCTGAATAATTACAGTCCAAGTCTAAGTATTCAAATTACTCCAAGCACTACAACCCAAAACAAACCAAGATAGAAACCTATGTCTAGCCCCAAGGCACGATGTACAAACACACCGGCACAAAGTCTAATTCTAAACTATAGCTCCGACACAAGTTCACTGGGCCCTGAGCAGCCGCCGCCCTCGCGACCTACAGCATCATCTGGGGTGGGAGGAGCCCGCAAATGAAATGTTGCAAGGGTCACCACACATAACACAACAGCAAATAGCATGTATATATAAAAGCGAATAAACACTTAGCAGTTCATATACTTGCACACAGTATTGAAATGCACACCAGCCTATCAATGCAGACTCTAAATGATTGTGATCACCCTAGCCGGGTCTTATTCACATGCATGATTATTCCGGAATAAACCTCTGCAGAAGGTCGTAGGCTCGGGTGGGATAACACCTCCTACTAGTGGTGGGATAACACCAGGTAAAGACTCTCCGACAATACCAAAACAATCACGGTGGGATAACACCGGGTGAGTCACACGGACAACACCAAACTCAAAAAGGAGGACCCCAATCACTGGTCGTCGCACCCCGTGGTCCATTCCCGTTAACCACGTACTATGAATGCATGAGCATACGATTCCCCTTATATGCTAATGCAACAAAATACATACCTCTCAAGCGTATGTAAACCAATCATAATATGTACATATATTTTCAAAATCATATGCACACCAATCACATATTCATACATATATTCTCAAACATATGTAAACCACACATATATTGTAAACAATTTCTCATCCCGAGAATACATCACACATACATGTCAAACACTCAAAATACACCGCAAACAAAGCATACACACATGCCATTACGGAAATAATACAAAAGAAAGGTGCCCTTACCTCAGCAAGCTTCCGTTACTTTAATTTCGCGAAAATCTACAACACACGCTACCTAAAATAAATGTAGCGTAACATCAATAAAATATTCCTCGTTTATCCTATCGAAACGAAACTCGCTCTCAAAGTTCCAGAGGGGTCTAAGGTACTTCCTAAAACTATCCCTCAATGATTTCAGGTTATTCTCATAGTGTTTAAAAATTCACGAAGTAAATTGTACTATTTTATAACACGAAAATCATTTTGTTTTCAAATCATAAACTAAAACCATTTTGGATTTCTCCACCTCAAGGACTTGTTTCACACACAACAAGACCATTTGAAACACAACTAAAACTTTTCAAAAATATTTTTATGAAAAATCGAAGTTTTCTTGCGTTACAAGTTACACATTTTTTTTTCTTCCTAACAACCTTTCCTACACTCATTTTTCTTCAAAACTAAGATTATCCAACACATACAAAATTTTTACACAATTGTGGACTTAGAAAAATTTTGAAATTTCTTCCCCCACACAAGAGAAGGCCACGGCCAATTTTTTCAAAACACCCTTCTATTCAAAATTTTTCACTTCTAAATGCATGGTAATATCCCATAATACCTAACTAGCACTTACCAAAACGATTTAGAAATTATAGAGTCGAATCGCAAATTTTCGAAAAATCTCAATTAAGGTTTTTCTTAAGGCAAGAGATCATTTTTCCTTTCAAAACATCCCATAACCAATCAAACAATTAAACAATGATCATGGGAAGCAATTTGCCTCTAAACAATTTTCGAAATTCGATTCCTCGAACCCTATATGGGTGCCACGGCCAAATGAGGCAAAAGGGCAACCCTACACAATTTTTCTTCATTTGAAACCTTAACCACATTTGTTAGCTCGTAACGATATTCGATCGTATACCCGACTCTTTTTGAAACTCGAAATAAAATTTTTCTAAATTGTGTTCTTCGAGTCGCTCAAGAACACGAGAAATTTTTTTTCTTATTTTTCGAAACAAATTTCATAATCACAATTCCATTTTGTTAAAAAGCTCAAAACTAACTTCAAAATCAAAATCTTACAACACAATCCAAGTTTATGATCTTTTCAAAAATTTTCTTCAAAACCCTAAACCAAAAATTTGTGAAAACAAGAATTAACCATGGAAATCAACTCATGTTTCACTCATGTGTACTAATAACTCTTATGAACACATCTATGGAACCAAAACTAATCAAAACTAAATTCTAACATTTTTCTTCTCAAGAACAAAATCATGGAACTTACAAATCTAAGAGGATTTCATGGAGAATCAAGGAAGAGAAGGGTTATTTACCTTGAGAAGATGATGATTCCTTAACAAGCAAATGATCCAAGTTTTTAGAAGATGAGAAATGAAATTTTGAAATGGATAGTGAAGGGTGGAAAGTTCGGCCGAGTGAGAGAAGAGAGGAGGGAGTAGTTTTTGTGATTTTGCTTCCAAGACAAAAACATAAACCTCCTTACTAATAAAACACTCTTGTGAAATCTAGGCCATTGGATCAACTAACTTTTGCAAGGCTAAACCCTAGCCCTTGGATCAAAACAAGTAATCATTACCTTCTTTGAAAAATATCTAAGATATTTTCTCTTGCGCTCGCAGACGAGTCGCACTCCGTCGACGGTCTATCTTGCGAAAAATATAAAAACTCACGAGGTGATTGTTCGTCGTAAAACATTTCCAAATATTATCGCTAAACTTTATTCTCCGACTGAAATTTATTCCCTTAGCTCCCAAAAATATTCTGAAACTAGATTCCAACTTACGCCGATATATAAAGTCTCCAATTAAAATTCGACGGAAAACAGAAACCGTAAAATTTTAAGAAGCGGGTACAGTTTTCTACTCGTTTTTCCAATAAACGGAGAAAGTTGAAACTCAAAATTCTGAAAGCGCAGGAATGTTCAGATTGATAAATAAAGACCATCGGCCAAAAGTCTGGGTTTTATTTATGCATAGGGAAAAAGCAGTCTCCAAAGTGATCCAAAAATCTTACTATAAAGTGGTCTTGGTTCATGGCAACCATTGGATCAAAAGGCAAAGTTCAAAGATTAAATCCTAGCCATCCATCTCTTCACAAAATATCTAGATATTCTTATGGTCTTAGCCCACTAGTTCGCTCAGTCCCTGCGCTCGCGCTTAAACGAGTCGTATCCCGCGTACCGATAAATTTTTTTTTTTACGGAAACATAAAAAATTCTACCGTAAACCTTCTAATAAAGACAATTCACAAACTTATCGCCGAATCTTTTTCCGCGACTGTAATTTTCTTCCTCACTCTTGAAAATTATTCTGACAATATATCCTAACTCACGCCGATATATAAAACTCCCATCTAAATTTCTACGGAATTCAGACATCGTAAAAATTTCCAACAGCGGGTAAAATTCCTACTCGTTTTTCCAAAAGCGAGAATAATCCAAAACTCGTTATTCTGACTACACATAAACCTTCTTATACTCAAAAGAAGACTACGACCCAAAAGTCTGTGCCTTTCCAGCGCACGAGCACAAAACAGGCTCCATTTCAGCAAAAATTCCATTAATGCGACGATACTCACAAGACCGCTCCACCAAAAACCCTAAAAACTTAGCCGACACTAAAGTTCCTTAGAAAAACTGTACAGTGGAATCTTGGGTCTTACATTACTACCCTCCAAAAAGAAGTTTCGCCCTCGAAACTAAAGGTAAGAGTAACAACTCAACTAGCTATTACCATCACCAACTCAATAAAATCCCTCAGGATTAGGTGTAGCCACACAGATGCTAACACCAACACACTGGCACAACTGTGCACCAACCGCAACTCTCAACGAGTTCACCACTCAAATATCCTAGGGTCCACACACAAAATTTCCAAAACCACTTCTTTTGCCTCCGCGACATAGCCTAAACCACTAGGTTCACCCAAAGTGGTGACGGCTACCCTCCAAAAAGAAACACTGAAACTCTCTGCGCATCACCAAAGCTAGCAAAACTAGTCAATTCCAGTCAACATGATTCCGTCTATTATTAACAAGAGATTAAGGGTGATCAGTTCCTGAATTTGTTAACAGATAGCCAACAATCATGATGGTGTCTCAGACCATTTTTACCCAACTTAAGTGATACTTCATTCCACTTGTGCTCAAGGTCCTCCGAGGCACAATGGTCCAATACTTCCTTCGAGGTTTTCCCACACGTTTCCCTCGATCTCTTATGAATACAAGATTAAAGTCGTAAGACACAACGCTCAACACATGTCGCATAAGCTCTCATGCTCCCACTCTTGAAGTATCCGTGGAGTATCATCCAATAGTAGTACAGTGCCACCACGGCAATTACCACCAAAACTATTTCATCCCAAACAAGTTGTCTTCTCTTCTAGAAGATTTTCCCACTCTACCACTATTCATCAGTTCGCGACTCAATGAATATGCCGAACCGTCTGCTCACATACGGATCTATCTCCAATCACGACTTAAATAATACCACCCCTACCTCCGGTTGGTAATTACACTTCTCATAGTCTTGGCACTTGCCAAACTAAACCATCTACTTCTCTTGGACTCCCTTATCCAAATCTCCATTTCCCCAGAATCGGTTCCTTATACGTTAACATTACTTCCAAAATGGCACTTAGACGCATCTCGCGTGCCTTAAACAAACGTTTATCCTCGTCGACGGCCATCGTCGGCGCACATCCTCTTCACAACGTATTCTCATTCTATTCCTGAACTCTCCTGAGTTCCTTTTTCTCTTACAATAACATCCTCTCTTACTCAAAAGAGTTGGTCACCCTGACCATTCCTAAATACTCCGAACATCACCACTCTCGTCGAGGTACCCACCTTCAAAATAACTCTTAGGGCATTCCTCACATTACTATTGTCTAACCATCCTTGTTGACAACATCCGAATCCCTTATACTTACTCACTACCGATTTCCATCATACCACGTCTCTCTTCATTGTAACCACTACAATGAACCAAAGCTCTACAAGCTTCCATCAACTTGCCATTAGACAATTTCTTATCCTTCTTATTTCCAAAATTAGGTGTGAGACAAATCCCTTCGCCAATCTTCAATTGGCATAAGCCACATCTTTGTGGGCTTCTCTCTAAATCCCCATTCTTTTCTAGACCCAGTAACAGATCCACAAACCATTTCATCTCCATCACTCTTTCTCCTCTTTGAAGATGAATCATCAAATGAAAGACAACCAATCAACAGAACATTTTCTCTACGAGTTCGGCTAGAAACACCACTAGCCACACTTATTGTGAACACATTCTTTCCATGACTAACCTCCCTTTACGACTAACGCATCGATGTCATAACCTCTACAAAACTCCAATCAGGCCTATATCATCAATCTACTACTTTGCAACTTTCTAGTCCAACAACTGTCTAGAGTTGGTTCCCAAACCACCATGACCGATAACTTGCTAAATCAAAACAACATCTTTAATTCGCCGCACACAGTCCAAATACTCTCTCATTTCACATAATTTTGAATCACCACAAGCATAGCCTTCTCCGTTCGACCAATCTCAAATCTTCATAACCATCTAAAGCTACAGTATTCTCCAATAACAATAATCAACTTCCCACATACGTTCTCGCTATCCAACCTGACACATCCATTCATTAACTGGATTTATCCATCTCTAACTTCCCTTACGGTGTCAACTAATGTACGTGTCGTAATCAAACGCTCCAAATGATTAATTCCTCAAGTTCCTATTAAGTATCTCCTCTCCATTCGACTGGTCCTTCATCATCGTGACTATTCTAAAGTCATAAGGTCGGTTCCCACCGGGGAATCAATTCCCAGGTCTCGGTTCTGGCCAATCATATTCTTACATCTATTCACTCATCGTTTTCTTATTCACTTCTAACTTTTTACTAACAATCATCTCTTATGAATGACTATATCTAAACTCGTCCTTATAGGGTCACTGTAATTCGCCTACAAATCGACTCATCTTACTCAGCTATCAAACCTTTAACACTTATCTCAAATCTTAATGCTCGACTTATCAAAAGTATCTACCAACGCACGACACTTCGCTATGATTTTATCCTTAGTACGTTCGATACCCAAATCAAACTCTTGAATTTACTGCTCAATGTAACACCCCGATTTTTCAAAGCCTAAAAAGGGGCATTATTTTTATTTTTTTTTAAAAACAAACAACAAAGTTGCGCGTAAAATATTTTACAGTGAGCCGACAATAAATTTACAAACGAACCCATATATAATATATAGTGCATCCGAGACGCAAAGTATTCACCTGAATAATTTACAATCCACAAGTCTAAGTACTCAAAGTACAAGTGCAACAAAACTAGTTAGAATCCTATGCCTAACCAAAAAGCACGATGTTCAACCACACCTGCGCAGAGTCTAATTCTAAACTATAGCTCCAACACGAGTTCACTGGGGCCCTGAGCAGCCACCATCGTCACCACGACCTAGCCCAACATCTGGGTGGGATGAGCCCGCAAATGAAAGGATGCAAGGGTCACCACACATAACACAACGGCAAATAGCAGGTATATATAACAGCGAATAAACACTTAGCAGTTCATATACTTGCACACAGTATTGAAATGCACACCAGCCTATCAATGCAGACTCTAAATGATTGTGATCACCCTAACCGGGTCTTTTTCACATGCATGCACTATTCCGGAATAAACCTCTGCAGAAGGTCGTAGGCTCGGGTGGGATAACACCTCCTACTAGTGGTGGGATAACACCAGGTAGAGTCACGCACTCAATACCAAAACAATCACGGTGGGATAACACCGGGTGAGTCACACGGACAACACCAAACTCAAAAGGGAGGACACCAATCACTGGCCGTCGCACCCCGTTGTCCATTCCCGATAACCACGTACTATGAATGCATGAGCATACGATTCCCCTTATATGCTAATGCAACAAAATACATACCTCTCAAGCGCACGTAAATCAATCATAGTATGTACATATATTTTCAAAATCATATGCACGCCAATCACATATTCATACACATATTCTCAAACATATGTAAATCACACATGCGATACAAAACACCTTCTCATCACGAGAATACATAATATAATCATGCCAAACATTCACAACAATCCAGAACCAGGCATACATATATTAGACGGAAAAGTAAAGGTGCCCTTACCTTAGCAAGCTTTTCGTTACTTTAATTCCGCGAAAAACTACAACACGCGCTACCTAAAATAAATGTAGCGTAACATCAATAAAATACTCCTCGTTTATCCTAACGAAACGAAACTCGCTCTCAAAGCTCCAGAGGGGTCTAAGGTACTTCCTAAAGCTATCCCTCAATGATTTCAGGCTATTCTCATAGTGTTTAAAAATTCACGAAGTAAATTGCACTATTTTTATAACACGAAAATCATTTTGTTTTCAAATCATAAACTAAAACCATTTTGGATTTCTCCACTTCAAGGACTTGTTTCACACACCACAAGACCATTTGAAACACAACTAAAACTTTTCAAAAATATTTTTATGAAAAATCGAAGTTTTCTTGCGTTACAAGTTACACATTTTTTCTTCCTAACAACCTTTCCTATACTCGTTTTTCTTCAAAACTAAGATTATCCAACACACACAAAATTTTCACACAATTGTGGACTTAGAAAAATTTTGAAATTTCTTCCCCCACACAAGGAAGGGCCACGGCCATTTTTTTCAAAAACACCCTTCTACTCAAAATTTTTCACTTCTAAATGCATGGTAATATCCCATAATACCTAACTAGCACTTACCAAAGCGATTTAGAAATTATCGAGTCGAATCGCAAATTTCGAAAAATCTCAAATAAGTTTTTCTTAGGGCAAGAGATCATTTTTCTTTTCAAAACATCCCATAACCAATCAAACAATTAAACAATGCTCATGGGAAGCAATTTGCCTCTAAACAATTTTCGAAATTCGATTCCTCGAACCCTATATGGATGCCACGGCCAAATGAGGCAAAAAGGGCAACCCTACACAATTTTTCCTCATTTGAAACCCTAACCACTTTTGTTAGCTCGTAACGATATTCGATCGTATACCCGACTCTTTTTGAAACTCGAAATAAAATTTTTCTAAATTGCGTTCTTCGAGTCGCTCAAGAACACGAGAAATTTTTTTTTCTTATTTTTCGAAACAAAACTCATATTCAACAATCCATTTTGTTTAAAAGCTCAAATCTAACTTCAAAACCAAAATCTTACAACACAATCCAAGTTTTTGATCTATTTCAATTTTTTTCTTCAAAACTCTTAACAAAACTTTGTGAAAACAAGATTTAACCATAGAAATCAACTCATTTTTCAATCATGTGTACTAATAACTCTTATGAACACATCTATGGAAACAAAACTAAATTCTAACATTTTTCTTCTCAAGAACAAAATTGTGAAACTTAAAAATCCAAGAGAATTTCATGGCAAGAATAGAAATGGAAGGAGTTAGTTACCTTAATGAGCAAGTGATTCCTAAGTATGCCAAAGATCCAAGCTTGAATAGATGAAAAATGAAATTTTTGAAATGGATAGTGAAGGGTGAGAAGGGCGGCCGAGTGAGAGAAGAGAGGAGGGAGTAATTTTTGTGATTTTTGCTTCCAAGACAAAAACATAAACCTCCTTACTAATAAAACACTCTTGTGAAATCTAGGCCATTGAATCAACTAACTTAAGCAAGGCTAAACCCTAGCCCTTGGATCAAAAGGGTAATCATTACCTTCTTTGAAAAATATCTAAGATATTTTCTCTTGCGCTCGCAGACGAGTCGTACTCCGTCGACGGTCTATCTTGCGAAAAAATATAAAACTCACGAGGTGATTGTTCGTCGTAAAACATTACCAAATATTATCGCTAAACTTTATTCTCCGACTGAAATTTATTTCCTTAGCTCTCAAAAATATTCTGAAACTAGATTCCAACTTACGCCGATATATAAAGTCTCCAATTAAAATTCGACGGAAAACAGAAACCGTAAAATTTTAAGAAGCGGGTACAGTTTTCTACTCGTTTTTCCAATAAACGGAGAAAGTCGAAACTCAAAATTCTGAAAGCACAGAAATGTTCAGATTGATAAATAAAGACCATGGGCCAAAAGTCTCCTTAAGTAATGGTCTTGCTACTTGTGAGCCATTGGATCAAATAGTGAAAGTTCTAAGACTTAATCCTAGCCATCCACCTCCTCACAAAATATCTAGATATTTCTTATGTGATCTTATCCTCCCACTAGCTCGCGCTTAAACGAGTCGCACCTCGCTAACGGACGAAAATCGCAAAAATAGAAAAACTACGGAATAAACGTCCGTCGTAAACCGCTTCTAAAAATTATCGCTAAAACTTTTTCCGCGACTGTAATTTTCTTCCTCACTCTTGAAAATTATTCTGAAAACATATTCTAACTCGCGCCGATATATAAAACTTCCATCTAAATTTTTACGGAATTCAGAAGCCGTAAAAGTTTACATCAGCGGGTAAAATTCCTACTCGTTTTTCCAAAAGCGAGAATAATCCAAAACTCGTTATTCTGACTTCACATAAACCTTCTTATACTCAAAAGAAGACTACGACCCAAAAGTCTGTGCCTTTCCAGCGCACGAGCACAAAACAGGCTCCATTTCAGCAAAAATTCCATTAATGTGACGATACTCACAAGACCGCTCCACCAAAAACCCTAAAAACTTAGCCGACACTAAAGTTCCTTAGAAAAACTGTACGGTGGAAATCTTGGGTCTTACACTCAAGAACTATAATTACTTGTCATACCATCCGTTTAATCCTAATATACAATAAAAGTCCTTCCAACTATCAACTCTTATTGTCTTAGTACTCTTACTAACAACTCTTTTCCTGCTCATACACGACATTCTTAGAAAATATCCAAAAATTCTCGTCCATAACTTGAATTTATTCAAAACTTGCCCACCTCAACTCTTATGGTATCATAAATTCAAGCTGCTATTTAGTCCTTCAACCATCTTGGTCGATCAAAATCGTTAACTTATATGCGCATCCACACAGGATCTCTACTCAATCTTGACTAATCTCCTCAAACTGCTAAACCAGTTTACTTTCCCTTATGGTTTACTTGCCAATAGTTAACAATTCTAGCTTACACTGCTACAATTATCTGGACATTTCCATAATAAACACCTCTATTATCACCTATCAGTGATATGCAACTCACTTTCAAAGGTTGAACTCCTCGTTCTTTACCTAAATATCTCTCCACATCCATCTTTTTATCCAATAATCAATCACCTATAATTTCGTTTCACACCGACATCTATACTTACTATCTCTCGAACTATGTATAGATTGTCACTTATCAATGTGATACTTGGTCTCCTACCTTTAATCATCACGAGATTCATCCTTACAAATCATAGTTTCGAATCTAATTCATCTCGCACATTTAAATTAAACCCTTAAGTTATCCATCGTTCGCATAAATGCCGTATAACCCCACCAGGTTTCCTTACTCTGGACGCACAACGTCCTTTAATTCCAATTCAAGTTGCCCCAATTATTATCCAATCATTGTAATTAAATCCAATTGACATCTCGCATGCTCCACCATTCCATAGTGGCTGCGTTCTCTTGAAAACCTGATGACTTCATCAAGTCGCACCCTAACTCACCAGAGCAGATATTCAATATCTTCTTCAAAAGGTCGTCCCCCAATTCGATCCTTACTTAAAATCCTTTATCAATTGACGTTCACTCGTCCATAACCAGCACCTCTGAGTGGCAACATACAGCGCCACTTCCCATCCATTATATTACTTTCAAGAAGCACTTGTAGTTCTTGTTCGCTCAAGTCCGTCATCTTCGGACTGCCGCAGCAAAGGAAATTAGAGACACTTGTCGACTAAATTCGACCAAGGCTCGGGGGTTTCACAATTCTACTTACTGAAGCCTCACTCCCTGCATTACTTCAGTAAGACACAAACCAGTGTCTAAGCATATCCCATGCTAGACTCAAAACAACCAACCACATAACCCACAACACAACAAAAACAACCGCTAGAACTAACACAACATCTAGCTATGTTCTAACCGACTCTGGACTAACGACTCAAGTGCACACTTTCCCTTTGAAGATTTAAAGCCGGGCTCTGATACCACAATGTAACACCCCGTTTTTCAAAGCCTAAAAAGGGGCATTATTTTTTTTTTTTTTAGAACAAAACAGAGCGCGCATACAAACAGTGAGAGCCGACATTAAACATACAAAAGAACTCATTACCATAAGGTGCTTCGACAAGCAAAGTGTGTTCCTGAATAATTACAGTCCAAGTCTAAGTATTCAAATTACTCCAAGCACTACAACCCAAAACAAACCAAGATAGAAACCTATGTCTAGCCCCAAGGCACGATGTACAAACACACCGGCACAGAGTCTAATTCTAAACTATAGCTCCGACACAAGTTCACTGGGCCCTGAGCAGCCGCCGCCCTCGCGACCTACAGCATCATCTGGGGTGGGAGGAGCCCGCAAATGAAATGTTGCAAGGGTCACCACACATAACACAACAACAAATAGCATGTATATATAAAAGCGAATAAACACTTAGCAGTTCATATACTTGCACACAGTATTGAAATGCACACCAGCCTATCAATGCAGACTCTAAATGATTGTGATCACCCTAGCCGGGTCTTTTTCACATGCATGATTATTCCGGAATAAACCTCTGCAGAAGGTCGTAGGCTCGGGTGGGATAACACCTCCTACTAGTGGTGGGATAACACCAGGTAAAGTCTCTCCGACAATACCAAAACAATCACGGTGGGATAACACCGGGTGAGTCACACGGACAACACCAAACTCAAAAAGGAGGACACCAATCACTGGTCATCGCACCCCGTGGTCCATTCCCGTTAACCACGTACTATGAATGCATGAGCATACGATTCCCCTTATATGCTAATGCAACAAAATACATACCTCTCAAGCGTATGTAAACCAATCATAATATGTACATATATTTTCAAAATCATATGCACGCCAATCACATATTCATACATATATTCTCAAACATATGTAAACCACACATATATTGTAAACAATTTCTCATCCCGAGAATACATCACACATACATGTCAAGCACTCAAAAATACACCGCAAACAAAGCATACACACATGCCATTACGGAAATAATACAAAAGAAAGGTGCCCTTACCTCAGCAAGCTTCCGTTACTTTAATTTCGCGAAAATCTACAACACACGCTACCTAAAATAAATGTAGCGTAACATCAATAAAATATTCCTCGTTTATCCTATTGAAACGAAACTCGCTCTCAAAGTTCCAGAGGGGTCTAAGGTACTTCCTAAAACTATCCCTCAATGATTTCAGGTTTTTCTCATAGTGTTTAAAAATTCACGAAGTAAATTGTACTATTTTTATAACACGAAAATCATTTTGTTTTCAAATCATAAACTAAAACCATTTTGGATTTCTCCACCTCAAGGACTTGTTTCACACACAACAAGACCATTTGAAACACAACTAAAACTTTTCAAAAATATTTTTATGAAAAATCGAAGTTTTCTTGCGTTACAAGTTACACATTTTTTTTTCTTCCTAACAACCTTTCCTACACTCATTTTTCTTCAAAACTAAGATTATCCAACACATACAAAATTTTTACACAATTGTGGACTTAGAAAAATTTTGAAATTTCTTCCCCCACACAAGAGAAGGCCACGGCCAATTTTTTCAAAACACCCTTCTATTCAAAATTTTTCACTTCTAAATGCATGGTAATATCCCATAATACCTAACTAGCACTTACCAAAACGATTTAGAAATTATAGAGTCGAATCGCAAATTTTCGAAAAATCTCAATTAAGGTTTTTCTTAAGGCAAGAGATCATTTTTCCTTTCAAAACATTCCATAACCAATCAAACAATTAAACAATGATCATGGGAAGCAATTTGCCTCTAAACAATTTTCGAAATTCGATTCCTCGAACCCTATATGGGTGCCACGGCCAAATGAGGCAAAAGGGCAACCCTACACAATTTTTCTTCATTTGAAACCCTAACCACATTTGTTAGCTCGTAACGATATTCGATCGTATACCCGACTCTTTTTGAAACTCGAAATAAAATTTTTCTAAATTGTGTTCTTCGAGTCGCTCAAGAACACGAGAAATTTTTTTTCTTATTTTTCGAAACAAATTTCATAATCACAATTCCATTTTGTTAAAAAGCTCAAAACTAACTTCAAAATCAAAATCTTACAACACAATCCAAGTTTATGAATTAACCATGGAAATCAACTCATGTTTCACTCATGTGTACTAATAACTCTTATGAACACATCTATGGAACCAAAACTAATCAAAACTAAATTCTAACATTTTTCTTCTCAAGAACAAAATCATGGAACTTACAAATCTAAGAGGATTTCATGGAGAATCAAGGAAGAGAAGGGTTATTTACCTTGAGAAGATGATGATTCCTTAACAAGCAAATGATCCAAGTTTTTAGAAGATGAGAAATGAAATTTTGAAATGGATAGTGAAGGGTGGAAAGTTCGGCCGAGTGAGAGAAGAGAGGAGGGAGTAGTTTTTGTGATTTTGCTTCCAAGACAAAAACATAAACCTCCTTACTAATAAAACACTCTTGTGAAATCTAGGCCATTGGATCAACTAACTTTTGCAAGGCTAAACCCTAGCCCTTGGATCAAAACAAGTAATCATTACCTTCTTTGAAAAATATCTAAGATATTTTCTCTTGCGCTCGCAGACGAGTCGCACTCCGTCGACGGTCTATCTTGCGAAAAATATAAAAACTCACGAGGTGATTGTTCGTCGTAAAACATTTCCAAATATTATCGCTAAACTTTATTCTCCGACTGAAATTTATTCCCTTAGCTCCCAAAAATATTCTGAAACTAGATTCCAACTTACGCCGATATATAAAGTCTCCAATTAAAATTCGACGGAAAACAGAAACCGTAAAATTTTAAGAAGCGGGTACAGTTTTCTACTCGTTTTTCCAATAAACGGAGAAAGTTGAAACTCAAAATTCTGAAAGCGCAGGAATGTTCAGATTGATAAATAAAGACCATGGGCCAAAAGTCTGGGTTTTATTTATGCATCGGGAAAAAGCAGTCTCCAAAGTGATCCAAAAATCTTACTATAAAGTGGTCTTGGTTCATGGCAACAATTGGATCAAAAGGCAAAGTTCAAAGATTAAATCCTAGCCATCCATCTCTTCACAAAATATCTAGATATTCTTATGGTCTTAGCCCACTAGTTTGCTCAGTCCCTGGGCTCGCGCTTAAACGAGCCGTATCCCGCGTACCGATAAATTTTTTTTTTTTTACGGAAACATAAAAAATTCTACTGTAACACCCCCTTTTCAGAGACTGAAAAGAAGAGTGTCACAGTTCTCTACCCCAAATTTAAATACAAGCAAAAGCAAATATGTTGATTTATTTTTCTTGTAAAGTGATAGTAAGTGAGAAATAATTTATTCAAATATATGCACTATATTTTGCGTCTATAAAATCTTTTCGAAATTCTCTTTTTATAAATTTAAAGTAAGCCCATGAATAATATGCATCACTTATAACTAAAAGATTTGCAAACATAAAATATATATATATTTATTGCACATAAGTATCTTACAATTCTTCCAATTGAAAATAAATTAAAAAATAATATCTACAAAAGACTCTAACCCACAAATGATCACGAGCTGGTCAAACACTAAAGATGTCATCGAGAAAGTACTCCAATGACACCATCAACACCTTAATCTCAAGAGATCTTTCTCTTCAGACTCCATAAATAAAACTAGATCTCTAATCAACACTAACGGTCTTGGTATTAATGTCTCTCACAATGCCGTTTTCCTCTCTCCAATGAACTTTAACTTGAGGTCATGGTATCCTGCACTAACTGTTGTAAGGGGTGAATTACTCGTACACAAGTTACCATCGTGATGATGTCACAAGGCTACACATAATATTATACAAGTACATGTATTTTTATTTAAATAATATATATATATATATATATATATATATACATACCTGAATACCTAATCATGTATTTAGATCAAATAGAATCAAATAGTCAAATAGTCACATATAATCATTTAATCACAAAGATATCAATTACACAAGATATTACATCAACGTCACAAATCAACAATTAGTCCAAAACAAAGATAATATACTTTATCAAATATATCAATTACCAAACATATCAATCATCAAAAGTTAGTCGTTTATAATAAATATAACATCCAAACCAATCTCTTCACTCAAAGTTAGTCCTCTAACTTAGTTAGTAATATCTTTCTTCAACCTACTCCATGGAGACCTCTATTATGAGCGTAAGGCCGTTTCAACTGCCATAACATGGTCGCTTGCAATGAACATATATCAAATATGTCTCAACCATTCTGGCCCGAGCGCTGCACCTTAGTATAGATAGTCCTGCACAGTCAGGTTTCACCACGTCGGGTTTTATGATTTCCTCCAGTCAGAGTTGCTATCACTGACTATTGGTAGGAGTACAAAACGTAGGTGATCCCCTGGAGGTCTGTAGGCGACCCAGCCGAACCTATCCTCAGTCTTACATACATTATAGTACTGTAAGAAACATCCTGTATTTCTCCTCACCAATCCAAGGTGATTAGTTATATAATTCCTCAACTTAAATTATCTTTGTCAACATCCAGCTTAACATTTTAATCCGAAACTCACAATCCAACTCGAAACTCACAATTAAACTTATGAGAGATCACCTCAATCTTCCAACATAAACACCCAAGCACATAGATATCATTATCAATAAACACATTAAAGACATAGATAATTTCAATTTCAATTGCCTAATCAATTAAGAACATTTTCAAATCAACAAAGGTTTATTCACACATAATCAAACTAAATCAATCACTTATCATTTTGTATATACCTTGACATATTTAAAATTAGAACACAACTCCCCTAATAATAGCTAATAATAATATATACAAGTAACACATTTCTTGTGCTCATCGAAACTTATTATTTGCAATTCCCCTTACCTCGGAGCCTTCCAAAATAACTTGAGTAATCCCCTTCTTCTAGGATACCTATTCACTCATCAAAACAACTATCTCTTAACTGACTATCATTATTGTTAAATTCTTACATTATTAATGTATTAAAGTGAATCCAAGAATTCATACTCTAAAATAAAAATGGAAATCCAACACTGTTAATTAAGAAAGTGGCATATCATTGCTTCTAATGCACATACATCTTAAATCGTGTGTGAAACTTAAGATCATGAAACAAAAGACTATCAACTCATCATAATCATAATAAACCCAAAGATTACATTGATATGGCTCTGTTATCATGTTTTTTTTCTTTTAGAAAGTTTTGGACATAAAGACTTTATATATATGAGGGAAAGATAAATAATCCATATATGCAATGTATCAGTAGCTAGTAGTAAGTTAAATCTCTTTTGACTATATTTTCTTAAAATAAATTGAATGAGTACAAGGGATTGAAAATTTATTTAAAATAAGTTTAAGCTTAAGTTTTGAAATCAACAGTTTGAATCAAATTTTTGTTAGACATTATGAGCTAAAGGCTCATGACTATGAGTTTCAACATGATTATCCCTTCAAATTAAATCAAGAGCATCAAAGCTTTGTTTTTCTTTTAGAAATCAACTCTTGACACAACTATTCCTAATCAAAAGACTTGAATTAAAGCAAAACAAGAGAAATGAAATTCCATCTTTCTTATGTAATGTTACTTGATCATGATGAGAATTAGACAAAGGTTTTGTTACTACTTAACTAAACTAACTGAGAAGTAAATAAAACATTTGGTTTAGCTAGCAACTAAACTTGAAAGAGAAACTAAATAAAATACAAGTATATAAGAAGAATGAAAAGAAGAGATTGATCACTAACGTACCTTTTAATTCCTAGTTTCTTGATAGTGCTAGTTGTGGGTAATTAGAGAACACTAAAGACCCTATTTATAGAGTTTTACTTCTACATATGCATGGTAAAATCCTAGCCCACGTTTTCCACTTCATTTGTGAAAGAAAATAAGGCCACGTTTTTACTTCTATTTTGTGAAGAAATTCTCAGCCACGTTGATGCATGCAAGGTAATTCTTATCTCTAAACTTACTTGGCATTCTTATCTCTTAATTATCATTTAATTTTAATCTTTTTTTTCATAAATGATAAAACTAATAACACCATCTTAATCTTCATATTTTTGTGATTTTAAAAATATTTTTCTTTTCTTTTTCTGTGACAAAAATTTATACTGTCGAGTAAATTACTGTGTGAAATTCGGTAGAATTTTAAGCCAAGAATTTTACTACAACCTAATAAAATATTTCTTGATTGATTTCTAAAATTACTTTTCTTAAATCTACTTTCAAAATTATAAATTAGTTATCTGTCTATACAGAGTAAAAATACAACTATCAAGCACACAAGATTATATTTTTTTCGGATAAGGCTACTTACTTGTAACTTGTACTTATATACTGTTAGATGAAAAATTAAATCAAAATTTGTTAAAATTAAATTTCCAAAATATAGTCATAGCTTAGGTTAATTTAATAGATTAGATATATATTTCTAAATCTAAAGTTTATTTTTTTTTTATGAAAATTATTATTTACACATTCTCACACACTTTAGACCCTTAATTAGTACTAACCTAGTATTCTATACACATTAATAATATTATTTTCTCAAAGTATTATGAAAAATATAAATAAATAATCAAATTCATTTTATAAAAATACTTAAATTAATAATATACAGAAAATACTAGTTTCTAAAATTTAGGGCGTTACATTACTACCCCTCTTAAAAAAATTTCGTCCTCGAAATTCGTAAGTAAAGAAACTTAAGACCACTATCTTATACTTTCTATCAGGCTGATGGACTTAACTCTAAAGATATCATGTACCTATAATATCTATAACCATGCTAAAGCGATAATCAATAGCTTAAAAATTTCATTATACTAGCTCAAAATCTAAACATACTCCAAAATATGTAATTAATTTTGTTTAAATAAATCAATACCTAACTAATGAACTAATCACTATCAATAATTGACTCCACTATTCAACTATTTATAATCATTCAAAGATAATCATTCATCTTATCACTAAAAAATATTACCATGATCTTTTTGTCAAGCAACAATAGTTACTACTTTTAACATTAACTTAAGTTTTCAAATATTGTATAGTAAAATCAAAACTTATACTATCACTATTCTCTATGCTACTTATAATAAAATTCATTCTTATATAAGCTCAACTTTCTATAACTAATTTTGAATTCACACATGTATCTCTAGAAAGATATATATTCATGTCCTAAACACAATTTTAACACTTGCAAATTTCTAATCTAAAAATTAAAATTCCAAGTCCGATATACTTTCAACTATCTTATCTTTCTTATATAAAGCTAGATTTATTATTTTTTGTTTTTTAAGCAAACATCGAAATGTATTAACTAAAAACAAGAGATACAAAGATCGGGTGACATAAAACCTGAACCAGCTACAACTAAATACATTATGAACACACATACCAGGTGAAAACTACCCTAATGAATCCTAACGAAATTAGCACTAATCACGAGTGCAACCAAGCGAATGCGCGTACGGGTGCGGAAATAAGTTATAAAAAAAATATGAAAAATGAGAATCAGTGAGGATCCAAAAAGGTTCGAGACTGGCGAATGAATCAACCGCCAATACAGAAAAATTATCCACTTACCAACAACTCCCTGAACTGAGCAGCAGGCATAAAGCTCTTTCGAGCAAAACAATCTAAACAGCCACAAGTCTAAGACGGATAAGAGACGGTGTCGGAGTAAAGATAGACCTGACACCTTGTTACCCATGGATGCTAGAGCCACCATATGAGCCACCGACCACCACCGCAAGGGATATAATGATGACTGAAACAAAAACAAATCGATCCACAGCATGAACATACCCAAAAGAAGCGAACATCCGCGAACCGAGAAGATGAGAGAAAACCACGAACAGAAAGAAAACACCACGAACAGAGAGAAACAAACATTACGAATCTCTGACATAGAAACCCACCGTTGGCGACGAATCAACCGCCGTCGAAAACGACGAGCCAACCACCGCCGTCGAAGAATAGTGCGACCAAAGAAGATGATGCGGAGAATCTATAAGCAACCCTCATCGCACTACCACTAGCTACCATATCTTGAAATGAGACTTTGGATTGAAAAGGGAAAGAAAGATGAGCGGCGGATCTGAAGTTGTTAGTGAGACGAAATAAAGCTAGATTTTCAAACTTAAATACCACACAAGTTCATATTACACATTCAAAGATGAATCAAAATATTATTCATGTTTTCACTATGTACATTTTCTTAGTGGAAATTAAAATTTCATCTAAAAAATTCCATAAATAAAGGCACTCCTTCTAAGAGATCATCATAAGATTAATATAACTACTGTATCGACCACCTAACACAATTACAAATTAAATCACTCATCTTGAACCAAAGCATCAAGACTTCCATTTTTTTTGTTTACTATCTTCAAAACTTATTATTTACTACATCACTATTTAAAGCTAAGTCTACACACATACTTACAAGTTACAATGGACACTCGAAACTCAGATACTTCTCATATCCATACTATCTAAAAAATTCTTTTGTCAAAGTATAGTTCTTACAACTAACTCTAAATCTACTTTTTATTTTAAAAATAAAATATCTACTTATACTTGCAGTAAATGTTCTCTTTTCTGCCTAAAAGAAATTATTCTATCATAATCTTAATAAGTATAATTAAACTCTCTACGATACATTACAGTAAGACATCTCAAACTCATGGTAAAATAAAATAAATTAATTTTTTTTTTCTTCCAAATAATCATATTTAATAAAATTCATGTAACTCATCAATTCTAGTTTTTTTTTTTTCTTTCTCTCTAGTAATCTTATATTAGTTCATCCTAGAGTTTATTTCACATAACTTAGGTACTCCTGAGTAAACTTGACCTTGAACACGCTCTTCCAAATTTAACGTAATTAA
Source organism: Trifolium repens (assembly GCA_030408175.1). Lineage (NCBI taxonomy): Eukaryota > Viridiplantae > Streptophyta > Magnoliopsida > Fabales > Fabaceae > Trifolium > Trifolium repens. Next base: position 37,274,044 of record CP125842.1, on the reverse strand, counting down.
TCTTAACTACAAATCTTGATTTTATTTTATTAATAATAATTCCTACGTAAGTACAAGAGGTGCCTAATAGGGGAAACACAATAAGAAACATAAGTTGTTTAAGCATATATAGCTGAACAACAAAACAAGCCAAGATCAATACACTCTTCTATAGAAACCAAACAACCAAGATGCGCTTACCCAATCACAAAACACAGCAACACATCAACCAACCCTACAACTTGAAAACAATTAAACAAAAATAGCATGTTTTACAAAAACAAAGACCAGCAAAGCAAAATCTCATGTCCCTAACATTTTACCGTAACAAATATTACTAAAATTTCTTTAGGATTCACAATGATTTTTTTTTCTTTCTATCCTTAATACTATCTCTAAAAATTGGAATCTGCAAGTAAAAATCAACTAATCTTCATGCTGACATAATCAATTATCATAAGCTTTAGCACAATGCTATGTACTTTTTAAATTTCTAATACTAATAGCTAATTACAAATTCACCTACACTTATGATCATTGATTCTTTTAGTAAAGTAAAATTTCAATCTATAAGATTCTCTAACAAGAAAAACCTTACTCTAAGTTTTTCATCATAACATTCTTCTATTTTATTTTATTTTTTGACAAAGCATCATCCTACTTATCAATCATATAATATTTTTTTTTTTAAACATTCTAAGATCTCTCTTTGATTCTCAATCATTCCTCATTCTCTACAAACTAGTTATGCTTATAGAAAAAATCGCTATAGCTTCCATTATTATCTATGCTAGTCAACTAACTATTCTAAATAATTTAAAGGTAACAACATCTTTCAATAGTTCCTTAGTCTATGTAAAAAGAATAATTAACTAACCATCAAGTATTCTACTTATTTTCAACATATATCCATGTCACCACCATCTACACTTGAATGACTCACAAATTTACGCTATGACTAGACACTCCTTATATCCCCATATGTTATTAATCAAATTTAGAAGGAAAGCCCATATAGAAACAATCCAAAAAGTTAAACAAAGATCACACAACACAAACACAACACAAGCCTAGTAAACCTATTTCCCAAAGACTCCCAAAAGACTCGACCAGCTCTGATACCACTATTGTAACACCCCCTTTTCAGAGACTGAAAAGAAGAGTGTCACAGTTCTCTACCCCAAATTTAAATACAAGCAAAAGCAAATATGTTGATTTATTTTTCTTGTAAAGTGATAGTAAGTGAGAAATAATTTATTCAAATATATGCACTATATTTTGCGTCCATAAAATCTTTTCGAAATTCTCTTTTTATAAATTTAAAGTAAGCCCATGAATAATATGCATCACTTATAACTAAAAGATTTGCAAACATAAAATATATATATATTTATTGCACATAAGTATCTTGCAATTCTTCCAATTGAAAATAAATTAAAAAATAATATCTACAAAAGACTCTAACCCACAAATGATCACGAGCTGGTCAAACACTAAAGATGTCATCGAGAAAGTACTCCAATGACACCATCAACACCTTAATCTCAAGAGATATTTCTCTTCAGACTCCATAAATAAAACTAGATCTCTAATCAACACTAACGGTCTTGGTATTAATGTCTCTCACAATGCCGTTTTCCTCTCTCCAATGAACTTTAACTTGAGGTCATGGTATCCTGCACTAACTGTTGTAAGGGGTGAATTACTCGTACACAAGTTACCATCGTGATGATGTCACAAGGCTACACATAATATTATACAAGTACATGTATTTTTATTTAAATAATATATATATATATATATATATATACATACCTGAATACCTAATCATGTATTTAGATCAAATAGTCAAATAGTCACATATAATCATTTAATCACAAAGATATCAATTACACAAGATATTACATCAACGTCACAAATCAACAATTAGTCCAAAACAAAGATAATATACTTTATCAAATATATCAATTACCAAACATATCAATCATCAAAAGTTAGTCGTTTATAATAAATATAACATCCAAACCAATCTCTTCACTCAAAGTTAGTCCTCTAACTTAGTTAGTAATATCTTTCTTCAACCTACTCCATGGAGACCTCTATTATGAGCGTAAGGCCGTTTCAACTGCCATAACATGGTCGCTTGCAATGAACATATATCAAATATGTCTCAACCATTCTGGCCCGAGCGCTGCACCTTATTATAGATAGTCCTGCACAGTCAGGTTTCACCACGTCGGGTTTTATGATTTCCTCCAGTCAGAGTTGCTATCACTGACTATTGGTAGGAGTTCAAAACGTAGGTGATCCCCAGGAGGTCTGTAGGCGACCCAGCCGAACCTATCCTCAGTCTTACATACATTATAGTACTGTAAGAAACATCCTGTATTGCTCCTCACCAATCCAAGGTGATTAGTTATATAATTCCTCAACTTAAATTATCTTTGTCAACGTCCAGCTTAACATTTTAATCCGAAACTCACAATCCAACTCGAAACTCACAATTAAACTTATGAGAGATCACCTCAATCTTCCAACATAAACACCCAAGCACATAGATATCGTTATCAATAAACACATTAAAGACATAGATAATTTCAATTTCAATTGCCTAATCAATTAAGAACATTTTCAAATCAACAAAGGTTTATTCACACATAATCAAACTAAATCAATCACTTATCATTTTGTATATACCTTGACATATTTAAAATTAGAACACAACTCCCCTAATAATAGCTAATAATATATATACAAGTAACACATTTCTTGTGCTCATCGAAACTTATTATTAGCAATTCCCCTTACCTCGGAGCCTTCCAAAATAACTTGAGTAATCCCCTTCTTCTAGGATACCTATTCACTCATCAAAACAACTATCTCTTAACTGACTATCATTATTGTTAAATTCTTACATTATTAATGTATTAAAGTGAATCCAAGAATTCATACTCTAAAATAAAAATGGAAATCCAACACTGTTAATTAAGAAAGTGGCATATCATTGCTTCTAATGCACATACATCTTAAATCGTGTGTGAAACTTAAGATCATGAAACAAAAGACTATCAACTCATCATAATCATAATAAACCCAAAGATTACATTGATATGGCTCTGTTATCATGTTTTTTTTCTTTTAGAAAGTTTTGGACATAAAGACTTTATATATATGAGGGAAAGATAAATAATCCATATATGCAATGTATCAGTAGCTAGTAGTAAGTTAAATCTCTTTTGACTATATTTTCTTAAAATAAATTGAATGAGTACAAGGGATTGAAAATTTATTTAAAATAAGTTTAAGCTTAAGTTTTGAAATCAACAGTTTGAATCAAATTTTTGTTAGAAATTATGAGCTAAAGGCTCATGACTATGAGTTTCAACATGATTATCCCTTCAAATTAAATCAAGAGCATCAAAGCTTTGTTTTTCTTTTAGAAATCAACTCTTGACACAACTATTCCTAATCAAAAGACTTGAATTAAAGCAAAACAAGAGAAATGAAATTCCATCTTTCTTATGTAATGTTACTTGATCATGATGAGAATTAGACAAAGGTTTTGTTACTACTTAACTAAACTAACTGAGAAGTAAATAAAACATTTGGTTTAGCTAGCAACTAAACTTGAAAGAGAAACTAAATAAAATACAAGTATATAAGAAGAATGAAAAGAAGAGATTGATCACTAACGTACCTTTTAATTCCTAGTTTCTTGATAGTGCTAGTTGTGGGTAATTAGAGAACACTAAAGACCCTATTTATAGAGTTTTACTTCTACATATGCATGGTAAAATCCTAGCCCACGTTTTCCACTTCATTTGTGAAAGAAAATAAGGCCACGTTTTTACTTCTATTTTGTGAAGAAATTCTCAGCCACGTTGATGCATGCAAGGTAATTATTATCTCTAAACTTACTTGGCATTCTTATCTCTTAATTATCATTTAATTTTAATCTTTTTTTTCATAAATGATAAAACTAATAACAACATCTTAATCTTCATATTTTTGTGATTTTAAAAATATTTTTCTTTTCTTTTTCTGTGACAAAAATTTATACTGTCGAGTAAATTACTGTGTGAAATTCGGTAGAATTTTAAGCCAAGAATTTTACTACAACCTAATAAAATATTTCTTGATTGATTTCTAAAATTACTTTTCTTAAATCTACTTTCAAAATAATAAATTAGTGATCTGTCTATACAGAGTAAAAATACAACTATCAAGCACACAAGATTATATTTTTTTCGGATAAGGCTACTTACTTGTAACTTGTACTTATATACTGTTAGATGAAAAATTAAATCAAAATTTGTTAAAATTAAATTTCCAAAATATAGTCATAGCTTAGGTTAATTTAATAGATTAGATATATATTTCTAAATCTAAAGTTTTTTTTTTTTTTTATGAAAATAATTATTTACACATTCTCACACACTTTAGACCCTTAATTAGTACTAACCTAGTATTCTATACACATTAATAATATTATTTTCTCAAAGTATTATGAAAAATATAAATAAATAATCAAATTCATTTTATAAAAATACTTAAATTAATAATATACAGAAAATACTAGTTTATAAAATTTAGGGCGTTACATCTACCGTAAACCTTCTAATAAAGACAATTCACAAACTTATCGCCGAATCTTTTTCCGCGACTGTAATTTTCTTCCTCACTCTTGAAAATTATTCTGACAATATATCCTAACTCACGCCGATATATAAAACTCCCATCTAAATTTCTACGGAATTCAGACATCGTAAAAATTTCCAACAGCGGGTAAAATTCCTTCTCGTTTTTCCAAAAGCGAGAATAATCCAAAACTCGTTATTCTGACTACACATAAACCTTCTTATACTCAAAAGAAGACTACGACCCAAAAGTCTGTGCCTTTCCAGCGCACGAGCACAAAACAGGCTCCATTTCAGCAAAAATTCCATTAATGCGACGATACTCACAAGACCGCTCCACCAAAAACCCTAAAAACTTAGCCGACACTAAAGTTCCTTAGAAAAACTGTACATTGGAATCTTGGGTTTTACAAAGTGAATATTGGCTTTTTTGGGACCAACATGAAGTGATAAAGATATAAATATAGTAATAAACCTAATAGAAGAACGTTAGACCCATTTTTGATCCAACGGAAAACTTGTGCAAACTTCTACGACAAAGATCGTCCAAACTTTCAATATATTCGTATGAAGGTTTAAATTGAGATTTAAAGCTTTTAGAATGAATACCGGCCTTTTTTTGGAACAATATAAAGTTATAAAGGTGTAAATATAGTTTTTAAATAATTCTCAAATAGTTAGACCCATTATTGTAGCAACGGAAACTTGGTCCAAACTACTTTGACCAAAACTGCCCAACTTTAAATAGCTTCGTACGAAGTGAATATTGGCCTTTTTTGGGACCAATATGAAGTGATAAAGATATAAATATAGTAATAAACATAATAGAAGAACGTTAGACCCATTTTTTATCCAACGGAAAACTTGTGCAAACTTCTACGACAAAGATCGTCCAAACTTTCAATAGATTCGTATGAAGGTTTAAATGGAGATTTAAAGCTTTTAGAATCAATACCGGCCTTTTTTTGGACCAATATAAAGTTATAAAGGTGTAAATATAGTTTTTAAATAATTCTCAAATAGTTAGACCCATTATTGGAGCAACGGAAACTTGGTCCAAACTACTTTGACCAAAACTGCCCAACTTTGAATAGCTTCGTACGAAGTGAATATTGGCCTTTTTTGGGACCAATATGAAGTGATAAAGATATAAATATAGTAATAAACCTAATAGAAGAACGTTAGACCCATTTTTTATCCAACGGAAAACTTGTGCAAACTTCTACGACAAAGATCGTCCAAACTTTCAATAGATTCGTATAAAGGTTTAAATTGAGATTTAAAGCTTTTAGAATGAATACCGGCCTTTTTTGGACCAATATAAAGTTATAAAGGTGTAAATATAGTTTTTAAAAAATTCTCAAATAGTTAGACCCATTATTGGAGCAACGGAAACTTGGTCCAAACTACTTCGACCAAAACTGCCAAACTTTGAATAGCTTCGTACGAAGTGAATATTGGCCTTTTTAGGAACCAATATGAAGTGATAAAGATATAAATATAGTAATAAACCTAATAGAAGAACGTTAGACCCAGTTTTTATCTAACGGAAAACTTGTGCAAACTTCTACGACAAAGATCGTCCAAACTTTCAATAGATTCGTATGAAGGTTTGAATTGAGATTTAAAGCTTTTAGAATGAATATCGGCCTTTTTCTGGACCAATATAAAGTTATAAAGGTGTAAATATAGTTTTTAAATAATTCTCAAATAGGAAGACACATTATTGGAGCAACGGAAACTTGGTCCAAACTACTTTGACCAAAACTGCCCAACTTTGAATAGCTTCATACGAAGTGAATATTGGCCTTTTTTGGGACCAATATGAAGTGATAAAGATATAAATATAGTAATAAACCTAATAGAAGAACGTTAGACCCATTTTTGATCCAACGGAAAACTTGTGCAAACTTCTACGACAAAGATCGTCCAAACTTTCAATATATTCGTATGAAGGTTTAAATTGAGATTTAAAGCTTTTAGAATGAATACCGGCCTTTTTTTGGAACAATATAAAGTTATAAAGGTGTAAATATAGTTTTTAAATAATTCTCAAATAGTTAGACCCATTATTGTAGCAACGGAAACTTGGTCCAAACTACTTTGACCAAAACTGCCCAACTTTAAATAGCTTCGTACGAAGTGAATATTGGCCTTTTTTGGGACCAATATGAAGTGATAAAGATATAAATATAGTAATAAACATAATAGAAGAACGTTAGACCCATTTTTTATCCAACGGAAAACTTGTGCAAACTTCTACGACAAAGATCGTCCAAACTTTCAATAGATTCGTATGAAGGTTTAAATGGAGATTTAAAGCTTTTAGAATCAATACCGGCCTTTTTTTGGACCAATATAAAGTTATAAAGGTGTAAATATAGTTTTTAAATAATTCTCAAATAGTTAGACCCATTATTGGAGCAACGGAAACTTGGTCCAAACTACTTTGACCAAAACTGCCCAACTTTGAATAGCTTCGTACGAAGTGAATATTGGCCTTTTTTGGGACCAATATGAAGTGATAAAGATATAAATATAGTAATAAACCTAATAGAAGAACGTTAGACCCATTTTTTATCCAACGGAAAACTTGTGCAAACTTCTACGACAAAGATCGTCCAAACTTTCAATAGATTCGTATAAAGGTTTAAATTGAGATTTAAAGCTTTTAGAATGAATACCGGCCTTTTTTGGACCAATATAAAGTTATAAAGGTGTAAATATAGTTTTTAAAAAATTCTCAAATAGTTAGACCCATTATTGGAGCAACGGAAACTTGGTCCAAACTACTTCGACCAAAACTGCCAAACTTTGAATAGCTTCGTACGAAGTGAATATTGGCCTTTTTAGGAACCAATATGAAGTGATAAAGATATAAATATAGTAATAAACCTAATAGAAGAACGTTAGACCCAGTTTTTATCTAACGGAAAACTTGTGCAAACTTCTACGACAAAGATCGTCCAAACTTTCAATAGATTCGTATGAAGGTTTGAATTGAGATTTAAAGCTTTTAGAATGAATATCGGCCTTTTTCTGGACCAATATAAAGTTATAAAGGTGTAAATATAGTTTTTAAATAATTCTCAAATAGGAAGACACATTATTGGAGCAACGGAAACTTGGTCCAAACTACTTTGACCAAAACTGCCCAACTTTGAATAGCTTCATACGAAGTGAATATTGGCCTTTTTTGGGACCAATATGAAGTGATAAAGATATAAATATAGTAATAAACCTAATAGAAGAACGTTAGACTCATTTTTGATCCAACGGAAAACTTGTGCAAACTTCTACGACAAAGATCGTCCAAACTTTCAATAGATTCGTATGAAGGTTTAAATTGAGATTTAAAGCTTTTAGAATGAATACCGGCCTTTTTTTGGAACAATATAAAGTTATAAAGGTGTAGATATAGTTTTTAAATAATTCTCGAATAGTTAGACCCATTATTGGAGCAACGGAAACTTGGTCCAAACTACTTTGACCAAAACTGCCCAACTTTAAATAGCTTTGTACGAAGTGAATATTGGCCTTTTTTGGGACCAATATGAAGTGATAAAGATATAAATATAGTAATAAACATAATAGAAGAACGTTAGACCCATTTTTTATCCAACGGAAAACTTGTGCAAACTTCTACGACAAAGATCGTCCAAACTTTCAATAGATTCGTATGAAGGTTTAAATGGAGATTTAAATCTTTTAGAATCAATACCGGCCTTTTTTTGGACCAATATAAAGTTATAAAGGTGTAAATATAGTTTTTAAATAATTCTCAAATAGTTAGACCCATTATTGGAGCAACGGAAACTTGGTCCAAACTACTTTGACCAAACCTGCCCAACTTTGAATAGCTTCGTACGAAGTGAATATTGGCCTTTTTTGGGACCAATATGAAGTGATAAAGATATTAATATAGTAATAAACCTAATAGAAGAACGTTAGACCCATTTTTGATCCAACGGAAAACTTGTGCAAACTTCTACGACAAAGATCGTCCAAACTTTCAATAGATTCGTATAAAGGTTTAAATTGATATTTAAAGCTTTTAGAATGAATACCGGCCTTTTTTGGACCAATATAAAGTTATAAAGGTGTAAATATAGTTTTTAAATAATTCTCAAATAGTTAGACCCATTATTGGAGCAACGGAAACTTGGTCCAAACTACTTTGACCAAAACTGCCCAACTTTGAATAGCTTCGTACGAAGTGAATATTGGCCTTTTTAGGAACCAATATGAAGTGATAAAGATATAAATATAGTAATAAACCTAATAGAACAACGTTAGACCCAGTTTTTATCTAACGGAAAACTTGTGCAAACTTCTACGACAAAGATCGTCCAAACTTTCAATAGATTCGTATGAAGGTTTGAATTGAGATTTAAAGCTTTTAGAATGAATATCGGCCTTTTTCTGGACCAATATAAAGTTATAAAGGTGTAAATATAGTTTTTAAATAATTCTCAAATAGGTAGACACATTATTGGAGCAACGGAAACTTGGTCCAAACTACTTTGACCAAAACTGCCCAACTTTGAATAGCTTCGTACGAAGTGAATATTGGCCTTTTTTGGGACCAATATGAAGTGATAAAGATATAAATATAGTAATAAACCTAATAGAAGAACGTTAGACCAATTTTTGATCCAACGGAAAACTTGTGCAAACTTCTACGACAAAGATCGTCCAAACTTTCAATAGATTCGTATGAAGGTTTAAATTGAGATTTAAAGCTTTTAGAATGAATACCGGCCTTTTTTTGGACCAATATAAAGTTATAATGGTGTAAATATAGTTTTTAAATAATTCTCAAATAGTTAGACCCATTATTGGAGCAACGGAAACATGGTCCAAACTACTTTGACCAAAACTGCCCAACTTTGAATAGCTTCGTATGAAGTGAATATTGGCCTTTTTAGGAACCAATATGAAGTTATAAATATATAAATATAGTAATAAACCTAATAGAAGAACGTTAGACCCATTTTTTATCCAACGGAAAACTTGTGCAAACTTCTACGACAAAGATCGTCCAAACTTTCAATAGATTCGTATAAAGGTTTAAATTGAGATTTAAAGCTTTTAGAATGAATACCGGCCTTTTTTGGACCAATATAAAGTTATAAAGGTGTAAATATAGTTTTTAAATAATTCTCAAATAGTTAGACCCATTATTGGAGCAACGGAAACTTGGTCCAAACTACTTTGACCAAAACTGCCCAACTTTGAATAGCTTCGTACGAAGTGAATATTGGCCTTTTTAGGAACCAATATGAAGTGATAAAGATATAAATATAGTAATAAACCTAATAGAAGAACGTTAGACCCATTTTTGATCCAACGGAAAACTTGTGCAAACTTCTACGACAAAGATCGTCCAAACTTTCAATAGATTCGTATGAAGGTTTAAATTGAGATTTAAAGCTTTTAGAATGAATACCGGCCTTTTTTTGGAACAATATAAAGTTATAAAGGTGTAAATATAGTTTTTAAATAATTCTCAAATAGTTAGACCCATTATTGGAGCAACGGAAACTTGGTCCAAACTACTTTGACCAAAACTGCCCAACTTTGAATAGCTTCGTACGAAGTGAATATTGGCCTTTTTAGGAACCAATATGAAGTGATAAAGATATAAATATAGTAATAAACCTAATAGAAGAACGTTAGACCCATTTTTGATCCAACGGAAAACTTGTGCAAACTTCTACGACAAAGATCGTCCAAACTTTCAATAGATTCGTATGAAGGTTTAAATTGAGATTTAAAGCTTTTAGAATGAATACCGGCCTTTTTTTGGAACAATATAAAGTTATAAAGGTGTAAATATAGTTTTTAAATAATTCTCAAATAGTTAGACCCATTATTGGAGCAACGGAAACTTGGTCCAAACTACTTTGACCAAAACTGCCCAACTTTGAATAGCTTCGTACGAAGTGAATATTGGCCTTTTTAGGAACCAATATGAAGTGATAAAGATATAAATATAGTATTAAACCTAATAGAAGAACGTTAGACCCAGTTTTTATCTAACGGAAAACTTGTGCAAACTTCTACGACAAAGATCGTCCAAACTTTCAATAGATTCGTATGAAGGTTTGAATTGAGATTTAAAGCTTTTAGAATGAATATCGGCCTTTTTCTGGACCAATATAAAGTTATAAAGGTGTAAATATAGTTTTTAAATAATTCTCAAATAGGTAGACACATTATTGGAGCAACGGAAACTTGGTCCAAACTACTTTGACCAAAACTGCCCAACTTTGAATAGCTTCGTACGAAGTGAATATTGGCCTTTTTTGGGACCAATATGAAGTGATAAAGATATAAATATAGTAATAAACCTAATAGAAGAACGTTAGACCAATTTTTGATCCAACGGAAAACTTGTGCAAACTTCTACGACAAAGATCGTCCAAACTTTCAATAGATTCGTATGAAGGTTTAAATTGAGATTTAAAGCTTTTAGAATGAATACCGGCCTTTTTTTGGACCAATATAAAGTTATAATGGTGTAAATATAGTTTTTAAATAATTCTCAAATAGTTAGACCCATTATTGGAGCAACGGAAACATGGTCCAAACTACTTTGACCAAAACTGCCCAACTTTGAATAGCTTCGTATGAAGTGAATATTGGCCTTTTTAGGAACCAATATGAAGTTATAAAGATATAAATATAGTAATAAACCTAATAGAAGAACGTTAGACCCATTTTTTATCCAACGGAAAACTTGTGCAAACTTCTACGACAAAGATCGTCCAAACTTTCAATAGATTCGTATAAAGGTTTAAATTGAGATTTAAAGCTTTTAGAATGAATACCGGCCTTTTTTGGACCAATATAAAGTTATAAAGGTGTAAATATAGTTTTTAAATAATTCTCAAATAGTTAGACCCATTATTGGAGCAACGGAAACTTGGTCCAAACTACTTTGACCAAAACTGCCCAACTTTGAATAGCTTCGTACGAAGTGAATATTGGCCTTTTTAGGAACCAATATGAAGTGATAAAGATATAAATATAGTAATAAACCTAATAGAAGAACGTTAGACCCATTTTTGATCCAACGGAAAACTTGTGCAAACTTCTACGACAAAGATCATCCAAACTTTCAATAGATTCGTATGAAGGTTTAAATTGAGATTTAAAGCTTTTAGAATGAATACCGGCCTTTTTTTGGAACAATATAAAGTTATAAAGGTGTAAATATAGTTTTTAAATAATTCTCAAATAGTTAGACCCATTATTGGAGCAACGGAAACTTGGTCCAAACTACTTTGACCAAAACTGCCCAACTTTGAATAGCTTCGTACGAAGTGAATATTGGCCTTTTTAGGAACCAATATGAAGTGATAAAGATATAAATATAGTAATAAACCTAATAGAAGAACGTTAGACCCATTTTTGATCCAACGGAAAACTTGTGCAAACTTCTACGACAAAGATCGTCCAAACTTTCAATAGATTCGTATGAAGGTTTAAATTGAGATTTAAAGCTTTTAGAATGAATACCGGCCTTTTTTTGGAACAATATAAAGTTATAAAGGTGTAAATATAGTTTTTAAATAATTCTCAAATAGTTAGACCCATTATTGGAGCAACGGAAACTTGGTCCAAACTACTTTGACCAAAACTGCCCAACTTTGAATAGCTTCGTACGAAGTGAATATTGGCCTTTTTAGGAACCAATATGAAGTGATAAAGATATAAATATAGTATTAAACCTAATAGAAGAACGTTAGACCCAGTTTTTATCTAACGGAAAACTTGTGCAAACTTCTACGACAAAGATCGTCCAAACTTTCAATAGATTCGTATGAAGGTTTGAATTGAGATTTAAAGCTTTTAGAATGAATATCGGCCTTTTTCTGGACCAATATAAAGTTATAAAGGTGTAAATATAGTTTTTAAATAATTCTCAAATAGGTAGACACATTATTGGAGCAACGGAAACTTGGTCCAAACTACTTTGACCAAAACTGCCCAACTTTGAATAGCTTTGTACGAAGTGAATATTGGCCTTTTTTGGGACCAATATGAAGTGATAAAGATATAAATATAGTAATAAACCTAATAGAAGAACGTTAGACCCATTTTTGATCCAACGGAAAACTTGTGCAAACTTCTACGACAAAGATCGTCCAAACTTTCAATAGATTCGTATGAAGGTTTAAATTGAGATTTAAAGCTTTTAGAATGAATACCGGCCTTTTTTTGGACCAATATAAAGTTATAAAGGTGTAAATATAGTTTTTAAATAATTCTCAAATAGTTAGACCCATTATTGGAGCAACGGAAACTTGGTCCAAACTACTTTGACCAAAACTGCCCAACTTTGAATAGCTTCGTACGAAGTGAATATTGGCCTTTTTAGGAACCAATATGAAGTGATAAAGATATAAATATAGTATTAAACCTAATAGAAGAACGTTAGACCCAGTTTTTATCTAACGGAAAACTTGTGCAAACTTCTACGACAAAGATCGTCCAAACTTTCAATAGATTCGTATGAAGGTTTGAATTGAGATTTAAAGCTTTTAGAATGAATATCGGCCTTTTTCTGGACCAATATAAAGTTATAAAGGTGTAAATATAGTTTTTAAATAATTCTCAAATAGGTAGACACATTATTGGAGCAACGGAAACTTGGTCCAAACTACTTTGACCAAAACTGCCCAACTTTGAATAGCTTCGTACGAAGTGAATATTGGCCTTTTTTGGGCCCAATATGAAGTGATAAAGATATAGATATAGTAATAAACCTAATAGAAGAACGTTAGACCCATTTTTGATCCAACGGAAAACTTGTGCAAACTTCTACGACAAAGATCGTCCAAACTTTCAGTAGATTCGTATGAAGGTTTAAATTGAGATTTGAAGCATTTATAATGAATACCGACCTTTTTTTGGACCAATATAAAGTTATAAAGGTGTAAATATAGTTTTTAAATAATTCTCAAATAGTTAGACTGTAACACCCCGATTTTCAAAGACTAAAAAGGGGCATTATTTTTTATTTTTTTTTTAAAACAAAACAGAGCGCGCATACAAACTGTGAGAGCCGGCATTAAACATACAAAAGAACTCATTACCATAAGGTGCTTCGACAAGCAAAGTGTATTCCTGAATAATTACAATCCAAGTCTAAGTATTCAAATACTTACAACAAAACAAGTTAGAATCTTAAGCATAAACCCAAAAAGCACGGTGTACAACCTGTTGGAACAAAAGAGGTTCTGACATGATCTAATTAAGTTTTGATGATAACAAAAGTATTAATATACAATAGGGTATACTGATTATTTGGTCCAAGTGTGCAGATATTCAAGTTAATTTTTAATATTCATTTAAAGCACATTGGAAGCTCTGATATGGCAAAGCAAACTCTGATCAGAACTTGAAGACATCAGAAGATGCATATTTGGTTCATCAGAAGATGCAAATTTTTATTCATCAGAAGATGCATATCAGAATCTGAAAAGAGCAGTGAGAGTCGTTTTGTCAGAAGAACATTCTCTGCATCATGATTATACTCTGACATTTCAGAAGCTGATGGAATCAATCTTATCCACAGAATAGTGACGTTTGTACTATTGTACGAACTCTTTACCTGATTTGGATAAAACTTTCTTCCTAAGATTGATCGCATACAAGGTTACCTGATTTGGAAATCAAGGTACTATCTACAGCTGGCGCAATCTCACCGCATCAAATTCAAATCAAACACGCTCCACCTTCGTCTATAAATTGGAGCAAGTTTGAAGCTTTGAATAAGATACTTGAATAATTTGAAAAGCGCTGTTACTCTGCCAAATTCATCTTAAAGCACAAAACTGAAAATACAACTTGAACTCTTATTCAAAATCCAAGACTCCTGTTTCAGCTGTTGTTAATTCATTAGTTGAACCTTAGAACTTTGTATTAAGATTCTAAGTTAAGTTTTGTATTAAAAGTTGTATTTAATTTGTAACTGAACATTGATCTTTATATCAATTGTTCATACTCTGTTTTCTAAACTTGTGTATTGAAGTCTCTTGCCTGCGTGCTTAAGCATTAGGAAGTCTCTTGTTTGTATACTTGAGCATTGGAAGTCTCTTGCTTGTGTGCTTGAGCAATTGTAATCTTTGGTGATTATAGTGAACTCTCTTGTAAGTACAAGAGGACTGGACGTACTCTCGGTTTGTGAGGGGAACCAGTATAAAAATCTCTGTCTCTATCTTTCTCTCCTTCTCTCTACCTTCAAAGTTATTCTTGATTGTGTTTTGTTTACTAAACCGCTGCAAACTCTGATAAGTTCTCTGTAACTTAGAAGAAATTTTTAAATTACCCAAAACACAATTCAACCCCCCCTTCTTGTGTTTTTCACACCTTCAATTGGTATCAGAGCCTGGTTCTGTTTTCTAATCACCTAACAGTGAAACAGTTTCCTGTTGAAAGACACTATGACTGAACCTCCAAGTGGTAGCTTGAAATCAGTTCCACATGACTATGATGTTGAGGACAAGTCAAGCAACAAGGCACCAAAGTTCAAAGGAGATGCTTCTACGTTTTCCCGGTGGAAAGATAGAATATACAGTCATCTTATTGGTTTAGATGATGAGCTTTGGGACCTAGTTGAAGAAGGGGTAACTTTTCAAGGACTAGATGAAAAGGGAAGGCTATCTGTTGAAGAAAGAAAGAAGTTCACTCCTACAGACAAGAAACTTTACAAAAAGCATCACAAGGTTAAGGATCTTCTCATTGGATGTATAACTCATGATGAGTATCTCAAGATTACAGACAAATCTACTGCCAAGAGCATCTATGACTCCTTGTGTTCCACATATGAAGGGAACAAACAGGTTCAAGAGGCAAAGGCTACTCTTTTGATTCAACAGTATGAACTTTTTAGAATGAAGGATGATGAGAATATTGAATCAATGTATTCTAGATTCAAAATTCTTGTGGCTGGTCTCCAAGTTCTAAAAAGAAGTTATACAACCTCTGATCATGTAAGGAAGATTCTGAGAAGCTTACCTTCAAGGTGGAGGCCTAAGGTAACAGCTATTCAAGAAGCTAAAGATTTGGACAAACTTGGCTTGGAAGAATTGATAAGTTCACTCATGAGTCATGAGATGGAACTATCTTCTGATGAGTCTCAAAAGAAGCTAAAATCTGTGGCCTTGCCATCTATTTCAGTTTCATCTAAGGCTCTGAAAGCCAAAGTTGTAGAGTCTGAAGCTGAGGAATCTTCCATAGATAATCAAGAGGAAGGATCAGATGATGACTTCTTTGCACTCTTATCCAAAAACTTTCAAAAGTGGTCACTAAGGAAGGGCAGAAATTTTCAAGGCAGAGGATCTGGATCAAGATACAATACCAACAGGGAGAAGAAGGATGACTCCAAAAATTGTTTCAATTGTCACAAGCCTGGGCACTTCATGGCTGATTGTCCTGAACTCAACACCAAGGGTAAAGGAAGAAAGAGCACAATCAAGAACAAAGCCAAGAAGAGCCTAATGGCAACATGGGAAGATATAAATGAATTATTTGAGGACGAAGACTCTGAGGAAGCAAACCTAGCGCTTATGGCCATTGGTGAGTCAGACAATGAAAATGATTCAGAGTCTGATACTGACGACATTGATGAGGTAATATCTAAAATGTCTAATACTCAAATGACCAAAGCTTTGAAAGATGTAATGGTGAAGTACATGGAAAAATTGAGTGAGTTAGATTTTTGCAAACAAAAAATGAAGCTCCTCAATGAAAATCTCACCCAGACTCAAGCAAACTATCAAAAATCTCTTAAAACAATTAAGGTGCTTGAGACTGGATGCAGAACATCTCACAAACCTTATGACGAGTATGAAATCTCTTTACAAGAGTTTGTGCACCATAACATAGATAAGACTAGGGTAACTTCTATAATTCATGGTGGACTCAGCAACTATTATAAAAGGCAAGGACTTGGTTCTCTTACATGTCCTGATGTAGGAAAATCAAGTAAACCTGTCGTGTTGAGCAAGTCACCATCAGATCTTATTCAAACTTCACTAAGGGTACATCAGAACCTCTGACTGTGTCTGGTACTCTTGTGAGCTTGGAACCACAAGATAAGGTACCAGAAGATAACTCATCTTCTGAACCTAAGTCTTCTAAAACTAAGGTTCCCCTCACATCAGTACCCATGTCTACTCAAGTTAAAGCTGTCAAAGTACCAAAGCCTGTTAATAAGCGGGGCACTAGTACTTCTAAGGCAAACTTGGTAACTGGTTCTCTGACACACTCAAGAGGAAAGTCTCAGAGACAACATAAGCCTAAACAATTTTCTAAAGGCTCAGTTGACTCCAGATCTTCTGATTATTCTAACAAGAAGGATAAGATTCTCAAAACTAACCAAAAAGGACCCATCAGAGTATGGGTACCAAAATCTGAAATAGTGTATGCTGCAGGTATGCACCCAAAGAAGAAAAGAAAGCTCATGGTATCTGGACTCTGGCTGCTCACGTCACATGACAGGAGACAAGCTCTTATTCCACACCCTGAATCAGCAAGAGGGAGGAACAGTAGGGTTTGGTGGCAACCAGAAGGGAAAGATCATTGGTATAGGTACAGTTGGTAATTCTTCTTTGTCAATTTCTGATGTTTGGTTAGTAGATGGACTACACCATAATTTACTTAGCATAAGTCAATTGTGTGATAGTAATTATGATGTTGTGTTTAATAAGGATTCATGTACTGTAATTAGAAACTCTGATCAATCCATTGTTTTCAAGGGAAATAGAAAAGGCAATGTGTACAAAGTCAATTTTTCTGATTTAAAGGAACAACAAGTGCTCTGTCTTTTGACACTGAGTGATGAAAAATGGATCTGGCATAAAAGATTGGGTCATGCTAACTGGAGATTAATTTCTAAGCTTAGCAAGGACAATCTTGTCAGAGGCCTTCCAAAAATAAAATATCACTCAGACTCACTTTGTGGTTCTTGTCAAAAAGGAAAAATTGTCAAAAGTTCTTTTAAGAATAAGAACATTGTCTCTACTACTAGACCTTTGGAACTCTTACACATTGATCTTTTTGGACCAGTTAGCACTGCTTCAATCAATGGTAAGAAATATGGATTAGTCATATGGACTTGGGTAAAATTTCTGAGAAATAAAGATGATACATATGAAGTGTTTAGCATCTTCTGCACCCAGATTCAAAATGAAAAGAATTCAAAAATTTTGAAAGTAAGAAATGATCATGGTGGTGAATTTGAAAATGAACCTTTTGAAAAATTCTGTGAAGAACATGGAATTCTCCATGAATTCTCTTCTCCCAGAACTCCACAACAAAATGGAGTTGTTGAGAGAAAGAATAGATCTTTACAAGAAATGGCACGCACCATGATGCATGAAAACAATTTAGCAAAATTCTTCTGGGCAGAAGCTGTTAACACTGCTTGTTATATTCAGAATAGAATCTATATAAGACCTATTTTGAACAAAACAACATATGAACTTTTTAAGGAAAGAAAACCCAATATTTCTTATTTTCATCAATTTGGTTGTACATGTTACATTCTGAATAACAAAGTCCATCTTAAGAAATTTGACTCTAAAGCCTGTAAGGGTATTTTCATTGGATACTCTGAACGCTCCAAGTCATACAGAGTGTATAATTCTGAAACTAATACAGTGGAAGAATCAATGCACGTAAAGTTTGATGATAAAGAGCCTGATGATAAAAAGTCAGAGCCTGTGATAGATTTGTCAGGTTCTGATGAGTCAGAAGATGAAGCTCCAGAGTATGATAACAACAGAGAATCCTTAGAAGACTCTGAAACCCAAGAAGCTACAACTTCTGATGCTGCTCCAGAACATCAAACTAATGATGATAACTCTGAAGAAACTGATATTCCAAGGAACACTTTCAAATACAAATCATCTCATCCTGAAGAGCTTATTCTAGGAAACAAGAATAGTCCAAGAAAAACAAGATCAAACTTCACAAATGAAGAATCATTATTTGGATTAGTTTCCTTGATTGAACCAAAGACAACAAATGAAGCTCTCTCAGATGATGCTTGGATAGTTGCAATGGAAGAAGAGTTAAATCAATTTAAGAGAAATGATGTATGGGATCTGGTACCCAAACCAAAGCATAAGAACATTATTGGAACAAAATGGGTATACAGAAACAAGCTGAATGAACAAGGTGTAGTCACAAGAAACAAAGCTAGACTTGTTGCACAAGGATATAGTCAACAAGAAGGAATTGACTTCACTGAGACATATGCTCCAGTAGCTAGACTGGAAGCAATCAGGTTACTTTTATCTTATGCAGTCAATCATGATATTACACTGTATCAAATGGATGTGAAAAGTGCATTTCTAAATGGTGTCATTTCTGAAGAAGTGTATGTCAAACAAACTCCTGGTTTTGAGGATTTAACAAACCCAGACCATGTGTTTAGACTAAAGAAATCACTCTATGGACTCAAACAAGCTCCCAGAGCTTGGTATGAAAGACTGAGTACTTTCTTAGTTGACAATGGTTTTGTTAAAGGACAGGTTGATAATACACTTTTCAAAAAGACCCTTAAGAAAGACATTTTGATCGTTCAAATATATGTTGATGATATCATTTTTGGATCAACTAATGCCCCTCTATGCAAGAACTTTTCTAAGATGATGCAGGATGAGTTTGAAATGAGCATGATGGGAGAATTGAAGTTCTTTCTTGGAATTTAAATAAATCAAACAGAGAAAGGAACCTTCATTCATCAGTCCAAATATATAAAAGATCTTCTGAAAAAGTTCAACCTAGAAGATTGCAAACCTATGAATACTCCCATGCATCCTACGCCAAGTCTAGGCATAGAAGAATCTGAAGGCAAAGTTGATCAGAAACTGTATAGAGGTATGATTGGATCTCTTCTTTATCTAACTGCCTCAAGACCTGATATTTTATTCAGTGTATGTTTATGTGCAAGATTTCAATCAGATCCTAGAGAATCTCATCTCACTGCTGTGAAGAGAATCTTTAGATATCTGAAAGCTACATGTAACATTGGATTACTGTATCAGAAATCCAATGATTACAAGCTGATTGGATTCTGTGATGCTGACTATGCTGGTGATAGAATTGAAAGAAAATCCACCAGTGGTAACTGTCAGTTCATTGGTGAGAATTTGATTTCATGGGCCAGTAAAAGGCAAACCACCATAGCTATGTCAACAGCAGAAGCTGAATACATATCAGCAGCTAAATGTTGCACACAACTACTTTGGATGAAGTATCAATTGGAAGATTATCAAATCAGCAGTAACAAAATTCCTTTATATTGTGACAATACTGCAGCTATTCACCTTTCTAAAAACCCTATTTTACATTCAAGAGCTAAGCATATTGAGATTAAACATCATTTCATCAGAGACTATGTTCAAAAAGGTGTAATTGATCTTAAGTTCATTGAAACTGAAAATCAATGGGCTGATATCTTTACAAAACCTTTAGCTGTTGAACGTTTTGATTTTATCAAAAAGAATCTGAACATGATGGAAATCTCTGATTAACTTAGACTCTGATGAAAAATTGAGTTTGTGAGAATCTAATAGTAATCAGAAGATGAAGTCATCAGAACCTTCTGTATCAGAAGTTGTGATGAGAATATCTTCTGACATACTATCAGAATCTGATTAGAAGGTAAATGGTTCTGGCGCGTAAGTAAAAATCTTTTGTAAAAACCCTTTCGTTTTCTCAAACTTACGTGTCAGTTATTTAACAATCTTCTAATACACATGTCTTGATACAAGAAGATAAAGAAGTTGGTTAATGATGATTAGCATTCTAATTTCCCAATTGTGGTAAAATACTCTACTACCCCTGTGTTTGTGTACTTGTTTTTGCGCGTAAGTTTCTATTTAAACACACTAACTGTTCACATTCACACTTTTGCACTCTCACAACCTACACTTTCATTCTTCTAAAACACAGAGAAATTTCTTTCTTCCTTTTTAGAAACCCTAAATTCCATATTTCATCCATGGCATCCTCATCAACATTCCTGAATAGAACTTGTATGATCTTACCAAATGAATCCAACCCGACTGAATTTGCAAAAGATCAACGACCGTATAAGTATGACGAAATCAATGTGGCTATTGAAAGTCCCGTTGATCTAGAAAGCATAAGGGTAAACGGTTTCGCTGATGTGGTAAACCTCTTCAAAAAGCAAGGTTTGGAATACTACTTTGATTTTCTCAACGGACCAACATACTCTGAATTGGTAAAGGAGTTTTGGATGAAAGCGTCTGTCATAACAAGAGATATCTACAATAAGAAAGTCAAGGAAACGATGGAGAAACACCCTGAATGGAAAGAAAGAACCCCAGAAGAAATGGGTTTGAGATCCTTTTACTCAACAGAGATTGAATCCTTCGTGGCTGGATTCAGAATCTCAATCAGACTCTGCCACATTCTTGAGGCTCTGAAGCTCAAGCGTGATGGTGTGATCATCAAGCAGTCTGATGTAGTAGGTCCTGAAGTGGAGGAATATCTGTTCAAACCTAAAACCGACCCTAAGGATAAGTTTGAATGGATAGACAATTGCAAAGTAATCTACAAAATCTTGATTGATAGTGTTCTGCCTAAGTTAGGAGGCACTGATCAAATATCAAGTGTTCAGAAGCTGTTCACCTACAATGTTGCTAAAGGGAACATAGTTGATATTGGAAGGCTGATTTTTGATAACTTGTGCACATCTATTATCTCTAGCAAAGCTATTGTTAGACACTCAAGACTACTGAGCCACATGTTTGCACAGTGTGGTTTGTTGGATGCTGTTACTCCATATCTTCCTGGATTAGGTACCTTCATGCTTGGTTCCAAGATTGTGAATAGTACTTCACTAAGGTATTTAAAGCTGGTGAAGACTAATGAGATAATTCATCCAACACATCCTCTGTTACTCAGAAACTCTGAAAAAGGCATTGGTGAAAGTTGGCTTGTGCATGTCAGAGAGAGTGAAGCAAAAAGAGTAATAGAAGCACATGCAGATTTCATGAAACAGCTGGGTGCTGATATAGGTGATGGAGAACCTACAAGACTGACAGTTCGTCAATCAAGGCTTTTGGAACAGCCTCTTAAGCTAGCACCAGTTAAGAGAAAGGCTGCTAAAAGTCCTGCTGGAAGAAAAGCTGCTAAGGCTCCAAAGACAACAGCTCCAAGAACATCAAGGAAACCAAAGGTCAAGAAGTTGTTGTTGGATCTAACAGAAGGAGAAAAGGAAGAAGCTAAGATACAGGAGGCTCTGGCAAAGGTTGCAGAGCTTAATAAGAAAGAAGAGGCTCTCAAGGACAGTTATGACTGTGGTATAGAAGCATCTGCTTTTGATAATATGCACAAGAAGCTGCCACAAAGGGATGATCCTCATATTCCACTGGAGCAACAGATTCTGTATGGTCCAGCATTTGGTAAGTATTCTAATTTTATTGGAGGCAGCTCAGCATTTAGGGATTATTTTAGAAGGCTTCAATTTCCTTCTAAAATCAGTGTTAAACATGCTTTTGATAAGATTTTAAAAGGAGTTAATTCTGAGAAAGTCAATGACATTTCTGAGAATCAACCACCATCAAAGCAGTTTAACCCCATCCTATCCTACCCATCAGAATCTCAAATTAATAGTATATACTATGCTGCAGAACACGCTTCAACAAGCTCTGCACAAGTGATGTTAGATGAAGATTCGGATAAGACATCTTCACCACCTCCTCAAACAACCATTACTCACAAAGAAATTCCTACCAAAACAACACCAAAACAAACTGAACCACAAGATGACCCCCAACCTAGCTCTGAGAAAGTTCAACCTGAGAACACTCAAGAGAAAACAACAACACCTCCACCAGAACATGAACCAGAAAATCAACCCCAACCAGAAAATACTGAACCAGAGACTACCCAATCAGAACCTGAACAACAAAAATCATCAGAACCTGATCACTGTCAAGCATCAGAAACTCATCATGCTGATGAACATGGCCATGAGAAATCTCCACAACATGTGGCTATGGATAACTCATTTGAGTTACTGACACCAATCAAGGCACATGTTCAACAGATAAATGAGTCTATGAATCTTGAAGTCTTACAACAAACTCCTCCTAACCAATCACAACATCTCCAACACCTTCTGCAGGATCTATCTATGGACTGCATATTTTTCCCACCTCACCTACCCTCAAGAATCCTCAATGAACCCCTTGACCAAACACAAGATGGTATCTCTAGTTTGCTGCAAGCTGTTGACAAGAATCTTAGGAGAATGTCAAGTGCAATTCCAACAAGGTCTATTAATTCAGCTCATATTGACAAAGAGTGTGACCTTATGGAAGAGCATCTTGTGCTTATGATTCGTGCTGCTAGGAAGGCTTATACCACTGATTTGGAATTAAGGAATGAGATTGCTAGGAAGGAAGAGGAAGAGAAGCGTGAAAGGGAAAGATTGGAAGCTGAGGAAAGAGAAAAGAAAAGGTTGGAAGATGAGAGGATAGAAAGGGAAAGGCAAGCTGCTGAGCAAGCTAGGCTAGCAGAGGAAGCTAGAAGAGCTGCTGAACAAGCAAGGCTTGAGCAACTGGCTAGAAATGCACCAGAGTTTGCTCAACATGTATTGGAAAATCAGGAAAATTTTCAGAGAAGGCTTGATGAGCATTCTTCTATGCTAGCTGCTATTATGGAAACTCTTCAGGGTATCAATGCAAGATTACCTCAGCAACCTAATCAACCTTAACCCCTAGGATTCTAAGCACATATTCTGATTACTTGTTCATTTTCCTTATGTTCTGATAATTGTTTGTAACTGGTTGAATTTTTATCTCTTAAAGTACTCTGTTGTTTATTCAGTTATCTTTTGTGTTCTTTATTTATGTCTTTGTTTATTATTTGCTGATTTTTTTTACCTTCATAAATAATTTTGAGACAAAAATCAACACAAAGATTTCAAAACTAAATAATGAGTTTATTCAATTGAAAATTGTTGATTACATAAGTTTCTATCCAACTTTTCACTTGGATCCTACATAAAACAGCTAGTCCTAAATCTAGCTTATTTGAATCTAAGGGAAATGGAAGAGTTCACGACATTCTCTTCACTTCCTTATTGGGAAATCAATGAAAAGTGATCTCATTGATTATGAAGAGAAGTATTCTTCTTGGGAGGGACGTATGTACTCAAGAATTCCTTCCAATCAGAATCCCATTCAGATTCTGACCCAGATAAGGACTCTTGTTGTTTAGCCTTGGATCTTGTTTGATATTTGACTCTGACGGGAGCAGAAGTTGATGCCCTCATCTTCTGAAGTTTCTTCTTAGACTCTGAGTCTTGTTGAATCTTCACTTTCTTCTTCTTCTTCTCCTGCACTCTCTTACTTTTGATCACTTTTCTATCCTTCTTCATTGTTGATTTTTCACAATGAAATGGAAGTGTTGAGTGAAATGACAAAGATCATGGTCCTTATATAGTAGTTTCAAAATGGACAAGTTCTTGGTTCTTACGACAAGCCATTTAATTGGAGTAGTTGTAACCACCTTGACTGCATTGAAACTCTACTTTTGACCATTTTTTTCAAAATTGTCATTTATTTCTTGTCACTTTTATCTTTTTGTTTAATGACAAAAGGGGGAGTAAGAGCTGTTATTAATTTATGAGATGCTAAACTGAAACCAAAACAAAATCCAAATTTTTATTTTTCGTTTTTGTCTATATATAAATTTGAGGAAAATATTAGTTGAAATTTGAACTTCTGATATATGGTACGTATAAAAGAAAATTGCACTTTTCTTTCATAGGTATCAGACTTAGGGGGAGAGCTTGCAAACCTAGCCTCTGAAAGTCTAGTGTATTAGTTTAAGTTCAAAATTCAAATAAATATTTTTAAACTGATTTAATTAATCATTGCTGAACTTAGGGGGAGCTTGCAAAACTCGTCAACCTAAGAGATGCTTCATAAATTTTATCAACAACCATTGTAAATTAATACTTGGTTTGTCATCAATCAAAAAGGGGGAGATTGTTGGAACAAAAGAGGTTCTGACATGATCTAATTAAGTTTTGATGATAACAAAAGTATTAATATACAATAGGGTATACTGATTATTTGGTCCAAGTGTGCAGATATTCAAGTTAATTTTTAATATTCATTTAAAGCACATTGGAAGCTCTGATATGGCAAAGCAAACTCTGATCAGAACTTGAAGACATCAGAAGATGCATATTTGGTTCATCAGAAGATGCAAATTTTTATTCATCAGAAGATGCATATCAGAATCTGAAAAGAGCAGTGAGAGCCGTTTTGTCAGAAGAACATTCTCTGCATCATGATTATACTCTGACATTTCAGAAGCTGATGGAATCAATCTTATCCACAGAATAGTGACGTTTGTACTATTGTACGAACTCTTTACCTGATTTGGATAAAACTTTCTTCCCAAGATTGATCGCATACAAGGTTACCTGATTTGGAAATCAAGGTACTATCTACAGCTGGCGCAATCTCACCGCATCAAATTCAAATCAAACACGCTCCACCTTCGTCTATAAATTGGAGCAAGTTTGAAGCTTTGAATAAGATACTTGAATAATTTGAAAAGCGCTGTTACTCTGCCAAATTCATCTTAAAGCACAAAACTGAAAACACAACTTGAACTCTTATTCAAAATCCAAGACTCCTGTTTCAGCTGTTGTTAATTCATTAGTTGAACCTTAGAACTTTGTATTAAGAT
Organism: Trifolium repens; assembly: GCA_030408175.1. Classification (NCBI taxonomy): domain Eukaryota; kingdom Viridiplantae; phylum Streptophyta; class Magnoliopsida; order Fabales; family Fabaceae; genus Trifolium; species Trifolium repens. Next base: position 37,248,668 of record CP125842.1, on the reverse strand, counting down.
TCTAAGTTAAGTCTTGTATTAAAAGTTGTATTTAATTTGTAACTGAACATTGATCTTTATATCAATTGTTCATACTCTGTTTTCTAAACTTGTGTATTGAAGTCTCTTGCCTGCGTGCTTGAGCATTAGGAAGTCTCTTGTTTGTATACTTGAGCATTGGAAGTCTCTTACTTGTGTGCTTGAGCAATTGTAATCTTTGGTGATTATAGTGAACTCTCTTGTAAGTACAAGAGGACTGGACGTACTCTCGGTTTGTGAGGGGAACCAGTATAAAAATCTCTGTCTCTATCTTTCTCTCCTTCTCTCTACCTTCAAAGTTATTCTTGATTGTGTTTTGTTTACTAAACCGCTGCAAACTCTGATAAGTTCTCTGTAACTTAGAAGAAATTTTTAAATTACCCAAAACACAATTCAACCCCCCCTTCTTGTGTTTTTCACACCTTCACAACCCACACCGGCGCATAGTCTAACTAAGCTAAAGCTCCAACATCTCACTGGGACCCGGAACAGCCACCGTCGTCACCACGACCTAACCCATCATCTGGGTGGGATGAGCCCGCAAATGAAAGAAAGGGTCACCACAAAATATATAGTATGTATATATATAACCGGTGCGAAAGATTGTACACATAACAATAATTCCACGAACACAAGAGAAAGCTCTTAACCACCAAAGCAATTCCCACCAACGGGTTTATATATATAATACACACCAAGCCTAATGCAGACTTCTACAATGCGTGGTACTAACCCTAGCTACCACAATGCATGAGTTCCGGCACTGTAGGTCCAACCCCTACCAAAACACCAACGAAAACACAAGGTTAAGGTGGATCCACTCCCGCAATCACACCCCATGGTCCACTCCCGCAACCATGTATCGACTCAACAAAATCACAAAGGATTAAGGTGGATCCACTCCCGCAATCACACCCCATGGTCCACTCCCGCAACCATGTATTGAACTCAACACAACCCTATAAGAATCAGGTGGGTCCACTCCCGCAACCACACCTCGTAGTCCACTCCCGCAACTACGCACTAACAATGCATGAGCATACGATTCCCCATGTATACTAATGCAATGTATACATACCTCTCTAGCATATGTAAACCAAACATAACAACACACATACATATCCAATCATATGTAACAAACCACATGTTCATACATACATCTCCAATCATATGTAAAACAACGCACGTATTGTAAACACTTTCTCATCACGAGAATACATAACACATACATGCCAAACACACAAACACGCATCACCGAAAATAACCAACAAACATGTTATAACTCAGTGAAAAGACAGAAATAAAGTGATGCCCTTACCTCGGCAAGCTTCCGTTACTCTATTCCGCGAAATTCTACAATTCACGCTACCTAAAATATATGTAGCGTAACATCAATAAAATATTCCTCGTTTATCCTATCGAAACGAAACTTGCTCTCGAAGCTCCAGAGGGGTCTAAAGTACTTTCTAAAGCTGTCCCTCAATGATTTCAGGTTATTCTCATAGTGTTTAAAAATTCACGAAGTTAATTGCACTATTTTTATAACACGAAAATCATTTTGTTTTCAAATCATAAACTAAAACCATTTTGGATTTTCCACTTCAAGGACTTGTTTCACACACCACAAGACCATTTGAAACACAACTAAAACTTCTCAAAAATATTTTTATGAAAAATCGAAGTTTTCTTGCGTTACAAGTTACACACTTTTTCTTCCTAACAACCTTTCCTATACTCATTTTTCTTCAAAACTAAGATTATCCAACACACAAAATTTTCACACAATTGTGGACTTAGAAAAATTTTGGAATTTCTTCCCCTCCACAAGGAAAGGCCACGGCCACTTTTCTTAAAAAACACCCTTCTACTCAAAATTTTTCACTTCTAATTGCATGGTAATATCCCATAATACCTAACTAGCACTTATCAAAACGATTTAGAAATTATAGAGTCGAATCGCAAATTTCGAAAAATCTCAAATAAGGTTTTTTCTTAAGGCATGTGATCATTTTCTTTTCAAAACATCCCATAACCAATCAAACAATTAAACAATGATCATGGGAAGCTATTTGCCTCTAAACAATTTTCGAAATTCGATTCCTCGAACCCTATATGGGTGCCACGGCCAAATGAGGCAAAAAGGGCAACCCTACACATATTTTTTTTTCATTTGAAACCCTAGCCCACATTCGTTAGCTCGTAACGATATTCGATCGTGTACCCGACTCCTTTTGAAACTCGAAATAAATTTGTTCTAAATTATGTTCTTCGTGTCGCTCAAGAACACGAGAATAATTTTTTTCTCATTTTTCGAAACTAATTTCATATTCACCAATCCATTTTGTCAAAAAGCTCAAAACTAACTTCAAAACCAAAATCATACAACACAATCCAAGTTTATGATCTTTTCAAAATTTTTCTTCAAAACCCTTAACCAAAATTTGTGAAAACAAGATTTAACCATGGAAATCACTTACATGCTTCACTAAAGTGTACTAAGAAACTCTCAAGAACACTTCTATGGAATCAAAACTAAATTCTAGAATTTTTCTCTCAAGAACATAATCCTCAAAATCCTAAAATCTAAGAGTTTTTGAGCCAAACAAAAGAATAGAAGAGGTTAGTTACCTTAGGAGATGATTCTCTACAAATACCCTTTGATCCAACAAGTCCAAAATCCAAGCAAATGGTGAAGGAATGGAATTTTGCTCAAGGTTGGAAGAGAGAAAGAAAGCCACGGCCAAGAGAAGAAGAATGAAAGTCTTTGGTGAATTTTTCTTAAGTCCACAAGTGACCAAAAGTCTTACTAATGAAATGGTCTTGCCAACTCATGGCCATTGGATCAAAAGGCAAAGTCTCTAGGCCAATCCTAGCCATCCACCTCTTCACAAAATATCTAGATATTTCTTATGTGATCTTATCCTCCCACTAGCTCGCGCTTAAACGAGTCGCACCTCGCTAACGGACGAAAATCGCAAAAATAGAAAAACTACGGAATAAACGTCCGTCGTAAACCGCTTCTAAAAATTATTGCTAAAACTTTTTCCTCGACTGTAATTTTCTTCCTCACCCTCGAAAATTATTCCGACAACATATCCTGACTCATGCCGATATATAAAACCTCCATCTAAATTTCTACGAAATTCAGAAGCCGTAAAATTTCCAACAGCGGGTAAAATTCCTACTCGTTTTTCCAAAGACGAGAATAACCCAAAACTCGGATTTCTGGCTTCACAGAAATCTCCTCATACTTAAAAGAGGATCACGACCCGAAAGTCTGTGCCTTTCCAGCGCACGAGCACAAAACAGGCTCAAATACAGCAAAAATCCTATTAACGCGACAATACTCACGAAACCGCTCCACCAAAAACCCTAAAACTTAGCCGACACTAAAGTTCCTTAGAAAAACTGTACAGTGAAATCTTGGGTCTTACATTACTACCCTCCAAAAAGAAGTTTCGTCCTCGAAACTAAAGGTAAGAGTAACAACCCAACTGGTTATTACCATCCCTAACACAACAAAATCCCTCAGGATTAGGTGTAGCCACACAGATACTCTCACCAACACACTGGCACAACCGTGCACCAACCGCAACTCTCAACGAGTTCACCACTCAAAATTTTAACCTTACAACAGAGGTTCACAACCTCGAGTTCCTCCGCGACATAGCCTATTCCACTAGGCTCACACAAAGTGGTGACGGCTACCCTCCAAAAAGAAACACTGAAACTCTCTGCGCATCACCAAAGCTAGCAAAACTAGTCAATTCCAGTCAATATGATTCCGTCTATTATTAACAAGAGATTAAGGGTGATCAGTTCCTCAATTTGTTAACAGATAGCCAACAATCATGATGGTGTCTTAGACCATTTTTACCCAACTTAAGTGATACTTCATTCCACTTGTGCTCAAGGTCCTCCGAGGCACAATGGTCCAATACTTCCTTCGAGGTTTCCCCACACGTTTCCCTCGATCTCTTACGAATACAAGATTAAAGTCGTAAGACACAACGCTCAACACATGTCGCATAAGCTCTCATGCTCCCACTATTGAAGTATCCGTGGAGTATCATCCAATAGTAGTACAGTGCCACCACGGCAATTACCACCAAAACTATTTCATCCCAAACAAGTTGTCTTCTCTTCTAGAAGATTTTCCCACTCTACCACTATTCATCAGTTCGCGACTCAATGAATATGCCGAACCGTCTCCTCACATATGGATCTATTTCCAATCACGACTTAAATAATACCACCCCCACCTCTGGTTGGTAATTACACTCCTCATAGCCTTGGCACTTGCCAAACTAAACCATCTACTTCTCTTGGACTCCCTTATCCAAATCTTCAATTCCCCAGAATCGGTTCCTTATACGTTATCATTACTTCCAAAATGGCATTTAGACGCATCTCGCGTGCCTTAAACAAACGTTTATCCTCGTCGACGGCCATCGTCGGCGCACATCCTCTTCACAACGTATTCTCATTCTATTCCTGAACTCTCCTGAGTTCCTTTTTCTCTTACAATAACATCCTCTCTTACTCAAAAGAGTTGGTCACCCTGACCATTCCTAAACACTCCGAACATCACCACTCTCGTCGAGGTACCTACCTTCAAAATAACTCTTAGGGCATTCCTCACATTACTATTGTCTAACCATCCTTGTTGACAACATCTGAATCCCTTATACTTACTCACTACCGATTTCCATCATACCACGTCTCTCTTCATTGTAACCACTACAATGAACCAAAGCTCTACAAGCTTCCATCAACTTGCCATTAGACAATCTCTTATCCTTCTTATTTCCAAATTAGGTGTGAGACAAATCCCTTCGCCAATCTTCAATTGACATAAACCACATCTTCATGGGCTTCTCTCTAAATCCTCATTTTTTTTTTCTAGACCCAGAAACAGATCCACAAACCATTTCATCTCCATCACTCTTTCTCCTCTCTGAAGATGAATTCATCAAATGAAAGACAACCAAACAATGGAACATTTTCTCTACGAGTTCGGCTAGAAACACCACTAGCCACACTTATTGTTAACACATTCTTTCCATGACTAACCTCCCTTTACGACTAACTCATCGATGTCATAACCTCTACAAAACTCCAATCAGGCCTGTATCATCAATCTACTACTTTGCAACTTTCTAGTTCAACAACTGTCTAGAGTTGGTTCTCAAACCACCATGACCAATAACTTGCTAAATCAAAACAACATCTTTAATTCGCCGCACACAATCCAAATACTCTCTCATTTCACATAATTTTGAATCACCACAAGCATACCCTTCTCCGTTCGACCAATCTCAAATCTTAATGCTCGACTTATCAAAAGTATCTACCAACGCACGACACTTTGCTATGATTTTATCCTTAGTACGTTCGACACCCAAATCTAATTCTTGAATTTACTGCTCAAGAACTCTAAAAAACTCGTCGTACTATCCATTTAATCCTAATATACAATAAAAGTCCTTCCAACTATCAACTTTCATTGTCTTAGTATTCTTACTAACGGACTCCTTTTCTACTCAAACACGACATTCTTAGAAAATATCCAAAAATCCCCGTCCATAACTTGAATTTATTCAAAACTTGCCCACCTCAACTCTTATGGTATCATAAATTCAAGCTGCTACTTAGTCCTTCAACCATCTTGGTCGATCAAAATCGTTAACTTATATGTCTATCCACACAGGATCTCTACTCAATCTTGACTAATCTTTTCAAACTACTCCATAAGTTTACTTTCTCTTATGGTTTACTTGCCAATAGTTAACAATTCTAGCTTACACTGCTACAATTATCTGGACATTTCCATAATAAACACCTCTATTATCACCTATCAGTGATATGCAACTCACTTTCAAAGGTTGAACTCCTCGTTCTTTACCTAAATATCTCTCCACTTCCAACTTTATTCAACAATCAATTACCTATCGTTGTATCTCACATCGACATCTACATTTACTATCTCCCGAACTATGTATAGATTGTCACTTATCAACGTGATACTTGGTCTCCTACCTTCAATCATCACAAGATTCATATCCTTACTAATCTTAGTTTCGAATATAATTTATCTCACACACTTGAATTAAACCCTTAAGGTACCCATCGTTCGCGCAACCGTCTTCTAACACCACCAAGTTCACTTACTCTTGACGCGCGATGCACTTTATTTCCAATACAAGTTGCCCCAATGATTATCCAATCATTGTAATTAAATCCAATTGACATCTCGCATGCTCCACCATCCCATAGTGGCTGCGTTCTCTTGAAAACCTAATGACTTCATCAAGTCGCACCCTAACTCACCAGAGCAGATATTCAATATCTTCTTCAAAAGGTCGTCCCAATCCGATCCTTACTTACAATCCTTTATCAGTCGACGTCCACACGTCCATACTCAATACCTTTGAGTGACAACGACACAATGCCACTTTCCATCCATTATATTACTTTCAAGAATCACTTGTAGTTCTTGTTCGCTCAAGTCCATCCTCCTCGGACCACTCTGTCTAAGGAATTCAGAGACACTTGTCGACTAAATTCGACCAAGGCTCGGGGTTTCACAATTCCACTTACTGAAGCCTTACTCCCAGCATTACTTCGGTAAGACACAAACCAGTGTCTAAGCATATCCCATGCTAGACTCAAAACAACCAACCACATAACCCACAACACAACAAAAACAACCGCTAGAACCAACACAACTCTAGCTATGTTCTAACCGACTCTGGACTAACGATTCAAGTGCACACTTTCCCTTTGAAGATTTAAAGCCGGGCTCTGATACCACAATGTAACACCCCGATTTTCAAAGACTAAAAATGGGCATTATTATTATTTTTTTTTAAAACAAAACAGAGCGCGCATACAAACTGTGAGAGCCGACATTAAACATACAAAAGAACTCATTACCATAAGGTGCTTCGACAAGCAAAGTGTATTCCTGAATAATTACAATCCAAGTCTAAGTATTCAAATACTTACAACAAAACAAGTTATAATCTTAAGCATAAACCCAAAAAGCACGGTGTACAACCCACACCGGCGCATAGTCTAACTAAGCTAAAGCTCCAACATCTCACTGGGACCCGGAACAGCCACCGTCGTCACCACGACCTAACCCATCATCTGGGTGGGATGAGCCCGCAAATGAAAGAAAGGGTCACCACAAAATATATAGTATGTATATATATAACCGGTGCGAAAGATTGTACACATAACAATAATTCCACGAACACAAGAGAAAGCTCTTAACCACCAAAGCAATTCCCACCAACGGGTTTATATATATAATACACACCAAGCCTAATGCAGACTTCTACAATGCGTGGTACTAACCCTAGCTACCACAATGCATGAGTTCCGGCACTGTAGGTCCAACCCCTACCAAAACACCAACGAAAACACAAGGTTAAGGTGGATCCACTCCCGCAATCACACCCCATGGTCCACTCCCGCAACCATGTATCGACTCAACAAAATCACAAAGGATTAAGGTGGATCCACTCCCGCAATCACACCCCATGGTCCACTCCCGCAACCATGTATTGAACTCAACACAACCCTATAAGAATCAGGTGGGTCCACTCCCGCAACCACACCTCGTAGTCCACTCCCGCAACTACGCACTAACAATGCATGAGCATACGATTCCCCATGTATACTAATGCAATGTATACATACCTCTCTAGCATATGTAAACCAAACATAACAACACACATACATATCCAATCATATGTAACAAACCACATGTTCATACATACATCTCCAATCATATGTAAAACAACGCACGTATTGTAAACACTTTCTCATCACGAGAATACATAACACATACATGCCAAACACACAAACACGCATCACCGAAAATAACCAACAAACATGTTATAACTCAGTGAAAAGACAGAAATAAAGTGATGCCCTTACCTCGGCAAGCTTCCGTTACTCTATTCCGCGAAATTCTACAATTCACGCTACCTAAAATATATGTAGCGTAACATCAATAAAATATTCCTCGTTTATCCTATCGAAACGAAACTTGCTCTCGAAGCTCCAGAGGGGTCTAAAGTACTTTCTAAAGCTGTCCCTCAATGATTTCAGGTTATTCTCATAGTGTTTAAAAATTCACGAAGTTAATTGCACTATTTTTATAACACGAAAATCATTTTGTTTTCAAATCATAAACTAAAACCATTTTGGATTTTCCACTTCAAGGACTTGTTTCACACACCACAAGACCATTTGAAACACAACTAAAACTTCTCAAAAATATTTTTATGAAAAATCGAAGTTTTCTTGCGTTACAAGTTACACATTTTTTTCTTCCTAACAACCTTTCCTATACTCATTTTTCTTCAAAACTAAGATTATCCAACACACAAAATTTTCACACAATTGTGGACTTAGAAAAATTTTGGAATTTCTTCCCCTCCCACGGCCACTTTTCTTAAAAAACACCCTTCAACTCAAAATTTTTCACTTCTAATTGCATGGTAATATCCCATAATACCTAACTAGCACTTATCAAAACGATTTAGAAATTATAGAGTCGAATCGCAAATTTTGAAAAATCTCAAATAAGGTTTTTTCTTAAGGCATGTGATCATTTTCTTTTCAAAACATCCCATAACCAATCAAACAATTAAACAATGATCATGGGAAGCTATTTGCCTCTAAACAATTTTCGAAATTCGATTCCTCGAACCCTATATGGGTGCCACGGCCAAATGAGGCAAAAAGGGCAACCCTACACATTTTTTTTTTTCATTTGAAACCCTAGCCCACATTCGTTAGCTCGTAACGATATTCAATCGTGTACCCGACTCCTTTTGAAACTCGAAATAAATTTGTTCTAAATTATGTTCTTCGTGTCGCTCAAGAACACGAGAATAATTTTTTTCTCATTTTTCGAAACTAATTTCATATTCACCAATCCATTTTGTCAAAAAGCTCAAAACGAACTTCAAAACCAAAATCATACAACACAATCCAAGTTTATGATCTTTTCAAAATTTTTCTTCAAAACCCTTAACCAAAATTTGTGAAAACAAGATTTAACCATGGAAATCACTTACATGCTTCACTAAAGTGTACTAAGAAACTCTCAAGAACACTTCTATGGAATCAAAACTAAATAAAAACTAAATTCTAGAATTTTTCTCTCAAGAACATAATCCTCAAAATCCTAAAATCTAAGAGTTTTTGAGCCAAACAAAAGAATAGAAGAGGTTAGTTACCTTAGGAGATGATTCTCTACAAATACCCTTTGATCCAACAAGTCCAAAATCCAAGCAAATGGTGAAGGAATGGAATTTTGCTCAAGGTTGGAAGAGAGAAAGAAAGCCACGGCCAAGAGAAGAAGAATGAAAGTCTTTGGTGAATTTTTCTTAAGTCCACAAGTGACCAAAAGTCTTACTAATGAAATGGTCTTGCCAACTCATGGCCATTGGATCAAAAGGCAAAGTCTCTAGGCCAATCCTAGCCATCCACCTCTTCACAAAATATCTAGATATTTCTTATGTGATATTATCCTCCCACTAGCTCGCGCTTAAACGAGTCGCACCTCGCTAACGGACGAAAATCGCAAAAATAGAAAAACTACGGAATAAACGTCCGTCGTAAACCGCTTCTAAAAATTATCGCTAAAACTTTTTCCTCGACTGTAATTTTCTTCCTCACCCTCGAAAATTATTCCGACAACATATCCTGACTCACGCCGATATATAAAACCTCCATCTAAATTTCTACGAAATTCAGAAGCCGTAAAATTTCCAACAGCGGGTAAAATTCCTACTCGTTTTTCCAAAGACGAGAATAACCCAAAACTCGGATTTCTGGCTTCACAGAAATCTCCTCATACTTAAAAGAGGATCACGACCCGAAAGTCTGTGCCTTTCCAGCGCACGAGCACAAAACAGGCTCAAATACAGCAAAAATCCTATTAACGCGACAATACTCACGAAACCGCTCCACCAAAAACCCTAAAACTTAGCCGACACTAAAGTTCCTTAGAAAAACTGTACAGTGAAATCTTGGGTCTTACATAGACCCATTATTGGAGCAACGGGAACTTGGTCCAAACTACTTTGACCAAAACTGCCCAACTTTGAATAGCTTCGTACGAAGTGAATATTGGCCTTTTTAGGAACCAATATGAAGTGATAAAGATATAAATATAGTAATAAACCTAATAGAAGAACGTTAGACCCATTTTTTATCCAACGGAAAACTTGTGCAAACTTCTACGACCAAGATCGTCCAAACTTTCAATAGATTCGTATGAAGGTTTGAATTGAGATTTAAAGCTTTTAGAATGAATATCGGCCTTTTTCTGGACCAATATAAAGTTATAAATGTGTAAATATAGTTTTTAAATAATTCTCAAATAGGTAGACCCATTATTGGAGCAACGGAAACTTGGCCCAAACTACTTTGACCAAAACTGCCCAACTTTGAATAGCTTCGTACGAAGTGAATATTGGCTTTTTTGGGACCAACATGAAGTGATAAAGATATAAATATAGTAATAAACCTAATAGAAGAACGTTAGACCCAGTTTTTATCTAACGGAAAACTTGTGCAAACTTCTACGACAAAGATCGTCCAAACTTTCAATAGATTCGTATGAAGGTTTGAATTGAGATTTAAAGATTTTAGAATGAATATCGGCCTTTTTCTGGACCAATATAAAGTTATAAATGTGTAAATATAGTTTTTAAATAATTCTCAAATAGGTAGACCCATTATTGGAGCAACGGAAACTTGGCCCAAACTACTTTGACCAAAACTGCCCAACTTTGAATAGCTTCGTACGAAGTGAATATTGGCTTTTTTGGGACCAACATGAAGTGATAAAGATATAAATATAGTAATAAACCTAATAGAAGAACGTTAGACCCAGTTTTTATCTAACGGAAAACTTGTGCAAACTTCTACGACAAAGATCGTCCAAACTTTCAATAGATTCGTATGAAGGTTTAAATGGAGATTTAAAGCTTTTAGAATCAATACCGGCCTTTTTTTGGACCAATATAAAGTTATAAAGGTGTAAATATAGTTTTTAAATAATTCTCAAATAGTTAGACCCATTATTGGAGCAACGGAAACTTGGTCCAAACTACTTTGACCAAAACTGCCCAACTTTGAATAGCTTCGTACGAAGTGAATATTGGCCTTTTTAGGAACCAATATGAAGTGATAAAGATATAAATATAGTAATAAACCTAATAGAAGAACGTTAGACCCAGTTTTTATCTAACGGAAAACTTGTGCAAACTTCTACGACAAAGATCGTCCAAACTTTCAATAGATTCGTATGAAGGTTTGAATTGAGATTTAAAGCTTTTAGAATGAATATCGGCCTTTTTCTGGACCAATATAAAGTTATAAAGGTGTAAATATAGTTTTTAAATAATTCTCAAATAGGTAGACACATTATTGGAGCAACGGAAACTTGGTCCAAACTACTTTGACCAAAACTGCCCAACTTTGAATAGCTTCGTACGAAGTGAATATTGGCCTTTTTTGGGACCAATATGAAGTGATAAAGATATAAATATAGTAATAAACCTAACAGAAGAACGTTAGACCCATTTTTGATCCAACGAAAAACTTGTGCAAACTCTACGACAAAGATCGTCCAAACTTTCAATAGATTCGTATGAAGGTTTGAATTGAGATTTAAAGCTTTTAGAATGAATATCGGCCTTTTTCTGGACCAATATAAAGTTATAAATGTGTAAATATAGTTTTTAAATAATTCTCAAATAGGTAGACCCATTATTGGAGCAACGGAAACTTGGCCCAAACTACTTTGACCAAAACTGCCCAACTTTGAATAGCTTCGTACGAAGTGAATATTGGCTTTTTTGGGACCAACATGAAGTGATAAAGATATAAATATAGTAATAAACCTAATAGAAGAACGTTAGACCCAGTTTTTATCTAACGGAAAACTTGTGCAAACTTCTACGACAAAGATCGTCCAAACTTTCAATAGATTCGTATGAAGGTTTAAATGGAGATTTAAAGCTTTTAGAATCAATACCGGCCTTTTTTTGGACCAATATAAAGTTATAAAGGTGTAAATATAGTTTTTAAATAATTCTCAAATAGTTAGACCCATTATTGGAGCAACGGAAACTTGGTCCAAACTACTTTGACCAAAACTGCCCAACTTTGAATAGCTTCGTACGAAGTGAATATTGGCCTTTTTAGGAACCAATATGAAGTGATAAAGATATAAATATAGTAATAAACCTAATAGAAGAACGTTAGACCCAGTTTTTATCTAACGGAACACTTGTGCAAACTTCTACGACAAAGATCGTCCAAACTTTCAATAGATTCGTATGAAGGTTTGAATTGAGATTTAAAGCTTTTAGAATGAATATCGGCCTTTTTCTGGACCAATATAAAGTTATAAAGGTGTAAATATAGTTTTTAAATAATTCTCAAATAGGTAGACACATTATTGGAGCAACGGAAACTTGGTCCAAACTACTTTGACCAAAACTGCCCAACTTTGAATAGCTTCGTACGAAGTGAATATTGGCCTTTTTTGGGACCAATATGAAGTGATAAAGATATAAATATAGTAATAAACCTAACAGAAGAACGTTAGACCCATTTTTGATCCAACGGAAAACTTGTGCAAACTTCTACGACAAAGATCGTCCAAACTTTCAATAGATTCGTATGAAGGTTTAAATTGAGATTTAAAGCTTTTAGAATGAATACCGGCCTTTTTTTGGACCAATATAAAGTTATAAAGGTGTAAATATAGTTTTTAAATAATTCTCAAATAGTTAGACCCATTATTGGAGCAACGGAAACTTGGTCCAAACTACTTTGACCAAAACTGCCCAACTTTAAATAGCTTCGTACGAAGTGAATATTGGCCTTTTTTGGGACCAATATGAAGTGATAAAGATATAAATATAGTAATAAACATAATAGAAGAACGTTAGACCCATTTTTTATCCAACGGAAAACTTGTGCAAACTTCTACGACAAAGATCGTCCAAACTTTCAATAGATTCGTATGAAGGTTTAAATGGAGATTTAAAGCTTTTAGAATCAATACCGGCCTTTTTTTGGACCAATATAAAGTTATAAAGGTGTAAATATAGTTTTTAAATAATTCTCAAATAGTTAGACCCATTATTGGAGCAACGGAAACTTGGTCCAAACTACTTTGACCAAAACTGCCCAACTTTGAATAGCTTCGTACGAAGTGAATATTGGCCTTTTTAGGAACCAATATGAAGTGATAAAGATATAAATATAGTAATAAACCTAATAGAAGAACGTTAGACCCAGTTTTTATCTAACGGAACACTTGTGCAAACTTCTACGACAAAGATCGTCCAAACTTTCAATAGATTCGTATGAAGGTTTGAATTGAGATTTAAAGCTTTTAGAAGGAATATCGGCCTTTTTCTGGACCAATATAAAGTTATAAAGGTGTAAATATAGTTTTTAAATAATTCTCAAATAGGTAGACACATTATTGGAGCAACGGAAACTTGGTCCAAACTACTTTGACCAAAACTGCCCAACTTTGAATAGCTTCGTACGAAGTGAATATTGGCCTTTTTTGGGACCAATATGAAGTGATAAAGATATAAATATAGTAATAAACCCAACAGAAGAACGTTAGACCCATTTTTGATCCAACGGAAAACTTGTGCAAACTTCTACGACAAAGATCGTCCAAACATTCGATAGATTCGTATGAAGGTTTAAATTGAGATTTAAAGCTTTTAGAATGAATACCGGCGTTTTTTTGGACCAATATAAAGTTATAAAGGTGTAAATATAGTTTTTAAATAATTCTCAAATAGTTAGACCCATTATTGGAGCAACGGAAACTTGGTCCAAACTACTTTGACCAAAACTGCCCAACTTTGAATAGCTTCGTACGAAGTGAATATTGGCCTTTATAGGAACCAATATGAAGTGATAAAGATATAAATATAGTAATAAACCTAATAGAAGAACGTTAGACCCATTTTTTATCCAACGGAAAACTTGTGCAAACTTCTACGACAAAGATCGTCCAAACTTTCAATAGATTCGTATGAAGGTTTGAATTGAGATTTAAAGGTTTTAGAATGAATATCGGCCTTTTTCTGGACCAATATAAAGTTATAAAGGTGTAAATATAGTTTTTAAATAATTCTCAAATAGTTAGACCCATTATTGGAGCAACGGAAACTTGGTCCAAACTACTTTGACCAAAACTGCCCAACTTTAAATAGCTTCGTACGAAGTGAATATTGGCCTTTTTTGGGACCAATATGAAGTGATAAAGATATAAATAGAGTAATAAACCCAACAGAAGAACGTTAGACCCATTTTTGATCCAACGGGAAACTTGTGCAAACTTCTACGACAAAGATCGTCCAAACTTTCAATAGATTCGTATGAAGGTTTAAATGGAGATTTAAAGCTTTTAGAATCAACACCGGCCTTTTTTTGGACCAATATAAAGTTATAAAGGTGTAAATATAGTTTTTAAATAATTCTCAAATAGTTAGACCCATCATTGGAGCAACGGAAACTTGGTCCAAACTACTTTGACCAAAACTGCCCAACTTTGAATAGCTTCGTACGAAGTGAATATTGGCCTTTTTAGGAACCAATATGAAGTGATAAAGATATAAATATAGCAATAAACCTAATAGAAGAACGTTAGACCCAAATTTTATCTAACGGAAAACTTGTGCAAACTTCTACGACAAAGATCGTCCAAACTTTCAATAGATTTGTATGAAGGTTTGAATTGAGATTTAAAGCTTTTAGAATGAATATCGGCCTTTTTCTGGACCAATATAAAGTTATAAAGGTGTAAATATAGTTTTTAAATAATTCTCAAATAGGTAGACACATTATTGGAGCAACGGAAACTTGGTCCAAACTACTTTGACCAAAACTGCCCAACTTTAAATAGCTTCGTACGAAGTGAATATTGGCCTTTTTTGGGACCAATATGAAGTGATAAAGATATAAATATAGTAATAAACATAATAGAAGAACGTTAGACCCATTTTTTATCCAACGGAAAACTTGTGCAAACTTCTACGACAAAGATCGTCCAAACTTTCAATAGATTCATATGAAGGTTTAAATGGAGATTTAAAGCTTTTAGAATCAATACCGGCCTTTTTTTGGACCAATATAAAGTTATAAAGGTGTAAATATAGTTTTTAAATAATTCTCAAATAGTTAGACCCATTATTGGAGCAACGGAAACTTGGTCCAAACTACTTTGACCAAAACTGCCCAACTTTGAATAGCTTCGTACGAAGTGAATATTGGCCTTTTTAGGAACCAATATGAAGTGATAAAGATATAAATATAGTAATAAACCTAATAGAAGAACGTTAGACCCAGTTTTTATTTAACGGAAAACTTGTGCAAACTTCTACGACAAAGATCGTCCAAACTTTCAATAGATTCGTATGAAGGTTTGAATTGAGATTTAAAGCTTTTAGAATGAATATCGGCCTTTTTCTGGACCAATATAAAGTTATAAAGGTGTAAATATAGTTTTTAAATAATTCTCAAATAGGTAGACACATTATTGGAGCAACGGAAACTTGGTCCAAACTACTTTGACCAAAACTGCCCAACTTTGAATAGCTTCGTACGAAGTGAATATTGGCCTTTTTTGGGACCAATATGAAGTGATAAAGATATAAATATAGTAATAAACCTAACAGAAGAACGTTAGACCCATTTTTGATCCAACGGAAAACTTGTGCAAACTTCTACGACAAAGATCGTCCAAACTTTCAATAGATTCGTATGAAGGTTTAAATTGAGATTTAAAACTTTTAGAATGAATACCGGCCTTTTTTTGGACCAATATAAAGTTATAAAGGTGTAAATATAGTTTTTAAATAATTCTCAAATAGTTAGACCCATTATTGGAGCAACGGAAACTTGGTCCAAACTACTTTGACCAAAACTGCCCAACTTTGAATAGCTTCGTACGAAGTGAATATTGGCCTTTTTAGGAACCAATATGAAGTGATAAAGATATAAATATAGTAATAAACCTAATAGAAGAACGTTAGACCCAGTTTTTATCTAAAGGAAAACTTGTGCAAACTTCTACGACAAAGATCGTCCAAACTTTCAATAGATTCGTATGAAGGTTTGAATTGAGATTTAAAGCTTTTAGAATGAATATCGGCCTTTTTCTGGACCAATATAAAGTTATAAAGGTGTAAATATAGTTTTTAAATAATTCTCAAATAGTTAGACCCATTATTGGAGCAACGGAAACTTGGTCCAAACTACTTTGACCAAAACTGCCCAACTTTAAATAGCTTCGTACGAAATGAATATTGGCCTTTTTTGGGACCAATATGAAGTGATAAAGATATAAATATAGTAATAAACATAATAGAAGAACGTTAGACCCATTTTTGATCCAACGGAAAACTTGTGCAAACTTCTACGACAAAGATCGTCCAAACTTTCAATAGATTCGTATGAAGGTTTAAATGGAGATTTAAAGCTTTTAGAATCAACACCGGCCTTTTTTTGGACCAATATAAAGTTATAAAGGTGTAAATATAGTTTTTAAATAATTCTCAAATAGTTAGACCCATTATTGGAGCAACGGAAACTTGGTCCAAACTACTTTGACCAAAACTGCCCAACTTTGAATAGCTTCGTACGAAGTGAATATTGGCCTTTTTAGGAACCAATATGAAGTGATAAAGATATAAATATAGTAATAAACCTAATAGAAGAACGTTAGACCCAGTTTTTATCTAACGGAAAACTTGTGCAAACTTCTACGACAAAGATCGTCCAAACTTTCAATTGATTCGTATGAAGGTTTGAATTGAGATTTAAAGCTTTTAGAATGAATATCGGCCTTTTTCTGGACCAATATAAAGTTATAAAGGTGTAAATATAGTTTTTAAATAATTCTCAAATAGGTAGACACATTATTGGAGCAACGGAAACTTGGTCCAAACTACTTTGACCAAAACTGCCCAACTTTGAATAGCTTCGTACGAAGTGAATATTGGCCTTTTTAGGAACCAATATGAAGTGATAAAGATATAAATATAGTAATAAACCTAATAGAAGAACGTTAGACCCAGTTTTTATCTAACGGAAAACTTGTGCAAACTTCTACGACAAAGATCGTCCAAACTTTCAATAGATTCGTATGAAGGTTTGAATTGAGATTTAAAGCTTTTAGAATGAATATCGGCCTTTTTCTGGATCAATATAAAGTTATAAAGGTGTAAATATAGTTTTTAAATAATTCTCAAATAGGTAGACACATTATTGGAGCAACGGAAACTTGGTCCAAACTACTTTGACCAAAACTGCCCAACTTTGAATAGCTTCGTACGAAGTGAATATTGGCCTTTTTAGGAACCAATAAGAAGTGATAAAGATATAAATATAGTAATAAACCTAATAGAAGAACGTTAGACCCAGTTTTTATCTAACGGAAAACTTGTGCAAACTTCTACGACAAAGATCGTCCAAACTATCAATAGATTCGTATGAAGGTTTAAATTGAGATTTAAAGCTTTTAGAATGAATACCGGCCTTTTTTTGGACCAATATAAAGTTATAAAGGTGTAAATATAGTTTTTAAATAATTCTCAAATAGTTAGACCCATTATTGGAGCAACGAAAACTTGGTCCAAACTACTTTGACCAAAACTGCCCAACTTTGAATAGCTTCGTACGAAGTGAATATTGGCCTTTTTAGGAACCAATATGAAGTGATAAAGATATAAATATAGTAATAAACCTAATAGAAGAACGTTAGACCCATTTTTTATCCATCGGAAAACTTGTGCAAACTTCTACGACAAAGATCGTCCAAACTTTCAATAGATTCGTATGAAGGTTTGAATTGAGATTTAAAGCTTTTAGAATGAATATCGGCCTTTTTCTGGACCAATATAAAGTTATAAAGGTGTAAATATAGTTTTTAAATAATTCTCAAATATTTAGACCCATTATTGGAGCAACGGAAACTTGGTCCAAACTACTTGGACCAAAACTGCCCAACTTTAAATAGCTTCGTACGAAGTGAATATTGGCCTTTTTTGTGACCAATATGAAGTGATAAAGATATAAATATAGTAATAAACATAATAGAAGAACGTTAGACCCATTTTTGATCCAACGGAAAACTTGTGCAAACTTCTACGACAAAGATCGTCCAAACTTTCAATAGATTCGTATGAAGGTTTAAATGGAGATTTAAAGCTTTTAGAATCAACACCGGCCTTTTTTTGGACCAATATAAAGTTATAAAGGTGTAAATATAGTTTTTAAATAATTCTCAAATAGTTAGACCCATTATTGGAGCAACGGAAACTTGGTCCAAACTACTTTGACCAAAACTGCCCAACTTTGAATAGCTTCGTACGAAGTGAATATTGGCCTTTTTAGGAACCAATATGAAGTGATAAAGATATAAATATAGTAATAAACCTAATAGAAGAACGTTAGACCCAGTTTTTATCTAAAGGAAAACTTGTGCAAACTTCTACGACAAAGATCGTCCAAACTTTCAATAGATTCGTATGAAGGTTTGAATTGAGATTTAAAGCTTTTAGAATGAATATCGGCCTTTTTCTGGACCAATATAAAGTTATAAAGGTGTAAATATAGTTTTTAAATAATTCTCAAATAGTTAGACCCATTATTGGAGCAACGGAAACTTGGTCCAAACTACTTTGACCAAAACTGCCCAACTTTAAATAGCTTCGTACGAAATGAATATTGGCCTTTTTTGGGACCAATATGAAGTGATAAAGATATAAATATAGTAATAAACATAATAGAAGAACGTTAGACCCATTTTTGATCCAACGGAAAACTTGTGCAAACTTCTACGACAAAGATCGTCCAAACTTTCAATAGATTCGTATGAAGGTTTGAATTGAGATTTAAAGCTTTTAGAATCAACACCGGCCTTTTTTTGGACCAATATAAAGTTATAAAGGTGTAAATATAGTTTTTAAATAATTCTCAAATAGTTAGACCCATTATTGGAGCAACGGAAACTTGGTCCAAACTACTTTGACCAAAACTGCCCAACTTTGAATAGCTTCGTACGAAGTGAATATTGGCCTTTTTAGGAACCAATATGAAGTGATAAAGATATAAATATAGTAATAAACCTAATAGAAGAACGTTAGACCCAGTTTTTATCTAACGGAAAACTTGTGAAAACTTCTACGACAAAGATCGTCCAAACTTTCAATAGATTCGTATGAAGGTTTGAATTGAGATTTAAAGCTTTTAGAATGAATATCGGCCTTTTTCTGGACCAATATAAAGTTATAAAGGTGTAAATATAGTTTTTAAATAATTCTCAAATAGGTAGACACATTATTGGAGCAACGGAAACTTGGTCCAAACTACTTTGACCAAAACTGCCCAACTTTGAATAGCTTCGTACGAAGTGAATATTGGCCTTTTTAGGAACCAATATGAAGTGATAAAGATATAAATATAGTAATAAACCTAATAGAAGAACGTTAGACCCAGTTTTTATCTAACGGAAAACTTGTGCAAACTTCTACGACAAAGATCGTCCAAACTTTCAATAGATTCGTATGAAGGTTTGAATTGAGATTTAAAGCTTTTAGAATGAATATCGGCCTTTTTCTGGATCAATATAAAGTTATAAAGGTGTAAATATAGTTTTTAAATAATTCTCAAATAGGTAGACACATTATTGGAGCAACGGAAACTTGGTCCAAACTACTTTGACCAAAACTGCCCAACTTTGAATAGCTTCGTACGAAGTGAATATTGGCCTTTTTAGGAACCAATAAGAAGTGATAAAGATATAAATATAGTAATAAACCTAATAGAAGAACGTTAGACCCAGTTTTTATCTAACGGAAAACTTGTGCAAACTTCTACGACAAAGATCGTCCAAACTATCAATAGATTCGTATGAAGGTTTAAATTGAGATTTAAAGCTTTTAGAATGAATACCGGCCTTTTTTTGGACCAATATAAAGTTATAAAGGTGTAAATATAGTTTTTAAATAATTCTCAAATAGTTAGACCCATTATTGGAGCAACGAAAACTTGGTCCAAACTACTTTGACCAAAACTGCCCAACTTTGAATAGCTTCGTACGAAGTGAATATTGGCCTTTTTAGGAACCAATATGAAGTGATAAAGATATAAATATAGTAATAAACCTAATAGAAGAACGTTAGACCCATTTTTTATCCATCGGAAAACTTGTGCAAACTTCTACGACAAAGATCGTCCAAACTTTCAATAGATTCGTATGAAGGTTTGAATTGAGATTTAAAGCTTTTAGAATGAATATCGGCCTTTTTCAGGACCAATATAAAGTTATAAAGGTGTAAATATAGTTTTTAAATAATTCTCAAATAGTTAGACCCATTATTGGAGCAACGGAAACTTGGTCCAAACTACTTGGACCAAAACTGCCCAACTTTAAATAGCTTCGTACGAAGTGAATATTGGCCTTTTTTGTGACCAATATGAAGTGATAAAGATATAAATATAGTAATAAACATAATAGAAGAACGTTAGACCCATTTTTGATCCAACGGAAAACTTGTGCAAACTTCTACGACAAAGATCGTCCAAACTTTCAATAGATTCGTATGAAGGTTTAAATGGAGATTTAAAGCTTTTAGAATCAACACCGGCCTTTTTTTGGACCAATATAAAGTTATAAAGGTGTAAATATAGTTTTTAAATAATTCTCAAATAGTTAGACCCATTATTGGAGCAACGGAAACTTGGTCCAAACTACTTTGACCAAAACTGCCCAACTTTGAATAGCTTCGTACGAAGTGAATATTGGCCTTTTTAGGAACCAATATGAAGTGATAAAGATATAAATATAGTAATAAACCTAATAGAAGAACGTTAGACCCAGTTTTTATCTAACGGAAAACTTGTGCAAACTTCTACGACAAAGATCGTCCAAACTTTCAATAGATTCGTATGAAGGTTTGAATTGAGATTTAAAGCTTTTAGAATGAATATCGGCCTTTTTCTGGACCAATATAAAGTTATAAAGGTGTAAATATAGTTTTTAAATAATTCTCAAATAGGTAGACACATTATTGGAGCAACGGAAACTTGGTCCAAACTACTTTGACCAAAACTGCCCAACTTTGAATAGCTTCGTACGAAGTGAATATTGGCCTTTTTAGGAACCAATATGAAGTGATAAAGATATAAATATAGTATTAAACCTAATAGAAGAACGTTAGACCCAGTTTTTATCTAACGGAAAACTTGTGCAAACTTCTACGACAAAGATCGTCTAAACTTTCAATAGATTCGTATGAAGGTTTGAATTGAGATTTAAAGCTTTTAGAATGAATATCGGCCTTTTTCTGGATCAATATAAAGTTATAAAGGTGTAAATATTGTTTTTAAATAATTCTCAAATAGGTAGACACATTATTGGAGCAACGGAAACTTGGTCCAAACTACTTTGACCAAAACTGCCCAACTTTGAATAGTTTCGTACGAAGTGAATATTGGCCTTTTTTGAGACCAACATGAAGTGATAAAGATATAAATATAGTAATAAACATAATAGAAGAACGTTAGACCCATTTTTTATCCAACGGAAAACTTGTGCAAACTTCTACGACAAAGATCGTCCAAACTTTCAATAGATTCGTATGAAGGTTTAAATGGAGATTTAAAGCTTTTAGAATGAATACCGGCCTTGTTTTGGACCAATATAAAGTTATGAAGGTGTAAATATAGTTTTTAAATAATTCTCAAATAGTTAGACCCATTATTGGAGCAACGGAAACTTGGTCCAAACTACTTTGACCAAAACTGCCCAACTTTGAATAGCTTCGTACGAAGTGAATATTGGCCTTTTTAGGAACCAATATGAAGTGATAAATATATAAATATAGTAATAAACCTAATAGAAGAACGTTTGACCCAGTTTTTATCTAACGGAAAACTTGTGCAAACTTCTACGACAAAGATCGTCCAAACTTTCAATAGATTCGTATGAAGGTTTGAATTGAGATTTAAAGCTTTTAGAATGAATATCGGCCTTTTTCTGGACCAATATAAAGTTATAAAGGTGTAAATATAGTTTTTAAATAATTCTCAAATAGGTAGACACATTATTGGAGCAACGGAAACTTGGTCCAAACTACTTTGACCAAAACTGCCCAACTTTGAATAGCTTCGTACGAAGTGAATATTGGCCTTTTTTGGGACCAATATGAAGTGATAAAGATATAAATATAGTAATAAACCTAACAGAAGAACGTTAGACCCATTTTTGATCCAACGGAAAACTTGTGCAAACTTCTACGACAAAGATCGTCCAAACTTTCAATAGATTCGTATGAAGGTTTAAATTGAGATTTAAAGCTTTTAGAATGAATACCGGCCTTTTTTTGGACCAATATAAAGTTATAAAGGTGTAAATATAGTTTTTAAATAATTCTCAAATAGTTAGACCCATTATTGGAGCAACGGAAACTTGGTCCAAACTACTTTGACCAAAACAGCCCAACTTTGAATAGCTTCGTACGAAGTGAATATTGGCCTTTTTAGGAACCAATATGAAGTGATAAAGATATAAATATAGTAATAAACCTAATAGAAGAACGTTAGACCCAGTTTTTATCTAACGGAAAACTTGTGCAAACTTCTACGACAAAGATCGTCCAAACTTTCAATAGATTCGTATGAAGGTTTGAATTGAGATTTAAAGCTTTTAGAATGAATATCGGCCTTTTTCTGGACCAATATAAAGTTATAAAGGTGTAAATATAGTTTTTAAATAATTCTCAAATAGGTAGACACATTATTGGAGCAACGGAAACTTGGTCCAAACTACTTTGACCAAAACTGCCCAACTTTGAATAGCTTCGTACGAAGTGAATATTGGCCTTTTTTGGGACCAATATGAAGTGATAAAGATATAAATATAGTAATAAACCTAACAGAAGAACGTTAGACCCATTTTTGATCCAACGGAAAACTTGTGCAAACTTCTACGACAAAGATCGTCCAAACTTTCAATAGATTCGTATGAAGGTTTAAATTGAGATTTAAAGCTTTTAGAATGAATACCGGCCTTTTTTTGGACCAATATAAAGTTATAAAGGTGTAAATATAGTTTTTAAATAATTCTCAAATAGTTAGACCCATTATTGGAGCAACGGAAACTTGGTCCAAACTACTTTGACCAAAACTGCCCAACTTTGAATAGCTTCGTACGAAGTGAATATTGGCATTTTTAGGAACCAATATGAAGTGATAAAGATATAAATATAGTAATAAACCTAATAGAAGAACGTTAGACCCAGTTTTTATCTAACGGAAAACTTGTGCAAACTTCTACGACAAAGATCGTCCAAACTTTCAATAGATTCGTATGAAGGTTTGAATTGAGATTTAAAGCTTTTAGAATGAATATCGGCCTTTTTCTGGACCAATATAAAGTTATAAAGGTGTAAATATAGTTTTTAAATAATTCTCAAATAGGTAGACACATTATTGGAGCAACGGAAACTTGGTCCAAACTACTTTGACCAAAACTGCCCAACTTTGAATAGCTTCGTACGAAGTGAATATTGGCCTTTTTAGGAACCAATATGAAGTGATAAAGATATAAATATAGTATTAAACCTAATAGAAGAACGTTAGACCCAGTTTTTATCTAACGGAAAACTTGTGCAAACTTCTACGACAAAGATTGTCCAAACTTTCAATAGATTCGTATGAAGGTTTGAATTGAGATTTAAAGCTTTTAGAATGAATATCGGCCTTTTTCTAGATCAATATAAAGTTATAAAGGTGTAAATATAGTTTTTAAATAATTCTCAAATAGGTAGACACATTATTGGAGCAACGGAAACTTGGTCCAAACTACTTTGACCAAAACTGCCCAACTTTGAATAGTTTCGTACGAAGTGAATATTGGCCTTTTTTGAGACCAACATGAAGTGATAAAGATATAAATATAGTAATAAACATAATAGAAGAACGTTAGACCCATTTTTTATCCAACGGAAAACTTGTGCAAACTTCTACGACAAAGATCGTCCAAACTTTCAATAGATTCGTATGAAGGTTTAAATGGAGATTTAAAGCTTTTAGAATGAATACCGGCCTTTTTTTGGACCAATATAAAGTTATGAAGGTGTAAATATAGTTTTTAAATAATTCTCAAATAGTTAGACCCATTATTGGAGCAACGGAAACTTGGTCCAAACTACTTTGACCAAAACTGCCCAACTTTGAATAGCTTCGTACGAAGTGAATATTGGCCTTTTTAGGAACCAATATGAAGTGATAAAGATATAAATATAGTAATAAACCTAATAGAAGAACGTTAGACCCAGTTTTTATCTAACGGAAAACTTGTGCAAACTTCTACGGCAAAGATCGTCCAAACTTTCAATAGATTCGTATGAAGGTTTGAATTGAGATTTAAAGCTTTTAGAATGAATATCGGCCTTTTTCTGGACCAATATAAAGTTATAAAGGTGTAAATATAGTTTTTAAATAATTCTCAAATAGGTAGACACATTATTGGAGCAACGGAAACTTGGTCCAAACTACTTTGACCAAAACTGCCCAACTTTGAATAGCTTCGTACGAAGTGAATATTGGCCTTTTTTGGGACCAATATGAAGTGATAAAGATATAAATATAGTAATAAACCTAACAGAAGAACGTTAGACCCATTTTTGATCCAACGGAAAACTTGTGCAAACTTCTACGACAAAGATCGTCCAAACTTTCAATAGATTCGTATGAAGGTTTAAATTGAGATTTAAAGCTTTTAGAATGAATACCGGCCTTTTTTTGGACCAATATAAAGTTATAAAGGTGTAAATATTGTTTTTAAATAATTCTCAAATAGTTAGACCCATTATTGGAGCAACGGAAACTTGGTCCAAACTACTTTGACCAAAACTGCCCAACTTTGAATAGCTTCGTACGAAGTGAATATTGGCCTTTTTAGGAACCAATATGAAGTGATAAAGATATAAATATAGTAATAAACCTAATAGAAGAACGTTAGACCCAGTTTTTATCTAACGGAAAACTTGTGCAAACTTCTACGACAAAGATCGTCCAAACTTTCAATAGATTCGTATGAAGGTTTGAATTGAGATTTAAAGCTTTTAGAATGAATATCGGCCTTTTTCTGGACCAATATAAAGTTATAAAGGTGTAAATATAGTTTTTAAATAATTCTCAAATAGGTAGACACATTATTGGAGCAACGGAAACTTGGTCCAAACTACTTTGACCAAAACTGCCCAACTTTGAATAGCTTCGTACGAAGTGAATATTGGCCTTTTTTGGGACCAATATGAAGTGATAAAGATATAAATATAGTAATAAACCTAACAGAAGAACGTTAGACCCATTTTTGATCCAACGGAAAACTTGTGCAAACTTCTACGACAAAGATCGTCCAAACTTTCAATAGATTCGTATGAAGGTTTAAATTGAGATTTAAAGCTTTTAGAATGAATACCGGCCTTTTTTTGGACCAATATAAAGTTATAAAGGTGTAAATATAGTTTTTAAATAATTCTCAAATAGTTAGACCCATTATTGGAGCAACGGAAACTTGGTCCAAACTACTTTGACCAAAACTGCCCAACTTTGAATAGCTTCGTACGAAGTGAATATTGGCCTTTTTAGGAACCAATATGAAGTGATAAAGATATAAATATAGTAATAAACCTAATAGAAGAACGTTAGACCCAGTTTTTATCTAACGGAAAACTTGTGCAAACTTCTACGACAAAGATCGTCCAAACTTTCAATAGATTCGTATGAAGGTTTGAATTGAGATTTAAAGCTTTTAGAATGAATATCGGCCTTTTTCTGGACCAATATAAAGTTATAAAGGTGTAAATATAGTTTTTAAATAATTCTCAAATAGGTAGACACATTATTGGAGCAACGGAAACTTGGTCCAAACTACTTTGACCAAAACTGCCCAACTTTGAATAGCTTCGTACGAAGTGAATATTGGCCTTTTTTGGGACCAATATGAAGTGATAAAGATATAAATATAGTAATAAACCTAACAGAAGAACGTTAGACCCATTTTTGATCCAACGGAAAACTTGTGCAAACTTCTACGACAAAGATCGTCCAAACTTTCAATAGATTCGTATGAAGGTTTAAATTGAGATTTAAAGCTTTTAGAATGAATACCGGCCTTTTTTTGGACCAATATAAAGTTATAAAGGTGTAAATATAGTTTTTAAATAATTCTCAAATAGTTAGACCCATTATTGGAGCAACGGAAACTTGGTCCAAACTACTTTGACCAAAACTGCCCAACTTTGAATAGCTTCGTACGAAGTGAATATTGGCATTTTTAGGAACCAATATGAAGTGATAAAGATATAAATATAGTAATAAACCTAATAGAAGAACGTTAGACCCATTTTTTATCCAACGGAAAACTTGTGCAAACTTCTACGACAAAGATCGTCCAAACTTTCAATAGATTCGTATGAAGGTTTGAATTGAGATTTAAAGCTTTTAGAATGAATATCGGCCTTTTTCTGGACCAATATAAAGTTATAAAGGTGTAAATATAGTTTTTAAATAATTCTCAAATAGTTAGACCCATTATTGGAGCAACGGAAACTTGGTCCAAACTACTTTGACCAAAACTGCCCAACTTTAAATAGCTTCGTACGAAGTGAATATTGGCCTTTTTTGGGACCAATATGAAGTGATAAAGATATAAATATAGTAATAAACATAATAGAAGAACGTTAGACCCATTTTTGATCCAACGGAAAACTTGTGCAAACTTCTACGACAAAGATCGTCCAAACTTTCAATAGATTCGTATGAAGGTTTAAATGGAGATTTAAAGCTTTTAGAATCAACACCGGCCTTTTTTTGGACCAATATAAAGTTATAAAGGTGTAAATATAGTTTTTAAATAATTCTCAAATAGTTAGACCCATTATTGGAGCAACGGAAACTTGGTCCAAACTACTTTGACCAAAACTGCCCAACTTTGAATAGCTTCGTACGAAGTGAATATTGGCCTTTTTAGGAACCAATATGAAGTGATAAAGATATAAATATAGTAATAAACCTAATAGAAGAACGTTAGACCCAGTTTTTATCTAACGGAAAACTTGTGCAAACTTCTACGACAAAGATCGTCCAAACTTTCAATAGATTCGTATGAAGGTTTAAATTGAGATTTAAAGCTTTTAGAATGAATATCGGCCTTTTTCTGGACCAATATAAAGTTATAAAGGTGTAAATATAGTTTTTAAATAATTCTCAAATAGGTAGACACATTATTGGAGCAACGGAAACTTGGTCCAAACTACTTTGACCAAAACTGCCCAACTTTGAATAGCTTCGTACGAAGTGAATATTGGCCATTTTAGGAACCAATATGAAGTGATAAAGATATAAATATAGTAATAAACCTAATAGAAGAACGTTAGACCCAGTTTTTATCTAACGGAAAACTTGTGCAAACTTCTACGACAAAGATCGTCCAAACTTTCAATAGATTCGTATGAAGGTTTGAATTGAGATTTAAAGCTTTTAGAATGAATATCGGCCTTTTTCTGGATCAATATAAAGTTATAAAGGTGTAAATATAGTTTTTAAATAATTCTCAAATAGGTAGACACATTATTGGAGCAACGGAAACTTGGTCCAAACTACTTTGACCAAAACTGCCCAACTTTGAATAGCTTCGTACGAAGTGAATATTGGCCTTTTTTGGGACCAATATGAAGTGATAAAGATATAAATATAGTAATAAACATAATAGAAGAACGTTAGACCCATTTTTTATCCAACGGAAAACTTGTGCAAACTTCTACGACAAAGATCGTCCAAACTTTCAATAGATTCGTAAGAAGGTTTAAATGGAGATTTAAAGCTTTTAGAATGAATACCGGCCTTTTTTTGGACCAATATAAAGTTATAAAGGTGTAAATATAGTTTTTAAATAATTCTCAAATAGTTAGACCCATTATTGGAGCAACGGAAACTTGGTCCAAACTACTTTGACCAAAACTGCCCAACTTTGAATAGCTTCGTACGAAGTGAATATTGGCCTTTTTAGGAACCAATATGAAGTGATAAAGATATAAATATAGTAATAAACCTAATAGAAGAACGTTAGACCCAGTTTTTATCTAACGGAAAACTTGTGCAAACTTCTACGACAAAGATCGTCCAAACTTTCAATAGATTCGTATGAAGGTTTGAATTGAGATTTAAAGCTTTTAGAATGAATATCGGCCTTTTTCTGGACCAATATAAAGTTATAAAGGTGTAAATATAGTTTTTAAATAATTCTCAAATAGGTAGACACATTATTGGAGCAACGGAAACTTGGTCCAAACTACTTTGACCAAAACTGCCCAACTTAGAATAGCTTCGTACGAAGTGAATATTGGCCTTTTTTGGGACCAATATGAAGTGATAAAGATATAAATATAGTAATAAACCTAACAGAAGAACGTTAGACCCATTTTTGATCCAACGGAAAACTTGTGCAAACTTCTACGACAAAGATCATCCAAACTTTCAATAGATTCGTATGAAGGTTTAAATTGAGATTTAAAGCTTTTAGAATAAATACCGGCCTTTTTTTGGACCAATATAAAGTTATAAAGGTGTAAATATAGTTTTTAAATAATTCTCAAATAGTTAGACCCATTATTGGAGCAACGGAAACTTGGTCCAAACTACTTTGACCAAAACTGCCCAACTTTGAATAGCTTCGTACGAAGTGAATATTGGCCTTTTTAGGAACCAATATGAAGTGATAAAGATATAAATATAGTAATAAACCTAATAGAAGAACGTTAGACCCATTTTTTATCCAACGGAAAACTTGTGCAAACTTCTACGACCAAGATCGTCCAAACTTTCAATAGATTCGTATGAAGGTTTGAATTGAGATTTAAAGCTTTTAGAATTAATATCGGCCTTTTTCTGGACCAATATAAAGTTATAAAGGTGTAAATATAGTTTTTAAATAATTCTCAAATAGGTAGACACATTATTGGAGCAACGGAAACTTGGTCCAAACTACTTTGACCAAAACTGCCCAACTTTGAATAGCTTCGTACGAAGTGAATATTGGCCTTTTTTGGGACCAATATGAAGTGATAAAGATATAAATATAGTAATAAACCTAACAGAAGAACGTTAGACCCATTTTTGATCCAACGGAAAACTTGTGCAAACTTCTACGACAAAGATCATCCAAACTTTCAATAGATTCGTATGAAGGTTTAAATTGAGATTTAAAGCTTTTAGAATAAATACCGGCCTTTTTTTGGACCAATATAAAGTTATAAAGGTGTAAATATAGTTTTTAAATAATTCTCAAATAGTTAGACCCATTATTGGAGCAACGGAAACTTGGTCCAAACTACTTTGACCAAAACTGCCCAACTTTGAATAGCTTCGTACGAAGTGAATATTGGCCTTTTTAGGAACCAATATGAAGTGATAAAGATATAAATATAGTAATAAACCTAATAGAAGAACGTTAGACCCAGTTTTTATCTAACGGAAAACTTGTGCAAACTTCTACGACAAAGATCGTCCAAACTTTCAATAGATTCGTATGAAGGTTTAAATTGAGATCTAAAGCTTTTAGAATGAATACCGGCCTTTTTTTGGACCAATATAAAGTTATAAAGGTGTAAATATAGTTTTTAAATAATTCTCAAATAGTTAGACCCATTATTGGAGCAACGGAAACTTGGTCCAAACTACTTTGACCAAAACTGCCCAACTTTGAATAGCTTCGTACGAAGTGAATATTGGCCTTTTTTGGGACCAATATAAAGTGATAAAGATATAAATATAGTAATAAACCTAACAGAAGAACGTTAGACCCATTTTTGATCCAACGGAAAACTTGTGCAAACTTCTACGACAAAGATCATCCAAACTTTCAATAGATTCGTATGAAGGTTTAAATTGAGATTTAAAGCTTTTAGAATAAATACCGGCCTTTTTTTGGACCAATATAAAGTTATAAAGGTGTAAATATAGTTTTTAAATAATTCTCAAATAGTTAGACCCATTATTGGAGCAACGGAAACTTGGTCCAAACTACTTTGACCAAAACTGCCCAACTTTGAATAGCTTCGTACGAAGTGAATATTGGCCTTTTTAGGAACCAATATGAAGTGATAAAGATATAAATATAGTAATAAACCTAATAGAAGAACGTTAGACCCATTTTTTATCCAACGGAAAACTTGTGCAAACTTCTACGACAAAGATCGTCCAAACTTTCAATAGATTCGTATGAAGGTTTGAATTGAGATTTAAAGCTTTTAGAATTAATATCGGCCTTTTTCTGGACCAATATAAAGTTATAAAGGTGTAAATATAGTTTTTAAATAATTCTCAAATAGGTAGACACATTATTGGAGCAACGGAAACTTGGTCCAAACTACTTTGACCAAAACTGCCCAACTTTGAATAGCTTCGTACGAAGTGAATATTGGCCTTTTTTGGGACCAATATGAAGTGATAAAGATATAAATATAGTAATAAACCTAACAGAAGAACGTTAGACCCATTTTTGATCCAACGGAAAACTTGTGCAAACTTCTACGACAAAGATCATCCAAACTTTCAATAGATTCGTATGAAGGTTTAAATTGAGATTTAAAGCTTTTAGAATAAATACCGGCCTTTTTTTGGACCAATATAAAGTTATAAAGGTGTAAATATAGTTTTTAAATAATTCTCAAATAGTTAGACCCATTATTGGAGCAACGGAAACTTGGTCCAAACTACTTTGACCAAAACTGCCCAACTTTGAATAGCTTCGTACGAAGTGAATATTGGCCTTTTTAGGAACCAATATGAAGTGATAAAGATATAAATATAGTAATAAACCTAATAGAAGAACGTTAGACCCATTTTTTATCCAACGGAAAACTTGTGCAAACTTCTACGACAAAGATCGTCCAAACTTTCAATAGATTCGTATGAAGGTTTGAATTGAGATTTAAAGCTTTTAGAATGAATATCGGCCTTTTTCTGGACCAATATAAAGTTATAAAGGTGTAAATATAGTTTTTAAATAATTCTCAAATAGGTAGACCCATTATTGGAGCAACGGAAACTTGGTCCAAACTACTTTGACCAAAACTGCCCAACTTTGAATAGCTTCGTACGAAGTGAATATTGGCCTTTTTTGGGACCAACATGAAGTTATAAAGATATAAATATAGTAATAAACCTAATAGAAGAACGTTAGACCCATTTTTGATCCAACGGAAAACTTGTGCAAACTTCTACGACAAAGATCGTCCAAACTTTCAATAGATTCGTATGAAGGTTTAAATTGAGATTTAAAGCTTTTAGAATGAATACCGGCCTTTTTTTGGACCAATATAAAGTTATAAAGGTGTAAATATAGTTTTTAAATAATTCTCAAATAGTTAGACCCATTATTGGAGCAACGGAAACTTGGTCCAAACTACTTTGACCAAAACTGCCCAATTTTAAATAGCTTCGTACGAAGTGAATATTGGCCTTTTTAGGAACCAATATTAAGTGATAAAGATATAAATATAGTAATAAACCTAATAGAAGAACGTTAGACCCATTTTTTATCCAACGGAAAACTTGTGCAAACTTCTACGACAAAGATCGTCCAAACTTTCAATAGATTCGTATGAAGGTTTGAATTGAGATTTAAAGCTTTTAGAATGAATATCGGCCTTTTTCTGGACCAATATAAAGTTATAAAGGTGTAAATATAGTTTTTAAATAATTCTCAAATAGGTAGACCCATTATTGGAGCAACGGAAACTTGGTCCAAACTACTTTGACCAAAACTGCCCAACTTTGAATAGCTTCGTACGAAGTGAATATTGGCCTTTTTTGGGACCAACATGAAGTTATAAAGATATAAATATAGTAATAAACCTAATAGAAGAACGTTAGACCCATTTTTGATCCAACGGAAAACTTGTGCAAACTTCTACGACAAAGATCGTCCAAACTTTCAATAGATTCGTATGAAGGTTTAAATTGAGATTTAAAGCTTTTAGAATGAATACCGGCCTTTTTTTGGACCAATATAAAGTTATAAAGGTGTAAATATAGTTTTTAAATAATTCTCAAATAGTTAGACTCATTATTGGAGCAACGGAAACTTGGTCCAAACTACTTTGACCAAAACTGCCCAACTTTGAATAGCTTCGTACGAAGTGAATATTGGCCTTTTTAGGAACCAATATGAAGTGATAAAGATATAAATATAGTATTAAACCTAATAGAAGAACGTTAGACCCAGTTTTTATCTAACGGAAAACTTGTGCAAACTTCTACGACAAAGATCGTCCAAACTTTCAATAGATTCGTATGAAGGTTTGAATTGAGATTTAAAGCTTTTAGAATGAATATCGGCCTTTTTCTGGACCAATATAAAGTTATAAAGGTGTAAATATAGTTTTTAAATAATTCTCAAATAGGTAGACACATTATTGGAGCAACGGAAACTTGGTCCAAACTACTTTGACCAAAACTGCCCAACTTTGAATAGCTTCGTACGAAGTGAATATTGGCCTTTTTTGGGCCCAATATGAAGTGATAAAGATATAGATATAGTAATAAACCTAATAGAAGAACGTTAGACCCATTTTTGATCCAACGGAAAACTTGTGCAAACTTCTACGACAAAGATCGTCCAAACTTTCAGTTGATTCGTATGAAGGATTGAATTGAGATTTAAAGCATTTAGAATGAATACTGGCCTTTTTTTGGACCAATATAAAGTTATAAAGGTGTAAATATAGTTTTTAAATAATTCTCAAATAGTTAGACCCATTATTGGAGCAACGGAAACTTGGTCCAAACTACTTTGACCAAAACTGCCCAACTTTGAATAGCTTCGTACGAAGTGAATATTGGCCTTTTTAGGAACCAACATGAAGTGATAAAGATATAAATATAGTAATAAACCTAATAGAAGAACGTTAGACCCAGTTTTTATCTAACGGAAAACTTGTGCAAACTTCTACGACAAAGATCGTCCAAACTTTCAATAGATTCGTATGAAGGTTTGAATTGAGATTTAAAGCTTTTAGAATGAATATCGGCCTTTTTCTGGACCAATATAAAGTTATAAAGGTGTAAATATAGTTTTTAAATAATTCTCAAATAGGTAGACACATTATTGGAGCAACGGAAACTTGGTCCAAACTACTTTGACCAAAACTGCCCAACTTTGAATAGCTTCGTACGAAGTGAATATTGGCCTTTTTTGGGACCAATATGAAGTGATAAAGATATAAATTTAGTAATAAACCTAATAGAAGAACGTTAGACCCATTTTTGATCCAACGGAAAACTTTAGCAAACTTCTACGATAAAGATCGTCCAAACTTTCAATAGATTCGTATGAAGGTTTAAATTGAGATTTAAAGCTTTTAGAATGAATACCGGCCTTGTTTTGGACCAATATAAAGTTATAAAGGTGTAAATATAGTTTTTAAATAATTCTCAAATAGTTAGACCCATTATTGGAGCAACGGAAACTTGGTCCAAACTACTTTGACCAAAACTGCCCAACTTTGAATAGCTTCGAACGAAGTGAATATTGGCCATTTTAGGAACCAATATGAAGTGATAAAGATATAAATATAGTAATAAACCTAATAGAAGAACGTTAGACCCATTTTTTATCCAACGGAAAACTTGTGCAAACTTCTACGACAAAGATCGTCCAAACTTTCAATAGATTCGTATGAAGGTTTGAATTGAGATTTAAAGCTTTTAGAATGAATATCGGCCATTTTCTGGACCAATATAAAGTTATAAAGGTGTAAATATAGTTTTTAAATAATTCTCAAATAGGTAGACCCATTATTGGAGCAACGGAAACTTGGTCCAAACTACTTTGACCAAAACTGCCCAACTTTGAATAGCTTCGTACGAAGTGAATATTGGCCTTTTTTGGGACCAACATGAAGTTATAAAGATATAAATATAGTAATAAACCTAATAGAAGAACGTTAGACCCATTTTTGATCCAACGGAAAACTTGTGCAAACTTCTACGACAAAGATCGTCCAAACTTTCAATAGATTCGTATGAAGGTTTAAATTGAGATTTAAAGCTTTTAGAATGAATACCGGCCTTTTTTTGGACCAATATAAAGTTATAAAGGTGTAAATATAGTTTTTAAATAATTCTCAAATAGTTAGACCCATTATTGGAGCAACGGAAACATGGTCCAAACTACTTTGACCAAAACTGCCCAACTTTGAATAGCTTCGTACGAAGTGAATATTGGCCTTTTTAGGAACCAATATGAAGTGATAAAGATATAAATATAGTAATAAACCTAATAGAAGAACGTTAGACCCAGTTTTTATCTAACGGAAAACTTGTGCAAACTTCTACGACAAAGATCGTCCAAACTTTCAATAGATTCGTATGAAGGTTTGAATTGAGATTTAAAGCTTTTAGAATGAATATCGGCCTTTTTCTGGACCAATATAAAGTTATAAAGGTGTAAATATAGTTTTTAAATAATTCTCAAATAGGTAGACACATTATTGGAGCAACGGAAACTTGGTCCAAACTACTTTGACCAAAACTGCCCAACTTTGAATAGCTTCGTACGAAGTGAATATTGGCCTTTTTTGGGACCAATATGAAGTGATAAAGATATAAATATAGTAATAAACCTAATAGAAGAACGTTAGACCCAGTTTTTATCCAACGGAAAACTTGTGCAAACTTCTTCGACAAAGATCGTCCAAACTTTCAATAGATTCGTATGAAGGTTTGAATTGAGATTTAAAGCTTTTAGAATGAATATCGGCCTTTTTCTGGACCAATATAAAGTTATAAAGGTGTAAATATAGTTTTTAAATAATTCTCAAATAGGTAGACCCATCATTGGAGCAACGGAAACTTGGTCCAAACTACTTTGACCAAAACTGCCCAACTTTGAATAGCTTCGTACAAAGTGAATATTGGCCTTTTTTGGGACCAATATGAAGTGATCAGGATATAAATATAGTAAGAAACCTAATAGAAGAACGTTAGACCTATTTTTGATCCAACGGAAACCTTGTGAAAACTTCTACGACAAAGATCGTCCAAACTTTCAATAGATTCGTATGAAGGTTTAAATTGAGATTTAAAGCTTTTAGAATGAATAACGGCCTTTTTTTGGACCAATATAAAGTTATAAAGGTGTAAATATAGTTTTTAAATAATTCTCAAATAGGTAGACACATTATTGGAGCAACGGAAACTTGGTCCAAACTACTTTGACCAAAACTGCCCAACTTTGAATAGCTTCGTACGAAGTGAATATTGGCCTTTTTGGGACCAATATGAAGTGATAAAGATATAAATATAGTAATAAACCTAATAGAAGAACGTTAGACCCAGTTTTTATCCAACGGAAAACTTGTGCAAACTTCTACGACAAAGATCGTCCAAACTTTCAATAGATTCGTATGAAGGTTTAAATTGAGATTTAAAGCTTTTAGAATGAATATCGGCCTTTTTCTGGACCAATATAAAGTTATAAAGGTGTAAATATAGTTTTTAAATAATTCTCAAATAGGTAGACACATTATTGGAGCAACGGAAACTTGGTCCAAACTACTTTGACCAAAACTGCCCAACTTTGAATAGCTTCGTACGAAGTGAATATTGGCCTTTTTTGGGCCCAATATGAAGTGATAAAGATATAGATATAGTAATAAACCTAATAGAAGAACGTTAGACCCATTTTTGATCCAACGGAAAACTTGTGCAAACTTCTACGACAAAGATCGTCCAAACTTTCAGTTGATTCGTATGAAGGTTTGAATTGAGATTTAAAGCATTTAGAATGAATACTGGCCTTTTTTTGGACCAATATAAAGTTATAAAGGTGTAAATATAGTTTTTAAATAATTCTCAAATAGTTAGACCCATTATTGGAGCAACGGAAACTTGGTCCAAACTACTTTGACCAAAACTGCCCAACTTTGAATAGCTTCGTACGAAGTGAATATTGGCCTTTTTAGGAACCAACATGAAGTGATAAAGATATAAATATAGTAATAAACCTAATAGAAGAACGTTAGACCCAGTTTTTATCTAACGGAAAACTTGTGCAAACTTCTACGACAAAGATCGTCCAAACTTTCAATAGATTCGTATGAAGGTTTGAATTGAGATTTAAAGCTTTTAGAATGAATATCGGCCTTTTTCTGGACCAATATAAAGTTATAAAGGTGTAAATATAGTTTTTAAATAATTCTCAAATAGGTAGACACATTATTGGAGCAACGGAAACTTGGTCCAAACTACTTTGACCAAAACTGCCCAACTTTGAATAGCTTCGTACGAAGTGAATATTGGCCTTTTTTGGGACCAATATGAAGTGATAAAGATATAAATATAGTAATAAACCTAATAGAAGAACGTTAGACCCATTTTTGATCCAACGGAAAACTTTTGCAAACTTCTACGATAAAGATCGTCCAAACTTTCAATAGATTCGTATGAAGGTTTAAATTGAGATTTAAAGCTTTTAGAATGAATACCGGCCTTGTTTTGGACCAATATAAAGTTATAAAGGTGTAAATATAGTTTTTAAATAATTCTCAAATAGTTAGACCCATTATTGGAGCAACGGAAACTTGGTCCAAACTACTTTGACCAAAACTGCCCAACTTTGAATAGCTTCGTACGAAGTGAATATTGGCCTTTTTTGGGACCAACATGAAGTTATAAAGATATAAATATAGTAATAAACCTAATAGAAGAACGTTAGACCCATTTTTGATCCAACGGAAAACTTGTGCAAACTTCTACGACAAAGATCGTCCAAACTTTCAATAGATTCGTATGAAGGTTTAAATTGAGATTTAAAGCTTTTAGAATGAATACCGGCCTTTTTTTGGACCAATATAAAGTTATAAAGGTGTAAATATAGTTTTTAAATAATTCTCAAATAGTTAGACCCATTATTGGAGCAACGGAAACATGGTCCAAACTACTTTGACCAAAACTGCCCAACTTTGAATAGCTTCGTACGAAGTGAATATTGGCCTTTTTAGGAACCAATATGAAGTGATAAAGATATAAATATAGTAATAAACCTAATAGAAGAACGTTAGACCCAGTTTTTATCTAACGGAAAACTTGTGCAAACTTCTACGACAAAGATCGTCCAAACTTTCAATAGATTCGTATGAAGGTTTGAATTGAGATTTAAAGCTTTTAGAATGAATATCGGCCTTTTTCTGGACCAATATAAAGTTATAAAGGTGTAAATATAGTTTTTAAATAATTCTCAAATAGGTAGACACATTATTGGAGCAACGGAAACTTGGTCCAAACTACTTTGACCAAAACTGCCCAACTTTGAATAGCTTCGTACGAAGTGAATATTGGCCTTTTTTGGGACCAATATGAAGTGATAAAGATATAAATATAGTAATAAACCTAATAGAAGAACGTTAGACCCAGTTTTTATCCAACGGAAAACTTGTGCAAACTTCTTCGACAAAGATCGTCCAAACTTTCAATAGATTCGTATGAAGGTTTGAATTGAGATTTAAAGCTTTTAGAATGAATATCGGCCTTTTTCTGGACCAATATAAAGTTATAAAGGTGTAGATATAGTTTTTAAATAATTCTCAAATAGGTAGACCCATCATTGGAGCAACGGAAACTTGGTCCAAACTACTTTGACCAAAACTGCCCAACTTTGAATAGCTTCGTACGAAGTGAATATTGGCCTTTTTTGGGACCAATATGAAGTGATCAGGATATAAATATAGTAAGAAACCTAATAGAAGAACGTTAGACCTATTTTTGATCCAACGGAAACCTTGTGAAAACTTCTACGACAAAGATCGTCCAAACTTTCAATAGATTCGTATGAAGGTTTAAATTGAGATTTAAAGCTTTTAGAATGAATAACGGCCTTTTTTTGGACCAATATAAAGTTATAAAGGTGTAAATATAGTTTTTAAATAATTCTCAAATAGGTAGACACATTATTGGAGCAACGGAAACTTGGTCCAAACTACTTTGACCAAAACTGCCCAACTTTGAATAGCTTCGTACGAAGTGAATATTGGCCTTTTTTGGGACCAATATGAAGTGATAAAGATATAAATATAGTAATAAACCTAATAGAAGAACGTTAGACCCATTTTTGATCCAACGGAAAACTTTTGCAAACTTCTACGATAAAGATCGTCCAAACTTTCAATAGATTCGTATGAAGGTTTAAATTGAGATTTAAAGCTTTTAGAATGAATACCGGCCTTGTTTTGGACCAATATAAAGTTATAAAGGTGTAAATATAGTTTTTAAATAATTCTCAAATAGTTAGACCCATTATTGGAGCAACGGAAACTTGGTCCAAACTACTTTGACCAAAACTGCCCAACTTTGAATAGCTTCGTACGAAGTGAATATTGGCCTTTTTAGGAACCAATATGAAGTGATAAAGATATAAATATAGTAATAAACCTAATAGAAGAACGTTAGACCCATTTTTTATCCAACGGAAAACTTGTGCAAACTTCTACGACAAAGATCGTCCAAACTTTCAATAGATTCGTATGAAGGTTTGAATTGAGATTTAAAGCTTTTAGAATGAATATCGGCCATTTTCTGGACCAATATAAAGTTATAAAGGTGTAAATATAGTTTTTAAATAATTCTCAAATAGGTAGACCCATTATTGGAGCAACGAAAACTTGGTCCAAACTACTTTGACCAAAACTGCCCAACTTTGAATAGCTTCGTACGAAGTGAATATTGGCCTTTTTTGGGACCAACATGAAGTTATAAAGATATAAATATAGTAATAAACCTAATAGAAGAACGTTAGACCCATTTTTGATCCAACGGAAAACTTGTGCAAACTTCTACGACAAAGATCGTCCAAACTTTCAATAGATTCGTATGAAGGTTTAAATTGAGATTTAAAGCTTTTAGAATGAATACCGGCCTTTTTTTGGACCAATATAAAGTTATAAAGGTGTAAATATAGTTTTTAAATAATTCTCAAATAGTTAGACCCATTATTGGAGCAACGGAAACATGGTCCAAACTACTTTGACCAAAACTGCCCAACTTTGAATAGCTTCGTACGAAGTGAATATTGGCCTTTTTAGGAACCAATATGAAGTGATAAAGATATAAATATAGTAATAAACCTAATAGAAGAACGTTAGACCCAGTTTTTATCTAACGGAAAACTTGTGCAAACTTCTACGACAAAGATCGTCCAAACTTTCAATAGATTCGTATGAAGGTTTGAATTGAGATTTAAAGCTTTTAGAATGAATATCGGCCTTTTTCTGGACCAATATAAAGTTATAAAGGTGTAAATATAGTTTTTAAATAATTCTCAAATAGGTAGACACATTATTGGAGCAACGGAAACTTGGTCCAAACTACTTTGACCAAAACTGCCCAACTTTGAATAGCTTCGTACGAAGTGAATATTGGCCTTTTTTGGGACCAATATGAAGTGATAAAGATATAAATATAGTAATAAACCTAATAGAAGAACGTTAGACCCAGTTTTTATCCAACGGAAAACTTGTGCAAACTTCTTCGACAAAGATCGTCCAAACTTTCAATAGATTCGTATGAAGGTTTGAATTGAGATTTAAAGCTTTTAGAATGAATATCGGCCTTTTTCTGGACCAATATAAAGTTATAAAGGTGTAAATATAATTTTTAAATAATTCTCAAATAGGTAGACCCATCATTGGAGCAACGGAAACTTGGTCCAAACTACTTTGACCAAAACTGCCCAACTTTGAATAGCTTCGTACAAAGTGAATATTGGCCTTTTTTGGGACCAATATGAAGTGATCAGGATATAAATATAGTAAGAAACCTAATAGAAGAACGTTAGACCTATTTTTGATCCAACGGAAACCTTGTGAAAACTTCTACGACAAAGATCGTCCAAACTTTCAATAGATTCGTATGAAGGTTTAAATTGAGATTTAAAGCTTTTAGAATGAATAACGGCCTTTTTTTGGACCAATATAAAGTTATAAAGGTGTAAATATAGTTTTTAAATAATTCTCAAATAGGTAGACACATTATTGGAGCAACGGAAACTTGGTCCAAACTACTTTGACCAAAACTGCCCAACTTTGAATAGCTTCGTACGAAGTGAATATTGGCCTTTTTGGGACCAATATGAAGTGATAAAGATATAAATATAGTAATAAACCTAATAGAAGAACGTTAGACCCAGTTTTTATCCAACGGAAAACTTGTGCAAACTTCTTCGACAAAGATCGTCCAAACTTTCAATAGATTCGTATGAAGGTTTGAATTGAGATTTAAAGCTTTTAGAATGAATATCGGCCTTTTTCTGGACCAATATAAAGTTATAAAGGTGTAAATATAGTTTTTTAATAATTCTCAAATAGGTAGACCCATCATTGGAGCAACGGAAACTTGGTCCAAACTACTTTGACCAAAACTGCCCAATTTTGAATAGCTTCGTACGAAGTGAATATTGGCCTTTTTTGGGACCAATATGAAGTG
Organism: Trifolium repens; assembly: GCA_030408175.1. Taxonomy (NCBI): domain Eukaryota; kingdom Viridiplantae; phylum Streptophyta; class Magnoliopsida; order Fabales; family Fabaceae; genus Trifolium; species Trifolium repens. Next base: position 37,208,027 of record CP125842.1, on the reverse strand, counting down.
ATAAGGATATAAATATAGTAAGAAACCTAATAGAAGAACGTTAGACCCATTTTTGATCCAACGGAAACCTTGTGAAAACTTCTACGACAAAGATCGTCCAAACTTTCAATAGATTCGTATGCAGGTTTAAATTGAGATTTAAAGCTTTTAGAATGAATAACGGCCTTTTTTTGGACCAATATAAAGTTATAAAGGTGTAAATATAGTTTTTAAATAATTCTCAAATAGGTAGACACATTATTGGAGCAACGGAAACTTGGTCCAAACTACTTTGACCAAAACTGCCCAACTTTGAATAGCTTCGTACGAAGTGAATATTGGCCTTTTTGGGACCAATATGAAGTGATAAAGATATAAATATAGTAATAAACCTAATAGAAGAACGTTAGACCCATTTTTGATCCAACGGAAAACTTGTGCAAACTTCTACGACAAAGATCGTCCAAACTTTCAATAGATTCGTATGAAGGTTTAAATTGAGATTTAAAGCTTTTAGAATGAATAACGGCCTTTTTTTGGACCAATATAAAGTTATAAAGGTGTAAATATAGTTTTTAAATAATTCTCAAATAGGTAGACACATTATTGGAGCAACGGAAACTTGGTCCAAACTACTTTGACCAAAACTGCCCAACTTTGAATAGCTTCGTACGAAGTGAATATTGGCCTTTTTGGGACCAATATGAAGTGATAAAGATATAAATATAGTAATAAACCTAATAGAAGAACGTTAGACCTAGTTTTTATCCAACGGAAAACTTGTGCAAACTTCTTCGACAAAGATCGTCCAAACTTTCAATAGATTCGTATGAAGGTTTGAATTGAGATTTAAAGCTTTTAGAATGAATATCGGCCTTTTTCTGGACCAATATAAAGTTATAAAGGTGTAAATATAGTTTTTAAATAATTCTCAAATAGGTAGACCCATCATTGGAGCAACGGAAACTTGGTCCAAACTACTTTGACCAAAACTGCCCAACTTTGAATAGCTTCGTACAAAGTGAATATTGGCCTTTTTTGGGACCAATATGAAGTGATCAGGATATAAATATAGTAAGAAACCTAATAGAAGAACGTTAGACCTATTTTTGATCCAACGGAAACCTTGTGAAAACTTCTACGACAAAGATCGTCCAAACTTTCAATAGATTCGTATGAAGGTTTAAATTGAGATTTAAAGCTTTTAGAATGAATAACGGCCTTTTTTTGGACCAATATAAAGTTATAAAGGTGTAAATATAGTTTTTAAATAATTCTCAAATAGGTAGACACATTATTGGAGCAACGGAAACTTGGTTCAAACTACTTTGACCAAAACTGCCCAACTTTGAATAGCTTCGTACGAAGTGAATATTGGCCTTTTTTGGGACCAATATGAAGTGATAAAGATATAAATATAGTAATAAACCTAATAGAAGAACGTTAGACCCATTTTTGATCCAACGGAAAACTTTTGCAAACTTCTACGATAAAGATCGTCCAAACTTTCAATAGATTCGTATGAAGGTTTAAATTGAGATTTAAAGCTTTTAGAATGAATACCGGCCTTGTTTTGGACCAATATAAAGTTATAAAGGTGTAAATATAGTTTTTAAATAATTCTCAAATAGTTAGACCCATTATTGGAGCAACGGAAACTTGGTCCAAACTACTTTGACCAAAACTGCCCAACTTTGAATAGCTTCGTACGAAGTGAATATTGGCCTTTTTAGGAACCAATATGAAGTGATAAAGATATAAATATAGTAATAAACCTAATAGAAGAACGTTAGACCCATTTTTTATCCAACGGAAAACTTGTGCAAACTTCTACGACAAAGATCGTCCAAACTTTCAATAGATTCGTATGAAGGTTTGAATTGAGATTTAAAGCTTTTAGAATGAATATCGGCCATTTTCTGGACCAATATAAAGTTATAAAGGTGTAAATATAGTTTTTAAATAATTCTCAAATAGGTAGACCCATTATTGGAGCAACGAAAACTTGGTCCAAACTACTTTGACCAAAACTGCCCAACTTTGAATAGCTTCGTACGAAGTGAATATTGGCCTTTTTTGGGACCAACATGAAGTTATAAAGATATAAATATAGTAATAAACCTAATAGAAGAACGTTAGACCCATTTTTGATCCAACGGAAAACTTGTGCAAACTTCTACGACAAAGATCGTCCAAACTTTCAATAGATTCGTATGAAGGTTTAAATTGAGATTTAAAGCTTTTAGAATGAATACCGGCCTTTTTTTGGACCAATATAAAGTTATAAAGGTGTAAATATAGTTTTTAAATAATTCTCAAATAGTTAGACCCATTATTGGAGCAACGGAAACATGGTCCAAACTACTTTGACCAAAACTGCCCAACTTTGAATAGCTTCGTACGAAGTGAATATTGGCCTTTTTAGGAACCAATATGAAGTGATAAAGATATAAATATAGTAATAAACCTAATAGAAGAACGTTAGACCCAGTTTTTATCTAACGGAAAACTTGTGCAAACTTCTACGACAAAGATCGTCCAAACTTTCAATAGATTCGTATGAAGGTTTGAATTGAGATTTAAAGCTTTTAGAATGAATATCGGCCTTTTTCTGGACCAATATAAAGTTATAAAGGTGTAAATATAGTTTTTAAATAATTCTCAAATAGGTAGACACATTATTGGAGCAACGGAAACTTGGTCCAAACTACTTTGACCAAAACTGCCCAACTTTGAATAGCTTCGTACGAAGTGAATATTGGCCTTTTTTGGGACCAATATGAAGTGATAAAGATATAAATATAGTAATAAACCTAATAGAAGAACGTTAGACCCAGTTTTTATCCAACGGAAAACTTGTGCAAACTTCTTCGACAAAGATCGTCCAAACTTTCAATAGATTCGTATGAAGGTTTGAATTGAGATTTAAAGCTTTTAGAATGAATATCGGCCTTTTTCTGGACCAATATAAAGTTATAAAGGTGTAAATATAGTTTTTAAATAATTCTCAAATAGGTAGACCCATCATTGGAGCAACGGAAACTTGGTCCAAACTACTTTGACCAAAACTGCCCAACTTTGAATAGCTTCGTACAAAGTGAATATTGGCCTTTTTTGGGACCAATATGAAGTGATCAGGATATAAATATAGTAAGAAACCTAATAGAAGAACGTTAGACCTATTTTTGATCCAACGGAAACCTTGTGAAAACTTCTACGACAAAGATCGTCCAAACTTTCAATAGATTCGTATGAAGGTTTAAATTGAGATTTAAAGCTTTTAGAATGAATAACGGCCTTTTTTTGGACCAATATAAAGTTATAAAGGTGTAAATATAGTTTTTAAATAATTCTCAAATAGGTAGACACATTATTGGAGCAACGGAAACTTGGTCCAAACTACTTTGACCAAAACTGCCCAACTTTGAATAGCTTCGTACGAAGTGAATATTGGCCTTTTTGGGACCAATATGAAGTGATAAAGATATAAATATAGTAATAAACCTAATAGAAGAATGTTAGACCTAGTTTTTATCCAACGGAAAACTTGTGCAAACTTCTTCGACAAAGATCGTCCAAACTTTCAATAGATTCGTATGAAGGTTTGAATTGAGATTTAAAGCTTTTAGAATGAATATCGGCCTTTTTCTGGACCAATATAAAGTTATAAAGGTGTAAATATAGTTTTTAAATAATTCTCAAATAGGTAGACCCATCATTGGAGCAACGGAAACTTGGTCCAAACTACTTTGACCAAAACTGCCCAACTTTGAATAGCTTCGTACAAAGTGAATATTGGCCTTTTTTGGGACCAATATGAAGTGATCAGGATATAAATATAGTAAGAAACCTAATAGAAGAACGTTAGACCTATTTTTGATCCAACGGAAACCTTGTGAAAACTTCTACGACAAAGATCGTCCAAACTTTCAATAGATTCGTATGAAGGTTTAAATTGAGATTTAAAGCTTTTAGAATGAATAACGGCCTTTTTTTGGACCAATATAAAGTTATAAAGGTGTAAATATAGTTTTTAAATAATTCTCAAATAGGTAGACACATTATTGGAGCAACGGAAACTTGGTCCAAACTACTTTGACCAAAACTGCCCAACTTTGAATAGCTTCGTACGAAGTGAATATTGGCCTTTTTTGGGACCAATATGAAGTGATAAAGATATAAATATAGTAATAAACCTAATAGAAGAACGTTAGACCCATTTTTGATCCAACGGAAAACTTTTGCAAACTTCTACGATAAAGATCGTCCAAACTTTCAATAGATTCGTATGAAGGTTTAAATTGAGATTTAAAGCTTTTAGAATGAATACCGGCCTTGTTTTGGACCAATATAAAGTTATAAAGGTGTAAATATAGTTTTTAAATAATTCTCAAATAGTTAGACCCATTATTGGAGCAACGGAAACTTGGTCCAAACTACTTTGACCAAAACTGCCCAACTTTGAATAGCTTCGTACGAAGTGAATATTGGCCTTTTTAGGAACCAATATGAAGTGATAAAGATATAAATATAGTAATAAACCTAATAGAAGAACGTTAGACCCATTTTTTATCCAACGGAAAACTTGTGCAAACTTCTACGACAAAGATCGTCCAAACTTTCAATAGATTCGTATGAAGGTTTGAATTGAGATTTAAAGCTTTTAGAATGAATATCGGCCATTTTCTGGACCAATATAAAGTTATAAAGGTGTAAATATAGTTTTTAAATAATTCTCAAATAGGTAGACCCATTATTGGAGCAACGAAAACTTGGTCCAAACTACTTTGACCAAAACTGCCCAACTTTGAATAGCTTCGTACGAAGTGAATATTGGCCTTTTTTGGGACCAACATGAAGTTATAAAGATATAAATATAGTAATAAACCTAATAGAAGAACGTTAGACCCATTTTTGATCCAACGGAAAACTTGTGCAAACTTCTACGACAAAGATCGTCCAAACTTTCAATAGATTCGTATGAAGGTTTAAATTGAGATTTAAAGCTTTTAGAATGAATACCGGCCTTTTTTTGGACCAATATAAAGTTATAAAGGTGTAAATATAGTTTTTAAATAATTCTCAAATAGTTAGACCCATTATTGGAGCAACGGAAACATGGTCCAAACTACTTTGACCAAAACTGCCCAACTTTGAATAGCTTCGTACGAAGTGAATATTGGCCTTTTTAGGAACCAATATGAAGTGATAAAGATATAAATATAGTAATAAACCTAATAGAAGAACGTTAGACCCAGTTTTTATCTAACGGAAAACTTGTGCAAACTTCTACGACAAAGATCGTCCAAACTTTCAATAGATTCGTATGAAGGTTTGAATTGAGATTTAAAGCTTTTAGAATGAATATCGGCCTTTTTCTGGACCAATATAAAGTTATAAAGGTGTAAATATAGTTTTTAAATAATTCTCAAATAGGTAGACACATTATTGGAGCAACGGAAACTTGGTCCAAACTACTTTGACCAAAACTGCCCAACTTTGAATAGCTTCGTACGAAGTGAATATTGGCCTTTTTTGGGACCAATATGAAGTGATAAAGATATAAATATAGTAATAAACCTAATAGAAGAACGTTAGACCCAGTTTTTATCCAACGGAAAACTTGTGCAAACTTCTTCGACAAAGATCGTCCAAACTTTCAATAGATTCGTATGAAGGTTTGAATTGAGATTTAAAGCTTTTAGAATGAATATCGGCCTTTTTCTGGACCAATATAAAGTTATAAAGGTGTAAATATAGTTTTTAAATAATTCTCAAATAGGTAGACCCATCATTGGAGCAACGGAAACTTGGTCCAAACTACTTTGACCAAAACTGCCCAACTTTGAATAGCTTCGTACAAAGTGAATATTGGCCTTTTTTGGGACCAATATGAAGTGATCAGGATATAAATATAGTAAGAAACCTAATAGAAGAACGTTAGACCTATTTTTGATCCAACGGAAACCTTGTGAAAACTTCTACGACAAAGATCGTCCAAACTTTCAATAGATTCGTATGAAGGTTTAAATTGAGATTTAAAGCTTTTAGAATGAATAACGGCCTTTTTTTGGACCAATATAAAGTTATAAAGGTGTAAATATAGTTTTTAAATAATTCTCAAATAGGTAGACACATTATTGGAGCAACGGAAACTTGGTCCAAACTACTTTGACCAAAACTGCCCAACTTTGAATAGCTTCGTACGAAGTGAATATTGGCCTTTTTTGGGACCAATATGAAGTGATAAAGATATAAATATAGTAATAAACCTAATAGAAGAACGTTAGACCCATTTTTGATCCAACGGAAAACTTTTGCAAACTTCTACGATAAAGATCGTCCAAACTTTCAATAGATTCGTATGAAGGTTTAAATTGAGATTTAAAGCTTTTAGAATGAATACCGGCCTTGTTTTGGACCAATATAAAGTTATAAAGGTGTAAATATAGTTTTTAAATAATTCTCAAATAGTTAGACCCATTATTGGAGCAACGGAAACTTGGTCCAAACTACTTTGACCAAAACTGCCCAACTTTGAATAGCTTCGTACGAAGTGAATATTGGCCTTTTTAGGAACCAATATGAAGTGATAAAGATATAAATATAGTAATAAACCTAATAGAAGAACGTTAGACCCATTTTTTATCCAACGGAAAACTTGTGCAAACTTCTACGACAAAGATCGTCCAAACTTTCAATAGATTCGTATGAAGGTTTGAATTGAGATTTAAAGCTTTTAGAATGAATATCGGCCATTTTCTGGACCAATATAAAGTTATAAAGGTGTAAATATAGTTTTTAAATAATTCTCAAATAGGTAGACCCATTATTGGAGCAACGAAAACTTGGTCCAAACTACTTTGACCAAAACTGCCCAACTTTGAATAGCTTCGTACGAAGTGAATATTGGCCTTTTTTGGGACCAACATGAAGTTATAAAGATATAAATATAGTAATAAACCTAATAGAAGAACGTTAGACCCATTTTTGATCCAACGGAAAACTTGTGCAAACTTCTACGACAAAGATCGTCCAAACTTTCAATAGATTCGTATGAAGGTTTAAATTGAGATTTAAAGCTTTTAGAATGAATACCGGCCTTTTTTTGGACCAATATAAAGTTATAAAGGTGTAAATATAGTTTTTAAATAATTCTCAAATAGTTAGACCCATTATTGGAGCAACGGAAACATGGTCCAAACTACTTTGACCAAAACTGCCCAACTTTGAATAGCTTCGTACGAAGTGAATATTGGCCTTTTTAGGAACCAATATGAAGTGATAAAGATATAAATATAGTAATAAACCTAATAGAAGAACGTTAGACCCAGTTTTTATCTAACGGAAAACTTGTGCAAACTTCTACGACAAAGATCGTCCAAACTTTCAATAGATTCGTATGAAGGTTTGAATTGAGATTTAAAGCTTTTAGAATGAATATCGGCCTTTTTCTGGACCAATATAAAGTTATAAAGGTGTAAATATAGTTTTTAAATAATTCTCAAATAGGTAGACACATTATTGGAGCAACGGAAACTTGGTCCAAACTACTTTGACCAAAACTGCCCAACTTTGAATAGCTTCGTACGAAGTGAATATTGGCCTTTTTTGGGACCAATATGAAGTGATAAAGATATAAATATAGTAATAAACCTAATAGAAGAACGTTAGACCCAGTTTTTATCCAACGGAAAACTTGTGCAAACTTCTTCGACAAAGATCGTCCAAACTTTCAATAGATTCGTATGAAGGTTTGAATTGAGATTTAAAGCTTTTAGAATGAATATCGGCCTTTTTCTGGACCAATATAAAGTTATAAAGGTGTAAATATAGTTTTTAAATAATTCTCAAATAGGTAGACCCATCATTGGAGCAACGGAAACTTGGTCCAAACTACTTTGACCAAAACTGCCCAACTTTGAATAGCTTCGTACAAAGTGAATATTGGCCTTTTTTGGGACCAATATGAAGTGATCAGGATATAAATATAGTAAGAAACCTAATAGAAGAACGTTAGACCTATTTTTGATCCAACGGAAACCTTGTGAAAACTTCTACGACAAAGATCGTCCAAACTTTCAATAGATTCGTATGAAGGTTTAAATTGAGATTTAAAGCTTTTAGAATGAATAACGGCCTTTTTTTGGACCAATATAAAGTTATAAAGGTGTAAATATAGTTTTTAAATAATTCTCAAATAGGTAGACACATTATTGGAGCAACGGAAACTTGGTCCAAACTACTTTGACCAAAACTGCCCAACTTTGAATAGCTTCGTACGAAGTGAATATTGGCCTTTTTGGGACCAATATGAAGTGATAAAGATATAAATATAGTAATAAACCTAATAGAAGAACGTTAGACCCAGTTTTTATCCAACGGAAAACTTGTGCAAACTTCTTCGACAAAGATCGTCCAAACTTTCAATAGATTCGTATGAAGGTTTGAATTGAGATTTAAAGCTTTTAGAATGAATATCGGCCTTTTTCTGGACCAATATAAAGTTATAAAGGTGTAAATATAGTTTTTTAATAATTCTCAAATAGGTAGACCCATCATTGGAGCAACGGAAACTTGGTCCAAACTACTTTGACCAAAACTGCCCAATTTTGAATAGCTTCGTACGAAGTGAATATTGGCCTTTTTTGGGACCAATATGAAGTGATAAGGATATAAATATAGTAAGAAACCTAATAGAAGAACGTTAGACCCATTTTTGATCCAACGGAAACCTTGTGAAAACTTCTACGACAAAGATCGTCCAAACTTTCAATAGATTCGTATGCAGGTTTAAATTGAGATTTAAAGCTTTTAGAATGAATAACGGCCTTTTTTTGGACCAATATAAAGTTATAAAGGTGTAAATATAGTTTTTAAATAATTCTCAAATAGGTAGACACATTATTGGAGCAACGGAAACTTGGTCCAAACTACTTTGACCAAAACTGCCCAACTTTGAATAGCTTCGTACGAAGTGAATATTGGCCTTTTTGGGACCAATATGAAGTGATAAAGATATAAATATAGTAATAAACCTAATAGAAGAACGTTAGACCCATTTTTGATCCAACGGAAAACTTGTGCAAACTTCTACGACAAAGATCGTCCAAACTTTCAATAGATTCGTATGAAGGTTTAAATTGAGATTTAAAGCTTTTAGAATGAATAACGGCCTTTTTTTGGACCAATATAAAGTTATAAAGGTGTAAATATAGTTTTTAAATAATTCTCAAATAGGTAGACACATTATTGGAGCAACGGAAACTTGGTCCAAACTACTTTGACCAAAACTGCCCAACTTTGAATAGCTTCGTACGAAGTGAATATTGGCCTTTTTGGGACCAATATGAAGTGATAAAGATATAAATATAGTAATAAACCTAATAGAAGAACGTTAGACCTAGTTTTTATCCAACGGAAAACTTGTGCAAACTTCTTCGACAAAGATCGTCCAAACTTTCAATAGATTCGTATGAAGGTTTGAATTGAGATTTAAAGCTTTTAGAATGAATATTGGCCTTTTTCTGGACCAATATAAAGTTATAAAGGTGTAAATATAGTTTTTAAATAATTCTCAAATAGGTAGACCCATCATTGGAGCAACGGAAACTTGGTCCAAACTACTTTGACCAAAACTGCCCAATTTTGAATAGCTTCGTACGAAGTCTATATTGGCCTTTTTTGGGACCAATATGAAGTGATAAGGATATAAATATAGTAAGAAACCTAATAGAAGAACGTTAGACCCATTTTTGATCCAACGGAAACCTTGTGAAAACTTCTACGACAAAGATCGTCCAAACTTTCAATAGATTCGTATGCAGGTTTAAATTGAGATTTAAAGCTTTTAGAATGAATAACGGCCTTTTTTTGGACCAATATAAAGTTATAAAGGTGTAAATATAGTTTTTAAATAATTCTCAAATAGGTAGACACATTATTGGAGCAACGGAAACTTGGTCCAAACTACTTTGACCAAAACTGCCCAACTTTGAATAGCTTCGTACGAAGTGAATATTGGCCTTTTTGGGACCAATATGAAGTGATAAAGATATAAATATAGTAATAAACCTAATAGAAGAACGTTAGACCCATTTTTGATCCAACGGAAAACTTGTGCAAACTTCTACGACAAAGATCGTCCAAACTTTCAATAGATTCGTATGAAGGTTTAAATTGAGATTTAAAGCTTTTAGAATGAATACCGGCCTTTTTTTGGACCAATATAAAGTTATAAAGGTGTAAATATAGTTTTTAAATAATTCTCAAATAGTTAGACCCATTATTGGAGCAACGGAAACATGGTCCAAACTACTTTGACCAAAACTGCCCAACTTTGAATAGCTTCGTACGAAGTGAATATTGGCCTTTTTAGGAACCAATATGAAGTGATAAAGATATAAATATAGTAATAAACCTAATAGAAGAACGTTAGACCCAGTTTTTATCTAACGGAAAACTTGTGCAAACTTCTACGACAAAGATCGTCCAAACTTTCAATAGATTCGTATGAAGGTTTGAATTGAGATTTAAAGCTTTTAGAATGAATATCGGCCTTTTTCTGGACCAATATAAAGTTATAAAGGTGTAAATATAGTTTTTAAATAATTCTCAAATAGGTAGACACATTATTGGAGCAACGGAAACTTGGTCCAAACTACTTTGACCAAAACTGCCCAACTTTGAATAGCTTCGTACGAAGTGAATATTGGCCTTTTTTGGGACCAATATGAAGTGATAAAGATATAAATATAGTAATAAACCTAATAGAAGAACGTTAGACCCAGTTTTTATCCAACGGAAAACTTGTGCAAACTTCTTCGACAAAGATCGTCCAAACTTTCAATAGATTCGTATGAAGGTTTGAATTGAGATTTAAAGCTTTTAGAATGAATATCGGCCTTTTTCTGGACCAATATAAAGTTATAAAGGTGTAAATATAGTTTTTAAATAATTCTCAAATAGGTAGACCCATCATTGGAGCAACGGAAACTTGGTCCAAACTACTTTGACCAAAACTGCCCAACTTTGAATAGCTTCGTACAAAGTGAATATTGGCCTTTTTTGGGACCAATATGAAGTGATCAGGATATAAATATAGTAAGAAACCTAATAGAAGAACGTTAGACCTATTTTTGATCCAACGGAAACCTTGTGAAAACTTCTACGACAAAGATCGTCCAAACTTTCAATAGATTCGTATGAAGGTTTAAATTGAGATTTAAAGCTTTTAGAATGAATAACGGCCTTTTTTTGGACCAATATAAAGTTATAAAGGTGTAAATATAGTTTTTAAATAATTCTCAAATAGGTAGACACATTATTGGAGCAACGGAAACTTGGTCCAAACTACTTTGACCAAAACTGCCCAACTTTGAATAGCTTCGTACGAAGTGAATATTGGCCTTTTTGGGACCAATATGAAGTGATAAAGATATAAATATAGTAATAAACCTAATAGAAGAACGTTAGACCCAGTTTTTATCCAACGGAAAACTTGTGCAAACTTCTTCGACAAAGATCGTCCAAACTTTCAATAGATTCGTATGAAGGTTTGAATTGAGATTTAAAGCTTTTAGAATGAATATCGGCCTTTTTCTGGACCAATATAAAGTTATAAAGGTGTAAATATAGTTTTTTAATAATTCTCAAATAGGTAGACCCATCATTGGAGCAACGGAAACTTGGTCCAAACTACTTTGACCAAAACTGCCCAATTTTGAATAGCTTCGTACGAAGTGAATATTGGCCTTTTTTGGGACCAATATGAAGTGATAAGGATATAAATATAGTAAGAAACCTAATAGAAGAACGTTAGACCCATTTTTGATCCAACGGAAACCTTGTGAAAACTTCTACGACAAAGATCGTCCAAACTTTCAATAGATTCGTATGCAGGTTTAAATTGAGATTTAAAGCTTTTAGAATGAATAACGGCCTTTTTTTGGACCAATATAAAGTTATAAAGGTGTAAATATAGTTTTTAAATAATTCTCAAATAGGTAGACACATTATTGGAGCAACGGAAACTTGGTCCAAACTACTTTGACCAAAACTGCCCAACTTTGAATAGCTTCGTACGAAGTGAATATTGGCCTTTTTGGGACCAATATGAAGTGATAAAGATATAAATATAGTAATAAACCTAATAGAAGAACGTTAGACCCATTTTTGATCCAACGGAAAACTTGTGCAAACTTCTACGACAAAGATCGTCCAAACTTTCAATAGATTCGTATGAAGGTTTAAATTGAGATTTAAAGCTTTTAGAATGAATAACGGCCTTTTTTTGGACCAATATAAAGTTATAAAGGTGTAAATATAGTTTTTAAATAATTCTCAAATAGGTAGACACATTATTGGAGCAACGGAAACTTGGTCCAAACTACTTTGACCAAAACTGCCCAACTTTGAATAGCTTCGTACGAAGTGAATATTGGCCTTTTTGGGACCAATATGAAGTGATAAAGATATAAATATAGTAATAAACCTAATAGAAGAACGTTAGACCTAGTTTTTATCCAACGGAAAACTTGTGCAAACTTCTACGACAAAGATCGTCCAAACTTTCAATAGATTCGTATGCAGGTTTAAATTGAGATTTAAAGCTTTTAGAATGAATAACGGCCTTTTTTTGGACCAATATAAAGTTATAAAGGTGTAAATATAGTTTTTAAATAATTCTCAAATAGGTAGACACATTATTGGAGCAACGGAAACTTGGTCCAAACTACTTTGACCAAAACTGCCCAACTTTGAATAGCTTCGTACGAAGTGAATATTGGCCTTTTTGGGACCAATATGAAGTGATAAAGATATAAATATAGTAATAAACCTAATAGAAGAACGTTAGACCCATTTTTGATCCAACGGAAAACTTGTGCAAACTTCTACGACAAAGATCGTCCAAACTTTCAATAGATTCGTATGAAGGTTTAAATTGAGATTTAAAGCTTTTAGAATGAATAACGGCCTTTTTTTGGACCAATATAAAGTTATAAAGGTGTAAATATAGTTTTTAAATAATTCTCAAATAGGTAGACACATTATTGGAGCAACGGAAACTTGGTCCAAACTACTTTGACCAAAACTGCCCAACTTTGAATAGCTTCGTACGAAGTGAATATTGGCCTTTTTGGGACCAATATGAAGTGATAAAGATATAAATATAGTAATAAACCTAATAGAAGAACGTTAGACCTAGTTTTTATCCAACGGAAAACTTGTGCAAACTTCTTCGACAAAGATCGTCCAAACTTTCAATAGATTCGTATGAAGGTTTGAATTGAGATTTAAAGCTTTTAGAATGAATATTGGCCTTTTTCTGGACCAATATAAAGTTATAAAGGTGTAAATATAGTTTTTAAATAATTCTCAAATAGGTAGACCCATCATTGGAGCAACGGAAACTTGGTCCAAACTACTTTGACCAAAACTGCCCAATTTTGAATAGCTTCGTACGAAGTCTATATTGGCCTTTTTTGGGACCAATATGAAGTGATAAGGATATAAATATAGTAAGAAACCTAATAGAAGAACGTTAGACCCATTTTTGATCCAACGGAAACCTTGTGAAAACTTCTACGACAAAGATCGTCCAAACTTTCAATAGATTCGTATGCAGGTTTAAATTGAGATTTAAAGCTTTTAGAATGAATAACGGCCTTTTTTTGGACCAATATAAAGTTATAAAGGTGTAAATATAGTTTTTAAATAATTCTCAAATAGGTAGACACATTATTGGAGCAACGGAAACTTGGTCCAAACTACTTTGACCAAAACTGCCCAACTTTGAATAGCTTCGTACGAAGTGAATATTGGCCTTTTTGGGACCAATATGAAGTGATAAAGATATAAATATAGTAATAAACCTAATAGAAGAACGTTAGACCCATTTTTGATCCAACGGAAAACTTGTGCAAACTTCTACGACAAAGATCGTCCAAACTTTCAATAGATTCGTATGAAGGTTTAAATTGAGATTTAAAGCTTTTAGAATGAATACCGGCCTTTTTTTGGACCAATATAAAGTTATAAAGGTGTAATTATAGTTTTTAAATAATTCTCAAATAGTTAGACCCATTATTGGAGCAACGGAAACTTGGTCTAAACTACTTTGACCAAAACTGCCCAACTTTGAATAGCTTCGTACGAAGTGAATATTGGCCTCTTTAGGAACCAATATGAAGTGATAAAGATATAAATATAGTAATAAACCTTATAGAAGAACGTTAGACCCAGTTTTTATCCAACGGAAAACTTGTGCAAACTTCTTCGACAAAGATCGTCCAAACTTTCAATAGATTCGTATGAAGGTTTGAATTGAGATTTAAAGCTTTTAGAATGAATATCGGCCTTTTTCTGGACCAATATAAAGTTATAAAGGTGTAAATATAGTTTTTAAATAATTCTCAAATAGGTAGACCCATCATTGGAGCAACGGAAACTTGGTCCAAACTACTTTGACCAAAACTGCCCAACTTTGAATAGCTTCGTACGAAGTGAATATTGGCCTTTTTTGGGACCAATATGAAGTGATAAGGATATAAATATAGTAAGAAACCTAATAGAAGAACGTTAGACCCATTTTTGATCCAACGGAAACCTTGTGAAAACTTCTACGACAAAGATCGTCCAAACTTTCAATAGATTTGTATGAAGGTTAAAATTGAGATTTAAAGCTTTTAGAATGAATAACGGCCTTTTTTTGGACCAATATAAAGTTATAAAGGTGTAAATATAGTTTTTAAATAATTCTCAAATAGGTAGACACATTATTGGAGCAACGGAAACTTGGTCCAAACTGCTTTGACCAAAACTGCCCAACTTTGAATAGCTTCGTACGAAGTGAATATTGGCCTTTTTGGGACCAATATGAAGTGATAAAGATATAAATATAGTAATAAACCTAATAGAAGAACGTTAGACCCATTTTTGATCCAACGGAAAACTTGTGCAAACTTCTACGACAAAGATCGTCCAAACTTTCAATAGATTCGTATGAAGGATTAAATTGAGATTTAAAGCTTTTAGAATGAATACCGGCCTTTTTTTGGACCAATATAAAGTTTTAACGGTGTAAATATAGTTTTTAAATAATTCTCAAATAGTTAGACCCATTATTGGAGCAACGGAAACTTGGTCCAAACTACTTTGACCAAAACTGCCCAACTTTGAATAGCTTCGTACGAAGTGAATATTGGCCTTTTTGGGACCAATATGAAGTGATAAAGATATAAATATAGTAATAAACCTAATAGAAGAACGTTAGACCCATTTTTGATCCAACGGAAAACTTGTGCAAACTTCTACGACAAAGATCGTCCAAACTTTCAATAGATTCGTATGAAGGTTTAAATTGAGATTTAAAGCTTTTAGAATGAATAACGGCCTTTTTTTGGACCAATATAAAGTTATAAAGGTGTAAATATAGTTTTTAAATAATTCTCAAATAGGTAGACACATTATTGGAGCAACGGAAACTTGGTCCAAACTACTTTGACCAAAACTGCCCAACTTTGAATAGCTTCGTACGAAGTGAATATTGGCCTTTTTGGGACCAATATGAAGTGATAAAGATATAAATATAGTAATAAACCTAATAGAAGAACGTTAGACCCAGTTTTTATCCAACGGAAAACTTGTGCAAACTTCTTCGACAAAGATCGTCCAAACTTTCAATAGATTCGTATGAAGGTTTGAATTGAGATTTAAAGCTTTTAGAATGAATATCGGCCTTTTTCTGGACCAATATAAAGTTATAAAGGTGTAAATATAGTTTTTAAATAATTCTCAAATAGGTAGACCCATCATTGGAGCAACGGAAACTTGGTCCAAACTACTTTGACCAAAACTGCCCAATTTTGAATAGCTTCGTACGAAGTGAATATTGGCCTTTTTTGGGACCAATATGAAGTGATAAGGATATAAATATAGTAAGAAACCTAATAGAAGAACGTTAGACCCATTTTTGATCCAACGGAAACCTTGTGAAAACTTCTACGACAAAGATCGTCCAAACTTTCAATAGATTCGTATGCAGGTTTAAATTGAGATTTAAAGCTTTTAGAATGAATAACGGCCTTTTTTTGGACCAATATAAAGTTATAAAGGTGTAAATATAGTTTTTAAATAATTCTCAAATAGGTAGACACATTATTGGAGCAACGGAAACTTGGTCCAAACTACTTTGACCAAAACTGCCCAACTTTGAATAGCTTCGTACGAAGTGAATATTGGCCTTTTTGGGACCAATATGAAGTGATAAAGATATAAATATAGTAATAAACCTAATAGAAGAACGTTAGACCCATTTTTGATCCAACGGAAAACTTGTGCAAACTTCTACGACAAAGATCGTCCAAACTTTCAATAGATTCGTATGAAGGTTTAAATTGAGATTTAAAGCTTTTAGAATGAATACCGGCCTTTTTTTGGACCAATATAAAGTTATAAAGGTGTAATTATAGTTTTTAAATAATTCTCAAATAGTTAGACCCATTATTGGAGCAACGGAAACTTGGTCTAAACTACTTTGACCAAAACTGCCCAACTTTGAATAGCTTCGTACGAAGTGAATATTGGCCTCTTTAGGAACCAATATGAAGTGATAAAGATATAAATATAGTAATAAACCTTATAGAAGAACGTTAGACCCAGTTTTTATCCAACGGAAAACTTGTGCAAACTTCTTCGACAAAGATCGTCCAAACTTTCAATAGATTCGTATGAAGGTTTGAATTGAGATTTAAAGCTTTTAGAATGAATATCGGCCTTTTTCTGGACCAATATAAAGTTATAAAGGTGTAAATATAGTTTTTAAATAATTCTCAAATAGGTAGACCCATCATTGGAGCAACGGAAACTTGGTCCAAACTACTTTGACCAAAACTGCCCAACTTTGAATAGCTTCGTACGAAGTGAATATTGGCCTTTTTTGGGACCAATATGAAGTGATAAGGATATAAATATAGTAAGAAACCTAATAGAAGAACGTTAGACCCATTTTTGATCCAACGGAAACCTTGTGAAAACTTCTACGACAAAGATCGTCCAAACTTTCAATAGATTTGTATGAAGGTTAAAATTGAGATTTAAAGCTTTTAGAATGAATAACGGCCTTTTTTTGGACCAATATAAAGTTATAAAGGTGTAAATATAGTTTTTAAATAATTCTCAAATAGGTAGACACATTATTGGAGCAACGGAAACTTGGTCCAAACTACTTTGACCAAAACTGCCCAACTTTGAATAGCTTCGTACGAAGTGAATATTGGCCTTTTTGGGACCAATATGAAGTGATAAAGATATAAATATAGTAATAAACCTAATATAAGAACGTTAGACCCATTTTTGATCCAACGGAAAACTTGTGCAAACTTCTACGACAAAGATCGTCCAAACTTTCAATAGATTCGTATGAAGGATTAAATTGAGATTTAAAGCTTTTAGAATGAATACCGGCCTTTTTTTGGACCAATATAAAGTTTTAACGGTGTAAATATAGTTTTTAAATAATTCTCAAATAGTTAGACCCATTATTGGAGCAACGGAAACTTGGTCCAAACTACTTTGACCAAAACTGCCCAACTTTGAATAGCTTCGTACGAAGTGAATATTGGCCTTTTTGGGACCAATATGAAGTGATAAAGATATAAATATAGCAATAAACCTAATAGAAGAACGTTAGACCCATTTTTGATCCAACGGAAAACTTGTGCAAACTTCTACGACAAAGATCGTCCAAACTTTCAATAGATTCGTATGAAGGTTTAAATTGAGATTTAAAGCTTTTAGAATGAATACCGGCCTTTTTTTGGACCAATATAAAGTTATAAAGGTGTAAATATAGTTTTTAAATAATTCTCAAATAGTTAGACCCATTATTGGAGCAACGGAAACTTGGTCTAAACTACTTTGACCAAAACTGCCCAACTTTGAATAGCTTCGTACGAAGTGAATATTGGCCTCTTTAGGAACCAATATGAAGTGATAAAGATATAAATATAGTAATAAACCTTATAGAAGAACGTTAGACCCAGTTTTTATCCAACGGAAAACTTGTGCAAACTTCTTCGACAAAGATCGTCCAAACTTTCAATAGATTCGTATGAAGGTTTGAATTGAGATTTAAAGCTTTTAGAATGAATATCGGCCTTTTTCTGGACCAATATAAAGTTATAAAGGTGTAAATATAGTTTTTAAATAATTTTCAAATAGGTAGACCCATCATTGGAGCAACGGAAACTTGGTCCAAACTACTTTGACCAAAACTGCCCAACTTTGAATAGCTTCGTACGAAGTGAATATTGGCCTTTTTTGGGACCAATATGAAGTGATAAGGATATAAATATAGTAAGAAACCTAATAGAAGAACGTTAGACCCATTTTTGATCCAACGGAAACCTTGTGAAAACTTCTACGACAAAGATCGTCCAAACTTTCAATAGATTTGTATGAAGGTTTAAATTGAGATTTAAAGCTTTTAGAATGAATAACGGCTTTTTTTGGACCAATATAAAGTTATAAAGGTGTAAATATAGTTTTTAAATAATTCTCAAATAGGTAGACACATTATTGGAGCAACGGAAACTTGGTCCAAACTACATTGACCAAAACTGCCCAACTTTGAATAGCTTCGTACGAAGTGAATATTGGCCTTTTTGGGACCAATATGAAGTGATAAAGATATAAATATAGTAATAAACCTAATAGAAGAACGTTAGACCCATTTTTGATCCAACGGAAAACTTGTGCAAACTTCTACGACAAAGATAGTCCAAACTTTCAATAGATTCGTATGAAGGTTTAAATTGAGATTTAAAGCTTTTAGAATGAATACCGGCCTTTTTTTGGACCAATATAAAGTTTTAACGGTGTAAATATAGTTTTTAAATAATTCTCAAATAGTTAGACCCATTATTGGAGCAACGGAAATTTGGTCCAAACTACTTTGACCAAAACTGCCCAACTTTGAATAGCTTCGTACGAAGTGAATATTGGCCTTTTTGGGACCAATATGAAGTGATAAAGATATAAATATAGTAATAAACCTAATAGAAGAACGTTAGACCCATTTTTGATCCAACGGAAAACTTGTGCAAACTTCTACGACAAAGATCGTCCAAACTTTCAATAGATTCGTATGAAGGTTTAAATTGAGATTTAAAGCTTTTAGAATGAATACCGGCCTTTTTTTGGACCAATATAAAGTTATAAAGGTGTAAATATAGTTATTAAATAATTCTCAAATAGTTAGACCCATTATTGGAGCAACGGAAACTTGGTCCAAACTACTTTGACCAAAACTGCCCAACTTTGAATAGCTTCGTACGAAGTGAATATTGGCCTTTTTAGGAACCAATATGAAGTGATAAAGATATAAATATAGTAATAAACCTAATAGAAGAACGTTAGACCCAGTTTTTATCCAACGGAAAACTTGTGCAAACTTCTTTGACAAAGATCGTCCAAACTTTCAATAGATTCGTATGAAGGTTTGAATTGAGATTTAAAGCTTTTAGAATGAATATTGGCCTTTTTCTGGACCAATATAAAGTTATAAAGGTGTAAATATAGTTTTTAAATAATTCTCAAATAGGTAGACCCATCATTGGAGCAACGGAAACTTGGTCCAAACTACTTTGACCAAAACTGCCCAATTTTGAATAGCTTCGTACGAAGTGAATATTGGCCTTTTTTGGGACCAATATGAAGTGATAAGGATATAAATATAGTAAGAAACCTAATAGAAGAACGTTAGACCCATTTTTGATCCAACGGAAACCTTGTGAAAACTTCTACGACAAAGATCGTCCAAACTTTCAATAGATTCGTATGCAGGTTTAAATTGAGATTTAAAGCTTTTAGAATGAATAACGGCCTTTTTTTGGACCAATATAAAGTTATAAAGGTGTAAATATAGTTTTTAAATAATTCTCAAATAGGTAGACACATTATTGGAGCAACGGAAACTTGGTCCAAACTACTTTGACCAAAACTGCCCAACTTTGAATAGCTTCGTACGAAGTGAATATTGGCCTTTTTGGGACCAATATGAAGTGATAAAGATATAAATATAGTAATAAACCTAATAGAAGAACGTTAGACCCATTTTTGATCCAACGGAAAACTTGTGCAAACTTCTACGACAAAGATCGTCCAAACTTTCAATAGATTCGTATGAAGGTTTAAATTGAGATTTAAAGCTTTTAGAATGAATACCGGCCTTTTTTTGGACCAATATAAAGTTATAAAGGTGTAATTATAGTTTTTAAATAATTCTCAAATAGTTAGACCCATTATTGGAGCAACGGAAACTTGGTCTAAACTACTTTGACCAAAACTGCCCAACTTTGAATAGCTTCGTACGAAGTGAATATTGGCCTCTTTAGGAACCAATATGAAGTGATAAAGATATAAATATAGTAATAAACCTTATAGAAGAACGTTAGACCCAGTTTTTATCCAACGGAAAACTTGTGCAAACTTCTTCGACAAAGATCGTCCAAACTTTCAATAGATTCGTATGAAGGTTTGAATTGAGATTTAAAGCTTTTAGAATGAATATCGGCCTTTTTCTGGACCAATATAAAGTTATAAAGGTGTAAATATAGTTTTTAAATAATTCTCAAATAGGTAGACCCATCATTGGAGCAACGGAAACTTGGTCCAAACTACTTTGACCAAAACTGCCCAACTTTGAATAGCTTCGTACGAAGTGAATATTGGCCTTTTTTGGGACCAATATGAAGTGATAAGGATATAAATATAGTAAGAAACCTAATAGAAGAACGTTAGACCCATTTTTGATCCAACGGAAACCTTGTGAAAACTTCTACGACAAAGATCGTCCAAACTTTCAATAGATTTGTATGAAGGTTAAAATTGAGATTTAAAGCTTTTAGAATGAATAACGGCCTTTTTTTGGACCAATATAAAGTTATAAAGGTGTAAATATAGTTTTTAAATAATTCTCAAATAGGTAGACACATTATTGGAGCAACGGAAACTTGGTCCAAACTACTTTGACCAAAACTGCCCAACTTTGAATAGCTTCGTACGAAGTGAATATTGGCCTTTTTGGGACCAATATGAAGTGATAAAGATATAAATATAGTAATAAACCTAATATAAGAACGTTAGACCCATTTTTGATCCAACGGAAAACTTGTGCAAACTTCTACGACAAAGATCGTCCAAACTTTCAATAGATTCGTATGAAGGATTAAATTGAGATTTAAAGCTTTTAGAATGAATACCGGCCTTTTTTTGGACCAATATAAAGTTTTAACGGTGTAAATATAGTTTTTAAATAATTCTCAAATAGTTAGACCCATTATTGGAGCAACGGAAACTTGGTCCAAACTACTTTGACCAAAACTGCCCAACTTTGAATAGCTTCGTACGAAGTGAATATTGGCCTTTTTGGGACCAATATGAAGTGATAAAGATATAAATATAGCAATAAACCTAATAGAAGAACGTTAGACCCATTTTTGATCCAACGGAAAACTTGTGCAAACTTCTACGACAAAGATCGTCCAAACTTTCAATAGATTCGTATGAAGGTTTAAATTGAGATTTAAAGCTTTTAGAATGAATACCGGCCTTTTTTTGGACCAATATAAAGTTATAAAGGTGTAAATATAGTTTTTAAATAATTCTCAAATAGTTAGACCCATTATTGGAGCAACGGAAACTTGGTCTAAACTACTTTGACCAAAACTGCCCAACTTTGAATAGCTTCGTACGAAGTGAATATTGGCCTCTTTAGGAACCAATATGAAGTGATAAAGATATAAATATAGTAATAAACCTTATAGAAGAACGTTAGACCCAGTTTTTATCCAACGGAAAACTTGTGCAAACTTCTTCGACAAAGATCGTCCAAACTTTCAATAGATTCGTATGAAGGTTTGAATTGAGATTTAAAGCTTTTAGAATGAATATCGGCCTTTTTCTGGACCAATATAAAGTTATAAAGGTGTAAATATAGTTTTTAAATAATTCTCAAATAGGTAGACCCATCATTGGAGCAACGGAAACTTGGTCCAAACTACTTTGACCAAAACTGCCCAACTTTGAATAGCTTCGTACGAAGTGAATATTGGCCTTTTTTGGGACCAATATGAAGTGATAAGGATATAAATATAGTAAGAAACCTAATAGAAGAACGTTAGACCCATTTTTGATCCAACGGAAACCTTGTGAAAACTTCTACGACAAAGATCGTCCAAACTTTCAATAGATTTGTATGAAGGTTTAAATTGAGATTTAAAGCTTTTAGAATGAATAACGGCCTTTTTTTGGACCAATATAAAGTTATAAAGGTGTAAATATAGTTTTTAAATAATTCTCAAATAGGTAGACACATTATTGGAGCAACGGAAACTTGGTCCAAACTACTTTGACCAAAACTGCCCAACTTTGAATAGCTTCGTACGAAGTGAATATTGGCCTTTTTGGGACCAATATGAAGTGATAAAGATATAAATATAGTAATAAACCTAATAGAAGAACGTTAGACCCATTTTTGATCCAACGGAAAACTTGTGCAAACTTCTACGACAAAGATAGTCCAAACTTTCAATAGATTCGTATGAAGGTTTAAATTGAGATTTAAAGCTTTTAGAATGAATACCGGCCTTTTTTTGGACCAATATACAGTTTTAACGGTGTAAATATAGTTTTTAAATAATTCTCAAATAGTTAGACCCATTATTGGAGCAACGGAAATTTGGTCCAAACTACTTTGACCAAAACTGCCCAACTTTGAATAGCTTCGTACGAAGTGAATATTGGCCTTTTTGGGACCAATATGAAGTGATAAAGATATAAATATAGTAATAAACCTAATAGAAGAACGTTAGACCCATTTTTGATCCAACGGAAAACTTGTGCAAACTTCTACGACAAAGATCGTCCAAACTTTCAATAGATTCGTATGAAGGTTTAAATTGAGATTTAAAGCTTTTAGAATGAATACCGGCCTTTTTTTGGACCAATATAAAGTTATAAAGGTGTAAATATAGTTTTTAAATAATTCTCAAATAGTTAGACCCATTATTGGAGCAACGGAAACTTGGTCCAAACTACTTTGACCAAAACTGCCCAACTTTGAATAGCTTCGTACGAAGTGAATATTGGCCTTTTTAGGAACCAATATGAAGTGATAAAGATATAAATATAGTAATAAACCTAATAGAAGAACGTTAGACCCAGTTTTTATCCAACGGAAAACTTGTGCAAACTTCTTTGACAAAGATCGTCCAAACTTTCAATAGATTCGTATGAAGGTTTGAATTGAGATTTAAAGCTTTTAGAATGAATATCGGCCTTTTTCTGGACCAATATAAAGTTATAAAGGTGTAAATATAGTTTTTAAATAATTCTCAAATAGGTAGACCCATCATTGGAGCAACGGAAACTTGGTCCAAACTACTTTGACCAAAACTGCCCAACTTTGAATAGCTTCGTACGAAGTGAATATTGGCCTTTTTTGGGACCAATATGAAGTGATAAGGATATAAATATAGTAAGAAACCTAATAGAAGAACGTTTAACCCATTTTTGATCCAACGGAAACCTTGTGAAAACTTCTACGACAAAGATCGTCCAAACTTTCAATAGATTCGTATGAAGGTTTAAATTGAGATTTAAAGCTTTTAGAATGAATACCGGCCTTTTTTTGGACCAATATAAAGTTATAAAGGTGTAAATATAGTTTTTAAATAATTCTCAAATAGTTAGACCCATTATTGGAGCAACGGAAACTAGGTCCAAACTACTTTGACCAAAACTGCCCAACTTTGAATAGCTTCGTACGAAGTGAATATTGGCCTTTTTGCGACCAATATGAAGTGATAAAGATATAAATATAGTAATAAACCTAATAGAAGAACGTTAGACCCATTTTTGATCCAACGGAAAACTTGTGCAAACTTCTACGACAAAGATCGTCCAAACTTTCAATAGATTCGTATGAAGGTTTAAATTGAGATTTAAAGCTTTTAGAATGAATACCGGCCTTTTTTTGGACCAATATAAAGTTATAAAGGTGTAAATATAGTTTTTAAATAATTCTCAAATAGTTAGACCCATTATTGGAGCAACGGAAACTTGGTCCAAACTACTTTGACCAAAACTGCCCAACTTTGAATAGCTTCGTACGAAGTGAATATTGGCCTTTTTGGGACCAATATGAAGTGATAAAGATATAAATATAGTAATAAACCTAATAGAAGAACGTTAGACCCATTTTTGATCCAACGGAAAACTTGTGCAAACTTCTACGACAAAGATCGTCCAAACTTTCAATAGATTCGTATGAAGGTTTAAATTGAGATTTAAAGCTTTTAGAATGAATACCGGCCTTTTTTTGGACCAATATAAAGTTATAAAGGTGTAAATATAGTTTTTAAATAATTCTCAAATAGTTAGACCCATTATTGGAGCAACGGAAACTTGGTCCAAACTACTTTGACCAAAACTGCCCAACTTTGAATAGCTTCGTACGAAGTGAATATTGGCCATTTTAGGAACCAATATGAAGTGATAAAGATATAAATATAATAATAAACCTAATAGAAGAACGTTAGACCCAGTTTTTATCCAACAGAAAACTTGTGCAAACTTCTTTGACAAAGATCGTCCAAACTTTCAATAGATTCGTATGAAGGTTTGAATTGAGATTTAAAGCTTTTAGAATGAATATCGGCCTTTTTCTGGACCAATATAAAGTTATAAAGGTGTAAATATAGTTTTTAAATAATTCTCAAATAGGTAGACCCACCATTGGAGCAACGGAAACTTGGTCCAAACTACTTTGACCAAAACTGCCCAACTTTGAATAGCTTCGTACGAAGTGAATATTGGCCTTTTTGGGGACCAATATGAAGTGATAGGGATATAAATATAGTAAGAAACCTAATAGAAGAACGTTTGACCCATTTTTGATCCAACGGAAACCTTGTGAAAACTTCTACGACAAAGATCGTCCAAACTTTCAATAGATTCGTATGAAGGTTTAAATTGAGATTTAAAGCTTTTAGAATGAATACCGGCCTTTTTTTGGACCAATATAAAGTTATAAAGGTGTAAATATAGTTTTTAAATAATTCTCAAATAGTTAGACCCATTATTGGAGCAACGGAAACTAGGTCCAAACTACTTTGACCAAAACTGCCCAACTTTGAATAGCTTCGTACGAAGTGAATATTGGCCTTTTTGCGACCAATATGAAGTGATAAAGATATAAATATAGTAATAAACCTAATAGAAGAACGTTAGACCCATTTTTGATCCAACGGAAAACTTGTGCAAACTTCTACGACAAAGATCGTCCAAACTTTCAATAGATTCGTATGAAGGTTTAAATTGAGATTTAAAGCTTTTAGAATGAATACCGGCCTTTTTTTGGACCAATATTAAGTTATAAAGGTGTAAATATAGTTTTTAAATAATTCTCAAATAGTTAGACCCATTATTGGAGCAACGGAAACTTGGTCCAAACTACTTTGACCAAAACTGCCCAACTTTGAATAGCTTCGTACGAAGTGAATATTGGCCTTTTTAGGAACCAATATGAAGTGATAAAGATATAAATATAGTAATAAACCTAATAGAAGAACGTTAGACCCAGTTTTGATCCAACGAAAAACTTGTGCAAACTTCTTCGACAAAGATCGTCCAAACTTTCAATAGATTCGTATGAAGGTTTGAATTGAGATTTAAAGCTTTTAGAATGAATATCGGCCTTTTTCTGGACCAATATAAAGTTATAAAGGTGTAAATATAGTTTTTAAATAATTCTCAAATAGGTAGACCCATCATTGGAGCAACGGAAACTTGGTCCAAACTACTTTGACCAAAACTGCCCAACTTTGAATAGCTTCGTACGAAGTGAATATTGGCCTTTTTTGGGACCAATATGAAGTGATCAGGATATAAATATAGTAAGAAACCTAATAGAAGAACGTTAGACCTATTTTTGATCCAACGGAAACCTTGTGAAAACTTCTACGACAAAGATCGTCCAAACTTTCAATAGATTCGTATGAAGGTTTAAATTGAGATTTAAAGCTTTTAGAATGAATAACGGCCTTTTTTTGGACCAATATAAAGTTATAAAGGTGTAAATATAGTTTTTAAATAATTCTCAAATAGGTAGACACATTATTGGAGCAACGGAAACTTGGTCCAAACTACTTTGACCAAAACTGCCCAACTTTGAATAGCTTCGTACGAAGTGAATATTGGCCTTTTTGGGACCAATATGAAGTGATAAAGATATAAATATAGTAATAAACCTAATAGAAGAACGTTAGACCCATTTTTGATCCAACGGAAAACTTGTGCAAACTTCTACGACAAAGATCGTCCAAACTTTCAATAGATTCGTATGAAGGTTTAAATTGAGATTTAAAGCTTTTAGAATGAATACCGGCCTTTTTTTGGACCAATATAAAGTTATAAAGGTGTAAATATAGTTTTTAAATAATTCTCAAATAGTTAGACCCATTATTGGAGCAACGGAAACTTGGTCCAAACTACTTTGACCAAAACTGCCCAACTTTGAATAGCTTCGTACGAAGTGAATATTGGCCTTTTTAGGAACCAATATGAAGTGATAAAGATATAAATATAGTAATAAACCTAATAGAAGAACGTTAGACCCAGTTTTTATCCAACGGAAAACTTGTGCAAACTTCTTTGACAAAGATCGTCCAAACTTTCAATAGATTCGTATGAAGGTTTGAATTGAGATTTAAAGCTTTTAGAATGAATATCGGCCTTTTTCTGGACCAATATAAAGTTATAAAGGTGTAAATATAGTTTTTAAATAATTCTCAAATAGTTAGACCCATTATTGGAGCAACGGAAACTTGGTCCAAACTACTTTGACCAAAACTGCCCAACTTTGAATAGCTTCGTACGAAGTGAATATTGGCCGTTTTTGGGACCAATATGAAGTGATAAGGATATAAATATAGTAAGAAACCTAATAGAAGAACGTTTGACCCATTTTTGATCCAACGGAAACCTTGTGAAAACCTCTACGACAAAGATCGTCCAAACTTTCAATAGATTCGTATGAAGGTTTAAATTGAGATTTAAAGCTTTTAGAATGAATACCGGCCTTTTTTTGGACCAATATAAAGTTATAAAGGTGTAAATATAGTTTTTAAACAATTCTCAAATAGTTAGACCCATTATTGGAGCAACGGAAACTAGGTCCAAACTACTTTGACCAAAACTGCCCAACTTTGAATAGCTTCGTACGAAGTGAATATTGGCCTTTTTGCGACCAATATGAAGTGATAAAGATATAAATATAGTAATAAACCTAATAGAAGAACGTTAGACCCATTTTTGATCCAACGGAAAACTTGTGCAAACTTCTACGACAAAGATCGTCCAAACTTTCAATAGATTCGTATGAAGGTTTAAATTGAGATTTAAAGCTTTTAGAATGAATACCGGCCTTTTTTTGGACCAATATAAAGTTATAAAGGTGTAAATATAGTTTTTAAATAATTCTCAAATAGTTAGACCCATTATTGGATCAACGGAAACTTGGTCCAAACTACTTTGACCAAAACTGCCCAACTTTGAATAGCTTCGTACGAAGTGAATATTGGCCTTTTTGGGACCAATATGAAGTGATAAAGATATAAATATAGTAATAAACCTAATAGAAGAACGTTAGACCCATTTTTGATCCAACGGAAAACTTGTGCAAACTTCTACGACAAAGATCGTCCAAACTTTCAATAGATTCGTATGAAGGTTTAAATTGAGATTTAAAGCTTTTAGAATGAATACCGGCCTTTTTTTGGACCAATATAAAGTTATAAAGGTGTAAATATAGTTTTTAAATAATTCTCAAATAGTTAGACCCATTATTGGAGCAACGGAAACTTGGTCCAAACTACTTTGACCAAAACTGCCCAACTTTGAATAGCTTCGTACGAAGTGAATATTGGCCTTTTTAGGACCAATATGAAGTGATAAAGATATAAATATAGTAATAAACCTAATAGAAGAACGTTAGACCCAGTTTTTATCCAACGGAAAACTTGTGCAAACTTCTACGACAAAGATCGTCCAAACTTTCAATAGATTCGTATGAAGGTCTAAATTGAGATTTAAAGCATTTAGAATGAATACCGGCCTTTTTTTGGACCAATATTAAGTTATAAAGGTGTAAATATAGTTTTTAAATAATTCTCAAATAGTTAGACCCATTATTGGAGCAACGGAAACTTGGTCCAAACTACTTTAACCAAAACTGCCCAACTTTGAATAGCTTCGTACGAAGTGAATATTGGCCTCTTTAGGAACCAATATGAAGTGATAAAGATATAAATATAGTAATAAACCTAATAGAAGAACGTTAGACCCAGTTTTTATCCAACGGAAAACTAGTGCAAACTTCTTCGACAAAGATCGTCCAAACTTTCAATAGATTCGTATGAAGATTTAAATTAAGATTTAAAGCTTTTAGAATGAATACCGGCCTTTTTTTGGACCAATATAAAGTTATAAAGGTGTAAATATAGTTTTTAAATAATTCTCAAATAGTTAGACCCATTATTGGAGCAACGGAAACTTGGTCCAAACTACTTTGACCAAAACTGCCCAACTTTGAATAGCTTCGTACGAAGTGAATATTGGCCTTTTTAGGAACCAATATGAAGTGATAAAGATATAAATATAGTAATAAACCTAATAGAAGAACGTTAGACCCAGTTTTTATCCAACGGAAAACTTGTGCAAACTTCTACGACAAAGATCGTCCAAACTTTCAATAGATTCGTATGAAGGTCTAAATTGAGATTTAAAGCATTTAGAATGAATACCGGCCTTTTTTTGGACCAATATTAAGTTATAAAGGTGTAAATATAGTTTTTAAATAATTCTCAAATAGTTAGACCCATTATTGGAGCAACGGAAACTTGGTCCAAACTACTTTAACCAAAACTGCCCAACTTTGAATAGCTTCGTACGAAGTGAATATTGGCCTCTTTAGGAACCAATATGAAGTGATAAAGATATAAATATAGTAATAAACCTAATAGAAGAACGTTAGACCCAGTTTTTATCCAACGGAAAACTAGTGCAAACTTCTTCGACAAAGATCGTCCAAACTTTCAATAGATTCGTATGAAGGTTTGAATTGAGATTTAAAGCTTTTAGAATGAATATCCGCCTTTTTATGGACCAATATAAAGTTATAAAGGTGTAAATATAGTTTTTAAATAATTCTCAAATAGGTAGACCCATCATTGGAGCAACGGAAACTTGGTCCAAACTACTTTGACCAAAACTGCCCAACTTTGAATAGCTTCGTACGAAGTGAATATTGGCCTCTTTAGGAACCAATATGAAGTGATAAAGATATAAATATAGTAATAAACCTAATAGAAGAACGTTAGACCCAGTTTTTATCCAACGGAAAACTTGTGCAAACTTCTTCGACAAAGATCGTCCAAACTTTCAATAGATTCGTATGAAGGTTTGAATTGAGATTTAAAGCTTTTAGAATGAATATCGGCCTTTTTCTGGACCAATATAAAGTTATAAAGGTGTAAATATAGTTTTTAAATAATTCTCAAATAGGTAGACCCATCATTGGAGCAACGGAAACTTGGTCCAAACTACTTTGACCAAAACTGCCCAACTTTGAATAGCTTCGTACGAAGTGAATATTGGCCTTTTTTGGGACCAATATGAAGTGATAAGGATATAAATATAGTAAGAAACCTAATAGAAGAACGTTAGACCCATTTTTGATCCAACGGAAACCTTGTGAAAACTTCTACGACAAAGATCGTCCAAACTTTCAATAGATTTGTATGAAGGTTTAAATTGAGATTTAAAGCTTTTAGAATAAATAACGGCCTTTTTTTGGACCAATATAAAGTTATAAAGGTGTAAATATAGTTTTTAAATAATTCTCAAATAGGTAGACACATTATTGGAGCAACGGAAACTTGGTCCAAACTACTTTGACCAAAACTGCCCAACTTTGAATAGCTTCGTACGAAGTGAATATTGGCCTTTTTGGGACCAATATGAAGTGATAAAGATATAAATATAGTAATAAACCTAATAGAAGAACGTTAGACCCATTTTTGATCCAACGGAAAACTTGTGCAAACTTCTACGACAAAGATCGTCCAATTTCAATAGATTCGTATGAAGGTTTAAATTGAGATTTAAAGCTTTTAGAATGAATACCGGCCTTTTTTTGGACCAATATAAAGATTTAACGGTGTAAATATAGTTTTTAAATAATTCTCAAATAGTTAGACTCATTATTGGAGCAACGGAAACTTGGTCCAAACTACTTTGACCAAAACTGCCCAACTTTGAATAGCTTCGTACGAAATGAATATTGGCCTTTTTAGGAACCAATATGAAGTGATAAAGATATAAATATAGTAATAAACCTAATAGAAGAACGTTAGACCCAGTTTTTATCCAACGGAAAACTTGTGCAAACTTCTTCGACAAAGATCGTCCAAACTTTCAATAGATTCGTATGAAGGTTTGAATTGAGATTTAAAGCTTTTAGAATGAATATCGGCCTTTTTCTGGACCAATATAAAGTTATAAAGGTGTAAATATAGTTTTTAAATAATTCTCAAATAGGTAGACCCATCATTGGAGCAACGGAAACTTGGTCCAAACTACTTTGACCAAAACTGCCCAACTTTGAATAGCTTCGTACGAAGTGAATATTGGCCTTTTTTGGGACCAATATGAAGTGATAAGGATATAAATATAGTAAGAAACCTAATAGAAGAACGTTAGACCTATTTTTGATCCAACGGAAACCTTGTGAAAACTTCTACGACAAAGATCGTCCAAACTTTCAATAGATTCGTATGAAGGTTTAAATTGAGATTTAAAGCTTTTAGAATGAATAACGGCCTTTTTTTGGACCAATATAAAGTTATAAAGGTGTAAATATAGTTTTTAAATAATTCTCAAATAGGTAGACACATTATTGGAGCAACGGAAACTTGGTCCAAACTGCCCAACTTTGAATAGCTTCGTACGAAGTGAATATTGGCCTTTTTGGGACCAATATGAAGTGATAAAGATATAAATATAGTAATAAACCTAATAGAAATAGAAGAACGTTAGACCCATTTTTGATCCAACGGAAAACTTGTGCAAACTTCTACGACAAAGATCGTCCAATTTCAATAGATTCGTATGAAGGTTTAAATTGAGATTTAAAGCTTTTAGAATGAATACCGGCCTTTTTTTGGACCAATATAAAGATTTAACGGTGTAAATATAGTTTTTAAATAATTCTCAAATAGTTAGACCCATTATTGGAGCAACGGAAACTTGGTCCAAACTACTTTGACCAAAACTGCCCAACTTTGAATAGCTTCGTACGAAGTGAATATTGGCCTTTTTAGGAACCAATATGAAGTGATAAAGATATAAATATAGTAATAAACCTAATAGAAGAACGTTAGACCCAGTTTTTATCCAACGGAAAACTTGTGCAAACTTCTTCGACAAAGATCGTCCAAACTTTCAATAGATTCGTATGAAGGTTTGAATTGAGATTTAAAGCTTTTAGAATGAATATCGGCCTTTTTCTGGACCAATATAAAGTTATAAAGCTGTAAATATAGTTCTTAAATAATTCTCAAATAGGTAGACCCATCATTGGAGCAACGGAAACTTGGTCCAAACTACTTTGACCAAAACTGCCCAACTTTGAATAGCTTCGTACGAAGTGAATATTGGCCTTTTTTGGGACCAATATGAAGTGATAAGGATATAAATATAGTAAGAAACCTAATAGAAGAACGTTAGACCTATTTTTGATCCAACGGAAACCTTGTGAAAACTTCTACGACAAAGATCGTCCAAACTTTCAATAGATTCGTATGAAGGTTTAAATTGAGATTTAAAGCTTTTAGAATGAATAACGGCCTTTTTTTGGACCAATATAAAGTTATAAAGGTGTAAATATAGTTTTTAAATAATTCTCAAATAGGTAGACACATTATTGGAGCAACGGAAACTTGGTCCAAACTGCCCAACTTTGAATAGCTTCGTACGAAGTGAATATTGGCCTTTTTGGGACCAATATGAAGTGATAAAGATATAAATATAGTAATAAACCTAATAGAAGAACGTTAGACCCATTTTTGATCCAACGGAAAACTTGTGCAAACTTCTACGACAAAGATCGTCCAAACTTTCAATAGATTCGTATGAAGGTTTAAATTGTGATTTAAAGCTTTTAGAATGAATACCGGCCTTTTTTTGGACCAATATAAAGATTTAACGGTGTAAATATAGTTTTTAAATAATTCTCAAATAGTCAGACCCATTATTGGAGCAACGGAAACTTGGTCCAAACTACTTTGACCAAAACTGCCCAACTTTGAATAGCTTCGTACGAAGTGAATATTGGCCTTTTTAGGAACCAATATGAAGTGATAAAGATATAAATATAGTAATAAACCTAATAGAAGAACGTTAGACCCAGTTTTTATCCAACGGAAAACTTGTGCAAACTTCTTCGACAAAGATCGTCCAAACTTTCAATAGATTCGTATGAAGGTTTGAATTGAGATTTAAAGCTTTTAGAATGAATATCGGCCTTTTTCTGGACCAATATAAAGTTATAAAGGTGTAAATATAGTTTTTAAATAATTCTCAAATAGGTAGACCCATCATTGGAGCAACGGAAACTTGGTCCAAACTACTTTGACCAAAACTGCCCAACTTTGAATAGCTTCGTACGAAGTGAATATTGGCCTTTTTTGGGACCAATATGAAGTGATAAGGATATAAATATAGTAAGAAACCTAATAGAAGAACGTTAGACCTATTTTTGATCCAACGGAAACCTTGTGAAAACTTCTACGACAAAGATCGTCCAAACTTTCAATAGATTCGTATGAAGGTTTAAATTGAGATTTAAAGCTTTTAGAATGAATAACGGCCTTTTTTTGGACCAATATAAAGTTATAAAGGTGTAAATATAGTTTTTAAATAATTCTCAAATAGGTAGACACATTATTGGAGCAACGGAAACTTGGTCCAAACTGCCCAACTTTGAATAGCTTCGTACGAAGTGAATATTGGCCTTTTTGGGACCAATATGAAGTGATAAAGATATAAATATAGTAATAAACCTAATAGAAGAACGTTAGACCCATTTTTGATCCAACGGAAAACTTGTGCAAACTTCTACGACAAAGATCGTCCAAACTTTCAATAGATTCGTATGAAGGTTTAAATTGTGATTTAAAGCTTTTAGAATGAATACCGGCCTTTTTTTGGACCAATATAAAGATTTAACGGTGTAAATATAGTTTTTAAATAATTCTCAAATAGTCAGACCCATTATTGGAGCAACGGAAACTTGGTCCAAACTACTTTGACCAAAACTGCCCAACTTTGAATAGCTTCGTACGAAGTGAATATTGGCCTTTTTAGGAACCAATATGAAGTGATAAAGATATAAATATAGTAATAAACCTAATAGAAGAACGTTAGACCCAGTTTTTATCCAACGGAAAACTTGTGCAAACTTCTTCGACAAAGATCGTCCAAACTTTCAATAGATTCGTATGAAGGTTTGAATTGAGATTTAAAGCTTTTAGAATGAATATCGGCCTTTTTCTGGACCAATATAAAGTTATAAAGGTGTAAATATAGTTTTTAAATAATTCTCAAATAGGTAGACCCATCATTGGAGCAACGGAAACTTGGTCCAAACTACTTTGACCAAAACTGCCCAACTTTGAATAGCTTCGTACGAAGTGAATATTGGCCTTTTTTGGGACCAATATGAAGTGATAAGGATATAAATATAGTAAGAAACCTAATAGAAGAACGTTAGACCTATTTTTGATCCAACGGAAACCTTGTGAAAACTTCTACGACAAAGATCGTCCAAACTTTCAATAGATTCGTATGAAGGTTTAAATTGAGATTTAAAGCTTTTAGAATGAATAACGGCCTTTTTTTGGACCAATATAAAGTTATAAAGGTGTAAATATAGTTTTTAAATAATTCTCAAATAGGTAGACACATTATTGGAGCAACGGAAACTTGGTCCAAACTGCCCAACTTTGAATAGCTTCGTACGAAGTGAATATTGGCCTTTTTGGGACCAATATGAAGTGATAAAGATATAAATATAGTAATAAACCTAATAGAAGAACGTTAGACCCATTTTTGATCCAACGGAAAACTTGTGCAAACTTCTACGACAAAGATCGTCCAAACTTTCAATAGATTCGTATGAAAGTTTAAATTGTGATTTAAAGCTTTTAGAATGAATACCGGCCTTTTTTTGGACCAATATAAAGATTTAACGGTGTAAATATAGTTTTTAAATAATTCTCAAATAGTTAGACCCATTATTGGAGCAACGGAAACTTGGTCCAAACTACTTTGACCAAAACTGCCCAACTTTGAATAGCTTCGTACGAAGTGAATATTGGCCTTTTTAGGAACCAATATGAAGTGATAAAGATATAAATATAGTAATAAACCTAATAGAAGAACGTTAGACCCAGTTTTTATCCAACGGAAAACTTGTGCAAACTTCTTCGACAAAGATCGTCCAAACTTTCCATAGATTCGTATGAAGGTTTGAATTGAGATTTAAA
Source organism: Trifolium repens (assembly GCA_030408175.1). Taxonomy (NCBI): domain Eukaryota; kingdom Viridiplantae; phylum Streptophyta; class Magnoliopsida; order Fabales; family Fabaceae; genus Trifolium; species Trifolium repens. The sequence continues at coordinate 37,173,381 of CP125842.1, read as the reverse complement.
GCTTTTAGAATGAATTCGGCCTTTTTCTGGACCAATATAAAGTTATAAAGGTGTAAATATAGTTTTTAAATAATTCTCAAATAGGTAGACCCATCATTGGAGCAACGGAAACTTGGTCCAAACTACTTTGACCAAAACTGCCCAACTTTGAATAGCTTCGTACGAAGTGAATATTGGCCTTTTTTGGGACCAATATGAAGTGATAAGGATATAAATATAGTAAGAAACCTAATAGAAGAACGTTAGACCTATTTTTGATCCAACGGAAACCTTGTGAAAACTTCTACGACAAAGATCGTCCAAACTTTCAATAGATTCGTATGAAGGTTTAAATTGAGATTTAAAGCTTTTAGAATGAATAACGGCCTTTTTTTGGACCAATATAAAGTTATAAAGGTGTAAATATAGTTTTTAAATAATTCTCAAATAGGTAGACACATTATTGGAGCAACGGAAACTTGGTCCAAACTGCCCAACTTTGAATAGCTTCGTACGAAGTGAATATTGGCCTTTTTTGGGACCAATATGAAGTGATAAGGATATAAATATAGTAAGAAACCTAATAGAAGAACGTTAGACCCATTTTTGATCCAACGGAAACCTTGTGAAAACTTCTACGACAAAGATCGTCCAAACTTTCAATAGATTCGTATGAAGGTTTAAATTGAGATTTAAAGCTTTTAGAATGAATACCGGCCTTTTTTTGGACCAATATAAAGTTATAAAGATGTAAATATAGTTTTTAAATAATTCTCAAATAGTTAGACCCATTATTGGAGCAACGGAAACTAGGTCCAAACTACTTTGACCAAAACTGCCCAACTTTGAATAGCTTCGTACGAAGTGAATATTGGCCTTTTTGCGACCAATATGAAGTGATAAAGATATAAATATAGTAATAAACCTAATAGAAGAACGTTAGACCCATTTTTGATCCAACGGAAAACTTGTGCAAACTTCTACGACAAAGATCGTCCAAACTTTCAATAGATTCGTATGAAGGTTTAAATTGAGATTTAAAGCTTTTAGAATGAATACCGGCCTTTTTTTGGACCAATATAAAGTTATAAAGGTGTAAATATAGTTTTTAAATAATTTTCAAATAGTTAGACCCATTATTGGAGCAACGGAAACTTGGTCCAAACTACTTTGACCAAAACTGCCCAACTTTGAATAGCTTCGTACGAAGTGAATATTGGCCTCTTTAGGAACCAATATGAAGTGATAAAGATATAAATATAGTAATAAACCTAATAGAAGAACGTTAGACCCAGTTTTTATCCAACGGAAAACTTTTGCAAACTTCTTCGACAAAGATCGTCCAAACTTTCAATAGATTCGTATGAAGGTTTGAATTGAGATTTAAAGCTTTTAGAATGAATATCGGCCTTTTTCTGGACCAATATAAAGTTATAAAGGTGTAAATATAGTTTTTAAATAATTCTCAAATAGGTAGACCCATCATTGGAGCAACGGAAACTTGGTCCAAACTACTTTGACCAAAACTGCCCAACTTTGAATAGCTTCGTACGAAGTGAATATTGGCCTTTTTTGGGACCAATATGAAGTGATAAGGATATAAATATAGTAAGAAAACTAATAGAAGAACGTTAGACCCATTTTTGATCCAACGGAAACCTTGTGAAAACTTCTACGACAAAGATCGTCCAAACTTTCAATTGATTTGTATGAAGGTTTAAATTGAGATTTAAAGCTTTTAGAATGAATAACGGCCTTTTTTTGGACCAATATAAAGTTATAAAGGTGTAAATATAGTTTTTAAATAATTCTCAAATAGGTAGACACATTATTGGAGCAACGGAAACTTGGTCCAAACTACTTTGACCAAAACTGCCCAACTTTGAATAGCTTCGTACGAAGTGAATATTGGCCTTTTTGGGTCCAATATGAAGTGATAAAGATATAAATTAGTAATTAACCTAATAGAAGAACGTTAGACCCATTTTTGATCCAACGGAAAACTTGTGCAAACTTCTACGACAAAGATCGTCCAAACTTTCAATAGATTCGTATGAATGTTTAAATTGAGATTTAAAGCTTTTAGAATGAATACCGGCCTTTTTTTGGACCAATATAAAGTTATAAAGGTGTAAATATAGTTTTTAAATAATTCTCAAATAGTTAGACCCATTATTGGAGCAACGGAAACTAGGTCCAAACTACTTTGACCAAAACTGCCCAACTTTGAATAGCTTCGTACGAAGTGAATATTGGCCTTTTTGCGACCAATATGAAGTGATAAAGATATAAATATAGTAATAAACCTAATAGAAGAACGTTAGACCCATTTTTGATCCAACGGAAAACTTGTGCAAACTTCTACGACAAAGATCGTCCAAACTTTCAATAGATTCGTATGAAGGTTTAAATTGAGATTTAAAGCTTTTAGAATGAATACCGGCCTTTTTTTGGACCAATATAAAGTTATAAAGGTGTAAATATAGTTTTTAAATAATTCTCAAATAGTTAGACCCATTATTGGAGCAACGGAAACTTGGTCCAAACTACTTTGACCAAAATTGCCCAACTTTGAATAGCTTCGTACGAAGTGAATATTGGCCTCTTTAGGAACCAATATGAAGTGATAAAGATATAAATATAGTAATAAACCTAATAGAAGAACGTTAGACCCAGTTTTTATCCAACGGAAAACTTGTGCAAACTTCTTCGACAAAGATCGTCCAAACTTTCAATAGATTCGTATGAAGGTTTGAATTGAGATTTAAAGCTTTTAGAATGAATATCGGCCTTTTTCTGGACCAATATAAAGTTATAAAGGTGTAAATATAGTTTTTAAATAATTCTCAAATAGGTAGACCCATCATTGGAGCAACGGAAACTTGGTCCAAACTACTTTGACCAAAACTGCCCAACTTTGAATAGCTTCGTACGAAGTGAATATTGGCCTTTTTGCGACCAATATGAAGTGATAAAGATATAAATATAGTAATAAACCTAATAGAAGAACGTTAGACCCATTTTTGATCCAACGGAAAACTTGTGCAAACTTCTACGACAAAGATCGTCCAAACTTTCAATAGATTCGTATGAAGGTTTAAATTGAGATTTAAAGCTTTTAGAATGAATACCGGCCTTTTTTTGGACCAATATAAAGTTATAAAGGTGTAAATATAGTTTTTAAATAATTCTCAAATAGTTAGACCCATTATTGGAGCAACGGAAACTTGGTCCAAACTACTTTGACCAAAATTGCCCAACTTTGAATAGCTTCGTACGAAGTGAATATTGGCCTCTTTAGGAACTATTATGAAGTGATAAAGATATAAATATAGTAATAAACCTAATAGAAGAAAGTTAGACCCAGTTTTTATCCAACGGAAAACTTGTGCAAACTTCTTCGACAAAGATCGTCCAAACTTTCAATAGATTCGTATGAAGGTTTGAATTGAGATTTAAAGCTTTTAGAATGAATATCGGCCTTTTTCTGGACCAATATAAAGTTATAAAGGTGTAAATATAGTTTTTAAATAATTCTCAAATAGGTAGACCCATCATTGGAGCAACGGAAACTTGGTCCAAACTACTTTGACCAAAACTGCCCAACTTTGAATAGCTTCGTACGAAGTGAATATTGGCCTTTTTTGGGACCAATATGACGTGATAAGGATATAAATATAGTAAGAAACCTAATAGAAGAACGTTAGACCCATTTTTGATCCAACGGAAACCTTGTGAAAACTTCTACGACAAAGATCGTCCAAACTTTCAATAGATTTGTATGAAGGTTTAAATTGAGATTTAAAGCTTTTAGAATGAATAACGGCCTTTTTTTGGACCAATATAAAGTTATAAAGGTGTAAATATAGTTTTTAAATAATTCTCAAATAGGTAGACACATTATTGGAGCAACGGAAACTTGGTCCAAACTACTTTGACCAAAACTGCCCAACTTTGAATAGCTTCGTACGAAGTGAATATTGGCCTTTTTGGGACCAATATGAAGTGATAAAGATATAAATATAGTAATAAACCTAATAGAAGAACGTTAGACCCATTTTTGATCCAACGGAAAACTTGTGCAAACTTCTACGACAAAGATCGTCCAATTTCAATAGATTCGTATGAAGGTTTAAATTGAGATTTAAAGCTTTTAGAATGAATACCGGCCTTTTTTTGGACCAATATAAAGTTTTAACGGTGTAAATATAGTTTTTAAATAATTCTCAAATAGTTAGACCCATTATTGGAGCAACGGAAACTTGGTCCAAACTACTTTGACCAAAACTGCCCAACTTTGAATAGCTTCGTACGAAGTGAATATTGGTCTTTTTAGGAACCAATATGAAGTGATAAAGATATAAATATAGTAATAAACCTAATAGAAGAACGTTAGACCCAGTTTTTATCCAACGGAAAACTTGTGCAAACTTCTTCGACAAAGATCGTCCAAACTTTCAAAAGATTCGTATGAAGGTTTGAATTGAGATTTAAAGCTTTTAGAATGAATATCGGACTTTTTCTGGACCAATATAAAGTTATAAAGGTGTAAATATAGTTTTTAAATAATTCTCAAATAGGTAGACCCATCATTGGAGCAACGGAAACTTGGTCCAAACTACTTTGACCAAAACTACCCAACTTTGAATAGCTTCGTACGAAGTGAATATTGGCCTTTTTTGGGACCAATATGAAGTGATAAGGATATAAATATAGTAAGAAACCTAATAGAAGAACGTTAGACCCATTTTTGATCCAACGGAAACCTTGTGAAAACTTCTACGACAAAGATCGTCCAAACTTTCAATAGATTCGTATGAATGTTTAAATTGAGATTTAAAGCTTTTAGAATGAATACCGGCCTTTTTTTGGACCAATATAAAGTTATAAAGGTGTAAATATAGTTTTTAAATAATTCTCAAATAGGTAGACCCATTATTGGAGCAACGGAAACTAGGTCCAAACTACTTTGACCAAAACTGCCCAACTTTGAATAGCTTCGTACGAAGTGAATATTGGCCTTTTTGCGACCAATATGAAGTGATAAAGATATAAATATAGTAATAAACCTAATAGAAGAACGTTAGACCCATTTTTGATCCAACGGAAAACTTGTGCAAACTTCTACGACAAAGATCGTCCAAACTTTCAATAGATTCGTATGAAGGTTTAAATTGAGATTTAAAGCTTTTAGAATGAATACCGGCCTTTTTTTGGACCAATATAAAGTTATAAAGGTGTAAATATAGTTTTTAAATAATTCTCAAATAGTTAGACCCATTATTGGAGCAACGGAAACTTGGTCCAAACTACTTTGACCAAAATTGCCCAACTTTGAATAGCTTCGTACGAAGTGAATATTGGCCTCTTTAGGAACCAATATGAAGTGATAAAGATATAAATATAGTAATAAACGTAATAGAAGAACGTTAGACCCAGTTTTTATCCAACGGAAAACTTGTGCAAACTTCTTCGACAAAGATCGTCCAAACTTTCAATAGATTCGTATGAAGGTTTGAATTGAGATTTAAAGCTTTTAGAATGAATATCGGCCTTTTTCTGGACCAATATAAAGTTATAAAGGTGTAAATATAGTTTTTAAATAATTCTCAAATAGGTAGACCCATCATTGGAGCAACGGAAACTTGGTCCAAACTACTTTGACCAAAACTGCCCAACTTTGAATAGCTTCGTACGAAGTGAATATTGGCCTTTTTTGGGACCAATATGAAGTGATAAGGATATAAATATAGTAAGAAACCTAATAGAAGAACGTTAGACCCATTTTTGATCCAACGGAAACCTTGTGAAAACTTCTACGACAAAGATCGTCCAAACTTTCAATAGATTTGTATGAAGGTTTAAATTGAGATTTAAAGCTTTTAGAATGAATAACGGCCTTTTTTTGGACCAATATAAAGTTATAAAGGTGTAAATATAGTTTTTAAATAATTCTCAAATAGGTAGACACATTATTGGAGCAACGGAAACTTGGTCCAAACTACTTTGACCAAAACTGCCCAACTTTGAATAGCTTCGTACGAAGTGAATATTGGCCTTTTTGGGACCAATATGAAGTGATAAAGATATAAATATAGTAATAAACCTAATAGAAGAACGTTAGACCCATTTTTGATCCAACGGAAAACTTGTGCAAACTTCTACGACAAAGATCGTCCAATTTCAATAGATTCGTATGAAGGTTTAAATTGAGATTTAAAGCTTTTAGAATGAATACCGGACTTTTTTTGGACCAATATAAAGTTTTAACGGTGTAAATATAGTTTTTAAATAATTCTCAAATAGTTAGACCCATTATTGGAGCAACGGAAACTTGGTCCAAACTACTTTGACCAAAACTGCCCAACTTTGAATAGCTTCGTACGAAGTGAATATTGGCCTTTTTAGGAACCAATATGAAGTGATAAAGATATAAATATAGTAATAAACCTAATAGAAGAACGTTAGACCCAGTTTTTATCCAACGGAAAACTTGTGCAAACTTCTTCGACAAAGATCGTCCAAACTTTCAATAGATTCGTATGAAGGTTTGAATTGAGATTTAAAGCTTTTAGAATGAATATCGGCCTTTTTCTGGACCAATATAAAGTTATAAAGGTGTAAATATAGTTTTTAAATAATTCTCAAATAGGTAGACCCATCATTAGAGCAACGGAAACTTGGTCCAAACTACTTTGACCAAAACTGCCCAACTTTGAATAGCTTCGTACGAAGTGAATATTGGCCTTTTTTGGGACCAATATGAAGTGATAAGGATATAAATATAGTAAGAAACCTAATAGAAGAACGTTAGACCCATTTTTGATCCAACGGAAACCTTGTGAAAACTTCTACGACAAAGATCGTCCAAACTTTCAATAGATTCGTATGAATGTTTAAATTGAGATTTAAAGCTTTTAGAATGAATACCGGCCTTTTTTTGGACCAATATAAAGTTATAAAGGTGTAAATATAGTTTTTAAATAATTCTCAAATAGGTAGACCCATTATTGGAGCAACGGAAACTAGGTCCAAACTACTTTGACCAAAACTGCCCAACTTTGAATAGCTTCGTACGAAGTGAATATTGGCCTTTTTGCGACCAATATGAAGTGATAAAGATATAAATATAGTAATAAACCTAATAGAAGAACGTTAGACCCATTTTTGATCCAACGGAAAACTTGTGCAAACTTCTACGACAAAGATCGTCCAAACTTTCAATAGATTCGTATGAAGGTTTAAATTGAGATTTAAAGCTTTTAGAATGAATACCGGCCTTTTTTTGGACCAATATAAAGTTATAAAGGTGTAAATATAGTTTTTAAATAATTCTCAAATAGTTAGACCCATTATTGGAGCAACGGAAACTTGGTCCAAACTACTTTGACCAAAATTGCCCAACTTTGAATAGCTTCGTACGAAGTGAATATTGGCCTCTTTAGGAACCAATATGAAGTGATAAAGATATAAATATAGTAATAAACGTAATAGAAGAACGTTAGACCCAGTTTTTATCCAACGGAAAACTTGTGCAAACTTCTTCGACAAAGATCGTCCAAACTTTCAATAGATTCGTATGAAGGTTTGAATTGAGATTTAAAGCTTTTAGAATGAATATCGGCCTTTTTCTGGACCAATATAAAGTTATAAAGGTGTAAATATAGTTTTTAAATAATTCTCAAATAGGTAGACCCATCATTGGAGCAACGGAAACTTGGTCCAAACTACTTTGACCAAAACTGCCCAACTTTGAATAGCTTCGTACGAAGTGAATATTGGCCTTTTTTGGGACCAATATGAAGTGATAAGGATATAAATATAGTAAGAAACCTAATAGAAGAACGTTAGACCCATTTTTGATCCAACGGAAACCTTGTGAAAACTTCTACGACAAAGATCGTCCAAACTTTCAATAGATTTGTATGAAGGTTTAAATTGAGATTTAAAGCTTTTAGAATGAATAACGGCCTTTTTTTGGACCAATATAAAGTTATAAAGGTGTAAATATAGTTTTTAAATAATTCTCAAATAGGTAGACACATTATTGGAGCAACGGAAACTTGGTCCAAACTACTTTGACCAAAACTGCCCAACTTTGAATAGCTTCGTACGAAGTGAATATTGGCCTTTTTGGGACCAATATGAAGTGATAAAGATATAAATATAGTAATAAACCTAATAGAAGAACGTTAGACCCATTTTTGATCCAACGGAAAACTTGTGCAAACTTCTACGACAAAGATCGTCCAATTTCAATAGATTCGTATGAAGGTTTAAATTGAGATTTAAAGCTTTTAGAATGAATACCGGACTTTTTTTGGACCAATATAAAGTTTTAACGGTGTAAATATAGTTTTTAAATAATTCTCAAATAGTTAGACCCATTATTGGAGCAACGGAAACTTGGTCCAAACTACTTTGACCAAAACTGCCCAACTTTGAATAGCTTCGTACGAAGTGAATATTGGCCTTTTTAGGAACCAATATGAAGTGATAAAGATATAAATATAGTAATAAACCTAATAGAAGAACGTTAGACCCAGTTTTTATCCAACGGAAAACTTGTGCAAACTTCTTCGACAAAGATCGTCCAAACTTTCAATAGATTCGTATGAAGGTTTGAATTGAGATTTAAAGCTTTTAGAATGAATATCGGCCTTTTTCTGGACCAATATAAAGTTATAAAGGTGTAAATATAGTTTTTAAATAATTCTCAAATAGGTAGACCCATCATTAGAGCAACGGAAACTTGGTCCAAACTACTTTGACCAAAACTGCCCAACTTTGAATAGCTTCGTACGAAGTGAATATTGGCCTTTTTTGGGACCAATATGAAGTGATAAGGATATAAATATAGTAAGAAACCTAATAGAAGAACGTTAGACCCATTTTTGATCCAACGGAAACCTTGTGAAAACTTCTACGACAAAGATCGTCCAAACTTTCAATAGATTCGTATGAATGTTTAAATTGAGATTTAAAGCTTTTAGAATGAATACCGGCCTTTTTTTGGACCAATATAAAGTTATAAAGGTGTAAATATAGTTTTTAAATAATTCTCAAATAGTTAGACCCATTATTGGAGCAACGGAAACTAGGTCCAAACTACTTTGACCAAAACTGCCTAACTTTGAATAGCTTCGTACGAAGTGAATATTGGCCTTTTTGCGACCAATATGAAGTGATAAAGATATAAATATAGTAATAAACCTAATAGAAGAACGTTAGACCCATTTTTGATCCAACGGAAAACTTGTGCAAACTTCTACGACAAAGATCGTCCAAACTTTCAATAGATTCGTATGAAGGTTTAAATTGAGATTTAAAGCTTTTAGAATGAATACCGGCCTTTTTTTGGACCAATATAAAGTTATAAAGGTGTAAATATAGTTTTAAAATAATTCTCAAATAGTTAGACCCATTATTGGAGCAACGGAAACTTGGTCCAAACTACTTTGACCAAAATTGCCCAACTTTGAATAGCTTCGTACGAAGTGAATATTGGCCTCTTTAGGAACCAATATGAAGTGATAAAGATATAAATATAGTAATAAACCTAATAGAAGAACGTTAGACCCAGTTTTTATCCAACGGAAAACTTGTGCAAACTTCTTCGACAAAGATCGTCCAAACTTTCAATAGATTCGTATGAAGGTTTGAATTGAGATTTAAAGCTTTTAGAATGAATATCGGCCTTTTTCTGGACCAATATAAAGTTATAAAGGTGTAAATATAGTTTTTAAATAATTCTCAAATAGGTAGACCCATCATTGGAGCAACGGAAACTTGGTCCAAACTACTTTGACCAAAACTGCCCAACTTTGAATAGCTTCGTACGAAGTGAATATTGGCCTTTTTTGGGACCAATATGAAGTGATAAGGATATAAATATAGTAAGAAACCTAATAGAAGAACGTTAGACCCATTTTTGATCCAACGGAAACCTTGTGAAAACTTCTACGACAAAGATCGTCCAAACTTTCAATAGATTTGTATGAAGGTTTAAATTGAGATTTAAAGCTTTTAGAATGAATAACGGCCTTTTTTTGGACCAATATAAAGTTATAAAGGTGTAAATATAGTTTTTAAATAATTCTCAAATAGGTAGACACATTATTGGAGCAACGGAAACTTGGTCCAAACTACTTTGACCAAAACTGCCCAACTTTGAATAGCTTCGTACGAAGTGAATATTGGCCTTTTTGGGACCAATATGAAGTGATAAAGATATAAATATAGTAATAAACCTAATAGAAGAACGTTAGACCCATTTTTGATCCAACGGAAAACTTGTGCAAACTTCTACGACAAAGATCGTCCAATTTCAATAGATTCGTATGAAGGTTTAAATTGAGATTTAAAGCTTTTAGAATGAATACCGGCCTTTTTTTGGACCAATATAAAGTTTTAACGGTGTAAATATAGTTTTTAAATAATTCTCAAATAGTTAGACCCATTATTGGAGCAACGGAAACTTGGTCCAAACTACTTTGACCAAAATTGCCCAACTTTGAATAGCTTCGTACGAAGTGAATATTGGCCTCTTTAGGAACCAATATGAAGTGATAAAGATATAAATATAGTAATAAACCTAATAGAAGAACGTTAGACCCAGTTTTTATCCAACGGAAAACTTGTGCAAACTTCTTCGACAAAGATCGTCCAAACTTTCAATAGATTCGTATGAAGGTTTGAATTGAGATTTAAAGCTTTTAGAATGAATATCGGCCTTTTTCTGGACCAATATAAAGTTATAAAGGTGTAAATATAGTTTTTAAATAATTCTCAAATAGGTAGACCCATCATTGGAGCAACGGAAACTTGGTCCAAACTACTTTGACCAAAACTGCCCAACTTTGAATAGCTTCGTACGAAGTGAATATTGGCCTTTTTTGGGACCAATATGAAGTGATAAGGATATAAATATAGTAAGAAACCTAATAGAAGAACGTTAGACCCATTTTTGATCCAACGGAAACCTTGTGAAAACTTCTACGACAAAGATCGTCCAAACTTTCAATAGATTTGTATGAAGGTTTAAATTGAGATTTAAAGCTTTTAGAATGAATAACGGCCTTTTTTTGGACCAATATAAAGTTATAAAGGTGTAAATATAGTTTTTAAATAATTCTCAAATAGGTAGACACATTATTGGAGCAACGGAAACTTGGTCCAAACTACTTTGACCAAAACTGCCCAACTTTGAATAGCTTCGTACGAAGTGAATATTGGCCTTTTTGGGACCAATATGAAGTGATAAAGATATAAATATAGTAATAAACCTAATAGAAGAACGTTAGACCCATTTTTGATCCAACGGAAAACTTGTGCAAACTTCTACGACAAAGATCGTCCAATTTCAATAGATTCGTATGAAGGTTTAAATTGAGATTTAAAGCTTTTAGAATGAATACCGGCCTTTTTTTGGACCAATATAAAGTTTTAACGGTGTAAATATTGTTTTTAAATAATTCTCAAATAGTTAGACCCATTATTGGAGCAACGGAAACTTGGTCCAAACTACTTTGACCAAAACTGCCCAACTTTGAATAGCTTCGTACGAAGTGAATATTCGCCTTTTTAGGAACCAATATGAAGTGATAAAGATATAAATATAGTAATAAACCTAATAGAAGAACGTTAGACCCAGTTTTTATCCAACGGAAAACTTGTGCAAACTTCTTCGACAAAGATCGTCCAAACTTTCAATAGATTCGTATGAAGGTTTGAATTGAGATTTAAAGCTTTTAGAATGAATATCGGCCTTTTTCTGGACCAATATAAAGTTATAAAGGTGTAAATGTAGTTTTTAAATAATTCTCAAATAGGTAGACCCATCATTGGAGCAATGGAAACTTGGTCCAAACTACTTTGACCAAAACTGCCCAACTTTGAATAGCTTCGTACGAAGTGAATATTGGCCTTTTTTGGGACCAATATGAAGTGATAAGGATATAAATATAGTAATAAACCTAATAGAAGAACGTTAGACCCATTTTTGATCCAACGGAAACCTTGTGAAAATTTCTACGACAAAGATCGTCCAAACTTTCAATAGATTCGTATGAAGGTTTAAATTGAGATTTAAAGCTTTTAGAATGAATACCGGCCTTTTTTTGGACCAATATAAAGTTATAAAGGTGTAAATACAGTTTTTAAATAATTCTCAAATAGTTAGACCCATTATTGGAGCAACGGAAACTTGGTCCAAACTACTTTGACCAAAACTGCCCAACTTTGAATAGCTTCGTACGAAGTGAATATTGGCCTCTTTAGGAACCAATATGAAGTGATAAAGATATAAATATAGTAATAAACCTAATAGAAGAACGTTAGACCCAGTTTTTATCCAACGGAAAACTTGTGCAAACTTCTTCGACAAAGATCGTCCAAACTTTCAATAGATTCGTATGAAGGTTTGAATTGAGATTTAAAGCTTTTAGAATGAATATCGGCCTTTTTCTGGACCAATATAGAGTTATAAAGGTGTAAATATAGTTTTTAAATAATTCTCAAATAGGTAGACCCATCATTGGAGCAACGGAAACTTGGTCCAAACTACTTTGACCAAAACTGCCCAACTTTGAATAGCTTCGTACGAAGTAAATATTGGCCTCTTTAGGAACCAATATGAAGTGATAAAGATATAAATATAGTAATAAACCTAATAGAAGAACGTTAGACCCAGTTTTTATCCAACGGAAAACTTGTGCAAATTTCTTCGACAAAGATCGTCCAAACTTTCAATAGATTCGTATGAAGGTTTGAATTGAGATTTAAAGCTTTTAGAATGAATATCGGCCTTTTTCTGGACCAATATAAAGTTATAAAGGTGTAAATATAGTTTTTAAATAATTCTCAAATAGGTAGACCCATCATTGGAGCAACGGAAACTTGGTCCAAACTACTTTGACCAAAACTGCCCAACTTTGAATAGCTTCGTACGAAGTGAATATTGGCCTTTTTTGGGACCAATATGAAGTGATAAGGATATAAATATAGTAAGAAACCTAATAGAAGAACGTTAGACCCATTTTTGATCCAACGGAAACCTTGTGAAAACTTCTACGACAAAGATCGTCCAAACTTTCAATAGATTCGTATGAAGGTTTAAATTGAGATTTAAAGCTTTTAGAATGAATAACGGCCTTTTTTTGGACCAATATAAAGTTATAAAGGTGTAAATATAGTTTTTAAATAATTCTCAAATAGGTAGACACATTATTGGAGCAACGGAAACTTGGTCCAAACTACTTTGACCAAAACTGCCCAACTTTGAATAGCTTCGTACGAAGTGAATATTGGCCTTTTTGGGACCAATATGAAGTGATAAAGATATAAATATAGTAATAAACCTAATAGAAGAACGTTAGACCCATTTTTGATCCAACGGAAAACTTGTGCAAACTTCTACGACAAAGATCGTCCAAACTTTCAATAGATTCGTATGAAGGTTTAAATTGAGATTTAAAGCTTTTAGAATGAATACCGGCCTTTTTTTGGACCAATATAAAGTTATAAAGGTGTAAATATAGTTTTTAAATAATTCTCAAATAGTTAGACCCATTATTGGAGCAACGGAAACTTGGTCCAAACTACTTTGACCAAAACTGCCCAACTTTGAATAGTTTCGTACGAAGTGAATATTGGCCTCTTTAGGAACCAATATGAAGTGATAAAGATATAAATATAGTAATAAACCTAATAGAAGAACGTTAGACCCAGTTTTTATCCAACGGAAAACTTGTGCAAATTTCTTCGACAAAGATCGTCCAAACTTTCAATAGATTCGTATGAAGGTTTAAATTGAGATTTAAAGCTTTTAGAACGAATACCGGCCTTTTTCTGGACCAATATAAAGTTATAAAGGTGTAAATATAGTTTTTAAATAATTCTCAAATAGGTAGACCCATCATTGGAGCAACGGAAACTTGGTCCAAACTACTTTGACCAAAACTGCCCAACTTTGAATAGCTTCGTACGAAGTGAATATTGGCCTTTTTTGGGACCAATATGAAGTGATAAGGATATAAATATAGTAAGAAACCTAATAGAAGAACGTTAGACCCATTTTTGATCCAACGGAAACCTTGTGAAAACTTCTACGACAAAGATCGTCCAAACTTTCAATAGATTCGTATGAAGGTTTAAATTGAGATTTAAAGCTTTTAGAATGAATAACGGCCTTTTTTTGGACCAATATAAAGTTATAAAGGTGTAAATATAGTTTTTAAATAATTCTCAAATAGGTAGACACATTATTGGAGCAACGGAAACTTGGTCCAAACTACTTTGACCAAAACTGCCCAACTTTGAATAGCTTCGTACGAAGTGAATATTGGCCTTTTTGGGACCAATATGAAGTGATAAAGATATAAATATAGTAATAAACCTAATAGAAGAACGTTAGACCCATTTTTGATCCAACGGAAAACTTGTGCAAACTTCTACGACAAAGATCGTCCAAACTTTCAATAGATTCGTATGAAGGTTTAAATTGAGATTTAAAGCTTTTAGAATGAATACCGGCCTTTTTTTGGACCAATATAAAGTTATAAAGGTGTAAATATAGTTTTTAAATAATTCTCAAATAGTTAGACCCATTATTGGAGCAACGGAAACTTGGTCCAAACTACTTTGACCAAAACTGCCCAACTTTGAATAGCTTCGTACGAAGTGAATATTGGCTTTTTTTTGGACCATTATGAAGTGATAAGGATATAAATATAGTAATAAACCTAATAGAAGAATGTTAGACCCATTTTTGATCCAACGGAAAACTTGTGCAAACTTCTTTGACAAAGATCGTCCAAACATTCAATAGATTCGTATGAAGGTTTGAATTGAGATTTAAAGCTTTTAGAATGAATATCGGCCTTTTTCTGGACCAATATAAAGTTATAAAGGTGTAAATATAGTTTTTAAATAATTCTCAAATAGGTAGACCCATCATTGGAGCAACGGAAACTTGGTCCAAACTACTTTGACCAAAACTGCCCAACTTTGAATAGCTTCGTACGAAGTGAATATTGGCCTTTTTTGGGACCAATATGAAGTGATAAGGATATAAATATAGTAAGAAAACTAATAGAAGAACGTTAGACCCATTTTTGATCCAACGGAAACCTTGTGAAAACTTCTACGACAAAGATCGTCCAAACTTTCAATAGATTCGTATGAAGGTTTAAATTGAGATTTAAAGCTTTTAGAACGAATACCGGCCTTTTTTTGGACCAATATAAAGTTATAAAGGTGTAAATATAGTTTTTAAATAATTCTCAAATAGGTAGACACATTATTGGAGCAACGAAAACTTGGTCCAAACTACTTTGACCAAAACTGCCCAACTTTGAATAGCTTCGTACGAAGTGAATATTGGCCTTTTTGGGACCAATATGAAGTGATAAAGATATAAATATAGTAATAAACCTAATAGAAGAACGTTAGACCCATTTTTGATCCAACGGAAAACTTGTGCAAACTTCTACGACAAAGATCGTCCAAACTTTCAATAGATTCGTATGAAGGTTTAAATTGAGATTTAAAGCTTTTAGAATGAATACCGGCCTTTTTTTGGACCAATATAAAGTTATAAAGGTGTAAATATAGTTTTTAAATAATTCTCAAATAGTTAGACCCATTATTGGAGCAACGGAAACTTGGTCCAAACTACTTTGACCAAAACTGCCCAACTTTGAATAGCTTCGTACGAAGTGAATATTGGCTTTTTTTTGGACCATTATGAAGTGATAAGGATATAAATATAGTAATAAACCTAATAGAAGAACGTTAGACCCATTTTTGATCCAACGGAAAACTTGTGCAAACTTCTTTGACAAAGATCGTCCAAACATTCAATAGATTCGTATGAAGGTTTGAATTGAGATTTAAAGCTTTTAGAATGAATATCGGCCTTTTTCTGGACCAATATAAAGTTATAAAGGTGTAAATATAGTTTTTAAATAATTCTCAAATAGGTAGACCCATCATTGGAGCAACGGAAACTTGGTCCAAACTACTTTGACCAAAACTGCCCAACTTTGAATAGCTTCGTACGAAGTGAATATTGGCCTTTTTTGGGACCAATATGAAGTGATAAGGATATAAATATAGTAAGAAAACTAATAGAAGAACGTTAGACCCATTTTTGATCCAACGGAAACCTTGTGAAAACTTCTACGACAAAGATCGTCCAAACTTTCAATAGATTCGTATGAAGGTTTAAATTGAGATTTAAAGCTTTTAGAACGAATACCGGCCTTTTTTTGGACCAATATAAAGTTATAAAGGTGTAAATATAGTTTTTAAATTATTCTCAAATAGTTAGACCCATTATTGGAGCAACGGAAACTTCGTCCAAACTACTTTGACCAAAACTGCCCAACTTTGAATAGCTTCGTACGAAGTGAATATTGGCCTTTTTTGGGACCAATATGAAGTGATAAGGATATAAATATAGTAATAAACCTAATAGAAGAACGTTAGACCCATTTTTAATCCAACGGAAAACTTGTGCAAACTTCTACGACTAAGATCGTCCAAACTTTCAATAGATTCGTATGAAGGTTTAAATTGAGATTTAAAGCTTTTAGAATGAATACCGGTCTTTTTTTGGACTAATATAAAGTTATAAAGGTGTAAATATAGTTATTAAATAATTCTCAAATAGTTAGACCCATTATTAGAGCAACGGAAACTTCGTCCAAACTACTTTGACCAAAACTGCCCAACTTTGAATAGCGTCGTACGAAGTGAATATTGGCCTTTGTTGGGATCAATATGAAGTGATAAGGATATAAATATAGTAATAAACCTAATAGAAGAACGTTAGACCCATTTTTTATCCAACGGAAAACTTGTGAAAACTTCTACGACAAAGATCGTCCAAACTTTCAATAGATTCGTATGAAGGTTTAAATTGAGATTTAAGGCTTTTAGAATGAATACCGGTCTTTTTTTGGACCAATATAAAGTTATAAAGGTGTAAATATAGTTTTTAAATAATTCTCAAATAGTTAGACCCATTATTGGAGCAACGGAAACTTCGTCCAAACTACTTTGACCAAAACTGCCCAACTTTGAATAGCTTCGTACGAAGTGAATATTGGCCTTTTTAGGAACCAATATGAAGTGATAAAGATATAAATATAGTAATAAACCTAATAGAAGAACGTTAGACCCAGTTTTTATCCAACGGAAAACTTGTGCAAACTTCTTTGACAAAGATCGTCCAAACATTCAATAGATTCGTATGAAGGTTTGAATTGAGATTTAAAGCTTTTAGAATGAATATCGGCCTTTTTCTGGACCAATATAAAGTTATAAAGGTGTAAATATAGTTTTTAAATAATTCTCAAATAGGTAGACCCATCATTGGAGCAACGGAAACTTGGTCCAAACTACTTTGACCAAAACTGCCCAACTTTGAATAGCTTCGTACGAAGTGAATATTGGCCTTTTTTGGGACCAATATGAAGTGATAAGGATATAAATATAGTAAGAAAACTAATAGAAGAACGTTAGACCCATTTTTGATCCAACGGAAACCTTGTGAAAACTTCTACGACAAAGATCGTCCAAACTTTCAATAGATTCGTATGAAGGTTTAAATTGAGATTTAAAGCTTTTAGAACGAATACCGGCCTTTTTTTGGACCAATATAAAGTTATAAAGGTGTAAATATAGTTTTTAAATTATTCTCAAATAGTTAGACCCATTATTGGAGCAACGGAAACTTCGTCCAAACTACTTTGACCAAAACTGCCCAACTTTGAATAGCTTCGTACGAAGTGAATATTGGCCTTTTTTGGGACCAATATGAAGTGATAAGGATATAAATATAGTAATAAACCTAATAGAAGAACGTTAGACCCATTTTTAATCCAACGGAAAACTTGTGCAAACTTCTACGACTAAGATCGTCCAAACTTTCAATAGATTCGTATGAAGGTTTAAATTGAGATTTAAAGCTTTTAAAATGAATACCGGCCTTTTTTTGGACTAATATAAAGTTATAAAGGTGTAAATATAGTTATTAAATAATTCTCAAATAGTTAGACCCATTATTAGAGCAACGGAAACTTCGTCCAAACTACTTTGACCAAAACTGCCCAACTTTGAATAGCGTCGTACGAAGTGAATATTGGCCTTTGTTGGGATCAATATGAAGTGATAAGGATATAAATATAGTAATAAACCTAATAGAAGAACGTTAGACCCATTTTTTATCCAACGGAAAACTTGTGAAAACTTCTACGACAAAGATCGTCCAAACTTTCAATAGATTCGTATGAAGGTTTAAATTGAGATTTAAGGCTTTTAGAATGAATACCGGTCTTTTTTTGGACCAATATAAAGTTATAAAGGTGTAAATATAGTTTTTAAATAATTCTCAAATAGTTAGACCCATTATTGGAGCAACGGAAACTTCGTCCAAACTACTTTGACCAAAACTGCCCAACTTTGAATAGCTTCGTACGAAGTGAATATTGGCCTTTTTTTGGACCAATATGAAGTGATAAGGATATAAATATAGTAATAAACCTAATAGAAGAACGTTAGACCCATTTTTAATCCAACGGAAAACTTGTGCAAACTTCTACGACAAAGATCGTCCAAACTTGCAATAGATTCGTATGAAGGTTTAAATTGAGATTTAAAGCTTTTAGAATGAATACCGGCCTTTTTTTGGACCAATATAAAGTTATAAAGGTGTAAATATAGTTATTAAATAATTCTCAAATAGTTAGACCCATTATTAGAGCAACGGAAACTTCGTCCAAACTACTTTGACCAAAACTGCCCAACTTTGAATAGCTTCGTACGAAGTGAATATTGGCCTTTGTTGGGATCAATATGAAGTGATAAGGATATAAATATAGTAATGAACCTAATAGAAGAACGTTAGACCCATTTTTTATCCAACGGAAAACTTGTGCAAACTTCTACGACAAAGATCGTCCAAACTTTCAATAGATTCGTATGAAGGTTTAAATTGAGATTTAAAGCTTTTAGAATGAATAACGGCCTTTTTCTGGACCAATATAAAGTTATAAAGGTGTAAATATAGTTTTTAAATAATTCTCAAATAGGTAGACCCATCATTGGAGCAACGGAAACTTGGTCCAAACTACTTTGACCAAAACTGCCCAACTTTGAATAGCTTCGTACGAAGTGAATATTGGCCTTTTTTGGGACCAATATGAAGTGATAAGGATATAAATATAGTAAGAAAACTAATAGAAGAACGTTAGACCCATTTTTGATCCAACGGAAACCTTGTGAAAACTTCTACGACAAAGATCGTCCAAACTTTCAATAGATTCGTATGAAGGTTTAAATTGAGATTTAAAGCTTTTAGAACGAATACCGGCCTTTTTTTGGACCAATATAAAGTTATAAAGGTGTAAATATAGTTTTTAAATTATTCTCAAATAGTTAGACCCATTATTGGAGCAACGGAAACTTCGTCCAAACTACTTTGACCAAAACTGCCCAACTTTGAATAGCTTCGTACGAAGTGAATATTGGCCTTTTTTGGGACCAATATGAAGTGATAAGGATGTAAATATAGTAATAAACCTAATAGAAGAACGTTAGACCCATTTTTAATCCAACGGAAAACTTGAGCAAACTTCTACGACTAAGATCGTCCAAACTTTCAATAGATTCGTATGAAGGTTTAAATTGAGATTTAAAGCTTTTAGAATGAATACCGGCCTTTTTTTGGACTAATATAAAGTTATAAAGGTGTAAATATAGTTATTAAATAATTCTCAAATAGTTAGACCCATTATTAGAGCAACGGAAACTTCGTCCAAACTACTTTGACCAAAACTGCCCAACTTTGAATAGGGTCGTACGAAGTGAATATTGGCCTTTGTTGGGATCAATATGAAGTGATAAGGATATAAATATAGTAATAAACCTAATAGAAGAACGTTAGACCCATTTTTAATCCAACGGAAAACTTGAGCAAACTTCTACGACTAAGATCGTCCAAACTTTCAATAGATTCGTATGAAGGTTTAAATTGAGATTTAAAGCTTTTAGAATGAATACCGGCCTTTTTTTGGACTAATATAAAGTTATAAAGGTGTAAATATAGTTATTAAATAATTCTCAAATAGTTAGACCCATTATTAGAGCAACGGAAACTTCGTCCAAACTACTTTGACCAAAACTGCCCAACTTTGAATAGGGTCGTACGAAGTGAATATTGGCCTTTGTTGGGATCAATATGAAGTGATAAGGATATAAATATAGTAATGAACCTAATAGAAGAACGTTAGACGCATTTTTTATCCAACGGAAAACTTGTGAAAACTTCTACGACAAAGATCGTCCAAACTTTCAATAGATTCGTATGAAGGTTTAAATTGAGATTTAAGGCTTTTAGAATGAATACCGGTCTTTTTTTGGACCAATATAAAGTTATAAAGGTGTAAATATAGTTTTTAAATTATTCTCAAATAGTTAGACCCATTATTGGAGCAACGGAAACTTCGTCCAAACTACTTTGACCAAAACTGCCCAACTTTGAATAGCTTCGTACGAAGTGAATATTGGCCTTTTTTGGGACCAATATGAAGTGATAAGGATATAAATACAGTAATGAACCTAATAGAAGAACGTTAGACCCATTTTTTATCCAACGGAAAACTTGTGAAAACTTCTACGACAAAGATCGTCCAAACTTTCAATAGATTCGTATGAAGGTTTAAATTGAGAATTAAGGCTTTTAGAATGAATACCGGTCTTTTTTTGGACCAATATAAAGTTATAAAGGTGTAAATATAGTTTTTAAATTATTCTCAAATAGTTAGACCCATTATTGGAGCAACGGAATCTTCGTCCAAACTACTTTGACCAAAACTGCCCAACTTTGAATAGCTTCGTACGAAGTGAATATTGGCCTTTTTTGGGACCAATATGAAGTGATAAGGATATAAATAAAGTAATAAACCTAATAGAAGAACGTTAGACCCATTTTTTATCCAACGGAAAACTTGTGAAAACTTCTACGACAAAGATCGTCCAAACTTTCAATAGATTCGTATGAAGGTTTAAATTGAGATTTAAAGCTTTTAGAACGAATACCAGCCTTTTTTTGGACCAATTTAAAGTTATAAAGGTGTAAATATAGTTTTTAAATAATTCTGAAATAGTTAGACCCATTATTGGAGCAACGGAAACTTCGTCCAAACTACTTTGACCAAAACTGCCCAACTTTGAATAGCTTCGTACGAAGTGAATATTGGCCTTTTTTTGGACCAATATGAAGTGATAAGGATATAAATATAGTAATAAACCTAATAGAAGAACGTTAGACCCATTTTTAATCCAACGGAAAACTTGTGCAAACTTCTACGACAAAGATCGTCCAAACTTTCAATAGATTCGTATGAAGGTTTAAATTGAGATTTAAAGCTTTTAGAATGAATACCGGCCTTTTTTTGGACCAATATAAAGTTATAAAGGTGTAAATATAGTTATTAAATAATTCTCAAATAGTTAGACCCATTATTAGAGCAACGGAAACTTCGTCCAAACTACTTTGACCAAAACTGCCCAACTTTGAATAGCTTCGTACGAAGTGAATATTGGCCTTTTTTGGGACCAATATGAAGTGATAAGGATATAAATATAGTAATAAACCTAATAGAAGAACGTTAGACCCATTTTTTATCCAACGGAAAACTTGTGAAAACTTCTACGACAAAGATCGTCCAAACTTTCAATAGATTCGTATGAAGGTTTAAATTGAGATTTAAAGCTTTTAGAACGAATACCAACCTTTTTTTGGACCAATATAAAGTTATAAAGGTGTAAATATAGTTTTTAAATAATTCTCAAATAGTTAGACCCATTATTGGAGCAACGGAAACTTCGTCCAAACTACTTTGACCAAAACTGCCCAACTTTGAATAGCTTCGTACGAAGTGAATATTGGCCTTTTTTTGGACCATTATGAAGTGATAAGGATATAAATATAGTAATAAACCTAATAGAAGAACGTTAGACCCATTTTTAATCCAACGGAAAACTTGTGCAAACTTCTACGACTAAGATCGTCCAAACTTTCAATAGATTCGTATGAAGGTTTAAATTGAGATTTAAAGCTTTTAGAATGAATACCGGCCTTTTTTTGGACTAATATAAAGTTATAAAGGTGTAAATATAGTTATTAAATAATTCTCAAATAGTTAGACCCATTATTAGAGCAACGGAAACTTCGTCCAAACTACTTTGACCAAAACTGCCCAACTTTGAATAGGGTCGTACGAAGTGAATATTGGCCTTTGTTGGGATCAGTATGAAGTGATAAGGATATAAATATAGTAATGAACCTAATAGAAGAACGTTAGACGCATTTTTTATCCAACGGAAAACTTGTGAAAACTTCTACGACAAAGATCGTCCAAACTTTCAATAGATTCGTATGAAGGTTTAAATTGAGATTTAAGGCTTTTAGAATGAATACCGGTCTTTTTTTGGACCAATATAAAGTTATAAAGGTGTAAATATAGTTTTTAAATAATTCTCAAATAGTTAGACCCATTATTGGAGCAACGGAAACTTCGTCCAAACTACTTTGACCAAAACTGCCCAACTTTGAATAGCTTCGTACGAAGTGAATATTGGCCTTTTTTGGGACCAATATGAAGTGATAAGGATATAAATAAAGTAATAAACCTAATAGAAGAACGTTAGACCCATTTTTTATCCAACGGAAAACTTGTGAAAACTTCTACGACAAAGATCGTCCAAACTTTCAATAGATTCGTATGAAGGTTTAAATTGAGATTTAAAGCTTTTAGAACGAATACCAGCCTTTTTTTGGACCAATTTAAAGTTATAAAGGTGTAAATATAGTTTTTAAATAATTCTGAAATAGTTAGACCCATTATTGGAGCAACGGAAACTTCGTCCAAACTACTTTGACCAAAACTGCCCAACTTTGAATAGCTTCGTACGAAGTGAATATTGGCCTTTTTTTGGACCAATATGAAGTGATAAGGATATAAATATAGTAATAAACCTAATAGAAGAACGTTAGACCCATTTTTAATCCAACGGAAAACTTGTGCAAACTTCTACGACAAAGATCGTCCAAACTTTCAATAGATTCGTATGAAGGTTTAAATTGAGAGTTAAAGCTTTTAGAATGAATACCGGCCTTTTTTTGGACCAATATAAAGTTATAAAGGTGTAAATATAGTTATTAAATAATTCTCAAATAGTTAGACCCATTATTAGAGCAACGGAAACTTCGTCCAAACTACTTTGACCAAAACTGCCCAACTTTGAATAGCTTCGTACGAAGTGAATATTGGCCTTTTTTGGGACCAATATGAAGTGATAAGGATATAAATATAGTAATAAACCTAATAGAAGAACGTTAGACCCATTTTTTATCCAACGGAAAACTTGTGAAAACTTCTACGACAAAGATCGTCCAAACTTTCAATAGATTCGTATGAAGGTTTAAATTGAGATTTAAAGCTTTTAGAACGAATACCAACCTTTTTTTGGACCAATATAAAGTTATAAAGGTGTAAATATAGTTTTTAAATAATTCTCAAATAGTTAGACCCATTATTGGAGCAACGGAAACTTCGTCCAAACTACTTTGACCAAAACTGCCCAACTTTGAATAGCTTCGTACGAAGTGAATATTGGCCTTTTTTTGGACCAATATGAAGTGATAAGGATATAAATATAGTAATAAACCTAATAGAAGAACGTTAGACCCATTTTTAATCCAACGGAAAACTTGTGCAAACTTCTACGACAAAGATCGTCCAAACTTTCAATAGATTCGTATGAAGGTTTAAATTGAGATTTAAAGCTTTTAGAATGAATACCGGCCTTTTTTTGGACCAATATAAAGTTATAAAGGTGTAAATATAGTTTTTAAATAATTCTCAAATAGTTAGACCCATTATTAGAGCAACGGAAACTTCGTCCAAACTACTTTGACCAAAACTGCCCAACTTTGAATAGCTTCGTACGAAGTGAATATTGGCCTTTTTTGGGACCAATATGAAGTGATAAGGATATAAATATAGTAATAAACCTAATAGAAGAACGTTAGACCCATTTTTTATCCAACGGAAAACTTGTGCAAACTTCTACGACAAAGATCGTCCAAACTTTCAATAGATTCGTATGAAGGTTTAAATTGAGATTTAAAGCTTTTAGAATGAATACCGGCCTTTTTTTGGACCAATATAAAGTTATAAAGGTGTAAATATAGTTATTAAATAATTCTCAAATAGTTAGACCCATTATTAGAGCAACGGAAACTTCGTCCAAACTACTTTGACCAAAACTGCCCAACTTTGAATAGCTTCGTACGAAGTGAATATTGGCCTTTTTTGGGACCAATATGAAGTGATAAGGATATAAATATAGTAATAAAACTAATAGAAGAACGTTAGACCCATTTTTGATCCAACGGAAACCTTGTGAAAACTTCTACGACAAAGATCGTCCAAACTTTCAATAGATTCGTATGAAGGTTTAAATTGAGATTTAAAACTTTTAGAACGAATACCGGCCTTTTTTTGGACCAATATAAAGTTATAAAGGTGTAAATATAGTTTTTAAATTATTCTCAAATAGTTAGACCCATTATTGGAGCAACGGAAACTTCGTCCAAACTACTTTGACCAAAACTGCCCAACTTTGAATAGCTTCGTACGAAGTGAATATTGGCCTTTTTTTGGACCAATATGAAGTGATAAGGATATAAATATAGTAATAAACCTAATAGAAGAACGTTAGACCCATTTTTAATCCAACGGAAAACTTGTGCAAACTTCTACGACAAAGATCGTCCAAACTTTCAATAGATTCGTATGAAGGTTTAAATTGAGATTTAAAGCTTTTAGAATGAATACCGGCCTTTTTTTGGACCAATATAAAGTTATAAAGGTGTAAATATAGTTTTTAAATAATTCTCAAATAGTTAGACCCATTATTGGAGCAACGGAAACTTCGTCCAAACTACTTTGACCAAAACTGCCCAACTTTGAATAGCTTCGTACGAAGTGAATATTGGCCTTTTTTTGGACCAATATGAAGTGATAAGGATATAAATATAGTAATAAACCTAATAGAAGAACGTTAGACCCATTTTTTATCCAACGGAAAACTTGTGCAAACTTCTACGACAAAGATCGTCCAAACTTTCAATAGATTCGTATGAAGGTTTAAATTGAGATTTAAAGCTTTTAGAATGAATACCGGCCTTTTTTTGGACCAATATAAAGTTATAAAGGTGTAAATATAGTTATTAAATAATTCTCAAATAGTTAGACCCATTATTAGAGCAACGGAAACTTCGTCCAAACTACTTTGACCAAAACTGCCCAACTTTGAATAGCTTCGTACGAAGTGAATATTGGCCTTTTTTGGGACCAATATGAAGTGATAAGGATATAAATATAGTAATAAAACTAATAGAAGAACGTTAGACCCATTTTTGATCCAACGGAAACCTTGTGAAAACTTCTACGACAAAGATCGTCCAAACTTTCAATAGATTCGTATGAAGGTTTAAATTGAGATTTAAAACTTTTAGAACGAATACCGGCCTTTTTTTGGACCAATATAAAGTTATAAAGGTGTAAATATAGTTTTTAAATTATTCTCAAATAGTTAGACCCATTATTGGAGCAACGGAAACTTCGTCCAAACTACTTTGACCAAAACTGCCCAACTTTGAATAGCTTCGTACGAAGTGAATATTGGCCTTTTTTTGGACCAATATGAAGTGATAAGGATATAAATATAGTAATAAACCTAATAGAAGAACGTTAGACCCATTTTTAATCCAACGGAAAACTTGTGCAAACTTCTACGACAAAGATCGTCCAAACTTTCAATAGATTCGTATGAAGGTTTAAATTGAGATTTAAAGCTTTTAGAATGAATACCGGCCTTTTTTTGGACCAATATAAAGTTATAAAGGTGTAAATATAGTTTTTAAATAATTCTCAAATAGTTAGACCCATTATTGGAGCAACGGAAACTTCGTCCAAACTACTTTGACCAAAACTGCCCAACTTTGAATAGCTTCGTACGAAGTGAATATTGGCCTTTTTTTGGACCAATATGAAGTGATAAGGATATAAATATAGTAATAAACCTAATAGAAGAACGTTAGACCCATTTTTAATCCAACGGAAAACTTGTGCAAACTTCTACGACAAAGATCGTCCAAACTTTCAATAGATTCGTATGAAGGTTTAAATTGAGATTTAAAGCTTTTAGAATGAATACCGGCCTTTTTTTGGACCAATATAAAGTTATAAAGGTGTAAATATAGTTTTTAAATAATTCTCAAATAGTTAGACCCATTATTAGAGCAACGGAAACTTCGTCCAAACTACTTTGACCAAAACTGCCCAACTTTGAATAGCTTCGTACGAAGTGAATATTGGCCTTTTTTGGGACCAATATGAAGTGATAAGGATATAAATATAGTAATAAACCTAATAGAAGAACGTTAGACCCATTTTTTATCCAACGGAAAACTTGTGCAAACTTCTACGACAAAGATCGTCCAAACGTATGAAGGTTTAAATTGAGATTTAAAGCTTTTAGAATGAATACCGGCCTTTTTTTGGACCAATATAAAGTTATAAAGGTGTAAATATAGTTATTAAATAATTCTCAAATAGTTAGACCCATTATTAGAGCAACGGAAACTTCGTCCAAACTACTTTGACCAAAACTGCCCAACTTTGAATAGCTTCGTACGAAGTGAATATTGGCCTTTTTTGGGACCAATATGAAGTGATAAGGATATAAATATAGTAAGAAAACTAATAGAAGAACGTTAGACCCATTTTTGATCCAACGGAAACCTTGTGAAAACTTCTACGACAAAGATCGTCCAAACTTTCAATAGATTCGTATGAAGGTTTAAATTGAGATTTAAAACTTTTAGAACGAATACCGGCCATTTTTTGGACCAATATAAAGTTATAAAGGTGTAAATATAGTTTTTAAATTATTCTCAAATAGTTAGACCCATTATTGGAGCAACGGAAACTTCGTCCAAACTACTTTGACCAAAACTGCCCAACTTTGAATAGCTTCGTACGAAGTGAATATTGGCCTTTTTTTGGACCAATATGAAGTGATAAGGATATAAATATAGTAATAAACCTAATAGAAGAACGTTAGACCCATTTTTAATCCAACGGAAAACTTGTGCAAACTTCTACGACTAAGATCGTCCAAACTTTCAATAGATTCGTATGAAGGTTTAAATTGAGATTTAAAGCTTTTAGAATGAATACCGGCCTTTTTTTGGTCTAATATAAAGTTATAAAGGTGTAAATATAGTTATTAAATAATTCTCAAATAGTTAGACCCATTATTAGAGCAACGGAAACTTCGTCCAAACTACTTTGACCAAAACTGCCCAACTTTGAATAGGGTCGTACGAAGTGAATATTGGCCTTTGTTGGGATCAATATGAAGTGATAAGGATATAAATATAGTAATGAACCTAATAGAAGAACGTTAGACGCATTTTTTATCCAACGGAAAACTTGTGAAAACTTCTACGACAAAGATCGTCCAAACTTTCAATAGATTCGTATGAAGGTTTAAATTGAGATTTAAGGCTTTTAGAATGAATACCGGTCTTTTTTTGGACCAATATAAAGTTATAAAGGTGTAAATATAGTTTTTAAATAATTCTCAAATAGTTAGACCCATTATTGGAGCAACGGAAACTTCGTCCAAACTACTTTGACCAAAACTGCCCAACTTTGAATAGCTTCGTACGAAGTGAATATTGGCCTTTTTTGGGACCAATATGAAGTGATAAGGATATAAATAAAGTAATAAACCTAATAGAAGAACGTTAGACCCATTTTTTATCCAACGGAAAACTTGTGAAAACTTCTACGACAAAGATCGTCCAAACTTTAAATAGATTCGTATGAAGGTTTAAATTGAGATTTAAAGCTTTTAGAACGAATACCAGCCTTTTTTTGGACCAATTTAAAGTTATAAAGGTGTAAATATAGTTTTTAAATAATTCTGAAATAGTTAGACCCATTATTGGAGCAACGGAAACTTCGTCCAAACTACTTTGACCAAAACTGCCCAACTTTGAATAGCTTCGTACGAAGTGAATATTGGCCTTTTTTTGGACCAATATGAAGTGATAAGGATATAAATATAGTAATAAACCTAATAGAAGAACGTTAGACCCATTTTTAATCCAACGGAAAACTTGTGCAAACTTCTACGACAAAGATCGTCCAAACTTTCAATAGATTCGTATGAAGGTTTAAATTGAGAGTTAAAGCTTTTAGAATGAATACCGGCCTTTTTTTGGACCAATATAAAGTTATAAAGGTGTAAATATAGTTATTAAATAATTCTCAAATAGTTAGACCCATTATTAGAGCAACGGAAACTTCGTCCAAACTACTTTGACCAAAACTGCCCAACTTTGAATAGCTTCGTACGAAGTGAATATTGGCCTTTTTTTGGACCAATATGAAGTGATAAGGATATAAATATAGTAATAAACCTAATAGAAGAACGTTAGACCCATTTTTAATCCAACGGAAAACTTGTGCAAACTTCTACGACTAAGATCGTCCAAACTTTCAATAGATTCGTATGAAGGTTTAAATTGAGATTTAAAGCTTTTAGAATGAATACCGGCCTTTTTTTGGACTAATATAAAGTTATAAAGGTGTAAATATAGTTATTAAATAATTCTCAAATAGTTAGACCCATTATTAGAGCAACGGAAACTTCGTCCAAACTACTTTGACCAAAACTGCCCAACTTTGAATAGGGTCGTACGAAGTGAATATTGGCCTTTGTTGGGATCAATATGAAGTGATAAGGATATAAATATAGTAATGAACCTAATAGAAGAACGTTAGACGCATTTTTTATCCAACGGAAAACTTGTGAAAACTTCTACGACAAAGATCGTCCAAACTTTCAATAGATTCGTATGAAGGTTTAAATTGAGATTTAAGGCTTTTAGAATGAATACCGGTCTTTTTTTGGACCAATATAAAGTTATAAAGGTGTAAATATAGTTTTTAAATAATTCTCAAATAGTTAGACCCATTATTGGAGCAACGGAAACTTCGTCCAAACTACTTTGACCAAAACTGCCCAACTTTGAATAGCTTCGTACGAAGTGAATATTGGCCTTTTTTGGGACCAATATGAAGTGATAAGGATATAAATAAAGTAATAAACCTAATAGAAGAACGTTAGACCCATTTTTTATCCAACGGAAAACTTGTGAAAACTTCTACGACAAAGATCGTCCAAACTTTCAATAGATTCGTATGAAGGTTTAAATTGAGATTTAAAGCTTTTAGAACGAATACCAGCCTTTTTTTGGACCAATTTAAAGTTATAAAGGTGTAAATATAGTTTTTAAATAATTCTGAAATAGTTAGACCCATTATTGGAGCAACGGAAACTTCGTCCAAACTACTTTGACCAAAACTGCCCAACTTTGAATAGCTTCGTACGAAGTGAATATTGGCCTTTTTTTGGACCAATATGAAGTGATAAGGATATAAATATAGTAATAAACCTAATAGAAGAACGTTAGACCCATTTTTAATCCAACGGAAAACTTGTGCAAACTTCTACGACAAAGATCGTCCAAACTTTCAATAGATTCGTATGAAGGTTTAAATTGAGAGTTAAAGCTTTTAGAATGAATACCGGCCTTTTTTTGGACCAATATAAAGTTATAAAGGTGTAAATATAGTTATTAAATAATTCTCAAATAGTTAGACCCATTATTAGAGCAACGGAAACTTCGTCCAAACTACTTTGACCAAAACTGCCCAACTTTGAATAGCTTCGTACGAAGTGAATATTGGCCTTTTTTGGGACCAATATGAAGTGATAAGGATATAAATATAGTAATAAACCTAATAGAAGAACGTTAGACCCATTTTTTATCCAACGGAAAACTTGTGAAAACTTCTACGACAAAGATCGTCCAAACTTTCAATAGATTCGTATGAAGGTTTAAATTGAGATTTAAAGCTTTTAGAACGAATACCAACCTTTTTTTGGACCAATATAAAGTTATAAAGGTGTAAATATAGTTTTTAAATAATTCTGAAATAGTTAGACCCATTATTGGAGCAACGGAAACTTCGTCCAAACTACTTTGACCAAAACTGCCCAACTTTGAATAGCTTCGTACGAAGTGAATATTGGCCTTTTTTTGGACCAATATGAAGTGATACGGATATAAATATAGTAATAAACCTAATAGAAGAACGTTAGACCCATTTTTAATCCAACGGAAAACTTGTGCAAACTTCTACGACAAAGATCGTCCAAACTTTCAATAGATTCGTATGAAGGTTTAAATTGAGATTTAAAGCTTTTAGAATGAATACCGGCCTTTTTTTGGACCAATATAAAGTTATAAAGGTGTAAATATAGTTTTTAAATAATTCTCAAATAGTTAGACCCATTATTAGAGCAACGGAAACTTCGTCCAAACTACTTTGACCAAAACTGCCCAACTTTGAATAGCTTCGTACGAAGTGAATATTGGCCTTTTTTGGGACCAATATGAAGTGATAAGGATATAAATATAGTAATAAACCTAATAGAAGAACGTTAGACCCATTTTTTATCCAACGGAAAACTTGTGCAAACTTCTACGACAAAGATCGTCCAAACTTTCAATAGATTCGTATGAAGGTTTAAATTGAGATTTAAAGCTTTTAGAATGAATACCGGCCTTTTTTTGGACCAATATAAAGTTATAAAGGTGTAAATATAGTTATTAAATAATTCTCAAATAGTTAGACCCATTATTAGAGCAACGGAAACTTCGTCCAAACTACTTTGACCAAAACTGCCCAACTTTGAATAGCTTCGTACGAAGTGAATATTGGCCTTTTTTGGGACCAATATGAAGTGATAAGGATATAAATATAGTAAGAAAACTAATAGAAGAACGTTAGACCCATTTTTGATCCAACGGAAACCTTGTGAAAACTTCTACGACAAAGATCGTCCAAACTTTCAATAGATTCGTATGAAGGTTTAAATTGAGATTTAAAACTTTTAGAACGAATACCGGCCTTTTTTTGGACCAATATAAAGTTATAAAGGTGTAAATATAGTTTTTAAATTATTCTCAAATAGTTAGACCCATTATTGGAGCAACGGAAACTTCGTCCAAACTACTTTGACCAAAACTGCCCAACTTTGAATAGCTTCGTACGAAGTGAATATTGGCCTTTTTTTGGACCAATATGAAGTGATAAGGATATAAATAAAGTAATAAACCTAATAGAAGAACGTTAGACCCATTTTTTATCCAACGGAAAACTTGTGAAAACTTCTACGACAAAGATCGTCCAAACTTTCAATAGATTCGTATGAAGGTTTAAATTGAGATTTAAAGCTTTTAGAACGAATACCAGCCTTTTTTTGGACCAATTTAAAGTTATAAAGGTGTAAATATAGTTTTTAAATAATTCTGAAATAGTTAGACCCATTATTGGAGCAACGGAAACTTCGTCCAAACTACTTTGACCAAAACTGCCCAACTTTGAATAGCTTCGTACGAAGTGAATATTGGCCTTTTTTTGGACCAATATGAAGTGATAAGGATATAAATATAGTAATAAACCTAATAGAAGAACGTTAGACCCATTTTTAATCCAACGGAAAACTTGTGCAAACTTCTACGACAAAGATCGTCCAAACTTTCAATAGATTCGTATGAAGGTTTAAATTGAGAGTTAAAGCTTTTAGAATGAATACCGGCCTTTTTTTGGACCAATATAAAGTTATAAAGGTGTAAATATAGTTATTAAATAATTCTCAAATAGTTAGACCCATTAATAGAGCAACGGAAACTTCGTCCAAACTACTTTGACCAAAACTGCCCAACTTTGAATAGCTTCGTACGAAGTGAATATTGGCCTTTTTTGGGACCAATATGAAGTGATAAGGATATAAATATAGTAATAAACCTAATAGAAGAACGTTAGACCCATTTTTTATCCAACGGAAAACTTGTGCAAACTTCTACGACTAAGATCGTCCAAACTTTCAATAGATTCGTATGAAGGTTTAAATTGAGATTTAAAGCTTTTAGAATGAATACCGGCCTTTTTTTGGACCAATATAAAGTTATAAAGGTGTAAATATAGTTTTTAAATAATTCTCAAATAGTTAGACCCATTATTAGAGCAACGGAAACTTCGTCCAAACTACTTTGACCAAAACTGCCCAACTTTGAATAGCTTCGTACGAAGTGAATATTGGCCTTTTTTGGGACCAATATGAAGTGATAAGGATATAAATATAGTAATAAACCTAATAGAAGAACGTTAGACCCATTTTTTATCCAACGGAAAACTTGTGCAAACTTCTACGACTAAGATCGTCCAAACTTTCAATAGATTCGTATGAAGGTTTAAATTGAGATTTAAAGCTTTTAGAATGAATACCGGCCTTTTTTTGGACTAATATAAAGTTATAAAGGTGTAAATATAGTTATTAAATAATTCTCAAATAGTTAGACCCATTATTAGAGCAACGGAAACTTCGTCCAAACTACTTTGACCAAAACTGCCCAACTTTGAATAGGGTCGTACGAAGTGAATATTGGCCTTTGTTGGGATCAATATGAAGTGATAAGGATATAAATATAGTAATGAACCTAATAGAAGAACGTTAGACGCATTTTTTATCCAACGGAAAACTTGTGAAAACTTCTACGACAAAGATCGTCCAAACTTTCAATAGATTCGTATGAAGGTTTAAATTGAGATTTAAGGCTTTTAGAATGAATACCGGTCTTTTTTTGGACCAATATAAAGTTATAAAGGTGTAAATATAGTTTTTAAATAATTCTCAAATAGTTAGACCCATTATTGGAGCAACGGAAACTTCGTCCAAACTACTTTGACCAAAACTGCCCAACTTTGAATAGCTTCGTACGAAGTGAATATTGGCCTTTTTTGGGACCAATATGAAGTGATAAGGATATAAATAAAGTAATAAACCTAATAGAAGAACGTTAGACCCATTTTTTATCCAACGGAAAACTTGTGAAAACTTCTACGACAAAGATCGTCCAAACTTTCAATAGATTCGTATGAAGGTTTAAATTGAGATTTAAAGCTTTTAGAACGAATACCAGCCTTTTTTTGGACCAATTTAAAGTTATAAAGGTGTAAATATAGTTTTTAAATAATTCTGAAATAGTTAGACCCATTATTGGAGCAACGGAAACTTCGTCCAAACTACTTTGACCAAAACTGCCCAACTTTGAATAGCTTCGTACGAAGTGAATATTGGCCTTTTTTTGGACCAATATGAAGTGATAAGGATATAAATATAGTAATAAACCTAATAGAAGAACGTTAGACCCATTTTTAATCCAACGGAAAACTTGTGCAAACTTCTACGACAAAGATCGTCCAAACTTTCAATAGATTCGTATGAAGGTTTAAATTGAGAGTTAAAGCTTTTAGAATGAATACCGGCCTTTTTTTGGACCAATATAAAGTTATAAAGGTGTAAATATAGTTATTAAATAATTCTCAAATAGTTAGACCCATTATTAGAGCAACGGAAACTTCGTCCAAACTACTTTGACCAAAACTGCCCAACTTTGAATAGCTTCGTACGAAGTGAATATTGGCCTTTTTTTGGACCAATATGAAGTGATAAGGATATAAATATAGTAATAAACCTAATAGAAGAACGTTAGACCCATTTTTAATCCAACGGAAAACTTGTGCAAACTTCTACGACTAAGATCGTCCAAACTTTCAATAGATTCGTATGAAGGTTTAAATTGAGATTTAAAGCTTTTAGAATGAATACCGGCCTTTTTTTGGACTAATATAAAGTTATAAAGGTGTAAATATAGTTATTAAATAATTCTCAAATAGTTAGACCCATTATTAGAGCAACGGAAACTTCGTCCAAACTACTTTGACCAAAACTGCCCAACTTTGAATAGGGTCGTACGAAGTGAATATTGGCCTTTGTTGGGATCAATATGAAGTGATAAGGATATAAATATAGTAATGAACCTAATAGAAGAACGTTAGACGCATTTTTTATCCAACGGAAAACTTGTGAAAACTTCTACGACAAAGATCGTCCAAACTTTCAATAGATTCGTATGAAGGTTTAAATTGAGATTTAAGGCTTTTAGAATGAATACCGGTCTTTTTTTGGACCAATATAAAGTTATAAAGGTGTAAATATAGTTTTTAAATAATTCTCAAATAGTTAGACCCATTATTGGAGCAACGGAAACTTCGTCCAAACTACTTTGACCAAAACTGCCCAACTTTGAATAGCTTCGTACGAAGTGAATATTGGCCTTTTTTGGGACCAATATGAAGTGATAAGGATATAAATAAAGTAATAAACCTAATAGAAGAACGTTAGACCCATTTTTTATCCAACGGAAAACTTGTGAAAACTTCTACGACAAAGATCGTCCAAACTTTCAATAGATTCGTATGAAGGTTTAAATTGAGATTTAAAGCTTTTAGAACGAATACCAGCCTTTTTTTGGACCAATTTAAAGTTATAAAGGTGTAAATATAGTTTTTAAATAATTCTGAAATAGTTAGACCCATTATTGGAGCAACGGAAACTTCGTCCAAACTACTTTGACCAAAACTGCCCAACTTTGAATAGCTTCGTACGAAGTGAATATTGGCCTTTTTTTGGACCAATATGAAGTGATAAGGATATAAATATAGTAATAAACCTAATAGAAGAACGTTAGACCCATTTTTAATCCAACGGAAAACTTGTGCAAACTTCTACGACAAAGATCGTCCAAACTTTCAATAGATTCGTATGAAGGTTTAAATTGAGAGTTAAAGCTTTTAGAATGAATACCGGCCTTTTTTTGGACCAATATAAAGTTATAAAGGTGTAAATATAGTTATTAAATAATTCTCAAATAGTTAGACCCATTATTAGAGCAACGGAAACTTCGTCCAAACTACTTTGACCAAAACTGCCCAACTTTGAATAGCTTCGTACGAAGTGAATATTGGCCTTTTTTGGGACCAATATGAAGTGATAAGGATATAAATATAGTAATAAACCTAATAGAAGAACGTTAGACCCATTTTTTATCCAACGGAAAACTTGTGAAAACTTCTACGACAAAGATCGTCCAAACTTTCAATAGATTCGTATGAAGGTTTAAATTGAGATTTAAAGCTTTTAGAACGAATACCAACCTTTTTTTGGACCAATATAAAGTTATAAAGGTGTAAATATAGTTTTTAAATAATTCTGAAATAGTTAGACCCATTATTGGAGCAACGGAAACTTCGTCCAAACTACTTTGACCAAAACTGCCCAACTTTGAATAGCTTCGTACGAAGTGAATATTGGCCTTTTTTTGGACCAATATGAAGTGATAAGGATATAAATATAGTAATAAACCTAATAGAAGAACGTTAGACCCATTTTTAATCCAACGGAAAACTTGTGCAAACTTCTACGACAAAGATCGTCCAAACTTTCAATAGATTCGTATGAAGGTTTAAATTGAGATTTAAAGCTTTTAGAATGAATACCGGCCTTTTTTTGGACCAATATAAAGTTATAAAGGTGTAAATATAGTTTTTAAATAATTCTCAAATAGTTAGACCCATTATTAGAGCAACGGAAACTTCGTCCAAACTACTTTGACCAAAACTGCCCAACTTTGAATAGCTTCGTACGAAGTGAATATTGGCCTTTTTTGGGACCAATATGAAGTGATAAGGATATAAATATAGTAATAAACCTAATAGAAGAACGTTAGACCCATTTTTTATCCAACGGAAAACTTGTGCAAACTTCTACGACAAAGATCGTCCAAACTTTCAATAGATTCGTATGAAGGTTTAAATTGAGATTTAAAGCTTTTAGAATGAATACCGGCCTTTTTTTGGACCAATATAAAGTTATAAAGGTGTAAATATAGTTATTAAATAATTCTCAAATAGTTAGACCCATTATTAGAGCAACGGAAACTTCGTCCAAACTACTTTGACCAAAACTGCCCAACTTTGAATAGCTTCGTACGAAGTGAATATTGGCCTTTTTTGGGACCAATATGAAGTGATAAGGATATAAATATAGTAAGAAAACTAATAGAAGAACGTTAGACCCATTTTTGATCCAACGGAAACCTTGTGAAAACTTCTACGACAAAGATCGTCCAAACTTTCAATAGATTCGTATGAAGGTTTAAATTGAGATTTAAAACTTTTAGAACGAATACCGGCCTTTTTTTGGACCAATATAAAGTTATAAAGGTGTAAATATAGTTTTTAAATTATTCTCAAATAGTTAGACCCATTATTGGAGCAACGGAAACTTCGTCCAAACTACTTTGACCAAAACTGCCCAACTTTGAATAGCTTCGTACGAAGTGAATATTGGCCTTTTTTTGGACCAATATGAAGTGATAAGGATATAAATAAAGTAATAAACCTAATAGAAGAACGTTAGACCCATTTTTTATCCAACGGAAAACTTGTGAAAACTTCTACGACAAAGATCGTCCAAACTTTCAATAGATTCGTATGAAGGTTTAAATTGAGATTTAAAGCTTTTAGAACGAATACCAGCCTTTTTTTGGACCAATTTAAAGTTATAAAGGTGTAAATATAGTTTTTAAATAATTCTGAAATAGTTAGACCCATTATTGGAGCAACGGAAACTTCGTCCAAACTACTTTGACCAAAACTGCCCAACTTTGAATAGCTTCGTACGAAGTGAATATTGGCCTTTTTTTGGACCAATATGAAGTGATAAGGATATAAATATAGTAATAAACCTAATAGAAGAACGTTAGACCCATTTTTAATCCAACGGAAAACTTGTGCAAACTTCTACGACAAAGATCGTCCAAACTTTCAATAGATTCGTATGAAGGTTTAAATTGAGAGTTAAAGCTTTTAGAATGAATACCGGCCTTTTTTTGGACCAATATAAAGTTATAAAGGTGTAAATATAGTTATTAAATAATTCTCAAATAGTTAGACCCATTATTAGAGCAACGGAAACTTCGTCCAAACTACTTTGACCAAAACTGCCCAACTTTGAATAGCTTCGTACGAAGTGAATATTGGCCTTTTTTGGGACCAATATGAAGTGATAAGGATATAAATATAGTAATAAACCTAATAGAAGAACGTTAGACCCATTTTTTATCCAACGGAAAACTTGTGAAAACTTCTACGACAAAGATCGTCCAAACTTTCAATAGATTCGTATGAAGGTTTAAATTGAGATTTAAAGCTTTTAGAACGAATACCAACCTTTTTTTGGACCAATATAAAGTTATAAAGGTGTAAATATAGTTTTTAAATAATTCTGAAATAGTTAGACCCATTATTGGAGCAACGGAAACTTCGTCCAAACTACTTTGACCAAAACTGCCCAACTTTGAATAGCTTCGTACGAAGTGAATATTGGCCTTTTTTTGGACCAATATGAAGTGATAAGGATATAAATATAGTAATAAACCTAATAGAAGAACGTTAGACCCATTTTTAATCCAACGGAAAACTTGTGCAAACTTCTACGACAAAGATCGTCCAAACTTTCAATAGATTCGTATGAAGGTTTAAATTGAGATTTAAAGCTTTTAGAATGAATACCGGCCTTTTTTTGGACCAATATAAAGTTATAAAGGTGTAAATATAGTTTTTAAATAATTCTCAAATAGTTAGACCCATTATTAGAGCAACGGAAACTTCGTCCAAACTACTTTGACCAAAACTGCCCAACTTTGAATAGCTTCGTACGAAGTGAATATTGGCCTTTTTTGGGACCAATATGAAGTGATAAGGATATAAATATAGTAATAAACCTAATAGAAGAACGTTAGACCCATTTTTTATCCAACGGAAAACTTGTGCAAACTTCTACGACAAAGATCGTCCAAACTTTCAATAGATTCGTATGAAGGTTTAAATTGAGATTTAAAGCTTTTAGAATGAATACCGGCCTTTTTTTGGACCAATATAAAGTTATAAAGGTGTAAATATAGTTATTAAATAATTCTCAAATAGTTAGACCCATTATTAGAGCAACGGAAACTTCGTCCAAACTACTTTGACCAAAACTGCCCAACTTTGAATAGCTTCGTACGAAGTGAATATTGGCCTTTTTTGGGACCAATATGAAGTGATAAGGATATAAATATAGTAAGAAAACTAATAGAAGAACGTTAGACCCATTTTTGATCCAACGGAAACCTTGTGAAAACTTCTACGACAAAGATCGTCCAAACTTTCAATAGATTCGTATGAAGGTTTAAATTGAGATTTAAAACTTTTAGAACGAATACCGGCCTTTTTTTGGACCAATATAAAGTTATAAAGGTGTAAATATAGTTTTTAAATTATTCTCAAATAGTTAGACCCATTATTGGAGCAACGGAAACTTCGTCCAAACTACTTTGACCAAAACTGCCCAACTTTGAATAGCTTCGTACGAAGTGAATATTGGCCTTTTTTTGGACCAATATGAAGTGATAAGGATATAAATATAGTAATAAACCTAATAGAAGAACGTTAGACCCATTTTTAATCCAACGGAAAACTTGTGCAAACTTCTACGACTAAGATCGTCCAAACTTTCAATAGATTCGTATGAAGGTTTAAATTGAGATTTAAAGCTTTTAGAATGAATACCGGCCTTTTTTTGGACTAATATAAAGTTATAAAGGTGTAAATATAGTTATTAAATAATTCTCAAATAGTTAGACCCATTATTAGAGCAACGGAAACTTCGTCCAAACTACTTTGACCAAAACTGCCCAACTTTGAATAGGGTCGTACGAAGTGAATATTGGCCTTTGTTGGGATCAATATGAAGTGATAAGGATATAAATATAGTAATGAACCTAATAGAAGAACGTTAGACGCATTTTTTATCCTACGGAAAACTTGTGAAAACTTCTACGACAAAGATCGTCCAAACTTTCAATAGATTCGTATGAAGGTTTAAATTGAGATTTAAGGCTTTTAGAATGAATACCGGTCTTTTTTTGGACCAATATAAAGTTATAAAGGTGTAAATATAGTTTTTAAATAATTCTCAAATAGTTAGACCCATTATTGGAGCAACGGAAACTTCGTCCAAACTACTTTGACCAAAACTGCCCAACTTTGAATAGGGTCGTACGAAGTGAATATTGGCCTTTGTTGGGATCAATATGAAGTGATAAGGATATAAATATAGTAATGAACCTAATAGAAGAACGTTAGACGCATTTTTTATCCAACGGAAAACTTGTGAAAACTTCTACGACAAAGATCGTCCAAACTTTCAATAGATTCGTATGAAGGTTTAAATTGAGATTTAAGGCTTTTAGAATGAATACCGGTCTTTTTTTGGACCAATATAAAGTTATAAAGGTGTAAATATAGTTTTTAAATAATTCTCAAATAGTTAGACCCATTATTGGAGCAACGGAAACTTCGTCCAAACTACTTTGACCAAAACTGCCCAACTTTGAATAGCTTCGTACGAAGTGAATATTGGCCTTTTTTGGGACCAATATGAAGTGATAAGGATATAAATAAAGTAATAAACCTAATAGAAGAACGTTAGACCCATTTTTTATCCAACGGAAAACTTGTGAAAACTTCTACGACAAAGATCGTCCAAACTTTCAATAGATTCGTATGAAGGTTTAAATTGAGATTTAAAGCTTTTAGAACGAATACCAGCCTTTTTTTGGACCAATTTAAAGTTATAAAGGTGTAAATATAGTTTTTAAATAATTCTGAAATAGTTAGACCCATTATTGGAGCAACGGAAACTTCGTCCAAACTACTTTGACCAAAACTGCCCAACTTTGAATAGCTTCGTACGAAGTGAATATTGGCCTTTTTTTGGACCAATATGAAGTGATAAGGATATAAATATAGTAATAAACCTAATAGAAGAACGTTAGACCCATTTTTAATCCAACGGAAAACTTGTGCAAACTTCTACGACAAAGATCGTCCAAACTTTCAATAGATTCGTATGAAGGTTTAAATTGAGATTTAAAGCTTTTAGAATGAATACCGGCCTTTTTTTGGACCAATATAAAGTTATAAAGGTGTAAATATAGTTATTAAATAATTCTCAAATAGTTAGACCCATTATTAGAGCAACGGAAACTTCGTCCAAACTACTTTGACCAAAACTGCCCAACTTTGAATAGCTTCGTACGAAGTGAATATTGGCCTTTTTTGGGACCAATATGAAGTGATAAGGATATAAATATAGTAATAAACCTAATAGAAGAACGTTAGACCCATTTTTTATCCAACGGAAAACTTGTGCAAACTTCTACGACAAAGATCGTCCAAACTTTCAATAGATTCGTATGAAGGTTTAAATTGAGATTTAAAGCTTTTAGAATGAATACCGGCCTTTTTTTGGACCAATATAAAGTTATAAAGGTGAAAATATAGTTATTAAATAATTCTCAAATAGTTAGACCCATTATTAGAGCAACGGAAACTTCGTCCAAACTACTTTGACCAAAACTGCCCAACTTTGAATAGCTTCGTACGAAGTGAATATTGGCCTTTTTTGGGACCAATATGAAGTGATAAGGATATAAATATAGTAATAAACCTAATAGAAGAACGTTAGACCCATTTTTTATCCAACGGAAAACTTGTGAAAACTTCTACGACAAAGATCGTCCAAACTTTCAATAGATTCGTATGAAGGTTTAAATTGAGATTTAAAGCTTTTAGAACGAATACCAACCTTTTTTTGGACCAATATAAAGTTATAAAGGTGTAAATATAGTTTTTAAATAATTCTCAAATAGTTAGACCCATTATTGGAGCAACGGAAACTTCGTCCAAACTACTTTGACCAAAACTGCCCAACTTTGAATAGCTTCGTACGAAGTGAATATTGGCCTTTTTTTGGACCATTATGAAGTGATAAGGATATAAATATAGTAATAAACCTAATAGAAGAACGTTAGACCCATTTTTAATCCAACGGAAAACTTGTGCAAACTTCTACGACTAAGATCGTCCAAACTTTCAATAGATTCGTATGAAGGTTTAAATTGAGATTTAAAGCTTTTAGAATGAATACCGGCCTTTTTTTGGACTAATATAAAGTTATAAAGGTGTAAATATAGTTATTAAATAATTCTCAAATAGTTAGACCCATTATTAGAGCAACGGAAACTTCGTCCAAACTACTTTGACCAAAACTGCCCAACTTTGAATAGGGTCGTACGAAGTGAATATTGGCCTTTGTTGGGATCAATATGAAGTGATAAGGATATAAATATAGTAATGAACCTAATAGAAGAACGTTAGACGCATTTTTTATCCAACGGAAAACTTGTGAAAACTTCTACGACAAAGATCGTCCAAACTTTCAATAGATTCGTATGAAGGTTTAAATTGAGATTTAAGGCTTTTAGAATGAATACCGGTCTTTTTTTGGACCAATATAAAGTTATAAAGGTGTAAATATAGTTTTTAAATAATTCTCAAATAGTTAGACCCATTATTGGAGCAACGGAAACTTCGTCCAAACTACTTTGACCAAAACTGCCCAACTTTGAATAGCTTCGTACGAAGTGAATATTGGCCTTTTTTGGGACCAATATGAAGTGATAAGGATATAAATAAAGTAATAAACCTAATAGAAGAATGTTAGACCCATTTTTTATCCAACGGAAAACTTGTGAAAACTTCTACGACAAAGATCGTCCAAACTTTCAATAGATTCGTATGAAGGTTTAAATTGAGATTTAAAGCTTTTAGAACGAATACCAGCCTTTTTTTGGACCAATTTAAAGTTATAAAGGTGTAAATATAGTTTTTAAATAATTCTGAAATAGTTAGACCCATTATTGGAGCAACGGAAACTTCGTCCAAACTACTTTGACCAAAACTGCCCAACTTTGAATAGCTTCGTACGAAGTGAATATTGGCCTTTTTTTGGACCAATATGAAGTGATAAGGATATAAATATAGTAATAAACCTAATAGAAGAACGTTAGACCCATTTTTAATCCAACGGAAAACTTGTGAAAACTTCTACGACAAAGATCGTCCAAACTTTCAATAGATTCGTATGAAGGTTTAAATTGAGATTTAAAGCTTTTAGAATGAATACCGGCCTTTTTTTGGACCAATATAAAGTTATAAAGGTGTAAATATAGTTATTAAATAATTCTCAAATAGTTAGACCCATTATTAGAGC
Organism: Trifolium repens; assembly: GCA_030408175.1. Lineage (NCBI taxonomy): Eukaryota > Viridiplantae > Streptophyta > Magnoliopsida > Fabales > Fabaceae > Trifolium > Trifolium repens. Next base: position 37,131,120 of record CP125842.1, on the reverse strand, counting down.
AACGGAAACTTCGTCCAAACTACTTTGACCAAAACTGCCCAACTTTGAATAGCTTCGTACGAAGTGAATATTGGCCTTTTTTGGGACCAATATGAAGTGATAAGGATATAAATATAGTAATAAACCTAATAGAAGAACGTTAGACCCATTTTTTATCCAACGGAAAACTTGTGAAAACTTCTACGACAAAGATCGTCCAAACTTTCAATAGATTCGTATGAAGGTTTAAATTGAGATTTAAAGCTTTTAGAACGAATACCAACCTTTTTTTGGACCAATATAAAGTTATAAAGGTGTAAATATAGTTTTTAAATAATTCTCAAATAGTTAGACCCATTATTGGAGCAACGGAAACTTCGTCCAAACTACTTTGACCAAAACTGCCCAACTTTGAATAGCTTCGTACGTAGTGAATATTGGCCTTTTTTTGGACCAATATGAAGTGATAAGGATATAAATATAGTAATAAACCTAATAGAAGAACGTTAGACCCATTTTTAATCCGACGGAAAACTTGTGCAAACTTCTACGACAAAGATCGTCCAAACTTTCAATAGATTCGTATGAAGGTTTAAATTGAGATTTAAAGCTTTTAGAACGAATACCAGCCTTTTTTTGGACCAATTTAAAGTTATAAAGGTGTAAATATAGTTTTTAAATAATTCTGAAATAGTTAGACCCATTATTGGAGCAACGGAAACTTCGTCCAAACTACTTTGACCAAAACTGCCCAACTTTGAATAGCTTCGTACGAAGTGAATATTGGCCTTTTTTTGGACCAATATGAAGTGATAAGGATATAAATATAGTAATAAACCTAATAGAAGAACGTTAGACCCATTTTTAATCCAACGGAAAACTTGTGAAAACTTCTACGACAAAGATCGTCCAAACTTTCAATAGATTCGTATGAAGGTTTAAATTGAGATTTAAAGCTTTTAGAACGAATACCAGCCTTTTTTTGGACCAATTTAAAGTTATAAAGGTGTAAATATAGTTTTTAAATAATTCTGAAATAGTTAGACCCATTATTGGAGCAACGGAAACTTCGTCCAAACTACTTTGACCAAAACTGCCCAACTTTGAATAGCTTCGTACGAAGTGAATATTGGCCTTTTTTTGGACCAATATGAAGTGATAAGGATATAAATATAGTAATAAACCTAATAGAAGAACGTTAGACCCATTTTTAATCCAACGGAAAACTTGTGCAAACTTCTACGACAAAGATCGTCCAAACTTTCAATAGATTCGTATGAAGGTTTAAATTGAGATTTAAAGCTTTTAGAATGAATACCGGCCTTTTTTTGGACCAATATAAAGTTATAAAGGTGTAAATATAGTTATTAAATAATTCTCAAATAGTTAGACCCATTATTAGAGCAACGGAAACTTCGTCCAAACTACTTTGACCAAAACTGCCCAACTTTGAATAGCTTCGTACGAAGTGAATATTGGCCTTTTTTGGGACCAATATGAAGTGATAAGGATATAAATATAGTAATAAACCTAATAGAAGAACGTTAGACCCATTTTTTATCCAACGGAAAACTTGTGCAAACTTCTACGACAAAGATCGTCCAAACTTTCAATAGATTCGTATGAAGGTTTAAATTGAGATTTAAAGCTTTTAGAATGAATACCGGCCTTTTTTTGGACCAATATAAAGTTATAAAGGTGAAAATATAGTTATTAAATAATTCTCAAATAGTTAGACCCATTATTAGAGCAACGGAAACTTCGTCCAAACTACTTTGACCAAAACTGCCCAACTTTGAATAGCTTCGTACGAAGTGAATATTGGCCTTTTTTGGGACCAATATGAAGTGATAAGGATATAAATATAGTAATAAACCTAATAGAAGAACGTTAGACCCATTTTTTATCCAACGGAAAACTTGTGAAAACTTCTACGACAAAGATCGTCCAAACTTTCAATAGATTCGTATGAAGGTTTAAATTGAGATTTAAAGCTTTTAGAACGAATACCAACCTTTTTTTGGACCAATATAAAGTTATAAAGGTGTAAATATAGTTTTTAAATAATTCTCAAATAGTTAGACCCATTATTGGAGCAACGGAAACTTCGTCCAAACTACTTTGACCAAAACTGCCCAACTTTGAATAGCTTCGTACGAAGTGAATATTGGCCTTTTTTTGGACCATTATGAAGTGATAAGGATATAAATATAGTAATAAACCTAATAGAAGAACGTTAGACCCATTTTTAATCCAACGGAAAACTTGTGCAAACTTCTACGACTAAGATCGTCCAAACTTTCAATAGATTCGTATGAAGGTTTAAATTGAGATTTAAAGCTTTTAGAATGAATACCGGCCTTTTTTTGGACTAATATAAAGTTATAAAGGTGTAAATATAGTTATTAAATAATTCTCAAATAGTTAGACCCATTATTAGAGCAACGGAAACTTCGTCCAAACTACTTTGACCAAAACTGCCCAACTTTGAATAGGGTCGTACGAAGTGAATATTGGCCTTTGTTGGGATCAATATGAAGTGATAAGGATATAAATATAGTAATGAACCTAATAGAAGAACGTTAGACGCATTTTTTATCCAACGGAAAACTTGTGAAAACTTCTACGACAAAGATCGTCCAAACTTTCAATAGATTCGTATGAAGGTTTAAATTGAGATTTAAGGCTTTTAGAATGAATACCGGTCTTTTTTTGGACCAATATAAAGTTATAAAGGTGTAAATATAGTTTTTAAATAATTCTCAAATAGTTAGACCCATTATTGGAGCAACGGAAACTTCGTCCAAACTACTTTGACCAAAACTGCCCAACTTTGAATAGCTTCGTACGAAGTGAATATTGGCCTTTTTTGGGACCAATATGAAGTGATAAGAATATAAATAAAGTAATAAACCTAATAGAAGAATGTTAGACCCATTTTTTATCCAACGGAAAACTTGTGAAAACTTCTACGACAAAGATCGTCCAAACTTTCAATAGATTCGTATGAAGGTTTAAATTGAGATTTAAAGCTTTTAGAACGAATACCAGCCTTTTTTTGGACCAATTTAAAGTTATAAAGGTGTAAATATAGTTTTTAAATAATTCTGAAATAGTTAGACCCATTATTGGAGCAACGGAAACTTCGTCCAAACTACTTTGACCAAAACTGCCCAACTTTGAATAGCTTCGTACGAAGTGAATATTGGCCTTTTTTTGGACCAATATGAAGTGATAAGGATATAAATATAGTAATAAACCTAATAGAAGAACGTTAGACCCATTTTTAATCCAACGGAAAACTTGTGAAAACTTCTACGACAAAGATCGTCCAAACTTTCAATAGATTCGTATGAAGGTTTAAATTGAGATTTAAAGCTTTTAGAATGAATACCGGCCTTTTTTTGGACCAATATAAAGTTATAAAGGTGTAAATATAGTTATTAAATAATTCTCAAATAGTTAGACCCATTATTAGAGCAACGGAAACTTCGTCCAAACTACTTTGACCAAAACTGCCCAACTTTGAATAGCTTCGTACGAAGTGAATATTGGCCTTTTTTGGGACCAATATGAAGTGATAAGGATATAAATATAGTAATAAACCTAATAGAAGAACGTTAGACCCATTTTTTATCCAACGGAAAACTTGTGAAAACTTCTACGACAAAGATCGTCCAAACTTTCAATAGATTCGTATGAAGGTTTAAATTGAGATTTAAAGCTTTTAGAACGAATACCAACCTTTTTTTGGACCAATATAAAGTTATAAAGGTGTAAATATAGTTTTTAAATAATTCTCAAATAGTTAGACCCATTATTGGAGCAACGGAAACTTCGTCCAAACTACTTTGACCAAAACTGCCCAACTTTGAATAGCTTCGTACGAAGTGAATATTGGCCTTTTTTTGGACCAATATGAAGTGATAAGGATATAAATATAGTAATAAACCTAATAGAAGAACGTTAGACCCATTTTTAATCCAACGGAAAACTTGTGCAAACTTCTACGACAAAGATCGTCCAAACTTTCAATAGATTCGTATGAAGGTTTAAATTGAGATTTAAAGCTTTTAGAATGAATACCGGCCTTTTTTTGGACCAATATAAAGTTATAAAGGTGTAAATATAGTTATTAAATAATTCTCAAATAGTTAGACCCATTATTAGAGCAACGGAAACTTCGTCCAAACTACTTTGACCAATACTGCCCAACTTTGAATAGCTTCGTACGAAGTGAATATTGGCCTTTGTTGGGATCAATATGAAGTGATAAGGATATAAATATAGTAATGAACCTAATAGAAGAACGTTAGACCCATTTTTTATCCAACGGAAAACTTGTGCAAACTTCTACGACAAAGATCGTCCAAACTTTCAATAGATTCGTATGAAGGTTTAAATTGAGATTTAAAGCTTTTAGAATGAATAACGGCCTTTTTCTGGACCAATATAAAGTTATAAAGGTGTAAATATAGTTTTTAAATAATTCTCAAATAGGTAGACCCATCATTGGAGCAACGGAAACTTGGTCCAAACTACTTTGACCAAAACTGCCCAACTTTGAATAGCTTCGTACGAAGTGAATATTGGCCTTTTTTGGGACCAATATGAAGTGATAAGGATATAAATATAGTAAGAAAACTAATAGAAGAACGTTAGACCCATTTTTGATCCAACGGAAACCTTGTGAAAACTTCTACGACAAAGATCGTCCAAACTTTCAATAGATTCGTATGAAGGTTTAAATTGAGATTTAAAGCTTTTAGAACGAATACCGGCCTGTTTTTGGACCAATATAAAGTTATAAAGGTGTAAATATAGTTTTTAAATTATTCTCAAATAGTTAGACCCATTATTGGAGCAACGGAAACTTCGTCCAAACTACTTTGACCAAAACTGCCCAACTTTGAATAGCTTCGTACGAAGTGAATATTGGCCTTTTTTTGGACCAATATGAAGTGATAAGGATATAAATATAGTAATAAACCTAATAGAAGAACGTTAGACCCATTTTTAATCCAACGGAAAACTTGTGCAAACTTCTACGACTAAGATCGTCCAAACTTTCAATAGATTCGTATGAAGGTTTAAATTGAGATTTAAAGCTTTTAGAATGAATACCGGCCTTTTTTTGGACTAATATAAAGTTATAAAGGTGTAAATATAGTTATTAAATAATTCTCAAATAGTTAGACCCATTATTAGAGCAACGGAAACTTCGTCCAAACTACTTTGACCAAAACTGCCCAACTTTGAATAGGGTCGTACGAAGTGAATATTGGCCTTTGTTGGGATCAATATGAAGTGATAAGGATATAAATATAGTAATGAACCTAATAGAAGAACGTTAGACGCATTTTTTATCCAACGGAAAACTTGTGAAAACTTCTACGACAAAGATCGTCCAAACTTTCAATAGATTCGTATGAAGGTTTAAATTGAGATTTAAGGCTTTTAGAATGAATACCGGTCTTTTTTTGGACCAATATAAAGTTATAAAGGTGTAAATATAGTTTTTAAATAATTCTCAAATAGTTAGACCCATTATTGGAGCAACGGAAACTTCGTCCAAACTACTTTGACCAAAACTGTCCAACTTTGAATAGCTTCGTACGAAGTGAATATTGGCCTTTTTTGGGACCAATATGAAGTGATAAGGATATAAATAAAGTAATAAACCTAATAGAAGAACGTTAGACCCATTTTTTATCCAACGGAAAACTTGTGAAAACTTCTACGACAAAGATCGTCCAAACTTTCAATAGATTCGTATGAAGGTTTAAATTGAGATTTAAAGCTTTTAGAACGAATACCAGCCTTTTTTTGGACCAATTTAAAGTTATAAAGGTGTAAATATAGTTTTTAAATAATTCTGAAATAGTTAGACCCATTATTGGAGCAACGGAAACTTCGTCCAAACTACTTTGACCAAAACTGCCCAACTTTGAATAGCTTCGTACGAAGTGAATATTGGCCTTTTTTTGGACCAATATGAAGTGATAAGGATATAAATATAGTAATAAACCTAATAGAAGAACGTTAGACCCATTTTTTATCAAACGGAAAACTTGTGAAAACTTCTACGACAAAGATCGTCCAAACTTTCAATAGATTCGTATGAAGGTTTAAATTGAGATTTAAAGCTTTTAGAACGAATACCGGCCTTTTTTTGGACCAATATAAAGTTATAAAGGTGTAAATATAGTTTTTAAATAATTCTCAAATAGTTAGACCCATTATTGGAGCAACGGAAACTTCGCCCAAACTAGTTTGACCAAAACTGCCCAACTTTGAATAGCTTCGTACGAAGTGAATATTGGCCTTTTTTGGGACCAATATGAAGTGATAAGGATATAAATATAGTAATAAACATAATAGAAGAACGTTAGACCCATTTTTTATCCAACGGAAAACTTGTGAAAACTTCTACGACAAAGATCGTCCAAACTTTCAATAGATTCGTATGAAGGTTTAAATTGAGATTTAAAGCTTTTAGAATGAATAACGGCCTTTTTCTGGACCAATATAAAGTTATAAAGGTGTAAATATAGTTTTTAAATAATTCTCAAATAGGTAGACCCATCATTGGAGCAACGGAAACTTGGTCCAAACTACTTTGACCAAAACTGCCCAACTTTGAATAGCTTCGTACGAAGTGAATATTGGCCTTTTTTGGGACCAATATGAAGTGATAAGGATATAAATATAGTAAGAAAACTAATAGAAGAACGTTAGACCCATTTTTGATCCAACGGAAACCTTGTGAAAACTTCTACGACAAAGATCGTCCAAACTTTCAATAGATTCGTATGAAGGTTTAAATTGAGATTTAAAGCTTTTAGAACGAATACCGGCCTTTTTTTGGACCAATATAAAGTTATAAAGGTGTAAATATAGTTTTTAAATAATTCTCAAATAGTTAGACCCATTATTGGAGCAACGGAAACTTCGCCCAAACTAGTTTGACCAAAACTGCCCAACTTTGAATAGCTTCGTACGAAGTGAATATTGGCCTTTTTTGGGACCAATATGAAGTGATAAGGATATAAATATAGTAATAAACATAATAGAAGAACGTTAGACCCATTTTTTATCCAACGGAAAACTTGTGAAAACTTCTACGACAAAGATCGTCCAAACTTTCAATAGATTCGTATGAAGGTTTAAATTGAGATTTAAAGCTTTTAGAATGAATAACGGCCTTTTTCTGGACCAATATAAAGTTATAAAGGTGTAAATATAGTTTTTAAATAATTCTCAAATAGGTAGACCCATCATTGGAGCAACGGAAACTTGGTCCAAACTACTTTGACCAAAACTGCCCAACTTTGAATAGCTTCGTACGAAGTGAATATTGGCCTTTTTTGGGACCAATATGAAGTGATAAGGATATAAATATAGTAAGAAAACTAATAGAAGAACGTTAGACCCATTTTTGATCCAACGGAAACCTTGTGAAAACTTCTACGACAAAGATCGTCCAAACTTTCAATAGATTCGTATGAAGGTTTAAATTGAGATTTAAAGCTTTTAGAACGAATACCGGCCTTTTTTTGGACCAATATAAAGTTATAAAGGTGTAAATATAGTTTTTAAATTATTCTCAAATAGTTAGACCCATTATTGGAGCAACGGAAACTTCGTCCAAACTACTTTGACCAAAACTGCCCAACTTTGAATAGCTTCGTACGAAGTGAATATTGGCCTTTTTTTGGACCAATATGAAGTGATAAGGATATAAATATAGTAATAAACCTAATAGAAGAACGTTAGACCCATTTTTAATCCAACGGAAAACTTGTGCAAACTTCTACGACTAAGATCGTCCAAACTTTCAATAGATTCGTATGAAGGTTTAAATTGAGATTTAAAGCTTTTAGAATGAATACCGGCCTTTTTTTGGACTAATATAAAGTTATAAAGGTGTAAATATAGTTATTAAATAATTCTCAAATAGTTAGACCCATTATTAGAGCAACGGAAACTTCGTCCAAACTACTTTGACCAAAACTGCCCAACTTTGAATAGGGTCGTACGAAGTGAATATTGGCCTTTGTTGGGATCAATATGAAGTGATAAGGATATAAATATAGTAATGAACCTAATAGAAGAACGTTAGACGCATTTTTTATCCAACGGAAAACTTGTGAAAACTTCTACGACAAAGATCGTCCAAACTTTCAATAGATTCGTATGAAGGTTTAAATTGAGATTTAAGGCTTTTAGAATGAATACCGGTCTTTTTTTGGACCAATATAAAGTTATAAAGGTGTAAATATAGTTTTTAAATAATTCTCAAATAGTTAGACCCATTATTGGAGCAACGGAAACTTCGTCCAAACTACTTTGACCAAAACTGCCCAACTTTGAATAGCTTCGTACGAAGTGAATATTGGCCTTTTTTGGGACCAATATGAAGTGATAAGGATATAAATAAAGTAATAAACCTAATAGAAGAACGTTAGACCCATTTTTTATCCAACGGAAAACTTGTGAAAACTTCTACGACAAAGATCGTCCAAACTTTCAATAGATTCGTATGAAGGTTTAAATTGAGATTTAAAGCTTTTAGAACGAATACCAGCCTTTTTTTGGACCAATTTAAAGTTATAAAGGTGTAAATATAGTTTTTAAATAATTCTGAAATAGTTAGACCCATTATTGGAGCAACGGAAACTTCGTCCAAACTACTTTGACCAAAACTGCCCAACTTTGAATAGCTTCGTACGAAGTGAATATTGGCCTTTTTTTGGACCAATATGAAGTGATAAGGATATAAATATAGTAATAAACCTAATAGAAGAACGTTAGACCCATTTTTTATCAAACGGAAAACTTGTGAAAACTTCTACGACAAAGATCGTCCAAACTTTCAATAGATTCGTATGAAGGTTTAAATTGAGATTTAAAGCTTTTAGAACGAATACCGGCCTTTTTTTGGACCAATATAAAGTTATAAAGGTGTAAATATAGTTTTTAAATAATTCTCAAATAGTTAGACCCATTATTGGAGCAACGGAAACTTCGCCCAAACTAGTTTGACCAAAACTGCCCAACTTTGAATAGCTTCGTACGAAGTGAATATTGGCCTTTTTTGGGACCAATATGAAGTGATAAGGATATAAATATAGTAATAAACATAATAGAAGAACGTTAGACCCATTTTTTATCCAACGGAAAACTTGTGAAAACTTCTACGACAAAGATCGTCTAAACTTTCAATAGATTCGTATGAAGGTTTAAATTGAGATTTAAAGCTTTTAGAATGAATAACGGCCTTTTTCTGGACCAATATAAAGTTATAAAGGTGTAAATATAGTTTTTAAATAATTCTCAAATAGGTAGACCCATCATTGGAGCAACGGAAACTTGGTCCAAACTACTTTGACCAAAACTGCCCAACTTTGAATAGCTTCGTACGAAGTGAATATTGGCCTTTTTTGGGACCAATATGAAGTGATAAGGATATAAATATAGTAAGAAAACTAATAGAAGAACGTTAGACCCATTTTTGATCCAACGGAAACCTTGTGAAAACTTCTACGACAAAGATCGTCCAAACTTTCAATAGATTCGTATGAAGGTTTAAATTGAGATTTAAAGCTTTTAGAACGAATACCGGCCTTTTTTTGGACCAATATAAAGTTATAAAGGTGTAAATATAGTTTTTAAATTATTCTCAAATAGTTAGACCCATTATTGGAGCAACGGAAACTTCGTCCAAACTACTTTGACCAAAACTGCCCAACTTTGAATAGCTTCGTACGAAGTGAATATTGGCCTTTTTTTGGACCAATATGAAGTGATAAGGATATAAATATAGTAATAAACCTAATAGAAGAACGTTAGACCCATTTTTAATCCAACGGAAAACTTGTGCAAACTTCTACGACTAAGATCGTCCAAACTTTCAATAGATTCGTATGAAGGTTTAAATTGAGATTTAAAGCTTTTAGAATGAATACCGGCCTTTTTTTGGACTAATATAAAGTTATAAAGGTGTAAATATAGTTATTAAATAATTCTCAAATAGTTAGACCCATTATTAGAGCAACGGAAACTTCGTCCAAACTACTTTGACCAAAACTGCCCAACTTTGAATAGGGTCGTACGAAGTGAATATTGGCCTTTGTTGGGATCAATATGAAGTGATAAGGATATAAATATAGTAATGAACCTAATAGAAGAACGTTAGACGCATTTTTTATCCAACGGAAAACTTGTGAAAACTTCTACGACAAAGATCGTCCAAACTTTCAATAGATTCGTATGAAGGTTTAAATTGAGATTTAAGGCTTTTAGAATGAATACCGGTCTTTTTTTGGACCAATATAAAGTTATAAAGGTGTAAATATAGTTTTTAAATAATTCTCAAATAGTTAGACCCATTATTGGAGCAACGGAAACTTCGTCCAAACTACTTTGACCAAAACTGCCCAACTTTGAATAGCTTCGTACGAAGTGAATATTGGCCTTTTTTGGGACCAATATGAAGTGATAAGGATATAAATAAAGTAATAAACCTAATAGAAGAACGTTAGACCCATTTTTTATCCAACGGAAAACTTGTGAAAACTTCTACGACAAAGATCGTCCAAACTTTCAATAGATTCGTATGAAGGTTTAAATTGAGATTTAAAGCTTTTAGAACGAATACCAGCCTTTTTTTGGACCAATTTAAAGTTATAAAGGTGTAAATATAGTTTTTAAATAATTCTGAAATAGTTAGACCCATTATTGGAGCAACGGAAACTTCGTCCAAACTACTTTGACCAAAACTGCCCAACTTTGAATAGCTTCGTACGAAGTGAATATTGGCCTTTTTTTGGACCAATATGAAGTGATAAGGATATAAATATAGTAATAAACCTAATAGAAGAACGTTAGACCCATTTTTAATCCAACGGAAAACTTGTGCAAACTTCTACGACAAAGATCGTCCAAACTTTCAATAGATTCGTATGAAGGTTTAAATTGAGATTTAAAGCTTTTAGAATGAATACCGGCCTTTTTTTGGACCAATATAAAGTTATAAAGGTGTAAATATAGTTATTAAATAATTCTCAAATAGTTAGACCCATTATTAGAGCAACGGAAACTTCGTCCAAACTACTTTGACCAAAACTGCCCAACTTTGAATAGCTTCGTACGAAGTGAATATTGGCCTTTTTTGGGACCAATATGAAGTGATAAGGATATAAATAAAGTAATAAACATAATAGAAGAACGTTAGACCCATTTTTTATCCAACGGAAAACTTGTGAAAACTTCTACGACAAAGATCGTCCAAACTTTCAATAGATTCGTATGAAGGTTTAAATTGAGATTTAAGGCTTTTAGAATGAATACCGGTCTTTTTTGGGACCAATATAAAGTTATAAAGGTGTAAATATAGTTTTTAAATAATTCTCAAATAGTTAGACCCATTATTGGAGCAACGGAAACTTCGTCCAAACTACTTTGACCAAAACTGCCCAACTTTGAATAGCTTCGTACGAAGTGAATATTGGCCTTTTTTGGGACCAATATGAAGTGATAAGGATATAAATAAAGTAATAAACCTAATAGAAGAACGTTAGACCCATTTTTTATCCAACGGAAAACTTGTGAAAACTTCTACGACAAAGATCGTCCAAACTTTCAATAGATTCGTATGAAGGTTTAAATTGAGATTTAAAGCTTTTAGAACGAATACCAGCCTTTTTTTGGACCAATTTAAAGTTATAAAGGTGTAAATATAGTTTTTAAATAATTCTGAAATAGTTAGACCCATTATTGGAGCAACGGAAACTTCGTCCAAACTACTTTGACCAAAACTGCCCAACTTTGAATAGCTTCGTACGAAGTGAATATTGGCCTTTTTTTGGACCAATATGAAGTGATAAGGATATAAATAAAGTAATAAACCTAATAGAAGAACGTTAGACCCATTTTTTATCCAACGGAAAACTTGTGAAAACTTCTACGACAAAGATCGTCCAAACTTTCAATAGATTCGTATGAAGGTTTAAATTGAGATTTAAAGCTTTTAGAACGAATACCAGCCTTTTTTTGGACCAATTTAAAGTTATAAAGGTGTAAATATAGTTTTTAAATAATTCTGAAATAGTTAGACCCATTATTGGAGCAACGGAAACTTCGTCCAAACTACTTTGACCAAAACTGCCCAACTTTGAATAGCTTCGTACGAAGTGAATATTGGCCTTTTTTTGGACCAATATGAAGTGATAAGGATATAAATATAGTAATAAACCTAATAGAAGAACGTTAGACCCATTTTTAATCCAACGGAAAACTTGTGCAAACTTCTACGACAAAGATCGTCCAAACTTTCAATAGATTCGTATGAAGGTTTAAATTGAGATTTAAAGCTTTTAGAATGAATACCGGCCTTTTTTTGGACCAATATAAAGTTATAAAGGTGTAAATATAGTTATTAAATAATTCTCAAATAGTTAGACCCATTATTAGAGCAACGGAAACTTCGTCCAAACTACTTTGACCAAAACTGCCCAACTTTGAATAGCTTCGTACGAAGTGAATATTGGCCTTTTTTGGGACCAATATGAAGTGATAAGGATATAAATAAAGTAATAAACATAATAGAAGAACGTTAGACCCATTTTTTATCCAACGGAAAACTTGTGCAAACTTCTACGACTAAGATCGTCCAAACTTTCAATAGATTCGTATGAAGGTTTAAATTGAGATTTAAAGCTTTTAGAATGAATACCGGCCTTTTTTTGGACTAATATAAAGTTATAAAGGTGTAAATATAGTTATTAAATAATTCTCAAATAGTTAGACCCATTATTAGAGCAACGGAAACTTCGTCCAAACTACTTTGACCAAAACTGCCCAACTTTGAATAGGGTCGTACGAAGTGAATATTGGCCTTTGTTGGGATCAATATGAAGTGATAAGGATATAAATATAGTAATGAACCTAATAGAAGAACGTTAGACGCATTTTTTATCCAACGGAAAACTTGTGAAAACTTCTACGACAAAGATCGTCCAAACTTTCAATAGATTCGTATGAAGGTTTAAATTGAGATTTAAGGCTTTTAGAATGAATACCGGTCTTTTTTGGGACCAATATAAAGTTATAAAGGTGTAAATATAGTTTTTAAATAATTCTCAAATAGTTAGACCCATTATTGGAGCAACGGAAACTTCGTCCAAACTACTTTGACCAAAACTGCCCAACTTTGAATAGCTTCGTACGAAGTGAATATTGGCCTTTTTTGGGACCAATATGAAGTGATAAGGATATAAATAAAGTAATAAACCTAATAGAAGAACGTTAGACCCATTTTTTATCCAACGGAAAACTTGTGAAAACTTCTACGACAAAGATCGTCCAAACTTTCAATAGATTCGTATGAAGGTTTAAATTGAGATTTAAAGCTTTTAGAACGAATACCAGCCTTTTTTTGGACCAATTTAAAGTTATAAAGGTGTAAATATAGTTTTTAAATAATTCTGAAATAGTTAGACCCATTATTGGAGCAACGGAAACTTCGTCCAAACTACTTTGACCAAAACTGCCCAACTTTGAATAGCTTCGTACGAAGTGAATATTGGCCTTTTTTTGGACCAATATGAAGTGATAAGGATATAAATATAGTAATAAACCTAATAGAAGAACGTTAGACCCATTTTTAATCCAACGGAAAACTTGTGCAAACTTCTACGACAAAGATCGTCCAAACTTTCAATAGATTCGTATGAAGGTTTAAATTGAGATTTAAAGCTTTTAGAATGAATACCGGCCTTTTTTTGGACCAATATAAAGTTATAAAGGTGTAAATATAGTTATTAAATAATTCTCAAATAGTTAGACCCATTATTAGAGCAACGGAAACTTCGTCCAAACTACTTTGACCAAAACTGCCCAACTTTGAATAGCTTCGTACGAAGTGAATATTGGCCTTTTTTGGGACCAATATGAAGTGATAAGGATATAAATAAAGTAATAAACATAATAGAAGAACGTTAGACCCATTTTTTATCCAACGGAAAACTTGTGCAAACTTCTACGACTAAGATCGTCCAAACTTTCAATAGATTCGTATGAAGGTTTAAATTGAGATTTAAAGCTTTTAGAATGAATACCGGCCTTTTTTTGGACTAATATAAAGTTATAAAGGTGTAAATATAGTTATTAAATAATTCTCAAATAGTTAGACCCATTATTAGAGCAACGGAAACTTCGTCCAAACTACTTTGACCAAAACTGCCCAACTTTGAATAGGGTCGTACGAAGTGAATATTGGCCTTTGTTGGGATCAATATGAAGTGATAAGGATATAAATATAGTAATGAACCTAATAGAAGAACGTTAGACGCATTTTTTATCCAACGGAAAACTTGTGAAAACTTCTACGACAAAGATCGTCCAAACTTTCAATAGATTCGTATGAAGGTTTAAATTGAGATTTAAGGCTTTTAGAATGAATACCGGTCTTTTTTTGGACCAATATAAAGTTATAAAGGTGTAAATATAGTTTTTAAATAATTCTCAAATAGTTAGACCCATTATTGGAGCAACGGAAACTTCGTCCAAACTACTTTGACCAAAACTGCCCAACTTTGAATAGCTTCGTACGAAGTGAATATTGGCCTTTTTTGGGACCAATATGAAGTGATAAGGATATAAATAAAGTAATAAACCTAATAGAAGAACGTTAGACCCATTTTTTATCCAACGGAAAACTTGTGAAAACTTCTACGACAAAGATCGTCCAAACTTTCAATAGATTCGTATGAAGGTTTAAATTGAGATTTAAAGCTTTTAGAACGAATACCAGCCTTTTTTTGGACCAATTTAAAGTTATAAAGATGTAAATATAGTTTTTAAATAATTCTGAAATAGTTAGACCCATTATTGGAGCAACGAAAACTTCGTCCAAACTACTTTGACCAAAACTGCCCAACTTTGAATAGCTTCGTACGAAGTGAATATTGGACTTTTTTTGGACCAATATGAAGTGATAAGGATATAAATATAGTAATAAACCTAATAGAAGAACGTTAGACCCATTTTTAATCCAACGGAAAACTTGTGCAAACTTCTACGACAAAGATCGTCCAAACTTTCAATAGATTCGTATGAAGGTTTAAATTGAGATTTAAAGCTTTTAGAATGAATACCGGCCTTTTTTTGGACCAATATAAAGTTATAAAGGTGTAAATATAGTTATTAAATAATTCTCAAATAGTTAGACCCATTATTAGAGCAACGGAAACTTCGTCCAAACTACTTTGACCAAAACTGCCCAACTTTGAATAGCTTCGTACGAAGTGAATATTGGCCTTTTTTGGGACCAATATGAAGTGATAAGGATATAAATATAGTAATAAACCTAATAGAAGAACGTTAGACCCATTTTTTATCCAACGGAAAACTTGTGAAAACTTCTACGACAAAGATCGTCCAAACTTTCAATAGATTCGTATGAAGGTTTAAATTGAGATTTAAAGCTTTTAGAACGAATACCAACCTTTTTTTGGACCAATATAAAGTTATAAAGGTGTAAATATAGTTTTTAAATAATTCTCAAATAGTTAGACCCATTATTGGAGCAACGGAAACTTCGTCCAAACTACTTTGACCAAAACTGCCCAACTTTGAATAGCTTCGTACGAAGTGAATATTGGCCTTTTTTTGGACCAATATGAAGTGATAAGGATATAAAAATAGTAATAAACCTAATAGAAGAACGTTAGACCCATTTTTAATCCAACGGAAAACTTGTGCAAACTTCTACGACAAAGATCGTCCAAACTTTCAATAGATTCGTATGAAGGTTTAAATTGAGATTTAAAGCTTTTAGAATGAATACCGGCCTTTTTTTGGACCAATATAAAGTTATAAAGGTGTAAATATAGTTATTAAATAATTCTCAAATAGTTAGACCCATTATTAGAGCAACGGAAACTTCGTCCAAACTACTTTGACCAAAACTGCCCAACTTTGAATAGCTTCGTACGAAGTGAATATTGTCCTTTGTTGGGATCAATATGAAGTGATAAGGATATAAATATAGTAATGAACCTAATAGAAGAACGTTAGACCCATTTTTTATCCAACGGAAAACTTGTGCAAACTTCTACGACTAAGATCGTCCAAACTTTCAATAGATTCGTATGAAGGTTTAAATTGAGATTTAAAGCTTTTAGAATGAATACCGGCCTTTTTTTGGACTAATATAAAGTTATAAAGGTGTAAATATAGTTATTAAATAATTCTCAAATAGTTAGACCCATTATTAGAGCAACGGAAACTTCGTCCAAACTACTTTGACCAAAACTGCCCAACTTTGAATAGGGTCGTACGAAGTGAATATTGGCCTTTGTTGGGATCAATATGAAGTGATAAGGATATAAATATAGTAATGAACCTAATAGAAGAACGTTAGACGCATTTTTTATCCAACGGAAAACTTGTGAAAACTTCTACGACAAAGATCGTCCAAACTTTCAATAGATTCGTATGAAGGTTTAAATTGAGATTTAAGGCTTTTAGAATGAATACCGGTCTTTTTTTGGACCAATATAAAGTTATAAAGGTGTAAATATAGTTTTTAAATAATTCTCAAATAGTTAGACCCATTATTGGAGCAACGGAAACTTCGTCCAAACTACTTTGACCAAAACTGCCCAACTTTGAATAGCTTCGTACGAAGTGAATATTGGCCTTTTTTTGGACCAATATGAAGTGATAAGGATATAAATATAGTAATAAACCTAATAGAAGAACGTTAGACCCATTTTTAATCCAACGGAAAACTTGTGCAAACTTCTACGACAAAGATCGTCCAAACTTTCAATAGATTCGTATGAAGGTTTAAATTGAGATTTAAAGCTTTTAGAATGAATACCGGCCTTTTTTTGGACCAATATAAAGTTATAAAGGTGTAAATATAGTTATTAAATAATTCTCAAATAGTTAGACCCATTATTAGAGCAACGGAAACTTCGTCCAAACTACTTTGACCAAAACTGCCCAACTTTGAATAGCTTCGTACGAAGTGAATATTGGCCTTTTTTGGGACCAATATGAAGTGATAAGGATATAAATATAGTAATAAACCTAATAGAAGAACGTTAGACCCATTTTTTATCCAACGGAAAACTTGTGAAAACTTCTACGACAAAGATCGTCCAAACTTTCAATAGATTCGTATGAAGGTTTAAATTGAGATTTAAAGCTTTTAGAACGAATACCAACCTTTTTTTGGACCAATATAAAGTTATAAAGGTGTAAATATAGTTTTTAAATAATTCTCAAATAGTTAGACCCATTATTGGAGCAACGGAAACTTCGTCCAAACTACTTTGACCAAAACTGCCCAACTTTGAATAGCTTCGTACGAAGTGAATATTGGCCTTTTTTTGGACCAATATGAAGTGATAAGGATATAAATATAGTAATAAACCTAATAGAAGAACGTTAGACCCATTTTTAATCCAACGGAAAACTTGTGCAAACTTCTACGACAAAGATCGTCCAAACTTTCAATAGATTCGTATGAAGGTTTAAATTGAGATTTAAAGCTTTTAGAATGAATACCGGCCTTTTTTTGGACCAATATAAAGTTATAAAGGTGTAAATATAGTTATTAAATAATTCTCAAATAGTTAGACCCATTATTAGAGCAACGGAAACTTCGTCCAAACTACTTTGACCAAAACTGCCCAACTTTGAATAGCTTCGTACGAAGTGAATATTGTCCTTTGTTGGGATCAATATGAAGTGATAAGGATATAAATATAGTAATGAACCTAATAGAAGAACGTTAGACCCATTTTTTATCCAACGGAAAACTTGTGCAAACTTCTACGACTAAGATCGTCCAAACTTTCAATAGATTCGTATGAAGGTTTAAATTGAGATTTAAAGCTTTTAGAATGAATACCGGCCTTTTTTTGGACTAATATAAAGTTATAAAGGTGTAAATATAGTTATTAAATAATTCTCAAATAGTTAGACCCATTATTAGAGCAACGGAAACTTCGTCCAAACTACTTTGACCAAAACTGCCCAACTTTGAATAGGGTCGTACGAAGTGAATATTGGCCTTTGTTGGGATCAATATGAAGTGATAAGGATATAAATATAGTAATGAACCTAATAGAAGAACGTTAGACGCATTTTTTATCCAACGGAAAACTTGTGAAAACTTCTACGACAAAGATCGTCCAAACTTTCAATAGATTCGTATGAAGGTTTAAATTGAGATTTAAGGCTTTTAGAATGAATACCGGTCTTTTTTTGGACCAATATAAAGTTATAAAGGTGTAAATATAGTTTTTAAATAATTCTCAAATAGTTAGACCCATTATTGGAGCAACGGAAACTTCGTCCAAACTACTTTGACCAAAACTGCCCAACTTTGAATAGCTTCGTACGAAGTGAATATTGGCCTTTTTTGGGACCAATATGAAGTGATAAGGATATAAATAAAGTAATAAACCTAATAGAAGAACGTTAGACCCATTTTTTATCCAACGGAAAACTTGTGAAAACTTCTACGACAAAGATCGTCCAAACTTTCAATAGATTCGTATGAAGGTTTAAATTGAGATTTAAAGCTTTTAGAACGAATACCAGCCTTTTTTTGGACCAATTTAAAGTTATAAAGATGTAAATATAGTTTTTAAATAATTCTGAAATAGTTAGACCCATTATTGGAGCAACGAAAACTTCGTCCAAACTACTTTGACCAAAACTGCCCAACTTTGAATAGCTTCGTACGAAGTGAATATTGGCCTTTTTTTGGACCAATATGAAGTGATAAGGATATAAATATAGTAATAAACCTAATAGAAGAACGTTAGACCCATTTTTAATCCAACGGAAAACTTGTGCAAACTTCTACGACAAAGATCGTCCAAACTTTCAATAGATTCGTATGAAGGTTTAAATTGAGATTTAAAGCTTTTAGAATGAATACCGGCCTTTTTTTGGACTAATATAAAGTTATAAAGGTGTAAATATAGTTATTAAATAATTCTCAAATAGTTAGACCCATTATTAGAGCAACGGAAACTTCGTCCAAACTACTTTGACCAAAACTGCCCAACTTTGAATAGGGTCGTACGAAGTGAATATTGGCCTTTGTTGGGATCAATATGAAGTGATAAGGATATAAATATAGTAATGAACCTAATAGAAGAACGTTAGACGCATTTTTTATCCAACGGAAAACTTGTGAAAACTTCTACGACAAAGATCGTCCAAACTTTCAATAGATTCGTATGAAGGTTTAAATTGAGATTTAAGGCTTTTAGAATGAATACCGGTCTTTTTTTGGACCAATATAAAGTTATAAAGGTGTAAATATAGTTTTTAAATAATTCTCAAATAGTTAGACCCATTATTGGAGCAACGGAAACTTCGTCCAAACTACTTTGACCAAAACTGCCCAACTTTGAATAGCTTCGTACGAAGTGAATATTGGCCTTTTTTTGGACCAATATGAAGTGATAAGGATATAAATATAGTAATAAACCTAATAGAAGAACGTTAGACCCATTTTTAATCCAACGGAAAACTTGTGCAAACTTCTACGACAAAGATCGTCCAAACTTTCAATAGATTCGTATGAAGGTTTAAATTGAGATTTAAAGCTTTTAGAATGAATACCGGCCTTTTTTTGGACCAATATAAAGTTATAAAGGTGTAAATATAGTTATTAAATAATTCTCAAATAGTTAGACCCATTATTAGAGCAACGGAAACTTCGTCCAAACTACTTTGACCAAAACTGCCCAACTTTGAATAGCTTCGTACGAAGTGAATATTGGCCTTTTTTGGGACCAATATGAAGTGATAAGGATATAAATATAGTAATAAACCTAATAGAAGAACGTTAGACCCATTTTTTATCCAACGGAAAACTTGTGAAAACTTCTACGACAAAGATCGTCCAAACTTTCAATAGATTCGTATGAAGGTTTAAATTGAGATTTAAAGCTTTTAGAACGAATACCAACCTTTTTTTGGACCAATATAAAGTTATAAAGGTGTAAATATAGTTTTTAAATAATTCTCAAATAGTTAGACCCATTATTGGAGCAACGGAAACTTCGTCCAAACTAGTTTGACCAAAACTGCCCAACTTTGAATAGCTTCGTACGAAGTGAATATTGGCCTTTTTTTGGACCAATATGAAGTGATAAGGATATAAATATAGTAATAAACCTAATAGAAGAACGTTAGACCCATTTTTAATCCAACGGAAAACTTGTGCAAACTTCTACGACAAAGATCGTCCAAACTTTCAATAGATTCGTATGAAGGTTTAAATTGAGATTTAAAGCTTTTAGAATGAATACCGGCCTTTTTTTGGACCAATATAAAGTTATAAAGGTGTAAATATAGTTATTAAATAATTCTCAAATAGTTAGACCCATTATTA
Organism: Trifolium repens; assembly: GCA_030408175.1. Taxonomy (NCBI): domain Eukaryota; kingdom Viridiplantae; phylum Streptophyta; class Magnoliopsida; order Fabales; family Fabaceae; genus Trifolium; species Trifolium repens. Next base: position 37,110,710 of record CP125842.1, on the reverse strand, counting down.
GAGCAACGGAAACTTCGTCCAAACTACTTTGACCAAAACTGCCCAACTTTGAATAGCTTCGTACGAAGTGAATATTGTCCTTTGTTGGGATCAATATGAAGTGATAAGGATATAAATATAGTAATGAACCTAATAGAAGAACGTTAGACCCATTTTTTATCCAACGGAAAACTTGTGCAAACTTCTACGACTAAGATCGTCCAAACTTTCAATAGATTCGTATGAAGGTTTAAATTGAGATTTAAAGCTTTTAGAATGAATACCGGCCTTTTTTTGGACTAATATAAAGTTATAAAGGTGTAAATATAGTTATTAAATAATTCTCAAATAGTTAGACCCATTATTAGAGCAACGGAAACTTCGTCCAAACTACTTTGACCAAAACTGCCCAACTTTGAATAGGGTCGTACGAAGTGAATATTGGCCTTTGTTGGGATCAATATGAAGTGATAAGGATATAAATATAGTAATGAACCTAATAGAAGAACGTTAGACGCATTTTTTATCCAACGGAAAACTTGTGAAAACTTCTACGACAAAGATCGTCCAAACTTTCAATAGATTCGTATGAAGGTTTAAATTGAGATTTAAGGCTTTTAGAATGAATACCGGTCTTTTTTTGGACCAATATAAAGTTATAAAGGTGTAAATATAGTTTTTAAATAATTCTCAAATAGTTAGACCCATTATTGGAGCAACGGAAACTTCGTCCAAACTACTTTGACCAAAACTGCCCAACTTTGAATAGCTTCGTACGAAGTGAATATTGGCCTTTTTTGGGACCAATATGAAGTGATAAGGATATAAATAAAGTAATAAACCTAATAGAAGAACGTTAGACCCATTTTTTATCCAACGGAAAACTTGTGAAAACTTCTACGACAAAGATCGTCCAAACTTTCAATAGATTCGTATGAAGGTTTAAATTGAGATTTAAAGCTTTTAGAACGAATACCAGCCTTTTTTTGGACCAATTTAAAGTTATAAAGGTGTAAATATAGTTTTTAAATAATTCTGAAATAGTTAGACCCATTATTGGAGCAACGGAAACTTCGTCCAAACTACTTTGACCAAAACTGCCCAACTTTGAATAGCTTCGTACGAAGTGAATATTGGCCTTTTTATGGACCAATATGAAGTGATAAGGATATAAATATAGTAATAAACCTAATAGAAGAACGTTAGACCCATTTTTAATCCAACGGAAAACTTGTGCAAACTTCTACGACAAAGATCGTCCAAACTTTCAATAGATTCGTATGAAGGTTTAAATTGAGATTTAAAGCTTTTAGAATGAATACCGGCCTTTTTTTGGACCAATATAAAGTTATAAAGGTGTAAATATAGTTATTAAATAATTCTCAAATAGTTAGACCCATTATTAGAGCAACGGAAACTTCGTCCAAACTACTTTGACCAAAACTGCCCAACTTTGAATAGCTTCGTACGAAGTGAATATTGGCCTTTTTTGGGACCAATATGAAGTGATAAGGATATAAATATAGTAATAAACCTAATAGAAGAACGTTAGACCCATTTTTTATCCAACGGAAAACTTGTGAAAACTTCTACGACAAAGATCGTCCAAACTTTCAATAGATTCGTATGAAGGTTTAAATTGAGATTTAAAGCTTTTAGAACGAATACCAACCTTTTTTTGGACCAATATAAAGTTATAAAGGTGTAAATATAGTTTTTAAATAATTCTCAAATAGTTAGACCCATTATTGGAGCAACGGAAACTTCGTCCAAACTACTTTGACCAAAACTGCCCAACTTTGAATAGCTTCGTACGAAGTGAATATTGGCCTTTTTTTGGACCAATATGAAGTGATAAGGATATAAATATAGTAATAAACCTAATAGAAGAACGTTAGACCCATTTTTAATCTAACGGAAAACTTGTGCAAACTTCTACGACAAAGATCGTCCAAACTTTCAATAGATTCGTATGAAGGTTTAAATTGAGATTTAAAGCTTTTAGAATGAATACCGGCCTTTTTTTGGACCAATATAAAGTTATAAAGGTGTAAATATAGTTATTAAATAATTCTCAAATAGTTAGACCCATTATTAGAGCAACGGAAACTTCGTCCAAACTACTTTGACCAAAACTGCCCAACTTTGAATAGCTTCGTACGAAGTGAATATTGGCCTTTGTTGGGATCAATATGAAGTGATAAGGATATAAATATAGTAATGAACCTAATAGAAGAATGTTAGACCCATTTTTTATCCAACGGAAAACTTGTGCAAACTTCTACGACAAAGATCGTCCAAACTTTCAATAGATTCGTATGAAGGTTTAAATTGAGATTTAAAGCTTTTAGAATGAATAACGGCCTTTTTCTGGACCAATATAAAGTTATAAAGGTGTAAATATAGTTTTTAAATAATTCTCAAATAGGTAGAACCATCATTGGAGCAACGGAAACTTGGTCCAAACTACTTTGACCAAAACTGCCCAACTTTGAATAGCTTCGTACGAAGTGAATATTGGCCTTTTTTGGGACCAATATGAAGTGATAAGGATATAAATATAGTAAGAAAACTAATAGAAGAACGTTAGACCCATTTTTGATCCAACGGAAACCTTGTGAAAACTTCTACGACAAAGATCGTCCAAACTTTCAATAGATTCGTATGAAGGTTTAAATTGAGATTTAAAGCTTTTAGAACGAATACCGGCCTTTTTTTGGACCAATATAAAGTTATAAAGGTGTAAATATAGTTTTTAAATTATTCTCAAATAGTTAGACCCATTATTGGAGCAACGGAAACTTCGTCCAAACTACTTTGACCAAAACTGCCCAACTTTGAATAGCTTCGTACGAAGTGAATATTGGCCTTTTTTTGGACCAATATGAAGTGATAAGGATATAAATATAGTAATAAACCTAATAGAATAACGTTAGACCCATTTTTAATCCAACGGAAAACTTGTGCAAACTTCTACGACTAAGATCGTCCAAACTTTCAATAGATTCGTATGAAGGTTTAAATTGAGATTTAAAGCTTTTAGAATGAATACCGGCCTTTTTTTGGACTAATATAAAGTTATAAAGGTGTAAATATAGTTATTAAATAATTCTCAAATAGTTAGACCCATTATTAGAGCAACGGAAACTTCGTCCAAACTACTTTGACCAAAACTGCCCAACTTTGAATAGGGTCGTACGAAGTGAATATTGGCCTTTGTTGGGATCAATATGAAGTGATAAGGATATAAATATAGTAATGAACCTAATAGAAGAACGTTAGACGCATTTTTTATCCAACGGAAAACTTGTGAAAACTTCTACGACAAAGATCGTCCAAACTTTCAATAGATTCGTATGAAGGTTTAAATTGAGATTTAAGGCTTTTAGAATGAATACCGGTCTTTTTTTGGACCAATATAAAGTTATAAAGGTGTAAATATAGTTTTTAAATAATTCTCAAATAGTTAGACCCATTATTGGAGCAACGGAAACTTCGTCCAAACTACTTTGACCAAAACTGCCCAACTTTGAATAGCTTCGTACGAAGTGAATATTGGCCTTTTTTGGGACCAATATGAAGTGATAAGGATATAAATAAAGTAATAAACCTAATAGAAGAACGTTAGACCCATTTTTTATCCAACGGAAAACTTGTGAAAACTTCTACGACAAAGATCGTCCAAACTTTCAATAGATTCGTATGAAGGTTTAAATTGAGAATTAAAGCTTTTAGAATGAATACCGGCCTTTTTTTGGACCAATATAAAGTTATAAAGGTGTAAATATAGTTATTAATAATTCTCAAATAGTTAGACCCATTATTGGAGCAACGAAAACTTCGTCCAAACTACTTTGACCAAAACTGCCCAACTTTGAATAGCTTCGTACGTAGTGAATATTGGCCTTTTTTGGGACCAATATGAAGTGATAAGGATATAAATATAGTAATGAACCTAATAGAAGAACGTTAGACCCATTTTTTATCCAACGGAAAACTTGTGCAAACTTCTAAGACAAAGATCGTCCAAACTTTCAATAGATTCGTATGAAGGTTTAAATTGAGATTTAAAGCTTTTAGAATGAATACCGGCCTTTTTTTGGACCAATATGAAGTTATAAAGGTGTAAATATAGTTTTTAAATAATTCTCAAATAGGTAGACCCATCATTGGAGCAACGGAAACTTGGTCCAAACTACTTTGACCAAAACTGCCCAACTTTGAATAGCTTCGTACGAAGTGAATATTGGCCTTTTTTGGGACCAATATGAAGTGATAAGGATATAAATATAGTAAGAAAACTAATAGAAGAACGTTAGACCCATTTTTGATCCAACGGAAACCTTGTGAAAACTTCTACGACAAAGATCGTCCAAACTTTCAATAGATTCGTATGAAGGTTTAAATTGAGATTTAAAGCTTTTAGAACGAATACCGGCCTTTTTTTGGACCAATATAAAGTTATAAAGGTGTAAATATAGTTTTTAAATTATTCTCAAATAGTTAGACCCATTATTGGAGCAACGGAAACTTCGTCCAAACTACTTTGACCAAAACTGCCCAACTTTGAATAGCTTCGTACGAAGTGAATATTGGCCTTTTTTGGGACCAATATGAAGTGATAAGGATATAAATATAGTAATAAACCTAATAGAAGAACGTTAGACCCATTTTTAATCCAACGGAAAACTTGTGCAAACTTCTACGACTAAGATCGTCCAAACTTTCAATAGATTCGTATGAAGGTTTAAATTGAGATTTAAAGCTTTTAGAATGAATACCGGCCTTTTTTTGGACTAATATAAAGTTATAAAGGTGTAAATATAGTTATTAAATAATTCTCAAATAGTTAGACCCATTATTAGAGCAACGGAAACTTCGTCCAAACTACTTTGACCAAAACTGCCCAACTTTGAATAGGGTCGTACGAAGTGAATATTGGCCTTTGTTGGGATCAATATGAAGTGATAAGGATATAAATATAGTAATGAACCTAATAGAAGAACGTTAGACGCATTTTTTATCCATCGGAAAACTTGTGAAAACTTCTACGACAAAGATCGTCCAAACTTTCAATAGATTCGTATGAAGGTTTAAATTGAGATTTAAGGCTTTTAGAATGAATACCGGTCTTTTTTTGGACCAATATAAAGTTATAAAGGTGTAAATATAGTTTTTAAATAATTCTCAAATAGTTAGACCCATTATTTGAGCAACGGAAACTTCGTCCAAACTACTTTGACCAAAACTGCCCAACTTTGAATAGCTTCGTACGAAGTGAATATTCGCCTTTTTTGGGACCAATATGAAGTGATAAGGATATAAATAAAGTAATAAACCTAATAGAAGAACGTTAGACCCATTTTTTATCCAACGGAAAACTTGTGAAAACTTCTACGACAAAGATCGTCCAAACTTTCAATAGATTCGTATGAAGGTTTAAATTGAGATTTAAAGCTTTTAGAACGAATACCAGCCTTTTTTTGGACCAATTTAAAGTTATAAAGGTGTAAATATAGTTTTTAAATAATTCTGAAATAGTTAGACCCATTATTGGAGCAACGGAAACTTCGTCCAAACTACTTTGACCAAAACTGCCCAACTTTGAATAGCTTCGTACGAAGTGAATATTGGTCTTTTTTTGGACCAATATGAAGTGATAAGGATATAAATATAGTAATAAACCTAATAGAAGAACGTTAGACCCATTTTTAATCCAACGGAAAACTTGTGCAAACTTCTACGACAAAGATCGTCCAAACTTTCAATAGATTCGTATGAAGGTTTAAATTGAGATTTAAAGCTTTTAGAATGAATACCGGCCTTTTTTTGGACCAATATAAAGTTATAAAGGTGTAAATATAGTTATTAAATAATTCTCAAATAGTTAGACCCATTATTAGAGCAACGGAAACTTCGTCCAAACTACTTTGACCAAAACTGCCCAACTTTGAATAGCTTCGTACGAAGTGAATATTGGCCTTTTTTGGGACCAATATGAAGTGATAAGGATATAAATATAGTAATAAACCTAATAGAAGAACGTTAGACCCATTTTTTATCCAACGGAAAACTTGTGAAAACTTCTACGACAAAGATCGTCCAAACTTTCAATAGATTCGTATGAAGGTTTAAATTGAGATTTAAAGCTTTTAGAACGAATACCAACCTTTTTTTGGACCAATATAAAGTTATAAAGGTGTAAATATAGTTTTTAAATAATTCTCAAATAGTTAGACCCATTATTGGAGCAACGGAAACTTCGTCCAAACTACTTTGACCAAAACTGCCCAACTTTGAATAGCTTCGTACGAAGTGAATATTGGCCTTTTTTTGGACCAATATGAAGTGATAAGGATATAAATATAGTAATAAACCTAATAGAAGAACGTTAGACCCATTTTTAATCCAACGGAAAACTTGTGCAAACTTCTACGACAAAGATCGTCCAAACTTTCAATAGATTCGTATGAAGGTTTAAATTGAGATTTAAAGCTTTTAGAATGAATACCAGCCTTTTTTTGGACCAATATAAAGTTATAAAGGTGTAAATATAGTTATTAAATAATTCTCAAATAGTTAGACCCATTATTAGAGCAACGGAAACTTCGTCCAAACTACTTTGACCAAAACTGCCCAACTTTGAATAGCTTCGTACGAAGTGAATATTGGCCTTTGTTGGGATCAATATGAAGTGATAAGGATATAAATATAGTAATGAACCTAATAGAAGAACGTTAGACCCATTTTTTATCCAACGGAAAACTTGTGCAAACTTCTACGACAAAGATCGTCCAAACTTTCAATAGATTCGTATGAAGGTTTAAATTGAGATTTAAAGCTTTTAGAATGAATAACGGCCTTTTTCTGGACCAATATAAAGTTATAAAGGTGTAAATATAGTTTTTAAATAATTCTCAAATAGGTAGACCCATCATTGGAGCAACGGAAACTTGGTCCAAACTACTTTGACCAAAACTGCCCAACTTTGAATAGCTTCGTACGAAGTGAATATTGGCCTTTTTTGGGACCAATATGAAGTGATAAGGATATAAATATAGTAAGAAAACTAATAGAAGAACGTTAGACCCATTTTTGATCCAACGGAAACCTTGTGAAAACTTCTACGACAAAGATCGTCCAAACTTTCAATAGATTCGTATGAAGGTTTAAATTGAGATTTAAAGCTTTTAGAATGAATACCGGCCTTTTTTTGGACCAATATAAAGTTATAAAGGTGTAAATATAGTTATTAAATAATTCTCAAATAGTTAGACCCATTATTAGAGCAACGGAAACTTCGTCCAAACTACTTTGACCAAAACTGCCCAACTTTGAATAGCTTCGTACGAAGTGAATATTGGCCTTTGTTGGGATCAATATGAAGTGATAAGGATATAAATATAGTAATGAACCTAATAGAAGAACGTTAGACGCATTTTTTATCCATCGGAAAACTTGTGAAAACTTCTACGACAAAGATCGTCCAAACTTTCAATAGATTCGTATGAAGGTTTAAATTGAGATTTAAGGCTTTTAGAATGAATACCGGTCTTTTTTTGGACCAATATAAAGTTATAAAGGTGTAAATATAGTTTTTAAATAATTCTCAAATAGTTAGACCCATTATTTGAGCAACGGAAACTTCGTCCAAACTACTTTGACCAAAACTGCCCAACTTTGAATAGCTTCGTATGAAGTGAATATTCGCCTTTTTTGGGACCAATATGAAGTGATAAGGATATAAATAAAGTAATAAACCTAATAGAAGAACGTTAGACCCATTTTTTATCCAACGGAAAACTTGTGAAAACTTCTACGACAAAGATCGTCCAAACTTTCAATAGATTCGTATGAAGGTTTAAATTGAGATTTAAAGCTTTTAGAACGAATACCAGCCTTTTTTTGGACCAATTTAAAGTTATAAAGGTGTAAATATAGTTTTTAAATAATTCTGAAATAGTTAGACCCATTATTGGAGCAACGGAAACTTCGTCCAAACTACTTTGACCAAAACTGCCCAACTTTGAATAGCTTCGTACGAAGTGAATATTGGTCTTTTTTTGGACCAATATGAAGTGATAAGGATATAAATATAGTAATAAACCTAATAGAAGAACGTTAGACCCATTTTTAATCCAACGGAAAACTTGTGCAAACTTCTACGACAAAGATCGTCCAAACTTTCAATAGATTCGTATGAAGGTTTAAATTGAGATTTAAAGCTTTTAGAATGAATACCGGCCTTTTTTTGGACCAATATAAAGTTATAAAGGTGTAAATATAGTTATTAAATAATTCTCAAATAGTTAGACCCATTATTAGAGCAACGGAAACTTCGTCCAAACTACTTTGACCAAAACTGCCCAACTTTGAATAGCTTCGTACGAAGTGAATATTGGCCTTTTTTGGGACCAATATGAAGTGATAAGGATATAAATATAGTAATAAACCTAATAGAAGAACGTTAGACCCATTTTTTATCCAACGGAAAACTTGTGAAAACTTCTACGACAAAGATCGTCCAAACTTTCAATAGATTCGTATGAAGGTTTAAATTGAGATTTAAAGCTTTTAGAACGAATACCAACCTTTTTTTGGACCAATATAAAGTTATAAAGGTGTAAATATAGTTTTTAAATAATTCTCAAATAGTTAGACCCATTATTGGAGCAACGGAAACTTCGTCCAAACTACTTTGACCAAAACTGCCCAACTTTGAATAGCTTCGTACGAAGTGAATATTGGCCTTTTTTTGGACCAATATGAAGTGATAAGGATATAAATATAGTAATAAACCTAATAGAAGAACGTTAGACCCATTTTTAATCCAACGGAAAACTTGTGCAAACTTCTACGACAAAGATCGTCCAAACTTTCAATAGATTCGTATGAAGGTTTAAATTGAGATTTAAAGCTTTTAGAATGAATACCAGCCTTTTTTTGGACCAATATAAAGTTATAAAGGTGTAAATATAGTTATTAAATAATTCTCAAATAGTTAGACCCATTATTAGAGCAACGGAAACTTCGTCCAAACTACTTTGACCAAAACTGCCCAACTTTGAATAGCTTCGTACGAAGTGAATATTGGCCTTTGTTGGGATCAATATGAAGTGATAAGGATATAAATATAGTAATGAACCTAATAGAAGAACGTTAGACCCATTTTTTATCCAACGGAAAACTTGTGCAAACTTCTACGACAAAGATCGTCCAAACTTTCAATAGATTCGTATGAAGGTTTAAATTGAGATTTAAAGCTTTTAGAATGAATAACGGCCTTTTTCTGGACCAATATAAAGTTATAAAGGTGTAAATATAGTTTTTAAATAATTCTCAAATAGGTAGACCCATCATTGGAGCAACGGAAACTTGGTCCAAACTACTTTGACCAAAACTGCCCAACTTTGAATAGCTTCGTACGAAGTGAATATTGGCCTTTTTTGGGACCAATATGAAGTGATAAGGATATAAATATAGTAAGAAAACTAATAGAAGAACGTTAGACCCATTTTTGATCCAACGGAAACCTTGTGAAAACTTCTACGACAAAGATCGTCCAAACTTTCAATAGATTCGTATGAAGGTTTAAATTGAGATTTAAAGCTTTTAGAATGAATACCGGCCTTTTTTTGGACCAATATAAAGTTATAAAGGTGTAAATATAGTTATTAAATAATTCTCAAATAGTTAGACCCATTATTAGAGCAACGGAAACTTCGTCCAAACTACTTTGACCAAAACTGCCCAACTTTGAATAGCTTCGTACGAAGTGAATATTGGCCTTTGTTGGGATCAATATGAAGTGATAAGGATATAAATATAGTAATGAACCTAATAGAAGAACGTTAGACCCATTTTTTATCCAACGGAAAACTTGTGCAAACTTCTACGACAAAGATCGTCCAAACTTTCAATAGATTCGTATGAAGGTTTAAATTGAGATTTAAAGCTTTTAGAATGAATAACGGCCTTTTTCTGGACCAATATAAAGTTATAAAGGTGTAAATATAGTTTTTAAATAATTCTCAAATAGGTAGACCCATCATTGGAGCAACGGAAACTTGGTCCAAACTACTTTGACCAAAACTGCCCAACTTTGAATAGCTTCGTACGAAGTGAATATTGGCCTTTTTTGGGACCAATATGAAGTGATAAGGATATAAATATAGTAAGAAAACTAATAGAAGAACGTTAGACCCATTTTTGATCCAACGGAAACCTTGTGAAAACTTCTACGACAAAGATCGTCCAAACTTTCAATAGATTCGTATGAAGGTTTAAATTGAGATTTAAAGCTTTTAGAACGAATACCGGCCTTTTTTTGGACCAATATAAAGTTATAAAGGTGTAAATATAGTTTTTAAATTATTCTCAAATAGTTAGACCCATTATTGGAGCAACGGAAACTTCGTCCAAACTACTTTGACCAAAACTGCCCAACTTTGTATAGCTTCGTACGAAGTGAATATTGGCCTTTTTTTGGACCAATATGAAGTGATAAGGATATAAATATAGTAATAAACCTAATAGAAGAACGTTAGACCCATTTTTAATCCAACGGAAAACTTGTGCAAACTTCTACGACTAAGATCGTCCAAACTTTCAATAGATTCGTATGAAGGTTTAAATTGAGATTTAAAGCTTTTAGAATGAATACCGGCCTTTTTTTGGACTAATATAAAGTTATAAAGGTGTAAATATAGTTATTAAATAATTCTCAAATAGTTAGACCCATTATTAGAGCAACGGAAACTTCGTCCAAACTACTTTGACCAAAACTGCCCAACTTTGAATAGGGTCGTACGAAGTGAATATTGGCCTTTGTTGGGATCAATATGAAGTGATAAGGATATAAATATAGTAATGAACCTAATAGAAGAACGTTAGACGCATTTTTTATCCAACGGAAAACTTGTGAAAACTTCTACGACAAAGATCGTCCAAACTTTCAATAGATTCGTATGAAGGTTTAAATTGAGATTTAAGGCTTTTAGAATGAATACCGGTCTTTTTTTGGACCAATATAAAGTTATAAAGGTGTAAATATAGTTTTTAAATAATTCTCAAATAGTTAGACCCATTATTGGAGCAACGGAAACTTCGTCCAAACTACTTTGACCAAAACTGCCCAACTTTGAATAGCTTCGTACGAAGTGAATATTGGCCTTTTTTGGGACCAATATGAAGTGATAAGGATATAAATAAAGTAATAAACCTAATAGAAGAACGTTAGACCCATTTTTTATCCAACGGAAAACTTGTGAAAACTTCTACGACAAAGATCGTCCAAACTTTCAATAGATTCGTATGAAGGTTTAAATTGAGAATTAAAGCTTTTAGAATGAATACCGGCCTTTTTTTGGACCAATATAAAGTTATAAAGGTGTAAATATAGTTATTAATAATTCTCAAATAGTTAGACCCATTATTGGAGCAACGAAAACTTCGTCCAAACTACTTTGACCAAAACTGCCCAACTTTGAATAGCTTCGTACGTAGTGAATATTGGCCTTTTTTGGGACCAATATGAAGTGATAAGGATATAAATATAGTAATGAACCTAATAGAAGAACGTTAGACCCATTTTTTATCCAACGGAAAACTTGTGCAAACTTCTAAGACAAAGATCGTCCAAACTTTCAATAGATTCGTATGAAGGTTTAAATTGAGATTTAAAGCTTTTAGAATGAATACCGGCCTTTTTTTGGGCCAATATAAAGTTATAAAGGTGTAAATATAGTTTTTAAATAATTCTCAAATAGGTAGACCCATCATTGGAGCAACGGAAACTTGGTCCAAACTACTTTGACCAAAACTGCCCAACTTTGAATAGCTTCGTACGAAGTGAATATTGGCCTTTTTTGGGACCAATATGAAGTGATAAGGATATAAATATAGTAAGAAAACTAATAGAAGAACGTTAGACCCATTTTTGATCCAACGGAAACCTTGTGAAAACTTCTACGACAAAGATCGTCCAAACTTTCAATAGATTCGTATGAAGGTTTAAATTGAGATTTAAAGCTTTTAGAACGAATACCGGCCTTTTTTTGGACCAATATAAAGTTATAAAGGTGTAAATATAGTTTTTAAATTATTCTCAAATAGTTAGACCCATTATTGGAGCAACGGAAACTTCGTCCAAACTACTTTGACCAAAACTGCCCAACTTTGAATAGCTTCGTACGAAGTGAATATTGGCCTTTGTTGGGATCAATATGAAGTGATAAGGATATAAATATAGTAATGAACCTAATAGAAGAACGTTAGACCCATTTTTTATCCAACGGAAAACTTGTGCAAACTTCTACGACAAAGATCGTCCAAACTTTCAATAGATTCGTATGAAGGTTTAAATTGAGATTTAAAGCTTTTAGAATGAATAACGGCCTTTTTCTGGACCAATATAAAGTTATAAAGGTGTAAATATAGTTTTTAAATAATTCTCAAATAGGTAGACCCATCATTGGAGCAACGGAAACTTGGTCCAAACTACTTTGACCAAAACTGCCCAACTTTGAATAGCTTCGTACGAAGTGAATATTGGCCTTTTTTGGGACCAATATGAAGTGATAAGGATATAAATATAGTAAGAAAACTAATAGAAGAACGTTAGACCCATTTTTGATCCAACGGAAACCTTGTGAAAACTTCTACGACAAAGATCGTCCAAACTTTCAATAGATTCGTATGAAGGTTTAAATTGAGATTTAAAGCTTTTAGAATGAATACCGGCCTTTTTTTGGACCAATATAAAGTTATAAAGGTGTAAATATAGTTATTAAATAATTCTCAAATAGTTAGACCCATTATTAGAGCAACGGAAACTTCGTCCAAACTACTTTGACCAAAACTGCCCAACTTTGAATAGCTTCGTACGAAGTGAATATTGGCCTTTGTTGGGATCAATATGAAGTGATAAGGATATAAATATAGTAATGAACCTAATAGAAGAACGTTAGACCCATTTTTTATCCAACGGAAAACTTGTGCAAACTTCTACGACAAAGATCGTCCAAACTTTCAATAGATTCGTATGAAGGTTTAAATTGAGATTTAAAGCTTTTAGAATGAATAACGGCCTTTTTCTGGACCAATATAAAGTTATAAAGGTGTAAATATAGTTTTTAAATAATTCTCAAATAGGTAGACCCATCATTGGAGCAACGGAAACTTGGTCCAAACTACTTTGACCAAAACTGCCCAACTTTGAATAGCTTCGTACGAAGTGAATATTGGCCTTTTTTGGGACCAATATGAAGTGATAAGGATATAAATATAGTAAGAAAACTAATAGAAGAACGTTAGACCCATTTTTGATCCAACGGAAACCTTGTGAAAACTTCTACGACAAAGATCGTCCAAACTTTCAATAGATTCGTATGAAGGTTTAAATTGGGATTTAAAGCTTTTAGAACGAATACCGGCCTTTTTTTGGACCAATATAAAGTTATAAAGGTGTAAATATAGTTTTTAAATTATTCTCAAATAGTTAGACCCATTATTGGAGCAACGGAAACTTCGTCCAAACTACTTTGACCAAAACTGCCCAACTTTGAATAGCTTCGTACGAAGTGAATATTGGCCTTTTTTGGGACCAATATGAAGTGATAAGGATATAAATAAAGTAATAAACCTAATAGAAGAACGTTAGACCCATTTTTTATCCAACGGAAAACTTGTGAAAACTTCTACGACAAAGATCGTCCAAACTTTCAATAGATTCGTATGAAGGTTTAAATTGAGAATTAAAGCTTTTAGAATGAATACCGGCCTTTTTTTGGACCAATATAAAGTTATAAAGGTGTAAATATAGTTATTAATAATTCTCAAATAGTTAGACCCATTATTGGAGCAACGAAAACTTCGTCCAAACTACTTTGACCAAAACTGCCCAACTTTGAATAGCTTCGTACGTAGTGAATATTGGCCTTTTTTGGGACCAATATGAAGTGATAAGGATATAAATATAGTAATGAACCTAATAGAAGAACGTTAGACCCATTTTTTATCCAACGGAAAACTTGTGCAAACTTCTAAGACAAAGATCGTCCAAACTTTCAATAGATTCGTATGAAGGTTTAAATTGAGATTTAAAGCTTTTAGAATGAATACCGGCCTTTTTTTGGACCAATATAAAGTTATAAAGGTGTAAATATAGTTTTTAAATAATTCTCAAATAGGTAGACCCATCATTGGAGCAACGGAAACTTGGTCCAAACTACTTTGACCAAAACTGCCCAACTTTGAATAGCTTCGTACGAAGTGAATATTGGCCTTTTTTGGGACCAATATGAAGTGATAAGGATATAAATATAGTAAGAAAACGAATAGAAGAACGTTAGACCCATTTTTGATCCAACGGAAACCTTGTGAAAACTTCTACGACAAAGATCGTCCAAACTTTCAATAGATTCGTATGAAGGTTTAAATTGAGATTTAAAGCTTTTAGAACGAATACCGGCCTTTTTTTGGACCAATATAAAGTTATAAAGGTGTAAATATAGTTTTTAAATTATTCTCAAATAGTTAGACCCATTATTGGAGCAACGGAAACTTCGTCCAAACTACTTTGACCAAAACTGCCCAACTTTGAATAGCTTCGTACGAAGTGAATATTGGCCTTTTTTGGGGCCAATATGAAGTGATAAGGATATAAATATAGTAATAAACCTAATAGAAGAACGTTAGACCCATTTTTTATCCAACGGAAAACTTGTGCAAACTTCTAAGACAAAGATCGTCCAAACTTTCAATAGATTCGTATGAAGGTTTAAATTGAGATTTAAAGCTTTTAGAATGAATACCGGCCTTTTTTTGGACCAATATAAAGTTATAAAGGTGTAAATATAGTTTTTAAATAATTCTCAAATAGGTAGACCCATCATTGGAGCAACGGAAACTTGGTCCAAACTACTTTGACCAAAACTGCCCAACTTTGAATAGCTTCGTACGAAGTGAATATTGGCCTTTTTTGGGACCAATATGAAGTGATAAGGATATAAATATAGTAAGAAAACTAATAGAAGAACGTTAGACCCATTTTTGATCCAACGGAAACCTTGTGAAAACTTCTACGACAAAGATCGTCCAAACTTTCAATAGATTCGTATGAAGGTTTAAATTGAGATTTAAAGCTTTTAGAACGAATACCGGCCTTTTTTTGGACCAATATAAAGTTATAAAGGTGTAAATATAGTTTTTAAATTATTCTCAAATAGTTAGACCCATTATTGGAGCAACGGAAACTTCGTCCAAACTACTTTGACCAAAACTGCCCAACTTTGAATAGCTTCGTACGAAGTGAATATTGGCCTTTTTTGGGACCAATATGAAGTGATAAGGATATAAATATAGTAATAAACCTAATAGAAGAACGTTAGACCCATTTTTAATCCAACGGAAAACTTGTGCAAACTTCTACGACTAAGATCGTCCAAACTTTCAATAGATTCGTATGAAGGTTTAAATTGAGATTTAAGGCTTTTAGAATGAATACCGGCCTTTTTTTGGACTAATATAAAGTTATAAAGGTGTAAATATAGTTATTAAATAATTCTCAAATAGTTAGACCCATTATTAGAGCAACGGAAACTTCGTCCAAACTACTTTGACCAAAACTGCCCAACTTTGAATAGGGTCGTACGAAGTGAATATTGGCCTTTGTTGGGATCAATATGAAGTGATAAGGATATAAATATAGTAATGAACCTAATAGAAGAACGTTAGACGCATTTTTTATCCAACGGAAAACTTGTGAAAACTTCTACGACAAAGATCGTCCAAACTTTCAATAGATTCGTATGAAGGTTTAAATTGAGATTTAAGGCTTTTAGAATGAATACCGGTCTTTTTTTGGACCAATATAAAGTTATAAAGGTGTAAATATAGTTTTTAAATAATTCTCAAATAGTTAGACCCATTATTGGAGCAACGGAAACTTCGTCCAAACTACTTTGACCAAAACTGCCCAACTTTGAATAGCTTCGTACGAAGTGAATATTGGCCTTTTTTGGGACCAATATGAAGTGATAAGGATATAAATAAAGTAATAAACCTAATAGAAGAACGTTAGACCCATTTTTTATCCAACGGAAAACTTGTGAAAACTTCTACGACAAAGATCGTCCAAACTTTCAATAGATTCGTATGAAGGTTTAAATTGAGATTTAAAGCTTTTAGAACGAATACCAGCCTTTTTTTGGACCAATTTAAAGTTATAAAGGTGTAAATATAGTTTTTAAATAATTCTGAAATAGTTAGACCCATTATTGGAGCAACGGAAACTTCGTCCAAACTACTTTGACCAAAACTGCCCAACTTTGAATAGCTTCGTACGAAGTGAATATTGGCCTTTTTTTGGACCAATATGAAGTGATAAGGATATAAATATAGTAATAAACCTAATAGAAGAACGTTAGACCCATTTTTAATCCAACGGAAAACTTGTGCAAACTTCTACGACAAAGATCGTCCAAACTTTCAATAGATTCGTATGAAGGTTTAAATTGAGATTTAAAGCTTTTAGAATGAATACCGACCTTTTTTGGACCAATATAAAGTTATAAAGGTGTAAATATAGTTATTAAATAATTCTCAAATAGTTAGACCCATTATTAGAGCAACGGAAACTTCGTCCAAACTACTTTGACCAAAACTGCCCAACTTTGAATAGCTTCGTACGAAGTGAATATTGGCCTTTTTTGGGACCAATATGAAGTGATAAGGATATAAATATAGTAATAAACCTAATAGAAGAACGTTAGACCCATTTTTTATCCAACGGAAAACTTGTGAAAACTTCTACGACAAAGATCGTCCAAACTTTCAATAGATTCGTATGAAGGTTTAAATTGAGATTTAAAGCTTTTAGAATGAATACCGGCCTTTTTTTGGACCAATATAAAGTTATAAAGGTGTAAATATAGTTATTAAATAATTCTCAAATAGTTAGACCCATTATTAGAGAAACGGAAACTTCGTCCAAACTACTTTGACCAAAACTGCCCAACTTTGAATAGCTTCGTACGAAGTGAATATTGGCCTTTTTTTGGACCAATATGAAGTGATAAGGATATAAATATAGTAATAAACCTAATAGAAGAACGTTAGACCCATTTTTAATCCAACGGAAAACTTGTGCAAACTTCTACGACAAAGATCGTCCAAACTTTCAATAGATTCGTATGAAGGTTTAAATTGAGATTTAAAGCTTTTAGAATGAATACCGGCCTTTTTTTGGACCAATATAAAGTTATAAAGGTGTAAATATAGTTTTTAAATTATTCTCAAATAGTTAGACCCATTATTGGAGCAACGGAAACTTCGTCCAAACTACTTTGACCAAAACTGCCCAACTTTGAATAGCTTCGTACGAAGTGAATATTGGCCTTTTTTTGGACCAATATGAAGTGATAAGGATATAAATATAGTAATAAACCTAATAGAAGAACGTTAGACCCATTTTTAATCCAACGGAAAACTTGTGCAAACTTCTACGACTAAGATCGTCCAAACTTTCAATAGATTCGTATGAAGGTTTAAATTGAGATTTAAAGCTTTTAGAATGAATACCGGCCTTTTTTTGGACTAATATAAAGTTATAAAGGTGTAAATATAGTTATTAAATAATTCTCAAATAGTTAGACCCATTATTAGAGCAACGGAAACTTCGTCCAAACTACTTTGACCAAAACTGCCCAACTTTGAATAGGGTCGTACGAAGTGAATATTGGCCTTTGTTGGGATCAATATGAAGTGATAAGGATATAAATATAGTAATGAACCTAATAGAAGAACGTTAGACGCATTTTTTATCCAACGGAAAACTTGTGAAAACTTCTACGACAAAGATCGTCCAAACTTTCAATAGATTCGTATGAAGGTTTAAATTGAGATTTAAGGCTTTTAGAATGAATACCGGTCTTTTTTTGGACCAATATAAAGTTATAAAGGTGTAAATATAGTTTTTAAATAATTCTCAAATAGTTAGACCCATTATTGGAGCAACGGAAACTTCGTCCAAACTACTTTGACCAAAACTGCCCAACTTTGAATAGCTTCGTACGAAGTGAATATTGGCCTTTTTTGGGACCAATATGAAGTGATAAGGATATAAATAAAGTAATAAACCTAATAGAAGAACGTTAGACCCATTTTTTATCCAACGGAAAACTTGTGAAAACTTCTACGACAAAGATCGTCCAAACTTTCAATAGATTCGTATGAAGGTTTAAATTGAGATTTAAAGCTTTTAGAACGAATACCAGCCTTTTTTTGGACCAATTTAAAGTTATAAAGGTGTAAATATAGTTTTTAAATAATTCTGAAATAGTTAGACCCATTATTGGAGCAACGGAAACTTCGTCCAAACTACTTTGACCAAAACTGCCCAACTTTGAATAGCTTCGTACGAAGTGAATATTGGCCTTTTTTTGGACCAATATGAAGTGATAAGGATATAAATATAGTAATAAACCTAATAGAAGAACGTTAGACCCATTTTTAATCCAACGGAAAACTTGTGCAAACTTCTACGACAAAGATCGTCCAAACTTTCAATAGATTCGTATGAAGGTTTAAATTGAGATTTAAAGCTTTTAGAATGAATACCGGCCTTTTTTTGGACCAATATAAAGTTATAAAGGTGTAAATATAGTTATTAAATAATTCTCAAATAGTTAGACCCATTATTAGAGCAACGGAAACTTCGTCCAAACTACTTTGACCAAAACTGCCCAACTTTGAATAGCTTCGTACGAAGTGAATATTGGCCTTTTTTGGGACCAATATGAAGTGATAAGGATATAAATAAAGTAATAAACCTAATAGAAGAACGTTAGACCCATTTTTTATCCAACGGAAAACTTGTGAAAACTTCTACGACAAAGATCGTCCAAACTTTCAATAGATTCGTATGAAGGTTTAAATTGAGATTTAAAGCTTTTAGAACGAATACCAGCCTTTTTTTGGACCAATTTAAAGTTATAAAGGTGTAAATATAGTTTTTAAATAATTCTGAAATAGTTAGACCCATTATTGGAGCAACGGAAACTTCGTCCAAACTACTTTGACCAAAACTGCCCAACTTTGAATAGCTTCGTACGAAGTGAATATTGGCCTTTTTTTGGACCAATATGAAGTGATAAGGATATAAATATAGTAATAAACCTAATAGAAGAACGTTAGACCCATTTTTAATCCAACGGAAAACTTGTGCAAACTTCTACGACAAAGATCGTCCAAACTTTCAATAGATTCGTATGAAGGTTTAAATTGAGATTTAAAGCTTTTAGAATGAATACCGGCCTTTTTTTGGACCAATATAAAGTTATAAAGGTGTAAATATAGTTATTAAATAATTCTCAAATAGTTAGACCCATTATTAGAGCAACGGAAACTTCGTCCAAACTACTTTGACCAAAACTGCCCAACTTTGAATAGCTTCGTACGAAGTGAATATTGGCCTTTTTTGGGACCAATATGAAGTGATAAGGATATAAATATAGTAATAAACCTAATAGAAGAACGTTAGACCCATTTTTTATCCAACGGAAAACTTGTGAAAACTTCTACGACAAAGATCGTCCAAACTTTCAATAGATTCGTATGAAGGTTTAAATTGAGATTTAAAGCTTTTAGAATGAATACCGGCCGTTTTTTGGACCAATATAAAGTTATAAAGGTGTAAATATAGTTATTAAATAATTCTCAAATAGTTAGACCCATTATTAGAGAAACGGAAACTTCGTCCAAACTACTTTGACCAAAACTGCCCAACTTTGAATAGCTTCGTACGAAGTGAATATTGGCCTTTTTTTGGACCAATATGAAGTGATAAGGATATAAATATAGTAATAAACCTAATAGAAGAACGTTAGACCCATTTTTAATCCAACGGAAAACTTGTGCAAACTTCTACGACAAAGATCGTCCAAACTTTCAATAGATTCGTATGAAGGTTTAAATTGAGATTTAAAGCTTTTAGAATGAATACCGGCCTTTTTTTGGACCAATATAAAGTTATAAAGGTGTAAATATAGTTTTTAAATTATTCTCAAATAGTTAGACCCATTATTGGAGCAACGGAAACTTCGTCCAAACTACTTTGACCAAAACTGCCCAACTTTGAATAGCTTCGTACGAAGTGAATATTGGCCTTTTTTTGGACCAATATGAAGTGATAAGGATATAAATATAGTAATAAACCTAATAGAAGAACGTTAGACCCATTTTTAATCCAACGGAAAACTTGTGCAAACTTCTACGACTAAGATCGTCCAAACTTTCAATAGATTCGTATGAAGGTTTAAATTGAGATTTAAAGCTTTTAGAATGAATACCGGCCTTTTTTTGGTCTAATATAAAGTTATAAAGGTGTAAATGTAGTTATTAAATAATTCTCAAATAGTTAGACCCATTATTAGAGCAACGGAAACTTCGTCCAAACTACTTTGACCAAAACTGCCCAACTTTGAATAGGGTCGTACGAAGTGAATATTGGCCTTTGTTGGGATCAATATGAAGTGATAAGGATATAAATATAGTAATGAACCTAATAGAAGAACGTTAGACGCATTTTTTATCCAACGGAAAACTTGTGAAAACTTCTACGACAAAGATCGTCCAAACTTTCAATAGATTCGTATGAAGGTTTAAATTGAGATTTAAAGCTTTTAGAACGAATACCAGCCTTTTTTTGGACCAATTTAAAGTTATAAAGGTGTAAATATAGTTTTTAAATAATTCTGAAATAGTTAGACCCATTATTGGAGCAACGGAAACTTCGTCCAAACTACTTTGACCAAAACTGCCCAACTTTGAATAGCTTCGTACGAAGTGAATATTGGCCTTTTTTTGGACCAATATGAAGTGATAAGGATATAAATATAGTAATAAACCTAATAGAAGAACGTTAGACCCATTTTTAATCCAACGGAAAACTTGTGCAAACTTCTACGACAAAGATCGTCCAAACTTTCAATAGATTCGTATGAAGGTTTAAATTGAGATTTAAAGCTTTTAGAATGAATACCGGCCTTTTTTTGGACCAATATAAAGTTATAAAGGTGTAAATATAGTTATTAAATAATTCTCAAATAGTTAGACCCATTATTAGAGCAACGGAAACTTCGTCCAAACTACTTTGACCAAAACTGCCCAACTTTGAATAGCTTCGTACGAAGTGAATATTGGCCTTTTTTGGGACCAATATGAAGTGATAAGGATATAAATATAGTAATAAACCTAATAGAAGAACGTTAGACCCATTTTTTATCCAACGGAAAACTTGTGAAAACTTCTACGACAAAGATCGTCCAAACTTTCAATAGATTCGTATGAAGGTTTAAATTGAGATTTAAAGCTTTTAGAATGAATACCGGCCGTTTTTTGGACCAATATAAAGTTATAAAGGTGTAAATATAGTTATTAAATAATTCTCAAATAGTTAGACCCATTATTAGAGAAACGGAAACTTCGTCCAAACTACTTTGACCAAAACTGCCCAACTTTGAATAGCTTCGTACGAAGTGAATATTGGCCTTTTTTTGGACCAATATGAAGTGATAAGGATATAAATATAGTAATAAACCTAATAGAAGAACGTTAGACCCATTTTTAATCCAACGGAAAACTTGTGCAAACTTCTACGACAAAGATCGTCCAAACTTTCAATAGATTCGTATGAAGGTTTAAATTGAGATTTAAAGCTTTTAGAATGAATACCGGCCTTTTTTTGGACCAATATAAAGTTATAAAGGTGTAAATATAGTTTTTAAATTATTCTCAAATAGTTAGACCCATTATTGGAGCAACGGAAACTTCGTCCAAACTACTTTGACCAAAACTGCCCAACTTTGAATAGCTTCGTACGAAGTGAATATTGGCCTTTTTTTGGACCAATATGAAGTGATAAGGATATAAATATAGTAATAAACCTAATAGAAGAACGTTAGACCCATTTTTAATCCAACGGAAAACTTGTGCAAACTTCTACGACTAAGATCGTCCAAACTTTCAATAGATTCGTATGAAGGTTTAAATTGAGATTTAAAGCTTTTAGAATGAATACCGGCCTTTTTTTGGTCTAATATAAAGTTATAAAGGTGTAAATGTAGTTATTAAATAATTCTCAAATAGTTAGACCCATTATTAGAGCAACGGAAACTTCGTCCAAACTACTTTGACCAAAACTGCCCAACTTTGAATAGGGTCGTACGAAGTGAATATTGGCCTTTGTTGGGATCAATATGAAGTGATAAGGATATAAATATAGTAATGAACCTAATAGAAGAACGTTAGACGCATTTTTTATCCAACGGAAAACTTGTGAAAACTTCTACGACAAAGATCGTCCAAACTTTCAATAGATTCGTATGAAGGTTTAAATTGAGATTTAAGGCTTTTAGAATGAATACCGGTCTTTTTTTGGACCAATATAAAGTTATAAAGGTGTAAATATAGTTTTTAAATAATTCTCAAATAGTTAGACCCATTATTGGAGCAACGGAAACTTCGTCCAAACTACTTTGACCAAAACTGCCCAACTTTGAATAGCTTCGTACGAAGTGAATATTGGCCTTTTTTTGGACCAATATGAAGTGATAAGGATATAAATATAGTAATAAACCTAATAGAAGAACGTTAGACCCATTTTTAATCCAACGGAAAACTTGTGCAAACTTCTACGACAAAGATCGTCCAAACTTTCAATAGATTCGTATGAAGGTTTAAATTGAGATTTAAAGCTTTTAGAATGAATACCGGCCTTTTTTTGGACCAATATAAAGTTATAAAGGTGTAAATATAGTTATTAAATAATTCTCAAATAGTTAGACCCATTATTAGAGCAACGGAAACTTCGTCCAAACTACTTTGACCAAAACTGCCCAACTTTGAATAGCTTCGTACGAAGTGAATATTGGCCTTTTTTGGGACCAATATGAAGTGATAAGGATATAAATATAGTAATAAACCTAATAGAAGAACGTTAGACCCATTTTTTATCCAACGGAAAACTTGTGAAAACTTCTACGACAAAGATCGTCCAAACTTTCAATAGATTCGTATGAAGGTTTAAATTGAGATTTAAAGCTTTTAGAATGAATACCGGCCTTTTTTTGGACCAATATAAAGTTATAAAGGTGTAAATATAGTTATTAAATAATTCTCAAATAGTTAGACCCATTATTAGAGAAACGGAAACTTCGTCCAAACTACTTTGACCAAAACTGCCCAACTTTGAATAGCTTCGTACGAAGTGAATATTGGCCTTTTTTTGGACCAATATGAAGTGATAAGGATATAAATATAGTAATAAACCTAATAGAAGAACGTTAGACCCATTTTTAATCCAACGGAAAACTTGTGCAAACTTCTACGACAAAGATCGTCCAAACTTTCAATAGATTCGTATGAAGGTTTAAATTGAGATTTAAAGCTTTTAGAATGAATACCGGCCTTTTTTTGGACCAATATAAAGTTATAAAGGTGTAAATATAGTTTTTAAATTATTCTCAAATAGTTAGACCCATTATTGGAGCAACGGAAACTTCGTCCAAACTACTTTGACCAAAACTGCCCAACTTTGAATAGCTTCGTACGAAGTGAATATTGGCCTTTTTTTGGACCAATATGAAGTGATAAGGATATAAATATAGTAATAAACCTAATAGAAGAACGTTAGACCCATTTTTAATCCAACGGAAAACTTGTGCAAACTTCTACGACTAAGATCGTCCAAACTTTCAATAGATTCGTATGAAGGTTTAAATTGAGATTTAAAGCTTTTAGAATGAATACCGGCCTTTTTTTGGTCTAATATAAAGTTATAAAGGTGTAAATGTAGTTATTAAATAATTCTCAAATAGTTAGACCCATTATTAGAGCAACGGAAACTTCGTCCAAACTACTTTGACCAAAACTGCCCAACTTTGAATAGGGTCGTACGAAGTGAATATTGGCCTTTGTTGGGATCAATATGAAGTGATAAGGATATAAATATAGTAATGAACCTAATAGAAGAACGTTAGACGCATTTTTTATCCAACGGAAAACTTGTGAAAACTTCTACGACAAAGATCGTCCAAACTTTCAATAGATTCGTATGAAGGTTTAAATTGAGATTAAAGCTTTTAGAATGAATACCGGCCTTTTTTTGGACCAATATAAAGTTATAAAGGTGTAAATATAGTTATTAATAATTCTCAAATAGTTAGACCCATTATTGGAGCAACGAAAACTTCGTCCAAACTACTTTGACCAAAACTGCCCAACTTTGAATAGCTTCGTACGTAGTGAATATTGGCCTTTTTTGGGACCAATATGAAGTGATAAGGATATAAATATAGTAATGAACCTAATAGAAGAACGTTAGACCCATTTTTTATCCAACGGAAAACTTGTGCAAACTTCTAAGACAAAGATCGTCCAAACTTTCAATAGATTCGTATGAAGGTTTAAATTGAGATTTAAAGCTTTTAGAATGAATACCGGCCTTTTTTTGGACCAATATAAAGTTATAAAGGTGTAAATATAGTTTTTAAATAATTCTCAAATAGGTAGACCCATCATTGGAGTAACGGAAACTTGGTCCAAACTACTTTGACCAAAACTGCCCAACTTTGAATAGCTTCGTACGAAGTGAATATTGGCCTTTTTTGGGACCAATATGAAGTGATAAGGATATAAATATAGTAATAAACCTAATAGAAGAACGTTAGACCCATTTTTTATCCAACGGAAAACTTGTGAAAACTTCTACGACAAAGATCGTCCAAACTTTCAATAGATTCGTATGAAGGTTTAAATTGAGATTTAAAGCTTTTAGAATGAATACCGGCCTTTTTTTGGACCAATAT
Organism: Trifolium repens; assembly: GCA_030408175.1. Taxonomy (NCBI): domain Eukaryota; kingdom Viridiplantae; phylum Streptophyta; class Magnoliopsida; order Fabales; family Fabaceae; genus Trifolium; species Trifolium repens. The sequence continues at coordinate 37,085,865 of CP125842.1, read as the reverse complement.
AAAGTTATAAAGGTGTAAACATAGTTATTAAATAATTCTCAAATAGTTAGACCCATTATTAGAGAAACGGAAACTTCGTCCAAACTACTTTGACCAAAACTGCCCAACTTTGAATAGCTTCGTACGAAGTGAATATTGGCCTTTTTTTGGACCAATATGAAGTGATAAGGATATAAATATAGTAATAAACCTAATAGAAGAACGTTAGACCCATTTTTAATCCAACGGAAAACTTGTACAAACTTCTACGACAAAGATCGTCCAAACTTTCAATAGATTCGTATGAAGGTTTAAATTGAGATTTAAAGCTTTTAGAATGAATACCGGCCTTTTTTTGGACCAATATAAAGTTATAAAGGTGTAAATATAGTTATTAAATAATTCTCAAATAGTTAGACCCATTATTAGAGCAACGGAAACTTCGTCCAAACTACTTTGACCAAAACTGCCCAACTTTGAATAGCTTCGTACGAAGTGAATATTGGCCTTTTTTGGGACCAATATGAAGTGATAAGGATATAAATATAGTAATAAACCTAATAGAAGAACGTTAGACCCATTTTTTATCCAACGGAAAACTTGTGAAAACTTCTACGACAAAGATCGTCCAAACTTTCAATAGATTCGTATGAAGGTTTAAATTGAGATTTAAAGCTTTTAGAATGAATACCGGCCTTTTTTTGGACCAATATAAAGTTATAAAGGTGTAAATATAGTTATTAAATAATTCTCAAATAGTTAGACCCATTATTAGAGAAACGGAAACTTCGTCCAAACTACTTTGACCAAAACTGCCCAACTTTGAATAGCTTCGTACGAAGTGAATATTGGCCTTTTTTTGGACCAATATGAAGTGATAAGGATATAAATATAGTAATAAACCTAATAGAAGAACGTTAGACCCATTTTTAATCCAACGGAAAACTTGTGAAAACTTCTACGACAAAGATCGTCCAAACTTTCAATAGATTCGTATGAAGGTTTAAATTGAGATTTAAGGCTTTTAGAATGAATACCGGTCTTTTTTTGGACCAATATAAAGTTATAAAGGTGTAAATATAGTTTTTAAATAATTCTCAAATAGTTAGACCCATTATTGGAGCAACGGAAACTTCGTCCAAACTACTTTGACCAAAACTGCCCAACTTTGAATAGCTTCGTACGAAGTGAATATTGGTCTTTTTTGGGACCAATATGAAGTGATAAGGATATAAATAAAGTAATAAACCTAATAGAAGAACGTTAGACCCATTTTTTATCCAACGGAAAACTTGTGAAAACTTCTACGACAAAGATCGTCCAAACTTTCAATAGATTCGTATGAAGGTTTAAATTGAGAATTAAAGCTTTTAGAATGAATACCGGCCTTTTTTTGGACCAATATAAAGTTATAAAGGTGTAAATATAGTTATTAATAATTCTCAAATAGTTAGACCCATTATTGGAGCAACGAAAACTTCGTCCAAACTACTTTGACCAAAACTGCCCAACTTTGAATAGCTTCGTACGTAGTGAATATTGGCCTTTTTTGGGACCAATATGAAGTGATAAGGATATAAATATAGTAATGAACCTAATAGAAGAACGTTAGACCCATTTTTTATCCAACGGAAAACTTGTGCAAACTTCTAAGACAAAGATCGTCCAAACTTTCAATAGATTCGTATGAAGGTTTAAATTGAGATTTAAAGCTTTTAGAATGAATACCGGCCTTTTTTTGGACCAATATAAAGTTATAAAGGTGTAAATATAGTTTTTAAATAATTCTCAAATAGGTAGACCCATCATTGGAGCAACGGAAACTTGGTCCAAACTACTTTGACCAAAACTGCCCAACTTTGAATAGCTTCGTACGAAGTGAATATTGGCCTTTTTTGGGACCAATATGAAGTGATAAGGATATAAATATAGTAATAAACCTAATAGAAGAACGTTAGACCCATTTTTTATCCAACGGAAAACTTGTGAAAACTTCTACGACAAAGATCGTCCAAACTTTCAATAGATTCGTATGAAGGTTTAAATTGAGATTTAAAGCTTTTAGAATGAATACCGGCCTTTTTTTGGACCAATATAAAGTTATAAAGGTGTAAACATAGTTATTAAATAATTCTCAAATAGTTAGACCCATTATTAGAGAAACGGAAACTTCGTCCAAACTACTTTGACCAAAACTGCCCAACTTTGAATAGCTTCGTACGAAGTGAATATTGGCCTTTTTTTGGACCAATATGAAGTGATAAGGATATAAATATAGTAATAAACCTAATAGAAGAACGTTAGACCCATTTTTAATCCAACGGAAAACTTGTACAAACTTCTACGACAAAGATCGTCCAAACTTTCAATAGATTCGTATGAAGGTTTAAATTGAGATTTAAAGCTTTTAGAATGAATACCGGCCTTTTTTTGGACCAATATAAAGTTATAAAGGTGTAAATATAGTTTTTAAATTATTCTCAAATAGTTAGACCCATTATTGGAGCAACGGAAACTTCGTCCAAACTACTTTGACCAAAACTGCCCAACTTTGAATAGCTTCGTACGAAGTGAATATTGGCCTTTTTTTTGGACCAATATGAAGTGATAAGGATATAAATATAGTAATAAACCTAATAGAAGAACGTTAGACCCATTTTTAATCCAACGGAAAACTTGTGCAAACTTCTACGACTAAGATCGTCCAAACTTTCAATAGATTCGTATGAAGGTTTAAATTGAGATTTAAAGCTTTTAGAATGAATACCGGCCTTTTTTTGGTCTAATATAAAGTTATAAAGGTGTAAATGTAGTTATTAAATAATTCTCAAATAGTTAGACCCATTATTAGAGCAACGGAAACTTCGTCCAAACTACTTTGACCAAAACTGCCCAACTTTGAATAGGGTCGTACGAAGTGAATATTGGCCTTTGTTGGGATCAATATGAAGTGATAAGGATATAAATATAGTAATGAACCTAATAGAAGAACGTTAGACGCATTTTTTATCCAACGGAAAACTTGTGAAAACTTCTACGACAAAGATCGTCCAAACTTTCAATAGATTCGTATGAAGGTTTAAATTGAGATTTAAGGCTTTTAGAATGAATACCGGTCTTTTTTTGGACCAATATAAAGTTATAAAGGTGTAAATATAGTTTTTAAATAATTCTCAAATAGTTAGACCCATTATTGGAGCAACGGAAACTTCGTCCAAACTACTTTGACCAAAACTGCCCAACTTTGAATAGCTTCGTACGAAGTGAATATTGGCCTTTTTTGGGACCAATATGAAGTGATAAGGATATAAATAAAGTAATAAACCTAATAGAAGAACGTTAGACCCATTTTTTATCCAACGGAAAACTTGTGAAAACTTCTACGACAAAGATCGTCCAAACTTTCAATAGATTCGTATGAAGGTTTAAATTGAGAATTAAAGCTTTTAGAATGAATACCGGCCTTTTTTTGGACCAATATAAAGTTATAAAGGTGTAAATATAGTTATTAATAATTCTCAAATAGTTAGACCCATTATTGGAGCAACGAAAACTTCGTCCAAACTACTTTGACCAAAACTGCCCAACTTTGAATAGCTTCGTACGTAGTGAATATTGGCCTTTTTTGGGACCAATATGAAGTGATAAGGATATAAATATAGTAATGAACCTAATAGAAGAACGTTAGACCCATTTTTTATCCAACGGAAAACTTGTGCAAACTTCTAAGACAAAGATCGTCCAAACTTTCAATAGATTCGTATGAAGGTTTAAATTGAGTTTTAAAGCTTTTAGAATGAATACCGGCCTTTTTTTGGACCAATATAAAGTTATAAAGGTGTAAATATAGTTTTTAAATAATTCTCAAATAGGTAGACCCATCATTGGAGCAACGGAAACTTGGTCCAAACTACTTTGACCAAAACTGCCCAACTTTGAATAGCTTCGTACGAAGTGAATATTGGCCTTTTTTGGGACCAATATGAAGTGATAAGGATATAAATATAGTAAGAAAACTAATAGAAGAACGTTAGACCCATTTTTGATCCAACGGAAACCTTGTGAAAACTTCTACGACAAAGATCGTCCAAACTTTCAATAGATTCGTATGAAGGTTTAAATTGAGATTTAAAGCTTTTAGAACGAATACCGGCCTTTTTTTGGACCAATATAAAGTTATAAAGGTGTAAATATAGTTTTTAAATTATTCTCAAATAGTTAGACCCATTATTGGAGCAACGGAAACTTCGTCCAAACTACTTTGACCAAAACTGCCCAACTTTGAATAGCTTCTTTCGAAGTGAATATTGGCCTTTTTTGGGACCAATATGAAGTGATAAGGATATAAATATAGTAATAAACCTAATAGAAGAACGTTAGACCCATTTTTAATCCAACGGAAAACTTGTGCAAACTTCTACGACTAAGATCGTCCAAACTTTCAATAGATTCGTATGAAGGTTTAAATTGAGATTTAAAGCTTTTAGAATGAATACCGGCCTTTTTTTGGACTAATATAAAGTTATAAAGGTGTAAATATAGTTATTAAATAATTCTCAAATAGTTAGACCCATTATTAGAGCAACGGAAACTTCGTCCAAACTACTTTGACCAAAACTGCCCAACTTTGAATAGGGTCGTACGAAGTGAATATTGGCCTTTGTTGGGATCAATATGAAGTGATAAGGATATAAATATAGTAATGAACCTAATAGAAGAACGTTAGACGCATTTTTTATCCAACGGAAAACTTGTGAAAACTTCTACGACAAAGATCGTCCAAACTTTCAATAGATTCGTATGAAGGTTTAAATTGAGATTTAAGGATTTTAGAATGAATACCGGTCTTTTTTTGGACCAATATAAAGTTATAAAGGTGTAAATATAGTTTTTAAATAATTCTCAAATAGTTAGACCCATTATTGGAGCAACGGAAACTTCGTCCAAACTACTTTGACCAAAACTGCCCAACTTTGAATAGCTTCGTACGAAGTGAATATTGGCCTTTTTTGGGACCAATATGAAGTGATAAGGATATAAATAAAGTAATAAACCTAATAGAAGAACGTTAGACCCATTTTTTATCCAACGGAAAACTTGTGAAAACTTCTACGACAAAGATCGTCCAAACTTTCAATAGATTCGTATGAAGGTTTAAATTGAGATTTAAAGCTTTTAGAATGAATACCGGCCTTTTTTTGGACCAATATAAAGTTATAAAGGTGTAAATATAGTTATTAAATAATTCTCAAATAGTTAGACCCATTATTAGAGCAACGGAAACTTCGTCCAAACTACTTTGACCAAAACTGCCCAACTTTGAATAGCTTCGTACGAAGTGAATGTTGGCCTTTTTTGGGACCAATATGAAGTGATAAGGATATAAATATAGTAATAAACCTAATAGAAGAACGTTAGACCCATTTTTTATCCAACGGAAAACTTGTGAAAACTTCTACGACAAAGATCGTCCAAACTTTCAATAGATTCGTATGAAGGTTTAAATTGAGATTTAAAGCTTTTAGAACGAATACCAACCTTTTTTTGGACCAATATAAAGTTATAAAGGTGTAAATATAGTTTTTAAATAATTCTCAAATAGTTAGACCCATTATTGGAGCAACGGAAACTTCGTCCAAACTACTTTGACCAAAACTGCCCAACTTTGAATAGCTTCGTACGAAGTGAATATTGGCCTTTTTTGGGACCAATATGAAGTGATAAGGATATAAATATAGTAATAAACCTAATAGAAGAACGTTAGACCCATTTTTAATCCAACGGAAAACTTGTGCAAACTTCTACGACTAAGATCGTCCAAACTTTCAATAGATTCGTATGAAGGTTTAAATTGAGATTTAAAGCTTTTAGAATGAATACCGGCCTTTTTTTGGACTAATATAAAGTTATAAAGGTGTAAATATAGTTATTAAATAATTCTCAAATAGTTAGACCCATTATTAGAGCAACGGAAACTTCGTCCAAACTACTTTGACCAAAACTGCCCAACTTTGAATAGGGTCGTACGAAGTGAATATTGGCCTTTGTTGGGATCAATATGAAGTGATAAGGATATAAATATAGTAATGAACCTAATAGAAGAACGTTAGACGCATTTTTTATCCAACGGAAAACTTGTGAAAACTTCTACGACAAAGATCGTCCAAACTTTCAATAGATTCGTATGAAGGTTTAAATTGAGATTTAAGGCTTTTAGAATGAATACCGGTCTTTTTTTGGACCAATATAAAGTTATAAAGGTGTAAATATAGTTTTTAAATAATTCTCAAATAGTTAGACCCATTATTGGAGCAACGGAAACTTCGTCCAAACTACTTTGACCAAAACTGCCCAACTTTGAATAGCTTCGTACGAAGTGAATATTGGCCTTTTTTGGGACCAATATGAAGTGATAAGGATATAAATAAAGTAATAAACCTAATAGAAGAACGTTAGACCCATTTTTTATCCAACGGAAAACTTGTGAAAACTTCTACGACAAAGATCGTCCAAACTTTCAATAGATTCGTATGAAGGTTTAAATTGAGATTTAAAGCTTTTAGAACGAATACCAGCCTTTTTTTGGACCAATTTAAAGTTATAAAGGTGTAAATATAGTTTTTAAATAATTCTGAAATAGTTAGACCCATTATTGGAGCAACGGAAACTTCATCCAAACTACTTTGACCAAAACTGCCCAACTTTGAATAGCTTCGTACGAAGTGAATATTGGCCTTTTTTGGGACCAATATGAAGTGATAAGGATATAAATATAGTAATGAACCTAATAGAAGAACGTTAGACCCATTTTTAATCCAACGGAAAACTTGTGCAAACTTCTACGACAAAGATCGTCCAAACTTTCAATAGATTCGTATGAAGGTTTAAATTGAGATTTAAAGCTTTTAGAATGAATACCGGCCTTTTTTTGGACCAATATAAAGTTATAAAGGTGTAAATATAGTTATTAAATAATTCTCAAATAGTTAGACCCATTATTAGAGCAACGGAAACTTCGTCCAAACTACTTTGACCAAAACTGCCCAACTTTGAATAGCTTCGTACGAAGTGAATATTGGCCTTTTTTGGGACCAATATGAAGTGATAAGGATATAAATATAGTAATAAACCTAATAGAAGAACGTTAGACCCATTTTTTATCCAACGGAAAACTTGTGAAAACTTCTACGACAAAGATCGTCCAAACTTTCAATAGATTCGTATGAAGGTTTAAATTGAGATTTAAAGCTTTTAGAATGAATACCGGCCTTTTTTTGGACCAATATAAAGTTATAAAGGTGTAAATATAGTTATTAAATAATTCTCAAATAGTTAGACCCATTATTAGAGAAACGGAAACTTCGTCCAAACTACTTTGACCAAAACTGCCCAACTTTGAATAGCTTCGTACGAAGTGAATATTGGCCTTTTTTTGGACCAATATGAAGTGATAAGGATATAAATATAGTAATAAACCTAATAGAAGAACGTTAGACCCATTTTTAATCCAACGGAAAACTTGTGCAAACTTCTACGACAAAGATCGTCCAAACTTTCAATAGATTCGTATGAAGGTTTAAATTGAGATTTAAAGCTTTTAGAATGAATACCGGCCTTTTTTTGGACCAATATAAAGTTATAAAGGTGTAAATATAGTTATTAAATAATTCTCAAATAGTTAGACCCATTATTAGAGCAACGGAAACTTCGTCCAAACTACTTTGACCAAAACTGCCCAACTTTGAATAGCTTCGTACGAAGTGAATATTGGCCTTTGTTGGGATCAATATGAAGTGATAAGGATATAAATATAGTAATGAACCTAATAGAAGAACGTTAGACCCATTTTTTATCCAACGGAAAACTTGTGCAAACTTCTACGACAAAGATCGTCCAAACTTTCAATAGATTCGTATGAAGGTTTAAATTGAGATTTAAAGCTTTTAGAATGAATAACGGCCTTTTTCTGGACCAATATAAAGTTATAAAGGTGTAAATATAGTTTTTAAATAATTCTCAAATAGGTAGACCCATCATTGGAGCAACGGAAACTTGGTCCAAACTACTTTGACCAAAACTGCCCAACTTTGAATAGCTTCGTACGAAGTGAATATTGGCCTTTTTTGGGACCAATATGAAGTGATAAGGATATAAATATAGTAAGAAAACTAATAGAAGAACGTTAGACCCATTTTTGATCCAACGGAAACCTTGTGAAAACTTCTACGACAAAGATCGTCCAAACTTTCAATAGATTCGTATGAAGGTTTAAATTGAGATTTAAAGCTTTTAGAACGAATACCGGCCTTTTTTTGGACCAATATAAAGTTATAAAGGTGTAAATATAGTTTTTAAATTATTCTCAAATAGTTAGACCCATTATTGGAGCAACGGAAACTTCGTCCAAACTACTTTGACCAAAACTGCCCAACTTTGAATAGCTTCGTACGAAGTGAATATTGGCCTTTTTTTGGACCAATATGAAGTGATAAGGATATAAATATAGTAATAAACCTAATAGAAGAACGTTAGACCCATTTTTAATCCAACGGAAAACTTGTGCAAACTTCTACGACTAAGATCGTCCAAACTTTCAATAGATTCGTATGAAGGTTTAAATTGAGATTTAAAGCTTTTAGAATGAATACCGGCCTTTTTTTGGACTAATATAAAGTTATAAAGGTGTAAATATAGTTATTAAATAATTCTCAAATAGTTAGACTGTAATATTCCACTTTAATTATTATTAGTAATAATAATTAGATGTGTGAATTGAGATAAAATTTCAACAAATTTTAATGAGAAGAATTCTAGAGTGTGATAGAGCAACCAATAAGAGTTGAACAAATGAAGCTATGGGTCCCACAATTATTCTACTTAAGACCAAGAATTGAACCAAACTCTCATTTTTCTCTTTTACTGGAAGTATCAGTAAAACAAACTCACCCCTTGCTCTCATCTTCTTCTTCACGCCAAAACACAAGCCTCACTCCAACATCTTCAACTCTCAAATACATAGACATGCAATTACATTTCTGAAAATCCCATGGGACATGGAGTCAAGCAAGCCTCATCTTTCCTTTTCTTCTCCACTTGGCCGAAAACCCCTTTTTGCTTGTACCAACCCTTTGATTTCATCTCCTTCAGAATTTAGTAAAGGATTGTAACACATGGAGACTATCCTCTCTCTGCAAGCCATCAATAGTTGTTTTGATTCTGGTGTTGCTCATATGACAAGGTAAGAAACTCAACCTCCAATTTCTCATGAAAACCTCTTTGATTCAATCACTCTAATCTTGACCCATAGTTGGAATTGATCACTGCATGTGTATTTATCTCCTGATATATGACTCTGAGACGACTGGAAACGTTTGGGTTGTTGTGAAAATGGAAGATTCCGAGCCAAAACGACAGAACTTGTTCTTCGTTCCTGTCGTGCTCGCCCCAGCGAGCTGTTACTCGCCCAGCGAGTTGTTCAGCTGCTGCTACTTGCGTTGCATTCTGTTCGTGCTAAAATCCATACTTGAGGTGAGATAGTCTGAACCACTCATTACTGTTTTAACTACCCTAATTTCTGTAGAACTTACCAAGTGATTCTCTTCTTTCCATTTCCTTGCTCGGAGGCACATTTGGAGTTCTAGTGAAGTTCTGATGCACAAGGCTTTGTGGCTGTAGCTGAGCTTTGATTCAGTGTTAAAGCTTCTGAGTTAATCTCATTACAGGTGGGTTCTTTAGGCTAGTTAGTTAGATTTCCCTTAAATCAAAATTTGCATGATAACTTAGGAATATTAGGAATTGTTGTGTGAGAGGAATTAATCCCAAATTCCACTCCATTCTGTTTTTATATTATGTAAATTATGTTTCTGCACTGGTTGAATGAGGATTGTAGGTGTATTACTTGAAATATTACGATTTCTGCAAAACAGGGTAAGTTCTGCATGAACTCGCCACAGCGAGTAGCTGGCGAGCATCCATGGCGAGCTGGGCTCTGAGCTGATGAAACTCGCCATGGCGAGCTTCTGCTCGCCACAGCGAGTTGATTTAGGTCAGGACCTATAATCTCGCCATAGCGAGCTGGTAACTCGCCGTAGCGAGCTTGTACAGGATTAGCCTATATCTCCATTTTCTAAATGAAGTTTTCTACACTCGTTTTATATCCTCGTTATAATCAGATAGTTTGCAGTAACGTAATTAATATAATGTCGAACAGAATGTTAATCACGGATAATCATTAGGGTATAACATAGAAAATTAATTAGGTTTGTATGCTCCCCGGGATTGGGAAATTATGGTAGTAATAACTAATTTAGTTTCAGTCAGTTATGAGCGATCTTGTGATATCGCGTAATGGACTCCCAATGGGAAAATCCATTAGGATATGTTATTGTGAGCTGCATGCCGTGACCGAATCGGTTGACGGATATGGCAGGCCTCTGAGATATGCTCACCTCAGAGTGTCCTTGTGTTTAAAATGAATAAGAGTTAAATTCTGTGTTACACCTTTTACTTTCAGTTTCAGGATATGATTATGTATATATTAGCATGATACGACTGATTTAGGTGCCCCCGGTGTAGTCACCTCTAGGAGGGTAGTAGGACTCACTGAGGCTTAGTAGTCTCACCCCACTCCAAATCAATTTTTTTAGGTAGACAGGTTTTCTGGAGCAAGGACCAGGATGGAGCTGATGATTGGAGTTGAGCTTGGATCATCGCATTAGACGATTTAGTCTTCCTTTGCTTTAGTTTATTCCTGTTATTTCAGAATCTTATTCGTTTCCGCTGTATTCGTTTTAGTTCATCTCTTGATGTACGAAATTCTTGTAATTCAGTTGTTTAAACTCGTTAATGTTATGTACTCAGTACCATTTATTTATGTCTTAACTAAATATTCTAGATATTTTAGTCGGGGCGTTATAATTGGTATCAGAGCAGGTCGATCCAGTATCGGACCTTGCCATGAGTCATTTCAATCTTCCCTAAGTAACACGGACCCTTTGGATCTGGACTGTTTACGCTGAAACTATCGCGTGCTGAGCCTGATCAACTCAGTATTGTGTATGGTAGGCAGGGTATTATGGTTTAGAACTGAAGTGAACTTTGGAATTCCAACGTTTAACCCGTAGTGAAGCTGCAAAGAAGGAGCATTCGTCGAAAAGGACTCTTATAAGTAGATATTGGGACGATGGCAAATGGTGCCACAGAAGTAAGTTGTGGATGGCAAGCGAAGATGCGAGTGTATCTTTATGCTGAGATGCTTAGTGCATAACAGTATACCACTGGCACTATGTGTCAGCTAAACTTCCTGAACCTATAAGTCACCTTATCTTGTCAAGAGCTTAATTTCAGCCAAGTTTGTGGAACCATCAACACCAATGATAGTAGTCAGTAAACCAAGTTTGTATACGACTGAGAGTTATGAGTATTGTGCAAGGTAGAGAATTGGGCGAACCACTGAATTATCCTTCTACACTCTGTCAAACTCGCTTAGCGAGTAAATGCGCGCTGCAGCGAGCTTAGCAGGCTGCTGCTACTGCTTGTTGCAACATGGTTCTCTGTTCAAGTCATTTTTAGTTATGGTGAACAGTCTCAAGCCCTTCTTGTGTACCTTATCATTCTACCTTTGAGCTTTAGCGTGGGAAATCCTAAGCTACCTTGTGAGTATAAGAGTTGTAGAGGAACTACGTTTGGAGATGATATTAGGATTAGGAGGCAATAAGGAATTGGACTGAGTGTACCCTTCTATTAGAGACCAACAAGTGTAGTGAAACTATTAAGAGCTTAATCGTAACTCATGTGACAATTAGAATCCTTGTAAATCCGTATCTGTACCCGGGAAAGCATATAAGTTTAATCACATATACGGTTACAACTTAGCAACCCAGCATAGTGAACCTGATAGGCATCACCGTAATAGAAGCTCAGATCGAACCGTTCGTATTTGAGGAACCCGATTAGGACAAACGCACGTTCCAATATCTCCTCAAGTCACCTTATTAGGTTATCATTTAGAATGCCCTTAACTAAGTTACTCTTACCTTTCAACTCGTAAGAACATTCTACCTCACCACTGAGAGTCTAGTTACGTTTAATACCACAATTAGGAAATTCCCTTCCAATCACACCAGTCTTTAGCAGTTTACCCAGCAAACTTTAGGGACCCAAATATAAACTAGATCAACAGATAGGAGTCCTTATAACACCTTGGGAACTCTTCAGTCAAAATCCCTAGAACATCATCACCGAATAATTAGCAACCAAACCGATGTTAGAACCCTGTCACATAAGTATAACCTTGACTCACATCAAAGCTAAATTCTTCCCTAGCAATACCGTCACCTAAATAGGTTTGTTAAAACCGTTATAATTAAGTATCCATAAACTAGTAACCCAGCACTTCTGACCAGTTGATTACACCGGTGAGAATAGAGAAATCTTAGCACTTATACCTTAATAATTTCTTATTGCAAAACCTATTAAGTAAACACTTAAGATAACCACCTCTAGATGTCATCAATAGGACCAGTCTGTCGCTCCATACCGGAAGATTACGCAGAACCATCCTAGGTTAAGTTTGGAATAGTAATAACAACTGAGAGTTACCTTTAGCACGATCATTCGCCAGAGTCGGACCGTAGTTGCCTTGTCATTAGATAGTTTAGAAACCGACAATTCAGTTTCATACTAGTTGACTATACCCTACACAGATTCATGCATTAGAACCTGATAGCAAAAAATTAGTCGAATCAGTTAGCCGTACATTTAGAGTTGTCAGTCAGTTATCACTAGACCATTACTACAGTATTATAGACCAAGTAGACACCCAGTCTGAAGATTAGGATTGAACCGCTATATTTTAACATTATCCGAATGCCAACCAGTCTTATTACCGTTTAGGATATTAATACTAGAAGCCGAAGGCACAGAAACAACATTAGTGTCAGATAGTGGGAGGCATGACTCAATTAGATTAACGAGTAGAAGCCCTATTAGAAACATCAGCCACCTAGACCAATCTTTTTAGTACACATGATTGGTTACCAAGACACAGGTAAACAAGTTAGTTTCAACTCAGGTTAGCAAACCGATGCCTCCATACATTCAGACCTTCCAGCTGAGAGGATATTAGAATCAACTAGACATTCTACCGGTGAGAATTGTCTGCGAGAATCAATGAGTGGAAACATAGTTGCCCTAACCTGAGAGAACTGACAAAAGAATTAGAATTGTAGGATATGAGTATAAACCAGTGGAAGACAAACCGTCAATTGTCTATTTATCTCTAGAGATCCTAATTCAGCAGAGTCATTGAACCGAACAATGCTCGATTCAATGTACGCAAGTCTTGGAACACCATGAATGTATGTATTCTCCAAGCCGTCTAATCATGCCTCATTTGGACAAATTCTTCTCGTGCCTTAATAGCTTGACAACCACGTGCAGTATCTAAATTCAATTAGGATGCAAACTTTCTAAATTCCCTCGAAGCCAGTTGGTTAAACTAATAATGCTCAACGTCGCTCTTAGGTAATCATATTATCGGTTCTCAGTTTCTTTTCAGTTGTGTTATCAGTAGCTTCACCCTATCTACGGAAGTCAAATTATTCTTGAGAAGGTCAGGAATCATTCTAATTCAATTTCTTACTCGCTCGGTTAATCTGTTAATCAACGTACTTCAAAACCACCCCGGTCGAACTTACCTAACTCAGTATCAGCAAATCAGTAAAACTTCGTGTACTCTAATCCAGTAATCCGTTCTTCATTAAAGTTAGTTATCTGTCCTTCGTAGCCTTACCAGTCAACTTAGAATTAAGTTTGGACCAGCCCCTAAATCAGTAGAATTAAGTTATACCAGTTAAAACAGTGTCAAGGATTCAGACCTGCTAACTCCGTACTCCCAACCATGTAAGACCAGTGTGTTAACCTTGAGTGTCTCTGCCCGAACATTCCAATCACAAGTCTGACTGCTAGAAAACTAGTTAGTATAGTGTAAGAGATAAGCACTCGTTCGGAATATTATACCAACCTCTTTTGGAGGCTCTTTCATATCCTTAGCAATCTGTTGAGATAATTCTTTCAACCGTGATAAGCCAAACCATTCAATCCAACCTTAGCGTTACAAATTCCGACCTTATGCCTCCAACTAGCCAAGTTTCATCCATTAGTTACCAGCGAAGGACTTCAAACAAGTGTGACCTGTAACCCTGAGAATGATCTGAACCTAAGTGCGTCCGCGTGTTAAATGTACGACTTGATCATCGTGTCGTGTCGGGATAGATAGAGATTGTAGGTGGGGTTTTATCGGACAACTATAAGTTCGTCTGCGAATGAGTCTGACTCGTTGGCAGAGGAACCAATAGTGTTTAGACAATTTACCACTCGTTTTATATTTCGCTCGATTCCTGAGTATTTACACAACACGTGTTATAGAGGTACATTTAACATGGCAAGCATGGTGGTGTTCAGAAAAGAGAAGCTACTATATGTTGAAAGAAATTGGATATGACAGTATCAAACCATACCAGTTACCGACCCTTCAATTCAGTTGAACTGGAACTGGTCCCATTGGAAATGGGAAGAGTGTAATGGTAGTAAGAAGTCAAATCAGAGTGCGCAGCACTGTAACCTTGAGAATGTGAGAATAACCCTTAACCAGTAACCTGTAAAAGGGGAAAGTTTTATTCCAAGGGATTAAACTTTTTGACAAGTGAAAGGCGAAGCGTGGTTGTGGACGCGGGCATAAACGATCTACCCTGTTGTAGGACGAAGGAGTTTTGAATTTCGAGGACGAAATTCTTTAAGGGGGGTAGATTGTAATATTCCACTTTAATTATTATTAGTAATAATAATTAGATGTGTGAATTGAGATAAAATTTCAACAAATTTTAATGAGAAGAATTCTAGAGTGTGATAGAGCAACCAATAAGAGTTGAACAAATGAAGCTATGGGTCCCACAATTATTCTACTTAAGACCAAGAATTGAACCAAACTCTCATTTTTCTCTTTTACTGGAAGTATCAGTAAAACAAACTCACCCCTTGCTCTCATCTTCTTCTTCACGCCAAAACACAAGCCTCACTCCAACATCTTCAACTCTCAAATACATAGACATGCAATTACATTTCTGAAAATCCCATGGGACATGGAGTCAAGCAAGCCTCATCTTTCCTCTTCTTCTCCACTTGGCCGAAAACCCCTTTTTGCTTGTACCAACCCTTTGATTTCATCTCCTTCAGAATTTAGTAAAGGATTGTAACACATGGAGACTATCCTCTCTCTGCAAGCCATCAATAGTTGTTTTGATTCTGGTGTTGCTCATATGACAAGGTAAGAAACTCAACCTCCAATTTCTCATGAAAACCTCTTTGATTCAATCACTCTAATCTTGACCCATAGTTGGAATTGATCACTGCATGTGTATTTATCTCCTGATATATGACTCTGAGACGACTGGAAACGTTTGGGTTGTTGTGAAAATGGAAGATTCCGAGCCAAAACGACAGAACTTGTTCTTCGTTCCTGTCGTGCTCGCCCCAGCGAGCTGTTACTCGCCCAGCGAGTTGTTCAGCTGCTGCTACTTGCGTTGCATTCTGTTCGTGCTAAAATCCATACTTGAGGTGAGATAGTCTGAACCACTCATTACTGTTTTAACTACCCTAATTTCTGTAGAACTTACCAAGTGATTCTCTTCTTTCCATTTCCTTGCTCGGAGGCACATTTGGAGTTCTAGTGAAGTTCTGATGCACAAGGCTTTGTGGCTGTAGCTGAGCTTTGATTCAGTGTTAAAGCTTCTGAGTTAATCTCATTACAGGTGGGTTCTTTAGGCTAGTTAGTTAGATTTCCCTTAAATCAAAATTTGCATGATAACTTAGGAATATTAGGAATTGTTGTGTGAGAGGAATTAATCCCAAATTCCACTCCATTCTGTTTTTATATTATGTAAATTATGTTTCTGCACTGGTTGAATGAGGATTGTAGGTGTATTACTTGAAATATTACGATTTCTGCAAAACAGGGTAAGTTCTGCATGAACTCGCCACAGCGAGTAGCTGGCGAGCATCCATGGCGAGCTGGGCTCTGAGCTGATGAAACTCGCCATGGCGAGCTTCTGCTCGCCACAGCGAGTTGATTTAGGTCAGGACCTATAATCTCGCCATAGCGAGCTGGTAACTCGCCGTAGCGAGCTTGTACAGGATTGGCCTATATCTCCATTTTCTAAATGAAGTTTTCTACACTCGTTTTATATCCTCGTTATAATCAGATAGTTTGCAGTAACGTAATTAATATAATGTCGAACAGAATGTTAATCACGGATAATCATTAGGGTATAACATAGAAAATTAATTAGGTTTGTATGCTCCCCGGGATTGGGAAATTATGGTAGTAATAACTAATTTAGTTTCAGTCAGTTATGAGCGATCTTGTGATATCGCGTAATGGACTCCCAATGGGAAAATCCATTAGGATATGTTATTGTGAGCTGCATGCCGTGACCGAATCGGTTGACGGATATGGCAGGCCTCTGAGATATGCTCACCTCAGAGTGTCCTTGTGTTTAAAATGAATAAGAGTTAAATTCTGTGTTACACCTTTTACTTTCAGTTTCAGGATATGATTTGGTATATATTAGCATGATACGACTGATTTAGGTGCCCCCGGTGTAGTCACCTCTAGGAGGGTAGTAGGACTCACTGAGGCTTAGTAGTCTCACCCCACTCCAAATCAATTTTTTTAGGTAGACAGGTTTTCTGGAGCAAGGACCAGGATGGAGCTGATGATTGGAGTTGAGCTTGGATCATCGCATTAGACGATTTAGTCTTCCTTTGCTTTAGTTTATTCCTGTTATTTCAGAATCTTATTCGTTTCCGCTGTATTCGTTTTAGTTCATCTCTTGATGTACGAAATTCTTGTAATTCAGTTGTTTAAACTCGTTAATGTTATGTACTCAGTACCATTTATTTATGTCTTAACTAAATATTCTAGATATTTTAGTCGGGGCGTTATATAGACCCATTATTAGAGCAACGGAAACTTCGTCCAAACTACTTTGACAAAAACTGCCCAACTTTGAATAGGGTCGTACGAAGTGAATATTGGCCTTTGTTGGGATCAATATGAAGTGATAAGGATATAAATATAGTAATGAACCTAATAGAAGAACGTTAGACGCATTTTTTATCCAACGGAAAACTTGTGAAAACTTCTACGACAAAGATCGTCCAAACTTTCAATAGATTCGTATGAAGGTTTAAATTGAGATTTAAGGCTTTTAGAATGAATACCGGTCTTTTTTTGGACCAATATAAAGTTATAAAGGTGTAAATATAGTTTTTAAATAATTCTCAAATAGTTAGACCCATTATTGGAGCAACGGAAACTTCGTCCAAACTACTTTGACCAAAACTGCCCAACTTTGAATAGCTTCGTACGAAGTGAATATTGGCCTTTTTTTGGACCAATATGAAGTGATAAGGATATAAATATAGTAATAAACCTAATAGAAGAACGTTAGACCCATTTTTAATCCAACGGAAAACTTGTGCAAACTTCTACGACAAAGATCGTCCAAACTTTCAATAGATTCGTATGAAGGTTTAAATTGAGATTTAAAGCTTTTAGAATGAATAACGGCCTTTTTCTGGACCAATATAAAGTTATAAAGGTGTAAATATAGTTTTTAAATAATTTTCAAATAGGTAGACCCATCATTGGAGCAACGGAAACTTCGTCCAAACTACTTTGACCAAAACTGCCCAACTTTGAATAGCTTCGTACGAAGTGAATATTGACCTTTTTTGGGACCAATATGAAGTGATAAGGATATAAATATAGTAAGAAAACTAATAGAAGAACGTTAGACCCATTTTTGATCCAACGGAAACCTTGTGAAAACTTCTACGACAAAGATCGTCCAAACTTTCAATAGATTCGTATGAAGGTTTAAATTGAGATTTAAAGCTTTTAGAACGAATACCGGCCTTTTTTTGGACCAATATAAAGTTATAAAGGTGTAAATATAGTTTTTAAATTATTCTCAAATAGTTAGACCCATTATTGGAGCAACGGAAACTTCGTCCAAACTACTTTGACCAAAACTGCCCAACTTTGAATAGCTTCGTACGAAGTGAATATTGGCCTTTTTTGGGACCAATATGAAGTGATAAGGATATAAATATAGTAATAAACCTAATAGAAGAACGTTAGACCCATTTTTAATCCAACGGAAAACTTGTGCAAACTTCTACGACTAAGATCGTCCAAACTTTCAATAGATTCGTATGAAGGTTTAAATTGAGATTTAAAGCTTTTAGAATGAATACCGGCCTTTTTTTGGACTAATATAAAGTTATAAAGGTGTAAATATAGTTATTAAATAATTCTCAAATAGTTAGACCCATTATTAGAGCAACGGAAACTTCGTCCAAACTACTTTGACCAAAACTACCCAACTTTGAATAGCGTCGTACGAAGTGAATATTGGCCTTTGTTGGGATCAATATGAAGTGATAAGGATATAAATATAGTAATGAACCTAATAGAAGAACGTTAGACGCATTTTTTATCCAACGGAAAACTTGTGAAAACTTCTACGACAAAGATCGTCCAAACTTTCAATAGATTCGTATGAAGGTTTAAATTGAGATTTAAGGCTTTTAGAATGAATACCGGTCTTTTTCTGGACCAATATAAAGTTATAAAGGTGTAAATATAGTTTTTAAATAATTCTCAAATAGTTAGACCCATTATTGGAGCAACGGAAACTTCGTCCAAACTACTTTGACCAAAACTGCCCAACTTTGAATAGCTTCGTACGAAGTGAATATTGGCCTTTTTTGGGACCAATATGAAGTGATAAGGATATAAATATAGTAATAAACCTAATAGAAGAACGTTAGACCCATTTTTAATCCAACGGAAAACTTGTGCAAACTTCTACGACAAAGATCGTCCAAACTTTCAATAGATTCGTATGAAGGTTTAAATTGAGATTTAAAGCTTTTAGAATGAATAACGGCCTTTTTCTGGACCAATATAAAGTTATAAAGGTGTAAATATAGTTTTTAAATAATTTTCAAATAGGTAGACCCATCATTGGAGCAACGGAAACTTCGTCCAAACTACTTTGACCAAAACTGCCCAACTTTGAATAGCTTCGTACGAAGTGAATATTGACCTTTTTTGGGACCAATATGAAGTGATAAGGATATAAATATAGTAAGAAAACTAATAGAAGAACGTTAGACCCATTTTTGATCCAACGGAAACCTTGTGAAAACTTCTACGACAAAGATCGTCCAAACTTTCAATAGATTCGTATGAAAGTTTAAATTGAGATTTAAAGCTTTTAGAACGAATACCGGCCTTTTTTTGGACCAATATAAAGTTATAAAGGTGTAAATATAGTTTTTAAATTATTCTCAAATAGTTAGACCCATTATTGGAGCAACGGAAACTTCGTCCAAACTACTTTGACCAAAACTGCCCAACTTTGAATAGCTTCGTACGAAGTGAATATTGGCCTTTTTTGGGACCAATATGAAGTGATAAGGATATAAATATAGTAATAAACCTAATAGAAGAACGTTAGACCCATTTTTAATCCAACGGAAAACTTGTGCAAACTTCTACGACTAAGATCGTCCAAACTTTCAATAGATTCGTATGAAGGTTTAAATTGAGATTTAAAGCTTTTAGAATGAATACCGGCCTTTTTTTGGACTAATATAAAGTTATAAAGGTGTAAATATAGTTATTAAATAATTCTCAAATAGTTAGACCCATTATTAGAGCAACGGAAACTTCGTACAAACTACTTTGACCAAAACTACCCAACTTTGAATAGCGTCGTACGAAGTGAATATTGGCCTTTGTTGGGATCAATATGAAGTGATAAGGATATAAATATAGTAATGAACCTAATAGAAGAACGTTAGACGCATTTTTTATCCAACGGAAAACTTGTGAAAACTTCTACGACAAAGATCGTCCAAACTTTCAATAGATTCGTATGAAGGTTTAAATTGAGATTTAAGGCTTTTAGAATGAATACCGGTCTTTTTCTGGACCAATATAAAGTTATAAAGGTGTAAATATAGTTTTTAAATAATTCTCAAATAGTTAGACCCATTATTGGAGCAACGGAAACTTCGTCCAAACTACTTTGACCAAAACTGCCCAACTTTGAATAGCTTCGTACGAAGTGAATATTGGCCTTTTTTGGGACCAATATGAAGTGATAAGGATATAAATATAGTAATAAACCTAATAGAAGAACGTTAGACCCATTTTTTATCCAACGGAAAATTTGTGAAAACTTCTACGACAAAGATCGTCCAAACTTTCAATAGATTCGTATGAAGGTTTAAATTGAGATTTAAAGCTTTTAGAACGAATACCAGCCTTTTTTTGGACCAATATAAAGTTATAAAGGTGTAAATATAGTTTTTAAATAATTCTGAAATAATTAGACCCATTATTGGAGCAACGGAAACTTCGTCCAAACTACTTTGACCAAAACTGCCCAACTTTGAATAGCTTCGTACGAAGTGAATATTGGCCTTTTTTTGGACCAATATGAGGTGATAAGGATATAAATATAGTAATAAACCTAATAGAAGAACGTTAGACCCATTTTTAATCCAACGGAAAACTTGTGCAAACTTCTACGACAAAGATCGTCCAAACTTTCAATAGATTCGTATGAAGGTTTAAATTGAGATTTAAAGCTTTTAGAATGAATACCGGCCTTTTTTTGGACCAATATAAAGTTATAAAGGTGTAAATATAGTTATTAAATAATTCTCAAATAGTTAGACCCATTATTAGAGCAACGGAAACTTCGTCCAAACTACTTTGACCAAAACTGCCCAACTTTGAATAGCTTCGTACGAAGTGAATATTGGCCTTTTTTGGGACCAATATGAAGTGATAAGGATATAAATATAGTAATAAACCTAATAGAAGAACGTTAGACCCATTTTTTATCCAACGGAAAACTTGTGAAAACTTCTACGACAAAGATCGTCCAAACTTTCAATAGATTCGTATGAAGGTTTAAATTGAGATTTAAAGCTTTTAGAACGAATACCAGCCTTTTTTTGGACCAATATAAAGTTATAAAGGTGTAAATATAGTTTTTAAATAATTCTCAAATAGTTAGACCCATTATTGGAGCAACGGAAACTTCGTCCAAACTACTTTGACCAAAACTGCCCAACTTTGAATAGCTTCGTACGAAGTGAATATTGGCCTTTTTTTGGACCAATATGAAGTGATAAGGATATAAATATAGTAATAAACCTAATAGAAGAACGTTAGACGCATTTTCAATCCAACGGAAAACTTGTGCAAACTTCTACGACAAAGATCGTCCAAACTTTCAATAGATTCGTATGAAGGTTTAAATTGAGATTTAAAGCTTTTAGAATGAATACCGGCCTTTTTTTGGACCAATATAAAGTTATAAAGGTGTAAATATAGTTATTAAATAATTCTCAAATAGTTAGACCCATTATTAGAGCAACGGAAACTTCGTCCAAACTACTTTGACCAAAACTGCCCAACTTTGAATAGCTTCGTACGAAGTGAATATTGGCCTTTGTTGGGATCAATATGAAGTGATAAGGATATAAATATAGTAATGAACCTAATAGAAGAACGTTAGACGCATTTTTTATCCAACGGAAAACTTGTGAAAACTTCTACGACAAAGATCGTCCAAACTTTCAATAGATTCGTATGAAGGTTTAAATTGAGATTTAAGGCTTTTAGAATGAATACCGGTCTTTTTTTGGACCAATATAAAGTTATAAAGGTGTAAATATAGTTTTTAAATAATTCTCAAATAGTTAGACCCATTATTGGAGCAACGGAAACTTCGTCCAAACTACTTTGACCAAAACTGCCCAACTTTGAATAGCTTCGTACGAAGTGAATATTGGCCTTTTTTGGGACCAATATGATGTGATAAGGATATAAATATAGTAATAAACCTAATAGAAGAACGTTAGACCCATTTTTTATCCAACGGAAAACTTGTGAAAACTTCTTCGACAAAGATCGTCCAAACTTTCAATAGATTCGTATGAAGGTTTAAATTGAGATTTAAAGCTTTTAGAACGAATACCAGCCTTTTTTTGGACCAATATAAAGTTATAAAGGTGTAAATATAGTTTTTAAATAATTCTCAAATAGTTAGACCCATTATTGGACCAACGGAAACTTCGTCCAAACTACTTTGACCAAAACTGCCCAACTTTGAATAGCTTCGTACGAAGTGAATATTGGCCTTTTTTTGGACCAATATGAAGTGATAAGGATATAAATATAGTAATAAACCTAATAGAAGAACGTTAGACCCATTTTTTATCCAACGGAAAACTTGTGCAAACTTCTACGACAAAGATCGTCCAAACTTTCAATAGATTCGTATGAAGGTTTAAATTGAGATTTAAAGCTTTTAGATTGAATACCGGCCTTTTTTTGGACCAATATAAAGTTATAAAGGTGTAAATATAGTTATTAAATAATTCTCAAATAGTTAGACCCATTATTAGAGCAACGGAAACTTCGTCCAAACTACTTTGACCAAAACTGCCCAACTTTGAATAGCTTCGCACGAAGTGAATATTGGCCTTTGTTGGGATCAATATGAAGTGATAAGGATATAAATATAGTAATGAACCTAATAGAAGAACGTTAGACCCATTTTTTATCCAACGGAAAACTTGTGCAAACTTCTACGACAAAGATCGTCCAAACTTTCAATAGATTCGTATGAAGGTTTAAATTGAGATTTAAAGCTTTTAGAAAGAATACCGGCCTTTTTTTGGACTAATATAAAGTTATAAAGGTGTAAATATAGTTATTAAATAATTCTCAAATAGTTAGACCCATTATTAGAGCAACGGAAACTTCGTCCAAACTACTTTGACCAAAACTGCCCAACTTTGAATAGCGTCGTACGAAGTGAATATTGGCCTTTGTTGGGATCAATATGAAGTGATAAGGATATAAATATAGTAATGAACCTAATAGAAGAACGTTAGACCCATTTTTTATCCAACGGAAAACTTGTGCAAACTTCTACGACAAAGATCGTCCAAACTTTCAATAGATTCGTATGAAGGTTTAAATTGAGATTTAAAGCTTTTAGAAAGAATACCGGCCTTTTTTTGGACTAATATAAAGTTATAAAGGTGTAAATATAGTTATTAAATAATTCTCAAATAGTTAGACCCATTATTAGAGCAACGGAAACTTCGTCCAAACTACTTTGACCAAAACTGCCCAACTTTGAATAGCGTCGTACGAAGTGAATATTGGCCTTTGTTGGGATCAATATGAAGTGATAAGGATATAAATATAGTAATGAACCTCATAGAAGAACGTTAGACCCATTTTTATCCATCGGAAAACTTCTGCAAACTTCTACGACAAAGATCATCCAAACTTTCAATAGATTCGTATGAAGATTTAAATTGAGATTTAAAGCTTTTAGATTGAATACCGGCCTTTTTTTGGACCAATATAAAGTTATAAAGGTGTAAATATAGTTATTAAATAATTCTCAAATAGTTAGACCCATTATTAGAGCAACGGAAACTTCGTCCAAACTACTTTGACCAAAACTGCCCAACTTTGAATAGCTTCGCACGAAGTGAATATTGGCCTTTGTTGGGATCAATATGAAGTGATAAGGATATAAATATAGTAATGAACCTAATAGAAGAACGTTAGACCCATTTTTTATCCAACGGAAAACTTGTGCAAACTTCTACGACAAAGATCGTCCAAACTTTCAATAGATTCGTATGAAGGTTTAAATTGAGATTTAAAGCTTTTAGAAAGAATACCGGCCTTTTTTTGGACTAATATAAAGTTATAAAGGTGTAAATATAGTTATTAAATAATTCTCAAATAGTTAGACCCATTATTAGAGCAACGGAAACTTCGTCCAAACTACTTTGACCAAAACTGCCCAACTTTGAATAGCGTCGTACGAAGTGAATATTGGCCTTTGTTGGGATCAATATGAAGTGATAAGGATATAAATATAGTAATGAACCTCATAGAAGAACGTTAGACCCATTTTTATCCATCGGAAAACTTCTGCAAACTTCTACGACAAAGATCATCCAAACTTTCAATAGATTCGTATGAAGATTTAAATTGAGATTTAAAGCTTTTAGAATGAATACCGGCCTTTTTTTGGACCAATATAAAGTTATAAAGGTGTAAATATAGTTTTTAAATAATTCTCAAATAGTTAGACCCATTATTGGAGCAACGGAAACTTCGTCCAAACTACTTTGACCAAAACTGCCCAACTTTGAATAGCTTCGTACGAAGTGAATATTGGCCTTTTTTGGGACCAATATGAAGTGATAAGGATATAAATATAGTAATAAACCTAATAGAAGAACGTTAGACCCATTTTTAATCCAACGGAAAACTTGTGCAAACTTCTACGACAAAGATCGTCCAAACTTTCAATAGATTCGTATGAAGGTTTAAATTGAGATTTAAAGCTTTTAGAATGAATACAGGCCTTTTTTTGGACCAGTATAATGTTATAAAGGTGTAAATATAGTTATTAAATAATTCTCAAATAGTTTGACCCATTATTAGAGCAACGGAAACTTCGTCCAAACTACTTTGACCAAAACTGCCCAACTTTGAATAGCTTCGTACGAAGTGAATATTGGCCTTTGTTGGGATCAATATGAAGTGATAAGGATATAAATATAGTAATGAACCTAATAGAAGAACGTTAGACCCATTTTTTATCAAACGGAAAACTTGTGCAAACTTCTACGACAAAGATCGTCCAAACTTTCAATAGATTCGTATGAAGGTTTAAATTGAGATTTAAAGCTTTTAGAACGAATACCGGCCTTTTTTTGGATCAATATAAAGTTATAAAGGTGTAAATATAGTTATTAAATAATTCTCAAATAGTTAGACCCATTATTAGAGCAACGGAAACTTCGTCCAAACTACTTTGACCAAAACTGCCCAACTTTGAATAGCTTCGTACGAAGTGAATATTGGCCATTTTTGGGACCAATATGAAGTGATAAGGATATAAATATAGTAATAAACCTAATAGAAGAACGTTAGACCCATTTTTTATCCAACGGAAAACTTGTGCAAACTTCTACGACAAAGATCGTCCAAACTTTCAATAGATTCGTATGAAGGTTTAAATTGAGATTTAAAGCTTTTAGAATGAATACAGGCCTTTTTTTGGACCAGTATAATGTTATAAAGGTGTAAATATAGTTATTAAATAATTCTCAAATAGTTTGACCCATTATTAGAGCAACGGAAACTTCGTCCAAACTACTTTGACCAAAACTGCCCAACTTTGAATAGCTTCGTACGAAGTGAATATTGGCCTTTGTTGGGATCAATATGAAGTGATAAGGATATAAATATAGTAATGAACCTAATAGAAGAACGTTAGACCCATTTTTTATCAAACGGAAAACTTGTGCAAACTTCTACGACAAAGATCGTCCAAACTTTCAATAGATTCGTATGAAGGTTTAAATTGAGATTTAAAGCTTTTAGAACGAATACCGGCCTTTTTTTGGATCAATATAAAGTTATAAAGGTGTAAATATAGTTATTAAATAATTCTCAAATAGTTAGACCCATTATTAGAGCAACGGAAACTTCGTCCAAACTACTTTGACCAAAACTGCCCAACTTTGAATAGCTTCGTACGAAGTGAATATTGGCCATTTTTGGGACCAATATGAAGTGATAAGGATATAAATATAGTAATAAACCTAATAGAAGAACGTTAGACCCATTTTTTATCCAACGGAAAACTTGTGCAAACTTCTACGACAAAGATCGTCCAAACTTTCAATAGATTCGTATGAAGGTTTAAATTGAGATTTAAAGCTTTTAGATTGAATACCGGCCTTTTTTTGGACCAATATAAAGTTATAAAGGTGTAAATATAGTTATTAAATAATTCTCAAATAGTTAGACCCATTATTAGAGCAACGGAAACTTCGTCCAAACTACTTTGACCAAAACTGCCCAACTTTGAATAGCTTCGTACGAAGTGAATATTGGCCTTTGTTGGGATCAATATGAAGTGATAAGGATATAAATATAGTAATGAACCTAATAGAAGAACGTTAGACCCATTTTTTATCCAACGGAAAACTTGTGCAAACTTCTACGACAAAGATCGTCCAAACTTTCAATAGATTCGTATGAAGGTTTAAATTGAGATTTAAAGCTTTTAGAAAGAATACCGGCCTTTTTTTGGACTAATATAAAGTTATAAAGGTGTAAATATAGTTATTAAATAATTCTCAAATAGTTAGACCCATTATTAGAGCAACGGAAACTTCGTCCAAACTACTTTGACCAAAACTGCCCAACTTTGAATAGCGTCGTACGAAGTGAATATTGGCCTTTGTTGGGATCAATATGAAGTGATAAGGATATAAATATAGTAATGAACCTAATAGAAGAACGTTAGACCCATTTTTTATCCAACGGAAAACTTGTGCAAACTTCTACGACAAAGATCGTCCAAACTTTCAATAGATTCGTATGAAGGTTTAAATTGAGATTTAAAGCTTTTAGAAAGAATACCGGCCTTTTTTTGGACTAATATAAAGTTATAAAGGTGTAAATATAGTTATTAAATAATTCTCAAATAGTTAGACCCATTATTAGAGCAACGGAAACTTCGTCCAAACTACTTTGACCAAAACTGCCCAACTTTGAATAGCGTCGTACGAAGTGAATATTGGCCTTTGTTGGGATCAATATGAAGTGATAAGGATATAAATATAGTAATGAACCTCATAGAAGAACGTTAGACCCATTTTTATCCATCGGAAAACTTCTGCAAACTTCTACGACAAAGATCATCCAAACTTTCAATAGATTCGTATGAAGATTTAAATTGAGATTTAAAGCTTTTAGAATGAATACCGGCCTTTTTTTGGACCAATATAAAGTTATAAAGGTGTAAATATAGTTTTTAAATAATTCTCAAATAGTTAGACCCATTATTGGAGCAACGGAAACTTCGTCCAAACTACTTTGACCAAAACTGCCCAACTTTGAATAGCTTCGTACGAAGTGAATATTGGCCTTTTTTGGGACCAATATGAAGTGATAAGGATATAAATATAGTAATAAACCTAATAGAAGAACGTTAGACCCATTTTTAATCCAACGGAAAACTTGTGCAAACTTCTACGACAAAGATCGTCCAAACTTTCAATAGATTCGTATGAAGGTTTAAATTGAGATTTAAAGCTTTTAGAATGAATACAGGCCTTTTTTTGGACCAGTATAATGTTATAAAGGTGTAAATATAGTTATTAAATAATTCTCAAATAGTTTGACCCATTATTAGAGCAACGGAAACTTCGTCCAAACTACTTTGACCAAAACTGCCCAACTTTGAATAGCTTCGTACGAAGTGAATATTGGCCTTTGTTGGGATCAATATGAAGTGATAAGGATATAAATATAGTAATGAACCTAATAGAAGAACGTTAGACCCATTTTTTATCAAACGGAAAACTTGTGCAAACTTCTACGACAAAGATCGTCCAAACTTTCAATAGATTCGTATGAAGGTTTAAATTGAGATTTAAAGCTTTTAGAACGAATACCGGCCTTTTTTTGGATCAATATAAAGTTATAAAGGTGTAAATATAGTTATTAAATAATTCTCAAATAGTTAGACCCATTATTAGAGCAACGGAAACTTCGTCCAAACTACTTTGACCAAAACTGCCCAACTTTGAATAGCTTCGTACGAAGTGAATATTGGCCATTTTTGGGACCAACATGAAGTGATAAGGATATAAATATAGTAATAAACCTAATAGAAGAACGTTAGACCCATTTTTTATCCAACGGAAAACTTGTGAAAACTTCTACGACAAAGATCGTCCAAACTTTCAATAGATTCGTATGAAGGTTTAAATTGATATTTAAAGCTTTTAGAACGAATACCGGCCTTTTTTTGGACCAATATAAAGTTATAAAGGTGTAAATATAGTTTTTAAATAATTCTCAAATAGTTAGACCCATTATTGGACCAACGGAAACTTCGTCCAAACTACTTTGACCAAAACTGCCCAACTTTGAATAGCTTCGTACGAAGTGAATATTGGCCTTTTTTGGGACCAATATGAAGTGATAAGGATATAAATATAGTAATAAACCTAATAGAAGAACGTTAGACCCATTTTTTATCCAACGGAAAACTTGTGCAAACTTCTACGACAAAGATCGTCCAAACTTTCAATAGATTCGTATGAAGGTTTAAATTGAGATTTAATGCTTTTAGAACGAATACCGGCCTTTTTTTGGATCAATATAAAGTTATAAAGGTGTAAATATAGTTATTAAATAATTCTCAAATAGTTAGGCCCATTATTAGAGCAACGGAAACTTCGTCCAAACTACTTTGACCAAAACTGCCCAACTTTGAATAGTTTCGTACGAAGTGAATATTGGCCTTTTTTGGGGCCAATATGAAGTGATAAGGATATAAATATAGTAATAAACCTAATAGAATAACGTTAGACCCATTTTTTATCCAACGGAAAACTTGTGCAAACTTCTACGACAAAGATCGTCCAAACTTTCAATAGATTCGTATGAAGGTTTAAATTGATATTTAAAGCTTTTACAACGAATACCGGCCTTTTTTTGGACCAATATAAAGTTATAAAGGTGTAAATATAGTTTTTAAATAATTCTCAAATAGTTAGACCCATTATTGGACCAACGGAAACTTCGTCCAAACTACTTTGACCAAAACTGCCCAACTTTGAATAGCTTCGTACGAAGTGAATATTGGCCTTTTTTGGGACCAATATGAAGTGATAAGGATATAAATATAGTAATAAACCTAATAGAAGAACGTTAGACCCATTTTTTATCCAACGGAAAACTTGTGCAAACTTCTACGACAAAGATCGTCCAAACTTTCAATAGATTCGTATGAAGGTTTAAATTGAGATTTAAAGCTTTTAGAATGAATACCGGCCTTTTTTAGGACTAATATAAAGTTATAAAGGTGTAAATATAGTTATTAAATAATTCTCAAATAGTTAGATCCATTATTAGAGCAACGGAAACTTCGTCCAAACTACTTTGACCAAAACTGCCCAACTTTGAATAGCGTCGTACGAAGTGAATATTGGCCTTTGTTGGGATCAATATGAAGTGATAAGGATATAAATATAGTAATGAACCTCATAGAAGAACGTTAGACCCATTTTTATCCATCGGAAAACTTCTGCAAACTTCTACGACAAAGATCGTCCAAACTTTCAATAGATTCGTATGAAGATTTAAATTGAGATTTAAAGCTTTTAGAATGAATACCGGCCTTTTTTTGGACCAATATAATGTTATAAAGGTGTAAATATAGTTTTTAAATAATTCTCAAATAGTTAGACCCATTATTGGAGCAACGGAAACTTCGTCCAAACTACTTTGACCAAAACTGCCCAACTTTGAATAGCTTCGTACGAAGTGAATATTGGCCTTTTTTGGGACCAATATGAAGTTATAAGGATATAAATATAGTAATAAACCTAATAGAAGAACGTTAGACCCATTTTTAATCCAACGGAAAACTTGTGCAAACTTCTACGACAAAGATCGTCCAAACTTTCAATAGATTCGTATGAAGATTTAAATTGAGATTTAAAGCTTTTAGAATGAATACCGGCCTTTTTTTGGACCAATATAAAGTTATAAAGGTATAAATATAGTTTTTAAATAATTCTCAAATAGTTAGACCCATTATTGGAGCAACGGAAACTTCGTCCGAACTACTTTGACCAAAACTGCCCAACTTTGAATAGCTTCGTACGAAGTGAATATTGGCCTTTTTTGGGACCAATATGAAGTGATAAGGATATAAATATAGTAATAAACCTAATAGAAGAACGTTAGACCCATTTTTAATCCAACGGAATACTTGTGCAAACTTCTACGACAAAGATCGTCCAAACTTTCAATAGATTCGTATGAAGGTTTAAATTGAGATTTAAAGCTTTTAGAATGAATACAGGCCTTTTTTTGGACCAATATAAAGTTATAAAGGTGTAAATATAGTTATTAAATAATTCTCAAATAGTTAGACCCATTATTAGAGCAACGGAAACTTCGTCCAAACTACTTTGACCAAAACTGCCCAACTTTGAATAGCTTCGTACGAAGTGAATATTGGCCTTTGTTGGGATCAATATGAAGTGATAAGGATATAAATATAGTAATGAACCTGATAGAAGAACGTTAGACCCATTTTTTATCAAACGGAAAACTTGTGCAAACTTCTACGACAAAGATCGTCCAAACTTTCAATAGATTCGTATGAAGGTTTAAATTGAGATTTAAAGCTTTTAGAACGAATACCGGCCTTTTTTTGGATCAATATAAAGTTATAAAGGTGTAAATATAGTTATTAAATAATTCTCAAATAGTTAGACCCATTATTAGAGCAACGGAAACTTCGTCCAAACTACTTTGACCAAAACTGCCCAACTTTGAATAGCTTCGTACGAAGTGAATATTGGCCTTTTTTGGGACCAATATGAAGTGATAAGGATATAAATATAGTAATAAACCTAATCGAATAACGTTAGACCCATTTTTTATCCAACGGAAAACTTGTGCAAACTTCTACGACAAAGATCGTCCAAACATTCAATAGATTCGTATGAAGGTTTAAATTGAGATTTAAAGCTTTTAGAATGAATACCGGCCTTTTTTTGGACTAATATAAAGTTATAAAGGTGTAAATATAGTTATTAAATAATTCTCAAATAGTTAGACCCATTATTAGAGCAACGGAAACTTCGTCCAAACTACTTTGACCAAAACTGCCCAACTTTGAATAGCGTCGTACGAAGTGAATATTGGCCTTTTTTGGGACCAATATGAAGTGATAAGGATATAAATATAGTAATAAACCTAATAGAATAACGTTAGACCCATTTTTTATCCAACGGAAAACTTGTGCAAACTTCTACGACAAAGATCGTCCAAACATTCAATAGATTCGTATGAAGGTTTAAATTGAGATTTAAAGCTTTTAGAATGAATACCGGCCTTTTTTTGGACTAATATAAAGTTATAAAGGTGTAAATATAGTTATTAAATAATTCTCAAATAGTTAGACCCATTATTGGAGCAACGGAAACTTCGTCCAAACTACTTTGACCAAAACTGCCCAACTTTGAATAGCTTCGTACGAAGTGAATATTGGCCTTTTTTGGGACCAATATGAAGTGATAAGGATATAAATATAGTAATAAACCTAATAGAAGAACGTTAGACCCATTTTTAATCCAACGGAAAACTTGTGCAAACTTCTACGACAAAGATCGTCCAAACTTTCAATAGATTCGTATGAAGATTTAAATTGAGATTTAAAGCTTTTAGAATGAATACCGGCCTTTTTTTGGACCAATATAAAGTTATAAAGGTATAAATATAGTTTTTAAATAATTCTCAAATAGTTAGACCCATTATTGGAGCAACGGAAACTTCGTCCAAACTACTTTGACCAAAACTGCCCAACTTTGAATAGCTTCGTACGAAGTGAATATTGGCCTTTTTTGGGACCAATATGAAGTGATAAGGATATAAATATAGTAATAAACCTAATAGAAGAACGTTAGACCCATTTTTAATCCAACGGAAAACTTGTGCAAACTTCTACGACAAAGATCGTCCAAACTTTCAATAGATTCGTATGAAGGTTTAAATTGAGATTTAAAGCTTTTAGAATGAATACAGGCCTTTTTTTGGACCAATATAAAGTTATAAAGGTGTAAATATAGTTATTAAATAATACTCAAATAGTTAGACCCATTATTAGAGCAACGGAAACTTCGTCCAAACTACTTTGACCAAAACTGCCCAACTTTGAATAGCTTCGTACGAAGTGAATATTGGCCTTTGTTGGGATCAATATGAAGTGATAAGGATATAAATATAGTAATGAACCTGATAGAAGAACGTTAGACCCATTTTTTATCAAACGGAAAACTTGTGCAAACTTCTACGACAAAGATCGTCCAAACTTTCAATAGATTCGTATGAAGGTTTAAATTGAGATTTAAAGCTTTTAGAACGAATACCGGCCTTTTTTTGGATCAATATAAAGTTATAAAGGTGTAAATATAGTTATTAAATAATTCTCAAATAGTTAGACCCATTATTAGAGCAACGGAAACTTCGTCCAAACTACTTTGACCAAAACTGCCAAACTTTGAATAGCTTCGTACGAAGTGAATATTGGCCTTTTTTGGGACCAATATGAAGTGATAAGGATATAAATATAGTAATAAACCTAATAGAATAAAGTTAGACCCATTTTTTATCCAACGGAAAACTTGTGCAAACTTCTACGACAAAGTTCGTCCAAACATTCAATAGATTCGTATGAAGGTTTAAATTGAGATTTAAAGCTTTTAGAATGAATACCGGCCTTTTTTTGGACTAATATAAAGTTATAAAGGTGTGAATATAGTTATTAAATAATTCTCAAACAGTTAGACCCATTATTAGAGCAACGGAAACTTCGTCCAAACTACTTTGACCAAAACTGCCCAACTTTGAATAGCGTCGTACGAAGTGAATATT
This sequence comes from Trifolium repens, assembly GCA_030408175.1. Taxonomy (NCBI): domain Eukaryota; kingdom Viridiplantae; phylum Streptophyta; class Magnoliopsida; order Fabales; family Fabaceae; genus Trifolium; species Trifolium repens. Next base: position 37,053,227 of record CP125842.1, on the reverse strand, counting down.
GGCCTTTGTTGGGATCAATATGAAGTGATAAGGATATAAATATAGTAATGAACCTCATAGAAGAACGTTAGACCCATTTTTATCCATCGGAAAACTTGTGCAAACTTCTACGACAAAGATCGTCCAAACTTTCAATAGATTCGTATGAAGATTTAAATTGAGATTTAAAGCTTTTAGAATGAATACCGGCCTTTTTTTGGACCAATATAAAGTTATAAAGGTGTAAATATAGTTTTTAAATAATTCTCAAATAGTTAGACCCATTATTGTAGCAACGGAAACTTCGTCCAAACTACTTTGACCAAAACTGCCCAACTTTGAATAGCTTCGTACGAAGTGAATATTGGCCTTTTTTGGGACCAATATGAAGTGATAAGGATATAAATATAGTAATAAACCTAATAGAAGAACGTTAGACCCATTTTTAATCCAACGGAAAACTTGTGCAAACTTCTACGACAAAGATCGTCCAAACTTTCAATAGATTCGTATGAAGGTTTAAATTGAGATTTAAAGCTTTTAGAATGAATACAGGCCTTTTTTTGGACCAATATAAAGTTATAAAGGTGTAAATATAGTTATTAAATAATTCTCAAATAGTTAGACCCATTATTAGAGCAACGAAAACTTCGTCCAAACTACTTTGACCAAAACTGCCCAACTTTGAATAGCTTCGTACGAAGTGAATATTGGCCTTTGTTGGGATCAATATGAAGTGATAAGGATATAAATATAGTAATGAACCTGATAGAAGAACGTTAGACCCATTTTTTATCAAACGGAAAACTTGTGCAAACTTCTACGACAAAGATCGTCCAAACTTTCAATAGATTCGTATGAAGGTTTAAATTGAGATTTAAAGCTTTTAGAACGAATACCGGCCTTTTTTTGGATCAATATAAAGTTATAAAGGTGTAAATATAGTTATTAAATAATTCTCAAATAGTTAGACCCATTATTAGAGCAACGGAAACTTCGTCCAAACTACTTTGACCAAAATTGCCCAACTTTGAATAGCTTCGTACGAAGTGAATATTGGCCTTTTTTGGGACCAATATGAAGTGATAAGGATATAAATATAGTAATAAACCTAATAGAAGAACGTTAGACCCATTTTTAATCCAACGGAAAACTTGTGCAAACTTCTACGACAAAGATCGTCCAAACTTTCAATAGATTCGTATGAAGATTTAAATTGAGATTTAAAGCTTTTAGAATGAATACCGGCCTTTTTTTGGACCAATATAAAGTTATAAAGGTATAAATATAGTTTTTAAATAATTCTCAAATAGTTAGACCCATTATTGGAGCAACGGAAACTTCGTCCAAACTACTTTGACCAAAACTGCCCAACTTTGAATAGCTTCGTACGAAGTGAATATTGGCCTTTTTTGGGACCAATATGAAGTGATAAGGATATAAATATAGTAATAAACCTAATAGAAGAACGTTAGACCCATTTTTAATCCAACGGAAAACTTGTGCAAACTTCTACGACAAAGATCGTCCAAACTTTCAATAGATTCGTATGAAGGTTTAAATTGAGATTTAAAGCTTTTAGAATGAATACAGGCCTTTTTTTGGACCAATATAAAGTTATAAAGGTGTAAATATAGTTATTAAATAATTCTCAAATAGTTAGACCCATTATTAGAGCAACGGAAACTTCGTCCAAACTACTTTGACCAAAACTGCCCAACTTTGAATAGCTTCGTACAAAGTGAATATTGGCCTTTGTTGGGATCAATATGAAGTGATAAGGATATAAATATAGTAATGAACCTGATAGAAGAACGTGAGACCCATTTTTTATCAAACGGAAAACTTGTGCAAACTTCTACGACAAAGATCGTCCAAACTTTCAATAGATTCGTATGAAGGTTTAAATTGAGATTTAAAGCTTTTAGAACGAATACCGGCCTTTTTTTGGATCAATATAAAGTTATAAAGGTGTAAATATAGTTATTAAATAATTCTCAAATAGTTAGACCCATTATTAGAGCAACGGAAACTTCGTCCAAACTACTTTGACCAAAACTGCCCAACTTTGAATAGCTTCGTACGAAGTGAATATTGGCCTTTTTTGGGACCAATATGAAGTGATAAGGATATAAATATAGTAATAAACCTAATAGAATAACGTTAGACCCATTTTTTATCCAACGGAAAACTTGTGCAAACTTCTACGACAAAGATCGTCCAAACATTCAATAGATTCGTATGAAGGTTTAAATTGAGATTTAAAGCTTTTAGAATGAATACCGGCCTTTTTTTGGACTAATATAAAGTTATAAAGGTGTAAATATAGTTATTAAATAATTCTCAAATAGTTAGACCCATTATTAGAGCAACGGAAACTTCGTCCAAACTACTTTGACCAAAACTGCCCAACTTTGAATAGCGTCGTACGAAGTGAATATTGGCCTTTGTTGGGATCAATATGAAGTGATAAGGATATAAATATAGTAATGAACCTCATAGAAGAACGTTAGACCCATTTTTATCCATCGGAAAACTTGTGCAAACTTCTACGACAAAGATCGTCCAAACTTTCAATAGATTCGTATGAAGATTTAAATTGAGATTTAAAGCTTTTAGAATGAATACCGGCCTTTTTTTGGACCAATATAAAGTTATAAAGGTGTAAATATAGTTTTTAAATAATTCTCAAATAGTTAGACCCATTATTGGAGCAACGGAAAGTTCGTCCAAACTACTTTGACCAAAACTGCCCAACTTTGAATAGCTTCGTACGAAGTGAATATTGGCCTTTTTTGGGACCAATATGAAGTGATAAGGATATAAATATAGTAATAAACCTAATAGAAGAACGTCAGACCCATTTTTAATCCAACGGAAAACTTGTGCAAACTTCTACGACAAAGATCGTCCAAACTTTCAATAGATTCGTATGAAGGTTTAAATTGAGATTTAAAGCTTTTAGAATGAATACCGGCCTTTTTTTGGACCAATATAAAGTTATAAAGGTGTAAATATAGTTATTAAATAATTCTCAAATAGTTAGACCCATTATTAGAGCAACGGAAACTTCGTCCAAACTACTTTGACCAAAACTGCCCAACTTTGAATAGCTTCGTACGAAGTGAATATTGGCCTTTGTTGGGATCAATATGAAGTGATAAGGATATAAATATAGTAATGAACCTAATAGAAGAACGTTAGACCCATTTTTTATCAAACGGAAAACTTGTGCAAACTTCTACGACAAAGATCGTCCAAACTTTCAATAGATTCGTATGAAGGTTTAAATTGAGATTTAAAGCTTTTAGAATGAATACCGGCCTTTTTTTGGACCAATATAAAGTTATAAATGTGTAAATATAGTTTTTAAATAATTCTCAAATAGTTAGACCCATTATTGGAGCAACGGAAACTTCGTCCAAACTACTTTGACCAAAACTGCCCAACTTTGAATAGCTTCGTACGAAGTGAATATTGGCCTTTTTTGGGACCAATATGAAGTGATAAGGATATAAATATAGTAATAAACCTAATAGAAGAACGTTAGACCCATTTTTTATCCAACGGAAAACTTGTGAAAACTTTTACGACAAAGATCGTCCAAACTTTCAATAGATTCGTATGAAGGTTTAAATTGAGATTTAAAGCTTTTAGAACGAATACCGGCCTTTTTTTGGACCAATATAAAGTTATAAAGGTGTAAATATAGTTTTTAAATAATTCTCAAATAGTTAGACCCATTATTGGAGCAACGGAAACTTCGTCCAAACTAGTTTGACCAAAACTGCCCAACTTTGAATAGCTTCGTACGAAGTGAATATTGGCCTTTTTTGGGACCAATATGAAGTGATAAGGATATAAATATAGTAATAAACCTAATAGAAGAACGTTAGACCCATTTTTTATCCAACGGAAAACTTGTGAAAACTTCTACGACAAAGATCGTCCAAACTTTCAATAGATTCGTATGAAGGTTTAAATTGAGATTTAAAGCTTTTAGAACGAATACCGGATTTTTTTTGGACCAATATAAAGTTATAAAGGTGTAAATATAGTTTTTAAATAATTCTCAAATATTTAGACCCATTATTGGAGCAACGGAAACTTCGTCCAAACTACTTTGACCAAAACTGCCCAACTTTGAATAGCTTCGTACGAAGTGAATATTGGCCTTTTTTGGGGCCAATATGAAGTGATAAGGATATAAATATGGTAATAAACCTAATAGAAGAACGTTAGACCCATTTTTTATCCAACGGAAAACTTGTGAAAACTTTTACGACAAAGATCGTCCAAACTTTCAATAGATTCGTATGAAGTTTTAAATTGAGATTTAAAGCTTTTAGAACGAATACCGGCCTTTTTTTGGACCAATATAAAGTTATAAAGGTGTAAATATAGTTTTTAAATAATTCTCAAATAGTTAGACCCATTATTGGAGCAACGGAAACTTCGTCCAAACTACTTTGATCAAAACTGCCCAACTTTGAATAGCTTCGTACGAAGTGAATATTGGCCTTTTTTGGGACCAATATGAAGTGATAAGGATATAAATATAGTAATAAACCTAATAGAAGAACGTTAGACCCATTTTTAATCCAACAGAAAACTTGTGCAAACTTCTACGACAAAGATCGTCCAAACTTTCAATAGATTCGTATGAAGGTTTAAATTGAGATTTAAAGCTTTTAGAATGAATACCGGCCTTTTTTTGGACCAATATAAAGTTATAAAGGTGTAAATATAGTTATTAAATAATTCTCAAATAGTTAGACCCATTATTAGAGCAACGGAAACTTCGTCCAAACTACTTTGACCAAAACTGCCCAACTTTGAATAGCTTCGTACGAAGTGAATATTGGCCTTTGTTGGAATCAATATGAAGTGATAAGGATATAAATATAGTAATGAACCTAATAGAAGAACGTTAGACCCATTTTTTATCAAACGGAAAACTTGTGCAAACTTCTACGACAAAGATCGTCCAAACTTTCAATAGATTCGTATGAAGGTTTAAATTGAGATTTAAAGCTTTTAGAATGAATACCGGCCTTTTTTTGGACCAATATAAAGTTATAAAGGTGTAAATATAGTTTTTAAATAATTCTCAAATAGTTAGACCCATTATTGGAGCAACGGAAACTTCGTCCAAACTACTTTGACAAAAACTGCCCAACTTTGAATAGCTTCGTACGAAGTGAATATTGGCCTTTTTTGGGACCAATATGAAGTGATAAGGATATAAATATAGTAATAAACCTAATAGAAGAACGTTAGACCCATTTTTTATCCAACGGAAAACTTGTGAAAACTTCTACGACAAAGATCGTCCAAACTTTCAATAGATTCGTATGAAGGTTTAAATTGAGATTTAAAGCTTTTAGAACGAATGCCGGCCTTTTTTTGGACCCATATAAAGTTATAAAGGTGTAAATATAGTTTTTAAATAATTCTCAAATAGTTAGACCCATTATTGGAGCAACGGAAACTTCGTCCAAACTATTTTGACCAAAACTGCCCAACTTTGAATAGCTTCGTACGAAGTGAATATTGGCCTTTTTTGGGACCAATATGAAGTGATAAGGATATAAAAATAGTAATAAACCTAATAGAAGAACGTTAGACGCATTTTTTATCCAACGGAAAACTTGTGCAAACTTCTACGACAAAGATCGTCCAAACTTTCAATAGATTCGTATGAAGGTTTAAATTGAGATTTAAAGCTTTTAGAATGAATACCGGCCTTTTTTTGGACCAATATAAAGTTATAAATGTGTAAATATAGTTTTTAAATAATTCTCAAATAGTTAGACCCATTATTGGAGCAACGGAAACTTCGTCCAAACTACTTTGACCAAAACTGCCCAACTTTGAATAGCTTCGTACGAAGTGAATATTGGCCTTTTTTGGGACCAATATGAAGTGATAAGGATATAAATATAGTAATAAACCTAATAGAAGAACGTTAGACCCATTTTTTATCCAACGGAAAACTTGTGAAAACTTCTACGACAAAGATCGTCCAAACTTTCAATAGATTCGTATGAAGGTTTAAATTGAGATTTAAAGCTTTTAGAACGAATACCGGATTTTTTTTGGACCAATATAAAGTTATAAAGGTGTAAATATAGTTTTTAAATAATTCTCAAATATTTAGACCCATTATTGGAGCAACGGAAACTTCGTCCAAACTACTTTGACCAAAACTGCCCAACTTTGAATAGCTTCGTACGAAGTGAATATTGGCCTTTTTTGGGACCAATATGAAGTGATAAGGATATAAATATAGTAATAAACCTAATAGAAGAACGTTAGACCCATTTTTTATCCAACGGAAAACTTGTGAAAACTTCTACGACAAAGATCGTCCAAACTTTCAATAGATTCGTATGAAGGTTTAAATTGAGATTTAAAGCTTTTAGAACGAATACCGGATTTTTTTTGGACCAATATAAAGTTATAAAGGTGTAAATATAGTTTTTAAATAATTCTCAAATATTTAGACCCATTATTGGAGCAACGGAAACTTCGTCCAAACTACTTTGACCAAAACTGCCCAACTTTGAATAGCTTCGTACGAAGTGAATATTGGCCTTTTTTGGGGCCAATATGAAGTGATAAGGATATAAATATGGTAATAAACCTAATAGAAGAACGTTATACCCATTTTTTATCCAACGGAAAACTTGTGAAAACTTCTACGACAAAGATCGTCCAAACTTTCAATAGATTCGCTTGAAGGTTTAAATTGAGATTTAAAGCTTTTAGAACGAATACCGGCCTTTTTTTGGACCAATGTAAAGTTATAAAGGTGTAAATATAGTTTTTAAATAATTCTCAAATAGTTAGACCCATTATTGGAGCAACGGAAACTTCGTCCAAACTACTTTGATCAAAACTGCTCAACTTTGAATAGCTTCGTACGAAGTGAATATTGGCCTTTTTTGGGACCAATATGAAGTGATAAGGATATAAATATAGTAATAAACCTAATAGAAGAACGTTAGACCCATTTTTAATCCAACGGAAAACTTGTGCAAACTTCTACGACAAAGATCGTCCAAACTTTCAATAGATTCGTATGAAGGTTTAAATTGAGATTTAAAGCTTTTAGAATGAATACCGGCCTTTTTTTGGACCAATATAAAGTTATAAAGGTGTAAATATAGTTATTAAATAATTCTCAAATAGTTAGACCCATTATTAGAGCAACGGAAACTTCGTCCAAACTACTTTGACCAAAACTGCCCAACTTTGAATAGCTTCGTACGAAGTGAATATTGGCCTTTGTTGGGATCAATATGAAGTGATAAGGATATAAATATAGTAATGAACCTAATAGAAGAACGTTAGACCCATTTTTTATCAAACGGAAAACTTGTGCAAACTTCTACGACAAAGATCGTCCAAACTTTCAATAGATTCGTATGAAGGTTTAAATTGAGATTTAAAGCTTTTAGAATGAATACCGGCCTTTTTTTGGACCAATATAAAGTTATAAATGTGTAAATATAGTTTTTAAATAATTCTCAAATAGTTAGACCCATTATTGGAGCAACGGAAACTTCGTCCAAACTACTTTGACCAAAACTGCCCAACTTTGAATAGCTTCGTACGAAGTGAATATTGGCCTTTTTTGGGACCAATATGAAGTGATAAGGATATAAATATAGTAATAAACCTAATAGAAGAACGTTAGACCCATTTTTTATCCAACGGAAAACTTGTGAAAACTTCTACGACAAAGATCGTCCAAACTTTCAATAGATTCGTATGAAGGTTTAAATTGAGATTTAAAGCTTTTAGAACGAATACCGGATTTTTTTTGGACCAATATAAAGTTATAAAGGTGTAAATATAGTTTTTAAATAATTCTCAAATATTTAGACCCATTATTGGAGCAACGGAAACTTCGTCCAAACTACTTTGACCAAAACTGCCCAACTTTGAATAGCGTCGTACGAAGTGAATATTGGCCTTTGTTGGGATCAATATGAAGTGATAAGGATATAAATATAGTAATGAACCTAATAGAAGAACGTTAGACCCATTTTTTATCCAACGGAAAACTTGTGCAAACTTCTACGACAAAGATCGTCCAAACTTTCAATAGATTCGTATGAAGGTTTAAATTGAGATTTAAAGCTTTTAGAAAGAATACCGGCCTTTTTTTGGACTAATATAAAGTTATAAAGGTGTAAATATAGTTATTAAATAATTCTCAAATAGTTAGACCCATTATTAGAGCAACGGAAACTTCGTCCAAACTACTTTGACCAAAACTGCCCAACTTTGAATAGCGTCGTACGAAGTGAATATTGGCCTTTGTTGGGATCAATATGAAGTGATAAGGATATAAATATAGTAATGAACCTCATAGAAGAACGTTAGACCCATTTTTATCCATCGGAAAACTTCTGCAAACTTCTACGACAAAGATCATCCAAACTTTCAATAGATTCGTATGAAGATTTAAATTGAGATTTAAAGCTTTTAGAATGAATACCGGCCTTTTTTTGGACCAATATAAAGTTATAAAGGTGTAAATATAGTTTTTAAATAATTCTCAAATAGTTAGACCCATTATTGGAGCAACGGAAACTTCGTCCAAACTACTTTGACCAAAACTGCCCAACTTTGAATAGCTTCGTACGAAGTGAATATTGGCCTTTTTTGGGACCAATATGAAGTGATAAGGATATAAATATAGTAATAAACCTAATAGAAGAACGTTAGACCCATTTTTAATCCAACGGAAAACTTGTGCAAACTTCTACGACAAAGATCGTCCAAACTTTCAATAGATTCGTATGAAGGTTTAAATTGAGATTTAAAGCTTTTAGAATGAATACAGGCCTTTTTTTGGACCAGTATAATGTTATAAAGGTGTAAATATAGTTATTAAATAATTCTCAAATAGTTTGACCCATTATTAGAGCAACGGAAACTTCGTCCAAACTACTTTGACCAAAACTGCCCAACTTTGAATAGCTTCGTACGAAGTGAATATTGGCCTTTGTTGGGATCAATATGAAGTGATAAGGATATAAATATAGTAATGAACCTAATAGAAGAACGTTAGACCCATTTTTTATCCAACGGAAAAGTTGTGCAAACTTCTACGACAAAGATCGTCCAAACTTTCAATAGATTCGTATGAAGGTTTAAATTGAGATTTAAAGCTTTTAGAATGAATACCGGCCTTTTTTTGGACCAATATAAAGTTATAAATGTGTAAATATAGTTTTTAAATAATTCTCAAATAGTTAGACCCATTATTGGAGCAACGGAAACTTCGTCCAAACTACTTTGACCAAAACTGCCCAACTTTGAATAGCTTCGTACGAAGTGAATATTGGCCTTTTTTGGGACCAATATGAAGTGATAAGGATATAAATATAGTAATAAACCTAATAGAAGAACGTTAGACCCATTTTTTATCCAACGGAAAACTTGTGAAAACTTCTACGACAAAGATCGTCCAAACTTTCAATAGATTCGTATGAAGGTTTAAATTGAGATTTAAAGCTTTTAGAACGAATACCGGATTTTTTTTGGACCAATATAAAGTTATAAAGGTGTAAATATAGTTTTTAAATAATTCTCAAATATTTAGACCCATTATTGGAGCAACGGAAACTTCGTCCAAACTACTTTGACCAAAACTGCCCAACTTTGAATAGCGTCGTACGAAGTGAATATTGGCCTTTGTTGGGATCAATATGAAGTGATAAGGATATAAATATAGTAATGAACCTAATAGAAGAACGTTAGACCCATTTTTTATCCAACGGAAAACTTGTGCAAACTTCTACGACAAAGATCGTCCAAACTTTCAATAGATTCGTATGAAGGTTTAAATTGAGATTTAAAGCTTTTAGAAAGAATACCGGCCTTTTTTTGGACTAATATAAAGTTATAAAGGTGTAAATATAGTTATTAAATAATTCTCAAATAGTTAGACCCATTATTAGAGCAACGGAAACTTCGTCCAAACTACTTTGACCAAAACTGCCCAACTTTGAATAGCGTCGTACGAAGTGAATATTGGCCTTTGTTGGGATCAATATGAAGTGATAAGGATATAAATATAGTAATGAACCTCATAGAAGAACGTTAGACCCATTTTTATCCATCGGAAAACTTCTGCAAACTTCTACGACAAAGATCATCCAAACTTTCAATAGATTCGTATGAAGATTTAAATTGAGATTTAAAGCTTTTAGAATGAATACCGGCCTTTTTTTGGACCAATATAAAGTTATAAAGGTGTAAATATAGTTTTTAAATAATTCTCAAATAGTTAGACCCATTATTGGAGCAACGGAAACTTCGTCCAAACTACTTTGACCAAAACTGCCCAACTTTGAATAGCTTCGTACGAAGTGAATATTGGCCTTTTTTGGGACCAATATGAAGTGATAAGGATATAAATATAGTAATAAACCTAATAGAAGAACGTTAGACCCATTTTTAATCCAACGGAAAACTTGTGCAAACTTCTACGACAAAGATCGTCCAAACTTTCAATAGATTCGTATGAAGGTTTAAATTGAGATTTAAAGCTTTTAGAATGAATACAGGCCTTTTTTTGGACCAGTATAATGTTATAAAGGTGTAAATATAGTTATTAAATAATTCTCAAATAGTTTGACCCATTATTAGAGCAACGGAAACTTCGTCCAAACTACTTTGACCAAAACTGCCCAACTTTGAATAGCTTCGTACGAAGTGAATATTGGCCTTTGTTGGGATCAATATAAAGTGATAAGGATATAAATATAGTAATGAACCTAATAGAAGAACGTTAGACCCATTTTTTATCAAACGGAAAACTTGTGCAAACTTCTACGACAAAGATCGTCCAAACTTTCAATAGATTCGTATGAAGGTTTAAATTGAGATTTAAAGCTTTTAGGACGAATACCGGCCTTTTTTTGGATCAATATAAAGTTATAAAGGTGTAAATATAGTTATTAAATAATTCTCAAATAGTTAGACCCATTATTCGAGCAACGGAAACTTCGTCCAAACTACTTTGACCAAAACTGCCCAACTTTGAATAGCTTCGTACGAAGTGAATATTGGCCATTTTTGGGACCAATATGAAGTGATAAGGATATAAATATAGTAATAAACCTAATAGAAGAACGTTAGACCCATTTTTTATCCAACGGAAAACTTGTGCAAACTTCTACGACAAAGATCGTCCAAATTTTCAATAGATTCGTATGAAGGTTTAAATTGAGATTTAAAGCTTTTAGAATGAATACCGGCCTTTTTTTGGACCAATGTAAAGTTATAAAGGTGTAAATATAGTTTTTAAATAATTCTCAAATAGTTAGACCCATTATTGGAGCAACGGAAACTTCGTCCAAACTACTTTGATCAAAACTGCTCAACTTTGAATAGCTTCGTACGAAGTGAATATTGGCCTTTTTTGGGACCAATATGAAGTGATAAGGATATAAATATAGTAATAAACCTAATAGAAGAACGTTAGACCCATTTTTAATCCAACGGAAAACTTGTGCAAACTTCTACGACAAAGATCGTCCAAACTTTCAATAGATTCGTATGAAGGTTTAAATTGAGATTTAAAGCTTTTAGAATGAATACCGGCCTTTTTTTGGACCAATATAAAGTTATAAAGGTGTAAATATAGTTATTAAATAATTCTCAAATAGTTAGACCCATTATTAGAGCAACGGAAACTTCGTCCAAACTACTTTGACCAAAACTGCCCAACTTTGAATAGCTTCGTACGAAGTGAATATTGGCCTTTGTTGGGATCAATATGAAGTGATAAGGATATAAATATAGTAATGAACCTAATAGAAGAACGTTAGACCCATTTTTTATCAAACGGAAAACTTGTGCAAACTTCTACGACAAAGATCGTCCAAACTTTCAATAGATTCGTATGAAGGTTTAAATTGAGATTTAAAGCTTTTAGAATGAATACCGGCCTTTTTTTGGACCAATATAAAGTTATAAATGTGTAAATATAGTTTTTAAATAATTCTCAAATAGTTAGACCCATTATTGGAGCAACGGAAACTTCGTCCAAACTACTTTGACCAAAACTGCCCAACTTTGAATAGCTTCGTACGAAGTGAATATTGGCCTTTTTTGGGACCAATATGAAGTGATAAGGATATAAATATAGTAATAAACCTAATAGAAGAACGTTAGACCCATTTTTTATCCAACGGAAAACTTGTGAAAACTTCTACGACAAAGATCGTCCAAACTTTCAATAGATTCGTATGAAGGTTTAAATTGAGATTTAAAGCTTTTAGAACGAATACCGGATTTTTTTTGGACCAATATAAAGTTATAAAGGTGTAAATATAGTTTTTAAATAATTCTCAAATATTTAGACCCATTATTGGAGCAACGGAAACTTCGTCCAAACTACTTTGACCAAAACTGCCCAACTTTGAATAGCGTCGTACGAAGTGAATATTGGCCTTTGTTGGGATCAATATGAAGTGATAAGGATATAAATATAGTAATGAACCTAATAGAAGAACGTTAGACCCATTTTTTATCCAACGGAAAACTTGTGCAAACTTCTACGACAAAGATCGTCCAAACTTTCAATAGATTCGTATGAAGGTTTAAATTGAGATTTAAAGCTTTTAGAAAGAATACCGGCCTTTTTTTGGACTAATATAAAGTTATAAAGGTGTAAATATAGTTATTAAATAATTCTCAAATAGTTAGACCCATTATTAGAGCAACGGAAACTTCGTCCAAACTACTTTGACCAAAACTGCCCAACTTTGAATAGCGTCGTACGAAGTGAATATTGGCCTTTGTTGGGATCAATATGAAGTGATAAGGATATAAATATAGTAATGAACCTCATAGAAGAACGTTAGACCCATTTTTATCCATCGGAAAACTTCTGCAAACTTCTACGACAAAGATCATCCAAACTTTCAATAGATTCGTATGAAGATTTAAATTGAGATTTAAAGCTTTTAGAATGAATACCGGCCTTTTTTTGGACCAATATAAAGTTATAAAGGTGTAAATATAGTTTTTAAATAATTCTCAAATAGTTAGACCCATTATTGGAGCAACGGAAACTTCGTCCAAACTACTTTGACCAAAACTGCCCAACTTTGAATAGCTTCGTACGAAGTGAATATTGGCCTTTTTTGGGACCAATATGAAGTGATAAGGATATAAATATAGTAATAAACCTAATAGAAGAACGTTAGACCCATTTTTAATCCAACGGAAAACTTGTGCAAACTTCTACGACAAAGATCGTCCAAACTTTCAATAGATTCGTATGAAGGTTTAAATTGAGATTTAAAGCTTTTAGAATGAATACAGGCCTTTTTTTGGACCAGTATAATGTTATAAAGGTGTAAATATAGTTATTAAATAATTCTCAAATAGTTTGACCCATTATTAGAGCAACGGAAACTTCGTCCAAACTACTTTGACCAAAACTGCCCAACTTTGAATAGCTTCGTACGAAGTGAATATTGGCCTTTGTTGGGATCAATATGAAGTGATAAGGATATAAATATAGTAATGAACCTAATAGAAGAACGTTAGACCCATTTTTTATCAAACGGAAAACTTGTGCAAACTTCTACGACAAAGATCGTCCAAACTTTCAATAGATTCGTATGAAGGTTTAAATTGAGATTTAAAGCTTTTAGAACGAATACCGGCCTTTTTTTGGATCAATATAAAGTTATAAAGGTGTAAATATAGTTATTAAATAATTCTCAAATAGTTAGACCCATTATTCGAGCAACGGAAACTTCGTCCAAACTACTTTGATCAAAACTGCTCAACTTTGAATAGCTTCGTACGAAGTGAATATTGGCCTTTTTTGGGACCAATATGAAGTGATAAGGATATAAATATAGTAATAAACCTAATAGAAGAACGTTAGACCCATTTTTAATCCAACGGAAAACTTGTGCAAACTTCTACGACAAAGATCGTCCAAACTTTCAATAGATTCGTATGAAGGTTTAAATTGAGATTTAAAGCTTTTAGAATGAATACCGGCCTTTTTTTGGACCAATATAAAGTTATAAAGGTGTAAATATAGTTATTAAATAATTCTCAAATAGTTAGACCCATTATTAGAGCAACGGAAACTTCGTCCAAACTACTTTGACCAAAACTGCCCAACTTTGAATAGCTTCGTACGAAGTGAATATTGGCCTTTGTTGGGATCAATATGAAGTGATAAGGATATAAATATAGTAATGAACCTAATAGAAGAACGTTAGACCCATTTTTTATCAAACGGAAAACTTGTGCAAACTTCTACGACAAAGATCGTCCAAACTTTCAATAGATTCGTATGAAGGTTTAAATTGAGATTTAAAGCTTTTAGAATGAATACCGGCCTTTTTTTGGACCAATATAAAGTTATAAATGTGTAAATATAGTTTTTAAATAATTCTCAAATAGTTAGACCCATTATTGGAGCAACGGAAACTTCGTCCAAACTACTTTGACCAAAACTGCCCAACTTTGAATAGCTTCGTACGAAGTGAATATTGGCCTTTTTTGGGACCAATATGAAGTGATAAGGATATAAATATAGTAATAAACCTAATAGAAGAACGTTAGACCCATTTTTTATCCAACGGAAAACTTGTGAAAACTTCTACGACAAAGATCGTCCAAACTTTCAATAGATTCGTATGAAGGTTTAAATTGAGATTTAAAGCTTTTAGAACGAATACCGGATTTTTTTTGGACCAATATAAAGTTATAAAGGTGTAAATATAGTTTTTAAATAATTCTCAAATATTTAGACCCATTATTGGAGCAACGGAAACTTCGTCCAAACTACTTTGACCAAAACTGCCCAACTTTGAATAGCGTCGTACGAAGTGAATATTGGCCTTTGTTGGGATCAATATGAAGTGATAAGGATATAAATATAGTAATGAACCTAATAGAAGAACGTTAGACCCATTTTTTATCCAACGGAAAACTTGTGCAAACTTCTACGACAAAGATCGTCCAAACTTTCAATAGATTCGTATGAAGGTTTAAATTGAGATTTAAAGCTTTTAGAAAGAATACCGGCCTTTTTTTGGACTAATATAAAGTTATAAAGGTGTAAATATAGTTATTAAATAATTCTCAAATAGTTAGACCCATTATTAGAGCAACGGAAACTTCGTCCAAACTACTTTGACCAAAACTGCCCAACTTTGAATAGCGTCGTACGAAGTGAATATTGGCCTTTGTTGGGATCAATATGAAGTGATAAGGATATAAATATAGTAATGAACCTCATAGAAGAACGTTAGACCCATTTTTATCCATCGGAAAACTTCTGCAAACTTCTACGACAAAGATCATCCAAACTTTCAATAGATTCGTATGAAGATTTAAATTGAGATTTAAAGCTTTTAGAATGAATACCGGCCTTTTTTTGGACCAATATAAAGTTATAAAGGTGTAAATATAGTTTTTAAATAATTCTCAAATAGTTAGACCCATTATTGGAGCAACGGAAACTTCGTCCAAACTACTTTGACCAAAACTGCCCAACTTTGAATAGCTTCGTACGAAGTGAATATTGGCCTTTTTTGGGACCAATATGAAGTGATAAGGATATAAATATAGTAATAAACCTAATAGAAGAACGTTAGACCCATTTTTAATCCAACGGAAAACTTGTGCAAACTTCTACGACAAAGATCGTCCAAACTTTCAATAGATTCGTATGAAGGTTTAAATTGAGATTTAAAGCTTTTAGAATGAATACAGGCCTTTTTTTGGACCAGTATAATGTTATAAAGGTGTAAATATAGTTATTAAATAATTCTCAAATAGTTTGACCCATTATTAGAGCAACGGAAACTTCGTCCAAACTACTTTGACCAAAACTGCCCAACTTTGAATAGCTTCGTACGAAGTGAATATTGGCCTTTGTTGGGATCAATATGAAGTGATAAGGATATAAATATAGTAATGAACCTAATAGAAGAACGTTAGACCCATTTTTTATCAAACGGAAAACTTGTGCAAACTTCTACGACAAAGATCGTCCAAACTTTCAATAGATTCGTATGAAGGTTTAAATTGAGATTTAAAGCTTTTAGAACGAATACCGGCCTTTTTTTGGATCAATATAAAGTTATAAAGGTGTAAATATAGTTATTAAATAATTCTCAAATAGTTAGACCCATTATTCGAGCAACGGAAACTTCGTCCAAACTACTTTGACCAAAACTGCCCAACTTTGAATAGCTTCGTACGAAGTGAATATTGGCCATTTTTGGGACCAATATGAAGTGATAAGGATATAAATATAGTAATAAACCTAATAGAAGAACGTTAGACCCATTTTTTATCCAACGGAAAACTTGTGAAAACTTCTACGACAAAGATCGTCCAAACTTTCAATAGATTCGTATGAAGGTTTAAATTGATATTTAAAGCTTTTAGAACGAATACCGGCCTTTTTTTGGACCAATATAAATTTATAAAGGTGTAAATATAGTTTTTAAATAATTCTCAAATAGTTAGACCCATTATTGGACCAACGGAAACTTCGTCCAAACTACTTTGACCAAAACTGCCCAACTTTGAATAGCTTCGTACGAAGTGAATATTGGCCTTTTTTGGGACCAATATGAAGTGATAAGGATATAAATATAGTAATAAACCTAATAGAAGAACGTTAGACCCATTTTTTATCCAACGGAAAACTTGTGAAAACTTCTACGACAAAGATCGTCCAAACTTTCAATAGATTCGTATGAAGGTTTAAATTGAGATTTAAAGCTTTTAGAACGAATACCGGATTTTTTTTGGACCAATATAAAGTTATAAAGGTGTAAATATAGTTTTTAAATAATTCTCAAATATTTAGACCCATTATTGGAGCAACGGAAACTTCGTCCAAACTACTTTGACCAAAACTGCCCAACTTTGAATAGCGTCGTACGAAGTGAATATTGGCCTTTGTTGGGATCAATATGAAGTGATAAGGATATAAATATAGTAATGAACCTAATAGAAGAACGTTAGACCCATTTTTTATCCAACGGAAAACTTGTGCAAACTTCTACGACAAAGATCGTCCAAACTTTCAATAGATTCGTATGAAGGTTTAAATTGAGATTTAAAGCTTTTAGAAAGAATACCGGCCTTTTTTTGGACTAATATAAAGTTATAAAGGTGTAAATATAGTTATTAAATAATTCTCAAATAGTTAGACCCATTATTAGAGCAACGGAAACTTCGTCCAAACTACTTTGACCAAAACTGCCCAACTTTGAATAGCGTCGTACGAAGTGAATATTGGCCTTTGTTGGGATCAATATGAAGTGATAAGGATATAAATATAGTAATGAACCTCATAGAAGAACGTTAGACCCATTTTTATCCATCGGAAAACTTCTGCAAACTTCTACGACAAAGATCATCCAAACTTTCAATAGATTCGTATGAAGATTTAAATTGAGATTTAAAGCTTTTAGAATGAATACCGGCCTTTTTTTGGACCAATATAAAGTTATAAAGGTGTAAATATAGTTTTTAAATAATTCTCAAATAGTTAGACCCATTATTGGAGCAACGGAAACTTCGTCCAAACTACTTTGACCAAAACTGCCCAACTTTGAATAGCTTCGTACGAAGTGAATATTGGCCTTTTTTGGGACCAATATGAAGTGATAAGGATATAAATATAGTAATAAACCTAATAGAAGAACGTTAGACCCATTTTTAATCCAACGGAAAACTTGTGCAAACTTCTACGACAAAGATCGTCCAAACTTTCAATAGATTCGTATGAAGGTTTAAATTGAGATTTAAAGCTTTTAGAATGAATACAGGCCTTTTTTTGGACCAGTATAATGTTATAAAGGTGTAAATATAGTTATTAAATAATTCTCAAATAGTTTGACCCATTATTAGAGCAACGGAAACTTCGTCCAAACTACTTTGACCAAAACTGCCCAACTTTGAATAGCTTCGTACGAAGTGAATATTGGCCTTTGTTGGGATCAATATGAAGTGATAAGGATATAAATATAGTAATGAACCTAATAGAAGAACGTTAGACCCATTTTTTATCAAACGGAAAACTTGTGCAAACTTCTACGACAAAGATCGTCCAAACTTTCAATAGATTCGTATGAAGGTTTAAATTGAGATTTAAAGCTTTTAGAACGAATACCGGCCTTTTTTTGGATCAATATAAAGTTATAAAGGTGTAAATATAGTTATTAAATAATTCTCAAATAGTTAGACCCATTATTCGAGCAACGGAAACTTCGTCCAAACTACTTTGACCAAAACTGCCCAACTTTGAATAGCTTCGTACGAAGTGAATATTGGCCATTTTTGGGACCAATATGAAGTGATAAGGATATAAATATAGTAATAAACCTAATAGAAGAACGTTAGACCCATTTTTTATCCAACGGAAAACTTGTGAAAACTTCTACGACAAAGATCGTCCAAACTTTCAATAGATTCGTATGAAGGTTTAAATTGATATTTAAAGCTTTTAGAACGAATACCGGCCTTTTTTTGGACCAATATAAATTTATAAAGGTGTAAATATAGTTTTTAAATAATTCTCAAATAGTTAGACCCATTATTGGACCAACGGAAACTTCGTCCAAACTACTTTGACCAAAACTGCCCAACTTTGAATAGCTTCGTACGAAGTGAATATTGGCCTTTTTTGGGACCAATATGAAGTGATAAGGATATAAATATAGTAATAAACCTAATAGAAGAACGTTAGACCCATTTTTTATCCAACGGAAAACTTGTGCAAACTTCTACGACAAAGATCGTCCAAACTTTCAATAGATTCGTATGAAGGTTTAAATTGAGATTTAAAGCTTTTAGAACGAATACCGGCCTTTTTTTGGATCAATATAAAGTTATAAAGGTGTAAATATAGTTATTAAATAATTCTCAAATAGTTAGGCCCATTATTAGAGCAACGGAAACTTCGTCCAAACTACTTTGACCAAAACTGCCCAACTTTGAATAGCTTCGTACGAAGTGAATATTGGCCTTTTTTGGGGCCAATATGAAGTGATAAGGATATAAATATAGTAATAAACCTAATAGAATAACGTTAGACCCATTTTTTATCCAACGGAAAACTTGTGCAAACTTCTACGACAAAGATCGTCCAAACTTTCAATAGATTCGTATGAAGGTTTAAATTGATATTTAAAGCTTTTACAACGAATACCGGCCTTTTTTTGGACCAATATAAAGTTATAAAGGTGTAAATATAGTTTTTAAATAATTCTCAAATAGTTAGACCCATTATTGGACCAACGGAAACTTCGTCCAAACTACTTTGACCAAAACTGCCCAACTTTGAATAGCTTCGTACGAAGTGAATATTGGCCTTTTTTGGGACCAATATGAAGTGATAAGGATATAAATATAGTAATAAACCTAATAGAAGAACGTTAGACCCATTTTTTATCCAACGGAAAACTTGTGCAAACTTCTACGACAAAGATCGTCCAAACTTTCAATAGATTCGTATGAAGGTTTAAATTGAGATTTAAAGCTTTTAGAATGAATACCGGCCTTTTTTAGGACTAATATAAAGTTATAAAGGTGTAAATATAGTTATTAAATAATTCTCAAATAGTTAGATCCATTATTAGAGCAACGGAAACTTCGTCCAAACTACTTTGACCAAAACTGCCCAACTTTGAATAGCGTCGTACGAAGTGAATATTGGCCTTTGTTGGGATCAATATGAAGTGATAAGGATATAAATATAGTAATGAACCTCATAGAAGAACGTTAGACCCATTTTTATCCATCGGAAAACTTCTGCAAACTTCTACGACAAAGATCGTCCAAACTTTCAATAGATTCGTATGAAGATTTAAATTGAGATTTAAAGCTTTTAGAATGAATACCGGCCTTTTTTTGGACCAATATAATGTTATAAAGGTGTAAATATAGTTTTTAAATAATTCTCAAATAGTTAGACCCATTATTGGAGAAACGGAAACTTCGTCCAAACTACTTTGACCAAAACTGCCCAACTTTGAATAGCTTCGTACGAAGTGAATATTGGCCTTTTTTGGGACCAATATGAAGATATAAGGATATAAATATAGTAATAAACCTAATAGAAGAACGTTAGACCCATTTTTAATCCAACGGAAAACTTGTGCAAACTTCTACGACAAAGATCGTCCAAACTTTCAATAGATTCGTATGAAGATTTAAATTGAGATTTAAAGCTTTTAGAATGAATACCGGCCTTTTTTTGGACCAATATAAAGTTATAAAGGTATAAATATAGTTTTTAAATAATTCTCAAATAGTTAGACCCATTATTGGAGCAACGGAAACTTCGTCCGAACTACTTTGACCAAAACTGCCCAACTTTGAATAGCTTCGTACGAAGTGAATATTGGCCTTTTTTGGGACCAATATGAAGTGATAAGGATATAAATATAGTAATAAACCTAATAGAAGAACGTTAGACCCATTTTTAATCCAACGGAAAACTTGTGCAAACTTCTACGACAAAGATCGTCCAAACTTTCAATAGATTCGTATGAAGGTTTAAATTGAGATTTAAAGCTTTTAGAATGAATACAGGCCTTTTTTTGGACCAATATAAAGTTATAAAGGTGTAAATATAGTTATTAAATAATTCTCAAATAGTTAGACCCATTATTAGAGCAACGGAAACTTCGTCCAAACTACTTTGACCAAAACTGCCCAACTTTGAATAGCTTCGTACGAAGTGAATATTGGCCTTTGTTGGGATCAATATGAAGTGATAAGGATATAAATATAGTAATGAACCTGATAGAAGAACGTTAGACCCATTTTTTATCAAACGGAAAACTTGTGCAAACTTCTACGACAAAGATCGTCCAAACTTTCAATAGATTCGTATGAAGGTTTAAATTGAGATTTAAAGCTTTTAGAACGAATACCGGCCTTTTTTTGGATCAATATAAAGTTATAAAGGTGTAAATATAGTTATTAAATAATTCTCAAATAGTTAGACCCATTATTAGAGCAACGGAAACTTCGTCCAAACTACTTTGACCAAAACTGCCCAACTTTGAATAGCTTCGTACGAAGTGAATATTGGCCTTTTTTGGGACCAATATGAAGTGATAAGGATATAAATATAGTAATAAACCTAATCGAATAACGTTAGACCCATTTTTTATCCAACGGAAAACTTGTGCAAACTTCTACGACAAAGATCGTCCAAACATTCAATAGATTCGTATGAAGGTTTAAATTGAGATTTAAAGCTTTTAGAATGAATACCGGCCTTTTTTTGGACTAATATAAAGTTATAAAGGTGTAAATATAGTTATTAAATAATTCTCAAATAGTTAGACCCATTATTAGAGCAACGGAAACTTCGTCCAAACTACTTTGACCAAAACTGCCCAACTTTGAATAGCGTCGTACGAAGTGAATATTGGCCTTTTTTGGGACCAATATGAAGTGATAAGGATATAAATATAGTAATAAACCTAATAGAATAACGTTAGACCCATTTTTTATCCAACGGAAAACTTGTGCAAACTTCTACGACAAAGATCGTCCAAACATTCAATAGATTCGTATGAAGGTTTAAATTGAGATTTAAAGCTTTTAGAATGAATACCGGCCTTTTTTTGGACTAATATAAAGTTATAAAGGTGTAAATATAGTTATTAAATAATTCTCAAATAGTTAGACCCATTATTGGAGCAACGGAAACTTCGTCCAAACTACTTTGACCAAAACTGCCCAACTTTGAATAGCTTCGTACGAAGTGAATATTGGCCTTTTTTGGGACCAATATGAAGTGATAAGGATATAAATATAGTAATAAACCTAATAGAAGAACGTTAGACCCATTTTTAATCCAACGGAAAACTTGTGCAAACTTCTACGACAAAGATCGTCCAAACTTTCAATAGATTCGTATGAAGATTTAAATTGAGATTTAAAGCTTTTAGAATGAATACCGGCCTTTTTTTGGACCAATATAAAGTTATAAAGGTATAAATATAGTTTTTAAATAATTCTCAAATAGTTAGACCCATTATTGGAGTAACGGAAACTTCGTCCAAACTACTTTGACCAAAACTGCCCAACTTTGAATAGCTTCGTACGAAGTGAATATTGGCCTTTTTTAGGACCAATATGAAGTGATAAGGATATAAATATAGTAATAAACCTAATAGAAGAACGTTAGACCCATTTTTAATCCAACGGAAAACTTGTGCAAACTTCTACGACAAAGATCGTCCAAACTTTCAATAGATTCGTATGAAGGTTTAAATTGAGATTTAAAGCTTTTAGAATGAATACAGGCCTTTTTTTGGACCAATATAAAGTTATAAAGGTGTAAATATAGTTATTAAATAATTCTCAAATAGTTAGACCCATTATTAGAGCAACGGAAACTTCGTCCAAACTACTTTGACCAAAACTGCCCAACTTTGAATAGCTTCGTACGAAGTGAATATTGGCCTTTGTTGGGATCAATATGAAGTGATAAGGATATAAATATAGTAATGAACCTGATAGAAGAACGTTAGACCCATTTTTTATCAAACGGAAAACTTGTGCAAACTTCTACGACAAAGATCGTCCAAACTTTCAATAGATTCGTATGAAGGTTTAAATTGAGATTTAAAGCTTTTAGAACGAATACCGGCCTTTTTTTGGATCAATATAAAGTTATAAAGGTGTAAATATAGTTATTAAATAATTCTCAAATAGTTAGACCCATTATTAGAGCAACGGAAACTTCGTCCAAACTACTTTGACCAAAACTGCCAAACTTTGAATAGCTTCGTACGAAGTGAATATTGGCCTTTTTTGGGACCAATATGAAGTGATAAGGATATAAATATAGTAATAAACCTAATAGAATAAAGTTAGACCCATTTTTTATCCAACGGAAAACTTGTGCAAACTTCTACGACAAAGTTCGTCCAAACATTCAATAGATTCGTATGAAGGTTTAAATTGAGATTTAAAGCTTTTAGAATGAATACCGGCCTTTTTTTGGACTAATATAAAGTTATAAAGGTGTGAATATAGTTATTAAATAATTCTCAAATAGTTAGACCCATTATTAGAGCAACGGAAACTTCGTCCAAACTACTTTGACCAAAACTGCCCAACTTTGAATAGCGTCGTACGAAGTGAATATTGGCCTTTGTTGGGATCAATATGAAGTGATAAGGATATAAATATAGTAATGAACCTCATAGAAGAACGTTAGACCCATTTTTATCCATCGGAAAACTTGTGCAAACTTCTACGACAAAGATCGTCCAAACTTTCAATAGATTCGTATGAAGATTTAAATTGAGATTTAAAGCTTTTAGAATGAATACCGGCCTTTTTTTGGACCAATATAAAGTTATAAAGGTGTAAATATAGTTTTTAAATAATTCTCAAATAGTTAGACCCATTATTGTAGCAACGGAAACTTCGTCCAAACTACTTTGACCAAAACTGCCCAACTTTGAATAGCTTCGTACGAAGTGAATATTGGCCTTTTTTGGGACCAATATGAAGTGATAAGGATATAAATATAGTAATAAACCTAATAGAAGAACGTTAGACCCATTTTTAATCCAACGGAAAACTTGTGCAAACTTCTACGACAAAGATCGTCCAAACTTTCAATAGATTCGTATGAAGGTTTAAATTGAGATTTAAAGCTTTTAGAATGAATACAGGCCTTTTTTTGGACCAATATAAAGTTATAAAGGTGTAAATATAGTTATTAAATAATTCTCAAATAGTTAGACCCATTATTAGAGCAACGGAAACTTCGTCCAAACTACTTTGACCAAAACTGCCCAACTTTGAATAGCTTCGTACGAAGTGAATATTGGCCTTTGTTGGGATCAATATGAAGTGATAAGGATATAAATATAGTAATGAACCTGATAGAAGAACGTTAGACCCATTTTTTATCAAACGGAAAACTTGTGCAAACTTCTACGACAAAGATCGTCCAAACTTTCAATAGATTCGTATGAAGGTTTAAATTGAGATTTAAAGCTTTTAGAACGAATACCGGCCTTTTTTTGGATCAATATAAAGTTATAAAGGTGTAAATATAGTTATTAAATAATTCTCAAATAGTTAGACCCATTATTAGAGCAACGGAAACTTCGTCCAAACTACTTTGACCAAAATTGCCCAACTTTGAATAGCTTCGTACGAAGTGAATATTGGCCTTTTTTGGGACCAATATGAAGTGATAAGGATATAAATATAGTAATAAACCTAATAGAAGAACGTTAGACCCATTTTTAATCCAACGGAAAACTTGTGCAAACTTCTACGACAAAGATCGTCCAAACTTTCAATAGATTCGTATGAAGATTTAAATTGAGATTTAAAGCTTTTAGAATGAATACCGGCCTTTTTTTGGACCAATATAAAGTTATAAAGGTATAAATATAGTTTTTAAATAATTCTCAAATAGTTAGACCCATTATTGGAGCAACGGAAACTTCGTCCAAACTACTTTGACCAAAACTGCCCAACTTTGAATAGCTTCGTACGAAGTGAATATTGGCCTTTTTTGGGACCAATATGAAGTGATAAGGATATAAATATAGTAATAAACCTAATAGAAGAACGTTAGACCCATTTTTAATCCAACGGAAAACTTGTGCAAACTTCTACGACAAAGATCGTCCAAACTTTCAATAGATTCGTATGAAGGTTTAAATTGAGATTTAAAGCTTTTAGAATGAATACAGGCCTTTTTTTGGACCAATATAAAGTTATAAAGGTGTAAATATAGTTATTAAATAATTCTCAAATAGTTAGACCCATTATTAGAGCAACGGAAACTTCGTCCAAACTACTTTGACCAAAATTGCCCAACTTTGAATAGCTTCGTACGAAGTGAATATTGGCCTTTGTTGGGATCAATATGAAGTGATAAGGATATAAATATAGTAATGAACCTGATAGAAGAACGTGAGACCCATTTTTTATCAAACGGAAAACTTGTGCAAACTTCTACGACAAAGATCGTCCAAACTTTCAATAGATTCGTATGAAGGTTTAAATTGAGATTTAAAGCTTTTAGAACGAATACCGGCCTTTTTTTGGATCAATATAAAGTTATAAAGGTGTAAATATAGTTATTAAATAATTCTCAAATAGTTAGACCCATTATTAGAGCAACGGAAACTTCGTCCAAACTACTTTGACCAAAACTGCCCAACTTTGAATAGCTTCGTACGAAGTGAATATTGGCCTTTTTTGGGACCAATATGAAGTGATAAGGATATAAATATAGTAATAAACCTAATAGAATAACGTTAGACCCATTTTTTATCCAACGGAAAACTTGTGCAAACTTCTACGACAAAGATCGTCCAAACATTCAATAGATTCGTATGAAGGTTTAAATTGAGATTTAAAGCTTTTAGAATGAATACCGGCCTTTTTTTGGACTAATATAAAGTTATAAAGGTGTAAATATAGTTATTAAATAATTCTCAAATAGTTAGACCCATTATTAGAGCAACGGAAACTTCGTCCAAACTACTTTGACCAAAACTGCCCAACTTTGAATAGCGTCGTACGAAGTGAATATTGGCCTTTGTTGGGATCAATATGAAGTGATAAGGATATAAATATAGTAATGAACCTCATAGAAGAACGTTAGACCCATTTTTATCCATCGGAAAACTTGTGCAAACTTCTACGACAAAGATCGTCCAAACTTTCAATAGATTCGTATGAAGATTTAAATTGAGATTTAAAGCTTTTAGAATGAATACCGGCCTTTTTTTGGACCAATATAAAGTTATAAAGGTGTAAATATAGTTTTTAAATAATTCTCAAATAGTTAGACCCATTATTGGAGCAACGGAAAGTTCGTCCAAACTACTTTGACCAAAACTGCCCAACTTTGAATAGCTTCGTACGAAGTGAATATTGGCCTTTTTTGGGACCAATATGAAGTGATAAGGATATAAATATAGTAATAAACCTAATAGAAGAACGTTAGACCCATTTTTTATCCAACGGAAAACTTGTGAAAACTTTTACGACAAAGATCGTCCAAACTTTCAATAGATTCGTATGAAGGTTTAAATTGAGATTTAAAGCTTTTAGAACGAATACCGGCCTTTTTTTGGACCAATATAAAGTTATAAAGGTGTAAATATAGTTTTTAAATAATTCTCAAATAGTTAGACCCATTATTGGAGCAACGGAAACTTCGTCCAAACTAGTTTGACCAAAACTGCCCAACTTTGAATAGCTTCGTACGAAGTGAATATTGGCCTTTTTTGGGACCAATATGAAGTGATAAGGATATAAATATAGTAATAAACCTAATAGAAGAACGTTAGACCCATTTTTTATCCAACGGAAAACTTGTGAAAACTTCTACGACAAAGATCGTCCAAACTTTCAATAGATTCGTATGAAGGTTTAAATTGAGATTTAAAGCTTTTAGAACGAATACCGGATTTTTTTTGGACCAATATAAAGTTATAAAGGTGTAAATATAGTTTTTAAATAATTCTCAAATATTTAGACCCATTATTGGAGCAACGGAAACTTCGTCCAAACTACTTTGACCAAAACTGCCCAACTTTGAATAGCTTCGTACGAAGTGAATATTGGCCTTTTTTGGGGCCAATATGAAGTGATAAGGATATAAATATGGTAATAAACCTAATAGAAGAACGTTAGACCCATTTTTTATCCAACGGAAAACTTGTGAAAACTTTTACGACAAAGATCGTCCAAACTTTCAATAGATTCGTATGAAGTTTTAAATTGAGATTTAAAGCTTTTAGAACGAATACCGGCCTTTTTTTGGATCAATATAAAGTTATAAAGGTGTAAATATAGTTATTAAATAATTCTCAAATAGTTAGACCCATTATTAGAGCAACGGAAACTTCGTCCAAACTACTTTGACCAAAACTGCCCAACTTTGAATAGCTTCGTACGAAGTGAATATTGGCCTTTTTTGGGACCAATATGAAGTGATAAGGATATAAATATAGTAATAAACCTAATAGAATAACGTTAGACCCATTTTTTATCCAACGGAAAACTTGTGCAAACTTCTACGACAAAGATCGTCCAAACATTCAATAGATTCGTATGAAGGTTTAAATTGAGATTTAAAGCTTTTAGAATGAATACCGGCCTTTTTTTGGACTAATATAAAGTTATAAAGGTGTAAATATAGTTATTAAATAATTCTCAAATAGTTAGACCCATTATTAGAGCAACGGAAACTTCGTCCAAACTACTTTGACCAAAACTGCCCAACTTTGAATAGCGTCGTACGAAGTGAATATTGGCCTTTGTTGGGATCAATATGAAGTGATAAGGATATAAATATAGTAATGAACCTCATAGAAGAACGTTAGAC
Source organism: Trifolium repens (assembly GCA_030408175.1). NCBI lineage: Eukaryota > Viridiplantae > Streptophyta > Magnoliopsida > Fabales > Fabaceae > Trifolium > Trifolium repens. The sequence continues at coordinate 37,025,830 of CP125842.1, read as the reverse complement.
CCATTTTTATCCATCGGAAAACTTGTGCAAACTTCTACGACAAAGATCGTCCAAACTTTCAATAGATTCGTATGAAGATTTAAATTGAGATTTAAAGCTTTTAGAATGAATACCGGCCTTTTTTTGGACCAATATAAAGTTATAAAGGTGTAAATATAGTTTTTAAATAATTCTCAAATAGTTAGACCCATTATTGGAGCAACGGAAAGTTCGTCCAAACTACTTTGACCAAAACTGCCCAACTTTGAATAGCTTCGTACGAAGTGAATATTGGCCTTTTTTGGGACCAATATGAAGTGATAAGGATATAAATATAGTAATAAACCTAATAGAAGAACGTTAGACCCATTTTTAATCCAACGGAAAACTTGTGCAAACTTCTACGACAAAGATCGTCCAAACTTTCAATAGATTCGTATGAAGGTTTAAATTGAGATTTAAAGCTTTTAGAATGAATACCGGCCTTTTTTTGGACCAATATAAAGTTATAAAGGTGTAAATATAGTTATTAAATAATTCTCAAATAGTTAGACCCATTATTAGAGCAACGGAAACTTCGTCCAAACTACTTTGACCAAAACTGCCCAACTTTGAATAGCTTCGTACGAAGTGAATATTGGCCTTTGTTGGGATCAATATGAAGTGATAAGGATATAAATATAGTAATGAACCTAATAGAAGAACGTTAGACCCATTTTTTATCAAACGGAAAACTTGTGCAAACTTCTACGACAAAGATCGTCCAAACTTTCAATAGATTCGTATGAAGGTTTAAATTGAGATTTAAAGCTTTTAGAATGAATACCGGCCTTTTTTTGGACCAATATAAAGTTATAAATGTGTAAATATAGTTTTTAAATAATTCTCAAATAGTTAGACCCATTATTGGAGCAACGGAAACTTCGTCCAAACTACTTTGACCAAAACTGCCCAACTTTGAATAGCTTCGTACGAAGTGAATATTGGCCTTTTTTGGGACCAATATGAAGTGATAAGGATATAAATATAGTAATAAACCTAATAGAAGAACGTTAGACCCATTTTTTATCCAACGGAAAACTTGTGAAAACTTTTACGACAAAGATCGTCCAAACTTTCAATAGATTCGTATGAAGGTTTAAATTGAGATTTAAAGCTTTTAGAACGAATACCGGCCTTTTTTTGGACCAATATAAAGTTATAAAGGTGTAAATATAGTTTTTAAATAATTCTCAAATAGTTAGACCCATTATTGGAGCAACGGAAACTTCGTCCAAACTAGTTTGACCAAAACTGCCCAACTTTGAATAGCTTCGTACGAAGTGAATATTGGCCTTTTTTGGGACCAATATGAAGTGATAAGGATATAAATATAGTAATAAACCTAATAGAAGAACGTTAGACCCATTTTTTATCCAACGGAAAACTTGTGAAAACTTCTACGACAAAGATCGTCCAAACTTTCAATAGATTCGTATGAAGGTTTAAATTGAGATTTAAAGCTTTTAGAACGAATACCGGATTTTTTTTGGACCAATATAAAGTTATAAAGGTGTAAATATAGTTTTTAAATAATTCTCAAATATTTAGACCCATTATTGGAGCAACGGAAACTTCGTCCAAACTACTTTGACCAAAACTGCCCAACTTTGAATAGCTTCGTACGAAGTGAATATTGGCCTTTTTTGGGGCCAATATGAAGTGATAAGGATATAAATATGGTAATAAACCTAATAGAAGAACGTTAGACCCATTTTTTATCCAACGGAAAACTTGTGAAAACTTTTACGACAAAGATCGTCCAAACTTTCAATAGATTCGTATGAAGTTTTAAATTGAGATTTAAAGCTTTTAGAACGAATACCGGCCTTTTTTTGGACCAATATAAAGTTATAAAGGTGTAAATATAGTTTTTAAATAATTCTCAAATAGTTAGACCCATTATTGGAGCAACGGAAACTTCGTCCAAACTACTTTGATCAAAACTGCCCAACTTTGAATAGCTTCGTACGAAGTGAATATTGGCCTTTTTTGGGACCAATATGAAGTGATAAGGATATAAATATAGTAATAAACCTAATAGAAGAACGTTAGACCCATTTTTAATCCAACGGAAAACTTGTGCAAACTTCTACGACAAAGATCGTCCAAACTTTCAATAGATTCGTATGAAGGTTTAAATTGAGATTTAAAGCTTTTAGAATGAATACCGGCCTTTTTTTGGACCAATATAAAGTTATAAAGGTGTAAATATAGTTATTAAATAATTCTCAAATAGTTAGACCCATTATTAGAGCAACGGAAACTTCGTCCAAACTACTTTGACCAAAACTGCCCAACTTTGAATAGCTTCGTACGAAGTGAATATTGGCCTTTGTTGGGATCAATATGAAGTGATAAGGATATAAATATAGTAATGAACCTAATAGAAGAACGTTAGACCCATTTTTTATCAAACGGAAAACTTGTGCAAACTTCTACGACAAAGATCGTCCAAACTTTCAATAGATTCGTATGAAGGTTTAAATTGAGATTTAAAGCTTTTAGAATGAATACCGGCCTTTTTTTGGACCAATATAAAGTTATAAAGGTGTAAATATAGTTTTTAAATAATTCTCAAATAGTTAGACCCATTATTGGAGCAACGGAAACTTCGTCCAAACTACTTTGACAAAAACTGCCCAACTTTGAATAGCTTCGTACGAAGTGAATATTGGCCTTTTTTGGGACCAATATGAAGTGATAAGGATATAAATATAGTAATAAACCTAATAGAAGAACGTTAGACCCATTTTTTATCCAACGGAAAACTTGTGAAAACTTCTACGACAAAGATCGTCCAAACTTTCAATAGATTCGTATGAAGGTTTAAATTGAGATTTAAAGCTTTTAGAACGAATACCGGATTTTTTTTGGACCAATATAAAGTTATAAAGGTGTAAATATAGTTTTTAAATAATTCTCAAATATTTAGACCCATTATTGGAGCAACGGAAACTTCGTCCAAACTACTTTGACCAAAACTGCCCAACTTTGAATAGCTTCGTACGAAGTGAATATTGGCCTTTTTTGGGACCAATATGAAGTGATAAGGATATAAATATAGTAATAAACCTAATAGAAGAACGTTAGACCCATTTTTTATCCAACGGAAAACTTGTGAAAACTTCTACGACAAAGATCGTCCAAACTTTCAATAGATTCGTATGAAGGTTTAAATTGAGATTTAAAGCTTTTAGAACGAATACCGGATTTTTTTTGGACCAATATAAAGTTATAAAGGTGTAAATATAGTTTTTAAATAATTCTCAAATATTTAGACCCATTATTGGAGCAACGGAAACTTCGTCCAAACTACTTTGACCAAAACTGCCCAACTTTGAATAGCTTCGTACGAAGTGAATATTGGCCTTTTTTGGGGCCAATATGAAGTGATAAGGATATAAATATGGTAATAAACCTAATAGAAGAACGTTATACCCATTTTTTATCCAACGGAAAACTTGTGAAAACTTCTACGACAAAGATCGTCCAAACTTTCAATAGATTCGCTTGAAGGTTTAAATTGAGATTTAAAGCTTTTAGAACGAATACCGGCCTTTTTTTGGACCAATGTAAAGTTATAAAGGTGTAAATATAGTTTTTAAATAATTCTCAAATAGTTAGACCCATTATTGGAGCAACGGAAACTTCGTCCAAACTACTTTGATCAAAACTGCTCAACTTTGAATAGCTTCGTACGAAGTGAATATTGGCCTTTTTTGGGACCAATATGAAGTGATAAGGATATAAATATAGTAATAAACCTAATAGAAGAACGTTAGACCCATTTTTAATCCAACGGAAAACTTGTGCAAACTTCTACGACAAAGATCGTCCAAACTTTCAATAGATTCGTATGAAGGTTTAAATTGAGATTTAAAGCTTTTAGAATGAATACCGGCCTTTTTTTGGACCAATATAAAGTTATAAAGGTGTAAATATAGTTATTAAATAATTCTCAAATAGTTAGACCCATTATTAGAGCAACGGAAACTTCGTCCAAACTACTTTGACCAAAACTGCCCAACTTTGAATAGCTTCGTACGAAGTGAATATTGGCCTTTGTTGGGATCAATATGAAGTGATAAGGATATAAATATAGTAATGAACCTAATAGAAGAACGTTAGACCCATTTTTTATCAAACGGAAAACTTGTGCAAACTTCTACGACAAAGATCGTCCAAACTTTCAATAGATTCGTATGAAGGTTTAAATTGAGATTTAAAGCTTTTAGAATGAATACCGGCCTTTTTTTGGACCAATATAAAGTTATAAATGTGTAAATATAGTTTTTAAATAATTCTCAAATAGTTAGACCCATTATTGGAGCAACGGAAACTTCGTCCAAACTACTTTGACCAAAACTGCCCAACTTTGAATAGCTTCGTACGAAGTGAATATTGGCCTTTTTTGGGACCAATATGAAGTGATAAGGATATAAATATAGTAATAAACCTAATAGAAGAACGTTAGACCCATTTTTTATCCAACGGAAAACTTGTGAAAACTTCTACGACAAAGATCGTCCAAACTTTCAATAGATTCGTATGAAGGTTTAAATTGAGATTTAAAGCTTTTAGAATGAATACCGGCCTTTTTTTGGACCAATATAAAGTTATAAATGTGTAAATATAGTTTTTAAATAATTCTCAAATAGTTAGACCCATTATTGGAGCAACGGAAACTTCGTCCAAACTACTTTGACCAAAACTGCCCAACTTTGAATAGCTTCGTACGAAGTGAATATTGGCCTTTTTTGGGACCAATATGAAGTGATAAGGATATAAATATAGTAATAAACCTAATAGAAGAACGTTAGACCCATTTTTAATCCAACGGAAAACTTGTGCAAACTTCTACGACAAAGATCGTCCAAACTTTCAATAGATTCGTATGAAGGTTTAAATTGAGATTTAAAGCTTTTAGAATGAATACCGGCCTTTTTTTGGACCAATATAAAGTTATAAATGTGTAAATATAGTTTTTAAATAATTCTCAAATAGTTAGACCCATTATTAGAGCAACGGAAACTTCGTCCAAACTACTTTGACCAAAACTGCCCAACTTTGAATAGCTTCGTACGAAGTGAATATTGGCCTTTGTTGGGATCAATATGAAGTGATAAGGATATAAATATAGTAATGAACCTAATAGAAGAACGTTAGACCCATTTTTTATCAAACGGAAAACTTGTGCAAACTTCTACGACAAAGATCGTCCAAACTTTCAATAGATTCGTATGAAGGTTTAAATTGAGATTTAAAGCTTTTAGAATGAATACCGGCCTTTTTTTGGACCAATATAAAGTTATAAATGTGTAAATATAGTTTTTAAATAATTCTCAAATAGTTAGACCCATTATTGGAGCAACGGAAACTTCGTCCAAACTACTTTGACCAAAACTGCCCAACTTTGAATAGCTTCGTACGAAGTGAATATTGGCCTTTTTTGGGACCAATATGAAGTGATAAGGATATAAATATAGTAATAAACCTAATAGAAGAACGTTAGACCCATTTTTTATCCAACGGAAAACTTGTGAAAACTTCTACGACAAAGATCGTCCAAACTTTCAATAGATTCGTATGAAGGTTTAAATTGAGATTTAAAGCTTTTAGAATGAATACCGGCCTTTTTTTGGACCAATATAAAGTTATAAATGTGTAAATATAGTTTTTAAATAATTCTCAAATAGTTAGACCCATTATTGGAGCAACGGAAACTTCGTCCAAACTACTTTGACCAAAACTGCCCAACTTTGAATAGCTTCGTACGAAGTGAATATTGGCCTTTTTTGGGACCAATATGAAGTGATAAGGATATAAATATAGTAATAAACCTAATAGAAGAACGTTAGACCCATTTTTAATCCAACGGAAAACTTGTGCAAACTTCTACGACAAAGATCGTCCAAACTTTCAATAGATTCGTATGAAGGTTTAAATTGAGATTTAAAGCTTTTAGAATGAATACCGGCCTTTTTTTGGACCAATATAAAGTTATAAATGTGTAAATATAGTTTTTAAATAATTCTCAAATAGTTAGACCCATTATTGGAGCAACGGAAACTTCGTCCAAACTACTTTGACCAAAACTGCCCAACTTTGAATAGCTTCGTACGAAGTGAATATTGGCCTTTTTTGGGACCAATATGAAGTGATAAGGATATAAATATAGTAATAAACCTAATAGAAGAACGTTAGACCCATTTTTTATCCAACGGAAAACTTGTGAAAACTTCTACGACAAAGATCGTCCAAACTTTCAATAGATTCGTATGAAGGTTTAAATTGAGATTTAAAGCTTTTAGAACGAATACCGGATTTTTTTTGGACCAATATAAAGTTATAAAGGTGTAAATATAGTTTTTAAATAATTCTCAAATATTTAGACCCATTATTGGAGCAACGGAAACTTCGTCCAAACTACTTTGACCAAAACTGCCCAACTTTGAATAGCTTCGTACGAAGTGAATATTGGCCTTTTTTGGGACCAATATGAAGTGATAAGGATATAAATATAGTAATAAACCTAATAGAAGAACGTTAGACCCATTTTTTATCCAACGGAAAACTTGTGAAAACTTCTACGACAAAGATCGTCCAAACTTTCAATAGATTCGTATGAAGGTTTAAATTGAGATTTAAAGCTTTTAGAACGAATACCGGATTTTTTTTGGACCAATATAAAGTTATAAAGGTGTAAATATAGTTTTTAAATAATTCTCAAATATTTAGACCCATTATTGGAGCAACGGAAACTTCGTCCAAACTACTTTGACCAAAACTGCCCAACTTTGAATAGCTTCGTACGAAGTGAATATTGGCCTTTTTTGGGGCCAATATGAAGTGATAAGGATATAAATATGGTAATAAACCTAATAGAAGAACGTTATACCCATTTTTTATCCAACGGAAAACTTGTGAAAACTTCTACGACAAAGATCGTCCAAACTTTCAATAGATTCGCTTGAAGGTTTAAATTGAGATTTAAAGCTTTTAGAACGAATACCGGCCTTTTTTTGGACCAATGTAAAGTTATAAAGGTGTAAATATAGTTTTTAAATAATTCTCAAATAGTTAGACCCATTATTGGAGCAACGGAAACTTCGTCCAAACTACTTTGATCAAAACTGCTCAACTTTGAATAGCTTCGTACGAAGTGAATATTGGCCTTTTTTGGGACCAATATGAAGTGATAAGGATATAAATATAGTAATAAACCTAATAGAAGAACGTTAGACCCATTTTTAATCCAACGGAAAACTTGTGCAAACTTCTACGACAAAGATCGTCCAAACTTTCAATAGATTCGTATGAAGGTTTAAATTGAGATTTAAAGCTTTTAGAATGAATACCGGCCTTTTTTTGGACCAATATAAAGTTATAAAGGTGTAAATATAGTTATTAAATAATTCTCAAATAGTTAGACCCATTATTAGAGCAACGGAAACTTCGTCCAAACTACTTTGACCAAAACTGCCCAACTTTGAATAGCTTCGTACGAAGTGAATATTGGCCTTTGTTGGGATCAATATGAAGTGATAAGGATATAAATATAGTAATGAACCTAATAGAAGAACGTTAGACCCATTTTTTATCAAACGGAAAACTTGTGCAAACTTCTACGACAAAGATCGTCCAAACTTTCAATAGATTCGTATGAAGGTTTAAATTGAGATTTAAAGCTTTTAGAATGAATACCGGCCTTTTTTTGGACCAATATAAAGTTATAAATGTGTAAATATAGTTTTTAAATAATTCTCAAATAGTTAGACCCATTATTGGAGCAACGGAAACTTCGTCCAAACTACTTTGACCAAAACTGCCCAACTTTGAATAGCTTCGTACGAAGTGAATATTGGCCTTTTTTGGGACCAATATGAAGTGATAAGGATATAAATATAGTAATAAACCTAATAGAAGAACGTTAGACCCATTTTTTATCCAACGGAAAACTTGTGAAAACTTCTACGACAAAGATCGTCCAAACTTTCAATAGATTCGTATGAAGGTTTAAATTGAGATTTAAAGCTTTTAGAATGAATACCGGCCTTTTTTTGGACCAATATAAAGTTATAAATGTGTAAATATAGTTTTTAAATAATTCTCAAATAGTTAGACCCATTATTGGAGCAACGGAAACTTCGTCCAAACTACTTTGACCAAAACTGCCCAACTTTGAATAGCTTCGTACGAAGTGAATATTGGCCTTTTTTGGGACCAATATGAAGTGATAAGGATATAAATATAGTAATAAACCTAATAGAAGAACGTTAGACCCATTTTTAATCCAACGGAAAACTTGTGCAAACTTCTACGACAAAGATCGTCCAAACTTTCAATAGATTCGTATGAAGGTTTAAATTGAGATTTAAAGCTTTTAGAATGAATACCGGCCTTTTTTTGGACCAATATAAAGTTATAAATGTGTAAATATAGTTTTTAAATAATTCTCAAATAGTTAGACCCATTATTGGAGCAACGGAAACTTCGTCCAAACTACTTTGACCAAAACTGCCCAACTTTGAATAGCTTCGTACGAAGTGAATATTGGCCTTTTTTGGGACCAATATGAAGTGATAAGGATATAAATATAGTAATAAACCTAATAGAAGAACGTTAGACCCATTTTTTATCCAACGGAAAACTTGTGAAAACTTCTACGACAAAGATCGTCCAAACTTTCAATAGATTCGTATGAAGGTTTAAATTGAGATTTAAAGCTTTTAGAACGAATACCGGATTTTTTTTGGACCAATATAAAGTTATAAAGGTGTAAATATAGTTTTTAAATAATTCTCAAATATTTAGACCCATTATTGGAGCAACGGAAACTTCGTCCAAACTACTTTGACCAAAACTGCCCAACTTTGAATAGCTTCGTACGAAGTGAATATTGGCCTTTTTTGGGACCAATATGAAGTGATAAGGATATAAATATAGTAATAAACCTAATAGAAGAACGTTAGACCCATTTTTTATCCAACGGAAAACTTGTGAAAACTTCTACGACAAAGATCGTCCAAACTTTCAATAGATTCGTATGAAGGTTTAAATTGAGATTTAAAGCTTTTAGAACGAATACCGGATTTTTTTTGGACCAATATAAAGTTATAAAGGTGTAAATATAGTTTTTAAATAATTCTCAAATATTTAGACCCATTATTGGAGCAACGGAAACTTCGTCCAAACTACTTTGACCAAAACTGCCCAACTTTGAATAGCTTCGTACGAAGTGAATATTGGCCTTTTTTGGGGCCAATATGAAGTGATAAGGATATAAATATGGTAATAAACCTAATAGAAGAACGTTATACCCATTTTTTATCCAACGGAAAACTTGTGAAAACTTCTACGACAAAGATCGTCCAAACTTTCAATAGATTCGCTTGAAGGTTTAAATTGAGATTTAAAGCTTTTAGAACGAATACCGGCCTTTTTTTGGACCAATGTAAAGTTATAAAGGTGTAAATATAGTTTTTAAATAATTCTCAAATAGTTAGACCCATTATTGGAGCAACGGAAACTTCGTCCAAACTACTTTGATCAAAACTGCTCAACTTTGAATAGCTTCGTACGAAGTGAATATTGGCCTTTTTTGGGACCAATATGAAGTGATAAGGATATAAATATAGTAATAAACCTAATAGAAGAACGTTAGACCCATTTTTAATCCAACGGAAAACTTGTGCAAACTTCTACGACAAAGATCGTCCAAACTTTCAATAGATTCGTATGAAGGTTTAAATTGAGATTTAAAGCTTTTAGAATGAATACCGGCCTTTTTTTGGACCAATATAAAGTTATAAAGGTGTAAATATAGTTATTAAATAATTCTCAAATAGTTAGACCCATTATTAGAGCAACGGAAACTTCGTCCAAACTACTTTGACCAAAACTGCCCAACTTTGAATAGCTTCGTACGAAGTGAATATTGGCCTTTGTTGGGATCAATATGAAGTGATAAGGATATAAATATAGTAATGAACCTAATAGAAGAACGTTAGACCCATTTTTTATCAAACGGAAAACTTGTGCAAACTTCTACGACAAAGATCGTCCAAACTTTCAATAGATTCGTATGAAGGTTTAAATTGAGATTTAAAGCTTTTAGAATGAATACCGGCCTTTTTTTGGACCAATATAAAGTTATAAATGTGTAAATATAGTTTTTAAATAATTCTCAAATAGTTAGACCCATTATTGGAGCAACGGAAACTTCGTCCAAACTACTTTGACCAAAACTGCCCAACTTTGAATAGCTTCGTACGAAGTGAATATTGGCCTTTTTTGGGACCAATATGAAGTGATAAGGATATAAATATAGTAATAAACCTAATAGAAGAACGTTAGACCCATTTTTTATCCAACGGAAAACTTGTGAAAACTTCTACGACAAAGATCGTCCAAACTTTCAATAGATTCGTATGAAGGTTTAAATTGAGATTTAAAGCTTTTAGAACGAATACCGGATTTTTTTTGGACCAATATAAAGTTATAAAGGTGTAAATATAGTTTTTAAATAATTCTCAAATATTTAGACCCATTATTGGAGCAACGGAAACTTCGTCCAAACTACTTTGACCAAAACTGCCCAACTTTGAATAGCTTCGTACGAAGTGAATATTGGCCTTTTTTGGGACCAATATGAAGTGATAAGGATATAAATATAGTAATAAACCTAATAGAAGAACGTTAGACCCATTTTTTATCCAACGGAAAACTTGTGAAAACTTCTACGACAAAGATCGTCCAAACTTTCAATAGATTCGTATGAAGGTTTAAATTGAGATTTAAAGCTTTTAGAACGAATACCGGATTTTTTTTGGACCAATATAAAGTTATAAAGGTGTAAATATAGTTTTTAAATAATTCTCAAATATTTAGACCCATTATTGGAGCAACGGAAACTTCGTCCAAACTACTTTGACCAAAACTGCCCAACTTTGAATAGCTTCGTACGAAGTGAATATTGGCCTTTTTTGGGGCCAATATGAAGTGATAAGGATATAAATATGGTAATAAACCTAATAGAAGAACGTTATACCCATTTTTTATCCAACGGAAAACTTGTGCAAACTTCTACGACAAAGATCGTCCAAACTTTCAATAGATTCGTATGAAGGTTTAAATTGAGATTTAAAGCTTTTAGAATGAATACCGGCCTTTTTTTGGACCAATATAAAGTTATAAAGGTTTAAATATAGTTATTAAATAATTCTCAAATAGTTAGACCCATTATTAGAGCAACGGAAACTTCGTCCAAACTACTTTGACCAAAACTGCCCAACTTTGAATAGCTTCGTACGAAGTGAATATTGGCCTTTGTTGGGATCAATATGAAGTGATAAGGATATAAATATAGTAATGAACCTAATAGAAGAACGTTAGACCCATTTTTTATCAAACGGAAAACTTGTGCAAACTTCTACGACAAAGATCGTCCAAACTTTCAATAGATTCGTATGAAGGTTTAAATTGAGATTTAAAGCTTTTAGAATGAATACCGGCCTTTTTTTGGACCAATATAAAGTTATAAATGTGTAAATATAGTTTTTAAATAATTCTCAAATAGTTAGACCCATTATTGGAGCAACGGAAACTTCGTCCAAACTACTTTGACCAAAACTGCCCAACTTTGAATAGCTTCGTACGAAGTGAATATTGGCCTTTTTTGGGACCAATATGAAGTGATAAGGATATAAATATAGTAATAAACCTAATAGAAGAACGTTAGACCCATTTTTTATCCAACGGAAAACTTGTGAAAACTTCTACGACAAAGATCGTCCAAACTTTCAATAGATTCGTATGAAGGTTTAAATTGAGATTTAAAGCTTTTAGAACGAATACCGGATTTTTTTTGGACCAATATAAAGTTATAAAGGTGTAAATATAGTTTTTAAATAATTCTCAAATATTTAGACCCATTATTGGAGCAACGGAAACTTCGTCCAAACTACTTTGACCAAAACTGCCCAACTTTGAATAGCTTCGTACGAAGTGAATATTGGCCTTTTTTGGGACCAATATGAAGTGATAAGGATATAAATATAGTAATAAACCTAATAGAAGAACGTTAGACCCATTTTTTATCCAACGGAAAACTTGTGAAAACTTCTACGACAAAGATCGTCCAAACTTTCAATAGATTCGTATGAAGGTTTAAATTGAGATTTAAAGCTTTTAGAACGAATACCGGATTTTTTTTGGACCAATATAAAGTTATAAAGGTGTAAATATAGTTTTTAAATAATTCTCAAATATTTAGACCCATTATTGGAGCAACGGAAACTTCGTCCAAACTACTTTGACCAAAACTGCCCAACTTTGAATAGCTTCGTACGAAGTGAATATTGGCCTTTTTTGGGGCCAATATGAAGTGATAAGGATATAAATATGGTAATAAACCTAATAGAAGAACGTTATACCCATTTTTTATCCAACGGAAAACTTGTGAAAACTTCTACGACAAAGATCGTCCAAACTTTCAATAGATTCGCTTGAAGGTTTAAATTGAGATTTAAAGCTTTTAGAACGAATACCGGCCTTTTTTTGGACCAATGTAAAGTTATAAAGGTGTAAATATAGTTTTTAAATAATTCTCAAATAGTTAGACCCATTATTGGAGCAACGGAAACTTCGTCCAAACTACTTTGATCAAAACTGCTCAACTTTGAATAGCTTCGTACGAAGTGAATATTGGCCTTTTTTGGGACCAATATGAAGTGATAAGGATATAAATATAGTAATAAACCTAATAGAAGAACGTTAGACCCATTTTTAATCCAACGGAAAACTTGTGCAAACTTCTACGACAAAGATCGTCCAAACTTTCAATAGATTCGTATGAAGGTTTAAATTGAGATTTAAAGCTTTTAGAATGAATACCGGCCTTTTTTTGGACCAATATAAAGTTATAAAGGTGTAAATATAGTTATTAAATAATTCTCAAATAGTTAGACCCATTATTAGAGCAACGGAAACTTCGTCCAAACTACTTTGACCAAAACTGCCCAACTTTGAATAGCTTCGTACGAAGTGAATATTGGCCTTTGTTGGGATCAATATGAAGTGATAAGGATATAAATATAGTAATGAACCTAATAGAAGAACGTTAGACCCATTTTTTATCAAACGGAAAACTTGTGCAAACTTCTACGACAAAGATCGTCCAAACTTTCAATAGATTCGTATGAAGGTTTAAATTGAGATTTAAAGCTTTTAGAATGAATACCGGCCTTTTTTTGGACCAATATAAAGTTATAAAGGTGTAAATATAGTTTTTAAATAATTCTCAAATAGTTAGACCCATTATTGGAGCAACGGAAACTTCGTCCAAACTACTTTGACAAAAACTGCCCAACTTTGAATAGCTTCGTACGAAGTGAATATTGGCCTTTTTGGGGACCAATATGAAGTGATAAGGATATAAATATAGTAATAAACCTAATAGAAGAACGTTAGACCCATTTTTTATCCAACGGAAAACTTGTGAAAACTTCTACGACAAAGATCGTCCAAACTTTCAATAGATTCGTATGAAGGTTTAAATTGAGATTTAAAGCTTTTAGAACGAATACCGGCCTTTTTTTGGACCCATATAAAGTTATAAAGGTGTAAATATAGTTTTTAAATAATTCTCAAATAGTTAGACCCATTATTGGAGCAACGGAAACTTCGTCCAAACTATTTTGACCAAAACTGCCCAACTTTGAGTAGCTTCGTACGAAGTGAATATTGGCCTTTTTTGGGACCAATATGAAGTGATAAGGATATAAAAATAGTAATAAACCTAATAGAAGAACGTTAGACGCATTTTTTATCCAACGGAAAACTTGTGCAAACTTCTACGACAAAGATCGTCCAAACTTTCAATAGATTCGTATGAAGGTTTAAATTGAGATTTAAAGCTTTTAGAATGAATACCGGCCTTTTTTTGGACCAATATAAAGTTATAAATGTGTAAATATAGTTTTTAAATAATTCTCAAATAGTTAGACCCATTATTGGAGCAACGGAAACTTCGTCCAAACTACTTTGACCAAAACTGCCCAACTTTGAATAGCTTCGTACGAAGTGAATATTGGCCTTTTTTGGGACCAATATGAAGTGATAAGGATATAAATATAGTAATAAACCTAATAGAAGAACGTTAGACCCATTTTTTATCCAACGGAAAACTTGTGAAAACTTTTACGACAAAGATCGTCCAAACTTTCAATAGATTCGTATGAAGGTTTAAATTGAGATTTAAAGCTTTTAGAACGAATACCGGCCTTTTTTTGGACCTATATAAAGTTATAAAGGTGTAAATATAGTTTTTAAATAATTCTCAAATAGTTAGACCCATTATTGGAGCAACGGAAACTTCGTCCAAACTAGTTTGACCAAAACTGCCCAACTTTGAATAGCTTCGTACGAAGTGAATATTGGCCTTTTTTGGGACCAATATGAAGTGATAAGGATATAAATATAGTAATAAACCTAATAGAAGAACGTTAGACCCATTTTTTATCCAACGGAAAACTTGTGAAAACATCTACGACAAAGATCGTCCAAACTTTCAATAGATTCGTATGAAGGTTTAAATTGAGATTTAAAGCTTTTAGAACGAATACCGGATTTTTTTTGGACCAATATAAAGTTATAAAGGTGTAAATATAGTTTTTAAATAATTCTCAAATATTTAGACCCATTATTGGAGCAACGGAAACTTCGTCCAAACTACTTTGACCAAAACTGCCCAACTTTGAATAGCTTCGTACGAAGTGAATATTGGCCTTTTTTGGGGCCAATATGAAGTGATAAGGATATAAATATGGTAATAAACCTAATAGAAGAACGTTATACCCATTTTTTATCCAACGGAAAACTTGTGAAAACTTCTACGACAAAGATCGTCCAAACTTTCAATAGATTCGCTTGAAGGTTTAAATTGAGATTTAAAGCTTTTAGAACGAATACCGGCCTTTTTTTGGACCAATGTAAAGTTATAAAGGTGTAAATATAGTTTTTAAATAATTCTGAAATAGTTAGACCCATTATTGGAGCAACGGAAACTTCGTCCAAACTACTTTGATCAAAACTGCTCAACTTTGAATAGCTTCGTACGAAGTGAATATTGGCCTTTTTTGGGACCAATATGAAGTGATAAGGATATAAATATAGTAATAAACCTAATAGAAGAACGTTAGACCCATTTTTAATCCAACGGAAAACTTGTGCAAACTTCTACGACAAAGATCGTCCAAACTTTCAATAGATTCGTATGAAGGTTTAAATTGAGATTTAAAGCTTTTAGAATGAATACCGGCCTTTTTTTGGACCAATATAAAGTTATAAAGGTGTAAATATAGTTATTAAATAATTCTCAAATAGTTAGACCCATTATTAGAGCAACGGAAACTTCGTCCAAACTACTTTGACCAAAACTGCCCAACTTTGAATAGCTTCGTACGAAGTGAATATTGGCCTTTGTTGGGATCAATATGAAGTGATAAGGATATAAATATAGTAATGAACCTAATAGAAGAACGTTAGACCCATTTTTTATCAAACGGAAAACTTGTGCAAACTTCTACGACAAAGATCGTCCAAACTTTCAATAGATTCGTATGAAGGTTTAAATTGAGATTTAAAGCTTTTAGAATGAATACCGGCCTTTTTTTGGACCAATATAAAGTTATAAAGGTGTAAATATAGTTTTTAAATAATTCTCAAATAGTTAGACCCATTATTGGAGCAACGGAAACTTCGTCCAAACTACTTTGACAAAAACTGCCCAACTTTGAATAGCTTCGTACGAAGTGAATATTGGCCTTTTTGGGGACCAATATGAAGTGATAAGGATATAAATATAGTAATAAACCTAATAGAAGAACGTTAGACCCATTTTTTATCCAACGGAAAACTTGTGAAAACTTCTACGACAAAGATCGTCCAAACTTTCAATAGATTCGTATGAAGGTTTAAATTGAGATTTAAAGCTTTTAGAACGAATACCGGCCTTTTTTTGGACCCATATAAAGTTATAAAGGTGTAAATATAGTTTTTAAATAATTCTCAAATAGTTAGACCCATTATTGGAGCAACGGAAACTTCGTCCAAACTATTTTGACCAAAACTGCCCAACTTTGAGTAGCTTCGTACGAAGTGAATATTGGCCTTTTTTGGGACCAATATGAAGTGATAAGGATATAAAAATAGTAATAAACCTAATAGAAGAACGTTAGACGCATTTTTTATCCAACGGAAAACTTGTGCAAACTTCTACGACAAAGATCGTCCAAACTTTCAATAGATTCGTATGAAGGTTTAAATTGAGATTTAAAGCTTTTAGAACGAATACCGGCCTTTTTTTGGACCAATATAAAGTTATAAATGTGTAAATATAGTTTTTAAATAATTCTCAAATAGTTAGACCCATTATTGGAGCAACGGAAACTTCGTCCAAACTACTTTGACCAAAACTGCCCAACTTTGAATAGCTTCGTACGAAGTGAATATTGGCCTTTTTTGGGACCAATATGAAGTGATAAGGATATAAATATAGTAATAAACCTAATAGAAGAACGTTAGACCCATTTTTTATCCAACGGAAAACTTGTGAAAACATCTACGACAAAGATCGTCCAAACTTTCAATAGATTCGTATGAAGGTTTAAATTGAGATTTAAAGCTTTTAGAACGAATACCGGATTTTTTTTGGACCAATATAAAGTTATAAAGGTGTAAATATAGTTTTTAAATAATTCTCAAATATTTAGACCCATTATTGGAGCAACGGAAACTTCGTCCAAACTACTTTGACCAAAACTGCCCAACTTTGAATAGCTTCGTACGAAGTGAATATTGGCCTTTTTAGGGGCCAATATGAAGTGATAAGGATATAAATATGGTAATAAACCTAATAGAAGAACGTTAGACCCATTTTTTATCCAACGGAAAACTTGTGAAAACTTTTACGACAAAGATCGTCCAAACTTTCAATAGATTCGTATGAAGGTTTAAATTGAGATTTAAAGCTTTTAGAACGAATACCGGCCTTTTTTTGGACCAATATAAAGTTATAAAGGTGTAAATATAGTTTTTAAATAATTCTCAAATAGTTAGACCCATTATTGGAGCAACGGAAACTTCGTCCAAACTAGTTTGACCAAAACTGCCCAACTTTGAATAGCTTCGTACGAAGTGAATATTGGCCTTTTTTGGGACCAATATGAAGTGATAAGGATATAAATATAGTAATAAACCTAATAGAAGAACGTTAGACCCATTTTTTATCCAACGGAAAACTTGTGAAAACTTCTACGACAAAGATCGTCCAAACTTTCAATAGATTCGTATGAAGGTTTAAATTGAGATTTAAAGCTTTTAGAACGAATACCGGATTTTTTTGGACCAATATAAAGTTATAAAGGTGTAAATATAGTTTTTAAATAATTCTCAAATATTTAGACCCATTATTGGAGCAACGGAAACTTCGTCCAAACTAGTTTGACCAAAACTGCCCAACTTTGAATAGCTTCGTACGAAGTGAATATTGGCCTTTTTTGGGACCAATATGAAGTGATAAGGATATAAATATAGTAATAAACCTAATAGAAGAACGTTAGACCCATTTTTTATCCAACGGAAAACTTGTGAAAACTTCTACGACAAAGATCGTCCAAACTTTCAATAGATTCGTATGAAGGTTTAAATTGAGATTTAAAGCTTTTAGAACGAATACCGGATTTTTTTGGACCAATATAAAGTTATAAAGGTGTAAATATAGTTTTTAAATAATTCTCAAATATTTAGACCCATTATTGGAGCAACGGAAACTTCGTCCAAACTACTTTGACCAAAACTGCCCAACTTTGAATAGCTTCGTACGAAGTGAATATTGGCCTTTTTTGGGACCAATATGAAGTGATAAGGATATAAATATAGTAATAAACCTAATAGAAGAACGTTAGACCCATTTTTTATCCAACGGAAAACTTGTGAAAACTTCTACGACAAAGATCGTCCAAACTTTCAATAGATTCGTATGAAGGTTTAAATTGAGATTTAAAGCTTTTAGAACGAATACCGGATTTTTTTTGGACCAATATAAAGTTATAAAGGTGTAAATATAGTTTTTAAATAATTCTCAAATATTTAGACCCATTATTGGAGCAACGGAAACTTCGTCCAAACTACTTTGACCAAAACTGCCCAACTTTGAATAGCTTCGTACGAAGTGAATATTGGCCTTTTTTGGGGCCAATATGAAGTGATAAGGATATAAATATGGTAATAAACCTAATAGAAGAACGTTATACCCATTTTTTATCCAACGGAAAACTTGTGAAAACTTCTACGACAAAGATCGTCCAAACTTTCAATAGATTCGCTTGAAGGTTTAAATTGAGATTTAAAGCTTTTAGAACGAATACCGGCCTTTTTTTGGACCAATGTAAAGTTATAAAGGTGTAAATATAGTTTTTAAATAATTCTCAAATAGTTAGACCCATTATTGGAGCAACGGAAACTTCGTCCAAACTACTTTGATCAAAACTGCTCAACTTTGAATAGCTTCGTACGAAGTGAATATTGGCCTTTTTTGGGACCAATATGAAGTGATAAGGATATAAATATAGTAATAAACCTAATAGAAGAACGTTAGACCCATTTTTAATCCAACGGAAAACTTGTGCAAACTTCTACGACAAAGATCGTCCAAACTTTCAATAGATTCGTATGAAGGTTTAAATTGAGATTTAAAGCTTTTAGAATGAATACCGGCCTTTTTTTGGACCAATATAAAGTTATAAAGGTGTAAATATAGTTATTAAATAATTCTCAAATAGTTAGACCCATTATTAGAGCAACGGAAACTTCGTCCAAACTACTTTGACCAAAACTGCCCAACTTTGAATAGCTTCGTACGAAGTGAATATTGGCCTTTGTTGGGATCAATATGAAGTGATAAGGATATAAATATAGTAATGAACCTAATAGAAGAACGTTAGACCCATTTTTTATCAAACGGAAAACTTGTGCAAACTTCTACGACAAAGATCGTCCAAACTTTCAATAGATTCGTATGAAGGTTTAAATTGAGATTTAAAGCTTTTAGAATGAATACCGGCCTTTTTTTGGACCAATATAAAGTTATAAAGGTGTAAATATAGTTTTTAAATAATTCTCAAATAGTTAGACCCATTATTGGAGCAACGGAAACTTCGTCCAAACTACTTTGACAAAAACTGCCCAACTTTGAATAGCTTCGTACGAAGTGAATATTGGCCTTTTTGGGGACCAATATGAAGTGATAAGGATATAAATATAGTAATAAACCTAATAGAAGAACGTTAGACCCATTTTTTATCCAACGGAAAACTTGTGAAAACTTCTACGACAAAGATCGTCCAAACTTTCAATAGATTCGTATGAAGGTTTAAATTGAGATTTAAAGCTTTTAGAACGAATACCGGCCTTTTTTTGGACCCATATAAAGTTATAAAGGTGTAAATATAGTTTTTAAATAATTCTCAAATAGTTAGACCCATTATTGGAGCAACGGAAACTTCGTCCAAACTATTTTGACCAAAACTGCCCAACTTTGAGTAGCTTCGTACGAAGTGAATATTGGCCTTTTTTGGGACCAATATGAAGTGATAAGGATATAAAAATAGTAATAAACCTAATAGAAGAACGTTAGACGCATTTTTTATCCAACGGAAAACTTGTGCAAACTTCTACGACAAAGATCGTCCAAACTTTCAATAGATTCGTATGAAGGTTTAAATTGAGATTTAAAGCTTTTAGAATGAATACCGGCCTTTTTTTGGACCAATATAAAGTTATAAATGTGTAAATATAGTTTTTAAATAATTCTCAAATAGTTAGACCCATTATTGGAGCAACGGAAACTTCGTCCAAACTACTTTGACCAAAACTGCCCAACTTTGAATAGCTTCGTACGAAGTGAATATTGGCCTTTTTTGGGACCAATATGAAGTGATAAGGATATAAATATAGTAATAAACCTAATAGAAGAACGTTAGACCCATTTTTTATCCAACGGAAAACTTGTGAAAACTTTTACGACAAAGATCGTCCAAACTTTCAATAGATTCGTATGAAGGTTTAAATTGAGATTTAAAGCTTTTAGAACGAATACCGGCCTTTTTTTGGACCTATATAAAGTTATAAAGGTGTAAATATAGTTTTTAAATAATTCTCAAATAGTTAGACCCATTATTGGAGCAACGGAAACTTCGTCCAAACTAGTTTGACCAAAACTGCCCAACTTTGAATAGCTTCGTACGAAGTGAATATTGGCCTTTTTTGGGACCAATATGAAGTGATAAGGATATAAATATAGTAATAAACCTAATAGAAGAACGTTAGACCCATTTTTTATCCAACGGAAAACTTGTGAAAACATCTACGACAAAGATCGTCCAAACTTTCAATAGATTCGTATGAAGGTTTAAATTGAGATTTAAAGCTTTTAGAACGAATACCGGATTTTTTTTGGACCAATATAAAGTTATAAAGGTGTAAATATAGTTTTTAAATAATTCTCAAATATTTAGACCCATTATTGGAGCAACGGAAACTTCGTCCAAACTACTTTGACCAAAACTGCCCAACTTTGAATAGCTTCGTACGAAGTGAATATTGGCCTTTTTTGGGGCCAATATGAAGTGATAAGGATATAAATATGGTAATAAACCTAATAGAAGAACGTTAGACCCATTTTTTATCCAACGGAAAACTTGTGAAAACTTTTACGACAAAGATCGTCCAAACTTTCAATAGATTCGTATGAAGGTTTAAATTGAGATTTAAAGCTTTTAGAACGAATACCGGCCTTTTTTTGGACCAATATAAAGTTATAAAGGTGTAAATATAGTTTTTAAATAATTCTCAAATAGTTAGACCCATTATTGGAGCAACGGAAACTTCGTCCAAACTAGTTTGACCAAAACTGCCCAACTTTGAATAGCTTCGTACGAAGTGAATATTGGCCTTTTTTGGGACCAATATGAAGTGATAAGGATATAAATATAGTAATAAACCTAATAGAAGAACGTTAGACCCATTTTTTATCCAACGGAAAACTTGTGAAAACTTCTACGACAAAGATCGTCCAAACTTTCAATAGATTCGTATGAAGGTTTAAATTGAGATTTAAAGCTTTTAGAACGAATACCGGATTTTTTTGGACCAATATAAAGTTATAAAGGTGTAAATATAGTTTTTAAATAATTCTCAAATATTTAGACCCATTATTGGAGCAACGGAAACTTCGTCCAAACTACTTTGACCAAAACTGCCCAACTTTGAATAGCTTCGTACGAAGTGAATATTGGCCTTTTTTGGGACCAATATGAAGTGATAAGGATATAAATATAGTAATAAACCTAATAGAAGAACGTTAGACCCATTTTTTATCCAACGGAAAACTTGTGAAAACTTCTACGACAAAGATCGTCCAAACTTTCAATAGATTCGTATGAAGGTTTAAATTGAGATTTAAAGCTTTTAGAACGAATACCGGATTTTTTTTGGACCAATATAAAGTTATAAAGGTGTAAATATAGTTTTTAAATAATTCTCAAATATTTAGACCCATTATTGGAGCAACGGAAACTTCGTCCAAACTACTTTGACCAAAACTGCCCAACTTTGAATAGCTTCGTACGAAGTGAATATTGGCCTTTTTTGGGGCCAATATGAAGTGATAAGGATATAAATATGGTAATAAACCTAATAGAAGAACGTTATACCCATTTTTTATCCAACGGAAAACTTGTGAAAACTTCTACGACAAAGATCGTCCAAACTTTCAATAGATTCGTTTGAAGGTTTAAATTGAGATTTAAAGCTTTTAGAACGAATACCGGCCTTTTTTTGGACCAATGTAAAGTTATAAAGGTGTAAATATAGTTTTTAAATAATTCTCAAATAGTTAGACCCATTATTGGAGCAACGGAAACTTCGTCCAAACTACTTTGATCAAAACTGCCCAACTTTGAATAGCTTCGTACGAAGTGAATATTGGCCTTTTTTGGGACCAATATGAAGTGATAAGGATATAAATATAGTAATAAACCTAATAGAAGAACGTTAGACCCATTTTTTATCCAACGGAAAACTTGTGCAAACTTCTACGACAAAGATCGTCCAAACTTTCAATAGATTCGTATGAAGGTTTAAATTGAGATTTAAAGCTTTTAGAATGAATACCGGCCTTTTTTTGGACCAATATAAAGTCATAAAGGTGTAAATATAGTTATTAAATAATTCTCAAATAGTTAGACCCATTATTAGAGCAACGGAAACTTCGTCCAAACTACTTTGACCAAAACTGCCCAACTTTGAATAGCTTCGTACGAAGTGAATATTGGCCTTTTTTGGGACCAATATGAAGTGACAAGGATATAAATATAGTAATAAACCTAATAGAAGAACGTTAGACCCATTTTTAATCCAACGGAAAACTTGTGCAAACTTCTACGACAAAGATCGTCCAAACTTTCAATAGATTAGTATGAAGGTTTAAATTGAGATTTAATGCTTTTAGAATGAATACTGTAATATCCCACATTCTAAATTACCTAATTAATTTTAATTAGAGCTTTTGCCTAATTTTCTTAATTAATTAGTGGTGATTAGTTAAATTAATTTTGGAGATTAGGTGTAGTATGTGTACAATTAGTGTAAGACCCAAGATTTTACTGTACAGCTTTCCTAAGGAACTCGAGCGTTGGCTAGGAGTTTTAGGGTTTTTGGTGAGGCGGTTTTGTGAGTATCGTCGCAAAAATGGGATTTTTGCTGAAATAGAGTCTGTTTTGTGTGTGTGCGCGGTAATTGCACAGACTTTGGTCCTGTAATCCTCTTTCTTGTATGAGAAAGTTTCTGTGAAGTCAGAAACACGAGTTTTGGTTTTCTCTCGTTTTTGGAAAAACGAGTAGGAATTTTACCCGCTGTTGGAAATTTTTACGGTTTCGGAATTCCGTAGAAATTTAGTTGGGAGTTTTATATATCGGCGTGAGTTAGGATATGTTTTCAGAATAATTTTCAAGAGTGAGGAAGAAAATTACAGTCGAGGAAAAATATTTAGCGATAAGTTTTGGAAATGGTTTACGACGGACATTTATTTCGTAGAGTTTATATTTTTGCGATTTTCGTCCGTTAGCGATGTGCGACTCATTTACGAGCGAACGCGATAACTGTGTGATGTGGCTTCTAGAAGGAAAATATCTTAGATATTTATGCAAGTTGTCTTGGTGACCAAGTTTGATCCAAGGGTGGTAATGCACCAAGACCAAGTCTTAAGAGACTTTTGTGCCACTTGATTAAGTTAGGAAAAAAGTCACACAAGAGTATCTCTCTTCTCTCCCATTGCCGTAGCTTTCCACCCTTTATTCATCCATCACAAATTTCTCATTTCATCACCAAAGAGTGTGATTTTTGGTTTGATTGGATCAAAGAGACTTGTAGAGAATCATCTCCTCTTGAGGTAACACATCTTTTCCTTCCTTTTTCATGGTTCAAATCCTTAGATGCTAGGGTTTTATGATTTGTGTTCTTGAGAGATTTTTCATAAAACATGGTTTTGTTTCCATGGAAGTTGTTTAGGAGTGTTAGACTAGCATGGTTATGCTTTGTATGGTTGTTTCCATGATTAGATGATCATCCATGAAATTTTCTTGTTAGGGTTTTTGAACAAAAATTTCTATTGATCAAGAACATGAAGTTTAATTAGAGTTTGTGTTAAATGATGTTGTTTTTGAGCTTTTCATGGAAATGGATATGTGATACATGGTTTTGTTTTGAAAAATGTTGGAGAATATTTTTTGGTGTTCTTGAGAGTTTTGGAAAACTCTTGTGACTTGTGTTTTGAAAATGTTTGGAGGGTTTAATTAAATGATTTTAGGAGTTAGTTGTTTGTTCTATGCTTTTGAAATGGAAAAAAAATTGGGAGCAAGCCTAGTTTTAAATTTTGGCCGTGGCATGCTTGGTGTGTGGCCATGAGTTTTAAAATTTTCTAAGTCCAAAAATGGTGAGAAAATGATCATTGCCTTAGTGAATGATCATGGTTTAAAAGGAATGTTTTAATGGTTTTGATTTGAAAAAAAAAAAAAAAAGAAATGTCCCTAAAGTGTATGATCTTTGAAGTTTAGGGTTTGGGAAAAATGTGTTAAGTGTAGAATCAAACTAATTTGGGTTGGTTATGTGAATTGGGGAATGCTTTAAGTGTTTTAAACTATGTTTGATTTTGAAAAACAATTATTTTGAAACTATTCCAATTATGGCCGAAATGTGAAGGGTATTCTGGTCATTTTAAAATTGTTTTTGTGCCCTTGAAACTTGACCGTTTGATCCGGCTTTTCGAGACGAAGATTTCGGCGTATGGCTCGTCTCGATCGGATAAAAATTGAATGAGTTATGACTATTTTGGTTTGAAAGAAAAACTTGTAACTTGTGTCGCAAGTAAACTTTCATTTTTGTGAAAATTTTCAAAGAGTTTTTGGGTTGTTTTCAAATGGTTTTAGTAGGTGTAATTGATTGCCTTGGAGTTAGGAATCAAAGTGTTTCTTAGTTTGTTTTGAAACGAAAATATTTTCGCGTAGCGAGAAAATAGTGCATTTAACTTCATGAATTTTTAATCACTAGAAGGGGGACTCGAAACCACTATCTGAGAGTGTTTGAAAGTGGCCTAGACCTCTTTAGATTTATGAGAATAGGTTTCGTTTGATTCGCGTACAGCGTGGAATGTTTTATTGATTGTACGCTGGTTATATTTTAGGAAACGCACATTTGTAGAGTTGTGCGAAGTTGTGAGGAAAGCTTGCCAAGGTAAGGGCATCACTTTATTTCTGTCTTTTCACTGAGTTACAACATGTCTGGTTATTTTTGGTGATGTTTGTTGGTGTGCTTGGCATGTATGTGTTATGTATTCTCGTGATGAGAAAGTGTTTAAAATACTTACGCTGTTTACATATGATTATGAGAATGTATGTATGAACAGGTTGTTGGAATACATATGGTTGGAAATGTATGTATGTCGTTGTGTTTGATTTACATATATCTGTGTGATATGTAATTGCTGCATGAGCATGGATGGAACGTGTATGTCAGTTGGGACTGCACGGGCGGAGGTGTCTGTGTGGCTCCGCCGGGGCTGTGTCTGTGTGACTGCCCTATGTATATGCGTTTCTTAGTTGGCGATAGCATCTGTGTGGCAATGTTCGCCTGGTGTTAGCATCTGTGTGGCTACACTTTTGAGGGGGGTGACAGCATCTGTGTGGCTGACAGCATCTGTGTGGTTGGTAGCATCTGTGTGGCTATTTTCACCCGGTGATAGCGTCTGTGTGGCATCACCTGACCCTTGTGGCTTTTCTTTTGAGGGGGTGACAGCATCTGTGTGGCTGACAGCATCTGTGTGGCTGGTAGCATCTGTGTGGCTATTTTCACCCGGTGATAGCGTCTGTGTGGCATCACCTGATCCTTGTGGTTTTTCTTTAGAGGGGGTGACAGCATCTGTGTGGCTAACAGCATCTGTGTGGCTGGTAGCATCTGTGTGGCTATTTTCACCCGGTGATAGCGTCTGTGTGGCATCACATGCCCTCGTGGCTTTAGTGGGTTGGACCTACGATTCCGGAATTCATGCATGTGGCGAACCAGTGATTGGTTGTCACGCTCATTGTAGAAGTCTGCATTAGGCTTTGTGTGCATTATTTATATAAGCCGTTGGTGGAAATTACTTTGTGTTTAAAGAGCTTTCTCTGTTGGTATTTGTGGAAATTTGTTATGTGTACATCTTTCGCACCGGATATATATATATATACTTTTATTTTGTGGTGACCCTTTCTTTCATTTGCGGGCTCATCCCACCCAGATGATGGGTTAGGTCGTGGTGTCGACGGTGGCTGTCCCAGGCCCCATTGAGATGTTGGAGCTTTGGCTTAGTTAGACTCTGTGCCGGTGTGGTTGTACATCGGGCCCTTTGTTTAGGCATAGGTTTCTAGCTTGGTCTGTTTGGGGTTGTAGTGCTTGGAGTACTTTGAAATACTTTGACTTGGATTGTAATTATTCAGGAACACACTTTGCTTGTCGAAGCACCTTATGGTAATGAGTTCTTTTGTATGTTTAATGCCGGCTCTCACAGTTTGTATGCGCGCTCTGTTTTGTTTTAAAAAAAATAAAAATATAATAATGCCCCTTTTTAGTCTTTGAAAATCGGGGTGTTACAATTAGGAAGTTACTCTTGAACTTAAGTTACACATTAACACAAGTTAATCCACCAAGACTTAAAGGAACTAAGAAAGAATTCAAACTTCCCTCCCTCTTGTGACTCACAATCAAGTTTTAATATCAAGCCTCCACCTCATTAGGAAACATGAGTCACACTTCCACTCAATCTTAACCCACTCTTTGTACATGCAAACCAAGCCACTCTCATTCACTCACAAGTTACAAAAAATTTCAGCAAGCACCCTCTCATCTCTCTCCCTCTCTCACGCCAATTTTCAAGAACAACACATATCACATGAATTTGTCTCTTCCCTCACATGCAACCACCCACCCATTAGCAAACAAACTCCTCAATCTCCTCCTTGCACTTACAGCTACAGAGCAAGAATCTCTGAGTTATTGCCCTCCCCAAAGTTTCACATGATGCTAAACAACAACAACCTCAATCTCACCATTTACAAGCCAATGAGAAAAACATGCAACCCAAGTATCAAACAATTCGTGCACTGTTCCTACTCAGAAAAACCACCTCTTAACCACTATAAATACCCCCTCAAACTCAGAATCAATCCATCAACAACAACTCAAAATTCATAGAGCAAAATAAGGGTATTCAAGTTCAAAATTCCAAATTCTGGTCTGGGGATTCGTGGGGCTCTTTAGGAGAGGTTTCAGTAGCTGCATTAGGAGCCCAGAAGCAAGGTCAAAGCTTCAATCCAGGTGGGTTCTTAGGCTAGTTTAGTTAGATTCCCAGAAATTAAACTTTTGCATGTTAACTTAGGAAAATTAGGGAATTGTTGTGTGAGGGGAATTAACTCTCAAATTTCCCTCCATTCTATTTTATATTATATGTTTTATGTTTCTGCACTGTCTTGAATGAGGAATGTAGGTGAAACAACATGAATTCTATGATTTTCGTAAAACAGGGGTCTTTCTGCATGAACTCGCCATGGCGGATTGCTGGCGAGCACTCATGGCGAAAAGAGGGTTCTGGGCTGAAGAACTTCGCCATGGCGGGCACTTGCTCGCCAGGCGAGTTGTTTAGGTCAGAACCTGGATTTCGCCATGGCGGACTAGCATTTCGCCATAGCGAGATTGTACAGGATGACCTGTAAACCTGCCATGGCGAGTAGGTAACTCGCCAGGCGAGCTTACACAGAACAGCCTGCAACTTTTGATTTTCAAATTGTTTTAATCGCTCGTTTTATTTCCTCATCTGAGATAGATAAATTGCAGAAATGTGACTGGTATAATGTTAAATAGAATGTTAATCACAGATGATCTTAGGGTATAACCTAGATTTAATTAAGTTTGTATGTTCCCCGGGATTTGGAAATTCATGGTAGTAATAACTCAATTTAGTATCAGTCGATTAAGAGCGAATTATATCGCACTATGGAATCCCACTGGGATAATCCATTAGGTTATGACTATGTGAGCTTCATGCCGTGACCGAATCGGTTGACGGATATGGCAGGCCTCTGAGACCTGCTCACCTCAGAGTGTCCTAGTGTTAAAATGAATAAGATATACTTTTGTGTTACACCTTTATTTATGCTTATGAATTATGATATAATTGTTAGTATGCATGAATGATTAGGATTCCCCGGTGTAGTCACCTTAGGAGGGTAGTAGGACTCACTGAGGCTTAGTTGTCTCACCCCACTCCAAACAATTATTTTTCAGATAAGCAGGTTGGTTAAGGTATGCTGGTCGGTGTGCTTGCAGCTGTGCTTGGAGATGGCATTTCTTTCATGCATTTCTAGTTGTCTTGTGTTGTTTATTCCTATTCAATAATGTTTTGTTGTACTAGTTTCTATCGTTTCCGCTGAACTTTGTATCTTTGTTGTAATCAGCACCTGCGTGTGCTTGAATTTCAATTTGTAATAATAATGACTCGGTTATCAATAATAATATTTCACGTATTATTCTCGACATAGACGTGGGGTGTTATAATTGGTATCAGAGCAGGTCGATTCAGACCGTGCTAGAGTTCATTAGTATTACTATCCGAATCCCAGTATTTGTCTGGATTTCTAACATCTGTTCTAGATGTCATGTCACTTTAAGCCTAGCTAACTTGACTTGATATTGGCAGTTAGAGCACTATGTCAGGAGCAAGACGAGGACCTGGAAGGCCTAGAAGGAACGTTGCTGATGATGATGACGAACCTGAAATGTATGGCGATGCTAATGCTAACATGTGGGCTGAGATGATGCATCAGCAGCAGCAGTTCCAAGCTCAACAGGCCCAGCAGCATCAAGAATTCATGAATATGTTTCAACAGCATATGAACAATCCTCCACCTCAGCAGCAGGGATCAAGCGCTGCATTCCGTGAATTCTGCCGAATGAGTCCGCCAGAGTTTTACGGAGAGTACAATCTAGCGAAAGCCAGGGAATGGATTCAACGAATGAGTGGAATCCTTGAATCCATGGATTGCACCGAAGCTGACAAAGTAACATTCGTCTCCCGCTTCTTTAGGGGCGACGCGTGTAACTGGTGGGATGGGACCAAGGCGTACATGGAGGCCAGTCAGATGGAGGTGAATTGGGAAAATTTCCGACGCCTTTTCGTTGGACATTATATCCCAGAGAGTTACCAATTCCAAATGGAACGTGAGTTGACTGAACTGAAGCAGGGAAACATGTCAGTGGCGGAGTACACCATGAAGTTCAACGAGCTGGTCCGTTATGTGATGGATGGGAATGATGCTCCCAGTGAATCATGGATGATGAAGAAGTATCGGTTTGGGCTGAGAGCTGACATAGCGCACGATGTCTCTATGCAACATATCACTACCTTTGGTGATTTGGTGCAAAAGAGCTATCATAATGAAGCTGATCTGGGTAACATACACAAGGAACGTAGTGAAGCTTTTCAGAAGAAGAAGGATTCTGGAAAATTCAATCTTCAAGTGAGGACTAAAGGTACTACCAGTAAGGGAAAACAGAGTTACTCTCAACGTTCACCAAAGAATTGTGCAGAGTGCGGTTTCCCTCACAGTGGAGAATGCATGAAGGGAAGGAATATGTGTTACTATTGTAAGCAGCCAGGCCACTACAAGCATGAATGCCCTAAGCTGAAGAGACAGGGAGATTCCAGCGGTGCTTCAAAAAGCAAAGGTCGGGTATACTCACTTGACGGTGAGAATGTCAAATCTAATAATGCTTTAATTATGGATGTATGCATGTTAGGACAGTCTGAAGTACTAGTTTTGTTTGATTGTGGAGCTACTAATTCCTTTATAGCCGTTGACTGCGTTCAGCGACTGCAATTACCCTCTGTGCCTTTAATTCCCCCAATGACTGTAGCTGTAGCTACAGGTGGCA
Organism: Trifolium repens; assembly: GCA_030408175.1. Taxonomy (NCBI): domain Eukaryota; kingdom Viridiplantae; phylum Streptophyta; class Magnoliopsida; order Fabales; family Fabaceae; genus Trifolium; species Trifolium repens. Next base: position 36,996,229 of record CP125842.1, on the reverse strand, counting down.
AGGTTACCTCTAAGCGTGTTTGTCAGAATTGTCCCGTTCTTGTGGGCAGTAAGGTCTATCATATAGATCTGATTTGTCTACCTCTGAAGGATATAGATGTGGTCCTAGGCATGGATTGGCTTTCCGCCAATACTGTGTACATTGGGTGTGCTGAAAAGAATCTCTTCATTCCAACAGAAACTTCAGCTGAGAGCAGAGCTCTTACCGCTTTACTCCAGAATACTCACCAAATGATCCAGTACTTAGGTGCCAGTACAAAATGTTTCAGTGTTTTGTTCACCATCGATCCGGAGCCCAGTTTGTGTCCTAGTGACATTCCAGTTGTTAGTGAGTTTCTAGACGTCTTTCCAGATGACATTATGAATTTACCTCCCGAAAGGGAAGTGGAATTTTCCATCGACCTTATTCCTGGTTCCCAGCCGATCTCAGTTGCTCCGTATAGAATGTCTCCCTTAGAGCTTCATGAACTGAAATCTCAGCTTGAAGAGTTGCTTCAGAAACACTTTATCCGACCCAGTGTCTCACCTTGGGGAGCACCGGTGTTACTTGTGAAGAAGAAAGACGGTACGATGCGTCTGTGCATTGATTATCGCCAACTAAACAAGGTCACAATTAAGAACAAGTATCCCTTACCAAGAATTGATGACCTTCTAGATCAACTCAGAGGTGCTACTGTCTTTTCCAAGATTGATCTTCGTTCTGGATATCATCAAATCCGTATCAAGTCCTCGGATGTTTCCAAGACAGCATTCAGGACTCGCTATGGACATTATGAATTCTTGGTCATGCCGTTCGGTTTGACTAATGCTCCAGCCATCTTTATGGACTACATGAACCGGATCTTCCAGCCGTACCTTGACCAGTTTGTTGTCATTTTCATTGATGACATTCTGATCTATTCTAAGGATTCACAGGAGCATGCGGAGCACCTAAGAATCGTGTTGAGCATTCTTAGAGAGAAACAACTGTATGCCAAGTTCAGCAAGTGCGAATTTTGGCTATCTGAAGTTAAATTCTTGGGTCATGTCATATCGCAAGGCGGTGTGTCTGTTGATCCATCCAAGGTTGAAGCAGTGTTGAATTGGGAAAGACCCAGAAGTGTTACCGAAGTCAGAAGCTTCCTTGGTTTGGCAGGCTATTACCGGAGATTCATCTTAGGATTTTCGGAGATTGCCTTACCGTTAACCCGTCTGACCAGGAAAGATACAACCTTTGATTGGGATGCTGCTTGTGAATGGAGTTTCAGAACTTTAAAGGAAAAACTAACCACAGCACCAGTGTTAGTAATTCCTGACCCAACCCGCAAGTACGTGGTGTACTGTGATGCGTCCAACAAGGGACTTGGATGTGTATTGATGCAAGATGGAGCGGTTGTAGCGTATGCATCCAGGCAGCTAAAACCTCATGAGCAGAACTATCCTACCCATGATCTGGAGTTAGCAGCCATTATCTTTGCACTCAAAATCTGGAGACATCATCTGTATGGAGTGTAGTTTGATCTGTTCAGTGATCACAAGAGTCTGAAGTACTTGTTCGATCTAAAGGAGTTAAATATGAGGCAGCGACGTTGGATGGAGTACCTCAAAGATTTTGATTTCAACCTCAATTACCACCCTGGAAAGGCTAATGTGGTGGCAGATGCCCTGAGCAGAAAGACATTGTATGCATCCGAGTTGTTGATGCAACAGTGCGGTCTGTACGAGAAGTTTAGGGATCTCAACCTGAACGTGATATATCGTAAGAACGGTATTCGCATCAACAGAATTGAAGTGTCCTGTGAGTTACGCCCAAGGATTGTGCAGACTCAGCAGGATGATGTAGAGTTGCAGAAGAGGATAAACCATCCGGAGTTCTCAGTAGCCACGGACGGTGCTATTCTTTATGAAGGCAGACTTTGTGTACCTCAGAATGATGAGTTAAAACGGTTGATTCTGGAAGAGGCACACAAGAGTGGATTTTCAATTCACCCTGGATCCACCAAAATGTATCATGATTTGAAGGAGAATTATTGGTGGCCCAACATGAAGGCAGAGATTGCTGAATTCGTGTCCAGGTGTATTGTTTGTCAACAGGTGAAGATTGAACATCAGAAACCTGGAGGACCGTTACAACCATTGGATATTCCAGAATGGAAATGGGAACACATCACGATGGATTTTGTAGGAGGACTACCACGTAACCAGAGAGGTCAAGATTCGATCTGGGTAATCGTGGACAGGTTAACCAAGTCAGCTCATTTCATTCCAGTGAAATCCACCTACAAGGCCCCTCAGTATGCAGCCATATTCATGGAGCAGATTGTAAGGCTGCATGGTGTACCTATGAGTATTGTGTCAGATAGAGACCCGATTTTCACTTCAAGGTTTTGGAGAGCATTTCAAAATGCGATGGGGACCCGGTTGAGAATGAGTACATCGCATCACCCTCAGACTGATGGTCAGTCAGAAAGGACTATTCACACCCTTGAGGATATGCTTCGAGCTTGTGTATTAGAAGATGGTGGTTCGTGGAGTAATCACTTACACCTAATAGAGTTTGCCTATAATAACAGTTACCATGCCAGTATCGCTGTGGCACCTTATGAAGCTCTGTATGGCAGGAAGTGTAGAACCCCGTTGTGTTGGACAGAAGTTGGTGATCGTAGTTTCTTGGGACCAGATATAGTCCAACAGACCGCTTTAAAGATCAAGTCGATTCGGGATCAAGAAGGTTTTTAGAATTTCAGGAAGGTGACCATGTGTTCTTGAGAGTTACTCCTAAGTTGGGTTTGCGAGGTGTGTTCAAAACTAAGAAGCTCTGTCCAAGATTCATTGGACCTTATCAGATCCTTCGACGCGTCGGTCCTGTAGCCTATCAGTTAGCTCTTCCTCCATCTATGTCAGGATTACACGACGTGTTTCATGTGTCTCAGCTACGGAAGTATATTCCTGACCCTTATCAGCCAGTAGAACTTGAACAAATTGATCTCCAGCCAGATCTAACCTATCAGCCGGATCCTGTTCGGATTGTTGATCGTGATGCCAAAATACTTCGGAACAAGAGGATTCCTATTGTCAAAGTTGAATGGGCTCAGTCTCCTGACGGTGAATTTACTTGGGAACTGGAGTCAGACATGCGGAAGAGTTATCCTTACCTGTTTTCGAGGTAATTTCTTAATTTCGAGGACGAAATTTCTTTAAGGGGGGGTAGGTTGTAATATCCCACATTCTAAATTACCTAATTAATTTTAATTAGAGCTTTTGCCTAATTTTCTTAATTAATTAGTGGTGATTAGTTAAATTAATTTTGGAGATTAGGTGTAGTATGTGTACAATTAGGAAGTTACTCTTGAACTTAAGTTACACATTAACACAAGTTAATCCACCAAGACTTAAAGGAACTAAGAAAGAATTCAAACTTCCCTCCCTCTTGTGACTCACAATCAAGTTTTAATATCAAGCCTCCACCTCATTAGGAAACATGAGTCACACTTCCACTCAATCTTAACCCACTCTTTGTACATGCAAACCAAGCCACTCTCATTCACTCACAAGTTACAGAAAATTTCAGCAAGCACCCTCTCATCTCTCTCCCTCTCTCACGCCAATTTTCAAGAACAACACATATCACATGAATTTGTCTCTTCCCTCACATGCAACCACCCACCCATTAGCAAACAAACTCCTCAATCTCCTCCTTGCACTTACAGCTACAGAGCAAGAATCTCTGAGTTATTGCCCTCCCCAAAGTTTCACATGATGCTAAACAACAACAACCTCAATCTCACCATTTACAAGCCAATGAGAAAAACATGCAACCCAAGTATCAAACAATTCGTGCACTGTTCCTACTCAGAAAAACCACCTCTTAACCACTATAAATACCCCCTCAAACTCAGAATCAATCCATCAACAACAACTCAAAATTCGTAGAGCAAAATAAGGGTATTCAAGTTCAAAAATCCAAATTCTGGTCTGGGGTTCCTGGGGCTCTTTAGGAGAGGTTTCAGTAGCTGCATTAGGAGCCCAGAAGCAAGGTCAAAGCTTCAATCCAGGTGGGTTCTTAGGCTAGTTTAGTTAGATTCCCAGAAATTAAACTTTTGCATGTTAACTTAGGAAAATTAGGGAATTGTTGTGTGAGGGGAATTAACTCCCAAATTTCCCTCCATTCTATTTTATATTATATGTTTTATGTTTCTGCACTGTCTTGAATGAGGAATGTAGGTGAAACAACATGAATTCTATGATTTTCGTAAAACAGGGGTCTTTCTGCATGAACTCGCCATGGCGGATTGCTGGCGAGCACTCATGGCGAAAAGAGGGTTCTGGGCTGAAGAACTTCGCCATGGCGGGCACTTGCTCGCCAGGCGAGTTGTTTAGGTCAGAACCTGGATTTCGCCATGGCGGACTAGCATTTCGCCATAGCGAGATTGTACAGGATGACCTGTAAACCTGCCATGGCGAGCAGGTAACTCGTCAGGCGAGCTTACACAGAACAGCCTACAACTTTTGATTTTCAAATTGTTTTAATCGCTCGTTTTATTTCCTCATCTGAGATAGATAAATTGCAGAAATGTGACTGGTATAATGTTAAATAGAATGTTAATCACAGATGATCTTAGGGTATAACCTAGATTTAATTAAGTTTGTATGTTCCCCGGGATTTGGAAATTCATGGTAGTAATAACTCAATTTAGTATCAGTCGATTAAGAGCGAATTATATCGCACTATGGAATCCCACTGGGATAATCCATTAGGTTATGACTATGTGAGCTTCATGCCGTGACCGAATCGGTTGACGGATATGGCAGGCCTCTGAGACCTGCTCACCTCAGAGTGTCCTACTGTTAAAATGAATAAGATATACTTTTGTGTTACACCTTTATTTATGCTTATGAATTATGATACAATTGTTAGTATGCATGACTGATTAGGATTCCCCGGTGTAGTCACCTTAGGAGGGTAGTAGGACTCACTGAGGCTTAGTTGTCTCACCCCACTCCAAACAATTATTTTTCAGATAAGCAGGTTGGTTAAGGTATGCTGGTCGGTGTGCTTGCAGCTGTGCTTGGAGATGGCATTTCTTTCATGCATTTCTAGTTGTCTTGTGTTGTTTATTCCTATTCAATAATGTTTTGTTGTACTAGTTTCTATCGTTTCCGCTGAACTTTGTATCTTTGTTGTAATCAGCACCTGCGTGTGCTTGAATTTCAATTTGTAATAATAATGACTCGGTTATCAATAATAATATTTCACGTATTATTCTAGACATAGACGTGGGGTGTTATAAATACCGGCCTTTTTTTGGACTAATATAAAGTTATAAAGGTGTAAATATAGTTATTAAATAATTCTCAAATAGTTAGACCCATTATTAGAGCAACGGAAACTTCGCCCAAACTACTTTGACCAAAACTGCCCAACTTTGAATAGCTTCGTACGAAGTGAATATTGGCCCTTTTTGGGACCAATATGAAGTGATAAGGATATAAATATAGTAATAAACCTAAAAGAAGAACGTTAGACCCATTTTTAATCCAACGGAAAACTTGTGCAAACTTCTACGACAAAGATCGTCCAAACTTTCAATAGATTCGTATGAAGGTTTAAATTGAGATTTAAAGCTTTTAGAATGAATACCGGCCTTTTTTTGGACTAATATAAAGTTATAAAGGTGTAAATATAGTTATTAAATAATTCTCAAATAGTTAGACCCATTATTAGAGCAACGGAAACTTCGTCCAAACTACTTTGACCAAAACTGCCCAACTTTGAATAGCTTCGTACGAAGTGAATATTGGCCCTTTTTGGGACCAATATGAAGTGATAAGGATATAAATATAGTAATAAACCTAATAGAAGAACGTTAGACCCATTTTTAATCCAACGGAAAACTTGTGCAAACTTCTACGACAAAGATCGTCCAAACTTTCAATAGATTCGTATGAAGGTTTAAATTGAGATTTAAAGCTTTTAGAACGAATACCGGCCTTTTTTTGGACCAATATAAAGTTATAAAGGTGTAAATATAGTTTTTAAATAATTCTCAAATAGTTAGACCCATTATTGGAGCAACGGAAACTTCGTCCAAACTACTTTGACCAAAACTGCCCAACTTTGAATAGCTTCGTACGAGGTGAATATTGGGCTTTTTTGGGACCAATATGAAGTGATAAGGATATAAATATAGTAATAAACCTAATAGAAGAACGTTAGACCCATTTTTTATCCAACGGAAAACTTGTGCAAACTTCTACGACAAAGATCGTCCAAACTTTCAATAGATTCGTATGAAGGTTTAAATTGAGATTTAAAGCTTTTAGAATGAATACCGGCCTTTTTTTGGACTAATATAAAGTTATAAAGGTGTAAATATAGTTATTAAATAATTCTCAAATAGTTAGACCCATTATTGGAGCAACGGAAACTTCGTCCAAACTACTTTGACCAAAACTGCCCAACTTTGAATAGCGTCGTACGAAGTGAATATTGGCCTTTGTTGGGATCAATATGAAGTGATAAGGATATAAATATAGTAATGAACCTCATAGAAGAACGTTAGACCCATTTTTATCCAACGGAAAACTTGTGCAAACTTCTACGACAAAGATCGTCCAAACTTTCAATAGATTCGTATGAAGGTTTAAATTGAGATTTAAAGCTTTTAGAATGAATACCGGCCTTTTTTTGGACTAATATAAAGTTATAAAGGTGTAAATATAGTTTTTAAATAATTCTCAAATAGTTAGACCCATTATTGGAGCAACGGAAACTTCGTCCAAACTACTTTGACCAAAACTGCCCAACTTTGAATAGCTTCGTACGAGGTGAATATTGGGCTTTTTTGGGACCAATATGAAGTGATAAGTATATAAATATAGTAATGAACCTCATAGAAGAACGTTAGACCCATTTTTATCCAACGGAAAACTTGTGCAAACTTCTACGACAAAGATCGTCCAAACTTTCAATAGATTCGTAAGAAGATTTAAATTGAGATTTAAAGCTTTTAGAATAAATACCGGCCTTTTTTTGGACCAATATAAAGTTATAAAGGTGTAAATATAGTTTTTAAATAATTCTCAAATAGTTAGACCCATTATTGGAGCAACGGAAACTTCGTCCAAACTACTTTGACCAAATCTGCCCAACTTTGAACAGCTTCGTACGAAGTGAATATTGGCCATTTTTGGGACCAATATGAAGTGATAAGAATATAAATATAGTAATAAACCTAATAGAAGAAAGTTAGACCCATTTTTTATCCAACGGAAAACTTGTGCAAACTTCTACGACAAAGATCGTCCAAACTTTCAACAGATTCGTATGAAGGTTTAAATTGAGATTTAAAGCTTTTAGAATGAATACCGGCCTTTTTTTGGACCAATATAAAGTTATAAAGGTGTAAATATAGTTTTTAAATAATTCTCAAATAGTTAGACCCATTATTGGAGCAACGGAAACTTCGTCCAAACTACTTTGACCAAAACTGCCCAACTTTGAATAGCTTCGTACGAAGTGAATATTGGCCATTTTTGGGACCAATATGAAGTGATAAGGATATAAATATAGTAATAAACCTAATAGATGAACGTTAGACCCATTTTTTATCCAACGGAAAACTTGTGAAAACTTCTACGACAAAGATCGTCCAAACTTTCAATAGATTCGTATGAAGGTTTAAATTGATATTTAAAGCTTTTAGAATGAATACCGGCCTTTTTTTGGACCAATATAAAGTTATAAAGGTGTAAATATAGTTTTCAAATAATTCTCAAATAGTTAGACCCATTATTGGACCAACGGAAACTTCGTCCAAACTACTTTGACCAAAACTGCCCAACTTTGAATAGCTTCGTACGAAGTGAATATTAGCCTTTTTTGGGACCAATATGAAGTGATAAGGATATAAATATAGTAATAAACCTAATAGAAGAACGTTAGACCCATTTTTTATCCAACGGAAAACTTGTGCAAACTTCTACGACAAAGATCGTCCAAACTTTCAATAGATTCGTATGAAGGTTTAAATTGAGATTTAAAGTTTTTAGAACGAATACCGGCCTTTTTTTGGACCAATATAAAGTTATAAAGGTGTAAATATAGTTATTAAATAATTCTCAAATAGTTAGACCCATTATTAGAGCAACGGAAACTTCGTCCAAACTACTTTGACCAAAACTGCCCAACTTTGAATAGCTTCGTACGAAGTGAATATTGGCCTTTTTTGGGACCAATATGAAGTGATAAGGATATAAATATAGTAATAAACCTAATAGAAGAACGTTAGACCCATTTTTTATCCAACGGAAAACTTGTGCAAACTTCTACGACAAAGATCGTCCAAACTTTCAATAGATTCGTATGAAGGTTTAAATTGAGATTTAAAGCTTTTAGAATGAATACCGGCCTTTTTTTGGACAAATATAAAGTTATAAAGGTGTAAATATAGTTATTAAATAATTCTCAAATAGTTAGACCCATTATTAGAGCAACGGAAACTTCGTCCAAACTACTTTGACCAAAACTGCCCAACTTTGAATAGCTTCGTACGAAGTGAATATTGGCCCTTTTTGGGACCAATATGAAGTGATAAGGATATAAATATAGTAATAAACCTAATAGAAGAACGTTAGACCCATTTTTAATCCAACGGAAAACTTGTGCAAACTTCTACGACAAAGATCGTCCAAACTTTCAATAGATTCGTATGAAGGTTTAAATTGAGATTTAAAGCTTTTAGAACGAATACCGGCCTTTTTTTGGACCAATATAAAGTTATAAAGGTGTAAATATAGTTTTTAAATAATTCTCAAATAGTTAGACCCATTATTGGAGCAACGGAAACTTCGTCCAAACTACTTTGACCAAAACTGCCCAACTTTGAATAGCTTCGTACGAGGTGAATATTGGGCTTTTTTGGGACCAATATGAAGTGATAAGGATATAAATATAGTAATAAACCTAATAGAAGAACGTTAGACCCATTTTTTATCCAACGGAAAACTTGTGCAAACTTCTACGACAAAGATCGTCCAAACTTTCAATAGATTCGTATGAAGGTTTAAATTGAGATTTAAAGCTTTTAGAATGAATACCGGCCTTTTTTTGGACTAATATAAAGTTATAAAGGTGTAAATATAGTTATTAAATAATTCTCAAATAGTTAGACCCATTATTGGAGCAACGGAAACTTCGTCCAAACTACTTTGACCAAAACTGCCCAACTTTGAATAGCGTCGTACGAAGTGAATATTGGCCTTTGTTGGGATCAATATGAAGTGATAAGGATATAAATATAGTAATGAACCTCATAGAAGAACGTTAGACCCATTTTTATCCAACGGAAAACTTGTGCAAACTTCTACGACAAAGATCGTCCAAACTTTCAATAGATTCGTATGAAGGTTTAAATTGAGATTTAAAGCTTTTAGAATGAATACCGGCCTTTTTTTGGACTAATATAAAGTTATAAAGGTGTAAATATAGTTATTAAATAATTCTCAAATAGTTAGACCCATTATTGGAGCAACGGAAACTTCGTCCAAACTACTTTGACCAAAACTGCCCAACTTTGAATAGCTTCGTACGAGGTGAATATTGGGCTTTTTTGGGACCAATATGAAGTGATAAGTATATAAATATAGTAATGAACCTCATAGAAGAACGTTAGACCCATTTTTATCCAACGGAAAACTTGTGCAAACTTCTACGACAAAGATCGTCCAAACTTTCAATAGATTCGTAAGAAGATTTAAATTGAGATTTAAAGCTTTTAGAATAAATACCGGCCTTTTTTTGGACCAATATAAAGTTATAAAGGTGTAAATATAGTTTTTAAATAATTCTCAAATAGTTAGACCCATTATTGGAGCAACGGAAACTTCGTCCAAACTACTTTGACCAAAACTGCCCAACTTTGAATAGCTTCGTACGAAGTGAATATTGGCCATTTTTGGGACCAATATGAAGTGATAAGGATATAAATATAGTAATAAACCTAATAGAAGAACGTTAGACCCATTTTTTATCCAACGGAAAACTTGTGCAAACTTCTACGACAAAGATCGTCCAAACTTTCAACAGATTCGTATGAAGGTTTAAATTGAGATTTAAAGCTTTTAGAATGAATACCGGCCTTTTTTTGGACCAATATAAAGTTATAAAGGTGTAAATATAGTTTTTAAATAATTCTCAAATAGTTAGACCCATTATTGGAGCAACGGAAACTTCGTCCAAACTACTTTGACCAAAACTGCCCAACTTTGAATAGCTTCGTACGAAGTGAATATTGGCCATTTTTGGGACCAATATGAAGTGATAAGGATATAAATATAGTAATAAACCTAATAGATGAACGTTAGACCCATTTTTTATCCAACGGAAAACTTGTGAAAACTTCTACGACAAAGATCGTCCAAACTTTCAATAGATTCGTATGAAGGTTTAAATTGATATTTAAAGCTTTTAGAATGAATACCGGCCTTTTTTTGGACCAATATAAAGTTATAAAGGTGTAAATATAGTTTTTAAATAATTCTCAAATAGTTAGACCCATTATTGGACCAACGGAAACTTCGTCCAAACTACTTTGACCAAAACTGCCCAACTTTGAATGGCTTCGTACGAAGTGAATATTAGCCTTTTTTGGGACCAATATGAAGTGATAAGGATATAAATATAGTAATAAACCTAATAGAAGAACGTTAGACCCATTTTTTATCCAACGGAAAACTTGTGCAAACTTCTACGACAAAGATCGTCCAAACTTTCAATAGATTCGTATGAAGGTTTAAATTGAGATTTAAAGTTTTTAGAACGAATACCGGCCTTTTTTTGGACCAATATAAAGTTATAAAGGTGTAAATATAGTTATTAAATAATTCTCAAATAGTTAGACCCATTATTAGAGCAACGGAAACTTCGTCCAAACTACTTTGACCAAAACTGCCCAACTTTGAATAGCTTCGTACGAAGTGAATATTGGCCTTTTTTGGGACCAATATGAAGTGATAAGGATATAAATATAGTAATAAACCTAATAGAAGAACGTTAGACCCATTTTTTATCCAACGGAAAACTTGTGCAAACTTCTACGACAAAGATCGTCCAAACTTTCAATAGATTCGTATGAAGGTTTAAATTGAGATTTAAAGCTTTTAGAATGAATACCGGCCTTTTTTTGGACAAATATAAAGTTATAAAGGTGTAAATATAGTGACTAAATAATTCTCAAATAGTTAGACCCATTATTAGAGCAACGGAAACTTCGTCCAAACTACTTTGACCAAAACCGCCCAACTTTGAATAGCGTCGTACGAAGTGAATATTGACCTTTGTTGGGATCAATATGAAGTGATAAGGATATAAATATAGTAATGAACCTCATAGAAGAACGTTAGACCCATTTTTATCCAACGGAAAACTTGTGCAAACTTCTACGACAAAGATCGTCCAAACTTTCAATAGATTCGTATGAAGGTTTAAATTGAGATTTAAAGCTTTTAGAATGAATACCGGCCTTTTTTTGGACTAATATAAAGTTATAAAGGTGTAAATATAGTTATTAAATAATTCTCAAATAGTTAGACCCATTATTAGAGCAACGGAAACCTCGTCCAAACTACTTTGACCAAAACTGCCCAACTTTGAATAGCGTCGTACGAAGTGAATATTGGCCTATGTTGGGATCAATATGAAGTGATAAGGATATAAATATAGTAATGAACCTCATAGAAGAACGTTAGACCCATTTTTATCCAACGGAAAACTTGTGCAAACTTCTACGACAAAGATCGTCCAAACTTTCAATAGATTCGTATGAAGATTTAAATTGAGATTTAAAGCTTTTAGAATAAATACCGGCCTTTTTTTGGACCAATATAAAGTTATAAAGGTGTAAATATAGTTTTTAAATAATTCTCAAATAGTTTGACCCATTATTGGAGCAACGGAAACTTCGTCCAAACTACTTTGACCAAAACTGCCCAACTTTGAACAGCTTCGTACGAAGTGAATATTGGCCATTTTTGGGACCAATATGAAGTGATAAGGATATAAATATAGTAATAAACCTAATAGAAGAACGTTAGACCCATTTTTTATCCAACGGAAAACTTGTGCAAACTTCTACGACAAAGATCGTCCAAACTTTCAATAGATTCGTATGAAGGTTTAAATTGAGATTTAAAGCTTTTAGAATGAATACCGGCCTTTTTTTGGACCAATATAAAGTTATAAAGGTGTAAATATAGTTTTTAAATAATTTTCAAATAGTTAGACCCATTATTGGAGCAACGGAAACTTCGTCCAAACTACTTTGACCAAAACTGCCCAACTTTGAATAGCTTCGTACGAAGTGAATATTGGCCATTTTTGGGACCAATATGAAGTGATAAGGATATAAATATAGTAATAAACCTAATAGATGAACGTTAGACCCATTTTTTTTCCAACGGAAAACTTGTGAAAACTTCTACGACAAAGATCGTCCAAACATTCAATAGATTCGTATGAAGGTTTAAATTGATATTTAAAGCTTTTAGAATGAATACCGGCCTTTTTTTGGACCAATATAAAGTTATAAAGGTGTAAATATAGTTTTTAAATAATTCTCAAATAGTTAGACCCATTATTGGACCAACGGAAACTTCGTCCAAACTACTTTGACCAAAACTGCCCAACTTTGAATAGCTTCGTACGAAGTGAATATTAGCCTTTTTTGGGACCAATATGAAGTGATAAGGATATAAATATAGTAATAAACCTAATAGAAGAACGTTAGACCCATTTTTTATCCAACGGAAAACTTGTGCAAACTTCTACGACAAAGATCGTCCAAACTTTCAATAGATTCGTATGAAGGTTTAAATTGAGATTTAAAGTTTTTAGAACGAATACCGGCCTTTTTTTGGACCAATATAAAGTTATAAAGGTGTAAATACAGTTATTAAATAATTCTCAAATAGTTAGACCCATTATTAGAGCAACGGAAACTTCGTCCAAACTACTTTGACCAAAACTGCCCAACTTTGAATAGCTTCGTACGAAGTGAATATTGGCCTTTTTTGGGACCAATATGAAGTGATAAGGATATAAATATAGTAATAAACCTAATAGAAGAACGTTAGACCCATTTTTTATCCAACGGAAAACTTGTGCAAACTTCTACGACAAAGATCGTCCAAACTTTCAATAGATTCGTATGAAAGTTTAAATTGAGATTTAAAGCTTTTAGAATGAATACCGGCCTTTTTTTGGACTAATATAAAGTTATAAAGGTGTAAATATAGTTATTAAATAATTCTCAAATAGTTAGACCCATTATTAGAGCAACGGAAACTTCGTCCAAACTACTTTGACCAAAACTGCCCAACTTTGAATAGCATCGTACGAAGTGAATATTGGCCTTTGTTGGGATCAATATGAAGTGATAAGGATATAAATATAGTAATGAACCTCATAGAAGAACGTTAGACCCATTTTTATCCAACGGAAAACTTGTGCAAACTTCTACGACAAAGATCGTCCAAACTTTCAATAGATTCGTATGAAGGTTTAAATTGAGATTTATAGCTTTTAGAATGAATACCGGTCTTTTTTTGGACTAATATAAAGTTATAAAGGTGTAAATATAGTTATTAAATAATTCTCAAATAGTTAGACCCATTATTAGAGCAACGGAAACCTCGTCCAAACTACTTTGACCAAAACTGCCCAACTTTGAATAGCGTCGTACGAAGTGAATATTGGCCTTTGTTGGGATCAATATGAAGTGATAAGGATATAAATATAGTAATGAACCTCATAGAAGAACGTTAGACCCATTTTTATCCAACGGAAAACTTGTGCAAACTTCTACGACAAAGATCGTCCAAACTTTCAATAGATTCGTATGAAGATTTAAATTGAGATTTAAAGCTTTTAGAATAAATACCGGCCTTTTTTGGACCAATATAAAGTTATAAAGGTGTAAATATAGTTTTTAAATAATTCTCAAATAGTTAGACCCATTATTGGAGCAACGGAAACTTCGTCCAAACTACTTTGACCAAAACTGCCCAACTTTGAACAGCTTCGTACGAAGTGAATATTGGCCATTTTTGGGACCAATATGAAGTGATAAGGATATAAATATAGTAATAAACCTAATAGAAGAACGTTAGACCCATTTTTTATCCAACGGAAAACTTGTGCAAACTTCTACGACAAAGATCGTCCAAACTTTCAATAGATTCGTATGAAGGTTTAAATTGAGATTTAAAGCTTTTAGAATGAATACCGGCCTTTTTTTGGACCAATATAAAGTTATAAAGGTGTAAATATAGTTTTTAAATAATTCTCAAATAGTTAGACCCATTATTGGAGCAACGGAAACTTCGTCCAAACTACTTTGACCAAAACTGCCCAACTTTGAATAGCTTCGTACGAAGTGAATATATTGGCCATTTTTGGGACCAATATGAAGTGATAAGGATATAAATATAGTAATAAACCTAATAGAAGAACGTTAGACCCATTTTTTATCCAACGGAAAACTTGTGCAAACTTCTACGACAAAGATCGTCCAAACTTTCAATAGATTCGTATGAAGGTTTAAATTGAGATTTAAAGCTTTTAGAATGAATACCGGCCTTTTTTTGGACTAATATAAAGTTATAAAGGTGTAAATATAGTTATTAAATAATTCTCAAATAGTTAGACCCATTATTAGAGCAACGGAAACTTCGTCCAAACTACTTTGACCAAAACTGCCCAACTTTGAATAGCGTCGTACGAAGTGAATATTGGCCTTTGTTGGGATCAATATGAAGTGATAAGGATATAAATATAGTAATGAACCTCATAGAAGAACGTTAGACCCATTTTTATCCAACGGAAAACTTGTGCAAACTTCTACGACAAAGATCGTCCAAACTTTCAATAGATTCGTATGAAGGTTTAAATTGAGATTTAAAGCTTTTAGAATGAATACCGGCCTTTTTTTGGACTTATATAAAGTTATAAAGGTGTAAATATAGTTATTAAATAATTCTCAAATAGTTAGACCCATTATTAGAGCAACGGAAACCTCGTCCAAACTACTTTGACCAAAACTGCCCAACTTTGAATAGCGTCGTACGAAGTGAATATTGGCCTTTGTTGGGATCAATATGAAGTGATAAGGATATAAAAATAGTAATGAACCTCATAGAAGAACGTTAGACCCATTTTTATCCAACGGAAAACTTGTGCAAACTTCTACGACAAAGATCGTCCAAACTTTCAATAGATTCGTATGAAGATTTAAATTGAGATTTAAAGCTTTTAGAATAAATACCGGCCTTTTTTTGGACCAATATAAAATTATAAAGGTGTAAATATAGTTTTTAAATAATTCTCAAATAGTTAGACCCATTATTGGAGCAACGGAAACTTCGTCCAAACTACTTTGACCAAAACTGCCCAACTTTGAACAGCTTCGTACGAAGTGAATATTGGCCATTTTTGGGACCAATATGAAGTGATAAGGATATAAATATAGTAATAAACCTAATAGAAGAACGTTAGACCCATTTTTTATCCAACGGAAAACTTGTGCAAACTTCTTCGACAAAGATCGTCCAAACTTTCAATAGATTCGTATGAAGGTTTAAATTGAGATTTAAAGCTTTTAGAATGAATACCGGCCTTTTTTTGGACCAATATAAAGTTATAAAGGTGTAAATATAGTTTTTAAATAATTCTCAAATAGTTAGACCCATTATTGGAGCAACGGAAACTTCGTCCAAACTACTTTGACCAAAACTGCCCAACTTTGAATAGCTTCGTACGAAGTGAATATATTGGCCATTTTTGGGACCAATATGAAGTGATAAGGATATAAATATAGTAATAAACCTAATAGAAGAACGTTAGACCCATTTTTTATCCAACGGAAAACTTGTGAAAACTTCTACGACAAAGATCGTCCAAACTTTCAATAGATTCGTATGAAGGTTTAAATTGATATTTATAGCTTTTAGAACGAATACCGGCCTTTTTTTGGACCAATATAAAGTTATAAAGGTGTAAATATAGTTTTTAAATAATTCTCAAATAGTTAGACCCATTATTGGACCAACGGAAACTTCGTCCAAACTACTTTGACCAAAACTGCCCAACTTTGAATAGCTTCGTACGAAGTGAATATTGGCCTTTTTTGGGACCAATATGAAGTGATAAGGATATAAATATAGTAATAAAACTAATAGAAGAACGTTAGACCCATTTTTTATCCAACGGAAAACTTGTGCAAACTTCTACGACAAAGATCGTCCAAACTTTCAATAGATTCGTATGAAGGTTTAAATTGAGATTTAAAGCTTTTAGAATGAATACCGGCCTTTTTTTGGACTAATATAAAGTTATAAAGGTGTAAATATAGTTATTAAATAATTCTCAAATAGTTAGACCCATTATTAGAGCAACGGAAACTTCGTCCAAACTACTTTGACCAAAACTGCCCAACTTTGAATAGCGTCGTACGAAGTGAATATTGGCCTTTGTTGGGATCAATATGAAGTGATAAGGATATAAATATAGTAATGAACCTCATAGAAGAACGTTAGACCCATTTTTATCCAACGAAAAACTTGTGCAAACTTCTACGACAAAGATCGTCCAAACTTTCAATAGATTCGTATGAAGGTTTAAATTGAGATTTAAAGCTTTTAGAATGAATACCGGCCTTTTTTTGGACTAATATAAAGTTATAAAGGTGTAAATATAGTTATTAAATAATTCTCAAATAGTTAGACCCATTATTAGAGCAACGGAAACTTCGTCCAAACTACTTTGACCAAAACTGCCCAACTTTGAATAGCGTCGTACGAAGTGAATATTGGCCTTTGTTGGGATCAATATGAAGTGATAAGGATATAAATATAGTAATGAACCTCATAGAAGAACGTTAGACCCATTTTTATCCAACGGAAAACTTGTGCAAACTTCTACGACAAAGATCGTCCAAACTTTCAATAGATTCGTATGAAGGTTTAAATTGAGATTTAAAGCTTTTAGAATGAATACCGGCCTTTTTTTGGACTTATATAAAGTTATAAAGGTGTAAATATAGTTATTAAATAATTCTCAAATAGTTAGACCCATTATTAGAGCAACGGAAACCTCGTCCAAACTACTTTGACCAAAACTGCCCAACTTTGAATAGCGTCGTACGAAGTGAATATTGGCCTTTGTTGGGATCAATATGAAGTGATAAGGATATAAATATAGTAATAAACCTAATAGAAGAACGTTAGACCCATTTTTTATCCAACGGAAAACTTGTGAAAACTTCTACGACAAAGATCGTCCAAACTTTCAATAGATTCGTATGAAGGTTTAAATTGATATTTAAAGCTTTTAGAACGAATACCGGCCTTTTTTTGGACCAATATAAAGTTATAAAGGTGTAAATATAGTTTTTAAATAATTCTCAAATAGTTAGACCCATTATTGGACCAACGGAAACTTCGTCCAAACTACTTTGACCAAAACTGCCCAACTTTGAATAGCTTCGTACGAAGTGAATATTGGCCTTTTTTGGGACCAATATGAAGTGATAAGGATATAAATATAGTAATAAAACTAATAGAAGAACGTTAGACCCATTTTTTATCCAACGGAAAACTTGTGCAAACTTCTACGACAAAGATCGTCCAAACTTTCAATAGATTCGTATGAAGGTTTAAATTGAGATTTAAAGCTTTTAGAATGAATACCGGCCTTTTTTTGGACTAATATAAAGTTATAAAGGTGTAAATATAGTTATTAAATAATTCTCAAATAGTTAGACCCATTATTAGAGCAACGGAAACTTCGTCCAAACTACTTTGACCAAAACTGCCCAACTTTGAATAGCGTCGTACGAAGTGAATATTGGCCTTTGTTGGGATCAATATGAAGTGATAAGGATATAAATATAGTAATGAACCTCATAGAAGAACGTTAGACCCATTTTTATCCAACGGAAAACTTGTGCAAACTTCTACGACAAAGATCGTCCAAACTTTCAATAGATTCGTATGAAGGTTTAAATTGAGATTTAAAGCTTTTAGAATGAATACCGGCCTTTTTTTGGACTAATATAAAGTTATAAAGGTGTAAAAATAGTTATTAAATAATTCTCAAATAGTTAGACCCATTATTAGAGCAACGGAAACTTCGTCCAAACTACTTTGACCAAAACTGCCCAACTTTGAATAGCGTCGTACGAAGTGAATATTGGCCTTTGTTGGGATCAATATGAAGTGATAAGGATATAAATATAGTAATGAACCTCATAGAAGAACGTTAGACCCATTTTTATCCAACGGAAAACTTGTGCAAACTTCTACGACAAAGATCGTCCAAACTTTCAATAGATTCGTATGAAGGTTTAAATTGAGATTTAAAGCTTTTAGAATGAATACCGGCCTTTTTTTGGACTTATATAAAGTTATAAAGGTGTAAATATAGTTATTAAATAATTCTCAAATAGTTAGACCCATTATTAGAGCAACGGAAACCTCGTCCAAACTACTTTGACCAAAACTGCCCAACTTTGAATAGCGTCGTACGAAGTGAATATTGGCCTTTGTTGGGATCAATATGAAGTGATAAGGATATAAATATAGTAATGAACCTCATAGAAGAACGTTAGACCCA
Source organism: Trifolium repens (assembly GCA_030408175.1). NCBI lineage: Eukaryota > Viridiplantae > Streptophyta > Magnoliopsida > Fabales > Fabaceae > Trifolium > Trifolium repens. The sequence continues at coordinate 36,977,584 of CP125842.1, read as the reverse complement.
TTTTTATCCAACGGAAAACTTGTGCAAACTTCTACGACAAAGATCGTCCAAACTTTCAATAGATTCGTATGAAGATTTAAATTGAGATTTAAAGCTTTTAGAATAAATACCGGCCTTTTTTTGGACCAATATAAAATTATAAAGGTGTAAATATAGTTTTTAAATAATTCTCAAATAGTTAGACCCATTATTGGAGCAACGGAAACTTCGTCCAAACTACTTTGACCAAAACTGCCCAACTTTGAACAGCTTCGTACGAAGTGAATATTGGCCATTTTTGGGACCAATATGAAGTGATAAGGATATAAATATAGTAATAAACCTAATAGAAGAACGTTAGACCCATTTTTTATCCAACGGAAAACTTGTGCAAACTTCTACGACAAAGATCGTCCAAACTTTCAATAGATTCGTATGAAGGTTTAAATTGAGATTTAAAGCTTTTAGAATGAATACCGGCCTTTTTTTGGACCAATATAAAGTTATAAAGGTGTAAATATAGTTTTTAAATAATTCTCAAATAGTTAGACCCATTATTGGAGCAACGGAAACTTCGTCCAAACTACTTTGACCAAAACTGCCCAACTTTGAATAGCTTCGTACGAAGTGAATATATTGGCCATTTTTGGGACCAATATGAAGTGATAAGGATATAAATATAGTAATAAACCTAATAGAAGAACGTTAGACCCATTTTTTATCCAACGGAAAACTTGTGAAAACTTCTACGACAAAGATCGTCCAAACTTTCAATAGATTCGTATGAAGGTTTAAATTGATATTTAAAGCTTTTAGAACGAATACCGGCCTTTTTTTGGACCAATATAAAGTTATAAAGGTGTAAATATAGTTTTTAAATAATTCTCAAATAGTTAGACCCATTATTGGACCAACGGAAACTTCGTCCAAACTACTTTGACCAAAACTGCCCAACTTTGAATAGCTTCGTACGAAGTGAATATTGGCCTTTTTTGGGACCAATATGAAGTGATAAGGATATAAATATAGTAATAAAACTAATAGAAGAACGTTAGACCCATTTTTTATCCAACGGAAAACTTGTGCAAACTTCTACGACAAAGATCGTCCAAACTTTCAATAGATTCGTATGAAGGTTTAAATTGAGATTTAAAGCTTTTAGAATGAATACCGGCCTTTTTTTGGACTTATATAAAGTTATAAAGGTGTAAATATAGTTATTAAATAATTCTCAAATAGTTAGACCCATTATTAGAGCAACGGAAACCTCGTCCAAACTACTTTGACCAAAACTGCCCAACTTTGAATAGCGTCGTACGAAGTGAATATTGGCCTTTGTTGGGATCAATATGAAGTGATAAGGATATAAAAATAGTAATGAACCTCATAGAAGAACGTTAGACCCATTTTTATCCAACGGAAAACTTGTGCAAACTTCTACGACAAAGATCGTCCAAACTTTCAATAGATTCGTATGAAGATTTAAATTGAGATTTAAAGCTTTTAGAATAAATACCGGCCTTTTTTTGGACCAATATAAAATTATAAAGGTGTAAATATAGTTTTTAAATAATTCTCAAATAGTTAGACCCATTATTGGAGCAACGGAAACTTCGTCCAAACTACTTTGACCAAAACTGCCCAACTTTGAACAGCTTCGTACGAAGTGAATATTGGCCATTTTTGGGACCAATATGAAGTGATAAGGATATAAATATAGTAATAAACCTGATAGAAGAACGTTAGACCCATTTTTTATCCAACGGAAAACTTGTGCAAACTTCTTCGACAAAGATCGTCCAAACTTTCAATAGATTCGTATGAAGGTTTAAATTGAGATTTAAAGCTTTTAGAATGAATACCGGCCTTTTTTTGGACCAATATAAAGTTATAAAGGTGTAAATATAGTTTTTAAATAATTCTCAAATAGTTAGACCCATTATTGGAGCAACGGAAACTTCGTCCAAACTACTTTGACCAAAACTGCCCAACTTTGAATAGCTTCGTACGAAGTGAATATATTGGCCATTTTTGGGACCAATATGAAGTGATAAGGATATAAATATAGTAATAAACCTAATAGAAGAACGTTAGACCCATTTTTTATCCAACGGAAAACTTGTGAAAACTTCTACGACAAAGATCGTCCAAACTTTCAATAGATTCGTATGAAGGTTTAAATTGATATTTAAAGCTTTTAGAACGAATACCGGCCTTTTTTTGGACCAATATAAAGTTATAAAGGTGTAAATATAGTTTTTAAATAATTCTCAAATAGTTAGACCCATTATTGGACCAACGGAAACTTCGTCCAAACTACTTTGACCAAAACTGCCCAACTTTGAATAGCTTCGTACGAAGTGAATATTGGCCTTTTTTGGGACCAATATGAAGTGATAAGGATATAAATATAGTAATAAAACTAATAGAAGAACGTTAGACCCATTTTTTATCCAACGGAAAACTTGTGCAAACTTCTACGACAAAGATCGTCCAAACTTTCAATAGATTCGTATGAAGGTTTAAATTGAGATTTAAAGCTTTTAGAATGAATACCGGCCTTTTTTTGGACTAATATAAAGTTATAAAGGTGTAAATATAGTTATTAAATAATTCTCAAATAGTTAGACCCATTATTAGAGCAACGGAAACTTCGTCCAAACTACTTTGACCAAAACTGCCCAACTTTGAATAGCGTCGTACGAAGTGAATATTGGCCTTTGTTGGGATCAATATGAAGTGATAAGGATATAAATATAGTAATGAACCTCATAGAAGAACGTTAGACCCATTTTTATCCAACGGAAAACTTGTGAAAACTTCTACGACAAAGATCGTCCAAACTTTCAATAGATTCGTATGAAGGTTTAAATTGATATTTAAAGCTTTTAGAACGAATACCGGCCTTTTTTTGGACCAATATAAAGTTATAAAGGTGTAAATATAGTTTTTAAATAATTCTCAAATAGTTAGACCCATTATTGGACCAACGGAAACTTCGTCCAAACTACTTTGACCAAAACTGCCCAACTTTGAATAGCTTCGTACGAAGTGAATATTGGCCTTTTTTGGGACCAATATGAAGTGATAAGGATATAAATATAGTAATAAAACTAATAGAAGAACGTTAGACCCATTTTTTATCCAACGGAAAACTTGTGCAAACTTCTACGACAAAGATCGTCCAAACTTTCAATAGATTCGTATGAAGGTTTAAATTGAGATTTAAAGCTTTTAGAATGAATACCGGCCTTTTTTTGGACTTATATAAAGTTATAAAGGTGTAAATATAGTTATTAAATAATTCTCAAATAGTTAGACCCATTATTAGAGCAACGGAAACCTCGTCCAAACTACTTTGACCAAAACTGCCCAACTTTGAATAGCGTCGTACGAAGTGAATATTGGCCTTTGTTGGGATCAATATGAAGTGATAAGGATATAAAAATAGTAATGAACCTCATAGAAGAACGTTAGACCCATTTTTATCCAACGGAAAACTTGTGCAAACTTCTACGACAAAGATCGTCCAAACTTTCAATAGATTCGTATGAAGATTTAAATTGAGATTTAAAGCTTTTAGAATAAATACCGGCCTTTTTTTGGACCAATATAAAATTATAAAGGTGTAAATATAGTTTTTAAATAATTCTCAAATAGTTAGACCCATTATTGGAGCAACGGAAACTTCGTCCAAACTACTTTGACCAAAACTGCCCAACTTTGAACAGCTTCGTACGAAGTGAATATTGGCCATTTTTGGGACCAATATGAAGTGATAAGGATATAAATATAGTAATAAACCTGATAGAAGAACGTTAGACCCATTTTTTATCCAACGGAAAACTTGTGCAAACTTCTTCGACAAAGATCGTCCAAACTTTCAATAGATTCGTATGAAGGTTTAAATTGAGATTTAAAGCTTTTAGAATGAATACCGGCCTTTTTTTGGACCAATATAAAGTTATAAAGGTGTAAATATAGTTTTTAAATAATTCTCAAATAGTTAGACCCATTATTGGAGCAACGGAAACTTCGTCCAAACTACTTTGACCAAAACTGCCCAACTTTGAATAGCTTCGTACGAAGTGAATATATTGGCCATTTTTGGGACCAATATGAAGTGATAAGGATATAAATATAGTAATAAACCTAATAGAAGAACGTTAGACCCATTTTTTATCCAACGGAAAACTTGTGAAAACTTCTACGACAAAGATCGTCCAAACTTTCAATAGATTCGTATGAAGGTTTAAATTGATATTTAAAGCTTTTAGAACGAATACCGGCCTTTTTTTGGACCAATATAAAGTTATAAAGGTGTAAATATAGTTTTTAAATAATTCTCAAATAGTTAGACCCATTATTGGACCAACGGAAACTTCGTCCAAACTACTTTGACCAAAACTGCCCAACTTTGAATAGCTTCGTACGAAGTGAATATTGGCCTTTTTTGGGACCAATATGAAGTGATAAGGATATAAATATAGTAATAAAACTAATAGAAGAACGTTAGACCCATTTTTTATCCAACGGAAAACTTGTGCAAACTTCTACGACAAAGATCGTCCAAACTTTCAATAGATTCGTATGAAGGTTTAAATTGAGATTTAAAGCTTTTAGAATGAATACCGGCCTTTTTTTGGACTAATATAAAGTTATAAAGGTGTAAATATAGTTATTAAATAATTCTCAAATAGTTAGACCCATTATTAGAGCAACGGAAACTTCGTCCAAACTACTTTGACCAAAACTGCCCAACTTTGAATAGCGTCGTACGAAGTGAATATTGGCCTTTGTTGGGATCAATATGAAGTGATAAGGATATAAATATAGTAATGAACCTCATAGAAGAACGTTAGACCCATTTTTATCCAACGGAAAACTTGTGAAAACTTCTACGACAAAGATCGTCCAAACTTTCAATAGATTCGTATGAAGGTTTAAATTGATATTTAAAGCTTTTAGAACGAATACCGGCCTTTTTTTGGACCAATATAAAGTTATAAAGGTGTAAATATAGTTTTTAAATAATTCTCAAATAGTTAGACCCATTATTGGACCAACGGAAACTTCGTCCAAACTACTTTGACCAAAACTGCCCAACTTTGAATAGCTTCGTACGAAGTGAATATTGGCCTTTTTTGGGACCAATATGAAGTGATAAGGATATAAATATAGTAATAAAACTAATAGAAGAACGTTAGACCCATTTTTTATCCAACGGAAAACTTGTGCAAACTTCTACGACAAAGATCGTCCAAACTTTCAATAGATTCGTATGAAGGTTTAAATTGAGATTTAAAGCTTTTAGAATGAATACCGGCCTTTTTTTGGACTAATATAAAGTTATAAAGGTGTAAATATAGTTATTAAATAATTCTCAAATAGTTAGACCCATTATTAGAGCAACGGAAACTTCGTCCAAACTACTTTGACCAAAACTGCCCAACTTTGAATAGCGTCGTACGAAGTGAATATTGGCCTTTGTTGGGATCAATATGAAGTGATAAGGATATAAATATAGTAATGAACCTCATAGAAGAACGTTAGACCCATTTTTATCCAACGGAAAACTTGTGCAAACTTCTACGACAAAGATCGTCCAAACTTTCAATAGATTCGTATGAAGGTTTAAATTGAGATTTAAAGCTTTTAGAATGAATACCGGCCTTTTTTTGGACTAATATAAAGTTATAAAGGTGTAAATATAGTTATTAAATAATTCTCAAATAGTTAGACCCATTATTAGAGCAACGGAAACTTCGTCCAAACTACTTTGACCAAAACTGCCCAACTTTGAATAGCGTCGTACGAAGTGAATATTGGCCTTTGTTGGGATCAATATGAAGTGATAAGGATATAAATATAGTAATGAACCTCATAGAAGAACGTTAGACCCATTTTTATCCAACGGAAAACTTGTGCAAACTTCTACGACAAAGATCGTCCAAACTTTCAATAGATTCGTATGAAGGTTTAAATTGAGATTTAAAGCTTTTAGAATGAATACCGGCCTTTTTTTGGACTTATATAAAGTTATAAAGGTGTAAATATAGTTATTAAATAATTCTCAAATAGTTAGACCCATTATTAGAGCAACGGAAACCTCGTCCAAACTACTTTGACCAAAACTGCCCAACTTTGAATAGCGTCGTACGAAGTGAATATTGGCCTTTGTTGGGATCAATATGAAGTGATAAGGATATAAATATAGTAATAAACCTAATAGAAGAACGTTAGACCCATTTTTTATCCAACGGAAAACTTGTGAAAACTTCTACGACAAAGATCGTCCAAACTTTCAATAGATTCGTATGAAGGTTTAAATTGATATTTAAAGCTTTTAGAACGAATACCGGCCTTTTTTTGGACCAATATAAAGTTATAAAGGTGTAAATATAGTTTTTAAATAATTCTCAAATAGTTAGACCCATTATTGGACCAACGGAAACTTCGTCCAAACTACTTTGACCAAAACTGCCCAACTTTGAATAGCTTCGTACGAAGTGAATATTGGCCTTTTTTGGGACCAATATGAAGTGATAAGGATATAAATATAGTAATAAAACTAATAGAAGAACGTTAGACCCATTTTTTATCCAACGGAAAACTTGTGCAAACTTCTACGACAAAGATCGTCCAAACTTTCAATAGATTCGTATGAAGGTTTAAATTGAGATTTAAAGCTTTTAGAATGAATACCGGCCTTTTTTTGGACTAATATAAAGTTATAAAGGTGTAAATATAGTTATTAAATAATTCTCAAATAGTTAGACCCATTATTAGAGCAACGGAAACTTCGTCCAAACTACTTTGACCAAAACTGCCCAACTTTGAATAGCGTCGTACGAAGTGAATATTGGCCTTTGTTGGGATCAATATGAAGTGATAAGGATATAAATATAGTAATGAACCTCATAGAAGAACGTTAGACCCATTTTTATCCAACGGAAAACTTGTGCAAACTTCTACGACAAAGATCGTCCAAACTTTCAATAGATTCGTATGAAGGTTTAAATTGAGATTTAAAGCTTTTAGAATGAATACCGGCCTTTTTTTGGACTAATATAAAGTTATAAAGGTGTAAATATAGTTATTAAATAATTCTCAAATAGTTAGACCCATTATTAGAGCAACGGAAACTTCGTCCAAACTACTTTGACCAAAACTGCCCAACTTTGAATAGCGTCGTACGAAGTGAATATTGGCCTTTGTTGGGATCAATATGAAGTGATAAGGATATAAATATAGTAATGAACCTCATAGAAGAACGTTAGACCCATTTTTATCCAACGGAAAACTTGTGCAAACTTCTACGACAAAGATCGTCCAAACTTTCAATAGATTCGTATGAAGGTTTAAATTGAGATTTAAAGCTTTTAGAATGAATACCGGCCTTTTTTTGGACTTATATAAAGTTATAAAGGTGTAAATATAGTTATTAAATAATTCTCAAATAGTTAGACCCATTATTAGAGCAACGGAAACCTCGTCCAAACTACTTTGACCAAAACTGCCCAACTTTGAATAGCGTCGTACGAAGTGAATATTGGCCTTTGTTGGGATCAATATGAAGTGATAAGGATATAAATATAGTAATGAACCTCATAGAAGAACGTTAGACCCATTTTTTATCCAACGGAAAACTTGTGCAAACTTCTACGACAAAGATCGTCCAAACTTTCAATAGATTCGTATGAAGGTTTAAATTGAGATTTAAAGCTTTTAGAATGAATACCGGCCTTTTTTTGGACTAATATAAAGTTATAAAGGTGTAAATATAGTTATTAAATAATTCTCAAATAGTTAGACCCATTATTAGAGCAACGGAAACTTCGTCCAAACTACTTTGACCAAAACTGCCCAACTTTGAATAGCGTCGTACGAAGTGAATATTGGCCTTTGTTGGGATCAATATGAAGTGATAAGGATATAAATATAGTAATGAACCTCATAGAAGAACGTTAGACCCATTTTTATCCAACGGAAAACTTGTGCAAACTTCTACGACAAAGATCGTCCAAACTTTCAATAGATTCGTATGAAGGTTTAAATTGAGATTTAAAGCTTTTAGAATGAATACCGGCCTTTTTTTGGACTAATATAAAGTTATAAAGGTGTAAATATAGTTATTAAATAATTCTCAAATAGTTAGACCCATTATTAGAGCAACGGAAACTTCGTCCAAACTACTTTGACCAAAACTGCCCAACTTTGAATAGCGTCGTACGAAGTGAATATTGGCCTTTGTTGGGATCAATATGAAGTGATAAGGATATAAATATAGTAATGAACCTCATAGAAGAACGTTAGACCCATTTTTATCCAACGGAAAACTTGTGCAAACTTCTACGACAAAGATCGTCCAAACTTTCAATAGATTCGTATGAAGGTTTAAATTGAGATTTAAAGCTTTTAGAATGAATACCGGCCTTTTTTTGGACTTATATAAAGTTATAAAGGTGTAAATATAGTTATTAAATAATTCTCAAATAGTTAGACCCATTATTAGAGCAACGGAAACCTCGTCCAAACTACTTTGACCAAAACTGCCCAACTTTGAATAGCGTCGTACGAAGTGAATATTGGCCTTTGTTGGGATCAATATGAAGTGATAAGGATATAAATATAGTAATGAACCTCATAGAAGAACGTTAGACCCATTTTTATCCAACGGAAAACTTGTGCAAACTTCTACGACAAAGATCGTCCAAACTTTCAATAGATTCGTATGAAGATTTAAATTGAGATTTAAAGCTTTTAGAATAAATACCGGCCTTTTTTTGGACCAATATAAAATTATAAAGGTGTAAATATAGTTTTTAAATAATTCTCAAATAGTTAGACCCATTATTGGAGCAACGGAAACTTCGTCCAAACTACTTTGACCAAAACTGCCCAACTTTGAACAGCTTCGTACGAAGTGAATATTGGCCATTTTTGGGACCAATATGAAGTGATAAGGATATAAATATAGTAATAAACCTAATAGAAGAACGTTAGACCCATTTTTTATCCAACGGAAAACTTGTGCAAACTTCTACGACAAAGATCGTCCAAACTTTCAATAGATTCGTATGAGGGTTTAAATTGAGATTTAAAGCTTTTAGAATGAATACCGGCCTTTTTTTGGACCAATATAAAGTTATAAAGGTGTAAATATAGTTTTTAAATAATTCTCAAATAGTTAGACCCATTATTGGAGCAACGGAAACTTCGTCCAAACTACTTTGACCAAAACTGCCCAACTTTGAATAGCTTCGTACGAAGTGAATATATTGGCCATTTTTGGGACCAATATGAAGTGATAAGGATATAAATATAGTAATAAACCTAATAGAAGAACGTTAGACCCATTTTTTATCCAACGGAAAACTTGTGAAAACTTCTACGACAAAGATCGTCCAAACTTTCAATAGATTCGTATGAAGGTTTAAATTGAGATTTAAAGCTTTTAGAATGAATACCGGCCTTTTTTTGGACCAATATAAAGTTATAAAGGTGTAAATATAGTTTTTAAATAATTCTCAAATAGTTAGACCCATTATTGGAGCAACGGAAACTTCGTCCAAACTACTTTGACCAAAACTGCCCAACTTTGAATAGCTTCGTACGAAGTGAATATATTGGCCATTTTTGGGACCAATATGAAGTGATAAGGATATAAATATAGTAATAAACCTAATAGAAGAACGTTAGACCCATTTTTTATCCAACGGAAAACTTGTGAAAACTTCTACGACAAAGATCGTCCAAACTTTCAATAGATTCGTATGAAGGTTTAAATTGAGATTTAAAGCTTTTAGAATGAATACCGGCCTTTTTTTGGACTAATATAAAGTTATAAAGGTGTAAATATAGTTATTAAATAATTCTCAAATAGTTAGACCCATTATTAGAGCAACGGAAACTTCGTCCAAACTACTTTGACCAAAACTGCCCAACTTTGAATAGCGTCGTACGAAGTGAATATTGGCCTTTGTTGGGATCAATATGAAGTGATAAGGATATAAATATAGTAATGAACCTCATAGAAGAACGTTAGACCCATTTTTATCCAACGGAAAACTTGTGCAAACTTCTACGACAAAGATCGTCCAAACTTTCAATAGATTCGTATGAAGGTTTAAATTGAGATTTAAAGCTTTTAGAATGAATACCGGCCTTTTTTTGGACTTATATAAAGTTATAAAGGTGTAAATATAGTTATTAAATAATTCTCAAATAGTTAGACCCATTATTAGAGCAACGGAAACCTCGTCCAAACTACTTTGACCAAAACTGCCCAACTTTGAATAGCGTCGTACGAAGTGAATATTGGCCTTTGTTGGGATCAATATGAAGTGATAAGGATATAAATATAGTAATGAACCTCATAGAAGAACGTTAGACCCATTTTTATCCAACGGAAAACTTGTGCAAACTTCTACGACAAAGATCGTCCAAACTTTCAATAGATTCGTATGAAGATTTAAATTGAGATTTAAAGCTTTTAGAATAAATACCGGCCTTTTTTTGGACCAATATAAAATTATAAAGGTGTAAATATAGTTTTTAAATAATTCTCAAATAGTTAGACCCATTATTGGAGCAACGGAAACTTCGTCCAAACTACTTTGACCAAAACTGCCCAACTTTGAACAGCTTCGTACGAAGTGAATATTGGCCATTTTTGGGACCAATATGAAGTGATAAGGATATAAATATAGTAATAAACCTAATAGAAGAACGTTAGACCCATTTTTTATCCAACGGAAAACTTGTGCAAACTTCTACGACAAAGATCGTCCAAACTTTCAATAGATTCGTATGAGGGTTTAAATTGAGATTTAAAGCTTTTAGAATGAATACCGGCCTTTTTTTGGACCAATATAAAGTTATAAAGGTGTAAATATAGTTTTTAAATAATTCTCAAATAGTTAGACCCATTATTGGAGCAACGGAAACTTCGTCCAAACTACTTTGACCAAAACTGCCCAACTTTGAATAGCTTCGTACGAAGTGAATATATTGGCCATTTTTGGGACCAATATGAAGTGATAAGGATATAAATATAGTAATAAACCTAATAGAAGAACGTTAGACCCATTTTTTATCCAACGGAAAACTTGTGAAAACTTCTACGACAAAGATCGTCCAAACTTTCAATAGATTCGTATGAAGGTTTAAATTGATATTTAAAGCTTTTAGAACGAATACCGGCCTTTTTTTGGACCAATATAAAGTTATAAAGGTGTAAATATAGTTTTTAAATAATTCTCAAATAGTTAGACCCATTATTGGACCAACGGAAACTTCGTCCAAACTACTTTGACCAAAACTGCCCAACTTTGAATAGCTTCGTACGAAGTGAATATTGGCCTTTTTTGGGACCAATATGAAGTGATAAGGATATAAATATAGTAATAAAACTAATAGAAGAACGTTAGACCCATTTTTTATCCAACGGAAAACTTGTGCAAACTTCTACGACAAAGATCGTCCAAACTTTCAATAGATTCGTATGAAGGTTTAAATTGAGATTTAAAGCTTTTAGAATGAATACCGGCCTTTTTTTGGACTAATATAAAGTTATAAAGGTGTAAATATAGTTATTAAATAATTCTCAAATAGTTAGACCCATTATTAGAGCAACGGAAACTTCGTCCAAACTACTTTGACCAAAACTGCCCAACTTTGAATAGCGTCGTACGAAGTGAATATTGGCCTTTGTTGGGATCAATATGAAGTGATAAGGATATAAATAAAGTAATGAACCTCATAGAAGAACGTTAGACCCATTTTTATCCAACGGAAAACTTGTGCAAACTTCTACGACAAAGATCGTCCAAACTTTCAATAGATTCGTATGAAGGTTTAAATTGAGATTTAAAGCTTTTAGAATGAATACCGGCCTTTTTTTGGACTAATATAAAGTTATAAAGGTGTAAATATAGTTATTAAATAATTCTCAAATAGTTAGACCCATTATTAGAGCAACGGAAACTTCGTCCAAACTACTTTGACCAAAACTGCCCAACTTTGAATAGCGTCGTACGAAGTGAATATTGGCCTTTGTTGGGATCAATATGAAGTGATAAGGATATAAATATAGTAATGAACCTCATAGAAGAACGTTAGACCCATTTTTATCCCACGGAAAACTTGTGCAAACTTCTTCGACAAAGATCGTCCAAACTTTCAATAGATTCGTATGAAGGTTTAAATTGAGATTTAAAGCTTTTAGAATGAATACCGGCCTTTTTTTGGACTAATATAAAGTTATAAAGGTGTAAATATAGTTATTAAATAATTCTCAAATAGTTAGACCCATTATTAGAGCAACGGAAACTTCGTCCAAACTACTTTGACCAAAACTGCCCAACTTTGAACAGCTTCGTACGAAGTGAATATTGGCCATTTTTGGGACCAATATGAAGTGATAAGGATATAAATATAGTAATAAACCTAATAGAAGAACGTTAGACCCATTTTTTATCCAACGGAAAACTTGTGCAAACTTCTACGACAAAGATCGTCCAAACTTTCAATAGATTCGTATGAAGGTTTAAATTGAGATTTAAAGCTTTTAGAATGAATACCGGCCTTTTTTTGGACCAATATAAAGTTATAAAGGTGTAAATATAGTTTTTAAATAATTCTCAAATAGTTAGACCCATTATTGGAGCAACGGAAACTTCGTCCAAACTACTTTGACCAAAACTGCCCAACTTTGAATAGCTTCGTACGAAGTGAATATATTGGCCATTTTTGGGACCAATATGAAGTGATAAGGATATAAATATAGTAATAAACCTAATAGAAGAACGTTAGACCCATTTTTTATCCAACGGAAAACTTGTGAAAACTTCTACGACAAAGATCGTCCAAACTTTCAATAGATTCGTATGAAGGTTTAAATTGATATTTAAAGCTTTTAGAACGAATACCGGCCTTTTTTTGGACCAATATAAAGTTATAAAGGTGTAAATATAGTTTTTAAATAATTCTCAAATAGTTAGACCCATTATTGGACCAACGGAAACTTCGTCCAAACTACTTTGACCAAAACTGCCCAACTTTGAATAGCTTCGTACGAAGTGAATATTGGCCTTTTTTGGGACCAATATGAAGTGATAAGGATATAAATATAGTAATAAAACTAATAGAAGAACGTTAGACCCATTTTTTATCCAACGGAAAACTTGTGCAAACTTCTACGACAAAGATCGTCCAAACTTTCAATAGATTCGTATGAAGGTTTAAATTGAGATTTAAAGCTTTTAGAATGAATACCGGCCTTTTTTTGGACTAATATAAAGTTATAAAGGTGTAAATATAGTTATTAAATAATTCTCAAATAGTTAGACCCATTATTAGAGCAACGGAAACTTCGTCCAAACTACTTTGACCAAAACTGCCCAACTTTGAATAGCGTCGTACGAAGTGAATATTGGCCTTTGTTGGGATCAATATGAAGTGATAAGGATATAAATATAGTAATGAACCTCATAGAAGAACGTTAGACCCATTTTTATCCAACGGAAAACTTGTGCAAACTTCTACGACAAAGATCGTCCAAACTTTCAATAGATTCGTATGAAGGTTTAAATTGAGATTTAAAGCTTTTAGAATGAATACCGGCCTTTTTTTGGACTAATATAAAGTTATAAAGGTGTAAATATAGTTATTAAATAATTCTCAAATAGTTAGACCCATTATTAGAGCAACGGAAACTTCGTCCAAACTACTTTGACCAAAACTGCCCAACTTTGAATAGCGTCGTACGAAGTGAATATTGGCCTTTGTTGGGATCAATATGAAGTGATAAGGATATAAATATAGTAATGAACCTCATAGAAGAACGTTAGACCCATTTTTATCCCACGGAAAACTTGTGAAAACTTCTACGACAAAGATCGTCCAAACTTTCAATAGATTCGTATGAAGGTTTAAATTGATATTTAAAGCTTTTAGAACGAATACCGGCCTTTTTTTGGACCAATATAAAGTTATAAAGGTGTAAATATAGTTTTTTAATAATTCTCAAATAGTTAGACCCATTATTGGACCAACGGAAACTTCGTCCAAACTACTTTGACCAAAACTGCCCAACTTTGAATAGCTTCGTACGAAGTGAATATTGGCCTTTTTTGGGACCAATATGAAGTGATAAGGATATAAATATAGTAATAAACCTAATAGAAGAACGTTAGACCCATTTTTTATCCAACGGAAAACTTGTGCAAACTTCTACGACAAAGATCGTCCAAACTTTCAATAGATTCGTATGAAGGTTTAAATTGAGATTTAAAGCTTTTAGAATGAATACCGGCCTTTTTTTGGACTAATATAAAGTTATAAAGGTGTAAATATAGTTATTAAATAATTCTCAAATAGTTAGACCCATTATTAGAGCAACGGAAACTTCGTCCAAACTACTTTGACCAAAACTGCCCAACTTTGAATAGCGTCGTACGAAGTGAATATTGGCCTTTGTTGGGATCAATATGAAGTGATAAGGATATAAATATAGTAATGAACCTCATAGAAGAACGTTAGACCCATTTTTATCCAACGGAAAACTTGTGCAAACTTCTACGACAAAGATCGTCCAAACTTTCAATAGATTCGTATGAAGATTTAAATTGAGATTTAAAGCTTTTAGAATAAATACCGGCCTTTTTTTGGACCAATATAAAGTTATAAAGGTGTAAATATAGTTTTTAAATAATTCTCAAATAGTTAGACCCATTATTGGAGCAACGGAAACTTCGTCCAAACTACTTTGACCAAAACTGCCAAACTTTGAATAGCTTCGTACGAAGTGAATATTGGCCATTTTTGGGACCAATATGAAGTGATAAGGATATAAATATAGTAATAAACATAATAGAAGAACGTTAGACCCATTTTTTATCCAACGGAAAACTTGTGCAAACTTCTACGACAAAGATCGTCCAAACTTTCAATAGATTCGTATGAAGGTTTAAATTGAGATTTAAAGCTTTTAGAATGAATACCGGCCTTTTTTTGGACCAATATAAAGTTATAAAGGTGTAAATATAGTTTTTAAATAATTCTCAAATAGTTAGACCCATTATTGGAGCAACGGAAACTTCGTCCAAACTACTTTGACCAAAACTGCCCAACTTTGAATAGCTTCATACGAAGTGAATATTGGCCATTTTTGGGACCAATATGAAGTGATAAGGATATAAATATAGTAATAAACCTAATAGAAGAACGTTAGACCCATTTTTTATCCAACGGAAAACTTGTGAAAACTTCTACGACAAAGATCGTCCAAACTTTCAATAGATTCGTATGAAGTTTAAATTGATATTTAAAGCTTTTAGAACGAATACCGGCCTTTTTTTGGACCAATATAAAGTTATAAAGGTGTAAATATAGTTTTTAAATAATTCTCAAATAGTTAGACCCATTATTGGACCAACGGAAACTTCGTCCAAACTACTTTGACCAAAACTGCCCAACTTTGAATAGCTTCATACGAAGTGAATATTGGCCATTTTTGGGACCAATATGAAGTGATAAGGATATAAATATAGTAATAAACCTAATAGAAGAACGTTAGACCCATTTTTTATCCAACGGAAAACTTGTGAAAACTTCTACGACAAAGATCGTCCAAACTTTCAATAGATTCGTATGAAGTTTAAATTGATATTTAAAGCTTTTAGAACGAATACCGGCCTTTTTTTGGACCAATATAAAGTTATAAAGGTGTAAATATAGTTTTTAAATAATTCTCAAATAGTTAGACCCATTATTGGACCAACGGAAACTTCGTCCAAACTACTTTGACCAAAACTGCCCAACTTTGAATAGCTTCATACGAAGTGAATATTGGCCATTTTTGGGACCAATATGAAGTGATAAGGATATAAATATAGTAATAAACCTAATAGAAGAACGTTAGACCCATTTTTTATCCAACGGAAAACTTGTGCAAACTTCTACGACAAAGATCGTCCAAACTTTCAATAGATTCGTATGAAGGTTTAAATTGAGATTTAAAGCTTTTAGAATGAATACCGGCCTTTTTTTGGACCAATATAAAGTTATAAAGGTGTAAATATAGTTTTTAAATAATTCTCAAATAGTTAGACCCATTATTGGAGCAACGGAAACTTCGTCCAAACTACTTTGACCAAAACTGCCCAACTTTGAATAGCTTCATACGAAGTGAATATTGGCCATTTTTGGGACCAATATGAAGTGATAAGGATATAAATATAGTAATAAACCTAATAGAAGAACGTTAGACCCATTTTTTATCCAACGGAAAACTTGTGAAAACTTCTACGACAAAGATCGTCCAAACTTTCAATAGATTCGTATGAAGGTTTAAATTGAGATTTAAAGCTTTTAGAATGAATACCGGCCTTTTTTTGGACTAATATAAAGTTATAAAGGTGTAAATATAGTTATTAAATAATTCTCAAATAGTTAGACCCATTATTAGAGCAACGGAAACTTCGTCCAAACTACTTTGACCAAAACTGCCCAACTTTGAATAGCGTCGTACGAAGTGAATATTGGCCTTTGTTGGGATCAATATGAAGTGATAAGGATATAAATATAGTAATGAACCTCATAGAAGAACGTTAGACCCATTTTTATCCAACGGAAAACTTGTGCAAACTTCTACGACAAAGATCGTCCAAACTTTCAATAGATTCGTATGAAGATTTAAATTGAGATTTAAAGCTTTTAGAATAAATACCGGCCTTTTTTTGGACCAATATAAAGTTATAAAGGTGTAAATATAGTTTTTAAATAATTCTCAAATAGTTAGACCCATTATTGGAGCAACGGAAACTTCGTCCAAACTACTTTGACCAAAACTGCCAAACTTTGAATAGCTTCGTACGAAGTGAATATTGGCCATTTTTGGGACCAATATGAAGTGATAAGGATATAAATATAGTAATAAACATAATAGAAGAACGTTAGACCCATTTTTTATCCAACGGAAAACTTGTGCAAACTTCTACGACAAAGATCGTCCAAACTTTCAATAGATTCGTATGAAGGTTTAAATTGAGATTTAAAGCTTTTAGAATGAATACCGGCCTTTTTTTGGACCAATATAAAGTTATAAAGGTGTAAATATAGTTTTTAAATAATTCTCAAATAGTTAGACCCATTATTGGAGCAACGGAAACTTCGTCCAAACTACTTTGACCAAAACTGCCCAACTTTGAATAGCTTCATACGAAGTGAATATTGGCCATTTTTGGGACCAATATGAAGTGATAAGGATATAAATATAGTAATAAACCTAATAGAAGAACGTTAGACCCATTTTTTATCCAACGGAAAACTTGTGAAAACTTCTACGACAAAGATCGTCCAAACTTTCAATAGATTCGTATGAAGTTTAAATTGATATTTAAAGCTTTTAGAACGAATACCGGCCTTTTTTTGGACCAATATAAAGTTATAAAGGTGTAAATATAGTTTTTAAATAATTCTCAAATAGTTAGACCCATTATTGGACCAACGGAAACTTCGTCCAAACTACTTTGACCAAAACTGCCCAACTTTGAATAGCTTCATACGAAGTGAATATTGGCCATTTTTGGGACCAATATGAAGTGATAAGGATATAAATATAGTAATAAACCTAATAGAAGAACGTTAGACCCATTTTTTATCCAACGGAAAACTTGTGAAAACTTCTACGACAAAGATCGTCCAAACTTTCAATAGATTCGTATGAAGTTTAAATTGATATTTAAAGCTTTTAGAACGAATACCGGCCTTTTTTTGGACCAATATAAAGTTATAAAGGTGTAAATATAGTTTTTAAATAATTCTCAAATAGTTAGACCCATTATTGGACCAACGGAAACTTCGTCCAAACTACTTTGACCAAAACTGCCCAACTTTGAATAGCTTCATACGAAGTGAATATTGGCCATTTTTGGGACCAATATGAAGTGATAAGGATATAAATATAGTAATAAACCTAATAGAAGAACGTTAGACCCATTTTTTATCCAACGGAAAACTTGTGCAAACTTCTACGACAAAGATCGTCCAAACTTTCAATAGATTCGTATGAAGGTTTAAATTGAGATTTAAAGCTTTTAGAATGAATACCGGCCTTTTTTTGGACCAATATAAAGTTATAAAGGTGTAAATATAGTTTTTAAATAATTCTCAAATAGTTAGACCCATTATTGGAGCAACGGAAACTTCGTCCAAACTACTTTGACCAAAACTGCCCAACTTTGAATAGCTTCATACGAAGTGAATATTGGCCATTTTTGGGACCAATATGAAGTGATAAGGATATAAATATAGTAATAAACCTAATAGAAGAACGTTAGACCCATTTTTTATCCAACGGAAAACTTGTGAAAACTTCTACGACAAAGATCGTCCAAACTTTCAATAGATTCGTATGAAGTTTAAATTGATATTTAAAGCTTTTAGAACGAATACCGGCCTTTTTTTGGACCAATATAAAGTTATAAAGGTGTAAATATAGTTTTTAAATAATTCTCAAATAGTTAGACCCATTATTGGACCAACGGAAACTTCGTCCAAACTACTTTGACCAAAACTGCCCAACTTTGAATAGCTTCGTACGAAGTGAATATTGGCCTTTTTTGGGACCAATATGAAGTGATAAGGATATAAATATAGTAATAAACCTAATAGAAGAACGTTAGACCCATTTTTTATCCAACGGAAAACTTGTGCAAACTTCTACGACAAAGATCGTCCAAACTTTCAATAGATTCGTATGAAGGTTTAAATTGAGATTTAAAGCTTTTAGAATGAATACCGGCCTTTTTTTGGACTAATATAAAGTTATAAAGGTGTAAATATAGTTATTAAATAATTCTCAAATAGTTAGACCCATTATTAGAGCAACGGAAACTTCGTCCAAACTACTTTGACCACAACTGCCCAACTTTGAATAGCTTCGTACGAAGTGAATATTGGCCTTTTTTGGGACCAATATGAAGTGATAAGGATATAAATATAGTAATAAACCTAATAGAAGAACGTTAGACCCATTTTTTATCCAACGGAAAACTTGTGCAAACTTCTACGACAAAGATCGTCCAAACTTTCAATAGATTCGTATGAAGGTTTAAATTGAGATTTAAAGCTTTTAGAATGAATACCGGCCTTTTTTTGGACTAATATAAAGTTATAAAGGTGTAAATATAGTTAATAAATAATTCTCAAATAGTTAGACCCATTATTAGAGCAACGGAAACTTCGTCCAAACTACTTTGACCAAAACTGCCCAACTTTGAATAGCGTCGTACGAAGTGAATATTGGCCTTTGTTGGGATCAATATGAAGTGATAAGGATATAAATATAGTAATGAACCTCATAGAAGAACGTTAGACCCATTTTTATCCAACGGAAAACTTGTGCAAACTTCTACGACAAAGATCGTCCAAACTTTCAATAGATTCGTATGAAGATTTAAATTGAGATTTAAAGCTTTTAGAATAAATACCGGCCTTTTTTTGGACCAATATAAAGTTATAAAGGTGTAAATATAGTTTTTAAATAATTCTCAAATAGTTAGACCCATTATTGGAGCTACGGAAACTTCGTCCAAACTACTTTGACCAAAACTGCCAAACTTTGAATAGCTTCGTACGAAGTGAATATTGGCCATTTTTGGGACCAATATGAAGTGATAAGGATATAAATATAGTAATAAACATAATAGAAGAACGTTAGACCCATTTTTTATCCAACGGAAAACTTGTGCAAACTTCTACGACAAAGATCGTCCAAACTTTCAATAGATTCGTATGAAGGTTTAAATTGAGATTTAAAGCTTTTAGAATGAATACCGGCCTTTTTTTGGACCAATATAAAGTTATAAAGGTGTAAATATAGTTTTTAAATAATTCTCAAATAGTTAGACCCATTATTGGAGCAACGGAAACTTCGTCCAAACTACTTTGACCAAAACTGCCCAACTTTGAATAGCTTCATACGAAGTGAATATTGGCCATTTTTGGGACCAATATGAAGTGATAAGGATATAAATATAGTAATAAACCTAATAGAAGAACGTTAGACCCATTTTTTATCCAACGGAAAACTTGTGCAAACTTCTACGACAAAGATCGTCCAAACTTTCAATAGATTCGTATGAAGGTTTAAATTGAGATTTAAAGCTTTTAGAATGAATACCGGCCTTTTTTTGGACCAATATAAAGTTATAAAGGTGTAAATATAGTTTTTAAATAATTCTCAAATAGTTAGACCCATTATTGGAGCAACGGAAACTTCGTCCAAACTACTTTGACCAAAACTGCCCAACTTTGAATAGCTTCATACGAAGTGAATATTGGCCATTTTTGGGACCAATATGAAGTGATAAGGATATAAATATAGTAATAAACCTAATAGAAGAACGTTAGACCCATTTTTTATCCAACGGAAAACTTGTGAAAACTTCTACGACAAAGATCGTCCAAACTTTCAATAGATTCGTATGAAGTTTAAATTGATATTTAAAGCTTTTAGAACGAATACCGGCCTTTTTTTGGACCAATATAAAGTTATAAAGGTGTAAATATAGTTTTTAAATAATTCTCAAATAGTTAGACCCATTATTGGACCAACGGAAACTTCGTCCAAACTACTTTGACCAAAACTGCCCAACTTTGAATAGCTTCATACGAAGTGAATATTGGCCATTTTTGGGACCAATATGAAGTGATAAGGATATAAATATAGTAATAAACCTAATAGAAGAACGTTAGACCCATTTTTTATCCAACGGAAAACTTGTGAAAACTTCTACGACAAAGATCGTCCAAACTTTCAATAGATTCGTATGAAGTTTAAATTGATATTTAAAGCTTTTAGAACGAATACCGGCCTTTTTTTGGACCAATATAAAGTTATAAAGGTGTAAATATAGTTTTTAAATAATTCTCAAATAGTTAGACCCATTATTGGACCAACGGAAACTTCGTCCAAACTACTTTGACCAAAACTGCCCAACTTTGAATAGCTTCGTACGAAGTGAATATTGGCCTTTTTTGGGACCAATATGAAGTGATAAGGATATAAATATAGTAATAAACCTAATAGAAGAACGTTAGACCCATTTTTTATCCAACGGAAAACTTGTGCAAACTTCTACGACAAAGATCGTCCAAACTTTCAATAGATTCGTATGAAGGTTTAAATTGAGATTTAAAGCTTTTAGAATGAATACCGGCCTTTTTTTGGACTAATATAAAGTTATAAAGGTGTAAATATAGTTATTAAATAATTCTCAAATAGTTAGACCCATTATTAGAGCAACGGAAACTTCGTCCAAACTACTTTGACCACAACTGCCCAACTTTGAATAGCTTCGTACGAAGTGAATATTGGCCTTTTTTGGGACCAATATGAAGTGATAAGGATATAAATATAGTAATAAACCTAATAGAAGAACGTTAGACCCATTTTTTATCCAACGGAAAACTTGTGCAAACTTCTACGACAAAGATCGTCCAAACTTTCAATAGATTCGTATGAAGGTTTAAATTGAGATTTAAAGCTTTTAGAATGAATACCGGCCTTTTTTTGGACTAATATAAAGTTATAAAGGTGTAAATATAGTTAATAAATAATTCTCAAATAGTTAGACCCATTATTAGAGCAACGGAAACTTCGTCCAAACTACTTTGACCAAAACTGCCCAACTTTGAATAGCGTCGTACGAAGTGAATATTGGCCTTTGTTGGGATCAATATGAAGTGATAAGGATATAAATATAGTAATGAACCTCATAGAAGAACGTTAGACCCATTTTTATCCAACGGAAAACTTGTGCAAACTTCTACGACAAAGATCGTCCAAACTTTCAATAGATTCGTATGAAGATTTAAATTGAGATTTATAGCTTTTAGAATAAATACCGGCCTTTTTTTGGACCAATATAAAGTTATAAAGGTGTAAATATAGTTTTTAAATAATTCTCAAATAGTTAGACCCATTATTGGAGCAACGGAAACTTCGTCCAAACTACTTTGACCAAAACTGCCAAACTTTGAATAGCTTCGTACGAAGTGAATATTGGCCATTTTTGGGACCAATATGAAGTGATAAGGATATAAATATAGTAATAAACATAATAGAAGAACGTTAGACCCATTTTTTATCCAACGGAAAACTTGTGCAAACTTCTACGACAAAGATCGTCCAAACTTTCAATAGATTCGTATGAAGGTTTAAATTGAGATTTAAAGCTTTTAGAATGAATACCGGCCTTTTTTTGGACCAATATAAAGTTATAAAGGTGTAAATATAGTTTTTAAATAATTCTCAAATAGTTAGACCCATTATTGGAGCAACGGAAACTTCGTCCAAACTACTTTGACCAAAACTGCCCAACTTTGAATAGCTTCATACGAAGTGAATATTGGCCATTTTTGGGACCAATATGAAGTGATAAGGATATAAATATAGTAATAAACCTAATAGAAGAACGTTAGACCCATTTTTTATCCAACGGAAAACTTGTGAAAACTTCTACGACAAAGATCGTCCAAACTTTCAATAGATTCGTATGAAGTTTAAATTGATATTTAAAGCTTTTAGAACGAATACCGGCCTTTTTTTGGACCAATATAAAGTTATAAAGGTGTAAATATAGTTTTTAAATAATTCTCAAATAGTTAGACCCATTATTGGACCAACGGAAACTTCGTCCAAACTACTTTGACCAAAACTGCCCAACTTTGAATAGCTTCATACGAAGTGAATATTGGCCATTTTTGGGACCAATATGAAGTGATAAGGATATAAATATAGTAATAAACCTAATAGAAGAACGTTAGACCCATTTTTTATCCAACGGAAAACTTGTGAAAACTTCTACGACAAAGATCGTCCAAACTTTCAATAGATTCGTATGAAGTTTAAATTGATATTTAAAGCTTTTAGAACGAATACCGGCCTTTTTTTGGACCAATATAAAGTTATAAAGGTGTAAATATAGTTTTTAAATAATTCTCAAATAGTTAGACCCATTATTGGACCAACGGAAACTTCGTCCAAACTACTTTGACCAAAACTGCCCAACTTTGAATAGCTTCGTACGAAGTGAATATTGGCCTTTTTTGGGACCAATATGAAGTGATAAGGATATAAATATAGTAATAAACCTAATAGAAGAACGTTAGACCCATTTTTTATCCAACGGAAAACTTGTGCAAACTTCTACGACAAAGATCGTCCAAACTTTCAATAGATTCGTATGAAGGTTTAAATTGAGATTTAAAGCTTTTAGAATGAATACCGGCCTTTTTTTGGACTAATATAAAGTTATAAAGGTGTAAATATAGTTATTAAATAATTCTCAAATAGTTAGACCCATTATTAGAGCAACGGAAACTTCGTCCAAACTACTTTGACCACAACTGCCCAACTTTGAATAGCTTCGTACGAAGTGAATATTGGCCTTTTTTGGGACCAATATGAAGTGATAAGGATATAAATATAGTAATAAACCTAATAGAAGAACGTTAGACCCATTTTTTATCCAACGGAAAACTTGTGCAAACTTCTACGACAAAGATCGTCCAAACTTTCAATAGATTCGTATGAAGGTTTAAATTGAGATTTAAAGCTTTTAGAATGAATACCGGCCTTTTTTTGGACTAATATAAAGTTATAAAGGTGTAAATATAGTTATTAAATAATTCTCAAATAGTTAGACCCATTATTAGAGCAACGGAAACTTCGTCCAAACTACTTTGACCAAAACTGCCCAACTTTGAATAGCGTCGTACAAAGTGAATATTGGCCTTTGTTGGGATCAATATGAAGTGATAAGGATATAAATATAGTAATGAACCTCATAGAAGAACGTTAGACCCATTTTTATCCAACGGAAAACTTGTGCAAACTTCTACGACAAAGATCGTCCAAACTTTCAATAGATTCGTATGAAGATTTAAATTGAGATTTAAAGCTTTTAGAATAAATACCGGCCTTTTTTTGGACCAATATAAAGTTATAAAGGTGTAAATATAGTTTTTAAATAATTCTCAAATAGTTAGACCCATTATTGGAGCAACGGAAACTTCGTCCAAACTACTTTGACCAAAACTGCCAAACTTTGAATAGCTTCGTACGAAGTGAATATTGGCCATTTTTGGGACCAATATGAAGTGATAAGGATATAAATATAGTAATAAACATAATAGAAGAACGTTAGACCCATTTTTTATCCAACGGAAAACTTGTGCAAACTTCTACGACAAAGATCGTCCAAACTTTCAATAGATTCGTATGAAGGTTTAAATTGAGATTTAAAGCTTTTAGAATGAATACCGGCCTTTTTTTGGACCAATATAAAGTTATAAAGGTTTAAATATAGTTTTTAAATAATTCTCAAATAGTTAGACCCATTATTGGAGCAACGGAAACTTCGTCCAAACTACTTTGACCAAAACTGCCCAACTTTGAATAGCTTCATACGAAGTGAATATTGGCCATTTTTGGGACCAATATGAAGTGATAAGGATATAAATATAGTAATAAACCTAATAGAAGAACGTTAGACCCATTTTTTATCCAACGGAAAACTTGTGCAAACTTCTACGACAAAGATCGTCCAAACTTTCAATAGATTCGTATGAAGGTTTAAATTGAGATTTAAAGCTTTTAGAATGAATACCGGCCTTTTTTTGGACTAATATAAAGTTATAAAGGTGTAAATATAGTTATTAAATAATTCTCAAATAGTTAGACCCATTATTAGAGCAACGGAAACTTCGTCCAAACTACTTTGACCACAACTGCCCAACTTTGAATAGCTTCGTACGAAGTGAATATTGGCCTTTTTTGGGACCAATATGAAGTGATAAGGATATAAATATAGTAATAAACCTAATAGAAGAACGTTAGACCCATTTTTTATCCAACGGAAAACTTGTGCAAACTTCTACGACAAAGATCGTCCAAACTTTCAATAGATTCGTATGAAGGTTTAAATTGAGATTTAAAGCTTTTAGAATGAATACCGGCCTTTTTTTGGACTAATATAAAGTTATAAAGGTGTAAATATAGTTATTAAATAATTCTCAAATAGTTAGACCCATTATTAGAGCAACGGAAACTTCGTCCAAACTACTTTGACCAAAACTGCCCAACTTTGAATAGCGTCGTACAAAGTGAATATTGGCCTTTGTTGGGATCAATATGAAGTGATAAGGATATAAATATAGTAATGAACCTCATAGAAGAACGTTAGACCCATTTTTATCCAACGGAAAACTTGTGCAAACTTCTACGACAAAGATCGTCCAAACTTTCAATAGATTCGTATGAAGATTTAAATTGAGATTTAAAGCTTTTAGAATAAATACCGGCCTTTTTTTGGACCAATATAAAGTTATAAAGGTGTAAATATAGTTTTTAAATAATTCTCAAATAGTTAGACCCATTATTGGAGCAACGGAAACTTCGTCCAAACTACTTTGACCAAAACTGCCAAACTTTGAATAGCTTCGTACGAAGTGAATATTGGCCATTTTTGGGACCAATATGAAGTGATAAGGATATAAATATAGTAATAAACATAATAGAAGAACGTTAGACCCATTTTTTATCCAACGGAAAACTTGTGCAAACTTCTACGACAAAGATCGTCCAAACTTTCAATAGATTCGTATGAAGGTTTAAATTGAGATTTAAAGCTTTTAGAATGAATACCGGCCTTTTTTTGGACCAATATAAAGTTATAAAGGTGTAAATATAGTTTTTAAATAATTCTCAAATAGTTAGACCCATTATTGGAGCAACGGAAACTTCGTCCAAACTACTTTGACCAAAACTGCCCAACTTTGAATAGCTTCATACGAAGTGAATATTGGCCATTTTTGGGACCAATATGAAGTGATAAGGATATAAATATAGTAATAAACCTAATAGAAGAACGTTAGACCCATTTTTTATCCAACGGAAAACTTGTGAAAACTTCTACGACAAAGATCGTCCAAACTTTCAATAGATTCGTATGAAGTTTAAATTGATATTTAAAGCTTTTAGAACGAATACCGGCCTTTTTTTGGACCAATATAAAGTTATAAAGGTGTAAATATAGTTTTTAAATAATTCTCAAATAGTTAGACCCATTATTGGACCAACGGAAACTTCGTCCAAACTACTTTGACCAAAACTGCCCAACTTTGAATAGCTTCATACGAAGTGAATATTGGCCATTTTTGGGACCAATATGAAGTGATAAGGATATAAATATAGTAATAAACCTAATAGAAGAACGTTAGACCCATTTTTTATCCAACGGAAAACTTGTGAAAACTTCTACGACAAAGATCGTCCAAACTTTCAATAGATTCGTATGAAGTTTAAATTGATATTTAAAGCTTTTAGAACGAATACCGGCCTTTTTTTTGACCAATATAAAGTTATAAAGGTGTAAATATAGTTTTTAAATAATTCTCAAATAGTTAGACCCATTATTGGACCAACGGAAACTTCGTCCAAACTACTTTGACCAAAACTGCCCAACTTTGAATAGCTTCGTACGAAGTGAATATTGGCCTTTTTTGGGACCAATATGAAGTGATAAGGATATAAATATAGTAATAAACCTAATAGAAGAACGTTAGACCCATTTTTTATCCAACGGAAAACTTGTGCAAACTTCTACGACAAAGATCGTCCAAACTTTCAATAGATTCGTATGAAGGTTTAAATTGAGATTTAAAGCTTTTAGAATGAATACCGGCCTTTTTTTGGACTAATATAAAGTTATAAAGGTGTAAATATAGTTATTAAATAATTCTCAAATAGTTAGACCCATTATTAGAGCAACGGAAACTTCGTCCAAACTACTTTGACCACAACTGCCCAACTTTGAATAGCGTCGTACGAAGTGAATATTGGCCTTTGTTGGGATCAATATGAAGTGATAAGGATATAAATATAGTAATGAACCTCATAGAATAACGTTAGACCCATTTTTATCCAACGGAAAACTTGTGCAAACTTCTACGACAAAGATCGTCCAAACTTTCAATAGATTCGTATGAAGGTTTAAATTGAGATTTAAAACTTTTAGAATGAATACCGGCCTTTTTTTGGACTAATATAAAGTTATAAAGGTGTAAATATAGTTATTAAATAATTCTCAAATAGTTAGACCCATTATTAGAGCAACGGAAACTTCGTCCAAACTACTTTGACCAAAACTGCCCAACTTTGAATAGCGTCGTACGAAGTGAATATTGGCCTTTGTTGGGATCAATATGAAGTGATAAGGATATAAATATAGTAATGAACCTCATAGAAGAACGTTAGACCCATTTTTGTCCAACGGAAAACTTGTGCAAACTTCTACGACAAAGATCGTCCAAACTTTCAATAGATTTGTATGAAGATTTAAATTGAGATTTAAAGCTTTTAGAATAAATACCGGCCTTTTTTTGGACCAATATAAAGTTATAAAGGTGTAAATATAGTTTTTAAATAATTCTCAAATAGTTAGACCCATTATTGGAGCAACGGAAACTTCGTCCAAACTACTTTGACCAAAACTGCCCAACTTTGAATAGCTTCGTACGAAGTGAATATTGGCCATTTTTGGGACCAATATGAAGTGATAAGGATATAAATATAGTAATAAACCTAATAGAAGAACGTTAGACCCATTTTTTATCCAACGGAAAACTTGTGAAAACTTCTACGACAAAGGTCGTCCAAACTTTCAATAGATTCGTATGAAGGTTTAAATTGATATTTAAAGCTTTTACAACGAATACCGGCCTTTTTTTGGACCAATATAAAGTTATAAAGGTGTAAATATAGTTTTTAAATAATTCTCAAATAGTTAGACCCATTATTGGACCAACGGAAACTTCGTCCAAACTACTTTGACCAAAACTGCCCAACTTTGAATAGCTTCGTACGAAGTGAATATTGGCCTTTTTTGGGACCAATATGAAGTGATAAGGATATAAATATAGTAATAAACCTAATAGAAGAACGTTAGACCCATTTTTTATCCAACGGAAAACTTGTGCAAACTTCTACGACAAAGATCGTCCAAACTTTCAATAGATTCGTATGAAGGTTTAAATTGAGATTTAAAGCTTTTAGAATGAATACCGGCCTTTTTTTTGGACTAATATAAAGTTATAAAGGTGTAAATATAGTTATTAAATAATTCTCAAATAGTTAGACCCATTATTAGAGCAACGGAAACTTCGTCCAAACTACTTTGACCAAAACTGCCCAACTTTGAATAGCGTCGTACGAAGTGAATATTGGCCTTTTTTGGGATCAATATGAAGTGATAAGGATATAAATATAGTAATGAACCTCATAGAAGAACGTTAGACCCATTTTTATCCAACGGAAAACTTGTGCAAACTTCTACGACAAAGATCGTCCAAACTATCAATAGATTCGTATGAAGGTTTAAATTGAGATTTAAAGCTTTTAGAATGAATACCGGCCTTTTTTTGGACTAATATAAAGTTATAAAGGTGTAAATATAGTTATTAAATAATTCTCAAATAGTTAGACCCATTATTAGAGCAACGGAAACTTCGTCCAAACTACTTTGACCAAAACTGCCCAACTTTGAATAGCGTCGTACGAAGTGAATATTGGCCTTTGTTGGGATCAATATGAGTGATAAGGATATAAATATAGTAATGAACCTCATAGAAGAACGTTAGACCCATTTTTATCCAACGGAAAACTTGTGCAAACTTCTACGACAAAGATCGTCCAAACTTTCAATAGATTCGTATGAAGATTTAAATTGAGATTTAAAGCTTTTAGAATAAATACCGGCCTTTTTTTGGACCAATATAAAGTTATAAAGGTGTAAATATAGTTTTTAAATAATTCTCAAATAGTTAGACCCATTATTGGAGCAACGGAAACTTCGTCCAAACTACTTTGACCAAAACTGCCCAACTTTGAATAGCTTCGTACGAAGTGAATATTGGCCATTTTTGGGACCAATATGAAGTGATAAGGATATAAATATAGTAATAAACATAATAGAAGAATGTTAGACCCATTTTTTATCCAACGGAAAACTTGTGCAAACTTCTACGACAAAGATCGTCCAAACTTTCAATAGATTCGTATGAAGGTTTAAATTGAGATTTAAAGCTTTTAGAATGAATACCGGCCTTTTTTTGGACCAATATAAAGTTATAAAGGTGTAAATATAGTTTTTAAATAATTCTCAAATAGTTAGACCCATTATTGGAGCAACGGAAACTTCGTCCAAACTACTTTGACCAAAACTGCCCAACTTTGAATAGCTTCATACGAAGTGAATATTGGCCATTTTTGGGACCAATATGAAGTGATAAGGATATAAATATAGTAATAAACCTAATAGAAGAACGTTAGACCCATTTTTTATCCAACGGAAAACTTGTGAAAACCTCTACGACAAAGATCGTCCAAACTTTCAATAGATTCGTATGAAGGTTTAAATTGATATTTAAAGCTTTTAGAACGAATACCGGCCTTTTTTTGGACCAATATAAAGTTATAAAGGTGTAAATATAGTTTTTAAATAATTCTCAAATAGTTAGACCCATTATTAGAGCAACGGAAACTTCGTCCAAACTACTTTGACCAAAACTGCCCAACTTTGAATAGCGTCGTACGAAGTGAATATTGGCCTTTTTTGGGATCAATATGAAGTGATAAGGATATAAATATAGTAATGAACCTCATAGAAGAACGTTAGACCCATTTTTATCCAACGGAAAACTTGTGCAAACTTCTACGACAAAGATCGTCCAAACTATCAATAGATTCGTATGAAGGTTTAAATTGAGATTTAAAGCTTTTAGAATGAATACCGGCCTTTTTTTTGGACTAATATAAAGTTATAAAGGTGTAAATATAGTTATTAAATAATTCTCAAATAGTTAGACCCATTATTAGAGCAACGGAAACTTCGTCCAAACTACTTTGACCAAAACTGCCCAACTTTGAATAGCGTCGTACGAAGTGAATATTGGCCTTTGTTGGGATCAATATGAGTGATAAGGATATAAATATAGTAATGAACCTCATAGAAGAACGTTAGACCCATTTTTATCCAACGGAAAACTTGTGCAAACTTCTACGACAAAGATCGTCCAAACTTTCAATAGATTCGTATGAAGATTTAAATTGAGATTTAAAGCTTTTAGAATAAATACCGGCCTTTTTTTGGACCAATATAAAGTTATAAAGGTGTAAATATAGTTTTTAAATAATTCTCAAATAGTTAGACCCATTATTGGAGCAACGGAAACTTCGTCCAAACTACTTTGACCAAAACTGCCCAACTTTGAATAGCTTCGTACGAAGTGAATATTGGCCATTTTTGGGACCAATATGAAGTGATAAGGATATAAATATAGTAATAAACATAATAGAAGAATGTTAGACCCATTTTTTATCCAACGGAAAACATGTGCAAACTTCTACGACAAAGATCGTCCAAACTTTCAATAGATTCGTATGAAGGTTTAAATTGAGATTTAAAGCTTTTAGAATGAATACCGGCCTTTTTTTGGACCAATATAAAGTTATAAAGGTGTAAATATAGTTTTTAAATAATTCTCAAATAGTTAGACCCATTATTGGAGCAACGGAAACTTCGTCCAAACTACTTTGACCAAAACTGCCCAACTTTGAATAGCTTCATACGAAGTGAATATTGGCCATTTTTGGGACCAATATGAAGTGATAAGGATATAAATATAGTAATAAACCTAATAGAAGAACGTTAGACCCATTTTTTATCCAACGGAAAACTTGTGAAAACTTCTACGACAAAGATCGTCCAAACTTTCAATAGATTCGTATGAAGGTTTAAATTGATATTTAAAGCTTTTAGAACGAATACCGGCCTTTTTTTGGACCAATATAAAGTTATAAAGGTGTAAATATAGTTTTTAAATAATTCTCAAATAGTTAGACCCATTATTGGACCAACGGAAACTTCGTCCAAACTACTTTGACCAAAACTGCCCAACTTTGAATAGCTTCGTACGAAGTGAATATTGGCCTTTTTTGGGACCAATATGAAGTGATAAGGATATAAATATAGTAATAAACCTAATAGAAGAACGTTAGACCCATTTTTTATCCAACGGAAAACTTGTGAAAACTTCTACGACAAAGATCGTCCAAACTTTCAATAGATTCGTATGAAGGTTTAAATTGATATTTAAAGCTTTTAGAACGAATACCGGCCTTTTTTTGGACCAATATAAAGTTATAAAGGTGTAAATATAGTTTTTAAATAATTCTCAAATAGTTAGACCCATTATTAGAGCAACGGAAACTTCGTCCAAACTACTTTGACCAAAACTGCCCAACTTTGAATAGCGTCGTACGAAGTGAATATTGGCCTTTTTTGGGATCAATATGAAGTGATAAGGATATAAATATAGTAATGAACCTCATAGAAGAACGTTAGACCCATTTTTATCCAACGGAAAACTTGTGCAAACTTCTACGACAAAGATCGTCCAAACTATCAATAGATTCGTATGAAGGTTTAAATTGAGATTTAAAGCTTTTAGAATGAATACCGGCCTTTTTTTTGGACTAATATAAAGTTATAAAGGTGTAAATATAGTTATTAAATAATTCTCAAATAGTTAGACCCATTATTAGAGCAACGGAAACTTCGTCCAAACTACTTTGACCAAAACTGCCCAACTTTGAATAGCGTCGTACGAAGTGAATATTGGCCTTTGTTGGGATCAATATGAGTGATAAGGATATAAATATAGTAATGAACCTCATAGAAGAACGTTAGACCCATTTTTATCCAACGGAAAACTTGTGCAAACTTCTACGACAAAGATCGTCCAAACTTTCAATAGATTCGTATGAAGATTTAAATTGAGATTTAAAGCTTTTAGAATAAATACCGGCCTTTTTTTGGACCAATATAAAGTTATAAAGGTGTAAATATAGTTTTTAAATAATTCTCAAATAGTTAGACCCATTATTGGAGCAACGGAAACTTCGTCCAAACTACTTTGACCAAAACTGCCCAACTTTGAATAGCTTCGTACGAAGTGAATATTGGCCATTTTTGGGACCAATATGAAGTGATAAGGATATAAATATAGTAATAAACATAATAGAAGAATGTTAGACCCATTTTTTATCCAACGGAAAACTTGTGCAAACTTCTACGACAAAGATCGTCCAAACTTTCAATAGATTCGTATGAAGGTTTAAATTGAGATTTAAAGCTTTTAGAATGAATACCGGCCTTTTTTTGGACCAATATAAAGTTATAAAGGTGTAAATATAGTTTTTAAATAATTCTCAAATAGTTAGACCCATTATTGGAGCAACGGAAACTTCGTCCAAACTACTTTGACCAAAACTGCCCAACTTTGAATAGCTTCATACGAAGTGAATATTGGCCATTTTTGGGACCAATATGAAGTGATAAGGATATAAATATAGTAATAAACCTAATAGAAGAACGTTAGACCCATTTTTTATCCAACGGAAAACTTGTGAAAACTTCTACGACAAAGATCGTCCAAACTTTCAATAGATTCGTATGAAGGTTTAAATTGATATTTAAAGCTTTTAGAACGAATACCGGCCTTTTTTTGGACCAATATAAAGTTATAAAGGTGTAAATATAGTTTTTAAATAATTCTCAAATAGTTAGACCCATTATTGGACCAACGGAAACTTCGTCCAAACTACTTTGACCAAAACTGCCCAACTTTGAATAGCTTCGTACGAAGTGAATATTGGCCTTTTTTGGGACCAATATGAAGTGATAAGGATATAAATATAGTAATAAACCTAATAGAAGAACGTTAGACCCATTTTTTATCCAACGGAAAACTTGTGAAAACTTCTACGACAAAGATCGTCCAAACTTTCAATAGATTCGTATGAAGGTTTAAATTGATATTTAAAGCTTTTAGAACGAATACCGGCCTTTTTTTGGACCAATATAAAGTTATAAAGGTGTAAATATAGTTTTTAAATAATTCTCAAATAGTTAGACCCATTATTAGAGCAACGGAAACTTCGTCCAAACTACTTTGACCAAAACTGCCCAACTTTGAATAGCGTCGTACGAAGTGAATATTGGCCTTTTTTGGGATCAATATGAAGTGATAAGGATATAAATATAGTAATGAACCTCATAGAAGAACGTTAGACCCATTTTTATCCAACGGAAAACTTGTGCAAACTTCTACGACAAAGATCGTCCAAACTATCAATAGATTCGTATGAAGGTTTAAATTGAGATTTAAAGCTTTTAGAATGAATACCGGCCTTTTTTTTGGACTAATATAAAGTTATAAAGGTGTAAATATAGTTATTAAATAATTCTCAAATAGTTAGACCCATTATTAGAGCAACGGAAACTTCGTCCAAACTACTTTGACCAAAACTGCCCAACTTTGAATAGCGTCGTACGAAGTGAATATTGGCCTTTGTTGGGATCAATATGAGTGATAAGGATATAAATATAGTAATGAACCTCATAGAAGAACGTTAGACCCATTTTTATCCAACGGAAAACTTGTGCAAACTTCTACGACAAAGATCGTCCAAACTTTCAATAGATTCGTATGAAGATTTAAATTGAGATTTAAAGCTTTTAGAATAAATACCGGCCTTTTTTTGGACCAATATAAAGTTATAAAGGTGTAAATATAGTTTTTAAATAATTCTCAAATAGTTAGACCCATTATTGGAGCAACGGAAACTTCGTCCAAACTACTTTGACCAAAACTGCCCAACTTTGAATAGCTTCGTACGAAGTGAATATTGGCCATTTTTGGGACCAATATGAAGTGATAAGGATATAAATATAGTAATAAACATAATAGAAGAATGTTAGACCCATTTTTTATACAACGGAAAACTTGTGCAAACTTCTACGACAAAGATCGTCCAAACTTTCAATAGATTCGTATGAAGGTTTAAATTGAGATTTAAAGCTTTTAGAATGAATACCGGCCTTTTTTTGGACCAATATAAAGTTATAAAGGTGTAAATATAGTTTTTAAATAATTCTCAAATAGTTAGACCCATTATTGGAGCAACGGAAACTTCGTCCAAACTACTTTGACCAAAACTGCCCAACTTTGAATAGCTTCATACGAAGTGAATATTGGCCATTTTTGGGACCAATATGAAGTGATAAGGATATAAATATAGTAATAAACCTAATAGAAGAACGTTAGACCCATTTTTTATCCAACGGAAAACTTGTGAAAACTTCTACGACAAAGATCGTCCAAACTTTCAATAGATTCGTATGAAGGTTTAAATTGATATTTAAAGCTTTTAGAACGAATACCGGCCTTTTTTTGGACCAATATAAAGTTATAAAGGTGTAAATATAGTTTTTAAATAATTCTCAAATAGTTAGACCCATTATTGGACCAACAGAAACTTCGTCCAAACTACTTTGACCAAAACTGCCCAACTTTGAATAGCTTCGTACGAAGTGAATATTGGCCTTTTTTGGGACCAATATGAAGTGATAAGGATATAAATATAGTAATAAACCTAATAGAAGAACGTTAGACCCATTTTTTATCCAACGGAAAACTTGTGCAAACTTCTACGACAAAGATCGTCCAAACTTTCAATAGATTCGTATGAAGGTTTAAATTGAGATTTAAAGCTTTTAGAATGAATACCGGCCTTTTTTTGGACTAATATAAAGTTATAAAGGTGTAAATATAGTTATTAAATAATTCTCAAATAGTTAGACCCATTATTAGAGCAACGGAAACTTCGTCCAAACTACTTTGACCAAAACTGCCCAACTTTGAATAGCGTCGTACGAAGTGAATATTGGCCTTTGTTGGGATCAATATGAAGTGATAAGGATATAAATATAGTAATGAACCTCATAGAAGAACGTTAGACCCATTTTTGTCCAACGGAAAACTTGTGCAAACTTCTACGACAAAGATCGTCCAAACTTTCAATAGATTTGTATGAAGATTTAAATTGAGATTTAAAGCTTTTAGTATAAATACCGGCCTTTTTTTGGACCAATATAAAGTTATAAAGGTGTAAATATAGTTTTTAAATAATTCTCAAATAGTTAGACCCATTATTGGAGCAACGGAAACTTCGTCCAAACTACTTTGACCAAAACTGCCCAACTTTGAATAGCTTCGTACGAAGTGAATATTGGCCATTTTTGGGACCAATATGAAGTGATAAGGATATAAATATAGTAATAAACCTAATAGAAGAACGTTAGACCCATTTTTTATCCAACGGAAAACTTGTGAAAACTTCTACGACAAAGGTCGTCCAAACTTTCAATAGATTCGTATGAAGGTTTAAATTGATATTTAAAGCTTTTACAACGAATACCGGCCTTTTTTTGGACCAATATAAAGTTATAAAGGTGTAAATATAGTTTTTAAATAATTCTCAAATAGTTAGACCCATTATTGGACCAACGGAAACTTCGTCCAAACTACTTTGACCAAAACTGCCCAACTTTGAATAGCTTCGTACGAAGTGAATATTGGCCTTTTTTGGGACCAATATGAAGTGATAAGGATATAAATATAGTAATAAACCTAATAGAAGAACGTTAGACCCATTTTTTATCCAACGGAAAACTTGTGCAAACTTCTACGACAAAGATCGTCCAAACTTTCAATAGATTCGTATGAAGGTTTAAATTGAGATTTAAAGCTTTTAGAAAGAATACCGGCCTTTTTTTTGGACTAATATAAAGTTATAAAGGTGTAAATATAGTTATTAAATAATTCTCAAATAGTTAGACCCATTATTAGAGCAACGGAAACTTCGTCCAAACTACTTTGACCAAAACTGCCCAACTTTGAATAGCGTCGTACGAAGTGAATATTGGCCTTTTTTGGGATCAATATGAAGTGATAAGGATATAAATATAGTAATGAACCTCATAGAAGAACGTTAGACCCATTTTTATCCAACGGAAAACTTGTGCAAACTTCTACGACAAAGATCGTCCAAACTATCAATAGATTCGTATGAAGGTTTAAATTGAGATTTAAAGCTTTTAGAATGAATACCGGCCTTTTTTTGGACTAATATAAAGTTATAAAGGTGTAAATATAGTTATTAAATAATTCTCAAATAGTTAGACCCATTATTAGAGCAACGGAAACTTCGTCCAAACTACTTTGACCAAAACTGCCCAACTTTGAATAGCTTCGTACGAAGTGAATATTGGCCTTTTTTGGGACCAATATGAAGTGATAAGGATATAAATATAGTAATAAACCTAATAGAAGAACGTTAGACCCATTTTTTATCCAACGGAAAACTTGTGCAAACTTCTACGACAAAGATCGTCCAAACTTTCAATAGATTCGTATGAAGGTTTAAATTGAGATTTAAAGCTTTTAGAATGAATACCGGCCTTTTTTTTGGACTAATATAAAGTTATAAAGGTGTAAATATAGTTATTAAATAATTCTCAAATAGTTAGACTCATTATTAGAGCAACGGAAACTTCGTCCAAACTACTTTGACCAAAACTGCCCAACTTTGAATAGCGTCGTACGAAGTGAATATTGGCCTTTTTTGGGATCAATATGAAGTGATAAGGATATAAATATAGTAATGAACCTCATAGAAGAACGTTAGACCCATTTTTATCCAACGGAAAACTTGTGCAAACTTCTACGACAAAGATCGTCCAAACTATCAATAGATTCGTATGAAGGTTTAAATTGAGATTTAAAGCTTTTAGAATGAATACCGGCCTTTTTTTGGACTAAAATAAAGTTATAAAGGTGTAAATATAGTTATTAAATAATTCTCAAATAGTTAAACCCATTATTAGAGCAACGGAAACTTCGTCCAAACTACTTTGACCAAAACTGCCCAACTTTGAATAGCGTCGTACGAAGTGAATATTGGCCTTTGTTGGGATCAATATGAAGTGATAAGGATATAAATATAGTAATGAACCTCATAGAAGAACGTTAGACCCATTTTTGTCCAACGGAAAACTTGTGCAAACTTCTACGACAAAGATCGTCCAAACTTTCAATAGATTTGTATGAAGGTTTAAATTGAGATTTAAAGCTTTTAGAATGAATACCGGCCTTTTTTTGGACCAATATAAAGTTATAAAGGTGTAAATATAGTTTTTAAATAATTCTCAAATAGTTAGACCCATTATTGGAGCAACGGAAACTTCGTCCAAACTACTTTGACCAAAACTGCCCAACTTTGAATAGCTTCATACGAAGTGAATATTGGCCATTTTTGGGACCAATATGAAGTGATAAGGATATAAATATAGTAATAAACCTAATAGAAGAACGTTAGACCCATTTTTTATCCAACGGAAAACTTGTGAAAACTTC
This sequence comes from Trifolium repens, assembly GCA_030408175.1. Lineage (NCBI taxonomy): Eukaryota > Viridiplantae > Streptophyta > Magnoliopsida > Fabales > Fabaceae > Trifolium > Trifolium repens. The sequence goes on along the minus strand of CP125842.1, from coordinate 36,940,216 downwards.
TACGACAAAGATCGTCCAAACTTTCAATAGATTCGTATGAAGGTTTAAATTGATATTTAAAGCTTTTAGAACGAATACCGGCCTTTTTTTGGACCAATATAAAGTTATAAAGGTGTAAATATAGTTTTTAAATAATTCTCAAATAGTTAGACCCATTATTGGACCAACAGAAACTTCGTCCAAACTACTTTGACCAAAACTGCCCAACTTTGAATAGCTTCGTACGAAGTGAATATTGGCCTTTTTTGGGACCAATATGAAGTGATAAGGATATAAATATAGTAATAAACCTAATAGAAGAACGTTAGACCCATTTTTTATCCAACGGAAAACTTGTGCAAACTTCTACGACAAAGATCGTCCAAACTTTCAATAGATTCGTATGAAGGTTTAAATTGAGATTTAAAGCTTTTAGAATGAATACCGGCCTTTTTTTGGACTAATATAAAGTTATAAAGGTGTAAATATAGTTATTAAATAATTCTCAAATAGTTAGACCCATTATTAGAGCAACGGAAACTTCGTCCAAACTACTTTGACCAAAACTGCCCAACTTTGAATAGCGTCGTACGAAGTGAATATTGGCCTTTGTTGGGATCAATATGAAGTGATAAGGATATAAATATAGTAATGAACCTCATAGAAGAACGTTAGACCCATTTTTGTCCAACGGAAAACTTGTGCAAACTTCTACGACAAAGATCGTCCAAACTTTCAATAGATTTGTATGAAGATTTAAATTGAGATTTAAAGCTTTTAGTATAAATACCGGCCTTTTTTTGGACCAATATAAAGTTATAAAGGTGTAAATATAGTTTTTAAATAATTCTCAAATAGTTAGACCCATTATTGGAGCAACGGAAACTTCGTCCAAACTACTTTGACCAAAACTGCCCAACTTTGAATAGCTTCGTACGAAGTGAATATTGGCCATTTTTGGGACCAATATGAAGTGATAAGGATATAAATATAGTAATAAACCTAATAGAAGAACGTTAGACCCATTTTTTATCCAACGGAAAACTTGTGAAAACTTCTACGACAAAGGTCGTCCAAACTTTCAATAGATTCGTATGAAGGTTTAAATTGATATTTAAAGCTTTTACAACGAATACCGGCCTTTTTTTGGACCAATATAAAGTTATAAAGGTGTAAATATAGTTTTTAAATAATTCTCAAATAGTTAGACCCATTATTGGACCAACGGAAACTTCGTCCAAACTACTTTGACCAAAACTGCCCAACTTTGAATAGCTTCGTACGAAGTGAATATTGGCCTTTTTTGGGACCAATATGAAGTGATAAGGATATAAATATAGTAATAAACCTAATAGAAGAACGTTAGACCCATTTTTTATCCAACGGAAAACTTGTGCAAACTTCTACGACAAAGATCGTCCAAACTTTCAATAGATTCGTATGAAGGTTTAAATTGAGATTTAAAGCTTTTAGAAAGAATACCGGCCTTTTTTTTGGACTAATATAAAGTTATAAAGGTGTAAATATAGTTATTAAATAATTCTCAAATAGTTAGACCCATTATTAGAGCAACGGAAACTTCGTCCAAACTACTTTGACCAAAACTGCCCAACTTTGAATAGCGTCGTACGAAGTGAATATTGGCCTTTTTTGGGATCAATATGAAGTGATAAGGATATAAATATAGTAATGAACCTCATAGAAGAACGTTAGACCCATTTTTATCCAACGGAAAACTTGTGCAAACTTCTACGACAAAGATCGTCCAAACTATCAATAGATTCGTATGAAGGTTTAAATTGAGATTTAAAGCTTTTAGAATGAATACCGGCCTTTTTTTGGACTAATATAAAGTTATAAAGGTGTAAATATAGTTATTAAATAATTCTCAAATAGTTAGACCCATTATTAGAGCAACGGAAACTTCGTCCAAACTACTTTGACCAAAACTGCCCAACTTTGAATAGCTTCGTACGAAGTGAATATTGGCCTTTTTTGGGACCAATATGAAGTGATAAGGATATAAATATAGTAATAAACCTAATAGAAGAACGTTAGACCCATTTTTTATCCAACGGAAAACTTGTGCAAACTTCTACGACAAAGATCGTCCAAACTTTCAATAGATTCGTATGAAGGTTTAAATTGAGATTTAAAGCTTTTAGAATGAATACCGGCCTTTTTTTTGGACTAATATAAAGTTATAAAGGTGTAAATATAGTTATTAAATAATTCTCAAATAGTTAGACTCATTATTAGAGCAACGGAAACTTCGTCCAAACTACTTTGACCAAAACTGCCCAACTTTGAATAGCGTCGTACGAAGTGAATATTGGCCTTTTTTGGGATCAATATGAAGTGATAAGGATATAAATATAGTAATGAACCTCATAGAAGAACGTTAGACCCATTTTTATCCAACGGAAAACTTGTGCAAACTTCTACGACAAAGATCGTCCAAACTATCAATAGATTCGTATGAAGGTTTAAATTGAGATTTAAAGCTTTTAGAATGAATACCGGCCTTTTTTTGGACTAAAATAAAGTTATAAAGGTGTAAATATAGTTATTAAATAATTCTCAAATAGTTAAACCCATTATTAGAGCAACGGAAACTTCGTCCAAACTACTTTGACCAAAACTGCCCAACTTTGAATAGCGTCGTACGAAGTGAATATTGGCCTTTGTTGGGATCAATATGAAGTGATAAGGATATAAATATAGTAATGAACCTCATAGAAGAACGTTAGACCCATTTTTGTCCAACGGAAAACTTGTGCAAACTTCTACGACAAAGATCGTCCAAACTTTCAATAGATTTGTATGAAGATTTAAATTGAGATTTAAAGCTTTTAGTATAAATACCGGCCTTTTTTTGGACCAATATAAAGTTATAAAGGTGTAAATATAGTTTTTAAATAATTCTCAAATAGTTAGACCCATTATTGGAGCAACGGAAACTTCGTCCAAACTACTTTGACCAAAACTGCCCAACTTTGAATAGCTTCGTACGAAGTGAATATTGGCCATTTTTGGGACCAATATGAAGTGATAAGGATATAAATATAGTAATAAACCTAATAGAAGAACGTTAGACCCATTTTTTATCCAACGGAAAACTTGTGAAAACTTCTACGACAAAGGTCGTCCAAACTTTCAATAGATTCGTATGAAGGTTTAAATTGATATTTAAAGCTTTTACAACGAATACCGGCCTTTTTTTGGACCAATATAAAGTTATAAAGGTGTAAATATAGTTTTTAAATAATTCTCAAATAGTTAGACCCATTATTGGACCAACGGAAACTTCGTCCAAACTACTTTGACCAAAACTGCCCAACTTTGAATAGCTTCGTACGAAGTGAATATTGGCCTTTTTTGGGACCAATATGAAGTGATAAGGATATAAATATAGTAATAAACCTAATAGAAGAACGTTAGACCCATTTTTTATCCAACGGAAAACTTGTGCAAACTTCTACGACAAAGATCGTCCAAACTTTCAATAGATTCGTATGAAGGTTTAAATTGAGATTTAAAGCTTTTAGAATGAATACCGGCCTTTTTTTTGGACTAATATAAAGTTATAAAGGTGTAAATATAGTTATTAAATAATTCTCAAATAGTTAGACCCATTATTAGAGCAACGGAAACTTCGTCCAAACTACTTTGACCAAAACTGCCCAACTTTGAATAGCGTCGTACGAAGTGAATATTGACCTTTTTTGGGACCAATATGAAGTGATAAGGATATAAATATAGTAATAAACCTAATAGAAGAACGTTAGACCCATTTTTTATCCAACGGAAAACTTGTGAAAACTTCTACGACAAAGGTCGTCCAAACTTTCAATAGATTCGTATGAAGGTTTAAATTGATATTTAAAGCTTTTACAACGAATACCGGCCTTTTTTTGGACCAATATAAAGTTATAAAGGTGTAAATATATTTTTTAAATAATTCTCAAATAGTTAGACCCATTATTGGACCAACGGAAACTTCGTCCAAACTACTTTGACCAAAACTGCCCAACTTTGAATAGCTTCGTACGAAGTGAATATTGGCCTTTTTTGGGACCAATATGAAGTGATAAGGATATAAATATACTAATAAACCTAATAGAAGAACGTTAGACCCATTTTTTATCCAACGGAAAACTTGTGCAAACTTCTACGACAAAGATCGTCCAAACTTTCAATAGATTCGTATGAAGGTTTAAATTGAGATTTAAAGCTTTTAGAATGAATACCGGCCTTTTTTTTGGACTAATATAAAGTTATAAAGGTGTAAATATAGTTATTAAATAATTCTCAAATAGTTAGACCCATTATTAGAGCAACGGAAACTTCGTCCAAACTACTTTGACCAAAACTGCCCAACTTTGAATAGCGTCGTACGAAGTGAATATTGACCTTTTTTGGGACCAATATGAAGTGATAAGGATATAAATATAGTAATAAACCTAATAGAAGAACGTTAGACCCATTTTTTATCCAACGGAAAACTTGTGAAAACTTCTACGACAAAGGTCGTCCAAACTTTCAATAGATTCGTATGAAGGTTTAAATTGATATTTAAAGCTTTTACAACGAATACCGGCCTTTTTTTGGACCAATATAAAGTTATAAAGGTGTAAATATAGTTTTTAAATAATTCTCAAATAGTTAGACCCATTATTGGACCAACGGAAACTTCGTCCAAACTACTTTGACCAAAACTGCCCAACTTTGAATAGCTTCGTACGAAGTGAATATTGGCCTTTTTTGGGACCAATATGAAGTGATAAGGATATAAATATACTAATAAACCTAATAGAAGAACGTTAGACCCATTTTTTATCCAACGGAAAACTTGTGCAAACTTCTACGACAAAGATCGTCCAAACTTTCAATAGATTCGTATGAAGGTTTAAATTGAGATTTAAAGCTTTTAGAATGAATACCGGCCTTTTTTTTGGACTAATATAAAGTTATAAAGGTGTAAATATAGTTATTAAATAATTCTCAAATAGTTAGACCCATTATTAGAGCAACGGAAACTTCGTCCAAACTACTTTGACCAAAACTGCCCAACTTTGAATAGCGTCGTACGAAGTGAATATTGGCCTTTTTTGGGATCAATATGAAGTGATAAGGATATAAATATAGTAATGAACCTCATAGAAGAACGTTAGACCCATTTTTATCCAACGGAAAACTTGTGCAAACTTCTACGACAAAGATCGTCCAAACTATCAATAGATTCGTATGAAGGTTTAAATTGAGATTTAAAGCTTTTAGAATGAATACCGGCCTTTTTTTGGACTAATATAAAGTTATAAAGGTGTAAATATAGTTATTAAATAATTCTCAAATAGTTAGACCCATTATTAGAGCAACGGAAACTTCGTCCAAACTACTTTGACCAAAACTGCCCAACTTTGAATAGCGTCGTACGAAGTGAATATTGGCCTTTGTTGGGATCAATATGAGTGATAAGGATATAAATATAGTAATGAACCTCATAGAAGAACGTTAGACCCATTTTTATCCAACGGAAAACTTGTGCAAACTTCTACGACAAAGATCGTCCAAACTTTCAATAGATTCGTATGAAGATTTAAATTGAGATTTAAAGCTTTTAGAATAAATACCGGCCTTTTTTTGGACCAATATAAAGTTATAAAGGTGTAAATATAGTTTTTAAATAATTCTCAAATAGTTAGACCCATTATTGGAGCAACGGAAACTTCGTCCAAACTACTTTGACCAAAACTGCCCAACTTTGAATAGCTTCGTACGAAGTGAATATTGGCCATTTTTGGGACCAATATGAAGTGATAAGGATATAAATATAGTAATAAACATAATAGAAGAATGTTAGACCCATTTTTTATCCAACGGAAAACTTGTGCAAACTTCTACGACAAAGATCGTCCAAACTTTCAATAGATTCGTATGAAGGTTTAAATTGAGATTTAAAGCTTTTAGAATGAATACCGGCCTTTTTTTGGACCAATATAAAGTTATAAAGGTGTAAATATAGTTTTTAAATAATTCTCAAATAGTTAGACCCATTATTGGAGCAACGGAAACTTCGTCCAAACTACTTTGACCAAAACTGCCCCACTTTGAATAGCTTCATACGAAGTGAATATTGGCCATTTTTGGGACCAATATGAAGTGATAAGGATATAAATATAGTAATAAACCTAATAGAAGAACGTTAGACCCATTTTTTATCCAACGGAAAACTTGTGAAAACTTCTACGACAAAGATCGTCCAAACTTTCAATAGATTCGTATGAAGGTTTAAATTGATATTTAAAGCTTTTAGAACGAATACCGGCGTTTTTTTGGACCAATATAAAGTTATAAAGGTGTAAATATAGATTTTAAATAATTCTCAAATAGTTAGACCCATTATTGGACCAACGGAAACTTCGTCCAAACTACTTTGACCAAAACTGCCCAACTTTGAATAGCTTCGTACGAAGTGAATATTGGCCTTTTTTGGGACCAATATGAAGTGATAAGGATATAAATATAGTAATAAACCTAATAGAAGAACGTTAGACCCATTTTTTATCCAACGGAAAACTTGTGCAAACTTCTACGACAAAGATCGTCCAAACTTTCAATAGATTCGTATGAAGGTTTAAATTGAGATTTAAAGCTTTTAGAATGAATACCGGCCTTTTTTTTGGACTAATATAAAGTTATAAAGGTGTAAATATAGTTATTAAATAATTCTCAAATAGTTAGACCCATTATTAGAGCAACGGAAACTTCGTCCAAACTACTTTGACCAAAACTGCCCAACTTTGAATAGCGTCGTACGAAGTGAATATTGGCCTTTTTTGGGATCAATATGAAGTGATAAGGATATAAATATAGTAATGAACCTCATAGAAGAACGTTAGACCCATTTTTATCCAACGGAAAACTTGTGCAAACTTCTACGACAAAGATCGTCCAAACTATCAATAGATTCGTATGAAGGTTTAAATTGAGATTTAAAGCTTTTAGAATGAATACCGGCCTTTTTTTGGACTAATATAAAGTTATAAAGGTGTAAATATAGTTATTAAATAATTCTCAAATAGTTAGACCCATTATTAGAGCAACGGAAACTTCGTCCAAACTACTTTGACCAAAACTGCCCAACTTTGAATAGCGTCGTACGAAGTGAATATTGGCCTTTGTTGGGATCAATATGAGTGATAAGGATATAAATATAGTAATGAACCTCATAGAAGAACGTTAGACCCATTTTTATCCAACGGGAAACTTGTGCAAACTTCTACGACAAAGATCGTCCAAACTTTCAATAGATTCGTATGAAGATTTAAATTGAGATTTAAAGCTTTTAGAATAAATACCGGCCTTTTTTTGGACCAATATAAAGTTATAAAGGTGTAAATATAGTTTTTAAATAATTCTCAAATAGTTAGACCCATTATTGGAGCAACGGAAACTTCGTCCAAACTACTTTGACCAAAACTGCCCAACTTTGAATAGCTTCGTACGAAGTGAATATTGGCCATTTTTGGGACCAATATGAAGTGATAAGGATATAAATATAGTAATAAACATAATAGAAGAATGTTAGACCCATTTTTTATCCAACGGAAAACTTGTGCAAACTTCTACGACAAAGATCGTCCAAACTTTCAATAGATTCGTATGAAGGTTTAAATTGAGATTTAAAGCTTTTAGAATGAATACCGGCCTTTTTTTGGACCAATATAAAGTTATAAAGGTGTAAATATAGTTTTTAAATAATTCTCAAATAGTTAGACCCATTATTGGAGCAACGGAAACTTCGTCCAAACTACTTTGACCAAAACTGCCCCACTTTGAATAGCTTCATACGAAGTGAATATTGGCCATTTTTGGGACCAATATGAAGTGATAAGGATATAAATATAGTAATAAACCTAATAGAAGAACGTTAGACCCATTTTTTATCCAACGGAAAACTTGTGAAAACTTCTACGACAAAGATCGTCCAAACTTTCAATAGATTCGTATGAAGGTTTAAATTGATATTTAAAGCTTTTAGAACGAATACCGGCCTTTTTTTGGACCAATATAAAGTTATAAAGGTGTAAATATAGATTTTAAATAATTCTCAAATAGTTAGACCCATTATTGGACCAACGGAAACTTCGTCCAAACTACTTTGACCAAAACTGCCCAACTTTGAATAGCTTCGTACGAAGTGAATATTGGCCTTTTTTGGGACCAATATGAAGTGATAAGGATATAAATATAGTAATAAACCTAATAGAAGAACGTTAGACCCATTTTTTATCCAACGGAAAACTTGTGCAAACTTCTACGACAAAGATCGTCCAAACTTTCAATAGATTCGTATGAAGGTTTAAATTGAGATTTAAAGCTTTTAGAATGAATACCGGCCTTTTTTTTGGACTAATATAAAGTTATAAAGGTGTAAATATAGTTATTAAATAATTCTCAAATAGTTAGACCCATTATTAGAGCAACGGAAACTTCGTCCAAACTACTTTGACCAAAACTGCCCAACTTTGAATAGCGTCGTACGAAGTGAATATTGGCCTTTTTTGGGATCAATATGAAGTGATAAGGATATAAATATAGTAATGAACCTCATAGAAGAACGTTAGACCCATTTTTATCCAACGGAAAACTTGTGCAAACTTCTACGACAAAGATCGTCCAAACTATCAATAGATTCGTATGAAGGTTTAAATTGAGATTTAAAGCTTTTAGAATGAATACCGGCCTTTTTTTGGACTAATATAAAGTTATAAAGGTGTAAATATAGTTATTAAATAATTCTCAAATAGTTAGACCCATTATTAGAGCAACGGAAACTTCGTCCAAACTACTTTGACCAAAACTGCCCAACTTTGAATAGCGTCGTACGAAGTGAATATTGGCCTTTGTTGGGATCAATATGAGTGATAAGGATATAAATATAGTAATGAACCTCATAGAAGAACGTTAGACCCATTTTTATCCAACGGAAAACTTGTGCAAACTTCTACGACAAAGATCGTCCAAACTTTCAATAGATTCGTATGAAGATTTAAATTGAGATTTAAAGCTTTTAGAATAAATACCGGCCTTTTTTTGGACCAATATAAAGTTATAAAGGTGTAAATATAGTTTTTAAATAATTCTCAAATAGTTAGACCCATTATTGGAGCAACGGAAACTTCGTCCAAACTACTTTGACCAAAACTGCCCAACTTTGAATAGCTTCGTACGAAGTGAATATTGGCCATTTTTGGGACCAATATGAAGTGATAAGGATATAAATATAGTAATAAACATAATAGAAGAATGTTAGACCCATTTTTTATCCAACGGAAAACTTGTGCAAACTTCTACGACAAAGATCGTCCAAACTTTCAATAGATTCGTATGAAGGTTTAAATTGAGATTTAAAGCTTTTAGAATGAATACCGGCCTTTTTTTGGACCAATATAAAGTTATAAAGGTGTAAATATAGTTTTTAAATAATTCTCAAATAGTTAGACCCATTATTGGAGCAACGGAAACTTCGTCCAAACTACTTTGACCAAAACTGCCCAACTTTGAATAGCTTCATACAAAGTGAATATTGGCCATTTTTGGGACCAATATGAAGTGATAATGATATAAATATAGTAATAAACCTAATAGAAGAACGTTAGACCCATTTTTTATCCAACGGAAAACTTGTGAAAACTTCTACGACAAAGATCGTCCAAACTTTCAATAGATTCGTATGAAGGTTTAAATTGATATTTAAAGCTTTTAGAACGAATACCGGCCTTTTTTTGGACCAATATAAAGTTATAAAGGTGTAAATATAGTTTTTAAATAATTCTCAAATAGTTAGACCCATTATTGGACCAACGGAAACTTCGTCCAAACTACTTTGACCAAAACTGCCCAACTTTGAATAGCTTCGTACGAAGTGAATATTGGCCTTTTTTGGGACCAATATGAAGTGATAAGGATATAAATATAGTAATAAACCTAATAGAAGAACGTTAGACCCATTTTTTATCCAACGGAAAACTTGTGCAAACTTCTACGACAAAGATCGTCCAAACTTTCAATAGATTCGTATGAAGGTTTAAATTGAGATTTAAAGCTTTTAGAATGAATACCGGCCTTTTTTTGGACTAATATAAAGTTATAAAGGTGTAAATATAGTTATTAAATAATTCTCAAATAGTTAGACCCATTATTAGAACAACGGAAACTTCGTCCAAACTACTTTGACCAAAACTGCCCAACTTTGAATAGCGTCGTACGAAGTGAATATTGGCCTTTGTTGGGATCAATATGAAGTGATAAGGATATAAATATAGTAATGAACCTCATAGAAGAACGTTAGACCCATTTTTATCCAACGGAAAACTTGTGCAAACTTCTACGACAAAGATCGTCCAAACTTTCAATAGATTCGTATGAAGGTTTAAATTGAGATTTAAAGCTTTTAGAATGAATACCGGCCTTTTTTTGGACTAATATAAAGTTATAAAGGTGTAAATATAGTTATTAAATAATTCTCAAATAGTTAGACCCATTATTAGAGCAACGGAAACTTCGTCCAAACTACTTTGACCAAAACTGCCCAACTTTGAATAGCTTCGTACGAAGTGAAAATTGGCCATTTTTGGGACCAATATGAAGTGATAAGGATATAAATATAGTAATAAACATAATAGAAGAACGTTAGACCCATTTTTTATCCAACGGAAAACTTGTGCAAACTTCTACGACAAAGATCGTCCAAACTTTCAATAGATTCGTATGAAGGTTTAAATTGAGATTTAAAGCTTTTAGAATGAATACCGGCCTTTTTTTGGACTAATATAAAGTTATAAAGGTGTAAATATAGTTATTAAATAATTCTCAAATAGTTAGACCCATTATTAGAACAACGGAAACTTCGTCCAAACTACTTTGACCAAAACTGCCCAACTTTGAATAGCGTCGTACGAAGTGAATATTGGCCTTTTTTGGGATCAATATGAAGTGATAAGGATATAAATATAGTAATGAACCTCATAGAAGAACGTTAGACCCATTTTTATCCAACGGAAAACTTGTGCAAACTTCTACGACAAAGATCGTCCAAACTATCAATAGATTCGTATGAAGGTTTAAATTGAGATTTAAAGCTTTTAGAATGAATACCGGCCTTTTTTTGGACTAATATAAAGTTATAAAGGTGTAAATATAGTTATTAAATAATTCTCAAATAGTTAGACCCATTATTAGAGCAACGGAAACTTCGTCCAAACTACTTTGACCAAAACTGCCCAACTTTGAATAGCGTCGTACGAAGTGAATATTGGCCTTTGTTGGGATCAATATGAGTGATAAGGATATAAATATAGTAATGAACCTCATAGAAGAACGTTAGACCCATTTTTTATCCAACGGAAAACTTGTGCAAACTTCTACGACAAAGATCGTCCAAACTTTCAATAGATTCGTATGAAGGTTTAAATTGATATTTAAAGCTTTTAGAACGAATACCGGCCTTTTTTTGGACCAATATAAAGTTATAAAGGTGTAAATATAGTTTTTAAATAATTCTCAAATAGTTAGACCCATTATTGGACCAACGGAAACTTCGTCCAAACTACTTTGACCAAAACTGCCCAACTTTGAATAGCTTCGTACGAAGTGAATATTGGCCTTTTTTGGGACCAATATGAAGTGATAAGGATATAAATATAGTAATAAACCTAATAGAAGAACGTTAGACCCATTTTTTATCCAACGGAAAACTTGTGCAAACTTCTACGACAAAGATCGTCCAAACTTTCAATAGATTCGTATGAAGGTTTAAATTTAGATTTAAAGCTTTTAGAATGAATACCGGCCTTTTTTTGGACTAATATAAAGTTATAAAGGTGTAAATATAGTTATTAAATAATTCTCAAATAGTTAGACCCATTATTAGAACAACGGAAACTTCGTCCAAACTACTTTGACCAAAACTGCCCAACTTTGAATAGCGTCGTACGAAGTGAATATTGGCCTTTGTTGGGATCAATATGAAGTGATAAGGATATAAATATAGTAATGAACCTCATAGAAGAACGTTAGACCCATTTTTATCCAACGGAAAACTTGTGCAAACTTCTACGACAAAGATCGTCCAAACTTTCAATAGATTCGTATGAAGGTTTAAATTGATATTTAAAGCTTTTAGAACGAATACCGGCCTTTTTTTGGACCAATATAAAGTTATAAAGGTGTAAATATAGTTTTTAAATAATTCTCAAATAGTTAGACCCATTATTGGACCAACGGAAACTTCGTCCAAACTACTTTGACCAAAACTGCCCAACTTTGAATAGCTTCGTACGAAGTGAATATTGGCCTTTTTTGGGACCAATATGAAGTGATAAGGATATAAATATAGTAATAAACCTAATAGAAGAACGTTAGACCCATTTTTTATCCAACGGAAAACTTGTGCAAACTTCTACGACAAAGATCGTCCAAACTTTCAATTGATTCGTATGAAGGTTTAAATTGAGATTTAAAGCTTTTAGAATGAATACCGGCCTTTTTTTTGGACTAATATAAAGTTATAAAGGTGTAAATATAGTTATTAAATAATTCTCAAATAGTTAGACCCATTATTAGAGCAACGGAAACTTCGTCCAAACTACTTTGACCAAAACTGCCCAACTTTGAATAGCGTCGTACGAAGTGAATATTGGCCTTTTTTGGGATCAATATGAAGTGATAAGGATATAAATATAGTAATGAACCTCATAGAAGAACGTTAGACCCATTTTTATCCAACGGAAAACTTGTGCAAACTTCTACGACAAAGATCGTCCAAACTATCAATAGATTCGTATGAAGGTTTAAATTGAGATTTAAAGCTTTTAGAATGAATACCGGCCTTTTTTTGGACTAATATAAAGTTATAAAGGTGTAAATATAGTTATTAAATAATTCTCAAATAGTTAGACCCATTATTAGAGCAACGGAAACTTCGTCCAAACTACTTTGACCAAAACTGCCCAACTTTGAATAGCGTCGTACGAAGTGAATATTGGCCTTTGTTGGGATCAATATGAAGTGATAAGGATATAAATATAGTAATGAACCTCATAGAAGAACGTTAGACCCATTTTTGTCCGACGGAAAACTTGTGCAAACTTCTACGACAAAGATCGTCCAAACTTTCAATAGATTTGTATGAAGATTTAAATTGATATTTAAAGCTTTTAGAATAAATACCGGCCTTTTTTTGGACCAATATAAAGTTATAAAGGTGTAAATATAGTTTTTAAATAATTCTCAAATAGTTAGACCCATTATTGGAGCAACGGAAACTTCGTCCAAACTACTTTGACCAAAACTGCCCAACTTTGAATAGCTTCGTACGAAGTGAATATTGGCCATTTTTGGGACCAATATGAAGTGATAAGGATATAAATATAGTAATAAACCTAATAGAAGAACGTTAGACCCATTTTTTATCCAACGGAAAACTTGTGAAAACTTCTACGACAAAGATCGTCCAAACTTTCAATAGATTCGTATGAAGGTTTAAATTGATATTTAAAGCTTTTAGAACGAATACCGGCCTTTTTTTGGACCAATATAAAGTTATAAAGGTGTAAATATAGTTTTTAAATAATTCTCAAATAGTTAGACCCATTATTGGACCAACGGAAACTTCGTCCAAACTACTTTGACCAAAACTGCCCAACTTTGAATAGCTTCGTACGAAGTGAATATTGGCCTTTTTTGGGACCAATATGAAGTGATAAGGATATAAATATAGTAATAAACCTAATAGAAGAACGTTAGACCCATTTTTTATCCAACGGAAAACTTGTGCAAACTTCTACGACAAAGGTCGTCCAAACTTTCAATAGATTCGTATGAAGGTTTAAATTGATATTTAAAGCTTTTAGAACGAATACCGGCCTTTTTTTGGACCAATATAAAGTTATAAAGGTGTAAATATAGTTTTTAAATAATTCTCAAATAGTTAGACCCATTATTGGACCAACGGAAACTTCGTCCAAACTACTTTGACCAAAACTGCCCAACTTTGAATAGCTTCGTACGAAGTGAATATTGGCCTTTTTTGGGACCAATATGAAGTGATAAGGATATAAATATAGTAATAAACCTAATAGAAGAACGTTAGACCCATTTTCTATCCAACGGAAAACTTGTGCAAACTTCTACGACAAAGATCGTCCAAACTTTCAATTGATTCGTATGAAGGTTTAAATTGAGATTTAAAGCTTTTAGAATGAATACCGGCCTTTTTTTTGGACTAATATAAAGTTATAAAGGTGTAAATATAGTTATTAAATAATTCTCAAATAGTTAGACCCATTATTAGAGCAACGGAAACTTCGTCCAAACTACTTTGACCAAAACTGCCCAACTTTGAATAGCGTCGTACGAAGTGAATATTGGCCTTTTTTGGGATCAATATGAAGTGATAAGGATATAAATATAGTAATGAACCTCATAGAAGAACGTTAGACCCATTTTTATCCAACGGAAAACTTGTGCAAACTTCTACGACAAAGATCGTCCAAACTATCAATAGATTCGTATGAAGGTTTAAATTGAGATTTAAAGCTTTTAGAATGAATACCGGCCTTTTTTTGGACTAATATAAAGTTATAAAGGTGTAAATATAGTTATTAAATAATTCTCAAATAGTTAGACCCATTATTAGAGCAACGGAAACTTCGTCCAAACTACTTTGACCAAAACTGCCCAACTTTGAATAGCGTCGTACGAAGTGAATATTGGCCTTTGTTGGGATCAATATGAAGTGATAAGGATATAAATATAATAATGAACCTCATAGAATAACGTTAGACCCATTTTTATCCAACGGAAAACTTGTGCAAACTTCTACGACAAAGATCGTCCAAACTTTCAATAGATTCGTATGAAGGTTTAAATTGAGATTTAAAGCTTTTAGAATGAATACCGGCCTTTTTTTGGACTAATATAAAGTTATAAAGGTGTAAATATAGTTATTAAATAATTCTCAAATAGTTAGACCCATTATTAGAGCAACGGAAACTTCGTCCAAACTACTTTGACCAAAACTGCCCAACTTTGAATAGCGTCGTACGAAGTGAATATTGGCCTTTGTTGGGATCAATATGAAGTGATAAGGATATAAATATAGTAATGAACCTCATAGAAGAACGTTAGACCCATTTTTGTCCGACGGAAAACTTGTGCAAACTTCTACGACAAAGATCGTCCAAACTTTCAATAGATTTGTATGAAGATTTAAATTGATATTTAAAGCTTTTAGAATAAATACCGGCCTTTTTTTGGACCAATATAAAGTTATAAAGGTGTAAATATAGTTTTTAAATAATTCTCAAATAGTTAGACCCATTATTAGAGCAACGGAAACTTCGTCCAAACTACTTTGACCAAAACTGCCCAACTTTGAATAGCTTCGTACGAAGTGAATATTGGCCTTTTTTGGGACCAATATGAAGTGATAAGGATATAAATATAGTAATAAACCTAATAGAAGAACGTTAGACCCATTTTTTATCCAACGGAAAACTTGTGCAAACTTCTACGACAAAGATCGTCCAAACTTTCAATAGATTCGTATGAAGGTTTAAATTGAGATTTAAAGCTTTTAGAATGAATACCGGCCTTTTTTTGGACTAATATAAAGTTATAAAGGTGTAAATATAGTTATTAAATAATTCTCAAATAGTTAGACCCATTATTAGAGCAACGGAAACTTCGTCCAAACTACTTTGACCAAAACTGCCCAACTTTGAATAGCTTCGTACGAAGTGAAAATTGGCCATTTTTGGGACCAATATGAAGTGATAAGGATATAAATATAGTAATAAACATAATAGAAGAACGTTAGACCCATTTTTTATCCAACGGAAAACTTGTGCAAACTTCTACGACAAAGATCGTCCAAACTTTCAATAGATTCGTATGAAGGTTTAAATTGAGATTTAAAGCTTTTAGAATGAATACCGGCCTTTTTTTGGACTAATATAAAGTTATAAAGGTGTAAATATAGTTATTAAATAATTCTCAAATAGTTAGACCCATTATTAGAACAACGGAAACTTCGTCCAAACTACTTTGACCAAAACTGCCCAACTTTGAATAGCGTCGTACGAAGTGAATATTGGCCTTTGTTGGGATCAATATGAAGTGATAAGGATATAAATATAGTAATGAACCTCATAGAAGAACGTTAGACCCATTTTTATCCAACGGAAAACTTGTGCAAACTTCTACGACAAAGATCGTCCAAACTTTCAATAGATTCGTATGAAGGTTTAAATTGAGATTTAAAGCTTTTAGAATGAATACCGGCCTTTTTTTGGACTAATATAAAGTTATAAAGGTGTAAATATAGTTATTAAATAATTCTCAAATAGTTAGACCCATTATTAGAGCAACGGAAACTTCGTCCAAACTACTTTGACCAAAACTGCCCAACTTTGAATAGCTTCGTACGAAGTGAAAATTGGCCATTTTTGGGACCAATATGAAGTGATAAGGATATAAATATAGTAATAAACATAATAGAAGAACGTTAGACCCATTTTTTATCCAACGGAAAACTTGTGCAAACTTCTACGACAAAGATCGTCCAAACTTTCAATAGATTCGTATGAAGGTTTAAATTGAGATTTAAAGCTTTTAGAATGAATACCGGCCTTTTTTTGGACTAATATAAAGTTATAAAGGTGTAAATATAGTTATTAAATAATTCTCAAATAGTTAGACCCATTATTAGAACAACGGAAACTTCGTCCAAACTACTTTGACCAAAACTGCCCAACTTTGAATAGCGTCGTACGAAGTGAATATTGGCCTTTGTTGGGATCAATATGAAGTGATAAGGATATAAATATAGTAATGAACCTCATAGAAGAACGTTAGACCCATTTTTATCCAACGGAAAACTTGTGCAAACTTCTACGACAAAGATCGTCCAAACTTTCAATAGATTCGTATGAAGGTTTAAATTGAGATTTAAAGCTTTTAGAATGAATACCGGCCTTTTTTTGGACTAATATAAAGTTATAAAGGTGTAAATATAGTTATTAAATAATTCTCAAATAGTTAGACCCATTATTAGAGCAACGGAAACTTCGTCCAAACTACTTTGACCAAAACTGCCCAACTTTGAATAGCTTCGTACGAAGTGAAAATTGGCCATTTTTGGGACCAATATGAAGTGATAAGGATATAAATATAGTAATAAACATAATAGAAGAACGTTAGACCCATTTTTTATCCAACGGAAAACTTGTGCAAACTTCTACGACAAAGATCGTCCAAACTTTCAATAGATTCGTATGAAGGTTTAAATTGATATTTAAAGCTTTTAGAACGAATACCGGCCTTTTTTTGGACCAATATAAAGTTATAAAGGTGTAAATATAGTTTTTAAATAATTCTCAAATAGTTAGACCCATTATTGGACCAACGGAAACTTCGTCCAAACTACTTTGACCAAAACTGCCCAACTTTGAATAGCTTCGTACGAAGTGAATATTGGCCTTTTTTGGGACCAATATGAAGTGATAAGGATATAAATATAGTAATAAACCTAATAGAAGAACGTTAGACCCATTTTTTATCCAACGGAAAACTTGTGCAAACTTCTACGACAAAGATCGTCCAAACTTTCAATAGATTCGTATGAAGGTTTAAATTTAGATTTAAAGCTTTTAGAATGAATACCGGCCTTTTTTTGGACTAATATAAAGTTATAAAGGTGTAAATATAGTTATTAAATAATTCTCAAATAGTTAGACCCATTATTAGAACAACGGAAACTTCGTCCAAACTACTTTGACCAAAACTGCCCAACTTTGAATAGCGTCGTACGAAGTGAATATTGGCCTTTGTTGGGATCAATATGAAGTGATAAGGATATAAATATAGTAATGAACCTCATAGAAGAACGTTAGACCCATTTTTATCCAACGGAAAACTTGTGCAAACTTCTACGACAAAGATCGTCCAAACTTTCAATAGATTCGTATGAAGTTTAAATTGATATTTAAAGCTTTTAGAACGAATACCGGCCTTTTTTTGGACCAATATAAAGTTATAAAGGTGTAAATATAGTTTTTAAATAATTCTCAAATAGTTAGACCCATTATTGGACCAACGGAAACTTCGTCCAAACTACTTTGACCAAAACTGCCCAACTTTGAATAGCTTCATACGAAGTGAATATTGGCCATTTTTGGGACCAATATGAAGTGATAAGGATATAAATATAGTAATAAACCTAATAGAAGAACGTTAGACCCATTTTTTATCCAACGGAAAACTTGTGAAAACTTCTACGACAAAGATCGTCCAAACTTTCAATAGATTCGTATGAAGTTTAAATTGATATTTAAAGCTTTTAGAACGAATACCGGCCTTTTTTTGGACCAATATAAAGTTATAAAGGTGTAAATATAGTTTTTAAATAATTCTCAAATAGTTAGACCCATTATTGGACCAACGGAAACTTCGTCCAAACTACTTTGACCAAAACTGCCCAACTTTGAATAGCTTCGTACGAAGTGAATATTGGCCTTTTTTGGGACCAATATGAAGTGATAAGGATATAAATATAGTAATAAACCTAATAGAAGAACGTTAGACCCATTTTTTATCCAACGGAAAACTTGTGCAAACTTCTACGACAAAGATCGTCCAAACTTTCAATAGATTCGTATGAAGGTTTAAATTGAGATTTAAAGCTTTTAGAATGAATACCGGCCTTTTTTTGGACTAATATAAAGTTATAAAGGTGTAAATATAGTTATTAAATAATTCTCAAATAGTTAGACCCATTATTAGAGCAACGGAAACTTCGTCCAAACTACTTTGACCAAAACTGCCCAACTTTGAATAGCGTCGTACGAAGTGAATATTGGCCTTTGTTGGGATCAATATGAAGTGATAAGGATATAAATATAATAATGAACCTCATAGAATAACGTTAGACCCATTTTTATCCAACGGAAAACTTGTGCAAACTTCTACGACAAAGATCGTCCAAACTTTCAATAGATTCGTATGAAGGTTTAAATTGAGATTTAAAGCTTTTAGAATGAATACCGGCCTTTTTTTGGACTAATATAAAGTGATAAAGGTGTAAATATAGTTATTAAATAATTCTCAAATAGTTAGACCCATTATTAGAGCAACGGAAACTTCGTCCAAACTACTTTGACCAAAACTGCCCAACTTTGAATAGTGTCGTACGAAGTGAATATTGGCCTTTGTTGGGATCAATATGAAGTGATAAGGATATAAATATAGTAATGAACCTCATAGAAGAACGTTAGACCCATTTTTGTCCAACGGAAAACTTGTGCAAACTTCTACGACAAAGATCGTCCAAACTTTCAATAGATTTGTATGAAGATTTAAATTGAGATTTAAAGCTTTTAGAATAAATACCGGCCTTTTTTTGGACCAATATAAAGTTATAAAGGTGTAAATATAGTTTTTAAATAATTCTCAAATAGTTAGACCCATTATTGGAGCAACGGAAACTTCGTCCAAACTACTTTGACCAAAACTGCCCAACTTTGAATAGCTTCGTACGAAGTGAATATTAGCCATTTTTGGGACCAATATGAAGTGATAAGGATATAAATATAGTAATAAACCTAATAGAAGAACGTTAGACCCATTTTTTATCCAACGGAAAACTTGTGAAAACTTCTACGACAAAGGTCGTCCAAACTTTCAATAGATTCGTATGAAGGTTTAAATTGATATTTAAAGCTTTTAGAACGAATACCGGCCTTTTTTTGGACCAATATAAAGTTATAAAGGTGTAAATATAGTTTTTAAATAATTCTCAAATAGTTAGACCCATTATTGGACCAACGGAAACTTCGTCCAAACTACTTTGACCAAAACTGCCCAACTTTGAATAGCTTCGTACGAAGTGAATATTGGCCTTTTTTGGGACCAATATGAAGTGATAAGGATATAAATATAGTAATAAACCTAATAGAAGAACGTTAGACCCATTTTTTATCCAACGGAAAACTTGTGCAAACTTCTACGACAAAGATCGTCCAAACTTTCAATTGATTCGTATGAAGGTTTAAATTGAGATTTAAAGCTTTTAGAATGAATACCGGCCTTTTTTTTGGACTAATATAAAGTTATAAAGGTGTAAATATAGTTATTAAATAATTCTCAAATAGTTAGACCCATTATTAGAGCAACGGAAACTTCGTCCAAACTACTTTGACCAAAACTGCCCAACTTTGAATAGCGTCGTACGAAGTGAATATTGGCCTTTTTTGGGATCAATATGAAGTGATAAGGATATAAATATAGTAATGAACCTCATAGAAGAACGTTAGACCCATTTTTATCCAACGGAAAACTTGTGCAAACTTCTACGACAAAGATCGTCCAAACTATCAATAGATTCGTATGAAGGTTTAAATTGAGATTTAAAGCTTTTAGAATGAATACCGGCCTTTTTTTGGACTAATATAAAGTTATAAAGGTGTAAATATAGTTATTAAATAATTCTCAAATAGTTAGACCCATTATTAGAGCAACGGAAACTTCGTCCAAACTACTTTGACCAAAACTGCCCAACTTTGAATAGCGTCGTACGAAGTGAATATTGGCCTTTGTTGGGATCAATATGAAGTGATAAGGATATAAATATAATAATGAACCTCATAGAATAACGTTAGACCCATTTTTATCCAACGGAAAACTTGTGCAAACTTCTACGACAAAGATCGTCCAAACTTTCAATAGATTCGTATGAAGGTTTAAATTGAGATTTAAAGCTTTTAGAATGAATACCGGCCTTTTTTTGGACTAATATAAAGTTATAAAGGTGTAAATATAGTTATTAAATAATTCTCAAATAGTTAGACCCATTATTAGAGCAACGGAAACTTCGTCCAAACTACTTTGACCAAAACTGCCCAACTTTGAATAGCGTCGTACGAAGTGAATATTGGCCTTTGTTGGGATCAATATGAAGTGATAAGGATATAAATATAGTAATGAACCTCATAGAAGAACGTTAGACCCATTTTTGTCCGACGGAAAACTTGTGCAAACTTCTACGACAAAGATCGTCCAAACTTTCAATAGATTTGTATGAAGATTTAAATTGATATTTAAAGCTTTTAGAATAAATACCGGCCTTTTTTTGGACCAATATAAAGTTATAAAGGTGTAAATATAGTTTTTAAATAATTCTCAAATAGTTAGACCCATTATTGGAGCAACGGAAACTTCGTCCAAACTACTTTGACCAAAACTGCCCAACTTTGAATAGCTTCGTACGAAGTGAATATTAGCCATTTTTGGGACCAATATGAAGTGATAAGGATATAAATATAGTAATAAACCTAATAGAAGAACGTTAGACCCATTTTTTATCCAACGGAAAACTTGTGAAAACTTCTACGACAAAGGTCGTCCAAACTTTCAATAGATTCGTATGAAGGTTTAAATTGATATTTAAAGCTTTTAGAACGAATACCGGCCTTTTTTTGGACCAATATAAAGTTATAAAGGTGTAAATATAGTTTTTAAATAATTCTCAAATAGTTAGACCCATTATTGGACCAACGGAAACTTCGTCCAAACTACTTTGACCAAAACTGCCCAACTTTGAATAGCTTCGTACGAAGTGAATATTGGCCTTTTTTGGGACCAATATGAAGTGATAAGGATATAAATATAGTAATAAACCTAATAGAAGAACGTTAGACCCATTTTTTATCCAACGGAAAACTTGTGCAAACTTCTACGACAAAGATCGTCCAAACTTTCAATTGATTCGTATGAAGGTTTAAATTGAGATTTAAAGCTTTTAGAATGAATACCGGCCTTTTTTTTGGACTAATATAAAGTTATAAAGGTGTAAATATAGTTATTAAATAATTCTCAAATAGTTAGACCCATTATTAGAGCAACGGAAACTTCGTCCAAACTACTTTGACCAAAACTGCCCAACTTTGAATAGCGTCGTACGAAGTGAATATTGGCCTTTTTTGGGATCAATATGAAGTGATAAGGATATAAATATAGTAATGAACCTCATAGAAGAACGTTAGACCCATTTTTATCCAACGGAAAACTTGTGCAAACTTCTACGACAAAGATCGTCCAAACTATCAATAGATTCGTATGAAGGTTTAAATTGAGATTTAAAGCTTTTAGAATGAATACCGGCCTTTTTTTGGACTAATATAAAGTTATAAAGGTGTAAATATAGTTATTAAATAATTCTCAAATAGTTAGACCCATTATTAGAGCAACGGAAACTTCGTCCAAACTACTTTGACCAAAACTGCCCAACTTTGAATAGCGTCGTACGAAGTGAATATTGGCCTTTGTTGGGATCAATATGAAGTGATAAGGATATAAATATAATAATGAACCTCATAGAATAACGTTAGACCCATTTTTATCCAACGGAAAACTTGTGCAAACTTCTACGACAAAGATCGTCCAAACTTTCAATAGATTCGTATGAAGGTTTAAATTGAGATTTAAAGCTTTTAGAATGAATACCGGCCTTTTTTTGGACTAATATAAAGTTATAAAGGTGTAAATATAGTTATTAAATAATTCTCAAATAGTTAGACCCATTATTAGAGCAACGGAAACTTCGTCCAAACTACTTTGACCAAAACTGCCCAACTTTGAATAGCGTCGTACGAAGTGAATATTGGCCTTTGTTGGGATCAATATGAAGTGATAAGGATATAAATATAGTAATGAACCTCATAGAAGAACGTTAGACCCATTTCTGTCCGACGGAAAACTTGTGCAAACTTCTACGACAAAGATCGTCCAAACTTTCAATAGATTTGTATGAAGATTTAAATTGATATTTAAAGCTTTTAGAATAAATACCGGCCTTTTTTTGGACCAATATAAAGTTATAAAGGTGTAAATATAGTTTTTAAATAATTCTCAAATAGTTAGACCCATTATTGGAGCAACGGAAACTTCGTCCAAACTACTTTGACCAAAACTGCCCAACTTTGAATAGCTTCGTACGAAGTGAATATTGGCCATTTTTGGGACCAATATGAAGTGATAAGGATATAAATATAGTAATAAACCTAATAGAAGAACGTTAGACCCTTTTTTTATCCAACGGAAAACTTGTGAAAACTTCTACGACAAAGATCGTCCAAACTTTCAATAGATTCGTATGAAGGTTTAAATTGATATTTAAAGCTTTTAGAACGAATACCGGCCTTTTTTTGGACCAATATAAAGTTATAAAGGTGTAAATATAGTTTTTAAATAATTCTCAAATAGTTAGACCCATTATTGGACCAACGGAAACTTCGTCCAAACTACTTTGACCAAAACTGCCCAACTTTGAATAGCTTCGTACGAAGTGAATATTGGCCTTTTTTGGGACCAATATGAAGTGATAAGGATATAAATATAGTAATAAACCTAATAGAAGAACGTTAGACCCATTTTTTATCCAACGGAAAACTTGTGCAAACTTCTACGACAAAGGTCGTCCAAACTTTCAATAGATTCGTATGAAGGTTTAAATTGATATTTAAAGCTTTTAGAACGAATACCGGCCTTTTTTTGGACCAATATAAAGTTATAAAGGTGTAAATATAGTTTTTAAATAATTCTCAAATAGTTAGACCCATTATTGGACCAACGGAAACTTCGTCCAAACTACTTTGACCAAAACTGCCCAACTTTGAATAGCTTCGTACGAAGTGAATATTGGCCTTTTTTGGGACCAATATGAAGTGATAAGGATATAAATATAGTAATAAACCTAATAGAAGAACGTTAGACCCATTTTTTATCCAACGGAAAACTTGTGCAAACTTCTACGACAAAGATCGTCCAAACTTTCAATTGATTCGTATGAAGGTTTAAATTGAGATTTAAAGCTTTTAGAATGAATACCGGCCTTTTTTTTGGACTAATATAAAGTTATAAAGGTGTAAATATAGTTATTAAATAATTCTCAAATAGTTAGACCCATTATTAGAGCAACGGAAACTTCGTCCAAACTACTTTGACCAAAACTGCCCAACTTTGAATAGCGTCGTACGAAGTGAATATTGGCCTTTTTTGGGATCAATATGAAGTGATAAGGATATAAATATAGTAATGAACCTCATAGAAGAACGTTAGACCCATTTTTATCCAACGGAAAACTTGTGCAAACTTCTACGACAAAGATCGTCCAAACTATCAATAGATTCGTATGAAGGTTTAAATTGAGATTTAAAGCTTTTAGAATGAATACCGGCCTTTTTTTGGACTAATATAAAGTTATAAAGGTGTAAATATAGTTATTAAATAATTCTCAAATAGTTAGACCCATTATTAGAGCAACGGAAACTTCGTCCAAACTACTTTGACCAAAACTGCCCAACTTTGAATAGCGTCGTACGAAGTGAATATTGGCCTTTGTTGGGATCAATATGAAGTGATAAGGATATAAATATAATAATGAACCTCATAGAATAACGTTAGACCCATTTTTATCCAACGGAAAACTTGTGCAAACTTCTACGACAAAGATCGTCCAAACTTTCAATAGATTCGTATGAAGGTTTAAATTGAGATTTAAAGCTTTTAGAATGAATACCGGCCTTTTTTTGGACTAATATAAAGTTATAAAGGTGTAAATATAGTTATTAAATAATTCTCAAATAGTTAGACCCATTATTAGAGCAACGGAAACTTCGTCCAAACTACTTTGACCAAAACTGCCCAACTTTGAATAGCGTCGTACGAAGTGAATATTGGCCTTTGTTGGGATCAATATGAAGTGATAAGGATATAAATATAGTAATGAACCTCATAGAAGAACGTTAGACCCATTTTTGTCCGACCGAAAACTTGTGCAAACTTCTACGACAAAGATCGTCCAAACTTTCAATAGATTTGTATGAAGATTTAAATTGATATTTAAAGCTTTTAGAATAAATACCGGCCTTTTTTTGGACCAATATAAAGTTATAAAGGTGTAAATATAGTTTTTAAATAATTCTCAAATAGTTAGACCCATTATTGGAGCAACGGAAACTTCGTCCAAACTACTTTGACCAAAACTGCCCAACTTTGAATAGCTTCGTACGAAGTGAATATTGGCCATTTTTGGGACCAATATGAAGTGATAAGGATATAAATATAGTAATAAACCTAATAGAAGAACGTTAGACCCATTTTTTATCCAACGGAAAACTTGTGAAAACTTCTACGACAAAGATCGTCCAAACTTTCAATAGATTCGTATGAAGGTTTAAATTGATATTTAAAGCTTTTAGAACGAATACCGGCCTTTTTTTGGACCAATATAAAGTTATAAAGGTGTAAATATAGTTTTTAAATAATTCTCAAATAGTTAGACCCATTATTGGACCAACGGAAACTTCGTCCAAACTACTTTGACCAAAACTGCCCAACTTTGAATAGCTTCGTACGAAGTGAATATTGGCCTTTTTTGGGACCAATATGAAGTGATAAGGATATAAATATAGTAATAAACCTAATAGAAGAACGTTAGACCCATTTTTTATCCAACGGAAAACTTGTGCAAACTTCTACGACAAAGATCGTCCAAACTTTCAATAGATTCGTATGAAGGTTTAAATTGAGATTTAAAGCTTTTAGAATGAATACCGGCCTTTTTTTGGACTAATATAAAGTTATAAAGGTGTAAATATAGTTATTAAATAATTCTCAAATAGTTAGACCCATTATTAGAACAACGGAAACTTCGTCCAAACTACTTTGACCAAAACTGCCCAACTTTAAATAGCGTCGTACGAAGTGAATATTGGCCTTTGTTGGGATCAATATGAAGTGATAAGGATATAAATATAGTAATGAACCTCATAGAAGAACGTTAGACCCATTTTTATCCAACGGAAAACTTGTGCAAACTTCTACGACAAAGATCGTCCAAACTTTCAATAGATTCGTATGAAGGTTTAAATTGAGATTTAAAGCTTTTAGAATGAATACCGGCCTTTTTTTGGACTAATATAAAGTTATAAAGGTGTAAATATAGTTATTAAATAATTCTCAAATAGTTAGACCCATTATTGGAGCAACGGAAACTTCGTCCAAACTACTTTGACCAAAACTGCCCATCTTTGAATAGCTTCGTACGAAGTGAATATTGGCCATTTTTGGGACCAATATGAAGTGATAAGGATATAAATATAGTAATAAACCTAATAGAAGAACGTTAGACCCATTTTTTATCCAACGGAAAACTTGTGAAAACTTCTACGACAAAGATCGTCCAAACTTTCAATAGATTCGTATGAAGGTTTAAATTGATATTTAAAGCTTTTAGAACGAATACCGGCCTTTTTTTGGACCAATATAAAGTTATAAAGGTGTAAATATAGTTTTTAAATAATTCTCAAATAGTTAGACCCATTATTGGACCAACGGAAACTTCGTCCAAACTACTTTGACCAAAACTGCCCAACTTTGAATAGCTTCGTACGAAGTGAATATTGGCCTTTTTTGGGACCAATATGAAGTGATAAGGATATAAATATAGTAATAAACCTAATAGAAGAACGTTAGACCCATTTTTTATCCAACGGAAAACTTGTGCAAACTTCTACGACAAAGGTCGTCCAAACTTTCAATAGATTCGTATGAAGGTTTAAATTGATATTTAAAGCTTTTAGAACGAATACCGGCCTTTTTTTGGACCAATATAAAGTTATAAAGGTGTAAATATAGTTTTTAAATAATTCTCAAATAGTTAGACCCATTATTGGACCAACGGAAACTTCGTCCAAACTACTTTGACCAAAACTGCCCAACTTTGAATAGCTTCGTACGAAGTGAATATTGGCCTTTTTTGGGACCAATATGAAGTGATAAGGATATAAATATAGTAATAAACCTAATAGAAGAACGTTAGACCCATTTTTTATCCAACGGAAAACTTGTGCAAACTTCTACGACAAAGATCGTCCAAACTTTCAATTGATTCGTATGAAGGTTTAAATTGAGATTTAAAGCTTTTAGAATGAATACCGGCCTTTTTTTTGGACTAATATAAAGTTATAAAGGTGTAAATATAGTTATTAAATAATTCTCAAATAGTTAGACCCATTATTAGAGCAACGGAAACTTCGTCCAAACTACTTTGACCAAAACTGCCCAACTTTGAATAGCGTCGTACGAAGTGAATATTGGCCTTTTTTGGGATCAATATGAAGTGATAAGGATATAAATATAGTAATGAACCTCATAGAAGAACGTTAGACCCATTTTTATCCAACGGAAAACTTGTGCAAACTTCTACGACAAAGATCGTCCAAACTATCAATAGATTCGTATGAAGGTTTAAATTGAGATTTAAAGCTTTTAGAATGAATACCGGCCTTTTTTTGGACTAATATAAAGTTATAAAGGTGTAAATATAGTTATTAAATAATTCTCAAATAGTTAGACCCATTATTAGAGCAACGGAAACTTCGTCCAAACTACTTTGACCAAAACTGCCCAACTTTGAATAGCGTCGTACGAAGTGAATATTGGCCTTTGTTGGGATCAATATGAAGTGATAAGGATATAAATATAATAATGAACCTCATAGAATAACGTTAGACCCATTTTTATCCAACGGAAAACTTGTGCAAACTTCTACGACAAAGATCGTCCAAACTTTCAATAGATTCGTATGAAGGTTTAAATTGAGATTTAAAGCTTTTAGAATGAATACCGGCCTTTTTTTGGACTAATATAAAGTTATAAAGGTGTAAATATAGTTATTAAATAATTCTCAAATAGTTAGACCCATTATTAGAGCAACGGAAACTTCGTCCAAACTACTTTGACCAAAACTGCCCAACTTTGAATAGCGTCGTACGAAGTGAATATTGGCCTTTGTTGGGATCAATATGAAGTGATAAGGATATAAATATAGTAATGAACCTCATAGAAGAACGTTAGACCCATTTTTGTCCGACCGAAAACTTGTGCAAACTTCTACGACAAAGATCGTCCAAACTTTCAATAGATTTGTATGAAGATTTAAATTGATATTTAAAGCTTTTAGAATAAATACCGGCCTTTTTTTGGACCAATATAAAGTTATAAAGGTGTAAATATAGTTTTTAAATAATTCTCAAATAGTTAGACCCATTATTGGAGCAACGGAAACTTCGTCCAAACTACTTTGACCAAAACTGCCCAACTTTGAATAGCTTCGTACGAAGTGAATATTGGCCATTTTTGGGACCAATATGAAGTGATAAGGATATAAATATAGTAATAAACCTAATAGAAGAACGTTAGACCCATTTTTTATCCAACGGAAAACTTGTGAAAACTTCTACGACAAAGATCGTCCAAACTTTCAATAGATTCGTATGAAGGTTTAAATTGATATTTAAAGCTTTTAGAACGAATACCGGCCTTTTTTTGGACCAATATAAAGTTATAAAGGTGTAAATATAGTTTTTAAATAATTCTCAAATAGTTAGACCCATTATTGGACCAACGGAAACTTCGTCCAAACTACTTTGACCAAAACTGCCCAACTTTGAATAGCTTCGTACGAAGTGAATATTGGCCTTTTTTGGGACCAATATGAAGTGATAAGGATATAAATATAGTAATAAACCTAATAGAAGAACGTTAGACCCATTTTTTATCCAACGGAAAACTTGTGCAAACTTCTACGACAAAGATCGTCCAAACTTTCAATAGATTCGTATGAAGGTTTAAATTGAGATTTAAAGCTTTTAGAATGAATACCGGCCTTTTTTTGGACTAATATAAAGTTATAAAGGTGTAAATATAGTTATTAAATAATTCTCAAATAGTTAGACCCATTATTAGAACAACGGAAACTTCGTCCAAACTACTTTGACCAAAACTGCCCAACTTTAAATAGCGTCGTACGAAGTGAATATTGGCCTTTGTTGGGATCAATATGAAGTGATAAGGATATAAATATAGTAATGAACCTCATAGAAGAACGTTAGACCCATTTTTATCCAACGGAAAACTTGTGCAAACTTCTACGACAAAGATCGTCCAAACTTTCAATAGATTCGTATGAAGGTTTAAATTGAGATTTAAAGCTTTTAGAATGAATACCGGCCTTTTTTTGGACTAATATAAAGTTATAAAGGTGTAAATATAGTTATTAAATAATTCTCAAATAGTTAGACCCATTATTGGAGCAACGGAAACTTCGTCCAAACTACTTTGACCAAAACTGCCCATCTTTGAATAGCTTCGTACGAAGTGAATATTGGCCATTTTTGGGACCAATATGAAGTGATAAGGATATAAATATAGTAATAAACCTAATAGAAGAACGTTAGACCCATTTTTTATCCAACGGAAAACTTGTGAAAACTTCTACGACAAAGATCGTCCAAACTTTCAATAGATTCGTAAGAAGGTTTAAATTGATATTTAAAGCTTTTAGAACGAATACCGGCCTTTTTTTGGACCAATATAAAGTTATAAAGGTGTAAATATAGTTTTTAAATAATTCTCAAATAGTTAGACCCATTATTGGACCAACGGAAACTTCGTCCAAACTACTTTGACCAAAACTGCCCAATTTTGAATAGCTTCGTACGAAGTGAATATTGGCCTTTTTTGGGACCAATATGAAGTGATAAGGATATAAATATAGTAATAAACCTAATAGAAGAACGTTAGACCCATTTTTTATCCAACGGAAAACTTGTGCAAACTTCTACGACAAAGATCGTCCAAACTTTCAATAGATTCGTATGAAGGTTTAAATTGAGATTTAAAGCTTTTAGAATGAATACCGGCCTTTTTTTGGACTAATATAAAGTTATAAAGGTGTAAATATAGTTATTAAATAATTCTCAAATAGTTAGACCCATTATTAGAACAACGGAAACTTCGTCCAAACTACTTTGACCAAAACTGCCCAACTTTAAATAGCGTCGTACGAAGTGAATATTGGCCTTTGTTGGGATCAATATGAAGTGATAAGGATATAAATATAGTAATGAACCTCATAGAAGAACGTTAGACCCATTTTTATCCAACGGAAAACTTGTGCAAACTTCTACGACAAAGATCGTCCAAACTTTCAATAGATTCGTATGAAGGTTTAAATTGAGATTTAAAGCTTTTAGAATGAATACCGGCCTTTTTTTGGACTAATATAAAGTTATAAAGGTGTAAATATAGTTATTAAATAATTCTCAAATAGTTAGACCCATTATTGGAGCAACGGAAACTTCGTCCAAACTACTTTGACCAAAACTGCCCATCTTTGAATAGCTTCGTACGAAGTGAATATTGGCCATTTTTGGGACCAATATGAAGTGATAAGGATATAAATATAGTAATAAACCTAATAGAAGAACGTTAGACCCATTTTTTATCCAACGGAAAACTTGTGAAAACTTCTACGACAAAGATCGTCCAAACTTTCAATAGATTCGTATGAAGGTTTAAATTGATATTTAAAGCTTTTAGAACGAATACCGGCCTTTTTTTGGACTAATATAAAGTTATAAAGGTGTAAATATAGTTATTAAATAATTCTCAAATAGTTAGACCCATTATTAGAACAATGGAAACTTCGTCCAAACTACTTTGACCAAAACTGCCCAACTTTGAATAGCGTCGTACGAAGTGAATATTGGCCTTTGTTGGGATCAATATGAAGTGATAAGGATATAAATATAGTAATGAACCTCATAGAAGAACGTTAGACCCATTTTTATCCAACGGAAAACTTGTGCAAACTTCTACGACAAAGATCGTCCAAACTTTCAATAGATTTGTATGAAGATTTAAATTGAGATTTAAAGCTTTTAGAATAAATACCGGCCTTTTTTTGGACCAATATAAAGTTATAAAGGTGTAAATATAGTTTTTAAATAATTCTCAAATAGTTAGACCCATTATTGGAGCAACGGAAACTTCGTCCAAACTACTTTGACCAAAACTGCCCAACTTTGAATAGCTTCGTACGAAGTGAATATTGGCCATTTTTGGGACTAATATGAAGTGATAAGGATATAAATATAGTAATAAACCTAATAGAAGAACGTTAGACCCATTTTTTATCCAACCGAAAACTTGTGAAAACTTCTACGACAAAGATCGTCCAAACTTTCAATAGATTCGTATGAAGGTTTAAATTGATATTTAAAGCTTTTAGAACGAATACCGGCCTTTTTTTGGACCAATATAAAGTTATAAAGGTGTAAATATAGTTTTTAAATAATTCTCAAATAGTTAGACCCATTATTGGACCAACGGAAACTTCGTCCAAACTACTTTGACCAAAACTGCCCAACTTTGAATAGCTTCGTACGAAGTGAATATTGGCCTTTTTTGGGACCAATATGAAGTGATAAGGATATAAATATAGTAATAAACCTAATAGAAGAACGTTAGACCCATTTTTTATCCAACGGAAAACTTGTGCAAACTTCTACGACAAAGATCGTCCAAACTTTCAATAGATTCGTATGAAGGTTTAAATTGAGATTTAAAGTTTTTAGAACGAATACCGGCCTTTCTTTGGACCAATATAAAGTTATAAAGGTGTAAATATAGTTATTAAATAATTCTCAAATAGTTAGACCCATTATTAGAGCAACGGAAACTTCGTCCAAACTACTTTGACCAAAACTGCCCAACTTTGAATAGCTTCGTACGAAGTGAATATTGGCCATTTCTGGGACCAATATGAAGTGATAAGGATATAAATATAGTAATAAACCTAATAGAAGAACGTTAGACCCATTTTTTATCCAACGGAAAACTTGTGCAAACTTCTACGACAAAGATCGTCCAAACTTTCAATAGATTCGTATGAAGGTTTAAATTGAGATTTAAAGCTTTTAGAATGAATACCGGCCTTTTTTTGGACCAATATAAAGTTATAAAGGTGTAAATATAGTTTTTAAATAATTCTCAAATAGTTAGACCCATTATTGGAGCAACGGAAACTTCGTCCAAACTACTTTGACCAAAACTGCCCAACTTTGAATAGCTTCGTACGAAGTGAATATTGGCCTTTTTTGGGACCAATATGAAGTGATAAGGATATAAATATAGTAATAAACCTAATAGAAGAACGTTAGACCCATTTTTTATCCAACGGAAAACTTGTGCAAACTTCTACGACAAAGATCGTCCAAACTTTCAATAGATTCGTATGAAGGTTTAAATTGAGATTTAAAGTTTTTAGAACGAATACCGGCCTTTCTTTGGACCAATATAAAGTTATAAAGGTGTAAATATAGTTATTAAATAATTCTCAAATAGTTAGACCCATTATTAGAGCAACGGAAACTTCGTCCAAACTACTTTGACCAAAACTGCCCAACTTTGAATAGCGTCGTACGAAGTGAATATTGGCCTTTGTTGGGATCAATATGAAGTGATAAGTATATAAATATAGTAATGAACCTCATAGAAGAACGTTAGACCCATTTTTATCCAACGGAAAACTTGTGCAAACTTCTACGACAAAGATCGTCCAAACTTTCAATAGATTCGTATGAAGATTTAAATTGAGATTTAAAGCTTTTAGAATAAATACCGGCCTTTTTTTGGACCAATATAAAGTTATAAAGGTGTAAATATAGTTTTTAAATAATTCTCAAATAGTTAGACCCATTATTGGAGCAACGGAAACTTCGTCCAAACTACTTTGACCAAAACTGCCCAACTTTGAATAGCTTCGTACGAAGTGAATATTGGCCATTTTTGGGACCAATATGAAGTGATAAGGATATAAATATAGTAATAAACCTAATAGAAGAACGTTAGACCCATTTTTTATCCAACGGAAAACTTGTGCAAACTTCTACGACAAAGATCGTCCAAACTTTCAATAGATTCGTATGAAGGTTTAAATTGAGATTTAAAGTTTTTAGAACGAATACCGGCCTTTCTTTGGACCAATATAAAGTTATAAAGGTGTAAATATAGTTATTAAATAATTCTCAAATAGTTAGACCCATTATTAGAGCAACGGAAACTTCGTCCAAACTACTTTGACCAAAACTGCCCAACTTTGAATAGCGTCGTACGAAGTGAATATTGGCCTTTGTTGGGATCAATATGAAGTGATAAGTATATAAATATAGTAATGAACCTCATAGAAGAACGTTAGACCCATTTTTATCCAACGGAAAACTTTTGCAAACTTCTACGACAAAGATCGTCCAAACTTTCAATAGATTCGTATGAAGATTTAAATTGAGATTTAAAGCTTTTAGAATAAATACCGGCCTTTTTTTGGACCAATATAAAGTTATAAAGGTGTAAATATAGTTTTTAAATAATTCTCAAATAGTTAGACCCATTATTGGAGCAACGGAAACTTCGTCCAAACTACTTTGACCAAAACTGCCCAACTTTGAATAGCTTCGTACGAAGTGAATATTGGCCATTTCTGGGACCAATATGAAGTGATAAGGATATAAATATAGTAATAAACCTAATAGAAGAACGTTAGACCCATTTTTTATCCAACGGAAAACTTGTGAAAACTTCTACGACAAAGATCGTCCAAACTTTCAATAGATTCGTATGAAGGTTTAAATTGATATTTAAAGCTTTTAGAACGAATACCGGCCTTTTTTTGGACCAATATAAAGTTATAAAGGTGTAAATATAGTTTTTAAATAATTCTCAAATAGTTAGACCCATTATTGGAGCAACGGAAACTTCGTCCAAACTACTTTGACCAAAACTGCCCAACTTTGAATAGCTTCGTACGAAGTGAATATTGGCCTTTTTTGGGACCAATATGAAGTGATAAGGATATAAATATAGTAATAAACCTAATAGAAGAACGTTAGACCCATTTTTTATCCAACGGAAAACTTGTGCAAACTTCTACGACAAAGATCGTCCAAACTTTCAATAGATTCGTATGAAGGTTTAAATTGAGATTTAAAGCTTTTAGAATGAATACCGGCCTTTTTTTGGACTAATATAAAGTTATAAAGGTGTAAATATAGTTATTAAATAATTCTCAAATAGTTAGACCCATTATTAGAGCAACGGAAACTTCGTCCAAACTACTTTGACCAAAACTGCCCAACTTTGAATAGCGTCGTACGAAGTGAATATTGGCCTTTGTTGGGATCAATATGAAGTGATAAGGATATAAATATAGTAATGAACCTCATAGAAGAACGTTAGACCCATTTTTATCCAACGGAAAACTTGTGCAAACTTCTACGACAAAGATCGTCCAAACTTTCAATAGATTCGTATGAAGATTTAAATTGAGATTTAAAGCTTTTAGAATAAATACCGGCCTTTTTTTGGACCAATATAAAGTTATAAAGGTGTAAATATAGTTTTTAAATAATTCTCAAATAGTTAGACCCATTATTGGAGCAACGGAAACTTCGTCCAAACTACTTTGACCAAAACTGCCCAACTTTGAATAGCTTCGTACGAAGTGAATATTGGCCATTTTTGGGACCAATATGAAGTGATAAGGATATAAATATAGTAATAAACCTAATAGAAGAACGTTAGACCCATTTTTTATCCAACGGAAAACTTTTGCAAACTTCTACGACAAAGATCGTCCAAACTTTCAATAGATTCGTATGAAGGTTTAAATTGAGATTTAAAGCTTTTAGAATGAATACCGGCCTTTTTTTGGACTAATATAAAGTTATAAAGGTGTAAATATAGTTATTAAATAATTCTCAAATAGTTAGACCCATTATTAGAGCAACGGAAACTTCGTCCAAACTACTTTGACCAAAACTGCCCAACTTTGAATAGCGTCGTACGAAGTGAATATTGGCCTTTGTTGGGATCAATATGAAGTGATAAGGATATAAATATAGTAATGAACCTCATAGAAGAACGTTAGACCCATTTTTATCCAACGGAAAACTTGTGCAAACTTCTACGACAAAGATCGTCCAAACTTTCAATAGATTCGTATGAAGATTTAAATTGAGATTTAAAGCTTTTAGAATAAATACCGGCCTTTTTTTGGACCAATATAAAGTTATAAAGGTGTAAATATAGTTTTTAAATAATTCTCAAATAGTTAGACCCATTATTGGAGCAACGGAAACTTCGTCCAAACTACTTTGACCAAAACTGCCCAACTTTGAATAGCGTCGTACGAAGTGAATATTGGCCTTTGTTGGGATCAATATGAAGTGATAAGGATATAAATATAGTAATGAACCTCATAGAAGAACGTTAGACCCATTTTTATCCAACGGAAAACTTGTGCAAACTTCTACGACAAAGATCGTCCAAACTTTCAATAGATTCGTATGAAGATTTAAATTGAGATTTAAAGCTTTTAGAATAAATACCGGCCTTTTTTTGGACCAATATAAAGTTATAAAGGTGTAAATATAGTTTTTAAATAATTCTCAAATAGTTAGACCCATTATTGGAGCAACGGAAACTTCGTCCAAACTACTTTGACCAAAACTGCCCAACTTTGAATAGCTTCGTACGAAGTGAATATTGGCCATTTTTGGGACCAATATGAAGTGATAAGGATATAAATATAGTAATAAACCTAATAGAAGAACGTTAGACCCATTTTTTATCCAACGGAAAACTTTTGCAAACTTCTACGACAAAGATCGTCCAAACTTTCAATAGATTCGTATGAAGGTTTAAATTGAGATTTAAAGCTTTTAGAATGAATACCGGCCTTTTTTTGGACTAATATAAAGTTATAAAGGTGTAAATATAGTTATTAAATAATTCTCAAATAGTTAGACCCATTATTAGAGCAACGGAAACTTCGTCCAAACTACTTTGACCAAAACTGCCCAACTTTGAATAGCGTCGTACGAAGTGAATATTGGCCTTTGTTGGGATCAATATGAAGTGATAAGGATATAAATATAGTAATGAACCTCATAGAAGAACGTTAGACCCATTTTTATCCAACGGAAAACTTGTGCAAACTTCTACGACAAAGATCGTCCAAACTTTCAATAGATTCGTATGAAGATTTAAATTGAGATTTAAAGCTTTTAGAATAAATACCGGCCTTTTTTTGGACCAATATAAAGTTATAAAGGTGTAAATATAGTTTTTAAATAATTCTCAAATAGTTAGACCCATTATTGGAGCAACGGAAACTTCGTCCAAACTACTTTGACCAAAACTGCCCAACTTTGAATAGCTTCGTACGAAGTGAATATTGGCCATTTTTGGGACCAATATGAAGTGATAAGGATATAAATATAGTAATAAACCTAATAGAAGAACGTTAGACCCATTTTTTATCCAACGGAAAACTTGTGAAAACTTCTACGACAAAGATCGTCCAAACTTTCAATAGATTCGTATGAAGGTTTAAATTGATATTTAAAGCTTTTAGAACGAATACCGGCCTTTTTTTGGACCAATATAAAGTTATAAAGGTGTAAATATAGTTTTTAAATAATTCTCAAATAGTTAGACCCATTATTGGAGCAACGGAAACTTCGTCCAAACTACTTTGACCAAAACTGCCCAACTTTGAATAGCTTCGTACGAAGTGAATATTGGCCTTTTTTGGGACCAATATGAAGTGATAAGGATATAAATATAGTAATAAACCTAATAGAAGAACGTTAGACCCATTTTTTATCCAACGGAAAACTTGTGCAAACTTCTACGACAAAGATCGTCCAAACTTTCAATAGATTCGTATGAAGGTTTAAATTGAGATTTAAAGGTTTTAGAATGAATACCGGCCTTTTTTTGGACTAATATAAAGTTATAAAGGTGTAAATATAGTTATTAAATAATTCTCAAATAGTTAGACCCATTATTAGAGCAACGGAAACTTCGTCCAAACTACTTTGACCAAAACTGCCCAACTTTGAATAGCGTCGTACGAAGTG
This sequence comes from Trifolium repens, assembly GCA_030408175.1. Lineage (NCBI taxonomy): Eukaryota > Viridiplantae > Streptophyta > Magnoliopsida > Fabales > Fabaceae > Trifolium > Trifolium repens. The sequence goes on along the minus strand of CP125842.1, from coordinate 36,903,347 downwards.
AATATTGGCCTTTTTTGGGACCAATATGAAGTGATAAGGATATAAATATAATAATAAACCTAATAGAATAACGTTAGACCCATTTTTTATCCAACGGAAAACTTGTGCAAACTTCTACGACAAAGATCGTCCAAACTTTCAATAGATTCGTATGAAGATTTAAATTGAGATTTAAAGCTTTTAGAATGAATACCGGCCTTTTTTTGGACCAATATAAAGTTATAAATGTATAAATATAGTTTTTAAATAATTCTCAAATAGTTAGACCCATTATTGGAGCAACGGAAACTTCGTCCAAACTACTTTGACCAAAACTGCCCAACTTTGAATAGCTTCGTACGAAGTGAATATTGGCCTTTTTTGGGACCAATATGAAGTGATAAGGATATAAATATAATAATAAACCTAATAGAATAACGTTAGACCCATTTTTTATCCAACGGAAAACTTGTGCAAACTTCTACGACAAAGATCGTCCAAACTTTCAATAGATTCGTATGAAGATTTAAATTGAGATTTAAAGCTTTTAGAATGAATATCGGCCTTTTTTTGGACCAATATAAAGTTATAAAGGTATAAATATAGTTTTTAAATAATTCTCAAATAGTTAGACCCATTATTGGAGCAACGGAAACTTCGTCCAAACTACTTTGACCAAAACTGCCCAACTTTGAATAGCTTCGTACGAAGTGAATATTGGCCTTTTTTGGGACCAATATGAAGTGATAAGGATATAAATATAGTAATAAACCTAATAGAAGAACGTTAGACCCATTTTCAATCCAACGGAAAACTTGTGCAAACTTCTACGACAAAGATCGTCCAAACTTTCAATAGATTCGTATGAAGGTTTAAATTGAGATTTAAAGCTTTTAGAATGAATACAGGCCTTTTTTTGGACCAATATAAAGTTATAAAGGTGTAAATATAGTTATTAAATAATTCTCAAATAGTTAGACCCATTATTAGAGCAACGGAAACTTCGTCCAAACTACTTTGACCAAAACTGCCCAACTTTGAATAGCGTCGTACGAAGTGAATATTGGCCTTTGTTGGGATCAATATGAAGTGATAAGGATATAAATATAGTAATGAACCTCATAGAAGAACGTTAGACCCATTTTTATCCAATGGAAAACTTGTGCAAACTTCTACGACAAAGATCGTCCAAACTTTCAATAGATTCGTATGAAGATTTAAATTGAGATTTAAAGCTTTTAGAATAAATACCGGCCTTTTTTTGGACCAATATAAAGTTATAAAGGTGTAAATATAGTTTTTAAATAATTCTCAAATAGTTAGACCCATTATTGGAGCAACGGAAACTTCGTCCAAACTACTTTGACCAAAACTGCCCAACTTTGAATAGCTTCGTACGAAGTGAATATTGGCCATTTTTGGGACCAATATGAAGTGATAAGGATATAAATATAGTAATAAACCTAATAGAAGAACGTTAGACCCATTTTTTATCCAACGGAAAACTTTTGCAAACTTCTACGACAAAGATCGTCCAAACTTTCAATAGATTCGTATGAAGGTTTAAATTGAGATTTAAAGCTTTTAGAATGAATACCGGCCTTTTTTTGGACTAATATAAAGTTATAAAGGTGTAAATATAGTTATTAAATAATTCTCAAATAGTTAGACCCATTATTAGAGCAACGGAAACTTCGTCCATACTACTTTGACCAAAACTGCCCAACTTTGAATAGCGTCGTACGAAGTGAATATTGGCCTTTGTTGGGATCAATATGAAGTGATAAGGATATAAATATAGTAATGAACCTCATAGAAGAACGTTAGACCCATTTTTATCCAACGGAAAAATTGTGCAAACTTCTACGACAAAGATCGTCCAAACTTTCAATAGATTCGTATGAAGATTTAAATTGAGATTTAAAGCTTTTAGAATAAATACCGGCCTTTTTTTGGACCAATATAAAGTTATAAAGGTGTAAATATAGTTTTTAAATAATTCTCAAATAGTTAGACCCATTATTGGAGCAACGGAAACTTCGTCCAAACTACTTTGACCAAAACTGCCCAACTTTGAATAGCTTCGTACGAAGTGAATATTGGCCTTTTTTGGGACCAATATGAAGTGATAAGGATATAAATATAGTAATAAACCTAATAGAAGAACGTTAGACCCATTTTTTATCCAACGGAAAACTTGTGCAAACTTCTACGACAAAGATCGTCCAAACTTTCAATAGATTCGTATGAAGGTTTAAATTGAGATTTAAAGCTTTTAGAATGAATACCGGCCTTTTTTTGGACTAATATAAAGTTATAAAGGTGTAAATATAGTTATTAAATAATTCTCAAATAGTTAGACCCATTATTAGAGCAACGGAAACTTCGTCCAAACTACTTTGACCAAAACTGCCCAACTTGAATAGCGTCGTACGAAGTGAATATTGGCCTTTGTTGGGATCAATATGAAGTGATAAGGATATAAATATAGTAATGAACCTCATAGAAGAACGTTAGACCCATTTTTATCCAACGGAAAACTTGTGCAAACTTCTACGACAAAGATCGTCCAAACTTTCAATAGATTCGTATGAAGATTTAAATTGAGATTTAAAGCTTTTAGAATAAATACCGGCCTTTTTTTGGACCAATATAAAGTTATAAAGGTGTAAATATAGTTTTTAAATAATTCTCAAATAGTTAGACCCATTATTGGAGCAACGGAAACTTCGTCCAAACTACTTTGACCAAAACTGCCCAACTTTGAATAGCTTCGTACGAAGTGAATATTGGCCATTTTTGGGACCAATATGAAGTGATAAGGATATAAATATAGTAATAAACCTAATAGAAGAACGTTAGACCCATTTTTTATCCAACGGAAAACTTGTGAAAACTTCTACGACAAAGATCGTCCAAACTTTCAATAGATTCGTATGAAGGTTTAAATTGATATTTAAAGCTTTTAGAACGAATACCGGCCTTTTTTTGGACCAATATAAAGTTATAAAGGTGTAAATATAGTTTTTAAATAATTCTCAAATAGTTAGACCCATTATTGGAGCAACGGAAACTTCGTCCAAACTACTTTGACCAAAACTGCCCGACTTTGAATAGCTTCGTACGAAGTGAATATTGGCCATTTTTGGGACCAATATGAAGTGATAAGGATATAAATATAGTAATAAACCTAATAGAAGAACGTTAGACCCATTTTTTATCCAACGGAAAACTTTTGCAAACTTCTACGACAAAGATCGTCCAAACTTTCAATAGATTCGTATGAAGGTTTAAATTGAGATTTAAAGCTTTTAGAATGAATACCGGCCTTTTTTTGGACTAATATAAAGTTATAAAGGTGTAAATATAGTTATTAAATAATTCTCAAATAGTTAGACCCATTATTAGAGCAACGGAAACTTCGTCCAAACTACTTTGACCAAAACTGCCCAACTTTGAATAGCGTCGTACGAAGTGAATATTGGCCTTTGTTGGGATCAATATGAAGTGATAAGGATATAAATATAGTAATGAACCTCATAGAAGAACGTTAGACCCATTTTTATCCAACGGAAAACTTGTGCAAACTTCTACGACAAAGATCGTCCAAACTTTCAATAGATTCGTATGAAGATTTAAATTGAGATTTAAAGCTTTTAGAATAAATACCGGCCTTTTTTTGGACCAATATAAAGTTATAAAGGTGTAAATATAGTTTTTAAATAATTCTCAAATAGTTAGACCCATTATTGGAGCAACGGAAACTTCGTCCAAACTACTTTGACCAAAACTTCCCAACTTTGAATAGCTTCGTACGAAGTGAATATTGGCCATTTTTGGGACCAATATGAAGTGATAAGGATATAAATATAGTAATAAACCTAATAGAAGAACGTTAGACCCATTTTTTATCCAACGGAAAACTTTTGCAAACTTCTACGACAAAGATCGTCCAAACTTTCAATAGATTCGTATGAAGGTTTAAATTGAGATTTAAAGCTTTTAGAATGAATACCGGCCTTTTTTGGACTAATATAAAGTTATAAAGGTGTAAATATAGTTATTAAATAATTCTCAAATAGTTAGACCCATTATTAGAGCAACGGAAACTTCGTCCAAACTACTTTGACCAAAACTGCCCAACTTGAATAGCGTCGTACGAAGTGAATATTGGCCTTTGTTGGGATCAATATGAAGTGATAAGGATATAAATATAGTAATGAACCTCATAGAAGAACGTTAGACCCATTTTTATCCAACGGAAAACTTGTGCAAACTTCTACGACAAAGATCGTCCAAACTTTCAATAGATTCGTATGAAGATTTAAATTGAGATTTAAAGCTTTTAGAATAAATACCGGCCTTTTTTTGGACCAATATAAAGTTATAAAGGTGTAAATATAGTTTTTAAATAATTCTCAAATAGTTAGACCCATTATTGGAGCAACGGAAACTTCGTCCAAACTACTTTGACCAAAACTGCCCAACTTTGAATAGCTTCGTACGAAGTGAATATTGGCCATTTTTGGGACCAATATGAAGTGATAAGGATATAAATATAGTAATAAACCTAATAGAAGAACGTTAGACCCATTTTTTATCCAACGGAAAACTTGTGAAAACTTCTACGACAAAGATCGTCCAAACTTTCAATAGATTCGTATGAAGTTTAAATTGATATTTAAAGCTTTTAGAACGAATACCGGCCTTTTTTTGGACCAATATAAAGTTATAAAAGTGTAAATATAGTTTTTAAATAATTCTCAAATAGTTAGACCCATTATTGGAGCAACGGAAACTTCGTCCAAACTACTTTGACCAAAACTGCCCGACTTTGAATAGCTTCGTACGAAGTGAATATTGGCCATTTTTGGGACCAATATGAAGTGATAAGGATATAAATATAGTAATAAACCTAATAGAAGAACGTTAGACCCATTTTTTATCCAACGGAAAACTTTTGCAAACTTCTACGACAAAGATCGTCCAAACTTTCAATAGATTCGTATGAAGGTTTAAATTGAGATTTAAAGCTTTTAGAATGAATACCGGCCTTTTTTTGGACTAATATAAAGTTATAAAGGTGTAAATATAGTTATTAAATAATTCTCAAATAGTTAGACCCATTATTAGAGCAACGGAAACTTCGTCCAAACTACTTTGACCAAAACTGCCCAACTTTGAATAGCGTCGTACGAAGTGAATATTGGCCTTTGTTGGGATCAATATGAAGTGATAAGGATATAAATATAGTAATCAACCTCATAGAAGAACGTTAGACCCATTTTTTATCCAAAGGAAAACTTGTGAAAACTTCTACGACAAAGATCGTCCAAACTTTCAATAGATTCGTATGAAGGTTTAAATTGATATTTAAAGCTTTTAGAACGAATACCGGCCTTTTTTTGGACCAATATAAAGTTATAAAGGTGTAAATATAGTTTTTAAATAATTCTCAAATAGTTAGACCCATTATTGGAGCAACGGAAACTTCGTCCAAACTACTTTGACCAAAACTGCCCAACTTTGAATAGCTTCGTACGAAGTGAATATTGGCCATTTTTGGGACCAATATGAAGTGATAAGGATATAAATATAGTAATAAACCTAATAGAAGAACGTTAGACCCATTTTTTATCCAACGGAAAACTTTTGCAAACTTCTACGACAAAGATCGTCCAAACTTTCAATAGATTCGTATGAAGGTTTAAATTGAGATTTAAAGCTTTTAGAATGAATACCGGCCTTTTTTTGGACTAATATAAAGTTATAAAGGTGTAAATATAGTTATTAAATAATTCTCAAATAGTTAGACCCATTATTAGAGCAACGGAAACTTCGTCCAAACTACTTTGACCAAAACTGCCCAACTTTGAATAGCGTCGTACGAAGTGAATATTGGCCTTTGTTGGGATCAATATGAAGTGATAAGGATATAAATATAGTAATGAACCTCATAGAAGAACGTTAGACCCATTTTTATCCAACGGAAAACTTGTGCAAACTTCTACGACAAAGATCGTCCAAACTTTCAATAGATTCGTATGAAGATTTAAATTGAGATTTAAAGCTTTTAGAATAAATACCGGCCTTTTTTTGGACCAATATAAAGTTATAAAGGTGTAAATATAGTTTTTAAATAATTCTCAAATAGTTAGACCCATTATTGGAGCAACGGAAACTTCGTCCAAACTACTTTGACCAAAACTGCCCAACTTTGAATAGCTTCGTACGAAGTGAATATTGGCCATTTTTGGGACCAATATGAAGTGATAAGGATATAAATATAGTAATAAACCTAATAGAAGAACGTTAGACCCATTTTTTATCCAACGGAAAACTTGTGCAAACTTCTACGACAAAGATCGTCCAAACTTTCAATAGATTCGTATGAAGGTTTAAATTGAGATTTAAAGCTTTTAGAATGAATACCGGCCTTTTTTTGGACTAATATAAAGTTATAAAGGTGTAAATATAGTTATTAAATAATTCTCAAATAGTTAGACCCATTAATAGAGCAACGGAAACTTCGTCCAAACTACTTTGACCAAAACTGGCCAACTTTGAATAGCGTCGTACGAAGTGAATATTGGCCTTTGTTGGGATCAATATGAAGTGATAAGGATATAAATATAGTAATGAACCTCATAGAAGAACGTTAGACCCATTTTTATCCAACGGAAAACTTGTGCAAACTTCTACGACAAAGATCGTCCAAACTTTCAATAGATTCGTATGAAGGTTTAAATTGAGATTTAAAGCTTTTAGAATGAATACCGGCCTTTTTTTGGACTAATATAAAGTTATAAAGGTGTAAATATAGTTATTAAATAATTCTCAAATAGTTAGACCCATTATTAGAGCAACGGAAACTTCGTCCAAACTACTTTGACCAAAACTGGCCAACTTTGAATAGCGTCGTACGAAGTGAATATTGGCCTTTGTTGGGATCAATATGAAGTGATAAGGATATAAATATAGTAATGAACCTCATAGAAGAACGTTAGACCCATTTTTATCCAACGGAAAACTTGTGCAAACTTCTACGACAAAGATCGTCCAAACTTTCAATAGATTCGTATGAAGATTTAAATTGAGATTTAAAGCTTTTAGAATAAATACCGGCCTTTTTTTGGACCAATATAAAGTTATAAAGGTGTAAATATAGTTTTTAAATAATTCTCAAATAGTTAGACCCATTATTGGAGCAACGGAAACTTCGTCCAAACTACTTTGACCAAAACTGCCAAACTTTGAATAGCTTCGTACGAAGTGAATATTGGCCATTTTTGGGACCAATATGAAGTGATAAGGATATAAATATAGTAATAAACCTAATAGAAGAACGTTAGACCCATTTTTTATCCAACGGAAAACTTTTGCAAACTTCTACGACAAAGATCGTCCAAACTTTCAATAGATTCGTATGAAGGTTTAAATTGAGATTTAAAGCTTTTAGAATGAATACCGGCCTTTTTTTGGACTAATATAAAGTTATAAAGGTGTAAATATAGTTATTAAATAATTCTCAAATAGTTAGACCCATTATTAGAGCAACGGAAACTTCGTCCAAACTACTTTGACCAAAACTGCCCAACTTTGAATAGCGTCGTACGAAGTGAATATTGGCCTTTGTTGGGATCAATATGAAGTGATAAGGATATAAATATAGTAATGAACCTCATAGAAGAACGTTAGACCCATTTTTATCCAACGGAAAACTTGTGCAAACTTCTACGACAAAGATCGTCCAAACTTTCAATAGATTCGTATGAAGATTTAAATTGAGATTTAAAGCTTTTAGAATAAATACCGGCCTTTTTTTGGACCAATATAAAGTTATAAAGGTGTAAATATAGTTTTTAAATAATTCTCAAATAGTTAGACCCATTATTGGAGCAACGGAAACTTCGTCCAAACTACTTTGACCAAAACTGCCCAACTTTGAATAGCTTCGTACGAAGTGAATATTGGCCATTTTTGGGACCAATATGAAGTGATAAGGATATAAATATAGTAATAAACCTAATAGAAGAACGTTAGACCCATTTTTTATCCAACGGAAAACTTGTGCAAACTTCTACGACAAAGATCGTCCAAACTTTCAATAGATTCGTATGAAGGTTTAAATTGAGATTTAAAGCTTTTAGAATGAATACCGGCCTTTTTTTGGACTAATATAAAGTTATAAAGGTGTAAATATAGTTATTAAATAATTCTCAAATAGTTAGACCCATTAATAGAGCAACGGAAACTTCGTCCAAACTACTTTGACCAAAACTGGCCAACTTTGAATAGCGTCGTACGAAGTGAATATTGGCCTTTGTTGGGATCAATATGAAGTGATAAGGATATAAATATAGTAATGAACCTCATAGAAGAACGTTAGACCCATTTTTATCCAACGGAAAACTTGTGCAAACTTCTACGACAAAGATCGTCCAAACTTTCAATAGATTCGTATGAAGGTTTAAATTGAGATTTAAAGCTTTTAGAATGAATACCGGCCTTTTTTTGGACTAATATAAAGTTATAAAGGTGTAAATATAGTTATTAAATAATTCTCAAATAGTTAGACCCATTATTAGAGCAACGGAAACTTCGTCCAAACTACTTTGACCAAAACTGGCCAACTTTGAATAGCGTCGTACGAAGTGAATATTGGCCTTTGTTGGGATCAATATGAAGTGATAAGGATATAAATATAGTAATGAACCTCATAGAAGAACGTTAGACCCATTTTTATCCAACGGAAAACTTGTGCAAACTTCTACGACAAAGATCGTCCAAACTTTCAATAGATTCGTATGAAGATTTAAATTGAGATTTAAAGCTTTTAGAATAAATACCGGCCTTTTTTTGGACCAATATAAAGTTATAAAGGTGTAAATATAGTTTTTAAATAATTCTCAAATAGTTAGACCCATTATTGGAGCAACGGAAACTTCGTCCAAACTACTTTGACCAAAACTGCCAAACTTTGAATAGCTTCGTACGAAGTGAATATTGGCCATTTTTGGGACCAATATGAAGTGATAAGGATATAAATATAGTAATAAACCTAATAGAAGAACGTTAGACCCATTTTTTATTCAACGGAAAACTTTTGCAAACTTTTACGACAAAGATCGTCCAAACTTTCAATAGATTCGTATGAAGGTTTAAATTGAGATTTAAAGCTTTTAGAATGAATACCGGCCTTTTTTTGGACTAATATAAAGTTATAAAGGTGTAAATATAGTTATTAAATAATTCTCAAATAGTTAGACCCATTATTAGAGCAACGGAAACTTCGTCCAAACTACTTTGACCAAAACTGCCCAACTTTGAATAGCGTCGTACGAAGTGAATATTGGCCTTTGTTGGGATCAATATGAAGTGATAAGGATATAAATATAGTAATGAACCTCATAGAAGAACGTTAGACCCATTTTTATCCAACGGAAAACTTGTGCAAACTTCTACGACAAAGATCGTCCAAACTTTCAATAGATTCGTATGAAGGTTTAAATTGAGATTTAAAGCTTTTAGAATGAATACCGGCCTTTTTTTGGACTAATATAAAGTTATAAAGGTGTAAATATAGTTATTAAATAATTCTCAAATAGTTAGACCCATTATTAGAGCAACGGAAACTTCGTCCAAACTACTTTGACCAAAACTGCCCAACTTTGAATAGCGTCGTACGAACTTTGAATAGCGTCGTATAGAGCTTCACACAGTAACCATGCCACAAGGGCAAAAAGAAAAATAAAAGAAGGAGTAGAAGAAGAGAAACAGCCAACCAAGCATATAATGACAGAAAAATAAAAGATAAAAGCAAGATACTGCAAACCTGGAAAAAGCAAACAAACAAGCAAACCAACTCAACTGGGCTTAACTCTCAAGAGTCCCCAGTGAAGTCGCCAGCTGTAGCGGGCTGGAAAATCACTTCCATTTTTCATACAATGAAGTCGCCATCGACGTTTATTTATCCCGTGAGGGGAAAGGAAAATATCGCGAAAACCTTGGTTTAGGTTCGGGAGTTGGTTATGCGAGGGGAAGGTGTTAGCACCCCTCGCATCCATCGTACTCGATGGGAACCGTTTAGGTGGTTTGAGGTTTGTTTGCGCAGGTTTATCAAATTAATCTGTCATTTGGCTTATCTCTATTTCGTTTCCAAATAAATTAAAAAAGGGTTTTTATTAGTTGAGTTTGACGGTTGTAGGAGTCCGCTCCTACGTATTCCCCGGTGCAATGGGAAACTCAAAACTCACGTAGTTCTGGTAAAAAATGTTTGTGTGGTTGTTGGTTTTATGCGAATAACGTTTATTTCGTATTCCGCTGATACAACGACGCTTGTATGCTCAACTTAGAGGCTTAAGCTGTGTGTGTATCAGAGGAATAGATAAAACGCGTATTCATTGTTAAAAAGAAAGTTTGATTAACGGATGTGGCTTAACTCGCATTCCGCTGATACAACGACGCTTGTATGCTCCACTTGGAGGCGTAAGCTGTGTATGTATCAGAGGAATGGATAAAGCGTATATCCATAAAAAAGAAAGTTTGAATAACGGATGTTGCTTATTTCGCATTCCGCTGATACAACGACGCTCGTATGCTCTACTTAGAGGCGTAAGCTGTGTATGTATCAGAGGAATGGATAAAGCGTATATCCATGCTTTCTGAAAAGAAGTTTGAGTGAGTGGGGTTAGTTTTAACGCTTGATTAGGATGAGGATGGTCCCAAGATCACGAGTCATACGTCAGGGATAAGAACCATCCGGAGTGTGAAAAGTCATACGTTAGATCAACCCCTTTTCATCCTTGTTTATTATGAAAACCTTGATTTAATTTGATTAAGAAAGTATTTCAAAAGGAAAAGACGAATGTTGGTTAATTTTAACATTTTAGGATGAGGATAGTCCCAAGATCACGAGTCATACGTCAGGGATAAGAACCATCCGGGGTGTGAAAAGTCATACGTCAGATCAACCCCTTTTCATCCTTGTTTATTATAAAAATCTTAATTTAATCAATAGTGAGGATAATCCCAAGATCACGAGTCATACGTCAGGGATAGGGATTATCCGGGTGTGAAAAGTCATACGTCAGATCAACCCTTTTTCACTATGTTTATTATGAAAGCAAAACTCAAATTCAAACCAGACAGCCCAAGAATAGAAGAGAGATGAGAGGTATAGAAGTTCGAGGGATTACATTAATAAAAACCACATGAAGCATGATAATTAAATGCAAATGAAGCAATAGGCATGAATGCAAGTTCATAAATAAAAGTGCATGAATCAATATGATGTAAATAAATAATGCATGAATGCAATAAACAAGCATGTATGAAGCAAGAGATATGATGCATAATTAAATAAAAATGCATAAGCTAAAAAGTAGCGTACAATGAATTAAATAACATAAACATGCTAAATTAAATCAAAGTAAATGAGATGAGTTAGAATGAATGAAGTAAAGGTACTGTTCATGAGCAAAGAAAAATAAGTAAGCAATTAAATCTAAAGAAGCAAATTAAATCTAATTAAGCAATTAAATAAATAAGCTAAAAAGCTAAAAGTGATTAAATAATACGCTAAAAGGAGGAAAAATAAAATCTGGAAATTACTGAGATGTAAGCAAAGCAAAATGGTCCAGTAAGCTAAAAAGCTCAAGTACCAAATAAGTGCTTATGAAAATAAGCTAAAAAGTGATTAATTAAGCTAAAAAGCTAAAGAATAAGCTAAAAAGCAAAAATAAATGCTCAAATGAGATAAACAGAAATCACACATTATTTAAGCATACCAAATGGTCCAGTAAGCTAAAAGCTTAAGCACCAAATAAGTGCTTATGAAAATAAGCTAAAAAGTGATTAAATAATCTAAAACGCTAGAAAAATAAGCTAAAAAGCTAGAATAAAAACTCAAAGATGAAGAGCAAAATTTAAGCATAGCAAAGTGACTAAAATAGCTTAAATAAGCTATTAGTCACTTAAGTGCTTTTGGAAATAAGCTGAAAATCAACTTAAGCCGGGGAGGTGCAAATAGCAAGGAAAAAATAAAATGGGGTGCGAAAAGCAGATCTGGGCCAGAAGGCCCAGTCCACGTGCAGTCCAAAAACAAAAAAAGAAAAAAAACCTATAGCGACGGAAAAAACGAATTAGCGACGACCTTCATACTTTTACCTACGGTATTCAAACCTTTAGCTACGAAATTCATAGCCAGCTACAAATTAGCTACGGGATTTAGCTACGAAAAAGCTTCCCGTAGCTACTTCATCTTCTCCAAATTTGAATTTTTCCGGATTTCTCAAATTAAACTCAAATTAAATGAAACGAAGTTCAAACCCACTTTTTTTTGCCTCCTGATCTCGAATCCAAGCTCGGATTTCACATTCGAGGACTTATTTTTAAGATTCGAACGAATCAAGTGAAGAACTCAAAAAATGTAAAAATGGCAAAACGAATTACAGATCAAATTAAAGCGAAACGTTTAACCAAAAAGCATTAGGACAAGTTAATGAGTTAGAATTAGAGATTAATTACGTTGTTTAGGCTCGTTTTAGGTCCAAATCTTCTTGAACTCTTCTTGGCCACCGTGGCCTTAATCTGAGCTTAGGGAAGTGTTTTTCGTTCGTTCTTGCGTGAATTCTTGTTTCTGGCAGTTGATTGAAGATGTTTGATGTTTTGTTTTTGAGTTTTGATGAAGTTTTGAGGTTTTTGTTTTTTTTGTGAAAATGAAGAAAAAATGGATGTTGATGAGTATTGATTTTGGCAGAGTTTCTCTACTGTTATTGATGAATTTTTTGCTCTGATATGAGGCTCTATTTATAGGGAAAGATTAGGGTCTAAGGGTGTTGAGATTGTTGGCCAAGAAAAGGGTAGAATTGAGAAAGAGGTTTATGATATTTTGTGAGATTTTTGTTGGCACATGGACTCCTTCTTTTGACATGATGAGGTGTAGGGAATGGAATGTTCTAGGCTTATGATGATGTGTCAAATGATTGGGGAAATTTTTGGTATCTCTTGATTTTTTTTGGAATAAAACAAATTAAAAATAATATGAAATAAAAATAAAATAAATATGTCAAAAATAAAAATATGCATGGTGAGATATGATTATGTGAAATGTTTATGGATTAAAAATGGAAAGAAAAAGAATTGAAATTTGATTTTTTAGAAGGTTTCTTGAAATGCAAGTAACTAATTAAAAATAAATAAATAAAGAAAATGTGAGGGCAAAATGGTAAAATTTTGTCTCTTATGATCATGCTAAGCCATAATCATGCAAGAAAAAATAGTTCCAAGTGTTTTGTGTCAACATTGATTTTTAAATTGAAAAAAAGATTTTGTTGACTTATTTAAAAAAGTGCAAAAATGCCATGGGGGCAAAATTGGAATAAATAAAAAATATGAGGGGCAAAAGGGTAATAAAAATGTATGGGGCAAAATTAGGGTATGACAGCTGCCCCTATTTAATTAGCTTAAACCATAAGAATGCGAATAGCCCTGATATTCGTATTCTTTTGGTGGAAGATAATTAAATACAGAATGCCCTAATTTTGCCAGGAAGTGAGTGTTGATGAGATAAGTGGATCGAGTATACCTGTTGTTATTCCTTTTGTGGAAACGAGCAACTCTAAAATAGGAATACTGATACCAACCTTAACCAGCCATCTATGCTGAAAAACTTGGTGATGTTTGAAGAGATTCTATCCAGCCGCTCTCACTGAAGGTCGATCTGTGGTTGTAGAGGTTTTAACCAGCTCTCCCTGAAGATTCCCCTGTGTAGATTTTCCTCGCTCTTGCTGAAGATTCATCTGTGTAGATTTTCCTCGCTCTCGCTGAAGATTCATCTGTGTAGATTTTCCTCGCTCTCGCTGAAGATTCATCTGTGTAGATTTTCCTCGCTCTCGCTGAGGATTCATCTGTGTAGATTTTACCAACTCTCGTTGACGATCCATCTGTGTAGACTTTACCCAACTCTCGTTGACGATCCATCTGTGTAGACTTTACCCAACTCTCGTTGACGATCCATCTGTGTAGACTTTACCCAACTCTCGTTGACGATCCATCTGTGTAGATGAAGATTTTACCCAGCTCTCGCCGAAGATTCAATCTGAAGTTTGTCTTATCCAGCTCTCGCTGAAAATTTCTCTAAAGTTGAGGTTTTTATCCAGCTCTCACTGAAAATCCCTCTGAAGTTGAGTAAATCTTATTCAGCTCTCACTGAAGATCCCTCTGAAGTTGAGTAGATTTTATCCAGCTCTCACTGAAGATCAATCTGTAGTTGAAGAGATTTTATCCAACTCTCGCTGAAGGTCAATCTGTAGTTGAAAAAAATTTATCCAGTTCTCACTGAAAGTCAATATGTGGTTGAAGAGATTTTGTCCAGCTCTCGCTGAAGGTCAATCTGTAGTTGTGAAGATTTTATCCAGCTCTCACTGGAGATCCCTTTGTTGTTGTAATGGTGTGCTTGCGCGAACCGTCGTGGTTATCTTTGTAGAAGAAACTTTCCGTAGAGCTTGCAATTCACTGGGGAGGAGACCTTTCAACTGATCTGCTGAGAGAATAATGCCCCAACCAATTTGCTGGAGAAAGTCAAATTGCCTCTTTTGACAACTGAGTGACCAAACTTTGCTATTCCTTGAATAGGAGTATTTGAATCTGCTTTTATCTATGCATGCTTGCAATGAATGCTTGTTGATTGCCTAAAAATGCAAGACTAATGCAGTGTTTAATTATGCTCATGATTTGACATGTGGCTCTTTGAGTGTGTTTATTCATGAATGCATGGTGATGCATGAATGTATATGCATGAATGCATGAAAATGCATGAAATTGGATTTCATCTCGACACCGAGACATTAGATATTCCTTCCTTGGGGAGAGGGATTCCAGTTGGATGTTGTGTACCAAACATTCTTCATCTGTGTGGGGGAGGCCACTTGCCTAGCCAGCTCAATATGCTGGGCCAGTCTATTGCATGTTAACAAGATGGGCACCTTACTGTATGCTGCTGATTTTCTTTAATCTTTCTTATTTCAAAATATTTCCGCTTAATTTTCAAAATGCTTTTTTACTTTTTTCAAAGTTTTAACATTTGTTTATCGGAAAAATAAAAGTATGAAATGTACAAGAAAATAAAGAGAGGCACAATGAGTAAAAAGGAGAATTTTATTGATAGCACAAAACGTGCGGAGAGTTTTTACAATGGAAGCAAATCCCTCAAAGAGGTGACCGCATAATTGAGCTAAGATAAATGGCAATGAAAATAAATGAATTCTATGGAAACATAACAATGCCATCCTTCTCCATGATTTCAATTTTCAAATCATCTTGTTGTTGAGTGCGAAGTCTCAGATCTTTCTGAAGTTTGCCCTGTGCTCATATTGATCTTGCAGTCTTATGCCTTTCTTTATTTGTTTCCCTAATTTTTGCCTGGATTGCTCAGTGTGAGCTACTGATCCACCGGGATACCCATTTTTGCCTAAGCCGCCCTTTCGGGTTTTCAACTTAGCGGGTTCTATTTTCCTTTTTTGATGTCCCTAATTTTTGCCTGGACCGCCTTTTCAAGTTTTCAGCCCACTGGGACGCTCTCTATTGCCTAAGCCGCCCTTTCGGGTTTTCAACTTAGCGAGCTTTTATTTATTTCCTTTTCTTTAGGTATAGTACCTTTTGACTGCATCTGAGTTCACGGGGAGTGGAAACTCTTCACCATCCATTGTAGCTAGTATTAAGGCTCCACCTGAGAAGGCCTTCTTCACTACATATGGTCCTTCGTAATTAAGAGTCCACTTTCCACGGGTGTCTTTGTGAATTGGCAACATTGCTTTCAACACCAAGTCTTCTTCCTTGAATTGTCTTGGACGAACTTTCTTATCAAATGCTCTCTTGAGCCTTTGCTGATACAACTGTCCGTGACACAAGGCTGTCATCCTCTTCTCTTCAATGAGGTTGAGCTGATCGAACCGGGATCGGACCCACTCCGCTTCTTCTAGCTTAGTCTCCATCAGAACTCTTAATGAGGGGATCTCCACCTCCACTGGGAGCACTGCTTCCATGCCATATACAAGAGAGAAAGGAGTTGCCCCAGTTGAGGTGCGAACTGCCGTTCTGTATCCGTGAAGTGCAAATGGGAGCATCTCATGCCAGTCTTTGTATGTCTTCACCATTTTCTGTAGAATTTTCTTAATGTTTTTATTTGCTGCTTCTACAGTGCCATTCATCTTGGGTCTATATGGTGAGGAGTTATGGTGCTCAATCTTGAAATTTTTGCACAACTCTCTCATGGTCTGATTGTTCAGGTTGCTACCATTATCAGTGATGATCTTGTTGGGGACTCCATAACGGCAGATTATTTCTTTCTTGATGAACTGAGCCACTACTTGTCTTGTGACGTTGGCGTATGATGCCGCTTCGACCCACTTGGTGAAGTAATCAATAGCCACTAAGATGAAATGATGTCCATTAGAGGCTTTTGGTTCAATCATTCCAATCATATATATCCCCCACATGGAGAACGGCCATGGTGATGTCAAAACATTCAGAGGAGTTGGGGAGACATGTATCCTATCAGCATAAATCTGGCATTTATGGCATTTCCTGACATGGTTCAAACAGTCTGTTTCCAAGGTCAGCCAATAGTACCCGGCCCGAAGAATCTTTCTTGCCAAAGCGTGCCCATTCATGTGCGTGCCAAAGGACCCTTCGTGGATTTCTTCAATGAGAGTATCCGCCTCTTTTTTATCCACACAACGGAGAAGAACCAGATCATGGTTTCTTTTGTACAATAACTCCCCATCCAAGAAGAAACCGGATGCTAATCTTCTGAGAGTTTTCTTGTCTCCACTAGATGCCCCCGAGGGATATTCTTGCTTTTGGAGGAAGTTCTTGATATCATAATACCATGGTTTCTCATCTTGCCCCTCTTCGGTTGCCAAGCAATATGCCGGCGTCTCACGACGGTTGATTTCTATCAGGGGTACGTGATTTGGCCAAGTAACCTTGTACATGGATGAGAGTGTAGCCAAGGCATCAGCCAACTGATTTTCTTCTCTTGGGATGTGATGGAAAGTGATCTCATCAAAGTACTCTGCCAATTTCAGGACATGATCTCTGTACGGGATTAAGTTGGGGTGACGAGTCTCCCATTCTCCTCGGACTTGATAGATGACTAGCGCAGAATCCCCATACACTTCTAGGATTTTAATCCTCAAGCTGATTGCCCCTTCTAAACCCATGATACACGCCTCATACTCTGCAATGTTGTTGGTGCAATCAAACAATAACCTTGCTGTGAGAGGTGTGTAGGTATCTTTAGGAGAGATGATAACTGCTCCTACACCATGCCCCAAAGCATTTGACGCGCCATCAAATACAAGCTTCCATCGGGATCCCGGCTCGGGTCCTTCATTCTCATCCATGGGAGGTTTCTCACTTACAGCCATGATGTCTTCATCAGGGAAGTCAAAGCGCACCGGCTGATAATCTTCTAAGGGCTGTTGTGCTAAATGTTCTGCTAGCACACTACCTTTGATGGCTTTTTGAGATACATACTGAATATCATACTCAGACAACAACATCTGCCACCGGGCTATCCTTCCGCTTAAAGCAGGCTTTTCAAAGATATATTTGATGGGGTCCATTTTGGAAATCAACATGGTAGTGTGACAAACCATGTATTGCCTCAACCGGCGAGCTGCCCAAGTCAAAGCACAACAAGTTTTCTCGAGGAGTGAGTATCTGGTTTCACAGCTGGTAAACTTCTTGCTCAAGTAGTACACTGCGTGCTCTTTTCTACCAGTTTCATCTTGCTGACCCAATACACAGCCCATGAATTCCTCAAGCACATGTAGGTATAGGATAAGAGGCCTTCCCGTAACTGGGGGTATTAAGATTGGTGGCTCTTGCAAGTACTGCTTGATCTTGTCAAATGCCCCTTGGCAATCCTCATTCCATTCAATGACTTGATCTTTTCTTAATAGTTTGAAGATGGGTTCACAAGTTGCCGTGAGATGAGAGATGAACCTGGAAATATAATTCAGCCTGCCTAGAAATCCTCGCACTTCTTTTTCTATCTTTGGTGCGGGCATGTTCTGGATTGCTTTGACTTTATCAGGGTCCACTTCAATTCCCTTCTGACTGACAATGAAACCTAGCAGCTTTCCTGACTTGACGCCAAAGGTGCATTTGTTTGGATTCAAACGCAGTTGATACTTCCTCAATCTCTCAAACAACTTCTGGAGATGTACGAGGTGCTCTTCTTCAGATGAGGATTTGGCGATCATGTCATCCACATACACTTCAATCTCCTTGTGCATCATGTCATGGAACAGGGTGACCATAGCTCGCTGATACGTTGCCCCGACATTTTTCAACCCAAAAGGCATAACCTTGTAGCAAAAAGTGCCCCACGGTGTTATGAAGGTTGTTTTCTCCATGTCTTCGGGCGCCATTTTAATCTGATTATAACCTGAGAAACCATCCATAAAAGAGAAGACTGGGAATCGAGCAGTATTGTCCACCAACACGTCAATGTGGGGAAGTGGGAAATCATCTTTTGGGCTTGCCCTATTCAAATCCCGGTAATCTACACACATTCGGACCTTTCCATCCTTCTTTGGCACTGGCACGATATTAGCAATCCATTTGGGGTACTTGGCCACTGAAAGGAATCTTGCATCAAACTGTTTCTTAACTTCCTCTTGTATCTTAAGAGCCATGTCCGGCCTGTTCTTCTTAACTTTTGCTTGACAGGTGCACATTCGGGCTTGAGCGGAAGCTTGTGTTCGACTATGCTTGTGTCTAAACCCGGCATATTGCAAAGACGTCCACGTATTCTCGGAGCAGCTTGACCAAACCCTCCTTCACCTCTGACTGTAGGGTTGCACCTATCTTGACTTCTCTCTTATCCTCTTCAGTCCCCAGATTGATCACATCCACTGGTTCTTGATGAGGTTGAATCATCCTCTGTTCTTGATCCAATAACCGAGCTAACTCTGCCGGAAGTTCATAATCTTCCTCCTCATCCTCTTCAGCAAGATTGATTGGGAGTCCGAGATCATGAAGATTTACAGCATTGTTATGGTCCAGAGATTCACTTCTGCATGATATATTTTGGTTTTTTTTAGATGAATGCAAAAGTGGTCATGATATGCAAGAAGTTATTGCCATTTTTATTGTTTTTATCTTTTTAAAACTGAAAAAAATAAAGAATAAAAATAGGACAAAATATGCACATAAAATACTTTTATTTATTGATAATCATTCATTAAAACAAAGATAAGCCCTTACAAGTTCATCCACATGCCTCGGGCGTGGCAAGGGGAATTTGAAAATAAAGAAAAATTACTTTGAAATAACAAAAACTTGGGGAATCTCAACAGCCTTCCAGTTTGATAGAACGGTGCTTGCAAGGCATTGATTCACCCAATTATAGCTTCCTTGACCGGCTTCTTTATTCTCCAGCATGTTGATCTGGTCACCTGACCTGAACCCAGCGCTTTCAAAAACGCCCTCAAGGGGAGTGTTAAAGTCAACAAATTTCTGCTTCCCCTTAGCTGGCTGATATCCCACACCAAGAAAATCCTTCTTCTCATGGGGAAACACCAGCTGTCCCCATCCTTTAAGAGCACCCTCCTCCATGGCTTTCCTCAAGCTCTTCCAAGATGTGATGGAGGCCCTTGGTTTCTGATTTGCTTGAGAAGTAGTGGCAATCTTCATTGTTTTGAACTGTGCGGCTAGCATGTCTTCTTCTTCTACCATGGTAACAGTGGCAATTTCCAGAGCTTGGAATTGGGTTTCAAGTACCCCTTCTTCTGTTTCAATGTATCTGAAAGACGACAGGTGACTCACCAAAGCATCTTCCTCCCCAAAGACAATCACCAACTTGTCATCAACTATAAACTTGAGCTTTTGGTGTAAAGTTGATGTTACAGCACCGACGGCGTGAATCCACGGACGCCCCAGCAGGCAACTGTAAGACGGGTTAATATCCATGACTTGAAAAGAGATATTAAATAAGTGTGGTCCGATTACCATTGGCAATTCAATCTCCCCCGTGACCTCTCTTTGCGATCCGTCAAAGGCTTTGACGATCATACTACTGGGCTTGAGAACAGGTCCGTCAAGGAATAATTTTGACAAAGTTGATTTGGGCATGACGTTGAGTGAGGATCCCGTGTCCACTAATACTCTTGCGATGGTGTTGTCTTGACACTTCATAGAGATATGGAGAGCTTTGTTATGTGTATGCCCCTCAACCGGCAGTTCTGCATCTAAGAAGCCCAAACAACGGCTCGCTGTAATGTTATTACATACCCCATCAAACTGGGCAACTGTAATGTCTTGATTCACGTGGGCCGTTTGCAGAAGCTTCAACAAAGCATTCCTATGTGCCTCTGAACTTATCAATAGGGAAAGCATGGAGATCTTTGATGGAGTTTGGCTGAGCTGATCTACCACTCGATAGTCGCTTCTCTTGATTATCCTGAGAAATTCATCTGAGTCATTCTGAGGGGCTGCCTCTTTGGGTGTTCCCCCCTCAAGAGCCTTGCTTAAAACATTCTCGTTAACTGTTGTAACCGGTCCTCTTGCATTCTCTTGCACTGGCTTTTGAGCAAACACCCTGCCGCTCCGGGTCATACCCCCAGTTCCGTCAATGCTAACTACAACTGGCTCCGGCAGTGTCACAGGTTTCCCTTGTATGGAAGCTGTTGTATTGTAAACCCAAGGTATGGTTTTAATGTTGGTGAAAGGAAATGGTGCTGGTGTTTGAATCACCAGTGGCTGTAACTTCTTCTCGGCTCTTTGGTAGATGATCTCTATCGGCTTCATCACCTTTTCATGTTCATGTGGCTCCATCATAGCCACCATGTCCTTCTTATGAGAATAACCAACCTGTACCAATCCTTGGTCCATCAACTCCTGAAGACATTCCTTCATTTTTGTGCAATAATTTGGATTCTTCTCGCATTCTATGCAATCTGCATGCATGCTTGAGAACTGATCAAAACTGAGCAAGACCTCCCTTATTGAGCTTAAAGGGGTACGCATAGCCGACACGTCTTTAATCAAACCTTCGGCGTCCTCTATCATGTTGGTTCCTGCCCCAGAGTGATTGGGCAGAGGGTTTCCTTTGACATTGGGGCCCGCTTCTTTGAATGATAGTAACTTCTGATCAATCAACTTTTGTACCTCATTTTTGAAGGTCCTACAACTTTCAATGGAGTGCCCCTCGGCTCCAGAATGATATTCACAAGTGGCACCTTGCTTGTACCACGCGGGGAAAGGTGGATTCATCTGCTTCAAAGTCTTGAGTGTCACCATCTTACTGTGAACAAGATATGGCAACAGTTCTTTGTATGACACAGGAATGGGATCAAACACTTTTCTGACTTGCTGCTGAGGCGGTGGTGCTTGATATGTGTATCCTTGGGGTGCTGGTGGAGACACGGGCATTTGATATTGCGGCTGTTGCTGATGAGCCGGGGTTGTGTAAGGAATGTACTGAACTGGCATCACCGACTGGTGGTGAGCCACAACATTGGTGTTTCCTTCTTTCTTTCTTGCAAAGTTGTTGACGGACTTCTTTGTGTTACTTGGCGTACTTGTGCTAGCTTGGATTTTGCCGGTTCTGACGCCGCTTTCAATTCTCTCACCAATCCTGACTAGATCGGAGAAGCCAGAGGATACACTACCGATCATCCTCTCAAAATAGACCCTTTGCAAGGTATTAGTGAACATATCTACCAACTCAGTCTCTAGAAGTGGGGGACGGACCTGCGCCGCTAGCTCTCTCCATCTTTGAGCATAGACTTTGAATGACTCCCCCTCCTTCTGGGTCATGTTTTGCAGCTGGGTACGACTAGGAGCCATGTCTAAGTTGTACTGGTATTGTTTAATGAAGGCATTAGCTAGATCTCTCCATGATCGGATGTGATTTCCTTCTAGCTGCATATACCAACTTAAAGATGCCCCTGCCAAGCTATCTTGGAAACAGTGTATCATCAGCTTGTCGTTGTTGGCATTGGACGCCATTTTCCTGCTGTACATTACAAGATGGTTTCTGGGGCAGCTCAAGCCCTTGTACTTCTCAAACTCCGGTATCTTGAACTTGGCCGGGATCACTAGATCGGGCACTAGACACATGTCTGAAAAGTCCAAAGAGTCACTTCCTCCTTCCATCGTCTTCAAACGATCCTCAATAGCCTTGAATTTCAGTTTCGCTTCCTCCAACTGAGGGATATGCCCATCAAACTTCGACCCACCATTCTGCATGTCCGGGCCGTGGTACGCATCAAGAGGGTCTTCCTGAACTTGCTGAACTGTAGTAGGTTGGGGCTGAGTTGAAATTGCCCCGATTTGGATTCCTGAATTGTTGATGGGAGGAGGAACTGAAGTAGCTCCATCCCCAAGAGGTACGTACCCCGGGGGAGTATAACCTGGAGGTAAACCATACACGGGCCACACCATGCTAGCCGGCTCAGTAGTTGCTGTTTCTGTATTTGCCGCTGGAGCCGGTGGCTGATTCTGTGTTGCCAACATTTCCAACACACGATCCATTTTTGCTGCTAACTGGGAAACCTCCCCCTTTAGTTCACTATGCTGTTCCTGCCAATTTTCCATTACAAGACTTGAAGCACTTCTCGTCCAATGTAGGTGTCGAGGATAACACTGTTGAGATGGGAGAACGGCAATGAGATGATGCTTTTTATTATGTATGCAAATGCATGCAAAAGTTTTTATGCTTCATCGTTTTATTTTTTTACGCAAATGTTATGCAAAAAAGTTTTTATCATGAATTTTTTATGAATGAATGCATGAGTGCATGGATGCATGGATGCACTTTCGCAGCAGAGTCTGTCGCGCTGAAGCGGAGGTTTAATTATCATTTATGAGGTCAAAAGGCTCAAAGTTACCTGCAACCCACCCCTCTCACATGTTGTTCTAAGTTTAACATGGTTGAATCACGGATTACCTCTTTGGAAACGATGCCGTTATTGCACGGCAAACGCGTCCAAAGAGGAATCTTTCGGGTTCTAAACAGAGGTCCCTAATAACAAGGTTTGGTTCTAGACCGGTTTACAAAAGGTCCCTAGGGTCACGGACTCTCCAAGAAAACACTGGCGCTAGCGAGACATACGTCAGGACGGCCAGCATTTTCAAAAGAATCTACCCTAGGCGAGGTGATTATGCCAGCGCTCACGAGTCATACGTCAGGGAGGCCAACATAAATACCCCTAGCTTAACTTAAGTTTTCCTCAAGCTCGGGTATAGAGCTTCACACAGTAACCATGCCACAAGGGCAAAAAGAAAAATAAAAGAAGGAGTAGAAGAAGAGAAACAGCCAACCAAGCATATAATGACAGAAAAATAAAAGATAAAAGCAAGATACTGCAAACCTGGAAAAAGCAAACAAACAAGCAAACCAACTCAACTGGGCTTAACTCTCAAGAGTCCCCAGTGAAGTCGCCAGCTGTAGCGGGCAGGAAAATCACTTCCATTTTTCATACAATGAAGTCGCCATCGACGTTTATTTATCCCGTGAGGGGATAGGAAAATATCGCGAAAACCTTGGTTTAGGTTCGGGAGTTGGTTATGCGAGGGGAAGGTGTTAGCACCCCTCGCATCCATCGTACTCGATGGGAACCGTTTAGGTGGTTTGAGGTTTGTTTGCGCAGGTTTATCAAATTAATCTGTCATTTGGCTTATCTCTACTTCGTTTCCAAATAAATTAAAAAAGGGTTTTTATTAGTTGAGTTTGACAGTTGTAGGAGTCCGCTCCTACGTATTCCCCGGTGCAATGGGAAACTCAAAACTCACGTAGTTCTGGTAAAAAATGTTTGTGTGGTTGTTGGTTTTATGCGAATAACGTTTATTTCGTATTCCGCTGATACAACGACGCTTGTATGCTCAACTTAGAGGCTTAAGCTGTGTGTGTATCAGAGGAATAGATAAAACGCGTATTCATTGTTAAAAAGAAAGTTTGATTAACGGATGTGGCTTAACTCGCATTCCGCTGATACAACGACGCTTGTATGCTCCACTTGGAGGCGTAAGCTGTGTATGTATCAGAGGAATGGATAAAGCGTATATCCATAAAGAAGAAAGTTTGAATAACGGATGTTGCTTATTTCGCATTCCGCTGATACAACGACGCTCGTATGCTCTACTTAGAGGCGTAAGCTGTGTATGTATCAGAGGAATGGATAAAGCGTATATCCATGCTTTCTGAAAAGAAGTTTGAGTGAGTGGGGTTAGTTTTAACGCTTGATTAGGATGAGGATGGTCCCAAGATCACGAGTCATACGTCAGGGATAAGAACCATCCGGAGTGTGAAAAGTCATACGTCAGATCAACCCCTTTTCATCCTTGTTTATTATGAAAGCCTTGATTTAATTTGATTAAGAAAGTATTTCAAAAGGAAAAGACGAATGTTGGTTAATTTTAACATTTTAGGATGAGGATAGTCCCAAGATCACGAGTCATACGTCAGGGATAAGAACCATCCGGGGTGTGAAAAGTCATACGTCAGATCAACCCCTTTTCATCCTTGTTTATTATAAAAATCTTAATTTAATCAATAGTGAGGATAATCCCAAGATCACGAGTCATACGTCAGGGATAGGGATTATCCGGGTGTGAAAAGTCATACGTCAGATCAACCCTTTTTCACTATGTTTATTATGAAAGCAAAACTCAAATTCAAACCAGACAGCCCAAGAATAGAAGAGAGATGAGAGGTATAGAAGTTCGAGGGATTACATTAATAAAAACCACATGAAGCATGATAATTAAATGCAAATGAAGCAATAGGCATGAATGCAAGTTCATAAATAAAAGTGCATGAATCAATATGATGTAAATAAATAATGCATGAATGCAATAAACAAGCATGTATGAAGCAAGAGATATGATGCATAATTAAATAAAAATGCATAAGCTAAAAAGTAGCGTACAATGAATTAAATAACATAAACATGCTAAATTAAATCAAAGTAAATGAGATGAGTTAGAATGAATGAAGTAAAGGTACTGTTCATGAGCAAAGAAAAATAAGTAAGCAATTAAATCTAAAGAAGCAAATTAAATCTAATTAAGCAATTAAATAAATAAGCTAAAAAGCTAAAAGTGATTAAATAATACGCTAAAAGGAGGAAAAATAAAATCTGGAAATTACTGAGATGTAAGCAAAGCAAAATGGTCCAGTAAGCTAAAAAGCTCAAGTACCAAATAAGTGCTTATGAAAATAAGCTAAAAAGTGATTAATTAAGCTAAAAAGCTAAAGAATAAGCTAAAAAGCAAAAATAAATGCTCAAATGAGATAAACAGAAATCACACATTATTTAAGCATACTAAATGGTCCAGTAAGCTAAAAGCTTAAGCACCAAATAAGTGCTTATGAAAATAAGCTAAAAAGTGATTAAATAATCTAAAACGCTAGAAAAATAAGCTAAAAAGCTAGAATAAAAACTCAAAGATGAAGAGCAAAATTTAAGCATAGCAAAGTGACTAAAATAGCTTAAATAAGCTATTAGTCACTTAAGTGCTTTTGGAAATAAGCTGAAAATCAACTTAAGCAGGGGAGGTGCAAATAGCAAGGAAAAAATAAAATGGGGTGCGAAAAGCAGATCTGGGCCAGAAGGCCCAGTCCACGTGCAGTCCAAAAACAAAAAAAGAAAAAAAAACCTATAGCGACGGAAAAAACGAATTAGCGACGAGCTTCATACTTTTACCTACGGTATTCAAACCTTTAGCTACGAAATTCATAGCCAGCTACAAATTAGCTACGGGATTTAGCTACGAAAAAGCTTCCCGTAGCTACTTCATCTTCTCCAAATTTGAATTTTTCCGGATTTCTCAAATTAAACTCAAATTAAATGAAACGAAGTTCAAACCCACTTTTTTTTGCCTCCTGATCTCGAATCCAAGCTCGTATTTCACATTCGAGGACTTATTTTTAAGATTCGAACGAATCAAGTGAAGAACTCAAAAAATGTAAAAATGGCAAAACGAATTACAGATCAAATTAAAGCGAAACGTTTAACCAAAAAGCATTAGGACAAGTTAATGAGTTAGAATTAGAGATTAATTACGTTGTTTAGGCTCGTTTTAGGTCCAAATCTTCTTGAACTCTTCTTGGCCACCGTGGCCTTAATCTGAGCTTAGGGAAGTGTTTTTCGTTCGTTCTTGCGTGAATTCTTGTTTCTGGCAGTTGATTGAAGATGTTTGATGTTTTGTTTTTGAGTTTTGATGAAGTTTTGAGGTTTTTGTTTTTTTTGTGAAAATGAAGAAAAAATGGATGTTGATGAGTATTGATTTTGGCAGAGTTTCTCTACTGTTATTGATGAATTTTTTGCTCTGATATGAGGCTCTATTTATAGGGAAAGATTAGGGTCTAAGGGTGTTGAGATTGTTGGCCAAGAAAAGGGTAGAATTGAGAAAGAGGTTTATGATATTTTGTGAGATTTTTGTTGGCACATGGACTCCTTCTTTTGACATGATGAGGTGTAGGGAATGGAATGTTCTAGGCTTATGATGATGTGTCAAATGATTGGGGAAATTTTTGGTATCTCTTGATTTTTTTTGGAATAAAACAAATTAAAAATAATATGAAATAAAAATAAAATAAATATGTCAAAAATAAAATTATGCATGGTGAGATATGATTATGTGAAATGTTTATGGATTAAAAATGGAAAGAAAAAGAATTGAAATTTGATTTTTTAGAAGGTTTCTTGAAATGCAAGTAACTAATTAAAAATAAATAAATAAAGAAAATGTGAGGGCAAAATGGTAAAATTTTGTCTCTTATGATCATGTTAAGCCATAATCATGCAAGAAAAAATAGTTCCAAGTGTTTTGTGTCAACATTGATTTTTAAATTGAAAAAAAGATTTTGTTGACTTATTTAAAAAAGTGCAAAAATGCCATGGGGGCAAAATTGGAATAAATAAAAAATATGAGGGGCAAAAGGGTAATAAAAATGTATGGGGCAAAATTAGGGTATGACAGCTGCCCCTATTTAATTAGCTTAAACCATAAGAATGCGAATAGCCCTGATATTCGTATTCTTTTGGTGGAAGATAATTAAATACAGAATGCCCTAATTTTGCCAGGAAGTGAGTGTTGATGAGATAAGTGGATCGAGTATACCTGTTGTTATTCCTTTTGTGGAAACGAGCAACTCTAAAATAGGAATACTGATACCAACCTTAACCAGCCATCTATGCTGAAAAACTTGGTGATGTTTGAAGAGATTCTATCCAGCCGCTCTCACTGAAGGTCGATCTGTGGTTGTAGAGGTTTTAACCAGCTCTCCCTGAAGATTCCCCTGTGTAGATTTTCCTCGCTCTTGCTGAAGATTCATCTGTGTAGATTTTCCTCGCTCTCGCTGAAGATTCATCTGTGTAGATTTTCCTCGCTCTCGCTGAAGATTCATCTGTGTAGATTTTCCTCGCTCTCGCTGAGGATTCATCTGTGTAGATTTTACCAACTCTCGTTGACGATCCATCTGTGTAGACTTTACCCAACTCTCGTTGACGATCCATCTGTGTAGACTTTACCCAACTCTCGTTGACGATCCATCTGTGTAGACTTTACCCAACTCTCGTTGACGATCCATCTGTGTAGATGAAGATTTTACCCAGCTCTCGCCGAAGATTCAATCTGAAGTTTGTCTTATCCAGCTCTCGCTGAAAATTTCTCTAAAGTTGAGGTTTTTATCCAGCTCTCACTGAAAATCCCTCTGAAGTTGAGTAAATCTTATTCAGCTCTCACTGAAGATCCCTCTGAAGTTGAGTAGATTTTATCCAGCTCTCACTGAAGATCAATCTGTAGTTGAAGAGATTTTATCCAACTCTCGCTGAAGGTCAATCTGTAGTTGAAAAAAATTTATCCAGTTCTCACTGAAAGTCAATATGTGGTTGAAGAGATTTTGTCCAGCTCTCGCTGAAGGTCAATCTGTAGTTGTGAAGATTTTATCCAGCTCTCACTGGAGATCCCTTTGTTGTTGTAATGGTGTGCTTGCGCGAACCGTCGTGGTTATCTTTGTAGAAGAAACTTTCCGTAGAGCTTGCAATTCACTGGGGAGGAGACCTTTCAACTGATCTGCTGAGAGAATAATGCCCCAACCAATTTGCTGGAGAAAGTCAAATTGCCTCTTTTGACAACTGAGTGACCAAACTCTGCTATTCCTTGAATAGGAGTATTTGAATCTGCTTTTATCTATGCATGCTTGCAATGAATGCTTGTTGATTGCCTAAAAATGCAAGACTAATGCAGTGTTTAATTATGCTCATGATTTGACATGTGGCTCTTTGAGTGTGTTTATTCATGAATGCATGGTGATGCATGAATGTATATGCATGAATGCATGAAAATGCATGAAATTGGATTTCATCTCGACACCGAGACATTAGATATTCCTTCCTTGGGGAGAGGGATTCCAGTTGGATGTTGTGTACCAAACATTCTTCATCTGTGTGGGGGAGGCCACTTGCCTAGCCAGCTCAATATGCTGGGCCAGTCTATTGCATGTTAACAAGATGGGCACCTTACTGTATGCTGCTGATTTTCTTTAATCTTTCTTATTTCAAAATATTTCCGCTTAATTTTCAAAATGCTTTTTTACTTTTTTCAAAGTTTTAACATTTGTTTATCGGAAAAATAAAAGTATGAAATGTACAAGAAAATAAAGAGAGGCACAATGAGTAAAAAGGAGAATTTTATTGATAGCACAAAACGTGCGGAGAGTTTTTACAATGGAAGCAAATCCCTCAAAGAGGTGACCGCATAATTGAGCTAAGATAAATGGCAATGAAAATAAATGAATTCTATGGAAACATAACAATGCCATCCTTCTCCATGATTTCAATTTTCAAATCATCTTGTTGTTGAGTGCGAAGTCTCAGATCTTTCTGAAGTTTGCCCTGTGCTCATATTGATCTTGCAGTCTTATGCCTTTCTTTATTTGTTTCCCTAATTTTTGCCTGGATTGCTCAGTGTGAGCTACTGATCCACCGGGATACCCATTTTTGCCTAAGCCGCCCTTTCGGGTTTTCAACTTAGCGGGTTCTATTTTCCTTTTTTGATGTCCCTAATTTTTGCCTGGACCGCCTTTTCAGGTTTTCAGCCCACCGGGACGCTCTCTATTGCCTAAGCCGCCCTTTCGGGTTTTCAACTTAGCGAGCTTTTATTTATTTCCTTTTCTTTAGGCATAGTACCTTTTGACTGCATCTGAGTTCACGGGGAGTGGAAACTCTTCACCATCCATTGTAGCTAGTATTAAGGCTCCACCTGAGAAGGCCTTCTTCACTACATATGGTCCTTCGTAATTAAGAGTCCACTTTCCACGGGTGTCTTTGTGAATTGGCAACATTGCTTTCAACACCAAGTCTCCTTCCTTGAATTGTCTTGGACGAACTTTCTTATCAAATGCTCTCTTGAGCCTTTGCTGATACAACTGTCCGTGACACAAGGCTGTCATCCTCTTCTCTTCAATGAGGTTGAGCTGATCGAACCGGGATCGGACCCACTCCGCTTCTTCTAGCTTAGTCTCCATCAGAACTCTTAATGAGGGGATCTCCACCTCCACTGGGAGCACTGCTTCCATGCCATATACAAGAGAGAAAGGAGTTGCCCCAGTTGAGGTGCGAACTGCCGTTCTGTATCCGTGAAGTGCAAATGGGAGCATCTCATGCCAGTCTTTGTATGTCTTCACCATTTTCTGTAGAATTTTCTTAATGTTTTTATTTGCTGCTTCTACAGTGCCATTCATCTTGGGTCTATATGGTGAGGAGTTATGGTGCTCAATCTTGAAATTTTTGCACAACTCTCTCATGGTCTGATTGTTCAGGTTGCTACCATTATCAGTGATGATCTTGTTGGGGACTCCATAACGGCAGATTATTTCTTTCTTGATGAACTGAGCCACTACTTGTCTTGTGACGTTGGCGTATGATGCCGCTTCGACCCACTTGGTGAAGTAATCAATAGCCACTAAGATGAAACGATGTCCATTAGAGGCTTTTGGTTCAATCATTCCAATCATATATATCCCCCACATGGAGAACGGCCATGGTGATGTCAAAACATTCAGAGGAGTTGGGGAGACATGTATCCTATCAGCATAAATCTGGCATTTATGGCATTTTCTGACATGGTTCAAACAGTCTGTTTCCAAGGTCAGCCAATAGTACCCGGCCCGAAGAATCTTTCTTGCCAAAGCGTGCCCATTCATGTGCGTGCCAAAGGACCCTTCGTGGATTTCTTCAATGAGAGTATCCGCCTCTTTTTTATCCACACAACGGAGAAGAACCAGATCATGGTTTCTTTTGTACAATAACTCCCCATCCAAGAAGAAACCGGATGCTAATCTTCTGAGAGTTTTCTTGTCTCCACTAGATGCCCCCGGGGGATATTCTTGCTTTTGGAGGAAGTTCTTGATATCATAATACCATGGTTTCTCATCTTGCCCCTCTTCGGTTGCCAAGCAATATGCCGGCGTCTCATGACGGTTGATTTCTATCAGGGGTACGTGATTTGGCCAAGTAACCTTGTACATGGATGAGAGTGTAGCCAAGGCATCAGCCAACTGATTTTCTTCTCTTGGGATGTGATGGAAAGTGATCTCATCAAAGTACTCTGCCAATTTCAGGACATGATCTCTGTACGGGATTAAGTTGGGGTGACGAGTCTCCCATTCTCCTCGGACTTGATAGATGACTAGCGCAGAATCCCCATACACTTCTAGGATTTTAATCCTCAAGCTGATTGCCCCTTCTAAACCCATGATACACGCCTCATACTCTGCAATGTTGTTGGTGCAATCAAACAATAACCTTGCTGTGAGAGGTGTGTAGGTATCTTTAGGAGAGATGATAACTGCTCCTACACCATGCCCCAAAGCATTTGACGCGCCATCAAATACAAGCTTCCATCGGGATCCCGGCTCGGGTCCTTCATTCTCATCCATGGGAGGTTTCTCACTTACAGCCATGATGTCTTCATCAGGGAAGTCAAAGCGCACCGGCTGATAATCTTCTAAGGGCTGTTGTGCTAAATGTTCTGCTAGCACACTACCTTTGATGGCTTTTTGAGATACATACTGAATATCATACTCAGACAACAACATCTGCCACCGGGCTATCCTTCCGCTTAAAGCAGGCTTTTCAAAGATATATTTGATGGGGTCCATTTTGGAAATCAACATGGTAGTGTGACAAACCATGTATTGCCTCAACCGGCGAGCTGCCCAAGTCAAAGCACAACAAGTTTTCTCGAGGAGTGAGTATCTGGTTTCACAGCTGGTAAACTTCTTGCTCAAGTAGTACACTGCGTGCTCTTTTCTACCAGTTTCATCTTGCTGACCCAATACACAGCCCATGAATTCCTCAAGCACATGTAGGTATAGGATAAGAGGCCTTCCCGTAACTGGGGGTATTAAGATTGGTGGCTCTTGCAAGTACTGCTTGATCTTGTCAAATGCCCCTTGGCAATCCTCATTCCATTCAATGACTTGATCTTTTCTTAATAGTTTGAAGATGGGTTCACAAGTTGCCGTGAGATGAGAGATGAACCTGGAAATATAATTCAGCCTGCCTAGAAATCCTCGCACTTCTTTTTCTGTCTTTGGTGCGGGCATGTTCTGGATTGCTTTGACTTTATCAGGGTCCACTTCAATTCCCTTCTGACTGACAATGAAACCTAGCAGCTTTCCTGACTTGACGCCAAAGGTGCATTTGTTTGGATTCAAACGCAGTTGATACTTCCTCAATCTCTCAAACAACTTCTGGAGATGTACGAGGTGCTCTTCTTCAGATGAGGATTTGGCGATCATGTCATCCACATACACTTCAATCTCCTTGTGCATCATGTCATGGAACAGGGTGACCATAGCTCGCTGATACGTTGCCCCGACATTTTTCAACCCAAAAGGCATAACCTTGTAGCAAAAAGTGCCCCACGGTGTTATGAAGGTTGTTTTCTCCATGTCTTCGAGCGCCATTTTAATCTGATTATAACCTGAGAAACCATCCATAAAAGAGAAGACTGGGAATCGAGCAGTATTGTCCACCAACACGTCAATGTGGGGAAGTGGGAAATCATCTTTTGGGCTTGCCCTATTCAAATCCCGGTAATCTACACACATTCGGACCTTTCCATCCTTCTTTGGCACTGGCACGATATTAGCAATCCATTCGGGGTACTTGGCCGCTGAAAGGAATCCTGCATCAAACTGTTTCTTAACTTCCTCTTGTATCTTAAGAGCCATGTCCGGCCTGTTCTTCTTAACTTTTGCTTGACAGGTGCACATTCGGGCTTGAGCGGAAGCTTGTGTTCGACTATGCTTGTGTCTAAACCCGGCATATTGCAAAGACGTCCACGTATTCTCGGAGCAGCTTGACCAAACCCTCCTTCACCTCTGACTGTAGGGTTGCACCTATCTTGACTTCTCTCTTATCCTCTTCAGTCCCCAGATTGATCACATCCACTGGTTCTTGATGAGGTTGAATCATCCTCTGTTCTTGATCCAATAACCGAGCTAACTCTGCCGGAAGTTCATAATCTTCCTCCTCATCCTCTTCAGCAAGATTGATTGGGAGTCCGAGATCATGAAGATTTACAGCATTGTTATGGTCCAGAGATTCACTTCTGCATGATATATTTTGGTTTTTTTTAGATGAATGCAAAAGTGGTCATGATATGCAAGAAGTTATTGCCATTTTTATTGTTTTTATCTTTTTAAAACTGAAAAAAATAAAGAATAAAAATAGGACAAAATATGCACATAAAATACTTTTATTTATTGATAATCATTCATTAAAACAAAGATAAGCCCTTACAAGTTCATCCACATGCCTCGGGCGTGGCAAGGGGAATTTGAAAATAAAGAAAAATTACTTTGAAATAACAAAAACTTGGGGAATCTCAACAGCCTTCCAGTTTGATAGAACGGTGCTTGCAAGGCATTGATTCACCCAATTATAGCTTCCTTGACCGGCTTCTTTATTCTCCAGCATGTTGATCTGGTCACCTGACCTGAACCCAGCGCTTTCAAAAACGCCCTCAAGGGGAGTGTTAAAGTCAACAAATTTCTGCTTCCCCTTAGCTGGCTGATATCCCACACCAAGAAAATCCTTCTTCTCATGGGGAAACACCAGCTGTCCCCATCCTTTAAGAGCACCCTCCTCCATGGCTTTCCTCAAGCTCTTCCAAGATGTGATGGAGGCCCTTGGTTTCTGATTTGCTTGAGAAGTAGTGGCAATCTTCATTGTTTTGAACTGTGCGGCTAGCATGTCTTCTTCTTCTACCATGGTAACAGTGGCAATTTCCAGAGCTTGGAATTGGGTTTCAAGTACCCCTTCTTCTGTTTCAATGTATCTGAAAGACGACAGGTGACTCACCAAAGCATCTTCCTCCCCAAAGACAATCACCAACTTGTCATCAACTATAAACTTGAGCTTTTGGTGTAAAGTTGATGTTACAGCACCGGCGGCGTGAATCCACGGACGCCCCAGCAGGCAACTGTAAGACGGGTTAATATCCATGACTTGAAAAGAGATATTAAATAAGTGCGGTCCGATTACCATTGGCAATTCAATCTCCCCCGTGACCTCTCTTTGCGATCCGTCAAAGGCTTTGACGATCATACTACTGGGCTTGAGAACAGGTCCGTCAAGGAATAATTTTGACAAAGTTGATTTGGGCATGACGTTGAGTGAGGATCCCGTGTCCACTAATACTCTTGCGATGGTGTTGTCTTGACACTTCATAGAGATATGGAGAGCTTTGTTATGTGTATGCCCCTCAACCGGCAGTTCTGCATCTAAGAAGCCCAAACAACGGCTCGCTGTAATGTTATTACATACCCCATCAAACTGGGCAACTGTAATGTCTTGATTCACGTGGGCCGTTTGCAGAAGCTTCAACAAAGCATTCCTATGTGCCTCTGAACTTATCAATAGGGAAAGCATGGAGATCTTTGATGGAGTTTGGCTGAGCTGATCTACCACTCGATAGTCGCTTCTCTTGATTATCCTGAGAAATTCATCTGAGTCATTCTGAGGGGCTGCCTCTTTGGGTGTTCCCCCCTCAAGAGCCTTGCTTAAAACATTCTCGTTAACTGTTGTAACCGGTCCTCTTGCATTCTCTTGCACTGGCTTTTGAGCAAACACCCTGCCGCTCCGGGTCATACCCCCAGTTCCGTCAATGCTAACTACCACTGGCTCCGGCAGTGTCA
The DNA here is from genome assembly GCA_030408175.1 of Trifolium repens. NCBI lineage: Eukaryota > Viridiplantae > Streptophyta > Magnoliopsida > Fabales > Fabaceae > Trifolium > Trifolium repens. Next base: position 36,869,140 of record CP125842.1, on the reverse strand, counting down.
CAGGTTTCCCTTGTATGGAAGCTGTTGTATTGTAAACCCAAGGTATGGTTTTAATGTTGGTGAAAGGAAATGGTGCTGGTGTTTGAATCACCAGTGGCTGTAACTTCTTCTCGGCTCTTTGGTAGATGATCTCTATCGGCTTCATCACCTTTTCATGTTCATGTGGCTCCATCATAGCCACCATGTCCTTCTTATGAGAATAACCAACCTGTACCAATCCTTGGTCCATCAACTCCTGAAGACATTCCTTCATTTTTGTGCAATAATTTGGATTCTTCTCGCATTCTATGCAATCTGCATGCATGCTTGAGAACTGATCAAAACTGAGCAAGACCTCCCTTATTGAGCTTAAAGGGGTACGCATATCCGACACGTCTTTAATCAAACCTTCGGCGTCCTCTATCATGTTGGTTCCTGCCCCAGAGTGATTGGGCAGAGGGTTTCCTTTGACATTGGGGCCCGCTTCTTTGAATGATAGTAACTTCTGATCAATCAACTTTTGTACCTCATTTTTGAAGGTCCTACAACTTTCAATGGAGTGCCCCTCGGCTCCAGAATGATATTCACAAGTGGCACCTTGCTTGTACCACGCGGGGAAAGGTGGATTCATCTGCTTCAAAGTCTTGAGTGTCACCATCTTACTGTGAACAAGATATGGCAACAGTTCTTTGTATGACACAGGAATGGGATCAAACACTTTTCTGACTTGCTGCTGAGGCGGTGGTGCTTGATATGTGTATCCTTGGGGTGCTGGTGGAGACACGGGCATTTGATATTGCGGCTGTTGCTGATGAGCCGGGGTTGTGTAAGGAATGTACTGAACTGGCATCACCGACTGGTGGTGAGCCACAACATTGGTGTTTCCTTCTTTCTTTCTTGCAAAGTTGTTGACGGGCTTCTTTGTGTTACTTGGCGTACTTGTGCTAGCTTGGATTTTGCCGGTTCTGACGCCGCTTTCAATTCTCTCACCAATCCTGACTAGATCGGAGAAGCCAGAGGATACACTACCGATCATCCTCTCAAAATAGACCCCTTGCAAGGTATTAGTGAACATATCTACCAACTCAGTCTCTAGAAGTGGGGGACGGACCTGCGCCGCTAGCTCTCTCCGTCTTTGAGCATAGACTTTGAATGACTCCCCCTCCTTCTGGGTCATGTTTTGCAGCTGGGTACGACTAGGAGCCATGTCTAAGTTGTACTGGTATTGTTTAATGAAGGCATTAGCTAGATCTCTCCATGATCGGATGTGATTTCCTTCTAGCTGCATATACCAACTTAAAGATGCCCCTGCCAAGCTATCTTGGAAACAGTGTATCATCAGCTTGTCGTTGTTGGCATAGGACGCCATTTTCCTGCTGTACATTACAAGATGGTTTCTGGGGCAGCTCAAGCCCTTGTACTTCTCAAACTCCGGTATCTTGAACTTGGCCGGGATCACTAGATCGGGCACTAGACACATGTCTGAAAAGTCCAAAGAGTCACTTCCTCCTTCCATCGTCTTCAAACGATCCTCAATAGCCTTGAATTTCAGTTTCGCTTCCTCCAACTGAGGGATATGCCCATCAAACTTCGACCCACCATTCTGCATGTCCGGGCCGTGGTACGCATCAAGAGGGTCTTCCTGAACTTGCTGAACTGTAGTAGGTTGGGGCTGAGTTGAAATTGCCCCGATTTGGATTCCTGAATTGTTGATGGGAGGAGGAACTGAAGTAGCTCCATCCCCAAGAGGTACGTACCCCGGGGGAGTATAACCTGGAGGTAAACCATACACGGGCCACACCATGCTAGCCGGCTCAGTAGTTGCTGTTTCTGTATTTGCCGCTGGAGCCGGTGGCTGATTCTGTGTTGCCAACATTTCCAACACACGATCCATTTTTGCTGCTAACTGGGAAACCTCCCCCTTTAGTTCACTATGCTGTTCCTGCCAATTTTCCATTACAAGACTTGAAGCACTTCTCGTCCAATGTAGGTGTCGAGGATAACACTGTTGAGATGGGAGAACGGCAATGAGATGATGCTTTTTATTATGTATGCAAATGCATGCAAAAGTTTTTAGGCTTCATCGTTTTATTTTTTTACGCAAATGTTATGCAAAAAAGTTTTTATCATGAATTTTTTATGAATGAATGCATGAGTGCATGGATGCATGGATGCACTTTCGCAGCAGAGTCTGTCGCGCTGAAGCGGAGGTTTAATTATCATTTATGAGGTCAAAAGGCTCAAAGTTACCTGCAACCCACCCCTCTCACATGTTGTTCTAAGTTTAACATGGTTGAATCACGGATTACCTCTTTGGAAACGATGCCGTTATTGCACGGCAAACGCGTCCAAAGAGGAATCTTTCGGGTTCTAAACAGAGGTCCCTAATAACAAGGTTTGGTTCTAGACCGGTTTACAAAAGGTCCCTAGGGTCACGGACTCTCCAAGAAAACACTGGCGCTAGCGAGACATACGTCAGGACGGCCAGCATTTTCAAAAGAATCTACCCTAGGCGAGGTGATTATGCCAGCGCTCACGAGTCATACGTCAGGGAGGCCAACATAAATACCCCTAGCTTAACTTAAGTTTTCCTCAAGCTCGGGTATAGAGCTTCACACAGTAACCATGCCACAAGGGCAAAAAGAAAAATAAAAGAAGGAGTAGAAGAAGAGAAACAGCCAACCAAGCATATAATGACAGAAAAATAAAAGATAAAAGCAAGATACTGCAAACCTGGAAAAGCAAACAAACAAGCAAACCAACTCAACTGGGCTTAACTCTCAAGAGTCCCCAGTGAAGTCGCCAGCTGTAGCGGGCAGGAAAATCACTTCCATTTTTCATACAATGAAGTCGCCATCGACGTTTATTTATCCCGTGAGGGGATAGGAAAATATCGCGAAAACCTTGGTTTAGGTTCGGGAGTTGGTTATGCGAGGGGAAGGTGTTAGCACCCCTCGCATCCATCGTACTCGATGGGAACCGTTTAGGTGGTTTGAGGTTTGTTTGCGCAGGTTTATCAAATTAATCTGTCATTTGGCTTATCTCTACTTCGTTTCCAAATAAATTAAAAAAGGGTTTTTATTAGTTGAGTTTGACGGTTGTAGGAGTCCGCTCCTACGTATTCCCCGGTGCAATGGGAAACTCAAAACTCACGTAGTTCTGGTAAAAAATGTTTGTGTGGTTGTTGGTTTTATGCAAATAACGTTTATTTCGTATTCCGCTGATACAACGACGCTTGTATGCTCAACTTAGAGGCTTAAGCTGTGTGTGTATCAGAGGAATAGATAAAACGCGTATTCATTGTTAAAAAGAAAGTTTGATTAACGGATGTGGCTTAACTCGCATTCCGCTGATACAACGACGCTTGTATGCTCCACTTGGAGGCGTAAGCTGTGTATGTATCAGAGGAATGGATAAAGCGTATATCCATAAAGAAGAAAGTTTGAATAACGGATGTTGCTTATTTCGCATTCCGCTGATACAACGACGCTCGTATGCTCTACTTAGAGGCGTAAGCTGTGTATGTATCAGAGGAATGGATAAAGCGTATATCCATGCTTTCTGAAAAGAAGTTTGAGTGAGTGGGGTTAGTTTTAACGCTTGATTAGGATGAGGATGGTCCCAAGATCACGAGTCATACGTCAGGGATAAGAACCATCCGGAGTGTGAAAAGTCATACGTCAGATCAACCCCTTTTCATCCTTGTTTATTATGAAAGCCTTGATTTAATTTGATTAAGAAAGTATTTCAAAAGGAAAAGACGAATGTTGGTTAATTTTAACATTTTAGGATGAGGATAGTCCCAAGATCACGAGTCATACGTCAGGGATAAGAACCATCCGGGGTGTGAAAAGTCATACGTCAGATCAACCCCTTTTCATCCTTGTTTATTATAAAAATCTTAATTTAATCAATAGTGAGGATAATCCCAAGATCACGAGTCATACGTCAGGGATAGGGATTATCCGGGTGTGAAAAGTCATACGTCAGATCAACCCTTTTTCACTATGTTTATTATGAAAGCAAAACTCAAATTCAAACCAGACAGCCCAAGAATAGAAGAGAGATGAGAGGTATAGAAGTTCGAGGGATTACATTAATAAAAACCACATGAAGCATGATAATTAAATGCAAATGAAGCAATAGGCATGAATGCAAGTTCATAAATAAAAGTGCATGAATCAATATGATGTAAATAAATAATGCATGAATGCAATAAACAAGCATGTATGAAGCAAGAGATATGATGCATAATTAAATAAAAATGCATAAGCTAAAAAGTAGCGTACAATGAATTAAATAACATAAACATGCTAAATTAAATCAAAGTAAATGAGATGAGTTAGAATGAATGAAGTAAAGGTACTGTTCATGAGCAAAGAAAAATAAGTAAGCAATTAAATCTAAAGAAGCAAATTAAATCTAATTAAGCAATTAAATAAATAAGCTAAAAAGCTAAAAGTGATTAAATAATACGCTAAAAGGAGGAAAAATAAAATCTGGAAATTACTGAGATGTAAGCAAAGCAAAATGGTCCAGTAAGCTAAAAAGCTCAAGTACCAAATAAGTGCTTATGAAAATAAGCTAAAAAGTGATTAATTAAGCTAAAAAGCTAAAGAATAAGCTAAAAAGCAAAAATAAATGCTCAAATGAGATAAACAGAAATCACACATTATTTAAGCATACCAAATGGTCCAGTAAGCTAAAAGCTTAAGCACCAAATAAGTGCTTATGAAAATAAGCTAAAAAGTGATTAAATAATCTAAAACGCTAGAAAAATAAGCTAAAAAGCTAGAATAAAAACTCAAAGATGAAGAGCAAAATTTAAGCAGGGCAAAGTGACTAAAATAGCTTAAATAAGCTATTAGTCACTTAAGTGCTTTTGGAAATAAGCTGAAAATCAACTTAAGCAGGGGAGGTGCAAATAGCAAGGAAAAAATAAAATGGGGTGCGAAAAGCAGATCTGGGCCAGAAGGCCCAGTCCACGTGCAGTCCAAAAACAAAAAAAGAAAAAAAACCTATAGCGACGGAAAAAACGAATTAGCGACGAGCTTCATACTTTTACCTACGGTATTCAAACCTTTAGCTACGAAATTCATAGCCAGCTACAAATTAGCTACGGGATTTAGCTACGAAAAAGCTTCCCGTAGCTACTTCATCTTCTCCAAATTTGAATTTTTCCGGATTTCTCAAATTAAACTCAAATTAAATGAAACGAAGTTCAAACCCACTTGTTTTTGCCTCCTGATCACGAATCCAAGCTCGGATTTCACATTCGAGGACTTATTTTTAAGATTCGAACGAATCAAGTGAAGAACTCAAAAAATGTAAAAATGGCAAAACGAATTACAGATCAAATTAAAGCGAAAAGTTTAACCAAAAAGCATTAGGGCAAGTTAATGAGTTAGAATTAGAGATTAATTACGTTGTTTAGGCTCGTTTTAGGTCCAAATCTTCTTGAACTCTTCTTGGCCACTGTGGCCTTAATCTGAGCTTAGGGAAGTGTTTTTCGTTCGTTCTTGCGTGAATTCTTGTTTCTGGCAGTTGATTGAAGATGTTTGATGTTTTGTTTTTGAGTTTTGATGAAGTTTTGAGGTTTTTGTTTTTTTTGTGAAAATGAAGAAAAAATGGATGTTGATGAGTATTGATTTTGGCAGAGTTTCTCTACTGTTATTGATGAATTTTTTGCTCTGATATGAGGCTCTATTTATAGGGAAAGATTAGGGTTTAAGGGTGTTGAGATTGTTGGCCAAAAAAAGGGTAGAATTGAGAAAGAGGTTTATGATATTTTGTGAGATTTTTGTTGGCACATGGACTCCTTTTTTTGACATGATGAGGTGTAGGGAATGGAATGTTCTAGGCTTATGATGATGTGTCAAATGATTGGGGAAATTTTTGGTATCTCTTGATTTTTTTTGGAATAAAACAAATTAAAAATAATATGAAATAAAAATAAAATAAATATGTCAAAAATAAAAATATGCATGGTGATATATGATTATGTGAAATGTTTATGGATTAAAAATGGAAAGAAAAAGAATTGAAATTTGATTTTTTAGAAGGTTTCTTGAAATGCAAGTAACTAATTAAAAATAAATAAATAAAGAAAATGTGAGGGCAAAATGGTAAAATTTTGTCTCTTATGATCATGCTAAGCCATAATCATGCAAGAAAAAATAGTTCCATGTGTTTTGTGTCAACATTGATTTTTAAATTGAAAAAAAGATTTTGTTGACTTATTTAAAAAAGTGCAAAAATGCCATGGGGGCAAAATTGGAATAAATAAAAAATATGAGGGGCAAAAGGGTAATAAAAATGTATGGGGCAAAATTAGGGTATGACAGTAATGAACCTCATAGAAGAACGTTAGACCCATTTTTATCCAACGGAAAACTTGTGCAAATATAGTTTTTAAATAATTCTCAAATAGTTAGACCCATTATTGGAGCAACGGAAACTTCGTCCAAACTACTTTGACTAAAACTGCCCAACTTTGAATAGCTTCGTACGAAGTGAATATTGGCCTTTTTTGGGACCAATATGAAGTGATAAGGATATAAATATAGTAATAAACCTAATAGAAGAACGTTAGACCCATTTTTTATCCAACGGAAAACTTGTGCAAACTTCTACGATAAAGATCGTCCAAACTTTCAATAGATTCGTATGAAGGTTTAAATTGAGATTTAAAGCTTTTAGAATGAATACCGGCCTTTTTTTGGACTAATATAAAGTTATAAAGGTGTAAATATAGTTATTAAATAATTCTCAAATAGTTAGACCCATTATTAGAGCAGCGGAAACTTCGTCCAAACTACTTTGACCAAAACTGCCCAACTTTGAATAACGTCGTACGAAGTGAATATTGGCCTTTTTTGGGACCAATATGAAGTGATAAGGATATAAATATAGTAATGAACCTCATAGAAGAACGTTAGACCCATTTTTATCCAACGGAAAACTTGTGCAAACTTCTACGACAAAGATCGTCCAAACTTTCAATAGATTCGTATGAAGATTTAAATTGAGATTTAAAGCTTTTAGAATGAATACCGGCCTTTTTTTGGACCAATATAAAGTTATAAAGGTGTAAATATAGTTTTTAAATAATTCTCAAATAGTTAGACCCATTATTGGAGCAACGGAAACTTCGTCCAAACTACTTTGACCAAAACTGCCCAACTTTGAATAGCTTCGTACGAAGTGAATATTGGCCATTTTTGGGACCAATATGAAGTGATAAGGATATAAATATAGTAATAAACCTAATAGAAGAACGTTAGACCCATTTTTTATCCAACGGAAAACTTGTGAAAACTTCTACGACAAAGATCGTCCAAACTTTCAATAGATTCGTATGAAGGTTTAAATTGATATTTAAAACTTTTAGAACGAATACCGGCCTTTTTTTGGACCAATATAAAGTTATAAAGGTGTAAATATAGTTTTTAAATAATTCTCAAATAGTTAGACCCATTATTGGACCAACGGAAACTTCGTCCAAACTACTTTGACCAAAACTGCCCAACTTTGAATAGTTTCGTACGAAGTGAATATTGGCCTTTTTTGGGACCAATATGAAGTGATAAGGATATAAATATAGTAATAAACCTAATAGAAGAACGTTAGACCCATTTTTTATCCAACGGAAAACTTGTGAAAACTTCTACGACAAAGATCGTCCAAACTTTCAATAGATTCGTATGAAGATTTAAATTGAGATTTAAAGCTTTTAGAATGAATACCGGCCTTTTTTTGGACCAATATAAAGTTATAAAGGTGTAAATATAGTTTTTAAATAATTCTCAAATAGTTAGACCCATTATTGGAGCAACGGAAACTTCGTCCAAACTACTTTGACCAAAACTGCCCAACTTTGAATAGCTTCGTACGAAGTGAATATTGGCCATTTTTGGGACCAATATGAAGTGATAAGGATATAAATATAGTAATAAACCTAATAGAAGAACGTTAGACCCATTTTTTATCCAACGGAAAACTTGTGAAAACTTCTACGACAAAGATCGTCCAAACTTTCAATAGATTCGTATGAAGGTTTAAATTGATATTTAAAACTTTTAGAACGAATACCGGCCTTTTTTTGGACCAATATAAAGTTATAAAGGTGTAAATATAGTTTTTAAATAATTCTCAAATAGTTAGACCCATTATTGGACCAACGGAAACTTCGTCCAAACTACTTTGACCAAAACTGCCCAACTTTGAATAGTTTCGTACGAAGTGAATATTGGCCTTTTTTGGGATCAATATGAAGTGATAAGGATATAAATATAGTAATAAACCTAATAGAAGAACGTTAGACCCATTTTTTATCCAACGGAAAACTTGTGAAAACTTCTACGACAAAGATCGTCCAAACTTTCAATAGATTCGTATGAAGGTTTAAATTGATATTTAAAGCTTTTAGAACGAATACCGGCCTTTTTTTGGACCAATATAAAGTTATAAAGGTGTAAATATAGTTTTTAAATAATTCTCAAATAGTTAGACCCATTATTGGACCAACGGAAACTTCGTCCAAACTACTTTGACCAAAACTGCCAAACTTTGAATAGCTTCGTACGAAGTGAATATTGGCCTTTTTTGGGACCAATATGAAGTGATAAGGATATAAATATAGTAATGAACCTCATAGAAGAACGTTAGACCCATTTTTATCCAACGGAAAACTTGTGCAAACTTCTACGACAAAGATCGTCCAAACTTTCAATAGATTCGTATGAAGATTTAAATTGAGATTTAAAGCTTTTAGAATGAATACCGGCCTTTTTTTGGACCAATATAAAGTTATAAAGGTGTAAATATAGTTATTAAATAATTCTCAAATAGTTAGACCCATTATTAGAGCAACGGAAACTTCGTCCAAACTACTTTAACCAAAACTGCCCAACTTTGAATAGCGTCGTACGAAGTGAATATTGGCCTTTGTTGGGACCAATATGAAGTGATAAGGATATAAATATAGTAATGAACCTCATAGAAGAACGTTAGACCCATTTTTATCGAACGGAAAACTTGTGCAAACTTCTACGACAAAGATCGTCCAAACTTTCAATAGATTCGTATGAAGATTTAAATTGAGATTTAAAGCTTTTAGAATGAATACCGGCCTTTTTTTGGACCAATATAAAGTTATAAAGGTGTAAATATAGTTTTTAAATAATTCTCAAATAGTTAGACCCATTATTGGAGCAACGGAAACTTCGTCCAAACTACTTTGACCAAAACTGCCCAACTTTGAATAGCTTCGTACGAAGTGAATATTGGCCTTTTTTGGGACCAATATGAAGTGATAAGGATATAAATATAGTAATAAACCTAATAGAAGAACGTTAGACCCATTTTTTATCCAACGGAAAACTTGTGCAAACTTCTACGATAAAGATCGTCCAAACTTTCAATAGATTCGTATGAAGGTTTAAATTGAGATTTAAAGCTTTTAGAATGAATACCGGCCTTTTTTTGGACTAATATAAAGTTATAAAGGTGTAAATATAGTTATTAAATAATTCTCAAATAGTTAGACCCATTATTAGAGCAGCGGAAACTTCGTCCAAACTACTTTGACCAAAACTGCCCAACTTTGAATAGCGTCGTACGAAGTGAATATTGGCCTTTTTTGGGACCAATATGAAGTGATAAGGATATAAATATAGTAATGAACCTCATAGAAGAACGTTAGACCCATTTTTATCCAACGGAAAACTTGTGCAAACTTCTACGACAAAGATCGTCCAAACTTTCAATAGATTCGTATGAAGATTTAAATTGAGATTTAAAGCTTTTAGAATGAATACCGGCCTTTTTTTGGACCAATATAAAGTTATAAAGGTGTAAATATAGTTTTTAAATAATTCTCAAATAGTTAGACCCATTATTAGAGCAACGGAAACTTCGTCCAAACTACTTTGACCAAAACTGCCCAACTTTGAATAGCTTCGTACGAAGTGAATATTGGCCATTTTTGGGACCAATATGAAGTGATAAGGATATAAATATAGTAATAAACCTAATAGAAGAACGTTAGACCCATTTTTTATCCAACGGAAAACTTGTGAAAACTTCTACGACAAAGATCGTCCAAACTTTCAATAGATTCGTATGAAGGTTTAAATTGATATTTAAAACTTTTAGAACGAATACCGGCCTTTTTTTGGACCAATATAAAGTTATAAAGGTGTAAATATAGTTTTTAAATAATTCTCAAATAGTTAGACCCATTATTGGACCAACGGAAACTTCGTCCAAACTACTTTGACCAAAACTGCCCAACTTTGAATAGTTTCGTACGAAGTGAATATTGGCCTTTTTTGGGACCAATATGAAGTGATAAGGATATAAATATAGTAATGAACCTCATAGAAGAACGTTAGACCCATTTTTATCCAACGGAAAACTTGTGCAAACTTCTACGACAAAGATCGTCCAAACTTTCAATAGATTCGTATGAAGATTTAAATTGAGATTTAAAGCTTTTAGAATGAATACCGGCCTTTTTTTGGACCAATATAAAGTTATAAAGGTGTAAATATAGTTATTAAATAATTCTCAAATAGTTAGACCCATTATTAGAGCAACGGAAACTTCGTCCAAACTACTTTAACCAAAACTGCCCAACTTTGAATAGCGTCGTACGAAGTGAATATTGGCCTTTGTTGGGACCAATATGAAGTGATAAGGATATAAATATAGTAATGAACCTCATAGAAGAACGTTAGACCCATTTTTATCGAACGGAAAACTTGTGCAAACTTCTACGACAAAGATCGTCCAAACTTTCAATAGATTCGTATGAAGATTTAAATTGAGATTTAAAGCTTTTAGAATGAATACCGGCCTTTTTTTGGACCAATATAAAGTTATAAAGGTGTAAATATAGTTTTTAAATAATTCTCAAATAGTTAGACCCATTATTGGAGCAACGGAAACTTCGTCCAAACTACTTTGACCAAAACTGCCCAACTTTGAATAGCTTCGTACGAAGTGAATATTGGCCTTTTTTGGGACCAATATGAAGTGATAAGGATATAAATATAGTAATAAACCTAATAGAAGAACGTTAGACCCATTTTTTATCCAACGGAAAACTTGTGCAAACTTCTACGATAAAGATCGTCCAAACTTTCAATAGATTCGTATGAAGGTTTAAATTGAGATTTAAAGCTTTTAGAATGAATACCGGCCTTTTTTTGGACTAATATAAAGTTATAAAGGTGTAAATATAGTTATTAAATAATTCTCAAATAGTTAGACCCATTATTAGAGCAGCGGAAACTTCGTCCAAACTACTTTGACCAAAACTGCCCAACTTTGAATAGCGTCGTACGAAGTGAATATTGGCCTTTTTTGGGACCAATATGAAGTGATAAGGATATAAATATAGTAATGAACCTCATAGAAGAACGTTAGACCCATTTTTATCCAACGGAAAACTTGTGCAAACTTCTACGACAAAGATCGTCCAAACTTTCAATAGATTCGTATGAAGATTTAAATTGAGATTTAAAGCTTTTAGAATGAATACCGGCCTTTTTTTGGACCAATATAAAGTTATAAAGGTGTAAATATAGTTTTTAAATAATTCTCAAATAGTTAGACCCATTATTAGAGCAACGGAAACTTCGTCCAAACTACTTTGACCAAAACTGCCCAACTTTGAATAGCTTCGTACGAAGTGAATATTGGCCATTTTTGGGACCAATATGAAGTGATAAGGATATAAATATAGTAATAAACCTAATAGAAGAACGTTAGACCCATTTTTTATCCAACGGAAAACTTGTGAAAACTTCTACGACAAAGATCGTCCAAACTTTCAATAGATTCGTATGAAGGTTTAAATTGATATTTAAAACTTTTAGAACGAATACCGGCCTTTTTTTGGACCAATATAAAGTTATAAAGGTGTAAATATAGTTTTTAAATAATTCTCAAATAGTTAGACCCATTATTGGACCAACGGAAACTTCGTCCAAACTACTTTGACCAAAACTGCCCAACTTTGAATAGTTTCGTACGAAGTGAATATTGGCCTTTTTTGGGACCAATATGAAGTGATAAGGATATAAATATAGTAATAAACCTAATAGAAGAACGTTAGACCCATTTTTTATCCAACGGAAAACTTGTGAAAACTTCTACGACAAAGATCGTCCAAACTTTCAATAGATTCGTATGAAGGTTTAAATTGATATTTAAAGCTTTTAGAACGAATACCGGCCTTTTTTTGGACCAATATAAAGTTATAAAGGTGTAAATATAGTTTTTAAATAATTCTCAAATAGTTAGACCCATTATTGGACCAACGGAAACTTCGTCCAAACTACTTTGACCAAAACTGCCAAACTTTGAATAGCTTCGTACGAAGTGAATATTGGCCTTTTTTGGGACCAATATGAAGTGATAAGGATATAAATATAGTAATGAACCTCATAGAAGAACGTTAGACCCATTTTTATCCAACGGAAAACTTGTGCAAACTTCTACGACAAAGATCGTCCAAACTTTCAATAGATTCGTATGAAGATTTAAATTGAGATTTAAAGCTTTTAGAATGAATACCGGCCTTTTTTTGGACCAATATAAAGTTATAAAGGTGTAAATATAGTTATTAAATAATTCTCAAATAGTTAGACCCATTATTAGAGCAACGGAAACTTCGTCCAAACTACTTTAACCAAAACTGCCCAACTTTGAATAGCGTCGTACGAAGTGAATATTGGCCTTTGTTGGGACCAATATGAAGTGATAAGGATATAAATATAGTAATGAACCTCATAGAAGAACGTTAGACCCATTTTTATCGAACGGAAAACTTGTGCAAACTTCTACGACAAAGATCGTCCAAACTTTCAATAGATTCGTATGAAGATTTAAATTGAGATTTAAAGCTTTTAGAATGAATACCGGCCTTTTTTTGGACCAATATAAAGTTATAAAGGTGTAAATATAGTTTTTAAATAATTCTCAAATAGTTAGACCCATTATTGGAGCAACGGAAACTTCGTCCAAACTACTTTGACCAAAACTGCCCAACTTTGAATAGCTTCGTACGAAGTGAATATTGGCCATTTTTGGGACCAATATGAAGTGATAAGGATATAAATATAGTAATAAACCTAATAGAAGAACGTTAGACCCATTTTTTATCCAACGGAAAACTTGTGAAAACTTCTACGACAAAGATCGTCCAAACTTTCAATAGATTCGTATGAAGGTTTAAATTGATATTTAAAGCTTTTAGAACGAATACCGGCCTTTTTTTGGACCAATATAAAGTTATAAAGGTGTAAATATAGTTTTTAAATAATTCTCAAATAGTTAGACCCATTATTGGACCAACGGAAACTTCGTCCAAACTACTTTAACCAAAACTGCCCAACTTTGAATAGCTTCGTATGAAGTGAATATTGGCCTTTTTTGGGACCAATATGAAGTGATAAGGATATAAATATAGTAATACACCTAATAGAAGAACGTTAGACCCATTTTTTATCCAACGGAAAACTTGTGCAAACTTGTACGACAAAGATCGTCCAAACTTTCAATAGATTCGTATGAAGGTTTAAATTGAGATTTAAAGCTTTTAGGACGAATACCGGCCTTTTTTTGGACCAATATAAAGTTATAAAGGTGTAAATATAGTTTTTAAATAATTCTCAAATAGTTAGACCCATTATTGGAGCAACGGAAACTTCGTCCAAACTACTTTGACCAAAACTGCCCAACTTTGAATAGCTTCGTACGAAGTGAATATTGGCCTTTTTTGGGACCAATATGAAGTGATAAGGATATAAATATAGTAATAAACCTAATAGAAGAACGTTAGACCCATTTTTTATCCAACGGAAAACTTGTGCAAACTTCTACGATAAAGATCGTCAACTTTCAATAGATTCGTATGAAGATTTAAATTGAGATTTAAAGCTTTTAGAATGAATACCGGCCTTTTTTTGGACCAATATAAAGGTTTAAAGGTGTAAATATAGTTATTAAATAATTCTCAAATAGTTAGACCCATTATTAGAGCAGCGGAAACTTCGTCCAAACTACTTTGACCAAAAATGCCCAACTTTGAATAGCGTCGTACGAAGTGAATATTGGCCTTTTTTGGGACCAATATGAAGTGATAAGGATATAAATATAGTAATGAACCTCATAGAAGAACGTTAGACCCATTTTTATCCAACGGAAAACTTGTGCAAACTTCTACGACAAAGATCGTCCAAACTTTCAATAGATTCGTATGAAGATTTAAATTGAGATTTAAAGCTTTTAGAACGAATACCGGCCTTTTTTTGGACCAATATAAAGTTATAAAGGTGTAAATATAGTTTTTAAATAATTCTCAAATAGTTAGACCCATTATTGGAGCAACGGAAACTTCGTCCAAACTACTTTGACCAAAACTGCCCAACTTTGAATAGCTTCGTACGAAGTGAATATTGGCCATTTTTGGGACCAATATGAAGTGATAAGGATATAAATATAGTAATAAACCTAATAGAAGAACGTTAGACCCATTTTTTATCCAACGGAAAACTTGTGAAAACTTCTACGACAAAGATCGTCCAAACTTTCAATAGATTCGTATGAAGGTTTAAATTGATATTTAAAACTTTTAGAACGAATACCGGCCTTTTTTTGGACCAATATAAAGTTATAAAGGTGTAAATATAGTTTTTAAATAATTCTCAAATAGTTAGACCCATTATTGGACCAACGGAAACTTCGTCCAAACTACTTTGACCAAAACTGCCCAACTTTGAATAGCTTCGTACGAAGTGAATATTGGCCTTTTTTGGGACCAATATGAAGTGATAAGGATATAAATATAGTAATAAACCTAATAGAAGAACGTTAGACCCATTTTTTATCCAACGGAAAACTTGTGAAAACTTCTACGACAAAGATCGTCCAAACTTTCAATAGATTCGTATGAAGGTTTAAATTGATATTTAAAGCTTTTAGAACGAATACCTGCCTTTTTTTGGACCAATATAAAGTTATAAAGGTGTAAATATAGTTTTTAAATAATTCTCAAATAGTTAGACCCATTATTGGACCAACGGAAACTTCGTCCAAACTACTTTGACCAAAACTGCCAAACTTTGAATAGCTTCGTACGAAGTGAATATTGGCCTTTTTTGGGACCAATATGAAGTGATAAGGATATAAATATAGTAATGAACCTCATAGAAGAACGTTAGACCCATTTTTATCCAACGGAAAACTTGTGCAAACTTCTACGACAAAGATCGTCCAAACTTTCAATAGATTCGTATGAAGATTTAAATTGAGATTTAAAGCTTTTAGAATGAATACCGGCCTTTTTTTGGACCAATATAAAGTTATAAAGGTTTAAATATAGTTATTAAATAATTCTCAAATAGTTAGACCCATTATTAGAGCAACGGAAACTTCGTCCAAACTACTTTGACCAAAACTGCCCAACTTTGAATAGCGTCGTACGAAGTGAATATTGGCCTTTGTTGGGACCAATATGAAGTGATAAGGATATAAATATAGTAATGAACCTCATAGAAGAACGTTAGACCCATTTTTATCGAACGGAAAACTTGTGCCAACTTCTACGACAAAGATCGTCCAAACTTTCAATAGATTCGTATGAAGATTTAAATTGAGATTTAAAGCTTTTAGAATGAATACCGGCCTTTTTTTGGACCAATATAAAGTTATAAAGGTGTAAATATAGTTTTTAAATAATTCTCAAATAGTTAGACCCATTATTGGAGCAACGGAAACTTCGTCCAAACTACTTTGACCAAAACTGCCCAACTTTGAATAGCTTCGTACGAAGTGAATATTGGCCATTTTTGGGACCAATATGAAGTGATAAGGATATAAATATAGTAATAAACCTAATAGAAGAACGTTAGACCCATTTTTTATCCAACGGAAAACTTGTGAAAACTTCTACGACAAAGATCGTCCAAACTTTCAATAGATTCGTATGAAGGTTTAAATTGATATTTAAAGCTTTTAGAACGAATACCGGCCTTTTTTTGGACCAATATAAAGTTATAAAGGTGTAAATATAGTTTTTAAATAATTCTCAAATAGTTAGACCCATTATTGGACCAACGAAAACTTCGTCCAAACTACTTTGACCAAAACTGCCCAACTTTGAATAGCTTCGTACGAAGTGAATATTGGCCTTTTTTGGGACCAATATGAAGTGATAAGGATATAAATATAGTAATACACCTAATAGAAGAACGTTAGACCCATTTTTTATCCAACGGAAAACTTGTGCAAACTTGTACGACAAAGATCGTCCAAACTTTCAATAGATTCGTATGAAGGTTTAAATTGAGATTTAAAGCTTTTAGAACGAATACCGGCCTTTTTTTGGACCAATATAAAGTTATAAAGGTGTAAATATAGTTTTTAAATAATTCTCAAATAGTTAGACCCATTATTGGACCAACGGAAACTTCGTCCAAACTACTTTGACCAAAACTGCCCAACTTTGAATAGCTTCGTACGAAGTGAATATTGGCCTTTTTTGGGACCAATATGAAGTGATAAGGATATAAATATAGTAATAAACCTAATAGAAGAACGTTATACCCATTTTTTATCCAACGGAAAACTTGTGCAAACTTGTACGACAAAGATCGTCCAAACTTTCAATAGATTCGTATGAAGGTTTAAATTGAGATTTAAAGCTTTTAGAACGAATACCGGCCTTTTTTTGGACCAATATAAAGTTATAAAGGTGTAAATATAGTTATTATTAAATAATTCTCAAATAGTTAGACCCATTATTAGAGCAACGGAAACTTCGTCCAAACTACTTTGATCAAAACTGCCCAACTTTGAATAGCTTCGTACGAAGTGAATATTGGCCTTTTTTGGGACCAATATGAAGTGATAAGGATATAAATATAGTAATAAACCTAATAGAAGAACGTTAGACCCATTTTTTATCCAACGGAAAACTTGTGCAAACTTCTACGACAAAGATCGTCCAAACTTTCAATAGATTCGTATGAAGGTTTAAATTGAGATTTAAAGCTTTTAGAATGAATACCGGCCTTTTTTTGGACTAATATAAAGTTATAAAGGTGTAAATATAGTTATTAAATAATTCTCAAATAGTTAGACCCATTATTAGAGCAGCGGAAACTTCGTCCAAACTACTTTGACCAAAACTGCCCAACTTTGAATAGAGTCGTACGAAGTGAATATTGGCCTTTTTTGGGACCAATATGAAGTGATAAGGATATAAATATAGTAATGAACCTCATAGAAGAACGTTAGACCCATTTTTATCCAACGGAAAACTTGTGCAAACTTCTACGACAAAGATCGTCCAAACTTTCAATAGATTCGTATGAAGATTTAAATTGAGATTTAAAGCTTTTAGAACGAATACCGGCCTTTTTTTGGACCAATATAAAGTTATAAAGGTGTAAATATAGTTTTTAAATAATTCTCAAATAGTTAGACCCATTATTGGAGCAACGGAAACTTCGTCCAAACTACGTTGACCAAAACTGCCCAACTTTGAATAGCTTCGTACGAAGTGAATATTGGCCATTTTTGGGACCAATATGAAGTGATAAAGATATAAATATAGTAATAAACCTAATAGAAGAACGTTAGACCCATTTTTTATCCAACGGAAAACTTGTGAAAACTTCTACGACAAAGATCGTCCAAACTTTCAATAGATTCGTATGAAGGTTTAAATTGATATTTAAAGCTTTTAGAACGAATACCGGCCTTTTTTTGGACCAATATAAAGTTATAAAGGTGTAAATATAGTTTTGAAATAATTCTCAAATAGTTAGACCCATTATTGAACCAACGGAAACTTCGTCCAAACTACTTTGACCATAACTGCCCAACTTTGAATAGCTTCGTACGAAGTGAATATTGGCCTTTTTTGGGACCAATATGAAGTGATAAGGATATAAATATAGTAATACACCTAATAGAAGAACGTTAGACCCATTTTTTATCCAACGGAAAACTTGTGCAAACTTGTACGACAAAGATCGTCCAAACTTTCAATAGATTCGTATGAAGGTTTAAATTGATATTTAAAGCTTTTAGAACGAATACCGGCCTTTTTTTGGACCAATATAAAGTTATAAAGGTGTAAATATAGTTTTTAAATAATTCTCAAATAGTTAGACCCATTATTGGACCAACGGAAACTTCGTCCAAACTACTTTGACCAAAACTGCCAAACTTTGAATAGCTTCGTACGAAGTGAATATTGGCCTTTTTGGGGACCAATATGAAGTGATAAGGATATAAATATAGTAATGAACCTCATAGAAGAACGTTAGACCCATTTTTATCCAACGGAAAACTTGTGCAAACTTCTACGACAAAGATCGTCCAAACTTTCAATAGATTCGTATGAAGGTTTAAATTGAGATTTAAAGCTTTTAGAATGAATACCGGCCTTTTTTTGGACTAATATAAAGTTATAAAGGTGTAAATATAGTTATTAAATAATTCTCAAATAGTTAGACCCATTATTAGAGCAGCGGAAACTTCGTCCAAACTACTTTGACCAAAACTGCCCAACTTTGAATAGAGTCGTACGAAGTGAATATTGGCCTTTTTTGGGACCAATATGAAGTGATAAGGATATAAATATAGTAATGAACCTCATAGAAGAACGTTAGACCCATTTTTATCCAACGGAAAACTTGTGCAAACTTCTACGACAAAGATCGTCCAAACTTTCAATAGATTCGTATGAAGATTTAAATTGAGATTTAAAGCTTTTAGAACGAATACCGGCCTTTTTTTGGACCAATATAAAGTTATAAAGGTGTAAATATAGTTTTTAAATAATTCTCAAATAGTTAGACCCATTATTGGAGCAACGGAAACTTCGTCCAAACTACTTTGACCAAAACTGCCCAACTTTGAATAGCTTCGTACGAAGTGAATATTGGCCATTTTTGGGACCAATATGAAGTGATAAAGATATAAATATAGTAATAAACCTAATAGAAGAACGTTAGACCCATTTTTTATCCAACGGAAAACTTGTGAAAACTTCTACGACAAAGATCGTCCAAACTTTCAATAGATTCGTATGAAGGTTTAAATTGATATTTAAAGCTTTTAGAACGAATACCGGCCTTTTTTTGGACCAATATAAAGTTATAAAGGTGTAAATATAGTTTTGAAATAATTCTCAAATAGTTAGACCCATTATTGAACCAACGGAAACTTCGTCCAAACTACTTTGACCATAACTGCCCAACTTTGAATAGCTTCGTACGAAGTGAATATTGGCCTTTTTTGGGACCAATATGAAGTGATAAGGATATAAATATAGTAATACACCTAATAGAAGAACGTTAGACCCATTTTTTATCCAACGGAAAACTTGTGCAAACTTGTACGACAAAGATCGTCCAAACTTTCAATAGATTCGTATGAAGGTTTAAATTGATATTTAAAGCTTTTAGAACGAATACCGGCCTTTTTTTGGACCAATATAAAGTTATAAAGGTGTAAATATAGTTTTTAAATAATTCTCAAATAGTTAGACCCATTATTGGACCAACGGAAACTTCGTCCAAACTACTTTGACCAAAACTGCCAAACTTTGAATAGCTTCGTACGAAGTGAATATTGGCCTTTTTGGGGACCAATATGAAGTGATAAGGATATAAATATAGTAATGAACCTCATAGAAGAACGTTAGACCCATTTTTATCCAACGGAAAACTTGTGCAAACTTCTACGACAAAGATCGTCCAAACTTTCAATAGATTCGTATGAAGATTTAAATTGAGATTTAAAGCTTTTAGAATGAATACCGGCCTTTTTTTGGACCAATATAAAGTTATAAAGGTGTAAATATAGTTATTAAATAATTCTCAAATAGTTAGACCCATTATTAGAGCAACGGAAACTTCGTCCAAACTACTTTGACCAAAACTGCCCAACTTTGAATAGCGTCGTACGAAGTGAATATTGGCCTTTGTTGGGACCAATATGAAGTGATAAGGATATAAATATAGTAATGAACCTCATAGAAGAACGTTAGACCCATTTTTATCGAACGGAAAACTTGTGCAAACTTCTACGACAAAGATCGTCCAAACTTTCAATAGTTTCGTATGAAGATTTAAATTGAGATTTAAAGCTTTTAGAATGAATACCGGCCTTTTTTTGGACCAATATAAAGTTATAAAGGTGTAAATATAGTTTTTAAATAATTCTCAAATAGTTAGACCCATTATTGGACCAACGGAAACTTCGTCCAAACTACTTTGACCAAAACTGCCCAACTTTGAATAGCTTCGTACGAAGTGAATATTGGCCTTTTTTGGGACCAATATGAGGTGATAAGGATATAAATATAGTAATACACCTAATAGAAGAACGTTAGACCCATTTTTTATCCAACGGAAAACTTGTGCAAACTTGTACGACAAAGATCGTCCAAACTTTCAATAGATTCGTATGAAGGTTTAAATTGAGATTTAAAGCTTTTAGAACGAATACCGGCCTTTTTTTGGACCAATATAAAGTTATAAAGGTGTAAATATAGTTTTTAAATAATTCTCAAATAGTTAGACCCATTATTGGACCAACGGAAACTTCGTCCAAACTACTTTGACCAAAACTGCCCAACTTTGAATAGCTTCGTACGAAGTGAATATTGGCCTTTTTTGGGACCAATATGAAGTGATAAGGATATAAATATAGTAATAAACCTAATAGAAGAACGTTAGACCCATTTTTTATCCAACGGAAAACTTGTGCAAACTTGTACGACAAAGATCGTCCAAACTTTCAATAGATTCGTATGAAGGTTTAAATTGAAATTTAAAGCTTTTAGAACGAATACCGGCCTTTTTTTGGACCAATATAAAGTTATAAAGGTGTAAATATAGTTATTATTAAATAATTCTCAAATAGTTAGACCCATTATTAGAGCAACGGAAACTTCGTCCAAACTACTTTGACCAAAACTGCCCAACTTTGAATAGCTTCGTACGAAGTGAATATTGGCCTTTTTTGGGACCAATATGAAGTGATAAGGATATAAATATAGTAATAAACCTAATAGAAGAACGTTAGACCCATTTTTTATCCAACGGAAAACTTGTGCAAACTTCTACGACAAAGATCGTCCAAACTTTCAATAGATTCGTATGAAGGTTTAAATTGAGATTTAAAGCTTTTAGAATGAATACCGGCCTTTTTTTGGACTAATATAAAGTTATAAAGGTGTAAATATAGTTATTAAATAATTCTCAAATAGTTAGACCCATTATTAGAGCAGCGGAAACTTCGTCCAAACTACTTTGACCAAAACTGCCCAACTTTGAATAGAGTCGTACGAAGTGAATATTGGCCTTTTTTGGGACCAATATGAAGTGATAAGGATATAAATATAGTAATGAACCTCATAGAAAAACGTTAGACCCATTTTTATCCAACGGAAAACTTGTGCAAACTTCTACGACAAAGATCATCCAAACTTTCAATAGATTCGTATGAAGATTTAAATTGAGATTTAAAGCTTTTAGAATGAATACCGGCCTTTTTTTGGACCAATATAAAGTTATAAAGGTGTAAATATAGTTTTTAAATAATTCTCAAATAGTTAGACCCATTATTGGAGCAACGGAAACTTCGTCCAAACTACTTTGACCAAAACTGCCCAACTTTGAATAGCTTCGTACGAAGTGAATATTGGCCATTTTTGGGACCAATATGAAGTGATAAAGATATAAATATAGTAATAAACCTAATAGAAGAACGTTAGACCCATTTTTTATCCAACGGAAAACTTGTGCAAACTTCTACGACAAAGATCGTCCAAACTTTCAATAGATTCGTATGAAGATTTAAATTGAGATTTAAAGCTTTTAGAATGAATACCGGCCTTTTTTTGGACCAATATAAAGTTATAAAGGTGTAAATATAGTTTTTAAATAATTCTCAAATAGTTAGACCCATTATTGGAGCAACGGAAACTTCGTCCAAACTACTTTGACCAAAACTGCCCAACTTTGAATAGCTTCGTACGAAGTGAATATTGGCCATTTTTGGGACCAATATGAAGTGATAAAGATATAAATATAGTAATAAACCTAATAGAAGAACGTTAGACCCATTTTTTATCCAACGGAAAACTTGTGAAAACTTCTACGACAAAGATCGTCCAAACTTTCAATAGATTCGTATGAAGGTTTAAATTGATATTTAAAGCTTTTAGAACGAATACCGGCCTTTTTTTGGACCAATATAAAGTTATAAAGGTGTAAATATAGTTTTGAAATAATTCTCAAATAGTTAGACCCATTATTGAACCAACGGAAACTTCGTCCAAACTACTTTGACCATAACTGCCCAACTTTGAATAGCTTCGTACGAAGTGAATATTGGCCTTTTTTGGGACCAATATGAAGTGATAAGGATATAAATATAGTAATACACCTAATAGAAGAACGTTAGACCCATTTTTTATCCAACGGAAAACTTGTGCAAACTTGTACGACAAAGATCGTCCAAACTTTCAATAGATTCGTATGAAGGTTTAAATTGATATTTAAAGCTTTTAGAACGAATACCGGCCTTTTTTTGGACCAATATAAAGTTATAAAGGTGTAAATATAGTTTTTAAATAATTCTCAAATAGTTAGACCCATTATTGGACCAACGGAAACTTCGTCCAAACTACTTTGACCAAAACTGCCAAACTTTGAATAGCTTCGTACGAAGTGAATATTGGCCTTTTTGGGGACCAATATGAAGTGATAAGGATATAAATATAGTAATGAACCTCATAGAAGAACGTTAGACCCATTTTTATCCAACGGAAAACTTGTGCAAACTTCTACGACAAAGATCGTCCAAACTTTCAATAGATTCGTATGAAGATTTAAATTGAGATTTAAAGCTTTTAGAATGAATACCGGCCTTTTTTTGGACCAATATAAAGTTATAAAGGTGTAAATATAGTTATTAAATAATTCTCAAATAGTTAGACCCATTATTAGAGCAACGGAAACTTCGTCCAAACTACTTTGACCAAAACTGCCCAACTTTGAATAGCGTCGTACGAAGTGAATATTGGCCTTTGTTGGGACCAATATGAAGTGATAAGGATATAAATATAGTAATGAACCTCATAGAAGAACGTTAGACCCATTTTTATCGAACGGAAAACTTGTGCAAACTTCTACGACAAAGATCGTCCAAACTTTCAATAGATTCGTATGAAGATTTAAATTGAGATTTAAAGCTTTTAGAATGAATACCGGCCTTTTTTTGGACCAATATAAAGTTATAAAGGTGTAAATATAGTTTTTAAATAATTCTCAAATAGTTAGACCCATTATTGGACCAACGGAAACTTCGTCCAAACTACTTTGACCAAAACTGCCCAACTTTGAATAGCTTCGTACGAAGTGAATATTGGCCTTTTTTGGGACCAATATGAGGTGATAAGGATATAAATATAGTAATACACCTAATAGAAGAACGTTAGACCCATTTTTTATCCAACGGAAAACTTGTGCAAACTTGTACGACAAAGATCGTCCAAACTTTCAATAGATTCGTATGAAGGTTTAAATTGAGATTTAAAGCTTTTAGAACGAATACCGGCCTTTTTTTGGACCAATATAAAGTTATAAAGGTGTAAATATAGTTTTTAAATAATTCTCAAATAGTTAGACCCATTATTGGACCAACGGAAACTTCGTCCAAACTACTTTGACCAAAACTGCCCAACTTTGAATAGCTTCGTACGAAGTGAATATTGGCCTTTTTTGGGACCAATATGAAGTGATAAGGATATAAATATAGTAATAAACCTAATAGAAGAACGTTAGACCCATTTTTTATCCAACGGAAAACTTGTGCAAACTTGTACGACAAAGATCGTCCAAACTTTCAATAGATTCGTATGAAGGTTTAAATTGAAATTTAAAGCTTTTAGAACGAATACCGGCCTTTTTTTGGACCAATATAAAGTTATAAAGGTGTAAATATAGTTATTATTAAATAATTCTCAAATAGT
Organism: Trifolium repens; assembly: GCA_030408175.1. Lineage (NCBI taxonomy): Eukaryota > Viridiplantae > Streptophyta > Magnoliopsida > Fabales > Fabaceae > Trifolium > Trifolium repens. The sequence continues at coordinate 36,845,097 of CP125842.1, read as the reverse complement.
TAGACCCATTATTAGAGCAACGGAAACTTCGTCCAAACTACTTTGACCAAAACTGCCCAACTTTGAATAGCTTCGTACGAAGTGAATATTGGCCTTTTTTGGGACCAATATGAAGTGATAAGGATATAAATATAGTAATAAACCTAATAGAAGAACGTTAGACCCATTTTTTATCCAACGGAAAACTTGTGCAAACTTCTACGACAAAGATCGTCCAAACTTTCAATAGATTCGTATGAAGGTTTAAATTGAGATTTAAAGCTTTTAGAATGAATACCGGCCTTTTTTTGGACTAATATAAAGTTATAAAGGTGTAAATATAGTTATTAAATAATTCTCAAATAGTTAGACCCATTATTAGAGCAGCGGAAACTTCGTCCAAACTACTTTGACCAAAACTGCCCAACTTTGAATAGAGTCGTACGAAGTGAATATTGGCCTTTTTTGGGACCAATATGAAGTGATAAGGATATAAATATAGTAATGAACGTCATAGAAAAACGTTAGACCCATTTTTATCCAACGGAAAACTTGTGCAAACTTCTACGACAAAGATCATCCAAACTTTCAATAGATTCGTATGAAGATTTAAATTGAGATTTAAAGCTTTTAGAATGAATACCGGCCTTTTTTTGGACCAATATAAAGTTATAAAGGTGTAAATATAGTTTTTAAATAATTCTCAAATAGTTAGACCCATTATTGGAGCAACGGAAACTTCGTCCAAACTACTTTGACCAAAACTGCCCAACTTTGAATAGCTTCGTACGAAGTGAATATTGGCCATTTTTGGGACCAATATGAAGTGATAAAGATATAAATATAGTAATAAACCTAATAGAAGAACGTTAGACCCATTTTTTATCCAACGGAAAACTTGTGCAAACTTCTACGACAAAGATCGTCCAAACTTTCAATAGATTCGTATGAAGATTTAAATTGAGATTTAAAGCTTTTAGAATGAATACCGGCCTTTTTTTGGACCAATATAAAGTTATAAAGGTGTAAATATAGTTTTTAAATAATTCTCAAATAGTTAGACCCATTATTGGAGCAACGGAAACTTCGTCCAAACTACTTTGACCAAAACTGCCCAACTTTGAATAGCTTCGTACGAAGTGAATATTGGCCATTTTTGGGACCAATATGAAGTGATAAAGATATAAATATAGTAATAAACCTAATAGAAGAACGTTAGACCCATTTTTTATCCAACGGAAAACTTGTGAAAACTTCTACGACAAAGATCGTCCAAACTTTCAATAGATTCGTATGAAGGTTTAAATTGATATTTAAAGCTTTTAGAACGAATACCGGCCTTTTTTTGGACCAATATAAAGTTATAAAGGTGTAAATATAGTTTTTAAATAATTCTCAAATAGTTAGACCCATTATTGGACCAACGGAAACTTCGTCCAAACTACTTTGACCAAAACTGCCAAACTTTGAATAGCTTCGTACGAAGTGAATATTGGCCTTTTTGGGGACCAATATGAAGTGATAAGGATATAAATATAGTAATGAACCTCATAGAAGAACGTTAGACCCATTTTTATCCAACGGAAAACTTGTGCAAACTTCTACGACAAAGATCGTCCAAACTTTCAATAGATTCGTATGAAGATTTAAATTGAGATTTAAAGCTTTTAGAATGAATACCGGCCTTTTTTTGGACCAATATAAAGTTATAAAGGTGTAAATATAGTTATTAAATAATTCTCAAATAGTTAGACCCATTATTAGAGCAACGGAAACTTCGTCCAAACTACTTTGACCAAAACTGCCCAACTTTGAATAGCGTCGTACGAAGTGAATATTGGCCTTTGTTGGGACCAATATGAAGTGATAAGGATATAAATATAGTAATGAACCTCATAGAAGAACGTTAGACCCATTTTTATCGAACGGAAAACTTGTGCAAACTTCTACGACAAAGATCGTCCAAACTTTCAATAGATTCGTATGAAGATTTAAATTGAGATTTAAAGCTTTTAGAATGAATACCGGCCTTTTTTTGGACCAATATAAAGTTATAAAGGTGTAAATATAGTTTTTAAATAATTCTCAAATAGTTAGACCCATTATTGGACCAACGGAAACTTCGTCCAAACTACTTTGACCAAAACTGCCCAACTTTGAATAGCTTCGTACGAAGTGAATATTGGCCTTTTTTGGGACCAATATGAGGTGATAAGGATATAAATATAGTAATACACCTAATAGAAGAACGTTAGACCCATTTTTTATCCAACGGAAAACTTGTGCAAACTTGTACGACAAAGATCGTCCAAACTTTCAATAGATTCGTATGAAGGTTTAAATTGAGATTTAAAGCTTTTAGAACGAATACCGGCCTTTTTTTGGACCAATATAAAGTTATAAAGGTGTAAATATAGTTTTTAAATAATTCTCAAATAGTTAGACCCATTATTGGACCAACGGAAACTTCGTCCAAACTACTTTGACCAAAACTGCCCAACTTTGAATAGCTTCGTACGAAGTGAATATTGGCCTTTTTTGGGACCAATATGAAGTGATAAGGATATAAATATAGTAATAAACCTAATAGAAGAACGTTAGACCCATTTTTTATCCAACGGAAAACTTGTGCAAACTTGTACGACAAAGATCGTCCAAACTTTCAATAGATTCGTATGAAGGTTTAAATTGAAATTTAAAGCTTTTAGAACGAATACCGGCCTTTTTTTGGACCAATATAAAGTTATAAAGGTGTAAATATAGTTATTATTAAATAATTCTCAAATAGTTAGACCCATTATTAGAGCAACGGAAACTTCGTCCAAACTACTTTGACCAAAACTGCCCAACTTTGAATAGCTTCGTACGAAGTGAATATTGGCCTTTTTTGGGACCAATATGAAGTGATAAGGATATAAATATAGTAATAAACCTAATAGAAGAACGTTAGACCCATTTTTTATCCAACGGAAAACTTGTGCAAACTTGTACGACAAAGATCGTCCAAACTTTCAATAGATTCGTATGAAGGTTTAAATTGATATTTAAAGCTTTTAGAACGAATACCGGCCTTTTTTTGGACCAATATAAAGTTATAAAGGTGTAAATATAGTTTTTAAATAATTCTCAAATAGTTAGACCCATTATTGGACCAACGGAAACTTCGTCCAAACTACTTTGACCAAAACTGCCAAACTTTGAATAGCTTCGTACGAAGTGAATATTGGCCTTTTTGGGGACCAATATGAAGTGATAAGGATATAAATATAGTAATGAACCTCATAGAAGAACGTTAGACCCATTTTTATCCAACGGAAAACTTGTGCAAACTTCTACGACAAAGATCGTCCAAACTTTCAATAGATTCGTATGAAGATTTAAATTGAGATTTAAAGCTTTTAGAATGAATACCGGCCTTTTTTTGGACCAATATAAAGTTATAAAGGTGTAAATATAGTTATTAAATAATTCTCAAATAGTTAGACCCATTATTAGAGCAACGGAAACTTCGTCCAAACTACTTTGACCAAAACTGCCCAACTTTGAATAGCGTCGTACGAAGTGAATATTGGCCTTTGTTGGGACCAATATGAAGTGATAAGGATATAAATATAGTAATGAACCTCATAGAAGAACGTTAGACCCATTTTTATCGAACGGAAAACTTGTGCAAACTTCTACGACAAAGATCGTCCAAACTTTCAATAGATTCGTATGAAGATTTAAATTGAGATTTAAAGCTTTTAGAATGAATACCGGCCTTTTTTTGGACCAATATAAAGTTATAAAGGTGTAAATATAGTTTTTAAATAATTCTCAAATAGTTAGACCCATTATTGGACCAACGGAAACTTCGTCCAAACTACTTTGACCAAAACTGCCCAACTTTGAATAGCTTCGTACGAAGTGAATATTGGCCTTTTTTGGGACCAATATGAGGTGATAAGGATATAAATATAGTAATACACCTAATAGAAGAACGTTAGACCCATTTTTTATCCAACGGAAAACTTGTGCAAACTTGTACGACAAAGATCGTCCAAACTTTCAATAGATTCGTATGAAGGTTTAAATTGAGATTTAAAGCTTTTAGAACGAATACCGGCCTTTTTTTGGACCAATATAAAGTTATAAAGGTGTAAATATAGTTTTTAAATAATTCTCAAATAGTTAGACCCATTATTGGACCAACGGAAACTTCGTCCAAACTACTTTGACCAAAACTGCCCAACTTTGAATAGCTTCGTACGAAGTGAATATTGGCCTTTTTTGGGACCAATATGAAGTGATAAGGATATAAATATAGTAATAAACCTAATAGAAGAACGTTAGACCCATTTTTTATCCAACGGAAAACTTGTGCAAACTTGTACGACAAAGATCGTCCAAACTTTCAATAGATTCGTATGAAGGTTTAAATTGAAATTTAAAGCTTTTAGAACGAATACCGGCCTTTTTTTGGACCAATATAAAGTTATAAAGGTGTAAATATAGTTATTATTAAATAATTCTCAAATAGTTAGACCCATTATTAGAGCAACGGAAACTTCGTCCAAACTACTTTGACCAAAACTGCCCAACTTTGAATAGCTTCGTACGAAGTGAATATTGGCCTTTTTTGGGACCAATATGAAGTGATAAGGATATAAATATAGTAATAAACCTAATAGAAGAACGTTAGACCCATTTTTTATCCAACGGAAAACTTGTGCAAACTTCTACGACAAAGATCGTCCAAACTTTCAATAGATTCGTATGAAGGTTTAAATTGAGATTTAAAGCTTTTAGAATGAATACCGGCCTTTTTTTGGACTAATATAAAGTTATAAAGGTGTAAATATAGTTATTAAATAATTCTCAAATAGTTAGACCCATTATTAGAGCAGCGGAAACTTCGTCCAAACTACTTTGACCAAAACTGCCCAACTTTGAATAGAGTCGTACGAAGTGAATATTGGCCTTTTTTGGGACCAATATGAAGTGATAAGGATATAAATATAGTAATGAACCTCATAGAAAAACGTTAGACCCATTTTTATCCAACGGAAAACTTGTGCAAACTTCTACGACAAAGATCGTCCAAACTTTCAATAGATTCGTATGAAGATTTAAATTGAGATTTAAAGCTTTTAGAATGAATACCGGCCTTTTTTTGGACCAATATAAAGTTATAAAGGTGTAAATATAGTTTTTAAATAATTCTCAAATAGTTAGACCCATTATTGGAGCAACGGAAACTTCGTCCAAACTACTTTGACCAAAACTGCCCAACTTTGAATAGCTTCGTACGAAGTGAATATTGGCCATTTTTGGGACCAATATGAAGTGATAAGGATATAAATATAGTAATAAACCTAATAGAAGAACGTTAGACCCATTTTTTATCCAACGGAAAACTTGTGAAAACTTCTACGACAAAGATCGTCCAAACTTTCAATAGATTCGTATGAAGGTTTAAATTGATATTTAAAGCTTTTAGAACGAATACCGGCCTTTTTTTCGACCAATATAAAGTTATAAAGGTGTAAATATAGTTTTGAAATAATTCTGAAATAGTTAGACCCATTATTGAACCAACGGAAACTTCGTCCAAACTACTTTGACCATAACTGCCCAACTTTGAATAGCTTCGTACGAAGTGAATATTGGCCTTTTTTGGGACCAATATGAAGTGATAAGGATATAAATATAGTAATACACCTAATAGAAGAACGTTAGACCCATTTTTTATCCAACGGAAAACTTGTGCAAACTTGTACGACAAAGATCGTCCAAACTTTCAATAGATTCGTATGAAGGTTTAAATTGATATTTAAAGCTTTTAGAACGAATACCGGCCTTTTTTTGGACCAATATAAAGTTATAAAGGTGTAAATATAGTTTTTAAATAATTCTCAAATAGTTAGACCCATTATTGGACCAACGGAAACTTCGTCCAAACTACTTTGACCAAAACTGCCAAACTTTGAATAGCTTCGTACGAAGTGAATATTGGCCTTTTTGGGGACCAATATGAAGTGATAAGGATATAAATATAGTAATGAACCTCATAGAAGAACGTTAGACCCATTTTTATCCAACGGAAAACTTGTGCAAACTTCTACGACAAAGATCGTCCAAACTTTCAATAGATTCGTATGAAGATTTAAATTGAAATTTAAAGCTTTAAGAATGAATACCGGCCTTTTTTTGGACCAATATAAAGTTATAAAGGTGTAAATATAGTTTTTAAATAATTCTCAAATAGTTAGACCCATTATTGGACCAACGGAAACTTCGTCCAAACTACTTTGACCAAAACTGCCCAACTTTGAATAGCTTCGTACGAAGTGAATATTGGCCTTTTTTGGGACCAATATGAAGTGATAAGGATATAAATATAGTAATACACCTAATAGAAGAACGTTAGACCCATTTTTTATCCAACGGAAAACTTGTGCAAACTTGTACGACAAAGATCGTCCAAACTTTCAATAGATTCGTATGAAGGTTTAAATTGAGATTTAAAGCTTTTAGAACGAATACCGGCCTTTTTTTGGACCAATATAAAGTTATAAAGGTGTAAATATAGTTTTTAAATAATTCTCAAATAGTTAGACCCATTATTGGACCAACGGAAACTTCGTCCAAACTACTTTGACCAAAACTGCCCAACTTTGAATAGCTTCGTACGAAGTGAATATTGGCCTTTTTTGGGACCAATATGAAGTGATAAGGATATAAATATAGTAATAAACCTAATAGAAGAATGTTAGACCCATTTTTTATCCAACGGAAAACTTGTGCAAACTTGTACGACAAAGATCGTCCAAACTTTCAATAGATTCGTATGAAGGTTTAAATTGAGATTTAAAGCTTTTAGAACGAATACCGGCCTTTTTTTGGACCAATATAAAGTTATAAAGGTGTAAATATAGTTATTATTAAATAATTCTCAAATAGTTAGACCCATTATTAGAGCAACGGAAACTTCGTCCAAACTACTTTGACCAAAACTGCCCAACTTTGAATAGCTTCGTACGAAGTGAATATTGGCCTTTTTTGGGACCAATATGAAGTGATAAGGATATAAATATAGTAATAAACCTAATAGAAGAACGTTAGACCCATTTTTATCCAACGGAAAACTTGTGCAAACTTCTACGACAAAGATCGTCCAAACTTTCAATAGATTCGTATGAAGGTTTAAATTGAGATTTAAAGCTTTTAGAATGAATACCGGCCTTTTTTTGGACTAATATAAAGTTATAAAGGTGTAAATATAGTTATTAAATAATTCTTAAATAGTTAGACCCATTATTAGAGCAGCGGAAACTTCGTCCAAACTACTTTGACCAAAACTGCCCAACTTTGAATAGAGTCGTACGAAGTGAATATTGGCCTTTTTTGGGACCAATATGAAGTGATAAGGATATAAATATAGTAATGAACCTCATAGAAGAACGTTAGACCCATTTTTATCCAACGGAAAACTTGTGCAAACTTCTACGACAAAGATCGTCCAAACTTTCAATAGATTCGTATGAAGATTTAAATTGAGATTTAAAGCTTTTAGAACGAATACCGGCCTTTTTTTGGACCAATATAAAGTTATAAAGGTGTAAATATAGTTATTATTAAATAATTCTCAAATAGTTAGACCCATTATTAGAGCAACGGAAACTTCGTCCAAACTACTTTGACCAAAACTGCCCAACTTTGAATAGCTTCGTACGAAGTGAATATTGGCCTTTTTTGGGACCAATATGAAGTGATAAGGATATAAATATAGTAATAAACCTAATAGAAGAACGTTAGACCCATTTTTTATCCAACGGAAAACTTGTGCAAACTTCTACGACAAAGATCGTCCAAACTTTCAATAGATTCGTATGAAGGTTTAAATTGAGATTTAAAGCTTTTAGAATGAATACCGGCCTTTTTTTGGACTAATATAAAGTTATAAAGGTGTAAATATAGTTATTAAATAATTCTCAAATAGTTAGACCCATTATTAGAGCAGCGGAAACTTCGTCCAAACTACTTTGACCAAAACTGCCCAACTTTGAATAGAGTCGTACGAAGTGAATATTGGCCTTTTTTGGGACCAATATGAAGTGATAAGGATATAAATATAGTAATGAACCTCATAGAAGAACGTTAGACCCATTTTTATCCAACGGAAAACTTGTGCAAACTTCTACGACAAAGATCGTCCAAACTTTCAATAGATTCGTATGAAGATTTAAATTGAGATTTAAAGCTTTTAGAATGAATACCGGCCTTTTTTTGGACCAATATAAAGTTATAAAGGTGTAAATATAGTTTTTAAATAATTCTCAAATAGTTAGACCCATTATTGGAGCAACGGAAACTTCGTCCAAACTACTTTGACCAAAACTGCCCAACTTTGAATAGCTTCGTACGAAGTGAATATTGGCCATTTTTGGGACCAATATGAAGTGATAAGGATATAAATATAGTAATAAACCTAATAGAAGAACGTTAGACCCATTTTTTATCCAACGGAAAACTTGTGAAAACTTCTACGACAAAGATCGTCCAAACTTTCAATAGATTCGTATGAAGGTTTAAATTGATATTTAAAGCTTTTAGAACGAATACCGGCCTTTTTTTGGACCAATATAAAGTTATAAAGGTGTAAATATAGTTTTTAAATAATTCTCAAATAGTTAGACCCATTATTGAACTAACGGAAACTTCGTCCAAACTACTTTGACCAAAACTGCCCAACTTTGAATAGCTTCGTACGAAGTGAATATTGGCCTTTTATGGGACCAATATGAAGTAATAAGGATATAAATATAGTAATACACCTAATAGAAGAACGTTAGACCCATTTTTTATCCAACGGAAAACTTGTGCAAACTTGTACGACAAAGATCGTCCAAACTTTCAATAGATTCGTATGAAGGTTTAAATTGAGATTTAAAGCTTTTAGAACGAATACCGGCCTTTTTTTGGACCAATATAAAGTTATAAGGGTGTAAATATAGTTATTAAATAATTCTCAAATAGTTAGACCCATTATTAGAGCAACGGAAACTTCGTCCAAACTACTTTGACCAAAACTGCCCAACTTTGAATAGCTTCGTACGAAGTGAATATTGGCCTTTTTTGGGACCAATATGAAGTGATAAGGATATAAATATAGTAATAAACTTAATAGAAGAACGTTAGACCCATTTTTTATCCAACGGAAAACTTGTGCAAACTTCTACGACAAAGATCGTCCAAACTTTCAATAGATTCGTATGAAGATTTAAATTGAGATTTAAAGCTTTTAGAATGAATACCGGCCTTTTTTTGGACTAATATAAAGTTATAAAGGTGTAAATATAGTTATTAAATAATTCTCAAATAGTTAGACCCATTATTAGAGCAGCGGAAACTTCGTCCAAACTACTTTGACCAAAACTGCCCAACTTTGAATAGAGTCGTACGAAGTGAATATTGGCCTTTTTTGGGACCAAACCAATATGAAGTGATAAGGATATAAATATAGTAATGAACCTCATAGAAGAACGTTAGACCCATTTTTATCCAACGGAAAACTTGTGCAAACTTCTACGACAAAGATCGTCCAAACTTTCAATAGATTCGTATGAAGATTTAAATTGAGATTTAAAGCTTTTAGAATGAATACCGGCCTTTTTTTGGACCAATATAAAGTTATAAAGGTGTAAATATAGTTTTTAAATAATTCTCAAATAGTTAGACCCATTATTGGAGCAACGGAAACTTCGTCCAAACTACTTTGACCAAAACTGCCCAACTTTGAATAGCTTCGTACGAAGTGAATATTGGCCATTTTTGGGACCAATATGAAGTGATAAGGATATAAATATAGTAATAAACCTAATAGAAGAACGTTAGACCCATTTTTTATCCAACGGAAAACTTGTGAAAACTTCTACGACAAAGAACGTCCAAACTTTCAATAGATTCGTATGAAGGTTTAAATTGATATTTAAAGCTTTTAGAACGAATACCGGCCTTTTTTTGGACCAATATAAAGTTATAAAGGTGTAAATATAGTTTTTAAATAATTCTCAAATAGTTAGACCCATTATTGAACTAACGGAAACTTCGTCCAAACTACTTTGACCAAAACTGCCCAACTTTGAATAGCTTCGTACGAAGTGAATATTGGCCTTTTATGGGACCAATATGAAGTAATAAGGATATAAATATAGTAATACACCTAATAGAAGAACGTTAGACCCATTTTTTATCCAACGGAAAACTTGTGCAAACTTGTACGACAAAGATCGTCCAAACTTTCAATAGATTCGTATGAAGGTTTAAATTGAGATTTAAAGCTTTTAGAACGAATACCGGCCTTTTTTTGGACCAATATAAAGTTATAAGGGTGTAAATATAGTTATTAAATAATTCTCAAATAGTTAGACCCATTATTAGAGCAACGGAAACTTCGTCCAAACTACTTTGACCAAAACTGCCCAACTTTGAATAGCTTCGTACGAAGTGAATATTGGCCTTTTTTGGGACCAATATGAAGTGATAAGGATATAAATATAGTAATAAACTTAATAGAAGAACGTTAGACCCATTTTTTATCCAACGGAAAACTTGTGCAAACTTCTACGACAAAGATCGTCCAAACTTTCAATAGATTCGTATGAAGGTTTAAATTGAGATTTAAAGCTTTTAGAATGAATACCGGCCTTTTTTTGGACTAATATAAAGTTATAAAGGTGTAAATATAGTTATTAAATAATTCTCAAATAGTTAGACCCATTATTAGAGCAACGGAAACTTCGTCCAAACTACTTTGACCAAAACTGCCCAACTTTGAATAGCTTCGTACGAAGTGAATATTGGCCTTTTTTGGGACCAATATGAAGTGATAAGGATATAAATATAGTAATAAACTTAATAGAAGAACGTTAGACCCATTTTTTATCCAACGGAAAACTTGTGCAAACTTCTACGACAAAGATCGTCCAAACTTTCAATAGATTCGTATGAAGGTTTAAATTGAGATTTAAAGCTTTTAGAATGAATACCGGCCTTTTTTTGGACTAATATAAAGTTATAAAGGTGTAAATATAGTTATTAAATAATTCTAAAATAGTTAGACCCATTATTATAGCAACGAAAACTTCGTCCAAACTACTTTGACCAAAACTGCCCAACTTTGAATAGCGTCGTACGAAGTGAATATTGGCCTTTGTTGGGATCAATATGAAGTGATAAGGATATAAATATAGAAATGAACCTCATAGAAGAACGTTAGACCCATTTTTATCCAACGGAAAACTTGTGCAAACTTCTACGATAAAGATCGTCCAAACTTTCAATAGATTCGTATGAAGATTTAAATTGAGATTTAAAGCTTTTAGAATGAATACCGGCCTTTTTTTGGACCAATATAAAGTTATAAAGGTGTAAATATAGTTTTTAAATAATTCTCAAATAGTTAGACCCATTATTGGAGCAACGGAAACTTCGTCCAAACTACTTTGACCAAAACTGCCCAACTTTGAATAGCTTCGTACGAAGTGAATATTGGCCTTTTTTGGGACCAATATGAAGTGATAAGGATATAAATATAGTAATAAACCTAATAGAAGAACGTTAGACCCATTTTTTATCCAACGGAAAACTTGTGAAAACTTCTACGACAAAGATCGTCCAAACTTTCAATAGATTCGTATGAAGGTTTAAATTGATATTTAAAACTTTTAGAACGAATACCGGCCTTTTTTTGGACCAATATAAAGTTATAAAGGTGTAAATATAGTTTTTAAATAATTCTCAAATAGTTAGACCCATTATTGAACTAACGGAAACTTCGTCCAAACTACTTTGACCAAAACTGCCCAACTTTGAATAGCTTCGTACGAAGTGAATATTGGCCTTTTATGGGACCAATATGAAGTAATAAGGATATAAATATAGTAATACACCTAATAGAAGAACGTTAGACCCATTTTTTATCCAACGGAAAACTTGTGCAAACTTGTACGACAAAGATCGTCCAAACTTTCAATAGATTCGTATGAAGGTTTAAATTGAGATTTAAAGCTTTTAGAACGAATACCGGCCTTTTTTTGGACCAATATAAAGTTATAAGGGTGTAAATATAGTTATTAAATAATTCTCAAATAGTTAGACCCATTATTAGAGCAACGGAAACTTCGTCCAAACTACTTTGACCAAAACTGCCCAACTTTGAATAGCTTCGTACGAAGTGAATATTGGCCTTTTTTGGGACCAATATGAAGTGATAAGGATATAAATATAGTAATAAACTTAATAGAAGAACGTTAGACCCATTTTTTATCCAACGGAAAAGTTGTGCAAACTTCTACGACAAAGATCGTCCAAACTTTCAATAGATTCGTATGAAGGTTTAAATTGAGATTTAAAGCTTTTAGAATGAATACCGGCCTTTTTTTGGACTAATATAAAGTTATAAAGGTGTAAATATAGTTATTAAATAATTCTCAAATAGTTAGACCCATTATTAGAGCAACGGAAACTTCGTCCAAACTACTTTGACCAAAACTGCCCAACTTTGAATAGCTTCGTACGAAGTGAATATTGGCCTTTTTTGGGACCAATATGAAGTGATAAGGATATAAATATAGTAATAAACTTAATAGAAGAACGTTAGACCCATTTTTTATCCAACGGAAAACTTGTGCAAACTTCTACGACAAAGATCGTCCAAACTTTCAATAGATTCGTATGAAGGTTTAAATTGAGATTTAAAGCTTTTAGAATGAATACCGGCCTTTTTTTGGACTAATATAAAGTTATAAAGGTGTAAATATAGTTATTAAATAATTCTAAAATAGTTAGACCCATTATTATAGCAACGAAAACTTCGTCCAAACTACTTTGACCAAAACTGCCCAACTTTGAATAGCGTCGTACGAAGTGAATATTGGCCTTTGTTGGGATCAATATGAAGTGATAAGGATATAAATATAGAAATGAACCTCATAGAAGAACGTTAGACCCATTTTTATCCAACGGAAAACTTGTGCAAACTTCTACGATAAAGATCGTCCAAACTTTCAATAGATTCGTATGAAGATTTAAATTGAGATTTAAAGCTTTTAGAATGAATACCGGCCTTTTTTTGGACCAATATAAAGTTATAAAGGTGTAAATATAGTTTTTAAATAATTCTCAAATAGTTAGACCCATTATTGGAGCAACGGAAACTTCGTCCAAACTACTTTGACCAAAACTGCCCAACTTTGAATAGCTTCGTACGAAGTGAATATTGGCCTTTTTTGGGACCAATATGAAGTGATAAGGATATAAATATAGTAATAAACCTAATAGAAGAACGTTAGACCCATTTTTTATCCAACGGAAAACTTGTGAAAACTTCTACGACAAAGATCGTCCAAACTTTCAATAGATTCGTATGAAGGTTTAAATTGATATTTAAAACTTTTAGAACGAATACCGGCTTTTTTTTGGACCAATATAAAGTTATAAAGGTGTAAATATAGTTTTTAAATAATTCTCAAATAGTTAGACCCATTATTGGACCAACGGAAACTTCGTCCAAACTACTTTGACCAAAACTGCCCAACTTTGAATAGCTTCGTACGAAGTGAATATTGGCCTTTTTTGGGACCAATATGAAGTGATAAGGATATAAATATAGTAATAAACCTAATAGAAGAACGTTAGACCCATTTTTTATCCAACGGAAAACTTGTGCAAACTTCTACGACAAAGATCGTCCAAACTTTCAATAGATTCGTATGAAGGTTTAAATTGAGATTTAAAGCTTTTAGAATGAATACCGGCCTTTTTTTGGACTAATATAAAGTTATAAAGGTGTAAATATAGTTATTAAATAATTCTCAAATAGTTAGACCCATTATTAGAGCAGCGGAAACTTCGTCCAAACTACTTTGACCAAAACTGCCCAACTTTGAATAGCGTCGTACGAAGTGAATATTGGCCTTTGTTGGGATCAATATGAAGTGATGAGGATATAAATATAGTAATGAACCTCATAGAAGAACGTTAGACCCATTTTTATCCAACGGAAAACTTGTGCAAACTTCTACGACAAAGATCGTCCAAACTTTCAATAGATTCGTATGAAGATTTAAATTGAGATTTAAAGCTTTTAGAATGAATACCGGCCTTTTTTTGGACCAATATAAAGTTATAAAGGTGTAAATATAGTTTTTAAATAATTCTCAAATAGTTAGACTGTAACACCCCGTTTTTCAAAGCCTAAAAAGGGGCATTATTTATTTATTTTTTTTTTTAAAACACGAGACAGAGTGCGCGGAAAATATTTTACAAGAGCCGGCATTATTCATACAACAGAACTAAAGCATATAATAGTATGACAACAAGGTGACTGAAATAGTACTATATGCATCAATAGTGCTTCTCATAAGCAAAGTGTGTACCTAAATAGTTACATATCCAAAACATAACATCTAGTTCACGACAAATATACAAGGTAGTCGTGACTAGGGAAATACTACAGCCAATACCAAAAGAGGCTCATCCAAAGCGTAAGAGTATAGAGTACAGTCATCCAAAAAAATGTTAGAACCTACTACAAATCATGCTACCAGTCACCGACCAACAGGCCTGTCCAAAAGAATACTACTCTAAGTCAGTGGTCCTAGTCCTATCATGCACATCGGCATCAGGAGTCGTCCGTATCGCTCGATAACAGTACCAAGCTCAAGGTAGAAGTGGGAGATACCAAGTGAGGTACTCCGGGTCCTCCAATGGACCCATCCCCTGCAGCAGCCGCTGCCTCCTGAAGAACATCATCCGGCTCCCCTAAGAAGTCGGGTAAAGCCCCATCACCCCAACTGCCCATGGAGGAGGAAGAAGAAGTGACTAGTCCATTCGTGGAGGTCTCTCCAACGACCGATCGACCACCCTCTGGTGTGTCTGGCGCCCCTGGCAGGGGTCCCCCAGGAACCGTCCAAAGTGCACTGAGCAGTACAGGTAGAGGTATGGAGAAAGGTGGAGTCTGCCATATCAGACACTGGTGAACCTGACGGGTACCAAGATAAGTAGTAATCCTAACGCGCCCGTGGTAACTAGCCGTACCGGAAGCTGGGTCGAGGCTCCAGGCAGGCAGAAGCAGGCGATCAAGAAAGTCCCACCTCGTCACCGTCTCTCTCACGAGCACCGGTAACAAATGGTGATCCATCGTCTGGGTGGGAGGAGCCCGCAAATGAAAGGATGCAAGGGTCACCACACATAACACAACAGCAAATAGCATGTATATATAAAAGCGAATAAACCCTTAGCAGTTCATATACTTGCACACAGTATCGAAATGCACACCAGCCTATCAATGCAGACTCTAAATGATTGTGATCACCCTAGCCGGGTCTTTTTCACATGCATGATTATTCCGGAATAAACCTCTACAGAAGGTCGTAGGCTCGGGTGGGATAACACCTCCTACTAGTGGTGGGATAACACCAGGTAGAGTCACTCACTCAATACCAAAACAATCACGGTGGGATAACACCGGGTGAGTCACACGGACAACACCAACTCAAAAAGGAGGACACCAATCACTGGTCGTCGCACCCCGTGGTCCATTCCCGTTAACCACTACTATGAATGCATGAGCATACGATTCCCCTTATATGCTAATGCAACAAATACATACCTCTCAAGTGTATGTAAACCAATCATAATATGTACATATATTTTCAAAATCATATGCACGCCAATCACATATTCATACATATATTCTCAAACATATGTAAACCACACATATATTGTAAACAATTTCTCATCCCGAGAATACATCACACATACATGTCAAGCACTCAAAATACACCGCAAACAAAGCATACACACATGCCATTACGGAAATAATACAAAAGAAAGGTGCCCTTACCTCAGCAAGCTTCCGTTACTTTAATTTCGCGAAAATCTACAACACACGCTACCTAAAATAAATGTAGCGTAACATCAATAAAATACTCCTCGTTTATCCTATCGAAACGAAACTCGCTCTCAAAGCTCCAGAGGGGTCTAAGGTACTTCCTAAAGCTATCCCTCAATGATTTCAGGTTATTCTTATAGTGTTTAAAAATTCACGAAGTTAATTGCACTATTTTTATAACACGAAAATCATTTTGTTTTCAAATCATAAACTAAAACCATTTTGGATTTCCCACTTCAAGGACTTGTTTCACACACCACAAGACCATTTGAAACACAACTAAAACTTTTCAAAATTATTTTTATGAAAAAACGAAGTTTTCTTGCGTTACAAGTTACACATTTTTTTCTTCCTAACAACCTTTCCTACACTCATTTTTCTTCAAAACTAAGATTATCCAACACATACAAAATTTTCACACAATTGTGGACTTAGAAAAATTTTGGAATTTCTTCCCCCACACAAGAAAGGCCACGGCCACTTTTTTAAAAAACACCCTTCTACTCAAAATTTTTCACTTCTAAATGCATGGTAATATCCCATAATACCTAACTAGCACTTATCAAAACGATTTAGAAATTATAGAGTCGAATCGCAAATTTTCGAAAAATCTCAAATAAGGTTTTTTTCTTAAGGCAAGTGATCATTTTCTTTTCAAAACATCCCATAACCAACCAAACAATTAAACAATGATCATGGGAAGCTATTTGCCTCTAAACAATTTTCGAAATTCGATTCCTCGAACCCTATATGGGTGCCACGGCCAAATGAGGCAAAAAGGCAACCCTACACATTTTTTTTTGTTTGAAACCCTAGCCCACATTCATTAGCTCGTAACGATATTCGATCATATACCCGACTCTTTTTGAAACTCGAAATAAATTTTTTTAAAATTATGTTCTTCGAGTCGCTCAAGAACACGAGAATTTTTTTTTTCTTATTTTTCGAAACAAATTTCATATTCAACAATCCATTTTGTTAAAAAGCTCAAAACTAACTTCAAAACCAAAATCTTACAACACAATCCAAGTTTATGATCTTTTTAAAATTTTTCTTCAAAACCCTTAAACAAAAATTTGTGAAAACAAGATTTAACCATGGAAATCAACTCATGTTTCACTCATGTGTACTAATAACTCTTATGAACACATCTATGGAACCAAAACTAATTAAAACTAAATTCTAAAATTTTTCTTCTCAAGAACATAAGAAAAATTGTCTTAGAATCTATGGATTTCATAAGAAATGATGAAAGGAGGAGGTCTAGTTACCTCAAGATGAAGAAGATGGTCCAAGAGCTTGATGATCCTAGCACAATTCCAAGCAAGTTCTTGAGAGGAAGAGAAAATTTTGAAGTGGATAAGTGTGAGGGAGTAAGTCAGCCGAGAGAGATGAGAGGGGAGGAAGTGAAATTTTTTTGTTTGCTTCTAAGACAAAATAGATACACCTCCTTACTATTTAACACTCTCTTGGTCAATCTAGGCCCTTAGATTAAAACAAAGTTGCAAGACTAATCCCTAGCCAATGGATCAAAACAACTCATGATTGCTTTTGAACAAATATCCTCTTTACGCTACTCAGCTCATCGCGTTTGCTCTCGGCGAGTCGCACCTCGCTAACGGACGGAAATCTCAAAAATACAAAATCTCACCAATAAACGTCCGTCGTAAACCGTTTCCAAATATTATCGCTAAACTTTATTCTCCGACTGAAATTTATTTCCTTAGCTCCCAAAAATATTCTGAAACTAGATTCCAACTCGCGCCGATATATAAAGTCTCCAATTAAAATTCGACGGAAAACAGAAACCGTAAAATTTTAAGAAGCGGGTACAGTTTTCTACTCGTTTTTCCAATAAACGGAGAATGTCGAAACTCAAAATTCTGAAATCACAGGAACGTTCTCGTATATAAAAGAGGACTAAGGACCAAAAGCCAGAGCTTAAATAGTACACGAATCCAAAATCAGTTCCAACTCAGCAAAAACGCTGTTATTACACGATACTTATGAAATTAACTTACAGAAACCCTAAAATCTCTTAGCCACTACATACGCTTATAACTTGCGTACGATACAGTAGAATTATGGGTCTTACATAGACCCATTATTGGAGCAACGGAAACTTCGTCCAAACTACTTTGACCAAAACTGCCCAACTTTGAATAGCTTCGTACGAAGTGAATATTGGCCTTTTTTGGGACCAATATGAAGTGATAAGGATATAAATATAGTAATAAACCTAATAGAAGAACGTTAGACCCATTTTTAATCCAACGGAAAACTTGTGCAAACTTCTACGACAAAGATCGTCCAAACTTTCAATAGATTCGTATGAAGGTTTAAATTGAGATTTAAAGCTTTTAGAAAGAATACCGGCCTTTTTTTGGACCAATATAAAGTTATAAAGGTGTAAATATAGTTATTAAATAATTCTCAAATAGTTAGACACATTATTAGAGCAACGGAAACTTCGTCCAAACTACTTTGACCAAAACTGCCCAACTTTGAATAGCGTCGTACGAAGTGAATATTGGCCTTTGTTGGGATCAATATGAAGTGATAAGGATATAAATATAGTAATGAACCTCATAGAAGAACTTTAGACCCATTTTTATCCAACGGAAAACTTGTGCAAACTTCTACGACAAAGATCGTCCAAACTTTCAATAGATTCGTATGAAGATTTAAATTGAGATTTAAAGCTTTTAGAATGAATACCGGCCTTTTTTTGGACCAATATAAAGTTATAAAGGTGTAAATATAGTTTTTAAATAATTCTCAAATAGTTAGACCCATTATTGGAGCAACGGAAACTTCGTCCAAACTACTTTGACCAAAACTGCCCAACTTTGAATAGCTTCGTACGAAGTGAATATTGGCCTTTTTTGGGACCAATATGAAGTGATAAGGATATAAATATAGTAATAAACCTAATAGAAGAACGTTAGACCCATTTTTTATCCAACGGAAAACTTGTGAAAACTTCTACGACAAAGATCGTCCAAACTTTCAATAGATTCGTATGAAGGTTTAAATTGAGATTTAAAGCTTTTAGAACGAATACCGGCCTTTTTTTGGACCAATATAAAGTTATAAAGGTGTAAATATAGTTTTTAAATAATTCTCAAATAGTTAGACCCATTATTGGAGCAACGGAAACTTCGTCCAAACTACTTTAACCAAAACTGCCCAACTTTGAATAGCTTCGTACGAAGTGAATATTGGCCTTTTTTGGGACCAATATGAAGTGATAAGGATGTAAATATTGTAATAAACCTAATAGAAGAACGTTAGACCCATTTTTTATCCAACGGAAAACTTGTGCAAACTTCTACGACAAAGATCGTCCAAACTTTCAATAGATTCGTCTGAAGGTTTAAATTGAGATTTAAAGCTTTTAGAATGAATACCGGCCTTTTTTTGGACTAATATAAAGTTATAAAGGTGTAAATATAGTTATTAATTAATTCTCAAATAGTTAGACCCATTATTAGAGCAGCGGAAACTTCGTCCAAACTACTTTGACCAAAACTGCCCAACTTTGAATAGCGTCGTACGAAGTGAATATTGGCCTTTGTTGGGATCAATATGAAGTGATAAGGATATAAATATAGTAATGAACCTCATAGAAGAACGTTAGACCCATTTTTATCCAACGGAAAACTTGTGCAAACTTCTACGACAAAGATCGTCCAAACTTTCAATAGATTCGTATGAAGATTTAAATTGAGATTTAAAGCTTTTAGAATGAATACCGGCCTTTTTTTGGACCAATATAAAGTTATAAAGGTGTAAATACAGTTTTTAAATAATTCTCAAATAGTTAGACCCATTATTGGAGCAACGGAAACTTCGTCCAAACTACTTTGACCAAAACTGCCCAACTTTGAATAGCTTCGTACGAAGTGAATATTGGCCTTTTTTGGGACCAATATGAAGTGATAAGGATATAAATATAGTAATAAACCTAATATAAGAACGTTAGACCCATTTTTTATCCAACGGAAAACTTGTGAAAACTTCTACGACAAAGATCGTCCAAACTTTCAATAGATTCGTATGAAGGTTTAAATTGAGATTTAAAGCTTTTAGAACGAATACCGGCCTTTTTTTGGACCAATATAAAGTTATAAAGGTGTAAATATAGTTTTTAAATAATTCTCAAATAGTTAGACCCATTATTGGAGCAACGGAAACTTCGTCCAAACTACTTTAACCAAAACTGCCCAACTTTGAATAGCTTCGTACGAAGTGAATATTGGCCTTTTTTGGGACCAATATGAGGTGATAAGGATGTAAATATTGTAATAAACCTAATAGAAGAACGTTAGACCCATTTTTTATCCAACGGAAAACTTGTGAAAACTTCTACGACAAAGATCGTCCAAACTTTCAATAGATTCGTATGAAGGTTTAAATTGAGATTTAAAGCTTTTAGAACGAATACCGGCCTTTTTTTGGACCAATATAAAGTTATAAAGGTGTAAATATAGTTTTTAAATAATTCTCAAATAGTTAGACCCATTATTGGAGCAACGGAAACTTCGTCCAAACTACTTTAACCAAAACTGCCCAACTTTGAATAGCTTCGTACGAAGTGAATATTGGCCTTTTTTGGGACCAATATGAAGTGATAAGGATGTAAATATTGTAATAAACCTAATAGAAGAACGTTAGACCCATTTTTTATCCAACGGAAAACTTGTGCAAACTTCTACGACAAAGATCGTCCAAACTTTCAATAGATTCGTCTGAAGGTTTAAATTGAGATTTAAAGCTTTTAGAATGAATACCGGCCTTTTTTTGGACTAATATAAAGTTATAAAGGTGTAAATATAGTTATTAATTAATTCTCAAATAGTTAGACCCATTATTAGAGCAGCGGAAACTTCGTCCAAACTACTTTGACCAAAACTGCCCAACTTTGAATAGCGTCGTACGAAGTGAATATTGGCCTTTGTTGGGATCAATATGAAGTGATAAGGATATAAATATAGTAATGAACCTCATAGAAGAACGTTAGACCCATTTTTATCCAACGGAAAACTTGTGCAAACTTCTACGACAAAGATCGTCCAAACTTTCAATAGATTCGTATGAAGATTTAAATTGAGATTTAAAGCTTTTAGAATGAATACCGGCCTTTTTTTGGACCAATATAAAGTTATAAAGGTGTAAATACAGTTTTTAAATAATTCTCAAATAGTTAGACCCATTATTGGAGCAACGGAAACTTCGTCCAAACTACTTTGACCAAAACTGCCCAACTTTGAATAGCTTCGTACGAAGTGAATATTGGCCTTTTTTGGGACCAATATGAAGTGATAAGGATATAAATATAGTAATAAACCTAATATAAGAACGTTAGACCCATTTTTTATCCAACGGAAAACTTGTGAAAACTTCTACGACAAAGATCGTCCAAACTTTCAATAGATTCGTATGAAGGTTTAAATTGAGATTTAAAGCTTTTAGAACGAATACCGGCCTTTTTTTGGACCAATATAAAGTTATAAAGGTGTAAATATAGTTTTTAAATAATTCTCAAATAGTTAGACCCATTATTGGAGCAACGGAAACTTCGTCCAAACTACTTTGACCAAAACTGCCCAACTTTGAATAGCTTCGTACGAAGTGAATATTGGCCTTTTTTGGGACCAATATGAAGTGATAAGGATATAAATATAGTAATAAACCTAATAGAAGAACGTTAGACCCATTTTTAATCAAACGGAAAACTTGTGCAAACTTCTACGACAAAGATCGTCCAAACTTTCAATAGATTCGTATGAAGGTTTAAATTGAGATTTAAAGCTTTTAGAATGAATACCGGCCTTTTTTTGGACCAATATAAAGTTATAAAGGTGTAAATATAGTTATTAAATAATTCTCAAATAGTTAGACACATTATTAGAGCAACGGAAACTTCGTCCAAACTACTTTGACCAAAACTGCCCAACTTTAAATAGCTTCGTACGAAGTGAATATTGGCCTTTGTTGGGATCAATATGAAGTGATAAAGATATAAATATAGTAATGAACCTAATAGAAGAACGTTAGACCCATTTTTTATCAAACGGAAAACTTGTGCAAACTTCTGCGACAAAGATCGTCCAAACTTTCAATAGATTCGTATGAAGGTTTAAATTGAGATTTAAAGCTTTTAGAATGAATACCGGCCTTTTTTTGGACCAATATAAAGTTATAAAGGTGTAAATATAGTTTTTAAATAATTCTCAAATAGTTAGACCCATTATTGGAGCAAAGGAAACTTCGTCCAAACTACTTTGACCAAAACTGCCCAACTTTGAATAGCTTCGTACGAAGTGAATATTGGCCTTTTTTGGGACCAATATGAAGTGATAAGGATATAAATATAGTAATAAACCTAATAGAAGAACGTTAGACCCATTTTTTATCCAACGGAAAACTTGTGCAAACTTCTACGACAAAGATCGTCCAAACTTTCAATAGATTCATATGAAAGTTTAAATTGAGATTTAAAGCTTTTAGAATGAATACCGGCCTTTTTTTGGACTAATATAAAGTTATAAAGGTGTAAATATAGTTATTAAATAATTCTCAAATAGTTAGACCCATTATTAGAGCAGCGGAAACTTCGTCCAAACTACTTTGACCAAAACTGCCCAACTTTGAATAGCGTCGTACGAAGTGAATATTGGCCTTTGTTGGGATCAATATGAAGTGATAAGGATATAAATATAGTAATGAACCTCATAGAAGAACGTTAGACCCATTTTTATCCAACGGAAAACTTGTGCAAACTTCTACGACAAAGATCGTCCAAACTTTCAATAGATTCGTATGAAGATTTAAATTGAGATTTAAAGCTTTTAGAATGAATACCGGCCTTTTTTGGGACCAATATAAAGTTATAAAGGTGTAAATATAGTTTTTAAATAATTCTCAAATAGTTAGACCCATTATTGGAGCAACGGAAACTTCGTCCAAACAACTTTGACCAAAACTGCCCAACTTTGAATAGCTTCGTACGAAGTGAATATTGGCCTTTTTTGGGACCAATATGAAGTGATAAGGATGTAAATATTGTAATAAACCTAATAGAAGAACGTTAGACCCATTTTTTATCCAACGGAAAACTTGTGCAAACTTCTACGACAAAGATCGTCCAAACTTTCAATAGATTCGTCTGAAGGTTTAAATTGAGATTTAAAGCTTTTAGAATGAATACCGGCCTTTTTTTGGACTAATATAAAGTTATAAAGGTGTAAATATAGTTATTAATTAATTCTCAAATAGTTAGACCCATTATTAGAGCAGCGGAAACTTCGTCCAAACTACTTTGACCAAAACTGCCCAACTTTGAATAGCGTCGTACGAAGTGAATATTGGCCTTTGTTGGGATCAATATGAAGTGATAAGGATATAAATATAGTAATGAACCTCATAGAAGAACGTTAGACCCATTTTTATCCAACGGAAAACTTGTGCAAACTTCTACGACAAAGATCGTCCAAACTTTCAATAGATTCGTATGAAGATTTAAATTGAGATTTAAAGCTTTTAGAATGAATACCGGCCTTTTTTTGGACCAATATAAAGTTATAAAGGTGTAAATACAGTTTTTAAATAATTCTCAAATAGTTAGACCCATTATTGGAGCAACGGAAACTTCGTCCAAACTACTTTGACCAAAACTGCCCAACTTTGAATAGCTTCGTACGAAGTGAATATTGGCCTTTTTTGGGACCAATATGAAGTGATAAGGATATAAATATAGTAATAAACCTAATATAAGAACGTTAGACCCATTTTTTATCCAACGGAAAACTTGTGAAAACTTCTACGACAAAGATCGTCCAAACTTTCAATAGATTCGTATGAAGGTTTAAATTGAGATTTAAAGCTTTTAGAACGAATACCGGCCTTTTTTTGGACCAATATAAAGTTATAAAGGTGTAAATATAGTTTTTAAATAATTCTCAAATAGTTAGACCCATTATTGGAGCAACGGAAACTTCGTCCAAACTACTTTGACCAAAACTGCCCAACTTTGAATAGCTTCGTACGAAGTGAATATTGGCCTTTTTTGGGACCAATATGAAGTGATAAGGATATAAATATAGTAATAAACCTAATAGAAGAACGTTAGACCCATTTTTAATCAAACGGAAAACTTGTGCAAACTTCTACGACAAAGATCGTCCAAACTTTCAATAGATTCGTATGAAGGTTTAAATTGAGATTTAAAGCTTTTAGAATGAATACCGGCCTTTTTTTGGACCAATATAAAGTTATAAAGGTGTAAATATAGTTATTAAATAATTCTCAAATAGTTAGACACATTATTAGAGCAACGGAAACTTCGTCCAAACTACTTTGACCAAAACTGCCCAACTTTAAATAGCTTCGTACGAAGTGAATATTGGCCTTTGTTGGGATCAATATGAAGTGATAAAGATATAAATATAGTAATGAACCTAATAGAAGAACGTTAGACCCATTTTTTATCAAACGGAAAACTTGTGCAAACTTCTACGACAAAGATCGTCCAAACTTTCAATAGATTCGTATGAAGGTTTAAATTGAGATTTAAAGCTTTTAGAATGAATACCGGCCTTTTTTTGGACCAATATAAAGTTATAAAGGTGTAAATATAGTTTTTAAATAATTCTCAAATAGTTAGACCCATTATTGGAGCAAAGGAAACTTCGTCCAAACTACTTTGACCAAAACTGCCCAACTTTGAATAGCTTCGTACGAAGTGAATATTGGCCTTTTTTGGGACCAATATGAAGTGATAAGGATATAAATATAGTAATAAACCTAATAGAAGAACGTTAGACCCATTTTTTATCCAACGGAAAACTTGTGCAAACTTCTACGACAAAGATCGTCCAAACTTTCAATAGATTCATATGAAAGTTTAAATTGAGATTTAAAGCTTTTAGAATGAATACCGGCCTTTTTTTGGACTAATATAAAGTTATAAAGGTGTAAATATAGTTATTAAATAATTCTCAAATAGTTAGACCCATTATTAGAGCAGCGGAAACTTCGTCCAAACTACTTTGACCAAAACTGCCCAACTTTGAATAGCGTCGTACGAAGTGAATATTGGCCTTTGTTGGGATCAATATGAAGTGATAAGGATATAAATATAGTAATGAACCTCATAGAAGAACGTTAGACCCATTTTTATCCAACGGAAAACTTGTGCAAACTTCTACGACAAAGATCGTCCAAACTTTCAATAGATTCGTATGAAGATTTAAATTGAGATTTAAAGCTTTTAGAATGAATACCGGCCTTTTTTGGGACCAATATAAAGTTATAAAGGTGTAAATATAGTTTTTAAATAATTCTCAAATAGTTAGACCCATTATTGGAGCAACGGAAACTTCGTCCAAACTACTTTGACCAAAACTGCCCAACTTTGAATAGCTTCGTACGAAGTGAATATTGGCCTTTTTTGGGACCAATATGAAGTGATAAGGATATAAATATAGTAATAAACCTAATAGAAGAATGTTAGACCCATTTTTAATTAAACGGAAAACTTGTGCAAACTTCTACGACAAAGATCGTCCAAACTTTCAATAGATTCGTATGAAGGTTTAAATTGAGATTTAAAGCTTTTAGAATGAATACCGGCCTTTTTTTGGACCAATATAAAGTTATAAAGGTGTAAATATAGTTATTAAATAATTCTCAAATAGTTAGACACATTATTAGAGGAACGGAAACTTCGTCCAAACTACTTTGACCAAAACTGCCCAACTTTGAATAGCTTCGTACGAAGTGAGTATTGGCCTTTGTTGGGATCAATATGAAGTGATAAAGATATAAATATAGTAATGAACCTAATAGAAGAACGTTAGACCCATTTTTTATCAAACGGAAAACTTGTGCAAACTTCTACGACAAAGATCGTCCAAACTTTCAATAGATTCGTATGAAGGTTTAAATTGAGATTTAAAGCTTTTAGAATGAATACCGGCCATTTTTTGGACCAATATAAAGTTATAAAGGTGTAAATATAGTTTTTAAATAATTCTCAAATAGTTAGACCCATTATTGGAGCAAAGGAAACTTCGTCCAAACTACTTTGACCAAAACTGCCCAACTTTGAATAGCTTCGTACGAAGTGAATATTGGCCTTTGTTGGGATCAATATGAAGTGATAAGGATATAAATATAGTAATAAACCTAATAGAAGAACGTTAGACCCATTTTTTATCCAACGGAAAACTTGTGCAAACTTCTACGACAAAGATCGTCCAAACTTTCAATAGATTCGTATGAAGGTTTAAATTGAGATTTAAAGCTTTTAGAATGAATACCGGCCTATTTTTAGACTAATATAAAGTTATAAAGGTGTAAATATAGTTATTAAATAATTCTCAAATAGTTAGACCCATTATTAGAGCAGCGGAAACTTCGTCCAAACTACTTTGACCAAAACTGCCCAACTTTGAATAGCGTCGTACGAAGTGAATATTGGCCTTTGTTGGGATCAATATGAAGTGATAAGGATATAAATATAGTAATGAACCTCATAGAAGAACGTTAGACCCATTTTTATCCAACGGAAAATTTGTGCAAACTTCTACGACAAAGATCGTCCAAACTTTCAGTAGATTCGTATGAAGATTTAAATTGAGATTTAAAGCTTTTAGAACGAATACCGGCCTTTTTTTGGACCAATATAAAGTTATAAAGGTGTAAATATAGTTTTTAAATAATTCTCAAATAGTTAGACCCATTATTGGAGCAACGGAAACTTCGTCCAAACTACTTTGACCAAAACTGCCCAACCTTGAATAGCTTCGTACGAAGTGAATATTGGCCTTTTTTGGGACCAATATGAAGTGATAAGGATATAAATATAGTAATAAACCAAATAGAAGAACGTTAGACCCATTTTTAATCCAACGGAAAACTTGTGCAAACTTCTACGACAAAGATCGTCCAAACTTTCAATAGATTCGTATGAAGGTTTAAATTGAGATTTAAAGCTTTTAGAATGAATACCGGCCTTTTTTTTGACCAATATAAAGTTATAAAGGTGTAAATATAGTTATTAAATAATTCTCAAATAGTTAGACACATTATTAGAGCAACGGAAACTTCGTCCAAACTACTTTGACCAAAAATGCCCAACTTTGAATAGCTTCGTACGAAGTGAATATTGGCCTTTGTTGGGATCAATATGAAGTGATAAGGATATAAATATAGTAATGAACCTAATAGAAGAACGTTAGACCCATTTTTTATCAAACGGAAAACTTGTGCAAACTTCTACGACAAAGATCGTCCAAACTTTCAATAGATTCGTATGAAGGTTTAAATTGAGATTTAAAGCTTTTAGAATGAATACCGGCCTTTTTTTGGACCAATATAAAGTTATAAAGGTGTAAATATAGTTTTTAAATAATTCTCAAATAGTTAGACCCATTATTGGAGCAACGGAAACTTCGTCCAAACTACTTTGACCAAAACTGCCCAACTTTGAATAGCTTCGTACGAAGTGAATATTGGCCTTTTTTGGGACCAATATGAAGTGATAAGGATATAAATATAGTAATAAACCTAATAGAAGAACGTTAGACCCATTTTTAATCCAACGGAAAACTTGTGGAAACTTCTACGACAAAGATCGTCCAAACTTTCAATAGATTCGTATGAAGGTTTAAATTGAGATTTAAAGCTTTTAGAATGAATACCGGCCTTTTTTTGGACCAATATAAAGTTATAAAGGTGTAAATATAGTTATTAAATAATTCTCAAATAGTTAGACACATTATTAGAGCAACGGAAACTTCGTCCAAACTACTTTGACCAAAACTGCCCAACTTTGAATAGCTTCGTACGAAGTGAATATTGGCCTTTGTTGGGATCAATATGAAGTGATAAGGATATAAATATAGTAATGAACCTAATAGAAGAACGTTAGACCCATTTTTAATCCAACGGAAAACTTGTGCAAACTTCTACGACAAAGATCGTCCAAACTTTCAATAGATTCGTATGAAGGTTTAAATTGAGATTTAAAGCTTTTAGAATGAATACCGGCCTTTTTTTTGACCAATATAAAGTTATAAAGGTGTAAATATAGTTATTAAATAATTCTCAAATAGTTAGACACATTATTAGAGCAACGGAAACTTCGTCCAAACTACTTTGACCAAAACTGCCCAACTTTGAATAGCTTCGTACGAAGTGAATATTGGCCTTTGTTGGGATCAATATGAAGTGATAAGGATATAAATATAGTAATGAACCTAATAGAAGAACGTTAGACCCATTTTTTATCAAACGGAAAACTTGTGCAAACTTCTACGACAAAGATCGTCCAAACTTTCAATAGATTCGTATGAAGGTTTAAATTGAGATTTAAAGCTTTTAGAATGAATACCGGCCTTTTTTTGGACCAATATAAAGTTATAAAGGTGTAAATATAGTTTTTAAATAATTCTCAAATAGTTAGACCCATTAATGGAGCAAAGGAAACTTCGTCCAAACTACTTTGACCAAAACTGCCCAACTTTGAATAGCTTCGTACGAAGTGAATATTGGCCTTTTTTGGGACCAATATGAAGTGATAAGGATATAAATATAGTAATAAACCTAATAGAAGAACGTTAGACCCATTTTTAATCCAACGGAAAACTTGTGGAAACTTCTACGACAAAGATCGTCCAAACTTTCAATAGATTCGTGTGAAGGTTTAAATTGAGATTTAAAGCTTTTAGAATGAATACCGGCCTTTTTTTGGACCAATATAAAGTTATAAAGGTGTAAATATAGTTATTAAATAATTCTCAAATAGTTAGACACATTATTAGAGCAACGGAAACTTCGTCCAAACTACTTTGACCAAAACTGCCCAACTTTGAATAGCTTCGTACGAAGTGAATATTGGCCTTTGTTGGGATCAATATGAAGTGATAAGGATATAAATATAGTAATGAACCTAATAGAAGAACGTTAGACCCATTTTTTATCAAACGGAAAACTTGTGCAAACTTCTACGACAAAGATCGTCCAAACTTTCAATAGATTCGTATGAAGGTTTAAATTGAGATTTAAAGCTTTTAGAATGAATACCGGCCTTTTTTTGGACCAATATAAAGTTATAAAGGTGTAAATATAGTTTTTAAATAATTCTCAAATAGTTAGACCCATTAATGGAGCAAAGGAAACTTCGTCCAAACTACTTTGACCAAAACTGCCCAACTTTGAATAGCTTCGTACGAAGTGAATATTGGCCTTTTTTGGGACCAATATGAAGTGATAAGGATATAAATATAGTAATAAACCTAATAGAAGAACGTTAGACCCATTTTTTATCCAACGGAAAACTTGTGCAAACTTCTACGACAAAGATCGTCCAAACTTTCAATAGATTCGTATGAAGGTTTAAATTGAGATTTAAAGCTTTTAGAATGAATACCGGCCTATTTTTGGACTAATATAAAGTTATAAAGGTGTAAATATAGTTATTAAATAATTTTCAAATAGTTAGACCCATTATTAGAGCAGCGGAAACTTCGTCCAAACTACTTTGACCAAAACTGCCCAACTTTGAATAGCGTCGTACGAAGTGAATATTGGCCTTTTTTGGGATCAATATGAAGTGATAAGGATATAAATATAGTAATGAACCTCATAGAAGAACGTTAGACCCATTTTTATCCAACGGAAAATTTGTGCAAACTTCTACGACAAAGATCGTCCAAACTTTCAATAGATTCGTATGAAGATTTAAATTGAGATTTAAAGCTTTTAGAACGAATACCGGCCTTTTTTTGGACCAATATAAAGTTATAAAGGTGTAAATATAGTTTTTAAATAATTCTCAAATAGTTAGACCCATTATTGGAGCAACGGAAACTTCGTCCAAACTACTTTGACCAAAACTGCCCAACTTTGAATAGCTTCGTACGAAGTGAATATTGGCCTTTTTTGGGACCAATATGAAGTGATAAGGATATAAATATAGTAATAAACCTAATAGAAGAACGTTAGACCCATTTTTAATCCAACGGAAAACTTGTGGAAACTTCTACGACAAAGATCGTCCAAACTTTCAATAGATTCGTATGAAGGTTTAAATTGAGATTTAAAGCTTTTAGAATGAATACCGGCCTTTTTTTGGACCAATATAAAGTTATAAAGGTGTAAATATAGTTATTAAATAATTCTCAAATAGTTAGACACATTATTAGAGCAACGGAAACTTCGTCCAAACTACTTTGACCAAAACTGCCCAACTTTGAATAGCTTCGTACGAAGTGAATATTGGCCTTTGTTGGGATCAATATGAAGTGATAAGGATATAAATATAGTAATGAACCTAATAGAAGAACGTTAGACCCATTTTTTATCAAACGGAAAACTTGTGCAAACTTCTACGACAAAGATCGTCCAAACTTTCAATAGATTCGTATGAAGGTTTAAATTGAGATTTAAAGCTTTTAGAATGAATACCGGCCTTTTTTTGGACCAATATAAAGTTATAAAGGTGTAAATATAGTTTTTAAATAATTCTCAAAAAGTTAGACCCATTAATGGAGCAAAGGAAACTTCGTCCAAACTACTTTGACCAAAACTGCCCAACTTTGAATAGCTTCGTACGAAGTGAATATTGGCCTTTTTTGGGACCAATATGAAGTGATAAGGATATAAATATAGTAATAAACCTAATAGAAGAACGTTAGACCCATTTTTTATCCAACGGAAAACTTGTGAAAACTTGTACGACAAAGATCGTCCAAACTTTCAATAGATTCGTATGAAGGTTTAAATTGAGATTTAAAGCTTTTAGAATGAATACCGGCCTTTTTTTGGACCAATATAAAGTTATAAAGGTGTAAATATAGTTTTTAAATAATTCTCAAATAGTTAGACCCATTATTGGAGCAACGGAAACTTCGTCCAAACTACTTTGACCAAAACTGCCCAACTTTGAATAGCGTCGTACGAAGTGAATATTGGCCTTTGTTGGGATCAATATGAAGTGATAAGGATATAAATATAGTAATGAACCTCATAGAAGAACGTTAGACCCATTTTTATCCAACGGAAAACTTGTGCAAACTTCTACGACAAAGATCGTCCAAACTTTCAATAGATTCGTATGAAGGTTTAAATTGAGATTTAAAGCTTTTAGAATGAATACCGGCCTTTTTTGGACCAATATAAAGTTATAAAGGTGTAAATATAGTTTTTAAATAATTCTCAAATAGTTAGACCCATTAATGGAGCAAAGGAAACTTCGTCCAAACTACTTTGACCAAAACTGCCCAACTTTGAATAGCTTCGTACGAAGTGAATATTGGCCTTTTTTGGGACCAATATGAAGTGATAAGGATATAAATATAGTAATAAACCTAATAGAAGAACGTTAGACCCATTTTTTATCCAACGGAAAACTTGTGAAAACTTGTACGACAAAGATCGTCCAAACTTTCAATAGATTCGTATGAAGGTTTAAATTGAGATTTAAAGCTTTTAGAATGAATACCGGCCTTTTTTTGGACCAATATAAAGTTATAAAGGTGTAAATATAGTTTTTAAATAATTCTCAAATAGTTAGACCCATTATTGGAGCAACGGAAACTTCGTCCAAACTACTTTGACCAAAACTGCCCAACTTTGAATAGCTTCGTACGAAGTGAATATTGGCCTTTTTTGGGACCAATATGAAGTGATAAGGATATAAATATAGTAATAAACCTAATAGAAGAACGTTAGACCCATTTTTTATCAAACGGAAAACTTGTGCAAACTTCTACGACAAAGATCGTCCAAACTTTCAATAGATTCGTATGAAGGTTTAAATTGAGATTTAAAGCTTTTAGAATGAATACCGGCCTTTTTTTGGACCAATATAAAGTTATAAAGGTGTAAATATAGTTTTTAAATAATTCTCAAATAGTTAGACCCATTAATGGAGCAAAGGAAACTTCGTCCAAACTACTTTGACCAAAACTGCCCAACTTTGAATAGCTTCGTACGAAGTGAATATTGGCCTTTTTTGGGACCAATATGAAGTGATAAGGATATAAATATAGTAATAAACCTAATAGAAGAACGTTAGACCCATTTTTTATCCAACGGAAAACTTGTGCAAACTTCTACGACAAAGATCGTCCAAACTTTCAATAGATTCGTATGAAGGTTTAAATTGAGATTTAAAGCTTTTAGAATGAATACCGGCCTATTTTTGGACTAATATAAAGTTATAAAGGTGTAAATATAGTTATTAAATAATTTTCAAATAGTTAGACCCATTATTAGAGCAGCGGAAACTTCGTCCAAACTACTTTGACCAAAACTGCCCAACTTTGAATAGCGTCGTACGAAGTGAATATTGGCCTTTTTTGGGATCAATATGAAGTGATAAGGATATAAATATAGTAATGAACCTCATAGAAGAACGTTAGACCCATTTTTATCCAACGGAAAATTTGTGCAAACTTCTACGACAAAGATCGTCCAAACTTTCAATAGATTCGTATGAAGATTTAAATTGAGATTTAAAGCTTTTAGAACGAATACCGGCCTTTTTTTGGACCAATATAAAGTTATAAAGGTGTAAATATAGTTTTTAAATAATTCTCAAATAGTTAGACCCATTATTGGAGCAACGGAAACTTCGTCCAAACTACTTTGACCAAAACTGCCCAACTTTGAATAGCTTCGTACGAAGTGAATATTGGCCTTTTTTGGGACCAATATGAAGTGATAAGGATATAAATATAGTAATAAACCTAATAGAAGAACGTTAGACCCATTTTTAATCCAACGGAAAACTTGTGGAAACTTCTACGACAAAGATCGTCCAAACTTTCAATAGATTCGTATGAAGGTTTAAATTGAGATTTAAAGCTTTTAGAATGAATACCGGCCTTTTTTTGGACCAATATAAAGTTATAAAGGTGTAAATATAGTTATTAAATAATTCTCAAATAGTTAGACACATTATTAGAGCAACGGAAACTTCGTCCAAACTACTTTGACCAAAACTGCCCAACTTTGAATAGCTTCGTACGAAGTGAATATTGGCCTTTGTTGGGATCAATATGAAGTGATAAGGATATAAATATAGTAATGAACCTAATAGAAGAACGTTAGACCCATTTTTTATCAAACGGAAAACTTGTGCAAACTTCTACGACAAAGATCGTCCAAACTTTCAATAGATTCGTATGAAGGTTTAAATTGAGATTTAAAGCTTTTAGAATGAATACCGGCCTTTTTTTGGACCAATATAAAGTTATAAAGGTGTAAATATAGTTTTTAAATAATTCTCAAATAGTTAGACCCATTAATGGAGCAAAGGAAACTTCGTCCAAACTACTTTGACCAAAACTGCCCAACTTTGAATAGCTTCGTACGAAGTGAATATTGGCCTTTTTTGGGACCAATATGAAGTGATAAGGATATAAATATAGTAATAAACCTAATAGAAGAACGTTAGACCCATTTTTTATCCAACGGAAAACTTGTGAAAACTTGTACGACAAAGATCGTCCAAACTTTCAATAGATTCGTATGAAGGTTTAAATTGAGATTTAAAGCTTTTAGAATGAATACCGGCCTTTTTTTGGACCAATATAAAGTTATAAAGGTGTAAATATAGTTTTTAAATAATTCTCAAATAGTTAGACCCATTATTGGAGCAACGGAAACTTCGTCCAAACTACTTTGACCAAAACTGCCCAACTTTGAATAGCGTCGTACGAAGTGAATATTGGCCTTTGTTGGGATCAATATGAAGTGATAAGGATATAAATATAGTAATGAACCTCATAGAAGAACGTTAGACCCATTTTTATCCAACGGAAAACTTGTGCAAACTTCTACGACAAAGATCGTCCAAACTTTCAATAGATTCGTATGAAGGTTTAAATTGAGATTTAAAGCTTTTAGAATGAATACCGGCCTTTTTTTGGACCAATATAAAGTTATAAAGGTGTAAATATAGTTTTTAAATAATTCTCAAATAGTTAGACCCATTAATGGAGCAAAGGAAACTTCGTCCAAACTACTTTGACCAAAACTGCCCAACTTTGAATAGCTTCGTACGAAGTGAATATTGGCCTTTTTTGGGACCAATATGAAGTGATAAGGATATAAATATAGTAATAAACCTAATAGAAGAACGTTAGACCCATTTTTTATCCAACGGAAAACTTGTGAAAACTTGTACGACAAAGATCGTCCAAACTTTCAATAGATTCGTATGAAGGTTTAAATTGAGATTTAAAGCTTTTAGAATGAATACCGGCCTTTTTTTGGACCAATATAAAGTTATAAAGGTGTAAATATAGTTTTTAAATAATTCTCAAATAGTTAGACCCATTATTGGAGCAACGGAAACTTCGTCCAAACTACTTTGACCAAAACTGCCCAACTTTGAATAGCTTCGTACGAAGTGAATATTGGCCTTTTTTGGGACCAATATGAAGTGATAAGGATATAAATATAGTAATAAACCTAATAGAAGAACGTTAGACCCATTTTTTATCAAACGGAAAACTTGTGCAAACTTCTACGACAAAGATCGTCCAAACTTTCAATAGATTCGTATGAAGGTTTAAATTGAGATTTAAAGCTTTTAGAATGAATACCGGCCTTTTTTTGGACCAATATAAAGTTATAAAGGTGTAAATATAGTTTTTAAATAATTCTCAAATAGTTAGACCCATTAATGGAGCAAAGGAAACTTCGTCCAAACTACTTTGACCAAAACTGCCCAACTTTGAATAGCTTCGTACGAAGTGAATATTGGCCTTTTTTGGGACCAATATGAAGTGATAAGGATATAAATATAGTAATAAACCTAATAGAAGAACGTTAGACCCATTTTTTATCCAACGGAAAACTTGTGCAAACTTCTACGACAAAGATCGTCCAAACTTTCAATAGATTCGTATGAAGGTTTAAATTGAGATTTAAAGCTTTTAGAATGAATACCGGCCTATTTTTGGACTAATATAAAGTTATAAAGGTGTAAATATAGTTATTAAATAATTTTCAAATAGTTAGACCCATTATTAGAGCAGCGGAAACTTCGTCCAAACTACTTTGACCAAAACTGCCCAACTTTGAATAGCGTCGTACGAAGTGAATATTGGCCTTTTTTGGGATCAATATGAAGTGATAAGGATATAAATATAGTAATGAACCTCATAGAAGAACGTTAGACCCATTTTTATCCAACGGAAAATTTGTGCAAACTTCTACGACAAAGATCGTCCAAACTTTCAATAGATTCGTATGAAGATTTAAATTGAGATTTAAAGCTTTTAGAACGAATACCGGCCTTTTTTTGGACCAATATAAAGTTATAAAGGTGTAAATATAGTTTTTAAATAATTCTCAAATAGTTAGACCCATTATTGGAGCAACGGAAACTTCGTCCAAACTACTTTGACCAAAACTGCCCAACTTTGAATAGCTTCGTACGAAGTGAATATTGGCCTTTTTTGGGACCAATATGAAGTGATAAGGATATAAATATAGTAATAAACCTAATAGAAGAACGTTAGACCCATTTTTAATCCAACGGAAAACTTGTGGAAACTTCTACGACAAAGATCGTCCAAACTTTCAATAGATTCGTATGAAGGTTTAAATTGAGATTTAAAGCTTTTAGAATGAATACCGGCCTTTTTTTGGACCAATATAAAGTTATAAAGGTGTAAATATAGTTATTAAATAATTCTCAAATAGTTAGACACATTATTAGAGCAACGGAAACTTCGTCCAAACTACTTTGACCAAAACTGCCCAACTTTGAATAGCTTCGTACGAAGTGAATATTGGCCTTTGTTGGGATCAATATGAAGTGATAAGGATATAAATATAGTAATGAACCTAATAGAAGAACGTTAGACCCATTTTTTATCAAACGGAAAACTTGTGCAAACTTCTACGACAAAGATCGTCCAAACTTTCAATAGATTCGTATGAAGGTTTAAATTGAGATTTAAAGCTTTTAGAATGAATACCGGCCTTTTTTTGGACCAATATAAAGTTATAAAGGTGTAAATATAGTTTTTAAATAATTCTCAAATAGTTAGACCCATTAATGGAGCAAAGGAAACTTCGTCCAAACTAC
Source organism: Trifolium repens (assembly GCA_030408175.1). Classification (NCBI taxonomy): domain Eukaryota; kingdom Viridiplantae; phylum Streptophyta; class Magnoliopsida; order Fabales; family Fabaceae; genus Trifolium; species Trifolium repens. The sequence goes on along the minus strand of CP125842.1, from coordinate 36,809,065 downwards.
TTTGACCAAAACTGCCCAACTTTGAATAGCTTCGTACGAAGTGAATATTGGCCTTTTTTGGGACCAATATGAAGTGATAAGGATATAAATATAGTAATAAACCTAATAGAAGAACGTTAGACCCATTTTTTATCCAACGGAAAACTTGTGAAAACTTGTACGACAAAGATCGTCCAAACTTTCAATAGATTCGTATGAAGGTTTAAATTGAGATTTAAAGCTTTTAGAATGAATACCGGCCTTTTTTTGGACCAATATAAAGTTATAAAGGTGTAAATATAGTTTTTAAATAATTCTCAAATAGTTAGACCCATTATTGGAGCAACGGAAACTTCGTCCAAACTACTTTGACCAAAACTGCCCAACTTTGAATAGCGTCGTACGAAGTGAATATTGGCCTTTGTTGGGATCAATATGAAGTGATAAGGATATAAATATAGTAATGAACCTCATAGAAGAACGTTAGACCCATTTTTATCCAACGGAAAACTTGTGCAAACTTCTACGACAAAGATCGTCCAAACTTTCAATAGATTCGTATGAAGGTTTAAATTGAGATTTAAAGCTTTTAGAATGAATACCGGCCTTTTTTTGGACCAATATAAAGTTATAAAGGTGTAAATATAGTTTTTAAATAATTCTCAAATAGTTAGACCCATTAATGGAGCAAAGGAAACTTCGTCCAAACTACTTTGACCAAAACTGCCCAACTTTGAATAGCTTCGTACGAAGTGAATATTGGCCTTTTTTGGGACCAATATGAAGTGATAAGGATATAAATATAGTAATAAACCTAATAGAAGAACGTTAGACCCATTTTTTATCCAACGGAAAACTTGTGAAAACTTGTACGACAAAGATCGTCCAAACTTTCAATAGATTCGTATGAAGGTTTAAATTGAGATTTAAAGCTTTTAGAATGAATACCGGCCTTTTTTTGGACCAATATAAAGTTATAAAGGTGTAAATATAGTTTTTAAATAATTCTCAAATAGTTAGACCCATTATTGGAGCAACGGAAACTTCGTCCAAACTACTTTGACCAAAACTGCCCAACTTTGAATAGCTTCGTACGAAGTGAATATTGGCCTTTTTTGGGACCAATATGAAGTGATAAGGATATAAATATAGTAATAAACCTAATAGAAGAACGTTAGACCCATTTTTAATCCAACGGAAAACTTGTGGAAACTTCTACGACAAAGATCGTCCAAACTTTCAATAGATTCGTATGAAGGTTTAAATTGAGATTTAAAGCTTTTAGAATGAATACCGGCCTTTTTTTGGACCAATATAAAGTTATAAAGGTGTAAATATAGTTATTAAATAATTCTCAAATAGTTAGACACATTATTAGAGCAACGGAAACTTCGTCCAAACTACTTTGACCAAAACTGCCCAACTTTGAATAGCTTCGTACGAAGTGAATATTGGCCTTTGTTGGGATCAATATGAAGTGATAAGGATATAAATATAGTAATGAACCTAATAGAAGAACGTTAGACCCATTTTTTATCAAACGGAAAACTTGTGCAAACTTCTACGACAAACATCGTCCAAACTTTCAATAGATTCGTATGAAGGTTTAAATTGAGATTTAAAGCTTTTAGAATGAATACCGGCCTTTTTTTGGACCAATATAAAGTTATAAAGGTGTAAATATAGTTTTTAAATAATTCTCGAATAGTTAGACCCATTATTGGAGCAAAGGAAACTTCGTCCAAACTACTTTGACCAAAACTGCCCAACTTTGAATAGCTTCGTACGAAGTGAATATTTGCCTTTTTTGGGACCAATATGAAGTGATAAGGATATAAATATAGTAATAAACCTAATAGAAGAACGTTAGACCCATTTTTTATCCAACGGAAAACTTGTGAAAACTTCTACGACAAAGATCGTCCAAACTTTCAATAGATTCGTATGAAGGTTTAAATTGAGATTTAAAGCTTTTAGAATGAATACCGGCCTTTCTTTGGACCAATATAAAGTTATAAAGGTGTAAATATAGTTTTTAAATAATTCTCAAATAGTTAGACCCATTATTGGAGCAACGGAAACTTCGTCCAAACTACTTTGACCAAAACTGCCCAACTTTGAATAGCTTCGTACGAAGTGAATATTGGCCTTTTTTGGGACCAATATGAAGTGATAAGGATATAAATATAGTAATAAACCTAATAGAAGAACGTTAGACCCATTTTTAATCCAACGGAAAACTTGTGGAAACTTCTACGACAAAGATCGTCCAAACTTTCAATAGATTCGTATGAAGGTTTAAATTGAGATTTAAAGCTTTTAGAATGAATACCGGCCTTTTTTTGGACCAATATAAAGTTATAAAGGTGTAAATATAGTTATTAAATAATTCTCAAATAGTTAGACACATTATTAGAGCAACGGAAACTTCGTCCAAACTACTTTGACCAAAACTGCCCAACTTTGAATAGCTTCGTACGAAGTGAATATTGGCCTTTGTTGGGATCAATATGAAGTGATAAGGATATAAATATAGTAATGAACCTAATAGAAGAACGTTAGACCCATTTTTTATCAAACGGAAAACTTGTGCAAACTTCTACGACAAAGATCGTCCAAACTTTCAATAGATTCGTATGAAGGTTTAAATTGAGATTTAAAGCTTTTAGAATGAATACCGGCCTTTTTTTGGACCAATATAAAGTTATAAAGGTGTAAATATAGTTTTTAAATAATTCTCAAATAGTTAGACCCATTATTGGAGCAAAGGAAACTTCGTCCAAACTACTTTGACCAAAACTGCCCAACTTTGAATAGCTTCGTACGAAGTGAATATTGGCCTTTTTTGGGACCAATATGAAGTGATAAGGATATAAATATAGTAATAAACCTAATAGAAGAACGTTAGACCCATTTTTTATCCAACGGAAAACTTGTGCAAACTTCTACGACAAAGATCGTCCAAACTTTCAATAGATTCGTATGAAGGTTTAAATTGCGATTTAAAGCTTTTAGAATGAATACCGGCCTATTTTTGGACTAATATAAAGTTATAAAGGTGTAAATATAGTTATTAAATAATTCTCAAATAGTTAGACCCATTATTAGAGCAGCGGAAACTTCGTCCAAACTACTTTGACCAAAACTGCCCAACTTTGAATAGCGTCGTACGAAGTGAATATTGGCCTTTGTTGGGATCAATATGAAGTGATAAGGATATAAATATAGTAATGAACCTCATAGAAGAACGTTAGACCCATTTTTATCCAACGGAAAATTTGTGCAAACTTCTACGACAAAGATCGTCCAAACTTTCAATAGATTCGTATGAAGATTTAAATTGAGATTTAAAGCTTTTAGAACGAATACCGGCCTTTTTTTGGACTAATATAAAGTTATAAAGGTGTAAATATAGTTTTTAAATAATTCTCAAATAGTTAGACCCATTATTGGAGCAACGGAAACTTCGTCCAAACTACTTTGACCAAAACTGCCCAACTTTGAATAGCTTCGTACGAAGTGAATATTGGCCTTTTTTGGGACCAATATGAAGTGATAAGGATATAAATATAGTAATAAACCTAATAGAAGAACGTTAGACCCATTTTTAATCCAACGGAAAACTTGTGCAAACTTCTACGACAAAGATCGTCCAAACTTTCAATAGATTCGTATGAAGGTTTAAACTGAGATTTAAAGCTTTTAGAATGAATACCGGCCTTTTTTTTGACCAATATAAAGTTATAAAGGTGTAAATATAGTTATTAAATAATTCTCAAATAGTTAGACACATTATTAGAGCAACGGAAACTTCGTCCAAACTACTTTGACCAAAACTGCCCAACTTTGAATAGCTTCGTACGAAGTGAATATTGGCCTTTGTTGGGATCAATATGAAGTGATAAGGATATAAATATAGTAATGAACCTAATAGAAGAACGTTAGACCCATTTTTTATCAAACGGAAAACTTGTGCAAACTTCTACGACAAAGATCGTCCAAACTTTCAATAGATTCGTATGAAGGTTTAAATTGAGATTTAAAGCTTTTAGAATGAATACCGGCCTTTTTTTGGACCAATATAAAGTTATAAAGGTGTAAATATAGTTTTTAAATAATTCTCAAATAGTTAGACCCATTAATGGAGCAAAGGAAACTTCGTCCAAACTACTTTGACCAAAACTGCCCAACTTTGAATAGCTTCGTACGAAGTGAATATTGGCCTTTTTTGGGACCAATATGAAGTGATAAGGATATAAATATAGTAATAAACCTAATAGAAGAACGTTAGACCCATTTTTTATCCAACGGAAAACTTGTGAAAACTTGTACGACAAAGATCGTCCAAACTTTCAATAGATTCGTATGAAGGTTTAAATTGAGATTTAAAGCTTTTAGAATGAATACCGGCCTTTTTTTGGACCAATATAAAGTTATAAAGGTGTAAATATAGTTTTTAAATAATTCTCAAATAGTTAGACCCATTATTGGAGCAACGGAAACTTCGTCCAAACTACTTTGACCAAAACTGCCCAACTTTGAATAGCTTCGTACGAAGTGAATATTGGCCTTTTTTGGGACCAATATGAAGTGATAAGGATATAAATATAGTAATAAACCTAATAGAAGAACGTTAGACCCATTTTTAATCCAACGGAAAACTTGTGCAAACTTCTACGACAAAGATCGTCCAAACTTTCAATAGATTCGTATGAAGGTTTAAATTGAGATTTAAAGCTTTTAGAATGAATACCGGCCTTTTTTTTGACCAATATAAAGTTATAAAGGTGTAAATATAGTTATTAAATAATTCTCAAATAGTTAGACACATTATTAGAGCAACGGAAACTTCGTCCAAACTACTTTGACCAAAACTGCCCAACTTTGAATAGCTTCGTACGAAGTGAATATTGGCCTTTGTTGGGATCAATATGAAGTGATAAGGATATAAATATAGTAATGAACCTAATAGAAGAACGTTAGACCCATTTTTTATCAAACGGAAAACTTGTGCAAACTTCTACGACAAAGATCGTCCAAACTTTCAATAGATTCGTATGAAGGTTTAAATTGAGATTTAAAGCTTTTAGAATGAATACCGGCCTTTTTTTGGACCAATATAAAGTTATAAAGGTGTAAATATAGTTTTTAAATAATTCTCAAATAGTTAGACCCATTAATGGAGCAAAGGAAACTTCGTCCAAACTACTTTGACCAAAACTGCCCAACTTTGAATAGCTTCGTACGAAGTGAATATTGGCCTTTTTTGGGACCAATATGAAGTGATAAGGATATAAATATAGTAATAAACCTAATAGAAGAACGTTAGACCCATTTTTTATCCAACGGAAAACTTGTGAAAACTTGTACGACAAAGATCGTCCAAACTTTCAATAGATTCGTATGAAGGTTTAAATTGAGATTTAAAGCTTTTAGAATGAATACCGGCCTTTTTTTGGACCAATATAAAGTTATAAAGGTGTAAATATAGTTTTTAAATAATTCTCAAATAGTTAGACCCATTATTGGAGCAACGGAAACTTCGTCCAAACTACTTTGACCAAAACTGCCCAACTTTGAATAGCTTCGTACGAAGTGAATATTGGCCTTTTTTGGGACCAATATGAAGTGATAAGGATATAAATATAGTAATAAACCTAATAGAAGAACGTTAGACCCATTTTTAATCCAACGGAAAACTTGTGGAAACTTCTACGACAAAGATCGTCCAAACTTTCAATAGATTCGTATGAAGGTTTAAATTGAGATTTAAAGCTTTTAGAATGAATACCGGCCTTTTTTTGGACCAATATAAAGTTATAAAGGTGTAAATATAGTTATTAAATAATTCTCAAATAGTTAGACACATTATTAGAGCAACGGAAACTTCGTCCAAACTACTTTGACCAAAACTGCCCAACTTTGAATAGCTTCGTACGAAGTGAATATTGGCCTTTGTTGGGATCAATATGAAGTGATAAGGATATAAATATAGTAATGAACCTAATAGAAGAACGTTAGACCCATTTTTTATCAAACGGAAAACTTGTGCAAACTTCTACGACAAAGATCGTCCAAACTTTCAATAGATTCGTATGAAGGTTTAAATTGAGATTTAAAGCTTTTAGAATGAATACCGGCCTTTTTTTGGACCAATATAAAGTTATAAAGGTGTAAATATAGTTTTTAAATAATTCTCAAATAGTTAGACCCATTATTGGAGCAAAGGAAACTTCGTCCAAACTACTTTGACCAAAACTGCCCACCTTTGAATAGCTTCGTACGAAGTGAATATTGGCCTTTTTTGGGACCAATATGAAGTGATAAGGATATAAATATAGTAATAAACCTAATAGAAGAACGTTAGACCCATTTTTTATCCAACGGAAAACTTGTGAAAACTTCTACGACAAAGATCGTCCAAACTTTCAATAGATTCGTATGAAGGTTTAAATTGAGATTTAAAGCTTTTAGAATGAATACCGGCCTTTTTTTGGACCAATATAAAGTTATAAAGGTGTAAATATAGTTTTTAAATAATTCTCAAATAGTTAGACCCATTATTGGAGCAACGGAAACTTCGTCCAAACTACTTTGACCAAAACTGCCCAACTTTGAATAGCTTCGTACGAAGTGAATATTGGCCTTTTTTGGGACCAATATGAAGTGATAAGGATATAAATATAGTAATAAACCTAATAGAAGAACGTTAGACCCATTTTTAATCCAACGGAAAACTTGTGGAAACTTCTACGACAAAGATCGTCCAAACTTTCAATAGATTCGTATGAAGGTTTAAATTGAGATTTAAAGCTTTTAGAATGAATACCGGCCTTTTTTTGGACCAATATAAAGTTATAAAGGTGTAAATATAGTTATTAAATAATTCTCAAATAGTTAGACACATTATTAGAGCAACGGAAACTTCGTCCAAACTACTTTGACCAAAACTGCCCAACTTTGAATAGCTTCGTACGAAGTGAATATTGGCCTTTGTTGGGATCAATATGAAGTGATAAGGATATAAATATAGTAATGAACCTAATAGAAGAACGTTAGACCCATTTTTTATCAAACGGAAAACTTGTGCAAACTTCTACGACAAAGATCGTCCAAACTTTCAATAGATTCGTATGAAGGTTTAAATTGAGATTTAAAGCTTTTAGAATGAATACCGGCCTTTTTTGGGACCAATATAAAGTTATAAAGGTGTAAATATAGTTTTTAAATAATTCTCAAATAGTTAGACCCATTATTGGAGCAAAGGAAACTTCGTCCAAACTACTTTGACCAAAACTGCCCAACTTTGAATAGCTTCGTACGAAGTGAATATTGGCCTTTTTTGGGACCAATATGAAGTGATAAGGATATAAATATAGTAATAAACCTAATAGAAGAACGTTAGACCCATTTTTTATCCAACGGAAAACTTGTGAAAACTTCTACGACAAAGATCGTCCAAACTTTCAATAGATTCGTATGAAGGTTTAAATTGAGATTTAAAGCTTTTAGAATGAATACCGGCCTTTTTTTGGACCAATATAAAGTTATAAAGGTGTAAATATAGTTTTTAAATAATTCTCAAATAGTTAGACCCATTATTGGAGCAACGGAAACTTCGTCCAAACTACTTCGACCAAAACTGCCCAACTTTGAATAGCTTCGTACGAAGTGAATATTGGCCTTTTTTGGGACCAATATGAAGTGATAAGGATATAAATATAGTAATAAACCTAATAGAAGAACGTTAGACCCATTTTTAATCCAACGGAAAACTTGTGGAAAGTTCTACGACAAAGATCGTCCAAACTTTCAATAGATTCGTATGAAGGTTTAAATTGAGATTTAAAGCTTTTAGAATGAATACCGGCCTTTTTTTGGACCAATATAAAGTTATAAAGGTGTAAATATAGTTATTAAATAATTCTCAAATAGTTAGACACATTATTAGAGCAACGGAAACTTCGTCCAAACTACTTTGACCAAAACTGCCCAACTTTGAATAGCTTCGTACGAAGTGAATATTGGCCTTTGTTGGGATCAATATGAAGTGATAAGGATATAAATATAGTAATGAACCTAATAGAAGAACGTTAGACCTATTTTTTATCAAACGGAAAACTTGTGCAAACTTCTACGACAAAGATCGTCCAAACTTTCAATAGATTCGTATGAAGGTTTAAATTGAGATTTAAAGCTTTTAGAATGAATACCGGCCTTTTTTTGGACCAATATAAAGTTATAAAGGTGTAAATATAGTTTTTAAATAATTCTCAAATAGTTAGACCCATTATTGGAGCAAAGGAAACTTCGTCCAAACTACTTTGACCAAAACTGCCCAACTTTGAATAGCTTCGTACGAAGTGAATATTGGCCTTTTTTGGGACCAATATGAAGTGATAAGGATATAAATATAGTAATAAACCTAATAGAAGAACGTTAGACCCATTTTTAATCCAACGGAAAACTTGTGGAAACTTCTACGACAAAGATCGTCCAAACTTTCAATAGATTCGTATGAAGGTTTAAATTGAGATTTAAAGCTTTTAGAATGAATACCGGCCTTTTTTAGGACCAATATAAAGTTATAAAGGTGTAAATATAGTTATTAAATAATTCTCAAATAGTTAGACACATTATTAGAGCAACGGAAACTTCGTCCAAACTACTTTGACCAAAACTGCCCAACTTTGAATAGCTTCGTACGAAGTGAATATTGGCCTTTGTTGGGATCAATATGAAGTGATAAGGATATAAATATAGTAATGAACCTAATAGAAGAACGTTAGACCCATTTTTTATCAAACGGAAAACTTGTGCAAACTTCTACGACAAAGATCGTCCAAACTTTCAATAGATTCGTATGAAGGTTTAAATTGAGATTTAAAGCTTTTAGAATGAATACCCGCCTTTTTTTGGACCAATATAAAGTTATAAAGGTGTAAATATAGTTTTTAAATAATTCTCAAATAGTTAGACCCATTATTGGAGCAAAGGAAACTTCGTCCAAACTACTTTGACCAAAACTGCCCAACTTTGAATAGCTTCGTACGAAGTGAATATTGGCCTTTTTTGGGACCAATATGAAGTGATAAGGATATAAATATAGTAATAAACCTAATAGAAGAACGTTAGACCCATTTTTTATCCAACGGAAAACTTGTGAAAACTTCTACGACAAAGATCGTCCAAACTTTCAATAGATTCGTATGAAGGTTTAAATTGAGATTTAAAGCTTTTAGAACGAATACCGGCCTTTTTTTGGACCAATATAAAGTTATAAAGGTGTAAATATAGTTTTTAAATAATTCTCAAATAGTTAGACCCATTATTGGAGCAACGGAAACTTCGTCCAAACTACTTTGACCAAAACTGCCCAACTTTGAATAGCTTCGTACGAAGTGAATATTGGCCTTTTTTGGGACCAATATGAAGTGATAAGGATATAAATATAGTAATAAACCTAATAGAAGAACGTTAGACCCATTTTTTATCCAACGGAAAACTTGTGCAAACTTCTACGACAAAGATCGTCCAAACTTTCAATAGATTCGTATGAAGGTTTAAATTGAGATTTAAAGCTTTTAGAATGAATACCGGCCTTTTTTTGGACCAATATAAAGTTATAAAGGTGTAAATATAGTTTTTAAATAATTCTCAAATAGTTAGACCCATTATTGGAGCAACGGAAACTTCGTCCAAACTACTTTGACCAAAACTGCCCAACTTTGAATAGCTTCGTACGAAGTGAATATTGGCCTTTTTTGGGACCAATATGAAGTGATAAGGATATAAATATAGTAATAAACCTAATAGAAGAACGTTAGACCCATTTTTAATCCAACGGAAAACTTGTGGAAACTTCTACGACAAAGATCGTCCAAACTTTCAATTGATTCGTATGAAGGTTTAAATTGAGATTTAAAGCTTTTAGAATGAATACCGGCCTTTTTTTGGACCAATATAAAGTTATAAAGGTGTAAATATAGTTATTAAATAATTCTCAAATAGTTAGACACATTATTAGAGCAACGGAAACTTCGTCCAAACTACTTTGACCAAAACTGCCCAACTTTGAATAGCTTCGTACGAAGTGAATATTGGCCTTTGTTGGGATCAATATGAAGTGATATGGATATAAATATAGTAATGAACCTAATAGAAGAACGTTAGACCCATTTTTTATCAAACGGAAAACTTGTGCAAACTTCTACGACAAAGATCGTCCAAACTTTCAATAGATTCGTATGAAGGTTTAAATTGAGATTTAAAGCTTTTAGAATGAATACCGGCCTTTTTTTGGACCAATATAAAGTTATAAAGGTGTAAATATAGTTTTTAAATAATTCTCAAATAGTTAGACCCATTATTGGAGCAACGGAAACTTCGTCCAAACTACTTTGACCAAAACTGCCCAACTTTGAATAGCTTCGTACGAAGTGAATATTGGCCTTTTTTGGGACCAATATGAAGTGATAAGGATATAAATATAGTAATGAACCTAATAGAAGAACGTTAGACCCATTTTTAATCCAACGGAAAACTTGTGGAAACTTCTACGACAAAGATCGTCCAAACTTTCAATAGATTCGTATGAAGGTTTAAATTGAGATTTAAAGCTTTTAGAATGAATACCGGCCTTTTTTTGGACCAATATAAAGTTATAAAGGTGTAAATATAGTTATTAAATAATTCTCAAATAGTTAGACACATTATTAGAGCAACGGAAACTTCGTCCAAACTACTTTGACCAAAACTGCCCAACTTTGAATAGCTTCGTACGAAGTGAATATTGGCCTTTGTTGGGATCAATATGAAGTGATAAGGATATAAATATAGTAATGAACCTAATAGAAGAACGTTAGACCCATTTTTTATCAAACGGAAAACTTGTGCAAACTTCTACGACAAAGATCGTCCAAACTTTCAATAGATTCGTATGAAGGTTTAAATTGAGATTTAAAGCTTTTAGAATGAATACCGGCCTTTTTTTGGACCAATATAAAGTTATAAAGGTGTAAATATAGTTTTTAAATAATTCTCAAATAGTTAGACCCATTATTGGAGCAAAGGAAACTTCGTCCAAACTACTTTGACCAAAACTGCCCAACTTTGAATAGCTTCGTACGAAGTGAATATTGGCCTTTTTTGGGACCAATATGAAGTGATAAGGATATAAATATAGTAATAAACCTAATAGAAGAACGTTAGACCCATTTTTTATCCAACGGAAAACTTGTGAAAACTTCTACGACAAAGATCGTCCAAACTTTCAATAGATTCGTATGAAGGTTTAAATTGAGATTTAAAGCTTATAGAATGAATACCGGCCTTTTTTTGGACCAATATAAAGTTATAAAGGTGTAAATATAGTTTTTAAATAATTCTCAAATAGTTAGACCCATTATTGGAGCAACGGAAACTTCGTCCAAACTACTTTGACCAAAACTGCCCAACTTTGAATAGCTTCGTACGAAGTGAATATTGGCCTTTTTTGGGACCAATATGAAGTGATAAGGATATAAATATAGTAATAAACCTAATAGAAGAACGTTAGACCCATTTTTAATCCAACGGAAAACTTGTGGAAACTTCTACGACAAAGATCGTCCAAACTTTCAATAGATTCGTATGAAGGTTTAAATTGAGATTTAAAGCTTTTAGAATGAATACCGGCCTTTTTTAGGACCAATATAAAGTTATAAAGGTGTAAATATAGTTATTAAATAATTCTCAAATAGTTAGACACATTATTAGAGCAACGGAAACTTCGTCCAAACTACTTTGACCAAAACTGCCCAACTTTGAATAGCTTCGTACGAAGTGAATATTGGCCTTTGTTGGGATCAATATGAAGTGATAAGGATATAAATATAGTAATGAACCTAATAGAAGAACGTTAGACCCATTTTTTATCAAACGGAAAACTTGTGCAAACTTCTACGACAAAGATCGTCCAAACTTTCAATAGATTCGTATGAAGGTTTAAATTGAGATTTAAAGCTTTTAGAATGAATACCAGCCTTTTTTTGGACCAATATAAAGTTATAAAGGTGTAAATATAGTTTTTAAATAATTCTCAAATAGTTAGACCCATTATTGGAGCAAAGGAAACTTCGTCCAAACTACTTTGACCAAAACTGCCCAACTTTGAATAGCTTCGTACGAAGTGAATATTGGCCTTTTTTGGGACCAATATGAAGTGATAAGGATATAAATATAGTAATAAACCTAATAGAAGAACGTTAGACCCATTTTTTATCCAACGGAAAACTTGTGAAAACTTCTACGACAAAGATCGTCCAAACTTTCAATAGATTCGTATGAAGGTTTAAATTGAGATTTAAAGCTTTTAGAACGAATACCGGCCTTTTTTTGGACCAATATAAAGTTATAAAGGTGTAAATATAGTTTTTAAATAATTCTCAAATAGTTAGACCCATTATTGGAGCAACGGAAACTTCGTCCAAACTACTTTGACCAAAACTGCCCAACTTTGAATAGCTTCGTACGAAGTGAATATTGGCCTTTTTTGGGACCAATATGAAGTGATAAGGATATAAATATAGTAATAAACCTAATAGAAGAACGTTAGACCCATTTTTTATCCAACGGAAAACTTGTGCAAACTTCTACGACAAAGATCGTCCAAACTTTCAATAGATTCGTATGAAGGTTTAAATTGAGATTTAAAGCTTTTAGAATGAATACCGGCCTTTTTTTGGACCAATATAAAGTTATAAAGGTGTAAATATAGTTTTTAAATAATTCTCAAATAGTTAGACCCATTATTGGAGCAACGGAAACTTCGTCCAAACTACTTTGACCAAAACTGTCCAACTTTGAATAGCTTCGTACGAAGTGAATATTGGCCTTTTTTGGGACCAATATGAAGTGATAAGGATATAAATATAGTAATAAACCTAATAGAAGAACGTTAGACCCATTTTTAATCCAACGGAAAACTTGTGGAAACTTCTACGACAAAGATCGTCCAAACTTTCAATTGATTCGTATGAAGGTTTAAATTGAGATTTAAAGCTTTTAGAATGAATACCGGCCTTTTTTTGGACCAATATAAAGTTATAAAGGTGTAAATATAGTTATTAAATAATTCTCAAATAGTTAGACACATTATTAGAGCAACGGAAACTTCGTCCAAACTACTTTGACCAAAACTGCCCAACTTTGAATAGCTTCGTACGAAGTGAATATTGGCCTTTGTTGGGATCAATATGAAGTGATAAGGATATAAATATAGTAATGAACCTAATAGAAGAACGTTAGACCCATTTTTTATCAAACGAAAAACTTGTGCAAACTTCTACGACAAAGATCGTCCAAACTTTCAATAGATTCGTATGAAGGTTTAAATTGAGATTTAAAGCTTTTAGAATGAATACCAGCCTTTTTTTGGACCAATATAAAGTTATAAAGGTGTAAATATAGTTTTTAAATAATTCTCAAATAGTTAGACCCATTATTGGAGCAAAGGAAACTTCGTCCAAACTACTTTGACCAAAACTGCCCAACTTTGAATAGCTTCGTACGAAGTGAATATTGGCCTTTTTTGGGACCAATATGAAGTGATAAGGATATAAATATAGTAATAAACCTAATAGAAGAACGTTAGACCCATTTTTTATCCAACGGAAAACTTGTGAAAACTTCTACGACAAAGATCGTCCAAACTTTCAATAGATTCGTATGAAGGTTTAAATTGAGATTTAAAGCTTTTAGAACGAATACCGGCCTTTTTTTGGACCAATATAAAGTTATAAAGGTGTAAATATAGTTTTTAAATAATTCTCAAATAGTTAGACCCATTATTGGAGCAACGGAAACTTCGTCCAAACTACTTTGACCAAAACTGCCCAACTTTGAATAGCTTCGTACGAAGTGAATATTGGCCTTTTTTGGGACCAATATGAAGTGATAAGGATATAAATATAGTAATAAACCTAATAGAAGAACGTTAGACCCATTTTTTATCAAACGAAAAACTTGTGCAAACTTCTACGACAAAGATCGTCCAAACTTTCAATAGATTCGTATGAAGGTTTAAATTGAGATTTAAAGCTTTTAGAATGAATACCAGCCTTTTTTTGGACCAATATAAAGTTATAAAGGTGTAAATATAGTTTTTAAATAATTCTCAAATAGTTAGACCCATTATTGGAGCAAAGGAAACTTCGTCCAAACTACTTTGACCAAAACTGCCCAACTTTGAATAGCTTCGTACGAAGTGAATATTGGCCTTTTTTGGGACCAATATGAAGTGATAAGGATATAAATATAGTAATAAACCTAATAGAAGAACGTTAGACCCATTTTTTATCCAACGGAAAACTTGTGAAAACTTCTACGACAAAGATCGTCCAAACTTTCAATAGATTCGTATGAAGGTTTAAATTGAGATTTAAAGCTTTTAGAACGAATACCGGCCTTTTTTTGGACCAATATAAAGTTATAAAGGTGTAAATATAGTTTTTAAATAATTCTCAAATAGTTAGACCCATTATTGGAGCAACGGAAACTTCGTCCAAACTACTTTGACCAAAACTGCCCAACTTTGAATAGCTTCGTACGAAGTGAATATTGGCCTTTTTTGGGACCAATATGAAGTGATAAGGATATAAATATAGTAATAAACCTAATAGAAGAACGTTAGACCCATTTTTTATCCAACGGAAAACTTGTGCAAACTTCTACGACAAAGATCGTCCAAACTTTCAATAGATTCGTATGAAGGTTTAAATTGAGATTTAAAGCTTTTAAAATGAATACCGGCCTTTTTTTGGACTAGTATAAAGTTATAAAGGTGTAAATATAGTTATTAAATAATTTTCAAATAGTTAGACCCATTATTAGAGCAGCGGAAACTTCGTCCAAACTACTTTGACCAAAACTGCCCAACTTTGAATAGCGTCGTACGAAGTGAATATTGGCCTTTTTGGGACCAATATGAAGTGATAAGGATATAAATATAGTAATGAACCTCATAGAAGAACGTTAGACCCATTTTTATCCAACGGAAAACTTGTGCAAACTTCTACGACAAAGATCGTCCAAACTTTCAATAGATTCGTATGAAGATTTAAATTGAGATTTAAAGCTTTTAGAATGAATACCGGCCTTTTTTTGGACCAATATAAAGTTATAAAGGTGTAAATATAGTTTTTAAATAATTCTCAAATAGTTAGACCCATTATTGGAGCAACGGAAACTTCGTCCAAACTACTTTGACCAAAACTGCCCAACTTTGAATAGCTTCGTACGAAGTGAATATTGGCCTTTGTTGGGATCAATATGAAGTGATAAGGATATAAATATAGTAATGAACCTCATAGAAGAACTTTAGACCCATTTTTATCCAACGGAAAACTTGTGCAAACTTCTACGACAAAGATCGTCCAAACTTTCAATAGATTCGTATGAAGATTTAAATTGAGATTTAAAGCTTTTAGAATGAATACCGGCCTTTTTTTGGACCAATATAAAGTTATAAAGGTGTAAATATAGTTTTTAAATAATTCTCAAATTGTTAGACCCATTATTGGAGCAACGGAAACTTCGTCCAAACTACTTTGACCAAAACTGCCCAACTTTGAATAGCTTCGTACGAAGTGAATATTGGCCTTTTTTGGGACCAAT
The DNA here is from genome assembly GCA_030408175.1 of Trifolium repens. NCBI lineage: Eukaryota > Viridiplantae > Streptophyta > Magnoliopsida > Fabales > Fabaceae > Trifolium > Trifolium repens. Next base: position 36,793,432 of record CP125842.1, on the reverse strand, counting down.
ATGAAGTGATAAGGATATAAATATAGTAATAAACCTAATAGAAGAACGTTAGACCCATTTTTTATCCAACGGAAAACTTGTGAAAACTTCTACGACAAAGATCGTCCAAACTTTCAATAGATTCGTATGAAGGTTTAAATTGAGATTTAAAGCTTTTAGAACGAATACCGGCCTTTTTTTGGACCAATATAAAGTTATAAAGGTGTAAATATAGTTTTTGAATAATTCTTAAATAGTTAGACCCATTATTGGAGCAACGGAAACTTCGTCCAAACTACTTTAACCAAAACTGCCCAACTTTGAATAGCTTCGTACGAAGTGAATATTGGCCTTTTTTGGGACCAATATGAAGTGATAAGGATGTAAATATAGTAATAAACCTAATAGAAGAACGTTAGACCCATTTTTTATCCAACGGAAAACTTGTGCAAACTTCTACGACAAAGATCGTCCAAACTTTCAATAGATTCGTATGAAGGTTTAAATTGAGATTTAAAGCTTTTAGAATGAATACCGGCCTTTCTTTGGACTAATATAAAGTTATAAAGGTGTAAATATAGTTATTAATTAATTCTCAAATAGTTAGACCCATTATTAGAGCAGCGGAAACTTCGTCCAAACTACTTTGACCAAAACTGCCCAACTTTGAATAGCGTCGTACGAAGTGAATATTGGCCTTTGTTGGGATCAATATGAAGTGATAAGGATATAAATATAGTAATGAACCTCATAGAAAAACGTTAGACCCATTTTTATCCAACGGAAAACTTGTGCAAACTTCTACGACAAAGATCGTCCAAACTTTCAATAGATTCGTATGAAGATTTAAATTGAGATTTAAAGCTTTTAGAATGAATACCGGCCTTTTTTTGGACCAATATAAAGTTATAAAGGTGTAAATATAGTTTTTAAATAAGTCTCAAATAGTTAGACCCATTATTGGAGCAACGGAAACTTCGTCCAAACTACTTTGACCAAAACTACCCAACTTTGAATAGCTTCGTACGAAGTGAATATTGGCCTTTTTTGGGACCAATATGAAGTGATAAGGATATAAATATAGTAATAAACCTAATAGAAGAACGTTAGACCCATTTTTAATCAAACGGAAAACTTGTGCAAACTTCTACGACAAGGATCGTCCAAACTTTCAATAGATTCGTATGAAGGTTTAAATTGAGATTTAAAGCTTTTAGAATGAATACCGGCCTTTTTTTGGACCAATATAAAGTTATAAAGGTGTAAATATAGTTATTAAATAATTCTCAAATAGTTAGACACATTATTAGAGCAACGGAAACTTCGTCCAAACTACTTTGACCAAAACTGCCCAACTTTGAATAGCTTCGTACGAAGTGAATATTGGCCTTTGTTGGGATCAATATGAAGTGATAAGGATATAAATATAGTAATGAACCTAATAGAAGAACGTTAGACCCATTTTTTATCAAACGGAAAACTTGTGCAAACTTCTACGACAAAGATCGTCCAAACTTTCAATAGATTCGTATGAAGGTTTAAATTGAGATTTAAAGCTTTTAGAATGAATACCGGCCTTTTTTTGGACCAATATAAAGTTATAAAGGTGTAAATATAGTTTTTAAATAATTCTCAAATAGTTAGACCCATTATTGGAGCAAAGGAAACTTCGTCCAAACTACTTTGACCAAAACTGCCCAACTTTGAATAGCTTCGTACGAAGTGAATATTGGCCTTTTTTGGGACCAATATGAAGTGATAAGGATATAAATATAGTAATAAACCTAATAGAAGAACGTTAGACCCATTTTTAATCCAACGGAAAACTTGTGCAAACTTCTACGACAAAGATCGTCCAAACTTTCAATAGATTCGTATGAAGGTTTAAATTGAGATTTAAAGCTTTTAGAATGAATACCGGCCTTTTTTTGGACCAATATAAAGTTTTAAAGGTGTAAATATAGTTATTAAATAATTCTCAAATAGTTAGACACATTATTAGAGCAACGGAAACTTCGTCCAAACTACTTTGACCAAAACTGCCCAACTTTGAATAGCTTCGTACGAAGTGAATATTGGCCTTTGTTGGGATCAATATGAAGTGATAAGGATATAAATATAGTAATGAACCTAATAGAAGAACGTTAGACCCATTTTTTCTCAAATGGAAAACTTGTGCAAACTTCTACGACAAAGATCGTCCAAACTTTCAATAGATTCGTATGAAGGTTTAAATTGAGATTTAAAGCTTTTAGAATGAATACCGGCCTTTTTTTGGACCAATATAAAGTTATAAAGGTGTAAATATAGTTTTTAAATAATTCTCAAATAGTTAGACCCATTATTGGAGCAAAGGAAACTTCGTCCAAACTACTTTGACCAAAACTGCCCAACTTTGAATAGCTTCGTACGAAGTGAATATTGGCCTTTTTTGGGACCAATATGAAGTGATAAGGATATAAATATAGTAATAAACCTAATAGAAGAACGTTAGACCCATTTTTTATCCAACGGAAAACTTGTGCAAACTTCTACGACAAAGATCGTCCAAACTTTCAATAGATTCGTATGAAGGTTTAAATTGAGATTTAAAGCTTTTAGAATGAATACCGGCCTTTTTTTGGACTAATATAAAGTTATAAAGGTGTAAATATAGTTATTAAATAATTCTCAAATAGTTAGACCCATTATTGGAGCAAAGGAAACTTCGTCCAAACTACTTTGACCAAAACTGCCCAACTTTGAATAGCTTCGTACGAAGTGAATATTGGCCTTTTTTGGGACCAATATGAAGTGATAAGGATATAAATATAGTAATAAACCTAATAGAAGAACGTTAGACCCATTTTTATCCAACGGAAAACTTGTGCAAACTTCTACGACAAAGATCGTCCAAACTTTCAATAGATTCGTATGAAGATTTAAATTGAGATTTAAAGCTTTTAGAATGAATACCGGCCTTTTTTTGGACCAATATAAAGTTATAAAGGTGTAAATATAGTTATTAAATAATTCTCAAATAGTTAGACACATTATTAGAGCAACGGAAACTTCGTCCAAACTACTTTGACCAAAACTGCCCAACTTTGAATAGCTTCGTACGAAGTGAATATTGGCCTTTGTTGGGATCAATATGAAGTGATAAGGATATAAATATAGTAATGAACCTAATAGAAGAACGTTAGACCCATTTTTTATCAAACGGAAAACTTGTGCAAACTTCTACGACAAAGATCGTCCAAACTTTCAATAGATTCGTATGAAGGTTTAAATTGAGATTTAAAGCTTTTAGAATGAATACCGGCCTTTTTTTGGACCAATATAAAGTTATAAAGGTGTAAATATAGTTTTTAAATAATTCTCAAATAGTTAGACCCATTATTGGAGCAAAGGAAACTTCGTCCAAACTACTTTGACCAAAACTGCCCAACTTTGAATAGCTTCGTACGAAGTGAATATTGGCCTTTTTTGGGACCAATATGAAGTGATAAGGATATAAATATAGTAATAAACCTAATAGAAGAACGTTAGACCCATTTTTAATCCAACGGAAAACTTGTGCAAACTTCTACGACAAAGATCGTCCAAACTTTCAATAGATTCGTATGAAGGTTTAAATTGAGATTTAAAGCTTTTAGAATGAATACCGGCCTTTTTTTGGACCAATATAAAGTTTTAAAGGTGTAAATATAGTTATTAAATAATTCTCAAATAGTTAGACACATTATTAGAGCAACGGAAACTTCGTCCAAACTACTTTGACCAAAACTGCCCAACTTTGAATAGCTTCGTACGAAGTGAATATTGGCCTTTGTTGGGATCAATATGAAGTGATAAGGATATAAATATAGTAATGAACCTAATAGAAGAACGTTAGACCCATTTTTTCTCAAATGGAAAACTTGTGCAAACTTCTACGACAAAGATCGTCCAAACTTTCAATAGATTCGTATGAAGGTTTAAATTGAGATTTAAAGCTTTTAGAATGAATACCGGCCTTTTTTTGGACCAATATAAAGTTATAAGGGTGTAAATATAGTTTTTAAATAATTCTCAAATAGTTAGACCCATTATTGGAGCAAAGGAAACTTCGTCCAAACTACTTTGACCAAAACTGCCCAACTTTGAATAGCTTCGTACGAAGTGAATATTGGCCTTTTTTGGGACCAATATGAAGTGATAAGGATATAAATATAGTAATAAACCTAATAGAAGAACGTTAGACCCATTTTTTATCCAACGGAAAACTTGTGCAAACTTCTACGACAAAGATCGTCCAAACTTTCAATAGATTCGTATGAAGGTTTAAATTGAGATTTAAAGCTTTTAGAATGAATACCGGCCTTTTTTTGGACTAATATAAAGTTATAAAGGTGTAAATATAGTTATTAAATAATTCTCAAATAGTTAGACCCATTATTGGAGCAAAGGAAACTTCGTCCAAACTACTTTGACCAAAACTGCCCAACTTTGAATAGCTTCGTACGAAGTGAATATTGGCCTTTTTTGGGACCAATATGAAGTGATAAGGATATAAATATAGTAATAAACCTAATAGAAGAACGTTAGACCCATTTTTATCCAACGGAAAACTTGTGCAAACTTCTACGACAAAGATCGTCCAAACTTTCAATAGATGCGTATGAAGATTTAAATTGAGATTTAAAGCTTTTAGAATGAATACCGGCCTTTTTTTGGACCAATATAAAGTTATAAAGGTGTAAATATAGTTTTTAAATAATTCTCAAATAGTTAGACCCATTATTGGAGCAACGGAAACTTCGTCCAAACTACTTTGACCAAAACTGCCCAACTTTGAATAGCTTCGTACGAAGTGAATATTGGCCTTTTTTGGGACCAATATGAAGTGATAAGGATATAAATATAGTAATAAACCTAATAGAAGAACGTTAGACCCATTTTTAATCCAACGGAAAACTTGTGCAAACTTCTACGACAAAGATCGTCCAAACTTTCAATAGATTCGTATGAAGGTTTAAATTGAGATTTAAAGCTTTTAGAATGAATACCGGCCTTTTTTTGGACCAATATAAAGTTATAAAGGTGTAAATATAGTTATTAAATAATTCTCAAATAGTTAGACACATTATTAGAGCAACGGAAACTTCGTCCAAACTACTTTGACCAAAACTGCCCAACTTTGAATAGCTTCGTACGAAGTGAATATTGGCCTTTGTTGGGATCAATATGAAGTGATAAGGATATAAATATAGTAATGAACCTAATAGAAGAACGTTAGACCCATTTTTTCTCAAATGGAAAACTTGTGCAAACTTCTACGACAAAGATCGTCCAAACTTTCAATAGATTCGTATGAAGGTTTAAATTGAGATTTAAAGCTTTTAGAATGAATACCGGCCTTTTTTTGGACCAATATAAAGTTATAAAGGTGTAAATATAGTTTTTAAATAATTCTCAAATAGTTAGACCCATTATTGGAGCAAAGGAAACTTCGTCCAAACTACTTTGACCAAAACTGCCCAACTTTGAATAGCTTCGTACGAAGTGAATATTGGCCTTTTTTGGGACCAATATGAAGTGATAAGGATATAAATATAGTAATAAACCTAATAGAAGAACGTTAGACCCATTTTTTATCAAACGGAAAACTTGTGCAAACTTCTACGACAAAGATCGTCCAAACTTTCAATAGATTCGTATGAAGGTTTAAATTGATATTTAAAGCTTTTAGAATGAATACCGGCCTTTTTTTGGACCAATATAAAGTTATAAAGGTGTAAATATAGTTTTTATATAATTCTCAAATAGTTAGACCCATTATTGGAGCAAAGGAAACTTCGTCCAAACTACTTTGACCAAAACTGCCCAACTTTGAATAGCTTCGTACGAAGTGAATATTGGCCTTTTTTGGGACCAATATGAAGTGATAAGGATATAAATATAGTAATAAACCTAATAGAAGAACGTTAGACCCATTTTTTATCAAACGGAAACCTTGTGCAAACTTCTACGACAAAGATCGTCCAAACTTTCAATAGATTCGTATGAAGGTTTAAATTGAGATTTAAAGCTTTTAGAATGAATACCGGCCTTTTTTTGGACCAATATAAAGTTATAAAGGTGTAAATATAGTTTTTAAATAATTCTCAAATAGTTAGACCCATTATTGGAGCAAAGGAAACTTCGTCCAAACTACTTTGACCAAAACTGCCCAACTTTGAATAGCTTCGTACGAAGTGAATATTGGCCTTTTTTGGGACCAATATGAAGTGATAAGGATATAAATATAGTAATAAACCTAATAGAAGAACGTTAGACCCATTTTTTATCCAACGGAAAACTTGTGCAAACTTCTACGACAAAGATCGTCCAAACTTTCAATAGATTCGTATGAAGGTTTAAATTGAGATTTAAAGCTTTTAGAATGAATACCGGCCTTTTTTTGGACCAATATAAAGTTATAAAGGTGTAAATATAGTTTTTAAATAATTCTCAAATAGTTAGACCCATTATTGGAGCAAAGGAAACTTCGTCCAAACTACTTTGACCAAAACTGCCCAACTTTGAATAGCTTCGTACGAAGTGAATATTGGCCTTTTTTGGGACCAATATGAAGTGATAAGGATATAAATATAGTAATAAACCTAATAGAAGAACGTTAGACCCATTTTTTATCAAACGGAAAACTTGTGCAAACTTCTACGACAAAGATCGTCCAAACTTTCAATAGATTCGTATGAAGGTTTAAATTGAGATTTAAAGCTTTTAGAATGAATACCGGCCTTTTTTTGGACCAATATAAAGTTATAAAGGTGTAAATATAGTTTTTAAATAATTCTCAAATAGTTAGACCCATTATTGGAGCAAAGGAAACTTCGTCCAAACTACTTTGACCAAAACTGCCCAACTTTGAATAGCTTCGTACGAAGTGAATATTGGCCTTTTTTGGGACCAATATGAAGTGATAAGGATATAAATATAGTAATAAACCTAATAGAAGAACGTTAGACCCATTTTTTATCGAACGGAAACCTTGTGCAAACTTCTACGACAAAGATCGTCCAAACTTTCAATAGATTCGTATGAAGGTTTAAATTGAGATTTAAAGCTTTTAAAATGAATACCGGCCTTTTTTTGGACCAATATAAAGTTATAAAGGTGTAAATATAGTTTTTAAATAATTCTCAAATAGTTAGACCCATTATTGGAGCAAAGGAAACTTCGTCCAAACTACTTTGACCAAAACTGCCCAACTTTGAATAGCTTCGTACGAAGTGAATATTGGCCTTTTTTGGGACCAATATGAAGTGATAAGGATATAAATATAGTAATAAACCTAATAGAAGAACGTTAGACCCATTTTTATCCAACGGAAAACTTGTGCAAACTTCTACGACAAAGATCGTCCAAACTTTCAATAGATTCGTATGAAGATTTAAATTGAGATTTAAAGCTTTTAGAATGAATACCGGCCTTTTTTTGGACCAATATAAAGTTATAAAGGTGTAAATATAGTTTTTAAATAATTCTCAAATAGTTAGACCCATTATTGGAGCAACGGAAACTTCGTCCAAACTACTTTGACCAAAACTGCCCAACTTTGAATAGCTTCGTACGAAGTGAATATTGGCCTTTTTTGGGACCAATATGAAGTGATAAGGATATAAATATAGTAATAAACCTAATAGAAGAACGTTAGACCCATTTTTAATCCAACGGAAAACTTGTGCAAACTTCTACGACAAAGATCGTCCAAACTTTCAATAGATTCGTATGAAGGTTTAAATTGAGATTTAAAGCTTTTAGAATGAATACCGGCCTTTTTTTGGACCAATATAAAGTTATAAAGGTGTAAATATAGTTATTAAATAATTCTCAAATAGTTAGACACATTATTAGAGCAACGGAAACTTCGTCCAAACTACTTTGACCAAAACTGCCCAACTTTGAATAGCTTCGTACGAAGTGAATATTGGCCTTTGTTGGGATCAATATGAAGTGATAAGGATATAAATATAGTAATGAACCTAATAGAAGAACGTTAGACCCATTTTTTCTCAAATGGAAAACTTGTGCAAACTTCTACGACAAAGATCGTCCAAACTTTCAATAGATTCGTATGAAGGTTTAAATTGAGATTTAAAGCTTTTAGAATGAATACCGGCCTTTTTTTGGACCAATATAAAGTTATAAAGGTGTAAATATAGTTTTTAAATAATTCTCAAATAGTTAGACCCATTATTGGAGCAAAGGAAACTTCGTCCAAACTACTTTGACCAAAACTGCCCAACTTTGAATAGCTTCGTACGAAGTGAATATTGGCCTTTTTTGGGACCAATATGAAGTGATAAGGATATAAATATAGTAATAAACCTAATAGAAGAACGTTAGACCCATTTTTAATCCAACGGAAAACTTGTGCAAACTTCTACAACAAAGATCGTCCAAACTTTCAATAGATTCGTATGAAGGTTTAAATTGAGATTTAAAGCTTTTAGAATGAATACCGGCCTTTTTTTGGACCAATATAAGTTATAAAGGTGTAAATATAGTTTTTAAATAATTCTCAAATAGTTAGACCCATTATTGGAGCAACGGAAACTTCGTCCAAACTACTTTGACCAAAACTGCCCAACTTTGAATAGCTTCGTACAAAGTGAATATTGGCCTTTTTGGGACCAATATGAAGTGATAAGGATATAAATATAGTAATAAACCTAATAGAAGAACGTTAGACCCATTTTTAATCCAACGGAAAACTTGTGCAAACTTCTACGACAAAGATCGTCCAAACTTTCAATAGATTCGTATGAAGGTTTAAATTGAGATTTAAAGCTTTTAGAATGAATACCGGCCTTTTTTTGGACCAATATAAAGTTATAAAGGTGTAAATATAGTTATTAAATAATTCTCAAATAGTTAGACACATTATTAGAGCAACGGAAACTTCGTCCAAACTACTTTGACCAAAACTGCCCAACTTTGAATAGCTTCGTACGAAGTGAATATTGGCCTTTGTTGGGATCAATATGAAGTGATAAGGATATAAATATAGTAATGAACCTAATAGAAGAACGTTAGACCCATTTTTTATCAAACGGAAAACTTGTGCAAACTTCTACGACAAAGATCGTCCAAACTTTCAATAGATTCGTATGAAGGTTTAAATTGAGATTTAAAGCTTTTAGAATGAATACCGGCCTTTTTTTGGACCAATATAAAGTTATAAAGGTGTAAATATAGTTTTTAAATAATTCTCAAATAGTTAGACCCATTATTGGAGCAAAGGAAACTTCGTCCAAACTACTTTGACCAAAACTGCCCAACTTTGAATAGCTTCGTACGAAGTGAATATTGGCCTTTTTTGGGACCAATATGAAGTGATAAGGATATAAATATAGTAATAAACCTAATAGAAGAACGTTAGACCCATTTTTTATCCAACGGAAAACTTGTGAAAACTTCTACGACAAAGATCGTCCAAACTTTCAATAGATTCGTATGAAGGTTTAAATTGAGATTTAAAGCTTTTAGAACGAATACCGGCCTTTTTTTGGACCAATATAAAGTTATAAAGGTGTAAATATAGTTTTTAAATAATTCTCAAATAGTTAGACCCATTATTGGAGCAACGGAAACTTCGTCCAAACTACTTTGACCAAAACTGCCCAACTTTGAATAGCTTCGTACGAAGTGAATATTGGCCTTTTTTGGGACCAATATGAAGTGATAAGGATATAAATATAGTAATAAACCTAATAGAAGAACGTTAGACCCATTTTTTATCCAACGGAAAACTTGTGCAAACTTCTACGACAAAGATCGTCCAAACTTTCAATAGATTCGTATGAAGGTTTAAATTGAGATTTAAAGCTTTTAGAATGAATACCGGCCTTTTTTTGGACTAATATAAAGTTATAAAGGTGTAAATATAGTTATTAAATAATTCTCAAATAGTTAGACCCATTATTAGAGCAGCGGAAACTTCGTCCAAACTACTTTGACCAAAACTGCCCAACTTTGAATAGCGTCGTACGAAGTGAATATTGGCCTTTTTTGGGACCAATATGAAGTGATAAGGATATAAATATAGTAATGAACCTCATAGAAGAACGTTAGACCCATTTTTATCCAACGGAAAACTTGTGCAAACTTCTACGACAAAGATCGTCCAAACTTTCAATAGATTCGTATGAAGATTTAAATTGAGATTTAAAGCTTTTAGAATGAATACCGGCCTTTTTTTGGACCAATATAAAGTTATAAAGGTGTAAATATAGTTTTTAAATAATTCTCAAATAGTTAGACCCATTATTGGAGCAACGGAAACTTCGTCCAAACTACTTTGACCAAAACTGCCCAACTTTGAATAGCTTCGTACGAAGTGAATATTGGCCTTTTTTGGTTCCAATATGAAGTGATAAGGATATAAATGTAGTAATAAACCTAATAGAAGAACGTTAGACCCATTTTTTATCCAACGGAAAACTTGTGAAAACTTCTACGACAAAGATCGTCCAAACTTTCAATAGATTCGTATGAAGGTTTAAATTGAGATTTAAAGCTTTTAGAACGAATACCGGCCTTTTTTTGGACCATTATAAAGTTATAAAGGTGTAAATATAGTTATTAAATAATTCTCAAATAGTTAGACCCATTATTAGAGCAACGGAAACTTCGTCCAAACTACTTTGACCAAAACTGCCCAACTTTGAATAGCTTCGTACGAAGTGAATATTGGCCTTTTTTGGGACCAATATGAAGTGATAAGGATATAAATATAGTAATAAACCTAATAGAAGAACGTTAGACCCATTTTTTATCCAACGGAAAACTTGTGCAAACTTCTACGACAAAGATCGTCCAAACTTTCAATAGATTCGTATGAAGATTTAAATTGAGATTTAAAGCTTTTAGAATGAATACCGGCCTTTTTTTGGACCAATATAAAGTTATAAAGGTGTAAATATAGTTATTAAATAATTCTCAAATAGTTAGACCCATTATTAGAGCAACGGAAACTTCGTCCAAACTACTTTGACCAAAACTGCCCAACTTTGAATAGCGTCGTACGAAGTGAATATTGGCCTTTGTTGGGATCAATATGAAGTGATAAGGATATAAATATAGTAATGAACCTCACAGAAGAACGTTAGACCCATTTTTATCCAACGGAAAACTTGTGCAAACTTCTACGACAAAGATCGTCCAAACTTTCAATAGATTCGTATGAAGATTTAAATTGAGATTTAAAGCTTTTAGAATGAATACCGGCCTTTTTTTGGACCAATATAAAGTTATAAAGGTGTAAATATAGTTTTTAAATAATTCTCAAATAGTTAGACCCATTATTGGAGCAACGGAAACTTCGTCCAAACTACTTTGACCAAAACTGCCCAACTTTGAATAGCGTCGTACGAAGTGAATATTGGCCTTTGTTGGGATCAATATGAAGTGATAAGGATATAAATATAGTAATGAACCTCATAGAAGAACGTTAGACCCATTTTTATCCAACGGAAAACTTGTGCAAACTTCTACGACAAAGATCGTCCAAACTTTCAATAGATTCGTATGAAGATTTAAATTGAGATTTAAAGCTTTTAGAATGAATACCGGCCTTTTTTTGGACCAATATAAACTTATAAAGGTGTAAATATAGTTTTTAAATAATTCTCAAATAGTTAGACCCATTATTGGAGCAACGGAAACTTCGTCCAAACTACTTTGACCAAAACTGCCCAACTTTGAATAGCTTCGTACGAAGTGAATATTGGCCTTTTTTGGGACCAATATGAAGTGATAAGGATATAAATATAGTAATAAACCTAATAGAAGAACGTTAGACCCATTTTTAATCCAACGGAAAACTTGTGCAAACTTCTACAACAAAGATCGTCCAAACTTTCAATAGATTCGTATGAAGGTTTAAATTGAGATTTAAAGCTTTTAGAATGAATACCGGCCTTTTTTTGGACCAATATAAGTTATAAAGGTGTAAATATAGTTTTTAAATAATTCTCAAATAGTTAGACCCATTATTGGAGCAACGGAAACTTCGTCCAAACTACTTTGTCCAAAACTGCCCAACTTTGAATAGCTTCGTACAAAGTGAATATTGGCCTTTTTGGGACCAATATGAAGTGATAAGGATATAAATATAGTAATAAACCTAATAGAAGAACGTTAGACCCATTTTTAATCCAACGGAAAACTTGTGCAAACTTCTACGACAAAGATCGTCCAAACTTTCAATAGATTCGTATGAAGGTTTAAATTGAGATTTAAAGCTGTTAGAATGAATACCGGCCTTTTTTTGGACCAATATAAAGTTATAAAGGTGTAAATATAGTTATTAAATAATTCTCAAATAGTTAGACACATTATTAGAGCAACGGAAACTTCGTCCAAACTACTTTGACCAAAACTGCCCAACTTTGAATAGCTTCGTACGAAGTGAATATTGGCCTTTGTTGGGATCAATATGAAGTGATAAGGATATAAATATAGTAATGAACCTAATAGAAGAACGTTAGACCCATTTTTTATCAAACGGAAAACTTGTGCAAACTTCTACGACAAAGATCGTCCAAACTTTCAATAGATTCGTATGAAGGTTTAAATTGAGATTTAAAGCTTTTAGAATGAATACCGGCCTTTTTTTGGACCAATATAAAGTTATAAAGGTGTAAATATAGTTTTTAAATAATTCTCAAATAGTTAGACCCATTATTGGAGCAAAGGAAACCTCGTCCAAACTACTTTGACCAAAACTGCCCAACTATGAATAGCTTCGTACGAAGTGAATATTGGCCTTTTTTGGGACCAATATGAAGTGATAAGGATATAAATATAGTAATAAACCTAATAGAAGAACGTTAGACCCATTTTTTATCCAACGGAAAACTTGTGAAAACTTCTACGACAAAGATCGTCCAAACTTTCAATAGATTCGTATGAAGGTTTAAATTGAGATTTAAAGCTTTTAGAACGAATACCGGCCTTTTTTTGGACCAATATAAAGTTATAAAGGTGTAAATATAGTTTTTAAATAATTCTCAAATAGTTAGACCCATTATTGGAGCAACGGAAACTTCGTCCAAACTACTTTGACCAAAACTGTCCAACTTTGAATAGCTTCGTACGAAGTGAATATTGGCCTTTTTTGGGACCAATATGAAGTGATAAGGATATAAATATAGTAATAAACCTAATAGAAGAACGTTAGACCCATTTTTTATCCAACGGAAAACTTGTGCAAACTTCTACGACAAAGATCGTCCAAACTTTCAATAGATTCGTATGAAGGTTTAAATTGAGATTTAAAGCTTTTAGAATGAATACCGGCCTTTTTTTGGACTAATATAAAGTTATAAAGGTGTAAATATAGTTATTAAATAATTCTCAAATAGTTAGACCCATTATTAGAGCAGCGGAAACTTCGTCCAAACTACTTTGACCAAAACTGCCCAACTTTGAATAGCGTCGTACGAAGTGAATATTGGCCTTTTTTGGGACCAATATGAAGTGATAAGGATATAAATATAGTAATGAACCTCATAGAAGAACGTTAGACCCATTTTTATCCAACGGAAAACTTGTGCAAACTTCTACGACAAAGATCGTCCAAACTTTCAATAGATTCGTATGAAGATTTAAATTGAGATTTAAAGCTTTTAGAACGAATACCGGCCTTTTTTTGGACCATTATAAAGTTATAAAGGTGTAAATATAGTTATTAAATAATTCTCAAATAGTTAGACCCATTATTAGAGCAACGGAAACTTCGTCCAAACTACTTTGACCAAAACTGCCCAACTTTGAATAGCTTCGTACGAAGTGAATATTGGCCTTTTTTGGGACCAATATGAAGTGATAAGGATATAAATATAGTAATAAACCTAATAGAAGAACGTTAGACCCATTTTTTATCCAACGGAAAACTTGTGCAAACTTCTACGACAAAGATCGTCCAAACTTTCAATAGATTCGTATGAAGATTTAAATTGAGATTTAAAGCTTTTAGAACGAATACCGGCCTTTTTTTGGACCAATATAAAGTTATAAAGGTGTAAATATAGTTATTAAATAATTCTCAAATAGTTAGACCCATTATTAGAGCAACGGAAACTTCGTCCAAACTACTTTGACCAAAACTGCCCAACTTTGAATAGCGTCGTACGAAGTGAATATTGGCCTTTGTTGGGATCAATATGAAGTGATAAGGATATAAATATAGTAATGAACCTCACAGAAGAACGTTAGACCCATTTTTATCCAACGGAAAACTTGTGCAAACTTCTACGACAAAGATCGTCCAAACTTTCAATAGATTCGTATGAAGATTTAAATTGAGATTTAAAGCTTTTAGAATGAATACCGGCCTTTTTTTGGACCAATATAAAGTTATAAAGGTGTAAATATAGTTTTTAAATAATTCTCAAATAGTTAGACCCATTATTGGAGCAACGGAAACTTCGTCCAAACTACTTTGACCAAAACTGCCCAACTTTGAATAGCGTCGTACGAAGTGAATATTGGCCTTTGTTGGGATCAATATGAAGTGATAAGGATATAAATATAGTAATGAACCTCATAGAAGAACGTTAGACCCATTTTTATCCAACGGAAAACTTGTGCAAACTTCTACGACAAAGATCGTCCAAACTTTCAATAGATTCGTATGAAGATTTAAATTGAGATTTAAAGCTTTTAGAATGAATACCGGCCTTTTTTTGGACCAATATAAAGTTATAAAGGTGTAAATATAGTTTTTAAATAATTCTCAAATAGTTAGACCCATTATTGGAGCAACGGAAACTTCGTCCAAACTACTTTGACCAAAACTGCCCAACTTTGAATAGCTTCGTACGAAGTGAATATTGGCCTTTTTTGGGACCAATATGAAGTGATAAGGATATAAATGTAGTAATAAACCTAATAGAAGAACGTTAGACCCATTTTTTATCCAACGGAAAACTTGTGAAAACTTCTACGACAAAGATCGTCCAAACTTTCAATAGATTCGTATGAAGGTTTAAATTGAGATTTAAAGCTTTTAGAACGAATACCGGCCTTTTTTTGGACCATTATAAAGTTATAAAGGTGTAAATATAGTTATTAAATAATTCTCAAATAGTTAGACCCATTATTAGAGCAACGGAAACTTCGTCCAAACTACTTTGACCAAAACTGCCCAACTTTGAATAGCTTCGTACGAAGTGAATATTGGCCTTTTTTGGGACCAATATGAAGTGATAAGGATATAAATATAGTAATAAACCTAATAGAAGAACGTTAGACCCATTTTTTATCCAACGGAAAACTTGTGCAAACTTCTACGACAAAGATCGTCCAAACTTTCAATAGATTCGTATGAAGATTTAAATTGAGATTTAAAGCTTTTAGAATGAATACCGGCCTTTTTTTGGACCAATATAAAGTTATAAAGGTGTAAATATAGTTTTTAAATAATTCTCAAATAGTTAGACCCATTATTGGAGCAACGGAAACTTCGTCCAAACTACTTTGACCAAAACTGCCCAACTTTGAATAGCTTCGTACGAAGTGAATATTGGCCTTTTTTGGGACCAATATGAAGTGATAAGGATATAAATATAGTAATAAACCTAATAGAAGAACGTTAGACCCATTTTTTATCCAACGGAAAACTTGTGAAAACATCTACGACAAAGATCGTCCAAACTTTCAATAGATTCGTATGAAGGTTTAAATTGAGATTTAAAGCTTTTAGAACGAATACCGGCCTTTTTTTGGACCATTATAAAGTTATAAAGGTGTAAATATAGTTATTAAATAATTCTCAAATAGTTAGACCCATTATTAGAGCAACGGAAACTTCGTCCAAACTACTTTGACCAAAACTGCCCAACTTTGAATAGCTTCGTACGAAGTGAATATTGGCCTTTTTTGGGACCAATATGAAGTGATAAGGATATAAATATAGTAATAAACCTAATAGAAGAACGTTAGACCCATTTTTTATCCAACGGAAAACTTGTGCAAACTTCTACGACAAAGATCGTCCAAACTTTCAATAGATTCGTATGAAGGTTTAAATTGAGATTTAAAGCTTTTAGAATGAATACCGGCCTTTTTTTGGACTAATATAAAGTTATAAAGGTGTAAATATAGTTATTAATTAATTCTCAAATAGTTAGACCCATTATTAGAGCAGCGGAAACTTCGTCCAAACTACTTTGACCAAAACTACCCAACTTTGAATAGCGTCGTACGAAGTGAATATTGGCCTTTTTTGGGACCAATATGAAGTGATAAGGATATAAATATAGTAATGAACCTCATAGAAGAACGTTAGACCCATTTTTATCCAACGGAAAACTTGTGCAAACTTCTACGACAAAGATCGTCCAAACTTTCAATAGATTCGTATGAAGATTTAAATTGAGATTTAAAGCTTTTAGAATGAATACCGGCCTTTTTTTGGACCAATATAAAGTTATAAAGGTGTAAATATAGTTTTTAAATAATTCTCAAATAGTTAGACCCATTATTGGAGCAACGGAAACTTCGTCCAAACTACTTTGACCAAAACTGCCCAACTTTGAATAGCTTCGTACGAAGTGAATATTGGCCTTTTTTGGGACCAATATGAAGTGATAAGGATATAAATGTAGTAATAAACCTAATAGAAGAACGTTAGACCCATTTTTTATCCAACGGAAAACTTGTGAAAACTTCTACGACAAAGATCGTCCAAACTTTCAATAGATTCGTATGAAGGTTTAAATTGAGATTTAAAGCTTTTAGAACGAATACCGGCCTTTTTTTGGACCATTATAAAGTTATAAAGGTGTAAATATAGTTATTAAATAATTCTCAAATAGTTAGACCCATTATTAGAGCAACGGAAACTTCGTCCAAACTACTTTGACCAAAACTGCCCAACTTTGAATAGCTTCGTACGAAGTGAATATTGGCCTTTTTTGGGACCAATATGAAGTGATAAGGATATAAATATAGTAATAAACCTAATAGAAGAACGTTAGACCCATTTTTTATCCAACGGAAAACTTGTGCAAAGTTCTACGACAAAGATCGTCCAAACTTTCAATAGATTCGTATGAAGATTTAAATTGAGATTTAAAGCTTTTAGAATGAATACCGGCCTTTTTTTGGACCAATATAAAGTTATAAAGGTGTAAATATAGTTTTTAAATAATTCTCAAATAGTTAGACCCATTATTGGAGCAACGGAAACTTCGTCCAAACTACTTTGACCAAAACTGCCCAACTTTGAATAGCTTCGTACGAAGTGAATATTGGCCTTTTTTGGGACCAATATGAAGTGATAAGGATATAAATGTAGTAATAAACCTAATAGAAGAACGTTAGACCCATTTTTTATGCAACGGAAAACTTGTGAAAACTTCTACGACAAAGATCGTCCAAACTTTCAATAGATTCGTATGAAGGTTTAAATTGAGATTTAAAGCTTTTAGAACGAATACCGGCCTTTTTTTGGACCATTATAAAGTTATAAAGGTGTAAATATAGTTATTAAATAATTCTCAAATAGTTAGACCCATTATTAGAGCAACGGAAACTTCGTCCAAACTACTTTGACCAAAACTGCCCAACTTTGAATAGCTTCGTACGAAGTGAATATTGGCCTTTTTTGGGACCAATATGAAGTGATAAGGATATAAATATAGTAATAAACCTAATAGAAGAACGTTAGACCCATTTTTTATCCAACGGAAAACTTGTGCAAACTTCTACGACAAAGATCGTCCAAACTTTCAATAGATTCGTATGAAGATTTAAATTGAGATTTAAAGCTTTTAGAATGAATACCGGCCTTTTTTTGGACCAATATAAAGTTATAAAGGTGTAAATATAGTTTTTAAATAATTCTCAAATAGTTAGACCCATTATTGGAGCAACGGAAACTTCGTCCAAACTACTTTGACCAAAACTGCCCAACTTTGAATAGCTTCGTACGAAGTGAATATTGGCCTTTTTTGGGACCAATATGAAGTGATAAGGATATAAATATAGTAATAAACCTAATAGAAGAACGTTAGACCCATTTTTTATCCAACGGAAAACTTGTGAAAACATCTACGACAAAGATCGTCCAAACTTTCAATAGATTCGTATGAAGGTTTAAATTGAGATTTAAAGCTTTTAGAACGAATACCGGCCTTTTTTTGGACCATTATAAAGTTATAAAGGTGTAAATATAGTTATTAAATAATTCTCAAATAGTTAGACCCATTATTAGAGCAACGGAAACTTCGTCCAAACTACTTTGACCAAAACTGCCCAACTTTGAATAGCTTCGTACGAAGTGAATATTGGCCTTTTTTGGGACCAATATGAAGTGATAAGGATATAAATATAGTAATAAACCTAATAGAAGAACGTTAGACCCATTTTTTATCCAACGGAAAACTTGTGCAAACTTCTACGACAAAGATCGTCCAAACTTTCAATAGATTCGTATGAAGGTTTAAATTGAGATTTAAAGCTTTTAGAATGAATACCGGCCTTTTTTTGGACTAATATAAAGTTATAAAGGTGTAAATATAGTTATTAATTAATTCTCAAATAGTTAGACCCATTATTAGAGCAGCGGAAACTTCGTCCAAACTACTTTGACCAAAACTGCCCAACTTTGAATAGCGTCGTACGAAGTGAATATTGGCCTTTTTTGGGACCAATATGAAGTGATAAGGATATAAATATAGTAATGAACCTCATAGAAGAACGTTAGACCCATTTTTATCCAACGGAAAACTTGTGCAAACTTCTACGACAAAGATCGTCCAAACTTTCAATAGATTCGTATGAAGATTTAAATTGAGATTTAAAGCTTTTAGAATGAATACCGGCCTTTTTTTGGACCAATATAAAGTTATAAAGGTGTAAATATAGTTTTTAAATAATTCTCAAATAGTTAGACCCATTATTGGAGCAACGGAAACTTCGTCCAAACTACTTTGACCAAAACTGCCCAACTTTGAATAGCTTCGTACGAAGTGAATATTGGCCTTTTTTGGGACCAATATGAAGTGATAAGGATATAAATGTAGTAATAAACCTAATAGAAGAACGTTAGACCCATTTTTTATCCAACGGAAAACTTGTGAAAACTTCTACGACAAAGATCGTCCAAACTTTCAATAGATTCGTATGAAGGTTTAAATTGAGATTTAAAGCTTTTAGAACGAATACCGGCCTTTTTTTGGACCATTATAAAGTTATAAAGGTGTAAATATAGTTATTAAATAATTCTCAAATAGTTAGACCCATTATTAGAGCAACGGAAACTTCGTCCAAACTACTTTGACCAAAACTGCCCAACTTTGAATAGCTTCGTACGAAGTGAATATTGGCCTTTTTTGGGACCAATATGAAGTGATAAGGATATAAATATAGTAATAAACCTAATAGAAGAACGTTAGACCCATTTTTTATCCAACGGAAAACTTGTGCAAAGTTCTACGACAAAGATCGTCCAAACTTTCAATAGATTCGTATGAAGATTTAAATTGAGATTTAAAGCTTTTAGAATGAATACCGGCCTTTTTTTGGACCAATATAAAGTTATAAAGGTGTAAATATAGTTTTTAAATAATTCTCAAATAGTTAGACCCATTATTGGAGCAACGGAAACTTCGTCCAAACTACTTTGACCAAAACTGCCCAACTTTGAATAGCTTCGTACGAAGTGAATATTGGCCTTTTTTGGGACCAATATGAAGTGATAAGGATATAAATATAGTAATAAACCTAATAGAAGAACGTTAGACCCATTTTTTATCCAACGGAAAACTTGTGAAAACTTCTACGACAAAGATCGTCCAAACTTTCAATAGATTCGTATGAAGGTTTAAATTGAGATTTAAAGCTTTTAGAACGAATACCGGCCTTTTTTTGGACCATTATAAAGTTATAAAGGTGTAAATATAGTTATTAAATAATTCTCAAATAGTTAGACCCATTATTAGAGCAACGGAAACTTCGTCCAAACTACTTTGACCAAAACTGCCCAACTTTGAATAGCTTCGTACGAAGTGAATATTGGCCTTTTTTGGGACCAATATGAAGTGATAAGGATATAAATATAGTAATAAACCTAATAGAAGAACGTTAGACCCATTTTTTATCCAACGGAAAACTTGTGCAAACTTCTACGACAAAGATCGTCCAAACTTTCAATAGATTCGTATGAAGGTTTAAATTGAGATTTAAAGCTTTTAGAATGAATACCGGCCTTTTTTTGGACTAATATAAAGTTATAAAGGTGTAAATATAGTTATTAAATAATTCTCAAATAGTTAGACCCATTATTAGAGCAACGGAAACTTCGTCCAAACTACTTTGACCAAAACTACCCAACTTTGAATAGCGTCGTACGAAGTGAATATTGGCCTTTGTTGGGATCAATATGAAGTGATAAGGATATAAATATAGTAATGAACCTCACAGAAGAACGTTAGACCCATTTTTATCCAACGGAAAACTTGTGCAAACTTCTACGACAAAGATCGTCCAAACTTTCAATAGATTCGTATGAAGATTTAAATTGAGATTTAAAGCTTTTAGAATGAATACCGGCCTTTTTTTGGACCAATATAAAGTTATAAAGGTGTAAATATAGTTTTTAAATAATTCTCAAATAGTTAGACCCATTATTGGAGCAACGGAAACTTCGTCCAAACTACTTTGACCAAAACTGCCCAACTTTGAATAGCGTCGTACGAAGTGAATATTGGCCTTTGTTGGGATCAATATGAAGTGATAAGGATATAAATATAGTAATGAACCTCATAGAAGAACGTTAGACCCATTTTTATCCAACGGAAAACTTGTGCAAACTTCTACGACAAAGATCGTCCAAACTTTCAATAGATTCGTATGAAGATTTAAATTGAGATTTAAAGCTTTTAGAATGAATACCGGCCTTTTTTTGGACCAATATAAAGTTATAAAGGTGTAAATATAGTTTTTAAATAATTCTCAAATAGTTAGACCCATTATTGGAGCAACGGAAACTTCGTCCAAACTACTTTGACCAAAACTGCCCAACTTTGAATAGCTTCGTACGAAGTGAATATTGGCCTTTTTTGGGACCAATATGAAGTGATAAGGATATAAATATAGTAATAAACCTAATAGAAGAACGTTAGACCCATTTTTTATCCAACGGAAAACTTGTGCAAACTTCTACGACAAAGATCGTCCAAACTTTCAATAGATTCGTATGAAGGTTTAAATTGAGATTTAAAGCTTTTAGAATGAATACCGGCCTTTTTTGGACTAATATAAAGTTATAAAGGTGTAAATATAGTTATTAAATAATTCTCAAATAGTTAGACCCATTATTAGAGCAACGGAAACTTCGTCCAAACTACTTTGACCAAAACTGCCCAACTTTGAATAGCGTCGTACGAAGTGTATATTGGCCTTTGTTGGGATCAATATGAAGTGATAAGGATATAAATATAGTAATGAACCTCATAGAAGAACGTTAGACCCATTTTTATCCAACGGAAAACTTGTGCAAACTTCTACGACAAAGATCGTCCAAACTTTCAATAGATTCGTATGAAGATTTAAATTGAGATTTAAAGCTTTTAGAATGAATACCTGTAATATCCCAGATTTTATTTAACAAAGGAGAAATTAAATAAAATCAACCATTGAAGCTTCATTGGAATATATGAGTTAATATATTAGTAAGTGGAGGAGGGCAAAAGAGGTATTGTACTACAAAGGGGTTATAAGAAGCTAAAATACTCATTCTTTCCATTTAAGATTTCAATTCCATTTTCCTGAAACATGAAAACAGAATTCTGACTTCTCTTCCTCTCTTCTCCCACGCCTATTTCTTCATCAACATCCATGTTCCATTAATCTCCATCAAAACTCTCATACAAACAGAAATTCATGACCCAAAGATTCAGCTTGCTATAGAGAGAGATCATGAAATCATTGATGTTCTCATCCTCCTCTCCCTCTCACGGCCGAATCATCATCATCATTCAAGCTTCACCAATTTCCTCAATCTCACATGCAAGGATCAAATTCTTGCCCTTATATTTCAACCTCTAAGAGAGAGTAAGTTCTATCACTCTAATCCTTCTTCAATTTCCATGGATTGTAATGTGTTGCCTTTTTGTAAAGATTCAATCCAAACCCTAAAATCCTAACCTTTTTCTTGGAAATCTCCATTGCATGTGTGTTTATCTTGAGCAATACAACTCTTGGAACTACTGGGAAGCCATGGGTACCTTTGGAAGTGTGAAAATCAAAAGGAAGCAGCAAAAATCGTGTTTTCTGTGCTGGTGCACTCGCTCAGCGAGTTATCCCTCGCCAGGGCGAGGTGCTGCGGAGTCCTGCGAGCACCTGCGGGCGACCTGCGAGGAGCTGCGGGCGACCTGCGAGGAGCTGCGGGCGACCTGCGAGGAGCTGCGGGCGACCTGCGAGGAGCTGCGGGCAACCAGCGGTAGTCTGCAGCAAGGTGCTGCCACCCTTGGGAAATCCTTTTCAAGCCTTGGTAAGTTGTCCAATACCCTTTTTAACCCTTTCTTAAGTCGTGTAGAGGTTGTTCTATGATCCTAAACCTTGCAAGCCTTCAAGCAATCATTAATTCATTTCCAATTCTATTCCTTCTAGTGTACAATCGGGGTTCAAGTGATGTCCTATTGCTGGAAGGTTCGTGGTTGTTGCTGCATCTGTGTAGAGCTTCAATCTCCAGGTGGGTTCTTTAGGCTAGTTTAGCTAGTTTTCCCCAAATTAATGATTATGCATGATAACATTTAGGAATTAGGAAATGTTGTGCGAGAGGGGTTAAATCCCAAACTCCTCTCCATTCTATTTTATATTATGTTAATTATCTGTTAATGCACTGTCTAAAATGAGAGTTGTAGGTGTTAGTTTGAAAAATCATGATTTCTGCAAAACAGGGCAATTCTGCATGAACTCGCTCCAGCGAGTAGTTGGCGAGCGTTCATGGCGAGCTGGGTTCTGGGCTGATGAAACTTGCCATGGCGAGCTACTGCTCGCCACAGCGAGTTGATTTAGGTCAGAACCTATAATCTCGCCATAGCGAGCTGGTGACTCGCCAGAGCGAGCTGGTACAGAATAGTCCACATTTTACATTTATTCTTGAAACTTCAAACACTCGTTTTATACCCTCATTAGAGTCAGATAATTTGTATTAACGTACATGACATAATGTCGAATAGAATGTTAGTCACAGATAATCTTTAGGGCATAACCTAGAATTAATTAGGAATGTATGCTCCCCGGGATTTTGGGAATTATGGTAGTAAGAATACAATTTTAGTATCAGTCAAATCAGATGCGACCTATGTCGCCAATATGGACTCCCAATGGGATAATCCATCAGGATGTGTATTATGTGAGCTTCATGCCGTGACCGAATCGGTTGACGGATAGGGCAGGCCTCTGAGACAGGCTCACCTCAGAGTGTCCTTGTGTTTAAAACGAACAAGATTAATTATGTGTTACACCTTATCACTATTTATGGATTATGTTATGTATATAAATTTTATGTTACGACTGATTAGGTGCCCCCGGTGTAGTCACCTCTAGGAGGGTAGTAGGACTCACTGAGGCTTAGTAGTCTCACCCCACTCCAAATCAATTTTTTTTTAGGTAGACAGGTTAACCGAAGCAAGGACCGGGACGGAGCTGATGTTTGGAGCCGAGCTTGATTCATCAGATTTGAAGACTGTAGTCTTCTTCTTTGTTTTAGATTTAATCTGTTTATCTTAGAATTCTTTTGTTTCCGCTGTATATTCTTCTTTGATTATCTTGTATCTGAAACAAGTTGTTTCTTGCTTATTTAAATTCAGAAAATTTATTTGTACTCAGATGCCATTATGTATGTCTCGACTAAATATTCTAGGTATTTTAGTTGGGGCTTTATAATTGGTATCAGAGCAGGTCGATTCAGTATCGGACCTTGCCATGAGTCAGAACAATTCCTTCCCAAGCAATACAGACCCTTTGGACCTGGACTGTTTACGCTGAAACCGTCGCGTGCTGAGCCTGATCAACTCAGTATTGTGTATGGTAGGCAGTGTATTATGGTTTAGAGCTGAAGTGAACTCTGAAATTCTAACGTTAATGTCGCAATGAAGTGCAATCGAGGAGCTGTCGTCAAAGAGAAACCTTATAAGTGGATTTTGAAGCAGTGGCAGATGGTGCCACAGGAGTAAGTTGCGTAACTTAAGACCGGAGTAAAGGCTGCAGATTGAAGGAAGTAAGTGTATCCTCAAGACTGAAGTGCGCAGTGCACAACAGTATTCCACCGACACAGTGTGTCAGGTGAATTTTCTGAGCCTAGAGTTACTCTACCCTATCAGGAGCTAAGTTCCAACCAAGTTTAGGAAACCCTCAGCAATCTATACCAGTAAGCGGTCAATCCATCTAGTTAAAACTTGGGAAGTATGAGTGATGTACTAAGTGGAAATTGGAAACCACAGAATAATCTTTCCCAATTCTGTCTCACTCGCTTAGCGAGTAGTCACTCGCTGCAACGAGCTTAGCAGGCTTTTGCTGCTACATGTTTTTGCCTTATTCCATGTTCAACTGTTTTAGTTTTAGTGGTTAGCCTTCAGCCTTCATATAATCTTACCATCCTACCTTCCGAGCTTTAGGATAAGTGACTCTTAACCACCTTTTTACTCATAAGGACTGTTGAGGAAATGCCTTTAGGCATAACACCAAAAGATGGAAACCAATAACCCTACCAAGCTATCCGAAACTTAATTCTACCAGAATAAGTAGTTGAACATCACAAGTGAGGGAATTCATCCGTGGTAGAAAGACCTTAGATAGACCTCATATCTGTTCAGTTAAATTTGAAATCCCTATTTAGCTAAGCCTAACCCAAGATTATCAAACCTTAAGGTTCTCAATGGAACGAGGACATACTTTCTTATGGAAAACCAACACTTGAAATAGGAATTAGTAAACCAAGCATGTTGCTAAATGTCTAGTTATCTAGAGTAAGTGAGAAGCTCCTAGATGTTTAAAGTTAGGTAGCCTTAGGTAAACTCTCTTAACTCTTAGAAGTCTATACCTGAAGTGGACCAACGAAGACTCAGCCTTGACTAATCACAGTAGCTAGACTTTCCTTTTGGCGGTACCACATCCAACGTGACACATTAAGTATTAGCACATAAATAAGTAATTATAAACCAAACTTAGCATAGTGGACCTGACATACATCATCGTAACAGGAATCCAATAAAGACTTAAGCAACATTTAGCAGTAGAAATTTAAAATCCAAACTTCTTCTCTAAACCACTAGTTGTCAAAGTGCGAGACAGGAACCCTTAGGTACCGAGAAGTCTGACAGATAGTAAACTTCTAGTAACCACACAAACCACCTAAGTTAGTCTATAGAACAATTATCATCGAACGATTAGATGCCAATAATAGAACCTAACCTTGTAAGTCTAAACATACCTCCCACCAAAACTAGGAATACTCTTTTGGCAATACCGTACCTAAGGAATCACATTAAATACCATCACCTCTATGTTCCTAGATCAGTGACCCAGTATAGTTAACCTGTTAACTGTTTCCAACAATATAGACCTTAAGACGAATCACACAGGTTAGAGAAATCAAGATATGGACCCGAGCACATTCCAGTATCCTTTTCGATGTCCTTCCATTAGACCATCCTCTAGAACACCTATATCTTGTATTCTCTTGCCGTGAACCTATAAAGTAAACACCTAAGATTATTCCTTTAGATGTCAGCGACTTGGTGTAACCTGTCAATAATTACCGGTAGTCGCATCAGATTAAGTATAGCTAGTATCACCGTTAAGTCTTACCGTTAGCTCTAATAGTTGACGAATCGATCCGTAATTACCTTGTCATTGAATAGCTTAGAGACCGGAAGCTCAGTTTCATAATAGGATTGACCTTTTCTAGACGTATTCAACCTTTGAACCAGTTAGTTGAGAAATCAATAGTATTAGTTAACCATACAACAGAGTTATCATTCTGCCATCATTAGATTTGTAGTATGTACCAGAAACCTGCTAGCTAGCTAGTTCAAGGATTAGACTCTATCGGCCGTTTTTATCAAAGCTTTAGTATCAAACCGTAGGAAGCATGTTCTGATAAATGTAACGTATGAGAGACCTTATTAGTGACACTTGTCACCTAGACCAGTTTTCCAGCCGTGTATTACTACCCAGAGAAAAGAGATTAAGTTTAACATTAGCTCCAATTAGACACCGATAACCTTAACTATTCCAGCACCTGTCAGCTGAGAGATCATCAATCAGAGTTAAACCTCCCTGAGAGACTTAGCTAGCTAGAAGCCTGAGCAAAGACTTTATTGTCCTAGTCTGAGGAAATAGAAAGTAGAACTGTAGAGTACAGGTGTGAACCAGAAGGAGACCAATCATCAGTTACCTTTGTATATCTGGGCCTTCTTTTAACCTTGATTCGAGCCGAACAATGTTCAAATTCCCCGTCCGTAGTTCTTGGAACACTACGAACGCGTATTCGCTCTAACTTATCTGAGTTACGTCTCAGACACATATCTTTCATGTGGTTAAAGCTGCCTGTCAATCAGGTACTTCACACAAATTCAAATCAGATTCAACTACTCAAATTTATCGACGTCAGTCAGTCGCACTGATTTCGTGAAGCATCACTCTTAAGTAATCCCACTCTGTGCAATTAGTCTTTCAGCTACGCTGCTAAGTAACTCAGTCGTATTTGTGGAAATCAATTGCCTGGAAATCCACGAATAGTCTTCGATTCAACTCTCAAACGTCAGTTAACCTGTTAGGTAGCAATTTCATCTGTTCTGACACAAATGACTCTGCTCAGTGTCAGCAAATAAATTAAACTTCGTACATCCAAACCATGTAACCAGATTTCCCGACTTAATTGGTTAACCGTATCCGTCGGAACCTCTCAGCCAAATTCAGAGTTAAGATCATAGTTAAATTCTAATTCAGAGAAATTCAGTCGCTCTAACGACACCAGTATTGGGAATCCAAGCCTTTCGATTCCTTCCTAAACTCATGATTAGATTATCGTGTTGATCTTAGTGTCCCTGCCGTATGTTCGACCATTCAGCCTTGTCTATCATAACCTCGTGAGACTGAGTGTTCAGCCTGAGTAACTTGACCCGGATATTCCGACTCCAAGCCTAGACTTCTTCAGCCAGTTCACATAAGTGAATGAATTAAATTACTCATTAGAGTAATGCTTCATGTCAATCAAACTCGTATTGTTATCATGACGATTCGTCGGTTAGCTCAGCCTACCGTCTTAAGCTTTGCCAATCTTTTCAGCCTGAGTAATACAAATTCAAACCCAGAGTGTTCAGATTAGTCGAGTTTAGAACCCGATTGATTAGACAAGCCTCGCGCTACACTTGTCAGCGGAAGACCTCGGAGCGTGAGGAATCCTTAACTTCAAGAGATAACCTAAACCTAAGTGCATACGCATGTTGGAAGTACAACTTGATCACTGTGTTGAGCCAGGATGGATTAAATTGTAGGTGGGATTTTATCGGACAACTATAGGTTTGTCTGCGGACGAGTCTGACTCGTTGGCAGAAGAATCAGTAGTGTTTAGACAATTTTCCACTCGTTTTATATTTAAATCGATCCTGGAGTAGTAGACGACACCGTGGTACAGATGTACACACGATGTGTTATGCATGAAGGTGATCAGAAAGGGAGAACGTCTGTAGAAGGACTGATCTGAGTGATGTACATAAGAGCGCGCAGTTTTGACTCCAAGATAAGTGTGTACCAACCAGGCCAGATACCGACCTTCTAAGACAGTGAGGTATTTGGAATGACGTCGAACGTAGTGAAGAAAAATAACCGTAGTAGAAGTAGAGGTACATGAAACTATACTAAGATGGTAACGACACTGTCAAAAGGGTGACAGTGAGCCTTTAAATCAGAGTGAGCAGCACTGGAACTATGAGGATGTAAGGATAACCTATAGCCTGTAACCTTGAGAGAGAGGAAAGTTTTATTCCAAGGGATTGAATACTTTAAACTGAAGATTAGACGAAGTGTAGTTCCAGATGCAAACCTAAACAACCTACCCTGTTGCGGAATGGAGAAGTTTGAATTTCGAGGACGAAATTTCTTTAAGGGGGGTAGATTGTAATATCCCAGATTTTATTTAACAAAGGAGAAATTAAATAAAATCAACCATTGAAGCTTCATTGGAATATATGAGTTAATATATTAGTAAGTGGAGGAGGGCAAAAGAGGTATTGTACTACAAAGGGGTTATAAGAAGCTAAAATACTCATTCTTTCCATTTAAGATTTCAATTCCATTTTCCTGAAACATGAAAACAGAATTCTGACTTCTCTTCCTCTCTTCTCCCACGCCTATTTCTTCATCAACATCCATGTTCCATTAATCTCCATCAAAACTCTCATACAAACAGAAATTCATGACCCAAAGATTCAGCTTGCTATAGAGAGAGATCATGAAATCATTGATGTTCTCATCCTCCTCTCCCTCTCACGGCCGAATCATCATCATCATTCAAGCTTCACCAATTTCCTCAATCTCACATGCAAGGATCAAATTCTTGCCCTTATATTTCAACCTCTAAGAGAGAGTAAGTTCTATCACTCTAATCCTTCTTCAATTTCCATGGATTGTAATGTGTTGCCTTTTTGTAAAGATTCAATCCAAACCCTAAAATCCTAACCTTTTTCTTGGAAATCTCCATTGCATGTGTGTTTATCTTGAGCAATACAACTCTTGGAACTACTGGGAAGCCATGGGTACCTTTGGAAGTGTGAAAATCAAAAGGAAGCAGCAAAAATCGTGTTTTCTGTGCTGGTGCACTCGCTCAGCGAGTTATCCCTCGCCAGGGCGAGGTGCTGCGGAGTCCTGCGAGCACCTGCGGGCGACCTGCGAGGAGCTGCGGGCGACCTGCGAGGAGCTGCGGGCGACCTGCGAGGAGCTGCGGGCAACCAGCGGTAGTCTGCAGCAAGGTGCTGCCACCCTTGGGAAATCCTTTTCAAGCCTTGGTAAGTTGTCCAATACCCTTTTTAACCCTTTCTTAAGTCGTGTAGAGGTTGTTCTATGATCCTAAACCTTGCAAGCCTTCAAGCAATCATTAATTCATTTCCAATTCTATTCCTTCTAGTGTACAATCGGGGTTCAAGTGATGTCCTATTGCTGGAAGGTTCGTGGTTGTTGCTGCATCTGTGTAGAGCTTCAATCTCCAGGTGGGTTCTTTAGGCTAGTTTAGCTAGTTTTCCCCAAATTAATGATTATGCATGATAACATTTAGGAATTAGGAAATGTTGTGCGAGAGGGGTTAAATCCCAAACTCCTCTCCATTCTATTTTATATTATGTTAATTATCTGTTAATGCACTGTCTAAAATGAGAGTTGTAGGTGTTAGTTTGAAAAATCATGATTTCTGCAAAACAGGGCAATTCTGCATGAACTCGCTCCAGCGAGTAGTTGGCGAGCGTTCATGGCGAGCTGGGTTCTGGGCTGATGAAACTTGCCATGGCGAGCTACTGCTCGCCACAGCGAGTTGATTTAGGTCAGAACCTATAATCTCGCCATAGCGAGCTGGTGACTCGCCAGAGCGAGCTGGTACAGAATAGTCCACATTTTACATTTATTCTTGAAACTTCAAACACTCGTTTTATACCCTCATTAGAGTCAGATAATTTGTATTAACGTACATGACATAATGTCGAATAGAATGTTAGTCACAGATAATCTTTAGGGCATAACCTAGAATTAATTAGGAATGTATGCTCCCCGGGATTTTGGGAATTATGGTAGTAAGAATACAATTTTAGTATCAGTCAAATCAGATGCGACCTATGTCGCCAATATGGACTCCCAATGGGATAATCCATCAGGATGTGTATTATGTGAGCTTCATGCCGTGACCGAATCGGTTGACGGATAGGGCAGGCCTCTGAGACAGGCTCACCTCAGAGTGTCCTTGTGTTTAAAACGAACAAGATTAATTATGTGTTACACCTTATCACTATTTATGGATTATGTTATGTATATAAATTTTATGTTACGACTGATTAGGTGCCCCCGGTGTAGTCACCTCTAGGAGGGTAGTAGGACTCACTGAGGCTTAGTAGTCTCACCCCACTCCAAATCAATTTTTTTTTAGGTAGACAGGTTAACCGAAGCAAGGACCGGGACGGAGCTGATGTTTGGAGCCGAGCTTGATTCATCAGATTTGAAGACTGTAGTCTTCTTCTTTGTTTTAGATTTAATCTGTTTATCTTAGAATTCTTTTGTTTCCGCTGTATATTCTTCTTTGATTATCTTGTATCTGAAACAAGTTGTTTCTTGCTTATTTAAATTCAGAAAATTTATTTGTACTCAGATGCCATTATGTATGTCTCGACTAAATATTCTAGGTATTTTAGTTGGGGCTTTATAATACCGGCCTTTTTTTGGACCAATATAAAGTTATAAAGGTGTAAATATAGTTTTTAAATAATTCTCAAATAGTTAGACCCATTATTGGAGCAACGGAAACTTCGTCCAAACTACTTTGACCAAAACTGCCCAACTTTGAATAGCTTCGTACGAAGTGAATATTGGCCTTTTTTGGGACCAATATGAAGTGATAAGGATATAAATATAGTAATAAACCTAATAGAATAACGTTAGACCCATTTTTTATCCAACGGAAAACTTGTGCAAACTTCTACGACAAAGATCGTCCAAACTTTCAATAGATTCGTATGAAGGTTTAAATTGAGATTTAAAGCTTTTAGAATGAATACCGGCCTTTTTTTGGACTAATATAAAGTTATAAAGGTGTAAATATAGTTATTAAATAATTCTCAAATAGTTAGACCCATTATTAGAGCAACGGAAACTTCGTCCAAACTACTTTGACCAAAACTGCCCAACTTTGAATAGCTTCGTACGAAGTGAATATTGGCCTTTTTTGGGACCAATATGAAGTGATAAGGATATAAATGTAGTAATAAACCTAATAGAAGAACGTTAGACCCATTTTTTATCCAACGGAAAACTTGTGAAAACTTCTACGACAAAGATCGTCCAAACTTTCAATAGATTCGTATGATGGTTTAAATTGAGATTTAAAGCTTTTAGAACGAATACCGGCCTTTTTTTGGACCATTATAAAGTTATAAAGGTGTAAATATAGTTATTAAATAATTCTCAAATAGTTAGACCCATTATTAGAGCAACGGAAACTTCGTCCAAACTACTTTGACCAAAACTGCCCAACTTTGAAGAGCTTCGTACGAAGTGAATATTGGCCTTTTTTGGGACCAATATGAAGTGATAAGGATATAAATATAGTAATAAACCTAATAGAAGAACGTTAGACCCATTTTTTATCCAACGGAAAACTTGTGCAAACTTCTACGACAAAGATCGTCCAAACTTTCAATAGATTCGTATGAAGATTTAAATTGAGATTTAAAGCTTTTAGAATGAATACCGGCCTTTTTTTGGACCAATATAAAGTTATAAAGGTGTAAATATAGTTTTTAAATAATTCTCAAATAGTTAGACCCATTATTGGAGCAACGGAAACTTCGTCCAAACTACTTTGACCAAAACTGCCCAACTTTGAATAGCTTCGTACGAAGTGAATATTGGCCTTTTTTGGGACCAATATGAAGTGATAAGGATATAAATATAGTAATAGACCTAATAGAAGAACGTTAGACCCATTTTTTATCCAACGGAAAACTTGTGAAAACTTCTACGACAAAGATCGTCCAAACTTTCAATAGATTCGTATGAAGGTTTAAATTGAGATTTAAAGCTTTTAGAACGAATACCGGCCTTTTTTTGGACCATTATAAAGTTATAAAGGTGTAAATATAGTTATTAAATAATTCTCAAATAGTTAGACCCATTATTAGAGCAACGGAAACTTCGTCCAAACTACTTTGACCAAAACTGCCCAACTTTGAATAGCTTCGTACGAAGTGAATATTGGCCTTTTTTGGGACCAATATGAAGTGATAAGGATATAAATATAGTAATAAACCTAATAGAAGAACGTTAGACCCATTTTTTATCCAACGGAAAACTTGTGCAAACTTCTACGACAAAGATCGTCCAAACTTTCAATAGATTCGTATGAAGGTTTAAATTGAGATTTAAAGCTTTTAGAATGAATACCGGCCTTTTTTTGGACTAATATAAAGTTATAAAGGTGTAAATATAGTTATTAAATAATTCTCAAATAGTTAGACCCATTATTAGAGCAACGGAAACTTCGTCCAAACTACTTTGACCAAAACTGCCCAACTTTGAATAGCGTCGTACGAAGTGAATATTGGCCTTTTTTGGGATCAATATGAAGTGATAAGGATATAAATATAGTAATGAACCTCACAGAAGAACGTTAGACCCATTTTTATCCAACGGAAAACTTGTGCAAACTTCTACGACAAAGATCGTCCAAACTTTCAATAGATTCGTATGAAGATTTAAATTGAGATTTAAAGCTTTTAGAATGAATACCGGCCTTTTTTTGGACCAATATAAAGTTATAAAGGTGTAAATATAGTTTTTAAATAATTCTCAAATAGTTAGACCCATTATTGGAGCAACGGAAACTTCGTCCAAACTACTTTGACCAAAACTGCCCAACTTTGAATAGCGTCGTACGAAGTGAATATTGGCCTTTGTTGGGATCAATATGAAGTGATAAGGATATAAATATAGTAATGAACCTCATAGAAGAACGTTAGACCCATTTTTATCCAACGGAAAACTTGTGCAAACTTCTACGACAAAGATCGTCCAAACTTTCAATAGATTCGTATGAAGATTTAAATTGAGATTTAAAGCTTTTAGAATGAATACCGGCCTTTTTTTGGACCAATATAAAGTTATAAAGGTGTAAATATAGTTTTTAAATAATTCTCAAATAGTTAGACCCATTATTGGAGCAACGGAAACTTCGTCCAAACTACTTTGACCAAAACTGCCCAACTTTGAATAGCTTCGTACGAAGTGAATATTGGCCTTTTTTGGGACCAATATGAAGTGATAAGGATATAAATATAGTAATAAACCTAATAAAAGAACGTTAGACCCATTTTTTATCCAACGGAAAACTTGTGCAAACTTCTACGACAAAGATCGTCCAAACTTTCAATAGATTCGTATGAAGGTTTAAATTGAGATTTAAAGCTTTTAGAATGAATACCGGCCTTTTTTGGACTAATATAAAGTTATAAAGGTGTAAATATAGTTATTAAATAATTCTCAAATAGTTAGACCCATTATTAGAGCAACGGAAACTTCGTCCAAACTACTTTGACCAAAACTGCCCAACTTTGAATAGCGTCGTACGAAGTGAATATTGGCCTTTGTTGGGATCAATATGAAGTGATAAGGATATAAATATAGTAATGAACCTCATAGAAGAACGTTAGACCCATTTTTATCCAACGGAAAACTTGTGCAAACTTCTACGACAAAGATCGTCCAAACTTTCAATAGATTCGTATGAAGATTTAAATTGAGATTTAAAGCTTTTAGAATGAATACCGGCCTTTTTTTGGACCAATATAAAGTTATAAAGGTGTAAATATAGTTTTTAAATAATTCTCAAATAGTTAGACCCATTATTGGAGCAACGGAAACTTCGTCCAAACTACTTTGACCAAAACTGCCCAACTTTGAATAGCTTCGTACGAAGTGAATATTGGCCTTTTTTGGGACCAATATGAAGTGATAAGGATATAAATATAGTAATAAACCTAATAGAAGAACGTTAGACCCATTTTTTATCCAACGGAAAACTTGTGCAAACTTCTACGACAAAGATCGTCCAAACTTTCAATAGATTCGTATGAAGGTTTAAATTGAGATTTAAAGCTTTTAGAATGAATACCGGCCTTTTTTTGGACTAATATAAAGTTATAAAGGTGTAAATATAGTTATTAAATAATTCTCAAATAGTTAGACCCATTATTAGAGCAACGGAAACTTCGTCCAAACTACTTTGACCAAAACTGCCCAACTTTGAATAGCGTCGTACGAAGTGAATATTGGCCTTTGTTGGGATCAATATGAAGTGATAAGGATATAAATATAGTAATGAACCTCACAGAAGAACGTTAGACCCATTTTTATCCAACGGAAAACTTGTGCAAACTTCTACGACAAAGATCGTCCAAACTTTCAATAGATTCGTATGAAGATTTAAATTGAGATTTAAAGCTTTTAGAATGAATACCGGCCTTTTTTTGGACCAATATAAAGTTATAAAGGTGTAAATATAGTTTTTAAATAATTCTCAAATAGTTAGACCCATTATTGGAGCAACGGAAACTTCGTCCAAACTACTTTGACCAAAACTGCCCAACTTTGAATAGCGTCGTACGAAGTGAATATTGGCCTTTGTTGGGATCAATATGAAGTGATAAGGATATAAATATAGTAATGAACCTCATAGAAGAACGTTAGACCCATTTTTATCCAACGGAAAACTTGTGCAAACTTCTACGACAAAGATCGTCCAAACTTTCAATAGATTCGTATGAAGATTTAAATTGAGATTTAAAGCTTTTAGAATGAATACCGGCCTTTTTTTGGACCAATATAAAGTTATAAAGGTGTAAATATAGTTTTTAAATAATTCTCAAATAGTTAGACCCATTATTGGAGCAACGGAAACTTCGTCCAAACTACTTTGACCAAAACTGCCCAACTTTGAATAGCTTCGTACGAAGTGAATATTGGCCTTTTTTGGGACCAATATGAAGTGATAAGGATATAAATATAGTAATAAACCTAATAGAAGAACGTTAGACCCATTTTTTATCCAACGGAAAACTTGTGCAAACTTCTACGACAAAGATCGTCCAAACTTTCAATAGATTCGTATGAAGGTTTAAATTGAGATTTAAAGCTTTTAGAATGAATACCGGCCTTTTTTGGACTAATATAAAGTTATAATGGTGTAAATATAGTTATTAAATAATTCTCAAATAGTTAGACCCATTATTAGAGCAACGGAAACTTCGTCCAAACTACTTTGACCAAAACTGCCCAACTTTGAATAGCGTCGTACGAAGTGAATATTGGCCTTTGTTGGGATCAATATGAAGTGATAAGGATATAAATATAGTAATGAACCTCATAGAAGAACGTTAGACCCATTTTTATCCAACGGAAAACTTGTGCAAACTTCTACGACAAAGATCGTCCAAACTTTCAATAGATTCGTATGAAGATTTAAATTGAGATTTAAAGCTTTTAGAATGAATACCGGCCTTTTTTTGGACCAATATAAAGTTATAAAGGTGTAAATATAGTTTTTAAATAATACTCAAATAGTTAGACCCATTATTGGAGCAACGGAAACTTCGTCCAAACTACTTTGACCAAAACTGCCCAACTTTGAATAGCTTCGTACGAAGTGAATATTGGCCTTTTTTGGGACCAATATGAAGTGATAAGGATATAAATATAGTAATAAACATAATAGAAGAACGCTAGACCCATTTTTTATCCAACGGAAAACTTGTGCAAACTTCTACGACAAAGATCGTCCAAACTTTCAATAGATTCGTATGAAGGTTTAAATTGAGATTTAAAGCTTTTAGAATGAATACCGGCCTTTTTTTGGACTAATATAAAGTTATAAAGGTGTAAATATAGTTATTAAATAATTCTCAAATAGTTAGACCCATTATTAGAGCAACGGAAACTTCGTCCAAACTACTTTGACCAAAACTGCCCAACTTTGAATAGCGTCGTACGAAGTGAATATTGGCCTTTGTTGGGATCAATATGAAGTGATAAGGATATAAATATAGTAATGAACCTCACAGAAGAACGTTAGACCCATTTTTATCCAACGGAAAACTTGTGCAAACTTCTACGACAAAGATCGTCCAAACTTTCAATAGATTCGTATGAAGATTTAAATTGAGATTTAAAGCTTTTAGAATGAATACCGGCCTTTTTTTGGACCAATATAAAGTTATAAAGGTGTAAATATAGTTTTTAAATAATTCTCAAATAGTTAGACCCATTATTGGAGCAATGGAAACTTCGTCCAAACTACTTTGACCAAAACTGCCCAACTTTGAATAGCGTCGTACG
This sequence comes from Trifolium repens, assembly GCA_030408175.1. NCBI lineage: Eukaryota > Viridiplantae > Streptophyta > Magnoliopsida > Fabales > Fabaceae > Trifolium > Trifolium repens. Next base: position 36,757,321 of record CP125842.1, on the reverse strand, counting down.
AAGTGAATATTGGCCTTTGTTGGGATCAATATGAAGTGATAAGGATATAAATATAGTAATGAACCTCATAGAAGAACGTTAGACCCATTTTTATCCAACGGAAAACTTGTGCAAACTTCTACGACAAAGATCGTCCAAACTTTCAATAGATTCGTATGAAGATTTAAATTGAGATTTAAAGCTTTTAGAATGAATACCGGCCTTTTTTTGGACCAATATAAAGTTATAAAGGTGTAAATATAGTTTTTAAATAATTCTCAAATAGTTAGACCCATTATTGGAGCAACGGAAACTTCGTCCAAACTACTTTGACCAAAACTGCCCAACTTTGAATAGCTTCGTACGAAGTGAATATTGGCCTTTTTTGGGACCAATATGAAGTGATAAGGATATAAATATAGTAATAAACCTAATAGAAGAACGTTAGAACCATTTTTTATCCAACGGAAAACTTGTGCAAACTTCTACGACAAAGATCGTCCAAACTTTCAATAGAATCGTATGAAGGTTTAAATTGAGATTTAAAGCTTTTAGAATGAATACCGGCCTTTTTTGGACTAATATAAAGTTATAAAGGTGTAAATATAGTTATTAAATAATTCTCAAATAGTTAGACCCATTATTAGAGCAACGGAAACTTCGTCCAAACTACTTTGACCAAAACTGCCCAACTTTGAATAGCGTCGTACGAAGTGAATATTGGCCTTTGTTGGGATCAATATGAAGTGATAAGGATATAAATATAGTAATGAACCTCATAGAAGAACGTTAGACCCATTTTTATCCAACGGAAAACTTGTGCAAACTTCTACGACAAAGATCGTCCAAACTTTCAATAGATTCGTATGAAGATTTAAATTGAGATTTAAAGCTTTTAGAATGAATACCGGCCTTTTTTTGGACCAATATAAAGTTATAAAGGTGTAAATATAGTTTTTAAATAATTCTCAAATAGTTAGACCCATTATTGGAGCAACGGAAACTTCGTCCAAACTACTTTGACCAAAACTGCCCAACTTTGAATAGCTTCGTACGAAGTGAATATTGGCCTTTTTTGGGACCAATATGAAGTGATAAGGATATAAATATAGTAATAAACCTAATAGAAGAAAGTTAGACCCATTTTTTATCCAACGGAAAACTTGTGCAAACTTCTACGACAAAGATCGTCCAAACTTTCAATAGATTCGTATGAAGGTTTAAATTGAGATTTAAAGCTTTTAGAATGAATACCGGCCTTTTTTGGACTAATATAAAGTTATAAAGGTGTAAATATAGTTATTAAATAATTCTCAAATAGTTAGACCCATTATTAGAGCAACGGAAACTTCGTCCAAACTACTTTGACCAAAACTGCCCAACTTTGAATAGCGTCGTACGAAGTGAATATTGGCCTTTGTTGGGATCAATATGAAGTGATAAGGATATAAATATAGTAATGAACCTCATAGAAGAACGTTAGACCCATTTTTATCCAACGGAAAACTTGTGCAAACTTCTACGACAAAGATCGTCCAAACTTTCAATAGATTCGTATGAAGATTTAAATTGAGATTTAAAGCTTTTAGAATGAATACCGGCCTTTTTTTGGACCAATATAAAGTTATAAAGGTGTAAATATAGTTTTTAAATAATACTCAAATAGTTAGACCCATTATTGGAGCAACGGAAACTTCGTCCAAACTACTTTGACCAAAACTGCCCAACTTTGAATAGCTTCGTACGAAGTGAATATTGGCCTTTTTTGGGACCAATATGAAGTGATAAGGATATAAATATAGTAATAAACATAATAGAAGAACGTTAGACCCATTTTTTATCCAACGGAAAACTTGTGCAAACTTCTACGACAAAGATCGTCCAAACTTTCAATAGATTCGTATGAAGGTTTAAATTGAGATTTAAAGCTTTTAGAATGAATACCGGCCTTTTTTTGGACTAATATAAAGTTATAAAGGTGTAAATATAGTTATTAAATAATTCTCAAATAGTTAGACCCATTATTAGAGCAACGGAAACTTCGTCCAAACTACTTTGACCAAAACTGCCCAACTTTGAATAGCGTCGTACGAAGTGAATATTGGCCTTTGTTGGGATCAATATGAAGTGATAAGGATATAAATATAGTAATGAACCTCACAGAAGAACGTTAGACCCATTTTTATCCAACGGAAAACTTGTGCAAACTTCTACGACAAAGATCGTCCAAACTTTCAATAGATTCGTATGAAGATTTAAATTGAGATTTAAAGCTTTTAGAATGAATACCGGCCTTTTTTTGGACCAATATAAAGTTATAAAGGTGTAAATATAGTTTTTAAATAATTCTCAAATAGTTAGACCCATTATTGGAGCAACGGAAACTTCGTCCAAACTACTTTGACCAAAACTGCCCAACTTTGAATAGCGTCGTACGAAGTGAATATTGGCCTTTGTTGGGATCAATATGAAGTGATAAGGATATAAATATAGTAATGAACCTCATAGAAGAACGTTAGACCCATTTTTATCCAACGGAAAACTTGTGCAAACTTCTACGACAAAGATCGTCCAAACTTTCAATAGATTCGTATGAAGATTTAAATTGAGATTTAAAGCTTTTAGAATGAATACCGGCCTTTTTTTGGACCAATATAAAGTTATAAAGGTGTAAATATAGTTTTTAAATAATTCTCAAATAGTTAGACCCATTATTGGAGCAACGGAAACTTCGTCCAAACTACTTTGACCAAAACTGCCCAACTTTGAATAGCTTCGTACGAAGTGAATATTGGCCTTTTTTGGGACCAATATGAAGTGATAAGGATATAAATATAGTAATAAACCTAATAGAAGAACGTTAGACCCATTTTTTATCCAACGGAAAACTTGTGCAAACTTCTACGACAAAGATCGTCCAAACTTTCAATAGATTCGTATGAAGGTTTAAATTGAGATTTAAAGCTTTTAGAATGAATACCGGCCTTTTTTGGACTAATATAAAGTTATAAAGGTGTAAATATAGTTATTAAATAATTCTCAAATAGTTAGACCCATTATTAGAGCAACGGAAACTTCGTCCAAACTACTTTGACCAAAACTGCCCAACTTTGAATAGCGTCGTACGAAGTGAATATTGGCCTTTGTTGGGATCAATATGAAGTGATAAGGATATAAATATAGTAATGAACCTCATAGAAGAACGTTAGACCCATTTTTATCCAACGGAAAACTTGTGCAAACTTCTACGACAAAGATCGTCCAAACTTTCAATAGATTCGTATGAAGATTTAAATTGAGATTTAAAGCTTTTAGAATGAATACCGGCCTTTTTTTGGACCAATATAAAGTTATAAAGGTGTAAATATAGTTTTTAAATAATTCTCAAATAGTTAGACCCATTATTGGAGCAACGGAAACTTCGTCCAAACTACTTTGACCAAAACTGCCCAACTTTGAATAGCTTCGTACGAAGTGAATATTGGCCTTTTTTGGGACCAATATGAAGTGATAAGGATATAAATATAGTAATAAACCTAATAGAAGAAAGTTAGACCCATTTTTTATCCAACGGAAAACTTGTGCAAACTTCTACGACAAAGATCGTCCAAACTTTCAATAGATTCGTATGAAGGTTTAAATTGAGATTTAAAGCTTTTAGAATGAATACCGGCCTTTTTTGGACTAATATAAAGTTATAAAGGTGTAAATATAGTTATTAAATAATTCTCAAATAGTTAGACCCATTATTAGAGCAACGGAAACTTCGTCCAAACTACTTTGACCAAAACTGCCCAACTTTGAATAGCGTCGTACGAAGTGAATATTGGCCTTTGTTGGGATCAATATGAAGTGATAAGGATATAAATATAGTAATGAACCTCATAGAAGAACGTTAGACCCATTTTTATCCAACGGAAAACTTGTGCAAACTTCTACGACAAAGATCGTCCAAACTTTCAATAGATTCGTATGAAGATTTAAATTGAGATTTAAAGCTTTTAGAATGAATACCGGCCTTTTTTTGGACCAATATAAAGTTATAAAGGTGTAAATATAGTTTTTAAATAATTCTCAAATAGTTAGACCCATTATTGGAGCAACGGAAACTTCGTCCAAACTACTTTGACCAAAACTGCCCAACTTTGAATAGCGTCGTACGAAGTGAATATTGGCCTTTGTTGGGATCAATATGAAGTGATAAGGATATAAATATAGTAATGAACCTCATAGAAGAACGTTAGACCCATTTTTATCCAACGGAAAACTTGTGCAAACTTCTACGACAAAGATCGTCCAAACTTTCAATAGATTCGTATGAAGATTTAAATTGAGATTTAAAGCTTTTAGAATGAATACCGGCCTTTTTTTGGACCAATATAAAGTTATAAAGGTGTAAATATAGTTTTTAAATAATTCTCAAATAGTTAGACCCATTATTGGAGCAACGGAAACTTCGTCCAAACTACTTTGACCAAAACTGCCCAACTTTGAATAGCTTCGTACGAAGTGAATATTGGCCTTTTTTGGGACCAATATGAAGTGATAAGGATATAAATATAGTAATAAACCTAATAGAAGAACGTTAGACCCATTTTTTATCCAACGGAAAACTTGTGCAAACTTCTACGACAAAGATCGTCCAAACTTTCAATAGATTCGTATGAAGGTTTAAATTGAGATTTAAAGCTTTTAGAATGAATACCGGCCTTTTTTGGACTAATATAAAGTTATAAAGGTGTAAATATAGTTATTAAATAATTCTCAAATAGTTAGACCCATTATTAGAGCAACGGAAACTTCGTCCAAACTACTTTGACCAAAACTGCCCAACTTTGAATAGCGTCGTACGAAGTGAATATTGGCCTTTGTTGGGATCAATATGAAGTGATAAGGATATAAATATAGTAATGAACCTCATAGAAGAACGTTAGACCCATTTTTATCCAACGGAAAACTTGTGCAAACTTCTACGACAAAGATCGTCCAAACTTTCAATAGATTCGTATGAAGATTTAAATTGAGATTTAAAGCTTTTAGAATGAATACCGGCCTTTTTTTGGACCAATATAAAGTTATAAAGGTGTAAATATAGTTTTTAAATAATTCTCAAATAGTTAGACCCATTATTGGAGCAACGGAAACTTCGTCCAAACTACTTTGACCAAAACTGCCCAACTTTGAATAGCTTCGTACGAAGTGAATATTGGCCTTTTTTGGGACCAATATGAAGTGATAAGGATATAAATATAGTAATAAACCTAATAGAAGAACGTTAGACCCATTTTTTATCCAACGGAAAACTTGTGCAAACTTCTACGACAAAGATCGTCCAAACTTTCAATAGATTCGTATGAAGGTTTAAATTGAGATTTAAAGCTTTTAGAATGAATACCGGCCTTTTTTTGGACTAATATAAAGTTATAAAGGTGTAAATATAGTTATTAAATAATTCTCAAATAGTTAGACCCATTATTAGAGCAACGGAAACTTCGTCCAAACTACTTTGACCAAAACTGCCCAACTTTGAATAGCGTCGTACGAAGTGAATATTGGCCTTTGTTGGGATCAATATGAAGTGATAAGGATATAAATATAGTAATGAACCTCACAGAAGAACGTTAGACCCATTTTTATCCAACGGAAAACTTGTGCAAACTTCTACGACAAAGATCGTCCAAACTTTCAATAGATTCGTATGAAGATTTAAATTGAGATTTAAAGCTTTTAGAATGAATACCGGCCTTTTTTTGGACCAATATAAAGTTATAAAGGTGTAAATATAGTTTTTAAATAATTCTCAAATAGTTAGACCCATTATTGGAGCAACGGAAACTTCGTCCAAACTACTTTGACCAAAACTGCCCAACTTTGAATAGCGTCGTACGAAGTGAATATTGGCCTTTGTTGGGATCAATATGAAGTGATAAGGATATAAATATAGTAATGAACCTCATAGAAGAACGTTAGACCCATTTTTATCCAACGGAAAACTTGTGCAAACTTCTACGACAAAGATCGTCCAAACTTTCAATAGATTCGTATGAAGATTTAAATTGAGATTTAAAGCTTTTAGAATGAATACCGGCCTTTTTTTGGACCAATATAAAGTTATAAAGGTGTAAATATAGTTTTTAAATAATTCTCAAATAGTTAGACCCATTATTGGAGCAACGGAAACTTCGTCCAAACTACTTTGACCAAAACTGCCCAACTTTGAATAGCTTCGTACGAAGTGAATATTGGCCTTTTTTGGGACCAATATGAAGTGATAAGGATATAAATATAGTAATAAACCTAATAGAAGAACGTTAGACCCATTTTTTATCCAACGGAAAACTTGTGCAAACTTCTACGACAAAGATCGTCCAAACTTTCAATAGATTCGTATGAAGATTTAAATTGAGATTTAAAGCTTTTAGAATGAATACCGGCCTTTTTTTGGACCAATATAAAGTTATAAAGGTGTAAATATAGTTTTTAAATAATTCTCAAATAGTTAGACCCATTATTAGAGCAACGGAAACTTCGTCCAAACTACTTTGACCAAAACTGCCCAACTTTGAATAGCGTCGTACGAAGTGAATATTGGCCTTTGTTGGGATCAATATGAAGTGATAAGGATATAAATATAGTAATGAACCTCATAGAAGAACGTTAGACCCATTTTTATCCAACGGAAAACTTGTGCAAACTTCTACGACAAAGATCGTCCAAACTTTCAATAGATTCGTATGAAGATTTAAATTGAGATTTAAAGCTTTTAGAATGAATACCGGCCTTTTTTTGGACCAATATAAAGTTATAAAGGTGTAAATATAGTTTTTAAATAATTCTCAAATAGTTAGACCCATTATTGGAGCAACGGAAACTTCGTCCAAACTACTTTGACCAAAACTGCCCAACTTTGAATAGCTTCGTACGAAGTGAATATTGGCCTTTTTTGGGACCAATATGAAGTGATAAGGATATAAATATAGTAATAAACCTAATAGAAGAACGTTAGACCCATTTTTTATCCAACGGAAAACTTGTGCAAACTTCTACGACAAAGATCGTCCAAACTTTCAATAGATTCGTATGAAGGTTTAAATTGAGATTTAAAGCTTTTAGAATGAATACCGGCCTTTTTTGGACTAATATAAAGTTATAAAGGTGTAAATATAGTTATTAAATAATTCTCAAATAGTTAGACCCATTATTAGAGCAACGGAAACTTCGTCCAAACTACTTTGACCAAAACTGCCCAACTTTGAATAGCGTCGTACGAAGTGAATATTGGCCTTTGTTGGGATCAATATGAAGTGATAAGGATATAAATATAGTAATGAACCTCATAGAAGAACGTTAGACCCATTTTTATCCAACGGAAAACTTGTGCAAACTTCTACGACAAAGATCGTCCAAACTTTCAATAGATTCGTATGAAGATTTAAATTGAGATTTAAAGCTTTTAGAATGAATACCGGCCTTTTTTTGGACCAATATAAAGTTATAAAGGTGTAAATATAGTTTTTAAATAATTCTCAAATAGTTAGACCCATTATTGGAGCAACGGAAACTTCGTCCAAACTACTTTGACCAAAACTGCCCAACTTTGAATAGCTTCGTACGAAGTGAATATTGGCCTTTTTTGGGACCAATATGAAGTGATAAGGATATAAATATAGTAATAAACCTAATAGAAGAACGTTAGACCCATTTTTTATCCAACGGAAAACATGTGCAAACTTCTACGACAAAGATCGTCCAAACTTTCAATAGATTCGTATGAAGGTTTAAATTGAGATTTAAAGCTTTTAGAATGAATACCGGCCTTTTTTGGACTAATATAAAGTTATAAAGGTGTAAATATAGTTATTAAATAATTCTCAAATAGTTAGACCCATTATTGGAGCAACGGAAACTTCGTCCAAACTACTTTGACCAAAACTGCCCAACTTTGAATAGCTTCGTACGAAGTGAATATTGGCCTTTTTTGGGACCAATATGAAGTGATAAGGATATAAATATAGTAATAAACCTAATAGAAGAACGTTAGACCCATTTTTTATCCAACGGAAAACTTGTGCAAACTTCTACGACAAAGATCGTCCAAACTTTCAATAGATTCGTATGAAGATTTAAATTGAGATTTAAAGCTTTTAGAATGAATACCGGCCTTTTTTTGGACCAATATAAAGTTATAAAGGTGTAAATATAGTTTTTAAATAATTCTCAAATAGTTAGACCCATTATTAGAGCAACGGAAACTTCGTCCAAACTACTTTGACCAAAACTGCCCAACTTTGAATAGCGTCGTACGAAGTGAATATTGGCCTTTGTTGGGATCAATATGAAGTGATAAGGATATAAATATAGTAATGAACCTCATAGAAGAACGTTAGACCCATTTTTATCCAACGGAAAACTTGTGCAAACTTCTACGACAAAGATCGTCCAAACTTTCAATAGATTCGTATGAAGATTTAAATTGAGATTTAAAGCTTTTAGAATGAATACCGGCCTTTTTTTGGACCAATATAAAGTTATAAAGGTGTAAATATAGTTTTTAAATAATTCTCAAATAGTTAGACCCATTATTGGAGCAACGGAAACTTCGTCCAAACTACTTTGACCAAAACTGCCCAACTTTGAATAGCTTCGTACGAAGTGAATATTGGCCTTTTTTGGGACCAATATGAAGTGATAAGGATATAAATATAGTAATAAACCTAATAGAAGAACGTTAGACCCATTTTTTATCCAACGGAAAACTTGTGCAAACTTCTACGACAAAGATCGTCCAAACTTTCAATAGATTCGTATGAAGGTTTAAATTGAGATTTAAAGCTTTTAGAATGAATACCGGCCTTTTTTGGACTAATATAAAGTTATAAAGGTGTAAATATAGTTATTAAATAATTCTCAAATAGTTAGACCCATTATTAGAGCAACGGAAACTTCGTCCAAACTACTTTGACCAAAACTGCCCAACTTTGAATAGCGTCGTACGAAGTGAATATTGGCCTTTGTTGGGATCAATATGAAGTGATAAGGATATAAATATAGTAATGAACCTCATAGAAGAACGTTAGACCCATTTTTATCCAACGGAAAACTTGTGCAAACTTCTACGACAAAGATCGTCCAAACTTTCAATAGATTCGTATGAAGATTTAAATTGAGATTTAAAGCTTTTAGAATGAATACCGGCCTTTTTTTGGACCAATATAAAGTTATAAAGGTGTAAATATAGTTTTTAAATAATTCTCAAATAGTTAGACCCATTATTGGAGCAACGGAAACTTCGTCCAAACTACTTTGACCAAAACTGCCCAACTTTGAATAGCTTCGTACGAAGTGAATATTGGCCTTTTTTGGGACCAATATGAAGTGATAAGGATATAAATATAGTAATAAACCTAATAGAAGAACGTTAGACCCATTTTTTATCCAACGGAAAACATGTGCAAACTTCTACGACAAAGATCGTCCAAACTTTCAATAGATTCGTATGAAGGTTTAAATTGAGATTTAAAGCTTTTAGAATGAATACCGGCCTTTTTTGGACTAATATAAAGTTATAAAGGTGTAAATATAGTTATTAAATAATTCTCAAATAGTTAGACCCATTATTAGAGCAACGGAAACTTCGTCCAAACTACTTTGACCAAAACTGCCCAACTTTGAATAGCGTCGTACGAAGTGAATATTGGCCTTTGTTGGGATCAATATGAAGTGATAAGGATATAAATATAGTAATGAACCTCATAGAAGAACGTTAGACCCATTTTTATCCAACGGAAAACTTGTGCAAACTTCTACGACAAAGATCGTCCAAACTTTCAATAGATTCGTATGAAGATTTAAATTGAGATTTAAAGCTTTTAGAATGAATACCGGCCTTTTTTTGGACCAATATAAAGTTATAAAGGTGTAAATATAGTTTTTAAATAATTCTCAAATAGTTAGACCCATTATTGGAGCAACAGAAACTTCGTCCAAACTACTTTGACCAAAACTGCCCAACTTTGAATAGCGTCGTACGAAGTGAATATTGGCCTTTGTTGGGATCAATATGAAGTGATAAGGATATAAATATAGTAATGAACCTCATAGAAGAACGTTAGACCCATTTTTATCCAACGGAAAACTTGTGCAAACTTCTACGACAAAGATCGTCCAAACTTTCAATAGATTCGTATGAAGATTTAAATTGAGATTTAAAGCTTTTAGAATGAATACCGGCCTTTTTTTGGACCAATATAAAGTTATAAAGGTGTAAATATAGTTTTTAAATAATTCTCAAATAGTTAGACCCATTATTGGAGCAACGGAAACTTCGTCCAAACTACTTTGACCAAAACTGCCCAACTTTGAATAGCTTCGTACGAAGTGAATATTGGCCTTTTTTGGGACCAATATGAAGTGATAAGGATATAAATATAGTAATAAACCTAATAGAAGAACGTTAGACCCATTTTTTATCCAACGGAAAACATGTGCAAACTTCTACGACAAAGATCGTCCAAACTTTCAATAGATTCGTATGAAGGTTTAAATTGAGATTTAAAGCTTTTAGAATGAATACCGGCCTTTTTTGGACTAATATAAAGTTATAAAGGTGTAAATATAGTTATTAAATAATTCTCAAATAGTTAGACCCATTATTAGAGCAACGGAAACTTCGTCCAAACTACTTTGACCAAAACTGCCCAACTTTGAATAGCGTCGTACGAAGTGAATATTGGCCTTTGTTGGGATCAATATGAAGTGATAAGGATATAAATATAGTAATGAACCTCATAGAAGAACGTTAGACCCATTTTTATCCAACGGAAAACTTGTGCAAACTTCTACGACAAAGATCGTCCAAACTTTCAATAGATTCGTATGAAGATTTAAATTGAGATTTAAAGCTTTTAGAATGAATACCGGCCTTTTTTTGGACCAATATAAAGTTATAAAGGTGTAAATATAGTTTTTAAATAATTCTCAAATAGTTAGACCCATTATTGGAGCAACGGAAACTTCGTCCAAACTACTTTGACCAAAACTGCCCAACTTTGAATAGCTTCGTACGAAGTGAATATTGGCTTTTTTTGGGACCAATATGAAGTGATAAGGATATAAATATAGTAATAAACCTAATAGAAGAACGTTAGACCCATTTTTTATCCAACGGAAAACATGTGCAAACTTCTACGACAAAGATCGTCCAAACTTTCAATAGATTCGTATGAAGGTTTAAATTGAGATTTAAAGCTTTTAGAATGAATACCGGCCTTTTTTGGACTGATATAAAGTTATAAAGGTGTAAATATAGTTATTAAATAATTCTCAAATAGTTAGACCCATTATTAGAGCAACGGAAACTTCGTCCAAACTACTTTGACCAAAACTGCCCAACTTTGAATAGCGTCGTACGAAGTGAATATTGGCCTTTGTTGGGATCAATATGAAGTGATAAGGATATAAATATAGTAATGAACCTCATAGAAGAACGTTAGACCCATTTTTATCCAACGGAAAACTTGTGCAAACTTCTACGACAAAGATCGTCCAAACTTTCAATAGATTCGTATGAAGATTTAAATTGAGATTTAAAGCTTTTAGAATGAATACCGGCCTTTTTTTGGACCAATATAAAGTTATAAAGGTGTAAATATAGTTTTTAAATAATTCTCAAATAGTTAGACCCATTATTGGAGCAACAGAAACTTCGTCCAAACTACTTTGACCAAAACTGCCCAACTTTGAATAGCGTCGTACGAAGTGAATATTGGCCTTTGTTGGGATCAATATGAAGTGATAAGGATATAAATATAGTAATGAACCTCATAGAAGAACGTTAGACCCATTTTTATCCAACGGAAAACTTGTGCAAACTTCTACGACAAAGATCGTCCAAACTTTCAATAGATTCGTATGAAGATTTAAATTGAGATTTAAAGCTTTTAGAACGAATACCGGCCTTTTTTTGGACCATTATAAAGTTATAAAGGTGTAAATATAGTTATTAAATAATTCTCAAATAGTTAGACCCATTATTAGAGCAACGGAAACTTCGTCCAAACTACTTTGACCAAAACTGCCCAACTTTGAATAGCTTCGTACGAAGTGAATATTGGCCTTTTTTGGGACCAATATGAAGTGATAAGGATATAAATATAGTAATAAACCTAATAGAAGAACGTTAGACCCATTTTTTATCCAACGGAAAACTTGTGCAAACTTCTACGACAAAGATCGTCCAAACTTTCAATAGATTCGTATGAAGGTTTAAATTGAGATTTAAAGCTTTTAGAACGAATACCGGCCTTTTTTTGGACCATTATAAAGTTATAAAGGTGTAAATATAGTTATTAAATAATTCTCAAATAGTTAGACCCATTATTAGAGCAACGGAAACTTCGTCCAAACTACTTTGACCAAAACTGCCCAACTTTGAATAGCTTCGTACGAAGTGAATATTGGCCTTTTTTGGGACCAATATGAAGTGATAAGGATATAAATATAGTAATAAACCTAATAGAAGAACGTTAGACCCATTTTTTATCCAACGGAAAACTTGTGCAAACTTCTACGACAAAGATCGTCCAAACTTTCAATAGATTCGTATGAAGATTTAAATTGAGATTTAAAGCTTTTAGAATGAATACCGGCCTTTTTTTGGACCAATATAAAGTTATAAAGGTGTAAATATAGTTTTTAAATAATTCTCAAATAGTTAGACCCATTATTGGAGCAACGGAAACTTCGTCCAAACTACTTTGACCAAAACTGCCCAACTTTGAATAGCTTCGTACGAAGTGAATATTGGCCTTTTTTGGGACCAATATGAAGTGATAAGGATATAAATATAGTAATAAACCTAATAGAAGAACGTTAGACCCATTTTTTATCCAACGGAAAACATGTGCAAACTTCTACGACAAAGATCGTCCAAACTTTCAATAGATTCGTATGAAGGTTTAAATTGAGATTTAAAGCTTTTAGAATGAATACCGGCCTTTTTTGGACTAATATAAAGTTATAAAGGTGTAAATATAGTTATTAAATAATTCTCAAATAGTTAGACCCATTATTAGAGCAACGGAAACTTCGTCCAAACTACTTTGACCAAAACTGCCCAACTTTGAATAGCGTCGTACGAAGTGAATATTGGCCTTTGTTGGGATCAATATGAAGTGATAAGGATATAAATATAGTAATGAACCTCATAGAAGAACGTTAGACCCATTTTTATCCAACGGAAAACTTGTGCAAACTTCTACGACAAAGATCGTCCAAACTTTCAATAGATTCGTATGAAGATTTAAATTGAGATTTAAAGCTTTTAGAATGAATACCGGCCTTTTTTTGGACCAATATAAAGTTATAAAGGTGTAAATATAGTTTTTAAATAATTCTCAAATAGTTAGACCCATTATTAGAGCAACGGAAACTTCGTCCAAACTACTTTGACCAAAACTGCCCAACTTTGAATAGCTTCGTACGAAGTGAATATTGGCCTTTTTTGGGACCAATATGAAGTGATAAGGATATAAATATAGTAATAAACCTAATAGAAGAACGTTAGACCCATTTTTTATCCAACGGAAAACATGTGCAAACTTCTACGACAAAGATCGTCCAAACTTTCAATAGATTCGTATGAAGGTTTAAATTGAGATTTAAAGCTTTTAGAATGAATACCGGCCTTTTTTGGACTGATATAAAGTTATAAAGGTGTAAATATAGTTATTAAATAATTCTCAAATAGTTAGACCCATTATTAGAGCAACGGAAACTTCGTCCAAACTACTTTGACCAAAACTGCCCAACTTTGAATAGCGTCGTACGAAGTGAATATTGGCCTTTGTTGGGATCAATATGAAGTGATAAGGATATAAATATAGTAATGAACCTCATAGAAGAACGTTAGACCCATTTTTATCCAACGGAAAACTTGTGCAAACTTCTACGACAAAGATCGTCCAAACTTTCAATAGATTCGTATGAAGATTTAAATTGAGATTTAAAGCTTTTAGAATGAATACCGGCCTTTTTTTGGACCAATATAAAGTTATAAAGGTGTAAATATAGTTTTTAAATAATTCTCAAATAGTTAGACCCATTATTGGAGCAACAGAAACTTCGTCCAAACTACTTTGACCAAAACTGCCCAACTTTGAATAGCGTCGTACGAAGTGAATATTGGCCTTTGTTGGGATCAATATGAAGTGATAAGGATATAAATATAGTAATGAACCTCATAGAAGAACGTTAGACCCATTTTTATCCAACGGAAAACTTGTGCAAACTTCTACGACAAAGATCGTCCAAACTTTCAATAGATTCGTATGAAGATTTAAATTGAGATTTAAAGCTTTTAGAACGAATACCGGCCTTTTTTTGGACCATTATAAAGTTATAAAGGTGTAAATATAGTTATTAAATAATTCTCAAATAGTTAGACCCATTATTAGAGCAACGGAAACTTCGTCCAAACTACTTTGACCAAAACTGCCCAACTTTGAATAGCTTCGTACGAAGTGAATATTGGCCTTTTTTGGGACCAATATGAAGTGATAAGGATATAAATATAGTAATAAACCTAATAGAAGAACGTTAGACCCATTTTTTATCCAACGGAAAACTTGTGCAAACTTCTACGACAAAGATCGTCCAAACTTTCAATAGATTCGTATGAAGGTTTAAATTGAGATTTAAAGCTTTTAGAACGAATACCGGCCTTTTTTTGGACCATTATAAAGTTATAAAGGTGTAAATATAGTTATTAAATAATTCTCAAATAGTTAGACCCATTATTAGAGCAACGGAAACTTCGTCCAAACTACTTTGACCAAAACTGCCCAACTTTGAATAGCTTCGTACGAAGTGAATATTGGCCTTTTTTGGGACCAATATGAAGTGATAAGGATATAAATATAGTAATAAACCTAATAGAAGAACGTTAGACCCATTTTTTATCCAACGGAAAACTTGTGCAAACTTCTACGACAAAGATCGTCCAAACTTTCAATAGATTCGTATGAAGATTTAAATTGAGATTTAAAGCTTTTAGAATGAATACCGGCCTTTTTTTGGACCAATATAAAGTTATAAAGGTGTAAATATAGTTTTTAAATAATTCTCAAATAGTTAGACCCATTATTGGAGCAACGGAAACATCGTCCAAACTACTTTGACCAAAACTGCCCAACTTTGAATAGCTTCGTACGAAGTGAATATTGGCCTTTTTTGGGACCAATATGAAGTGATAAGGATATAAATATAGTAATAAACCTAATAGAAGAACGTTAGACCCATTTTTTATCCAACGGAAAACTTGTGCAAACTTCTACGACAAAGATCGTCCAAACTTTCAATAGATTCGTATGAAGGTTTAAATTGAGATTTAAAGCTTTTAGAACGAATACCGGCCTTTTTTTGGACCAATATAAAGTTATAAAGGTGTAAATATAGTTTTTAAATAATTCTCAAATAGTTAGACCCATTATTGGAGCAACGGAAACTTCGTCCAAACTACTTTAACCAAAACTGCCCAACTTTGAATAGCTTCGTACGAAGTGAATATTGGCCTTTTTTGGGACCAATATGAAGTGATAAGGATATAAATATAGTAATAAACCTAATAGAAGAACGTTAGACCCATTTTTTATCCAACGGAAAACTTGTGCAAACTTCTACGACAAAGATCGTCCAAACATTCAATAGATTCGTATGAAGGTTTAAATTGAGATTTAAAGCTTTTAGAACGAATACCGGCCTTTT
Organism: Trifolium repens; assembly: GCA_030408175.1. Taxonomy (NCBI): domain Eukaryota; kingdom Viridiplantae; phylum Streptophyta; class Magnoliopsida; order Fabales; family Fabaceae; genus Trifolium; species Trifolium repens. The sequence goes on along the minus strand of CP125842.1, from coordinate 36,741,580 downwards.
TTTGGACCATTATAAAGTTATAAAGGTGTAAATATAGTTATTAAATAATTCTCAAATAGTTAGACCCATTATTAGAGCAACGGAAACTTCGTCCAAACTACTTTGACCAAAACTGCCCAACTTTGAATAGCTTCGTACGAAGTGAATATTGGCCTTTTTTGGGACCAATATGAAGTGATAAGGATATAAATATAGTAATAAACCTAATAGAAGAACGTTAGACCCATTTTTTATCCAACGGAAAACTTGTGCAAACTTCTACGACAAAGATCGTCCAAACTTTCAATAGATTCGTATGAAGATTTAAATTGAGATTTAAAGCTTTTAGAATGAATACCGGCCTTTTTTTGGACCAATATAAAGTTATAAAGGTGTAAATATAGTTTTTAAATAATTCTCAAATAGTTAGACCCATTATTGGAGCAACGGAAACTTCGTCCAAACTACTTTAACCAAAACTGCCCAACTTTGAATAGCTTCGTACGAAGTGAATATTGGCCTTTTTTGGGACCAATATGAAGTGATAAGGATATAAATATAGTAATAAACCTAATAGAAGAACGTTAGACCCATTTTTTATCCAACGGAAAACTTGTGCAAACTTCTACGACAAAGATCGTCCAAACTTTCAATAGATTCGTATGAAGGTTTAAATTGAGATTTAAAGCTTTTAGAACGAATACCGGCCTTTTTTTGGACCATTATAAAGTTATAAAGGTGTAAATATAGTTATTAAATAATTCTCAAATAGTTAGACCCATTATTAGAGCAACGGAAACTTCGTCCAAACTACTTTGACCAAAACTGCCCAACTTTGAATAGCTTCGTACGAAGTGAATATTGGCCTTTTTTGGGACCAATATGAAGTGATAAGGATATAAATATAGTAATAAACCTAATAGAAGAACGTTAGACCCATTTTTTATCCAACGGAAAACTTGTGCAAACTTCTACGACAAAGATCGTCCAAACTTTCAATAGATTCGTATGAAGGTTTAAATTGAGATTTAAAGCTTTTTGAATGAATACCGGCCTTTTTTGGACTAATATAAAGTTATAAAGGTGTAAATATAGTTATTAAATAATTCTCAAATAGTTAGACCCATTATTGGAGCAACGGAAACTTCGTCCAAACTACTTTAACCAAAACTGCCCAACTTTGAATAGCTTCGTACGAAGTGAATATTGGCCTTTTTTGGGACCAATATGAAGTGATAAGGATATAAATATAGTAATAAACCTAATAGAAGAACGTTAGACCCATTTTTTATCCAACGGAAAACTTGTGCAAACTTCTACGACAAAGATCGTCCAAACTTTCAATAGATTCGTATGAAGGTTTAAATTGAGATTTAAAGCTTTTAGAATGAATACCGGCCTTTTTTGGACTAATATAAAGTTATAAAGGTGTAAATATAGTTATTAAATAATTCTCAAATAGTTAGACCCATTATTAGAGCAACGGAAACTTCGTCCAAACTACTTTGACCAAAACTGCCCAACTTTGAATAGCGTCGTACGAAGTGAATATTGGCCTTTGTTGGGATCAATATGAAGTGATAAGAATATAAATATAGTAATGAACCTCATAGAAGAACGTTAGACCCATTTTTATCCAACGGAAAACTTGTGCAAACTTCTACGACAAAGATCGTCCAAACTTTCAATAGATTCGTATGAAGGTTTAAATTGAGATTTAAAGCTTTTAGAACGAATACCGGCCTTTTTTTGGACCAATATAAAGTTATAAAGGTGTAAATATAGTTTTTAAATAATTCTCAAATAGTTAGACCCATTATTGGAGCAACGGAAACTTCGTCCAAACTACTTTGACCAAAACTGCCCAACTTTGAATAGCTTCGTACGAAGTGAATATTGGCCTTTTTTGGGACCAATATGAAGTGATAAGGATATAAATATAGTAATAAACCTAATAGAAGAACGTTAGACCCATTTTTTATCCAACGGAAAACTTGTGCAAACTTCTACGACAAAGATCGTCCAAACATTCAATAGATTCGTATGAAGGTTTAAATTGAGATTTAAAGCTTTTAGAACGAATACCGGCCTTTTTTTGGACCATTATAAAGTTATAAAGGTGTAAATATAGTTATTAAATAATTCTCAAATAGTTAGACCCATTATTAGAGCAACGGAAACTTCGTCCAAACTACTTTGACCAAAACTGCCCAACTTTGAATAGCTTCGTACGAAGTGAATATTGGCCTTTTTTGGGACCAATATGAAGTGATAAGGATATAAATATAGTAATAAACCTAATAGAAGAACGTTAGACCCATTTTTTATCCAACGGAAAACTTGTGCAAACTTCTACGACAAAGATCGTCCAAACTTTCAATAGATTCGTATGAAGATTTAAATTGAGATTTAAAGCTTTTAGAATGAATACCGGCCTTTTTTTGGACCAATATAAAGTTATAAAGGTGTAAATATAGTTTTTAAATAATTCTCAAATAGTTAGACCCATTATTGGAGCAACGGAAACTTCGTCCAAACTACTTTGACCAAAACTGCCCAACTTTGAATAGCTTCGTACGAAGTGAATATTGGCCTTTTTTGGGACCAATATGAAGTGATAAGGATATAAATATAGTAATAAACCTAATAGAAGAACGTTAGACCCATTTTTTATCCAACGGAAAACTTGTGAAAACTTCTACGACAAAGATCGTCCAAACTTTCAATAGATTCGTATGAAGGTTTAAATTGAGATTTAAAGCTTTTAGAACGAATACCGGCCTTTTTTTGGACCATTATAAAGTTATAAAGGTGTAAATATAGTTATTAAATAATTCTCAATTAGTTAGACCCATTATTAGAGCAACGGAAACTTCGTCCAAACTACTTTGACCAAAACTGCCCAACTTTGAATAGCTTCGTACGAAGTGAATATTGGCCTTTTTTGGGACCAATATGAAGTGATAAGGATATAAATATAGTAATAAACCTAATAGAAGAACGTTAGATCCATTTTTTATCCAACGGAAAACTTGTGCAAACTTCTACGACAAAGATCGTCCAAACTTTCAATAGATTCGTATGAAGGTTTAAATTGAGATTTAAAGCTTTTAGAATGAATACCGGCCTTTTTTTGGACTAATATAAAGTTATAAAGGTGTAAATATAGTTATTAAATAATTCTCAAATAGTTAGACCCATTATTAGAGCAACGGAAACTTCGTCCAAACTACTTTGACCAAAACTGCCCATCTTTGAATAGCGTCGTACGAAGTGAATATTGGCCTTTGTTGGGATCAATATGAAGTGATAAGGATATAAATATAGTAATGAACCTCATAGAAGAACGTTAGACCCATTTTTATCCAACGGAAAACTTGTGCAAACTTCTACGACAAAGATCGTCCAAACTTTCAATAGATTTGTATGAAGATTTAAATTGAGATTTAAAGCTTTTAGAATGAATACCGGCCTTTTTTTGGACCAATATAAAGTTATAAAGGTGTAAATATAGTTTTTAAATAATTCTCAAATAGTTGGACCCATTATTGGAGCAACGGAAACTTCGTCCAAACTACTTTGACCAAAACTGCCCAACTTTGAATAGCTTCGTACGAAGTGAATATTGGCCTTTTTTGGGACCAATATGAAGTGATAAGGATATAAATATAGTAATAAACCTAATAGAAGAACGTTAGACCCATTTTTTATCCAACGGAAAACTTGTGCAAACTTCTACGACAAAGATCGTCCAAACTTTCAATAGATTCGTATGAAGGTTTAAATTGAGATTTAAAGCTTTTAGAACGAATACCGGCCTTTTTTTGGACCAATATAAAGTTATAAAGGTGTAAATATAGTTTTTAAATAATTCTCAAATAGTTAGACCCATTATTGGAGCAACGGAAACTTCGTCCAAACTACTTTAACCAAAACTGCCCAACTTTGAATAGCTTCGTACGAAGTGAATATTGGCCTTTTTTGGGACCAATATGAAGTGATAAGGATATAAATATAGTAATAAACCTAATAGAAGAACGTTAGACCCATTTTTTATCCAACGGAAAACTTGTGCAAACTTCTACGACAAAGATCGTCCAAACTTTCAATAGATTCGTATGAAGGTTTAAATTGAGATTTAAAGCTTTTAGAATGAATACCGGCCTTTTTTGGACTAATATAAAGTTATAAAGGTGTAAATATAGTTATTAAATAATTCTCAAATAGTTAGACCCATTATTAGAGCAACGGAAACTTCGTCCAAACTACTTTGACCAAAACTGCCCAACTTTGAATAGCGTCGTACGAAGTGAATATTGGCCTTTGTTGGGATCAATATGAAGTGATAAGGATATAAATATAGTAATGAACCTCATAGAAGAACGTTAGACCCATTTTTATCCAACGGAAAACTTGTGCAAACTTCTACGACAAAGATCGTCCAAACTTTCAATAGATTCGTATGAAGATTTAAATTGAGATTTAAAGCTTTTAGAATGAATACCGGCCTTTTTTTGGACCAATATAAAGTTATAAAGGTGTAAATATAGTTTTTAAATAATTCTCAAATAGTTAGACCCATTATTGGAGCAACGGAAACTTCGTCCAAACTACTTTGACCAAAACTGCCCAACTTTGAATAGCGTCGTACGAAGTGAATATTGGCCTTTGTTGGGATCAATATGAAGTGATAAGGATATAAATATAGTAATGAACCTCATAGAAGAACGTTAGACCCATTTTTATCCAACGGAAAACTTGTGCAAACTTCTACGGCAAAGATCGTCCAAACTTTCAATAGATTCGTATGAAGATTTAAATTGAGATTTAAAGCTTTTAGAATGAATACCGGCCTTTTTTTGGACCAATATAAAGTTATAAAGGTGTAAATATAGTTTTTATATAATTCTCAAATAGTTAGACCCATTATTGGAGCAACGGAAACTTCGTCCAAACTACTTTGACCAAAACTGCCCAACTTTGAATAGCTTCGTACGAAGTGAATATTGGCCTTTTTTGGGACCAATATGAAGTGATAAGGATATAAATATAGTAATAAACCTAATAGAAGAACGTTAGACGCATTTTTTATCCAACGGAAAACTTGTGCAAACTTCTACGACAAAGATCGTCCAAACTTTCAATAGATTCGTATGAAGGTTTAAATTGAGATTTAAAGCTTTTAGAACGAATACCGGCCTTTTTTTGGACCAATATAAAGTTATAAAGGTGTAAATATAGTTTTTAAATAATTCTCAAATAGTTAGACCCATTATTGGAGCAACGGAAACTTCGTCCAAACTACTTTAACCAAAACTGCCCAACTTTGAATAGCTTCGTACGAAGTGAATATTGGCCTTTTTTGGGACCAATATGAAGTGATAAGGATATAAATATAGTAATAAACCTAATAGAAGAACGTTAGACCCATTTTTTATTCAACGGAAAACTTGTGCAAACTTCTACGACAAAGATCGTCCAAACTTTCAATAGATTCGTATGAAGGTTTAAATTGAGATTTAAAGCTTTTAGAACGAATACCGGCCTTTTTTTGGACCATTATAAAGTTATAAAGGTGTAAATATAGTTATTAAATAATTCTCAAATAGTTAGACCCATTATTAGAGCAACGGAAACTTCGTCCAAACTACTTTGACCAAAACTGCCCAACTTTGAATAGCTTCGTACGAAGTGAATATTGGCCTTTTTTGGGACCAATATGAAGTGATAAGGATATAAATATAGTAATAAACCTAATAGAAGAACGTTAGACCCATTTTTTATCCAACGGAAAACTTGTGCAAACTTCTACGACAAAGATCGTCCAAACTTTCAATAGATTCGTATGAAGGTTTAAATTGAGATTTAAAGCTTTTAGAACGAATACCGGCCTTTTTTTGGACCATTATAAAGTTATAAAGGTGTAAATATAGTTATTAAATAATTCTCAAATAGTTAGACCCATTATTAGAGCAACGGAAACTTCGTCCAAACTACTTTGACCAAAACTGCCCAACTTTGAATAGCTTCGTACGAAGTGAATATTGGCCTTTTTTGGGACCAATATGAAGTGATAAGGATATAAATATAGTAATAAACCTAATAGAAGAACGTTAGACCCATTTTTTATCCAACGGAAAACTTGTGCAAACTTCTACGACAAAGATCGTCCAAACTTTCAATAGATTCGTATGAAGGTTTAAATTGAGATTTAAAGCTTTTAGAACGAATACCGGCCTTTTTTTGGACCATTATAAAGTTATAAAGGTGTAAATATAGTTATTAAATAATTCTCAAATAGTTAGACCCATTATTAGAGCAACGGAAACTTCGTCCAAACTACTTTGACCAAAACTGCCCAACTTTGAATAGCTTCGTACGAAGTGAATATTGGCCTTTTTTGGGACCAATATGAAGTGATAAGGATATAAATATAGTAATAAACCTAATAGAAGAACGTTAGACCCATTTTTTATCCAACGGAAAACTTGTGCAAACTTCTACGACAAAGATCGTCCAAACTTTCAATAGATTCGTATGAAGATTTAAATTGAGATTTAAAGCTTTTAGAATGAATACCGGCCTTTTTTTGGACCAATATAAAGTTATAAAGGTGTAAATATAGTTTTTAAATAATTCTCAAATAGTTAGACCCATTATTGGAGCAACGGAAACTTCGTCCAAACTACTTTGACCAAAACTGCCCAACTTTGAATAGCTTCGTACGAAGTGAATATTGGCCTTTTTTGGGACCAATATGAAGTGATAAGGATATAAATATAGTAATAAACCTAATAGAAGAACGTTAGACCCATTTTTTATCCAACGGAAAACTTGTGAAAACTTCTACGACAAAGATCGTCCAAACTTTCAATAGATTCGTATGAAGGTTTAAATTGAGATTTAAAGCTTTTAGAACGAATACCGGCCTTTTTTTGGACCATTATAAAGTTATAAAGGTGTAAATATAGTTATTAAATAATTCTCAAATAGTTAGACCCATTATTAGAGCAACGGAAACTTCGTCCAAACTACTTTGACCAAAACTGCCCAACTTTGAATAGCTTCGTACGAAGTGAATATTGGCCTTTTTTGGGACCAATATGAAGTGATAAGGATATAAATATAGTAATAAACCTAATAGAAGAACGTTAGACCCATTTTTTATCCAACGGAAAACTTGTGCAAACTTCTACGACAAAGATCGTCCAAACTTTCAATAGATTCGTATGAAGGTTTAAATTGAGATTTAAAGCTTTTAGAATGAATACCGGCCTTTTTTTGGACTAATATAAAGTTATAAAGGTGTAAATATAGTTATTAAATAATTATCAAATAGTTAGACCCATTATTAGAGCAACGGAAACTTCGTCCAAACTACTTTGACCAAAACTGCCCAACTTTGAATAGCGTCGTACGAAGTGAATATTGGCCTTTGTTGGGATCAATATGAAGTGATAAGGATATAAATATAGTAATGAACCTCATAGAAGAACGTTAGACCCATTTTTATCCAACGGAAAACTTGTGCAAACTTCTACGACAAAGATCGTCCAAACTTTCAATAGATTCGTATGAAGATTTAAATTGAGATTTAAAGCTTTTAGAATGAATACCGGCCTTTTTTTGGACCAATATAAAGTTATAAAGGTGTAAATATAGTTTTTAAATAATTCTCAAATAGTTAGACCCATTATTGGAGCAACGGAAACTTCGTCCAAACTACTTTGACCAAAACTGCCCAACTTTGAATAGCGTCGTACGAAGTGAATATTGGCCTTTGTTGGGATCAATATGAAGTGATAAGGATATAAATATAGTAATGAACCTCATAGAAGAACGTTAGACCCATTTTTATCCAACGGAAAACTTGTGCAAACTTCTACGACAAAGATCCTCCAAACTTTCAATAGATTCGTATGAAGATTTAAATTGAGATTTAAAGCTTTTAGAATGAATACCGGCCTTTTTTTGGACCAATATAAAGTTATAAAGGTGTAAATATAGTTTTTAAATAATTCTCAAATAGTTAGACCCATTATTGGAGCAACGGAAACTTCGTCCAAACTACTTTGACCAAAACTGCCCAACTTTGAATAGCGTCGTACGAAGTGAATATTGGCCTTTGTTGGGATCAATATGAAGTGATAAGGATATAAATATAGTAATGAACCTCATAGAAGAACGTTAGACCCATTTTTATCCAACGGAAAACTTGTGCAAACTTCTACGACAAAGATCGTCCAAACTTTCAATAGATTCGTATGAAGATTTAAATTGAGATTTAAAGCTTTTAGAATGAATACCGGCCTTTTTTTGGACCAATATAAAGTTATAAAGGTGTAAATATAGTTTTTAAATAATTCTCAAATAGTTAGACCCATTATTGGAGCAACGGAAACTTCGTCCAAACTTCTTTGACCAAAACTGCCCAACTTTGAATAGCGTCGTACGAAGTGAATATTGGCCTTTGTTGGGATCAATATGAAGTGATAAGGATATAAATATAGTAATGAACCTCATAGAAGAACGTTAGACCCATTTTTATCCAACGGAAAACTTGTGCAAACTTCTACGACAAAGATCCTCCAAACTTTCAATAGATTCGTATGAAGATTTAAATTGAGATTTAAAGCTTTTAGAATGAATACCGGCCTTTTTTTGGACCAATATAAAGTTATAAAGGTGTAAATATAGTTTTTAAATAATTCTCAAATAGTTAGACCCATTATTGGAGCAACGGAAACTTCGTCCAAACTACTTTGACCAAAACTGCCCAACTTTGAATAGCGTCGTACGAAGTGAATATTGGCCTTTGTTGGGATCAATATGAAGTGATAAGGATATAAATATAGTAATAAACCTAGTAGAAGAACGTTAGACCCATTTTTTATCCAACGGAAAACTTGTGCAAACTTCTACGACAAAGATCGTCCAAACTTTCAATAGATTCGTATGAAGATTTAAATTGAGATTTAAAGCTTTTAGAATGAATACCGGCCTTTTTTTGGACCAATATAAAGTTATAAAGGTGTAAATATAGTTTTTAAATAATTCTCAAATAGTTAGACCCATTATTGGAGCAACGGAAACTTCGTCCAAACTACTTTGACCAAAACTGCCCAACTTTGAATAGCGTCGTACGAAGTGAATATTGGCCTTTGTTGGGATCAATATGAAGTGATAAGGATATAAATATAGTAATGAACCTCATAGAAGAACGTTAGACCCATTTTTATCCAACGGAAAACTTGTGCAAACTTCTACGACAAAGATCCTCCAAACTTTCAATAGATTCGTATGAAGATTTAAATTGAGATTTAAAGCTTTTAGAACGAATACCGGCCTTTTTTTGGACCATTATAAAGTTATAAAGGTGTAAATATAGTTATTAAATAATTCTCAAATAGTTAGACCCATTATTAGAGCAACGGAAACTTCGTCCAAACTACTTTGACCAAAACTGCCCAACTTTGAATAGCTTCGTACGAAGTGAATATTGGCCTTTTTTGGGACCAATATGAAGTGATAAGGATATAAATATAGTAATAAACCTAATAGAAGAACGTTAGACCCATTTTTTATCCAACGGAAAACTTGTGCAAACTTCTACGACAAAGATCGTCCAAACTTTCAATAGATTCGTATGAAGATTTAAATTGAGATTTAAAGCTTTTAGAATGAATACCGGCCTTTTTTTGGACCAATATAAAGTTATAAAGGTGTAAATATAGTTTTTAAATAATTCTCAAATAGTTAGACCCATTATTGGAGCAACGGAAACTTCGTCCAAACTACTTTGACCAAAACTGCCCAACTTTGAATAGCTTCGTACGAAGTGAATATTGGCCTTTTTTGGGACCAATATGAAGTGATAAGGATATAAATATAGTAATAAACCTAATAGAAGAACGTTAGACCCATTTTTTATCCAACGGAAAACTTGTGAAAACTTCTACGACAAAGATCGCCAAACTTTCAATAGATTCGTATGAAGGTTTAAATTGAGATTTAAAGCTTTTAGAACGAATACCGGCCTTTTTTTGGACCATTATAAAGTTATAAAGGTGTAAATATAGTTATTAAATAATTCTCAAATAGTTAGACCCATTATTAGAGCAACGGAAACTTCGTCCAAACTACTTTGACCAAAACTGCCCAACTTTGAATAGCTTCGTACGAAGTGAATATTGGCCTTTTTTGGGACCAATATGAAGTGATAAGGATATAAATATAGTAATAAACCTAATAGAAGAACGTCAGACCCATTTTTTATCCAACGGAAAACTTGTGCAAACTTCTACGACAAAGATCGTCCAAACTTTCAATAGATTCGTATGAAGGTTTAAATTGAGATTTAAAGCTTTTAGAATGAATACCGGCCTTTTTTTGGACTAATATAAAGTTATAAAGGTGTAAATATAGTTATTAAATAATTATCAAATAGTTAGACCCATTATTAGAGCAACGGAAACTTCGTCCAAACTACTTTGACCAAAACTGCCCAACTTTGAATAGCGTCGTACGAAGTGAATATTGGCCTTTGTTGGGATCAATATGAAGTGATAAGGATATAAATATAGTAATGAACCTCATAGAAGAACGTTAGACCCATTTTTATCCAACGGAAAACTTGTGCAAACTTCTACGACAAAGATCGTCCAAACTTTCAATAGATTCGTATGAAGATTTAAATTGAGATTTAAAGCTTTTAGAATGAATACCGGCCTTTTTTTGGACCAATATAAAGTTATAAAGGTGTAAATATAGTTTTTAAATAATTCTCAAATAGTTAGACCCATTATTGGAGCAACGGAAACTTCGTCCAAACTACTTTGACCAAAACTGCCCAACTTTGAATAGCGTCGTACGAAGTGAATATTGGCCTTTGTTGGGATCAATATGAAGTGATAAGGATATAAATATAGTAATGAACCTCATAGAAGAACGTTAGACCCATTTTTATCCAACGGAAAACTTGTGCAAACTTCTACGACAAAGATCCTCCAAACTTTCAATAGATTCGTATGAAGATTTAAATTGAGATTTAAAGCTTTTAGAATGAATACCGGCCTTTTTTTGGACCAATATAAAGTTATAAAGGTGTAAATATAGTTTTTAAATAATTCTCAAATAGTTAGACCCATTATTGGAGCAACGGAAACTTCGTCCAAACTACTTTGACCAAAACTGCCCAACTTTGAATAGCGTCGTACGAAGTGAATATTGGCCTTTGTTGGGATCAATATGAAGTGATAAGGATATAAATATAGTAATGAACCTCATAGAAGAACGTTAGACCCATTTTTATCCAACGGAAAACTTGTGCAAACTTCTACGACAAAGATCGTCCAAACTTTCAATAGATTCGTATGAAGATTTAAATTGAGATTTAAAGCTTTTAGAATGAATACCGGCCTTTTTTTGGACCAATATAAAGTTATAAAGGTGTAAATATAGTTTTTAAATAATTCTCAAATAGTTAGACCCATTATTTGAGCAACGGAAACTTCGTCCAAACTACTTTGACCAAAACTGCCCAACTTTGAATAGCGTCGTACGAAGTGAATATTGGCCTTTGTTGGGATCAATATGAAGTGATAAGGATATAAATATAGTAATGAACCTCATAGAAGAACGTTAGACCCATTTTTATCCAACGGAAAACTTGTGCAAACTTCTACGACAAAGATCCTCCAAACTTTCAATAGATTCGTATGAAGATTTAAATTGAGATTTAAAGCTTTTAGAATGAATACCGGCCTTTTTTTGGACCAATATAAAGTTATAAAGGTGTAAATATAGTTTTTAAATAATTCTCAAATAGTTAGACCCATTATTGGAGAAACGGAAACTTCGTCCAAACTACTTTGACCAAAACTGCCCAACTTTGAATAGCGTCGTACGAAGTGAATATTGGCCTTTGTTGGGATCAATATGAAGTGATAAGGATATAAATATAGTAATGAACCTCATAGAAGAACGTTAGACCCATTTTTATCCAACGGAAAACTTGTGCAAACTTCTACGACAAAGATCGTCCAAACTTTCAATAGATTCGTATGAAGATTTAAATTGAGATTTAAAGATTTTAGAATGAATACCGGCCTTTTTTTGGACCAATATAAAGTTATAAAGGTGTAAATATAGTTTTTAAATAATTCTCAAATAGTTAGACCCATTATTGGAGCAACGGAAACTTCGTCCAAACTACTTTGACCAAAACTGCCCAACTTTGAATAGCTTCGTACGAAGTGAATATTGGCCTTTTTTGGGACCAATATGAAGTGATAAGGATATAAATATAGTAATAAACCTAATAGAAGAACGTTAGACCCATTTTTTATCCAACGGAAAACTTGTGCAAACTTCTACGACAAAGATCGTCCAAACTTTCAATAGATTCGTATGAAGGTTTAAATTGAGATTTAAAGCTTTTAGAACGAATACCGGCCTTTTTTTGGACCAATATAAAGTTATAAAGGTGTAAATATAGTTTTTAAATAATTCTCAAATAGTTAGACCCATTATTGGAGCAACGGAAACTTCGTCCAAACTACTTTAACCAAAACTGCCCAACTTTGAATAGCTTCGTACGAAGTGAATATTGGCCTTTTTTGGGACCAATATGAAGTGATAAGGATATAAATATAGTAATAAACCTAATAGAAGAACGTTAGACCCATTTTTTATCCAACGGAAAACTTGTGCAAACTTCTACGACAAAGATCGTCCAAACTTTCAATAGATTCGTATGAAGGTTTAAATTGAGATTTAAAGCTTTTAGAATGAATACCGGCCTTTTTTTGGACCAATATAAAGTTATAAAGGTGTAAATATAGTTTTTAAATAATTCTCAAATAGTTAGACCCATTATTGGAGCAACGGAAACTTCGTCCAAACTACTTTAACCAAAACTGCCCAACTTTGAATAGCTTCGTACGAAGTGAATATTGGCCTTTTTTGGGACCAATATGAAGTGATAAGGATATAAATATAGTAATGAACCTCATAGAAGAACGTTAGACCCATTTTTATCCAACGGAAAACTTGTGCAAACTTCTACGACAAAGATCGTCCAAACTTTCAATAGATTCGTATGAAGATTTAAATTGAGATTTAAAGCTTTTAGAATGAATACCGGCCTTTTTTTGGACCAATATAAAGTTATAAAGGTGTAAATATAGTTTTTAAATAATTCTCAAATAGTTAGACCCATTATTGGAGCAACGGAAACTTCGTCCAAACTACTTTGACCAAAACTGCCCAACTTTGAATAGCGTCGTACGAAGTGAATATTGGCCTTTGTTGGGATCAATATGAAGTGATAAGGATATAAATATAGTAATGAACCTCATAGAAGAACGTTAGACCCATTTTTATCCAACGGAAAACTTGTGCAAACTTCTACGACAAAGATCGTCCAAACTTTCAATAGATTCGTATGAAGATTTAAATTGAGATTTAAAGCTTTTAGAATGAATACCGGCCTTTTTTTGGACCAATATAAAGTTATAAAGGTGTAAATATAGTTTTTAAATAATTCTCAAATAGTTAGACCCATTATTGGAGCAACGGAAACTTCGTCCAAACTACTTTGACCAAAACTGCCCAACTTTGAATAGCGTCGTACGAAGTGAATATTGGCCTTTGTTGGGATCAATATGAAGTGATAAGGATATAAATATAGTAATGAACCTCATAGAAGAACGTTAGACCCATTTTTATCCAACGGAAAACTTGTGCAAACTTCTACGACAAAGATCGTCCAAACTTTCAATAGATTCGTATGAAGATTTAAATTGAGATTTAAAGCTTTTAGAATGAATACCGGCCTTTTTTTGGACCAATATAAAGTTATAAAGGTGTAAATATAGTTTTTAAATAATTCTCAAATAGTTAGACCCATTATTGGAGCAACGGAAACTTCGTCCAAACTACTTTGACCAAAACAGCCCAACTTTGAATAGCGTCGTACGAAGTGAATATTGGCCTTTGTTGGGATCAATATGAAGTGATAAGGATATAAATATAGTAATGAACCTCATAGAAGAACTTTAGACCCATTTTTATCCAACGGAAAACTTGTGCAAACTTCTACGACAAAGATCGTCCAAACTTTCAATAGATTCGTATGAAGATTTAAATTGAGATTTAATGCTTTTAGAATGAATACCGGCCTTTTTTTGGACCAATATAAAGTTATAAAGGTGTAAATATAGTTTTTAAATAATTCTCAAATAGTTAGACCCATTATTGGAGCAACGGAAACTTCGTCCAAACTACTTTGACCAAAACTGCCCAACTTTGAATAGCGTCGTACGAAGTGAATATTGGCCTTTGTTGGGATCAATATGAAGTGATAAGGATATAAATATAGTAATGAACCTCATAGAAGAACGTTAGACCCATTTTTATCCAACGGAAAACTTGTGCAAACTTCTACGACAAAGATCCTCCAAACTTTCAATAGATTCGTATGAAGATTTAAATTGAGATTTAAAGCTTTTAGAATGAATACCGGCCTTTTTTTGGACCAATATAAAGTTATAAAGGTGTAAATATAGTTTTTAAATAATTCTCAAATAGTTAGACCCATTATTGGAGCAACGGAAACTTCGTCCAAACTACTTTGACCAAAACTGCCCAACTTTGAATAGCGTCGTACGAAGTGAATATTGGCCTTTGTTGGGATCAATATGAAGTGATAAGGATATAAATATAGTAATGAACCTCATAGAAGAACGTTAGACCCATTTTTATCCAACGGAAAACTTGTGCAAACTTCTACGACAAAGATCGTCCAAACTTTCAATAGATTCGTATGAAGATTTAAATTGAGATTTAAAGCTTTTAGAATGAATACCGGCCTCTTTTTGGACCAATATAAAGTTATAAAGGTGTAAATATAGTTTTTAAATAATTCTCAAATAGTTAGACCCATTATTGGAGCAACGGAAACTTCGTCCAAACTACTTTGACCAAAACTGCCCAACTTTGAATAGCGTCGTACGAAGTGAATATTGGCCTTTGTTGGGATCAATATGAAGTGATAAGGATATAAATATAGTAATGAACCTCATAGAAGAACGTTAGACCCATTTTTATCCAACGGAAAACTTGTGCAAACTTCTACGACAAAGATCGTCCAAACTTTCAATAGATTCGTATGAAGATTTAAATTGAGATTTAAAGCTTTTAGAATGAATACCGGCCTTTTTTTGGACCAATATAAAGTTATAAAGGTGTAAATATAGTTTTTAAATAATTCTCAAATAGTTAGACCCATTATTGGAGCAACGGAAACTTCGTCCAAACTACTTTGACCAAAACTGCCCAACTTTGAATAGCGTCGTACGAAGTGAATATTGGCCTTTGTTGGGATCAATATGAAGTGATAAGGATATAAATATAGTAATGAACCTCATAGAAGAACGTTAGACCCATTTTTATCCAACGGAAAACTTGTGCAAACTTCTACGACAAAGATCGTCCAAACTTTCAATAGATTCGTATGAAGATTTAAATTGAGATTTAAAGCTTTTAGAATGAATACCGGCCTTTTTTTGGACCAATATAAAGTTATAAAGGTGTAAATATAGTTTTTAAATAATTCTCAAATAGTTAGACCCATTATTGGAGCAACGGAAACTTCGTCCAAACTACTTTGACCAAAACTGCCCAACTTTGAATAGCGTCGTACGAAGTGAATATTGGCCTTTGTTGGGATCAATATGAAGTGATAAGGATATAAATATAGTAATGAACCTCATAGAAGAACGTTAGACCCATTTTTATCCAACGGAAAACTTGTGCAAACTTCTACGACAAAGATCCTCCAAACTTTCAATAGATTCGTATGAAGATTTAAATTGAGATTTAAAGCTTTTAGAATGAATACCGGCCTTTTTTTGGACCAATATAAAGTTATAAAGGTGTAAATATAGTTTTTAAATAATTCTCAAATAGTTAGACCCATTATTGGAGCAACGGAAACTTCGTCCAAACTACTTTGACCAAAACTGCCCAACTTTGAATAGCGTCGTACGAAGTGAATATTGGCCTTTGTTGGGATCAATATGAAGTGATAAGGATATAAATATAGTAATGAACCTCATAGAAGAACGTTAGACCCATTTTTATCCAACGGAAAACTTGTGCAAACTTCTACGACAAAGATCGTCCAAACTTTCAATAGATTCGTATGAAGATTTAAATTGAGATTTAAAGCTTTTAGAATGAATACCGGCCTTTTTTTGGACCAATATAAAGTTATAAAGGTGTAAATATAGTTTTTAAATAATTCTCAAATAGTTAGACCCATTATTGGAGCAACGGAAACTTCGTCCAAACTACTTTGACCAAAACTGCCCAACTTTGAATAGCGTCGTACGAAGTGAATATTGGCCTTTGTTGGGATCAATATGAAGTGATAAGGATATAAATATAGTAATGAACCTCATAGAAGAACGTTAGACCCATTTTTATCCAACGGAAAACTTGTGCAAACTTCTACGACAAAGATCCTCCAAACTTTCAATAGATTCGTATGAAGATTTAAATTGAGATTTAAAGCTTTTAGAATGAATACCGGCCTTTTTTTGGACCAATATAAAGTTATAAAGGTGTAAATATAGTTTTTAAATAATTCTCAAATAGTTAGACCCATTATTGGAGCAACGGAAACTTCGTCCAAACTACTTTAACCAAAACTGCCCAACTTTGAATAGCGTCGTACGAAGTGAATATTGGCCTTTGTTGGGATCAATATGAAGTGATAAGGATATAAATATAGTAATGAACCTCATAGAAGAACGTTAGACCCATTTTTATCCAACGGAAAACTTGTGCAAACTTCTACGACAAAGATCGTCCAAACTTTCAATAGATTCGTATGAAGATTTAAATTGAGATTTAAAGCTTTTAGAATGAATACCGGCCTTTTTTTGGACCAATATAAAGTTATAAAGGTGTAAATATAGTTTTTAAATAATTCTCAAATAGTTAGACCCATTATTGGAGCAACGGAAACTTCGTCCAAACTACTTTGACCAAAACTGCCCAACTTTGAATAGCTTCGTACGAAGTGAATATTGGCCTTTTTTGGGACCAATATGAAGTGATAAGGATATAAATATAGTAATAAACCTAATAGAAGAACGTTAGACCCATTTTTTATCCAACGGAAAACTTGTGCAAACTTCTACGACAAAGATCGTCCAAACTTTCAATAGATTCGTATGAAGGTTTAAATTGAGATTTAAAGCTTTTAGAACGAATACCGGCCTTTTTTTGGACCAATATAAAGTTATAAAGGTGTAAATATAGTTTTTAAATAATTCTCAAATAGTTAGACCCATTATTGGAGCAACGGAAACTTCGTCCAAACTACTTTAACCAAAACTGCCCAACTTTGAATAGCTTCGTACGAAGTGAATATTGGCCTTTTTTGGGACCAATATGAAGTGATAAGGATATAAATATAGTAATAAACCTAATAGAAGAACGTTAGACCCATTTTTTATCCAACGGAAAACTTGTGCAAACTTCTACGACAAAGATCGTCCAAACTTTCAATAGATTCGTATGAAGGTTTAAATTGGGATTTAAAGCTTTTAGAACGAATACCGGCCTTTTTTTGGACCATTATAAAGTTATAAAGGTGTAAATATAGTTATTAAATAATTCTCAAATAGTTAGACCCATTATTAGAGCAACGGAAACTTCGTCCAAACTACTTTGACCAAAACTGCCCAACTTTGAATAGCTTCGTACGAAGTGAATATTGGCCTTTTTTGGGACCAATATGAAGTGATAAGGATATAAATATAGTAATAAACCTAATAGAAGAACGTTAGACCCATTTTTTATCCAACGGAAAACTTGTGCAAACTTCTACGACAAAGATCGTCCAAACTTTCAATAGATTCGTATGAAGGTTTAAATTGAGATTTAAAGCTTTTAGAATGAATACCGGCCTTTTTTTGGACTTATATAAAGTTATAAAGGTGTAAATATAGTTATTAAATAATTCTCAAATAGTTAGACCCATTATTAGAGCAACGGAAACTTCGTCCAAACTACTTTGACCAAAACTGCCCAACTTTGAATAGCGTCGTACGAAGTGAATATTGGCCTTTGTTGGGATCAATATGAAGTGATAAGGATATAAATATAGTAATGAACCTCATAGAAGAACGTTAGACCCATTTTTATCCAACGGAAAACTTGTGCAAACTTCTACGACAAAGATCGTCCAAACTTTCAATAGATTCGTATGAAGATTTAAATTGAGATTTAAAGCTTTTAGAATGAATACCGGCCTTTTTTTGGACCAATATAAAGTTATAAAGGTGTAAATATAGTTTTTAAATAATTCTCAAAAAGTTAGACCCATTATTGGAGCAACGGAAACTTCGTCCAAACTACTTTGACCAAAACTGCCCAACTTTGAATAGCGTCGTACGAAGTGAATATTGGCCTTTGTTGGGATCAATATGAAGTGATAAGGATATAAATATAGTAATGAACCTCATAGAAGAACGTTAGACCCATTTTTATCCAACGGAAAACTTGTGCAAACTTCTACGACAAAGATCGTCCAAACTTTCAATAGATTCGTATGAAGATTTAAATTGAGATTTAAAGCTTTTAGAATGAATACCGGCCTTTTTTTGGACCAATATAAAGTTATAAAGGTGTAAATATAGTTTTTAAATAATTCTCAAATAGTTAGACCCATTATTGGAGCAACGGAAACTTCGTCCAAACTACTTTGACCAAAACTGCCCAACTTTGAATAGCGTCGTACGAAGTGAATATTGGCCTTTGTTGGGATCAATATGAAGTGATAAGGATATAAATATAGTAATGAACCTCATAGAAGAACGTTAGACCCATTTTTATCCAACGGAAAACTTGTGCAAACTTCTACGACAAAGATCGTCCAAACTTTCAATAGATTCGTATGAAGATTTAAATTGAGATTTAAAGCTTTTAGAATGAATACCGGCCTTTTTTTGGACCAATATAAAGTTATAAAGGTGTAAATATAGTTTTTAAATAATTCTCAAATAGTTAGACCCATTATTGGAGCAACGGAAACTTCGTCCAAACTACTTTGACCAAAACTGCCCAACTTTGAATAGCGTCGTACGAAGTGAATATTGGCCTTTGTTGGGATCAATATGAAGTGATAAGGATATAAATATAGTAATGAACCTCATAGAAGAACGTTAGACCCATTTTTATCCAACGGAAAACTTGTGCAAACTTCTACGACAAAGATCGTCCAAACTTTCAATAGATTCGTATGAAGATTTAAATTGAGATTTAAAGCTTTTAGAATGAATACCGGCCTTTTTTTGGACCAATATAAAGTTATAAAGGTGTAAATATAGTTTTTAAATAATTCTCAAATAGTTAGACCCATTATTGGAGCAACGGAAACTTCGTCCAAACTACTTTGACCAAAACTGCCCAACTTTGAATAGCGTCGTACGAAGTGAATATTGGCCTTTGTTGGGATCAATATGAAGTGATAAGGATATAAATATAGTAATGAACCTCATAGAAGAACGTTAGACCCATTTTTATCCAACGGAAAACTTGTGCAAACTTCTACGACAAAGATCGTCCAAACTTTCAATAGATTCGTATGAAGATTTAAATTGAGATTTAAAGCTTTTAGAATGAATACCGGCCTTTTTTTGGACCAATATAAAGTTATAAAGGTGTAAATATAGTTTTTAAATAATTCTCAAATAGTTAGACCCATTATTGGAGCAACGGAAACTTCGTCCAAACTACTTTGACCAAAACTGCCCAACTTTGAATAGCTTCGTACGAAGTGAATATTGGCCTTTTTTGGGACCAATATGAAGTGATAAGGATATAAATATAGTAATAAACCTAATAGAAGAACGTTAGACCCATTTTTTATCCAACGGAAAACTTGTGCAAACTTCTACGACAAAGATCGTCCAAACTTTCAATAGATTTGTATGAAGGTTTAAATTGAGATTTAAAGCTTTTAGAACGAATACCGGCCTTTTTTTGGACCAATATAAAGTTATAAAGGTGTAAATATAGTTTTTAAATAATTCTCAAATAGTTAGACCCATTATTGGAGCAACGGAAACTTCGTCCAAACTACTTTAACCAAAACTGCCCAACTTTGAATAGCTTCGTACGAAGTGAATATTGGCCTTTTTTGGGACCAATATGAAGTGATAAGGATATAAATATAGTAATAAACCTAATAGAAGAACGTTAGACCCATTTTTTATCCAACGGAAAACTTGTGCAAACTTCTACGACAAAGATCGTCCAAACTTTCAATAGATTCGTATGAAGGTTTAAATTGAGATTTAAAGCTTTTAGATCGAATACCGGCCTTTTTCTGGACCATTATAAAGTTATAAAGGTGTAAATATAGTTATTAAATAATTCCCAAATAGTTAGACCCATTATTAGAGCAACGGAAACTTCGTCCAAACTACTTTGACCAAAACTGCCCAACTTTGAATAGCTTCGTACGAAGTGAATATTGGCCTTTTTTGGGACCAATATGAAGTGATAAGGATATAAATATAGTAATAAACCTAATAGAAGAACGTTAGACCCATTTTTTATCCAACGGAAAACTTGTGCAAACTTCTACGACAAAGATCGTCCAAACTTTCAATAGATTCGTATGAAGGTTTAAATTGAGATTTAAAGCTTTTAGAATGAATACCGGCCTTTTTTTGGACTAATATAAAGTTATAAAGGTGTAAATATAGTTTTTAAATAATTCTCAAATAGTTAGACCCATTATTGGAGCAACGGAAACTTCGTCCAAACTACTTTGACCAAAACTGCCCAACTTTGAATAGCGTCGTACGAAGTGAATATTGGCCTTTGTTGGGATCAATATGAAGTGATAAGGATATAAATATAGTAATGAACCTCATAGAAGAACGTTAGACCCATTTTTATCCAACGGAAAACTTGTGCAAACTTCTACGACAAAGATCGTCCAAACTTTCAATAGATTCGTATGAAGATTTAAATTGAGATTTAAAGCTTTTAGAATGAATACCGGCCTTTTTTTGGACCAATATAAAGTTATAAAGGTGTAAATATAGTTTTTAAATAATTCTCAAATAGTTAGACCCATTATTGGAGCAACGGAAACTTCGTCCAAACTACTTTGACCAAAACTGCCCAACTTTGAATAGCTTCGTACGAAGTGAATATTGGCCTTTTTTGGGACCAATATGAAGTGATAAGGATATAAATATAGTAATAAACCTAATAGAAGAACGTTAGACCCATTTTTTATCCAACGGAAAACTTGTGCAAACTTCTACGACAAAGATCGTCCAAACTTTCAATAGATTCGTATGAAGGTTTAAATTGAGATTTAAAGCTTTTAGAACGAATACCGGCCTTTTTTTGGACCAATATAAAGTTATAAAGGTGTAAATATAGTTTTTAAATAATTCTCAAATAGTTAGACCCATTATTGGAGCAACGGAAACTTCGTCCAAACTACTTTAACCAAAACTGCCCAACTTTGAATAGCTTCGTACGAAGTGAATATTGGCCTTTTTTGGGACCAATATGAAGTGATAAGGATATAAGTATGAAGGTTTAAATTGAGATTTAAAGCTTTTAGAACGAATACCGGCCTTTTTCTGGACCATTATAAAGTTATAAAGGTGTAAATATAGTTATTAAATAATTCTCAAATAGTTAGACCCATTATTAGAGCAACGGAAACTTCGTCCAAACTACTTTGACCAAAACTGCCCAACTTTGAATAGCTTCGTACGAAGTGAATATTGGCCTTTTTTGGGACCAATATGAAGTGATAAGGATATAAATATAGTAATAAACCTAATAGAAGAACGTTAGACCCATTTTTTATCCAACGGAAAACTTGTGCAAACTTCTACGACAAAGATCGTCCAAACTTTCAATAGATTCGTATGAAGGTTTAAATTGAGATTTAAAGCTTTTAGAATGAATACCGGCCTTTTTTTGGACTAATATAAAGTTATAAAGGTGTAAATATAGTTATTAAATAATTCTCAAATAGTTAGACCCATTATTAGAGCAACGGAAACTTCGTCCAAACTACTTTGACCAAAACTGCCCAACTTTGAATAGCGTCGTACGAAGTGAATATTGGCCTTTGTTGGGATCAATATGAAGTGATAAGGATATAAATATAGTAATGAACCTCATAGAAGAACGTTAGACCCATTTTTATCCAACGGAAAACTTGTGCAAACTTCTACGACAAAGATCGTCCAAACTTTCAATAGATTCGTATGAAGATTTAAATTGAGATTTAAAGCTTTTAGAATGAATACCGGCCTTTTTTTGGACCAATATAAAGTTATAAAGGTGTAAATATAGTTTTTAAATAATTCTCAAATAGTTAGACCCATTATTGGAGCAACGGAAACTTCGTCCAAACTACTTTGACCAAAACTGCCCAACTTTGAATAGCGTCGTACGAAGTGAATATTGGCCTTTGTTGGGATCAATATGAAGTGATAAGGATATAAATATAGTAATGAACCTCATAGAAGAACGTTAGACCCATTTTTATCCAACGGAAAACTTGTGCAAACTTCTACGACAAAGATCGTCCAAACTTTCAATAGATTCGTATGAAGATTTAAATTGAGATTTAAAGCTTTTAGAATGAATACTGGCCTTTTTTTGGACCAATATAAAGTTATAAAGGTGTAAATATAGTTTTTAAATAATTCTCAAATAGTTAGACCCATTATTGGAGCAACGGAAACTTCGTCCAAACTACTTTGACCAAAACTGCCCAACTTTGAATAGCTTCGTACGAAGTGAATATTGGCCTTTTTTGGGACCAATATGAAGTGATAAAGATATAAATATAGTAATAAACCTAATAGAAGAACGTTAGACCCATTTTTTATCCAACGGAAAACTTGTGAAAACTTCTACGACAAAGATCGTCCAAACTTTCAATAGATTCGTATGAAGGTTTAAATTGAGATTTAAAGCTTTTAGAACGAATACCAGCCTTTTTTTGGACCAATATAAAGTTATAAAGGTGTAAATATAGTTTTTAAATAATTCTCAAATAGTTAGACCCATTATTGGAGCAACGGAAACTTCGTCCAAACTACTTTGACCAAAACTGCCCAACTTTGAATAGCTTCGTACGAAGTGAATATTGGCCTTTTTTGGGACCAATATGAAGTGATAAGGATATAAATATAGTAATAAACCTAATAGAAGAACGTTAGACCCATTTTTTATCCAACGGAAAACTTGTGCAAACTTCTACGACAAAGATCGTCCAAACTTTCAATAGATTCGTATGAAGATTTAAATTGAGATTTAAAGCTTTTAGAATGAATACCGGCCTTTTTTTGGACCAATATAAAGTTATAAAGGTGTAAATATAGTTTTTAAATAATTCTCAAATAGTTAGACCCATTATTGGAGCAACGGAAACTTCGTCCAAACTACTTTGACCAAAACTGCCCAACTTTGAATAGCGTCGTACGAAGTGAATATTGGCCTTTGTTGGGATCAATATGAAGTGATAAGGATATAAATATAGTAATGAACCTCATAGAAGAACGTTAGACCCATTTTTATCCAACGGAAAACTTGTGCAAACTTCTACGACAAAGATCGTCCAAACTTTCAATAGATTCGTATGAAGATTTAAATTGAGATTTAAAGCTTTTAGAATGAATACCGGCCTTTTTTTGGACCAATATAAAGTTATAAAGGTGTAAATATAGTTTTTAAATAATTCTCAAATAGTTAGACCCATTATTGGAGCAACGGAAACCTCGTCCAAACTACTTTGACCAAAACTGCCCAACTTTGAATAGCTTCGTACGAAGTGAATATTGGCCTTTTTTGGGACCAATATGAAGTGATAAGGATATAAATATAGTAATAAACCTAATAGAAGAACGTTAGACCCATTTTTTATCCAACGGAAAACTTGTGTAAACTTCTACGACAAAGATCGTCCAAACTTTCAATAGATTCGTATGAAGGTTTAAATTGAGATTTAAAGCTTTTAGAATGAATACCGGCCTTTTTTTGGACTAATATAAAGTTATAAAGGTGTAAATATAGTTATTAAATAATTCTCAAATAGTTAGACCCATTATTAGAGCAACGGAAACTTCGTCCAAACTACTTTGACCAAAACTGCCCAACTTTGAATAGCGTCGTACGAAGTGAATATTGGCCTTTGTTGGGATCAATATGAAGTGATAAGGATATAAATATAGTAATGAACCTCATAGAAGAACGTTAGACCCATTTTTATCCAACGGAAAACTTGTGCAAACTTCTACGACAAAGATCGTCCAAACTTTCAATAGATTCGTATGAAGATTTAAATTGAGATTTAAAGCTTTTAGAATGAATACCGGCCTTTTTTTGGACCAATATAAAGTTATAAAGGTGTAAATATAGTTTTTAAATAATTCTCAAATAGTTAGACCCATTATTGGAGCAACGGAAACTTCGTCCAAACTACTTTGACCAAAACTGCCCAACTTTGAATAGCGTCGTACGAAGTGAATATTGGCCTTTGTTGGGATCAATATGAAGTGATAAGGATATAAATATAGTAATGAACCTCATAGAAGAACGTTAGACCCATTTTTATCCAACGGAAAACTTGTGCAAACTTCTACGACAAAGATCGTCCAAACTTTCAATAGATTCGTATGAAGATTTAAATTGAGATTTAAAGCTTTTAGAATGAATACTGGCCTTTTTTTGGACCAATATAAAGTTATAAAGGTGTAAATATAGTTTTTAAATAATTCTCAAATAGTTAGACCCATTATTGGAGCAACGGAAACTTCGTCCAAACTACTTTGACCAAAACTGCCCAACTTTGAATAGCTTCGTACGAAGTGAATATTGGCCTTTTTTGGGACCAATATGAAGTGATAAAGATATAAATATAGTAATAAACCTAATAGAAGAACTTTAGACCCATTTTTTATCCAACGGAAAACTTGTGAAAACTTCTACGACAAAGATCGTCCAAACTTTCAATAGATTCGTATGAAGGTTTAAATTGAGATTTAAAGCTTTTAGAACGAATACCAGCCTTTTTTTGGACCAATATAAAGTTATAAAGGTGTAAATATAGTTTTTAAATAATTCTCAAATAGTTAGACCCATTATTGGAGCAACGGAAACTTCGTCCAAACTACTTTGACCAAAACTGCCCAACTTTGAATAGCTTCGTACGAAGTGAATATTGGCCTTTTTTGGGACCAATATGAAGTGATAAGGATATAAATATAGTAATAAACCTAATAGAAGAACGTTAGACCCATTTTTTATCCAACGGAAAACTTGTGAAAACTTCTACGACAAAGATCGTCCAAACTTTCAATAGATTCGTATGAAGGTTTAAATTGAGATTTAAAGCTTTTAGAATGAATACCGGCCTTTTTTTGGACCAATATAAAGTTATAAAGGTGTAAATATAGTTTTTAAATAATTCTCAAATAGTTAGACCCATTATTGGAGCAACGGAAACTTCGTCCAAACTACTTTGACCAAAACTGCCCAACTTTGAATAGCGTCGTACGAAGTGAATATTGGCCTTTGTTGGGATCAATATGAAGTGATAAGGATATAAATATAGTAATGAACCTCATAGAAGAACGTTAGACCCATTTTTATCCAACGGAAAACTTGTGCAAACTTCTACGACAAAGATCGTCCAAACTTTCAATAGATTCGTATGAAGATTTAAATTGAGATTTAAAGCTTTTAGAATGAATACCGGCCTTTTTTTGGACCAATATAAAGTTATAAAGGTGTAAATATAGTTTTTAAATAATTCTCAAATAGTTAGACCCATTATTGGAGCAACGGAAACCTCGTCCAAACTACTTTGACCAAAACTGCCCAACTTTGAATAGCTTCGTACGAAGTGAATATTGGCCTTTTTTGGGACCAATATGAAGTGATAAGGATATAAATATAGTAATAAACCTAATAGAAGAACGTTAGACCCATTTTTTATCCAACGGAAAACTTGTGCAAACTTCTACGACAAAGATCGTCCAAACTTTCAATAGATTCGTATGAAGGTTTAAATTGAGATTTAAAGCTTTTAGAACGAATACCGGCCTTTTTTTGGACCAATATAAAGTTATAAAGGTGTAAATATAGTTTTTAAATAATTCTCAAATAGTTAGACCCATTATTGGAGCAACGGAAACTTCGTCCAAACTACTTTGACCAAAACTGCCCAACTTTGAATAGCTTCGTACGAAGTGAATATTGGCCTTTTTTGGGACCAATATGAAGTGATAAGGATATAAATATAGTAATAAACCTAATAGAAGAACGTTAGACCCATTTTTTATCCAACGGAAAACTTGTGCAAACTTCTACGACAAAGATCGTCCAAACTTTCAATAGATTCGTATGAAGGTTTAAATTGAGATTTAAAGCTTTTAGAACGAATACCGGCCTTTTTCTGGACCATTATAAAGTTATAAAGGTGTAAATATAGTTATTAAATAATTCTCAAATAGTTAGACCCATTATTAGAGCAACGGAAACTTCGTCCAAACTACTTTGACCAAAACTGCCCAACTTTGAATAGCTTCGTACGAAGTGAATATTGGCCTTTTTTGGGACCAATATGAAGTGATAAGGATATAAATATAGTAATAAACCTAATAGAAGAACGTTAGACCCATTTTTTATCCAACGGAAAACTTGTGCAAACTTCTACGACAAAGATCGTCCAAACTTTCAATAGATTCGTATGAAGGTTTAAATTGAGATTTAAAGCTTTTAGAATGAATACCGGCCTTTTTTTGGACTAATATAAAGTTATAAAGGTGTAAATATAGTTATTAAATAATTCTCAAATAGTTAGACCCATTATTAGAGCAACGGAAACTTCGTCCAAACTACTTTGACCAAAACTGCCCAACTTTGAATAGCGTCGTACGAAGTGAATATTGGCCTTTGTTGGGATCAATATGAAGTGATAAGGATATAAATATAGTAATGAACCTCATAGAAGAACGTTAGACCCATTTTTATCCAACGGAAAACTTGTGCAAACTTCTACGACAAAGATCGTCCAAACTTTCAATAGATTCGTATGAAGATTTAAATTGAGATTTAAAGCTTTTAGAATGAATACCGGCCTTTTTTTGGACCAATATAAAGTTATAAAGGTGTAAATATAGTTTTTAAATAATTCTCAAATAGTTAGACCCATTATTGGAGCAACGGAAACTTCGTCCAAACTACTTTGACCAAAACTGCCCAACTTTGAATAGCGTCGTACGAAGTGAATATTGGCCTTTGTTGGGATCAATATGAAGTGATAAGGATATAAATATAGTAATGAACCTCATAGAAGAACGTTAGACCCATTTTTATCCAACGGAAAACTTGTGCAAACTTCTACGACAAAGATCGTCCAAACTTTCAATAGATTCGTATGAAGATTTAAATTGAGATTTAAAGCTTTTAGAATGAATACTGGCCTTTTTTTGGACCAATATAAAGTTATAAAGGTGTAAATATAGTTTTTAAATAATTCTCAAATAGTTAGACCCATTATTGGAGCAACGGAAACTTCGTCCAAACTACTTTGACCAAAACTGCCCAACTTTGAATAGCTTCGTACGAAGTGAATATTGGCCTTTTTTGGGACCAATATGAAGTGATAAAGATATAAATATAGTAATAAACCTAATAGAAGAACGTTAGACCCATTTTTTATCCAACGGAAAACTTGTGAAAACTTCTACGACAAAGATCGTCCAAACTTTCAATAGATTCGTATGAAGGTTTAAATTGAGATTTAAAGCTTTTAGAACGAATACCAGCCTTTTTTTGGACCAATATAAAGTTATAAAGGTGTAAATATAGTTTTTAAATAATTCTCAAATAGTTAGACCCATTATTGGAGCAACGGAAACTTCGTCCAAACTACTTTGACCAAAACTGCCCAACTTTGAATAGCTTCGTACGAAGTGAATATTGGCCTTTTTTGGGACCAATATGAAGTGATAAGGATATAAATATAGTAATAAACCTAATAGAAGAACGTTAGACCCATTTTTTATCCAACGGAAAACTTGTGAAAACTTCTACGACAAAGATCGTCCAAACTTTCAATAGATTCGTATGAAGGTTTAAATTGAGATTTAAAGCTTTTAGAATGAATACCGGCCTTTTTTTGGACCAATATAAAGTTATAAAGGTGTAAATATAGTTTTTAAATAATTCTCAAATAGTTAGACCCATTATTGGAGCAACGGAAACTTCGTCCAAACTACTTTGACCAAAACTGCCCAACTTTGAATAGCGTCGTACGAAGTGAATATTGGCCTTTGTTGGGATCAATATGAAGTGATAAGGATATAAATATAGTAATGAACCTCATAGAAGAACGTTAGACCCATTTTTATCCAACGGAAAACTTGTGCAAACTTCTACGACAAAGATCGTCCAAACTTTCAATAGATTCGTATGAAGATTTAAATTGAGATTTAAAGCTTTTAGAATGAATACTGGCCTTTTTTTGGACCAATATAAAGTTATAAAGGTGTAAATATAGTTTTTAAATAATTCTCAAATAGTTAGACCCATTATTGGAGCAACGGAAACTTCGTCCAAACTACTTTGACCAAAACTGCCCAACTTTGAATAGCTTCGTACGAAGTGAATATTGGCCTTTTTTGGGACCAATATGAAGTGATAAAGATATAAATATAGTAATAAACCTAATAGAAGAACGTTAGACCCATTTTTTATCCAACGGAAAACTTGTGAAAACTTCTACGACAAAGATCGTCCAAACTTTCAATAGATTCGTATGAAGGTTTAAATTGAGATTTAAAGCTTTTAGAACGAATACCAGCCTTTTTTTGGACCAATATAAAGTTATAAAGGTGTAAATATAGTTTTTAAATAATTCTCAAATAGTTAGACCCATTATTGGAGCAACGGAAACTTCGTCCAAACTACTTTGACCAAAACTGCCCAACTTTGAATAGCTTCGTACGAAGTGAATATTGGCCTTTTTTGGGACCAATATGAAGTGATAAGGATATAAATATAGTAATAAACCTAATAGAAGAACGTTAGACCCATTTTTTATCCAACGGAAAACTTGTGAAAACTTCTACGACAAAGATCGTCCAAACTTTCAATAGATTCGTATGAAGGTTTAAATTGAGATTTAAAGCTTTTAGAATGAATACCGGCCTTTTTTTGGACCAATATAAAGTTATAAAGGTGTAAATATAGTTTTTAAATAATTCTCAAATAGTTAGACCCATTATTGGAGCAACGGAAACTTCGTCCAAACTACTTTGACCAAAACTGCCCAACTTTGAATAGCGTCGTACGAAGTGAATATTGGCCTTTGTTGGGATCAATATGAAGTGATAAGGATATAAATATAGTAATGAACCTCATAGAAGAACGTTAGACCCATTTTTATCCAACGGAAAACTTGTGCAAACTTCTACGACAAAGATCGTCCAAACTTTCAATAGATTCGTATGAAGATTTAAATTGAGATTTAAAGCTTTTAGAATGAATACCGGCCTTTTTTTGGACCAATATAAAGTTATAAAGGTGTAAATATAGTTTTTAAATAATTCTCAAATAGTTAGACCCATTATTGGAGCAACGGAAACTTCGTCCAAACTACTTTGACCAAAACTGCCCAACTTTGAATAGCGTCGTACGAAGTGAATATTGGCCTTTGTTGGGATCAATATGAAGTGATAAGGATATAAATATAGTAATGAACCTCATAGAAGAACGTTAGACCCATTTTTATCCAACGGAAAACTTGTGCAAACTTCTACGACAAAGATCGTCCAAACTTTCAATAGATTCGTATGAAGATTTAAATTGAGATTTAAAGCTTTTAGAATGAATACTGGCCTTTTTTTGGACCAATATAAAGTTATAAAGGTGTAAATATAGTTTTTAAATAATTCTCAAATAGTTAGACCCATTATTGGAGCAACGGAAACTTCGTCCAAACTACTTTGACCAAAACTGCCCAACTTTGAATAGCTTCGTACGAAGTGAATATTGGCCTTTTTTGGGACCAATATGAAGTGATAAAGATATAAATATAGTAATAAACCTAATAGAAGAACGTTAGACCCATTTTTTATCCAACGGAAAACTTGTGAAAACTTCTACGACAAAGATCGTCCAAACTTTCAATAGATTCGTATGAAGGTTTAAATTGAGATTTAAAGCTTTTAGAACGAATACCAGCCTTTTTTTGGACCAATATAAAGTTATAAAGGTGTAAATATAGTTTTTAAATAATTCTCAAATAGTTAGACCCATTATTGGAGCAACGGAAACTTCGTCCAAACTACTTTGACCAAAACTGCCCAACTTTGAATAGCTTCGTACGAAGTGAATATTGGCCTTTTTTGGGACCAATATGAAGTGATAAGGATATAAATATAGTAATAAACCTAATAGAAGAACGTTAGACCCATTTTTTATCCAACGGAAAACTTGTGAAAACTTCTACGACAAAGATCGTCCAAACTTTCAATAGATTCGTATGAAGGTTTAAATTGAGATTTAAAGCTTTTAGAATGAATACCGGCCTTTTTTTGGACCAATATAAAGTTATAAAGGTGTAAATATAGTTTTTAAATAATTCTCAAATAGTTAGACCCATTATTGGAGCAACGGAAACTTCGTCCAAACTACTTTGACCAAAACTGCCCAACTTTGAATAGCGTCGTACGAAGTGAATATTGGCCTTTGTTGGGATCAATATGAAGTGATAAGGATATAAATATAGTAATGAACCTCATAGAAGAACGTTAGACCCATTTTTATCCAACGGAAAACTTGTGCAAACTTCTACGACAAAGATCGTCCAAACTTTCAATAGATTCGTATGAAGATTTAAATTGAGATTTAAAGCTTTTAGAATGAATACTGGCCTTTTTTTGGACCAATATAAAGTTATAAAGGTGTAAATATAGTTTTTAAATAATTCTCAAATAGTTAGACCCATTATTGGAGCAACGGAAACTTCGTCCAAACTACTTTGACCAAAACTGCCCAACTTTGAATAGCTTCGTACGAAGTGAATATTGGCCTTTTTTGGGACCAATATGAAGTGATAAAGATATAAATATAGTAATAAACCTAATAGAAGAACGTTAGACCCATTTTTTATCCAACGGAAAACTTGTGAAAACTTCTACGACAAAGATCGTCCAAACTTTCAATAGATTCGTATGAAGGTTTAAATTGAGATTTAAAGCTTTTAGAACGAATACCAGCCTTTTTTTGGACCAATATAAAGTTATAAAGGTGTAAATATAGTTTTTAAATAATTCTCAAATAGTTAGACCCATTATTGGAGCAACGGAAACTTCGTCCAAACTACTTTGACCAAAACTGCCCAACTTTGAATAGCTTCGTACGAAGTGAATATTGGCCTTTTTTGGGACCAATATGAAGTGATAAGGATATAAATATAGTAATAAACCTAATAGAAGAACGTTAGACCCATTTTTTATCCAACGGAAAACTTGTGAAAACTTCTACGACAAAGATCGTCCAAACTTTCAATAGATTCGTATGAAGGTTTAAATTGAGATTTAAAGCTTTTAGAATGAATACCGGCCTTTTTTTGGACCAATATAAAGTTATAAAGGTGTAAATATAGTTTTTAAATAATTCTCAAATAGTTAGACCCATTATTGGAGCAACGGAAACTTCGTCCAAACTACTTTGACCAAAACTGCCCAACTTTGAATAGCGTCGTACGAAGTGAATATTGGCCTTTGTTGGGATCAATATGAAGTGATAAGGATATAAATATAGTAATGAACCTCATAGAAGAACGTTAGACCCATTTTTATCCAACGGAAAACTTGTGCAAACTTCTACGACAAAGATCGTCCAAACTTTCAATAGATTCGTATGAAGATTTAAATTGAGATTTAAAGCTTTTAGAATGAATACCGGCCTTTTTTTGGACCAATATAAAGTTATAAAGGTGTAAATATAGTTTTTAAATAATTCTCAAATAGTTAGACCCATTATTGGAGCAACGGAAACTTCGTCCAAACTACTTTGACCAAAACTGCCCAACTTTGAATAGCGTCGTACGAAGTGAATATTGGCCTTTGTTGGGATCAATATGAAGTGATAAGGATATAAATATAGTAATGAACCTCATAGAAGAACGTTAGACCCATTTTTATCCAACGGAAAACTTGTGCAAACTTCTACGACAAAGATCGTCCAAACTTTCAATAGATTCGTATGAAGATTTAAATTGAGATTTAAAACTTTTAGAATGAATACCGGCCTTTTTTTGGACCA
This sequence comes from Trifolium repens, assembly GCA_030408175.1. Taxonomy (NCBI): domain Eukaryota; kingdom Viridiplantae; phylum Streptophyta; class Magnoliopsida; order Fabales; family Fabaceae; genus Trifolium; species Trifolium repens. The sequence continues at coordinate 36,709,201 of CP125842.1, read as the reverse complement.
ATATAAAGTTATAAAGGTGTAAATATAGTTTTTAAATAATTCTCAAATAGTTAGACCCATTATTGGAGCAACGGAAACTTCGTCCAAACTACTTTGACCAAAACTGCCCAACTTTGAATAGCTTCGTACGAAGTGAATATTGGCCTTTTTTGGGACCAATATGAAGTGATAAGGATATAAATATAGTAATAAACCTAATAGAAGAACGTTAGACCCATTTTTTATCCAACGGAAAACTTGTGCAAACTTCTACGACAAAGATCGTCCAAACTTTCAATAGATTCGTATGAAGGTTTAAATTGAGATTTAAAGCTTTTAGAACGAATACCGGCCTTTTTTTGGACCAATATAAAGTTATAAAGGTGTAAATATAGTTTTTAAATAATTCTCAAATAGTTAGACCCATTATTGGAGCAACGGAAACTTCGTCCAAACTACTTTAACCAAAACTGCCCAACTTTGAATAGCTTCGTACGAAGTGAATATTGGCCTTTTTTGGGACCAATATGAAGTGATAAGGATATAAATATAGTAATAAACCTAATAGAAGAACGTTAGACCCATTTTTTATCCAACGGAAAACTTGTGCAAACTTTTACGACAAAGATCGTCCAAACTTTCAATAGATTCGTATGAAGGTTTAAATTGAGATTTAAAGCTTTTAGAACGAATACCGGCCTTTTTCTGGACCATTATAAAGTTATAAAGGTGTAAATATAGTTATTAAATAATTCTCAAATAGTTAGACCCATTATTAGAGCAACGGAAACTTCGTCCAAACTACTTTGACCAAAACTGCCCAACTTTGAATAGCTTTGTACGAAGTGAATATTGGCCTTTTTTGGGACCAATATGAAGTGATAAGGATATAAATATAGTAATAAACCTAATAGAAGAACGTTAGACCCATTTTTTATCCAACGGAAAACTTGTGCAAACTTCTACGACAAAGATCGTCCAAACTTTCAATAGATTCGTATGAAGGTTTAAATTGAGATTTAAAGCTTTTAGAATGAATACCGGCCTTTTTTTGGACTAATATAAAGTTATAAAGGTGTAAATATAGTTATTAAATAATTCTCAAATAGTTAGACCCATTATTAGAGCAACGGAAACTTCGTCCAAACTACTTTGACCAAAACTGCCCAACTTTGAATAGCGTCGTACGAAGTGAATATTGGCCTTTGTTGGGATCAATATGAAGTGATAAGGATATAAATATAGTAATGAACCTCATAGAAGAACGTTAGACCCATTTTTATCCAACGGAAAACTTGTGCAAACTTCTACGACAAAGATCGTCCAAACTTTCAATAGATTCGTATGAAGATTTAAATTGAGATTTAAAGCTTTTAGAATGAATACCGGCCTTTTTTTGGACCAATATAAAGTTATAAAGGTGTAAATATAGTTTTTAAATAATTCTCAAATAGTTAGACCCATTATTGGAGCAACGGAAACTTCGTCCAAACTACTTTGACCAAAACTGCCCAACTTTGAATAGCGTCGTACGAAGTGAATATTGGCCTTTGTTGGGATCAATATGAAGTGATAAGGATATAAATATAGTAATGAACCTCATAGAAGAACGTTAGACCCATTTTTATCCAACGGAAAACTTGTGCAAACTTCTACGACAAAGATCGTCCAAACTTTCAATAGATTCGTATGAAGATTTAAATTGAGATTTAAAGCTTTTAGAATGAATACCGGCCTTTTTTTGGACCAATATAAAGTTATAAAGGTGTAAATATAGTTTTTAAATAATTCTCAAATAGTTAGACCCATTATTGGAGCAACGGAAACTTCGTCCAAACTACTTTGACCAAAACTGCCCAACTTTGAATAGCTTCGTACGAAGTGAATATTGGCCTTTTTTGGGACCAATATGAAGTGATAAGGATATAAATATAGTAATAAACCTAATAGAAGAACGTTAGACCCATTTTTTATCCAACGGAAAACTTGTGCAAACTTCTACGACAAAGATCGTCCAAACTTTCAATAGATTCGTATGAAGGTTTAAATTGAGATTTAAAGCTTTTAGAACGAATACCGGCCTTTTTTTGGACCAATATAAAGTTATAAAGGTGTAAATATAGTTTTTAAATAATTCTCAAATAGTTAGACCCATTATTGGAGCAACGGAAACTTCGTCCAAACTACTTTAACCAAAACTGCCCAACTTTGAATAGCTTCGTACGAAGTGAATATTGGCCTTTTTTGGGACCAATATGAAGTGATAAGGATATAAATATAGTAATAAACCTAATAGAAGAACGTTAGACCCATTTTTTATCCAACGGAAAACTTGTGCAAACTTCTACGACAAAGATCGTCCAAACTTTCAATAGATTCGTATGAAGGTTTAAATTGAGATTTAAAGCTTTTAGAACGAATACCGGCCTTTTTCTGGACCATTATAAAGTTATAAAGGTGTAAATATAGTTATTAAATAATTCTCAAATAGTTAGACCCATTATTAGAGCAACGGAAACTTCGTCCAAACTACTTTGACCAAAACTGCCCAACTTTGAATAGCTTCGTACGAAGTGAATATTGGCCTTTTTTGGGACCAATATGAAGTGATAAGGATATAAATATAGTAATAAACCTAATAGAAGAACGTTAGACCCATTTTTTATCCAACGGAAAACTTGTGCAAACTTCTACGACAAAGATCGTCCAAACTTTCAATAGATTCGTATGAAGGTTTAAATTGAGATTTAAAGCTTTTAGAATGAATACCGGCCTTTTTTTGGACTAATATAAAGTTATAAAGGTGTAAATATAGTTATTAAATAATTCTCAAATAGTTAGACCCATTATTAGAGCAACGGAAACTTCGTCCAAACTACTTTGACCAAAACTGCCCAACTTTGAATAGCGTCGTACGAAGTGAATATTGGCCTTTGTTGGGATCAATATGAAGTGATAAGGATATAAATATAGTAATGAACCTCATAGAAGAACGTTAGACCCATTTTTATCCAACGGAAAACTTGTGCAAACTTCTACGACAAAGATCGTCCAAACTTTCAATAGATTCGTATGAAGATTTAAATTGAGATTTAAAGCTTTTAGAATGAATACCGGCCTTTTTTTGGACCAGTATAAAGTTATAAAGGTGTAAATATAGTTTTAAATAATTCTCAAATAGTTAGACCCATTATTGGAGCAACGGAAACTTCGTCCAAACTACTTTGACCAAAACTGCCCAACTTTGAATAGCGTCGTACGAAGTGAATATTGGCCTTTGTTGGGATCAATATGAAGTGATAAGGATATAAATATAGTAATGAACCTCATAGAAGAACGTTAGACCCATTTTTATCCAACGGAAAACTTGTGCAAACTTCTACGACAAAGATCGTCCAAACTTTCAATAGATTCGTATGAAGATTTAAATTGAGATTTAAAGCTTTTAGAATGAATACTGGCCTTTTTTTGGACCAATATAAAGTTATAAAGGTGTAAATATAGTTTTTAAATAATTCTCAAATAGTTAGACCCATTATTGGAGCAACGGAAACTTCGTCCAAACTACTTTGACCAAAACTGCCCAACTTTGAATAGCTTCGTACGAAGTGAATATTGGCCTTTTTTGGGACCAATATGAAGTGATAAGGATATAAATATAGTAATAAACCTAATAGAAGAACGTTAGACCCATTTTTTATCCAACGGAAAACTTGTGAAAACTTCTACGACAAAGATCGTCCAAACTTTCAATAGATTCGTATGAAGGTTTAAATTGAGATTTAAAGCTTTTAGAACGAATACCGGCCTTTTTTTGGACCAATATAAAGTTATAAAGGTGTAAATATAGTTTTTAAATAATTCTCAAATAGTTAGACCCATTATTGGAGCAACGGAAACTTCGTCCAAACTACTTTGACCAAAACTGCCCAACTTTGAATAGCTTCGTACGAAGTGAATATTGGCCTTTTTTGGGACCAATATGAAGTGATAAGGATATAAATATAGTAATAAACCTAATAGAAGAACGTTAGACCCATTTTTTATCCAACGGAAAACTTGTGAAAACTTCTACGACAAAGATCGTCCAAACTTTCAATAGATTCGTATGAAGGTTTAAATTGAGATTTAAAGCTTTTAGAACGAATACCGGCCTTTTTTTGGACCAATATAAAGTTATAAAGGTGTAAATATAGTTTTTAAATAATTCTCAAATAGTTAGACCCATTATTGGAGCAACGGAAACTTCGTCCAAACTACTTTAACCAAAACTGCCCAACTTTGAATAGCTTCGTACGAAGTGAATATTGGCCTTTTTTGGGACCAATATGAAGTGATAAGGATATAAATATAGTAATAAACCTAATAGAAGAACGTTAGACCCATTTTTTATCCAACGGAAAACTTGTGCAAACTTCTACGACAAAGATCGTCCAAACTTTCAATAGATTCGTATGAAGGTTTAAATTGAGATTTAAAGCTTTTAGAATGAATACCGGCCTTTTTTTGGACTAATATAAAGTTATAAAGGTGTAAATATAGTTATTAAATAATTCTCAAATAGTTAGACCCATTATTAGAGCAACGGAAACTTCGTCCAAACTACTTTGACCAAAACTGCCCAACTTTGAATAGCGTCGTACGAAGTGAATATTGGCCTTTGTTGGGATCAATATGAAGTGATAAGGATATAAATATAGTAATGAACCTCATAGAAGAACGTTAGACCCATTTTTATCCAACGGAAAACTTGTGCAAACTTCTACGACAAAGATCGTCCAAACTTTCAATAGATTCGTATGAAGATTTAAATTGAGATTTAAAGCTTTTAGAATGAATACCGGCCTTTTTTTGGACCAATATAAAGTTATAAAGGTGTAAATATAGTTTTTAAATAATTCTCAAATAGTTAGACCCATTATTGGAGCAACGGAAACTTCGTCCAAACTACTTTGACCAAAACTGCCCAACTTTGAATAGCGTCGTACGAAGTGAATATTGGCCTTTGTTGGGATCAATATGAAGTGATAAGGATATAAATATAGTAATGAACCTCATAGAAGAACGTTAGACCCATTTTTATCCAACGGAAAACTTGTGCAAACTTCTACGACAAAGATCGTCCAAACTTTCAATAGATTCGTATGAAGATTTAAATTGAGATTTAAAGCTTTTAGAATGAATACCGGCCTTTTTTTGGACCAATATAAAGTTATAAAGGTGTAAATATAGTTTTTAAATAATTCTCAAATAGTTAGACCCATTATTGGAGCAACGGAAACTTCGTCCAAACTACTTTGACCAAAACTGCCCAACTTTGAATAGCTTCGTACGAAGTGAATATTGGCCTTTTTTGGGACCAATATGAAGTGATAAGGATATAAATATAGTAATAAACCTAATAGAAGAACGTTAGACCCATTTTTTATCCAACGGAAAACTTGTGCAAACTTCTACGACAAAGATCGTCCAAACTTTCAATAGATTCGTATGAAGGTTTAAATTGAGATTTAAAGCTTTTAGAACGAATACCGGCCTTTTTTTGGACCAATATAAAGTTATAAAGGTGTAAATATAGTTTTTAAATAATTCTCAAATAGTTAGACCCATTATTGGAGCAACGGAAACTTCGTCCAAACTACTTTAACCAAAACTGCCCAACTTTGAATAGCTTCGTACGAAGTGAATATTGGCCTTTTTTGGGACCAATATGAAGTGATAAGGATATAAATATAGTAATAAACCTAATAGAAGAACGTTAGACCCATTTTTTATCCAACGGAAAACTTGTGCAAACTTCTACGACAAAGATCGTCCAAACTTTCAATAGATTCGTATGAAGGTTTAAATTGAGATTTAAAGCTTTTAGAACGAATACCGGCCTTTTTCTGGACCATTATAAAGTTATAAAGGTGTAAATATAGTTATTAAATAATTCTCAAATAGTTAGACCCATTATTAGAGCAACGGAAACTTCGTCCAAACTACTTTGACCAAAACTGCCCAACTTTGAATAGCTTCGTACGAAGTGAATATTGGCCTTTTTTGGGACCAATATGAAGTGATAAGGATATAAATATAGTAATAAACCTAATAGAAGAACGTTAGACCCATTTTTTATCCAACGGAAAACTTGTGCAAACTTCTACGACAAAGATCGTCCAAACTTTCAATAGATTCGTATGAAGGTTTAAATTGAGATTTAAAGCTTTTAGAATGAATACCGGCCTTTTTTTGGACTAATATAAAGTTATAAAGGTGTAAATATAGTTATTAAATAATTCTCAAATAGTTAGACCCATTATTAGAGCAACGGAAACTTCGTCCAAACTACTTTGACCAAAACTGCCCAACTTTGAATAGCGTCGTACGAAGTGAATATTGGCCTTTGTTGGGATCAATATGAAGTGATAAGGATATAAATATAGTAATGAACCTCATAGAAGAACGTTAGACCCATTTTTATCCAACGGAAAACTTGTGCAAACTTCTACGACAAAGATCGTCCAAACTTTCAATAGATTCGTATGAAGATTTAAATTGAGATTTAAAGCTTTTAGAATGAATACCGGCCTTTTTTTGGACCAGTATAAAGTTATAAAGGTGTAAATATAGTTTTAAATAATTCTCAAATAGTTAGACCCATTATTGGAGCAACGGAAACTTCGTCCAAACTACTTTGACCAAAACTGCCCAACTTTGAATAGCGTCGTACGAAGTGAATATTGGCCTTTGTTGGGATCAATATGAAGTGATAAGGATATAAATATAGTAATGAACCTCATAGAAGAACGTTAGACCCATTTTTATCCAACGGAAAACTTGTGCAAACTTCTACGACAAAGATCGTCCAAACTTTCAATAGATTCGTATGAAGATTTAAATTGAGATTTAAAGCTTTTAGAATGAATACTGGCCTTTTTTTGGACCAATATAAAGTTATAAAGGTGTAAATATAGTTTTTAAATAATTCTCAAATAGTTAGACCCATTATTGGAGCAACGGAAACTTCGTCCAAACTACTTTGACCAAAACTGCCCAACTTTGAATAGCTTCGTACGAAGTGAATATTGGCCTTTTTTGGGACCAATATGAAGTGATAAGGATATAAATATAGTAATAAACCTAATAGAAGAACGTTAGACCCATTTTTTATCCAACGGAAAACTTGTGAAAACTTCTACGACAAAGATCGTCCAAACTTTCAATAGATTCGTATGAAGGTTTAAATTGAGATTTAAAGCTTTTAGAACGAATACCGGCCTTTTTTTGGACCAATATAAAGTTATAAAGGTGTAAATATAGTTTTTAAATAATTCTCAAATAGTTAGACCCATTATTGGAGCAACGGAAACTTCGTCCAAACTACTTTGACCAAAACTGCCCAACTTTGAATAGCTTCGTACGAAGTGAATATTGGCCTTTTTTGGGACCAATATGAAGTGATAAGGATATAAATATAGTAATAAACCTAATAGAAGAACGTTAGACCCATTTTTTATCCAACGGAAAACTTGTGAAAACTTCTACGACAAAGATCGTCCAAACTTTCAATAGATTCGTATGAAGGTTTAAATTGAGATTTAAAGCTTTTAGAACGAATACCGGCCTTTTTTTGGACCAATATAAAGTTATAAAGGTGTAAATATAGTTTTTAAATAATTCTCAAATAGTTAGACCCATTATTGGAGCAACGGAAACTTCGTCCAAACTACTTTAACCAAAACTGCCCAACTTTGAATAGCTTCGTACGAAGTGAATATTGGCCTTTTTTGGGACCAATATGAAGTGATAAGCATATAAATATAGTAATAAACCTAATAGAAGAACGTTAGACCCATTTTTTATCCAACGGAAAACTTGTGCAAACTTCTACGACAAAGATCGTCCAAACTTTCAATAGATTCGTATGAAGGTTTAAATTGAGATTTAAAGCTTTTAGAATGAATACCGGCCTTTTTTTGGACTAATATAAAGTTATAAAGGTGTAAATATAGTTATTAAATAATTCTCAAATAGTTAGACCCATTATTAGAGCAGCGGAAACTTCGTCCAAATTACTTTGACCAAAACTGGCCAACTTTGAATAGCTTCGTACGAAGTGAATATTGGCCTTTTTTGGGACCAATATGAAGTGATAAGGATATAAATATAGTAATAAACCTAATAGAAGAACGTTAGACCCATTTTTTATCCAACGGAAAACTTGTGCAAACTTCTACGACAAAGATCGTCCAAACTTTCAATAGATTCGTATGAAGGTTTAAATTGAGATTTAAAGCTTTTAGAATGAATACCGGCCTTTTTTTGGACTAATATAAAGTTATAAAGGTGTAAATATAGTTATTAAATAATTCTCAAATAGTTAGACCCATTATTAGAGCAGCGGAAACTTCGTCCAAACTACTTTGACCAAAACTGGCCAACTTTGAATAGCGTCGTACGAAGTGAATATTGGCCTTTGTTGGGATCAATATGAAGTGATAAGGATATAAATATAGTAATGAACCTCATAGAAGAACGTTAGACCCATTTTTATCCAACGGAAAACTTGTGCAAACTTCTACGACAAAGATCGTCCAAACTTTCAATAGACTCGTATGGAGATTTAAATTGAGATTTAAAGCTTTTAGAATGAATACCGGCCTTTTTTTGGACCAATATAAAGTTATAAAGGTGTAAATATAGTTTTTAAATAATTCTCAAATAGTTAGACCCATTATTGGAGCAACGGAAACTTCGTCCAAACTACTTTGACCAAAACTGCCCAACTTTGAATAGCTTCGTACGAAGTGAATATTGGCCTTTTTTGGGACCAATATGAAGTGATAAGGATATAAATATAGTAATAAACCTAATAGAAGAACGTTAGACCCATTTTTAATCCAACGGAAAACTTTTGCAAACTTCTACGACAAAGATCGTCCAAACTTTCAATAGATTCGTATGAAGGTTTAAATTGAGATTTAAAGCTTTTAGAATGAATACCGGCCTTTTTTTGGACCAATATAAAGTTATAAAGGTGTAAATATAGTTATTAAATAATTCTCAAATAGTTAGACACATTATTAGAGCAACGGAAACTTCGTCCAAACTACTTTGACCAAAACTGCACAACTTTGAATAGCTTCGTACGAAGTGAATATTGGCCTTTGTTGGGATCAATATGAAGTGATAAGGATATAAATATAGCAATGAACCTAATAGAAGAACGTTAGACCCATTTTTTATCGAACGGAAAACTTGTGCAAACTTCTACGACAAAGATCGTCCAAACTTTCAATAGATTCGTATGAAGGTTTAAATTGAGATTTAAAGCTTTTAGAATGAATACCGGCCTTTTTTTGGACCAATATAAAGTTATAAAGGTGTAAATATAGTTTTTAAATAATTCTCAAATAGTTAGACCCATTATTGGAGCAACGGAAACTTCGTCCAAACTACTTTGACCAAAACTGCCCAACTTTGAATAGCTTCGTACGAAGTGAATATTGGCCTTTTTTGGGACCAATATGAAGTGATAAGGATATAAATATAGTAATAAACCTAATAGAAGAACGTTAGACCCATTTTTTATCCAACGGAAAACTTGTGCAAACTTCTACGACAAAGATCGTCCAAACTTTCAATAGATTCGTATGAAGGTTTAAATTGAGATTTAAAGCTTTTAGAACGAATACCGGCCTTTTTCAGGACCATTATAAAGTTATAAAGGTGTAAATATAGTTATTAAATAATTCTCAAATAGTTAGACCCATTATTAGAGCAACGGAAACTTCGTCCAAACTACTTTGACCAAAACTGCCCAACTTTGAATAGCTTCGTACGAAGTGAATATTGGCCTTTTTTGGGACCAATATGAAGTGATAAGGATATAAATATAGTAATAAACCTAATAGAAGAACGTTAGACCCATTTTTTATCCAACGGAAAACTTGTGCAAACTTCTACGACAAAGATCGTCCAAACTTTCAATAGATTCGTATGAAGGTTTAAATTGAGATTTAAAGCTTTTAGAATGAATACCGGCCTTTTTTTGGACTAATATAAAGTTATAAAGGTGTAAATATAGTTATTAAATAATTCTCAAATAGTTAGACCCATTATTAGAGCAACGGAAACTTCGTCCAAACTACTTTGACCAAAACTGCCCAACTTTGAATAGCGTCGTACGAAGTGAATATTGGCCTTTGTTGGGATCAATATGAAGTGATAAGGATATAAATATAGTAATGAACCTCATAGAAGAACGTTAGACCCATTTTTATCCAACGGAAAACTTGTGCAAACTTCTACGACAAAGATCGTCCAAACTTTCAATAGACTCGTATGGAGATTTAAATTGAGATTTAAAGCTTTTAGAATGAATACCGGCCTTTTTTTGGACCAATATAAAGTTATAAAGGTGTAAATATAGTTTTTAAATAATTCTCAAATAGTTAGACCCATTATTGGAGCAACGGAAACTTCGTCCAAACTACTTTGACCAAAACTGCCCAACTTTGAATAGCGTCGTACGAAGTGAATATTGGCCTTTGTTGGGATCAATATGAAGTGATAAGGATATAAATATAGTAATAAACCTAATAGAAGAACGTTAGACCCATTTTTAATCCAACGGAAAACTTTTGCAAACTTCTACGACAAAGATCGTCCAAACTTTCAATAGATTCGTATGAAGGTTTAAATTGAGATTTAAAGCTTTTAGAATGAATACCGGCCTTTTTTTGGACCAATATAAAGTTATAAAGGTGTAAATATAGTTATTAAATAATTCTCAAATAGTTAGACACATTATTAGAGCAACGGAAACTTCGTCCAAACTACTTTGACCAAAACTGCACAACTTTGAATAGCTTCGTACGAAGTGAATATTGGCCTTTGTTGGGATCAATATGAAGTGATAAGGATATAAATATAGCAATGAACCTAATAGAAGAACGTTAGACCCATTTTTTATCGAACGGAAAACTTGTGCAAACTTCTACGACAAAGATCGTCCAAACTTTCAATAGATTCGTATGAAGGTTTAAATTGAGATTTAAAGCTTTTAGAATGAATACCGGCCTTTTTTTGGACCAATATAAAGTTATAAAGGTGTAAATATAGTTTTTAAATAATTCTCAAATAGTTAGACCCATTATTGGAGCAACGGAAACTTCGTCCAAACTACTTTGACCAAAACTGCCCAACTTTGAATAGCTTCGTACGAAGTGAATATTGGCCTTTTTTGGGACCAATATGAAGTGATAAGGATATAAATATAGTAATAAACCTAATAGAAGAACGTTAGACCCATTTTTTATCCAACGGAAAACTTGTGCAAACTTCTACGACAAAGATCGTCCAAACTTTCAATAGATTCGTATGAAGGTTTAAATTGAGATTTAAAGCTTTTAGAACGAATACCGGCCTTTTTCAGGACCATTATAAAGTTATAAAGGTGTAAATATAGTTATTAAATAATTCTCAAATAGTTAGACCCATTATTAGAGCAACGGAAACTTCGTCCAAACTACTTTGACCAAAACTGCCCAACTTTGAATAGCTTCGTACGAAGTGAATATTGGCCTTTTTTGGGACCAATATGAAGTGATAAGGATATAAATATAGTAATAAACCTAATAGAAGAACGTTAGACCCATTTTTAATCCAACGGAAAACTTTTGCAAACTTCTACGACAAAGATCGTCCAAACTTTCAATAGATTCGTATGAAGGTTTAAATTGAGATTTAAAGCTTTTAGAATGAATACCGGCCTTTTTTTGGACCAATATAAAGTTATAAAGGTGTAAATATAGTTATTAAATAATTCTCAAATAGTTAGACACATTATTAGAGCAACGGAAACTTCGTCCAAACTACTTTGACCAAAACTGCACAACTTTGAATAGCTTCGTACGAAGTGAATATTGGCCTTTGTTGGGATCAATATGAAGTGATAAGGATATAAATATAGTAATGAACCTAATAGAAGAACGTTAGACCCATTTTTTATCGAACGGAAAACTTGTGCAAACTTCTACGACAAAGATCGTCCAAACTTTCAATAGATTCGTATGAAGGTTTAAATTGAGATTTAAAGCTTTTAGAATGAATACCGGCCTTTTTTTGGACCAATATAAAGTTATAAAGGTGTAAATATAGTTTTTAAATAATTCTCAAATAGTTAGACCCATTATTGGAGCAACGGAAACTTCGTCCAAACTACTTTGACCAAAACTGCCCAACTTTGAATAGCTTCGTACGAAGTGAATATTGGCCTTTTTTGGGACCAATATGAAGTGATAAGGATATAAATATAGTAATAAACCTAATAGAAGAACGTTAGACCCATTTTTTATCCAACGGAAAACTTGTGCAAACTTCTACGACAAAGATCGTCCAAACTTTCAATAGATTCGTATGAAGGTTTAAATTGAGATTTAAAGCTTTTAGAACGAATACCGGCCTTTTTCAGGACCATTATAAAGTTATAAAGGTGTAAATATAGTTATTAAATAATTCTCAAATAGTTAGACCCATTATTAGAGCAACGGAAACTTCGTCCAAACTACTTTGACCAAAACTGCCCAACTTTGAATAGCTTCGTACGAAGTGAATATTGGCCTTTTTTGGGACCAATATGAAGTGATAAGGATATAAATATAGTAATAAACCTAATAGAAGAACGTTAGACCCATTTTTTATCCAACGGAAAACTTGTGCAAACTTCTACGACAAAGATCGTCCAAACTTTCAATAGATTCGTATGAAGGTTTAAATTGAGATTTAAAGCTTTTAGAATGAATACCGGCCTTTTTTTGGACTAATATAAAGTTATAAAGGTGTAAATATAGTTATTAAATAATTCTCAAATAGTTAGACCCATTATTAGAGCAACGGAAACTTCGTCCAAACTACTTTGACCAAAACTGCCCAACTTTGAATAGCGTCGTACGAAGTGAATATTGGCCTTTGTTGGGATCAATATGAAGTGATAAGGATATAAATATAGTAATGAACCTCATAGAAGAACGTTAGACCCATTTTTATCCAACGGAAAACTTGTGCAAACTTCTACGACAAAGATCGTCCAAACTTTCAATAGATTCGTATGAAGATTTAAATTGAGATTTAAAGCTTTTAGAATGAATACCGGCCTTTTTTTGGACCAATATAAAGTTATAAAGGTGTAAATATAGTTTTTAAATAATTCTCAAATAGTTAGACCCATTATTGGAGCAACGGAAACTTCGTCCAAACTACTTTGACCAAAACTGCCCAACTTTGAATAGCGTCGTACGAAGTGAATATTGGCCTTTGTTGGGATCAATATGAAGTGATAAGGATATAAATATAGTAATGAACCTCATAGAAGAACGTTAGACCCATTTTTATCCAACGGAAAACTTGTGCAAACTTCTACGACAAAGATCGTCCAAACTTTCAATAGATTCGTATGAAGGTTTAAATTGAGATTTAAAGCTTTTAGAATGAATACCGGCCTTTTTTTGGACCAATATAAAGTTATAAAGGTGTAAATATAGTTTTTAAATAATTCTCAAATAGTTAGACCCATTATTGGAGCAACGGAAACTTCGTCCAAACTACTTTGACCAAAACTGCCCAACTTTGAATAGCTTCGTACGAAGTGAATATTGGCCTTTTTTGGGACCAATATGAAGTGATAAGGATATAAATATAGTAATAAACCTAATAGAAGAACGTTAGACCCATTTTTTATCCAACGGAAAACTTGTGCAAACTTCTACGACAAAGATCGTCCAAACTTTCAATAGATTCGTATGAAGGTTTAAATTGAGATTTAAAGCTTTTAGAACGAATACCGGCCTTTTTCAGGACCATTATAAAGTTATAAAGGTGTAAATATAGTTATTAAATAATTCTCAAATAGTTAGACCCATTATTAGAGCAACGGAAACTTCGTCCAAACTACTTTGACCAAAACTGCCCAACTTTGAATAGCTTCGTACGAAGTGAATATTGGCCTTTTTTGGGACCAATATGAAGTGATAAGGATATAAATATAGTAATAAACCTAATAGAAGAACGTTAGACCCATTTTTTATCCAACGGAAAACTTGTGCAAACTTCTACGACAAAGATCGTCCAAACTTTCAATAGATTCGTATGAAGGTTTAAATTGAGATTTAAAGCTTTTAGAATGAATACCGGCCTTTTTTTGGACTAATATAAAGTTATAAAGGTGTAAATATAGTTATTAAATAATTCTCAAATAGTTAGACCCATTATTAGAGCAACGGAAACTTCGTCCAAACTACTTTGACCAAAACTGCCCAACTTTGAATAGCGTCGTACGAAGTGAATATTGGCCTTTGTTGGGATCAATATGAAGTGATAAGGATATAAATATAGTAATGAACCTCATAGAAGAACGTTAGACCCATTTTTATCCAACGGAAAACTTGTGCAAACTTCTACGACAAAGATCGTCCAAACTTTCAATAGATTCGTATGAAGATTTAAATTGAGATTTAAAGCTTTTAGAATGAATACCGGCCTTTTTTTGGACCAATATAAAGTTATAAAGGTGTAAATATAGTTTTTAAATAATTCTCAAATAGTTAGACCCATTATTGGAGCAACGGAAACTTCGTCCAAACTACTTTGACCAAAACTGCCCAACTTTGAATAGCGTCGTACGAAGTGAATATTGGCCTTTGTTGGGATCAATATGAAGTGATAAGGATATAAATATAGTAATGAACCTCATAGAAGAACGTTAGACCCATTTTTATCCAACGGAAAACTTGTGCAAACTTCTACGACAAAGATCGTCCAAACTTTCAATAGATTCGTATGAAGATTTAAATTGAGATTTAAAGCTTTTAGAATGAATACTGGCCTTTTTTTGGACCAATATAAAGTTATAAAGGTGTAAATATAGTTTTTAAATAATTCTCAAATAGTTAGACCCATTATTGGAGCAACGGAAACTTCGTCCAAACTACTTTGACCAAAACTGCCCAACTTTGAATAGCTTCGTACGAAGTGAATATTGGCCTTTTTTGGGACCAATATGAAGTGATAAGGATATAAATATAGTAATAAACCTAATAGAAGAACGTTAGACCCATTTTTTATCCAACGGAAAACTTGTGAAAACTTCTACGACAAAGATCGTCCAAACTTTCAATAGATTCGTATGAAGGTTTAAATTGAGATTTAAAGCTTTTAGAACGAATACCGGCCTTTTTTTGGACCAATATAAAGTTATAAAGGTGTAAATATAGTTTTTAAATAATTCTCAAATAGTTAGACCCATTATTGGAGCAACGGAAACTTCGTCCAAACTACTTTGACCAAAACTGCCCAACTTTGAATAGCTTCGTACGAAGTGAATATTGGCCTTTTTTGGGACCAATATGAAGTGATAAGGATATAAATATAGTAATAAACCTAATAGAAGAACGTTAGACCCATTTTTAATCCAACGGAAAACTTTTGCAAACTTCTACGACAAAGATCGTCCAAACTTTCAATAGATTCGTATGAAGGTTTAAATTGAGATTTAAAGCTTTTAGAATGAATACCGGCCTTTTTTTGGACCAATATAAAGTTATAAAGGTGTAAATATAGTTATTAAATAATTCTCAAATAGTTAGACACATTATTAGAGCAACGGAAACTTCGTCCAAACTACTTTGACCAAAACTGCACAACTTTGAATAGCTTCGTACGAAGTGAATATTGGCCTTTGTTGGGATCAATATGAAGTGATAAGGATATAAATATAGTAATGAACCTAATAGAAGAACGTTAGACCCATTTTTTATCGAACGGAAAACTTGTGCAAACTTCTACGACAAAGATCGTCCAAACTTTCAATAGATTCGTATGAAGGTTTAAATTGAGATTTAAAGCTTTTAGAATGAATACCGGCCTTTTTTTGGACCAATATAAAGTTATAAAGGTGTAAATATAGTTTTTAAATAATTCTCAAATAGTTAGACCCATTATTGGAGCAACGGAAACTTCGTCCAAACTACTTTGACCAAAACTGCCCAACTTTGAATAGCTTCGTACGAAGTGAATATTGGCCTTTTTTGGGACCAATATGAAGTGATAAGGATATAAATATAGTAATAAACCTAATAGAAGAACGTTAGACCCATTTTTTATCCAACGGAAAACTTGTGCAAACTTCTACGACAAAGATCGTCCAAACTTTCAATAGATTCGTATGAAGGTTTAAATTGAGATTTAAAGCTTTTAGAACGAATACCGGCCTTTTTCAGGACCATTATAAAGTTATAAAGGTGTAAATATAGTTATTAAATAATTCTCAAATAGTTAGACCCATTATTAGAGCAACGGAAACTTCGTCCAAACTACTTTGACCAAAACTGCCCAACTTTGAATAGCTTCGTACGAAGTGAATATTGGCCTTTTTTGGGACCAATATGAAGTGATAAGGATATAAATATAGTAATAAACCTAATAGAAGAACGTTAGACCCATTTTTTATCCAACGGAAAACTTGTGCAAACTTCTACGACAAAGATCGTCCAAACTTTCAATAGATTCGTATGAAGGTTTAAATTGAGATTTAAAGCTTTTAGAATGAATACCGGCCTTTTTTTGGACTAATATAAAGTTATAAAGGTGTAAATATAGTTATTAAATAATTCTCAAATAGTTAGACCCATTATTAGAGCAACGGAAACTTCGTCCAAACTACTTTGACCAAAACTGCCCAACTTTGAATAGCGTCGTACGAAGTGAATATTGGCCTTTGTTGGGATCAATATGAAGTGATAAGGATATAAATATAGTAATGAACCTCATAGAAGAACGTTAGACCCATTTTTATCCAACGGAAAACTTGTGCAAACTTCTACGACAAAGATCGTCCAAACTTTCAATAGATTCGTATGAAGATTTAAATTGAGATTTAAAGCTTTTAGAATGAATACCGGCCTTTTTTTGGACCAATATAAAGTTATAAAGGTGTAAATATAGTTTTTAAATAATTCTCAAATAGTTAGACCCATTATTGGAGCAACGGAAACTTCGTCCAAACTACTTTGACCAAAACTGCCCAACTTTGAATAGCGTCGTACGAAGTGAATATTGGCCTTTGTTGGGATCAATATGAAGTGATAAGGATATAAATATAGTAATGAACCTCATAGAAGAACGTTAGACCCATTTTTATCCTACGGAAAACTTGTGCAAACTTCTACGACAAAGATCGTCCAAACTTTCAATAGATTCGTATGAAGATTTAAATTGAGATTTAAAGCTTTTAGAATGAATACTGGCCTTTTTTTGGACCAATATAAAGTTATAAAGGTGTAAATATAGTTTTTAAATAATTCTCAAATAGTTAGACCCATTATTGGAGCAACGGAAACTTCGTCCAAACTACTTTGACCAAAACTGCCCAACTTTGAATAGCTTCGTACGAAGTGAATATTGGCCTTTTTTGGGACCAATATGAAGTGATAAGGATATAAATATAGTAATAAACCTAATAGAAGAACGTTAGACCCATTTTTTATCCAACGGAAAACTTGTGAAAACTTCTACGACAAAGATCGTCCAAACTTTCAATAGATTCGTATGAAGGTTTAAATTGAGATTTAAAGCTTTTAGACCGAATACCGGCCTTTTTTTGGACCAATATAAAGTTATAAAGGTGTAAATATAGTTTTTAAATAATTCTCAAATAGTTAGACCCATTATTGGAGCAACGGAAACTTCGTCCAAACTACTTTGACCAAAACTGCCCAACTTTGAATAGCTTCGTACGAAGTGAATATTGGCCTTTTTTGGGACCAATATGAAGTGATAAGGATATAAATATAGTAATAAACCTAATAGAAGAACGTTAGACCCATTTTTTATCCAACGGAAAACTTGTGAAAACTTCTACGACAAAGATCGTCCAAACTTTCAATAGATTCGTATGAAGGTTTAAATTGAGATTTAAAGCTTTTAGAATGAATACCGGCCTTTTTTTGGACCAATATAAAGTTATAAAGGTGTAAATATAGTTTTTAAATAATTCTCAAATAGTTAGACCCATTATTGGAGCAACGGAAACTTCGTCCAAACTACTTTGACCAAAACTGCCCAACTTTGAATAGCTTCGTACGAAGTGAATATTGGCCTTTTTTGGGACCAATATGAAGTGATAAGGATATAAATATAGTAATAAACCTAATAGAAGAACGTTAGACCCATTTTTAATCCAACGGAAAACTTTTGCAAACTTCTACGACAAAGATCGTCCAAACTTTCAATAGATTCGTATGAAGGTTTAAATTGAGATTTAAAGCTTTTAGAATGAATACCGGCCTTTTTTTGGACTAATATAAAGTTATAGAGGTGTAAATATAGTTATTAAATAATTCTCAAATAGTTAGACCCATTATTAGAGCAGCGGAAACTTCGTCCAAACTACTTTGACCAAAACTGGCCAACTTTGAATAGCTTCGTACGAAGTGAATATTGGCCTTTTTTGGGACCAATATGAAGTGATAAGGATATAAATATAGTAATAAACCTAATAGAAGAACGTTAGACCCATTTTTTATCCAACGGAAAACTTGTGCAAACTTCTACGACAAAGATCGTCCAAACTTTCAATAGATTCGTATGAAGGTTTAAATTGAGATTTAAAGCTTTTAGAATGAATACCGGCCTTTTTTTGGACTAATATAAAGTTATAGAGGTGTAAATATAGTTATTAAATAATTCTCAAATAGTTAGACCCATTATTAGAGCAGCGGAAACTTCGTCCAAACTACTTTGACCAAAACTGGCCAACTTTGAATAGCGTCGTACGAAGTGAATATTGGCCTTTGTTGGGATCAATATGAAGTGATAAGGATATAAATATAGTAATGAACCTCATAGAAGAACGTTAGACCCATTTTTATCCAACGGAAAACTTGTGCAAACTTCTACGACAAAGATCGTCCAAACTTTCAATAGACTCGTATGGAGATTTAAATTGAGATTTAAAGCTTTTAGAATGAATACCGGCCTTTTTTTGGACCAATATAAAGTTATAAAGGTGTAAATATAGTTTTTAAATAATTCTCAAATAGTTAGACCCATTATTGGAGCAACGGAAACTTCGTCCAAACTACTTTGACCAAAACTGCCCAACTTTGAATAGCTTCGTACGAAGTGAATATTGGCCTTTTTTGGGACCAATATGAAGTGATAAGGATATAAATATAGTAATAAACCTAATAGAAGAACGTTAGACCCATTTTTAATCCAACGGAAAACTTTTGCAAACTTCTACGACAAAGATCGTCCAAACTTTCAATAGATTCGTATGAAGGTTTAAATTGAGATTTAAAGCTTTTAGAATGAATACCGGCCTTTTTTTGGACCAATATAAAGTTATAAAGGTGTAAATATAGTTATTAAATAATTCTCAAATAGTTAGACACATTATTAGAGCAACGGAAACTTCGTCCAAACTACTTTGACCAAAACTGCACAACTTTGAATAGCTTCGTACGAAGTGAATATTGGCCTTTGTTGGGATCAATATGAAGTGATAAGGATATAAATATAGTAATGAACCTAATAGGAGAACGTTAGACCCATTTTTTATCGAACGGAAAACTTGTGCAAACTTCTACGACAAAGATCGTCCAAACTTTCAATAGATTCGTATGAAGGTTTAAATTGAGATTTAAAGCTTTTAGAATGAATACCGGCCTTTTTTTGGACCAATATAAAGTTATAAAGGTGTAAATATAGTTTTTAAATAATTCTCAAATAGTTAGACCCATTATTGGAGCAACGGAAACTTCGTCCAAACTACTTTGACCAAAACTGCCCAACTTTGAATAGCTTCGTACGAAGTGAATATTGGCCTTTTTTGGGACCAATATGAAGTGATAAGGATATAAATATAGTAATAAACCTAATAGAAGAACGTTAGACCCATTTTTTATCCAACGGAAAACTTGTGAAAACTTCTACGACAAAGATCGTCCAAACTTTCAATAGATTCGTATGAAGGTTTAAATTGAGATTTAAAGCTTTTAGAACGAATACCGGCCTTTTTTTGGACCAATATAAAGTTATAAAGGTGTAAATATAGTTTTTAAATAATTCTCAAATAGTTAGACCCATTATTGGAGCAACGGAAACTTCGTCCAAACTACTTTAACCAAAACTGCCCAACTTTGAATAGCTTCGTACGAAGTGAATATTGGCCTTTTTTGGGACCAATATGAAGTGATAAGGATATAAATATAGTAATAAACCTAATAGAAGAACGTTAGACCCATTTTTTATCCAACGGAAAACTTGTGCAAACTTCTACGACAAAGATCGTCCAAACTTTCAATAGATTCGTATGAAGGTTTAAATTGAGATTTAAAGCTTTTAGAATGAATACCGGCCTTTTTTTGGACTAATATAAAGTTATAGAGGTGTAAATATAGTTATTAAATAATTCTCAAATAGTTAGACCCATTATTAGAGCAGCGGAAACTTCGTCCAAACTACTTTGACCAAAACTGGCCAACTTTGAATAGCTTCGTACGAAGTGAATATTGGCCTTTTTTGGGACCAATATGAAGTGATAAGGATATACATATAGTAATAAACCTAATAGAAGAACGTTAGACCCATTTTTTATCCAACGGAAAACTTGTGCAAACTTCTACGACAAAGATCGTCCAAACTTTCAATAGATTCGTATGAAGGTTTAAATTGAGATTTAAAGCTTTTAGAATGAATACCGGCCTTTTTTTGGACTAATATAAAGTTATAAAGGTGTAAATATAGTTATTAAATAATTCTCAAATAGTTAGACCCATTATTAGAGCAGCGGAAACTTCGTCCAAACTACTTTGACCAAAACTGGCCAACTTTGAATAGCGTCGTACGAAGTGAATATTGGCCTTTGTTGGGATCAATATGAAGTGATAAGGATATAAATATAGTAATGAACCTCATAGAAGAACGTTAGACCCATTTTTATCCAACGGAAAACTTGTGCAAACTTCTACGACAAAGATCGTCCAAACTTTCAATAGACTCGTATGGAGATTTAAATTGAGATTTAAAGCTTTTAGAATGAATACCGGCCTTTTTTTGGACCAATATAAAGTTATAAAGGTGTAAATATAGTTTTTAAATAATTCTCAAATAGTTAGACCCATTATTGGAGCAACGGAAACTTCGTCCAAACTACTTTGACCAAAACTGCCCAACTTTGAATAGCTTCGTACGAAGTGAATATTGGCCTTTTTTGGGACCAATATGAAGTGATAAGGATATAAATATAGTAATAAACCTAATAGAAGAACGTTAGACCCATTTTTAATCCAACGGAAAACTTTTGCAAACTTCTACGACAAAGATCGTCCAAACTTTCAATAGATTCGTATGAAGGTTTAAATTGAGATTTAAAGCATTTAGAATGAATACCGGCCTTTTTTTGGACCAATATAAAGTTATAAAGGTGTAAATATAGTTATTAAATAATTCTCAAATAGTTAGACACATTATTAGAGCAACGGAAACTTCGTCCAAACTACTTTGACCAAAACTGCACAACTTTGAATAGCTTCGTACGAAGTGAATATTGGCCTTTGTTGGGATCAATATGAAGTGATAAGGATATAAATATAGTAATGAACCTAATAGAAGAACGTTAGACCCATTTTTCATCGAACGGAAAACTTGTGCAAACTTCTACGACAAAGATCGTCCAAACTTTCAATAGATTCGTATGAAGGTTTAAATTGAGATTTAAAGCTTTTAGAATGAATACCGGCCTTTTTTTGGACCAATATAAAGTTATAAAGGTGTAAATATAGTTTTTAAATAATTCTCAAATAGTTAGACCCATTATTGGAGCAACGGAAACTTCGTCCAAACTACTTTGACCAAAACTGCCCAACTTTGAATAGCTTCGTACGAAGTGAATATTGGCCTTTTTTGGGACCAATATGAAGTGATAAGGATATAAATATAGTAATAAACCTAATAGAAGAACGTTAGACCCATTTTTTATACAACGGAAAACTTGTGCAAACTTCTACGACAAAGATCGTCCAAACTTTCAATAGATTCGTATGAAGGTTTAAATTGAGATTTAAAGCTTTTAGAATGAATACCGGTCTTTTTTTGGACTAATATAAAGTTATAAAGGTGTAAATATAGTTATTAAATAATTCTCAAATAGTTAGACCCATTATTAGAGCAGCGGAAAACTTCGTCCAAACTACTTTGACCAAAACTGCCCAACTTTGAATAGCGTCGTACGAAGTGAATATTGGCCTTTTTTGGGACCAATATGAAGTGATAAGGATATAAATATAGTAATAAACCTAATAGAAGAACGTTAGACCCATTTTTTATCCAACGGAAAACTTGTGAAAACTTCTACGACAAAGATCGTCCAAACTTTCAATAGATTCGTATGAAGGTTTAAATTGAGATTTAAAGCTTTTAGAACGAATACCGGCCTTTTTTTGGACCAATATAAAGTTATAAAGGTGTAAATATAGTTATTAAATAATTCTCAAATAGTTAGACCCGTTATTAGAGCAACGGAAACTTCGTCCAAACTACTTTGACCAAAACTGCCCAACATTGAATAGCTTCGTACGAAGTGAATATTGGCCTTTTTTGGGACCAATATGAAGTGATAAGGATATAAATATAGTAATAAACCTAATAGAAGAACGTTAGACCCATTTTTTATCCAACGGAAAACTTGTGCAAACTTCTACGACAAAGATCGTCCAAACTTTCAATAGATTCGTATGAAGATTTAAATTGAGATTTAAAGCCTTTAGAATGAATACCGGCCTTTTTTTTGACCAATATAAAGTTATAAAGGTGTAAATATAGTTTTTAAAAAATTCTCAAATAGTTAGACCCATTATTAGAGCAACGGAAACTTCGTCCAAACTACTTTGACCAAAACTGCCCAACTTTGAATAGCGTCGTACGAAGTGAATATTGGCCTTTGTTGGGATCAATATGAAGTGATAAGGATATAAATATAGTAATGAACCTCATAGAAGAACGTTAGACCCATTTTTATCCAACGGAAAACTTGTGCAAACTTCTACGACAAAGATCGTCCAAACTTTCAATAGATTCGTATGAAGATTTAAATTGAGATTTAAAGCTTTTAGAATGAATACCGGCCTTTTTTTGGACCAATATAAAGTTATAAAGGTGTAAATATAGTTTTTAAAAAATTCTCAAATAGTTAGACCCATTATTGGAGCAACGGAAACTTCGTCCAAACTACTTTGACCAAAACTGCCCAACTTTGAATAGCTTCGTACGAAGTGAATATTGGCCTTTTTTGGGACCAATATGAAGTGATAAGGATATAAATATAGTAATAAACCTAATAGAAGAACGTTAGACCCATTTTTAATCCAACGGAAAACTTGTGCAAGCTTCTACGACAAAGATCATCCAAACTTTCAATAGATTCGTATGAAGGTTTAAATTGAGATTTAAAGCTTTTAGAATGAATACCGGCCTTTTTTTGGACCAATATAAAGTTTTAAAGGTGTAAATATAGTTATTAAATAATTCTCAAATAGTTAGACCCATTATTAGAGCAACGGAAACTTCGTCCAAACTACTTTGACCAAAACTGCCCAACTTTGAATAGCTTCGTACGAAGTGAATATTGGCCTTTGTTGGGATCAATATGAAGTGATAAGGATATAAATATAGTAATGAACCTAATAGAAGAACGTTAGACCCATTTTTTATCAAACGGAAAACTTGTGCAAACTTCTACGACAAAGATCGTCCAAACTTTCAATAGATTCGTATGAAGGTTTAAATTGAGATTTAAAGCTTTTAGAATGAATACCGGCCTTTTTTTGGACCAATATAAAGTTATAAAGGTGTAAATATAGTTTTTAAATAATTCTCAAATAGTTAGACCCATTATTGGAGCAACGGAAACTTCGTCCAAACTACTTTGACCAAAACTGCCCAACTTTGAATAGCTTCGTACGAAGTGAATATTGGCCTTTTTTGGGACCAATATGAAGTGATAAGGATATAAATATAGTAATAAACCTAATAGAAGAACGTTAGACCCATTTTTAATCCAACGGAAAACTTTTGCAAACTTCTACGACAAAGATCGTCCAAACTTTCAATAGATTCGTATGAAGGTTTAAATTGAGATTTAAAGCTTTTAGAATGAATACCGGCCTTTTTTTGGACCAATATAAAGTTATAAAGGTGTAAATATAGTTATTAAATAATTCTCAAATAGTTAGACACATTATTAGAGCAACGGAAACTTCGTCCAAACTACTTTGACCAAAACTGCACAACTTTGAATAGCTTCGTACGAAGTGAATATTGGCCTTTGTTGGGATCAATATGAAGTGATAAGGATATAAATATAGTAATGAACCTAATAGAAGAACGTTAGACCCATTTTTTATCGAACGGAAAACTTGTGCAAACTTCTACGACAAAGATCGTCCAAACTTTCAATAGATTCGTATGAAGGTTTAAATTGAGATTTAAAGCTTTTAGAATGAATACCGGCCTTTTTTTGGACCAATATAAAGTTATAAAGGTGTAAATATAGTTTTTAAATAATTCTCAAATAGTTAGACCCATTATTGGAGCAACGGAAACTTCGTCCAAACTACTTTGACCAAAACTGCCCAACTTTGAATAGCTTCGTACGAAGTGAATATTGGCCTTTTTTGGGACCAATATGAAGTGATAAGGATATAAATATAGTAATAAACCTAATAGAAGAACGTTAGACCCATTTTTTATCCAACGGAAAACTTGTGAAAACTTCTACGACAAAGATCGTCCAAACTTTCAATAGATTCGTATGAAGGTTTAAATTGAGATTTAAAGCTTTTAGAACGAATACCGGCCTTTTTTTGGACCAATATAAAGTTATAAAGGTGTAAATATAGTTTTTAAATAATTCTCAAATAGTTAGACCCATTATTGGAGCAACGGAAACTTCGTCCAAACTACTTTAACCAAAACTGCCCAACTTTGAATAGCTTCGTACGAAGTGAATATTGGCCTTTTTTGGGACCAATATGAAGTGATAAGGATATAAATATAGTAATAAACCTAATAGAAGAACGTTAGACCCATTTTTTATCCAACGGAAAACTTGTGTAAACTTCTACGACAAAGATCGTCCAAACTTTCAATAGATTCGTATGAAGGTTTAAATTGAGATTTAAAGCTTTTAGAATGAATACCGGCCTTTTTTTGGACTAATATAAAGTTATAGAGGTGTAAATATAGTTATTAAATAATTCTCAAATAGTTAGACCCATTATTAGAGCAGCGGAAACTTCGTCCAAACTACTTTGACCAAAACTGGCCAACTTTGAATAGCTTCGTACGAAGTGAATATTGGCCTTTTTTGGGACCAATATGAAGTGATAAGGATATAAATATAGTAATAAACCTAATAGAAGAACGTTAGACCCATTTTTTATCCAACGGAAAACTTGTGCAAACTTCTACGACAAAGATCGTCCAAACTTTCAATCGATTCGTATGAAGGTTTAAATTGAGATTTAAAGCTTTTAGAATGAATACCGGCCTTTTTTTGGACTAATATAAAGTTATAAAGGTGTAAATATAGTTATTAAATAATTCTCAAATAGTTAGACCCATTATTAGAGCAGCGGAAACTTCGTCCAAACTACTTTGACCAAAACTGGCCAACTTTGAATAGCGTCGTACGAAGTGAATATTGGCCTTTGTTGGGATCAATATGAAGTGATAAGGATATAAATATAGTAATGAACCTCATAGAAGAACGTTAGACCCATTTTTATCCAACGGAAAACTTGTGCAAACTTCTACGACAAAGATCGTCCAAACTTTCAATAGACTCGTATGGAGATTTAAATTGAGATTTAAAGCTTTTAGAATGAATACCGGCCTTTTTTTGGACCAATATAAAGTTATAAAGGTGTAAATATAGTTTTTAAATAATTCTCAAATAGTTAGACCCATTATTGGAGCAACGGAAACTTCGTCCAAACTACTTTGACCAAAACTGCCCAACTTTGAATAGCTTCGTACGAAGTGAATATTGGCCTTTTTTGGGACCAATATGAAGTGATAAGGATATAAATATAGTAATAAACCTAATAGAAGAACGTTAGACCCATTTTTAATCCAACGGAAAACTTTTGCAAACTTCTACGACAAAGATCGTCCAAACTTTCAATAGATTCGTATGAAGGTTTAAATTGAGATTTAAAGCTTTTAGAATGAATACCGGCCTTTTTTTGGACCAATATAAAGTTATAAAGGTGTAAATATAGTTTTTAAATAATTCTCAAATAGTTAGACCCATTATTGGAGCAACGGAAACTTCGTCCAAACTACTTTGACCAAAACTGCCCAACTTTGAATAGCTTCGTACGAAGTGAATATTGGCCTTTTTTGGGACCAATATGAAGTGATAAGGATATAAATATAGTAATAAACCTAATAGAAGAACGTTAGACCCATTTTTTATCCAACGGAAAACTTGTGAAAACTTCTACGACAAAGATCGTCCAAACTTTCAATAGATTCGTATGAAGGTTTAAATTGAGATTTAAAGCTTTTAGAACGAATACCGGCCTTTTTTTGGACCAATATAAAGTTATAAAGGTGTAAATATAGTTTTTAAATAATTCTCAAATAGTTAGACCCATTATTGGAGCAACGGAAACTTCGTCCAAACTACTTTAACCAAAACTGCCCAACTTTGAATAGCTTCGTACGAAGTGAATATTGGCCTTTTTTGGGACCAATATGAAGTGATAAGGATATAAATATAGTAATAAACCTAATAGAAGAACGTTAGACCCATTTTTTATCCAACGGAAAACTTGTGCAAACTTCTACGACAAAGATCGTCCAAACTTTCAATAGATTCGTATGAAGGTTTAAATTGAGATTTAAAGCTTTTAGAATGAATACCGGCCTTTTTTTGGACTAATATAAAGTTATAGAGGTGTAAATATAGTTATTAAATAATTCTCAAATAGTTAGACCCATTATTAGAGCAGCGGAAACTTCGTCCAAACTACTTTGACCAAAACTGGCCAACTTTGAATAGCTTCGTACGAAGTGAATATTGGCCTTTTTTGGGACCAATATGAAGTGATAAGGATATAAATATAGTAATAAACCTAATAGAAGAACGTTAGACCCATTTTTTATCCAACGGAAAACTTGTGCAAACTTCTACGACAAAGATCGTCCAAACTTTCAATCGATTCGTATGAAGGTTTAAATTGAGATTTAAAGCTTTTAGAATGAATACCGGCCTTTTTTTGGACTAATATAAAGTTATAAAGGTGTAAATATAGTTATTAAATAATTCTCAAATAGTTAGACCCATTATTAGAGCAGCGGAAACTTCGTCCAAACTACTTTGACCAAAACTGGCCAACTTTGAATAGCGTCGTACGAAGTGAATATTGGCCTTTGTTGGGATCAATATGAAGTGATAAGGATATAAATATAGTAATGAACCTCATAGAAGAACGTTAGACCCATTTTTATCCAACGGAAAACTTGTGCAAACTTCTACGACAAAGATCGTCCAAACTTTCAATAGACTCGTATGGAGATTTAAATTGAGATTTAAAGCTTTTAGAATGAATACCGACCTTTTTTTGGACCAATATAAAGTTATAAAGGTGTAAATATAGTTTTTAAATAATTCTCAAATAGTTAGACCCATTATTGGAGCAACGGAAACTTCGTCCAAACTACTTTGACCAAAACTGCCCAACTTTGAATAGCTTCGTACGAAGTGAATATTGGCCTTTTTTGGGACCAATATGAAGTGATAAGGATATAAATATAGTAATAAACCTAATAGAAGAACGTTAGACCCATTTTTTATCAAACGGAAAACTTGTGCAAACTTCTACGACAAAGATCGTCCAAACTTTCAATAGATTCGTATGAAGGTTTAAATTGAGATTTAAAGCTTTTAGAATGAATACCGGCCTTTTTTTGGACCAATATAAAGTTATAAAGGTGTAAATATAGTTTTTAAATAATTCTCAAATAGTTAGACCCATTATTGGAGCAACGGAAACTTCGTCCAAACTACTTTGACCAAAACTGCCCAACTTTGAATAGCTTCGTACGAAGTGAATATTGGCCTTTTTTGGGACCAATATGAAGTGATAAGGATATAAATATAGTAATAAACCTAATAGAAGAACGTTAGACCCATTTTTAATCCAACGGAAAACTTTTGCAAACTTCTACGACAAAGATCGTCCAAACTTTCAATAGATTCGTATGAAGGTTTAAATTGAGATTTAAAGCTTTTAGAATGAATACCGGCCTTTTTTTGGACCAATATAAAGTTATAAAGGTGTAAATATAGTTATTAAATAATTCTCAAATAGTTAGACACATTATTAGAGCAACGGAAACTTCGTCCAAACTACTTTGACCAAAACTGCACAACTTTGAATAGCTTCGTACGAAGTGAATATTGGCCTTTGTTGGGATCAATATGAAGTGATAAGGATATAAATATAGTAATGAACCTAATAGAAGAACGTTAGACCCATTTTTTATCGAACGGAAAACTTGTGCAAACTTCTACGACAAAGATCGTCCAAACTTTCAATAGATTCGTATGAAGGTTTAAATTGAGATTTAAAGCTTTTAGAATGAATACCGGCCTTTTTTTGGACCAATATAAAGTTATAAAGGTGTAAATATAGTTTTTAAATAATTCTCAAATAGTTAGACCCATTATTGGAGCAACGGAAACTTCGTCCAAACTACTTTGACCAAAACTGCCCAACTTTGAATAGCTTCGTACGAAGTGAATATTGGCCTTTTTTGGGACCAATATGAAGTGATAAGGATATAAATATAGTAATAAACCTAATAGAAGAACGTTAGACCCATTTTTTATCCAACGGAAAACTTGTGAAAACTTCTACGACAAAGATCGTCCAAACTTTCAATAGATTCGTATGAAGGTTTAAATTGAGATTTAAAGCTTTTAGAACGAATACCGGCCTTTTTTTGGACCAATATAAAGTTATAAAGGTGTAAATATAGTTTTTAAATAATTCTCAAATAGTTAGACCCATTATTGGAGCAACGGAAACTTCGTCCAAACTACTTTAACCAAAACTGCCCAACTTTGAATAGCTTCGTACGAAGTGAATATTGGCCTTTTTTGGGACCAATATGAAGTGATAAGGATATAAATATAGTAATAAACCTAATAGAAGAACGTTAGACCCATTTTTTATCCAACGGAAAACTTGTGTAAACTTCTACGACAAAGATCGTCCAAACTTTCAATAGATTCGTATGAAGGTTTAAATTGAGATTTAAAGCTTTTAGAATGAATACCGGCCTTTTTTTGGACTAATATAAAGTTATAGAGGTGTAAATATAGTTATTAAATAATTCTCAAATAGTTAGACCCATTATTAGAGCAGCGGAAACTTCGTCCAAACTACTTTGACCAAAACTGGCCAACTTTGAATAGCTTCGTACGAAGTGAATATTGGCCTTTTTTGGGACCAATATGAAGTGATAAGGATATAAATATAGTAATAAACCTAATAGAAGAACGTTAGACCCATTTTTTATCCAACGGAAAACTTGTGCAAACTTCTACGACAAAGATCGTCCAAACTTTCAATCGATTCGTATGAAGGTTTAAATTGAGATTTAAAGCTTTTAGAATGAATACCGGCCTTTTTTTGGACTAATATAAAGTTATAAAGGTGTAAATATAGTTATTAAATAATTCTCAAATAGTTAGACCCATTATTAGAGCAGCGGAAACTTCGTCCAAACTACTTTGACCAAAACTGGCCAACTTTGAATAGCGTCGTACGAAGTGAATATTGGCCTTTGTTGGGATCAATATGAAGTGATAAGGATATAAATATAGTAATGAACCTCATAGAAGAACGTTAGACCCATTTTTATCCAACGGAAAACTTGTGCAAACTTCTACGACAAAGATCGTCCAAACTTTCAATAGACTCGTATGGAGATTTAAATTGAGATTTAAAGCTTTTAGAATGAATACCGGCCTTTTTTTGGACCAATATAAAGTTATAAAGGTGTAAATATAGTTTTTAAATAATTCTCAAATAGTTAGACCCATTATTGGAGCAACGGAAACTTCGTCCAAACTACTTTGACCAAAACTGCCCAACTTTGAATAGCTTCGTACGAAGTGAATATTGGCCTTTTTTGGGACCAATATGAAGTGATAAGGATATAAATATAGTAATAAACCTAATAGAAGAACGTTAGACCCATTTTTAATCCAACGGAAAACTTTTGCAAACTTCTACGACAAAGATCGTCCAAACTTTCAATAGATTCGTATGAAGGTTTAAATTGAGATTTAAAGCTTTTAGAATGAATACCGGCCTTTTTTTGGACCAATATAAAGTTATAAAGGTGTAAATATAGTTTTTAAATAATTCTCAAATAGTTAGACCCATTATTGGAGCAACGGAAACTTCGTCCAAACTACTTTGACCAAAACTGCCCAACTTTGAATAGCTTCGTACGAAGTGAATATTGGCCTTTTTTGGGACCAATATGAAGTGATAAGGATATAAATATAGTAATAAACCTAATAGAAGAACGTTAGACCCATTTTTTATCCAACGGAAAACTTGTGAAAACTTCTACGACAAAGATCGTCCAAACTTTCAATAGATTCGTATGAAGGTTTAAATTGAGATTTAAAGCTTTTAGAACGAATACCGGCCTTTTTTTGGACCAATATAAAGTTATAAAGGTGTAAATATAGTTTTTAAATAATTCTCAAATAGTTAGACCCATTATTGGAGCAACGGAAACTTCGTCCAAACTACTTTAACCAAAACTGCCCAACTTTGAATAGCTTCGTACGAAGTGAATATTGGCCTTTTTTGGGACCAATATGAAGTGATAAGGATATAAATATAGTAATAAACCTAATAGAAGAACGTTAGACCCATTTTTTATCCAACGGAAAACTTGTGCAAACTTCTACGACAAAGATCGTCCAAACTTTCAATAGATTCGTATGAAGGTTTAAATTGAGATTTAAAGCTTTTAGAATGAATACCGGCCTTTTTTTGGACTAATATAAAGTTATAGAGGTGTAAATATAGTTATTAAATAATTCTCAAATAGTTAGACCCATTATTAGAGCAGCGGAAACTTCGTCCAAACTACTTTGACCAAAACTGGCCAACTTTGAATAGCTTCGTACGAAGTGAATATTGGCCTTTTTTGGGACCAATATGAAGTGATAAGGATATAAATATAGTAATAAACCTAATAGAAGAACGTTAGACCCATTTTTTATCCAACGGAAAACTTGTGCAAACTTCTACGACAAAGATCGTCCAAACTTTCAATCGATTCGTATGAAGGTTTAAATTGAGATTTAAAGCTTTTAGAATGAATACCGGCCTTTTTTTGGACTAATATAAAGTTATAAAGGTGTAAATATAGTTATTAAATAATTCTCAAATAGTTAGACCCATTATTAGAGCAGCGGAAACTTCGTCCAAACTACTTTGACCAAAACTGGCCAACTTTGAATAGCGTCGTACGAAGTGAATATTGGCCTTTGTTGGGATCAATATGAAGTGATAAGGATATAAATATAGTAATGAACCTCATAGAAGAACGTTAGACCCATTTTTATCCAACGGAAAACTTGTGCAAACTTCTACGACAAAGATCGTCCAAACTTTCAATAGACTCGTATGGAGATTTAAATTGAGATTTAAAGCTTTTAGAATGAATACCGACCTTTTTTTGGACCAATATAAAGTTATAAAGGTGTAAATATAGTTTTTAAATAATTCTCAAATAGTTAGACCCATTATTGGAGCAACGGAAACTTCGTCCAAACTACTTTGACCAAAACTGCCCAACTTTGAATAGCTTCGTACGAAGTGAATATTGGCCTTTTTTGGGACCAATATGAAGTGATAAGGATATAAATATAGTAATAAACCTAATAGAAGAACGTTAGACCCATTTTTAATCCAACGGAAAACTTTTGCAAACTTCTACGACAAAGATCGTCCAAACTTTCAATAGATTCGTATGAAGGTTTAAATTGAGATTTAAAGCTTTTAGAATGAATACCGGCCTTTTTTTGGACCAATATAAAGTTATAAAGGTGTAAATATAGTTATTAAATAATTCTCAAATAGTTAGACACATTATTAGAGCAACGGAAACTTCGTCCAAACTACTTTGACCAAAACTGCACAACTTTGAATAGCTTCGTACGAAGTGAATATTGGCCTTTGTTGGGATCAATATGAAGTGATAAGGATATAAATATAGTAATGAACCTAATAGAAGAACGTTAGACCCATTTTTTATCGAACGGAAAACTTGTGCAAACTTCTACGACAAAGATCGTCCAAACTTTCAATAGATTCGTATGAAGGTTTAAATTGAGATTTAAAGCTTTTAGAATGAATACCGGCCTTTTTTTGGACCAATATAAAGTTATAAAGGTGTAAATATAGTTTTTAAATAATTCTCAAATAGTTAGACCCATTATTGGAGCAACGGAAACTTCGTCCAAACTACTTTGACCAAAACTGCCCAACTTTGAATAGCTTCGTACGAAGTGAATATTGGCCTTTTTTGGGACCAATATGAAGTGATAAGGATATAAATATAGTAATAAACCTAATAGAAGAACGTTAGACCCATTTTTTATACAACGGAAAACTTGTGCAAACTTCTACGACAAAGATCGTCCAAACTTTCAATAGATTCGTATGAAGGTTTAAATTGAGATTTAAAGCTTTTAGAATGAATACCGGTCTTTTTTTGGACTAATATAAAGTTATAAAGGTGTAAATATAGTTATTAAATAATTCTCAAATAGTTAGACCCATTATTAGAGCAGCGGAAAACTTCGTCCAAACTACTTTGACCAAAACTGCCCAACTTTGAATAGCGTCGTACGAAGTGAATATTGGCCTTTTTTGGGACCAATATGAAGTGATAAGGATATAAATATAGTAATAAACCTAATAGAAGAACGTTAGACCCATTTTTTATCCAACGGAAAACTTGTGAAAACTTCTACGACAAAGATCGTCCAAACTTTCAATAGATTCGTATGAAGGTTTAAATTGAGATTTAAAGCTTTTAGAACGAATACCGGCCTTTTTTTGGACCAATATAAAGTTATAAAGGTGTAAATATAGTTATTAAATAATTCTCAAATAGTTAGACCCGTTATTAGAGCAACGGAAACTTCGTCCAAACTACTTTGACCAAAACTGCCCAACATTGAATAGCTTCGTACGAAGTGAATATTGGCCTTTTTTGGGACCAATATGAAGTGATAAGGATATAAATATAGTAATAAACCTAATAGAAGAACGTTAGACCCATTTTTTATCCAACGGAAAACTTGTGCAAACTTCTACGACAAAGATCGTCCAAACTTTCAATAGATTCGTATGAAGATTTAAATTGAGATTTAAAGCCTTTAGAATGAATACCGGCCTTTTTTTTGACCAATATAAAGTTATAAAGGTGTAAATATAGTTTTTAAAAAATTCTCAAATAGTTAGACCCATTATTAGAGCAACGGAAACTTCGTCCAAACTACTTTGACCAAAACTGCCCAACTTTGAATAGCGTCGTACGAAGTGAATATTGGCCTTTGTTGGGATCAATATGAAGTGATAAGGATATAAATATAGTAATGAACCTCATAGAAGAACGTTAGACCCATTTTTATCCAACGGAAAACTTGTGCAAACTTCTACGACAAAGATCGTCCAAACTTTCAATAGATTCGTATGAAGATTTAAATTGAGATTTAAAGCTTTTAGAATGAATACCGGCCTTTTTTTGGACCAATATAAAGTTATAAAGGTGTAAATATAGTTTTTAAAAAATTCTCAAATAGTTAGACCCATTATTGGAGCAACGGAAACTTCGTCCAAACTACTTTGACCAAAACTGCCCAACTTTGAATAGCTTCGTACGAAGTGAATATTGGCCTTTTTTGGGACCAATATGAAGTGATAAGGATATAAATATAGTAATAAACCTAATAGAAGAACGTTAGACCCATTTTTAATCCAACGGAAAACTTGTGCAAACTTCTACGACAAAGATCATCCAAACTTTCAATAGATTCGTATGAAGGTTTAAATTGAGATTTAAAGCTTATAGAATGAATACCGGCCTTTTTTTGGACCAATATAAAGTTTTAAAGGTGTAAATATAGTTATTAAATAATTCTCAAATAGTTAGACCCATTATTAGAGCAACGGAAACTTCGTCCAAACTACTTTGACCAAAACTGCCCAACTTTGAATAGCTTCGTACGAAGTGAATATTGGCCTTTGTTGGGATCAATATGAAGTGATAAGGATATAAATATAGTAATGAACCTAATAGAAGAACGTTAGACCCATTTTTTATCAAACGGAAAACTTGTGCAAACTTCTACGACAAAGATCGTCCAAACTTTCAATAGATTCGTATGAAGGTTTAAATTGAGATTTAAAGCTTTTAGAATGAATACCGGCCTTTTTTTGGACCAATATAAAGTTATAAAGGTGTAAATATAGTTATTAAATAATTCTCAAATAGTTAGACCCATTATTAGTGCAACGTAAACTTCGTCCAAACTATTTTGACCAAAACTGCCCAACTTTGAATAGCTTCGTACGAAGTGAATATTGGCCTTTGTTGGGATCAATATGAAGTGATAAGGATATAAATATAGTAATGAACCTAATATAAGAACGTTAGACCCATTTTTTATCAAACGGAAAACTTGTGCAAACTTCTATGACAAAGATCGTCCAAACTTTCAATAGATTCGTATGAAGGTTTAAATTGAGATTTAAAGCTTTTAGAATGAATACCGGCCTTTTTTTGGACCAATATAAAGTTATAAAGGTGTAAATATAGTTATTAAATAATTCTCAAATAGTTAGACCCATTATTAGAGCAACGGAAACTTCGTCCAAACTACTTTGACCAAAACTGCCCAAGTTTGAATAGCTTCGTACGAAGTGAATATTGGCCTTTTTTGGGACCAATATGAAGTGATAAGGATATAAATATAGTAATAAACCTAATAGAAGAACGTTAGACCCATTTTTTATCCAACGGAAAACTTGTGAAAACTTCTACGACAAAGATCGTCCAAACTTTCAATAGATTCGTATGAAGGTTTAAATTGAGATTTAAAGCTTTTAGAACGAATACCGGCCTTTTTTTGGACCAATATAAAGTTATAAAGGTGTAAATATAGTTATTAAATAATTCTCAAATAGTTAGACCCATTATTAGAGCAACGGAAACTTCGTCCAAACTACTTTGACCAAAACAGCCCAACTTTGAATAGCTTCGTACGAAGTGAATATTGGCCTTTTTTGGGACCAATATGAAGTGATAAGGATATAAATATAGTAATAAACCTAATAGAAGAACGTTAGACCCATTTTTTATCAAACGGAAAACTTGTGCAAACTTCTACGACAAAGATCGTCCAAACTTTCAATAGATTCGTATGAAGGTTTAAATTGAGATTTAAAGCTTTTAGAATGAATACCGGCCTTTTTTTGGACCAATATAAAGTTATAAAGGTGTAAATATAGTTATTAAATAATTCTCAAATAGTTAGACCCATTATTAGAGCAACGTAAACTTCGTCCAAACTATTTTGACCAAAACTGCCCAACTTTGAATAGCTTCGTACGAAGTGAATATTGGCCTTTGTTGGGATCAATATGAAGTGATAAGGATATAAATATAGTAATGAACCTAATAGAAGAACGTTAGACCCATTTTTTATCAAACGGAAAACTTGTGCAAACTTCTATGACAAAGATCGTCCTAACTTTCAATAGATTCGTATGAAGGTTTAAATTGAGATTTAAAGCTTTTAGAATGAATACCGGCCTTTTTTTGGACCAATATAAAGTTATAAAGGTGTAAATATAGTTATTAAATAATTCTCAAATAGTTAGACCCATTATTAGAGCAACGGAAACTTCGTCCAAACTACTTTGACCAAAACTGCCCAACTTTGAATAGCTTCGTACGAAGTGAATATTGGCCTTTTTTGGGACCAATATGAAGTGATAAGGATATAAATATAGTAATAAACCTAATAGAAGAACGTTAGACCCATTTTTTATCCAACGGAAAACTTGTGAAAACTTCTACGACAAAGATCGTCCAAACTTTCAATAGATTCGTATGAAGGTTTAAATTGAGATTTAAAGCTTTTAGAACGAATACCGGCCTTTTTTTGGACCAATATAAAGATATAAAGGTGTAAATATAGTTATTAAATAATTCTCAAATAGTTAGACCCGTTATTAGAGCAACGGAAACTTCGTCCAAACTACTTTGACCAAAACTGCCCAACATTGAATAGCTTCGTACGAAGTGAATATTGGCCTTTTTTGGGACCAATATGAAGTGATAAGGATATAAATATAGTAATAAACCTAATAGAAGAACGTTAGACCCATTTTTTATCCAACGGAAAACTTGTGCAAACTTCTACGACAAAGATCGTCCAAACTTTCAATAGATTCGTATGAAGATTTAAATTGAGATTTAAAGCCTTTAGAATGAATACCGGCCTTTTTTTTGACCAATATAAAGTTATAAAGGTGTAAATATAGTTTTTAAAAAATTCTCAAATAGTTAGAACCATTATTAGAGCAACGGAAACTTCGTCCAAACTACTTTGACCAAAACTGCCCAACTTTGAATAGCGTCGTACGAAGTGAATATTGGCCTTTGTTGGGATCAATATGAAGTGATAAGGATATAAATATAGTAATGAACATCATAGAAGAACGTTAGACCCATTTTTATCCAACGGAAAACTTGTGCAAACTTCTACGACAAAGATCGTCCAAACTTTCAATAGATTCGTATGAAGATTTAAATTGAGATTTAAAGCTTTTAGAATGAATACCGGCCTTTTTTTGGACCAATATAAAGTTATAAAGGTGTAAATATAGTTTTTAAAAAATTCTCAAATAGTTAGACCCATTATTGGAGCAACGGAAACTTCGTCCAAACTACTTTGACCAAAACTGCCCAACTTTGAATAGCTTCGTACGAAGTGAATATTGGCCTTTTTTGGGACCAATATGAAGTGATAAGGATATAAATATAGTAATAAACCTAATAGAAGAACGTTAGACCCATTTTTAATCCAACGGAAAACTTGTGCAAACTTCTACGACAAAGATCATCCAACCTTTCAATAGATTCGTATGAAGGTTTAAATTGAGATTTAAAGCTTTTAGAATGAATACCGGCCTTTTTTTGGACCAATATAAAGTTTTAAAGGTGTAAATATAGTTATTAAATAAATCTCAAATAGTTAGACCCATTATTAGAGCAACGGAAACTTCGTCCAAACTACTTTGACCTAAACTGCCCAACTTTGAATAGCTTCGTACGAAGTGAATATTGGCCTTTGTTGGGATCAATATGAAGTGATAAGGATATAAATATAGTAATGAACCTAATAGAAGAACGTTAGACCCATTTTTTATCAAACGGAAAACTTGTGCAAACTTCTACGACAAAGATCGTCCAAACTTTCAATAGATTCGTATGAAGGTTTAAATTGAGATTTAAAGCTTTTAGAATGAATACCGGCCTTTTTTTGGACCAATATAAAGTTATAAAGGTGTAAATATAGTTATTAAATAATTCTCAAATAGTTAGACCCATTATTAGAGCAACGTAAACTTCGTCCAAACTATTTTGACCAAAACTGCCCAACTTTGAATAGCTTCGTACGAAGTGAATATTGGCCTTTGTTGGGATCAATATGAAGTGATAAGGATATAAATATAGTAATGAACCTAATATAAGAACGTTAGACCCATTTTTTATCAAACGGAAAACTTGTGCAAACTTCTATGACAAAGATCGTCCAAACTTTCAATAGATTCGTATGAAGGTTTAAATTGAGATTTAAAGCTTTTAGAATGAATACCGGCCTTTTTTTGGACCAATATAAAGTTATAAAGGTGTAAATATAGTTATTAAATAATTCTCAAATAGTTAGACCCATTATTAGAGCAACGGAAACTTCGTCCAAACTACTTTGACCAAAACTGCCCAACTTTGAATAGCTTCGTACGAAGTGAATATTGGCCTTTTTTGGGACCAATATGAAGTGATAAGGATATAAATATAGTAATAAACCTAATAGAAGAACGTTAGACCCATTTTTTATCCAACGGAAAACTTGTGAAAACTTCTACGACAAAGATCGTCCAAACTTTCAATAGATTCGTATGAAGGTTTAAATTGAGATTTAAAGCTTTTAGAACGAATACCGGCCTTTTTTTGGACCAATATAAAGTTATAAAGGTGTAAATATAGTTATTAAATAATTCTCAAATAGTTAGACCCATTATTAGAGCAACGGAAACTTCGTCCAAACTACTTTGACCAAAACTGCCCAACTTTGAATAGCTTCGTACGAAGTGAATATTGGCCTTTTTTGGGACCAATATGAAGTGATAAGGATATAAATATAGTAATAAACCTAATAGAAGAACGTTAGACCCATTTTTTATCAAACGGAAAACTTGTGCAAACTTCTACGACAAAGATCGTCCAAACTTTCAATAGATTCGTATGAAGGTTTAAATTGAGATTTAAAGCTTTTAGAATGAATACCGGCCTTTTTTTGGACCAATATAAAGTTATAAAGGTTTAAATATAGTTATTAAATAATTCTAAAATAGTTAGACCCATTATTAGAGCAACGTAAACTTCGTCCAAACTATTTTGACCAAAACTGCCCAACTTTGAATAGCTTCGTACGAAGTGAATATTGGCCTTTGTTGGGATCAATATGAAGTGATAAGGATATAAATATAGTAATGAACCTAATAGAAGAACGTTAGACCCATTTTTTATCAAACGGAAAACTTGTGCAAACTTCTATGACAAAGATCGTCCAAACTTTCAATAGATTCGTATGAAGGTTTAAATTGAGATTTAAAGCTTTTAGAATGAATACCGGCCTTTTTTTGGACCAATATAAAGTTATAAAGGTGTAAATATAGTTATTAAATAATTCTCAAATAGTTAGACCCATTATTAGAGCAACGGAAACTTCGTCCAAACTACTTTGACCAAAACTGCCCAACTTTGAATAGCTTCGTACGAAGTGAATATTGGCCTTTTTTGGGACCAATATGAAGTGATAAGGATATAAATATAGTAATAAACCTAATAGAAGAACGTTAGACCCATTTTTTATCCAACGGAAAACTTGTGAAAACTTCTACGACAAAGATCGTCCAAACTTTCAATAGATTCGTATGAAGGTTTAAATTGAGATTTAAAGCTTTTAGAACGAATACCGGCCTTTTTTTGGACCAATATAAAGTTATAAAGGTGTAAATATAGTTATTAAATAATTCTCAAATAGTTAGACCCATTATTAGAGCAACGGAAACTTCGTCCAAACTACTTTGACCAAAACTGCCCAACTTTGAATAGCTTCGTACGAAGTGAATATTGGCCTTTTTTGGGACCAATATGAAGTGATAAGGATATAAATATAGTAATAAACCTAATAGAAGAACGTTAGACCCATTTTTTATCAAACGGAAAACTTGTGCAAACTTCTACGACAAAGATCGTCCAAACTTTCAATAGATTCGTATGAAGGTTTAAATTGAGATTTAAAGCTTTTAGAATGAATACCGGCCTTTTTTTGGACCAATATAAAGTTATAAAGGTGTAAATATAGTTATTAAATAATTCTCAAATAGTTAGACCCATTATTAGAGCAACGTAAACTTCGTCCAAACTATTTTGACCAAAACTGCCCAACTTTGAATAGCTTCGTACGAAGTGAATATTGGCCTTTGTTGGGATCAATATGAAGTGATAAGGATATAAATATAGTAATGAACCTAATAGAAGAACGTTAGACCCATTTTTTATCAAACGGAAAACTTGTGCAAACTTCTATGACAAAGATCGTCCAAACTTTCAATAGATTCGTATGAAGATTTAAATTGAGATTTAAAGCTTTTAGAATGAATACCGGCCTTTTTTTGGACCAATATAAAGTTATAAAGGTGTAAATATAGTTTTTAAAAAATTCTCAAATAGTTAGACCCATTATTGGAGCAACGGAAACTTCGTCCAAACTACTTTGACCAAAACTGCCCAACTTTGAATAGCTTCGTACGAAGTGAATATTGGCCTTTTTTGGGACCAATATGAAGTGATAAGGATATAAATATAGTAATAAACCTAATAGAAGAACGTTAGACCCATTTTTAATCCAACGGAAAACTTGTGCAAACTTCTACGACAAAGATCATCCAAACTTTCAATAGATTCGTATGAAGGTTTAAATTGAGATTTAAAGCTTTTAGAATGAATACCGGCCTTTTTTTGGACCAATATAAAGTTTTAAAGGTGTAAATATAGTTATTAAATAATTCTCAAATAGTTAGACCCATTATTAGAGCAACGGAAACTTCGTCCAAACTACTTTGACCAAAACTGCCCAACTTTGAATAGCTTCGTACGAAGTGAATATTGGCCTTTGTTGGGATCAATATGAAGTGATAAGGATATAAATATAGTAATGAACCTAATAGAAGAACGTTAGACCCATTTTTTATCAAACGGAAAACTTGTGCAAACTTCTACGACAAAGATCGTCCAAACTTTCAATAGATTCGTATGAAGGTTTAAATTGAGATTTAAAGCTTTTAGAATGAATACCGGCCTTTTTTTGGACCAATATAAAGTTATAAAGGTGTAAATATAGTTATTAAATAATTCTCAAATAGTTAGACCCATTATTAGAGCAACGTAAACTTCGTCCAAACTATTTTGACCAAAACTGCCCAACTTTGAATAGCTTCGTACGAAGTGAATATTGGCCTTTGTTGGGATCAATATGAAGTGATAAGGATATAAATATAGTAATGAACCTAATATAAGAACGTTAGACCCATTTTTTATCAAACGGAAAACTTGTGCAAACTTCTATGACAAAGATCGTCCAAACTTTCAATAGATTCGTATGAAGGTTTAAATTGAGATTTAAAGCTTTTAGAATGAATACCGGCCTTTTTTTGGACCAATATAAAGTTATAAAGGTGTAAATATAGTTATTAAATAATTCTCAAATAGTTAGACCCATTATTAGAGCAACGGAAACTTCGTCCAAACTACTTTGACCAAAACTGCCCAACTTTGAATAGCTTCGTACGAAGTGAATATTGGCCTTTGTTGGGATCAATATGAAGTGATAAGGATATAAATATAGTAATGAACCTAATAGAAGAACGTTAGACCCATTTTTTATCAAACGGAAAACTTGTGCAAACTTCTATGACAAAGATCGTCCAAACTTTCAATAGATTCGTATGAAGGTTTAAATTGAGATTTAAAGCTTTTAGAATGAATACCGGCCTTTTTTTGGACCAATATAAAGTTATAAAGGTGTAAATATAGTTATTAAATAATTCTCAAATAGTTAGACCCATTATTAGAGCAACGGAAACTTCGTCCAAACTACTTTGACCAAAACTGCCCAACTTTGAATAGCTTCGTACGAAGTGAATATTGGCCTTTTTTGGGACCAATATGAAGTGATAAGGATATAAATATAGTAATAAACCTAATAGAAGAACGTTAGACCCATTTTTTATCCAACGGAAAACTTGTGAAAACTTCTACGACAAAGATCGTCCAAACTTTCAAT
This sequence comes from Trifolium repens, assembly GCA_030408175.1. Lineage (NCBI taxonomy): Eukaryota > Viridiplantae > Streptophyta > Magnoliopsida > Fabales > Fabaceae > Trifolium > Trifolium repens. The sequence goes on along the minus strand of CP125842.1, from coordinate 36,667,428 downwards.
AGATTCGTATGAAGGTTTAAATTGAGATTTAAAGCTTTTAGAACGAATACCGGCCTTTTTTTGGACCAATATAAAGTTATAAAGGTGTAAATATAGTTATTAAATAATTCTCAAATAGTTAGACCCATTATTAGAGCAACGGAAACTTCGTCCAAACTACTTTGACCAAAACTGCCCAACTTTGAATAGCTTCGTACGAAGTGAATATTGGCCTTTTTTGGGACCAATATGAAGTGATAAGGATATAAATATAGTAATAAACCTAATAGAAGAACGTTAGACCCATTTTTTATCAAACGGAAAACTTGTGCAAACTTCTACGACAAAGATCGTCCAAACTTTCAATAGATTCGTATGAAGGTTTAAATTGAGATTTAAAGCTTTTAGAATGAATACCGGCCTTTTTTTGGACCAATATAAAGTTATAAAGGTGTAAATATAGTTATTAAATAATTCTCAAATAGTTAGACCCATTATTAGAGCAACGTAAACTTCGTCCAAACTATTTTGACCAAAACTGCCCAACTTTGAATAGCTTCGTACGAAGTGAATATTGGCCTTTGTTGGGATCAATATGAAGTGATAAGGATATAAATATAGTAATGAACCTAATAGAAGAACGTTAGACCCATTTTTTATCAAACGGAAAACTTGTGCAAACTTCTATGACAAAGATCGTCCAAACTTTCAATAGATTCGTATGAAGATTTAAATTGAGATTTAAAGCTTTTAGAATGAATACCGGCCTTTTTTTGGACCAATATAAAGTTATAAAGGTGTAAATATAGTTTTTAAAAAATTCTCAAATAGTTAGACCCATTATTGGAGCAACGGAAACTTCGTCCAAACTACTTTGACCAAAACTGCCCAACTTTGAATAGCTTCGTACGAAGTGAATATTGGCCTTTTTTGGGACCAATATGAAGTGATAAGGATATAAATATAGTAATAAACCTAATAGAAGAACGTTAGACCCATTTTTAATCCAACGGAAAACTTGTGCAAACTTCTACGACAAAGATCATCCAAACTTTCAATAGATTCGTATGAAGGTTTAAATTGAGATTTAAAGCTTTTAGAATGAATACCGGCCTTTTTTTGGACCAATATAAAGTTTTAAAGGTGTAAATATAGTTATTAAATAATTCTCAAATAGTTAGACCCATTATTAGAGCAACGGAAACTTCGTCCAAACTACTTTGACCAAAACTGCCCAACTTTGAATAGCTTCGTACGAAGTGAATATTGGCCTTTGTTGGGATCAATATGAAGTGATAAGGATATAAATATAGTAATGAACCTAATAGAAGAACGTTAGACCCATTTTTTATCAAACGGAAAACTTGTGCAAACTTCTACGACAAAGATCGTCCAAACTTTCAATAGATTCGTATGAAGGTTTAAATTGAGATTTAAAGCTTTTAGAATGAATACCGGCCTTTTTTTGGACCAATATAAAGTTATAAAGGTGTAAATATAGTTATTAAATAATTCTCAAATAGTTAGACCCATTATTAGAGCAACGTAAACTTCGTCCAAACTATTTTGACCAAAACTGCCCAACTTTGAATAGCTTCGTACGAAGTGAATATTGGCCTTTGTTGGGATCAATATGAAGTGATAAGGATATAAATATAGTAATGAACCTAATATAAGAACGTTAGACCCATTTTTTATCAAACGGAAAACTTGTGCAAACTTCTATGACAAAGATCGTCCAAACTTTCAATAGATTCGTATGAAGGTTTAAATTGAGATTTAAAGCTTTTAGAATGAATACCGGCCTTTTTTTGGACCAATATAAAGTTATAAAGGTGTAAATATAGTTATTAAATAATTCTCAAATAGTTAGACCCATTATTAGAGCAACGGAAACTTCGTCCAAACTACTTTGACCAAAACTGCCCAACTTTGAATAGCTTCGTACGAAGTGAATATTGGCCTTTTTTGGGACCAATATGAAGTGATAAGGATATAAATATAGTAATAAACCTAATAGAAGAACGTTAGACCCATTTTTTATCCAACGGAAAACTTGTGAAAACTTCTACGACAAAGATCGTCCAAACTTTCAATAGATTCGTATGAAGGTTTAAATTGAGATTTAAAGCTTTTAGAACGAATACCGGCCTTTTTTTGGACCAATATAAAGTTATAAAGGTGTAAATATAGTTATTAAATAATTCTCAAATAGTTAGACCCATTATTAGAGCAACGGAAACTTCGTCCAAACTACTTTGACCAAAACTGCCCAACTTTGAATAGCTTCGTACGAAGTGAATATTGGCCTTTTTTGGGACCAATATGAAGTGATAAGGATATAAATATAGTAATAAACCTAATAGAAGAACGTTAGACCCATTTTTTATCAAACGGAAAACTTGTGCAAACTTCTACGACAAAGATCGTCCAAACTTTCAATAGATTCGTATGAAGGTTTAAATTGAGATTTAAAGCTTTTAGAATGAATACCGGCCTTTTTTTGGACCAATATAAAGTTATAAAGGTTTAAATATAGTTATTAAATAATTCTCAAATAGTTAGACCCATTATTAGAGCAACGTAAACTTCGTCCAAACTATTTTGACCAAAACTGCCCAACTTTGAATAGCTTCGTACGAAGTGAATATTGGACTTTGTTGGGATCAATATGAAGTGATAAGGATATAAATATAGTAATGAACCTAATAGAAGAACGTTAGACCCATTTTTTATCAAACGGAAAACTTGTGCAAACTTCTATGACAAAGATCGTCCAAACTTTCAATAGATTCGTATGAAGGTTTAAATTGAGATTTAAAGCTTTTAGAATGAATACCGGCCTTTTTTTGGACCAATATAAAGTTATAAAGGTGTAAATATAGTTATTAAATAATTCTCAAATAGTTAGACCCATTATTAGAGCAACGGAAACTTCGTCCAAACTACTTTGACCAAAACTGCCCAACTTTGAATAGCTTCGTACGAAGTGAATATTGGCCTTTTTTGGGACCAATATGAAGTGATAAGGATATAAATATAGTAATAAACCTAATAGAAGAACGTTAGACCCATTTTTTATCCAACGGAAAACTTGTGAAAACTTCTACGACAAAGATCGTCCAAACTTTCAATAGATTCGTATGAAGGTTTAAATTGAGATTTAAAGCTTTTAGAACGAATACCGGCCTTTTTTTGGACCAATATAAAGTTATAAAGGTGTAAATATAGTTATTAAATAATTCTCAAATAGTTAGACCCATTATTAGAGCAACGGAAACTTCGTCCAAACTACTTTGACCAAAACTGCCCAACTTTGAATAGCTTCGTACGAAGTGAATATTGGCCTTTTTTGGGACCAATATGAAGTGATAAGGATATAAATATAGTAATAAACCTAATAGAAGAACGTTAGACCCATTTTTTATCAAACGGAAAACTTGTGCAAACTTCTACGACAAAGATCGTCCAAACTTTCAATAGATTCGTATGAAGGTTTAAATTGAGATTTAAAGCTTTTAGAATGAATACCGGCCTTTTTTTGGACCAATATAAAGTTATAAAGGTGTAAATATAGTTATTAAATAATTCTCAAATAGTTAGACCCATTATTAGAGCAACGTAAACTTCGTCCAAACTATTTTGACCAAAACTGCCCAACTTTGAATAGCTTCGTACGAAGTGAATATTGGCCTTTGTTGGGATCAATATGAAGTGATAAGGATATAAATATAGTAATGAACCTAATAGAAGAACGTTAGACCCATTTTTTATCAAACGGAAAACTTGTGCAAACTTCTATGACAAAGATCGTCCAAACTTTCAATAGATTCGTATGAAGATTTAAATTGAGATTTAAAGCTTTTAGAATGAATACCGGCCTTTTTTTGGACCAATATAAAGTTATAAAGGTGTAAATATAGTTTTTAAAAAATTCTCAAATAGTTAGACCCATTATTGGAGCAACGGAAACTTCGTCCAAACTACTTTGACCAAAACTGCCCAACTTTGAATAGCTTCGTACGAAGTGAATATTGGCCTTTTTTGGGACCAATATGAAGTGATAAGGATATAAATATAGTAATAAACCTAATAGAAGAACGTTAGACCCATTTTTAATCCAACGGAAAACTTGTGCAAACTTCTACGACAAAGATCATCCAAACTTTCAATAGATTCGTATGAAGGTTTAAATTGAGATTTAAAGCTTTTAGAATGAATACCGGCCTTTTTTTGGACCAATATAAAGTTTTAAAGGTGTAAATATAGTTATTAAATAATTCTCAAATAGTTAGACCCATTATTAGAGCAACGGAAACTTCGTCCAAACTACTTTGACCAAAACTGCCCAACTTTGAATAGCTTCGTACGAAGTGAATATTGGCCTTTGTTGGGATCAATATGAAGTGATAAGGATATAAATATAGTAATGAACCTAATAGAAGAACGTTAGACCCATTTTTTATCAAACGGATAACTTGTGCAAACTTCTACGACAAAGATCGTCCAAACTTTCAATAGATTCGTATGAAGGTTTAAATTGAGATTTAAAGCTTTTAGAATGAATACCGGCCTTTTTTTGGACCAATATAAAGTTATAAAGGTGTAAATATAGTTATTAAATAATTCTCAAATAGTTAGACCCATTATTAGAGCAACGTAAACTTCGTCCAAACTATTTTGACCAAAACTGCCCAACTTTGAATAGCTTCGTACGAAGTGAATATTGGCCTTTGTTGGGATCAATATGAAGTGATAAGGATATAAATATAGTAATGAACCTAATATAAGAACGTTAGACCCATTTTTTATCAAACGGAAAACTTGTGCAAACTTCTATGACAAAGATCGTCCAAACTTTCAATAGATTCGTATGAAGGTTTAAATTGAGATTTAAAGCTTTTAGAATGAATACCGGCCTTTTTTTGGACCAATATAAAGTTATAAAGGTGTAAATATAGTTATTAAATAATTCTCAAATAGTTAGACCCATTATTAGAGCAACGGAAACTTCGTCCAAACTACTTTGACCAAAACTGCCCAACTTTGAATAGCTTCGTACGAAGTGAATATTGGCCTTTTTTGGGACCAATATGAAGTGATAAGGATATAAATATAGTAATAAACTTAATAGAAGAACGTTAGACCCATTTTTTATCCAACGGAAAACTTGTGAAAACTTCTACGACAAAGATCGTCCAAACTTTCAATAGATTCGAATGAAGGTTTAAATTGAGATTTAAAGCTTTTAGAACGAATACCGGCCTTTTTTTGGACCAATATAAAGTTATAAAGGTGTAAATATAGTTATTAAATAATTCTCAAATAGTTAGACCCATTATTAGAGCAACGGAAACTTCGTCCAAACTACTTTGACCAAAACTGCCCAACTTTGAATAGCTTCGTACGAAGTGAATATTGGCCTTTTTTGGGACCAATATGAAGTGATAAGGATATAAATATAGTAATAAACCTAATAGAAGAACGTTAGACCCATTTTTTATCAAACGGAAAACTTGTGCAAACTTCTACGACAAAGATCGTCCAAACTTTCAATAGATTCGTATGAAGGTTTAAATTGAGATTTAAAGCTTTTAGAATGAATACCGGCCTTTTTTTGGACCAATATAAAGTTATAAAGGTGTAAATATAGTTATTAAATAATTCTCAAATAGTTAGACCCATTATTAGAGCAACGTAAACTTCGTCCAAACTATTTTGACCAAAACTGCCCAACTTTGAATAGCTTCGTACGAAGTGAATATTGGCCTTTGTTGGGATCAATATGAAGTGATAAGGATATAAATATAGTAATGAACCTAATAGAAGAACGTTAGACCCATTTTTTATCAAACGGAAAACTTGTGCAAACTTCTATGACAAAGATCGTCCAAACTTTCAATAGATTCGTATGAAGGTTTAAATTGAGATTTAAAGCTTTTAGAATGAATACCGGCCTTTTTTTGGACCAATATAAAGTTATAAAGGTGTAAATATAGTTATTAAATAATTCTCAAATAGTTAGACCCATTATTAGAGCAACGGAAACTTCGTCCAAACTACTTTGACCAAAACTGCCCAACTTTGAATAGCTTCGTACGAAGTGAATATTGGCCTTTTTTGGGACCAATATGAAGTGATAAGGATATAAATATAGTAATAAACCTAATAGAAGAACGTTAGACCCATTTTTTATCCAACGGAAAACTTGTGAAAACTTCTACGACAAAGATCGTCCAAACTTTCAATAGATTCGTATGAAGGTTTAAATTGAGATTTAAAGCTTTTAGAACGAATACCGGCCTTTTTTTGGACCAATATAAAGTTATAAAGGTGTAAATATAGTTATTAAATAATTCTCAAATAGTTAGACCCATTATTAGAGCAACGGAAACTTCGTCCAAACTACTTTGACCAAAACTGCCCAACTTTGAATAGCTTCGTACGAAGTGAATATTGGCCTTTTTTGGGACCAATATGAAGTGATAAGGATATAAATATAGTAATAAACCTAATAGAAGAACGTTAGACCCATTTTTTATCAAACGGAAAACTTGTGCAAACTTCTATGACAAAGATCGTCCAAACTTTCAATAGATTCGTATGAAGGTTTAAATTGAGATTTAAAGCTTTTAGAATGAATACCGGCCTTTTTTTGGACCAATATAAAGTTATAAAGGTGTAAATATAGTTATTAAATAATTCTCAAATAGTTAGACCCATTATTAGAGCAACGGAAACTTCGTCCAAACTACTTTGACCAAAACTGCCCAACTTTGAATAGCTTCGTACGAAGTGAATATTGGCCTTTTTTGGCACCAATATGAAGTGATAAGGATATAAATATAGTAATAAACCTAATAGAAGAACGTTAGACCCATTTTTTATCCAACGGAAAACTTGTGAAAACTTCTACGACAAAGATCGTCCAAACTTTCAATAGATTCGAATGAAGGTTTAAATTGAGATTTAAAGCTTTTAGAACGAATACCGGCCTTTTTTTGGACCAATATAAAGTTATAAAGGTGTAAATATAGTTATTAAATAATTCTCAAATAGTTAGACCCATTATTAGAGCAACGGAAACTTCGTCCAAACTACTTTGACCAAAACTGCCCAACTTTGAATAGCTTCGTACGAAGTGAATATTGGCCTTTTTTGGGACCAATATGAAGTGATAAGGATATAAATATAGTAATAAACCTAATAGAAGAACGTTAGACCCATTTTTTATCAAACGGAAAACTTGTGCAAACTTCTACGACAAAGATCGTCCAAACTTTCAATAGATTCGTATGAAGGTTTAAATTGAGATTTAAAGCTTTTAGAATGAATACCGGCCTTTTTTTGGACCAATATAAAGTTATAAAGGTGTAAATATAGTTATTAAATAATTCTCAAATAGTTAGACCCATTATTAGAGCAACGTAAACTTCGTCCAAACTATTTTGACCAAAACTGCCCAACTTTGAATAGCTTCGTACGAAGTGAATATTGGCCTTTGTTGGGATCAATATGAAGTGATAAGGATATAAATATAGTAATGAACCTAATAGAAGAACGTTAGACCCATTTTTTATCAAACGGAAAACTTGTGCAAACTTCTATGACAAAGATCGTCCAAACTTTCAATAGATTCGTATGAAGGTTTAAATTGAGATTTAAAGCTTTTAGAATGAATACCGGCCTTTTTTTGGACCAATATAAAGTTATAAAGGTGTAAATATAGTTATTAAATAATTCTCAAATAGTTAGACCCATTATTAGAGCAACGGAAACTTCGTCCAAACTACTTTGACCAAAACTGCCCAACTTTGAATAGCTTCGTACGAAGTGAATATTGGCCTTTTTTGGGACCAATATGAAGTGATAAGGATATAAATATAGTAATAAACCTAATAGAAGAACGTTAGACCCATTTTTTATCCAACGGAAAACTTGTGAAAACTTCTACGACAAAGATCGTCCAAACTTTCAATAGATTCGTATGAAGGTTTAAATTGAGATTTAAAGCTTTTAGAACGAATACCGGCCTTTTTTTGGACCAATATAAAGTTATAAAGGTGTAGATATAGTTATTAAATAATTCTCAAATAGTTAGACCCATTATTAGAGCAACGGAAACTTCGTCCAAACTACTTTGACCAAAACTGCCCAACTTTGAATAGCTTCGTACGAAGTGAATATTGGCCTTTTTTGGGACCAATATGAAGTGATAAGGATATAAATATAGTAATAAACCTAATAGAAGAACGTTAGACCCATTTTTTATCAAACGGAAAACTTGTGCAAACTTCTATGACAAAGATCGTCCAAACTTTCAATAGATTCGTATGAAGGTTTAAATTGAGATTTAAAGCTTTTAGAATGAATACCGGCCTTTTTTTGGACCAATATAAAGTTATAAAGGTGTAAATATAGTTATTAAATAATTCTCAAATAGTTAGACCCATTATTAGAGCAACGGAAACTTCGTCCAAACTACTTTGACCAAAACTGCCCAACTTTGAATACCTTCGTACGAAGTGAATATTGGCCTTTTTTGGCACCAATATGAAGTGATAAGGATATAAATATAGTAATAAACCTAATAGAAGAACGTTAGACCCATTTTTTATCCAACGGAAAACTTGTGAAAACTTCTACGACAAAGATCGTCCAAACTTTCAATAGATTCGAATGAAGGTTTAAATTGAGATTTAAAGCTTTTAGAACGAATACCGGCCTTTTTTTGGACCAATATAAAGTTATAAAGGTGTAAATATAGTTATTAAATAATTCTCAAATAGTTAGACCCATTATTAGAGCAACGGAAACTTCGTCCAAACTACTTTGACCAAAACTGCCCAACTTTGAATAGCTTCGTACGAAGTGAATATTGGCCTTTTTTGGGACCAATATGAAGTGATAAGGATATAAATATAGTAATAAACCTAATAGAAGAACGTTAGACCCATTTTTTATCAAACGGAAAACTTGTGCAAACTTCTACGACAAAGATCGTCCAAACTTTCAATAGATTCGTATGAAGGTTTAAATTGAGATTTAAAGCTTTTAGAATGAATACCGGCCTTTTTTTGGACCAATATAAAGTTATAAAGGTGTAAATATAGTTATTAAATAATTCTCAAATAGTTAGACCCATTATTAGAGCAACGTAAACTTCGTCCAAACTATTTTGACCAAAACTGCCCAACTTTGAATAGCTTCGTACGAAGTGAATATTGGCCTTTGTTGGGATCAATATGAAGTGATAAGGATATAAATATAGTAATGAACCTAATAGAAGAACGTTAGACCCATTTTTTATCAAACGGAAAACTTGTGCAAACTTCTATGACAAAGATCGTCCAAACTTTCAATAGATTCGTATGAAGGTTTAAATTGAGATTTAAAGCTTTTAGAATGAATACCGGCCTTTTTTTGGACCAATATAAAGTTATAAAGGTGTAAATATAGTTATTAAATAATTCTCAAATAGTTAGACCCATTATTAGAGCAACGGAAACTTCGTCCAAACTACTTTGACCAAAACTGCCCAACTTTGAATAGCTTCGTACGAAGTGAATATTGGCCTTTTTTGGGACCAATATGAAGTGATAAGGATATAAATATAGTAATAAACCTAATAGAAGAACGTTAGACCCATTTTTTATCCAACGGAAAACTTGTGAAAACTTCTACGACAAAGATCGTCCAAACTTTCAATAGATTCGTATGAAGGTTTAAATTGAGATTTAAAGCTTTTAGAACGAATACCGGCCTTTTTTTGGACCAATATAAAGTTATAAAGGTGCAAATATAGTTATTAAATAATTCTCAAATAGTTAGACCCATTATTAGAGCAACGGAAACTTCGTCCAAACTACTTTGACCAAAACTGCCCAACTTTGAATAGCTTCGTACGAAGTGAATATTTGCCTTTTTTGGGACCAATATGAAGTGATAAGGATATAAATATAGTAATAAACCTAATAGAAGAACGTTAGACCCATTTTTTATCAAACGGAAAACTTGTGCAAACTTCTACGACAAAGATCGTCCAAACTTTCAATAGATTCGAATGAAGGTTTAAATTGAGATTTAAAGCTTTTAGAACGAATACCGGCCTTTTTTTGGACCAATATAAAGTTATAAAGGTGTAAATATAGTTATTAAATAATTCTCAAATAGTTAGACCCATTATTAGAGCAACGGAAACTTCGTCCAAACTACTTTGACCAAAACTGCCCAACTTTGAATAGCTTCGTACGAAGTGAATATTGGCCTTTTTTGGGACCAATATGAAGTGATAAGGATATAAATATAGTAATAAACCTAATAGAAGAACGTTAGACCCATTTTTTATCAAACGGAAAACTTGTGCAAACTTCTACGACAAAGATCGTCCAAACTTTCAATAGATTCGTATGAAGGTTTAAATTGAGATTTAAAGCTTTTAGAATGAATACCGGCCTTTTTTTGGACCAATATAAAGTTATAAAGGTGTAAATATAGTTATTAAATAATTCTCAAATAGTTAGACCCATTATTAGAGCAACGTAAACTTCGTCCAAACTATTTTGACCAAAACTGCCCAACTTTGAATAGCTTCGTACGAAGTGAATATTGGCCTTTGTTGGGATCAATATGAAGTGATAAGGATATAAATATAGTAATGAACCTAATAGAAGAACGTTAGACCCATTTTTTATCAAACGGAAAACTTGTGCAAACTTCTATGACAAAGATCGTCCAAACTTTCAATAGATTCGTATGAAGGTTTAAATTGAGATTTAAAGCTTTTAGAATGAATACCGGCCTTTTTTTGGACCAATATAAAGTTATAAAGGTGTAAATATAGTTATTAAATAATTCTCAAATAGTTAGACCCATTATTAGAGCAACGGAAACTTCGTCCAAACTACTTTGACCAAAACTGCCCAACTTTGAATAGCTTCGTACGAAGTGAATATTGGCCTTTTTTGGGACCAATATGAAGTGATAAGGATATAAATATAGTAATAAACCTAATAGAAGAACGTTAGACCCATTTTTTATCCAACGGAAAACTTGTGAAAACTTCTACGACAAAGATCGTCCAAACTTTCAATAGATTCGTATGAAGGTTTAAATTGAGATTTAAAGCTTTTAGAACGAATACCGGCCTTTTTTTGGACCAATATAAAGTTATAAAGGTGTAGATATAGTTATTAAATAATTCTCAAATAGTTAGACCCATTATTAGAGCAACGGAAACTTCGTCCAAACTACTTTGACCAAAACTGCCCAACTTTGAATAGCTTCGTACGAAGTGAATATTGGCCTTTTTTGGGACCAATATGAAGTGATAAGGATATAAATATAGTAATAAACCTAATAGAAGAACGTTAGACCCATTTTTTATCAAACGGAAAACTTGTGCAAACTTCTATGACAAAGATCGTCCAAACTTTCAATAGATTCGTATGAAGGTTTAAATTGAGATTTAAAGCTTTTAGAATGAATACCGGCCTTTTTTTGGACCAATATAAAGTTATAAAGGTGTAAATATAGTTATTAAATAATTCTCAAATAGTTAGACCCATTATTAGAGCAACGGAAACTTCGTCCAAACTACTTTGACCAAAACTGCCCAACTTTGAATACCTTCGTACGAAGTGAATATTGGCCTTTTTTGGCACCAATATGAAGTGATAAGGATATAAATATAGTAATAAACCTAATAGAAGAACGTTAGACCCATTTTTTATCCAACGGAAAACTTGTGAAAACTTCTACGACAAAGATCGTCCAAACTTTCAATAGATTCGAATGAAGGTTTAAATTGAGATTTAAAGCTTTTAGAACGAATACCGGCCTTTTTTTGGACCAATATAAAGTTATAAAGGTGTAAATATAGTTATTAAATAATTCTCAAATAGTTAGACCCATTATTAGAGCAACGGAAACTTCGTCCAAACTACTTTGACCAAAACTGCCCAACTTTGAATAGCTTCGTACGAAGTGAATATTGGCCTTTTTTGGGACCAATATGAAGTGATAAGGATATAAATATAGTAATAAACCTAATAGAAGAACGTTAGACCCATTTTTTATCAAACGGAAAACTTGTGCAAACTTCTACGACAAAGATCGTCCAAACTTTCAATAGATTCGTATGAAGGTTTAAATTGAGATTTAAAGCTTTTAGAATGAATACCGGCCTTTTTTTGGACCAATATAAAGTTATAAAGGTGTAAATATAGTTATTAAATAATTCTCAAATAGTTAGACCCATTATTAGAGCAACGTAAACTTCGTCCAAACTATTTTGACCAAAACTGCCCAACTTTGAATAGCTTCGTACGAAGTGAATATTGGCCTTTGTTGGGATCAATATGAAGTGATAAGGATATAAATATAGTAATGAACCTAATAGAAGAACGTTAGACCCATTTTTTATCAAACGGAAAACTTGTGCAAACTTCTATGACAAAGATCGTCCAAACTTTCAATAGATTCGTATGAAGGTTTAAATTGAGATTTAAAGCTTTTAGAATGAATACCGGCCTTTTTTTGGACCAATATAAAGTTATAAAGGTGTAAATATAGTTATTAAATAATTCTCAAATAGTTAGACCCATTATTAGAGCAACGGAAACTTCGTCCAAACTACTTTGACCAAAACTGCCCAACTTTGAATAGCTTCGTACGAAGTGAATATTGGCCTTTTTTGGGACCAATATGAAGTGATAAGGATATAAATATAGTAATAAACCTAATAGAAGAACGTTAGACCCATTTTTTATCCAACGGAAAACTTGTGAAAACTTCTACGACAAAGATCGTCCAAACTTTCAATAGATTCGTATGAAGGTTTAAATTGAGATTTAAAGCTTTTAGAACGAATACCGGCCTTTTTTTGGACCAATATAAAGTTATAAAGGTGCAAATATAGTTATTAAATAATTCTCAAATAGTTAGACCCATTATTAGAGCAACGGAAACTTCGTCCAAACTACTTTGACCAAAACTGCCCAACTTTGAATAGCTTCGTACGAAGTGAATATTTGCCTTTTTTGGGACCAATATGAAGTGATAAGGATATAAATATAGTAATAAACCTAATAGAAGAACGTTAGACCCATTTTTTATCAAACGGAAAACTTGTGCAAACTTCTACGACAAAGATCGTCCAAACTTTCAATAGATTCGTATGAAGGTTTAAATTGAGATTTAAAGCTTTTAGAATGAATACCGGCCTTTTTTTGGACCAATATAAAGTTATAAAGGTGTAAATATAGTTATTAAATAATTCTCAAATAGTTAGACCCATTATTAGAGCAACGTAAACTTCGTCCAAACTATTTTGACCAAAACTGCCCAACTTTGAATAGCTTCGTACGAAGTGAATATTGGCCTTTGTTGGGATCAATATGAAGTGATAAGGATATAAATATAGTAATGAACCTAATAGAAGAACGTTAGACCCATTTTTTATCAAACGGAAAACTTGTGCAAACTTCTATGACAAAGATCGTCCAAACTTTCAATAGATTCGTATGAAGATTTAAATTGAGATTTAAAGCTTTTAGAATGAATACCGGCCTTTTTTTGGACCAATATAAAGTTATAAAGGTGTAAATATAGTTTTTAAAAAATTCTCAAATAGTTAGACCCATTATTGGAGCAACGGAAACTTCGTCCAAACTACTTTGACCAAAACTGCCCAACTTTGAATAGCTTCGTACGAAGTGAATATTGGCCTTTTTTGGGACCAATATGAAGTGATAAGGATATAAATATAGTAATAAACCTAATAGAAGAACGTTAGACCCATTTTTAATCCAACGGAAAACTTGTGCAAACTTCTACGACAAAGATCATCCAAACTTTCAATAGATTCGTATGAAGGTTTAAATTGAGATTTAAAGCTTTTAGAATGAATACCGGCCTTTTTTTGGACCAATATAAAGTTTTAAAGGTGTAAATATAGTTATTAAATAATTCTCAAATAGTTAGACCCATTATTAGAGCAACGGAAACTTCGTCCAAACTACTTTGACCAAAACTGCCCAACTTTGAATAGCTTCGTACGAAGTGAATATTGGCCTTTGTTGGGATCAATATGAAGTGATAAGGATATAAATATAGTAATGAACCTAATAGAAGAACGTTAGACCCATTTTTTATCAAACGGAAAACTTGTGCAAACTTCTACGACAAAGATCGTCCAAACTTTCAATAGATTCGTATGAAGGTTTAAATTGAGATTTAAAGCTTTTAGAATGAATACCGGCCTTTTTTTGGACCAATATAAAGTTATAAAGGTGTAAATATAGTTATTAAATAATTCTCAAATAGTTAGACCCATTATTAGAGCAACGTAAACTTCGTCCAAACTATTTTGACCAAAACTGCCCAACTTTGAATAGCTTCGTACGAAGTGAATATTGGCCTTTGTTGGGATCAATATGAAGTGATAAGGATATAAATATAGTAATGAACCTAATAGAAGAACGTTAGACCCATTTTTTATCAAACGGAAAACTTGTGCAAACTTCTATGACAAAGATCGTCCAAACTTTCAATAGATTCGTATGAAGATTTAAATTGAGATTTAAAGCTTTTAGAATGAATACCGGCCTTTTTTTGGACCAATATAAAGTTATAAAGGTGTAAATATAGTTTTTAAAAAATTCTCAAATAGTTAGACCCATTATTGGAGCAACGGAAACTTCGTCCAAACTACTTTGACCAAAACTGCCCAACTTTGAATAGCTTCGTACGAAGTGAATATTGGCCTTTTTTGGGACCAATATGAAGTGATAAGGATATAAATATAGTAATAAACCTAATAGAAGAACGTTAGACCCATTTTTAATCCAACGGAAAACTTGTGCAAACTTCTACGACAAAGATCATCCAAACTTTCAATAGATTCGTATGAAGGTTTAAATTGAGATTTAAAGCTTTTAGAATGAATACCGGCCTTTTTTTGGACCAATATAAAGTTTTAAAGGTGTAAATATAGTTATTAAATAATTCTCAAATAGTTAGACCCATTATTAGAGCAACGGAAACTTCGTCCAAACTACTTTGACCAAAACTGCCCAACTTTGAATAGCTTCGTACGAAGTGAATATTGGCCTTTGTTGGGATCAATATGAAGTGATAAGGATATAAATATAGTAATGAACCTAATAGAAGAACGTTAGACCCATTTTTTATCAAACGGAAAACTTGTGCAAACTTCTACGACAAAGATCGTCCAAACTTTCAATAGATTCGTATGAAGGTTTAAATTGAGATTTAAAGCTTTTAGAATGAATACCAGCCTTTTTTTGGACCAATATAAAGTTATAAAGGTGTAAATATAGTTATTAAATAATTCTCAAATAGTTAGACCCATTATTAGAGCAACGTAAACTTCGTCCAAACTATTTTGACCAAAACTGCCCAACTTTGAATAGCTTCGTACGAAGTGAATATTGGCCTTTGTTGGGATCAATATGAAGTGATAAGGATATAAATATAGTAATGAACCTAATAGAAGAACGTTAGACCCATTTTTTATCAAACGGAAAACTTGTGCAAACTTCTATGACAAAGATCGTCCAAACTTTCAATAGATTCGTATGAAGATTTAAATTGAGATTTAAAGCTTTTAGAATGAATACCGGCCTTTTTTTGGACCAATATAAAGTTATAAAGGTGTAAATATAGTTTTTAAAAAATTCTCAAATAGTTAGACCCATTATTGGAGCAACGGAAACTTCGTCCAAACTACTTTGACCAAAACTGCCCAACTTTGAATAGCTTCGTACGAAGTGAATATTGGCCTTTTTTGGGACCAATATGAAGTGATAAGGATATAAATATAGTAATAAACCTAATAGAAGAACGTTAGACCCATTTTTAATCCAACGGAAAACTTGTGCAAACTTCTACGACAAAGATCATCCAAACTTTCAATAGATTCGTATGAAGGTTTAAATTGAGATTTAAAGCTTTTAGAATGAATACCGGCCTTTTTTTGGACCAATATAAAGTTTTAAAGGTGTAAATATAGTTATTAAATAATTCTCAAATAGTTAGACCCATTATTAGAGCAACGGAAACTTCGTCCAAACTACTTTGACCAAAACTGCCCAACTTTGAATAGCTTCGTACGAAGTGAATATTGGCCTTTGTTGGGATCAATATGAAGTGATAAGGATATAAATATAGTAATGAACCTAATAGAAGAACGTTAGACCCATTTTTAATCAAACGGAAAACTTGTGCAAACTTCTACGACAAAGATCGTCCAAACTTTCAATAGATTCGTATGAAGGTTTAAATTGAGATTTAAAGCTTTTAGAATGAATACCGGCCTTTTTTTGGACCAATATAAAGTTATAAAGGTGTAAATATAGTTATTAAATAATTCTCAAATAGTTAGACCCATTATTAGAGCAACGTAAACTTCGTCCAAACTATTTTGACCAAAACTGCCCAACTTTGAATAGCTTCGTACGAAGTGAATATTGGCCTTTGTTGGGATCAATATGAAGTGATAAGGATATAAATATAGTAATGAACCTAATATAAGAACGTTAGACCCATTTTTTATCAAACGGAAAACTTGTGCAAACTTCTATGACAAAGATCGTCCAAACTTTCAATAGATTCGTATGAAGGTTTAAATTGAGATTTAAAGCTTTTAGAATGAATACCGGCCTTTTTTTGGACCAATATAAAGTTATAAAGGTGTAAATATAGTTATTAAATAATTCTCAAATAGTTAGACCCGTTATTAGAGCAACGGAAACTTCGTCCAAACTACTTTGACCAAAACTGCCCAACATTGAATAGCTTCGTACGAAGTGAATATTGGCCTTTTTTGGGACCAATATGAAGTGATAAGGATATAAATATAGTAATAAACCTAATAGAAGAACGTTAGACCCATTTTTTATCCAACGGAAAACTTGTGCAAACTTCTACGACAAAGATCGTCCAAACTTTCAATAGATTCGTATGAAGATTTAAATTGAGATTTAAAGCCTTTAGAATGAATACCGGCCTTTTTTTTGACCAATATAAAGTTATAAAGGTGTAAATATAGTTTTTAAAAAATTCTCAAATAGTTAGACCCATTATTAGAGCAACGGACACTTCGTCCAAACTACTTTGACCAAAACTGCCCAACTTTGAATAGCGTCGTACGAAGTGAATATTGGCCTTTGTTGGGATCAATATGAAGTGATAAGGATATAAATATAGTAATGAACCTCATAGAAGAACGTTAGACCCATTTTTATCCAACGGAAAACTTGTGCAAACTTCTACGACAAAGATCGTCCAAACTTTCAATAGATTCGTATGAAGATTTAAATTGAGATTTAAAGCTTTTAGAATGAATACCGGCCTTTTTTTGGACCAATATAAAGTTATAAAGGTGTAAATATAGTTTTTAAAAAATTCTCAAATAGTTAGACCCATTATTGGAGCAACGGAAACTTGGTCCAAACTACTTTGACCAAAACTGCCCAACTTTGAATAGCGTCGTACGAAGTGAATATTGGCCTTTGTTGGGATCAATATGAAGTGATAAGGATATAAATATAGTAATGAACCTCATAGAAGAACGTTAGACCCATTTTTATCCAACGGAAAACTTGTGCAAACTTCTACGACAAAGATCGTCCAAACTTTCAATAGATTCGTATGAAGATTTAAATTGAGATTTAAAGCTTTTAGAATGAATACCGGCCTTTTTTTGGACCAATATAAAGTTATAAAGGTGTAAATATAGTTTTTAAAAAATTCTCAAATAGTTAGACCCATTATTGGAGCAACGGAAACTTCGTCCAAACTACTTTGACCAAAACTGCCCAACTTTGAATAGCTTCGTACGAAGTGAATATTGGCCTTTTTTGGGACCAATATGAAGTGATAAGGATATAAATATAGTAATAAACCTAATAGAAGAACGTTAGACCCATTTTTAATCCAACGGAAAACTTGTGCAAACTTCTACGACAAAGATCATCCAAACTTTCAATAGATTCGTATGAAGGTTTAAATTGAGATTTAAAGCTTTTAGAATGAATACCGGCCTTTTTTTGGACCAATATAAAGTTTTAAAGGTGTAAATATAGTTATTAAATAATTCTCAAATAGTTAGACCCATTATTAGAGCAACGGAAACTTCGTCCAAACTACTTTGACCAAAACTGCCCAACTTTGAATAGCTTCATACGAAGTGAATATTGGCCTTTTTTGGGACCAATATGAAGTGATAAGGATATAAATATAGTAATAAACCTAATAGAAGAACGTTAGACCCATTTTTTATCCAACGGAAAACTTGTGAAAACTTCTACGACAAAGATCGTCCAAACTTTCAATAGATTCGTATGAAGGTTTAAATTGAGATTTAAAGCTTTTAGAACGAATACCGGCCTTTTTTTGGACCAATATAAAGTTATAAAGGTGTAAATATAGTTATTAAATAATTCTCAAATAGTTAGACCCATTATTAGAGCAACGGAAACTTCGTCCAAACTACTTTGACCAAAACTGCCCAACTTTGAATAGCTTCGTACGAAGTGAATATTTGCCTTTTTTGGGACCAATATGAAGTGATAAGGATATAAATATAGTAATAAACCTAATAGAAGAACGTTAGACCCATTTTTTATCAAACGGAAAACTTGTGCAAACTTCTACGACAAAGATCGTCCAAACTTTCAATAGATTCGTATGAAGGTTTAAATTGAGATTTAAAGCTTTTAGAATGAATACCGGCCTTTTTTTGGACCAATATAAAGTTATAAAGGTGTAAATATAGTTATTAAATAATTCTCAAATAGTTAGACCCATTATTAGAGCAACGTAAACTTCGTCCAAACTATTTTGACCAAAACTGCCCAACTTTGAATAGCTTCGTACGAAGTGAATATTGGCCTTTGTTGGGATCAATATGAAGTGATAAGGATATAAATATAGTAATGAACCTAATAGAAGAACGTTAGACCCATTTTTTATCAAACGGAAAACTTGTGCAAACTTCTATGACAAAGATCGTCCAAACTTTCAATAGATTCGTATGAAGATTTAAATTGAGATTTAAAGCTTTTAGAATGAATACCGGCCTTTTTTTGGACCAATATAAAGTTATAAAGGTGTAAATATAGTTTTTAAAAAATTCTCAAATAGTTAGACCCATTATTGGAGCAACGGAAACTTCGTCCAAACTACTTTGACCAAAACTGCCCAACTTTGAATAGCTTCGTACGAAGTGAATATTGGCCTTTTTTGGGACCAATATGAAGTGATAAGGATATAAATATAGTAATAAACCTAATAGAAGAACGTTAGACCCATTTTTAATCCAACGGAAAACTTGTGCAAACTTCTACGACAAAGATCATCCAAACTTTCAATAGATTCGTATGAAGGTTTAAATTGAGATTTAAAGCTTTTAGAATGAATACCGGCCTTTTTTTGGACCAATATAAAGTTTTAAAGGTGTAAATATAGTTATTAAATAATTCTCAAATAGTTAGACCCATTATTAGAGCAACGGAAACTTCGTCCAAACTACTTTGACCAAAACTGCCCAACTTTGAATAGCTTCGTACGAAGTGAATATTGGCCTTTGTTGGGATCAATATGAAGTGATAAGGATATAAATATAGTAATGAACCTAATAGAAGAACGTTAGACCCATTTTTTATCAAACGGAAAACTTGTGCAAACTTCTACGACAAAGATCGTCCAAACTTTCAAGAGATTCGTATGAAGGTTTAAATTGAGATTTAAAGCTTTTAGAATGAATACCGGCCTTTTTTTGGACCAATATAAAGTTATAAAGGTGTAAATATAGTTATTAAATAATTCTCAAATAGTTAGACCCATTATTAGAGCAACGTAAACTTCGTCCAAACTATTTTGACCAAAACTGCCCAACTTTGAATAGCTTCGTACGAAGTGAATATTGGCCTTTGTTGGGATCAATATGAAGTGATAAGGATATAAATATAGTAATGAACCTAATATAAGAACGTTAGACCCATTTTTTATCAAACGGAAAACTTGTGCAAACTTCTATGACAAAGATCGTCCAAACTTTCAATAGATTCGTATGAAGGTTTAAATTGAGATTTAAAGCTTTTAGAATGAATACCGGCCTTTTTTTGGACCAATATAAAGTTATAAAGGTGTAAATATAGTTATTAAATAATTCTCAAATAGTTAGACCCATTATTAGAGCAACGGAAACTTCGTCCAAACTACTTTGACCAAAACTGCCCAACTTTGAATAGCTTCGTACGAAGTGAATATTGGCCTTTTTTGGGACCAATATGAAGTGATAAGGATATAAATATAGTAATAAACCTAATAGAAGAACGTTAGACCCATTTTTTATCCAACGGAAAACTTGTGAAAACTTCTACGACAAAGATCGTCCAAACTTTCAATAGATTCGAATGAAGGTTTAAATTGAGATTTAAAGCTTTTAGAACGAATACCGGCCTTTTTTTGGACCAATGTAAAGTTATAAAGGTGTAAATATAGTTATTAAATAATTCTCAAATAGTTAGACCCGTTATTAGAGCAACGGAAACTTCGTCCAAACTACTTTGACCAAAACTGCCCAACATTGAATAGCTTCGTACGAAGTGAATATTGGCCTTTTTTGGGACCAATATGAAGTGATAAGGATATAAATATAGTAATAAACCTAATAGAAGAACGTTAGACCCATTTTTTATCCAACGGAAAACTTGTGCAAACTTCTACGACAAAGATCGTCCAAACTTTCAATAGATTCGTATGAAGATTTAAATTGAGATTTAAAGCCTTTAGAATGAATACCGGCCTTTTTTTTGACCAATATAAAGTTATAAAGGTGTAAATATAGTTTTTAAAAAATTCTCAAATAGTTAGACCCATTATTAGAGCAACGGAAACTTCGTCCAAACTACTTTGACCAAAACTGCCCAACTTTGAATAGCGTCGTACGAAGTGAATATTGGCCTTTGTTGGGATCAATATGAAGTGATAAGGATATAAATATAGTAATGAACCTCATAGAAGAACGTTAGACCCATTTTTATCCAACGGAAAACTTGTGCAAACTTCTACGACAAAGATCGTCCAAACTTTCAATAGATTCGTATGAAGATTTAAATTGAGATTTAAAGCTTTTAGAATGAATACCGGCCTTTTTTTGGACCAATATAAAGTTATAAAGGTGTAAATATAGTTTTTAAAAAATTCTCAAATAGTTAGACCCATTATTGGAGCAACGGAAACTTCGTCCAAACTACTTTGACCAAAACTGCCCAACTTTGAATAGCTTCGTACGAAGTGAATATTGGCCTTTTTTGGGACCAAT
Organism: Trifolium repens; assembly: GCA_030408175.1. NCBI lineage: Eukaryota > Viridiplantae > Streptophyta > Magnoliopsida > Fabales > Fabaceae > Trifolium > Trifolium repens. The sequence goes on along the minus strand of CP125842.1, from coordinate 36,646,097 downwards.
ATGAAGTGATAAGGATATAAATATAGTAATAAACCTAATAGAAGAACGTTAGACCCATTTTTAATCCAACGGAAAACTTGTGCAAACTTCTACGACAAAGATCATCCAAACTTTCAATAGATTCGTATGAAGGTTTAAATTGAGATTTAAAGCTTTTAGAATGAATACCGGCCTTTTTTTGGACCAATATAAAGTTTTAAAGGTGTAAATATAGTTATTAAATAATTCTCAAATAGTTAGACCCATTATTAGAGCAACGGAAACTTCGTCCAAACTACTTTGACCAAAACTGCCCAACTTTGAATAGCTTCGTACGAAGTGAATATTGGCCTTTTTTGGGACCAATATGAAGTGATAAGGATATAAATATAGTAATAAACCTAATAGAAGAACGTTAGACCCATTTTTTATCCAACGGAAAACTTGTGAAAACTTCTACGACAAAGATCGTCCAAACTTTCAATAGATTCGAATGAAGGTTTAAATTGAGATTTAAAGCTTTTAGAACGAATACCGGCCTTTTTTTGGACCAATATAAAGTTATAAAGGTGTAAATATAGTTATTAAATAATTCTCAAATAGTTAGACCCGTTATTTGAGCAACGGAAACTTCGTCCAAACTACTTTGACCAAAACTGCCCAACATTGAATAGCTTCGTACGAAGTGAATATTGGCCTTTTTTGGGACCAATATGAAGTGATAAGGATATAAATATAGTAATAAACCTATTAGAAGAACGTTAGACCCATTTTTTATCCAACGGAAAACTTGTGCAAACTTCTACGACAAAGATCGTCCAAACTTTCAATAGATTCGTATGAAGATTTAAATTGAGATTTAAAGCCTTTAGAATGAATACCGGCCTTTTTTTTGACCAATATAAAGTTATAAAGGTGTAAATATAGTTTTTAAAAAATTCTCAAATAGTTAGACCCATTATTAGAGCAACGGAAACTTCGTCCAAACTACTTTGACCAAAACTGCCCAACTTTGAATAGCGTCGTACGAAGTGAATATTGGCCTTTGTTGGGATCAATATGAAGTGATAAGGATATAAATATAGTAATGAACCTCATAGAAGAACGTTAGACCCATTTTTATCCAACGGAAAACTTGTGCAAACTTCTACGACAAAGATCGTCCAAACTTTCAATAGATTCGTATGAAGATTTAAATTGAGATTTAAAGCTTTTAGAATGAATACCGGCCTTTTTTTGGACCAATATAAAGTTATAAAGGTGTAAATATAGTTTTTAAAAAATTCTCAAATAGTTAGACCCATTATTGGAGCAACGGAAACTTCGTCCAAACTACTTTGACCAAAACTGCCCAACTTTGAATAGCTTCGTACGAAGTGAATATTGGCCTTTTTTGGGACCAATATGAAGTGATAAGGATATAAATATAGTAATAAACCTAATAGAAGAACGTTAGACCCATTTTTAATCCAACGGAAAACTTGTGCAAACTTCTACGACAAAGATCATCCAAACTTTCAATAGATTCGTATGAAGGTTTAAATTGAGATTTAAAGCTTTTAGAATGAATACCGGCCTTTTTTTGGACCAATATAAAGTTTTAAAGGTGTAAATATAGTTATTAAATAATTCTCAAATAGTTAGACCCATTATTAGAGCAACGGAAACTTCGTCCAAACTACTTTGACCAAAACTGCCCAACTTTGAATAGCTTCGTACGAAGTGAATATTGGCCTTTGTTGGGATCAATATGAAGTGATAAGGATATAAATATAGTAATGAACCTAATAGAAGAACGTTAGACCCATTTTTTATCAAACGGAAAACTTGTGCAAACTTCTACGACAAAGATCGTCCAAACTTTCAATAGATTCGTATGAAGGTTTAAATTGAGATTTAAAGCTTTTAGAATGAATACCGGCCTTTTTTTGGACCAATATAAAGTTATAAAGGTGTAAATATAGTTATTAAATAATTCTCAAATAGTTAGACCCATTATTAGAGCAACGTAAACTTCGTCCAAACTATTTTGACCAAAACTGCCCAACTTTGAATAGCTTCGTACGAAGTGAATATTGGCCTTTGTTGGGATCAATATGAAGTGATAAGGATATAAATATAGTAATGAACCTAATATAAGAACGTTAGACCCATTTTTTATCAAACGGAAAACTTGTGCAAACTTCTATGACAAAGATCGTCCAAACTTTCAATAGATTCGTATGAAGGTTTAAATTGAGATTTATGGCTTTTAGAATGAATACCGGCCTTTTTTTGGACCAATATAAAGTTATAAAGGTGTAAATATAGTTATTAAATAATTCTCAAATAGTTAGACCCATTATTAGAGCAACGGAAACTTCGTCCGAACTACTTTGACCAAAACTGCCCAACTTTGAATAGCTTCGTACGAAGTGAATATTGGCCTTTTTTGGGACCAATATGAAGTGATAAGGATATAAATATAGTAATAAACCTAATAGAAGAACGTTAGACCCATTTTTTATCCAACGGAAAACTTGTGAAAACTTCTACGACAAAGATCGTCCAAACTTTCAATAGATTCGTATGAAGGTTTAAATTGAGATTTAAAGCTTTTAGAACGAATACCGGCCTTTTTTTGGACCAATATAAAGTTATAAAGGTGTAAATATAGTTATTAAATAATTCTCAAATTGTTAGACCCATTATTAGAGCAACGGAAACTTCGTCCAAACTACTTTGACCAAAACTGCCCAACTTTGAATAGCTTCGTACGAAGTGAATATTGGCCTTTTTTGGGACCAATATGAAGTGATAAGGATATAAATATAGTAATAAACCTAATAGAAGAACATTAGACCCATTTTTTATCAAACGGAAAACTTGTGCAAACTTCTACGACAAAGATCGTCCAAACTTTCAATAGATTCGTATGAAGGTTTAAATTGAGATTTAAAGCTTTTAGAATGAATACCGGCCTTTTTTTGGACCAATATAAAGTTATAAAGGTGTAAATATAGTTATTAAATAATTCTCAAATAGTTAGACCCATTATTAGAGCAACGTAAACTTCGTCCAAACTATTTTGACCAAAACTGCCCAACTTTGAATAGCTTCGTACGAAGTGAATATTGGCCTTTTTTGGGATCAATATGAAGTGATAAGGATATAAATATAGTAATGAACCTAATAGAAGAACGTTAGACCCATTTTTTATCAAACGGAAAACTTGTGCAAACTTCTATGACAAAGATCGTCCAAACTTTCAATAGATTCGTATGAAGGTTTAAATTGAGATTTAAAGCTTTTAGAATGAATACCGGCCTTTTTTTGGACCAATATAAAGTTATAAAGGTGTAAATATAGTTATTAAATAATTCTCAAATAGTTAGACCCATTATTAGAGCAACGGAAACTTCGTCCAAACTACTTTGACCAAAACTGCCCAACTTTGAATAGCTTCGTACGAAGTGAATATTGGCCTTTTTTGGGACCAATATGAAGTGATAAGGATATAAATATAGTAATAAACCTAATAGAAGAACGTTAGACCCATTTTTTATCCAACGGAAAACTTGTGAAAACTTCTACGACAAAGATCGTCCAAACTTTCAATAGATTCGTATGAAGGTTTAAATTGAGATTTAAAGCTTTTAGAACGAATACCGGCCTTTTTTTGGACCAATATAAAGTTATAAAGGTGTAAATATAGTTATTAAATAATTCTCAAATAGTTAGACCCATTATTGGGGCAACGGAAACTTCGTCCAAACTACTTTGACCAAAACTGCCCAACTTTGAATAGCTTCGTACGAAGTGAATATTGGCCTTTTTTGGACCAATATGAAGTGATAAGGATATAAATATAGTAATAAACCTAATAGAAGAACGTTAGACCCATTTTTTATCCAACGGAAAACTTGTGAAAACTTCTACGACAAAGATCGTCCAAACTTTCAATAGATTCGTATGAAGGTTTAAATTGAGATTTAAAGCTTTTAGAACGAATACCGGCCTTTTTTTGGACCAATATAAAGTTATAAAGGTGTAAATATAGTTTTTAAATAATTCTCAAATAGTTAGACCCATTATTGGAGCAACGGAAACTTCGTCCAAACTACTTTAACCAAAACTGCCCAACTTTGAATAGCTTCGTACGAAGTGAATATTGGCCTTTTTTGGGACCAATATGAAGTGATAAGGATATAAATATAGTAATAAACCTAATAGAAGAACGTTAGACCCATTTTTTATCCAACGGAAAACTTGTGCAAACTTCTACGACAAAGATCGTCCAAACTTTCAATAGATTCGTATGAAGGTTTAAATTGAGATTTAAAGCTTTTAGAATGAATACCGGCCTTTTTTTGGACTAATATAAAGTTATAAAGGTGTAAATATAGTTATTAAATAATTCTCAAATAGTTAGACCCATTATTAGAGCAGCGGAAACTTCGTCCAAACTACTTTGACCAAAACTGGCCAACTTTGAATAGCTTCGTACGAAGTGAATATTGGCCTTTTTTGGGACCAATATGAAGTGATAAGGATATAAATATAGTAATAAACCTAATAGAAGAACGTTAGACCCATTTTTTATCCAACGGAAAACTTGTGCAAACTTCTACGACAAAGATCGTCCAAACTTTCAATAGATTCGTATGAAGGTTTAAATTGAGATTTAAAGCTTTTAGAAAATAATACCGGCCTTTTTTTGGACTAATATAAAGTTATAAAGGTGTAAATATAGTTATTAAATAATTCTCAAATAGTTAGACCCATTATTAGAGCAGCGGAAACTTCGTCCAAACTACTTTGACCAAAACTGGCCAACTTTGAATAGCGTCGTACGAAGTGAATATTGGCCTTTGTTGGGATCAATATGAAGTGATAAGGATATAAATATAGTAATTAACCTCATAGAAGAACGTTAGACCCATTTTTATCCAACGGAAAACTTGTGCAAACTTCTACGACAAAGATCGTCCAAACTTTCAATAGACTCGTATGGAGATTTAAATTGAGATTTAAAGCTTTTAGAATGAATACCGGCCTTTTTTTGGACCAATATAAAGTTATAAAGGTGTAAATATAGTTTTTAAATAATTCTCAAATAGTTAGACCCATTATTGGAGCAACGGAAACTTCGTCCAAACTACTTTGACCAAAACTGCCCAACTTTGAATAGCTTCGTACGAAGTGAATATTGGCCTTTTTTGGGACCAATATGAAGTGATAAGGATATAAATATAGTAATAAACCTAATAGAAGAACGTTAGACCCATTTTTTATCCAACGGAAAACTTGTGAAAACTTCTACGACAAAGATCGTCCAAACTTTCAATAGATTCGTATGAAGGTTTAAATTGAGATTTAAAGCTTTTAGAACGAATACCGGCCTTTTTTTGGACCAATATAAAGTTATAAAGGTGTAAATATAGTTATTAAATAATTCTCAAATAGTTAGACCCATTATTAGAGCAACGGAAACTTCGTCCAAACTACTTTGACCAAAACTGCCCAACTTTGAATAGCTTCGTACGAAGTGAATATTGGCCTTTTTTGGGACCAATATGAAGTGATAAGGATATAAATATAGTAATAAACCTAATAGAAGAACGTTAGACCCATTTTTTATCAAACGGAAAACTTGTGCAAACTTCTACGACAAAGATCGTCCAAACTTTCAATAGATTCGTATGAAGGTTTAAATTGAGATTTAAAGCTTTTAGAATGAATACCGGCCTTTTTTTGGACCAATATAAAGTTATAAAGGTGTAAATATAGTTATTAAATAATTCTCAAATAGTTAGACCCATTATTAGAGCAACGTAAACTTCGTCCAAACTATTTTGACCAAAACTGCCCAACTTTGAATAGCTTCGTACGAAGTGAATATTGGCCTTTGTTGGGATCAATATGAAGTGATAAGGATATAAATATAGTAATGAACCTAATAGAAGAACGTTAGACCCATTTTTTATCAAACGGAAAACTTGTGCAAACTTCTATGACAAAGATCGTCCAAACTTTCAATAGATTCGTATGAAGGTTTAAATTGAGATTTAAAGCTTTTAGAATGAATACCGGCCTTTTTTTGGACCAATATAAAGTTATAAAGGTGTAAATATAGTTATTAAATAATTCTCAAATAGTTAGACCCATTATTAGAGCAACGGAAACTTCGTCCAAACTACTTTGACCAAAACTGCCCAACTTTGAATAGCTTCGTACGAAGTGAATATTGGCCTTTTTTGGGACCAATATGAAGTGATAAGGATATAAATATAGTAATAAACCTAATAGAAGAACGTTAGACCCATTTTTTATCCAACGGAAAACTTGTGAAAACTTCTACGACAAAGATCGTCCAAACTTTCAATAGATTCGTATGAAGGTTTAAATTGAGATTTAAAGCTTTTAGAACGAATACCGGCCTTTTTTTGGACCAATATAAAGTTATAAAGGTGTAAATATAGTTATTAAATAATTCTCAAATAGTTAGACCCATTATTGGGGCAACGGAAACTTCGTCCAAACTACTTTGACCAAAACTGCCCAACTTTGAATAGCTTCGTACGAAGTGAATATTGGCCTTTTTTGGGACCAATATGAAGTGATAAGGATATAAATATAGTAATAAACCTAATAGAAGAACGTTAGACCCATTTTTTATCCAACGGAAAACTTGTGAAAACTTCTACGACAAAGATCGTCCAAACTTTCAATAGATTCGTATGAAGGTTTAAATTGAGATTTAAAGCTTTTAGAACGAATACCGGCCTTTTTTTGGACCAATATAAAGTTATAAAGGTGTAAATATAGTTTTTAAATAATTCTCAAATAGTTAGACCCATTATTGGAGCAACGGAAACTTCGTCCAAACTACTTTAACCAAAACTGCCCAACTTTGAATAGCTTCGTACGAAGTGAATATTGGCCTTTTTTGGGACCAATATGAAGTGATAAGGATATAAATATAGTAATAAACCTAATAGAAGAACGTTAGACCCATTTTTTATCCAACGGAAAACTTGTGCAAACTTCTACGACAAAGATCGTCCAAACTTTCAATAGATTCGTATGAAGGTTTAAATTGAGATTTAAAGCTTTTAGAATGAATACCGGCCTTTTTTTGGACTAATATAAAGTTATAAAGGTGTAAATATAGTTATTAAATAATTCTCAAATAGTTAGACCCATTATTAGAGCAGCGGAAACTTCGTCCAAACTACTTTGACCAAAACTGGCCAACTTTGAATAGCTTCGTACGAAGTGAATATTGGCCTTTTTTGGGACCAATATGAAGTGATAAGGATATAAATATAGTAATAAACCTAATAGAAGAACGTTAGACCCATTTTTTATCCAACGGAAAACTTGTGCAAACTTCTACGACAAAGATCGTCCAAACTTTCAATAGATTCGTATGAAGGTTTAAATTGAGATTTAAAGCTTTTAGAATGAATACCGGCCTTTTTTTGGACCAATATAAAGTTATAAAGGTGTAAATATAGTTATTAAATAATTCTCAAATAGTTAGACCCATTATTAGAGCAACGTAAACTTCGTCCAAACTATTTTGACCAAAACTGCCCAACTTTGAATAGCTTCGTACGAAGTGAATATTGGCCTTTGTTGGGATCAATATGAAGTGATAAGGATATAAATATAGTAATGAACCTAATAGAAGAACGTTAGACCCATTTTTTATCAAACGGAAAACTTGTGCAAACTTCTATGACAAAGATCGTCCAAACTTTCAATAGATTCGTATGAAGGTTTAAATTGAGATTTAAAGCTTTTAGAATGAATACCGGCCTTTTTTTGGACCAATATAAAGTTATAAAGGTGTAAATATAGTTATTAAATAATTCTCAAATAGTTAGACCCATTATTAGAGCAACGGAAACTTCGTCCAAACTACTTTGACCAAAACTGCCCAACTTTGAATAGCTTCGTACGAAGTGAATATTGGCCTTTTTTGGGACCAATATGAAGTGATAAGGATATAAATATAGTAATAAACCTAATAGAAGAACGTTAGACCCATTTTTTATCCAACGGAAAACTTGTGAAAACTTCTACGACAAAGATCGTCCAAACTTTCAATAGATTCGTATGAAGGTTTAAATTGAGATTTAAAGCTTTTAGAACGAATACCGGCCTTTTTTTGGACCAATATAAAGTTATAAAGGTGTAAATATAGTTATTAAATAATTCTCAAATAGTTAGACCCATTATTAGAGCAACGGAAACTTCGTCCAAACTACTTTGACCAAAACTGCCCAACTTTGAATAGCTTCGTACGAAGTGAATATTGGCCTTTTTTGGGACCAATATGAAGTGATAAGGATATAAATATAGTAATAAACCTAATAGAAGAACGTTAGACCCATTTTTTATCAAACGGAAAACTTGTGCAAACTTCTACGACAAAGATCGTCCAAACTTTCAATAGATTCGTATGAAGGTTTAAATTGAGATTTAAAGCTTTTAGAATGAATACCGGCCTTTTTTTGGACCAATATAAAGTTATAAAGGTGTAAATATAGTTATTAAATAATTCTCAAATAGTTAGACCCATTATTAGAGCAACGTAAACTTCGTCCAAACTATTTTGACCAAAACTGCCCAACTTTGAATAGCTTCGTACGAAGTGAATATTGGCCTTTGTTGGGATCAATATGAAGTGATAAGGATATAAATATAGTAATGAACCTAATAGAAGAACGTTAGACCCATTTTTTATCAAACGGAAAACTTGTGCAAACTTCTATGACAAAGATCGTCCAAACTTTCAATAGATTCGTATGAAGGTTTAAATTGAGATTTAAAGCTTTTAGAATGAATACCGGCCTTTTTTTGGACCAATATAAAGTTATAAAGGTGTAAATATAGTTATTAAATAATTCTCAAATAGTTAGACCCATTATTAGAGCAACGGAAACTTCGTCCAAACTACTTTGACCAAAACTGCCCAACTTTGAATAGCTTCGTACGAAGTGAATATTGGCCTTTTTTGGGACCAATATGAAGTGATAAGGATATAAATATAGTAATAAACCTAATAGAAGAACGTTAGACCCATTTTTTATCCAACGGAAAACTTGTGAAAACTTCTACGACAAAGATCGTCCAAACTTTCAATAGATTCGTATGAAGGTTTAAATTGAGATTTAAAGCTTTTAGAACGAATACCGGCCTTTTTTTGGACCAATATAAAGTTATAAAGGTGTAAATATAGTTATTAAATAATTCTCAAATAGTTAGACCCATTATTGGGGCAACGGAAACTTCGTCCAAACTACTTTGACCAAAACTGCCCAACTTTGAATAGCTTCGTACGAAGTGAATATTGGCCTTTTTTGGGACCAATATGAAGTGATAAGGATATAAATATAGTAATAAACCTAATAGAAGAACGTTAGACCCATTTTTTATCCAACGGAAAACTTGTGAAAACTTCTACGACAAAGATCGTCCAAACTTTCAATAGATTCGTATGAAGGTTTAAATTGAGATTTAAAGCTTTTAGAACGAATACCGGCCTTTTTTTGGACCAATATAAAGTTATAAAGGTGTAAATATAGTTTTTAAATAATTCTCAAATAGTTAGACCCATTATTGGAGCAACGGAAACTTCGTCCAAACTACTTTAACCAAAACTGCCCAACTTTGAATAGCTTCGTACGAAGTGAATATTGGCCTTTTTTGGGACCAATACGAAGTGATAAGGATATAAATATAGTAATAAACCTAATAGAAGAACGTTAGACCCATTTTTTATCCAACGGAAAACTTGTGCAAACTTCTACGACAAAGATCGTCCAAACTTTCAATAGATTCGTATGAAGGTTTAAATTGAGATTTAAAGCTTTTAGAATGAATACCGGCCTTTTTTTGGACCAATATAAAGTTATAAAGGTGTAAATATAGTTATTAAATAATTCTCAAATAGTTAGACCCATTATTAGAGCAACGTAAACTTCGTCCAAACTATTTTGACCAAAACTGCCCAACTTTGAATAGCTTCGTACGAAGTGAATATTGGCCTTTGTTGGGATCAATATGAAGTGATAAGGATATAAATATAGTAATGAACCTAATATAAGAACGTTAGACCCATTTTTTATCAAACGGAAAACTTGTGCAAACTTCTATGACAAAGATCGTCCAAACTTTCAATAGATTCGTATGAAGGTTTAAATTGAGATTTAAAGCTTTTAGAATGAATACCGGCCTTTTTTTGGACCAATATAAAGTTATAAAGGTGTAAATATAGTTATTAAATAATTCTCAAATAGTTAGACCCATTATTAGAGCAACGGAAACTTCGTCCAAACTACTTTGACCAAAACTGCCCAACTTTGAATAGCTTCGTACGAAGTGAATATTGGCCTTTTTTGGGACCAATATGAAGTGATAAGGATATAAATATAGTAATAAACCTAATAGAAGAACGTTAGACCCATTTTTTATCCAACGGAAAACTTGTGAAAACTTCTACGACAAAGATCGTCCAAACTTTCAATAGATTCGTATGAAGGTTTAAATTGAGATTTAAAGCTTTTAGAATGAATACCGGCCTTTTTTTGGACCAATATAAAGTTATAAAGGTGTAAATATAGTTATTAAATAATTCTCAAATAGTTAGACCCATTATTAGAGCAACGTAAACTTCGTCCAAACTATTTTGACCAAAACTGCCCAACTTTGAATAGCTTCGTACGAAGTGAATATTGGCCTTTTTTGGGACCAATATGAAGTGATAAGGATATAAATATAGTAATAAACCTAATAGAAGAACGTTAGACCCATTTTTTATCCAACGGAAAACTTGTGAAAACTTCTACGACAAAGATCGTCCAAACTTTCAATAGATTCGTATGAAGGTTTAAATTGAGATTTAAAGCTTTTAGAACGAATACCGGCCTTTTTTTGGACCAATATAAAGTTATAAAGGTGTAAATATAGTTTTTAAATAATTCTCAAATAGTTAGACCCATTATTGGAGCAACGGAAACTTCGTCCAAACTACTTTAACCAAAACTGCCCAACTTTGAATAGCTTCGTACGAAGTGAATATTGGCCTTTTTTGGGACCAATATGAAGTGATAAGGATATAAATATAGTAATAAACCTAATAGAAGAACGTTAGACCCATTTTTTATCCAACGGAAAACTTGTGCAAACTTCTACGACAAAGATCGTCCAAACTTTCAATAGATTCGTATGAAGGTTTAAATTGAGATTTAAAGCTTTTAGAATGAATACCGGCCTTTTTTTGGACTAATATAAAGTTATAAAGGTGTAAATATAGTTATTAAATAATTCTCAAATAGTTAGACCCATTATTAGAGCAGCGGAAACTTCGTCCAAACTACTTTGACCAAAACTGGCCAACTTTGAATAGCTTCGTACGAAGTGAATATTGGCCTTTTTTGGGACCAATATGAAGTGATAAGGATATAAATATAGTAATAAACCTAATAGAAGAACGTTAGACCCATTTTTTATTCAACGGAAAACTTGTGCAAACTTCTACGACAAAGATCGTCCAAACTTTCAATAGATTCGTATGAAGGTTTAAATTGAGATTTAAAGCTTTTAGAATGAATACCGGCCTTTTTTTGGACCAATATAAAGTTACAAAGGTGTAAATATAGTTATTAAATAATTCTCAAATAGTTAGACCCATTATTAGAGCAACGTAAACTTCGTCCAAACTATTTTGACCAAAACTGCCCAACTTTGAATAGCTTCGTACGAAGTGAATATTGGCCTTTGTTGGGATCAATATGAAGTGATAAGGATATAAATATAGTAATGAACCTAATATAAGAACGTTAGACCCATTTTTTATCAAACGGAAAACTTGTGCAAACTTCTATGACAAAGATCGTCCAAACTTTCAATAGATTCGTATGAAGGTTTAAATTGAGATTTAAAGCTTTTAGAATGAATACCGGCCTTTTTTTGGACCAATATAAAGTTATAAAGGTGTAAATATAGTTATTAAATAATTCTCAAATAGTTAGACCCATTATTAGAGCAACGGAAACTTCGTCCAAACTACTTTGACCAAAACTGCCCAACTTTGAATAGCTTCGTACGAAGTGAATATTGGCCTTTTTTGGGACCAATATTGAGTGATAAGGATATAAATATAGTAATAAACCTAATAGAAGAACGTTAGACCCATTTTTTATCCAACGGAAAACTTGTGAAAACTTCTACGACAAAGATCGTCCAAACTTTCAATAGATTCGTATGAAGGTTTAAATTGAGATTTAAAGCTTTTAGAATGAATACCGGCCTTTTTTTGGACCAATATAAAGTTATAAAGGTGTAAATATAGTTATTAAATAATTCTCAAATAGTTAGACCCATTATTAGAGCAACGGAAACTTCGTCCAAACTACTTTGACCAAAACTGCCCAACTTTGAATAGCTTCGTACGAAGTGAATATTGGCCTTTTTTGGGACCAATATGAAGTGATAAGGATATAAATATAGTAATAAACCTAATAGAAGAACGTTAGACCCATTTTTTATCCAACGGAAAACTTGTGCAAACTTCTACGACAAAGATCGTCCAAACTTTCAATAGATTCGTATGAAGGTTTAAATTGAGATTTAAAGCTTTTAGAATGAATACCGGCCTTTTTTTGGACCAATATAAAGTTATAAAGGTGTAAATATAGTTATTAAATAATTCTCAAATAGTTAGACCCATTATTAGAGCAACGTAAACTTCGTCCAAACTATTTTGACCAAAACTGCCCAACTTTGAATAGCTTCGTACGAAGTGAATATTGGCCTTTGTTGGGATCAATATGAAGTGATAAGGATATAAATATAGTAATGAACCTAATAGAAGAACGTTAGACCCATTTTTTATCAAACGGAAAACTTGTGCAAACTTCTATGACAAAGATCGTCCAAACTTTCAATAGATTCGTATGAAGGTTTAAATTGAGATTTAAAGCTTTTAGAATGAATACCGGCCTTTTTTTGGACCAATATAAAGTTATAAAGGTGTAAATATAGTTATTAAATAATTCTCAAATAGTTAGACCCATTATTAGAGCAACGGAAACTTCGTCCAAACTACTTTGACCAAAACTGCCCAACTTTGAATAGCTTCGTACGAAGTGAATATTGGCCTTTTTTGGGACCAATATGAAGTGATAAGGATATAAATATAGTAATAAACCTAATAGAAGAACGTTAGACCCATTTTTTATCCAACGGAAAACTTGTGAAAACTTCTACGACAAAGATCGTCCAAACTTTCAATAGATTCGTATGAAGGTTTAAATTGAGATTTAAAGCTTTTAGAACGAATACCGGCCTTTTTTTGGACCAATATAAAGTTATAAAGGTGTAAATATAGTTATTAAATAATTCTCAAATAGTTAGACCCATTATTGGGGCAACGGAAACTTCGTCCAAACTACTTTGACCAAAACTGCCCAACTTTGAATAGCTTCGTACGAAGTGAATATTGGCCTTTTTTGGGACCAATATGAAGTGATAAGGATATAAATATAGTAATAAACCTAATAGAAGAACGTTAGACCCATTTTTTATCCAACGGAAAACTTGTGAAAACTTCTACGACAAAGATCGTCCAAACTTTCAATAGATTCGTATGAAGGTTTAAATTGAGATTTAAAGCTTTTAGAACGAATACCGGCCTTTTTTTGGACCAATATAAAGTTATAAAGGTGTAAATATAGTTTTTAAATAATTCTCAAATAGTTAGACCCATTATTGGAGCAACGGAAACTTCGTCCAAACTACTTTAACCAAAACTGCCCAACTTTGAATAGCTTCGTACGAAGTGAATATTGGCCTTTTTTGGGACCAATATGAAGTGATAAGGATATAAATATAGTAATAAACCTAATAGAAGAACGTTAGACCCATTTTTTATCCAACGGAAAACTTGTGCAAACTTCTACGACAAAGATCGTCCAAACTTTCAATAGATTCGTATGAAGGTTTAAATTGAGATTTAAAGCTTTTAGAATGAATACCGGCCTTTTTTTGGACTAATATAAAGTTATAAAGGTGTAAATATAGTTATTAAATAATTCTCAAATAGTTAGACCCATTATTAGAGCAGCGGAAACTTCGTCCAAACTACTTTGACCAAAATTGGCCAACTTTGAATAGCTTCGTACGAAGTGAATATTGGCCTTTTTTGGGACCAATATGAAGTGATAAGGATATAAATATAGTAATAAACCTAATAGAAGAACGTTAGACCCATTTTTTATCCAACGGAAAACTTGTGCAAACTTCTACGACAAAGATCGTCCAAACTTTCAATAGATTCGTATGAAGGTTTAAATTGAGATTTAAAGCTTTTAGAAAATAATACCGGCCTTTTTTTGGACTAATATAAAGTTATAAAGGTGTAAATATAGTTATTAAATAATTCTCAAATAGTTAGACCCATTATTAGAGCAGCGGAAACTTCGTCCAAACTACTTTGACCAAAACTGGCCAACTTTGAATAGCGTCGTACGAAGTGAATATTGGCCTTTGTTGGGATCAATATGAAGTGATAAGGATATAAATATAGTAATTAACCTCATAGAAGAACGTTAGACCCATTTTTATCCAACGGAAAACTTGTGCAAACTTCTACGACAAAGATCGTCCAAACTTTCAATAGACTCGTATGGAGATTTAAATTGAGATTTAAAGCTTTTAGAATGAATACCGGCCTTTTTTTGGACCAATATAAAGTTATAAAGGTGTAAATATAGTTTTTAAATAATTCTCAAATAGTTAGACCCATTATTGGAGCAACGGAAACTTCGTCCAAACTACTTTGACCAAAACTGCCCAACTTTGAATAGCTTCGTACGAAGTGAATATTGGCCTTTTTTGGGACCAATATGAAGTGATAAGGATATAAATATAGTAATAAACCTAATAGAAGAACGTTAGACCCATTTTTTATCCAACGGAAAACTTGTGAAAACTTCTACGACAAAGATCGTCCAAACTTTCAATAGATTCGTATGAAGGTTTAAATTGAGATTTAAAGCTTTTAGAACGAATACCGGCCTTTTTTTGGACCAATATAAAGTTATAAAGGTGTAAATATAGTTATTAAATAATTCTCAAATAGTTAGACCCATTATTGGGGCAACGGAAACTTCGTCCAAACTACTTTGACCAAAACTGCCCAACTTTGAATAGCTTCGTACGAAGTGAATATTGGCCTTTTTTGGGACCAATATGAAGTGATAAGGATATAAATATAGTAATAAACCTAATAGAAGAACGTTAGACCCATTTTTTATCCAACGGAAAACTTGTGAAAACTTCTACGACAAAGATCGTCCAAACTTTCAATAGATTCGTATGAAGGTTTAAATTGAGATTTAAAGCTTTTAGAACGAATACCGGCCTTTTTTTGGACCAATATAAAGTTATAAAGGTGTAAATATAGTTTTTAAATAATTCTCAAATAGTTAGACCCATTATTGGAGCAACGGAAACTTCGTCCAAACTACTTTAACCAAAACTGCCCAACTTTGAATAGCTTCGTACGAAGTGAATATTGGCCTTTTTTGGGACCAATATGAAGTGATAAGGATATAAATATAGTAATAAACCTAATAGAAGAACGTTAGACCCATTTTTTATCCAACGGAAAACTTGTGCAAACTTCTACGACAAAGATCGTCCAAACTTTCAATAGATTCGTATGAAGGTTTAAATTGAGATTTAAAGCTTTTAGAATGAATACCGGCCTTTTTTTGGACTAATATAAAGTTATAAAGGTGTAAATATAGTTATTAAATAATTCTCAAATAGTTAGACCCAATATTAGAGCAGCGGAAACTTCGTCCAAACTACTTTGACCAAAACTGGCCAACTTTGAATAGCTTCGTACGAAGTGAATATTGGCCTTTTTTGGGACCAATATGAAGTGATAAGGATATAAATATAGTAATAAACCTAATAGAAGAACGTTAGACCCATTTTTTATCCAACGGAAAACTTGTGCAAACTTCTACGACAAAGATCGTCCAAACTTTCAATAGATTCGTATGAAGGTTTAAATTGAGATTTAAAGCTTTTAGAATGAATACCGGCCTTTTTTTGGACCAATATAAAGTTATAAAGGTGTAAATATAGTTATTAAATAATTCTCAAATAGTTAGACCCATTATTAGAGCAACGTAAACTTCGTCCAAACTATTTTGACCAAAACTGCCCAACTTTGAATAGCTTCGTACGAAGTGAATATTGGCCTTTGTTGGGATCAATATGAAGTGATAAGGATATAAATATAGTAATGAACCTAATATAAGAACGTTAGACCCATTTTTTATCAAACGGAAAACTTGTGCAAACTTCTATGACAAAGATCGTCCAAACTTTCAATAGATTCGTATGAAGGTTTAAATTGAGAT
Organism: Trifolium repens; assembly: GCA_030408175.1. Classification (NCBI taxonomy): domain Eukaryota; kingdom Viridiplantae; phylum Streptophyta; class Magnoliopsida; order Fabales; family Fabaceae; genus Trifolium; species Trifolium repens. The sequence goes on along the minus strand of CP125842.1, from coordinate 36,629,691 downwards.
TTAAAGCTTTTAGAATGAATACCGGCCTTTTTTTGGACCAATATAAAGTTATAAAGGTGTAAATATAGTTATTAAATAATTCTCAAATAGTTAGACCCATTATTAGAGCAACGGAAACTTCGTCCAAACTACTTTGACCAAAACTGCCCAACTTTGAATAGCTTCGTACGAAGTGAATATTGGCCTTTTTTGGGACCAATATGAAGTGATAAGGATATAAATATAGTAATAAACCTAATAGAAGAACGTTAGACCCATTTTTTATCCAACGGAAAACTTGTGAAAACTTCTACGACAAAGATCGTCCAAACTTTCAATAGATTCGTATGAAGGTTTAAATTGAGATTTAAAGCTTTTAGAATGAATACCGGCCTTTTTTTGGACCAATATAAAGTTATAAAGGTGTAAATATAGTTATTAAATAATTCTCAAATAGTTAGACCCATTATTAGAGCAACGGAAACTTCGTCCAAACTACTTTGACCAAAACTGCCCAACTTTGAATAGCTTCGTACGAAGTGAATATTGGCCTTTTTTGGGACCAATATGAAGTGATAAGGATATAAATATAGTAATAAACCTAATAGAAGAATGTTAGACCCATTTTTTATCCAACGGAAAACTTGTGCAAACTTCTACGACAAAGATCGTCCAAACTTTCAATAGATTCGTATGAAGGTTTAAATTGAGATTTAAAGCTTTTAGAATGAATACCGGCCTTTTTTTGGACCAATATAAAGTTATAAAGGTGTAAATATAGTTATTAAATAATTCTCAAATAGTTAGACCCATTATTAGAGCAACGTAAACTTCGTCCAAACTATTTTGACCAAAACTGCCCAACTTTGAATAGCTTCGTACGAAGTGAATATTGGCCTTTGTTGGGATCAATATGAAGTGATAAGGATATAAATATAGTAATGAACCTAATAGAAGAACGTTAGACCCATTTTTTATCAAACGGAAAACTTGTGCAAACTTCTATGACAAAGATCGTCCAAACTTTCAATAGATTCGTATGAAGGTTTAAATTGAGATTTAAAGCTTTTAGAATGAATACCGGCCTTTTTTTGGACCAATATAAAGTTATAAAGGTGTAAATATAGTTATTAAATAATTCTCAAATAGTTAGACCCATTATTAGAGCAACGGAAACTTCGTCCAAACTACTTTGACCAAAACTGCCCAACTTTGAATAGCTTCGTACGAAGTGAATATTGGCCTTTTTTGGGACCAATATGAAGTGATAAGGATATAAATATAGTAATAAACCTAATAGAAGAACGTTAGACCCATTTTTTATCCAACGGAAAACTTGTGAAAACTTCTACGACAAAGATCGTCCAAACTTTCAATAGATTCGTATGAAGGTTTAAATTGAGATTTAAAGCTTTTAGAACGAATACCGGCCTTTTTTTGGACCAATATAAAGTTATAAAGGTGTAAATATAGTTATTAAATAATTCTCAAATAGTTAGACCCATTATTGGGGCAACGGAAACTTCGTCCAAACTACTTTGACCAAAACTGCCCAACTTTGAATAGCTTCGTACGAAGTGAATATTGGCCTTTTTTGGGACCAATATGAAGTGATAAGGATATAAATATAGTAATAAACCTAATAGAAGAACGTTAGACCCATTTTTTATCCAACGGAAAACTTGTGAAAACTTCTACGACAAAGATCGTCCAAACTTTCAATAGATTCGTATGAAGGTTTAAATTGAGATTTAAAGCTTTTAGAACGAATACCGGCCTTTTTTTGGACCAATATAAAGTTATAAAGGTGTAAATATAGTTTTTAAATAATTCTCAAATAGTTAGACCCATTATTGGAGCAACGGAAACTTCGTCCAAACTACTTTAACCAAAACTGCCCAACTTTGAATAGCTTCGTACGAAGTGAATATTGGCCTTTTTTGGGACCAATATGAAGTGATAAGGATATAAATATAGTAATAAACCTAATAGAAGAACGTTAGACCCATTTTTTATCCAACGGAAAACTTGTGCAAACTTCTACGACAAAGATCGTCCAAACTTTCAATAGATTCGTATGAAGGTTTAAATTGAGATTTAAAGCTTTTAGAATGAATACCGGCCTTTTTTTGGACTAATATAAAGTTATAAAGGTGTAAATATAGTTATTAAATAATTCTCAAATAGTTAGACCCATTATTAGAGCAGCGGAAACTTCGTCCAAACTACTTTGACCAAAACTGGCCAACTTTGAATAGCTTCGTACGAAGTGAATATTGGCCTTTTTTGGGACCAATATGAAGTGATAAGGATATAAATATAGTAATAAACCTAATAGAAGAACGTTAGACCCATTTTTTATCCAACGGAAAACTTGTGCAAACTTCTACGACAAAGATCGTCCAAACTTTCAATAGATTCGTATGAAGGTTTAAATTGAGATTTAAAGCTTTTAGAAAATAATACCGGCCTTTTTTTGGACTAATATAAAGTTATAAAGGTGTAAATATAGTTATTAAATAATTCTCAAATAGTTAGACCCATTATTAGAGCAGCGGAAACTTCGTCCAAACTACTTTGACCAAAACTGGCCAACTTTGAATAGCGTCGTACGAAGTGAATATTGGCCTTTGTTGGGATCAATATGAAGTGATAAGGATATAAATATAGTAATTAACCTCATAGAAGAACGTTAGACCCATTTTTATCCAACGGAAAACTTGTGCAAACTTCTACGACAAAGATCGTCCAAACTTTCAATAGACTCGTATGGAGATTTAAATTGAGATTTAAAGCTTTTAGAATGAATACCGGCCTTTTTTTGGACCAATATAAAGTTATAAAGGTGTAAATATAGTTTTTAAATAATTCTCAAATAGTTAGACCCATTATTGGAGCAACGGAAACTTCGTCCAAACTACTTTGACCAAAACTGCCCAACTTTGAATAGCTTCGTACGAAGTGAATATTGGCCTTTTTTGGGACCAATATGAAGTGATAAGGATATAAATATAGTAATAAACCTAATAGAAGAACGTTAGACCCATTTTTTATCCAACGGAAAACTTGTGAAAACTTCTACGACAAAGATCGTCCAAACTTTCAATAGATTCGTATGAAGGTTTAAATTGAGATTTAAAGCTTTTAGAACGAATACCGGCCTTTTTTTGGACCAATATAAAGTTATAAAGGTGTAAATATAGTTATTAAATAATTCTCAAATAGTTAGACCCATTATTAGAGCAACGGAAACTTCGTCCAAACTACTTTGACCAAAACTGCCCAACTTTGAATAGCTTCGTACGAAGTGAATATTGGCCTTTTTTGGGACCAATATGAAGTGATAAGGATATAAATATAGTAATAAACCTAATAGAAGAACGTTAGACCCATTTTTTATCAAACGGAAAACTTGTGCAAACTTCTACGACAAAGATCGTCCAAACTTTCAATAGATTCGTATGAAGGTTTAAATTGAGATTTAAAGCTTTTAGAATGAATACCGGCCTTTTTTTGGACCAATATAAAGTTATAAAGGTGTAAATATAGTTATTAAATAATTCTCAAATAGTTAGACCCATTATTAGAGCAACGTAAACTTCGTCCAAACTATTTTGACCAAAACTGCCCAACTTTGAATAGCTTCGTACGAAGTGAATATTGGCCTTTGTTGGGATCAATATGAAGTGATAAGGATATAAATATAGTAATGAACCTAATAGAAGAACGTTAGACCCATTTTTTATCAAACGGAAAACTTGTGCAAACTTCTATGACAAAGATCGTCCAAACTTTCAATAGATTCGTATGAAGGTTTAAATTGAGATTTAAAGCTTTTAGAAAGAATACCGGCCTTTTTTTGGACCAATATAAAGTTATAAAGGTGTAAATATAGTTATTAAATAATTCTCAAATAGTTAGACCCATTATTAGAGCAACGGAAACTTCGTCCAAACTACTTTGACCAAAACTGCCCAACTTTGAATAGCTTCGTACGAAGTGAATATTGGCCTTTTTTGGGACCAATATGAAGTGATAAGGATATAAATATAGTAATAAACCTAATAGAAGAACGTTAGACCCATTTTTTATCCAACGGAAAACTTGTGAAAACTTCTACGACAAAGATCGTCCAAACTTTCAATAGATTCGTATGAAGGTTTAAATTGAGATTTAAAGCTTTTAGAACGAATACCGGCCTTTTTTTGGACCAATATAAAGTTATAAAGGTGTAAATATAGTTATTAAATAATTCTCAAATAGTTAGACCCATTATTGGGGCAACGGAAACTTCGTCCAAACTACTTTGACCAAAACTGCCCAACTTTGAATAGCTTCGTACGAAGTGAATATTGGCCTTTTTTGGGACCAATATGAAGTGATAAGGATATAAATATAGTAATAAACCTAATAGAAGAACGTTAGACCCATTTTTTATCCAACGGAAAACTTGTGAAAACTTCTACGACAAAGATCGTCCAAACTTTCAATAGATTCGTATGAAGGTTTAAATTGAGATTTAAAGCTTTTAGAACGAATACCGGCCTTTTTTTGGACCAATATAAAGTTATAAAGGTGTAAATATAGTTATTAAATAATTCTCAAATAGTTAGACCCATTATTGGAGCAACGGAAACTTCGTCCAAACTACTTTAACCAAAACTGCCCAACTTTGAATAGCTTCGTACGAAGTGAATATTGGCCTTTTTTGGGATCAATATGAAGTGATAAGGATATAAATATAGTAATAAACCTAATAGAAGAACGTTAGACCCATTTTTTATCCAACGGAAAACTTGTGCAAACTTCTACGACAAAGATCGTCCAAACTTTCAATAGATTCGTATGAAGGTTTAAATTGAGATTTAAAGCTTTTAGAATGAATACCGGCCTTTTTTTGGACTAATATAAAGTTATAAAGGTGTAAATATAGTTATTAAATAATTCTCAAATAGTTAGACCCATTATTAGAGCAGCGGAAACTTCGTCCAAACTACTTTGACCAAAACTGGCCAACTTTGAATAGCTTCGTACGAAGTGAATATTGGCCTTTTTTGGGACCAATATGAAGTGATAAGGATATAAATATAGTAATAAACCTAATAGAAGAACGTTAGACCCATTTTTTATCCAACGGAAAACTTGTGCAAACTTCTACGACAAAGATCGTCCAAACTTTCAATAGATTCGTATGAAGGTTTAAATTGAGATTTAAAGCTTTTAGAATGAATACCGGCCTTTTTTTGGACCAATATAAAGTTATAAAGGTGTAAATATAGTTATTAAATAATTCTCAAATAGTTAGACCCATTATTAGAGCAACGTAAACTTCGTCCAAACTATTTTGACCAAAACTGCCCAACTTTGAATAGCTTCGTACGAAGTGAATATTGGCCTTTGTTGGGATCAATATGAAGTGATAAGGATATAAATATAGTAATGAACCTAATAGAAGAACGTTAGACCCATTTTTTATCAAACGGAAAACTTGTGCAAACTTCTATGACAAAGATCGTCCAAACTTTCAATAGATTCGTATGAAGGTTTAAATTGAGATTTAAAGCTTTTAGAAGGAATACCGGCCTTTTTTTGGACCAATATAAAGTTATAAAGGTGTAAATATAGTTATTAAATAATTCTCAAATAGTTAGACCCATTATTAGAGCAACGGAAACTTCGTCCAAACTACTTTGACCAAAACTGCCCAACTTTGAATAGCTTCGTACGAAGTGAATATTGGCCTTTTTTGGGACCAATATGAAGTGATAAGGATATAAATATAGTAATAAACCTAATAGAAGAACGTTAGACCCATTTTTTATCCAACGGAAAACTTGTGAAAACTTCTACGACAAAGATCGTCCAAACTTTCAATAGATTCGTATGAAGGTTTAAATTGAGATTTAAAGCTTTTAGAATGAATACCGGCCTTTTTTTGGACCAATATAAAGTTATAAAGGTGTAAATATAGTTATTAAATAATTCTCAAATAGTTAGACCCATTATTAGAGCAACGTAAACTTCGTCCAAACTATTTTGACCAAAACTGCCCAACTTTGAATAGCTTCGTACGAAGTGAATATTGGCCTTTGTTGGGATCAATATGAAGTGATAAGGATATAAATATAGTAATGAACCTAATAGAAGAACGTTAGACCCATTTTTTATCAAACGGAAAACTTGTGCAAACTTCTATGACAAAGATCGTCCAAACTTTCAATAGATTCGTATGAAGGTTTAAATTGAGATTTAAAGCTTTTAGAAGGAATACCGGCCTTTTTTTGGACCAATATAAAGTTATAAAGGTGTAAATATAGTTATTAAATAATTCTCAAATAGTTAGACCCATTATTAGAGCAACGGAAACTTCGTCCAAACTACTTTGACCAAAACTGCCCAACTTTGAATAGCTTCGTACGAAGTGAATATTGGCCTTTTTTGGGACCAATATGAAGTGATAAGGATATAAATATAGTAATAAACCTAATAGAAGAACGTTAGACCCATTTTTTATCCAACGGAAAACTTGTGAAAACTTCTACGACAAAGATCGTCCAAACTTTCAATAGATTCGTATGAAGGTTTAAATTGAGATTTAAAGCTTTTAGAACGAATACCGGCCTTTTTTTGGACCAATATAAAGTTATAAAGGTGTAAATATAGTTATTAAATAATTCTCAAATAGTTAGACCCATTATTGGGGCAACGGAAACTTCGTCCAAACTACTTTGACCAAAACTGCCCAACTTTGAATAGCTTCGTACGAAGTGAATATTGGCCTTTTTTGGGACCAATATGAAGTGATAAGGATATAAATATAGTAATAAACCTAATAGAAGAACGTTAGACCCATTTTTTATCCAACGGAAAACTTGTGAAAACTTCTACGACAAAGATCGTCCAAACTTTCAATAGATTCGTATGAAGGTTTAAATTGAGATTTAAAGCTTTTAGAACGAATACCGGCCTTTTTTTGGACCAATATAAAGTTATAAAGGTGTAAATATAGTTTTTAAATAATTCTCAAATAGTTAGACCCATTATTGGAGCAACGGAAACTTCGTCCAAACTACTTTAACCAAAACTGCCCAACTTTGAATAGCTTCGTACGAAGTGAATATTGGCCTTTTTTGGGACCAATATGAAGTGATAAGGATATAAATATAGTAATAAACCTAATAGAAGAACGTTAGACCCATTTTTTATCCAACGGAAAACTTGTGCAAACTTCTACGACAAAGATCGTCCAAACTTTCAATAGATTCGTATGAAGGTTTAAATTGAGATTTAAAGCTTTTAGAATGAATACCGGCCTTTTTTTGGACTAATATAAAGTTATAAAGGTGTAAATATAGTTATTAAATAATTCTCAAATAGTTAGACCCATTATTAGAGCAGCGGAAACTTCGTCCAAACTACTTTGACCAAAACTGGCCAACTTTGAATAGCTTCGTACGAAGTGAATATTGGCCTTTTTTGGGACCAATATGAAGTGATAAGGATATAAATATAGTAATAAACCTAATAGAAGAACGTTAGACCCATTTTTTATCCAACGGAAAACTTGTGCAAACTTCTACGACAAAGATCGTCCAAACTTTCAATAGATTCGTATGAAGGTTTAAATTGAGATTTAAAGCTTTTAGAAAATAATACCGGCCTTTTTTTGGACTAATATAAAGTTATAAAGGTGTAAATATAGTTATTAAATAATTCTCAAATAGTTAGACCCATTATTAGAGCAGCGGAAACTTCGTCCAAACTACTTTGACCAAAACTGGCCAACTTTGAATAGCGTCGTACGAAGTGAATATTGGCCTTTGTTGGGATCAATATGAAGTGATAAGGATATAAATATAGTAATTAACCTCATAGAAGAACGTTAGACCCATTTTTATCCAACGGAAAACTTGTGCAAACTTCTACGACAAAGATCGTCCAAACTTTCAATAGACTCGTATGGAGATTTAAATTGAGATTTAAAGCTTTTAGAATGAATACCGGCCTTTTTTTGGACCAATATAAAGTTATAAAGGTGTAAATATAGTTTTTAAATAATTCTCAAATAGTTAGACCCATTATTGGAGCAACGGAAACTTCGTCCAAACTACTTTGACCAAAACTGCCCAACTTTGAATAGCTTCGTACGAAGTGAATATTGGCCTTTTTTGGGACCAATATGAAGTGATAAGGATATAAATATAGTAATAAACCTAATAGAAGAACGTTAGACCCATTTTTTATCCAACGGAAAACTTGTGAAAACTTCTACGACAAAGATCGTCCAAACTTTCAATAGATTCGTATGAAGGTTTAAATTGAGATTTAAAGCTTTTAGAACGAATACCGGCCTTTTTTTGGACCAATATAAAGTTATAAAGGTGTAAATATAGTTATTAAATAATTCTCAAATAGTTAGACCCATTATTAGAGCAACGGAAACTTCGTCCAAACTACTTTGACCAAAACTGCCCAACTTTGAATAGCTTCGTACGAAGTGAATATTGGCCTTTGTTGGGATCAATATGAAGTGATAAGGATATAAATATAGTAATGAACCTAATAGAAGAACGTTAGACCCATTTTTTATCAAACGGAAAACTTGTGCAAACTTCTATGACAAAGATCGTCCAAACTTTCAATAGATTCGTATGAAGGTTTAAATTGAGATTTAAAGCTTTTAGAATGAATACCGGCCTTTTTTTGGACCAATATAAAGTTATAAAGGTGTAAATATAGTTATTAAATAATTCTCAAATAGTTAGACCCATTATTAGAGCAACGGAAACTTCGTCCAAACTACTTTGACCAAAACTGCCCAACTTTGAATAGCTTCGTACGAAGTGAATATTGGCCTTTTTTGGGACCAATATGAAGTGATAAGGATATAAATATAGTAATAAACCTAATAGAAGAACGTTAGACCCATTTTTTATCCAACGGAAAACTTGTGAAAACTTCTACGACAAAGATCGTCCAAACTTTCAATAGATTCGTATGAAGGTTTAAATTGAGATTTAAAGCTTTTAGAACGAATACCGGCCTTTTTTTGGACCAATATAAAGTTATAAAGGTGTAAATATAGTTATTAAATAATTCTCAAATAGTTAGACCCATTATTGGGGCAACGGAAACTTCGTCCAAACTACTTTGACCAAAACTGCCCAACTTTGAATAGCTTCGTACGAAGTGAATATTGGCCTTTTTTGGGACCAATATGAAGTGATAAGGATATAAATATAGTAATAAACCTAATAGAAGAACGTTAGACCCATTTTTTATCCAACGGAAAACTTGTGAAAACTTCTACGACAAAGATCGTCCAAACTTTCAATAGATTCGTATGAAGGTTTAAATTGAGATTTAAAGCTTTTAGAACGAATACCGGCCTTTTTTTGGACCAATATAAAGTTATAAAGGTGTAAATATAGTTTTTAAATAATTCTCAAATAGTTAGACCCATTATTGGAGCAACGGAAACTTCGTCCAAACTACTTTAACCAAAACTGCCCAACTTTGAATAGCTTCGTACGAAGTGAATATTGGCCTTTTTTGGGACCAATATGAAGTGATAAGGATATAAATATAGTAATAAACCTAATAGAAGAACGTTAGACCCATTTTTTATCCAACGGAAAACTTGTGCAAACTTCTACGACAAAGATCGTCCAAACTTTCAATAGATTCGTATGAAGGTTTAAATTGAGATTTAAAGCTTTTAGAATGAATACCGGCCTTTTTTTGGACTAATATAAAGTTATAAAGGTGTAAATATAGTTATTAAATAATTCTCAAATAGTTAGACCCATTATTAGAGCAGCGGAAACTTCGTCCAAACTACTTTGACCAAAACTGGCCAACTTTGAATAGCTTCGTACGAAGTGAATATTGGCCTTTTTTGGGACCAATATGAAGTGATAAGGATATAAATATAGTAATAAACCTAATAGAAGAACGTTAGACCCATTTTTTATCCAACGGAAAACTTGTGCAAACTTCTACGACAAAGATCGTCCAAACTTTCAATAGATTCGTATGAATGTTTAAATTGAGATTTAAAGCTTTTAGAAAATAATACCGGCCTTTTTTTGGACTAATATAAAGTTATAAAGGTGTAAATATAGTTATTAAATAATTCTCAAATAGTTAGACCCATTATTAGAGCAGCGGAAACTTCGTCCAAACTACTTTGACCAAAACTGGCCAACTTTGAATAGCGTCGTACGAAGTGAATATTGGCCTTTGTTGGGATCAATATGAAGTGATAAGGATATAAATATAGTAATTAACCTCATAGAAGAACGTTAGACCCATTTTTATCCAACGGAAAACTTGTGCAAACTTCTACGACAAAGATCGTCCAAACTTTCAATAGACTCGTATGGAGATTTAAATTGAGATTTAAAGCTTTTAGAATGAATACCGGCCTTTTTTTGGACCAATATAAAGTTATAAAGGTGTAAATATAGTTTTTAAATAATTCTCAAATAGTTAGACCCATTATTGGAGCAACGGAAACTTCGTCCAAACTACTTTGACCAAAACTGCCCAACTTTGAATAGCTTCGTACGAAGTGAATATTGGCCTTTTTTGGGACCAATATGAAGTGATAAGGATATAAATATAGTAATAAACCTAATAGAAGAACGTTAGACCCATTTTTTATCCAACGGAAAACTTGTGAAAACTTCTACGACAAAGATCGTCCAAACTTTCAATAGATTCGTATGAAGGTTTAAATTGAGATTTAAAGCTTTTAGAACGAATACCGGCCTTTTTTTGGACCAATATAAAGTTATAAAGGTGTAAATATAGTTATTAAATAATTCTCAAATAGTTAGACCCATTATTAGAGCAACGGAAACTTCGTCCAAACTACTTTGACCAAAACTGCCCAACTTTGAATAGCTTCGTACGAAGTGAATATTGGCCTTTTTTGGGACCAATATGAAGTGATAAGGATATAAATATAGTAATAAACCTAATAGAAGAACGTTAGACCCATTTTTTTATCAAACGGAAAACTTGTGCAAACTTCTACGACAAAGATCGTCCAAACTTTCAATAGATTCGTATGAAGGTTTAAATTGAGATTTAAAGCTTTTAGAATGAATACCGGCCTTTTTTTGGACCAATATAAAGTTATAAAGGTGTAAATATAGTTATTAAATAATTCTCAAATAGTTAGACCCATTATTAGAGCAACGTAAACTTCGTCCAAACTATTTTGACCAAAACTGCCCAACTTTGAATAGCTTCGTACGAAGTGAATATTGGCCTTTGTTGGGATCAATATGAAGTGATAAGGATATAAATATAGTAATGAACCTAATAGAAGAACGTTAGACCCATTTTTTATCAAACGGAAAACTTGTGCAAACTTCTATGACAAAGATCGTCCAAACTTTCAATAGATTCGTATGAAGGTTTAAATTGAGATTTAAAGCTTTTAGAATGAATACCGGCCTTTTTTTGGACCAATATAAAGTTATAAAGGTGTAAATATAGTTATTAAATAATTCTCAAATAGTTAGACCCATTATTAGAGCAACGGAAACTTCGTCCAAACTACTTTGACCAAAACTGCCCAACTTTGAATAGCTTCGTACGAAGTGAATATTGGCCTTTTTTGGGACCAATATGAAGTGATAAGGATATAAATATAGTAATAAACCTAATAGAAGAACGTTAGACCCATTTTTTATCCAACGGAAAACTTGTGAAAACTTCTACGACAAAGATCGTCCAAACTTTCAATAGATTCGTATGAAGGTTTAAATTGAGATTTAAAGCTTTTAGAACGAATACCGGCCTTTTTTTGGACCAATATAAAGTTATAAAGGTGTAAATATAGTTATTAAATAATTCTCAAATAGTTAGACCCATTATTGGGGCAACGGAAACTTCGTCCAAACTACTTTGACCAAAACTGCCCAACTTTGAATAGCTTCGTACGAAGTGAATATTGGCCTTTTTTGGGACCAATATGAAGTGATAAGGATATAAATATAGTAATAAACCTAATAGAAGAACGTTAGACCCATTTTTTATCCAACGGAAAACTTGTGAAAACTTCTACGACAAAGATCGTCCAAACTTTCAATAGATTCGTATGAAGGTTTAAATTGAGATTTAAAGCTTTTAGAACGAATACCGGCCTTTTTTTGGACCAATATAAAGTTATAAAGGTGTAAATATAGTTTTTAAATAATTCTCAAATAGTTAGACCCATTATTGGAGCAACGGAAACTTCGTCCAAACTACTTTAACCAAAACTGCCCAACTTTGAATAGCTTCGTACGAAGTGAATATTGGCCTTTTTTGGGACCAATATGAAGTGATAAGGATATAAATATAGTAATAAACCTAATAGAAGAACGTTAGACCCATTTTTTATCCAACGGAAAACTTGTGCAAACTTCTACGACAAAGATCGTCCAAACTTTCAATAGATTCGTATGAAGGTTTAAATTGAGATTTAAAGCTTTTAGAATGAATACCGGCCTTTTTTTGGACTAATATAAAGTTATAAAGGTGTAAATATAGTTATTAAATAATTCTCAAATAGTTAGACCCATTATTAGAGCAGCGGAAACTTCGTCCAAACTACTTTGACCAAAACTGGCCAACTTTGAATAGCTTCGTACGAAGTGAATATTGGCCTTTTTTGGGACCAATATGAAGTGATAAGGATATAAATATAGTAATAAACCTAATAGAAGAACGTTAGACCCATTTTTTATCCAACGGAAAACTTGTGCAAACTTCTACGACAAAGATCGTCCAAACTTTCAATAGATTCGTATGAAGGTTTAAATTGAGATTTAAAGCTTTTAGAATGAATACCGGCCTTTTTTTGGACCAATATAAAGTTATAAAGGTGTAAATATAGTTATTAAATAATTCTCAAATAGTTAGACCCATTATTAGAGCAACGTAAACTTCGTCCAAACTATTTTGACCAAAACTGCCCAACTTTGAATAGCTTCGTACGAAGTGAATATTGGCCTTTGTTGGGATCAATATGAAGTGATAAGGATATAAATATAGTAATGAACCTAATAGAGGAACGTTAGACCCATTTTTTATCAAACGGAAAACTTGTGCAAACTTCTATGACAAAGATCGTCCAAACTTTCAATAGATTCGTATGAAGGTTTAAATTGAGATTTAAAGCTTTTAGAATGAATACCGGCCTTTTTTTGGACCAATATAAAGTTATAAAGGTGTAAATATAGTTATTAAATAATTCTCAAATAGTTAGACCCATTATTAGAGCAACGGAAACTTCGTCCAAACTACTTTGACCAAAACTGCCCAACTTTGAATAGCTTCGTACGAAGTGAATATTGGCCTTTTTTGGGACCAATATGAAGTGATAAGGATATAAATATAGTAATAAACCTAATAGAAGAACGTTAGACCCATTTTTTATCCAACGGAAAACTTGTGAAAACTTCTACGACAAAGATCGTCCAAACTTTCAATAGATTCGTATGAAGGTTTAAATTGAGATTTAAAGCTTTTAGAACGAATACCGGCCTTTTTTTGGACCAATATAAAGTTATAAAGGTGTAAATATAGTTTTTAAATAATTCTCAAATAGTTAGACCCATTATTGGAGCAACGGAAACTTCGTCCAAACTACTTTAACCAAAACTGCCCAACTTTGAATAGCTTCGTACGAAGTGAATATTGGCCTTTTTTGGGACCAATATGAAGTGATAAGGATATAAATATAGTAATAAACCTAATAGAAGAACGTTAGACCCATTTTTTATCCAATGGAAAACTTGTGCAAACTTCTACGACAAAGATCGTCCAAACTTTCAATAGATTCGTATGAAGGTTTAAATTGAGATTTAAAGCTTTTAGAATGAATACCGGCCTTTTTTTGGACTAATATAAAGTTATAAAGGTGTAAATATAGTTATTAAATAATTCTCAAATAGTTAGACCCATTATTAGAGCAGCGGAAACTTCGTCCAAACTACTTTGACCAAAACTGGCCAACTTTGAATAGCTTCGTACGAAGTGAATATTGGCCTTTTTTTGGACCAATATGAAGTGATAAGGATATAAATATAGTAATAAACCTAATAGAAGAACGTTAGACCCATTTTTTATCCAACGGAAAACTTGTGCAAACTTCTACGACAAAGATCGTCCAAACTTTCAATAGATTCGTATGAAGGTTTAAATTGAGATTTAAAGCTTTTAGAAAATAATACCGGCCTTTTTTTGGACTAATATAAAGTTATAAAGGTGTAAATATAGTTATTAAATAATTCTCAAATAGTTAGACCCATTATTAGAGCAGCGGAAACTTCGTCCAAACTACTTTGACCAAAACTGGCCAACTTTGAATAGCGTCGTACGAAGTGAATATTGGCCTTTGTTGGGATCAATATGAAGTGATAAGGATATAAATATAGTAATTAACCTCATAGAAGAACGTTAGACCCATTTTTATCCAACGGAAAACTTGTGCAAACTTCTACGACAAAGATCGTCCAAACTTTCAATAGACTCGTATGGAGATTTAAATTGAGATTTAAAGCTTTTAGAATGAATACCGGCCTTTTTTTGGACCAATATAAAGTTATAAAGGTGTAAATATAGTTATTAAATAATTCTCAAATAGTTAGACCCATTATTAGAGCAGCGGAAACTTCGTCCAAACTACTTTGACCAAAACTGGCCAACTTTGAATAGCGTCGTACGAAGTGAATATTGGCCTTTGTTGGGATCAATATGAAGTGATAAGGATATAAATATAGTAATTAACCTCATAGAAGAACGTTAGACCCATTTTTATCCAACGGAAAACTTGTGCAAACTTCTACGACAAAGATCGTCCAAACTTTCAATAGACTCGTATGGAGATTTAAATTGAGATTTAAAGCTTTTAGAATGAATACCGGCCTTTTTTTGGACCAATATAAAGTTATAAAGGTGTAAATATAGTTTTTAAATAATTCTCAAATAGTTAGACCCATTATTGGAGCAACGGAAACTTCGTCCAAACTACTTTGACCAAAACTGCCCAACTTTGAATAGCTTCGTACGAAGTGAATATTGGCCTTTTTTGGGACCAATATGAAGTGATAAGGATATAAATATAGTAATAAACCTAATAGAAGAACGTTAGACCCATTTTTTATCCAACGGAAAACTTGTGAAAACTTCTACGACAAAGATCGTCCAAACTTTCAATAGATTCGTATGAAGGTTTAAATTGAGATTTAAAGCTTTTAGAACGAATACCGGCCTTTTTTTGGACCAATATAAAGTTATAAAGGTGTAAATATAGTTATTAAATAATTCTCAAATAGTTAGACCCATTATTAGAGCAACGGAAACTTCGTCCAAACTACTTTGACCAAAACTGCCCAACTTTGAATAGCTTCGTACGAAGTGAATATTGGCCTTTTTTGGGACCAATATGAAGTGATAAGGATATAAATATAGTAATAAACCTAATAGAAGAACGTTAGACCCATTTTTTATCAAACGGAAAACTTGTGCAAACTTCTACGACAAAGATCGTCCAAACTTTCAATAGATTCGTATGAAGGTTTAAATTGAGATTTAAAGCTTTTAGAATGAATACCGGCCTTTTTTTGGACCAATATAAAGTTATAAAGGTGTAAATATAGTTATTAAATAATTCTCAAATAGTTAGACCCATTATTAGAGCAACGTAAACTTCGTCCAAACTATTTTGACCAAAACTGCCCAACTTTGAATAGCTTCGTACGAAGTGAATATTGGCCTTTGTTGGGATCAATATGAAGTGATAAGGATATAAATATAGTAATGAACCTAATAGAAGAACGTTAGACCCATTTTTTATCAAACGGAAAACTTGTGCAAACTTCTATGACAAAGATCGTCCAAACTTTCAATAGATTCGTATGAAGGTTTAAATTGAGATTTAAAGCTTTTAGAATGAATACCGGCCTTTTTTTGGACCAATATAAAGTTATAAAGGTGTAAATATAGTTATTAAATAATTCTCAAATAGTTAGACCCATTATTAGAGCAACGGAAACTTCGTCCAAACTACTTTGACCAAAACTGCCCAACTTTGAATAGCTTCGTACGAAGTGAATATTGGCCTTTTTTGGGACCAATATGAAGTGATAAGGATATAAATATAGTAATAAACCTAATAGAAGAACGTTAGACCCATTTTTTATCCAACGGAAAACTTGTGAAAACTTCTACGACAAAGATCGTCCAAACTTTCAATAGATTCGTATGAAGGTTTAAATTGAGATTTAAAGCTTTTAGAACGAATACCGGCCTTTTTTTGGACCAATATAAAGTTATAAAAGTGTAAATATAGTTTTTAAATAATTCTCAAATAGTTAGACCCATTATTGGAGCAACGGAAACTTCGTCCAAACTACTTTAACCAAAACTGCCCAACTTTGAATAGCTTCGTACGAAGTGAATATTGGCCTTTTTTGGGACCAATATGAAGTGATAAGGATATAAATATAGTAATAAACCTAATAGAAGAACGTTAGACCCATTTTTTATCCAACGGAAAACTTGTGCAAACTTCTACGACAAAGATCGTCCAAACTTTCAATAGATTCGTATGAAGGTTTAAATTGAGATTTAAAGCTTTTAGAATGAATACCGGCCTTTTTTTGGACTAATATAAAGTTATAAAGGTGTAAATATAGTTATTAAATAATTCTCAAATAGTTAGACCCATTATTAGAGCAGCGGAAACTTCGTCCAAACTACTTTGACCAAAACTGGCCAACTTTGAATAGCTTCGTACGAAGTGAATATTGGCCTTTTTTGGGACCAATATGAAGTGATAAGGATATAAATATAGTAATAAACCTAATAGAAGAACGTTAGACCCATTTTTTATCCAACGGAAAACTTGTGCAAACTTCTACGACAAAGATCGTCCAAACTTTCAATAGATTCGTATGAAGGTTTAAATTGAGATTTAAAGCTTTTAGAACGAATACCGGCCTTTTTTTGGACCAATATAAAGTTATAAAGGTGTAAATATAGTTATTAAATAATTCTCAAATAGTTAGACCCATTATTAGAGCAACGGAAACTTCGTCCAAACTACTTTGACCAAAACTGCCCAACTTTGAATAGCTTCGTACGAAGTGAATATTGGCCTTTTTTGGGACCAATATGAAGTGATAAGGATATAAATATAGTAATAAACCTAATAGAAGAACGTTAGACCCATTTTTTATCAAACGGAAAACTTGTGCAAACTTCTACGACAAAGATCGTCCAAACTTTCAATAGATTCGTATGAAGGTTTAAATTGAGATTTAAAGCTTTTAGAATGAATACCGGCCTTTTTTTGGACCAATATAAAGTTATAAAGGTGTAAATATAGTTATTAAATAATTCTCAAATAGTTAGACCCATTATTAGAGCAACGTAAACTTCGTCCAAACTATTTTGACCAAAACTGCCCAACTTTGAATAGCTTCGTACGAAGTGAATATTGGCCTTTGTTGGGATCAATATGAAGTGATAAGGATATAAATATAGTAATGAACCTAATAGAAGAACGTTAGACCCATTTTTTATCAAACGGAAAACTTGTGCAAACTTCTATGACAAAGATCGTCCAAACTTTCAATAGATTCGTATGAAGGTTTAAATTGAGATTTAAAGCTTTTAGAATGAATACCGGCCTTTTTTTGGACCAATATAAAGTTATAAAGGTGTAAATATAGTTATTAAATAATTCTCAAATAGTTAGACCCATTATTAGAGCAACGGAAACTTCGTCCAAACTACTTTGACCAAAACTGCCCAACTTTGAATAGCTTCGTACGAAGTGAATATTGGCCTTTTTTGGGACCAATATGAAGTGATAAGGATATAAATATAGTAATAAACCTAATAGAAGAACGTTAGACCCATTTTTTATCCAACGGAAAACTTGTGAAAACTTCTACGACAAAGATCGTCCAAACTTTCAATAGATTCGTATGAAGGTTTAAATTGAGATTTAAAGCTTTTAGAACGAATACCGGCCTTTTTTTGGACCAATATAAAGTTATAAAAGTGTAAATATAGTTTTTAAATAATTCTCAAATAGTTAGACCCATTATTGGAGCAACGGAAACTTCGTCCAAACTACTTTAACCAAAACTGCCCAACTTTGAATAGCTTCGTACGAAGTGAATATTGGCCTTTTTTGGGACCAATATGAAGTGATAAGGATATAAATATAGTAATAAACCTAATAGAAGAACGTTAGACCCATTTTTTATCCAACGGAAAACTTGTGCAAACTTCTACGACAAAGATCGTCCAAACTTTCAATAGATTCGTATGAAGGTTTAAATTGAGATTTAAAGCTTTTAGAATGAATACCGGCCTTTTTTTGGACTAATATAAAGTTATAAAGGTGTAAATATAGTTATTAAATAATTCTCAAATAGTTAGACCCATTATTAGAGCAGCGGAAACTTCGTCCAAACTACTTTGACCAAAACTGGCCAACTTTGAATAGCTTCGTACGAAGTGAATATTGGCCTTTTTTGGGACCAATATGAAGTGATAAGGATATAAATATAGTAATAAACCTAATAGAAGAACGTTAGACCCATTTTTTATCCAACGGAAAACTTGTGCAAACTTCTACGACAAAGATCGTCCAAACTTTCAATAGATTCGTATGAAGGTTTAAATTGAGATTTAAAGCTTTTAGAAAATAATACCGGCCTTTTTTTGGACTAATATAAAGTTATAAAGGTGTAAATATAGTTATTAAATAATTCTCAAATAGTTAGACCCATTATTAGAGCAGCGGAAACTTCGTCCAAACTACTTTGACCAAAACTGGCCAACTTTGAATAGCGTCGTACGAAGTGAATATTGGCCTTTGTTGGGATCAATATGAAGTGATAAGGATATAAATATAGTAATTAACCTCATAGAAGAACGTTAGACCCATTTTTATCCAACGGAAAACTTGTGCAAACTTCTACGACAACGATCGTCCAAACTTTCAATAGACTCGTATGGAGATTTAAATTGAGATTTAAAGCTTTTAGAATGAATACCGGCCTTTTTTTGGACCAATATAAAGTTATAAAGGTGTAAATATAATTTTTAAATAATTCTCAAATAGTTAGACCCATTATTGGAGCAACGGAAACTTCGTCCAAACTACTTTGACCAAAACTGCCCAACTTTGAATAGCTTCGTACGAAGTGAATATTGGCCTTTTTTGGGACCAATATGAAGTGATAAGGATATAAATATAGTAATAAACCTAATAGAAGAACGTTAGACCCATTTTTAATCCAACGGAAAACTTTTGCAAACTTCTACGACAAAGATCGTCCAAACTTTCAATAGATTCGTATGAAGGTTTAAATTGAGATTTAAAGCTTTTAGAATGAATACCGGCCTTTTTTTGGACCAATATAAAGTTATAAAGGTGTAAATATAGTTATTAAATAATTCTCAAATAGTTAGACACATTATTAGAGCAACGGAAACTTCGTCCAAACTACTTTGACCAAAACTGCACAACTTTGAATAGCTTCGTACGAAGTGAATATTGGCCTTTGTTGGGATCAATATGAAGTGATAAGGATATAAATATAGTAATGAACCTAATAGAAGAACGTTAGACCCATTTTTTATCGAACGGAAAACTTGTGCAAACTTCTACGACAAAGATCGTCCAAACTTTCAATAGATTCGTATGAAGGTTTAAATTGAGATTTAAAGCTTTTAGAATGAATACCGGCCTTTTTTTGGACCAATATAAAGTTATAAAGGTGTAAATATAGTTTTTAAATAATTCTCAAATAGTTAGACCCATTATTGGAGCAACGGAAACTTCGTCCAAACTACTTTGACCAAAACTGCCCAACTTTGAATAGCTTCGTACGAAGTGAATATTGGCCTTTTTTGGGACCAATATGAAGTGATAAGGATATAAATATAGTAATAAACCTAATAGAAGAACGTTAGACCCATTTTTTATCCAACGGAAAACTTGTGAAAACTTCTACGACAAAGATCGTCCAAACTTTCAATAGATTCGTATGAAGGTTTAAATTGAGATTTAAAGCTTTTAGAACGAATACCGGCCTTTTTTTGGACCCATATAAAGTTATAAAGGTGTAAATATAGTTTTTAAATAATTCTCAAATAGTTAGACCCATTATTGGAGCAACGGAAACTTCGTCCAAACTACTTTGACCAAAACTGCCCAACTTTGAATAGCTTCGTACGAAGTGAATATTGGCCTTTTTTGGGACCAATATGAAGTGATAAGGATATAAATATAGTAATAAACCTAATAGAAGAACGTTAGACCCATTTTTTATCCAACGGAAAACTTGTGCAAACTTCTACGACAAAGATCGTCCAAACTTTCAATAGATTCGTATGAAGGTTTAAATTGAGATTTAAAGCTTTTAGAATGAATACCGGTCTTTTTTTGGACTAATATAAAGTTATAAAGGTGTAAATATAGTTATTAAATAATTCTCAAATAGTTAGACCCATTATTAGAGCAGCGGAAAACTTCGTCCAAACTACTTTGACCAAAACTGCCCAACTTTGAATAGCGTCGTACGAAGTGAATATTGGCCTTTTTTGGGACCAATATGAAGTGATAAGGATATAAATATAGTAATAAACCTAATAGAAGAACGTTAGACCCATTTTTTATCCAACGGAAAACTTGTGAAAACTTTTACGACAAAGATCGTCCAAACTTTCAATAGATTCGTATGAAGGTTTAAATTGAGATTTAAAGCTTATAGAACGAATACCGGCCTTTTTTTGGACCAATATAAAGTTATAAAGGTGTAAATATAGTTTTTAAATAATTCTCAAATAGTTAGACCCATTATTGGAGCAACGGAAACTTAGTCCAAACTAGTTTGACCAAAACTGCCCAACTTTGAATAGGTTCGTACGAAGTGAATATTGGCCTTTTTTGGGACCAATATGAAGTGATAAGGATATAAATATAGTAATAAACCTAATAGAAGAACGTTAGACCCATTTTTTATCCAACGGAAAACTTGTGAAAACTTCTACGACAAAGATCGTCCAAACTTTCAATAGATTCGTATGAAGGTTTAAATTGAGATTTAAAGCTTTTAGAACGAATACCGGCCTTTTTTTGGACCAATATAAAGTTATAAAGGTGTAAATATAGTTATTAAATAATTCTCAAATAGTTAGACCCGTTATTAGAGCAACGGAAACTTCGTCCAAACTACTTTGACCAAAACTGCCCAACATTGAATAGCTTCGTACGAAGTGAATATTGGCCTTTTTTGGGACCAATATGAAGTGATAAGGATATAAATATAGTAATAAACCTAATAGAAGAACGTTAGACCCATTTTTTATCCAACGGAAAACTTGTGCAAACTTCTACGACAAAGATCGTCCAAACTTTCAATTGATTCGTATGAAGGTTTAAATTGAGATTTAAAGCTTTTAGAATGAATACCGGCCTTTTTTTGGACCAATATAAAGTTATAAAGGTGTAAATATAGTTATTAAATAATTCTCAAATAGTTAGACCCATTATTAGAGCAACGGAAACTTCGTCCAAACTACTTTGACCAAAACTGCCCAACTTTGAATAGCTTCGTACGAAGTGAATATTGGCCTTTTTTGGGACCAATATGAAGTGATAAGGATATAAATATAGTAATAAACCTAATAGAAGAACGTTAGACCCATTTTTTATCCAACGGAAAACTTGTGAAAACTTCTACGACAAAGATCGTCCAAACTTTCAATAGATTCGTATGAAGGTTTAAATTGAGATTTAAAGCTTTTAGAACGAATACCGGCCTTTTTTTGGACCAATATAAAGTTATAAAGGTGTAAATATAGTTATTAAATAATTCTCAAATAGTTAGACCCATTATTGGAGCAACGGAAACTTCGTCCAAACTACTTTGACCAAAACTGCCCAACTTTGAATAGCTTCGTACGAAGTGAATATTGGCCTTTTTTGGGACCAATATGAAGTGATAAGGATATAAATATAGTAATAAACCTAATAGAAGAACGTTAGACCCATTTTTTATCCAACGGAAAACTTGTGAAAACTTCTACGACAAAGATCGTCCAAACTTTCAATAGATTCGTATGAAGGTTTAAATTGAGATTTAAAGCTTTTAGAACGAATACCGGCCCTTTTTTGGACCAATATAAAGTTATAAAGGTGTAAATATAGTTTTTAAATAATTCTCAAATAGTTAGACCCATTATTGGAGCAACGGAAACTTCGTCCAAACTACTTTAACCAAAACTGCCCAACTTTGAATAGCTTCGTACGAAGTGAATATTGGCCTTTTTTGGGACCAATATGAAGTGATAAGGATATAAATATAGTAATAAACCTAATAGAAGAACGTTAGACCCATTTTTTATCCAACGGAAAACTTGTGCAAACTTCTACGACAAAGATCGTCCAAACTTTCAATAGATTCGTATGAAGGTTTAAATTGAGATTTAAAGCTTTTAGAAAATAATACCGGCCTTTTTTTGGACTAATATAAAGTTATAAAGGTGTAAATATAGTTATTAAAAAATTCTCAAATAGTTAGACCCATTATTAGAGCAGCGGAAACTTCGTCCAAACTACTTTGACCAAAACTGCCCAACTTTGAATAGCTTCGTACGAAGTGAATATTGGCCTTTTTTGGGACCAATATGAAGTGATAAGGATATAAATATAGTAATAAACCTAATAGAAGAACGTTAGACCCATTTTTTATCCAACGGAAAACTTGTGCAAACTTCTACGACAAAGATCGTCCAAACTTTCAATAGATTCGTATGAAGGTTTAAATTGAGATTTAAAGCTTTTAGAATGAATACCGGCCTTTTTTTGGACCAATATAAAGTTATAAAGGTGTAAATATAGTTATTAAATAATTCTCAAATAGTTAGACACATTATTAGAGCAACGGAAACTTCGTCCAAACTACTTTGACCAAAACTGCACAACTTTGAATAGCTTCGTACGAAGTGAATATTGGCCTTTGTTGGGATCAATATGAAGTGATAAGGATATAAATATAGTAATGAACCTAATAGAAGAACGTTAGACCCATTTTTTATCCAACGGAAAACTTGTGAAAACTTCTACGACAAAGATCGTCCAAACTTTCAATAGATTCGTATGAAGGTTTAAATTGAGATTTAAAGCTTTTAGAACGAATACCGGCCTTTTTTTGGACCAATAT
This sequence comes from Trifolium repens, assembly GCA_030408175.1. Classification (NCBI taxonomy): domain Eukaryota; kingdom Viridiplantae; phylum Streptophyta; class Magnoliopsida; order Fabales; family Fabaceae; genus Trifolium; species Trifolium repens. The sequence continues at coordinate 36,606,463 of CP125842.1, read as the reverse complement.
AAAGTTATAAAGGTGTAAATATAGTTATTAAATAATTCTCAAATAGTTAGACCCATTATTGGAGCAACGGAAACTTCGTCCAAACTACTTTGACCAAAACTGCCCAACTTTGAATAGCTTCGTACGAAGTGAATATTGGCCTTTTTTGGGACCAATATGAAGTGATAAGGATATAAATATAGTAATAAACCTAATAGAAGAACGTTAGACCCATTTTTTATCCAACGGAAAACTTGTGAAAACTTCTACGACAAAGATCGTCCAAACTTTCAATAGATTCGTATGAAGGTTTAAATTGAGATTTAAAGCTTTTAGAACGAATACCGGCCCTTTTTTGGACCAATATAAAGTTATAAAGGTGTAAATATAGTTTTTAAATAATTCTCAAATAGTTAGACCCATTATTGGAGCAACGGAAACTTCGTCCAAACTACTTTAACCAAAACTGCCCAACTTTGAATAGCTTCGTACGAAGTGAATATTGGCCTTTTTTGGGACCAATATGAAGTGATAAGGATATAAATATAGTAATAAACCTAATAGAAGAACGTTAGACCCATTTTTTATCCAACGGAAAACTTGTGCAAACTTCTACGACAAAGATCGTCCAAACTTTCAATAGATTCGTATGAAGGTTTAAATTGAGATTTAAAGCTTTTAGAACGAATACCGGCCTTTTTTTGGACCAATATAAAGTTATAAAGGTGTAAATATAGTTATTAAATAATTCTCAAATAGTTAGACCCATTATTGGAGCAACGGAAACTTCGTCCAAACTACTTTGACCAAAACTGCCCAACTTTGAATAGCTTCGTACGAAGTGAATATTGGCCTTTTTTGGGACCAATATGAAGTGATAAGGATATAAATATAGTAATAAACCTAATAGAAGAACGTTAGACCCATTTTTTATCCAACGGAAAACTTGTGAAAACTTCTACGACAAAGATCGTCCAAACTTTCAATAGATTCGTATGAAGGTTTAAATTGAGATTTAAAGCTTTTAGAACGAATACCGGCCTTTTTTTGGACCAATATAAAGTTATAAAGGTGTAAATATAGTTATTAAATAATTCTCAAATAGTTAGACCCATTATTGGAGCAACGGAAACTTCGTCCAAACTACTTTGACCAAAACTGCCCAACTTTGAATAGCTTCGTACGAAGTGAATATTGGCCTTTTTTGGGACCAATATGAAGTGATAAGGATATAAATATAGTAATAAACCTAATAGAAGAACGTTAGACCCATTTTTTATCCAACGGAAAACTTGTGAAAACTTCTACGACAAAGATCGTCCAAACTTTCAATAGATTCGTATGAAGGTTTAAATTGAGATTTAAAGCTTTTAGAATGAATACCGGCCTTTTTTTGGACTAATATAAAGTTATAAAGGTGTAAATATAGTTATTAAATAATTCTCAAATAGTTAGACCCATTATTAGAGCAGCGGAAACTTCGTCCAAACTACTTTGACCAAAACTGGCCAACTTTGAATAGCTTCGTACGAAGTGAATATTGGCCTTTTTTGGGACCAATATGAAGTGATAAGGATATAAATATAGTAATAAACCTAATAGAAGAACGTTAGACCCATTTTTTATCCAACGGAAAACTTGTGCAAACTTCTACGACAAAGATCGTCCAAACTTTCAATAGATTCGTATGAAGGTTTAAATTGAGATTTAAAGCTTTTAGAAAATAATACCGGCCTTTTTTTGGACTAATATAAAGTTATAAAGGTGTAAATATAGTTATTAAATAATTCTCAAATAGTTAGACCCATTATTAGAGCAGCGGAAACTTCGTCCAAACTACTTCGACCAAAACTGGCCAACTTTGAATAGCGTCGTACGAAGTGAATATTGGCCTTTGTTGGGATCAATATGAAGTGATAAGGATATAAATATAGTAATGAACCTCATAGAAGAACGTTAGACCCATTTTTATCCAACGGAAAACTTGTGCAAACTTCTACGACAAAGATCGTCCAAACTTTCAATAGACTCGTATGGAGATTTAAATTGAGATTTAAAGCTTTTAGAATGAATACCGGCCTTTTTTTGGACCAATATAAAGTTATAAAGGTGTAAATATAGTTTTTAAATAATTCTCAAATAGTTAGACCCATTATTGGAGCAACGGAAACTTCGTCCAAACTACTTTGACCAAAACTGCCCAACTTTGAATAGCTTCGTACGAAGTGAATATTGGCCTTTTTTGGGACCAATATGAAGTGATAAGGATATAAATATAGTAATAAACCTAATAGAAGAACGTTAGACCCATTTTTAATCCAACGGAAAACTTTTGCAAACTTCTACGACAAAGATCGTCCAAACTTTCAATAGATTCGTATGAAGGTTTAAATTGAGATTTAAAGCTTTTAGAATGAATACCGGCCTTTTTTTGGACCAATATAAAGTTATAAAGGTGTAAATATAGTTATTAAATAATTCTCAAATAGTTAGACACATTATTAGAGCAACGGAAACTTCGTCCAAACTACTTTGACCAAAACTGCACAACTTTGAATAGCTTCGTACGAAGTGAATATTGGCCTTTGTTGGGATCAATATGAAGTGATAAGGATATAAATATAGTAATGAACCTAATAGAAGAACGTTAGACCCATTTTTTATCGAACGGAAAACTTGTGCAAACTTCTACGACAAAGATCGTCCAAACTTTCAATAGATTCGTATGAAGGTTTAAATTGAGATTTAAAGCTTTTAGAATGAATACCGGCCTTTTTTTGGACCAATATAAAGTTATAAAGGTGTAAATATAGTTTTTAAATAATTCTCAAATAGTTAGACCCATTATTGGAGCAACGGAAACTTCGTCCAAACTACTTTGACCAAAACTGCCCAACTTTGAATAGCTTCGTACGAAGTGAATATTGGCCTTTTTTGGGACCAATATGAAGTGATAAGGATATAAATATAGTAATAAACCTAATAGAAGAACGTTAGACCCATTTTTTATCCAACGGAAAACTTGTGAAAACTTCTACGACAAAGATCGTCCAAACTTTCAATAGATTCGTATGAAGGTTTAAATTGAGATTTAAAGCTTTTAGAACGAATACCGGCCTTTTTTTGGACCCATATAAAGTTATAAAGGTGTAAATATAGTTTTTAAATAATTCTCAAATAGTTAGACCCATTATTGGAGCAACGGAAACTTCGTCCAAACTACTTTGACCAAAACTGCCCAACTTTGAATAGCTTCGTACGAAGTGAATATTGGCCTTTTTTGGGACCAATATGAAGTGATAAGGATATAAATATAGTAATAAACCTAATAGAAGAACGTTAGACCCATTTTTTATCCAACGGAAAACTTGTGCAAACTTCTACGACAAAGATCGTCCAAACTTTCAATAGATTCGTATGAAGGTTTAAATTGAGATTTAAAGCTTTTAGAATGAATACCGGTCTTTTTTTGGACTAATATAAAGTTATAAAGGTGTAAATATAGTTATTAAATAATTCTCAAATAGTTAGACCCATTATTAGAGCAGCGGAAAACTTCGTCCAAACTACTTTGACCAAAACTGCCCAACTTTGAATAGCGTCGTACGAAGTGAATATTGGCCTTTTTTGGGACCAATATGAAGTGATAAGGATATAAATATAGTAATAAACCTAATAGAAGAACGTTAGACCCATTTTTTATCCAACGGAAAACTTGTGAAAACTTTTACGACAAAGATCGTCCAAACTTTCAATAGATTCGTATGAAGGTTTAAATTGAGATTTAAAGCTTATAGAACGAATACCGGCCTTTTTTTGGACCAATATAAAGTTATAAAGGTGTAAATATAGTTTTTAAATAATTCTCAAATAGTTAGACCCATTATTGGAGCAACGGAAACTTAGTCCAAACTAGTTTGACCAAAACTGCCCAACTTTGAATAGGTTCGTACGAAGTGAATATTGGCCTTTTTTGGGACCAATATGAAGTGATACGGATATAAATATAGTAATAAACCTAATAGAAGAACGTTAGACCCATTTTTTATCCAACGGAAAACTTGTGAAAACTTCTACGACAAAGATCGTCCAAACTTTCAATAGATTCGTATGAAGGTTTAAATTGAGAATTAAAGCTTTTAGAACGAATACCGGCCTTTTTTTGGACCAATATAAAGTTATAAAGGTGTAAATATAGTTATTAAATAATTCTCAAATAGTTAGACCCGTTATTAGAGCAACGGAAACTTCGTCCAAACTACTTTGACCAAAACTGCCCAACATTGAATAGCTTCGTACGAAGTGAATATTGGCCTTTTTTGGGACCAATATGAAGTGATAAGGATATAAATATAGTAATAAACCTAATAGAAGAACGTTAGACCCATTTTTTATCCAACGGAAAACTTGTGCAAACTTCTACGACAAAGATCGTCCAAACTTTCAATAGATTCGTATGAAGGTTTAAATTGAGATTTAAAGCTTTTAGAATGAATACCGGCCTTTTTTTGGACTAATATAAAGTTATAAAGGTGTAAATATAGTTATTAAATAATTCTCAAATAGTTAGACCCATTATTAGAGCAGCGGAAACTTCGTCCAAACTACTTTGACCAAAACTGGCCAACTTTGAATAGCTTCGTACGAAGTGAATATTGGCCTTTTTTGGGACCAATATGAAGTGATAAGGATATAAATATAGTAATAAACCTAATAGAAGAACGTTAGACCCATTTTTTATCCAACGGAAAACTTGTGCAAACTTCTACGACAAAGATCGTCCAAACTTTCAATAGATTCGTATGAAGGTTTAAATTGAGATTTAAAGCTTTTAGAATGAATACCGGCCTTTTTTTGGACCAATATAAAGTTATAAAGGTGTAAATATAGTTTTTAAATAATTCTCAAATAGTTAGACCCATTATTGGAGCACCGGAAACTTCGTCCAAACTACTTTGACCAAAACTGCCCAACTTTGAATAGCGTCGTACGAAGTGAATATTGGCCTTTTTTGGGACCAATATGAAGTGATAAGGATATAAATATAGTAATAAACCTAATAGAAGAACGTTAGACCCATTTTTTATCCAACGGAAAACTTGTGAAAACTTTTACGACAAAGATCGTCCAAACTTTCAATAGATTCGTATGAAGGTTTAAATTGAGATTTAAAGCTTATAGAACGAATACCGGCCTTTTTTTGGACCAATATAAAGTTATAAAGGTGTAAATATAGTTTTTAAATAATTCTCAAATAGTTAGACCCATTATTGGAGCAACGGAAACTTAGTCCAAACTAGTTTGACCAAAACTGCCCAACTTTGAATAGGTTCGTACGAAGTGAATATTGGCCTTTTTTGGGACCAATATGAAGTGATACGGATATAAATATAGTAATAAACCTAATAGAAGAACTGTTGGAACAAAGTGGGTCTGACATGAACCTCTAATGTTTTAAGTAGTTTTGATGATAACAAAGTATTAAAATTGCAATTGGTATTACTAATGATTATTCTAGTGTGCAGAATTATAAGTCAAAAAATTCATTCAGAAGCACTATGAATAGTAGCAGAGAAGCCAGTCAAAACAAGCTCTGAAAGCACGACACTGTTCGTCAGAAGCTTGAATTTTTGAATGCTGAAGAAAGTGACTCTGAGGATAAAACAAGGTTCTGAAGGACTCAGAAGCTAAAAGACCTCAAGAAGCTATGGCAACAGCATCAGAAGCAAAAGGAATTTACGTCACTCAAGAGCTGACCTATATAGAACCAATGATTGAAGAACAATCCACTTCAAGGCTCTGTCACATCCACAGGAAGGAATATTCGTTGGTACAACGTTAACCTTATCCATAAGTGGAGCGCATTTGAGGATTGTACTATCGTACTATTATTACTCAAAATGGATGAGTGATAAATTGAATAGCTAGGTAGTGGAATTGGAATTCCTTACCAAAGAAGGCAATATACAGCTATCAATTGTACGAGTAAATTCCAGCTGGCACCTCTCTCTCTGCAACGGTCATCATCTTCCTCCAAGTATAAATAGAAGACTCAAATGGAAGAAATGACTACTGTTCCTACTACTGTTCTATTACTGCGTTCAAAGACTAAGAAGCATTCTGACATCATATTTTAAATCTGTCATTCTAAGTCTTAGAACAAATTGAGTTGTATTTTGTAAACACCTCTGATAGTATATCAAGTGTTCCTTAACATTCATTCTTATTCTTAAGTTTGTTTGAGAAGTCTCTTGTTAAGTTTAACTTGAGCATTTGAGAAGTCTCTTGTTTAGTGAAACTTGAGCATCTGAGAAGTCTCTTGCAAGTGTGCTTGAGCAATTTGTAATCTTTAGTAGATTATAGTGAAAATCTCTTGTTAGTAACAAGGGGACTGGAGTACTCTCGATTTGTGAGGGGAACCAGGATAAATTCTGTGTCTTTCTTTCTCTCTCTCAGCATCCTCTAGTTAATTTGTGTTTTCATCCGCTGCATACTTAGTCGCTATTAAGAAAAAAGTTTTAATTTTTAAAACACAATTCAACCCCCCCCTTCTTGTGTTTTTCCACCTTCAATTGGTATCAGGAGCTGGGCTGTTGCCTAACTCTCACCTATCAGTGAAACAGTTAAGATTCAGGGAGGAAAAACATGTCTGCTGAGAAGAATCTCAATGAAGTTCCATTTGACTATGATTCTAATTCTAAAGACAGAAGGTCTTCTGATAAAATTCCCTTTTTCAATGGAACTGAGACTGGTTATCCATTCTGGAAAACCAAGATGTACAGTCACATCATGGCGATTGATTGTGATCTGTGGGATTTGGTAGAAGATGGAGTGAACTTTGAAAATATGGACCTAGAAGGCGTTGTTAGCTCTAAAGACAGGAAGGCTTTTACACCCACTCAAAAGCTGGAATATAAGAAGCACCACAGTGTAAAAGGGATGATGACAAATGCCATCTCTCATGATGAGTACTTGAAAATTGGAGATAAGAGAACGGCTAAGTCTATCTGGGATTCTCTTAAATCCAAGTATGAAGGAAATAAACAAGTTAAGGAGGCTAAGGCCAACTTGTTAGTACATCAGTATGAATTATTTAAAATGAAGGACGGAGAGGACATTGAGACAATGTTCTCTAGGTTTCAAATTCTTGTTTCTGGACTTCAAGTTTTAGATAAGAGCTATACTGAGGCTGATCATGTAAGGAAAGTACTCAGAAGCTTGCCGCCAAAGTGGAGACCAAAAGTGACAGCGTTTCAGGAATCTAAGGATTTAGATACTGTGTCTCTTGAAAGCTTGGTTAGTTCTTTAAAGAGTCATGAGATGGAACTCATGACTGATGAATCGACTAAGAAGCTAAAAGGGATAGCACTAAGCACCAAGAGTTCCTCTAAGGCTCTGAAGGCGAAGGCTATAGTATCTGATGAAGAAGCTTCTGAAGAAGGTCACGAGATGGACTCTGATGAAGAAGAAGAAATGGTTCTGATGGCTGCAAGAGTATCGCAATGGGCTAAGAGAAGCAAGAAGTATGCTGGTAAGTTTGGAGGTTCTTCCAAGAAGGGTGGTACTTCTAAGGATAAAAAGGAAGAACAAAACAAATGCTTTAAGTGCAACAAACCAGGACACTTCATTGCTGACTGCCCAGAGAACCTGAGTAAATCATCCAAGAGAACCTCTAACAAAGAAAGATACAAAAGTAAGCTCAAAAAGGGGTTCCTTGCCACTTGGGATGATTTGGATCAGGAATCAGATTCTGATGGGGAAGAAGAAGCAAACCTAGCCTTGATGGCAACCGCTTCTGACCAAGAGAACTCTGAGCATGAAGATGACTCAGATTCAGAAGATGAAGATGAGGTACTTGCTAAACTTTCTCGTTCTGAATTAATAGATTCATTAAAAGATGCCTTAAAACTTTTAACCAAAAAGGCAGGTGAGTGTAAGGTCCTTAAAAAGGCCTATAACAACCTGACCGAAAAGGCAAATGAAATAATTGAACAAAATGAGTCTCTAAAATCAAGAAATGAATTTATGGAAACTCATTATGTTCTTGATGATAAGGTTCCTCCAGAACATGAATTTGCTCTTCAGGAATTCCTTATCAATGGAATGAAAAGAAGTAAAATAGCCTCTTTGATTTATCATGTAAGTAGAAATAGAGGAGAAGGTCTTGGATTCTCACGTTTTAAAGATAATCCATTATTTTCAAAGTCCTCTAATATAGATAAATCAAAACCTAAGGTTGTCTTTGTAAAGAGTCAATCAGAAGTTCTAAATGAGTCAGCTTCTAATAGAACATCAAAGCCAGAGGCTCAAAAATCAAAGACTCTGAAGGATAAAACCTCAGAACCTAAGATTGTTAAGCCTCAAGCTAATGTTAAATCTAAAGAAGCTCTGACACATTCAAGAACAAAGCTCAAGAGCTATACTAAACCCAAAAACTTTTCAACAAGGGTAGTTAACTCTAGAAGCTCTGATAGGTCCTTCAAACAAAGACCACCTGGACCTGTAAAGACTAACACAAAAGGACCCATAAAGATATGGGTACCAAAATCTCAAATAATATTTGCTTCAGGTTTGCACACTAAGAAGGCCAAAGCAGCAATGCTGGTACCTGGACAGTGGCTGCTCACGACATATGACGGGAGAAAGGCATATGTTCCAAACCCTGACTCTGAAAGAGGGAGGTACTGTGGGGTTTGGAGGAAACCAAAAAGGGAAGATCATTGGTACAGGTATAGTTGGTAACTCTTCTCTTTCAATTAAAAATGTTTGGTTAGTTGATGGCCTCAAACATAATCTGCTTAGCATTAGTCAATTTTGTGATAGCGGATTTATTGTTAAATTTGATAAAGAGGCATGTACAGTAATCAATGATTCTGACAAGTCCATATTGTTTAAAGGATTAAGAAGAGGTAATGTTTATAAGGTGAATCTGTCAGAACTCACTGAGCAGAAGATAGTTTGTCTTCTATCTCTGAATGATGAAAAGTGGGTCTGGCACCAACGCTTAGGTCATGCTAACTGGAGATTAATCTCTAAGCTTAGCAAACTAAAGTTGGTTAAAGGCCTGCCAAATCTTAAATATCATTCAGATGCTCTGTGTGGTCCTTGTCAGATTGGCAAAATTTCAAAAACTTCTTTTAAACCTAAAAACATTGTCTCTACCTCAAGACCCTTAGAACTACTTCACATTGATTTGTTTGGTCCAGTAAGTACTGCCTCAATCAATGGGAAGAAATATGGATTAGTTATTGTTGATGATTACAGTAGATGGACTTGGGTAAAGTTTTTAAGAGTGAAAGATGATGCATATGATGTGTTCAGCATCTTCTGCACTCAAGTGCAAAATGAGAAAAGTCTCAAAATCTTAAAAGTTAGAAGTGATCATGGTGGTGAATTTGAAAATGAATCATTTGCAACTTTTTGTGAAGATCATGGCATTGTTCATGAGTTCTCTGCTCCTAGAACACCACAACAAAATGGTGTTGTAGAGAGAAAGAACAGGTCTTTACAAGAAATGGCAAGAACCATGATGCATGAGACAAAACTTGCTAAGCACTTCTGGGCAGAAGCTGTAAACACAGCTTGTTATATTCAAAATAGGATCTATATAAGACCTCTATTGAATCTAACAACATATGAACTCTTCAAAGGAAGAAAGCCCAACATCTCTTACTTTCATCAGTTTGGATGTACATGTTACATTCTAAACAACAAGGCCTACAAAAGAAAATTTGATGCCAAAGCTTGTAAGGGAATCTTTATAGGTTACTCTGAACGCTCAAAGGCATACAGAGTGTATAATTCTGAAACTAACACAGTGGAAGAATCTATACATGTTAGATTTGATGATAAAGAGCCTGACAGTAAAATGTCAGAGCAAGATAATAGTTATGCAGGTATTCCATACCAATACACCAATACAGAACCTGAAAAAGCATCAGAAGCTGTTGAAGCTTCAGAAGCTGTATTGGAAGAAGATGCTGAAGAAGCATCTCAATTAGAAGCATCACAAGAACATGATGACACTTCAGAAGAAGACACTCAACCAAGTGCTGATGTTGATGAAGTTCCAAGAAGGAAGTTCAAATATAGATCATCACATCCAGAAGACTTAATTCTTGGAAACAAAGAAAGTCCAAGAAAGACAAGATCAGACTATCAACAACTTGATTCTCTTCTGGGACTAATCTCAATGATAGAACCAAAGAATGTTGATGAAGCACTTACGGACGATGGATGGATTGTAGCTATGCAGGATGAGCTCAATCAGTTTCAAAGAAATGATGTATGGGACTTAGTGCCAAGACCAGCACATAAGAACATCATTGGAACTAAGTGGGTATTTAGAAACAAGATGAATGAACAAGGTGAAGTGGTAAGAAATAAAGCTAGACTGGTAGCACAAGGCTACAGTCAGCAAGAAGGTATAGACTTCACTGAAACATTTGCTCCAGTAGCAAGACTGGAAGCAATCAGGTTACTTCTTTCATATGCTGTTAACAATGGAATCACATTGTACCAAATGGATGTTAAGAGCGCCTTTCTTAATGGTGTTATTTCTGAAGAAGTATATGTCAAACAACCCCCAGGTTTTGAGGATTTGAAAAATCCTAATTATGTTTATAAACTTAAGAAATCACTCTATGGTCTCAAACAAGCTCCAAGAGCTTGGTATGAAAGACTGAGTAATTTTCTTTTAGAAAATGGTTTTCAAAAAGGTCAAATTGACAATACATTATTCAGAAAGACATCTAAGAAAGATATCTTAATCATTCAAATTTATGTAGATGATATAATTTTTGGTTCAACTAATGCTTCTCTTTGCAAGAATTTCTCTAAGCTTATGCAGGATGAATTTGAAATGAGTATGATGGGTGAATTGAAGTTCTTCCTTGGAATCCAAATTAATCAAGGAAAAGATGGCACTTACATTCATCAAAGCAAGTATACAAAAGAGCTTCTGAAGAAGTTCAACCTTGATGACTGCAAGATAATGTCTACACCCATGCATCCTACCAGCAGCTTAAGCAAAGAAGAGATAGGAAGCAAAGTAGATCAGAAGCTGTATCGAGGTATGATTGGTTCTTTACTCTACCTGACAGCATCTAGACCTGATATTCTATATAGTGTATGCTTGTGTGCAAGATTCCAGTCAGATCCTAGAGAACCTCACTTAACTGCTGTTAAGAGGATCTTTAGATATCTGAAAGGAACTACTAATCTAGGACTTCTTTATAAAAAATCCCTAGATAGTAAGCTAGTTGGATTCTGTGATGCTGACTATGCTGGTGATAAGATTGAGAGGAAATCCACTAGTGGAAATTGCCAATTCATTGGTGAAAATCTCATATCTTGGGCCAGTAAGAGACAAACAACTATTGCTTTGTCTACAGCAGAAGCAGAATACATCTCAGCTGCTAAATGCTGCACACAGCTTCTCTGGATGAAATATCAGTTGGAAGATTATAACATAGCTGAAAGCAGTATTCCACTATATTGTGACAATACTGCTGCTATTCATTTGTCTAAGAACCCTATTCTACACTCAAGAGCTAAACATATTGAAATAAAACATCATTTTATAAGGGATCATGTTCAGAAAGGTACAATAGATATTCAATTCATTGATACTGAACATCAATGGGCTGATATATTTACTAAACCTTTAGCTATTGAAAGATTTGATTTTATCAAAAAGAATTTGAACATGCACTATATCTCTGAAGAAAATTAGCTCTGAGAAGTAGAATAGAATTAGCATCTGAAGCTCTATCAGAACCTCTTATAACTTAGAGTATCCCTTGGGAAGCTCTGAATAATTTAGGCTCTGAAGAGTAACAGGTTCTGATGAGGTGTCAGATACAAATGAGTGAGGCTCTGAACCTTTTAGAAATGAAACGTTCAGTACGTGTAAGTGTACAACAGTTGTCTATACACGCGTCAGCTATGATTAAACTTTTTCAACACGTGTCTAGATCCTGACGGGCAGAGAACAGTTAATGATGATTATGGCAGTTAAGTTTATTATTTAATTTTTAAAACTGCTCGCGCTCCCTCCCAATGTTTACTTTCTCTGTGTATGTGTGCTAGTTACTATTTATAAGTCACTTCACTCACTTTGCACAACTTTTACACATAATCACTTCCCACACAAACCTAAAAACTCAGAAACTCCCAAATTGCTCTGCGTTGAAATCATGGCTGCTCGTTCATCAAACGTAATCGTTCAAGAACCCTTTAACCCTACATTACCACCCATCATCGATCTTAATTCAAAAGATAATCTAGTCTACGAACATCATCAAACTGACGCTGGACCAGATGCTTATGATTTCTTCACTGAGAAGTTCGTAGATTTTGAAAGTTTGAAAGCGAATGGGATTGACATTCAATACTTGTTCTACAACCAACAATGGCAAAATTATTTTGAGATGCTTAATGGTTTCGTATACTACGACATAGTGAAGTATTTCTGGCAGAAGGCTAAAGTGTACGATAGAGCAAGTGCTGATAAAGAATACAAGGATTTGGTTGAAAAGAACCAGGAATTACGAGGGAAAACAAGAAAGGAACTTGGCCTTAAACCTTATAGAGAAAGGGAAATTAGGTCAAATATTTTGGGAATCAATGTTGTGATAACTCAAGCACACATTGCTAAGATCCTGGGTTTAGACAACAAAGGAGAAGATATAGAAGTGTATGATAAGAAAAGCAAGCATTTGGATTCAATTCATCAGGACCTCTTTAAATCTGGATGCACACAAAAGGATTTTGGAAAAGTAATGCACATGAAGAATTCATTTGAATTTGCTTTCAGAATGTGTTTATCTACTATCTTCACCAGAAAAGGTGGATTGGATACCATCTCCATTCCACACAAACATCTCATCTGGTTCTTATATAAGAGGGTAAAAGTTAATTTGGCTAAGATTCTTTTTGATCACATGTGTCTCACTATCAATGAGGGTAGAACCAAAATACCATCAGTCATTCATCACCCTAGGTTAATCTCAGAACTGATAAGGCAAACCAAACTCACAGACATTGTGAGTGCCAAAGAAAAACTTAGAGTTTTCCAAACTGCTAAGTATGATGCATCAGTTCTGGTCAACATGAAGAGAAAAACCAAGGAAGAAATCATTCAAGTGAAAACACCTCTGCAGCAAGTGTACGAAAAGTACTTCTGGTGTGATGGGTTTCCCACCATATCAGAACATGATAATGAGGAGGTCATCAAGAACTTTCTTGAATCAGTAAGAAGAGATACTGGGGTTAGTGTGCCCAGGAAAATGGTTGTAAGTGTTCCCAATTGGGATATCTTCAAGGGACCAAGAGATATTACAAGGAATAGAAGAAAGCCAAGAACTACTGAGCAAGAAATGATTGATGAAGGCTCTGATGATCAAGGACATGCTAGTGCTGATGAGACTGAAGAAGGTGCTGACGGTATGATGACTGAAGCTGTTCAGAAGGAAAAACGGACAAAGAAAAGGCATGATAGGCCTTCAGCTTCTGAGGAAGATCAGAACCCTGCTAAATCTGCAAAGAGATTAAAGACCAGAGCTTCTAAACCAAAAGGTAAGATCTCTGAATCAAATACTTCTAGCATTCCTGTAGCTCAGGTTATTGGTTCTGAACCTCAACCCTCTATTGCTAAACCATCTATTTCTCAACCTCCATCATCTACAAATCAACCTCAACCCATAGACTTCACTGTACCCATTAGTGTAGTCTTACCTGATCATAAAGCTATATCACCATCATCTTCATCAGATACCAGCACTGCCTCAGATGAGTTAATTGCTACACTCATCAGAGAATCCAACCCAAAACAAAAGAAAACTCTTACACCAAAGAGAACCTCTTTCAAGAAAACCACAAAGAAAACCACCATAAAGCCCATTCATCTCTCTTCTGATGAAGAACCTACCATTAATGTAGACACCACCATTCTCAATCAATCCACAAATCAAGGTTCTGTCATAGAACATCTTGAACAACACATGTGTGGTGTTGCATTTACCAACTCAAATCCAAATTCACCACATCAATTTCCATCCATGAATCTCACAAATGATTCACCCGTCCATAAAACACAAAACACACAGGTCATTCACACACCCCCTCCCTCACTTGATCACATCTCTCGAGTAAACCCACCTACATTCACCCCTGTTCAGAATGAGCCATTTGCTCACTCTGAAGAACAACAAAAATCACCTCACTCATCACCAATCAATGTCATGACTGAACAACAACATCAATCACCACAACCTGTCCCTGACCCACTCAACAGACCTCTAGTTTTAGAAGAGGTTCTTGAGCTTTACCAACACCTAACTAAAGCTGAACATCAAATATTCAAGGATTCCATCAATCTTGATGATGATATCATACCTCCAAATCTCAGCAAAATCAAAATCATTGAACTCAAAAGAAAGGAACCTGAACCAACCATTCCCTTTGACCCATCCTTACCCTTTTTCAATTCTGACTCTGAACCAAACCTTGAGCTGCTAAATAATGCTATAGGTATTAGACTTAAGAGGTTCAAACAAAGAGAGGAAGAAGCTCTTATCTTCCCCTCTGATATGGATGCTGAGGTCAAGGAATTAGAGTACTTGTTTGGTAAATCCTTAAGAATTCTCAGTACTCATCTGAAGGAAAAGATTAAGGGTAGAGGAGCAAACACTGTACGGGAACTATTTGAGATTGCTGAGAGGACATGTGCTCCAAGGCTCACATTCTTCAACCATGAAGAAGAATGTCAGAGGTTAGCCTTTTTAGCTGCTGTTGATGAAAGTATGAGACGATCTTTTGATGAAGAGCAGGCTAGGATAGCTGCTGAAATGGAACGTCAGAGGCTTGCTGAACAAGAAGCCTTAAACTTATTGATTGAGAGAGCTGTTCACATTGCTACCATTGAGACTAATAAGATTCTTGAGAATCAAGGAGCTACAGAAGATACTGTTATGAATGATCAGAACCTTGGTAAACCAGATTCTGATAAAGGAAAAGCTCCCATTGTTGCTTCATCTCCTCCAAGATTTCCACCAGTACTTGTCCAAGGTTCTTCTTCATCTGCTATACCCTCTGTTATGCAAGAAGCTCTGGATGTAATCAAGCATGACATAAGAGAGGAACTAAGAAATGAAATGGATGAATTCAGGGCCGATATCAGAGAAGACATGAACAGATCTGGTGAAGCTACAAACAAGAAGATAGATGCAATGATGGAACTTCTTCTGAAGCTTACTCAACAGCAACCCAAACCTTAACCCTTATGTTTGAGCACTTGTTGTATTGTTAAGTTCTTGTGTATTTTTTGGATAATTTTCTTTTAATTCATATCTATTTTATCCATATGTGTGTGTTTGTTATTTGCTTATATGATTGTTTTATCTTTGTTTTTCAAAAGTTAACTTTTCTATATACCATAATATTGTCTGGTACTCTTGAGAATTCTGACTCTAGTGAAAGATGCTGAAGAGCATCTTAGTATTTAAACTAATAAGCCTAGGATTTTCAAAACCTAAGAGTCCCTCTCATCAGTACTCCTGTTTACTCATGAAATAGCTTCTTAGTATTAAAGCCTGTTTAACAACGGGGCACCAATACCGAATGAGGCGTGTCTGGTAACTGGTGTTCTGACAATACTTATGTGGTATATAAAAAGAAAGCAAGCTTAAAAGAGAGAGAGATAGGTAGAGGAACAACTTTTATTATTAATAGAAAGATTCTTTATTACATATGATTGCATCTAGCCTAAGGCTTAGATTTAGAAGCCTCTGATTCTATACTCTTCAGTTTCTCCTTGAGAAGAGATAGTGCTTCATCAGCAAGCTTCTGAACCTCAGCTGGATAATCTGCTAGATTATCTTCATATGTCCATAAGAACTCTTCCAGATCAGAGCCCAATTCTTCCTCCTCTGACTCTGTTAAAATAAGTTCTTCCTTGTTTCTCTCATATCGTAGCCTGTTTTCTTCGCAGCGCCAGGGCTCTGCTCCCTTCTTGCTCTCTTTTTTTGAGCCTGAAGCATCCTTGGTAACCTGCCTTTCCATTGTATGTTTTTCTTTTGATGTTACTTGATTACTCTGGATGAGTAAAATGAGAGGAATCATCCCTTTTTATAGTGTCATCCAGCTCTCTTGTCAGGACGGTTTTCAACACAATTCATTAAATGAATTTAGTTGTCATAACCCTTTGACTTGACTGCCTTGTTATGACGCATTTGACTGCTTGGTTTTCTGTGTCTTTTTGACTGATGCCAAAAGGGGGAGTAAGAGTAGTGTTAAAATTAATGTTGATTCATTCATATACTGCTCAATCTGAAACTGTTATGTTAAATACATTATGAATCAATATTTATCTCTTATGATTCTTTCTCATTCTGAACGATTATTGAAAGGGGAGAAAATTTAAGAACCTAAAATAAAACTCATAGACAATGTCAGAAGAGCTTGCAAACCGCTTCTGAGCATTATCAAACTCTAAGAAGCAAAGCTTGCAAAACTATGCTTCTGAGAGTTAAATATGAAAATTTATTTTAAGTTAATAAATCAACTCTTAAACTGTTTTAATTAATTATGGATAAAACTTAGGGGGAGCTTACAAACCTACCCTTATGGATTATCAGACTCAGGGGGAGATTGCAAACCTTTGAAACCTGAAGTCATCATAATTAAATTAAATCAACAACAATTGAATTTTAATGCTTTGGTTTGTCATCATCAAAAAGGGGGAGATTGTTGGAACAAAGTGGGTCTGACATGAACCTCTAATGTTTTAAGTAGTTTTGATGATAACAAAGTATTAAAATTGCAATTGGTATTACTAATGATTATTCTAGTGTGCAGAATTATAAGTCAAAAAATTCATTCAGAAGCACTATGAATAGTAGCAGAGAAGCCAGTCAAAACAAGCTCTGAAAGCACGACACTGTTCGTCAGAAGCTTGAATTTTTGAATGCTGAAGAAAGTGACTCTGAGGATAAAACAAGGTTCTGAAGGACTCAGAAGCTAAAAGACCTCAAGAAGCTATGGCAACAGCATCAGAAGCAAAAGGAATTTACGTCACTCAAGAGCTGACCTATATAGAACCAATGATTGAAGAACAATCCACTTCAAGGCTCTGTCACATCCACAGGAAGGAATATTCGTTGGTACAACGTTAACCTTATCCATAAGTGGAGCGCATTTGAGGATTGTACTATCGTACTATTATTACTCAAAATGGATGAGTGATAAATTGAATAGCTAGGTAGTGGAATTGGAATTCCTTACCAAAGAAGGCAATATACAGCTATCAATTGTACGAGTAAATTCCAGCTGGCACCTCTCTCTCTGCAACGGTCATCATCTTCCTCCAAGTATAAATAGAAGACTCAAATGGAAGAAATGACTACTGTTCCTACTACTGTTCTATTACTGCGTTCAAAGACTAAGAAGCATTCTGACATCATATTTTAAATCTGTCATTCTAAGTCTTAGAACAAATTGAGTTGTATTTTGTAAACACCTCTGATAGTATATCAAGTGTTCCTTAACATTCATTCTTATTCTTAAGTTTGTTTGAGAAGTCTCTTGTTAAGTTTAACTTGAGCATTTGAGAAGTCTCTTGTTTAGTGAAACTTGAGCATCTGAGAAGTCTCTTGCAAGTGTGCTTGAGCAATTTGTAATCTTTAGTAGATTATAGTGAAAATCTCTTGTTAGTAACAAGGGGACTGGAGTACTCTCGATTTGTGAGGGGAACCAGGATAAATTCTGTGTCTTTCTTTCTCTCTCTCAGCATCCTCTAGTTAATTTGTGTTTTCATCCGCTGCATACTTAGTCGCTATTAAGAAAAAAGTTTTAATTTTTAAAACACAATTCAACCCCCCCCTTCTTGTGTTTTTCCACCTTCAAGAACGTTAGACCCATTTTTTATCCAACGGAAAACTTGTGAAAACTTCTACGACAAAGATCGTCCAAACTTTCAATAGATTCGTATGAAGGTTTAAATTGAGAATTAAAGCTTTTAGAACGAATACCGGCCTTTTTTTGGACCAATATAAAGTTATAAAGGTGTAAATATAGTTATTAAATAATTCTCAAATAGTTAGACCCGTTATTAGAGCAACGGAAACTTCGTCCAAACTACTTTGACCAAAACTGCCCAACATTGAATAGCTTCGTACGAAGTGAATATTGGCCTTTTTTGGGACCAATATGAAGTGATAAGGATATAAATATAGTAATAAACCTAATAGAAGAACGTTAGACCCATTTTTTATCCAACGGAAAACTTGTGCAAACTTCTACGACAAAGATCGTCCAAACTTTCAATAGATTCGTATGAAGGTTTAAATTGAGATTTAAAGCTTTTAGAATGAATACCGGCCTTTTTTTGGACTAATATAAAGTTATAAAGGTGTAAATATAGTTATTAAATAATTCTCAAATAGTTAGACCCATTATTAGAGCAGCGGAAACTTCGTCCAAACTACTTTGACCAAAACTGGCCAACTTTGAATAGCTTCGTACGAAGTGAATATTGGCCTTTTTTGGGACCAATATGAAGTGATAAGGATATAAATATAGTAATAAACCTAATAGAAGAACGTTAGACCCATTTTTTATCCAACGGAAAACTTGTGCAAACTTCTACGACAAAGATCGTCCAAACTTTCAATAGATTCGTATGAAGGTTTAAATTGAGATTTAAAGCTTTTAGAATGAATACCGGCCTTTTTTTGGACCAATATAAAGTTATAAAGGTGTAAATATAGTTTTTAAATAATTCTCAAATAGTTAGACCCATTATTGGAGCACCGGAAACTTCGTCCAAACTACTTTGACCAAAACTGCCCAACTTTGAATAGCTTCGTACGAAGTGAATATTGGCCTTTTTTGGGACCAATATGAAGTGATAAGGATATAAATATAGTAATAAACCTAATAGAAGAACGTTAGACCCATTTTTTATCCAACGGAAAACTTGTGAAAACTTCTACGACAAAGATCGTCCAAACTTTCAATAGATTCGTATGAAGGTTTAAATTGAGATTTAAAGCTTTTAGAACGAATACCGGCCTTTTTTTGGACCCATATAAAGTTATAAAGGTGTAAATATAGTTTTTAAATAATTCTCAAATAGTTAGACCCATTATTGGAGCAACGGAAACTTCGTCCAAACTACTTTGACCAAAACTGCCCAACTTTGAATAGCTTCGTACGAAGTGAATATTGGCCTTTTTTGGGACCAATATGAAGTGATAAGGATATAAATATAGTAATAAACCTAATAGAAGAACGTTAGACCCATTTTTTATCCAACGGAAAACTTGTGCAAACTTCTACGACAAAGATCGTCCAAACTTTCAATAGATTCGTATGAAGGTTTAAATTGAGATTTAAAGCTTTTAGAATGAATACCGGTCTTTTTTTGGACTAATATAAAGTTATAAAGGTGTAAATATAGTTATTAAATAATTCTCAAATAGTTAGACCCATTATTAGAGCAGCGGAAAACTTCGTCCAAACTACTTTGACCAAAACTGCCCAACTTTGAATAGCGTCGTACGAAGTGAATATTGGCCTTTTTTGGGACCAATATGAAGTGATAAGGATATAAATATAGTAATAAACCTAATAGAAGAACGTTAGACCCATTTTTTATCCAACGGAAAACTAGTGAAAACTTTTACGACAAAGATCGTCCAAACTTTCAATAGATTCGTATGAAGGTTTAAATTGAGATTTAAAGCTTATAGAACGAATACCGGCCTTTTTTTGGACCAATATAAAGTTATAAAGGTGTAAATATAGTTTTTAAATAATTCTCAAATAGTTAGACCCATTATTGGAGCAACGGAAACTTAGTCCAAACTAGTTTGACCAAAACTGCCCAACTTTGAATAGGTTCGTACGAAGTGAATATTGGCCTTTTTTGGGACCAATATGAAGTGATACGGATATAAATATAGTAATAAACCTAATAGAAGAACGTTAGACCCATTTTTTATCCAACGGAAAACTTGTGAAAACTTCTACGACAAAGATCGTCCAAACTTTCAATAGATTCGTATGAAGGTTTAAATTGAGAATTAAAGCTTTTAGAACGAATACCGGCCTTTTTTTGGACCAATATAAAGTTATAAAGGTGTAAATATAGTTATTAAATAATTCTCAAATAGTTAGACCCGTTATTAGAGCAACGGAAACTTCGTCCAAACTACTTTGACCAAAACTGCCCAACATTGAATAGCTTCGTACGAAGTGAATATTGGCCTTTTTTGGGACCAATATGAAGTGATAAGGATATAAATATAGTAATAAACCTAATAGAAGAACGTTAGACCCATTTTTTATCCAACGGAAAACTTGTGAAAACTTTTACGACAAAGATCGTCCAAACTTTCAATAGATTCGTATGAAGGTTTAAATTGAGATTTAAAGCTTTTAGAATGAATACCGGCCTTTTTTTGGACTAATATAAAGTTATAAAGGTGTAAATATAGTTATTAAATAATTCTCAAATAGTTAGACCCATTATTAGAGCAGCGGAAACTTCGTCCAAACTACTTTGACCAAAACTGGCCAACTTTGAATAGCTTCGTACGAAGTGAATATTGGCCTTTTTTGGGACCAATATGAAGTGATAAGGATATAAATATAGTAATAAACCTAATAGAAGAACGTTAGACCCATTTTTTATCCAACGGAAAACTTGTGCAAACTTCTACGACAAAGATCGTCCAAACTTTCAATAGATTCGTATGAAGGTTTAAATTGAGATTTAAAGCTTTTAGAATGAATACCGGCCTTTTTTTGGACTAATATAAAGTTATAAAGGTGTAAATATAGTTATTAAATAATTCTCAAATAGTTAGACCCATTATTAGAGCAGCGGAAACTTCGTCCAAACTACTTTGACCAAAACTGGCCAACTTTGAATAGCGTCGTACGAAGTGAATATTGGCCTTTGTTGGGATCAATATGAAGTGATAAGGATATAAATATAGTAATGAACCTCATAGAAGAACGTTAGACCCATTTTTATCCAACGGAAAACTTGTGCAAACTTCTACGACAAAGATCGTCCAAACTTTCAATAGACTCGTATGGAGATTTAAATTGAGATTTAAAGCTTTTAGAATGAATACCGGCCTTTTTTTGGACCAATATAAAGTTATAAAGGTGTAAATATAGTTTTTAAATAATTCTCAAATAGTTAGACCCATTATTGGAGCAACGGAAACTTCGTCCAAACTACTTTGACCAAAACTGCCCAACTTTGAATAGCTTCGTACGAAGTGAATATTGGCCTTTTTTGGGACCAATATGAAGTGATAAGGATATAAATATAGTAATAAACCTAATAGAAGAACGTTAGACCCATTTTTAATCCAACGGAAAACTTTTGCAAACTTCTACGACAAAGATCGTCCAAACTTTCAATAGATTCGTATGAAGGTTTAAATTGAGATTTAAAGCTTTTAGAATGAATACCGGCCTTTTTTTGGACCAATATAAAGTTATAAAGGTGTAAATATAGTTATTAAATAATTCACAAATAGTTAGACACATTATTAGAGCAACGGAAACTTCGTCCAAACTACTTTGACCAAAACTGCACAACTTTGAATAGCTTCGTACGAAGTGAATATTGGCCTTTGTTGGGATCAATATGAAGTGATAAGGATATAAATATAGTAATGAACCTAATAGAAGAACGTTAGACCCATTTTTTATCGAACGGAAAACTTGTGCAAACTTCTACGACAAAGATCGTCCAAACTTTCAATAGATTCGTATGAAGGTTTAAATTGAGATTTAAAGCTTTTAGAATGAATACCGGCCTTTTTTTGGACCAATATAAAGTTATAAAGGTGTAAATATAGTTTTTAAATAATTCTCAAATAGTTAGACCCATTATTGGAGCAACGGAAACTTCGTCCAAACTACTTTGACCAAAACTGCCCAACTTTGAATAGCTTCGTACGAAGTGAATATTGGCCTTTTTTGGGACCAATATGAAGTGATAAGGATATAAATATAGTAATAAACCTAATAGAAGAACTTTAGACCCATTTTTTATCCAACGGAAAACTTGTGCAAACTTCTACGACAAAGATCGTCCAAACTTTCAATAGACTCGTATGGAGATTTAAATTGAGATTTAAAGCTTTTAGAATGAATACCGGCCTTTTTTTGGACCAATATAAAGTTATAAAGGTGTAAATATAGTTTTTAAATAATTCTCAAATAGTTAGACCCATTATTGGAGCAACAGAAACTTCGTCCAAACTACTTTGACCAAAACTGCCCAACTTTGAATAGCTTCGTACGAAGTGAATATTGGCCTTTTTTGGGACCAATATGAAGTGATAAGGATATAAATATAGTAATAAACCTAATAGAAGAACGTTAGACCCATTTTTAATCCAACGGAAAACTTTTGCAAACTTCTACGACAAAGATCGTCCAAACTTTCAATAGATTCGTATGAAGGTTTAAATTGAGATTTAAAGCTTTTAGAATGAATACCGGCCTTTTTTTGGACCAATATAAAGTTATAAAGGTGTAAATATAGTTATTAAATAATTCTCAAATAGTTAGACACATTATTAGAGCAACGGAAATTTCGTCCAAACTACTTTGACCAAAACTGCACAACTTTGAATAGCTTCGTACGAAGTGAATATTGGCCTTTGTTGGGATCAATATGAAGTGATAAGGATATAAATATAGTAATGAACCTAATAGAAGAACGTTAGACCCATTTTTTATCGAACGGAAAACTTGTGCAAACTTCTACGACAAAGATCGTCCAAACTTTCAATAGATTCGTATGAAGGTTTAAATTGAGATTTAAAGCTTTTAGAATGAATACCGGCCTTTTTTTGGACCAATATAAAGTTATAAAGGTGTAAATATAGTTTTTAAATAATTCTCAAATAGTTAGACCCATTATTGGAGCAACGGAAACTTCGTCCAAACTACTTTGACCAAAACTGCCCAACTTTGAATAGCTTCGTACGAAGTGAATATTGGCCTTTTTTGGGACCAATATGAAGTGATAAGGATATAAATATAGTAATAAACCTAATAGAAGAACTTTAGACCCATTTTTTATCCAACGGAAAACTTGTGAAAACTTCTACGACAAAGATCGTCCAAACTTTCAATAGATTCGTATGAAGGTTTAAATTGAGATTTAAAGCTTTTAGAACGAATACCGGCCTTTTTTTGGACCAATATAAAGTTATAAAGGTGTAAATATAGTTATTAAATAATTCTCAAATAGTTAGACCCGTTATTAGAGCAACGGAAACTTCGTCCAAACTACTTTGACCAAAACTGCCCAACATTGAATAGCTTCGTACGAAGTGAATATTGGCCTTTTTTGGGACCAATATGAAGTGATAAGGATATAAATATAGTAATAAACCTAATAGAAGAACGTTAGACCCATTTTTTATCCAACGGAAAACTTGTGCAAACTTCTACGACAAAGATCGTCCAAACTTTCAATAGATTCGTATGAAGGTTTAAATTGAGATTTAAAGCTTTTAGAATGAATACCGGCCTTTTTTTGGACTAATATAAAGTTATAAAGGTGTAAATATAGTTATTAAATAATTCTCAAATAGTTAGACCCATTATTAGAGCAGCGGAAACTTCGTCCAAACTACTTTGACCAAAACTGGCCAACTTTGAATAGCTTCGTACGAAGTGAATATTGGCCTTTTTTGGGACCAATATGAAGTGATAAGGATATAAATATAGTAATAAACCTAATAGAAGAACGTTAGACCCATTTTTTATCCAACGGAAAACTTGTGCAAACTTCTACGACAAAGATCGTCCAAACTTTCAATAGATTCGTATGAAGGTTTAAATTGAGATTTAAAGCTTTTAGAATGAATACCGGCCTTTTTTTGGACTAATATAAAGTTATAAAGGTGTAAATATAGTTATTAAATAATTCTCAAATAGTTAGACCCATTATTAGAGCAGCGGAAACTTCGTCCAAACTACTTTGACCAAAACTGGCCAACTTTGAATAGCGTCGTACGAAGTGAATATTGGCCTTTGTTGGGATCAATATGAAGTGATAAGGATATAAATATAGTAATGAACCTCATAGAAGAACGTTAGACCCATTTTTATCCAACGGAAAACTTGTGCAAACTTCTACGACAAAGATCGTCCAAACTTTCAATAGACTCGTATGGAGATTTAAATTGAGATTTAAAGCTTTTAGAATGAATACCGGCCTTTTTTTGGACCAATATAAAGTTATAAAGGTGTAAATATAGTTTTTAAATAATTCTCAAATAGTTAGACCCATTATTGGAGCAACGGAAACTTCGTCCAAACTACTTTGACCAAAACTGCCCAACTTTGAATAGCTTCGTACGAAGTGAATATTGGCCTTTTTTGGGACCAATATGAAGTGATAAGGATATAAATATAGTAATAAACCTAATAGAAGAACGTTAGACCCATTTTTTATCCAACGGAAAACTTGTGAAAACTTCTACGACAAAGATCGTCCAAACTTTCAATAGATTCGTATGAAGGTTTAAATTGAGATTTAAAGCTTTTAGAACGAATACCGGCCTTTTTTTGGACCAATATAAAGTTATAAAGGTGTAAATATAGTTATTAAATAATTCTCAAATAGTTAGACCCGTTATTAGAGCAACGGAAACTTCGTCCAAACTACTTTGACCAAAACTGCCCAACATTGAATAGCTTCGTACGAAGTGAATATTGGCCTTTTTTGGGACCAATATGAAGTGATAAGGATATAAATATAGTAATAAACCTAATAGAAGAACGTTAGACCCATTTTTTATCCAACGGAAAACTTGTGCAAACTTCTACGACAAAGATCGTCCAAACTTTCAATAGATTCGTATGAAGGTTTAAATTGAGATTTAAAGCTTTTAGAATGAATACCGGCCTTTTTTTGGACTAATATAAAGTTATAAAGGTGTAAATATAGTTATTAAATAATTCTCAAATAGTTAGACCCATTATTAGAGCAGCGGAAACTTCGTCCAAACTACTTTGACCAAAACTGGCCAACTTTGAATAGCTTCGTACGAAGTGAATATTGGCCTTTTTTGGGACCAATATGAAGTGATAAGGATATAAATATAGTAATAAACCTAATAGAAGAACGTTAGACCCATTTTTTATCCAACGGAAAACTTGTGCAAACTTCTACGACAAAGATCGTCCAAACTTTCAATAGATTCGTATGAAGGTTTAAATTGAGATTTAAAGCTTTTAGAATGAATACCGGCCTTTTTTTGGACTAATATAAAGTTATAAAGGTGTAAATATAGTTATTAAATAATTCTCAAATAGTTAGACCCATTATTAGAGCAGCGGAAACTTCGTCCAAACTACTTTGACCAAAACTGGCCAACTTTGAATAGCGTCGTACGAAGTGAATATTGGCCTTTGTTGGGATCAATATGAAGTGATAAGGATATAAATATAGTAATGAACCTCATAGAAGAACGTTAGACCCATTTTTATCCAACGGAAAACTTGTGCAAACTTCTACGACAAAGATCGTCCAAACTTTCAATAGACTCGTATGGAGATTTAAATTGAGATTTAAAGCTTTTAGAATGAATACCGGCCTTTTTTTGGACCAATATAAAGTTATAAAGGTGTAAATATAGTTATTAAATAATTCTCAAATAGTTAGACCCATTATTAGAGCAGCGGAAACTTCGTCCAAACTACTTTGACCAAAACTGGCCAACTTTGAATAGCTTCGTACGAAGTGAATATTGGCCTTTTTTGGGACCAATATGAAGTGATAAGGATATAAATATAGTAATAAACCTAATAGAAGAACGTTAGACCCATTTTTTATCCAACGGAAAACTTGTGCAAACTTCTACGACAAAGATCGTCCAAACTTTCAATAGATTCGTATGAAGGTTTAAATTGAGATTTAAAGCTTTTAGAATGAATACCGGCCTTTTTTTGGACTAATATAAAGTTATAAAGGTGTAAATATAGTTATTAAATAATTCTCAAATAGTTAGACCCATTATTAGAGCAGCGGAAACTTCGTCCAAACTACTTTGACCAAAACTGGCCAACTTTGAATAGCGTCGTACGAAGTGAATATTGGCCTTTGTTGGGATCAATATGAAGTGATAAGGATATAAATATAGTAATGAACCTCATAGAAGAACGTTAGACCCATTTTTATCCAACGGAAAACTTGTGCAAACTTCTACGACAAAGATCGTCCAAACTTTCAATAGACTCGTATGGAGATTTAAATTGAGATTTAAAGCTTTTAGAATGAATACCGGCCTTTTTTTGGACCAATATAAAGTTATAAAGGTGTAAATATAGTTATTAAATAATTCTCAAATAGTTAGACCCATTATTAGAGCAGCGGAAACTTCGTCCAAACTACTTTGACCAAAACTGGCCAACTTTGAATAGCTTCGTACGAAGTGAATATTGGCCTTTTTTGGGACCAATATGAAGTGATAAGGATATAAATATAGTAATAAACCTAATAGAAGAACGTTAGACCCATTTTTTATCCAACGGAAAACTTGTGCAAACTTCTACGACAAAGATCGTCCAAACTTTCAATAGATTCGTATGAAGGTTTAAATTGAGATTTAAAGCTTTTAGAATGAATACCGGCCTTTTTTTGGACTAATATAAAGTTATAAAGGTGTAAATATAGTTATTAAATAATTCTCAAATAGTTAGACCCATTATTAGAGCAGCGGAAACTTCGTCCAAACTACTTTGACCAAAACTGGCCAACTTTGAATAGCGTCGTACGAAGTGAATATTGGCCTTTGTTGGGATCAATATGAAGTGATAAGGATATAAATATAGTAATGAACCTCATAGAAGAACGTTAGACCCATTTTTATCCAACGGAAAACTTGTGCAAACTTCTACGACAAAGATCGTCCAAACTTTCAATAGACTCGTATGGAGATTTAAATTGAGATTTAAAGCTTTTAGAATGAATACCGGCCTTTTTTTGGACCAATATAAAGTTATAAAGGTGTAAATATAGTTTTTAAATAATTCTCAAATAGTTAGACCCATTATTGGAGCAACGGAAACTTCGTCCAAACTACTTTGACCAAAACTGCCCAACTTTGAATAGCTTCGTACGAAGTGAATATTGGCCTTTTTTGGGACCAATATGAAGTGATAAGGATATAAATATAGTAATAAACCTAATAGAAGAACGTTAGACACATTTTTAATCTAACGGAAAACTTTTGCAAACTTCTACGACAAAGATCGTCCAAACTTTCAATAGATTCGTATGAAGGTTTAAATTGAGATTTAAAGCTTTTAGAATGAATACCGGCCTTTTTTTGGACCAATATAAAGTTATAAAGGTGTAAATATAGTTATTAAATAATTCTCAAATAGTTAGACACATTATTAGAGCAACGCAAACTTCGTCCAAACTACTTTGACCAAAACTGCACAACTTTGAATAGCTTCGTACGAAGTGAATATTGGCCTTTGTTGGGATCAATATGAAGTGATAAGGATATAAATATAGTAATGAACCTAATAGAAGAACGTTAGACCCATTTTTTATCGAACGGAAAACTTGTGCAAACTTCTACGACAAAGATCGTCCAAACTTTCAATAGATTCGTATGAAGGTTTAATTTGAGATTTAAAGCTTTTAGAACGAATACCGGCCTTTTTTTGGACCAATATAAAGTTATAAAGGTGTAAATATAGTTATTAAATAATTCTCAAATAGTTAGACCCATTATTAGAGCAGCGGAAAACTTCGTCCAAACTACTTTGACCAAAACTGCCCAACTTTGAATAGCGTCGTACGAAGTGAATATTGGCCTTTTTTGGGACCAATATGAAGTGATAAGGATATAAATATAATAATAAACCTAATAGAAGAACGTTAGACCCATTTTTTATCCAACGGAAAACTTGTGAAAACTTTTACGACAAAGATCGTCCAAACTTTCAATAGATTCGTATGAAGGTTTAAATTGAGATTTAAAGCTTATAGAACGAATACCGGCCTTTTTTTGGACCAATATAAAGTTATAAAGGTGTAAATATAGTTTTTAAATAATTCTCAAATAGTTAGACCCATTATTGGAGCAACGGAAACTTAGTCCAAACTAGTTTGACCAAAACTGCCCAACTTTGAATAGGTTCGTACGAAGTGAATATTGGCCTTTTTTGGGACCAATATGAAGTGATAAGGATATAAATATAGTAATAAACCTAATAGAAGAACGTTAGACCCATTTTTTATCCAACGGAAAACTTGTGAAAACTTCTACGACAAAGATCGTCCAAACTTTCAATAGATTCGTATGAAGGTTTAAATTGAGATTTAAAGCTTTTAGAACGAATACCGGCCTTTTTTTGGACCAATATAAAGTTATAAAGGTGTAAATATAGTTATTAAATAATTCTCAAATAGTTAGACCCATTATTGGAGCAACGGAAACTTCGTCCAAACTACTTTGACCAAAACTGCCCAACTTTGAATAGCTTCGTACGAAGTGAATATTGGCCTTTTTTGGGACCAATATGAAGTGATAAGGATATAAATATAGTAATGAACCTCATAGAAGAACGTTAGACCCATTTTTATCCAACGGAAAACTTGTGCAAACTTCTACGACAAAGATCGTCCAAACTTTCAATAGATTCGTATGAAGATTTAAATTGAGATTTAAAGCTTTTAGAATGAATACCGGCCTTTTTTTGGACCAATATAAAGTTATAAAGGTGTAAATATAGTTTTTAAAAAATTCTCAAATAGTTAGACCCATTATTGGAGCAACGGAAACTTCGTCCAAACTACTTTGACCAAAACTGCCCAACTTTGAATAGCTTCGTACGAAGTGAATATTGGCCTTTTTTGGGACCAATATGAAGTGATAAGGATATAAATATAGTAATAAACCTAATAGAAGAACGTTAGACCCATTTTTAATCCAACGGAAAACTTGTGCAAACTTCTACGACAAAGATCATCCAAACTTTCAATAGATTCGTATGAAGGTTTAAATTGAGATTTAAAGCTTTTAGAATGAATACCGGCCTTTTTTTGGACCAATATAAAGTTTTAAAGGTGTAAATATAGTTATTAAATAATTCTCAAATAGTTAGACCCATTATTAGAGCAACGGAAACTTCGTCCAAACTACTTTGACCAAAACTGCCCAACTTTGAATAGCTTCGTACGAAGTGAATATTGGCCTTTGTTGGGATCAATATGAAGTGATAAGGATATAAATATAGTAATGAACCTAATAGAAGAACGTTAGACCCATTTTTTATCAAACGGAAAACTTGTGCAAACTTCTACGACAAAGATCGTCCAAACTTTCAATAGATTCATATGAAGGTTTAAATTGAGATTTAAAGCTTTTAGAATGAATACCGGCCTTTTTTTGGACCAATATAAAGTTATAAAGGTGTAAATATAGTTATTAAATAATTCTCAAATAGTTAGACCCATTATTAGAGCAACGTAAACTTCGTCCAAACTATTTTGACCAAAACTGCCCAACTTTGAGTAGCTTCGTACGAAGTGAATATTGGCCTTTGTTGGGATCAATATGAAGTGATAAGGATATAAATATAGTAATGAACCTAATAGAAGAACGTTAGACCCATTTTTTATCAAACGGAAAACTTGTGCAAACTTCTATGACAAAGATCGTCCAAACTTTCAATAGATTCGTATGAAGGTTTAAATTGAGATTTAAAGCTTTTAGAATGAATACCGGCCTTTTTTTGGACCAATATAAAGTTATAAAGGTGTAAATATAGTTATTAAATAATTCTCAAATAGTTAGACCCATTATTAGAGCAACGGAAACTTCGTCCAAACTACTTTGACCAAAACTGCCCAACTTTGAATAGCTTCGTACGAAGTGAATATTGGCCTTTTTTGGGACCAATATGAAGTGATAAGGATATAAATATAGTAATAAACCTAATAGAAGAACGTTAGACCCATTTTTTATCCAACGGAAAACTTGTGAAAACTTCTACGACAAAGATCGTCCAAACTTTCAATAGATTCGTATGAAGGTTTAAATTGAGATTTAAAGCTTTTAGAACGAATACCGGCCTTTTTTTGGACCAATATAAAGTTATAAAGGTGTAAATATAGTTATTAAATAATTCTCAAATAGTTAGACCCATTATTAGAGCAGCGGAAAACTTCGTCCAAACTACTTTGACCAAAACTGCCCAACTTTGAATAGCGTCGTACGAAGTGAATATTGGCCTTTTTTGGGACCAATATGAAGTGATAAGGATATAAATATAGTAATAAACCTAATAGAAGAACGTTAGACCCATTTTTTATCCAACGGAAAACTTGTGAAAACTTTTACGACAAAGATCGTCCAAACTTTCAATAGATTCGTATGAAGGTTTAAATTGAGATTTAAAGCTTATAGAACGAATACCGGCCTTTTTTTGGACCAATATAAAGTTATAAAGGTGTAAATATAGTTTTTAAATAATTCTCAAATAGTTAGACCCATTATTGGAGCAACGGAAACTTAGTCCAAACTAGTTTGACCAAAACTGCCCAACTTTGAATAGGTTCGTACGAAGTGAATATTGGCCTTTTTTGGGACCAATATGAAGTGATAAGGATATAAATATAGTAATAAACCTAATAGAAGAACGTTAGACCCATTTTTTATCCAACGGAAAACTTGTGAAAACTTCTACGACAAAGATCGTCCAAACTTTCAATAGATTCGTATGAAGGTTTAAATTGAGATTTAAAGCTTTTAGAACGAATACCGGCCTTTTTTTGGACCAATATAAAGTTATAAAGGTGTAAATATAGTTATTAAATAATTCTCAAATAGTTAGACCCGTTATTAGAGCAACGGAAACTTCGTCCAAACTACTTTGACCAAAACTGCCCAACATTGAATAGCTTCGTACGAAGTGAATATTGGCCTTTTTTGGGACCAATATGAAGTGATAAGGATATAAATATAGTAATAAACCTAATAGAAGAACGTTAGACCCATTTTTTATCCAACGGAAAACTTGTGCAAACTTCTACGACAAAGATCGTCCAAACTTTCAATAGATTCGTATGAAGATTTAAATTGAGATTTAAAGCCTTTAGAATGAATACCGGCCTTTTTTTTGACCAATATAAAGTTATAAAGGTGTAAATATAGTTTTTAAAAAATTCTCAAATAGTTAGACCCATTATTAGAGCAACGGAAACTTCGTCCAAACTACTTTGACCAAAACTGCCCAACTTTGAATAGCGTCGTACGAAGTGAATATTGGCCTTTGTTGGGATCAATATGAAGTGATAAGGATATAAATATAGTAATGAACCTCATAGAAGAACGTTAGACCCATTTTTATCCAACGGAAAACTTGTGCAAACTTCTACGACAAAGATCGTCCAAACTTTCAATAGATTCGTATGAAGATTTAAATTGAGATTTAAAGCTTTTAGAATGAATACCGGCCTTTTTTTGGACCAATATAAAGTTATAAAGGTGTAAATATAGTTTTTAAAAAATTCTCAAATAGTTAGACCCATTATTGGAGCAACGGAAACTTCGTCCAAACTACTTTGACCAAAACTGCCCAACTTTGAATAGCTTCGTACGAAGTGAATATTGGCCTTTTTTGGGACCAATATGAAGTGATAAGGATATAAATATAGTAATAAACCTAATAGAAGAACGTTAGACCCATTTTTAATCCAACGGAAAACTTGTGCAAACTTCTACGACAAAGATCATCCAAACTTTCAATAGATTCGTATGAAGGTTTAAATTGAGATTTAAAGCTTTTAGAATGAATACCGGCCTTTTTTTGGACCAATATAAAGTTTTAAAGGTGTAAATATAGTTATTAAATAATTCTCAAATAGTTAGACCCATTATTAGAGCAACGGAAACTTCGTCCAAACTACTTTGACCAAAACTGCCCAACTTTGAATAGCTTCGTACGAAGTGAATATTGGCCTTTTTTGGGACCAATATGAAGTGATAAGGATATAAATATAGTAATAAACCTAATAGAAGAACGTTAGACCCATTTTTAATCCAACGGAAAACTTGTGCAAACTTCTACGACAAAGATCATCCAAACTTTCAATAGATTCGTATGAAGGTTTAAATTGAGATTTAAAGCTTTTAGAATGAATACCGGCCTTTTTTTGGACCAATATAAAGTTTTAAAGGTGTAAATATAGTTATTAAATAATTCTCAAATAGTTAGACCCATTATTAGAGCAACGGAAACTTCGTCCAAACTACTTTGACCAAAACTGCCCAACTTTGAATAGCTTCGTACGAAGTGAATATTGGCCTTTGTTGGGATCAATATGAAGTGATAAGGATATAAATATAGTAATGAACCTAATAGAAGAACGTTAGACCCATTTTTTATCAAACGGAAAACTTGTGCAAACTTCTACGACAAAGATCGTCCAAACTTTCAATAGATTCGTATGAAGGTTTAAATTGAGATTTAAAGCTTTTAGAATGAATACCGGCCTTTTTTTGGACCAATATAAAGTTATAAAGGTGTAAATATAGTTATTAAATAATTCTCAAATAGTTAGACCCATTATTAGAGCAACGTAAACTTCGTCCAAACTATTTTGACCAAAACTGCCCAACTTTGAATAGCTTCGTACGAAGTGAATATTGGCCTTTGTTGGGATCAATATGAAGTGATAAGGATATAAATATAGTAATGAACCTAATAGAAGAACGTTAGACCCATTTTTTATCAAACGGAAAACTTGTGCAAACTTCTATGACAAAGATCGTCCAAACTTTCAATAGATTCGTATGAAGGTTTAAATTGAGATTTAAAGCTTTTAGAATGAATACCGGCCTTTTTTTGGACCAATATAAAGTTATAAAGGTGTAAATATAGTTATTAAATAATTCTCAAATAGTTAGACCCATTATTAGAGCAACGGAAACTTCGTCCAAACTACTTTGACCAAAACTGCCCAACTTTGAATAGCTTCGTACGAAGTGAATATTGGCCTTTTTTGGGACCAATATGAAGTGATAAGGATATAAATATAGTAATAAACCTAATAGAAGAACGTTAGACCCATTTTTTATCCAACGGAAAACTTGTGAAAACTTCTACGACAAAGATCGTCCAAACTTTCAATAGATTCGTATGAAGGTTTAAATTGAGATTTAAAGCTTTTAGAACGAATACCGGCCTTTTTTTGGACCAATATAAAGTTATAAAGGTGTAAATATAGTTATTAAATAATTCTCAAATAGTTAGACCCGTTATTAGAGCAACGGAAACTTCGTCCAAACTACTTTGACCAAAACTGCCCAACATTGAATAGCTTCGTACGAAGTGAATATTGGCCTTTTTTGGGACCAATATGAAGTGATAAGGATATAAATATAGTAATAAACCTAATAGAAGAACGTTAGACCCATTTTTTATCCAACGGAAAACTTGTGCAAACTTCTACGACAAAGATCGTCCAAACTTTCAATAGATTCGTATGAAGATTTAAATTGAGATTTAAAGCCTTTAGAATGAATACCGGCCTTTTTTTTGACCAATATAAAGTTATAAAGGTGTAAATATAGTTTTTAAAAAATTCTCAAATAGTTAGACCCATTATTAGAGCAACGGAAACTTCGTCCAAACTACTTTGACCAAAACTGCCCAACTTTGAATAGCGTCGTACGAAGTGAATATTGGCCTTTGTTGGGATCAATATGAAGTGATAAGGATATAAATATAGTAATGAACCTCATAGAAGAACGTTAGACCCATTTTTATCCAACGGAAAACTTGTGCAAACTTCTACGACAAAGATCGTCCAAACTTTCAATAGATTCGTATGAAGATTTAAATTGAGATTTAAAGCTTTTAGAATGAATACCGGCCTTTTTTTGGACCAATATAAAGTTATAAAGGTGTAAATATAGTTTTTAAAAAATTCTCAAATAGTTAGACCCATTATTGGAGCAACGGAAACTTCGTCCAAACTACTTTGACCAAAACTGCCCAACTTTGAATAGCTTCGTACGAAGTGAATATTGGCCTTTTTTGGGACCAATATGAAGTGATAAGGATATAAATATAGTAATAAACCTAATAGAAGAACGTTAGACCCATTTTTAATCCAACGGAAAACTTGTGCAAACTTCTACGACAAAGATCATCCAAACTTTCAATAGATTCGTATGAAGGTTTAAATTGAGATTTAAAGCTTTTAGAATGAATACCGGCCTTTTTTTGGACCAATATAAAGTTTTAAAGGTGTAAATATAGTTATTAAATAATTCTCAAATAGTTAGACCCATTATTAGAGCAACGGAAACTTCGTCCAAACTACTTTGACCAAAACTGCCCAACTTTGAATAGCTTCGTACGAAGTGAATATTGGCCTTTGTTGGGATCAATATGAAGTGATAAGGATATAAATATAGTAATGAACCTAATAGAAGAACGTTAGACCCATTTTTTATCAAACGGAAAACTTGTGCAAACTTCTACGACAAAGATCGTCCAAACTTTCAATAGATTCGTATGAAGGTTTAAATTGAGATTTAAAGCTTTTAGAATGAATACCGGCCTTTTTTTGGACCAATATAAAGTTATAAAGGTGTAAATATAGTTATTAAATAATTCTCAAATAGTTAGACCCATTATTAGAGCAACGTAAACTTCGTCCAAACTATTTTGACCAAAACTGCCCAACTTTGAATAGCTTCGTACGAAGTGAATATTGGCCTTTGTTGGGATCAATATGAAGTGATAAGGATATAAATATAGTAATGAACCTAATAGAAGAACGTTAGACCCATTTTTTATCAAACGGAAAACTTGTGCAAACTTCTACGACAAAGATCGTCCAAACTTTCAATAGATTCGTATGAAGGTTTAAATTGAGATTTAAAGCTTTTAGAATGAATACCGGCCTTTTTTTGGACCAATATAAAGTTATAAAGGTGTAAATATAGTTATTAAATAATTCTCAAATAGTTAGACCCATTATTAGAGCAACGTAAACTTCGTCCAAACTATTTTGACCAAAACTGCCCAACTTTGAATAGCTTCGTACGAAGTGAATATTGGCCTTTGTTGGGATCAATATGAAGTGATAAGGATATAAATATAGTAATGAACCTAATAGAAGAACGTTAGACCCATTTTTTATCAAACGGAAAACTTGTGCAAACTTCTATGACAAAGATCGTCCAAACTTTCAATAGATTCGTATGAAGGTTTAAATTGAGATTTAAAGCTTTTAGAATGAATACCGGCCTTTTTTTGGACCAATATAAAGTTATAAAGGTGTAAATATAGTTATTAAATAATTCTCAAATAGTTAGACCCATTATTAGAGCAACGGAAACTTCGTCCAAACTACTTTGACCAAAACTGCCCAACTTTGAATAGCTTCGTACGAAGTGAATATTGGCCTTTTTTGGGACCAATATGAAGTGATAAGGATATAAATATAGTAATAAACCTAATAGAAGAACGTTAGACCCATTTTTTATCCAACGGAAAACTTGTGAAAACTTCTACGACAAAGATCGTCCAAACTTTCAATAGATTCGTATGAAGGTTTAAATTGAGATTTAATGCTTTTAGAACGAATACCGGCCTTTTTTTGGACCAATATAAAGTTATAAAGGTGTAAATATAGTTATTAAATAATTCTCAAATAGTTAGACCCATTATTAGAGCAACGGAAACTTCGTCCAAACTACTTTGACCAAAACTGCCCAACTTTGAATAGCTTCGTACGAAGTGAATATTGGCCTTTTTTGGGACCAATATGAAGTGATAAGGATATAAATATAGTAATAAACCTAATAGAAGAACGTTAGACCCATTTTTAATCTAACGGAAAACTTGTGCAAACTTCTACGACAAAGATCGTCCAAACTTTCAATAGATTCGTATGAAGGTTTAAATTGAGATTTAAAGCTTTTAGAATGAATACCGGCCTTTTTTTGGACTAATATAAAGTTATAAAGGTGTAAATATAGTTATTAAATAATTCTCAAAAAGTTAGACCCATTATTAGAGCAGCGGAAACTTCGTCCAAACTACTTTGACCAAAACTGCCCAACTTTGAATAGCTTCGTACGAAGTGAATATTGGCCTTTGTTGGGATCAATATGAAGTGATAAGGATATAAATATAGTAATGAACCTAATAGAAGAACGTTAGACCCATTTTTTATCAAACGGAAAACTTGTGCAAACTTCTATGACAAAGATCGTCCAAACTTTCAATAGATTCGTATGAAGGTTTAAATTGAGATTTAAAGCTTTTAGAATGAATACCGGCCTTTTTTTGGACCAATATAAAGTTATAAAGGTGTAAATATAGTTATTAAATAATTCTCAAATAGTTAGACCCATTATTAGAGCAACGGAAACTTCGTCCAAACTACTTTGACCAAAACTGCCAAACTTTGAATAGCTTCGTACGAAGTGAATATTGGCCTTTTTTGGGACCAATATGAAGTGATAAGGATATAAATATAGTAATAAACCTAATAGAAGAACGTTAGACCCATTTTTTATCCAACGGAAAACTTGTGAAAACTTCTACGACAAAGATCGTCCAAACTTTCAATAGATTCGTATGAAGGTTTAAATTGAGATTTAAAGCTTTTAGAACGAATACCGGCCTTTTTTTGGACCAATATAAAGTTATAAAGGTGTAAATATAGTTATTAAATAATTCTCAAATAGTTAGACCCATTATTAGAGCAACGGAAACTTCGTCCAAACTACTTTGACCAAAACTGCCCAACTTTGAATAGCTTCGTACGAAGTGAATATTGGCCTTTTTTGGGACCAATATGAAGTGATAAGGATATAAATATAGTAATAAACCTAATAGAAGAACGTTAGACCCATTTTTTATCCAACGGAAAACTTGTGAAAACTTCTACGACAAAGATCGTCCAAACTTTCAATAGATTCGTATGAAGGTTTAAATTGAGATTTAAAGCTTTTAGAACGAATACCGGCCTTTTTTTGGACCAATATAAAGTTATAAAGGTGTAAATATAGTTATTAAATAATTCTCAAATAGTTAGACCCGTTATTAGAGCAACGGAAACTTCGTCCAAACTACTTTGACCAAAACTGCCCAACATTGAATAGCTTCGTACGAAGTGAATATTGGCCTTTTTTGGGACCAATATGAAGTGATAAGGATATAAATATAGTAATAAACCTAATAGAAGAACGTTAGACCCATTTTTTATCCAACGGAAAACTTGTGCAAACTTCTACGACAAAGATCGTCCAAACTTTCAATAGATTCGTATGAAGATTTAAATTGAGATTTAAAGCCTTTAGAATGAATACCGGCCTTTTTTTTGACCAATATAAAGTTATAAAGGTGTAAATATAGTTTTTAAAAAATTCTCAAATAGTTAGACCCATTATTAGAGCAACGGAAACTTCGTCCAAACTACTTTGACCAAAACTGCCCAACTTTGAATAGCGTCGTACGAAGTGAATATTGGCCTTTGTTGGGATCAATATGAAGTGATAAGGATATAAATATAGTAATGAACCTCATAGAAGAACGTTAGACCCATTTTTATCCAACGGAAAACTTGTGCAAACTTCTACGACAAAGATCGTCCAAACTTTCAATAGATTCGTATGAAGATTTAAATTGAGATTTAAAGCTTTTAGAATGAATACCGGCCTTTTTTTGGACCAATATAAAGTTATAAAGGTGTAAATATAGTTTTTAAAAAATTCTCAAATAGTTAGACCCATTATTGGAGCAACGGAAACTTCGTCCAAACTACTTTGACCAAAACTGCCCAACTTTGAATAGCTTCGTACGAAGTGAATATTGGCCTTTTTTGGGACCAATATGAAGTGATAAGGATATAAATATAGTAATAAACCTAATAGAAGAACGTTAGACCCATTTTTAATCCAACGGAAAACTTGTGCAAACTTCTACGACAAAGATCATCCAAACTTTCAATAGATTCGTATGAAGGTTTAAATTGAGATTTAAAGCTTTTAGAATGAATACCGGCCTTTTTTTGGACCAATATAAAGTTATAAAGGTGTAAATATAGTTATTAAATAATTCTCAAATAGTTAGACCCATTATTAGAGCAACGTAAACTTCGTCCAAACTATTTTGACCAAAACTGCCCAACTTTGAATAGCTTCGTACGAAGTGAATATTGGCCTTTGTTGGGATCAATATGAAGTGATAAGGATATAAATATAGTAATGAACCTAATAGAAGAACGTTAGACCCATTTTTTATCAAACGGAAAACTTGTGCAAACTTCAATGACAAAGATCGTCCAAACTTTCAATAGATTCGTATGAAGGTTTAAATTGAGATTTAAAGCTTTTAGAATGAATACCGGCCTTTTTTTGGACCAATATAAAGTTATAAAGGTGTAAATATAGTTATTAAATAATTCTCAAATAGTTAGACCCATTATTAGAGCAACGGAAACTTCGTCCAAACTACTTTGACCAAAACTGCCCAACTTTGAATAGCTTCGTACGAAGTGAATATTGGCCTTTTTTGGGACCAATATGAAGTGATAAGGATATAAATATAGTAATAAACCTAATAGAAGAACGTTAGACCCATTTTTTATCCAACGGAAAACTTGTGAAAACTTCTACGACAAAGATCGTCCAAACTTTCAATAGATTCGTATGAAGGTTTAAATTGAGATTTAATGCTTTTAGAACGAATACCGGCCTTTTTTTGGACCAATATAAAGTTATAAAGGTGTAAATATAGTTATTAAATAATTCTCAAATAGTTAGACCCATTATTAGAGCAACGGAAACTTCGTCCAAACTACTTTGACCAAAACTGCCCAACTTTGAATAGCTTCGTACGAAGTGAATATTGGCCTTTTTTGGGACCAATATGAAGTGATAAGGATATAAATATAGTAATAAACCTAATAGAAGAACGTTAGACCCATTTTTAATCCAACGGAAAACTTGTGCAAACTTCTACGACAAAGATCGTCCAAACTTTCAATAGATTCGTATGAAGGTTTAAATTGAGATTTAAAGCTTTTAGAACGAATACCGGCCTTTTTTTGGACCAATATAAAGTTATAAAGGTGTAAATATAGTTATTAAATAATTCTCAAATAGTTAGACCCATTATTAGAGCACCGGAAACTTCGTCCAAACTACTTTGACCAAAACTGCCCAACTTTGAATAGCTTCGTACGAAGTGAATATTGGCCTTTTTTGGGACCAATATGAAGTGATAAGGATATAAATATAGTAATAAACCTAATAGAAGAACGTTAGACCCATTTTTTATCCAACGGAAAACTTGTGCAAACTTCTACGACAAAGATCGTCCAAACTTTCAATAGATTCGTATGAAGGTTTAAATTGAGATTTAAAGCTTTTAGAATGAATACCGGCCTTTTTTTGGACCAATATAAAGTTATAAAGGTGTAAATATAGTTTTTAAATAATTCTCAAATAGTTAGACCCATTATTGGAGCAACGGAAACTTCGTCCAAACTAGTTTGACCAAAACTGCCCAACTTTGAATAGCTTCGTACGAAGTGAATATTGGCCTTTTTTGGGACCAATATGAAGTGATAAAGATATAAATATAGTAATAAACCTAATAGAAGAACGTTAGACCCATTTTTTATCCAACGGAAAACTTGTGCCAACTTCTACGACAAAGATCGTCCAAACTTTCAATAGATTCGTATGAAGGTTTAAATTGAGATTTAAAGCTTTTAGAATGAATACCGGCCTTTTTTTGGACCAATATAAAGTTATAAAGGTGTAAATATAGTTATTAATAATTCTCAAATAGTTAGACCCATTATTGGAGCAACGGAAACTTCGTCCAAACTAGTTTGACCAAAACTGCCCAACTTTGAATAGCTTCGTACGAAGTGAATATTGGCCTTTTTTGGGACCAATATGAAGTGATAAGGATATAAATATAGTAATGAACCTAATAGAAGAACGTTAGACCCATTTTTTATCCAACGGAAAACTTGTGCAAACTTCTACGACAAAGATCGTCCAAACTTTCAATAGATTCGTATGAAGGTTTAAATTGAGATTTAAAGCTTTTAGAATGAATACCGGCCTTTTTTTGGACCAATATAAAGTTATAAAGGTGTAAATATAGTTATTAATAATTCTCAAATAGTTAGACCCATTATTGGAGCAACGGAAACTTCGTCCAAACTACTTTGACCAAAACTGCCCAACTTTGAATAGTTTCGTACGAAGTGAATATTGGCCTTTTTTGGGACCAATATGAAGTGATAAAGATATAAATATAGTAATAAACCTAATAGAAGAACGTTAGACCCATTTTTTATCCAACGGAAAACTTGTGCCAACTTCTACGACAAAGATCGTCCAAACTTTCAATAGATTCGTATGAAGGTTTAAATTGAGATTTAAAGCTTTTAGAATGAATACCGGCCTTTTTTTGGACCAATATAAAGTTATAAAGGTGTAAATATAGTTATTAATAATTCTCAAATAGTTAGACCCATTATTGGAGCAACGGAAACTTCGTCCAAACTACTTTGACCAAAACTGCCCAACTTTGAATAGCTTCGTACGAAGTGAATATTGGCCTTTTTTGGGACCAATATGAAGTGATAAGGATATAAATATAGTAATGAACCTAATAGAAGAACGTTAGACCCATTTTTTATCCAACGGAAAACTTGTGCAAACTTCTACGACAAAGATCGTCCAAACTTTCAATAGATTCGTATGAAGGTTTAAATTGAGATTTAAAGCTTTTAGAATGAATACCGGCCTTTTTTTGGACAAATATAAAGTTATAAAGGTGTAAATATAGTTATTAAATAATTCTCAAATAGTTAGACCCATTATTGGAGCAACGGAAACTTCGTCCAAACTACTTTGACCAAAACTGTCCAACTTTGAATAGCTTCGTACGAAGTGAATATTGGCCTTTGTTGGGATCAATATGAAGTGATAAGGATATAAATATAGTAATAAACCTAATAGAAGAACGTTAGACCCATTTTTTATCCAACGGAAAACTTGTGCAAACTTCTACGACAAAGATCGTCCAAACTTTCAATAGATTCGTATGAAGGTTTAAATAGAGATTTAAAGCTTTTAGAATGAATACCGGCCTTTTTTTGGACCAATATTAAGTTATAAAGGTGTAAATATAGTTATTAATAATTCTCAAATAGTTAGACCCATTATTGGAGCAACGGAAACTTCGTCCAAAGCATATAAATATAGTAATAAACCTAATAGAAGAACGTTAGACCCATTTTTTATCCAACGGAAAACTTGTGCAAACTTCTACGACAAAGATCGTCCAAACTTTCAATAGATTCGTATGAAGGTTTAAATTGAGATTTAAAGCTTTTAGAATGAATACCGGCCTTTTTTTGGACCAATATTAAGTTATAAAGGTGTAAATATAGTTATTAATAATTCTCAAATAATTAGACCCATTATTGGAGCAACGGAAACTTCGTCCAAACTACTTTGACCAAAACTGCCCAACTTTGAATAGCTTCGTACGAAGTGAATATTGGCCTTTTTTGGGACCAATATGAAGTGATAAGGATATAAATATAGTAATAAACCTAATAGAAGAACGTTAGACCCATTTTTTATCCAACGGAAAACTTGTGCAAACTTCTACGACAAAGATCGTCCAAACTTTCAATAGATTCGTATGAAGGTTTAAATTGAGATTTAAAGCTTTTAGAATGAATACCGGCCTTTTTTTGGACCAATATCAAGTTATAAAGGTGTAAATATAGTTATTAATAATTCTCAAATAGTTAGACCCATTATTGGAGCAACGGAAACTTCGTCCAAACTAGTTTGACCAAAACTGCCCAACTTTGAATAGCTTCGTACGAAGTGAATATTGGCCTTTTTTGGGACCAATATGATGTGATAAGGATATAAATATAGTAATAAACCTAATAGAAGAACGTTAGACCCATTTTTTATCCAACGGAAAACTTGTGCAAACTTCTACGACAAAGATCGTCCAAACTTTCAATAGATTCGTTTGAAGGTTTAAATTGAGATTTAAAGCTTTTAGAATGAATACCGGCCTTTTTTTGGACAAATATAAAATTATAAAGGTGTAAATATAGTTATTAAATAATTCTCACATAGTTAGACCCATTATTGGAGCAACGGAAACTTCGTCCAAACTACTTTGACCAAAACTGCCCAACTTTGAATAGCTTCGTACGAAGTGAATATTGGCCTTTTTTGGGACCAATATGAAGTGATAAGGATATAAATATAGTAATAAACCTAATAGAAGAAAGTTAGACCCATTTTTTATCCAACGGAAAACTTGTGCAAACTTCTACGACAAAGATCGTCCAAACTTTCAATAGATTCGTTTGAAGGTTTAAATTGAGATTTAAAGCTTTTAGAATGAATACCGGCCTTTTTTTGGACCAATATAAAGTTATAAAGGTTTAAATATAGTTTTTAAATAATTCTCAAATAGTTAGACCCATTATTGGAGCAACGGAAACTTCGTCCAAACTAGTTTGACCAAAACTGCCCAACTTTGAATAGCTTCGTACGAAGTGAATATTGGCCTTTTTTGGGACCAATATGAAGTGATAAAGATATAAATATAGTAATAAACCTAATAGAAGAACGTTAGACCCATTTTTTATCCAACGGAAAACTTGTGCCAACTTCTACGACAAAGATCGTCCAAACTTTCAATAGATTCGTATGAAGGTTTAAATTGAGATTTAAAGCTTTTAGAATGAATACCGGCCTTTTTTTGGACCAATATAAAGTTATAAAGGTGTAAATATAGTTATTAATAATTCTCAAATAGTTAGACCCATTATTGGAGCAACGGAAACTTCGTCCAAACTACTTTGACCAAAACTGCCCAACTTTGAATAGCTTCGTACGAAGTGAATATTGGCCTTTTTTGGGACCAATATGAAGTGATAAGGATATAAATAGAGTAATGAACCTAATATAAGAACGTTAGACCCATTTTTTATCCAACGGAAAACTTGTGCAAACTTCTACGACAAAGATCGTCCAAACTTTCAATAGATTCGTATGAAGGTTTAAATTGAGATTTAAAGCTTTTAGAATGAATACCGGCCTTTTTTTGGACAAATATAAAGTTATAAAGGTGTAAATATAGTTATTAAATAATTCTCAAATAGTTAGACCCATTATTGGAGCAACGGAAACTTCGTCCAAACTACTTTGACCAAAACTGCCCAACTTTGAATAGCTTCGTACGAAGTGAATATTGGCCTTTGTTGGGATCAATATGAAGTGATAAGGATATAAATATAGTAATAAACCTAATAGAAGAACGTTAGACCCATTTTTTATCCAACGGAAAACTTGTGCAAACTTCTACGACAAAGATCGTCCAAACTTTCAATAGATTCGTATGAAGGTTTAAATAGAGATTTAAAGCTTTTAGAATGAATACCGGCCTTTTTTTGGACCAATATTAAGTTATAAAGGTGTAAATATAGTTATTAATAATTCTCAAATAGTTAGACCCATTATTGGAGCAACGGAAACTTCGTCCAAAGCATATAAATATAGTAATAAACCTAATAGAAGAACGTTAGACCCATTTTTTATCCAACGGAAAACTTGTGCAAACTTCTACGACAAAGATCGTCCAAACTTTCAATAGATTCGTATGAAGGTTTAAATTGAGATTTAAAGCTTTTAGAATGAATACCGGCCTTTTTTTGGACCAATATTAAGTTATAAAGGTGTAAATATAGTTATTAATAATTCTCAAATAGTTAGACCCATTATTGGAGCAACGGAAACTTCGTCCAAACTACTTTGACCAAAACTGCCCAACTTTGAATAGCTTCGTACGAAGTGAATATTGGCCTTTTTTGGGACCAATATGAAGTGATAAGGATATAAATATAGTAATAAACCTAATAGAAGAACGTTAGACCCATTTTTTATCCAACGGAAAACTTGTGCAAACTTCTACGACAAAGATCGTCCAAACTTTCAATAGATTCGTATGAAGGTTTAAATTGAGATTTAAAGCTTTTAGAATGAATACCGGCC
The DNA here is from genome assembly GCA_030408175.1 of Trifolium repens. Lineage (NCBI taxonomy): Eukaryota > Viridiplantae > Streptophyta > Magnoliopsida > Fabales > Fabaceae > Trifolium > Trifolium repens. The sequence continues at coordinate 36,562,337 of CP125842.1, read as the reverse complement.
TTTTTTTGGACCAATATAAAGTTATAAAGGTGTAAATATAGTTATTAATAATTCTCAAATAGTTAGACCCATTATTGGAGCAACGGAAACTTCGTCCAAACTAGTTTGACCAAAACTGCCCAACTTTGAATAGCTTCGTACGAAGTGAATATTGGCCTTTTTTGGGACCAATATGAAGTGATAAGGATATAAATATAGTAATAAACCTAATAGAAGAACGTTAGACCCATTTTTTATCCAACGGAAAACTTGTGCAAACTTCTACGACAAAGATCGTCCAAACTTTCAATAGATTCGTTTGAAGGTTTAAATTGAGATTTAAAGCTTTTAGCATGAATACCGGCCTTTTTTTGGACAAATATAAAGTTATAAAGGTGTAAATATAGTTATTAAATAATTCTCACATAGTTAGACCCATTATTGGAGCAACGGAAACTTCGTCCAAACTACTTTGACCAAAACTGCCCAACTTTGAATAGCTTCGTACGAAGTGAATATTGGCCTTTTTTGGGACCAATATGAAGTGATAAGGATATAAATATAGTAATAAACCTAATAGAAGAACGTTAGACCCATTTTTTATCCAACGGAAAACTTGTGCAAACTTCTACGACAAAGATCGTCCAAACTTTCAATAGATTCGTTTGAAGGTTTAAATTGAGATTTATAGCTTTTAGAATGAATACCGGCCTTTTTTTGGACCAATATAAAGTTATAAAGGTTTAAATATAGTTTTTAAATAATTCTCAAATAGTTAGACCCATTATTGGAGCAACGGAAACTTCGTCCAAACTAGTTTGACCAAAACTGCCCAAATTTGAATAGCTTCGTACGAAGTGAATATTGGCCTTTTTTGGGACCAATATGAAGTGATAAAGATATAAATATAGTAATAAACCTAATAGAAGAACGTTAGACCCATTTTTTATCCAACGGAAAACTTGTGCCAACTTCTACGACAAAGATCGTCCAAACTTTCAATAGATTCGTATGAAGGTTTAAATTGAGATTTAAAGCTTTTAGAATGAATACCGGCCTTTTTTTGGACCAATATAAAGTTATAAAGGTGTAAATATAGTTATTAATAATTCTCAAATAGTTAGACCCATTATTGGAGCAACGGAAACTTCGTCCAAACTACTTTGACCAAAACTGCCCAACTTTGAATAGCTTCGTACGAAGTGAATATTGGCCTTTTTTGGGACCAATATGAAGTGATAAGGATATAAATATAGTAATGAACCTAATAGAAGAACGTTAGACCCATTTTTTATCCAACGGAAAACTTGTGCAAACTTCTACGACAAAGATCGTCCAAACTTTCAATAGATTCGTATGAAGGTTTAAATTGAGATTTAAAGCTTTTAGAATGAATACCGGCCTTTTTTTGGACCAATATAAAGTTATAAAGGTGTAAATATAGTTATTAATAATTCTCAAATAGTTAGACCCATTATTGGAGCAACGGAAACTTCGTCCAAACTACTTTGACCAAAACTGCCCAACTTTGAATAGCTTCGTACGAAGTGAATATTGGCCTTTTTTGGGACCAATATGAAGTGATAAAGATATAAATATAGTAATAAACCTAATAGAAGAACGTTAGACCCATTTTTTATCCAACGGAAAACTTGTGCAAACTTCTACGACAAAGATCGTCCAAACTTTCAATAGATTCGTATGAAGGTTTAAATAGAGATTTAAAGCTTTTAGAATGAATACCGGCCTTTTTTTGGACCAATATAAAGTTATAAAGGTGTAAATATAGTTATTAATAATTCTCAAATAGTTAGACCCATTATTGGAGCAACGAAAACTTCGTCCAAACTACTTTGACCAATACTGCCCAACTTTGAATAGCTTCGTACGAAGTGAATATTGGCCTTTTTTGGGACCAATATGAAGTGATAAGGATATAAATATAGTAATAAACCTAATAGAAGAACGTTAGACCCATTTTTTATCCAACGGAAAACTTGTGCAAACTTCTACGACAAAGATCGTCCAAACTTTCAATAGATTCGTATGAAGGTTTAAATAGAGATTTAAAGCTTTTAGAATGAATACCGGCCTTTTTTTGGACCAATATTAAGTTATAAAGGTGTAAATATAGTTATTAATAATTCTCAAATAGTTAGACCCATTATTGGAGCAACGGAAACTTCGTCCAAAGCATATAAATATAGTAATAAACCTAATAGAAGAACGTTAGACCCATTTTTTATCCAACGGAAAACTTGTGCAAACTTCTACGACAAAGATCGTCCAAACTTTCAATAGATTCGTATGAAGGTTTAAATTGAGATTTAAAGCTTTTAGAATGAATACCGGCCTTTTTTTGGACCAATATTAAGTTATAAAGGTGTAAATATAGTTATTAATAATTCTCAAATAGTTAGACCCATTATTGGAGCAACGGAAACTTCGTCCAAACTACTTTGACCAAAACTGCCCAACTTTGAATAGCTTCGTACGAAGTGAATATTGGCCTTTTTTGGGACCAATATGAAGTGATAAGGATATAAATATAGTAATAAACCTAATAGAAGAACGTTAGACCCATTTTTTATCCAACGGAAAACTTGTGCAAACTTCTACGACAAAGATCGTCCAAACTTTCAATAGATTCGTATGAAGGTTTAAATTGAGATTTAAAGCTTTTAGAATGAATACCGGCCTTTTTTTGGACCAATATAAAGTTATAAAGGTGTAAATATAGTTATTAATAATTCTCAAATAGTTAGACCCATTATTGGAGCAACGGAAACTTCGTCCAAACTAGTTTGACCAAAACTGCCCAACTTTGAATAGCTTCGTACGAAGTGAATATTGGCCTTTTTTGGGACCAATATGAAGTGATAAGGATATAAATATAGTAATAAACCTAATAGAAGAACGTTAGACCCATTTTTTATCCAACGGAAAACTTGTGCAAACTTCTACGACAAAGATCGTCCAAACTTTCAATAGATTCGTTTGAAGGTTTAAATTGAGATTTAAAGCTTTTAGAATGAATACCGGCCTTTTTTTGGACAAATATAAAGTTATAAAGGTGTAAATATAGTTATTAAATAATTCTCACATAGTTAGACCCATTATTGGATCAACGGAAACTTCGTCCAAACTACTTTGACCAAAACTGCCCAACTTTGAATAGCTTCGTACGAAGTGAATATTGGCCTTTTTTGGGACCAATATGAAGTGATAAGGATATAAATATAGTAATAAACCTAATAGAAGAACGTTAGACCCATTTTTTATCCAACGGAAAACTTGTGCAAACTTCTACGACAAAGATCGTCCAAACTTTCAATAGATTCGTTTGAAGGTTTAAATTGAGATTTAAAGCTTTTAGAATGAATACCGGCCTTTTTTTGGACCAATATAAAGTTATAAAGGTTTAAATATAGTTTTTAAATAATTCTCAAATAGTTAGACCCATTATTGGAGCAACGGAAACTTCGTCCAAACTAGTTTGACCAAAACTGCCCAACTTTGAATAGCTTCGTACGAAGTGAATATTGGCCTTTTTTGGGACCAATATGAAGTGATAAAGATATAAATATAGTAATAAACCTAATAGAAGAACGTTAGACCCATTTTTTATCCAACGGAAAACTTGTGCCAACTTCTACGACAAAGATCGTCCAAACTTTCAATAGATTCGTATGAAGGTTTAAATTGAGATTTAAAGCTTTTAGAATGAATACCGGCCTTTTTTTGGACCAATATAAAGTTATAAAGGTGTAAATATAGTTATTAATAATTCTCAAATAGTTAGACCCATTATTGGAGCAACGGAAACTTCGTCCAAACTACTTTGACCAAAACTGCCCAACTTTGAATAGCTTCGTACGAAGTGAATATTGGCCTTTTTTTGGACCAATATGAAGTGATAAAGATATAAATATAGTAATAAACCTAATAGAAGAACGTTAGACCCATTTTTTATCCAACGGAAAACTTGTGCCAACTTCTACGACAAAGATCGTCCAAACTTTCAATAGATTCGTATGAAGGTTTAAATTGAGATTTAAAGCTTTTAGAATGAATACCGGCCTTTTTTTGGACCAATATAAAGTTATAAAGGTGTAAATATAGTTATTAATAATTCTCAAATAGTTAGACCCATTATTGGAGCAACGGAAACTTCGTCCAAACTACTTTGACCAAAACTGCCCAACTTTGAATAGCTTCGTACGAAGTGAATATTGGCCTTTTTTGGGACCAATATGAAGTGATAAGGATATAAATATAGTAATGAACCTAATAGAAGAACGTTAGACCCATTTTTTATCCAACGGAAAACTTGTGCAAACTTCTACGACAAAGATCGTCCAAACTTTCAATAGATTCGTATGAAGGTTTAAATTGAGATTTAAAGCTTTTAGAATGAATACCGGCCTTTTTTTGGACCAATATAAAGTTATAAAGGTGTAAATATAGTTATTAAATAATTCTCAAATAGTTAGACCCATTATTGGAGCAACGGAAACTTCGTCCAAACTACTTTGACCAAAACTGCCCAACTTGGAATAGCTTCGTACGAAGTGAATATTGGCCTTTTTTTGGACCAATATGAAGTGATAAAGATATAAATATAGTAATAAACCTAATAGAAGAACGTTAGACCCATTTTTTATCCAACGGAAAACTTGTGCCAACTTCTACGACAAAGATCGTCCAAACTTTCAATAGATTCGTATGAAGGTTTAAATAGAGATTTAAAGCTTTTAGAATGAATACCGGCCTTTTTTTGGACCAATATAAAGTTATAAAGGTGTAAATATAGTTATTAATAATTCTCAAATAGTTAGACCCATTATTGGAGCAACGAAAACTTCGCCCAAACTACTTTGACCAATACTGCCCAACTTTGAATAGCTTCGTACGAAGTGAATATTGGCCTTTTTTGGGACCAATATGAAGTGATAAGGATATAAATATAGTAATAAACCTAATAGAAGAACGTTAGACCCATTTTTTATCCAACGGAAAACTTGTGCAAACTTCTACGACAAAGATCGTCCAAACTTTCAATAGATTCGTATGAAGGTTTAAATAGAGATTTAAAGCTTTTAGAATGAATACCGGCCTTTTTTTGGACCAATATTAAGTTATAAAGGTGTAAATATAGTTATTAATAATTCTCAAATAGTTAGACCCATTATTGGAGCAACGGAAACTTCGTCCAAAGCATATAAATATAGTAATAAACCTAATAGAAGAACGTTAGACCCATTTTTTATCCAACGGAAAACTTGTGCAAACTTCTACGACAAAGATCATCCAAACTTTCAATAGATTCGTATGAAGGTTTAAATTGAGATTTAAAGCTTTTAGAATGAATACCGGCCTTTTTTTGGACCAATATTAAGTTATAAAGGTGTAAATATAGTTATTAATAATTCTCAAATAGTTAGACCCATTATTGGAGCAACGGAAACTTCGTCCAAACTACTTTGACCAAAACTGCCCAACTTTGAATAGCTTCGTACGAAGTGAATATTGGCCTTTTTTGGGACCAATATGAAGTGATAAGGATATAAATATAGTAATAAACCTAATAGAAGAACGTTAGACCCATTTTTTATCCAACGGAAAACTTGTGCAAACTTCTACGACAAAGATCGTCCAAACTTTCAATAGATTCGTATGAAGGTTTAAATTGAGATTTAAAGCTTTCAGAATGAATACCGGCCTTTTTTTGGACCAATATAAAGTTATAAAGGTGTAAATATAGTTATTAATAATTCTCAAATAGTTAGACCCATTATTGGAGCAACGGAAACTTCGTCCAAACTAGTTTGACCAAAACTGCCCAACTTTGAATAGCTTCGTACGAAGTGAATATTGGCCTTTTTTGGGACCAATATGAAGTGATAAGGATATAAATATAGTAATAAACCTAATAGAAGAACGTTAGACCCATTTTTTATCCAACGGAAAACTTGTGCAAACTTCTACGACAAAGATCGTCCAAACTTTCAATAGATTCGTTTGAAGGTTTAAATTGAGATTTAAAGCTTTTAGAATGAATACCGGCCTTTTTTTGGACAAATATAAAGTTATAAAGGTGTAAATATAGTTATTAAATAATTCTCACATAGTTAGACCCATTATTGGAGCAACGGAAACTTCGTCCAAACTACTTTGACCAAAACTGCCCAACTTTGAATAGCTTCGTACGAAGTGAATATTGGCCTTTTTTGGGACCAATATGAAGTGATAAGGATATAAATATAGTAATAAACCTAATAGAAGAACGTTAGACCCATTTTTTATCCAACGGAAAACTTGTGCAAACTTCTACGACAAAGATCGTCCAAACTTTCAATAGATTCGTTTGAAGGTTTAAATTGAGATTTAAAGCTTTTAGAATGAATACCGGCCTTTTTTTGGACCAATATAAAGTTATAAAGGTTTAAATATAGTTTTTAAATAATTCTCAAATAGTTAGACCCATTATTGGAGCAACGGAAACTTCGTCCAAACTAGTTTGACCAAAACTGCCCAACTTTGAATAGCTTCGTACGAAGTGAATATTGGCCTTTTTTGGGACCAATATGAAGTGATAAGGATATAAATATAGTAATAAACCTAATAGAAGAACGTTAGACCCATTTTTTATCCAACGGAAAACTTGTGCAAACTTCTACGACAAAGATCGTCCAAACTTTCAATAGATTCGTTTGAAGGTTTAAATTGAGATTTAAAGCTTTTAGAATGAATACCGGCCTTTTTTTGGACAAATATAAAGTTATAAAGGTGTAAATATAGTTATTAAATAATTCTCACATAGTTAGACCCATTATTGGAGCAACGGAAACTTCGTCCAAACTACTTTGACCAAAACTGCCCAACTTTGAATAGCTTCGTACGAAGTGAATATTGGCCTTTTTTGGGACCAATATGAAGTGATAAGGATATAAATATAGTAATAAACCTAATAGAAGAACGTTAGACCCATTTTTTATCCAACGGAAAACTTGTGCAAACTTCTACGACAAAGATCGTCCAAACTTTCGATAGATTCGTTTGAAGGTTTAAATTGAGATTTAAAGCTTTTAGAATGAATACCGGCCTTTTTTTGGACCAATATAAAGTTATAAAGGTTTAAATATAGTTTTTAAATAATTCTCAAATAGTTAGACCCATTATTGGAGCAACGGAAACTTCGTCCAAACTAGTTTGACCAAAACTGCCCAACTTTGAATAGCTTCGTACGAAGTGAATATTGGCCTTTTTTGGGACCAATATGAAGTGATAAAGATATAAATATAGTAATAAACCTAATAGAAGAACGTTAGACCCATTTTTTATCCAACGGAAAACTTGTGCCAACTTCTACGACAAAGATCGTCCAAACTTTCAATAGATTCGTATGAAGGTTTAAATTGAGATTTAAAGCTTTTAGAATGAATACCGGCCTTTTTTTGGACCAATATAAAGTTATAAAGGTGTAAATATAGTTATTAATAATTCTCAAATAGTTAGACCCATTATTGGAGCAACGGAAACTTCGTCCAAACTACTTTGACCAAAACTGCCCAACTTTGAATAGCTTCGTACGAAGTGAATATTGGCCTTTTTTGGGACCAATATGAAGTGATAAGGATATAAATATAGTAATGAACCTAATAGAAGAACGTTAGACCCATTTTTTATCCAACGGAAAACTTGTGCAAACTTCTACGACAAAGATCGTCCAAACTTTCAATAGATTCGTATGAAGGTTTAAATTGAGATTTAAAGCTTTTAGAATGAATACCGGCCTTTTTTTGGACCAATATAAAGTTATAAAGGTGTAAATATAGTTATTAATAATTCTCAAATAGTTAGACCCATTATTGGAGCAACGGAAACTTCGTCCAAACTACTTTGACCAAAACTGCCCAACTTTGAATAGCTTCGTACGAAGTGAATATTGGCCTTTTTTGGGACCAATATGAAGTGATAAGGATATAAATATAGTAATGAACCTAATAGAAGAACGTTAGACCCATTTTTTATCCAACGGAAAACTTGTGCAAACTTCTACGACAAAGATCGTCCAAACTTTCAATAGATTCGTATGAAGGTTTAAATTGAGATTTAAAGCTTTTAGAATGAATACCGGCCTTTTTTTGGACAAATATAAAGTTATAAAGGTGTAAATATAGTTATTAAATAATTCTCAAATAGTTAGACCCATTATTGGAGCAACGGAAACTTCGTTCAAACTACTTTGACCAAAACTGCCCAACTTTGAATAGCTTCGTACGAAGTGAATATTGGCCTTTGTTGGGATCAATATGAAGTGATAAGGATATAAATATAGTAATAAACCTAATAGAAGAACGTTAGACCCATTTTTTATCCAACGGAAAACTTGTGCAAACTTCTACGACAAAGATCGTCCAAACTTTCAATAGATTCGTATGAAGGTTTAAATAGAGATTTAAAGCTTTTAGAATGAATACCGGCCTTTTTTTGGACCAATATAAAGTTATAAAGGTGTAAATATAGTTATTAATAATTCTCAAATAGTTAGACCCATTATTGGAGCAACGGAAACTTCGTCCAAACTACTTTGACCAAAACTGCCCAACTTTGAATAGCTTCGTACGAAGTGAATATTGGCCTTTTTTGGGACCAATATGAAGTGATAAGGATATAAATATAGTAATATACCTAATAGAAGAACGTTAGACCCATTTTTTATCCAACGGAAAACTTGTGCAAACTTCTACGACAAAGATCGTCCAAACTTTCAATAGATTCGTATGAAGGTTTAAATTGAGATTTAAAGCTTTTAGAATGAATACCGGCCTTTTTTTGGACCAATATAAAGTTATAAAGGTGTAAATATAGTTATTAATAATTCTCAAATAGTTAGACCCATTATTGGAGCAACGGAAACTTCGTCCAAACTAGTTTGACCAAAACTGCCCAACTTTGAATAGCTTCGTACGAAGTGAATATTGGCCTTTGTTGGGATCAATATGAGGTGATAAGGATATAAATATAGTAATAAACCTAATAGAAGAACGTTAGACCCATTTTTTATCCAACGGAAAACTTGTGCAAACTTCTACGACAAAGATCGTCCAAACTTTCAATAGATTCGTATGAAGGTTTAAATAGAGATTTAAAGCTTTTAGAATGAATACCGGCCTTTTTTTGGACCAATATTAAGTTATAAAGGTGTAAATATAGTTATTAATAATTCTCAAATAGTTAGACCCATTATTGGAGCAACGGAAACTTCGTCCAAAGCATATAAATATAGTAATAAACCTAATAGAAGAACGTTAGACCCATTTTTTATCCAACGGAAAACTTGTGCAAACTTCTACGACAAAGATCGTCCAAACTTTCAATAGATTCGTATGAAGGTTTAAATTGAGATTTAAAGCTTTTAGAATGAATACCGGCCTTTTTTTGGACCAATATTAAGTTATAAAGGTGTAAATATAGTTATTAATAATTCTCAAATAGTTAGACCCATTATTGGAGCAACGGAAACTTCGTCCAAACTACTTTGACCAAAACTGCCCAACTTCGAATAGCTTCGTACGAAGTGAATATTGGCCTTTTTTGGGACCAATATGAAGTGATAAGGATATAAATATAGTAATAAACCTAATAGAAGAACGTTAGACCCATTTTTTATCCAACGGAAAACTTGTGCAAACTTCTACGACAAAGATCGTCCAAACTTTCAATAGATTCGTATGAAGGTTTAAATTGAGATTTAAAGCTTTTAGAATGAATACCGGCCTTTTTTTGGACCAATATAAAGTTATAAAGGTGTAAATATAGTTATTAATAATTCTCAAATAGTTAGACCCATTATTGGAGCAACGGAAACTTCGTCCAAACTAGTTTGACCAAAACTGCCCAACTTTGAATAGCTTCGTACGAAGTGAATATTGGCCTTTTTTGGGACCAATATGAAGTGATAAGGATATAAATATAGTAATAGTAATAAACCTAATAGAAGAACGTTAGACCCATTTTTTATCCAACGGAAAACTTGTGCCAACTTCTACGACAAAGATCGTCCAAACTTTCAATAGATTCGTATGAAGGTTTAAATTGAGATTTAAAGCTTTTAGAATGAATACCGGCCTTTTTTTGGACCAATATAAAGTTATAAAGGTGTAAATATAGTTATTAATAATTCTCAAATAGTTAGACCCATTATTGGAGCAACGGAAACTTCGTCCAAACTACTTTGACCAAAACTGCCCAACTTTGAATAGCTTCGTACGAAGTGAATATTGGCCTTTTTTGGGACCAATATGAAGTGATAAGGATATAAATATAGTAATGAACCTAATAGAAGAACGTTAGACCCATTTTTTATCCAACGGAAAACTTGTGCAAACTTCAACGACAAAGATCGTCCAAACTTTCAATAGATTCGTATGAAGGTTTAAATTGAGATTTAAAGCTTTTAGAATGAATACCGGCCTTTTTTTGGACAAATATAAAGTTATAAAGGTGTAAATATAGTTATTAAATAATTCTCAAATAGTTAGACCCATTATTGGAGCAACGGAAACTTCGTCCAAACTACTTTGACCAAAACTGCCCAACTTTGAATAGCTTCGTACGAAGTGAATATTGGCCTTTGTTGGGATCAATATGAAGTGATAAGGATATAAATATAGTAATAAACCTAATAGAAGAACGTTAGACCCATTTTTTATCCAACGGAAAACTTGTGCAAACTTCTACGACAAAGATCGTCCAAACTTTCAATAGATTCGTATGAAGGTTTAAATAGAGATTTAAAGCTTTTAGAATGAATACCGGCCTTTTTTTGGACCAATATAAAGTTATAAAGGTGTAAATATAGTTATTAATAATTCTCAAATAGTTAGACCCATTATTGGAGCAACGAAAACTTCGTCCAAACTACTTTGACCAATACTGCCCAACTTTGAATAGCTTCGTACGAAGTGAATATTGGCCTTTTTTGGGACCAATATGAAGTGATAAGGATATAAATATAGTAATAAACCTAATAGAAGAACGTTAGACCCATTTTTTATCCAACGGAAAACTTGTGCAAACTTCTACGACAAAGATCGTCCAAACTTTCAATAGAGTCGTTTGAAGGTTTAAATTGAGATTTAAAGCTTTTAGAATGAATACCGGCCTTTTTTTGGACAAATATAAAGTTATAAAGGTGTAAATATAGTTATTAAATAATTCTCAAATAGTTAGACCCATTATTGGAGCAACGGAAACTTCGTCCAAACTACTTTGACCAAAACTGCCCAACTTTGAATAGCTTCGTACGAAGTGAATATTGGCCTTTGTTGGGATCAATATGAGGTGATAAGGATATAAATATAGTAATAAACCTAATAGAAGAACGTTAGACCCATTTTTTATCCAACGGAAAACTTGTGCAAACTTCTACGACAAAGATCGTCCAAACTTTCAATAGATTCGTATGAAGGTATAAATAGAGATTTAAAGCTTTTAGAATGAATACCGGCCTTTTTTTGGACCAATATAAAGTTACAAAGGTGTAAATATAGTTATTAATAATTCTCAAATAGTTAGACCCATTATTGGAGCAACGGAAACTTCGTCAAAACTACTTTGACCAAAACTGCCCAACTTTGAATAGCTTCGTACGAAGTGAATATTGGCATTTTTTGGGACCAATATGAAGTGATAAGGATATAAATATAGTAATAAACCTAATAGAAGAACGTTAGACCCATTTTTTATCCAACGGAAAACTTGTGCAAACTTCTACGACAAAGATCGTCCAAACTTTCAATAGATTCGTATGAAGGTTTAAATAGAGATTTAAAGCTTTTAGAATGAATACCGGCCTTTTTTTGGACCAATATAAAGTTATAAAGGTGTAAATATAGTTATTAATAATTCTCAAATAGTTAGACCCATTATTGGAGCAACGGAAACTTCGTCCAAACTTCTTTGACCAAAACTGCCCAACTTTGAATAGCTTCGTACGAAGTGAATATTGGCCTTTTTTGGGACCAATATGAAGTGATAAGGATATAAATATAGTAATAAACCTAATAGAAGAACGTTAGACCCATTTTTTATCCAACGGAAAACTTGTGCAAACTTCTACGACAAAGATCGTCCAAACTTTCAATAGATTCGTTTGAAGGTTTAAATTGAGATTTAAAGCTTTTAGAATGAATACCGGCCTTTTTTTGGACAAATATAAAGTTATAAAGGTGTAAATATAGTTATTAAATAATTCTCAAATAGTTAGACCCATTATTGGAGCAACGGAAACTTCGTCCAAACTACTTTGACCAAAACTGCCCAACTTTGAATAGCTTCGTACGAAGTGAATATTGGCCTTTGTTGGGATCAATATGAGGTGATAAGGATATAAATATAGTAATAAACCTAATAGAAGAACGTTAGACCCATTTTTTATCCAACGGAAAACTTGTGCAAACTTCTACGACAAAGATCGTCCAAACTTTCAATAGATTCGTATGAAGGTTTAAATAGAGATTTAAAGATTTTAGAATGAATACCGGCCTTTTTTTGGACCAATATAAAGTTATAAAGGTGTAAATATAGTTATTAATAATTCTCAAATAGTTAGACCCATTATTGGAGCAACGGAAACTTCGTCCAAACTACTTTGACCAAAACTGCCCACATTTGAATAGCTTCGTACGAAGTGAATATTGGCCTTTTTTGGGACCAATATGAAGTGATAAGGATATAAATATAGTAATAAACCTAATAGAAGAACGTTAGACCCATTTTTTATCCAACGGAAAACTTGTGCAAACTTCTACGACAAAGATCGTCCAAACTTTCAATAGAGTCGTTTGAAGGTTTAAATTGAGATTTAAAGCTTTTAGAATGAATACCGGCCTTTTTTTGGACAAATATAAAGTTATAAAGGTGTAAATATAGTTATTAAATAATTCTCAAATAGTTAGACCCATTATTGGAGCAACGGAAACTTCGTCCAAACTACTTTGACCAAAACTGCCCAACTTTGAATAGCTTCGTACGAAGTGAATATTGGCCTTTGTTGGGATCAATATGAGGTGATAAGGATATAAATATAGTAATAAACCTAATAGAAGAACGTTAGACCCATTTTTTATCCAACGGAAAACTTGTGCAAACTTCTACGACAAAGATCGTCCAAACTTTCAATAGATTCGTATGAAGGTTTAAATAGAGATTTAAAGATTTTAGAATGAATACCGGCCTTTTTTTGGACCAATATAAAGTTATAAAGGTGTAAATATAGTTATTAATAATTCTCAAATAGTTAGACCCATTATTGGAGCAACGGAAACTTCGTCCAAACTACTTTGACCAAAACTGCCCAACTTTGAATAGCTTCGTACGAAGTGAATATTGGCCTTTGTTGGGATCAATATGAAGTGATAAGGATATAAATATAGTAATAAACCTAATAGAAGAACGTTAGACCCATTTTTTATCCAACGGAAAACTTGTGCAAACTTCTACGACAAAGATCGTCCAAACTTTCAATAGATTCGTATGAAGGTTTAAATAGAGATTTAAAGCTTTTAGAATGAATACCGGCCTTTTTTTGGACCAATATAAAGTTATAAAGGTGTAAATATAGTTATTAATAATTCTCAAATAGTTAGACCCATTATTGGAGCAACGAAAACTTCGTCCAAACTACTTTGACCAATACTGCCCAACTTTGAATAGCTTCGTACGAAGTGAATATTGGCCTTTTTTGGGACCAATATGAAGTGATAAGGATATAAATATAGTAATAAACCTAATAGAAGAACGTTAGACCCATTTTTTATCCAACGGAAAACTTGTGCAAACTTCTACGACAAAGATCGTCCAAACTTTCAATAGAGTCGTTTGAAGGTTTAAATTGAGATTTAAAGCTTTTAGAATGAATACCGGCCTTTTTTTGGACAAATATAAAGTTATAAAGGTGTAAATATAGTTATTAAATAATTCTCAAATAGTTAGACCCATTATTGGAGCAACGGAAACTTCGTCCAAACTACTTTGACCAAAACTGCCCAACTTTGAATAGCTTCGTACGAAGTGAATATTGGCCTTTGTTGGGATCAATATGAGGTGATAAGGATATAAATATAGTAATAAACCTAATAGAAGAACGTTAGACCCATTTTTTATCCAACGGAAAACTTGTGCAAACTTCTACGACAAAGATCGTCCAAACTTTCAATAGATTCGTATGAAGGTATAAATAGAGATTTAAAGCTTTTAGAATGAATACCGGCCTTTTTTTGGACCAATATAAAGTTACAAAGGTGTAAATATAGTTATTAATAATTCTCAAATAGTTAGACCCATTATTGGAGCAACGGAAACTTCGTCAAAACTACTTTGACCAAAACTGCCCAACTTTGAATAGCTTCGTACGAAGTGAATATTGGCATTTTTTGGGACCAATATGAAGTGATAAGGATATAAATATAGTAATAAACCTAATAGAAGAACGTTAGACCCATTTTTTATCCAACGGAAAACTTGTGCAAACTTCTACGACAAAGATCGTCCAAACTTTCAATAGATTCGTATGAAGGTTTAAATAGAGATTTAAAGCTTTTAGAATGAATACCGGCCTTTTTTTGGACCAATATAAAGTTATAAAGGTGTAAATATAGTTATTAATAATTCTCAAATAGTTAGACCCATTATTGGAGCAACGGAAACTTCGTCCAAACTTCTTTGACCAAAACTGCCCAACTTTGAATAGCTTCGTACGAAGTGAATATTGGCCTTTGTTGGGATCAATATGAGGTGATAAGGATATAAATATAGTAATAAACCTAATAGAAGAACGTTAGACCCATTTTTTATCCAACGGAAAACTTGTGCAAACTTCTACGACAAAGATCGTCCAAACTTTCAATAGATTCGTATGAAGGTTTAAATAGAGATTTAAAGATTTTAGAATGAATACCGGCCTTTTTTTGGACCAATATAAAGTTATAAAGGTGTAAATATAGTTATTAATAATTCTCAAATAGTTAGACCCATTATTGGAGCAACGGAAACTTCGTCCAAACTACTTTGACCAAAACTGCCCACATTTGAATAGCTTCGTACGAAGTGAATATTGGCCTTTTTTGGGACCAATATGAAGTGATAAGGATATAAATATAGTAATAAACCTAATAGAAGAACGTTAGACCCATTTTTTATCCAACGGAAAACTTGTGCAAACTTCTACGACAAAGATCGTCCAAACTTTCAATAGAGTCGTTTGAAGGTTTAAATTGAGATTTAAAGCTTTTAGAATGAATACCGGCCTTTTTTTGGACAAATATAAAGTTATAAAGGTGTAAATATAGTTATTAAATAATTCTCAAATAGTTAGACCCATTATTGGAGCAACGGAAACTTCGTCCAAACTACTTTGACCAAAACTGCCCAACTTTGAATAGCTTCGTACGAAGTGAATATTGGCCTTTGTTGGGATCAATATGAGGTGATAAGGATATAAATATAGTAATAAACCTAATAGAAGAACGTTAGACCCATTTTTTATCCAACGGAAAACTTGTGCAAACTTCTACGACAAAGATCGTCCAAACTTTCAATAGATTCGTATGAAGGTTTAAATAGAGATTTAAAGATTTTAGAATGAATACCGGCCTTTTTTTGGACCAATATAAAGTTATAAAGGTGTAAATATAGTTATTAATAATTCTCAAATAGTTAGACCCATTATTGGAGCAACGGAAACTTCGTCCAAACTACTTTGACCAAAACTGCCCAACTTTGAATAGCTTCGTACGAAGTGAATATTGGCCTTTGTTGGGATCAATATGAAGTGATAAGGATATAAATATAGTAATAAACCTAATAGAAGAACGTTAGACCCATTTTTTATCCAACGGAAAACTTGTGCAAACTTCTACGACAAAGATCGTCCAAACTTTCAATAGATTCGTATGAAGGTTTAAATAGAGATTTAAAGCTTTTAGAATGAATACCGGCCTTTTTTTGGACCAATATAAAGTTATAAAGGTGTAAATATAGTTATTAATAATTCTCAAATAGTTAGACCCATTATTGGAGCAACGAAAACTTCGTCCAAACTACTTTGACCAATACTGCCCAACTTTGAATAGCTTCGTACGAAGTGAATATTGGCCTTTTTTGGGACCAATATGAAGTGATAAGGATATAAATATAGTAATAAACCTAATAGAAGAACGTTAGACCCATTTTTTATCCAACGGAAAACTTGTGCAAACTTCTACGACAAAGATCGTCCAAACTTTCAATAGAGTCGTTTGAAGGTTTAAATTGAGATTTAAAGCTTTTAGAATGAATACCGGCCTTTTTTTGGACAAATATAAAGTTATAAAGGTGTAAATATAGTTATTAAATAATTCTCAAATAGTTAGACCCATTATTGGAGCAACGGAAACTTCGTCCAAACTACTTTGACCAAAACTGCCCAACTTTGAATAGCTTCGTACGAAGTGAATATTGGCCTTTGTTGGGATCAATATGAGGTGATAAGGATATAAATATAGTAATAAACCTAATAGAAGAACGTTAGACCCATTTTTTATCCAACGGAAAACTTGTGCAAACTTCTACGACAAAGATCGTCCAAACTTTCAATAGATTCGTATGAAGGTATAAATAGAGATTTAAAGCTTTTAGAATGAATACCGGCCTTTTTTTGGACCAATATAAAGTTACAAAGGTGTAAATATAGTTATTAATAATTCTCAAATAGTTAGACCCATTATTGGAGCAACGGAAACTTCGTCAAAACTACTTTGACCAAAACTGCCCAACTTTGAATAGCTTCGTACGAAGTGAATATTGGCATTTTTTGGGACCAATATGAAGTGATAAGGATATAAATATAGTAATAAACCTAATAGAAGAACGTTAGACCCATTTTTTATCCAACGGAAAACTTGTGCAAACTTCTACGACAAAGATCGTCCAAACTTTCAATAGATTCGTATGAAGGTTTAAATAGAGATTTAAAGCTTTTAGAATGAATACCGGCCTTTTTTTGGACCAATATAAAGTTATAAAGGTGTAAATATAGTTATTAATAATTCTCAAATAGTTAGACCCATTATTGGAGCAACGGAAACTTCGTCCAAACTTCTTTGACCAAAACTGCCCAACTTTGAATAGCTTCGTACGAAGTGAATATTGGCCTTTTTTGGGACCAATATGAAGTGATAAGGATATAAATATAGTAATAAACCTAATAGAAGAACGTTAGACCCATTTTTTATCCAACGGAAAACTTGTGCAAACTTCTACGACAAAGATCGTCCAAACTTTCAATAGATTCGTTTGAAGGTTTAAATTGAGATTTAAAGCTTTTAGAATGAATACCGGCCTTTTTTTGGACAAATATAAAGTTATAAAGGTGTAAATATAGTTATTAAATAATTCTCAAATAGTTAGACCCATTATTGGAGCAACGGAAACTTCGTCCAAACTACTTTGACCAAAACTGCCCAACTTTGAATAGCTTCGTACGAAGTGAATATTGGCCTTTGTTGGGATCAATATGAGGTGATAAGGATATAAATATAGTAATAAACCTAATAGAAGAACGTTAGACCCATTTTTTATCCAACGGAAAACTTGTGCAAACTTCTACGACAAAGATCGTCCAAACTTTCAATAGATTCGTATGAAGGTTTAAATAGAGATTTAAAGATTTTAGAATGAATACCGGCCTTTTTTTGGACCAATATAAAGTTATAAAGGTGTAAATATAGTTATTAATAATTCTCAAATAGTTAGACCCATTATTGGAGCAACGGAAACTTCGTCCAAACTACTTTGACCAAAACTGCCCACATTTGAATAGCTTCGTACGAAGTGAATATTGGCCTTTTTTGGGACCAATATGAAGTGATAAGGATATAAATATAGTAATAAACCTAATAGAAGAACGTTAGACCCATTTTTTATCCAACGGAAAACTTGTGCAAACTTCTACGACAAAGATCGTCCAAACTTTCAATAGAGTCGTTTGAAGGTTTAAATTGAGATTTAAAGCTTTTAGAATGAATACCGGCCTTTTTTTGGACAAATATAAAGTTATAAAGGTGTAAATATAGTTATTAAATAATTCTCAAATAGTTAGACCCATTATTGGAGCAACGGAAACTTCGTCCAAACTACTTTGACCAAAACTGCCCAACTTTGAATAGCTTCGTACGAAGTGAATATTGGCCTTTGTTGGGATCAATATGAGGTGATAAGGATATAAATATAGTAATAAACCTAATAGAAGAACGTTAGACCCGTTTTTTATCCAACGGAAAACTTGTGCAAACTTCTACGACAAAGATCGTCCAAACTTTCAATAGATTTGTATGAAGGTATAAATAGAGATTTAAAGCTTTTAGAATGAATACCGGCCTTTTTTTGGACCAATATAAAGTTACAAAGGTGTAAATATAGTTATTAATAATTCTCAAATAGTTAGACCCATTATTGGAGCAACGGAAACTTCGTCAAAACTACTTTGACCAAAACTGCCCAACTTTGAATAGCTTCGTACGAAGTGAATATTGGCCTTTTTTGGGACCAATATGAAGTGATAAGGATATAAATATAGTAATAAACCTAATAGAAGAACGTTAGACCCATTTTTTATCCAACGGAAAACTTGTGCAAACTTCTACGACAAAGATCGTCCAAACTTTCAATAGATTCGTATGAAGGTTTAAATAGAGATTTAAAGCTTTTAGAATGAATACCGGCCTTTTTTTGGACCAATATAAAGTTATAAAGGTGTAAATATAGTTATTAATAATTCTCAAATAGTTAGACCCATTATTGGAGCAACGGAAACTTCGTCCAAACTTCTTTGACCAAAACTGCCCAACTTTGAATAGCTTCGTACGAAGTGAATATTGGCCTTTTTTGGGACCAATATGAAGTGATAAGGATATAAATATAGTAATAAACCTAATAGAAGAACGTTAGACCCATTTTTTATCCAACGGAAAACTTGTGCAAACTTCTACGACAAAGATCGTCCAAACTTTCAATAGATTCGTTTGAAGGTTTAAATTGAGATTTAAAGCTTTTAGAATGAATACCGGCCTTTTTTTGGACAAATATAAAGTTATAAAGGTGTAAATATAGTTATTAAATAATTCTCAAATAGTTAGACCCATTATTGGAGCAACGGAAACTTCGTCCAAACTACTTTGACCAAAACTGCCCAACTTTGAATAGCTTCGTACGAAGTGAATATTGGCCTTTGTTGGGATCAATATGAGGTGATAAGGATATAAATATAGTAATAAACCTAATAGAAGAACGTTAGACCCATTTTTTATCCAACGGAAAACTTGTGCAAACTTCTACGACAAAGATCGTCCAAACTTTCAATAGATTCGTATGAAGGTTTAAATAGAGATTTAAAGATTTTAGAATGAATACCGGCCTTTTTTTGGACCAATATAAAGTTATAAAGGTGTAAATATAGTTATTAATAATTCTCAAATAGTTAGACCCATTATTGGAGCAACGGAAACTTCGTCCAAACTACTTTGACCAAAACTGCCCACATTTGAATAGCTTCGTACGAAGTGAATATTGGCCTTTTTTGGGACCAATATGAAGTGATAAGGATATAAATATAGTAATAAACCTAATAGAAGAACGTTAGACCCATTTTTTATCCAACGGAAAACTTGTGCAAACTTCTACGACAAAGATCGTCCAAACTTTCAATAGAGTCGTTTGAAGGTTTAAATTGAGATTTAAAGCTTTTAGAATGAATACCGGCCTTTTTTTGGACAAATATAAAGTTATAAAGGTGTAAATATAGTTATTAAATAATTCTCAAATAGTTAGACCCATTATTGGAGCAACGGAAACTTCGTCCAAACTACTTTGACCAAAACTGCCCAACTTTGAATAGCTTCGTACGAAGTGAATATTGGCCTTTGTTGGGATCAATATGAGGTGATAAGGATATAAATATAGTAATAAACCTAATAGAAGAACGTTAGACCCGTTTTTTATCCAACGGAAAACTTGTGCAAACTTCTACGACAAAGATCGTCCAAACTTTCAATAGATTTGTATGAAGGTATAAATAGAGATTTAAAGCTTTTAGAATGAATACCGGCCTTTTTTTGGACCAATATAAAGTTACAAAGGTGTAAATATAGTTATTAATAATTCTCAAATAGTTAGACCCATTATTGGAGCAACGGAAACTTCGTCAAAACTACTTTGACCAAAACTGCCCAACTTTGAATAGCTTCGTACGAAGTGAATATTGGCCTTTTTTGGGACCAATATGAAGTGATAAGGATATAAATATAGTAATAAACCTAATAGAAGAACGTTAGACCCATTTTTTATCCAACGGAAAACTTGTGCAAACTTCTACGACAAAGATCGTCCAAACTTTCAATAGATTCGTATGAAGGTTTAAATAGAGATTTAAAGCTTTTAGAATGAATACCGGCCTTTTTTTGGACCAATATAAAGTTATAAAGGTGTAAATATAGTTATTAATAATTCTCAAATAGTTAGACCCATTATTGGAGCAACGGAAACTTCGTCCAAACTTCTTTGACCAAAACTGCCCAACTTTGAATAGCTTCGTACGAAGTGAATATTGGCCTTTTTTGGGACCAATATGAAGTGATAAGGATATAAATATAGTAATAAACCTAATAGAAGAACGTTAGACCCATTTTTTATCCAACGGAAAACTTGTGCAAACTTCTACGACAAAGATCGTCCAAACTTTCAATAGATTCGTTTGAAGGTTTAAATTGAGATTTAAAGCTTTTAGAATGAATACCGGCCTTTTTTTGGACAAATATAAAGTTATAAAGGTGTAAATATAGTTATTAAATAATTCTCAAATAGTTAGACCCATTATTGGAGCAACGGAAACTTCGTCCAAACTACTTTGACCAAAACTGCCCAACTTTGAATAGCTTCGTACGAAGTGAATATTGGCCTTTGTTGGGATCAATATGAGGTGATAAGGATATAAATATAGTAATAAACCTAATAGAAGAACGTTAGACCCATTTTTTATCCAACGGAAAACTTGTGCAAACTTCTACGACAAAGATCGTCCAAACTTTCAATAGATTCGTATGAAGGTTTAAATAGAGATTTAAAGATTTTAGAATGAATACCGGCCTTTTTTTGGACCAATATAAAGTTATAAAGGTGTAAATATAGTTATTAATAATTCTCAAATAGTTAGACCCATTATTGGAGCAACGGAAACTTCGTCCAAACTACTTTGACCAAAACTGCCCACATTTGAATAGCTTCGTACGAAGTGAATATTGGCCTTTTTTGGGACCAATATGAAGTGATAAGGATATAAATATAGTAATAAACCTAATAGAAGAACGTTAGACCCATTTTTTATCCAACGGAAAACTTGTGCAAACTTCTACGACAAAGATCGTCCAAACTTTCAATAGAGTCGTTTGAAGGTTTAAATTGAGATTTAAAGCTTTTAGAATGAATACCGGCCTTTTTTTGGACAAATATAAAGTTATAAAGGTGTAAATATAGTTATTAAATAATTCTCAAATAGTTAGACCCATTATTGGAGCAACGGAAACTTCGTCCAAACTACTTTGACCAAAACTGCCCAACTTTGAATAGCTTCGTACGAAGTGAATATTGGCCTTTGTTGGGATCAATATGAGGTGATAAGGATATAAATATAGTAATAAACCTAATAGAAGAACGTTAGACCCATTTTTTATCCAACGGAAAACTTGTGCAAACTTCTACGACAAAGATCGTCCAAACTTTCAATAGATTCGTATGAAGGTTTAAATAGAGATTTAAAGATTTTAGAATGAATACCGGCCTTTTTTTGGACCAATATAAAGTTATAAAGGTGTAAATATAGTTATTAATAATTCTCAAATAGTTAGACCCATTATTGGAGCAACGGAAACTTCGTCCAAACTACTTTGACCAAAACTGCCCACATTTGAATAGCTTCGTACGAAGTGAATATTGGCCTTTTTTGGGACCAATATGAAGTGATAAGGATATAAATATAGTAATAAACCTAATAGAAGAACGTTAGACCCATTTTTTATCCAACGGAAAACTTGTGCAAACTTCTACGACAAAGATCGTCCAAACTTTCAATAGAGTCGTTTGAAGGTTTAAATTGAGATTTAAAGCTTTTAGAATGAATACCGGCCTTTTTTTGGACAAATATAAAGTTATAAAGGTGTAAATATAGTTATTAAATAATTCTCAAATAGTTAGACCCATTATTGGAGCAACGGAAACTTCGTCCAAACTACTTTGACCAAAACTGCCCAACTTTGAATAGCTTCGTACGAAGTGAATATTGGCCTTTGTTGGGATCAATATGAGGTGATAAGGATATAAATATAGTAATAAACCTAATAGAAGAACGTTAGACCCGTTTTTTATCCAACGGAAAACTTGTGCAAACTTCTACGACAAAGATCGTCCAAACTTTCAATAGATTTGTATGAAGGTATAAATAGAGATTTAAAGCTTTTAGAATGAATACCGGCCTTTTTTTGGACCAATATAAAGTTACAAAGGTGTAAATATAGTTATTAATAATTCTCAAATAGTTAGACCCATTATTGGAGCAACGGAAACTTCGTCAAAACTACTTTGACCAAAACTGCCCAACTTTGAATAGCTTCGTACGAAGTGAATATTGGCCTTTTTTGGGACCAATATGAAGTGATAAGGATATAAATATAGTAATAAACCTAATAGAAGAACGTTAGACCCATTTTTTATCCAACGGAAAACTTGTGCAAACTTCTACGACAAAGATCGTCCAAACTTTCAATAGATTCGTATGAAGGTTTAAATAGAGATTTAAAGCTTTTAGAATGAATACCGGCCTTTTTTTGGACCAATATAAAGTTATAAAGGTGTAAATATAGTTATTAATAATTCTCAAATAGTTAGACCCATTATTGGAGCAACGGAAACTTCGTCCAAACTTCTTTGACCAAAACTGCCCAACTTTGAATAGCTTCGTACGAAGTGAATATTGGCCTTTTTTGGGACCAATATGAAGTGATAAGGATATAAATATAGTAATAAACCTAATAGAAGAACGTTAGACCCATTTTTTATCCAACGGAAAACTTGTGCAAACTTCTACGACAAAGATCGTCCAAACTTTCAATAGATTCGTTTGAAGGTTTAAATTGAGATTTAAAGCTTTTAGAATGAATACCGGCCTTTTTTTGGACAAATATAAAGTTATAAAGGTGTAAATATAGTTATTAAATAATTCTCAAATAGTTAGACCCATTATTGGAGCAACGGAAACTTCGTCCAAACTACTTTGACCAAAACTGCCCAACTTTGAATAGCTTCGTACGAAGTGAATATTGGCCTTTGTTGGGATCAATATGAGGTGATAAGGATATAAATATAGTAATAAACCTAATAGAAGAACGTTAGACCCATTTTTTATCCAACGGAAAACTTGTGCAAACTTCTACGACAAAGATCGTCCAAACTTTCAATAGATTCGTATGAAGGTTTAAATAGAGATTTAAAGATTTTAGAATGAATACCGGCCTTTTTTTGGACCAATATAAAGTTATAAAGGTGTAAATATAGTTATTAATAATTCTCAAATAGTTAGACCCATTATTGGAGCAACGGAAACTTCGTCCAAACTACTTTGACCAAAACTGCCCACATTTGAATAGCTTCGTACGAAGTGAATATTGGCCTTTTTTGGGACCAATATGAAGTGATAAGGATATAAATATAGTAATAAACCTAATAGAAGAACGTTAGACCCATTTTTTATCCAACGGAAAACTTGTGCAAACTTCTACGACAAAGATCGTCCAAACTTTCAATAGAGTCGTTTGAAGGTTTAAATTGAGATTTAAAGCTTTTAGAATGAATACCGGCCTTTTTTTGGACAAATATAAAGTTATAAAGGTGTAAATATAGTTATTAAATAATTCTCAAATAGTTAGACCCATTATTGGAGCAACGGAAACTTCGTCCAAACTACTTTGACCAAAACTGCCCAACTTTGAATAGCTTCGTACGAAGTGAATATTGGCCTTTGTTGGGATCAATATGAGGTGATAAGGATATAAATATAGTAATAAACCTAATAGAAGAACGTTAGACCCATTTTTTATCCAACGGAAAACTTGTGCAAACTTCTACGACAAAGATCGTCCAAACTTTCAATAGATTCGTATGAAGGTTTAAATAGAGATTTAAAGATTTTAGAATGAATACCGGCCTTTTTTTGGACCAATATAAAGTTATAAAGGTGTAAATATAGTTATTAATAATTCTCAAATAGTTAGACCCATTATTGGAGCAACGGAAACTTCGTCCAAACTACTTTGACCAAAACTGCCCACATTTGAATAGCTTCGTACGAAGTGAATATTGGCCTTTTTTGGGACCAATATGAAGTGATAAGGATATAAATATAGTAATAAACCTAATAGAAGAACGTTAGACCCATTTTTTATCCAACGGAAAACTTGTGCAAACTTCTACGACAAAGATCGTCCAAACTTTCAATAGAGTCGTTTGAAGGTTTAAATTGAGATTTAAAGCTTTTAGAATGAATACCGGCCTTTTTTTGGACAAATATAAAGTTATAAAGGTGTAAATATAGTTATTAAATAATTCTCAAATAGTTAGACCCATTATTGGAGCAACGGAAACTTCGTCCAAACTACTTTGACCAAAACTGCCCAACTTTGAATAGCTTCGTACGAAGTGAATATTGGCCTTTGTTGGGATCAATATGAGGTGATAAGGATATAAATATAGTAATAAACCTAATAGAAGAACGTTAGACCCGTTTTTTATCCAACGGAAAACTTGTGCAAACTTCTACGACAAAGATCGTCCAAACTTTCAATAGATTTGTATGAAGGTATAAATAGAGATTTAAAGCTTTTAGAATGAATACCGGCCTTTTTTTGGACCAATATAAAGTTACAAAGGTGTAAATATAGTTATTAATAATTCTCAAATAGTTAGACCCATTATTGGAGCAACGGAAACTTCGTCAAAACTACTTTGACCAAAACTGCCCAACTTTGAATAGCTTCGTACGAAGTGAATATTGGCCTTTTTTGGGACCAATATGAAGTGATAAGGATATAAATATAGTAATAAACCTAATAGAAGAACGTTAGACCCATTTTTTATCCAACGGAAAACTTGTGCAAACTTCTACGACAAAGATCGTCCAAACTTTCAATAGATTCGTATGAAGGTTTAAATAGAGATTTAAAGCTTTTAGAATGAATACCGGCCTTTTTTTGGACCAATATAAAGTTATAAAGGTGTAAATATAGTTATTAATAATTCTCAAATAGTTAGACCCATTATTGGAGCAACGGAAACTTCGTCCAAACTTCTTTGACCAAAACTGCCCAACTTTGAATAGCTTCGTACGAAGTGAATATTGGCCTTTTTTGGGACCAATATGAAGTGATAAGGATATAAATATAGTAATAAACCTAATAGAAGAACGTTAGACCCATTTTTTATCCAACGGAAAACTTGTGCAAACTTCTACGACAAAGATCGTCCAAACTTTCAATAGATTCGTTTGAAGGTTTAAATTGAGATTTAAAGCTTTTAGAATGAATACCGGCCTTTTTTTGGACAAATATAAAGTTATAAAGGTGTAAATATAGTTATTAAATAATTCTCAAATAGTTAGACCCATTATTGGAGCAACGGAAACTTCGTCCAAACTACTTTGACCAAAACTGCCCAACTTTGAATAGCTTCGTACGAAGTGAATATTGGCCTTTGTTGGGATCAATATGAGGTGATAAGGATATAAATATAGTAATAAACCTAATAGAAGAACGTTAGACCCATTTTTTATCCAACGGAAAACTTGTGCAAACTTCTACGACAAAGATCGTCCAAACTTTCAATAGATTCGTATGAAGGTTTAAATAGAGATTTAAAGATTTTAGAATGAATACCGGCCTTTTTTTGGACCAATATAAAGTTATAAAGGTGTAAATATAGTTATTAATAATTCTCAAATAGTTAGACCCATTATTGGAGCAACGGAAACTTCGTCCAAACTACTTTGACCAAAACTGCCCACATTTGAATAGCTTCGTACGAAGTGAATATTGGCCTTTTTTGGGACCAATATGAAGTGATAAGGATATAAATATAGTAATAAACCTAATAGAAGAACGTTAGACCCATTTTTTATCCAACGGAAAACTTGTGCAAACTTCTACGACAAAGATCGTCCAAACTTTCAATAGAGTCGTTTGAAGGTTTAAATTGAGATTTAAAGCTTTTAGAATGAATACCGGCCTTTTTTTGGACAAATATAAAGTTATAAAGGTGTAAATATAGTTATTAAATAATTCTCAAATAGTTAGACCCATTATTGGAGCAACGGAAACTTCGTCCAAACTACTTTGACCAAAACTGCCCAACTTTGAATAGCTTCGTACGAAGTGAATATTGGCCTTTGTTGGGATCAATATGAGGTGATAAGGATATAAATATAGTAATAAACCTAATAGAAGAACGTTAGACCCATTTTTTATCCAACGGAAAACTTGTGCAAACTTCTACGACAAAGATCGTCCAAACTTTCAATAGATTCGTATGAAGGTTTAAATAGAGATTTAAAGATTTTAGAATGAATACCGGCCTTTTTTTGGACCAATATAAAGTTATAAAGGTGTAAATATAGTTATTAATAATTCTCAAATAGTTAGACCCATTATTGGAGCAACGGAAACTTCGTCCAAACTACTTTGACCAAAACTGCCCACATTTGAATAGCTTCGTACGAAGTGAATATTGGCCTTTTTTGGGACCAATATGAAGTGATAAGGATATAAATATAGTAATAAACCTAATATAAGAACGTTAGACCCATTTTTTATCCAACGGAAAACTTGTGCAAACTTCTACGACAAAGATCGTCCAAACTTTCAATAGAGTCGTTTGAAGGTTTAAATTGAGATTTAAAGCTTTTAGAATGAATACCGGCCTTTTTTTGGACAAATATAAAGTTATAAAGGTGTAAATATAGTTATTAAATAATTCTCAAATAGTTAGACCCATTATTGGAGCAACGGAAACTTCGTCCAAACTACTTTGACCAAAACTGCCCAACTTTGAATAGCTTCGTACGAAGTGAATATTGGCCTTTGTTGGGATCAATATGAGGTGATAAGGATATAAATATAGTAATAAACCTAATAGAAGAACGTTAGACCCGTTTTTTATCCAACGGAAAACTTGTGCAAACTTCTACGACAAAGATCGTCCAAACTTTCAATAGATTCGTATGAAGGTATAAATAGAGATTTAAAGCTTTTAGAATGAATACCGGCCTTTTTTTGGACCAATATAAAGTTACAAAGGTGTAAATATAGTTATTAATAATTCTCAAATAGTTAGACCCATTATTGGAGCAACGGAAACTTCGTCAAAACTACTTTGACCAAAACTGCCCAACTTTGAATAGCTTCGTACGAAGTGAATATTGGCCTTTTTTGGGACCAATATGAAGTGATAAGGATATAAATATAGTAATAAACCTAATAGAAGAACGTTAGACCCATTTTTTATCCAACGGAAAACTTGTGCAAACTTCTACGACAAAGATCGTCCAAACTTTCAATAGATTCGTATGAAGGTTTAAATAGAGATTTAAAGCTTTTAGAATGAATACCGGCCTTTTTTTGGACCAATATAAAGTTATAAAGGTGTAAATATAGTTATTAATAATTCTCAAATAGTTAGACCCATTATTGGAGCAACGGAAACTTCGTCCAAACTTCTTTGACCAAAACTGCCCAACTTTGAATAGCTTCGTACGAAGTGAATATTGGCCTTTTTTGGGACCAATATGAAGTGATAAGGATATAAATATAGTAATAAACCTAATAGAAGAACGTTAGACCCATTTTTTATCCAACGGAAAACTTGTGCAAACTTCTACGACAAAGATCGTCCAAACTTTCAATAGATTCGTATGAAGGTTTAAATAGAGATTTAAAGATTTTAGAATGAATACCGGCCTTTTTTTGGACCAATATAAAGTTATAAAGGTGTAAATATAGTTATTAATAATTCTCAAATAGTTAGACCCATTATTGGAGCAACGGAAACTTCGTCCAAACTACTTTGACCAAAACTGCCCACATTTGAATAGCTTCGTACGAAGTGAATATTGGCCTTTTTTGGGACCAATATGAAGTGATAAGGATATATATATAGTAATAAACCTAATAGAAGAACGTTAGACCCATTTTTTATCCAACGGAAAACTTGTGCAAACTTCTACGACAAAGATCGTCCAAACTTTCAATAGATTCGTATGAAGGTTTAAATTGAGATTTAAAGCTTTTAGAATGAATACCGGCCTTTTTTTGGACCAATATAAAGTTATAAAGGTGTAAATATAGTTATTAATAATTCTCAAATAGTTAGACCCATTATTGGAGCAACGGAAACTTCGTCCAAACTAGTTTGACCAAAACTACCCAACTTTGAATAGCTTCGTACGAAGTGAATATTGGCCTTTTTTGGGACCAATATGAAGTGATAAGGATATAAATATAGTAATAAACCTAATAGAAGAACGTTAGACCCATTTTTTATCCAACGGAAAACTTGTGCAAACTTCTACGACAAAGATCGTCCAAACTTTCAATAGATTTGTTTGAAGGTTTAAATTGAGATTTAAAGCTTTTAGAATGAATACCGGCCTTTTTTTGGACCAATATAAAGTTATAAAGGTGTAAATATAGTTATTAATAAATCTCAAATAGTTAGACCCATTATTGGAGCAACGGAAACTTCGTCCAAACTACTTTGACCAAAACTGCCCACATTTGAATAGCTTCGTACGAAGTGAATATTGGCCTTTTTTGGGACCAATATGAAGTGATAAGGATATAAATATAGTAATAAACCTAATAGAAGAACGTTAGACCCATTTTTTATCCAACGGAAAACTTGTGCAAACTTCTACGACAAAGATCGTCCAAACTTTCAATAGATTCGTATGAAGGTTTAAATTGAGATTTAAAGCTTTTAGAATGAATACCGGCCTTTTTTTGGACCAATATAAAGTTATAAAGGTGTAAATATAGTTATTAATAATTCTCAAATAGTTAGACCCATTATTGGAGCAACGGAAACTTCGTCCAAACTAGTTTGACCAAAACTGCCCAACTTTGAATAGCTTCGTACGAAGTGAATATTGGCCTTTTTGGGGACCAATATGAAGTGATAAAGATATAAATATAGTAATAAACCTAATAGAAGAACGTTAGACCCATTTTTTATCCAACGAAAAACTTGTGCCAACTTCTACGACAAAGATCGTCCAAACTTTCAATAGATTCGTTTGAAGGTTTAAATTGAGATTTAAAGCTTTTAGAATGAATACCGGCCTTTTTTTGGACCAATATAAAGTTATAAAGGTGTAAATATAGTTATTAATAATTCTCAAATAGTTAGACCCATTATTGGAGCAACGGAAACTTCGTCCAAACTAGTTTGACCAAAACTGCCCAACTTTGAATAGCTTCGTACGAAGTGAATATTGGCCTTTTTTGGGACCAATATGAAGTGATAAGGATATAAATATAGTAATAAACCTAATAGAAGAACGTTAGACCCATTTTTTATCCAACGGAAAACTTGTGCAAACTTCTACGACAAAGATCGTCCAAACTTTCAATAGATTCGTTTGAAGGTTTAAATTGAGATTTAAAGCTTTTAGAATGAATACCGGCCTTTTTTTGGACCAATATAAAGTTATAAAGGTGTAAATATAGTTTTTAAATAATTCTCAAATAGTTAGACCCATTATTGGAGCAACGGAAACTTCGTCCAAACTAGTTTGACCAAAACTGCCCAACTTTGAATAGCTTCGTACGAAGTGAATATTGGCCTTTTTTGGGACCAATATGAAGTGATAAAGATATAAATATAGTAATAAACCTAATAGAAGAACGTTAGACCCATTTTTTATCCAACGGAAAACTTGTGCCAACTTCTACGACAAAGATCGTCCAAACTTTCAATAGATTCGTTTGAAGGTTTAAATTGAGATTTAAAGCTTTTAGAATGAATACCGGCCTTTTTTTGGACCAATATAAAGTTATAAAGGTGTAAATATAGTTTTTAAATAATTCTCAAATAGTTAGACCCATTATTGGAGCAACGGAAACTTCGTCCAAACTACTTTGACCAAAACTGCCCAACTTTGAATAGCTTCGTACGAAGTGAATATTGGCCTTTTTTGGGACCAATATGAAGTGATAAAGATATAAATTTAGTAATAAACCTAACAGAAGAATGTTAGACCCATTTTTTATCCAACGGAAAACTTGTGCAAACTTCTACGACAAAGATCGTCCAAACTTTCAATAGATTCGTTTGAAGGTTTAAATTGAGATTTAAAGCTTTTAGAATGAATACCGGCCTTTTTTTGGACCAATATAAAGTTATAAAGGTATAAATATAGTTTTTAAATAATTCTCAAATAGTTAGACCCATTATTGGAGCAACGGAAACTTCGTCCAAACTACTTTGACCAAAACTGCCCAACTTTGAATAGCTTCGTACGAAGTGAATATTGGCCTTTTTTGGGACCAATATGAAGTGATAAAGATATAAATATAGTAATAAACCTAATAGAAGAACGTTAGACCCATTTTTTATCCAACGGAAAACTTGTGCAAACTTCTACGACAAAGATCGTCCAAACTTTCAATAGATTCGTTTGAAGGTTTAAATTGAGATTTAAAGCTTTTAGAATGAATACCGGCCTTTTTTTCGACCAATATAAAGTTATAAAGGTATAAATATAGTTTTTAAATAATTCTCAAATAGTTAGACCCATTATTGGAGCAACGGAAACTTCGTCCAAACTACTTTGACCAAAACTGCCCAACTTTGAATAGCTTCGTACGAAGTGAATATTGGCCTTTTTTGGGACCAATATGAAGTGACAAGGATATAAATATAGTAATGAACCTAATAGAAGAACGTTAGACCCATTTTTTATCCAACGGAAAATTTGTGCAAACTTCTACGACAAAGATCGTCCAAACTTTCAATAGATTCGTATGAAGGTTTAAATTGAGATTTAAGCTTTTAGAATGAATACCGGCCTTTTTTTGGACAAATATAAAGTTATAAAGGTGTAAATATAGTTATTAATAATTCTCAAATAGTTAGACCCATTATTGGAGCAACGGAAACTTCGTCCAAACTAGTTTGACCAAAACTGCCCAACTTTGAATAGCTTCGTACGAAGTGAATATTGGCCTTTTTTGGGACCAATATGAAGTGATAAAGATATAAATATAGTAATAAACCTAATAGAAGAACGTTAGACCCATTTTTTATCCAACGGAAAACTTGTGCAAACTTCTACGACAAAGATCGTCCAAACTTTCAATAGATTCGTTTGAAGGTTTAAATTGAGATTTAAAGCTTTTAGAATGAATACCGGCCTTTTTTTGGACCAATATAAAGTTATAAAGGTGTAAATATAGTTTTTAAATAATTCTCAAATAGTTAGACCCATTATTGGAGCAACGGAAACTTCGTCCAAACTAGTTTGACCAAAACTGCCCAACTTTGAATAGCTTCGTACGAAGTGAATATTGGCCTTTTTTGGGACCAATATGAAGTGATAAAGATATAAATATAGTAATAAACCTAATAGAAGAACGTTAGACCCATTTTTTATCCAACGGAAAACTTGTGCCAACTTCTACGACAAAGATCGTCCAAACTTTCAATAGATTCGTATGAAGGTTTAAATTGAGATTTAAGCTTTTAGAATGAATACCGGCCTTTTTTTGGACAAATATAAAGTTATAAAGGTGTAAATATAGTTATTAATAATTCTCAAATAGTTAGACCCATTATTGGAGCAACGGAAACTTCGTCCAAACTAGTTTGACCAAAACTGCCCAACTTTGAATAGCTTCGTACGAAGTGAATATTGGCCTTTTTTGGGACCAATATGAAGTGATAAAGATATAAATATAGTAATAAACCTAATAGAAGAACGTTAGACCCATTTTTTATCCAACGGAAAACTTGTGCAAACTTCTACGACAAAGATCGTCCAAACTTTCAATAGATTCGTTTGAAGGTTTAAATTGAGATTTAAAGCTTTTAGAATGAATACCGGCCTTTTTTTGGACCAATATAAAGTTATAAAGGTGTAAATATAGTTTTTAAATAATTCTCAAATAGTTAGACCCATTATTGGAGCAACGGAAACTTCGTCCAAACTAGTTTGACCAAAACTGCCCAACTTTGAATAGCTTCGTACGAAGTGAATATTGGCCTTTTTTGGGACCAATATGAAGTGATAAAGATATAAATATAGTAATAAACCTAATAGAAGAACGTTAGACCCATTTTTTATCCAACGGAAAACTTGTGCCAACTTCTACGACAAAGATCGTCCAAACTTTCAATAGATTCGTTTGAAGGTTTAAATTGAGATTTAAAGCTTTTAGAATGAATACCGGCCTTTTTTTGGACCAATATAAAGTTATAAAGGTGTAAATATAGTTTTTAAATAATTCTCAAATAGTTAGACCCATTATTGGAGCAACGGAAACTTCGTCCAAACTACTTTGACCAAAACTGCCCAACTTTGAATAGCTTCGTACGAAGTGAATATTGGCCTTTTTTGGGACCAATATGAAGTGATAAAGATATAAATTTAGTAATAAACCTAACAGAAGAATGTTAGACCCATTTTTTATCCAACGGAAAACTTGTGCAAACTTCTACGACAAAGATCGTCCAAACTTTCAATAGATTCGTTTGAAGGTTTAAATTGAGATTTAAAGCTTTTAGAATGAATACCGGCCTTTTTTTGGACCAATATAAAGTTATAAAGGTATAAATATAGTTTTTAAATAATTCTCAAATAGTTAGACCCATTGTTGGAGCAACGGAAACTTCGTCCAAACTACTTTGACCAAAACTGCTCAACTTTGAATAGCTTCGTACGAAGTGAATATTGGCCTTTTTTGGGACCAATATGAAGTGACAAGGATATAAATATAGTAATGAACCTAATAGAAGAACTTTAGAGCCATTTTTTATCCAACGGAAAACTTGTGCAAACTTCTACGACAAAGATCGTCCAAACTTTCAATAGATTCGTATGAAGGTTTAAATTGAGATTTAAGCTTTTAGAATGAATACCGGCCTTTTTTTGGAAAAATATAAAGTTATAAAGGTGTAAATATAGTTATTAATAATTCTCAAATAGTTAGACCCATTATTGGAGCAACGGAAACTTCGTCCAAACTAGTTTGACCAAAACTGCCCAACTTTGAATAGCTTCGTACGAAGTGAATATTGGCCTTTTTTGGGACCAATATGAAGTGATAAAGATATAAATATAGTAATAAACCTAATAGAAGAACGTTAGACCCATTTTTTATCCAACGAAAAACTTGTGCCAACTTCTACGACAAAGATCGTCCAAACTTTCAATAGATTCGTTTGAAGGTTTAAATTGAGATTTAAAGCTTTTAGAATGAATACCGGCCTTTTTTTGGACCAATATAAAGTTATAAAGGTGTAAATATAGTTATTAATACTTCTCAAATAGTTAGACCCATTATTGGAGCAACGGAAACTTCGTCCAAACTAGTTTGACCAAAACTGCCCAACTTTGAATAGCTTCGTACGAAGTGAATATTGGCCTTTTTTGGGACCAATATGAAGTGACAAGGATATAAATATAGTAATGAACCTAATAGAAGAACGTTAGACCCATTTTTTATCCAACGGAAAACTTGTGCAAACTTCTACGACAAAGATCGTCCAAACTTTCAATAGATTCGTATGAAGGTTTAAATTGAGATTTAAGCTTTTAGAATGAATACCGGCCTTTTTTTGGACAAATATAAAGTTATAAAGGTGTAAATATAGTTATTAATAATTCTCAAATAGTTAGACCCATTATTGGAGCAACGGAAACTTCGTCCAAACTAGTTTGACCAAAACTGCCCAACTTTGAATAGCTTCGTACGAAGTGAATATTGGCCTTTTTTGGGACCAATATGAAGTGATAAAGATATAAATATAGTAATAAACCTAATAGAAGAACGTTAGACCCATTTTTTATCCAACGGAAAACTTGTGCAAACTTCTACGACAAAGATCGTCCAAACTTTCAATAGATTCGTTTGAAGGTTTAAATTGAGATTTAAAGCTTTTAGAATGAATACCGGCCTTTTTTTGGACCAATATAAAGTTATAAAGGTGTAAATATAGTTTTTAAATAATTCTCAAATAGTTAGACCCATTATTGGAGCAACGGAAACTTCGTCCAAACTAGTTTGACCAAAACTGCCCAACTTTGAATAGCTTCGTACGAAGTGAATATTGGCCTTTTTTGGGACCAATATGAAGTGATAAAGATATAAATATAGTAATAAACCTAATAGAAGAACGTTAGACCCATTTTTTATCCAACGGAAAACTTGTGCCAACTTCTACGACAAAGATCGTCCAAACTTTCAATAGATTCGTTTGAAGGTTTAAATTGAGATTTAAAGCTTTTAGAATGAATACCGGCCTTTTTTTGGACCAATATAAAGTTATAAAGGTGTAAATATAGTTTTTAAATAATTCTCAAATAGTTAGACCCATTATTGGAGCAACGGAAACTTCGTCCAAACTACTTTGACCAAAACTGCCCAACTTTGAATAGCTTCGTACGAAGTGAATATTGGCCTTTTTTGGGACCAATATGAAGTGATAAAGATATAAATATAGTAATAAACCTAATAGAAGAACGTTAGACCCATTTTTTATCCAACGAAAAACTTGTGCCAACTTCTACGACAAAGATCGTCCAAACTTTCAATAGATTCGTTTGAAGGTTTAAATTGAGATTTAAAGCTTTTAGAATGAATACCGGCCTTTTTTTGGACCAATATAAAGTTATAAAGGTGTAAATATAGTTATTAATACTTCTCAAATAGTTAGACCCATTATTGGAGCAACGGAAACTTCGTCCAAACTAGTTTGACCAAAACTGCCCAACTTTGAATAGCTTCGTACGAAGTGAATATTGGCCTTTTTTGGGACCAATATGAAGTGACAAGGATATAAATATAGTAATGAACCTAATAGAAGAACGTTAGACCCATTTTTTATCCAACGGAAAACTTGTGCAAACTTCTACGACAAAGATCGTCCAAACTTTCAATAGATTCGTATGAAGGTTTAAATTGAGATTTAAGCTTTTAGAATGAATACCGGCCTTTTTTTGGACAAATATAAAGTTATAAAGGTGTAAATATAGTTATTAATAATTCTCAAATAGTTAGACCCATTATTGGAGCAACGGAAACTTCGTCCAAACTAGTTTGACCAAAACTGCCCAACTTTGAATAGCTTCGTACGAAGTGAATATTGGCCTTTTTTGGGACCAATATGAAGTGATAAAGATATAAATATAGTAATAAACCTAATAGAAGAACGTTAGACCCATTTTTTATCCAACGGAAAACTTGTGCAAACTTCTACGACAAAGATCGTCCAAACTTTCAATAGATTCGTTTGAAGGTTTAAATTGAGATTTAAAGCTTTTAGAATGAATACCGGCCTTTTTTTGGACCAATATAAAGTTATAAAGGTGTAAATATAGTTTTTAAATAATTCTCAAATAGTTAGACCCATTATTGGAGCAACGGAAACTTCGTCCAAACTAGTTTGACCAAAACTGCCCAACTTTGAATAGCTTCGTACGAAGTGAATATTGGCCTTTTTTGGGACCAATATGAAGTGATAAAGATATAAATATAGTAATAAACCTAATAGAAGAACGTTAGACCCATTTTTTATCCAACGGAAAACTTGTGCCAACTTCTACGACAAAGATCGTCCAAACTTTCAATAGATTCGTTTGAAGGTTTAAATTGAGATTTAATGCTTTTAGAATGAATACCGGCCTTTTTTTGGACCAATATAAAGTTATAAAGGTGTAAATATAGTTTTTAAATAATTCTCAAATAGTTAGACCCATTATTGGAGCAACGGAAACTTCGTCTAAACTACTTTGACCAAAACTGCCCAACTTTGAATAGCTTCGTACGAAGTGAATATTGGCCTTTTTTGGGACCAATATGAAGTGATAAAGATATAAATTTAGTAATAAACCTAACAGAAGAATGTTAGACCCATTTTTTATCCAACGGAAAACTTGTGCAAACTTCTACGACAAAGATCGTCCAAACTTTCAATAGATTCGTTTGAAGGTTTAAATTGAGATTTAAAGCTTTTAGAATGAATACCGGCCTTTTTTTGGACCAATATAAAGTTATAAAGGTATAAATATAGTTTTTAAATAATTCTCAAATAGTTAGACCCATTATTGGAGCAACGGAAACTTTGTCCAAACTACTTTGACCAAAACTGCTCAACTTTGAATAGCTTCGTACGAAGTGAATATTGGCCTTTTTTGGGACCAATATGAAGTGACAAGGATATAAATATAGTAATGAACCTAATAGAAGAACGTTAGAGCCATTTTTTATCCAACGGAAAACTTGTGCAAACTTCTACGACAAAGATCGTCCAAACTTTCAATAGATTCGTATGAAGGTTTAAATTGAGATTTAAGCTTTTAGAATGAATACCGGCCTTTTTTTGGAAAAATATAAAGTTATAAAGGTGTAAATATAGTTATTAATAATTCTCAAATAGTTAGACCCATTATTGGAGCAACGGAAACTTCGTCCAAACTAGTTTGACCAAAACTGCCCAACTTTGAATAGCTTCGTACGAAGTGAATATTGGCCTTTTTTGGGACCAATATGAAGTGATAAAGATATAAATATAGTAATAAACCTAATAGAAGAACGTTAGACCCATTTTTTATCCAACGAAAAACTTGTGCCAAATTCTACGACAAAGATCGTCCAAACTTTCAATAGATTCGTTTGAAGGTTTAAATTGAGATTTCAAGCTTTTAGAATGAATACCGGCCTTTTTTTGGACCAATATAAAGTTATAAAGGTGTAAATATAGTTATTAATAATTCTCAAATAGTTAGACTCATTATTGGAGCAACGGAAACTTCGTCCAAACTAGTTTGACCAAAACTGCCCAACTTTGAATAGCTTCGTACGAAGTGAATATTGGCCTTTTTTGGGACCAATATGAAGTGATAAGGATATAAATATAGTAATAAACCTAATAGAAGAACGTTAGACCCATTTTTTATCCAATGGAAAACTTGTGCAAACTTCTACGACAAAGATCGTCCAAACTTTCAATAGATTCGTATGAAGGTTTAAATTGAGATTTAAAGCTTTTAGAATGAATACCGGCCTTTTTTTGGACCAATATAAAGTTATAAAGGTGTAAATATAGTTATTAATAATTCTCAAATAGTTAGACCCATTATTGGAGCAACGGAAACTTCATCCAAACTAGTTTGACCAAAACTACCCAACTTTGAATAGCTTCGTACGAAGTGAATATTGGCCTTTTTTGGGACCAATATGAAGTGATAAGGATATAAATATAGTAATAAACCTAATAGAAGAACGTTAGACCCATTTTTTATCCAACGGAAAACTTGTGCAAACTTCTACGACAAAGATCGTCCAAACTTTCAATAGATTCGTTTGAAGGTTTAAATTGAGATTTAAAGCTTTTAGAATGAATACCGGCCTTTTTTTGGACCAATATAAAGTTATAAAGGTGTAAATATAGTTTTTAAATAATTCTCAAATAGTTAGACCCATTATTGGAGCAACGGAAACTTCGTCCAAACTAGTTTGACCAAAACTGCCCAACTTTGAATAGCTTCGTACGAAGTGAATATTGGCCTTTTTTGGGACCAATATGAAGTGATAAAGATATAAATATAGTAATAAACCTAATAGAAGAACGTTAGACCCATTTTTTATCCAACGAAAAACTTGTGCCAACTTCTACGACAAAGATCGTCCAAACTTTCAATAGATTCGTTTGAAGGTTTAAATTGAGATTTAAAGCTTTTAGAATGAATACCGGCCTTTTTTTGGACCAATATAAAGTTATAAAGGTGTAAATATAGTTATTAATAATTCTCAAATAGTTAGACCCATTATTGGAGAAACGGAAACTTCGTCCAAACTAGTTTGACCAAAACTGCCCAACTTTGAATAGCTTCGTACGAAGTGAATATTGGCCTTTTTTGGGACCAATATGAAGTGATAAGGATATAAATATAGTAATAAACCTAATAGAAGAACGTTAGACCCATTTTTTATCCAACGGAAAACTTGTGCAAACTTCTACGACAAAGATCGTCCAAACTTTCAATAGATTCGTTTGAAGGTTTAAATTGAGATTTAAAGCTTTTAGAATGAATACCGGCCTTTTTTTGGACCAATATAAAGTTATAAAGGTGTAAATATAGTTTTTAAATAATTCTCAAATAGTTAGACCCATTATTGGAGCAACGGAAACTTCGTCCAAACTAGTTTGACCAAAACTGCCCAACTTTGAATAGCTTCGTACGAAGTGAATATTGGCCTTTTTTGGGACCAATATGAAGTGATAAAGATATAAATATAGTAATAAACCTAATAGAAGAACGTTAGACCCATTTTTTATCCAACGAAAAACTTGTGCCAACTTCTACGACAAAGATCGTCCAAACTTTCAATAGATTCGTTTGAAGGTTTAAATTGAGATTTAAAGCTTTTAGAATGAATACCGGCCTTTTTTTGGACCAATATAAAGTTATAAAGGTGTAAATATAGTTATTAATAATTCTCAAATAGTTAGACCCATTATTGGAGCAACGGAAACTTCGTCCAAACTAGTTTGACCAAAACTGCCCAACTTTGAATAGCTTCGTACGAAGTGAATATTGGCCTTTTTTGGGACCAATATGAAGTGATAAGGATATAAATATAGTAATAAACCTAATAGAAGAACGTTAGACCCATTTTTTATCCAACGGAAAACTTGTGCAAACTTCTACGACAAAGATCGTCCAAACTTTCAATAGATTCGTTTGAAGGTTTAAATTGAGATTTAAAGCTTTTAGAATGAATACCGGCCTTTTTTTGGACCAATATAAAGTTATAAAGGTGTAAATATAGTTTTTAAATAATTCTCAAATAGTTAGACCCATTATTGGAGCAACGGAAACTTCGTCCAAACTAGTTTGACCAAAACTGCCCAACTTTGAATAGCTTCGTACGAAGTGAATATTGGCCTTTTTTGGGACCAATATGAAGTGATAAAGATATAAATATAGTAATAAACCTAATAGAAGAACGTTAGACCCATTTTTTATCCAACGGAAAACTTGTGCCAACTTCTACGACAAAGATCGTCCAAACTTTCAATAGATTCGTTTGAAGGTTTAAATTGAGATTTAAATCTTTTAGAATGAATACCGGCCTTTTTTTGGACCAATATAAAGTTATAAAGGTGTAAATATAGTTTTTAAATAATTCTCAAATAGTTAGACCCATTATTGGAGCAACGGAAACTTCGTCCAAACTACTTTGACCAAAACTGCCCAACTTTGAATAGCTTCGTACGAAGTGAATATTGGCCTTTTTTGGGACCAATATGAAGTGATAAAGATATAAATTTAGTAATAAACCTAACAGAAGAACGTTAGACCCATTTTTTATCCAACGGAAAACTTGTGCAAACTTCTAAGACAAAGATCGTCCAAACTTTCAATAGATTCGTATGAAGGTTTAAATTGAGATTTAAAGCTTTTAGAATGAATACCGGCCTTTTTTTGGACCAATATAAAGTTATAAAGGTGTAAATATAGTTATTAATAATTCTCAAATTGTTAGACCCATTATTGGAGCAACGGAAACTTCGTCCAAACTACTTTGACCAAAACTGCCCAACTTTGAATAGCTTCGTACGAAGTGAATATTGGCCTTTGTTGGGATCAATATGAAGTGATAAGGGTATAAATATAGTAATAAACCTAATATAAGAACGTTAGACCCATTTGTTATCCAACGGAAAACTTGTGCAAACTTCTACGACAAAGATCGTCCAAACTTTCAATAGATTCGTATGAAGGTTTAAATTGAGATTTAAAGCTTTTAGAATGAATACCGGCCTTTTTTTGGACAAATATAAAGTTATAAAGGTGTAAATATAGTTATTAAATAATTCTCAAATAGTTAGACCCATTATTGGAGCAACGGAAACTTCGTCCAAACTACTTTGACCAAAACTGCCCAACTTTGAATAGCTTCGTACGAAGTGAATATTGGCCTTTGTTGGGATCAATATGATGTGATAAGGATATAAATATAGTAATAAACCTAATAGAAGAACGTTAGACCCATTTTTTATCCAACGGAAAACTTGTGCAAACTTCTACGACAAAGATCGTCCAAACTTTCAATAGATTCGTATGAAGGTTTAAATAGAGATTTAAAGCTTTTAGAATGAATACCGGCCTTTTTTTGGACCAATATAAAGTTATAAAGCTGTAAATATAGTTATTAATAATTCTCAAATAGTTAGACCCATTATTGGAGCAACGGAAACTTCGTCCAAACTACTTTGACCAAAACTGCCCAACTTTGAATAGCTTCGTACGAAGTGAATATTGGCCTTTTTTGGGACCAATATGAATTGATAAAGATATAAATATAGTAATAAACCTAATAGAAGAACGTTAGACCCATTTTTTATCCAACGGAAAACTTGTGCAAACTTCTACGACAATGATCGTCCAAACTTTCAATAGATTCGTTTGAAGGTTTAAATTGAGATTTAAAGCTTTTAGAATGAATACCGGCCTTTTTTTGGACCAATATAAAGTTATAAACGTGTAAATATAGTTATTAAATAATTCTCAAATAGTTAGACCCATTATTGGAGCAACGGAAACTTCGTCCAAACTACTTTGACCAAAACTGCCCAACTTTGAATAGCTTCGTACGAAGTGAATATTGGCCTTTGTTGGGATCAATATGAAGTGATAAGGATATAAATATAGTAATAAACCTAATAGAAGAACGTTACACCCATTTTTTATCCAACGGAAAACTTGTGCAAACTTGGTACGAAAATTGATCCACAAGAGCTAGAAATCAACACAAGTGACATTCAAAAGGGACTTAATGGCGTGGGGGCTGTTTTGAGTCATCATCAAGGGCTGAGTTTAATTACTTGGCTATTTTAAGCATTTTCATCAATTAAGACAAATAAAATTCAGTCATTTGAAGTCTTTCCAGAATGGTTACAAAAGAAGTATAAAAGGGACATTCAAGGCCTTAAATAGGCGTGTGGCTAATTATGGAGAGGAATTACAATAGCTGATTGCATTAGTGTCATTTTATTACTAGTTTAATTGCATTTTATTACTAGTTTTATGTGTGTTTAATTAGGCCTTGCTGTTTTTCGGCCATATATGCTATGTAACATGATCATTTTCATTATTCAATAATACAAGAACATTTCAGTCCCATTTGAATTTGTGTCTACATTTTCACCTGATTATTTGCAAGCGTCGTCTTGAAAATAGTCCGATTAGCTCAATTGGTGTTGAGTGCTAATCTCGTGTTAAGCTATTGGTGTAGTTTAACATTGTTTTATTCCTTGCTGTTTGCGCTAAAATCAAACAAACAAATACCCCAAAACACTTCATAGTATTCGATTGATAAGGGTGGTACCTAGTACCTTCGTTATTGGTTGTTTGCTTCCGTTACCATACCCTGATTCGTATCATTAGTGGCATCAAGAGCCTTGTTACGTGACAACAATGGATTTCGACAGCGATGATTTCGTGGACAGATTGCGTGAAGCCTTAAGGAACGTCAATTTGAGAGATGAACGATGGAGGCCTAGAAGAGGTGAACCACGTCCAAACGTGGATGAGTTCAAAATCACCGAACTACCTGAATTCAATGGTAGTACAGACCCAGAAGCTTACTTAGAATGGGAGCGCAAGATTGATAGAATGTTTGACTTCAAGGATCTTGATGATGAGAAGCGTTGCAAATATGCTATTCTGAAACTTGGCAAAAGTGCATCGTTGTGGTATGAAGGAATGAAGACTAGAAGAACACGAGATGGGAAGGAGAAAATCCGTTCGTGGGAGTCCTTGAAGAGGAAGTTGCGCAAAAGATATGTACCATCAAACCACCGACTGAATTTGTATAAGAAGATTTCAGATTTGGTGCAAGGCAAAATGAGTGTCACTGAGTACATTGACGAGTTTGAGAACCTATGCCTAATGGGTGAAGTGGAGGAAAATGAAGAGCAAAGAATGAGTCGTTTCCTTCGTGGGCTAAATAAGAACATAGCATTTGCTGTTGAGCTATGTAATTACACGGATTTCACAACTTTGTGTACTTTGTGCTTGAAGATTGAAAATCAAAACAAGAGTAGATATAATGCCGGGAGTTCAAGTGGTTGGTCCAAGGGAGGTGTGTCAAGCAGTGCAATTTCAACCCCTAGTACTAAACAAATGGTGAATCAACCAAAACAAAGTGATCCTTCTCCTAAACAACCCATTGCCACGGCCAAGGAGACTAACTTGTCAAAGGTTAGGTGTTTTAAGTGTCAAGGCTTTGGACACTTTTCTAGAGCTTGTCCCAATCAACGAGTTGTGACCCTCCGAGAAGCAATTAGCATGCGTGATGAGTTGCTTAAGGAAGAGGAAGAATCCGGCGGTTCATTTGGTGGCAATATTGAAAGTGATGGAGTTGAAACGGTTGAAGATGATGATGATAAGGTAGAAGTATATGGACCTCCCATATATGATACTTTGATGCTCAGAACTTTGCAAGCTA
This sequence comes from Trifolium repens, assembly GCA_030408175.1. Classification (NCBI taxonomy): domain Eukaryota; kingdom Viridiplantae; phylum Streptophyta; class Magnoliopsida; order Fabales; family Fabaceae; genus Trifolium; species Trifolium repens. The sequence continues at coordinate 36,519,489 of CP125842.1, read as the reverse complement.
AGGCTGTACCCGTGGAAGGAGATCAAAGGAACCAAATTTTCTACACTAAGTGTCAAGTGAAAGATAAGTGGTGTAGTGTCATTGTGGATGGAGGTAGTTGTACCAATGCAGCTTCAACTGAAATGGTGTCTAAACTAGGATTGCTCACAACAAAACATCCTAAGCCTTATGCACTACATTGGCTAGACAATGGGAGTAGCATAAACGTTACAAGGCAGACGCGTGTGGGGTTGACCATGGGGTCTTATGTTGATGAGATCTTGTGTGATGTGGTACCTATGGATGCAAGTCACATACTGTTGGGACGCCCTTGGCAATTTGATAGAGATGTGACGCATAGAGGAAGGTCCAATGAGCATGAATTGAACTTCAATGGTAAGAGAATTGTGTTGAAACCAATGGCATCAAATGAAGTTCGTTCTATGATTACAAAAAGAGGTAAAAAGCCTAACCTCAATATGTTTGCTACTGAAAATGAAGTGAAAGATGCTATTGATAATGGTGAATTAGTCTACATATTGTTTGCAAAGAATGCTAAACAAGATAATGTAGAGACTCCTCTTAAACAACAATTAGAAGCTATCTTGGGTGAGTATGAAGATGTGTTTCCAATTGAACTACCAATTGGTTTACCACCTATCCGTGGGATTGAGCATCAAATTGATCTAATTCCGGGAGCTCCATTACCAAACAAGGCTGCCTATAGGTGTAATCCGGAGGAGACAAAGGAGTTGCAACGGCAAATTGAAGAATTGATAAGCATGGGTTATGTGCGTGAATCAATGAGCCCATGTGCTGTCCCGGCGTTGTTGGTTCCTAAGAAGGATGGTTCATGGAGAATGTGTATTGATAGTAGGGCGGTGAACAACATAACCATCAAATATCGTTTTCCCATTCCAAGATTAGACGATATGCTTGATGAATTACATGGATCGGTTATCTTCTCAAAAATCGATCTAAGGAGCGGATATCACCAAATCAGAATGCGTGAAGGTGATGAATGGAAGACGGCATTCAAGACTAAGCATGGTCTATATGAATGGCTAGTTATGCCGTTTGGGCTCACAAATGCACCTAGCACCTTTATGAGGCTCATGAACGAAGTACTCAAACCTTTTTTGGGTAAGTTTGTTGTTGTTTATCTTGATGACATATTGGTGTATAGCAAATCTATTGAGGAGCATTTCACTCATTTGAGACAAATCTTTGAGACCTTAAGAGCACAAAAACTCTATGGGAAGAAAGAAAAGTGTGATTTCTTGGTTGAAAGCGTGGTGTTTCTTGGATACGTTGTATCTAAAGATGGAGTATCCGTTGATCAAACAAAGGTGGATGCTATCAAGACTTGGCCGAGCCCTACGACAGTTTCGGAGGTGAGATCTTTCCTTGGTCTTGCATCATTTTATCGGCGCTTTATCCAGAATTTTAGCACTATAGCAAGTCCCATGACCGAATGTTTGAAGAAGGGTGCGTTTGTGTGGAATGAGCAAGCACAAAGGGCTTTTGAATTGATTAAGTTAAAGCTTTGTGAAGCTCCTGTTTTAGCTTTACCCGACTTCACTCAACCATTTGAAGTTGAATGTGATGCTAGTGGAGTTGGCATTGGGGCTGTTTTGATACAAAACAAAAGGCCTATAGCTTATTTCTCGGAGAAACTAGGAGGGGCCAGATTGAACTATTGCACCTATGACAAAGAATTCTATGCCGTTGTGAGAGCTCTTGATTATTGGAGTCATTATTTGCGTTCTAATCACTTTATATTGCATTCAGATCATGAGTCTTTGAAGTACATCAATGGGCAACAAAAGTTGAGTCCAAGGCATGCTAAATGGGTGGAATTCCTCCAATCTTTTAATTTCTCTTCAAAATACAAGGATGGTAAGAGTAATGTGGTGGCTGATGCACTTTCAAGAAGGTATGCTTTAATTTCAATTCTTGAAACTCGCTTACTTGGTTTTGAGACTTTGAAAGATTACTATAAAGAGGATGTGGATTTTGGTGAAATATACTCTAATTGTGAAAATGGAGCATTTGAAAAGTACATAGTGCAGGGTGGATTTTTGTTCAAAGAGAATCGGCTTTGCATCCCAAGGCATTCAATTCGTGAGTTACTAGTCCGCGAAGCTCATGGTGGAGGTTTGGCTGGTCATTTTGGCATTACAAAGACCTTGGAGATTTTAAAAGAACACTTCCATTGGCCAAAGATGTTAGGAGATGTGCAAAAAGTCATTAGCAAGTGTGTTACTTGTCATATGGCGAAGAGTTCTTTCAAACCAGGAGCATACACCCCATTACCCACACCTAGTGGTCCTTGGATGGATGTGAGCATGGATTTCATTGTGGCTTTGCCCCGTACACAGCGAGGTAAAGATGCTATTATGGTTGTTGTTGATAGGTTTTCAAAAATGGCACACTTTGTAGCTTGTCACAAAACAGATGATGCTAGTAATGTTGCTGATTTGTATTTTCGTGAGATTGTACGTTTGCATGGAGTTCCTAAAACTATTGTTTCTGATCGTGATTCAAAGTTTTTGAGTTATTTTTGGAACACATTATGGAGGAAATTGGGTACTAAGTTGCTGTTTAGTACCTCCCATCACCCTCAAACCGATGGGCAAACCGAGGTGACTAATAGAACTCTTGGTACCTTGCTGCGTGGTTTGGTTAGTAAGACTCAAAAGGATTGGGACTTGAAGCTAGCTCATGCTGAATTTGCCTACAACCGGTCCCCTACATATGCTACTAATCATTCCCCTTTTGAAGTTGTTTATGGTGTGAATCCTTACTTGCCATTGGATTTGATAACTATGCCAAAAGAGGAATTAGTTCATCCAGATGCCGAGGCCAAACTCAAGTCAATGATCAAGCTACATGAGCAAGTGCAAGAAAGAATCAAGGCGGTAAATGAAGTCTACAAGCAAAGGTCCAAGAATAAGAAGCCCAAGTTGTTCAATGAAGGTGATCTTGTGTGGGTTCATTTGAGAAAAGAAAGATTCCCAAGCAAGAGAAAGAATAAGCTTATGCCTAGAGCTGATGGTCCTTTCAAAGTTATATCAAAAATCAATGACAATGCATACAAGATCGAGTTGCCCGGAGAATATGGAGTACATGCTACTTTCAATGTTGGAGATCTCTCACCATATTTGGATGATGATGGTATTCAAGAATTGAGGTCAATTCCTTTCAAAGGGGGAGGGGATGGTACGAAAATTGATCCACAAGAGCTAGAAATCAACACAAGTGACATTCAAAAGGGACTTAATGGCGTGGGGGCTGTTTTGAGTCATCATCAAGGGCTGAGTTTAATTACTTGGCTATTTTAAGCATTTTCATCAATTAAGACAAATAAAATTCAGTCATTTGAAGTCTTTCCAGAATGGTTACAAAAGAAGTATAAAAGGGACATTCAAGGCCTTAAATAGGCGTGTGGCTAATTATGGAGAGGAATTACAATAGCTGATTGCATTAGTGTCATTTTATTACTAGTTTAATTGCATTTTATTACTAGTTTTATGTGTGTTTAATTAGGCCTTGCTGTTTTTCGGCCATATATGCTATGTAACATGATCATTTTCATTATTCAATAATACAAGAACATTTCAGTCCCATTTGAATTTGTGTCTACATTTTCACCTGATTATTTGCAAGCGTCGTCTTGAAAATAGTCCGATTAGCTCAATTGGTGTTGAGTGCTAATCTCGTGTTAAGCTATTGGTGTAGTTTAACATTGTTTTATTCCTTGCTGTTTGCGCTAAAATCAAACAAACAAATACCCCAAAACACTTCATAGTATTCGATTGATAAGGGTGGTACCTAGTACCTTCGTTATTGGTTGTTTGCTTCCGTTACCATACCCTGATTCGTATCAAAACTACTACGACAAAGATCGTCCAAACTTTCAATAGATTCGTATGAAGGTTTAAATAGAGATTTAAAGCTTTTAGAATGAATACCGGCCTTTTTTTGGACCAATATAAAGTTATAAAGGTGTAAATATAGTTATTAATAATTCTCAAATAGTTAGACCCATTATTGGAGCAACGGAAACTTCGTCCAAACTACTTTGACCAAAACTGCCCAACTTTGAATAGCTTCGTACGAAGTGAATATTGGCCTTTTTTGGGACCAATATGAAGTGATAAGGATATAAATATAGTAATGAACCTAATAGAAGAACGTTAGACCCATTTTTTATCCAACGGAAAACTTGTGCAAACTTCTACGACAAAGATCGTCCAAACTTTCAATAGATTCGTTTGAAGGTTTAAATTGAGATTTAAAGCTTTTAGAATGAATACCGGCCTTTTTTTGGACCAATATAAAGTTATAAATGTGTAAATATAGTTATTAAATAATTCTCAAATAGTTAGACCCATTATTGGAGCAACGGAAACTTCGTCCAAACTACTTTGACCAAAACTGCCCAACTTTGAATAGCTTCGTACGAAGTGAATATTGGCCTTTGTTGGGATCAATATGAAGTGATAAGGACATAAATATAGTAATAAACCTAATAGAAGAACGTTAGACCCATTTTTTATCCAACGGAAAACTTGTGCAAACTTCTACGACAAAGATCGTCCAAACTTTCAATAGATTCGTATGAAGGTTTAAATTGAGATTTAAAGCTTTTAGAATGAATACCGGCCTTTTTTTGGACAAATATAAAGTTATAAAGGTGTAAATATAGTTATTAAATAATTCTCAAATAGTTAGACCCATTATTGGAGCAACGGAAACTTCGTCCAAACTACTTTGACCAAAACTGCCCAACTTTGAATAGCTTCGTACGAAGTGAATATTGGCCTTTGTTGGGATCAATATGATGTGATAAGGATATAAGTATAGTAATAAACCTAATAGAAGAACGTTAGACCCATTTTTTATCCAACGGAAAACTTGTGCAAACTTCTACGACAAAGATCGTCCAAACTTTCAATAGATTCGTTTGAAGGTTTAAATTGAGATTTAAAGCTTTTAGAATGAATACCGGCCTTTTTTTGGACCAATATAAAGTTATTAAGGTGTAAATATAGTTTTTAAATAATTCTCAAATAGTTAGACCCATTATTGGAGCAACGGAAACTTCGTCCAAACTACTTTGACCAAAACTGCCCAACTTTGAATAGCTTCGTACGAAGTGAATATTGGCCTTTTTTGGGACCAATATGAAGTGATAAAGATATAAATTTAGTAATAAACCTAACAGAAGAACGTTAGACCCATTTTTTATCCAACGGAAAACTTGTGCAAACTTCTAAGACAAAGATCGTCCAAACTTTCAATAGATTCGTATGAAGGTTTAAATTGAGATTTAAAGCTTTTAGAATGAATACCGGCCTTTTTTTGGACCAATATAAAGTTATAAAGGTGTAAATATAGTTATTAATAATTCTCAAATTGGTAGACCCATTATTGGAGCAACGGAAACTTCGTCCAAACTACTTTGACCAAAACTGCCCAACTTTGAATAGCTTCGTACGAAGTGAATATTGGCCTTTGTTGGGATCAATATGAAGTGATAAGGGTATAAATATAGTAATAAACCTAATATAAGAACGTTAGACCCATTTGTTATCCAACGGAAAACTTGTGCAAACTTCTACGACAAAGATCGTCCAAACTTTCAATAGATTCGTATGAAGGTTTAAATTGAGATTTAAAGCTTTTAGAATGAATACCGGCCTTTTTTTGGACAAATATAAAGTTATAAAGGTGTAAATATAGTTATTAAATAATTCTCAAATAGTTAGACCCATTATTGGAGCAACGGAAACTTCGTCCAAACTACTTTGACCAAAACTGCCCAACTTTGAATAGCTTCGTACGAAGTGAATATTGGCCTTTGTTGGGATCAATATGAAGTGATAAGGGTATAAATATAGTAATAAACCTAATATAAGAACGTTAGACCCATTTGTTATCCAACGGAAAACTTGTGCAAACTTCTACGACAAAGATCGTCCAAACTTTCAATAGATTCGTATGAAGGTTTAAATTGAGATTTAAAGCTTTTAGAATGAATACCGGCCTTTTTTTGGACCAATATAAAGTTATAAAGGTGTAAATATAGTTATTAATAATTCTCAAATTGTTAGACCCATTATTGGAGCAACGGAAACTTCGTCCAAACTACTTTGACCAAAACTGCCCAACTTTGAATAGCTTCGTACGAAGTGAATATTGGCCTTTGTTGGGATCAATATGATGTGATAAGGATATAAGTATAGTAATAAACCTAATAGAAGAACGTTAGACCCATTTTTTATCCAACGGAAAACTTGTGCAAACTTCTACGACAAAGATCGTCCAAACTTTCAATAGATTCGTTTGAAGGTTTAAATTGAGATTTAAAGCTTTTAGAATGAATACCGGCCTTTTTTTGGACCAATATAAAGTTATTAAGGTGTAAATATAGTTTTTAAATAATTCTCAAATAGTTAGACCCATTATTGGAGCAACGGAAACTTCGTCCAAACTACTTTGACCAAAACTGCCCAACTTTGAATAGCTTCGTACGAAGTGAATATTGGCCTTTTTTGGGACCAATATGAAGTGATAAAGATATAAATTTAGTAATAAACCTAACAGAAGAACGTTAGACCCATTTTTTATCCAACGGAAAACTTGTGCAAACTTCTAAGACAAAGATCGTCCAAACTTTCAATAGATTCGTATGAAGGTTTAAATTGAGATTTAAAGCTTTTAGAATGAATACCTGCCTTTTTTTGGACCAATATAAAGTTATAAAGGTGTAAATATAGTTATTAATAATTCTCAAATTGTTAGACCCATTATTGGAGCAACGGAAACTTCGTCCAAACTACTTTGACCAAAACTGCCCAACTTTGAATAGCTTCGTACGAAGTGAATATTGGCCTTTGTTGGGATCAATATGAAGTGATAAGGGTATAAATATAGTAATAAACCTAATATAAGAACGTTAGACCCATTTGTTATCCAACGGAAAACTTGTGCAAACTTCTACGACAAAGATCGTCCAAACTTTCAATAGATTCGTATGAAGGTTTAAATTGAGATTTAAAGCTTTTAGAATGAATACCGGCCTTTTTTTGGACAAATATAAAGTTATAAAGGTGTAAATATAGTTATTAAATAATTCTCAAATAGTTAGACCCATTATTGAAGCAACGGAAACTTCGTCCAAACTACTTTGACCAAAACTGCCCAACTTTGAATAGCTTCGTACGAAGTGAATATTGGCCTTTGTTGGGATCAATATGAAGTGATAAGGATATAAATATAGTAATAAACCTAATAGAAGAATGTTACACCCATTTTTTATCCAACGGAAAACTTGTGCAAACTTCTACGACAAAGATCGTCCAAACTTTCAATAGATTCGTATGAAGGTTTAAATAGAGATTTAAAGCTTTTAGAATGAATACCGGCCTTTTTTTGGACCAATATAAAGTTATAAAGGTGTAAATATAGTTATTAATAATTCTCAAATAGTTAGACCCATTATTGGAGCAACGGAAACTTCGTCCAAACTACTTTGACCAAAACTGCCCAACTTTGAATAGCTTCGTACGAAGTGAATATTGGCCTTTTTTGGGACCAATATGAAGTGATAAGGATATAAATATAGTAATGAACCTAATAGAAGAACGTTAGACCCATTTTTTATCCAACGGAAAACTTGTGCAAACTTCTACGACAAAGATCGTCCAAACTTTCAATAGATTCGTTTGAAGGTTTAAATTGAGATTTAAAGCTTTTAGAATGAATACCGGCCTTTTTTTGGACCAATATAAAGTTATAAATGTGTAAATATAGTTATTAAATAATTCTCAAATAGTTAGACCCATTATTGGAGCAACGGAAACTTCGTCCAAACTACTTTGACCAAAACTGCCCAACTTTGAATAGCTTCGTACGAAGTGAATATTGGCCTTTGTTGGGACCAATATGAAGTGATAAGGACATAAATATAGTAATAAACCTAATAGAAGAACGTTAGACCCATTTTTTATCCAACGGAAAACTTGTGCAAACTTCTACGACAAAGATCGTCCAAACTTTCAATAGATTCGTATGAAGGTTTAAATTGAGATTTAAAGCTTTTAGAATGAATACCGGCCTTTTTTTGGACAAATATAAAGTTATAAAGGTGTAAATATAGTTATTAAATAATTCTCAAATAGTTAGACCCATTATTGGAGCAACGGAAACTTCGTCCAAACTACTTTGACCAAAACTGCCCAACTTTGAATAGCTTCGTACGAAGTGAATATTGGCCTTTGTTGGGATCAATATGATGTGATAAGGATATAAGTATAGTAATAAACCTAATAGAAGAACGTTAGACCCATTTTTTATCCAACGGAAAACTTGTGCAAACTTCTACGACAAAGATCGTCCAAACTTTCAATAGATTCGTTTGAAGGTTTAAATTGAGATTTAAAGCTTTTAGAATGAATACCGGCCTTTTTTTGGACCAATATAAAGTTATAAAGGTGTAAATATAGTTTTTAAATAATTCTCAAATAGTTAGACCCATTATTGGAGCAACGGAAACTTCGTCCAAACTAGTTTGACCAAAACTGCCCAACTTTGAATAGCTTCGTACGAAGTGAATATTGGCCTTTTTTGGGACCAATATGAAGTGATAAAGATATAAATATAGTAATAAACCTAATAGAAGAACGTTAGACCCATTTTTTATCCAACAGAAAACTTGTGCAAACTTCTACGACAAAGATCGTCCAAACTTTCAATAGATTCGTTTGAAGGTTTAAATTGAGATTTAAAGCTTTTAGAATGAATACCGGCCTTTTTTTGGACCAATATAAAGTTATAAATGTGTAAATATAGTTTTTAAATAATTCTCAAATAGTTAGACCCATTATTGGAGCAACGGAAACTTCGTCCACACTACTTTGACCAAAACTGCCCAACTTTGAATAGCTTCGTACGAAGTGAATATTGGCCTTTTTTGGGACCAATATGAAGTGATAAAGATATAACTATAGTAATAAACCTAATAGAAGAACGTTAGACCCATTTTTTATCCAACGGAAAACTTGTGCAAACTTCTACGACAAAGATCGTCCAAACTTTCAATAGATTCGTTTGAAGGTTTAAATTGAGATTTAAAGCTTTTAGAATGAATACCGGCCTTTTTTTGGACCAATATAAAGTTATAAAGGAGTAAATATAGTTTTTAAATAATTCTCAAATAGTTAGACCCATTATTGGAGCAACGGAAACTTCGTCCAAACTAGTTTGACCAAAACTGCCCAACTTTGAATAGCTTCGTACGAAGTGAATATTGGCCTTTTTTGGGACCAATATGAAGTGATAAAGATATAAATATAGTAATAAACCTAATAGAAGAACGTTAGACCCATTTTTTATCCAACGGAAAACTTGTGCCAACTTCTACGACAAAGATCGTCCAAACTTTCAATAGATTCGTATGAAGGTTTAAATTGAGATTTAAAGCTTTTAGAATGAATACCGGCCTTTTTTTGGACCAATATAAAGTTATAAAGGTGTAAATATAGTTATTAATAATTCTCAAATAGTTAGACCCATTATTGGAGCAACGGAAACTTCGTCCAAACTAGTTTGACCAAAACTGCCCAACTTTGAATAGCTTCGTACGAAGTGAATATTGGCCTTTTTTGGGACCAATATGAAGTGATAAGGATATAAATATAGTAATAAACCTAATAGAAGAACGTTAGACCCATTTTTTATCCAACGGAAAACTTGTGCAAACTTCTACGACAAAGATCGTCCAAACTTTCAATAGATTCGTTTGAAGGTTTAAATTGAGATTTAAAGCTTTTAGAATGAATACCGGCCTTTTTTTGGACCAATATAAAGTTATAAAGGTGTAAATATAGTTTTTAAATAATTCTCAAATAGTTAGACCCATTATTGGAGCAACGGAAACTTCGTCCAAACTAGTTTGACCAAAACTGCCCAACTTTGAATAGCTTCGTACGAAGTGAATATTGGCCTTTTTTGGGACCAATATGAAGTGATAAAGATATAAATATAGTAATAAACCTAATAGAAGAACGTTAGACCCATTTTTTATCCAACGGAAAACTTGTGCCAACTTCTACGACAAAGATCGTCCAAACTTTCAATAGATTCGTTTGAAGGTTTAAATTGAGATTTAAATCTTTTAGAATGAATACCGGCCTTTTTTTGGACCAATATAAAGTTATAAAGGTGTAAATATAGTTTTTAAATAATTCTCAAATAGTTAGACCCATTATTGGAGCAACGGAAACTTCGTCCAAACTACTTTGACCAAAACTGCCCAACTTTGAATAGCTTCGTACGAAGTGAATATTGGCCTTTTTTGGGACCAATATGAAGTGATAAAGATATAAATTTAGTAATAAACCTAACAGAAGAACGTTAGACCCATTTTTTATCCAACGGAAAACTTGTGCAAACTTCTAAGACAAAGATCGTCCAAACTTTCAATAGATTCGTATGAAGGTTTAAATTGAGATTTAAAGCTTTTAGAATGAATACCGGCCTTTTTTTGGACCAATATAAAGTTATAAAGGTGTAAATATAGTTATTAATAATTCTCAAATTGTTAGACCCATTATTGGAGCAACGGAAACTTCGTCCAAACTACTTTGACCAAAACTGCCCAACTTTGAATAGCTTCGTACGAAGTGAATATTGGCCTTTGTTGGGATCAATATGAAGTGATAAGGGTATAAATATAGTAATAAACCTAATATAAGAACGTTAGACCCATTTGTTATCCAACGGAAAACTTGTGCAAACTTCTACGACAAAGATCGTCCAAACTTTCAATAGATTCGTATGAAGGTTTAAATTGAGATTTAAAGCTTTTAGAATGAATACCGGCCTTTTTTTGGACAAATATAAAGTTATAAAGGTGTAAATATAGTTATTAAATAATTCTCAAATAGTTAGACCCATTATTGGAGCAACGGAAACTTCGTCCAAACTACTTTGACCAAAACTGCCCAACTTTGAATAGCTTCGTACGAACTGAATATTGGCCTTTGTTGGGATCAATATGATGTGATAAGGATATAAATATAGTAATAAACCTAATAGAAGAACGTTAGACCCATTTTTTATCCAACGGAAAACTTGTGCAAACTTCTACGACAAAGATCGTCCAAACTTTCAATAGATTCGTATGAAGGTTTAAATAGAGATTTAAAGCTTTTAGAATGAATACCGGCCTTTTTTTGGACCAATATAAAGTTATAAAGGTGTAAATATAGTTATTAATAATTCTCAAATAGTTAGACCCATTATTGGAGCAACGGAAACTTCGTCCAAACTACTTTGACCAAAACTGCCCAACTTTGAATAGCTTCGTACGAAGTGAATATTGGCCTTTTTTGGGACCAATATGAATTGATAAAGATATAAATATAGTAATAAACCTAATAGAAGAACGTTAGACCCATTTTTTATCCAACGGAAAACTTGTGCAAACTTCTACGACAATGATCGTCCAAACTTTCAATAGATTCGTTTGAAGGTTTAAATTGAGATTTAAAGCTTTTAGAATGAATACCGGCCTTTTTTTGGACCAATATAAAGTTATAAACGTGTAAATATAGTTATTAAATAATTCTCAAATAGTTAGACCCATTATTGGAGCAACGGAAACTTCGTCCAAACTACTTTGACCAAAACTGCCCAACTTTGAATAGCTTCGTACGAAGTGAATATTGGCCTTTGTTGGGATCAATATGAAGTGATAAGGATATAAATATAGTAATAAACCTAATAGAAGAACGTTACACCCATTTTTTATCCAACGGAAAACTTGTGCAAACTTCTACGACAAAGATCGTCCAAACTTTCAATAGATTCGTATGAAGGTTTAAATAGAGATTTAAAGCTTTTAGAATGAATACCGGCCTTTTTTTGGACCAATATAAAGTTATAAAGGTGTAAATATAGTTATTAATAATTCTCAAATAGTTAGACCCATTATTGGAGCAACGGAAACTTCGTCCAAACTACTTTGACCAAAACTGCCCAACTTTGAATAGCTTCGTACGAAGTGAATATTGGCCTTTTTTGGGACCAATATGAAGTGATAAGGATATAAATATAGTAATGAACCTAATAGAAGAACGTTAGACCCATTTTTTATCCAACGGAAAACTTGTGCAAACTTCTACGACAAAGATCGTCCAAACTTTCAATAGATTCGTTTGAAGGTTTAAATTGAGATTTAAAGCTTTTAGAATGAATACCGGCCTTTTTTTGGACCAATATAAAGTTATAAATGTGTAAATATAGTTATTAAATAATTCTCAAATAGTTAGACCCATTATTGGAGCAACGGAAACTTCGTCCAAACTACTTTGACCAAAACTGCCCAACTTTGAATAGCTTCGTACGAAGTGAATATTGGCCTTTGTTGGGATCAATATGAAGTGATAAGGACATAAATATAGTAATAAACCTAATAGAAGAACGTTAGACCCATTTTTTATCCAACGGAAAACTTGTGCAAACTTCTACGACAAAGATCGTCCAAACTTTCAATAGATTCGTATGAAGGTTTAAATTGAGATTTAAAGCTTTTAGAATGAATACCGGCCTTTTTTTGGACAAATATAAAGTTATAAAGGTGTAAATATAGTTATTAAATAATTCTCAAATAGTTAGACCCATTATTGGAGCAACGGAAACTTCGTCCAAACTACTTTGACCAAAACTGCCCAACTTTGAATAGCTTCGTACGAAGTGAATATTGGCCTTTGTTGGGATCAATATGATGTGATAAGGATATAAGTATAGTAATAAACCTAATAGAAGAACGTTAGACCCATTTTTTATCCAACGGAAAACTTGTGCAAACTTCTACGACAAAGATCGTCCAAACTTTCAATAGATTCCTTTGAAGGTTTAAATTGAGATTTAAAGCTTTTAGAATGAATACCGGCCTTTTTTTGGACCAATATAAAGTTATAAAGGTGTAAATATAGTTTTTAAATAATTCTCAAATAGTTAGACCCATTATTGGAGCAACGGAAACTTCGTCCAAACTAGTTTGACCAAAACTGCCCAACTTTGAATAGCTTCGTACGAAGTGAATATTGGCCTTTTTTGGGACCAATATGAAGTGATAAAGATATAAATATAGTAATAAACCTAATAGAAGAACGTTAGACCCATTTTTTATCCAACGGAAAACTTGTGCAAACTTCTACGACAATGATCGTCCAAACTTTCAATAGATTCGTTTGAAGGTTTAAATTGAGATTTAAAGCTTTTAGAATGAATACCGGCCTTTTTTTGGACCAATATAAAGTTATAAACGTGTAAATATAGTTATTAAATAATTCTCAAATAGTTAGACCCATTATTGGAGCAACGGAAACTTCGTCCAAACTACTTTGACCAAAACTGCCCAACTTTGAATAGCTTCGTACGAAGTGAATATTGGCCTTTGTTGGGATCAATATGAAGTGATAAGGATATAAATATAGTAATAAACCTAATAGAAGAACGTTACACCCATTTTTTATCCAACGGAAAACTTGTGCAAACTTCTACGACAAAGATCGTCCAAACTTTCAATAGATTCGTATGAAGGTTTAAATAGAGATTTAAAGCTTTTAGAATGAATACCGGCCTTTTTTTGGACCAATATAAAGTTATAAAGGTGTAAATATAGTTATTAAAAATTCTCAAATAGTTAGACCCATTATTGGAGCAACGGAAACTTCGTCCAAACTACTTTGACCAAAACTGCCCAACTTTGAATAGCTTCGTACGAAGTGAATATTGGCCTTTTTTGGGACCAATATGAAGTGATAAGGATATAAATATAGTAATGAACCTAATAGAAGAACGTTAGACCCATTTTTTATCCAACGGAAAACTTGTGCAAACTTCTACGACAAAGATCGTCCAAACTTTCAATAGATTCGTTTGAAGGTTTAAATTGAGATTTAAAGCTTTTAGAATGAATACCGGCCTTTTTTTGGACCAATATAAAGTTATAAATGTGTAAATATAGTTATTAAATAATTCTCAAATAGTTAGACCCATTATTGGAGCAACGGAAACTTCGTCCAAACTACTTTGACCAAAACTGCCCAACTTTGAATAGCTTCGTACGAAGTGAATATTGGCCTTTGTTGGGATCAATATGAAGTGATAAGGACATAAATATAGTAATAAACCTAATAGAAGAACGTTAGACCCATTTTTTATCCAACGGAAAACTTGTGCAAACTTCTACGACAAAGATCGTCCAAACTTTCAATAGATTCGTATGAAGGTTTAAATTGAGATTTAAAGCTTTTAGAATGAATACCGGCCTTTTTTTGGACAAATATAAAGTTATAAAGGTGTAAATATAGTTATTAAATAATTCTCAAATAGTTAGACCCATTATTGGAGCAACGGAAACTTCGTCCAAACTACTTTGACCAAAACTGCCCAACTTTGAATAGCTTCGTACGAAGTGAATATTGGCCTTTGTTGGGATCAATATGATGTGATAAGGATATAAGTATAGTAATAAACCTAATAGAAGAACGTTAGACCCATTTTTTATCCAACGGAAAACTTGTGCAAACTTCTACGACAAAGATCGTCCAAACTTTCAATAGATTCCTTTGAAGGTTTAAATTGAGATTTAAAGCTTTTAGAATGAATACCGGCCTTTTTTTGGACCAATATAAAGTTATAAAGGTGTAAATATAGTTTTTAAATAATTCTCAAATAGTTAGACCCATTATTGGAGCAACGGAAACTTCGTCCAAACTAGTTTGACCAAAACTGCCCAACTTTGAATAGCTTCGTACGAAGTGAATATTGGCCTTTTTTGGGACCAATATGAAGTGATAAAGATATAAATATAGTAATAAACCTAATAGAAGAACGTTAGACCCATTTTTTATCCAACGGAAAACTTGTGCAAACTTCTACGACAAAGATCGTCCAAACTTTCAATAGATTCGTTTGAAGGTTTAAATTGAGATTTAAAGCTTTTAGAATGAATACCGGCCTTTTTTTGGACCAATATAAAGTTATAAATGTGTAAATATAGTTTTTAAATAATTCTCAAATAGTTAGACCCATTATTGGAGCAACGGAAACTTCGTCCACACTACTTTGACCAAAACTGCCCAACTTTGAATAGCTTCGTACGAAGTGAATATTGGCCTTTTTTGGGACCAATATGAAGTGATAAAGATATAAATATAGTAATAAACCTAATAGAAGAACGTTAGACCCATTTTTTATCCAACGGAAAACTTGTGCAAACTTCTACGACAAAGATCGTCCAAACTTTCAATAGATTCGTTTGAAGGTTTAAATTGAGATTTAAAGCTTTTAGAATGAATACCGGCCTTTTTTTGGACCAATATAAAGTTATAAAGGAGTAAATATAGTTTTTAAATAATTCTCAAATAGTTAGACCCATTATTGGAGCAACGGAAACTTCGTCCAAACTAGTTTGACCAAAACTGCCCAACTTTGAATAGCTTCGTACGAAGTGAATATTGGCCTTTTTTGGGACCAATATGAAGTGATAAAGATATAAATATAGTAATAAACCTAATAGAAGAACGTTAGACCCATTTTTTATCCAACGGAAAACTTGTGCCAACTTCTACGACAAAGATCGTCCAAACTTTCAATAGATTCGTATGAAGGTTTAAATTGAGATTTAAAGCTTTTAGAATGAATACCGGCCTTTTTTTGGACCAATATAAAGTTATAAAGGTGTAAATATAGTTATTAATAATTCTCAAATAGTTAGACCCATTATTGGAGCAACGGAAACTTCGTCCAAACTACTTTGACCAAAACTGCCCAACTTTGAATAGCTTCGTACGAAGTGAATATTGGCCTTTTTTGGGACCAATATGAAGTGATAAGGATATAAATATAGTAATGAACCTAATAGAAGAACGTTAGACCCATTTTTTATCCAACGGAAAACTTGTGCAAACTTCTACGACAAAGATCGTCCAAACTTTCTATAGATTCGTATGAAGGTTTAAATTGAGATTTAAAGCTTTTAGAATGAATACCGGCCTTTTTTTGGACAAATATAAAGTTATAAAGGTGTAAATATAGTTATTAAATAATTCTCAAATAGTTAGACCCATTATTGGAGCAACGGAAACTTCGTCCAAACTACTTTGACCAAAACTGCCCAACTTTGAATAGCTTCGTACGAAGTGAATATTGGCCTTTTTTGGGACCAATATGAAGTGATAAGGATATAAATATAGTAATGAACCTAATAGAAGAACGTTAGACCCATTTTTTATCCAACGGAAAACTTGTGCAAACTTCTACGACAAAGATCGTCCAAACTTTCTATAGATTCGTATGAAGGTTTAAATTGAGATTTAAAGCTTTTAGAATGAATACCGGCCTTTTTTTGGACAAATATAAAGTTATAAAGGTGTAAATATAGTTATTAAATAATTCTCAAATAGTTAGACCCATTATTGGAGCAACGGAAACTTCGTCCAAACTACTTTGACCAAAACTGGCCAACTTTGAATAGCTTCGTACGAAGTGAATATTGGCCTTTGTTGGGATCAATATGATGTGATAAGGATATAAATATAGTAATAAACCTAATAGAAGAACGTTAGACCCATTTTTTATCCAACGGAAAACTTGTGCAAACTTCTACGACAAAGATCGTCCAAACTTTCTATAGATTCGTATGAAGGTTTAAATTGAGATTTAAAGCTTTTAGAATGAATACCGGCCTTTTTTTGGACAAATATAAAGTTATAAAGGTGTAAATATAGTTATTAAATAATTCTCAAATAGTTAGACCCATTATTGGAGCAACGGAAACTTCGTCCAAACTACTTTGACCAAAACTGGCCAACTTTGAATAGCTTCGTACGAAGTGAATATTGGCCTTTGTTGGGATCAATATGATGTGATAAGGATATAAATATAGTAATAAACCTAATAGAAGAACGTTAGACCCATTTTTTATCCAACGGAAAACTTGTGCAAACTTCTACGACAAAGATCGTCCAAACTTTCAATAGATTCGTTTGAAGGTTTATATTGAGATTTAAAGCTTTTAGAATGAATACCGGCCTTTTTTTGGACCAATATAAAGTTATAAAGGTGTAAATATAGTTTTTAAATAATTCTCAAATAGTTAGACCCATTATTGGAGCAACGGAAACTTCGTCCAAACTACTTTGACCAAAACTGCCCAACTTTGAATAGCTTCGTACGAAGTGAATATTGGCCTTTTTTGGGACCAATATGAAGTGATAAAGATATAAATATAGTAATAAACCTAATAGAAGAACGTTAGACCCATTTTTTATCCAACGGAAAACTTGTGCCAACTTCTACGACAAAGATCGTCCAAACTTTCAATAGATTCGAATGAAGGTTTAAATTGAGATTTAAAGCTTTTAGAATGAATACCGGCCTTTTTTTGGACCAATGTAAAGTTATAAAGGTGTAAATATAGTTATTAATAATTCTCAAATAGTTAGACCCATTATTGGAGCAACGGAAACTTCGTCCAAACTACTTTGACCAAAACTGCCCAACTTTGAATAGCTTCGTACGAAGTGAATATTGGCCTTTTTTGGGACCAATATGAAGTGATAAGGATATAAATATAGTAATGAACCTAATAGAAGAACGTTAGACCCATTTTTTATCCAACGGAAAACTTGTGCAAACTTCTACGACAAAGATCGTCCAAACTTTCTATAGATTCGTATGAAGGTTTAAATTGAGATTTAAAGCTTTTAGAATGAATACCGGCCTTTTTTTGGACAAATATAAAGTTATAAAGGTGTAAATATAGTTATTAAATAATTCTCAAATAGTTAGACCCATTATTGGAGCAACGGAAACTTCGTCCAAACTACTTTGACCAAAACTGCCCAACTTTGAATAGCTTCGTACGAAGTGAATATTGGCCTTTGTTGGGATCAATATGATGTGATAAGGATATAAATATAGTAATAAACCTAATAGAAGAACGTTAGACCCATTTTTTATCCAACGGAAAACTTGTGCAAACTTCTACGACAAAGATCGTCCAAACTTTCAATAGATTCGTTTGAAGGTTTATATTGAGATTTAAAGCTTTTAGAATGAATACCGGCCTTTTTTTGGACCAATATAAAGTTATAAAGGTGTAAATATAGTTTTTAAATAATTCTCAAATAGTTAGACCCATTATTGGAGCAACGGAAACTTCGTCCAAACTACTTTGACCAAAACTGCCCAACTTTGAATAGCTTCGTACGAAGTGAATATTGGCCTTTTTTGGGACCAATATGAAGTGATAAAGATATAAATATTGTAATAAACCTAATAGAAGAACGTTAGACCCATTTTTTATCCAACGGAAAACTTGTGCAAACTTCTACGACAAAGATCGTCCAAACTTTCAATAGATTCGTTTGAAGGTTTAAATTGAGATTTAAAGCTTTTAGAATGAATACCGGCCTTTTTTTGGACCAATATAAAGTTATAAAGATGTAAATATAGTTTTTAAATAATTCTCAAATAGTTAGACCCATTATTGGAGCAACGGAAACTTCGTCCAAACTACTTTGACCAAAACTGCCCAACTTTGAATAGCTTCGTACGAAGTGAATATTGGCCTTTTTTGGGACCAATATGAAGTGATAAGGATATAAATATAGTAATGAACCTAATAGAAGAACGTTAGACCCATTTTTTATCCAACGGAAAACTTGTGCAAACTTCTACGACAAAGATCGTCCAAACTTTCTATAGATTCGTATGAAGGTTTAAATTGAGATTTAAAGCTTTTAGAATGAATACCGGCCTTTTTTTGGACAAATATAAAGTTATAAAGGTGTAAATATAGTTATTAAATAATTCTCAAATAGTTAGACCCATTATTGGAGCAACGGAAACTTCGTCCAAACTACTTTGACCAAAACTGGCCAACTTTGAATAGCTTCGTACGAAGTGAATATTGGCCTTTGTTGGGATCAATATGATGTGATAAGGATATAAATATAGTAATAAACCTAATAGAAGAACGTTAGACCCATTTTTTATCCAACGGAAAACTTGTGCAAACTTCTACGACAAAGATCGTCCAAACTTTCAATAGATTCGTTTGAAGGTTTATATTGAGATTTAAAGCTTTTAGAATGAATACCGGCCTTTTTTTGGACCAATATAAAGTTATAAAGGTGTAAATATAGTTTTTAAATAATTCTCAAATAGTTAGACCCATTATTGGAGCAACGGAAACTTCGTCCACACTACTTTGACCAAAACTGCCCAACTTTGAATAGCTTCGTACGAAGTGAATATTGGCCTTTTTTGGGACCAATATGAAGTGATAAAGATATAAATATAGTAATAAACCTAATAGAAGAACGTTAGACCCATTTTTTATCCAACGGAAAACTTGTGCCAACTTCTACGACAAAGATCGTCCAAACTTTCAATAGATTCGTATGAAGGTTTAAATTGAGATTTAAAGCTTTTAGAATGAATACCGGCCTTTTTTTGGACCAATATAAAGTTATAAAGGTGTAAATATAGTTATTAATAATTCTCAAATAGTTAGACCCATTATTGGAGCAACGGAAACTTCGTCCAAACTACTTTGACCAAAACTGCCCAACTTTGAATAGCTTCGTACGAAGTGAATATTGGCCTTTTTTGGGACCAATATGAAGTGATAAGGATATAAATATAGTAATGAACCTAATAGAAGAACGTTAGACCCATTTTTTATCCAACGGAAAACTTGTGCAAACTTCTACGACAAAGATCGTCCAAACTTTCTATAGATTCGTATGAAGGTTTAAATTGAGATTTAAAGCTTTTAGAATGAATACCGGCCTTTTTTTGGACAAATATAAAGTTATAAAGGTGTAAATATAGTTATTAAATAATTCTCAAATAGTTAGACCCATTATTGGAGCAACGGAAACTTCGTCCAAACTACTTTGACCAAAACTGCCCAACTTTGAATAGCTTCGTACGAAGTGAATATTGGCCTTTGTTGGGATCAATATGATGTGATAAGGTTATAAATATAGTAATAAACCTAATAAAAAAACGTTAGACCCATTTTTTATCCAACGGAAAACTTGTGCAAACTTCTACGACAAAGATCGTCCAAACTTTCAATAGATTCGTTTGAAGTTTTATATTGAGATTTAAAGCTTTTAGAATGAATACCGGCCTTTTTTTGGACCAATATAAAGTTATAAAGGTGTAAATATAGTTTTTAAATAATTCTCAAATAGTTAGACCCATTATTGGAGCAACGGAAACTTCGTCCAAACTACTTTGACCAAAACTGCCCAACTTTGAATAGCTTCATACGAAGTGAATATTGGCCTTTTTTGGGACCAATATGAAGTGATAAAGATATAAATATAGTAATAAACCTAATAGAAGAACGTTAGACCCATTTTTTATCCAACGGAAAACTTGTGCAAACTTCTACGACAAAGATCGTCCAAACTTTCAATAGATTCGTTTGAAGGTTTAAATTGAGATTTAAAGCTTTTAGAATGAATACCGGCCTTTTTTTGGACCAATATAAAGTTATAAAGATGTAAATATAGTTTTTAAATAATTCTCAAATAGTCAGACCCATTATTGGAGCAACGGAAACTTCGTCCAAACTAGTTTGACCAAAACTGCCCAACATTGAATAGCTTCATACGAAGTGAATATTGGCCTTTTTTGGGACCAATATGAAGTGATAAAGATATAAATATAGTAATAAACCTAATAGAAGAACGTTAGACCCATTTTTTATCCAACGGAAAACTTGTGCCAACTTCTACGACAAAGATCGTCCAAACTTTCAATAGATTCGTATGAAGGTTTAAATTGAGATTTAAAGCTTTTAGAATGAATACCGGCCTTTTTTTGGACCAATATAAAGTTATAAAGGTGTAAATATAGTTATTAATAATTCTCAAATAGTTAGACCCATTATTGGAGCAACGGAAACTTCGTCCAAACTACTTTGACCAAAACTGCCCAACTTTGAATAGCTTCGTACGAAGTGAATATTGGCCTTTTTTGGGACCAATATGAAGTGATAAGGATATAAATATAGTAATGAACCTAATAGAAGAACGTTAGACCCATTTTTTATCCAACGGAAAACTTGTGCAAACTTCTACGACAAAGATCGTCCAAACTTTCAATAGATTCGTATGAAGGTTTAAATTGAGATTTAAAGCTTTTAGAATGAATACCGGCCTTTTTTTGGACAAATATAAAGTTATAAAGGTGTAAATATAGTTATTAAATAATTATCAAATAGTTAGACCCATTATTGGAGCAACGGAAACTTCGTCCAAACTACTTTGACCAAAACTGCCCAACTTTGAATAGCTTCGTACGAAGTGAATATTGGCCTTTGTTGGGATCAATATGAAGTGATAAGGATATAAATATAGTAATAAACCTAATAGAAGAACGTTACACCCATTTTTTATCCAACGGAAAACTTGTGCAAACTTCTACGACAAAGATCGTCCAAACTTTCAATAGATTTGTATGAAGGTTTAAATAGAGATTTAAAGCTTTTAGAATGAATACCGGCCTTTTTTTGGACCAATATAAAGTTATAAAGGTGTAAATATAGTTATTAATAATTCTCAAATAGTTAGACCCATTATTGGAGCAACGGAAACTTCGTCCAAACTACTTTGACCAAAACTGCCCAACTTTGAATAGCTTCGTACGAAGTGAATATTGGCCTTTTTTGGGACCAATATGAAGTGATAAGGATATAAATATAGTAATGAACCTAATAGAAGAACGTTAGACCCATTTTTTATCCAACAGAAAACTTGTGCAAACTTCTACGACAAAGATCGTCCAAACTTTCAATAGATTCGTATGAAGGTTTAAATTGAGATTTAAAGCTTTTAGAATGAATACCGGCCTTTTTTTGGACAAATATAAAGTTATAAAGGTGTAAATATAGTTATTAAATAATTCTCAAATAGTTAGACCCATTATTGGAGCAACGGAAACTTCGTCCAAACTACTTTGACCAAAACTGCCCTACTTTGAATAGCTTCGTACGAAGTGAATATTGGCCTTTGTTGGGATCAATATGAAGTGATAAGGATATAAATATAGTAATAAACCTAATAGAAGAACGTTACACCCATTTTTTATCCAACGGAAAACTTGTGCAAACTTCTACGACAAAGATCGTCCAAACTTTCAATAGATTCGTATGAAGGTTTAAATAGAGATTTAAAGCTTTTAGAATGAATACCGGCCTTTTTTTGGACCAATATAAAGTTATAAAGGTGTAAATATAGTTATTAATAATTCTCAAATAGTTAGACCCATTATTGGAGCAACGGAAACTTCGTCCAAACTACTTTGACCAAAACTGCCCAACTTTGAATAGCTTCGTACGAAGTGAATATTGGCCTTTTTTGGGACCAATATGAAGTGATAAGGATATAAATATAGTAATGAACCTAATAGAAGAACGTTAGACCCATTTTTTATCCAACGGAAAACTTGTGCAAACTTCTACGACAAAGATCGTCCAAACTTTCAATAGATTCGTATGAAGGTTTAAATTGAGATTTAAAGCTTTTAGAATGAATACCGGCCTTTTTTTGGACAAATATAAAGTTATAAAGGTGTAAATATAGTTATTAAATAATTCTCAAATAGTTAGACCCATTATTGGAGCAACGGAAACTTCGTCCAAACTACTTTGACCAAAACTGCCCAACTTTGAATAGCTTCGTACGAAGTGAATATTGGCCTTTGTTGGGATCAATATGATGTGATAAGGATATAAATATAGTAATAAACCTAATAGAAGAACGTTAGACCCATTTTTTATCCAACAGAAAACTTGTGCAAACTTCTACGACAAAGATCGTCCAAACTTTCAATAGATTCGTATGAAGGTTTAAATTGAGATTTAAAGCTTTTAGAATGAATACCGGCCTTTTTTTGGACAAATATAAAGTTATAAAGGTGTAAATATAGTTATTAAATAATTATCAAATAGTTAGACCCATTATTGGAGCAACGGAAACTTCGTCCAAACTACTTTGACCAAAACTGCCCAACTTTGAATAGCTTCGTACGAAGTGAATATTGGCCTTTGTTGGGATCAATATGAAGTGATAAGGATATAAATATAGTAATAAACCTAATAGAAGAACGTTACACCCATTTTTTATCCAACGGAAAACTTGTGCAAACTTCTACGACAAAGATCGTCCAAACTTTCAATAGATTTGTATGAAGGTTTAAATAGAGATTTAAAGCTTTTAGAATGAATACCGGCCTTTTTTTGGACCAATATAAAGTTATAAAGGTGTAAATATAGTTATTAATAATTCTCAAATAGTTAGACCCATTATTGGAGCAACGGAAACTTCGTCCAAACTACTTTGACCAAAACTGCCCAACTTTGAATAGCTTCGTACGAAGTGAATGTTGGCCTTTTTTGGGACCAATATGAAGTGATAAGGATATAAATATAGTAATGAACCTAATAGAAGAACGTTAGACCCATTTTTTATCCAACAGAAAACTTGTGCAAACTTCTACGACAAAGATCGTCCAAACTTTCAATAGATTCGTATGAAGGTTTAAATTGAGATTTAAAGCTTTTAGAATGAATACCGGCCTTTTTTTGGACAAATATAAAGTTATAAAGGTGTAAATATAGTTATTAAATAATTCTCAAATAGTTAGACCCATTATTGGAGCAACGGAAACTTCGTCCAAACTACTTTGACCAAAACTGCCCTACTTTGAATAGCTTCGTACGAAGTGAATATTGGCCTTTGTTGGGATCAATATGAAGTGATAAGGATATAAATATAGTAATAAACCTAATAGAAGAACGTTACACCCATTTTTTATCCAACGGAAAACTTGTGCAAACTTCTACGACAAAGATCGTCCAAACTTTCAATAGATTCGTATGAAGGTTTAAATAGAGATTTAAAGCTTTTAGAATGAATACCGGCCTTTTTTTGGACCAATATAAAGTTATAAAGGTGTAAATATAGTTATTAATAATTCTCAAATAGTTAGACCCATTATTGGAGCAACGGAAACTTCGTCCAAACTACTTTGACCAAAACTGCCCAACTTTGAATAGCTTCGTACGAAGTGAATATTGGCCTTTTTTGGGACCAATATGAAGTGATAAGGATATAAATATAGTAATGAACCTAATAGAAGAACGTTAGACCCATTTTTTATCCAACGGAAAACTTGTGCAAACTTCTACGACAAAGATCGTCCAAACTTGAGATTTAAAGCTTTTAGAATGAATACCGGCCTTTTTTTGGACAAATATAAAGTTATAAAGGTGTAAATATAGTTATTAAATAATTCTCAAATAGTTAGACCCATTATTGGAGCAACGGAAACTTCGTCCAAACTACTTTGACCAAAACTGCCCTACTTTGAATAGCTTCGTACGAAGTGAATATTGGCCTTTGTTGGGATCAATATGAAGTGATAAGGATATAAATATAGTAATAAACCTAATAGAAGAACGTTACACCCATTTTTTATCCAACGGAAAACTTGTGCAAACTTCTACGACAAAGATCGTCCAAACTTTCAATAGATTCGTATGAAGGTTTAAATAGAGATTTAAAGCTTTTAGAATGAATACCGGCCTTTTTTTGGACCAATATAAAGTTATAAAGGTGTAAATATAGTTATTAATAATTCTCAAATAGTTAGACCCATTATTGGAGCAACGGAAACTTCGTCCAAACTACTTTGACCAAAACTGCCCAACTTTGAATAGCTTCGTACGAAGTGAATATTGGCCTTTTTTGGGACCAATATGAAGTGATAAGGATATAAATATAGTAATGAACATAATAGAAGAACGTTAGACCCATTTTTTATCCAACGGAAAACTTGTGCAAACTTCTACGACAAAGATCGTCCAAACTTTCAATAGATTCGTATGAAGGTTTAAATTGAGATTTAAAGCTTTTAGAATGAATACCGGCCTTTTTTTGGACAAATATAAAGTTATAAAGGTGTAAATATAGTTATTAAATAATTCTCAAATAGTTAGACCCATTATTGGAGCAACGGAAACTTCGTCCAAACTACTTTGACCAAAACTGCCCAACTTTGAATAGCTTCGTACGAAGTGAATATTGGCCTTTGTTGGGATCAATATGATGTGATAAGGATATAAATATAGTAATAAACCTAATAGAAGAACGTTAGACCCATTTTTTATCCAACAGAAAACTTGTGCAAACTTCTACGACAAAGATCGTCCAAACTTTCAATAGATTCGTATGAAGGTTTAAATAGAGATTTAAAGCTTTTAGAATGAATACCGGCCTTTTTTTGGACCAATATAAAGTTATAAAGGTGTAAATATAGTTATTAATAATTCTCAAATAGTTAGACCCATTATTGGAGCAACGGAAACTTCGTCCAAACTACTTTGACCAAAACTGCCCAACTTTGAATAGCTTCGTACGAAGTGAATATTGGCCTTTTTTGGGACCAATATGAAGTGATAAAGATATAAATATAGTAATAAACCTAATAGAAGAACGTTAGACCCATTTTTTATCCAACGGAAAACTTGTGCAAACTTCTACGACAATGATCGTCCAAACTTTCAATAGATTCGTTTGAAGGTTTAAATTGAGATTTAAAGCTTTTAGAATGAATACCGGCCTTTTTTTGGACCAATATAAAGTTATAAATGTGTAAATATAGTTTTTAAATAATTCTCAAATAGTTAGACCCATTATTGGAGCAACGGAAACTTCGTCCAAACTACTTTGACCAAAACTGCCCAACTTTGAATAGCTTCGTACGAAGTGAATATTGGCCTTTTTTGGGACCAATATGAAGTGATAAGGATATAAATATAGTAATGAACCTAATAGAAGAACGTTAGACCCATTTTTTATCCAACGGAAAACTTGTGCAAACTTCTACGACAAAGATCGTCCAAACTTTCAATAGATTCGTATGAAGGTTTAAATTGAGATTTAAAGCATTTAGAATGAATACCGGCCTTTTTTTGGACAAATATAAAGTTATAAAGGTGTAAATATAGTTATTAAATAATTCTCAAATAGTTAGACCCATTATTGGAGCAACGGAAACTTCGTCCAAACTACTTTGACCAAAACTGCCCTACTTTGAATAGCTTCGTACGAAGTGAATATTGGCCTTTGTTGGGATCAATATGAAGTGATAAGGATATAAATATAGTAATAAACCTAATAGAAGAACGTTACACCCATTTTTTATCCAACGGAAAACTTGTGCAAACTTCTACGACAAAGATCGTCCAAACTTTCAATAGATTCGTATGAAGGTTTAAATAGAGATTTAAAGCTTTTAGAATGAATACCGGCCTTTTTTTGGACCAATATAAAGTTATAAAGGTGTAAATATAGTTATTAATAATTCTCAAATAGTTAGACCCATTATTGGAGCAACGGAAACTTCGTCCAAACTACTTTGACCAAAACTGCCCAACTTTGAATAGCTTCGTACGAAGTGAATATTGGCCTTTTTTGGGACCAATATGAAGTGATAAGGATATAAATATAGTAATGAACATAATAGAAGAACGTTAGACCCATTTTTTATCCAACGGAAAACTTGTGCAAACTTCTACGACAAAGATCGTCCAAACTTTCAATAGATTCGTATGAAGGTTTAAATTGAGATTTAAAGCTTTTAGAATGAATACCGGCCTTTTTTTGGACAAATATAAAGTTATAAAGGTGTAAATATAGTTATTAAATAATTCTCAAATAGTTAGACCCATTATTGGAGCAACGGAAACTTCGTCCAAACTACTTTGACCAAAACTGCCCAACTTTGAATAGCTTCGTACGAAGTGAATATTGGCCTTTGTTGTGATCAATATGATGTGATAAGGATATAAATATAGTAATAAACCTAATACAAGAACGTTAGACCCATTTTTTATCCAACGGAAAACTTGTGCAAACTTCTACGACAAAGATCGTCCAAACTTTCAATAGATTCGTATGAAGGTTTAAATAGAGATTTAAAGCTTTTAGAATGAATACCGGCCTTTTTTTGGACCAATATAAAGTTATAAAGGTGTAAATATAGTTATTAATAATTCTCAAATAGTTAGACCCATTATTGGAGCAACGGAAACTTCGTCCAAACTACTTTGACCAAAACTGCCCAACTTTGAATAGCTTCGTACGAAGTGAATATTGGCCTTTGTTGGGATCAATATGAAGTGATAAGGATATAAATATAGTAATAAACCTAATAGAAGAACGTTACACCCATTTTTTATCCAACGGAAAACTTGTGCAAACTTCTACGACAAAGATCGTCCAAACTTTCAATAGATTCGTATGAAGGTTTAAATAGAGATTTAAAGCTTTTAGAATGAATACCGGCCTTTTTTTGGACCAATATAAAGTTATAAAGGTGTAAATATAGTTATTAATAATTCTCAAATAGTTAGACCCATTATTGGAGCAACGGAAACTTCGTCCAAACTACTTTGACCAAAACTGCCCAACTTTGAATAGCTTCGTACGAAGTGAATATTGGCCTTTTTTGGGACCAATATGAAGTGATAAGGATATAAATATAGTAATGAACCTAATAGAAGAACGTTAGACCCATTTTTTATCCAACGGAAAACTTGTGCAAACTTCTACGACAAAGATCGTCCAAACTTGAGATTTAAAGCTTTTAGAATGAATACCGGCCTTTTTTTGGACAAATATAAAGTTATAAAGGTGTAAATATAGTTATTAAATAATTCTCAAATAGTTAGACCCATTATTGGAGCAACGGAAACTTCGTCCAAACTACTTTGACCAAAACTGCCCTACTTTGAATAGCTTCGTACGAAGTGAATATTGGCCTTTGTTGGGATCAATATGAAGTGATAAGGATATAAATATAGTAATAAACCTAATAGAAGAACGTTACACCCATTTTTTATCCAACGGAAAACTTGTGCAAACTTCTACGACAAAGATCGTCCAAACTTTCAATAGATTCGTATGAAGGTTTAAATAGAGATTTAAAGCTTTTAGAATGAATACCGGCCTTTTTTTGGACCAATATAAAGTTATAAAGGTGTAAATATAGTTATTAATAATTCTCAAATAGTTAGACCCATTATTGGAGCAACGGAAACTTCGTCCAAACTACTTTGACAAAAACTGCCCAACTTTGAATAGCTTCGTACGAAGTGAATATTGGCCTTTTTTGGGACCAATATGAAGTGATAAGGATATAAATATAGTAATGAACATAATAGAAGAACGTTAGACCCATTTTTTATCCAACGGAAAACTTGTGCAAACTTCTACGACAAAGATCGTCCAAACTTTCAATAGATTCGTATGAAGGTTTAAATTGAGATTTAAAGCTTTTAGAATGAATACCGGCCTTTTTTTGGACAAATATAAAGTTATAAAGGTGTAAATATAGTTATTAAATAATTCTCAAATAGTTAGACCCATTATTGGAGCAACGGAAACTTCGTCCAAACTACTTTGACCAAAACTGCCCAACTTTGAATAGCTTCGTACGAAGTGAATATTGGCCTTTGTTGGGATCAATATGATGTGATAAGGATATAAATATAGTAATAAACCTAATAGAAGAACGTTAGACCCATTTTTTATCCAACAGAAAACTTGTGCAAACTTCTACGACAAAGATCGTCCAAACTTTCAATAGATTCGTATGAAGGTTTAAATAGAGATTTAAAGCTTTTAGAATGAATACCGGCCTTTTTTTGGACCAATATAAAGTTATAAAGGTGTAAATATAGTTATTAATAATTCTCAAATAGTTAGACCCATTATTGGAGCAACGGAAACTTCGTCCAAACTACTTTGACCAAAACTGCCCAACTTTGAATAGCTTCGTACGAAGTGAATATTGGCCTTTTTTGGGACCAATATGAAGTGATAAAGATATAAATATAGTAATAAACCTAATAGAAGAACGTTAGACCCATTTTTTATCCAACGGAAAACTTGTGCAAACTTCTACGACAATGATCGTCCAAACTTTCAATAGATTCGTTTGAAGGTTTAAATTGAGATTTAAAGCTTTTAGAATGAATACCGGCCTTTTTTTGGACCAATATAAAGTTATAAATGTGTAAATATAGTTTTTAAATAATTCTCAAATAGTTAGACCCATTATTGGAGCAACGGAAACTTCGTCCAAACTACTTTGACCAAAACTGCCCAACTTTGAATAGCTTCGTACGAAGTGAATATTGGCCTTTTTTGGGACCAATATGAAGTGATAAGGATATAAATATAGTAATGAACCTAATAGAAGAACGTTAGACCCATTTTTTATCCAACGGAAAACTTGTGCAAACTTCTACGACAAAGATCGTCCAAACTTGAGATTTAAAGCTTTTAGAATGAATACCGGCCTTTTTTTGGACAAATATAAAGTTATAAAGGTGTAAATATAGTTATTAAATAATTCTCAAATAGTTAGACCCATTATTGGAGCAACGGAAACTTCGTCCAAACTACTTTGACCAAAACTGCCCTACTTTGAATAGCTTCGTACGAAGTGAATATTGGCCTTTGTTGGGATCAATATGAAGTGATAAGGATATAAATATAGTAATAAACCTAATAGAAGAACGTTACACCCATTTTTTATCCAACGGAAAACTTGTGCAAACTTCTACGACAAAGATCGTCCAAACTTTCAATAGATTCGTATGAAGGTTTAAATAGAGATTTAAAGCTTTTAGAATGAATACCGGCCTTTTTTTGGACCAATATAAAGTTATAAAGGTGTAAATATAGTTATTAATAATTCTCAAATAGTTAGACCCATTATTGGAGCAACGGAAACTTCGTCCAAACTACTTTGACCAAAACTGCCCAACTTTGAATAGCTTCGTACGAAGTGAATATTGGCCTTTTTTGGGACCAATATGAAGTGATAAGGATATAAATATAGTAATGAACATAATAGAAGAACGTTAGACCCATTTTTTATCCAACGGAAAACTTGTGCAAACTTCTACGACAAAGATCGTCCAAACTTTCAATAGATTCGTATGAAGGTTTAAATTGAGATTTAAAGCTTTTAGAATGAATACCGGCCTTTTTTTGGACAAATATAAAGTTATAAAGGTGTAAATATAGTTATTAAATAATTCTCAAATAGTTAGACCCATTATTGGAGCAACGGAAACTTCGTCCAAACTACTTTGACCAAAACTGCCCAACTTTGAATAGCTTCGTACGAAGTGAATATTGGCCTTTGTTGGGATCAATATGATGTGATAAGGATATAAATATAGTAATAAACCTAATAGAAGAACGTTAGACCCATTTTTTATCCAACAGAAAACTTGTGCAAACTTCTACGACAAAGATCGTCCAAACTTTCAATAGATTCGTATGAAGGTTTAAATAGAGATTTAAAGCTTTTAGAATGAATACCGGCCTTTTTTTGGACCAATATAAAGTTATAAATGTGTAAATATAGTTTTTAAATAATTCTCAAATAGTTAGACCCATTATTGGAGCAACGGAAACTTCGTCCAAACTACTTTGACCAAAACTGCCCAACTTTGAATAGCTTCGTACGAAGTGAATATTGGCCTTTTTTGGGACCAATATGAAGTGATAAGGATATAAATATAGTAATGAACCTAATAGAAGAACGTTAGACCCATTTTTTATCCAACGGAAAACTTGTGCAAACTTCTACGACAAAGATCGTCCAAACTTTCAATAGATTCGTATGAAGGTTTAAATTGAGATTTAAAGCATTTAGAATGAATACCGGCCTTTTTTTGGACAAATATAAAGTTATAAAGGTGTAAATATAGTTATTAAATAATTCTCAAATAGTTAGACCCATTATTGGAGCAACGGAAACTTCGTCCAAACTACTTTGACCAAAACTGCCCTACTTTGAATAGCTTCGTACGAAGTGAATATTGGCCTTTGTTGGGATCAATATGAAGTGATAAGGATATAAATATAGTAATAAACCTAATAGAAGAACGTTACACCCATTTTTTATCCAACGGAAAACTTGTGCAAACTTCTACGACAAAGATCGTCCAAACTTTCAATAGATTCGTATGAAGGTTTAAATAGAGATTTAAAGCTTTTAGAATGAATACCGGCCTTTTTTTGGACCAATATAAAGTTATAAAGGTGTAAATATAGTTATTAATAATTCTCAAATAGTTAGACCCATTATTGGAGCAACGGAAACTTCGTCCAAACTACTTTGACCAAAACTGCCCAACTTTGAATAGCTTCGTACGAAGTGAATATTGGCCTTTTTTGGGACCAATATGAAGTGATAAGGATATAAATATAGTAATGAACATAATAGAAGAACGTTAGACCCATTTTTTATCCAACGGAAAACTTGTGCAAACTTCTACGACAAAGATCGTCCAAACTTTCAATAGATTCGTATGAAGGTTTAAATTGAGATTTAAAGCTTTTAGAATGAATACCGGCCTTTTTTTGGACAAATATAAAGTTATAAAGGTGTAAATATAGTTATTAAATAATTCTCAAATAGTTAGACCCATTATTGGAGCAACGGAAACTTCGTCCAAACTACTTTGACCAAAACTGCCCAACTTTGAATAGCTTCGTACGAAGTGAATATTGGCCTTTGTTGTGATCAATATGATGTGATAAGGATATAAATATAGTAATAAACCTAATACAAGAACGTTAGACCCATTTTTTATCCAACGGAAAACTTGTGCAAACTTCTACGACAAAGATCGTCCAAACTTTCAATAGATTCGTATGAAGGTTTAAATAGAGATTTAAAGCTTTTAGAATGAATACCGGCCTTTTTTTGGACCAATATAAAGTTATAAAGGTGTAAATATAGTTATTAATAATTCTCAAATAGTTAGACCCATTATTGGAGCAACGGAAACTTCGTCCAAACTACTTTGACCAAAACTGCCCAACTTTGAATAGCTTCGTACGAAGTGAATATTGGCCTTTTTTGGGACCAATATGAAGTGATAAAGATATAAATATAGTAATAAACCTAATAAAAAACGTTAGACCCATTTTTTATCCAACGGAAAACTTGTGCAAACTTCTACGACAAAGATCGTCCAAACTTTCAATAGATTCGTTTGAAGGTTTAAATTGAGATTTAAAGCTTTTAGAATGAATACCGGCCTTTTTTTGGACCAATATAAAGTTATAGATGTGTAAATATAGTTTTTAAATAATTCTCAAATAGTTAGACCCATTATTGGAGCAACGGAAACTTCGTCCAAACTACTTTGACCAAAACTGCCCAACTTTGAATAGCTTCGTACGAAGTGAATATTGGCCTTTTTTGGGACCAATATGAAGTGATAAAGATATAAATATAGTAATAAACCTAATAGAAGAACGTTAGACCCATTTTTTATCCAACGGAAAACTTGTGCAAACTTCTACGACAAAGATCGTCCAAACTTTCAATAGATTCGTATGAAGGTTTAAATTGAGATTTAAAGCTTTTAGAATCAATACCGGCCTTTTTTTGGACAAATATAAAGTTATAAAGGTGTAAATATAGTTATTAAATAATTCTCAAATAGTTAGACCCATTATTGGAGCAACGGAAACTTCGTCCAAACTACTTTGACCAAAACTGCCCAACTTTGAATAGCTTCGTACGAAGTGAATATTGGCCTTTGTTGGGATCAATATGATGTGATAAGGATATAAATATAGTAATAAACCTAATAGAAGAACGTTAGACCCATTTTTTATCCAACGGAAAACTTGTGCAAACTTCTACGACAAAGATCGTCCAAACTTTCAATAGATTCGTATGAAGGTTTAAATAGAGATTTAAAGCTTTTAGAATGAATACCGGCCTTTTTTTGGACCAATATAAAGTTATAAAGGTGTAAATATAGTTATTAATAATTCTCAAATAGTTAGACCCATTATTGGAGCAACGGAAACTTCGTCCAAACTACTTTGACCAAAACTGCCCAACTTTGAATAGCTTCGTACGAAGTGAATATTGGCCTTTTTTGGGACCAATATGAAGTGATAAGGATATAAATATAGTAATGAACCTAATAGAAGAACGTTAGACCCATTTTTTATCCAACGGAAAACTTGTGCAAACTTCTACGACAAAGATCGTCCAAACTTTCAATAGATTCGTTTGAAGGTTTAAATTGAGATTTAAAGCTTTTAGAATGAATACCGGCCTTTTTTAGGACCAATATAAAGTTATAAATGTGTAAATATAGTTTTTAAATAATTCTCAAATAGTTAGACCCATTATTGGAGCAACGGAAACTTCGTCCAAACTACTTTGACCAAAACTGCCCAACTTTGAATAGCTTCGTACGAAGTGAATATTGGCCTTTTTTGGGACCAATATGAAGTGATAAAGATATAAATATAGTAATAAACCTAATAGAAGAACGTTAGACCCATTTTTTATCCAACGGAAAACTTGTGCAAACTTTTACGACAAAGATCGTCCAAACTTTCAATAGATTCGTTTGAAGGTTTAAATTGAGATTTAAAGCTTTTAGAATGAATACCGGCCTTTTTTTGGACCAATATAAAGTTATAAATGTGTAAATATAGTTTTTAAATAATTCTCAAATAGTTAGACCCATTATTGGAGCAACGGAAACTTCGTCCAAACTACTTTGACCAAAACTGCCCAACTTTGAATAGCTTCGTACGAAGTGAATATTGGCCTTTTTTGGGACCAATATGAAGTGATAAAGATATAAATATAGTAATAAACCTAATAGAAGAACGTTAGACCCATTTTTTATCCAACGGAAAACTTGTGCAAACTTCTACGACAAAGATCGTCCAAACTTTCAATAGATTCGTATGAAGGTTTAAATTGAGATTTAAAGCTTTTAGAATGAATACCGGCCTTTTTTTGGACAAATATAAAGTTATAAAGGTGTAAATATAGTTATTAAATAATTCTCAAATAGTTAGACCCATTATTGGAGCAACGGAAACTTCGTCCAAACTACTTTGACCAAAACTGCCCAACTTTGAATAGCTTCGTACGAAGTGAATATTGGCCTTTGTTGGGATCAATATGATGTGATAAGGATATAAATATAGTAATAAACCTAATAGAAGAACGTTAGACCCATTTTTTATCCAACGGAAAACTTGTGCAAACTTCTACGACAAAGATCGTCCAAACATTCAATAGATTCGTATGAAGGTTTAAATAGAGATTTAAAGCTTTTAGAATGAATACCGGCCTTTTTTTGGACCAATAAAAAGTTATAAAGGTGTAAATATAGTTATTAATAATTCTCAAATAGTTAGACCCATTATTGGAGCAACGGAAACTTCGTCCAAACTACTTTGACCAAAACTGCCCAACTTTGAATAGCTTCGTACGAAGTGAATATTGGCCTTTTTTGGGACCAATATGAAGTGATAAGGATATAAATATGGTAATGAACCTAATAGAAGAACGTTAGACCCATTTTTTATCCAACGGAAAACTTGTGCAAACTTCTACGACAAAGATCGTCCAAACTTTCAATAGATTCGTTTGAAAGTTTAAATTGAGATTTAAAGCTTTTAGAATGAATACCGGCCTTTTTTAGGACCAATATAAAGGTATAAATGTGTAAATATAGTTTTTAAAGAATTCTCAAATAGTTAGACCCATTATTGGAGCAACGGAAACTTCGTCCAAACTACTTTGACCAAAACTGCCCAACTTTGAATAGCTTCGTACGAAGTGAATATTGGCCTTTTTTGGGACCAATATGAAGTGATAAGGATATAAATATAGTAATGAACATAATAGAAGAACGTTAGACCCATTTTTTATCCAACGGAAAACTTGTGCAAACTTCTACGACAAAGATCGTCCAAACTTTCAATAGATTCGTTTGAAGGTTTAAATTGAGATTTAAAGCTTTTAGAATGAATACCGGCCTTTTTTTGGACCAATATAAAGTTATAAATGTGTAAATATAGTTTTTAAATAATTCTCAAATAGTTAGACCCATTATTGGAGCAACGGAAACTTCGTCCAAACTACTTTGACCAAAACTGCCCAACTTTGAATAGCTTCGTACGAAGTGAATATTGGCCTTTTTTGGGACCAATATGAAGTGATAAAGATATAAATATAGTAATAAACCTAATAGAAGAACGTTAGACCCATTTTTTATCCAACGGAAAACTTGTGCAAACTTCTACGACAAAGATCGTCCAAACTTTCAATAGATTCGTTTGAAGGTTTAAATTGAGATTTAAAGCTTTTAGAATGAATACCGGCCTTTTTTTGGACCAATATAAAGTTATAGATGTGTAAATATAGTTTTTAAATAATTCTCAAATAGTTAGACCCATTATTGGAGCAACGGAAACTTCGTCCAAACTACTTTGACCAAAACTGCCCAACTTTGAATAGCTTCGTACGAAGTGAATATTGGCCTTTTTTGGGACCAATATGAAGTGATAAAGATATAAATATAGTAATAAACCTAATAGAAGAACGTTAGACCCATTTTTTATCCAACGGAAAACTTGTGCAAACTTCTACGACAAAGATCGTCCAAACTTTCAATAGATTCGTATGAAGGTTTAAATTGAGATTTAAAGCTTTTAGAATGAATACCGGCCTTTTTTTGGACCAATATAAAGTTATAGATGTGTAAATATAGTTTTTAAATAATTCTCAAATAGTTAGACCCATTATTGGAGCAACGGAAACTTCGTCCAAACTACTTTGACCAAAACTGCCCAACTTTGAATAGCTTCGTACGAAGTGAATATTGGCCTTTTTTGGGACCAATATGAAGTGATAAGGATATAAATATAGTAATAAACCTAATAGAAGAACGTTAGACCCATTTTTTATCCAACGGAAAACTTGTGCAAACTTCTACGACAAAGATCGTCCAAACATTCAATAGATTCGTATGAAGGTTTAAATAGAGATTTAAAGCTTTTAGAATGAATACCGGCCTTTTTTTGGACCAATAAAAAGTTATAAAGGTGTAAATATAGTTATTAATAATTCTCAAATAGTTAGACCCATTATTGGAGCAACGGAAACTTCGTCCAAACTACTTTGACCAAAACTGCCCAACTTTGAATAGCTTCGTACGAAGTGAATATTGGCCTTTTTTGGGACCAATATGAAGTGATAAGGATATAAATATGGTAATGAACCTAATAGAAGAACGTTAGACCCATTTTTTATCCAACGGAAAACTTGTGCAAACTTCTACGACAAAGATCGTCCAAACTTTCAATAGATTCGTATGAAGGTTTAAATAGAGATTTAAAGCTTTTAGAATGAATACCGGCCTTTTTTTGGACCAATATAAAGTTATAAAGGTGTAAATATAGTTATTAATAATTCTCAAATAGTTAGACCCATTATTGGAGCAACGGAAACTTCGTCCAAACTACTTTGACCAAAACTGCCCAACTTTGAATAGCTTCGTACGAAGTGAATATTGGCCTTTTTTGGGACCAATATGAAGTGATAAAGATATAAATATAGTAATAAACCTAATAAAAAACGTTAGACCCATTTTTTATCCAACGGAAAACTTGTGCAAACTTCTACGACAAAGATCGTCCAAACTTTCAATAGATTCGTTTGAAGGTTTAAATTGAGATTTAAAGCTTTTAGAATGAATACCGGCCTTTTTTTGGACCAATATAAAGTTATAGATGTGTAAATATAGTTTTTAAATAATTCTCAAATAGTTAGACCCATTATTGGAGCAACGGAAACTTCGTCCAAACTACTTTGACCAAAACTGCCCAACTTTGAATAGCTTCGTACGAAGTGAATATTGGCCTTTTTTGGGACCAATATGAAGTGATAAAGATATAAATATAGTAATAAACCTAATAGAAGAACGTTAGACCCATTTTTTATCCAACGGAAAACTTGTGCAAACTTCTACGACAAAGATCGTCCAAACTTTCAATAGATTCGTATGAAGGTTTAAATTGAGATTTAAAGCTTTTAGAATGAATACCGGCCTTTTTTTGGACAAATATAAAGTTATAAAGGTGTAAATATAGTTATTAAATAATTCTCAAATAGTTAGACCCATTATTGGAGCAACGGAAACTTCGTCCAAACTACTTTGACCAAAACTGCCCAACTTTGAATAGCTTCGTACGAAGTGAATATTGGCCTTTGTTGGGATCAATATGATGTGATAAGGATATAAATATAGTAATAAACCTAATAGAAGAACGTTAGACCCATTTTTTATCCAACGGAAAACTTGTGCAAACTTCTACGACAAAGATCGTCCAAACTTTCAATAGATTCGTATGAAGGTTTAAATAGAGATTTAAAGCTTTTAGAATGAATACCGGCCTTTTTTTGGACCAATATAAAGTTATAAAGGTGTAAATATAGTTATTAATAATTCTCAAATAGTTAGACCCATTATTGGAGCAACGGAAACTTCGTCCAAACTACTTTGACCAAAACTGCCCAACTTTGAATAGCTTCGTACGAAGTGAATATTGGCCTTTTTTGGGACCAATATGAAGTGATAAGGATATAAATATAGTAATGAACCTAATAGAAGAACGTTAGACCCATTTTTTATCCAACGGAAAACTTGTGCAAACTTCTACGACAAAGATCGTCCAAACTTTCAATAGATTCGTTTGAAGGTTTAAATTGAGATTTAAAGCTTTTAGAATGAATACCGGCCTTTTTTAGGACCAATATAAAGTTATAAATGTGTAAATATAGTTTTTAAATAATTCTCAAATAGTTAGACCCATTATTGGAGCAACGGAAACTTCGTCCAAACTACTTTGACCAAAACTGCCCAACTTTGAATAGCTTCGTACGAAGTGAATATTGGCCTTTTTTGGGACCAATATGAAGTGATAAAGATATAAATATAGTAATAAACCTAATAGAAGAACGTTAGACCCATTTTTTATCCAACGGAAAACTTGTGCAAACTTCTACGACAAAGATCGTCCAAACTTTCAATAGATTCGTTTGAAGGTTTAAATTGAGATTTAAAGCTTTTAGAATGAATACCGGCCTTTTTTTGGACCAATATAAAGTTATAAATGTGTAAATATAGTTTTTAAATAATTCTCAAATAGTTAGACCCATTATTGGAGCAACGGAAACTTCGTCCAAACTACTTTGACCAAAACTGCCCAACTTTGAATAGCTTCGTACGAAGTGAATATTGGCCTTTGTTGGGATCAATATGATGTGATAAGGATATAAATATAGTAATAAACCTAATAGAAGAACGTTAGACCCATTTTTTATCCAACGGAAAACTTGTGCAAACTTCTACGACAAAGATCGTCCAAACTTTCAATAGATTCGTATGAAGGTTTAAATAGAGATTTAAAGCTTTTAGAATGAATACCGGCCTTTTTTTGGACCAATATAAAGTTATAAAGGTGTAAATATAGTTATTAATAATTCTCAAATAGTTAGACCCATTATTGGAGCAACGGAAACTTCGTCCAAACTACTTTGACCAAAACTGCCCAACTTTGAATAGCTTCGTACGAAGTGAATATTGGCCTTTTTTGGGACCAATATGAAGTGATAAGGATATAAATATAGTAATGAACCTAATAGAAGAACGTTAGACCCATTTTTTATCCAACGGAAAACTTGTGCAAACTTCTACGACAAAGATCGTCCAAACTTTCAATAGATTCGTTTGAAGGTTTAAATTGAGATTTAAAGCTTTTAGAATGAATACCGGCCTTTTTTAGGACCAATATAAAGTTATAAATGTGTAAATATAGTTTTTAAATAATTCTCAAATAGTTAGACCCATTATTGGAGCAACGGAAACTTCGTCCAAACTACTTTGACCAAAACTGCCCAACTTTGAATAGCTTCGTACGAAGTGAATATTGGCCTTTTTTGGGACCAATATGAAGTGATAAAGATATAAATATAGTAATAAACCTAATAGAAGAACGTTAGACCCATTTTTTATCCAACGGAAAACTTGTGCAAACTTCTACGACAAAGATCGTCCAAACTTTCAATAGATTCGTTTGAAGGTTTAAATTGAGATTTAAAGCTTTTAGAATGAATACCGGCCTTTTTTTGGACCAATATAAAGTTATAAATGTGTAAATATAGTTTTTAAATAATTCTCAAATAGTTAGACCCATTATTGGAGCAACGGAAACTTCGTCCAAACTACTTTGACCAAAACTGCCCAACTTTGAATAGCTTCGTACGAAGTGAATATTGGCCTTTTTTGGGACCAATATGAAGTGATAAAGATATAAATATAGTAATAAACCTAATAGAAGAACGTTAGACCCATTTTTTATCCAACGGAAAACTTGTGCAAACTTCTACGACAAAGATCGTCCAAACTTTCAATAGATTCGTATGAAGGTTTAAATTGAGATTTAAAGCTTTTAGAATGAATACCGGCCTTTTTTTGGACAAATATAAAGTTATAAAGGTGTAAATATAGTTATTAAATAATTCTCAAATAGTTAGACCCATTATTGGAGCAACGGAAACTTCGTCCAAACTACTTTGACCAAAACTGCCCAACTTTGAATAGCTTCGTACGAAGTGAATATTGGCCTTTGTTGGGATCAATATGATGTGATAAGGATATAAATATAGTAATAAACCTAATAGAAGAACGTTAGACCCATTTTTTATCCAACGGAAAACTTGTGCAAACTTCTACGACAAAGATCGTCCAAACATTCAATAGATTCGTATGAAGGTTTAAATAGAGATTTAAAGCTTTTAGAATGAATACCGGCCTTTTTTTGGACCAATAAAAAGTTATAAAGGTGTAAATATAGTTATTAATAATTCTCAAATAGTTAGACCCATTATTGGAGCAACGGAAACTTCGTCCAAACTACTTTGACCAAAACTGCCCAACTTTGAATAGCTTCGTACGAAGTGAATATTGG
Source organism: Trifolium repens (assembly GCA_030408175.1). NCBI lineage: Eukaryota > Viridiplantae > Streptophyta > Magnoliopsida > Fabales > Fabaceae > Trifolium > Trifolium repens. Next base: position 36,479,512 of record CP125842.1, on the reverse strand, counting down.
CCTTTTTTGGGACCAATATGAAGTGATAAGGATATAAATATGGTAATGAACCTAATAGAAGAACGTTAGACCCATTTTTTATCCAACGGAAAACTTGTGCAAACTTCTACGACAAAGATCGTCCAAACTTTCAATAGATTCGTTTGAAAGTTTAAATTGAGATTTAAAGCTTTTAGAATGAATACCGGCCTTTTTTAGGACCAATATAAAGTTATAAATGTGTAAATATAGTTTTTAAAGAATTCTCAAATAGTTAGACCCATTATTGGAGCAACGGAAACTTCGTCCAAACTACTTTGACCAAAACTGCCCAACTTTGAATAGCTTCGTACGAAGTGAATATTGGCCTTTTTTGGGACCAATATGAAGTGATAAAGATATAAATATAGTAATAAACCTAATAGAAGAACGTTAGACCCATTTTTTATCCAACGGAAAACTTGTGCAAACTTCTACGACAAAGATCGTCCAAACTTTCAATAGATTCGTTTGAAGGTTTAAATTGAGATTTAAAGCTTTTAGAATGAATACCGGCCTTTTTTTGGACCAATATAAAGTTATAAATGTGTAAATATAGTTTTTAAATAATTCTCAAATAGTTAGACCCATTATTGGAGCAACGGAAACTTCGTCCAAACTACTTTGACCAAAACTGCCCAACTTTGAATAGCTTCGTACGAAGTGAATATTGGCCTTTGTTGGGATCAATATGATGTGATAAGGATATAAATATAGTAATAAACCTAATAGAAGAACGTTAGACCCATTTTTTATCCAACGGAAAACTTGTGCAAACTTCTACGACAAAGATCGTCCAAACTTTCAATAGATTCGTATGAAGGTTTAAATAGAGATTTAAAGCTTTTAGAATGAATACCGGCCTTTTTTTGGACCAATATAAAGTTATAAAGGTGTAAATATAGTTATTAATAATTCTCAAATAGTTAGACCCATTATTGGAGCAACGGAAACTTCGTCCAAACTACTTTGACCAAAACTGCCCAACTTTGAATAGCTTCGTACGAAGTGAATATTGGCCTTTTTTGGGACCAATATGAAGTGATAAGGATATAAATATAGTAATGAACCTAATAGAAGAACGTTAGACCCATTTTTTATCCAACGGAAAACTTGTGCAAACTTCTACGACAAAGATCGTCCAAACTTTCAATAGATTCGTTTGAAGGTTTAAATTGAGATTTAAAGCTTTTAGAATGAATACCGGCCTTTTTTAGGACCAATATAAAGTTATAAATGTGTAAATACAGTTTTTAAATAATTCTCAAATAGTTAGACCCATTATTGGAGCAACGGAAACTTCGTCCAAACTACTTTGACCAAAACTGCCCAACTTTGAATAGCTTCGTACGAAGTGAATATTGGCCTTTTTTGGGACCAATATGAAGTGATAAAGATATAAATATAGTAATAAACCTAATAGAAGAACGTTAGACCCATTTTTTATCCAACGGAAAACTTGTGCAAACTTCTACGACAAAGATCGTCCAAACTTTCAATAGATTCGTTTGAAGGTTTAAATTGAGATTTAAAGCTTTTAGAATGAATACCGGCCTTTTTTTGGACCAATATAAAGTTATAAATGTGTAAATATAGTTTTTAAATAATTCTCAAATAGTTAGACCCATTATTGGAGCAACGGAAACTTCGTCCAAACTACTTTGACCAAAACTGCCCAACTTTGAATAGCTTCGTACGAAGTGAATATTGGCCTTTTTTGGGACCAATATGAAGTGATAAAGATATAAATATAGTAATAAACCTAATAGAAGAACGTTAGACCCATTTTTTATCCAACGGAAAACTTGTGCAAACTTCTACGACAAAGATCGTCCAAACTTTCAATAGATTCGTATGAAGGTTTAAATTGAGATTTAAAGCTTTTAGAATGAATACCGGCCTTTTTTTGGACAAATATAAAGTTATAAAGGTGTAAATATAGTTATTAAATAATTCTCAAATAGTTAGACCCATTATTGGAGCAACGGAAACTTCGTCCAAACTACTTTGACCAAAACTGCCCAACTTTGAATAGCTTCGTACGAAGTGAATATTGGCCTTTGTTGGGATCAATATGATGTGATAAGGATATAAATATAGTAATAAACCTAATAGAAGAACGTTAGACCCATTTTTTATCCAACGGAAAACTTGTGCAAACTTCTACGACAAAGATCGTCCAAACATTCAATAGATTCGTATGAAGGTTTAAATAGAGATTTAAAGCTTTTAGAATGAATACCGGCCTTTTTTTGGACCAATAAAAAGTTATAAAGGTGTAAATATAGTTATTAATAATTCTCAAATAGTTAGACCCATTATTGGAGCAACGGAAACTTCGTCCAAACTACTTTGACCAAAACTGCCCAACTTTGAATAGCTTCGTACGAAGTGAATATTGGCCTTTTTTGGGACCAATATGAAGTGATAAGGATATAAATATGGTAATGAACCTAATAGAAGAACGTTAGACCCATTTTTTATCCAACGGAAAACTTGTGCAAACTTCTACGACAAAGATCGTCCAAACTTTCAATAGATTCGTTTGAAAGTTTAAATTGAGATTTAAAGCTTTTAGAATGAATACCGGCCTTTTTTAGGACCAATATAAAGTTATAAATGTGTAAATATAGTTTTTAAAGAATTCTCAAATAGTTAGACCCATTATTGGAGCAACGGAAACTTCGTCCAAACTACTTTGACCAAAACTGCCCAACTTTGAATAGCTTCGTACGAAGTGAATATTGGCCTTTTTTGGGACCAATATGAAGTGATAAAGATATAAATATAGTAATAAACCTAATAGAAGAACGTTAGACCCATTTTTTATCCAACGGAAAACTTGTGCAAACTTCTACGACAAAGATCGTCCAAACTTTCAATAGATTCGTTTGAAGGTTTAAATTGAGATTTAAAGCTTTTAGAATGAATACCGGCCTTTTTTTGGACCAATATAAAGTTATAAAGGTGTAAATATAGTTTTTAAATAATTCTCAAATAGTTAGACCCATTATTGGAGCAACGGAAACTTCGTCCAAACTAGTTTGACCAAAACTGCCCAACATTGAATAGCTTCGTACGAAGTGAATATTGGCCTTTTTTGGGACCAATATGAAGTGATAAAGATATAAATATAGTAATAAACCTAATAGAAGAACGTTAGACCCATTTTTTATCCAACGGAAAACTTGTGCAAACTTCTACGACAAAGATCGTCCAAACTTTCAATAGATTCGTATGAAGGTTTAAATAGAGATTTAAAGCTTTTAGAATGAATACCGGCCGTTTTTTGGACCAATATAAAGTTATAAAGGTGTAAATATAGTTATTAATAATTCTCAAATAGTTAGACCCATTATTGGAGCAACGGAAACTTCGTCCAAACTACTTTGACCAAAACTGCCCTACTTTGAATAGCTTCGTACGAAGTGAATATTGGCCTTTGTTGGGATCAATATGAAGTGATAAGGATATAAATATAGTAATAAACCTAATAGAAGAACGTTACACCCATTTTTTATCCAACGGAAAACTTGTGCAAACTTCTACGACAAAGATCGTCCAAACTTTCAATAGATTCGTATGAAGGTTTAAATAGAGATTTAAAGCTTTTAGAATGAATACCGGCCTTTTTTTGGACCAATATAAAGTTATAAAGGTGTAAATATAGTTATTAATAATTCTCAAATAGTTAGACCCATTATTGGAGCAACGGAAACTTCGTCCAAACTACTTTGACCAAAACTGCCCAACTTTGAATAGCTTCGTACGAAGTGAATATTGGCCTTTTTTGGGACCAATATGAAGTGATAAGGATATAAATATAGTAATGAACCTAATAGAAGAACGTTAGACCCATTTTTTATCCAACGGAAAACTTGTGCCAACTTCTACGACAAAGATCGTCCAAACTTTCAATAGATTCGTTTGAAGGTTTAAATTGAGATTTAAAGCTTTTAGAATGAATACCGGCCTTTTTTAGGACCAATATAAAGTTATAAATGTGTAAATATAGTTTTTAAATAATTCTCAAATAGTTAGACCCATTATTGGAGCAACGGAAACTTCGTCCAAACTACTTTGACCAAAACTGCCCAACTTTGAATAGCTTCGTACGAAGTGAATATTGGCCTTTTTTGGGACCAATATGAAGTGATAAAGATATAAATATAGTAATAAACCTAATAGAATAACGTTAGACCCATTTTATATCCAACGGAAAACTTGTGCAAACTTCTACGACAAAGATCGTCCAAACTTTCAATAGATTCGTATGAAGGTTTAAAAAGAGATTTAAAGCTTTTAGAATGAATACCGGCCTTTTTTTGGACCAATATAAAGTTATAAAGGTGTAAATATAGTTATTAATAATTCTCAAATAGTTAGACCCATTATTGGAGCAACGAAAACTTCGTCCAAACTACTTTGACCAAAACTGCCCAACTTTGAATAGCTTCGTACGAAGTGAATATTGGCCTTTTTTGGGACCAATATGAAGTGATAAGGATATAAATATAGTAATGAACCTAATAGAAGAACGTTAGACCCATTTTTTATCCAACGGAAAACTTGTGCCAACTTCTACGACAAAGATCGTCCAAACTTTCAATAGATTCGTTTGAAGGTTTAAATTGAGATTTAAAGCTTTTAGAATGAATACCGGCCTTTTTTAGGACCAATATAAAGTTATAAATGTGTAAATATAGTTTTTAAATAATTCTCAAATAGTTAGACCCATTATTGGAGCAACGGAAACTTCGTCCAAACTACTTTGACCAAAACTGCCCAACTTTGAATAGCTTCGTACGAAGTGAATATTGGCCTTTTTTGGGACCAATATGAAGTGATAAAGATATAAATATAGTAATAAACCTAATAGAAGAACGTTAGACCCATTTTATATCCAACGGAAAACTTGTGCAAACTTCTACGACAAAGATCGTCCAAACTTTCAATAGATTCGTTTGAAGGTTTAAATTGAGATTTAAAGCTTTTAGAATGAATACCGGCCATTTTTTGGACCAATATAAAGTTATAAATGTGTAAATATAGTTTTTAAATAATTCTCAAATAGTTAGACCCATTATTGGAGCAACGGAAACTTCGTCCAAACTACTTTGACCAAAACTGCCCAACTTTGAATAGCTTCGTACGAAGTGAATATTGGCCTTTTTTGGGACCAATATGAAGTGATAAAGATATAAATATAGTAATAAACCTAATAGAAGAATGTTAGACCCATTTTTTATCCAACGGAAAACTTGTGCAAACTTCTACGACAAAGATCGTCCAAACTTTCAATAGATTCGTATGAAGGTTTAAATTGAGATTTAAAGCTTTTAGAATGAATACCGGCCTTTTTTTGGACAAATATAAAGTTATAAAGGTGTAAATATAGTTATGAAATAATTCTCAAATAGTTAGACCCATTATTGGAGCAACGGAAACTTCGTCCAAACTACTTTGACCAAAACTGCCCAACTTTGAATAGCTTCGTACGAAGTGAATATTGGCCTTTGTTGGGATCAATATGATGTGATAAGGATATAAATATAGTAATAAACCTAATAGAAGAACGTTAGACCCATTTTTTATCCAACGGAAAACTTGTGCAAACTTCTACGACAAAGATCGTCCAAACTTTCAATAGATTCGTATGAAGGTTTAAATAGAGATTTAAAGCTTTTAGAATGAATACCGGCCTTTTTTTGGACCAATATAAAGTTATAAAGGTGTAAATATAGTTATTAATAATTCTCAAATAGTTAGACCCATTATTGGAGCAACGGAAACTTCGTCCAAACTACTTTGACCAAAACTGCCCAACTTTGAATAGCTTCGTACGAAGTGAATATTGGCCTTTTTTGGGACCAATATGAAGTGATAAGGATATAAATATAGTAATGAACCTAATAGAAGAACGTTAGACCCATTTTTTATCCAACGGAAAACTTGTGCAAACTTCTACGACAAAGATCGTCCAAACTTTCAATAGATTCGTTTGAAGGTTTAAATTGAGATTTAAAGCTTTTAGAATGAATACCGGCCTTTTTTAGGACCAATATAAAGTTATAAATGTGTAAATATAGTTTTTAAATAATTCTCAAATAGTTAGACCCATTATTGGAGCAACGGAAACTTCGTCCAAACTACTTTGACCAAAACTGCCCAACTTTGAATAGCTTCGTACGAAGTGAATATTGGCCTTTTTTGGGACCAATATGAAGTGATAAAGATATAAATATAGTAATAAACCTAATAGAAGAACGTTAGACCCATTTTTTATCCAACGGAAAACTTGTGCAAACTTCTACGACAAAGATCGTCCAAACTTTCAATAGATTCGTATGAAGGTTTAAATTGAGATTTAAAGCTTTTAGAATGAATACCGGCCTTTTTTTGGACAAATATAAAGTTATAAAGGTGTAAATATAGTTATGAAATAATTCTCAAATAGTTAGACCCATTATTGGAGCAACGGAAACTTCGTCCAAACTACTTTGACCAAAACTGCCCAACTTTGAATAGCTTCGTACGAAGTGAATATTGGCCTTTTTTGGGACCAATATGAAGTGATAAGGATATAAATATGGTAATGAACCTAATAGAAGAACGTTAGACCCATTTTTTATCCAACGGAAAACTTGTGCAAACTTCTACGACAAAGATCGTCCAAACTTTCAATAGATTCGTTTGAAAGTTTAAATTGAGATTTAAAGCTTTTAGAATGAATACCGGCCTTTTTTAGGACCAATATAAAGTTATAAATGTGTAAATATAGTTTTTAAATAATTCTCAAATAGTTAGACCCATTATTGGAGCAACGGAAACTTCGTCCAAACTACTTTGACCAAAACTGCCCAACTTTGAATAGCTTCGTACGAAGTGAATATTGGCCTTTTTTGGGACCAATATGAAGTGATAAAGATATAAATATAGTAATAAACCTAATAGAAGAACGTTAGACCCATTTTTTATCCAACGGAAAACTTGTGCAAACTTCTACGACAAAGATCGTCCAAACTTTCAATAGATTCGTTTGAAGGTTTAAATTGAGATTTAAAGCTTTTAGAATGAATACCGGCCTTTTTTTGGACCAATATAAAGTTATAAAGGTGTAAATATAGTTTTTAAATAATTCTCAAATAGTTAGACCCATTATTGGAGCAACGGAAACTTCGTCCAAACTAGTTTGACCAAAACTGCCCAACATTGAATAGCTTCGTACGAAGTGAATATTGGCCTTTTTTGGGACCAATATGAAGTGATAAAGATATAAATATAGTAATAAACCTAATAGAAGAACGTTAGACCCATTTTTTATCCAACGGAAAACTTGTGCAAACTTCTACGACAAAGATCGTCCAAACTTTCAATAGATTCGTATGAAGGTTTAAATAGAGATTTAAAGCTTTTAGAATGAATACCGGCCTTTTTTTGGACCAATATAAAGTTATAAAGGTGTAAATATAGTTATTAATAATTCTCAAATAGTTAGACCCATTATTGGAGCAACGGAAACTTCGTCCAAACTACTTTGACCAAAACTGCCCTACTTTGAATAGCTTCGTACGAAGTGAATATTGGCCTTTGTTGGGATCAATATGAAGTGATAAGGATATAAATATAGTAATAAACCTAATAGAAGAACGTTACACCCATTTTTTATCCAACGGAAAACTTGTGCAAACTTCTACGACAAAGATCGTCCAAACTTTCAATAGATTCGTATGAAGGTTTAAATAGAGATTTAAAGCTTTTAGAATGAATACCGGCCTTTTTTTGGACCAATATAAAGTTATAAAGGTGTAAATATAGTTATTAATAATTCTCAAATAGTTAGACCCATTATTGGAGCAACGGAAACTTCGTCCAAACTACTTTGACCAAAACTGCCCAACTTTGAATAGCTTCGTACGAAGTGAATATTGGCCTTTTTTGGGACCAATATGAAGTGATAAGGATATAAATATAGTAATGAACCTAATAGAAGAACGTTAGACCCATTTTTTATCCAACGGAAAACTTGTGCAAACTTCTACGACAAAGATCGTCCAAACTTTCAATAGATTCGTTTGAAGGTTTAAATTGAGATTTAAAGCTTTTAGAATGAATACCGGCCTTTTTTAGGACCAATATAACGTTATAAATGTGTAAATATAGTTTTCAAATAATTCTCAAATAGTTAGACCCATTATTGGAGCAACGGAAACTTCGTCCAAACTACTTTGACCAAAACTGCCCAACTTTGAATAGCTTCGTACGAAGTGAATATTGGCCTTTTTTGGGACCAATATGAAGTGATAAAGATATAAATATAGTAATAAACCTAATAGAAGAACGTTAGACCCATTTTTTATCCAACGGAAAACTTGTGCAAACTTCTACGACAAAGATCGTCCAAACTTTCAATAGATTCGTTTGAAGGTTTAAATTGAGATTTAAAGCTTTTAGAATGAATACCGGCCATTTTTTGGACCAATATAAAGTTATAAATGTGTAAATATAGTTTTTAAATAATTCTCAAATAGTTAGACCCATTATTGGAGCAACGGAAACTTCGTCCAAACTACTTTGACCAAAACTGCCCAACTTTGAATAGCTTCGTACGAAGTGAATATTGGCCTTTTTTGGGACCAATATGAAGTGATAAGGATATAAATATAGTAATGAACCTAATAGAAGAACGTTAGACCCATTTTTTATCCAACGGAAAACTTGTGCCAACTTCTACGACAAAGATCGTCCAAACTTTCAATAGATTCGTTTGAAGGTTTAAATTGAGATTTAAAGCTTTTAGAATGAATACCGGCCTTTTTTAGGACCAATATAAAGTTATAAATGTGTAAATATAGTTTTTAAATAATTCTCAAATAGTTAGACCCATTATTGGAGCAACGGAAACTTCGTCCAAACTACTTTGACCAAAACTGCCCAACTTTGAATAGCTTCGTACGAAGTGAATATTGGCCTTTTTTGGGACCAATATGAAGTGATAAAGATATAAATATAGTAATAAACCTAATAGAAGAACGTTAGACCCATTTTATATCCAACGGAAAACTTGTGCAAACTTCTACGACAAAGATCGTCCAAACTTTCAATAGATTCGTTTGAAGGTTTAAATTGAGATTTAAAGCTTTTAGAATGAATACCGGCCATTTTTTGGACCAATATAAAGTTATAAATGTGTAAATATAGTTTTTAAATAATTCTCAAATAGTTAGACCCATTATTGGAGCAACGGAAACTTCGTCCAAACTACTTTGACCAAAACTGCCCAACTTTGAATAGCTTCGTACGAAGTGAATATTGGCCTTTTTTGGGACCAATATGAAGTGATAAAGATATAAATATAGTAATAAACCTAATAGAAGAATGTTAGACCCATTTTTTATCCAACGGAAAACTTGTGCAAACTTCTACGACAAAGATCGTCCAAACTTTCAATAGATTCGTATGAAGGTTTAAATTGAGATTTAAAGCTTTTAGAATGAATACCGGCCTTTTTTTGGACAAATATAAAGTTATAAAGGTGTAAATATAGTTATGAAATAATTCTCAAATAGTTAGTCCCATTATTGGAGCAACGGAAACTTCGTCCAAACTACTTTGACCAAAACTGCCCAACTTTGAATAGCTTCGTACGAAGTGAATATTGGCCTTTGTTGGGATCAATATGATGTGATAAGGATATAAATATAGTAATAAACCTAATAGAAGAACGTTAGACCCATTTTTTATCCAACGGAAAACTTGTGCAAACTTCTACGACAAAGATCGTCCAAACTTTCAATAGATTCGTATGAAGGTTTAAATAGAGATTTAAAGCTTTTAGAATGAATACCGGCCTTTTTTTGGACCAATATAAAGTTATAAAGGTGTAAATATAGTTATTAATAATTCTCAAATAGTTAGACCCATTATTGGAGCAACGGAAACTTCGTCCAAACTACTTTGACCAAAACTGCCCAACTTTGAATAGCTTCGTACGAAGTGAATATTGGCCTTTTTTGGGACCAATATGAAGTGATAAGGATATAAATATAGTAATGAACCTAATAGAAGAACGTTAGACCCATTTTTTATCCAACGGAAAACTTGTGCAAACTTCTACGACAAAGATCGTCCAAACTTTCAATAGATTCGTTTGAAGGTTTAAATTGAGATTTAAAGCTTTTAGAATGAATACCGGCCTTTTTTAGGACCAATATAAAGTTATAAATGTGTAAATATAGTTTTTAAATAATTCTCAAATAGTTAGACCCATTATTGGAGCAACGGAAACTTCGTCCAAACTACTTTGACCAAAACTGCCCAACTTTGAATAGCTTCGTACGAAGTGAATATTGGCCTTTTTTGGGACCAATATGAAGTGATAAAGATATAAATATAGTAATAAACCTAATAGAAGAACGTTAGACCCATTTTATATCCAACGGAAAACTTGTGCAAACTTCTACGACAAAGATCGTCCAAACTTTCAATAGATTCGTTTGAAGGTTTAAATTGAGATTTAAAGCTTTTAGAATGAATACCGGCCATTTTTTGGACCAATATAAAGTTATAAATGTGTAAATATAGTTTTTAAATAATTCTCAAATAGTTAGACCCATTATTGGAGCAACGGAAACTTCGTCCAAACTACTTTGACCAAAACTGCCCAACTTTGAATAGCTTCGTACGAAGTGAATATTGGCCTTTTTTGGGACCAATATGAAGTGATAAAGATATAAATATAGTAATAAACCTAATAGAAGAATGTTAGACCCATTTTTTATCCAACGGAAAACTTGTGCAAACTTCTACGACAAAGATCGTCCAAACTTTCAATAGATTCGTATGAAGGTTTAAATTGAGATTTAAAGCTTTTAGAATGAATACCGGCCTTTTTTTGGACAAATATAAAGTTATAAAGGTGTAAATATAGTTATGAAATAATTCTCAAATAGTTAGACCCATTATTGGAGCAACGGAAACTTCGTCCAAACTACTTTGACCAAAACTGCCCAACTTTGAATAGCTTCGTACGAAGTGAATATTGGCCTTTGTTGGGATCAATATGATGTGATAAGGATATAAATATAGTAATAAACCTAATAGAAGAACGTTAGACCCATTTTTTATCCAACGGAAAACTTGTGCAAACTTCTACGACAAAGATCGTCCAAACTTTCAATAGATTCGTATGAAGGTTTAAATAGAGATTTAAAGCTTTTAGAATGAATACCGGCCTTTTTTTGGACCAATATAAAGTTATAAAGGTGTAAATATAGTTATTAATAATTCTCAAATAGTTAGACCCATTATTGGAGCAACGGAAACTTCGTCCAAACTACTTTGACCAAAACTGCCCAACTTTGAATAGCTTCGTACGAAGTGAATATTGGCCTTTTTTGGGACCAATATGAAGTGATAAGGATATAAATATAGTAATGAACCTAATAGAAGAACGTTAGACCCATTTTTTATCCAACGGAAAACTTGTGCAAACTTCTACGACAAAGATCGTCCAAACTTTCAATAGATTCGTTTGAAGGTTTAAATTGAGATTTAAAGCTTTTAGAATGAATACCGGCCTTTTTTAGGACCAATATAAAGTTATAAATGTGTAAATATAGTTTTTAAATAATTCTCAAATAGTTAGACCCATTATTGGAGCAACGGAAACTTCGTCCAAACTACTTTGACCAAAACTGCCCAACTTTGAATAGCTTCGTACGAAGTGAATATTGGCCTTTTTTGGGACCAATATGAAGTGATAAAGATATAAATATAGTAATAAACCTAATAGAACAACGTTAGACCCATTTTTTATCCAACGGAAAACTTGTGCAAACTTCTACGACAAAGATCGTCCAAACTTTCAATAGATTCGTATGAAGGTTTAAATTGAGATTTAAAGCTTTTAGAATGAATACCGGCCTTTTTTTGGACAAATATAAAGTTATAAAGGTGTAAATATAGTTATGAAATAATTCTCAAATAGTTAGACCCATTATTGGAGCAACGGAAACTTCGTCCAAACTACTTTGACCAAAACTGCCCAACTTTGAATAGCTTCGTACGAAGTGAATATTGGCCTTTTTTGGGACCAATATGAAGTGATAAGGATATAAATATGGTAATGAACCTAATAGAAGAACGTTAGACCCATTTTTTATCCAACGGAAAACTTGTGCAAACTTCTACGACAAAGATCGTCCAAACTTTCAATAGATTCGTTTGAAAGTTTAAATTGAGATTTAAAGCTTTTAGAATGAATACCGGCCTTTTTTAGGACCAATATAAAGTTATAAATGTGTAAATATAGTTTTTAAATAATTCTCAAATAGTTAGACCCATTATTGGAGCAACGGAAACTTCGTCCAAACTACTTTGACCAAAACTGCCCAACTTTGAATAGCTTCGTACGAAGTGAATATTGGCCTTTTTTGGGACCAATATGAAGTGATAAAGATATAAATATAGTAATAAACCTAATAGAAGAACGTTAGACCCATTTTTTATCCAACGGAAAACTTGTGCAAACTTCTACGACAAAGATCGTCCAAACTTTCAATAGATTCGTTTGAAGGTTTAAATTGAGATTTAAAGCTTTTAGAATGAATACCGGCCTTTTTTTGGACCAATATAAAGTTATAAAGGTGTAAATATAGTTTTTAAATAATTCTCAAATAGTTAGACCCATTATTGGAGCAACGGAAACTTCGTCCAAACTAGTTTGACCAAAACTGCCCAACATTGAATAGCTTCGTACGAAGTGAATATTGGCCTTTTTTGGGACCAATATGAAGTGATAAAGATATAAATATAGTAATAAACCTAATAGAAGAACGTTAGACCCATTTTTTATCCAACGGAAAACTTGTGCAAACTTCTACGACAAAGATCGTCCAAACTTTCAATAGATTCGTATGAAGGTTTAAATAGAGATTTAAAGCTTTTAGAATGAATACCGGCCTTTTTTTGGACCAATATAAAGTTATAAAGGTGTAAATATAGTTATTAATAATTCTCAAATAGTTAGACCCATTATTGGAGCAACGGAAACTTCGTCCAAACTACTTTGACCAAAACTGCCCTACTTTGAATAGCTTCGTACGAAGTGAATATTGGCCTTTGTTGGGATCAATATGAAGTGATAAGGATATAAATATAGTAATAAACCTAATAGAAGAACGTTACACCCATTTTTTATCCAACGGAAAACTTGTGCAAACTTCTACGACAAAGATCGTCCAAACTTTCAATAGATTCGTATGAAGGTTTAAATAGAGATTTAAAGCTTTTAGAATGAATACCGGCCTTTTTTTGGACCAATATAAAGTTATAAAGGTGTAAATATAGTTATTAATAATTCTCAAATAGTTAGACCCATTATTGGAGCAACGGAAACTTCGTCCAAACTACTTTGACCAAAACTGCCCAACTTTGAATAGCTTCGTACGAAGTGAATATTGGCCTTTTTTGGGACCAATATGAAGTGATAAGGATATAAATATAGTAATGAACCTAATAGAAGAACGTTAGACCCATTTTTTATCCAACGGAAAACTTGTGCAAACTTCTACGACAAAGATCGTCCAAACTTTCAATAGATTCGTTTGAAGGTTTAAATTGAGATTTAAAGCTTTTAGAATGAATACCGGCCTTTTTTAGGACCAATATAACGTTATAAATGTGTAAATATAGTTTTCAAATAATTCTCAAATAGTTAGACCCATTATTGGAGCAACGGAAACTTCGTCCAAACTACTTTGACCAAAACTGCCCAACTTTGAATAGCTTCGTACGAAGTGAATATTGGCCTTTTTTGGGACCAATATGAAGTGATAAAGATATAAATATAGTAATAAACCTAATAGAAGAACGTTAGACCCATTTTTTATCCAACGGAAAACTTGTGCAAACTTCTACGACAAAGATCGTCCAAACTTTCAATAGATTCGTTTGAAGGTTTAAATTGAGATTTAAAGCTTTTAGAATGAATACCGGCCATTTTTTGGACCAATATAAAGTTATAAATGTGTAAATATAGTTTTTAAATAATTCTCAAATAGTTAGACCCATTATTGGAGCAACGGAAACTTCGTCCAAACTACTTTGACCAAAACTGCCCAACTTTGAATAGCTTCGTACGAAGTGAATATTGGCCTTTTTTGGGACCAATATGAAGTGATAAAGATATAAATATAGTAATAAACCTAATAGAAGAACGTTAGACCCATTTTTTATCCAACGGAAAACTTGTGCAAACTTCTACGACAAAGATCGTCCAAACTTTCAATAGATTCGTATGAAGGTTTAAATTGAGATTTAAAGCTTTTAGAATGAATACCGGCCTTTTTTTGGACAAATATAAAGTTATAAAGGTGTAAATATAGTTATGAAATAATTCTCAAATAGTTAGACCCATTATTGGAGCAACGGAAACTTCGTCCAAACTACTTTGACCAAAACTGCCCAACTTTGAATAGCTTCGTACGAAGTGAATATTGGCCTTTGTTGGGATCAATATGATGTGATAAGGATATAAATATAGTAATAAACCTAATAGAAGAACGTTAGACCCATTTTTTATCCAACGGAAAACTTGTGCAAACTTCTACGACAAAGATCGTCCAAACTTTCAATAGATTCGTATGAAGGTTTAAATAGAGATTTAAAGCTTTTAGAATGAATACCGGCCTTTTTTTGGACCAATATAAAGTTATAAAGGTGTAAATATAGTTATTAATAATTCTCAAATAGTTAGACCCATTATTGGAGCAACGGAAACTTCGTCCAAACTACTTTGACCAAAACTGCCCAACTTTGAATAGCTTCGTACGAAGTGAATATTGGCCTTTTTTGGGACCAATATGAAGTGATAAGGATATAAATATAGTAATGAACCTAATAGAAGAACGTTAGACCCATTTTTTATCCAACGGAAAACTTGTGCAAACTTCTACGACAAAGATCGTCCAAACTTTCAATAGATTCGTTTGAAGGTTTAAATTGAGATTTAAAGCTTTTAGAATGAATACCGGCCTTTTTTAGGACCAATATAAAGTTATAAATGTGTAAATATAGTTTTTAAATAATTCTCAAATAGTTAGACCCATTATTGGAGCAACGGAAACTTCGTCCAAACTACTTTGACCAAAACTGCCCAACTTTGAATAGCTTCGTACGAAGTGAATATTGGCCTTTTTTTGGACCAATATGAAGTGATAAAGATATAAATATAGTAATAAACCTAATAGAAGAACGTTAGACCCATTTTTTATCCAACGGAAAACTTGTGCAAACTTCTACGACAAAGATCGTCCAAACTTTCAATAGATTCGTTTGAAGGTTTAAATTGAGATTTAAAGCTTTTAGAATGAATACCGGCCTTTTTTTGGACCAATATAAAGTTATAAATGTGTAAATATAGTTTTTAAATAATTCTCAAATAGTTAGACCCATTATTGGAGCAACGGAAACTTCGTCCAAACTACTTTGACCAAAACTGCCCAACTTTGAATAGCTTCGTACGAAGTGAATATTGGCCTTTTTTGGGACCAATATGAAGTGATAAAGATATAAATATAGTAATAAACCTAATAGAAGAACGTTACACCCATTTTTTATCCAACGGAAAACTTATGCAAACTTCTACGACAAAGATCGTCCAAACTTTCAATAGATTCGTATGAAGGTTTAAATAGAGATTTAAAGCTTTTAGAATGAATACCGGCCTTTTTTTGGACCAATATAAAGTTATAAAGGTGTAAATATAGTTATTAATAATTCTCAAATAGTTAGACCCATTATTGGAGCAACGGAAACTTCGTCCAAACTACTTTGACCAAAACTGCCCTACTTTGAATAGCTTCGTACGAAGTGAATATTGGCCTTTGTTGGGATCAATATGATGTGATAAGGATATAAATATAGTAATAAACCTAATAGAAGAACGTTAGACCCATTTTTTATCCAACGGAAAACTTGTGCAAACTTCTACGACAAAGATCGTCCAAACTTTCAATAGATTCGTATGAAGGTTTAAATAGAGATTTAAAGCTTTTAGAATGAATACCGGCCTTTTTTTGGACCAATATAAAGTTATAAAGGTGTAAATATAGTTATTAATAATTCTCAAATAGTTAGACCCATTATTGGAGCAACGGAAACTTCGTCCAAACTACTTTGACCAAAACTGCCCAACTTTGAATAGCTTCGTACGAAGTGAATATTGGCCTTTTTTGGGACCAATATGAAGTGATAAGGATATAAATATAGTAATGAACCTAATAGAAGAACGTTAGACCCATTTTTTATCCAACGGAAAACTTGTGCAAACTTCTACGACAAAGATCGTCCAAACTTTCAATAGATTCGTTTGAAGGTTTAAATTGAGATTTAAAGCTTTTAGAATGAATACCGGCCTTTTTTAGGACCAATATAAAGTTATAAATGTGTAAATATAGTTTTTAAATAATTCTCAAATAGTTAGACCCATTATTGGAGCAACGGAAACTTCGTCCAAACTACTTTGACCAAAACTGCCCAACTTTGAATAGCTTCGTACGAAGTGAATATTGGCCTTTTTTGGGACCAATATGAAGTGATAAAGATATAAATATAGTAATAAACCTAATAGAAGAACGTTAGACCCATTTTATATCCAACGGAAAACTTGTGCAAACTTCTACGACAAAGATCGTCCAAACTTTCAATAGATTCGTTTGAAGGTTTAAATTGAGATTTAAAGCTTTTAGAATGAATACCGGCCATTTTTTGGACCAATATAAAGTTATAAATGTGTAAATATAGTTTTTAAATAATTCTCAAATAGTTAGACCCATTATTGGAGCAACGGAAACTTCGTCCAAACTACTTTGACCAAAACTGCCCAACTTTGAATAGCTTCGTACGAAGTGAATATTGGCCTTTTTTGGGACCAATATGAAGTGATAAAGATATAAATATAGTAATAAACCTAATAGAAGAATGTTAGACCCATTTTTTATCCAACGGAAAACTTGTGCAAACTTCTACGACAAAGATCGTCCAAACTTTCAATAGATTCGTATGAAGGTTTAAATTGAGATTTAAAGCTTTTAGAATGAATACCGGCCTTTTTTTGGACAAATATAAAGTTATAAAGGTGTAAATATAGTTATGAAATAATTCTCAAATAGTTAGACCCATTATTGGAGCAACGGAAACTTCGTCCAAACTACTTTGACCAAAACTGCCCAACTTTGAATAGCTTCGTACGAAGTGAATATTGGCCTTTGTTGGGATCAATATGATGTGATAAGGATATAAATATAGTAATAAACCTAATAGAAGAACGTTAGACCCATTTTTTATCCAACGGAAAACTTGTGCAAACTTCTACGACAAAGATCGTCCAAACTTTCAATAGATTCGTATGAAGGTTTAAATAGAGATTTAAAGCTTTTAGAATGAATACCGGCCTTTTTTTGGACCAATATAAAGTTATAAAGGTGTAAATATAGTTATTAATAATTCTCAAATAGTTAGACCCATTATTGGAGCAACGGAAACTTCGTCCAAACTACTTTGACCAAAACTGCCCAACTTTGAATAGCTTCGTACGAAGTGAATATTGGCCTTTTTTGGGACCAATATGAAGTGATAAGGATATAAATATAGTAATGAACCTAATAGAAGAACGTTAGACCCATTTTTTATCCAACGGAAAACTTGTGCAAACTTCTACGACAAAGATCGTCCAAACTTTCAATAGATTCGTTTGAAGGTTTAAATTGAGATTTAAAGCTTTTAGAATGAATACCGGCCTTTTTTAGGACCAATATAAAGTTATAAATGTGTAAATATAGTTTTTAAATAATTCTCAAATAGTTAGACCCATTATTGGAGCAACGGAAACTTCGTCCAAACTACTTTGACCAAAACTGCCCAACTTTGAATAGCTTCGTACGAAGTGAATATTGGCCTTTTTTGGGACCAATATGAAGTGATAAAGATATAAATATAGTAATAAACCTAATAGAAGAACGTTAGACCCATTTTTTATCCAACGGAAAACTTGTGCAAACTTCTACGACAAAGATCGTCCAAACTTTCAATAGATTCGTATGAAGGTTTAAATTGAGATTTAAAGCTTTTAGAATGAATACCGGCCTTTTTTTGGACAAATATAAAGTTATAAAGGTGTAAATATAGTTATGAAATAATTCTCAAATAGTTAGACCCATTATTGGAGCAACGGAAACTTCGTCCAAACTACTTTGACCAAAACTGCCCAACTTTGAATAGCTTCGTACGAAGTGAATATTGGCCTTTTTTGGGACCAATATGAAGTGATAAGGATATAAATATGGTAATGAACCTAATAGAAGAACGTTAGACCCATTTTTTATCCAACGGAAAACTTGTGCAAACTTCTACGACAAAGATCGTCCAAACTTTCAATAGATTCGTTTGAAAGTTTAAATTGAGATTTAAAGCTTTTAGAATGAATACCGGCCTTTTTTAGGACCAATATAAAGTTATAAATGTGTAAATATAGTTTTTAAATAATTCTCAAATAGTTAGACCCATTATTGGAGCAACGGAAACTTCGTCCAAACTACTTTGACCAAAACTGCCCAACTTTGAATAGCTTCGTACGAAGTGAATATTGGCCTTTTTTGGGACCAATATGAAGTGATAAAGATATAAATATAGTAATAAACCTAATAGAAGAACGTTAGACCCATTTTTTATCCAACGGAAAACTTGTGCAAACTTCTACGACAAAGATCGTCCAAACTTTCAATAGATTCGTTTGAAGGTTTAAATTGAGATTTAAAGCTTTTAGAATGAATACCGGCCTTTTTTTGGACCAATATAAAGTTATAAAGGTGTAAATATAGTTTTTAAATAATTCTCAAATAGTTAGACCCATTATTGGAGCAACGGAAACTTCGTCCAAACTAGTTTGACCAAAACTGCCCAACATTGAATAGCTTCGTACGAAGTGAATATTGGCCTTTTTTGGGACCAATATGAAGTGATAAAGATATAAATATAGTAATAAACCTAATAGAAGAACGTTAGACCCATTTTTTATCCAACGGAAAACTTGTGCAAACTTCTACGACAAAGATCGTCCAAACTTTCAATAGATTCGTATGAAGGTTTAAATAGAGATTTAAAGCTTTTAGAATGAATACCGGCCTTTTTTTGGACCAATATAAAGTTATAAAGGTGTAAATATAGTTATTAATAATTCTCAAATAGTTAGACCCATTATTGGAGCAACGGAAACTTCGTCCAAACTACTTTGACCAAAACTGCCCTACTTTGAATAGCTTCGTACGAAGTGAATATTGGCCTTTGTTGGGATCAATATGAAGTGATAAGGATATAAATATAGTAATAAACCTAATAGAAGAACGTTACACCCATTTTTTATCCAACGGAAAACTTGTGCAAACTTCTACGACAAAGATCGTCCAAACTTTCAATAGATTCGTATGAAGGTTTAAATAGAGATTTAAAGCTTTTAGAATGAATACCGGCCTTTTTTTGGACCAATATAAAGTTATAAAGGTGTAAATATAGTTATTAATAATTCTCAAATAGTTAGACCCATTATTGGAGCAACGGAAACTTCGTCCAAACTACTTTGACCAAAACTGCCCAACTTTGAATAGCTTCGTACGAAGTGAATATTGGCCTTTTTTGGGACCAATATGAAGTGATAAGGATATAAATATAGTAATGAACCTAATAGAAGAACGTTAGACCCATTTTTTATCCAACGGAAAACTTGTGCAAACTTCTACGACAAAGATCGTCCAAACTTTCAATAGATTCGTTTGAAGGTTTAAATTGAGATTTAAAGCTTTTAGAATGAATACCGGCCTTTTTTAGGACCAATATAACGTTATAAATGTGTAAATATAGTTTTCAAATAATTCTCAAATAGTTAGACCCATTATTGGAGCAACGGAAACTTCGTCCAAACTACTTTGACCAAAACTGCCCAACTTTGAATAGCTTCGTACGAAGTGAATATTGGCCTTTTTTGGGACCAATATGAAGTGATAAAGATATAAATATAGTAATAAACCTAATAGAAGAACGTTAGACCCATTTTTTATCCAACGGAAAACTTGTGCAAACTTCTACGACAAAGATCGTCCAAACTTTCAATAGATTCGTTTGAAGGTTTAAATTGAGATTTAAAGCTTTTAGAATGAATACCGGCCATTTTTTGGACCAATATAAAGTTATAAATGTGTAAATATAGTTTTTAAATAATTCTCAAATAGTTAGACCCATTATTGGAGCAACGGAAACTTCGTCCAAACTACTTTGACCAAAACTGCCCAACTTTGAATAGCTTCGTACGAAGTGAATATTGGCCTTTTTTGGGACCAATATGAAGTGATAAAGATATAAATATAGTAATAAACCTAATAGAAGAACGTTAGACCCATTTTTTATCCAACGGAAAACTTGTGCAAACTTCTACGACAAAGATCGTCCAAACTTTCAATAGA
The DNA here is from genome assembly GCA_030408175.1 of Trifolium repens. NCBI lineage: Eukaryota > Viridiplantae > Streptophyta > Magnoliopsida > Fabales > Fabaceae > Trifolium > Trifolium repens. The sequence goes on along the minus strand of CP125842.1, from coordinate 36,458,978 downwards.
TTCGTATGAAGGTTTAAATTGAGATTTAAAGCTTTTAGAATGAATACCGGCCTTTTTTTGGACAAATATAAAGTTATAAAGGTGTAAATATAGTTATGAAATAATTCTCAAATAGTTAGACCCATTATTGGAGCAACGGAAACTTCGTCCAAACTACTTTGACCAAAACTGCCCAACTTTGAATAGCTTCGTACGAAGTGAATATTGGCCTTTGTTGGGATCAATATGATGTGATAAGGATATAAATATAGTAATAAACCTAATAGAAGAACGTTAGACCCATTTTTTATCCAACGGAAAACTTGTGCAAACTTCTACGACAAAGATCGTCCAAACTTTCAATAGATTCGTATGAAGGTTTAAATAGAGATTTAAAGCTTTTAGAATGAATACCGGCCTTTTTTTGGACCAATATAAAGTTATAAAGGTGTAAATATAGTTATTAATAATTCTCAAATAGTTAGACCCATTATTGGAGCAACGGAAACTTCGTCCAAACTACTTTGACCAAAACTGCCCAACTTTGAATAGCTTCGTACGAAGTGAATATTGGCCTTTTTTGGGACCAATATGAAGTGATAAGGATATAAATATAGTAATGAACCTAATAGAAGAACGTTAGACCCATTTTTTATCCAACGGAAAACTTGTGCAAACTTCTACGACAAAGATCGTCCAAACTTTCAATAGATTCGTTTGAAGGTTTAAATTGAGATTTAAAGCTTTTAGAATGAATACCGGCCTTTTTTAGGACCAATATAAAGTTATAAATGTGTAAATATAGTTTTTAAATAATTCTCAAATAGTTAGACCCATTATTGGAGCAACGGAAACTTCGTCCAAACTACTTTGACCAAAACTGCCCAACTTTGAATAGCTTCGTACGAAGTGAATATTGGCCTTTTTTTGGACCAATATGAAGTGATAAAGATATAAATATAGTAATAAACCTAATAGAAGAACGTTAGACCCATTTTTTATCCAACGGAAAACTTGTGCAAACTTCTACGACAAAGATCGTCCAAACTTTCAATAGATTCGTTTGAAGGTTTAAATTGAGATTTAAAGCTTTTAGAATGAATACCGGCCTTTTTTTGGACCAATATAAAGTTATAAATGTGTAAATATAGTTTTTAAATAATTCTCAAATAGTTAGACCCATTATTGGAGCAACGGAAACTTCGTCCAAACTACTTTGACCAAAACTGCCCAACTTTGAATAGCTTCGTACGAAGTGAATATTGGCCTTTTTTGGGACCAATATGAAGTGATAAAGATATAAATATAGTAATAAACCTAATAGAAGAACGTTAGACCCATTTTTTATCCAACGGAAAACTTGTGCAAACTTCTACGACAAAGATCGTCCAAACTTTCAATAGATTCGTATGAAGGTTTAAATTGAGATTTAAAGCTTTTAGAATGAATACCGGCCTTTTTTTGGACAAATATAAAGTTATAAAGGTGTAAATATAGTTATTAAATAATTCTCAAATAGTTAGACCCATTATTGGAGCAACGGAAACTTCGTCCAAACTACTTTGACCAAAACTGCCCAACTTTGAATAGCTTCGTACGAAGTGAATATTGGCCTTTGTTGGGATCAATATGATGTGATAAGGATATAAATATAGTAATAAACCTAATAGAAGAACGTTAGACCCATTTTTTATCCAACGGAAAACTTGTGCAAACTTCTACGACAAAGATCGTCCAAACTTTCAATAGATTCGTTTGAAGGTTTAAATTGAGATTTAAAGCTTTTAGAATGAATACCGGCCTCTTTTTGGACCAATATAAAGTTATAAATGTGTAAATATAGTTTTTAAATAATTCTCAAATAGTTAGACCCATTATTGGAGCAACGGAAACTTCGTCCAAACTACTTTGACCAAAACTGCCCAACTTTGAATAGCTTCGTACGAAGTGAATATTGGCCTTTTTTGGGACCAATATGAAGTGATAAAGATATAAATATAGTAATAAACCTAATAGAAGAACGTTAGACCCATTTTTTATCCAACGGAAAACTTGTGCAAACTTCTACGGCAAAGATCGTCCAAACTTTCAATAGATTCGTATGAAGGTTTAAATTGAGATTTAAAGCTTTTAGAATGAATACCGGCCTTTTTTTGGACAAATATAAAGTTATAAAGGTGTAAATATAGTTATGAAATAATTCTCAAATAGTTAGACCCATTATTGGAGCAACGGAAACTTCGTCCAAACTACTTTGACCAAAACTGCCCAACTTTGAATAGCTTCGTACGAAGTGAATATTGGCCTTTGTTGGGATCAATATGATGTGATAAGGATATAAATATAGTAATAAACCTAATAGAAGAACGTTAGACCCATTTTTTATCCAACGGAAAACTTGTGCAAACTTCTACGACAAAGATCGTCCAAACTTTCAATAGATTCGTATGAAGGTTTAAATAGAGATTTAAAGCTTTTAGAATGAATACCGGCCTTTTTTTGGACCAATATAAAGTTATAAAGGTGTAAATATAGTTATTAATAATTCTCAAATAGTTAGACCCATTATTGGAGCAACGGAAACTTCGTCCAAACTACTTTGACCAAAACTGCCCAACTTTGAATAGCTTCGTACGAAGTGAATATTGGCCTTTTTTGGGACCAATATGAAGTGATAAGGATATAAATATAGTAATGAACCTAATAGAAGAACGTTAGACCCATTTTTTATCCAACGGAAAACTTGTGCAAACTTCTACGACAAAGATCGTCCAAACTTTCAATAGATTCGTTTGAAGGTTTAAATTGAGATTTAAAGCTTTTAGAATGAATACCGGCCTTTTTTAGGACCAATATAAAGTTATAAATGTGTAAATATAGTTTTTAAATAATTCTCAAATAGTTAGACCCATTATTGGAGCAACGGAAACTTCGTCCAAACTACTTTGACCAAAACTGCCCAACTTTGAATAGCTTCGTACGAAGTGAATATTGGCCTTTTTTTGGACCAATATGAAGTGATAAAGATATAAATATAGTAATAAACCTAATAGAAGAACGTTAGACCCATTTTTTATCCAACGGAAAACTTGTGCAAACTTCTACGACAAAGATCGTCCAAACTTTCAATAGATTCGTTTGAAGGTTTAAATTGAGATTTAAAGCTTTTAGAATGAATACCGGCCTTTTTTTGGACCAATATAAAGTTATAAATGTGTAAATATAGTTTTTAAATAATTCTCAAATAGTTAGACCCATTATTGGAGCAACGGAAACTTCGTCCAAACTACTTTGACCAAAACTGCCCAACTTTGAATAGCTTCGTACGAAGTGAATATTGGCCTTTTTTTGGACCAATATGAAGTGATAAAGATATAAATATAGTAATAAACCTAATAGAAGAACGTTAGACCCATTTTTTATCCAACGGAAAACTTGTGCAAACTTCTACGACAAAGATCGTCCAAACTTTCAATAGATTCGTTTGAAGGTTTAAATTGAGATTTAAAGCTTTTAGAATGAATACCGGCCTTTTTTTGGACCAATATAAAGTTATAAATGTGTAAATATAGTTTTTAAATAATTCTCAAATAGTTAGACCCATTATTGGAGCAACGGAAACTTCGTCCAAACTACTTTGACCAAAACTGCCCAACTTTGAATAGCTTCGTACGAAGTGAATATTGGCCTTTTTTGGGACCAATATGAAGTGATAAAGATATAAATATAGTAATAAACCTAATAGAAGAACGTTAGACCCATTTTTTATCCAACGGAAAACTTGTGCAAACTTCTACGACAAAGATCGTCCAAACTTTCAATAGATTCGTATGAAGGTTTAAATTGAGATTTAAAGCTTTTAGAATGAATACCGGCCTTTTTTTGGACAAATATAAAGTTATAAAGGTGTAAATATAGTTATTAAATAATTCTCAAATAGTTAGACCCATTATTGGAGCAACGGAAACTTCGTCCAAACTACTTTGACCAAAACTGCCCAACTTTGAATAGCTTCGTACGAAGTGAATATTGGCCTTTGTTGGGATCAATATGATGTGATAAGGATATAAATATAGTAATAAACCTAATAGAAGAACGTTAGACCCATTTTTTATCCAACGGAAAACTTGTGCAAACTTCTACGACAAAGATCGTCCAAACTTTCAATAGATTCGTTTGAAGGTTTAAATTGAGATTTAAAGCTTTTAGAATGAATACCGGCCTTTTTTTGGACCAATATAAAGTTATAAATGTGTAAATATAGTTTTTAAATAATTCTCAAATAGTTAGACCCATTATTGGAGCAACGGAAACTTCGTCCAAACTACTTTGACCAAAACTGCCCAACTTTGAATAGCTTCGTACGAAGTGAATATTGGCCTTTTTTGGGACCAATATGAAGTGATAAAGATATAAATATAGTAATAAACCTAATAGAAGAACGTTAGACCCATTTTTTATCCAACGGAAAACTTGTGCAAACTTCTACGACAAAGATCGTCCAAACTTTCAATAGATTCGTATGAAGGTTTAAATTGAGATTTAAAGCTTTTAGAATGAATACCGGCCTTTTTTTGGACAAATATAAAGTTATAAAGGTGTAAATATAGTTATGAAATAATTCTCAAATAGTTAGACCCATTATTGGAGCAACGGAAACTTCGTCCAAACTACTTTGACCAAAACTGCCCAACTTTGAATAGATTCGTACGAAGTGAATATTGGCCTTTGTTGGGATCAATATGATGTGATAAGGATATAAATATAGTAATAAACCTAATAGAAGAACGTTAGACCCATTTTTTATCCAACGGAAAACTTGTGCAAACTTCTACGACAAAGATCGTCCAAACTTTCAATAGATTCGTATGAAGGTTTAAATAGAGATTTAAAGCTTTTAGAATGAATACCGGCCTTTTTTTGGACCAATATAAAGTTATAAAGGTGTAAATATAGTTATTAATAATTCTCAAATAGTTAGACCCATTATTGGAGCAACGGAAACTTCGTCCAAACTACTTTGACCAAAACTGCCCTACTTTGAATAGCTTCGTACGAAGTGAATATTGGCCTTTGTTGGGATCAATATGAAGTGATAAGGATATAAATATAGTAATAAACCTAATAGAAGAACGTTACACCCATTTTTTATCCAACGGAAAACTTGTGCAAACTTCTACGACAAAGATCGTCCAAACTTTCAATAGATTCGTATGAAGGTTTAAATAGAGATTTAAAGCTTTTAGAATGAATACCGGCCTTTTTTTGGACCAATATAAAGTTATAAAGGTGTAAATATAGTTATTAATAATTCTCAAATAGTTAGACCCATTATTGGAGCAACGGAAACTTCGTCCAAACTACTTTGACCAAAACTGCCCAACTTTGAATAGCTTCGTACGAAGTGAATATTGGCCTTTTTTGGGACCAATATGAAGTGATAAGGATATAAATATAGTAATGAACCTAATAGAAGAACGTTAGACCCATTTTTTATCCAACGGAAAACTTGTGCAAACTTCTACGACAAAGATCGTCCAAACTTTCAATAGATTCGTTTGAAGGTTTAAATTGAGATTTAAAGCTTTTAGAATGAATACCGGCCTCTTTTAGGACCAATATAAAGTTATAAATGTGTAAATATAGTTTTTAAATAATTCTCAAATAGTTAGACCCATTATTGGAGCAACGGAAACTTCGTCCAAACTACTTTGACCAAAACTGCCCAACTTTGAATAGCTTCGTACGAAGTGAATATTGGCCTTTTTTTGGACCAATATGAAGTGATAAAGATATAAATATAGTAATAAACCTAATAGAAGAACGTTAGACCCATTTTTTATCCAACGGAAAACTTGTGCAAACTTCTACGACAAAGATCGTCCAAACTTTCAATAGATTCGTTTGAAGGTTTAAATTGAGATTTAAAGCTTTTAGAATGAATACCGGCCTTTTTTTGGACCAATATAAAGTTATAAATGTGTAAATATAGTTTTTAAATAATTCTCAAATAGTTAGACCCATTATTGGAGCAACGGAAACTTCGTCCAAACTACTTTGACCAAAACTGCCCAACTTTGAATAGCTTCGTACGAAGTGAATATTGGCCTTTTTTGGGACCAATATGAAGTGATAAAGATATAAATATAGTAATAAACCTAATAGAAGAACGTTAGACCCATTTTTTATCCAACGGAAAACTTGTGCAAACTTCTACGACAAAGATCGTCCAAACTTTCAATAGATTCGTATGAAGGTTTAAATTGAGATTTAAAGCTTTTAGAATGAATACCGGCCTTTTTTTGGACAAATATAAAGTTATAAAGGTGTAAATATAGTTATTAAATAATTCTCAAATAGTTAGACCCATTATTGGAGCAACGGAAACTTCGTCCAAACTACTTTGACCAAAACTGCCCAACTTTGAATAGCTTCGTACGAAGTGAATATTGGCCTTTGTTGGGATCAATATGATGTGATAAGGATATAAATATAGTAATAAACCTAATAGAAGAACGTTAGACCCATTTTTTATCCAACGGAAAACTTGTGCAAACTTCTACGACAAAGATCGTCCAAACTTTCAATAGATTCGTATGAAGGTTTAAATAGAGATTTAAAGCTTTTAGAATGAATACCGGCCTTTTTTTGGACCAATATAAAGTTATAAAGGTGTAAATATAGTTATTAATAATTCTCAAATAGTTAGACCCATTATTGGAGCAACGGAAACTTCGTCCAAACTACTTTGACCAAAACTGCCCAACTTTGAATAGCTTCGTACGAAGTGAATATTGGCCTTTTTTGGGACCAATATGAAGTGATAAGGATATAAATATGGTAATGAACCTAATAGAAGAACGTTAGACCCATTTTTTATCCAACGGAAAACTTGTGCAAACTTCTACGACAAAGATCGTCCAAACTTTCAATAGATTCGTTTGAAGGTTTAAATAGAGATTTAAAGCTTTTAGAATGAATACCGGCCTTTTTTTGGACCAATATAAAGTTATAAATGTGTAAATATAGTTTTTAAATAATTCTCAAATAGTTAGACCCATTATTGGAGCAACGGAAACTTCGTCCAAACTACTTTGACCAAAACTGCCCAACTTTGAATAGCTTCGTACGAAGTGAATATTGGCCTTTTTTGGGACCAATATGAAGTGATAAAGATATAAATATAGTAATAAACCTAATAGAAGAACGTTAGACCCATTTTTTATCCAACGGAAAACTTGTGCAAACTTCTACGACAAAGATCGTCCAAACTTTCAATAGATTCGTATGAAGGTTTAAATTGAGATTTAAAGCTTTTAGAATGAATACCGGCCTTTTTTTGGACAAATATAAAGTTATAAAGGTGTAAATATAGTTATTAAATAATTCTCAAATAGTTAGACCCATTATTGGAGCAACGGAAACTTCGTCCAAACTACTTTGACCAAAACTGCCCAACTTTGAATAGCTTCGTACGAAGTGAATATTGGCCTTTGTTGGGATCAATATGATGTGATAAGGATATAAATATAGTAATAAACCTAATAGAAGAACGTTAGACCCATTTTTTATCCAACGGAAAACTTGTGCAAACTTCTACGACAAAGATCGTCCAAACTTTCAATAGATTCGTATGAAGGTTTAAATAGAGATTTAAAGCTTTTAGAATGAATACCGGCCTTTTTTTGGACCAATATAAAGTTATAAAGGTGTAAATATAGTTATTAATAATTCTCAAATAGTTAGACCCATTATTGGAGCAACGGAAACTTCGTCCAAACTACTTTGACCAAAACTGCCCAACTTTGAATAGCTTCGTACGAAGTGAATATTGGCCTTTTTTGGGACCAATATGAAGTGATAAGGATATAAATATGGTAATGAACCTAATAGAAGAACGTTAGACCCATTTTTTATCCAACGGAAAACTTGTGCAAACTTCTACGACAAAGATCGTCCAAACTTTCAATAGATTCGTTTGAAGGTTTAAATTGAGATTTAAAGCTTTTAGAATGAATACCGGCCATTTTTTGGACCAATATAAAGTTATAAATGTGTAAATATAGTTTTTAAATAATTCTCAAATAGTTAGACCCATTATTGGAGCAACGGAAACTTCGTCCAAACTACTTTGACCAAAACTGCCCAACTTTGAATAGCTTCGTACGAAGTGAATATTGGCCTTTTTTGGGACCAATATGAAGTGATAAAGATATAAATATAGTAATAAACCTAATAGAAGAACGTTAGACCCATTTTTTATCCAACGGAAAACTTGTGCAAACTTCTACGACAAAGATCGTCCAAACTTTCAATAGATTCGTATGAAGGTTTAAATAGAGATTTAAAGCTTTTAGAATGAATACCGGCCTTTTTTTGGACCAATATAAAGTTATAAAGGTGTAAATATAGTTATTAATAATTCTCAAATAGTTAGACCCATTATTGGAGCAACGGAAACTTCGTCCAAACTACTTTGACCAAAACTGCCCAACTTTGAATAGCTTCGTACGAAGTGAATATTGGCCTTTGTTGGGATCAATATGATGTGATAAGGATATAAATATAGTAATAAACCTAATAGAAGAACGTTAGACCCATTTTTTATCCAACGGAAAACTTGTGCAAACTTCTACGACAAAGATCGTCCAAACTTTCAATAGATTCGTATGAAGGTTTAAATAGAGATTTAAAGCTTTTAGAATGAATACCGGCCTTTTTTTGGACCAATATAAAGTTATAAAGGTGTAAATATAGTTATTAATAATTCTCAAATAGTTAGACCCATTATTGGAGCAACGGAAACTTCGTCCAAACTACTTTGACCAAAACTGCCCAACTTTGAATAGCTTCGTACGAAGTGAATATTGGCCTTTTTTGGGACCAATATGAAGTGATAAGGATATAAATATAGTAATGAACCTAATAGAAGAACGTTAGACCCATTTTTTATCCAACGGAAAACTTGTGCAAACTTCTACGACAAAGATCGTCCAAACTTTCAATAGATTCGTTTGAAGGTTTAAATTGAGATTTAAAGCTTTTAGAATGAATACCGGCCTTTTTTAGGACCAATATAAAGTTATAAATGTGTAAATATAGTTTTTAAATAATTCTCAAATAGTTAGACCCATTATTGGAGCAACGGAAACTTCGTCCAAACTACTTTGACCAAAACTGCCCAACTTTGAATAGCTTCGTACGAAGTGAATATTGGCCTTTTTTTGGACCAATATGAAGTGATAAAGATATAAATATAGTAATAAACCTAATAGAAGAACGTTAGACCCATTTTTTATCCAACGGAAAACTTGTGCAAACTTCTACGACAAAGATCGTCCAAACTTTCAATAGATTCGTTTGAAGGTTTAAATTGAGATTTAAAGCTTTTAGAATGAATACCGGCCTTTTTTTGGACCAATATAAAGTTATAAATGTGTAAATATAGTTTTTAAATAATTCTCAAATAGTTAGACCCATTATTGGAGCAACGGAAACTTCGTCCAAACTACTTTGACCAAAACTGCCCAACTTTGAATAGCTTCGTACGAAGTGAATATTGGCCTTTGTTGGGATCAATATGATGTGATAAGGATATAAATATAGTAATAAACCTAATAGAAGAACGTTAGACCCATTTTTTATCCAACGGAAAACTTGTGCAAACTTCTACGACAAAGATCGTCCAAACTTTCAATAGATTCGTATGAAGGTTTAAATAGAGATTTAAAGCTTTTAGAATGAATACCGGCCTTTTTTTGGACCAATATAAAGTTATAAAGGTGTAAATATAGTTATTAATAATTCTCAAATAGTTAGACCCATTATTGGAGCAACGGAAACTTCGTCCAAACTACTTTGACCAAAACTGCCCTACTTTGAATAGCTTCGTACGAAGTGAATATTGGCCTTTGTTGGGATCAATATGATGTGATAAGGATATAAATATAGTAATAAACCTAATAGAAGAACGTTAGACCCATTTTTTATCCAACGGAAAACTTGTGCAAACTTCTACGACAAAGATCTTCCAAACTTTCAATAGATTCGTTTGAAGGTTTAAATTGAGATTTAAAGCTTTTAGAATGAATACCGGCCTTTTTTTGGACCAATATAAAGTTATAAATGTGTAAATATAGTTTTTAAATAATTCTCAAATAGTTAGACCCATTATTGGAGCAACGGAAACTTCGTCCAAACTACTTTGACCAAAACTGCCCAACTTTGAATAGCTTCGTACGAAGTGAATATTGGCCTTTGTTGGGATCAATATGATGTGATAAGGATATAAATATAGTAATAAACCTAATAGAAGAACGTTAGACCCATTTTTTATCCAACGGAAAACTTGTGCAAACTTCTACGACAAAGATCTTCCAAACTTTCAATAGATTCGTTTGAAGGTTTAAATTGAGATTTAAAGCTTTTAGAATGAATACCGGCCTTTTTTTGGACCAATATAAAGTTATAAATGTGTAAATATAGTTTTTAAATAATTCTCAAATAGTTAGACCCATTATTGGAGCAACGGAAACTTCGTCCAAACTACTTTGACCAAAACTGCCCAACTTTGAATAGCTTCGTACGAAGTGAATATTGGCCTTTTTTGGGACCAATATGAAGTGATAAAGATATAAATATAGTAATAAACCTAATAGAAGAACGTTAGACCCATTTTTTATCCAACGGAAAACTTGTGCAAACTTCTACGACAAAGATCGTCCAAACTTTCAATAGATTCGTATGAAGGTTTAAATTGAGATTTAATGCTTTTAGAATGAATACCGGCCTTTTTTTGGACAAATATAAAGTTATAAAGGTGTAAATATAGTTATTAAATAATTCTCAAATAGTTAGACCCATTATTGGAGCAACGGAAACTTCGTCCAAACTACTTTGACCAAAACTGCCCAACTTTGAATAGCTTCGTACGAAGTGAATATTGGCCTTTGTTGGGATCAATATGATGTGATAAGGATATAAATATAGTAATAAACCTAATAGAAGAACGTTAGACCCATTTTTTATCCAACGGAAAACTTGTGCAAACTTCTACGACAAAGATCTTCCAAACTTTCAATAGATTCGTTTGAAGGTTTAAATTGAGATTTAAAGCTTTTAGAATGAATACCGGCCTTTTTTTGGACCAATATAAAGTTATAAATGTGTAAATATAGTTTTTAAATAATTCTCAAATAGTTAGACCCATTATTGGAGCAACGGAAACTTCGTCCAAACTACTTTGACCAAAACTGCCCAACTTTGAATAGCTTCGTACGAAGTGAATATTGGCCTTTTTTGGGACCAATATGAAGTGATAAAGATATAAATATAGTAATAAACCTAATAGAAGAACGTTAGACCCATTTTTTATCCAACGGAAAACTTGTGCAAACTTCTACGACAAAGATCGTCCAAACTTTCAATAGATTCGTATGAAGGTTTAAATTGAGATTTAAAGCTTTTAGAATGAATACCGGCCTTTTTTTGGACAAATATAAAGTTATAAAGGTGTAAATATAGTTATGAAATAATTCTCAAATAGTTAGACCCATTATTGGAGCAACGGAAACTTCGTCCAAACTACTTTGACCAAAACTGCCCAACTTTGAATAGCTTCGTACGAAGTGAATATTGGCCTTTGTTGGGATCAATATGATGTGATAAGGATATAAATATAGTAATAAACCTAATAGAAGAACGTTAGACCCATTTTTTATCCAACGGAAAACTTGTGCAAACTTCTACGACAAAGATCGTCCAAACTTTCAATAGATTCGTATGAAGGTTTAAATAGAGATTTAAAGCTTTTAGAATGAATACCGGCCTTTTTTTGGACCAATATAAAGTTATAAAGGTGTAAATATAGTTATTAATAATTCTCAAATAGTTAGACCCATTATTGGAGCAACGGAAACTTCGTCCAAACTACTTTGACCAAAACTGCCCTACTTTGAATAGCTTCGTACGAAGTGAATATTGGCCTTTGTTGGGATCAATATGAAGTGATAAGGATATAAATATAGTAATAAACCTAATAGAAGAACGTTACACCCATTTTTTATCCAACGGAAAACTTGTGCAAACTTCTACGACAAAGATCGTCCAAACTTTCAATAGATTCGTATGAAGGTTTAAATAGAGATTTAAAGCTTTTAGAATGAATACCGGCCTTTTTTTGGACCAATATAAAGTTATAAAGGTGTAAATATAGTTATTAATAATTCTCAAATAGTTAGACCCATTATTGGAGCAACGGAAACTTCGTCCAAACTACTTTGACCAAAACTGCCCAACTTTGAATAGCTTCGTACGAAGTGAATATTGGCCTTTTTTGGGACCAATATGAAGTGATAAGGATATAAATATAGTAATGAACCTAATAGAAGAACGTTAGACCCATTTTTTATCCAACGGAAAACTTGTGCAAACTTCTACGACAAAGATCGTCCAAACTTTCAATAGATTCGTTTGAAGGTTTAAATTGAGATTTAAAGCTTTTAGAATGAATACCGGCCTTTTTTAGGACCAATATAAAGTTATAAATGTGTAAATATAGTTTTTAAATAATTCTCAAATAGTTAGACCCATTATTGGAGCAACGGAAACTTCGTCCAAACTACTTTGACCAAAACTGCCCAACTTTGAATAGCTTCGTACGAAGTGAATATTGGCCTTTTTTTGGACCAATATGAAGTGATAAAGATATAAATATAGTAATAAACCTAATAGAAGAACGTTAGACCCATTTTTTATCCAACGGAAAACTTGTGCAAACTTCTACGACAAAGATCGTCCAAACTTTCAATAGATTCGTTTGAAGGTTTAAATTGAGATTTAAAGCTTTTAGAATGAATACCGGCCTTTTTTTGGACCAATATAAAGTTATAAATGTGTAAATATAGTTTTTAAATAATTCTCAAATAGTTAGACCCATTATTGGAGCAACGGAAACTTCGTCCAAACTACTTTGACCAAAACTGCCCAACTTTGAATAGCTTCGTACGAAGTGAATATTGGCCTTTTTTGGGACCAATATGAAGTGATAAAGATATAAATATAGTAATAAACCTAATAGAAGAACGTTAGACCCATTTTTTATCCAACGGAAAACTTGTGCAAACTTCTACGACAAAGATCGTCCAAACTTTCAATAGATTCGTATGAAGGTTTAAATTGAGATTTAAAGCTTTTAGAATGAATACCGGCCTTTTTTTGGACAAATATAAAGTTATAAAGGTGTAAATATAGTTATTAAATAATTCTCAAATAGTTAGACCCATTATTGGAGCAACGGAAACTTCGTCCAAACTACTTTGACCAAAACTGCCCAACTTTGAATAGCTTCGTACGAAGTGAATATTGGCCTTTGTTGGGATCAATATGATGTGATAAGGATATAAATATAGTAATAAACCTAATAGAAGAACGTTAGACCCATTTTTTATCCAACGGAAAACTTGTGCAAACTTCTACGACAAAGATCGTCCAAACTTTCAATAGATTCGTATGAAGGTTTAAATAGAGATTTAAAGCTTTTAGAATGAATACCGGCCTTTTTTTGGACCAATATAAAGTTATAAAGGTGTAAATATACTTATTAATAATTCTCAAATAGTTAGACCCATTATTGGAGCAACGGAAACTTCGTCCAAACTACTTTGACCAAAACTGCCCAACTTTGAATAGCTTCGTACGAAGTGAATATTGGCCTTTTTTGGGACCAATATGAAGTGATAAGGATATAAATATGGTAATGAACCTAATAGAAGAACGTTAGACCCATTTTTTATCCAACGGAAAACTTGTGCAAACTTCTACGACAAAGATCGTCCAAACTTTCAATAGATTCGTTTGAAGGTTTAAATTGAGATTTAAAGCTTTTAGAATGAATACCGGCCTTTTTTTGGACCAATATAAAGTTATAAATGTGTAAATATAGTTTTTAAATAATTCTCAAATAGTTAGACCCATTATTGGAGCAACGGAAACTTCGTCCAAACTACTTTGACCAAAACTGCCCAACTTTGAATAGCTTCGTACGAAGTGAATATTGGCCTTTTTTGGGACCAATATGAAGTGATAAAGATATAAATATAGTAATAAACCTAATAGAAGAACGTTAGACCCATTTTTTATCCAACGGAAAACTTGTGCAAACTTCTACGACAAAGATCGTCCAAACTTTCAATAGATTCGTATGAAGGTTTAAATTGAGATTTAAAGCTTTTAGAATGAATACCGGCCTTTTTTTGGACAAATATAAAGTTATAAAGGTGTAAATATAGTTATTAAATAATTCTCAAATAGTTAGACCCATTATTGGAGCAACGGAAACTTCGTCCAAACTACTTTGACCAAAACTGCCCAACTTTGAATAGCTTCGTACGAAGTGAATATTGGCCTTTGTTGGGATCAATATGATGTGATAAGGATATAAATATAGTAATAAACCTAATAGAAGAACGTTAGACCCATTTTTTATCCAACGGAAAACTTGTGCAAACTTCTACGACAAAGATCGTCCAAACTTTCAATAGATTCGTATGAAGGTTTAAATAGAGATTTAAAGCTTTTAGAATGAATACCGGCCTTTTTTTGGACCAATATAAAGTTATAAAGGTGTAAATATAGTTATTAATAATTCTCAAATAGTTAGACCCATTATTGGAGCAACGGAAACTTCGTCCAAACTACTTTGACCAAAACTGCCCAACTTTGAATAGCTTCGTACGAAGTGAATATTGGCCTTTTTTGGGACCAATATGAAGTGATAAGGATATAAATATGGTAATGAACCTAATAGAAGAACGTTAGACCCATTTTTTATCCAACGGAAAACTTGTGCAAACTTCTACGACAAAGATCGTCCAAACTTTCAATAGATTCGTTTGAAGGTTTAAATTGAGATTTAAAGCTTTTAGAATGAATACCGGCCTTTTTTAGGACCAATATAAAGTTATAAATGTGTAAATATAGTTTTTAAATAATTCTCAAATAGTTAGACCCATTATTGGAGCAACGGAAACTTCGTCCAAACTACTTTGACCAAAACTGCCCAACTTTGAATAGCTTCGTACGAAGTGAATATTGGCCTTTTTTTGGACCAATATGAAGTGATAAAGATATAAATATAGTAATAAACCTAATAGAAGAACGTTAGACCCATTTTTTATCCAACGGAAAACTTGTGCAAACTTCTACGACAAAGATCGTCCAAACTTTCAATAGATTCGTTTGAAGGTTTAAATTGAGATTTAAAGCTTTTAGAATGAATACCGGCCTTTTTTTGGACCAATATAAAGTTATAAATGTGTAAATATAGTTTTTAAATAATTCTCAAATAGTTAGACCCATTATTGGAGCAACGGAAACTTCGTCCAAACTACTTTGACCAAAACTGCCCAACTTTGAATAGCTTCGTACGAAGTGAATATTGGCCTTTTTTGGGACCAATATGAAGTGATAAAGATATAAATATAGTAATAAACCTAATAGAAGAACGTTAGACCCATTTTTTATCCAACGGAAAACTTGTGCAAACTTCTACGACAAAGATCGTCCAAACTTTCAATAGATTCGTATGAAGGTTTAAATTGAGATTTAAAGCTTTTAGAATGAATACCGGCCTTTTTTTGGACAAATATAAAGTTATAAAGGTGTAAATATAGTTATTAAATAATTCTCAAATAGTTAGACCCATTATTGGAGCAACGGAAACTTCGTCCAAACTACTTTGACCAAAACTGCCCAACTTTGAATAGCTTCGTACGAAGTGAATATTGGCCTTTGTTGGGATCAATATGATGTGATAAGGATATAAATATAGTAATAAACCTAATAGAAGAACGTTAGACCCATTTTTTATCCAACGGAAAACTTGTGCAAACTTCTACGACAAAGATCGTCCAAACTTTCAATAGATTCGTATGAAGGTTTAAATAGAGATTTAAAGCTTTTAGAATGAATACCGGCCTTTTTTTGGACCAATATAAAGTTATAAATGTGTAAATATAGTTATTAATAATTCTCAAATAGTTAGACCCATTATTGGAGCAACGGAAACTTCGTCCAAACTAATTTGACCAAAACTGCCCAACTTTGAATAGCTTCGTACGAAGTGAATATTGGCCTTTTTTGGGACCAATATGAAGTGATAAGGATATAAATATGGTAATGAACCTAATAGAAGAACGTTAGACCCATTTTTTATCCAACGGAAAACTTGTGCAAACTTCTACGACAAAGATCGTCCAAACTTTCAATAGATTCGTTTGAAGGTTTAAATTGAGATTTAAAGCTTTTAGAATGAATACCGGCCTTTTTTAGGACCAATATAAAGTTATAAATGTGTAAATATAGTTTTTAAATAATTCTCAAATAGTTAGACCCATTATTGGAGCAACGGAAACTTCGTCCAAACTACTTTGACCAAAACTGCCCAACTTTGAATAGCTTCGTACGAAGTGAATATTGGCCTTTTTTGGGACCAATATGAAGTGATAAAGATATAAATATAGTAATAAACCTAATAGAAGAACGTTAGACCCATTTTTTATCCAACGGAAAACTTGTGCAAACTTCTACGACAAAGATCGTCCAAACTTTCAATAGATTCGTTTGAAGGTTTAAATTGAGATTTAAAGCTTTTAGAATGAATACCGGCCTTTTTTTGGACCAATATAAAGTTATAAAGGTGTAAATATAGTTTTTAAATAATTCTCAAATAGTTAGACCCATTATTGGAGCAACGGAAACTTCGTCCAAACTAGTTTGACCAAAACTGCCCAACATTGAATAGCTTCGTACGAAGTGAATATTGGCCTTTTTTGGGACCAATATGAAGTGATAAAGATATAAATATAGTAATAAACCTAATAGAAGAACGTTAGACCCATTTTTTATCCAACGGAAAACTTGTGCAAACTTCTACGACAAAGATCGTCCAAACTTTCAATAGATTCGTATGAAGGTTTAAATTGAGATTTAAAGCTTTTAGAATGAATACCGGCCTTTTTTTGGACCAATATAAAGTTATAAAGGTGTAAATATAGTTATTAATAATTCTCAAATAGTTAGACCCATTATTGGAGCAACGGAAACTTCGTCCAAACTACTTTGACCAAAACTGCCCTACTTTGAATAGCTTCGTACGAAGTGAATATTGGCCTTTGTTGGGATCAATATGAAGTGATAAGGATATAAATATAGTAATAAACCTAATAGAAGAACGTTACACCCATTTTTTATCCAACGGAAAACTTGTGCAAACTTCTACGACAAAGATCGTCCAAACTTTCAATAGATTCGTATGAAGGTTTAAATAGAGATTTAAAGCTTTTAGAATGAATACCGGCCTTTTTTTGGACCAATATAAAGTTATAAAGGTGTAAATATAGTTATTAATAATTCTCAAATAGTTAGACCCATTATTGGAGCAACGGAAACTTCGTCCAAACTACTTTGACCAAAACTGCCCAACTTTGAATAGCTTCGTACGAAGTGAATATTGGCCTTTTTTGGGACCAATATGAGGTGATAAAGATATAAATATAGTAATAAACCTAATAGAAGAACGTTAGACCCATTTTTTATCCAACGGAAAACTTGTGCAAACTTCTACGACAAAGATCGTCCAAACTTTCAATAGATTCGTTTGAAGGTTTAAATTGAGATTTAAAGCTTTTAGAATGAATACCGGCCTTTTTTTGGACCAATATAAAGTTATAAATGTGTAAATATAGTTTTTAAATAATTCTCAAATAGTTAGACCCATTATTGGAGCAACGGAAACTTCGTCCAAACTACTTTGACCAAAACTGCCCAACTTTGAATAGCTTCGTACGAAGTGAATATTGGCCTTTTTTGGGACCAATATGAAGTGATAAAGATATAAATATAGTAATAAACCTAATAGAAGAACGTTAGACCCATTTTTTATCCAACGGAAAACTTGTGCAAACTTCTACGACAAAGATCGTCCAAACTTTCAATAGATTCGTTTGAAGGTTTAAATTGAGATTTAAAGCTTTTAGAATGAATACCGGCCTTTTTTTGGACCAATATAAAGTTATAAAGGTGTAAATATAGTTTTTAAATAATTCTCAAATAGTTAGACCCATTATTGGAGCAACGGAAACTTCGTCCAAACTAGTTTGACCAAAACTGCCCAACTTTGAATAGCTTCGTACGAAGTGAATATTGGCCTTTTTTGGGACCAATATGAAGTGATAAAGATATAAATATAGTAATAAACCTAATAGAAGAACGTTAGACCCATTTTTTATCCAACGGAAAACTTGTGCAAACTTCTACGACAAAGATCGTCCAAACTTTCAATAGATTCGTTTGAAGGTTTAAATTGAGATTTAAAGCTTTTAGAATGAATACCGGCCTTTTTTTGGACCAATATAAAGTTATAAAGGTGTAAATATAGTTTTTAAATAATTCTCAAATAGTTAGACCCATTATTGGAGCAACGGAAACTTCGTCCAAACTAGTTTGACCAAAACTGCCCAACTTTGAATAGCTTCGTACGAAGTGAATATTGGCCTTTTTTGGGACCAATATGAAGTGATAAAGATATAAATATAGTAATAAACCTAATAGAAGAACGTTAGACCCATTTTTTATCCAACGGAAAACTTGTGCCAACTTCTACGACAAAGATCGTCCAAACTTTCAATAGATTTGTATGAAGGTTTAAATTGAGATTTAAAGCTTTTAGAATGAATACCGGCCTTTTTTTGGACCAATATAAAGTTATAAAGGTGTAAATATAGTTATTAATAATTCTTAAATAGTTAGACCCATTATTGGAGCAACGGAAACTTCGTCCAAACTACTTTGACCAAAACTGCCCAACTTTGAATAGCTTCGTACGAAGTGAATATTGGCCTTTTTTGGGACCAATATGAAGTGATAAGGATATAAATATAGTAATGAACCTAATAGAAGAACGTTAGACCCATTTTTTATCCAACGGAAAACTTGTGCAAACTTCTACGACAAAGATCGTCCAAACTTTCAATAGATTCGTATGAAGGTTTAAATTGAGATTTAAAGCTTTTAGAATGAATACCGGACTTTTTTTGGACAAATATAAAGTTATAAAGGTGTAAATATAGTTATTAAATAATTCTCAAATAGTTAGACCCATTATTGGAGCAACGGAAACTTCGTCCAAACTACTTTGACCAAAACTGCCCAACTTTGAATAGCTTCGTACGAAGTGAATATTGGCCTTTGTTGGGATCAATATGATGTGATAAGGATATAAATATAGTAATAAACCTAATAGAAGAACGTTAGACCCATTTTTTATCCAACGGAAAACTTGCGCAAACTTCTACGACAAAGATCGTCCAAACTTTCAATAGATTCGTATGAAGGTTTAAATAGAGATTTAAAGCTTTTAGAATGAATACCGGCCTTTTTTTGGACCAATATAAAGTTATAAAGGTGTAAATATAGTTATTAATAATTCTCAAATAGTTAGACCCATTATTGGAGCAACGGAAACTTCGTCCAAACTACTTTGACCAAAACTGCCCAACTTTGAATAGCTTCGTACGAAGTGAATATTGGCCTTTTTTGGGACCAATATGAAGTGATAAGGATATAAATATAGTAATGAACCTAATAGAAGAACGTTAGACCCATTTTTTATCCAACGGAAAACTTGTGCAAACTTCTACGACAAAGATCGTCCAAACTTTCAATAGATTCGTTTGAAGGTTTAAATTGAGATTTAAAGCTTTTAGAATGAATACCGGCCTTTTTTAGGACCAATATAAAGTTATAAATGTGTAAATATAGTTTTTAAATAATTCTCAAATAGTTAGACCCATTATTGGAGCAACGAAAACTTCGTCCAAACTACTTTGACCAAAACTGCCCAACTTTGAATAGCTTCGTACGAAGTGAATATTGGCCTTTTTTAGGACCAATATGAAGTGATAAAGATATAAATATAGTAATAAACCTAATAGAAGAACGTTAGACCCATTTTTTATCCAACGGAAAACTTGTGCAAACTTCTACGACAAAGATCGTCCAAACTTTCAATAGATTCGTTTGAAGGTTTAAATTGAGATTTAAAGCTTTTAGAATGAATACCGGCCTTTTTTTGGGCCAATATAAAGTTATAAAGGTGTAAATATAGTTTTTAAATAATTCTCAAATAGTTAGACCCATTATTGGAGCAACGGAAACTTCGTCCAAACTAGTTTGACCAAAACTGCCCAACTTTGAATAGCTTCGTACGAAGTGAATATTGGCCTTTTTTGGGACCAATATGAAGTGATAAAGATATAAATATAGTAATAAACCTAATAGAAGAACGTTAGACCCATTTTTTATCCAACGGAAAACTTGTGCCAACTTCTACGACAAAGATCGTCCAAACTTTCAATAGATTCGTATGAAGGTTTAAATTGAGATTTAAAGCTTTTAGAATGAATACCGGCCTTTTTTTGGACCAATATAAAGTTATAAAGGTGTAAATATAGTTATTAATAATTCTTAAATAGTTAGACCCATTATTGGAGCAACGGAAACTTCGTCCAAACTACTTTGACCAAAACTGCCCAACTTTGAATAGCTTCGTACGAAGTGAATATTGGCCTTTTTTGGGACCAATATGAAGTGATAAGGATATAAATATAGTAATGAACCTAATAGAAGAACGTTAGACCCATTTTTTATCCAACGGAAAACTTGTGCAAACTTCTACGACAAAGATCGTCCAAACTTTCAATAGATTCGTATGAAGGTTTAAATTGAGATTTAAAGCTTTTAGAATGAATACCGGCCTTTTTTTGGACAAATATAAAGTTATAAAGGTGTAAATATAGTTATTAAATAATTCTCAAATAGTTAGACCCATTATTGGAGCAACGGAAACTTCGTCCAAACTACTTTGACCAAAACTGCCCAACTTTGAATAGCTTCGTACGAAGTGAATATTGGCCTTTGTTGGGATCAATATGATGTGATAAGGATATAAATATAGTAATAAACCTAATAGAAGAACGTTAGACCCATTTTTTATCCAACGGAAAACTTGTGCAAACTTCTACGACAAAGATCGTCCAAACTTTCAATAGATTCGTATGAAGGTTTAAATAGATATTTAAAGCTTTTAGAATGAATACCGGCCGTTTTTTGGACCAATATAAAGTTATAAAGGTGTAAATATAGTTATTAATAATTCTCAAATAGTTAGACCCATTATTGGAGCAACGGAAACTTCGTCCAAACTACTTTGACCAAAACTGCCCAACTTTGAATAGCTTCGTACGAAGTGAATATTGGCCTTTTTTGGGACCAATATGAAGTGATAAGGATATAAATATAGTAATGAACCTAATAGAAGAACGTTAGACCCATTTTTTATCCAACGGAAAACTTGTGCAAACTTCTACGACAAAGATCGTCCAAACTTTCAATAGATTCGTTTGAAGGTTTAAATTGAGATTTAAAGCTTTTAGAATGAATACCGGCCTTTTTTAGGACCAATATAAAGTTATAAATGTGTAAATATAGTTTTTAAATAATTCTCAAATAGTTAGACCCATTATTGGAGCAACGAAAACTTCGTCCAAACTACTTTGACCAAAACTGCCCAACTTTGAATAGCTTCGTACGAAGTGAATATTGGCCTTTTTTAGGACCAATATGAAGTGATAAAGATATAAATATAGTAATAAACCTAATAGAAGAACGTTAGACCCATTTTTTATCCAACGGAAAACTTGTGCAAACTTCTACGACAAAGATCGTCCAAACTTTCAATAGATTCGTTTGAAGGTTTAAATTGAGATTTAAAGCTTTTAGAATGAATACCGGCCTTTTTTTGGGCCAATATAAAGTTATAAAGGTGTAAATATAGTTTTTAAATAATTCTCAAATAGTTAGACCCATTATTGGAGCAACGGAAACTTCGTCCAAACTAGTTTGACCAAAACTGCCCAACTTTGAATAGCTTCGTACGAAGTGAATATTGGCCTTTTTTGGGACCAATATGAAGTGATAAAGATATAAATATAGTAATAAACCTAATAGAAGAACGTTAGACCCATTTTTTATCCAACGGAAAACTTGTGCCAACTTCTACGACAAAGATCGTCCAAACTTTCAATAGATTCGTATGAAGGTTTAAATTGAGATTTAAAGCTTTTAGAATGAATACCGGCCTTTTTTTGGACCAATATAAAGTTATAAAGGTGTAAATATAGTTATTAATAATTCTTAAATAGTTAGACCCATTATTGGAGCAACGGAAACTTCGTCCAAACTACTTTGACCAAAACTGCCCAACTTTGAATAGCTTCGTACGAAGTGAATATTGGCCTTTTTTGGGACCAATATGAAGTGATAAGGATATAAATATAGTAATGAACCTAATAGAAGAACGTTAGACCCATTTTTTATCCAACGGAAAACTTGTGCAAACTTCTACGACAAAGATCGTCCAAACTTTCAATAGATTCGTATGAAGGTTTAAATTGAGATTTAAAGCTTTTAGAATGAATACCGGCCTTTTTTTGGACAAATATAAAGTTATAAAGGTGTAAATATAGTTATTAAATAATTCTCAAATAGTTAGACCCATTATTGGAGCAACGGAAACTTCGTCCAAACTACTTTGACCAAAACTGCCCAACTTTGAATAGCTTCGTACGAAGTGAATATTGGCCTTTGTTGGGATCAATATGATGTGATAAGGATATAAATATAGTAATAAACCTAATAGAAGAACGTTAGACCCATTTTTTATCCAACGGAAAACTTGTGCAAACTTCTACGACAAAGATCGTCCAAACTTTCAATAGATTCGTATGAAGGTTTAAATAGATATTTAAAGCTTTTAGAATGAATACCGGCCGTTTTTTGGACCAATATAAAGTTATAAAGGTGTAAATATAGTTATTAATAATTCTCAAATAGTTAGACCCATTATTGGAGCAACGGAAACTTCGTCCAAACTACTTTGACCAAAACTGCCCAACTTTGAATAGCTTCGTACGAAGTGAATATTGGCCTTTTTTGGGACCAATATGAAGTGATAAGGATATAAATATAGTAATGAACCTAATAGAAGAACGTTAGACCCATTTTTTATCCAACGGAAAACTTGTGCAAACTTCTACGACAAAGATCGTCCAAACTTTCAATAGATTCGTTTGAAGGTTTAAATTGAGATTTAAAGCTTTTAGAATGAATACCGGCCTTTTTTAGGACCAATATAAAGTTATAAATGTGTAAATATAGTTTTTAAATAATTCTCAAATAGTTAGACCCATTATTGGAGCAACGGAAACTTCGTCCAAACTACTTTGACCAAAACTGCCCAACTTTGAATAGCTTCGTACGAAGTGAATATTGGCCTTTTTTGGGACCAATGTGAAGTGATAAGGATATAAATATAGTAATGAACCTAATAGAAGAACGTTAGACCCATTTTTTATCCAACGGAAAACTTGTGCAAACTTCTACGACAAAGATCGTCCAAACTTTCAATAGATTCGTATGAAGGTTTAAATTGAGATTTAAAGCTTTTAGAATGAATACCGGCCTTTTTTTGGACAAATATAAAGTTATAAAGGTGTAAATATAGTTATTAAATAATTCTCAAATAGTTAGACCCATTATTGGAGCAACGGAAACTTCGTCCAAACTAGTTTGACCAAAACTGCCCAACTTTGAATAGCTTCGTACGAAGTGAATATTGGCCTTTTTTGGGACCAATATGAAGTGATAAAGATATAAATATAGTAATAAACCTAATAGAAGAACGTTAGACCCATTTTTTATCCAACGGAAAACTTGTGCCAACTTCTACGACAAAGATCGTCCAAACTTTCAATAGATTCGTATGAAGGTTTAAATTGAGATTTAAAGCTTTTAGAATGAATACCGGCCTTTTTTTGGACCAATATAAAGTTATAAAGGTGTAAATATAGTTATTAATAATTCTCAAATAGTTAGACCCATTATTGGAGCAACGGAAACTTCGTCCAAACTACTTTGACCAAAACTGCCCAACTTTGAATAGCTTCGTACGAAGTGAATATTGGCCTTTTTTGGGACCAATATGAAGTGATAAGGATATAAATATAGTAATGAACCTAATAGAAGAACGTTAGACCCATTTTTTATCCAACGGAAAACTTGTGCAAACTTCTACGACAAAGATCGTCCAAACTTTCAATAGATTCGTATGAAGGTTTAAATTGAGATTTAAAGCTTTTAGAATGAATACCGGCCTTTTTTTGGACAAATATAAAGTTATAAAGGTGTAAATATAGTTTTCAAATAATTCTCAAATAGTTAGACCCATTATTGGAGCAACGGAAACTTCGTCCAAACTACTTTGACCAAAACTGCCCAACTTTGAATAGCTTCGTATGAAGTGAATATTGGCCTTTGTTGGGATCAATATGAAGTGATAAGGATATAAATATAGTAATAAACCTAATAGAAGAACGTTACACCCATTTTTTATCCAACGGAAAACTTGTGCAAACTTCTACGACAAA
Source organism: Trifolium repens (assembly GCA_030408175.1). NCBI lineage: Eukaryota > Viridiplantae > Streptophyta > Magnoliopsida > Fabales > Fabaceae > Trifolium > Trifolium repens. The sequence goes on along the minus strand of CP125842.1, from coordinate 36,434,457 downwards.
GATCGTCCAAACTTTCAATAGATTCGTATGAAGGTTTAAATAGAGATTTAAAGCTTTTAGAATGAATACCGGCCTTTTTTTGGACCAATATAAAGTTATAAAGGTGTAAATATAGTTATTAATAATTCTCAAATAGTTAGACCCATTATTGGAGCAACGGAAACTTCGTCCAAACTACTTTGACCAAAACTGCCCAACTTTGAATAGCTTCGTACGAAGTGAATATTGGCCTTTTTTGGGACCAATATGAAGTGATAAGGATATAAATATAGTAATGAACCAAATAGAAGAACGTTAGACCCATTTTTTATCCAACGGAAAACTTGTGCAAACTTCTACGACAAAGATCGTCCAAACTTTCAATAGATTCGTATGAAGGTTTAAATTGAGATTTAAAGCTTTTAGAATGAATACCGGCCTTTTTTTGGACAAATATAAAGTTATAAAGGTGTAAATATAGTTATTAAATAATTCTCAAATAGTTAGACCCATTATTGGAGCAACGGAAACTTCGTCCAAACTACTTTGACCAAAACTGCCCAACTTTGAATAGCTTCGTACGAAGTGAATATTGGCCTTTTTTGGGACCAATATGAAGTGATAAAGATATAAATATAGTAATAAACCTAATAGAAGAACGTTAGACCCATTTTTTATCCAACGGAAAACTTGTGCAAACTTCTACGACAAAGATCGTCCAAACTTTCAATAGATTCGTATGAAGGTTTAAATTGAGATTTAAAGCTTTTAGAATGAATACCGGCCTTTTTTTGGACAAATATAAAGTTATAAAGGTGTAAATATAGTTATTAAATAATTCTCAAATAGTTAGACCCATTATTGGAGCAACGGAAACTTCGTCCAAACTACTTTGACCAAAACTGCCCAACTTTGAATAGCTTCGTATGAAGTGAATATTGGCCTTTGTTGGGATCAATATGAAGTGATAAGGATATAAATATAGTAATAAACCTAATAGAAGAACGTTACACCCATTTTTTATCCAACGGAAAACTTGTGCAAACTTCTACGACAAAGATCGTCCAAACTTTCAATAGATTCGTATGAAGGTTTAAATAGAGATTTAAAGCTTTTAGAATGAATACCGGCCTTTTTTTGGACCAATATAAAGTTATAAAGGTGTAAATATAGTTATTAATAATTCTCAAATAGTTAGACCCATTATTGGAGCAACGGAAACTTCGTCCAAACTACTTTGACCAAAACTGCCCAACTTTGAATAGCTTCGTACGAAGTGAATATTGGCCTTTTTTGGGACCAATATGAAGTGATAAGGATATAAATATAGTAATGAACCTAATAGAAGAACGTTAGACCCATTTTTTATCCAACGGAAAACTTGTGCAAACTTCTACGACAAAGATCGTCCAAACTTTCAATAGATTCGTATGAAGGTTTAAATTGAGATTTAAAGCTTTTAGAATGAATACCGGCCTTTTTTTGGACAAATATAAAGTTATAAAGGTGTAAATATAGTTATTAAATAATTCTCAAATAGTTAGACCCATTATTGGAGCAACGGAAACTTCGTCCAAACTACTTTGACCAAAACTGCCCAACTTTGAATAGCTTCGTACGAAGTGAATATTGGCCTTTTTTGGGACCAATATGAAGTGATAAAGATATAAATATAGTAATAAACCTAATAGAAGAACGTTAGACCCATTTTTTATCCAACGGAAAACTTGTGCAAACTTCTACGACAAAGATCGTCTAAACTTTCAATAGATTCGTTTGAAGGTTTAAATTGAGATTTAAAGCTTTTAGAATGAATACCGGCCTTTTTTAGGACCAATATAAAGTTATAAATGTGTAAATATAGTTTTTAAATAATTCTCAAATAGTTAGACCCATTATTGGAGCAACGGAAACTTCGTCCAAACTACTTTGACCAAAACTGCCCAACTTTGAATAGCTTCGTACGAAGTGAATATTGGCCTTTTTTGGGACCAATATGAAGTGATAAAGATATAAATATAGTAATAAACCTAATAGAAGAACGTTAGACCCATTTTTTATCCAACGGAAAACTTGTGCAAACTTCTACGACAAAGATCGTCCAAACTTTCAATAGATTCGTATGAAGGTTTAAATTGAGATTTAAAGCTTTTAGAATGAATACCGGCCTTTTTTTGGACAAATATAAAGTTATAAAGGTGTAAATATAGTTATTAAATAATTCTCAAATAGTTAGACCCATTATTGGAGCAACGGAAACTTCGTCCAAACTACTTTGACCAAAACTGCCCAACTTTGAATAGCTTCGTACGAAGTGAATATTGGCCTTTGTTGGGATCAATATGATGTGATAAGGATATAAATATAGTAATAAACCTAATAGAAGAACGTTAGACCCATTTTTTATCCAACGGAAAACTTGTGCAAACTTCTACGACAAAGATCGTCCAAACTTTCAATAGATTCGTATGAAGGTTTAAATAGAGATTTAAAGCTTTTAGAATGAATACCGGCCTTTTTTTGGACCAATATAAAGTTATAAAGGTGTAAATATAGTTATTAATAATTCTCAAATAGTTAGACCCATTATTGGAGCAACGGAAACTTCGTCCAAACTACTTTGACCAAAACTGCCCAACTTTGAATAGCTTCGTACGAAGTGAATATTGGCCTTTTTTGGGACCAATATGAAGTGATAAGGATATAAATATGGTAATGAACCTAATAGAAGAACGTTAGACCCATTTTTTATCCAACGGAAAACTTGTGCAAACTTCTACGACAAAGATCGTCCAAACTTTCAATAGATTCGTTTGAAGGTTTAAATAGAGATTTAAAGCTTTTAGAATGAATACCGGCCTTTTTTTGGACCAATATAAAGTTATAAATGTGTAAATATAGTTTTTAAATAATTCTCAAATAGTTAGACCCATTATTGGAGCAACGGAAACTTCGTCCAAACTACTTTGACCAAAACTGCCCAACTTTGAATAGCTTCGTACGAAGTGAATATTGGCCTTTTTTGGGACCAATATGAAGTGATAAAGATATAAATATAGTAATAAACCTAATAGAAGAACGTTAGACCCATTTTTTATCCAACGGAAAACTTGTGCAAACTTCTACGACAAAGATCGTCCAAACTTTCAATAGATTCGTATGAAGGTTTAAATTGAGATTTAAAGCTTTTAGAATGAATACCGGCCTTTTTTTGGACAAATATAAAGTTATAAAGGTGTAAATATAGTTATTAAATAATTCTCAAATAGTTAGACCCATTATTGGAGCAACGGAAACTTCGTCCAAACTACTTTGACCAAAACTGCCCAACTTTGAATAGCTTCGTACGAAGTGAATATTGGCCTTTGTTGGGATCAATATGATGTGATAAGGATATAAATATAGTAATAAACCTAATAGAAGAACGTTAGACCCATTTTTTATCCAACGGAAAACTTGTGCAAACTTCTACGACAAAGATCGTCCAAACTTTCAATAGATTCGTATGAAGGTTTAAATAGAGATTTAAAGCTTTTAGAATGAATACCGGCCTTTTTTTGGACCAATATAAAGTTATAAAGGTGTAAATATAGTTATTAATAATTCTCAAATAGTTAGACCCATTATTGGAGCAACGGAAACTTCGTCCAAACTACTTTGACCAAAACTGCCCAACTTTGAATAGCTTCGTACGAAGTGAATATTGGCCTTTTTTGGGACCAATATGAAGTGATAAGGATATAAATATGGTAATGAACCTAATAGAAGAACGTTAGACCCATTTTTTATCCAACGGAAAACTTGTGCAAACTTCTACGACAAAGATCGTCCAAACTTTCAATAGATTCGTTTGAAGGTTTAAATTGAGATTTAAAGCTTTTAGAATGAATACCGGCCATTTTTTGGACCAATATAAAGTTATAAATGTGTAAATATAGTTTTTAAATAATTCTCAAATAGTTAGACCCATTATTGGAGCAACGGAAACTTCGTCCAAACTACTTTGACCAAAACTGCCCAACTTTGAATAGCTTCGTACGAAGTGATAAAGATATAAATATAGTAATAAACCTAATAGAAGAACGTTAGACCCATTTTTTATCCAACGGAAAACTTGTGCAAACTTCTACGACAAAGATCGTCCAAACTTTCAATAGATTCGTATGAAGGTTTAAATAGAGATTTAAAGCTTTTAGAATGAATACCGGCCTTTTTTTGGACCAATATAAAGTTATAAAGGTGTAAATATAGTTATTAATAATTCTCAAATAGTTAGACCCATTATTGGAGCAACGGAAACTTCGTCCAAACTACTTTGACCAAAACTGCCCAACTTTGAATAGCTTCGTACGAAGTGAATATTGGCCTTTTTTGGGACCAATATGAAGTGATAAGGATATAAATATGGTAATGAACCTAATAGAAGAACGTTAGACCCATTTTTTATCCAACGGAAAACTTGTGCAAACTTCTACGACAAAGATCGTCCAAACTTTCAATAGATTCGTTTGAAGGTTTAAATTGAGATTTAAAGCTTTTAGAATGAATACCGGCCTTTTTTTGGACCAATATAAAGTTATAAATGTGTAAATATAGTTTTTAAATAATTCTCAAATAGTTAGACCCATTATTGGAGCAACGGAAACTTCGTCCAAACTACTTTGACCAAAACTGCCCAACTTTGAATAGCTTCATACGAAGTGAATATTGGCCTTTTTTGGGACCAATATGATGTGATAAGGATATAAATATAGTAATAAACCTAATAGAAGAACGTTAGACCCATTTTTTATCCAACGGAAAACTTGTGCAAACTTCTACGACAAAGATCGTCCAAACTTTCAATAGATTCGTATGAAGGTTTAAATAGAGATTTAAAGCTTTTAGAATGAATACCGGCCTTTTTTTGGACCAATATAAAGTTATAAAGGTGTAAATATAGTTATTAATAATTCTCAAATAGTTAGACCCATTATTGGAGCAACGGAAACTTCGTCCAAACTACTTTGACCAAAACTGCCCAACTTTGAATAGCTTCGTACGAAGTGAATATTGGCCTTTTTTGGGACCAATATGAAGTGATAAGGATATAAATATGGTAATGAACCTAATAGAAGAACGTTAGACCCATTTTTTATCCAACGGAAAACTTGTGCAAACTTCTACGACAAAGATCGTCCAAACTTTCAATAGATTCGTTTGAAGGTTTAAATTGAGATTTAAAGCTTTTAGAATGAATACCGGCCATTTTTTGGACCAATATAAAGTTATAAATGTGTAAATATAGTTTTTAAATAATTCTCAAATAGTTAGACCCATTATTGGAGCAACGGAAACTTCGTCCAAACTACTTTGACCAAAACTGCCCAACTTTGAATAGCTTCGTACGAAGTGAATATTGGCCTTTTTTGGGACCAATATGAAGTGACAAAGATATAAATATAGTAATAAACCTAATAGAAGAACGTTAGACCCATTTTTTATCCAACGGAAAACTTGTGCAAACTTCTACGACAAAGATCGTCCAAACTTTCAATAGATTCGTATGAAGGTTTAAATTGAGATTTAAAGCTTTTAGAATGAATACCGGCCTTTTTTTGGACAAATATAAAGTTATAAAGGTGTAAATATAGTTATGAAATAATTCTCAAATAGTTAGACCCATTATTGGAGCAACGGAAACTTCGTCCAAACTACTTTGACCAAAACTGCCCAACTTTGAATAGCTTCGTACGAAGTGAATATTGGCCTTTGTTGGGATCAATATGATGTGATAAGGATATAAATATAGTAATAAACCTAATAGAAGAACGTTAGACCCATTTTTTATCCAACGGAAAACTTGTGCAAACTTCTACGACAAAGATCGTCCAAACTTTCAATAGATTCGTATGAAGGTTTAAATAGAGATTTAAAGCTTTTAGAATGAATACCGGCCTTTTTTTGGACCAATATAAAGTTATAAAGGTGTAAATATAGTTATTAATAATTCTCAAATAGTTAGACCCATTATTGGAGCAACGGAAACTTCGTCCAAACTACTTTGACCAAAACTGCCCAACTTTGAATAGCTTCGTACGAAGTGAATATTGGCCTTTTTTGGGACCAATATGAAGTGATAAGGATATAAATATAGTAATGAACCTAATAGAAGAACGTTAGACCCATTTTTTATCCAACGGAAAACTTGTGCAAACTTCTACGACAAAGATCGTCCAAACTTTCAATAGATTCGTTTGAAGGTTTAAATTGAGATTTAAAGCTTTTAGAATGAATACCGGCCTTTTTTAGGACCAATATAAAGTTATAAATGTGTAAATATAGTTTTTAAATAATTCTCAAATAGTTAGACCCATTATTGGAGCAACGGAAACTTCGTCCAAACTACTTTGACCAAAACTGCCCAACTTTGAATAGCTTCGTACGAAGTGAATATTGGCCTTTTTTTGGACCAATATGAAGTGATAAAGATATAAATATAGTAATAAACCTAATAGAAGAACGTTAGACCCATTTTTTATCCAACGGAAAACTTGTGCAAACTTCTACGACAAAGATCGTCCAAACTTTCAATAGATTCGTTTGAAGGTTTAAATTGAGATTTAAAGCTTTTAGAATGAATACCGGCCTTTTTTTGGACCAATATAAAGTTATAAATGTGTAAATATAGTTTTTAAATAATTCTCAAATAGTTAGACCCATTATTGGAGCAACGGAAACTTCGTCCAAACTACTTTGACCAAAACTGCCCAACTTTGAATAGCTTCGTACGAAGTGAATATTGGCCTTTGTTGGGATCAATATGATGTGATAAGGATATAAATATAGTAATAAACCTAATAGAAGAACGTTAGACCCATTTTTTATCCAACGGAAAACTTGTGCAAACTTCTACGACAAAGATCGTCCAAACTTTCAATAGATTCGTATGAAGGTTTAAATAGAGATTTAAAGCTTTTAGAATGAATACCGGCCTTTTTTTGGACCAATATAAAGTTATAAAGGTGTAAATATAGTTATTAATAATTCTCAAATAGTTAGACCCATTATTGGAGCAACGGAAACTTCGTCCAAACTACTTTGACCAAAACTGCCCAACTTTGAATAGCTTCGTACGAAGTGAATATTGGCCTTTGTTGGGATCAATATGATGTGATAAGGATATAAATATAGTAATAAACCTAATAGAAGAACGTTAGACCCATTTTTTATCCAACGGAAAACTTGTGCAAACTTCTACGACAAAGATCGTCCAAACTTTCAATAGATTCGTATGAAGGTTTAAATAGAGATTTAAAGCTTTTAGAATGAATACCGGCCTTTTTTTGGACCAATATAAAGTTATAAAGGTGTAAATATAGTTATTAATAATTCTCAAATAGTTAGACCCATTATTGGAGCAACGGAAACTTCGTCCAAACTACTTTGACCAAAACTGCCCAACTTTGAATAGCTTCGTACGAAGTGAATATTGGCCTTTTTTGGGACCAATATGAAGTGATAAGGATATAAATATAGTAATGAACCTAATAGAAGAACGTTAGACCCATTTTTTATCCAACGGAAAACTTGTGCAAACTTCTACGACAAAGATCGTCCAAACTTTCAATAGATTCGTTTGAAGGTTTAAATTGAGATTTAAAGCTTTTAGAATGAATACCGGCCTTTTTTAGGACCAATATAAAGTTATAAATGTGTAAATATAGTTTTTAAATAATTCTCAAATAGTTAGACCCATTATTGGAGCAACGGAAACTTCGTCCAAACTACTTTGACCAAAACTGCCCAACTTTGAATAGCTTCGTACGAAGTGAATATTGGCCTTTTTTTGGACCAATATGAAGTGATAAAGATATAAATATAGTAATAAACCTAATAGAAGAACGTTAGACCCATTTTTTATCCAACGGAAAACTTGTGCAAACTTCTACGACAAAGATCGTCCAAACTTTCAATAGATTCGTTTGAAGGTTTAAATTGAGATTTAAAGCTTTTAGAATGAATACCGGCCTTTTTTTGGACCAATATAAAGTTATAAATGTGTAAATATAGTTTTTAAATAATTCTCAAATAGTTAGACCCATTATTGGAGCAACGGAAACTTCGTCCAAACTACTTTGACCAAAACTGCCCAACTTTGAATAGCTTCGTACGAAGTGAATATTGGCCTTTGTTGGGATCAATATGATGTGATAAGGATATAAATATAGTAATAAACCTAATAGAAGAACGTTAGACCCATTTTTTATCCAACGGAAAACTTGTGCAAACTTCTACGACAAAGATCGTCCAAACTTTCAATAGATTCGTATGAAGGTTTAAATAGAGATTTAAAGCTTTTAGAATGAATACCGGCCTTTTTTTGGACCAATATAAAGTTATAAAGGTGTAAATATAGTTATTAATAATTCTCAAATAGTTAGACCCATTATTGGAGCAACGGAAACTTCGTCCAAACTACTTTGACCAAAACTGCCCTACTTTGAATAGCTTCGTACGAAGTGAATATTGGCCTTTGTTGGGATCAATATGATGTGATAAGGATATAAATATAGTAATAAACCTAATAGAAGAACGTTAGACCCATTTTTTATCCAACGGAAAACTTGTGCAAACTTCTACGACAAAGATCTTCCAAACTTTCAATAGATTCGTTTGAAGGTTTAAATTGAGATTTAAAGCTTTTAGAATGAATACCGGCCTTTTTTTGGACCAATATAAAGTTATAAATGTGTAAATATAGTTTTTAAATAATTCTCAAATAGTTAGACCCATTATTGGAGCAACGGAAACTTCGTCCAAACTACTTTGACCAAAACTGCCCAACTTTGAATAGCTTCGTACGAAGTGAATATTGGCCTTTGTTGGGATCAATATGATGTGATAAGGATATAAATATAGTAATAAACCTAATAGAAGAACGTTAGACCCATTTTTTATCCAACGGAAAACTTGTGCAAACTTCTACGACAAAGATCTTCCAAACTTTCAATAGATTCGTTTGAAGGTTTAAATTGAGATTTAAAGCTTTTAGAATGAATACCGGCCTTTTTTTGGACCAATATAAAGTTATAAATGTGTAAATATAGTTTTTAAATAATTCTCAAATAGTTAGACCCATTATTGGAGCAACGGAAACTTCGTCCAAACTACTTTGACCAAAACTGCCCAACTTTGAATAGCTTCGTACGAAGTGAATATTGGCCTTTTTTGGGACCAATATGAAGTGATAAAGATATAAATATAGTAATAAACCTAATAGAAGAACGTTAGACCCATTTTTTATCCAACGGAAAACTTGTGCAAACTTCTACGACAAAGATCGTCCAAACTTTCAATAGATTCGTATGAAGGTTTAAATTGAGATTTAATGCTTTTAGAATGAATACCGGCCTTTTTTTGGACAAATATAAAGTTATAAAGGTGTAAATATAGTTATTAAATAATTCTCAAATAGTTAGACCCATTATTGGAGCAACGGAAACTTCGTCCAAACTACTTTGACCAAAACTGCCCAACTTTGAATAGCTTCGTACGAAGTGAATATTGGCCTTTGTTGGGATCAATATGATGTGATAAGGATATAAATATAGTAATAAACCTAATAGAAGAACGTTAGACCCATTTTTTATCCAACGGAAAACTTGTGCAAACTTCTACGACAAAGATCTTCCAAACTTTCAATAGATTCGTTTGAAGGTTTAAATTGAGATTTAAAGCTTTTAGAATGAATACCGGCCTTTTTTTGGACCAATATAAAGTTATAAATGTGTAAATATAGTTTTTAAATAATTCTCAAATAGTTAGACCCATTATTGGAGCAACGGAAACTTCGTCCAAACTACTTTGACCAAAACTGCCCAACTTTGAATAGCTTCGTACGAAGTGAATATTGGCCTTTTTTGGGACCAATATGAAGTGATAAAGATATAAATATAGTAATAAACCTAATAGAAGAACGTTAGACCCATTTTTTATCCAACGGAAAACTTGTGCAAACTTCTACGACAAAGATCGTCCAAACTTTCAATAGATTCGTATGAAGGTTTAAATTGAGATTTAAAGCTTTTAGAATGAATACCGGCCTTTTTTTGGACAAATATAAAGTTATAAAGGTGTAAATATAGTTATGAAATAATTCTCAAATAGTTAGACCCATTATTGGAGCAACGGAAACTTCGTCCAAACTACTTTGACCAAAACTGCCCAACTTTGAATAGCTTCGTACGAAGTGAATATTGGCCTTTGTTGGGATCAATATGATGTGATAAGGATATAAATATAGTAATAAACCTAATAGAAGAACGTTAGACCCATTTTTTATCCAACGGAAAACTTGTGCAAACTTCTACGACAAAGATCGTCCAAACTTTCAATAGATTCGTATGAAGGTTTAAATAGAGATTTAAAGCTTTTAGAATGAATACCGGCCTTTTTTTGGACCAATATAAAGTTATAAAGGTGTAAATATAGTTATTAATAATTCTCAAATAGTTAGACCCATTATTGGAGCAACGGAAACTTCGTCCAAACTACTTTGACCAAAACTGCCCTACTTTGAATAGCTTCGTACGAAGTGAATATTGGCCTTTGTTGGGATCAATATGAAGTGATAAGGATATAAATATAGTAATAAACCTAATAGAAGAACGTTACACCCATTTTTTATCCAACGGAAAACTTGTGCAAACTTCTACGACAAAGATCGTCCAAACTTTCAATAGATTCGTATGAAGGTTTAAATAGAGATTTAAAGCTTTTAGAATGAATACCGGCCTTTTTTTGGACCAATATAAAGTTATAAAGGTGTAAATATAGTTATTAATAATTCTCAAATAGTTAGACCCATTATTGGAGCAACGGAAACTTCGTCCAAACTACTTTGACCAAAACTGCCCAACTTTGAATAGCTTCGTACGAAGTGAATATTGGCCTTTTTTGGGACCAATATGAAGTGATAAGGATATAAATATAGTAATGAACCTAATAGAAGAACGTTAGACCCATTTTTTATCCAACGGAAAACTTGTGCAAACTTCTACGACAAAGATCGTCCAAACTTTCAATAGATTCGTTTGAAGGTTTAAATTGAGATTTAAAGCTTTTAGAATGAATACCGGCCTTTTTTAGGACCAATATAAAGTTATAAATGTGTAAATATAGTTTTTAAATAATTCTCAAATAGTTAGACCCATTATTGGAGCAACGGAAACTTCGTCCAAACTACTTTGACCAAAACTGCCCAACTTTGAATAGCTTCGTACGAAGTGAATATTGGCCTTTTTTTGGACCAATATGAAGTGATAAAGATATAAATATAGTAATAAACCTAATAGAAGAACGTTAGACCCATTTTTTATCCAACGGAAAACTTGTGCAAACTTCTACGACAAAGATCGTCCAAACTTTCAATAGATTCGTTTGAAGGTTTAAATTGAGATTTAAAGCTTTTAGAATGAATACCGGCCTTTTTTTGGACCAATATAAAGTTATAAATGTGTAAATATAGTTTTTAAATAATTCTCAAATAGTTAGACCCATTATTGGAGCAACGGAAACTTCGTCCAAACTACTTTGACCAAAACTGCCCAACTTTGAATAGCTTCGTACGAAGTGAATATTGGCCTTTTTTGGGACCAATATGAAGTGATAAAGATATAAATATAGTAATAAACCTAATAGAAGAACGTTAGACCCATTTTTTATCCAACGGAAAACTTGTGCAAACTTCTACGACAAAGATCGTCCAAACTTTCAATAGATTCGTATGAAGGTTTAAATTGAGATTTAAAGCTTTTAGAATGAATACCGGCCTTTTTTTGGACAAATATAAAGTTATAAAGGTGTAAATATAGTTATTAAATAATTCTCAAATAGTTAGACCCATTATTGGAGCAACGGAAACTTCGTCCAAACTACTTTGACCAAAACTGCCCAACTTTGAATAGCATCGTACGAAGTGAATATTGGCCTTTGTTGGGATCAATATGATGTGATAAGGATATAAATATAGTAATAAACCTAATAGAAGAACGTTAGACCCATTTTTTATCCAACGGAAAACTTGTGCAAACTTCTACGACAAAGATCGTCCAAACTTTCAATAGATTCGTATGAAGGTTTAAATAGAGATTTAAAGCTTTTAGAATGAATACCGGCCTTTTTTTGGACCAATATAAAGTTATAAAGGTGTAAATATAGTTATTAATAATTCTCAAATAGTTAGACCCATTATTGGAGCAACGGAAACTTCGTCCAAACTACTTTGACCAAAACTGCCCAACTTTGAATAGCTTCGTACGAAGTGAATATTGGCCTTTTTTGGGACCAATATGAAGTGATAAGGATATAAATATGGTAATGAACCTAATAGAAGAACGTTAGACCCATTTTTTATCCAACGGAAAACTTGTGCAAACTTCTACGACAAAGATCGTCCAAACTTTCAATAGATTCGTTTGAAGGTTTAAATTGAGATTTAAAGCTTTTAGAATGAATACCGGCCTTTTTTTGGACCAATATAAAGTTATAAATGTGTAAATATAGTTTTTAAATAATTCTCAAATAGTTAGACCCATTATTGGAGCAACGGAAACTTCGTCCAAACTACTTTGACCAAAACTGCCCAACTTTGAATAGCTTCGTACGAAGTGAATATTGGCCTTTTTTGGGACCAATATGAAGTGATAAAGATATAAATATAGTAATAAACCTAATAGAAGAACGTTAGACCCATTTTTTATCCAACGGAAAACTTGTGCAAACTTCTACGACAAAGATCGTCCAAACTTTCAATAGATTCGTATGAAGGTTTAAATTGAGATTTAAAGCTTTTAGAATGAATACCGGCCTTTTTTTGGACAAATATAAAGTTATAAAGGTGTAAATATAGTTATTAAATAATTCTCAAATAGTTAGACCCATTATTGGAGCAACGGAAACTTCGTCCAAACTACTTTGACCAAAACTGCCCAACTTTGAATAGCTTCGTACGAAGTGAATATTGGCCTTTGTTGGGATCAATATGATGTGATAAGGATATAAATATAGTAATAAACCTAATAGAAGAACGTTAGACCCATTTTTTATCCAACGGAAAACTTGTGCAAACTTCTACGACAAAGATCGTCCAAACTTTCAATAGATTCGTATGAAGGTTTAAATAGAGATTTAAAGCTTTTAGAATGAATACCGGCCTTTTTTTGGACCAATATAAAGTTATAAAGGTGTAAATATAGTTATTAATAATTCTCAAATAGTTAGACCCATTATTGGAGCAACGGAAACTTCGTCCAAACTACTTTGACCAAAACTGCCCAACTTTGAATAGCTTCGTACGAAGTGAATATTGGCCTTTTTTGGGACCAATATGAAGTGATAAGGATATAAATATGGTAATGAACCTAATAGAAGAACGTTAGACCCATTTTTTATCCAACGGAAAACTTGTGCAAACTTCTACGACAAAGATCGTCCAAACTTTCAATAGATTCGTTTGAAGGTTTAAATTGAGATTTAAAGCTTTTAGAATGAATACCGGCCTTTTTTAGGACCAATATAAAGTTATAAATGTGTAAATATAGTTTTTAAATAATTCTCAAATAGTTAGACCCATTATTGGAGCAACGGAAACTTCGTCCAAACTACTTTGACCAAAACTGCCCAACTTTGAATAGCTTCGTACGAAGTGAATATTGGCCTTTTTTTGGACCAATATGAAGTGATAAAGATATAAATATAGTAATAAACCTAATAGAAGAACGTTAGACCCATTTTTTATCCAACGGAAAACTTGTGCAAACTTCTACGACAAAGATCGTCCAAACTTTCAATAGATTCGTTTGAAGGTTTAAATTGAGATTTAAAGCTTTTAGAATGAATACCGGCCTTTTTTTGGACCAATATAAAGTTATAAATGTGTAAATATAGTTTTTAAATAATTCTCAAATAGTTAGACCCATTATTGGAGCAACGGAAACTTCGTCCAAACTACTTTGACCAAAACTGCCCAACTTTGAATAGCTTCGTACGAAGTGAATATTGGCCTTTTTTGGGACCAATATGAAGTGATAAAGATATAAATATAGTAATAAACCTAATAGAAGAACGTTAGACCCATTTTTTATCCAACGGAAAACTTGTGCAAACTTCTACGACAAAGATCGTCCAAACTTTCAATAGATTCGTATGAAGGTTTAAATTGAGATTTAAAGCTTTTAGAATGAATACCGGCCTTTTTTTGGACAAATATAAAGTTATAAAGGTGTAAATATAGTTATTAAATAATTCTCAAATAGTTAGACCCATTATTGGAGCAACGGAAACTTCGTCCAAACTACTTTGACCAAAACTGCCCAACTTTGAATAGCTTCGTACGAAGTGAATATTGGCCTTTGTTGGGATCAATATGATGTGATAAGGATATAAATATAGTAATAAACCTAATAGAAGAACGTTAGACCCATTTTTTATCCAACGGAAAACTTGTGCAAACTTCTACGACAAAGATCGTCCAAACTTTCAATAGATTCGTATGAAGGTTTAAATAGAGATTTAAAGCTTTTAGAATGAATACCGGCCTTTTTTTGGACCAATATAAAGTTATAAATGTGTAAATATAGTTATTAATAATTCTCAAATAGTTAGACCCATTATTGGAGCAACGGAAACTTCGTCCAAACTAATTTGACCAAAACTGCCCAACTTTGAATAGCTTCGTACGAAGTGAATATTGGCCTTTTTTGGGACCAATATGAAGTGATAAGGATATAAATATGGTAATGAACCTAATAGAAGAACGTTAGACCCATTTTTTATCCAACGGAAAACTTGTGCAAACTTCTACGACAAAGATCGTCCAAACTTTCAATAGATTCGTTTGAAGGTTTAAATTGAGATTTAAAGCTTTTAGAATGAATACCGGCCTTTTTTAGGACCAATATAAAGTTATAAATGTGTAAATATAGTTTTTAAATAATTCTCAAATAGTTAGACCCATTATTGGAGCAACGGAAACTTCGTCCAAACTACTTTGACCAAAACTGCCCAACTTTGAATAGCTTCGTACGAAGTGAATATTGGCCTTTTTTGGGACCAATATGAAGTGATAAAGATATAAATATAGTAATAAACCTAATAGAAGAACGTTAGACCCATTTTTTATCCAACGGAAAACTTGTGCAAACTTCTACGACAAAGATCGTCCAAACTTTCAATAGATTCGTTTGAAGGTTTAAATTGAGATTTAAAGCTTTTAGAATGAATACCGGCCTTTTTTTGGACCAATATAAAGTTATAAAGGTGTAAATATAGTTTTTAAATAATTCTCAAATAGTTAGACCCATTATTGGAGCAACGGAAACTTCGTCCAAACTAGTTTGACCAAAACTGCCCAACATTGAATAGCTTCGTACGAAGTGAATATTGGCCTTTTTTGGGACCAATATGAAGTGATAAAGATATAAATATAGTAATAAACCTAATAGAAGAACGTTAGACCCATTTTTTATCCAACGGAAAACTTGTGCAAACTTCTACGACAAAGATCGTCCAAACTTTCAATAGATTCGTATGAAGGTTTAAATTGAGATTTAAAGCTTTTAGAATGAATACCGGCCTTTTTTTGGACCAATATAAAGTTATAAAGGTGTAAATATAGTTATTAATAATTCTCAAATAGTTAGACCCATTATTGGAGCAACGGAAACTTCGTCCAAACTACTTTGACCAAAACTGCCCTACTTTGAATAGCTTCGTACGAAGTGAATATTGGCCTTTGTTGGGATCAATATGAAGTGATAAGGATATAAATATAGTAATAAACCTAATAGAAGAACGTTACACCCATTTTTTATCCAACGGAAAACTTGTGCAAACTTCTACGACAAAGATCGTCCAAACTTTCAATAGATTCGTATGAAGGTTTAAATAGAGATTTAAAGCTTTTAGAATGAATACCGGCCTTTTTTTGGACCAATATAAAGTTATAAAGGTGTAAATATAGTTATTAATAATTCTCAAATAGTTAGACCCATTATTGGAGCAACGGAAACTTCGTCCAAACTACTTTGACCAAAACTGCCCAACTTTGAATAGCTTCGTACGAAGTGAATATTGGCCTTTTTTGGGACCAATATGAGGTGATAAAGATATAAATATAGTAATAAACCTAATAGAAGAACGTTAGACCCATTTTTTATCCAACGGAAAACTTGTGCAAACTTCTACGACAAAGATCGTCCAAACTTTCAATAGATTCGTTTGAAGGTTTAAATTGAGATTTAAAGCTTTTAGAATGAATACCGGCCTTTTTTTGGACCAATATAAAGTTATAAATGTGTAAATATAGTTTTTAAATAATTCTCAAATAGTTAGACCCATTATTGGAGCAACGGAAACTTCGTCCAAACTACTTTGACCAAAACTGCCCAACTTTGAATAGCTTCGTACGAAGTGAATATTGGCCTTTTTTGGGACCAATATGAAGTGATAAAGATATAAATATAGTAATAAACCTAATAGAAGAACGTTAGACCCATTTTTTATCCAACGGAAAACTTGTGCAAACTTCTACGACAAAGATCGTCCAAACTTTCAATAGATTCGTTTGAAGGTTTAAATTGAGATTTAAAGCTTTTAGAATGAATACCGGCCTTTTTTTGGACCAATATAAAGTTATAAAGGTGTAAATATAGTTTTTAAATAATTCTCAAATAGTTAGACCCATTATTGGAGCAACGGAAACTTCGTCCAAACTAGTTTGACCAAAACTGCCCAACTTTGAATAGCTTCGTACGAAGTGAATATTGGCCTTTTTTGGGACCAATATGAAGTGATAAAGATATAAATATAGTAATAAACCTAATAGAAGAACGTTAGACCCATTTTTTATCCAACGGAAAACTTGTGCAAACTTCTACGACAAAGATCGTCCAAACTTTCAATAGATTCGTTTGAAGGTTTAAATTGAGATTTAAAGCTTTTAGAATGAATACCGGCCTTTTTTTGGACCAATATAAAGTTATAAAGGTGTAAATATAGTTTTTAAATAATTCTCAAATAGTTAGACCCATTATTGGAGCAACGGAAACTTCGTCCAAACTAGTTTGACCAAAACTGCCCAACTTTGAATAGCTTCGTACGAAGTGAATATTGGCCTTTTTTGGGACCAATATGAAGTGATAAAGATATAAATATAGTAATAAACCTAATAGAAGAACGTTAGACCCATTTTTTATCCAACGGAAAACTTGTGCCAACTTCTACGACAAAGATCGTCCAAACTTTCAATAGATTTGTATGAAGGTTTAAATTGAGATTTAAAGCTTTTAGAATGAATACCGGCCTTTTTTTGGACCAATATAAAGTTATAAAGGTGTAAATATAGTTATTAATAATTCTTAAATAGTTAGACCCATTATTGGAGCAACGGAAACTTCGTCCAAACTACTTTGACCAAAACTGCCCAACTTTGAATAGCTTCGTACGAAGTGAATATTGGCCTTTTTTGGGACCAATATGAAGTGATAAGGATATAAATATAGTAATGAACCTAATAGAAGAACGTTAGACCCATTTTTTATCCAACGGAAAACTTGTGCAAACTTCTACGACAAAGATCGTCCAAACTTTCAATAGATTCGTATGAAGGTTTAAATTGAGATTTAAAGCTTTTAGAATGAATACCGGACTTTTTTTGGACAAATATAAAGTTATAAAGGTGTAAATATAGTTATTAAATAATTCTCAAATAGTTAGACCCATTATTGGAGCAACGGAAACTTCGTCCAAACTACTTTGACCAAAACTGCCCAACTTTGAATAGCTTCGTACGAAGTGAATATTGGCCTTTGTTGGGATCAATATGATGTGATAAGGATATAAATATAGTAATAAACCTAATAGAAGAACGTTAGACCCATTTTTTATCCAACGGAAAACTTGCGCAAACTTCTACGACAAAGATCGTCCAAACTTTCAATAGATTCGTATGAAGGTTTAAATAGAGATTTAAAGCTTTTAGAATGAATACCGGCCTTTTTTTGGACCAATATAAAGTTATAAAGGTGTAAATATAGTTATTAATAATTCTCAAATAGTTAGACCCATTATTGGAGCAACGGAAACTTCGTCCAAACTACTTTGACCAAAACTGCCCAACTTTGAATAGCTTCGTACGAAGTGAATATTGGCCTTTTTTGGGACCAATATGAAGTGATAAGGATATAAATATAGTAATGAACCTAATAGAAGAACGTTAGACCCATTTTTTATCCAACGGAAAACTTGTGCAAACTTCTACGACAAAGATCGTCCAAACTTTCAATAGATTCGTTTGAAGGTTTAAATTGAGATTTAAAGCTTTTAGAATGAATACCGGCCTTTTTTAGGACCAATATAAAGTTATAAATGTGTAAATATAGTTTTTAAATAATTCTCAAATAGTTAGACCCATTATTGGAGCAACGAAAACTTCGTCCAAACTACTTTGACCAAAACTGCCCAACTTTGAATAGCTTCGTACGAAGTGAATATTGGCCTTTTTTAGGACCAATATGAAGTGATAAAGATATAAATATAGTAATAAACCTAATAGAAGAACGTTAGACCCATTTTTTATCCAACGGAAAACTTGTGCAAACTTCTACGACAAAGATCGTCCAAACTTTCAATAGATTCGTTTGAAGGTTTAAATTGAGATTTAAAGCTTTTAGAATGAATACCGGCCTTTTTTTGGGCCAATATAAAGTTATAAAGGTGTAAATATAGTTTTTAAATAATTCTCAAATAGTTAGACCCATTATTGGAGCAACGGAAACTTCGTCCAAACTAGTTTGACCAAAACTGCCCAACTTTGAATAGCTTCGTACGAAGTGAATATTGGCCTTTTTTGGGACCAATATGAAGTGATAAAGATATAAATATAGTAATAAACCTAATAGAAGAACGTTAGACCCATTTTTTATCCAACGGAAAACTTGTGCCAACTTCTACGACAAAGATCGTCCAAACTTTCAATAGATTCGTATGAAGGTTTAAATTGAGATTTAAAGCTTTTAGAATGAATACCGGCCTTTTTTTGGACCAATATAAAGTTATAAAGGTGTAAATATAGTTATTAATAATTCTTAAATAGTTAGACCCATTATTGGAGCAACGGAAACTTCGTCCAAACTACTTTGACCAAAACTGCCCAACTTTGAATAGCTTCGTACGAAGTGAATATTGGCCTTTTTTGGGACCAATATGAAGTGATAAGGATATAAATATAGTAATGAACCTAATAGAAGAACGTTAGACCCATTTTTTATCCAACGGAAAACTTGTGCAAACTTCTACGACAAAGATCGTCCAAACTTTCAATAGATTCGTATGAAGGTTTAAATTGAGATTTAAAGCTTTTAGAATGAATACCGGCCTTTTTTTGGACAAATATAAAGTTATAAAGGTGTAAATATAGTTATTAAATAATTCTCAAATAGTTAGACCCATTATTGGAGCAACGGAAACTTCGTCCAAACTACTTTGACCAAAACTGCCCAACTTTGAATAGCTTCGTACGAAGTGAATATTGGCCTTTGTTGGGATCAATATGATGTGATAAGGATATAAATATAGTAATAAACCTAATAGAAGAACGTTAGACCCATTTTTTATCCAACGGAAAACTTGTGCAAACTTCTACGACAAAGATCGTCCAAACTTTCAATAGATTCGTATGAAGGTTTAAATAGATATTTAAAGCTTTTAGAATGAATACCGGCCGTTTTTTGGACCAATATAAAGTTATAAAGGTGTAAATATAGTTATTAATAATTCTCAAATAGTTAGACCCATTATTGGAGCAACGGAAACTTCGTCCAAACTACTTTGACCAAAACTGCCCAACTTTGAATAGCTTCGTACGAAGTGAATATTGGCCTTTTTTGGGACCAATATGAAGTGATAAGGATATAAATATAGTAATGAACCTAATAGAAGAACGTTAGACCCATTTTTTATCCAACGGAAAACTTGTGCAAACTTCTACGACAAAGATCGTCCAAACTTTCAATAGATTCGTTTGAAGGTTTAAATTGAGATTTAAAGCTTTTAGAATGAATACCGGCCTTTTTTAGGACCAATATAAAGTTATAAATGTGTAAATATAGTTTTTAAATAATTCTCAAATAGTTAGACCCATTATTGGAGCAACGAAAACTTCGTCCAAACTACTTTGACCAAAACTGCCCAACTTTGAATAGCTTCGTACGAAGTGAATATTGGCCTTTTTTAGGACCAATATGAAGTGATAAAGATATAAATATAGTAATAAACCTAATAGAAGAACGTTAGACCCATTTTTTATCCAACGGAAAACTTGTGCAAACTTCTACGACAAAGATCGTCCAAACTTTCAATAGATTCGTTTGAAGGTTTAAATTGAGATTTAAAGCTTTTAGAATGAATACCGGCCTTTTTTTGGGCCAATATAAAGTTATAAAGGTGTAAATATAGTTTTTAAATAATTCTCAAATAGTTAGACCCATTATTGGAGCAACGGAAACTTCGTCCAAACTAGTTTGACCAAAACTGCCCAACTTTGAATAGCTTCGTACGAAGTGAATATTGGCCTTTTTTGGGACCAATATGAAGTGATAAAGATATAAATATAGTAATAAACCTAATAGAAGAACTTTAGACCCATTTTTTATCCAACGGAAAACTTGTGCCAACTTCTACGACAAAGATCGTCCAAACTTTCAATAGATTCGTATGAAGGTTTAAATTGAGATTTAAAGCTTTTAGAATGAATACCGGCCTTTTTTTGGACCAATATAAAGTTATAAAGGTGTAAATATAGTTATTAATAATTCTTAAATAGTTAGACCCATTATTGGAGCAACGGAAACTTCGTCCAAACTACTTTGACCAAAACTGCCCAACTTTGAATAGCTTCGTACGAAGTGAATATTGGCCTTTTTTGGGACCAATATGAAGTGATAAGGATATAAATATAGTAATGAACCTAATAGAAGAACGTTAGACCCATTTTTTATCCAACGGAAAACTTGTGCAAACTTCTACGACAAAGATCGTCCAAACTTTCAATAGATTCGTATGAAGGTTTAAATTGAGATTTAAAGCTTTTAGAATGAATACCGGCCTTTTTTTGGACAAATATAAAGTTATAAAGGTGTAAATATAGTTATTAAATAATTCTCAAATAGTTAGACCCATTATTGGAGCAACGGAAACTTCGTCCAAACTACTTTGACCAAAACTGCCCAACTTTGAATAGCTTCGTACGAAGTGAATATTGGCCTTTGTTGGGATCAATATGATGTGATAAGGATATAAATATAGTAATAAACCTAATAGAAGAACGTTAGACCCATTTTTTATCCAACGGAAAACTTGTGCAAACTTCTACGACAAAGATCGTCCAAACTTTCAATAGATTCGTATGAAGGTTTAAATAGATATTTAAAGCTTTTAGAATGAATACCGGCCGTTTTTTGGACCAATATAAAGTTATAAAGGTGTAAATATAGTTATTAATAATTCTCAAATAGTTAGACCCATTATTGGAGCAACGGAAACTTCGTCCAAACTACTTTGACCAAAACTGCCCAACTTTGAATAGCTTCGTACGAAGTGAATATTGGCCTTTTTTGGGACCAATATGAAGTGATAAGGATATAAATATAGTAATGAACCTAATAGAAGAACGTTAGACCCATTTTTTATCCAACGGAAAACTTGTGCAAACTTCTACGACAAAGATCGTCCAAACTTTCAATAGATTCGTTTGAAGGTTTAAATTGAGATTTAAAGCTTTTAGAATGAATACCGGCCTTTTTTAGGACCAATATAAAGTTATAAATGTGTAAATATAGTTTTTAAATAATTCTCAAATAGTTAGACCCATTATTGGAGCAACGGAAACTTCGTCCAAACTACTTTGACCAAAACTGCCCAACTTTGAATAGCTTCGTACGAAGTGAATATTGGCCTTTTTTGGGACCAATGTGAAGTGATAAGGATATAAATATAGTAATGAACCTAATAGAAGAACGTTAGACCCATTTTTTATCCAACGGAAAACTTGTGCAAACTTCTACGACAAAGATCGTCCAAACTTTCAATAGATTCGTATGAAGGTTTAAATTGAGATTTAAAGCTTTTAGAATGAATACCGGCCTTTTTTTGGACAAATATAAAGTTATAAAGGTGTAAATATAGTTATTAAATAATTCTCAAATAGTTAGACCCATTATTGGAGCAACGGAAACTTCGTCCAAACTAGTTTGACCAAAACTGCCCAACTTTGAATAGCTTCGTACGAAGTGAATATTGGCCTTTTTTGGGACCAATATGAAGTGATAAAGATATAAATATAGTAATAAACCTAATAGAAGAACGTTAGACCCATTTTTTATCCAACGGAAAACTTGTGCCAACTTCTACGACAAAGATCGTCCAAACTTTCAATAGATTCGTATGAAGGTTTAAATTGAGATTTAAAGCTTTTAGAATGAATACCGGCCTTTTTTTGGACCAATATAAAGTTATAAAGGTGTAAATATAGTTATTAATAATTCTCAAATAGTTAGACCCATTATTGGAGCAACGGAAACTTCGTCCAAACTACTTTGACCAAAACTGCCCAACTTTGAATAGCTTCGTACGAAGTGAATATTGGCCTTTTTTGGGACCAATATGAAGTGATAAGGATATAAATATAGTAATGAACCTAATAGAAGAACGTTAGACCCATTTTTTATCCAACGGAAAACTTGTGCAAACTTCTACGACAAAGATCGTCCAAACTTTCAATAGATTCGTATGAAGGTTTAAATTGAGATTTAAAGCTTTTAGAATGAATACCGGCCTTTTTTTGGACAAATATAAAGTTATAAAGGTGTAAATATAGTTATTAAATAATTCTCAAATAGTTAGACCCATTATTGGAGCAACGGAAACTTCGTCCAAACTACTTTGACCAAAACTGCCCAACTTTGAATAGCTTCGTACGAAGTGAATATTGGCCTTTGTTGGGATCAATATGATGTGATAAGGATATAAATATAGTAATAAACCTAATAGAAGAACGTTAGACCCATTTTTTATCCAACGGAAAACTTGTGCAAACTTCTACGACAAAGATCGTCCAAACTTTCAATAGATTCGTTTGAAGGTTTAAATTGAGATTTAAAGCTTTTAGAATGAATACCGGCCTTTTTTTGGACAAATATAAAGTTATAAAGGTGTAAATATAGTTTTCAAATAATTCTCAAATAGTTAGACCCATTATTGGAGCAACGGAAACTTCGTCCAAACTACTTTGACCAAAACTGCCCAACTTTGAATAGCTTCGTATGAAGTGAATATTGGCCTTTGTTGGGATCAATATGAAGTGATAAGGATATAAATATAGTAATAAACCTAATAGAAGAACGTTACACCCATTTTTTATCCAACGGAAAACTTGTGCAAACTTCTACGACAAAGATCGTCCAAACTTTCAATAGATTCGTATGAAGGTTTAAATAGAGATTTAAAGCTTTTAGAATGAATACCGGCCTTTTTTTGGACCAATATAAAGTTATAAAGGTGTAAATATAGTTATTAATAATTCTCAAATAGTTAGACCCATTATTGGAGCAACGGAAACTTCGTCCAAACTACTTTGACCAAAACTGCCCAACTTTGAATAGCTTCGTACGAAGTGAATATTGGCCTTTTTTGGGACCAATATGAAGTGATAAGGATATAAATATAGTAATGAACCAAATAGAAGAACGTTAGACCCATTTTTTATCCAACGGAAAACTTGTGCAAACTTCTACGACAAAGATCGTCCAAACTTTCAATAGATTCGTATGAAGGTTTAAATTGAGATTTAAAGCTTTTAGAATGAATACCGGCCTTTTTTTGGACAAATATAAAGTTATAAAGGTGTAAATATAGTTATTAAATAATTCTCAAATAGTTAGACCCATTATTGGAGCAACGGAAACTTCGTCCAAACTACTTTGACCAAAACTGCCCAACTTTGAATAGCTTCGTACGAAGTGAATATTGGCCTTTTTTGGGACCAATATGAAGTGATAAAGATATAAATATAGTAATAAACCTAATAGAAGAACGTTAGACCCATTTTTTATCCAACGGAAAACTTGTGCAAACTTCTACGACAAAGATCGTCCAAACTTTCAATAGATTCGTATGAAGGTTTAAATTGAGATTTAAAGCTTTTAGAATGAATACCGGCCTTTTTTTGGACAAATATAAAGTTATAAAGGTGTAAATATAGTTATTAAATAATTCTCAAATAGTTAGACCCATTATTGGAGCAACGGAAACTTCGTCCAAACTACTTTGACCAAAACTGCCCAACTTTGAATAGCTTCGTATGAAGTGAATATTGGCCTTTGTTGGGATCAATATGAAGTGATAAGGATATAAATATAGTAATAAACCTAATAGAAGAACGTTACACCCATTTTTTATCCAACGGAAAACTTGTGCAAACTTCTACGACAAAGATCGTCCAAACTTTCAATAGATTCGTATGAAGGTTTAAATAGAGATTTAAAGCTTTTAGAATGAATACCGGCCTTTTTTTGGACCAATATAAAGTTATAAAGGTGTAAATATAGTTATTAATAATTCTCAAATAGTTAGACCCATTATTGGAGCAACGGAAACTTCGTCCAAACTACTTTGACCAAAACTGCCCAACTTTGAATAGCTTCGTACGAAGTGAATATTGGCCTTTTTTGGGACCAATATGAAGTGATAAGGATATAAATATAGTAATGAACCTAATAGAAGAACGTTAGACCCATTTTTTATCCAACGGAAAACTTGTGCAAACTTCTACGACAAAGATCGTCCAAACTTTCAATAGATTCGTATGAAGGTTTAAATTGAGATTTAAAGCTTTTAGAATGAATACCGGCCTTTTTTTGGACAAATATAAAGTTATAAAGGTGTAAATATAGTTATTAAATAATTCTCAAATAGTTAGACCCATTATTGGAGCAACGGAAACTTCGTCCAAACTACTTTGACCAAAACTGCCCAACTTTGAATAGCTTCGTACGAAGTGAATATTGGCCTTTTTTGGGACCAATATGAAGTGATAAAGATATAAATATAGTAATAAACCTAATAGAAGAACGTTAGACCCATTTTTTATCCAACGGAAAACTTGTGCAAACTTCTACGACAAAGATCGTCTAAACTTTCAATAGATTCGTTTGAAGGTTTAAATTGAGATTTAAAGCTTTTAGAATGAATACCGGCCTTTTTTAGGACCAATATAAAGTTATAAATGTGTAAATATAGTTTTTAAATAATTCTCAAATAGTTAGACCCATTATTGGAGCAACGGAAACTTCGTCCAAACTACTTTGACCAAAACTGCCCAACTTTGAATAGCTTCGTACGAAGTGAATATTGGCCTTTTTTGGGACCAATATGAAGTGATAAAGATATAAATATAGTAATAAACCTAATAGAAGAACGTTAGACCCATTTTTTATCCAACGGAAAACTTGTGCAAACTTCTACGACAAAGATCGTCCAAACTTTCAATAGATTCGTTTGAAGGTTTAAATTGAGATTTAAAGCTTTTAGAATGAATACCGGCCGTTTTTTTGGACCAATATAAAGTTATAAAGGTGTAAATATAGTTTTTAAATAATTCTCAAATAGTTAGACCCATTATTGGAGCAACGGAAACTTCGTCCAAACTAGTTTGACCAAAACTGCCCAACATTGAATAGCTTCGTACGAAGTGAATATTGGCCTTTTTTGGGACCAATATGAAGTGATAAAGATATAAATATAGTAATAAACCTAATAGAAGAACGTTAGACCCATTTTTTATCCAACGGAAAACTTGTGCAAACTTCTACGACAAAGATCGTCCAAACTTTCAATAGATTCGTATGAAGGTTTAAATAGAGATTTAAAGCTTTTAGAATGAATACCGGCCTTTTTTTGGACCAATATAAAGTTATAAAGGTGTAAATATAGTTATTAATAATTCTCAAATAGTTAGACCCATTATTGGAGCAACGGAAACTTCGTCCAAACTACTTTGACCAAAACTGCCCTACTTTGAATAGCTTCGTACGAAGTGAATATTGGCCTTTGTTGGGATCAATATGAAGTGATAAGGATATAAATATAGTAATATACCTAATAGAAGAACGTTACACCCATTTTTTATCCAACGGAAAACTTGTGCAAACTTCTACGACAAAGATCGTCCAAACTTTCAATAGATTCGTATGAAGGTTTAAATAGAGATTTAAAGCTTTTAGAATGAATACCGGCCTTTTTTTGGACCAATATAAAGTTATAAAGGTGTAAATATAGTTATTAATAATTCTCAAATAGTTAGACCCATTATTGGAGCAACGGAAACTTCGTCCAAACTAGTTTGACCAAAACTGCCCAACTTTGAATAGCTTCGTACGAAGTGAATATTGGCCTTTTTTGGGACCAATATGAAGTGATAAGGATATAAATATAGTAATGAACCTAATAGAAGAACGTTAGACCCATTTTTTATCCAACGGAAAACTTGTGCAAACTTCTACGACAAAGATCGTCCAAACTTTCAATAGATTCGTATGAAGGTTTAAATTGAGATTTAAAGCTTTTAGAATGAATACCGGCCTTTTTTTGGACAAATATAAAGTTATAAAGGTGTAAATATAGTTATTAAATAATTCTCAAATAGTTAGACCCATTATTGGAGCAACGGAAACTTCGTCCAAACTACTTTGACCAAAACTGCCCAACTTTGAATAGCTTCGTACGAAGTGAATATTGGCCTTTGTTGGGATCAATATGATGTGATAAGGATATAAATATAGTAATAAACCTAATAGAAGAACGTTAGACCCATTTTTTATCCAACGGAAAACTTGTGCAAACTTCTACGACAATGATCGTCCAAACTTTCAATAGATTCGTATGAAGGTTTAAATAGAGATTTAAAGCTTTTAGAATGAATACCGGCCTTTTTTTGGACCAATATAAAGTTATAAAGGTGTAAATATAGTTATTAATAATTCTCAAATAGTTAGACCCATTATTGGAGCAACGGAAACTTCGTCCAAACTACTTTGACCAAAACTGCCCAACTTTGAATAGCTTCGTACGAAGTGAATATTGGCCTTTTTTGGGACCAATATGAAGTGATAAAGATATAAATATAGTAATAAACCTAATAGAAGAACGTTAGACCCATTTTTTATCCAACGGAAAACTTGTGCAAACTTCTACGACAAAGATCGTCCAAACTTTCAATAGATTCGTTTGAAGGTTTAAATTGAGATTTAAAGCTTTTAGAATGAATACCGGCCTTTTTTTGGACCAATATAAAGTTATAAATGTGTAAATATAGTTTTTAAATAATTCTCAAATAGTTAGACCCATTATTGGAGCAACGGAAACTTCGTCCAAACTACTTTGACCAAAACTGCCCAACTTTGAATAGCTTCGTACGAAGTGAATATTGGCCTTTTTTGGGACCAATATGAAGTGATAAAGATATAAATATAGTAATAAACCTAATAGAAGAACGTTAGACCCATTTTTTATCCAACGGAAAACTTGTGCAAACTTCTACGGCAAAGATCGTCCAAACTTTCAATAGATTCGTTTGAAGGTTTAAATTGAGATTTAAAGCTTTTAGAATGAATACCGGCCTTTTTTTGGACCAATATAAAGTTATAAAGGTGTAAATATAGTTTTTAAATAATTCTCAAATAGTTAGACCCATTATTGGAGCAACGGAAACTTCGTCCAAACTAGTTTGACCAAAACTGCCCAACTTTGAATAGCTTCGTACGAAGTGAATATTGGCCTTTTTTGGGACCAATATGAAGTGATAAAGATATAAATATAGTAATAAACCTAATAGAAGAACGTTAGACCCATTTTTTATCCAACGGAAAACTTGTGCCAACTTCTACGACAAAGATCGTCCAAACTTTCAATAGATTTGTATGAAGGTTTAAATTGAGATTTAAAGCTTTTAGAATGAATACCGGCCTTTTTTTGGACCAATATAAAGTTATAATGGTGTAAATATAGTTATTAATAATTCTTAAATAGTTAGACCCATTATTGGAGCAACGGAAACTTCGTCCAAACTACTTTGACCAAAACTGCCCAACTTTGAATAGCTTCGTACGAAGTGAATATTGGCCTTTTTTGGGACCAATATGAAGTGATAAGGATATAAATATAGTAATGAACCTAATAGAAGAACGTTAGACCCATTTTTTATCCAACGGAAAACTTGTGCAAACTTCTACGACAAAGATCGTCCAAACTTTCAATAGATTCGTATGAAGGTTTAAATTGAGATTTAAAGCTTTTAGAATGAATACCGGACTTTTTTTGGACAAATATAAAGTTATAAAGGTGTAAATATAGTTATTAAATAATTCTCAAATAGTTAGACCCATTATTGGAGCAACGGAAACTTCGTCCAAACTACTTTTACCAAAACTGCCCAACTTTGAATAGCTTCGTACGAAGTGAATATTGGCCTTTGTTGGGATCAATATGATGTGATAAGGATATAAATATAGTAATAAACCTAATAGAAGAACGTTAGACCCATTTTTTATCCAACGGAAAACTTGTGCAAACTTCTACGACAAAGATCGTCCAAACTTTCAATAGATTCGTATGAAGGTTTAAATAGAGATTTAAAGCTTTTAGAATGAATACCGGCCTTTTTTTGGACCAATATAAAGTTATAAAGGTGTAAATATAGTTATTAATAATTCTCAAATAGTTAGACCCATTATTGGAGCAACGGAAACTTCGTCCAAACTACTTTGACCAAAACTGCCCAACTTTGAATAGCTTCGTACGAAGTGAATATTGGCCTTTTTTGGGACCAATATGAAGTGATAAGGATATAAATATAGTAATGAACCTAATAGAAGAACGTTAGACCCATTTTTTATCCAACGGAAAACTTGTGCAAACTTCTACGACAAAGATCGTCCAAACTTTCAATAGATTCGTTTGAAGGTTTAAATTGAGATTTAAAGCTTTTAGAATGAATACCGGCCTTTTTTAGGACCAATATAAAGTTATAAATGTGTAAATATAGTTTTTAAATAATTCTCAAATAGTTAGACCCATTATTGGAGCAACGGAAACTTCGTCCAAACTACTTTGACCAAAACTGCCCAACTTTGAATAGCTTCGTACGAAGTGAATATTGGCCTTTTTTAGGACCAATATGAAGTGATAAAGATATAAATATAGTAATAAACCTAATAGAAGAACGTTAGACCCATTTTTTATCCAACGGAAAACTTGTGCAAACTTCTACGACAAAGATCGTCCAAACTTTCAATAGATTCGTTTGAAGGTTTAAATTGAGATTTAAAGCTTTTTGAATGAATACCGGCCTTTTTTTGGACCAATATAAAGTTATAAAGGTGTAAATATAGTTTTTAAATAATTCTCAAATAGTTAGACCCATTATTGGAGCAACGGAAACTTCGTCCAAACTAGTTTGACCAAAACTGCCCAACTTTGAATAGCTTCGTACGAAGTGAATATTGGCCTTTTTTGGGACCAATATGAAGTGATAAAGATATAAATATAGTAATAAACCTAATAGAAGAACGTTAGACCCATTTTTTATCCAACGGAAAACTTGTGCCAACTTCTACGACAAAGATCGTCCAAACTTTCAATAGATTCGTATGAAGGTTTAAATTGAGATTTAAAGCTTTTAGAATGAATACCGGCCTTTTTTTGGACAAATATAAAGTTATAAAGGTGTAAATATAGTTATTAAATAATTCTCAAATAGTTAGACCCATTATTGGAGCAACGGAAACTTCGTCCAAACTACTTTGACCAAAACTGCCCAACTTTGAATAGCTTCGTACAAAGTGAATATTGGCCTTTGTTGGGATCAATATGATGTGATAAGGATATAAATATAGTAATAAACCTAATAGAAGAACGTTAGACCCATTTTTTATCCAACGGAAAACTTGTGCAAACTTCTACGACGAAGATCGTCCAAACTTTCAATAGATTCGTATGAAGGTTTAAATAGATATTTAAAGCTTTTAGAATGAATACCGGCCGTTTTTTGGACCAATATAAAGTTATAAAGGTGTAAATATAGTTATTAATAATTCTCAAATAGTTAGACCCATTATTGGAGCAACGGAAACTTCGTCCAAACTACTTTGACCAAAACTGCCCAACTTTGAATAGCTTCGTACGAAGTGAATATTGGCCTTTTTTGGGACCAATATGAAGTGATAAGGATATAAATATAGTAATGAACCTAATAGAAGAACGTTAGACCCATTTTTTATCCAACGGAAAACTTGTGCAAACTTCTACGACAAAGATCGTCCAAACTTTCAATAGATTCGTTTGAAGGTTTAAATTGAGATTTAAAGCTTTTAGAATGAATACCGGCCTTTTTTAGGACCAATATAAAGTTATAAATGTGTAAATATAGTTTTTAAATAATTCTCAAAAAGTTAGACCCATTATTGGAGCAACGGAAACTTCGTCCAAACTACTTTGACCAAAACTGCCCAACTTTGAATAGCTTCGTACGAAGTGAATATTGGCCTTTTTTGGGACCAATGTGAAGTGATAAGGATATAAATATAGTAATGAACCTAATAGAAGAACGTTAGACCCATTTTTTATCCAACGGAAAACTTGTGCAAACTTCTACGACAAAGATCGTCCAAACTTTCAATAGATTCGTATGAAGGTTTAAATTGAGATTTAAAGCTTTTAGAATGAATACCGGCCTTTTTTTGGACAAATATAAAGTTATAAAGGTGTAAATATAGTTATTAAATAATTCTCAAATAGTTAGACCCATTATTGGAGCAACGGAAACTTCGTCCAAACTAGTTTGACCAAAACTGCCCAACTTTGAATAGCTTCGTACGAAGTGAATATTGGCCTTTTTTGGGACCAATATGAAGTGATAAAGATATAAATATAGTAATAAACCTAATACAAGAACGTTAGACCCATTTTTTATCCAACGGAAAACTTGTGCCAACTTCTACGACAAAGATCGTCCAAACTTTCAATAGATTCGTATGAAGGTTTAAATTGAGATTTAAAGCTTTTAGAATGAATACCGGCCTTTTTTTGGACCAATATAAAGTTATAAAGGTGTAAATATAGTTATTAATAATTCTCAAATAGTTAGACCCATTATTGGAGCAACGGAAACTTCGTCCAAACTACTTTGACCAAAACTGCCCAACTTTGAATAGCTTCGTACGAAGTGAATATTGGCCTTTTTTGGGACCAATATGAAGTGATAAGGATATAAATATAGTAATGAACCTAATAGAAGAACGTTAGACCCATTTTTTATCCAATGGAAAACTTGTGCAAACTTCTACGACAAAGATCGTCCAAACTTTCAATAGATTCGTATGAAGGTTTAAATTGAGATTTAAAGCTTTTAGAATGAATACCGGCCTTTTTTTGGACAAATATAAAGTTATAAAGGTGTAAATATAGTTATTAAATAATTCTCAAATAGTTAGACCCATTATTGGAGCAACGGAAACTTCATCCAAACTACTTTGACCAAAACTGCCCAACTTTGAATAGCTTCGTATGAAGTGAATATTGGCCTTTGTTGGGATCAATATGAAGTGATAAGGATATAAATATAGTAATAAACCTAATAGAAGAACGTTACACCCATTTTTTATCCAACGGAAAACTTATGCAAACTTCTACGACAAAGATCGTCCAAACTTTCAATAGATTCGTATGAAGGTTTAAATAGAGATTTAAAGCTTTTAGAATGAATACCGGCCTTTTTTTGGACCAATATAAAGTTATAAAGGTGTAAATATAGTTATTAATAATTCTCAAATAGTTAGACCCATTATTGGAGCAACGGAAACTTCGTCCAAACTACTTTGACCAAAACTGCCCAACTTTGAATAGCTTCGTACGAAGTGAATATTGGCCTTTTTTGGGACCAATATGAAGTGATAAGGATATAAATATAGTAATGAACCTAATAGAAGAACGTTAGACCCATTTTTTATCCAACGGAAAACTTGTGCAAACTTCTACGACAAAGATCGTCCAAACTTTCAACAGATTCGTATGAAGGTTTAAATTGAGATTTAAAGCTTTTAGAATGAATACCAGCCTTTTTTTGGACAAATATAAAGTTATAAAGGTGTAAATATAGTTATTAAATAATTCTCAAATAGTTAGACCCATTATTGGAGCAACGGAAACTTCGTCCAAACTACTTTGACCAAAACTGCCCAACTTTGAATAGCTTCGTACGAAGTGAATATTGGCCTTTTTTGGGACCAATATGAAGTGATAAAGATATAAATATAGTAATAAACCTAATAGAAGAACGTTAGACCCATTTTTTATCCAACGGAAAACTTGTGCAAACTTCTACGACAAAGATCGTCCAAACTTTCAATAGATTCGTTTGAAGGTTTAAATTGAGATTTAAAGCTTTTAGAATGAATACCGGCCTTTTTAGGACCAATATAAAGTTATAAATGTGTAAATATAGTTTTTAAATAATTCTCAAATAGTTAGACCCATTATTGGAGCAACGGAAACTTCGTCCAAACTACTTTGACCAAAACTGCCCAACTTTGAATAGCTTCGTACGAAGTGAATATTGGCCTTTTTTAGGACCAATATGAAGTGATAAAGATATAAATATAGTAATAAACCTAATAGAAGAACGTTAGACCCATTTTTTATCCAACGGAAAACTTGTGCAAACTTCTACGACAAAGATCGTCCAAACTTTCAATAGATTCGTTTGAAGGTTTAAATTGAGATTTAAAGCTTTTAGAATGAATACCGGCCTTTTTTTGGACCAATATAAAGTTATAAAGGTGTAAATATAGTTTTTAAATAATTCTCAAATAGTTAGACCCATTATTGGAGCAACGGAAACTTCGTCCAAACTAGTTTGACCAAAACTGCCCAACTTTGAATAGCTTCGTACGAAGTGAATATTGGCCTTTTTTGGGACCAATATGAAGTGATAAAGATATAAATATAGTAATAAACCTAATAGAAGAACGTTAGACCCATTTTTTATCCAACGGAAAACTTGTGCCAACTTCTACGACAAAGATCGTCCAAACTTTCAATAGATTCGTATGAAGGTTTAAATTGAGATTTAAAGCTTTTAGAATGAATACCGGCCTTTTTTTGGACCAATATAAAGTTATAAAGGTGTAAATATAGTTATTAATAATTCTCAAATAGTTAGACCCATTATTGGAGCAACGGAAACTTCGTCCAAACTACTTTGACCAAAACTGCCCTACTTTGAATAGCTTCGTACGAAGTGAATATTGGCCTTTGTTGGGATCAATATGAAGTGATAAGGATATAAATATAGTAATATACCTAATAGAAGAACGTTACACCCATTTTTTATCCAACGGAAAACTTGTGCAAACTTCTACGACAAAGATCGTCCAAACTTTCAATAGATTCGTATGAAGGTTTAAATAGAGATTTAAAGCTTTTAGAATGAATACCGGCCTTTTTTTGGACCAATATAAAGTTATAAAGGTGTAAATATAGTTATTAATAATTCTCAAATAGTTAGACCCATTATTGGAGCAACGGAAACTTCGTCCAAACTAGTTTGACCAAAACTGCCCAACTTTGAATAGCTTCGTACGAAGTGAATATTGGCCTTTTTTGGGACCAATATGAAGTGATAAGGATATAAATATAGTAATGAACCTAATAGAAGAACGTTAGACCCATTTTTTATCCAACGGAAAACTTGTGCAAACTTCTACGACAAAGATCGTCCAAACTTTCAATAGATTCGTATGAAGGTTTAAATTGAGATTTAAAGCTTTTAGAATGAATACCGGCCTTTTTTTGGACAAATATAAAGTTATAAAGGTGTAAATATAGTTATTAAATAATTCTCAAATAGTTAGACCCATTATTGGAGCAACGGAAACTTCGTCCAAACTACTTTGACCAAAACTGCCCAACTTTGAATAGCTTCGTACGAAGTGAATATTGGCCTTTGTTGGGATCAATATGATGTGATAAGGATATAAATATAGTAATAAACCTAATAGAAGAACGTTAGACCCATTTTTTATCCAACGGAAAACTTGTGCAAACTTCTACGACAATGATCGTCCAAACTTTCAATAGATTCGTATGAAGGTTTAAATAGAGATTTAAAGCTTTTAGAATGAATACCGGCCTTTTTTTGGACCAATATAAAGTTATAAAGGTGTAAATATAGTTATTAATAATTCTCAAATAGTTAGACCCATTATTGGAGCAACGGAAACTTCGTCCAAACTACTTTGACCAAAACTGCCCAACTTTGAATAGCTTCGTACGAAGTGAATATTGGCCTTTTTTGGGACCAATATGAAGTGATAAAGATATAAATATAGTAATAAACCTAATAGAAGAACGTTAGACCCATTTTTTATCCAACGGAAAACTTGTGCAAACTTCTACGACAAAGATCGTCCAAACTTTCAATAGATTCGTTTGAAGGTTTAAATTGAGATTTAAAGCTTTTAGAATGAATACCGGCCTTTTTTTGGACCAATATAAAGTTATAAATGTGTAAATATAGTTTTTAAATAATTCTCAAATAGTTAGACCCATTATTGGAGCAACGGAAACTTCGTCCAAACTACTTTGACCAAAACTGCCCAACTTTGAATAGCTTCGTACGAAGTGAATATTGGCCTTTTTTGGGACCAATATGAAGTGATAAAGATATAAATATAGTAATAAACCTAATAGAAGAACGTTAGACCCATTTTTTATCCAACGGAAAACTTGTGCAAACTTCTACGGCAAAGATCGTCCAAACTTTCAATAGATTCGTTTGAAGGTTTAAATTGAGATTTAAAGCTTTTAGAATGAATACCGGCCTTTTTTTGGACCAATATAAAGTTATAAAGGTGTAAATATAGTTTTTAAATAATTCTCAAATAGTTAGACCCATTATTGGAGCAACGGAAACTTCGTCCAAACTAGTTTGACCAAAACTGTCCAACTTTGAATAGCTTCGTACGAAGTGAATATTGGCCTTTTTTGGGACCAATATGAAGTGATAAAGATATAAATATAGTAATAAACCTAATAGAAGAACGTTAGACCCATTTTTTATCCAACGGAAAACTTGTGCCAACTTCTACGACAAAGATCGTCCAAACTTTCAATAGATTTGTATGAAGGTTTAAATTGAGATTTAAAGCTTTTAGAATGAATACCGGCCTTTTTTTGGACCAATATAAAGTTATAATGGTGTAAATATAGTTATTAATAATTCTTAAATAGTTAGACCCATTATTGGAGCAACGGAAACTTCGTCCAAACTACTTTGACCAAAACTGCCCAACTTTGAATAGCTTCGTACGAAGTGAATATTGGCCTTTTTTGGGACCAATATGAAGTGATAAGGATATAAATATAGTAATGAACCTAATAGAAGAACGTTAGACCCATTTTTTATCCAACGGAAAACTTGTGCAAACTTCTACGACAAAGATCGTCCAAACTTTCAATAGATTCGTATGAAGGTTTAAATTGAGATTTAAAGCTTTTAGAATGAATACCGGACTTTTTTTGGACAAATATAAAGTTATAAAGGTGTAAATATAGTTATTAAATAATTCTCAAATAGTTAGACCCATTATTGGAGCAACGGAAACTTCGTCCAAACTACTTTTACCAAAACTGCCCAACTTTGAATAGCTTCGTACGAAGTGAATATTGGCCTTTGTTGGGATCAATATGATGTGATAAGGATATAAATATAGTAATAAACCTAATAGAAGAACGTTAGACCCATTTTTTATCCAACGGAAAACTTGTGCAAACTTCTACGACAAAGATCGTCCAAACTTTCAATAGATTCGTATGAAGGTTTAAATAGAGATTTAAAGCTTTTAGAATGAATACCGGCCTTTTTTTGGACCAATATAAAGTTATAAAGGTGTAAATATAGTTATTAATAATTCTCAAATAGTTAGACCCATTATTGGAGCAACGGAAACTTCGTCCAAACTACTTTGACCAAAACTGCCCAACTTTGAATAGCTTCGTACGAAGTGAATATTGGCCTTTTTTGGGACCAATATGAAGTGATAAGGATATAAATATAGTAATGAACCTAATAGAAGAACGTTAGACCCATTTTTTATCCAACGGAAAACTTGTGCAAACTTCTACGACAAAGATCGTCCAAACTTTCAATAGATTCGTTTGAAGGTTTAAATTGAGATTTAAAGCTTTTAGAATGAATACCGGCCTTTTTTAGGACCAATATAAAGTTATAAATGTGTAAATATAGTTTTTAAATAATTCTCAAATAGTTAGACCCATTATTGGAGCAACGGAAACTTCGTCCAAACTACTTTGACCAAAACTGCCCAACTTTGAATAGCTTCGTACGAAGTGAATATTGGCCTTTTTTAGGACCAATATGAAGTGATAAAGATATAAATATAGTAATAAACCTAATAGAAGAACGTTAGACCCATTTTTTATCCAACGGAAAACTTGTGCAAACTTCTACGACAAAGATCGTCCAAACTTTCAATAGATTCGTTTGAAGGTTTAAATTGAGATTTAAAGCTTTTTGAATGAATACCGGCCTTTTTTTGGACCAATATAAAGTTATAAAGGTGTAAATATAGTTTTTAAATAATTCTCAAATAGTTAGACCCATTATTGGAGCAACGGAAACTTCGTCCAAACTAGTTTGACCAAAACTGCCCAACTTTGAATAGCTTCGTACGAAGTGAATATTGGCCTTTTTTGGGACCAATATGAAGTGATAAAGATATAAATATAGTAATAAACCTAATAGAAGAACGTTAGACCCATTTTTTATCCAACGGAAAACTTGTGCCAACTTCTACGACAAAGATCGTCCAAACTTTCAATAGATTCGTATGAAGGTTTAAATTGAGATTTAAAGCTTTTAGAATGAATACCGGCCTTTTTTTGGACAAATATAAAGTTATAAAGGTGTAAATATAGTTATTAAATAATTCTCAAATAGTTAGACCCATTATTGGAGCAACGGAAACTTCGTCCAAACTACTTTGACCAAAACTGCCCAACTTTGAATAGCTTCGTACAAAGTGAATATTGGCCTTTGTTGGGATCAATATGATGTGATAAGGATATAAATATAGTAATAAACCTAATAGAATAACGTTAGACCCATTTTTTATCCAACGGAAAACTTGTGCAAACTTCTACGACGAAGATCGTCCAAACTTTCAATAGATTCGTATGAAGGTTTAAATAGATATTTAAAGCTTTTAGAATGAATACCGGCCGTTTTTTGGACCAATATAAAGTTATAAAGGTGTAATTATAGTTATTAATAATTCTCAAATAGTTAGACCCATTATTGGAGCAACGGAAACTTCGTCCAAACTACTTTGACCAAAACTGCCCAACTTTGAATAGCTTCGTACGAAGTGAATATTGGCCTTTTTTGGGACCAATATGAAGTGATAAGGATATAAATATAGTAATGAACCTAATAGAAGAACGTTAGACCCATTTTTTATCCAACGGAAAACTTGTGCAAACTTCTACGACAAAGATCGTCCAAACTTTCAATAGATTCGTTTGAAGGTTTAAATTGAGATTTAAAGCTTTTAGAATGAATACCGGCCTTTTTTAGGACCAATATAAAGTTATAAATGTGTAAATATAGTTTTTAAATAATTCTCAAATAGTTAGACCCATTATTGGAGCAACGGAAACTTCGTCCAAACTACTTTGACCAAAACTGCCCAACTTTGAATAGCTTCGTACGAAGTGAATATTGGCCTTTTTTAGGACCAATATGAAGTGATAAAGATATAAATATAGTAATAAACCTAATAGAAGAACGTTAGACCCATTTTTTATCCAACGGAAAACTTGTGCAAACTTCTACGACAAAGATCGTCCAAACTTTCAATAGATTCGTTTGAAGGTTTAAATTGAGATTTAAAGCTTTTTGAATGAATACCGGCCTTTTTTTGGACCAATATAAAGTTATAAAGGTGTAAATATAGTTTTTAAATAATTCTCAAATAGTTAGACCCATTATTGGAGCAACGGAAACTTCGTCCAAACTAGTTTGACCAAAACTGCCCAACTTTGAATAGCTTCGTACGAAGTGAATATTGGCCTTTTTTGGGACCAATATGAAGTGATAAAGATATAAATATAGTAATAAACCTAATAGAAGAACGTTAGACCCATTTTTTATCCAACGGAAAACTTGTGCCAACTTCTACGACAAAGATCGTCCAAACTTTCAATAGATTCGTATGAAGGTTTAAATTGAGATTTAAAGCTTTTAGAATGAATACCGGCCTTTTTTTGGACAAATATAAAGTTATAAAGGTGTAAATATAGTTATTAAATAATTCTCAAATAGTTAGACCCATTATTGGAGCAACGGAAACTTCGTCCAAACTACTTTGACCAAAACTGCCCAACTTTGAATAGCTTCGTACAAAGTGAATATTGGCCTTTGTTGGGATCAATATGATGTGATAAGGATATAAATATAGTAATAAACCTAATAGAAGAACGTTAGACCCATTTTTTATCCAACGGAAAACTTGTGCAAACTTCTACGACGAAGATCGTCCAAACTTTCAATAGATTCGTATGAAGGTTTAAATAGATATTTAAAGCTTTTAGAATGAATACCGGCCGTTTTTTGGACCAATATAAAGTTATAAAGGTGTAAATATAGTTATTAATAATTCTCAAATAGTTAGACCCATTATTGGAGCAACGGAAACTTCGTCCAAACTACTTTGACCAAAACTGCCCAACTTTGAATAGCTTCGTACGAAGTGAATATTGGCCTTTTTTGGGACCAATATGAAGTGATAAGGATATAAATATAGTAATGAACCTAATAGAAGAACGTTAGACCCATTTTTTATCCAACGGAAAACTTGTGCAAACTTCTACGACAAAGATCGTCCAAACTTTCAATAGATTCGTTTGAAGGTTTAAATTGAGATTTAAAGCTTTTAGAATGAATACCGGCCTTTTTTAGGACCAATATAAAGTTATAAATGTGTAAATATAGTTTTTAAATAATTCTCAAAAAGTTAGACCCATTATTGGAGCAACGGAAACTTCGTCCAAACTACTTTGACCAAAACTGCCCAACTTTGAATAGCTTCGTACGAAGTGAATATTGGCCTTTTTTGGGACCAATGTGAAGTGATAAGGATATAAATATAGTAATGAACCTAATAGAAGAACGTTAGACCCATTTTTTATCCAACGGAAAACTTGTGCAAACTTCTACGACAAAGATCGTCCAAACTTTCAATAGATTCGTATGAAGGTTTAAATTGAGATTTAAAGCTTTTAGAATGAATACCGGCCTTTTTTTGGACAAATATAAAGTTATAAAGGTGTAAATATAGTTATTAAATAATTCTCAAATAGTTAGACCCATTATTGGAGCAACGGAAACTTCGTCCAAACTAGTTTGACCAAAACTGCCCAACTTTGAATAGCTTCGTACGAAGTGAATATTGGCCTTTTTTGGGACCAATATGAAGTGATAAAGATATAAATATAGTAATAAACCTAATACAAGAACGTTAGACCCATTTTTTATCCAACGGAAAACTTGTGCCAACTTCTACGACAAAGATCGTCCAAACTTTCAATAGATTCGTATGAAGGTTTAAATTGAGATTTAAAGCTTTTAGAATGAATACCGGCCTTTTTTTGGACCAATATAAAGTTATAAAGGTGTAAATATAGTTATTAATAATTCTCAAATAGTTAGACCCATTATTGGAGCAACGGAAACTTCGTCCAAACTACTTTGACCAAAACTGCCCAACTTTGAATAGCTTCGTACGAAGTGAATATTGGCCTTTTTTGGGACCAATATGAAGTGATAAGGATATAAATATAGTAATGAACCTAATAGAAGAACGTTAGACCCATTTTTTATCCAATGGAAAACTTGTGCAAACTTCTACGACAAAGATCGTCCAAACTTTCAATAGATTCGTATGAAGGTTTAAATTGAGATTTAAAGCTTTTAGAATGAATACCGGCCTTTTTTTGGACAAATATAAAGTTATAAAGGTGTAAATATAGTTATTAAATAATTCTCAAATAGTTAGACCCATTATTGGAGCAACGGAAACTTCATCCAAACTACTTTGACCAAAACTGCCCAACTTTGAATAGCTTCGTATGAAGTGAATATTGGCCTTTGTTGGGATCAATATGAAGTGATAAGGATATAAATATAGTAATAAACCTAATAGAAGAACGTTACACCCATTTTTTATCCAACGGAAAACTTATGCAAACTTCTACGACAAAGATCGTCCAAACTTTCAATAGATTCGTATGAAGGTTTAAATAGAGATTTAAAGCTTTTAGAATGAATACCGGCCTTTTTTTGGACCAATATAAAGTTATAAAGGTGTAAATATAGTTATTAATAATTCTCAAATAGTTAGACCCATTATTGGAGCAACGGAAACTTCGTCCAAACTACTTTGACCAAAACTGCCCAACTTTGAATAGCTTCGTACGAAGTGAATATTGGCCTTTTTTGGGACCAATATGAAGTGATAAGGATATAAATATAGTAATGAACCTAATAGAAGAACGTTAGACCCATTTTTTATCCAACGGAAAACTTGTGCAAACTTCTACGACAAAGATCGTCCAAACTTTCAACAGATTCGTATGAAGGTTTAAATTGAGATTTAAAGCTTTTAGAATGAATACCAGCCTTTTTTTGGACAAATATAAAGTTATAAAGGTGTAAATATAGTTATTAAATAATTCTCAAATAGTTAGACCCATTATTGGAGCAACGGAAACTTCGTCCAAACTACTTTGACCAAAACTGCCCAACTTTGAATAGCTTCGTACGAAGTGAATATTGGCCTTTTTTGGGACCAATATGAAGTGATAAAGATATAAATATAGTAATAAACCTAATAGAAGAACGTTAGACCCATTTTTTATCCAACGGAAAACTTGTGCAAACTTCTACGACAAAGATCGTCCAAACTTTCAATAGATTCGTTTGAAGGTTTAAATTGAGATTTAAAGCTTTTAGAATGAATACCGGCCTTTTTTAGGACCAATATAAAGTTATAAATGTGTAAATATAGTTTTTAAATAATTCTCAAATAGTTAGACCCATTATTGGAGCAACGGAAACTTCGTCCAAACTACTTTGACCAAAACTGCCCAACTTTGAATAGCTTCGTACGAAGTGAATATTGGCCTTTTTTAGGACCAATATGAAGTGATAAAGATATAAATATAGTAATAAACCTAATAGAAGAACGTTAGACCCATTTTTTATCCAACGGAAAACTTGTGCAAACTTCTACGACAAAGATCGTCCAAACTTTCAATAGATTCGTTTGAAGGTTTAAATTGAGATTTAAAGCTTTTAGAATGAATACCGGCCTTTTTTTGGACCAATATAAAGTTATAAAGGTGTAAATATAGTTTTTAAATAATTCTCAAATAGTTAGACCCATTATTGGAGCAACGGAAACTTCGTCCAAACTAGTTTGACCAAAACTGCCCAACTTTGAATAGCTTCGTACGAAGTGAATATTGGCCTTTTTTGGGACCAATATGAAGTGATAAAGATATAAATATAGTAATAAACCTAATAGAAGAACGTTAGACCCATTTTTTATCCAACGGAAAACTTGTGCCAACTTCTACGACAAAGATCGTCCAAACTTTCAATAGATTCGTATGAAGGTTTAAATTGAGATTTAAAGCTTTTAGAATGAATACCGGCCTTTTTTTGGACCAATATAAAGTTATAAAGGTGTAAATATAGTTATTAATAATTCTTAAATAGTTAGACCCATTATTGGAGCAACGGAAACTTCGTCCAAACTACTTTGACCAAAACTGCCCAACTTTGAATAGCTTCGTACGAAGTGAATATTGGCCTTTTTTGGGACCAATATGAAGTGATAAGGATATAAATATAGTAATGAACCTAATAGAAGAACGTTAGACCCATTTTTTATCCAACGGAAAACTTGTGCAAACTTCTACGACAAAGATCGTCCAAACTTTCAATAGATTCGTATGAAGGTTTAAATTGAGATTTAAAGCTTTTAGAATGAATACCGGCCTTTTTTTGGACAAATATAAAGTTATAAAGGTGTAAATATAGTTATTAAATAATTCTCAAATAGTTAGACCCATTATTGGAGCAACGGAAACTTCGTCCAAACTACTTTGACCAAAACTGCCCAACTTTGAATAGCTTCGTACGAAGTGAATATTGGCCTTTGTTGGGATCAATATGATGTGATAAGGATATAAATATAGTAATAAACCTAATAGAAGAACGTTAGACCCATTTTTTATCCAACGGAAAACTTGTGCAAACTTCTACGACAAAGATCGTCCAAACTTTTAATAGATTCGTATGAAGGTTTAAATAGATATTTAAAGCTTTTAGAATGAATACCGGCCGTTTTTTGGACCAATATAAAGTTTTAAAGGTGTAAATATAGTTATTAATAATTCTCAAATAGTTAGACCCATTATTGGAGCAACGGAAACTTCGTCCAAACTACTTTGACCAAAACTGCCCAACTTTGAATAGCTTCGTACGAAGTGAATATTGGCCTTTTTTGGGACCAATATGAAGTGATAAGGATATAAATATAGTAATGAACCTAATAGAAGAACGTTAGACCCATTTTTTAACCAACGGAAAACTTGTGCAAACTTCTACGACAAAGATCGTCCAAACTTTCAATAGATTCGTTTGAAGGTTTAAATTGAGATTTAAAGCTTTTAGAATGAATACCGGCCTTTTTTAGGACCAATATAAAGTTATAAATGTGTAAATATAGTTTTTAAATAATTCTCAAATAGTTAGACCCATTATTGGAGCAACGGAAACTTCGTCCAAACTACTTTGACCAAAACTGCCCAACTTTGAATAGCTTCGTACGAAGTGAATATTGGCCTTTTTTGGGACCAATGCGAAGTGATAAGGATATAAATATAGTAATGAACCTAATAGAAGAACGTTAGACCCATTTTTTATCCAACGGAAAACTTGTGCAAACTTCTACGACAAAGATCGTCCAAACTTTCAATAGATTCGTTTGAAGGTTTAAATTGAGATTTAAAGCTTTTAGAATGAATACCGGCCTTTTTTTGGACCAATATAAAGTTATAAAGGTGTAAATATAGTTTTTAAATAATTCTCAAATAGTTAGACCCATTATTGGAGCAACGGAAACTTCGTCCAAACTAGTTTGACCAAAACTGCCCAACTTTGAATAGCTTCGTACGAAGTGAATATTGGCCTTTTTTGGGACCAATATGAAGTGATAAAGATATAAATATAGTAATAAACCTAATAGAAGAACGTTA
The DNA here is from genome assembly GCA_030408175.1 of Trifolium repens. NCBI lineage: Eukaryota > Viridiplantae > Streptophyta > Magnoliopsida > Fabales > Fabaceae > Trifolium > Trifolium repens. The sequence continues at coordinate 36,390,987 of CP125842.1, read as the reverse complement.
GACCCATTTTTTATCCAACGGAAAACTTGTGCCAACTTCTACGACAAAGATCGTCCAAACTTTCAATAGATTCGTATGAAGGTTTAAATTGAGATTTAAAGCTTTTAGAATGAATACCGGCCTTTTTTTGGACAAATATAAAGTTATAAAGGTGTAAATATAGTTATTAAATAATTCTCAAATAGTTAGACCCATTATTGGAGCAACGGAAACTTCGTCCAAACTACTTTGACCAAAACTGCCCAACTTTGAATAGCTTCGTACGAAGTGAATATTGGCCTTTTTTGGGACCAATATGAAGTGATAAGGATATAAATATAGTAATGAACCTAATAGAAGAACGTTAGACCCATTTTTTAACCAACGGAAAACTTGTGCAAACTTCTACGACAAAGATCGTCCAAACTTTCAATAGATTCGTTTGAAGGTATAAATTGAGATTTAAAGCTTTTAGAATGAATACCGGCCTTTTTTAGGACCAATATAAAGTTATAAATGTGTAAATATAGTTTTTAAATAATTCTCAAATAGTTAGACCCATTATTGGAGCAACGGAAACTTCGTCCAAACTACTTTGACCAAAACTGCCCAACTTTGAATAGCTTCGTACGAAGTGAATATTGGCCTTTTTTGGGACCAATGTGAAGTGATAAGGATACAAATATAGTAATGAACCTAATAGAAGAACGTTAGACCCATTTTTTATCCAACGGAAAACTTGTGCAAACTTCTACGACAAAGATCGTCCAAACTTTTAATAGATTCGTATGAAGGTTTAAATAGATATTTAAAGCTTTTAGAATGAATACCGGCCGTTTTTTGGACCAATATAAAGTTTTAAAGGTGTAAATATAGTTATTAATAATTCTCAAATAGTTAGACCCATTATTGGAGCAACGGAAACTTCGTCCAAACTACTTTGACCAAAACTGCCCAACTTTGAATAGCTTCGTACGAAGTGAATATTGGCCTTTTTTGGGACCAATATGAAGTGATAAAGATATAAATATAGTAATAAACCTAATAGAAGAACGTTAGACCCATTTTTTATCCAACGGAAAACTTGTGCCAACTTCTACGACAAAGATCGTCCAAACTTTCAATAGATTCGTTTGAAGGTTTAAATTGAGATTTAAAGCTTTTAGAATGAATACCGGCCTTTTTTAGGACCAATATAAAGTTATAAATGTGTAAATATAGTTTTTAAATAATTCTCAAATAGTTAGACCCATTATTGGAGCAACGGAAACTTCGTCCAAACTACTTTGACCAAAACTGCCCAACTTTGAGTAGCTTCGTACGAAGTGAATATTGGCCTTTTTTGGGACCAATATGAAGTGATAAGGATATAAATATAGTAATGAACCTAATAGAAGAACGTTAGACCCATTTTTTAACCAACGGAAAACTTGTGCAAACTTCTACGACAAAGATCGTCCAAACTTTCAATAGATTCGTTTGAAGGTTTAAATTGAGATTTAAAGCTTTTAGAATGAATACCGGCCTTTTTTAGGACCAATATAAAGTTATAAATGTGTAAATATAGTTTTTAAATAATTCTCAAATAGTTAGACCCATTATTGGAGCAACGGAAACTTCGTCCAAACTACTTTGACCAAAACTGCCCAACTTTGAATAGCTTCGTACGAAGAGAATATTGGCCTTTTTTGGGACCAATGTGAAGTGATAAGGATACAAATATAGTAATGAACCTAATAGAAGAACGTTAGACCCATTTTTTATCCAACGGAAAACTTGTGCAAACTTCTACGACAAAGATCGTCCAAACTTTTAATAGATTCGTATGAAGGTTTAAATAGATATTTAAAGCTTTTAGAATGAATACCGGCCGTTTTTTGGACCAATATAAAGTTTTAAAGGTGTAAATATAGTTATTAATAATTCTCAAATAGTTAGACCCATTATTGGAGCAACGGAAACTTCGTCCAAACTACTTTGACCAAAACTGCCCAACTTTGAATAGCTTCGTACGAAGTGAATATTGGCCTTTTTTGGGACCAATATGAAGTGATAAGGATATAAATATAGTAATGAACCTAATAGAAGAACGTTAGACCCATTTTTTAACCAACGGAAAACTTGTGCAAACTTCTACGACAAAGATCGTCCAAACTTTCAATAGATTCGTTTGAAGGTTTAAATTGAGATTTAAAGCTTTTAGAATGAATACCGGCCTTTTTTAGGACCAATATAAAGTTATAAATGTGTAAATATAGTTTTTAAATAATTCTCAAATAGTTAGACCCATTATTGGAGCAACGGAAACTTCGTCCAAACTACTTTGACCAAAACTGCCCAACTTTGAATAGCTTCGTACGAAGTGAATATTTGCCTTTTTTGGGACCAATGTGAAGTGATAAGGATATAAATATAGTAATGAACCTAATAGAAGAACGTTAGACCCATTTTTTATCCAACGGAAAACTTGTGCAAACTTCTACGACAAAGATCGTCCAAACTTTCAATAGATTCGTATGAAGGTTTAAATTGAGATTTAAAGCTTTTAGAATGAATACCGGCCTTTTTTTGGACAAATATAAAGTTATAAAGGTGTAAATATAGTTATTAAATAATTCTCAAATAGTTAGACCCATTATTGGAGCAACGGAAACTTCGTCCAAACTAGTTTGACCAAAACTGCCCAACTTTGAATAGCTTCGTACGAAGTGAATATTGGCCTTTTTTGGGACCAATGTGAAGTGATAAGGATATAAATATAGTAATGAACCTAATAGAAGAACGTTAGACCCATTTTTTATCCAACGGAAAACTTGTGCAAACTTCTACGACAAAGATCGTCCAAACTTTCAATAGATTCGTATGAAGGTTTAAATTGAGATTTAAAGCTTTTAGAATGAATACCGGCCTTTTTTTGGACAAATATAAAGTTATAAAGGTGTAAATATAGTTATTAAATAATTCTCAAATAGTTAGACCCATTATTGGAGCAACGGAAACTTCGTCCAAACTAGTTTGACCAAAACTGCCCAACTTTGAATAGCTTCGTACGAAGTGAATATTGGCCTTTTTTGGGACCAATATGAAGTGATAAAGATATAAATATAGTAATAAACCTAATAGAAGAACGTTAGACCCATTTTTTATCCAACGGAAAACTTGTGCCAACTTCTACGACAAAGATCGTCCAAACTTTCAATAGATTTGTATGAAGGTTTAAATTGAGATTTAAAGCTTTTAGAATGAATACCGGCCTTTTTTTGGACAAATATAAAGTTATAAAGGTGTAAATATAGTTATTAAATAATTCTCAAATAGTTAGACCCATTATTGGAGCAACGGAAACTTCGTCCAAACTACTTTGACCAAAACTGCCCAACTTTGAATAGCTTCGTATGAAGTGAATATTGGCCTTTGTTGGGATCAATATGAAGTGATAAGGATATAAATATAGTAATAAACCTAATAGAAGAACGTTACACCCATTTTTTATCCAACGGAAAACTTGTGCAAACTTCTACGACAAAGATCGTCCAAACTTTCAATAGATTCGTATGAAGGTTTAAATAGAGATTTAAAGCTTTTAGAATGAATACCGGCCTTTTTTTGGACCAATATAAAGTTATAAAGGTGTAAATATAGTTATTAATAATTCTCAAATAGTTAGACCCATTATTGGAGCAACGGAAACTTCGTCCAAACTACTTTGACCAAAACTGCCCAACTTTGAATAGCTTCGTACGAAGTGAATATTGGCCTTTTTTGGGACCAATATGAAGTGATAAGGATATAAATATAGTAATGAACCTAATAGAAGAACGTTAGACCCATTTTTTATCCAACGGAAAACTTGTGCAAACTTCTACGACAAAGATCGTCCAAACTTTCAATAGATTCGTATGAAGGTTTAAATTGAGATTTAAAGCTTTTAGAATGAATACCGGCCTTTTTTTGGACATATATAAAGTTATAAAGGTGTAAATATAGTTATTAAATAATTCTCAAATAGTTAGACCCATTATTGGAGCAACGGAAACTTCGTCCAAACTACTTTGACCAAAACTGCCCAACTTTGAATAGCTTCGTACGAAGTGAATATTGGCCTTTTTTGGGACCAATATGAAGTGATAAAGATATAAATATAGTAATAAACCTAATAGAAGAACGTTAGACCCATTTTTTATCCAACGGAAAACTTGTGCAAACTTCTACGACAAAGATCGTCCAAACTTTCAATAGATTCGTTTGAAGGTTTAAATTGAGATTTAAAGCTTTTAGAATGAATACCGGCCTTTTTTAGGACCAATATAAAGTTATAAATGTGTAAATATAGTTTTTAAATAATTCTCAAATAGTTAGACCCATTATTGGAGCAACGGAAACTTCGTCCAAACTACTTTGACCAAAACTGCCCAACTTTGAATAGCTTCGTACGAAGTGAATATTGGCCTTTTTTGGGACCAATATGAAGTGATAAAGATATAAATATAGTAATAAACCTAATAGAAGAACGTTAGACCCATTTTTTATCCAACGGAAAACTTGTGCAAACTTCTACGACAAAGATCGTCCAAACTTTCAATAGATTCGTTTGAAGGTTTAAATTGAGATTTAAAGCTTTTAGAATGAATACCGGCCTTTTTTTGGACCAATATAAAGTTATAAAGGTGTAAATATAGTTTTTAAATAATTCTCAAATAGTTAGACCCATTATTGGAGCAACGGAAACTTCGTCCAAACTAGTTTGACCAAAACTGCCCAACATTGAATAGCTTCGTACGAATTGAATATTGGCCTTTTTTGGGACCAATATGAAGTGATAAAGATATAAATATAGTAATAAACCTAATAGAAGAACGTTAGACCCATTTTTTATCCAACGGAAAACTTGTGCAAACTTCTACGACAAAGATCGTCCAAACTTTCAATAGATTCGTATGAAGGTTTAAATAGAGATTTAAAGCTTTTAGAATGAATACCGGCCTTTTTTTGGACCAATATAAAGTTATAAAGGTGTAAATATAGTTATTAATAATTCTCAAATAGTTAGACCCATTATTGGAGCAACGGAAACTTCGTCCAAACTACTTTGACCAAAACTGCCCTACTTTGAATAGCTTCGTACGAAGTGAATATTGGCCTTTGTTGGGATCAATATGAAGTGATAAGGATATAAATATAGTAATATACCTAATAGAAGAACGTTACACCCATTTTTTATCCAACGGAAAACTTGTGCAAACTTCTACGACAAAGATCGTCCAAACTTTCAATAGATTCGTATGAAGGTTTAAATAGAGATTTAAAGCTTTTAGAATGAATACCGGCCTTTTTTTGGACCAATATAAAGTTATAAAGGTGTAAATATAGTTATTAATAATTCTCAAATAGTTAGACCCATTATTGGAGCAACGGAAACTTCGTCCAAACTAGTTTGACCAAAACTGCCCAACTTTGAATAGCTTCGTACGAAGTGAATATTGGCCTTTTTTGGGACCAATATGAAGTGATAAGGATATAAATATAGTAATGAACCTAATAGAAGAACGTTAGACCCATTTTTTATCCAACGGAAAACTTGTGCAAACTTCTACGACAAAGATCGTCCAAACTTTCAATAGATTCGTATGAAGGTTTAAATTGAGATTTAAAGCTTTTAGAATGAATACCAGCCTTTTTTTGGACAAATATAAAGTTATAAAGGTGTAAATATAGTTATTAAATAATTCTCAAATAGTTAGACCCATTATTGGAGCAACGGAAACTTCGTCCAAACTACTTTGACCAAAACTGCCCAACTTTGAATAGCTTCGTACGAAGTGAATATTGGCCTTTGTTGGGATCAATATGATGTGATAAGGATATAAATATAGTAATAAACCTAATAGAAGAACGTTAGACCCATTTTTTATCCAACGGAAAACTTGTGCAAACTTCTACGACAAAGATCGTCCAAACTTTCAATAGATTCGTATGAAGGTTTAAATAGAGATTTAAAGCTTTTAGAATGAATACCGGCCTTTTTTTGGACCAATATAAAGTTATAAAGGTGTAAATATAGTTATTAATAATTCTCAAATAGTTAGACCCATTATTGGAGCAACGGAAACTTCGTCCAAACTACTTTGACCAAAACTGCCCAACTTTGAATAGCTTCGTACGAAGTGAATATTGGCCTTTTTTGGGACCAATATGAAGTGATAAAGATATAAATATAGTAATAAACCTAATAGAAGAACGTTAGACCCATTTTTTATCCAACGGAAAACTTGTGCAAACTTCTACGACAAAGATCGTCCAAACTTTCAATAGATTCGTTTGAAGGTTTAAATTGAGATTTAAAGCTTTTAGAATGAATACCGGCCTTTTTTTGGACCAATATAAAGTTATAAATGTGTAAATATAGTTTTTAAATAATTCTCAAATAGTTAGACCCATTATTGGAGCAACGGAAACTTCGTCCAAACTACTTTGACCAAAACTGCCCAACTTTGAATAGCTTCGTACGAAGTGAATATTGGCCTTTTTTGGGACCAATATGAAGTGATAAAGATATAAATATAGTAATAAACCTAATAGAAGAACGTTAGACCCATTTTTTATCCAACGGAAAACTTGTGCAAACTTCTACGGCAAAGATCGTCCAAACTTTCAATAGATTCGTTTGAAGGTTTAAATTGAGATTTAAAGCTTTTAGAATGAATACCGGCCTTTTTTTGGACCAATATAAAGTTATAAAGGTGTAAATATAGTTTTTAAATAATTCTCAAATAGTTAGACCCATTATTGGAGCAACGGAAACTTCGTCCAAACTAGTTTGACCAAAACTGCCCAACTTTGAATAGCTTCGTACGAAGTGAATATTGGCCTTTTTTGGGACCAATATGAAGTGATAAAGATATAAATATAGTAATAAACCTAATAGAAGAACGTTAGACCCATTTTTTATCCAACGGAAAACTTGTGCCAACTTCTACGACAAAGATCGTCCAAACTTTCAATAGATTTGTATGAAGGTTTAAATTGAGATTTAAAGCTTTTAGAATGAATACCGGCCTTTTTTTGGACCAATATAAAGTTATAATGGTGTAAATATAGTTATTAATAATTCTTAAATAGTTAGACCCATTATTGGAGCAACGGAAACTTCGTCCAAACTACTTTGACCAAAACTGCCCAACTTTGAATAGCTTCGTACGAAGTGAATATTGGCCTTTTTTGGGACCAATATGAAGTGATAAGGATATAAATATAGTAATGAACCTAATAGAAGAACGTTAGACCCATTTTTTATCCAACGGAAAACTTGTGCAAACTTCTACGACAAAGATCGTCCAAACTTTCAATAGATTCGTATGAAGGTTTAAATTGAGATTTAAAGCTTTTAGAATGAATACCGGACTTTTTTTGGACAAATATAAAGTTATAAAGGTGTAAATATAGTTATTAAATAATTCTCAAATAGTTAGACCCATTATTGGAGCAACGGAAACTTCGTCCAAACTACTTTGACCAAAACTGCCCAACTTTGAATAGCTTCGTACGAAGTGAATATTGGCCTTTGTTGGGATCAATATGATGTGATAAGGATATAAATATAGTAATAAACCTAATAGAAGAACGTTAGACCCATTTTTTATCCAACGGAAAACTTGTGCAAACTTCTACGACAAAGATCGTCCAAACTTTCAATAGATTCGTATGAAGGTTTAAATAGAGATTTAAAGCTTTTAGAATGAATACCGGCCTTTTTTTGGACCAATATAAAGTTATAAAGGTGTAAATATAGTTATTAATAATTCTCAAATAGTTAGACCCATTATTGGAGCAACGGAAACTTCGTCCAAACTACTTTGACCAAAACTGCCCAACTTTGAATAGCTTCGTACGAAGTGAATATTGGCCTTTTTTGGGACCAATATGAAGTGATAAGGATATAAATATTGTAATGAACCTAATAGAAGAACGTTAGACCCATTTTTTATCCAACGGAAAACTTGTGCAAACTTCTACGACAAAGATCGTCCAAACTTTCAATAGATTCGTTTGAAGGTTTAAATTGAGATTTAAAGCTTTTAGAATGAATACCGGCCTTTTTTAGGACCAATATAAAGTTATAAATGTGTAAATATAGTTTTTAAATAATTCTCAAATAGTTAGACCCATTATTGGAGCAACGGAAACTTCGTCCAAACTACTTTGACCAAAACTGCCCAACTTTGAATAGCTTCGTACGAAGTGAATATTGGCCTTTTTTAGGACCAATATGAAGTGATAAAGATATAAATATAGTAATAAACCTAATAGAAGAACGTTAGACCCATTTTTTATCCAACGGAAAACTTGTGCAAACTTCTACGACAAAGATCGTCCAAACTTTCAATAGATTCGTTTGAAGGTTTAAATTGAGATTTAAAGCTTTTAGAATGAATACCGGCCTTTTTTTGGACCAATATAAAGTTATAGAGGTGTAAATATAGTTTTTAAATAATTCTCAAATAGTTAGACCCATTATTGGAGCAACGGAAACTTCGTCCAAACTAGTTTGACCAAAACTGCCCAACTTTGAATAGCTTCGTACGAAGTGAATATTGGCCTTTTTTGGGACCAATATGAAGTGATAAAGATATAAATATAGTAATAAACCTAATAGAAGAACGTTAGACCCATTTTTTATCCAACGGAAAACTTGTGCCAACTTCTACGACAAAGATCGTCCAAACTTTCAATAGATTCGTATGAAGGTTTAAATTGAGATTTAAAGCTTTTAGAATGAATACCGGCCTTTTTTTGGACAAATATAAAGTTATAAAGGTGTAAATATAGTTATTAAATAATTCTCAAATAGTTAGACCCATTATTGGAGCAACGGAAACTTCGTCCAAACTACTTTGACCAAAACTGCCCAACTTTGAATAGCTTCGTACGAAGTGAATATTGGCCTTTGTTGGGATCAATATGATGTGATAAGGATATAAATATAGTAATAAACCTAATAGAAGAAAGTTAGACCCATTTTTTATCCAACGGAAAACTTGTGCAAACTTCTACGACGAAGATCGTCCAAACTTTCAATAGATTCGTATGAAGGTTTAAATAGATATTTAAAGCTTTTAGAATGAATACCGGCCGTTTTTTGGACCAATATAAAGTTATAAAGGTGTAAATATAGTTATTAATAATTCTCAAATAGTTAGACCCATTATTGGAGCAACGGAAACTTCGTCCAAACTACTTTGACCAAAACTGCCCAACTTTGAATAGCTTCGTACGAAGTGAATATTGGCCTTTTTTGGGACCAATATGAAGTGATAAGGATATAAATATAGTAATGAACCTAATAGAAGAACGTTAGACCCATTTTTTATCCAACGGAAAACTTGTGCAAACTTCTACGACAAAGATCGTCCAAACTTTCAATAGATTCGTATGAAGGTTTAAATTGAGATTTAAAGCTTTTAGAATGAATACCGGACTTTTTTTGGACAAATATAAAGTTATAAAGGTGTAAATATAGTTATTAAATAATTCTCAAATAGTTAGACCCATTATTGGAGCAACGGAAACTTCGTCCAAACTACTTTGACCAAAACTGCCCAACTTTGAATAGCTTCGTACGAAGTGAATATTGGCCTTTGTTGGGATCAATATGATGTGATAAGGATATAAATATAGTAATAAACCTAATAGAAGAACGTTAGACCCATTTTTTATCCAACGGAAAACTTGTGCAAACTTCTACGACAAAGATCGTCCAAACTTTCAATAGATTCGTATGAAGGTTTAAATAGAGATTTAAAGCTTTTAGAATGAATACCGGCCTTTTTTTGGACCAATATAAAGTTATAAAGGTGTAAATATAGTTATTAATAATTCTCAAATAGTTAGACCCATTATTGGAGCAACGGAAACTTCGTCCAAACTACTTTGACCAAAACTGCCCAACTTTGAATAGCTTCGTACGAAGTGAATATTGGCCTTTGTTGGGATCAATATGATGTGATAAGGATATAAATATAGTAATAAACCTAATAGAAGAACGTTAGACCCATTTTTTATCCAACGGAAAACTTGTGCAAACTTCTACGACAAAGATCGTCCAAACTTTCAATAGATTCGTATGAAGGTTTAAATAGAGATTTAAAGCTTTTAGAATGAATACCGGCCTTTTTTTGGACCAATATAAAGTTATAAAGGTGTAAATATAGTTATTAATAATTCTCAAATAGTTAGACCCATTATTGGAGCAACGGAAACTTCGTCCAAACTACTTTGACCAAAACTGCCCAACTTTGAATAGCTTCGTACGAAGTGAATATTGGCCTTTTTTGGGACCAATATGAAGTGATAAGGATATAAATATAGTAATGAACCTAATAGAAGAACGTTAGACCCATTTTTTATCCAACGGAAAACTTGTGCAAACTTCTACGACAAAGATCGTCCAAACTTTCAATAGATTCGTTTGAAGGTTTAAATTGAGATTTAAAGCTTTTAGAATGAATACCGGCCTTTTTTAGGACCAATATAAAGTTATAAATGTGTAAATATAGTTTTTAAATAATTCTCAAATAGTTAGACCCATTATTGGAGCAACGGAAACTTCGTCCAAACTACTTTGACCAAAACTGCCCAACTTTGAATAGCTTCGTACGAAGTGAATATTGGCCTTTTTTAGGACCAATATGAAGTGATAAAGATATAAATATAGTAATAAACCTAATAGAAGAACGTTAGACCCATTTTTTATCCAACGGAAAACTTGTGCAAACTTCTACGACAAAGATCGTCCAAACTTTCAATAGATTCGTTTGAAGGTTTAAATTGAGATTTAAAGCTTTTAGAATGAATACCGGCCTTTTTTTGGACCAATATAAAGTTATAGAGGTGTAAATATAGTTTTTAAATAATTCTCAAATAGTTAGACCCATTATTGGAGCAACGGAAACTTCGTCCAAACTAGTTTGACCAAAACTGCCCAACTTTGAATAGCTTCGTACGAAGTGAATATTGGCCTTTTTTGGGACCAATATGAAGTGATAAAGATATAAATATAGTAATAAACCTAATAGAAGAACGTTAGACCCATTTTTTATCCAACGGAAAACTTGTGCCAACTTCTACGACAAAGATCGTCCAAACTTTCAATAGATTCGTATGAAGGTTTAAATTGAGATTTAAAGCTTTTAGAATGAATACCGGCCTTTTTTTGGACAAATATAAAGTTATAAAGGTGTAAATATAGTTATTAAATAATTCTCAAATAGTTAGACCCATTATTGGAGCAACGGAAACTTCGTCCAAACTACTTTGACCAAAACTGCCCAACTTTGAATAGCTTCGTACGAAGTGAATATTGGCCTTTGTTGGGATCAATATGATGTGATAAGGATATAAATATAGTAATAAACCTAATAGAAGAACGTTAGACCCATTTTTTATCCAACGGAAAACTTGTGCAAACTTCTACGACGAAGATCGTCCAAACTTTCAATAGATTCGTATGAAGGTTTAAATAGATATTTAAAGCTTTTAGAATGAATACCGGCCGTTTTTTGGACCAATATAAAGTTATAAAGGTGTAAATATAGTTATTAATAATTCTCAAATAGTTAGACCCATTATTGGAGCAACGGAAACTTCGTCCAAACTACTTTGACCAAAACTGCCCAACTTTGAATAGCTTCGTACGAAGTGAATATTGGCCTTTTTTGGGACCAATATGAAGTGATAAGGATATAAATATAGTAATGAACCTAATAGAAGAACGTTAGACCCATTTTTTATCCAACGGAAAACTTGTGCAAACTTCTACGACAAAGATCGTCCAAACTTTCAATAGATTCGTTTGAAGGTTTAAATTGAGATTTAAAGCTTTTAGAATGAATACCGGCCTTTTTTAGGACCAATATAAAGTTATAAATGTGTAAATATAGTTTTTAAATAATTCTCAAATAGTTAGACCCATTATTGGAGCAACGGAAACTTCGTCCAAACTACTTTGACCAAAACTGCCCAACTTTGAATAGCTTCGTACGAAGTGAATATTGGCCTTTTTTGGGACCAATGTGAAGTGATAAGGATATAAATATAGTAATGAACCTAATAGAAGAACGTTAGACCCATTTTTTATCCAACGGAAAACTTGTGCAAACTTCTACGACAAAGATCGTCCAAACTTTCAATAGATTCGTATGAAGGTTTAAATTGAGATTTAAAGCTTTTAGAATGAATACCGGCCTTTTTTTGGACAAATATAAAGTTATAAAGGTGTAAATATAGTTATTAAATAATTCTCAAATAGTTAGACCCATTATTGGAGCAACGGAAACTTCGTCCAAACTAGTTTGACCAAAACTGCCCAACTTTGAATAGCTTCGTACGAAGTGAATATTGGCCTTTTTTGGGACCAATATGAAGTGATAAAGATATAAATATAGTAATAAACCTAATAGAAGAACGTTAGACCCATTTTTTATCCAACGGAAAACTTGTGCCAACTTCTACGACAAAGATCGTCCAAACTTTCAATAGATTCGTATGAAGGTTTAAATTGAGATTTAAAGCTTTTAGAATGAATACCGGCCTTTTTTTGGACCAATATAAAGTTATAAAGGTGTAAATATAGTTATTAATAATTCTCAAATAGTTAGACCCATTATTGGAGCAACGGAAACTTCGTCCAAACTACTTTGACCAAAACTGCCCAACTTTGAATAGCTTCGTACGAAGTGAATATTGGCCTTTTTTGGGACCAATATGAAGTGATAAGGATATAAATATAGTAATGAACCTAATAGAAGAACGTTAGACCCATTTTTTATCCAACGGAAAACTTGTGCAAACTTCTACGACAAAGATCGTCCAAACTTTCAATAGATTCGTATGAAGGTTTAAATTGAGATTTAAAGCTTTTAGAATGAATACCGGCCTTTTTTTGGACAAATATAAAGTTATAAAGGTGTAAATATAGTTATTAAATAATTCTCAAATAGTTAGACCCATTATTGGAGCAACGGAAACTTCGTCCAAACTACTTTGACCAAAACTGCCCAACTTTGAATAGCTTCGTATGAAGTGAATATTGGCCTTTGTTGGGATCAATATGAAGTGATAAGGATATAAATATAGTAATGAACCTAATAGAAGAACGTTAGACCCATTTTTTATCCAACGGAAAACTTGTGCAAACTTCTACGACAAAGATCGTCCAAACTTTCAATAGATTCGTATGAAGGTTTAAATTGAGATTTAAAGCTTTTAGAATGAATACCGGCCTTTTTTTGGACAAATATAAAGTTATAAAGGTGTAAATATAGTTATTAAATAATTCTCAAATAGTTAGACCCATTATTGGAGCAACGGAAACTTCGTCCAAACTAGTTTGACCAAAACTGCCCAACTTTGAATAGCTTCGTACGAAGTGAATATTGGCCTTTTTTGGGACCAATATGAAGTGATAAAGATATAAATATAGTAATAAACCTAATAGAAGAACGTTAGACCCATTTTTTATCCAACGGAAAACTTGTGCCAACTTCTACGACAAAGATCGTCCAAACTTTCAATAGATTCGTATGAAGGTTTAAATTGAGATTTAAAGCTTTTAGAATGAATACCGGCCTTTTTTTGGACCAATATAAAGTTATAAAGGTGTAAATATAGTTATTAATAATTCTCAAATAGTTAGACCCATTATTGGAGCAACGGAAACTTCGTCCAAACTACTTTGACCAAAACTGCCCAACTTTGAATAGCTTCGTACGAAGTGAATATTGGCCTTTTTTGGGACCAATATGAAGTGATAAGGATATAAATATAGTAATGAACCTAATAGAAGAACGTTAGACCCATTTTTTATCCAACGGAAAACTTGTGCAAACTTCTACGACAAAGATCGTCCAAACTTTCAATAGATTCGTATGAAGGTTTAAATTGAGATTTAAAGCTTTTAGAATGAATACCGGCCTTTTTTTGGACAAATATAAAGTTATAAAGGTGTAAATATAGTTATTAAATAATTCTCAAATAGTTAGACCCATTATTGGAGCAACGGAAACTTCGTCCAAACTACTTTGACCAAAACTGCCCAACTTTGAATAGCTTCGTATGAAGTGAATATTGGCCTTTGTTGGGATCAATATGAAGTGATAAGGATATAAATATAGTAATAAACCTAATAGAAGAACGTTACACCCATTTTTTATCCAACGGAAAACTTATGCAAACTTCTACGACAAAGATCGTCCAAACTTTCAATAGATTCGTATGAAGGTTTAAATAGAGATTTAAAGCTTTTAGAATGAATACCGGCCTTTTTTTGGACCAATATAAAGTTATAAAGGTGTAAATATAGTTATTAATAATTCTCAAATAGTTAGACCCATTATTGGAGCAACGGAAACTTCGTCCAAACTACTTTGACCAAAACTGCCCAACTTTGAATAGCTTCGTACGAAGTGAATATTGGCCTTTTTTGGGACCAATATGAAGTGATAAGGATATAAATATAGTAATGAACCTAATAGAAGAACGTTAGACCCATTTTTTATCCAACGGAAAACTTGTGCTAACTTCTACGACAAAGATCGTCCAAACTTTCAATAGATTCGTATGAAGGTTTAAATTGAGATTTAAAGCTTTTAGAATGAATACCAGCCTTTTTTTGGACAAATATAAAGTTATAAAGGTGTAAATATAGTTATTAAATAATTCTCAAATAGTTAGACCCATTATTGGAGCAACGGAAACTTCGTCCAAACTACTTTGACCAAAACTGCCCAACTTTGAATAGCTTCGTACGAAGTGAATATTGGCCTTTTTTGGGACCAATATGAAGTGATAAAGATATAAATATAGTAATAAACCTAATAGAAGAACGTTAGACCCATTTTTTATCCAACGGAAAACTTGTGCAAACTTCTACGACAAAGATCGTCCAAACTTTCAATAGATTCGTTTGAAGGTTTAAATTGAGATTTAAAGCTTTTAGAATGAATACCGGCCTTTTTTAGGACCAATATAAAGTTATAAATGTGTAAATATAGTTTTTAAATAATTCTCAAATAGTTAGACCCATTATTGGAGCAACGGAAACTTCGTCCAAACTACTTTGACCAAAACTGCCCAACTTTGAATAGCTTCGTACGAAGTGAATATTGGCCTTTTTTAGGACCAATATGAAGTGATAAAGATATAAATATAGTAATAAACCTAATAGAAGAACGTTAGACCCATTTTTTGTCCAACGGAAAACTTGTGCAAACTTCTACGACAAAGATCGTCCAAACTTTCAATAGATTCGTTTGAAGGTTTAAATTGAGATTTAAAGCTTTTAGAATGAATACCGGCCTTTTTTTGGACCAATATAAAGTTATAAAGGTGTAAATATAGTTTTTAAATAATTCTCAAATAGTTAGACCCATTATTGGAGCAACGGAAACTTCGTCCAAACTAGTTTGACCAAAACTGCCCAACTTTGAATAGCTTCGTACGAAGTGAATATTGGCCTTTTTTGGGACCAATATGAAGTGATAAAGATATAAATATAGTAATAAACCTAATAGAAGAACGTTAGACCCATTTTTTATCCAACGGAAAACTTGTGCCAACTTCTACGACAAAGATCGTCCAAACTTTCAATAGATTCGTATGAAGGTTTAAATTGAGATTTAAAGCTTTTAGAATGAATACCGGCCTTTTTTTGGACCAATATAAAGTTATAAAGGTGTAAATATAGTTATTAATAATTCTTAAATAGTTAGACCCATTATTGGAGCAACGGAAACTTCGTCCAAACTACTTTGACCAAAACTGCCCAACTTTGAATAGCTTCGTACGAAGTGAATATTGGCCTTTTTTGGGACCAATATGAAGTGATAAGGATATAAATATAGTAATGAACCTAATAGAAGAACGTTAGACCCATTTTTTATCCAACGGAAAACTTGTGCAAACTTCTAGGACAAAGATCGTCCAAACTTTCAATAGATTCGTATGAAGGTTTAAATTGAGATTTAAAGCTTTTAGAATGAATACCGGCCTTTTTTTGGACAAATATAAAGTTATAAAGGTGTAAATATAGTTATTAAATAATTCTCAAATAGTTAGACCCATTATTGGAGCAACGGAAACTTCGTCCAAACTACTTTGACCAAAACTGCCCAACTTTGAATAGCTTCTTACGAAGTGAATATTGGCCTTTGTTGGGATCAATATGATGTGATAAGGATATAAATATAGTAATAAACCTAATAGAAGAACGTTAGACCCATTTTTTATCCAACGGAAAACTTGTGCAAACTTCTACGACAAAGATCGTCCAAACTTTTAATAGATTCGTATGAAGGTTTAAATAGATATTTAAAGCTTTTAGAATGAATACCGGCCGTTTTTTGGACCAATATAAAGTTTTAAAGGTGTAAATATAGTTATTAATAATTCTCAAATAGTTAGACCCATTATTGGAGCAACGGAAACTTCGTCCAAACTACTTTGACCAAAACTGCCCAACTTTGAATAGCTTCGTACGAAGTGAATATTGGCCTTTTTTGGGACCAATATGAAGTGATAAGGATATAAATATAGTAATGAACCTAATAGAAGAACGTTAGACCCATTTTTTATCCAACGGAAAACTTGTGCAAACTTCTACGACAAAGATCGTCCAAACTTTCAATAGATTCGTTTGAAGGTTTAAATTGAGATTTAAAGCTTTTAGAATGAATACCGGCCTTTTTTAGGACCAATATAAAGTTATAAATGTGTAAATATAGTTTTTAAATAATTCTCAAATAGTTAGACCCATTATTGGAGCAACGGAAACTTCGTCCAAACTACTTTGACCAAAACTGCCCAACTTTGAATAGCTTCGTACGAAGTGAATATTGGCCTTTTTTGGGACCAATGTGAAGTGATAAGGATATAAATATAGTAATGAACCTAATAGAAGAACGTTAGACCCATTTTTTATCCAACGGAAAACTTGTGCAAACTTCTACGACAAAGATCGTCCAAACTTTCAATAGATTCGTATGAAGGTTTAAATTGAGATTTAAAGCTTTTAGAATGAATACCGGCCTTTTTTTGGACAAATATAAAGTTATAAAGGTGTAAATATAGTTATTAAATAATTCTCAAATAGTTAGACCCATTATTGGAGCAACGGAAACTTCGTCCAAACTAGTTTGACCAAAACTGCCCAACTTTGAATAGCTTCGTACGAAGTGAATATTGGCCTTTTTTGGGACCAATATGAAGTGATAAAGATATAAATATAGTAATAAACCTAATAGAAGAACGTTAGACCCATTTTTTATCCAACGGAAAACTTGTGCCAACTTCAACGACAAAGATCGTCCAAACTTTCAATAGATTCGTATGAAGGTTTAAATTGAGATTTAAAGCTTTTAGAATGAATACCGGCCTTTTTTTGGACCAATATAAAGTTATAAAGGTGTAAATATAGTTATTAATAATTCTCAAATAGTTAGACCCATTATTGGAGCAACGGAAACTTCGTCCAAACTACTTTGACCAAAACTGCCCAACTTTGAATAGCTTCGTACGAAGTGAATATTGGCCTTTTTTGGGACCAATATGAAGTGATAAGGATATAAATATAGTAATGAACCTAATAGAAGAACGTTAGACCCATTTTTTATCCAACGGAAAACTTGTGCAAACTTCTACGACAAAGATCGTCCAAACTTTCAATAGATTCGTATGAAGGTTTAAATTGAGATTTAAAGCTTTTAGAATGAATACCGGCCTTTTTTTGGACAAATATAAAGTTATAAAGGTGTAAATATAGTTATTAAATAATTCTCAAATAGTTAGACCCATTATTGGAGCAACGGAAACTTCGTCCAAACTACTTTGACCAAAACTGCCCAACTTTGAATAGCTTCGTATGAAGTGAATATTGGCCTTTGTTGGGATCAATATGAAGTGATAAGGATATAAATATAGTAATAAACCTAATAGAAGAACGTTACACCCATTTTTTATCCAACGGAAAACTTGTGCAAACTTCTACGACAAAGATCGTCCAAACTTTCAATAGATTCGTATGAAGGTTTAAATAGAGATTTAAAGCTTTTAGAATGAATACCGGCCTTTTTTTGGACCAATATAAAGTTATAAAGGTGTAAATATAGTTATTAATAATTCTCAAATAGTTAGACCCATTATTGGAGCAACGGAAACTTCGTCCAAACTACTTTGACCAAAACTGCCCAACTTTGAATAGCTTCGTACGAAGTGAATATTGGCCTTTTTTGGGACCAATGTGAAGTGATAAGGATATAAATATAGTAATGAACCTAATAGAAGAACGTTAGACCCATTTTTTATCCAACGGAAAACTTGTGCAAACTTCTACGACAAAGATCGTCCAAACTTTCAATAGATTCGTATGAAGGTTTAAATTGAGATTTAAAGCTTTTAGAATGAATACCGGCCTTTTTTTGGACAAATATAAAGTTATAAAGGTGTAAATATAGTTATTAAATAATTCTCAAATAGTTAGACCCATTATTGGAGCAACGGAAACTTCGTCCAAACTAGTTTGACCAAAACTGCCCAACTTTGAATAGCTTCGTACGAAGTGAATATTGGCCTTTTTTGGGACCAATATGAAGTGATAAAGATATAAATATAGTAATAAACCTAATA
This sequence comes from Trifolium repens, assembly GCA_030408175.1. Taxonomy (NCBI): domain Eukaryota; kingdom Viridiplantae; phylum Streptophyta; class Magnoliopsida; order Fabales; family Fabaceae; genus Trifolium; species Trifolium repens. The sequence goes on along the minus strand of CP125842.1, from coordinate 36,372,333 downwards.
GAAGAACGTTAGACCCATTTTTTATCCAACGGAAAACTTGTGCCAACTTCTACGACAAAGATCGTCCAAACTTTCAATAGATTCGTATGAAGGTTTAAATTGAGATTTAAAGCTTTTAGAATGAATACCGGCCTTTTTTTGGACCAATATAAAGTTATAAAGGTGTAAATATAGTTATTAATAATTCTCAAATAGTTAGACCCATTATTGGAGCAACGGAAACTTCGTCCAAACTACTTTGACCAAAACTGCCCAACTTTGAATAGCTTCGTACGAAGTGAATATTGGCCTTTTTTGGGACCAATATGAAGTGATAAGGATATAAATATAGTAATGAACCTAATAGAAGAACGTTAGACCCATTTTTTATCCAACGGAAAACTTGTGCAAACTTCTACGACAAAGATCGTCCAAACTTTCAATAGATTCGTATGAAGGTTTAAATTGAGATTTAAAGCTTTTAGAATGAATACCGGCCTTTTTTTGGACAAATATAAAGTTATAAAGGTGTAAATATAGTTATTAAATAATTCTCAAATAGTTAGACCCATTATTGGAGCAACGGAAACTTCGTCCAAACTACTTTGACCAAAACTGCCCAACTTTGAATAGCTTCGTATGAAGTGAATATTGGCCTTTGTTGGGATTAATATGAAGTGATAAGGATATAAATATAGTAATAAACCTAATAGAAGAACGTTACACCCATTTTTTATCCAACGGAAAACTTGTGCAAACTTCTACGACAAAGATCGTCCAAACTTTCAATAGATTCGTATGAAGGTTTAAATAGAGATTTAAAGCTTTTAGAATGAATACCGGCCTTTTTTTGGACCAATATAAAGTTATAAAGGTGTAAATATAGTTATTAATAATTCTCAAATAGTTAGACCCATTATTGGAGCAACGGAAACTTCGTCCAAACTACTTTGACCAAAACTGCCCAACTTTGAATAGCTTCGTACGAAGTGAATATTGGCCTTTTTTGGGACCAATATGAAGTGATAAGGATATAAATATAGTAATGAACCTAATAGAAGAACGTTAGACCCATTTTTTATCCAACGGAAAACTTGTGCAAACTTCTACGACAAGGATCGTCCAAACTTTCAATAGAATCGTATGAAGGTTTAAATTGAGATTTAAAGCTTTTAGAATGAATACCGGCCTTTTTTTGGACAAATATAAAGTTATAAAGGTGTAAATATAGTTATTAAATAATTCTCAAATAGTTAGACCCATTATTGGAGCAACGGAAACTTCGTCCAAACTACTTTGACCAAAACTGCCCAACTTTGAATAGCTTCGTACGAAGTGAATATTGGCCTTTTTTGGGACCAATATGAAGTGATAAAGATATAAATATAGTAATAAACCTAATAGAAGAACGTTAGACCCATTTTTTATCCAACGGAAAACTTGTGCAAACTTCTACGACAAAGATCGTCCAAACTTTCAATAGATTCGTTTGAAGGTTTAAATTGAGATTTAAAGCTTTTAGAATGAATACCGGCCTTTTTTTGGACCAATATAAAGTTATAAAGGTGTAAATATAGTTTTTAAATAATTCTCAAATAGTTAGACCCATTATTGGAGCAACGGAAACTTCGTCCAAACTAGTTTGACCAAAACTGCCCAACTTTGAATAGCTTCGTACGAAGTGAATATTGGCCTTTTTTGGGACCAATATGAAGTGATAAAGATATAAATATAGTAATAAACCTAATAGAAGAACGTTAGACCCATTTTTTATCCAACGGAAAACTTGTGCCAACTTCTACGACAAAGATCGTCCAAACTTTCAATAGATTCGTATGAAGGTTTAAATTGAGATTTAAAGCTTTTAGAATGAATACCGGCCTTTTTTTGGACCAATATAAAGTTATAAAGGTGTAAATATAGTTATTAATAATTCTCAAATAGTTAGACCCATTATTGGAGCAACGGAAACTTCGTCCAAACTACTTTGACCAAAACTGCCCAACTTTGAATAGCTTCGTACGAAGTGAATATTGGCCTTTTTTGGGACCAATATGAAGTGATAAGGATATAAATATAGTAATGAACCTAATAGAAGAACGTTAGACCCATTTTTTATCCAACGGAAAACTTGTGCAAACTTCTACGACAAAGATCGTCCAAACTTTCAATAGATTCGTATGAAGGTTTAAATTGAGATTTAAAGCTTTTAGAATGAATACCGGCCTTTTTTTGGACAAATATAAAGTTATAAAGGTGTAAATATAGTTATTAAATAATTCTCAAATAGTTAGACCCATTATTGGAGCAACGGAAACTTCGTCCAAACTACTTTGACCAAAACTGCCCAACTTTGAATAGCTTCGTATGAAGTGAATATTGGCCTTTGTTGGGATTAATATGAAGTGATAAGGATATAAATATAGTAATAAACCTAATAGAAGAACGTTACACCCATTTTTTATCCAACGGAAAACTTGTGCAAACTTCTACGACAAAGATCGTCCAAACTTTCAATAGATTCGTATGAAGGTTTAAATAGAGATTTAAAGCTTTTAGAATGAATACCGGCCTTTTTTTGGACCAATATAAAGTTATAAAGGTGTAAATATAGTTATTAATAATTCTCAAATAGTTAGACCCATTATTGGAGCAACGGAAACTTCGTCCAAACTACTTTGACCAAAACTGCCCAACTTTGAATAGCTTCGTACGAAGTGAATATTGGCCTTTTTTGGGACCAATATGAAGTGATAAGGATATAAATATAGTAATGAACCTAATAGAAGAACGTTAGACCCATTTTTTATCCAACGGAAAACTTGTGCAAACTTCTACGACAAGGATCGTCCAAACTTTCAATAGAATCGTATGAAGGTTTAAATTGAGATTTAAAGCTTTTAGAATGAATACCGGCCTTTTTTTGGACAAATATAAAGTTATAAAGGTGTAAATATAGTTATTAAATAATTCTCAAATAGTTAGACCCATTATTGGAGCAACGGAAACTTCGTCCAAACTACTTTGACCAAAACTGCCCAACTTTGAATAGCTTCGTACGAAGTGAATATTGGCCTTTTTTGGGACCAATATGAAGTGATAAAGATATAAATATAGTAATAAACCTAATAGAAGAACGTTAGACCCATTTTTTATCCAACGGAAAACTTGTGCAAACTTCTACGACAAAGATCGTCCAAACTTTCAATAGATTCGTTTGAAGGTTTAAATTGAGATTTAAAGCTTTTAGAATGAATACCGGCCTTTTTTTGGACCAATATAAAGTTATAAAGGTGTAAATATAGTTATTAATAATTCTCAAATAGTTAGACCCATTATTGGAGCAACGGAAACTTCGTCCAAACTACTTTGACCAAAACTGCCCAACTTTGAATAGCTTCGTACGAAGTGAATATTGGCCTTTTTTGGGACCAATATGAAGTGATAAGGATATAAATATAGTAATGAACCTAATAGAAGAACGTTAGACCCATTTTTTATCCAACGGAAAACTTGTGCAAACTTCTACGACAAGGATCGTCCAAACTTTCAATAGAATCGTATGAAGGTTTAAATTGAGATTTAAAGCTTTTAGAATGAATACCGGCCTTTTTTTGGACAAATATAAAGTTATAAAGGTGTAAATATAGTTATTAAATAATTCTCAAATAGTTAGACCCATTATTGGAGCAACGGAAACTTCGTCCAAACTACTTTGACCAAAACTGCCCAACTTTGAATAGCTTCGTACGAAGTGAATATTGGCCTTTTTTGGAACCAATATGAAGTGATAAAGATATAAATATAGTAATAAACCTAATAGAAGAACGTTAGACCCATTTTTTATCCAACGGAAAACTTGTGCAAACTTCTACGACAAAGATCGTCCAAACTTTCAATAGATTCGTTTGAAGGTTTAAATTGAGATTTAAAGCTTTTAGAATGAATACCGGCCTTTTTTTGGACCAATATAAAGTTATAAAGGTGTAAATATAGTTTTTAAATAATTCTCAAATAGTTAGACCCATTATTGGAGCAACGGAAACTTCGTCCAAACTAGTTTGACCAAAACTGCCCAACTTTGAATAGCTTCGTACGAAGTGAATATTGGCCTTTTTTGGGACCAATATGAAGTGATAAAGATATAAATATAGTAATAAACCTAATAGAAGAACGTTAGACCCATTTTTTATCCAACGGAAAACTTGTGCCAACTTCTACGACAAAGATCGTCCAAACTTTCAATAGATTCGTATGAAGGTTTAAATTGAGATTTAAAGCTTTTAGAATGAATACCGGCCTTTTTTTGGACCAATATAAAGTTATAAAGGTGTAAATATAGTTATTAATAATTCTCAAATAGTTAGACCCATTATTGGAGCAACGAAAACTTCGTCCAAACTACTTTGACCAAAACTGCCCAACTTTGAATAGCTTCGTACGAAGTGAATATTGGCCTTTTTTGGGACCAATATGAAGTGATAAGGATATAAATATAGTAATGAACCTAATAGAAGAACGTTAGACCCATTTTTTATCCAACGGAAAACTTGTGCAAACTTCTACGACAAAGATCGTCCAAACTTTCAATAGATTCGTATGAAGGTTTAAATTGAGATTTAAAGCTTTTAGAATGAATACCGGCCTTTTTTTGGACAAATATAAAGTTATAAAGGTGTAAATATAGTTATTAAATAATTCTCAAATAGTTAGACCCATTATTGGAGCAACGGAAACTTCGTCCAAACTACTTTGACCAAAACTGCCCAACTTTGAATAGCTTCGTATGAAGTGAATATTGGCCTTTGTTGGGATCAATATGAAGTGATAAGGATATAAATATAGTAATAAACCTAATAGAAGAACGTTACACCCATTTTTTATCCAACGGAAAACTTGTGCAAACTTCTACGACAAAGATCGTCCAAACTTTCAATAGATTCGTTTGAAGGTTTAAATAGAGATTTAAAGCTTTTAGAATGAATACCGGCCTTTTTTTGGACCAATATAAAGTTATAAAGGTGTAAATATAGTTTTTAAATAATTCTCAAATAGTTAGACCCATTATTGGAGCAACGGAAACTTCGTCCAAACTAGTTTGACCAAAACTGCCCAACTTTGAATAGCTTCGTACGAAGTGAATATTGGCCTTTTTTGGGACCAATATGAAGTGATAAAGATATAAATATAGTAATAAACCTAATAGAAGAACGTTAGACCCATTTTTTATCCAACGGAAAACTTGTGCCAACTTCTACGACAAAGATCGTCCAAACTTTCAATAGATTCGTATGAAGGTTTAAATTGAGATTTAAAGCTTTTAGAATGAATACCGGCCTTTTTTTGGACCAATATAAAGTTATAAAGGTGTAAATATAGTTATTAATAATTCTCAAATAGTTAGACCCATTATTGGAGCAACGGAAACTTCGTCCAAACTACTTTGACCAAAACTGCCCAACTTTGAATAGCTTCGTACGAAGTGAATATTGGCCTTTTTTGGGACCAATATGAAGTGATAAGGATATAAATATAGTAATGAACCTAATAGAAGAACGTTAGACCCATTTTTTATCCAACGGAAAACTTGTGCAAACTTCTACGACAAAGATCGTCCAAACTTTCAATAGATTCGTATGAAGGTTTAAATTGAGATTTAAAGCTTTTAGAATGAATACCGGCCTTTTTTTGGACAAATATAAAGTTATAAAGGTGTAAATATAGTTATTAAATAATTCTCAAATAGTTAGACCCATTATTGGAGCAACGGAAACTTCGTCCAAACTACTTTGACCAAAACTGCCCAACTTTGAATAGCTTCGTATGAAGTGAATATTGGCCTTTGTTGGGATCAATATGAAGTGATAAGGATATAAATATAGTAATAAACCTAATAGAAGAACGTTACACCCATTTTTTATCCAACGGAAAACTTGTGCAAACTTCTACGACAAAGATCGTCCAAACTTTCAATAGATTCGTATGAAGGTTTAAATAGAGATTTAAAGCTTTTAGAATGAATACCGGCCTTTTTTTGGACCAATATAAAGTTATAAAGGTATAAATATAGTTATTAATAATTCTCAAATAGTTAGACCCATTATTGGAGCAACGGAAACTTCGTCCAAACTACTTTGACCAAAACTGCCCAACTTTGAATAGCTTCGTACGAAGTGAATATTGGCCTTTTTTGGGACCAATATGAAGTGATAAGGATATAAATATAGTAATGAACCTAATAGAAGAACGTTAGACCCATTTTTTATCCAACGGAAAACTTGTGCAAACTTCTACGACAAAGATCGTCCAAACTTTCAATAGATTCGTTTGAAGGTTTAAATAGAGATTTAAAGCTTTTAGAATGAATACCGGCCTTTTTTTGGACCAATATAAAGTTATAAAGGTGTAAATATAGTTTTAAAATAATTCTCAAATAGTTAGACCCATTATTGGAGCAACGGAAACTTCGTCCAAACTAGTTTGACCAAAACTGCCCAACTTTGAATAGCTTCGTACGAAGTGAATATTGGCCTTTTTTGGGACCAATATGAAGTGATAAAGATATAAATATAGTAATAAACCTAATAGAAGAACGTTAGACCCATTTTTTATCCAACGGAAAACTTGTGCCAACTTCTACGACAAAGATCGTCCAAACTTTCAATAGATTCGTATGAAGGTTTAAATTGAGATTTAAAGCTTTTAGAATGAATACCGGCCTTTTTTTGGACCAATATAAAGTTATAAAGGTGTAAATATAGTTATTAATAATTCTCAAATAGTTAGACCCATTATTGGAGCAACGGAAACTTCGTCCAAACTACTTTGACCAAAACTGCCCAACTTTGAATAGCTTCGTACGAAGTGAATATTGGCCTTTTTTGGGACCAATATGAAGTGATAAAGATATAAATATAGTAATAAACCTAATAGAAGAACGTTAGACCCATTTTTTATCCAACGGAAAACTTGTGCAAACTTCTACGACAAAGATCGTCCAAACTTTCAATAGATTCGTTTGAAGGTTTAAATTGAGATTTAAAGCTTTTAGAATGGATACCGGCCTTTTTTTGGACCAATATAAAGTTATAAATGTGTAAATATAGTTTTTAAATAATTCTCAAATAGTTAGACCCATTATAGGAGCAACGGAAACTTCGTCCAAACTACTTTGACCAAAACTGCCCAACTTTGAATAGCTTCGTACGAAGTGAATATTGGCCTTTTTTGGGACCAATATGAAGTGATAAAGATATAAATAAAGTAATAAACCTAATAGAAGAACGTTAGACCCATTTTTTATCCAACGGAAAACTTGTGCAAACTTCTACGACAAAGATCGTCCAAACTTTCAATAGATTCGTATGAAGGTTTAAATAGAGATTTAAAGCTTTTAGAATGAATACCGGCCTTTTTTTGGACCAATATAAAGTTATAAAGGTGTAAATATAGTTATTAATAATTCTCAAATAGTTAGACCCATTATTGGAGCAACGGAAACTTCGTCCAAACTACTTTGACCAAAACTGCCCAACTTTGAATAGCTTCGTACGAAGTGAATATTGGCCTTTTTTGGGACCAATATGAAGTGATAAGGATATAAATATAGTAATGAACCTAATAGAAGAACGTTAGACCCATTTTTTATCCAACGGAAAACTTGTGCCAACTTCTACGACAAAGATCGTCCAAACTTTCAATAGATTCGTATGAAGGTTTAAATTGAGATTTAAAGCTTTTAGAATGAATACCGGCCTTTTTTTGGACCAATATAAAGTTATAAAGGTGTAAATATAGTTATTAATAATTCTCAAATAGTTAGACCCATTATTGGAGCAACGGAAACTTCGTCCAAACTACTTTGACCAAAACTGCCCAACTTTGAATAGCTTCGTACGAAGTGAATATTGGCCTTTGTTGGGATGAATATGAAGTGATAAGGATATAAATATAGTAATAAACCTAATAGAAGAACGTTACACCCATTTTTTATCCAACGGAAAATTTGTGCAAACTTCTACGACAAAGATCGTCCAAACTTTCAATAGATTCGTATGAAGGTTTAAATAGAGATTTAAAGCTTTTAGAATGAATACCGTCCTTTTTTTGGACCAATATGAAGTTATAAAGGTGTAAATATAGTTATTAATAATTCTCAAATAGTTAGACCCATTATTGGAGCAACGGAAACTTCGTCCAAACTACTTTGACCAAAACTGCCCAACTTTGAATAGCTTCGTACGAAGTGAATATTGGCCTTTTTTGGGACCAATATGAAGTGATAAAGATATAAATATAGTAATAAACCTAATAGAAGAACGTTAGACCCATTTTTTATCCAACGGAAAACTTGTGCAAACTTCTACGACAAAGATCGTCCAAACTTTCAATAGATTCGTATGAAGGTTTAAATTGAGATTTAAAGCTTTTAGAATGAATACCGGCCTTTTTTTGGACAAATATAAAGTTATAAAGGTGTAAATATAGTTATTAAATAATTCTCAAATAGTTAGACCCATTATTGGAGCAACGGAAACTTCGTCCAAACTACTTTGACCAAAACTGCCCAACTTTGAATAGCTTCGTACGAAGTGAATATTGGCCTTTGTTGGGATCAATATGAAGTGATAAGGATATAAATATAGTAATAAACCTAATAGAAGAACGTTACACCCATTATTTATCCAACGGAAAATTTGTGCAAACTTCTACGACAAAGATCGTCCAAACTTTCAATAGATTCGTATGAAGGTTTAAATAGAGATTTAAAGCTTTTAGAATGAATACCGGTCTTTTTTTGGACCAATATAAAGTTATAAAGGTGTAAATATAGTTATTAATAATTCTCAAATAGTTAGACCCATTATTGGAGCAACGGAAACTTCGTCCAAACTACTTTGACCAAAACTGCCCAACTTTGAATAGCTTCGTACGAAGTGAATATTGGCCTTTTTTGGGACCAATATGAAGTGATAAAGATATAAATAAAGTAATAAACCTAATAGAAGAACGTTAGACCCATTTTTTATCCAACGGAAAACTTGTGCAAACTTCAACGACAAAGATCGTCCAAACTTTCAATAGATTCGTATGAAGGTTTAAATTGAGATTTAAAGCTTTTAGAATGAATACCGGCCTTTTTTTGGACAAATATAAAGTTATAAAGGTGTAAATATAGTTATTAAATAATTCTCAAATAGTTAGACCCATAATTGGAGCAACGGAAACTTCGTCCAAACTACTTTGACCAAAACTGCCCAACTTTGAATAGCTTCGTACGAAGTGAATATTGGCCTTTTTTGGGACCAATATGAAGTGATAAGGATATAAATATAGTAATGAACCTAATAGAAGAACGTTAGACCCATTTTTTATCCAACGGAAAACTTGTGCAAACTTCTACGACAAAGATCGTTCAAACTTTCAATAGATTCGTATGAAGGTTTAAATTGAGATTTAAAGCTTTTAGAATGAATACCGGCCTTTTTTTGGACAAATATAAAGTTATAAAGGTGTAAATATAGTTATTAAATAATTCTCAAATAGTTAGACCCATTATTGGAGCAACGGAAACTTCGTCCAAACTACTTTGACCAAAACTGCCCAACTTTGAATAGCTTCGTACGAAGTGAATATTGGCCTTTTTTGGGACCAATATGAAGTGATAAGGATATAAATATAGTAATGAACCTAATAGAAGAACGTTAGACCCATTTTTTATCCAACGGAAAACTTGTGCAAACTTCTACGACAAAGATCGTCCAAACTTTCAATAGATTCGTATGAAGGTTTAAATTGAGATTTAAAGCTTTTAGAATGAATACCGGCCTTTTTTTGGACCAATATAAAGTTATAAAGGTGTAAATATAGTTATTAATAATTCTCAAATAGTTAGACCCACTATTGGAGCAACGGAAACTTCGTCCAAACTACTTTGACCAAAACTGCCCAACTTTGAATAGCTTACTACGAAGTGAATATTGGCCTTTTTTGGGACCAATATGAAGTGATAAGGATATAAATATAATAATGAACCTAATAGAAGAACGTTAGACCCATTTTTTATCCAACGGAAAACTTGTGCAAACTTCTACGACAAAGATCGTCCAAACTTTCAATAGATTCGTTTGAAGGTTTAAATTGAGATTTAAAGCTTTTAGAATGAATACCGGCCTTTTTTTGGACCAATATAAAGTTATAAATGTGTAAATATAGTTTTTAAATAATTCTCAAATAGTTAGACCCATTATAGGAGCAACGGAAACTTCGTCCAAACTACTTTGACCAAAACTGCCCAACTTTGAATAGCTTCGTACGAAGTGAATATTGGCCTTTTTTGGGACCAATATGAAGTGATAAAGATATAAATAAAGTAATAAACCTAATAGAAGAACGTTAGACCCATTTTTTATCCAACGGAAAACTTGTGCAAACTTCTACGACAAAGATCGTCCAAACTTTCAATAGATTCGTTTGAAGGTTTAAATTGAGATTTAAAGCTTTTAGAATGAATACCGGCCTTTTTTTGGACCAATATAAAGTTATAAAGGTGTAAATATAGTTTTTAAATAATTCTCAAATAGTTAGACCCATTATTGGAGCAACGGAAACTTCGTCCAAACTAGTTTGACCAAAACTGCCCAACTTTGAATAGCTTCGTACGAAGTGAATATTGGCCTTTTTTGGGACCAATATGAAGTGATAAAGATATAAATATAGTAATAAACCTAATAGAAGAACGTATGCCCATTTTTTATCCAACAGAAAACTTGTGCCAACTTCTACGACAAAGATCGTCCAAACTTTCAATAGATTCGTATGAAGGTTTAAATAGAGATTTAAAGCTTTTAGAATGAATACCGGCCTTTTTTTGGACCAATATAAAGTTATAAAGGTGTAAATATAGTTATTAATAATTCTCAAATAGTTAGACCCATTATTGGAGCAACGGAAACTTCGTCCAAACTACTTTGACCAAAACTGCCCAACTTTGAATAGCTTCGTACGAAGTGAATATTGGCCTTTTTTGGGACCAATATGAAGTGATAAGGATATAAATATAGTAATGTACCTAATAGAAGAACGTTAGACCCATTTTTTATCCAACGGAAAACTTGTGCAAACTTCTACGCCAAAGATCGTCCAAACTTTCAATAGATTCGTATGAAGGTTTAAATAGAGATTTAAAACTTTTAGAATGAATACCGGCCTTTTTTTGGACCAATATAAAGTTATAAAGGTGTAAATATAGTTATTAATAATTCTCAAATAGTTAGACCCATTATTGGAGCAACGGAAACTTCGTCCAAACTACTTTGACCAAAACTGCCCAACTTTGAATAGCTTCGTACGAAGTGAATATTGGCCTTTTTTGGGACCAATATGAAGTGATAAAGATATAAATATAGTAATAAACCTAATAGAAGAACGTTAGACCCATTTTTTATCCAACGGAAAACTTGTGCAAACTTCTACGACAAAGATCGTCCAAACTTTCAATAGATTCGTTTGAAGGTTTAAATTGAGATTTAAAGCTTTTAGAATGAATACCGGCCTTTTTTTGGACCAATATAAAGTTATAAAGGTGTAAATATAGTTATTAATAATTCTCAAATAGTTAGACCCATTATTGGAGCAACGGAAACTTCGTCCAAACTACTTTGACCAAAACTGCCCAACTTTGAATAGCTTCGTACGAAGTGAATATTGGCCTTTTTTGGGACCAATATGAAGTGATAAAGATATAAATATAGTAATAAACCTAATAGAAGAACGTTAGACCCATTTTTTATCCAACGGAAAACTTGTGCAAACTTCTACGACAAAGATCGTCCAAACTTTCAATAGATTCGTTTGAAGGTTTAAATTGAGATTTAAAGCTTTTAGAATGGATACCGGCCTTTTTTTGGACCAATATAAAGTTATAAATGTGTAAATATAGTTTTTAAATAATTCTCAAATAGTTAGACCCATTATAGGAGCAACGGAAACTTCGTCCAAACTACTTTGACCAAAACTGCCCAACTTTGAATAGCTTCGTACGAAGTGAATATTGGCCTTTTTTGGGACCAATATGAAGTGATAAAGATATAAATAAAGTAATAAACCTAATAGAAGAACGTTAGACCCATTTTTTATCCAACGGAAAACTTGTGCAAACTTCTACGACAAAGATCGTCCAAACTTTCAATAGATTCGTATGAAGGTTTAAATAGAGATTTAAAGCTTTTAGAATGAATACCGGCCTTTTTTTGGACCAATATAAAGTTATAAAGGTGTAAATATAGTTATTAATAATTCTCAAATAGTTAGACCCATTATTGGAGCAACGGAAACTTCGTCCAAACTACTTTGACCAAAACTGCCCAACTTTGAATAGCTTCGTACGAAGTGAATATTGGCCTTTTTTGGGACCAATATGAAGTGATAAGGATATAAATATAGTAATGAACCTAATAGAAGAACGTTAGACCCATTTTTTATCCAACGGAAAACTTGTGCCAACTTCTACGACAAAGATCGTCCAAACTTTCAATAGATTCGTATGAAGGTTTAAATTGAGATTTAAAGCTTTTAGAATGAATACCGGCCTTTTTTTGGACCAATATAAAGTTATAAAGGTGTAAATATAGTTATTAATAATTCTCAAATAGTTAGACCCATTATTGGAGCAACGGAAACTTCGTCCAAACTACTTTGACCAAAACTGCCCAACTTTGAATAGCTTCGTACGAAGTGAATATTGGCCTTTGTTGGGATGAATATGAAGTGATAAGGATATAAATATAGTAATAAACCTAATAGAAGAACGTTACACCCATTTTTTATCCAACGGAAAATTTGTGCAAACTTCTACGACAAAGATCGTCCAAACTTTCAATAGATTCGTATGAAGGTTTAAATAGAGATTTAAAGCTTTTAGAATGAATACCGTCCTTTTTTTGGACCAATATGAAGTTATAAAGGTGTAAATATAGTTATTAATAATTCTCAAATAGTTAGACCCATTATTGGAGCAACGGAAACTTCGTCCAAACTACTTTGACCAAAACTGCCCAACTTTGAATAGCTTCGTACGAAGTGAATATTGGCCTTTTTTGGGACCAATATGAAGTGATAAAGATATAAATATAGTAATAAACCTAATAGAAGAACGTTAGACCCATTTTTTATCCAACGGAAAACTTGTGCAAACTTCTACGACAAAGATCGTCCAAACTTTCAATAGATTCGTATGAAGGTTTAAATTGAGATTTAAAGCTTTTAGAATGAATACCGGCCTTTTTTTGGACAAATATAAAGTTATAAAGGTGTAAATATAGTTATTAAATAATTCTCAAATAGTTAGACCCATTATTGGAGCAACGGAAACTTCGTCCAAACTACTTTGACCAAAACTGCCCAACTTTGAATAGCTTCGTACGAAGTGAATATTGGCCTTTGTTGGGATCAATATGAAGTGATAAGGATATAAATATAGTAATAAACCTAATAGAAGAACGTTACACCCATTATTTATCCAACGGAAAATTTGTGCAAACTTCTACGACAAAGATCGTCCAAACTTTCAATAGATTCGTATGAAGGTTTAAATAGAGATTTAAAGCTTTTAGAATGAATACCGGTCTTTTTTTGGACCAATATAAAGTTATAAAGGTGTAAATATAGTTATTAATAATTCTCAAATAGTTAGACCCATTATTGGAGCAACGGAAACTTCGTCCAAACTACTTTGACCAAAACTGCCCAACTTTGAATAGCTTCGTACGAAGTGAATATTGGCCTTTTTTGGGACCAATATGAAGTGATAAAGATATAAATAAAGTAATAAACCTAATAGAAGAACGTTAGACCCATTTTTTATCCAACGGAAAACTTGTGCAAACTTCAACGACAAAGATCGTCCAAACTTTCAATAGATTCGTATGAAGGTTTAAATTGAGATTTAAAGCTTTTAGAATGAATACCGGCCTTTTTTTGGACAAATATAAAGTTATAAAGGTGTAAATATAGTTATTAAATAATTCTCAAATAGTTAGACCCATAATTGGAGCAACGGAAACTTCGTCCAAACTACTTTGACCAAAACTGCCCAACTTTGAATAGCTTCGTACGAAGTGAATATTGGCCTTTTTTGGGACCAATATGAAGTGATAAGGATATAAATATAGTAATGAACCTAATAGAAGAACGTTAGACCCATTTTTTATCCAACGGAAAACTTGTGCAAACTTCTACGACAAAGATCGTTCAAACTTTCAATAGATTCGTATGAAGGTTTAAATTGAGATTTAAAGCTTTTAGAATGAATACCGGCCTTTTTTTGGACAAATATAAAGTTATAAAGGTGTAAATATAGTTATTAAATAATTCTCAAATAGTTAGACCCATTATTGGAGCAACGGAAACTTCGTCCAAACTACTTTGACCAAAACTGCCCAACTTTGAATAGCTTACTACGAAGTGAATATTGGCCTTTTTTGGGACCAATATGAAGTGATAAGGATATAAATATAATAATGAACCTAATAGAAGAACGTTAGACCCATTTTTTATCCAACGGAAAACTTGTGCAAACTTCTACGACAAAGATCGTCCAAACTTTCAATAGATTCGTTTGAAGGTTTAAATTGAGATTTAAAGCTTTTAGAATGAATACCGGCCTTTTTTTGGACCAATATAAAGTTATAAATGTGTAAATATAGTTTTTAAATAATTCTCAAATAGTTAGACCCATTATAGGAGCAACGGAAACTTCGTCCAAACTACTTTGACCAAAACTGCCCAACTTTGAATAGCTTCGTACGAAGTGAATATTGGCCTTTTTTGGGACCAATATGAAGTGATAAAGATATAAATAAAGTAATAAACCTAATAGAAGAACGTTAGACCCATTTTTTATCCAACGGAAAACTTGTGCAAACTTCTACGACAAAGATCGTCCAAACTTTCAATAGATTCGTTTGAAGGTTTAAATTGAGATTTAAAGCTTTTAGAATGAATACCGGCCTTTTTTTGGACCAATATAAAGTTATAAAGGTGTAAATATAGTTTTTAAATAATTCTCAAATAGTTAGACCCATTATTGGAGCAACGGAAACTTCGTCCAAACTAGTTTGACCAAAACTGCCCAACTTTGAATAGCTTCGTACGAAGTGAATATTGGCCTTTTTTGGGACCAATATGAAGTGATAAAGATATAAATATAGTAATAAACCTAATAGAAGAACGTATGCCCATTTTTTATCCAACAGAAAACTTGTGCCAACTTCTACGACAAAGATCGTCCAAACTTTCAATAGATTCGTATGAAGGTTTAAATAGAGATTTAAAGCTTTTAGAATGAATACCGGCCTTTTTTTGGACCAATATAAAGTTATAAAGGTGTAAATATAGTTATTAATAATTCTCAAATAGTTAGACCCATTATTGGAGCAACGGAAACTTCGTCCAAACTACTTTGACCAAAACTGCCCAACTTTGAATAGCTTCGTACGAAGTGAATATTGGCCTTTTTTGGGACCAATATGAAGTGATAAGGATATAAATATAGTAATGTACCTAATAGAAGAACGTTAGACCCATTTTTTATCCAACGGAAAACTTGTGCAAACTTCTACGCCAAAGATCGTCCAAACTTTCAATAGATTCGTATGAAGGTTTAAATAGAGATTTAAAACTTTTAGAATGAATACCGGCCTTTTTTTGGACCAATATAAAGTTATAAAGGTGTAAATATAGTTATTAATAATTCTCAAATAGTTAGACCCATTATTGGAGCAACGGAAACTTCGTCCAAACTACTTTGACCAAAACTGCCCAACTTTGAATAGCCTCGTACGAAGTGAATATTGGCCTTTTTTGGGACCAATATGAAGTGATAAGGATATAATTATAGTAATAAACCTAATAGAAGAACGTTAGACCCATTTTTTATCCAACGGAAAACTTGTGCAAACTTCTACGACAAAGATCGTCCAAACTTTCAATAGATTCGTATGAAGGTTTAAATTGAGATTTAAAGCTTTTAGAATGAATACCGGCCTTTTTTTGGACCAATATAAAGTTATAAAGGTGTAAATATAGTTTTTAAATAATTCTCAAATAGTTAGACCCATTATTGGAGCAACGGAAACTTCGTCCAAACTAGTTTGACCAAAACTGCCCAACTTTGAATAGCTTCGTACGAAGTGAATATTGGCCTTTTTTGGGACCAATATGAAGTGATAAGGATATAAATATAGTAATGAACCTAATAGAAGAACGTTAGACCCATTTTTTATCCAACGGAAAACTTGAGCAAACTTCTACGACAAAGATCGTCCAAACTTTCAATAGATTCGTATGAAGGTTTAAATTGAGATTTAAAGCTTTTAGAATGAATACCGGCCTTTTTTTGGACCAATATAAAGTTATAAAGGTGTAAATATAGTTATTAAATAATTCTCAAATAGTAAGACCCATTATTGGAGCAACGGAAACTTCGTCCAAACTACTTTGACCAAAACTGCCCAACTTTGAATAGCTTCGTACGAAGTGAATATTGGCCTTTTTTGGGACCAATATGAAGTGATAAGGATATAAATATAGTAATAAACCTAATAGAAGAACGTTAGACCCATTTTTTATCCAACGGAAAACTTGTGCAAACTTCTACGACAAAGATCGTCCAAACTTTCAATAGATTCGTATGAAGGTTTAAATTGAGATTTAAAGCTTTTAGAATGAATACCGGCCTTTTTTTGGACAAATATAAAGTTATAAAGGTGTAAATATAGTTATTAAATAA
This sequence comes from Trifolium repens, assembly GCA_030408175.1. NCBI lineage: Eukaryota > Viridiplantae > Streptophyta > Magnoliopsida > Fabales > Fabaceae > Trifolium > Trifolium repens. The sequence continues at coordinate 36,355,565 of CP125842.1, read as the reverse complement.
TTCTCAAATAGTTAGACCCATTATTGGAGCAACGGAAACTTTGTCCAAACTACTTTGACCAAAACTGCCCAACTTTGAATAGCTTCGTACAAAGTGAATATTGGCCTTTTTTGGGACCAATATGAAGTGATAAGGATATAAATATAGTAATAAACCTAATAGAAGAACATTAGACCCATTGTTTATCCAACGGAAAACTTGTGCAAACTTCTACCACAAAGATCGTCCAAACTTTCAATAGATTCGTATGAAGGTTAAAATAGAGATTTAAAGCTTTTAGAACGAATACCAGCCTTTTCTTGGACCAATATAAAGTTATAAAGGTGTAAATATAGTTATTAATAATTCTCAAATAGTTAGACCCATTATTGGAGCAACGGAAACTTCGTCCAAACTACTTTGACCAAAACTGCCCAACTTTGAATAGCTTCGTACGAAGTGAATATTGGCCTTTTTTGGGACCAATATGAAGTGATAAGGATATAAATATATTAATAAACCTAATAGAAGAACGTTAGACCCATTTTTTATCCAACGGAAAACTTGTGCAAACTTCTACGACAAAGATCGTCCAAACTTTCAATAGATTCGTTTGAAGGTTTAAATTGAGATTTAAAGCTTTTAGAATGAATACCGGCCTTTTTTTTGACCAATATAAAGTTATAAAGGTGTAAATATAGTTATTAATAATTCTCAAATAGTTAGACCCATTATTGGAGCAACGGAAACTTCGTCCAAACTACTTTGACCAAAACTGCCCAACTTTGAATAGCTTCGTACGAAGTGAATATTGGCCTTTTTTGGGACCAATATGAAGTGATAAGGATATAAATATAGTAATGAACCTAATAGAAGAACGTTAGACCCATTTTTTATCCAACGGAAAACTTGTGCAAACTTCTACGACAAAGATCGTCCAAACTTTCAATAGATTCGTATGAAGGTTTAAATTGAGATTTAAAGCTTTTAGAATGAATACCGGCCTTTTTTTGGACAAATATAATGTTATAAAGGTGTAAATATAGTTATTAAATAATTCTCAAATAGTTAGACCCATTATTGGAGCAACAGAAACTTCGTCCAAACTACTTTGACCAAAACTGCCAAACTTTGAATAGCTTCGTACAAAGTGAATATTGGCCTTTTTTGGGACCAATATGAAGTGATAAGGATATAAATATAGTAATAAACCTAATAGAAGAACGTTAGACCCATTGTTTATCCAACGGAAAACTTGTGCAAACTTCTACGACAAAGATCGTCCAAACTTTCAATAGATTCGTATGAAGGTTAAAACAGAGATTTAAAGCTTTTAGAATGAATACCGGCCTTTTTTTGGACCAATATAAAGTTATAAAGGTGTAAATATAGTTATTAATAATTCTCAAATAGTTAGACCCATTATTGGAGCAACGGAAACTTCGTCCAAACTACTTTGACCAAACCTGCCCAACTTTGAATAGCTTCGTACGAAGTGAATATTGGCCTTTTTTGGGACCAATATGAAGTGATAAGGATATAAATATAGTAATAAACCTAATAGAAGAACGTTAGACCCATTTTTTATCCAACGGAAAACTTGTGCAAACTTCTACGACAAAGATCGTCCAAACTTTCAATAGATTCGTTTGAAGGTTTAAATTGAGATTTAAAGCTTTTAGAATGAATACCGGCCTTTTTTTGGACCAATATAAAGTTATAAATGTGTAAATATAGTTTTTAAATAATTCTCAAATAGTTAGACCCATTATAGGAGCAACGGAAACTTCGTCCAAACTACTTTGACCAAAACTGCCCAACTTTGAATAGCTTCGTACGAAGTGAATATTGGCCTTTTTTGGGACCAATATGAAGTGATAAAGATATAAATAAAGTAATAAACCTAATAGAAGAACGTTAGACCCATTTTTTATCCAACGGAAAACTTGTGCAAACTTCTACGACAAAGATCGTCCAAACTTTCAATAGATTCGTTTGAAGGTTTAAATTGAGATTTAAAGCTTTTAGAATGAAAACCGGCCTTTTTTTGGACCAATATAAAGTTATAAATGTGTAAATATAGTTTTTAAATAATTCTCAAATAGTTAGACCCATTATAGGAGCAACGGAAACTTCGTCCAAACTACTTTGACCAAAACTGCCCAACTTTGAATAGCTTCGTACGAAGTGAATATTGGCCTTTTTTGGGACCAATATGAAGTGATAACGATATAAATAAAGTAATAAACCTAATAGAAGAACGTTAGACCCATTTTTTATCCAACGGAAAACTTGTGCAAACTTCTACGACAAAGATCGTCCAAACTTTCAATAGATTCGTATGAAGGTTTAAATTGAGATTTAAAGCTTTTAGAATGAATACCGGCCTTTTTTTGGACAAATATAATGTTATAAAGGTGTAAATATAGTTATTAAATAATTCTCAAATAGTTAGACCCATTATTGGAGCAACAGAAACTTCGTCCAAACTACTTTGACCAAAACTGCCAAACTTTGAATAGCTTCGTACAAAGTGAATATTGGCCTTTTTTGGGACCAATATGAAGTGATAAGGATATAAATATAGTAATAAACCTAATAGAAGAACGTTAGACCCATTGTTTATCCAACGGAAAACTTGTGCAAACTTCTACGACAAAGATCGTCCAAACTTTCAATAGATTCGTATGAAGGTTAAAACAGAGATTTAAAGCTTTTAGAATGAATACCGGCCTTTTTTTGGACCAATATAAAGTTATAAAGGTGTAAATATAGTTATTAATAATTCTCAAATAGTTAGACCCATTATTGGAGCAACGGAAACTTCGTCCAAACTACTTTGACCAAACCTGCCCAACTTTGAATAGCTTCGTACGAAGTGAATATTGGCCTTTTTTGGGACCAATATGAAGTGATAAGGATATAAATATAGTAATAAACCTAATAGAAGAACGTTAGACCCATTTTTTATCCAACGGAAAACTTGTGCAAACTTCTACGACAAAGATCGTCCAAACTTTCAATAGATTCGTTTGAAGGTTTAAATTGAGATTTAAAGCTTTTAGAATGAATACCGGCCTTTTTTTGGACCAATATAAAGTTATAAATGTGTAAATATAGTTTTTAAATAATTCTCAAATAGTTAGACCCATTATAGGAGCAACGGAAACTTCGTCCAAACTACTTTGACCAAAACTGCCCAACTTTGAATAGCTTCGTACGAAGTGAATATTGGCCTTTTTTGGGACCAATATGAAGTGATAAAGATATAAATAAAGTAATAAACCTAATAGAAGAACTTTAGACCCATTTTTTATCCAACGGAAAACTTGTGCAAACTTCTACGACAAAGATCGTCCAAACTTTCAATAGATTCGTTTGAAGGTTTAAATTGAGATTTAAAGCTTTTAGAATGAAAACCGGCCTTTTTTTGGACCAATATAAAGTTATAAATGTGTAAATATAGTTTTTAAATAATTCTCAAATAGTTAGACCCATTATAGGAGCAACGGAAACTTCGTCCAAACTACTTTGACCAAAACTGCCCAACTTTGAATAGCTTCGTACGAAGTGAATATTGGCCTTTTTTGGGACCAATATGAAGTGATAAAGATATAAATAAAGTAATAAACCTAATAGAAGAACGTTAGACCCATTTTTTATCCAACGGAAAACTTGTGCAAACTTCAACGACAAAGATCGTCCAAACTTTCAATAGATTCGTATGAAGGTTTAAATTGAGATTTAAAGCTTTTAGAATGAATACCGGCCTTTTTTTGGACAAATATAAAGTTATAAAGGTGTAAATATAGTTATTAAATAATTCTCAAATAGTTAGACCCATAATTGGAGCAACGGAAACTTCGTCCAAACTACTTTGACCAAAACTGCCCAACTTTGAATAGCTTCGTACGAAGTGAATATTGGCCTTTTTTGGGACCAATATGAAGTGATAAGGATATAAATATAGTAATGAACCTAATAGAAGAACGTTAGACCCATTTTTTATCCAACGGAAAACTTGTGCAAACTTCTACGACAAAGATCGTTCAAACTTTCAATAGATTCGTATGAAGGTTTAAATTGAGATTTAAAGCTTTTAGAATGAATACCGGCCTTTTTTTGGACAAATATAAAGTTATAAAGGTGTAAATATAGTTATTAAATAATTCTCAAATAGTTAGACCCATTATTGGAGCAACGGAAACTTCGTCCAAACTACTTTGACCAAAACTGCCCAACTTTGAATAGCTTCGTACGAAGTGAATATTGGCCTTTTTTGGGACCAATATGAAGTGATAAGGATATAAATATAGTAATGAACCTAATAGAAGAACGTTAGACCCATTTTTTATCCAACGGAAAACTTGTGCAAACTTCTACGACAAAGATCGTCCAAACTTTCAATAGATTCGTATGAAGGTTTAAATTGAGATTTAAAGCTTTTAGAATGAATACCGGCCTTTTTTTGGACCAATATAAAGTTATAAAGGTGTAAATATAGTTATTAATAATTCTCAAATAGTTAGACCCACTATTGGAGCAACGGAAACTTCGTCCAAACTACTTTGACCAAAACTGCCCAACTTTGAATAGCTTACTACGAAGTGAATATTGGCCTTTTTTGGGACCAATATGAAGTGATAAGGATATAAATATAATAATGAACCTAATAGAAGAACGTTAGACCCATTTTTTATCCAACGGAAAACTTGTGCAAACTTCTACGACAAAGATCGTCCAAACTTTCAATAGATTCGTTTGAAGGTTTAAATTGAGATTTAAAGCTTTTAGAATGAATACCGGCCTTTTTTTGGACCAATATAAAGTTATAAATGTGTAAATATAGTTTTTAAATAATTCTCAAATAGTTAGACCCATTATAGGAGCAACGGAAACTTCGTCCAAACTACTTTGACCAAAACTGCCCAACTTTGAATAGCTTCGTACGAAGTGAATATTGGCCTTTTTTGGGACCAATATGAAGTGATAAAGATATAAATAAAGTAATAAACCTAATAGAAGAACGTTAGACCCATTTTTTATCCAACGGAAAACTTGTGCAAACTTCTACGACAAAGATCGTCCAAACTTTCAATAGATTCGTTTGAAGGTTTAAATTGAGATTTAAAGCTTTTAGAATGAATACCGGCCTTTTTTTGGACCAATATAAAGTTATAAAGGTGTAAATATAGTTTTTAAATAATTCTCAAATAGTTAGACCCATTATTGGAGCAACGGAAACTTCGTCCAAACTAGTTTGACCAAAACTGCCCAACTTTGAATAGCTTCGTACGAAGTGAATATTGGCCTTTTTTGGGACCAATATGAAGTGATAAAGATATAAATATAGTAATAAACCTAATAGAAGAACGTATGCCCATTTTTTATCCAACAGAAAACTTGTGCCAACTTCTACGACAAAGATCGTCCAAACTTTCAATAGATTCGTATGAAGGTTTAAATAGAGATTTAAAGCTTTTAGAATGAATACCGGCCTTTTTTTGGACCAATATAAAGTTATAAAGGTGTAAATATAGTTTTTAAATAATTCTCAAATAGTTAGACCCATTATTGGAGCAACGGAAACTTCGTCCAAACTAGTTTGACCAAAACTGCCCAACTTTGAATAGCTTCGTACGAAGTGAATATTGGCCTTTTTTGGGACCAATATGAAGTGATAAGGATATAAATATAGTAATGAACCTAATAGAAGAACGTTAGACCCATTTTTTATCCAACGGAAAACTTGTGCAAACTTCTACGACAAAGATCGTCCAAACTTTCAATAGATTCGTATGAAGGTTTAAATTGAGATTTAAAGCTTTTAGAATGAATACCGGCCTTTTTTTGGACCAATATAAAGTTATAAAGGTGTAAATATAGTTATTAAATAATTCTCAAATAGTAAGACCCATTATTGGAGCAACGGAAACTTCGTCCAAACTACTTTGACCAAAACTGCCCAACTTTGAATAGCTTCGTACGAAGTGAATATTGGCCTTTTTTGGGACCAATATGAAGTGATAAGGATATAAATATAGTAATAAACCTAATAGAAGAACGTTAGACCCATTTTTTATCCAACGGAAAACTTGTGCAAACTTCTACGACAAAGATCGTCCAAACTTTCAATAGATTCGTATGAAGGTTTAAATTGAGATTTAAAGCTTTTAGAATGAATACCGGCCTTTTTTTGGACAAATATAAAGTTATAAAGGTGTAAATATAGTTATTAAATAATTCTCAAATAGTTAGACCCATTATTGGAGCAACGGAAACTTCGTCCAAACTACTTTGACCAAAACTGCCCAACTTTGAATAGCTTCGTACAAAGTGAATATTGGCCTTTTTTGGGACCAATATGAAGTGATAAGGATATAAATATAGTAATAAACCTAATAGAAAAACATTAGACCCATTGTTTATCCAACGGAAAACTTGTGCAAACTTCTACCACAAAGATCGTCCAAACTTTCAATAGATTCGTATGAAGGTTAAAATAGAGATTTAAAGCTTTTAGAACGAATACCAGCCTTTTCTTGGACCAATATAAAGTTATAAAGGTGTAAATATAGTTATTAATAATTCTCAAATAGTTAGACCCATTATTGGAGCAACGGAAACTTCGTCCAAACTACTTTGACCAAAACTGCCCAACTTTGAATAGCTTCGTACGAAGTGAATATTGGCCTTTTTTGGGACCAATATGAAGTGATAAGGATATAAATATATTAATAAACCTAATAGAAGAACGTTAGACCCATTTTTTATCCAACGGAAAACTTGTGCAAACTTCTACGACAAAGATCGTCCAAACTTTCAATAGATTCGTTTGAAGGTTTAAATTGAGATTTAAAGCTTTTAGAATGAATACCGGCCTTTTTTTTGACCAATATAAAGTTATAAAGGTGTAAATATAGTTATTAATAATTCTCAAATAGTTAGACCCATTATTGGAGCAACGGAAACTTCGTCCAAACTACTTTGACCAAAACTGCCCAACTTTGAATAGCTTCGTACGAAGTGAATATTGGCCTTTTTTGGGACCAATATGAAGTGATAAGGATATAAATATAGTAATGAACCTAATAGAAGAACGTTAGACCCATTTTTTATCCAACGGAAAACTTGTGCAAACTTCTACGACAAAGATCGTCCAAACTTTCAATAGATTCGTATGAAGGTTTAAATTGAGATTTAAAGCTTTTAGAATGAATACCGGCCTTTTTTTGGACAAATATAATGTTATAAAGGTGTAAATATAGTTATTAAATAATTCTCAAATAGTTAGACCCATTATTGGAGCAACAGAAACTTCGTCCAAACTACTTTGACCAAAACTGCCAAACTTTGAATAGCTTCGTACAAAGTGAATATTGGCCTTTTTTGGGACCAATATGAAGTGATAAGGATATAAATATAGTAATAAACCTAATAGAAGAACGTTAGACCCATTGTTTATCCAACGGAAAACTTGTGCAAACTTCTACGACAAAGATCGTCCAAACTTTCAATAGATTCGTATGAAGGTTAAAACAGAGATTTAAAGCTTTTAGAATGAATACCGGCCTTTTTTTGGACCAATATAAAGTTATAAAGGTGTAAATATAGTTATTAATAATTCTCAAATAGTTAGACCCATTATTGGAGCAACGGAAACTTCGTCCAAACTACTTTGACCAAAACTGCCCAACTTTGAATAGCTTCGTACGAAGTGAATATTGGCCTTTTTTGGGACCAATATGAAGTGATAAGGATATAAATATAGTAATAAACCTAATAGAAGAACGTTAGACCCATTTTTTATCCAACGGAAAACTTGTGCAAACTTCTACGACAAAGATCGTCCAAACTTTCAATAGATTCGTTTGAAGGTTTAAATTGAGATTTAAAGCTTTTAGAATGAATACCGGCCTTTTTTTGGACCAATATAAAGTTATAAATGTGTAAATATAGTTTTTAAATAATTCTCAAATAGTTAGACCCATTATAGGAGCAACGGAAACTTCGTCCAAACTACTTTGACCAAAACTGCCCAACTTTGAATAGCTTCGTACGAAGTGAATATTGGCCTTTTTTGGGACCAATATGAAGTGATAAAGATATAAATAAAGTAATAAACCTAATAGAAGAACGTTAGACCCATTTTTTATCCAACGGAAAACTTGTGCAAACTTCTACGACAAAGATCGTCCAAACTTTCAATAGATTCGTTTGAAGGTTTAAATTGAGATTTAAAGCTTTTAGAATGAATACCGGCCTTTTTTTGGACCAATATAAAGTTATAAATGTGTAAATATAGTTTTTAAATAATTCTCAAATAGTTAGACCCATTATAGGAGCAACGGAAACTTCGTCCAAACTACTTTGACCAAAACTGCCAAACTTTGAATAGCTTCGTACGAAGTGAATATTGGCCTTTTTTGGGACCAATATGAAGTGATAAAGATATAAATAAAGTAATAAACCTAATAGAAGAACGTTAGACCCATTTTTTATCCAACGGAAAACTTGTGCAAACTTCTACGACAAAGATCGTCCAAACTTTCAATAGATTCGTTTGAAGGTTTAAATTGAGATTTAAAGCTTTTAGAATGAATACCGGCCTTTTTTTGGACCAATATAAAGTTATAAAGGTGTAAATATAGTTTTTAAATAATTCTCAAATAGTTAGACCCATTATTGGAGCAACGGAAACTTCGTCCAAACTACTTTGACCAAAACTGCCCAACTTTGAATAGCTTCGTACGAAGTGAATATTGGCCTTTTTTGGGACCAATATGAAGTGATAAAGATATAAATAAAGTAATAAACCTAATAGAAGAACGTTAGACCCATTTTTTATCCAACGGAAAACTTGTGCAAACTTCTACGACAAAGATCGTCCAAACTTTCAATAGATTCGTTTGAAGGTTTAAATTGAGATTTAAAGCTTTTAGAATGAATACCGGCCTTTTTTTGGACCAATATAAAGTTATAAAGGTGTAAATATAGTTTTTAAATAATTCTCAAATAGTTAGACCCATTATTGGAGCAACGGAAACTTCGTCCAAACTAGTTTGACCAAAACTGCCCAACTTTGAATAGCTTCGTACGAAGTGAATATTGGCCTTTTTTGGGACCAATATGAAGTGATAAAGATATAAATATAGTAATAAACCTAATAGAAGAACGTATGCCCATTTTTTATACAACAGAAAACTTGTGCCAACTTCTACGACAAAGATCGTCCAAACTTTCAATAGATTCGTATGAAGGTTTAAATTGAGATTTAAAGCTTTTAGAATGAATACCGGCCTTTTTTTGGACCAATATAAAGTTATAAAGGTGTAAATATAGTTATTAATAATTCTCAAATAGTTAGACCCATTATTGGAGCAACGGAAACTTCGTCCAAACTACTTTGACCAAAACTGCCCAACTTTGAAAAGCTTCGTACGAAGTGAATATTGGCCTTTTTTGGGACCAATATGAAGTGATAAGGATATAAATATAGTAATGAACCTAATAGAAGAACGTTAGACCCATTTTTTATCCAACGGAAAACTTGTGCAAACTTCTACGACAAAGATCGTCCAAACTTTCAATAGATTCGTATGAAGGTTTAAATTGAGATTTAAAGCTTTTAGAATGAATACCGGCCTTTTTTTGGACAAATATAAAGTTATAAAGGTGTAAATATAGTTATTAAATAATTCTCAAATAGTTAGACCCATTATTGGAGCAACGGAAACTTCGTCCAAACTACTTTGACCAAAACTGCCCAACTTTGAATAGCTTCGTACGAAGTGAATATTGGCCTTTTTTGGGACCAATATGAAGTGATAAGGATATAAATATAGTAATGAACCTAATAGAAGAACGTTAGACCCATTTTTTATCCAACGGAAAACTTGTGCAAACTTCTACGACAAAGATCGTCCAAACTTTCAATAGATTCGTATGAAGGTTTAAATTGAGATTTAAAGCTTTTAGAATGAATACCGGCCTTTTTTTGGACAAATATAATGTTATAAAGGTGTAAATATAGTTATTAAATAATTCTCAAATAGTTAGACCCATTATTGGAGCAACAGAAACTTCGTCCAAACTACTTTGACCAAAACTGCCAAACTTTGAATAGCTTCGTACAAAGTGAATATTGGCCTTTTTTGGGACCAATATGAAGTGATAAGGATATAAATATAGTAATAAACCTAATAGAAGAACGTTAGACCCATTGTTTATCCAACGGAAAACTTGTGCAAACTTCTACGACAAAGATCGTCCAAACTTTCAATAGATTCGTATGAAGGTTAAAACAGAGATTTAAAGCTTTTAGAATGAATACCGGCCTTTTTTTGGACCAATATAAAGTTATAAAGGTGTAAATATAGTTATTAATAATTCTCAAATAGTTAGACCCATTATTGGAGCAACGGAAACTTCGTCCAAACTACTTTGACCAAAACTGCCCAACTTTGAATAGCTTCGTACGAAGTGAATATTGGCCTTTTTTGGGACCAATATGAAGTGATAAGGATATAAATATAGTAATAAACCTAATAGAAGAACGTTAGACCCATTTTTTATCCAACGGAAAACTTGTGCAAACTTCTACGACAAAGATCGTCCAAACTTTCAATAGATTCGTTTGAAGGTTTAAATTGAGATTTAAAGCTTTTAGAATGAATACCGGCCTTTTTTTGGACCAATATAAAGTTATAAATGTGTAAATATAGTTTTTAAATAATTCTCAAATAGTTAGACCCATTATAGGAGCAACGGAAACTTCGTCCAAACTACTTTGACCAAAACTGCCCAACTTTGAATAGCTTCGTACGAAGTGAATATTGGCCTTTTTTGGGACCAATATGAAGTGATAAAGATATAAATAAAGTAATAAACCTAATAGAAGAACGTTAGACCCATTTTTTATCCAACGGAAAACTTGTGCAAACTTCTACGACAAAGATCGTCCAAACTTTCAATAGATTCGTTTGAAGGTTTAAATTGAGATTTAAAGCTTTTAGAATGAATACCGGCCTTTTTTTGGACCAATATAAAGTTATAAATGTGTAAATATAGTTTTTAAATAATTCTCAAATAGTTAGACCCATTATAGGAGCAACGGAAACTTCGTCCAAACTACTTTGACCAAAACTGCCAAACTTTGAATAGCTTCGTACGAAGTGAATATTGGCCTTTTTTGGGACCAATATGAAGTGATAAAGATATAAATAAAGTAATAAACCTAATAGAAGAACGTTAGACCCATTTTTTATCCAACGGAAAACTTGTGCAAACTTCTACGACAAAGATCGTCCAAACTTTCAATAGATTCGTTTGAAGGTTTAAATTGAGATTTAAAGCTTTTAGAATGAATACCGGCCTTTTTTTGGACCAATATAAAGTTATAAAGGTGTAAATATAGTTTTTAAATAATTCTCAAATAGTTAGACCCATTATTGGAGCAACGGAAACTTCGTCCAAACTACTTTGACCAAAACTGCCCAACTTTGAATAGCTTCGTACGAAGTGAATATTGGCCTTTTTTGGGACCAATATGAAGTGATAAAGATATAAATAAAGTAATAAACCTAATAGAAGAACGTTAGACCCATTTTTTATCCAACGGAAAACTTGTGCAAACTTCTACGACAAAGATCGTCCAAACTTTCAATAGATTCGTTTGAAGGTTTAAATTGAGATTTAAAGCTTTTAGAATGAATACCGGCCTTTTTTTGGACCAATATAAAGTTATAAAGGTGTAAATATAGTTTTTAAATAATTCTCAAATAGTTAGACCCATTATTGGAGCAACGGAAACTTCGTCCAAACTAGTTTGACCAAAACTGCCCAACTTTGAATAGCTTCGTACGAAGTGAATATTGGCCTTTTTTGGGACCAATATGAAGTGATAAAGATATAAATATAGTAATAAACTTAATAGAAGAACGTATGCCCATTTTTTATACAACAGAAAACTTGTGCCAACTTCTACGACAAAGATCGTCCAAACTTTCAATAGATTCGTATGAAGGTTTAAATTGAGATTTAAAGCTTTTAGAATGAATACCGGCCTTTTTTTGGACCAATATAAAGTTATAAAGGTGTAAATATAGTTATTAATAATTCTCAAATAGTTAGACCCATTATTGGAGCAACGGAAACTTCGTCCAAACTACTTTGACCAAAACTGCCCAACTTTGAAAAGCTTCGTACGAAGTGAATATTGGCCTTTTTTGGGACCAATATGAAGTGATAAGGATATAAATATAGTAATGAACCTAATAGAAGAACGTTAGACCCATTTTTTATCCAACGGAAAACTTGTGCAAACTTCTACGACAAAGATCGTCCAAACTTTCAATAGATTCGTATGAAGGTTTAAATTGAGATTTAAAGCTTTTAGAATGAATACCGGCCTTTTTTTGGACAAATATAAAGTTATAAAGGTGTAAATATAGTTATTAAATAATTCTCAAATAGTTAGACCCATTATTGGAGCAACGGAAACTTCGTCCAAACTACTTTGACCAAAACTGCCCAACTTTGAATAGCTTCGTACGAAGTGAATATTGGCCTTTGTTGGGATCAATATGAAGTGATAAGGATATAAATATAGTAATAAACCTAATAGAAGAACGTTACACCCATTTTTTATCCAACGGAAAACTTGTGCAAACTTCTACGACAAAGATCGTCCAAACTTTCAATAGATTCGTATGAAGGTTTAAATAGAGATTTAAAGCTTTTAGAATGAATACCGGCCTTTTTTTGGACCAATATAAAGTTATAAAGGTGTAAATATAGTTATTAATAATTCTCAAATAGTTAGACCCATTATTGGAGCAACGGAAACTTCGTCCAAATTACTTTGACCAAAACTGCCCAACTTTGAATAGCTTCGTACGAAGTGAATATTGGCCTTTTTTGGGACCAATATGAAGTGATAAGGATATAAATATAGTAATGTACCTAATAGAAGAACGTTAGACCCATTTTTTATCCAACGGAAAACTTGTGCAAACTTCTACGACAAAGATCGTCCAAACTTTCAATAGATTCGTATGATGGTTTAAATAGAGATTTAAAACTTTTAGAATGAATACCGGCCTTTTTTTGGACCAATATAAAGTTATAAAGGTGTAAATATAGTTATTAATAATTCTCAAATAGTTAGACCCATTATTGGAGCAACGGAAACTTCGTCCAAACTACTTTGACCAAAACTGCCCAACTTTGAATAGCCTCGTACGAAGTGAATATTGGCCTTTTTTGGGACCAATATGAAGTGATAAGGATATAAATATAGTAATAAACCTAATAGAAGAACGTTAGACCCATTTTTTATCCAACGGAAAACTTGTGCAAACATCTACGACAAAGATCGTCCAAACTTTCAATAGATTCGTTTGAAGGTTTAAATTGAGATTTAAAGCTTTTAGAACGAATACCGGCCTTTTTTTGGACCAATATAAAGTTATAAAGGTGTAAATATAGTTTTTAAATAATTCTCAAATAGTTAGACCCATTATTGGAGCAACGGAAACTTCGTCCAAACTAGTTTGACCAAAACTGCCCAACTTTGAATAGCTTCGTACGAAGTGAATATTGGCCTTTTTTGGGACCAATATGAAGTGATAAGGATATAAATATAGTAATGAACCTAATAGAAGAACGTTAGACCCATTTTTTATCCAACGGAAAACTTGTGCAAACTTCTACGACAAAGATCGTCCAAACTTTCAATAGATTCGTATGAAGGTTTAAATTGAGATTTAAAGCTTTTAGAATGAATACCGGCCTTTTTTTGGACCAATATAAAGTTATAAAGGTGTAAATATAGTTATTAAATAATTCTCAAATAGTAAGACCCATTATTGGAGCAACGGAAACTTCGTCCAAACTACTTTGACCAAAACTGCCCAACTTTGAATAGCTTCGTACGAAGTGAATATTGGCCTTTTTTGGGACCAATATGAAGTGATAAGGATATAAATATAGTAATAAACCTAATAGAAGAACGTTAGACCCATTTTTTATCCAACGGAAAACTTGTGCAAACTTCTACGACAAAGATCGTCCAAACTTTCAATAGATTCGTATGAAGGTTTAAATTGAGATTTAAAGCTTTTAGAATGAATACCGGCCTTTTTTTGGACAAATATAAAGTTATAAAGGTGTAAATATAATTATTAAATAATTCTCAAATAGTTAGACCCATTATTGGAGCAACGGAAACTTCGTCCAAACTACTTTGACCAAAACTGCCCAACTTTGAATAGCTTCGTACGAAGTGAATATTGGCCTTTTTTGGGACCAATATGAAGTGATAAAGATATAAATAAAGTAATAAACCTAATAGAAGAACGTTAGACCCATTTTTTATCCAACGGAAAACTTGTGCAAACTTCTACGACAAAGATCGTCCAAACTTTCAATAGATTCGTTTGAAGGTTTAAATTGAGATTTAAAGCTTTTAGAATGAATACCGGCCTTTTTTTGGACCAATATAAAGTTATAAAGGTGTAAATATAGTTTTTAAATAATTCTCAAATAGTTAGACCCATTATTGGAGCAACGGAAACTTCGTCCAAACTAGTTTGACCAAAACTGCCCAACTTTGAATAGCTTCGTACGAAGTGAATATTGGCCTTTTTTGGGACCAATATGAAGTGATAAAGATATAAATATAGTAATAAACCTAATAGAAGAACGTATGCCCATTTTTTATACAACAGAAAACTTGTGCCAACTTCTACGACAAAGATCGTCCAAACTTTCAATAGATTCGTATGAAGGTTTAAATTGAGATTTAAAGCTTTTAGAATGAATACCGGCCTTTTTTTGGACCAATATAAAGTTATAAAGGTGTAAATATAGTTATTAATAATTCTCAAATAGTTAGACCCATTATTGGAGCAACGGAAACTTCGTCCAAACTACTTTGACCAAAACTGCCCAACTTTGAATAGCTTCGTACGAAGTGAATATTGGCCTTTTTTGGGACCAATATGAAGTGATAAGGATGTAAATATAGTAATGAACCTAATAGAAGAACGTTAGACCCATTTTTTATCCAACGGAAAACTTGTGCAAACTTCTACGACAAAGATCGTCCAAACTTTCAATAGATTCGTATGAAGGTTTAAATTGAGATTTAAAGCTTTTAGAATGAATACCGGCCTTTTTTTGGACAAATATAAAGTTATAAAGGTGTAAATATAGTTATTAAATAATTCTCAAATAGTTAGACCCATTATTGGAGCAACGGAAACTTCGTCCAAACTACTTTGACCAAAACTGCCCAACTTTGAATAGCTTCGTACGAAGTGAATATTGGCCTTTGTTGGGATCAATATGAAGTGATAAGGATATAAATATAGTAATAAACCTAATAGAAGAACGTTACACCCATTTTTTATCCAACGGAAAACTTGTGCAAACTTCTACGACAAAGATCGTCCAAACTTTCAATAGATTCGTATGAAGGTTTAAATAGAGATTTAAAGCTTTTAGAATGAATACCGGCCTTTTTTTGGACCAATATAAAGTTATAAAGGTGTAAATATAGTTATTAATAATTCTCAAATAGTTAGACCCATTATTGGAGCAACGGAAACTTCGTCCAAATTACTTTGACCAAAACTGCCCAACTTTGAATAGCTTCGTACGAAGTGAATATTGGCCTTTTTTGGGACCAATATGAAGTGATAAGGATATAAATATAGTAATGTACCTAATAGAAGAACGTTAGACCCATTTTTTATCCAACGGAAAACTTGTGCAAACTTCTACGACAAAGATCGTCCAAACTTTCAATAGATTCGTATGATGGTTTAAATAGAGATTTAAAACTTTTAGAATGAATACCGGCCTTTTTTTGGACCAATATAAAGTTATAAAGGTGTAAATATAGTTATTAATAATTCTCAAATAGTTAGACCCATTATTGGAGCAACGGAAACTTCGTCCAAACTACTTTGACCAAAACTGCCCAACTTTGAATAGCCTCGTACGAAGTGAATATTGGCCTTTTTTGGGACCAATATGAAGTGATAAGGATATAAATATAGTAATAAACCTAATAGAAGAACGTTAGACCCATTTTTTATCCAACGGAAAACTTGTGCAAACTTCTACGACAAAGATCGTCCAAACTTTCAATAGATTCGTTTGAAGGTTTAAATTGAGATTTAAAGCTTTTAGAACGAATACCGGCCTTTTTTTGGACCAATATAAAGTTATAAAGGTGTAAATATAGTTTTTAAATAATTCTCAAATAGTTAGACCCATTATTGGAGCAACGGAAACTTCGTCCAAACTAGTTTGACCAAAACTGCCCAACTTTGAATAGCTTCGTACGAAGTGAATATTGGCCTTTTTTGGGACCAATATGAAGTGATAAGGATATAAATATAGTAATGAACCTAATAGAAGAACGTTAGACCCATTTTTTATCCAACGGAAAACTTGTGCAAACTTCTACGACAAAGATCGTCCAAACTTTCAATAGATTCGTATGAAGGTTTAAATTGAGATTTAAAGCTTTTAGAATGAATACCGGCCTTTTTTTGGACCAATATAAAGTTATAAAGGTGTAAATATAGTTATTAAATAATTCTCAAATAGTAAGACCCATTATTGGAGCAACGGAAACTTCGTCCAAACTACTTTGACCAAAACTGCCCAACTTTGAATAGCTTCGTACGAAGTGAATATTGGCCTTTTTTGGGACCAAAATGAAGTGATAAGGATATAAATATAGTAATAAACCTAATAGAAGAACGTTAGACCCATTTTTTATCCAACGGAAAACTTGTGCAAACTTTTACGACAAAGATCGTCCAAACTTTCAATAGATTCGTATGAAGGTTTAAATTGAGATTTAAAGCTTTTAGAATGAATACCGGCCTTTTTTTGGACAAATATAAAGTTATAAAGGTGTAAATATAATTATTAAATAATTCTCAAATAGTTAGACCCATTATTGGAGCAACGGAAACTTCGTCCAAACTACTTTGACCAAAACTGCCCAACTTTGAATAGCTTCGTACAAAGTGAATATTGGCCTTTTTTGGGACCAATATGAAGTGATAAGGATATAAATATAGTAATAAACCAAATAGAAGAACGTTAGACCCATTGTTTATCCAACGGAAAACTTGTGCAAACTTCTACGACAAAGATCGTCCAAACTTTCAATAGATTCGTATGAAGGTTAAAATAGAGATTTAAAGCTTTTAGAACGAATACCAGCCTTTTTTTGGACCAATATAAAGTTATAAAGGTGTAAATATAGTTATTAATAATTCTCAAATAGTTAGACCCATTATTGGAGCAACGGAAACTTCGTCCAAACTACTTTGACCAAAACTGCCCAACTTTGAATAGCTTCGTACGAAGTGAATATTGGCCTTTTTTGGGACCAATATGAAGTGATAAGGATATAAATATAGTAATGAACCTAATAGAAGAACGTTAGACCCATTTTTTATCCAACGGAAAACTTGTGCAAACTTCTACGACAAAGATCGTCCAAACTTTCAATAGATTCGTATGAAGGTTTAAATTGAGATTTAAAGCTTTTAGAATGAATACCGGCCTTTTTTTGGACCAATATAAAGTTATAAAGGTGTAAATATAGTTATTAAATAATTCTCAAATAGTAAGACCCATTATTGGAGCAACGGAAACTTCGTCCAAACTACTTTGACCAAAACTGCCCAACTTTGAATAGCTTCGTACGAAGTCAATATTGGCCTTTTTTGGGACCAATATGAAGTGATAAGGATATAAATATAGTAATAAACCTAATAGAAGAACGTTAGACCCATTTTTTATCCAACGGAAAACTTGTGCAAACTTCTACGACAAAGATCGTCCAAACTTTCAATAGATTCGTTTGAAGGTTTAAATTGAGATTTAAAGCTTTTAGAACGAATACCGGCCTTTTTTTGGACCAATATAAAGTTATAAAGGTGTAAATATAGTTTTTAAATAATTCTCAAATAGTTAGACCCATTATTGGAGCAACGGAAACTTCGTCCAAACTAGTTTGACCAAAACTGCCCAACTTTGAATAGCTTCGTACGAAGTGAATATTGGCCTTTTTTGGGACCAATATGAAGTGATAAGGATATAAATATAGTAATGAACCTAATAGAAGAACGTTAGACCCATTTTTTATCCAACGGAAAACTTGTGCAAACTTCTACGACAAAGATCGTCCAAACTTTCAATAGATTCGTATGAAGGTTTAAATTGAGATTTAAAGCTTTTAGAATGAATACCGGCCTTTTTTTGGACCAATATAAAGTTATAAAGGTGTAAATATAGTTATTAAATAATTCTCAAATAGTAAGACCCATTATTGGAGCAACGGAAACTTCGTCCAAACTACTTTGACCAAAACTGCCCAACTTTGAATAGCTTCGTACGAAGTGAATATTGGCCTTTTTTGGGACCAATATGAAGTGATAAGGATATAAATATAGTAATAAACCTAATAGAAGAACGTTAGACCCATTTTTTATCCAACGGAAAACTTGTGCAAACTTTTACGACAAAGATCGTCCAAACTTTCAATAGATTCGTATGAAGGTTTAAATTGAGATTTAAAGCTTTTAGAATGAATACCGGCCTTTTTTTGGACAAATATAAAGTTATAAAGGTGTAAATATAATTATTAAATAATTCTCAAATAGTTAGACCCATTATTGGAGCAACGGAAACTTCGTCCAAACTACTTTGACCAAAACTGCCCAACTTTGAATAGCTTCGTACGAAGTGAATATTGGCCTTTTTTGGGACCAATATGAAGTGATAAGGATATAAATATAGTAATAAACCTAATAGAAGAACGTTAGACCCATTTTTTATCCAACGGAAAACTTGTGCAAACTTCTACGACAAAGATCGTCCAAACTTTCAATAGATTCGTATGAAGGTTAAAATAGAGATTTAAAGCTTTTAGAACGAATACCAGCCTTTTTTTGGACCAATATAAAGTTATAAAGGTGTAAATATAGTTATTAATAATTCTCAAATAGTTAGACCCATTATTGGAGCAACGGAAACTTCGTCCAAACTACTTTGACCAAAACTGCCCAACTTTGAATAGCTTCGTACGAAGTGAATATTGGCCTTTTTTGGGACCAATATGAAGTGATAAGGATATAAATATAATAATGAACCTAATAGAAGAACGTTAGACCCATTTTTTATCCAACGGAAAACTTGTGCAAACTTCTACGACAAAGATCGTCCAAACTTTCAATAGATTCGTATGAAGGTTTAAATTGAGATTTAAAGCTTTTAGAATGAATACCGGCCTTTTTTTGGACAAATATAAAGTTATAAAGGTGTAAATATAGTTATTAAATAATTCTCAAATAGTTAGACCCATTATTGGAGCAACGGAAACTTCGTCCAAACTACTTTGACCAAAACTGCCCAACTTTGAATAGCTTCGTACGAAGTGAATA
This sequence comes from Trifolium repens, assembly GCA_030408175.1. Lineage (NCBI taxonomy): Eukaryota > Viridiplantae > Streptophyta > Magnoliopsida > Fabales > Fabaceae > Trifolium > Trifolium repens. Next base: position 36,336,111 of record CP125842.1, on the reverse strand, counting down.
TTGGCCTTTGTTGGGATCAATATGAAGTGATAAGGATATAAATATAGTAATAAACCTAATAGAAGAACGTTACACCCATTTTTTATCCAACGGAAAATTTGTGCAAACTTCTACGACAAAGATCGTCCAAACTTTCAATAGATTCGTTTGAAGGTTTAAATTGAGATTTAAAGCTTTTAGAATGAATACCGGCCTTTTTTTGGACCAATATAAAGTTATAAATGTGTAAATATAGTTTTTAAATAATTCTCAAATAGTTAGACCCATTATAGGAGCAACGGAAACTTCGTCCAAACTACTTTGACCAAAACTGCCCAACTTTGAATAGCTTCGTACGAAGTGAATATTGGCCTTTTTTGGGACCAATATGAAGTGATAAAGATATAAATAAAGTAATAAACCTAATAGAAGAACGTTAGACCCATTTTTTATCCAACGGAAAACTTGTGCAAACTTCTACGACAAAGATCGTCCAAACTTTCAATAGATTCGTATGAAGGTTTAAATTGAGATTTAAAGCTTTTAGAATGAATACCGGCCTTTTTTTGGACAAATATAAAGTTATAAAGGTGTAAATATAGTTATTAAATAATTCTCAAATAGTTAGACCCATTATTGGAGCAACGGAAACTTCGTCCAAACTACTTTGACCAAAACTGCCCAACTTTGAATAGCTTCGTACGAAGTGAATATTGGCCTTTTTTGGGACCAATATGAAGTGATAAGGATATAAATATAGTAATGAACCTAATAGAAGAACGTTAGACCCATTTTTTATCCAACGGAAAACTTGTGCAAACTTCTACGACAAAGATCGTCCAAACTTTCAATAGATTCGTATGAAGGTTTAAATTGAGATTTAAAGCTTTTAGAATGAATACCGGCCTTTTTTTGGACAAATATAAAGTTATAAAGGTGTAAATATAGTTATTAAATAATTCTCAAATAGTTAGACCCATTATTGGAGCAACGGAAACTTCGTCCAAACTACTTTGACCAAAACTGCCCAACTTTGAATAGCTTCGTACGAAGTGAATATTGGCCTTTTTTGGGACCAATATGAAGTGATAAGGATATAAATATAGTAATAAACCTAATAGAAGAACGTTAGACCCATTTTTTATCCAACGGAAAACTTGTGCAAACTTTTACGACAAAGATCGTCCAAACTTTCAATAGATTCGTATGAAGGTTTAAATTGAGATTTAAAGCTTTTAGAATGAATACCGGCCTTTTTTTGGACAAATATAAAGTTATAAAGGTGTAAATATAATTATTAAATAATTCTCAAATAGTTAGACCCATTATTGGAGCAACGGAAACTTCGTCCAAACTACTTTGACCAAAACTGCCCAACTTTGAATAGCTTCGTACGAAGTGAATATTGGCCTTTTTTGGGACCAATATGAAGTGATAAGGATATAAATATAGTAATAAACCTAATAGAAGAACGTTAGACCCATTTTTTATCCAACGGAAAACTTGTGCAAACTTCTACGACAAAGATCGTCCAAACTTTCAATAGATTCGTATGAAGGTTAAAATAGAGATTTAAAGCTTTTAGAACGAATACCAGCCTTTTTTTGGACCAATATAAAGTTATAAAGGTGTAAATATAGTTATTAATAATTCTCAAATAGTTAGACCCATTATTGGAGCAACGGAAACTTCGTCCAAACTACTTTGACCAAAACTGCCCAACTTTGAATAGCTTCGTACGAAGTGAATATTGGCCTTTTTTGGGACCAATATGAAGTGATAAGGATATAAATATAATAATGAACCTAATAGAAGAACGTTAGACCCATTTTTTATCCAACGGAAAACTTGTGCAAACTTCTACGACAAAGATCGTCCAAACTTTCAATAGATTCGTATGAAGGTTTAAATTGAGATTTAAAGCTTTTAGAATGAATACCGGCCTTTTTTTGGACAAATATAAAGTTATAAAGGTGTAAATATAGTTATTAAATAATTCTCAAATAGTTAGACCCATTATTGGAGCAACGGAAACTTCGTCCAAACTACTTTGACCAAAACTGCCCAACTTTGAATAGCTTCGTACGAAGTGAATATTGGCCTTTGTTGGGATCAATATGAAGTGATAAGGATATAAATATAGTAATAAACCTAATAGAAGAACGTTACACCCATTTTTTATCCAACGGAAAATTTGTGCAAACTTCTACGACAAAGATCGTCCAAACTTTCAATAGATTCGTTTGAAGGTTTAAATTGAGATTTAAAGCTTTTAGAATGAATACCGGCCTTTTTTTGGACCAATATAAAGTTATAAATGTGTAAATATAGTTTTTAAATAATTCTCAAATAGTTAGACCCATTATAGGAGCAACGGAAACTTCGTCCAAACTACTTTGACCAAAACTGCCCAACTTTGAATAGCTTCGTACGAAGTGAATATTGGCCTTTTTTGGGACCAATATGAAGTGATAAAGATATAAATAAAGTAATAAACCTAATAGAAGAACGTTAGACCCATTTTTTATCCAACGGAAAACTTGTGCAAACTTCTACGACAAAGATCGTCCAAACTTTCAATAGATTCGTATGAAGGTTTAAATTGAGATTTAAAGCTTTTAGAATGAATACCGGCCTTTTTTTGGACAAATATAAAGTTATAAAGGTGTAAATATAGTTATTAAATAATTCTCAAATAGTTAGACCCATTATTGGAGCAACGGAAACTTCGTCCAAACTACTTTGACCAAAACTGCCCAACTTTGAATAGCTTCGTACGAAGTGAATATTGGCCTTTTTTGGGACCAATATGAAGTGATAAGGATATAAATATAGTAATGAACCTAATAGAAGAACGTTAGACCCATTTTTTATCCAACGGAAAACTTGTGCAAACTTCTACGACAAAGATCGTCCAAACTTTCAATAGATTCGTATGAAGGTTTAAATTGAGATTTAAAGCTTTTAGAATGAATACCGGCCTTTTTTTGGACAAATATAAAGTTATAAAGGTGTAAATATAGTTATTAAATAATTCTCAAATAGTTAGACCCATTATTGGAGCAACGGAAACTTCGTCCAAACTACTTTGACCAAAACTGCCCAACTTTGAATAGCTTCGTACGAAGTGAATATTGGCCTTTTTTGGGACCAATATGAAGTGATAAGGATATAAATATAGTAATGAACCTAATAGAAGAACGTTAGACCCATTTTTTATCCAACGGAAAACTTGTGCAAACTTCTACGTCAAAGATCGTCCAAACTTTCAATAGATTCGTATGAAGGTTTAAATTGAGATTTAAAGCTTTTAGAATGAATACCGGCATTTTTTTGGACAAATATAAAGTTATAAAGGTGTAAATATAGTTATTAAATAATTCTCAAATAGTTAGACCCATTATTGGAGCAACGGAAACTTCGTCCAAACTACTTTGACCAAAACTGCCCAACTTTGAATAGCTTCGTACGAAGTGAATATTGGCCTTTGTTGGGATCAATATGAAGTGATAAGGATATAAATATAGTAATAAACCTAATAGAAGAACGTTACACCCATTTTTTATCCAACGGAAAATTTGTGCAAACTTCTACGACAAAGATCGTCCAAACTTTCAATAGATTCGTATGAAGGTTTAAATAGAGATTTAAAGCTTTTAGAATGAATACCGGCCTTTTTTTGGACCAATATAAAGTTATAAAGGTGTAAATATAGTTATTAATAATTCTCAAATAGTTAGACCCATTATTGGAGCAACGGAAACTTCGTCCAAACTACTTTGACCAAAACTGCCCAACTTTGAATAGCTTCGTACGAAGTGAATATTGGCCTTTTTTGGGACCAATATGAAGTGATAAGGATATAAATATAGTAATAAACCTAATAGAAGAACGTTAGACCCATTTTTTATCCAACGGAAAACTTGTGCAAACTTCTACGACAAAGATCGTCCAAACTTTCAAAAGATTCGTTTGAAGGTTTAAATAGAGATTTAAAGCTTTTAGAATGAATACCGGCCTTTTTTTGGACCAATATAAAGTTATAAAGGTGTAAATATAGTTATTAATAATTCTCAAATAGTTAGACCCATTATTGGAGCAACGGAAACTTCGTCCAAACTAATTTGACCAAAACTGCCCAACTTTGAATAGCTTCGTACGAAGTGAATATTGGCCTTTTTTGGGACCAATATGAAGTGATAAGGATATAAATATAGTAATGAACCTAATAGAAGAACGTTAGACCCATTTTTTATCCAACGGAAAACTTGTGCAAACTTCTACGACAAAGATCGTCCAAACTTTCAATAGATTCGTATGAAGGTTTAAATTGAGATTTAAAGCTTTTAGAATGAATACCGGCCTTTTTTTGGACAAATATAAAGTTATAAAGGTGTAAATATAGTTATTAAATAATTCTCAAATAGTTAGACCCATTATTGGAGCAACGGAAACTTCGTCCAAACTACTTTGACCAAAACTGCCCAACTTTGAATAGCTTCGTACGAAGTGAATATTGGCCTTTGTTGGGATCAATATGAAGTGATAAGGATATAAATATAGTAATAAACCTAATAGAAGAACGTTACACCCATTTTTTATCCAACGGAAAATTTGTGCAAACTTCTACGACAAAGATCGTCCAAACTTTCAATAGATTCGTATGAAGGTTTAAATAGAGATTTAAAGCTTTTAGAATGAATACCGGCCTTTTTTTGGACCAATATAAAGTTATAAAGGTGTAAATATAGTTATTAATAATTCTCAAATAGTTAGACCCATTATTGGAGCAACGGAAACTTCGTCCAAACTACTTTGACCAAAACTGCCCAACTTTGAATAGCTTCGTACGAAGTGAATATTGGCCTTTGTTGGGATCAATATGAAGTGATAAGGATATAAATATAGTAATAAACCTAATAGAAGAATGTTAGACCCATTTTTTATCCAACGGAAAACTTGTGCAAACTTCTACGACAAAGATCGTCCAAACTTTCAATAGATTCGTATGAAGGTTTAAATAGAGATTTAAAGCTTTTAGAATGAATACCGGCCTTTTTTTGGACCAATATAAAGTTATAAAGGTGTAAATATAGTTATTAATAATTCTCAAATAGTTAGACCCATTATTGGAGCAACGGAAACTTCGTCCAAACTACTTTGACCAAAACTGCCCAACTTTGAATAGCTTCGTACGAAGTGAATATTGGCCTTTTTTGGGACCAATATGAAGTGATAAGGATATAAATATAGTAATAAACCTAATAGAAGAACGTTAGACCCATTTTTTATCCAACGGAAAACTTGTGCAAACTTCTACGACAAAGATCGTCCAAACGTTCAATAGATTCGTTTGAAGGTTTAAATTGAGATTTAAAGCTTTTAGAATGAATACCGGCCTTTTTTTGGACAAATATAAAGTTATAAAGGTGTAAATATAGTTATTAAATAATTCTCAAATAGTTAGACCCATTATTGGAGCAACGGAAACTTCGTCCAAACTACTTTGACCAAAACTGCCCAACTTTGAATAGCTTCGTACGAAGTGAATATTGGCCTTTTTTGGGACCAATATGAAGTGATAAGGATATAAATATAGTAATGAACCTAATAGAAGAACGTTAGACCCATTTTTTATCCAACGGAAAACTTGTGCAAACTTCTACGACAAAGATCGTCCAAACTTTCAATAGATTCGTATGAAGGTTTAAATTGAGATTTAAAGCTTTTAGAATGAATACCGGCCTTTTTTTGGACAAATATAAAGTTATAAAGGTGTAAATATAGTTATTAAATAATTCTCAAATAGTTAGACCCATTATTGGAGCAACGGAAACTTCGTCCAAACTACTTTGACCAAAACTGCCCAACTTTGAATAGCTTCGTACGAAGTGAATATTGGCCTTTTTTGGGACCAATATGAAGTGATAAGGATATAAATATAGTAATGAACCTAATAGAAGAACGTTAGACCCATTTTTTATCCAACGGAAAACTTGTGCAAACTTCTACGTCAAAGATCGTCCAAACTTTCAATAGATTCGTATGAAGGTTTAAATTGAGATTTAAAGCTTTTAGAATGAATACCGGCATTTTTTTGGACAAATATAAAGTTATAAAGGTGTAAATATAGTTATTAAATAATTCTCAAATAGTTAGACCCATTATTGGAGCAACGGAAACTTCGTCCAAACTACTTTGACCAAAACTGCCCAACTTTGAATAGCTTCGTACGAAGTGAATATTGGCCTTTGTTGGGATCAATATGAAGTGATAAGGATATAAATATAGTAATAAACCTAATAGAAGAACGTTACACCCATTTTTTATCCAACGGAAAATTTGTGCAAACTTCTACGACAAAGATCGTCCAAACTTTCAATAGATTCGTATGAAGGTTTAAATAGAGATTTAAAGCTTTTAGAATGAATACCGGCCTTTTTTTGGACCAATATAAAGTTATAAAGATGTAAATATAGTTATTAATAATTCTCAAATAGTTAGACCCATTATTGGAGCAACGGAAACTTCGTCCAAACTACTTTGACCAAAACTGCCCAACTTTGAATAGCTTCGTACGAAGTGAATATTGGCCTTTTTTGGGACCAATATGAAGTGATAAGGATATAAATATAGTAATAAACCTAATAGAAGAACGTTAGACCCATTTTTTATCCAACGGAAAACTTGTGCAAACTTCTACGACAAAGATCGTCCAAACTTTCAAAAGATTCGTTTGAAGGTTTAAATAGAGATTTAAAGCTTTTAGAATGAATACCGGCCTTTTTTTGGACCAATATAAAGTTATAAAGGTGTAAATATAGTTATTAATAATTCTCAAATAGTTAGACCCATTATTGGAGCAACGGAAACTTCGTCCAAACTACTTTGACCAAAACTGCCCAACTTTGAATAGCTTCGTACGAAGTGAATATTGGCCTTTTTTGGGACCAATATGAAGTGATAAGGATATAAATATAGTAATGAACCTAATAGAAGAACGTTAGACCCATTTTTTATCCAACGGAAAACTTGTGCAAACTTCTACGACAAAGATCGTCCAAACTTTCAATAGATTCGTATGAAGGTTTAAATTGAGATTTAAAGCTTTTAGAATGAATACCGGCCTTTTTTTGGACAAATATAAAGTTATAAAGGTGTAAATATAGTTATTAAATAATTCTCAAATAGTTAGACCCATTATTGGAGCAACGGAAACTTCGTCCAAACTACTTTGACCAAAACTGCCCAACTTTGAATAGCTTCGTACGAAGTGAATATTGGCCTTTGTTGGGATCAATATGAAGTGATAAGGATATAAATATAGTAATAAACCTAATAGAAGAACGTTACACCCATTTTTTATCCAACGGAAAATTTGTGCAAACTTCTACGACAAAGATCGTCCAAACTTTCAATAGATTCGTATGAAGGTTTAAATAGAGATTTAAAGCTTTTAGAATGAATACCGGCCTTTTTTTGGACAAATATAAAGTTATAAAGGTGTAAATATAGTTATTAAATAATTCTCAAATAGTTAGACCCATTATTGGAGCAACGGAAACTTCGTCCAAACTACTTTGACCAAAACTGCCCAACTTTGAATAGCTTCGTACGAAGTGAATATTGGCCTTTGTTGGGATCAATATGAAGTGATAAGGATATAAATATAGTAATAAACCTAATAGAAGAACGTTACACCCATTTTTTATCCAACGGAAAATTTGTGCAAACTTCTACGACAAAGATCGTCCAAACTTTCAATAGATTCGTATGAAGGTTTAAATAGAGATTTAAAGCTTTTAGAATGAATACCGGCCTTTTTTTGGACCAATATAAAGTTATAAAGGTGTAAATATAGTTATTAATAATTCTCAAATAGTTAGACCCATTATTGGAGCAACGGAAACTTCGTCCAAACTACTTTGACCAAAACTGCCCAACTTTGAATAGCTTCGTACGAAGTGAATATTGGCCTTTGTTGGGACCAATATGAAGTGATAAGGATATAAATATAGTAATAAACCTAATAGAAGAATGTTAGACCCATTTTTTATCCAACGGAAAACTTGTGCAAACTTCTACGACAAAGATCGTCCAAACTTTCAATAGATTCGTATGAAGGTTTAAATAGAGATTTAAAGCTTTTAGAATGAATACCGGCCTTTTTTTGGACCAATATAAAGTTATAAAGGTGTAAATATAGTTATTAATAATTCTCAAATAGTTAGACCCATTATTGGAGCAACGGAAACTTCGTCCAAACTACTTTGACCAAAACTGCCCAACTTTGAATAGCTTCGTACGAAGTGAATATTGGCCTTTTTTGGGACCAATATGAAGTGATAAGGATATAAATATAGTAATAAACCTAATAGAAGAACGTTAGACCCATTTTTTATCCAACGGAAAACTTGTGCAAACTTCTACGACAAAGATCGTCCAAACGTTCAATAGATTCGTTTGAAGGTTTAAATTGAGATTTAAAGCTTTTAGAATGAATACCGGCCTTTTTTTGGACAAATATAAAGTTATAAAGGTGTAAATATAGTTATTAAATAATTCTCAAATAGTTAGACCCATTATTGGAGCAACGGAAACTTCGTCCAAACTACTTTGACCAAAACTGCCCAACTTTGAATAGCTTCGTACGAAGTGAATATTGGCCTTTGTTGGGATCAATATGAAGTGATAAGGATATAAATATAGTAATAAACCTAATAGAAGAACGTTACACCCATTTTTTATCCAACGGAAAATTTGTGCAAACTTCTACGACAAAGATCGTCCAAACTTTCAATAGATTCGTATGAAGGTTTAAATAGAGATTTAAAGCTTTTAGAATGAATACCGGCCTTTTTTTGGACCAATATAAAGTTATAAAGGTGTAAATATAGTTATTAATAATTCTCAAATAGTTAGACCCATTATTGGAGCAACGGAAACTTCGTCCAAACTACTTTGACCAAAACTGCCCAACTTTGAATAGCTTCGTACGAAGTGAATATTGGCCTTTGTTGGGATCAATATGAAGTGATAAGGATATAAATATAGTAATAAACCTAATAGAAGAATGTTAGACCCATTTTTTATCCAACGGAAAACTTGTGCAAACTTCTACGACAAAGATCGTCCAAACTTTCAATAGATTCGTATGAAGGTTTAAATAGAGATTTAAAGCTTTTAGAATGAATACCGGCCTTTTTTTGGACCAATATAAAGTTATAAAGGTGTAAATATAGTTATTAATAATTCTCAAATAGTTAGACCCATTATTGGAGCAACGGAAACTTCGTCCAAACTACTTTGACCAAAACTGCCCAACTTTGAATAGCTTCGTACGAAGTGAATATTGGCCTTTTTTGGGACCAATATGAAGTGATAAGGATATAAATATAGTAATAAACCTAATAGAAGAACGTTAGACCCATTTTTTATCCAACGGAAAACTTGTGCAAACTTCTACGACAAAGATCGTCCAAACGTTCAATAGATTCGTTTGAAGGTTTAAATTGAGATTTAAAGCTTTTAGAATGAATACCGGCCTTTTTTTGGACAAATATAAAGTTATAAAGGTGTAAATATAGTTATTAAATAATTCTCAAATAGTTAGACCCATTATTGGAGCAACGGAAACTTCGTCCAAACTACTTTGACCAAAACTGCCCAACTTTGAATAGCTTCGTACGAAGTGAATATTGGCCTTTTTTGGGACCAATATGAAGTGATAAGGATATAAATATAGTAATGAACCTAATAGAAGAACGTTAGACCCATTTTTTATCCAACGGAAAACTTGTGCAAACTTCTACGACAAAGATCGTCCAAACTTTCAATAGATTCGTATGAAGGTTTAAATTGAGATTTAAAGCTTTTAGAATGAATACCGGCCTTTTTTTGGACAAATATAAAGTTATAAAGGTGTAAATATAGTTATTAAATAATTCTCAAATAGTTAGACCCATTATTGGAGCAACGGAAACTTCGTCCAAACTACTTTGACCAAAACTGCCCAACTTTGAATAGCTTCGTACGAAGTGAATATTGGCCTTTTTTGGGACCAATATGAAGTGATAAGGATATAAATATAGTAATGAACCTAATAGAAGAACGTTAGACCCATTTTTTATCCAACGGAAAACTTGTGCAAACTTCTACGTCAAAGATCGTCCAAACTTTCAATAGATTCGTATGAAGGTTTAAATTGAGATTTAAAGCTTTTAGAATGAATACCGGCATTTTTTTGGACAAATATAAAGTTATAAAGGTGTAAATATAGTTATTAAATAATTCTCAAATAGTTAGACCCATTATTGGAGCAACGGAAACTTCGTCCAAACTACTTTGACCAAAACTGCCCAACTTTGAATAGCTTCGTACGAAGTGAATATTGGCCTTTGTTGGGATCAATATGAAGTGATAAGGATATAAATATAGTAATAAACCTAATAGAAGAACGTTACACCCATTTTTTATCCAACGGAAAATTTGTGCAAACTTCTACGACAAAGATCGTCCAAACTTTCAATAGATTCGTATGAAGGTTTAAATAGAGATTTAAAGCTTTTAGAATGAATACCGGCCTTTTTTTGGACCAATATAAAGTTATAAAGATGTAAATATAGTTATTAATAATTCTCAAATAGTTAGACCCATTATTGGAGCAACGGAAACTTCGTCCAAACTACTTTGACCAAAACTGCCCAACTTTGAATAGCTTCGTACGAAGTGAATATTGGCCTTTTTTGGGACCAATATGAAGTGATAAGGATATAAATATAGTAATAAACCTAATAGAAGAACGTTAGACCCATTTTTTATCCAACGGAAAACTTGTGCAAACTTCTACGACAAAGATCGTCCAAACTTTCAAAAGATTCGTTTGAAGGTTTAAATAGAGATTTAAAGCTTTTAGAATGAATACCGGCCTTTTTTTGGACCAATATAAAGTTATAAAGGTGTAAATATAGTTATTAATAATTCTCAAATAGTTAGACCCATTATTGGAGCAACGGAAACTTCGTCCAAACTACTTTGACCAAAACTGCCCAACTTTGAATAGCTTCGTACGAAGTGAATATTGGCCTTTTTTGGGACCAATATGAAGTGATAAGGATATAAATATAGTAATGAACCTAATAGAAGAACGTTAGACCCATTTTTTATCCAACGGAAAACTTGTGCAAACTTCTACGACAAAGATCGTCCAAACTTTCAATAGATTCGTATGAAGGTTTAAATTGAGATTTAAAGCTTTTAGAATGAATACCGGCCTTTTTTTGGACAAATATAAAGTTATAAAGGTGTAAATATAGTTATTAAATAATTCTCAAATAGTTAGACCCATTATTGGAGCAACGGAAACTTCGTCCAAACTACTTTGACCAAAACTGCCCAACTTTGAATAGCTTCGTACGAAGTGAATATTGGCCTTTGTTGGGATCAATATGAAGTGATAAGGATATAAATATAGTAATAAACCTAATAGAAGAACGTTACACCCATTTTTTATCCAACGGAAAATTTGTGCAAACTTCTACGACAAAGATCGTCCAAACTTTCAATAGATTCGTATGAAGGTTTAAATAGAGATTTAAAGCTTTTAGAATGAATACCGGCCTTTTTTTGGACCAATATAAAGTTATAAAGGTGTAAATATAGTTATTAATAATTCTCAAATAGTTAGACCCATTATTGGAGCAACGGAAACTTCGTCCAAACTACTTTGACCAAAACTGCCCAACTTTGAATAGCTTCGTACGAAGTGAATATTGGCCTTTGTTGGGATCAATATGAAGTGATAAGGATATAAATATAGTAATAAACCTAATAGAAGAATGTTAGACCCATTTTTTATCCAACGGAAAACTTGTGCAAACTTCTACGACAAAGATCGTCCAAACTTTCAATAGATTCGTATGAAGGTTTAAATAGAGATTTAAAGCTTTTAGAATGAATACCGGCCTTTTTTTGGACCAATATAAAGTTATAAAGGTGTAAATATAGTTATTAATAATTCTCAAATAGTTAGACCCATTATTGGAGCAACGGAAACTTCGTCCAAACTACTTTGACCAAAACTGCCCAACTTTGAATAGCTTCGTACGAAGTGAATATTGGCCTTTTTTGGGACCAATATGAAGTGATAAGGATATAAATATAGTAATAAACCTAATAGAAGAACGTTAGACCCATTTTTTATCCAACGGAAAACTTGTGCAAACTTCTACGACAAAGATCGTCCAAACTTTCAATAGATTCGTTTGAAGGTTTAAATTGAGATTTAAAGCTTTTAGAATGAATACCGGCCTTTTTTTGGACCAATATAAAGTTATAAAGGTGTAAATAGAGTTATTAATAATTCTCAAATAGTTAGACCCATTATTGGAGCAACGGAAACTTCGTCCAAACTACTTTGACCAAAACTGCCCAACTTTGAATAGCTTCGTACGAAGTGAATATTGGCCTTTGTTGGGATCAATATGAAGTGATAAGGATATAAATATAGTAATAAACCTAATAGAAGAATGTTAGACCCATTTTTTATCCAACGGAAAACTTGTGCAAACTTCTACGACAAAGATCGTCCAAACTTTCAATAGATTCGTATGAAGGTTTAAATAGAGATTTAAAGCTTTTAGAATGAATACCGGCCTTTTTTTGGACCAATATAAAGTTATAAAGGTGTAAATATAGTTATTAATAATTCTCAAATAGTTAGACCCATTATTGGAGCAACGGAAACTTCGTCCAAACTACTTTGACCAAAACTGCCCAACTTTGAATAGCTTCGTACGAAGTGAATATTGGCCTTTTTTGGGACCAATATGAAGTGATAAGGATATAAATATAGTAATAAACCTAATAGAAGAACGTTAGACCCATTTTTTATCCAACGGAAAACTTGTGCAAACTTCTACGACAAAGATCGTCCAAACTTTCAATAGATTCGTTTGAAGGTTTAAATTGAGATTTAAAGCTTTTAGAATGAATACCGGCCTTTTTTTGGACCAATATAAAGTTATAAAGGTGTAAATAGAGTTATTAATAATTCTCAAATAGTTAGACCCATTATTGGAGCAACGGAAACTTCGTCCAAACTACTTTGACCAAAACTGCCCAACTTTGAATAGCTTCGTACGAAGTGAATATTGGCCTTTTTTGGGACCAATATGAAGTGATAAGGATATAAATATAATAATGAACCTAATAGAAGAACGTTAGACCCATTTTTTATCCAACGGAAAACTTGTGCAAACTTCTACGACAAAGATCGTCCAAACTTTCAATAGATTCGTATGAAGGTTTAAATAGAGATTTAAAGCTTTTAGAATGAATACCGGCCTTTTTTTGGACCAATATAAAGTTATAAAGGTGTAAATATAGTTATTAATAATTCTCAAATAGTTAGACCCATTATTGGAGCAACGGAAACTTCGTCCAAACTACTTTGACCAAAACTGCCCAACTTTGAATAGCTTCGTACGAAGTGAATATTCGCCTTTTTTGGGACCAATATGAAGTGATAAAGATATAAATAAAGTAATAAACCTAATAGAAGAACGTTAGACCCATTTTTTATCCAACGGAAAACTTGTGCAAACTTCTACGACAAAGATCGTCCAAACTTTCAATAGATTCGTTTGAAGGTTTAAATTGAGATTTAAAGCTTTTAGAATGAATTCCGGCCTTTTTTTGGACCAATATAAAGTTATAATGGTGTAAATATAGTTTTTAAATAATTCTCAAATAGTTAGACCCATTATTGGAGCAACGGAAACTTCGTCCAAACTAGTTTGACCAAAACTGCCCAACTTTGAATAGCTTCGTACGAAGTGAATATTGGCCTTTTTTGGGACCAATATGAAGTGATAAAGATATAAATATAGTAATAAACCTAATAGAAGAACGTATGCCCATTTTATATCCAACAGAAAACTTGTGCCAACTTCTACGACAAAGATCGTCCAAACTTTCAATAGATTCGTATGAAGGTTTAAATTGAGATTTAAAGCTTTTAGAATGAATACCGGCCTTTTTTTGGACCAATATAAAGTTATAAAGGTGTAAATATAGTTATTAATAATTCTCAAATAGTTAGACCCATTATTGGAGCAACGGAAACTTCGTCCAAACTACTTTGACCAAAACTGCCCAACTTTGAATAGCTTCGTACGAAGTGAATATTGGCCTTTGTTGGGACCAATATGAAGTGATAAGGATATAAATATAGTAATAAACCTAATAGAAGAATGTTAGACCCATTTTTTATCCAACGGAAAACTTGTGCAAACTTCTACGACAAAGATCGTCCAAACTTTCAATAGATTCGTATGAAGGTTTAAATAGAGATTTAAAGCTTTTAGAATGAATACCGGCCTTTTTTTGGACCAATATAAAGTTATAAAGGTGTAAATATAGTTATTAATAATTCTCAAATAGTTAGACCCATTATTGGAGCAACGGAAACTTCGTCCAAACTACTTTGACCAAAACTGCCCAACTTTGAATAGCTTCGTACGAAGTGAATATTGGCCTTTTTTGGGACCAATATGAAGTGATAAGGATATAAATATAGTAATAAACCTAATAGAAGAACGTTAGACCCATTTTTTATCCAACGGAAAACTTGTGCAAACTTCTACGACAAAGATCGTCCAAACGTTCAATAGATTCGTTTGAAGGTTTAAATTGAGATTTAAAGCTTTTAGAATGAATACCGGCCTTTTTTTGGACAAATATAAAGTTATAAAGGTGTAAATATAGTTATTAAATAATTCTCAAATAGTTAGACCCATTATTGGAGCAACGGAAACTTCGTCCAAACTACTTTGACCAAAACTGCCCAACTTTGAATAGCTTCGTACGAAGTGAATATTGGCCTTTGTTGGGATCAATATGAAGTGATAAGGATATAAATATAGTAATAAACCTAATAGAAGAACGTTACACCCATTTTTTATCCAACGGAAAATTTGTGCAAACTTCTACGACAAAGATCGTCCAAACTTTCAATAGATTCGTATGAAGGTTTAAATAGAGATTTAAAGCTTTTAGAATGAATACCGGCCTTTTTTTGGACCAATATAAAGTTATAAAGGTGTAAATATAGTTATTAATAATTCTCAAATAGTTAGACCCATTATTGGAGCAACGGAAACTTCGTCCAAACTACTTTGACCAAAACTGCCCAACTTTGAATAGCTTCGTACGAAGTGAATATTGGCCTTTGTTGGGATCAATATGAAGTGATAAGGATATAAATATAGTAATAAACCTAATAGAAGAATGTTAGACCCATTTTTTATCCAACGGAAAACTTGTGCAAACTTCTACGACAAAGATCGTCCAAACTTTCAATAGATTCGTATGAAGGTTTAAATAGAGATTTAAAGCTTTTAGAATGAATACCGGCCTTTTTTTGGACCAATATAAAGTTATAAAGGTGTAAATATAGTTATTAATAATTCTCAAATAGTTAGACCCATTATTGGAGCAACGGAAACTTCGTCCAAACTACTTTGACCAAAACTGCCCAACTTTGAATAGCTTCGTACGAAGTGAATATTGGCCTTTTTTGGGACCAATATGAAGTGATAAGGATATAAATATAGTAATAAACCTAATAGAAGAACGTTAGACCCATTTTTTATCCAACGGAAAACTTGTGCAAACTTCTACGACAAAGATCGTCCAAACGTTCAATAGATTCGTTTGAAGGTTTAAATTGAGATTTAAAGCTTTTAGAATGAATACCGGCCTTTTTTTGGACAAATATAAAGTTATAAAGGTGTAAATATAGTTATTAAATAATTCTCAAATAGTTAGACCCATTATTGGAGCAACGGAAACTTCGTCCAAACTACTTTGACCAAAACTGCCCAACTTTGAATAGCTTCGTACGAAGTGAATATTGGCCTTTTTTGGGACCAATATGAAGTGATAAGGATATAAATATAGTAATGAACCTAATAGAAGAACGTTAGACCCATTTTTTATCCAACGGAAAACTTGTGCAAACTTCTACGACAAAGATCGTCCAAACTTTCAATAGATTCGTATGAAGGTTTAAATTGAGATTTAAAGCTTTTAGAATGAATACCGGCCTTTTTTTGGACAAATATAAAGTTATAAAGGTGTAAATATAGTTATTAAATAATTCTCAAATAGTTAGACCCATTATTGGAGCAACGGAAACTTCGTCCAAACTACTTTGACCAAAACTGCCCAACTTTGAATAGCTTCGTACGAAGTGAATATTGGCCTTTTTTGGGACCAATATGAAGTGATAAGGATATAAATATAGTAATGAACCTAATAGAAGAACGTTAGACCCATTTTTTATCCAACGGAAAACTTGTGCAAACTTCTACGTCAAAGATCGTCCAAACTTTCAATAGATTCGTATGAAGGTTTAAATTGAGATTTAAAGCTTTTAGAATGAATACCGGCATTTTTTTGGACAAATATAAAGTTATAAAGGTGTAAATATAGTTATTAAATAATTCTCAAATAGTTAGACCCATTATTGGAGCAACGGAAACTTCGTCCAAACTACTTTGACCAAAACTGCCCAACTTTGAATAGCTTCGTACGAAGTGAATATTGGCCTTTGTTGGGATCAATATGAAGTGATAAGGATATAAATATAGTAATAAACCTAATAGAAGAACGTTACACCCATTTTTTATCCAACGGAAAATTTGTGCAAACTTCTACGACAAAGATCGTCCAAACTTTCAATAGATTCGTATGAAGGTTTAAATAGAGATTTAAAGCTTTTAGAATGAATACCGGCCTTTTTTTGGACCAATATAAAGTTATAAAGATGTAAATATAGTTATTAATAATTCTCAAATAGTTAGACCCATTATTGGAGCAACGGAAACTTCGTCCAAACTACTTTGACCAAAACTGCCCAACTTTGAATAGCTTCGTACGAAGTGAATATTGGCCTTTTTTGGGACCAATATGAAGTGATAAGGATATAAATATAGTAATAAACCTAATAGAAGAACGTTAGACCCATTTTTTATCCAACGGAAAACTTGTGCAAACTTCTACGACAAAGATCGTCCAAACTTTCAAAAGATTCGTTTGAAGGTTTAAATAGAGATTTAAAGCTTTTAGAATGAATACCGGCCTTTTTTTGGACCAATATAAAGTTATAAAGGTGTAAATATAGTTATTAATAATTCTCAAATAGTTAGACCCATTATTGGAGCAACGGAAACTTCGTCCAAACTACTTTGACCAAAACTGCCCAACTTTGAATAGCTTCGTACGAAGTGAATATTGGCCTTTTTTGGGACCAATATGAAGTGATAAGGATATAAATATAGTAATGAACCTAATAGAAGAACGTTAGACCCATTTTTTATCCAACGGAAAACTTGTGCAAACTTCTACGACAAAGATCGTCCAAACTTTCAATAGATTCGTATGAAGGTTTAAATTGAGATTTAAAGCTTTTAGAATGAATACCGGCCTTTTTTTGGACAAATATAAAGTTATAAAGGTGTAAATATAGTTATTAAATAATTCTCAAATAGTTAGACCCATTATTGGAGCAACGGAAACTTCGTCCAAACTACTTTGACCAAAACTGCCCAACTTTGAATAGCTTCGTACGAAGTGAATATTGGCCTTTGTTGGGATCAATATGAAGTGATAAGGATATAAATATAGTAATAAACCTAATAGAAGAACGTTACACCCATTTTTTATCCAACGGAAAATTTGTGCAAACTTCTACGACAAAGATCGTCCAAACTTTCAATAGATTCGTATGAAGGTTTAAATAGAGATTTAAAGCTTTTAGAATGAATACCGGCCTTTTTTTGGACCAATATAAAGTTATAAAGGTGTAAATATAGTTATTAATAATTCTCAAATAGTTAGACCCATTATTGGAGCAACGGAAACTTCGTCCAAACTACTTTGACCAAAACTGCCCAACTTTGAATAGCTTCGTACGAAGTGAATATTGGCCTTTGTTGGGATCAATATGAAGTGATAAGGATATAAATATAGTAATAAACCTAATAGAAGAATGTTAGACCCATTTTTTATCCAACGGAAAACTTGTGCAAACTTCTACGACAAAGATCGTCCAAACTTTCAATAGATTCGTATGAAGGTTTAAATAGAGATTTAAAGCTTTTAGAATGAATACCGGCCTTTTTTTGGACCAATATAAAGTTATAAAGGTGTAAATATAGTTATTAATAATTCTCAAATAGTTAGACCCATTATTGGAGCAACGGAAACTTCGTCCAAACTACTTTGACCAAAACTGCCCAACTTTGAATAGCTTCGTACGAAGTGAATATTGGCCTTTTTTGGGACCAATATGAAGTGATAAGGATATAAATATAGTAATAAACCTAATAGAAGAACGTTAGACCCATTTTTTATCCAACGGAAAACTTGTGCAAACTTCTACGACAAAGATCGTCCAAACTTTCAATAGATTCGTTTGAAGGTTTAAATTGAGATTTAAAGCTTTTAGAATGAATACCGGCCTTTTTTTGGACCAATATAAAGTTATAAAGGTGTAAATAGAGTTATTAATAATTCTCAAATAGTTAGACCCATTATTGGAGCAACGGAAACTTCGTCCAAACTACTTTGACCAAAACTGCCCAACTTTGAATAGCTTCGTACGAAGTGAATATTGGCCTTTTTTGGGACCAATATGAAGTGATAAGGATATAAATATAATAATGAACCTAATAGAAGAACGTTAGACCCATTTTTTATCCAACGGAAAACTTGTGCAAACTTCTACGACAAAGATCGTCCAAACTTTCAATAGATTCGTATGAAGGTTTAAATAGAGATTTAAAGCTTTTAGAATGAATACCGGCCTTTTTTTGGACCAATATAAAGTTATAAAGGTGTAAATATAGTTATTAATAATTCTCAAATAGTTAGACCCATTATTGGAGCAACGGAAACTTCGTCCAAACTACTTTGACCAAAACTGCCCAACTTTGAATAGCTTCGTACGAAGTGAATATTGGCCTTTTTTGGGACCAATATGAAGTGATAAAGATATAAATAAAGTAATAAACCTAATAGAAGAACGTTAGACCCATTTTTTATCCAACGGAAAACTTGTGCAAACTTCTACGACAAAGATCGTCCAAACTTTCAATAGATTCGTTTGAAGGTTTAAATTGAGATTTAAAGCTTTTAGAATGAATTCCGGCCTTTTTTTGGACCAATATAAAGTTATAATGGTGTAAATATAGTTTTTAAATAATTCTCAAATAGTTAGACCCATTATTGGAGCAACGGAAACTTCGTCCAAACTAGTTTGACCAAAACTGCCCAACTTTGAATAGCTTCGTACGAAGTGAATATTGGCCTTTTTTGGGACCAATATGAAGTGATAAAGATATAAATATAGTAATAAACCTAATAGAAGAACGTATGCCCATTTTATATCCAACAGAAAACTTGTGCCAACTTCTACGACAAAGATCGTCCAAACTTTCAATAGATTCGTATGAAGGTTTAAATTGAGATTTAAAGCTTTTAGAATGAATACCGGCCTTTTTTTGGACCAATATAAAGTTATAAAGGTGTAAATATAGTTATTAATAATTCTCAAATAGTTAGACCCATTATTGGAGCAACGGAAACTTCGTCCAAACTACTTTGACCAAAACTGCCCAACTTTGAATAGCTTCGTACGAAGTGAATATTGGCCTTTTTTGGGACCAATATGAAGTGATAAAGATATAAATATAGTAATAAACCTAATAGAAGAACGTTAGACCCATTTTTTATCCAACGGAAAACTTGTGCAAACTTCTACGACAAAGATCGTCCAAACTTTCAATAGATTCGTTTGAGGTTTAAATTGAGATTTAAAGCTTTTAGAATGAATACCGGCCTTTTTTTGGACCAATATAAAGTTATAAATGTGTAAATATAGTTTTTAAATAATTCTCAAATAGTTAGACCCATTATAGGAGCAACGGAAACTTCGTCCAAACTACTTTGACCAAAACTGCCCAACTTTGAATAGCTTCGTACGAAGTGAATATTGGCCTTTTTTGGGACCAATATGAAGTGATAAAGATATAAATAAAGTAATAAACCTAATAGAAGAACGTTAGACCCATTTTTTATCCAACGGAAAACTTGTGCAAACTTCTACGACAAAGATCGTCCAAACGTTCAATAGATTCGTTTGAAGGTTTAAATTGAGATTTAAAGCTTTTAGAATGAATTCCGGCCTTTTTTTGGACCAATATAAAGTTATAAAGGTGTAAATATAGTTTTTAAATAATTCTCAAATAGTTAGACCCATTATTGGAGCAACGGAAACTTCGTCCAAACTAGTTTGACCAAAACTGCCCAACTTTGAATAGCTTCGTACGAAGTGAATTTTGGCCTTTTTTGGGACCAATATGAAGTGATAAAGATATAAATATAGTAATAAACCTAATAGAAGAACGTATGCCCATTTTTTATCCAACAGAAAACTTGTGCCAACTTCTACGACAAAGATCGTCCAAACTTTCAATAGATTCGTATGAAGGTTTAAATTGAGATTTAAAGCTTTTAGAATGAATACCGGCCTTTTTTTGGACCAATATAAAGTTATAAAGGTGTAAATATAGTTATTAATAATTCTCAAATAGTTAGACCCATTATTGGAGCAACGGAAACTTCGTCCAAACTACTTTGACCAAAACTGCCCAACTTTGAATAGCTTCGTACGAAGTGAATATTGGCCTTTTTTGGGACCAATATGAAGTGATAAGGATATAAATATAGTAATGAACCTAATAGAAGAACGTTAGACCCATTTTTTATCCAACGGAAAACTTGTGCAAACTTCTACGACAAAGATCGTCCAAACTTTCAATAGATTCGTATGAAGGTTTAAATTGAGATTTAAAGCTTTTAGAATGAATACCGGCCTTTTTTTGGACAAATATAAAGTTATAAAGGTGTAAATATAGTTATTAAATAATTCTCAAATAGTTAGACCCATTATTGGAGCAACGGAAACTTCGTCCAAACTACTTTGACCAAAACTGCCCAACTTTGAATAGCATCGTACGAAGTGAATATTGGCCTTTGTTGGGATCAATATGAAGTGATAAGGATATAAATATAGTAATAAACCTAATAGAAGAACGTTAGACCCATTTTTTATCCAACGGAAAACTTGTGCAAACTTCTACGACAAAGATCGTCCAAACTTTCAATAGATTCGTTTGAGGTTTAAATTGAGATTTAAAGCTTTTAGAATGAATACCGGCCTTTTTTTGGACCAATATAAAGTTATAAATGTGTAAATATAGTTTTTAAATAATTCTCAAATAGTTAGACCCATTATTGGAGCAACGGAAACTTCGTCCAAACTACTTTGACCAAAACTGCCCAACTTTGAATAGCTTCGTACGAAGTGAATATTGGCCTTTTTTGGGACCAATATGAAGTGATAAAGATATAAATATAGTAATAAACCTAATAGAAGAACGTTAGACCCATTTTTTATCCAACGGAAAACTTGTGCAAACTTCTACGACAAAGATCGTCCAAACTTTCAATAGATTCGTTTGAAGGTTTAAATTGAGATTTAAAGCTTTTAGAATGAATACCGGCCTTTTTTTGGACCAATATAAAGTTATAAATGTGTAAATATAGTTTTTAAATAATTCTCAAATAGTTAGACCCATTATAGGAGCAACGGAAACTTCGTCCAAACTACTTTGACCAAAACTGCCCAACTTTGAATAGCTTCGTACGAAGTGAATATTGGCCTTTTTTGGGACCAATATGAAGTGATAAAGATATAAATAAAGTAATAAACCTAATAGAAGAACGTTAGACCCATTTTTTATCCAACGGAAAACTTGTGCAAACTTCTACGACAAAGATCGTCCAAACTTTCAATAGATTCGTTTGAAGGTTTAAATTGAGATTTAAAGCTTTTAGAATGAATTCCGGCCTTTTTTTGGACCAATATAAAGTTATAAATGTGTAAATATAGTTTTTAAATAATTCTCAAATAGTTAGACCCATTATTGGAGCAACGGAAACTTCGTCCAAACTAGTTTGACCAAAACTGCCCAACTTTGAATAGCTTCGTACGAAGTGAATATTGGCCTTTTTTGGGACCAATATGAAGTGATAAAGATATAAATATAGTAATAAACCTAATAGAAGAACGTTAGACCCATTTTTTATCCAACGGAAAACTTGTGCAAACTTCTACGACAAAGATCGTCCAAACGTTCAATAGATTCGTTTGAAGGTTTAAATTGAGATTTAAAGCTTTTAGAATGAATTCCGGCCTTTTTTTGGACCAATATAAAGTTATAAAGGTGTAAATATAGTTTTTAAATAATTCTCAAATAGTTAGACCCATTATTGGAGCAACGGAAACTTCGTCCAAACTAGTTTGACCAAAACTGCCCAACTTTGAATAGCTTCGTACGAAGTGAATATTGGCCTTTTTTGGGACCAATATGAAGTGATAAAGATATAAATATAGTAATAAACCTAATAGAAGAACGTATGCCCATTTTTTATCCAACAGAAAACTTGTGCCAACTTCTACGACAAAGATCGTCCAAACTTTCAATAGATTCGTATGAACGTTTAAATTGAGATTTAAAGCTTTTAGAATGAATACCGGCCTTTTTTTGGACCAATATAAAGTTATAAAGGTGTAAATATAGTTATTAATAATTCTCAAATAGTTAGACCCATTATTGGAGCAACGGAAACTTCGTCCAAACTACTTTGACCAAAACTGCCCAACTTTGAATAGCTTCGTACGAAGTGAATATTGGCCTTTTTTGGGACCAATATGAAGTGATAAGGATATAAATATAGTAATGAACCTAATAGAAGAACGTTAGACCCATTTTTTATCCAACGGAAAACTTGTGCAAACTTCTACGACAAAGATCGTCCAAACTTTCAATAGATTCGTATGAAGGTTTAAATTGAGATTTAAAGCTTTTAGAATGAATACCGGCCTTTTTTTGGACAAATATAAAGTTATAAAGGTGTAAATATAGTTATTAAATAATTCTCAAATAGTTAGACCCATTATTGGAGCAACGGAAACTTCGTCCAAACTACTTTGACCAAAACTGCCCAACTTTGAATAGCTTCGTACGAAGTGAATATTGGCCTTTGTTGGGATCAATATGAAGTGATAAGGATATAAATATAGTAATAAACCTAATAGAAGAACGTTACACCCATTTTTTATCCAACGGAAAACTTGTGCAAACTTCTACGACAAAGATCGTCCAAACTTTCAATAGATTCGTATGAAGGTTTAAATAGAGATTTAAAGCTTTTAGAATGAATACCGGCCTTTTTTTCGACCAATATAAAGATATAAAGGTGTAAATATAGTTATTAATAATTCTCAAATAGTTAGACCCATTATTGGAGCAACGGAAACTTCGTCCAAACTACTTTGACCAAAACTGCCCAACTTTGAATAGCTTCGTACGAAGTGAATATTGGCCTTTTTTGGGACCAATATGAAGTGATAAAGATATAAATAAAGTAATAAACCTAATAGAAGAACGTTAGACCCATTTTTTATCCAACGGAAAACTTGTGCAAACTTCTACGACAAAGATCGTCCAAACTTTCAATAGATTCGTATGAAGGTTTAAATTGAGATTTAAAGCTTTTAGAATGAATACCGGCCTTTTTTTGGACCAATATAAAGTTATAAAGGTGTAAATATAGTTATTAATAATTCTCAAATAGTTAGACCCATTATTGGAGCAACGGAAACTTCGTCCAAACTACTTTGACCAAAACTGCCCAACTTTGAATAGCTTCGTACGAAGAGAATATTGGCCTTTTTTGGGACCAATATGAAGTGATAAGGATATAAATATAGTAATGAACCTAATAGAAGAACGTTAGACCCATTTTTTATCCAACGGAAAACTTGTGCAAACTTCTACGACAAAGATCGTCCAAACTTTCAATAGATTCGTATGAAGGTTTAAATTGAGATTTAAAGCTTTTAGAATGAATACCGGCCTTTTTTTGGACAAATATAAAGTTATAAAGGTGTAAATATAGTTATTAAATAATTCTCAAATAGTTAGACCCATTATTGGAGCAACGGAAACTTCGTCCAAACTACTTTGACCAAAACTGCCCAACTTTGAATAGCATCGTACGAAGTGAATATTGGCCTTTGTTGGGATCAATATGAAGTGATAAGGATATAAATATAGTAATAAACCTAATAGAAGAACGTTAGACCCATTTTTTATCCAACGGAAAACTTGTGCAAACTTCTACGACAAAGATCGTCCAAACTTTCAATAGATTCGTTTGAGGTTTAAATTGAGATTTAAAGCTTTTAGAATGAATACCGGCCTTTTTTTGGACCAATATAAAGTTATAAATGTGTAAATATAGTTTTTAAATAATTCTCAAATAGTTAGACCCATTATTGGAGCAACGGAAACTTCGTCCAAACTACTTTGACCAAAACTGCCCAACTTTGAATAGCTTCGTACGAAGTGAATATTGGCCTTTTTTGGGACCAATATGAAGTGATAAAGATATAAATATAGTAATAAACCTAATAGAAGAACGTTAGACCCATTTTTTATCCAACGGAAAACTTGTGCAAACTTCTACGACAAAGATCGTCCAAACTTTCAATAGATTCGTTTGAAGGTTTAAATTGAGATTTAAAGCTTTTAGAATGAATACCGGCCTTTTTTTGGACCAATATAAAGTTATAAATGTGTAAATATAGTTTTTAAATAATTCTCAAATAGTTAGACCCATTATAGGAGCAACGGAAACTTCGTCCAAACTACTTTGACCAAAACTGCCCAACTTTGAATAGCTTCGTACGAAGTGAATATTGGCCTTTTTTGGGACCAATATGAAGTGATAAAGATATAAATAAAGTAATAAACCTAATAGAAGAACGTTAGACCCATTTTTTATCCAACGGAAAACTTGTGCAAACTTCTACGACAAAGATCGTCCAAACTTTCAATAGATTCGTTTGAAGGTTTAAATTGAGATTTAAAGCTTTTAGAATGAATTCCGGCCTTTTTTTGGACCAATATAAAGTTATAAAGGTGTAAATATAGTTTTTAAATAATTCTCAAATAGTTAGACCCATTATTGGAGCAACGGAAACTTCGTCCAAACTAGTTTGACCAAAACTGCCCAACTTTGAATAGCTTCGTACGAAGTGAATATTGGCCTTTTTTGGGACCAATATGAAGTGATAAAGATATAAATATAGTAATAAACCTAATAGAAGAACGTTAGACCCATTTTTTATCCAACGGAAAACTTGTGCAAACTTCTACGACAAAGATCGTCCAAACGTTCAATAGATTCGTTTGAAGGTTTAAATTGAGATTTAAAGCTTTTAGAATGAATTCCGGCCTTTTTTTGGACCAATATAAAGTTATAAAGGTGTAAATATAGTTTTTAAATAATTCTCAAATAGTTAGACCCATTATTGGAGCAACGGAAACTTCGTCCAAACTAGTTTGACCAAAACTGCCCAACTTTGAATAGCTTCGTACGAAGTGAATATTGGCCTTTTTTGGGACCAATATGAAGTGATAAAGATATAAATATAGTAATAAACCTAATAGAAGAACGTATGCCCATTTTTTATCCAACAGAAAACTTGTGCCAACTTCTACGACAAAGATCGTCCAAACTTTCAATAGATTCGTATGAAGGTTTAAATTGAGATTTAAAGCTTTTAGAATGAATACCGGCCTTTTTTTGGACCAATATAAAGTTATAAAGGTGTAAATATAGTTATTAATAATTCTCAAATAGTTAGACCCATTATTGGAGCAACGGAAACTTCGTCCAAACTACTTTGACCAAAACTGCCCAACTTTGAATAGCTTCGTACGAAGTGAATATTGGCCTTTTTTGGGACCAATATGAAGTGATAAGGATATAAATATAGTAATGAACCTAATAGAAGAACGTTAGACCCATTTTTTATCCAACGGAAAACTTGTGCAAACTTCTACGACAAAGATCGTCCAAACTTTCAATAGATTCGTATGAAGGTTTAAATTGAGATTTAAAGCTTTTAGAATGAATACCGGCCTTTTTTTGGACAAATATAAAGTTATAAAGGTGTAAATATAGTTATTAAATAATTCTCAAATAGTTAGACCCATTATTGGAGCAACGGAAACTTCGTCCAAACTACTTTGACCAAAACTGCCCAACTTTGAATAGCTTCGTACGAAGTGAATATTGGCCTTTGTTGGGATCAATATGAAGTGATAAGGATATAAATATAGTAATAAACCTAATAGAAGAACGTTACACCCATTTTTTATCCAACGGAAAACTTGTGCAAACTTCTACGACAAAGATCGTCCAAACTTTCAATAGATTCGTATGAAGGTTTAAATAGAGATTTAAAGCTTTTAGAATGAATACCGGCCTTTTTTTCGACCAATATAAAGATATAAAGGTGTAAATATAGTTATTAATAATTCTCAAATAGTTAGACCCATTATTGGAGCAACGGAAACTTCGTCCAAACTACTTTGACCAAAACTGCCCAACTTTGAATAGCTTCGTACGAAGTGAATATTGGCCTTTTTTGGGACCAATATGAAGTGATAAAGATATAAATAAAGTAATAAACCTAATAGAAGAACGTTAGACCCATTTTTTATCCAACGGAAAACTTGTGCAAACTTCTACGACAAAGATCGTCCAAACTTTCAATAGATTCGTTTGAAGGTTTAAATTGAGATTTAAAGCTTTTAGAATGAATTCCGGCCTTTTTTTGGACCAATATAAAGTTATAAAGGTGTAAATATAGTTTTTAAATAATTCTCAAATAGTTAGACCCATTATTGGAGCAACGGAAACTTCGTCCAAACTAGTTTGACCAAAACTGCCCAACTTTGAATAGCTTCGTACGAAGTGAATATTGGCCTTTTTTGGGACCAATATGAAGTGATAAAGATATAAATATAGTAATAAACCTAATAGAAGAACGTTAGACCCATTTTTTATCCAACGGAAAACTTGTGCAAACTTCTACGACAAAGATCGTCCAAACTTTCAATAGATTCGTTTGAGGTTTAAATTGAGATTTAAAGCTTTTAGAATGAATACCGGCCTTTTTTGGACCAATATAAAGTTATAAATGTGTAAATATAGTTTTTAAATAATTCTCAAATAGTTAGACCCATTATAGGAGCAACGGAAACTTCGTCCAAACTACTTTGACCAAAACTGCCCAACTTTGAATAGCTTCGTACGAAGTGAATATTGGCCTTTTTTGGGACCAATATGAAGTGATAAAGATATAAATATAGTAATAAACCTAATAGAAGAACGTATGCCCATTTTTTATCCAACAGAAAACTTGTGCCAACTTCTACGACAAAGATCGTCCAAACTTTCAATAGATTCGTATGAAGGTTTAAATTGAGATTTAAAGCTTTTAGAATGAATACCGGCCTTTTTTTGGACCAATATAAAGTTATAAAGGTGTAAATATAGTTATTAATAATTCTCAAATAGTTAGACCCATTATTGGAGCAACGGAAACTTCGTCCAAACTACTTTGACCAAAACTGCCCAACTTTGAATAGCTTCGTACGAAGTGAATATTGGCCTTTTTTGGGACCAATATGAAGTGATAAGGATATAAATATAGTAATGAACCTAATAGAAGAACGTTAGACCCATTTTTTATCCAACGGAAAACTTGTGCAAACTTCTACGACAAAGATCGTCCAAACTTTCAATAGATTCGTATGAAGGTTTAAATAGAGATTTAAAGCTTTTAGAATGAATACCGGCCTTTTTTTGGACCAATATAAAGTTATAAAGGTGTAAATATAGTTATTAATAATTCTCAAATAGTTAGACCCATTATTGGAGCAACGGAAACTTCGTCCAAACTACTTTGACCAAAACTGCCCAACTTTGAATAGCTTCGTACGAAGTGAATATTGGCCTTTTTTGGGACCAATATGAAGTGATAAGGATATAAATATAGTAATAAACCTAATAGAAGAACGTTAGACCCATTTTTTATCCAACGGAAAACTTGTGCAAACTTCTACGACAAAGATCGTCCAAACTTTCAATAGATTCGTTTGAGGTTTAAATTGAGATTTAAAGCTTTTAGAATGAATACCGGCCTTTTTTTGGACCAATATAAAGTTATAAATGTGTAAATATAGTTTTTAAATAATTCTCAAATAGTTAGACCCATTATAGGAGCAACGGAAACTTCGTCCAAACTACTTTGACCAAAACTGCCCAACTTTGAATAGCTTCGTACGAAGTGAATATTGGCCTTTTTTGGGACCAATATGAAGTGATAAAGATATAAATAAAGTAATAAACCTAATAGAAGAACGTTAGACCCATTTTTTATCCAACGGAAAACTTGTGCAAACTTCTACGACAAAGATCGTCCAAACGTTCAATAGATTCGTTTGAAGGTTTAAATTGAGATTTAAAGCTTTTAGAATGAATTCCGGCCTTTTTTTGGACCAATATAAAGTTATAAAGGTGTAAATATAGTTTTTAAATAATTCTCAAATAGTTAGACCCATTATTGGAGCAACGGAAACTTCGTCCAAACTAGTTTGACCAAAACTGCCCAACTTTGAATAGCTTCGTACGAAGTGAATATTGGCCTTTTTTGGGACCAATATGAAGTGATAAAGATATAAATATAGTAATAAACCTAATAGAAGAACGTATGCCCATTTTTTATCCAACAGAAAACTTGTGCCAACTTCTACGACAAAGATCGTCCAAACTTTCAATAGATTCGTATGAAGGTTTAAATTGAGATTTAAAGCTTTTAGAATGAATACCGGCCTTTTTTTGGACCAATATAAAGTTATAAAGGTGTAAATATAGTTATTAATAATTCTCAAATAGTTAGACCCATTATTGGAGCAACGGAAACTTCGTCCAAACTACTTTGACCAAAACTGC
Source organism: Trifolium repens (assembly GCA_030408175.1). Classification (NCBI taxonomy): domain Eukaryota; kingdom Viridiplantae; phylum Streptophyta; class Magnoliopsida; order Fabales; family Fabaceae; genus Trifolium; species Trifolium repens. Next base: position 36,307,131 of record CP125842.1, on the reverse strand, counting down.
CCAACTTTGAATAGCTTCGTACGAAGTGAATATTGGCCTTTTTTGGGACCAATATGAAGTGATAAGGATATAAATATAGTAATGAACCTAATAGAAGAACGTTAGACCCATTTTTTATCCAACGGAAAACTTGTGCAAACTTCTACGACAAAGATCGTCCAAACTTTCAATAGATTCGTATGAAGGTTTAAATTGAGATTTAAAGCTTTTAGAATGAATACCGGCCTTTTTTTGGACAAATATAAAGTTATAAAGGTGTAAATATAGTTATTAAATAATTCTCAAATAGTTAGACCCATTATTGGAGCAACGGAAACTTCGTCCAAACTACTTTGACCAAAACTGCCCAACTTTGAATAGCTTCGTACGAAGTGAATATTGGCCTTTGTTGGGATCAATATGAAGTGATAAGGATATAAATATAGGAATAAACCTAATAGAAGAACGTTACACCCATTTTTTATCCAACGGAAAACTTGTGCAAACTTCTACGACAAAGATCGTCCAAACTTTCAATAGATTCGTTTGAGGTTTAAATTGAGATTTAAAGCTTTTAGAATGAATACCGGCCTTTTTTTGGACCAATATAAAGTTATAAATGTGTAAATATAGTTTTTAAATAATTCTCAAATAGTTAGACCCATTATAGGAGCAACGGAAACTTCGTCCAAACTACTTTGACCAAAACTGCCCAACTTTGAATAGCTTCGTACGAAGTGAATATTGGCCTTTTTTGGGACCAATATGAAGTGATAAGGATATAAATATAGTAATAAACCTAATAGAAGAACGTTAGACCCATTTTTTATCCAACGGAAAACTTGTGCAAACTTCTACGACAAAGATCGTCCAAACTTTCAATAGATTCGTTTGAAGGTTTAAATTGAGATTTAAAGCTTTTAGAATGAATACCGGCCTTTTTTTGGACCAATATAAAGTTATAAATGTGTAAATATAGTTTTTAAATAATTCTCAAATAGTTAGACCCATTATAGGAGCAACGGAAACTTCGTCCAAACTACTTTGACCAAAACTGCCCAACTTTGAATAGCTTCGTACGAAGTGAATATTGGCCTTTTTTGGGACCAATATGAAGTGATAAAGATATAAATATAGTAATAAACCTAATAGAAGAACGTATGCCCATTTTTTATCCAACAGAAAACTTGTGCCAACTTCTACGACAAAGATCGTCCAAACTTTCAATAGATTCGTATGAAGGTTTAAATTGAGATTTAAAGCTTTTAGAATGAATACCGGCCTTTTTTTGGACCAATATAAAGTTATAAAGGTGTAAATATAGTTATTAATAATTCTCAAATAGTTAGACCCATTATTGGAGCAACGGAAACTTCGTCCAAACTACTTTGACCAAAACTGCCCAACTTTGAATAGCTTCGTACGAAGTGAATATTGGCCTTTTTTGGGACCAATATGAAGTGATAAAGATATAAATATAGTAATAAACCTAATAGAAGAACGTTAGACCCATTTTTTATCCAACGGAAAACTTGTGCAAACTTCTACGACAAAGATCGTCCAAACTTTCAATAGATTCGTTTGAGGTTTAAATTGAGATTTAAAGCTTTTAGAATGAATACCGGCCTTTTTTTGGACCAATATAAAGTTATAAATGTGTAAATATAGTTTTTAAATATTTCTCAAATAGTTAGACCCATTATAGGAGCAACGGAAACTTCGTCCAAACTACTTTGACCAAAACTGCCCAACTTTGAATAGCTTCGTACGAAGTGAATATTGGCCTTTTTTGGGACCAATATGAAGTGATAAAGATATAAATAAAGTAATAAACCTAATAGAAGAACGTTAGACCCATTTTTTATCCAACGGAAAACTTGTGCAAACTTCTACGACAAAGATCGTCCAAACGTTCAATAGATTCGTTTGAAGGTTTAAATTGAGATTTAAAGCTTTTAGAATGAATTCCGGCCTTTTTTTGGACCAATATAAAGTTATAAAGGTGTAAATATAGTTTTTAAATAATTCTCAAATAGTTAGACCCATTATTGGAGCAACGGAAACTTCGTCCAAACTAGTTTGACCAAAACTGCCCAACTTTGAATAGCTTCGTACGAAGTGAATATTGGCCTTTTTTGGGACCAATATGAAGTGATAAAGATATAAATAAAGTAATAAACCTAATAGAAGAACGTTAGACCCATTTTTTATCCAACGGAAAACTTGTGCAAACTTCTACGACAAAGATCGTCCAAACTTTCAATAGATTCGTATGAAGGTTTAAATTGAGATTTAAAGCTTTTAGAATCAATACCGGCCTTTTTTTGGACAAATATAAAGTTATAAAGGTGTAAATATAGTTATTAAATAATTCTCAAATAGTTAGACCCATTATTGGAGCAACGGAAACTTCGTCCAAACTACTTTGACCAAAACTGCCCAACTTTGAATAGCTTCGTACGAAGTGAATATTGGCCTTTGTTGGGATCAATATGAAGTGATAAGGATATAAATATAGTAATAAACCTAATAGAAGAACGTTACACCCATTTTTTATCCAACGGAAAACTTGTGCAAACTTCTACGACAAAGATCGTCCAAACTTTCAATAGATTCGTATGAAGGTTTAAATAGAGATTTAAAGCTTTTAGAATGAATACCGGCCTTTTTTTGGACCAATATAAAGTTATAAAGGTGTAAATATAGTTATTAATAATTCTCAAATAGTTAGACCCATTATTGGAGCAACGGAAACTTCGTCCAAACTACTTTGACCAAAACTGCCCAACTTTGAATAGCTTCGTACGAAGTGAATATTGGCCTTTTTTGGGACCAATATGAAGTGATAAAGATATAAATATAGTAATAAACCTAATAGAAGAACGTTAGACCCATTTTTTATCCAACGGAAAACTTGTGCAAACTTCTACGACAAAGATCGTCCAAACTTTCAATAGATTCGTTTGAAGGTTTAAATTGAGATTTAAAGCTTTTAGAATGAATACCGGCCTTTTTTTGGACCAATATAAAGTTATAAATGTGTAAATATAGTTTTTAAATAATTCTCAAATAGTTAGACCCATTATAGGAGCAACGGAAACTTCGTCCAAACTACTTTGACCAAAACTGCCCAACTTTGAATAGCTTCGTACGAAGTGAATATTGGCCTTTTTTGGGACCAATATGAAGTGATAAAGATATAAATAAAGTAATAAACCTAATAGAAGAACGTTATACCCATTTTTTATCCAACGGAAAACTTGTGCAAACTTCTACGACAAAGATCGTCCAAACTTTCAATAGATTCGTTTGAAGGTTTAAATTGAGATTTAAAGCTTTTAGAATGAATTCCGGCCTTTTTTTGGACCAATATAATGTTATAAAGGTGTAAATATAGTTTTTAAATAATTCTCAAATAGTTAGACCCATTATTGGAGCAACGGAAACTTCGTCCAAACTAGTTTGACCAAAACTGCCCAACTTTGAATAGCTTCGTACGAAGTGAATATTGGCCTTTTTTGGGACCAATATGAAGTGATAAAGATATAAATATAGTAATAAACCTAATAGAAGAACGTTAGACCCATTTTTTATCCAACGGAAAACTTGTGCAAACTTCTACGACAAAGATCGTCCAAACTTTCAATAGATTCGTTTGAGGTTTAAATTGAGATTTAAAGCTTTTAGAATGAATACCGGCCTTTTTTTGGACCAATATAAAGTTATAAATGTGTAAATATAGTTTTTAAATAATTCTCAAATAGTTAGACCCATTATAGGAGCAACGGAAACTTCGTCCAAACTACTTTGACCAAAACTGCCCAACTTTGAATAGCTTCGTACGAAGTGAATATTGGCCTTTTTTGGGACCAATATGAAGTGATAAAGATATAAATATAGTAATAAACCTAATAGAAGAACGTATGCCCATTTTTTATCCAACAGAAAACTTGTGCCAACTTCTACGACAAAGATCGTCCAAACTTTCAATAGATTCGTATGAAGGTTTAAATTGAGATTTAAAGCTTTTAGAATGAATACCGGCCTTTTTTTGGACCAATATAAAGTTATAAAGGTGTAAATATAGTTATTAATAATTCTCAAATAGTTAGACCCATTATTGGAGCAACGGAAACTTCGTCCAAACTACTTTGACCAAAACTGCCCAACTTTGAATAGCTTCGTACGAAGTGAATATTGGCCTTTTTTGGGACCAATATGAAGTGATAAAGATATAAATATAGTAATAAACCTAATAGAAGAACGTTAGACCCATTTTTTATCCAACGGAAAACTTGTGCAAACTTCTACGACAAAGATCGTCCAAACTTTCAATAGATTCGTTTGAGGTTTAAATTGAGATTTAAAGCTTTTAGAATGAATACCGGCCTTTTTTTGGACCAATATAAAGTTATAAATGTGTAAATATAGTTTTTAAATAATTCTCAAATAGTTAGACCCATTATAGGAGCAACGGAAACTTCGTCCAAACTACTTTGACCAAAACTGCCCAACTTTGAATAGCTTCGTACGAAGTGAATATTGGCCTTTTTTGGGACCAATATGAAGTGATAAAGATATAAATATAGTAATAAACCTAATAGAAGAACGTATGCCCATTTTTTATCCAACAGAAAACTTGTGCCAACTTCTACGACAAAGATCGTCCAAACTTTCAATAGATTCGTATGAAGGTTTAAATTGAGATTTAAAGCTTTTAGAATGAATACCGGCCTTTTTTTGGACCAATATTAAGTTATAAAGGTGTAAATATAGTTATTAATAATTCTCAAATAGTTAGACCCATTATTGGAGCAACGGAAACTTCGTCCAAACTACTTTGACCAAAACTGCCCAACTTTGAATAGCTTCGTACGAAGTGAATATTGGCCTTTTTTGGGACCAATATGAAGTGATAAAGATATAAATATAGTAATAAACCTAATAGAAGAACGTTAGACCCATTTTTTATCCAACGGAAAACTTGTGCAAACTTCTACGACAAAGATCGTCCAAACTTTCAATAGATTCGTTTGAGGTTTAAATTGAGATTTAAAGCTTTTAGAATGAATACCGGCCTTTTTTTGGACCAATATAAAGTTATAAATGTGTAAATATAGTTTTTAAATAATTCTCAAATAGTTAGACCCATTATAGGAGCAACGGAAACTTCGTCCAAACTACTTTGACCAAAACTGCCCAACTTTGAATAGCTTCGTACGAAGTGAATATTGGCCTTTTTTGGGACCAATATGAAGTGATAAAGATATAAATAAAGTAATAAACCTAATAGAAGAACGTTAGACCCATTTTTTATCCAACGGAAAACTTGTGCAAACTTCTACGACAAAGATCGTCCAAACGTTCAATAGATTCGTTTGAAGGTTTAAATTGAGATTTAAAGCTTTTAGAATGAATTCCGGCCTTTTTTTGGACCAATATAAAGTTATAAAGGTGTAAATATAGTTTTTAAATAATTCTCAAATAGTTAGACCCATTATTGGAGCAACGGAAACTTCGTCCAAACTAGTTTGACCAAAACTGCCCAACTTTGAATAGCTTCGTACGAAGTGAATATTGGCCTTTTTTGGGACCAATATGAAGTGATAAAGATATAAATAAAGTAATAAACCTAATAGAAGAACGTTAGACCCATTTTTTATCCAACGGAAAACTTGTGCAAACTTCTACGACAAAGATCGTCCAAACTTTCAATAGATTCGTATGAAGGTTTAAATTGAGATTTAAAGCTTTTAGAATCAATACCGGCCTTTTTTTGGACAAATATAAAGTTATAAAGGTGTAAATATAGTTATTAAATAATTCTCAAATAGTTAGACCCATTATTGGAGCAACGGAAACTTCGTCCAAACTACTTTGACCAAAACTGCCCAACTTTGAATAGCTTCGTACGAAGTGAATATTGGCCTTTGTTGGGATCAATATGAAGTGATAAGGATATAAATATAGTAATAAACCTAATAGAAGAACGTTACACCCATTTTTTATCCAACGGAAAACTTGTGCAAACTTCTACGACAAAGATCGTCCAAACTTTCAATAGATTCGTATGAAGGTTTAAATAGAGATTTAAAGCTTTTAGAATGAATACCGGCCTTTTTTTGGACCAATATAAAGTTATAAAGGTGTAAATATAGTTATTAATAATTCTCAAATAGTTAGACCCATTATTGGAGCAACGGAAACTTCGTCCAAACTACTTTGACCAAAACTGCCCAACTTTGAATAGCTTCGTACGAAGTGAATATTGGCCTTTTTTGGGACCAATATGAAGTGATAAAGATATAAATATAGTAATAAACCTAATAGAAGAACGTTAGACCCATTTTTTATCCAACGGAAAACTTGTGCAAACTTCTACGACAAAGATCGTCCAAACTTTCAATAGATTCGTTTGAAGGTTTAAATTGAGATTTAAAGCTTTTAGAATGAATACCGGCCTTTTTTTGGACCAATATAAAGTTATAAATGTGTAAATATAGTTTTTAAATAATTCTCAAATAGTTAGACCCATTATAGGAGCAACGGAAACTTCGTCCAAACTACTTTGACCAAAACTGCCCAACTTTGAATAGCTTCGTACGAAGTGAATATTGGCCTTTTTTGGGACCAATATGAAGTGATAAAGATATAAATAAAGTAATAAACCTAATAGAAGAACGTTATACCCATTTTTTATCCAACGGAAAACTTGTGCAAACTTCTACGACAAAGATCGTCCAAACTTTCAATAGATTCGTTTGAAGGTTTAAATTGAGATTTAAAGCTTTTAGAATGAATTCCGGCCTTTTTTTGGACCAATATAATGTTATAAAGGTGTAAATATAGTTTTTAAATAATTCTCAAATAGTTAGACCCATTATTGGAGCAACGGAAACTTCGTCCAAACTAGTTTGACCAAAACTGCCCAACTTTGAATAGCTTCGTACGAAGTGAATATTGGCCTTTTTTGGGACCAATATGAAGTGATAAAGATATAAATATAGTAATAAACCTAATAGAAGAACGTTAGACCCATTTTTTATCCAACGGAAAACTTGTGCAAACTTCTACGACAAAGATCGTCCAAACTTTCAATAGATTCGTTTGAGGTTTAAATTGAGATTTAAAGCTTTTAGAATGAATACCGGCCTTTTTTTGGACCAATATAAAGTTATAAATGTGTAAATATAGTTTTTAAATAATTCTCAAATAGTTAGACCCATTATAGGAGCAACGGAAACTTCGTCCAAACTACTTTGACCAAAACTGCCCAACTTTGAATAGCTTCGTACGAAGTGAATATTGGCCTTTTTTGGGACCAATATGAAGTGATAAAGATATAAATATAGTAATAAACCTAATAGAAGAACGTATGCCCATTTTTTATCCAACAGAAAACTTGTGCCAACTTCTACGACAAAGATCGTCCAAACTTTCAATAGATTCGTATGAAGGTTTAAATTGAGATTTAAAGCTTTTAGAATGAATACCGGCCTTTTTTTGGACCAATATAAAGTTATAAAGGTGTAAATATAGTTATTAATAATTCTCAAATAGTTAGACCCATTATTGGAGCAACGGAAACTTCGTCCAAACTACTTTGACCAAAACTGCCCAACTTTGAATAGCTTCGTACGAAGTGAATATTGGCCTTTTTTGGGACCAATATGAAGTGATAAAGATATAAATATAGTAATAAACCTAATAGAAGAACGTTAGACCCATTTTTTATCCAACGGAAAACTTGTGCAAACTTCTACGACAAAGATCGTCCAAACTTTCAATAGATTCGTTTGAGGTTTAAATTGAGATTTAAAGCTTTTAGAATGAATACCGGCCTTTTTTTGGACCAATATAAAGTTATAAATGTGTAAATATAGTTTTTAAATAATTCTCAAATAGTTAGACCCATTATAGGAGCAACGGAAACTTCGTCCAAACTACTTTGACCAAAACTGCCCAACTTTGAATAGCTTCGTACGAAGTGAATATTGGCCTTTTTTGGGACCAATATGAAGTGATAAAGATATAAATATAGTAATAAACCTAATAGAAGAACGTATGCCCATTTTTTATCCAACAGAAAACTTGTGCCAACTTCTACGACAAAGATCGTCCAAACTTTCAATAGATTCGTATGAAGGTTTAAATTGAGATTTAAAGCTTTTAGAATGAATACCGGCCTTTTTTTGGACCAATATTAAGTTATAAAGGTGTAAATATAGTTATTAATAATTCTCAAATAGTTAGACCCATTATTGGAGCAACGGAAACTTCGTCCAAACTACTTTGACCAAAACTGCCCAACTTTGAATAGCTTCGTACGAAGTGAATATTGGCCTTTTTTGGGACCAATATGAAGTGATAAAGATATAAATATAGTAATAAACCTAATAGAAGAACGTTAGACCCATTTTTTATCCAACGGAAAACTTGTGCAAACTTCTACGACAAAGATCGTCCAAACTTTCAATAGATTCGTTTGAGGTTTAAATTGAGATTTAAAGCTTTTAGAATGAATACCGGCCTTTTTTTGGACCAATATAAAGTTATAAATGTGTAAATATAGTTTTTAAATAATTCTCAAATAGTTAGACCCATTATAGGAGCAACGGAAACTTCGTCCAAACTACTTTGACCAAAACTGCCCAACTTTGAATAGCTTCGTACGAAGTGAATATTGGCCTTTTTTGGGACCAATATGAAGTGATAAAGATATAAATAAAGTAATAAACCTAATAGAAGAACGTTAGACCCATTTTTTATCCAACGGAAAACTTGTGCAAACTTCTACGACAAAGATCGTCCAAACGTTCAATAGATTCGTTTGAAGGTTTAAATTGAGATTTAAAGCTTTTAGAATGAATTCCGGCCTTTTTTTGGACCAATATAAAGTTATAAAGGTGTAAATATAGTTATTAATAATTCTCAAATAGTTAGACCCATTATTGGAGCAACGGAAACTTCGTCCAAACTACTTTGACCAAAACTGCCCAACTTTGAATAGCTTCGTACGAAGTGAATATTGGCCTTTTTTGGGACCAATATGAAGTGATAAGGATATAAATATAGTAATAAACCTAATAGAAGAACGTTAGACCCATTTTTTATCCAACGGAAAACTTGTGCAAACTTCTACGACAAAGATCGTCCAAACTTTCAATAGATTCGTATGAAGGTTTAAATTGAGATTTAAAGCTTTTAGAATGAATACCGGCCTTTTTTTGGACAAATATAAAGTTATAAAGGTGTAAATATAGTTATTAAATAATTCTCAAATAGTTAGACCCATTATTGGAGCAACGGAAACTTCGTCCAAACTACTTTGACCAAAACTGCCCAACTTTGAATAGCTTCGTACGAAGTGAATATTGGCCTTTGTTGGGATCAATATGAAGTGATAAGGATATAAATATAGTAATAAACCTAATAGAAGAACGTTACACCCATTTTTTATCCAACGGAAAACTTGTGCAAACTTCTACGACAAAGATCGTCCAAACTTTCAATAGATTCGTATGAAGGTTTAAATAGAGATTTAAAGCTTTTAGAATGAATACCGGCCTTTTTTTGGACCAATATAAAGTTATAAAGGTGTAAATATAGTTATTAATAATTCTCAAATAGTTAGACCCATTATTGGAGCAACGGAAACTTCGTCCAAACTACTTTGACCAAAACTGCCCAACTTTGAATAGCTTCGTACGAAGTGAATATTGGCCTTTTTTGGGACCAATATGAAGTGATAAAGATATAAATAAAGTAATAAACCTAATAGAAGAACGTTAGACCCATTTTTTATCCAACGGAAAACTTGTGCAAACTTCTACGACAAAGATCGTCCAAACTTTCAATAGATTCGTTTGAAGGTTTAAATTGAGATTTAAAGCTTTTAGAATGAATTCCGGCCTTTTTTTGGACCAATATAAAGTTATAAAGGTGTAAATATAGTTTTTAAATAATTCTCAAATAGTTAGACCCATTATTGGAGCAACGGAAACTTCGTCCAAACTAGTTTGACCAAAACTGCCCAACTTTGAATAGCTTCGTACGAAGTGAATATTGGCCTTTTTTGGGACCAATATGAAGTGATAAAGATATAAATATAGTAATAAACCTAATAGAAGAACGTTAGACCCATTTTTTATCCAACGGAAAACTTGTGCAAACTTCTACGACAAAGATCGTCCAAACTTTCAATAGATTCGTTTGAGGTTTAAATTGAGATTTAAAGCTTTTAGAATGAATACCGGCCTTTTTTTGGACCAATATAAAGTTATAAATGTGTAAATATAGTTTTTAAATAATTCTCAAATAGTTAGACCCATTATAGGAGCAACGGAAACTTCGTCCAAACTACTTTGACCAAAACTGCCCAACTTTGAATAGCTTCGTACGAAGTGAATATTGGCCTTTTTTGGGACCAATATGAAGTGATAAAGATATAAATATAGTAATAAACCTAATAGAAGAACGTATGCCCATTTTTTATCCAACAGAAAACTTGTGCCAACTTCTACGACAAAGATCGTCCAAACTTTCAATAGATTCGTATGAAGGTTTAAATTGAGATTTAAAGCTTTTAGAATGAATACCGGCCTTTTTTTGGACCAATATAAAGTTATAAAGGTGTAAATATAGTTATTAATAATTCTCAAATAGTTAGACCCATTATTGGAGCAACGGAAACTTCGTCCAAACTACTTTGACCAAAACTGCCCAACTTTGAATAGCTTCGTACGAAGTGAATATTGGCCTTTTTTGGGACCAATATGAAGTGATAAGGATATAAATATAGTAATGAACCTAATAGAAGAACGTTAGACCCATTTTTTATCCAACGGAAAACTTGTGCAAACTTCTACGACAAAGATCGTCCAAACTTTCAATAGATTCGTATGAAGGTTTAAATAGAGATTTAAAGCTTTTAGAATGAATACCGGCCTTTTTTTGGACCAATATAAAGTTATAAAGGTGTAAATATAGTTATTAATAATTCTCAAATAGTTAGACCCATTATTGGAGCAACGGAAACTTCGTCCAAACTACTTTGACCAAAACTGCCCAACTTTGAATAGCTTCGTACGAAGTGAATATTGGCCTTTTTTGGGACCAATATGAAGTGATAAGGATATAAATATAGTAATAAACCTAATAGAAGAACGTTAGACCCATTTTTTATCCAACGGAAAACTTGTGCAAACTTCTACGACAAAGATCGTCCAAACTTTCAATAGATTCGTTTGAGGTTTAAATTGAGATTTAAAGCTTTTAGAATGAATACCGGCCTTTTTTTGGACCAATATAAAGTTATAAATGTGTAAATATAGTTTTTAAATAATTCTCAAATAGTTAGACCCATTATAGGAGCAACGGAAACTTCGTCCAAACTACTTTGACCAAAACTGCCCAACTTTGAATAGCTTCGTACGAAGTGAATATTGGCCTTTTTTGGGACCAATATGAAGTGATAAAGATATAAATAAAGTAATAAACCTAATAGAAGAACGTTAGACCCATTTTTTATCCAACGGAAAACTTGTGCAAACTTCTACGACAAAGATCGTCCAAACGTTCAATAGATTCGTTTGAAGGTTTAAATTGAGATTTAAAGCTTTTAGAATGAATTCCGGCCTTTTTTTGGACCAATATAAAGTTATAAAGGTGTAAATATAGTTTTTAAATAATTCTCAAATAGTTAGACCCATTATTGGAGCAACGGAAACTTCGTCCAAACTAGTTTGACCAAAACTGCCCAACTTTGAATAGCTTCGTACGAAGTGAATATTGGCCTTTTTTGGGACCAATATGAAGTGATAAAGATATAAATATAGTAATAAACCTAATAGAAGAACGTATGCCCATTTTTTATCCAACAGAAAACTTGTGCCAACTTCTACGACAAAGATCGTCCAAACTTTCAATAGATTCGTATGAAGGTTTAAATTGAGATTTAAAGCTTTTAGAATGAATACCGGCCTTTTTTTGGACCAATATAAAGTTATAAAGGTGTAAATATATTTATTAATAATTCTCAAATAGTTAGACCCATTATTGGAGCAACGGAAACTTCGTCCAAACTACTTTGACCAAAACTGCCCAACTTTGAATAGCTTCGTACGAAGTGAATATTGGCCTTTTTTGGGACCAATATGAAGTGATAAGGATATAAATATAGTAATGAACCTAATAGAAGAACGTTAGACCCATTTTTTATCCAACGGAAAACTAGTGCAAACTTCTACGACAAAGATCGTCCAAACTTTCAATAGATTCGTATGAAGGTTTATATTGAGATTTAGAGCTTTTAGAATGAATACCGGCCTTTTTTTGGACAAATATAAAGTTATAAAGGTGTAAATATAGTTATTAAATAATTCTCAAATAGTTAGACCCATTATTGGAGCAACGGAAACTTCGTCCAAACTACTTTGACCAAAACTGCCCAACTTTGAATAGCTTCGTACGAAGTGAATATTGGCCTTTGTTGGGATCAATATGAAGTGATAAGGATATAAATATAGTAATAAACCTAATAGAAGAACGTTACACCCATTTTTTATCCAACGGAAAACTTGTGCAAACTTCTACGACAAAGATCGTCCAAACTTTCAATAGATTCGTATGAAGGTTTAAATAGAGATTTAAAGCTTTTAGAATGAATACCGGCCTTTTTTTGGACCAATATAAAGTTATAAAGGTGTAAATGTAGTTATTAATAATTCTCAAATAGTTAGACCCATTATTGGAGCAACGGAAACTTCGTCCAAACTACTTTGACCAAAACTGCCCAACTTTGAATAGCTTCGTACGAAGTGAATATTGGCCTTTTTTGGGACCAATATGAAGTGATAAGGATATAAATATAATAATGAACCTAATAGAAGAACGTTAGACCCATTTTTTATCCAACGGAAAACTTGTGCAAACTTCTACGACAAAGATCGTCCAAACTTTCAATAGATTCGTATGAAGGTTTAAATAGAGATTTAAAGCTTTTAGAATGAATACCGGCCTTTTTTTGGACCAATATAAAGTTATAAAGGTGTAAATATAGTTATTAATAATTCTCAAATAGTTAGACCCATTATTGGAGCAACGGAAACTTCGTCCAAACTACTTTGACCAAAACTGCCCAACTTTGAATAGCTTCGTACGAAGTGAATATTGGCCTTTTTTGGGACCAATATGAAGTGATAAAGATATAAATATAGTAATAAACCTAATAGAAGAACGTTAGACCCATTTTTTATCCAACGGAAAACTTGTGCAAACTTCTACGACAAAGATCGTCCAAACTTTCAATAGATTCGTTTGAAGGTTTAAATTGAGATTTAAAGCTTTTAGAATGAATACCGGCCTTTTTTTGGACCAATATAAAGTTATAAATGTGTAAATATAGTTTTTAAATAATTCTCAAATAGTTAGACCCATTATAAGAGCAACGGAAACTTCGTCCAAACTACTTTGACCAAAACTGCCCAACTTTGAATAGCTTCGTACGAAGTGAATATTGGCCTTTTTTGGGACCAATATGAAGTGATAAAGATATAAATAAAGTAATAAACCTAATAGAAGAACGTTAGACCCATTTTTTATCCAACGGAAAACTTGTGCAAACTTCTACGACAAAGATCGTCCAAACTTTCAATAGATTCGTTTGAAGGTTTAAATTGAGATTTAAAGCTTTTAGAATGAATTCCGGCCTTTTTTTGGACCAATATAAAGTTATAAAGGTGTAAATATAGTTTTTAAATAATTCTCAAATAGTTAGACCCATTATTGGAGCAACGGAAACTTCGTCCAAACTAGTTTGACCAAAACTGCCCAACTTTGAATAGCTTCGTACGAAGTGAATATTGGCCTTTTTTGGGACCAATATGAAGTGATAAAGATATAAATATAGTAATAAACCTAATAGAAGAACGTTAGACCCATTTTTTATCCAACGGAAAACTTGTGCAAACTTCTACGACAAAGATCGTCCAAACGTTCAATAGATTCGTTTGAAGGTTTAAATTGAGATTTAAAGCTTTTAGAATGAATTCCGGCCTTTTTTTGGACCAATATAAAGTTATAAAGGTGTAAATATAGTTTTTAAATAATTCTCAAATAGTTAGACCCATTATTGGAGCAACGGAAACTTCGTCCAAACTAGTTTGACCAAAACTGCCCAACTTTGAATAGCTTCGTACGAAGTGAATATTGGCCTTTTTTGGGACCAATATGAAGTGATAAAGATATAAATATAGTAATAAACCTAATAGAAGAACGTATGCCCATTTTTTATCCAACAGAAAACTTGTGCCAACTTCTACGACAAAGATCGTCCAAACTTTCAATAGATTCGTATGAAGGTTTAAATTGAGATTTAAAGCTTTTAGAATGAATACCGGCCTTTTTTTGGACCAATATAAAGTTATAAAGGTGTAAATATAGTTATTAATAATTCTCAAATAGTTAGACCCATTATTGGAGCAACGGAAACTTCGTCCAAACTACTTTGACCAAAACTGCCCAACTTTGAATAGCTTCGTACGAAGTGAATATTGGCCTTTTTTGGGACCAATATGAAGTGATAAGGATATAAATATAGTAATGAACCTAATAGAAGAACGTTAGACCCATTTTTTATCCAACGGAAAACTAGTGCAAACTTCTACGACAAAGATCGTCCAAACTTTCAATAGATTCGTATGAAGGTTTATATTGAGATTTAGAGCTTTTAGAATGAATACCGGCCTTTTTTTGGACAAATATAAAGTTATAAAGGTGTAAATATAGTTATTAAATAATTCTCAAATAGTTAGACCCATTATTGGAGCAACGGAAACTTCGTCCAAACTACTTTGACCAAAACTGCCCAACTTTGAATAGCTTCGTACGAAGTGAATATTGGCCTTTGTTGGGATCAATATGAAGTGATAAGGATATAAATATAGTAATAAACCTAATAGAAGAACGTTACACCCATTTTTTATCCAACGGAAAACTTGTGCAAACTTCTACGACAAAGATCGTCCAAACTTTCAATAGATTCGTATGAAGGTTTAAATAGAGATTTAAAGCTTTTAGAATGAATACCGGCCTTTTTTTGGACCAATATAAAGTTATAAAGGTGTAAATGTAGTTATTAATAATTCTCAAATAGTTAGACCCATTATTGGAGCAACGGAAACTTCGTCCAAACTACTTTGACCAAAACTGCCCAACTTTGAATAGCTTCGTACGAAGTGAATATTGGCCTTTTTTGGGACCAATATGAAGTGATAAGGATATAAATATAATAATGAACCTAATAGAAGAACGTTAGACCCATTTTTTATCCAACGGAAAACTTGTGCAAACTTCTACGACAAAGATCGTCCAAACTTTCAATAGATTCGTATGAAGGTTTAAATAGAGATTTAAAGCTTTTAGAATGAATACCGGCCTTTTTTTGGACCAATATAAAGTTATAAAGGTGTAAATATAGTTATTAATAATTCTCAAATAGTTAGACCCATTATTGGAGCAACGGAAACTTCGTCCAAACTACTTTGACCAAAACTGCCCAACTTTGAATAGCTTCGTACGAAGTGAATATTGGCCTTTTTTGGGACCAATATGAAGTGATAAAGATATAAATATAGTAATAAACCTAATAGAAGAACGTTAGACCCATTTTTTATCCAACGGAAAACTTGTGCAAACTTCTACGACAAAGATCGTCCAAACTTTCAATAGATTCGTTTGAAGGTTTAAATTGAGATTTAAAGCTTTTAGAATGAATACCGGCCTTTTTTTGGACCAATATAAAGTTATAAATGTGTAAATATAGTTTTTAAATAATTCTCAAATAGTTAGACCCATTATAAGAGCAACGGAAACTTCGTCCAAACTACTTTGACCAAAACTGCCCAACTTTGAATAGCTTCGTACGAAGTGAATATTGGCCTTTTTTGGGACCAATATGAAGTGATAAAGATATAAATAAAGTAATAAACCTAATAGAAGAACGTTAGACCCATTTTTTATCCAACGGAAAACTTGTGCAAACTTCTACGACAAAGATCGTCCAAACTTTCAATAGATTCGTTTGAAGGTTTAAATTGAGATTTAAAGCTTTTAGAATGAATTCCGGCCTTTTTTTGGACCAATATAAAGTTATAAAGGTGTAAATATAGTTTTTAAATAATTCTCAAATAGTTAGACCCATTATTGGAGCAACGGAAACTTCGTCCAAACTAGTTTGACCAAAACTGCCCAACTTTGAATAGCTTCGTACGAAGTGAATATTGGCCTTTTTTGGGACCAATATGAAGTGATAAAGATATAAATATAGTAATAAACCTAATAGAAGAACGTTAGACCCATTTTTTATCCAACGGAAAACTTGTGCAAACTTCTACGACAAAGATCGTCCAAACGTTCAATAGATTCGTTTGAAGGTTTAAATTGAGATTTAAAGCTTTTAGAATGAATTCCGGCCTTTTTTTGGACCAATATAAAGTTATAAAGGTGTAAATATAGTTTTTAAATAATTCTCAAATAGTTAGACCCATTATTGGAGCAACGGAAACTTCGTCCAAACTAGTTTGACCAAAACTGCCCAACTTTGAATAGCTTCGTACGAAGTGAATATTGGCCTTTTTTGGGACCAATATGAAGTGATAAAGATATAAATATAGTAATAAACCTAATAGAAGAACGTATGCCCATTTTTTATCCAACAGAAAACTTGTGCCAACTTCTACGACAAAGATCGTCCAAACTTTCAATAGATTCGTATGAAGGTTTAAATTGAGATTTAAAGCTTTTAGAATGAATACCGGCCTTTTTTTGGACCAATATAAAGTTATAAAGGTGTAAATATAGTTATTAATAATTCTCAAATAGTTAGACCCATTATTGGAGCAACGGAAACTTCGTCCAAACTACTTTGACCAAAACTGCCCAACTTTGAATAGCTTCGTACGAAGTGAATATTGGCCTTTTTTGGGACCAATATGAAGTGATAAGGATATAAATATAGTAATGAACCTAATAGAAGAACGTTAGACCCATTTTTTATCCAACGGAAAACTAGTGCAAACTTCTACGACAAAGATCGTCCAAACTTTCAATAGATTCGTATGAAGGTTTAAATTGAGATTTAGAGCTTTTAGAATGAATACCGGCCTTTTTTTGGACAAATATAAAGTTATAAAGGTGTAAATATAGTTATTAAATAATTCTCAAATAGTTAGACCCATTATTGGAGCAACGGAAACTTCGTCCAAACTACTTTGACCAAAACTGCCCAACTTTGAATAGCTTCGTACGAAGTGAATATTGGCCTTTGTTGGGATCAATATGAAGTGATAAGGATATAAATATAGTAATAAACCTAATAGAAGAACGTTACACCCATTTTTTATCCAACGGAAAACTTGTGCAAACTTCTACGACAAAGATCGTCCAAACTTTCAATAGATTCGTATGAAGGTTTAAATAGAGATTTAAAGCTTTTAGAATGAATACCGGCCTTTTTTTGGACCAATATAAAGTTATAAAGGTGTAAATATAGTTATTAATAATTCTCAAATAGTTAGACCCATTATTGGAGCAACGGAAACTTCGTCCAAACTACTTTGACCAAAACTGCCCAACTTTGAATAGCTTCGTACGAAGTGAATATTGGCCTTTTTTGGGACCAATATGAAGTGATAAGGATATAAATATAATAATGAACCTAATAGAAGAACGTTAGACCCATTTTTTATCCAACGGAAAACTTGTGCAAACTTCTACGACAAAGATCGTCCAAACTTTCAATAGATTCGTATGAAGGTTTAAATAGAGATTTAAAGCTTTTAGAATGAATACCGGCCTTTTTTTGGACCAATATAAAGTTATAAAGGTGTAAATATAGTTATTAATAATTCTCAAATAGTTAGACCCATTATTGGAGCAACGGAAACTTCGTCCAAACTACTTTGACCAAAACTGCCCAACTTTGAATAGCTTCGTACGAAGTGAATATTGGCCTTTTTTGGGACCAATATGAAGTGATAAGGATATAAATATAGTAATGAACCTAATAGAAGAACGTTAGACCCATTTTTTATCCAACGGAAAACTAGTGCAAACTTCTACGACAAAGATCGTCCAAACTTTCAATAGATTCGTATGAAGGTTTATATTGAGATTTAGAGCTTTTAGAATGAATACCGGCCTTTTTTTGGACAAATATAAAGTTATAAAGGTGTAAATATAGTTATTAAATAATTCTCAAATAGTTAGACCCATTATTGGAGCAACGGAAACTTCGTCCAAACTACTTTGACCAAAACTGCCCAACTTTGAATAGCTTCGTACGAAGTGAATATTGGCCTTTGTTGGGATCAATATGAAGTGATAAGGATATAAATATAGTAATAAACCTAATAGAAGAACGTTACACCCATTTTTTATCCAACGGAAAACTTGTGCAAACTTCTACGACAAAGATCGTCCAAACTTTCAATAGATTCGTATGAAGGTTTAAATAGAGATTTAAAGCTTTTAGAATGAATACCGGCCTTTTTTTGGACCAATATAAAGTTATAAAGGTGTAAATGTAGTTATTAATAATTCTCAAATAGTTAGACCCATTATTGGAGCAACGGAAACTTCGTCCAAACTACTTTGACCAAAACTGCCCAACTTTGAATAGCTTCGTACGAAGTGAATATTGGCCTTTTTTGGGACCAATATGAAGTGATAAGGATATAAATATAATAATGAACCTAATAGAAGAACGTTAGACCCATTTTTTATCCAACGGAAAACTTGTGCAAACTTCTACGACAAAGATCGTCCAAACTTTCAATAGATTCGTATGAAGGTTTAAATAGAGATTTAAAGCTTTTAGAATGAATACCGGCCTTTTTTTGGACCAATATAAAGTTATAAAGGTGTAAATATAGTTATTAATAATTCTCAAATAGTTAGACCCATTATTGGAGCAACGGAAACTTCGTCCAAACTACTTTGACCAAAACTGCCCAACTTTGAATAGCTTCGTACGAAGTGAATATTGGCCTTTTTTGGGACCAATATGAAGTGATAAAGATATAAATATAGTAATAAACCTAATAGAAGAACGTTAGACCCATTTTTTATCCAACGGAAAACTTGTGCAAACTTCTACGACAAAGATCGTCCAAACTTTCAATAGATTCGTTTGAAGGTTTAAATTGAGATTTAAAGCTTTTAGAATGAATACCGGCCTTTTTTTGGACCAATATAAAGTTATAAATGTGTAAATATAGTTTTTAAATAATTCTCAAATAGTTAGACCCATTATAAGAGCAACGGAAACTTCGTCCAAACTACTTTGACCAAAACTGCCCAACTTTGAATAGCTTCGTACGAAGTGAATATTGGCCTTTTTTGGGACCAATATGAAGTGATAAAGATATAAATAAAGTAATAAACCTAATAGAAGAACGTTAGACCCATTTTTTATCCAACGGAAAACTTGTGCAAACTTCTACGACAAAGATCGTCCAAACTTTCAATAGATTCGTTTGAAGGTTTAAATTGAGATTTAAAGCTTTTAGAATGAATTCCGGCCTTTTTTTGGACCAATATAAAGTTATAAAGGTGTAAATATAGTTTTTAAATAATTCTCAAATAGTTAGACCCATTATTGGAGCAACGGAAACTTCGTCCAAACTAGTTTGACCAAAACTGCCCAACTTTGAATAGCTTCGTACGAAGTGAATATTGGCCTTTTTTGGGACCAATATGAAGTGATAAAGATATAAATATAGTAATAAACCTAATAGAAGAACGTTAGACCCATTTTTTATCCAACGGAAAACTTGTGCAAACTTCTACGACAAAGATCGTCCAAACGTTCAATAGATTCGTTTGAAGGTTTAAATTGAGATTTAAAGCTTTTAGAATGAATTCCGGCCTTTTTTTGGACCAATATAAAGTTATAAAGGTGTAAATATAGTTTTTAAATAATTCTCAAATAGTTAGACCCATTATTGGAGCAACGGAAACTTCGTCCAAACTAGTTTGACCAAAACTGCCCAACTTTGAATAGCTTCGTACGAAGTGAATATTGGCCTTTTTTGGGACCAATATGAAGTGATAAAGATATAAATATAGTAATAAACCTAATAGAAGAACGTATGCCCATTTTTTATCCAACAGAAAACTTGTGCCAACTTCTACGACAAAGATCGTCCAAACTTTCAATAGATTCGTATGAAGGTTTAAATTGAGATTTAAAGCTTTTAGAATGAATACCGGCCTTTTTTTGGACCAATATAAAGTTATAAAGGTGTAAATATAGTTATTAATAATTCTCAAATAGTTAGACCCATTATTGGAGCAACGGAAACTTCGTCCAAACTACTTTGACCAAAACTGCCCAACTTTGAATAGCTTCGTACGAAGTGAATATTGGCCTTTTTTGGGACCAATATGAAGTGATAAGGATATAAATATAGTAATGAACCTAATAGAAGAACGTTAGACCCATTTTTTATCCAACGGAAAACTAGTGCAAACTTCTACGACAAAGATCGTCCAAACTTTCAATAGATTCGTATGAAGGTTTAAATTGAGATTTAGAGCTTTTAGAATGAATACCGGCCTTTTTTTGGACAAATATAAAGTTATAAAGGTGTAAATATAGTTATTAAATAATTCTCAAATAGTTAGACCCATTATTGGAGCAACGGAAACTTCGTCCAAACTACTTTGACCAAAACTGCCCAACTTTGAATAGCTTCGTACGAAGTGAATATTGGCCTTTGTTGGGATCAATATGAAGTGATAAGGATATAAATATAGTAATAAACCTAATAGAAGAACGTTACACCCATTTTTTATCCAACGGAAAACTTGTGCAAACTTCTACGACAAAGATCGTCCAAACTTTCAATAGATTCGTATGAAGGTTTAAATAGAGATTTAAAGCTTTTAGAATGAATACCGGCCTTTTTTTGGACCAATATAAAGTTATAAAGGTGTAAATATAGTTATTAATAATTCTCAAATAGTTAGACCCATTATTGGAGCAACGGAAACTTCGTCCAAACTACTTTGACCAAAACTGCCCAACTTTGAATAGCTTCGTACGAAGTGAATATTGGCCTTTTTTGGGACCAATATGAAGTGATAAGGATATAAATATAATAATGAACCTAATAGAAGAACGTTAGACCCATTTTTTATCCAACGGAAAACTTGTGCAAACTTCTACGACAAAGATCGTCCAAACTTTCAATAGATTCGTATGAAGGTTTAAATAGAGATTTAAAGCTTTTAGAATGAATACCGGCCTTTTTTTGGACCAATATAAAGTTATAAAGGTGTAAATATAGTTATTAATAATTCTCAAATAGTTAGACCCATTATTGGAGCAACGGAAACTTCGTCCAAACTACTTTGACCAAAACTGCCCAACTTTGAATAGCTTCGTACGAAGTGAATATTGGCCTTTTTTGGGACCAATATGAAGTGATAAAGATATAAATATAGTAATAAACCTAATAGAAGAACGTTAGACCCATTTTTTATCCAACGGAAAACTTGTGCAAACTTCTACGACAAAGATCGTCCAAACTTTCAATAGATTCGTTTGAAGGTTTAAATTGAGATTTAAAGCTTTTAGAATGAATACCGGCCTTTTTTTGGACCAATATAAAGTTATAAATGTGTAAATATAGTTTTTAAATAATTCTCAAATAGTTAGACCCATTATAGGAGCAACGGAAACTTCGTCCAAACTACTTTGACCAAAACTGCCCAACTTTGAATAGCTTCGTACGAAGTGAATATTGGCCTTTTTTGGGACCAATATGAAGTGATAAAGATATAAATAAAGTAATAAACCTAATAGAAGAACGTTAGACCCATTTTTTATCCAACGGAAAACTTGTGCAAACTTCTACGACAAAGATCGTCCAAACTTTCAATAGATTCGTTTGAAGGTTTAAATTGAGATTTAAAGCTTTTAGAATGAATTCCGGCCTTTTTTTGGACCAATATAAAGTTATAAAGGTGTAAATATAGTTTTTAAATAATTCTCAAATAGTTAGACCCATTATTGGAGCAACGGAAACTTCGTCCAAACTAGTTTGACCAAAACTGCCCAACTTTGAATAGCTTCGTACGAAGAGAATATTGGCCTTTTTTGGGACCAATATGAAGTGATAAAGATATAAATATAGTAATAAACCTAATAGAAGAACGTTAGACCCATTTTTTATCCAACGGAAAACTTGTGCAAACTTCTACGACAAAGATCGTCCAAACTTTCAATAGATTCGTTTGAGGTTTAAATTGAGATTTAAAGCTTTTAGAATGAATACCGGCCTTTTTTTGGACCAATATAAAGTTATAAATGTGTAAATATAGTTTTTAAATAATTCTCAAATAGTTAGACCCATTATAGGAGCAACGGAAACTTCGTCCAAACTACTTTGACCAAAACTGCCCAACTTTGAATAGCTTCGTACGAAGTGAATATTGGCCTTTTTTGGGACCAATATGAAGTGATAAAGATATAAATATAGTAATAAACCTAATAGAAGAACGTATGCCCATTTTTTATCCAACAGAAAACTTGTGCCAACTTCTACGACAAAGATCGTCCAAACTTTCAATAGATTCGTATGAAGGTTTAAATTGAGATTTAAAGCTTTTAGAATGAATACCGGCCTTTTTTTGGACCAATATAAAGTTATAAAGGTGTAAATATAGTTATTAATAATTCTCAAATAGTTAGACCCATTATTGGAGCAACGGAAACTTCGTCCAAACTACTTTGACCAAAACTGCCCAACTTTGAATAGCTTCGTACGAAGTGAATATTGGCCTTTTTTGGGACCAATATGAAGTGATAAGGATATAAATATAGTAATGAACCTAATAGAAGAACGTTAGACCCATTTTTTATCCAACGGAAAACTTGTGCAAACTTCTACGACAAAGATCGTCCAAACTTTCAATAGATTCGTATGAAGGTTTAAATTGAGATTTAAAGCTTTTAGAATGAATACCGGCCTTTTTTTGGACAAATATAAAGTTATAAAGGTGTAAATATAGTTATTAAATAATTCTCAAATAGTTAGACCCATTATTGGAGCAACGGAAACTTCGTCCAAACTACTTTGACCATAACTGCCCAACTTTGAATAGCTTCGTACGAAGTGAATATTGGCCTTTGTTGGGATCAATATGAAGTGATAAGGATATAAATATAGTAATAAACCTAATAGAAGAACGTTACACCCATTTTTTATCCAACGGAAAACTTGTGCAAACTTCTACGACAAAGATCGTCCAAACTTTCAATAGATTCGTATGAAGGTTAAAATAGAGATTTAAAGCTTTTAGAATGAATACCGGCCTTTTTTTGGACCAATATAAAGTTATAAAGGTGTAAATATAGTTATTAATAATTCTCAAATAGTTAGACCCATTATTGGAGCAACGGAAACTTCGTCCAAACTACTTTGACCAAAACTGCCCAACTTTGAATAGCTTCGTACGAAGTGAATATTGGCCTTTTTTGGGACCAAATATGAAGTGATAAGGATATAAATATAATAATGAACCTAATAGAAGAACGTTAGACCCATTTTTTATCCAACGGAAAACTTGTGCAAACTTCTACGACAAAGATCGTCCAAACTTTCAATAGATTCGTATGAAGGTTTAAATAGAGATTTAAAGCTTTTAGAATGAATACCGGCCTTTTTTTGGACCAATATAAAGTTATAAAGGTGTAAATATAGTTATTAATAATTCTCAAATAGTTAGACCCATTATTGGAGCAACGGAAACTTCGTCCAAACTACTTTGACCAAAACTGCCCAACTTTGAATAGCTTCGTACGAAGTGAATATTGGCCTTTTTTGGGACCAATATGAAGTGATAAAGATATAAATAAAGTAATAAACCTAATAGAAGAACGTTAGACCCATTTTTTATCCAACGGAAAACTTGTGCAAACTTCTACGACAAAGATCGTCCAAACTTTCAATAGATTCGTTTGAAGGTTTAAATTGAGATTTAAAGCTTTTAGAATGAATTCCGGCCTTTTTTTGGACCAATATAAAGTTATAAAGGTGTAAATATAGTTTTTAAATAATTCTCAAATAGTTAGACCCATTATTGGAGCAACGGAAACTTCGTCCAAACTAGTTTGACCAAAACTGCCCAACTTTGAATAGCTTCGTACGAAGTGAATATTGGCCTTTTTTGGGACCAATATGAAGTGATAAAGATATAAATATAGTAATAAACCTAATAGAAGAACGTATGTCCATTTTTTATCCAACAGAAAACTTGTGCCAACTTCTACGACAAAGATCGTCCAAACTTTCAATAGATTCGTATGAAGGTTTAAATTGAGATTTAAAGCTTTTAGAATGAATACCGGCCTTTTTTTGGACCAATATAAAGTTATAAAGGTGTAAATATAGTTATTAATAATTCTCAAATAGTTAGACCCATTATTGGAGCAACGGAAACTTCGTCCAAACTACTTTGACCAAAACTGCCCAACTTTGAATAGCTTCGTACGAAGTGAATATTGGCCTTTTTTGGGACCAATATGAAGTGATAAGGATATAAATATAGTAATGAACCTAATAGAAGAACGTTAGACCCATTTTTTATCCAACGGAAAACTTGTGCAAACTTCTACGACAAAGATCGTCCAAACTTTCAATAGATTCGTATGAAGGTTTAAATTGAGATTTAAAGCTTTTAGAATGAATACCGGCCTTTTTTTGGACAAATATAAAGTTATAAAGGTGTAAATATAGTTATTAAATAATTCTCAAATAGTTAGACCCATTATTGGAGCAACGGAAACTTCGTCCAAACTACTTTGACCAAAACTGCCCAACTTTGAATAGCTTCGTACGAAGTGGATATTGGCCTTTGTTGGGATCAATATGAAGTGATAAGGATATAAATATAGTAATAAACCTAATAGAAGAACGTTACACCCATTTTTTATCCAACGGAAAACTTGTGCAAACTTCTACGACAAAGATCGTCCAAACTTTCAATAGATTCGTATGAAGGTTTAAATAGAGATTTAAAGCTTTTAGAATGAATACCGGCCTTTTTTTGGACAAATATAAAGTTATAAAGGTGTAAATATAGTTATTAAATAATTCTCAAATAGTTAGACCCATTATTGGAGCAACGGAAACTTCGTCCAAACTACTTTGACCAAAACTGCCCAACTTTGAATAGCTTCGTACGAAGTGAATATTGGCCTTTGTTGGGATCAATATGAAGTGATAAGGATATAAATATAGTAATAAACCTAATAGAAGAACGTTACACCCATTTTTTATCCAACGCAAAACTTGTGCAAACTTCTACGACAAAGATCGTCCAAACTTTCAATAGATTCGTATGAAGGTTTAAATAGAGATTTAAAGCTTTTAGAATGAATACCGGCCTTTTTTTGGACCAATATAAAGTTATAAAGGTGTAAATATAGTTATTAATAATTCTCAAATAGTTAGACCCATTATTGGAGCAACGGAAACTTCGTCCAAACTACTTTGACCAAAACTGCCCAACTTTGAATAGCCTCGTACGAAGTGAATATTGGCCTTTTTTGGGACCAATATGAAGTGATAAGGATATAAATATAGTAATAAACCTAATAGAAGAACGTTAGACCCATTTTTTATCCAACGGAAAACTTGTGCAAACTTCTACGACAAAGATCGTCCAAACTTTCAATAGATTCGTATGAAGGTTTAAATTGAGATTTAAAGCTTTTAGAATGAATACCGGCCTTTTTTTGGACCAATATAAAGTTATAAAGGTGTAAATATAGTTTTTAAATAATTCTCAAATAGTTAGACCCATTATTGGAGCAACGGAAACTTCGTCCAAACTAGTTTGACCAAAACTGCCCAACTTTGAATAGCTTCGTACGAAGTGAATAATGGCCTTTTTTGGGACCAATATGAAGTGATAAGGATATAAATATAGTAATGAACCTAATAGAAGAACGTTAGACCCATTTTTTATCCAACGGAAAACTTGTGCAAACTTCTACGACAAAGATCGTCCAAACTTTCAATAGATTCGTATGAAGGTTTAAATTGAGATTTAAAGCTTTTAGAATGAATACCGGCCTTTTTTTGGACCAATATAAAGTTATAAAGGTGTAAATATAGTTATTAAATAATTCTCAAATAGTAAGACCCATTATTGGAGCAACGGAAACTTCGTCCAAACTACTTTGACCAAAACTGCGCAACTTTGAATAGCTTCGTACGAAGTGAATATTGGCCTTTTTTGGGACCAATATGAAGTGATAAGGATATAAATATAGTAATAAACCTAATAGAAGAACGTTAGACCCATTTTTTATCCAACGGAAAACTTGTGCAAACTTCTACGACAAAGATCGTCCAAACTTTCAATAGATTCGTATGAAGGTTTAAATAGAGATTTAAAGCTTTTAGAATGAATACCGGCCTTTTTTTGGACAAACATAAAGTTATAAAGGTGTAAATATAGTTATTAAATAATTCTCAAATAGTTAGACCCATTATTGGAGCAACGGAAACTTCGTCCAAACTACTTTGACCAAAACTGCCCAACTTTGAATAGCTTCGTACGAAGTGAATATTGGCCTTTGTTGGGATCAATATGAAGTGATAAGGATATAAATATAGTAATAAACCTAATAGAAGAACGTTACACCCATTTTTTATCCAACGCAAAACTTGTGCAAACTTCTACGACAAAGATCGTCCAAACTTTCAATAGATTCGTATGAAGGTTTAAATAGAGATTTAAAGCTTTTAGAATGAATACCGGCCTTTTTTTGGACCAATATAAAGTTATAAAGGTGTAAATATAGTTATTAATAATTCTCAAATAGTTAGACCCATTATTGGAGCAACGGAAACTTCGTCCAAACTACTTTGACCAAAACTGCCCAACTTTGAATAGCCTCGTACGAAGTGAATATTGGCCTTTTTTGGGACCAATATGAAGTGATAAGGATATAAATATAGTAATAAACCTAATAGAAGAACGTTAGACCCATTTTTTATCCAACGGAAAACTTGTGCAAACTTCTACGACAAAGATCGTCCAAACTTTCAATAGATTCGTATGAAGGTTTAAATTGAGATTTAAAGCTTTTAGAATGAATACCGGCCTTTTTTTGGACCAATATAAAGTTATAAAGGTGTAAATATAGTTTTTAAATAATTCTCAAATAGTTAGACCCATTATTGGAGCAACGGAAACTTCGTCCAAACTAGTTTGACCAAAACTGCCCAACTTTGAATAGCTTCGTACGAAGTGAATAATGGCCTTTTTTGGGACCAATATGAAGTGATAAGGATATAAATATAGTAATGAACCTAATAGAAGAACGTTAGACCCATTTTTTATCCAACGGAAAACTTGTGCAAACTTCTACGACAAAGATCGTCCAAACTTTCAATAGATTCGTATGAAGGTTTAAATTGAGATTTAAAGCTTTTAGAATGAATACCGGCCTTTTTTTGGACCAATATAAAGTTATAAAGGTGTAAATATAGTTATTAAATAATTCTCAAATAGTAAGACCCATTATTGGAGCAACGGAAACTTCGTCCAAACTACTTTGACCAAAACTGCCCAACTTTGAATAGCTTCGTACGAAGTGAATATTGGCCTTTTTTGGGACCAATATGAAGTGATAAGGATATAAATATAGTAATAAACCTAATAGAAGAACGTTAGACCCATTTTTTATCCAACGGAAAACTTGTGCAAAGTTCTACGACAAAGATCGTCCAAACTTTCAATAGATTCGTATGAAGGTTTAAATAGAGATTTAAAGCTTTTAGAATGAATACCGGCCTTTTTTTGGACAAACATAAAGTTATAAAGGTGTAAATATAGTTATTAAATAATTCTCAAATAGTTAGACCCATTATTTGAGCAACGGAAACTTCGTCCAAACTACTTTGACCAAACCTGCCCAACTTTGAATAGCTTCGTACGAAGTGAATATTGGCCTTTGTTGGGATCAATATGAAGTGATAAGGATATAAATATAGTAATAAACCTAATAGAAGAACGTTACACCCATTTTTTATCCAACGGAAAACTTGTGCAAACTTCTACGACAAAGATCGTCCAAACTTTCAATAGATTCGTATGAAGGTTTAAATAGAGATTTAAAGCTTTTAGAATGAATACCGGCCTTTTTTTGGACCAATATAAAGTTATAAAGGTGTAAATATAGTTATTAATAATTCTCAAATAGTTAGACCCATTATTGGAGCAACGGAAACTTCGTCCAAACTACTTTGACCAAAACTGCCCAACTTTGAATAGCCTCGTACGAAGTGAATATTGGCCTTTTTTGGGACCAATATGAAGTGATAAGGATATAAATATAGTAATAAACCTAATAGAAGAACGTTAGACCCATTTTTTATCCAACGGAAAACTTGTGCAAACTTCTACGACAAAGATCGTCCAAACTTTCAATAGATTCGTATGAAGGTTTAAATTGAGATTTAAAGCTTTTAGAATGAATACCGGCCTTTTTTTGGACCAATATAAAGTTATAAAGGTGTAAATATAGTTTTTAAATAATTCTCAAATAGTTAGACCCATTATTGGAGCAACGGAAACTTCGTCCAAACTAGTTTGACCAAAACTGCCCAACTTTGAATAGCTTCGTACGAAGTGAATATTGGCCTTTTTTGGGACCAATATGAAGTGATAAGGATATAAATATAGTAATGAACCTAATAGAAGAACGTTAGACCCATTTTTTATCCAACGGAAAACTTGTGCAAACTTCTACGACAAAGATCGTCCAAACTTTCAATAGATTCGTATGAAGGTTTAAATTGAGATTTAAAGCTTTTAGAATGAATACCGGCCTTTTTTTGGACAAATATAAAGTTATAAAGGTGTAAATATAGTTATTAAATAATTCTCAAATAGTTAGACCCATTATTGGAGCAACGGAAACTTCGTCCAAACTACTTTGACCATAACTGCCCAACTTTGAATAGCTTCGTACGAAGTGAATATTGGCCTTTGTTGGGATCAATATGAAGTGATAAGGATATAAATATAGTAATAAACCTAATAGAAGAACGTTACACCCATTTTTTATCCAACGGAAAACTTGTGCAAACTTCTACGACAAAGATCGTCCAAACTTTCAATAGATTCGTATGAAGGTTAAAATAGAGATTTAAAGCTTTTAGAATGAATACCGGCCTTTTTTTGGACCAATATAAAGTTATAAAGGTGTAAATATAGTTATTAATAATTCTCAAATAGTTAGACCCATTATTGGAGCAACGGAAACTTCGTCCAAACTACTTTGACCAAAACTGCCCAACTTTGAATAGCTTCGTACGAAGTGAATATTGGCCTTTTTTGGGACCAAATATGAAGTGATAAGGATATAAATATAATAATGAACCTAATAGAAGAACGTTAGACCCATTTTTTATCCAACGGAAAACTTGTGCAAACTTCTACGACAAAGATCGTCCAAACTTTCAATAGATTCGTATGAAGGTTTAAATAGAGATTTAAAGCTTTTAGAATGAATACCGGCCTTTTTTTGGACCAATATAAAGTTATAAAGGTGTAAATATAGTTATTAATAATTCTCAAATAGTTAGACCCATTATTGGAGCAACGGAAACTTCGTCCAAACTACTTTGACCAAAACTGCCCAACTTTGAATAGCTTCGTACGAAGTGAATATTGGCCTTTTTTGGGACCAATATGAAGTGATAAAGATATAAATAAAGTAATAAACCTAATAGAAGAACGTTAGACCCATTTTTTATCCAACGGAAAACTTGTGCAAACTTCTACGACAAAGATCGTCCAAACTTTCAATAGATTCGTTTGAAGGTTTAAATTGAGATTTAAAGCTTTTAGAATGAATTCCGGCCTTTTTTTGGACCAATATAAAGTTATAAAGGTGTAAATATAGTTTTTAAATAATTCTCAAATAGTTAGACCCATTATTGGAGCAACGGAAACTTCGTCCAAACTAGTTTGACCAAAACTGCCCAACTTTGAATAGCTTCGTACGAAGTGAATATTGGCCTTTTTTGGGACCAATATGAAGTGATAAAGATATAAATATAGTAATAAACCTAATAGAAGAACGTATGTCCATTTTTTATCCAACAGAAAACTTGTGCCAACTTCTACGACAAAGATCGTCCAAACTTTCAATAGATTCGTATGAAGGTTTAAATTGAGATTTAAAGCTTTTAGAATGAATACCGGCCTTTTTTTGGACCAATATAAAGTTATAAAGGTGTAAATATAGTTATTAATAATTCTCAAATAGTTAGACCCATTATTGGAGCAACGGAAACTTCGTCCAAACTACTTTGACCAAAACTGCCCAACTTTGAATAGCTTCGTACGAAGTGAATATTGGCCTTTTTTGGGACCAATATGAAGTGATAAGGATATAAATATAGTAATGAACCTAATAGAAGAACGTTAGACCCATTTTTTATCCAACGGAAAACTTGTGCAAACTTCTACGACAAAGATCGTCCAAACTTTCAATAGATTCGTATGAAGGTTTAAATTGAGATTTAAAGCTTTTAGAATGAATACCGGCCTTTTTTTGGACAAATATAAAGTTATAAAGGTGTAAATATAGTTATTAAATAATTCTCAAATAGTTAGACCCATTATTGGAGCAACGGAAACTTCGTCCAAACTACTTTGACCAAAACTGCCCAACTTTGAATAGCTTCGTACGAAGTGGATATTGGCCTTTGTTGGGATCAATATGAAGTGATAAGGATATAAATATAGTAATAAACCTAATAGAAGAACGTTACACCCATTTTTTATCCAACGGAAAACTTGTGCAAACTTCTACGACAAAGATCGTCCAAACTTTCAATAGATTCGTATGAAGGTTTAAATAGAGATTTAAAGCTTTTAGAATGAATACCGGCCTTTTTTTGGACAAATATAAAGTTATAAAGGTGTAAATATAGTTATTAAATAATTCTCAAATAGTTAGACCCATTATTGGAGCAACGGAAACTTCGTCCAAACTACTTTGACCAAAACTGCCCAACTTTGAATAGCTTCGTACGAAGTGAATATTGGCCTTTGTTGGGATCAATATGAAGTGATAAGGATATAAATATAGTAATAAACCTAATAGAAGAACGTTACACCCATTTTTTATCCAACGGAAAACTTGTGCAAACTTCTACGACAAAGATCGTCCAAACTTTCAATAGATTCGTATGAAGGTTTAAATTGAGATTTAAAGCTTTTAGAATGAATACCGGCCTTTTTTTGGACCAATATAAAGTTATAAAGGTGTAAATATAGTTTTTAAATAATTCTCAAATAGTTAGACCCATTATTGGAGCAACGGAAACTTCGTCCAAACTAGTTTGACCAAAACTGCCCAACTTTGAATAGCTTCGTACGAAGTGAATAATGGCCTTTTTTGGGACCAATATGAAGTGATAAGGATATAAATATAGTAATGAACCTAATAGAAGAACGTTAGACCCATTTTTTATCCAACGGAAAACTTGTGCAAACTTCTACGACAAAGATCGTCCAAACTTTCAATAGATTCGTATGAAGGTTTAAATTGAGATTTAAAGCTTTTAGAATGAATACCGGCCTTTTTTTGGACCAATATAAAGTTATAAAGGTGTAAATATAGTTATTAAATAATTCTCAAATAGTAAGACCCATTATTGGAGCAACGGAAACTTCGTCCAAACTACTTTGACCAAAACTGCGCAACTTTGAATAGCTTCGTACGAAGTGAATATTGGCCTTTTTTGGGACCAATATGAAGTGATAAGGATATAAATATAGTAATAAACCTAATAGAAGAACGTTAGACCCATTTTTTATCCAACGGAAAACTTGTGCAAACTTCTACGACAAAGATCGTCCAAACTTTCAATAGATTCGTATGAAGGTTTAAATAGAGATTTAAAGCTTTTAGAATGAATACCGGCCTTTTTTTGGACAAACATAAAGTTATAAAGGTGTAAATATAGTTATTAAATAATTCTCAAATAGTTAGACCCATTATTGGAGCAACGGAAACTTCGTCCAAACTACTTTGACCAAAACTGCCCAACTTTGAATAGCTTCGTACGAAGTGAATATTGGCCTTTGTTGGGATCAATATGAAGTGATAAGGATATAAATATAGTAATAAACCTAATAGAAGAACGTTACACCCATTTTTTATCCAACGCAAAACTTGTGCAAACTTCTACGACAAAGATCGTCCAAACTTTCAATAGATTCGTATGAAGGTTTAAATAGAGATTTAAAGCTTTTAGAATGAATACCGGCCTTTTTTTGGACCAATATAAAGTTATAAAGGTGTAAATATAGTTATTAATAATTCTCAAATAGTTAGACCCATTATTGGAGCAACGGAAACTTCGTCCAAACTACTTTGACCAAAACTGCCCAACTTTGAATAGCCTCGTACGAAGTGAATATTGGCCTTTTTTGGGACCAATATGAAGTGATAAGGATATAAATATAGTAATAAACCTAATAGAAGAACGTTAGACCCATTTTTTATCCAACGGAAAACTTGTGCAAACTTCTACGACAAAGATCGTCCAAACTTTCAATAGATTCGTATGAAGGTTTAAATTGAGATTTAAAGCTTTTAGAATGAATACCGGCCTTTTTTTGGACCAATATAAAGTTATAAAGGTGTAAATATAGTTTTTAAATAATTCTCAAATAGTTAGACCCATTATTGGAGCAACGGAAACTTCGTCCAAACTAGTTTGACCAAAACTGCCCAACTTTGAATAGCTTCGTACGAAGTGAATAATGGCCTTTTTTGGGACCAATATGAAGTGATAAGGATATAAATATAGTAATGAACCTAATAGAAGAACGTTAGACCCATTTTTTATCCAACGGAAAACTTGTGCAAACTTCTACGACAAAGATCGTCCAAACTTTCAATAGATTCGTATGAAGGTTTAAATTGAGATTTAAAGCTTTTAGAATGAATACCGGCCTTTTTTTGGACCAATATAAAGTTATAAAGGTGTAAATATAGTTATTAAATAATTCTCAAATAGTAAGACCCATTATTGGAGCAACGGAAACTTCGTCCAAACTACTTTGACCAAAACTGCCCAACTTTGAATAGCTTCGTACGAAGTGAATATTGGCCTTTTTTGGGACCAATATGAAGTGATAAGGATATAAATATAGTAATAAACCTAATAGAAGAACGTTAGACCCATTTTTTATCCAACGGAAAACTTGTGCAAAGTTCTACGACAAAGATCGTCCAAACTTTCAATAGATTCGTATGAAGGTTTAAATAGAGATTTAAAGCTTTTAGAATGAATACCGGCCTTTTTTTGGACAAACATAAAGTTATAAAGGTGTAAATATAGTTATTAAATAATTCTCAAATAGTTAGACCCATTATTGGAGCAACGGAAACTTCGTCCAAACTACTTTGACCAAACCTGCCCAACTTTGAATAGCTTCGTACGAAGTGAATATTGGCCTTTGTTGGGATCAATATGAAGTGATAAGGATATAAATATAGTAATAAACCTAATAGAAGAACGTTACACCCATTTTTTATCCAACGGAAAACTTGTGCAAACTTCTACGACAAAGATCGTCCAAACTTTCAATAGATTCGTATGAAGGTTTAAATAGAGATTTAAAGCTTTTAGAATGAATACCGGCCTTTTTTTGGACCAATATAAAGTTATAAAGGTGTAAATATAGTTATTAATAATTCTCAAATAGTTAGACCCATTATTGGAGCAACGGAAACTTCGTCCAAACTACTTTGACCAAAACTGCCCAACTTTGAATAGCCTCGTACGAAGTGAATATTGGCCTTTTTTGGGACCAATATGAAGTGATAAGGATATAAATATAGTAATAAACCTAATAGAAGAACGTTAGACCCATTTTTTATCCAACGGAAAACTTGTGCAAACTTCTACGACAAAGATCGTCCAAACTTTCAATAGATTCGTATGAAGGTTTAAATTGAGATTTAAAGCTTTTAGAATGAATACCGGCCTTTTTTTGGACCAATATAAAGTTATAAAGGTGTAAATATAGTTTTTAAATAATTCTCAAATAGTTAGACCCATTATTGGAGCAACGGAAACTTCGTCCAAACTAGTTTGACCAAAACTGCCCAACTTTGAATAGCTTCGTACGAAGTGAATATTGGCCTTTTTTGGGACCAATATGAAGTGATAAGGATATAAATATAGTAATGAACCTAATAGAAGAACGTTAGACCCATTTTTTATCCAACGGAAAACTTGTGCAAACTTCTACGACAAAGATCGTCCAAACTTTCAATAGATTCGTATGAAGGTTTAAATTGAGATTTAAAGCTTTTAGAATGAATACCAGCCTTTTTTTGGACCAATATAAAGTTATAAAGGTGTAAATATAGTTATTAAATAATTCTCAAATAGTAAGACCCATTATTGGAGCAACGGAAACTTCGTCCAAACTACTTTGACCAAAACTGCCCAACTTTGAATAGCTTCGTACGAAGTGAATATTGGCCTTTTTTGGGACCAATATGAAGTGATAAGGATATAAATATAGTAATAAATCTAATAGAAGAACGTTAGACCCATTTTTTATCCAACGGAAAACTTGTGCAAACTTCTACGACAAAGATCGTCCAAACTTTCAATAGATTCGTATGAAGGTTTAAATTGAGATTTAAAGCTTTTAGAATGAATACCGGCCTTTTTTTGGACAAACATAAAGTTATAAAGGTGTAAATATAGTTATTAAATAATTCTCAAATAGTTAGACCCATTATTGGAGCAACGGAAACTTCGTCCAAACTACTTTGACCAAACCTGCCCAACTTTGAATAGCTTCGTACGAAGTGAATATTGGCCTTTGTTGGGATCAATATGAAGTGATAAGGATATAAATATAGTAATAAACCTAATAGAAGAACGTTACACCCATTTTTTATCCAACGGAAAACTTGTGCAAACTTCTACGACAAAGATCGTCCAAACTTTCAATAGATTCGTATGAAGGTTTAAATAGAGATTTAAAGCTTTTAGAATGAATACCGGCCTTTTTTTGGACCAATATAAAGTTATAAAGGTGTAAATATAGTTATTAATAATTCTCAAATAGTTAGACCCATTATTGGAGCAACGGAAACTTCGTCCAAACTACTTTGACCAAAACTGCCCAACTTTGAATAGCCTCGTACGAAGTGAATATTGGCCTTTTTTGGGACCAATATGAAGTGATAAGGATATAAATATAGTAATAAACCTAATAGAAGAACGTTAGACCCATTTTTTATCCAACGGAAAACTTGTGCAAACTTCTACGACAAAGATCGTCCAAACTTTCAATAGATTCGTATGAAGGTTTAAATTGAGATTTAAAGCTTTTAGAATGAATACCGGCCTTTTTTTGGACCAATATAAAGTTATAAAGGTGTAAATATAGTTTTTAAATAATTCTCAAATAGTTAGACCCATTATTGGAGCAACGGAAACTTCGTCCAAACTAGTTTGACCAAAACTGCCCAACTTTGAATAGCTTCGTACGAAGTGAATATTGGCCTTTTTTGGGACCAATATGAAGTGATAAGGATATAAATATAGTAATGAACCTAATAGAAGAACGTTAGACCCATTTTTTATCCAACGGAAAACTTGTGCAAACTTCTACGACAAAGATCGTCCAAACTTTCAATAGATTCGTATGAAGGTTTAAATTGAGATTTAAAGCTTTTAGAATGAATACCAGCCTTTTTTTGGACCAATATAAAGTTATAAAGGTGTAAATATAGTTATTAAATAATTCTCAAATAGTAAGACCCATTATTGGAGCAACGGAAACTTCGTCCAAACTACTTTGACCAAAACTGCCCAACTTTGAATAGCTTCGTACGAAGTGAATATTGGCCTTTTTTGGGACCAATATGAAGTGATAAGGATATAAATATAGTAATAAATCTAATAGAAGAACGTTAGACCCATTTTTTATCCAACGGAAAACTTGTGCAAACTTCTACGACAAAGATCGTCCAAACTTTCAATAGATTCGTATGAAGGTTTAAATTGAGATTTAAAGCTTTTAGAATGAATACCGGCCTTTTTTTGGACAAATATAAAGTTATAAAGGTGTAAATATAGTTATTAAATAATTCTCAAATAGTTAGACCCATTATTGGAGCAACGGAAACTTCGTCCAAACTACTTTGACCAAAACTGCCCAACTTTGAATAGCTTCGTACGAAGTGAATATTGGCCTTTGTTGGGATCAATATGAAGTGATAAGGATATAAATATAGTAATAAACCTAATAGAAGAACGTTACACCCATTTTTTATCCAACGGAAAACTTGTGCAAACTTCTACGACAAAGATCGTCCAAACTTTCAATAGATTCGTATGAAGGTTTAAATAGAGATTTAAAGCTTTTAGAATGAATACCGGCCTTTTTTTGGACCAATATAAAGTTATAAAGGTGTAAATATAGTTATTAATAATTCTCAAATAGTTAGACCCATTATTGGAGCAACGGAAACTTCGTCCAAACTACTTTGACCAAAACTGCCCAACTTTGAATAGCCTCGTACGAAGTGAATATTGGCCTTTTTTGGGACCAATATGAAGTGATAAGGATATAAATATAGTAATAAACCTAATAGAAGAACGTTAGACCCATTTTTTATCCAACGGAAAACTTGTGCAAACTTCTACGACAAAGATCGTCCAAACTTTCAATAGATTCGTATGAAGGTTTAAATTGAGATTTAAAGCTTTTAGAATGAATACCGGCCTTTTTTTGGACCAATATAAAGTTATAAAGGTGTAAATATAGTTTTTAAATAATTCTCAAATAGTTAGACCCATTATTGGAGCAACGGAAACTTCGTCCAAACTAGTTTGACCAAAACTGCCCAACTTTGAATAGCTTCGTACGAAGTGAATATTGGCCTTTTTTGGGACCAATATGAAGTGATAAGGATATAAATATAGTAATGAACCTAATAGAAGAACGTTAGACCCATTTTTTATCCAACGGAAAACTTGTGCAAACTTCTACGACAAAGATCGTCCAAACTTTCAATAGATTCGTATGAAGGTTTAAATTGAGATTTAAAGCTTTTAGAATGAATACCAGCCTTTTTTTGGACCAATATAAAGTTATAAAGGTGTAAATATAGTTATTAAATAATTCTCAAATAGTAAGACCCATTATTGGAGCAACGGAAACTTCGTCCAAACTACTTTGACCAAAACTGCCCAACTTTGAATAGCTTCGTACGAAGTGAATATTGGCCTTTTTTGGGACCAATATGAAGTGATAAGGATATAAATATAGTAATAAACCTAATAGAAGAACGTTAGACCCATTTTTTATCCAACGGAAAACTTGTGCAAACTTCTACGACAAAGATCGTCCAAACTTTCAATAGATTCGTATGAAGGTTTAAATTGAGATTTAAAGCTTTTAGAATGAATACCGGCCTTTTTTTGGACAAATATAAAGTTATAAAGGTGTAAATATAGTTATTAAATAATTCTCAAATAGTTAGACCCATTATTGGAGCAACGGAAACTTCGTCCAAACTACTTTGACCAAAACTGCCCAACTTTGAATAGCTTCGTACGAAGTGAATATTGGCCTTTGTTGGGATCAATATGAAGTGATAAGGATATAAATATAGTAATAAACCTAATAGAAGAACGTTACACCCATTTTTTATCCAACGGAAAACTTGTGCAAACTTCTACGACAAAGATCGTCCAAACTTTCAATAGATTCGTATGAAGGTTTAAATAGAGATTTAAAGCTTTTAGAATGAATACCGGCCTTTTTTTGGACCAATATAAAGTTATAAAGGTGTAAATATAGTTATTAATAATTCTCAAATAGTTAGACCCATTATTGGAGCAACGGAAACTTCGTCCAAACTACTTTGACCAAAACTGCCCAACTTTGAATAGCCTCGTACGAAGTGAATATTGGCCTTTTTTGGGACCAATATGAAGTGATAAGGATATAAATATAGTAATAAACCTAATAGAAGAACGTTAGACCCATTTTTTATCCAACGGAAAACTTGTGCAAACTTCTACGACAAAGATCGTCCAAACTTTCAATAGATTCGTATGAAGGTTTAAATTGAGATTTAAAGCTTTTAGAATGAATACCGGCCTTTTTTTGGACCAATATAAAGTTATAAAGGTGCAAATATAGTTTTTAAATAATTCTCAAATAGTTAGACCCATTATTGGAGCAACGGAAACTTCGTCCAAACTAGTTTGACCAAAACTGCCCAACTTTGAATAGCTTCGTACGAAGTGAATATTGGCCTTTTTTGGGACCAATATGAAGTGATAAGGATATAAATATAGTAATGAACCTAATAGAAGAACGTTAGACCCATTTTTTATCCAACGGAAAACTTGTGCAAACTTCTACGACAAAGATCGTCCAAACTTTCAATAGATTCGTATGAAGGTTTAAATTGAGATTTAAAGCTTTTAGAAAGAATACCGGCCTTTTTTTGGACCAATATAAAGTTATAAAGGTGTAAATATAGTTATTAAATAATTCTCAAATAGTAAGACCCATTATAGGAGCAACGGAAACTTCGTCCAAACTACTTTGACCAAAACTGCCCAACTTTGAATAGCTTCGTACGAAGTGAATATTGGCCTTTGTTGGGATCAATATGAAGTGATAAGGATATAAATATAGTAATAAACCTAATAGAAGAACGTTACACCCATTTTTTATCCAACGGAAAACTTGTGCAAACTTCTACGACAAAGATCGTCCAAACTTTCAATAGATTCGTATAAAGGTTTAAATAGAGATTTAAAGCTTTTAGAATGAATACCGGCCTTTTTTTGGACAAATATAAAGTTATAAAGGTGTAAATATAGTTATTAAATAATTCTCAAATAGTTAGACCCATTATTGGAGCAACGGAAACTTCGTCCAAACTACTTTGACCAAAACTGCCCAACTTTGAATAGCTTCGTACGAAGTGAATATTGGCCTTTGTTGGGATCAATATGAAGTGATAAGGATATAAATATAGTAATAAACCTAATAGAAGAACGTTACACCCATTTTTTATCCAACGGAAAACTTGTGCAAACTTCTACGACAAAGATCGTCCAAACTTTCAATAGATTCGTATGAAGGTTTAAATAGAGATTTAAAGCTTTTAGAATGAATACCGGCCTTTTTTTGGACCAATATAAAGTTATAAAGGTGTAAATATAGTTATTAAATAATTCTCAAATAGTTAGACCCATTATTGGAGCAACGGAAACTTCGTCCAAACTACTTTGACCAAAACTGCCCAACTTTGAATAGCTTCGTACGAAGTGAATATTGGCCTTTGTTGGGATCAATATGAAGTGATAAGGATATAAATATAGTAATAAACCTAATAGAAGAACGTTACACCCATTTTTTATCCAACGCAAAACTTGTGCAAACTTCTACGACAAAGATCGTCCAAACTTTCAATAGATTCGTATGAAGGTTTAAATAGAGATTTAAAGCTTTTAGAATGAATACCGGCCTTTTTTTGGACCAATATAAAGTTATAAAGGTGTAAATATAGTTATTAATAATTCTCAAATAGTTAGACCCATTATTGGAGCAACGGAAACTTCGTCCAAACTACTTTGACCAAAACTGCCCAACTTTGAATAGCCTCGTACGAAGTGAATATTGGCCTTTTTTGGGACCAATATGAAGTGATAAGGATATAAATATAGTAATAAACCTAATAGAAGAACGTTAGACCCATTTTTTATCCAACGGAAAACTTGTGCAAACTTCTACGACAAAGATCGTCCAAACTTTCAATAGATTCGTATGAAGGTTTAAATTGAGATTTAAAGCTTTTAGAATGAATACCGGCCTTTTTTTGGACCAATATAAAGTTATAAAGGTGTAAATATAGTTTTTAAATAATTCTCAAATAGTTAGACCCATTATTGGAGCAACGGAAACTTCGTCCAAACTAGTTTGACCAAAACTGCCCAACTTTGAATAGCTTCGTACGAAGTGAATAATGGCCTTTTTTGGGACCAATATGAAGTGATAAGGATATAAATATAGTAATGAACCTAATAGAAGAACGTTAGACCCATTTTTTATCCAACGGAAAACTTGTGCAAACTTCTACGACAAAGATCGTCCAAACTTTCAATAGATTCGTATGAAGGTTTAAATTGAGATTTAAAGCTTTTAGAATGAATACCGGCCTTTTTTTGGACCAATATAAAGTTATAAAGGTGTAAATATAGTTATTAAATAATTCTCAAATAGTAAGACCCATTATTGGAGCAACGGAAACTTCGTCCAAACTACTTTGACCAAAACTGCCCAACTTTGAATAGCTTCGTACGAAGTGAATATTGGCCTTTTTTGGGACCAATATGAAGTGATAAGGATATAAATATAGTAATAAACCTAATAGAAGAACGTTAGACCCATTTTTTATCCAACGGAAAACTTGTGCAAAGTTCTACGACAAAGATCGTCCAAACTTTCAATAGATTCGTATGAAGGTTTAAATAGAGATTTAAAGCTTTTAGAATGAATACCGGCCTTTTTTTGGACAAATATAAAGTTATAAAGGTGTAAATATAGTTATTAAATAATTCTCAAATAGTTAGACCCATTATTGGAGCAACGGAAACTTCGTCCAAACTACTTTGACCAAAACTGCCCAACTTTGAATAGCTTCGTACGAAGTGAATATTGGCCTTTGTTGGGATCAATATGAAGTGATAAGGATATAAATATAGTAATAAACCTAATAGAAGAACGTTACACCCATTTTTTATCCAACGGAAAACTTGTGCAAACTTCTACGACAAAGATCGTCCAAACTTTCAATAGATTCGTATGAAGGTTTAAATAGAGATTTAAAGCTTTTAGAATGAATACCGGCCTTTTTTTGGACCAATATAAAGTTATAAAGGTGTAAATATAGTTATTAATAATTCTCAAATAGTTAGACCCATTATTGGAGCAACGGAAACTTCGTCCAAACTACTTTGACCAAAACTGCCCAACTTTGAATAGCCTCGTACGAAGTGAATATTGGCCTTTTTTGGGACCAATATGAAGTGATAAGGATATAAATATAGTAATAAACCTAATAGAAGAACGTTAGACCCATTTTTTATCCAACGGAAAACTTGTGCAAACTTCTACGACAAAGATCGTCCAAACTTTCAATAGATTCGTATGAAGGTTTAAATTGAGATTTAAAGCTTTTAGAATGAATACCGGCCTTTTTTTGGACCAATATAAAGTTATAAAGGTGCAAATATAGTTTTTAAATAATTCTCAAATAGTTAGACCCATTATTGGAGCAACGGAAACTTCGTCCAAACTAGTTTGACCAAAACTGCCCAACTTTGAATAGCTTCGTACGAAGTGAATATTGGCCTTTTTTGGGACCAATATGAAGTGATAAGGATATAAATATAGTAATGAACCTAATAGAAGAACGTTAGACCCATTTTTTATCCAACGGAAAACTTGTGCAAACTTCTACGACAAAGATCGTCCAAACTTTCAATAGATTCGTATGAAGGTTTAAATTGAGATTTAAAGCTTTTAGAAAGAATACCGGCCTTTTTTTGGACCAATATAAAGTTATAAAGGTGTAAATATAGTTATTAAATAATTCTCAAATAGTAAGACCCATTATAGGAGCAACGGAAACTTCGTCCAAACTACTTTGACCAAAACTGCCCAACTTTGAATAGCTTCGTACGAAGTGAATATTGGCCTTTGTTGGGATCAATATGAAGTGATAAGGATATAAATATAGTAATAAACCTAATAGAAGAACGTTACACCCATTTTTTATCCAACGGAAAACTTGTGCAAACTTCTACGACAAAGATCGTCCAAACTTTCAATAGATTCGTATAAAGGTTTAAATAGAGATTTAAAGCTTTTAGAATGAATACCGGCCTTTTTTTGGACAAATATAAAGTTATAAAGGTGTAAATATAGTTATTAAATAATTCTCAAATAGTTAGACCCATTATTGGAGCAACGGAAACTTCGTCCAAACTACTTTGACCAAAACTGCCCAACTTTGAATAGCTTCGTACGAAGTGAATATTGGCCTTTGTTGGGATCAATATGAAGTGATAAGGATATAAATATAGTAATAAACCTAATAGAAGAACGTTACACCCATTTTTTATCCAACGGAAAACTTGTGCAAACTTCTACGACAAAGATCGTCCAAACTTTCAATAGATTCGTATGAAGGTTTAAATAGAGATTTAAAGCTTTTAGAATGAATACCGGCCTTTTTTTGGACCAATATAAAGTTATAAAGGTGTAAATATAGTTATTAAATAATTCTCAAATAGTTAGACCCATTATTGGAGCAACGGAAACTTCGTCCAAACTACTTTGACCAAAACTGCCCAACTTTGAATAGCTTCGTACGAAGTGAATATTGGCCTTTGTTGGGATCAATATGAAGTGATAAGGATATAAATATAGTAATAAACCTAATAGAAGAACGTTACACCCATTTTTTATCCAACGCAAAACTTGTGCAAACTTCTACGACAAAGATCGTCCAAACTTTCAATAGATTCGTATGAAGGTTTAAATAGAGATTTAAAGCTTTTAGAATGAATACCGGCCTTTTTTTGGACCAATATAAAGTTATAAAGGTGTAAATATAGTTATTAATAATTCTCAAATAGTTAGACCCATTATTGGAGCAACGGAAACTTCGTCCAAACTACTTTGACCAAAACTGCCCAACTTTGAATAGCCTCGTACGAAGTGAATATTGGCCTTTTTTGGGACCAATATGAAGTGATAAGGATATAAATATAGTAATAAACCTAATAGAAGAACGTTAGACCCATTTTTTATCCAACGGAAAACTTGTGCAAACTTCTACGACAAAGATCGTCCAAACTTTCAATAGATTCGTATGAAGGTTTAAATTGAGATTTAAAGCTTTTAGAATGAATACCGGCCTTTTTTTGGACCAATATAAAGTTATAAAGGTGTAAATATAGTTTTTAAATAATTCTCAAATAGTTAGACCCATTATTGGAGCAACGGAAACTTCGTCCAAACTAGTTTGACCAAAACTGCCCAACTTTGAATAGCTTCGTACGAAGTGAATAATGGCCTTTTTTGGGACCAATATGAAGTGATAAGGATATAAATATAGTAATGAACCTAATAGAAGAACGTTAGACCCATTTTTTATCCAACGGAAAACTTGTGCAAACTTCTACGACAAAGATCGTCCAAACTTTCAATAGATTCGTATGAAGGTTTAAATTGAGATTTAAAGCTTTTAGAATGAATACCGGCCTTTTTTTGGACCAATATAAAGTTATAAAGGTGTAAATATAGTTATTAAATAATTCTCAAATAGTAAGACCCATTATTGGAGCAACGGAAACTTCGTCCAAACTACTTTGACCAAAACTGCCCAACTTTGAATAGCTTCGTACGAAGTGAATATTGGCCTTTTTTGGGACCAATATGAAGTGATAAGGATATAAATATAGTAATAAACCTAATAGAAGAACGTTAGACCCATTTTTTATCCAACGGAAAACTTGTGCAAAGTTCTACGACAAAGATCGTCCAAACTTTCAATAGATTCGTATGAAGGTTTAAATAGAGATTTAAAGCTTTTAGAATGAATACCGGCCTTTTTTTGGACAAACATAAAGTTATAAAGGTGTAAATATAGTTATTAAATAATTCTCAAATAGTTAGACCCATTATTGGAGCAACGGAAACTTCGTCCAAACTACTTTGACCAAAACTGCCCAACTTTGAATAGCTTCGTACGAAGTGAATATTGGCCTTTGTTGGGATCAATATGAAGTGATAAGGATATAAATATAGTAATAAACCTAATAGAAGAACGTTACACCCATTTTTTATCCAACGGAAAACTTGTGCAAACTTCTACGACAAAGATCGTCCAAACTTTCAATAGATTCGTATGAAGGTTTAAATAGAGATTTAAAGCTTTTAGAATGAATACCGGCCTTTTTTTGGACCAATATAAAGTTATAAAGGTGCAAATATAGTTTTTAAATAATTCTCAAATAGTTAGACCCATTATTGGAGCAACGGAAACTTCGTCCAAACTAGTTTGACCAAAACTGCCCAACTTTGAATAGCTTCGTACGAAGTGAATATTGGCCTTTTTTGGGACCAATATGAAGTGATAAGGATATAAATATAGTAATGAACCTAATAGAAGAACGTTAGACCCATTTTTTATCCAACGGAAAACTTGTGCAAACTTCTACGACAAAGATCGTCCAAACTTTCAATAGATTCGTATGAAGGTTTAAATAGAGATTTAAAGCTTTTAGAATGAATACCGGCCTTTTTTTGGACAAACATAAAGTTATAAAGGTGTAAATATAGTTATTAAATAATTCTCAAATAGTTAGACCCATTATTGGAGCAACGGAAACTTCGTCCAAACTACTTTGACCAAAACTGCCCAACTTTGAATAGCTTCGTACGAAGTGAATATTGGCCTTTGTTGGGATCAATATGAAGTGATAAGGATATAAATATAGTAATAAACCTAATAGAAGAACGTTACACCCATTTTTTATCCAACGGAAAACTTGTGCAAACTTCTACGACAAAGATCGTCCAAACTTTCAATAGATTCGTATGAAGGTTTAAATAGAGATTTAAAGCTTTTAGAATGAATACCGGCCTTTTTTTGGACCAATATAAAGTTATAAAGGTGTAAATATAGTTATTAATAATTCTCAAATAGTTAGACCCATTATTGGAGCAACGGAAACTTCGTCCAAACTACTTT
This sequence comes from Trifolium repens, assembly GCA_030408175.1. NCBI lineage: Eukaryota > Viridiplantae > Streptophyta > Magnoliopsida > Fabales > Fabaceae > Trifolium > Trifolium repens. Next base: position 36,262,229 of record CP125842.1, on the reverse strand, counting down.
GACCAAAACTGCCCAACTTTGAATAGCCTCGTACGAAGTGAATATTGGCCTTTTTTGGGACCAATATGAAGTGATAAGGATATAAATATAGTAATAAACCTAATAGAAGAACGTTAGACCCATTTTTTATCCAACGGAAAACTTGTGCAAACTTCTACGACAAAGATCGTCCAAACTTTCAATAGATTCGTATGAAGGTTTAAATTGAGATTTAAAGCTTTTAGAATGAATACCGGCCTTTTTTTGGACCAATATAAAGTTATAAAGGTGTAAATATAGTTTTTAAATAATTCTCAAATAGTTAGACCCATTATTGGAGCAACGGAAACTTCGTCCAAACTAGTTTGACCAAAACTGCCCAACTTTGAATAGCTTCGTACGAAGTGAATATTGGCCTTTTTTGGGACCAATATGAAGTGATAAGGATATAAATATAGTAATGAACCTAATAGAAGAACGTTAGACCCATTTTTTATCCAATGGAAAACTTGTGCAAACTTCTACGACAAAGATCGTCCAAACTTTCAATAGATTCGTATGAAGGTTTAAATTGAGATTTAAAGCTTTTAGAATGAATACCAGCCTTTTTTTGGACCAATATAAAGTTATAAAGGTGTAAATATAGTTATTAAATAATTCTCAAATAGTAAGACCCATTATTGGAGCAACGGAAACTTCGTCCAAACTACTTTGACCAAAACTGCCCAACTTTGAATAGCTTCGTACGAAGTGAATATTGGCCTTTTTTGGGACCAATATGAAGTGATAAGGATATAAATATAGTAATAAACCTAATAGAAGAACGTTAGACCCATTTTTTATCCAACGGAAAACTTGTGCAAACTTCTACGACAAAGATCGTCCAAACTTTCAATAGATTCGTATGAAGGTTTAAATTGAGATTTAAAGCTTTTAGAATGAATACCGGCCTTTTTTTGGACAAATATAAAGTTATAAAGGTGTAAATATAGTTATTAAATAATTCTCAAATAGTTAGACCCATTATTGGAGCAACGGAAACTTCGTCCAAACTACTTTGACCAAAACTGCCCAACTTTGAATAGCTTCGTACGAAGTGAATATTGGCCTTTGTTGGGATCAATATGAAGTGATAAGGATATAAATATAGTAATAAACCTAATAGAAGAACGTTACACCCATTTTTTATCCAACGGAAAACTTGTGCAAACTTCTACGACAAAGATCGTCCAAACTTTCAATAGATTCGTATGAAGGTTTAAATAGAGATTTAAAGCTTTTAGAATGAATACCGGCCTTTTTTTGGACCAATATAAAGTTATAAAGGTGTAAATATAGTTATTAATAATTCTCAAATAGTTAGACCCATTATTGGAGCAACGGAAACTTCGTCCAAACTACTTTGACCAAAACTGCCCAACTTTGAATAGCCTCGTACGAAGTGAATATTGGCCTCTTTTGGGACCAATATGAAGTGATAAGGATATAAATATAGTAATAAACCTAATAGAAGAACGTTAGACCCATTTTTTATCCAACGGAAAACTTGTGCAAACTTCTACGACAAAGATCGTCCAAACTTTCAATAGATTCGTATGAAGGTTTAAATTGAGATTTAAAGCTTTTAGAATGAATACCGGCCTTTTTTTGGACAAACATAAAGTTATAAAGGTGTAAATATAGTTATTAAATAATTCTCAAATAGTTAGACCCATTATTGGAGCAACGGAAACTTCGTCCAAACTACTTTGACCAAAACTGCCCAACTTTGAATAGCTTCGTACGAAGTGAATATTGGCCTTTGTTGGGATCAATATGAAGTGATAAGGATATAAATATAGTAATAAACCTAATAGAAGAACGTTAGACCCATTTTTTATCCAACGGAAAACTTGTGCAAACTTCTACGACAAAGATCGTCCAAACTTTCAATAGATTCGTATGAAGGTTTAAATAGAGATTTAAAGCTTTTAGAATGAATACCGGCCTTTTTTTGGACCAATATAAAGTTATAAAGGTGCAAATATAGTTTTTAAATAATTCTCAAATAGTTAGACCCATTATTGGAGCAACGGAAACTTCGTCCAAACTAGTTTGACCAAAACTGCCCAACTTTGAATAGCTTCGTACGAAGTGAATATTGGCCTTTTTTGGGACCAATATGAAGTGATAAGGATATAAATATAGTAATGAACCTAATAGAAGAACGTTAGACCCATTTTTTATCCAACGGAAAACTTGTGCAAACTTCTACGACAAAGATCGTCCAAACTTTCAATAGATTCGTATGAAGGTTTAAATTGAGATTTAAAGCTTTTAGAATGAATACCGGCCTTTTTTTGGACCAATATAAAGTTATAAAGGTGTAAATATAGTTTTTAAATAATTCTCAAATAGTTAGACCCATTATTGGAGCAACGGAAACTTCGTCCAAACTAGTTTGACCAAAACTGCCCAACTTTGAATAGCTTCGTACGAAGTGAATATTGGCCTTTTTTGGGACCAATATGAAGTGATAAGGATATAAATATAGTAATGAACCTAATAGAAGAACGTTAGACCCATTTTTTATCCAACGGAAAACTTGTGCAAACTTCTACGACAAAGATCGTCCAAACTTTCAATAGATTCGTATGAAGGTTTAAATTGAGATTTAAAGCTTTTAGAATGAATACCAGCCTTTTTTTGGACCAATATAAAGTTATAAAGGTGTAAATATAGTTATTAAATAATTCTCAAATAGTAAGACCCATTATTGGAGCAACGGAAACTTCGTCCAAACTACTTTGACCAAAACTGCCCAACTTTGAATAGCTTCGTACGAAGTGAATATTGGCCTTTTTTGGGACCAATATGAAGTGATAAGGATATAAATATAGTAATAAACCTAATAGAAGAACGTTAGACCCATTTTTTATCCAACGGAAAACTTGTGCAAACTTCTACGACAAAGATCGTCCAAACTTTCAATAGATTCGTATGAAGGTTTAAATTGAGATTTAAAGCTTTTAGAATGAATACCGGCCTTTTTTTGGACAAATATAAAGTTATAAAGGTGTAAATATAGTTATTAAATAATTCTCAAATAGTTAGACCCATTATTGGAGCAACGGAAACTTCGTCCAAACTACTTTGACCAAAACTGCCCAACTTTGAATAGCTTCGTACGAAGTGAATATTGGCCTTTGTTGGGATCAATATGAAGTGATAAGGATATAAATATAGTAATAAACCTAATAGAAGAACGTTACACCCATTTTTTATCCAACGGAAAACTTGTGCAAACTTCTACGACAAAGATCGTCCAAACTTTCAATAGATTCGTATGAAGGTTTAAATAGAGATTTAAAGCTTTTAGAATGAATACCGGCCTTTTTTTGGACCAATATAAAGTTATAAAGGTGTAAATATAGTTATTAATAATTCTCAAATAGTTAGACCCATTATTGGAGCAACGGAAACTTCGTCCAAACTACTTTGACCAAAACTGCCCAACTTTGAATAGCCTCGTACGAAGTGAATATTGGCCTTTTTTGGGACCAATATGAAGTGATAAGGATATAAATATAGTAATAAACCTAATAGAAGAACGTTAGACCCATTTTTTATCCAACGGAAAACTTGTGCAAACTTCTACGACAAAGATCGTCCAAACTTTCAATAGATTCGTATGAAGGTTTAAATTGAGATTTAAAGCTTTTAGAATGAATACCGGCCTTTTTTTGGACCAATATAAAGTTATAAAGGTGCAAATATAGTTTTTAAATAATTCTCAAATAGTTAGACCCATTATTGGAGCAACGGAAACTTCGTCCAAACTAGTTTGACCAAAACTGCCCAACTTTGAATAGCTTCGTACGAAGTGAATATTGGCCTTTTTTGGGACCAATATGAAGTGATAAGGATATAAATATAGTAATGAACCTAATAGAAGAACGTTAGACCCATTTTTTATCCAACGGAAAACTTGTGCAAACTTCTACGACAAAGATCGTCCAAACTTTCAATAGATTCGTATGAAGGTTTAAATTGAGATTTAAAGCTTTTAGAAAGAATACCGGCCTTTTTTTGGACCAATATAAAGTTATAAAGGTGTAAATATAGTTATTAAATAATTCTCAAATAGTAAGACCCATTATAGGAGCAACGGAAACTTCGTCCAAACTACTTTGACCAAAACTGCCCAACTTTGAATAGCTTCGTACGAAGTGAATATTGGCCTTTGTTGGGATCAATATGAAGTGATAAGGATATAAATATAGTAATAAACCTAATAGAAGAACGTTACACCCATTTTTTATCCAACGGAAAACTTGTGCAAACTTCTACGACAAAGATCGTCCAAACTTTCAATAGATTCGTATAAAGGTTTAAATAGAGATTTAAAGCTTTTAGAATGAATACCGGCCTTTTTTTGGACAAATATAAAGTTATAAAGGTGTAAATATAGTTATTAAATAATTCTCAAATAGTTAGACCCATTATTGGAGCAACGGAAACTTCGTCCAAACTACTTTGACCAAAACTGCCCAACTTTGAATAGCTTCGTACGAAGTGAATATTGGCCTTTGTTGGGATCAATATGAAGTGATAAGGATATAAATATAGTAATAAACCTAATAGAAGAACGTTACACCCATTTTTTATCCAACGGAAAACTTGTGCAAACTTCTACGACAAAGATCGTCCAAACTTTCAATAGATTCGTATGAAGGTTTAAATAGAGATTTAAAGCTTTTAGAATGAATACCGGCCTTTTTTTGGACCAATATAAAGTTATAAAGGTGTAAATATAGTTATTAATAATTCTCAAATAGTTAGACCCATTATTGGAGCAACGGAAACTTCGTCCAAACTACTTTGACCAAAACTGCCCAACTTTGAATAGCTTCGTACGAAGTGAATATTGGCCTTTTTTGGGACCAATATGATGTGATAAGGATATAAATATAGTAATAAACCTAATAGAAGAACGTTAGACCCATTTTTTATCCAACGGAAAACTTGTGCAAACTTCTACGACAAAGATCGTCCAAACTTTCAATAGATTCGTATGAAGGTTTAAATTGAGATTTAAAGCTTTTAGAATGAATACCGGCCTTTTTTTGGACCAATATAAAGTTATAAAGGTGTAAATATAGTTTTTAAATAATTCTCAAATAGTTAGACCCATTATTGGAGCAACGGAAACTTCGTCCAAACTAGTTTGACCAAAACTGCCCAACTTTGAATAGCTTCGTACGAAGTGAATATTGGCCTTTTTTGGGACCAATATGAAGTGATAAGGATATAAATATAGTAATGAACCTAATTGAAGAACGTTAGACCCATTTTTTATCCAACGGAAAACTTGTGCAAACTTCTACGACAAAGATCGTCCAAACTTTCAATAGATTCGTATGAAGGTTTAAATTGAGATTTAAAGCTTTTAGAAAGAATACCGGCCTTTTTTTGGACCAATATAAAGTTATAAAGGTGTAAATATAGTTATTAAATAATTCTCAAATAGTAAGACCCATTATAGGAGCAACGGAAACTTCGTCCAAACTACTTTGACCAAAACTGCCCAACTTTGAATAGCTTCGTACGAAGTGAATATTGGCCTTTGTTGGGATCAATATGAAGTGATAAGGATATAAATATAGTAATAAACCTAATAGAAGAACGTTACACCCATTTTTTATCCAACGGAAAACTTGTGCAAACTTCTACGACAAAGATCGTCCAAACTTTCAATAGATTCGTATAAAGGTTTAAATAGAGATTTAAAGCTTTTAGAATGAATACCGGCCTTTTTTTGGACAAATATAAAGTTATAAAGGTGTAAATATAGTTATTAAATAATTCTCAAATAGTTAGACCCATTATTGGAGCAACGGAAACTTCGTCCAAACTACTTTGACCAAAACTGCCCAACTTTGAATAGCTTCGTACGAAGTGAATATTGGCCTTTGTTGGGATCAATATGAAGTGATAAGGATATAAATATAGTAATAAACCTAATAGAAGAACGTTACACCCATTTTTTATCCAACGGAAAACTTGTGCAAACTTCTACGACAAAGATCGTCCAAACTTTCAATAGATTCGTATGAAGGTTTAAATAGAGATTTAAAGCTTTTAGAATGAATACCGGCCTTTTTTTGGACCAATATAAAGTTATAAAGGTGTAAATATAGTTATTAATAATTCTCAAATAGTTAGACCCATTATTGGAGCAACGGAAACTTCGTCCAAACTACTTTGACCAAAACTGCCCAACTTTGAATAGCTTCGTACGAAGTGAATATTGGCCTTTTTTGGGACCAATATGATGTGATAAGGATATAAATATAGTAATAAACCTAATAGAAGAACGTTAGACCCATTTTTTATCCAACGGAAAACTTGTGCAAACTTCTACGACAAAGATCGTCCAAACTTTCAATAGATTCGTATGAAGGTTTAAATTGAGATTTAAAGCTTTTAGAATGAATACCGGCCTTTTTTTGGACCAATATAAAGTTATAAAGGTGTAAATATAGTTTTTAAATAATTCTCAAATAGTTAGACCCATTATTGGAGCAACGGAAACTTCGTCCAAACTAGTTTGACCAAAACTGCCCAACTTTGAATAGCTTCGTACGAAGTGAATATTGGCCTTTTTTGGGACCAATATGAAGTGATAAGGATATAAATATAGTAATGAACCTAATAGAAGAACGTTAGACCCATTTTTTATCCAACGGAAAACTTGTGCAAACTTCTACGACAAAGATCGTCCAAACTTTCAATAGATTCGTATGAAGGTTTAAATTGAGATTTAAAGCTTTTAGAATGAATACCGGCCTTTTTTTGGACCAATATAAAGTTATAAAGGTGTAAATATAGTTATTAAATAATTCTCAAATAGTAAGACCCATTATAGGAGCAACGGAAACTTCGTCCAAACTACTTTGACCAAAACTGCCCAACTTTGAATAGCTTCGTACGAAGTGAATATTGGCCTTTGTTGGGATCAATATGAAGTGATAAGGATATAAATATAGTAATAAACCTAATAGAAGAACGTTACACCCATTTTTTATCCAACGGAAAACTTGTGCAAACTTCTACGACAAAGATCGTCCAAACTTTCAATAGATTCGTATAAAGGTTTAAATAGAGATTTAAAGCTTTTAGAATGAATACCGGCCTTTTTTTGGACAAATATAAAGTTATAAAGGTGTAAATATAGTTATTAAATAATTCTCAAATAGTTAGACCCATTATTGGAGCAACGGAAACTTCGTCCAAACTACTTTGACCAAAACTGCCCAACTTTGAATAGCTTCGTACGAAGTGAATATTGGCCTTTGTTGGGATCAATATGAAGTGATAAGGATATAAATATAGTAATAAACCTAATAGAAGAACGTTACACCCATTTTTTATCCAACGGAAAACTTGTGCAAACTTCTACGACAAAGATCGTCCAAACTTTCAATAGATTCGTATGAAGGTTTAAATAGAGATTTAAAGCTTTTAGAATGAATACCGGCCTTTTTTTGGACCAATATAAAGTTATAAAGGTGTAAATATAGTTATTAATAATTCTCAAATAGTTAGACCCATTATTGGAGCAACGGAAACTTCGTCCAAACTACTTTGACCAAAACTGCCCAACTTTGAATAGCTTCGTACGAAGTGAATATTGGCCTTTTTTGGGACCAATATGATGTGATAAGGATATAAATATAGTAATAAACCTAATAGAAGAACGTTAGACCCATTTTTTATCCAACGGAAAACTTGTGCAAACTTCTACGACAAAGATCGTCCAAACTTTCAATAGATTCGTATGAAGGTTTAAATTGAGATTTAAAGCTTTTAGAATGAATACCGGCCTTTTTTTGGACCAATATAAAGTTATAAAGGTGTAAATATAGTTATTAATAATTCTCAAATAGTTAGACCCATTATTGGAGCAACGGAAACTTCGTCCAAACTACTTTGACCAAAACTGCCCAACTTTGAATAGCTTCGTACGAAGTGAATATTGGCCTTTTTTGGGACCAATATGATGTGATAAGGATATAAATATAGTAATAAACCTAATAGAAGAACGTTAGACCCATTTTTTATCCAACGGAAAACTTGTGCAAACTTCTACGACAAAGATCGTCCAAACTTTCAATAGATTCGTATGAAGGTTTAAATTGAGATTTAAAGCTTTTAGAATGAATACCGGCCTTTTTTTGGACCAATATAAAGTTATAAAGGTGTAAATATAGTTATTAATAATTCTCAAATAGTTAGACCCATTATTGGAGCAACGGAAACTTCGTCCAAACTACTTTGACCAAAACTGCCCAACTTTGAATAGCTTCGTACGAAGTGAATATTGGCCTTTTTTGGGACCAATATGATGTGATAAGGATATAAATATAGTAATAAACCTAATAGAAGAACGTTAGACCCATTTTTTATCCAACGGAAAACTTGTGCAAACTTCTACGACAAAGATCGTCCAAACTTTCAATAGATTCGTATGAAGGTTTAAATTGAGATTTAAAGCTTTTAGAATGAATACCGGCCTTTTTTTGGACCAATATAAAGTTATAAAGGTGTAAATATAGTTATTAATAATTCTCAAATAGTTAGACCCATTATTGGAGCAACGGAAACTTCGTCCAAACTACTTTGACCAAAACTGCCCAACTTTGAATAGCTTCGTACGAAGTGAATATTGGCCTTTTTTGGGACCAATATGATGTGATAAGGATATAAATATAGTAATAAACCTAATAGAAGAACGTTAGACCCATTTTTTATCCAACGGAAAACTTGTGCAAACTTCTACGACAAAGATCGTCCAAACTTTCAATAGATTCGTATGAAGGTTTAAATTGAGATTTAAAGCTTTTAGAATGAATACCGGCCTTTTTTTGGACCAATATAAAGTTATAAAGGTGTAAATATAGTTTTTAAATAATTCTCAAATAGTTAGACCCATTATTGGAGCAACGGAAACTTCGTCCAAACTAGTTTGACCAAAACTGCCCAACTTTGAATAGCTTCGTACGAAGTGAATATTGGCCTTTTTTGGGACCAATATGAAGTGATAAGGATATAAATATAGTAATGAACCTAATAGAAGAACGTTAGACCCATTTTTTATCCAACGGAAAACTTGTGCAAACTTCTACGACAAAGATCGTCCAAACTTTCAATAGATTCGTATGAAGGTTTAAATTGAGATTTAAAGCTTTTAGAATGAATACCGGCCTTTTTTTGGACCAATATAAAGTTATAAAGGTGTAAATATAGTTATTAAATAATTCTCAAATAGTAAGACCCATTATAGGAGCAACGGAAACTTCGTCCAAACTACTTTGACCAAAACTGCCCAACTTTGAATAGCTTCGTACGAAGTGAATATTGGCCTTTGTTGGGATCAATATGAAGTGATAAGGATATAAATATAGTAATAAACCTAATAGAAGAACGTTACACCCATTTTTTATCCAACGGAAAACTTGTGCAAACTTCTACGACAAAGATCGTCCAAACTTTCAATAGATTCGTATAAAGGTTTAAATAGAGATTTAAAGCTTTTAGAATGAATACCGGCCTTTTTTTGGACAAATATAAAGTTATAAAGGTGTAAATATAGTTATTAAATAATTCTCAAATAGTTAGACCCATTATTGGAGCAACGGAAACTTCGTCCAAACTACTTTGACCAAAACTGCCCAACTTTGAATAGCTTCGTACGAAGTGAATATTGGCCTTTGTTGGGATCAATATGAAGTGATAAGGATATAAATATAGTAATAAACCTAATAGAAGAACGTTACACCCATTTTTTATCCAACGGAAAACTTGTGCAAACTTCTACGACAAAGATCGTCCAAACTTTCAATAGATTCGTATGAAGGTTTAAATAGAGATTTAAAGCTTTTAGAATGAATACCGGCCTTTTTTTGGACCAATATAAAGTTATAAAGGTGTAAATATAGTTATTAATAATTCTCAAATAGTTAGACCCATTATTGGAGCAACGGAAACTTCGTCCAAACTACTTTGACCAAAACTGCCCAACTTTGAATAGCTTCGTACGAAGTGAATATTGGCCTTTTTTGGGACCAATATGATGTGATAAGGATATAAATATAGTAATAAACCTAATAGAAGAACGTTAGACCCATTTTTTATCCAACGGAAAACTTGTGCAAACTTCTACGACAAAGATCGTCCAAACTTTCAATAGATTCGTATGAAGGTTTAAATTGAGATTTAAAGCTTTTAGAATGAATACCGGCCTTTTTTTGGACCAATATAAAGTTATAAAGGTGTAAATATAGTTATTAATAATTCTCAAATAGTTAGACCCATTATTGGAGCAACGGAAACTTCGTCCAAACTACTTTGACCAAAACTGCCCAACTTTGAATAGCTTCGTACGAAGTGAATATTGGCCTTTTTTGGGACCAATATGATGTGATAAGGATATAAATATAGTAATAAACCTAATAGAAGAACGTTAGACCCATTTTTTATCCAACGGAAAACTTGTGCAAACTTCTACGACAAAGATCGTCCAAACTTTCAATAGATTCGTATGAAGGTTTAAATTGAGATTTAAAGCTTTTAGAATGAATACCGGCCTTTTTTTGGACCAATATAAAGTTATAAAGGTGTAAATATAGTTATTAATAATTCTCAAATAGTTAGACCCATTATTGGAGCAACGGAAACTTCGTCCAAACTACTTTGACCAAAACTGCCCAACTTTGAATAGCTTCGTACGAAGTGAATATTGGCCTTTGTTGGGATCAATATGAAGTGATAAGGATATAAATATAGTAATAAACCTAATAGAAGAACGTTACACCCATTTTTTATCCAACGGAAAACTTGTGCAAACTTCTACGACAAAGATCGTCCAAACTTTCAATAGATTCGTATAAAGGTTTAAATAGAGATTTAAAGCTTTTAGAATGAATACCGGCCTTTTTTTGGACAAATATAAAGTTATAAAGGTGTAAATATAGTTATTAAATAATTCTCAAATAGTTAGACCCATTATTGGAGCAACGGAAACTTCGTCCAAACTACTTTGACCAAAACTGCCCAACTTTGAATAGCTTCGTACGAAGTGAATATTGGCCTTTGTTGGGATCAATATGAAGTGATAAGGATATAAATATAGTAATAAACCTAATAGAAGAACGTTACACCCATTTTTTATCCAACGGAAAACTTGTGCAAACTTCTACGACAAAGATCGTCCAAACTTTCAATAGATTCGTATGAAGGTTTAAATAGAGATTTAAAGCTTTTAGAATGAATACCGGCCTTTTTTTGGACCAATATAAAGTTATAAAGGTGTAAATATAGTTATTAATAATTCTCAAATAGTTAGACCCATTATTGGAGCAACGGAAACTTCGTCCAAACTACTTTGACCAAAACTGCCCAACTTTGAATAGCTTCGTACGAAGTGAATATTGGCCTTTTTTGGGACCAATATGATGTGATAAGGATATAAATATAGTAATAAACCTAATAGAAGAACGTTAGACCCATTTTTTATCCAACGGAAAACTTGTGCAAACTTCTACGACAAAGATCGTCCAAACTTTCAATAGATTCGTATGAAGGTTTAAATTGAGATTTAAAGCTTTTAGAATGAATACCGGCCTTTTTTTGGACCAATATAAAGTTATAAAGGTGTAAATATAGTTATTAATAATTCTCAAATAGTTAGACCCATTATTGGAGCAACGGAAACTTCGTCCAAACTACTTTGACCAAAACTGCCCAACTTTGAATAGCTTCGTACGAAGTGAATATTGGCCTTTTTTGGGACCAATATGATGTGATAAGGATATAAATATAGTAATAAACCTAATAGAAGAACGTTAGACCCATTTTTTATCCAACGGAAAACTTGTGCAAACTTCTACGACAAAGATCGTCCAAACTTTCAATAGATTCGTATGAAGGTTTAAATTGAGATTTAAAGCTTTTAGAATGAATACCGGCCTTTTTTTGGACCAATATAAAGTTATAAAGGTGTAAATATAGTTATTAATAATTCTCAAATAGTTAGACCCATTATTGGAGCAACGGAAACTTCGTCCAAACTACTTTGACCAAAACTGCCCAACTTTGAATAGCTTCGTACGAAGTGAATATTGGCCTTTTTTGGGACCAATATGATGTGATAAGGATATAAATATAGTAATAAACCTAATAGAAGAACGTTAGACCCATTTTTTATCCAACGGAAAACTTGTGCAAACTTCTACGACAAAGATCGTCCAAACTTTCAATAGATTCGTATGAAGGTTTAAATTGAGATTTAAAGCTTTTAGAATGAATACCGGCCTTTTTTTGGACCAATATAAAGTTATAAAGGTGTAAATATAGTTTTTAAATAATTCTCAAATAGTTAGACCCATTATTGGAGCAACGGAAACTTCGTCCAAACTAGTTTGACCAAAACTGCCCAACTTTGAATAGCTTCGTACGAAGTGAATATTGGCCTTTTTTGGGACCAATATGAAGTGATAAGGATATAAATATAGTAATGAACCTAATTGAAGAACGTTAGACCCATTTTTTATCCAACGGAAAACTTGTGCAAACTTCTACGACAAAGATCGTCCAAACTTTCAATAGATTCGTATGAAGGTTTAAATTGAGATTTAAAGCTTTTAGAAAGAATACCGGCCTTTTTTTGGACCAATATAAAGTTATAAAGGTGTAAATATAGTTATTAAATAATTCTCAAATAGTAAGACCCATTATAGGAGCAACGGAAACTTCGTCCAAACTACTTTGACCAAAACTGCCCAACTTTGAATAGCTTCGTACGAAGTGAATATTGGCCTTTGTTGGGATCAATATGAAGTGATAAGGATATAAATATAGTAATAAACCTAATAGAAGAACGTTACACCCATTTTTTATCCAACGGAAAACTTGTGCAAACTTCTACGACAAAGATCGTCCAAACTTTCAATAGATTCGTATAAAGGTTTAAATAGAGATTTAAAGCTTTTAGAATGAATACCGGCCTTTTTTTGGACAAATATAAAGTTATAAAGGTGTAAATATAGTTATTAAATAATTCTCAAATAGTTAGACCCATTATTGGAGCAACGGAAACTTCGTCCAAACTACTTTGACCAAAACTGCCCAACTTTGAATAGCTTCGTACGAAGTGAATATTGGCCTTTGTTGGGATCAATATGAAGTGATAAGGATATAAATATAGTAATAAACCTAATAGAAGAACGTTACACCCATTTTTTATCCAACGGAAAACTTGTGCAAACTTCTACGACAAAGATCGTCCAAACTTTCAATAGATTCGTATGAAGGTTTAAATAGAGATTTAAAGCTTTTAGAATGAATACCGGCCTTTTTTTGGACCAATATAAAGTTATAAAGGTGTAAATATAGTTATTAATAATTCTCAAATAGTTAGACCCATTATTGGAGCAACGGAAACTTCGTCCAAACTACTTTGACCAAAACTGCCCAACTTTGAATAGCTTCGTACGAAGTGAATATTGGCCTTTTTTGGGACCAATATGATGTGATAAGGATATAAATATAGTAATAAACCTAATAGAAGAACGTTAGACCCATTTTTTATCCAACGGAAAACTTGTGCAAACTTCTACGACAAAGATCGTCCAAACTTTCAATAGATTCGTATGAAGGTTTAAATTGAGATTTAAAGCTTTTAGAATGAATACCGGCCTTTTTTTGGACCAATATAAAGTTATAAAGGTGTAAATATAGTTTTTAAATAATTCTCAAATAGTTAGACCCATTATTGGAGCAACGGAAACTTCGTCCAAACTAGTTTGACCAAAACTGCCCAACTTTGAATAGCTTCGTACGAAGTGAATATTGGCCTTTTTTGGGACCAATATGAAGTGATAAGGATATAAATATAGTAATGAACCTAATAGAAGAACGTTAGACCCATTTTTTATCCAACGGAAAACTTGTGCAAACTTCTACGACAAAGATCGTCCAAACTTTCAATAGATTCGTATGAAGGTTTAAATTGAGATTTAAAGCTTTTAGAATGAATACCGGCCTTTTTTTGGACCAATATAAAGTTATAAAGGTGTAAATATAGTTATTAAATAATTCTCAAATAGTAAGACCCATTATAGGAGCAACGGAAACTTCGTCCAAACTACTTTGACCAAAACTGCCCAACTTTGAATAGCTTCGTACGAAGTGAATATTGGCCTTTGTTGGGATCAATATGAAGTGATAAGGATATAAATATAGTAATAAACCTAATAGAAGAACGTTACACCCATTTTTTATCCAACGGAAAACTTGTGCAAACTTCTACGACAAAGATCGTCCAAACTTTCAATAGATTCGTATAAAGGTTTAAATAGAGATTTAAAGCTTTTAGAATGAATACCGGCCTTTTTTTGGACAAATATAAAGTTATAAAGGTGTAAATATAGTTATTAAATAATTCTCAAATAGTTAGACCCATTATTGGAGCAACGGAAACTTCGTCCAAACTACTTTGACCAAAACTGCCCAACTTTGAATAGCTTCGTACGAAGTGAATATTGGCCTTTGTTGGGATCAATATGAAGTGATAAGGATATAAATATAGTAATAAACCTAATAGAAGAACGTTACACCCATTTTTTATCCAACGGAAAACTTGTGCAAACTTCTACGACAAAGATCGTCCAAACTTTCAATAGATTCGTATGAAGGTTTAAATAGAGATTTAAAGCTTTTAGAATGAATACCGGCCTTTTTTTGGACCAATATAAAGTTATAAAGGTGTAAATATAGTTATTAATAATTCTCAAATAGTTAGACCCATTATTGGAGCAACGGAAACTTCGTCCAAACTACTTTGACCAAAACTGCCCAACTTTGAATAGCTTCGTACGAAGTGAATATTGGCCTTTTTTGGGACCAATATGATGTGATAAGGATATAAATATAGTAATAAACCTAATAGAAGAACGTTAGACCCATTTTTTATCCAACGGAAAACTTGTGCAAACTTCTACGACAAAGATCGTCCAAACTTTCAATAGATTCGTATGAAGGTTTAAATTGAGATTTAAAGCTTTTAGAATGAATACCGGCCTTTTTTTGGACCAATATAAAGTTATAAAGGTGTAAATATAGTTTTTAAATAATTCTCAAATAGTTAGACCCATTATTGGAGCAACGGAAACTTCGTCCAAACTAGTTTGACCAAAACTGCCCAACTTTGAATAGCTTCGTACGAAGTGAATATTGGCCTTTTTTGGGACCAATATGAAGTGATAAGGATATAAATATAGTAATAAACCTAATAGAAGAACGTTAGACCCATTTTTTATCCAACGGAAAACTTGTGCAAACTTCTACGACAAAGATCGTCCAAACTTTCAATAGATTCGTATGAAGGTTTAAATTGAGATTTAAAGCTTTTAGAATGAATACCGGCCTTTTTTTGGACAAATATAAAGTTATAAAGGTGTAAATATAGTTATTAAATAATTCTCAAATAGTTAGACCCATTATTGGAGCAACGGAAACTTCGTCCAAACTACTTTGACCAAAACTGCCCAACTTTGAATAGCTTCGTACGAAGTGAATATTGGCCTTTGTTGGGATCAATATGAAGTGATAAGGATATAAATATAGTAATAAACCTAATAGAAGAACGTTACACCCATTTTTTATCCAACGGAAAACTTGTGCAAACTTCTACGACAAAGATCGTCCAAACTTTCAATAGATTCGTATGAAGGTTTAAATAGAGATTTAAAGCTTTTAGAATGAATACCGGCCTTTTTTTGGACCAATATAAAGTTATAAAGGTGTAAATATAGTTATTAATAATTCTCAAATAGTTAGACCCATTATTGGAGCAACGGAAACTTCGTCCAAACTACTTTGACCAAAACTGCCCAACTTTGAATAGCCTCGTACGAAGTGAATATTGGCCTTTTTTGGGACCAATATGAAGTGATAAGGATATAAATATAGTAATAAACCTAATAGAAGAACGTTAGACCCATTTTTTATCCAACGGAAAACTTGTGCAAACTTCTACGACAAAGATCGTCCAAACTTTCAATAGATTCGTATGAAGGTTTAAATTGAGATTTAAAGCTTTTAGAATGAATACCGGCCTTTTTTTGGACCAATATAAAGTTATAAAGGTGCAAATATAGTTTTTAAATAATTCTCAAATAGTTAGACCCATTATTGGAGCAACGGAAACTTCGTCCAAACTACTTTGACCAAAACTGCCCAACTTTGAATAGCCTCGTACGAAGTGAATATTGGCCTTTTTTGGGACCAATATGAAGTGATAAGGATATAAATATAGTAATAAACCTAATAGAAGAACGTTAGACCCATTTTTTATCCAACGGAAAACTTGTGCAAACTTCTACGACAAAGATCGTCCAAACTTTCAATAGATTCGTATGAAGGTTTAAATTGAGATTTAAAGCTTTTAGAATGAATACCGGCCTTTTTTTGGACCAATATAAAGTTATAAAGGTGTAAATATAGTTATTAAATAATTCTCAAATAGTTAGACCCATTATTGGAGCAACGGAAACTTCGTCCAAACTACTTTGACCAAAACTGCCCAACTTTGAATAGCTTCGTACGAAGTGAATATTGGCCTTTGTTGGGATCAATATGAAGTGATAAGGATATAAATATAGTAATAAACCTAATAGAAGAACGTTACACCCATTTTTTATCCAACGGAAAACTTGTGCAAACTTCTACGACAAAGATCGTCCAAACTTTCAATAGATTCGTATGAAGGTTTAAATAGAGATTTAAAGCTTTTAGAATGAATACCGGCCTTTTTTTGGACCAATATAAAGTTATAAAGGTGTAAATATAGTTATTAATAATTCTCAAATAGTTAGACCCATTATTGGAGCAACGGAAACTTCGTCCAAACTACTTTGACCAAAACTGCCCAACTTTGAATAGCTTCGTACGAAGTGAATATTGGCCTTTTTTGGGACCAATATGATGTGATAAGGATATAAATATAGTAATAAACCTAATAGAAGAACGTTAGACCCATTTTTTATCCAACGGAAAACTTGTGCAAACTTCTACGACAAAGATCGTCCAAACTTTCAATAGATTCGTATGAAGGTTTAAATTGAGATTTAAAGCTTTTAGAATGAATACCGGCCTTTTTTTGGACCAATATAAAGTTATAAAGGTGTAAATATAGTTATTAATAATTCTCAAATAGTTAGACCCATTATTGGAGCAACGGAAACTTCGTCCAAACTACTTTGACCAAAACTGCCCAACTTTGAATAGCTTCGTACGAAGTGAATATTGGCCTTTTTTGGGACCAATATGATGTGATAAGGATATAAATATAGTAATAAACCTAATAGAAGAACGTTAGACCCATTTTTTATCCAACGGAAAACTTGTGCAAACTTCTACGACAAAGATCGTCCAAACTTTCAATAGATTCGTATGAAGGTTTAAATTGAGATTTAAAGCTTTTAGAATGAATACCGGCCTTTTTTTGGACCAATATAAAGTTATAAAGGTGTAAATATAGTTATTAATAATTCTCAAATAGTTAGACCCATTATTGGAGCAACGGAAACTTCGTCCAAACTACTTTGACCAAAACTGCCCAACTTTGAATAGCTTCGTACGAAGTGAATATTGGCCTTTTTTGGGACCAATATGATGTGATAAGGATATAAATATAGTAATAAACCTAATAGAAGAACGTTAGACCCATTTTTTATCCAACGGAAAACTTGTGCAAACTTCTACGACAAAGATCGTCCAAACTTTCAATAGATTCGTATGAAGGTTTAAATTGAGATTTAAAGCTTTTAGAATGAATACCGGCCTTTTTTTGGACCAATATAAAGTTATAAAGGTGTAAATATAGTTTTTAAATAATTCTCAAATAGTTAGACCCATTATTGGAGCAACGGAAACTTCGTCCAAACTAGTTTGACCAAAACTGCCCAACTTTGAATAGCTTCGTACGAAGTGAATATTGGCCTTTTTTGGGACCAATATGAAGTGATAAGGATATAAATATAGTAATGAACCTAATTGAAGAACGTTAGACCCATTTTTTATCCAACGGAAAACTTGTGCAAACTTCTACGACAAAGATCGTCCAAACTTTCAATAGATTCGTATGAAGGTTTAAATTGAGATTTAAAGCTTTTAGAAAGAATACCGGCCTTTTTTTGGACCAATATAAAGTTATAAAGGTGTAAATATAGTTATTAAATAATTCTCAAATAGTAAGACCCATTATAGGAGCAACGGAAACTTCGTCCAAACTACTTTGACCAAAACTGCCCAACTTTGAATAGCTTCGTACGAAGTGAATATTGGCCTTTGTTGGGATCAATATGAAGTGATAAGGATATAAATATAGTAATAAACCTAATAGAAGAACGTTACACCCATTTTTTATCCAACGGAAAACTTGTGCAAACTTCTACGACAAAGATCGTCCAAACTTTCAATAGATTCGTATAAAGGTTTAAATAGAGATTTAAAGCTTTTAGAATGAATACCGGCCTTTTTTTGGACAAATATAAAGTTATAAAGGTGTAAATATAGTTATTAAATAATTCTCAAATAGTTAGACCCATTATTGGAGCAACGGAAACTTCGTCCAAACTACTTTGACCAAAACTGCCCAACTTTGAATAGCTTCGTACGAAGTGAATATTGGCCTTTGTTGGGATCAATATGAAGTGATAAGGATATAAATATAGTAATAAACCTAATAGAAGAACGTTACACCCATTTTTTATCCAACGGAAAACTTGTGCAAACTTCTACGACAAAGATCGTCCAAACTTTCAATAGATTCGTATGAAGGTTTAAATAGAGATTTAAAGCTTTTAGAATGAATACCGGCCTTTTTTTGGACCAATATAAAGTTATAAAGGTGTAAATATAGTTATTAATAATTCTCAAATAGTTAGACCCATTATTGGAGCAACGGAAACTTCGTCCAAACTACTTTGACCAAAACTGCCCAACTTTGAATAGCTTCGTACGAAGTGAATATTGGCCTTTTTTGGGACCAATATGATGTGATAAGGATATAAATATAGTAATAAACCTAATAGAAGAACGTTAGACCCATTTTTTATCCAACGGAAAACTTGTGCAAACTTCTACGACAAAGATCGTCCAAACTTTCAATAGATTCGTATGAAGGTTTAAATTGAGATTTAAAGCTTTTAGAATGAATACCGGCCTTTTTTTGGACCAATATAAAGTTATAAAGGTGTAAATATAGTTTTTAAATAATTCTCAAATAGTTAGACCCATTATTGGAGCAACGGAAACTTCGTCCAAACTAGTTTGACCAAAACTGCCCAACTTTGAATAGCTTCGTACGAAGTGAATATTGGCCTTTTTTGGGACCAATATGAAGTGATAAGGATATAAATATAGTAATAAACCTAATAGAAGAACGTTAGACCCATTTTTTATCCAACGGAAAACTTGTGCAAACTTCTACGACAAAGATCGTCCAAACTTTCAATAGATTCGTATGAAGGTTTAAATTGAGATTTAAAGCTTTTAGAATGAATACCGGCCTTTTTTTGGACAAATATAAAGTTATAAAGGTGTAAATATAGTTATTAAATAATTCTCAAATAGTTAGACCCATTATTGGAGCAACGGAAACTTCGTCCAAACTACTTTGACCAAAACTGCCCAACTTTGAATAGCTTCGTACGAAGTGAATATTGGCCTTTGTTGGGATCAATATGAAGTGATAAGGATATAAATATAGTAATAAACCTAATAGAAGAACGTTACACCCATTTTTTATCCAACGGAAAACTTGTGCAAACTTCTACGACAAAGATCGTCCAAACTTTCAATAGATTCGTATGAAGGTTTAAATAGAGATTTAAAGCTTTTAGAATGAATACCGGCCTTTTTTTGGACCAATATAAAGTTATAAAGGTGTAAATATAGTTATTAATAATTCTCAAATAGTTAGACCCATTATTGGAGCAACGGAAACTTCGTCCAAACTACTTTGACCAAAACTGCCCAACTTTGAATAGCCTCGTACGAAGTGAATATTGGCCTTTTTTGGGACCAATATGAAGTGATAAGGATATAAATATAGTAATAAACCTAATAGAAGAACGTTAGACCCATTTTTTATCCAACGGAAAACTTGTGCAAACTTCTACGACAAAGATCGTCCAAACTTTCAATAGATTCGTATGAAGGTTTAAATTGAGATTTAAAGCTTTTAGAATGAATACCGGCCTTTTTTTGGACCAATATAAAGTTATAAAGGTGCAAATATAGTTTTTAAATAATTCTCAAATAGTTAGACCCATTATTGGAGCAACGGAAACTTCGTCCAAACTACTTTGACCAAAACTGCCCAACTTTGAATAGCCTCGTACGAAGTGAATATTGGCCTTTTTTGGGACCAATATGAAGTGATAAGGATATAAATATAGTAATAAACCTAATAGAAGAACGTTAGACCCATTTTTTATCCAACGGAAAACTTGTGCAAACTTCTACGACAAAGATCGTCCAAACTTTCAATAGATTCGTATGAAGGTTTAAATTGAGATTTAAAGCTTTTAGAATGAATACCGGCCTTTTTTTGGACCAATATAAAGTTATAAAGGTGTAAATATAGTTTTTAAATAATTCTCAAATAGTTAGACCCATTATTGGAGCAACGGAAACTTCGTCCAAACTAGTTTGACCAAAACTGCCCAACTTTGAATAGCTTCGTACGAAGTGAATATTGGCCTTTTTTGGGACCAATATGAAGTGATAAGGATATAAATATAGTAATGAACCTAATAGAAGAACGTTAGACCCATTTTTTATCCAACGGAAAACTTGTGCAAACTTCTACGACAAAGATCGTCCAAACTTTCAATAGATTCGTATGAAGGTTTAAATTGAGATTTAAAGCTTTTAGAATGAATACCGGCCTTTTTTTGGACCAATATAAAGTTATAAAGGTGTAAATATAGTTATTAAATAATTCTCAAATAGTAAGACCCATTATTGGAGCAACGGAAACTTCGTCCAAACTACTTTGACCAAAACTGCCCAACTTTGAATAGCTTCGTACGAAGTGAATATTGGCCTTTTTTGGGACCAATATGAAGTGATAAGGATATAAATATAGTAATAAACCTAATAGAAGAACGTTAGACCCATTTTTTATCCAACGGAAAACTTGTGCAAACTTCTACGACAAAGATCGTCCAAACTTTCAATAGATTCGTATGAAGGTTTAAATTGAGATTTAAAGCTTTTAGAATGAATACCGGCCTTTTTTTGGACAAATATAAAGTTATAAAGGTGTAAATATAGTTATTAAATAATTCTCAAATAGTTAGACCCATTATTGGAGCAACGGAAACTTCGTCCAAACTACTTTGACCAAAACTGCCCAACTTTGAATAGCTTCGTACGAAGTGAATATTGGCCTTTGTTGGGATCAATATGAAGTGATAAGGATATAAATATAGTAATAAACCTAATAGAAGAACGTTACACCCATTTTTTATCCAACGGAAAACTTGTGCAAACTTCTACGACAAAGATCGTCCAAACTTTCAATAGATTCGTATGAAGGTTTAAATAGAGATTTAAAGCTTTTAGAATGAATACCGGCCTTTTTTTGGACCAATATAAAGTTATAAAGGTGTAAATATAGTTATTAATAATTCTCAAATAGTTAGACCCATTATTGGAGCAACGGAAACTTCGTCCAAACTACTTTGACCAAAACTGCCCAACTTTGAATAGCCTCGTACGAAGTGAATATTGGCCTTTTTTGGGACCAATATGAAGTGATAAGGATATAAATATAGTAATAAACCTAATAGAAGAACGTTAGACCCATTTTTTATCCAACGGAAAACTTGTGCAAACTTCTACGACAAAGATCGTCCAAACTTTCAATAGATTCGTATGAAGGTTTAAATTGAGATTTAAAGCTTTTAGAATGAATACCGGCCTTTTTTTGGACCAATATAAAGTTATAAAGGTGCAAATATAGTTTTTAAATAATTCTCAAATAGTTAGACCCATTATTGGAGCAACGGAAACTTCGTCCAAACTAGTTTGACCAAAACTGCCCAACTTTGAATAGCTTCGTACGAAGTGAATATTGGCCTTTTTTGGGACCAATATGAAGTGATAAGGATATAAATATAGTAATGAACCTAATAGAAGAACGTTAGACCCATTTTTTATCCAACGGAAAACTTGTGCAAACTTCTACGACAAAGATCGTCCAAACTTTCAATAGATTCGTATGAAGGTTTAAATTGAGATTTAAAGCTTTTAGAAAGAATACCGGCCTTTTTTTGGACCAATATAAAGTTATAAAGGTGTAAATATAGTTATTAAATAATTCTCAAATAGTAAGACCCATTATTGGAGCAACGGAAACTTCGTCCAAACTACTTTGACCAAAACTGCCCAACTTTGAATAGCTTCGTACGAAGTGAATATTGGCCTTTTTTGGGACCAATATGTAGTGATAAGGATATAAATATAGTAATAAACCTAATAGAAGAACGTTAGACCCATTTTTTATCCAACGGAAAACTTGTGCAAACTTCTACGACAAAGATCGTCCAAACTTTCAATAGATTCGTATGAAGGTTTAAATTGAGATTTAAAGCTTTTAGAATGAATACCGGCCTTTTTTTGGACAAATATAAAGTTATAAAGGTGTAAATATAGTTATTAAATAATTCTCAAATAGTTAGACCCATTATTGGAGCAACGGAAACTTCGTCCAAACTACTTTGACCAAAACTGCCCAACTTTGAATAGCTTCGTACAAAGTGAATATTGGCCTTTTTTGGGACCAATATGAAGTGATAAGGATATAAATATAGTAATAAACCTAATAGAAGAACGTTAGACCCATTGTTTATCCAACGGAAAACTTGTGCAAACTTCTACGACAAAGATCGTCCAAACTTTCAATAGATTCGTATGAAGGTTAAAATAGAGATTTAAAGCTTTTAGAATGAATACCGGCCTTTTTTTGGACCAATATAAAGTTATAAAGGTGTAAATATAGTTATTAATAATTCTCAAATAGTTAGACCCATTATTGGAGCAACGGAAACTTCGTCCAAACTACTTTGACCAAAACTGCCCAACTTTGAATAGCTTCGTACGAAGTGAATATTGGCCTTTTTTGGGACCAATATGAAGTGATAAGGATATAAATATAGTAATAAACCTAATAGAAGAACGTTAGACCCATTTTTTATGCAACGAAAAACTTGTGCAAACTTCTACGACAAAGATCGTCCAAACTTTCAATAGATTCGTTTGAAGGTTTAAATTGAGATTTAAACCTATTAGAATGAATACCGGCCTTTTTTTGGACCAATATAAAGTTATAAAGGTGTAAATATAGTTATTAATAATTCTCAAATAGTTAGACCCGTTATTGGAGCAACGGAAACTTCGTCCAAACTACTTTGATCAAAACTGCCCAACTTTGAATAGCTTCGTACGAAGTGAATATTGGCCTTTTTTGGGACCAATATGAAGTGATAAAGATATAAATATAGTAATAAACCTAATAGAAGAATGTTAGACCCATTTTTTATCCAACGGAAAACTTGTGCAAACTTCTACGACAAAGATCGTCCAAACTTTCAATAGATTCGTATGAAGGTTTAAATAGAGATTTAAAGCTTTTAGAATGAATACCGGCCTTTTTTTGGACCAATATAAAGTTATAAAGGTGTAAATATAGTTATTAATAATTCTCAAATAGTTAGACCCATTATTGGAGCAACGGAAACTTCGTCCAAACTACTTTGACCAAAACTGCCCAACTTTGAATAGCTTCGTACGAAGTGAATATTGGCCTTTTTTGGGACCAATATGAAGTGATAAGGATATAAATATAGTAATGAACCTAATAGAAGAACGTTAGACCCATTTTTTATCCAACGGAAAACTTGTGCAAACTTCTACGACAAAGATCGTCCAAACTTTCAATAGATTCGTATGAAGGTTTAAATTGAGATTTAAAGCTTTTAGAATGAATACCGGCCTTTTTTTGGATAAATATAAAGTTATAAAGGTGTAAATATAGTTATTAAATAATTCTCAAATAGTTAGACCCATTATTGGAGCAACGGAAACTTCGTCCAAACTACTTTGACCAAAACTGCCCAACTTTGAATAGCTTCGTACGAAGTGAATATTGGCCTTTGTTGGGATCAATATGAAGTGATAAGGATATAAATATAGTAATAAACCTAATAGAAGAACGTTACACCCATTTTTTATCCAACGGAAAACTTGTGCAAACTTCTACGACAAAGATCGTCCAAACTTTCAATAGATTCGTATGAAGGTTTAAATAGAGATTTAAAGCTTTTAGAATGAATACCGGCCTTTTTTTGGACCAATATAAAGTTATAAAGGTGTAAATATAGTTATTAATAATTCTCAAATAGTTAGACCCATTATTGGAGCAACGGAAACTTCGTCCAAACTACTTTGACCAAAACTGCCCAACTTTGAATAGCTTCGTACGAAGTGAATATTGGCCTTTTTTGGGACCAATATGAAGTGATAAGGATATAAATATAGTAATAAACCTAATAGAAGAATGTTAGACCCATTTTTTATCCAACGGAAAACTTGTGCAAACTTCTACGACAAAGATCGTCCAAACTTTCAATAGATTCGTATGAAGGTTTAAATAGAGATTTAAAGCTTTTAGAATGAATACCGGCCTTTTTTTGGACCAATATAAAGTTATAAAGGTGTAAATATAGTTATTAATAATTCTCAAATAGTTAGACCCATTATTGGAGCAACGGAAACTTCGTCCAAACTACTTTGACCAAAACTGCCCAACTTTGAATAGCTTCGTACGAAGTGAATATTGGCCTTTTTTGGGACCAATATGAAGTGATAAGGATATAAATATAGTAATGAACCTAATAGAAGAACGTTAGACCCATTTTTTATCCAACGGAAAACTTGTGCAAACTTCTACGACAAAGATCGTCCAAACTTTCAATAGATTCGTATGAAGGTTTAAATTGAGATTTAAAGCTTTTAGAATGAATACCGGCCTTTTTTTGGATAAATATAAAGTTATAAAGGTGTAAATATAGTTATTAAATAATTCTCAAATAGTTAGACCCATTATTGGAGCAACGGAAACTTCGTCCAAACTACTTTGATCAAAACTGCCCAACTTTGAATAGCTTCGTACGAAGTGAATATTGGCCTTTTTTGGGACCAATATGAAGTGATAAGGATATAAATATAGTAATAAACCTAATAGAAGAATGTTAGACCCATTTTTTATCCAACGGAAAACTTGTGCAAACTTCTACGACAAAGATCGTCCAAACTTTCAATAGATTCGTATGAAGGTTTAAATAGAGATTTAAAGCTTTTAGAATGAATACCGGCCTTTTTTTGGACCAATATAAAGTTATAAAGGTGTAAATATAGTTATTAATAATTCTCAAATAGTTAGACCCATTATTGGAGCAACGGAAACTTCGTCCAAACTACTTTGACCAAAACTGCCCAACTTTGAATAGCTTCGTACGAAGTGAATATTGGCCTTTTTTGGGACCAATATGAAGTGATAAGGATATAAATATAGTAATGAACCTAATAGAAGAACGTTAGACCCATTTTTTATCCAACGGAAAACTTGTGCAAACTTCTACGACAAAGATCGTCCAAACTTTCAATAGATTCGTATGAAGGTTTAAATTGAGATTTAAAGCTTTTAGAATGAATACCGGCCTTTTTTTGGATAAATATAAAGTTATAAAGGTGTAAATATAGTTATTAAATAATTCTCAAATAGTTAGACCCATTATTGGAGCAACGGAAACTTCGTCCAAACTACTTTGACCAAAACTGCCCAACTTTGAATAGCTTCGTACGAAGTGAATATTGGCCTTTTTTGGGACCAATATGTAGTGATAAGGATATAAATATAGTAATAAACCTAATAGAAGAACGTTAGACCCATTTTTTATCCAACGGAAAACTTGTGCAAACTTCTACGACAAAGATCGTCCAAACTTTCAATAGATTCGTATGAAGGTTTAAATTGAGATTTAAAGCTTTTAGAATGAATACCGGCCTTTTTTTGGACAAATATAAAGTTATAAAGGTGTAAATATAGTTATTAAATAATTCTCAAATAGTTAGACCCATTATTGGAGCAACGGAAACTTCGTCCAAACTACTTTGACCAAAACTGCCCAACTTTGAATAGCTTCGTACAAAGTGAATATTGGCCTTTTTTGGGACCAATATGAAGTGATAAGGATATAAATATAGTAATAAACCTAATAGAAGAACGTTAGACCCATTGTTTATCCAACGGAAAACTTGTGCAAACTTCTACGACAAAGATCGTCCAAACTTTCAATAGATTCGTATGAAGGTTAAAATAGAGATTTAAAGCTTTTAGAATGAATACCGGCCTTTTTTTGGACCAATATAAAGTTATAAAGGTGTAAATATAGTTATTAATAATTCTCAAATAGTTAGACCCATTATTGGAGCAACGGAAACTTCGTCCAAACTACTTTGACCAAAACTGCCCAACTTTGAATAGCTTCGTACGAAGTGAATATTGGCCTTTTTTGGGACCAATATGAAGTGATAAGGATATAAATATAGTAATAAACCTAATAGAAGAACGTTAGACCCATTTTTTATGCAACGAAAAACTTGTGCAAACTTCTACGACAAAGATCGTCCAAACTTTCAATAGATTCGTTTGAAGGTTTAAATTGAGATTTAAACCTATTAGAATGAATACCGGCCTTTTTTTGGACCAATATAAAGTTATAAAGGTGTAAATATAGTTATTAATAATTCTCAAATAGTTAGACCCGTTATTGGAGCAACGGAAACTTCGTCCAAACTACTTTGATCAAAACTGCCCAACTTTGAATAGCTTCGTACGAAGTGAATATTGGCCTTTTTTGGGACCAATATGAAGTGATAAAGATATAAATATAGTAATAAACCTAATAGAAGAATGTTAGACCCATTTTTTATCCAACGGAAAACTTGTGCAAACTTCTACGACAAAGATCGTCCAAACTTTCAATAGATTCGTATGAAGGTTTAAATAGAGATTTAAAGCTTTTAGAATGAATACCGGCCTTTTTTTGGACCAATATAAAGTTATAAAGGTGTAAATATAGTTATTAATAATTCTCAAATAGTTAGACCCATTATTGGAGCAACGGAAACTTCGTCCAAACTACTTTGACCAAAACTGCCCAACTTTGAATAGCTTCGTACGAAGTGAATATTGGCCTTTTTTGGGACCAATATGAAGTGATAAGGATATAAATATAGTAATAAACCTAATAGAAGAATGTTAGACCCATTTTTTATCCAACGGAAAACTTGTGCAAACTTCTACGACAAAGATCGTCCAAACTTTCAAT
Organism: Trifolium repens; assembly: GCA_030408175.1. NCBI lineage: Eukaryota > Viridiplantae > Streptophyta > Magnoliopsida > Fabales > Fabaceae > Trifolium > Trifolium repens. Next base: position 36,234,744 of record CP125842.1, on the reverse strand, counting down.
AGATTCGTATGAAGGTTTAAATAGAGATTTAAAGCTTTTAGAATGAATACCGGCCTTTTTTTGGACCAATATAAAGTTATAAAGGTGTAAATATAGTTATTAATAATTCTCAAATAGTTAGACCCATTATTGGAGCAACGGAAACTTCGTCCAAACTACTTTGACCAAAACTGCCCAACTTTGAATAGCTTCGTACGAAGTGAATATTGGCCTTTTTTGGGACCAATATGAAGTGATAAGGATATAAATATAGTAATGAACCTAATAGAAGAACGTTAGACCCATTTTTTATCCAACGGAAAACTTGTGCAAACTTCTACGACAAAGATCGTCCAAACTTTCAATAGATTCGTATGAAGGTTTAAATTGAGATTTAAAGCTTTTAGAATGAATACCGGCCTTTTTTTGGATAAATATAAAGTTATAAAGGTGTAAATATAGTTATTAAATAATTCTCAAATAGTTAGACCCATTATTGGAGCAACGGAAACTTCGTCCAAACTACTTTGATCAAAACTGCCCAACTTTGAATAGCTTCGTACGAAGTGAATATTGGCCTTTTTTGGGACCAATATGAAGTGATAAGGATATAAATATAGTAATAAACCTAATAGAAGAATGTTAGACCCATTTTTTATCCAACGGAAAACTTGTGCAAACTTCTACGACAAAGATCGTCCAAACTTTCAATAGATTCGTATGAAGGTTTAAATAGAGATTTAAAGCTTTTAGAATGAATACCGGCCTTTTTTTGGACCAATATAAAGTTATAAAGGTGTAAATATAGTTATTAATAATTCTCAAATAGTTAGACCCATTATTGGAGCAACGGAAACTTCGTCCAAACTACTTTGACCAAAACTGCCCAACTTTGAATAGCTTCGTACGAAGTGAATATTGGCCTTTTTTGGGACCAATATGAAGTGATAAGGATATAAATATAGTAATGAACCTAATAGAAGAACGTTAGACCCATTTTTTATCCAACGGAAAACTTGTGCAAACTTCTACGACAAAGATCGTCCAAACTTTCAATAGATTCGTATGAAGGTTTAAATTGAGATTTAAAGCTTTTAGAATGAATACCGGCCTTTTTTTGGATAAATATAAAGTTATAAAGGTGTAAATATAGTTATTAAATAATTCTCAAATAGTTAGACCCATTATTGGAGCAACGGAAACTTCGTCCAAACTACTTTGACCAAAACTGCCCAACTTTGAATAGCTTCGTACGAAGTGAATATTGGCCTTTGTTGGGATCAATATGAAGTGATAAGGATATAAATATAGTAATAAACCTAATAGAAGAACGTTACACCCATTTTTTATCCAACGGAAAACTTGTGCAAACTTCTACGACAAAGATCGTCCAAACTTTCAATAGATTCGTATGAAGGTTTAAATAGACATTTAAAGCTTTTAGAATGAATACCGGCCTTTTTTTGGACCAATATAAAGTTATAAAGGTGTAAATATAGTTATTAATAATTCTCAAATAGTTAGACCCATTATTGGAGCAACGGAAACTTCGTCCAAACTAGTTTGACCAAAACTGCCCAACTTTGAATAGCTTCGTACGAAGTGAATATTGGCCTTTTTTGGGACCAATATGAAGTGATAAGGATATAAATATAGTAATGAACCTAATAGAAGAACGTTAGACCCATTTTTTATCCAACGGAAAACTTGTGCAAACTTCTACGACAAAGATCGTCCAAACTTTCAATAGATTCGTATGAAGGTTTAAATTGAGATTTAAAGCTTTTAGAAAGAATACCGGCCTTTTTTTGGACCAATATAAAGTTATAAAGGTGTAAATATAGTTATTAAATAATTCTCAAATAGTAAGACCCATTATTGGAGCAACGGAAACTTCGTCCAAACTACTTTGACCAAAACTGCCCAACTTTGAATAGCTTCGTACGAAGTGAATATTGGCCTTTTTTGGGACCAATATGTAGTGATAAGGATATAAATATAGTAATAAACCTAATAGAAGAACGTTAGACCCATTTTTTGTCCAACGGAAAACTTGTGCAAACTTCTACGACAAAGATCGTCCAAACTTTCAATAGATTCGTATGAAGGTTTAAATTGAGATTTAAAGCTTTTAGAATGAATACCGGCCTTTTTTTGGACAAATATAAAGTTATAAAGGTGTAAATATAGTTATTAAATAATTCTCAAATAGTTAGACCCATTATTGGAGCAACGGAAACTTCGTCCAAACTACTTTGACCAAAACTGCCCAACTTTGAATAGCTTCGTACAAAGTGAATATTGGCCTTTTTTGGGACCAATATGAAGTGATAAGGATATAAATATAGTAATAAACCTAATAGAAGAACGTTAGACCCATTGTTTATCCAACGGAAAACTTGTGCAAACTTCTACGACAAAGATCGTCCAAACTTTCAATAGATTCGTATGAAGGTTAAAATAGAGATTTAAAGCTTTTAGAATGAATACCGGCCTTTTTTTGGACCAATATAAAGTTATAAAGGTGTAAATATAGTTATTAATAATTCTCAAATAGTTAGACCCATTATTGGAGCAACGGAAACTTCGTCCAAACTACTTTGACCAAAACTGCCCAACTTTGAATAGCTTCGTACGAAGTGAATATTGGCCTTTTTTGGGACCAATATGAAGTGATAAGGATATAAATATAGTAATAAACCTAATAGAAGAACGTTAGACCCATTTTTTATGCAACGAAAAACTTGTGCAAACTTCTACGACAAAGATCGTCCAAACTTTCAATAGATTCGTTTGAAGGTTTAAATTGAGATTTAAACCTATTAGAATGAATACCGGCCTTTTTTTGGACCAATATAAAGTTATAAAGGTGTAAATATAGTTATTAATAATTCTCAAATAGTTAGACCCATTATTGGAGCAACGGAAACTTCGTCCAAACTACTTTGACCAAAACTGCCCAACTTTGAATAGCTTCGTACGAAGTGAATATTGGCCTTTTTTGGGACCAATATGAAGTGATAAGGATATAAATATAGTAATAAACCTAATAGAAGAATGTTAGACCCATTTTTTATCCAACGGAAAACTTGTGCAAACTTCTACGACAAAGATCGTCCAAACTTTCAATAGATTCGTATGAAGGTTTAAATAGAGATTTAAAGCTTTTAGAATGAATACCGGCCTTTTTTTGGACCAATATAAAGTTATAAAGGTGTAAATATAGTTATTAATAATTCTCAAATAGTTAGACCCATTATTGGAGCAACGGAAACTTCGTCCAAACTACTTTGACCAAAACTGCCCAACTTTGAATAGCTTCGTACGAAGTGAATATTGGCCTTTTTTGGGACCAATATGAAGTGATAAGGATATAAATATAGTAATGAACCTAATAGAAGAACGTTAGACCCATTTTTTATCCAACGGAAAACTTGTGCAAACTTCTACGACAAAGATCGTCCAAACTTTCAATAGATTCGTATGAAGGTTTAAATTGAGATTTAAAGCTTTTAGAATGAATACCGGCCTTTTTTTGGATAAATATAAAGTTATAAAGGTGTAAATATAGTTATTAAATAATTCTCAAATAGTTAGACCCATTATTGGAGCAACGGAAACTTCGTCCAAACTACTTTGACCAAAACTGCCCAACTTTGAATAGCTTCGTACGAAGTGAATATTGGCCTTTGTTGGGATCAATATGAAGTGATAAGGATATAAATATAGTAATAAACCTAATAGAAGAACGTTACACCCATTTTTTATCCAACGGAAAACTTGTGCAAACTTCTACGACAAAGATCGTCCAAACTTTCAATAGATTCGTATGAAGGTTTAAATAGACATTTAAAGCTTTTAGAATGAATACCGGCCTTTTTTTGGACCAATATAAAGTTATAAAGGTGTAAATATAGTTATTAATAATTCTCAAATAGTTAGACCCATTATTGGAGCAACGGAAACTTCGTCCAAACTACTTTGACCAAAACTGCCCAACTTTGAATAGCTTCGTACGAAGTGAATATTGGCCTTTTTTGGGACCAATATGAAGTGATAAGGATATAAATATAGTAATGTACCTAATAGAAGAACGTTAGACCCATTTTTTATCCAACGGAAAACTTGTGCAAACTTCTACGACAAAGATCGTCCAAACTTTCAATAGATTCGTATGAAGGTTTAAATAGAGATTTAAAACTTTTAGAATGAATACCGGCCTTTTTTTGGACCAATATAAAGTTATAAAGGTGTAAATATAGTTATTAATAATTCTCAAATAGTTAGACCCATTATTGGAGCAACGGAAACTTCGTCCAAACTACTTTGACCAAAACTGCCCAACTTTGAATAGCCTCGTACGAAGTGAATATTGGCCTTTTTTGGGACCAATATGAAGTGATAAGGATATAAATATAGTAATAAACCTAATAGAAGAACGTTAGACCCATTTTTTATCCAACGGAAAACTTGTGCAAACTTCTACGACAAAGATCGTCCAAACTTTCAATAGATTCGTATGAAGGTTTAAATTGAGATTTAAAGCTTTTAGAATGAATACCGGCCTTTTTTTGGACCAATATAAAGTTATAAAGGTGTAAATATAGTTTTTAAATAATTCTCAAATAGTTAGACCCATTATTGGAGCAACGGAAACTTCGTCCAAACTAGTTTGACCAAAACTGCCCAACTTTGAATAGCTTCGTACGAAGTGAATATTGGCCTTTTTTGGGACCAATATGAAGTGATAAGGATATAAATATAGTAATGAACCTAATAGAAGAACGTTAGACCCATTTTTTATCCAACGGAAAACTTGTGCAAACTTCTACGACAAAGATCGTCCAAACTTTCAATAGATTCGTATGAAGGTTTAAATTGAGATTTAAAGCTTTTAGAATGAATACCGGCCTTTTTTTGGACCAATATAAAGTTATAAAGGTGTAAATATAGTTATTAAATAATTCTCAAATAGTAAGACCCATTATTGGAGCAACGGAAACTTCGTCCAAACTACTTTGACCAAAACTGCCCAACTTTGAATAGCTTCGTACGAAGTGAATATTGGCCTTTTTTGGGACCAATATGAAGTGATAAGGATATAAATATAGTAATAAACCTAATAGAAGAACGTTAGACCCATTTTTTATCCAACGGAAAACTTGTGCAAACTTCTACGACAAAGATCGTCCAAACTTTCAATAGATTCGTATGAAGGTTTAAATTGAGATTTAAAGCTTTTAGAATGAATACCGGCCTTTTTTTGGACCAATATAAAGTTATAAAGGTGTAAATATAGTTTTTAAATAATTCTCAAATAGTTAGACCCATTATTGGAGCAACGGAAACTTCGTCCAAACTAGTTTGACCAAAACTGCCCAACTTTGAATAGCTTCGTACGAAGTGAATATTGGCCTTTTTTGGGACCAATATGAAGTGATAAGGATATAAATATAGTAATGAACCTAATAGAAGAACGTTAGACCCATTTTTTATCCAACGGAAAACTTGTGCAAACTTCTACGACAAAGATCGTCCAAACTTTCAATAGATTCGTATGAAGGTTTAAATAGAGATTTAAAGCTTTTAGAATGAATACCGGCCTTTTTTTGGACCAATATAAAGTTATAAAGGTGTAAATATAGTTTTTAAATAATTCTCAAATAGTTAGACCCATTATTGGAGCAACGGAAACTTCGTCCAAACTAGTTTGACCAAAACTGCCCAACTTTGAATAGCTTCGTACGAAGTGAATATTGGCCTTTTTTGGGACCAATATGAAGTGATAAGGATATAAATATAGTAATGAACCTAATAGAAGAACGTTAGACCCATTTTTTATCCAACGGAAAACTTGTGCAAACTTCTACGACAAAGATCGTCCAAACTTTCAATAGATTCGTATGAAGGTTTAAATAGAGATTTAAAGCTTTTAGAATGAATACCGGCCTTTTTTTGGACCAATATAAAGTTATAAAGGTGTAAATATAGTTTTTAAATAATTCTCAAATAGTTAGACCCATTATTGGAGCAACGGAAACTTCGTCCAAACTAGTTTGACCAAAACTGCCCAACTTTGAATAGCTTCGTACGAAGTGAATATTGGCCTTTTTTGGGACCAATATGAAGTGATAAGGATATAAATATAGTAATGAACCTAATAGAAGAACGTTAGACCCATTTTTTATCCAACGGAAAACTTGTGCAAACTTCTACGACAAAGATCGTCCAAACTTTCAATAGATTCGTATGAAGGTTTAAATTGAGATTTAAAGCTTTTAGAATGAATACCGGCCTTTTTTTGGACCAATATAAAGTTATAAAGGTGTAAATATAGTTATTAAATAATTCTCAAATAGTAAGACCCATTATTGGAGCAACGGAAACTTCGTCCAAACTACTTTGACCAAAACTGCCCAACTTTGAATAGCTTCGTACGAAGTGAATATTGGCCTTTTTTGGGACCAATATGAAGTGATAAGGATATAAATATAGTAATAAACCTAATAGAAGAACGTTAGACCCATTTTTTATCCAACGGAAAACTTGTGCAAACTTCTACGACAAAGATCGTCCAAACTTTCAATAGATTCGTATGAAGGTTTAAATAGAGATTTAAAGCTTTTAGAATGAATACCGGCCTTTTTTTGGACCAATATAAAGTTATAAAGGTGTAAATATAGTTTTTAAATAATTCTCAAATAGTTAGACCCATTATTGGAGCAACGGAAACTTCGTCCAAACTACTTTGACCAAAACTGCCCAACTTTGAATAGCTTCGTACGAAGTGAATATTGGCCTTTGTTGGGATCAATATGAAGTGATAAGGATATAAATATAGTAATAAACCTAATAGAAGAACGTTACACCCATTTTTTATCCAACGGAAAACTTGTGCAAACTTCTACGACAAAGATCGTCCAAACTTTCAATAGATTCGTATGAAGGTTTAAATAGAGATTTAAAGCTTTTAGAATGAATACCGGCCTTTTTTTGGACCAATATAAAGTTATAAAGGTGTAAATATAGTTATTAATAATTCTCAAATTGTTAGACCCATTATTGGAGCAACGGAAACTTCGTCCAAACTACTTTGACCAAAACTGCCCAACTTTGAATAGCTTCGTACGAAGTGAATATTGGCCTTTTTTGGGACCAATATGAAGTGATAAGGATATAAATATAGTAATGTACCTAATAGAAGAACGTTAGACCCATTTTTTATCCAACGGAAAACTTGTGCAAACTTCTACGACAAAGATCGTCCAAACTTTCAATAGATTCGTATGAAGGTTTAAATAGAGATTTAAAGCTTTTAGAATGAATACCGGCCTTTTTTTGGACCAATATAAAGTTATAAAGGTGTAAATATAGTTTTTAAATAATTCTCAAATAGTTAGACCCATTATTGGAGCAACGGAAACTTCGTCCAAACTAGTTTGACCAAAACTGCCCAACTTTGAATAGCTTCGTACGAAGTGAATATTGGCCTTTTTTGGGACCAATATGAAGTGATAAGGATATAAATATAGTAATGAACCTAATAGAAGAACGTTAGACCCATTTTTTATCCAACGGAAAACTTGTGCAAACTTCTACGACAAAGATCGTCCAAACTTTCAATAGATTCGTATGAAGGTTTAAATAGAGATTTAAAGCTTTTAGAATGAATACCGGCCTTTTTTTGGACCAATATAAAGTTATAAAGGTGTAAATATAGTTTTTAAATAATTCTCAAATAGTTAGACCCATTATTGGAGCAACGGAAACTTCGTCCAAACTAGTTTGACCAAAACTGCCCAACTTTGAATAGCTTCGTACGAAGTGAATATTGGCCTTTTTTGGGACCAATATGAAGTGATAAGGATATAAATATAGTAATGAACCTAATAGAAGAACGTTAGACCCATTTTTTATCCAACGGAAAACTTGTGCAAACTTCTACGACAAAGATCGTCCAAACTTTCAATAGATTCGTATGAAGGTTTAAATTGAGATTTAAAGCTTTTAGAATGAATACCGGCCTTTTTTTGGACCAATATAAAGTTATAAAGGTGTAAATATAGTTATTAAATAATTCTCAAATAGTAAGACCCATTATTGGAGCAACGGAAACTTCGTCCAAACTACTTTGACCAAAACTGCCCAACTTTGAATAGCTTCGTACGAAGTGAATATTGGCCTTTTTTGGGACCAATATGAAGTGATAAGGATATAAATATAGTAATAAACCTAATAGAAGAACGTTAGACCCATTTTTTATCCAACGGAAAACTTGTGCAAACTTCTACGACAAAGATCGTCCAAACTTTCAATAGATTCGTATGAAGGTTTAAATAGAGATTTAAAGCTTTTAGAATGAATACCGGCCTTTTTTTGGACCAATATAAAGTTATAAAGGTGTAAATATAGTTTTTAAATAATTCTCAAATAGTTAGACCCATTATTGGAGCAACGGAAACTTCGTCCAAACTACTTTGACCAAAACTGCCCAACTTTGAATAGCTTCGTACGAAGTGAATATTGGCCTTTGTTGGGATCAATATGAAGTGATAAGGATATAAATATAGTAATAAACCTAATAGAAGAACGTTACACCCATTTTTTATCCAACGGAAAACTTGTGCAAACTTCTACGACAAAGATCGTCCAAACTTTCAATAGATTCGTATGAAGGTTTAAATAGAGATTTAAAGCTTTTAGAATGAATACCGGCCTTTTTTTGGACCAATATAAAGTTATAAAGGTGTAAATATAGTTATTAATAATTCTCAAATTGTTAGACCCATTATTGGAGCAACGGAAACTTCGTCCAAACTACTTTGACCAAAACTGCCCAACTTTGAATAGCTTCGTACGAAGTGAATATTGGCCTTTTTTGGGACCAATATGAAGTGATAAGGATATAAATATAGTAATGTACCTAATAGAAGAACGTTAGACCCATTTTTTATCCAACGGAAAACTTGTGCAAACTTCTACGACAAAGATCGTCCAAACTTTCAATAGATTCGTATGAAGGTTTAAATTGAGATTTAAAGCTTTTAGAATGAATACCGGCCTTTTTTTGGACCAATATAAAGTTATAAAGGTGTAAATATAGTTTTTAAATAATTCTCAAATAGTTAGACCCATTATTGGAGCAACGGAAACTTCGTCCAAACTAGTTTGACCAAAACTGCCCAACTTTGAATAGCTTCGTACGAAGTGAATATTGGCCTTTTTTGGGACCAATATGAAGTGATAAGGATATAAATATAGTAATGAACCTAACAGAAGAACGTTAGACCCATTTTTTATCCAACGGAAAACTTGTGCAAACTTCTACGACAAAGATCGTCCAAACTTTCAATAGATTCGTATGAAGGTTTAATTTGAGATTTAAAGCTTTTAGAATGAATACCGGCCTTTTTTTGGACCAATATAAAGTTATAAAGGTGTAAATATAGTTATTAAATAATTCTCAAATAGTAAGACCCATTATTGGAGCAACGGAAACTTCGTCCAAACTACTTTGACCAAAACTGCCCAACTTTGAATAGCTTCGTACGAAGTGAATATTGGCCTTTTTTGGGACCAATATGAAGTGATAAGGATATAAATATAGTAATAAACCTAATAGAAGAACGTTAGACCCATTTTTTATCCAACGGAAAACTTGTGCAAACTTCTACGACAAAGATCGTCCAAACTTTCAATAGATTCGTATGAAGGTTTAAATTGAGATTTAAAGCTTTTAGAATGAATACCGGCCTTTTTTTGGACAAATATAAAGTTATAAAGGTGTAAATATAGTTATTAAATAATTCTCAAATAGTTAGACCCATTATTGGAGCAACGGAAACTTCGTCCAAACTACTTTGACCAAAACTGCCCAACTTTGAATAGCTTCGTACAAAGTGAATATTGGCCTTTTTTGGGACCAATATTAAGTGATAAGGATATAAATATAGTAATAAACCTAATAGAAGAACGTTAGACCCATTGTTTATCCAACGGAAAACTTGTGCAAACTTCTACGACAAAGATCGTCCAAACTTTCAATAGATTCGTATGAAGGTTAAAATAGAGATTTAAAGCTTTTAGAATGAATACCGGCCTTTTTTTGGACCAATATAAAGTTATAAAGGTGTAAATATAGTTATTAAAAATTCTCAAATAGTTAGACCCATTATTGGAGCAACGGAAACTTCGTCCAAACTACTTTGACCAAAACTGCCCAACTTTGAATAGCTTCGTACGAAGTGAATATTGGCCTTTTTTGGGACCAATATGAAGTGATAAGGATATAAATATAGTAATAAACCTAATAGAAGAACGTTAGACCCATTTTTTATGCAACGAAAAACTTGTGCAAACTTCTACGACAAAGATCGTCCAAACTTTCAATAGATTCGTTTGAAGGTTTAAATTGAGATTTAAACCTATTAGAATGAATACCGGCCTTTTTTTGGACCAATATAAAGTTATAAAGGTGTAAATATAGTTATTAATAATTCTCAAATAGTTAGACCCATTATTGGAGCAACGGAAACTTCGTCCAAACTACTTTGACCAAAACTGCCCAACTTTGAATAGCTTCGTACGAAGTGAATATTGGCCTTTTTTGGGACCAATATGAAGTGATAAGGATATAAATATAGTAATGAACCTAATAGAAGAACGTTAGACCCATTTTTTATCCAACGGAAAACTTGTGCAAACTTCTACGACAAAGATCGTCCAAACTTTCAATAGATTCGTATGAAGGTTTAAATTGAGATTTAAAGCTTTTAGAATGAATACCGGCCTTTTTTTGGACCAATATAAAGTTATAAAGGTGTAAATATAGTTATTAAATAATTCTCAAATAGTAAGACCCATTATTGGAGCAACGGAAACTTCGTCCAAACTACTTTGACCAAAACTGCCCAACTTTGAATAGCTTCGTACGAAGTGAATATTGGCCTTTTTTGGGACCAATATGAAGTGATAAGGATATAAATATAGTAATAAACCTAATAGAAGAACGTTAGACCCATTTTTTATCCAACGGAAAACTTGTGCAAACTTCTACGACAAAGATCGTCCAAACTTTCAATAGATTCGTATGAAGGTTTAAATTGAGATTTAAAGCTTTTAGAATGAATACCGGCCTTTTTTTGGACCAATATAAAGTTATAAAGGTGTAAATATAGTTTTTAAATAATTCTCAAATAGTTAGACCCATTATTGGAGCAACGGAAACTTCGTCCAAACTAGTTTGACCAAAACTGCCCAACTTTGAATAGCTTCGTACGAAGTGAATATTGGCCTTTTTTGGGACCAATATGAAGTGATAAGGATATAAATATAGTAATGAACCTAATAGAAGAACGTTAGACCCATTTTTTATCCAACGGAAAACTTGTGCAAACTTCTACGACAAAGATCGTCCAAACTTTCAATAGATTCGTATGAAGGTTTAAATAGAGATTTAAAGCTTTTAGAATGAATACCGGCCTTTTTTTGGACCAATATAAAGTTATAAAGGTGTAAATATAGTTATTAATAATTCTCAAATAGTTAGACCCATTATTGGAGCAACGGAAACTTCGTCCAAACTACTTTGACCAAAACTGCCCAACTTTGAATAGCTTCGTACGAAGTGAATATTGGCCTTTTTTGGGACCAATATGAAGTGATAAGGATATAAATATAGTAATGAACCTAATAGAAGAACGTTAGACCCATTTTTTATCCAACGGAAAACTTGTGCAAACTTCTACGACAAAGATCGTCCAAACTTTCAATAGATTCGTATGAAGGTTTAAATTGAGATTTAAAGCTTTTAGAATGAATACCGGCCTTTTTTTGGACCAATATAAAGTTATAAAGGTGTAAATATAGTTATTAAATAATTCTCAAATAGTAAGACCCATTATTGGAGCAACGGAAACTTCGTCCAAACTACTTTGACCAAAACTGCCCAACTTTGAATAGCTTCGTACGAAGTGAATATTGGCCTTTTTTGGGACCAATATGAAGTGATAAGGATATAAATATAGTAATAAACCTAATAGAAGAACGTTAGACCCATTTTTTATCCAACGGAAAACTTGTGCAAACTTCTACGACAAAGATCGTCCAAACTTTCAATAGATTCGTATGAAGGTTTAAATTGAGATTTAAAGCTTTTAGAATGAATACCGGCCTTTTTTTGGACCAATATAAAGTTATAAAGGTGTAAATATAGTTTTTAAATAATTCTCAAATAGTTAGACCCATTATTGGAGCAACGGAAACTTCGTCCAAACTAGTTTGACCAAAACTGCCCAACTTTGAATAGCTTCGTACGAAGTGAATATTGGCCTTTTTTGGGACCAATATGAAGTGATAAGGATATAAATATAGTAATGAACCTAATAGAAGAACGTTAGACCCATTTTTTATCCAACGGAAAACTTGTGCAAACTTCTACGACAAAGATCGTCCAAACTTTCAATAGATTCGTATGAAGGTTTAAATAGAGATTTAAAGCTTTTAGAATGAATACCGGCCTTTTTTTGGACCAATATAAAGTTATAAAGGTGTAAATATAGTTATTAATAATTCTCAAATAGTTAGACCCATTATTGGAGCAACGGAAACTTCGTCCAAACTACTTTGACCAAAACTGCCCAACTTTGAATAGCTTCGTACGAAGTGAATATTGGCCTTTTTTGGGACCAATATGAAGTGATAAGGATATAAATATAGTAATGAACCTAATAGAAGAACGTTAGACCCATTTTTTATCCAACGGAAAACTTGTGCAAACTTCTACGACAAAGATCGTCCAAACTTTCAATAGATTCGTATGAAGGTTTAAATTGAGATTTAAAGCTTTTAGAATGAATACCGGCCTTTTTTTGGACAAATATAAAGTTATAAAGGTGTAAATATAGTTATTAAATAATTCTCAAATAGTTAGACCCATTATTGGAGCAACGGAAACTTCGTCCAAACTACTTTGACCAAAACTGCCCAACTTTGAATAGCTTCGTACGAAGTGAATATTGGCCTTTGTTGGGATCAATATGAAGTGATAAGGATATAAATATAGTAATAAACCTAATAGAAGAACGTTACACCCATTTTTTATCCAACGGAAAACTTGTGCAAACTTCTACGACAAAGATCGTCCAAACTTTCAATAGATTCGTATGAAGGTTTAAATAGAGATTTAAAGCTTTTAGAATGAATACCGGCCTTTTTTTGGACCAATATAAAGTTATAAAGGTGTAAATATAGTTATTAATAATTCTCAAATTGTTAGACCCATTATTGGAGCAACGGAAACTTCGTCCAAACTACTTTGACCAAAACTGCCCAACTTTGAATAGCTTCGTACGAAGTGAATATTGGCCTTTTTTGGGACCAATATGAAGTGATAAGGATATAAATATAGTAATGTACCTAATAGAAGAACGTTAGACCCATTTTTTATCCAACGGAAAACTTGTGCAAACTTCTACGACAAAGATCGTCCAAACTTTCAATAGATTCGTATGAAGGTTTAAATAGAGATTTAAAACTTTTAGAATGAATACCGGCCTTTTTTTGGACCAATATAAAGTTATAAAGGTGTAAATATAGTTATTAATAATTCTCAAATAGTTAGACCCATTATTGGAGCAACGGAAACTTCGTCCAAACTACTTTGACCAAAACTGCCCAACTTTGAATAGCCTCGTACGAAGTGAATATTGGCCTTTTTTGGGACCAATATGAAGTGATAAGGATATAAATATAGTAATAAACCTAATAGAAGAACGTTAGACCCATTTTTTATCCAACGGAAAACTTGTGCAAACTTCTACGACAAAGATCGTCCAAACTTTCAATAGATTCGTATGAAGGTTTAAATTGAGATTTAAAGCTTTTAGAATGAATACCGGCCTTTTTTTGGACCAATATAAAGTTATAAAGGTGTAAATATAGTTTTTAAATAATTCTCAAATAGTTAGACCCATTATTGGAGCAACGGAAACTTCGTCCAAACTAGTTTGACCAAAACTGCCCAACTTTGAATAGCTTCGTACGAAGTGAATATTGGCCTTTTTTGGGACCAATATGAAGTGATAAGGATATAAATATAGTAATGAACCTAACAGAAGAACGTTAGACCCATTTTTTATCCAACGGAAAACTTGTGCAAACTTCTACGACAAAGATCGTCCAAACTTTCAATAGATTCGTATGAAGGTTTAATTTGAGATTTAAAGCTTTTAGAATGAATACCGGCCTTTTTTTGGACCAATATAAAGTTATAAAGGTGTAAATATAGTTATTAAATAATTCTCAAATAGTAAGACCCATTATTGGAGCAACGGAAACTTCGTCCAAACTACTTTGACCAAAACTGCCCAACTTTGAATAGCTTCGTACGAAGTGAATATTGGCCTTTTTTGGGACCAATATGAAGTGATAAGGATATAAATATAGTAATAAACCTAATAGAAGAACGTTAGACCCATTTTTTATCCAACGGAAAACTTGTGCAAACTTCTACGACAAAGATCGTCCAAACTTTCAATAGATTCGTATGAAGGTTTAAATTGAGATTTAAAGCTTTTAGAATGAATACCGGCCTTTTTTTGGACAAATATAAAGTTATAAAGGTGTAAATATAGTTATTAAATAATTCTCAAATAGTTAGACCCATTATTGGAGCAACGGAAACTTCGTCCAAACTACTTTGACCAAAACTGCCCAACTTTGAATAGCTTCGTACAAAGTGAATATTGGCCTTTTTTGGGACCAATATGAAGTGATAAGGATATAAATATAGTAATAAACCTAATAGAAGAACGTTAGACCCATTGTTTATCCAACGGAAAACTTGTGCAAACTTCTACGACAAAGATCGTCCAAACTTTCAATAGATTCGTATGAAGGTTAAAATAGAGATTTAAAGCTTTTAGAATGAATACCGGCCTTTTTTTGGACCAATATAAAGTTATAAAGGTGTAAATATAGTTATTAATAATTCTCAAATAGTTAGACCCATTATTGGAGCAACGGAAACTTCGTCCAAACTACTTTGACCAAAACTGCCCAACTTTGAATAGCTTCGTACGAAGTGAATATTGGCCTTTTTTGGGACCAATATGAAGTGATAAGGATATAAATATAGTAATAAACCTAATAGAAGAACGTTAGACCCATTTTTTATGCAACGAAAAACTTGTGCAAACTTCTACGACAAAGATCGTCCAAACTTTCAATAGATTCGTTTGAAGGTTTAAATTGAGATTTAAACCTATTAGAATGAATACCGGCCTTTTTTTGGACCAATATAAAGTAATAAAGGTGTAAATATAGTTATTAATAATTCTCAAATAGTTAGACCCATTATTGGAGCAACGGAAACTTCGTCCAAACTACTTTGACCAAAACTGCCCAACTTTGAATAGCTTCGTACGAAGTGAATATTGGCCTTTTTTGGGACCAATATGAAGTGATAAGGATATAAATATAGTAATAAACCTAATAGAAGAATGTTAGACCCATTTTTTATCCAACGGAAAACTTGTGCAAACTTCTACGACAAAGATCGTCCAAACTTTCAATAGATTCGTATGAAGGTTTAAATAGAGATTTAAAGCTTTTAGAATGAATACCGGCCTTTTTTTGGACCAATATAAAGTTATAAAGGTGTAAATATAGTTATTAATAATTCTCAAATAGTTAGACCCATTATTGGAGCAACGGAAACTTCGTCCAAACTACTTTGACCAAAACTGCCCAACTTTGAATAGCTTCGTACGAAGTGAATATTGGCCTTTTTTGGGACCAATATGAAGTGATAAGGATATAAATATAGTAATGAACCTAATAGAAGAACGTTAGACCCATTTTTTATCCAACGGAAAACTTGTGCAAACTTCTACGACAAAGATCGTCCAAACTTTCAATAGATTCGTATGAAGGTTTAAATTGAGATTTAAAGCTTTTAGAATGAATACCGGCCTTTTTTTGGATAAATATAAAGTTATAAAGGTGTAAATATAGTTATTAAATAATTCTCAAATAGTTAGACCCATTATTGGAGCAACGGAAACTTCGTCCAAACTACTTTGACCAAAACTGCCCAACTTTGAATAGCTTCGTACGAAGTGAATATTGGCCTTTTTTGGGACCAATATGAAGTGATAAGGATATAAATATAGTAATAAACCTAATAGAAGAACGTTAGACCCATTTTTTATGCAACGAAAAACTTGTGCAAACTTCTACGACAAAGATCGTCCAAACTTTCAATAGATTCGTTTGAAGGTTTAAATTGAGATTTAAACCTATTAGAATGAATACCGGCCTTTTTTTGGACCAATATAAAGTTATAAAGGTGTAAATATAGTTATTAATAATTCTCAAATAGTTAGACCCATTATTGGAGCAACGGAAACTTCGTCCAAACTACTTTGACCAAAACTGCCCAACTTTGAATAGCTTCGTACGAAGTGAATATTGGCCTTTTTTGGGACCAATATGAAGTGATAAGGATATAAATATAGTAATAAACCTAATAGAAGAATGTTAGACCCATTTTTTATCCAACGGAAAACTTGTGCAAACTTCTACGACAAAGATCGTCCAAACTTTCAATAGATTCGTATGAAGGTTTAAATAGAGATTTAAAGCTTTTAGAATGAATACCGGCCTTTTTTTGGACCAATATAAAGTTATAAAGGTGTAAATATAGTTATTAATAATTCTCAAATAGTTAGACCCATTATTGGAGCAACGGAAACTTCGTCCAAACTACTTTGACCAAAACTGCCCAACTTTGAATAGCTTCGTACGAAGTGAATATTGGCCTTTTTTGGGACCAATATGAAGTGATAAGGATATAAATATAGTAATGAACCTAATAGAAGAACGTTAGACCCATTTTTTATCCAACGGAAAACTTGTGCAAACTTCTACGACAAAGATCGTCCAAACTTTCAATAGATTCGTATGAAGGTTTAAATTGAGATTTAAAGCTTTTAGAATGAATACCGGCCTTTTTTTGGATAAATATAAAGTTATAAAGGTGTAAATATAGTTATTAAATAATTCTCAAATAGTTAGACCCATTATTGGAGCAACGGAAACTTCGTCCAAACTACTTTGACCAAAACTGCCCAACTTTGAATAGCTTCGTACGAAGTGAATATTGGCCTTTGTTGGGATCAATATGAAGTGATAAGGATATAAATATAGTAATAAACCTAATAGAAGAACGTTACACCCATTTTTTATCCAACGGAAAACTTGTGCAAACTTCTACGACAAAGATCGTCCAAACTTTCAATAGATTCGTATGAAGGTTTAAATAGACATTTAAAGCTTTTAGAATGAATACCGGCCTTTTTTTGGACCAATATAAAGTTATAAAGGTGTAAATATAGTTATTAATAATTCTCAAATAGTTAGACCCATTATTGGAGCAACGGAAACTTCGTCCAAACTACTTTGACCAAAACTGCCCAACTTTGAATAGCTTCGTACGAAGTGAATATTGGCCTTTTTTGGGACCAATATGAAGTGATAAGGATATAAATATAGTAATAAACCTAATAGAAGAACGTTAGACCCATTTTTTATGCAACGAAAAACTTGTGCAAACTTCTACGACAAAGATCGTCCAAACTTTCAATAGATTCGTTTGAAGGTTTAAATTGAGATTTAAACCTATTAGAATGAATACCGGCCTTTTTTTGGACCAATATAAAGTAATAAAGGTGTAAATATAGTTATTAATAATTCTCAAATAGTTAGACCCATTATTGGAGCAACGGAAACTTCGTCCAAACTACTTTGACCAAAACTGCCCAACTTTGAATAGCTTCGTACGAAGTGAATATTGGCCTTTTTTGGGACCAATATGAAGTGATAAGGATATAAATATAGTAATAAACCTAATAGAAGAATGTTAGACCCATTTTTTATCCAACGGAAAACTTGTGCAAACTTCTACGACAAAGATCGTCCAAACTTTCAATAGATTCGTATGAAGGTTTAAATTGAGATTTAAAGCTTTTAGAATGAATACCGGCCTTTTTTTGGACAAATATAAAGTTATAAAGGTGTAAATATAGTTATTAAATAATTCTCAAATAGTTAGACCCATTATTGGAGCAACGGAAACTTCGTCCAAACTACTTTGACCAAAACTGCCCAACTTTGAATAGCTTCGTACAAAGTGAATATTGGCCTTTTTTGGGACCAATATGAAGTGATAAGGATATAAATATAGTAATAAACCTAATAGAAGAACGTTAGACCCATTGTTTATCCAACGGAAAACTTGTGCAAACTTCTACGACAAAGATCGTCCAAACTTTCAATAGATTCGTATGAAGGTTAAAATAGAGATTTAAAGCTTTTAGAATGAATACCGGCCTTTTTTTGGACCAATATAAAGTTATAAAGGTGTAAATATAGTTATTAATAATTCTCAAATAGTTAGACCCATTATTGGAGCAACGGAAACTTCGTCCAAACTACTTTGACCAAAACTGCCCAACTTTGAATAGCTTCGTACGAAGTGAATATTGGCCTTTTTTGGGACCAATATGAAGTGATAAGGATATAAATATAGTAATAAACCTAATAGAAGAACGTTAGACCCATTTTTTATGCAACGAAAAACTTGTGCAAACTTCTACGACAAAGATCGTCCAAACTTTCAATAGATTCGTTTGAAGGTTTAAATTGAGATTTAAACCTATTAGAATGAATACCGGCCTTTTTTTGGACCAATATAAAGTAATAAAGGTGTAAATATAGTTATTAATAATTCTCAAATAGTTAGACCCATTATTGGAGCAACGGAAACTTCGTCCAAACTACTTTGACCAAAACTGCCCAACTTTGAATAGCTTCGTACGAAGTGAATATTGGCCTTTTTTGGGACCAATATGAAGTGATAAGGATATAAATATAGTAATAAACCTAATAGAAGAATGTTAGACCCATTTTTTATCCAACGGAAAACTTGTGCAAACTTCTACGACAAAGATCGTCCAAACTTTCAATAGATTCGTATGAAGGTTTAAATAGAGATTTAAAGCTTTTAGAATGAATACCGGCCTTTTTTTGGACCAATATAAAGTTATAAAGGTGTAAATATAGTTATTAATAATTCTCAAATAGTTAGACCCATTATTGGAGCAACGGAAACTTCGTCCAAACTACTTTGACCAAAACTGCCCAACTTTGAATAGCTTCGTACGAAGTGAATATTGGCCTTTTTTGGGACCAATATGAAGTGATAAGGATATAAATATAGTAATGAACCTAATAGAAGAACGTTAGACCCATTTTTTATCCAACGGAAAACTTGTGCAAACTTCTACGACAAAGATCGTCCAAACTTTCAATAGATTCGTATGAAGGTTTAAATTGAGATTTAAAGCTTTTAGAATGAATACCGGCCTTTTTTTGGATAAATATAAAGTTATAAAGGTGTAAATATAGTTATTAAATAATTCTCAAATAGTTAGACCCATTATTGGAGCAACGGAAACTTCGTCCAAACTACTTTGACCAAAACTGCCCAACTTTGAATAGCTTCGTACGAAGTGAATATTGGCCTTTTTTGGGACCAATATGAAGTGATAAGGATATAAATATAGTAATAAACCTAATAGAAGAACGTTAGACCCATTTTTTATGCAACGAAAAACTTGTGCAAACTTCTACGACAAAGATCGTCCAAACTTTCAATAGATTCGTTTGAAGGTTTAAATTGAGATTTAAACCTATTAGAATGAATACCGGCCTTTTTTTGGACCAATATAAAGTTATAAAGGTGTAAATATAGTTATTAATAATTCTCAAATAGTTAGACCCATTATTGGAGCAACGGAAACTTCGTCCAAACTACTTTGACCAAAACTGCCCAACTTTGAATAGCTTCGTACGAAGTGAATATTGGCCTTTTTTGGGACCAATATGAAGTGATAAGGATATAAATATAGTAATAAACCTAATAGAAGAATGTTAGACCCATTTTTTATCCAACGGAAAACTTGTGCAAACTTCTACGACAAAGATCGTCCAAACTTTCAATAGATTCGTATGAAGGTTTAAATAGAGATTTAAAGCTTTTAGAATGAATACCGGCCTTTTTTTGGACCAATATAAAGTTATAAAGGTGTAAATATAGTTATTAATAATTCTCAAATAGTTAGACCCATTATTGGAGCAACGGAAACTTCGTCCAAACTACTTTGACCAAAACTGCCCAACTTTGAATAGCTTCGTACGAAGTGAATATTGGCCTTTTTTGGGACCAATATGAAGTGATAAGGATATAAATATAGTAATGAACCTAATAGAAGAACGTTAGACCCATTTTTTATCCAACGGAAAACTTGTGCAAACTTCTACGACAAAGATCGTCCAAACTTTCAATAGATTCGTATGAAGGTTTAAATTGAGATTTAAAGCTTTTAGAATGAATACCGGCCTTTTTTTGGATAAATATAAAGTTATAAAGGTGTAAATATAGTTATTAAATAATTCTCAAATAGTTAGACCCATTATTGGAGCAACGGAAACTTCGTCCAAACTACTTTGACCAAAACTGCCCAACTTTGAATAGCTTCGTACGAAGTGAATATTGGCCTTTGTTGGGATCAATATGAAGTGATAAGGATATAAATATAGTAATAAACCTAATAGAAGAACGTTACACCCATTTTTTATCCAACGGAAAACTTGTGCAAACTTCTACGACAAAGATCGTCCAAACTTTCAATAGATTCGTATGAAGGTTTAAATAGACATTTAAAGCTTTTAGAATGAATACCGGCCTTTTTTTGGACCAATATAAAGTTATAAAGGTGTAAATATAGTTATTAATAATTCTCAAATAGTTAGACCCATTATTGGAGCAACGGAAACTTCGTCCAAACTACTTTGACCAAAACTGCCCAACTTTGAATAGCTTCGTACGAAGTGAATATTGGCCTTTTTTGGGACCAATATGAAGTGATAAGGATATAAATATAGTAATAAACCTAATAGAAGAACGTTAGACCCATTTTTTATGCAACGAAAAACTTGTGCAAACTTCTACGACAAAGATCGTCCAAACTTTCAATAGATTCGTTTGAAGGTTTAAATTGAGATTTAAACCTATTAGAATGAATACCGGCCTTTTTTTGGACCAATATAAAGTAATAAAGGTGTAAATATAGTTATTAATAATTCTCAAATAGTTAGACCCATTATTGGAGCAACGGAAACTTCGTCCAAACTACTTTGACCAAAACTGCCCAACTTTGAATAGCTTCGTACGAAGTGAATATTGGCCTTTTTTGGGACCAATATGAAGTGATAAGGATATAAATATAGTAATAAACCTAATAGAAGAATGTTAGACCCATTTTTTATCCAACGGAAAACTTGTGCAAACTTCTACGACAAAGATCGTCCAAACTTTCAATAGATTCGTATGAAGGTTTAAATAGAGATTTAAAGCTTTTAGAATGAATACCGGCCTTTTTTTGGACCAATATAAAGTTATAAAGGTGTAAATATAGTTATTAATAATTCTCAAATAGTTAGACCCATTATTGGAGCAACGGAAACTTCGTCCAAACTACTTTGACCAAAACTGCCCAACTTTGAATAGCTTCGTACGAAGTGAATATTGGCCTTTTTTGGGACCAATATGAAGTGATAAGGATATAAATATAGTAATGAACCTAATAGAAGAACGTTAGACCCATTTTTTATCCAACGGAAAACTTGTGCAAACTTCTACGACAAAGATCGTCCAAACTTTCAATAGATTCGTATGAAGGTTTAAATTGAGATTTAAAGCTTTTAGAATGAATACCGGCCTTTTTTTGGATAAATATAAAGTTATAAAGGTGTAAATATAGTTATTAAATAATTCTCAAATAGTTAGACCCATTATTGGAGCAACGGAAACTTCGTCCAAACTACTTTGACCAAAACTGCCCAACTTTGAATAGCTTCGTACGAAGTGAATATTGGCCTTTTTTGGGACCAATATGAAGTGATAAGGATATAAATATAGTAATAAACCTAATAGAAGAACGTTAGACCCATTTTTTATGCAACGAAAAACTTGTGCAAACTTCTACGACAAAGATCGTCCAAACTTTCAATAGATTCGTTTGAAGGTTTAAATTGAGATTTAAACCTATTAGAATGAATACCGGCCTTTTTTTGGACCAATATAAAGTTATAAAGGTGTAAATATAGTTATTAATAATTCTCAAATAGTTAGACCCATTATTGGAGCAACGGAAACTTCGTCCAAACTACTTTGACCAAAACTGCCCAACTTTGAATAGCTTCGTACGAAGTGAATATTGGCCTTTTTTGGGACCAATATGAAGTGATAAGGATATAAATATAGTAATAAACCTAATAGAAGAATGTTAGACCCATTTTTTATCCAACGGAAAACTTGTGCAAACTTCTACGACAAAGATCGTCCAAACTTTCAATAGATTCGTATGAAGGTTTAAATAGAGATTTAAAGCTTTTAGAATGAATACCGGCCTTTTTTTGGACCAATATAAAGTTATAAAGGTGTAAATATAGTTATTAATAATTCTCAAATAGTTAGACCCATTATTGGAGCAACGGAAACTTCGTCCAAACTACTTTGACCAAAACTGCCCAACTTTGAATAGCTTCGTACGAAGTGAATATTGGCCTTTTTTGGGACCAATATGAAGTGATAAGGATATAAATATAGTAATGAACCTAATAGAAGAACGTTAGACCCATTTTTTATCCAACGGAAAACTTGTGCAAACTTCTACGACAAAGATCGTCCAAACTTTCAATAGATTCGTATGAAGGTTTAAATTGAGATTTAAAGCTTTTAGAATGAATACCGGCCTTTTTTTGGATAAATATAAAGTTATAAAGGTGTAAATATAGTTATTAAATAATTCTCAAATAGTTAGACCCATTATTGGAGCAACGGAAACTTCGTCCAAACTACTTTGACCAAAACTGCCCAACTTTGAATAGCTTCGTACGAAGTGAATATTGGCCTTTTTTGGGACCAATATGAAGTGATAAGGATATAAATATAGTAATAAACCTAATAGAAGAACGTTAGACCCATTTTTTATGCAACGAAAAACTTGTGCAAACTTCTACGACAAAGATCGTCCAAACTTTCAATAGATTCGTTTGAAGGTTTAAATTGAGATTTAAACCTATTAGAATGAATACCGGCCTTTTTTTGGACCAATATAAAGTAATAAAGGTGTAAATATAGTTATTAATAATTCTCAAATAGTTAGACCCATTATTGGAGCAACGGAAACTTCGTCCAAACTACTTTGACCAAAACTGCCCAACTTTGAATAGCTTCGTACGAAGTGAATATTGGCCTTTTTTGGGACCAATATGAAGTGATAAGGATATAAATATAGTAATAAACCTAATAGAAGAATGTTAGACCCATTTTTTATCCAACGGAAAACTTGTGCAAACTTCTACGACAAAGATCGTCCAAACTTTCAATAGATTCGTATGAAGGTTTAAATAGAGATTTAAAGCTTTTAGAATGAATACCGGCCTTTTTTTGGACCAATATAAAGTTATAAAGGTGTAAATATAGTTATTAATAATTCTCAAATAGTTAGACCCATTATTGGAGCAACGGAAACTTCGTCCAAACTACTTTGACCAAAACTGCCCAACTTTGAATAGCTTCGTACGAAGTGAATATTGGCCTTTTTTGGGACCAATATGAAGTGATAAGGATATAAATATAGTAATGAACCTAATAGAAGAACGTTAGACCCATTTTTTATCCAACGGAAAACTTGTGCAAACTTCTACGACAAAGATCGTCCAAACTTTCAATAGATTCGTATGAAGGTTTAAATTGAGATTTAAAGCTTTTAGAATGAATACCGGCCTTTTTTTGGATAAATATAAAGTTATAAAGGTGTAAATATAGTTATTAAATAATTCTCAAATAGTTAGACCCATTATTGGAGCAACGGAAACTTCGTCCAAACTACTTTGACCAAAACTGCCCAACTTTGAATAGCTTCGTACGAAGTGAATATTGGCCTTTTTTGGGACCAATATGAAGTGATAAGGATATAAATATAGTAATAAACCTAATAGAAGAACGTTAGACCCATTTTTTATGCAACGAAAAACTTGTGCAAACTTCTACGACAAAGATCGTCCAAACTTTCAATAGATTCGTTTGAAGGTTTAAATTGAGATTTAAACCTATTAGAATGAATACCGGCCTTTTTTTGGACCAATATAAAGTTATAAAGGTGTAAATATAGTTATTAATAATTCTCAAATAGTTAGACCCATTATTGGAGCAACGGAAACTTCGTCCAAACTACTTTGACCAAAACTGCCCAACTTTGAATAGCTTCGTACGAAGTGAATATTGGCCTTTTTTGGGACCAATATGAAGTGATAAGGATATAAATATAGTAATAAACCTAATAGAAGAATGTTAGACCCATTTTTTATCCAACGGAAAACTTGTGCAAACTTCTACGACAAAGATCGTCCAAACTTTCAATAGATTCGTATGAAGGTTTAAATAGAGATTTAAAGCTTTTAGAATGAATACCGGCCTTTTTTTGGACCAATATAAAGTTATAAAGGTGTAAATATAGTTATTAATAATTCTCAAATAGTTAGACCCATTATTGGAGCAACGGAAACTTCGTCCAAACTACTTTGACCAAAACTGCCCAACTTTGAATAGCTTCGTACGAAGTGAATATTGGCCTTTTTTGGGACCAATATGAAGTGATAAGGATATAAATATAGTAATGAACCTAATAGAAGAACGTTAGACCCATTTTTTATCCAACGGAAAACTTGTGCAAACTTCTACGACAAAGATCGTCCAAACTTTCAATAGATTCGTATGAAGGTTTAAATTGAGATTTAAAGCTTTTAGAATGAATACCGGCCTTTTTTTGGATAAATATAAAGTTATAAAGGTGTAAATATAGTTATTAAATAATTCTCAAATAGTTAGACCCATTATTGGAGCAACGGAAACTTCGTCCAAACTACTTTGACCAAAACTGCCCAACTTTGAATAGCTTCGTACGAAGTGAATATTGGCCTTTTTTGGGACCAATATGAAGTGATAAGGATATAAATATAGTAATAAACCTAATAGAAGAACGTTAGACCCATTTTTTATACAACGAAAAACTTGTGCAAACTTCTACGACAAAGATCGTCCAAACTTTCAATAGATTCGTTTGAAGGTTTAAATTGAGATTTAAACCTATTAGAATGAATACCGGCCTTTTTTTGGACCAATATAAAGTTATAAAGGTGTAAATATAGTTATTAATAATTCTCAAATAGTTAGACCCATTATTGGAGCAACGGAAACTTCGTCCAAACTACTTTGACCAAAACTGCCCAACTTTGAATAGCTTCGTACGAAGTGAATATTGGCCTTTTTTGGGACCAATATGAAGTGATAAGGATATAAATATAGTAATAAACCTAATAGAAGAATGTTAGACCCATTTTTTATCCAACGGAAAACTTGTGCAAACTTCTACGACAAAGATCGTCCAAACTTTCAATAGATTCGTATGAAGGTTTAAATAGAGATTTAAAGCTTTTAGAATGAATACCGGCCTTTTTTTGGACCAATATAAAGTTATAAAGGTGTAAATATAGTTATTAATAATTCTCAAATAGTTAGACCCATTATTGGAGCAACGGAAACTTCGTCCAAACTACTTTGACCAAAACTGCCCAACTTTGAATAGCTTCGTACGAAGTGAATATTGGCCTTTTTTGGGACCAATATGAAGTGATAAGGATATAAATATAGTAATGAACCTAATAGAAGAACGTTAGACCCATTTTTTATCCAACGGAAAACTTGTGCAAACTTCTACGACAAAGATCGTCCAAACTTTCAATAGATTCGTATGAAGGTTTAAATTGAGATTTAAAGCTTTTAGAATGAATACCGGCCTTTTTTTGGATAAATATAAAGTTATAAAGGTGTAAATATAGTTATTAAATAATTCTCAAATAGTTAGACCCATTATTGGAGCAACGGAAACTTCGTCCAAACTACTTTGACCAAAACTGCCCAACTTTGAATAGCTTCGTACGAAGTGAATATTGGCCTTTGTTGGGATCAATATGAAGTGATAAGGATATAAATATAGTAATAAACCTAATAGAAGAACGTTACACCCATTTTTTATCCAACGGAAAACTTGTGCAAACTTCTACGACAAAGATCGTCCAAACTTTCAATAGATTCGTATGAAGGTTTAAATAGACATTTAAAGCTTTTAGAATGAATACCGGCCTTTTTTTGGACCAATATAAAGTTATAAAGGTGTAAATATAGTTATTAATAATTCTCAAATAGTTAGACCCATTATTGGAGCAACGGAAACTTCGTCCAAACTACTTTGACCAAAACTGCCCAACTTTGAATAGCTTCGTACGAAGTGAATATTGGCCTTTTTTGGGACCAATATGAAGTGATAAGGATATAAATATAGTAATAAACCTAATAGAAGAACGTTAGACCCATTTTTTATGCAACGAAAAACTTGTGCAAACTTCTACGACAAAGATCGTCCAAACTTTCAATAGATTCGTTTGAAGGTTTAAATTGAGATTTAAACCTATTAGAATGAATACCGGCCTTTTTTTGGACCAATATAAAGTAATAAAGGTGTAAATATAGTTATTAATAATTCTCAAATAGTTAGACCCATTATTGGAGCAACGGAAACTTCGTCCAAACTACTTTGACCAAAACTGCCCAACTTTGAATAGCTTCGTACGAAGTGAATATTGGCCTTTTTTGGGACCAATATGAAGTGATAAGGATATAAATATAGTAATAAACCTAATAGAAGAATGTTAGACCCATTTTTTATCCAACGGAAAACTTGTGCAAACTTCTACGACAAAGATCGTCCAAACTTTCAATAGATTCGTATGAAGGTTTAAATAGAGATTTAAAGCTTTTAGAATGAATACCGGCCTTTTTTTGGACCAATATAAAGTTATAAAGGTGTAAATATAGTTATTAATAATTCTCAAATAGTTA
The DNA here is from genome assembly GCA_030408175.1 of Trifolium repens. Classification (NCBI taxonomy): domain Eukaryota; kingdom Viridiplantae; phylum Streptophyta; class Magnoliopsida; order Fabales; family Fabaceae; genus Trifolium; species Trifolium repens. Next base: position 36,207,677 of record CP125842.1, on the reverse strand, counting down.
GACCCATTATTGGAGCAACGGAAACTTCGTCCAAACTACTTTGACCAAAACTGCCCAACTTTGAATAGCTTCGTACGAAGTGAATATTGGCCTTTTTTGGGACCAATATGAAGTGATAAGGATATAAATATAGTAATGAACCTAATAGAAGAACGTTAGACCCATTTTTTATCCAACGGAAAACTTGTGCAAACTTCTACGACAAAGATCGTCCAAACTTTCAATAGATTCGTATGAAGGTTTAAATTGAGATTTAAAGCTTTTAGAATGAATACCGGCCTTTTTTTGGATAAATATAAAGTTATAAAGGTGTAAATATAGTTATTAAATAATTCTCAAATAGTTAGACCCATTATTGGAGCAACGGAAACTTCGTCCAAACTACTTTGACCAAAACTGCCCAACTTTGAATAGCTTCGTACGAAGTGAATATTGGCCTTTTTTGGGACCAATATGAAGTGATAAGGATATAAATATAGTAATAAACCTAATAGAAGAACGTTAGACCCATTTTTTATGCAACGAAAAACTTGTGCAAACTTCTACGACAAAGATCGTCCAAACTTTCAATAGATTCGTTTGAAGGTTTAAATTGAGATTTAAACCTATTAGAATGAATACCGGCCTTTTTTTGGACCAATATAAAGTTATAAAGGTGTAAATATAGTTATTAATAATTCTCAAATAGTTAGACCCATTATTGGAGCAACGGAAACTTCGTCCAAACTACTTTGACCAAAACTGCCCAACTTTGAATAGCTTCGTACGAAGTGAATATTGGCCTTTTTTGGGACCAATATGAAGTGATAAGGATATAAATATAGTAATAAACCTAATAGAAGAATGTTAGACCCATTTTTTATCCAACGGAAAACTTGTGCAAACTTCTACGACAAAGATCGTCCAAACTTTCAATAGATTTGTATGAAGGTTTAAATAGAGATTTAAAGCTTTTAGAATGAATACCGGCCTTTTTTTGGACCAATATAAAGTTATAAAGGTGTAAATATAGTTATTAATAATTCTCAAATAGTTAGACCCATTATTGGAGCAACGGAAACTTCGTCCAAACTACTTTGACCAAAACTGCCCAACTTTGAATAGCTTCGTACGAAGTGAATATTGGCCTTTTTTGGGACCAATATGAAGTGATAAGGATATAAATATAGTAATGAACCTAATAGAAGAACGTTAGACCCATTTTTTATCCAACGGAAAACTTGTGCAAACTTCTACGACAAAGATCGTCCAAACTTTCAATAGATTCGTATGAAGGTTTAAATTGAGATTTAAAGCTTTTAGAATGAATACCGGCCTTTTTTTGGATAAATATAAAGTTATAAAGGTGTAAATATAGTTATTAAATAATTCTCAAATAGTTAGACCCATTATTGGAGCAACGGAAACTTCGTCCAAACTACTTTGACCAAAACTGCCCAACTTTGAATAGCTTCGTACGAAGTGAATATTGGCCTTTGTTGGGATCAATATGAAGTGATAAGGATATAAATATAGTAATAAACCTAATAGAAGAACGTTACACCCATTTTTTATCCAACGGAAAACTTGTGCAAACTTCTACGACAAAGATCGTCCAAACTTTCAATAGATTCGTATGAAGGTTTAAATAGACATTTAAAGCTTTTAGAATGAATACCGGCCTTTTTTTGGACCAATATAAAGTTATAAAGGTGTAAATATAGTTATTAATAATTCTCAAATAGTTAGACCCATTATTGGAGCAACGGAAACTTCGTCCAAACTACTTTGACCAAAACTGCCCAACTTTGAATAGCTTCGTACGAAGTGAATATTGGCCTTTTTTGGGACCAATATGAAGTGATAAGGATATAAATATAGTAATAAACCTAATAGAAGAACGTTAGACCCATTTTTTATGCAACGAAAAACTTGTGCAAACTTCTACGACAAAGATCGTCCAAACTTTCAATAGATTCGTTTGAAGGTTTAAATTGAGATTTAAACCGATTAGAATGAATACCGGCCTTTTTTTGGACCAATATAAAGTTATAAAGGTGTAAATATAGTTATTAATAATTCTCAAATAGTTAGACCCATTATTGGAGCAACGGAAACTTCGTCCAAACTACTTTGACCAAAACTGCCCAACTTTGAATAGCTTCGTACGAAGTGAATATTGGCCTTTTTTGGGACCAATATGAAGTGATAAGGATATAAATATAGTAATAAACCTAATAGAAGAATGTTAGACCCATTTTTTATCCAACGGAAAACTTGTGCAAACTTCTACGACAAAGATCGTCCAAACTTTCAATAGATTCGTATGAAGGTTTAAATAGAGATTTAAAGCTTTTAGAATGAATACCGGCCTTTTTTTGGACCAATATAAAGTTATAAAGGTGTAAATATAGTTATTAATAATTCTCAAATAGTTAGACCCATTATTGGAGCAACGGAAACTTCGTCCACACTACTTTGACCAAAACTGCCCAACTTTGAATAGCTTCGTACGAAGTGAATATTGGCCTTTTTTGGGACCAATATGAAGTGATAAGGATATAAATATAGTAATGAACCTAATAGAAGAACGTTAGACCCATTTTTTATCCAACGGAAAACTTGTGCAAACTTCTACGACAAAGATCGTCCAAACTTTCAATAGATTCGTATGAAGGTTTAAATTGAGATTTAAAGCTTTTAGAATGAATACCGGCCTTTTTTTGGATAAATATAAAGTTATAAAGGTGTAAATATAGTTATTAAATAATTCTCAAATAGTTAGACCCATTATTGGAGCAACGGAAACTTCGTCCAAACTACTTTGACCAAAACTGCCCAACTTTGAATAGCTTCGTACGAAGTGAATATTGGCCTTTGTTGGGATCAATATGAAGTGATAAGGATATAAATATAGTAATAAACCTAATAGAAGAACGTTACACCCATTTTTTATCCAACGGAAAACTTGTGCAAACTTCTACGACAAAGATCGTCCAAACTTTCAATAGATTCGTATGAAGGTTTAAATAGACATTTAAAGCTTTTAGAATGAATACCGGCCTTTTTTTGGACCAATATAAAGTTATAAAGGTGTAAATATAGTTATTAATAATTCTCAAATAGTTAGACCCATTATTGGAGCAACGGAAACTTCGTCCAAACTACTTTGACCAAAACTGCCCAACTTTGAATAGCTTCGTACGAAGTGAATATTGGCCTTTTTTGGGACCAATATGAAGTGATAAGGATATAAATATAGTAATGTACCTAATAGAAGAACGTTAGACCCATTTTTTATCCAACGGAAAACTTGTGCAAACTTCTACGACAAAGATCGTCCAAACTTTCAATAGATTCGTTCATTTAAATAGAGATTTAAAACTTTTAGAATGAATACCGGCCTTTTTTTGGACCAATATAAAGTTATAAAGGTGTAAATATAGTTATTAATAATTCTCAAATAGTTAGACCCATTATTGGAGCAACGGAAACTTCGTCCAAACTACTTTGACCAAAACTGCCCAACTTTGAATAGCCTCGTACGAAGTGAATATTGGCCTTTTTTGGGACCAATATGAAGTGATAAGGATATAAATATAGTAATAAACCTAATAGAAGAACGTTAGACCCATTTTTTATCCAACGGAAAACTTGTGCAAACTTCTACGACAAAGATCGTCCAAACTTTCAATAGATTCGTATGAAGGTTTAAATTGAGATTTAAAGCTTTTAGAATGAATACCGGCCTTTTTTTGGACCAATATAAAGTTATAAAGGTGTAAATATAGTTTTTAAATAATTCTCAAATAGTTAGACCCATTATTGGAGCAACGGAAACTTCGTCCAAACTAGTTTGACCAAAACTGCCCAACTTTGAATAGCTTCGTACGAAGTGAATATTGGCCTTTTTTGGGACCAATATGAAGTGATAAGGATATAAATATAGTAATGAACCTAATAGAAGAACGTTAGACCCATTTTTTATCCAACGGAAAACTTGTGCAAACTTCTACGACAAAGATCGTCCAAACTTTCAATAGATTCGTATGAAGGTTTAAATTGAGATTTAAAGCTTTTAGAATGAATACCGGCCTTTTTTTGGACCAATATAAAGTTATAAAGGTGTAAATATAGTTATTAAATAATTCTCAAATAGTAAGACCCATTATTGGAGCAACGGAAACTTCGTCCAAACTACTTTGACCAAAACTGCCCAACTTTGAATAGCTTCGTACGAAGTGAATATTGGCCTTTTTTGGGACCAATATGAAGTGATAAGGATATAAATATAGTAATAAACCTAATAGAAGAACGTTAGACCCATTTTTTATCCAACGGAAAACTTGTGCAAACTTCTACGACAAAGATCGTCCAAACTTTCAATAGATTCATATGAAGGTTTAAATTGAGATTTAAAGCTTTTAGAATGAATACCGGCCTTTTTTTGGACAAATATAAAGTTATAAAGGTGTAAATATAGTTATTAAATAATTCTCAAATAGTTAGACCCATTATTGGAGCAACGGAAACTTCGTCCAAACTACTTTGACCAAAACTGCCCAACTTTGAATAGCTTCGTACGAAGTGAATATTGGCCTTTGTTGGGATCAATATGAAGTGATAAGGATATAAATATAGTAATAAACCTAATAGAAGAACGTTACACCCATTTTTTATCCAACGGAAAACTTGTGCAAACTTCTACGACAAAGATCGTCCAAACTTTCAATAGATTCGTATGAAGGTTTAAATAGAGATTTAAAGCTTTTAGAATGAATACCGGCCTTTTTTTGGACCAATATAAAGTTATAAAGGTGTAAATATAGTTATTAATAATTCTCAAATTGTTAGACCCATTATTGGAGCAACGGAAACTTCGTCCAAACTACTTTGACCAAAACTGCCCAACTTTGAATAGCTTCGTACGAAGTGAATATTGGCCTTTTTTGGGACCAATATGAAGTGATAAGGATATAAATATAGTAATGTACCTAATAGAAGAACGTTAGACCCATTTTTTATCCAACGGAAAACTTGTGCAAACTTCTACGACAAAGATCGTCCAAACTTTCAATAGATTCGTATGAAGGTTTAAATAGAGATTTAAAACTTTTAGAATGAATACCGGCCTTTTTTTGGACCAATATAAAGTTATAAAGGTGTAAATATAGTTATTAATAATTCTCAAATAGTTAGACCCATTATTGGAGCAACGGAAACTTCGTCCAAACTACTTTGACCAAAACTGCCCAACTTTGAATAGCCTCGTACGAAGTGAATATTGGCCTTTTTTGGGACCAATATGAAGTGATAAGGATATAAATATAGTAATAAACCTAATAGAAGAACGTTAGACCCATTTTTTATCCAACGGAAAACTTGTGCAAACTTCTACGACAAAGATCGTCCAAACTTTCAATAGATTCGTATGAAGGTTTAAATTGAGATTTAAAGCTTTTAGAATGAATACCGGCCTTTTTTTGGACCAATATAAAGTTATAAAGGTGTAAATATAGTTTTTAAATAATTCTCAAATAGTTAGACCCATTATTGGAGCAACGGAAACTTCGTCCAAACTAGTTTGACCAAAACTGCCCAACTTTGAATAGCTTCGTACGAAGTGAATATTGGCCTTTTTTGGGACCAATATGAAGTGATAAGGATATAAATATAGTAATGAACCTAATAGAAGAACGTTAGACCCATTTTTTATCCAACGGAAAACTTGTGCAAACTTCTACGACAAAGATCGTCCAAACTTTCAATAGATTCGTATGAAGGTTTAATTTGAGATTTAAAGCTTTTAGAATGAATACCGGCCTTTTTTTGGACAAATATAAAGTTATAAAGGTGTAAATATAGTTATTAAATAATTCTCAAATAGTTAGACCCATTATTGGAGCAACGGAAACTTCGTCCAAACTACTTTGACCAAAACTGCCCAACTTTGAATAGCTTCGTACGAAGTGAATATTGGCCTTTGTTGGGATCAATATGAAGTGATAAGGATATAAATATAGTAATAAACCTAATAGAAGAACGTTACACCCATTTTTTATCCAACGGAAAACTTGTGCAAACTTCTACGACAAAGATCGTCCAAACTTTCAATAGATTCGTATGAAGGTTTAAATAGAGATTTAAAGCTTTTAGAATGAATACCGGCCTTTTTTTGGACCAATATAAAGTTATAAAGGTGTAAATATAGTTATTAATAATTCTCAAATTGTTAGACCCATTATTGGAGCAACGGAAACTTCGTCCAAACTACTTTGACCAAAACTGCCCAACTTTGAATAGCTTCGTACGAAGTGAATATTGGCCTTTTTTGGGACCAATATGAAGTGATAAGGATATAAATATAGTAATGTACCTAATAGAAGAACGTTAGACCCATTTTTTATCCAACGGAAAACTTGTGCAAATTCTACGACAAAGATCGTCCAAACTTTCAATAGATTCGTATGAAGGTTTAAATAGAGATTTAAAACTTTTAGAATGAATACCGGCCTTTTTTTGGACCAATATAAAGTTATAAAGGTGTAAATATAGTTATTAATAATTCTCAAATAGTTAGACCCATTATTGGAGCAACGGAAACTTCGTCCAAACTACTTTGACCAAAACTGCCCAACTTTGAATAGCCTCGTACGAAGTGAATATTGGCCTTTTTTGGGACCAATATGAAGTGATAAGGATATAAATATAGTAATAAACCTAATAGAAGAACGTTAGACCCATTTTTTATCCAACGGAAAACTTGTGCAAACTTCTACGACAAAGATCGTCCAAACTTTCAATAGATTCGTATGAAGGTTTAAATTGAGATTTAAAGCTTTTAGAATGAATACCGGCCTTTTTTTGGACCAATATAAAGTTATAAAGGTGTAAATATAGTTTTTAAATAATTCTCAAATAGTTAGACCCATTATTGGAGCAACGGAAACTTCGTCCAAACTAGTTTGACCAAAACTGCCCAACTTTGAATAGCTTCGTACGAAGTGAATATTGGCCTTTTTTGGGACCAATATGAAGTGATAAGGATATAAATATAGTAATGAACCTAATAGAAGAACGTTAGACCCATTTTTTATCCAACGGAAAACTTGTGCAAACTTCTACGACAAAGATCGTCCAAACTTTCAATAGATTCGTATGAAGGTTTAATTTGAGATTTAAAGCTTTTAGAATGAATACCGGCCTTTTTTTGGACCAATATAAAGTTATAAAGGTGTAAATATAGTTATTAAATAATTCTCAAATAGTAAGACCCATTATTGGAGCAACGGAAACTTCGTCCAAACTACTTTGACCAAAACTGCCCAACTTTGAATAGCTTCGTACGAAGTGAATATTGGCCTTTTTTGGGACCAATATGAAGTGATAAGGATATAAATATAGTAATAAACCTAATAGAAGAACGTTAGACCCATTTTTTATCCAACGGAAAACTTGTGCAAACTTCTACGACAAAGATCGTCCAAACTTTCAATAGATTCGTATGAAGGTTTAAATTGAGATTTAAAGCTTTTAGAATGAATACCGGCCTTTTTTTGGACAAATATAAAGTTATAAAGGTGTAAATATAGTTATTAAATAATTCTCAAATAGTTAGACCCATTATTGGAGCAACGGAAACTTCGTCCAAACTACTTTGACCAAAACTGCCCAACTTTGAATAGCTTCGTACAAAGTGAATATTGGCCTTTTTTGGGACCAATATGAAGTGATAAGGATATAAATATAGTAATAAACCTAATAGAAGAACGTTAGACCCATTGTTTATCCAACGGAAAACTTGTGCAAACTTCTACGACAAAGATCGTCCAAACTTTCAATAGATTCGTATGAAGGTTAAAATAGAGATTTAAAGCTTTTAGAATGAATACCGGCCTTTTTTTGGACCAATATAAAGTTATAAAGGTGTAAATATAGTTATTAATAATTCTCAAATAGTTAGACCCATTATTGGAGCAACGGAAACTTCGTCCAAACTACTTTGACCAAAACTGCCCAACTTTGAATAGCTTCGTACGAAGTGAATATTGGCCTTTTTTGGGACCAATATGAAGTGATAAGGATATAAATATAGTAATAAACCTAATAGAAGAACGTTAGACCCATTTTTTATCCAACGAAAAACTTTTGCAAACTTCTACGACAAAGATCGTCCAAACTTTCAATAGATTCATTTGAAGGTTTAAATTGAGATTTAAAGCTTTTAGAATGAATACCGGCCTTTTTTTGGACCAATATAAAGTTATAAAGGTGTAAATATAGTTATTAATAATTCTCAAATAGTTAGACCCATTATTGGAGCAACGGAAACTTCGTCCAAACTACTTTGACCAAAACTGCCCAACTTTGAATAGCTTCGTACGAAGTGAATATTGGCCTTTTTTGGGACCAATATGAAGTGATAAGGATATAAATATAGTAATAAACCTAATAGAAGAACGTTAGACCCATTTTTTATCCAACGGAAAACTTGTGCAAACTTCTACGACAAAGATCGTCCAAACTTTCAATAGATTCGTATGAAGGTTTAAATAGAGATTTAAAGCTTTTAGAATGAATACCGGCCTTTTTTTGGACCAATATAAAGTTATAAAGGTGTAAATATAGTTATTAATAATTCTCAAATAGTTAGACCCATTATTGGAGCAAAGGAAACTTCGTCCAAACTACTTTGACCAAAACTGCCCAACTTTGAATAGCTTCGTACGAAGTGAATATTGGCCTTTTTTGGGACCAATATGAAGTGATAAGGATATAAATATAGTAATAAACCTAATAGAAGAACGTTAGACCCATTTTTTATCCAACGGAAAACTTGTGCAAACTTCTACGACAAAGATCGTCCAAACTTTCAATAGATTCGTTTGAAGGTTTAAATTGAGATTTAAAGCTTTTAGAATGAATACCGGCCTTTTTTTGGACCAATATAAAGTTATAAAGGTGTAAATATAGTTATTAATAATTCTCAAATAGTTAGACCCATTATTGGAGCAACGGAAACTTCGTCCAAACTACTTTGACCAAAACTGCCCAACTTTGAATAGCTTCGTACGAAGTGAATATTGGCCTTTTTTGGGACCAATATGAAGTGATAAGGATATAAATATAATAATGAACCTAATAGAAGAACGTTAGACCCATTTTTTATCCAACGGAAAACTTGTGCAAACTTCTACGACAAAGATCGTCCAAACTTTCAATAGATTCGTATGAAGGTTTAAATTGAGATTTAAAGCTTTTAGAATGAATACCGGCCTTTTTTTGGACAAATATAAAGTTATAAAGGTGTAAATATAGTTATTAAATAATTCTCAAATAGTTAGACCCATTATTGGAGCAACGGAAACTTCGTCCAAACTACTTTGACCAAAACTGCCCAACTTTGAATAGCTTCGTACGAAGTGAATATTGGCCTTTGTTGGGATCAATATGATGTGATAAGGATATAAATATAGTAATAAACCTAATAGAAGAACGTTAGACCCATTGTTTATCCAACGGAAAACTTGTGCAAACTTCTACGACAAAGATCGTCCAAACTTTCAATAGATTCGTATGAAGGTTAAAATAGAGATTTAAAGCTTTTAGAATGAATACCGGCCTTTTTTTGGACCAATATAAAGTTATAAAGGTGTAAATATAGTTATTAATAATTCTCAAATAGTTAGACCCATTATTGGAGCAACGGAAACTTCGTCCAAACTACTTTGACCAAAACTGCCCAACTTTGAATAGCTTCGTACGAAGTGAATATTGGCCTTTTTTGGGACCAATATGAAGTGATAAAGATATAAATAAAGTAATAAACCTAATAGAAGAACGTTAGACCCATTTTTTATCCAACGGAAAACTTGTGCAAACTTCTACGACAAAGATCGTCCAAACTTTCAATAGATTCGTTTGAAGGTTTAAATTGAGATTTAAAGCTTTTAGAATGAATACCGGCCTTTTTTTGGACCAATATAAAGTTATAAAGGTGTAAATATAGTTTTTAAATAATTCTCAAATAGTTAGACCCATTATTGGAGCAACGGAAACTTCGTCCAAACTAGTTTGACCAAAACTGCCCAACTTTGAATAGCTTCGTACGAAGTGAATATTGGCCTTTTTTGGGACCAATATGAAGTGATAAAGATATAAATATAGTAATAAACCTAATAGAAGAACGTATGCCCATTTTTTATCCAACAGAAAACTTGTGCCAACTTCTACGACAAAGATCGTCCAAACTTTGAATAGCTTCGTACGTAGTGAATATTGGCCTTTGTTGGGATCAATATGAAGTGATAAGGATATAAATATAGTAATAAACCTAATAGAAGAACGTTACACCCATTTTTTATCCAACGGAAAACTTGTGCAAACTTCTACGACAAAGATCGTCCAAACTTTCAATAGATTCGTATGAAGGTTTAAATAGAGATTTAAAGCTTTTAGAATGAATACCGGCCTTTTTTTGGACCAATATAAAGTTATAAAGGTGTAAATATAGTTATTAATAATTCTCAAATAGTTAGACCCATTATTGGAGCAACGGAAACTTCGTCCAAACTACTTTGACCAAAACTGCCCAACTTTGAATAGCTTCGTACGAAGTGAATATTGGCCTTTGTTGGGATCAATATGACGTGATAAGGATATAAATATAGTAATAAACCTAATAGAAGAACGTTAGACCCATTTTTTATCCAACGGAAAACTTGTGCAAACTTCTACGACAAAGATCGTCCAAACTTTCAATAGATTCGTATGAAGGTTTAAATAGAGATTTAAAGCTTTTAGAATGAATACCGGCCTTTTTTTGGACCAATATAAAGTTATAAAGGTGTAAATATAGTTATTAATAATTCTCAAATAGTTAGACCCATTATTGGAGCAACGGAAACTTCGTCCAAACTACTTTGACCAAAACTGCCCAACTTTGAATAGCTTCGTACGAAGTGAATATTGGCCTTTTTTGGGACCAATATGAAGTGATAAAGATATAAATATAGTAATAAACCTAATAGAAGAACGTTAGACCCATTTTTTATCCAACGGAAAACTTGTGCAAACTTCTACGACAAAGATCGTCCAAACTTTCAATAGATTCGTTTGAAGGTTTAAATTGAGATTTAAAGCTTTTAGAATGAATACCGGCATTTTTTTGGACCAATATAAAGTTATAAATGTGTAAATATAGTTTTTAAATAATTCTCAAATAGTTAGACCCATTATAGGAGCAACGGAAACTTCGTCCAAACTACTTTGACCAAAACTGCCCAACTTTGAATAGCTTCGTACGAAGTGAATATTGGCCTTTTTTGGGACCAATATGAAGTGATAAAGATATAAATAAAGTAATAAACCTAATAGAAGAACGTTAGACCCATTTTTTATCCAACGGAAAACTTGTGCAAACTTCTACGACAAAATTCTCAAATAGTTAGACCCATTATTGGAGCAACGAAAACTTCGTCCAAACTACTTTGACCAAAACTGCCCAACTTTGAATAGCTTCGTACGAAGTGAATATTGGCCTTTGTTGGGATCAATATGAAGTGATAAGGATATAAATATAGTAATAAACCTAATAGAAGAACGTTAGACCCATTTTTTATCCAACGGAAAACTTGTGCAAACTTCTACGACAAAGATCGTCCAAACTTTCAATAGATTCGTTTGAAGGTTTAAATTGAGATTTAAAGCTTTTAGAATGAATACCGGCCTTTTTTTGGACCAATATAAAGTTATAAAGGTGTAAATATAGTTTTTAAATAATTCTCAAATAGTTAGACCCATTATTGGAGCAACGGAAACTTCGTCCAAACTAGTTTGACCAAAACTGCCCAACTTTGAATAGCTTCGTACGAAGTGAATATTGGCCTTTTTTGGGACCAATATGAAGTGATAAAGATATAAATATAGTAATAAACCTAATAGAAGAACTTTAGACCCATTTTTTATCAACGGAAAACTTGTGCAAACTTCTACGACAAAGATCGTCCAAACTTTCAATAGATTTGTATGAAGGTTTAAATTGAGATTTAAAGCTTTTAGAATGAATACCGGCCTTTTTTTGGACCAATATAAATTTATAAAGGTGTAAATATAGTTATTAATAATTCTCAAATAGTTAGACCCATTATTGGAGCAACGGAAACTTCGTCCAAACTACTTTGACCAAAACTGCCCAACTTTGAATAGCTTCGTACGAAGTGAATATTGGCCTTTTTTGGGACCAATATGAAGTGATAAGGATATAAATATAGTAATGAACCTAATAGAAGAACGTTAGACCCATTTTTTATCCAACGGGAAACTTGTGCAAACTTCTACGACAAAGATCGTCCAAACTTTCAATAGATTCGTATGAAGGTTTAAATAGAGATTTAAAGCTTTTAGAATGAATACCGGCCTTTTTTTGGACCAATATAAAGTTATAAAGGTGTAAATATAGTTATTAATAATTCTCAAATAGTTAGACCCATTATTGGAGCAACGGACACTTCGTCCAAACTACTTTGACCAAAACTGCCCAACTTTGAATAGCTTCGTACGAAGTGAATATTGGCCTTTTTTGGGACCAATATGAAGTGATAAGGATATAAATATAGTAATGAACCTAATAGAAGAACGTTAGACCCCATTTTTTATCCAACGGAAAACTTGTGCAAACTTCTACGACAAAGATCATCCAAACTTTCAATAGATTCGTATGAAGGTTTAAATTGAGATTTAAAGCTTTTAGAATGAATACCGGCCTTTTTTTGGACCAATATAAAGTTATAAAGGTGTAAATATAGTTATTAATAATTCTCAAATAGTTAGACCCATTATTGGAGCAACGAAAACTTCGTCCAAACTACTTTGACCAAAACTGCCCAACTTTGAATAGCTTCGTACGAAGTGAATATTGGCCTTTTTTGGGACCAATATGAAGTGATAAGGATATAAATATAGTAATGAACCTAATAGAAGAACGTTAGACCCCATTTTTTATCCAACGGAAAACTTGTGCAAACTTCTACGACAAAGATCGTCCAAACTTTCAATAGATTCGTATGAAGGTTTAAATTGAGATTTAAAGCTTTTAGAATGAATACCGGCCTTTTTTTGGACCAATATAAAGTTATAAAGGTGTAAATATAGTTATTAATAATTCTCAAATAGTTAGACCCATTATTGGAGCAACGGAAACTTCGTCCAAACTACTTTGACCAAAACTGCCCAACTTTGAATAGCTTCGTACGAAGTGAATATTGGCCTTTTTTGGGACCAATATGAAGTGATAAGGATATAAATACAGTAATGAACCTAATAGAAGAACGTTAGACCCATTTTTTATCCAAAGGAAAACTTGTGCAAACTTCTACGACAAAGATCGTCCAAACTTTCAATAGATTCGTATGAAGGTTTAAATTGAGATTTAAAGCTATTAGAATGAATACCGGCCTTTTTTTGGACCAATATAAAGTTATAAAGGTGTAAATATAGTTATTAATAATTCTCAAATAGTTAGACCCATTATTGGAGCAACGAAAACTTCGTCCAAACTACTTTGACCAAAACTGCCCAACTTTGAATAGCTTCGTACGAAGTGAATATTGGCCTTTGTTGGGATCAATATGAAGTGATAAGGATATAAATATAGTAATAAACCTAATAGAAGAACGTTAGACCCATTTTTTATCCAACGGAAAACTTGTGCAAACTTCTACGACAAAGATCGTCCAAACTTTCAATAGATTCGTTTGAAGGTTTAAATTGAGATTTAAAGCTTTTAAAAATGAATACCGGCCTTTTTTTGGACCAATATAAAGTTATAAAGGTGTAAATATAGTTTTTAAATAATTCTCAAATAGTTAGACCCATTATTGGAGCAATGGAAACTTCGTCCAAACTAGTTTGACCAAAACTGCCCAACTTTGAATAGCCTCGTACGAAGTGAATATTGGCCTTTTTTGAGACCAATATGAAGTGATAAAGATATAAATATAGTAATAAACCTAATAGAAGAACTTTAGACCCATTTTTTATCAACGGAAAACTTGTGCAAACTTCTACGACAAAGATCGTCCAAACTTTCAATAGATTTGTATGAAGGTTTAAATTGAGATTTAAAGCTTTTAGAATGAATACCGGCCTTTTTTTGGACCAATATAAATTTATAAAGGTGTAAATATAGTTATTAATAATTCTCAAATAGTTAGACCCATTATTGGAGCAACGGAAACTTCGTCCAAACTACTTTGACCAAAACTGCCCACCTTTGAATAGCTTCGTACGAAGTGAATATTGGCCTTTTTTGGGACCAATATGAAGTGATAAGGATATAAATATAGTAATGAACCTAATAGAAGAACGTTAGACCCATTTTTTATCCAACGGAAAACTTGTGCAAACTTCTACGACAAAGATCGTCCAAACTTTCAATAGATTCGTATGAAGGTTTAAATTGAGATTTAAAGCTTTTAGAATGAATACCGGCCTTTTTTTGGACCAATATAAAGTTATAAAGGTGTAAATATAGTTATTAATAATTCTCAAATAGTTAGACCCATTATTGGAGCAACGAAAACTTCGTCCAAACTACTTTGACCAAAACTGCCCAACTTTGAATAGCTTCGTACGAAGTGAATATTGGCCTTTGTTGGGATCAATATGAAGTGATAAGGATATAAATATAGTAATAAACCTAATAGAAGAACGTTAGACCCATTTTTTATCCAACGGAAAACTTGTGCAAACTTCTACGACAAAGATCGTCCAAACTTTCAATAGATTCGTTTGAAGGTTTAAATTGAGATTTAAAGCTTTTAAAAATGAATACCGGCCTTTTTTTGGACCAATATAAAGTTATAAAGGTGTAAATATAGTTTTTAAATAATTCTCAAATAGTTAGACCCATTATTGGAGCAATGGAAACTTCGTCCAAACTAGTTTGACCAAAACTGCCCAACTTTGAATAGCCTCGTACGAAGTGAATATTGGCCTTTTTTGAGACCAATATGAAGTGATAAAGATATAAATATAGTAATAAACCTAATAGAAGAACTTTAGACCCATTTTTTATCAACGGAAAACTTGTGCAAACTTCTACGACAAAGATCGTCCAAACTTTCAATAGATTTGTATGAAGGTTTAAATTGAGATTTAAAGCTTTTAGAATGAATACCGGCCTTTTTTTGGACCAATATAAATTTATAAAGGTGTAAATATAGTTATTAATAATTCTCAAATAGTTAGACCCATTATTGGAGCAACGGAAACTTCGTCCAAACTACTTTGACCAAAACTGCCCACCTTTGAATAGCTTCGTACGAAGTGAATATTGGCCTTTTTTGGGACCAATATGAAGTGATAAGGATATAAATATAGTAATGAACCTAATAGAAGAACGTTAGACCCATTTTTTATCCAACGGAAAACTTGTGCAAACTTCTACGACAAAGATCGTCCAAACTTTCAATAGATTCGTATGAAGGTTTAAATTGAGATTTAAAGCTTTTAGAATGAATACCGGCCTTTTTTTGGACCAATATAAAGTTATAAAGGTGTAAATATAGTTATTAATAATTCTCAAATAGTTAGACCCATTATTGGAGCAACGAAAACTTCGTCCAAACTACTTTGACCAAAACTGCCCAACTTTGAATAGCTTCGTACGAAGTGAATATTGGCCTTTGTTGGGATCAATATGAAGTGATAAGGATATAAATATAGTAATAAACCTAATAGAAGAACGTTAGACCCATTTTTTATCCAACGGAAAACTTGTGCAAACTTCTACGACAAAGATCGTCCAAACTTTCAATAGATTCGTTTGAAGGTTTAAATTGAGATTTAAAGCTTTTAGAATGAATACCGGCCTTTTTTTGGACCAATATAAAGTTATAAAGGTGTAAATATAGTTTTTAAATAATTCTCAAATAGTTAGACCCATTATTGGAGCAACGGAAACTTCGTCCAAACTAGTTTGACCAAAACTGCCCAACTTTGAATAGCTTCGTACGAAGTGAATATTGGCCTTTTTTGGGACCAATATGAAGTGATAAAGATATAAATATAGTAATAAACCTAATAGAAGAACTTTAGACCCATTTTTTATCAACGGAAAACTTGTGCAAACTTCTACGACAAAGATCGTCCAAACTTTCAATAGATTTGTATGAAGGTTTAAATTAAGATTTAAAGCTTTTAGAATGAATACCGGCCTTTTTTTGGACCAATATAAATTTATAAAGGTGTAAATATAGTTATTAATAATTCTCAAATAGTTAGACCCATTATTGGAGCAACGGAAACTTCGTCCAAACTACTTTGACCAAAACTGCCCAACTTTGAATAGCTTCGTACGAAGTGAATATTGGCCTTTTTTGGGACCAATATGAAGTGATAAGGATATAAATATAGTAATGAACCTAATAGAAGAACGTTAGACCCATTTTTTATCCAACGGAAAACTTGTGCAAACTTCTACGACAAAGATCGTCCAAACTTTCAATAGATTCGTATGAAGGTTTAAATAGAGATTTAAAGCTTTTAGAATGAATACCGGCCTTTTTTTGGACCAATATAAAGTTATAAAGGTGTAAATATAGTTATTAATAATTCTCAAATAGTTAGACCCATTATTGGAGCAACGGACACTTCGTCCAAACTACTTTGACCAAAACTGCCCAACTTTGAATAGCTTCGTACGAAGTGAATATTGGCCTTTTTTGGGACCAATATGAAGTGATAAGGATATAAATATAGTAATGAACCTAATAGAAGAACGTTAGACCCCATTTTTTATCCAACGGAAAACTTGTGCAAACTTCTACGACAAAGATCGTCCAAACTTTCAATAGATTCGTATGAAGGTTTAAATTGAGATTTAATGCTTTTAGAATGAATACCGGCCTTTTTTTGGACCAATATAAAGTTATAAAGGTGTAAATATAGTTATTAATAATTCTCAAATAGTTAGACCCATTATTGGAGCAACGGAAACTTCGTCCAAACTACTTTGACCAAAACTGCCCAACTTTGAATAGCTTCGTACGAAGTGAATATTGGCCTTTTTTGGGACCAATATGAAGTGATAAGGATATAAATACAGTAATGAACCTAATAGAAGAACGTTAGACCCATTTTTTATCCAACGGAAAACTTGTGCAAACTTCTACGACAAAGATCGTCCAAACTTTCAATAGATTCGTATGAAGGTTTAAATTGAGATTTAAAGCTTTTAGAATGAATACCGGCCTTTTTTTGGACCAATATAAAGTTATAAAGGTGTAAATATAGTTATTAATAATTCTCAAATAGTTAGACCCATTATTGGAGCAACGAAAACTTCGTCCAAACTACTTTGACCAAAACTGCCCAACTTTGAATAGCTTCGTACGAAGTGAATATTGGCCTTTGTTGGGATCAATATGAAGTGATAAGGATATAAATATAGTAATAAACCTAATAGAAGAACGTTAGACCCATTTTTTATCCAACGGAAAACTTGTGCAAACTTCTACGACAAAGATCGTCCAAACTTTCAATAGATTCGTTTGAAGGTTTAAATTGAGATTTAAAGCTTTTAGAATGAATACCGGCCTTTTTTTGGACCAATATAAAGTTATAAAGGTGTAAATATAGTTTTTAAATAATTCTCAAATAGTTAGACCCATTATTGGAGCAACGGAAACTTCGTCCAAACTAGTTTGACCAAAACTGCCCAACTTTGAATAGCTTCGTACGAAGTGAATATTGGCCTTTTTTGGGACCAATATGAAGTGATAAAGATATAAATATAGTAATAAACCTAATAGAAGAACTTTAGACCCATTTTTTATCAACGGAAAACTTGTGCAAACTTCTACGACAAAGATCGTCCAAACTTTCAATAGATTTGTATGAAGGTTTAAATTGAGATTTAAAGCTTTTAGAATGAATACCGGCCTTTTTTTGGACCAATATAAATTTATAAAGGTGTAAATATAGTTATTAATAATTCTCAAATAGTTAGACCCATTATTGGAGCAACGGAAACTTCGTCCAAACTACTTTGACCAAAACTGCCCACCTTTGAATAGCTTCGTACGAAGTGAATATTGGCCTTTTTTGGGACCAATATGAAGTGATAAGGATATAAATATAGTAATGAACCTAATAGAAGAACGTTAGACCCATTTTTTATCCAACGGAAAACTTGTGCAAACTTCTACGACAAAGATCGTCCAAACTTTCAATAGATTCGTATGAAGGTTTAAATTGAGATTTAAAGCTTTTAGAATGAATACCGGCCTTTTTTTGGACCAATATAAAGTTATAAAGGTGTAAATATAGTTATTAATAATTCTCAAATAGTTAGACCCATTATTGGAGCAACGAAAACTTCGTCCAAACTACTTTGACCAAAACTGCCCAACTTTGAATAGCTTCGTACGAAGTGAATATTGGCCTTTGTTGGGATCAATATGAAGTGATAAGGATATAAATATAGTAATAAACCTAATAGAAGAACGTTAGACCCATTTTTTATCCAACGGAAAACTTGTGCAAACTTCTACGACAAAGATCGTCCAAACTTTCAATAGATTCGTTTGAAGGTTTAAATTGAGATTTAAAGCTTTTAGAATGAATACCGGCCTTTTTTTGGACCAATATAAAGTTATAAAGGTGTAAATATAGTTTTTAAATAATTCTCAAATAGTTAGACCCATTATTGGAGCAACGGAAACTTCGTCCAAACTAGTTTGACCAAAACTGCCCAACTTTGAATAGCTTCGTACGAAGTGAATATTGGCCTTTTTTGGGACCAATATGAAGTGATAAAGATATAAATATAGTAATAAACCTAATAGAAGAACTTTAGACCCATTTTTTATCAACGGAAAACTTGTGCAAACTTCTACGACAAAGATCGTCCAAACTTTCAATAGATTTGTATGAAGGTTTAAATTAAGATTTAAAGCTTTTAGAATGAATACCGGCCTTTTTTTGGACCAATATAAATTTATAAAGGTGTAAATATAGTTATTAATAATTCTCAAATAGTTAGACCCATTATTGGAGCAACGGAAACTTCGTCCAAACTACTTTGACCAAAACTGCCCAACTTTGAATAGCTTCGTACGAAGTGAATATTGGCCTTTTTTGGGACCAATATGAAGTGATAAGGATATAAATATAGTAATGAACCTAATAGAAGAACGTTAGACCCATTTTTTATCCAACGGAAAACTTGTGCAAACTTCTACGACAAAGATCGTCCAAACTTTCAATAGATTCGTATGAAGGTTTAAATAGAGATTTAAAGCTTTTAGAATGAATACCGGCCTTTTTTTGGACCAATATAAAGTTATAAAGGTGTAAATATAGTTATTAATAATTCTCAAATAGTTAGACCCATTATTGGAGCAACGGACACTTCGTCCAAACTACTTTGACCAAAACTGCCCAACTTTGAATAGCTTCGTACGAAGTGAATATTGGCCTTTTTTGGGACCAATATGAAGTGATAAGGATATAAATATAGTAATGAACCTAATAGAAGAACGTTAGACCCCATTTTTTATCCAACGGAAAACTTGTGCAAACTTCTACGACAAAGATCGTCCAAACTTTCAATAGATTCGTATGAAGGTTTAAATTGAGATTTAATGCTTTTAGAATGAATACCGGCCTTTTTTTGGACCAATATAAAGTTATAAAGGTGTAAATATAGTTATTAATAATTCTCAAATAGTTAGACCCATTATTGGAGCAACGGAAACTTCGTCCAAACTACTTTGACCAAAACTGCCCAACTTTGAATAGCTTCGTACGAAGTGAATATTGGCCTTTTTTGGGACCAATATGAAGTGATAAGGATATAAATACAGTAATGAACCTAATAGAAGAACGTTAGACCCATTTTTTATCCAACGGAAAACTTGTGCAAACTTCTACGACAAAGATCATCCAAACTTTCAATAGATTCGTATGAAGGTTTAAATTGAGATTTAAAGCTTTTAGAATGAATACCGGCCTTTTTTTGGACCAATATAAAGTTATAAAGGTGTAAATATAGTTATTAATAATTCTCAAATAGTTAGACCCATTATTGGAGCAACGAAAACTTCGTCCAAACTACTTTGACCAAAACTGCCCAACTTTGAATAACTTCGTACGAAGTGAATATTGGCCTTTTTTGGGACCAATATGAAGTGATAAGGATATAAATATAGTAATGAACGTAATAGAAGAAAGTTAGACCCCATTTTTTATCCAACGGAAAACTTGTGCAAACTTCTACGACAAAGATCGTCCAAACTTTCAATAGATTCGTATGAAGGTTTAAATTGAGATTTAAAGCTTTTAGAATGAATACCGGCCTTTTTTTGGACCAATATAAAGTTATAAAGGTGTAAATATAGTTATTAATAATTCTCAAATAGTTAGACCCATTATTGGAGCAACGGAAACTTCGTCCAAACTACTTTGACCAAAACTGCCCAACTTTGAATAGCTTCGTACGAAGTGAATATTGGCCTTTTTTGGGACCAATATGAAGTGATAAGGATATAAATACAGTAATGAACCTAATAGAAGAACGTTAGACCCATTTTTTATCCAACGGAAAACTTGTGCAAACTTCTACGACAAAGATCGTCCAAACTTTCAATAGATTCGTATGAAGGTTTAAATTGAGATTTAAAGCTTTTAGAATGAATACCGGCCTTTTTTTGGACCAATATAAAGTTATAAAGGTGTAAATATAGTTATTAATAATTCTCAAATAGTTAGACCCATTATTGGAGCAACGAAAACTTCGTCCAAACTACTTTGACCAAAACTGCCCAACTTTGAATAGCTTCGTACGAAGTGAATATTGGCCTTTGTTGGGATCAATATGAAGTGATAAGGATATAAATATAGTAATAAACCTAATAGAAGAACGTTAGACCCATTTTTTATCCAACGGAAAACTTGTGCAAACTTCTACGACAAAGATCGTCCAAACTTTCAATAGATTCGTATGAAGGTTTAAATTGAGATTTAAAGCTTTTAGAATGAATACCGGCCTTTTTTTGGACCAATATAAAGTTATAAAGGTGTAAATATAGTTATTAATAATTCTCAAATAGTTAGACCCATTATTGGAGCAACGGAAACTTCGTCCAAACTACTTTGACCAAAACTGCCCAACTTTGAATAGCTTCGTACGAAGTGAATATTGGCCTTTTTTGGGACCAATATGAAGTGATAAGGATATAAATACAGTAATGAACCTAATAGAAGAACGTTAGACCCATTTTTTATCCAACGGAAAACTTGTGCAAACTTCTACGACAAAGATCGTCCAAACTTTCAATAGATTCGTATGAAGGTTTAAATTGAGATTTAATGCTTTTAGAATGAATACCGGCCTTTTTTTGGACCAATATAAAGTTATAAAGGTGTAAATATAGTTATTAATAATTCTCAAATAGTTAGACCCATTATTGGAGCAACGGAAACTTCGTCCAAACTACTTTGACCAAAACTGCCCAACTTTGAATAGCTTCGTACGAAGTGAATATTGGCCTTTTTTGGGACCAATATGAAGTGATAAGGATATAAATACAGTAATGAACCTAATAGAAGAACGTTAGACCCATTTTTTATCCAACGGAAAACTTGTGCAAACTTCTACGACAAAGATCATCCAAACTTTCAATAGATTCGTATGAAGGTTTAAATTGAGATTTAAAGCTTTTAGAATGAATACCGGCCTTTTTTTGGACCAATATAAAGTTATAAAGGTGTAAATATAGTTATTAATAATTCTCAAATAGTTAGACCCATTATTGGAGCAACGAAAACTTCGTCCAAACTACTTTGACCAAAACTGCCCAACTTTGAATAACTTCGTACGAAGTGAATATTGGCCTTTTTTGGGAC
This sequence comes from Trifolium repens, assembly GCA_030408175.1. Lineage (NCBI taxonomy): Eukaryota > Viridiplantae > Streptophyta > Magnoliopsida > Fabales > Fabaceae > Trifolium > Trifolium repens. The sequence goes on along the minus strand of CP125842.1, from coordinate 36,185,789 downwards.
CAATATGAAGTGATAAGGATATAAATATAGTAATGAACGTAATAGAAGAAAGTTAGACCCCATTTTTTATCCAACGGAAAACTTGTGCAAACTTCTACGACAAAGATCGTCCAAACTTTCAATAGATTCGTATGAAGGTTTAAATTGAGATTTAAAGCTTTTAGAATGAATACCGGCCTTTTTTTGGACCAATATAAAGTTATAAAGGTGTAAATATAGTTATTAATAATTCTCAAATAGTTAGACCCATTATTGGAGCAACGGAAACTTCGTCCAAACTACTTTGACCAAAACTGCCCAACTTTGAATAGCTTCGTACGAAGTGAATATTGGCCTTTTTTGGGACCAATATGAAGTGATAAGGATATAAATACAGTAATGAACCTAATAGAAGAACGTTAGACCCATTTTTTATCCAACGGAAAACTTGTGCAAACTTCTACGACAAAGATCGTCCAAACTTTCAATAGATTCGTATGAAGGTTTAAATTGAGATTTAAAGCTTTTAGAATGAATACCGGCCTTTTTTTGGACCAATATAAAGTTATAAAGGTGTAAATATAGTTATTAATAATTCTCAAATAGTTAGACCCATTATTGGAGCAACGAAAACTTCGTCCAAACTACTTTGACCAAAACTGCCCAACTTTGAATAGCTTCGTACGAAGTGAATATTGGCCTTTGTTGGGATCAATATGAAGTGATAAGGATATAAATATAGTAATAAACCTAATAGAAGAACGTTAGACCCATTTTTTATCCAACGGAAAACTTGTGCAAACTTCTACGACAAAGATCGTCCAAACTTTCAATAGATTCGTTTGAAGGTTTAAATTGAGATTTAAAGCTTTTAGAATGAATACCGGCCTTTTTTTGGACCAATATAAAGTTATAAAGGTGTAAATATAGTTTTTAAATAATTCTCAAATAGTTAGACCCATTATTGGAGCAACGGAAACTTCGTCCAAACTAGTTTGACCAAAACTGCCCAACTTTGAATAGCTTCGTACGAAGTGAATATTGGCCTTTTTTGGGACCAATATGAAGTGATAAAGATATAAATATAGTAATAAACCTAATAGAAGAACTTTAGACCCATTTTTTATCAACGGAAAACTTGTGCAAACTTCTACGACAAAGATCGTCCAAACTTTCAATAGATTTGTATGAAGGTTTAAATTGAGATTTAAAGCTTTTAGAATGAATACCGGCCTTTTTTTGGACCAATATAAATTTATAAAGGTGTAAATATAGTTATTAATAATTCTCAAATAGTTAGACCCATTATTGGAGCAACGGAAACTTCGTCCAAACTACTTTGACCAAAACTGCCCAACTTTGAATAGCTTCGTACGAAGTGAATATTGGCCTTTTTTGGGACCAATATGAAGTGATAAGGATATAAATATTGTAATGAACCTAATAGAAGAACGTTAGACCCATTTTTTATCCAACGGAAAACTTGTGCAAACTTCTACGACAAAGATCGTCCAAACTTTCAATAGATTCGTATGAAGGTTTAAATTGAGATTTAAAGCTTTTAAAATGAATACCGGCCTTTTTTTGGACCAATATAAAGTTATAAAGGTGTAAATATAGTTATTAATAATTCTCAAATAGTTAGACCCATTATTGGAGCAACGAAAACTTCGTCCAAACTACTTTGACCAAAACTGCCCAACTTTGAATAGCTTCGTACGAAGTGAATATTGGCCTTTGTTGGGATCAATATGAAGTGATAAGGATATAAATATAGTAATAAACCTAATAGAAGAACGTTAGACCCATTTTTTATCCAACGGAAAACTTGTGCAAACTTCTACGACAAAGATCGTCCAAACTTTCAATAGATTCGTTTGAAGGTTTAAATTGAGATTTAAAGCTTTTAGAATGAATACCGGCCTTTTTTTGGACCAATATAAAGTTATAAAGGTGTAAATATAGTTTTTAAATAATTCTCAAATAGTTAGACCCATTATTGGAGCAACGGAAACTTCGTCCAAACTAGTTTGACCAAAACTGCCCAACTTTGAATAGCTTCGTACGAAGTGAATATTGGCCTTTTTTGGGACCAATATGAAGTGATAAAGATATAAATATAGTAATAAACCTAATAGAAGAACTTTAGACCCATTTTTTATCAACGGAAAACTTGTGCAAACTTCTACGACAAAGATCGTCCAAACTTTCAATAGATTTGTATGAAGGTTTAAATTGAGATTTAAAGCTTTTAGAATGAATACCGGCCTTTTTTTGGACCAATATAAATTTATAAAGGTGTAAATATAGTTATTAATAATTCTCAAATAGTTAGACCCATTATTGGAGCAACGGAAACTTCGTCCAAACTACTTTGACCAAAACTGCCCAACTTTGAATAGCTTCGTACGAAGTGAATATTGGCCTTTTTTGGGACCAATATGAAGTGATAAGGATATAAATATAGTAATGAACCTAATAGAAGAACGTTAGACCCATTTTTTATCCAACGGAAAACTTGTGCAAACTTCTACGACAAAGATCGTCCAAACTTTCAATAGATTCGTATGAAGGTTTAAATTGAGATTTAAAGCTTTTAGAATGAATACCGGCCTTTTTTTGGACCAATATAAAGTTATAAAGGTGTAAATATAGTTATTAATAATTCTCAAATAGTTAGACCCATTATTGGAGCAACGAAAACTTCGTCCAAACTACTTTGACCAAAACTGCCCAACTTTGAATAGCTTCGTACGAAGTGAATATTGGCCTTTGTTGGGATCAATATGAAGTGATAAGGATATAAATATAGTAATAAACCTAATAGAAGAACGTTAGACCCATTTTTTATCCAACGGAAAACTTGTGCAAACTTCTACGACAAAGATCGTCCAAACTTTCAATAGATTCGTTTGAAGGTTTAAATTGAGATTTAAAGCTTTTAGAATGAATACCGGCCTTTTTTTGGACCAATATAAAGTTATAAAGGTGTAAATATAGTTTTTAAATAATTCTCAAATAGTTAGACCCATTATTGGAGCAACGGAAACTTCGTCCAAACTAGTTTGACCAAAACTGCCCAACTTTGAATAGCTTCGTACGAAGTGAATATTGGCCTTTTTTGGGACCAATATGAAGTGATAAAGATATAAATATAGTAATAAACCTAATAGAAGAACTTTAGACCCATTTTTTATCAACGGAAAACTTGTGCAAACTTCTACGACAAAGATCGTCCAAACTTTCAATAGATTTGTATGAAGGTTTAAATTGAGATTTAAAGCTTTTAGAATGAATACCGGCCTTTTTTTGGACCAATATAAATTTATAAAGGTGTAAATATAGTTATTAATAATTCTCAAATAGTTAGACCCATTATTGGAGCAACGGAAACTTCGTCCAAACTACTTTGACCAAAACTGCCCAACTTTGAATAGCTTCGTACGAAGTGAATATTGGCCTTTTTTGGGACCAATATGAAGTGATAAGGATATAAATATAGTAATGAACCTAATAGAAGAACGTTAGACCCATTTTTTATCCAACGGAAAACTTGTGCAAACTTCTACGACAAAGATCGTCCAAACTTTCAATAGATTCGTATGAAGGTTTAAATAGAGATTTAAAGCTTTTAGAATGAATACCGGCCTTTTTTTGGACCAATATAAAGTTATAAAGGTGTAAATATAGTTATTAATAATTCTCAAATAGTTAGACCCATTATTGGAGCAACGGAAACTTCGTCCAAACTACTTTGACCAAAACTGCCCAACTTTGAATAGCTTCGTACGAAGTGAATATTGGCCTTTTTTGGGACCAATATGAAGTGATAAGGATATAAATACAGTAATGAACCTAATAGAAGAACGTTAGACCCATTTTTTATCCAACGGAAAACTTGTGCAAACTTCTACGACAAAGATCGACCAAACTTTCAATAGATTCGTATGAAGGTTTAAATTGAGATTTAAAGCTTTTAGAATGAATACCGGCCTTTTTTTGGACCAATATAAAGTTATAAAGGTGTAAATATAGTTTTTAAATAATTCTCAAATAGTTAGACCCATTATTGGAGCAACGGAAACTTCGTCCAAACTAGTTTGACCAAAACTGCCCACATTTGAATAGCTTCGTACGAAGTGAATATTGGCCTTTTTTGGGACCAATATGAAGTGATAAAGATATAAATATAGTAATAAACCTAATAGAAGAACTTTAGACCCATTTTTTATCCAACGGAAAACTTGTGCAAACTTCTACGACAAAGATCGTCCAAACTTTCAATAGATTTGTATGAAGGTTTAAATTGAGATTTAAAGCTTTTAGAATGAATACCGGCCTTTTTTTGGACCAATATAAAGTTATAAAGGTGTAAATATAGTTATTAATAATTCTCAAATAGTTAGACCCATTATTGGAGAAACGGAAACTTCGTCCAAATTACTTTGACCAAAACTGCCCAACTTTGAATAGCTTCGTACGAAGTGAATATTGGCCTTTTTTGGGACCAATATGAAGTGATAAGGATATAAATACAGTAATGAACCTAATAGAAGAACGTTAGACCCATTTTTTATCCAACGGAAAACTTGTGCAAACTTCTACGACAAAGATCGTCCAAACTTTCAATAGATTCGTATGAAGGTTTAAATTGAGATTTAAAGCTTTTAGAATGAATACCGGCCTTTTTTTGGACCAATATAAAGTTATAAGGTGTAAATATAGTTATTAATAATTCTCAAATAGTTAGACCCATTATTGGAGCAACGGACACTTCGTCCAAACTACTTTGACCAAAACTGCCCAACTTTGAATAGCTTCGTACGAAGTGAATATTGGCCTTTTTTGGGACCAATATGAAGTGATAAGGATATAAATATAGTAATGAACCTAATAGAAGAACGTTAGACCCCATTTTTTATCCAACGGAAAACTTGTGCAAACTTCTACGACAAAGATCGTCCAAACTTTCAATAGATTCGTATGAAGGTTTAAATAGAGATTTAAAGCTTTTAGAATGAATACCGGTCTTTTTTTGGACCAATATAAAGTTATAAAGGTGTAAATATAGTTATTAATAATTCTCAAATAGTTAGACCCATTATTGGAGCAACGGACACTTCGTCCAAACTACTTTGACCAAAACTGTCCAACTTTGAATAGCTTCGTACGAAGTGAATATTGGCCTTTTTTGGGACCAATATGAAGTGATAAGGATATAAATATAGTAATGAACCTAATAGAAGAACGTTAGACCCCATTTTTTATCCAACGGAAAACTTGTGCAAACTTCTACGACAAAGATCGTCCAAACTTTCAATAGATTCGTATGAAGGTTTAAATAGAGATTTAAAGCTTTTAGAATGAATACCGGCCTTTTTTTGGACCAATATAAAGTTATAAAGGTGTAAATATAGTTATTAATAATTCTCAAATAGTTAGACCCATTATTGGAGCAACGGAAACTTCGTCCAAACTACTTTGACCAAAACTGCCCAACTTTGAATAGCTTCGTACGAAGTGAATATTGGCCTTTTTTGGGACCAATATGAAGTGATAAGGATATAAATACAGTAATGAACCTAATAGAAGAACGTTAGACCCATTTTTTATCCAACGGAAAACTTGTGCAAACTTCTACGACAAAGATCGACCAAACTTTCAATAGATTCGTATGAAGGTTTAAATTGAGATTCAAAGCTTTTAGAATGAATACCGGCCTTTTTTTGGACCAATATAAAGTTATAAAGGTGTAAATATAGTTTTTAAATAATTCTCAAATAGTTAGACCCATTATTGGAGCAACGGAAACTTCGTCCAAACTAGTTTGACCAAAACTGCCCACATTTGAATAGCTTCGTACGAAGTGAATATTGGCCTTTTTTGGGACCAATATGAAGTGATAAAGATATAAATATAGTAATAAACCTAATAGAAGAACTTTAGACCCATTTTTTATCCAACGGAAAACTTGTGCAAACTTCTACGACAAAGATCGTCCAAACTTTCAATAGATTTGTATGAAGGTTTAAATTGAGATTTAAAGCTTTTAGAATGAATACCGGCCTTTTTTTGGACCAATATAAAGTTATAAAGGTGTAAATATAGTTATTAATAATTCTCAAATAGTTAGACCCATTATTGGAGAAACGGAAACTTCGTCCAAATTACTTTGACCAAAACTGCCCAACTTTGAATAGCTTCGTACGAAGTGAATATTGGCCTTTTTTGGGACCAATATGAAGTGATAAGGATATAAATACAGTAATGAACCTAATAGAAGAACGTTAGACCCATTTTTTATCCAACGGAAAACTTGTGCAAACTTCTACGACAAAGATCGTCCAAACTTTCAATAGATTCGTATGAAGGTTTAAATTGAGATTTAAAGCTTTTAGAATGAATACCGGCCTTTTTTTGGACCAATATAAAGTTATAAAGGTGTAAATATAGTTATTAATAATTCTCAAATAGTTAGACCCATTATTGGAGCAACGGAAACTTCGTCCAAACTAGTTTGACCAAAACTGCCCAACTTTGAATAGCTTCGTACGAAGTGAATATTGGCCTTTGTTGGGATCAATATGAAGTGATAAGGATATAAATATAGTAATAAACCTAATAGAAGAACGTTAGACCCATTTTTTATCCAACGGAAAACTTGTGCAAACTTCTACGACAAAGATCGTCCAAACTTTCAATAGATTCGTTTGAAGGTTTAAATTGAGATTTAAAGCTTTTAGAATGAATACCGGCCTTTTTTTGGACCAATATAAAGTTATAAAGGTGTAAATATAGTTTTTAAATAATTCTCAAATAGTTAGACCCATTATTGGAGCAACGGAAACTTCGTCCAAACTAGTTTGACCAAAACTGCCCAACTTTGAATAGCTTCGTACGAAGTGAATATTGGCCTTTTTTGGGACCAATATGAAGTGATAAAGATATAAATATAGTAATAAACCTAATAGAAGAACTTTAGACCCATTTTTTATCCAACGGAATACTTGTGCAAACTTCTACGACAAAGATCGTCCAAACTTTCAATAGATTTGTATGAAGGTTTAAATTGAGATTTAAAGCTTTTAGAATGAATACCGGCCTTTTTTTGGACCAATATAAAGTTATAAAGGTGTAAATATAGTTATTAATAATTCTCAAATAGTTAGACCCATTATTGGAGCAACGGAAACTTCGTCCAAACTACTTTGACCAAAACTGCCCAACTTTGAATAGCTTCGTACGAAGTGAATATTGGCCTTTTTTGATACCAATATGAAGTGATAAGGATATAAATATAGTAATGAACCTAATAGAAGAACGTTAGACCCATTTTTTATCCAACGGAAAACTTGTGCAAACTTCTACGACAAAGATCGTCCAAACTTTCAATAGATTCGTATGAAGGTTTAAATAGAGATTTAAAGCTTTTAGAATGAATACCGGCCTTTTTTTGGACCAATATAAAGTTATAAGGTGTAAATATAGTTATTAATAATTCTCAAATAGTTAGACCCATTATTGGAGCAACGGACACTTCGTCCAAACTACTTTGACCAAAACTGCCCAACTTTGAATAGCTTCGTACGAAGTGAATATTGGCCTTTTTTGGGACCAATATGAAGTGATAAGGATATAAATATAGTAATGAACCTAATAGAAGAACGTTAGACCCCATTTTTTATCCAACGGAAAACTTGTGCAAACTTCTACGACAAAGATCGTCCAAACTTTCAATAGATTCGTATGAAGGTTTAAAATGAGATTTAAAGCTTTTAGAATGAATACCGGCCTTTTTTTGGACCAATATAAAGTTATAAAGGTGTAAATATAGTTATTAATAATTCTCAAATAGTTAGACCCATTATTGGAGCAACGGAAACTTCGTCCAAACTACTTTGACCAAAACTGCCCAACTTTGAATAGCTTCGTACGAAGTGAATATTGGCCTTTTTTGGGACCAATATGAAGTGATAAGGATATAAATACAGTAATGAACCTAATAGAAGAACGTTAGACCCATTTTTTATCCAACGGAAAACTTGTGCAAACTTCTACGACAAAGATCGACCAAACTTTCAATAGATTCGTATGAAGGTTTAAATTGAGATTTAAAGCTTTTAGAATGAATACCGGCCTTTTTTTGGACCAATATAAAGTTATAAAGGTGTAAATATAGTTATTAATAATTCTCAAATAGTTAGACCCATTATTGGAGCAACGGAAACTTCGTCCAAACTACTTTGACCAAAACTGCCCAACTTTGAATAGCTTCGTACGAAGTGAATATTGGCCTTTTTTTATACCAATATGAAGTGATAAGGATATAAATATAGTAATGAACCTAATAGAAGAACGTTAGACCCATTTTTTATCCAACGGAAAACTTGTGCAAACTTCTACGACAAAGATCGTCCAAACTTTCAATAGATTCGTATGAAGGTTTAAATAGAGATTTAAAGCTTTTAGAATGAATACCGGCCTTTTTTTGGACCAATATAAAGTTATAAGGTGTAAATATAGTTATTAATAATTCTCAAATAGTTAGACCCATTATTGGAGCAACGGACACTTCGTCCAAACTACTTTGACCAAAACTGCCCAACTTTGAATAGCTTCGTACGAAGTGAATATTGGCCTTTTTTGGGACCAATATGAAGTGATAAGGATATAAATACAGTAATGAACCTAATAGAAGAACGTTAGACCCATTTTTTATCCAACGGAAAACTTGTGCAAACTTCTACGACAAAGATCGACCAAACTTTCAATAGATTCGTATGAAGGTTTAAATTGAGATTTAAAGCTTTTAGAATGAATACCGGCCTTTTTTTGGACCAATATAAAGTTATAAAGGTGTAAATATAGTTATTAATAATTCTCAAATAGTTAGACCCATTATTGGAGCAACGGAAACTTCGTCCAAACTACTTTGACCAAAACTGCCCAACTTTGAATAGCTTCGTACGAAGTGAATATTGGCCTTTTTTGGGACCAATATGAAGTGATAAGGATATAAATACAGTAATGAACCTAATAGAAGAACGTTAGACCCATTTTTTATCCAACGGAAAACTTGTGCAAACTTCTACGACAAAGATCGTCCAAACTTTCAATAGATTCGTATGAAGGTTTAAATTGAGATTTAAAGCTTTTAGAATGAATACCGGCCTTTTTTTGGACCAATATAAAGTTATAAAGGTGTAAATATAGTTATTAATAATTCTCAAATAGTTAGACCCATTATTGGAGCAACGGAAACTTCGTCCAAACTACTTTGACCAAAACTGCCCAACTTTGAATAGCTTCGTACGAAGTGAATATTGGCCTTTTTTGGGACCAATATGAAGTGATAAGGATATAAATACAGTAATGAACCTAATAGAAGAACGTTAGACCCATTTTTTATCCAACGGAAAACTTGTGCAAACTTCTACGACAAAGATCGACCAAACTTTCAATAGATTCGTATGAAGGTTTAAATTGAGATTTAAAGCTTTTAGAATGAATACCGGCCTTTTTTTGGACCAATATAAAGTTATAAAGGTGTAAATATAGTTTTTAAATAATTCTCAAATAGTTAGACCCATTATTGGAGCAACGGAAACTTCGTCCAAACTAGTTTGACCAAAACTGCCCACATTTGAATAGCTTCGTACGAAGTGAATATTGGCCTTTTTTGGGACCAATATGAAGTGATAAAGATATAAATATAGTAATAAACCTAATAGAAGAACTTTAGACCCATTTTTTATCCAACGGAAAACTTGTGCAAACTTCTACGACAAAGATCGTCCAAACTTTCAATAGATTTGTATGAAGGTTTAAATTGAGATTTAAAGCTTTTAGAATGAATACCGGCCTTTTTTTGGACCAATATAAAGTTATAAAGGTGTAAATATAGTTATTAATAATTCTCAAATAGTTAGACCCATTATTGGAGAAACGGAAACTTCGTCCAAATTACTTTGACCAAAACTGCCCAACTTTGAATAGCTTTGTACGAAGTGAATATTGGCCTTTTTTGGGACCAATATGAAGTGATAAGGATATAAATATAGTAATGAACCTAATAGAAGAACGTTAGACCCATTTTTTATCCAACGGAAAACTTGTGCAAACTTCTACGACAAAGATCGTCCAAACTTTCAATAGATTCGTATGAAGGTTTAAATAGAGATTTAAAGCTTTTAGAATGAATACCGGCCTTTTTTTGGACCAATATAAAGTTATAAGGTGTAAATATAGTTATTAATAATTCTCAAATAGTTAGACCCATTATTGGAGCAACGGACACTTCGTCCAAACTACTTTGACCAAAACTGCCCAACTTTGAATAGCTTCGTACGAAGTGAATATTGGCCTTTTTTGGGACCAATATGAAGTGATAAGGATATAAATATAGTAATGAACCTAATAGAAGAACGTTAGACCCCATTTTTTATCCAACGGGAAACTTGTGCAAACTTCTACGACAAAGATCGTCCAAACTTTCAATAGATTCGTATGAAGGTTTAAATTGAGATTTAAAGCTTTTAGAATGAATACCGGCCTTTTTTTGGACCAATATAAAGTTATAAAGGTGTAAATATAGTTATTAATAATTCTCAAATAGTTAGACCCATTATTGGAGCAACGGAAACTTCGTCCAAACTACTTTGACCAAAACTGCCCAACTTTGAATAGCTTCGTACGAAGTGAATATTGGCCTTTTTTGGGACCAATATGAAGTGATAAGGATATAAATACAGTAATGAACCTAATAGAAGAACGTTAGACCCATTTTTTATCCAACGGAAAACTTGTGCAAACTTCTACGACAAAGATCGACCAAACTTTCAATAGATTCGTATGAAGGTTTAAATTGAGATTTAAAGCTTTTAGAATGAATACCGGCCTTTTTTTGGACCAATATAAAGTTATAAAGGTGTAAATATAGTTATTAATAATTCTCAAATAGTTAGACCCATTATTGGAGCAACGGAAACTTCGTCCAAACTACTTTGACCAAAACTGCCCAACTTTGAATAGCTTCGTACGAAGTGAATATTGGCCTTTTTTGGGACCAATATGAAGTGATAAGGATATAAATACAGTAATGAACCTAATAGAAGAACGTTAGACCCATTTTTTATCCAACGGAAAACTTGTGCAAACTTCTACGACAAAGATCGACCAAACTTTCAATAGATTCGTATGAAGGTTTAAATTGAGATTTAAAGCTTTTAGAATGAATACCGGCCTTTTTTTGGACCAATATAAAGTTATAAAGGTGTAAATATAGTTTTTAAATAATTCTCAAATAGTTAGACCCATTATTGGAGCAACGGAAACTTCGTCCAAACTAGTTTGACCAAAACTGCCCACATTTGAATAGCTTCGTACGAAGTGAATATTGGCCTTTTTTGGGACCAATATGAAGTGATAAAGATATAAATATAGTAATAAACCTAATAGAAGAACTTTAGACCCATTTTTTATCCAACGGAAAACTTGTGCAAACTTCTACGACAAAGATCGTCCAAACTTTCAATAGATTTGTATGAAGGTTTAAATTGAGATTTAAAGCTTTTAGAATGAATACCGGCCTTTTTTTGGACCAATATAAAGTTATAATGGTGTAAATATAGTTATTAATAATTCTCAAATAGTTAGACCCATTATTGGAGAAACGGAAACTTCGTCCAAATTACTTTGACCAAAACTGCCCAACTTTGAATAGCTTCATACGAAGTGAATATTGGCCTTTTTTGGGACCAATATGAAGTGATAAGGATATAAATATAGTAATGAACCTAATAGAAGAACGTTAGACCCATTTTTTATCCAACGGAAAACTTGTGCAAACTTCTACGACAAAGATCGTCCAAACTTTCAATAGATTCGTATGAAGGTTTAAATAGATATTTAAAGCTTTTAGAATGAATACCGGCCTTTTTTTGGACCAATATAAAGTTATAAGGTGTAAATATAGTTATTAATAATTCTCAAATAGTTAGACCCATTATTGGAGCAACGGACACTTCGTCCAAACTACTTTGACCAAAACTGCCCAACTTTGAATAGCTTCGTACGAAGTGAATATTGGCCTTTTTTGGGACCAATATGAAGTGATAAGGATATAAATATAGTAATGAACCTAATAGAAGAACGTTAGACCCCATTTTTTATCCAACGGAAAACTTGTGCAAACTTCTACGACAAAGATCGTCCAAACTTTCAATAGATTCGTATGAAGGTTTAAATTGAGATTTAAAGCTTTTAGAATGAATACCGGCCTTTTTTTGGACCAATATAAAGTTATAAAGGTGTAAATATAGTTATTAATAATTCTCAAATAGTTAGACCCATTATTGGAGCAACGGAAACTTCGTCCAAACTACTTTGACCAAAACTGCCCAACTTTGAATAGCTTCGTACGAAGTGAATATTGGCCTTTTTTGGGACCAATATGAAGTGATAAGGATATAAATACAGTAATGAACCTAATAGAAGAACGTTAGACCCATTTTTTATCCAACGGAAAACTTGTGCAAACTTCTACGACAAAGATCGACCAAACTTTCAATAGATTCGTATGAAGGTTTAAATTGAGATTTAAAGCTTTTAGAATGAATACCGGCCTTTTTTTGGACCAATATAAAGTTATAAAGGTGTAAATATAGTTTTTAAATAATTCTCAAATAGTTAGACCCATTATTGGAGCAACGGAAACTTCGTCCAAACTAGTTTGACCAAAACTGCCCACATTTGAATAGCTTCGTACGAAGTGAATATTGGCCTTTTTTGGGACCAATATGAAGTGATAAAGATATAAATATAGTAATAAACCTAATAGAAGAACTTTAGACCCATTTTTTATCCAACGGAAAACTTGTGCAAACTTCTACGACAAAGATCGTCCAAACTTTCAATAGATTTGTATGAAGGTTTAAATTGAGATTTAAAGCTTTTAGAATGAATACCGGCCTTTTTTTGGACCAATATAAAGTTATAAAGGTGTAAATATAGTTATTAATAATTCTCAAATAGTTAGACCCATTATTGGAGAAACGGAAACTTCGTCCAAATTACTTTGACCAAAACTGCCCAACTTTGAATAGCTTCGTACGAAGTGAATATTGGCCTTTTTTGGGACCAATATGAAGTGATAAGGATATAAATATAGTAATGAACCTAATAGAAGAACGTTAGACCCATTTTTTATCCAACGGAAAACTTGTGCAAACTTCTACGACAAAGATCGTCCAAACTTTCAATAGATTCGTATGAAGGTTTAAATAGAGATTTAAAGCTTTTAGAATGAATACCGGCCTTTTTTTGGACCAATATAAAGTTATAAGGTGTAAATATAGTTATTAATAATTCTCAAATAGTTAGACCCATTATTGGAGCAACGGACACTTCGTCCAAACTACTTTGACCAAAACTGCCCAACTTTGAATAGCTTCGTACGAAGTGAATATTGGCCTTTTTTGGGACCAATATGAAGTGATAAGGATATAAATATAGTAATGAACCTAATAGAAGAACGTTAGACCCCATTTTTTATCCAACGGGAAACTTGTGCAAACTTCTACGACAAAGATCGTCCAAACTTTCAATAGATTCGTATGAAGGTTTAAATTGAGATTTAAAGCTTTTAGAATGAATACCGGCCTTTTTTTGGACCAATATAAAGTTATAAAGGTGTAAATATAGTTATTAATAATTCTCAAATAGTTAGACCCATTATTGGAGCAACGGAAACTTCGTCCAAACTACTTTGACCAAAACTGCCCAACTTTGAATAGCTTCGTACGAAGTGAATATTGGCCTTTTTTGGGACCAATATGAAGTGATAAGGATATAAATACAGTAATGAACCTAATAGAAGAACGTTAGACCCATTTTTTATCCAACGGAAAACTTGTGCAAACTTCTACGACAAAGATCGACCAAACTTTCAATAGATTCGTATGAAGGTTTAAATTGAGATTTAAAGCTTTTAGAATGAATACCGGCCTTTTTTTGGACCAATATAAAGTTATAAAGGTGTAAATATAGTTTTTAAATAATTCTCAAATAGTTAGACCCATTATTGGAGCAACGGAAACTTCGTCCAAACTAGTTTGACCAAAACTGCCCACATTTGAATAGCTTCGTACGAAGTGAATATTGGCCTTTTTTGGGACCAATATGAAGTGATAAAGATATAAATATAGTAATAAACCTAATAGAAGAACTTTAGACCCATTTTTTATCCAACGGAAAACTTGTGCAAACTTCTACGACAAAGATCGTCCAAACTTTCAATAGATTTGTATGAAGGTTTAAATTGAGATTTAAAGCTTTTAGAATGAATACCGGCCTTTTTTTGGACCAATATAAAGTTATAAAGGTGTAAATATAGTTATTAATAATTCTCAAATAGTTAGACCCATTATTGGAGAAACGGAAACTTCGTCCAAATTACTTTGACCAAAACTGCCCAACTTTGAATAGCTTCGTACGAAGTGAATATTGGCCTTTTTTGGGACCAATATGAAGTGATAAGGATATAAATATAGTAATGAACCTAATAGAAGAACGTTAGACCCATTTTTTATCCAACGGAAAACTTGTGCAAACTTCTACGACAAAGATCGTCCAAACTTTCAATAGATTCGTATGAAGGTTTAAATAGAGATTTAAAGCTTTTAGAATGAATACCGGCCTTTTTTTGGACCAATATAAAGTTATAAGGTGTAAATATAGTTATTAATAATTCTCAAATAGTTAGACCCATTATTGGAGCAACGGACACTTCGTCCAAACTACTTTGACCAAAACTGCCCAACTTTGAATAGCTTCGTACGAAGTGAATATTGGCCTTTTTTGGGACCAATATGAAGTGATAAGGATATAAATATAGTAATGAACCTAATAGAAGAACGTTAGACCCCATTTTTTATCCAACGGAAAACTTGTGCAAACTTCTACGACAAAGATCGTCCAAACTTTCAATAGATTCGTATGAAGGTTTAAATTGAGATTTAAAGCTTTTAGAATGAATACCGGCCTTTTTTTGGACCAATATAAAGTTATAAAGGTGTAAATATAGTTATTAATAATTCTCAAATAGTTAGACCCATTATTGGAGCAACGGAAACTTCGTCCAAACTACTTTGACCAAAACTGCCCAACTTTGAATAGCTTCGTACGAAGTGAATATTGGCCTTTTTTGGGACCAATATGAAGTGATAAGGATATAAATACAGTAATGAACCTAATAGAAGAACGTTAGACCCATTTTTTATCCAACGGAAAACTTGTGCAAACTTCTACGACAAAGATCGACCAAACTTTCAATAGATTCGTATGAAGGTTTAAATTGAGATTTAAAGCTTTTAGAATGAATACCGGCCTTTTTTTGGACCAATATAAAGTTATAAAGGTGTAAATATAGTTTTTAAATAATTCTCAAATAGTTAGACCCATTATTGGAGCAACGGAAACTTCGTCCAAACTAGTTTGACCAAAACTGCCCACATTTGAATAGCTTCGTACGAAGTGAATATTGGCCTTTTTTGGGACCAATATGAAGTGATAAAGATATAAATATAGTAATAAACCTAATAGAAGAACTTTAGACCCATTTTTTATCCAACGGAAAACTTGTGCAAACTTCTACGACAAAGATCGTCCAAACTTTCAATAGATTTGTATGAAGGTTTAAATTGAGATTTAAAGCTTTTAGAATGAATTCCGGCCTTTTTTTGGACCAATATAAAGTTATAAAGGTGTAAATATAGTTATTAATAATTCTCAAATAGTTAGACCCATTATTGGAGAAACGGAAACTTCGTCCAAATTACTTTGACCAAAACTGCCCAACTTTGAATAGCTTCGTACGAAGTGAATATTGGCCTTTTTTGGGACCAATATGAAGTGATAAGGATATAAATACAGTAATGAACCTAATAGAAGAACGTTAGACCCATTTTTTATCCAACGGAAAACTTGTGCAAACTTCTACGACAAAGATCGTCCAAACTTTCAATAGATTCGTATGAAGGTTTAAATAGAGATTTAAAGCTTTTAGAATGAATACCGGCCTTTTTTTGGACCAATATAAAGTTATAAAGGTGTAAATATAGTTATTAATAATTCTCAAATAGTTAGACCCATTATTGGAGCAACGGAAACTTCGTCCAAACTAGTTTGACCAAAACTGCCCAACTTTGAATAGCTTCGTACGAAGTGAATATTGGCCTTTGTTGGGATCAATATGAAGTGATAAGGATATAAATATAGTAATAAACCTAATAGAAGAACGTTAGACCCATTTTTTATCCAACGGAAAACTTGTGCAAACTTCTACGACAAAGATCGTCCAAACTTTCAATAGATTCGTTTGAAGGTTTAAATTGAGATTTAAAGCTTTTAGAATGAATACCGGCCTTTTTTTGGACCAATATAAAGTTATAAAGGTGTAAATATAGTTTTTAAATAATTCTCAAATAGTTAGACCCATTATTGGAGCAACGGAAACTTCGTCCAAACTAGTTTGACCAAAACTGCCCAACTTTGAATAGCTTCGTACGAAGTGAATATTGGCCTTTTTTGGGACCAATATGAAGTGATAAAGATATAAATATAGTAATAAACCTAATAGAAGAACTTTAGACCCATTTTTTATCCAACGGAATACTTGTGCAAACTTCTACGACAAAGATCGTCCAAACTTTCAATAGATTTGTATGAAGGTTTAAATTGAGATTTAAAGCTTTTAGAATGAATACCGGCCTTTTTTTGGACCAATATAAAGTTATAAAGGTGTAAATATAGTTATTAATAATTCTCAAATAGTTAGACCCATTATTGGAGCAACGGAAACTTCGTCCAAACTACTTTGACCAAAACTGCCCAACTTTGAATAGCTTCGTACGAAGTGAATATTGGCCTTTTTTGATACCAATATGAAGTGATAAGGATATAAATATAGTAATGAACCTAATAGAAGAACGTTAGACCCATTTTTTATCCAACGGAAAACTTGTGCAAACTTCTACGACAAAGATCGTCCAAACTTTCAATAGATTCGTATGAAGGTTTAAATAGAGATTTAAAGCTTTTAGAATGAATACCGGCCTTTTTTTGGACCAATATAAAGTTATAAGGTGTAAATATAGTTATTAATAATTCTCAAATAGTTAGACCCATTATTGGAGCAACGGACACTTCGTCCAAACTACTTTGACCAAAACTGCCCAACTTTGAATAGCTTCGTACGAAGTGAATATTGGCCTTTTTTGGGACCAATATGAAGTGATAAGGATATAAATATAGTAATGAACCTAATAGAAGAACGTTAGACCCCATTTTTTATCCAACGGAAAACTTGTGCAAACTTCTACGACAAAGATCGTCCAAACTTTCAATAGATTCGTATGAAGGTTTAAATTGAGATTTAAAGCTTTTAGAATGAATACCGGCCTTTTTTTGGACCAATATAAAGTTATAAAGGTGTAAATATAGTTATTAATAATTCTCAAATAGTTAGACCCATTATTGGAGCAACGGAAACTTCGTCCAAACTACTTTGACCAAAACTGCCCAACTTTGAATAGCTTCGTACGAAGTGAATATTGGCCTTTTTTGGGACCAATATGAAGTGATAAGGATATAAATACAGTAATGAACCTAATAGAAGAACGTTAGACCCATTTTTTATCCAACGGAAAACTTGTGCAAACTTCTACGACAAAGATCGACCAAACTTTCAATAGATTCGTATGAAGGTTTAAATTGAGATTTAAAGATTTTAGAATGAATACCGGCCTTTTTTTGGACCAATATAAAGTTATAAAGGTGTAAATATAGTTATTAATAATTCTCAAATAGTTAGACCCATTATTGGAGCAACGGAAACTTCGTCCAAACTACTTTGACCAAAACTGCCCAACTTTGAATAGCTTCGTACGAAGTGAATATTGGCCTTTTTTGGGACCAATATGAAGTGATAAGGATATAAATACAGTAATGAACCTAATAGAAGAACGTTAGACCCATTTTTTATCCAACGGAAAACTTGTGCAAACTTCTACGACAAAGATCGACCAAACTTTCAATAGATTCGTATGAAGGTTTAAATTGAGATTTAAAGCTTTTAGAATGAATACCGGCCTTTTTTTGGACCAATATAAAGTTATAAAGGTGTAAATATAGTTTTTAAATAATTCTCAAATAGTTAGACCCATTATTGGAGCAACGGAAACTTCGTCCAAACTAGTTTGACCAAAACTGCCCACATTTGAATAGCTTCGTACGAAGTGAATATTGGCCTTTTTTGGGACCAATATGAAGTGATAAAGATATAAATATAGTAATAAACCTAATAGAAGAACTTTAGACCCATTTTTTATCCAACGGAAAACTTGTGCAAACTTCTACGACAAAGATCGTCCAAACTTTCAATAGATTTGTATGAAGGTTTAAATTGAGATTTAAAGCTTTTAGAATGAATTCCGGCCTTTTTTTGGACCAATATAAAGTTATAAAGGTGTAAATATAGTTATTAATAATTCTCAAATAGTTAGACCCATTATTGGAGAAACGGAAACTTCGTCCAAATTACTTTGACCAAAACTGCCCAACTTTGAATAGCTTCGTACGAAGTGAATATTGGCCTTTTTTGGGACCAATATGAAGTGATAAGGATATAAATACAGTAATGAACCTAATAGAAGAACGTTAGACCCATTTTTTATCCAACGGAAAACTTGTGCAAACTTCTACGACAAAGATCGTCCAAACTTTCAATAGATTCGTATGAAGGTTTAAATAGAGATTTAAAGCTTTTAGAATGAATACCGGCCTTTTTTTGGACCAATATAAAGTTATAAAGGTGTAAATATAGTTATTAATAATTCTCAAATAGTTAGACCCATTATTGGAGCAACGGAAACTTCGTCCAAACTAGTTTGACCAAAACTGCCCAACTTTGAATAGCTTCGTACGAAGTGAATATTGGCCTTTGTTGGGATCAATATGAAGTGATAAGGATATAAATATAGTAATAAACCTAATAGAAGAACGTTAGACCCATTTTTTATCCAACGGAAAACTTGTGCAAACTTCTACGACAAAGATCGTCCAAACTTTCAATAGATTCGTTTGAAGGTTTAAATTGAGATTTAAAGCTTTTAGAATGAATACCGGCCTTTTTTTGGACCAATATAAAGTTATAAAGGTGTAAATATAGTTTTTAAATAATTCTCAAATAGTTAGACCCATTATTGGAGCAACGGAAACTTCGTCCAAACTAGTTTGACCAAAACTGCCCAACTTTGAATAGCTTCGTACGAAGTGAATATTGGCCTTTTTTGGGACCAATATGAAGTGATAAAGATATAAATATAGTAATAAACCTAATAGAAGAACTTTAGACCCATTTTTTATCCAACGGAATACTTGTGCAAACTTCTACGACAAAGATCGTCCAAACTTTCAATAGATTTGTATGAAGGTTTAAATTGAGATTTAAAGCTTTTAGAATGAATACCGGCCTTTTTTTGGACCAATATAAAGTTATAAAGGTGTAAATATAGTTATTAATAATTCTCAAATAGTTAGACCCATTATTGGAGCAACGGAAACTTCGTCCAAACTACTTTGACCAAAACTGCCCAACTTTGAATAGCTTCGTACGAAGTGAATATTGGCCTTTTTTGATACCAATATGAAGTGATAAGGATATAAATATAGTAATGAACCTAATAGAAGAACGTTAGACCCATTTTTTATCCAACGGAAAACTTGTGCAAACTTCTACGACAAAGATCGTCCAAACTTTCAATAGATTCGTATGAAGGTTTAAATAGAGATTTAAAGCTTTTAGAATGAATACCGGCCTTTTTTTGGACCAATATAAAGTTATAAGGTGTAAATATAGTTATTAATAATTCTCAAATAGTTAGACCCATTATTGGAGCAACGGACACTTCGTCCAAACTACTTTGACCAAAACTGCCCAACTTTGAATAGCTTCGTACGAAGTGAATATTGGCCTTTTTTGGGACCAATATGAAGTGATAAGGATATAAATATAGTAATGAACCTAATAGAAGAACGTTAGACCCCATTTTTTATCCAACGGAAAACTTGTGCAAACTTCTACGACAAAGATCGTCCAAACTTTCAATAGATTCGTATGAAGGTTTAAATTGAGATTTAAAGCTTTTAGAATGAATACCGGCCTTTTTTTGGACCAATATAAAGTTATAAAGGTGTAAATATAGTTATTAATAATTCTCAAATAGTTAGACCCATTATTGGAGCAACGGAAACTTCGTCCAAACTACTTTGACCAAAACTGCCCAACTTTGAATAGCTTCGTACGAAGTGAATATTGGCCTTTTTTGGGACCAATATGAAGTGATAAGGATATAAATACAGTAATGAACCTAATAGAAGAACGTTAGACCCATTTTTTATCCAACGGAAAACTTGTGCAAACTTCTACGACAAAGATCGACCAAACTTTCAATAGATTCGTATGAAGGTTTAAATTGAGATTTAAAGATTTTAGAATGAATACCGGCCTTTTTTTGGACCAATATAAAGTTATAAAGGTGTAAATATAGTTATTAATAATTCTCAAATAGTTAGACCCATTATTGGAGCAACGGAAACTTCGTCCAAACTACTTTGACCAAAACTGCCCAACTTTGAATAGCTTCGTACGAAGTGAATATTGGCCTTTTTTGGGACCAATATGAAGTGATAAGGATATAAATACAGTAATGAACCTAATAGAAGAACGTTAGACCCATTTTTTATCCAACGGAAAACTTGTGCAAACTTCTACGACAAAGATCGACCAAACTTTCAATAGATTCGTATGAAGGTTTAAATTGAGATTTAAAGCTTTTAGAATGAATACCGGCCTTTTTTTGGACCAATATAAAGTTATAAAGGTGTAAATATAGTTTTTAAATAATTCTCAAATAGTTAGACCCATTATTGGAGCAACGGAAACTTCGTCCAAACTAGTTTGACCAAAACTGCCCACATTTGAATAGCTTCGTACGAAGTGAATATTGGCCTTTTTTGGGACCAATATGAAGTGATAAAGATATAAATATAGTAATAAACCTAATAGAAGAACTTTAGACCCATTTTTTATCCAACGGAAAACTTGTGCAAACTTCTACGACAAAGATCGTCCAAACTTTCAATAGATTTGTATGAAGGTTTAAATTGAGATTTAAAGCTTTTAGAATGAATACCGGCCTTTTTTTGGACCAATATAAAGTTATAAAGGTGTAAATATAGTTATTAATAATTCTCAAATAGTTAGACCCATTATTGGAGAAACGGAAACTTCGTCCAAATTACTTTGACCAAAACTGCCCAACTTTGAATAGCTTCGTACGAAGTGAATATTGGCCTTTTTTGGGACCAATATGAAGTGATAAGGATATAAATATAGTAATGAACCTAATAGAAGAACGTTAGACCCATTTTTTATCCAACGGAAAACTTGTGCAAACTTCTACGACAAAGATCGTCCAAACTTTCAATAGATTCGTATGAAGGTTTAAATAGAGATTTAAAGCTTTTAGAATGAATACCGGCCTTTTTTTGGACCAATATAAAGTTATAAGGTGTAAATATAGTTATTAATAATTCTCAAATAGTTAGACCCATTATTGGAGCAACGGACACTTCGTCCAAACTACTTTGACCAAAACTGCCCAACTTTGAATAGCTTCGTACGAAGTGAATATTGGCCTTTTTTGGGACCAATATGAAGTGATAAGGATATAAATATAGTAATGAACCTAATAGAAGAACGTTAGACCCCATTTTTTATCCAACGGAAAACTTGTGCAAACTTCTACGACAAAGATCGTCCAAACTTTCAATAGATTCGTATGAAGGTTTAAATTGAGATTTAAAGCTTTTAGAATGAATACCGGCCTTTTTTTGGACCAATATAAAGTTATAAAGGTGTAAATATAGTTATTAATAATTCTCAAATAGTTAGACCCATTATTGGAGCAACGGAAACTTCGTCCAAACTACTTTGACCAAAACTGCCCAACTTTGAATAGCTTCGTACGAAGTGAATATTGGCCTTTTTTGGGACCAATATGAAGTGATAAGGATATAAATACAGTAATGAACCTAATAGAAGAACGTTAGACCCATTTTTTATCCAACGGAAAACTTGTGCAAACTTCTACGACAAAGATCGACCAAACTTTCAATAGATTCGTATGAAGGTTTAAATTGAGATTTAAAGCTTTTAGAATGAATACCGGCCTTTTTTTGGACCAATATAAAGTTATAAAGGTGTAAATATAGTTATTAATAATTCTCAAATAGTTAGACCCATTATTGGAGCAACGGAAACTTCGTCCAAACTACTTTGACCAAAACTGCCCAACTTTGAATAGCTTCGTACGAAGTGAATATTGGCCTTTTTTGGGACCAATATGAAGTGATAAGGATATAAATACAGTAATGAACCTAATAGAAGAACGTTAGACCCATTTTTTATCCAACGGAAAACTTGTGCAAACTTCTACGACAAAGATCGACCAAACTTTCAATAGATTCGTATGAAGGTTTAAATTGAGATTTAAAGCTTTTAGAATGAATACCGGCCTTTTTTTGGACCAATATAAAGTTATAAAGGTGTAAATATAGTTATTAATAATTCTCAAATAGTTAGACCCATTATTGGAGCAACGGAAACTTCGTCCAAACTACTTTGACCAAAACTGCCCAACTTTGAATAGCTTCGTACGAAGTGAATATTGGCCTTTTTTGATACCAATATGAAGTGATAAGGATATAAATATAGTAATGAACCTAATAGAAGAACGTTAGACCCATTTTTTATCCAACGGAAAACTTGTGCAAACTTCTACGACAAAGATCGTCCAAACTTTCAATAGATTCGTATGAAGGTTTAAATAGAGATTTAAAGCTTTTAGAATGAATACCGGCCTTTTTTTGGACCAATATAAAGTTATAAGGTGTAAATATAGTTATTAATAATTCTCAAATAGTTAGACCCATTATTGGAGCAACGGACACTTCGTCCAAACTACTTTGACCAAAACTGCCCAACTTTGAATAGCTTCGTACGAAGTGAATATTGGCCTTTTTTGGGACCAATATGAAGTGATAAGGATATAAATATAGTAATGAACCTAATAGAAGAACGTTAGACCCCATTTTTTATCCAACGGAAAACTTGTGCAAACTTCTACGACAAAGATCGTCCAAACTTTCAATAGATTCGTATGAAGGTTTAAATTGAGATTTAAAGCTTTTAGAATGAATACCGGCCTTTTTTTGGACCAATATAAAGTTATAAAGGTGTAAATATAGTTATTAATAATTCTCAAATAGTTAGACCCATTATTGGAGCAACGGAAACTTCGTCCAAACTACTTTGACCAAAACTGCCCAACTTTGAATAGCTTCGTACGAAGTGAATATTGGCCTTTTTTGGGACCAATATGAAGTGATAAGGATATAAATACAGTAATGAACCTAATAGAAGAACGTTAGACCCATTTTTTATCCAACGGAAAACTTGTGCAAACTTCTACGACAAAGATCGACCAAACTTTCAATAGATTCGTATGAAGGTTTAAATTGAGATTTAAAGCTTTTAGAATGAATACCGGCCTTTTTTTGGACCAATATAAAGTTATAAAGGTGTAAATATAGTTTTTAAATAATTCTCAAATAGTTAGACCCATTATTGGAGCAACGGAAACTTCGTCCAAACTAGTTTGACCAAAACTGCCCACATTTGAATAGCTTCGTACGAAGTGAATATTGGCCTTTTTTGGGACCAATATGAAGTGATAAATATATAAATATAGTAATAAACCTAATAGAATAACTTTAGACCCATTTTTTATCCAACGGAAAACTTGTGCAAACTTCTACGACAAAGATCGTCCAAACTTTCAATAGATTTGTATGAAGGTTTAAATTGAGATTTAAAGCTTTTAGAATGAATACCGGCCTTTTTTTGGACCAATATAAAGTTATAAAGGTGTAAATATAGTTATTAATAATTCTCAAATAGTTAGACCCATTATTGGAGAAACGGAAACTTCGTCCAAATTACTTTGACCAAAACTGCCCAACTTTGAATAGCTTCGTACGAAGTGAATATTGGCCTTTTTTGGGACCAATATGAAGTGATAAGGATATAAATATAGTAATGAACCTAATAGAAGAACGTTAGACCCATTTTTTATCCAACGGAAAACTTGTGCAAACTTCTACGACAAATATCGTCCAAACTTTCAATAGATTTGTATGAAGGTTTAAATTGAGATTTAAAGCTTTTAGAATGAATACCGGCCTTTTTTTGGACCAATATAAAGTTATAAAGGTGTAAATATAGTTATTAATAATTCTCAAATAGTTAGACCCATTATTGGAGAAACGGAAACTTCGTCCAAACTACTTTGACCAAAACTGCCCAACTTTGAATAGCTTCGTACGAAGTGAATATTGGCCTTTTTTGGGACCAATATGAAGTGATAAGGATATAAATATAGTAATGAACCTAATAGAAGAACGTTAGACCCATTTTTTATCCAACGGAAAACTTGTGCAAACTTCTACGACAAAGATCGTCCAAACTTTCAATAGATTCGTATGAAGGTTTAAATAGAGATTTAAAGCTTTTAGAATGAATACCGGCCTTTTTTTGGACCAATATAAAGTTATAAAGGTGTAAATATAGTTTTTAAATAATTCTCAAATAGTTAGACCCATTATTGGAGCAACGGAAACTTCGTCCAAACTAGTTTGACCAAAACTGCCCAACTTTGAATAGCTTCGTACGAAGTGAATATTGGCCTTTTTTGGGACCAATATGAAGTGATAAAGATATAAATATAGTAATAAACCTAATAGAAGAACTTTAGACCCATTTTTTATCAACGGAAAACTTGTGCAAACTTCTACGACAAAGATCGTCCAAACTTTCAATAGATTTGTATGAAGGTTTAAATTGAGATTTAAAGCTTTTAGAATGAATACCGGCCTTTTTTTGGACCAATATAAATTTATAAAGGTGTAAATATAGTTATTAATAATTCTCAAATAGTTAGACCCATTATTGGAGCAACGGAAACTTCGTCCAAACTACTTTGACCAAAACTGCCCAACTTTGAATAGCTTCGTACGAAGTGAATATTGGCCTTTTTTGGGACCAATATGAAGTGATAAGGATATAAATATAGTAATGAACCTAATAGAAGAACGTTAGACCCATTTTTTATCCAACGGAAAACTTGTGCAAACTTCTACGACAAAGATCGTCCAAACTTTCAATAGATTCGTATGAAGGTTTAAATAGAGATTTAAAGCTTTTAGAATGAATACCGGCCTTTTTTTGGACCAATATAAAGTTATAAAGGTGTAAATATAGTTATTAATAATTCTCAAATAGTTAGACCCATTATTGGAGCAACGGACACTTCGTCCAAACTACTTTGACCAAAACTGCCCAACTTTGAATAGCTTCGTACGAAGTGAATATTGGCCTTTTTTGGGACCAATATGAAGTGATAAGGATATAAATATAGTAATGAACCTAATAGAAGAACGTTAGACCCCATTTTTTATCCAACGGAAAACTTGTGCAAACTTCTACGACAAAGATCGTCCAAACTTTCAATAGATTCGTATGAAGGTTTAAATTGAGATTTAAAGCTTTTAGAATGAATACCGGCCTTTTTTTGGACCAATATAAAGTTATAAAGGTGTAAATATAGTTTTTAAATAATTCTCAAATAGTTAGACCCATTATTGGAGCAACGGAAACTTCGTCCAAACTAGTTTGACCAAAACTGCCCAACTTTGAATAGCTTCGTACGAAGTGAATATTGGCCTTTTTTGGGACCAATATGAAGTGATAAAGATATAAATATAGTAATAAACCTAATAGAAGAACTTTAGACCCATTTTTTATCAACGGAAAACTTGTGCAAACTTCTACGACAAAGATCGTCCAAACTTTCAATAGATTTGTATGAAGGTTTAAATTGAGATTTAAAGCTTTTAGAATGAATACCGGCCTTTTTTTGGACCAATATAAATTTATAAAGGTGTAAATATAGTTATTAATAATTCTCAAATAGTTAGACCCATTATTGGAGCAACGGAAACTTCGTCCAAACTACTTTGACCAAAACTGCCCAACTTTGAATAGCTTCGTACGAAGTGAATATTGGCCTTTTTTGGGACCAATATGAAGTGATAAGGATATAAATATAGTAATGAACCTAATAGAAGAACGTTAGACCCATTTTTTATCCAACGGAAAACTTGTGCAAACTTCTACGACAAAGATCGTCCAAACTTTCAATAGATTCGTATGAAGGTTTAAATAGAGATTTAAAGCTTTTAGAATGAATACCGGCCTTTTTTTGGACCAATATAAAGTTATAAAGGTGTAAATATAGTTATTAATAATTCTCAAATAGTTAGACCCATTATTGGAGCAACGGACACTTCGTCCAAACTACTTTGACCAAAACTGCCCAACTTTGAATAGCTTCGTACGAAGTGAATATTGGCCTTTTTTGGGACCAATATGAAGTGATAAGGATATAAATATAGTAATGAACCTAATAGAAGAACGTTAGACCCCATTTTTTATCCAACGGAAAACTTGTGCAAACTTCTACGACAAAGATCGTCCAAACTTTCAATAGATTCGTATGAAGGTTTAAATTGAGATTTAAAGCTTTTAGAATGAATACCGGCCTTTTTTTGGACCAATATAAAGTTATAAAGGTGTAAATATAGTTATTAATAATTCTCAAATAGTTAGACCCATTATTGGAGAAACGGAAACTTCGTCCAAACTACTTTGACCAAAACTGCCCAACTTTGAATAGCTTCGTACGAAGTGAATATTGGCCTTTTTTGGGACCAATATGAAGTGATAAATATATAAATATAGTAATAAACCTAATAGAAGAACTTTAGACCCATTTTTTATCCAACGGAAAACTTGTGCAAACTTCTACGACAAAGATCGTCCAAACTTTCAATAGA
The DNA here is from genome assembly GCA_030408175.1 of Trifolium repens. Taxonomy (NCBI): domain Eukaryota; kingdom Viridiplantae; phylum Streptophyta; class Magnoliopsida; order Fabales; family Fabaceae; genus Trifolium; species Trifolium repens. Next base: position 36,158,738 of record CP125842.1, on the reverse strand, counting down.
TTTGTATGAAGGTTTAAATTGAGATTTAAAGCTTTTAGAATGAATACCGGCCTTTTTTTGGACCAATATAAAGTTATAAAGGTGTAAATATAGTTATTAATAATTCTCAAATAGTTAGACCCATTATTGGAGAAACGGAAACTTCGTCCAAATTACTTTGACCAAAACTGCCCAACTTTGAATAGCTTCGTACGAAGTGAATATTGGCCTTTTTTGGGACCAATATGAAGTGATAAGGATATAAATATAGTAATGAACCTAATAGAAGAACGTTAGACCCATTTTTTATCCAACGGAAAACTTGTGCAAACTTCTACGACAAATATCGTCCAAACTTTCAATAGATTTGTATGAAGGTTTAAATTGAGATTTAAAGCTTTTAGAATGAATACCGGCCTTTTTTTGGACCAATATAAAGTTATAAAGGTGTAAATATAGTTATTAATAATTCTCAAATAGTTAGACCCATTATTGGAGAAACGGAAACTTCGTCCAAACTACTTTGACCAAAACTGCCCAACTTTGAATAGCTTCGTACGAAGTGAATATTGGCCTTTTTTGGGACCAATATGAAGTGATAAGGATATAAATATAGTAATGAACCTAATAGAAGAACGTTAGACCCATTTTTTATCCAACGGAAAACTTGTGCAAACTTCTACGACAAAGATCGTCCAAACTTTCAATAGATTCGTATGAAGGTTTAAATAGAGATTTAAAGCTTTTAGAATGAATACCGGCCTTTTTTTGGACCAATATAAAGTTATAAAGGTGTAAATATAGTTTTTAAATAATTCTCAAATAGTTAGACCCATTATTGGAGCAACGGAAACTTCGTCCAAACTAGTTTGACCAAAACTGCCCAACTTTGAATAGCTTCGTACGAAGTGAATATTGGCCTTTTTTGGGACCAATATGAAGTGATAAAGATATAAATATAGTAATAAACCTAATAGAAGAACTTTAGACCCATTTTTTATCAACGGAAAACTTGTGCAAACTTCTACGACAAAGATCGTCCAAACTTTCAATAGATTTGTATGAAGGTTTAAATTGAGATTTAAAGCTTTTAGAATGAATACCGGCCTTTTTTTGGACCAATATAAATTTATAAAGGTGTAAATATAGTTATTAATAATTCTCAAATAGTTAGACCCATTATTGGAGCAACGGAAACTTCGTCCAAACTACTTTGACCAAAACTGCCCAACTTTGAATAGCTTCGTACGAAGTGAATATTGGCCTTTTTTGGGACCAATATGAAGTGATAAGGATATAAATATAGTAATGAACCTAATAGAAGAACGTTAGACCCATTTTTTATCCAACGGAAAACTTGTGCAAACTTCTACGACAAAGATCGTCCAAACTTTCAATAGATTCGTATGAAGGTTTAAATAGAGATTTAAAGCTTTTAGAATGAATACCGGCCTTTTTTTGGACCAATATAAAGTTATAAAGGTGTAAATATAGTTATTAATAATTCTCAAATAGTTAGACCCATTATTGGAGCAACGGACACTTCGTCCAAACTACTTTGACCAAAACTGCCCAACTTTGAATAGCTTCGTACGAAGTGAATATTGGCCTTTTTTGGGACCAATATGAAGTGATAAGGATATAAATATAGTAATGAACCTAATAGAAGAACGTTAGACCCCATTTTTTATCCAACGGAAAACTTGTGCAAACTTCTACGACAAAGATCGTCCAAACTTTCAATAGATTCGTATGAAGGTTTAAATTGAGATTTAAAGCTTTTAGAATGAATACCGGCCTTTTTTTGGACCAATATAAAGTTATAAAGGTGTAAATATAGTTATTAATAATTCTCAAATAGTTAGACCCATTATTGGAGCAACGGAAACTTCGTCCAAACTACTTTGACCAAAACTGCCCAACTTTGAATAGCTTCGTACGAAGTGAATATTGGCCTTTTTTGGGACCAATATGAAGTGATAAGGATATAAATACAGTAATGAACCTAATAGAAGAACGTTAGACCCATTTTTTATCCAACGGAAAACTTGAGCAAACTTCTACGACAAAGATCGTCCAAACTTTCAATAGATTCGTTTGAAGGTTTAAATTGAGATTTAAAGCTATTAGAATGAATACCGGCCTTTTTTTGGACCAATATAAAGTTATAAAGGTGTAAATATAGTTATTAAATAATTCTCAAATAGTTAGACCCATTATTAGAGCAACGGAAACTTCGTCCAAACTACTTTGACCAAAACTGCCCAACTTTGAATAGCTTCGTACGAAGTGAATATTGGCCTTTGTTGGGATCAATATGAAGTGATAAGGGTATAAATATAGTAATAAACCTAATAGAAGAACGTTAGACCCATTTGTTATCCAACGGAAAGCTTGTGCAAACTTCTACGACAAAGATCGTCCAAACTTTCAATAGATTCGTATGAAGGTTTAAATAGAGATTTAAAGCTTTTAGAATGAATACCGGCCTTTTTTTGGACCAATATAAAGTTATAAAGGTGTAAATATAGTTATTAATAATTCTCAAATAGTTAGACCCATTATTGGAGCAACGGAAACTTCGTCCAAACTAGTTTGACCAAAACTGCCCAACTTTGAATAGCTTCGTACGAAGTGAATATTGGCCTTTGTTGGGATCAATATGAAGTGATAAGGATATAAATATAGTAATAAACCTAATAGAAGAACGTTAGACCCATTTTTTATCCAACGGAAAACTTGTGCAAACTTCAACGACAAAGATCGTCCAAACTTTCAATAGATTCGTTTGAAGGTTTAAATTGAGATTTAAAGCTTTTAGAATGAATACCGGCCTTTTTTTGGACCAATATAAAGTTATAAAGGTGTAAATATAGTTTTTAAATAATTCTCAAATAGTTAGACCCATTATTGGAGCAACGGAAACTTCGTCCAAACTAGTTTGACCAAAACTGCCCAACTTTGAATAGCTTCGTACGAAGTGAATATTGGCCTTTTTTGGGACCAATATGAAGTGATAAAGATATAAATATAGTAATAAACCTAATAGAAGAACTTTAGACCCATTTTTTATCCAACGGAATACTTGTGCAAACTTCTACGACAAAGATCGTCCAAACTTTCAATAGATTTGTATGAAGGTTTAAATTGAGATTTAAAGCTTTTAGAATGAATACCGGCCTTTTTTTGGACCAATATAAAGTTATAAAGGTGTAAATATAGTTATTAATAATTCTCAAATAGTTAGACCCATTATTGGAGCAACGGAAACTTCGTCCAAACTACTTTGACCAAAACTGCCCAACTTTGAATAGCTTCGTACGAAGTGAATATTGGCCTTTTTTGATACCAATATGAAGTGATAAGGATATAAATATAGTAATGAACCTAATAGAAGAACGTTAGACCCATTTTTTATCCAACGGAAAACTTGTGCAAACTTCTACGACAAAGATCGTCCAAACTTTCAATAGATTCGTATGAAGGTTTAAATAGAGATTTAAAGCTTTTAGAATGAATACCGGCCTTTTTTTGGACCAATATAAAGTTATAAGGTGTAAATATAGTTATTAATAATTCTCAAATAGTTAGACCCATTATTGGAGCAACGGACACTTCGTCCAAACTACTTTGACCAAAACTGCCCAACTTTGAATAGCTTCGTACGAAGTGAATATTGGCCTTTTTTGGGACCAATATGAAGTGATAAGGATATAAATATAGTAATGAACCTAATAGAAGAACGTTAGACCCCATTTTTTATCCAACGGAAAACTTGTGCAAACTTCTACGACAAAGATCGTCCAAACTTTCAATAGATTCGTATGAAGGTTTAAATTGAGATTTAAAGATTTTAGAATGAATACCGGCCTTTTTTTGGACCAATATAAAGTTATAAAGGTGTAAATATAGTTATTAATAATTCTCAAATAGTTAGACCCATTATTGGAGCAACGGAAACTTCGTCCAAACTACTTTGACCAAAACTGCCCAACTTTGAATAGCTTCGTACGAAGTGAATATTGGCCTTTTTTGGGACCAATATGAAGTGATAAGGATATAAATACAGTAATGAACCTAATAGAAGAACGTTAGACCCATTTTTTATCCAACGGAAAACTTGTGCAAACTTCTACGACAAAGATCGACCAAACTTTCAATAGATTCGTATGAAGGTTTAAATTGAGATTTAAAGCTTTTAGAATGAATACCGGCCTTTTTTTGGACCAATATAAAGTTATAAAGGTGTAAATATAGTTATTAATAATTCTCAAATAGTTAGACCCATTATTGGAGCAACGGAAACTTCGTCCAAACTACTTTGACCAAAACTGCCCAACTTTGAATAGCTTCGTACGAAGTGAATATTGGCCTTTTCTGGGACCAATATGAAGTGATAAGGATATAAATACAGTAATGAACCTAATAGAAGAACGTTAGACCCATTTTTTATCCAACGGAAAACTTGTGCAAACTTCTACGACAAAGATCGACCAAACTTTCAATAGATTCGTATGAAGGTTTAAATTGAGATTTAAAGCTTTTAGAATGAATACCGGCCTTTTTTTGGACCAATATAAAGTTATAAAGGTGTAAATATAGTTTTTAAATAATTCTCAAATAGTTAGACCCATTATTGGAGCAACGGAAACTTCGTCCAAACTAGTTTGACCAAAACTGCCCACATTTGAATAGCTTCGTACGAAGTGAATATTGGCCTTTTTAGGGACCAATATGAAGTGATAAAGATATAAATATAGTAATAAACCTAATAGAAGAACTTTAGACCCATTTTTTATCCAACGGAAAACTTGTGCAAACTTCTACGACAAAGATCGTCCAAACTTTCAATAGATTTGTATGAAGGTTTAAATTGAGATTTAAAGCTTTTAGAATGAATACCGGCCTTTTTTTGGACCAATATAAAGTTATAAAGGTGTAAATATAGTTATTAATAATTCTCAAATAGTTAGACCCATTATTGGAGAAACGGAAACTTCGTCCAAATTACTTTGACCAAAACTGCCCAACTTTGAATAGCTTCGTACGAAGTGAATATTGGCCTTTTTTGGGACCAATATGAAGTGATAAGGATATAAATATAGTAATGAACCTAATAGAAGAACGTTAGACCCATTTTTTATCCAACGGAAAACTTGTGCAAACTTCTACGACAAAGATCGTCCAAACTTTCAATAGATTCGTATGAAGGTTTAAATAGAGATTTAAAGCTTTTAGAATGAATACCGGCCTTTTTTTGGACCAATATAAAGTTATAAGGTGTAAATATAGTTATTAATAATTCTCAAATAGTTAGACCCATTATTGGAGCAACGGACACTTCGTCCAAACTACTTTGACCAAAACTGCCCAACTTTGAATAGCTTCGTACGAAGTGAATATTGGCCTTTTTTGGGACGAATATGAAGTGATAAGGATATAAATATAGTAATGAACCTAATAGAAGAACGTTAGACCCCATTTTTTATCCAACGGAAAACTTGTGCAAACTTCTACGACAAAGATCGTCCAAACTTTCAATAGATTCGTATGAAGGTTTAAATTGAGATTTAAAGCTTTTAGAATGAATACCGGCCTTTTTTTGGACCAATATAAAGTTATAAAGGTGTAAATATAGTTATTAATAATTCTCAAATAGTTAGACCCATTATTGGAGCAACGGAAACTTCGTCCAAACTACTTTGACCAAAACTGCCCAACTTTGAATAGCTTCGTACGAAGTGAATATTGGCCTTTTTTGGGACCAATATGAAGTGATAAGGATATAAATACAGTAATGAACCTAATAGAAGAACGTTAGACCCATTTTTTATCCAACGGAAAACTTGTGCAAACTTCTACGACAAAGATCGACCAAACTTTCAATAGATTCGTATGAAGGTTTAAATTGAGATTTAAAGCTTTTAGAATGAATACCGGCCTTTTTTTGGACCAATATAAAGTTATAAAGGTGTAAATATAGTTATTAATAATTCTCAAATAGTTAGACCCATTATTGGAGCAACGGAAACTTCGTCCAAACTACTTTGACCAAAACTGCCCAACTTTGAATAGCTTCGTACGAAGTGAATATTGGCCTTTTTTGGGACCAATATGAAGTGATAAGGATATAAATACAGTAATGAACCTAATAGAAGAACGTTAGACCCATTTTTTATCCAACGGAAAACTTGTGCAAACTTCTACGACAAAGATCGACCAAACTTTCAATAGATTCGTATGAAGGTTTAAATTGAGATTTAAAGCTTTTAGAATGAATACCGGCCTTTTTTTGGACCAATATAAAGTTATAAAGGTGTAAATATAGTTATTAATAATTCTCAAATAGTTAGACCCATTATTGGAGCAACGGAAACTTCGTCCAAACTACTTTGACCAAAACTGCCCAACTTTGAATAGCTTCGTACGAAGTGAATATTGGCCTTTTTTGATACCAATATGAAGTGATAAGGATATAAATATAGTAATGAACCTAATAGAAGAACGTTAGACCCATTTTTTATCCAACGGAAAACTTGTGCAAACTTCTACGACAAAGATCGTCCAAACTTTCAATAGATTCGTATGAAGGTTTAAATAGAGATTTAAAGCTTTTAGAATGAATACCGGCCTTTTTTTGGACCAATATAAAGTTATAAGGTGTAAATATAGTTATTAATAATTCTCAAATAGTTAGACCCATTATTGGAGCAACGGACACTTCGTCCAAACTACTTTGACCAAAACTGCCCAACTTTGAATAGCTTCGTACGAAGTGAATATTGGCCTTTTTTGGGACCAATATGAAGTGATAAGGATATAAATATAGTAATGAACCTAATAGAAGAACGTTAGACCCCATTTTTTATCCAACGGAAAACTTGTGCAAACTTCTACGACAAAGATCGTCCAAACTTTCAATAGATTCGTATGAAGGTTTAAATTGAGATTTAAAGCTTTTAGAATGAATACCGGCCTTTTTTTGGACCAATATAAAGTTATAAAGGTGTAAATATAGTTATTAATAATTCTCAAATAGTTAGACCCATTATTGGAGCAACGGAAACTTCGTCCAAACTACTTTGACCAAAACTGCCCAACTTTGAATAGCTTCGTACGAAGTGAATATTGGCCTTTTCTGGGACCAATATGAAGTGATAAGGATATAAATACAGTAATGAACCTAATAGAAGAACGTTAGACCCATTTTTTATCCAACGGAAAACTTGTGCAAACTTCTACGACAAAGATCGACCAAACTTTCAATAGATTCGTATGAAGGTTTAAATTGAGATTTAAAGCTTTTAGAATGAATACCGGCCTTTTTTTGGACCAATATAAAGTTATAAAGGTGTAAATATAGTTTTTAAATAATTCTCAAATAGTTAGACCCATTATTGGAGCAACGGAAACTTCGTCCAAACTAGTTTGACCAAAACTGCCCACATTTGAATAGCTTCGTACGAAGTGAATATTGGCCTTTTTAGGGACCAATATGAAGTGATAAAGATATAAATATAGTAATAAACCTAATAGAAGAACTTTAGACCCATTTTTTATCCAACGGAAAACTTGTGCAAACTTCTACGACAAAGATCGTCCAAACTTTCAATAGATTTGTATGAAGGTTTAAATTGAGATTTAAAGCTTTTAGAATGAATACCGGCCTTTTTTTGGACCAATATAAAGTTATAAAGGTGTAAATATAGTTATTAATAATTCTCAAATAGTTAGACCCATTATTGGAGAAACGGAAACTTCGTCCAAATTACTTTGACCAAAACTGCCCAACTTTGAATAGCTTCGTACGAAGTGAATATTGGCCTTTTTTGGGACCAATATGAAGTGATAAGGATATAAATATAGTAATGAACCTAATAGAAGAACGTTAGACCCATTTTTTATCCAACGGAAAACTTGTGCAAACTTCTACGACAAAGATCGTCCAAACTTTCAATAGATTCGTATGAAGGTTTAAATAGAGATTTAAAGCTTTTAGAATGAATACCGGCCTTTTTTTGGACCAATATAAAGTTATAAGGTGTAAATATAGTTATTAATAATTCTCAAATAGTTAGACCCATTATTGGAGCAACGGACACTTCGTCCAAACTACTTTGACCAAAACTGCCCAACTTTGAATAGCTTCGTACGAAGTGAATATTGGCCTTTTTTGGGACGAATATGAAGTGATAAGGATATAAATATAGTAATGAACCTAATAGAAGAACGTTAGACCCCATTTTTTATCCAACGGAAAACTTGTGCAAACTTCTACGACAAAGATCGTCCAAACTTTCAATAGATTCGTATGAAGGTTTAAATTGAGATTTAAAGCTTTTAGAATGAATACCGGCCTTTTTTTGGACCAATATAAAGTTATAAAGGTGTAAATATAGTTATTAATAATTCTCAAATAGTTAGACCCATTATTGGAGCAACGGAAACTTCGTCCAAACTACTTTGACCAAAACTGCCCAACTTTGAATAGCTTCGTACGAAGTGAATATTGGCCTTTTTTGGGACCAATATGAAGTGATAAGGATATAAATACAGTAATGAACCTAATAGAAGAACGTTAGACCCATTTTTTATCCAACGGAAAACTTGTGCAAACTTCTACGACAAAGATCGACCAAACTTTCAATAGATTCGTATGAAGGTTTAAATTGAGATTTAAAGCTTTTAGAATGAATACCGGCCTTTTTTTGGACCAATATAAAGTTATAAAGGTGTAAATATAGTTATTAATAATTCTCAAATAGTTAGACCCATTATTGGAGCAACGGAAACTTCGTCCAAACTACTTTGACCAAAACTGCCCAACTTTGAATAGCTTCGTACGAAGTGAATATTGGCCTTTTTTGGGACCAATATGAAGTGATAAGGATATAAATACAGTAATGAACCTAATAGAAGAACGTTAGACCCATTTTTTATCCAACGGAAAACTTGTGCAAACTTCTACGACAAAGATCGACCAAACTTTCAATAGATTCGTATGAAGGTTTAAATTGAGATTTAAAGCTTTTAGAATGAATACCGGCCTTTTTTTGGACCAATATAAAGTTATAAAGGTGTAAATATAGTTATTAATAATTCTCAAATAGTTAGACCCATTATTGGAGCAACGGAAACTTCGTCCAAACTACTTTGACCAAAACTGCCCAACTTTGAATAGCTTCGTACGAAGTGAATATTGGCCTTTTTTGATACCAATATGAAGTGATAAGGATATAAATATAGTAATGAACCTAATAGAAGAACGTTAGACCCATTTTTTATCCAACGGAAAACTTGTGCAAACTTCTACGACAAAGATCGTCCAAACTTTCAATAGATTCGTATGAAGGTTTAAATAGAGATTTAAAGCTTTTAGAATGAATACCGGCCTTTTTTTGGACCAATATAAAGTTATAAGGTGTAAATATAGTTATTAATAATTCTCAAATAGTTAGACCCATTATTGGAGCAACGGACACTTCGTCCAAACTACTTTGACCAAAACTGCCCAACTTTGAATAGCTTCGTACGAAGTGAATATTGGCCTTTTTTGGGACCAATATGAAGTGATAAGGATATAAATATAGTAATGAACCTAATAGAAGAACGTTAGACCCCATTTTTTATCCAACGGAAAACTTGTGCAAACTTCTACGACAAAGATCGTCCAAACTTTCAATAGATTCGTATGAAGGTTTAAATTGAGATTTAAAGCTTTTAGAATGAATACCGGCCTTTTTTTGGACCAATATAAAGTTATAAAGGTGTAAATATAGTTATTAATAATTCTCAAATAGTTAGACCCATTATTGGAGCAACGGAAACTTCGTCCAAACTACTTTGACCAAAACTGCCCAACTTTGAATAGCTTCGTACGAAGTGAATATTGGCCTTTTTTGGGACCAATATGAAGTGATAAGGATATAAATACAGTAATGAACCTAATAGAAGAACGTTAGACCCATTTTTTATCCAACGGAAAACTTGTGCAAACTTCTACGACAAAGATCGACCAAACTTTCAATAGATTCGTATGAAGGTTTAAATTGAGATTTAAAGCTTTTAGAATGAATACCGGCCTTTTTTTGGACCAATATAAAGTTATAAAGGTGTAAATATAGTTTTTAAATAATTCTCAAATAGTTAGACCCATTATTGGAGCAACGGAAACTTCGTCCAAACTAGTTTGACCAAAACTGCCCACATTTGAATAGCTTCGTACGAAGTGAATATTGGCCTTTTTTGGGACCAATATGAAGTGATAAAGATATAAATATAGTAATAAACCTAATAGAAGAACTTTAGACCCATTTTTTATCCAACGGAAAACTTGTGCAAACTTCTACGACAAAGATCGTCCAAACTTTCAATAGATTTGTATGAAGGTTTAAATTGAGATTTAAAGCTTTTAGAATGAATACCGGCCTTTTTTTGGACCAATATAAAGTTATAAAGGTGTAAATATAGTTATTAATAATTCTCAAATAGTTAGACCCATTATTGGAGAAACGGAAACTTCGTCCAAATTACTTTGACCAAAACTGCCCAACTTTGAATAGCTTCGTACGAAGTGAATATTGGCCTTTTTTGGGACCAATATGAAGTGATAAGGATATAAATATAGTAATGAACCTAATAGAAGAACGTTAGACCCATTTTTTATCCAACGGAAAACTTGTGCAAACTTCTACGACAAATATCGTCCAAACTTTCAATAGATTTGTATGAAGGTTTAAATTGAGATTTAAAGCTTTTAGAATGAATACCGGCCTTTTTTTGGACCAATATAAAGTTATAAAGGTGTAAATATAGTTATTAATAATTCTCAAATAGTTAGACCCATTATTGGAGAAACGGAAACTTCGTCCAAACTACTTTGACCAAAACTGCCCAACTTTGAATAGCTTCGTACGAAGTGAATATTGGCCTTTTTTGGGACCAATATGAAGTGATAAGGATATAAATATAGTAATGAACCTAATAGAAGAACGTTAGACCCATTTTTTATCCAACGGAAAACTTGTGCAAACTTCTACGACAAAGATCGTCCAAACTTTCAATAGATTTGTATGAAGGTTTAAATTGAGATTTTAAGCTTTTAGAATGAATACCGGCCTTTTTTTGGACCAATATAAATTTATAAAGGTGTAAATATAGTTATTAATAATTCTCAAATAGTTAGACCCATTATTGGAGCAACGGAAACTTCGTCCAAACTACTTTGACCAAAACTGCCCAACTTTGAATAGCTTCGTACGAAGTGAATATTGGCCTTTTTTGGGACCAATATGAAGTGATAAGGATATAAATATAGTAATGAACCTAATAGAAGAACGTTAGACCCATTTTTTATCCAACGGAAAACTTGTGCAAACTTCTACGACAAAGATCGTCCAAACTTTCAATAGATTCGTATGAAGGTTTAAATAGAGATTTAAAGCTTTTAGAATGAATACCGGCCTTTTTTTGGACCAATATAAAGTTATAAAGGTGTAAATATAGTTATTAATAATTCTCAAATAGTTAGACCCATTATTGGAGCAAGGGACACTTCGTCCAAACTACTTTGACCAAAACTGCCCAACTTTGAATAGCTTCGTACGAAGTGAATATTGGCCTTTTTTGGGACCAATATGAAGTGATAAGGATATAAATATAGTAATGAACCTAATAGAAGAACGTTAGACCCCATTTTTTATCCAACGGAAAACTTGTGCAAACTTCTACGACAAAGATCGTCCAAACTTTCAATAGATTCGTATGAAGGTTTAAATTGAGATTTAAAGCTTTTAGAATGAATACCGGCCTTTTTTTGGACCAATATAAAGTTATAAAGGTGTAAATATAGTTATTAATAATTCTCAAATAGTTAGACCCATTATTGGAGCAACGGACACTTCGTCCAAACTACTTTGACCAAAACTGCCCAACTTTGAATAGCTTCGTACGAAGTGAATATTGGCCTTTTTTGGGACCAATATGAAGTTATAAGGATATAAATATAGTAATGAACCTAATAGAAGAACGTTAGACCCCATTTTTTATCCAACGGAAAACTTGTGCAAACTTCTACGACAAAGATCGTCCAAACTTTCAATAGATTCGTATGAAGGTTTAAATTGAGATTTAAAGCTTTTAGAATGAATACCGGCCTTTTTTTGGACCAATATAAAGTTATAAAGGTGTAAATATAGTTATTAATAATTCTCAAATAGTTAGACCCATTATTGGAGCAACGGAAACTTCGTCCAAACTACTTTGACCAAAACTGCCCAACTTTGAATAGCTTCGTACGAAGTGAATATTGGCCTTTTTTGGGACCAATATGAAGTGATAAGGATATAAATACAGTAATGAACCTAATAGAAGAACGTTAGACCCATTTTTTATCCAACGGAAAACTTGTGCAAACTTCTACGACAAAGATCGACCAAACTTTCAATAGATTCGTATGAAGGTTTAAATTGAGATTTAAAGCTTTTAGAATGAATACCGGCCTTTTTTTGGACCAATATAAAGTTATAAAGGTGTAAATATAGTTATTAATAATTCTCAAATAGTTAGACCCATTATTGGAGCAACGGAAACTTCGTCCAAACTACTTTGACCAAAACTGCCCAACTTTGAATAGCTTCGTACGAAGTGAATATTGGCCTTTTTTGGGACCAATATGAAGTGATAAGGATATAAATACAGTAATGAACCTAATAGAAGAACGTTAGACCCATTTTTTATCCAACGGAAAACTTGTGCAAACTTCTACGACAAAGATCGACCAAACTTTCAATAGATTCGTATGAAGGTTTAAATTGAGATTTAAAGCTTTTAGAATGAATACCGGCCTTTTTTTGGACCAATATAAAGTTATAAAGGTGTAAATATAGTTATTAATAATTCTCAAATAGTTAGACCCATTATTGGAGCAACGGAAACTTCGTCCAAACTACTTTGACCAAAACTGCCCAACTTTGAATAGCTTCGTACGAAGTGAATATTGGCCTTTTTTGATACCAATATGAAGTGATAAGGATATAAATATAGTAATGAACCTAATAGAAGAACGTTAGACCCATTTTTTATCCAACGGAAAACTTGTGCAAACTTCTACGACAAAGATCGTCCAAACTTTCAATAGATTCGTATGAAGGTTTAAATAGAGATTTAAAGCTTTTAGAATGAATACCGGCCTTTTTTTGGACCAATATAAAGTTATAAGGTGTAAATATAGTTATTAATAATTCTCAAATAGTTAGACCCATTATTGGAGCAACGGACACTTCGTCCAAACTACTTTGACCAAAACTGCCCAACTTTGAATAGCTTCGTACGAAGTGAATATTGGCCTTTTTTGGGACCAATATGAAGTGATAAGGATATAAATATAGTAATGAACCTAATAGAAGAACGTTAGACCCCATTTTTTATCCAACGGAAAACTTGTGCAAACTTCTACGACAAAGATCGTCCAAACTTTCAATAGATTCGTATGAAGGTTTAAATTGAGATTTAAAGCTTTTAGAATGAATACCGGCCTTTTTTTGGACCAATATAAAGTTATAAAGGTGTAAATATAGTTATTAATAATTCTCAAATAGTTAGACCCATTATTGGAGCAACGGAAACTTCGTCCAAACTACTTTGACCAAAACTGCCCAACTTTGAATAGCTTCGTACGAAGTGAATATTGGCCTTTTTTGGGACCAATATGAAGTGATAAGGATATAAATACAGTAATGAACCTAATAGAAGAACGTTAGACCCATTTTTTATCCAACGGAAAACTTGTGCAAACTTCTACGACAAAGATCGACCAAACTTTCAATAGATTCGTATGAAGGTTTAAATTGAGATTTAAAGCTTTTAGAATGAATACCGGCCTTTTTTTGGACCAATATAAAGTTATAAAGGTGTAAATATAGTTTTTAAATAATTCTCAAATAGTTAGACCCATTATTGGAGCAACGGAAACTTCGTCCAAACTAGTTTGACCAAAAATGCCCAACTTTGAATAGCTTCGTACGAAGTGAATATTGGCCTTTTTTGGGACCAATATGAAGTGATAAAGATATAAATATAGTAATAAACCTAATAGAAGAACTTTAGACCCATTTTTTATCAACGGAAAACTTGTGCAAACTTCTACGACAAAGATCGTCCAAACTTTCAATAGATTTGTATGAAGGTTTAAATTGAGATTTTAAGCTTTTAGAATGAATACCGGCCTTTTTTTGGACCAATATAAATTTATAAAGGTGTAAATATAGTTATTAATAATTCTCAAATAGTTAGACCCATTATTGGAGCAACGGAAACTTCGTCCAAACTACTTTGACCAAAACTGCCCAACTTTGAATAGCTTCGTACGAAGTGAATATTGGCCTTTTTTGGGACCAATATGAAGTGATAAGGATATAAATATAGTAATGAACCTAATAGAAGAACGTTAGACCCATTTTTTATCCAACGGAAAACTTGTGCAAACTTCTACGACAAAGATCGTCCAAACTTTCAATAGATTCGTATGAAGGTTTAAATAGAGATTTAAAGCTTTTAGAATGAATACCGGCCTTTTTTTGGACCAATATAAAGTTATAAAGGTGTAAATATAGTTATTAATAATTCTCAAATAGTTAGACCCATTATTGGAGCAAGGGACACTTCGTCCAAACTACTTTGACCAAAACTGCCCAACTTTGAATAGCTTCGTACGAAGTGAATATTGGCCTTTTTTGGGACCAATATGAAGTGATAAGGATATAAATATAGTAATGAACCTAATAGAAGAACGTTAGACCCCATTTTTTATCCAACGGAAAACTTGTGCAAACTTCTACGACAAAGATCGTCCAAACTTTCAATAGATTCGTATGAAGGTTTAAATTGAGATTTAAAGCTTTTAGAATGAATACCGGCCTTTTTTTGGACCAATATAAAGTTATAAAGGTGTAAATATAGTTATTAATAATTCTCAAATAGTTAGAACCATTATTGGAGCAACGGAAACTTCGTCCAAACTACTTTGACCAAAACTGCCCAACTTTGAATAGCTTCGTACGAAGTGAATATTGGCCTTTTTTGGGACCAATATGAAGTGATAAGGATATAAATACAGTAATGAACCTAATAGAAGAACGTTAGACCCATTTTTTATCCAACGGAAAACTTGAGCAAACTTCTACGACAAAGATCGTCCAAACTTTCAATAGATTCGTTTGAAGGTTTAAATTGAGATTTAAAGCTATTAGAATGAATACCGGCCTTTTTTTGGACCAATATAAAGTTATAAAGGTGTAAATATAGTTATTAAATAATTCTCAAATAGTTAGACCCATTATTAGAGCAACGGAAACTTCGTCCAAACTACTTTGACCAAAACTGCCCAACTTTGAATAGCTTCGTACGAAGTGAATATTGGCCTTTGTTGGGATCAATATGAAGTGATAAGGGTATAAATATAGTAATAAACCTAATAGAAGAACGTTAGACCCATTTGTTATCCAACGGAAAGCTTGTGCAAACATCTACGACAAAGATCGTCCAAACTTTCAATAGATTCGTATGAAGGTTTAAATAGAGATTTAAAGCTTTTAGAATGAATACCGGCCTTTTTTTGGACCAATATAAAGTTATAAAGGTGTAAATATAGTTTTTAAATAATTCTCAAATAGTTAGACCCATTATTGGAGCAACGGAAACTTCGTCCAAACTAGTTTGACCAAAAATGCCCAACTTTGAATAGCTTCGTACGAAGTGAATATTGGCCTTTTTTGGGACCAATATGAAGTGATAAGGATATAAATATAGTAATGAACCTAATAGAAGAACGTTAGACCCCATTTTTTATCCAACGGAAAACTTGTGCAAACTTCTACGACAAAGATCGTCCAAACTTTCAATAGATTCGTATGAAGGTTTAAATTGAGATTTAAAGCTTTTAGAATGAATACCGGCCTTTTTTTGGACCAATATAAAGTTATAAAGGTGTAAATATAGTTATTAATAATTCTCAAATAGTTAGACCCATTATTGGAGCAACGGAAACTTCGTCCAAACTACTTTGACCAAAACTGCCCAACTTTGAATAGCTTCGTACGAAGTGAATATTGGCCTTTTTTGGGACCAATATGAAGTGATAAGGATATAAATACAGTAATGAACCTAATAGAAGAACGTTAGACCCATTTTTTATCCAACGGAAAACTTGTGCAAACTTCTACGACAAAGATCGACCAAACTTTCAATAGATTCGTATGAAGGTTTAAATTGAGATTTAAAGCTTTTAGAATGAATACCGGCCTTTTTTTGGACCAATATAAAGTTATAAAGGTGTAAATATAGTTTTTAAATAATTCTCAAATAGTTAGACCCATTATTGGAGCAACGGAAACTTCGTCCAAACTAGTTTGACCAAAAATGCCCAACTTTGAATAGCTTCGTACGAAGTGAATATTGGCCTTTTTTGGGACCAATATGAAGTGATAAAGATATAAATATAGTAATAAACCTAATAGAAGAACTTTAGACCCATTTTTTATCAACGGAAAACTTGTGCAAACTTCTACGACAAAGATCGTCCAAACTTTCAATAGATTTGTATGAAGGTTTAAATTGAGATTTTAAGCTTTTAGAATGAATACCGGCCTTTTTTTGGACCAATATAAATTTATAAAGGTGTAAATATAGTTATTAATAATTCTCAAATAGTTAGACCCATTATTGGAGCAACGGAAACTTCGTCCAAACTACTTTGACCAAAACTGCCCAACTTTGAATAGCTTCGTACGAAGTGAATATTGGCCTTTTTTGGGACCAATATGAAGTGATAAGGATATAAATATAGTAATGAACCTAATAGAAGAACGTTAGACCCATTTTTTATCCAACGGAAAACTTGTGCAAACTTCTACGACAAAGATCGTCCAAACTTTCAATAGATTCGTATGAAGGTTTAAATAGAGATTTAAAGCTTTTAGAATGAATACCGGCCTTTTTTTGGACCAATATAAAGTTATAAAGGTGTAAATATAGTTATTAATAATTCTCAAATAGTTAGACCCATTATTGGAGCAAGGGACACTTCGTCCAAACTACTTTGACCAAAACTGCCCAACTTTGAATAGCTTCGTACGAAGTGAATATTGGCCTTTTTTGGGACCAATATGAAGTGATAAGGATATAAATATAGTAATGAACCTAATAGAAGAACGTTAGACCCCATTTTTTATCCAACGGAAAACTTGTGCAAACTTCTACGACAAAGATCGTCCAAACTTTCAATAGATTCGTATGAAGGTTTAAATTGAGATTTAAAGCTTTTAGAATGAATACCGGCCTTTTTTTGGACCAATATAAAGTTATAAAGGTGTAAATATAGTTATTAATAATTCTCAAATAGTTAGAACCATTATTGGAGCAACGGAAACTTCGTCCAAACTACTTTGACCAAAACTGCCCAACTTTGAATAGCTTCGTACGAAGTGAATATTGGCCTTTTTTGGGACCAATATGAAGTGATAAGGATATAAATACAGTAATGAACCTAATAGAAGAACGTTAGACCCATTTTTTATCCAACGGAAAACTTGAGCAAACTTCTACGACAAAGATCGTCCAAACTTTCAATAGATTCGTTTGAAGGTTTAAATTGAGATTTAAAGCTATTAGAATGAATACCGGCCTTTTTTTGGACCAATATAAAGTTATAAAGGTGTAAATATAGTTATTAAATAATTCTCAAATAGTTAGACCCATTATTAGAGCAACGGAAACTTCGTCCAAACTACTTTGACCAAAACTGCCCAACTTTGAATAGCTTCGTACGAAGTGAATATTGGCCTTTGTTGGGATCAATATGAAGTGATAAGGGTATAAATATAGTAATAAACCTAATAGAAGAACGTTAGACCCATTTGTTATCCAACGGAAAGCTTGTGCAAACATCTACGACAAAGATCGTCCAAACTTTCAATAGATTCGTATGAAGGTTTAAATAGAGATTTAAAGCTTTTAGAATGAATACCGGCCTTTTTTTGGACCAATATAAAGTTATAAAGGTGTAAATATAGTTTTTAAATAATTCTCAAATAGTTAGACCCATTATTGGAGCAACGGAAACTTCGTCCAAACTAGTTTGACCAAAACTGCCCAACTTTGAATAGCTTCGTACGAAGTGAATATTGGCCTTTTTTGGGACCAATATGAAGTGATAAAGATATAAATATAGTAATAAACCTAATAGAAGAACTTTAGACCCATTTTTTATCAACGGAAAACTTGTGCAAACTTCTACGACAAAGATCGTCCAAACTTTCAATAGATTTGTATGAAGGTTTAAATTGAGATTTTAAGCTTTTAGAATGAATACCGGCCTTTTTTTGGACCAATATAAATTTATAAAGGTGTAAATATAGTTATTAATAATTCTCAAATAGTTAGACCCATTATTGGAGCAACGGAAACTTCGTCCAAACTACTTTGACCAAAACTGCCCAACTTTGAATAGCTTCGTACGAAGTGAATATTGGCCTTTTTTGGGACCAATATGAAGTGATAAGGATATAAATATAGTAATGAACCTAATAGAAGAACGTTAGACCCATTTTTTATCCAACGGAAAACTTGTGCAAACTTCTACGACAAAGATCGTCCAAACTTTCAATAGATTCGTATGAAGGTTTAAATAGAGATTTAAAGCTTTTAGAATGAATACCGGCCTTTTTTTGGACCAATATAAAGTTATAAAGGTGTAAATATAGTTATTAATAATTCTCAAATAGTTAGACCCATTATTGGAGCAAGGGACACTTCGTCCAAACTACTTTGACCAAAACTGCCCAACTTTGAATAGCTTCGTACGAAGTGAATATTGGCCTTTTTTGGGACCAATATGAAGTGATAAGGATATAAATATAGTAATGAACCTAATAGAAGAACGTTAGACCCCATTTTTTATCCAACGGAAAACTTGTGCAAACTTCTACGACAAAGATCGTCCAAACTTTCAATAGATTCGTATGAAGGTTTAAATTGAGATTTAAAGCTTTTAGAATGAATACCGGCCTTTTTTTGGACCAATATAAAGTTATAAAGGTGTAAATATAGTTATTAATAATTCTCAAATAGTTAGAACCATTATTGGAGCAACGGAAACTTCGTCCAAACTACTTTGACCAAAACTGCCCAACTTTGAATAGCTTCGTACGAAGTGAATATTGGCCTTTTTTGGGACCAATATGAAGTGATAAGGATATAAATACAGTAATGAACCTAATAGAAGAACGTTAGACCCATTTTTTATCCAACGGAAAACTTGAGCAAACTTCTACGACAAAGATCGTCCAAACTTTCAATAGATTCGTTTGAAGGTTTAAATTGAGATTTAAAGCTATTAGAATGAATACCGGCCTTTTTTTGGACCAATATAAAGTTATAAAGGTGTAAATATAGTTATTAAATAATTCTCAAATAGTTAGACCCATTATTAGAGCAACGGAAACTTCGTCCAAACTACTTTGACCAAAACTGCCCAACTTTGAATAGCTTCGTACGAAGTGAATATTGGCCTTTGTTGGGATCAATATGAAGTGATAAGGGTATAAATATAGTAATAAACCTAATAGAAGAACGTTAGACCCATTTGTTATCCAACGGAAAGCTTGTGCAAACATCTACGACAAAGATCGTCCAAACTTTCAATAGATTCGTATGAAGGTTTAAATAGAGATTTAAAGCTTTTAGAATGAATACCGGCCTTTTTTTGGACCAATATAAAGTTATAAAGGTGTAAATATAGTTTTTAAATAATTCTCAAATAGTTAGACCCATTATTGGAGCAACGGAAACTTCGTCCAAACTAGTTTGACCAAAACTGCCCAACTTTGAATAGCTTCGTACGAAGTGAATATTGGCCTTTTTTGGGACCAATATGAAGTGATAAAGATATAAATATAGTAATAAACCTAATAGAAGAACGTTAGACCCCATTTTTTATCCAACGGAAAACTTGTGCAAACTTCTAAGGCAAAGATCGTCCAAACATTCAATAGATTCGTATGAAGGTTTAAATTGAGATTTAAAGCTTTTAGAATGAATATCGGCCTTTTTTTGGACCAATATAAAGTTATAAAGGTGTAAATATAGTTATTAATAATTCTCAAATAGTTAGACCCATTATTGGAGCAACGGACACTTCGTCCAAACTACTTTGACCAAAACTGCCCAACTTTGAATAGCTTCGTACGAAGTGAATATTGGCCTTTTTTGGGACCAATATGAAGTTATAAGGATATAAATATAGTAATGAACCTAATAGAAGAACGTTAGACCCCATTTTTTATCCAACGGAAAACTTGTGCAAACTTCTACGACAAAGATCGTCCAAACTTTCAATAGATTCGTATGAAGGTTTAAATTGAGATTTAAAGCTTTTAGAATGAATACCGGCCTTTTTTTGGACCAATATAAAGTTATAAAGGTGTAAATATAGTTATTAATAATTCTCAAATAGTTAGACCCATTATTGGAGAAACGGAAACTTCGTCCAAATTACTTTGACCAAAACTGCCCAACTTTGAATAGCTTCGTACGAAGTGAATATTGGCCTTTTTTGGGACCAATATGAAGTGATAAGGATATAAATATAGTAATGAACCTAATAGAAGAACGTTAGACCCATTTTTTATCCAACGGAAAACTTGTGCAAACTTCTACGACAAATATCGTCCAAACTTTCAATAGATTTGTATGAAGGTTTAAATTGAGATTTAAAGCTTTTAGAATGAATACCGGCCTTTTTTTGGACCAATATAAAGTTATAAAGGTGTAAATATAGTTATTAATAATTCTCAAATAGTTAGACCCATTATTGGAGAAACGGAAACTTCGTCCAAACTACTTTGACCAAAACTGCCCAACTTTGAATAGCTTCGTACGAAGTGAATATTGGCCTTTTTTGGGACCAATATGAAGTGATAAGGATATAAATATAGTAATGAACCTAATAGAAGAACGTTAGACCCATTTTTTATCCAACGGAAAACTTGTGCAAACTTCTACGACAAAGATCGTCCAAACTTTCAATAGATTCGTATGAAGGTTTAAATAGAGATTTAAAGCTTTTAGAATGAATACCGGCCTTTTTTTGGACCAATATAAAGTTATAAAGGTGTAAATATAGTTTTTAAATAATTCTCAAATAGTTAGACCCATTATTGGAGCAACGGAAACTTCGTCCAAACTAGTTTGACCAAAACTGCCCAACTTTGAATAGCTTCGTACGAAGTGAATATTGGCCTTTTTTGGGACCAATATGAAGTGATAAAGATATAAATATAGTAATAAACCTAATAGAAGAACTTTAGACCCATTTTTTATCAACGGAAAACTTGTGCAAACTTCTACGACAAAGATCGTCCAAACTTTCAATAGATTTGTATGAAGGTTTAAATTGAGATTTTAAGCTTTTAGAATGAATACCGGCCTTTTTTTGGACCAATATAAATTTATAAAGGTGTAAATATAGTTATTAATAATTCTCAAATAGTTAGACCCATTATTGGAGCAACGGAAACTTCGTCCAAACTACTTTGACCAAAACTGCCCAACTTTGAATAGCTTCGTACGAAGTGAATATTGGCCTTTTTTGGGACCAATATGAAGTGATAAGGATATAAATATAGTAATGAACCTAATAGAAGAACGTTAGACCCATTTTTTATCCAACGGAAAACTTGTGCAAACTTCTACGACAAAGATCGTCCAAACTTTCAATAGATTCGTATGAAGGTTTAAATAGAGATTTAGAGCTTTTAGAATGAATACCGGCCTTTTTTTGGACCAATATAAAGTTATAAAGGTGTAAATATAGTTATTAATAATTCTCAAATAGTTAGACCCATTATTGGAGCATGGGACACTTCGTCCAAACTACTTTGACCAAAACTGCCCAACTTTGAATAGCTTCGTACGAAGTGAATATTGGCCTTTTTTGGGACCAATATGAAGTGATAAGGATATAAATATAGTAATGAACCTAATAGAAGAACGTTAGACCCCATTTTTTATCCAACGGAAAACTTGTGCAAACTTCTACGACAAAGATCGTCCAAACTTTCAATAGATTCGTATGAAGGTTTAAATTGAGATTTAAAGCTTTTAGAATGAATACCGGCCTCTTTTTGGACCAATATAAAGTTATAAAGGTGTAAATATAGTTATTAATAATTCTCAAATAGTTAGACCCATTATTAGAGCAACGGAAACTTCGTCCAAACTACTTTGACCAAAACTGCCCAACTTTGAATAGCTTCGTACGAAGTGAATATTGGCCTTTGTTGGGATCAATATGAAGTGATAAGGGTATAAATATAGTAATAAACCTAATAGAAGAACGTTAGACCCATTTGTTATCCAACGGAAAGCTTGTGCAAACATCTACGACAAAGATCGTCCAAACTTTCAATAGATTCGTATGAAGGTTTAAATAGAGATTTAAAGCTTTTAGAATGAATACCGGCCTTTTTTTGGACCAATATAAAGTTATAAAGGTGTAAATATAGTTTTTAAATAATTCTCAAATAGTTAGACCCATTATTGGAGCAACGGAAACTTCGTCCAAACTAGTTTGACCAAAACTGCCCAACTTTGAATAGCTTCGTACGAAGTGAATATTGGCCTTTTTTGGGACCAATATGAAGTGATAAAGATATAAATATAGTAATAAACCTAATAGAAGAACTTTAGACCCATTTTTTATCAACGGAAAACTTGTGCAAACTTCTACGACAAAGATCGTCCAAACTTTCAATAGATTTGTATGAAGGTTTAAATTGAGATTTTAAGCTTTTAGAATGAATACCGGCCTTTTTTTGGACCAATATAAATTTATAAAGGTGTAAATATAGTTATTAATAATTCTCAAATAGTTAGACCCATTATTGGAGCAACGGAAACTTCGTCCAAACTACTTTGACCAAAACTGCCCAACTTTGAATAGCTTCGTACGAAGTGAATATTGGCCTTTTTTGGGACCAATATGAAGTGATAAGGATATAAATATAGTAATGAACCTAATAGAAGAACGTTAGACCCATTTTTTATCCAACGGAAAACTTGTGCAAACTTCTACGACAAAGATCGTCCAAACTTTCAATAGATTCGTATGAAGGTTTAAATAGAGATTTAAAGCTTTTAGAATGAATACCGGCCTTTTTTTGGACCAATATAAAGTTATAAAGGTGTAAATATAGTTATTAATAATTCTCAAATAGTTAGACCCATTATTGGAGCAAGGGACACTTCGTCCAAACTACTTTGACCAAAACTGCCCAACTTTGAATAGCTTCGTACGAAGTGAATATTGGCCTTTTTTGGGACCAATATGAAGTGATAAGGATATAAATATAGTAATGAACCTAATAGAAGAACGTTAGACCCCATTTTTTATCCAACGGAAAACTTGTGCAAACTTCTACGACAAAGATCGTCCAAACTTTCAATAGATTCGTATGAAGGTTTAAATTGAGATTTAAAGCTTTTAGAATGAATACCGGCCTTTTTTTGGACCAATATAAAGTTATAAAGGTGTAAATATAGTTATTAATAATTCTCAAATAGTTAGAACCATTATTGGAGCAACGGAAACTTCGTCCAAACTACTTTGACCAAAACTGCCCAACTTTGAATAGCTTCGTACGAAGTGAATATTGGCCTTTTTTGGGACCAATATGAAGTGATAAGGATATAAATACAGTAATGAACCTAATAGAAGAACGTTAGACCCATTTTTTATCCAACGGAAAACTTGAGCAAACTTCTACGACAAAGATCGTCCAAACTTTCAATAGATTCGTTTGAAGGTTTAAATTGAGATTTAAAGCTATTAGAATGAATACCGGCCTTTTTTTGGACCAATATAAAGTTATAAAGGTGTAAATATAGTTATTAAATAATTCTCAAATAGTTAGACCCATTATTAGAGCAACGGAAACTTCGTCCAAACTACTTTGACCAAAACTGCCCAACTTTGAATAGCTTCGTACGAAGTGAATATTGGCCTTTGTTGGGATCAATATGAAGTGATAAGGGTATAAATATAGTAATAAACCTAATAGAAGAACGTTAGACCCATTTGTTATCCAACGGAAAGCTTGTGCAAACATCTACGACAAAGATCGTCCAAACTTTCAATAGATTCGTATGAAGGTTTAAATAGAGATTTAAAGCTTTTAGAATGAATACCGGCCTTTTTTTGGACCAATATAAAGTTATAAAGGTGTAAATATAGTTTTTAAATAATTCTCAAATAGTTAGACCCATTATTGGAGCAACGGAAACTTCGTCCAAACTAGTTTGACCAAAACTGCCCAACTTTGAATAGCTTCGTACGAAGTGAATATTGGCCTTTTTTGGGACCAATATGAAGTGATAAAGATATAAATATAGTAATAAACCTAATAGAAGAACGTTAGACCCCATTTTTTATCCAACGGAAAACTTGTGCAAACTTCTAAGGCAAAGATCGTCCAAACATTCAATAGATTCGTATGAAGGTTTAAATTGAGATTTAAAGCTTTTAGAATGAATATCGGCCTTTTTTTGGACCAATATAAAGTTATAAAGGTGTAAATATAGTTATTAATAATTCTCAAATAGTTAGACCCATTATTGGAGCAACGGACACTTCGTCCAAACTACTTTGACCAAAACTGCCCAACTTTGAATAGCTTCGTACGAAGTGAATATTGGCCTTTTTTGGGACCAATATGAAGTTATAAGGATATAAATATAGTAATGAACCTAATAGAAGAACGTTAGACCCCATTTTTTATCCAACGGAAAACTTGTGCAAACTTCTACGACAAAGATCGTCCAAACTTTCAATAGATTCGTATGAAGGTTTAAATTGAGATTTAAAGCTTTTAGAATGAATACCGGCCTTTTTTTGGACCAATATAAAGTTATAAAGGTGTAAATATAGTTATTAATAATTCTCAAATAGTTAGACCCATTATTGGAGAAACGGAAACTTCGTCCAAATTACTTTGACCAAAACTGCCCAACTTTGAATAGCTTCGTACGAAGTGAATATTGGCCTTTTTTGGGACCAATATGAAGTGATAAGGATATAAATATAGTAATGAACCTAATAGAAGAACGTTAGACCCATTTTTTATCCAACGGAAAACTTGTGCAAACTTCTACGACAAATATCGTCCAAACTTTCAATAGATTTGTATGAAGGTTTAAATTGAGATTTAAAGCTTTTAGAATGAATACCGGCCTTTTTTTGGACCAATATAAAGTTATAAAGGTGTAAATATAGTTATTAATAATTCTCAAATAGTTAGACCCATTATTGGAGAAACGGAAACTTCGTCCAAACTACTTTGACCAAAACTGCCCAACTTTGAATAGCTTCGTACGAAGTGAATATTGGCCTTTTTTGGGACCAATATGAAGTGATAAGGATATAAATATAGTAATGAACCTAATAGAAGAACGTTAGACCCATTTTTTATCCAACGGAAAACTTGTGCAAACTTCTACGACAAAGATCGTCCAAACTTTCAATAGATTCGTATGAAGGTTTAAATAGAGATTTAAAGCTTTTAGAATGAATACCGGCCTTTTTTTGGACCAATATAAAGTTATAAAGGTGTAAATATAGTTTTTAAATAATTCTCAAATAGTTAGACCCATTATTGGAGCAACGGAAACTTCGTCCAAACTAGTTTGACCAAAACTGCCCAACTTTGAATAGCTTCGTACGAAGTGAATATTGGCCTTTTTTGGGACCAATATGAAGTGATAAAGATATAAATATAGTAATAAACCTAATAGAAGAACTTTAGACCCATTTTTTATCAACGGAAAACTTGTGCAAACTTCTACGACAAAGATCGTCCAAACTTTCAATAGATTTGTATGAAGGTTTAAATTGAGATTTTAAGCTTTTAGAATGAATACCGGCCTTTTTTTGGACCAATATAAATTTATAAAGGTGTAAATATAGTTATTAATAATTCTCAAATAGTTAGACCCATTATTGGAGCAACGGAAACTTCGTCCAAACTACTTTGACCAAAACTGCCCAACTTTGAATAGCTTCGTACGAAGTGAATATTGGCCTTTTTTGGGACCAATATGAAGTGATAAGGATATAAATATAGTAATGAACCTAATAGAAGAACGTTAGACCCATTTTTTATCCAACGGAAAACTTGTGCAAACTTCTACGACAAAGATCGTCCAAACTTTCAATAGATTCGTATGAAGGTTTAAATAGAGATTTAGAGCTTTTAGAATGAATACCGGCCTTTTTTTGGACCAATATAAAGTTATAAAGGTGTAAATATAGTTATTAATAATTCTCAAATAGTTAGACCCATTATTGGAGCATGGGACACTTCGTCCAAACTACTTTGACCAAAACTGCCCAACTTTGAATAGCTTCGTACGAAGTGAATATTGGCCTTTTTTGGGACCAATATGAAGTGATAAGGATATAAATATAGTAATGAACCTAATAGAAGAACGTTAGACCCCATTTTTTATCCAACGGAAAACTTGTGCAAACTTCTACGACAAAGATCGTCCAAACTTTCAATAGATTCGTATGAAGGTTTAAATTGAGATTTAAAGCTTTTAGAATGAATACCGGCCTTTTTTTGGACCAATATAAAGTTATAAAGGTGTAAATATAGTTATTAATAATTCTCAAATAGTTAGAACCATTATTGGAGCAACGGAAACTTCGTCCAAACTACTTTGACCAAAACTGCCCAACTTTGAATAGCTTCGTACGAAGTGAATATTGGCCTTTTTTGGGACCAATATGAAGTGATAAGGATATAAATACAGTAATGAACCTAATAGAAGAACGTTAGACCCATTTTTTATCCAACGGAAAACTTGAGCAAACTTCTACGACAAAGATCGTCCAAACTTTCAATAGATTCGTTTGAAGGTTTAAATTGAGATTTAAAGCTATTAGAATGAATACCGGCCTTTTTTTGGACCAATATAAAGTTATAAAGGTGTAAATATAGTTATTAAATAATTCTCAAATAGTTAGACCCATTATTAGAGCAACGGAAACTTCGTCCAAACTACTTTGACCAAAACTGCCCAACTTTGAATAGCTTCGTACGAAGTGAATATTGGCCTTTGTTGGGATCAATATGAAGTGATAAGGGTATAAATATAGTAATAAACCTAATAGAAGAACGTTAGACCCATTTGTTATCCAACGGAAAGCTTGTGCAAACATCTACGACAAAGATCGTCCAAACTTTCAATAGATTCGTATGAAGGTTTAAATAGAGATTTAAAGCTTTTAGAATGAATACCGGCCTTTTTTTGGACCAATATAAAGTTATAAAGGTGTAAATATAGTTTTTAAATAATTCTCAAATAGTTAGACCCATTATTGGAGCAACGGAAACTTCGTCCAAACTAGTTTGACCAAAACTGCCCAACTTTGAATAGCTTCGTACGAAGTGAATATTGGCCTTTTTTGGGACCAATATGAAGTGATAAAGATATAAATATAGTAATAAACCTAATAGAAGAACGTTAGACCCCATTTTTTATCCAACGGAAAACTTGTGCAAACTTCTAAGGCAAAGATCGTCCAAACTTTCAATAGATTCGTATGAAGGTTTAAATTGAGATTTAAAGCTTTTAGAATGAATACCGGCCTTTTTTTGGACCAATATAAAGTTATAAAGGTGTAAATATAGTTATTAATAATTCTCAAATAGTTAGACCCATTATTGGAGCAACGGACACTTCGTCCAAACTACTTTGACCAAAACTGCCCAACTTTGAATAGCTTCGTACGAAGTGAATATTGGCCTTTTTTGGGACCAATATGAAGTTATAAGGATATAAATATAGTAATGAACCTAATAGAAGAACGTTAGACCCCATTTTTTATCCAACGGAAAACTTGTGCAAACTTCTACGACAAAGATCGTCCAAACTTTCAATAGATTCGTATGAAGGTTTAAATTGAGATTTAAAGCTTTTAGAATGAATACCGGCCTTTTTTTGGACCAATATAAAGTTATAAAGGTGTAAATATAGTTATTAATAATTCTCAAATAGTTAGACCCATTATTGGGGCAACGGAAACTTCGTCCAAACTACTTTGACCAAAACTGCCTAACTTTGAATAGCTTCGTACGAAGTGAATATTGGCCTTTTTTGGGACCAATATGAAGTGATAAGGATATAAATACAGTAATGAACCTAATAGAAGAACGTTAGACCCATTTTTTATCCAACGGAAAACTTGTGCAAACTTCTACGACAAAGATCGTCCAAACCTTCAATAGATTCGTATGAAGGTTTAAATTGAGATTTAAAGCTTTTAGAATGAATACCGGCCTTTTTTTGGACCAATATAAAGTTATAAAGGTGTAAATATAGTTATTAATAATTCTCAAATAGTTAGACCCATTATTGGAGCAACGGAAACTTCGTCCAAACTAGTTTGACCAAAACTGCCCAACTTTGAATAGCTTCGTACGAAGTGAATATTGGCCTTTGTTGGGATCAATATGAAGTGATAAGGATATAAATATAGTAATAAACCTAATAGAAGAACGTTAGACCCATTTTTTATCCAACGGAAAACTTGTGCAAACTTCTACGACAAAGATCGTCCAAACTTTCAATAGATTCGTTTGAAGGTTTAAATTGAGATTTAAAGCTTTTAGAATGAATACCGGCCTTTTTTTGGACCAATATAAAGTTATAAAGGTGTAAATATAGTTTTTAAATAATTCTCAAATAGTTAGACCCATTATTGGAGCAACGGAAACTTCGTCCAAACTAGTTTGACCAAAACTGCCCACATTTGAATAGCTTCGTACGAAGTGAATATTGGCCTTTTTTGGGACCAATATGAAGTGATAAAGATATAAATATAGTAATAAACCTAATAGAAGAACTTTAGACCCATTTTTTATCCAACGGAAAACTTGTGCAAACTTCTACGACAAAGATCGTCCAAACTTTCAATAGATTTGTATGAAGGTTTAAATTGAGATTTAAAGCTTTTAGAATGAATACCGGCCTTTTTTTGGACCAATATAAAGTTATAAAGGTGTAAATATAGTTATTAATAATTCTCAAATAGTTAGACCCATTATTGGAGAAACGGAAACTTCGTCCAAATTACTTTGACCAAAACTGCCCAACTTTGAATAGCTTCGTACGAAGTGAATATTGGCCTTTTTTGGGACCAATATGAAGTGATAAGGATATAAATATAGTAATGAACCTAATAGAAGAACGTTAGACCCATTTTTTATCCAACGGAAAACTTGTGCAAACTTCTACGACAAATATCGTCAAAACTTTCAATAGATTTGTATGAAGGTTTAAATTGAGATTTAAAGCTTTTAGAATGAATACCGGCCTTTTTTTGGACCAATATAAAGTTATAAAGGTGTAAATATAGTTATTAATAATTCTCAAATAGTTAGACCCATTATTGGAGAAACGGAAACTTCGTCCAAACTACTTTGACCAAAACTGCCCAACTTTGAATAGCTTCGTACGAAGTGAATATTGGCCTTTTTTGGGACCAATATGAAGTGATAAGGATATAAATATAGTAATGAACCTAATAGAAGAACGTTAGACCCATTTTTTATCCAACGGAAAACTTGTGCAAACTTCTACGACAAAGATCGTCCAAACTTTCAATAGATTCGTATGAAGGTTTAAATAGAGATTTAAAGCTTTTAGAATGAATACCGGCCTTTTTTTGGACCAATATAAAGTTATAAAGGTGTAAATATAGTTTTTAAATAATTCTCAAATAGTTAGACCCATTATTGGAGCAACGGAAACTTCGTCCAAACTAGTTTGACCAAAACTGCCCAACTTTGAATAGCTTCGTACGAAGTGAATATTGGCCTTTTTTGGGACCAATATGAAGTGATAAAGATATAAATATAGTAATAAACCTAATAGAAGAACTTTAGACCCATTTTTTATCAACGGAA
The DNA here is from genome assembly GCA_030408175.1 of Trifolium repens. Taxonomy (NCBI): domain Eukaryota; kingdom Viridiplantae; phylum Streptophyta; class Magnoliopsida; order Fabales; family Fabaceae; genus Trifolium; species Trifolium repens. The sequence continues at coordinate 36,128,739 of CP125842.1, read as the reverse complement.
AACTTGTGCAAACTTCTACGACAAAGATCGTCCAAACTTTCAATAGATTTGTATGAAGGTTTAAATTGAGATTTAAAGCTTTTAGAATGAATACCGGCCTTTTTTTGGACCAATATAAAGTTATAAAGGTGTAAATATAGTTATTAATAATTCTCAAATAGTTAGACCCATTATTGGAGCAACGGAAACTTCGTCCAAACTACTTTGACCAAAACTGCCCAACTTTGAATAGCTTCGTACGAAGTGAATATTGGCCTTTTTTGGGACCAATATGAAGTGATAAGGATATAAATATAGTAATGAACCTAATAGAAGAACGTTAGACCCATTTTTTATCCAACGGAAAACTTGTGCAAACTTCTACGACAAAGATCGTCCAAACTTTCAATAGATTCGTATGAAGGTTTAAATAGAGATTTAAAGCTTTTAGAATGAATACCGGCCTTTTTTTGGACCAATATAAAGTTATAAAGGTGTAAATATAGTTATTAATAATTCTCAAATAGTTAGACCCATTATTGGAGCAAGGGACACTTCGTCCAAACTACTTTGACCAAAACTGCCCAACTTTGAATAGCTTCGTACGAAGTGAATATTGGCCTTTTTTGGGACCAATATGAAGTGATAAGGATATAAATATAGTAATGAACCTAATAGAAGAACGTTAGACCCCATTTTTTATCCAACGGAAAACTTGTGCAAACTTCTACGACAAAGATCGTCCAAACTTTCAATAGATTCGTATGAAGGTTTAAATTGAGATTTAAAGCTTTTAGAATGAATACCGGCCTTTTTTTGGACCAATATAAAGTTATAAAGGTGTAAATATAGTTATTAATAATTCTCAAATAGTTAGAACCATTATTGGAGCAACGGAAACTTCGTCCAAACTACTTTGACCAAAACTGCCCAACTTTGAATAGCTTCGTACGAAGTGAATATTGGCCTTTTTTGGGACCAATATGAAGTGATAAGGATATAAATACAGTAATGAACCAAATAGAAGAACGTTAGACCCATTTTTTATCCAACGGAAAACTTGAGCAAACTTCTACGACAAAGATCGTCCAAACTTTCAATAGATTCGTTTGAAGGTTTAAATTGAGATTTAAAGCTATTAGAATGAATACCGGCCTTATTTTGGACCAATATAAAGTTATAAAGGTGTAAATATAGTTATTAAATAATTCTCAAATAGTTAGACCCATTATTAGAGCAACGGAAACTTCGTCCAAACTACTTTGACCAAAACTGCCCAACTTTGAATAGCTTCGTACGAAGTGAATATTGGCCTTTGTTGGGATCAATATGAAGTGATAAGGGTATAAATATAGTAATAAACCTAATAGAAGAACGTTAGACCCATTTGTTATCCAACGGAAAGCTTGTGCAAACATCTACGACAAAGATCGTCCAAACTTTCAATAGATTCGTATGAAGGTTTAAATAGAGATTTAAAGCTTTTAGAATGAATACCGGCCTTTTTTTGGACCAATATAAAGTTATAAAGGTGTAAATATAGTTATTAATAATTCTCAAATAGTTAGACCCATTATTGGAGCAACGGACACTTCGTCCAAACTACTTTGACCAAAACTGCCCAACTTTGAATAGCTTCGTACGAAGTGAATATTGGCCTTTTTTGGGACCAATATGAAGTTATAAGGATATAAATATAGTAATGAACCTAATAGAAGAACGTTAGACCCCATTTTTTATCCAACGGAAAACTTGTGCAAACTTCTACGACAAAGATCGTCCAAACTTTCAATAGATTCGTATGAAGGTTTAAATTGAGATTTAAAGCTTTTAGAATGAATACCGGCCTTTTTTTGGACCAATATAAAGTTATAAAGGTGTAAATATAGTTATTAATAATTCTCAAATAGTTAGACCCATTATTGGGGCAACGGAAACTTCGTCCAAACTACTTTGACCAAAACTGCCTAACTTTGAATAGCTTCGTACGAAGTGAATATTGGCCTTTTTTGGGACCAATATGAAGTGATAAGGATATAAATACAGTAATGAACCTAATAGAAGAACGTTAGACCCATTTTTTATCCAACGGAAAACTTGAGCAAACTTCTACGACAAAGATCGTCCAAACTTTCAATAGATTCGTTTGAAGGTTTAAATTGAGATTTAAAGCTATTAGAATGAATACCGGCCTTTTTTTGGACCAATATAAAGTTATAAAGGTGTAAATATAGTTATTAAATAATTCTCAAATAGTTAGACCCATTATTAGAGCAACGGAAACTTCGTCCAAACTACTTTGACCAAAACTGCCCAACTTTGAATAGCTTCGTACGAAGTGAATATTGGCCTTTGTTGGGATCAATATGAAGTGATAAGGGTATAAATATAGTAATAAACCTAATAGAAGAACGTTAGACCCATTTGTTATCCAACGGAAAGCTTGTGCAAACATCTACGACAAAGATCGTCCAAACTTTCAATAGATTCGTATGAAGGTTTAAATAGAGATTTAAAGCTTTTAGAATGAATACCGGCCTTTTTTTGGACCAATATAAAGTTATAAAGGTGTAAATATAGTTATTAATAATTCTCAAATAGTTAGACCCATTATTGGAGCAACGGACACTTCGTCCAAACTACTTTGACCAAAACTGCCTAACTTTGAATAGCTTCGTACGAAGTGAATATTGGCCTTTTTTGGGACCAATATGAAGTGATAAGGATATAAATACAGTAATGAACCTAATAGAAGAACGTTAGACCCATTTTTTATCCAACGGAAAACTTGTGCAAACTTCTACGACAAAGATCGTCCAAACTTTCAATAGATTCGTATGAAGGTTTAAATTGAGATTTAAAGCTTTTAGAATGAATACCGGCCTTTTTTTGGACCAATATAAAGTTATAAAGGTGTAAATATAGTTATTAATAATTCTCAAATAGTTAGACCCATTATTGGAGCAACGGAAACTTCGTCCAAACTAGTTTGACCAAAACTGCCCAACTTTGAATAGCTTCGTACGAAGTGAATATTGGCCTTTGTTGGGATCAATATGAAGTGATAAGGATATAAATATAGTAATAAACCTAATAGAAGAACGTTAGACCCATTTTTTATCCAACGGAAAACTTGTGCAAACTTCTACGACAAAGATCGTCCAAACTTTCAATAGATTCGTTTGAAGGTTTAAATTGAGATTTAAAGCTTTTAGAATGAATACCGGCCTTTTTTTGGACCAAAATAAAGTTATAAAGGTGTAAATATAGTTTTTAAATAATTCTCAAATAGTTAGACCCATTATTGGAGCAACGGAAACTTCGTCCAAACTAGTTTGACCAAAACTGCCCAACTTTGAATAGCTTCGTACGAAGTGAATATTGGCCTTTTTTGGGACCAATATGAAGTGATAAAGATATAAATATAGTAATAAACCTAATAGAAGAACTTTAGACCCATTTTTTATCCAACGGAATACTTGTGCAAACTTCTACGACAAAGATCGTCCAAACTTTCAATAGATTTGTATGAAGGTTTAAATTGAGATTTAAAGCTTTTAGAATGAATACCGGCCTTTTTTTGGACCAATATAAAGTTATAAAGGTGTAAATATAGTTATTAATAATTCTCAAATAGTTAGACCCATTATTGGAGCAACGGAAACTTCGTCCAAACTACTTTGACCAAAACTGCCCAACTTTGAATAGCTTCGTACGAAGTGAATATTGGCCTTTTTTGATACCAATATGAAGTGATAAGGATATAAATATAGTAATGAACCTAATAGAAGAACGTTAGACCCATTTTTTATCCAACGGAAAACTTGTGCAAACTTCTACGACAAAGATCGTCCAAACTTTCAATAGATTCGTATGAAGGTTTATCTAGAGATTTAAAGCTTTTAGAATGAATACCGGCCTTTTTTTGGACCAATATAAAGTTATAAGGTGTAAATATAGTTATTAATAATTCTCAAATAGTTAGACCCATTATTGGAGCAACGGACACTTCGTCCAAACTACTTTGACCAAAACTGCCCAACTTTGAATAGCTTCGTACGAAGTGAATATTGGCCTTTTTTGGGACCAATATGAAGTGATAAGGATATAAATATAGTAATGAACCTAATAGAAGAACGTTAGACCCCATTTTTTATCCAACGGAAAACTTGTGCAAACTTCTACGACAAAGATCGTCCAAACTTTCAATAGATTCGTATGAAGGTTTAAATTGAGATTTAAAGCTTTTAGAATGAATACCGGCCTTTTTTTGGACCAATATAAAGTTATAAAGGTGTAAATATAGTTATTAATAATTCTCAAATAGTTAGACCCATTATTGGAGCAACGGAAACTTCGTCCAAACTACTTTGACCAAAACTGCCCAACTTTGAATAGCTTCGTACGAAGTGAATATTGGCCTTTTTTGGGACCAATATGAAGTGATAAGGATATAAATACAGTAATGAACCTAATAGAAGAACGTTAGACCCATTTTTTATCCAACGGAAAACTTGTGCAAACTTCTACGACAAAGATCGACCAAACTTTCAATAGATTCGTACGAAGGTTTAAATTGAGATTTAAAGCTTTTAGAATGAATACCGGCCTTTTTTTGGACCAATATAAAGTTATAAAGGTGTAAATATAGTTATTAAATAATTCTCAAATAGTTAGACCCATTATTAGAGCAACGGAAACTTCGTCCAAACTACTTTGACCAAAACTGCCCAACTTTGAATAGCTTCGTACGAAGTGAATATTGGCCTTTGTTGGGATCAATATGAAGTGATAAGGGTATAAATATAGTAATAAACCTAATAGAAGAACGTTAGACCCATTTGTTATCCAACGGAAAGCTTGTGCAAACATCTACGACAAAGATCGTCCAAACTTTCAATAGATTTGTATGAAGGTTTAAATTGAGATTTAAAGCTTTTAGAATGAATACCGGCCTTTTTTTGGACCAATATAAAGTTATAAAGGTGTAAATATAGTTATTAATAATTCTCAAATAGTTAGACCCATTATTGGAGCAACGGAAACTTCGTCCAAACTACTTTGACCAAAACTGCCCAACTTTGAATAGCTTCGTACGAAGTGAATATTGGCCTTTTTTGATACCAATATGAAGTGATAAGGATATAAATATAGTAATGAACCTAATAGAAGAACGTTAGACCCATTTTTTATCCAACGGAAAACTTGTGCAAACTTCTACGACAAAGATCGTCCAAACTTTCAATAGATTCGTATGAAGGTTTATCTAGAGATTTAAAGCTTTTAGAATGAATACCGGCCTTTTTTTGGACCAATATAAAGTTATAAGGTGTAAATATAGTTATTAATAATTCTCAAATAGTTAGACCCATTATTGGAGCAACGGACACTTCGTCCAAACTACTTTGACCAAAACTGCCCAACTTTGAATAGCTTCGTACGAAGTGAATATTGGCCTTTTTTGGGACCAATATGAAGTGATAAGGATATAAATATAGTAATGAACCTAATAGAAGAACGTTAGACCCCATTTTTTATCCAACGGAAAACTTGTGCAAACTTCTACGACAAAGATCGTCCAAACTTTCAATAGATTCGTATGAAGGTTTAAATTGAGATTTAAAGCTTTTAGAATGAATACCGGCCTTTTTTTGGACCAATATAAAGTTATAAAGGTGTAAATATAGTTATTAATAATTCTCAAATAGTTAGACCCATTATTGGAGCAACGGAAACTTCGTCCAAACTACTTTGACCAAAACTGCCCAACTTTGAATAGCTTCGTACGAAGTGAATATTGGCCTTTTTTGGGACCAATATGAAGTGATAAGGATATAAATACAGTAATGAACCTAATAGAAGAACGTTAGACCCATTTTTTATCCAACGGAAAACTTGTGCAAACTTCTACGACAAAGATCGACCAAACTTTCAATAGATTCGTACGAAGGTTTAAATTGAGATTTAAAGCTTTTAGAATGAATACCGGCCTTTTTTTGGACCAATATAAAGTTATAAAGGTGTAAATATAGTTATTAAATAATTCTCAAATAGTTAGACCCATTATTAGAGCAACGGAAACTTCGTCCAAACTACTTTGACCAAAACTGCCCAACTTTGAATAGCTTCGTACGAAGTGAATATTGGCCTTTGTTGGGATCAATATGAAGTGATAAGGGTATAAATATAGTAATAAACCTAATAGAAGAACGTTAGACCCATTTGTTATCCAACGGAAAGCTTGTGCAAACATCTACGACAAAGATCGTCCAAACTTTCAATAGATTCGTATGAAGGTTTAAATAGAGATTTAAAGCTTTTAGAATGAATACCGGCCTTTTTTTGGACCAATATAAAGTTATAAAGGTGTAAATATAGTTATTAATAATTCTTAAATAGTTAGACCCATTATTGGAGCAACGGACACTTCGTCCAAACTACTTTGACCAAAACTGCCCAACTTTGAATAGCTTCGTACGAAGTGAATATTGGCCTTTTTTGGGACCAATATGAAGTTATAAGGATATAAATATAGTAATGAACCTAATAGAAGAACGTTAGACCCCATTTTTTATCCAACGGAAAACTTGTGCAAACTTCTACGACAAAGATCGTCCAAACTTTCAATAGATTCGTATGAAGGTTTAAATTGAGATTTAAAGCTTTTAGAATGAATACCGGCCTTTTTTTGGACCAATATAAAGTTATAAAGGTGTAAATATAGTTATTAATAATTCTCAAATAGTTAGACCCATTATTGGGGCAACGGAAACTTCGTCCAAACTACTTTGACCAAAACTGCCTAACTTTGAATAGCTTCGTACGAAGTGAATATTGGCCTTTTTTGGGACCAATATGAAGTGATAAGGATATAAATACAGTAATGAACCTAATAGAAGAACGTTAGACCCATTTTTTATCCAACGGAAAACTTGAGCAAACTTCTACGACAAAGATCGTCCAAACTTTCAATAGATTCGTTTGAAGGTTTAAATTGAGATTTAAAGCTATTAGAATGAATACCGGCCTTTTTTTGGACCAATATAAAGTTATAAAGGTGTAAATATAGTTATTAAATAATTCTCAAATAGTTAGACCCATTATTAGAGCAACGGAAACTTCGTCCAAACTACTTTGACCAAAACTGCCCAACTTTGAATAGCTTCGTACGAAGTGAATATTGGCCTTTGTTGGGATCAATATGAAGTGATAAGGGTATAAATATAGTAATAAACCTAATAGAAGAACGTTAGACCCATTTGTTATCCAACGGAAAGCTTGTGCAAACATCTACGACAAAGATCGTCCAAACTTTCAATAGATTCGTATGAAGGTTTAAATAGAGATTTAAAGCTTTTAGAATGAATACCGGCCTTTTTTTGGACCAATATAAAGTTATAAAGGTGTAAATATAGTTATTAATAATTCTCAAATAGTTAGACCCATTATTGGAGCAACGGACACTTCGTCCAAACTACTTTGACCAAAACTGCCTAACTTTGAATAGCTTCGTACGAAGTGAATATTGGCCTTTTTTGGGACCAATATGAAGTGATAAGGATATAAATACAGTAATGAACCTAATAGAAGAACGTTAGACCCATTTTTTATCCAACGGAAAACTTGTGCAAACTTCTACGACAAAGATCGTCCAAACTTTCAATAGATTCGTATGAAGGTTTAAATTGAGATTTAAAGCTTTTAGAATGAATACCGGCCTTTTTTTGGACCAATATAAAGTTATAAAGGTGTAAATATAGTTATTAATAATTCTCAAATAGTTAGACCCATTATTGGAGCAACGGAAACTTCGTCCAAACTAGTTTGACCAAAACTGCCCAACTTTGAATAGCTTCGTACGAAGTGAATATTGGCCTTTGTTGGGATCAATATGAAGTGATAAGGATATAAATATAGTAATAAACCTAATAGAAGAACGTTAGACCCATTTTTTATCCAACGGAAAACTTGTGCAAACTTCTACGACAAAGATCGTCCAAACTTTCAATAGATTCGTTTGAAGGTTTAAATTGAGATTTAAAGCTTTTAGAATGAATACCGGCCTTTTTTTGGACCAATATAAAGTTATAAAGGTGTAAATATAGTTTTTAAATAATTCTCAAATAGTTAGACCCATTATTGGAGCAACGGAAACTTCGTCCAAACTAGTTTGACCAAAACTGCCCAACTTTGAATAGCTTCGTACGAAGTGAATATTGGCCTTTTTTGGGACCAATATGAAGTGATAAAGATATAAATATAGTAATAAACCTAATAGAAGAACTTTAGACCCATTTTTTATCCAACGGAATACTTGTGCAAACTTCTACGACAAAGATCGTCCAAACTTTCAATAGATTTGTATGAAGGTTTAAATTGAGATTTAAAGCTTTTAGAATGAATACCGGCCTTTTTTTGGACCAATATAAAGTTATAAAGGTGTAAATATAGTTATTAATAATTCTCAAATAGTTAGACCCATTATTGGAGCAACGGAAACTTCGTCCAAACTACTTTGACCAAAACTGCCCAACTTTGAATAGCTTCGTACGAAGTGAATATTGGCCTTTTTTGATACCAATATGAAGTGATAAGGATATAAATATAGTAATGAACCTAATAGAAGAACGTTAGACCCATTTTTTATCCAACGGAAAACTTGTGCAAACTTCTACGACAAAGATCGTCCAAAGTTTCAATAGATTCGTATGAAGGTTTATCTAGAGATTTAAAGCTTTTAGAATGAATACCGGCCTTTTTTTGGACCAATATAAAGTTATAAGGTGTAAATATAGTTATTAATAATTCTCAAATAGTTAGACCCATTATTGGAGCAACGGACACTTCGTCCAAACTACTTTGACCAAAACTGCCCAACTTTGAATAGCTTCGTACGAAGTGAATATTGGCCTTTTTTGGGACCAATATGAAGTGATAAGGATATAAATATAGTAATGAACCTAATAGAAGAACGTTAGACCCCATTTTTTATCCAACGGAAAACTTGTGCAAACTTCTACGACAAAGATCGTCCAAACTTTCAATAGATTCGTATGAAGGTTTAAATTGAGATTTAAAGCTTTTAGAATGAATACCGGCCTTTTTTTGGACCAATATAAAGTTATAAAGGTGTAAATATAGTTATTAATAATTCTCAAATAGTTAGACCCATTATTGGAGCAACGGAAACTTCGTCCAAACTACTTTGACCAAAACTGCCCAACTTTGAATAGCTTCGTACGAAGTGAATATTGGCCTTTTTTGGGACCAATATGAAGTGATAAGGATATAAATACAGTAATGAACCTAATAGAAGAACGTTAGACCCATTTTTTATCCAACGGAAAACTTGTGCAAACTTCTACGACAAAGATCGACCAAACTTTCAATAGATTCGTACGAAGGTTTGAATTGAGATTTAAAGCTTTTAGAATGAATACCGGCCTTTTTTTGGACCAATATAAAGTTATAAAGGTGTAAATATAGTTTTTAAATAATTCTCAAATAGTTAGACCCATTATTGGAGCAACGGAAACTTCGTCCAAACTAGTTTGACCAAAACTGCCCACATTTGAATAGCTTCGTACGAAGTGAATATTGGCCTTTTTTGGGACCAATATGAAGTGATAAAGATATAAATATAGTAATAAACCTAATAGAAGAACTTTAGACCCATTTTTTATCCAACGGAAAACTTGTGCAAACTTCTACGACAAAGATCGTCCAAACTTTCAATAGATTTGTATGAAGGTTTAAATTGAGATTTAAAGCTTTTAGAATGAATACCGGCCTTTTTTGGACCAATATAAAGTTATAAAGGTGTAAATATAGTTATTAATAATTCTCAAATAGTTAGACCCATTATTGGAGAAACGGAAACTTCGTCCAAATTACTTTGACCAAAACTGCCCAACTTTGAATAGCTTCGTACGAAGTGAATATTGGCCTTTTTTGGGACCAATATGAAGTGATAAGGATATAAATATAGTAATGAACCTAATAGAAGAACGTTAGACCCATTTTTTATCCAACGGAAAACTTGTGCAAACTTCTACGACAAAGATCGTCCAAACTTTCAATAGATTCGTATGAAGGTTTAAATAGAGATTTAAAGCTTTTAGAATGAATACCGGCCTTTTTTTGGACCAATATAAAGTTATAAAGGTGTAAATATAGTTATTAATAATTCTCAAATAGTTAGACCCATTATTGGAGCAACGGAAACTTCGTCCAAACTACTTTGACCAAAACTGCCCAACTTTGAATAGCTTCGTACGAAGTGAATATTGGCCTTTTTTGGGACCAATATGAAGTGATAAGGATATAAATATAGTAATGAACCTAATAAAAGAACGTTAGACCCATTTTTTATCCAACGGAAAACTTGTGCAAACTTCTACGACAAAGATCGTCCAAACTTTCAATAGATTCGTATGAAGGTTTAAATAGAGATTTAAAGCTTTTAGAATGAATACCGGCCTTTTTTTGGACCAATATAAAGTTATAAGGTGTAAATATAGTTATTAATAATTCTCAAATAGTTAGACCCATTATTGGAGCAACGGACACTTCGTCCAAACTACTTTGACCAAAACTGCCCAACTTTGAATAGCTTCGTACGAAGTGAATATTGGCCTTTTTTGGGACCAATATGAAGTGATAAGGATATAAATATAGTAATGAACCTAATAGAAGAACGTTAGACCCCATTTTTTATCCAACGGAAAACTTGTGCAAACTTCTACGACAAAGATCGTCCAAACTTTCAATAGATTCGTATGAAGGTTTAAATTGAGATTTAAAGCTTTTAGAATGAATACCGGCCTTTTTTTGGACCAATATAAAGTTATAAAGGTGTAAATATAGTTATTAATAATTCTCAAATAGTTAGACCCATTATTGGAGCAACGGAAACTTCGTCCAAACTACTTTGACCAAAACTGCCCAACTTTGAATAGCTTCGTACGAAGTGAATATTGGCCTTTTTTGGGACCAATATGAAGTGATAAGGATATAAATACAGTAATGAACCTAATAGAAGAACGTTAGACCCATTTTTTATCCAACGGAAAACTTGTGCAAACTTCTACGACAAAGATCGACCAAACTTTCAATAGATTCGTATGAAGGTTTAAATTGAGATTTAAAGCTTTTAGAATGAATACCGGCCTTTTTTTGGACCAATATAAAGTTATAAAGGTGTAAATATAGTTTTTAAATAATTCTCAAATAGTTAGACCCATTATTGGAGCAACGGAAACTTCGTCCAAACTAGTTTGACCAAAACTGCCCAACTTTGAATAGCTTCGTGCGAAGTGAATATTGGCCTTTTTTGGGACAAATATGAAGTGATAAAGATATAAATATAGTAATAAACCTAATAGAAGAACTTTAGACCCATTTTTTATCCAACGGAAAACTTGTGCAAACTTCTACGACAAAGATCGTCCAAACTTTCAATAGATTTGTATGAAGGTTTAAATTGAGATTTAAAGCTTTTAGAATGAATACCGGCCTTTTTTTGGACCAATATAAAGTTATAAAGGTGTAAATATAGTTATTAATAATTCTCAAATAGTTAGACCCATTATTGGAGAAACGGAAACTTCGTCCAAACTACTTTGACCAAAACTGCCCAACTTTGAATAGCTTCGTACGAAGTGAATATTGGCCTTTTTTGGGACCAATATGAAGTGATAAGGATATAAATATAGTAATGAACCTAATAGAAGAACGTTAGACCCATTTTTTATCCAACGGAAAACTTGTGCAAACTTCTACGACAAAGATCGTCCAAACTTTCAATAGATTTGTATGAAGGTTTAAATTGAGATTTAAAGCTTTTAGAATGAATACCGGCCTTTTTTTGGACCAATATAAAGTTATAAAGGTGTAAATATAGTTATTAATAATTCTCAAATAGTTAGACCCATTATTGGAGAAACGGAAACTTCGTCCAAACTACTTTGACCAAAACTGCCCAACTTTGAATAGCTTCGTACGAAGTGAATATTGGCCTTTTTTGGGACCAATATGAAGTGATAAGGATATAAATATAGTAATGAACCTAATAGAAGAACGTTAGACCCCATTTTTTATCCAACGGAAAACTTGTGCAAACTTCTACGACAAAGATCGTCCAAACTTTCAATAGATTCGTATGAAGGTTTAAATTGAGATTTAAAGCTTTTAGAATGAATACCGGCCTTTTTTTGGACCAATATAAAGTTATAAAGGTGTAAATATAGTTATTAATAATTCTCAAATAGTTAGACCCATTATTGGAGCAACGGAAACTTCGTCCAAACTACTTTGACCAAAACTGCCCAACTTTGAATAGCTTCGTACGAAGTGAATATTGGCCTTTTTTGGGACCAATATGAAGTGATAAGGATATAAATACAGTAATGAACCTAATAGAAGAACGTTAGACCCATTTTTTATCCAACGGAAAACTTGTGCAAACTTCTACGACAAAGATCGACCAAACTTTCAATATATTCGTATGAAGGTTTAAATTGAGATTTAAAGCTTTTAGAATGAATACCGGCCTTTTTTTGGACCAATATAAAGTTATAAAGGTGTAAATATAGTTTTTAAATAATTCTCAAATAGTTAGACCCATTATTGGAGCAACGGAAACTTCGTCCAAACTAGTTTGACCAAAACTGCCCAACTTTGAATAGCTTCGTACGAAGTGAATATTGGCCTTTTTTGGGACAAATATGAAGTGATAAAGATATAAATATAGTAATAAACCTAATAGAAGAACTTTAGACCCATTTTTTATCCAACGGAAAACTTGTGCAAACTTCTACGACAAAAATCGTCCAAACTTTCAATAGATTTGTATGAAGGTTTAAATCGAGATTTAAAGCTTTTAGAATGAATACCGGCCTTTTTTTGGACCAATATAAAGTTATAAAGGTGTAAATATAGTTATTAATAATTCTCAAATAGTTAGACCCATTATTGGAGAAACGGAAACTTCGTCCAAACTACTTTGACCAAAACTGCCCAACTTTGAATAGCTTCGTACGAAGTGAATATTGGCCTTTTTTGGGACCAATATGAAGTGATAAGGATATAAATATAGTAATGAACCTAATAGAAGAACGTTAGACCCATTTTTTATCCAACGGAAAACTTGTGCAAACTTCTACGACAAAGATCGTCCAAACTTTCAATAGATTTGTATGAAGGTTTAAATTGAGATTTAAAGCTTTTAGAATGAATACCGGCCTTTTTTTGGACCAATATAAAGTTATAAAGGTGTAAATATAGTTATTAATAATTCTCAAATAGTTAGACCCATTATTGGAGAAACGGAAACTTCGTCCAAACTACTTTGACCAAAACTGCCCAACTTTGAATAGCTTCGTACGAAGTGAATATTGGCCTTTTTTGGGACCAATATGAAGTGATAAGGATATAAATATAGTAATGAACCTAATAGAAGAACGTTAGACCCATTTTTTATCCAACGGAAAACTTGTGCAAACTTCTACGACAAAGATCGTCCAAACTTTCAATAGATTTGTATGAAGGTTTAAATTGAGATTTAAAGCTTTTAGAATGAATACCGGCCTTTTTTTGGACCAATATAAAGTTATAAAGGTGTAAATATAGTTATTAATAATTCTCAAATAGTTAGACCCATTATTGGAGAAACGGAAACTTCGTCCAAACTACTTTGACCAAAACTGCCCAACTTTGAATAGCTTCGTACGAAGTGAATATTGGCCTTTTTTGGGACCAATATGAAGTGATAAGGATATAAATATAGTAATGAACCTAATAGAAGAACGTTAGACCCATTTTTTATCCAACGGAAAACTTGTGCAAACTTCTACGACAAAGATCGTCCAAACTTTCAATAGATTCGTATGAAGGTTTAAATAGAGATTAAATAGAGATTTAAAGCTTTTAGAATGAATACCGGCCTTTTTTTGGACCAATATAAAGTTATAAAGGTGTAAATATAGTTATTAATAATTCTCAAATAGTTAGACCCATTATTGGAGCAACGGACACTTCGTCCAAACTACTTTGACCAAAACTGCCCAACTTTGAATAGCTTCGTACGAAGTGAATATTGGCCTTTTTTGGGACCAATATGAAGTGATAAGGATATAAATATAGTAATGAACCTAATAGAAGAACGTTAGACCCCATTTTTTATCCAACGGAAAACTTGTGCAAACTTCTACGACAAAGATCGTCCAAACTTTCAATTGATTCGTATGAAGGTTTAAATTGAGATTTAAAGCTTTTAGAATGAATACCGGCCTTTTTTTGGACCAATATAAAGTTATAAAGGTGTAAATATAGTTATTAATAATTCTCAAATAGTTAGACCCATTATTGGAGCAACGGAAACTTCGTCCAAACTACTTTGACCAAAACTGCCCAACTTTGAATAGCTTCGTACGAAGTGAATATTGGCCTTTTTTGGGACCAATATGAAGTGATAAGGATATAAATACAGTAATGAACCTAATAGAAGAACGTTAGACCCATTTTTTATCCAACGGAAAACTTGTGCAAACTTCTACGACAAAGATCGTCCAAACTTTCAATAGATTCGTATGAAGGTTTAAATTGAGATTTAAAGCTTTTAGAATGAATACCGGCCTTTTTTTGGACCAATATAAAGTTATAAAGGTGTAAATATAGTTATTAATAATTCTCAAATAGTTAGACCCATTATTGGAGCAACGGAAACTTCGTCCAAACTACTTTGACCAAAACTGCCCAACTTTGAATAGCTTCGTACGAAGTGAATATTGGCCTTTTTTGGGACCAATATGAAGTGATAAGGATATAAATACAGTAATGAACCTAATAGAAGAACGTTAGACCCATTTTTTATCCAACGGAAAACTTGTGCAAACTTCTACGACAAAGATCGTCCAAACTTTCAATAGATTCGTATGAAGGTTTAAATTGAGATTTAAAGCTTTTAGAATGAATACCGGCCTCTTTTTGGACCAATATAAAGTTATAAAGGTGTAAATATAGTTATTAATAATTCTCAAATAGTTAGACCCATTATTGGAGCAACGAAAACTTCGTCCAAACTACTTTGACCAAAACTGCCCAACTTTGAATAGCTTCGTACGAAGTGAATATTGGCCTTTTTGGGGACCAATATGAAGTGATAAGGATATAAATATAGTAATGAACCTAATAGAAGAACGTTAGACCCATTTTTTATCCAACGGAAAACTTGTGCAAACTTCTAAGACAAAGATCGTCCAAACTTTCAATAGATTCGTATGAAGGTTTAAATTGAGATTTAAAGCTTTTAGAATGAATACCGGCCTTTTTTTGGACCAATATAAAGTTATAAAGGTGTAAATATAGTTATTAATAATTCTCAAATTGTTAGACCCATTATTGGAGCAACGGAAACTTCGTCCAAACTACTTTGACCAAAACTGCCCAACTTTGAATAGCTTCGTACGAAGTGAATATTGGCCTTTTTTGGGACCAATATGAGGTGATAAGGATATAAATACAGTAATGAACCTAATAGAAGAACGTTAGACCCATTTTTTATCCAACGGAAAACTTGTGCAAACTTCTACGACAAAGATCGTCCAAACTTTCAATAGATTCGTATGAAGGTTTAAATTGAGATTTAAAGCTTTTAGAATGAATACCGGCCTTTTTTTGGACCAATATAAAGTTATAAAGGTGTAAATATAGTTATTAATAATTCTCAAATAGTTAGACCCATTATTGGAGCAACGAAAACTTCGTCCAAACTACTTTGACCAAAACTGCCCAACTTTGAATAGCTTCGTACGAAGTGAATATTGGCCTTTTTTGGGACCAATATGAAGTGATAAGGATATAAATATAGTAATGAACCTAATAGAAGAACGTTAGACCCATTTTTTATCCAACGGAAAACTTGTGCAAACTTCTACGACAAAGATCGTCCAAACTTTCAATAGATTTGTATGAAGGTTTAAATTGAGATTTAAAGCTTTTAGAATGAATACCGGCCTTTTTTTGGACCAATATAAAGTTATAAAGGTGTAAATATAGTTATTAATAATTCTCAAATAGTTAGACCCATTATTGGAGAAACGGAAACTTCGTCCAAACTACTTTGACCAAAACTGCCCAACTTTGAATAGCTTCGTACGAAGTGAATATTGGCCTTTTTTGGGACCAATATGAAGTGATAAGGATATAAATATAGTAATGAACCTAATAGAAGAACGTTAGACCCATTTTTTATCCAACGGAAAACTTGTGCAAACTTCTACGACAAAGATCGTCCAAACTTTCAATAGATTCGTATGAAGGTTTAAATAGAGATTAAATAGAGATTTAAAGCTTTTAGAATGAATACCGGCCTTTTTTTGGACCAATATAAAGTTATAAAGGTGTAAATATAGTTATTAATAATTCTCAAATAGTTAGACCCATTATTGGAGCAACGGACACTTCGTCCAAACTACTTTGACCAAAACTGCCCAACTTTGAATAGCTTCGTACGAAGTGAATATTGGCCTTTTTTGGGACCAATATGAAGTGATAAGGATATAAATATAGTAATGAACCTAATAGAAGAACGTTAGACCCCATTTTTTATCCAACGGAAAACTTGTGCAAACTTCTACGACAAAGATCGTCCAAACTTTCAATAGATTCGTATGAAGGTTTAAATTGAGATTTAAAGCTTTTAGAATGAATACCGGCCTTTTTTTGGACCAATATAAAGTTATAAAGGTGTAAATATAGTTATTAATAATTCTCAAATTGTTAGACCCATTATTGGAGCAACGGAAACTTCGTCCAAACTACTTTGACCAAAACTGCCCAACTTTGAATAGCTTCGTACGAAGTGAATATTGGCCTTTTTTGGGACCAATATGAGGTGATAAGGATATAAATACAGTAATGAACCTAATAGAAGAACGTTAGACCCATTTTTTATCCAACGGAAAACTTGTGCAAACTTCTACGACAAAGATCGTCCAAACTTTCAATTGATTCGTATGAAGGTTTAAATTGAGATTTAAAGCTTTTAGAATGAATACCGGCCTTTTTTTGGACCAATATAAAGTTATAAAGGTGTAAATATAGTTATTAATAATTCTCAAATAGTTAGACCCATTATTGGAGCAACGGAAACTTCGTCCAAACTACTTTGACCAAAACTGCCCAACTTTGAATAGCTTCGTACGAAGTGAATATTGGCCTTTTTTGGGACCAATATGAAGTGATAAGGATATAAATACAGTAATGAACCTAATAGAAGAACGTTAGACCCATTTTTTATCCAACGGAAAACTTGTGCAAACTTCTACGACAAAGATCGTCCAAACTTTCAATAGATTCGTATGAAGGTTTAAATTGAGATTTAAAGCTTTTAGAATGAATACCGGCCTTTTTTTGGACCAATATAAAGTTATAAAGGTGTAAATATAGTTATTAATAATTCTCAAATAGTTAGACCCATTATTGGAGCAACGAAAACTTCGTCCAAACTACTTTGACCAAAACTGCCCAACTTTGAATAGCTTCGTACGAAGTGAATATTGGCCTTTTTTGGGACCAATATGAAGTGATAAGGATATAAATATAGTAATGAACCTAATAGAAGAACGTTAGACCCATTTTTTATCCAACGGAAAACTTGTGCAAACTTCTAAGACAAAGATCGTCCAAACTTTCAATAGATTCGTATGAAGGTTTAAATAGAGATTTAAAGCTTTTAGAATGAATACCGGCCTTTTTTTGGACCAATATAAAGTTATAAAGGTGTAAATATAGTTATTAATAATTCTCAAATAGTTAGACCCATTATTGGAGAAACGGAAACTTCGTCCAAACTACTTTGACCAAAACTGCCCAACTTTGAATAGCTTCGTACGAAGTGAATATTGGCCTTTTTTGGGACCAATATGAAGTGATAAGGATATAAATATAGTAATGAACCTAATAGAAGAACGTTAGACCCATTTTTTATCCAACGGAAAACTTGTGCAAACTTCTACGACAAAGATCGTCCAAACTTTCAATAGATTTGTATGAAGGTTTAAATTGAGATTTAAAGCTTTTAGAATGAATACCGGCCTTTTTTTGGACCAATATAAAGTTATAAAGGTGTAAATATAGTTATTAATAATTCTCAAATAGTTAGACCCATTATTGGAGAAACGGAAACTTCGTCCAAACTACTTTGACCAAAACTGCCCAACTTTGAATAGCTTCGTACGAAGTGAATATTGGCCTTTTTTGGGACCAATATGAAGTGATAAGGATATAAATATAGTAATGAACCTAATAGAAGAACGTTAGACCCATTTTTTATCCAACGGAAAACTTGTGCAAACTTCTACGACAAAGATCGTCCAAACTTTCAATAGATTTGTATGAAGGTTTAAATAGAGATTTAAAGCTTTTAGAATGAATACCGGCCTTTTTTTGGACCAATATAAAGTTATAAAGGTGTAAATATAGTTATTAATAATTCTCAAATAGTTAGACCCATTATTGGAGCAACGGACACTTCGTCCAAACTACTTTGACCAAAACTGCCCAACTTTGAATAGCTTCGTACGAAGTGAATATTGGCCTTTTTTGGGACCAATATGAAGTGATAAGGATATAAATATAGTAATGAACCTAATAGAAGAACGTTAGACCCCATTTTTTATCCAACGGAAAACTTGTGCAAACTTCTACGACAAAGATCGTCCAAACTTTCAATTGATTCGTATGAAGGTTTAAATTGAGATTTAAAGCTTTTAGAATGAATACCGGCCTTTTTTTGGACCAATATAAAGTTATAAAGGTGTAAATATAGTTATTAATAATTCTCAAATAGTTAGACCCATTATTGGAGCAACGGAAACTTCGTCCAAACTACTTTGACCAAAACTGCCCAACTTTGAATAGCTTCGTACGAAGTGAATATTGGCCTTTTTTGGGACCAATATGAAGTGATAAGGATATAAATACAGTAATGAACCTAATAGAAGAACGTTAGACCCATTTTTTATCCAACGGAAAACTTGTGCAAACTTCTACGACAAAGATCGTCCAAACTTTCAATAGATTCGTATGAAGGTTTAAATTGAGATTTAAAGCTTTTAGAATGAATACCGGCCTTTTTTTGGACCAATATAAAGTTATAAAGGTGTAAATATAGTTATTAATAATTCTCAAATAGTTAGACCCATTATTGGAGCAACGAAAACTACGTCCAAACTACTTTGACCAAAACTACCCAACTTTGAATAGCTTCGTACGAAGTGAATATTGGCCTTTCTTGGGACCAATATGAAGTGATAAGGATATAAATATAGTAATGAACCTAATAGAAGAACGTTAGACCCATTTTTTATCCAACGGAAAACTTGTGCAAACTTCTAAGACAAAGATCGTCCAAACTTTCAATAGATTCGTATGAAGGTTTAAATTGAGATATAAAGCTTTTAGAATGAATACCGGCCTTTTTTTGGACCAATATAAAGTTATAAAGGTGTAAATATAGTTATTAATAATTCTCAAATAGTTAGACCCATTATTGGAGCAACGGACACTTCGTCCAAACTACTTTGACCAAAACTGCCCAACTTTGAATAGCTTCGTACGAAGTGAATATTGGCCTATTTTGGGACCAATATGAAGTGATAAGGATATAAATATAGTAATGAACCTAATAGAAGAACGTTAGACCCCATTTTTTATCCAACGGAAAACTTGTGCAAACTTCTAAGACAAAGATCGTCCAAACATTCAATAGATTCGTATGAAGGTTTAAATTGAGATTTAAAGCTTTTAGAATGAATACCGGCCTTTTTTTGGACCAATATAAAGTTATAAAGGTGTAAATATAGTTATTAATAATTCTCAAATAGTTAGACCCATTATTGGAGCAACGGAAACTTCGTCCAAACTACTTTGACCAAAACTGCCCAACTTTGAATAGCTTCGTACGAAGTGAATATTGGCCTTTTTTGGGACCAATATGAAGTGATAAGGATATAAATACAGTAATGAACCTAATAGAAGAACGTTAGACCCATTTTTTATCCAACGGAAAACTTGTGCAAACTTCTACGACAAAGATCGTCCAAACTTTCAATAGATTCGTATGAAGGTTTAAATTGAGATTTAAAGCTTTTAGAATGAATACCGGCCTCTTTTTGGACCAATATAAAGTTATAAAGGTGTAAATATAGTTATTAATAATTCTCAAATAGTTAGACCCATTATTGGAGCAACGAAAACTTCGTCCAAACTACTTTGACCAAAACTGCCCAACTTTGAATAGCTTCGTACGAAGTGAATATTGGCCTTTTTGGGGACCAATATGAAGTGATAAGGATATAAATATAGTAATGAACCTAATAGAAGAACGTTAGACCCATTTTTTATCCAACGGAAAACTTGTGCAAACTTCTAAGACAAAGATCGTCCAAACTTTCAATAGATTCGTATGAAGGTTTAAATTGAGATTTAAAGCTTTTAGAATGAATACCGGCCTTTTTTTGGACCAATATAAAGTTATAAAGGTGTAAATATAGTTATTAATAATTCTCAAATTGTTAGACCCATTATTGGAGCAACGGAAACTTCGTCCAAACTACTTTGACCAAAACTGCCCAACTTTGAATAGCTTCGTACGAAGTGAATATTGGCCTTTTTTGGGACCAATATGAGGTGATAAGGATATAAATACAGTAATGAACCTAATAGAAGAACGTTAGACCCATTTTTTATCCAACGGAAAACTTGTGCAAACTTCTACGACAAAGATCGTCCAAACTTTCAATTGATTCGTATGAAGGTTTAAATTGAGATTTAAAGCTTTTAGAATGAATACCGGCCTTTTTTTGGACCAATATAAAGTTATAAAGGTGTAAATATAGTTATTAATAATTCTCAAATAGTTAGACCCATTATTGGAGCAACGGAAACTTCGTCCAAACTACTTTGACCAAAACTGCCCAACTTTGAATAGCTTCGTACGAAGTGAATATTGGCCTTTTTTGGGACCAATATGAAGTGATAAGGATATAAATACAGTAATGAACCTAATAGAAGAACGTTAGACCCATTTTTTATCCAACGGAAAACTTGTGCAAACTTCTACGACAAAGATCGTCCAAACTTTCAATAGATTCGTATGAAGGTTTAAATTGAGATTTAAAGCTTTTAGAATGAATACCGGCCTTTTTTTGGACCAATATAAAGTTATAAAGGTGTAAATATAGTTATTAATAATTCTCAAATAGTTAGACCCATTATTGGAGCAACGAAAACTTCGTCCAAACTACTTTGACCAAAACTGCCCAACTTTGAATAGCTTCGTACGAAGTGAATATTGGCCTTTTTTGGGACCAATATGAAGTGATAAGGATATAAATATAGTAATGAACCTAATAGAAGAACGTTAGACCCATTTTTTATCCAACGGAAAACTTGTGCAAACTTCTAAGACAAAGATCGTCCAAACTTTCAATAGATTCGTATGAAGGTTTAAATAGAGATTTAAAGCTTTTAGAATGAATACCGGCCTTTTTTTGGACCAATATAAAGTTATAAAGGTGTAAATATAGTTATTAATAATTCTCAAATAGTTAGACCCATTATTGGAGAAACGGAAACTTCGTCCAAACTACTTTGACCAAAACTGCCCAACTTTGAATAGCTTCGTACGAAGTGAATATTGGCCTTTTTTGGGACCAATATGAAGTGATAAGGATATAAATATAGTAATGAACCTAATAGAAGAACGTTAGACCCATTTTTTATCCAACGGAAAACTTGTGCAAACTTCTACGACAAAGATCGTCCAAACTTTCAATAGATTTGTATGAAGGTTTAAATTGAGATTTAAAGCTTTTAGAATGAATACCGGCCTTTTTTTGGACCAATATAAAGTTATAAAGGTGTAAATATAGTTATTAATAATTCTCAAATAGTTAGACCCATTATTGGAGAAACGGAAACTTCGTCCAAACTACTTTGACCAAAACTGCCCAACTTTGAATAGCTTCGTACGAAGTGAATATTGGCCTTTTTTGGGACCAATATGAAGTGATAAGGATATAAATATAGTAATGAACCTAATAGAAGAACGTTAGACCCATTTTTTATCCAACGGAAAACTTGTGCAAACTTCTACGACAAAGATCGTCCAAACTTTCAATAGATTTGTATGAAGGTTTAAATAGAGATTTAAAGCTTTTAGAATGAATACCGGCCTTTTTTTGGACCAATATAAAGTTATAAAGGTGTAAATATAGTTATTAATAATTCTCAAATAGTTAGACCCATTATTGGAGCAACGGACACTTCGTCCAAACTACTTTGACCAAAACTGCCCAACTTTGAATAGCTTCGTACGAAGTGAATATTGGCCTTTTTTGGGACCAATATGAAGTGATAAGGATATAAATATAGTAATGAACCTAATAGAAGAACGTTAGACCCCATTTTTTATCCAACGGAAAACTTGTGCAAACTTCTACGACAAAGATCGTCCAAACTTTCAATTGATTCGTATGAAGGTTTAAATTGAGATTTAAAGCTTTTAGAATGAATACCGGCCTTTTTTTGGACCAATATAAAGTTATAAAGGTGTAAATATAGTTATTAATAATTCTCAAATAGTTAGACCCATTATTGGAGCAACGGAAACTTCGTCCAAACTACTTTGACCAAAACTGCCCAACTTTGAATAGCTTCGTACGAAGTGAATATTGGCCTTTTTTGGGACCAATATGAAGTGATAAGGATATAAATACAGTAATGAACCTAATAGAAGAACGTTAGACCCATTTTTTATCCAACGGAAAACTTGTGCAAACTTCTACGACAAAGATCGTCCAAACTTTCAATAGATTCGTATGAAGGTTTAAATTGAGATTTAAAGCTTTTAGAATGAATACCGGCCTTTTTTTGGACCAATATAAAGTTATAAAGGTGTAAATATAGTTATTAATAATTCTCAAATAGTTAGACCCATTATTGGAGCAACGAAAACTACGTCCAAACTACTTTGACCAAAACTACCCAACTTTGAATAGCTTCGTACGAAGTGAATATTGGCCTTTCTTGGGACCAATATGAAGTGATAAGGATATAAATATAGTAATGAACCTAATAGAAGAACGTTAGACCCATTTTTTATCCAACGGAAAACTTGTGCAAACTTCTAAGACAAAGATCGTCCAAACTTTCAATAGATTCGTATGAAGGTTTAAATTGAGATATAAAGCTTTTAGAATGAATACCGGCCTTTTTTTGGACCAATATAAAGTTATAAAGGTGTAAATATAGTTATTAATAATTCTCAAATAGTTAGACCCATTATTGGAGCAACGGACACTTCGTCCAAACTACTTTGACCAAAACTGCCCAACTTTGAATAGCTTCGTACGAAGTGAATATTGGCCTATTTTGGGACCAATATGAAGTGATAAGGATATAAATATAGTAATGAACCTAATAGAAGAACGTTAGACCCCATTTTTTATCCAACGGAAAACTTGTGCAAACTTCTAAGACAAAGATCGTCCAAACATTCAATAGATTCGTATGAAGGTTTAAATTGAGATTTAAAGCTTTTAGAATGAATACCGGCCTTTTTTTGGACCAATATAAAGTTATAAAGGTGTAAATATAGTTATTAATAATTCTCAAATAGTTAGACCCATTATTGGAGCAACGGAAACTTCGTCCAAACTACTTTGACCAAAACTGCCCAACTTTGAATAGCTTCGTACGAAGTGAATATTGGCCTTTTTTGGGACCAATATGAAGTGATAAGGATATAAATACAGTAATGAACCTAATAGAAGAACGTTAGACCCATTTTTTATCCAACGGAAAACTTGTGCAAACTTCTACGACAAAGATCGTCCAAACTTTCAATAGATTCGTATGAAGGTTTAAATTGAGATTTAAAGCTTTTAGAATGAATACCGGCCTCTTTTTGGACCAATATAAAGTTATAAAGGTGTAAATATAGTTATTAATAATTCTCAAATAGTTAGACCCATTATTGGAGCAACGAAAACTTCGTCCAAACTACTTTGACCAAAACTGCCCAACTTTGAATAGCTTCGTACGAAGTGAATATTGGCCTTTTTGGGGACCAATATGAAGTGATAAGGATATAAATATAGTAATGAACCTAATAGAAGAACGTTAGACCCATTTTTTATCCAACGGAAAACTTGTGCAAACTTCTAAGACAAAGATCGTCCAAACTTTCAATAGATTCGTATGAAGGTTTAAATTGAGATTTAAAGCTTTTAGAATGAATACCGGCCTTTTTTTGGACCAATATAAAGTTATAAAGGTGTAAATATAGTTATTAATAATTCTCAAATTGTTAGACCCATTATTGGAGCAACGGAAACTTCGTCCAAACTACTTTGACCAAAACTGCCCAACTTTGAATAGCTTCGTACGAAGTGAATATTGGCCTTTTTTGGGACCAATATGAGGTGATAAGGATATAAATACAGTAATGAACCTAATAGAAGAACGTTAGACCCATTTTTTATCCAACGGAAAACTTGTGCAAACTTCTACGACAAAGATCGTCCAAACTTTCAATTGATTCGTATGAAGGTTTAAATTGAGATTTAAAGCTTTTAGAATGAATACCGGCCTTTTTTTGGACCAATATAAAGTTATAAAGGTGTAAATATAGTTATTAATAATTCTCAAATAGTTAGACCCATTATTGGAGCAACGGAAACTTCGTCCAAACTACTTTGACCAAAACTGCCCAACTTTGAATAGCTTCGTACGAAGTGAATATTGGCCTTTTTTGGGACCAATATGAAGTGATAAGGATATAAATACAGTAATGAACCTAATAGAAGAACGTTAGACCCATTTTTTATCCAACGGAAAACTTGTGCAAACTTCTACGACAAAGATCGTCCAAACTTTCAATAGATTCGTATGAAGGTTTAAATTGAGATTTAAAGCTTTTAGAATGAATACCGGCCTTTTTTTGGACCAATATAAAGTTATAAAGGTGTAAATATAGTTATTAATAATTCTCAAATAGTTAGACCCATTATTGGAGCAACGAAAACTACGTCCAAACTACTTTGACCAAAACTACCCAACTTTGAATAGCTTCGTACGAAGTGAATATTGGCCTTTCTTGGGACCAATATGAAGTGATAAGGATATAAATATAGTAATGAACCTAATAGAAGAACGTTAGACCCATTTTTTATCCAACGGAAAACTTGTGCAAACTTCTAAGACAAAGATCGTCCAAACTTTCAATAGATTCGTATGAAGGTTTAAATTGAGATATAAAGCTTTTAGAATGAATACCGGCCTTTTTTTGGACCAATATAAAGTTATAAAGGTGTAAATATAGTTATTAATAATTCTCAAATAGTTAGACCCATTATTGGAGCAACGGACACTTCGTCCAAACTACTTTGACCAAAACTGCCCAACTTTGAATAGCTTCGTACGAAGTGAATATTGGCCTATTTTGGGACCAATATGAAGTGATAAGGATATAAATATAGTAATGAACCTAATAGAAGAACGTTAGACCCCATTTTTTATCCAACGGAAAACTTGTGCAAACTTCTAAGACAAAGATCGTCCAAACATTCAATAGATTCGTATGAAGGTTTAAATTGAGATTTAAAGCTTTTAGAATGAATACCGGCCTTTTTTTGGACCAATATAAAGTTATAAAGGTGTAAATATAGTTATTAATAATTCTCAAATAGTTAGACCCATTATTGGAGCAACGGAAACTTCGTCCAAACTACTTTGACCAAAACTGCCCAACTTTGAATAGCTTCGTACGAAGTGAATATTGGCCTTTTTTGGGACCAATATGAAGTGATAAGGATATAAATACAGTAATGAACCTAATAGAAGAACGTTAGACCCATTTTTTATCCAACGGAAAACTTGTGCAAACTTCTACGACAAAGATCGTCCAAACTTTCAATAGATTCGTATGAAGGTTTAAATTGAGATTTAAAGCTTTTAGAATGAATACCGGCCTCTTTTTGGACCAATATAAAGTTATAAAGGTGTAAATATAGTTATTAATAATTCTCAAATAGTTAGACCCATTATTGGAGCAACGAAAACTTCGTCCAAACTACTTTGACCAAAACTGCCCAACTTTGAATAGCTTCGTACGAAGTGAATATTGGCCTTTTTGGGGACCAATATGAAGTGATAAGGATATAAATATAGTAATGAACCTAATAGAAGAACGTTAGACCCATTTTTTATCCAACGGAAAACTTGTGCAAACTTCTAAGACAAAGATCGTCCAAACTTTCAATAGATTCGTATGAAGGTTTAAATTGAGATTTAAAGCTTTTAGAATGAATACCGGCCTTTTTTTGGACCAATATAAAGTTATAAAGGTGTAAATATAGTTATTAATAATTCTCAAATTGTTAGACCCATTATTGGAGCAACGGAAACTTCGTCCAAACTACTTTGACCAAAACTGCCCAACTTTGAATAGCTTCGTACGAAGTGAATATTGGCCTTTTTTGGGACCAATATGAGGTGATAAGGATATAAATACAGTAATGAACCTAATAGAAGAACGTTAGACCCATTTTTTATCCAACGGAAAACTTGTGCAAACTTCTACGACAAAGATCGTCCAAACTTTCAATAGATTCGTATGAAGGTTTAAATTGAGATTTAAAGCTTTTAGAATGAATACCGGCCTTTTTTTGGACCAATATAAAGTTATAAAGGTGTAAATATAGTTATTAATAATTCTCAAATAGTTAGACCCATTATTGGAGCAACGAAAACTTCGTCCAAACTACTTTGACCAAAACTGCCCAACTTTGAATAGCTTCGTACGAAGTGAATATTGGCCTATTTTGGGACCAATATGAAGTGATAAGGATATAAATATAGTAATGAACCTAATAGAAGAACGTTAGACCCCATTTTTTATCCAACGGAAAACTTGTGCAAACTTCTAAGACAAAGATCGTCCAAACATTCAATAGATTCGTATGAAGGTTTAAATTGAGATTTAAAGCTTTTAGAATGAATACCGGCCTTTTTTTGGACCAATATAAAGTTATAAAGGTGTAAATATAGTTATTAATAATTCTCAAATAGTTAGACCCATTATTGGAGCAACGGAAACTTCGTCCAAACTACTTTGACCAAAACTGCCCAACTTTGAATAGCTTCGTACGAAGTGAATATTGGCCTTTTTTGGGACCAATATGAAGTGATAAGGATATAAATACAGTAATGAACCTAATAGAAGAACGTTAGACCCATTTTTTATCCAACGGAAAACTTGTGCAAACTTCTACGACAAAGATCGTCCAAACTTTCAATAGATTCGTATGAAGGTTTAAATTGAGATTTAAAGCTTTTAGAATGAATACCGGCCTTTTTTTGGACCAATATAAAGTTATAAAGGTGTAAATATAGTTATTAATAATTCTCAAATAGTTAGACCCATTATTGGAGCAACGAAAACTTCGTCCAAACTACTTTGACCAAAACTGCCCAACTTTGAATAGCTTCGTACGAAGTGAATATTGGCCTATTTTGGGACCAATATGAAGTGATAAGGATATAAATATAGTAATGAACCTAATAGAAGAACGTTAGACCCCATTTTTTATCCAACGGAAAACTTGTGCAAACTTCTAAGACAAAGATCGTCCAAACTTTCAATAGATTCGTATGAAGGTTTAAATTGAGATTTAAAGCTTTTAGAATGAATACCGGCCTTTTTTTGGACCAATATAAAGTTATAAAGGTGTAAATATAGTTATTAATAATTCTCAAATTGTTAGACCCATTATTGGAGCAACGGAAACTTCGTCCAAACTACTTTGACCAAAACTGCCCAACTTTGAATAGCTTCGTACGAAGTGAATATTGGCCTTTTTTGGGACCAATATGAGGTGATAAGGATATAAATACAGTAATGAACCTAATAGAAGAACGTTAGACCCATTTTTTATCCAACGGAAAACTTGTGCAAACTTCTACGACAAAGATCGTCCAAACTTTCAATAGATTCGTATGAAGGTTTAAATTGAGATTTAAAGCTTTTAGAATGAATACCGGCCTTTTTTTGGACCAATATAAAGTTATAAAGGTGTAAATATAGTTATTAATAATTCTCAAATAGTTAGACCCATTATTGGAGCAACGAAAACTTCGTCCAAACTACTTTGACCAAAACTGCCCAACTTTGAATAGCTTCGTACGAAGTGAATATTGGCCTATTTTGGGACCAATATGAAGTGATAAGGATATAAATATAGTAATGAACCTAATAGAAGAACGTTAGACCCCATTTTTTATCCAACGGAAAACTTGTGCAAACTTCTAAGACAAAGATCGTCCAAACATTCAATAGATTCGTATGAAGGTTTAAATTGAGATTTAAAGCTTTTAGAATGAATACCGGCCTTTTTTTGGACCAATATAAAGTTATAAAGGTGTAAATATAGTTATTAATAATTCTCAAATAGTTAGACCCATTATTGGAGCAACGGAAACTTCGTCCAAACTACTTTGACCAAAACTGCCCAACTTTGAATAGCTTCGTACGAAGTGAATATTGGCCTTTTTTGGGACCAATATGAAGTGATAAGGATATAAATACAGTAATGAACCTAATAGAAGAACGTTAGACCCATTTTTTATCCAACGGAAAACTTGTGCAAACTTCTACGACAAAGATCGTCCAAACTTTCAATAGATTCGTATGAAGGTTTAAATTGAGATTTAAAGCTTTTAGAATGAATACCGGCCTCTTTTTGGACCAATATAAAGTTATAAAGGTGTAAATATAGTTATTAATAATTCTCAAATAGTTAGACCCATTATTGGAGCAACGAAAACTTCGTCCAAACTACTTTGACCAAAACTGCCCAACTTTGAATAGCTTCGTACGAAGTGAATATTGGCCTTTTTGGGGACCAATATGAAGTGATAAGGATATAAATATAGTAATGAACCTAATAGAAGAACGTTAGACCCATTTTTTATCCAACGGAAAACTTGTGCAAACTTCTAAGACAAAGATCGTCCAAACTTTCAATAGATTCGTATGAAGGTTTAAATTGAGATTTAAAGCTTTTAGAATGAATACCGGCCTTTTTTTGGACCAATATAAAGTTATAAAGGTGTAAATATAGTTATTAATAATTCTCAAATTGTTAGACCCATTATTGGAGCAACGGAAACTTCGTCCAAACTACTTTGACCAAAACTGCCCAACTTTGAATAGCTTCGTACGAAGTGAATATTGGCCTTTTTTGGGACCAATATGAGGTGATAAGGATATAAATACAGTAATGAACCTAATAGAAGAACGTTAGACCCATTTTTTATCCAACGGAAAACTTGTGCAAACTTCTACGACAAAGATCGTCCAAACTTTCAATAGATTCGTATGAAGGTTTAAATTGAGATTTAAAGCTTTTAGAATGAATACCGGCCTTTTTTTGGACCAATATAAAGTTATAAAGGTGTAAATATAGTTATTAATAATTCTCAAATAGTTAGACCCATTATTGGAGCAACGAAAACTTCGTCCAAACTACTTTGACCAAAACTGCCCAACTTTGAATAGCTTCGTACGAAGTGAATATTGGCCTTTTTTGGGACCAATATGAAGTGATAAGGATATAAATACAGTAATGAACCTAATAGAAGAACGTTAGACCCATTTTTTATCCAACGGAAAACTTGTGCAAACTTCTACGACAAAGATCGTCCAAACTTTCAATAGATTCGTATGAAGGTTTAAATTGAGATTTAAAGCTTTTAGAATGAATACCGGCCTTTTTTTGGACCAATATAAAGTTATAAAGGTGTAAATATAGTTATTAATAATTCTCAAATAGTTAGACCCATTATTGGAGCAACGGAAACTTCGTCCAAACTACTTTGACCAAAACTGCCCAACTTTGAATAGCTTCGTACGAAGTGAATATTGGCCTTTTTTGGGACCAATATGAAGTGATAAGGATATAAATACAGTAATGAACCTAATAGAAGAACGTTAGACCCATTTTTTATCCAACGGAAAACTTGTGCAAACTTCTACGACAAAGATCGTCCAAACTTTCAATAGATTCGTATGAAGGTTTAAATTGAGATTTAAAGCTTTTAGAATGAATACCGGCCTCTTTTTGGACCAATATAAAGTTATAAAGGTGTAAATATAGTTATTAATAATTCTCAAATAGTTAGACCCATTATTGGAGCAACGAAAACTTCGTCCAAACTACTTTGACCAAAACTGCCCAACTTTGAATAGCTTCGTACGAAGTGAATATTGGCCTTTTTGGGGACCAATATGAAGTGATAAGGATATAAATATAGTAATGAACCTAATAGAAGAACGTTAGACCCATTTTTTATCCAACGGAAAACTTGTGCAAACTTCTAAGACAAAGATCGTCCAAACTTTCAATAGATTCGTATGAAGGTTTAAATTGAGATTTAAAGCTTTTAGAATGAATACCGGCCTTTTTTTGGACCAATATAAAGTTATAAAGGTGTAAATATAGTTATTAATAATTCTCAAATTGTTAGACCCATTATTGGAGCAACGGAAACTTCGTCCAAACTACTTTGACCAAAACTGCCCAACTTTGAATAGCTTCGTACGAAGTGAATATTGGCCTTTTTTGGGACCAATATGAGGTGATAAGGTTATAAATACAGTAATGAACCTAATAGAAGAACGTTAGACCCATTTTTTATCCAACGGAAAACTTGTGCAAACTTCTACGACAAAGATCGTCCAAACTTTCAATAGATTCGTATGAAGGTTTAAATTGAGATTTAAAGCTTTTAGAATGAATACCGGCCTTTTTTTGGACCAATATAAAGTTATAAAGGTGTAAATATAGTTATTAATAATTCTCAAATAGTTAGACCCATTATTGGAGCAACGAAAACTTCGTCCAAACTACTTTGACCAAAACTGCCCAACTTTGAATAGCTTCGTACGAAGTGAATATTGGCCTTTTTTGGGACCAATATGAAGTGATAAGGATATAAATATAGTAATGAACCTAATAGAAGAACGTTAGACCCATTTTTTATCCAACGGAAAACTTGTGCAAACTTCTACGACAAAGATCGTCCAAACTTTCAATAGATTTGTATGAAGGTTTAAATTGAGATTTAAAGCTTTTAGAATGAATACCGGCCTTTTTTTGGACCAATATAAAGTTATAAAGGTGTAAATATAGTTATTAATAATTCTCAAATAGTTAGACCCATTATTGGAGAAACGGAAACTTCGTCCAAACTACTTTGACCAAAACTGCCCAACTTTGAATAGCTTCGTACGAAGTGAATATTGGCCTTTTTTGGGACCAATATGAAGTGATAAGGATATAAATATAGTAATGAACCTAATAGAAGAACGTTAGACCCATTTTTTATCCAACGGAAAACTTGTGCAAACTTCTACGACAAAGATCGTCCAAACTTTCAATAGATTCGTATGAAGGTTTAAATAGAGATTAAATAGAGATTTAAAGCTTTTAGAATGAATACCGGCCTTTTTTTGGACCAATATAAAGTTATAAAGGTGTAAATATAGTTATTAATAATTCTCAAATAGTTAGACCCATTATTGGAGCAACGGACACTTCGTCCAAACTACTTTGACCAAAACTGCCCAACTTTGAATAGCTTCGTACGAAGTGAATATTGGCCTTTTTTGGGACCAATATGAAGTGATAAGGATATAAATATAGTAATGAACCTAATAGAAGAACGTTAGACCCCATTTTTTATCCAACGGAAAACTTGTGCAAACTTCTACGACAAAGATCGTCCAAACTTTCAATAGATTCGTATGAAGGTTTAAATTGAGATTTAAAGCTTTTAGAATGAATACCGGCCTTTTTTTGGACCAATATAAAGTTATAAAGGTGTAAATATAGTTATTAATAATTCTCAAATAGTTAGACCCATTATTGGAGCAACGGAAACTTCGTCCAAACTACTTTGACCAAAACTGCCCAACTTTGAATAGCTTCGTACGAAGTGAATATTGGCCTTTTTTGGGACCAATATGAAGTGATAAGGATATAAATACAGTAATGAACCTAATAGAAGAACGTTAGACCCATTTTTTATCCAACGGAAAACTTGTGCAAACTTCTACGACAAAGATCGTCCAAACTTTCAATAGATTCGTATGAAGGTTTAAATTGAGATTTAAAGCTTTTAGAATGAATACCGGCCTTTTTTTGGACCAATATAAAGTTATAAAGGTGTAAATATAGTTATTAATAATTCTCAAATAGTTAGACCCATTATTGGAGCAACGAAAACTTCGTCCAAACTACTTTGACCAAAACTGCCCAACTTTGAATAGCTTCGTACGAAGTGAATATTGGCCTTTTTTGGGACCAATATGAAGTGATAAGGATATATATATAGTAATGAACCTAATAGAAGAACGTTAGACCCATTTTTTATCCAACGGAAAACTTGTGCAAACTTCTAAGACAAAGATCGTCCAAACTTTCAATAGATTCGTATGAAGGTTTAAATAGAGATTTAAAGCTTTTAGAATGAATACCGGCCTTTTTTTGGACCAATATAAAGTTATAAAGGTGTAAATATAGTTATTAATAATTCTCAAATAGTTAGACCCATTATTGGAGAAACGGAAACTTCGTCCAAACTACTTTGACCAAAACTGCCCAACTTTGAATAGCTTCGTACGAAGTGAATATTGGCCTTTTTTGGGACCAATATGAAGTGATAAGGATATAAATATAGTAATGAACCTAATAGAAGAACGTTAGACCCATTTTTTATCCAACGGAAAACTTGTGCAAACTTCTACGACAAAGATCGTCCAAACTTTCAATAGATTTGTATGAAGGTTTAAATTGAGATTTAAAGCTTTTAGAATGAATACCGGCCTTTTTTTGGACCAATATAAAGTTATAAAGGTGTAAATATAGTTATTAATAATTCTCAAATAGTTAGACCCATTATTGGAGAAACGGAAACTTCGTCCAAACTACTTTGACCAAAACTGCCCAACTTTGAATAGCTTCGTACGAAGTGAATATTGGCCTTTTTTGGGACCAATATGAAGTGATAAGGATATAAATATAGTAATGAACCTAATAGAAGAACGTTAGACCCATTTTTTATCCAACGGAAAACTTGTGCAAACTTCTACGACAAAGATCGTCCAAACTTTCAATAGATTTGTATGAAGGTTTAAATAGAGATTTAAAGCTTTTAGAATGAATACCGGCCTTTTTTTGGACCAATATAAAGTTATAAAGGTGTAAATATAGTTATTAATAATTCTCAAATAGTTAGACCCATTATTGGAGCAACGGACACTTCGTCCAAACTACTTTGACCAAAACTGCCCAACTTTGAATAGCTTCGTACGAAGTGAATATTGGCCTTTTTTGGGACCAATATGAAGTGATAAGGATATAAATATAGTAATGAACCTAATAGAAGAACGTTAGACCCCATTTTTTATCCAACGGAAAACTTGTGCAAACTTCTACGACAAAGATCGTCCAAACTTTCAATTGATTCGTATGAAGGTTTAAATTGAGATTTAAAGCTTTTAGAATGAATACCGGCCTTTTTTTGGACCAATATAAAGTTATAAAGGTGTAAATATAGTTATTAATAATTCTCAAATAGTTAGACCCATTATTGGAGCAACGGAAACTTCGTCCAAACTACTTTGACCAAAACTGCCCAACTTTGAATAGCTTCGTACGAAGTGAATATTGGCCTTTTTTGGGACCAATATGAAGTGATAAGGATATAAATACAGTAATGAACCTAATAGAAGAACGTTAGACCCATTTTTTATCCAACGGAAAACTTGTGCAAACTTCTACGACAAAGATCGTCCAAACTTTCAATAGATTCGTATGAAGGTTTAAATTGAGATTTAAAGCTTTTAGAATGAATACCGGCCTTTTTTTGGACCAATATAAAGTTATAAAGGTGTAAATATAGTTATTAATAATTCTCAAATAGTTAGACCCATTATTGGAGCAACGAAAACTTCGTCCAAACTACTTTGACCAAAACTACCCAACTTTGAATAGCTTCGTACGAAGTGAATATTGGCCTTTTTTGGGACCAATATGAAGTGATAAGGATATAAATATAGTAATGAACCTAATAGAAGAACGTTAGACCCATTTTTTATCCAACGGAAAACTTGTGCAAACTTCTAAGACAAAGATCGTCCAAACTTTCAATAGATTCGTATGAAGGTTTAAATTGAGATATAAAGCTTTTAGAATGAATACCGGCCTTTTTTTGGACCAATATAAAGTTATAAAGGTGTAAATATAGTTATTAATAATTCTCAAATAGTTAGACCCATTATTGGAGCAACGGACACTTCGTCCAAACTACTTTGACCAAAACTGCCCAACTTTGAATAGCTTCGTACGAAGTGAATATTGGCCTATTTTGGGACCAATATGAAGTGATAAGGATATAAATATAGTAATGAACCTAATAGAAGAACGTTAGACCCCATTTTTTATCCAACGGAAAACTTGTGCAAACTTCTAAGACAAAGATCGTCCAAACATTCAATAGATTCGTATGAAGGTTTAAATTGAGATTTAAAGCTTTTAGAATGAATACCGGCCTTTTTTTGGACCAATATAAAGTTATAAAGGTGTAAATATAGTTATTAATAATTCTCAAATAGTTAGACCCATTATTGGAGCAACGGAAACTTCGTCCAAACTACTTTGACCAAAACTGCCCAACTTTGAATAGCTTCGTACGAAGTGAATATTGGCCTTTTTTGGGACCAATATGAAGTGATAAGGATATAAATACAGTAATGAACCTAATAGAAGAACGTTAGACCCATTTTTTATCCAACGGAAAACTTGTGCAAACTTCTACGACAAAGATCGTCCAAACTTTCAATAGATTCGTATGAAGGTTTAAATTGAGATTTAAAGCTTTTAGAATGAATACCGGCCTCTTTTTGGACCAATATAAAGTTATAAAGGTGTAAATATAGTTATTAATAATTCTCAAATAGTTAGACCCATTATTGGAGCAACGAAAACTTCGTCCAAACTACTTTGACCAAAACTGCCCAACTTTGAATAGCTTCGTACGAAGTGAATATTGGCCTTTTTGGGGACCAATATGAAGTGATAAGGATATAAATATAGTAATGAACCTAATAGAAGAACGTTAGACCCATTTTTTATCCAACGGAAAACTTGTGCAAACTTCTAAGACAAAGATCGTCCAAACTTTCAATAGATTCGTATGAAGGTTTAAATTGAGATTTAAAGCTTTTAGAATGAATACCGGCCTTTTTTTGGACCAATATAAAGTTATAAAGGTGTAAATATAGTTATTAATAATTCTCAAATTGTTAGACCCATTATTGGAGCAACGGAAACTTCGTCCAAACTACTTTGACCAAAACTGCCCAACTTTGAATAGCTTCGTACGAAGTGAATATTGGCCTTTTTTGGGACCAATATGAGGTGATAAGGATATAAATACAGTAATGAACCTAATAGAAGAACGTTAGACCCATTTTTTATCCAACGGAAAACTTGTGCAAACTTCTACGACAAAGATCGTCCAAACTTTCAATAGATTCGTATGAAGGTTTAAATTGAGATTTAAAGCTTTTAGAATGAATACCGGCCTCTTTTTGGACCAATATAAAGTTATAAAGGTGTAAATATAGTTATTAATAATTCTCAAATAGTTAGACCCATTATTGGAGCAACGAAAACTTCGTCCAAACTACTTTGACCAAAACTGCCCAACTTTGAATAGCTTCGTACGAAGTGAATATTGGCCTTTTTGGGGACCAATATGAAGTGATAAGGATATAAATATAGTAATGAACCTAATAGAAGAACGTTAGACCCATTTTTTATCCAACGGAAAACTTGTGCAAACTTCTAAGACAAAGATCGTCCAAACTTTCAATAGATTCGTATGAAGGTTTAAATTGAGATTTAAAGCTTTTAGAATGAATACCGGCCTTTTTTTGGACCAATATAAAGTTATAAAGGTGTAAATATAGTTATTAATAATTCTCAAATTGTTAGACCCATTATTGGAGC
Organism: Trifolium repens; assembly: GCA_030408175.1. Lineage (NCBI taxonomy): Eukaryota > Viridiplantae > Streptophyta > Magnoliopsida > Fabales > Fabaceae > Trifolium > Trifolium repens. Next base: position 36,092,620 of record CP125842.1, on the reverse strand, counting down.
AACGGAAACTTCGTCCAAACTACTTTGACCAAAACTGCCCAACTTTGAATAGCTTCGTACGAAGTGAATATTGGCCTTTTTTGGGACCAATATGAGGTGATAAGGATATAAATACAGTAATGAACCTAATAGAAGAACGTTAGACCCATTTTTTATCCAACGGAAAACTTGTGCAAACTTCTACGACAAAGATCGTCCAAACTTTCAATAGATTCGTATGAAGGTTTAAATTGAGATTTAAAGCTTTTAGAATGAATACCGGCCTTTTTTTGGACCAATATAAAGTTATAAAGGTGTAAATATAGTTATTAATAATTCTCAAATAGTTAGACCCATTATTGGAGCAACGAAAACTTCGTCCAAACTACTTTGACCAAAACTGCCCAACTTTGAATAGCTTCGTACGAAGTGAATATTGGCCTTTTTTGGGACCAATATGAAGTGATAAGGATATAAATATAGTAATGAACCTAATAGAAGAACGTTAGACCCATTTTTTATCCAACGGAAAACTTGTGCAAACTTCTACGACAAAGATCGTCCAAACTTTCAATAGATTCGTATGAAGGTTTAAATTGAGATTTAAAGCTTTTAGAATGAATACCGGCCTTTTTTTGGACCAATATAAAGTTATAAAGGTGTAAATATAGTTATTACTAATTCTCAAATAGTTAGACCCATTATTGGAGAAACGGAAACTTCGTCCAAACTACTTTGACCAAAACTGCCCAACTTTGAATAGCTTCGTACGAAGTGAATATTGGCCTTTTTTGGGACCAATATGAAGTGATAAGGATATAAATATAGTAATGAACCTAATAGAAGAACGTTAGACCCATTTTTTATCCAACGGAAAACTTGTGCAAACTTCTACGACAAAGATCGTCCAAACTTTCAATAGATTCGTATGAAGGTTTAAATAGAGATTAAATAGAGATTTAAAGCTTTTAGAATGAATACCGGCCTTTTTTTGGACCAATATAAAGTTATAAAGGTGTAAATATAGTTATTAATAATTCTCAAATAGTTAGACCCATTATTGGAGCAACGAAAACTTCGTCCAAACTACTTTGACCAAAACTGCCCAACTTTGAATAGCTTCGTACGAAGTGAATATTGGCCTTTTTTGGGACCAATATGAAGTGATAAGGATATAAATATAGTAATGAACCTAATAGAAGAACGTTAGACCCATTTTTTATCCAACGGAAAACTTGTGCAAACTTCTAAGACAAAGATCGTCCAAACTTTCAATAGATTCGTATGAAGGTTTAAATAGAGATTTAAAGCTTTTAGAATGAATACCGGCCTTTTTTTGGACCAATATAAAGTTATAAAGGTGTAAATATAGTTATTAATAATTCTCAAATAGTTAGACCCATTATTGGAGAAACGGAAACTTCGTCCAAACTACTTTGACCAAAACTGCCCAACTTTGAATAGCTTCGTACGAAGTGAATATTGGCCTTTTTTGGGACCAATATGAAGTGATAAGGATATAAATATAGTAATGAACCTAATAGAAGAACGTTAGACCCATTTTTTATCCAACGGAAAACTTGTGCAAACTTCTAAGACAAAGATCGTCCAAACTTTCAATAGATTCGTATGAAGGTTTAAATTGAGATTTAAAGCTTTTAGAATGAATACCGGCCTTTTTTTGGACCAATATAAAGTTATAAAGGTGTAAATATAGTTATTAATAATTCTCAAATTGTTAGACCCATTATTGGAGCAACGGAAACTTCGTCCAAACTACTTTGACCAAAACTGCCCAACTTTGAATAGCTTCGTACGAAGTGAATATTGGCCTTTTTTGGGACCAATATGAGGTGATAAGGATATAAATACAGTAATGAACCTAATAGAAGAACGTTAGACCCATTTTTTATCCAACGGAAAACTTGTGCAAACTTCTACGACAAAGATCGTCCAAACTTTCAATAGATTCGTATGAAGGTTTAAATTGAGATTTAAAGCTTTTAGAATGAATACCGGCCTTTTTTTGGACCAATATAAAGTTATAAAGGTGTAAATATAGTTATTAATAATTCTCAAATAGTTAGACCCATTATTGGAGCAACGAAAACTTCGTCCAAACTACTTTGACCAAAACTGCCCAACTTTGAATAGCTTCGTACGAAGTGAATATTGGCCTTTTTTGGGACCAATATGAAGTGATAAGGATATAAATATAGTAATGAACCTAATAGAAGAACGTTAGACCCATTTTTTATCCAACGGAAAACTTGTGCAAACTTCTACGACAAAGATCGTCCAAACTTTCAATAGATTCGTATGAAGGTTTAAATTGAGATTTAAAGCTTTTAGAATGAATACCGGCCTTTTTTTGGACCAATATAAAGTTATAAAGGTGTAAATATAGTTATTACTAATTCTCAAATAGTTAGACCCATTATTGGAGAAACGGAAACTTCGTCCAAACTACTTTGACCAAAACTGCCCAACTTTGAATAGCTTCGTACGAAGTGAATATTGGCCTTTTTTGGGACCAATATGAAGTGATAAGGATATAAATATAGTAATGAACCTAATAGAAGAACGTTAGACCCATTTTTTATCCAACGGAAAACTTGTGCAAACTTCTACGACAAAGATCGTCCAAACTTTCAATAGATTCGTATGAAGGTTTAAATAGAGATTAAATAGAGATTTAAAGCTTTTAGAATGAATACCGGCCTTTTTTTGGACCAATATAAAGTTATAAAGGTGTAAATATAGTTATTAATAATTCTCAAATAGTTAGACCCATTATTGGAGCAACGAAAACTTCGTCCAAACTACTTTGACCAAAACTGCCCAACTTTGAATAGCTTCGTACGAAGTGAATATTGGCCTTTTTTGGGACCAATATGAAGTGATAAGGATATAAATATAGTAATGAACCTAATAGAAGAACGTTAGACCCATTTTTTATCCAACGGAAAACTTGTGCAAACTTCTAAGACAAAGATCGTCCAAACTTTCAATAGATTCGTATGAAGGTTTAAATAGAGATTTAAAGCTTTTAGAATGAATACCGGCCTTTTTTTGGACCAATATAAAGTTATAAAGGTGTAAATATAGTTATTAATAATTCTCAAATAGTTAGACCCATTATTGGAGAAACGGAAACTTCGTCCAAACTACTTTGACCAAAACTGCCCAACTTTGAATAGCTTCGTACGAAGTGAATATTGGCCTTTTTTGGGACCAATATGAAGTGATAAGGATATAAATATAGTAATGAACCTAATAGAAGAACGTTAGACCCATTTTTTATCCAACGGAAAACTTGTGCAAACTTCTACGACAAAGATCGTCCAAACTTTCAATAGATTTGTATGAAGGTTTAAATTGAGATTTAAAGCTTTTAGAATGAATACCGGCCTTTTTTTGGACCAATATAAAGTTATAAAGGTGTAAATATAGTTATTAATAATTCTCAAATAGTTAGACCCATTATTGGAGAAACGGAAACTTCGTCCAAACTACTTTGACCAAAACTGCCCAACTTTGAATAGCTTCGTACGAAGTGAATATTGGCCTTTTTTGGGACCAATATGAAGTGATAAGGATATAAATATAGTAATGAACCTAATAGAAGAACGTTAGACCCATTTTTTATCCAACGGAAAACTTGTGCAAACTTCTACGACAAAGATCGTCCAAACTTTCAATAGATTTGTATGAAGGTTTAAATAGAGATTTAAAGCTTTTAGAATGAATACCGGCCTTTTTTTGGACCAATATAAAGTTATAAAGGTGTAAATATAGTTATTAATAATTCTCAAATAGTTAGACCCATTATTGGAGCAACGGACACTTCGTCCAAACTACTTTGACCAAAACTGCCCAACTTTGAATAGCTTCGTACGAAGTGAATATTGGCCTTTTTTGGGACCAATATGAAGTGATAAGGATATAAATATAGTAATGAACCTAATAGAAGAACGTTAGACCCCATTTTTTATCCAACGGAAAACTTGTGCAAACTTCTACGACAAAGATCGTCCAAACTTTCAATTGATTCGTATGAAGGTTTAAATTGAGATTTAAAGCTTTTAGAATGAATACCGGCCTTTTTTTGGACCAATATAAAGTTATAAAGGTGTAAATATAGTTATTAATAATTCTCAAATAGTTAGACCCATTATTGGAGCAACGGAAACTTCGTCCAAACTACTTTGACCAAAACTGCCCAACTTTGAATAGCTTCGTACGAAGTGAATATTGGCCTTTTTTGGGACCAATATGAAGTGATAAGGATATAAATACAGTAATGAACCTAATAGAAGAACGTTAGACCCATTTTTTATCCAACGGAAAACTTGTGCAAACTTCTACGACAAAGATCGTCCAAACTTTCAATAGATTCGTATGAAGGTTTAAATTGAGATTTAAAGCTTTTAGAATGAATACCGGCCTTTTTTTGGACCAATATAAAGTTATAAAGGTGTAAATATAGTTATTAATAATTCTCAAATAGTTAGACCCATTATTGGAGCAACGAAAACTTCGTCCAAACTACTTTGACCAAAACTACCCAACTTTGAATAGCTTCGTACGAAGTGAATATTGGCCTTTTTTGGGACCAATATGAAGTGATAAGGATATAAATATAGTAATGAACCTAATAGAAGAACGTTAGACCCATTTTTTATCCAACGGAAAACTTGTGCAAACTTCTAAGACAAAGATCGTCCAAACTTTCAATAGATTCGTATGAAGGTTTAAATTGAGATATAAAGCTTTTAGAATGAATACCGGCCTTTTTTTGGACCAATATAAAGTTATAAAGGTGTAAATATAGTTATTAATAATTCTCAAATAGTTAGACCCATTATTGGAGCAACGGACACTTCGTCCAAACTACTTTGACCAAAACTGCCCAACTTTGAATAGCTTCGTACGAAGTGAATATTGGCCTATTTTGGGACCAATATGAAGTGATAAGGATATAAATATAGTAATGAACCTAATAGAAGAACGTTAGACCCCATTTTTTATCCAACGGAAAACTTGTGCAAACTTCTAAGACAAAGATCGTCCAAACATTCAATAGATTCGTATGAAGGTTTAAATTGAGATTTAAAGCTTTTAGAATGAATACCGGCCTTTTTTTGGACCAATATAAAGTTATAAAGGTGTAAATATAGTTATTAATAATTCTCAAATAGTTAGACCCATTATTGGAGCAACGGAAACTTCGTCCAAACTACTTTGACCAAAACTGCCCAACTTTGAATAGCTTCGTACGAAGTGAATATTGGCCTTTTTTGGGACCAATATGAAGTGATAAGGATATAAATACAGTAATGAACCTAATAGAAGAACGTTAGACCCATTTTTTATCCAACGGAAAACTTGTGCAAACTTCTACGACAAAGATCGTCCAAACTTTCAATAGATTCGTATGAAGGTTTAAATTGAGATTTAAAGCTTTTAGAATGAATACCGGCCTCTTTTTGGACCAATATAAAGTTATAAAGGTGTAAATATAGTTATTAATAATTCTCAAATAGTTAGACCCATTATTGGAGCAACGAAAACTTCGTCCAAACTACTTTGACCAAAACTGCCCAACTTTGAATAGCTTCGTACGAAGTGAATATTGGCCTTTTTGGGGACCAATATGAAGTGATAAGGATATAAATATAGTAATGAACCTAATAGAAGAACGTTAGACCCATTTTTTATCCAACGGAAAACTTGTGCAAACTTCTAAGACAAAGATCGTCCAAACTTTCAATAGATTCGTATGAAGGTTTAAATTGAGATTTAAAGCTTTTAGAATGAATACCGGCCTTTTTTTGGACCAATATAAAGTTATAAAGGTGTAAATATAGTTATTAATAATTCTCAAATTGTTAGACCCATTATTGGAGCAACGGAAACTTCGTCCAAACTACTTTGACCAAAACTGCCCAACTTTGAATAGCTTCGTACGAAGTGAATATTGGCCTTTTTTGGGACCAATATGAGGTGATAAGGATATAAATACAGTAATGAACCTAATAGAAGAACGTTAGACCCATTTTTTATCCAACGGAAAACTTGTGCAAACTTCTACGACAAAGATCGTCCAAACTTTCAATAGATTCGTATGAAGGTTTAAATTGAGATTTAAAGCTTTTAGAATGAATACCGGCCTCTTTTTGGACCAATATAAAGTTATAAAGGTGTAAATATAGTTATTAATAATTCTCAAATAGTTAGACCCATTATTGGAGCAACGAAAACTTCGTCCAAACTACTTTGACCAAAACTGCCCAACTTTGAATAGCTTCGTACGAAGTGAATATTGGCCTTTTTGGGGACCAATATGAAGTGATAAGGATATAAATATAGTAATGAACCTAATAGAAGAACGTTAGACCCATTTTTTATCCAACGGAAAACTTGTGCAAACTTCTAAGACAAAGATCGTCCAAACTTTCAATAGATTCGTATGAAGGTTTAAATTGAGATTTAAAGCTTTTAGAATGAATACCGGCCTTTTTTTGGACCAATATAAAGTTATAAAGGTGTAAATATAGTTATTAATAATTCTCAAATTGTTAGACCCATTATTGGAGCAACGGAAACTTCGTCCAAACTACTTTGACCAAAACTGCCCAACTTTGAATAGCTTCGTACGAAGTGAATATTGGCCTTTTTTGGGACCAATATGAGGTGATAAGGATATAAATACAGTAATGAACCTAATAGAAGAACGTTAGACCCATTTTTTATCCAACGGAAAACTTGTGCAAACTTCTACGACAAAGATCGTCCAAACTTTCAATAGATTCGTATGAAGGTTTAAATTGAGATTTAAAGCTTTTAGAATGAATACCGGCCTTTTTTTGGACCAATATAAAGTTATAAAGGTGTAAATATAGTTATTAATAATTCTCAAATAGTTAGACCCATTATTGGAGCAACGAAAACTTCGTCCAAACTACTTTGACCAAAACTGCCCAACTTTGAATAGCTTCGTACGAAGTGAATATTGGCCTTTTTTGGGACCAATATGAAGTGATAAGGATATAAATATAGTAATGAACCTAATAGAAGAACGTTAGACCCATTTTTTATCCAACGGAAAACTTGTGCAAACTTCTACGACAAAGATCGTCCAAACTTTCAATAGATTCGTATGAAGGTTTAAATTGAGATTTAAAGCTTTTAGAATGAATACCGGCCTTTTTTTGGACCAATATAAAGTTATAAAGGTGTAAATATAGTTATTACTAATTCTCAAATAGTTAGACCCATTATTGGAGAAACGGAAACTTCGTCCAAACTACTTTGACCAAAACTGCCCAACTTTGAATAGCTTCGTACGAAGTGAATATTGGCCTTTTTTGGGACCAATATGAAGTGATAAGGATATAAATATAGTAATGAACCTAATAGAAGAACGTTAGACCCATTTTTTATCCAACGGAAAACTTGTGCAAACTTCTACGACAAAGATCGTCCAAACTTTCAATAGATTCGTATGAAGGTTTAAATAGAGATTAAATAGAGATTTAAAGCTTTTAGAATGAATACCGGCCTTTTTTTGGACCAATATAAAGTTATAAAGGTGTAAATATAGTTATTAATAATTCTCAAATAGTTAGACCCATTATTGGAGCAACGAAAACTTCGTCCAAACTACTTTGACCAAAACTGCCCAACTTTGAATAGCTTCGTACGAAGTGAATATTGGCCTTTTTTGGGACCAATATGAAGTGATAAGGATATAAATATAGTAATGAACCTAATAGAAGAACGTTAGACCCATTTTTTATCCAACGGAAAACTTGTGCAAACTTCTAAGACAAAGATCGTCCAAACTTTCAATAGATTCGTATGAAGGTTTAAATAGAGATTTAAAGCTTTTAGAATGAATACCGGCCTTTTTTTGGACCAATATAAAGTTATAAAGGTGTAAATATAGTTATTAATAATTCTCAAATAGTTAGACCCATTATTGGAGAAACGGAAACTTCGTCCAAACTACTTTGACCAAAACTGCCCAACTTTGAATAGCTTCGTACGAAGTGAATATTGGCCTTTTTTGGGACCAATATGAAGTGATAAGGATATAAATATAGTAATGAACCTAATAGAAGAACGTTAGACCCATTTTTTATCCAACGGAAAACTTGTGCAAACTTCTACGACAAAGATCGTCCAAACTTTCAATAGATTTGTATGAAGGTTTAAATTGAGATTTAAAGCTTTTAGAATGAATACCGGCCTTTTTTTGGACCAATATAAAGTTATAAAGGTGTAAATATAGTTATTAATAATTCTCAAATAGTTAGACCCATTATTGGAGAAACGGAAACTTCGTCCAAACTACTTTGACCAAAACTGCCCAACTTTGAATAGCTTCGTACGAAGTGAATATTGGCCTTTTTTGGGACCAATATGAAGTGATAAGGATATAAATATAGTAATGAACCTAATAGAAGAACGTTAGACCCATTTTTTATCCAACGGAAAACTTGTGCAAACTTCTACGACAAAGATCGTCCAAACTTTCAATAGATTTGTATGAAGGTTTAAATAGAGATTTAAAGCTTTTAGAATGAATACCGGCCTTTTTTTGGACCAATATAAAGTTATAAAGGTGTAAATATAGTTATTAATAATTCTCAAATAGTTAGACCCATTATTGGAGCAACGGACACTTCGTCCAAACTACTTTGACCAAAACTGCCCAACTTTGAATAGCTTCGTACGAAGTGAATATTGGCCTTTTTTGGGACCAATATGAAGTGATAAGGATATAAATATAGTAATGAACCTAATAGAAGAACGTTAGACCCCATTTTTTATCCAACGGAAAACTTGTGCAAACTTCTACGACAAAGATCGTCCAAACTTTCAATTGATTCGTATGAAGGTTTAAATTGAGATTTAAAGCTTTTAGAATGAATACCGGCCTTTTTTTGGACCAATATAAAGTTATAAAGGTGTAAATATAGTTATTAATAATTCTCAAATAGTTAGACCCATTATTGGAGCAACGGAAACTTCGTCCAAACTACTTTGACCAAAACTGCCCAACTTTGAATAGCTTCGTACGAAGTGAATATTGGCCTTTTTTGGGACCAATATGAAGTGATAAGGATATAAATACAGTAATGAACCTAATAGAAGAACGTTAGACCCATTTTTTATCCAACGGAAAACTTGTGCAAACTTCTACGACAAAGATCGTCCAAACTTTCAATAGATTCGTATGAAGGTTTAAATTGAGATTTAAAGCTTTTAGAATGAATACCGGCCTTTTTTTGGACCAATATAAAGTTATAAAGGTGTAAATATAGTTATTAATAATTCTCAAATAGTTAGACCCATTATTGGAGCAACGAAAACTTCGTCCAAACTACTTTGACCAAAACTACCCAACTTTGAATAGCTTCGTACGAAGTGAATATTGGCCTTTTTTGGGACCAATATGAAGTGATAAGGATATAAATATAGTAATGAACCTAATAGAAGAACGTTAGACCCATTTTTTATCCAACGGAAAACTTGTGCAAACTTCTAAGACAAAGATCGTCCAAACTTTCAATAGATTCGTATGAAGGTTTAAATTGAGATATAAAGCTTTTAGAATGAATACCGGCCTTTTTTTGGACCAATATAAAGTTATAAAGGTGTAAATATAGTTATTAATAATTCTCAAATAGTTAGACCCATTATTGGAGCAACGGACACTTCGTCCAAACTACTTTGACCAAAACTGCCCAACTTTGAATAGCTTCGTACGAAGTGAATATTGGCCTATTTTGGGACCAATATGAAGTGATAAGGATATAAATATAGTAATGAACCTAATAGAAGAACGTTAGACCCCATTTTTTATCCAACGGAAAACTTGTGCAAACTTCTAAGACAAAGATCGTCCAAACATTCAATAGATTCGTATGAAGGTTTAAATTGAGATTTAAAGCTTTTAGAATGAATACCGGCCTTTTTTTGGACCAATATAAAGTTATAAAGGTGTAAATATAGTTATTAATAATTCTCAAATAGTTAGACCCATTATTGGAGCAACGGAAACTTCGTCCAAACTACTTTGACCAAAACTGCCCAACTTTGAATAGCTTCGTACGAAGTGAATATTGGCCTTTTTTGGGACCAATATGAAGTGATAAGGATATAAATACAGTAATGAACCTAATAGAAGAACGTTAGACCCATTTTTTATCCAACGGAAAACTTGTGCAAACTTCTACGACAAAGATCGTCCAAACTTTCAATAGATTCGTATGAAGGTTTAAATTGAGATTTAAAGCTTTTAGAATGAATACCGGCCTCTTTTTGGACCAATATAAAGTTATAAAGGTGTAAATATAGTTATTAATAATTCTCAAATAGTTAGACCCATTATTGGAGCAACGAAAACTTCGTCCAAACTACTTTGACCAAAACTGCCCAACTTTGAATAGCTTCGTACGAAGTGAATATTGGCCTTTTTGGGGACCAATATGAAGTGATAAGGATATAAATATAGTAATGAACCTAATAGAAGAACGTTAGACCCATTTTTTATCCAACGGAAAACTTGTGCAAACTTCTAAGACAAAGATCGTCCAAACTTTCAATAGATTCGTATGAAGGTTTAAATTGAGATTTAAAGCTTTTAGAATGAATACCGGCCTTTTTTTGGACCAATATAAAGTTATAAAGGTGTAAATATAGTTATTAATAATTCTCAAATTGTTAGACCCATTATTGGAGCAACGGAAACTTCGTCCAAACTACTTTGACCAAAACTGCCCAACTTTGAATAGCTTCGTACGAAGTGAATATTGGCCTTTTTTGGGACCAATATGAGGTGATAAGGATATAAATACAGTAATGAACCTAATAGAAGAACGTTAGACCCATTTTTTATCCAACGGAAAACTTGTGCAAACTTCTACGACAAAGATCGTCCAAACTTTCAATAGATTCGTATGAAGGTTTAAATTGAGATTTAAAGCTTTTAGAATGAATACCGGCCTCTTTTTGGACCAATATAAAGTTATAAAGGTGTAAATATAGTTATTAATAATTCTCAAATAGTTAGACCCATTATTGGAGCAACGAAAACTTCGTCCAAACTACTTTGACCAAAACTGCCCAACTTTGAATAGCTTCGTACGAAGTGAATATTGGCCTTTTTGGGGACCAATATGAAGTGATAAGGATATAAATATAGTAATGAACCTAATAGAAGAACGTTAGACCCATTTTTTATCCAACGGAAAACTTGTGCAAACTTCTAAGACAAAGATCGTCCAAACTTTCAATAGATTCGTATGAAGGTTTAAATTGAGATTTAAAGCTTTTAGAATGAATACCGGCCTTTTTTTGGACCAATATAAAGTTATAAAGGTGTAAATATAGTTATTAATAATTCTCAAATTGTTAGACCCATTATTGGAGCAACGGAAACTTCGTCCAAACTACTTTGACCAAAACTGCCCAACTTTGAATAGCTTCGTACGAAGTGAATATTGGCCTTTTTTGGGACCAATATGAGGTGATAAGGATATAAATACAGTAATGAACCTAATAGAAGAACGTTAGACCCATTTTTTATCCAACGGAAAACTTGTGCAAACTTCTACGACAAAGATCGTCCAAACTTTCAATAGATTCGTATGAAGGTTTAAATTGAGATTTAAAGCTTTTAGAATGAATACCGGCCTTTTTTTGGACCAATATAAAGTTATAAAGGTGTAAATATAGTTATTAATAATTCTCAAATAGTTAGACCCATTATTGGAGCAACGAAAACTTCGTCCAAACTACTTTGACCAAAACTGCCCAACTTTGAATAGCTTCGTACGAAGTGAATATTGGCCTTTTTTGGGACCAATATGAAGTGATAAGGATATAAATATAGTAATGAACCTAATAGAAGAACGTTAGACCCATTTTTTATCCAACGGAAAACTTGTGCAAACTTCTACGACAAAGATCGTCCAAACTTTCAATAGATTTGTATGAAGGTTTAAATTGAGATTTAAAGCTTTTAGAATGAATACCGGCCTTTTTTTGGACCAATATAAAGTTATAAAGGTGTAAATATAGTTATTACTAATTCTCAAATAGTTAGACCCATTATTGGAGAAACGGAAACTTCGTCCAAACTACTTTGACCAAAACTGCCCAACTTTGAATAGCTTCGTACGAAGTGAATATTGGCCTTTTTTGGGACCAATATGAAGTGATAAGGATATAAATATAGTAATGAACCTAATAGAAGAACGTTAGACCCATTTTTTATCCAACGGAAAACTTGTGCAAACTTCTACGACAAAGATCGTCCAAACTTTCAATAGATTCGTATGAAGGTTTAAATAGAGATTAAATAGAGATTTAAAGCTTTTAGAATGAATACCGGCCTTTTTTTGGACCAATATAAAGTTATAAAGGTGTAAATATAGTTATTAATAATTCTCAAATAGTTAGACCCATTATTGGAGCAACGGACACTTCGTCCAAACTACTTTGACCAAAACTGCCCAACTTTGAATAGCTTCGTACGAAGTGAATATTGGCCTTTTTTGGGACCAATATGAAGTGATAAGGATATAAATATAGTAATGAACCTAATAGAAGAACGTTAGACCCCATTTTTTATCCAACGGAAAACTTGTGCAAACTTCTACGACAAAGATCGTCCAAACTTTCAATAGATTCGTATGAAGGTTTAAATTGAGATTTAAAGCTTTTAGAATGAATACCGGCCTTTTTTTGGACCAATATAAAGTTATAAAGGTGTAAATATAGTTATTAATAATTCTCAAATAGTTAGACCCATTATTGGAGCAACGGAAACTTCGTCCAAACTACTTTGACCAAAACTGCCCAACTTTGAATAGCTTCGTACGAAGTGAATATTGGCCTTTTTTGGGACCAATATGAAGTGATAAGGATATAAATACAGTAATGAACCTAATAGAAGAACGTTAGACCCATTTTTTATCCAACGGAAAACTTGTGCAAACTTCTACGACAAAGATCGTCCAAACTTTCAATAGATTCGTATGAAGGTTTAAATTGAGATTTAAAGCTTTTAGAATGAATACCGGCCTTTTTTTGGACCAATATAAAGTTATAAAGGTGTAAATATAGTTATTAATAATTCTCAAATAGTTAGACCCATTATTGGAGCAACGAAAACTTCGTCCAAACTACTTTGACCAAAACTGCCCAACTTTGAATAGCTTCGTACGAAGTGAATATTGGCCTTTTTTGGGACCAATATGAAGTGATAAGGATATAAATATAGTAATGAACCTAATAGAAGAACGTTAGACCCATTTTTTATCCAACGGAAAACTTGTGCAAACTTCTAAGACAAAGATCGTCCAAACTTTCAATAGATTCGTATGAAGGTTTAAATTGAGATATAAAGCTTTTAGAATGAATACCGGCCTTTTTTTGGACCAATATAAAGTTATAAAGGTGTAAATATAGTTATTAATAATTCTCAAATAGTTAGACCCATTATTGGAGCAACGGACACTTCGTCCAAACTACTTTGACCAAAACTGCCCAACTTTGAATAGCTTCGTACGAAGTGAATATTGGCCTTTTTTGGGACCAATATGAAGTGATAAGGATATAAATATAGTAATGAACCTAATAGAAGAACGTTAGACCCCATTTTTTATCCAACGGAAAACTTGTGCAAACTTCTAAGACAAAGATCGTCCAAACTTTCAATAGATTCGTATGAAGGTTTAAATTGAGATTTAAAGCTTTTAGAATGAATACCGGCCTTTTTTTGGACCAATATAAAGTTATAAAGGTGTAAATATAGTTATTAATAATTCTCAAATAGTTAGACCCATTATTGGAGCAACGGAAACTTCGTCCAAACTACTTTGACCAAAACTGCCCAACTTTGAATAGCTTCGTACGAAGTGAATATTGGCCTTTTTTGGGACCAATATGAAGTGATAAGGATATAAATACAGTAATGAACCTAATAGAAGAACGTTAGACCCATTTTTTATCCAACGGAAAACTTGTGCAAACTTCTACGACAAAGATCGTCCAAACTTTCAATAGATTCGTATGAAGGTTTAAATTGAGATTTAAAGCTTTTAGAATGAATACCGGCCTCTTTTTGGACCAATATAAAGTTATAAAGGTGTAAATATAGTTATTAATAATTCTCAAATAGTTAGACCCATTATTGGAGCAACGAAAACTTCGTCCAAACTACTTTGACCAAAACTGCCCAACTTTGAATAGCTTCGTACGAAGTGAATATTGGCCTTTTTTGGGACCAATATGAAGTGATAAGGATATAAATATAGTAATGAACCTAATAGAAGAACGTTAGACCCATTTTTTATCCAACGGAAAACTTGTGCAAACTTCTACGACAAAGATCGTCCAAACTTTCAATAGATTTGTATGAAGGTTTAAATTGAGATTTAAAGCTTTTAGAATGAATACCGGCCTTTTTTTGGACCAATATAAAGTTATAAAGGTGTAAATATAGTTATTAATAATTCTCAAATAGTTAGACCCATTATTGGAGAAACGGAAACTTCGTCCAAACTACTTTGACCAAAACTGCCCAACTTTGAATAGCTTCGTACGAAGTGAATATTGGCCTTTTTTGGGACCAATATGAAGTGATAAGGATATAAATATAGTAATGAACCTAATAGAAGAACGTTAGACCCATTTTTTATCCAACGGAAAACTTGTGCAAACTTCTACGACAAAGATCGTCCAAACTTTCAATAGATTCGTATGAAGGTTTAAATAGAGATTAAATAGAGATTTAAAGCTTTTAGAATGAATACCGGCCTTTTTTTGGACCAATATAAAGTTATAAAGGTGTAAATATAGTTATTAATAATTCTCAAATAGTTAGACCCATTATTGGAGCAACGGACACTTCGTCCAAACTACTTTGACCAAAACTGCCCAACTTTGAATAGCTTCGTACGAAGTGAATATTGGCCTTTTTTGGGACCAATATGAAGTGATAAGGATATAAATATAGTAATGAACCTAATAGAAGAACGTTAGACCCCATTTTTTATCCAACGGAAAACTTGTGCAAACTTCTACGACAAAGATCGTCCAAACTTTCAATAGATTCGTATGAAGGTTTAAATTGAGATTTAAAGCTTTTAGAATGAATACCGGCCTTTTTTTGGACCAATATAAAGTTATAAAGGTGTAAATATAGTTATTAATAATTCTCAAATAGTTAGACCCATTATTGGAGCAACGGAAACTTCGTCCAAACTACTTTGACCAAAACTGCCCAACTTTGAATAGCTTCGTACGAAGTGAATATTGGCCTTTTTTGGGACCAATATGAAGTGATAAGGATATAAATACAGTAATGAACCTAATAGAAGAACGTTAGACCCATTTTTTATCCAACGGAAAACTTGTGCAAACTTCTACGACAAAGATCGTCCAAACTTTCAATAGATTCGTATGAAGGTTTAAATTGAGATTTAAAGCTTTTAGAATGAATACCGGCCTTTTTTTGGACCAATATAAAGTTATAAAGGTGTAAATATAGTTATTAATAATTCTCAAATAGTTAGACCCATTATTGGAGCAACGAAAACTTCGTCCAAACTACTTTGACCAAAACTGCCCAACTTTGAATAGCTTCGTACGAAGTGAATATTGGCCTTTTTTGGGACCAATATGAAGTGATAAGGATATAAATATAGTAATGAACCTAATAGAAGAACGTTAGACCCATTTTTTATCCAACGGAAAACTTGTGCAAACTTCTAAGACAAAGATCGTCCAAACTTTCAATAGATTCGTATGAAGGTTTAAATTGAGATATAAAGCTTTTAGAATGAATACCGGCCTTTTTTTGGACCAATATAAAGTTATAAAGGTGTAAATATAGTTATTAATAATTCTCAAATAGTTAGACCCATTATTGGAGCAACGGACACTTCGTCCAAACTACTTTGACCAAAACTGCCCAACTTTGAATAGCTTCGTACGAAGTGAATATTGGCCTTTTTTGGGACCAATATGAAGTGATAAGGATATAAATATAGTAATGAACCTAATAGAAGAACGTTAGACCCCATTTTTTATCCAACGGAAAACTTGTGCAAACTTCTAAGACAAAGATCGTCCAAACTTTCAATAGATTCGTATGAAGGTTTAAATTGAGATTTAAAGCTTTTAGAATGAATACCGGCCTTTTTTTGGACCAATATAAAGTTATAAAGGTGTAAATATAGTTATTAATAATTCTCAAATAGTTAGACCCATTATTGGAGCAACGGAAACTTCGTCCAAACTACTTTGACCAAAACTGCCCAACTTTGAATAGCTTCGTACGAAGTGAATATTGGCCTTTTTTGGGACCAATATGAAGTGATAAGGATATAAATACAGTAATGAACCTAATAGAAGAACGTTAGACCCATTTTTTATCCAACGGAAAACTTGTGCAAACTTCTACGACAAAGATCGTCCAAACTTTCAATAGATTCGTATGAAGGTTTAAATTGAGATTTAAAGCTTTTAGAATGAATACCGGCCTCTTTTTGGACCAATATAAAGTTATAAAGGTGTAAATATAGTTATTAATAATTCTCAAATAGTTAGACCCATTATTGGAGCAACGAAAACTTCGTCCAAACTACTTTGACCAAAACTGCCCAACTTTGAATAGCTTCGTACGAAGTGAATATTGGCCTTTTTTGGGACCAATATGAAGTGATAAGGATATAAATATAGTAATGAACCTAATAGAAGAACGTTAGACCCATTTTTTATCCAACGGAAAACTTGTGCAAACTTCTAAGACAAAGATCGTCCAAACTTTCAATAGATTCGTATGAAGGTTTAAATTGAGATTTAAAGCTTTTAGAATGAATACCGGCCTTTTTTTGGACCAATATAAAGTTATAAAGGTGTAAATATAGTTATTAATAATTCTCAAATTGTTAGACCCATTATTGGAGCAACGGAAACTTCGTCCAAACTACTTTGACCAAAACTGCCCAACTTTGAATAGCTTCGTACGAAGTGAATATTGGCATTTTTTGGGACCAATATGAGGTGATAAGGATATAAATACAGTAATGAACCTAATAGAAGAACGTTAGACCCATTTTTTATCCAACGGAAAACTTGTGCAAACTTCTACGACAAAGATCGTCCAAACTTTCAATAGATTCGTATGAAGGTTTAAATTGAGATTTAAAGCTTTTAGAATGAATACCGGCCTTTTTTTGGACCAATATAAAGTTATAAAGGTGTAAATATAGTTATTAATAATTCTCAAATAGTTAGACCCATTATTGGAGCAACGGAAACTTCGTCCAAACTACTTTGACCAAAACTGCCCAACTTTGAATAGCTTCGTACGAAGTGAATATTGGCCTTTTTTGGGACCAATATGAAGTGATAAGGATATAAATACAGTAATGAACCTAATAGAAGAACGTTAGACCCATTTTTTATCCAACGGAAAACTTGTGCAAACTTCTACGACAAAGATCGTCCAAACTTTCAATAGATTCGTATGAAGGTTTAAATTGAGATTTAAAGCTTTTAGAATGAATACCGGCCTCTTTTTGGACCAATATAAAGTTATAAAGGTGTAAATATAGTTATTAATAATTCTCAAATAGTTAGACCCATTATTGGAGCAACGAAAACTTCGTCCAAACTACTTTGACCAAAACTGCCCAACTTTGAATAGCTTCGTACGAAGTGAATATTGGCCTTTTTTGGGACCAATATGAAGTGATAAGGATATAAATATAGTAATGAACCTAATAGAAGAACGTTAGACCCATTTTTTATCCAACGGAAAACTTGTGCAAACTTCTAAGACAAAGATCGTCCAAACTTTCAATAGATTCGTATGAAGGTTTAAATTGAGATTTAAAGCTTTTAGAATGAATACCGGCCTTTTTTTGGACCAATATAAAGTTATAAAGGTGTAAATATAGTTATTAATAATTCTCAAATTGTTAGACCCATTATTGGAGCAACGGAAACTTCGTCCAAACTACTTTGACCAAAACTGCCCAACTTTGAATAGCTTCGTACGAAGTGAATATTGGCATTTTTTGGGACCAATATGAGGTGATAAGGATATAAATACAGTAATGAACCTAATAGAAGAACGTTAGACCCATTTTTTATCCAACGGAAAACTTGTGCAAACTTCTACGACAAAGATCGTCCAAACTTTCAATAGATTCGTATGAAGGTTTAAATTGAGATTTAAAGCTTTTAGAATGAATACCGGCCTTTTTTTGGACCAATATAAAGTTTTAAAGGTGTAAATATAGTTATTAATAATTCTCAAATAGTTAGACCCATTATTGGAGCAACGAAAACTTCGTCCAAACTACTTTGACCAAAACTGCCCAACTTTGAATAGCTTCGTACGAAGTGAATATTGGCCTTTTTTGGGACCAATATGAAGTGATAAGGATATAAATATAGTAATGAACCTAATAGAAGAACGTTAGACCCATTTTTTATCCAACGGAAAACTTGTGCAAACTTCTACGACAAAGATCGTCCAAACTTTCAATAGATTTGTATGAAGGTTTAAATTGAGATTTAAAGCTTTTAGAATGAATACCGGCCTTTTTTTGGACCAATATAAAGTTATAAAGGTGTAAATATAGTTATTAATAATTCTCAAATAGTTAGACCCATTATTGGAGAAACGGAAACTTCGTCCAAACTACTTTGACCAAAACTGCCCAACTTTGAATAGCTTCGTACGAAGTGAATATTGGCCTTTTTTGGGACCAATATGAAGTGATAAGGATATAAATATAGTAATGAACCTAATAGAAGAACGTTAGACCCATTTTTTATCCAACGGAAAACTTGTGCAAACTTCTACGACAAAGATCGTCCAAACTTTCAATAGATTCGTATGAAGGTTTAAATAGAGATTAAATAGAGATTTAAAGCTTTTAGAATGAATACCGGCCTTTTTTTGGACCAATATAAAGTTATAAAGGTGTAAATATAGTTATTAATAATTCTCAAATAGTTAGACCCATTATTGGAGCAACGGACACTTCGTCCAAACTACTTTGACCAAAACTGCCCAACTTTGAATAGCTTCGTACGAAGTGAATATTGGCCTTTTTTGGGACCAATATGAAGTGATAAGGATATAAATATAGTAATGAACCTAATAGAAGAACGTTAGACCCCATTTTTTATCCAACGGAAAACTTGTGCAAACTTCTATGACAAAGATCGTCCAAACTTTCAATAGATTCGTATGAAGGTTTAAATTGAGATTTAAAGCTTTTAGAATGAATACCGGCCTTTTTTTGGACCAATATAAAGTTATAAAGGTGTAAATATAGTTATTAATAATTCTCAAATAGTTAGACCCATTATTGGAGCAACGGAAACTTCGTCCAAACTACTTTGACCAAAACTGCCCAACTTTGAATAGCTTCGTACGAAGTGAATATTGGCCTTTTTTGGGACCAATATGAAGTGATAAGGATATAAATACAGTAATGAACCTAATAGAAGAATGTTAGACCCATTTTTTATCCAACGGAAAACTTGTGCAAACTTCTACGACAAAGATCGTCCAAACTTTCAATAGATTCGTATGAAGGTTTAAATTGAGATTTAAAGCTTTTAGAATGAATACCGGCCTTTTTTTGGACCAATATAAAGTTATAAAGGTGTAAATATAGTTATTAATAATTCTCAAATAGTTAGACCCATTATTGGAGCAACGAAAACTTCGTCCAAACTACTTTGACCAAAACTGCCCAACTTTGAATAGCTTCGTACGAAGTGAATATTGGCCTTTTTTGGGACCAATATGAAGTGATAAGGATATAAATATAGTAATGAACCTAATAGAAGAACGTTAGACCCATTTTTTATCCAACGGAAAACTTGTGCAAACTTCTAAGACAAAGATCGTCCAAACTTTCAATAGATTCGTATGAAGGTTTAAATTGAGATATAAAGCTTTTAGAATGAATACCGGCCTTTTTTTGGACCAATATAAAGTTATAAAGGTGTAAATATAGTTATTAATAATTCTCAAATAGTTAGACCCATTATTGGAGCAACGGACACTTCGTCCAAACTACTTTGACCAAAACTGCCCAACTTTGAATAGCTTCGTACGAAGTGAATATTGGCCTTTTTTGGGACCAATATGAAGTGATAAGGATATAAATATAGTAATGAACCTAATAGAAGAACGTTAGACCCCATTTTTTATCCAACGGAAAACTTGTGCAAACTTCTAAGACAAAGATCGTCCAAACTTTCAATAGATTCGTATGAAGGTTTAAATTGAGATTTAAAGCTTTTAGAATGAATACCGGCCTTTTTTTGGACCAATATAAAGTTATAAAGGTGTAAATATAGTTATTAATAATTCTCAAATAGTTAGACCCATTATTGGAGCAACGGAAACTTCGTCCAAACTACTTTGACCAAAACTGCCCAACTTTGAATAGCTTCGTACGAAGTGAATATTGGCCTTTTTTGGGACCAATATGAAGTGATAAGGATATAAATACAGTAATGAACCTAATAGAAGAACGTTAGACCCATTTTTTATCCAACGGAAAACTTGTGCAAACTTCTACGACAAAGATCGTCCAAACTTTCAATAGATTCGTATGAAGGTTTAAATTGAGATTTAAAGCTTTTAGAATGAATACCGGCCTCTTTTTGGACCAATATAAAGTTATAAAGGTGTAAATATAGTTATTAATAATTCTCAAATAGTTAGACCCATTATTGGAGCAACGAAAACTTCGTCCAAACTACTTTGACCAAAACTGCCCAACTTTGAATAGCTTCGTACGAAGTGAATATTGGCCTTTTTTGGGACCAATATGAAGTGATAAGGATATAAATATAGTAATGAACCTAATAGAAGAACGTTAGACCCATTTTTTATCCAACGGAAAACTTGTGCAAACTTCTAAGACAAAGATCGTCCAAACTTTCAATAGATTCGTATGAAGGTTTAAATTGAGATTTAAAGCTTTTAGAATGAATACCGGCCTTTTTTTGGACCAATATAAAGTTATAAAGGTGTAAATATAGTTATTAATAATTCTCAAATTGTTAGACCCATTATTGGAGCAACGGAAACTTCGTCCAAACTACTTTGACCAAAACTGCCCAACTTTGAATAGCTTCGTACGAAGTGAATATTGGCATTTTTTGGGACCAATATGAGGTGATAAGGATATAAATACAGTAATGAACCTAATAGAAGAACGTTAGACCCATTTTTTATCCAACGGAAAACTTGTGCAAACTTCTACGACAAAGATCGTCCAAACTTTCAATAGATTCGTATGAAGGTTTAAATTGAGATTTAAAGCTTTTAGAATGAATACCGGCCTTTTTTTGGACCAATATAAAGTTTTAAAGGTGTAAATATAGTTATTAATAATTCTCAAATAGTTAGACCCATTATTGGAGCAACGAAAACTTCGTCCAAACTACTTTGACCAAAACTGCCCAACTTTGAATAGCTTCGTACGAAGTGAATATTGGCCTTTTTTGGGACCAATATGAAGTGATAAGGATATAAATATAGTAATGAACCTAATAGAAGAACGTTAGACCCATTTTTTATCCAACGGAAAACTTGTGCAAACTTCTACGACAAAGATCGTCCAAACTTTCAATAGATTTGTATGAAGGTTTAAATTGAGATTTAAAGCTTTTAGAATGAATACCGGCCTTTTTTTGGACCAATATAAAGTTATAAAGGTGTAAATATAGTTATTAATAATTCTCAAATAGTTAGACCCATTATTGGAGAAACGGAAACTTCGTCCAAACTACTTTGACCAAAACTGCCCAACTTTGAATAGCTTCGTACGAAGTGAATATTGGCCTTTTTTGGGACCAATATGAAGTGATAAGGATATAAATATAGTAATGAACCTAATAGAAGAACGTTAGACCCATTTTTTATCCAACGGAAAACTTGTGCAAACTTCTACGACAAAGATCGTCCAAACTTTCAATAGATTCGTATGAAGGTTTAAATAGAGATTAAATAGAGATTTAAAGCTTTTAGAATGAATACCGGCCTTTTTTTGGACCAATATAAAGTTATAAAGGTGTAAATATAGTTATTAATAATTCTCAAATAGTTAGACCCATTATTGGAGCAACGGACACTTCGTCCAAACTACTTTGACCAAAACTGCCCAACTTTGAATAGCTTCGTACGAAGTGAATATTGGCCTTTTTTGGGACCAATATGAAGTGATAAGGATATAAATATAGTAATGAACCTAATAGAAGAACGTTAGACCCCATTTTTTATCCAACGGAAAACTTGTGCAAACTTCTATGACAAAGATCGTCCAAACTTTCAATAGATTCGTATGAAGGTTTAAATTGAGATTTAAAGCTTTTAGAATGAATACCGGCCTTTTTTTGGACCAATATAAAGTTATAAAGGTGTAAATATAGTTATTAATAATTCTCAAATAGTTAGACCCATTATTGGAGCAACGGAAACTTCGTCCAAACTACTTTGACCAAAACTGCCCAACTTTGAATAGCTTCGTACGAAGTGAATATTGGCCTTTTTTGGGACCAATATGAAGTGATAAGGATATAAATACAGTAATGAACCTAATAGAAGAATGTTAGACCCATTTTTTATCCAACGGAAAACTTGTGCAAACTTCTACGACAAAGATCGTCCAAACTTTCAATAGATTCGTATGAAGGTTTAAATTGAGATTTAAAGCTTTTAGAATGAATACCGGCCTTTTTTTGGACCAATATAAAGTTATAAAGGTGTAAATATAGTTATTAATAATTCTCAAATAGTTAGACCCATTATTGGAGCAACGAAAACTTCGTCCAAACTACTTTGACCAAAACTGCCCAACTTTGAATAGCTTCGTACGAAGTGAATATTGGCCTTTTTTGGGACCAATATGAAGTGATAAGGATATAAATATAGTAATGAACCTAATAGAAGAACGTTAGACCCATTTTTTATCCAACGGAAAACTTGTGCAAACTTCTAAGACAAAGATCGTCCAAACTTTCAATAGATTCGTATGAAGGTTTAAATTGAGATATAAAGCTTTTAGAATGAATACCGGCCTTTTTTTGGACCAATATAAAGTTATAAAGGTGTAAATATAGTTATTAATAATTCTCAAATAGTTAGACCCATTATTGGAGCAACGGACACTTCGTCCAAACTACTTTGACCAAAACTGCCCAACTTTGAATAGCTTCGTACGAAGTGAATATTGGCCTTTTTTGGGACCAATATGAAGTGATAAGGATATAAATACAGTAATGAACCTAATAGAAGAACGTTAGACCCATTTTTTATCCAACGGAAAACTTGTGCAAACTTCTACGACAAAGATCGTCCAAACTTTCAATAGATTCGTATGAAGGTTTAAATTGAGATTTAAAGCTTTTAGAATGAATACCGGCCTCTTTTTGGACCAATATAAAGTTATAAAGGTGTAAATATAGTTATTAATAATTCTCAAATAGTTAGACCCATTATTGGAGCAACGAAAACTTCGTCCAAACTACTTTGACCAAAACTGCCCAACTTTGAATAGCTTCGTACGAAGTGAATATTGGCCTTTTTTGGGACCAATATGAAGTGATAAGGATATAAATATAGTAATGAACCTAATAGAAGAACGTTAGACCCATTTTTTATCCAACGGAAAACTTGTGCAAACTTCTAAGACAAAGATCGTCCAAACTTTCAATAGATTCGTATGAAGGTTTAAATTGAGATTTAAAGCTTTTAGAATGAATACCGGCCTTTTTTTGGACCAATATAAAGTTATAAAGGTGTAAATATAGTTATTAATAATTCTCAAATTGTTAGACCCATTATTGGAGCAACGGAAACTTCGTCCAAACTACTTTGACCAAAACTGCCCAACTTTGAATAGCTTCGTACGAAGTGAATATTGGCATTTTTTGGGACCAATATGAGGTGATAAGGATATAAATACAGTAATGAACCTAATAGAAGAACGTTAGACCCATTTTTTATCCAACGGAAAACTTGTGCAAACTTCTACGACAAAGATCGTCCAAACTTTCAATAGATTCGTATGAAGGTTTAAATTGAGATTTAAAGCTTTTAGAATGAATACCGGCCTTTTTTTGGACCAATATAAAGTTTTAAAGGTGTAAATATAGTTATTAATAATTCTCAAATAGTTAGACCCATTATTGGAGCAACGAAAACTTCGTCCAAACTACTTTGACCAAAACTGCCCAACTTTGAATAGCTTCGTACGAAGTGAATATTGGCCTTTTTTGGGACCAATATGAAGTGATAAGGATATAAATATAGTAATGAACCTAATAGAAGAACGTTAGACCCATTTTTTATCCAACGGAAAACTTGTGCAAACTTCTACGACAAAGATCGTCCAAACTTTCAATAGATTTGTATGAAGGTTTAAATTGAGATTTAAAGCTTTTAGAATGAATACCGGCCTTTTTTTGGACCAATATAAAGTTATAAAGGTGTAAATATAGTTATTAATAATTCTCAAATAGTTAGACCCATTATTGGAGAAACGGAAACTTCGTCCAAACTACTTTGACCAAAACTGCCCAACTTTGAATAGCTTCGTACGAAGTGAATATTGGCCTTTTTTGGGACCAATATGAAGTGATAAGGATATAAATATAGTAATGAACCTAATAGAAGAACGTTAGACCCATTTTTTATCCAACGGAAAACTTGTGCAAACTTCTACGACAAAGATCGTCCAAACTTTCAATAGATTCGTATGAAGGTTTAAATAGAGATTAAATAGAGATTTAAAGCTTTTAGAATGAATACCGGCCTTTTTTTGGACCAATATAAAGTTATAAAGGTGTAAATATAGTTATTAATAATTCTCAAATAGTTAGACCCATTATTGGAGCAACGGACACTTCGTCCAAACTACTTTGACCAAAACTGCCCAACTTTGAATAGCTTCGTACGAAGTGAATATTGGCCTTTTTTGGGACCAATATGAAGTGATAAGGATATAAATATAGTAATGAACCTAATAGAAGAACGTTAGACCCCATTTTTTATCCAACGGAAAACTTGTGCAAACTTCTATGACAAAGATCGTCCAAACTTTCAATAGATTCGTATGAAGGTTTAAATTGAGATTTAAAGCTTTTAGAATGAATACCGGCCTTTTTTTGGACCAATATAAAGTTATAAAGGTGTAAATATAGTTATTAATAATTCTCAAATAGTTAGACCCATTATTGGAGCAACGGAAACTTCGTCCAAACTACTTTGACCAAAACTGCCCAACTTTGAATAGCTTCGTACGAAGTGAATATTGGCCTTTTTTGGGACCAATATGAAGTGATAAGGATATAAATACAGTAATGAACCTAATAGAAGAATGTTAGACCCATTTTTTATCCAACGGAAAACTTGTGCAAACTTCTACGACAAAGATCGTCCAAACTTTCAATAGATTCGTATGAAGGTTTAAATTGAGATTTAAAGCTTTTAGAATGAATACCGGCCTTTTTTTGGACCAATATAAAGTTATAAAGGTGTAAATATAGTTATTAATAATTCTCAAATAGTTAGACCCATTATTGGAGCAACGAAAACTTCGTCCAAACTACTTTGACCAAAACTGCCCAACTTTGAATAGCTTCGTACGAAGTGAATATTGGCCTTTTTTGGGACCAATATGAAGTGATAAGGATATAAATATAGTAATGAACCTAATAGAAGAACGTTAGACCCATTTTTTATCCAACGGAAAACTTGTGCAAACTTCTAAGACAAAGATCGTCCAAACTTTCAATAGATTCGTATGAAGGTTTAAATTGAGATATAAAGCTTTTAGAATGAATACCGGCCTTTTTTTGGACCAATATAAAGTTATAAAGGTGTAAATATAGTTATTAATAATTCTCAAATAGTTAGACCCATTATTGGAGCAACGGACACTTCGTCCAAACTACTTTGACCAAAACTGCCCAACTTTGAATAGCTTCGTACGAAGTGAATATTGGCCTTTTTTGGGACCAATATGAAGTGATAAGGATATAAATACAGTAATGAACCTAATAGAAGAACGTTAGACCCATTTTTTATCCAACGGAAAACTTGTGCAAACTTCTACGACAAAGATCGTCCAAACTTTCAATAGATTCGTATGAAGGTTTAAATTGAGATTTAAAGCTTTTAGAATGAATACCGGCCTCTTTTTGGACCAATATAAAGTTATAAAGGTGTAAATATAGTTATTAATAATTCTCAAATAGTTAGACCCATTATTGGAGCAACGAAAACTTCGTCCAAACTACTTTGACCAAAACTGCCCAACTTTGAATAGCTTCGTACGAAGTGAATATTGGCCTTTTTTGGGACCAATATGAAGTGATAAGGATATAAATATAGTAATGAACCTAATAGAAGAACGTTAGACCCATTTTTTATCCAACGGAAAACTTGTGCAAACTTCTAAGACAAAGATCGTCCAAACTTTCAATAGATTCGTATGAAGGTTTAAATTGAGATTTAAAGCTTTTAGAATGAATACCGGCCTTTTTTTGGACCAATATAAAGTTATAAAGGTGTAAATATAGTTATTAATAATTCTCAAATTGTTAGACCCATTATTGGAGCAACGGAAACTTCGTCCAAACTACTTTGACCAAAACTGCCCAACTTTGAATAGCTTCGTACGAAGTGAATATTGGCCTTTTTTGGGACCAATATGAAGTGATAAGGATATAAATACAGTAATGAACCTAATAGAAGAACGTTAGACCCATTTTTTATCCAACGGAAAACTTGTGCAAACTTCTACGACAAAGATCGTCCAAACTTTCAATAGATTCGTATGAAGGTTTAAATTGAGATTTAAAGCTTTTAGAATGAATACCGGCCTCTTTTTGGACCAATATAAAGTTATAAAGGTGTAAATATAGTTATTAATAATTCTCAAATAGTTAGACCCATTATTGGAGCAACGAAAACTTCGTCCAAACTACTTTGACCAAAACTGCCCAACTTTGAATAGCTTCGTACGAAGTGAATATTGGCCTTTTTTGGGACCAATATGAAGTGATAAGGATATAAATATAGTAATGAACCTAATAGAAGAACGTTAGACCCATTTTTTATCCAACGGAAAACTTGTGCAAACTTCTAAGACAAAGATCGTCCAAACTTTCAATAGATTCGTATGAAGGTTTAAATTGAGATTTAAAGCTTTTAGAATGAATACCGGCCTTTTTTTGGACCAATATAAAGTTATAAAGGTGTAAATATAGTTATTAATAATTCTCAAATTGTTAGACCCATTATTGGAGCAACGGAAACTTCGTCCAAACTACTTTGACCAAAACTGCCCAACTTTGAATAGCTTCGTACGAAGTGAATATTGGCATTTTTTGGGACCAATATGAGGTGATAAGGATATAAATACAGTAATGAACCTAATAGAAGAACGTTAGACCCATTTTTTATCCAACGGAAAACTTGTGCAAACTTCTACGACAAAGATCGTCCAAACTTTCAATAGATTCGTATGAAGGTTTAAATTGAGATTTAAAGCTTTTAGAATGAATACCGGCCTTTTTTTGGACCAATATAAAGTTATAAAGGTGTAAATATAGTTATTAATAATTCTCAAATAGTTAGACCCATTATTGGAGCAACGGAAACTTCGTCCAAACTACTTTGACCAAAACTGCCCAACTTTGAATAGCTTCGTACGAAGTGAATATTGGCCTTTTTTGGGACCAATATGAAGTGATAAGGATATAAATACAGTAATGAACCTAATAGAAGAACGTTAGACCCATTTTTTATCCAACGGAAAACTTGTGCAAACTTCTACGACAAAGATCGTCCAAACTTTCAATAGATTCGTATGAAGGTTTAAATTGAGATTTAAAGCTTTTAGAATGAATACCGGCCTCTTTTTGGACCAATATAAAGTTATAAAGGTGTAAATATAGTTATTAATAATTCTCAAATAGTTAGACCCATTATTGGAGCAACGAAAACTTCGTCCAAACTACTTTGACCAAAACTGCCCAACTTTGAATAGCTTCGTACGAAGTGAATATTGGCCTTTTTTGGGACCAATATGAAGTGATAAGGATATAAATATAGTAATGAACCTAATAGAAGAACGTTAGACCCATTTTTTATCCAACGGAAAACTTGTGCAAACTTCTAAGACAAAGATCGTCCAAACTTTCAATAGATTCGTATGAAGGTTTAAATTGAGA
Source organism: Trifolium repens (assembly GCA_030408175.1). Lineage (NCBI taxonomy): Eukaryota > Viridiplantae > Streptophyta > Magnoliopsida > Fabales > Fabaceae > Trifolium > Trifolium repens. Next base: position 36,064,339 of record CP125842.1, on the reverse strand, counting down.
TTTAAAGCTTTTAGAATGAATACCGGCCTTTTTTTGGACCAATATAAAGTTATAAAGGTGTAAATATAGTTATTAATAATTCTCAAATTGTTAGACCCATTATTGGAGCAACGGAAACTTCGTCCAAACTACTTTGACCAAAACTGCCCAACTTTGAATAGCTTCGTACGAAGTGAATATTGGCATTTTTTGGGACCAATATGAGGTGATAAGGATATAAATACAGTAATGAACCTAATAGAAGAACGTTAGACCCATTTTTTATCCAACGGAAAACTTGTGCAAACTTCTACGACAAAGATCGTCCAAACTTTCAATAGATTCGTATGAAGGTTTAAATTGAGATTTAAAGCTTTTAGAATGAATACCGGCCTTTTTTTGGACCAATATAAAGTTTTAAAGGTGTAAATATAGTTATTAATAATTCTCAAATAGTTAGACCCATTATTGGAGCAACGAAAACTTCGTCCAAACTACTTTGACCAAAACTGCCCAACTTTGAATAGCTTCGTACGAAGTGAATATTGGCCTTTTTTGGGACCAATATGAAGTGATAAGGATATAAATATAGTAATGAACCTAATAGAAGAACGTTAGACCCATTTTTTATCCAACGGAAAACTTGTGCAAACTTCTACGACAAAGATCGTCCAAACTTTCAATAGATTTGTATGAAGGTTTAAATTGAGATTTAAAGCTTTTAGAATGAATACCGGCCTTTTTTTGGACCAATATAAAGTTATAAAGGTGTAAATATAGTTATTAATAATTCTCAAATAGTTAGACCCATTATTGGAGAAACGGAAACTTCGTCCAAACTACTTTGACCAAAACTGCCCAACTTTGAATAGCTTCGTACGAAGTGAATATTGGCCTTTTTTGGGACCAATATGAAGTGATAAGGATATAAATATAGTAATGAACCTAATAGAAGAACGTTAGACCCATTTTTTATCCAACGGAAAACTTGTGCAAACTTCTACGACAAAGATCGTCCAAACTTTCAATAGATTCGTATGAAGGTTTAAATAGAGATTAAATAGAGATTTAAAGCTTTTAGAATGAATACCGGCCTTTTTTTGGACCAATATAAAGTTATAAAGGTGTAAATATAGTTATTAATAATTCTCAAATAGTTAGACCCATTATTGGAGCAACGGACACTTCGTCCAAACTACTTTGACCAAAACTGCCCAACTTTGAATAGCTTCGTACGAAGTGAATATTGGCCTTTTTTGGGACCAATATGAAGTGATAAGGATATAAATATAGTAATGAACCTAATAGAAGAACGTTAGACCCCATTTTTTATCCAACGGAAAACTTGTGCAAACTTCTATGACAAAGATCGTCCAAACTTTCAATAGATTCGTATGAAGGTTTAAATTGAGATTTAAAGCTTTTAGAATGAATACCGGCCTTTTTTTGGACCAATATAAAGTTATAAAGGTGTAAATATAGTTATTAATAATTCTCAAATAGTTAGACCCATTATTGGAGCAACGGAAACTTCGTCCAAACTACTTTGACCAAAACTGCCCAACTTTGAATAGCTTCGTACGAAGTGAATATTGGCCTTTTTTGGGACCAATATGAAGTGATAAGGATATAAATACAGTAATGAACCTAATAGAAGAATGTTAGACCCATTTTTTATCCAACGGAAAACTTGTGCAAACTTCTACGACAAAGATCGTCCAAACTTTCAATAGATTCGTATGAAGGTTTAAATTGAGATTTAAAGCTTTTAGAATGAATACCGGCCTTTTTTTGGACCAATATAAAGTTATAAAGGTGTAAATATAGTTATTAATAATTCTCAAATAGTTAGACCCATTATTGGAGCAACGAAAACTTCGTCCAAACTACTTTGACCAAAACTGCCCAACTTTGAATAGCTTCGTACGAAGTGAATATTGGCCTTTTTTGGGACCAATATGAAGTGATAAGGATATAAATATAGTAATGAACCTAATAGAAGAACGTTAGACCCATTTTTTATCCAACGGAAAACTTGTGCAAACTTCTAAGACAAAGATCGTCCAAACTTTCAATAGATTCGTATGAAGGTTTAAATTGAGATATAAAGCTTTTAGAATGAATACCGGCCTTTTTTTGGACCAATATAAAGTCATAAAGGTGTAAATATAGTTATTAATAATTCTCAAATAGTTAGACCCATTATTGGAGCAACGGACACTTCGTCCAAACTACTTTGACCAAAACTGCCCAACTTTGAATAGCTTCGTACGAAGTGAATATTGGCCTTTTTTGGGACCAATATGAAGTGATAAGGATATAAATATAGTAATGAACCTAATAGAAGAACGTTAGACCCCATTTTTTATCCAACGGAAAACTTGTGCAAACTTCTAAGACAAAGATCGTCCAAACTTTCAATAGATTCGTATGAAGGTTTAAATTGAGATTTAAAGCTTTTAGAATGAATACCGGCCTTTTTTTGGACCAATATAAAGTTATAAAGGTGTAAATATAGTTATTAATAATTCTCAAATAGTTAGACCCATTATTGGAGCAACGGAAACTTCGTCCAAACTACTTTGACCAAAACTGCCCAACTTTGAATAGCTTCGTACGAAGTGAATATTGGCCTTTTTTGGGACCAATATGAAGTGATAAGGATATAAATACAGTAATGAACCTAATAGAAGAACGTTAGACCCATTTTTTATCCAACGGAAAACTTGTGCAAACTTCTACGACAAAGATCGTCCAAACTTTCAATAGATTCGTATGAAGGTTTAAATTGAGATTTAAAGCTTTTAGAATGAATACCGGCCTCTTTTTGGACCAATATAAAGTTATAAAGGTGTAAATATAGTTATTAATAATTCTCAAATAGTTAGACCCATTATTGGAGCAACGAAAACTTCGTCCAAACTACTTTGACCAAAACTGCCCAACTTTGAATAGCTTCGTACGAAGTGAATATTGGCCTTTTTTGGGACCAATATGAAGTGATAAGGATATAAATATAGTAATGAACCTAATAGAAGAACGTTAGACCCATTTTTTATCCAACGGAAAACTTGTGCAAACTTCTAAGACAAAGATCGTCCAAACTTTCAATAGATTCGTATGAAGGTTTAAATTGAGATTTAAAGCTTTTAGAATGAATACCGGCCTTTTTTTGGACCAATATAAAGTTATAAAGGTGTAAATATAGTTATTAATAATTCTCAAATTGTTAGACCCATTATTGGAGCAACGGAAACTTCGTCCAAACTACTTTGACCAAAACTGCCCAACTTTGAATAGCTTCGTACGAAGTGAATATTGGCATTTTTTGGGACCAATATGAGGTGATAAGGATATAAATACAGTAATGAACCTAATAGAAGAACGTTAGACCCATTTTTTATCCAACGGAAAACTTGTGCAAACTTCTACGACAAAGATCGTCCAAACTTTCAATAGATTCGTATGAAGGTTTAAATTGAGATTTAAAGCTTTTAGAATGAATACCGGCCTTTTTTTGGACCAATATAAAGTTTTAAAGGTGTAAATATAGTTATTAATAATTCTCAAATAGTTAGACCCATTATTGGAGCAACGAAAACTTCGTCCAAACTACTTTGACCAAAACTGCCCAACTTTGAATAGCTTCGTACGAAGTGAATATTGGCCTTTTTTGGGACCAATATGAAGTGATAAGGATATAAATATAGTAATGAACCTAATAGAAGAACGTTAGACCCATTTTTTATCCAACGGAAAACTTGTGCAAACTTCTACGACAAAGATCGTCCAAACTTTCAATAGATTTGTATGAAGGTTTAAATTGAGATTTAAAGCTTTTAGAATGAATACCGGCCTTTTTTTGGACCAATATAAAGTTATAAAGGTGTAAATATAGTTATTAATAATTCTCAAATAGTTAGACCCATTATTGGAGAAACGGAAACTTCGTCCAAACTACTTTGACCAAAACTGCCCAACTTTGAATAGCTTCGTACGAAGTGAATATTGGCCTTTTTTGGGACCAATATGAAGTGATAAGGATATAAATATAGTAATGAACCTAATAGAAGAACGTTAGACCCATTTTTTATCCAACGGAAAACTTGTGCAAACTTCTACGACAAAGATCGTCCAAACTTTCAATAGATTCGTATGAAGGTTTAAATAGAGATTAAATAGAGATTTAAAGCTTTTAGAATGAATACCGGCCTTTTTTTGGACCAATATAAAGTTATAAAGGTGTAAATATAGTTATTAATAATTCTCAAATAGTTAGACCCATTATTGGAGCAACGGACACTTCGTCCAAACTACTTTGACCAAAACTGCCCAACTTTGAATAGCTTCGTACGAAGTGAATATTGGCCTTTTTTGGGACCAATATGAAGTGATAAGGATATAAATATAGTAATGAACCTAATAGAAGAACGTTAGACCCCATTTTTTATCCAACGGAAAACTTGTGCAAACTTCTATGACAAAGATCGTCCAAACTTTCAATAGATTCGTATGAAGGTTTAAATTGAGATTTAAAGCTTTTAGAATGAATACCGGCCTTTTTTTGGACCAATATAAAGTTATAAAGGTGTAAATATAGTTATTAATAATTCTCAAATAGTTAGACCCATTATTGGAGCAACGGAAACTTCGTCCAAACTACTTTGACCAAAACTGCCCAACTTTGAATAGCTTCGTACGAAGTGAATATTGGCCTTTTTTGGGACCAATATGAAGTGATAAGGATATAAATACAGTAATGAACCTAATAGAAGAATGTTAGACCCATTTTTTATCCAACGGAAAACTTGTGCAAACTTCTACGACAAAGATCGTCCAAACTTTCAATAGATTCGTATGAAGGTTTAAATTGAGATTTAAAGCTTTTAGAATGAATACCGGCCTTTTTTTGGACCAATATAAAGTTATAAAGGTGTAAATATAGTTATTAATAATTCTCAAATAGTTAGACCCATTATTGGAGCAACGAAAACTTCGTCCAAACTACTTTGACCAAAACTGCCCAACTTTGAATAGCTTCGTACGAAGTGAATATTGGCCTTTTTTGGGACCAATATGAAGTGATAAGGATATAAATATAGTAATGAACCTAATAGAAGAACGTTAGACCCATTTTTTATCCAACGGAAAACTTGTGCAAACTTCTAAGACAAAGATCGTCCAAACTTTCAATAGATTCGTATGAAGGTTTAAATTGAGATATAAAGCTTTTAGAATGAATACCGGCCTTTTTTTGGACCAATATAAAGTCATAAAGGTGTAAATATAGTTATTAATAATTCTCAAATAGTTAGACCCATTATTGGAGCAACGGACACTTCGTCCAAACTACTTTGACCAAAACTGCCCAACTTTGAATAGCTTCGTACGAAGTGAATATTGGCCTTTTTTGGGACCAATATGAAGTGATAAGGATATAAATATAGTAATGAACCTAATAGAAGAACGTTAGACCCCATTTTTTATCCAACGGAAAACTTGTGCAAACTTCTAAGACAAAGATCGTCCAAACTTTCAATAGATTCGTATGAAGGTTTAAATTGAGATTTAAAGCTTTTAGAATGAATACCGGCCTTTTTTTGGACCAATATAAAGTTATAAAGGTGTAAATATAGTTATTAATAATTCTCAAATAGTTAGACCCATTATTGGAGCAACGGAAACTTCGTCCAAACTACTTTGACCAAAACTGCCCAACTTTGAATAGCTTCGTACGAAGTGAATATTGGCCTTTTTTGGGACCAATATGAAGTGATAAGGATATAAATACAGTAATGAACCTAATAGAAGAACGTTAGACCCATTTTTTATCCAACGGAAAACTTGTGCAAACTTCTACGACAAAGATCGTCCAAACTTTCAATAGATTCGTATGAAGGTTTAAATTGAGATTTAAAGCTTTTAGAATGAATACCGGCCTCTTTTTGGACCAATATAAAGTTATAAAGGTGTAAATATAGTTATTAATAATTCTCAAATAGTTAGACCCATTATTGGAGCAACGAAAACTTCGTCCAAACTACTTTGACCAAAACTGCCCAACTTTGAATAGCTTCGTACGAAGTGAATATTGGCCTTTTTTGGGACCAATATGAAGTGATAAGGATATAAATATAGTAATGAACCTAATAGAAGAACGTTAGACCCATTTTTTATCCAACGGAAAACTTGTGCAAACTTCTAAGACAAAGATCGTCCAAACTTTCAATAGATTCGTATGAAGGTTTAAATTGAGATTTAAAGCTTTTAGAATGAATACCGGCCTTTTTTTGGACCAATATAAAGTTATAAAGGTGTAAATATAGTTATTAATAATTCTCAAATTGTTAGACCCATTATTGGAGCAACGGAAACTTCGTCCAAACTACTTTGACCAAAACTGCCCAACTTTGAATAGCTTCGTACGAAGTGAATATTGGCATTTTTTGGGACCAATATGAGGTGATAAGGATATAAATACAGTAATGAACCTAATAGAAGAACGTTAGACCCATTTTTTATCCAACGGAAAACTTGTGCAAACTTCTACGACAAAGATCGTCCAAACTTTCAATAGATTCGTATGAAGGTTTAAATTGAGATTTAAAGCTTTTAGAATGAATACCGGCCTTTTTTTGGACCAATATAAAGTTTTAAAGGTGTAAATATAGTTATTAATAATTCTCAAATAGTTAGACCCATTATTGGAGCAACGAAAACTTCGTCCAAACTACTTTGACCAAAACTGCCCAACTTTGAATAGCTTCGTACGAAGTGAATATTGGCCTTTTTTGGGACCAATATGAAGTGATAAGGATATAAATATAGTAATGAACCTAATAGAAGAACGTTAGACCCATTTTTTATCCAACGGAAAACTTGTGCAAACTTCTACGACAAAGATCGTCCAAACTTTCAATAGATTTGTATGAAGGTTTAAATTGAGATTTAAAGCTTTTAGAATGAATACCGGCCTTTTTTTGGACCAATATAAAGTTATAAAGGTGTAAATATAGTTATTAATAATTCTCAAATAGTTAGACCCATTATTGGAGAAACGGAAACTTCGTCCAAACTACTTTGACCAAAACTGCCCAACTTTGAATAGCTTCGTACGAAGTGAATATTGGCCTTTTTTGGGACCAATATGAAGTGATAAGGATATAAATATAGTAATGAACCTAATAGAAGAACGTTAGACCCATTTTTTATCCAACGGAAAACTTGTGCAAACTTCTACGACAAAGATCGTCCAAACTTTCAATAGATTCGTATGAAGGTTTAAATAGAGATTAAATAGAGATTTAAAGCTTTTAGAATGAATACCGGCCTTTTTTTGGACCAATATAAAGTTATAAAGGTGTAAATATAGTTATTAATAATTCTCAAATAGTTAGACCCATTATTGGAGCAACGGACACTTCGTCCAAACTACTTTGACCAAAACTGCCCAACTTTGAATAGCTTCGTACGAAGTGAATATTGGCCTTTTTTGGGACCAATATGAAGTGATAAGGATATAAATATAGTAATGAACCTAATAGAAGAACGTTAGACCCCATTTTTTATCCAACGGAAAACTTGTGCAAACTTCTATGACAAAGATCGTCCAAACTTTCAATAGATTCGTATGAAGGTTTAAATTGAGATTTAAAGCTTTTAGAATGAATACCGGCCTTTTTTTGGACCAATATAAAGTTATAAAGGTGTAAATATAGTTATTAATAATTCTCAAATAGTTAGACCCATTATTGGAGCAACGGAAACTTCGTCCAAACTACTTTGACCAAAACTGCCCAACTTTGAATAGCTTCGTACGAAGTGAATATTGGCCTTTTTTGGGACCAATATGAAGTGATAAGGATATAAATACAGTAATGAACCTAATAGAAGAATGTTAGACCCATTTTTTATCCAACGGAAAACTTGTGCAAACTTCTACGACAAAGATCGTCCAAACTTTCAATAGATTCGTATGAAGGTTTAAATTGAGATTTAAAGCTTTTAGAATGAATACCGGCCTTTTTTTGGACCAATATAAAGTTATAAAGGTGTAAATATAGTTATTAATAATTCTCAAATAGTTAGACCCATTATTGGAGCAACGAAAACTTCGTCCAAACTACTTTGACCAAAACTGCCCAACTTTGAATAGCTTCGTACGAAGTGAATATTGGCCTTTTTTGGGACCAATATGAAGTGATAAGGATATAAATATAGTAATGAACCTAATAGAAGAACGTTAGACCCATTTTTTATCCAACGGAAAACTTGTGCAAACTTCTACGACAAAGATCGTCCAAACTTTCAATAGATTTGTATGAAGGTTTAAATTGAGATTTAAAGCTTTTAGAATGAATACCGGCCTTTTTTTGGACCAATATAAAGTTATAAAGGTGTAAATATAGTTATTAATAATTCTCAAATAGTTAGACCCATTATTGGAGAAACGGAAACTTCGTCCAAACTACTTTGACCAAAACTGCCCAACTTTGAATAGCTTCGTACGAAGTGAATATTGGCCTTTTTTGGGACCAATATGAAGTGATAAGGATATAAATATAGTAATGAACCTAATAGAAGAACGTTAGACCCATTTTTTATCCAACGGAAAACTTGTGCAAACTTCTACGACAAAGATCGTCCAAACTTTCAATAGATTCGTATGAAGGTTTAAATAGAGATTAAATAGAGATTTAAAGCTTTTAGAATGAATACCGGCCTTTTTTTGGACCAATATAAAGTTATAAAGGTGTAAATATAGTTATTAATAATTCTCAAATAGTTAGACCCATTATTGGAGCAACGGAAACTTCGTCCAAACTACTTTGACCAAAACTGCCCAACTTTGAATAGCTTCGTACGAAGTGAATATTGGCCTTTTTTGGGACCAATATGAAGTGATAAGGATATAAATACAGTAATGAACCTAATAGAAGAATGTTAGACCCATTTTTTATCCAACGGAAAACTTGTGCAAACTTCTACGACAAAGATCGTCCAAACTTTCAATAGATTCGTATGAAGGTTTAAATTGAGATTTAAAGCTTTTAGAATGAATACCGGCCTTTTTTTGGACCAATATAAAGTTATAAAGGTGTAAATATAGTTATTAATAATTCTCAAATAGTTAGACCCATTATTGGAGCAACGAAAACTTCGTCCAAACTACTTTGACCAAAACTGCCCAACTTTGAATAGCTTCGTACGAAGTGAATATTGGCCTTTTTTGGGACCAATATGAAGTGATAAGGATATAAATATAGTAATGAACCTAATAGAAGAACGTTAGACCCATTTTTTATCCAACGGAAAACTTGTGCAAACTTCTACGACAAAGATCGTCCAAACTTTCAATAGATTTGTATGAAGGTTTAAATTGAGATTTAAAGCTTTTAGAATGAATACCGGCCTTTTTTTGGACCAATATAAAGTTATAAAGGTGTAAATATAGTTATTAATAATTCTCAAATAGTTAGACCCATTATTGGAGAAACGGAAACTTCGTCCAAACTACTTTGACCAAAACTGCCCAACTTTGAATAGCTTCGTACGAAGTGAATATTGGCCTTTTTTGGGACCAATATGAAGTGATAAGGATATAAATATAGTAATGAACCTAATAGAAGAACGTTAGACCCATTTTTTATCCAACGGAAAACTTGTGCAAACTTCTACGACAAAGATCGTCCAAACTTTCAATAGATTCGTATGAAGGTTTAAATAGAGATTAAATAGAGATTTAAAGCTTTTAGAATGAATACCGGCCTTTTTTTGGACCAATATAAAGTTATAAAGGTGTAAATATAGTTATTAATAATTCTCAAATAGTTAGACCCATTATTGGAGCAACGGACACTTCGTCCAAACCACTTTGACCAAAACTGCCCAACTTTGAATAGCTTCGTACGAAGTGAATATTGGCCTTTTTTGGGACCAATATGAAGTGATAAGGATATAAATATAGTAATGAACCTAATAGAAGAACGTTAGACCCCATTTTTTATCCAACGGAAAACTTGTGCAAACTTCTATGACAAAGATCGTCCAAACTTTCAATAGATTCGTATGAAGGTTTAAATTGAGATTTAAAGCTTTTAGAATGAATACCGGCCTTTTTTTGGACCAATATAAAGTTATAAAGGTGTAAATATAGTTATTAATAATTCTCAAATAGTTAGACCCATTATTGGAGCAACGGAAACTTCGTCCAAACTACTTTGACCAAAACTGCCCAACTTTGAATAGCTTCGTACGAAGTGAATATTGGCCTTTTTTGGGACCAATATGAAGTGATAAGGATATAAATACAGTAATGAACCTAATAGAAGAATGTTAGACCCATTTTTTATCCAACGGAAAACTTGTGCAAACTTCTACGACAAAGATCGTCCAAACTTTCAATAGATTCGTATGAAGGTTTAAATTGAGATTTAAAGCTTTTAGAATGAATACCGGCCTTTTTTTGGACCAATATAAAGTTATAAAGGTGTAAATATAGTTATTAATAATTCTCAAATAGTTAGACCCATTATTGGAGCAACGAAAACTTCGTCCAAACTACTTTGACCAAAACTGCCCAACTTTGAATAGCTTCGTACGAAGTGAATATTGGCCTTTTTTGGGACCAATATGAAGTGATAAGGATATAAATATAGTAATGAACCTAATAGAAGAACGTTAGACCCATTTTTTATCCAACGGAAAACTTGTGCAAACTTCTAAGACAAAGATCGTCCAAACTTTCAATAGATTCGTATGAAGGTTTAAATTGAGATATAAAGCTTTTAGAATGAATACCGGCCTTTTTTTGGACCAATATAAAGTTATAAAGGTGTAAATATAGTTATTAATAATTCTCAAATAGTTAGACCCATTATTGGAGCAACGGACACTTCGTCCAAACTACTTTGACCAAAACTGCCCAACTTTGAATAGCTTCGTACGAAGTGAATATTGGCCTTTTTTGGGACCAATATGAAGTGATAAGGATATAAATATAGTAATGAACCTAATAGAAGAACGTTAGACCCATTTTTTATCCAACGGAAAACTTGTGCAAACTTCTAAGACAAAGATCGTCCAAACTTTCAATAGATTCGTATGAAGGTTTAAATTGAGATTTAAAGCTTTTAGAATGAATACCGGCCTTTTTTTGGACCAATATAAAGTTATAAAGGTGTAAATATAGTTATTAATAATTCTCAAATTGTTAGACCCATTATTGGAGCAACGGAAACTTCGTCCAAACTACTTTGACCAAAACTGCCCAACTTTGAATAGCTTCGTACGAAGTGAATATTGGCATTTTTTGGGACCAATATGAGGTGATAAGGATATAAATACAGTAATGAACCTAATAGAAGAACGTTAGACCCATTTTTTATCCAACGGAAAACTTGTGCAAACTTCTACGACAAAGATCGTCCAAACTTTCAATAGATTCGTATGAAGGTTTAAATTGAGATTTAAAGCTTTTAGAATGAATACCGGCCTTTTTTTGGACCAATATAAAGTTTTAAAGGTGTAAATATAGTTATTAATAATTCTCAAATAGTTAGACCCATTATTGGAGCAACGAAAACTTCGTCCAAACTACTTTGACCAAAACTGCCCAACTTTGAATAGCTTCGTACGAAGTGAATATTGGCCTTTTTTGGGACCAATATGAAGTGATAAGGATATAAATATAGTAATGAACCTAATAGAAGAACGTTAGACCCATTTTTTATCCAACGGAAAACTTGTGCAAACTTCTACGACAAAGATCGTCCAAACTTTCAATAGATTTGTATGAAGGTTTAAATTGAGATTTAAAGCTTTTAGAATGAATACCGGCCTTTTTTTGGACCAATATAAAGTTATAAAGGTGTAAATATAGTTATTAATAATTCTCAAATAGTTAGACCCATTATTGGAGAAACGGAAACTTCGTCCAAACTACTTTGACCAAAACTGCCCAACTTTGAATAGCTTCGTACGAAGTGAATATTGGCCTTTTTTGGGACCAATATGAAGTGATAAGGATATAAATATAGTAATGAACCTAATAGAAGAACGTTAGACCCCATTTTTTATCCAACGGAAAACTTGTGCAAACTTCTAAGACAAAGATCGTCCAAACTTTCAATAGATTCGTATGAAGGTTTAAATTGAGATTTAAAGCTTTTAGAATGAATACCGGCCTTTTTTTGGACCAATATAAAGTTATAAAGGTGTAAATATAGTTATTAATAATTCTCAAATAGTTAGACCCATTATTGGAGCAACGGAAACTTCGTCCAAACTACTTTGACCAAAACTGCCCAACTTTGAATAGCTTCGTACGAAGTGAATATTGGCCTTTTTTGGGACCAATATGAAGTGATAAGGATATAAATACAGTAATGAACCTAATAGAAGAACGTTAGACCCATTTTTTATCCAACGGAAAACTTGTGCAAACTTCTACGACAAAGATCGTCCAAACTTTCAATAGATTCGTATGAAGGTTTAAATTGAGATTTAAAGCTTTTAGAATGAATACCGGCCTCTTTTTGGACCAATATAAAGTTATAAAGGTGTAAATATAGTTATTAATAATTCTCAAATAGTTAGACCCATTATTGGAGCAACGAAAACTTCGTCCAAACTACTTTGACCAAAACTGCCCAACTTTGAATAGCTTCGTACGAAGTGAATATTGGCCTTTTTTGGGACCAATATGAAGTGATAAGGATATAAATATAGTAATGAACCTAATAGAAGAACGTTAGACCCATTTTTTATCCAACGGAAAACTTGTGCAAACTTCTAAGACAAAGATCGTCCAAACTTTCAATAGATTCGTATGAAGGTTTAAATTGAGATTTAAAGCTTTTAGAATGAATACCGGCCTTTTTTTGGACCAATATAAAGTTATAAAGGTGTAAATATAGTTATTAATAATTCTCAAATTGTTAGACCCATTATTGGAGCTACGGAAACTTCGTCCAAACTACTTTGACCAAAACTGCCCAACTTTGAATAGCTTCGTACGAAGTGAATATTGGCCTTTTTTGGGACCAATATGAGGTGATAAGGATATAAATACAGTAATGAACCTAATAGAAGAACGTTAGACCCATTTTTTATCCAACGGAAAACTTGTGCAAACTTCTACGACAAAGATCGTCCAAACTTTCAATAGATTCGTATGAAGGTTTAAATTGAGATTTAAAGCTTTTAGAATGAATACCGGCCTTTTTTTGGACCAATATAAAGTTATAAAGGTGTAAATATAGTTATTAATAATTCTCAAATAGTTAGACCCATTATTGGAGCAACGAAAACTTCGTCCAAACTACTTTGACCAAAACTGCCCAACTTTGAATAGCTTCGTACGAAGTGAATATTGGCCTTTTTTGGGACCAATATGAAGTGATAAGGATATAAATATAGTAATGAACCTAATAGAAGAACGTTAGACCCATTTTTTATCCAACGGAAAACTTGTGCAAACTTCTAAGACAAAGATCGTCCAAACTTTCAATAGATTCGTATGAAGGTTTAAATTGAGATTTAAAGCTTTTAGAATGAATACCGGCCTTTTTTGGGACCAATATAAAGTTATAAAGGTGTAAATATAGTTATTAATAATTCTCAAATAGTTAGACCCATTATTGGAGCAACGGACACTTCGTCCAAACTACTTTGACCAAACCTGCCCAACTTTGAATAGCTTCGTACGAAGTGAATATTGGCCTTTTTTGGGACCAATATGAAGTGATAAGGATATAAATATAGTAATGAACCTAATAGAAGAACGTTAGACCCCATTTTTTATCCAACGGAAAACTTGTGCAAACTTCTAAGACAAAGATCGTCCAAACTTTCAATAGATTCGTATGAAGGTTTAAATTGAGATTTAAAGCTTTTAGAATGAATACCGGCCTTTTTTTGGACCAATATAAAGTTATAAAGGTGTAAATATAGTTATTAATAATTCTCAAATAGTTAGACCCATTATTGGAGCAACGAAAACTTCGTCCAAACTACTTTGACCAAAACTGCCCAACTTTGAATAGCTTCGTACGAAGTGAATATTGGCCTTTTTTGGGACCAATATGAAGTGATAAGGATATAAATATAGTAATGAACCTAATAGAAGAACGTTAGACCCATTTTTTATCCAACGGAAAACTTGTGCAAACTTCTAAGACAAAGATCGTCCAAACTTTCAATAGATTCGTATGAAGGTTTAAATTGAGATTTAAAGCTTTTAGAATGAATACCGGCCTTTTTTTGGACCAATATAAAGTTATAAAGGTGTAAATATAGTTATTAATAATTCTCAAATTTTTAGACCCATTATTGGAGCAACGGAAACTTCGTCCAAACTACTTTGACCAAAACTGCCCAACTTTGAATAGCTTCGTACGAAGTGAATATTGGCCTTTTTTGGGACCAATATGAAGTGATAAGGATATAAATACAGTAATGAACCTAATAGAAGAACGTTAGACCCATTTTTTATCCAACGGAAAACTTGTGCAAACTTCTACGACAAAGATCGTCCAAACTTTCAATAGATTCGTATGAAGGTTTAAATTGAGATTTAAAGCTTTTAGAATGAATACCGGCCTTTTTTTGGACCAATATAAAGTTATAAAGGTGTAAATATAGTTATTAATAATTCTCAAATAGTTAGACCCATTATTGGAGCAACGAAAACTTCGTCCAAACTACTTTGACCAAAACTGCCCAACTTTGAATAGCTTCGTACGAAGTGAATATTGGCCTTTTTTGGGACCAATATGAAGTGATAAGGATATAAATATAGTAATGAACCTAATAGAAGAACGTTAGACCCATTTTTTATACAACGGAAAACTTGTGCAAACTTCTAAGACAAAGATCGTCCAAACTTTCAATAGATTCGTATGAAGGTTTAAATTGAGATTTAAAGCTTTTAGAATGAATACCGGCCTTTTTTTGGACCAATATAAAGTTATAAAGGTGTAAATATAGTTATTAATAATTCTCAAATTTTTAGACCCATTATTGGAGCAACGGAAACTTCGTCCAAACTACTTTGACCAAAACTGCCCAACTTTGAATAGCTTCGTACGAAGTGAATATTGGCCTTTTTTGGGACCAATATGAAGTGATAAGGATATAAATACAGTAATGAACCTAATAGAAGAACGTTAGACCCATTTTTAATCCAACGGAAAACTTGTGCAAACTTCTACGACAAAGATCGTCCAAACTTTCAATAGATTCGTATGAAGGTTTAAATTGAGATTTAAAGCTTTTAGAATGAATACCGGCCTTTTTTTGGACCAATATAAAGTTATAAAGGTGTAAATATAGTTATTAATAATTCTCAAATAGTTAGACCCATTATTGGAGCAACGAAAACTTCGTCCAAACTACTTTGACCAAAACTGCCCAACTTTGAATAGCTTCGTACGAAGTGAATATTGGCCTTTTTTGGGACCAATATGAAGTGATAAGGATATAAATATAGTAATGAACCTAATAGAAGAACGTTAGACCCATTTTTTATCCAACGGAAAACTTGTGCAAACTTCTAAGACAAAGATCGTCCAAACTTTCAATAGATTCGTATGAAGGTTTAAATTGAGATTTAAAGCTTTTAGAATGAATACCGGCCTTTTTTTGGACCAATATAAAGTTATAAAGGTGTAAATATAGTTATTAATAATTCTCAAATTTTTAGACCCATTATTGGAGCAACGGAAACTTCGTCCAAACTACTTTGACCAAAACTGCCCAACTTTGAATAGCTTCGTACGAAGTGAATATTGGCCTTTTTTGGGACCAATATGAAGTGATAAGGATATAAATACAGTAATGAACCTAATAGAAGAACGTTAGACCCATTTTTTATCCAACGGAAAACTTGTGCAAACTTCTACGACAAAGATCGTCCAAACTTTCAATAGATTCGTATGAAGGTTTAAATTGAGATTTAAAGCTTTTAGAATGAATACCGGCCTTTTTTTGGACCAATATAAAGTTATAAAGGTGTAAATATAGTTATTAATAATTCTCAAATAGTTAGACCCATTATTGGAGCAACGAAAACTTCGTCCAAACTACTTTGACCAAAACTGCCCAACTTTGAATAGCTTCGTACGAAGTGAATATTGGCCTTTTTTGGGACCAATATGAAGTGATAAGGATATAAATATAGTAATGAACCTAATAGAAGAACGTTAGACCCATTTTTTATCCAACGGAAAACTTGTGCAAACTTCTACGACAAAGATCGTCCAAACTTTCAATAGATTCGTATGAAGGTTTAAATTGAGATTTAAAGCTTTTAGAATGAATACCGGCCTTTTTTTGGACCAATATAAAGTTATAAAGGTGTAAATATAGTTATTAATAATTCTCAAATAGTTAGACCCATTATTGGAGCAACGAAAACTTCGTCCAAACTACTTTGACCAAAACTGCCCAACTTTGAATAGCTTCGTACGAAGTGAATATTGGCCTTTTTTGGGACCAATATGAAGTGATAAGGATATAAATATAGTAATGAACCTAATAGAAGAACGTTAGACCCATTTTTTATCCAACGGAAAACTTGTGCAAACTTCTAAGACAAAGATCGTCCAAACTTTCAATAGATTCGTATGAAGGTTTAAATTGAGATTTAAAGCTTTTAGAATGAATACCGGCCTTTTTTTGGACCAATTGAAGTTATAAAGGTGTAAATATAGTTATTAATAATTCTCAAATTTTTAGACCCATTATTGGAGCAACGGAAACTTCGTCCAAACTACTTTGACCAAAACTGCCCAACTTTGAATAGCTTCGTACGAAGTGAATATTGGCCTTTTTTGGGACCAATATGAAGTGATAAGGATATAAATACAGTAATGAACCTAATAGAAGAACGTTAGACCCATTTTTTATCCAACGGAAAACTTGTGCAAACTTCTACGACAAAGATCGTCCAAACTTTCAATAGATTCGTATGAAGGTTTAAATTGAGATTTAAAGCTTTTAGAATGAATACCGGCCTTTTTTTGGACCAATATAAAGTTATAAAGGTGTAAATATAGTTATTAATAATTCTCAAATAGTTAGACCCATTATTGGAGCAACGAAAACTTCGTCCAAACTACTTTGACCAAAACTGCCCAACTTTGAATAGCTTCGTACGAAGTGAATATTGGCCTTTTTTGGGACCAATATGAAGTGATAAGGATATAAATATAGTAATGAACCTAATAGAAGAACGTTAGACCCATTTTTTATCCAACGGAAAACTTGTGCAAACTTCTACGACAAAGATCGTCCAAACTTTCAATAGATTCGTATGAAGGTTTAAATTGAGATTTAAAGCTTTTAGAATGAATACCGGCCTTTTTTTGGACCAATATAAAGTTATAAAGGTGTAAATATAGTTATTAATAATTCTCAAATTTTTAGACCCATTATTGGAGCAACGGAAACTTCGTCCAAACTACTTTGACCAAAACTGCCCAACTTTGAATAGCTTCGTACGAAGTGAATATTGGCCTTTTTTGGGACCAATATGAAGTGATAAGGATATAAATACAGTAATGAACCTAATAGAAGAACGTTAGACCCATTTTTAATCCAACGGAAAACTTTTGCAAACTTCTACGACAAAGATCGTCCAAACTTTCAATAGATTCGTATGAAGGTTTAAATTGAGATTTAAAGCTTTTAGAATGAATACCGGCCTTTTTTTGGACCAATATAAAGTTATAAAGGTGTAAATATAGTTATTAATAATTCTCAAATAGTTAGACCCATTATTGGAGCAACGAAAACTTCGTCCAAACTACTTTGACCAAAACTGCCCAACTTTGAATAGCTTCGTACGAAGTGAATATTGGCCTTTTTTGGGACCAATATGAAGTGATAAGGATATAAATATAGTAATGAACCTAATAGAAGAACGTTAGACCCATTTTTTATCCAACGGAAAACTTGTGCAAACTTCTAAGACAAAGATCGTCCAAACTTTCAATAGATTCGTATGAAGGTTTAAATTGAGATTTAAAGCTTTTAGAATGAATACCGGCCTTTTTTTGGACCAATATAAAGTTATAAAGGTGTAAATATAGTTATTAATAATTCTCAAATTTTTAGACCCATTATTGGAGCAACGGAAACTTCGTCCAAACTACTTTGACCAAAACTGCCCAACTTTGAATAGCTTCGTACGAAGTGAATATTGGCCTTTTTTGGGACCAATATGAAGTGATAAGGATATAAATACAGTAATGAACCTAATAGAAGAACGTTAGACCCATTTTTTATCCAACAGAAAACTTGTGCAAACTTCTACGACAAAGATCGTCCAAACTTTCAATAGATTCGTATGAAGGTTTAAATTGAGATTTAAAGCTTTTAGAATGAATACCGGCCTTTTTTTGGACCAATATAAAGTTATAAAGGTGTAAATATAGTTATTAATAATTCTCAAATAGTTAGACCCATTATTGGAGCAACGAAAACTTCGTCCAAACTACTTTGACCAAAACTGCCCAACTTTGAATAGCTTCGTACGAAGTGAATATTGGCCTTTTTTGGGACCAATATGAAGTGATAAGGATATAAATATAGTAATGAACCTAATAGAAGAACGTTAGACCCATTTTTTATCCAACGGAAAACTTGTGCAAACTTCTAAGACAAAGATCGTCCAAACTTTCAATAGATTCGTATGATGGTTTAAATTGAGATTTAAAGCTTTTAGAATGAATACCGGCCTTTTTTTGGACCAATATAAAGTTATAAAGGTGTAAATATAGTTATTAATAATTCTCAAATAGTTAGACCCATTATTGGAGCAACGGACACTTCGTCCAAACTACTTTGACCAAAACTGCCCAACTTTGAATAGCTTCGTACGAAGTGAATATTGGCCTTTTTTGGGACCAATATGAAGTGATAAGGATATAAATATAGTAATGAACCTAATAGAAGAACGTTAGACCCCATTTTTTATCCAACGGAAAACTTGTGCAAACTTCTAAGACAAAGATCGTCCAAACTTTCAATAGATTCGTATGAAGGTTTAAATTGAGATTTAAAGCTTTTAGAATGAATACCGGCCTTTTTTTGGACCAATATAAAGTTATAAAGGTGTAAATATAGTTATTAATAATTCTCAAATAGTTAGACCCATTATTGGAGCAACGGAAACTTCGTCCAAACTACTTTGACCAAAACTGCCCAACTTTGAATAGCTTCGTACGAAGTGAATATTGGCCTTTTTTGGGACCAATATGAAGTGATAAGGATATAAATACAGTAATGAACCTAATAGAAGAACGTTAGACCCATTTTTTATCCAACGGAAAACTTGTGCAAACTTCTACGACAAAGATCGTCCAAACTTTCAATAGATTCGTATGAAGGTTTAAATTGAGATTTAAAGCTTTTAGAATGAATACCGGCCTTTTTTTGGACCAATATAAAGTTATAAAGGTGTAAATATAGTTATTAATAATTCTCAAATAGTTAGACCCATTATTGGAGCAACGAAAACTTCGTCCAAACTACTTTGACCAAAACTGCCCAACTTTGAATAGCTTCGTACGAAGTGAATATTGGCCTTTTTTGGGACCAATATGAAGTGATAAGGATATAAATATAGTAATGAACCTAATAGAAGAACGTTAGACCCATTTTTTATCCAACGGAAAACTTGTGCAAACTTCTAAGACAAAGATCGTCCAAACTTTCAATAGATTCGTATGAAGGTTTAAATTGAGATTTAAAGCTTTTAGAATGA
This sequence comes from Trifolium repens, assembly GCA_030408175.1. Classification (NCBI taxonomy): domain Eukaryota; kingdom Viridiplantae; phylum Streptophyta; class Magnoliopsida; order Fabales; family Fabaceae; genus Trifolium; species Trifolium repens. The sequence goes on along the minus strand of CP125842.1, from coordinate 36,044,592 downwards.
ATACCGGCCTTTTTTTGGACCAATATAAAGTTATAAAGGTGTAAATATAGTTATTAATAATTCTCAAATTGTTAGACCCATTATTGGAGCAACGGAAACTTCGTCCAAACTACTTTGACCAAAACTGCCCAACTTTGAATAGCTTCGTACGAAGTGAATATTGGCCTTTTTTGGGACCAATATGAAGTGATAAGGATATAAATACAGTAATGAACCTAATAGAAGAACGTTAGACCCATTTTTTATCCAACGGAAAACTTGTGCAAACTTCTACGAAAAAGATCGTCCAAACTTTCAATAGATTCGTATGAAGGTTTAAATTGAGATTTAAAGCTTTTAGAATGAATACCGGCCTTTTTTTGGACCAATATAAAGTTATAAAGGTGTAAATATAGTTATTAATAATTCTCAAATAGTTAGACCCATTATTGGAGCAACGAAAACTTCGTCCAAACTACTTTGACCAAAACTGCCCAACTTTGAATAGCTTCGTACGAAGTGAATATTGGCCTTTTTTGGGACCAATATGAAGTGATAAGGATATAAATATAGTAATGAACCTAATAGAAGAACGTTAGACCCATTTTTTATCCAACGGAAAACTTGTGCAAACTTCTAAGACAAAGATCGTCCAAACTTTCAATAGATTCGTATGAAGGTTTAAATTGAGATATAAAGCTTTTAGAATGAATACCGGCCTTTTTTTGGACCAATATAAAGTTATAAAGGTGTAAATATAGTTATTAATAATTCTCAAATAGTTAGACCCATTATTGGAGCAACGGACACTTCGTCCAAACTACTTTGACCAAAACTGCCCAACTTTGAATAGCTTCGTACGAAGTGAATATTGGCCTTTTTTGGGACCAATATGAAGTGATAAGGATATAAATATAGTAATGAACCTAATAGAAGAACGTTAGACCCCATTTTTTATCCAACGGAAAACTTGTGCCAACTTCTAAGGCAAAGATCGTCCAAACTTTCAATAGATTCGTATGAAGGTTTAAATTGAGATTTAAAGCTTTTAGAATGAATACCGGCCTTTTTTTGGACCAATATAAAGTTATAAAGGTGTAAATATAGTTATTAATAATTCTCAAATAGTTAGACCCATTATTGGAGCAACGGAAACTTCGTCCAAACTACTTTGACCAAAACTGCCCAACTTTGAATAGCTTCGTACGAAGTGAATATTGGCCTTTTTTGGGACCAATATGAAGTGATAAGGATATAAATACAGTAATGAACCTAATAGAAGAACGTTAGACCCATTTTTTATCCAACGGAAAACTTGTGCAAACTTCTACGACAAAGATCGTCCAAACTTTCAATAGATTCGTATGAAGGTTTAAATTGAGATTTAAAGCTTTTAGAATGAATACCGGCCTTTTTTTGGACCAATATAAAGTTATAAAGGTGTAAATATAGTTATTAATAATTCTAAAATAGTTAGACCCATTATTGGAGCAACGGAAACTTCGTCCAAACTACTTTGACCAAAACTGCCCAACTTTGAATAGCTTCGTACGAAGTGAATATTGGCCTTTTTTGGGACCAATATGAGGTGATAAGGATATAAATACAGTAATGAACCTAATAGAAGAACGTTAGACCCATTTTTTATCCAACGGAAAACTTGTGCAAACTTCTACGACAAAGATCGTCCAAACTTTCAATAGATTCGTATGAAGGTTTAAATTGAGATTTAAAGCTTTTAGAATGAATACCGGCCTTTTTTTGGACCAATATAAAGTTATAAAGGTGTAAATATAGTTATTAATAATTCTCAAATAGTTAGACCCATTATTGGAGCAACGGAAACTTCGTCCAAACTACTTTGACCAAAACTGCCCAACTTTGAATAGCTTCGTACGAAGTGAATATTGGCCTTTTTTGGGACCAATATGAGGTGATAAGGATATAAATACAGTAATGAACCTAATAGAAGAACGTTAGACCCATTTTTTATCCAACGGAAAACTTGTGCAAACTTCTACGACAAAGATCGTCCAAACTTTCAATAGATTCGTATGAAGGTTTAAATTGAGATTTAAAGCTTTTAGAATGAATACCGGCCTTTTTTTGGACCAATATAAAGTTATAAAGGTGTAAATATAGTTATTAATAATTCTCAAATAGTTAGACCCATTATTGGAGCAACGAAAACTTCGTCCAAACTACTTTGACCAAAACTGCCCAACTTTGAATAGCTTCGTACGAAGTGAATATTGGCCTTTTTTGGGACCAATATGAAGTGATAAGGATATAAATATAGTAATGAACCTAATAGAAGAACGTTAGACCCATTTTTTATCCAACGGAAAACTTGTGCAAACTTCTAAGACAAAGATCGTCCAAACTTTCAATAGATTCGTATGAAGGTTTAAATTGAGATTTAAAGCTTTTAGAATGAATACCGGCCTTTTTTTGGACCAATATAAAGTTATAAAGGTGTAAATATAGTTATTAATAATTCTCAAATTGTTAGACCCATTATTGGAGCAACGGAAACTTCGTCCAAACTACTTTGACCAAAACTGCCCAACTTTGAATAGCTTCGTACGAAGTGAATATTGGCCTTTTTTGGGACCAATATGAAGTGATAAGGATATAAATACAGTAATGAACCTAATATAAGAACGTTAGACCCATTTTTTATCCAACGGAAAACTTGTGCAAACTTCTACGAAAAAGATCGTCCAAACTTTCAATAGATTCGTATGAAGGTTTAAATTGAGATTTAAAGCTTTTAGAATGAATACCGGCCTTTTTTTGGACCAATATAAAGTTATAAAGGTGTAAATATAGTTATTAATAATTCTCAAATAGTTAGACCCATTATTGGAGCAACGAAAACTTCGTCCAAACTACTTTGACCAAAACTGCCCAACTTTGAATAGCTTCGTACGAAGTGAATATTGGCCTTTTTTGGGACCAATATGAAGTGATAAGGATATAAATATAGTAATGAACCTAATAGAAGAACGTTAGACCCATTTTTTATCCAACGGAAAACTTGTGCAAACTTCTAAGACAAAGATCGTCCAAACTTTCAATAGATTCGTATGAAGGTTTAAATTGAGATATAAAGCTTTTAGAATGAATACCGGCCTTTTTTTGGACCAATATAAAGTTATAAAGGTGTAAATATAGTTATTAATAATTCTCAAATAGTTAGACCCATTATTGGAGCAACGGACACTTCGTCCAAACTACTTTGACCAAAACTGCCCAACTTTGAATAGCTTCGTACGAAGTGAATATTGGCCTTTTTTTGGGACCAATATGAAGTGATAAGGATATAAATATAGTAATGAACCTAATAGAAGAACGTTAGACCCCATTTTTTATCCAACGGAAAACTTGTGCCAACTTCTAAGGCAAAGATCGTCCAAACTTTCAATAGATTCGTATGAAGGTTTAAATTGAGATTTAAAGCTTTTAGAATGAATACCGGCCTTTTTTTGGACCAATATAAAGTTATAAAGGTGTAAATATAGTTATTAATAATTCTCAAATAGTTAGACCCATTATTGGAGCAACGGAAACTTCGTCCAAACTACTTTGACCAAAACTGCCCAACTTTGAATAGCTTCGTACGAAGTGAATATTGGCCTTTTTTGGGACCAATATGAAGTGATAAGGATATAAATACAGTAATGAACCTAATAGAAGAACGTTAGACCCATTTTTTATCCAACGGAAAACTTGTGCAAACTTCTACGACAAAGATCGTCCAAACTTTCAATAGATTCGTATGAAGGTTTAAATTGAGATTTAAAGCTTTTAGAATGAATACCGGCCTTTTTTTGGACCAATATAAAGTTATAAAGGTGTAAATATAGTTATTAATAATTCTAAAATAGTTAGACCCATTATTGGAGCAACGGAAACTTCGTCCAAACTACTTTGACCAAAACTGCCCAACTTTGAATAGCTTCGTACGAAGTGAATATTGGCCTTTTTTGGGACCAATATGAGGTGATAAGGATATAAATACAGTAATGAACCTAATAGAAGAACGTTAGACCCATTTTTTATCCAACGGAAAACTTGTGCAAACTTCTACGACAAAGATCGTCCAAACTTTCAATAGATTCGTATGAAGGTTTAAATTGAGATTTAAAGCTTTTAGAATGAATACCGGCCTTTTTTTGGACCAATATAAAGTTATAAAGGTGTAAATATAGTTATTAATAATTCTCAAATAGTTAGACCCATTATTGGAGCAACGGAAACTTCGTCCAAACTACTTTGACCAAAACTGCCCAACTTTGAATAGCTTCGTACGAAGTGAATATTGGCCTTTTTTGGGACCAATATGAGGTGATAAGGATATAAATACAGTAATGAACCTAATAGAAGAACGTTAGACCCATTTTTTATCCAACGGAAAACTTGTGCAAACTTCTACGACAAAGATCGTCCAAACTTTCAATAGATTCGTATGAAGGTTTAAATTGAGATTTAAAGCTTTTAGAATGAATACCGGCCTTTTTTTGGACCAATATAAAGTTATAAAGGTGTAAATATAGTTATTAATAATTCTCAAATAGTTAGACCCATTATTGGAGCAACGAAAACTTCGTCCAAACTACTTTGACCAAAACTGCCCAACTTTGAATAGCTTCGTACGAAGTGAATATTGGCCTTTGTTGGGATCAATATGAAGTGATAAGGGTATAAATATAGTAATAAACCTAATAGAAGAACGTTAGACCCATTTGTTATCCAACGGAAAACTTGTGCAAACTTCTACGACAAAGATCGTCCAAACTTTCAATAGATTCGTATGAAGGTTTAAATTGAGATTTAAAGCTATTAGAATGAATACCGGCCTTTTTTTTGGACCAATATAAAGTTATAAAGGTGTAAATATAGTTATTAAATAATTCTCAAATAGTTAGACCCATTATTAGAGCAACGGAAACTTCGTCCAAACTACTTTGACCAAAACTGCCCAACTTTGAATAGCTTCGTACGAAGTGAATATTGGCCTTTGTTGGGATCAATATGAAGTGATAAGGGTATAAATATAGTAATAAACCTAATAGAAGAACGTTAGACCCATTTTTTATCCAACGGAAAACTTGTGCAAACTTCTACGACAAAGATCGTCCAAACTTTCAATCGATTCGTTTGAAGGTTTAAATTGAGATTTAAAGCTATTAGAATGAATACCGGCCTTTTTTTGGACCAATATAAAGTTATAAAGGTGTAAATATAGTTTTAAAATAATTCTCAAATAGTTATACCCATTATTGGAGCAACGGAAACTTCGTCCATACTAGTTTGACCAAAACTGCCCAACTTTGAATAGCTTCGTACGAAGTGAATATTGGCCTTTGTTGGGATCAATATGAAGTGATAAGGATATAAATATAGTAATAAACCTAATAGAAGAACGTTAGACCCATTTGTTATCCAACGGAAAACTTGTGCAAACTTCTACGACAAAGATCGTCCAAACTTTCAATAGATTCGTATGAAGGTTTAAATAGAGATTTAAAGCTTTTAGAATGAATACCGGCCTTTTTTTGGACCAATATAAAGTTATAAAGGTGTAAATATAGTTATTAATAATTCTCAAATAGTTAGACCCATTATTTGAGCAACGGACACTTCGTCCAAACTACTTTGACCAAAACTGCCCAACTTTGAATAGCTTCGTACGAAGTGAATATTGGCCTTTTTTGGGACCAATATGAAGTGATAAGGATATAAATACAGTAATGAACCTAATAGAAGAACGTTAGACCCATTTTTTATCCAACGGAAAACTTGTGCAAACTTCTACGACAAAGATCGTCCAAACTTTCAATAGATTCGTATGAAGGTTTAAATTGAGATTTAAAGCTATTAGAATGAATACCGGCCTTTTTTTGGACCAATATAAAGTTATAAAGGTGTAAATATAGTTATTAAATAATTCTCAAATAGTTAGACCCATTATTAGAGCAACGGACACTTCGTCCAAACTACTTTGACCAAAACTGCCCAACTTTGAATAGCTTCGTACGAAGTGAATATTGGCCTTTTTTGGGACCAATATGAAGTGATAAGGATATAAATACAGTAATGAACCTAATAGAAGAACGTTAGACCCATTTTTTATCCAACGGAAAACTTGTGCAAACTTCTAAGACAAAGATCGTCCAAACTTTCAATAGATTCGTATGAAGGTTTAAATTGAGATTTAAAGCTTTTAGAATGAATACCGGCCTTTTTTTGGACCAATATAAAGTTATAAAGGTGTAAATATAGTTATTAATAATTCTCAAATAGTTAGACCCATTATTGGAGCAACGGACACTTCGTCCAAACTACTTTGACCAAAACTGCCCAACTTTGAATAGCTTCGTACGAAGTGAATATTGGCCTTTGTTGGGATCAATATGAAGTGATAAGGATATAAATATAGTAATGAACCTAATAGAAGAACGTTAGACCCCATTTTTTATCCAACGGAAAACTTGTGCAAACTTCTAAGACAAAGATCGTCCAAACTTTCAATAGATTCGTATGAAGGTTTAAATTGAGATTTAAAGCTTTTAGAATGAATACCGGCCTTTTTTTGGACCAATATAAAGTTATAAAGGTGTAAATATAGTTATTAATAATTCTCAAATTTTTAGACCCATTATTGGAGCAACGGAAACTTCGTCCAAACTACTTTGACCAAAACTGCCCAACTTTGAATAGCTTCGTACGAAGTGAATATTGGCCTTTTTTGGGACCAATATGAAGTGATAAGGATATAAATACAGTAATGAACATAATAGAAGAACGTTAGACCCATTTTTTATCCAACGGAAAACTTGTGCAAACTTCTACGACAAAGATCGTCCAAACTTTCAATCGATTCGTTTGAAGGTTTAAATTGAGATTTAAAGCTATTAGAATGAATACCGGCCTTTTTTTTGGACCAATATAAAGTTATAAAGGTGTAAATATAGTTATTAAATAATTCTCAAATAGTTAGACCCATTATTAGAGCAACGGAAACTTCGTCCAAACTACTTTGACCAAAACTGCCCAACTTTGAATAGCTTCGTACGAAGTGAATATTGGCCTTTGTTGGGATCAATATGAAGTGATAAGGGTATAAATATAGTAATAAACCTAATAGAAGAACGTTAGACCCATTTTTTATCCAACGGAAAACTTGTGCAAACTTCTACGACAAAGATCGTCCAAACTTTCAATCGATTCGTTTGAAGGTTTAAATTGAGATTTAAAGCTATTAGAATGAATACCGGCCTTTTTTTGGACCAATATAAAGTTATAAAGGTGTAAATATAGTTTTAAAATAATTCTCAAATAGTTATACCCATTATTGGAGCAACGGAAACTTCGTCCATACTAGTTTGACCAAAACTGCCCAACTTTGAATAGCTTCGTACGAAGTGAATATTGGCCTTTGTTGGGATCAATATGAAGTGATAAGGATATAAATATAGTAATAAACCTAATAGAAGAACGTTAGACCCATTTGTTATCCAACGGAAAACTTGTGCAAACTTCTACGACAAAGATCGTCCAAACTTTCAATAGATTCGTATGAAGGTTTAAATAGAGATTTAAAGCTTTTAGAATGAATACCGGCCTTTTTTTGGACCAATATAAAGTTATAAAGGTGTAAATATAGTTATTAATAATTCTCAAATAGTTAGACCCATTATTTGAGCAACGGACACTTCGTCCAAACTACTTTGACCAAAACTGCCCAACTTTGAATAGCTTCGTACGAAGTGAATATTGGCCTTTTTTGGGACCAATATGAAGTGATAAGGATATAAATACAGTAATGAACCTAATAGAAGAACGTTAGACCCATTTTTTATCCAACGGAAAACTTGTGCAAACTTCTACGACAAAGATCGTCCAAACTTTCAATAGATTCGTATGAAGGTTTAAATTGAGATTTAAAGCTATTAGAATGAATACCGGCCTTTTTTTGGACCAATATAAAGTTATAAAGGTGTAAATATAGTTATTAAATAATTCTCAAATAGTTAGACCCATTATTAGAGCAACGGACACTTCGTCCAAACTACTTTGACCAAAACTGCCCAACTTTGAATAGCTTCGTACGAAGTGAATATTGGCCTTTTTTGGGACCAATATGAAGTGATAAGGATATAAATACAGTAATGAACCTAATAGAAGAACGTTAGACCCATTTTTTATCCAACGGAAAACTTGTGCAAACTTCTAAGACAAAGATCGTCCAAACTTTCAATAGATTCGTATGAAGGTTTAAATTGAGATTTAAAGCTTTTAGAATGAATACCGGCCTTTTTTTGGACCAATATAAAGTTATAAAGGTGTAAATATAGTTATTAATAATTCTCAAATAGTTAGACCCATTATTGGAGCAACGGACACTTCGTCCAAACTACTTTGACCAAAACTGCCCAACTTTGAATAGCTTCGTACGAAGTGAATATTGGCCTTTGTTGGGATCAATATGAAGTGATAAGGATATAAATATAGTAATGAACCTAATAGAAGAACGTTAGACCCCATTTTTTATCCAACGGAAAACTTGTGCAAACTTCTAAGACAAAGATCGTCCAAACTTTCAATAGATTCGTATGAAGGTTTAAATTGAGATTTAAAGCTTTTAGAATGAATACCGGCCTTTTTTTGGACCAATATAAAGTTATAAAGGTGTAAATATAGTTATTAATAATTCTCAAATTTTTAGACCCATTATTGGAGCAACGGAAACTTCGTCCAAACTACTTTGACCAAAACTGCCCAACTTTGAATAGCTTCGTACGAAGTGAATATTGGCCTTTTTTGGGACCAATATGAAGTGATAAGGATATAAATACAGTAATGAACATAATAGAAGAACGTTAGACCCATTTTTTATCCAACGGAAAACTTGTGCAAACTTCTAAGACAAAGATCGTCCAAACTTTCAATAGATTCGTATGAAGGTTTAAATTGAGATTTAAAGCTTTTAGAATGAATACCGGCCTTTTTTTGGACCAATATAAAGTTATAAAGGTGTAAATATAGTTATTAATAATTCTCAAATAGTTAGACCCATTATTGGAGCAACGGACACTTCGTCCAAACTACTTTGACCAAAACTGCCCAACTTTGAATAGCTTCGTACGAAGTGAATATTGGCCTTTTTTGGGACCAATATGAAGTGATAAGGATATAAATATAGTAATGAACCTAATAGAAGAACGTTAGACCCCATTTTTTATCCAACGGAAAACTTGTGCAAACTTCTAAGACAAAGATCGTCCAAACTTTCAATAGATTCGTATGAAGGTTTAAATTGAGATTTAAAGCTTTTAGAATGAATACCGGCCTTTTTTTGGACCAATATAAAGTTATAAAGGTGTAAATATAGTTATTAATAATTCTCAAATAGTTAGACCCATTATTGGAGCAACGGAAACTTCGTCCAAACTACTTTGACCAAAACTGCCCAACTTTGAATAGCTTCGTACGAAGTGAATATTGGCCTTTTTTGGGACCAATATGAAGTGATAAGGATATAAATACAGTAATGAACCTAATAGAAGAACGTTAGACCCATTTTTTATCCAACGGAAAACTTGTGCAAACTTCTACGACAAAGATCGTCCAAACTTTCAATAGATTCGTATGAAGGTTTAAATTGAGATTTAAAGCTTTTAGTATGAATACCGGCCTTTTTTTGGACCAATATAAAGTTATAAAGGTGTAAATATAGTTATTAATAATTCTCAAATAGTTAGACCCATTATTGGAGCAACGAAAACTTCGTCCAAACTACTTTGACCAAAACTGCCCAACTTTGAATAGCTTCGTACGAAGTGAATATTGGCCTTTTTTGGGACCAATATGAAGTGATAAGGATATAAATATAGTAATGAACCTAATAGAAGAACGTTAGACCCATTTTTTATCCAACGGAAAACTTGTGCAAACTTCTAAGACAAAGATCGTCCAAACTTTCAATAGATTCGTATGATGGTTTAAATTGAGATTTAAAGCTTTTAGAATGAATACCGGCCTTTTTTTGGACCAATATAAAGTTATAAAGGTGTAAATATAGTTATTAATAATTCTCAAATAGTTATACCCATTATTGGAGCAACGGACACTTCGTCCAAACTACTTTGACCAAAACTGCCCAACTTTGAATAACTTCGTACGAAGTGAATATTGGCCTTTTTTGGGACCAATATGAAGTGATAAGGATATAAATATAGTAATGAACCTAATAGAAGAACGTTAGACCCCATTTTTTATCCAACGGAAAACTTGTGCAAACTTCTAAGACAAAGATCGTCCAAACTTTCAATAGATTCATATGAAGGTTTAAATTGAGATTTATAGCTTTTAGAATGAATACCGGCCTTTTTTTGGACCAATATAAAGTTATAAAGGTGTAAATATAGTTATTAATAATTCTCAAATAGTTAGACCCATTATTGGAGCAACGGAAACTTCGTCCAAACTACTTTGACCAAAACTGCCCAACTTTGAATAGCTTCGTACGAAGTGAATATTGGCCTTTTTTGGGACCAATATGAAGTGATAAGGATATAAATACAGTAATGAACCTAATAGAAGAACGTTAGACCCATTTTTTATCCAACGGAAAACTTGTGCAAACTTCTACGACAAAGATCGTCCAAACTTTCAATAGATTCGTATGAAGGTTTAAATTGAGATTTAAAGCTTTTAGAATGAATACCGGCCTTTTTTTGGACCAATATAAAGTTATAAAGGTGTAAATATAGTTATTAATAATTCTCAAATAGTTAGACCCATTATTGGAGCAACGAAAACTTCGTCCAAACTACTTTGACCAAAACTGCCCAACTTTGAATAGCTTCGTACGAAGTGAATATTGGCCTTTTTTGGGACCAATATGAAGTGATAAGGATATAAATATAGTAATAAACCTAATAGAAGAACGTTAGACCCATTTTTTATCCAACGGAAAACTTGTGCAAACTTCTACGACAAAGATCGTCCAAACTTTCAATCGATTCGTTTGAAGGTTTAAATTGAGATTTAAAGCTATTAGAATGAATACCGGCCTTTTTTTGGACCAATATAAAGTTATAAAGGTGTAAATATAGTTTTAAAATAATTCTCAAATAGTTATACCCATTATTGGAGCAACGGAAACTTCGTCCAAACTAGTTTGACCAAAACTGCCCAACTTTGAATAGCTTCGTACGAAGTGAATATTGGCCTTTGTTGGGATCAATATGAAGTGATAAGGATATAAATATAGTAATAAACCTAATAGAAGAACGTTAGACCCATTTGTTATCCAACGGAAAACTTGTGCAAACTTCTACGACAAAGATCGTCCAAACTTTCAATAGATTCGTATGAAGGTTTAAATAGAGATTTAAAGCTTTTAGAATGAATACCGGCCTTTTTTTGGACCAATATAAAGTTATAAAGGTGTAAATATAGTTATTAATAATTCTCAAATAGTTAGACCCATTATTTGAGCAACGGACACTTCGTCCAAACTACTTTGACCAAAACTGCCCAACTTTGAATAGCTTCGTACGAAGTGAATATTGGCCTTTTTTGGGACCAATATGAAGTGATAAGGATATAAATACAGTAATGAACCTAATAGAAGAACGTTAGACCCATTTTTTATCCAACGGAAAACTTGTGCAAACTTCTACGACAAAGATCGTCCAAACTTTCAATAGATTCGTATGAAGGTTTAAATTGAGATTTAAAGCTATTAGAATGAATACCGGCCTTTTTTTGGACCAATATAAAGTTATAAAGGTGTAAATATAGTTATTAAATAATTCTCAAATAGTTAGACCCATTATTAGAGCAACGGAAACTTCGTCCAAACTACTTTGACCAAAACTGCCCAACTTTGAATAGCTTCGTACGAAGTGAATATTGGCCTTTGTTGGGATCAATATGAAGTGATAAGGGTATAAATATAGTAATAAACCTAATAGAAGAACGTTAGACCCATTTGTTATCCAACGGAAAACTTGTGCAAACTTCTACGACAAAGATCGTCTAAACTTTCAATAGATTCGTTTGAAGGTTTAAATTGAGATTTAAAGCTTTTAGAATGAATACCGGCCTTTTTTTGGACCAATATAAAGTTATAAAGGTGTAAATATAGTTTTTAAATAATTCTCAAATTGTTAGACCCATTATTGGAGCAACGGAAACTTCGTCCAAACTACTTTGACCAAAACTGCCCAACTTTGAATAGCTTCGTACGAAGTGAATATTGGCCTTTTTTGGGACCAATATGAAGTGATAAGGATATAAATACAGTAATGAACCTAATAGAAGAACGTTAGACCCATTTTTTATCCAACGGAAAACTTGTGCAAACTTCTACGACAAAGATCGTCCAAACTTTCAATAGATTCGTATGAAGGTTTAAATTGAGATTTAAAGCTTTTAGAATGAATACCGGCCTTTTTTTGGACCAATATAAAGTTATAAAGGTGTAAATATAGTTATTAATAATTCTCAAATAGTTAGACCCATTATTGGAGCAACGAAAACTTCGTCCAAACTACTTTGACCAAAACTGCCCAACTTTGAATAGCTTCGTACGAAGTGAATATTGGCCTTTTTTGGGACCAATATGAAGTGATAAGGATATAAATATAGTAATGAACCTAATAGAAGAACGTTAGACCCATTTTTTATCCAACGGAAAACTTGTGCAAACTTCTAAGACAAAGATCGTCCAAACTTTCAATAGATTCGTATGAAGGTTTAAATTGAGATTTAAAGCTTTTAGAATGAATACCGGCCTTTTTTTGGACCAATATAAAGTTATAAAGGTGTAAATATAGTTATTAATAATTCTCAAATAGTTAGACCCATTATTGGAGCAACGGACACTTCGTCCAAACTACTTTGACCAAAACTGCCCAACTTTGAATAGCTTCGTACGAAGTGAATATTGGCCTTTTTTGGGACCAATATGAAGTGATAAGGATATAAATACAGTAATGAACCTAACAGAAGAACGTTAGACCCATTTTTTATCCAACGGAAAACTTGTGCAAACTTCTACGACAAAGATCGTCCAAACTTTCAATAGATTCGTATGAAGGTTTAAATTGAGATTTAAAGCTATTAGAATGAATACCGGCCTTTTTTTGGACCAATATAAAGTTATAAAGGTGTAAATATAGTTATTAAATAATTCTCAAATAGTTAGACCCATTATTAGAGCAACGGAAACTTCGTCCAAACTACTTTGACCAAAACTGCCCAACTTTGAATAGCTTCGTACGAAGTGAATATTGGCCTTTTTTGGGACCAATATGAAGTGATAAGGATATAAATACAGTAATGAACCTAATAGAAGAACGTTAGACCCATTTTTTATCCAACGGAAAACTTGTGCAAACTTCTACGACAAAGATCGTCCAAACTTTCAATAGATTCGTATGAAGGTTTAAATTGAGATTTAAAGCTATTAGAATGAATACCGGCCTTTTTTTGGACCAATATAAAGTTATAAAGGTGTAAATATAGTTATTAAATAATTCTCAAATAGTTAGACCCATTATTAGAGCAACGGAAACTTCGTCCAAACTACTTTGACCAAAACTGCCCAACTTTGAATAGCTTCGTACGAAGTGAATATTGGCCTTTGTTGGGATCAATATGAAGTGATAAGGGTATAAATATAGTAATAAACCTAATAGAAGAACGTTAGACCCATTTGTTATCCAACGGAAAACTTGTGCAAACTTCTACGACAAAGATCGTCCAAACTTTCAATAGATTCGTATGAAGGTTTAAATTGAGATTTAAAGCTATTAGAATGAATACCGGCCTTTTTTTTGGACCAATATAAAGTTATAAAGGTGTAAATATAGTTATTAAATAATTCTCAAATAGTTAGACCCATTATTAGAGCAACGGAAACTTCGTCCAAACTACTTTGACCAAAACTGCCCAACTTTGAATAGCTTCGTACGAAGTGAATATTGGCCTTTGTTGGGATCAATATGAAGTGATAAGGGTATAAATATAGTAATAAACCTAATAGAAGAACGTTAGACCCATTTGTTATCCAACGGAAAACTTGTGCAAACTTCTACGACAAAGATCGTCTAAACTTTCAATAGATTCGTTTGAAGGTTTAAATTGAGATTTAAAGCTTTTAGAATGAATACCGGCCTTTTTTTGGACCAATATAAAGTTATAAAGGTGTAAATATAGTTTTTAAATAATTCTCAAATTGTTAGACCCATTATTGGAGCAACGGAAACTTCGTCCAAACTACTTTGACCAAAACTGCCCAACTTTGAATAGCTTCGTACGAAGTGAATATTGGCCTTTTTTGGGACCAATATGAAGTGATAAGGATATAAATACAGTAATGAACCTAATAGAAGAACGTTAGACCCATTTTTTATCCAACGGAAAACTTGTGCAAACTTCTACGACAAAGATCGTCCAAACTTTCAATAGATTCGTATGAAGGTTTAAATTGAGATTTAAAGCTTTTAGAATGAATACCGGCCTTTTTTTGGACCAATATAAAGTTATAAAGGTGTAAATATAGTTATTAATAATTCTCAAATAGTTAGACCCATTATTGGAGCAACGAAAACTTCGTCCAAACTACTTTGACCAAAACTGCCCAACTTTGAATAGCTTCGTACGAAGTGAATATTGGCCTTTTTTGGGACCAATATGAAGTGATAAGGATATAAATATAGTAATGAACCTAATAGAAGAACGTTAGACCCATTTTTTATCCAACGGAAAACTTGTGCAAACTTCTAAGACAAAGATCGTCCAAACTTTCAATAGATTCGTATGAAGGTTTAAATTGAGATTTAAAGCTTTTAGAATGAATACCGGCCTTTTTTTGGACCAATATAAAGTTATAAAGGTGTAAATATAGTTATTAATAATTCTCAAATAGTTAGACCCATTATTGGAGCAACGGACACTTCGTCCAAACTACTTTGACCAAAACTGCCCAACTTTGAATAGCTTCGTACGAAGTGAATATTGGCCTTTTTTGGGACCAATATGAAGTGATAAGGATATAAATACAGTAATGAACCTAACAGAAGAACGTTAGACCCATTTTTTATCCAACGGAAAACTTGTGCAAACTTCTACGACAAAGATCGTCCAAACTTTCAATAGATTCGTATGAAGGTTTAAATTGAGATTTAAAGCTATTAGAATGAATACCGGCCTTTTTTTGGACCAATATAAAGTTATAAAGGTGTAAATATAGTTATTAAATAATTCTCAAATAGTTAGACCCATTATTAGAGCAACGGAAACTTCGTCCAAACTACTTTGACCAAAACTGCCCAACTTTGAATAGCTTCGTACGAAGTGAATATTGGCCTTTTTTGGGACCAATATGAAGTGATAAGGATATAAATACAGTAATGAACCTAATAGAAGAACGTTAGACCCATTTTTTATCCAACGGAAAACTTGTGCAAACTTCTACGACAAAGATCGTCCAAACTTTCAATAGATTCGTATGAAGGTTTAAATTGAGATTTAAAGCTATTAGAATGAATACCGGCCTTTTTTTGGACCAATATAAAGTTATAAAGGTGTAAATATAGTTATTAAATAATTCTCAAATAGTTAGACCCATTATTAGAGCAACGGAAACTTCGTCCAAACTACTTTGACCAAAACTGCCCAACTTTGAATAGCTTCGTACGAAGTGAATATTGGCCTTTGTTGGGATCAATATGAAGTGATAAGGGTATAAATATAGTAATAAACCTAATAGAAGAACGTTAGACCCATTTGTTATCCAACGGAAAACTTGTGCAAACTTCTACGACAAAGATCGTCCAAACTTTCAATAGATTCGTATGAAGGTTTAAATTGAGATTTAAAGCTATTAGAATGAATACCGGCCTTTTTTTTGGACCAATATAAAGTTATAAAGGTGTAAATATAGTTATTAAATAATTCTCAAATAGTTAGACCCATTATTAGAGCAACGGAAACTTCGTCCAAACTACTTTGACCAAAACTGCCCAACTTTGAATAGCTTCGTACGAAGTGAATATTGGCCTTTGTTGGGATCAATATGAAGTGATAAGGGTATAAATATAGTAATAAACCTAATAGAAGAACGTTAGACCCATTTGTTATCCAACGGAAAACTTGTGCAAACTTCTACGACAAAGATCGTCTAAACTTTCAATAGATTCGTTTGAAGGTTTAAATTGAGATTTAAAGCTTTTAGAATGAATACCGGCCTTTTTTTGGACCAATATAAAGTTATAAAGGTGTAAATATAGTTTTTAAATAATTCTCAAATTGTTAGACCCATTATTGGAGCAACGAAAACTTCGTCCAAACTACTTTGACCAAAACTGCCCAACTTTGAATAGCTTCGTACGAAGTGAATATTGGCCTTTTTTGGGACCAATATGAAGTGATAAGGATATAAATACAGTAATGAACCTAATAGAAGAACGTTAGACCCATTTTTTATCCAACGGAAAACTTGTGCAAACTTCTACGACAAAGATCGTCCAAACTTTCAATAGATTCGTATGAAGGTTTAAATTGAGATTTAAAGCTTTTAGAATGAATACCGGCCTTTTTTTGGACCAATATAAAGTTATAAAGGTGTAAATATAGTTATTAATAATTCTCAAATAGTTAGACCCATTATTGGAGCAACGAAAACTTCGTCCAAACTACTTTGACCAAAACTGCCCAACTTTGAATAGCTTCGTACGAAGTGAATATTGGCCTTTTTTGGGACCAATATGAAGTGATAAGGATATAAATATAGTAATGAACCTAATAGAAGAACGTTAGACCCATTTTTTATCCAACGGAAAACTTGTGCAAACTTCTAAGACAAAGATCGTCCAAACTTTCAATAGATTCGTATGAAGGTTTAAATTGAGATTTAAAGCTTTTAGAATGAATACCGGCCTTTTTTTGGACCAATATAAAGTTATAAAGGTGTAAATATAGTTATTAATAATTCTCAAATAGTTAGACCCATTATTGGAGCAACGGACACTTCGTCCAAACTACTTTGACCAAAACTGCCCAACTTTGAATAGCTTCGTACGAAGTGAATATTGGCCTTTTTTGGGACCAATATGAAGTGATAAGGATATAAATACAGTAATGAACCTAACAGAAGAACGTTAGACCCATTTTTTATCCAACGGAAAACTTGTGCAAACTTCTACGACAAAGATCGTCCAAACTTTCAATAGATTCGTATGAAGGTTTAAATTGAGATTTAAAGCTATTAGAATGAATACCGGCCTTTTTTTGGACCAATATAAAGTTATAAAGGTGTAAATATAGTTATTAAATAATTCTCAAATAGTTAGACCCATTATTAGAGCAACGGAAACTTCGTCCAAACTACTTTGACCAAAACTGCCCAACTTTGAATAGCTTCGTACGAAGTGAATATTGGCCTTTTTTGGGACCAATATGAAGTGATAAGGATATAAATACAGTAATGAACCTAATAGAAGAACGTTAGACCCATTTTTTATCCAACGGAAAACTTGTGCAAACTTCTACGACAAAGATCGTCCAAACTTTCAATAGATTCGTATGAAGGTTTAAATTGAGATTTAAAGCTATTAGAATGAATACCGGCCTTTTTTTGGACCAATATAAAGTTATAAAGGTGTAAATATAGTTATTAAATAATTCTCAAATAGTTAGACCCATTATTAGAGCAACGGAAACTTCGTCCAAACTACTTTGACCAAAACTGCCCAACTTTGAATAGCTTCGTACGAAGTGAATATTGGCCTTTGTTGGGATCAATATGAAGTGATAAGGGTATAAATATAGTAATAAACCTAATAGAAGAACGTTAGACCCATTTGTTATCCAACGGAAAACTTGTGCAAACTTCTACGACAAAGATCGTCCAAACTTTCAATAGATTCGTATGAAGGTTTAAATTGAGATTTAAAGCTATTAGAATGAATACCGGCCTTTTTTTTGGACCAATATAAAGTTATAAAGGTGTAAATATAGTTATTAAATAATTCTCAAATAGTTAGACCCATTATTAGAGCAACGGAAACTTCGTCCAAACTACTTTGACCAAAACTGCCCAACTTTGAATAGCTTCGTACGAAGTGAATATTGGCCTTTGTTGGGATCAATATGAAGTGATAAGGGTATAAATATAGTAATAAACCTAATAGAAGAACGTTAGACCCATTTTTTATCCAACGGAAAACTTGTGCAAACTTCTACGACAAAGATCGTCCAAACTTTCAATCGATTCGTTTGAAGGTTTAAATTGAGATTTAAAGCTATTAGAATGAATACCGGCCTTTTTTTGGACCAATATAAAGTTATAAAGGTGTAAATATAGTTTTAAAATAATTCTCAAATAGTTATACCCATTATTGGAGCAACGGAAACTTCGTCCATACTAGTTTGACCAAAACTGCCCAACTTTGAATAGCTTCGTACGAAGTGAATATTGGCCTTTGTTGGGATCAATATGAAGTGATAAGGATATAAATATAGTAATAAACCTAATAGAAGAACGTTAGACCCATTTGTTATCCAACGGAAAACTTGTGCAAACTTCTACGACAAAGATCGTCCAAACTTTCAATAGATTCGTATGAAGGTTTAAATAGAGATTTAAAGCTTTTAGAATGAATACCGGCCTTTTTTTGGACCAATATAAAGTTATAAAGGTGTAAATATAGTTATTAATAATTCTCAAATAGTTAGACCCATTATTTGAGCAACGGACACTTCGTCCAAACTACTTTGACCAAAACTGCCCAACTTTGAATAGCTTCGTACGAAGTGAATATTGGCCTTTTTTGGGACCAATATGAAGTGATAAGGATATAAATACAGTAATGAACCTAATAGAAGAACGTTAGACCCATTTTTTATCCAACGGAAAACTTGTGCAAACTTCTACGACAAAGATCGTCCAAACTTTCAATAGATTCGTATGAAGGTTTAAATTGAGATTTAAAGCTATTAGAATGAATACCGGCCTTTTTTTGGACCAATATAAAGTTATAAAGGTGTAAATATAGTTATTAAATAATTCTCAAATAGTTAGACCCATTATTAGAGCAACGGAAACTTCGTCCAAACTACTTTGACCAAAACTGCCCAACTTTGAATAGCTTCGTACGAAGTGAATATTGGCCTTTGTTGGGATCAATATGAAGTGATAAGGGTATAAATAGAGTAATAAACCTAATAGAAGAACGTTAGACCCATTTGTTATCCAACGGAAAACTTGTGCAAACTTCTACGACAAAGATCGTCCAAACTTTCAATAGATTCGTTTGAAGGTTTAAATTGAGATTTAAAGCTTTTAGAATGAATACCGGCCTTTTTTTGGACCAATATAAAGTTATAAAGGTGTAAATATAGTTTTTAAATAATTCTCAAATTGTTAGACCCATTATTGGAGCAACGGAAACTTCGTCCAAACTACTTTGACCAAAACTGCCCAACTTTGAATAGCTTCGTACGAAGTGAATATTGGCCTTTTTTGGGACCAATATGAAGTGATAAGGATATAAATACAGTAATGAACCTAATAGAAGAACGTTAGACCCATTTTTTATCCAACGGAAAACTTGTGCAAACTTCTACGACAAAGATCGTCCAAACTTTCAATAGATTCGTATGAAGGTTTAAATTGAGATTTAAAGCTTTTAGAATGAATACCGGCCTTTTTTTGGACCAATATAAAGTTATAAAGGTGTAAATATAGTTATTAATAATTCTCAAATAGTTAGACCCATTATTGGAGCAACGAAAACTTCGTCCAAACTACTTTGACCAAAACTGCCCAACTTTGAATAGCTTCGTACGAAGTGAATATTGGCCTTTTTTGGGATCAATATGAAGTGATAAGGATATAAATATAGTAATAAACCTAATAGAAGAACGTTAGACCCATTTGTTATCCAACGGAAAACTTGTGCAAACTTCTACGACAAAGATCGTCCAAACTTTCAATAGATTCGTATGAAGGTTTAAATAGAGATTTAAAGCTTTTAGAATGAATACCGGCCTTTTTTTGGACCAATATAAAGTTATAAAGGTGTAAATATAGTTATTAATAATTCTCAAATAGTTAGACCCATTATTGGAGCAACGAAAACTTCGTCCAAACTACTTTGACCAAAACTGCCCAACTTTGAATAGCTTCGTACGAAGTGAATATTGGCCTTTTTTGGGACCAATATGAAGTGATAAGGATATAAATATAGTAATAAACCTAATAGAAGAACGTTAGACCCATTTTTTATCCAACGGAAAACTTGTGCAAACTTCTACGACAAAGATCGTCCAAACTTTCAATCGATTCGTTTGAAGGTTTAAATTGAGATTTAAAGCTATTAGAATGAATACCGGCCTTTTTTTGGACCAATATAAAGTTATAAAGGTGTAAATATAGTTTTAAAATAATTCTCAAATAGTTATACCCATTATTGGAGCAACGGAAACTTCGTCCAAACTAGTTTGACCAAAACTGCCCAACTTTGAATAGCTTCGTACGAAGTGAATATTGGCCTTTGTTGGGATCAATATGAAGTGATAAGGATATAAATATAGTAATAAACCTAATAGAAGAACGTTAGACCCATTTGTTATCCAACGGAAAACTTGTGCAAACTTCTACGACAAAGATCGTCCAAACTTTCAATAGATTCGTATGAAGGTTTAAATAGAGATTTAAAGCTTTTAGAATGAATACCGGCCTTTTTTTGGACCAATATAAAGTTATAAAGGTGTAAATATAGTTATTAATAATTCTCAAATAGTTAGACCCATTATTTGAGCAACGGACACTTCGTCCAAACTACTTTGACCAAAACTGCCCAACTTTGAATAGCTTCGTACGAAGTGAATATTGGCCTTTTTTGGGACCAATATGAAGTGATAAGGATATAAATACAGTAATGAACCTAATAGAAGAACGTTAGACCCATTTTTTATCCAACGGAAAACTTGTGCAAACTTCTACGACAAAGATCGTCCAAACTTTCAATAGATTCGTATGAAGGTTTAAATTGAGATTTAAAGCTATTAGAATGAATACCGGCCTTTTTTTGGACCAATATAAAGTTATAAAGGTGTAAATATAGTTATTAAATAATTCTCAAATAGTTAGACCCATTATTAGAGCAACGGAAACTTCGTCCAAACTACTTTGACCAAAACTGCCCAACTTTGAATAGCTTCGTACGAAGTGAATATTGGCCTTTGTTGGGATCAATATGAAGTGATAAGGGTATAAATATAGTAATAAACCTAATAGAAGAACGTTAGACCCATTTGTTATCCAACGGAAAACTTGTGCAAACTTCTACGACAAAGATCGTCCAAACTTTCAATAGATTCGTTTGAAGGTTTAAATTGAGATTTAAAGCTTTTAGAATGAATACCGGCCTTTTTTTGGACCAATATAAAGTTATAAAGGTGTAAATATAGTTTTTAAATAATTCTCAAATTGTTAGACCCATTATTGGAGCAACGGAAACTTCGTCCAAACTACTTTGACCAAAACTGCCCAACTTTGAATAGCTTCGTACGAAGTGAATATTGGCCTTTTTTGGGACCAATATGAAGTGATAAGGATATAAATACAGTAATGAACCTAATAGAAGAACGTTAGACCCATTTTTTATCCAACGGAAAACTTGTGCAAACTTCTACGACAAAGATCGTCCAAACTTTCAATAGATTCGTATGAAGGTTTAAATTGAGATTTAAAGCTTTTAGAATGAATACCGGCCTTTTTTTGGACCAATATAAAGTTATAAAGGTGTAAATATAGTTATTAATAATTCTCAAATAGTTAGACCCATTATTTGAGCAACGGACACTTCGTCCAAACTACTTTGACCAAAACTGCCCAACTTTGAATAGCTTCGTACGAAGTGAATATTGGCCTTTTTTGGGACCAATATGAAGTGATAAGGATATAAATACAGTAATGAACCTAATAGAAGAACGTTAGACCCATTTTTTATCCAACGGAAAACTTGTGCAAACTTCTACGACAAAGATCGTCCAAACTTTCAATAGATTCGTATGAAGGTTTAAATTGAGATTTAAAGCTATTAGAATGAATACCGGCCTTTTTTTGGACCAATATAAAGTTATAAAGGTGTAAATATAGTTATTAAATAATTCTCAAATAGTTAGACCCATTATTAGAGCAACGGAAACTTCGTCCAAACTACTTTGACCAAAACTGCCCAACTTTGAATAGCTTCGTACGAAGTGAATATTGGCCTTTGTTGGGATCAATATGAAGTGATAAGGGTATAAATATAGTAATAAACCTAATAGAAGAACGTTAGACCCATTTTTTATCCAACGGAAAACTTGTGCAAACTTCTACGACAAAGATCGTCCAAACTTTCAATCGATTCGTTTGAAGGTTTAAATTGAGATTTAAAGCTATTAGAATGAATACCGGCCTTTTTTTGGACCAATATAAAGTTATAAAGGTGTAAATATAGTTTTAAAATAATTCTCAAATAGTTATACCCATTATTGGAGCAACGGAAACTTCGTCCATACTAGTTTGACCAAAACTGCCCAACTTTGAATAGCTTCGTACGAAGTGAATATTGGCCTTTGTTGGGATCAATATGAAGTGATAAGGATATAAATATAGTAATAAACCTAATAGAAGAACGTTAGACCCATTTGTTATCCAACGGAAAACTTGTGCAAACTTCTACGACAAAGATCGTCCAAACTTTCAATAGATTCGTATGAAGGTTTAAATAGAGATTTAAAGCTTTTAGAATGAATACCGGCCTTTTTTTGGACCAATATAAAGTTATAAAGGTGTAAATATAGTTATTAATAATTCTCAAATAGTTAGACCCATTATTTGAGCAACGGACACTTCGTCCAAACTACTTTGACCAAAACTGCCCAACTTTGAATAGCTTCGTACGAAGTGAATATTGGCCTTTTTTGGGACCAATATGAAGTGATAAGGATATAAATACAGTAATGAACCTAATAGAAGAACGTTAGACCCATTTTTTATCCAACGGAAAACTTGTGCAAACTTCTACGACAAAGATCGTCCAAACTTTCAATAGATTCGTATGAAGGTTTAAATTGAGATTTAAAGCTATTAGAATGAATACCGGCCTTTTTTTGGACCAATATAAAGTTATAAAGGTGTAAATATAGTTATTAAATAATTCTCAAATAGTTAGACCCATTATTAGAGCAACGGAAACTTCGTCCAAACTACTTTGACCAAAACTGCCCAACTTTGAATAGCTTCGTACGAAGTGAATATTGGCCTTTGTTGGGATCAATATGAAGTGATAAGGGTATAAATAGAGTAATAAACCTAATAGAAGAACGTTAGACCCATTTGTTATCCAACGGAAAACTTGTGCAAACTTCTACGACAAAGATCGTCCAAACTTTCAATAGATTCGTTTGAAGGTTTAAATTGAGATTTAAAGCTTTTAGAATGAATACCGGCCTTTTTTTGGACCAATATAAAGTTATAAAGGTGTAAATATAGTTTTTAAATAATTCTCAAATTGTTAGACCCATTATTGGAGCAACGGAAACTTCGTCCAAACTACTTTGACCAAAACTGCCCAACTTTGAATAGCTTCGTACGAAGTGAATATTGGCCTTTTTTGGGACCAATATGAAGTGATAAGGATATAAATACAGTAATGAACCTAATAGAAGAACGTTAGACCCATTTTTTATCCAACGGAAAACTTGTGCAAACTTCTACGACAAAGATCGTCCAAACTTTCAATAGATTCGTATGAAGGTTTAAATTGAGATTTAAAGCTTTTAGAATGAATACCGGCCTTTTTTTGGACCAATATAAAGTTATAAAGGTGTAAATATAGTTATTAATAATTCTCAAATAGTTAGACCCATTATTGGAGCAACGAAAACTTCGTCCAAACTACTTTGACCAAAACTGCCCAACTTTGAATAGCTTCGTACGAAGTGAATATTGGCCTTTTTTGGGATCAATATGAAGTGATAAGGATATAAATATAGTAATAAACCTAATAGAAGAACGTTAGACCCATTTGTTATCCAACGGAAAACTTGTGCAAACTTCTACGACAAAGATCGTCCAAACTTTCAATAGATTCGTATGAAGGTTTAAATAGAGATTTAAAGCTTTTAGAATGAATACCGGCCTTTTTTTGGACCAATATAAAGTTATAAAGGTGTAAATATAGTTATTAATAATTCTCAAATAGTTAGACCCATTATTGGAGCAACGAAAACTTCGTCCAAACTACTTTGACCAAAACTGCCCAACTTTGAATAGCTTCGTACGAAGTGAATATTGGCCTTTTTTGGGACCAATATGAAGTGATAAGGATATAAATATAGTAATAAACCTAATAGAAGAACGTTAGACCCATTTTTTATCCAACGGAAAACTTGTGCAAACTTCTACGACAAAGATCGTCCAAACTTTCAATCGATTCGTTTGAAGGTTTAAATTGAGATTTAAAGCTATTAGAATGAATACCGGCCTTTTTTTGGACCAATATAAAGTTATAAAGGTGTAAATATAGTTTTAAAATAATTCTCAAATAGTTATACCCATTATTGGAGCAACGGAAACTTCGTCCAAACTAGTTTGACCAAAACTGCCCAACTTTGAATAGCTTCGTACGAAGTGAATATTGGCCTTTGTTGGGATCAATATGAAGTGATAAGGATATAAATATAGTAATAAACCTAATAGAAGAACGTTAGACCCATTTGTTATCCAACGGAAAACTTGTGCAAACTTCTACGACAAAGATCGTCCAAACTTTCAATAGATTCGTATGAAGGTTTAAATAGAGATTTAAAGCTTTTAGAATGAATACCGGCCTTTTTTTGGACCAATATAAAGTTATAAAGGTGTAAATATAGTTATTAATAATTCTCAAATAGTTAGACCCATTATTTGAGCAACGGACACTTCGTCCAAACTACTTTGACCAAAACTGCCCAACTTTGAATAGCTTCGTACGAAGTGAATATTGGCCTTTTTTGGGACCAATATGAAGTGATAAGGATATAAATAGTTATTAATAATTCTCAAATAGTTAGACCCATTATTGGAGCAACGAAAACTTCGTCCAAACTACTTTGACCAAAACTGCCCAACTTTGAATAGCTTCGTACGAAGTGAATATTGGCCTTTTTTGGGATCAATATGAAGTGATAAGGATATAAATATAGTAATAAACCTAATAGAAGAACGTTAGACCCATTTGTTATCCAACGGAAAACTTGTGCAAACTTCTACGACAAAGATCGTCCAAACTTTCAATAGATTCGTATGAAGGTTTAAATAGAGATTTAAAGCTTTTAGAATGAATACCGGCCTTTTTTTGGACCAATATAAAGTTATAAAGGTGTAAATATAGTTATTAATAATTCTCAAATAGTTAGACCCATTATTGGAGCAACGAAAACTTCGTCCAAACTACTTTGACCAAAACTGCCCAACTTTGAATAGCTTCGTACGAAGTGAATATTGGCCTTTTTTGGGACCAATATGAAGTGATAAGGATATAAATATAGTAATAAACCTAATAGAAGAACGTTAGACCCATTTTTTATCCAACGGAAAACTTGTGCAAACTTCTACGACAAAGATCGTCCAAACTTTCAATCGATTCGTTTGAAGGTTTAAATTGAGATTTAAAGCTATTAGAATGAATACCGGCCTTTTTTTGGACCAATATAAAGTTATAAAGGTGTAAATATAGTTTTAAAATAATTCTCAAATAGTTATACCCATTATTGGAGCAACGGAAACTTCGTCCAAACTAGTTTGACCAAAACTGCCCAACTTTGAATAGCTTCGTACGAAGTGAATATTGGCCTTTGTTGGGATCAATATGAAGTGATAAGGGTATAAATATAGTAATAAACCTAATAGAAGAACGTTAGACCCATTTGTTATCCAACGGAAAACTTGTGCAAACTTCTACGACAAAGATCGTCTAAACTTTCAATAGATTCGTTTGAAGGTTTAAATTGAGATTTAAAGCTTTTAGAATGAATACCGGCCTTTTTTTGGACCAATATAAAGTTATAAAGGTGTAAATATAGTTTTTAAATAATTCTCAAATTGTTAGACCCATTATTGGAGCAACGGAAACTTCGTCCAAACTACTTTGACCAAAACTGCCCAACTTTGAATAGCTTCGTACGAAGTGAATATTGGCCTTTTTTGGGACCAATATGAAGTGATAAGGATATAAATACAGTAATGAACCTAATAGAAGAACGTTAGACCCATTTTTTATCCAACGGAAAACTTGTGCAAACTTCTACGACAAAGATCGTCCAAACTTTCAATAGATTCGTATGAAGGTTTAAATTGAGATTTAAAGCTTTTAGAATGAATACCGGCCTTTTTTTGGACCAATATAAAGTTATAAAGGTGTAAATATAGTTATTAATAATTCCCAAATAGTTAGACCCATTATTGGAGCAACGAAAACTTCGTCCAAACTACTTTGACCAAAACTGCCCAACTTTGAATAGCTTCGTACGAAGTGAATATTGGCCTTTTTTGGGACCAATATGAAGTGATAAGGATATAAATATAGTAATGAACCTAATAGAAGAACGTTAGACCCATTTTTTATCCAACGGAAAACTTGTGCAAACTTCTAAGACAAAGATCGTCCAAACTTTCAATAGATTCGTATGAAGGTTTAAATTGAGATTTAAAGCTTTTAGAATGAATACCGGCCTTTTTTTGGACCAATATAAAGTTATAAAGGTGTAAATATAGTTATTAATAATTCTCAAATAGTTAGACCCATTATTGGAGCAACGGACACTTCGTCCAAACTACTTTGACCAAAACTGCCCAACTTTGAATAGCTTCGTACGAAGTGAATATTGGCCTTTTTTGGGACCAATATGAAGTGATAAGGATATAAATACAGTAATGAACCTAACAGAAGAACGTTAGACCCATTTTTTATCCAACGGAAAACTTGTGCAAACTTCTACGACAAAGATCGTCCAAACTTTCAATAGATTCGTATGAAGGTTTAAATTGAGATTTAAAGCTATTAGAATGAATACCGGCCTTTTTTTGGACCAATATAAAGTTATAAAGGTGTAAATATAGTTATTAAATAATTCTCAAATAGTTAGACCCATTATTAGAGCAACGGAAACTTCGTCCAAACTACTTTGACCAAAACTGCCCAACTTTGAATAGCTTCGTACGAAGTGAATATTGGCCTTTTTTGGGACCAATATGAAGTGATAAGGATATAAATACAGTAATGAACCTAATAGAAGAACGTTAGACCCATTTTTTATCCAACGGAAAACTTGTGCAAACTTCTACGACAAAGATCGTCCAAACTTTCAATAGATTCGTATGAAGGTTTAAATTGAGATTTAAAGCTATTAGAATGAATACCGGCCTTTTTTTGGACCAATATAAAGTTATAAAGGTGTAAATATAGTTATTAAATAATTCTCAAATAGTTAGACCCATTATTAGAGCAACGGAAACTTCGTCCAAACTACTTTGACCAAAACTGCCCAACTTTGAATAGCTTCGTACGAAGTGAATATTGGCCTTTGTTGGGATCAATATGAAGTGATAAGGGTATAAATATAGTAATAAACCTAATAGAAGAACGTTAGACCCATTTGTTATCCAACGGAAAACTTGTGCAAACTTCTACGACAAAGATCGTCCAAACTTTCAATAGATTCGTATGAAGGTTTAAATTGAGATTTAAAGCTATTAGAATGAATACCGGCCTTTTTTTTGGACCAATATAAAGTTATAAAGGTGTAAATATAGTTATTAAATAATTCTCAAATAGTTAGACCCATTATTAGAGCAACGGAAACTTCGTCCAAACTACTTTGACCAAAACTGCCCAACTTTGAATAGCTTCGTACGAAGTGAATATTGGCCTTTGTTGGGATCAATATGAAGTGATAAGGGTATAAATATAGTAATAAACCTAATAGAAGAACGTTAGACCCATTTGTTATCCAACGGAAAACTTGTGCAAACTTCTACGACAAAGATCGTCTAAACTTTCAATAGATTCGTTTGAAGGTTTAAATTGAGATTTAAAGCTTTTAGAATGAATACCGGCCTTTTTTTGGACCAATATAAAGTTATAAAGGTGTAAATATAGTTTTTAAATAATTCTCAAATTGTTAGACCCATTATTGGAGCAACGGAAACTTCGTCCAAACTACTTTGACCAAAACTGCCCAACTTTGAATAGCTTCGTACGAAGTGAATATTGGCCTTTTTTGGGACCAATATGAAGTGATAAGGATATAAATACAGTAATGAACCTAATAGAAGAACGTTAGACCCATTTTTTATCCAACGGAAAACTTGTGCAAACTTCTACGACAAAGATCGTCCAAACTTTCAATAGATTCGTATGAAGGTTTAAATTGAGATTTAAAGCTATTAGAATGAATACCGGCCTTTTTTTGGACCAATATAAAGTTATAAAGGTGTAAATATAGTTATTAAATAATTCTCAAATAGTTAGACCCATTATTAGAGCAACGGAAACTTCGTCCAAACTACTTTGACCAAAACTGCCCAACTTTGAATAGCTTCGTACGAAGTGAATATTGGCCTTTGTTGGGATCAATATGAAGTGATAAGGGTATAAATATAGTAATAAACCTAATAGAAGAACGTTAGACCCATTTGTTATCCAACGGAAAACTTGTGCAAACTTCTACGACAAAGATCGTCTAAACTTTCAATAGATTCGTTTGAAGGTTTAAATTGAGATTTAAAGCTTTTAGAATGAATACCGGCCTTTTTTTGGACCAATATAAAGTTATAAAGGTGTAAATATAGTTTTTAAATAATTCTCAAATTGTTAGACCCATTATTGGAGCAACGGAAACTTCGTCCAAACTACTTTGACCAAAACTGCCCAACTTTGAATAGCTTCGTACGAAGTGAATATTGGCCTTTTTTGGGACCAATATGAAGTGATAAGGATATAAATATAGTAATGAACCTAATAGAAGAACGTTAGACCCATTTTTTATCCAACGGAAAACTTGTGCAAACTTCTACGACAAAGATCGTCCAAACTTTCAATAGATTCGTATGAAGGTTTAAATTGAGATTTAAAGCTTTTAGAATGAATACCGGCCTTTTTTTGGACCAATATAAAGTTATAAAGGTGTAAATATAGTTATTAATAATTCTCAAATAGTTAGACCCATTATTGGAGCAACGAAAACTTCGTCCAAACTACTTTGACCAAAACTGCCCAACTTTGAATAGCTTCGTACGAAGTGAATATTGGCCTTTTTTGGGACCAATATGAAGTGATAAGGATATAAATATAGTAATGAACCTAATAGAAGAACGTTAGACCCATTTTTTATCCAACGGAAAACTTGTGCAAACTTCTAAGACAAAGATCGTCCAAACTTTCAATAGATTCGTATGAAGGTTTAAATTGAGATTTAAAGCTTTTAGAATGAATACCGGCCTTTTTTTGGACCAATATAAAGTTATAAAGGTGTAAATATAGTTATTAATAATTCTCAAATAGTTAGACCCATTATTGGAGCAACGGACACTTCGTCCAAACTACTTTGACCAAAACTGCCCAACTTTGAATAGCTTCGTACGAAGTGAATATTGGCCTTTTTTGGGACCAATATGAAGTGATAAGGATATAAATACAGTAATGAACCTAATAGAAGAACGTTAGACCCATTTTTTATCCAACGGAAAACTTGTGCAAACTTCTACGACAAAGATCGTCCAAACTTTCAATAGATTCGTATGAAGGTTTAAATTGAGATTTAAAGCTATTAGAATGAATACCGGCCTTTTTTTGGACCAATATAAAGTTATAAAGGTGTAAATATAGTTATTAAATAATTCTCAAATAGTTAGACCCATTATTAGAGCAACGGAAACTTCGTCCAAACTACTTTGACCAAAACTGCCCAACTTTGAATAGCTTCGTACGAAGTGAATATTGGCCTTTGTTGGGATCAATATGAAGTGATAAGGGTATAAATATAGTAATAAACCTAATAGAAGAACGTTAGACCCATTTGTTATCCAACGGAAAACTTGTGCAAACTTCTACGACAAAGATCGTCCAAACTTTCAATAGATTCGTTTGAAGGTTTAAATTGAGATTTAAAGCTTTTAGAATGAATACCGGCCTTTTTTTGGACCAATATAAAGTTATAAAGGTGTAAATATAGTTTTTAAATAATTCTCAAATTGTTAGACCCATTATTGGAGCAACGGAAACTTCGTCCAAACTACTTTGACCAAAACTGCCCAACTTTGAATAGCTTCGTACGAAGTGAATATTGGCCTTTTTTGGGACCAATATGAAGTGATAAGGATATAAATACAGTAATGAACCTAATAGAAGAACGTTAGACCCATTTTTTATCCAACGGAAAACTTGTGCAAACTTCTACGACAAAGATCGTCCAAACTTTCAATAGATTCGTATGAAGGTTTAAATTGAGATTTAAAGCTTTTAGAATGAATACCGGCCTTTTTTTGGACCAATATAAAGTTATAAAGGTGTAAATATAGTTATTAATAATTCTCAAATAGTTAGACCCATTATTGGAGCAACGAAAACTTCGTCCAAACTACTTTGACCAAAACTGCCCAACTTTGAATAGCTTCGTACGAAGTGAATATTGGCCTTTTTTGGGACCAATATGAAGTGATAAGGATATAAATATAGTAATGAACCTAATAGAAGAACGTTAGACCCATTTTTTATCCAACGGAAAACTTGTGCAAACTTCTGAGACAAAGATCGTCCAAACTTTCAATAGATTCGTATGAAGGTTTAAATTGAGATTTAAAGCTTTTAGAATGAATACCGGCCTTTTTTTGGACCAATATAAAGTTATAAAGGTGTAAATATAGTTATTAATAATTCTCAAATAGTTAGACCCATTATTGGAGCAACGGAAACTTCGTCCAAACTACTTTGACCAAAACTGCCCAACTTTGAATAGCTTCGTACGAAGTGAATATTGGCCTTTTTTGGGACCAATATGAAGTGATAAGGATATAAATATAGTAATGAACCTAATAGAAGAACGTTAGACCCATTTTTTATCCAACGGAAAACTTGTGCAAACTTCTAAGACAAAGATCGTCCAAACTTTCAATAGATTCGTATGAAGGTTTAAATAGAGATTTAAAGCTTTTAGAATGAATACCGGCCTTTTTTTGGACCAATATAAAGTTATAAAGGTGTAAATATAGTTATTAATAATTCTCAAATAGTTAGACCCATTATTTGAGCAACGGACACTTCGTCCAAACTACTTTGACCAAAACTGCCCAACTTTGAATAGCTTCGTACGAAGTGAATATTGGCCTTTTTTGGGACCAATATGAAGTGATAAGGATATAAATACAGTAATGAACCTAATAGAAGAACGTTAGACCCATTTTTTATCCAACGGAAAACTTGTGCAAACTTCTACGACAAAGATCGTCCAAACTTTCAATAGATTCGTATGAAGGTTTAAATTGAGATTTAAAGCTATTAGAATGAATACCGGCCTTTTTTTGGACCAATATAAAGTTATAAAGGTGTAAATATAGTTATTAAATAATTCTCAAATAGTTAGACCCATTATTAGAGCAACGGAAACTTCGTCCAAACTACTTTGACCAAAACTGCCCAACTTTGAATAGCTTCGTACGAAGTGAATATTGGCCTTTGTTGGGATCAATATGAAGTGATAAGGGTATAAATATAGTAATAAACCTAATAGAAGAACGTTAGACCCATTTGTTATCCAACGGAAAACTTGTGCAAACTTCTACGACAAAGATCGTCTAAACTTTCAATAGATTCGTTTGAAGGTTTAAATTGAGATTTAAAGCTTTTAGAATGAATACCGGCCTTTTTTTGGACCAATATAAAGTTATAAAGGTGTAAATATAGTTTTTAAATAATTCTCAAATTGTTAGACCCATTATTGGAGCAACGGAAACTTCGTCCAAACTACTTTGACCAAAACTGCCCAACTTTGAATAGCTTCGTACGAAGTGAATATTGGCCTTTTTTGGGACCAATATGAAGTGATAAGGATATAAATATAGTAATGAACCTAATAGAAGAACGTTAGACCCATTTTTTATCCAACGGAAAACTTGTGCAAACTTCTACGACAAAGATCGTCCAAACTTTCAATAGATTCGTATGAAGGTTTAAATTGAGATTTAAAGCTTTTAGAATGAATACCGGCCTTTTTTTGGACCAATATAAAGTTATAAAGGTGTAAATATAGTTATTAATAATTCTCAAATAGTTAGACCCATTATTGGAGCAACGAAAACTTCGTCCAAACTACTTTGACCAAAACTGCCCAACTTTGAATAGCTTCGTACGAAGTGAATATTGGCCTTTTTTGGGACCAATATGAAGTGATAAGGATATAAATATAGTAATGAACCTAATAGAAGAACGTTAGACCCATTTTTTATCCAACGGAAAACTTGTGCAAACTTCTAAGACAAAGATCGTCCAAACTTTCAATAGATTCGTATGAAGGTTTAAATTGAGATTTAAAGCTTTTAGAATGAATACCGGCCTTTTTTTGGACCAATATAAAGTTATAAAGGTGTAAATATAGTTATTAATAATTCTCAAATAGTTAGACCCATTATTGGAGCAACGGACACTTCGTCCAAACTACTTTGACCAAAACTGCCCAACTTTGAATAGCTTCGTACGAAGTGAATATTGGCCTTTTTTGGGACCAATATGAAGTGATAAGGATATAAATACAGTAATGAACCTAATAGAAGAACGTTAGACCCATTTTTTATCCAACGGAAAACTTGTGCAAACTTCTACGACAAAGATCGTCCAAACTTTCAATAGATTCGTATGAAGGTTTAAATTGAGATTTAAAGCTATTAGAATGAATACCGGCCTTTTTTTGGACCAATATAAAGTTATAAAGGTGTAAATATAGTTATTAAATAATTCTCAAATAGTTAGACCCATTATTAGAGCAACGGAAACTTCGTCCAAACTACTTTGACCAAAACTGCCCAACTTTGAATAGCTTCGTACGAAGTGAATATTGGCCTTTGTTGGGATCAATATGAAGTGATAAGGGTATAAATATAGTAATAAACCTAATAGAAGAACGTTAGACCCATTTGTTATCCAACGGAAAACTTGTGCAAACTTCTACGACAAAGATCGTCCAAACTTTCAATAGATTCGTATGAAGGTTTAAATTGAGATTTAAAGCTATTAGAATGAATACCGGCCTTTTTTTGGACCAATATAAAGTTATAAAGGTGTAAATATAGTTATTAAATAATTCTCAAATAGTTAGACCCATTATTAGAGCAACGGAAACTTCGTCCAAACTACTTTGACCAAAACTGCCCAACTTTGAATAGCTTCGTACGAAGTGAATATTGGCCTTTGTTGGGATCAATATGAAGTGATAAGGGTATAAATATAGTAATAAACCTAATAGAAGAACGTTAGACCCATTTTTTATCCAACGGAAAACTTGTGCAAACTTCTACGACAAAGATCGTCCAAACTTTCAATCGATTCGTTTGAAGGTTTAAATTGAGATTTAAAGCTATTAGAATGAATACCGGCCTTTTTTTGGACCAATATAAAGTTATAAAGGTGTAAATATAGTTTTAAAATAATTCTCAAATAGTTATACCCATTATTGGAGCAACGGAAACTTCGTCCAAACTAGTTTGACCAAAACTGCCCAACTTTGAATAGCTTCGTACGAAGTGAATATTGGCCTTTGTTGGGATCAATATGAAGTGATAAGGATATAAATATAGTAATAAACCTAATAGAAGAACGTTAGACCCATTTGTTATCCAACGGAAAACTTGTGCAAACTTCTACGACAAAGATCGTCCAAACTTTCAATAGATTCGTATGAAGGTTTAAATAGAGATTTAAAGCTTTTAGAATGAATACCGGCCTTTTTTTGGACCAATATAAAGTTATAAAGGTGTAAATATAGTTATTAATAATTCTCAAATAGTTAGACCCATTATTTGAGCAACGGACACTTCGTCCAAACTACTTTGACCAAAACTGCCCAACTTTGAATAGCTTCGTACGAAGTGAATATTGGCCTTTTTTGGGACCAATATGAAGTGATAAGGATATAAATACAGTAATGAACCTAATAGAAGAACGTTAGACCCATTTTTTATCCAACGGAAAACTTGTGCAAACTTCTACGACAAAGATCGTCCAAACTTTCAATAGATTCGTATGAAGGTTTAAATTGAGATTTAAAGCTATTAGAATGAATACCGGCCTTTTTTTGGACCAATATAAAGTTATAAAGGTGTAAATATAGTTATTAAATAATTCTCAAATAGTTAGACCCATTATTAGAGCAACGGAAACTTCGTCCAAACTACTTTGACCAAAACTGCCCAACTTTAAATAGCTTCGTACGAAGTGAATATTGGCCTTTGTTGGGATCAATATGAAGTGATAAGGGTATAAATATAGTAATAAACCTAATAGAAGAACGTTAGACCCATTTGTTATCCAACGGAAAACTTTTGCAAACTTCTACGACAAAGATCGTCCAAACTTTCAATAGATTCGTTTGAAGGTTTAAATTGAGATTTAAAGCTTTTAGAATGAATACCAGCCTTTTTTTGGACCAATATAAAGTTATAAAGGTGTAAATATAGTTTTTAAATAATTCTCAAATTGTTAGACCCATTATTGGAGCAACGGAAACTTCGTCCAAACTACTTTGACCAAAACTGCCCAACTTTGAATAGCTTCGTGCGAAGTGAGTATTGGCCTTTTTTGGGACCAATATGAAGTGATAAGGATATAAATACAGTAATGAACCTAATAGAAGAACGTTAGACCCATTTTTTATCCTACGGAAAACTTGTGCAAACTTCTACGACAAAGATCGTCCAAACTTTCAATAGATTCGTATGAAGGTTTTAATTGAGATTTAAAGCTTTTAGAATGAATACCGGCCTTTTTTTGGACCAATATAAAGTTATAAAGGTGTAAATATAGTTATTAATAATTCTCAAATAGTTAGACCCATTATTGGAGCAACGAAAACTTCGTCCAAACTACTTTGACCAAAACTGCCCAACTTTGAATAGCTTCGTACGAAGTGAATATTGGCATTTTTTGGGACCAATATGAAGTGATAAGGATATAAATATAGTAATGAACCTAATAGAAGAACGTTAGACCCATTTTTTATCCAACGGAAAACTTGTGCAAACTTCTGAGACAAAGATCGTCCAAACTTTCAATAGATTCGTATGAAGGTTTAAATTGAGATTTAAAGCTTTTAGAATGAATACCGGCCTTTTTTTGGACCAATATAAAGTTATAAAGGTGTAAATATAGTTATTAATAATTCTCAAATAGTTAGACCCATTATTGGAGCAACGGACATTTCGTCCAAACTACTTTGACCAAAACTGCCCAACTTTGAATAGCTTCGTACGAAGTGAATATTGGCCTTTTTTGGGACCAATATGAAGTGATAAGGATATAAATACAGTAATGAACCTAATAGAAGAACATTAGACCCATTTTTTATCCAACGGAAAACTTGTGCAAACTTCTACGACAAAGATCGTCCAAACTTTCAATAGATTCGTATGAAGGTTTAAATTGAGATTTAAAGCTATTAGAATGAATACCGGCCTTTTTTTGGACCAATATAAAGTTATAAAGGTGTAAATATAGTTATTAAATAATTCTCAAATAGTTAGACCCATTATTAGAGCAACGGAAACTTCGTCCAAACTACTTTGACCAAAACTGCCCAACTTTGAATAGCTTCGTACGAAGTGAATATTGGCCTTTGTTGGGATCAATATGAAGTGATAAGGGTATAAATATAGTAATAAACCTAATAGAAGAACGTTAGACCCATTTGTTATCCAACGGAAAACTTGTGCAAACTTCTACGACAAAGATCGTCCAAACTTTCAATAGATTCGTATGAAGGTTTAAATTGAGATTTAAAGCTATTAGAATGAATACCGGCCTTTTTTTGGACCAATATAAAGTTATAAAGGTGTAAATATAGTTATTAAATAATTCTCAAATAGTTAGACCCATTATTAGAGCAACGGAAACTTCGTCCAAACTACTTTGACCAAAACTGCCCAACTTTGAATAGCTTCGTACGAAGTGAATATTGGCCTTTGTTGGGATCAATATGAAGTGATAAGGGTATAAATATAGTAATAAACCTAATAGAAGAACGTTAGACCCATTTTTTATCCAACGGAAAACTTGTGCAAACTTCTACGACAAAGATCGTCCAAACTTTCAATCGATTCGTTTGAAGGTTTAAATTGAGATTTAAAGCTATTAGAATGAATACCGGCCTTTTTTTGGACCAATATAAAGTTATAAAGGTGTAAATATAGTTTTAAAATAATTCTCAAATAGTTATACCCATTATTGGAGCAACGGAAACTTCGTCCAAACTAGTTTGACCAAAACTGCCCAACTTTGAATAGCTTCGTACGAAGTGAATATTGGCCTTTGTTGGGATCAATATGAAGTGATAAGGATATAAATATAGTAATAAACCTAATAGAAGAACGTTAGACCCATTTGTTATCCAACGGAAAACTTGTGCAAACTTCTACGACAAAGATCGTCCAAACTTTCAATAGATTCGTATGAAGGTTTAAATAGAGATTTAAAGCTTTTAGAATGAATACCGGCCTTTTTTTGGACCAATATAAAGTTATAAAGGTGTAAATATAGTTATTAATAATTCTCAAATAGTTAGACCCATTATTTGAGCAACGGACACTTCGTCCAAACTAGTTTGACCAAAACTGCCCAACTTTGAATAGCTTCGTACGAAGTGAATATTGGCCTTTTTTGGGACCAATATGAAGTGATAAGGATATAAATACAGTAATGAACCTAATAGAAGAACGTTAGACCCATTTTTTATCCAACGGAAAACTTGTGCAAACTTCTACGACAAAGATCGTCCAAACTTTCAATAGATTCGTATGAAGGTTTAAATTGAGATTTAAAGCTATTAGAATGAATACCGGCCTTTTTTTGGACCAATATAAAGTTATAAAGGTGTAAATATAGTTATTAAATAATTCTCAAATAGTTAGACCCATTATTAGAGCAACGGAAACTTCGTCCAAACTACTTTGACCAAAACTGCCCAACTTTGAATAGCTTCGTACGAAGTGAATATTGGCCTTTGTTGGGATCAATATGAAGTGATAAGGGTATAAATATAGTAATAAACCTAATAGAAGAACGTTAGACCCATTTGTTATCCAACGGAAAACTTGTGCAAACTTCTACGACAAAGATCGTCCAAACTTTCAATAGATTCGTTTGAAGGTTTAAATTGAGATTTAAAGCTTTTAGAATGAATACCGGCCTTTTTTTGGACCAATATAAAGTTATAAAGGTGTAAATATAGTTTTTAAATAATTCTCAAATTGTTAGACCCATTATTGGAGCAACGGAAACTTCGTCCAAACTACTTTGACCAAAACTGCCCAACTTTGAATAGCTTCGTACGAAGTGAATATTGGCCTTTTTTGGGACCAATATGAAGTGATAAGGATATAAATACAGTAATGAACCTAATAGAAGAACGTTAGACCCATTTTTTAACCAACGGAAAACTTGTGCAAACTTCTACGACAAAGATCGTCCAAACTTTCAATAGATTCGTATGAAGGTTTTAATTGAGATTTAAAGCTTTTAGAATGAATACCGGCCTTTTTTTGGACCAATATAAAGTTATAAAGGTGTAAATATAGTTATTAATAATTCTCAAATAGTTAGACCCATTATTGGAGCAACGAAAACTTCGTCCAAACTACTTTGACCAAAACTGCCCAACTTTGAATAGCTTCGTACGAAGTGAATATTGGCCTTTTTTGGGACCAATATGAAGTGATAAGGATATAAATATAGTAATGAACCTAATAGAAGAACGTTAGACCCATTTTTTATCCAACGGAAAACTTGTGCAAACTTCTGAGACAAAGATCGTCCAAACTTTCAATAGATTCGTATGAAGGTTTAAATTGAGATTTAAAGCTTTTAGAATGAATACCGGCCTTTTTTTGGACCAATATAAAGTTATAAAGGTGTAAATATAGTTATTAATAATTCTCAAATA
The DNA here is from genome assembly GCA_030408175.1 of Trifolium repens. Classification (NCBI taxonomy): domain Eukaryota; kingdom Viridiplantae; phylum Streptophyta; class Magnoliopsida; order Fabales; family Fabaceae; genus Trifolium; species Trifolium repens. Next base: position 36,006,351 of record CP125842.1, on the reverse strand, counting down.
GTTAGACCCATTATTGGAGCAACGGACACTTCGTCCAAACTACTTTGACCAAAACTGCCCAACTTTGAATAGCTTCGTACGAAGTGAATATTGGCCTTTTTTGGGACCAATATGAAGTGATAAGGATATAAATACAGTAATGAACCTAATAGAAGAACGTTAGACCCATTTTTTATCCAACGGAAAACTTGTGCAAACTTCTACGACAAAGATCGTCCAAACTTTCAATAGATTCGTATGAAGGTTTAAATTGAGATTTAAAGCTATTAGAATGAATACCGGCCTTTTTTTGGACCAATATAAAGTTATAAAGGTGTAAATATAGTTATTAAATAATTCTCAAATAGTTAGACCCATTATTAGAGCAACGGAAACTTCGTCCAAACTACTTTGACCAAAACTGCCCAACTTTGAATAGCTTCGTACGAAGTGAATATTGGCCTTTGTTGGGATCAATATGAAGTGATAAGGGTATAAATATAGTAATAAACCTAATAGAAGAACGTTAGACCCATTTGTTATCCAACGGAAAACTTGTGCAAACTTCTACGACAAAGATCGTCCAAACTTTCAATAGATTCGTATGAAGGTTTAAATTGAGATTTAAAGCTATTAGAATGAATACCGGCCTTTTTTTGGACCAATATAAAGTTATAAAGGTGTAAATATAGTTATTAAATAATTCTCAAATAGTTAGACCCATTATTAGAGCAACGGAAACTTCGTCCAAACTACTTTGACCAAAACTGCCCAACTTTGAATAGCTTCGTACGAAGTGAATATTGGCCTTTTTTGGGACCAATATGAAGTGATAAGGATATAAATATAGTAATGAACCTAATAGAAGAACGTTAGACCCATTTTTTATCCAACGGAAAACTTGTGCAAACTTCTAAGACAAAGATCGTCCAAACTTTCAATAGATTCGTATGAAGGTTTAAATTGAGATTTAAAGCTTTTAGAATGAATACCGGCCTTTTTTTGGACCAATATAAAGTTATAAAGGTGTAAATATAGTTATTAATAATTCTCAAATAGTTAGACCCATTATTGGAGCAACGGACACTTCGTCCAAACTACTTTGACCAAAACTGCCCAACTTTGAATAGCTTCGTACGAAGTGAATATTGGCCTTTTTTGGGACCAATATGAAGTGATAAGGATATAAATACAGTAATGAACCTAATAGAAGAACGTTAGACCCATTTTTTATCCAACGGAAAACTTGTGCAAACTTCTACGACAAAGATCGTCCAAACTTTCAATAGATTCGTATGAAGGTTTAAATTGAGATTTAAAGCTATTAGAATGAATACCGGCCTTTTTTTGGACCAATATAAAGTTATAAAGGTGTAAATATAGTTATTAAATAATTCTCAAATAGTTAGACCCATTATTAGAGCAACGGAAACTTCGTCCAAACTACTTTGACCAAAACTGCCCAACTTTGAATAGCTTCGTACGAAGTGAATATTGGCCTTTGTTGGGATCAATATGAAGTGATAAGGGTATAAATATAGTAATAAACCTAATAGAAGAACGTTAGACCCATTTGTTATCCAACGGAAAACTTGTGCAAACTTCTACGACAAAGATCGTCCAAACTTTCAATAGATTCGTTTGAAGGTTTAAATTGAGATTTAAAGCTTTTAGAATGAATACCGGCCTTTTTTTGGACCAATATAAAGTTATAAAGGTGTAAATATAGTTATTAATAATTCTCAAATAGTTAGACCCATTATTGGAGCAACGAACACTTCGTCCAAACTACTTTGACCAAAACTGCCCAACTTTGAATAGCTTCGTACGAAGTGAATATTGGCCTTTTTTGGGACCAATATGAAGTGATAAGGATATAAATATAGTAATGAACCTAATAGAAGAACGTTAGACCCCATTTTTTATCCAACGGAAAACTTGTGCAAACTTCTAAGACAAAGATCGTCCAAACTTTCAATAGATTCGTATGAAGGTTTAAATTGAGATTTAAAGCTTTTAGAATGAATACCGGCCTTTTTTTGGACCAATATAAAGTTATAAAGGTGTAAATATAGTTATTAATAATTCTCAAATAGTTAGACCCATTATTGGAGCAACGGAAACTTCGTCCAAACTACTTTGACCAAAACTGCCCAACTTTGAATAGCTTCGTACGAAGTGAATATTGGCCTTTTTTGGGACCAATATGAAGTGATAAGGATATAAATACAGTAATGAACCTAATAGAAGAACGTTAGACCCATTTTTTATCCAACGGAAAACTTGTGCAAACTTCTACGACAAAGATCGTCCAAACTTTCAATTGATTCGTATGAAGGTTTAAATTGAGATTTAAAGCTTTTAGAATGAATACCGGCCTTTTTTTGGACCAATATAAAGTTATAAAGGTGTAAATATAGTTATTAATAATTCTCAAATAGTTAGACCCATTATTGGAGCAACGAAAACTTCGTCCAAACTACTTTGACCAAAACTGCCCAACTTTGAATAGCTTCGTACGAAGTGAATATTGGCCTTTTTTGGGACCAATATGAAGTGATAAGGATATAAATATAGTAATGAACCTAATAGAAGAACGTTAGACCCATTTTTTATCCAACGGAAAACTTGTGCAAACTTCTAAGACAAAGATCGTCCAAACTTTCAATAGATTCGTATGAAGGTTTAAATTGAGATTTAATGCTTTTAGAATGAATACCGGCCTTTTTTTGGACCAATATAAAGTTATAAAGGTGTAAATATAGTTATTAATAATTCTCAAATTGTTAGACCCATTATTGGAGCAACGGAAACTTCGTCCAAACTAGTTTGACCAAAACTGCCCAACTTTGAATAGCTTCGTACGAAGTGAATATTGGCCTTTTTTGGGACCAATATGAAGTGATAAGGATATAAATATAGTAATAAACCTAATAGAAGAACGTTAGACCCATTTTTTATCCAACGGAAAACTTGTGCAAACTTCTACGACAAAGATCGTCCAAACTTTCAATCGATTCGTTTGAAGGTTTAAATTGAGATTTAAAGCTATTAGAATGAATACCGGCCTTTTTTTGGACCAATATAAAGTTATAAAGGTGTAAATATAGTTTTAAAATAATTCTCAAATAGTTATACCCATTATTGGAGCAACGGAAACTTCGTCCAAACTAGTTTGACCAAAACTGCCCAACTTTGAATAGCTTCGTACGAAGTGAATATTGGCCTTTGTTGGGATCAATATGAAGTGATAAGGATATAAATATAGTAATAAACCTAATAGAAGAACGTTAGACCCATTTGTTATCCAACGGAAAACTTGTGCAAACTTCTACGACAAAGATCGTCCAAACTTTCAATAGATTCGTATGAAGGTTTAAATAGAGATTTAAAGCTTTTAGAATGAATACCGGCCTTTTTTTGGACCAATATAAAGTTATAAAGGTGTAAATATAGTTATTAATAATTCTCAAATAGTTAGACCCATTATTTGAGCAACGGACACTTCGTCCAAACTACTTTGACCAAAACTGCCCAACTTTGAATAGCTTCGTACGAAGTGAATATTGGCCTTTTTTGGGACCAATATGAAGTAATAAGGATATAAATACAGTAATGAACCTAATAGAAGAACGTTAGACCCATTTTTTATCCAACGGAAAACTTGTGCAAACTTCTACGACAAAGATCGTCCAAACTTTCAACAGATTCGTATGAAGGTTTAAATTGAGATTTAAAGCTATTAGAATGAATACCGGCCTTTTTTTGGACCAATATAAAGTTATAAAGGTGTAAATATAGTTATTAAATAATTCTCAAATAGTTAGACCCATTATTAGAGCAACGGAAACTTCGTCCAAACTACTTTGACCAAAACTGCCCAACTTTGAATAGCTTCGTACGAAGTGAATATTGGCCTTTGTTGGGATCAATATGAAGAGATAAGGGTATAAATATAGTAATAAACCTAATAGAAGAACGTTAGACCCATTTGTTATCCAACGGAAAACTTGTGCAAACTTCTACGACAAAGATCGTCCAAACTTTCAATAGATTCGTTTGAAGGTTTAAATTGAGATTTAAAGCTTTTAGAATGAATACCGGCCTTTTTTTGGACCAATATAAAGTTATAAAGGTGTAAATATAGTTTTTAAATAATTCTCAAATTGTTAGACCCATTATTGGAGCAACGGAAACTTCGTCCAAACTACTTTGACCAAAACTGCCCAACTTTGAATAGCTTCGTACGAAGTGAATATTGGCCTTTTTTGGGACCAATATGAAGTGATAAGGATATAAATACAGTAATGAACCTAATAGAAGAACGTTAGACCCATTTTTTATCCAACGGAAAACTTGTGCAAACTTCTACGACAAAGATCGTCCAAACTTTCAATAGATTCGTATGAAGGTTTAAATTGAGATTTAAAGCTTTTAGAATGAATACCGGCCTTTTTTTGGACCAATATAAAGTTATAAAGGTGTAAATATAGTTATTAATAATTCTCAAATAGTTAGACCCATTATTGGAGCAACGAAAACTTCGTCCCAACTACTTTGACCAAAACTGCCCAACTTTGAATAGCTTCGTACGAAGTGAATATTGGCCTTTTTTGGGACCAATATGAAGTGATAAGGATATAAATATAGTAATGAACCTAATAGAAGAACGTTAGACCCATTTTTTATCCAACGGAAAACTTGTGCAAACTTCTAAGACAAAGATCGTCCAAACTTTCAATAGATTCGTATGAAGGTTTAAATTGAGATTTAAAGCTTTTAGAATGAATACCGGCCTTTTTTTGGACCAATATAAAGTTATAAAGGTGTAAATATAGTTATTAATAATTCTCAAATAGTTAGACCCATTATTGGAGCAACGGACACTTCGTCCAAACTACTTTGACCAAAACTGGCCAACTTTGAATAGCTTCGTACGAAGTGAATATTGGCCTTTTTTGGGACCAATATGAAGTGATAAGGATATAAATATAGTAATGAACCTAATAGAAGAACGTTAGACCCCATTTTTTATCCAACGGAAAACTTGTGCAAACTTCTAAGACAAAGATCGTCCAAACTTTCAATAGATTCGTATGAAGGTTTAAATTGAGATTTAAAGCTTTTAGAATGAATACCGGCCTTTTTTTGGACCAATATAAAGTTATAAAGGTGTAAATATAGTTATTAATAATTCTCAAATAGTTAGACCCATTATTGGAGCAACGGAAACTTCGTCCAAACTACTTTGACCAAAATTGCCCAACTTTGAATAGCTTCGTACGAAGTGAATATTGGCCTTTTTTGGGACCAATATGAAGTGATAAGGATATAAATACAGTAATGAACCTAATAGAAGAACGTTAGACCCATTTTTTATCCAACGGAAAACTTGTGCAAACTTCTACGACAAAGATCGTCCAAACTTTCAATAGATTCGTATGAAGGTTTAAATTGAGATTTAAAGCTTTTAGAATGAATACCGGCCTTTTTTTGGACCAATATAAAGTTATAAAGGTGTAAATATAGTTATTAATAATTCTCAAATAGTTAGACCCATTATTGGAGCAACGAAAACTTCGTCCAAACTACTTTGACCAAAACTGCCCAACTTTGAATAGCTTCGTACGAAGTGAATATTGGCCTTTTTTGGGACCAATATGAAGTGATAAGGATATAAATATAGTAACGAACCTAATAGAAGAACGTTAGACCCATTTTTTATCCAACGGAAAACTTGTGCAAACTTCTAAGACAAAGATCGTCCAAACTTTCAATAGATTCGTATGAAGGTTTAAATTGAGATTTAAAGCTTTTAGAATGAATACCGGCCTTTTTTTGGACCAATATAAAGTTATAAAGGTGTAAATATAGTTATTAATAATTCTCAAATTGTTAGACCCATTATTGGAGCAACGGAAACTTCGTCCAAACTAGTTTGACCAAAACTGCCCAACTTTGAATAGCTTCGTACGAAGTGAATATTGGCCTTTTTTGGGACCAATATGAAGTGACAAGGATATAAATATAGTAATAAACCTAATAGAAGAACGTTAGACCCATTTTTTATCCAACGGAAAACTTGTGCAAACTTCTACGACAAAGATCGTCCAAACTTTCAATCGATTCGTTTGAAGGTTTAAATTGAGATTTAAAGCTATTAGAATGAATACCGGCCTTTTTTTGGACCAATATAAAGTTATAAAGGTGTAAATATAGTTTTAAAATAATTCTCAAATAGTTATACCCATTATTGGAGCAACGGAAACTTCGTCCAAACTAGTTTGACCAAAACTGCCCAACTTTGAATAGCTTCGTACGAAGTGAATATTGGCCTTTGTTGGGATCAATATGAAGTGATAAGGATATAAATATAGTAATAAACCTAATTGAAGAACGTTAGACCCATTTGTTATCCAACGGAAAACTTGTGCAAACTTCTACGACAAAGATCGTCCAAACTTTCAATAGATTCGTTTGAAGGTTTAAATTGAGATTTAAAGCTTTTAGAATGAATACCGGCCTTTTTTTGGACCAATATAAAGTTATAAAGGTGTAAATATAGTTTTTAAATAATTCTCAAATTGTTAGACCCATTATTGGAGCAACGGAAACTTCGTCCAAACTACTTTGACCAAAACTGCCCAACTTTGAATAGCTTCGTACGAAGTGAATATTGGCCTTTTTTGGGACCAATATGAAGTGATAAGGATATAAATACAGTAATGAACCTAATAGAAGAACGTTAGACCCATTTTTTATCCAACGGAAAACTTGTGCAAACTTCTACGACAAAGATCGTCCAAACTTTCAATAGATTCGTATGAAGGTTTAAATTGAGATTTAAAGCTTTTAGAATGAATACCGGCCTTTTTTTGGACCAATATAAAGTTATAAAGGTGTAAATATAGTTATTAATAATTCTCAAATAGTTAGACCCATTATTGGAGCAACGAAAACTTCGTCCAAACTACTTTGACCAAAACTGCCCAACTTTGAATAGCTTCGTACGAAGTGAATATTGGCCTTTTTTGGGACCAATATGAAGTGATAAGGATATAAATATAGTAATGAACCTAATAGAAGAACGTTAGACCCATTTTTTATCCAACGGAAAACTTGTGCAAACTTCTAAGACAAAGATCGTCCAAACTTTCAATAGATTCGTATGAAGGTTTAAATTGAGATTTAAAGCTTTTAGAATGAATACCGGCCTTTTTTTGGACCAATATAAAGTTATAAAGGTGTAAATATAGTTATTAATAATTCTCAAATAGTTAGACCCATTATTGGAGCAACGGACACTTCGTCCAAACTACTTTGACCAAAACTGGCCAACTTTGAATAGCTTCGTACGAAGTGAATATTGGCCTTTTTTGGGACCAATATGAAGTGATAAGGATATAAATATAGTAATGAACCTAATAGAAGAACGTTAGACCCCATTTTTTATCCAACGGAAAACTTGTGCAAACTTCTAAGACAAAGATCGTCCAAACTTTCAATAGATTCGTATGAAGGTTTAAATTGAGATTTAAAGCTTTTAGAATGAATACCGGCCTTTTTTTGGACCAATATAAAGTTATAAAGGTGTAAATATAGTTATTAATAATTCTCAAATAGTTAGACCCATTATTGGAGCAACGGAAACTTCGTCCAAACTACTTTGACCAAAATTGCCCAACTTTGAATAGCTTCGTACGAAGTGAATATTGGCCTTTTTTGGGACCAATATGAAGTGATAAGGATATAAATACAGTAATGAACCTAATAGAAGAACGTTAGACCCATTTTTTATCCAACGGAAAACTTGTGCAAACTTCTACGACAAAGATCGTCCAAACTTTCAATAGATTCGTATGAAGGTTTAAATTGAGATTTAAAGCTTTTAGAATGAATACCGGCCTTTTTTTGGACCAATATAAAGTTATAAAGGTGTAAATATAGTTATTAATAATTCTCAAATAGTTAGACCCATTATTGGAGCAACGAAAACTTCGTCCAAACTACTTTGACCAAAACTGCCCAACTTTGAATAGCTTCGTACGAAGTGAATATTGGCCTTTTTTGGGACCAATATGAAGTGATAAGGATATAAATATAGTAATGAACCTAATAGAAGAACGTTAGACCCATTTTTTATCCAACGGAAAACTTGTGCAAACTTCTAAGACAAAGATCGTCCAAACTTTCAATAGATTCGTATGAAGGTTTAAATTGAGATTTAAAGCTTTTAGAATGAATACCGGCCTTTTTTTGGACCAATATAAAGTTATAAAGGTGTAAATATAGTTATTAATAATTCTCAAATAGTTAGACCCATTATTGGAGCAACGGACACTTCGTCCAAACTACTTTGACCAAAACTGGCCAACTTTGAATAGCTTCGTACGAAGTGAATATTGGCCTTTTTTGGGACCAATATGAAGTGATAAGGATATAAATATAGTAATGAACCTAATAGAAGAACGTTAGACCCCATTTTTTATCCAACGGAAAACTTGTGCAAACTTCTAAGACAAAGATCGTCCAAACTTTCAATAGATTCGTATGAAGGTTTAAATTGAGATTTAAAGCTTTTAGAATGAATACCGGCCTTTTTTTGGACCAATATAAAGTTATAAAGGTGTAAATATAGTTATTAATAATTCTCAAATAGTTAGACCCATTATTGGAGCAACGGAAACTTCGTCCAAACTACTTTGACCAAAATTGCCCAACTTTGAATAGCTTCGTACGAAGTGAATATTGGCCTTTTTTGGGACCAATATGAAGTGATAAGGATATAAATACAGTAATGAACCTAATAGAAGAACGTTAGACCCATTTTTTATCCAACGGAAAACTTGTGCAAACTTCTACGACAAAGATCGTCCAAACTTTCAATAGATTCGTATGAAGGTTTAAATTGAGATTTAAAGCTTTTAGAATGAATACCGGCCTTTTTTTGGACCAATATAAAGTTATAAAGGTGTAAATATAGTTATTAATAATTCTCAAATAGTTAGACCCATTATTGGAGCAACGAAAACTTCGTCCAAACTACTTTGACCAAAACTGCCCAACTTTGAATAGCTTCGTACGAAGTGAATATTGGCCTTTTTTGGGACCAATATGAAGTGATAAGGATATAAATATAGTAATGAACCTAATAGAAGAACGTTAGACCCATTTTTTATCCAACGGAAAACTTGTGCAAACTTCTAAGACAAAGATCGTCCAAACTTTCAATAGATTCGTATGAAGGTTTAAATTGAGATTTAAAGCTTTTAGAATGAATACCGGCCTTTTTTTGGACCAATATAAAGTTATAAAGGTGTAAATATAGTTATTAATAATTCTCAAATAGTTAGACCCATTATTGGAGCAACGGACACTTCGTCCAAACTACTTTGACCAAAACTGGCCAACTTTGAATAGCTTCGTACGAAGTGAATATTGGCCTTTTTTGGGACCAATATAAAGTGATAAGGATATAAATATAGTAATGAACCTAATAGAAGAACGTTAGACCCCATTTTTTATCCAACGGAAAACTTGTGCAAACTTCTAAGACAAAGATCGTCCAAACTTTCAATAGATTCGTATGAAGGTTTAAATTGAGATTTAAAGCTTTTAGAATGAATACCGGCCTTTTTTTGGACCAAAATAAAGTTATAAAGGTGTAAATATAGTTATTAATAATTCTCAAATAGTTAGACCCATTATTGGAGCAACGGAAACTTCGTCCAAACTACTTTGACCAAAATTGCCCAACTTTGAATAGCTTCGTACGAAGTGAATATTGGCCTTTTTTGGGACCAATATGAAGTGATAAGGATATAAATACAGTAATGAACCTAATAGAAGAACGTTAGACCCATTTTTTATCCAACGGAAAACTTGTGCAAACTTCTACGACAAAGATCGTCCAAACTTTCAATAGATTCGTATGAAGGTTTAAATTGAGATTTAAAGCTTTTAGAATGAATACCGGCCTTTTTTTGGACCAATATAAAGTTATAAAGGTGTAAATATAGTTCTTAATAATTCTCAAATAGTTAGACCCATTATTGGAGCAACGAAAACTTCGTCCAAACTACTTTGACCAAAACTGCCCAACTTTGAATAGCTTCGTACGAAGTGAATATTGGCCTTTTTTGGGACCAATATGAAGTGATAAGGATATAAATATAGTAATGAACCTAATAGAAGAACGTTAGACCCATTTTTTATCCAACGGAAAACTTGTGCAAACTTCTAAGACAAAGATCGTCCAAACTTTCAATAGATTCGTATGAAGGTTTAAATTGAGATTTAAAGCTTTTAGAATGAATACCGGCCTTTTTTTGGACCAATATAAAGTTATAAAGGTGTAAATATAGTTATTAATAATTCTCAAATAGTTAGACCCATTATTGGAGCAACGGACACTTCGTCCAAACTACTTTGACCAAAACTGGCCAACTTTGAATAGCTTCGTACGAAGTGAATATTGGCCTTTTTTGGGACCAATATGAAGTGATAAGGATATAAATATAGTAATGAACCTAATAGAAGAACGTTAGACCCCATTTTTTATCCAACGGAAAACTTGTGCAAACTTCTAAGACAAAGATCGTCCAAACTTTCAATAGATTCGTATGAAGGTTTAAATTGAGATTTAAAGCTTTTAGAATGAATACCGGCCTTTTTTTGGACCAATATAAAGTTATAAAGGTGTAAATATAGTTATTAATAATTCTCAAATAGTTAGACCCATTATTGGAGCAACGGAAACTTCGTCCAAACTACTTTGACCAAAATTGCCCAACTTTGAATAGCTTCGTACGAAGTGAATATTGGCCTTTTTTGGGACCAATATGAAGTGATAAGGATATAAATACAGTAATGAACCTAATAGAAGAACGTTAGACCCATTTTTTATCCAACGGAAAACTTGTGCAAACTTCTACGACAAAGATCGTCCAAACTTTCAATAGATTCGTATGAAGGTTTAAATAGAGATTTAAAGCTTTTAGAATGAATACCGGCCTTTTTTTGGACCAATATAAAGTTATAAAGGTGTAAATATAGTTATTAATAATTCTCAAATAGTTAGACCCATTATTGGAGCAACGAAAACTTCGTCCAAACTACTTTGACCAAAACTGCCCAACTTTGAATAGCTTCGTACGAAGTGAATATTGGCCTTTTTTGGGACCAATATGAAGTGATAAGGATATAAATATAGTAACGAACCTAATAGAAGAACGTTAGACCCATTTTTTATCCAACGGAAAACTTGTGCAAACTTCTAAGACAAAGATCGTCCAAACTTTCAATAGATTCGTATGAAGGTTTAAATTGAGATTTAAAGCTTTTAGAATGAATACCGGCCTTTTTTTGGACCAATATAAAGTTATAAAGGTGTAAATATAGTTATTAATAATTCTCAAATTGTTAGACCCATTATTGGAGCAACGGAAACTTCGTCCAAACTAGTTTGACCAAAACTGCCCAACTTTGAATAGCTTCGTACGAAGTGAATATTGGCCTTTTTTGGGACCAATATGAAGTGATAAGGATATAAATATAGTAATAAACCTAATAGAAGAACGTTAGACCCATTTTTTATCCAACGGAAAACTTGTGCAAACTTCTACGACAAAGATCGTCCAAACTTTCAATCGATTCGTTTGAAGGTTTAAATTGAGATTTAAAGCTATTAGAATGAATACCGGCCTTTTTTTGGACCAATATAAAGTTATAAAGGTGTAAATATAGTTTTAAAATAATTCTCAAATAGTTATACCCATTATTGGAGCAACGGAAACTTCGTCCAAACTAGTTTGACCAAAACTGCCCAACTTTGAATAGCTTCGTACGAAGTGAATATTGACCTTTGTTGGGATCAATATGAAGTGATAAGGATATAAATATAGTAATAAACCTAATTGAAGAACGTTAGACCCATTTGTTATCCAACGGAAAACTTGTGCAAACTTCTACGACAAAGATCGTCCAAACTTTCAATAGATTCGTATGAAGGTCTAAATAGAGATTTAAAGCTTTTAGAATGAATACCGGCCTTTTTTTGGACCAATATAAAGTTATAAAGGTGTAAATATAGTTATTAATAATTCTCAAATAGTTAGACCGATTATTTGAGCAACGGACACTTCGTCCAAACTACTTTGACCAAAGCTGCCCAACTTTGAATAGCTTCGTACGAAGTGAATATTGGCCTTTTTTGGGACCAATATGAAGTGATAAGGATATAAATACAGTAATGAACCTAATAGAAGAACGTTAGACCCATTTTTTATCCAACGGAAAACTTGTGCAAACTTCTACGACAAAGATCGTCCAAACTTTCAATAGATTCGTATGAAGGTTTAAATTGAGATTTAAAGCTATTAGAATGAATACCTGCCTTTTTTTGGACCAATATAAAGTTATAAAGGTGTAAATATAGTTATTAAATAATTGTCAAATAGTTAGACCCATTATTAGAGCAACGGAAACTTCGTCCAAACTACTTTGACCAAAACTGCCCAACTTTGAATAGCTTCGTACGAAGTGAATATTGGCCTTTGTTGGGATCAATATGAAGTGATAAGGGTATAAATATAGTAATAAACCTAATAGAAGAACGTTAGACCCATTTGTTATCCAACGGAAAACTTGTGCAAACTTCTACGACAAAGATCGTCCAAACTTTCAATAGATTCGTTTGAAGGTTTAAATTGAGATTTAAAGCTTTTAGAATGAATACCGGCCTTTTTTTGGACCAATATAAAGTTATAAAGGTGTAAATATAGTTTTTAAATAATTCTCAAATAGTTATACCCATTATTGGAGCAACGGAAACTTCGTCCAAACTAGTTTGACCAAAACTGCCCAACTTTGAATAGCTTCGTACGAAGTGAATATTGGCCTTTGTTGGGATCAATATGAAGTGATAAGGATATAAATATAGTAATAAACCTAATAGAAGAACGTTAGACCCATTTTTTATCCAACGGAAAACTTGTGCAAACTTCTACGACAAAGATCGTCCAAACTTTCAATAGATTCGTATGAAGGTTTAAATAGAGATTTAAAGCTTTTAGAATGAATACCGGCCTTTTTTTGGACCAATATAAAGTTATAAAGGTGTAAATATAGTTATTAATAATTCTCAAATAGTTAGACCCATTATTGGAGCAACGGAAACTTCGTCCAAACTAGTTTGACCAAAACTGCCCAACTTTGAATAGCTTCGTACGAAGTGAATATTGGCCTTTTTTGGGACCAATATGAAGTGATAAAGATATAAATATAGTAATAAACCTAATAGAACAACGTTAGACCCATTTTTTATCCAACGGAAAACTTGTGCAAACTTCTACGACAAAGATCGTCAAAACTTTCAATAGATTCGTATGAAGGTTTAAATTGAGATTTAAAGCTTTTAGAATGAATACCGGCCTTTTTTTGGACCAATATAAAGTTATAAAGGTGTAAATATTGTTATTAAATAATTCTCAAATAGTTAGACCCATTAATAGAGCAACGGAAACTTCGTCCAAACTACTTTGACCAAAACTGCCCAACTTTGAATAGCTTCGTACGAAGTGAATATTGGCCTTTGTTGGGATCAATATGAAGTGATAAGGGTATAAATATAGTAATAAACCTAATAGAAGAACGTTAGACCAATTTGTTATCCAACGGAAAACTTGTGCAAACTTCTACGACAAAGATCGTCCAAACTTTCAATAGATTCGTATGAAGGTTTAAATAGAGATTTAAAGCTTTTAGAATGAATACCGGCCTTTTTTTGGACCAATATAAAGTTATAAAGGTGTAAATATAGTTATTAATAATTCTCAAATAGTTAGACCCATTATTGGAGCAACGGAAACTTCGTCCAAACTAGTTTGACCAAAACTGCCCAACTTTGAATAGCTTCGTACGAAGTGAATATTGGCCTTTTTTGGGACCAATATGAAGTGATAAAGATATAAATATAGTAATAAACCTAATAGAACAACGTTAGACCCATTTTTTATCCAACGGAAAACTTGTGCAAACTTCTACGACAAAGATCGTCAAAACTTTCAATAGATTCGTATGAAGGTTTAAATTGAGATTTAAAGCTTTTAGAATGAATACCGGCCTTTTTTTGGACCAATATAAAGTTATAAAGGTGTAAATATAGTTATTAATAATTCTCAAATAGTTAGACCCATTATTGGAGCAACGGAAACTTCGTCCAAACTACTTTGACCAAAACTGCCCAACTTTGAATAGCTTCGTACGAAGTGAATATTGGACTTTTTTGGGACCAATATGAAGTGATAAGGATATAAATATAGTAATGAACCTAATAGAAGAACGTTAGACCCATTTTTTATCCAACGGAAAACTTGTGCAAACTTCTACGACAAAGATCGTCCAAACTTTCAATAGATTCGTTTGAAGGTTTAAATTGGGATTTAAAGCTATTAGAATGAATACCGGCCTTTTTTTGGACCAATATAAAGTTATAAAGGTGTAAATATAGTTATTAAATAATTCTCAAATAGTTAGACCCATTAATAGAGCAACGGAAACTTCGTCCAAACTACTTTGACCAAAACTGCCCAACTTTGAATAGCTTCGTACGAAGTGAATATTGGCCTTTGTTGGGATCAATATGAAGTGATAAGGGTATAAATATAGTAATAAACCTAATAGAAGAACGTTAGACCCATTTGTTATCCAACGGAAAACTTGTGCAAACTTCTACGACAAAGATCGTCCAAACTTTCAATAGATTCGTTTGAAGGTTTAAATTGAGATTTAAAGCTTTTAGAATGAATACCGGCCTTTTTTTGGACCAATATAAAGTTATAAAGGTGTAAATATAGTTTTTAAATAATTCTCAAATAGTTATACCCATTATTGGAGCAACGGAAACTTCGTCCAAACTAGTTTGACCAAAACTGCCCAACTTTGAATAGCTTCGTACGAAGTGAATATTGGCCTTTGATGGGATCAATATGAAGTGATAAGGATATAAATATAGTAATAAACCTAATAGAAGAACGTTAGACCCATTTTTTATCCAACGGAAAACTTGTGCAAACTTCTACGACAAAGATCGTCCAAACTTTCAATAGATTCGTATGAAGGTTTAAATAGAGATTTAAAGCTTTTAGAATGAATACCGGCCTTTTTTTGGACCAATATAAAGTTATAAAGGTGTAAATATAGTTATTAATAATTCTCAAATAGTTAGACCCATTATTGGAGCAACGGAAACTTCGTCGAAACTACTTTGACCAAAACTGCCCAACTTTGAATAGCTTCGTACGAAGTGAATATTGGCCTTTTTTGGGACCAATATGAAGTGATAAAGAAATAAATATAGTAATAAACCTAATAGAAGAACGTTAGACCCATTTTTTATCCAACGGAAAACTTGTGCAAATTTCTACGACAAAGATCGTCCAAACTTTCAATAGATTCGTATGAAGGTTTAAATTGAGATTTAAAGCTTTTAGAATGAATACCGGCCTTTTTTTGGACCAATATAAAGTTATAAAGGTGTAAATATAGTTATTAATAATTCTCAAATAGTTAGACCCATTATTGGAGCAACGGAAACTTCGTCCAAACTACTTTGACCAAAACTGCCCAACTTTGAATAGCTTCGTACGAAGTGAATATTGGCCTTTTTTGGGACCAATATGAAGTGATAAGGATATAAAACAGTAATGAACCTAATAGAAGAACGTTAGACCCATTTTTTATCCAACGGAAAACTTGTGCAAACTTCTACGACAAAGATCGTCAAAACTTTCAATAGATTCGTATGAAGGTTTAAATTGAGATTTAAAGCTTTTAGAATGAATACCGGCCTTTTTTTGGACCAATATAAAGTTATAAAGGTGTAAATATTGTTATTAAATAATTCTCAAATAGTTAGACCCATTAATAGAGCAACGGAAACTTCGTCCAAACTACTTTGACCAAAACTGCCCAACTTTGAATAGCTTCGTACGAAGTGAATATTGGCCTTTGTTGGGATCAATATGAAGTGATAAGGGTATAAATATAGTAATAAACCTAATAGAAGAACGTTAGACCAATTTGTTATCCAACGGAAAACTTGTGCAAACTTCTACGACAAAGATCGTCCAAACTTTCAATAGATTCGTATGAAGGTTTAAATAGAGATTTAAAGCTTTTAGAATGAATACCGGCCTTTTTTTGGACCAATATAAAGTTATAAAGGTGTAAATATAGTTATTAATAATTCTCAAATAGTTAGACCCATTATTGGAGCAACGGAAACTTCGTCCAAACTAGTTTGACCAAAACTGCCCAACTTTGAATAGCTTCGTACGAAGTGAATATTGGCCTTTTTTGGGACCAATATGAAGTGATAAAGATATAAATATAGTAATAAACCTAATAGAACAACGTTAGACCCATTTTTTATCCAACGGAAAACTTGTGCAAACTTCTACGACAAAGATCGTCAAAACTTTCAATAGATTCGTATGAAGGTTTAAATTGAGATTTAAAGCTTTTAGAATGAATACCGGCCTTTTTTTGGACCAATATAAAGTTATAAAGGTGTAAATATAGTTATTAATAATTCTCAAATAGTTAGACCCATTATTGGAGCAACGGAAACTTCGTCCAAACTACTTTGACCAAAACTGCCCAACTTTGAATAGCTTCGTACGAAGTGAATATTGGACTTTTTTGGGACCAATATGAAGTGATAAGGATATAAATATAGTAATGAACCTAATAGAAGAACGTTAGACCCATTTTTTATCCAACGGAAAACTTGTGCAAACTTCTACGACAAAGATCGTCCAAACTTTCAATAGATTCGTTTGAAGGTTTAAATTGGGATTTAAAGCTATTAGAATGAATACCGGCCTTTTTTTGGACCAATATAAAGTTATAAAGGTGTAAATATAGTTATTAAATAATTCTCAAATAGTTAGACCCATTAATAGAGCAACGGAAACTTCGTCCAAACTACTTTGACCAAAACTGCCCAACTTTGAATAGCTTCGTACGAAGTGAATATTGGCCTTTGTTGGGATCAATATGAAGTGATAAGGGTATAAATATAGTAATAAACCTAATAGAAGAACGTTAGACCCATTTGTTATCCAACGGAAAACTTGTGCAAACTTCTACGACAAAGATCGTCCAAACTTTCAATAGATTCGTTTGAAGGTTTAAATTGAGATTTAAAGCTTTTAGAATGAATACCGGCCTTTTTTTGGACCAATATAAAGTTATAAAGGTGTAAATATAGTTTTTAAATAATTCTCAAATAGTTATACCCATTATTGGAGCAACGGAAACTTCGTCCAAACTAGTTTGACCAAAACTGCCCAACTTTGAATAGCTTCGTACGAAGTGAATATTGGCCTTTGATGGGATCAATATGAAGTGATAAGGATATAAATATAGTAATAAACCTAATAGAAGAACGTTAGACCCATTTTTTATCCAACGGAAAACTTGTGCAAACTTCTACGACAAAGATCGTCCAAACTTTCAATAGATTCGTATGAAGGTTTAAATAGAGATTTAAAGCTTTTAGAATGAATACCGGCCTTTTTTTGGACCAATATAAAGTTATAAAGGTGTAAATATAGTTATTAATAATTCTCAAATAGTTAGACCCATTATTGGAGCAACGGAAACTTCGTCGAAACTACTTTGACCAAAACTGCCCAACTTTGAATAGCTTCGTACGAAGTGAATATTGGCCTTTTTTGGGACCAATATGAAGTGATAAAGAAATAAATATAGTAATAAACCTAATAGAAGAACGTTAGACCCATTTTTTATCCAACGGAAAACTTGTGCAAATTTCTACGACAAAGATCGTCCAAACTTTCAATAGATTCGTATGAAGGTTTAAATTGAGATTTAAAGCTTTTAGAATGAATACCGGCCTTTTTTTGGACCAATATAAAGTTATAAAGGTGTAAATATAGTTATTAATAATTCTCAAATAGTTAGACCCATTATTGGAGCAACGGAAACTTCGTCCAAACTACTTTGACCAAAACTGCCCAACTTTGAATAGCTTCGTACGAAGTGAATATTGGCCTTTTTTGGGACCAATATGAAGTGATAAGGATATAAAACAGTAATGAACCTAATAGAAGAACGTTAGACCCATTTTTTATCCAATGGAAAACTTGTGCAAACTTCTACGACAAAGATCGACCAAACTTTCAATAGATTCGTATGAAGGTTTAAATTGAGATTTAAAGCTTTTAGAATGAATACCGGCCTTTTTTTGGACCAATATAAAGTTATAAAGGTGTAAATATAGTTATTAATAATTCTCAAATAGTTAGACCCATTATTGGAGCAACGGAAACTTCGTCCAAACTACTTTGACCAAAACTGCCCAACTTTGAATAGCTTCGTACGAAGTGAATATTGGCCTTTTTTGGGACCAATATGAAGTGATAAGGATATAAAACAGAAATGAACCTAATAGAAGAACGTTAGACCCATTTTTTATCCAATGGAAAACTTGTGCAAACTTCTACGACAAAGATCGACCAAACTTTCAATAGATTCGTATGAAGGTTTAAATTGAGATTTAAAGCTTTTAGAATGAATACCGGCCTTTTTTTGGACCAATATAAAGTTATAAAGGTGTAAATATAGTTATTAATAATTCTCAAATAGTTAGACCCATTATTGGAGCAACGGAAACTTCGTCCAAACTACTTTGACCAAAACTGCCCAACTTTGAATAGCTTCGTACGAAGTGAATATTGGTCTTTGTTGGGATCAATATGAAGTGATAAGGGTATAAATATAGTAATAAACCTAATAGAAGAACGTTAGACCCATTTGTTATCCAACGGAAAACTTGTGCAAACTTCTACGACAAAGATCGTCCAAACTTTCAATAGATTCGTTTGAAGGTTTAAATTGAGATTTAAAGCTTTTAGAATGAATACCGGCCTTTTTTTGGACCAATATAAAGTTATAAAGGTGTAAATATAGTTTTTAAATAATTCTCAAATAGTTATACCCATTATTGGAGCAACGGAAACTTCGTCCAAACTAGTTTGACCAAAACTGCCCAACTTTGAATAGCTTCGTACGAAGTGAATATTGGCCTTTGTTGGGATCAATATGAAGTGATAAGGATATAAATATAGTAATAAACCTAATAGAAGAACGTTAGACCCATTTTTTATCCAACGGAAAACTTGTGCAAACTTCTACGACAAAGATCGTCCAAACTTTCAATAGATTCGTATGAAGGTTTAAATAGAGATTTAAAGCTTTTAGAATGAATACCGGCCTTTTTTTGGACCAATATAAAGTTATAAAGGTGTAAATATAGTTATTAATAATTCTCAAATAGTTAGACCCATTATTGGAGCAACGGAAACTTCGTCGAAACTACTTTGACCAAAACTGCCCAACTTTGAATAGCTTCGTACGAAATGAATATTGGCCTTTTTTGGGACCAATATGAAGTGATAAAGAAATAAATATAGTAATAAACCTAATAGAAGAACGTTAGACCCATTTTTTATCCAATGGAAAACTTGTGCAAACTTCTACGACAAAGATCGACCAAACTTTCAATAGATTCGTATGAAGGTTTAAATTGAGATTTAAAGCTTTTAGAATGAATACCGGCCTTTTTTTGGACAAATATAAAGTTATTAAGGTGTAAATATAGTTATTAAATAATTCTCAAATAGTTAGACCCATTATTGGAGCAACGGAAACTTCGTCCAAACTACTTTGACCAAAACTGCCCAACTTTGAATAGCTTCGTACGAAGTGAATATTGGCCTTTGTTGGGATCAATATGAAGTGATAAGGATATAAATATAGTAATAAACCTAATAGAAGAACGTTAGACCCATTTTTTATCCAACGGAAAACTTGTGCAAACTTCTACGACAAAGATCGTCCAAACTTTCAATAGATTCGTTTGAAGGTTTAAATTGAGATTTAAAGCTTTTAGAATGAATACCGGCCTTTTTTTGGACCAATATAAAGTTATAAAGGTGTAAATATAGTTTTTAAATAATTCTCAAATAGTTAGACCCATTATTGGAGCAACGGAAACTTCGTCCAAACTAGTTTGACCAAAACTGCCCAACTTTGAATAGCTTCGTACGAAGTGAATATTGGCCTTTTTTGGGACCAATATGAAGTGATAAACATATAAATATAGTAATAAACCTAATAGAAGAACTTTAGACCCATTTTTTATCCAACGGAAAACTTGTGCAAACTTCTACGACAAAGATCGTCCAAACTTTCAATAGATTTGTATGAAGGTTTAAATTGAGATTTAAAGCTTTTAGAATGAATACCGGCCTTTTTTTGGACCAATATAAAGTTATAAAGGTGTAAATATAGTTATTAATAATTCTCAAATAGTTAGACCCATTATTGGAGCAACGGAAACTTCGTCCAAACTACTTTGACCAAAACTGCCCAACTTTGAATAGCTTCGTACGAAGTGAATATTGGCCTTTTTTGGGACCAATATGAAGTGATAAGGATATAAATATAGTAATGAACCTAATAGAAGAACGTTAGACCCATTTTTTATCCAACGGAAAACTTGTGCAAACTTCTACGACAAAGATCGTCCAAACTTTCAATAGATTCGTATGAAGGTTTAAATAGAGATTTAAAGCTTTTAGAATGAATACCGGCCTTTTTTTGGACCAATATAAAGTTATAAAGGTGTAAATATAGTTATTAATAATTCTCAAATAGTTAGACCCATTATTGGAGCAACGGAAACTTCGTCCAAACTACTTTGACCAAAACTGCCCAACTTTGAATAGCTTCGTACGAAGTGAATATTGGCCTTTTTTGGGACCAATAAGAAGTGATAAGGATATAAAACAGTAATGAACCTAATAGAAGAACGTTAGACCCATTTTTTATCCAATGGAAAACTTGTGCAAACTTCTACGACAAAGATCGACCAAACTTTCAATAGATTCGTATGAAGGTTTAAATTGAGATTTAAAGCTTTTAGAATGAATACCGGCCTTTTTTTGGACAAATATAAAGTTATTAAGGTGTAAATATAGTTATTAAATAATTCTCAAATAGTTAGACCCATTATTGGAGCAACGGAAACTTCGTCCAAACTACTTTGACCAAAACTGCCCAACTTTGAATAGCTTCGTACGAAGTGAATATTGGCCTTTGTTGTGATCAATATGTAGTGATAAGGATATAAATATAGTAATAAACCTAATAGAAGAACGTTAGACCCATTTTTTATCCAACGGAAAACTTGTGCAAACTTCTACGACAAAGATCGTCCAAACTTTCAATAGATTCGTTTGAAGGTTTAAATTGAGATTTAAAGCTTTTAGAATGAATACCGGCCTTTTTTTGGACCAATATAAAGTTATAAAGGTGTAAATATAGTTTTTAAATAATTCTCAAATAGTTAGACCCATTATTGGAGCAACGGAAACTTCGTCCAAACTAGTTTGACCAAAACTGCCCAACTTTGAATAGCTTCGTACGAAGTGAATATTGGCCTTTTTTGGGACCAATATGAAGTGATAAAGATATAAATATAGTAATAAACCTAATAGAAGAACTTTAGACCCATTTTTTATCCAACGGAAAACTTGTGCAAACTTCTACGACAAAGATCGTCCAAACTTTCAATAGATTTGTATGAAGGTTTAAATTGAGATTTAAAGCTTTTAGAATGAATACCGGCCTTTTTTTGGACCAATATAAAGTTATAAAGGTGTAAATATAGTTATTAATAATTCTCAAATAGTTAGACCCATTATTGGAGCAACGGAAACTTCGTCCAAACTACTTTGACCAAAACTGCCCAACTTTGAATAGCTTCGTACGAAGTGAATATTGGCCTTTTTTGGGACCAATATGAAGTGATAAGGATATAAATATAGTAATGAACCTAATAGAAGAACGTTAGACCCATTTTTTATCCAACGGAAAACTTGTGCAAACTTCTACGACAAAGATCGTCCAAACTTTCAATAGATTCGTATGAAGGTTTAAATAGAGATTTAAAGCTTTTAGAATGAATACCGGCCTTTTTTTGGACCAATATAAAGTTATAAAGGTGTAACACCCCGTTTTTCAAAGCCTAAAAAGGGGCATTATTTTTTATTTTTTTTTAAAAACACAAGACAGAGTGCGCGGAAAATATTTTACAAGAGCCGGCGTTATTCATACAACAGAACTATAGCATATAATAGTGCTTCTCATAAGCAAAGTGTGTACCTGAATAGTTACATATCCAAAACATAACATCTAGTTCACGACAAAAATACAAGGTAGTCGTGACTAGGAAATACTACAGCCAACACCAAAAGAGGCTCATCCAAAGCGTAAGAGTATAGAGTACAGTCATCCAAAAACGTTAGAACCTACTACACAACATGCTACCAGTCACCGGCCAACAAGGCCTGTCCAAAAGTATACTACTCTAAGTCAGTGGTCCTAGTCCTAACATGCACAGCGGCATCAGGAGTCGTCCGTATCGCTCGATAACAGGACCAAGCTCAAGGTAGAAGTGGGAGATACCAAGTGAGGTACTCCGGATCCTCCAATGGATCCATCCCCTGCAGTAGCCGCTGCCTCCTGAAGAACATCATCCGGCTCCCCTAAGAAGTCGGGTAAAGCCCCGTCACCCCAACTGCCCATGGAGGAGGAAGAAGAAGTGACTAGTCCATCTGTGGGGGTCTCTCCAATGACCGATCCACCACCCTCTGGTGTGTCTGGCGCCCCTGGAAGGGGTCCCCCAGGAACTGTCCACAATGCACTGAGCAGAACTGGTAGAGGTATGGAGAAAGGCGGAGTCTGCCATATCAGACACTGATGAACCTGACGGGTACCAAGAAAAGTAGTAATCCTAACGCGCCCGTGGTAACTAGCCGTGCCGGAAGCTGGGTCGAGGCTCCAGGCAGGCAGAAGCAGGCGATCAAGAAAGTCCCACCTCGTCACCGTCTCTCTCGCGAGCACCGGTAACAAAGGGTGATCCATCGTCTGGGTGGGAGGAGCCCGCAAATGAAAGAATGCAAGGGTCACCACACATAACACAACAGCAAATAGCATATACATTTAAAAGCGAATAAACACTTAGCAGTTCATATACTTGCACACAGTATCGAAATGCACACCAGCCTATCAATGCAGACTCTAAATGATTGTGATCACCCTAACCGGGTCTTTTTCACATGCATGCATTTATTCCGGAATAAACCTCTGCAGAAGGTCGTAGGCTCGGGTGGGATAACACCTCCTACTAGTGGTGGGATAACACCAGGTAGAGTCACGCACTCAATACCAAAACAATCACGGTGGGATAACACCGGGTGAGTCACACGGACAACACCAAACTCAATAAGGAGGACACCAATCACTGGTCGTCGCACCTCGTGGTCCATTCCCGATAACCACGTACTATGAATGCATGAGCATACGATTCCCCTTATATGCTAATGCAACAAAATACATACCTCTCAAGCGTATGTAAAACAATCATAATATGTACATATATTTTTCAAAATCATTTGCACGCCAATCACATATTCATACACATATTCTCAAACATATGTAAATCACACATGCGATACAAAACACCTTCTCATCACGAGAATACATAATATAATCATGCCAAACATTCACAACAATCCAGAACCAGGCATACATATATTAGACGGAAAAGTAAAGGTGCCCTTACCTTAGCAAGCTTTTGTTACTTTAATTCCGCGAAAACTACAATACGCGCTACCTAAAATAAATGTAGCGTAACGTCAATAAAATACTCCTCGTTTATCCTATCGAAACGAAACTTGCTCTCAAAAGTCTAGGAGGGTTTTAGGTACTTTCTAACTCTCTCACCTAGCAATTCCAAGTTCTTCCCAATCCGATAAAAATTCACGAAGTAAATTGCACTATTTTTAAGACACGAAAATCATTTTGTTTTCAAACCATAAACTAAAACCATTTTGGATTTCTCCACCTCAAAGACTTGTTTCACACACCACAAGACCATTTGAAACACAACTAAAACTTTTCAAAAATATTTTTATGAAAAATCGAAGTTTTCTTGCGTTACAAGTTACACATTTTTTTCTTCCTAACATCCTTTCCTATACTCATTTTTCTTCAAAACTAGGATTATCCAACACACACAAAATTTTCACACAATTGTGGACTTAGAAAAAATTTTGGGATTTCTCCCCCACACAAGAGAAGGCCACGGCCACCAATTTTCAAAACCCCCTTCTATTCAAAATTTTTCACTTCTAAATGCATGGTAATATCCCATAATATCTAACTAGCACTTATCAAAGCGATTTAGAAATTATCGAGTCGAATCGCAATTTTTCGAAAAATCTCAAATAAGTTTTTCTTTAAGGCAAGAAATTATTTTTTCTTTACAAAACATCCCATAACCAATCAAACAATTAAACAATGATCATGGGAAACAATTTGCCTCTAAACAATTTTCGAAATTCGATTCCTCGAACCATATATGATTGCCACGGCCAAAATGAGGCAAAAGGGGCAATCCTACACAATTTTTATTCATTTGAAACCCTAACCACACATGATAGCTCGTAACGATATTCGATCGTATACCCGACTCTTTTTGAAACTCGAAATAAAAATTTTCTAAATTGCGTTCTTCGAGTCGCTCAAGAACACGAGAAATATTTTTTTCTTATTTTTCGAAACAAAATTCATATTCAACAATCCATTTTGTTTAAAAGCTCAATTCTAACTTCAAAACCAAAATCTTACAACACAAATCAAATTTATGATCCTTTTCAAATTTTTCTTCAAAACCCTTACTAAAAATCTGTAAGAACAAGATTAAACCATAGAATCAACTCATGTTTTCAATCATGTGTACTAACAACCCTTATGAACACATCTATGGAAACAAAATTAAATTCTAACATTTTTCTACTCAAGAACAAAATTGTGAAACTTCAAAATTCAAGAGATTTTCATGAGAAATAAGGGAAGGAAGAGGTCTAATTACCTCAAGATGAAGAAGATGATCCAAGAGCTTGATGATCCTAGCACAAATCCAAGCAAGTTCTTGAGAGGAAGAGAAAATTTTGAGTTGGTTAGGGTGAGTAATGGAGTTCGGCCGAGAGAGATAAGGGGGAGGGAGTATTTATGATTTTGCTCCAAGACAAACCACTTAAACCTCCTTACTATTCACCCAAAGTCTTGTGCAATCTAGGCCATTGGATTAAAATTAAAGTTGCAAGACAAAACCCTAGCCAATGGATCAAATAAAACTCATGATTGCTTTTGAACAAATATCTCCTTTTCGCCACTCAGCTCGTCGCGTTTGCTCTCGGCGAGTCGCACCTCGCTAACGGACGGAAATCTCAAAAACATAAA
The DNA here is from genome assembly GCA_030408175.1 of Trifolium repens. Classification (NCBI taxonomy): domain Eukaryota; kingdom Viridiplantae; phylum Streptophyta; class Magnoliopsida; order Fabales; family Fabaceae; genus Trifolium; species Trifolium repens. The sequence goes on along the minus strand of CP125842.1, from coordinate 35,980,974 downwards.
ATCTCACAAATAAACGTCCGTCGTAAACCGTTTCCAAATATTATCGCTAAACTTTATTCTCCGACTGAAATTTATTTCCTTAGCTCCCAAAAATATTCTGAAACTAGATTCCAACTTACGCCGATATATAAAGTCTCCAATTAAAATTCGACGGAAAACAGAAACCGTAAAATTTTAAGAAGCGGGTACAGTTTTCTACTCGTTTTTCCAATAAACGGAGAAAGTCGAAACTCAAAATTCTGAAATCACATGAACGTTCTCGTATATAAAAGAGGACTAAAAACCAAAAGCCTGAGCTTAAATAGCATACGAGTCCAAAACCAGTTCCAACTCAGCAAAACGCTGTTATTACACGATACTTAAGAAACTAATCTTACAGAAACCCTAAAAACTCTTATCTACTACTTACGCTTATAACTTGCTTACGATACAGTAGAATTATGGGTCTTACAAAAGGTGTAAATATAGTTATTAATAATTCTCAAATAGTTAGACCCATTATTGGAGCAACGGACACTTCGTCCAAACTACTTTGACCAAAACTGCCCAACTTTGAATAGCTTCGTACGAAGTGAATATTGGCCTTTTTTGGGACCAATATGACGTGATAAGGATATAGATATAGTAATGAACCTAATAGAAGAACGTTAGACCCCATTTTTTATCCAACGGAAAACTTGTGCAAACTTCTACGACAAAGATCGTCCAAACTTTCAATAGATTCGTATGAAGGTTTAAATTGAGATTTAAAGCTTTTAGAATGAATACCGGCCTTTTTTTGGACCAATATAAAGTTATAAAGGTGTAAATATAGTTATTAATAATTCTCAAATAGTTAGACCCATTATTGGAGCAACGGAAACTTCGTCCAAACTACTTTGACCAAAACTGCCCAACTTTGAATAGCTTCGTACGAAGTGAATATTGGCCTTTTTTGGGACCAATATGAAGTGATAAGGATATAAATACAGTAATGAACCTAATAGAAGAACGTTAGACCCATTTTTTATCCAACGGAAAACTTGTGCAAACTTCTACGACAAAGATCGTCCAAACTTTCAATAGATTCGTTTGAAGGTTTAAATTGAGATTTAAAGCTTTTAGAATGAATACCGGCCTTTTTTTGGACCAATATAAAGTTATAAAGGTGTAAATATAGTTATTAATAATTCTCAAATAGTTAGACCCATTATTGGAGCAACGGAAACTTCGTCCAAACTACTTTGACCAAAACTGCCCAACTTTGAATAGCTTCGTACGAAGTGAATATTGGCCTTTTTTGGGACCAATATGAAGTGATAAGGATATAAATACAGTAATGAACCTAATAGAAGAACGTTAGACCCATTTTTTATCCAACGGAAAACTTGTGCAAACTTCTACGACAAAGATCGTCCAGACTTTCAATAGATTCGTATGAAGGTTTAAATTGAGATTTAAAGCTTTTAGAATGAATACCGGCCTTTTTTTGGACCAATATAAAGTTATAAAGGTGTAAATATAGTTATTAATAATTCTCAAATAGTTAGACCCATTATTGGAGCAACGAAAACTTCGTCCAAACTACTTTGACCAAAACTGCCCAACTTTGAATAGCTTCGTACGAAGTGAATATTGTCCTTTGTTGGGATCAATATGAAGTGATAAGGATATAAATATAGTAATAAACCTAATAGAAGAACGTTAGACCCATTTTTTATCCAACGGAAAACTTGTGCAAACTTCTACGACAAAGATCGTCCAAACTTTCAATAGATTCGTTTGAAGGTTTAAATTGAGATTTAAAGCTTTTAGAATGAATACCGGCCTTTTTTTGGACCAATATAAAGTTATAAAGGTGTAAATATAGTTTTTAAATAATTCTCAAATAGTTAGACCCATTAATGGAGCAACGGAAACTTCGTCCAAACTAGTTTGACCAAAACTGCCCAACTTTGAATAGCTTCGTACGAAGTGAATATTGGCCTTTTTTGGGACCAATATGAAGTGATAAAGATATAAATATAGTAATAAACCTAATAGAAGAACTTTAGACCCATTTTTTATCAACGGAAAACTTGTGCAAACTTCTACGACAAAGATCGTCCAAACTTTCAATAGATTTGTATGAAGGTTTAAATTGAGATTTAAAGCTTTTAGAATGAATACCGGCCTTTTTTTGGACCAATATAAAGTTATAAAGGTGTAAATATAGTTATTAATAATTCTCAAATAGTTAGACCCATTATTGGAGCAACGGAAACTTCGTCCAAACTACTTTGACCAAAACTGCCCAACTTTGAATAGCTTCGTACGAAGTGAATATTGGCCTTTTTTGGGACCAATATGAAGTGATAAGGATATAAATATAGTAATGAACCTAATAGAAGAACGTTAGACCCATTTTTTATCCAACGGAAAACTTGTGCAAACTTCTACGACAAAGATCGTCCAAACTTTCAATAGATTCGTATGAAGGTTTAAATAGAGATTTAAAGCTTTTAGAATGAATACCGGCCTTTTTTTGGACCAATATAAAGTTATAAAGGTGTAAATATAGTTATTAATAATTCTCAAATAGTTAGACCCATTATTGGAGCAACGGAAACTTCGTCCAAACTACTTTGACCAAAACTGCCCAACTTTGAATAGCTTCGTACGAAGTGAATATTGGCCTTTTTTGGGACCAATATGAAGTGATAAGGATATAAATATAGTAATGAACCTAATAGAAGAACGTTAGACCCATTTTTTATCCAACGGAAAACTTGTGCAAACTTCTAAGACAAAGATCGTCCAAACTTTCAATAGATTTGTATGAAGGTTTAAATTGAGATTTAAAGCTTTTAGAATGAATACCGGCCTTTTTTTGGACCAATATAAAGTTATAAAGGTGTAAATATAGTTATTAATAATTCTCAAATAGTTAGACCCATTATTGGAGCAACGGAAACTTCGTCCAAACTACTTTGACCAAAACTGCCCAACTTTGAATAGCTTCGTACGAAGTGAATATTGGCCTTTTTTGGGACCAATATGAAGTGATAAGGATATAAATATAGTAATGAACCTAATAGAAGAACGTTAGACCCATTTTTTATCCAACGGAAAACTTGTGCAAACTTCTACGACAAAGATCGTCCAAACTTTCAATAGATTCGTATGAAGGTTTAAATAGAGATTTAAAGCTTTTAGAATGAATACCGGCCTTTTTTTGGACCAATATAAAGTTATAAAGGTGTAAATATAGTTATTAATAATTCTCAAATAGTTAGACCCATTATTGGAGCAACGGACACTTCGTCCAAACTACTTTGACCAAAACTGCCCAACTTTGAATAGCTTCGTACGAAGTGAATATTGGCCTTTTTTGGGACCAATATGAAGTGATAAGGATATAAATATAGTAATGAACCTAATAGAAGAACGTTAGACCCCATTTTTTATCCAACGGAAAACTTGTGCAAACTTCTAAGACAAAGATCGTCCAAACTTTCAATAGATTCGTATGAAGGTTTAAATTGAGATTTAAAGCTTTTAGAATGAATACCGGCCTTTTTTTGGACCAATATAAAGTTATAAAGGTGTAAATATAGTTATTAATAATTCTCAAATTGTTAGACCCATTATTGGAGCAACGGAAACTTCGTCCAAACTACTTTGACCAAAACTGCCCAACTTTGAATAGCTTCGTACGAAGTGAATATTGGCCTTTTTTGGGACCAATATGAGGTGATAAGGATATAAATACAGTAATGAACCTAATAGAAGAACGTTAGACCCATTTTTTATCCAACGGAAAACTTGTGCAAACTTCTACGACAAAGATCGTCCAAACTTTCAATAGATTCGTATGAAGGTTTAAATTGAGATTTAAAGCTTTTAGAATGAATACCGGCCTTTTTTTGGACCAATATAAAGTTATAAAGGTGTAAATATAGTTATTAATAATTCTCAAATAGTTAGACCCATTATTGGAGCAACGAAAACTTCGTCCAAACTACTTTGACCAAAACTGCCCAACTTTGAATAGCTTCGTACGAAGTGAATATTGGCCTTTTTTGGGACCAATATGAAGTGATAAGGATATAAATATAGTAATGAACCTAATAGAAGAACGTTAGACCCCATTTTTTATCCAACGGAAAACTTGTGCAAACTTCTAAGACAAAGATCGTCCAAACTTTCAATAGATTCGTATGAAGGTTTAAATTGAGATTTAAAGCTTTTAGAATGAATACCGGCCTTTTTTTGGACCAATATAAAGTTATAAAGGTGTAAATATAGTTATTAATAATTCTCAAATAGTTAGACCCATTATTGGAGCAACGAAAACTTCGTCCAAACTACTTTGACCAAAACTGCCCAACTTTGAATAGCTTCGTACGAAGTGAATATTGGCCTTTTTTGGGACCAATATGAAGTGATAAGGATATAAATATAGTAATGAACCTAATAGAAGAACGTTAGACCCATTTTTTATCCAACGGAAAACTTGTGCAAACTTCTAAGACAAAGATCGTCCAAACTTTCAATAGATTCGTATGAAGGTTTAAATTGAGATTTAAAGCTTTTAGAATGAATACCGGCCTTTTTTTGGACCAATATAAAGTTATAAAGGTGTAAATATAGTTATTAATAATTCTCAAATTTTTAGACCCATTATTGGAGCAACGGAAACTTCGTCCAAACTACTTTGACCAAAACTGCCCAACTTTGAATAGCTTCGTACGAAGTGAATATTGGCCTTTTTTGGGACCAATATGAAGTGATAAGGATATAAATACAGTAATGAACCTAATAGAAGAACGTTAGACCCATTTTTTATCCAACGGAAAACTTGTGCAAACTTCTACGACAAAGATCGTCCAAACTTTCAATAGATTCGTATGAAGGTTTAAATTGAGATTTAAAGCTTTTAGAATGAATACCGACCTTTTTTTGGACCAATATAAAGTTATAAAGGTGTAAATATAGTTATTAATAATTCTCAAATAGTTAGACCCATTATTGGAGCAACGAAAACTTCGTCCAAACTACTTTGACCAAAACTGCCCAACTTTGAATAGCTTCGTACGAAGTGAATATTGGCCTTTTTTGGGACCATTTTTTATCCAACGGAAAACTTGTGCAAACTTCTAAGACAAAGATCGTCCAAACTTTCAATAGATTCGTATGAAGGTTTAAATTGAGATTTAAAGCTTTTAGAATGAATACCGGCCTTTTTTTGGACCAATATAAAGTTATAAAGGTGTAAATATAGTTATTAATAATTCTCAAATTGTTAGACCCATTATTGGAGCAACGGAAACTTCGTCCAAACTACTTTGACCAAAACTGCCCAACTTTGAATAGCTTCGTACGAAGTGAATATTGGCCTTTTTTGGGACCAATATGAGGTGATAAGGATATAAATACAGTAATGAACCTAATAGAAGAACGTTAGACCCATTTTTTATCCAACGGAAAACTTGTGCAAACTTCTACGACAAAGATCGTCCAAACTTTCAATAGATTCGTATGAAGGTTTAAATTGAGATTTAAAGCTTTTAGAATGAATACCGGCCTTTTTTTGGACCAATATAAAGTTATAAAGGTGTAAATATAGTTATTAATAATTCTCAAATAGTTAGACCCATTATTGGAGCAACGAAAACTTCGTCCAAACTACTTTGACCAAAACTGCCCAACTTTGAATAGCTTCGTACGAAGTGAATATTGGCCTTTTTTGGGACCAATATGAAGTGATAAGGATATAAATATAGTAATGAACCTAATAGAAGAACGTTAGACCCCATTTTTTATCCAACGGAAAACTTGTGCAAACTTCTAAGACAAAGATCGTCCAAACTTTCAATAGATTCGTATGAAGGTTTAAATTGAGATTTAAAGCTTTTAGAATGAATACCGGCCTTTTTTTGGACCAATATAAAGTTATAAAGGTGTAAATATAGTTATTAATAATTCTCAAATAGTTAGACCCATTATTGGAGCAACGAAAACTTCGTCCAAACTACTTTGACCAAAACTGCCCAACTTTGAATAGCTTCGTACGAAGTGAATATTGGCCTTTTTTGGGACCAATATGAAGTGATAAGGATATAAATATAGTAATGAACCTAATAGAAGAACGTTAGACCCATTTTTTATCCAACGGAAAACTTGTGCAAACTTCTAAGACAAAGATCGTCCAAACTTTCAATAGATTCGTATGAAGGTTTAAATTGAGATTTAAAGCTTTTAGAATGAATACCGGCCTTTTTTTGGACCAATATAAAGTTATAAAGGTGTAAATATAGTTATTAATAATTCTCAAATTTTTAGACCCATTATTGGAGCAACGGAAACTTCGTCCAAACTACTTTGACCAAAACTGCCCAACTTTGAATAGCTTCGTACGAAGTGAATATTGGCCTTTTTTGGGACCAATATGAAGTGATAAGGATATAAATACAGTAATGAACCTAATAGAAGAACGTTAGACCCATTTTTTATCCAACGGAAAACTTGTGCAAACTTCTACGACAAAGATCGTCCAAACTTTCAATTGATTCGTTTGAAGGTTTAAATTGAGATTTAAAGCTATTAGAATGAATACCGACCTTTTTTTGGACCAATATAAAGTTATAAAGGTGTAAATATAGTTATTAAATAATTCTCAAATAGTTAGACCCATTATTAGAGCAACGGAAACTTCGTCCAAACTACTTTGACCAAAACTGCCCAACTTTGAATAGCTTCGTACGAAGTGAATATTGAGCTTTGTTGGGATCAATATGAAGTGATAAGGGTATAAATATAGTAATAAACCTAATAGAAGAACGTTAGACCCATTTGTTATCCAACGGAAAACTTGTGCAAACTTCTACGACAAAGATCGTCCAAACTTTCAATAGATTCGTATGAAGGTTTAAATAGAGATTTAAAGCTTTTAGAATGAATACCGGCCTTTTTTTGGACCAATATAAAGTTATAAAGGTGTAAATATAGTTATTAATAATTCTCAAATAGTTAGACCCATTATTGGAGCAACGGACACTTCGTCCAAACTACTTTGACCAAAACTGCCCAACTTTGAATAGCTTCGTACGAAGTGAATATTGGCCTTTTTTGGGACCAATATGAGGTGATAAGGATATAAATACAGTAATGAACCTAATAGAAGAACGTTAGACCCATTTTTTATCCAACGGAAAACTTGTGCAAACTTCTACGACAAAGATCGTCCAAACTTTCAATAGATTCGTATGAAGGTTTAAATTGAGATTTAAAGCTTTTAGAATGAATACCGGCCTTTTTTTGGACCAATATAAAGTTATAAAGGTGTAAATATAGTTATTAATAATTCTCAAATAGTTAGACCCATTATTGGAGCAACGAAAACTTCGTCCAAACTACTTTGACCAAAACTGCCCAACTTTGAATAGCTTCGTACGAAGTGAATATTGGCCTTTTTTGGGACCAATATGAAGTGATAAGGATATAAATATAGTAATGAACCTAATAGAAGAACGTTAGACCCATTTTTTATCCAACGGAAAACTTGTGCAAACTTCTAAGACAAAGATCGTCCAAACTTTCAATAGATTCGTATGAAGGTTTAAATTGAGATTTAAAGCTTTTAGAATGAATACCGGCCTTTTTTTGGACCAATATAAAGTTATAAAGGTGTAAATATAGTTATTAATAATTCTCAAATTTTTAGACCCATTATTGGAGCAACGGAAACTTCGTCCAAACTACTTTGACCAAAACTGCCCAACTTTGAATAGCTTCGTACGAAGTGAATATTGGCCTTTTTTGGGACCAATATGAAGTGATAAGGATATAAATACAGTAATGAACCTAATAGAAGAACGTTAGACCCATTTTTTATCCAACGGAAAACTTGTGCAAACTTCTACGACAAAGATCGTCCAAACTTTCAATTGATTCGTTTGAAGGTTTAAATTGAGATTTAAAGCTATTAGAATGAATACCGACCTTTTTTTGGACCAATATAAAGTTATAAAGGTGTAAATATAGTTATTAAATAATTCTCAAATAGTTAGACCCATTATTAGAGCAACGGAAACTTCGTCCAAACTACTTTGACCAAAACTGCCCAACTTTGAATAGCTTCGTACGAAGTGAATATTGAGCTTTGTTGGGATCAATATGAAGTGATAAGGGTATAAATATAGTAATAAACCTAATAGAAGAACGTTAGACCCATTTGTTATCCAACGGAAAACTTGTGCAAACTTCTACGACAAAGATCGTCCAAACTTTCAATAGATTCGTATGAAGGTTTAAATAGAGATTTAAAGCTTTTAGAATGAATACCGGCCTTTTTTTGGACCAATATAAAGTTATAAAGGTGTAAATATAGTTATTAATAATTCTCAAATAGTTAGACCCATTATTGGAGCAACGGACACTTCGTCCAAACTACTTTGACCAAAACTGCCCAACTTTGAATAGCTTCGTACGAAGTGAATATTGGCCTTTTTTGGGACCAATATGAGGTGATAAGGATATAAATACAGTAATGAACCTAATAGAAGAACGTTAGACCCATTTTTTATCCAACGGAAAACTTGTGCAAACTTCTACGACAAAGATCGTCCAAACTTTCAATAGATTCGTATGAAGGTTTAAATTGAGATTTAAAGCTTTTAGAATGAATACCGGCCTTTTTTTGGACCAATATAAAGTTATAAAGGTGTAAATATAGTTATTAATAATTCTCAAATAGTTAGACCCATTATTGGAGCAACGAAAACTTCGTCCAAACTACTTTGACCAAAACTGCCCAACTTTGAATAGCTTCGTACGAAGTGAATATTGGCCTTTTTTGGGACCAATATGAAGTGATAAGGATATAAATATAGTAATGAACCTAATAGAAGAACGTTAGACCCATTTTTTATCCAACGGAAAACTTGTGCAAACTTCTAAGACAAAGATCGTCCAAACTTTCAATAGATTCGTATGAAGGTTTAAATTGAGATTTAAAGCTTTTAGAATGAATACCGGCCTTTTTTTGGACCAATATAAAGTTATAAAGGTGTAAATATAGTTATTAATAATTCTCAAATAGTTAGACCCATTATTGGAGCAACGGACACTTCGTCCAAACTACTTTGACCAAAACTGCCCAACTTTGAATAGCTTCGTACGAAGTGAATATTGGCCTTTTTTGGGACCAATATGAAGTGATAAGGATATAAATATAGTAATGAACCTAATAGAAGAACGTTAGACCCCATTTTTTATCCAACGGAAAACTTGTGCAAACTTCTACGACAAAGATCGTCCAAACTTTCAATAGATTCGTATGAAGGTTTAAATTGAGATTTAAAGCTTTTAGAATGAATACCGGCCTTTTTTTGGACCAATATAAAGTTATAAAGGTGTAAATATAGTTATTAATAATTCTCAAATAGTTAGACCCATTATTGGAGCAACGGAAACTTCGTCCAAACTACTTTGACCAAAACTGCCCAACTTTGAATAGCTTCGTACGAAGTGAATATTGGCCTTTTTTGGGACCAATATGAAGTGATAAGGATATAAATACAGTAATGAACCTAATAGAAGAACGTTAGACCCATTTTTTATCCAACGGAAAACTTGTGCAAACTTCTACGACAAAGATCGTCCAAACTTTCAATTGATTCGTTTGAAGGTTTAAATTGAGATTTAAAGCTATTAGAATGAATACCGACCTTTTTTTGGACCAATATAAAGTTATAAAGGTGTAAATATAGTTATTAAATAATTCTCAAATAGTTAGACCCATTATTAGAGCAACGGAAACTTCGTCCAAACTACTTTGACCAAAACTGCCCAACTTTGAATAGCTTCGTACGAAGTGAATATTGAGCTTTGTTGGGATCAATATGAAGTGATAAGGGTATAAATATAGTAATAAACCTAATAGAAGAACGTTAGACCCATTTGTTATCCAACGGAAAACTTGTGCAAACTTCTACGACAAAGATCGTCCAAACTTTCAATAGATTCGTATGAAGGTTTAAATAGAGATTTAAAGCTTTTAGAATGAATACCGGCCTTTTTTTGGACCAATATAAAGTTATAAAGGTGTAAATATAGTTATTAATAATTCTCAAATAGTTAGACCCATTATTGGAGCAACGGACACTTCGTCCAAACTACTTTGACCAAAACTGCCCAACTTTGAATAGCTTCGTACGAAGTGAATATTGGCCTTTTTTGGGACCAATATGAGGTGATAAGGATATAAATACAGTAATGAACCTAATAGAAGAACGTTAGACCCATTTTTTATCCAACGGAAAACTTGTGCAAACTTCTACGACAAAGATCGTCCAAACTTTCAATAGATTCGTATGAAGGTTTAAATTGAGATTTAAAGCTTTTAGAATGAATACCGGCCTTTTTTTGGACCAATATAAAGTTATAAAGGTGTAAATATAGTTATTAATAATTCTCAAATAGTTAGACCCATTATTGGAGCAACGAAAACTTCGTCCAAACTACTTTGACCAAAACTGCCCAACTTTGAATAGCTTCGTACGAAGTGAATATTGGCCTTTTTTGGGACCAATATGAAGTGATAAGGATATAAATATAGTAATGAACCTAATAGAAGAACGTTAGACCCATTTTTTATCCAACGGAAAACTTGTGCAAACTTCTAAGACAAAGATCGTCCAAACTTTCAATAGATTCGTATGAAGGTTTAAATTGAGATTTAAAGCTTTTAGAATGAATACCGGCCTTTTTTTGGACCAATATAAAGTTATAAAGGTGTAAATATAGTTATTAATAATTCTCAAATAGTTAGACCCATTATTGGAGCAACGGACACTTCGTCCAAACTACTTTGACCAAAACTGCCCAACTTTGAATAGCTTCGTACGAAGTGAATATTGGCCTTTTTTGGGACCAATATGAAGTGATAAGGATATAAATATAGTAATGAACCTAATAGAAGAACGTTAGACCCCATTTTTTATCCAACGGAAAACTTGTGCAAACTTCTAAGACAAAGATCGTCCAAACTTTCAATAGATTCGTATGAAGGTTTAAATTGAGATTTAAAGCTTTTAGAATGAATACCGGCCTTTTTTTGGACCAATATAAAGTTATAAAGGTGTAAATATAGTTATTAATAATTCTCAAATAGTTAGACCCATTATTGGAGCAACGAAAACTTCGTCCAAACTACTTTGACCAAAACTGCCCAACTTTGAATAGCTTCGTACGAAGTGAATATTGGCCTTTTTTGGGACCAATATGAAGTGATAAGGATATAAATACAGTAATGAACCTAATAGAAGAACGTTAGACCCCATTTTTTATCCAACGGAAAACTTGTGCAAACTTCTAAGACAAAGATCGTCCAAACTTTCAATAGATTCGTATGAAGGTTTAAATTGAGATTTAAAGCTTTTAGAATGAATACCGGCCTTTTTTTGGACCAATATAAAGTTATAAAGGTGTAAATATAGTTATTAATTATTCTCAAATAGTTAGACCCATTATTGGAGCAACGAAAACTTCGTCCAAACTACTTTGACCAAAACTGCCCAACTTTGAATAGCTTCGTACGAAGTGAATATTGGCCTTTTTTGGGACCAATATGAAGTGATAAGGATATAAATACAGTAATGAACCTAATAGAAGAACGTTAGACCCATTTTTTATCCAACGGAAAACTTGTGCAAACTTCTACGACAAAGATCGTCCAAACTTTCAATAGATTCGTATGAAGGTTTAAATTGAGATTTAAAGCTTTTAGAATGAATACCGGCCTTTTTTTGGACCAATATAAAGTTATAAAGGTGTAAATATAGTTATTAATAATTCTCAAATAGTTAGACCCATTATTGGAGAAACGAAAAATTCGTCCAAACTACTTTGACCAAAACTGCCCAACTTTGAATAGCTTCGTACGAAGTGAATATTGGCCTTTTTTGGGACCAATATGAAGTGATAAGGATATAAATATAGTAATGAACCTAATAGAAGAACGTTAGACCCATTTTTTATCCAACGGAAAACTTGTGCAAACTTCTAAGACAAAGATCGTCCAAACTTTCAATAGATTCGTATGAAGGTTTAAATTGAGATTTAAAGCTTTTAGAATGAATACCGGCCTTTTTTTGGACCAATATAAAGTTATAAAGGTGTAAATATAGTTATTAATAATTCTCAAATTTTTAGACCCATTATTGGAGCAACGGAAACTTCGTCCAAACTACTTTGACCAAAACTGCCCAACTTTGAATAGCTTCGTACGAAGTGAATATTGGCCTTTTTTGGGACCAATATGAAGTGATAAGGATATAAATACAGTAATGAACCTAATAGAAGAACGTTAGACCCATTTTTTATCCAACGGAAAACTTGTGCAAACTTCTACGACAAAGATCGTCCAAACTTTCAATAGATTCGTATGAAGGTTTAAATAGAGATTTAAAGCTTTTAGAATGAATACCGGCCTTTTTTTGGACCAATATAAAGTTATAAAGGTGTAAATATAGTTATTAATAATTCTCAAATAGTTAGACCCATTATTGGAGCAACGGACACTTCGTCCAAACTACTTTGACCAAAACTGCCCAACTTTGAATAGCTTCGTACGAAGTGAATATTGGCCTTTTTTGGGACCAATATGAAGTGATAAGGATATAAATATAGTAATGAACCTAATAGAAGAACGTTAGACCCCATTTTTTATCCAACGGAAAACTTGTGCAAACTTCTAAGACAAAGATCGTCCAAACTTTCAATAGATTCGTATGAAGGTTTAAATTGAGATTTAAAGCTTTTAGAATGAATACCGGCCTTTTTTTGGACCAATATAAAGTTATAAAGGTGTAAATATAGTTATTAATAATTCTCAAATAGTTAGACCCATTATTGGAGCAACGAAAACTTCGTCCAAACTACTTTGACCAAAACTGCCCAACTTTGAATAGCTTCGTACGAAGTGAATATTGGCCTTTTTTGGGACCAATATGAAGTGATAAGGATATAAATACAGTAATGAACCTAATAGAAGAACGTTAGACCCATTTTTTATCCAACGGAAAACTTGTGCAAACTTCTACGACAAAGATCGTCCAAACTTTCAATAGATTCGTATGAAGGTTTAAATTGAGATTTAAAGCTTTTAGAATGAATACCGGCCTTTTTTTGGACCAATATAAAGTTATAAAGGTGTAAATATAGTTATTAATAATTCTCAAATAGTTAGACCCATTATTGGAGAAACGAAAAATTCGTCCAAACTACTTTGACCAAAACTGCCCAACTTTGAATAGCTTCGTACGAAGTGAATATTGGCCTTTTTTGGGACCAATATGAAGTGATAAGGATATAAATATAGTAATGAACCTAATAGAAGAACGTTAGACCCATTTTTTATCCAACGGAAAACTTGTGCAAACTTCTAAGACAAAGATCGTCCAAACTTTCAATAGATTCGTATGAAGGTTTAAATTGAGATTTAAAGCTTTTAGAATGAATACCGGCCTTTTTTTGGACCAATATAAAGTTATAAAGGTGTAAATATAGTTATTAATAATTCTCAAATTTTTAGACCCATTATTGGAGCAACGGAAACTTCGTCCAAACTACTTTGACCAAAACTGCCCAACTTTGAATAGCTTCGTACGAAGTGAATATTGGCCTTTTTTGGGACCAATATGAAGTGATAAGGATATAAATACAGTAATGAACCTAATAGAAGAACGTTAGACCCATTTTTTATCCAACGGAAAACTTGTGCAAACTTCTACGACAAAGATCGTCCAAACTTTCAATAGATTCGTATGAAGGTTTAAATAGAGATTTAAAGCTTTTAGAATGAATACCGGCCTTTTTTTGGACCAATATAAAGTTATAAAGGTGTAAATATAGTTATTAATAATTCTCAAATAGTTAGACCCATTATTGGAGCAACGGACACTTCGTCCAAACTACTTTGACCAAAACTGCCCAACTTTGAATAGCTTCGTACGAAGTGAATATTGGCCTTTTTTGGGACCAATATGAAGTGATAAGGATATAAATATAGTAATGAACCTAATAGAAGAACGTTAGACCCCATTTTTTATCCAACGGAAAACTTGTGCAAACTTCTACGATTTTATCCAACGGAAAACTTGTGCAAACTTCTACGACAAAGATCGTCCAAACTTTCAATAGATTCGTATGAAGGTTTAAATTGAGATTTAAAGCTTTTAGAATGAATACCGGCCTTTTTTTGGACCAATATAAAGTTATAAAGGTGTAAATATAGTTATTAATAATTCTCAAATAGTTAGACCCATTATTGGAGAAACGAAAAATTCGTCCAAACTACTTTGACCAAAACTGCCCAACTTTGAATAGCTTCGTACGAAGTGAATATTGGCCTTTTTTGGGACCAATATGAAGTGATAAGGATATAAATATAGTAATGAACCTAATAGAAGAACGTTAGACCCATTTTTTATCCAACGGAAAACTTGTGCAAACTTCTAAGACAAAGATCGTCCAAACTTTCAATAGATTCGTATGAAGGTTTAAATTGAGATTTAAAGCTTTTAGAATGAATACCGGCCTTTTTTTGGACCAATATAAAGTTATAAAGGTGTAAATATAGTTATTAATAATTCTCAAATTTTTAGACCCATTATTGGAGCAACGGAAACTTCGTCCAAACTACTTTGACCAAAACTGCCCAACTTTGAATAGCTTCGTACGAAGTGAATATTGGCCTTTTTTGGGACCAATATGAAGTGATAAGGATATAAATACAGTAATGAACCTAATAGAAGAACGTTAGACCCATTTTTTATCCAACGGAAAACTTGTGCAAACTTCTACGACAAAGATCGTCCAAACTTTCAATAGATTCGTATGAAGGTTTAAATAGAGATTTAAAGCTTTTAGAATGAATACCGGCCTTTTTTTGGACCAATATAAAGTTATAAAGGTGTAAATATAGTTATTAATAATTCTCAAATAGTTAGACCCATTATTGGAGCAACGGACACTTCGTCCAAACTACTTTGACCAAAACTGCCCAACTTTGAATAGCTTCGTACGAAGTGAATATTGGCCTTTTTTGGGACCAATATGAAGTGATAAGGATATAAATATAGTAATGAACCTAATAGAAGAACGTTAGACCCCATTTTTTATCCAACGGAAAACTTGTGCAAACTTCTAAGACAAAGATCGTCCAAACTTTCAATAGATTCGTATGAAGGTTTAAATTGAGATTTAAAGCTTTTAGAATGAATACCGGCCTTTTTTTGGACCAATATAAAGTTATAAAGGTGTAAATATAGTTATTAATAATTCTCAAATAGTTAGACCCATTATTGGAGCAACGAAAACTTCGTCCAAACTACTTTGACCAAAACTGCCCAACTTTGAATAGCTTCGTACGAAGTGAATATTGGCCTTTTTTGGGACCAATATGAAGTGATAAGGATATAAATACAGTAATGAACCTAATAGAAGAACGTTAGACCCATTTTTTATCCAACGGAAAACTTGTGCAAACTTCTACGACAAAGATCGTCCAAACTTTCAATAGATTCGTATGAAGGTTTAAATTGAGATTTAAAGCTTTTAGAATGAATACCGGCCTTTTTTTGGACCAATATAAAGTTATAAAGGTGTAAATATAGTTATTAATAATTCTCAAATAGTTAGACCCATTATTGGAGAAACGAAAAATTCGTCCAAACTACTTTGACCAAAACTGCCCAACTTTGAATAGCTTCGTACGAAGTGAATATTGGCCTTTTTTGGGACCAATATGAAGTGATAAGGATATAAATATAGTAATGAACCTAATAGAAGAACGTTAGACCCATTTTTTATCCAACGGAAAACTTGTGCAAACTTCTAAGACAAAGATCGTCCAAACTTTCAATAGATTCGTATGAAGGTTTAAATTGAGATTTAAAGCTTTTAGAATGAATACCGGCCTTTTTTTGGACCAATATAAAGTTATAAAGGTGTAAATATAGTTATTAATAATTCTCAAATTTTTAGACCCATTATTGGAGCAACGGAAACTTCGTCCAAACTACTTTGACCAAAACTGCCCAACTTTGAATAGCTTCGTACGAAGTGAATATTGGCCTTTTTTGGGACCAATATGAAGTGATAAGGATATAAATACAGTAATGAACCTAATAGAAGAACGTTAGACCCATTTTTTATCCAACGGAAAACTTGTGCAAACTTCTACGACAAAGATCGTCCAAACTTTCAATAGATTCGTATGAAGGTTTAAATAGAGATTTAAAGCTTTTAGAATGAATACCGGCCTTTTTTTGGACCAATATAAAGTTATAAAGGTGTAAATATAGTTATTAATAATTCTCAAATAGTTAGACCCATTATTGGAGCAACGGACACTTCGTCCAAACTACTTTGACCAAAACTGCCCAACTTTGAATAGCTTCGTACGAAGTGAATATTGGCCTTTTTTGGGACCAATATGAAGTGATAAGGATATAAATATAGTAATGAACCTAATAGAAGAACGTTAGACCCCATTTTTTATCCAACGGAAAACTTGTGCAAACTTCTACGACAAAGATCGTCCAAACTTTCAATAGATTCGTATGAAGGTTTAAATTGAGATTTAAAGCTTTTAGAATGAATACCGGCCTTTTTTTGGACCAATATAAAGTTATAAAGGTGTAAATATAGTTATTAATAATTCTCAAATTTTTAGACCCATTATTGGAGCAACGGAAACTTCGTCCAAACTACTTTGACCAAAACTGCCCAACTTTGAATAGCTTCGTACGAAGTGAATATTGGCCTTTTTTGGGACCAATATGAAGTGATAAGGATATAAATACAGTAATGAACCTAATAGAAGAACGTTAGACCCATTTTTTATCCAACGGAAAACTTGTGCAAACTTCTACGACAAAGATCGTCCAAACTTTCAATAGATTCGTATGAAGGTTTAAATTGAGATTTAAAGCTTTTAGAATGAATACCGGCCTTTTTTTGGACCAATATAAAGTTATAAAGGTGTAAATATAGTTATTAATAATTCTCAAATAGTTAGACCCATTATTGGAGAAACGAAAAATTCGTCCAAACTACTTTGACCAAAACTGCCCAACTTTGAATAGCTTCGTACGAAGTGAATATTGGCCTTTTTTGGGACCAATATGAAGTGATAAGGATATAAATATAGTAATGAACCTAATAGAAGAACGTTAGACCCATTTTTTATCCAACGGAAAACTTGTGCAAACTTCTAAGACAAAGATCGTCCAAACTTTCAATAGATTCGTATGAAGGTTTAAATTGAGATTTAAAGCTTTTAGAATGAATACCGGCCTTTTTTTGGACCAATATAAAGTTATAAAGGTGTAAATATAGTTATTAATAATTCTCAAATTTTTAGACCCATTATTGGAGCAACGGAAACTTCGTCCAAACTACTTTGACCAAAACTGCCCAACTTTGAATAGCTTCGTACGAAGTGAATATTGGCCTTTTTTGGGACCAATATGAAGTGATAAGGATATAAATATAGTAATGAACCTAATAGAAGAACGTTAGACCCATTTTTTATCCAACGGAAAACTTGTGCAAACTTCTACGACAAAGATCGTCCAAACTTTCAATAGATTCGTATGAAGGTTTAAATAGAGATTTAAAGCTTTTAGAATGAATACCGGCCTTTTTTTGGACCAATATAAAGTTATAAAGGTGTAAATATAGTTATTAATAATTCTCAAATAGTTAGACCCATTATTGGAGCAACGGACACTTCGTCCAAACTACTTTGACCAAAACTGCCCAACTTTGAATAGCTTCGTACGAAGTGAATATTGGCCTTTTTTGGGACCAATATGAAGTGATAAGGATATAAATATAGTAATGAACCTAATAGAAGAACGTTAGACCCCATTTTTTATCCAACGGAAAACTTGTGCAAACTTCTAAGACAAAGATCGTCCAAACTTTCAATAGATTCGTATGAAGGTTTAAATTGAGATTTAAAGCTTTTAGAATGAATACCGGCCTTTTTTTGGACCAATATAAAGTTATAAAGGTGTAAATATAGTTATTAATAATTCTCAAATAGTTAGACCCATTATTGGAGCAACGAAAACTTCGTCCAAACTACTTTGACCAAAACTGCCCAACTTTGAATAGCTTCGTACGAAGTGAATATTGGCCTTTTTTGGGACCAATATGAAGTGATAAGGATATAAATACAGTAATGAACCTAATAGAAGAACGTTAGACCCATTTTTTATCCAACGGAAAACTTGTGCAAACTTCTACGACAAAGATCGTCCAAACTTTCAATAGATTCGTATGAAGGTTTAAATTGAGATTTAAAGCTTTTAGAATGAATACCGGCCTTTTTTTGGACCAATATAAAGTTATAAAGGTGTAAATATAGTTATTAATAATTCTCAAATAGTTAGACCCATTATTGGAGAAACGAAAAATTCGTCCAAACTACTTTGACCAAAACTGCCCAACTTTGAATAGCTTCGTACGAAGTGAATATTGGCCTTTTTTGGGACCAATATGAAGTGATAAGGATATAAATATAGTAATGAACCTAATAGAAGAACGTTAGACCCATTTTTTATCCAACGGAAAACTTGTGCAAACTTCTAAGACAAAGATCGTCCAAACTTTCAATAGATTCGTATGAAGGTTTAAATTGAGATTTAAAGCTTTTAGAATGAATACCGGCCTTTTTTTGGACCAATATAAAGTTATAAAGGTGTAAATATAGTTATTAATAATTCTCAAATTTTTAGACCCATTATTGGAGCAACGGAAACTTCGTCCAAACTACTTTGACCAAAACTGCCCAACTTTGAATAGCTTCGTACGAAGTGAATATTGGCCTTTTTTGGGACCAATATGAAGTGATAAGGATATAAATACAGTAATGAACCTAATAGAAGAACGTTAGACCCATTTTTTATCCAACGGAAAACTTGTGCAAACTTCTACGACAAAGATCGTCCAAACTTTCAATAGATTCGTATGAAGGTTTAAATAGAGATTTAAAGCTTTTAGAATGAATACCGGCCTTTTTTTGGACCAATATAAAGTTATAAAGGTGTAAATATAGTTATTAATAATTCTCAAATAGTTAGACCCATTATTGGAGCAACGGACACTTCGTCCAAACTACTTTGACCAAAACTGCCCAACTTTGAATAGCTTCGTACGAAGTGAATATTGGCCTTTTTTGGGACCAATATGAAGTGATAAGGATATAAATATAGTAATGAACCTAATAGAAGAACGTTAGACCCCATTTTTTATCCAACGGAAAACTTGTGCAAACTTCTACGACAAAGATCGTCCAAACTTTCAATAGATTCGTATGAAGGTTTAAATTGAGATTTAAAGCTTTTAGAATGAATACCGGCCTTTTTTTGGACCAATATAAAGTTATAAAGGTGTAAATATAGTTATTAATAATTCTCAAATTTTTAGACCCATTATTGGAGCAACGGAAACTTCGTCCAAACTACTTTGACCAAAACTGCCCAACTTTGAATAGCTTCGTACGAAGTGAATATTGGCCTTTTTTGGGACCAATATGAAGTGATAAGGATATAAATACAGTAATGAACCTAATAGAAGAACGTTAGACCCATTTTTTATCCAACGGAAAACTTGTGCAAACTTCTACGACAAAGATCGTCCAAACTTTCAATAGATTCGTATGAAGGTTTAAATTGAGATTTAAAGCTTTTAGAATGAATACCGGCCTTTTTTTGGACCAATATAAAGTTATAAAGGTGTAAATATAGTTATTAATAATTCTCAAATAGTTAGACCCATTATTGGAGAAACGAAAAATTCGTCCAAACTACTTTGACCAAAACTGCCCAACTTTGAATAGCTTCGTACGAAGTGAATATTGGCCTTTTTTGGGACCAATATGAAGTGATAAGGATATAAATATAGTAATGAACCTAATAGAAGAACGTTAGACCCATTTTTTATCCAACGGAAAACTTGTGCAAACTTCTAAGACAAAGATCGTCCAAACTTTCAATAGATTCGTATGAAGGTTTAAATTGAGATTTAAAGCTTTTAGAATGAATACCGGCCTTTTTTTGGACCAATATAAAGTTATAAAGGTGTAAATATAGTTATTAATAATTCTCAAATTTTTAGACCCATTATTGGAGCAACGGAAACTTCGTCCAAACTACTTTGACCAAAACTGCCCAACTTTGAATAGCTTCGTACGAAGTGAATATTGGCCTTTTTTGGGACCAATATGAAGTGATAAGGATATAAATATAGTAATGAACCTAATAGAAGAACGTTAGACCCCATTTTTTATCCAACGGAAAACTTGTGCAAACTTCTACGACAAAGATCGTCCAAACTTTCAATAGATTCGTATGAAGGTTTAAATTGAGATTTAAAGCTTTTAGAATGAATACCGGCCTTTTTTTGGACCAATATAAAGTTATAAAGGTGTAAATATAGTTATTAATAATTCTCAAATAGTTAGACCCATTATTGGAGCAACGGAAACTTCGTCCAAACTACTTTGACCAAAACTGCCCAACTTTGAATAGCTTCGTACGAAGTGAATATTGGCCTTTTTTGGGACCAATATGAAGTGATAAGGATATAAATACAGTAATGAACCTAATAGAAGAACGTTAGACCCATTTTTTATCCAACGGAAAACTTGTGCAAACTTCTACGACAAAGATCGTCCAAACTTTCAATTGATTCGTTTGAAGGTTTAAATTGAGATTTAAAGCTATTAGAATGAATACCGACCTTTTTTTGGACCAATATAAAGTTATAAAGGTGTAAATATAGTTATTAAATAATTCTCAAATAGTTAGACCCATTATTAGAGCAACGGAAACTTCGTCCAAACTACTTTGACCAAAACTGCCCAACTTTGAATAGCTTCGTACGAAGTGAATATTGAGCTTTGTTGGGATCAATATGAAGTGATAAGGGTATAAATATAGTAATAAACCTAATAGAAGAACGTTAGACCCATTTGTTATCCAACGGAAAACTTGTGCAAACTTCTACGACAAAGATCGTCCAAACTTTCAATAGATTCGTATGAAGGTTTAAATAGAGATTTAAAGCTTTTAGAATGAATACCGGCCTTTTTTTGGACCAATATAAAGTTATAAAGGTGTAAATATAGTTATTAATAATTCTCAAATAGTTAGACCCATTATTGGAGCAACGGACACTTCGTCCAAACTACTTTGACCAAAACTGCCCAACTTTGAATAGCTTCGTACGAAGTGAATATTGGCCTTTTTTGGGACCAATATGAGGTGATAAGGATATAAATACAGTAATGAACCTAATAGAAGAACGTTAGACCCATTTTTTATCCAACGGAAAACTTGTGCAAACTTCTACGACAAAGATCGTCCAAACTTTCAATAGATTCGTATGAAGGTTTAAATTGAGATTTAAAGCTTTTAGAATGAATACCGGCCTTTTTTTGGACCAATATAAAGTTATAAAGGTGTAAATATAGTTATTAATAATTCTCAAATAGTTAGACCCATTATTGGAGCAACGAAAACTTCGTCCAAACTACTTTGACCAAAACTGCCCAACTTTGAATAGCTTCGTACGAAGTGAATATTGGCCTTTTTTGGGACCAATATGAAGTGATAAGGATATAAATATAGTAATGAACCTAATAGAAGAACGTTAGACCCATTTTTTATCCAACGGAAAACTTGTGCAAACTTCTAAGACAAAGATCGTCCAAACTTTCAATAGATTCGTATGAAGGTTTAAATTGAGATTTAAAGCTTTTAGAATGAATACCGGCCTTTTTTTGGACCAATATAAAGTTATAAAGGTGTAAATATAGTTATTAATAATTCTCAAATAGTTAGACCCATTATTGGAGCAACGGACACTTCGTCCAAACTACTTTGACCAAAACTGCCCAACTTTGAATAGCTTCGTACGAAGTGAATATTGGCCTTTTTTGGGACCAATATGAAGTGATAAGGATATAAATATAGTAATGAACCTAATAGAAGAACGTTAGACCCCATTTTTTATCCAACGGAAAACTTGTGCAAACTTCTAAGACAAAGATCGTCCAAACTTTCAATAGATTCGTATGAAGGTTTAAATTGAGATTTAAAGCTTTTAGAATGAATACCGGCCTTTTTTTGGACCAATATAAAGTTATAAAGGTGTAAATATAGTTATTAATAATTCTCAAATAGTTAGACCCATTATTGGAGCAACGAAAACTTCGTCCAAACTACTTTGACCAAAACTGCCCAACTTTGAATAGCTTCGTACGAAGTGAATATTGGCCTTTTTTGGGACCAATATGAAGTGATAAGGATATAAATACAGTAATGAACCTAATAGAAGAACGTTAGACCCATTTTTTATCCAACGGAAAACTTGTGCAAACTTCTAAGACAAAGATCGTCCAAACTTTCAATAGATTCGTATGAAGGTTTAAATTGAGATTTAAAGCTTTTAGAATGAATACCGGCCTTTTTTTGGACCAATATAAAGTTATAAAGGTGTAAATATAGTTATTAATAATTCTCAAATTTTTAGACCCATTATTGGAGCAACGGAAACTTCGTCCAAACTACTTTGACCAAAACTGCCCAACTTTGAATAGCTTCGTACGAAGTGAATATTGGCCTTTTTTGGGACCAATATGAAGTGATAAGGATATAAATACAGTAATGAACCTAATAGAAGAACGTTAGACCCAATTTTTATCCAACGGAAAACTTGTGCAAACTTCTACGACAAAGATCGTCCAAACTTTCAATAGATTCGTATGAAGGTTTAAATTGAGATTTAAAGCTTTTAGAATGAATACCGGCCTTTTTTTGGACCAATATAAAGTTATAAAGGTGTAAATATAGTTATTAATAATTCTCAAATAGTTAGACCCATTATTGGAGCAACGAAAACTTCGTCCAAACTACTTTGACCAAAACTGCCCAACTTTGAATAGCTTCGTACGAAGTGAATATTGGCCTTTTTTGGGACCAATATGAAGTGATAAGGATATAAATATAGTAATGAACCTAATAGAAGAACGTTAGACCCATTTTTTATCCAACGGAAAACTTGTGCAAACTTCTAAGACAAAGATCGTCCAAACTTTCAATAGATTCGTATGAAGGTTTAAATTGAGATTTAAAGCTTTTAGAATGAATACCGGCCTTTTTTTGGACCAATATAAAGTTATAAAGGTGTAAATATAGTTATTAATAATTCTCAAATAGTTAGACCCATTATTGGAGCAACGGACACTTCGTCCAAACTACTTTGACCAAAACTGCCCAACTTTGAATAGCTTCGTACGAAGTGAATATTGGCCTTTTTTGGGACCAATATGAAGTGATAAGGATATAAATATAGTAATGAACCTAATAGAAGAACGTTAGCCCCATTTTTTATCCAACGGAAAACTTGTGCAAACTTCTAAGACAAAGATCGTCCAAACTTTCAATAGATTCGTATGAAGGTTTAAATTGAGATTTAAAGCTTTTAGAATGAATACCGGCCTTTTTTTGGACCAATATAAAGTTATAAAGGTGTAAATATAGTTATTAATAATTCTCAAATAGTTAGACCCATTATTGGAGCAACGAAAACTTCGTCCAAACTACTTTGACCAAAACTGCCCAACTTTGAATAGCTTCGTACGAAGTGAATATTGGCCTTTTTTGGGACCAATATGAAGTGATAAGGATATAAATATAGTAATGAACCTAATAGAAGAACGTTAGACCCATTTTTTATCCAACGGAAAACTTGTGCAAACTTCTAAGACAAAGATCGTCCAAACTTTCAATAGATTCGTATGAAGGTTTAAATTGAGATTTAAAGCTTTTAGAATGAATACCGGCCTTTTTTTGGACCAATATAAAGTTATAAAGGTGTAAATATAGTTATTAATAATTCTCAAATTTTTAGACCCATTATTGGAGCAACGGAAACTTCGTCCAAACTAGTTTGACCAAAACTGCCCAACTTTGAATAGCTTCGTACGAAGTGAATATTGGCCTTTTTTGGGACCAATATGAAGTGATAAGGATATAAATATAGTAATGAACCTAATAGAAGAACGTTAGACCCATTTTTTATCCAACGGAAAACTTGTGCAAACTTCTAAGACAAAGATCGTCCAAACTTTCAATAGATTCGTATGAAGGTTTAAATTGAGATTTAAAGCTTTTAGAATGAATACCGGCCTTTTTTTGGACCAATATAAAGTTATAAAGGTGTAAATATAGTTATTAATAATTCTCAAATAGTTAGACCCATTATTGGAGCAACGAAAACTTCGTCCAAACTACTTTGACCAAAACTGCCCAACTTTGAATAGCTTCGTACGAAGTGAATATTGGCCTTTTTTGGGACCAATATGAAGTGATAAGGATATAAATATAGTAATGAACCTAATAGAAGAACGTTAGACCCATTTTTTATCCAACGGAAAACTTGTGCAAACTTCTAAGACAAAGATCGTCCAAACTTTCAATAGATTCGTATGAAGGTTTAAATTGAGATTTAAAGCTTTTAGAATGAATACCGGCCTTTTTTTGGACCAATATAAAGTTATAAAGGTGTAAATATAGTTATTAATAATTCTCAAATTTTTAGACCCATTATTGGAGCAACGGAAACTTCGTCCAAACTAGTTTGACCAAAACTGCCCAACTTTGAATAGCTTCGTACGAAGTGAATATTGGCCTTTTTTGGGACCAATATGAAGTGATAAGGATATAAATACAGTAATGAACCTAATAGAAGAACGTTAGACCCATTTTTTATCCAACGGAAAACTTGTGCAAACTTCTACGACAAAGATCGTCCAAACTTTCAATAGATTCGTATGAAGGTTTAAATTGAGATTTAAAGCTTTTAGAATGAATACCGGCCTTTTTTTGGACCAATATAAAGTTATAAAGGTGTAAATATAGTTATTAATAATTCTCAAATAGTTAGACCCATTATTGGAGAAACGAAAAATTCGTCCAAACTACTTTGACCAAAACTGCCCAACTTTGAATAGCTTCGTACGAAGTGAATATTGGCCTTTTTTGGGACCAATATGAAGTGATAAGGATATAAATATAGTAATGAACCTAATAGAAGAACGTTAGACCCATTTTTTATCCAACGGAAAACTTGTGCAAACTTCTAAGACAAAGATCGTCCAAACTTTCAATAGATTCGTATGAAGGTTTAAATTGAGATTTAAAGCTTTTAGAATGAATACCGGCCTTTTTTTGGACCAATATAAAGTTATAAAGGTGTAAATATAGTTATTAATAATTCTCAAATTTTTAGACCCATTATTGGAGCAACGGAAACTTCGTCCAAACTACTTTGACCAAAACTGCCCAACTTTGAATAGCTTCGTACGAAGTGAATATTGGCCTTTTTTGGGACCAATATGAAGTGATAAGGATATAAATACAGTAATGAACCTAATAGAAGAACGTTAGACCCATTTTTTATCCAACGGAAAACTTGTGCAAACTTCTACGACAAAGATCGTCAAAACTTTCAATAGATTCGTATGAAGGTTTAAATTGAGATTTAAAGCTTTTAGAATGAATACCGGCCTTTTTTTGGACCAATATAAAGTTATAAAGGTGTAAATATAGTTATTAATAATTCTCAAATAGTTAGACCCATTATTGGAGCAACGAAAACTTCGTCCAAACTACTTTGACCAAAACTGCCCAACTTTGAATAGCTTCGTACGAAGTGAATATTGGCCTTTTTTGGGACCAATATGAAGTGATAAGGATATAAATATAGTAATGAACCTAATAGAAGAACGTTAGACCCATTTTTTATCCAACGGAAAACTTGTGCAAACTTCTAAGACAAAGATCGTCCAAACTTTCAATAGATTCGTATGAAGGTTTAAATTGAGATTTAAAGCTTTTAGAATGAATACCGGCCTTTTTTTGGACCAATATAAAGTTATAAAGGTGTAAATATAGTTATTAATAATTCTCAAATAGTTAGACCCATTATTGGAGCAACGGACACTTCGTCCAAACTACTTTGACCAAAACTGCCCAACTTTGAATAGCTTCGTACGAAGTGAATATTGGCCTTTTTTGGGACCAATATGAAGTGATAAGGATATAAATATAGTAATGAACCTAATAGAAGAACGTTAGACCCCATTTTTTATCCAACGGAAAACTTGTGCAAACTTCTAAGACAAAGATCGTCCAAACTTTCAATAGATTCGTATGAAGGTTTAAATTGAGATTTAAAGCTTTTAGAATGAATACCGGCCTTTTTTTGGACCAATATAAAGTTATAAAGGTGTAAATATAGTTATTAATAATTCTCAAATAGTTAGACCCATTATTGGAGCAACGAAAACTTCGTCCAAACTACTTTGACCAAAACTGCCCAACTTTGAATAGCTTCGTACGAAGTGAATATTGGCCTTTTTTGGGACCAATATGAAGTGATAAGGATATAAATATAGTAATGAACCTAATAGAAGAACGTTAGACCCATTTTTTATCCAACGGAAAACTTGTGCAAACTTCTAAGACAAAGATCGTCCAAACTTTCAATAGATTCGTATGAAGGTTTAAATTGAGATTTAAAGCTTTTAGAATGAATACCGGCCTTTTTTTGGACCAATATAAAGTTATAAAGGTGTAAATATAGTTATTAATAATTCTCAAATTTTTAGACCCATTATTGGAGCAACGGAAACTTCGTCCAAACTACTTTGACCAAAACTGCCCAACTTTGAATAGCTTCGTACGAAGTGAATATTGGCCTTTTTTGGGACCAATATGAAGTGATAAGGATATAAATACAGTAATGAACCTAATAGAAGAACGTTAGACCCATTTTTTATCCAACGGAAAACTTGTGCAAACTTCTACGACAAAGATCGTCCAAACTTTCAATAGATTCGTATGAAGGTTTAAATTGAGATTTAAAGCTTTTAGAATGAATACCGGCCTTTTTTTGGACCAATATAAAGTTATAAAGGTGTAAATATAGTTATTAATAATTCTCAAATAGTTAGACCCATTATTGGAGAAACGAAAAATTCGTCCAAACTACTTTGACCAAAACTGCCCAACTTTGAATAGCTTCGTACGAAGTGAATATTGGCCTTTTTTGGGACCAATATGAAGTGATAAGGATATAAATATAGTAATGAACCTAATAGAAGAACGTTAGACCCCATTTTTTATCCAACGGAAAACTTGTGCAAACTTCTACGACAAAGATCGTCCAAACTTTCAATAGATTCGTATGAAGGTTTAAATTGAGATTTAAAGCTTTTAGAATGAATACCGGCCTTTTTTTGGACCAATATAAAGTTATAAAGGTGTAAATATAGTTATTAATAATTCTCAAATAGTTAGACCCATTATTGGAGCAACGGAAACTTCGTCCAAACTACTTTGACCAAAACTGCCCAACTTTGAATAGCTTCGTACGAAGTGAATATTGGCCTTTTTTGGGACCAATATGAAGTGATAAGGATATAAATACAGTAATGAACCTAATAGAAGAACGTTAGACCCATTTTTTATCCAACGGAAAACTTGTGCAAACTTCTACGACAAAGATCGTCCAAACTTTCAATTGATTCGTTTGAAGGTTTAAATTGAGATTTAAAGCTATTAGAATGAATACCGACCTTTTTTTGGACCAATATAAAGTTATAAAGGTGTAAATATAGTTATTAAATAATTCTCAAATAGTTAGACCCATTATTAGAGCAACGGAAACTTCGTCCAAACTACTTTGACCAAAACTGCCCAACTTTGAATAGCTTCGTACGAAGTGAATATTGAGCTTTGTTGGGATCAATATGAAGTGATAAGGGTATAAATATAGTAATAAACCTAATAGAAGAACGTTAGACCCATTTGTTATCCAACGGAAAACTTGTGCAAACTTCTACGACAAAGATCGTCCAAACTTTCAATAGATTCGTATGAAGGTTTAAATAGAGATTTAAAGCTTTTAGAATGAATACCGGCCTTTTTTTGGACCAATATAAAGTTATAAAGGTGTAAATATAGTTATTAATAATTCTCAAATAGTTAGACCCATTATTGGAGCAACGGACACTTCGTCCAAACTACTTTGACCAAAACTGCCCAACTTTGAATAGCTTCGTACGAAGTGAATATTGGCCTTTTTTGGGACCAATATGAGGTGATAAGGATATAAATACAGTAATGAACCTAATAGAAGAACATTAGACCCATTTTTTATCCAACGGAAAACTTGTGCAAACTTCTACGACAAAGATCGTCCAAACTTTCAATAGATTCGTATGAAGGTTTAAATTGAGATTTAAAGCTTTTAGAATGAATACCGGCCTTTTTTTGGACCAATATAAAGTTATAAAGGTGTAAATATAGTTATTAATAATTCTCAAATAGTTAGACCCATTATTGGAGCAACGAAAACTTCGTCCAAACTACTTTGACCAAAACTGCCCAACTTTGAATAGCTTCGTACGAAGTGAATATTGGCCTTTTTTGGGACCAATATGAAGTGATAAGGATATAAATATAGTAATGAACCTAATAGAAGAACGTTAGACCCATTTTTTATCCAACGGAAAACTTGTGCAAACTTCTAAGACAAAGATCGTCCAAACTTTCAATAGATTCGTATGAAGGTTTAAATTGAGATTTAAAGCTTTTAGAATGAATACCGGCCTTTTTTTGGACCAATATAAAGTTATAAAGGTGTAAATATAGTTATTAATAATTCTCAAATAGTTAGACCCATTATTGGAGCAACGGACACTTCGTCCAAACTACTTTGACCAAAACTGCCCAACTTTGAATAGCTTCGTACGAAGTGAATATTGGCCTTTTTTGGGACCAATATGAAGTGATAAGGATATAAATATAGTAATGAACCTAATAGAAGAACGTTAGACCCCATTTTTTATCCAACGGAAAACTTGTGCAAACTTCTAAGACAAAGATCGTCCAAACTTTCAATAGATTCGTATGAAGGTTTAAATTGAGATTTAAAGCTTTTAGAATGAATACCGGCCTTTTTTTGGACCAATATAAAGTTATAAAGGTGTAAATATAGTTATTAATAATTCTCAAATAGTTAGACCCATTATTGGAGCAACGAAAACTTCGTCCAAACTACTTTGACCAAAACTGCCCAACTTTGAATAGCTTCGTACGAAGTGAATATTGGCCTTTTTTGGGACCAATATGAAGTGATAAGGATATAAATACAGTAATGAACCTAATAGAAGAACGTTAGACCCATTTTTTATCCAACGGAAAACTTGTGCAAACTTCTAAGACAAAGATCGTCCAAACTTTCAATAGATTCGTATGAAGGTTTAAATTGAGATTTAAAGCTTTTAGAATGAATACCGGCCTTTTTTTGGACCAATATAAAGTTATAAAGGTGTAAATATAGTTATTAATAATTCTCAAATTTTTAGACCCATTATTGGAGCAACGGAAACTTCGTCCAAACTACTTTGACCAAAACTGCCCAACTTTGAATAGCTTCGTACGAAGTGAATATTGGCCTTTTTTGGGACCAATATGAAGTGATAAGGATATAAATACAGTAATGAACCTAATAGAAGAACGTTAGACCCAATTTTTATC
The DNA here is from genome assembly GCA_030408175.1 of Trifolium repens. Lineage (NCBI taxonomy): Eukaryota > Viridiplantae > Streptophyta > Magnoliopsida > Fabales > Fabaceae > Trifolium > Trifolium repens. The sequence continues at coordinate 35,951,329 of CP125842.1, read as the reverse complement.
CAACGGAAAACTTGTGCAAACTTCTACGACAAAGATCGTCCAAACTTTCAATAGATTCGTATGAAGGTTTAAATTGAGATTTAAAGCTTTTAGAATGAATACCGGCCTTTTTTTGGACCAATATAAAGTTATAAAGGTGTAAATATAGTTATTAATAATTCTCAAATAGTTAGACCCATTATTGGAGCAACGAAAACTTCGTCCAAACTACTTTGACCAAAACTGCCCAACTTTGAATAGCTTCGTACGAAGTGAATATTGGCCTTTTTTGGGACCAATATGAAGTGATAAGGATATAAATATAGTAATGAACCTAATAGAAGAACGTTAGACCCATTTTTTATCCAACGGAAAACTTGTGCAAACTTCTAAGACAAAGATCGTCCAAACTTTCAATAGATTCGTATGAAGGTTTAAATTGAGATTTAAAGCTTTTAGAATGAATACCGGCCTTTTTTTGGACCAATATAAAGTTATAAAGGTGTAAATATAGTTATTAATAATTCTCAAATAGTTAGACCCATTATTGGAGCAACGGACACTTCGTCCAAACTACTTTGACCAAAACTGCCCAACTTTGAATAGCTTCGTACGAAGTGAATATTGGCCTTTTTTGGGACCAATATGAAGTGATAAGGATATAAATATAGTAATGAACCTAATAGAAGAACGTTAGCCCCATTTTTTATCCAACGGAAAACTTGTGCAAACTTCTAAGACAAAGATCGTCCAAACTTTCAATAGATTCGTATGAAGGTTTAAATTGAGATTTAAAGCTTTTAGAATGAATACCGGCCTTTTTTTGGACCAATATAAAGTTATAAAGGTGTAAATATAGTTATTAATAATTCTCAAATAGTTAGACCCATTATTGGAGCAACGAAAACTTCGTCCAAACTACTTTGACCAAAACTGCCCAACTTTGAATAGCTTCGTACGAAGTGAATATTGGCCTTTTTTGGGACCAATATGAAGTGATAAGGATATAAATATAGTAATGAACCTAATAGAAGAACGTTAGACCCATTTTTTATCCAACGGAAAACTTGTGCAAACTTCTAAGACAAAGATCGTCCAAACTTTCAATAGATTCGTATGAAGGTTTAAATTGAGATTTAAAGCTTTTAGAATGAATACCGGCCTTTTTTTGGACCAATATAAAGTTATAAAGGTGTAAATATAGTTATTAATAATTCTCAAATTTTTAGACCCATTATTGGAGCAACGGAAACTTCGTCCAAACTACTTTGACCAAAACTGCCCAACTTTGAATAGCTTCGTACGAAGTGAATATTGGCCTTTTTTGGGACCAATATGAAGTGATAAGGATATAAATACAGTAATGAACCTAATAGAAGAACGTTAGACCCATTTTTTATCCAACGGAAAACTTTTGCAAACTTCTACGACAAAGATCGTCCAAACTTTCAATAGATTCGTATGAAGGTTTAAATTGAGATTTAAAGCTTTTAGAATGAATACCGGCCTTTTTTTGGACCAATATAAAGTTATAAAGGTGTAAATATAGTTATTAATAATTCTCAAATAGTTAGACCCATTATTGGAGAAACGAAAAATTCGTCCAAACTACTTTGACCAAAACTGCCCAACTTTGAATAGCTTCGTACGAAGTGAATATTGGCCTTTTTTGGGACCAATATGAAGTGATAAGGATATAAATATAGTAATGAACCTAATAGAAGAACGTTAGACCCATTTTTTATCCAACGGAAAACTTGTGCAAACTTCTAAGACAAAGATCGTCCAAACTTTCAATAGATTCGTATGAAGGTTTAAATTGAGATTTAAAGCTTTTAGAATGAATACCGGCCTTTTTTTGGACCAATATAAAGTTATAAAGGTGTAAATATAGTTATTAATAATTCTCAAATTTTTAGACCCATTATTGGAGCAACGGAAACTTCGTCCAAACTACTTTGACCAAAACTGCCCAACTTTGAATAGCTTCGTACGAAGTGAATATTGGCCTTTTTTGGGACCAATATGAAGTGATAAGGATATAAATACAGTAATGAACCTAATAGAAGAACGTTAGACCCATTTTTTATCCAACGGAAAACTTGTGCAAACTTCTACGACAAAGATCGTCAAAACTTTCAATAGATTCGTATGAAGGTTTAAATTGAGATTTAAAGCTTTTAGAATGAATACCGGCCTTTTTTTGGACCAATATAAAGTTATAAAGGTGTAAATATAGTTATTAATAATTCTCAAATAGTTAGACCCATTATTGGAGCAACGAAAACTTCGTCCAAACTACTTTGACCAAAACTGCCCAACTTTGAATAGCTTCGTACGAAGTGAATATTGGCCTTTTTTGGGACCAATATGAAGTGATAAGGATATAAATATAGTAATGAACCTAATAGAAGAACGTTAGACCCATTTTTTATCCAACGGAAAACTTGTGCAAACTTCTAAGACAAAGATCGTCCAAACTTTCAATAGATTCGTATGAAGGTTTAAATTGAGATTTAAAGCTTTTAGAATGAATACCGGCCTTTTTTTGGACCAATATAAAGTTATAAAGGTGTAAATATAGTTATTAATAATTCTCAAATAGTTAGACCCATTATTGGAGCAACGGACACTTCGTCCAAACTACTTTGACCAAAACTGCCCAACTTTGAATAGCTTCGTACGAAGTGAATATTGGCCTTTTTTGGGACCAATATGAAGTGATAAGGATATAAATATAGTAATGAACCTAATAGAAGAACGTTAGACCCCATTTTTTATCCAACGGAAAACTTGTGCAAACTTCTAAGACAAAGATCGTCCAAACTTTCAATAGATTCGTATGAAGGTTTAAATTGAGATTTAAAGCTTTTAGAATGAATACCGGCCTTTTTTTGGACCAATATAAAGTTATAAAGGTGTAAATATAGTTATTAATAATTCTCAAATAGTTAGACCCATTATTGGAGCAACGAAAACTTCGTCCAAACTACTTTGACCAAAACTGCCCAACTTTGAATAGCTTCGTACGAAGTGAATATTGGCCTTTTTTGGGACCAATATGAAGTGATAAGGATATAAATATAGTAATGAACCTAATAGAAGAACGTTAGACCCATTTTTTATCCAACGGAAAACTTGTGCAAACTTCTAAGACAAAGATCGTCCAAACTTTCAATAGATTCGTATGAAGGTTTAAATTGAGATTTAAAGCTTTTAGAATGAATACCGGCCTTTTTTTGGACCAATATAAAGTTATAAAGGTGTAAATATAGTTATTAATAATTCTCAAATAGTTAGACCCATTATTGGAGCAACGAAAACTTCGTCCAAACTACTTTGACCAAAACTGCCCAACTTTGAATAGCTTCGTACGAAGTGAATATTGGCCTTTTTTGGGACCAATATGAAGTGATAAGGATATAAATATAGTAATGAACCTAATAGAAGAACGTTAGACCCATTTTTTATCCAACGGAAAACTTGTGCAAACTTCTAAGACAAAGATCGTCCAAACTTTCAATAGATTCGTATGAAGGTTTAAATTGAGATTTAAAGCTTTTAGAATGAATACCGGCCTTTTTTTGGACCAATATAAAGTTATAAAGGTGTAAATATAGTTATTAATAATTCTCAAATAGTTAGACCCATTATTGGAGCAACGGACACTTCGTCCAAACTACTTTGACCAAAACTGCCCAACTTTGAATAGCTTCGTACGAAGTGAATATTGGCCTTTTTTGGGACCAATATGAAGTGATAAGGATATAAATATAGTAATGAACCTAATAGAAGAACGTTAGCCCCATTTTTTATCCAACGGAAAACTTGTGCAAACTTCTAAGACAAAGATCGTCCAAACTTTCAATAGATTCGTATGAAGGTTTAAATTGAGATTTAAAGCTTTTAGAATGAATACCGGCCTTTTTTTGGACCAATATAAAGTTATAAAGGTGTAAATATAGTTATTAATAATTCTCAAATAGTTAGACCCATTATTGGAGCAACGAAAACTTCGTCCAAACTACTTTGACCAAAACTGCCCAACTTTGAATAGCTTCGTACGAAGTGAATATTGGCCTTTTTTGGGACCAATATGAAGTGATAAGGATATAAATATAGTAATGAACCTAATAGAAGAACGTTAGACCCATTTTTTATCCAACGGAAAACTTGTGCAAACTTCTAAGACAAAGATCGTCCAAACTTTCAATAGATTCGTATGAAGGTTTAAATTGAGATTTAAAGCTTTTAGAATGAATACCGGCCTTTTTTTGGACCAATATAAAGTTATAAAGGTGTAAATATAGTTATTAATAATTCTCAAATTTTTAGACCCATTATTGGAGCAACGGAAACTTCGTCCAAACTACTTTGACCAAAACTGCCCAACTTTGAATAGCTTCGTACGAAGTGAATATTGGCCTTTTTTGGGACCAATATGAAGTGATAAGGATATAAATACAGTAATGAACCTAATAGAAGAACGTTAGACCCATTTTTTATCCAACGGAAAACTTTTGCAAACTTCTACGACAAAGATCGTCCAAACTTTCAATAGATTCGTATGAAGGTTTAAATTGAGATTTAAAGCTTTTAGAATGAATACCGGCCTTTTTTTGGACCAATATAAAGTTATAAAGGTGTAAATATAGTTATTAATAATTCTCAAATAGTTAGACCCATTATTGGAGAAACGAAAAATTCGTCCAAACTACTTTGACCAAAACTGCCCAACTTTGAATAGCTTCGTACGAAGTGAATATTGGCCTTTTTTGGGACCAATATGAAGTGATAAGGATATAAATATAGTAATGAACCTAATAGAAGAACGTTAGACCCATTTTTTATCCAACGGAAAACTTGTGCAAACTTCTAAGACAAAGATCGTCCAAACTTTCAATAGATTCGTATGAAGGTTTAAATTGAGATTTAAAGCTTTTAGAATGAATACCGGCCTTTTTTTGGACCAATATAAAGTTATAAAGGTGTAAATATAGTTATTAATAATTCTCAAATTTTTAGACCCATTATTGGAGCAACGGAAACTTCGTCCAAACTACTTTGACCAAAACTGCCCAACTTTGAATAGCTTCGTACGAAGTGAATATTGGCCTTTTTTGGGACCAATATGAAGTGATAAGGATATAAATACAGTAATGAACCTAATAGAAGAACGTTAGACCCATTTTTTATCCAACGGAAAACTTGTGCAAACTTCTACGACAAAGATCGTCAAAACTTTCAATAGATTCGTATGAAGGTTTAAATTGAGATTTAAAGCTTTTAGAATGAATACCGGCCTTTTTTTGGACCAATATAAAGTTATAAAGGTGTAAATATAGTTATTAATAATTCTCAAATAGTTAGACCCATTATTGGAGCAACGAAAACTTCGTCCAAACTACTTTGACCAAAACTGCCCAACTTTGAATAGCTTCGTACGAAGTGAATATTGGCCTTTTTTGGGACCAATATGAAGTGATAAGGATATAAATATAGTAATGAACCTAATAGAAGAACGTTAGACCCATTTTTTATCCAACGGAAAACTTGTGCAAACTTCTAAGACAAAGATCGTCCAAACTTTCAATAGATTCGTATGAAGGTTTAAATTGAGATTTAAAGCTTTTAGAATGAATACCGGCCTTTTTTTGGACCAATATAAAGTTATAAAGGTGTAAATATAGTTATTAATAATTCTCAAATAGTTAGACCCATTATTGGAGCAACGGACACTTCGTCCAAACTACTTTGACCAAAACTGCCCAACTTTGAATAGCTTCGTACGAAGTGAATATTGGCCTTTTTTGGGACCAATATGAAGTGATAAGGATATAAATATAGTAATGAACCTAATAGAAGAACGTTAGACCCCATTTTTTATCCAACGGAAAACTTGTGCAAACTTCTAAGACAAAGATCGTCCAAACTTTCAATAGATTCGTATGAAGGTTTAAATTGAGATTTAAAGCTTTTAGAATGAATACCGGCCTTTTTTTGGACCAATATAAAGTTATAAAGGTGTAAATATAGTTATTAATAATTCTCAAATAGTTAGACCCATTATTGGAGCAACGAAAACTTCGTCCAAACTACTTTGACCAAAACTGCCCAACTTTGAATAGCTTCGTACGAAGTGAATATTGGCCTTTTTTGGGACCAATATGAAGTGATAAGGATATAAATATAGTAATGAACCTAATAGAAGAACGTTAGACCCATTTTTTATCCAACGGAAAACTTGTGCAAACTTCTAAGACAAAGATCGTCCAAACTTTCAATAGATTCGTATGAAGGTTTAAATTGAGATTTAAAGCTTTTAGAATGAATACCGGCCTTTTTTTGGACCAATATAAAGTTATAAAGGTGTAAATATAGTTATTAATAATTCTCAAATTTTTAGACCCATTATTGGAGCAACGGAAACTTCGTCCAAACTACTTTGACCAAAACTGCCCAACTTTGAATAGCTTCGTACGAAGTGAATATTGGCCTTTTTTGGGACCAATATGAAGTGATAAGGATATAAATACAGTAATGAACCTAATAGAAGAACGTTAGACCCATTTTTTATCCAACGGAAAACTTGTGCAAACTTCTACGACAAAGATCGTCCAAACTTTCAATAGATTCGTATGAAGGTTTAAATTGAGATTTAAAGCTTTTAGAATGAATACCGGCCTTTTTTTGGACCAATATAAAGTTATAAAGGTGTAAATATAGTTATTAATAATTCTCAAATAGTTAGACCCATTATTGGAGAAACGAAAAATTCGTCCAAACTACTTTGACCAAAACTGCCCAACTTTGAATAGCTTCGTACGAAGTGAATATTGGCCTTTTTTGGGACCAATATGAAGTGATAAGGATATAAATATAGTAATGAACCTAATAGAAGAACGTTAGACCCATTTTTTATCCCACGGAAAACTTGTGCAAACTTCTAAGACAAAGATCGTCCAAACTTTCAATAGATTCGTATGAAGGTTTAAATTGAGATTTAAAGCTTTTAGAATGAATACCGGCCTTTTTTTGGACCAATATAAAGTTATAAAGGTGTAAATATAGTTATTAATAATTCTCAAATTTTTAGACCCATTATTGGAGCAACGGAAACTTCGTCCAAACTACTTTGACCAAAACTGCCCAACTTTGAATAGCTTCGTACGAAGTGAATATTGGCCTTTTTTGGGACCAATATGAAGTGATAAGGATATAAATACAGTAATGAACCTAATAGAAGAACGTTAGACCCATTTTTTATCCAACGGAAAACTTGTGCAAACTTCTACGACAAAGATCGTCCAAACTTTCAATAGATTCGTATGAAGGTTTAAATAGAGATTTAAAGCTTTTAGAATGAATACCGGCCTTTTTTTGGACCAATATAAAGTTATAAAGGTGTAAATATAGTTATTAATAATTCTCAAATAGTTAGACCCATTATTGGAGCAACAGACACTTCGTCCAAACTACTTTGACCAAAACTGCCCAACTTTGAATAGCTTCGTACGAAGTGAATATTGGCCTTTTTTGGGACCAATATGAAGTGATAAGGATATAAATATAGTAATGAACCTAATAGAAGAACGTTAGACCCCATTTTTTATCCAACGGAAAACTTGTGCAAACTTCTACGACAAAGATCGTCCAAACTTTCAATAGATTCGTATGAAGGTTTAAATTGAGATTTAAAGCTTTTAGAATGAATACCGGCCTTTTTTTGGACCAATATAAAGTTATAAAGGTGTAAATATAGTTATTAATAATTCTCAAATAGTTAGACCCATTATTGGAGCAACGGAAACTTCGTCCAAACTACTTTGACCAAAACTGCCCAACTTTGAATAGCTTCGTACGAAGTGAATATTGGCCTTTTTTGGGACCAATATGAAGTGATAAGGATATAAATACAGTAATGAACCTAATAGAAGAACGTTAGACCCATTTTTTATCCAACGGAAAACTTTTGCAAACTTCTACGACAAAGATCGTCCAAACTTTCAATAGATTCGTATGAAGGTTTAAATTGAGATTTAAAGCTTTTAGAATGAATACCGGCCTTTTTTTGGACCAATATAAAGTTATAAAGGTGTAAATATAGTTATTAATAATTCTCAAATAGTTAGACCCATTATTGGAGAAACGAAAAATTCGTCCAAACTACTTTGACCAAAACTGCCCAACTTTGAATAGCTTCGTACGAAGTGAATATTGGCCTTTTTTGGGACCAATATGAAGTGATAAGGATATAAATATAGTAATGAACCTAATAGAAGAACGTTAGACCCATTTTTTATCCAACGGAAAACTTGTGCAAACTTCTAAGACAAAGATCGTCCAAACTTTCAATAGATTCGTATGAAGGTTTAAATTGAGATTTAAAGCTTTTAGAATGAATACCGGCCTTTTTTTGGACCAATATAAAGTTATAAAGGTGTAAATATAGTTATTAATAATTCTCAAATTTTTAGACCCATTATTGGAGCAACGGAAACTTCGTCCAAACTACTTTGACCAAAACTGCCCAACTTTGAATAGCTTCGTACGAAGTGAATATTGGCCTTTTTTGGGACCAATATGAAGTGATAAGGATATAAATACAGTAATGAACCTAATAGAAGAACGTTAGACCCATTTTTTATCCAACGGAAAACTTGTGCAAACTTCTACGACAAAGATCGTCAAAACTTTCAATAGATTCGTATGAAGGTTTAAATTGAGATTTAAAGCTTTTAGAATGAATACCGGCCTTTTTTTGGACCAATATAAAGTTATAAAGGTGTAAATATAGTTATTAATAATTCTCAAATAGTTAGACCCATTATTGGAGCAACGAAAACTTCGTCCAAACTACTTTGACCAAAACTGCCCAACTTTGAATAGCTTCGTACGAAGTGAATATTGGCCTTTTTTGGGACCAATATGAAGTGATAAGGATATAAATATAGTAATGAACCTAATAGAAGAACGTTAGACCCATTTTTTATCCAACGGAAAACTTGTGCAAACTTCTAAGACAAAGATCGTCCAAACTTTCAATAGATTCGTATGAAGGTTTAAATTGAGATTTAAAGCTTTTAGAATGAATACCGGCCTTTTTTTGGACCAATATAAAGTTATAAAGGTGTAAATATAGTTATTAATAATTCTCAAATAGTTAGACCCATTATTGGAGCAACGGACACTTCGTCCAAACTACTTTGACCAAAACTGCCCAACTTTGAATAGCTTCGTACGAAGTGAATATTGGCCTTTTTTGGGACCAATATGAAGTGATAAGGATATAAATATAGTAATGAACCTAATAGAAGAACGTTAGACCCCATTTTTTATCCAACGGAAAACTTGTGCAAACTTCTAAGACAAAGATCGTCCAAACTTTCAATAGATTCGTATGAAGGTTTAAATTGAGATTTAAAGCTTTTAGAATGAATACCGGCCTTTTTTTGGACCAATATAAAGTTATAAAGGTGTAAATATAGTTATTAATAATTCTCAAATAGTTAGACCCATTATTGGAGCAACGAAAACTTCGTCCAAACTACTTTGACCAAAACTGCCCAACTTTGAATAGCTTCGTACGAAGTGAATATTGGCCTTTTTTGGGACCAATATGAAGTGATAAGGATATAAATATAGTAATGAACCTAATAGAAGAACGTTAGACCCATTTTTTATCCAACGGAAAACTTGTGCAAACTTCTAAGACAAAGATCGTCCAAACTTTCAATAGATTCGTATGAAGGTTTAAATTGAGATTTAAAGCTTTTAGAATGAATACCGGCCTTTTTTTGGACCAATATAAAGTTATAAAGGTGTAAATATAGTTATTAATAATTCTCAAATTTTTAGACCCATTATTGGAGCAACGGAAACTTCGTCCAAACTACTTTGACCAAAACTGCCCAACTTTGAATAGCTTCGTACGAAGTGAATATTGGCCTTTTTTGGGACCAATATGAAGTGATAAGGATATAAATACAGTAATGAACCTAATAGAAGAACGTTAGACCCATTTTTTATCCAACGGAAAACTTGTGCAAACTTCTACGACAAAGATCGTCCAAACTTTCAATAGATTCGTATGAAGGTTTAAATTGAGATTTAAAGCTTTTAGAATGAATACCGGCCTTTTTTTGGACCAATATAAAGTTATAAAGGTGTAAATATAGTTATTAATAATTCTCAAATAGTTAGACCCATTATTGGAGAAACGAAAAATTCGTCCAAACTACTTTGACCAAAACTGCCCAACTTTGAATAGCTTCGTACGAAGTGAATATTGGCCTTTTTTGGGACCAATATGAAGTGATAAGGATATAAATATAGTAATGAACCTAATAGAAGAACGTTAGACCCATTTTTTATCCCACGGAAAACTTGTGCAAACTTCTAAGACAAAGATCGTCCAAACTTTCAATAGATTCGTATGAAGGTTTAAATTGAGATTTAAAGCTTTTAGAATGAATACCGGCCTTTTTTTGGACCAATATAAAGTTATAAAGGTGTAAATATAGTTATTAATAATTCTCAAATTTTTAGACCCATTATTGGAGCAACGGAAACTTCGTCCAAACTACTTTGACCAAAACTGCCCAACTTTGAATAGCTTCGTACGAAGTGAATATTGGCCTTTTTTGGGACCAATATGAAGTGATAAGGATATAAATACAGTAATGAACCTAATAGAAGAACGTTAGACCCATTTTTTATCCAACGGAAAACTTGTGCAAACTTCTACGACAAAGATCGTCCAAACTTTCAATAGATTCGTATGAAGGTTTAAATAGAGATTTAAAGCTTTTAGAATGAATACCGGCCTTTTTTTGGACCAATATAAAGTTATAAAGGTGTAAATATAGTTATTAATAATTCTCAAATAGTTAGACCCATTATTGGAGCAACAGACACTTCGTCCAAACTACTTTGACCAAAACTGCCCAACTTTGAATAGCTTCGTACGAAGTGAATATTGGCCTTTTTTGGGACCAATATGAAGTGATAAGGATATAAATATAGTAATGAACCTAATAGAAGAACGTTAGACCCCATTTTTTATCCAACGGAAAACTTGTGCAAACTTCTACGACAAAGATCGTCCAAACTTTCAATAGATTCGTATGAAGGTTTAAATTGAGATTTAAAGCTTTTAGAATGAATACCGGCCTTTTTTTGGACCAATATAAAGTTATAAAGGTGTAAATATAGTTATTAATAATTCTCAAATAGTTAGACCCATTATTGGAGCAACGGAAACTTCGTCCAAACTACTTTGACCAAAACTGCCCAACTTTGAATAGCTTCGTACGAAGTGAATATTGGCCTTTTTTGGGACCAATATGAAGTGATAAGGATATAAATACAGTAATGAACCTAATAGAAGAACGTTAGACCCATTTTTTATCCAACGGAAAACTTGTGCAAACTTCTACGACAAAGATCGTCCAAACTTTCAATTGATTCGTTTGAAGGTTTAAATTGAGATTTAAAGCTATTAGAATGAATACCGACCTTTTTTTGGACCAATATAAAGTTATAAAGGTGTAAATATAGTTATTAAATAATTCTCAAATAGTTAGACCCATTATTAGAGCAACGGAAACTTCGTCCAAACTACTTTGACCAAAACTGCCCAACTTTGAATAGCTTCGTACGAAGTGAATATTGAGCTTTGTTGGGATCAATATGAAGTGATAAGGGTATAAATATAGTAATAAACCTAATAGAAGAACGTTAGACCCATTTGTTATCCAACGGAAAACTTGTGCAAACTTCTACGACAAAGATCGTCCAAACTTTCAATAGATTCGTATGAAGGTTTAAATAGAGATTTAAAGCTTTTAGAATGAATACCGGCCTTTTTTTGGACCAATATAAAGTTATAAAGGTGTAAATATAGTTATTAATAATTCTCAAATAGTTAGACCCATTATTGGAGCAACAGACACTTCGTCCAAACTACTTTGACCAAAACTGCCCAACTTTGAATAGCTTCGTACGAAGTGAATATTGGCCTTTTTTGGGGCCAATATGAAGTGATAAGGATATAAATATAGTAATGAACCTAATAGAAGAACGTTAGACCCCATTTTTTATCCAACGGAAAACTTGTGCAAACTTCTACGACAAAGATCGTCCAAACTTTCAATAGATTCGTATGAAGGTTTAAATTGAGATTTAAAGCTTTTAGAATGAATACCGGCCTTTTTTTGGACCAATATAAAGTTATAAAGGTGTAAATATAGTTATTAATAATTCTCAAATAGTTAGACCCATTATTGGAGCAACGGAAACTTCGTCCAAACTACTTTGACCAAAACTGCCCAACTTTGAATAGCTTCGTACGAAGTGAATATTGGCCTTTTTTGGGACCAATATGAAGTGATAAGGATATAAATATAGTAATGAACCTAATAGAAGAACGTTAGACCCATTTTTTATCCAACGGAAAACTTGTGCAAACTTCTAAGACAAAGATCGTCCAAACTTTCAATAGATTCGTATGAAGGTTTAAATTGAGATTTAAAGCTTTTAGAATGAATACCGGCCTTTTTTTGGACCAATATAAAGTTATAAAGGTGTAAATATAGTTATTAATAATTCTCAAATTTTTAGACCCATTATTGGAGCAACGGAAACTTCGTCCAAACTACTTTGACCAAAACTGCCCAACTTTGAATAGCTTCGTACGAAGTGAATATTGGCCTTTTTTGGGACCAATATGAAGTGATAAGGATATAAATACAGTAATGAACCTAATAGAAGAACGTTAGACCCATTTTTTATCCAACGGAAAACTTGTGCAAACTTCTACGACAAAGATCGTCCAAACTTTCAATAGATTCGTATGAAGGTTTAAATAGAGATTTAAAGCTTTTAGAATGAATACCGGCCTTTTTTTGGACCAATATAAAGTTATAAAGGTGTAAATATAGTTATTAATAATTCTCAAATAGTTAGACCCATTATTGGAGCAACAGACACTTCGTCCAAACTACTTTGACCAAAACTGCCCAACTTTGAATAGCTTCGTACGAAGTGAATATTGGCCTTTTTTGGGACCAATATGAAGTGATAAGGATATAAATACAGTAATGAACCTAATAGAAGAACGTTAGACCCATTTTTTATCCAACGGAAAACTTGTGCAAACTTCTACGACAAAGATCGTCCAAACTTTCAATAGATTCGTATGAAGGTTTAAATAGAGATTTAAAGCTTTTAGAATGAATACCGGCCTTTTTTTGGACCAATATAAAGTTATAAAGGTGTAAATATAGTTATTAATAATTCTCAAATAGTTAGACCCATTATTGGAGCAACAGACACTTCGTCCAAACTACTTTGACCAAAACTGCCCAACTTTGAATAGCTTCGTACGAAGTGAATATTGGCCTTTTTTGGGACCAATATGAAGTGATAAGGATATAAATATAGTAATGAACCTAATAGAAGAACGTTAGACCCCATTTTTTATCCAACGGAAAACTTGTGCAAACTTCTACGACAAAGATCGTCCAAACTTTCAATAGATTCGTATGAAGGTTTAAATTGAGATTTAAAGCTTTTAGAATGAATACCGGCCTTTTTTTGGACCAATATAAAGTTATAAAGGTGTAAATATAGTTATTAATAATTCTCAAATAGTTAGACCCATTATTGGAGCAACGGAAACTTCGTCCAAACTACTTTGACCAAAACTGCCCAACTTTGAATAGCTTCGTACGAAGTGAATATTGGCCTTTTTTGGGACCAATATGAAGTGATAAGGATATAAATACAGTAATGAACCTAATAGAAGAACGTTAGACCCATTTTTTATCCAACGGAAAACTTGTGCAAACTTCTACGACAAAGATCGTCCAAACTTTCAATTGATTCGTTTGAAGGTTTAAATTGAGATTTAAAGCTATTAGAATGAATACCGACCTTTTTTTGGACCAATATAAAGTTATAAAGGTGTAAATATAGTTATTAAATAATTCTCAAATAGTTAGACCCATTATTAGAGCAACGGAAACTTCGTCCAAACTACTTTGACCAAAACTGCCCAACTTTGAATAGCTTCGTACGAAGTGAATATTGAGCTTTGTTGGGATCAATATGAAGTGATAAGGGTATAAATATAGTAATAAACCTAATAGAAGAACGTTAGACCCATTTGTTATCCAACGGAAAACTTGTGCAAACTTCTACGACAAAGATCGTCCAAACTTTCAATAGATTCGTATGAAGGTTTAAATAGAGATTTAAAGCTTTTAGAATGAATACCGGCCTTTTTTTGGACCAATATAAAGTTATAAAGGTGTAAATATAGTTATTAATAATTCTCAAATAGTTAGACCCATTATTGGAGCAACAGACACTTCGTCCAAACTACTTTGACCAAAACTGCCCAACTTTGAATAGCTTCGTACGAAGTGAATATTGGCCTTTTTTGGGGCCAATATGAAGTGATAAGGATATAAATATAGTAATGAACCTAATAGAAGAACGTTAGACCCCATTTTTTATCCAACGGAAAACTTGTGCAAACTTCTACGACAAAGATCGTCCAAACTTTCAATAGATTCGTATGAAGGTTTAAATTGAGATTTAAAGCTTTTAGAATGAATACCGGCCTTTTTTTGGACCAATATAAAGTTATAAAGGTGTAAATATAGTTATTAATAATTCTCAAATAGTTAGACCCATTATTGGAGCAACGGAAACTTCGTCCAAACTACTTTGACCAAAACTGCCCAACTTTGAATAGCTTCGTACGAAGTGAATATTGGCCTTTTTTGGGACCAATATGAAGTGATAAGGATATAAATATAGTAATGAACCTAATAGAAGAACGTTAGACCCATTTTTTATCCAACGGAAAACTTGTGCAAACTTCTAAGACAAAGATCGTCCAAACTTTCAATAGATTCGTATGAAGGTTTAAATTGAGATTTAAAGCTTTTAGAATGAATACCGGCCTTTTTTTGGACCAATATAAAGTTATAAAGGTGTAAATATAGTTATTAATAATTCTCAAATTTTTAGACCCATTATTGGAGCAACGGAAACTTCGTCCAAACTACTTTGACCAAAACTGCCCAACTTTGAATAGCTTCGTACGAAGTGAATATTGGCCTTTTTTGGGACCAATATGAAGTGATAAGGATATAAATACAGTAATGAACCTAATAGAAGAACGTTAGACCCATTTTTTATCCAACGGAAAACTTGTGCAAACTTCTACGACAAAGATCGTCCAAACTTTCAATAGATTCGTATGAAGGTTTAAATAGAGATTTAAAGCTTTTAGAATGAATACCGGCCTTTTTTTGGACCAATATAAAGTTATAAAGGTGTAAATATAGTTATTAATAATTCTCAAATAGTTAGACCCATTATTGGAGCAACAGACACTTCGTCCAAACTACTTTGACCAAAACTGCCCAACTTTGAATAGCTTCGTACGAAGTGAATATTGGCCTTTTTTGGGACCAATATGAAGTGATAAGGATATAAATATAGTAATGAACCTAATAGAAGAACGTTAGACCCCATTTTTTATCCAACGGAAAACTTGTGCAAACTTCTACGACAAAGATCGTCCAAACTTTCAATAGATTCGTATGAAGGTTTAAATTGAGATTTAAAGCTTTTAGAATGAATACCGGCCTTTTTTTGGACCAATATAAAGTTATAAAGGTGTAAATATAGTTATTAATAATTCTCAAATAGTTAGACCCATTATTGGAGCAACGGAAACTTCGTCCAAACTACTTTGACCAAAACTGCCCAACTTTGAATAGCTTCGTACGAAGTGAATATTGGCCTTTTTTGGGACCAATATGAAGTGATAAGGATATAAATACAGTAATGAACCTAATAGAAGAACGTTAGACCCATTTTTTATCCAACGGAAAACTTGTGCAAACTTCTACGACAAAGATCGTCCAAACTTTCAATTGATTCGTTTGAAGGTTTAAATTGAGATTTAAAGCTATTAGAATGAATACCGACCTTTTTTTGGACCAATATAAAGTTATAAAGGTGTAAATATAGTTATTAAATAATTCTCAAATAGTTAGACCCATTATTAGAGCAACGGAAACTTCGTCCAAACTACTTTGACCAAAACTGCCCAACTTTGAATAGCTTCGTACGAAGTGAATATTGAGCTTTGTTGGGATCAATATGAAGTGATAAGGGTATAAATATAGTAATAAACCTAATAGAAGAACGTTAGACCCATTTGTTATCCAACGGAAAACTTGTGCAAACTTCTACGACAAAGATCGTCCAAACTTTCAATAGATTCGTATGAAGGTTTAAATAGAGATTTAAAGCTTTTAGAATGAATACCGGCCTTTTTTTGGACCAATATAAAGTTATAAAGGTGTAAATATAGTTATTAATAATTCTCAAATAGTTAGACCCATTATTGGAGCAACAGACACTTCGTCCAAACTACTTTGACCAAAACTGCCCAACTTTGAATAGCTTCGTACGAAGTGAATATTGGCCTTTTTTGGGGCCAATATGAAGTGATAAGGATATAAATATAGTAATGAACCTAATAGAAGAACGTTAGACCCCATTTTTTATCCAACGGAAAACTTGTGCAAACTTCTACGACAAAGATCGTCCAAACTTTCAATAGATTCGTATGAAGGTTTAAATTGAGATTTAAAGCTTTTAGAATGAATACCGGCCTTTTTTTGGACCAATATAAAGTTATAAAGGTGTAAATATAGTTATTAATAATTCTCAAATAGTTAGACCCATTATTGGAGCAACGGAAACTTCGTCCAAACTACTTTGACCAAAACTGCCCAACTTTGAATAGCTTCGTACGAAGTGAATATTGGCCTTTTTTGGGACCAATATGAAGTGATAAGGATATAAATACAGTAATGAACCTAATAGAAGAACGTTAGACCCATTTTTTATCCAACGGAAAACTTGTGCAAACTTCTACGACAAAGATCGTCCAAACTTTCAATTGATTCGTTTGAAGGTTTAAATTGAGATTTAAAGCTATTAGAATGAATACCGACCTTTTTTTGGACCAATATAAAGTTATAAAGGTGTAAATATAGTTATTAAATAATTCTCAAATAGTTAGACCCATTATTAGAGCAACGGAAACTTCGTCCAAACTACTTTGACCAAAACTGCCCAACTTTGAATAGCTTCGTACGAAGTGAATATTGAGCTTTGTTGGGATCAATATGAAGTGATAAGGGTATAAATATAGTAATAAACCTAATAGAAGAACGTTAGACCCATTTGTTATCCAACGGAAAACTTGTGCAAACTTCTACGACAAAGATCGTCCAAACTTTCAATAGATTCGTATGAAGGTTTAAATAGAGATTTAAAGCTTTTAGAATGAATACCGGCCTTTTTTTGGACCAATATAAAGTTATAAAGGTGTAAATATAGTTATTAATAATTCTCAAATAGTTAGACCCATTATTGGAGCAACGGACACTTCGTCCAAACTACTTTGACCAAAACTGCCCAACTTTGAATAGCTTCGTACGAAGTGAATATTGGCCTTTTTTGGGACCAATATGAGGTGATAAGGATATAAATACAGTAATGAACCTAATAGAAGAACGTTAGACCCATTTTTTATCCAACGGAAAACTTGTGCAAACTTCTACGACAAAGATCGTCCAAACTTTCAATAGATTCGTATGAAGGTTTAAATTGAGATTTAAAGCTTTTAGAATGAATACCGGCCTTTTTTTGGACCAATATAAAGTTATAAAGGTGTAAATATAGTTATTAATAATTCTCAAATAGTTAGACCCATTATTGGAGCAACGAAAACTTCGTCCAAACTACTTTGACCAAAACTGCCCAACTTTGAATAGCTTCGTACGAAGTGAATATTGGCCTTTTTTGGGACCAATATGAAGTGATAAGGATATAAATATAGTAATGAACCTAATAGAAGAACGTTAGACCCATTTTTTATCCAACGGAAAACTTGTGCAAACTTCTAAGACAAAGATCGTCCAAACTTTCAATAGATTCGTATGAAGGTTTAAATTGAGATTTAAAGCTTTTAGAATGAATACCGGCCTTTTTTTGGACCAATATAAAGTTATAAAGGTGTAAATATAGTTATTAATAATTCTCAAATAGTTAGACCCATTATTGGAGCAACGGACACTTCGTCCAAACTACTTTGACCAAAACTGCCCAACTTTGAATAGCTTCGTACGAAGTGAATATTGGCCTTTTTTGGGACCAATATGAAGTGATAAGGATATAAATATAGTAATGAACCTAATAGAAGAACGTTAGACCCCATTTTTTATCCAACGGAAAACTTGTGCAAACTTCTAAGACAAAGATCGTCCAAACTTTCAATAGATTCGTATGAAGGTTTAAATTGAGATTTAAAGCTTTTAGAATGAATACCGGCCTTTTTTTGGACCAATATAAAGTTATAAAGGTGTAAATATAGTTATTAATAATTCTCAAATAGTTAGACCCATTATTGGAGCAACGAAAACTTCGTCCAAACTACTTTGACCAAAACTGCCCAACTTTGAATAGCTTCGTACGAAGTGAATATTGGCCTTTTTTGGGACCAATATGAAGTGATAAGGATATAAATATAGTAATGAACCTAATAGAAGAACGTTAGACCCCATTTTTTATCCAACGGAAAACTTGTGCAAACTTCTACGACAAAGATCGTCCAAACTTTCAATAGATTCGTATGAAGGTTTAAATTGAGATTTAAAGCTTTTAGAATGAATACCGGCCTTTTTTTGGACCAATATAAAGTTATAAAGGTGTAAATATAGTTATTAATAATTCTCAAATAGTTAGACCCATTATTGGAGCAACGAAAACTTCGTCCAAACTACTTTGACCAAAACTGCCCAACTTTGAATAGCTTCGTACGAAGTGAATATTGGCCTTTTTTGGGACCAATATGAAGTGATAAGGATATAAATACAGTAATGAACCTAATAGAAGAACGTTAGACCCATTTTTTATCCAACGGAAAACTTGTGCAAACTTCTAAGACAAAGATCGTCCAAACTTTCAATAGATTCGTATGAAGGTTTAAATTGAGATTTAAAGCTTTTAGAATGAATACCGGCCTTTTTTTGGACCAATATAAAGTTATAAAGGTGTAAATATAGTTATTAATAATTCTCAAATTTTTAGACCCATTATTGGAGCAACGGAAACTTCGTCCAAACTACTTTGACCAAAACTGCCCAACTTTGAATAGCTTCGTACGAAGTGAATATTGGCCTTTTTTGGGACCAATATGAAGTGATAAGGATATAAATATAGTAATGAACCTAATAGAAGAACGTTAGACCCCATTTTTTATCCAACGGAAAACTTGTGCAAACTTCTAAGACAAAGATCGTCCAAACTTTCAATAGATTCGTATGAAGGTTTAAATTGAGATTTAAAGCTTTTAGAATGAATACCGGCCTTTTTTTGGACCAATATAAAGTTATAAAGGTGTAAATATAGTTATTAATAATTCTCAAATAGTTAGACCCATTATTGGAGCAACGAAAACTTCGTCCAAACTACTTTGACCAAAACTGCCCAACTTTGAATAGCTTCGTACGAAGTGAATATTGGCCTTTTTTGGGACCAATATGAAGTGATAAGGATATAAATATAGTAATGAACCTAATAGAAGAACGTTAGACCCATTTTTTATCCAACGGAAAACTTGTGCAAACTTCTAAGACAAAGATCGTCCAAACTTTCAATAGATTCGTATGAAGGTTTAAATTGAGATTTAAAGCTTTTAGAATGAATACCGGCCTTTTTTTGGACCAATATAAAGTTATAAAGGTGTAAATATAGTTATTAATAATTCTCAAATTTTTAGACCCATTATTGGAGCAACGGAAACTTCGTCCAAACTACTTTGACCAAAACTGCCCAACTTTGAATAGCTTCGTACGAAGTGAATATTGGCCTTTTTTGGGACCAATATGAAGTGATAAGGATATAAATACAGTAATGAACCTAATAGAAGAACGTTAGACCCATTTTTTATCCAACGGAAAACTTGTGCAAACTTCTAAGACAAAGATCGTCCAAACTTTCAATAGATTCGTATGAAGGTTTAAATTGAGATTTAAAGCTTTTAGAATGAATACCGGCCTTTTTTTGGACCAATATAAAGTTATAAAGGTGTAAATATAGTTATTAATAATTCTCAAATTGTTAGACCCATTATTGGAGCAACGGAAACTTCGTCCAAACTACTTTGACCAAAACTGCCCAACTTTGAATAGCTTCGTACGAAGTGAATATTGGCCTTTTTTGGGACCAATATGAGGTGATAAGGATATAAATACAGTAATGAACCTAATAGAAGAACGTTAGACCCATTTTTTATCCAACGGAAAACTTGTGCAAACTTCTACGACAAAGATCGTCCAAACTTTCAATAGATTCGTATGAAGGTTTAAATTGAGATTTAAAGCTTTTAGAATGAATACCGGCCTTTTTTTGGACCAATATAAAGTTATAAAGGTGTAAATATAGTTATTAATAATTCTCAAATAGTTAGACCCATTATTGGAGCAACGAAAACTTCGTCCAAACTACTTTGACCAAAACTGCCCAACTTTGAATAGCTTCGTACGAAGTGAATATTGGCCTTTTTTGGGACCAATATGAAGTGATAAGGATATAAATATAGTAATGAACCTAATAGAAGAACGTTAGACCCATTTTTTATCCAACGGAAAACTTGTGCAAACTTCTAAGACAAAGATCGTCCAAACTTTCAATAGATTCGTATGAAGGTTTAAATTGAGATTTAAAGCTTTTAGAATGAATACCGGCCTTTTTTTGGACCAATATAAAGTTATAAAGGTGTAAATATAGTTATTAATAATTCTCAAATAGTTAGACCCATTATTGGAGCAACGGACACTTCGTCCAAACTACTTTGACCAAAACTGCCCAACTTTGAATAGCTTCGTACGAAGTGAATATTGGCCTTTTTTGGGACCAATATGAAGTGATAAGGATATAAATATAGTAATGAACCTAATAGAAGAACGTTAGACCCCATTTTTTATCCAACGGAAAACTTGTGCAAACTTCTAAGACAAAGATCGTCCAAACTTTCAATAGATTCGTATGAAGGTTTAAATTGAGATTTAAAGCTTTTAGAATGAATACCGGCCTTTTTTTGGACCAATATAAAGTTATAAAGGTGTAAATATAGTTATTAATAATTCTCAAATAGTTAGACCCATTATTGGAGCAACGAAAACTTCGTCCAAACTACTTTGACCAAAACTGCCCAACTTTGAATAGCTTCGTACGAAGTGAATATTGGCCTTTTTTGGGACCAATATGAAGTGATAAGGATATAAATATAGTAATGAACCTAATAGAAGAACGTTAGACCCATTTTTTATCCAACGGAAAACTTGTGCAAACTTCTAAGACAAAGATCGTCCAAACTTTCAATAGATTCGTATGAAGGTTTAAATTGAGATTTAAAGCTTTTAGAATGAATACCGGCCTTTTTTTGGACCAATATAAAGTTATAAAGGTGTAAATATAGTTATTAATAATTCTCAAATTTTTAGACCCATTATTGGAGCAACGGAAACTTCGTCCAAACTACTTTGACCAAAACTGCCCAACTTTGAATAGCTTCGTACGAAGTGAATATTGGCCTTTTTTGGGACCAATATGAAGTGATAAGGATATAAATACAGTAATGAACCTAATAGAAGAACGTTAGACCCATTTTTTATCCAACGGAAAACTTGTGCAAACTTCTACGACAAAGATCGTCCAAACTTTCAATAGATTCGTATGAAGGTTTAAATTGAGATTTAAAGCTTTTAGAATGAATACCGGCCTTTTTTTGGACCAATATAAAGTTATAGAGGTGTAAATATAGTTATTAATAATTCTCAAATAGTTAGACCCATTATTGGAGCAACGAAAACTTCGTCCAAACTACTTTGACCAAAACTGCCCAACTTTGAATAGCTTCGTACGAAGTGAATATTGGCCTTTTTTGGGACCAATATGAAGTGATAAGGATATAAATATAGTAATGAACCTAATAGAAGAACGTTAGACCCATTTTTTATCCAACGGAAAACTTGTGCAAACTTCTAAGACAAAGATCGTCCAAACTTTCAATAGATTCGTATGAAGGTTTAAATTGAGATTTAAAGCTTTTAGAATGAATACCGGCCTTTTTTTGGACCAATATAAAGTTATAAAGGTGTAAATATAGTTATTAATAATTCTCAAATTGTTAGACCCATTATTGGAGCAACGGAAACTTCGTCCAAACTACTTTGACCAAAACTGCCCAACTTTGAATAGCTTCGTACGAAGTGAATATTGGCCTTTTTTGGGACCAATATGAGGTGATAAGGATATAAATACAGTAATGAACCTAATAGAAGAACGTTAGACCCATTTTTTATCCAACGGAAAACTTGTGCAAACTTCTACGACAAAGATCGTCCAAACTTTCAATAGATTCGTATGAAGGTTTAAATTGAGATTTAAAGCTTTTAGAATGAATACCGGCCTTTTTTTGGACCAATATAAAGTTATAAAGGTGTAAAT
The DNA here is from genome assembly GCA_030408175.1 of Trifolium repens. Lineage (NCBI taxonomy): Eukaryota > Viridiplantae > Streptophyta > Magnoliopsida > Fabales > Fabaceae > Trifolium > Trifolium repens. The sequence goes on along the minus strand of CP125842.1, from coordinate 35,928,742 downwards.
ATAGTTATTAATAATTCTCAAATAGTTAGACCCATTATTGGAGCAACGAAAACTTCGTCCAAACTACTTTGACCAAAACTGCCCAACTTTGAATAGCTTCGTACGAAGTGAATATTGGCCTTTTTTGGGACCAATATGAAGTGATAAGGATATAAATATAGTAATGAACCTAATAGAAGAACGTTAGACCCATTTTTTATCCAACGGAAAACTTGTGCAAACTTCTAAGACAAAGATCGTCCAAACTTTCAATAGATTCGTATGAAGGTTTAAATTGAGATTTAAAGCTTTTAGAATGAATACCGGCCTTTTTTTGGACCAATATAAAGTTATAAAGGTGTAAATATAGTTATTAATAATTCTCAAATAGTTAGACCCATTATTGGAGCAACGGACACTTCGTCCAAACTACTTTGACCAAAACTGCCCAACTTTGAATAGCTTCGTACGAAGTGAATATTGGCCTTTTTTGGGACCAATATGAAGTGATAAGGATATAAATATAGTAATGAACCTAATAGAAGAACGTTAGACCCCATTTTTTATCCAACGGAAAACTTGTGCAAACTTCTAAGACAAAGATCGTCCAAACTTTCAATAGATTCGTATGAAGGTTTAAATTGAGATTTAAAGCTTTTAGAATGAATACCGGCCTTTTTTTGGACCAATATAAAGTTATAAAGGTGTAAATATAGTTATTAATAATTCTCAAATAGTTAGACCCATTATTGGAGCAACGAAAACTTCGTCCAAACTACTTTGACCAAAACTGCCCAACTTTGAATAGCTTCGTACGAAGTGAATATTGGCCTTTTTTGGGACCAATATGAAGTGATAAGGATATAAATATAGTAATGAACCTAATAGAAGAACGTTAGACCCATTTTTTATCCAACGGAAAACTTGTGCAAACTTCTAAGACAAAGATCGTCCAAACTTTCAATAGATTCGTATGAAGGTTTAAATTGAGATTTAAAGCTTTTAGAATGAATACCGGCCTTTTTTTGGACCAATATAAAGTTATAAAGGTGTAAATATAGTTATTAATAATTCTCAAATTTTTAGACCCATTATTGGAGCAACGGAAACTTCGTCCAAACTACTTTGACCAAAACTGCCCAACTTTGAATAGCTTCGTACGAAGTGAATATTGGCCTTTTTTGGGACCAATATGAAGTGATAAGGATATAAATACAGTAATGAACCTAATAGAAGAACGTTAGACCCATTTTTTATCCAACGGAAAACTTGTGCAAACTTCTACGACAAAGATCGTCCAAACTTTCAATAGATTCGTATGAAGGTTTAAATTGAGATTTAAAGCTTTTAGAATGAATACCGGCCTTTTTTTGGACCAATATAAAGTTATAAAGGTGTAAATATAGTTATTAATAATTCTCAAATAGTTAGACCCATTATTGGAGAAACGAAAAATTCGTCCAAACTACTTTGACCAAAACTGCCCAACTTTGAATAGCTTCGTACGAAGTGAATATTGGCCTTTTTTGGGACCAATATGAAGTGATAAGGATATAAATATAGTAATGAACCTAATAGAAGAACGTTAGACCCATTTTTTATCCAACGGAAAACTTGTGCAAACTTCTACGACAAAGATCGTCCAAACTTTCAATAGATTCGTATGAAGGTTTAAATTGAGATTTAAAGCTTTTAGAATGAATACCGGCCTTTTTTTGGACCAATATAAAGTTATAAAGGTGTAAATATAGTTATTAATAATTCTCAAATAGTTAGACCCATTATTGGAGCAACGAAAACTTCGTCCAAACTACTTTGACCAAAACTGCCCAACTTTGAATAGCTTCGTACGAAGTGAATATTGGCCTTTTTTGGGACCAATATGAAGTGATAAGGATATAAATACAGTAATGAACCTAATAGAAGAACGTTAGACCCATTTTTTATCCAACGGAAAACTTGTGCAAACTTCTAAGACAAAGATCGTCCAAACTTTCAATAGATTCGTATGAAGGTTTAAATTGAGATTTAAAGCTTTTAGAATGAATACCGGCCTTTTTTTGGACCAATATAAAGTTATAAAGGTGTAAATATAGTTATTAATAATTCTCAAATTTTTAGACCCATTATTGGAGCAACGGAAACTTCGTCCAAACTACTTTGACCAAAACTGCCCAACTTTGAATAGCTTCGTACGAAGTGAATATTGGCCTTTTTTGGGACCAATATGAAGTGATAAGGATATAAATACAGTAATGAACCTAATAGAAGAACGTTAGACCCATTTTTTATCCAACGGAAAACTTGTGCAAACTTCTACGACAAAGATCGTCCAAACTTTCAATAGATTCGTATGAAGGTTTAAATTGAGATTTAAAGCTTTTAGAATGAATACCGGCCTTTTTTTGGACCAATATAAAGTTATAAAGGTGTAAATATAGTTATTAATAATTCTCAAATAGTTAGACCCATTATTGGAGCAACGAAAACTTCGTCCAAACTACTTTGACCAAAACTGCCCAACTTTGAATAGCTTCGTACGAAGTGAATATTGGCCTTTTTTGGGACCAATATGAAGTGATAAGGATATAAATATAGTAATGAACCTAATAGAAGAACGTTAGACCCATTTTTTATCCAACGGAAAACTTGTGCAAACTTCTAAGACAAAGATCGTCCAAACTTTCAATAGATTCGTATGATGGTTTAAATTGAGATTTAAAGCTTTTAGAATGAATACCGGCCTTTTTTTGGACCAATATAAAGTTATAAAGGTGTAAATATAGTTATTAATAATTCTCAAATAGTTAGACCCATTATTGGAGCAACGGACACTTCGTCCAAACTACTTTGACCAAAACTGCCCAACTTTGAATAGCTTCGTACGAAGTGAATATTGGCCTTTTTTGGGACCAATATGAAGTGATAAGGATATAAATATAGTAATGAACCTAATAGAAGAACGTTAGACCCCATTTTTTATCCAACGGAAAACTTGTGCAAACTTCTAAGACAAAGATCGTCCAAACTTTCAATAGATTCGTATGAAGGTTTAAATTGAGATTTAAAGCTTTTAGAATGAATACCGGCCTTTTTTTGGACCAATATAAAGTTATAAAGGTGTAAATATAGTTATTAATAATTCTCAAATAGTTAGACCCATTATTGGAGCAACGGAAACTTCGTCCAAACTACTTTGACCAAAACTGCCCAACTTTGAATAGCTTCATACGAAGTGAATATTGGCCTTTTTTGGGACCAATATGAAGTGATAAGGATATAAATACAGTAATGAACCTAATAGAAGAACGTTAGACCCATTTTTTATCCAACGGAAAACTTGTGCAAACTTCTACGACAAAGATCGTCCAAACTTTCAATAGATTCGTATGAAGGTTTAAATTGAGATTTAAAGCTTTTAGAATGAATACCGGCCTTTTTTTGGACCAATATAAAGTTATAAAGGTGTAAATATAGTTATTAATAATTCTCAAATAGTTAGACCCATTATTGGAGCAACGGAAACTTCGTCCAAACTACTTTGACCAAAACTGCCCAACTTTGAATAGCTTCGTACGAAGTGAATATTGGCCTTTTTTGGGACCAATATGAAGTGATAAGGATATAAATACAGTAATGAACCTAATAGAAGAACGTTAGACCCATTTTTTATCCAACGGAAAACTTGTGCAAACTTCTACGACAAAGATCGTCCAAACTTTCAATAGATTCGTATGAAGGTTTAAATTGAGATTTAAAGCTTTTAGAATGAATACCGGCCTTTTTTTGGACCAATATAAAGTTATTAAGGTGTAAATATAGTTATTAATAATTCTCAAATAGTTAGACCCATTATTGGAGCAACGAAAACTTCGTCCAAACTACTTTGACCAAAACTGCCCAACTTTGAATAGCTTCGTACGAAGTGAATATTGGCCTTTTTTGGGACCAATATGAAGTGATAAGGATATAAATATAGTAATAAACCTAATAGAAGAACGTTAGACCCATTTTTTATCCAACGGAAAACTTGTGCAAACTTCTACGACAAAGATCGTCCAAACTTTCAATCGATTCGTTTGAAGGTTTAAATTGAGATTTAATGCTATTAGAATGAATACCGGCCTTTTTTTGGACCAATATAAAGTTATAAAGGTGTAAATATAGTTTTAAAATAATTCTCAAATAGTTATACCCATTATTGGAGCAACGGAAACTTCGTCCAAACTAGTTTGACCAAAACTGCCCAACTTTGAATAGCTTCGTACGAAGTGAATATTGGCCTTTGTTGGGATCAATATGAAGTGATAAGGATATAAATATAGTAATAAACCTAATAGAAGAAAGTTAGACCCATTTGTTATCCAACGGAAAACTTGTGCAAACTTCTACGACAAAGATCGTCCAAACTTTCAATAGATTCGTATGAAGGTTTAAATAGAGATTTAAAGCTTTTAGAATGAATACCGGCCTTTTTTTGGACCAATATAAAGTTATAAAGGTGTAAATATAGTTATTAATAATTCTCAAATAGTTAGACCCATTATTGGAGCAACGGACACTTCGTCCAAACTACTTTGACCAAAACTGCCCAACTTTGAATAACTTCGTACGAAGTGAATATTGGCCTTTTTTGGGACCAATATGAAGTGATAAGGATATAAATATAGTAATGAACCTAATAGAAGAACGTTAGACCCCATTTTTTATCCAACGGAAAACTTGTGCAAACTTCTAAGACAAAGATCGTCCAAACTTTCAATAGATTCATATGAAGGTTTAAATTGAGATTTAAAGCTTTTAGAATGAATACCGGCCTTTTTTTGGACCAATATAAAGTTATAAAGGTGTAAATATAGTTATTAATAATTCTCAAATAGTTAGACCCATTATTGGAGCAACGGAAACTTCGTCCAAACTACTTTGACCAAAACTGCCCAACTTTGAATAGCTTCGTACGAAGTGAATATTGGCCTTTTTTGGGACCAATATGAAGTGATAAGGATATAAATACAGTAATGAACCTAATAGAAGAACGTTAGACCCATTTTTTATCCAACGGAAAACTTGTGCAAACTTCTACGACAAAGATCGTCCAAACTTTCAATAGATTCGTATGAAGGTTTAAATTGAGATTTAAAGCTTTTAGAATGAATACCGGCCTTTTTTGGACCAATATAAAGTTATAAAGGTGTAAATATAGTTATTAATAATTCTCAAATAGTTAGACCCATTATTGGAGCAACGAAAACTTCGTCCAAACTACTTTGACCAAAACTGCCCAACTTTGAATAGCTTCGTACGAAGTGAATATTGGCCTTTTTTGGGACCAATATGAAGTGATAAGGATATAAATATAGTAATAAACCTAATAGAAGAACGTTAGACCCATTTTTTATCCAACGGAAAACTTGTGCAAACTTCTACGACAAAGATCGTCCAAACTTTCAATCGATTCGTTTGAAGGTTTAAATTGAGATTTAAAGCTATTAGAATGAATACCGGCCTTTTTTTGGACCAATATAAAGTTATAAAGGTGTAAATATAGTTTTAAAATAATTCTCAAATAGTTATACCCATTATTGGAGCAACGGAAACTTCGTCCAAACTAGTTTGACCAAAACTGCCCAACTTTGAATAGCTTCGTACGAAGTGAATATTGGCCTTTGTTGGGATCAATATGAAGTGATAAGGATATAAATATAGTAATAAACCTAATAGAAGAACGTTAGACCCATTTGTTATCCAACGGAAAACTTGTGCAAACTTCTACGACAAAGATCGTCCAAACTTTCAATAGATTCGTATGAAGGTTTAAAAAGAGATTTAAAGCTTTTAGAATGAATACCGGCCTTTTTTTGGACCAATATAAAGTTATAAAGGTGTAAATATAGTTATTAATAATTCTCAAATAGTTAGACCCATTATTTGAGCAACGGACACTTCGTCCAAACTACTTTGACCAAAACTGCCCAACTTTGAATAGCTTCGTACGAAGTGAATATTGGCCTTTTTTGGGACCAATATGAAGTGATAAGGATATAAATACAGTAATGAACCTAATAGATGAACGTTAGACCCATTTTTTATCCAACGGAAAACTTGTGCAAACTTCTACGACAAAGATCGTCCAAACTTTCAATAGATTCGTATGAAGGTTTAAATTGAGATTTAAAGCTATTAGAATGAATACCGGCCTTTTTTTGGACCAATATAAAGTTATAAAGGTGTAAATATAGTTATTAAATAATTCTCAAATAGTTAGACCCATTATTAGAGCAACGGAAACTTCGTCCAAACTACTTTGACCAAAACTGCCCAACTTTGAATAGCTTCGTACGAAGTGAATATTGGCCTTTGTTGGGATCAATATGAAGTGATAAGGGTATAAATATAGTAATAAACCTAATAGAAGAACGTTAGACCCATTTGTTATCCAACGGAAAACTTGTGCAAACTTCTACGACAAAGATCGTCTAAACTTTCAATAGATTCGTTTGAAGGTTTAAATTGAGATTTAAAGCTTTTAGAATGAATACCGGCCTTTTTTTGGACCAATATAAAGTTATAAAGGTGTAAATATAGTTTTTAAATAATTCTCAAATTGTTAGACCCATTATTGGAGCAACGGAAACTTCGTCCAAACTACTTTGACCAAAACTGCCCAACTTTGAATAGCTTCGTACGAAGTGAATATTGGCCTTTTTTGGGACCAATATGAAGTGATAAGGATATAAATACAGTAATGAACCTAATAGAAGAACGTTAGACCCATTTTTTATCCAACGGAAAACTTGTGCAAACTTCTACGACAAAGATCGTCCAAACTTTCAATAGATTCGTATGAAGGTTTAAATTGAGATTTAAAGCTTTTAGAATGAATACCGGCCTTTTTTGGACCAATATAAAGTTATAAAGGTGTAAATATAGTTATTAATAATTCTCAAATAGTTAGACCCATTATTGGAGCAACGAAAACTTCGTCCAAACTACTTTGACCAAAACTGCCCAACTTTGAATAGCTTCGTACGAAGTGAATATTGGCCTTTTTTGGGACCAATATGAAGTGATAAGGATATAAATATAGTAATAAACCTAATAGAAGAACGTTAGACCCATTTTTTATCCAACGGAAAACTTGTGCAAACTTCTACGACAAAGATCGTCCAAACTTTCAATCGATTCGTTTGAAGGTTTAAATTGAGATTTAAAGCTATTAGAATGAATACCGGCCTTTTTTTGGACCAATATAAAGTTATAAAGGTGTAAATATAGTTTTAAAATAATTCTCAAATAGTTATACCCATTATTGGAGCAACGGAAACTTCGTCCAAACTAGTTTGACCAAAACTGCCCAACTTTGAATAGCTTCGTACGAAGTGAATATTGGCCTTTGTTGGGATCAATATGAAGTGATAAGGATATAAATATAGTAATAAACCTAATAGAAGAACGTTAGACCCATTTGTTATCCAACGGAAAACTTGTGCAAACTTCTACGACAAAGATCGTCCAAACTTTCAATAGATTCGTATGAAGGTTTAAAAAGAGATTTAAAGCTTTTAGAATGAATACCGGCCTTTTTTTGGACCAATATAAAGTTATAAAGGTGTAAATATAGTTATTAATAATTCTCAAATAGTTAGACCCATTATTTGAGCAACGGACACTTCGTCCAAACTACTTTGACCAAAACTGCCCAACTTTGAATAGCTTCGTACGAAGTGAATATTGGCCTTTTTTGGGACCAATATGAAGTGATAAGGATATAAATACAGTAATGAACCTAATAGATGAACGTTAGACCCATTTTTTATCCAACGGAAAACTTGTGCAAACTTCTACGACAAAGATCGTCCAAACTTTCAATAGATTCGTATGAAGGTTTAAATTGAGATTTAAAGCTATTAGAATGAATACCGGCCTTTTTTTGGACCAATATAAAGTTATAAAGGTGTAAATATAGTTATTAAATAATTCTCAAATAGTTAGACCCATTATTAGAGCAACGGAAACTTCGTCCAAACTACTTTGACCAAAACTGCCCAACTTTGAATAGCTTCGTACGAAGTGAATATTGGCCTTTGTTGGGATCAATATGAAGTGATAAGGGTATAAATATAGTAATAAACCTAATAGAAGAACGTTAGACCCATTTGTTATCCAACGGAAAACTTGTGCAAACTTCTACGACAAAGATCGTCTAAACTTTCAATAGATTCGTTTGAAGGTTTAAATTGAGATTTAAAGCTTTTAGAATGAATACCGGCCTTTTTTTGGACCAATATAAAGTTATAAAGGTGTAAATATAGTTTTTAAATAATTCTCAAATTGTTAGACCCATTATTGGAGCAACGGAAACTTCGTCCAAACTACTTTGACCAAAACTGCCCAACTTTGAATAGCTTCGTACGAAGTGAATATTGGCCTTTTTTGGGACCAATATGAAGTGATAAGGATATAAATACAGTAATGAACCTAATAGAAGAACGTTAGACCCATTTTTTATCCAACGGAAAACTTGTGCAAACTTCTACGACAAAGATCGTCCAAACTTTCAATAGATTCGTATGAAGGTTTAAATTGAGATTTAAAGCTTTTAGAATGAATACCGGCCTTTTTTTGGACCAATATAAAGTTATAAAGGTGTAAATATAGTTATTAATAATTCTCAAATAGTTAGACCCATTATTGGAGCAACGAAAACTTCGTCCAAACTACTTTGACCAAAACTGCCCAACTTTGAATAGCTTCGTACGAAGTGAATATTGGCCTTTTTTGGGACCAATATGAAGTGATAAGGATATAAATATAGTAATGAACCTAATAGAAGAACGTTAGACCCATTTTTTATCCAACGGAAAACTTGTGCAAACTTCTAAGACAAAGATCGTCCAAACTTTCAATAGATTCGTATGAAGGTTTAAATTGAGATTTAAAGCTTTTAGAATGAATACCGGCCTTTTTTTGGGCCAATATAAAGTTATAAAGGTGTAAATATAGTTATTAATAATTCTCAAATAGTTAGACCCATTATTGGAGCAACGGACACTTCGTCCAAACTACTTTGACCAAAACTGCCCAACTTTGAATAGCTTCGTACGAAGTGAATATTGGCCTTTTTTGGGACCAATATGAAGTGATAAGGATATAAATACAGTAATGAACCGAACAGAAGAACGTTAGACCCATTTTTTATCCAACGGAAAACTTGTGCAAACTTCTACGACAAAGATCGTCCAAACTTTCAATAGATTCGTATGAAGGTTTAAATTGAGATTTAAAGCTATTAGAATGAATACCGGCCTTTTTTTGGACCAATATAAAGTTATAAAGGTGTAAATATAGTTATTAAATAATTCTCAAATAGTTAGACCCATTATTAGAGCAACGGAAACTTCGTCCAAACTACTTTGACCAAAACTGCCCAACTTTGAATAGCTTCGTACGAAGTGAATATTGGCCTTTTTTGGGACCAATATGAAGTGATAAGGATATAAATACAGTAATGAACCTAATAGAAGAACGTTAGACCCATTTTTTATCCAACGGAAAACTTGTGCAAACTTCTACGACAAAGATCGTCCAAACTTTCAATAGATTCGTATGAAGGTTTAAATTGAGATTTAAAGCTATTAGAATGAATACCGGCCTTTTTTTGGACCAATATAAAGTTATAAAGGTGTAAATATAGTTATTAAATAATTCTCAAATAGTTAGACCCATTATTAGAGCAACGGAAACTTCGTCCAAACTACTTTGACCAAAACTGCCCAACTTTGAATAGCTTCGTACGAAGTGAATATTGGCCTTTGTTGGGATCAATATGAAGTGATAAGGGTATAAATATAGTAATAAACCTAATAGAAGAACGTTAGACCCATTTGTTATCCAACGGAAAACTTGTGCAAACTTCTACGACAAAGATCGTCCAAACTTTCAATAGATTCGTATGAAGGTTTAAATTGAGATTTAAAGCTATTAGAATGAATACCGGCCTTTTTTTGGACCAATATAAAGTTATAAAGGTGTAAATATAGTTATTAAATAATTCTCAAATAGTTAGACCCATTATTAGAGCAACGGAAACTTCGTCCAAACTACTTTGACCAAAACTGCCCAACTTTGAATAGCTTCGTACGAAGTGAATATTGGCCTTTGTTGGGATCAATATGAAGTGATAAGGGTATAAATATAGTAATAAACCTAATAGAAGAACGTTAGACCCATTTTTTATCCAACGGAAAACTTGTGCAAACTTCTACGACAAAGATCGTCCAAACTTTCAATCGATTCGTTTGAAGGTTTAAATTGAGATTTAAAGCTATTAGAATGAATACCGGCCTTTTTTTGGACCAATATAAAGTTATAAAGGTGTAAATATAGTTTTAAAATAATTCTCAAATAGTTATACCCATTATTGGAGCAACGGAAACTTCGTCCAAACTAGTTTGACCAAAACTGCCCAACTTTGAATAGCTTCGTACGAAGTGAATATTGGCCTTTGTTGGGATCAATATGAAGTGATAAGGATATAAATATAGTAATAAACCTAATAGAAGAACGTTAGACCCATTTGTTATCCAACGGAAAACTTGTGCAAACTTCTACGACAAAGATCGTCCAAACTTTCAATAGATTCGTATGAAGGTTTAAAAAGAGATTTAAAGCTTTTAGAATGAATACCGGCCTTTTTTTGGACCAATATAAAGTTATAAAGGTGTAAATATAGTTATTAATAATTCTCAAATAGTTAGACCCATTATTTGAGCAACGGACACTTCGTCCAAACTACTTTGACCAAAACTGCCCAACTTTGAATAGCTTCGTACGAAGTGAATATTGGCCTTTTTTGGGACCAATATGAAGTGATAAGGATATAAATACAGTAATGAACCTAATAGATGAACGTTAGACCCATTTTTTATCCAACGGAAAACTTGTGCAAACTTCTACGACAAAGATCGTCCAAACTTTCAATAGATTCGTATGAAGGTTTAAATTGAGATTTAAAGCTATTAGAATGAATACCGGCCTTTTTTTGGACCAATATAAAGTTATAAAGGTGTAAATATAGTTATTAAATAATTCTCAAATAGTTAGACCCATTATTAGAGCAACGGAAACTTCGTCCAAACTACTTTGACCAAAACTGCCCAACTTTGAATAGCTTCGTACGAAGTGAATATTGGCCTTTGTTGGGATCAATATGAAGTGATAAGGGTATAAATATAGTAATAAACCTAATAGAAGAACGTTAGACCCATTTGTTATCCAACGGAAAACTTGTGCAAACTTCTACGACAAAGATCGTCTAAACTTTCAATAGATTCGTTTGAAGGTTTAAATTGAGATTTAAAGCTTTTAGAATGAATACCGGCCTTTTTTTGGACCAATATAAAGTTATAAAGGTGTAAATATAGTTTTTAAATAATTCTCAAATTGTTAGACCCATTATTGGAGCAACGGAAACTTCGTCCAAACTACTTTGACCAAAACTGCCCAACTTTGAATAGCTTCGTACGAAGTGAATATTGGCCTTTTTTGGGACCAATATGAAGTGATAAGGATATAAATACAGTAATGAACCTAATAGAAGAACGTTAGACCCATTTTTTATCCAACGGAAAACTTGTGCAAACTTCTACGACAAAGATCGTCCAAACTTTCAATAGATTCGTATGAAGGTTTAAATTGAGATTTAAAGCTTTTAGAATGAATACCGGCCTTTTTTTGGACCAATATAAAGTTATAAAGGTGTAAATATAGTTATTAATAATTCTCAAATAGTTAGACCCATTATTGGAGCAACGAAAACTTCGTCCAAACTACTTTGACCAAAACTGCCCAACTTTGAATAGCTTCGTACGAAGTGAATATTGGCCTTTTTTGGGACCAATATGAAGTGATAAGGATATAAATATAGTAATGAACCTAATAGAAGAACGTTAGACCCATTTTTTATCCAACGGAAAACTTGTGCAAACTTCTAAGACAAAGATCGTCCAAACTTTCAATAGATTCGTATGAAGGTTTAAATTGAGATTTAAAGCTTTTAGAATGAATACCGGCCTTTTTTTGGGCCAATATAAAGTTATAAAGGTGTAAATATAGTTATTAATAATTCTCAAATAGTTAGACCCATTATTGGAGCAACGGACACTTCGTCCAAACTACTTTGACCAAAACTGCCCAACTTTGAATAGCTTCGTACGAAGTGAATATTGGCCTTTTTTGGGACCAATATGAAGTGATAAGGATATAAATACAGTAATGAACCGAACAGAAGAACGTTAGACCCATTTTTTATCCAACGGAAAACTTGTGCAAACTTCTACGACAAAGATCGTCCAAACTTTCAATAGATTCGTATGAAGGTTTAAATTGAGATTTAAAGCTATTAGAATGAATACCGGCCTTTTTTTGGACCAATATAAAGTTATAAAGGTGTAAATATAGTTATTAAATAATTCTCAAATAGTTAGACCCATTATTAGAGCAACGGAAACTTCGTCCAAACTACTTTGACCAAAACTGCCCAACTTTGAATAGCTTCGTACGAAGTGAATATTGGCCTTTTTTGGGACCAATATGAAGTGATAAGGATATAAATACAGTAATGAACCTAATAGAAGAACGTTAGACCCATTTTTTATCCAACGGAAAACTTGTGCAAACTTCTACGACAAAGATCGTCCAAACTTTCAATAGATTCGTATGAAGGTTTAAATTGAGATTTAAAGCTATTAGAATGAATACCGGCCTTTTTTTGGACCAATATAAAGTTATAAAGGTGTAAATATAGTTATTAAATAATTCTCAAATAGTTAGACCCATTATTAGAGCAACGGAAACTTCGTCCAAACTACTTTGACCAAAACTGCCCAACTTTGAATAGCTTCGTACGAAGTGAATATTGGCCTTTGTTGGGATCAATATGAAGTGATAAGGGTATAAATATAGTAATAAACCTAATAGAAGAACGTTAGACCCATTTGTTATCCAACGGAAAACTTGTGCAAACTTCTACGACAAAGATCGTCCAAACTTTCAATAGATTCGTATGAAGGTTTAAATTGAGATTTAAAGCTATTAGAATGAATACCGGCCTTTTTTTGGACCAATATAAAGTTATAAAGGTGTAAATATATTTATTAAATAATTCTCAAATAGTTAGACCCATTATTAGAGCAACGGAAACTTCGTCCAAACTACTTTGACCAAAACTGCCCAACTTTGAATAGCTTCGTACGAAGTGAATATTGGCCTTTGTTGGGATCAATATGAAGTGATAAGGGTATAAATATAGTAATAAACCTAATAGAAGAACGTTAGACCCATTTTTTATCCAACGGAAAACTTGTGCAAACTTCTACGACAAAGATCGTCCAAACTTTCAATCGATTCGTTTGAAGGTTTAAATTGAGATTTAAAGCTATTAGAATGAATACCGGCCTTTTTTTGGACCAATATAAAGTTATAAAGGTGTAAATATAGTTTTAAAATAATTCTCAAATAGTTATACCCATTATTGGAGCAACGGAAACTTCGTCCATACTAGTTTGACCAAAACTGCCCAACTTTGAATAGCTTCGTACGAAGTGAATATTGGCCTTTGTTGGGATCAATATGAAGTGATAAGGATATAAATATAGTAATAAACCTAATAGAAGAACGTTAGACCCATTTGTTATCCAACGGAAAACTTGTGCAAACTTCTACGACAAAGATCGTCCAAACTTTCAATAGATTCGTATGAAGGTTTAAATAGAGATTTAAAGCTTTTAGAATGAATACCGGCCTTTTTTTGGGCCAATATAAAGTTATAAAGGTGTAAATATAGTTATTAATAATTCTCAAATAGTTAGACCCATTATTGGAGCAACGGACACTTCGTCCAAACTACTTTGACCAAAACTGCCCAACTTTGAATAGCTTCGTACGAAGTGAATATTGGCCTTTTTTGGGACCAATATGAAGTGATAAGGATATAAATACAGTAATGAACCGAACAGAAGAACGTTAGACCCATTTTTTATCCAACGGAAAACTTGTGCAAACTTCTACGACAAAGATCGTCCAAACTTTCAATAGATTCGTATGAAGGTTTAAATTGAGATTTAAAGCTATTAGAATGAATACCGGCCTTTTTTTGGACCAATATAAAGTTATAAAGGTGTAAATATAGTTATTAAATAATTCTCAAATAGTTAGACCCATTATTAGAGCAACGGAAACTTCGTCCAAACTACTTTGACCAAAACTGCCCAACTTTGAATAGCTTCGTACGAAGTGAATATTGGCCTTTGTTGGGATCAATATGAAGTGATAAGGGTATAAATATAGTAATAAACCTAATAGAAGAACGTTAGACCCATTTTTTATCCAACGGAAAACTTGTGCAAACTTCTACGACAAAGATCGTCCAAACTTTCAATCGATTCGTTTGAAGGTTTAAATTGAGATTTAAAGCTATTAGAATGAATACCGGCCTTTTTTTGGACCAATATAAAGTTATAAAGGTGTAAATATAGTTTTAAAATAATTCTCAAATAGTTATACCCATTATTGGAGCAACGGAAACTTCGTCCATACTAGTTTGACCAAAACTGCCCAACTTTGAATAGCTTCGTACGAAGTGAATATTGGCCTTTGTTGGGATCAATATGAAGTGATAAGGATATAAATATAGTAATAAACCTAATAGAAGAACGTTAGACCCATTTGTTATCCAACGGAAAACTTGTGCAAACTTCTACGACAAAGATCGTCCAAACTTTCAATAGATTCGTATGAAGGTTTAAATAGAGATTTAAAGCTTTTAGAATGAATACCGGCCTTTTTTTGGGCCAATATAAAGTTATAAAGGTGTAAATATAGTTATTAATAATTCTCAAATAGTTAGACCCATTATTGGAGCAACGGACACTTCGTCCAAACTACTTTGACCAAAACTGCCCAACTTTGAATAGCTTCGTACGAAGTGAATATTGGCCTTTTTTGGGACCAATATGAAGTGATAAGGATATAAATACAGTAATGAACCGAACAGAAGAACGTTAGACCCATTTTTTATCCAACGGAAAACTTGTGCAAACTTCTACGACAAAGATCGTCCAAACTTTCAATAGATTCGTATGAAGGTTTAAATTGAGATTTAAAGCTATTAGAATGAATACCGGCCTTTTTTTGGACCAATATAAAGTTATAAAGGTGTAAATATAGTTATTAAATAATTCTCAAATAGTTAGACCCATTATTAGAGCAACGGAAACTTCGTCCAAACTACTTTGACCAAAACTGCCCAACTTTGAATAGCTTCGTACGAAGTGAATATTGGCCTTTTTTGGGACCAATATGAAGTGATAAGGATATAAATACAGTAATGAACCTAATAGAAGAACGTTAGACCCATTTTTTATCCAACGGAAAACTTGTGCAAACTTCTACGACAAAGATCGTCCAAACTTTCAATAGATTCGTATGAAGGTTTAAATTGAGATTTAAAGCTATTAGAATGAATACCGGCCTTTTTTTGGACCAATATAAAGTTATAAAGGTGTAAATATAGTTATTAAATAATTCTCAAATAGTTAGACCCATTATTAGAGCAACGGAAACTTCGTCCAAACTACTTTGACCAAAACTGCCCAACTTTGAATAGCTTCGTACGAAGTGAATATTGGCCTTTGTTGGGATCAATATGAAGTGATAAGGGTATAAATATAGTAATAAACCTAATAGAAGAACGTTAGACCCATTTGTTATCCAACGGAAAACTTGTGCAAACTTCTACGACAAAGATCGTCCAAACTTTCAATAGATTCGTATGAAGGTTTAAATTGAGATTTAAAGCTATTAGAATGAATACCGGCCTTTTTTTGGACCAATATAAAGTTATAAAGGTGTAAATATAGTTATTAAATAATTCTCAAATAGTTAGACCCATTATTAGAGCAACGGAAACTTCGTCCAAACTACTTTGACCAAAACTGCCCAACTTTGAATAGCTTCGTACGAAGTGAATATTGGCCTTTGTTGGGATCAATATGAAGTGATAAGGGTATAAATATAGTAATAAACCTAATAGAAGAACGTTAGACCCATTTTTTATCCAACGGAAAACTTGTGCAAACTTCTACGACAAAGATCGTCCAAACTTTCAATCGATTCGTTTGAAGGTTTAAATTGAGATTTAAAGCTATTAGAATGAATACCGGCCTTTTTTTGGACCAATATAAAGTTATAAAGGTGTAAATATAGTTTTAAAATAATTCTCAAATAGTTATACCCATTATTGGAGCAACGGAAACTTCGTCCATACTAGTTTGACCAAAACTGCCCAACTTTGAATAGCTTCGTACGAAGTGAATATTGGCCTTTGTTGGGATCAATATGAAGTGATAAGGATATAAATATAGTAATAAACCTAATAGAAGAACGTTAGACCCATTTGTTATCCAACGGAAAACTTGTGCAAACTTCTACGACAAAGATCGTCCAAACTTTCAATAGATTCGTATGAAGGTTTAAATAGAGATTTAAAGCTTTTAGAATGAATACCGGCCTTTTTTTGGACCAATATAAAGTTATAAAGGTGTAAATATAGTTATTAATAATTCTCAAATAGTTAGACCCATTATTTGAGCAACGGACACTTCGTCCAAACTACTTTGACCAAAACTGCCCAACTTTGAATAGCTTCGTACGAAGTGAATATTGGCCTTTTTTGGGACCAATATGAAGTGATAAGGATATAAATACAGTAATGAACCTAATAGAAGAACGTTAGACCCATTTTTTATCCAACGGAAAACTTGTGCAAACTTCTACGACAAAGATCGTCCAAACTTTCAATAGATTCGTATGAAGGTTTAAATTGAGATTTAAAGCTATTAGAATGAATACCGGCCTTTTTTTGGACCAATATAAAGTTATAAAGGTGTAAATATAGTTATTAAATAATTCTCAAATAGTTAGACCCATTATTAGAGCAACGGAAACTTCGTCCAAACTACTTTGACCAAAACTGCCCAACTTTGAATAGCTTCGTACGAAGTGAATATTGGCCTTTGTTGGGATCAATATGAAGTGATAAGGGTATAAATATAGTAATAAACCTAATAGAAGAACGTT
This sequence comes from Trifolium repens, assembly GCA_030408175.1. NCBI lineage: Eukaryota > Viridiplantae > Streptophyta > Magnoliopsida > Fabales > Fabaceae > Trifolium > Trifolium repens. The sequence goes on along the minus strand of CP125842.1, from coordinate 35,911,627 downwards.
AGACCCATTTGTTATCCAACGGAAAACTTGTGCAAACTTCTACGACAAAGATCGTCCAAACTTTCAATAGATTCGTTTGAAGGTTTAAATTGAGATTTAAAGCTTTTAGAATGAATACCGGCCTTTTTTTGGAGCAATATAAAGATATAAAGGTGTAAATATAGTTTTTAAATAATTCTCAAATTGTTAGACCCATTATTGGAGCAACGGAAACTTCGTCCAAACTACTTTGACCAAAACTGCCCAACTTTGAATAGCTTCGTACGAAGTGAATATTGGCCTTTTTTGGGACCAATATGAAGTGATAAGGATATAAATACAGTAATGAACCTAATAGAAGAACGTTAGACCCATTTTTTATCCAACGGAAAACTTGTGCAAACTTCTACGACAAAGATCGTCCAAACTTTCAATAGATTCGTATGAAGGTTTAAATTGAGATTTAAAGCTTTTAGAATGAATACCGACCTTTTTTTGGACCAATATAAAGTTATAAAGGTGTAAATATAGTTATTAATAATTCTCAAATAGTTAGACCCATTATTGGAGCAACGAAAACTTCGTCCAAACTACTTTGACCAAAACTGCCCAACTTTGAATAGCTTCGTACGAAGTGAATATTGGCCTTTTTTGGGACCAATATGAAGTGATAAGGATATAAATATAGTAATGAACCTAATAGAAGAACGTTAGACCCATTTTTTATCCAACGGAAAACTTGTGCAAACTTCTGAGACAAAGATCGTCCAAACTTTCAATAGATTCGTATGAAGGTTTAAATTGAGATTTAAAGCTTTTAGAATGAATACCGGCCTTTTTTTGGACCAATATAAAGTTATAAAGGTGTAAATATAGTTATTAATAATTCTCAAATAGTTAGACCCATTATTGGAGCAACGGAAACTTCGTCCAAACTACTTTGACCAAAACTGCCCAACTTTGAATAGCTTCGTACGAAGTGAATATTGGCCTTTTTTGGGACCAATATGAAGTGATAAGGATATAAATATAGTAATGAACCTAATAGAAGAACGTTAGACCCATTTTTTATCCAACGGAAAACCTGTGCAAACTTCTAAGACAAAGATCGTCCAAACTTTCAATAGATTCGTATGAAGGTTTAAATAGAGATTTAAAGCTTTTAGAATGAATACCGGCCTTTTTTTGGACCAATATAAAGTTATAAAGGTGTAAATATAGTTATTAATAATTCTCAAATAGTTAGACCCATTATTTGAGCAACGGACACTTCGTCCAAACTACTTTGACCAAAACTGCCCAACTTTGAATAGCTTCGTACGAAGTGAATATTGGCCTTTTTTGGGACCAATATGAAGTGATAAGGATATAAATACAGTAATGAACCTAATAGAAGAACGTTAGACCCATTTTTTATCCAACGGAAAACTTGTGCAAACTTCTACGACAAAGATCGTCCAAACTTTCAATAGATTCGTATGAAGGTTTAAATTGAGATTTAAAGCTATTAGAATGAATACCGGCCTTTTTTTGGACCAATATAAAGTTATAAAGGTGTAAATATAGTTATTAAATAATTCTCAAATAGTTAGACCCATTATTAGAGCAACGGAAACTTCGTCCAAACTACTTTGACCAAAACTGCCCAACTTTGAATAGCTTCGTACGAAGTGAATATTGGCCTTTGTTGGGATCAATATGAAGTGATAAGGGTATAAATATAGTAATAAACCTAATAGAAGAACGTTAGACCCATTTGTTATCCAACGGAAAACTTGTGCAAACTTCTACGACAAAGATCGTCTAAACTTTCAATAGATTCGTTTGAAGGTTTAAATTGAGATTTAAAGCTTTTAGAATGAATACCGGCCTTTTTTTGGACCAATATAAAGTTATAAAGGTGTAAATATAGTTTTTAAATAATTCTCAAATTGTTAGACCCATTATTGGAGCAACGGAAACTTCGTCCAAACTACTTTGACCAAAACTGCCCAACTTTGAATAGCTTCGTACGAAGTGAATATTGGCCTTTTTTGGGACCAATATGAAGTGATAAGGATATAAATATAGTAATGAACCTAATAGAAGAACGTTAGACCCATTTTTTATCCAACGGAAAACTTGTGCAAACTTCTACGACAAAGATCGTCCAAACTTTCAATAGATTCGTATGAAGGTTTAAATTGAGATTTAAAGCTTTTAGAATGAATACCGGCCTTTTTTTGGACCAATATAAAGTTATAAAGGTGTAAATATAGTTATTAATAATTCTCAAATAGTTAGACCCATTATTGGAGCAACGAAAACTTCGTCCAAACTACTTTGACCAAAACTGCCCAACTTTGAATAGCTTCGTACGAAGTGAATATTGGCCTTTTTTGGGACCAATATGAAGTGATAAGGATATAAATATAGTAATGAACCTAATAGAAGAACGTTAGACCCATTTTTTATCCAACGGAAAACTTGTGCAAACTTCTAAGACAAAGATCGTCCAAACTTTCAATAGATTCGTATGAAGGTTTAAATTGAGATTTAAAGCTTTTAGAATGAATACCGGCCTTTTTTTGGACCAATATAAAGTTATAAAGGTGTAAATATAGTTATTAATAATTCTCAAATAGTTAGACCCATTATTGGAGCAACGGACACTTCGTCCAAACTACTTTGACCAAAACTGCCCAACTTTGAATAGCTTCGTACGAAGTGAATATTGGCCTTTTTTGGGACCAATATGAAGTGATAAGGATATAAATACAGTAATGAACCTAATAGAAGAACGTTAGACCCATTTTTTATCCAACGGAAAACTTGTGCAAACTTCTACGACAAAGATCGTCCAAACTTTCAATAGATTCGTATGAAGGTTTAAATTGAGATTTAAAGCTATTAGAATGAATACCGGCCTTTTTTTGGACCAATATAAAGTTATAAAGGTGTAAATATAGTTATTAAATAATTCTCAAATAGTTAGACCCATTATTGGAGCAACGGACACTTCGTCCAAACTACTTTGACCAAAACTGCCCAACTTTGAATAGCTTCGTACGAAGTGAATATTGGCCTTTTTTGGGACCAATATGAAGTGATAAGGATATAAATATAGTAATGAACCTAATAGAAGAACGTTAGACCCATTTTTTATCCAACGGAAAACTTGTGCAAACTTCTAAGACAAAGATCGTCCAAACTTTCAATAGATTCGTATGAAGGTTTAAATTGAGATTTAAAGCTTTTAGAATGAATACCGGCCTTTTTTTGGACCAATATAAAGTTATAAAGGTGTAAATATAGTTATTAATAATTCTCAAATAGTTAGACCCATTATTGGAGCAACGGACACTTCGTCCAAACTACTTTGACCAAAACTGCCCAACTTTGAATAGCTTCGTACGAAGTGAATATTGGCCTTTTTTGGGACCAATATGAAGTGATAAGGATATAAATACAGTAATGAGCCTAATAGAAGAACGTTAGACCCATTTTTTATCCAACGGAAAACTTGTGCAAACTTCTACGACAAAGATCGTCCAAACTTTCAATAGATTCGTATGAAGGTTTAAATTGAGATTTAAAGCTATTAGAATGAATACCGGCCTTTTTTTGGACCAATATAAAGTTATAAAGGTGTAAATATAGTTATTAAATAATTCTCAAATAGTTAGACCCATTATTAGAGCAACGGAAACTTCGTCCAAACTACTTTGACCAAAACTGCCCAACTTTGAATAGCTTCGTACGAAGTTAATATTGGCCTTTTTTGGGACCAATATGAAGTGATAAGGATATAAATATAGTAATGAACCTAATAGAAGAACGTTAGACCCATTTTTTATCCAACGGAAAACTTGTGCAAACTTCTAAGACAAAGATCGTCCAAACTTTCAATAGATTCGTATGAAGGTTTAAATTGAGATTTAAAGCTTTTAGAATGAATACCGGCCTTTTTTTGGACCAATATAAAGTTATAAAGGTGTAAATATAGTTATTAATAATTCTCAAATAGTTAGACCCATTATTGGAGCAACGGACACTTCGTCCAAACTACTTTGACCAAAACTGCCCAACTTTGAATAGCTTCGTACGAAGTGAATATTGGCCTTTTTTGGGACCAATATGAAGTGATAAGGATATAAATACAGTAATGAACCTAATAGAAGAACGTTAGACCCATTTTTTATCCAACGGAAAACTTGTGCAAACTTCTACGACAAAGATCGTCCAAACTTTCAATAGATTCGTATGAAGGTTTAAATTGAGATTTAAAGCTATTAGAATGAATACCGGCCTTTTTTTGGACCAATATAAAGTTATAAAGGTGTAAATATAGTTATTAAATAATTCTCAAATAGTTAGACCCATTATTAGAGCAACGGAAACTTCGTCCAAACTACTTTGACCAAAACTGCCCAACTTTGAATAGCTTCGTACGAAGTGAATATTGGCCTTTGTTGGGATCAATATGAAGTGATAAGGGTATAAATATAGTAATAAACCTAATAGTAGAACGTTAGACCCATTTGTTATCCAACGGAAAACTTGTGCAAACTTCTACGACAAAGATCGTCCAAACTTTCAATAGATTCGTATGAAGGTTTAAATTGAGATTTAAAGCTATTAGAATGAATACCGGCCTTTTTTTGGACCTATATAAAGTTATAAAGGTGTAAATATAGTTATTAAATAATTCTCAAATAGTTAGACCCATTATTAGAGCAACGGAAACTTCGTCCAAACTACTTTGACCAAAACTGCCCAACTTTGAATAGCTTCGTACGAAGTGAATATTGGCCTTTGTTGGGATCAATATGAAGTGATAAGGGTATAAATATAGTAATAAACCTAATAGAAGAACGTTAGACCCATTTTTTATCCAACGGAAAACTTGTGCAAACATCTACGACAAAGATCGTCCAAACTTTCAATCGATTCGTTTGAAGGTTTAAATTGAGATTTAAAGCTATTAGAATGAATACCGGCCTTTTTTTGGACCAATATAAAGTTATAAAGGTGTAAATATAGTTTTAAAATAATTCTCAAATAGTTATACCCATTATTGGAGCAACGGAAACTTCGTCCAAACTAGTTTGACCAAAACTGCCCAACTTTGAATAGCTTCGTACAAAGTGAATATTGGCCTTTGTTGGGATCAATATGAAGTGATAAGGATATAAATATAGTAATAAACCTAATAGAAGAACGTTAGACCCATTTGTTATCCAACGGAAAACTTGTGCAAACTTCTACGACAAAGATCGTCCAAACTTTCAATAGATTCGTATGAAGGTTTAAATAGAGATTTAAAGCTTTTAGAATGAATACCGGCCTTTTTTTGGACCAATATAAAGTTATAAAGGTGTAAATATAGTTATTAATAATTCTCAAATAGTTAGACCCATTATTTGAGCAACGGACACTTCGTCCAAACTACTTTGACTAAAACTGCCCAACTTTGAATAGCTTCGTACGAAGTGAATATTGGCCTTTTTTGGGACCAATATGAAGTGATAAGGATATAAATACAGTAATGAACCTAATAGAAGAACGTTAGACCCATTTTTTATCCAACGGAAAACTTGTGCAAACTTCTACGACAAAGATCGTCCAAACTTTCAATAGATTCGTATGAAGGTTTAAATTGAGATTTAAAGCTATTAGAATGAATACCGGCCTTTTTTTGGACCAATATAAAGTTATAAAGGTGTAAATATAGTTATTAAATAATTCTCAAATAGTTAGACCCATTATTAGAGCAACGGAAACTTCGTCCAAACTACTTTGACCAAAACTGCCCAACTTTGAATAGCTTCGTACGAAGTGAATATTGGCCTTTGTTGGGATCAATATGAAGTGATAAGGGTATAAATATAGTAATAAACCTAATAGAAGAACGTTAGACCCATTTGTTATCCAACGGAAAACTTGTGCAAACTTCTACGACAAAGATCGTCCAAACTTTCAATAGATTCGTTTGAAGGTTTAAATTGAGATTTAAAGCTTTTAGAATGAATACCGGCCTTTTTTTGGACCAATATAAAGTTATAAAGGTGTAAATATAGTTTTTAAATAATTCTCAAATTGTTAGACCCATTATTGGAGCAACGGAAACTTCGTCCAAACTACTTTGACCAAAACTGCCCAACTTTGAATAGCTTCGTACGAAGTGAATATTGGCCTTTTTTGGGACCAATATGAAGTGATAAGGATATAAATACAGTAATGAACCTAATAGAAGAACGTTAGACCCATTTTTTATCCAACGGAAAACTTGTGCAAACTTCTACGACAAAGATCGTCCAAACTTTCAATAGATTCGTATGAAGGTTTAAATTGAGATTTAAAGCTTTTAGAATGAATACCGGCCTTTTTTTGGACCAATATAAAGTTATAAAGGTGTAAATATAGTTATTAATAATTCTCAAATAGTTAGACCCATTATTGGAGCAACGGAAACTTCGTCCAAACTACTTTGACCAAAACTGCCCAACTTTGAATAGCTTCGTACGAAGTGAATATTGGCCTTTTTTGGGACCAATATGAAGTGATAAGGATATAAATATAGTAATGAACCTAATAGAAGAACGTTAGACCCATTTTTTATCCAACGGAAAACTTGTGCAAACTTCTAAGACAAAGATCGTCCAAACTTTCAATAGATTCGTATGAAGGTTTAAATAGAGATTTAAAGCTTTTAGAATGAATACCGGCCTTTTTTTGGACCAATATAAAGTTATAAAGGTGTAAATATAGTTATTAATAATTCTCAAATAGTTAGACCCATTATTTGAGCAACGGACACTTCGTCCAAACTACTTTGACCAAAACTGCCCAACTTTGAATAGCTTCGTACGAAGTGAATATTGGCCTTTTTTGGGACCAATATGAAGTGATAAGGATATAAATACAGTAATGAACCTAATAGAAGAACGTTAGACCCATTTTTTATCCAACGGAAAACTTGTGCAAACTTCTACGACAAAGATCGTCCAAACTTTCAATAGATTCGTATGAAGGTTTAAATTGAGATTTAAAGCTATTAGAATGAATACCGGCCTTTTTTTGGACCAATATAAAGTTATAAAGGTGTAAATATAGTTATTAAATAATTCTCAAATAGTTAGACCCATTATTAGAGCAACGGAAACTTCGTCCAAACAACTTTGACCAAAACTGCCCAACTTTGAATAGCTTCGTACGAAGTGAATATTGGCCTTTGTTGGGATCAATATGAAGTGATAAGGGTATAAATATAGTAATAAACCTAATAGAAGAACGTTAGACCCATTTGTTATCCAACGGAAAACTTGTGCAAACTTCTACGACAAAGATCGTCTAAACTTTCAATAGATTCGTTTGAAGGTTTACATTGAGATTTAAAGCTTTTAGAATGAATACCGGCCTTTTTTTGGACCAATATAAAGTTATAAAGGTGTAAATATAGTTTTTAAATAATTCTCAAATTGTTAGACCCATTATTGGAGCAACGGAAACTTCGTCCAAACTACTTTGACCAAAACTGCCCAACTTTGAATAGCTTCGTACGAAGTGAATATTGGCCTTTTTTGGGACCAATATGAAGTGATAAGGATATAAATATAGTAATGAACCTAATAGAAGAACGTTAGACCCATTTTTTATCCAACGGAAAACTTGTGCAAACTTCTACGACAAAGATCGTCCAAACTTTCAATAGATTCGTTTGAAGGTTTAAATTGAGATTTAAAGCTTTTAGAATGAATACCGGCCTTTTTTTGGACCAATATAAAGTTATAAAGGTGTAAATATAGTTTTTAAATAATTCTCAAATTGTTAGACCCATTATTGGAGCAACGGAAACTTCGTCCAAACTACTTTGACCAAAACTGCCCAACTTTGAATAGCTTCGTACGAAGTGAATATTGGCCTTTTTTGGGACCAATATGAAGTGATAAGGATATAAATACAGTAATGAACCTAATAGAAGAACGTTAGACCCATTTTTTATCCAACGGAAAACTTGTGCAAACTTCTACGACAAAGATCGTCCAAACTTTCAATAGATTCGTATGAAGGTTTAAATTGAGATTTAAAGCTTTTAGAATGAATACCGGCCTTTTTTTGGACCAATATAAAGTTATAAAGGTGTAAATATAGTTATTAATAATTCTCAAATAGTTAGACTTATTATTGGAGCAACGGAAACTTCGTCCAAACTACTTTGACCAAAACTGCCCAACTTTGAATAGCTTCGTACGAAGTGAATATTGGCCTTTTTTGGGACCAATATGAAGTGATAAGGATATAAATATAGTAATGAACCTAATAGAAGAACGTTAGACCCATTTTTTATCCAACGGAAAACTTGTGCAAACTTCTAAGACAAAGATCGTCCAAACTTTCAATAGATTCGTATGAAGGTTTAAATAGAGATTTAAAGCTTTTAGAATGAATACCGGCCTTTTTTTGGACCAATATAAAGTTATAAAGGTGTAAATATAGTTATTAATAATTCTCAAATAGTTAGACCCATTATTTGAGCAACGGACACTTCGTCCAAACTACTTTGACCAAAACTGCCCAACTTTGAATAGCTTCGTACGAAGTGAATATTGGCCTTTTTTGGGACCAATATGAAGTGATAAGGATATAAATACAGTAATGAACCTAATAGAAGAACGTTAGACCCATTTTTTATCCAACGGAAAACTTGTGCAAACTTCTACGACAAAGATCGTCCAAACTTTCAATAGATTCGTATGAAGGTTTAAATTGAGATTTAAAGCTATTAGAATGAATACCGGCCTTTTTTTGGACCAATATAAAGTTATAAAGGTGTAAATATAGTTATTAAATAATTCTCAAATAGTTAGACCCATTATTAGAGCAACGGAAACTTCGTCCAAACTACTTTGACCAAAACTGCCCAACTTTGAATAGCTTCGTACGAAGTGAATATTGGCCTTTGTTGGGATCAATATGAAGTGATAAGGGTATAAATATAGTAATAAACCTAATAGAAGAACGTTAGACCCATTTGTTATCCAACGGAAAACTTGTGCAAACTTCTACGACAAAGATCGTCTAAACTTTCAATAGATTCGTTTGAAGGTTTACATTGAGATTTAAAGCTTTTAGAATGAATACCGGCCTTTTTTTGGACCAATATAAAGTTATAAAGGTGTAAATATAGTTTTTAAATAATTCTCAAATAGTTAGACCCATTATTGGAGCAACGAAAACTTCGTCCAAACTACTTTGACCAAAACTGCCCAACTTTGAATAGCTTCGTACGAAGTGAATATTGGCCTTTTTTGGGACCAATATGAAGTGATAAGGATATAAATATAGTAATGAACCTAATAGAAGAACGTTAGACCCATTTTTTATCCAACGGAAAACTTGTGCAAACTTCTAAGACAAAGATCGTCCAAACTTTCAATAGATTCGTATGAAGGTTTAAATTGAGATTTAAAGCTTTTAGAATGAATACCGGCCTTTTTTTGGACCAATATAAAGTTATAAAGGTGTAAATATAGTTATTAATAATTCTCAAATAGTTAGACCCATTATTGGAGCAACGGACACTTCGTCCAAACTACTTTGACCAAAACTGCCCAACTTTGAATAGCTTCGTACGAAGTGAATATTGGCCTTTTTTGGGACCAATATGAAGTGATAAGGATATAAATACAGTAATGAACCTAATAGAAGAACGTTAGACCCATTTTTTATCCAACGGAAAACTTGTGCAAACTTCTACGACAAAGATCGTCCAAACTTTCAATAGATTCGTATGAAGGTTTAAATTGAGATTTAAAGCTATTAGAATGAATACCGGCCTTTTTTTGGACCAATATAAAGTTATAAAGGTGTAAATATAGTTATTAAATAATTCTCAAATAGTTAGACCCATTATTAGAGCAACGGAAACTTCGTCCAAACTACTTTGACCAAAACTGCCCAACTTTGAATAGCTTCGTACGAAGTGAATATTGGCCTTTTTTGGGACCAATATGAAGTGATAAGGATATAAATATAGTAATGAACCTAATAGAAGAACGTTAGACCCATTTTTTATCCAACGGAAAACTTGTGCAAACTTCTAAGACAAAGATCGTCCAAACTTTCAATAGATTCGTATGAAGGTTTAAATTGAGATTTAAAGCTTTTAGAATGAATACCGGCCTTTTTTTGGACCAATATAAAGTTATAAAGGTGTAAATATAGTTATTAATAATTCTCAAATAGTTAGACCCATTATTGGAGCAACGGACACTTCGTCCAAACTACTTTGACCAAAACTGCCCAACTTTGAATAGCTTCGTACGAAGTGAATATTGGCCTTTTTTGGGACCAATATGAAGTGATAAGGATATAAATACAGTAATGAACCTAATAGAAGAACGTTAGACCCATTTTTTATCCAACGGAAAACTTGTGCAAACTTCTACGACAAAGATCGTCCAAACTTTCAATAGATTCGTATGAAGGTTTAAATTGAGATTTAAAGCTATTAGAATGAATACCGGCCTTTTTTTGGACCAATATAAAGTTATAAAGGTGTAAATATAGTTATTAAATAATTCTCAAATAGTTAGACACATTATTAGAGCAACGGAAACTTCGTCCAAACTACTTTGACCAAAACTGCCCAACTTTGAATAGCTTCGTACGAAGTGAATATTGGCCTTTGTTGGGATCAATATGAAGTGATAAGGGTATAAATATAGTAATAAACCTAATAGAAGAACGTTAGACCCATTTGTTATCCAACGGAAAACTTGTGCAAACTTCTACGACAAAGATCGTCCAAACTTTCAATAGATTCGTATGAAGGTTTAAATTGAGATTTAAAGCTATTAGAATGAATACCGGCCTTTTTTTGGACCAATATAAAGTTATAAAGGTGTAAATATAGTTATTAAATAATTCTCAAATAGTTAGACCCATTATTAGAGCAACGGAAACTTCGTCCAAACTACTTTGACCAAAACTGCCCAACTTTGAATAGCTTCGTACGAAGTGAATATTGGCCTTTGTTGGGATCAATATAAAGTGATAAGGGTATAAATATAGTAATAAACCTAATAGAAGAACGTTAGACCCATTTTTTATCCAACGGAAAACTTGTGCAAACTTCTACGACAAAGATCGTCCAAACTTTCAATCGATTCGTTTGAAGGTTTAAATTGAGATTTAAAGCTATTAGAATGAATACCGGCCTTTTTTTGGACCAATATAAAGTTATAAAGGTGTAAATATAGTTTTAAAATAATTCTCAAATAGTTATACCCATGATTGGAGCAACGGAAACTTCGTCCAAACTAGTTTGACCAAAACTGCCCAACTTTGAATAGCTTCGTACGAAGTGAATATTGGCCTTTGTTGGGATCAATATGAAGTGATAAGGATATAAATATAGTAATAAGCCTAATAGAAGAACGTTAGACCCATTTGTTATCCAACGGAAAACTTGTGCAAACTTCTACGACAAAGATCGTCCAAACTTTCAATAGATTCGTATGAAGGTTTAAATAGAGATTTAAAGCTTTTAGAATGAATACCGGCCTTTTTTTGGACCAATATAAAGTTATAAAGGTGTAAATATAGTTATTAATAATTCTCAAATAGTTAGACCCATTATTTGAGCAACGGACACTTCGTCCAAACTACTTTGACCAAAACTGCCCAACTTTGAATAGCTTCGTACGAAGTGAATATTGGCCTTTTTTGGGACCAATATGAAGTGATAAGGATATAAATACAGTAATGAACCTAATAGAAGAACGTTAGACCCATTTTTTATCCAACGGAAAACTTGTGCAAACTTCTACGACAAAGATCGTCCAAACTTTCAATAGATTCGTATGAAGGTTTAAATTGAGATTTAAAGCTATTAGAATGAATACCGGCCTTTTTTTGGACCAATATAAAGTAAAAAAGGTGTAAATATAGTTATTAAATAATTCTCAAATAGTTAGACCCATTATTAGAGCAACGGAAACTTCGTCCAAACTACTTTGACCAAAACTGCCCAACTTTGAATAGCTTCGTACGAAGTGAATATTGGCCTTTGTTGGGATCAATATGAAGTGATAAGGGTATAAATATAGTAATAAACCTAATAGAAGAACGTTAGACCCATTTGTTATCCAACGGAAAACTTGTGCAAACTTCTACGACAAAGATCGTCCAAACTTTCAATAGATTCGTTTGAAGGTTTAAATTGAGATTTAAAGCTATTAGAATGAATACCGGCCTTTTTTTGGACCAATATAAAGTTATAAAGGTGTAAATATAGTTATTAAATAATTCTCAAATAGTTAGACCCATTATTAGAGCAACGGAAACTTCGTCCAAACTACTTTGACCAAAACTGCCCAACTTTGAATAGCTTCGTACGAAGTGAATATTGGCCTTTGTTGGGATCAATATGAAGTGATAAGGGTATAAATATAGTAATAAACCTAATAGAAGAACGTTAGACCCATTTGTTATCCAACGGAAAACTTGTGCAAACTTCTACGACAAAGATCGTCCAAACTTTCAATAGATTCGTATGAAGGTTTAAATTGAGATTTCAAGCTATTAGAATGAATACCGGCCTTTTTTTGGACCAATATAAAGTTATAAAGGTGTAAATATAGTTATTAAATAATTCTCAAATAGTTAGACCCATTATTAGAGCAACGGAAACTTCGTCCAAACTACTTTGACCAAAACTGCCCAACTTTGAATAGCTTCGTACGAAGTGAATATTGGCCTTTGATGGGATCAATATAAAGTGATAAGGGTATAAATATAGTAATAAACCTAATAGAAGAACGTTAGACCCATTTTTTATCCAACGGAAAACTTGTGCAAACTTCTACGACAAAGATCGTCCAAACTTTCAATCGATTCGTTTGAAGGTTTAAATTGAGATTTAAAGCTATTAGAATGAATACCGGCCTTTTTTTGGACCAATATAAAGTTATAAAGGTGTAAATATAGTTTTAAAATAATTCTCAAATAGTTATACCCATTATTGGAGCAACGGAAACTTCGTCCAAACTAGTTTGACCAAAACTGCCCAACTTTGAATAGCTTCGTACGAAGTGAATATTGGCCTTTGTTGGGATCAATATGAAGTGATAAGGATATAAATATAGTAATAAACCTAATAGAAGAACGTTAGACCCATTTGTTATCCAACGGAAAACTTGTGCAAACTTCTACGACAAAGATCGTCCAAACTTTCAATAGATTCGTATGAAGGTTTAAATAGAGATTTAAAGCTTTTAGAATGAATACCGGCCTTTTTTTGGACCAATATAAAGTTATAAAGGTGTAAATATAGTTATTAATAATTCTCAAATAGTTAGACCCCTTATTTGAGCAACGGACACTTCGTCCAAACTACTTTGACCAAAACTGCCCAACTTTGAATAGCTTCGTACGAAGTGAATATTGGCCTTTTTTGGGACCAATATGAAGTGATAAGGATATAAATACAGTAATGAACCTAATAGAAGAACGTTAGACCCATTTTTTATCCAACGGAAAACTTGTGCAAACTTCTACGACAAAGATCGTCCAAACTTTCAATAGATTCGTATGAAGGTTTAAATTGAGATTTAAAGCTATTAGAATGAATACCGGCCTTTTTTTGGACCAATATAAAGTTATAAAGGTGTAAATATAGTTATTAAATAATTCTCAAATAGTTAGACCCATTATTAGAGCAACGGAAACTTCGTCCAAACTACTTTGACCAAAACTGCCCAACTTTGAATAGCTTCGTACGAAGTGAATATTGGCCTTTGTTGGGATCAATATGAAGTGATAAGGGTATAAATATAGTAATAAACCTAATAGAAGAACGTTAGACCCATTTGTTATCCAACGGAAAACTTGTGCAAACTTCTACGACAAAGATCGTCCAAACTTTCAATAGATTCGTTTGAAGGTTTAAATTGAGATTTAAAGCTATTAGAATGAATACCGGCCTTTTTTTGGACCAATATAAAGTTATAAAGGTGTAAATATAGTTATTAAATAATTCTCAAATAGTTAGACCCATTATTAGAGCAACGGAAACTTCGTCCAAACTACTTTGACCAAAACTGCCCAACTTTGAATAGCTTCGTACGAAGTGAATATTGGCCTTTTTTGGGACCAATATGAAGTGATAAGGATATAAATATAGTAATGAACCTAATAGAAGAACGTTAGACCCATTTTTTATCCAACGGAAAACTTGTGCAAACTTCTGAGACAAAGATCGTCCAAACTTTCAATAGATTCGTATGAAGGTTTAAATTGAGATTTAAAGCTTTTAGAATGAATACCGGCCTTTTTTTGGACCAATATAAAGTTATAAAGGTGTAAATATAGTTATTAATAATTCTCAAATAGTTAGACCCATTATTGGAGCAACGGACACTTCGTCCAAACTACTTTGACCAAAACTGCCCAACTTTGAATAGCTTCGTACGAAGTGAATATTGGCCTTTTTTGGGACCAATATGAAGTGATAAGGATATAAATACAGTAATGAACCTAATAGAAGAACGTTAGACCCATTTTTTATCCAACGGAAAACTTGTGCAAACTTCTACGACAAAGATCGTCCAAACTTTCAATAGATTCGTATGAAGGTTTAAATTGAGATTTAAAGCTATTAGAATGAATACCGGCCTTTTTTTGGACCAATATAAAGTTATAAAGGTGTAAATATAGTTATTAAATAATTCTCAAATAGTTAGACCCATTATTAGAGCAACGGAAACTTCGTCCAAACTACTTTGACCAAAACTGCCCAACTTTGAATAGCTTCGTACGAAGTGAATATTGGCCTTTGTTGGGATCAATATGAAGTGATAAGGGTATAAATATAGTAATAAACCTAATAGAAGAACGTTAGACCCATTTGTTATCCAACGGAAAACTTGTGCAAACTTCTACGACAAAGATCGTCCAAACTTTCAATAGATTCGTTTGAAGGTTTAAATTGAGATTTAAAGCTATTAGAATGAATACCGGCCTTTTTTTGGACCAATATAAAGTTATAAAGGTGTAAATATAGTTATTAAATAATTCTCAAATAGTTAGACCCATTATTAGAGCAACGGAAACTTCGTCCAAACTACTTTGACCAAAACTGCCCAACTTTGAATAGCTTCGTACGAAGTGAATATTGGCCTTTTTTGGGACCAATATGAAGTGATAAGGATATAAATATAGTAATGAACCTAATAGAAGAACGTTAGACCCATTTTTTATCCAACGGAAAACTTGTGCAAACTTCTAAGACAAAGATCGTCCAAACTTTCAATAGATTCGTATGAAGGTTTAAATTGAGATTTAAAGCTTTTAGAATGAATACCGGCCTTTTTTTGGACCAATATAAAGTTATAAAGGTGTAAATATAGTTATTAATAATTCTCAAATAGTTAGACCCATTATTGGAGCAACGGACACTTCGTCCAAACTACTTTGACCAAAACTGCCCAACTTTGAATAGCTTCGTACGAAGTGAATATTGGCCTTTTTTGGGACCAATATGAAGTGATAAGGATATAAATACAGTAATGAACCTAATAGAAGAACGTTAGACCCATTTTTTATCCAACGGAAAACTTGTGCAAACTTCTACGACAAAGATCGTCCAAACTTTCAATAGATTCGTATGAAGGTTTAAATTGAGATTTAAAGCTATTAGAATGAATACCGGCCTTTTTTTGGACCAATATAAAGTTATAAAGGTGTAAATATAGTTATTAAATAATTCTCAAATAGTTAGACCCATTATTAGAGCAACGGAAACTTCGTCCAAACTACTTTGACCAAAACTGCCCAACTTTGAATAGCTTCGTACGAAGTGAATATTGGCCTTTGTTGGGATCAATATGAAGTGATAAGGGTATAAATATAGTAATAAACCTAATAGAAGAACGTTAGATCCATTTGTTATCCAACGGAAAACTTGTGCAAACTTCTACGACAAAGATCGTCCAAACTTTCAATAGATTCGTTTGAAGGTTTAAATTGAGATTTAAAGCTATTAGAATGAATACCGGCCTTTTTTTGGACCAATATAAAGTTATAAAGGTGTAAATATAGTTATTAAATAATTCTCAAATAGTTAGACCCATTATTAGAGCAACGGAAACTTCGTCCAAACTACTTTGACCAAAACTGCCCAACTTTGAATAGCTTCGTACGAAGTGAATATTGGCCTTTTTTGGGACCAATATGAAGTGATAAGGATATAAATATAGTAATGAACCTAATAGAAGAACGTTAGACCCATTTTTTATCCAACGGAAAACTTGTGCAAACTTCTGAGACAAAGATCGTCCAAACTTTCAATAGATTCGTATGAAGGTTTAAATTGAGATTTAAAGCTTTTAGAATGAATACCGGCCTTTTTTTGGACCAATATAAAGTTATAAAGGTGTAAATATAGTTATTAATAATTCTCAAATAGTTAGACCCATTATTGGAGCAACGGACACTTCGTCCAAACTACTTTGACCAAAACTGCCCAACTTTGAATAGCTTCGTACGAAGTGAATATTGGCCTTTTTTGGGACCAATATGAAGTGATAAGGATATAAATACAGTAATGAACCTAATAGAAGAACGTTAGACCCATTTTTTATCCAACGGAAAACTTGTGCAAACTTCTACGACAAAGATCGTCCAAACTTTCAATAGATTCGTATGAAGGTTTAAATTGAGATTTAAAGCTATTAGAATGAATACCGGCCTTTTTTTGGACCAATATAAAGTTATAAAGGTGTAAATATAGTTATTAAATAATTCTCAAATAGTTAGACCCATTATTAGAGCAACGGAAACTTCGTCCAAACTACTTTGACCAAAACTGCCCAACTTTGAATAGCTTCGTACGAAGTGAATATTGGCCTTTGTTGGGATCAATATGAAGTGATAAGGGTATAAATATAGTAATAAACCTAATAGAAGAACGTTAGACCCATTTGTTATCCAACGGAAAACTTGTGCAAACTTCTACGACAAAGATCGTCCAAACTTTCAATAGATTCGTATGAAGGTTTAAATTGAGATTTAAAGCTTTTAGAATGAATACCGGCCTTTTTTTGGACCAATATAAAGTTATAAAGGTGTAAATATAGTTATTAATAATTCTCAAATAGTTAGACCCATTATTGGAGCAACGGACACTTCGTCCAAACTACTTTGACCAAAACTGCCCAACTTTGAATAGCTTCGTACGAAGTGAATATTGGCCTTTTTTGGGACCAATATGAAGTGATAAGGATATAAATACAGTAATGAACCTAATAGAAGAACGTTAGACCCATTTTTTATCCAACGGAAAACTTGTGCAAACTTCTACGACAAAGATCGTCCAAACTTTCAATAGATTCGTATGAAGGTTTAAATTGAGATTTAAAGCTTTTAGAATGAATACCGGCCTTTTTTTGGACCAATATAAAGTTATAAAGGTGTAAATATAGTTATTAATAATTCTCAAATAGTTAGACCCATTATTGGAGCAACGGACACTTCGTCCAAACTACTTTGACCAAAACTGCCCAACTTTGAATAGCTTCGTACGAAGTGAATATTGGCCTTTTTTGGGACCAATATGAAGTGATAAGGATATAAATACAGTAATGAACCTAATAGAAGAACGTTAGACCCATTTTTTATCCAACGGAAAACTTGTGCAAACTTCTACGACAAAGATCGTCCAAACTTTCAATAGATTCGTATGAAGGTTTAAATTGAGATTTAAAGCTATTAGAATGAATACCGGCCTTTTTTTGGACCAATATAAAGTTATAAAGGTGTAAATATAGTTTTAAAATAATTCTCAAATAGTTATACCCATGATTGGAGCAACGGAAACTTCGTCCAAACTAGTTTGACCAAAACTGCCCAACTTTGAATAGCTTCGTACGAAGTGAATATTGGCCTTTGTTGGGATCAATATGAAGTGATAAGGATATAAATATAGTAATAAGCCTAATAGAAGAACGTTAGACCCATTTGTTATCCAACGGAAAACTTGTGCAAACTTCTACGACAAAGATCGTCCAAACTTTCAATAGATTCGTATGAAGGTTTAAATAGAGATTTAAAGCTTTTAGAATGAATACCGGCCTTTTTTTGGACCAATATAAAGTTATAAAGGTGTAAATATAGTTATTAATAATTCTCAAATAGTTAGACCCATTATTTGAGCAACGGACACTTCGTCCAAACTACTTTGACCAAAACTGCCCAACTTTGAATAGCTTCGTACGAAGTGAATATTGGCCTTTTTTGGGACCAATATGAAGTGATAAGGATATAAATACAGTAATGAACCTAATAGAAGAACGTTAGACCCATTTTTTATCCAACGGAAAACTTGTGCAAACTTCTACGACAAAGATCGTCCAAACTTTCAATAGATTCGTATGAAGGTTTAAATTGAGATTTAAAGCTATTAGAATGAATACCGGCCTTTTTTTGGACCAATATAAAGTAAAAAAGGTGTAAATATAGTTATTAAATAATTCTCAAATAGTTAGACCCATTATTAGAGCAACGGAAACTTCGTCCAAACTACTTTGACCAAAACTGCCCAACTTTGAATAGCTTCGTACGAAGTGAATATTGGCCTTTGTTGGGATCAATATGAAGTGATAAGGGTATAAATATAGTAATAAACCTAATAGAAGAACGTTAGACCCATTTGTTATCCAACGGAAAACTTGTGCAAACTTCTACGACAAAGATCGTCCAAACTTTCAATAGATTCGTTTGAAGGTTTAAATTGAGATTTAAAGCTATTAGAATGAATACCGGCCTTTTTTTGGACCAATATAAAGTTATAAAGGTGTAAATATAGTTATTAAATAATTCTCAAATAGTTAGACCCATTATTAGAGCAACGGAAACTTCGTCCAAACTACTTTGACCAAAACTGCCCAACTTTGAATAGCTTCGTACGAAGTGAATATTGGCCTTTGTTGGGATCAATATGAAGTGATAAGGGTATAAATATAGTAATAAACCTAATAGAAGAACGTTAGACCCATTTGTTATCCAACGGAAAACTTGTGCAAACTTCTACGACAAAGATCGTCCAAACTTTCAATAGATTCGTATGAAGGTTTAAATTGAGATTTCAAGCTATTAGAATGAATACCGGCCTTTTTTTGGACCAATATAAAGTTATAAAGGTGTAAATATAGTTATTAAATAATTCTCAAATAGTTAGACCCATTATTAGAGCAACGGAAACTTCGTCCAAACTACTTTGACCAAAACTGCCCAACTTTGAATAGCTTCGTACGAAGTGAATATTGGCCTTTGATGGGATCAATATAAAGTGATAAGGGTATAAATATAGTAATAAACCTAATAGAAGAACGTTAGACCCATTTTTTATCCAACGGAAAACTTGTGCAAACTTCTACGACAAAGATCGTCCAAACTTTCAATCGATTCGTTTGAAGGTTTAAATTGAGATTTAAAGCTATTAGAATGAATACCGGCCTTTTTTTGGACCAATATAAAGTTATAAAGGTGTAAATATAGTTTTAAAATAATTCTCAAATAGTTATACCCATTATTGGAGCAACGGAAACTTCGTCCAAACTAGTTTGACCAAAACTGCCCAACTTTGAATAGCTTCGTACGAAGTGAATATTGGCCTTTGTTGGGATCAATATGAAGTGATAAGGATATAAATATAGTAATAAACCTAATAGAAGAACGTTAGACCCATTTGTTATCCAACGGAAAACTTGTGCAAACTTCTACGACAAAGATCGTCCAAACTTTCAATAGATTCGTATGAAGGTTTAAATAGAGATTTAAAGCTTTTAGAATGAATACCGGCCTTTTTTTGGACCAATATAAAGTTATAAAGGTGTAAATATAGTTATTAATAATTCTCAAATAGTTAGACCCCTTATTTGAGCAACGGACACTTCGTCCAAACTACTTTGACCAAAACTGCCCAACTTTGAATAGCTTCGTACGAAGTGAATATTGGCCTTTTTTGGGACCAATATGAAGTGATAAGGATATAAATACAGTAATGAACCTAATAGAAGAACGTTAGACCCATTTTTTATCCAACGGAAAACTTGTGCAAACTTCTACGACAAAGATCGTCCAAACTTTCAATAGATTCGTATGAAGGTTTAAATTGAGATTTAAAGCTATTAGAATGAATACCGGCCTTTTTTTGGACCAATATAAAGTTATAAAGGTGTAAATATAGTTATTAAATAATTCTCAAATAGTTAGACCCATTATTAGAGCAACGGAAACTTCGTCCAAACTACTTTGACCAAAACTGCCCAACTTTGAATAGCTTCGTACGAAGTGAATATTGGCCTTTGTTGGGATCAATATGAAGTGATAAGGGTATAAATATAGTAATAAACCTAATAGAAGAACGTTAGACCCATTTGTTATCCAACGGAAAACTTGTGCAAACTTCTACGACAAAGATCGTCCAAACTTTCAATAGATTCGTTTGAAGGTTTAAATTGAGATTTAAAGCTATTAGAATGAATACCGGCCTTTTTTTGGACCAATATAAAGTTATAAAGGTGTAAATATAGTTATTAAATAATTCTCAAATAGTTAGACCCATTATTAGAGCAACGGAAACTTCGTCCAAACTACTTTGACCAAAACTGCCCAACTTTGAATAGCTTCGTACGAAGTGAATATTGGCCTTTTTTGGGACCAATATGAAGTGATAAGGATATAAATATAGTAATGAACCTAATAGAAGAACGTTAGACCCATTTTTTATCCAACGGAAAACTTGTGCAAACTTCTGAGACAAAGATCGTCCAAACTTTCAATAGATTCGTATGAAGGTTTAAATTGAGATTTAAAGCTTTTAGAATGAATACCGGCCTTTTTTTGGACCAATATAAAGTTATAAAGGTGTAAATATAGTTATTAATAATTCTCAAATAGTTAGACCCATTATTGGAGCAACGGACACTTCGTCCAAACTACTTTGACCAAAACTGCCCAACTTTGAATAGCTTCGTACGAAGTGAATATTGGCCTTTTTTGGGACCAATATGAAGTGATAAGGATATAAATACAGTAATGAACCTAATAGAAGAACGTTAGACCCATTTTTTATCCAACGGAAAACTTGTGCAAACTTCTACGACAAAGATCGTCCAAACTTTCAATAGATTCGTATGAAGGTTTAAATTGAGATTTAAAGCTATTAGAATGAATACCGGCCTTTTTTTGGACCAATATAAAGTTATAAAGGTGTAAATATAGTTATTAAATAATTCTCAAATAGTTAGACCCATTATTAGAGCAACGGAAACTTCGTCCAAACTACTTTGACCAAAACTGCCCAACTTTGAATAGCTTCGTACGAAGTGAATATTGGCCTTTGTTGGGATCAATATGAAGTGATAAGGGTATAAATATAGTAATAAACCTAATAGAAGAACGTTAGACCCATTTGTTATCCAACGGAAAACTTGTGCAAACTTCTACGACAAAGATCGTCCAAACTTTCAATAGATTCGTTTGAAGGTTTAAATTGAGATTTAAAGCTATTAGAATGAATACCGGCCTTTTTTTGGACCAATATAAAGTTATAAAGGTGTAAATATAGTTATTAAATAATTCTCAAATAGTTAGACCCATTATTAGAGCAACGGAAACTTCGTCCAAACTACTTTGACCAAAACTGCCCAACTTTGAATAGCTTCGTACGAAGTGAATATTGGCCTTTTTTGGGACCAATATGAAGTGATAAGGATATAAATATAGTAATGAACCTAATAGAAGAACGTTAGACCCATTTTTTATCCAACGGAAAACTTGTGCAAACTTCTAAGACAAAGATCGTCCAAACTTTCAATAGATTCGTATGAAGGTTTAAATTGAGATTTAAAGCTTTTAGAATGAATACCGGCCTTTTTTTGGACCAATATAAAGTTATAAAGGTGTAAATATAGTTATTAATAATTCTCAAATAGTTAGACCCATTATTGGAGCAACGGACACTTCGTCCAAACTACTTTGACCAAAACTGCCCAACTTTGAATAGCTTCGTACGAAGTGAATATTGGCCTTTTTTGGGACCAATATGAAGTGATAAGGATATAAATACAGTAATGAACCTAATAGAAGAACGTTAGACCCATTTTTTATCCAACGGAAAACTTGTGCAAACTTCTACGACAAAGATCGTCCAAACTTTCAATAGATTCGTATGAAGGTTTAAATTGAGATTTAAAGCTATTAGAATGAATACCGGCCTTTTTTTGGACCAATATAAAGTTATAAAGGTGTAAATATAGTTATTAAATAATTCTCAAATAGTTAGACCCATTATTAGAGCAACGGAAACTTCGTCCAAACTACTTTGACCAAAACTGCCCAACTTTGAATAGCTTCGTACGAAGTGAATATTGGCCTTTGTTGGGATCAATATGAAGTGATAAGGGTATAAATATAGTAATAAACCTAATAGAAGAACGTTAGATCCATTTGTTATCCAACGGAAAACTTGTGCAAACTTCTACGACAAAGATCGTCCAAACTTTCAATAGATTCGTTTGAAGGTTTAAATTGAGATTTAAAGCTATTAGAATGAATACCGGCCTTTTTTTGGACCAATATAAAGTTATAAAGGTGTAAATATAGTTATTAAATAATTCTCAAATAGTTAGACCCATTATTAGAGCAACGGAAACTTCGTCCAAACTACTTTGACCAAAACTGCCCAACTTTGAATAGCTTCGTACGAAGTGAATATTGGCCTTTTTTGGGACCAATATGAAGTGATAAGGATATAAATATAGTAATGAACCTAATAGAAGAACGTTAGACCCATTTTTTATCCAACGGAAAACTTGTGCAAACTTCTGAGACAAAGATCGTCCAAACTTTCAATAGATTCGTATGAAGGTTTAAATTGAGATTTAAAGCTTTTAGAATGAATACCGGCCTTTTTTTGGACCAATATAAAGTTATAAAGGTGTAAATATAGTTATTAATAATTCTCAAATAGTTAGACCCATTATTGGAGCAACGGACACTTCGTCCAAACTACTTTGACCAAAACTGCCCAACTTTGAATAGCTTCGTACGAAGTGAATATTGGCCTTTTTTGGGACCAATATGAAGTGATAAGGATATAAATACAGTAATGAACCTAATAGAAGAACGTTAGACCCATTTTTTATCCAACGGAAAACTTGTGCAAACTTCTACGACAAAGATCGTCCAAACTTTCAATAGATTCGTATGAAGGTTTAAATTGAGATTTAAAGCTATTAGAATGAATACCGGCCTTTTTTTGGACCAATATAAAGTTATAAAGGTGTAAATATAGTTATTAAATAATTCTCAAATAGTTAGACCCATTATTAGAGCAACGGAAACTTCGTCCAAACTACTTTGACCAAAACTGCCCAACTTTGAATAGCTTCGTACGAAGTGAATATTGGCCTTTGTTGGGATCAATATGAAGTGATAAGGGTATAAATATAGTAATAAACCTAATAGAAGAACGTTAGACCCATTTGTTATCCAACGGAAAACTTGTGCAAACTTCTACGACAAAGATCGTCCAAACTTTCAATAGATTCGTATGAAGGTTTAAATTGAGATTTAAAGCTTTTAGAATGAATACCGGCCTTTTTTTGGACCAATATAAAGTTATAAAGGTGTAAATATAGTTATTAATAATTCTCAAATAGTTAGACCCATTATTGGAGCAACGGACACTTCGTCCAAACTACTTTGACCAAAACTGCCCAACTTTGAATAGCTTCGTACGAAGTGAATATTGGCCTTTTTTGGGACCAATATGAAGTGATAAGGATATAAATACAGTAATGAACCTAATAGAAGAACGTTAGACCCATTTTTTATCCAACGGAAAACTTGTGCAAACTTCTACGACAAAGATCGTCCAAACTTTCAATAGATTCGTATGAAGGTTTAAATTGAGATTTAAAGCTATTAGAATGAATACCGGCCTTTTTTTGGACCAATATAAAGTTATAAAGGTGTAAATATAGTTATTAAATAATTCTCAAATAGTTAGACCCATTATTAGAGCAACGGAAACTTCGTCCAAACTACTTTGACCAAAACTGCCCAACTTTGAATAGCTTCGTACGAAGTGAATATTGGCCTTTTTTGGGACCAATATGAAGTGATAAGGATATAAATATAGTAATGAACCTAATAGAAGAACGTTAGACCCATTTTTTATCCAACGGAAAACTTGTGCAAACTTCTGAGACAAAGATCGTCCAAACTTTCAATAGATTCGTATGAAGGTTTAAATTGAGATTTAAAGCTTTTAGAATGAATACCGGCCTTTTTTTGGACCAATATAAAGTTATAAAGGTGTAAATATAGTTATTAATAATTCTCAAATAGTTAGACCCATTATTGGAGCAACGGACACTTCGTCCAAACTACTTTGACCAAAACTGCCCAACTTTGAATAGCTTCGTACGAAGTGAATATTGGCCTTTTTTGGGACCAATATGAAGTGATAAGGATATAAATACAGTAATGAACCTAATAGAAGAACGTTAGACCCATTTTTTATCCAACGGAAAACTTGTGCAAACTTCTACGACAAAGATCGTCCAAACTTTCAATAGATTCGTATGAAGGTTTAAATTGAGATTTAAAGCTATTAGAATGAATACCGGCCTTTTTTTGGACCAATATAAAGTTATAAAGGTGTAAATATAGTTATTAAATAATTCTCAAATAGTTAGACCCATTATTAGAGCAACGGAAACTTCGTCCAAACTACTTTGACCAAAACTGCCCAACTTTGAATAGCTTCGTACGAAGTGAATATTGGCCTTTGTTGGGATCAATATGAAGTGATAAGGGTATAAATATAGTAATAAACCTAATAGAAGAACGTTAGACCCATTTGTTATCCAACGGAAAACTTGTGCAAACTTCTACGACAAAGATCGTCCAAACTTTCAATAGATTCGTTTGAAGGTTTAAATTGAGATTTAAAGCTTTTAGAATGAATACCGGCCTTTTTTTGGACCAATATAAAGTTATAAAGGTGTAAATATAGTTTTTAAATAATTCTCAAATAGTTATACCCATTATTGGAGCAACGGAAACTTCGTCCAAACTAGTTTGACCAAAACTGCCCAACTTTGAATAGCTTCGTACGAAGTGAATATTGGCCTTTGTTGGGATCAATATGAAGTGATAAGGATATAAATATAGTAATAAACCTAATAGAAGAACGTTAGACCCATTTTTATCCAACGGAAAACTTGTGCAAACTTCTACGACAAAGATCGTCCAAACTTTCAATAGATTCGTATGAAGGTTTAAATAGAGATTTAAAGCTATTAGAATGAATACCGGCCTTTTTTTGGACCAATATAAAGTTATAAAGGTGTAAATATAGTTATTAAATAATTCTCAAATAGTTAGACCCATTATTAGAGCAACGGAAACTTCGTCCAAACTACTTTGACCAAAACTGCCCAACTTTGAATAGCTTCGTACGAAGTGAATATTGGCCTTTGTTGGGATCAATATGAAGTGATAAGGGTATAAATATAGTAATAAACCTAATAGAAGAACGTTAGACCCATTTGTTATCCAACGGAAAACTTGTGCAAACTTCTACGACAAAGATCGTCCAAACTTTCAATAGATTCGTATGAAGGTTTAAATTGAGATTTAAAGCTTTTAGAATGAATACCGGCCTTTTTTTGGACCAATATAAAGTTATAAAGGTGTAAATATAGTTATTAATAATTCTCAAATAGTTAGACCCATTATTGGAGCAACGGACACTTCGTCCAAACTACTTTGACCAAAACTGCCCAACTTTGAATAGCTTCGTACGTAGTGAATATTGGCCTTTTTTGGGACCAATATGAAGTGATAAGGATATAAATACAGTAATGAACCTAATAGAAGAACGTTAGACCCATTTTTTATCCAACGGAAAACTTGTGCAAACTTCTACGACAAAGATCGTCCAAACTTTCAATAGATTCGTATGAAGGTTTAAATTGAGATTTAAAGCTATTAGAATGAATACCGGCCTTTTTTTGGACCAATATAAAGTTATAAAGGTGTAAATATAGTTATTAAATAATTCTCAAATAGTTAGACCCATTATTAGAGCAACGGAAACTTCGTCCAAACTACTTTGACCAAAACTGCCCAACTTTGAATAGCTTCGTACGAAGTGAATATTGGCCTTTTTTGGGACCAATATGAAGTGATAAGGATATAAATATAGTAATGAACCTAATAGAAGAACGTTAGACCCATTTTTTATCCAACGGAAAACTTGTGCAAACTTCTAAGACAAAGATCGTCCAAACTTTCAATAGATTCGTATGAAGGTTTAAATTGAGATTTAAAGCTTTTAGAATGAATACCGGCCTTTTTTTGGACCAATATAAAGTTATAAAGGTGTAAATATAGTTTTAAAATAATTCTCAAATAGTTATACCCATTATTGGAGCAACGGAAACTTCGTCCAAACTAGTTTGACCAAAACTGCCCAACTTTGAATAGCTTCGTACGAAGTGAATATTGGCCTTTGTTGGGATCAATATGAAGTGATAAGGATATAAATATAGTAATAAACCTAATAGAAGAACGTTAGACCCATTTGTTATCCAACGGAAAACTTGTGCAAACTTCTACGACAAAGATCGTCCAAACTTTCAATAGATTCGTATGAAGGTTTAAATAGAGATTTAAAGCTTTTAGAATGAATACCGGCCTTTTTTTGGACCAATATAAAGTTATAAAGGTGTAAATATAGTTATTAATAATTCTCAAATAGTTAGACCCATTATTTGAGCAACGGACACTTCGTCCAAACTACTTTGACCAAAACTGCCCAACTTTGAATAGCTTCGTACGAAGTGAATATTGGCCTTTTTTGGGACCAATATGAAGTGATAAGGATATAAATACAGTAATGAACCTAATAGAAGAACGTTAGACCCATTTTTTATCCAACGGAAAACTTGTGCAAACTTCTACGACAAAGATCGTCCAAACTTTCAATAGATTCGTATGAAGGTTTAAATTGAGATTTAAAGCTATTAGAATGAATACCGGCCTTTTTTTGGACCAATATAAAGTTATAAAGGTGTAAATATAGTTATTAAATAATTCTCAAATAGTTAGACCCATTATTAGAGCAACGGAAACTTCGTCCAAACTACTTTGACCAAAACTGCCCAACTTTGAATAGCTTCGTACGAAGTGAATATTGGCCTTTGTTGGGATCAATATGAAGTGATAAGGGTATAAATATAGTAATAAACCTAATAGAAGAACGTTAGACCCATTTGTTATCCAACGGAAAACTTGTGCAAACTTCTACGACAAAGATCGTCCAAACTTTCAATAGATTCGTTTGAAGGTTTAAATTGAGATTTAAAGCTTTTAGAATGAATACCGGCCTTTTTTTGGACCAATATAAAGTTATAAAGGTGTAAATATAGTTATTAATAATTCTCAAATAGTTAGACCCATTATTGGAGCAACGAACACTTCGTCCAAACTACTTTGACCAAAACTGCCCAACTTTGAATAGCTTCGTACGAAGTGAATATTGGCCTTTTTTGGGACCAATATGAAGTGATAAGGATATAAATATAGTAATGAACCTAATAGAAGAACGTTAGACCCCATTTTTTATCCAACGGAAAACTTGTGCAAACTTCTAAGACAAAGATCGTCCAAACTTTCAATAGATTCGTATGAAGGTTTAAATTGAGATTTAAAGCTTTTAGAATGAATACCGGCCTTTTTTTGGACCAATATAAAGTTATAAAGGTGTAAATATAGTTATTAATAATTCTCAAATAGTTAGACCCATTATTGGAGCAACGGAAACTTCGTCCAAACTACTTTGACCAAAACTGCCCAACTTTGAATAGCTTCGTACGAAGTGAATATTGGCCTTTTTTGGGACCAATATGAAGTGATAAGGATATAAATACAGTAATGAACCAAATAGAAGAACGTTAGACCCATTTTTTATCCAACGGAAAACTTGTGCAAACTTCTACGACAAAGATCGTCCAAACTTTCAATAGATTCGTATGAAGGTTTAAATTGAGATTTAAAGCTTTTAGAATGAATACCGGCCTTTTTTTGGACCAATATAAAGTTATAAAGGTGTAAATATAGTTATTAATAATTCTCAAATAGTTAGACCCATTATTGGAGCAACGAAAACTTCGTCCAAACTACTTTGACCAAAACTGCCCAACTTTGAATAGCTTCGTACGAAGTGAATATTGGCCTTTTTTGGGACCAATATGAAGTGATAAGGATATAAATATAGTAATGAACCTAATAGAAGAACGTTAGACCCATTTTTTATCCAACGGAAAACTTGTGCAAACTTCTAAGACAAAGATCGTCCAAACTTTCAATAGATTCGTATGAAGGTTTAAATTGAGATTTAATGCTTTTAGAATGAATACCGGCCTTTTTTTGGACCAATATAAAGTTATAAAGGTGTAAATATAGTTATTAATAATTCTCAAATTGTTAGACCCATTATTGGAGCAACGGAAACTTCGTCCAAACTAGTTTGACCAAAACTGCCCAACTTTGAATAGCTTCGTACGAAGTGAATATTGGCCTTTTTTGGGACCAATATGAAGTGATAAGGATATAAATATAGTAATAAACCTAATAGAAGAACGTTAGACCCATTTTTTATCCAACGGAAAACTTGTGCAAACTTCTACGACAAAGATCGTCCAAACTTTCAATCGATTCGTTTGAAGGTTTAAATTGAGATTTAAAGCTATTAGAATGAATACCGGCCTTTTTTTGGACCAATATAAAGTTATAAAGGTGTAAATATAGTTTTAAAATAATTCTCAAATAGTTATACCCATTATTGGAGCAATGGAAACTTCGTCCAAACTAGTTTGACCAAAACTGCCCAACTTTGAATAGCTTCGTACGAAGTGAATATTGGCCTTTGTTGGGATCAATATGAAGTGATAAGGATATAAATATAGTAATAAACCTAATAGAAGAACGTTAGACCCATTTGTTATCCAACGGAAAACTTGTGCAAACTTCTACGACAAAGATCGTCCAAACTTTCAATAGATTCGTATGAAGGTTTAAATAGAGATTTAAAGCTTTTAGAATGAATACCGGCCTTTTTTTGGACCAATATAAAGTTATAAAGGTGTAAATATAGTTATTAATAATTCTCAAATAGTTAGACCCATTATTTGAGCAACGGACACTTCGTCCAAACTACTTTGACCAAAACTGCCCAACTTTGAATAGCTTCGTACGAAGTGAATATTGGCCTTTTTTGGGACCAATATGAAGTGATAAGGATATAAATACAGTAATGAACCTAATAGAAGAACGTTAGACCCATTTTTTATCCAACGGAAAACTTGTGCAAACTTCTACGACAAAGATCGTCCAAACTTTCAATAGATTCGTATGAAGGTTTAAATTGAGATTTAAAGCTATTAGAATGAATACCGGCCTTTTTTTGGACCAATATAAAGTTATAAAGGTGTAAATATAGTTATTAAATAATTCTCAAATAGTTAGACCCATTATTAGAGCAACGGAAACTTCGTCCAAACTACTTTGACCAAAACTGCCCAACTTTGAATAGCTTCGTACGAAGTGAATATTGGCCTTTGTTGGGATCAATATGAAGTGATAAGGGTATAAATATAGTAATAAACCTAATAGAAGAACGTTAGACCCATTTGTTATCCAACGGAAAACTTGTGCAAACTTCTACGACAAAGATCGTCCAAACTTTCAATAGATTCGTTTGAAGGTTTAAATTGAGATTTAAAGCTTTTAGAATGAATACCGGCCTTTTTTTGGACCAATATAAAGTTATAAAGGTGTAAATATAGTTTTTAAATAATTCTCAAATTGTTAGACCCATTATTGGAGCAACGGAAACTTCGTCCAAACTACTTTGACCAAAACTGCCCAACTTTGAATAGCTTCGTACGAAGTGAATATTGGCCTTTTTTGGGACCAATATGAAGTGATAAGGATATAAATACAGTAATGAACCTAATAGAAGAACGTTAGACCCATTTTTTATCCAACGGAAAACTTGTGCAAACTTCTAAGACAAAGATCGTCCAAACTTTCAATAGATTCGTATGAAGGTTTAAATTGAGATTTAATGCTTTTAGAATGAATACCGGCCTTTTTTTGGACCAATATAAAGTTATAAAGGTGTAAATATAGTTATTAATAATTCTCAAATTGTTAGACCCATTATTGGAGCAACGGAAACTTCGTCCAAACTAGTTTGACCAAAACTGCCCAACTTTGAATAGCTTCGTACGAAGTGAATATTGGCCTTTTTTGGGACCAATATGAAGTGATAAGGATATAAATATAGTAATAAACCTAATAGAAGAACGTTAGACCCATTTTTTATCCAACGGAAAACTTGTGCAAACTTCTACGACAAAGATCGTCCAAACTTTCAATCGATTCGTTTGAAGGTTTAAATTGAGATTTAAAGCTATTAGAATGAATACCGGCCTTTTTTTGGACCAATATAAAGTTATAAAGGTGTAAATATAGTTTTAAAATAATTCTCAAATAGTTATACCCATTATTGGAGCAATGGAAACTTCGTCCAAACTAGTTTGACCAAAACTGCCCAACTTTGAATAGCTTCGTACGAAGTGAATATTGGCCTTTGTTGGGATCAATATGAAGTGATAAGGATATAAATATAGTAATAAACCTAATAGAAGAACGTTAGACCCATTTGTTATCCAACGGAAAACTTGTGCAAACTTCTACGACAAAGATCGTCCAAACTTTCAATAGATTCGTATGAAGGTTTAAATAGAGATTTAAAGCTTTTAGAATGAATACCGGCCTTTGTTTGGACCAATATAAAGTTATAAAGGTGTAAATATAGTTATTAATAATTCTCAAATAGTTAGACCCATTATTTGAGCAACGGACACTTCGTCCAAACTACTTTGACCAAAACTGCCCAACTTTGAATAGCTTCGTACGAAGTGAATATTGGCCTTTTTTGGGACCAATATGAAGTGATAAGGATATAAATACAGTAATGAACCTAATAGAAGAACGTTAGACCCATTTTTTATCCAACGGAAAACTTGTGCAAACTTCTACGACAAAGATCGTCCAAACTTTCAATAGATTCGTATGAAGGTTTAAATTGAGATTTAAAGCTATTAGAATGAATACCGGCCTTTTTTTGGACCAATATAAAGTTATAAAGGTGTAAATATAGTTATTAAATAATTCTCAAATAGTTAGACCCATTATTAGAGCAACGGAAACTTCGTCCAAACTACTTTGACCAAAACTGCCCAACTTTGAATAGCTTCGTACGAAGTGAATATTGGCCTTTGTTGGGATCAATATGAAGTGATAAGGGTATAAATATAGTAATAAACCTAATAGAAGAACGTTAGACCCATTTGTTATCCAACGGAAAACTTGTGCAAACTTCTACGACAAAGATCGTCCAAACTTTCAATAGATTCGTTTGAAGGTTTAAATTGAGATTTAAAGCTTTTAGAATGAATACCGGCCTTTTTTTGGACCAATATAAAGTTATAAAGGTGTAAATATAGTTTTTAAATAATTCTCAAATTGTTAGACCCATTATTGGAGCAACGGAAACTTCGTCCAAACTACTTTGACCAAAACTGCCCAACTTTGAATAGCTTCGTACGAAGTGAATATTGGCCTTTTTTGGGACCAATATGAAGTGATAAGGATATAAATACAGTAATGAACCTAATAGAAGAACGTTAGACCCATTTTTTATCCAACGGAAAACTTGTGCAAACTTCTACGACAAAGATCGTTCAAACTTTCAATAGATTCGTATGAAGGTTTAAATTGAGATTTAAAGCTTTTAGAATGAATACCGGCCTTTTTTTGGACCAATATAAAGTTATAAAGGTGTAAATATAGTTATTAATAATTCTCAAATAGTTAGACCCATTATTGGAGCAACGAAAACTTCGTCCAAACTACTTTGACCAAAACTGCCCAACTTTGAATAGCTTCGTACGAAGTGAATATTGGCCTTTTTTGGGACCAATATGAAGTGATAAGGATATAAATATAGTAATGAACCTAATAGAAGAACGTTAGACCCATTTTTTATCCAACGGAAAACTTGTGCAAACTTCTAAGACAAAGATCGTCCAAACTTTCAATAGATTCGTATGAAGGTTTAAATTGAGATTTAAAGCTTTTAGAATGAATACCGGCCTTTTTTTGGACCAATATAAAGTTATAAAGGTGTAAATATAGTTATTAATAATTCTCAAATAGTTAGACCCATTATTGGAGCAACGGACACTTCGTCCAAACTACTTTGACCAAAACTGGCCAACTTTGAATAGCTTCGTACGAAGTGAATATTGGCCTTTTTTGGGACCAATATGAAGTGATAAGGATATAAATATAGTAATGAACCTAATAAAAGAACGTTAGACCCCATTTTTTATCCAACGGAAAACTTGTGCAAACTTCTAAGACAAAGATCGTCCAAACTTTCAATAGATTCGTATGAAGGTTTAAATTGAGATTTAAAGCTTTTAGAATGAATACCGGCCTTTTTTTGGACCAATATAAAGTTATAAAGGTGTAAATATAGTTATTAATAATTCTCAAATAGTTAGACCCATTATTGGAGCAACGAAAACTTCGTCCAAACTACTTTGACCAAAACTGCCCAACTTTGAATAGCTTCGTACGAAGTGAATATTGGCCTTTTTTGGGACCAATATGAAGTGATAAGGATATAAATATAGTAACGAACCTAATAGAAGAACGTTAGACCCATTTTTTATCCAACGGAAAACTTGTGCAAACTTCTAAGACAAAGATCGTCCAAACTTTCAATAGATTCGTATGAAGGTTTAAATTGAGATTTAAAGCTTTTAGAATGAATACCGGCCTTTTTTTGGACCAATATAAAGTTATAAAGGTGTAAATATAGTTATTAATAATTCTCAAATTGTTAGACCCATTATTGGAGCAACGGAAACTTCGTCCAAACTAGTTTGACCAAAACTGCCCAACTTTGAATAGCTTCGTACGAAGTGAATATTGGCCTTTTTTGGGACCAATATGAAGTGATAAGGATATAAATATAGTAATAAACCTAATAGAAGAACGTTAGACCCATTTTTTATCCAACGGAAAACTTGTGCAAACTTCTACGACAAAGATCGTCCAAACTTTCAATCGATTCGTTTGAAGGTTTAAATTGAGATTTAAAGCTATTAGAATGAATACCGGCCTTTTTTTGGACCAATATAAAGTTATAAAGGTGTAAATATAGTTTTAAAATAATTCTCAAATAGTTATACCCATTATTGGAGCAACGGAAACTTCGTCCAAACTAGTTTGACCAAAACTGCCCAACTTTGAATAGCTTCGTACGAAGTGAATATTGGCCTTTGTTGGGATCAATATGAAGTGATAAGGATATAAATATAGTAATAAACCTAATTGAAGAACGTTAGACCCATTTGTTATCCAACGGAAAACTTGTGCAAACTTCTACGACAAAGATCGTCCAAACTTTCAATAGATTCGTATGAAGGTTTAAATTGAGATTTAAAGCTATTAGAATGAATACCGGCCTTTTTTTGGACCAATATAAAGTTATAAAGGTGTAAATATAGTTATTAAATAATTGTCAAATAGTTAGACCCATTATTAGAGCAACGGAAACTTCGTCCAAACTACTTTGACCAAAACTGCCCAACTTTGAATAGCTTCGTACGAAGTGAATATTGGCCTTTGTTGGGATCAATATGAAGTGATAAGGGTATAAATATAGTAATAAACCTAATAGAAGAACGTTAGACCCATTTGTTATCCAACGGAAAACTTGTGCAAACTTCTACGACAAAGATCGTCCAAACTTTCAATAGATTCGTTTGAAGGTTTAAATTGAGATTTAAAGCTTTTAGAATGAATACCGGCCTTTTTTTGGACCAATATAAAGTTATAAAGGTGTAAATATAGTTTTTAAATAATTCTCAAATAGTTATACCCATTATTGGAGCAACGGAAACTTCGTCGAAACTAGTTTGACCAAAACTGCCCAACTTTGAATAGCTTCGTACGAAGTGAATATTGGCCTTTGTTGGGATCAATATGAAGTGATAAGGATATAAATATAGTAATAAACCTAATAGAAGAACGTTAGACCCATTTTTTATCCAACGGAAAACTTGTGCAAACTTCTACGACAAAGATCGTCCAAACTTTCAATAGATTTGTATGAAGGTTTAAATAGAGATTTAAAGCTTTTAGAATGAATACCGGCCTTTTTTTGGACCAATATAAAGTTATAAAGGTGTAAATATAGTTATTAATAATTCTCAAATAGTTAGACCCATTATTGGAGCAACGGAAACTTCGTCCAAACTAGTTTGACCAAAACTGCCCAACTTTGAATAGCTTCGTACGAAGTGAATATTGGCCTTTTTTGGGACCAATATGAAGTGATAAAGATATAAATATAGTAATAAACCTAATAGAACAACGTTAGACCCATTTTTTATCCAACGGAAAACTTGTGCAAACTTCTACGACAAAGATCGTCAAAACTTTCAATAGATTCGTATGAAGGTTTAAATTGAGATTTAAAGCTTTTAGAATGAATACCGGCCTTTTTTTGGACCAATATAAAGTTATAAAGGTGTAAATATAGTTATTAATAATTCTCAAATAGTTATACCCATTATTGGAGCAACGGAAACTTCGTCGAAACTAGTTTGACCAAAACTGCCCAACTTTGAATAGCTTCGTACGAAGTGAATATTGGCCTTTGTTGGGATCAATATGAAGTGATAAGGATATAAATATAGTAATAAACCTAATAGAAGAACGTTAGACCCATTTTTTATCCAACGGAAAACTTGTGCAAACTTCTACGACAAAGATCGTCCAAACTTTCAATAGATTTGTATGAAGGTTTAAATAGAGATTTAAAGCTTTTAGAATGAATACCGGCCTTTTTTTGGACCAATATAAAGTTATAAAGGTGTAAATATAGTTATTAATAATTCTCAAATAGTTAGACCCATTATTGGAGCAACGGAAACTTCGTCCAAACTAGTTTGACCAAAACTGCCCAACTTTGAATAGCTTCGTACGAAGTGAATATTGGCCTTTTTTGGGACCAATATGAAGTGATAAAGATATAAATATAGTAATAAACCTAATAGAACAACGTTAGACCCATTTTTTATCCAACGGAAAACTTGTGCAAACTTCTACGACAAAGATCGTCAAAACTTTCAATAGATTCGTATGAAGGTTTAAATTGAGATTTAAAGCTTTTAGAATGAATACCGGCCTTTTTTTGGACCAATATAAAGTTATAAAGGTGTAAATATAGTTATTAATAATTCTCAAATAGTTAGACCCATTATTGGAGCAACGGAAACTTCGTCCAAACTACTTTGACCAAAACTGCCCAACTTTGAATAGCTTCGTACGAAGTGAATATTGGCCTTTTTTGGGACCAATATGAAGTGATAAGGATATAAATACAGTAATGAACCTAATAGAAGAACGTTAGACCCATTTTTTATCCAACGGAAAACTTGTGCAAACTTCTACGACAAAGATCGTCCAAACTTTCAATAGATTCGTATGAAGGTTTAAATTGAGATTTAAAGCTATTAGAATGAATACCGGCCTTTTTTTGGACCAATATAAAGTTATAAAGGTGTAAATATAGTTATTAAATAATTGTCAAATAGTTAGACCCATTATTAGAGCAACGGAAACTTCGTCCAAACTACTTTGACCAAAACTGCCCAACTTTGAATAGCTTCGTACGAAGTGAATATTGGCCTTTGTTGGGATCAATATGAAGTGATAAGGGTATAAATATAGTAATAAACCTAATAGAAGAACGTTAGACCCATTTGTTATCCAACGGAAAACTTGTGCAAACTTCTACGACAAAGATCGTCCAAACTTTCAATAGATTCGTTTGAAGGTTTAAATTGAGATTTAAAGCTTTTAGAATGAATACCGGCCTTTTTTTGGACCAATATAAAGTTATAAAGGTGTAAATATAGTTTTTAAATAATTCTCAAATAGTTATACCCATTATTGGAGCAACGGAAACTTCGTCCAAACTAGTTTGACCAAAACTGCCCAACTTTGAATAGCTTCGTACGAAGTGAATATTGGCCTTTGTTGGGATCAATATGAAGTGATAAGGATATAAATATAGTAATAAACCTAATAGAAGAACGTTAGACCCATTTTTATCCAACGGAAAACTTGTGCAAACTTCTACGACAAAGATCGTCCAAACTTTCAATAGATTCGTATGAAGGTTTAAATAGAGATTTAAAGCTTTTAGAATGAATACCGGCCTTTTTTTGGACCAATATATAGTTATAAAGGTGTAAATATAGTTATTAATAATTCTCAAATAGTTAGACCCATTATTGGAGCAACGGAAACTTCGTCGAAACTACTTTGACCAAAACTGCCCAACTTTGAATAGCTTCGTACGAAGTGAATATTGGCCTTTTTTGGGACCAATATGAAGTGATAAAGATATAAATATAGTAATAAACCTAATAGAACAACGTTAGACCCATTTTTTATCCAACGGAAAACTTGTGCAAACTTCTACGACAAAGATCGTCAAAACTTTCAATAGATTCGTATGAAGGTTTAAATTGAGATTTAAAGCTTTTAGAATGAATACCGGCCTTTTTTTGGACCAATATAAAGTTATAAAGGTGTAAATATAGTTATTAATAATTCTCAAATAGTTAGACCCATTATTGGAGCAACGGAAACTTCGTCCAAACTACTTTGACCAAAACTGCCCAACTTTGAATAGCTTCGTACGAAGTGAATATTGGACTTTTTTGGGACCAATATGAAGTGATAAGGATATAAATATAGTAATGAACCTAATAGAAGAACGTTAGACCCATTTTTTATCCAACGGAAAACTTGTGCAAACTTCTACGACAAAGATCGTCCAAACTTTCAATAGATTCGTATGAAGGTTTAAATTGAGATTTAAAGCTATTAGAATGAATACCGGCCTTTTTTTGGACCAATATAAAGTTATAAAGGTGTAAATATAGTTATTAAATAATTGTCAAATAGTTAGACCCATTATTAGAGCAACGGAAACTTCGTCCAAACTACTTTGACCAAAACTGCCCAACTTTGAATAGCTTCGTACGAAGTGAATATTGGCCTTTGTTGGGATCAATATGAAGTGATAAGGGTATAAATATAGTAATAAACCTAATAGAAGAACGTTAGACCCATTTGTTATCCAACGGAAAACTTGTGCAAACTTCTACGACAAAGATCGTCCAAACTTTCAATAGATTCGTTTGAAGGTTTAAATTGAGATTTAAAGCTTTTAGAATGAATACCGGCCTTTTTTTGGACCAATATAAAGTTATAAAGGTGTAAATATAGTTTTTAAATAATTCTCAAATAGTTATACCCATTATTGGAGCAACGGAAACTTCGTCGAAACTAGTTTGACCAAAACTGCCCAACTTTGAATAGCTTCGTACGAAGTGAATATTGGCCTTTGTTGGGATCAATATGAAGTGATAAGGATATAAATATAGTAATAAACCTAATAGAAGAACGTTAGACCCATTTTTTATCCAACGGAAAACTTGTGCAAACTTCTACGACAAAGATCGTCCAAACTTTCAATAGATTCGTATGAAGGTTTAAATAGAGATTTAAAGCTTTTAGAATGAATACCGGCCTTTTTTTGGACCAATATAAAGTTATAAAGGTGTAAATATAGTTATTAATAATTCTCAAATAGTTAGACCCATTATTGGAGCAACGGAAACTTCGTCCAAACTAGTTTGACCAAAACTGCCCAACTTTGAATAGCTTCGTACGAAGTGAATATTGGCCTTTTTTGGGACCAATATGAAGTGATAAAGATATAAATATAGTAATAAACCTAATAGAACAACGTTAGACCCATTTTTTATCCAACGGAAAACTTGTGCAAACTTCTACGACAAAGATCGTCAAAACTTTCAATAGATTCGTATGAAGGTTTAAATTGAGATTTAAAGCTTTTAGAATGAATACCGGCCTTTTTTTGGACCAATATAAAGTTATAAAGGTGTAAATATAGTTATTAATAATTCTCAAATAGTTAGACCCATTATTGGAGCAACGGAAACTTCGTCCAAACTACTTTGACCAAAACTGCCCAACTTTGAATAGCTTCGTACGAAGTGAATATTGGCCTTTTTTGGGACCAATATGAAGTGATAAGGATATAAATACAGTAATGAACCTAATAGAAGAACGTTAGACCCATTTTTTATCCAACGGAAAACTTGTGCAAACTTCTACGACAAAGATCGTCCAAACTTTCAATAGATTCGTATGAAGGTTTAAATTGAGATTTAAAGCTATTAGAATGAATACCGGCCTTTTTTTGGACCAATATAAAGTTATAAAGGTGTAAATATAGTTATTAAATAATTGTCAAATAGTTAGACCCATTATTAGAGCAACGGAAACTTCGTCCAAACTACTTTGACCAAAACTGCCCAACTTTGAATAGCTTCGTACGAAGTGAATATTGGCCTTTGTTGGGATCAATATGAAGTGATAAGGGTATAAATATAGTAATAAACCTAATAGAAGAACGTTAGACCCATTTGTTATCCAACGGAAAACTTGTGCAAACTTCTACGACAAAGATCGTCCAAACTTTCAATAGATTCGTTTGAAGGTTTAAATTGAGATTTAAAGCTTTTAGAATGAATACCGGCCTTTTTTTGGACCAATATAAAGTTATAAAGGTGTAAATATAGTTTTTAAATAATTCTCAAATAGTTATACCCATTATTGGAGCAACGGAAACTTCGTCCAAACTAGTTTGACCAAAACTGCCCAACTTTGAATAGCTTCGTACGAAGTGAATATTGGCCTTTGTTGGGATCAATATGAAGTGATAAGGATATAAATATAGTAATAAACCTAATAGAAGAACGTTAGACCCATTTTTATCCAACGGAAAACTTGTGCAAACTTCTACGACAAAGATCGTCCAAACTTTCAATAGATTCGTATGAAGGTTTAAATAGAGATTTAAAGCTTTTAGAATGAATACCGGCCTTTTTTTGGACCAATATATAGTTATAAAGGTGTAAATATAGTTATTAATAATTCTCAAATAGTTAGACCCATTATTGGAGCAACGGAAACTTCGTCGAAACTACTTTGACCAAAACTGCCCAACTTTGAATAGCTTCGTACGAAGTGAATATTGGCCTTTTTTGGGACCAATATGAAGTGATAAAGATATAAATATAGTAATAAACCTAATAGAACAACGTTAGACCCATTTTTTATCCAACGGAAAACTTGTGCAAACTTCTACGACAAAGATCGTCAAAACTTTCAATAGATTCGTATGAAGGTTTAAATTGAGATTTAAAGCTTTTAGAATGAATACCGGCCTTTTTTTGGACCAATATAAAGTTATAAAGGTGTAAATATAGTTATTAATAATTCTCAAATAGTTAGACCCATTATTGGAGCAACGGAAACTTCGTCCAAACTACTTTGACCAAAACTGCCCAACTTTGAATAGCTTCGTACGAAGTGAATATTGGACTTTTTTGGGACCAATATGAAGTGATAAGGATATAAATATAGTAATGAACCTAATAGAAGAACGTTAGACCCATTTTTTATCCAACGGAAAACTTGTGCAAACTTCTACGACAAAGATCGTCCAAACTTTCAATAGATTCGTTTGAAGGTTTAAATTGAGATTTAAAGCTATTAGAATGAATACCGGCCTTTTTTTGGACCAATATAAAGTTATAAAGGTGTAAATATAGTTATTAAATAATTCTCAAATAGTTAGACCCATTAATAGAGCAACGGAAACTTCGTCCAAACTACTTTGACCAAAACTGCCCAACTTTGAATAGCTTCGTACGAAGTGAATATTGGCCTTTGTTGGGATCAATATGAAGTGATAAGGGTATAAATATAGTAATAAACCTAATAGAAGAACGTTAGACCCATTTGTTATCCAACGGAAAACTTGTGCAAACTTCTACGACAAAGATCGTCCAAACTTTCAATAGATTCGTTTGAAGGTTTAAATTGAGATTTAAAGCTTTTAGAATGAATACCGGCCTTTTTTTGGACCAATATAAAGTTATAAAGGTGTAAATATAGTTTTTAAATAATTCTCAAATAGTTATACCCATTATTGGAGCAACGGAAACTTCGTCCAAACTAGTTTGACCAAAACTGCCCAACTTTGAATAGCTTCGTACGAAGTGAATATTGGCCTTTGTTGGGATCAATATGAAGTGATAAGGATATAAATATAGTAATAAACCTAATAGAAGAACGTTAGACCCATTTTTTATCCAACGGAAAACTTGTGCAAACTTCTACGACAAAGATCGTCCAAACTTTCAATAGATTCGTATGAAGGTTTAAATAGAGATTTAAAGCTTTTAGAATGAATACCGGCCTTTTTTTGGACCAATATAAAGTTATAAAGGTGTAAATATAGTTATTAATAATTCTCAAATAGTTAGACCCATTATTGGAGCAACGGAAACTTCGTCGAAACTACTTTGACCAAAACTGCCCAACTTTGAATAGCTTCGTACGAAGTGAATATTGGCCTTTTTTGGGACCAATATGAAGTGATAAAGAAATAAATATAGTAATAAACCTAATAGAAGAACGTTAGACCCATTTTTTATCCAACGGAAAACTTGTGCAAACTTCTACGACAAAGATCGTCCAAACTTTCAATAGATTCGTATGAAGGTTTAAATTGAGATTTAAAGCTTTTAGAATGAATACCGGCCTTTTTTTGGACCAATATAAAGTTATAAAGGTGTAAATATAGTTATTAATAATTCTCAAATAGTTAGACCCATTATTGGAGCAACGGAAACTTCGTCCAAACTACTTTGACCAAAACTGCCCAACTTTGAATAGCTTCGTACGAAGTGAATATTGGCCTTTGTTGGGATCAATATGAAGTGATAAGGGTATAAATATAGTAATAAACCTAATAGAAGAACGTTAGACCCATTTGTTATCCAACGGAAAACTTGTGCAAACTTCTACGACAAAGATCATCCAAACTTTCAATAGATTCGTTTGAAGGTTTAAATTGAGATTTAAAGCTTTTAGAATGAATACCGGCCTTTTTTTGGACCAATATAAAGTTATAAAGGTGTAAATATAGTTTTTAAATAATTCTCAAATAGTTATACCCATTATTGGAGCAACGGAAACTTCGTCCAAACTAGTTTGACCAAAACTGCCCAACTTTGAATAGCTTCGTACGAAGTGAATATTGGCCTTTGTTGGGATCAATATGAAGTGATAAGGATATAAATATAGTAATAAACCTAATAGAAGAACGTTAGACCCATTTTTATCCAACGGAAAACTTGTGCAAACTTCTACGACAAAGATCGTCCAAACTTTCAATAGATTCGTATGAAGGTTTAAATAGAGATTTAAAGCTTTTAGAATGAATACCGGCCTTTTTTTGGACCAATATAAAGTTATAAAGGTGTAAATATAGTTATTAATAATTCTCAAATAGTTAGACCCATTATTGGAGCAACGGAAACTTCGTCGAAACTACTTTGACCAAAACTGCCCAACTTTGAATAGCTTCGTACGAAGTGAATATTGGCCTTTTTTGGGACCAATATGAAGTGATAAAGATATAAATATAGTAATAAACCTAATAGAACAACGTTAGACCCATTTTTTATCCAACGGAAAACTTGTGCAAACTTCTACGACAAAGATCGTCAAAACTTTCAATAGATTCGTATGAAGGTTTAAATTGAGATTTAAAGCTTTTAGAATGAATACCGGCCTTTTTTTGGACCAATATAAAGTTATAAAGGTGTAAATATAGTTATTAATAATTCTCAAATAGTTAGACCCATTATTGGAGCAACGGAAACTTCGTCCAAACTACTTTGACCAAAACTGCCCAACTTTGAATAGCTTCGTACGAAGTGAATATTGGACTTTTTTGGGACCAATATGAAGTGATAAGGATATAAATATAGTAATGAACCTAATAGAAGAACGTTAGACCCATTTTTTATCCAACGGAAAACTTGTGCAAACTTCTACGACAAAGATCGTCCAAACTTTCAATAGATTCGTTTGAAGGTTTAAATTGAGATTTAAAGCTATTAGAATGAATACCGGCCTTTTTTTGGACCAATATAAAGTTATAAAGGTGTAAATATAGTTATTAAATAATTCTCAAATAGTTAGACCCATTAATAGAGCAACGGAAACTTCGTCCAAACTACTTTGACCAAAACTGCCCAACTTTGAATAGCTTCGTACGAAGTGAATATTGGCCTTTGTTGGGATCAATATGAAGTGATAAGGGTATAAATATAGTAATAAACCTAATAGAAGAACGTTAGACCCATTTGTTATCCAACGGAAAACTTGTGCAAACTTCTACGACAAAGATCGTCCAAACTTTCAATAGATTCGTTTGAAGGTTTAAATTGAGATTTAAAGCTTTTAGAATGAATACCGGCCTTTTTTTGGACCAATATAAAGTTATAAAGGTGTAAATATAGTTTTTAAATAATTCTCAAATAGTTATACCCATTATTGGAGCAACGGAAACTTCGTCCAAACTAGTTTGACCAAAACTGCCCAACTTTGAATAGCTTCGTACGAAGTGAATATTGGCCTTTGTTGGGATCAATATGAAGTGATAAGGATATAAATATAGTAATAAACCTAATAGAAGAACGTTAGACCCATTTTTTATCCAACGGAAAACTTGTGCAAACTTCTACGACAAAGATCGTCCAAACTTTCAATAGATTCGTATGAAGGTTTAAATTGAGATTTAAAGCTTTTAGAATGAATACCGGCCTTTTTTTGGACCAATATAAAGTTATAAAGGTGTAAATATAGTTATTAATAATTCTCAAATAGTTAGACCCATTATTGGAGCAACGGAAACTTCGTCCAAACTACTTTGACCAAAACTGCCCAACTTTGAATAGCTTCGTACGAAGTGAATATTGGCCTTTGTTGGGATCAATATGAAGTGATAAGGGTATAAATATAGTAATAAACCTAATAGAAGAACGTTAGACCCATTTTTATCCAACGGAAAACTTGTGCAAACTTCTACGACAAAGATCGTCCAAACTTTCAATAGATTCGTTTGAAGGTTTAAATTGAGATTTAAAGCTTTTAGAATGAATACCGGCCTTTTTTTGGACCAATATAAAGTTATAAAGGTGTAAATATAGTTTTTAAATAATTCTCAAATAGTTATACCCATTATTGGAGCAACGGAAACTTCGTCCAAACTAGTTTGACCAAAACTGCCCAACTTTGAATAGCTTCGTACGAAGTGAATATTGGCCTTTGTTGGGATCAATATGAAGTGATAAGGATATAAATATAGTAATAAACCTAATAGAAGAACGTTAGACCCATTTTTATCCAACGGAAAACTTGTGCAAACTTCTACGACAAAGATCGTCCAAACTTTCAATAGATTCGTATGAAGGTTTAAATAGAGATTTAAAGCTTTTAGAATGAATACCGGCCTTTTTTTGGACCAATATAAAGTTATAAAGGTGTAAATATAGTTATTAATAATTCTCAAATAGTTAGACCCATTATTGGAGCAACGGAAACTTCGTCGAAACTACTTTGACCAAAACTGCCCAACTTTGAATAGCTTCGTACGAAGTGAATATTGGCCTTTTTTGGGACCAATATGAAGTGATAAAGATATAAATATAGTAATAAACCTAATAGAACAACGTTAGACCCATTTTTTATCCAACGGAAAACTTGTGCAAACTTCTACGACAAAGATCGTCAAAACTTTCAATAGATTCGTATGAAGGTTTAAATTGAGATTTAAAGCTTTTAGAATGAATACCGGCCTTTTTTTGGACCAATATAAAGTTATAAAGGTGTAAATATAGTTATTAATAATTCTCAAATAGTTAGACCCATTATTGGAGCAACGGAAACTTCGTCCAAACTACTTTGACCAAAACTGCCCAACTTTGAATAGCTTCGTACGAAGTGAATATTGGACTTTTTTGGGACCAATATGAAGTGATAAGGATATAAATATAGTAATGAACCTAATAGAAGAACGTTAGACCCATTTTTTATCCAACGGAAAACTTGTGCAAACTTCTACGACAAAGATCGTCCAAACTTTCAATAGATTCGTTTGAAGGTTTAAATTGAGATTTAAAGCTATTAGAATGAATACCGGCCTTTTTTTGGACCAATATAAAGTTATAAAGGTGTAAATATAGTTATTAAATAATTCTCAAATAGTTAGACCCATTAATAGAGCAACGGAAACTTCGTCCAAACTACTTT
Organism: Trifolium repens; assembly: GCA_030408175.1. NCBI lineage: Eukaryota > Viridiplantae > Streptophyta > Magnoliopsida > Fabales > Fabaceae > Trifolium > Trifolium repens. The sequence continues at coordinate 35,867,170 of CP125842.1, read as the reverse complement.
GACCAAAACTGCCCAACTTTGAATAGCTTCGTACGAAGTGAATATTGGCCTTTGTTGGGATCAATATGAAGTGATAAGGGTATAAATATAGTAATAAACCTAATAGAAGAACGTTAGACCCATTTGTTATCCAACGGAAAACTTGTGCAAACTTCTACGACAAAGATCGTCCAAACTTTCAATAGATTCGTTTGAAGGTTTAAATTGAGATTTAAAGCTTTTAGAATGAATACCGGCCTTTTTTTGGACCAATATAAAGTTATAAAGGTGTAAATATAGTTTTTAAATAATTCTCAAATAGTTATACCCATTATTGGAGCAACGGAAACTTCGTCCAAACTAGTTTGACCAAAACTGCCCAACTTTGAATAGCTTCGTACGAAGTGAATATTGGCCTTTGTTGGGATCAATATGAAGTGATAAGGATATAAATATAGTAATAAACCTAATAGAAGAACGTTAGACCCATTTTTTATCCAACGGAAAACTTGTGCAAACTTCTACGACAAAGATCGTCCAAACTTTCAATAGATTCGTATGAAGGTTTAAATAGAGATTTAAAGCTTTTAGAATGAATACCGGCCTTTTTTTGGACCAATATAAAGTTATAAAGGTGTAAATATAGTTATTAATAATTCTCAAATAGTTAGACCCATTATTGGAGCAACGGAAACTTCGTCGAAACTACTTTGACCAAAACTGCCCAACTTTGAATAGCTTCGTACGAAGTGAATATTGGCCTTTTTTGGGACCAATATGAAGTGATAAAGAAATAAATATAGTAATAAACCTAATAGAAGAACGTTAGACCCATTTTTTATCCAACGGAAAACTTGTGCAAACTTCTACGACAAAGATCGTCCAAACTTTCAATAGATTCGTATGAAGGTTTAAATTGAGATTTAAAGCTTTTAGAATGAATACCGGCCTTTTTTTGGACCAATATAAAGTTATAAAGGTGTAAATATAGTTATTAATAATTCTCAAATAGTTAGACCCATTATTGGAGCAACGGAAACTTCGTCCAAACTACTTTGACCAAAACTGCCCAACTTTGAATAGCTTCGTACGAAGTGAATATTGGCCTTTTTTGGGACCAATATGAAGTGATAAGGATATAAAACAGTAATGAACCTAATAGAAGAACGTTAGACCCATTTTTTATCCAATGGAAAACTTGTGCAAACTTCTACGACAAAGATCGACCAAACTTTCAATAGATTCGTATGAAAGTTTAAATTGAGATTTAAAGCTTTTAGAATGAATACCGGCCTTTTTTTGGACCAATATAAAGTTATAAAGGTGTAAATATAGTTATTAATAATTCTCAAATAGTTAGACCCATTATTGGAGCAACGGAAACTTCGTCCAAACTACTTTGACCAAAACTGCCCAACTTTGAATAGCTTCGTACGAAGTGAATATTGGACTTTTTTGGGACCAATATGAAGTGATAAGGATATAAATATAGTAATGAACCTAATAGAAGAACGTTAGACCCATTTTTTATCCAACGGAAAACTTGTGCAAACTTCTACGACAAAGATCGTCCAAACTTTCAATAGATTCGTTTGAAGGTTTAAATTGAGATTTAAAGCTATTAGAATGAATACCGGCCTTTTTTTGGACCAATATAAAGTTATAAAGGTGTAAATATAGTTATTAAATAATTCTCAAATAGTTAGACCCATTAATAGAGCAACGGAAACTTCGTCCAAACTACTTTGGCCAAAACTGCCCAACTTTGAATAGCTTCGTACGAAGTGAATATTGGCCTTTGTTGGGATCAATATGAAGTGATAAGGGTGTAAATATAGTAATAAACCTAATAGAAGAACGTTAGACCCATTTGTTATCCAACGGAAAACTTGTGCAAACTTCTACGACAAAGATCGTCCAAACTTTCAATAGATTCGTTTGAAGGTTTAAATTGAGATTTAAAGCTTTTAGAATGAATACCGGCCTTTTTTTGGACCAATATAAAGTTATAAAGGTGTAAATATAGTTTTTAAATAATTCTCAAATAGTTATACCCATTATTGGAGCAACGGAAACTTCGTCCAAACTAGTTTGACCAAAACTGCCCAACTTTGAATAGCTTCGTACGAAGTGAATATTGGCCTTTGTTGGGATCAATATGAAGTGATAAGGATATAAATATAGTAATAAACCTAATAGAAGAACGTTAGACCCATTTTTTATCCAACGGAAAACTTGTGCAAACTTCTACGACAAAGATCGTCCAAACTTTCAATAGATTCGTATGAAGGTTTAAATAGAGATTTAAAGCTTTTAGAATGAATACCGGCCTTTTTTTGGACCAATATAAAGTTATAAAGGTGTAAATATAGTTATTAATAATTCTCAAATAGTTAGACCCATTATTGGAGCAACGGAAACTTCGTCGAAACTACTTTGACCAAAACTGCCCAACTTTGAATAGCTTCGTACGAAGTGAATATTGGCCTTTTTTGGGACCAATATGAAGTGATAAAGAAATAAATATAGTAATAAACCTAATAGAAGAACGTTAGACCCATTTTTTATCCAACGGAAAACTTGTGCAAACTTCTACGACAAAGATCGTCCAAACTTTCAATAGATTCGTATGAAGGTTTAAATTGAGATTTAAAGCTTTTAGAATGAATACCGGCCTTTTTTTGGACCAATATAAAGTTATAAAGGTGTAAATATAGTTATTAATAATTCTCAAATAGTTAGACCCATTATTGGAGCAACGGAAACTTCGTCCAAACTACTTTGACCAAAACTGCCCAACTTTGAATAGCTTCGTACGAAGTGAATATTGGCCTTTTTTGGGACCAATATGAAGTGATAAGGATATAAAACAGTAATGAACCTAATAGAAGAACGTTAGACCCATTTTTTATCCAATGGAAAACTTGTGCAAACTTCTACGACAAAGATCGACCAAACTTTCAATAGATTCGTATGAAAGTTTAAATTGAGATTTAAAGCTTTTAGAATGAATACCGGCCTTTTTTTGGACCAATATAAAGTTATAAAGGTGTAAATATAGTTATTAATAATTCTCAAATAGTTAGACCCATTATTGGAGCAACGGAAACTTCGTCCAAACTACTTTGACCAAAACTGCCCAACTTTGAATAGCTTCGTACGAAGTGAATATTGGACTTTTTTGGGACCAATATGAAGTGATAAGGATATAAATATAGTAATGAACCTAATAGAAGAACTTTAGACCCATTTTTTATCCAACGGAAAACTTGTGCAAACTTCTACGACAAAGATCGTCCAAACTTTCAATAGATTTGTATGAAGGTTTAAATTGAGATTTAAAGCTTTTAGAATGAATACCGGCCTTTTTTTGGACCAATATAAAGTTATAAAGGTGTAAATATAGTTATTAATAATTCTCAAATAGTTAGACCCATTATTGGAGCAACGGAAACTTCGTCCAAACTACTTTGACCAAAACTGCCCAACTTTGAATAGCTTCGTACGAAGTGAATATTGGCCTTTTTTGGGACCAATATGAAGTGATAAGGATATAAATATAGTAATGAACCTAATAGAAGAACGTTAGACCCATTTTTTATCCAACGGAAAACTTGTGCAAACTTCTACGACAAAGATCGTCCAAACTTTCAATAGATTCGTTTGAAGGTTTAAATTGAGATTTAAAGCTTTTAGAATGAATACCGGCCTTTTTTTGGACCAATATAAAGTTATAAAGGTGTAAATATAGTTTTTAAATAATTCTCAAATAGTTATACCCATTATTGGAGCAACGGAAACTTCGTCCAAACTAGTTTGACCAAAACTGCCCAACTTTGAATAGCTTCGTACGAAGTGAATATTGGCCTTTGTTGGGATCAATATGAAGTGATAAGGATATAAATATAGTAATAAACCTAATAGAAGAACGTTAGACCCATTTTTTATCCAACGGAAAACTTGTGCAAACTTCTACGACAAAGATCGTCCAAACTTTCAATAGATTCGTATGAAGGTTTAAATAGAGATTTAAAGCTTTTAGAATGAATACCGGCCTTTTTTTGGACCAATATAAAGTTATAAAGGTGTAAATATAGTTATTAATAATTCTCAAATAGTTAGACCCATTATTGGAGCAACGGAAACTTCGTCGAAACTACTTTGACCAAAACTGCCCAACTTTGAATAGCTTCGTACGAAGTGAATATTGGCCTTTTTTGGGACCAATATGAAGTGATAAAGAAATAAATATAGTAATAAACCTAATAGAAGAACGTTAGACCCATTTTTTATCCAACGGAAAACTTGTGCAAACTTCTACGACAAAGATCGTCCAAACTTTCAATAGATTCGTATGAAGGTTTAAATTGAGATTTAAAGCTTTTAGAATGAATACCGGCCTTTTTTTGGACCAATATAAAGTTATAAAGGTGTAAATATAGTTATTAATAATTCTCAAATAGTTAGACCCATTATTGGAGCAACGGAAACTTCGTCCAAACTACTTTGACCAAAACTGCCCAACTTTGAATAGCTTCGTACGAAGTGAATATTGGCCTTTTTTGGGACCAATATGAAGTGATAAGGATATAAAACAGTAATGAACCTAATAGAAGAACGTTAGACCCATTTTTTATCCAATGGAAAACTTGTGCAAACTTCTACGACAAAGATCGACCAAACTTTCAATAGATTCGTATGAAGGTTTAAATTGAGATTTAAAGCTTTTAGAATGAATACCGGCCTTTTTTTGGACAAATATAAAGTTATTAAGGTGTAAATATAGTTATTAAATAATTCTCAAATAGTTAGACCCATTATTGGAGCAACGGAAACTTCGTCCAAACTACTTTGACCAAAACTGCCCAACTTTGAATAGCTTCGTACGAAGTGAATATTGGCCTTTGTTGGGATCAATATGAAGTGATAAGGATATAAATATAGTAATAAACCTAATAGAAGAACGTTAGACCCATTTTTTATCCAACGGAAAACTTGTGCAAACTTCTACGAGAAAGATCGTCCAAACTTTCAATAGATTCGTTTGAAGGTTTAAATTGAGATTTAAAGCTTTTAGAATGAATACCGGCCTTTTTTTGGACCAATATAAAGTTATAAAGGTGTAAATATAGTTTTTAAATAATTCTCAAATAGTTATACCCATTATTGGAGCAACGGAAACTTCGTCCAAACTAGTTTGACCAAAACTGCCCAACTTTGAATAGCTTCGTACGAAGTGAATATTGGCCTTTGTTGGGATCAATATGAAGTGATAAGGATATAAATATAGTAATAAACCTAATAGAAGAACGTTAGACCCATTTTTTATCCAACGGAAAACTTGTGCAAACTTCTACGACAAAGATCGTCCAAACTTTCAATAGATTCGTATGAAGGTTTAAATAGAGATTTAAAGCTTTTAGAATGAATACCGGCCTTTTTTTGGACCAATATAAAGTTATAAAGGTGTAAATATAGTTATTAATAATTCTCAAATAGTTAGACCCATTATTGGAGCAACGGAAACTTCGTCGAAACTACTTTGACCAAAACTGCCCAACTTTGAATAGCTTCGTACGAAGTGAATATTGGCCTTTTTTGGGACCAATATGAAGTGATAAAGAAATAAATATAGTAATAAACCTAATAGAAGAACGTTAGACCCATTTTTTATCCAACGGAAAACTTGTGCAAACTTCTACGACAAAGATCGTCCAAACTTTCAATAGATTCGTATGAAGGTTTAAATTGAGATTTAAAGCTTTTAGAATGAATACCGGCCTTTTTTTGGACCAATATAAAGTTATAAAGGTGTAAATATAGTTATTAATAATTCTCAAATAGTTAGACCCATTATTGGAGCAACGGAAACTTCGTCCAAACTACTTTGACCAAAACTGCCCAACTTTGAATAGCTTCGTACGAAGTGAATATTGGCCTTTTTTGGGACCAATATGAAGTGATAAGGATATAAAACAGTAATGAACCTAATAGAAGAACGTTAGACCCATTTTTTATCCAATGGAAAACTTGTGCAAACTTCTACGACAAAGATCGACCAAACTTTCAATAGATTCGTATGAAGGTTTAAATTGAGATTTAAAGCTTTTAGAATGAATACCGGCCTTTTTTTGGACAAATATAAAGTTATTAAGGTGTAAATATAGTTATTAAATAATTCTCAAATAGTTAGACCCATTATTGGAGCAACGGAAACTTCGTCCAAACTACTTTGACCAAAACTGCCCAACTTTGAATAGCTTCGTACGAAGTGAATATTGGCCTTTGTTGGGATCAATATGAAGTGATAAGGATATAAATATAGTAATAAACCTAATAGAAGAACGTTAGACCCATTTTTTATCCAACGGAAAACTTGTGCAAACTTCTACGAGAAAGATCGTCCAAACTTTCAATAGATTCGTTTGAAGGTTTAAATTGAGATTTAAAGCTTTTAGAATGAATACCGGCCTTTTTTTGGACCAATATAAAGTTATAAAGGTGTAAATATAGTTTTTAAATAATTCTCAAATAGTTAGACCCATTATTGGAGCAACGGAAACTTCGTCCAAACTAGTTTGACCAAAACTGCCCAACTTTGAATAGCTTCGTACGAAGTGAATATTGGCCTTTTTTGGGACCAATATGAAGTGATAAAGATATAAATATAGTAATAAACCTAATAGAAGAACTTTAGACCCATTTTTTATCCAACGGAAAACTTGTGCAAACTTCTACGACAAAGATCGTCCAAACTTTCAATAGATTTGTATGAAGGTTTAAATTGAGATTTAAAGCTTTTAGAATGAATACCGGCCTTTTTTTGGACCAATATAAAGTTATAAAGGTGTAAATATAGTTATTAATAATTCTCAAATAGTTAGACCCATTATTGGAGCAACGGAAACTTCGTCCAAACTACTTTGACCAAAACTGCCCAACTTTGAATAGCTTCGTACGAAGTGAATATTGGCCTTTTTTGGGACCAATATGAAGTGATAAGGATATAAATATAGTAATGAACCTAATAGAAGAACGTTAGACCCATTTTTTATCCAACGGAAAACTTGTGCAAACTTCTACGACAAAGATCGTCCAAACTTTCAATAGATTCGTATGAAGGTTTAAATAGAGATTTAAAGCTTTTAGAATGAATACCGGCCTTTTTTTGGACCAATATAAAGTTATAAAGGTGTAAATATAGTTATTAATAATTCTCAAATAGTTAGACCCATTATTGGAGCAACGGAAACTTCGTCCAAACTACTTTGACCAAAACTGCCCAACTTTGAATAGCTTCGTACGAAGTGAATATTGGCCTTTTTTGGGACCAATAAGAAGTGATAAGGATATAAAACAGTAATGAACCTAATAGAAGAACGTTAGACCCATTTTTTATCCAATGGAAAACTTGTGCAAACTTCTACGACAAAGATCGACCAAACTTTCAATAGATTCGTATGAAGGTTTAAATTGAGATTTAAAGCTTTTAGAATGAATACCGGCCTTTTTTTGGACAAATATAAAGTTATTAAGGTGTAAATATAGTTATTAAATAATTCTCAAATAGTTAGACCCATTATTGGAGCAACGGAAACTTCGTCCAAACTACTTTGACCAAAACTGCCCAACTTTGAATAGCTTCGTACGAAGTGAATATTGGCCTTTGTTGTGATCAATATGTAGTGATAAGGATATAAATATAGTAATAAACCTAATAGAAGAACGTTAGACCCATTTTTTATCCAACGGAAAACTTGTGCAAACTTCTACGACAAAGATCGTCCAAACTTTCAATAGATTCGTTTGAAGGTTTAAATTGAGATTTAAAGCTTTTAGAATGAATACCGGCCTTTTTTTGGACCAATATAAAGTTATAAAGGTGTAAATATAGTTTTTAAATAATTCTCAAATAGTTAGACCCATTATTGGAGCAACGGAAACTTCGTCCAAACTAGTTTGACCAAAACTGCCCAACTTTGAATAGCTTCGTACGAAGTGAATATTGGCCTTTTTTGGGACCAATATGAAGTGATAAAGATATAAATATAGTAATAAACCTAATAGAAGAACTTTAGACCCATTTTTTATCCAACGGAAAACTTGTGCAAACTTCTACGACAAAGATCGTCCAAACTTTCAATAGATTTGTATGAAGGTTTAAATTGAGATTTAAAGCTTTTAGAATGAATACCGGCCTTTTTTTGGACCAATATAAAGTTATAAAGGTGTAAATATAGTTATTAATAATTCTCAAATAGTTAGACCCATTATTGGAGCAACGGAAACTTCGTCCAAACTACTTTGACCAAAACTGCCCAACTTTGAATAGCTTCGTACGAAGTGAATATTGGCCTTTTTTGGGACCAATATGAAGTGATAAGGATATAAATATAGTAATGAACCTAATAGAAGAACGTTAGACCCATTTTTTATCCAACGGAAAACTTGTGCAAACTTCTACGACAAAGATCGTCCAAACTTTCAATAGATTCGTATGAAGGTTTAAATAGAGATTTAAAGCTTTTAGAATGAATACCGGCCTTTTTTTGGACCAATATAAAGTTATAAAGGTGTAACACCCCGTTTTTCAAAGCCTAAAAAGGGGCATTATTTTTTATTTTTTTTTAAAAACACAAGACAGAGTGCGCGGAAAATATTTTACAAGAGCCGGCGTTATTCATACAACAGAACTATAGCATATAATAGTGCTTCTCATAAGCAAAGTGTGTACCTGAATAGTTACATATCCAAAACATAACATCTAGTTCACGACAAAAATACAAGGTAGTCGTGACTAGGAAATACTACAGCCAACACCAAAAGAGGCTCATCCAAAGCGTAAGAGTATAGAGTACAGTCATCCAAAAACGTTAGAACCTACTACACAACATGCTACCAGTCACCGGCCAACAAGGCCTGTCCAAAAGTATACTACTCTAAGTCAGTGGTCCTAGTCTTAACATGCACAGCGGCATCAGGAGTCGTCCGTATCGCTCGATAACAGGACCAAGCTCAATGTAGAAGTGGGAGATACCAAGTGAGGTACTCCGGATCCTCCAATGGATCCATCCCCTGCAGCAGCCGCTGCCTCCTGAAGAACATCATCCGGCTCCCCTAAGAAGTCGGGTAAAGCCCCGTCACCCCAACTGCCCATGGAGGAGGAAGAAGAAGTGACTAGTCCATCTGTGGGGGTCTCTCCAATTACCGATCCACCACCCTCTAGTGTGTCTGGCGCCCCTGGAAGGGGTCCCCCAGGAACTGTCCACAATGCACTGAGCAGAACTGGTAGAGGTATGGAGAAAGGCGGAGTCTGCCATATCAGACACTGATGAACCTGACGGGTACCAAGAAAAGTAGTAATCCTAACGCGCCCGTGGTAACTAGCCGTGCCGGAAGCTGGGTCGAGGCTCCAGGCAGGCAGAAGCAGGCGATCAAGAAAGTCCTACCTCGTCACCGTCTCTCTCGCGAGCACCGGTAACAAAGGGTGATCCATCGTCTGGGTGGGAGGAGCCCGCAAATGAAAGAATGCAAGGGTCACCACACATAACACAACAGCAAATAGCATATACATTTAAAAGCGAATAAACACTTAGCAGTTCATATACTTGCACACAGTATCGAAATGCACACCAGCCTATCAATGCAGACTCTAAATGATTGTGATCACCCTAACCGGGTCTTTTTCACATGCATGCATTTATTCCGGAATAAACCTCTGCAGAAGGTCGTAGGCTCGGGTGGGATAACACCTCCTACTAGTGGTGGGATAACACCAGGTAGAGTCACGCACTCAATACCAAAACAATCACGGTGGGATAACACCGGGTGAGTCACACGGACAACACCAAACTCAATAAGGAGGACACCAATCACTGGTCGTCGCACCTCGTGGTCCATTCCCGATAACCACGTACTATGAATGCATGAGCATACGATTCCCCTTATATGCTAATGCAACAAAATACATACCTCTCAAGCGTATGTAAAACAATCATAATATGTACATATATTTTTCAAAATCATTTGCACGCCAATCACATATTCATACACATATTCTCAAACATATGTAAATCACACATGCGATACAAAACACCTTTTCATCACGAGAATACATAATATAATCATGCCAAACATTCACAACAATCCAGAACCAGGCATACATATATTAGACGGAAAAGTAAAGGTGCCCTTACCTTAGCAAGCTTTTGTTACTTTAATTCCGCGAAAACTACAATACGCGCTACCTAAAATAAATGTAGCGTAACGTCAATAAAATACTCCTCGTTTATCCTATCGAAACGAAACTTGCTCTCAAAAGTCTAGGAGGGTTTTAGGTACTTTCTAACTCTCTCACCTAGCGATTCCAAGTTCTTCCCAATCCGATAAAAATTCACGAAGTAAATTGCACTATTTTTAAGACACGAAAATCATTTTGTTTTCAAACCATAAACTAAAACCATTTTGGATTTCTCCACCTCAAAGACTTGTTTCACACACCACAAGACCATTTGAAACACAACTAAAACTTTTCAAAAATATTTTTATGAAAAATCGAAGTTTTCTTGCGTTACAAGTTACACATTTTTTTCTTCCTAACATCCTTTCCTATACTCATTTTTCTTCAAAACTAGGATTATCCAACACACACAAAATTTTCACACAATTGTGGACTTAGAAAAAATTTTGGGATTTCTCCCCCACACAAGAGAAGGCCACGGCCACCAATTTTCAAAACCCCCTTCTATTCAAAATTTTTCACTTCTAAATGCATGGTAATATCCCATAATACCTAACTAGCACTTATCAAAGCGATTTAGAAATTATCGAGTCGAATCGCAATTTTTCGAAAAATCTCAAATAAGTTTTTCTTTAAGGCAAGAAATTATTTTTTCTTTACAAAACATCCCATAACCAATCAAACAATTAAACAATGATCATGGGAAACAATTTGCCTCTAAACAATTTTCGAAATTCGATTCCTCGAACCATATATGATTGCCACGGCCAAAATGAGGCAAAAGGGGCAATCCTACACAATTTTTCTTCATTTGAAACCCTAACCACACATGATAGCTCGTAACGATATTCGATCGTATACCCGACTCTTTTTGAAACTCGAAATAAAATTTTTCTAAATTGCGTTCTTCGAGTCGCTCAAGAACACGAGAAATATTTTTTTCTTATTTTTCGAAACAAAATTCATATTCAACAATCCATTTTGTTTAAAAGCTCAATTCTAACTTCAAAACCAAAATCTTACAACACAAATCAAATTTATGATCCTTTTCAAATTTTTCTTCAAAACCCTTACTAAAAATCTGTAAGAACAAGATTAAACCATAGAATCAACTCATGTTTTCAATCATGTGTACTAACAACCCTTATGAACACATCTATGGAAACAAAATTAAATTCTAACATTTTTCTACTCAAGAACAAAATTGTGAAACTTCAAAATTCAAGAGATTTTCATGAGAAATAAGGGAAGGAAGAGGTCTAATTACCTCAAGATGAAGAAGATGATCCAAGAGCTTGATGATCCTAGCACAAATCCAAGCAAGTTCTTGAGAGGAAGAGAAAATTTTGAGTTGGTTAGGGTGAGTAATGGAGTTCGGCCGAGAGAGATAAGGGGGAGGGAGTATTTATGATTTTGCTCCAAGACAAACCACTTAAACCTCCTTACTATTCACCCAAAGTCTTGTGCAATCTAGGCCATTGGATTAAAATTAAAGTTGCAAGACAAAACCCTAGCCAATGGATCAAATAAAACTCATGATTGCTTTTGAACAAATATCTCCTTTTCGCCACTCAGCTCGTCGCGTTTGCTCTCGGCGAGTCGCACCTCGCTAACGGACGGAAATCTCAAAAACATAAAATCTCACAAATAAACGTCCGTCGTAAACCGTTTCCAAATATTATCGCTAAACTTTATTCTCCGACTGAAATTTATTTCCTTAGCTCCCAAAAATATTCTGAAACTAGATTCCAACTTACGCCGATATATAAAGTCTCCAATTAAAATTCGACGGAAAACAGAAACCGTAAAATTTTAAGAAGCGGGTACAGTTTTCTACTCGTTTTTCCAATAAACGGAGAAAGTCGAAACTCAAAATTCTGAAATCACATGAACGTTCTCGTATATAAAAGAGGACTAAAAACCAAAAGCCTGAGCTTAAATAGCATACGAGTCCAAAACCAGTTCCAACTCAGCAAAACGCTGTTATTACACGATACTTAAGAAACTAATCTTACAGAAACCCTAAAAACTCTTATCTACTACTTACGCTTATAACTTGCGTACGATACAGTAGAATTATGGGTCTTACATTACTTCCCCCCTAAAAGAAGTTTCGTCCTCGAAACTTAGACATCGCTAAATAATTCGGGGTATTGCTCTTTCATCTTGCTTTCAAGCTCCCAAGTCGCATCTCCTGTAGCTTCATTCCATATTATCTTGACTAAGGGTATCTCCTTGGTCCTTAGACGTTTCATCTTTCTATCCGCAATCTTAACTGGCGGAACTTCAAATGACAAGTTCTCTTTCAGCTGAATGTCATCTGGCGTGATCACATGTGACGGGTCGGGAACATACTTCCTTAACTGAGACACATGGAACACATCATGAATCTGGGACAGTATCGGTGGCAATGCAATTCGATAGGCTACTTTTCCTATCCTTTCCGTAATCTGATACGGTCCAATAAATTTCGGAGTCAACTTTCTTGCTTTTATTGCCCTTCCAACGCCAGTAGTTGGAGTAACTCGGAGAAATACATGTTCTCCTGCCTCAAATTCTAAGGGTCTGCGACGCCTATCTGCGTAACTCTTCTGACGATCCTGGGCGACCTTCATTCTTGCCCGTATCTTCCGGACCTTGTCCGTAGTCTGTTGCACCATTTCCGGTCCTACAATCATACTTTCTCCATCTTGGTACCAACACAATGGAGTTTGACACCTTCTCCCATAAAGAGCCTCATACGGAGCCATTCCAATGCTCGTGTGGAAACTGTTGTTGTAGGTGAACTCTATTAGTGGTAACACATCGTCCCAACTTCCTCTATCATCTAGCACACATGCCCTCAACAAATCCTCCAAAGATTGATTCGTTCTTTCGGTCTGTCCGTCTGTCTGCGGATGGTAAGCCGAACTTAATCTCAACTTCGTCCCTAAAGCCTCATGCAGAGTTCTCCAAAAATGTGAAGTGAATTTTGGGTCTCGATCCGAAACAATGCTTGACGGTATACCATGGAGTCTTACTATCTCAGCCACGTAGATGTTTGTTAACTTTTCTGCAGTGTCGGTAATCCTGACAGGCAGAAAATGAGCGGACTTCGTCAATCGATCCACTATCACCCAAATAGAATCATGCTTCCTTCTTGTCTTGGGTAAACCAGTGATGAAATCCATAGATATGCTATTCCACTTCCACTCTGGTATATCCAACGATTGCAGCATTCCTGCAGGTTTCTGATGTTCCACCTTAGCTTTCTGACACGTCAAACACGATGCCACATACTCCGCCACATGTCTCTTCATACCCGGCCACCAATAGTCTAGCCTCAAATCCTGATACATCTTGGTAGCTCCAGGATGTATACTCAGTTTACTCTTATGCGCTTCCTCTAGCACCGTATTTCTCAAGTTCTTAGCATCGGGTACGCACACTCTCCCATTGCATCTCAAAATATTATCTGATCCCACCTTGAACTCTGTGGTGGTTCCTCGATCTATCAAAGCTCTCTTTTCCATAAGTAGACTGTCATTCTGACAACTAGCAATGTCTTCCATCAATCCGTTCGAAATCGTAATCATACCGAGTCTCAAATTCCCAGGCGCAAACTCTACCTCGAGATGTAGATCCCGAAACTCTTCTAACAACTCTTGCTGACTAGCCATCTGAGCTGAGCATACCGATACACTTCTTCTACTCAAAGCGTCAGCTACCACATTAGCCTTTCCAGGATGGTACTGTAACGTGAAATCAAAATCCTTCAGTGTTTCCATCCACCTCCTCTGTCTCATATTCAACTCTTTCTGATCAAACAGATATTTCAGACTTTTGTGATCACTGAAGACGACAAAAGTACATCCATAAAGATAATGTCTCCAAATCTTCAAAGCAAAAACTACTGCAGCAAGTTCTAGATCATGAGTGGGGTAGTTCCTTTCGTGGTTCTTCAACTGCCTGGACGCATAAGCCACTGCCCTCTTGTGTTGCATCAACACACATCCGAGTCCCTGATGCGACGCATCACAATAAACTTCATACGGTTCGTCCGACTGGGGTAAAACTAACACCGGTGAGGTCGTCAATCGCTCTTTTAGCAACTGAAAACTAGCTTCACACTTCTCTGTCCAAGCAAATGGTTGATCTTTCCTCGTAAGTTGTGTCATTGGTGCCACAATCTTAGCGAAACCCTCAATAAATCTCCGATAATATCCTGCTAAACCCACAAAACTTCGTATATCCGTAACAGTTTGCGGTTGTTTCCATGCAAGTACGGTTTCAATCTTTGCTGGATCCACAGATATTCCCTCTTCTGAGATGACGTGACCCAGAAAATTCACCGTTTTCATCCAGAATTCACACTTTGACGGATTTGCATACAACTTTCTGTCACGCAGAACTTGCAAAACCAAGCGGAGATGCTCTTCGTGTTCCTCTTCATCCTTCGAATAAATGAGTATATCGTCGATGAACACCACTACAAACTTGTCTAGGAACGTATGGAAGATCCTATTCATGTAATCCATAAAAATTGCGGGTGCATTCGTCACTCCAAACGGCATCACTAGATACTCATAGTGTCCATAGCGTGAACGAAACGCTGTTTTCTGAACGTCTTCTTCTCTTACTCTTATCTGATGATATCCGGACTTCAAGTCAACCTTTGAAAACACAGACACACCCTTTAACTGGTCCATCAGATCATCAATTCGTGGCAAGGGATATCGGTTCTTAATAGTAACCTTGTTGAGTTTCCGATAATCCACACATAAACGTGACCGCCCGTCCTTCTTTTTCACCAATAAGACTGGCGCTCCCCACGGAGACACACTTGGCCTAATAAAACCCTTTTCTAACAAGTCCTCAATCTGACTCTTCAATTCCACCAACTCAGCTGGGGCCATCCGATAAGGTGATTCTGAGATTGGTCCCGTTCCTGGATGTAAGTCGATAAAGAATTCCACTTCTTTGATCGGAGGAAATCCCGGAATCTCTAACGGAAAAACATCCTGGAATTGTTGAACTACGCGCAACTCCTCTATATGCACGTCTGAAGTCACTCCTATAAAAGCAAGTGAAATAATTTCTGGCTCTCCATTCCTCATGGTTACTGTAAGCCGGTTCGCCGACAAGTACCTCTGTACTCCTGGTTCGGGGAAAAAGACCATCTTACGAGCACAGTCTAAAATAACATAGTGATACGACAGCCAATCCATCCCAAGAATGATCTCGAGTGACTGAAGGGGTAAACAGATCAGATTAATCAAAAACTCTCTATTCTGAATCATCACTAAACAGTGCAAACATGCTGTATTAACCACAAGATCCTTTGCAGGAGTAGAAACATTCAAATCAAAAGGCAGCGGAGAAACAATCAATTTCATACGATTTGCACAATCCACAGATATGAAAGAATGGGTTGCCCCGGTATCTATCAATGCAGTTAAAGTGTTACCTGCAATCTGACAATTCTCATGTATGGCGTTACTGGCCTCGCCACTCACTTCCGTGCCCATACAGTAGACACGTCCCCTAGCAGTGGGTTTTGCTCCCTGCGTCACATTCACAGACGGTTCAGCCTTCTGAGCCTTGCAATCCCTAGCCATGTGACCTGGCTTCTTACAATTATAACAAATAATCCCGGGCTCCGCGTTCCTACAGTCGTTCGCATAATGTCCTTCCTTCCCACACTTGAAACAACTCTGCTTTGCCGCATTCGGATTCCCTTGATTCACCGAGCGATCCTGCCCTTTGTTATTCTGAGGGCGGTTGTAAGGCTTATTTCCTCGCCTTCCACGGTTCTGAGCCTGATTACTTGGACGACTAGGTCCCCCAGCAGTAGAATTCACATTGCGATTCACTCGCTTATTCTTCATGTCCTCAATTTCCTGACATTTCTCAACCAGCACTTGGAAATTCCGGATTCCCAATGGTATCACTGAATCCTGTAACTCATACCTCAACCCTTCTTGAAAACGGCGACACATATAAGTCTCATCGACGCCATCCCTGAAGAAGCGGAAAAACCTTGACAGTGATTCAAATTTCTTAGCATAAACTTCAACATTCGTACCTCCCTGACGCAACCTCAGGAATTCCTCTCCATACCTTTCCCTAGCGGTCTCTGGAAAGTACTTGGCCAAAAACTTTCTCTTAAAACTCACCCAGTTGATTTCCTCGTGAGCGGCCTCCATCATAAGACTAGTACTCTTCCACCAATACTCAGAGCCTCCCGACAACTGGTAGGTGGCCAGAGTCACCCTTTCGCCCTCGGGGCAGTGGATTGCTCCGAAGATCTTTTCCATTGCCTGAAGCCATAAGTCAGCAGCATCAGGACCTCCCTCTCCGTTATACTTCGGAGGACTCTGATGGTTAAAACTAGTGAGAACTCGAGATCCAGCAGCGAGAATCTCTCTTTCCCTTTTTTCCATATCCCTCTGCGCCTTCGCATGGGCTTGGGCAGTCAAAGTTGCTTCCATGGCATTCATCGCATGAGCCATCTGGTTTACCTGATTATCATCAGCTCCAGTAGCTGCAGGTGCCCGTCTTGGAGGCATGTTTTCCTGCACAAACCACTTTCTGGTTAGATTCTTTTCCAATTCTCTCAGAAATCTTATACCATAAGTCAATAACATCAACACACCAAAGCAATGGTCACTGAGAACTAAACAAACTCTAGTTCTAACTCGACTGACAACTCTTACGACACACTTTTCCCTTGATGATCTAATGCCGGGCTCTGATACCAACAATGTAACACCCCGTTTTTCAAAGCCTAAAAAGGGGCATTATTTTTATTTATTTTTTTAAAAACACAAGACAGAGTGCGCGGAAAATATTTTACAAGAGCCGGCGTTATTCATACAACAGAACTATAGCATATAATAGTGCTTCTCATAAGCAAAGTGTGTACCTGAATAGTTACATATCCAAAACATAACATCTAGTTCACGACAAAAATACAAGGTAGTCGTGACTAGGAAATACTACAGCCAACACCAAAAGAGGCTCATCCAAAGCGTAAGAGTATAGAGTACAGTCATCCAAAAACGTTAGAACCTACTACACAACATGCTACCAGTCACCGGCCAACAAGGCCTGTCCAAAAGTATACTACTCTAAGTCAGTGGTCCTAGTCCTAACATGCACAGCGGCATCAGGAGTCGTCCGTATCGCTCGATAACAGGACCAAGCTCAAGGTAGAAGTGGGAGATACCAAGTGAGGTACTCCGGATCCTCCAATGGATCCATCCCCTGCAGTAGCCGCTGCCTCCTGAAGAACATCATCCGGCTCCCCTAAGAAGTCGGGTAAAGCCCCGTCACCCCAACTGCCCATGGAGGAGGAAGAAGAAGTGACTAGTCCATCTGTGGGGGTCTCTCCAATGACCGATCCACCACCCTCTGGTGTGTCTGGCGCCCCTGGAAGGGGTCCCCCCGGAACTGTCCACAATGCACTGAGCAGAACTGGTAGAGGTATGGAGAAAGGCGGAGTCTGCCATATCAGACACTGATGAACCTGACGGGTACCAAGAAAAGTAGTAATCCTAACGCGCCCGTGGTAACTAGCCGTGCCGGAAGCTGGGTCGAGGCTCCAGGCAGGCAGAAGCAGGCGATCAAGAAAGTCCCACCTCGTCACCGTCTCTCTCGCGAGCACCGGTAACAAAGGGTGATCCATCGTCTGGGTGGGAGGAGCCCGCAAATGAAAGAATGCAAGGGTCACCACACATAACACAACAGCAAATAGCATATACATTTAAAAGCGAATAAACACTTAGTAGTTCATATACTTGCACACAGTATCGAAATGCACACCAGCCTATCAATGCAGACTCTAAATGATTGTGATCACCCTAACCGGGTCTTTTTCACATGCATGCATTTATTCCGGAATAAACCTCTGCAGAAGGTCGTAGGCTCGGGTGGGATAACACCTCCTACTAGTGGTGGGATAACACCAGGTAGAGTCACGCACTCAATACCAAAACAATCACGGTGGGATAACACCGGGTGAGTCACACGGACAACACCAAACTCAATAAGGAGGACACCAATCACTGGTCGTCGCACCTCGTGGTCCATTCCCGATAACCACGTACTATGAATGCATGAGCATACGATTCCCCTTATATGCTAATGCAACAAAATACATACCTCTCAAGCGTATGTAAAACAATCATAATATGTACATATATTTTTCAAAATCATTTGCACGCCAATCACATATTCATACACATATTCTCAAACATATGTAAATCACACATGCGATACAAAACACCTTCTCATCACGAGAATACATAATATAATCATGCCAAACATTCACAACAATCCAGAACCAGGCATACATATATTAGACGGAAAAGTAAAGGTGCCCTTACCTTAGCAAGCTTTTGTTACTTTAATTCCGCGAAAACTACAATACGCGCTACCTAAAATAAATGTAGCGTAACGTCAATAAAATACTCCTCGTTTATCCTATCGAAACGAAACTTGCTCTCAAAAGTCTAGGAGGGTTTTAGGTACTTTCTAACTCTCTCACCTAGCGATTCCAAGTTCTTCCCAATCCGATAAAAATTCACGAAGTAAATTGCACTATTTTTAAGACACGAAAATCATTTTGTTTTCAAACCATAAACTAAAACCATTTTGGATTTCTCCACCTCAAAGACTTGTTTCACACACCACAAGACCATTTGAAACACAACTAAAACTTTTCAAAAATATTTTTATGAAAAATCGAAGTTTTCTTGCGTTACAAGTTACACATTTTTTTCTTCCTAACATCCTTTCCTATACTCATTTTTCTTCAAAACTAGGATTATCCAACACACACAAAATTTTCACACAATTGTGGACTTAGAAAAAATTTTGGGATTTCTCCCCCACACAAGAGAAGGCCACGGCCACCAATTTTCAAAACCCCCTTCTATTCAAAATTTTTCACTTCTAAATGCATGGTAATATCCCATAATACCTAACTAGCACTTATCAAAGCGATTTAGAAATTATCGAGTCGAATCGCAATTTTTCGAAAAATCTCAAATAAGTTTTTCTTTAAGGCAAGAAATTATTTTTTCTTTACAAAACATCCCATAACCAATCAAACAATTAAACAATGATCATGGGAAACAATTTGCCTCTAAACAATTTTCGAAATTCGATTCCTCGAACCATATATGATTGCCACGGCCAAAATGAGGCAAAAGGGGCAATCCTACACAATTTTTCTTCATTTGAAACCCTAACCACACATGATAGCTCGTAACGATATTCGATCGTATACCCGACTCTTTTTGAAACTCGAAATAAAATTTTTCTAAATTGCGTTCTTCGAGTCGCTCAAGAACACGAGAAATATTTTTTTCTTATTTTTCGAAACAAAATTCATATTCAACAATCCATTTTGTTTAAAAGCTCAATTCTAACTTCAAAACCAAAATCTTACAACACAAATCAAATTTATGATCCTTTTCAAATTTTTCTTCAAAACCCTTACTAAAAATCTGTAAGAACAAGATTAAACCATAGAATCAACTCATGTTTTCAATCATGTGTACTAACAACCCTTATGAACACATCTATGGAAACAAAATTAAATTCTAACATTTTTCTACTCAAGAACAAAATTGTGAAACTTCAAAATTCAAGAGATTTTCATGAGAAATAAGGGAAGGAAGAGGTCTAATTACCTCAAGATGAAGAAGATGATCCAAGAGCTTGATGATCCTAGCACAAATCCAAGCAAGTTCTTGAGAGGAAGAGAAAATTTTGAGTTGGTTAGGGTGAGTAATGGAGTTCGGCCGAGAGAGATAAGGGGGAGGGAGTATTTATGATTTTGCTCCAAGACAAACCACTTAAACCTCCTTACTATTCACCCAAAGTCTTGTGCAATCTAGGCCATTGGATTAAAATTAAAGTTGCAAGACAAAACCCTAGCCAATGGATCAAATAAAACTCATGATTGCTTTTGAACAAATATCTCCTTTTCGCCACTCAGCTCGTCGCGTTTGCTCTCGGCGAGTCGCACCTCGCTAACGGACGGAAATCTCAAAAACATAAAATCTCACAAATAAACGTCCGTCGTAAACCGTTTCCAAATATTATCGCTAAACTTTATTCTCCGACTGAAATTTATTTCCTTAGCTCCCAAAAATATTCTGAAACTAGATTCCAACTTACGCCGATATATAAAGTCTCCAATTAAAATTCGACGGAAAACAGAAACCGTAAAATTTTAAGAAGCGGGTACAGTTTTCTACTCGTTTTTCCAATAAACGGAGAAAGTCGAAACTCAAAATTCTGAAATCACATGAACGTTCTCGTATATAAAAGAGGACTAAAAACCAAAAGCCTGAGCTTAAATAGCATACGAGTCCAAAACCAGTTCCAACTCAGCAAAACGCTGTTATTACACGATACTTAAGAAACTAATCTTACAGAAACCCTAAAAACTCTTATCTACTACTTACGCTTATAACTTGCTTACGATACAGTAGAATTATGGGTCTTACAAAAGGTGTAAATATAGTTATTAATAATTCTCAAATAGTTAGACCCATTATTGGAGCAACGGACACTTCGTCCAAACTACTTTGACCAAAACTGCCCAACTTTGAATAGCTTCGTACGAAGTGAATATTGGACTTTTTTGGGACCAATATGACGTGATAAGGATATAGATATAGTAATGAACCTAATAGAAGAACGTTAGACCCCATTTTTTATCCAACGGAAAACTTGTGCAAACTTCTACGACAAAGATCGTCCAAACTTTCAATAGATTCGTATGAAGGTTTAAATTGAGATTTAAAGCTTTTAGAATGAATACCGGCCTTTTTTTGGACCAATATAAAGTTATAAAGGTGTAAATATAGTTATTAATAATTCTCAAATAGTTAGACCCATTATTGGAGCAACGGAAACTTCGTCCAAACTACTTTGACCAAAACTGCCCAACTTTGAATAGCTTCGTACGAAGTGAATATTGGCCTTTTTTGGGACCAATATGAAGTGATAAGGATATAAATACAGTAATGAACCTAATAGAAGAACGTTAGACCCATTTTTTATCCAACGGAAAACTTGTGCAAACTTCTACGACAAAGATCGTCCAAACTTTCAATAGATTCGTATGAAGGTTTAAATTGACATTTAAAGCTTTTAGAATGAATACCGGCCTTTTTTTGGACCAATATAAATTTATAAAGGTGTAAATATAGTTATTAATAATTCTCAAATAGTTAGACCCATTATTGGAGCAACGAAAACTTCGTCCAAACTACTTTGACCCAAACTGCCCAACTTTGAATAGCTTCGTACGAAGTGAATATTGGCCTTTGTTGGGATCAATATGAAGTGATAAGGATATAAATATAGTAATAAACCTAATAGAAGAACGTTAGACCCATTTTTTATCCAACGGAAAACTTGTGCAAACTTCTACGACAAAGATCGTCCAAACTTTCAATAGATTCGTATGAAGGTTTAAATTGACATTTAAAGCTTTTAGAATGAATACCGGCCTTTTTTTGGACCAATATAAATTTATAAAGGTGTAAATATAGTTATTAATAATTCTCAAATAGTTAGACCCATTATTGGAGCAACGAAAACTTCGTCCAAACTACTTTGACCCAAACTGCCCAACTTTGAATAGCTTCGTACGAAGTGAATATTGGCCTTTGTTGGGATCAATATGAAGTGATAAGGATATAAATATAGTAATAAACCTAATAGAAGAACGTTAGACCCATTTTTTATCCAACGGAAAACTTGTGCAAACTTCTACGACAAAGATCGTCCAAACTTTCAATAGATTCGTTTGAAGGTTTAAATTGAGATTTAAAGCTTTTAGAATGAATACCGGCCTTTTTTTGGACCAATATAAAGTTATAAAGGTGTAAATATAGTTATTAATAATTCTCAAATAGTTAGACCCATTATTGGAGCAACGGAAACTTCGTCCAAACTACTTTGACCAAAACTGCCCAACTTTGAATAGCTTCGTACGAAGTGAATATTGGCCTTTTTTGGGACCAATATGAAGTGATAAGGATATAAATACAGTAATGAACCTAATAGAAGAACGTTAGACCCATTTTTTATCCAACGGAAAACTTGTGCAAACTTCTTCGACAAAGATCGTCCAAACTTTCAATAGATTCGTATGAAGGTTTAAATTGAGATTTAAAGCTTTTAGAATGAATACCGGCCTTTTTTTGGACCAATATAAAGTTATAAAGGTGTAAATATAGTTATTAATAATTCTCAAATAGTTAGACCCATTATTGGAGCAACGAAAACTTCGTTCAAACTACTTTGACCAAAACTGCCCAACTTTGAATAGCTTCGTACGAAGTGAATATTGGCCTTTGTTGGGATCAATATGAAGTGATAAGGATATAAATATAGTAATAAACCTAATAGAAGAACGTTAGACCCATTTTTTATCCAACGGAAAACTTGTGCAAACTTCTACGACAAAGATCGTCCAAACTTTCAATAGATTCGTATGAAGGTTTAAATTGAGATTTAAAGCTTTTAGAATGAATACCGGCCTTTTTTTGGACCAATATAAAGTTATAAAGGTGTAAATATAGTTATTAATAATTCTCAAATAGTTAGACCCATTATTGGAGCAACGGAAACTTCGTCCAAACTACTTTGACCAAAACTGCCCAACTTTGAATAGCTTCGTACGAAGTGAATATTGGCCTTTTTTGGGACCAATATGAAGTGATAAGGATATAAATATAGTAATGAACCTAATAGAAGAACGTTAGACCCATTTTTTATCCAACGGAAAACTTGTGCAAACTTCTACGACAAAGATCGTCCAAACTTTCAATAGATTCGTATGAAGGTTTAAATAGAGATTTAAAGCTTTTAGAATGAATACCGGCCTTTTTTTGGACCAATATAAAGTTATAAAGGTGTAAATATAGTTATTAATAATTCTCAAATAGTTAGACCCATTATTGGAGCAACGGACACTTCGTCCAAACTACTTTGACCAAAACTGCCCAACTTTGAATAGCTTCGTACGAAGTGAATATTGGCCTTTGTTGGGATCAATAAGAAGTGATAAGGATATAAATATAGTAATAAACCTAATAGAAGAACGTTAGACCCATTTTTTATCCAACGGAAAACTTGTGCAAACTTCTACGACAAAGATCGTCCAAACTTTCAATAGATTCGTTTGAAGGTTTAAATTGAGATTTAAAGCTTTTAGAATGAATACCGGCCTTTTTTTGGACCAATATAAAGTTATAAAGGTGTAAATATAGTTTTTAAATAATTCTCAAATAGTTAGACCCATTATTGGAGCAACGGAAACTTCGTCCAAACTAGTTTGACCAAAACTGCCCAACTTTGAATAGCTTCGTACGAAGTGAATATTGGCCTTTTTTGGGACCAAGATGAAGTGATAAAGATATAAATATAGTAATAAACCTAATAGAAGAACTTTAGACCCATTTTTTATCCAACGGAAAACTTGTGCAAACTTCTACGACAAAGATCGTCCAAACTTTCAATAGATTTGTATGAAGGTTTAAATTGAGATTTAAAGCTTTTAGAATGAATACCGGCCTTTTTTTGGACCAATATAAAGTTATAAAGGTGTAAATATAGTTATTAATAATTCTCAAATAGTTAGACCCATTATTGGAGCAACGGAAACTTCGTCCAAACTACTTTGACCAAAACTGCCCAACTTTGAATAGCTTCGTACGAAGTGAATATTGGCCTTTTTTGGGACCAATATGAAGTGATAAGGATATAAATATAGTAATGAACCTAATATAAGAACGTTAGACCCATTTTTTATCCAACGGAAAACTTGTGCAAACTTCTACGACAAAGATCGTCCAAACTTTCAATAGATTCGTATGAAGGTTTAAATAGAGATTTAAAGCTTTTAGAATGAATACCGGCCTTTTTTTGGACCAATATAAAGTTATAAAGGTGTAAATATAGTTATTAATAATTCTCAAATAGTTAGACCCATTATTGGAGCAACGGACACTTCGTCCAAACTACTTTGACCAAAACTGCCCAACTTTGAATAGCTTCGTACGAAGTGAATATTGGCCTTTTTTGGGACCAATATGAAGTGATAAGGATATAAATATAGTAATGAACCTAATAGAAGAACGTTAGACCCATTTTTTATCCAACGGAAAACTTGTGCAAACTTCTACGACTAAGATCGTCCAAACTTTCAATAGATTCGTATGAAGGTTTAAATTGACATTTAAAGCTTTTAGAATGAATACCGGCCTTTTTTTGGACCAATATAAATTTATAAAGGTGTAAATATAGTTATTAATAATTCTCAAATAGTTAGACCCATTATTGGAGCAACGAAAACTTCGTCCAAACTACTTTGACCCAAACTGCCCAACTTTGAATAGCTTCGTACGAAGTGAATATTGGCCTTTGTTGGGATCAATATGAAGTGATAAGGATATAAATATAGTAATAAACCTAATAGAAGAACGTTAGACCCATTTTTTATCCAACGGAAAACTTGTGCAAACTTCTACGACAAAGATCGTCCAAACTTTCAATAGATTCGTTTGAAGGTTTAAATTGAGATTTAAAGCTTTTAGAATGAATACCGGCCTTTTTTTGGACCAATATAAAGTTATAAAGGTGTAAATATAGTTATTAATAATTCTCAAATAGTTAGACCCATTATTGGAGCAACGGAAACTTCGTCCAAACTACTTTGACCAAAACTGCCCAACTTTGAATAGCTTCGTACGAAGTGAATATTGGCCTTTTTTGGGACCAATATGAAGTGATAAGGATATAAATATAGTAATGAACCTAATAGAAGAACGTTAGACCCATTTTTTATCCAACGGAAAACTTGTGCAAACTTCTACGACAAAGATCGTCCAAACTTTCAATAGATTCGTATGAAGGTTTAAATAGAGATTTAAAGCTTTTAGAATGAATACCGGCCTTTTTTTGGACCAATATAAAGTTATAAAGGTGTAAATATAGTTATTAATAATTCTCAAATAGTTAGACCCATTATTGGAGCAACGGACACTTCGTCCAAACTACTTTGACCAAAACTGCCCAACTTTGAATAGCTTCGTACGAAGCGAATATTGGCCTTTGTTGGGATCAATATGAAGTGATAAGGATATAAATATAGTAATAAACCTAATAGAAGAACGTTAGACCCATTTTTTATCCAACGGAAAACTTGTGCAAACTTCTACGACAAAGATCGTCCAAACTTTCAATAGATTCGTTTGAAGGTTTAAATTGAGATTTAAAGCTTTTAGAATGAATACCGGCCTTTTTTTGGACCAATATAAAGTTATAAAGGTGTAAATATAGTTTTTAAATAATTCTCAAATAGTTAGACCCATTATTGGAGCAACGGAAACTTCGTCCAAACTAGTTTGACCAAAACTGCCCAACTTTGAATAGCTTCGTACGAAGTGAATATTGGCCTTTTTTGGGACCAAGATGAAGTGATAAAGATATAAATATAGTAATAAACCTAATAGAAGAACTTTAGACCCATTTTTTATCCAACGGAAAACTTGTGCAAACTTCTACGACAAAGATCGTCCAAACTTTCAATAGATTTGTATGAAGGTTTAAATTGAGATTTAAAGCTTTTAGAATGAATACCGGCCTTTTTTTGGACCAATATAAAGTTATAAAGGTGTAAATATAGTTATTAATAATTCTCAAATAGTTAGACCCATTATTGGAGCAACGGAAACTTCGTCCAAACTACTTTGACCAAAACTGCCCAACTTTGAATAGCTTCGTACGAAGTGAATATTGGCCTTTTTTGGGACCAATATGAAGTGATAAGGATATAAATATAGTAATGAACCTAATAGAAGAACGTTAGACCCATTTTTTATCCAACGGAAAACTTGTGCAAACTTCTACGACAAAGATCGTCCAAACTTTCAATAGATTCGTATGAAGGTTTAAATAGAGATTTAAAGCTTTTAGAATGAATACCGGCCTTTTTTTGGACCAATATAAAGTTATAAAGGTGTAAATATAGTTATTAATAATTCTCAAATAGTTAGACCCATTATTGGAGCAACGGACACTTCGTCCAAACTACTTTGACCAAAACTGCCCAACTTTGAATAGCTTCGTACGAAGTGAATATTGGCCTTTTTTGGGACCAATATGAAGTGATAAGGATATAAATATAGTAATGAACCTAATAGAAGAACGTTAGACCCCATTTTTTATCCAACGGAAAACTTGTGCAAACTTCTACGACAAAGATCGTCCAAACTTTCAATAGATTCGTATGAAGGTTTAAATTGAGATTTAAAGCTTTTAGAATGAATACCGGCCTTTTTTTGGACCAATATAAAGTTATAAAGGTGTAAATATAGTTATTAATAATTCTCAAATAGTTAGACCCATTATTGGAGCAACGGAAACTTCGTCCAAACTACTTTGACCAAAACTGCCCAACTTTGAATAGCTTCGTACGAAGTGAATATTGGCCTTTTTTGGGACCAATATGAAGTGATAAGGATATAAATACAGTAATGAACCTAATAGAAGAACGTTAGACCCATTTTTTATCCAACGGAAAACTTGTGCAAACTTCTACGACAAAGATCGTCCAAACTTTCAATAGATTCGTATGAAGGTTTAAATTGAGATTTAAAGCTTTTAGAATGAATACCGGCCTTTTTTTGGACCAATATAAAGTTATAAAGGTGTAAATATAGTTATTAATAATTCTCAAATAGTTAGACCCATTATTGGAGCAACGAAAACTTCGTCCAAACTACTTTGACCAAAACTGCCCAACTTTGAATAGCTTCGTACGTAGTGAATATTGGCCTTTTTTGGGACCAATATGAAGTGATAAGGATATAAATATAGTAATGAACCTAATAGAAGAACGTTAGACCCATTTTTTATCCAACGGAAAACTTGTGCAAACTTCTAAGACAAAGATCGTCCAAACTTTCAATAGATTCGTATGAAGGTTTAAATTGAGATTTAAAGCTTTTAGAATGAATACCGGCCTTTTTTTGGACCAATATAAAGTTATAAAGGTGTAAATATAGTTATTAATAATTCTCAAATTGTTAGACCCATTATTGGAGCAACGGAAACTTCGTCCAAACTACTTTGACCAAAACTGCCCAACTTTGAATAGCTTCGTACGAAGTGAATATTGGCCTTTGTTGGGATCAATATGAAGTGATAAGGATATAAATATAGTAATAAACCTAATAGAAGAACGTTAGACCCATTTTTTATCCAACGGAAAACTTGTGCAAACTTCTACGACAAAGATCGACCAAACTTTCAATAGATTCGTATGAAGGTTTAAATTGAGATTTAAAGCTTTTAGAATGAATACCGGCCTTTTTTTGGACCAATATAAAGTTATAAAGGTGTAAATATAGTTATTAATAATTCTCAAATAGTTAGACCCATTATTGGAGCAACGGACACTTCGTCCAAACTACTTTGACCAAAACTGCCCAACTTTGAATAGCTTCGTACGAAGTGAATATTGGCCTTTTTTGGGACCAATATGAAGTGATAAGGATATAAATATAGTAATGAACCTAATAGAAGAACGTTAGACCCCATTTTTTATCCAACGGAAAACTTGTGCAAACTTCTACGACAAAGATCGTCCAAACTTTCAATATATTCGTATGAAGGTTTAAATTGAGATTTAAAGCTTTTAGAATGAATACCGGCCTTTTTTGGACCAATATAAAGTTATAAAGGTGTAAATATAGTTATTAATAATTCTCAAATAGTTAGACCCATTATAGGAGCAACGGAAACTTCGTCCAAACTACTTTGACCAAAACTGCCCAACTTTGAATAGCTTCGTACGAAGTGAATATTGGCCTTTTTTGGGACCAATATGAAGTGATAAGGATATAAATACAGTAATGAACCTAATAGAAGAACGTTAGACCCATTTTTTATCCAACGGAAAACTTGTGCAAACTTCTACGACAAAGATCGACCAAACTTTCAATAGATTCGTATGAAGGTTTAAATTGAGATTTAAAGCTTTTAGAATGAATACCGGCCTTTTTTTGGACAAATATAAAGTTATTAAGGTGTAAATATAGTTATAAAATAATTCTCAAATAGTTAGACCCATTATTGGAGCAACGGAAACTTCGTCCAAACTACTTTGACCAAAACTGCCCAACTTTGAATAGCTTCGTACGAAGTGAATATTGGCCTTTGTTGGGATCAATATGAAGTGATAAGGATATAAATATAGTAATAAACCTAATAGAAGAACGTTAGACCCATTTTTTATCCAACGGAAAACTTGTGCAAACTTCTACGACAAAGATCGTCCAAACTTTCAATAGATTCGTTTGAAGGTTTAAATTGAGATTTAAAGCTTTTAGAATGAATACCGGCCTTTTTTTGGACCAATATAAAGTTATAAAGGTGTAAATATAGTTTTTAAATAATTCTCAAATAGTTAGACCCATTATTGGAGCAACGGAAACTTCGTCCAAACTAGTTTGACCAAAACTGCCCAACTTTGAATAGCTTCGTACGAAGTGAATATTGGCCTTTTTTGGGACCAAGATGAAGTGATAAAGATATAAATATAGTAATAAACCTAATAGAAGAACTTTAGACCCATTTTTTATCCAACGGAAAACTTGTGCAAACTTCTACGACAAAGATCGTCCAAACTTTCAATAGATTTGTATGAAGGTTTAAATTGAGATTTAAAGCTTTTAGAATGAATACCGGCCTTTTTTTGGACCAATATAAAGTTATAAAGGTGTAAATATAGTTATTAATAATTCTCAAATAGTTAGACCCATTATTGGAGCAACGGAAACTTCGTCCAAACTACTTTGACCAAAACTGCCCAACTTTGAATAGCTTCGTACGAAGTGAATATTGGCCTTTTTTGGGACCAATATGAAGTGATAAGGATATAAATATAGTAATGAACCTAATAGAAGAACGTTAGACCCATTTTTTATCCAACGGAAAACTTGTGCAAACTTCTACGACAAAGATCGTCCAAACTTTCAATAGATTCGTATGAAGGTTTAAATAGAGATTTAAAGCTTTTAGAATGAATACCGGCCTTTTTTTGGACCAATATAAAGTTATAAAGGTGTAAATATAGTTATTAATAATTCTCAAATAGTTAGACCCATTATTGGAGCAACGGACACTTCGTCCAAACTACTTTGACCAAAACTGCCCAACTTTGAATAGCTTCGTACGAAGTGAATATTGGCCTTTTTTGGGACCAATATGAAGTGATAAGGATATAAATATAGTAATGAACCTAATAGAAGAACGTTAGACCCCATTTTTTATCCAACGGAAAACTTGTGCAAACTTCTACGACAAAGATCGTCCAAACTTTCAATAGATTCGTATGAAGGTTTAAATTGAGATTTAAAGCTTTTAGAATGAATACCGGCCTTTTTTTGGACCAATATAAAGTTATAAAGGTGTAAATATAGTTATTAATAATTCTCAAATAGTTAGACCCATTATTGGAGCAACGGAAACTTCGTCCAAACTACTTTGACCAAAACTGCCCAACTTTGAATAGCTTCGTACGAAGTGAATATTGGCCTTTTTTGGGACCAATATGAAGTGATAAGGATATAAATACAGTAATGAACCTAATAGAAGAACGTTAGACCCATTTTTTATCCAACGGAAAACTTGTGCAAACTTCTACGACAAAGATCGTCCAAACTTTCAATAGATTCGTATGAAGGTTTAAATTGAGATTTAAAGCTTTTAGAATGAATACCGGCCTTTTTTTGGACCAATATAAAGTTATAAAGGTGTAAATATAGTTATTAATAATTCTCAAATAGTTAGACCCATTATTGGAGCAACGAAAACTTCGTCCAAACTACTTTGACCAAAACTGCCCAACTTTGAATAGCTTCGTACGTAGTGAATATTGGCCTTTTTTGGGACCAATATGAAGTGATAAGGATATAAATATAGTAATGAACCTAATAGAAGAACGTTAGACCCATTTTTTATCCAACGGAAAACTTGTGCAAACTTCTAAGACAAAGATCGTCCAAACTTTCAATAGATTCGTATGAAGGTTTAAATTGAGATTTAAAGCTTTTAGAATGAATACCGGCCTTTTTTTGGACCAATATAAAGTTATAAAGGTGTAAATATAGTTATTAATAATTCTCAAATTGTTAGACCCATTATTGGAGCAACGGAAACTTCGTCCAAACTACTTTGACCAAAACTGCCCAACTTTGAATAGCTTCGTACGAAGTGAATATTGGCCTTTGTTGGGATCAATATGAAGTGATAAGGATATAAATATAGTAATAAACCTAATAGAAGAACGTTAGACCCATTTTTTATCCAACGGAAAACTTGTGCAAACTTCTACGACAAAGATCGTCCAAACTTTCAATAGATTCGTATGAAGGTTTAAATAGAGATTTAAAGCTTTTAGAATGAATACCGGCCTTTTTTTGGACCAATATAAAGTTATAAAGGTGTAAATATAGTTATTAATAATTCTCAAATAGTTAGACCCATTATTGGAGCAACGGACACTTCGTCCAAACTACTTTGACCAAAACTGCCCAACTTTGAATAGCTTCGTACGAAGTGAATATTGGCCTTTTTTGGGACCAATATGAAGTGATAAGGATATAAATATAGTAATGAACCTAATAGAAGAACGTTAGACCCCATTTTTTATCCAACGGAAAACTTGTGCAAACTTCTACGACAAAGATCGTCCAAACTTTCAATATATTCGTATGAAGGTTTAAATTGAGATTTAAAGCTTTTAGAATGAATACCGGCCTTTTTTGGACCAATATAAAGTTATAAAGGTGTAAATATAGTTATTAATAATTCTCAAATAGTTAGACCCATTATAGGAGCAACGGAAACTTCGTCCAAACTACTTTGACCAAAACTGCCCAACTTTGAATAGCTTCGTACGAAGTGAATATTGGCCTTTTTTGGGACCAATATGAAGTGATAAGGATATAAATACAGTAATGAACCTAATAGAAGAACGTTAGACCCATTTTTTATCCAACGGAAAACTTGTGCAAACTTCTACGACAAAGATCGACCAAACTTTCAATAGATTCGTATGAAGGTTTAAATTGAGATTTAAAGCTTTTAGAATGAATACCGGCCTTTTTTTGGACCAATATAAAGTTATAAAGGTGTAAATATAGTTATTAATAATTCTCAAATAGTTAGACCCATTATTGGAGCAACGGAAACTTCGTCCAAACTACTTTGACCAAAACTGCCCAACTTTGAATAGCTTCGTACGAAGTGAATATTGGCCTTTTTTGGGACCAATATGAAGTGATAAGGATATAAATACAGTAATGAACCTAATAGAAGAACGTTAGACCCATTTTTTATCCAACGGAAAACTTGTGCAAACTTCTACGACAAAGATCGTCCAAACTTTCAATAGATTCGTATGAAGGTTTAAATTGAGATTTAAAGCTTTTAGAATGAATACCGGCCTTTTTTTGGACCAATATAAAGTTATAAAGGTGTAAATATAGTTATTAATAATTCTCAAATAGTTAGACCCATTATTGGAGCAACGAAAACTTCGTCCAAACTACTTTGACCAAAACTGCCCAACTTTGAATAGCTTCGTACGTAGTGAATATTGGCCTTTTTTGGGACCAATATGAAGTGATAAGGATATAAATATAGTAATGAACCTAATAGAAGAACGTTAGACCCCATTTTTTATCCAACGGAAAACTTGTGCAAACTTCTACGACAAAGATCGTCCAAACTTTCAATATATTCGTATGAAGGTTTAAATTGAGATTTAAAGCTTTTAGAATGAATACCGGCCTTTTTTGGACCAATATAAAGTTATAAAGGTGTAAATATAGTTATTAATAATTCTCAAATAGTTAGACCCATTATAGGAGCAACGGAAACTTCATCCAAACTACTTTGACCAAAACTGCCCAACTTTGAATAGCTTCGTACGAAGTGAATATTGGCCTTTTTTGGGACCAATATGAAGTGATAAGGATATAAATACAGTAATGAACCTAATAGAAGAACGTTAGACCCATTTTATATCCAACGGAAAACTTGTGCAAACTTCTACGACAAAGATCGACCAAACTTTCAATAGATTCGTATGAAGGTTTAAATTGAGATTTAAAGCTTTTAAAATGAATACCGGCCTTTTTTTGGACAAATATAAAGTTATTAAGGTGTAAATATAGTTATAAAATAATTCTCAAATAGTTAGACCCATTATTGGAGCAACGGAAACTTCGTCCAAACTACTTTGACCAAAACTGCCCAACTTTGAATAGCTTCGTACGAAGTGAATATTGGCCTTTGTTGGGATCAATATGAAGTGATAAGGATATAAATATAGTAATAAACCTAATAGAAGAACGTTAGACCCATTTTTTATCCAACGGAAAACTTGTGCAAACTTCTACGACAAAGATCGTCCAAACTTTCAATAGATTCGTTTGAAGGTTTAAATTGAGATTTAAAGCTTTTAGAATGAATACCGGCCTTTTTTTGGACCAATATAAAGTTATAAAGGTGTAAATATAGTTTTTAAATAATTCTCAAATAGTTAGACCCATTATTGGAGCAACGGAAACTTCGTCCAAACTACTTTGACCAAAACTGCCCAACTTTGAATAGCTTCGTACGAAGTGAATATTGGCCTTTTTTGGGACCAATATGAAGTGATAAGGATATAAATACAGTAATGAACCTAATAGAAGAACGTTAGACCCATTTTTTATCCAACGGAAAACTTGTGCAAACTTCTACGACAAAGATCGTCCAAACTTTCAATAGATTTGTATGAAGGTTTAAATTGAGATTTAAAGCTTTTAGAATGAATACCGGCCTTTTTTTGGACCAATATAAAGTTATAAAGGTGTAAATATAGTTATTAATAATTCTCAAATAGTTAGACCCATTATTGGAGCAACGGACACTTCGTCCAAACTACTTTGACCAAAACTGCCCAACTTTGAATAGCTTCGTACGAAGTGAATATTGGCCTTTTTTGGGACCAATATGAAGTGATAAGGATATAAATATAGTAATGAACCTAATAGAAGAACGTTAGACCCCATTTTTTATCCAACGGAAAACTTGTGCAAACTTCTACGACAAAGATCGTCCAAACTTTCAATAGATTCGTATGAAGGTTTAAATTGAGATTTAAAGCTTTTAGAATGAATACCGGCCTTTTTTTGGACCAATATAAAGTTATAAAGGTGTAAATATAGTTATTAATAATTCTCAAATAGTTAGACCCATTATTGGAGCAACGGAAACTTCGTCCAAACTACTTTGACCAAAACTGCCCAACTTTGAATAGCTTCGTACGAAGTGAATATTGGCCTTTTTTGGGACCAATATGAAGTGATAAGGATATAAATACAGTAATGAACCTAATAGAAGAACGTTAGACCCATTTTTTATCCAACGGAAAACTTGTGCAAACTTCTACGACAAAGATCGTCCAAACTTTCAATAGATTCGTATGAAGGTTTAAATTGAGATTTAAAGCTTTTAGAATGAATACCG
Source organism: Trifolium repens (assembly GCA_030408175.1). Classification (NCBI taxonomy): domain Eukaryota; kingdom Viridiplantae; phylum Streptophyta; class Magnoliopsida; order Fabales; family Fabaceae; genus Trifolium; species Trifolium repens. The sequence continues at coordinate 35,833,359 of CP125842.1, read as the reverse complement.
GCCTTTTTTTGGACCAATATAAAGTAATAAAGGTGTAAATATAGTTATTAATAATTCTCAAATAGTTAGACCCATTATTGGAGCAACGAAAACTTCGTCCAAACTACTTTGACCAAAACTGCCCAACTTTGAATAGCTTCGTACGTAGTGAATATTGGCCTTTTTTGGGACCAATATGAAGTGATAAGGATATAAATATAGTAATGAACCTAATAGAAGAACGTTAGACCCATTTTTTATCCAACGGAAAACTTGTGCAAACTTCTAAGACAAAGATCGTCCAAACTTTCAATAGATTCGTATGAAGGTTTAAATTGAGATTTAAAGCTTTTAGAATGAATACCGGCCTTTTTTTGGACCAATATAAAGTTATAAAGGTGTAAATATAGTTATTAATAATTCTCAAATTGTTAGACCCATTATTGGAGCAACGGAAACTTCGTCCAAACTACTTTGACCAAAACTGCCCAACTTTGAATAGCTTCGTACGAAGTGAATATTGGCCTTTGTTGGGATCAATATGAAGTGATAAGGGTATAAATATAGTAATAAACCTAATATAAGAACGTTAGACCCATTTGTTATCCAACGGAAAACTTGTGCAAACTTCTACGACAAAGATCGTCCAAACTTTCAATAGATTCGTATGAAGGTATAAATAGAGATTTAAAGCTTTTAGAATGAATACCGGCCTTTTTTTGGACCAATATAAAGTTATAAAGGTGTAAATATAGTTATTAATAATTCTCAAATAGTTAGACCCATTATTGGAGCAACGGAAACTTCGTCCAAACTAGTTTGACCAAAACTGCCCAACTTTGAATAGCTTCGTACGAAGTGAATATTGGCCTTTTTTGGGACCAAGATGAAGTGATAAAGATATAAATATAGTAATAAACCTAATAGAAGAACTTTAGACCCATTTTTTATCCAACGGAAAACTTGTGCAAACTTCTACGACAAAGATCGACCAAACTTTCAATAGATTCGTATGAAGGTTTAAATTGAGATTTAAAGCTTTTAGAATGAATACCGGCCTTTTTTTGGACAAATATAAAGTTATTAAGGTGTAAATATAGTTATAAAATAATTCTCAAATAGTTAGACCCATTATTGGAGCAACGGAAACTTCGTCCAAACTACTTTGACCAAAACTGCCCAACTTTGAATAGCTTCGTACGAAGTGAATATTGGCCTTTGTTGGGATCAATATGAAGTGATAAGGATATAAATATAGTAATAAACCTAATAGAAGAACGTTAGACCCATTTTTTATCCAACGGAAAACTTGTGCAAACTTCTACGACAAAGATCGTCCAAACTTTCAATAGATTCGTTTGAAGGTTTAAATTGAGATTTAAAGCTTTTAGAATGAATACCGGCCTTTTTTTGGACCAATATAAAGTTATAAAGGTGTAAATATAGTTTTTAAATAATTCTCAAATAGTTAGACCCATTATTGGAGCAACGGAAACTTCGTCCAAACTAGTTTGACCAAAACTGCCCAACTTTGAATAGCTTCGTACGAAGTGAATATTGGCCTTTTTTGGGACCAAGATGAAGTGATAAAGATATAAATATAGTAATAAACCTAATAGAAGAACTTTAGACCCATTTTTTATCCAACGGAAAACTTGTGCAAACTTCTACGACAAAGATCGTCCAAACTTTCAATAGATTTGTATGAAGGTTTAAATTGAGATTTAAAGCTTTTAGAATGAATACCGGCCTTTTTTTGGACCAATATAAAGTTATAAAGGTGTAAATATAGTTATTAATAATTCTCAAATAGTTAGACCCATTATTGGAGCAACGGACACTTCGTCCAAACTACTTTGACCAAAACTGCACAACTTTGAATAGCTTCGTACGAAGTGAATATTGGCCTTTTTTGGGACCAATATGAAGTGATAAGGATATAAATATAGTAATGAACCTAATAGAAGAACGTTAGACCCCATTTTTTATCCAACGGAAAACTTGTGCAAACTTCTACGACAAAGATCGTCCAAACTTTCAATATATTCGTATGAAGGTTTAAATTGAGATTTAAAGCTTTTAGAATGAATACCGGCCTTTTTTGGACCAATATAAAGTTATAAAGGTGTAAATATAGTTATTAATAATTCTCAAATAGTTAGACCCATTATAGGAGCAACGGAAACTTCATCCAAACTACTTTGACCAAAACTGCCCAACTTTGAATAGCTTCGTACGAAGTGAATATTGGCCTTTTTTGGGACCAATATGAAGTGATAAGGATATAAATACAGTAATGAACCTAATAGAAGAACGTTAGACCCATTTTTTATCCAACGGAAAACTTGTGCAAACTTCTACGACAAAGATCGACCAAACTTTCAATAGATTCGTATGAAGGTTTAAATTGAGATTTAAAGCTTTTAGAATGAATACCGGCCTTTTTTTGGACAAATATAAAGTTATTAAGGTGTAAATATAGTTATAAAATAATTCTCAAATAGTTAGACCCATTATTGGAGCAACGGAAACTTCGTCCAAACTACTTTGACCAAAACTGCCCAACTTTGAATAGCTTCGTACGAAGTGAATATTGGCCTTTGTTGGGATCAATATGAAGTGATAAGGATATAAATATAGTAATAAACCTAATAGAAGAACGTTAGACCCATTTTTTATCCAACGGAAAACTTGTGCAAACTTCTACGACAAAGATCGTCCAAACTTTCAATAGATTCGTTTGAAGGTTTAAATTGAGATTTAAAGCTTTTAGAATGAATACCGGCCTTTTTTTGGACCAATATAAAGTTATAAAGGTGTAAATATAGTTTTTAAATAATTCTCAAATAGTTAGACCCATTATTGGAGCAACGGAAACTTCGTCCAAACTAGTTTGACCAAAACTGCCCAACTTTGAATAGCTTCGTACGAAGTGAATATTGGCCTTTTTTGGGACCAAGATGAAGTGATAAAGATATAAATATAGTAATAAACCTAATAGAAGAACTTTAGACCCATTTTTTATCCAACGGAAAACTTGTGCAAACTTCTACGACAAAGATCGTCCAAACTTTCAATAGATTTGTATGAAGGTTTAAATTGAGATTTAAAGCTTTTAGAATGAATACCGGCCTTTTTTTGGACCAATATAAAGTTATAAAGGTGTAAATATAGTTATTAATAATTCTCAAATAGTTAGACCCATTATTGGAGCAACGGACACTTCGTCCAAACTACTTTGACCAAAACTGCCCAACTTTGAATAGCTTCGTACGAAGTGAATATTGGCCTTTTTTGGGACCAATATGAAGTGATAAGGATATAAATATAGTAATGAACCTAATAGAAGAACGTTAGACCCATTTTTTATCCAACGGAAAACTTGTGCAAACTTCTACGACAAAGATCGACCAAACTTTCAATAGATTCGTATGAAGGTTTAAATTGAGATTTAAAGCTTTTAGAATGAATACCGGCCTTTTTTTGGACAAATATAAAGTTATTAAGGTGTAAATATAGTTATAAAATAATTCTCAAATAGTTAGACCCATTATTGGAGCAACGGAAACTTCGTCCAAACTACTTTGACCAAAACTGCCCAACTTTGAATAGCTTCGTACGAAGTGAATATTGGCCTTTGTTGGGATCAATATGAAGTGATAAGGATATAAATATAGTAATAAACCTAATAGAAGAACGTTAGACCCATTTTTTATCCAACGGAAAACTTGTGCAAACTTCTACGACAAAGATCGTCCAAACTTTCAATAGATTCGTTTGAAGGTTTAAATTGAGATTTAAAGCTTTTAGAATGAATACCGGCCTTTTTTTGGACCAATATAAAGTTATAAAGGTGTAAATATAGTTTTTAAATAATTCTCAAATAGTTAGACCCATTATTGGAGCAACGGAAACTTCGTCCAAACTAGTTTGACCAAAACTGCCCAACTTTGAATAGCTTCGTACGAAGTGAATATTGGCCTTTTTTGGGACCAAGATGAAGTGATAAAGATATAAATATAGTAATAAACCTAATAGAAGAACTTTAGACCCATTTTTTATCCAACGGAAAACTTGTGCAAACTTCTACGACAAAGATCGTCCAAACTTTCAATAGATTTGTATGAAGGTTTAAATTGAGATTTAAAGCTTTTAGAATGAATACCGGCCTTTTTTTGGACCAATATAAAGTTATAAAGGTGTAAATATAGTTATTAATAATTCTCAAATAGTTAGACCCATTATTGGAGCAACGGAAACTTCGTCCAAACTACTTTGACCAAAACTGCCCAACTTTGAATAGCTTCGTACGAAGTGAATATTGGCCTTTTTTGGGACCAATATGAAGTGATAAGGATATAAATATAGTAATGAACCTAATAGAAGAACGTTAGACCCATTTTTTATCCAACGGAAAACTTGTGCAAACTTCTACGACAAAGATCGTCCAAACTTTCAATAGATTCGTATGAAGGTTTAAATAGAGATTTAAAGCTTTTAGAATGAATACCGGCCTTTTTTTGGACCAATATAAAGTTATAAAGGTGTAAATATAGTTATTAATAATTCTCAAATAGTTAGACCCATTATTGGAGCAACGGACACTTCGTCCAAACTACTTTGACCAAAACTGCCCAACTTTGAATAGCTTCGTACGAAGTGAATATTGGCCTTTTTTGGGACCAATATGAAGTGATAAGGATATAAATATAGTAATGAACCTAATAGAAGAACGTTAGACCCCATTTTTTATCCAACGGAAAACTTGTGCAAACTTCTACGACAAAGATCGTCCAAACTTTCAATAGATTCGTATGAAGGTTTAAATTGAGATTTAAAGCTTTTAGAATGAATACCGGCCTTTTTTTGGACCAATATAAAGTTATAAAGGTGTAAATATAGTTATTAATAATTCTCAAATAGTTAGACCCATTATTGGAGCAACGGAAACTTCGTCCAAACTACTTTGACCAAAACTGCCCAACTTTGAATAGCTTCGTACGAAGTGAATATTGGCCTTTTTTGGGACCAATATGAAGTGATAAGGATATAAATACAGTAATGAACCTAATAGAAGAACGTTAGACCCATTTTTTATCCAACGGAAAACTTGTGCAAACTTCTACGACAAAGATCGTCCAAACTTTCAATAGATTCGTATGAAGGTTTAAATTGAGATTTAAAGCTTTTAGAATGAATACCGGCCTTTTTTTGGACCAATATAAAGTTATAAAGGTGTAAATATAGTTATTAATAATTCTCAAATAGTTAGACCCATTATTGGAGCAACGAAAACTTCGTCCAAACTACTTTGACCAAAACTGCCCAACTTTGAATAGCTTCGTACGTAGTGAATATTGGCCTTTTTTGGGACCAATATGAAGTGATAAGGATATAAATATAGTAATGAACCTAATAGAAGAACGTTAGACCCATTTTTTATCCAACGGAAAACTTGTGCAAACTTCTAAGACAAAGATCGTCCAAACTTTCAATAGATTCGTATGAAGGTTTAAATTGAGATTTAAAGCTTTTAGAATGAATACCGGCCTTTTTTTGGACCAATATAAAGTTATAAAGGTGTAAATATAGTTATTAATAATTCTCAAATTGTTAGACCCATTATTGGAGCAACGGAAACTTCGTCCAAACTACTTTGACCAAAACTGCCCAACTTTGAATAGCTTCGTACGAAGTGAATATTGGCCTTTGTTGGGATCAATATGAAGTGATAAGGATATAAATATAGTAATAAACCTAATAGAAGAACGTTAGACCCATTTTTTATCCAACGGAAAACTTGTGCAAACTTCTACGACAAAGATCGTCCAAACTTTCAATAGATTCGTATGAAGGTTTAAATAGAGATTTAAAGCTTTTAGAATGAATACCGGCCTTTTTTTGGACCAATATAAAGTTATAAAGGTGTAAATATAGTTATTAATAATTCTCAAATAGTTAGACCCATTATTGGAGCAACGGACACTTCGTCCAAACTACTTTGACCAAAACTGCCCAACTTTGAATAGCTTCGTACGAAGTGAATATTGGCCTTTTTTGGGACCAATATGAAGTGATAAGGATATAAATATAGTAATGAACCTAATAGAAGAACGTTAGACCCCATTTTTTATCCAACGGAAAACTTGTGCAAACTTCTACGACAAAGATCGTCCAAACTTTCAATATATTCGTATGAAGGTTTAAATTGAGATTTAAAGCTTTTAGAATGAATACCGGCCTTTTTTGGACCAATATAAAGTTATAAAGGTGTAAATATAGTTATTAATAATTCTCAAATAGTTAGACCCATTATAGGAGCAACGGAAACTTCGTCCAAACTACTTTGACCAAAACTGCCCAACTTTGAATAGCTTCGTACGAAGTGAATATTGGCCTTTTTTGGGACCAATATGAAGTGATAAGGATATAAATACAGTAATGAACCTAATAGAAGAACGTTAGACCCATTTTTTATCCAACGGAAAACTTGTGCAAACTTCTACGACAAAGATCGACCAAACTTTCAATAGATTCGTATGAAGGTTTAAATTGAGATTTAAAGCTTTTAGAATGAATACCGGCCTTTTTTTGGACCAATATAAAGTTATAAAGGTGTAAATATAGTTATTAATAATTCTCAAATAGTTAGACCCATTATTGGAGCAACGGAAACTTCGTCCAAACTACTTTGACCAAAACTGCCCAACTTTGAATAGCTTCGTACGAAGTGAATATTGGCCTTTTTTGGGACCAATATGAAGTGATAAGGATATAAATACAGTAATGAACCTAATAGAAGAACGTTAGACCCATTTTTTATCCAACGGAAAACTTGTGCAAACTTCTACGACAAAGATCGTCCAAACTTTCAATAGATTCGTATGAAGGTTTAAATTGAGATTTAAAGCTTTTAGAATGAATACCGGCCTTTTTTTGGACCAATATAAAGTTATAAAGGTGTAAATATAGTTATTAATAATTCTCAAATAGTTAGACCCATTATTGGAGCAACGAAAACTTCGTCCAAACTACTTTGACCAAAACTGCCCAACTTTGAATAGCTTCGTACGTAGTGAATATTGGCCTTTTTTGGGACCAATATGAAGTGATAAGGATATAAATATAGTAATGAACCTAATAGAAGAACGTTAGACCCCATTTTTTATCCAACGGAAAACTTGTGCAAACTTCTACGACAAAGATCGTCCAAACTTTCAATATATTCGTATGAAGGTTTAAATTGAGATTTAAAGCTTTTAGAATGAATACCGGCCTTTTTTGGACCAATATAAAGTTATAAAGGTGTAAATATAGTTATTAATAATTCTCAAATAGTTAGACCCATTATTGGAGCAACGAAAACTTCGTCCAAACTACTTTGACCAAAACTGCCCAACTTTGAATAGCTTCGTACGTAGTGAATATTGGCCTTTTTTGGGACCAATATGAAGTGATAAGGATATAAATATAGTAATGAACCTAATAGAAGAACGTTAGACCCATTTTTTATCCAACGGAAAACTTGTGCAAACTTCTAAGACAAAGATCGTCCAAACTTTCAATAGATTCGTATGAAGGTTTAAATTGAGATTTAAAGCTTTTAGAATGAATACCGGCCTTTTTTTGGACCAATATAAAGTTATAAAGGTGTAAATATAGTTATTAATAATTCTCAAATTGTTAGACCCATTATTGGAGCAACGGAAACTTCGTCCAAACTACTTTGACCAAAACTGCCCAACTTTGAATAGCTTCGTACGAAGTGAATATTGGCCTTTGTTGGGATCAATATGAAGTGATAAGGATATAAATATAGTAATAAACCTAATAGAAGAACGTTAGACCCATTTTTTATCCAACGGAAAACTTGTGCAAACTTCTACGACAAAGATCGTCCAAACTTTCAATAGATTCGTATGAAGGTTTAAATAGAGATTTAAAGCTTTTAGAATGAATACCGGCCTTTTTTTGGACCAATATAAAGTTATAAAGGTGTAAATATAGTTATTAATAATTCTCAAATAGTTAGACCCATTATTGGAGCAACGGACACTTCGTCCAAACTACTTTGACCAAAACTGCCCAACTTTGAATAGCTTCGTACGAAGTGAATATTGGCCTTTTTTGGGACCAATATGAAGTGATAAGGATATAAATATAGTAATGAACCTAATAGAAGAACGTTAGACCCCATTTTTTATCCAACGGAAAACTTGTGCAAACTTCTACGACAAAGATCGTCCAAACTTTCAATATATTCGTATGAAGGTTTAAATTGAGATTTAAAGCTTTTAGAATGAATACCGGCCTTTTTTGGACCAATATAAAGTTATAAAGGTGTAAATATAGTTATTAATAATTCTCAAATAGTTAGACCCATTATAGGAGCAACGGAAACTTCGTCCAAACTACTTTGACCAAAACTGCCCAACTTTGAATAGCTTCGTACGAAGTGAATATTGGCCTTTTTTGGGACCAATATGAAGTGATAAGGATATAAATACAGTAATGAACCTAATAGAAGAACGTTAGACCCATTTTTTATCCAACGGAAAACTTGTGCAAACTTCTACGACAAAGATCGACCAAACTTTCAATAGATTCGTATGAAGGTTTAAATTGAGATTTAAAGCTTTTAGAATGAATACCGGCCTTTTTTTGGACCAATATAAAGTTATAAAGGTGTAAATATAGTTATTAATAATTCTCAAATAGTTAGACCCATTATTGGAGCAACGGAAACTTCGTCCAAACTACTTTGACCAAAACTGCCCAACTTTGAATAGCTTCGTACGAAGTGAATATTGGCCTTTTTTGGGACCAATATGAAGTGATAAGGATATAAATACAGTAATGAACCTAATAGAAGAACGTTAGACCCATTTTTTATCCAACGGAAAACTTGTGCAAACTTCTACGACAAAGATCGTCCAAACTTTCAATAGATTCGTATGAAGGTTTAAATTGAGATTTAAAGCTTTTAGAATGAATACCGGCCTTTTTTTGGACCAATATAAAGTTATAAAGGTGTAAATATAGTTATTAATAATTCTCAAATAGTTAGACCCATTATTGGAGCAACGAAAACTTCGTCCAAACTACTTTGACCAAAACTGCCCAACTTTGAATAGCTTCGTACGTAGTGAATATTGGCCTTTTTTGGGACCAATATGAAGTGATAAGGATATAAATATAGTAATGAACCTAATAGAAGAACGTTAGACCCCATTTTTTATCCAACGGAAAACTTGTGCAAACTTCTACGACAAAGATCGTCCAAACTTTCAATATATTCGTATGAAGGTTTAAATTGAGATTTAAAGCTTTTAGAATGAATACCGGCCTTTTTTGGACCAATATAAAGTTATAAAGGTGTAAATATAGTTATTAATAATTCTCAAATAGTTAGACCCATTATAGGAGCAACGGAAACTTCATCCAAACTACTTTGACCAAAACTGCCCAACTTTGAATAGCTTCGTACGAAGTGAATATTGGCCTTTTTTGGGACCAATATGAAGTGATAAGGATATAAATACAGTAATGAACCTAATAGAAGAACGTTAGACCCATTTTTTATCCAACGGAAAACTTGTGCAAACTTCTACGACAAAGATCGACCAAACTTTCAATAGATTCGTATGAAGGTTTAAATTGAGATTTAAAGCTTTTAAAATGAATACCGGCCTTTTTTTGGACAAATATAAAGTTATTAAGGTGTAAATATAGTTATAAAATAATTCTCAAATAGTTAGACCCATTATTGGAGCAACGGAAACTTCGTCCAAACTACTTTGACCAAAACTGCCCAACTTTGAATAGCTTCGTACGAAGTGAATATTGGCCTTTGTTGGGATCAATATGAAGTGATAAGGATATAAATATAGTAATAAACCTAATAGAAGAACGTTAGACCCATTTTTTATCCAACGGAAAACTTGTGCAAACTTCTACGACAAAGATCGTCCAAACTTTCAATAGATTCGTTTGAAGGTTTAAATTGAGATTTAAAGCTTTTAGAATGAATACCGGCCTTTTTTTGGACCAATATAAAGTTATAAAGGTGTAAATATAGTTTTTAAATAATTCTCAAATAGTTAGACCCATTATTGGAGCAACGGAAACTTCGTCCAAACTACTTTGACCAAAACTGCCCAACTTTGAATAGCTTCGTACGAAGTGAATATTGGCCTTTTTTGGGACCAATATGAAGTGATAAGGATATAAATACAGTAATGAACCTAATAGAAGAACGTTAGACCCATTTTTTATCCAACGGAAAACTTGTGCAAACTTCTACGACAAAGATCGTCCAAACTTTCAATAGATTTGTATGAAGGTTTAAATTGAGATTTAAAGCTTTTAGAATGAATACCGGCCTTTTTTTGGACCAATATAAAGTTATAAAGGTGTAAATATAGTTATTAATAATTCTCAAATAGTTAGACCCATTATTGGAGCAACGGACACTTCGTCCAAACTACTTTGACCAAAACTGCCCAACTTTGAATAGCTTCGTACGAAGTGAATATTGGCCTTTTTTGGGACCAATATGAAGTGATAAGGATATAAATATAGTAATGAACCTAATAGAAGAACGTTAGACCCCATTTTTTATCCAACGGAAAACTTGTGCAAACTTCTACGACAAAGATCGTCCAAACTTTCAATAGATTCGTATGAAGGTTTAAATTGAGATTTAAAGCTTTTAGAATGAATACCGGCCTTTTTTTGGACCAATATAAAGTTATAAAGGTGTAAATATAGTTATTAATAATTCTCAAATAGTTAGACCCATTATTGGAGCAACGGAAACTTCGTCCAAACTACTTTGACCAAAACTGCCCAACTTTGAATAGCTTCGTACGAAGTGAATATTGGCCTTTTTTGGGACCAATATGAAGTGATAAGGATATAAATACAGTAATGAACCTAATAGAAGAACGTTAGACCCATTTTTTATCCAACGGAAAACTTGTGCAAACTTCTACGACAAAGATCGTCCAAACTTTCAATAGATTCGTATGAAGGTTTAAATTGAGATTTAAAGCTTTTAGAATGAATACCGGCCTTTTTTTGGACCAATATAAAGTAATAAAGGTGTAAATATAGTTATTAATAATTCTCAAATAGTTAGACCCATTATTGGAGCAACGAAAACTTCGTCCAAACTACTTTGACCAAAACTGCCCAACTTTGAATAGCTTCGTACGTAGTGAATATTGGCCTTTTTTGGGACCAATATGAAGTGATAAGGATATAAATATAGTAATGAACCTAATAGAAGAACGTTAGACCCATTTTTTATCCAACGGAAAACTTGTGCAAACTTCTAAGACAAAGATCGTCCAAACTTTCAATAGATTCGTATGAAGGTTTAAATTGAGATTTAAAGCTTTTAGAATGAATACCGGCCTTTTTTTGGACCAATATAAAGTTATAAAGGTGTAAATATAGTTATTAATAATTCTCAAATTGTTAGACCCATTATTGGAGCAACGGAAACTTCGTCCAAACTACTTTGACCAAAACTGCCCAACTTTGAATAGCTTCGTACGAAGTGAATATTGGCCTTTGTTGGGATCAATATGAAGTGATAAGGGTATAAATATAGTAATAAACCTAATATAAGAACGTTAGACCCATTTGTTATCCAACGGAAAACTTGTGCAAACTTCTACGACAAAGATCGTCCAAACTTTCAATAGATTCGTATGAAGGTATAAATAGAGATTTAAAGCTTTTAGAATGAATACCGGCCTTTTTTTGGACCAATATAAAGTTATAAAGGTGTAAATATAGTTATTAATAATTCTCAAATAGTTAGACCCATTATTGGAGCAACGGAAACTTCGTCCAAACTAGTTTGACCAAAACTGCCCAACTTTGAATAGCTTCGTACGAAGTGAATATTGGCCTTTTTTGGGACCAAGATGAAGTGATAAAGATATAAATATAGTAATAAACCTAATAGAAGAACTTTAGACCCATTTTTTATCCAACGGAAAACTTGTGCAAACTTCTACGACAAAGATCGACCAAACTTTCAATAGATTCGTATGAAGGTTTAAATTGAGATTTAAAGCTTTTAGAATGAATACCGGCCTTTTTTTGGACAAATATAAAGTTATTAAGGTGTAAATATAGTTATAAAATAATTCTCAAATAGTTAGACCCATTATTGGAGCAACGGAAACTTCGTCCAAACTACTTTGACCAAAACTGCCCAACTTTGAATAGCTTCGTACGAAGTGAATATTGGCCTTTGTTGGGATCAATATGAAGTGATAAGGATATAAATATAGTAATAAACCTAATAGAAGAACGTTAGACCCATTTTTTATCCAACGGAAAACTTGTGCAAACTTCTACGACAAAGATCGTCCAAACTTTCAATAGATTCGTTTGAAGGTTTAAATTGAGATTTAAAGCTTTTAGAATGAATACCGGCCTTTTTTTGGACCAATATAAAGTTATAAAGGTGTAAATATAGTTTTTAAATAATTCTCAAATAGTTAGACCCATTATTGGAGCAACGGAAACTTCGTCCAAACTAGTTTGACCAAAACTGCCCAACTTTGAATAGCTTCGTACGAAGTGAATATTGGCCTTTTTTGGGACCAAGATGAAGTGATAAAGATATAAATATAGTAATAAACCTAATAGAAGAACTTTAGACCCATTTTTTATCCAACGGAAAACTTGTGCAAACTTCTACGACAAAGATCGTCCAAACTTTCAATAGATTTGTATGAAGGTTTAAATTGAGATTTAAAGCTTTTAGAATGAATACCGGCCTTTTTTTGGACCAATATAAAGTTATAAAGGTGTAAATATAGTTATTAATAATTCTCAAATAGTTAGACCCATTATTGGAGCAACGGACACTTCGTCCAAACTACTTTGACCAAAACTGCACAACTTTGAATAGCTTCGTACGAAGTGAATATTGGCCTTTTTTGGGACCAATATGAAGTGATAAGGATATAAATATAGTAATGAACCTAATAGAAGAACGTTAGACCCCATTTTTTATCCAACGGAAAACTTGTGCAAACTTCTACGACAAAGATCGTCCAAACTTTCAATATATTCGTATGAAGGTTTAAATTGAGATTTAAAGCTTTTAGAATGAATACCGGCCTTTTTTGGACCAATATAAAGTTATAAAGGTGTAAATATAGTTATTAATAATTCTCAAATAGTTAGACCCATTATAGGAGCAACGGAAACTTCATCCAAACTACTTTGACCAAAACTGCCCAACTTTGAATAGCTTCGTACGAAGTGAATATTGGCCTTTTTTGGGACCAATATGAAGTGATAAGGATATAAATACAGTAATGAACCTAATAGAAGAACGTTAGACCCATTTTTTATCCAACGGAAAACTTGTGCAAACTTCTACGACAAAGATCGACCAAACTTTCAATAGATTCGTATGAAGGTTTAAATTGAGATTTAAAGCTTTTAGAATGAATACCGGCCTTTTTTTGGACAAATATAAAGTTATTAAGGTGTAAATATAGTTATAAAATAATTCTCAAATAGTTAGACCCATTATTGGAGCAACGGAAACTTCGTCCAAACTACTTTGACCAAAACTGCCCAACTTTGAATAGCTTCGTACGAAGTGAATATTGGCCTTTGTTGGGATCAATATGAAGTGATAAGGATATAAATATAGTAATAAACCTAATAGAAGAACGTTAGACCCATTTTTTATCCAACGGAAAACTTGTGCAAACTTCTACGACAAAGATCGTCCAAACTTTCAATAGATTCGTTTGAAGGTTTAAATTGAGATTTAAAGCTTTTAGAATGAATACCGGCCTTTTTTTGGACCAATATAAAGTTATAAAGGTGTAAATATAGTTTTTAAATAATTCTCAAATAGTTAGACCCATTATTGGAGCAACGGAAACTTCGTCCAAACTAGTTTGACCAAAACTGCCCAACTTTGAATAGCTTCGTACGAAGTGAATATTGGCCTTTTTTGGGACCAAGATGAAGTGATAAAGATATAAATATAGTAATAAACCTAATAGAAGAACTTTAGACCCATTTTTTATCCAACGGAAAACTTGTGCAAACTTCTACGACAAAGATCGTCCAAACTTTCAATAGATTTGTATGAAGGTTTAAATTGAGATTTAAAGCTTTTAGAATGAATACCGGCCTTTTTTTGGACCAATATAAAGTTATAAAGGTGTAAATATAGTTATTAATAATTCTCAAATAGTTAGACCCATTATTGGAGCAACGGACACTTCGTCCAAACTACTTTGACCAAAACTGCCCAACTTTGAATAGCTTCGTACGAAGTGAATATTGGCCTTTTTTGGGACCAATATGAAGTGATAAGGATATAAATATAGTAATGAACCTAATAGAAGAACGTTAGACCCCATTTTTTATCCAACGGAAAACTTGTGCAAACTTCTACGACAAAGATCGTCCAAACTTTCAATAGATTCGTATGAAGGTTTAAATTGAGATTTAAAGCTTTTAGAATGAATACCGGCCTTTTTTTGGACCAATATAAAGTTATAAAGGTGTAAATATAGTTATTAATAATTCTCAAATAGTTAGACCCATTATTGGAGCAACGGAAACTTCGTCCAAACTACTTTGACCAAAACTGCCCAACTTTGAATAGCTTCGTACGAAGTGAATATTGGCCTTTTTTGGGACCAATATGAAGTGATAAGGATATAAATACAGTAATGAACCTAATAGAAGAACGTTAGACCCATTTTTTATCCAACGGAAAACTTGTGCAAACTTCTACGACAAAGATCGTCCAAACTTTCAATAGATTCGTATGAAGGTTTAAATTGAGATTTAAAGCTTTTAGAATGAATACCGGCCTTTTTTTGGACCAATATAAAGTAATAAAGGTGTAAATATAGTTATTAATAATTCTCAAATAGTTAGACCCATTATTGGAGCAACGAAAACTTCGTCCAAACTACTTTGACCAAAACTGCCCAACTTTGAATAGCTTCGTACGTAGTGAATATTGGCCTTTTTTGGGACCAATATGAAGTGATAAGGATATAAATATAGTAATGAACCTAATAGAAGAACGTTAGACCCATTTTTTATCCAACGGAAAACTTGTGCAAACTTCTAAGACAAAGATCGTCCAAACTTTCAATAGATTCGTATGAAGGTTTAAATTGAGATTTAAAGCTTTTAGAATGAATACCGGCCTTTTTTTGGACCAATATAAAGTTATAAAGGTGTAAATATAGTTATTAATAATTCTCAAATTGTTAGACCCATTATTGGAGCAACGGAAACTTCGTCCAAACTACTTTGACCAAAACTGCCCAACTTTGAATAGCTTCGTACGAAGTGAATATTGGCCTTTGTTGGGATCAATATGAAGTGATAAGGGTATAAATATAGTAATAAACCTAATATAAGAACGTTAGACCCATTTGTTATCCAACGGAAAACTTGTGCAAACTTCTACGACAAAGATCGTCCAAACTTTCAATAGATTCGTTTGAAGGTTTAAATTGAGATTTAAAGCTTTTAGAATGAATACCGGCCTTTTTTTGGACCAATATAAGTTATAAAGGTGTAAATATAGTTTTAAAATAATTCTCAAATAGTTATACCCATTATTGGAGCAACGGAAACTTCGTCCAAACTAGTTTGACCAAAACTGCCCAACTTTGAATAGCTTCGTACGAAGTGAATATTGGCCTTTGTTGGGATCAATATGAAGTGATAAGGATATAAATATAGTAATAAACCTAATAGAAGAACGTTAGACCCATTTGTTATCCAACGGAAAACTTGTGCAAACTTCTACGACAAAGATCGTCCAAACTTTCAATAGATTCGTATGAAGGTATAAATAGAGATTTAAAGCTTTTAGAATGAATACCGGCCTTTTTTTGGACCAATATAAAGTTATAAAGGTGTAAATATAGTTATTAATAATTCTCAAATAGTTAGACCCATTATTGGAGCAACGGAAACTTCGTCCAAACTAGTTTGACCAAAACTGCCCAACTTTGAATAGCTTCGTACGAAGTGAATATTGGCCTTTTTTGGGACCAAGATGAAGTGATAAAGATATAAATATAGTAATAAACCTAATAGAAGAACTTTAGACCCATTTTTTATCCAACGGAAAACTTGTGCAAACTTCTACGACAAAGATCGACCAAACTTTCAATAGATTCGTATGAAGGTTTAAATTGAGATTTAAAGCTTTTAGAATGAATACCGGCCTTTTTTTGGACAAATATAAAGTTATTAAGGTGTAAATATAGTTATAAAATAATTCTCAAATAGTTAGACCCATTATTGGAGCAACGGAAACTTCGTCCAAACTACTTTGACCAAAACTGCCCAACTTTGAATAGCTTCGTACGAAGTGAATATTGGCCTTTGTTGGGATCAATATGAAGTGATAAGGATATAAATATAGTAATAAACCTAATAGAAGAACGTTAGACCCATTTTTTATCCAACGGAAAACTTGTGCAAACTTCTACGACAAAGATCGTCCAAACTTTCAATAGATTCGTTTGAAGGTTTAAATTGAGATTTAAAGCTTTTAGAATGAATACCGGCCTTTTTTTGGACCAATATAAAGTTATAAAGGTGTAAATATAGTTTTTAAATAATTCTCAAATAGTTAGACCCATTATTGGAGCAACGGAAACTTCGTCCAAACTAGTTTGACCAAAACTGCCCAACTTTGAATAGCTTCGTACGAAGTGAATATTGGCCTTTTTTGGGACCAAGATGAAGTGATAAAGATATAAATATAGTAATAAACCTAATAGAAGAACTTTAGACCCATTTTTTATCCAACGGAAAACTTGTGCAAACTTCTACGACAAAGATCGTCCAAACTTTCAATAGATTTGTATGAAGGTTTAAATTGAGATTTAAAGCTTTTAGAATGAATACCGGCCTTTTTTTGGACCAATATAAAGTTATAAAGGTGTAAATATAGTTATTAATAATTCTCAAATAGTTAGACCCATTATTGGAGCAACGGACACTTCGTCCAAACTACTTTGACCAAAACTGCCCAACTTTGAATAGCTTCGTACGAAGTGAATATTGGCCTTTTTTGGGACCAATATGAAGTGATAAGGATATAAATATAGTAATGAACCTAATAGAAGAACGTTAGACCCCATTTTTTATCCAACGGAAAACTTGTGCAAACTTCTACGACAAAGATCGTCCAAACTTTCAATAGATTCGTATGCAGGTTTAAATTGAGATTTAAAGCTTTTAGAATGAATACCGGCCTTTTTTTGGACCAATATAAAGTTATAAAGGTGTAAATATAGTTATTAATAATTCTCAAATAGTTAGACCCATTATTGGAGCAACGGAAACTTCGTCCAAACTACTTTGACCAAAACTGCCCAACTTTGAATAGCTTCGTACGAAGTGAATATTGGCCTTTTTTGGGACCAATATGAAGTGATAAGGATATAAATACAGTAATGAACCTAATAGAAGAACGTTAGACCCATTTTTTATCCAACGGAAAACTTGTGCAAACTTCTACGACAAAGATCGTCCAAACTTTCAATAGATTCGTATGAAGGTTTAAATTGAGATTTAAAGCTTTTAGAATGAATACCGGCCTTTTTTTGGACCAATATAAAGTAATAAAGGTGTAAATATAGTTATTAATAATTCTCAAATAGTTAGACCCATTATTGGAGCAACGAAAACTTCGTCCAAACTACTTTGACCAAAACTGCCCAACTTTGAATAGCTTCGTACGTAGTGAATATTGGCCTTTTTTGGGACCAATATGAAGTGATAAGGATATAAATATAGTAATGAACCTAATAGAAGAACGTTAGACCCATTTTTTATCCAACGGAAAACTTGTGCAAACTTCTACGACAAAGATCGTCCAAACTTTCAATAGATTTGTATGAAGGTTTAAATTGAGATTTAAAGCTTTTAGAATGAATACCGGCCTTTTTTTGGACCAATATAAAGTTATAAAGGTGTAAATATAGTTATTAATAATTCTCAAATAGTTAGACCCATTATTGGAGCAACGGAAACTTCGTCCAAACTAGTTTGACCAAAACTGCCCAACTTTGAATAGCTTCGTACGAAGTGAATATTGGCCTTTTTTGGGACCAAGATGAAGTGATAAAGATATAAATATAGTAATAAACCTAATAGAAGAACTTTAGACCCATTTTTTATCCAACGGAAAACTTGTGCAAACTTCTACGACAAAGATCGACCAAACTTTCAATAGATTCGTATGAAGGTTTAAATTGAGATTTAAAGCTTTTAGAATGAATACCGGCCTTTTTTTGGACAAATATAAAGTTATTAAGGTGTAAATATAGTTATAAAATAATTCTCAAATAGTTAGACCCATTATTGGAGCAACGGAAACTTCGTCCAAACTACTTTGACCAAAACTGCCCAACTTTGAATAGCTTCGTACGAAGTGAATATTGGCCTTTGTTGGGATCAATATGAAGTGATAAGGATATAAATATAGTAATAAACCTAATAGAAGAACGTTAGACCCATTTTTTATCCAACGGAAAACTTGTGCAAACTTCTACGACAAAGATCGTCCAAACTTTCAATAGATTCGTTTGAAGGTTTAAATTGAGATTTAAAGCTTTTAGAATGAATACCGGCCTTTTTTTGGACCAATATAAAGTTATAAAGGTGTAAATATAGTTTTTAAATAATTCTCAAATAGTTAGACCCATTATTGGAGCAACGGAAACTTCGTCCAAACTAGTTTGACCAAAACTGCCCAACTTTGAATAGCTTCGTACGAAGTGAATATTGGCCTTTTTTGGGACCAAGATGAAGTGATAAAGATATAAATATAGTAATAAACCTAATAGAAGAACTTTAGACCCATTTTTTATCCAACGGAAAACTTGTGCAAACTTCTACGACAAAGATCGTCCAAACTTTCAATAGATTTGTATGAAGGTTTAAATTGAGATTTAAAGCTTTTAGAATGAATACCGGCCTTTTTTTGGACCAATATAAAGTTATAAAGGTGTAAATATAGTTATTAATAATTCTCAAATAGTTAGACCCATTATTGGAGCAACGGACACTTCGTCCAAACTACTTTGACCAAAACTGCCCAACTTTGAATAGCTTCGTACGAAGTGAATATTGGCCTTTTTTGGGACCAATATGAAGTGATAAGGATATAAATATAGTAATGAACCTAATAGAAGAACGTTAGACCCCATTTTTTATCCAACGGAAAACTTGTGCAAACTTCTACGACAAAGATCGTCCAAACTTTCAATAGATTCGTATGAAGGTTTAAATTGAGATTTAAAGCTTTTAGAATGAATACCGGCCTTTTTTTGGACCAATATAAAGTTATAAAGGTGTAAATATAGTTATTAATAATTCTCAAATAGTTAGACCCATTATTGGAGCAACGGAAACTTCGTCCAAACTACTTTGACCAAAACTGCCCAACTTTGAATAGCTTCGTACGAAGTGAATATTGGCCTTTTTTGGGACCAATATGAAGTGATAAGGATATAAATACAGTAATGAACCTAATAGAAGAACGTTAGACCCATTTTTTATCCAACGGAAAACTTGTGCAAACTTCTACGACAAAGATCGTCCAAACTTTCAATAGATTTGTATGAAGGTTTAAATTGAGATTTAAAGCTTTTAGAATGAATACCGGCCTTTTTTTGGACCAATATAAAGTTATAAAGGTGTAAATATAGTTATTAATAATTCTCAAATAGTTAGACCCATTATTGGAGCAACGGAAACTTCGTCCAAACTAGTTTGACCAAAACTGCCCAACTTTGAATAGCTTCGTACGAAGTGAATATTGGCCTTTTTTGGGACCAAGATGAAGTGATAAAGATATAAATATAGTAATAAACCTAATAGAAGAACTTTAGACCCATTTTTTATCCAACGGAAAACTTGTGCAAACTTCTACGACAAAGATCGACCAAACTTTCAATAGATTCGTATGAAGGTTTAAATTGAGATTTAAAGCTTTTAGAATGAATACCGGCCTTTTTTTGGACAAATATAAAGTTATTAAGGTGTAAATATAGTTATAAAATAATTCTCAAATAGTTAGACCCATTATTGGAGCAACGGAAACTTCGTCCAAACTACTTTGACCAAAACTGCCCAACTTTGAATAGCTTCGTACGAAGTGAATATTGGCCTTTGTTGGGATCAATATGAAGTGATAAGGATATAAATATAGTAATAAACCTAATAGAAGAACGTTAGACCCATTTTTTATCCAACGGAAAACTTGTGCAAACTTCTACGACAAAGATCGTCCAAACTTTCAATAGATTCGTTTGAAGGTTTAAATTGAGATTTAAAGCTTTTAGAATGAATACCGGCCTTTTTTTGGACCAATATAAAGTTATAAAGGTGTAAATATAGTTTTTAAATAATTCTCAAATAGTTAGACCCATTATTGGAGCAACGGAAACTTCGTCCAAACTAGTTTGACCAAAACTGCCCAACTTTGAATAGCTTCGTACGAAGTGAATATTGGCCTTTTTTGGGACCAAGATGAAGTGATAAAGATATAAATATAGTAATAAACCTAATAGAAGAACTTTAGACCCATTTTTTATCCAACGGAAAACTTGTGCAAACTTCTACGACAAAGATCGTCCAAACTTTCAATAGATTTGTATGAAGGTTTAAATTGAGATTTAAAGCTTTTAGAATGAATACCGGCCTTTTTTTGGACCAATATAAAGTTATAAAGGTGTAAATATAGTTATTAATAATTCTCAAATAGTTAGACCCATTATTGGAGCAACGGACACTTCGTCCAAACTACTTTGACCAAAACTGCCCAACTTTGAATAGCTTCGTACGAAGTGAATATTGGCCTTTTTTGGGACCAATATGAAGTGATAAGGATATAAATATAGTAATGAACCTAATAGAAGAACGTTAGACCCCATTTTTTATCCAACGGAAAACTTGTGCAAACTTCTACGACAAAGATCGTCCAAACTTTCAATAGATTCGTATGAAGGTTTAAATTGAGATTTAAAGCTTTTAGAATGAATACCGGCCTTTTTTTGGACCAATATAAAGTTATAAAGGTGTAAATATAGTTATTAATAATTCTCAAATAGTTAGACCCATTATTGGAGCAACGGAAACTTCGTCCAAACTACTTTGACCAAAACTGCCCAACTTTGAATAGCTTCGTACGAAGTGAATATTGGCCTTTTTTGGGACCAATATGAAGTGATAAGGATATAAATACAGTAATGAACCTAATAGAAGAACGTTAGACCCATTTTTTATCCAACGGAAAACTTGTGCAAACTTCTACGACAAAGATCGTCCAAACTTTCAATAGATTCGTATGAAGGTTTAAATTGAGATTTAAAGCTTTTAGAATGAATACCGGCCTTTTTTTGGACCAATATAAAGTAATAAAGGTGTAAATATAGTTATTAATAATTCTCAAATAGTTAGACCCATTATTGGAGCAACGAAAACTTCGTCCAAACTACTTTGACCAAAACTGCCCAACTTTGAATAGCTTCGTACGTAGTGAATATTGGCCTTTTTTGGGACCAATATGAAGTGATAAGGATATAAATATAGTAATGAACCTAATAGAAGAACGTTAGACCCATTTTTTATCCAACGGAAAACTTGTGCAAACTTCTAAGACAAAGATCGTCCAAACTTTCAATAGATTCGTATGAAGGTTTAAATTGAGATTTAAAGCTTTTAGAATGAATACCGGCCTTTTTTTGGACCAATATAAAGTTATAAAGGTGTAAATATTGTTATTAATAATTCTCAAATTGTTAGACCCATTATTGGAGCAACGGAAACTTCGTCCAAACTACTTTGACCAAAACTGCCCAACTTTGAATAGCTTCGTACGAAGTGAATATTGGCCTTTGTTGGGATCAATATGAAGTGATAAGGGTATAAATATAGTAATAAACCTAATATAAGAACGTTAGACCCATTTGTTATCCAACGGAAAACTTGTGCAAACTTCTACGACAAAGATCGTCCAAACTTTCAATAGATTCGTTTGAAGGTTTAAATTGAGATTTAAAGCTTTTAGAATGAATACCGGCCTTTTTTTGGACCAATATAAGTTATAAAGGTGTAAATATAGTTTTAAAATAATTCTCAAATAGTTATACCCATTATTGGAGCAACGGAAACTTCGTCCAAACTAGTTTGACCAAAACTGCCCAACTTTGAATAGCTTCGTACGAAGTGAATATTGGCCTTTGTTGGGATCAATATGAAGTGATAAGGATATAAATATAGTAATAAACCTAATAGAAGAACGTTAGACCCATTTGTTATCCAACGGAAAACTTGTGCAAACTTCTACGACAAAGATCGTCCAAACTTTCAATAGATTCGTATGAAGGTATAAATAGAGATTTAAAGCTTTTAGAATGAATACCGGCCTTTTTTTGGACCAATATAAAGTTATAAAGGTGTAAATATAGTTATTAATAATTCTCAAATAGTTAGACCCATTATTGGAGCAACGGAAACTTCGTCCAAACTAGTTTGACCAAAACTTCCCAACTTTGAATAGCTTCGTACGAAGTGAATATTGGCCTTTTTTGGGACCAAGATGAAGTGATAAAGATATAAATATAGTAATAAACCTAATAGAAGAACTTTAGACCCATTTTTTATCCAACGGAAAACTTGTGCAAACTTCTACGACAAAGATCGTCCAAACTTTCAATAGATTTGTATGAAGGTTTAAATTGAGATTTAAAGCTTTTAGAATGAATACCGGCCTTTTTTTGGACCAATATAAAGTTATAAAGGTGTAAATATAGTTATTAATAATTCTCAAATAGTTAGACCCATTATTGGAGCAACGGAAACTTCGTCCAAACTACTTTGACCAAAACTGCCCAACTTTGAATAGCTTCGTACGAAGTGAATATTGGCCTTTTTTGGAACCAATATGAAGTGATAAGGATATAAATATAGTAATGAACCTAATAGAAGAACGTTAGACCCATTTTTTATCCAACGGAAAACTTGTGCAAACTTCTACGACAAAGATCGTCCAAACTTTCAATAGATTCGTATGAAGGTTTAAATAGAGATTTAAAGCTTTTAGAATGAATACCGGCCTTTTTTTGGACCAATATAAAGTTATAAAGGTGTAAATATAGTTATTAATAATTCTCAAATAGTTAGACCCATTATTGGAGCAACGGACACTTCGTCCAAACTACTTTGACCAAAACTGCCCAACTTTGAATAGCTTCGTACGAAGTGAATATTGGCCTTTTTTGGGACCAATATGAAGTGATAAGGATATAAATATAGTAATGAACCTAATAGAAGAACGTTAGACCCCATTTTTTATCCAACGGAAAACTTGTGCAAACTTCTACGACAAAGATCGTCCAAACTTTCAATAGATTCGTATGAAGGTTTAAATTGAGATTTAAAGCTTTTAGAATGAATACCGGCCTTTTTTTGGACCAATATAAAGTTATAAAGGTGTAAATATAGTTATTAATAATTCTCAAATAGTTAGACCCATTATTGGAGCAACGGAAACTTCGTCCAAACTACTTTGACCAAAACTGCCCAACTTTGAATAGCTTCGTACGAAGTGAATATTGGCCTTTTTTGGGACCAATATGAAGTGATAAGGATATAAATACAGTAATGAACCTAATAGAAGAACGTTAGACCCATTTTTTATCCAACGGAAAACTTGTGCAAACTTCTACGACAAAGATCGTCCAAACTTTCAATAGATTCGTATGAAGGTTTAAATTGAGATTTAAAGCTTTTAGAATGAATACCGGCCTTTTTTTGGACCAATATAAAGTAATAAAGGTGTAAATATAGTTATTAATAATTCTCAAATAGTTAGACCCATTATTGGAGCAACGAAAACTTCGTCCAAACTACTTTGACCAAAACTGCCCAACTTTGAATAGCTTCGTACGTAGTGAATATTGGCCTTTGTTGGGATCAATATGAAGTGATAAGGGTATAAATATAGTAATAAACCTAATATAAGAACGTTAGACCCATTTGTTATCCAACGGAAAACTTGTGCAAACTTCTACGACAAAGATCGTCCAAACTTTCAATAGATTCGTTTGAAGGTTTAAATTGAGATTTAAAGCTTTTAGAATGAATACCGGCCTTTTTTTGGACCAATATAAGTTATAAAGGTGTAAATATAGTTTTAAAATAATTCTCAAATAGTTATACCCATTATTGGAGCAACGGAAACTTCGTCCAAACTAGTTTGACCAAAACTGCCCAACTTTGAATAGCTTCGTACGAAGTGAATATTGGCCTTTGTTGGGATCAATATGAAGTGATAAGGATATAAATATAGTAATAAACCTAATAGAAGAACGTTAGACCCATTTGTTATCCAACGGAAAACTTGTGCAAACTTCTACGACAAAGATCGTCCAAACTTTCAATAGATTCGTATGAAGGTATAAATAGAGATTTAAAGCTTTTAGAATGAATACCGGCCTTTTTTTGGACCAATATAAAGTTATAAAGGTGTAAATATAGTTATTAATAATTCTCAAATAGTTAGACCCATTATTGGAGCAACGGAAACTTCGTCCAAACTAGTTTGACCAAAACTTCCCAACTTTGAATAGCTTCGTACGAAGTGAATATTGGCCTTTTTTGGGACCAAGATGAAGTGATAAAGATATAAATATAGTAATAAACCTAATAGAAGAACTTTAGACCCATTTTTTATCCAACGGAAAACTTGTGCAAACTTCTACGACAAAGATCGTCCAAACTTTCAATAGATTTGTATGAAGGTTTAAATTGAGATTTAAAGCTTTTAGAATGAATACCGGCCTTTTTTTGGACCAATATAAAGTTATAAAGGTGTAAATATAGTTATTAATAATTCTCAAATAGTTAGACCCATTATTGGAGCAACGGAAACTTCGTCCAAACTACTTTGACCAAAACTGCCCAACTTTGAATAGCTTCGTACGAAGTGAATATTGGCCTTTTTTGGAACCAATATGAAGTGATAAGGATATAAATATAGTAATGAACCTAATAGAAGAACGTTAGACCCATTTTTTATCCAACGGAAAACTTGTGCAAACTTCTACGACAAAGATCGTCCAAACTTTCAATAGATTCGTATGAAGGTTTAAATAGAGATTTAAAGCTTTTAGAATGAATACCGGCCTTTTTTTGGACCAATATAAAGTTATAAAGGTGTAAATATAGTTATTAATAATTCTCAAATAGTTAGACCCATTATTGGAGCAACGGACACTTCGTCCAAACTACTTTGACCAAAACTGCCCAACTTTGAATAGCTTCGTACGAAGTGAATATTGGCCTTTTTTGGGACCAATATGAAGTGATAAGGATATAAATATAGTAATGAACCTAATAGAAGAACGTTAGACCCCATTTTTTATCCAACGGAAAACTTGTGCAAACTTCTACGACAAAGATCGTCCAAACTTTCAATAGATTCGTATGAAGGTTTAAATTGAGATTTAAAGCTTTTAGAATGAATACCGGCCTTTTTTTGGACCAATATAAAGTTATAAAGGTGTAAATATAGTTATTAATAATTCTCAAATAGTTAGACCCATTATTGGAGCAACGGAAACTTCGTCCAAACTACTTTGACCAAAACTGCCCAACTTTGAATAGCTTCGTACGAAGTGAATATTGGCCTTTTTTGGGACCAATATGAAGTGATAAGGATATAAATACAGTAATGAACCTAATAGAAGAACGTTAGACCCATTTTTTATCCAACGGAAAACTTGTGCAAACTTCTACGACAAAGATCGTCCAAACTTTCAATAGATTCGTATGAAGGTTTAAATTGAGATTTAAAGCTTTTAGAATGAATACCGGCCTTTTTTTGGACCAATATAAAGTAATAAAGGTGTAAATATAGTTATTAATAATTCTCAAATAGTTAGACCCATTATTGGAGCAACGAAAACTTCGTCCAAACTACTTTGACCAAAACTGCCCAACTTTGAATAGCTTCGTACGTAGTGAATATTGGCCTTTTTTGGGACCAATATGAAGTGATAAGGATATAAATATAGTAATGAACCTAATAGAAGAACGTTAGACCCATTTTTTATCCAACGGAAAACTTGTGCAAACTTCTAAGACAAAGATCGTCCAAACTTTCAATAGATTCGTATGAAGGTTTAAATTGAGATTTAAAGCTTTTAGAATGAATACCGGCCTTTTTTTGGACCAATATAAAGTTATAAAGGTGTAAATATAGTTATTAATAATTCTCAAATTGTTAGACCCATTATTGGAGCAACGGAAACTTCGTCCAAACTACTTTGACCAAAACTACCCAACTTTGAATAGCTTCGTACGAAGTGAATATTGGCCTTTGTTGGGATCAATATGAAGTGATAAGGGTATAAATATAGTAATAAACCTAATATAAGAACGTTAGACCCATTTGTTATCCAACGGAAAACTTGTGCAAACTTCTACGACAAAGATCGTCCAAACTTTCAATAGATTCGTTTGAAGGTTTAAATTGAGATTTAAAGCTTTTAGAATGAATACCGGCCTTTTTTTGGACCAATATAAAGTTATAAAGGTGTAAATATAGTTATTAATAATTCTCAAATAGTTAGACCCATTATTGGAGCAACGGAAACTTCGTCCAAACTACTTTGACCAAAACTGCCCAACTTTGAATAGCTTCGTACGAAGTGAATATTGGCCTTTTTTGGGACCAATATGAAGTGATAAGGATATAAATACAGTAATGAACCTAATAGAAGAACGTTAGACCCATTTTTTATCCAACGGAAAACTTGTGCAAACTTCTACGACAAAGATCGTCCAAACTTTCAATAGATTCGTATGAAGGTTTAAATTGAGATTTAAAGCTTTTAGAATGAATACCGGCCTTTTTTTGGACCAATATAAAGTAATAAAGGTGTAAATATAGTTATTAATAATTCTCAAATAGTTAGACCCATTATTGGAGCAACGAAAACTTCGTCCAAACTACTTTGACCAAAACTGCCCAACTTTGAATAGCTTCGTACGTAGTGAATATTGGCCTTTTTTGGGACCAATATGAAGTGATAAGGATATAAATATAGTAATGAACCTAATAGAAGAACGTTAGACCCATTTTTTATCCAACGGAAAACTTGTGCAAACTTCTAAGACAAAGATCGTCCAAACTTTCAATAGATTCGTATGAAGGTTTAAATTGAGATTTAAAACTTTTAGAATGAATACCGGCCTTTTTTTGGACCAATATAAAGTTATAAAGGTGTAAATATAGTTATTAATAATTCTCAAATTGTTAGACCCATTATTGGAGCAACGGAAACTTCGTCCAAACTACTTTGACCAAAACTGCCCAACTTTGAATAGCTTCGTACGAAGTGAATATTGGCCTTTGTTGGGATCAATATGAAGTGATAAGGGTATAAATATAGTAATAAACCTAATATAAGAACGTTAGACCCATTTGTTATCCAACGGAAAACTTGTGCAAACTTCTACGAAAAAGATCGTCCAAACTTTCAATAGATTCTTTTGAAGGTTTAAATTGAGATTTAAAGCTTTTAGAATGAATACCGGCCTTTTTTTGGACCAATATAAGTTATAAAGGTGTAAATATAGTTTTAAAATAATTCTCAAATAGTTATACCCATTATTGGAGCAACGGAAACTTCGTCCAAACTAGTTTGACCAAAACTGCCCAACTTTGAATAGCTTCGTACGAAGTGAATATTGGCCTTTGTTGGGATCAATATGAAGTGATAAGGATATAAATATAGTAATAAACCTAATAGAAGAACGTTAGACCCATTTGTTATCCAACGGAAAACTTGTGCAAACTTCTACGACAAAGATCGTCCAAACTTTCAATAGATTCGTATGAAGGTATAAATAGAGATTTAAAGCTTTTAGAATGAATACCGGCCTTTTTTTGGACCAATATAAAGTTATAAAGGTGTAAATATAGTTATTAATAATTCTCAAATAGTTAGACCCATTATTGGAGCAACGGAAACTTCGTCCAAACTACTTTGACCAAAACTGCCCAACTTTGAATAGCTTCGTACGAAGTGAATATTGGCCTTTTTTGGGACCAATATGAAGTGATAAGGATATAAATATAGTAATGAACCTAATAGAAGAACGTTAGACCCCATTTTTTATCCAACGGAAAACTTGTGCAAACTTCTACGACAAAGATCGTCCAAACTTTCAATAGATTCGTATGAAGGTTTAAATTGAGATTTAAAGCTTTTAGAATGAATACCGGCCTTTTTTTGGACCAATATAAAGTTATAAAGGTGTAAATATAGTTATTAATAATTCTCAAATAGTTAGACCCATTATTGGAGCAACGGAAACTTCGTCCAAACTACTTTGACCAAAACTGCCCAACTTTGAATAGCTTCGTACGAAGTGAATATTGGCCTTTTTTGGGACCAATATGAAGTGATAAGGATATAAATACAGTAATGAACCTAATAGAAGAACGTTAGACCCATTTTTTATCCAACGGAAAACTTGTGCAAACTTCTACGACAAAGATCGTCCAAACTTTCAATAGATTCGTATGAAGGTTTAAATTGAGATTTAAAGCTTTTAGAATGAATACCGGCCTTTTTTTGGACCAATATAAAGTAATAAAGGTGTAAATATAGTTATTAATAATTCTCAAATAGTTAGACCCATTATTGGAGCAACGAAAACTTCGTCCAAACTACTTTGACCAAAACTGCCCAACTTTGAATAGCTTCGTACGTAGTGAATATTGGCCTTTTTTGGGACCAATATGAAGTGATAAGGATATAAATATAGTAATGAACCTAATAGAAGAACGTTAGACCCATTTTTTATCCAACGGAAAACTTGTGCAAACTTCTAAGACAAAGATCGTCCAAACTTTCAATAGATTCGTATGAAGGTTTAAATTGAGATTTAAAGCTTTTAGAATGAATACCGGCCTTTTTTTGGACCAATATAAAGTTATAAAGGTGTAAATATAGTTATTAATAATTCTCAAATTGTTAGACCCATTATTGGAGCAACGGAAACTTCGTCCAAACTACTTTGACCAAAACTACCCAACTTTGAATAGCTTCGTACGAAGTGAATATTGGCCTTTGTTGGGATCAATATGAAGTGATAAGGGTATAAATATAGTAATAAACCTAATATAAGAACGTTAGACCCATTTGTTATCCAACGGAAAACTTGTGCAAACTTCTACGACAAAGATCGTCCAAACTTTCAATAGATTCGTTTGAAGGTTTAAATTGAGATTTAAAGCTTTTAGAATGAATACCGGCCTTTTTTTGGACCAATATAAAGTTATAAAGGTGTAAATATAGTTATTAATAATTCTCAAATAGTTAGACCCATTATTGGAGCAACGGAAACTTCGTCCAAACTACTTTGACCAAAACTGCCCAACTTTGAATAGCTTCGTACGAAGTGAATATTGGCCTTTTTTGGGACCAATATGAAGTGATAAGGATATAAATACAGTAATGAACCTAATAGAAGAACGTTAGACCCATTTTTTATCCAACGGAAAACTTGTGCAAACTTCTACGACAAAGATCGTCCAAACTTTCAATAGATTCGTATGAAGGTTTAAATTGAGATTTAAAGCTTTTAGAATGAATACCGGCCTTTTTTTGGACCAATATAAAGTAATAAAGGTGTAAATATAGTTATTAATAATTCTCAAATAGTTAGACCCATTATTGGAGCAACGAAAACTTCGTCCAAACTACTTTGACCAAAACTGCCCAACTTTGAATAGCTTCGTACGTAGTGAATATTGGCCTTTTTTGGGACCAATATGAAGTGATAAGGATATAAATATAGTAATGAACCTAATAGAAGAACGTTAGACCCATTTTTTATCCAACGGAAAACTTGTGCAAACTTCTAAGACAAAGATCGTCCAAACTTTCAATAGATTCGTATGAAGGTTTAAATTGAGATTTAAAGCTTTTAGAATGAATACCGGCCTTTCTTTGGACCAATATAAAGTTATAAAGGTGTAAATATAGTTATTAATAATTCTCAAATTGTTAGACCCATTATTGGAGCAACGGAAACTTCGTCCAAACTACTTTGACCAAAACTGCCCAACTTTGAATAGCTTCGTACGAAGTGAATATTGGCCTTTGTTGGGATCAATATGAAGTGATAAGGGTATAAATATAGTAATAAACCTAATATAAGAACGTTAGACCCATTTGTTATCCAACGGAAAACTTGTGCAAACTTCTACGAAAAAGATCGTCCAAACTTTCAATAGATTCTTTTGAAGGTTTAAATTTAGATTTAAAGCTTTTAGAATGAATACCGGCCTTTTTTTGGACCAATATAAGTTATAAAGGTGTAAATATAGTTTTAAAATAATTCTCAAATAGTTATACCCATTATTGGAGCAACGGAAACTTCGTCCAAACTAGTTTGACCAAAACTGCCCAACTTTGAATAGCTTCGTACGAAGTGAATATTGGCCTTTGTTGGGATCAATATGAAGTGATAAGGATATAAATATAGTAATAAACCTAATAGAAGAACGTTAGACCCATTTGTTATCCAACGGAAAACTTGTGCAAACTTCTACGACAAAGATCGTCCAAACTTTCAATAGATTCGTATGAAGGTATAAATAGAGATTTAAAGCTTTTAGAATGAATACCGGCCTTTTTTTGGACCAATATAAAGTTATAAAGGTGTAAATATAGTTATTAATAATTCTCAAATAGTTAGACCCATTATTGGAGCAACGGAAACTTCGTCCAAACTACTTTGACCAAAACTGCCCAACTTTGAATAGCTTCGTACGAAGTGAATATTGGCCTTTTTTGGGACCAATATGAAGTGATAAGGATATAAATATAGTAATGAACCTAATAGAAGAACGTTAGACCCATTTTTTATCCAACGGAAAACTTGTGCAAACTTCTACGACAAAGATCGTCCAAACTTTCAATAGATTCGTATGAAGGTTTAAATAGAGATTTAAAGCTTTTAGAATGAATACCGGCCTTTTTTTGGACCAATATAAAGTTATAAAGGTGTAAATATAGTTATTAATAATTCTCAAATAGTTAGACCCATTATTGGAGCAACGGACACTTCGTCCAAACTACTTTGACCAAAACTGCCCAACTTTGAATAGCTTCGTACGAAGTGAATATTGGCCTTTTTTGGGACCAATATGAAGTGATAAGGATATAAATATAGTAATGAACCTAATAGAAGAACGTTAGACCCCATTTTTTATCCAACGGAAAACTTGTGCAAACTTCTACGACAAAGATCGTCCAAACTTTCAATAGATTCGTATGAAGGTTTAAATTGAGATTTAAAGCTTTTAGAATGAATACCGGCCTTTTTTTGGACCAATATAAAGTTATAAAGGTGTAAATATAGTTATTAATAATTCTCAAATAGTTAGACCCATTATTGGAGCAACGGAAACTTCGTCCAAACTACTTTGACCAAAACTGCCCAACTTTGAATAGCTTCGTACGAAGTGAATATTGGCCTTTTTTGGGACCAATATGAAGTGATAAGGATATAAATACAGTAATGAACCTAATAGAAGAACGTTAGACCCATTTTTTATCCAACGGAAAACTTGTGCAAACTTCTACGACAAAGATCGTCCAAACTTTCAATAGATTCGTATGAAGGTTTAAATTGAGATTTAAAGCTTTTAGAATGAATACCGGCCTTTTTTTGGACCAATATAAAGTAATAAAGGTGTAAATATAGTTATTAATAATTCTCAAATAGTTAGACCCATTATTGGAGCAACGAAAACTTCGTCCAAACTACTTTGACCAAAACTGCCCAACTTTGAATAGCTTCGTACGTAGTGAATATTGGCCTTTTTTGGGACCAATATGAAGTGATAAGGATATAAATATAGTAATGAACCTAATAGAAGAACGTTAGACCCATTTTTTATCCAACGGAAAACTTGTGCAAACTTCTAAGACAAAGATCGTCCAAACTTTCAATAGATTCGTATGAAGGTTTAAATTGAGATTTAAAGCTTTTAGAATGAATACCGGCCTTTTTTTGGACCAATATAAAGTTATAAAGGTGTAAATATAGTTATTAATAATTCTCAAATTGTTAGACCCATTATTGGAGCAACGGAAACTTCGTCCAAACTACTTTGACCAAAACTACCCAACTTTGAATAGCTTCGTACGAAGTGAATATTGGCCTTTGTTGGGATCAATATGAAGTGATAAGGGTATAAATATAGTAATAAACCTAATATAAGAACGTTAGACCCATTTGTTATCCAACGGAAAACTTGTGCAAACTTCTACGACAAAGATCGTCCAAACTTTCAATAGATTCGTTTGAAGGTTTAAATTGAGATTTAAAGCTTTTAGAATGAATACCGGCCTTTTTTTGGACCAATATAAAGTTATAAAGGTGTAAATATAGTTATTAATAATTCTCAAATAGTTAGACCCATTATTGGAGCAACGGAAACTTCGTCCAAACTACTTTGACCAAAACTGCCCAACTTTGAATAGCTTCGTACGAAGTGAATATTGGCCTTTTTTGGGACCAATATGAAGTGATAAGGATATAAATACAGTAATGAACCTAATAGAAGAACGTTAGACCCATTTTTTATCCAACGGAAAACTTGTGCAAACTTCTACGACAAAGATCGTCCAAACTTTCAATAGATTCGTATGAAGGTTTAAATTGAGATTTAAAGCTTTTAGAATGAATACCGGCCTTTTTTTGGACCAATATAAAGTAATAAAGGTGTAAATATAGTTATTAATAATTCTCAAATAGTTAGACCCATTATTGGAGCAACGAAAACTTCGTCCAAACTACTTTGACCAAAACTGCCCAACTTTGAATAGCTTCGTACGTAGTGAATATTGGCCTTTTTTGGGACCAATATGAAGTGATAAGGATATAAATATAGTAATGAACCTAATAGAAGAACGTTAGACCCATTTTTTATCCAACGGAAAACTTGTGCAAACTTCTAAGACAAAGATCGTCCAAACTTTCAATAGATTCGTATGAAGGTTTAAATTGAGATTTAAAACTTTTAGAATGAATACCGGCCTTTTTTTGGACCAATATAAAGTTATAAAGGTGTAAATATAGTTATTAATAATTCTCAAATTGTTAGACCCATTATTGGAGCAACGGAAACTTCGTCCAAACTACTTTGACCAAAACTGCCCAACTTTGAATAGCTTCGTACGAAGTGAATATTGGCCTTTGTTGGGATCAATATGAAGTGATAAGGGTATAAATATAGTAATAAACCTAATATAAGAACGTTAGACCCATTTGTTATCCAACGGAAAACTTGTGCAAACTTCTACGAAAAAGATCGTCCAAACTTTCAATAGATTCTTTTGAAGGTTTAAATTGAGATTTAAAGCTTTTAGAATGAATACCGGCCTTTTTTTGGACCAATATAAGTTATAAAGGTGTAAATATAGTTTTAAAATAATTCTCAAATAGTTATACCCATTATTGGAGCAACGGAAACTTCGTCCAAACTAGTTTGACCAAAACTGCCCAACTTTGAATAGCTTCGTACGAAGTGAATATTGGCCTTTGTTGGGATCAATATGAAGTGATAAGGATATAAATATAGTAATAAACCTAATAGAAGAACGTTAGACCCATTTGTTATCCAACGGAAAACTTGTGCAAACTTCTACGACAAAGATCGTCCAAACTTTCAATAGATTCGTATGAAGGTATAAATAGAGATTTAAAGCTTTTAGAATGAATACCGGCCTTTTTTTGGACCAATATAAAGTTATAAAGGTGTAAATATAGTTATTAATAATTCTCAAATAGTTAGACCCATTATTGGAGCAACGGAAACTTCGTCCAAACTACTTTGACCAAAACTGCCCAACTTTGAATAGCTTCGTACGAAGTGAATATTGGCCTTTTTTGGGACCAATATGAAGTGATAAGGATATAAATATAGTAATGAACCTAATAGAAGAACGTTAGACCCCATTTTTTATCCAACGGAAAACTTGTGCAAACTTCTACGACAAAGATCGTCCAAACTTTCAATAGATTCGTATGAAGGTTTAAATTGAGATTTAAAGCTTTTAGAATGAATACCGGCCTTTTTTTGGACCAATATAAAGTTATAAAGGTGTAAATATAGTTATTAATAATTCTCAAATAGTTAGACCCATTATTGGAGCAACGGAAACTTCGTCCAAACTACTTTGACCAAAACTGCCCAACTTTGAATAGCTTCGTACGAAGTGAATATTGGCCTTTTTTGGGACCAATATGAAGTGATAAGGATATAAATACAGTAATGAACCTAATAGAAGAACGTTAGACCCATTTTTTATCCAACGGAAAACTTGTGCAAACTTCTACGACAAAGATCGTCCAAACTTTCAATAGATTCGTATGAAGGTTTAAATTGAGATTTAAAGCTTTTAGAATGAATACCGGCCTTTTTTTGGACCAATATAAAGTAATAAAGGTGTAAATATAGTTATTAATAATTCTCAAATAGTTAGACCCATTATTGGAGCAACGAAAACTTCGTCCAAACTACTTTGACCAAAACTGCCCAACTTTGAATAGCTTCGTACGTAGTGAATATTGGCCTTTTTTGGGACCAATATGAAGTGATAAGGATATAAATATAGTAATGAACCTAATAGAAGAACGTTAGACCCATTTTTTATCCAACGGAAAACTTGTGCAAACTTCTAAGACAAAGATCGTCCAAACTTTCAATAGATTCGTATGAAGGTTTAAATTGAGATTTAAAGCTTTTAGAATGAATACCGGCCTTTTTTTGGACCAATATAAAGTTATAAAGGTGTAAATATAGTTATTAATAATTCTCAAATTGTTAGACCCATTATTGGAGCAACGGAAACTTCGTCCAAACTACTTTGACCAAAACTACCCAACTTTGAATAGCTTCGTACGAAGTGAATATTGGCCTTTGTTGGGATCAATATGAAGTGATAAGGGTATAAATATAGTAATAAACCTAATATAAGAACGTTAGACCCATTTGTTATCCAACGGAAAACTTGTGCAAACTTCTACGACAAAGATCGTCCAAACTTTCAATAGATTCGTTTGAAGGTTTAAATTGAGATTTAAAGCTTTTAGAATGAATACCGGCCTTTTTTTGGACCAATATAAAGTTATAAAGGTGTAAATATAGTTATTAATAATTCTCAAATAGTTAGACCCATTATTGGAGCAACGGAAACTTCGTCCAAACTACTTTGACCAAAACTGCCCAACTTTGAATAGCTTCGTACGAAGTGAATATTGGCCTTTTTTGGGACCAATATGAAGTGATAAGGATATAAATACAGTAATGAACCTAATAGAAGAACGTTAGACCCATTTTTTATCCAACGGAAAACTTGTGCAAACTTCTACGACAAAGATCGTCCAAACTTTCAATAGATTCGTATGAAGGTTTAAATTGAGATTTAAAGCTTTTAGAATGAATACCGGCCTTTTTTTGGACCAATATAAAGTAATAAAGGTGTAAATATAGTTATTAATAATTCTCAAATAGTTAGACCCATTATTGGAGCAACGAAAACTTCGTCCAAACTACTTTGACCAAAACTGCCCAACTTTGAATAGCTTCGTACGTAGTGAATATTGGCCTTTTTTGGGACCAATATGAAGTGATAAGGATATAAATATAGTAATGAACCTAATAGAAGAACGTTAGACCCATTTTTTATCCAACGGAAAACTTGTGCAAACTTCTAAGACAAAGATCGTCCAAACTTTCAATAGATTCGTATGAAGGTTTAAATTGAGATTTAAAGCTTTTAGAATGAATACCGGCCTTTTTTTGGACCAATATAAAGTTATAAAGGTGTAAATATAGTTATTAATAATTCTCAAATTGTTAGACCCATTATTGGAGCAACGGAAACTTCGTCCAAACTACTTTGACCAAAACTGCCCAACTTTGAATAGCTTCGTACGAAGTGAATATTGGCCTTTGTTGGGATCAATATGAAGTGATAAGGGTATAAATATAGTAATAAACCTAATATAAGAACGTTAGACCCATTTGTTATCCAACGGAAAACTTGTGCAAACTTCTACGAAAAAGATCGTCCAAACTTTCAATAGATTCTTTTGAAGGTTTAAATTTAGATTTAAAGCTTTTAGAATGAATACCGGCCTTTTTTTGGACCAATATAAGTTATAAAGGTGTAAATATAGTTTTAAAATAATTCTCAAATAGTTATACCCATTATTGGAGCAACGGAAACTTCGTCCAAACTAGTTTGACCAAAACTGCCCAACTTTGAATAGCTTCGTACGAAGTGAATATTGGCCTTTGTTGGGATCAATATGAAGTGATAAGGATATAAATATAGTAATAAACCTAATAGAAGAACGTTAGACCCATTTGTTATCCAACGGAAAACTTGTGCAAACTTCTACGACAAAGATCGTCCAAACTTTCAATAGATTCATATGAAGGTATAAATAGAGATTTAAAGCTTTTAGAATGAATACCGGCCTTTTTTTGGACCAATATAAAGTTATAAAGGTGTAAATATAGTTATTAATAATTCTCAAATAGTTAGACCCATTATTGGAGCAACGGAAACTTCGTCCAAACTACTTTGACCAAAACTGCCCAACTTTGAATAGCTTCGTACGAAGTGAATATTGGCCTTTTTTGGGACCAATATGAAGTGATAAGGATATAAATATAGTAATGAACCTAATAGAAGAACGTTAGACCCATTTTTTATCCAACGGAAAACTTGTGCAAACTTCTACGACAAAGATCGTCCAAACTTTCAATAGATTCGTATGAAGGTTTAAATAGAGATTTAAAGCTTTTAGAATGAATACCGGCCTTTTTTTGGACCAATATAAAGTTATAAAGGTGTAAATATAGTTATTAATAATTCTCAAATAGTTAGACCCATTATTGGAGCAACGGACACTTCGTCCAAACTACTTTGACCAAAACTGCCCAACTTTGAATAGCTTCGTACGAAGTGAATATTGGCCTTTTTTGGGACCAATATGAAGTGATAAGGATATAAATATAGTAATGAACCTAATAGAAGAACGTTAGACCCCATTTTTTATCCAACGGAAAACTTGTGCAAACTTCTACGACAAAGATCGTCCAAACTTTCAATAGATTCGTATGAAGGTTTAAATTGAGATTTAAAGCTTTTAGAATGAATACCGGCCTTTTTTTGGACCAATATAAAGTTATAAAGGTGTAAATATAGTTATTAATAATTCTCAAATAGTTAGACCCATTATTGGAGCAACGGAAACTTCGTCCAAACTACTTTGACCAAAACTGCCCAACTTTGAATAGCTTCGTACGAAGTGAATATTGGCCTTTTTTGGGACCAATATGAAGTGATAAGGATATAAATACAGTAATGAACCTAATAGAAGAACGTTAGACCCATTTTTTATCCAACGGAAAACTTGTGCAAACTTCTACGACAAAGATCGTCCAAACTTTCAATAGATTCGTATGAAGGTTTAAATTGAGATTTAAAGCTTTTAGAATGAATACCAGCCTTTTTTTGGACCAATATAAAGTAATAAAGGTGTAAATATAGTTATTAATAATTCTCAAATAGTTAGACCCATTATTGGAGCAACGAAAACTTCGTCCAAACTACTTTGACCAAAACTGCCCAACTTTGAATAGCTTCGTACGTAGTGAATATTGGCCTTTTTTGGGACCAATATGAAGTGATAAGGATATAAATATAGTAATGAACCTAATAGAAGAACGTTAGACCCATTTTTTATCCAACGGAAAACTTGTGCAAACTTCTAAGACAAAGATCGTCCAAACTTTCAATAGATTCGTATGAAGGTTTAAATTGAGATTTAAAGCTTTTAGAATGAATACCGGCCTTTTTTTGGACCAATATAAAGTTATAAAGGTGTAAATATAGTTATTAATAATTCTCAAATTGTTAGACCCATTATTGGAGCAACGGAAACTTCGTCCAAACTACTTTGACCAAAACTGCCCAACTTTGAATAGCTTCGTACGAAGTGAATATTGGCCTTTGTTGGGATCAATATGAAGTGATAAGGGTATAAATATAGTAATAAACCTAATATAAGAACGTTAGACCCATTTGTTATCCAACGGAAAACTTGTGCAAACTTCTACGACAAAGATCGTCCAAACTTTCAATAGATTCGTTTGAAGGTTTAAATTGAGATTTAAAGCTTTTAGAATGAATACCGGCCTTTTTTTGGACCAATATAAGTTATAAAGGTGTAAATATAGTTTTAAAATAATTCTCAAATAGTTACACCCATTATTGGAGCAACGGAAACTTCGTCCAAACTAGTTTGACCAAAACTGCCCAACTTTGAATAGCTTCGTACGAAGTGAATATTGGCCTTTGTTGGGATCAATATGAAGTGATAAGGATATAAATATAGTAATAAACCTAATAGAAGAACGTTAGACCCATTTGTTATCCAACGGAAAACTTGTGCAAACTTCTACGACAAAGATCGTCCAAACTTTCAATAGATTCGTATGAAGGTATAAATAGAGATTTAAAGCTTTTAGAATGAATACCGGCCTTTTTTTGGACCAATATAAAGTTATAAAGGTGTAAATATAGTTATCAATAATTCTCAAATAGTTAGACCCATTATTTGAGCAACGGACACTTCGTCCAAACTACTTTGACCAAAACTGCCCAACTTTGAATAGCTTCGTACGAAGTGAATATTGGCCTTTTTTGGGACCAATATGAAGTGATAAGGATATAAATACAGTAATGAACCTAATAGAAGAACGTTAGACCCATTTTTTATCCAACGGAAAACTTGTGCAAACTTCTACGACAAAGATCGTCCAAACTTTCAATAGATTCGTATGAAGGTTTAAATTGAGAATTAAAGCTTTTAGAATGAATACCGGCCTTTTTTTGGACCAATATAAAGTTATAAAGGTGTAAATATAGTTATTAATAATTCTCAAATAGTTAGACCCATTATTGGAGCAACGAAAACTTCGTCCAAACTACTTTGACCAAAACTGCCCAACTTTGAATAGCTTCGTACGTAGTGAATATTGGCCTTTTTTGGGACCAATATGAAGTGATAAGGATATAAATATAGTAATGAACCTAATAGAAGAACGTTAGACCCATTTTTTATCCAACGGAAAACTTGTGCAAACTTCTAAGACAAAGATCGTCCAAACTTTCAATAGATTCGTATGAAGGTTTAAATTGAGATTTAAAGCTTTTAGAATGAATACCGGCCTTTTTTTGGACCAATATAAAGTTATAAAGGTGTAAATATAGTTATTAATAATTCTCAAATTGTTAGACCCATTATTGGAGCAACGGAAACTTCGTCCAAACTACTTTGACCAAAACTGCCCAACTTTGAATAGCTTCGTACGAAGTGAATATTGGCCTTTGTTGGGATCAATATGAAGTGATAAGGGTATAAATATAGTAATAAACCTAATATAAGAACGTTAGACCCATTTGTTATCCAACGGAAAACTTGTGCAAACTTCTACGACAAAGATCGTCCAAACTTTCAATAGATTCGTTTGAAGGTTTAAATTGAGATTTAAAGCTTTTAGAATGAATACCGGCCTTTTTTTGGACCAATATAAGTTATAAAGGTGTAAATATAGTTTTAAAATAATTCTCAAATAGTTATACCCATTATTGGAGCAACGGAAACTTCGTCCAAACTAGTTTGACCAAAACTGCCCAACTTTGAATAGCTTCGTACGAAGTGAATATTGGCCTTTGTTGGGATCAATATGAAGTGATAAGGATATAAATATAGTAATAAACCTAATAGAAGAACGTTAGACCCATTTGTTATCCAACGGAAAACTTGTGCAAACTTCTACGACAAAGATCGTCCAAACTTTCAATAGATTCGTATGAAGGTATAAATAGAGATTTAAAGCTTTTAGAATGAATACCGGCCTTTTTTTGGACCAATATAAAGTTATAAAGGTGTAAATATAGTTATTAATAATTCTCAAATAGTTAGACCCATTATTGGAGCAACGGAAACTTCGTCCAAACTACTTTGACCAAAACTGCCCAACTTTGAATAGCTTCGTACGAAGTGAATATTGGCCTTTTTTGGGACCAATATGAAGTGATAAGGATATAAATACAGTAATGAACCTAATAGAAGAACGTTAGACCCATTTTTTATCCAACGGAAAACTTGTGCAAACTTCTACGACAAAGATCGTCCAAACTTTCAATAGATTCGTATGAAGGTTTAAATTGAGATTTAAAGCTTTTAGAATGAATACCAGCCTTTTTTTGGACCAATATAAAGTAATAAAGGTGTAAATATAGTTATTAATAATTCTCAAATAGTTAGACCCATTATTGGAGCAACGAAAACTTCGTCCAAACTACTTTGACCAAAACTGCCCAACTTTGAATAGCTTCGTACGTAGTGAATATTGGCCTTTTTTGGGACCAATATGAAGTGATAAGGATATAAATATAGTAATGAACCTAATAGAAGAACGTTAGACCCATTTTTTATCCAACGGAAAACTTGTGCAAACTTCTAAGACAAAGATCGTCCAAACTTTCAATAGATTCGTATGAAGGTTTAAATTGAGATTTAAAGCTTTTAGAATGAATACCGGCCTTTTTTTGGACCAATATAAAGTTATAAAGGTGTAAATATAGTTATTAATAATTCTCAAATTGTTAGACCCATTATTGGAGCAACGGAAACTTCGTCCAAACTACTTTGACCAAAACTGCCCAACTTTGAATAGCTTCGTACGAAGTGAATATTGGCCTTTGTTGGGATCAATATGAAGTGATAAGGGTATAAATATAGTAATAAACCTAATATAAGAACGTTAGACCCATTTGTTATCCAACGGAAAACTTGTGCAAACTTCTACGACAAAGATCGTCCAAACTTTCAATAGATTCGTTTGAAGGTTTAAATTGAGATTTAAAGCTTTTAGAATGAATACCGGCCTTTTTTTGGACCAATATAAGTTATAAAGGTGTAAATATAGTTTTAAAATAATTCTCAA
The DNA here is from genome assembly GCA_030408175.1 of Trifolium repens. Classification (NCBI taxonomy): domain Eukaryota; kingdom Viridiplantae; phylum Streptophyta; class Magnoliopsida; order Fabales; family Fabaceae; genus Trifolium; species Trifolium repens. The sequence continues at coordinate 35,792,213 of CP125842.1, read as the reverse complement.
ATAGTTATACCCATTATTGGAGCAACGGAAACTTCGTCCAAACTAGTTTGACCAAAACTGCCCAACTTTGAATAGCTTCGTACGAAGTGAATATTGGCCTTTGTTGGGATCAATATGAAGTGATAAGGATATAAATATAGTAATAAACCTAATAGAAGAACGTTAGACCCATTTGTTATCCAACGGAAAACTTGTGCAAACTTCTACGACAAAGATCGTCCAAACTTTCAATAGATTCGTATGAAGGTATAAATAGAGATTTAAAGCTTTTAGAATGAATACCGGCCTTTTTTTGGACCAATATAAAGTTATAAAGGTGTAAATATAGTTATCAATAATTCTCAAATAGTTAGACCCATTATTTGAGCAACGGACACTTCGTCCAAACTACTTTGACCAAAACTGCCCAACTTTGAATAGCTTCGTACGAAGTGAATATTGGCCTTTTTTGGGACCAATATGAAGTGATAAGGATATAAATACAGTAATGAACCTAATAGAAGAACGTTAGACCCATTTTTTATCCAACGGAAAACTTGTGCAAACTTCTACGACAAAGATCGTCCAAACTTTCAATAGATTCGTATGAAGGTTTAAATTGAGAATTAAAGCTTTTAGAATGAATACCGGCCTTTTTTTGGACCAATATAAAGTTATAAAGGTGTAAATATAGTTATTAATAATTCTCAAATAGTTAGACCCATTATTGGAGCAACGAAAACTTCGTCCAAACTACTTTGACCAAAACTGCCCAACTTTGAATAGCTTCGTACGTAGTGAATATTGGCCTTTTTTGGGACCAATATGAAGTGATAAGGATATAAATATAGTAATGAACCTAATAGAAGAACGTTAGACCCATTTTTTATCCAACGGAAAACTTGTGCAAACTTCTAAGACAAAGATCGTCCAAACTTTCAATAGATTCGTATGAAGGTTTAAATTGAGATTTAAAGCTTTTAGAATGAATACCGGCCTTTTTTTGGACCAATATAAAGTTATAAAGGTGTAAATATAGTTATTAATAATTCTCAAATTGTTAGACCCATTATTGGAGCAACGGAAACTTCGTCCAAACTACTTTGACCAAAACTGCCCAACTTTGAATAGCTTCGTACGAAGTGAATATTGGCCTTTGTTGGGATCAATATGAAGTGATAAGGGTATAAATATAGTAATAAACCTAATATAAGAACGTTAGACCCATTTGTTATCCAACGGAAAACTTGTGCAAACTTCTACGACAAAGATCGTCCAAACTTTCAATAGATTCGTTTGAAGGTTTAAATTGAGATTTAAAGCTTTTAGAATGAATACCGGCCTTTTTTTGGACCAATATAAGTTATAAAGGTGTAAATATAGTTTTAAAATAATTCTCAAATAGTTATACCCATTATTGGAGCAACGGAAACTTCGTCCAAACTAGTTTGACCAAAACTGCCCAACTTTGAATAGCTTCGTACGAAGTGAATATTGGCCTTTGTTGGGATCAATATGAAGTGATAAGGATATAAATATAGTAATAAACCTAATAGAAGAACGTTAGACCCATTTGTTATCCAACGGAAAACTTGTGCAAACTTCTACGACAAAGATCGTCCAAACTTTCAATAGATTCGTATGAAGGTATAAATAGAGATTTAAAGCTTTTAGAATGAATACCGGCCTTTTTTTGGACCAATATAAAGTTATAAAGGTGTAAATATAGTTATTAATAATTCTCAAATAGTTAGACCCATTATTGGAGCAACGGAAACTTCGTCCAAACTACTTTGACCAAAACTGCCCAACTTTGAATAGCTTCGTACGAAGTGAATATTGGCCTTTTTTGGGACCAATATGAAGTGATAAGGATATAAATACAGTAATGAACCTAATAGAAGAACGTTAGACCCATTTTTTATCCAACGGAAAACTTGTGCAAACTTCTACGACAAAGATCGTCCAAACTTTCAATAGATTCGTATGAAGGTTTAAATTGAGATTTAAAGCTTTTAGAATGAATACCAGCCTTTTTTTGGACCAATATAAAGTAATAAAGGTGTAAATATAGTTATTAATAATTCTCAAATAGTTAGACCCATTATTGGAGCAACGAAAACTTCGTCCAAACTACTTTGACCAAAACTGCCCAACTTTGAATAGCTTCGTACGTAGTGAATATTGGCCTTTTTTGGGACCAATATGAAGTGATAAGGATATAAATATAGTAATGAACCTAATAGAAGAACGTTAGACCCATTTTTTATCCAACGGAAAACTTGTGCAAACTTCTAAGACAAAGATCGTCCAAACTTTCAATAGATTCGTATGAAGGTTTAAATTGAGATTTAAAGCTTTTAGAATGAATACCGGCCTTTTTTTGGACCAATATAAAGTTATAAAGGTGTAAATATAGTTATTAATAATTCTCAAATTGTTAGACCCATTATTGGAGCAACGGAAACTTCGTCCAAACTACTTTGACCAAAACTGCCCAACTTTGAATAGCTTCGTACGAAGTGAATATTGGCCTTTGTTGGGATCAATATGAAGTGATAAGGGTATAAATATAGTAATAAACCTAATATAAGAACGTTAGACCCATTTGTTATCCAACGGAAAACTTGTGCAAACTTCTACGACAAAGATCGTCCAAACTTTCAATAGATTCGTTTGAAGGTTTAAATTGAGATTTAAAGCTTTTAGAATGAATACCGGCCTTTTTTTGGACCAATATAAGTTATAAAGGTGTAAATATAGTTTTAAAATAATTCTCAAATAGTTATACCCATTATTGGAGCAACGGAAACTTCGTCCAAACTAGTTTGACCAAAACTGCCCAACTTTGAATAGCTTCGTACGAAGTGAATATTGGCCTTTGTTGGGATCAATATGAAGTGATAAGGATATAAATATAGTAATAAACCTAATAGAAGAACGTTAGACCCATTTGTTATCCAACGGAAAACTTGTGCAAACTTCTACGACAAAGATCGTCCAAACTTTCAATAGATTCGTATGAAGGTATAAATAGAGATTTAAAGCTTTTAGAATGAATACCGGCCTTTTTTTGGACCAATATAAAGTTATAAAGGTGTAAATATAGTTATCAATAATTCTCAAATAGTTAGACCCATTATTTGAGCAACGGACACTTCGTCCAAACTACTTTGACCAAAACTGCCCAACTTTGAATAGCTTCGTACGAAGTGAATATTGGCCTTTTTTGGGACCAATATGAAGTGATAAGGATATAAATACAGTAATGAACCTAATAGAAGAACGTTAGACCCATTTTTTATCCAACGGAAAACTTGTGCAAACTTCTACGACAAAGATCGTCCAAACTTTCAATAGATTCGTATGAAGGTTTAAATTGAGAATTAAAGCTTTTAGAATGAATACCGGCCTTTTTTTGGACCAATATAAAGTTATAAAGGTGTAAATATAGTTATTAATAATTCTCAAATAGTTAGACCCATTATTGGAGCAACGAAAACTTCGTCCAAACTACTTTGACCAAAACTGCCCAACTTTGAATAGCTTCGTACGTAGTGAATATTGGCCTTTTTTGGGACCAATATGAAGTGATAAGGATATAAATATAGTAATGAACCTAATAGAAGAACGTTAGACCCATTTTTTATCCAACGGAAAACTTGTGCAAACTTCTAAGACAAAGATCGTCCAAACTTTCAATAGATTCGTATGAAGGTTTAAATTGAGATTTAAAGCTTTTAGAATGAATACCGGCCTTTTTTTGGACCAATATAAAGTTATAAAGGTGTAAATATAGTTATTAATAATTCTCAAATTGTTAGACCCATTATTGGAGCAACGGAAACTTCGTCCAAACTACTTTGACCAAAACTGCCCAACTTTGAATAGCTTCGTACGAAGTGAATATTGGCCTTTGTTGGGATCAATATGAAGTGATAAGGGTATAAATATAGTAATAAACCTAATATAAGAACGTTAGACCCATTTGTTATCCAACGGAAAACTTGTGCAAACTTCTACGACAAAGATCGTCCAAACTTTCAATAGATTCGTTTGAAGGTTTAAATTGAGATTTAAAGCTTTTAGAATGAATACCGGCCTTTTTTTGGACCAATATAAGTTATAAAGGTGTAAATATAGTTTTAAAATAATTCTCAAATAGTTATACCCATTATTGGAGCAACGGAAACTTCGTCCAAACTAGTTTGACCAAAACTGCCCAACTTTGAATAGCTTCGTACGAAGTGAATATTGGCCTTTGTTGGGATCAATATGAAGTGATAAGGATATAAATATAGTAATAAACCTAATAGAAGAACGTTAGACCCATTTGTTATCCAACGGAAAACTTGTGCAAACTTCTACGACAAAGATCGTCCAAACTTTCAATAGATTCGTATGAAGGTATAAATAGAGATTTAAAGCTTTTAGAATGAATACCGGCCTTTTTTTGGACCAATATAAAGTTATAAAGGTGTAAATATAGTTATCAATAATTCTCAAATAGTTAGACCCATTATTTGAGCAACGGACACTTCGTCCAAACTACTTTGACCAAAACTGCCCAACTTTGAATAGCTTCGTACGAAGTGAATATTGGCCTTTTTTGGGACCAATATGAAGTGATAAGGATATAAATACAGTAATGAACCTAATAGAAGAACGTTAGACCCATTTTTTATCCAACGGAAAACTTGTGCAAACTTCTACGACAAAGATCGTCCAAACTTTCAATAGATTCGTATGAAGGTTTAAATTGAGAATTAAAGCTTTTAGAATGAATACCGGCCTTTTTTTGGACCAATATAAAGTTATAAAGGTGTAAATATAGTTATTAATAATTCTCAAATAGTTAGACCCATTATTGGAGCAACGAAAACTTCGTCCAAACTACTTTGACCAAAACTGCCCAACTTTGAATAGCTTCGTACGTAGTGAATATTGGCCTTTTTTGGGACCAATATGAAGTGATAAGGATATAAATATAGTAATGAACCTAATAGAAGAACGTTAGACCCATTTTTTATCCAACGGAAAACTTGTGCAAACTTCTAAGACAAAGATCGTCCAAACTTTCAATAGATTCGTATGAAGGTTTAAATTGAGATTTAAAGCTTTTAGAATGAATACCGGCCTTTTTTTGGACCAATATAAAGTTATAAAGGTGTAAATATAGTTATTAATAATTCTCAAATTGTTAGACCCATTATTGGAGCAACGGAAACTTCGTCCAAACTACTTTGACCAAAACTGCCCAACTTTGAATAGCTTCGTACGAAGTGAATATTGGCCTTTGTTGGGATCAATATGAAGTGATAAGGGTATAAATATAGTAATAAACCTAATATAAGAACGTTAGACCCATTTGTTATCCAACGGAAAACTTGTGCAAACTTCTACGACAAAGATCGTCCAAACTTTCAATAGATTCGTTTGAAGGTTTAAATTGAGATTTAAAGCTTTTAGAATGAATACCGGCCTTTTTTTGGACCAATATAAGTTATAAAGGTGTAAATATAGTTTTAAAATAATTCTCAAATAGTTATACCCATTATTGGAGCAACGGAAACTTCGTCCAAACTAGTTTGACCAAAACTGCCCAACTTTGAATAGCTTCGTACGAAGTGAATATTGGCCTTTGTTGGGATCAATATGAAGTGATAAGGATATAAATATAGTAATAAACCTAATAGAAGAACGTTAGACCCATTTGTTATCCAACGGAAAACTTGTGCAAACTTCTACGACAAAGATCGTCCAAACTTTCAATAGATTCGTATGAAGGTATAAATAGAGATTTAAAGCTTTTAGAATGAATACCGGCCTTTTTTTGGACCAATATAAAGTTATAAAGGTGTAAATATAGTTATTAATAATTCTCAAATAGTTAGACCCATTATTGGAGCAACGGAAACTTCGTCCAAACTACTTTGACCAAAACTGCCCAACTTTGAATAGCTTCGTACGAAGTGAATATTGGCCTTTTTTGGGACCAATATGAAGTGATAAGGATATAAATACAGTAATGAACCTAATAGAAGAACGTTAGACCCATTTTTTATCCAACGGAAAACTTGTGCAAACTTCTACGACAAAGATCGTCCAAACTTTCAATAGATTCGTATGAAGGTTTAAATTGAGATTTAAAGCTTTTAGAATGAATACCAGCCTTTTTTTGGACCAATATAAAGTAATAAAGGTGTAAATATAGTTATTAATAATTCTCAAATAGTTAGACCCATTATTGGAGCAACGAAAACTTCGTCCAAACTACTTTGACCAAAACTGCCCAACTTTGAATAGCTTCGTACGTAGTGAATATTGGCCTTTTTTGGGACCAATATGAAGTGATAAGGATATAAATATAGTAATGAACCTAATAGAAGAACGTTAGACCCATTTTTTATCCAACGGAAAACTTGTGCAAACTTCTAAGACAAAGATCGTCCAAACTTTCAATAGATTCGTATGAAGGTTTAAATTGAGATTTAAAGCTTTTAGAATGAATACCGGCCTTTTTTTGGACCAATATAAAGTTATAAAGGTGTAAATATAGTTATTAATAATTCTCAAATTGTTAGACCCATTATTGGAGCAACGGAAACTTCGTCCAAACTACTTTGACCAAAACTGCCCAACTTTGAATAGCTTCGTACGAAGTGAATATTGGCCTTTGTTGGGATCAATATGAAGTGATAAGGGTATAAATATAGTAATAAACCTAATATAAGAACGTTAGACCCATTTGTTATCCAACGGAAAACTTGTGCAAACTTCTACGACAAAGATCGTCCAAACTTTCAATAGATTCGTTTGAAGGTTTAAATTGAGATTTAAAGCTTTTAGAATGAATACCGGCCTTTTTTTGGACCAATATAAGTTATAAAGGTGTAAATATAGTTTTAAAATAATTCTCAAATAGTTATACCCATTATTGGAGCAACGGAAACTTCGTCCAAACTAGTTTGACCAAAACTGCCCAACTTTGAATAGCTTCGTACGAAGTGAATATTGGCCTTTGTTGGGATCAATATGAAGTGATAAGGATATAAATATAGTAATAAACCTAATAGAAGAACGTTAGACCCATTTGTTATCCAACGGAAAACTTGTGCAAACTTCTACGACAAAGATCGTCCAAACTTTCAATAGATTCGTATGAAGGTATAAATAGAGATTTAAAGCTTTTAGAATGAATACCGGCCTTTTTTTGGACCAATATAAAGTTATAAAGGTGTAAATATAGTTATCAATAATTCTCAAATAGTTAGACCCATTATTTGAGCAACGGACACTTCGTCCAAACTACTTTGACCAAAACTGCCCAACTTTGAATAGCTTCGTACGAAGTGAATATTGGCCTTTTTTGGGACCAATATGAAGTGATAAGGATATAAATACAGTAATGAACCTAATAGAAGAACGTTAGACCCATTTTTTATCCAACGGAAAACTTGTGCAAACTTCTACGACAAAGATCGTCCAAACTTTCAATAGATTCGTATGAAGGTTTAAATTGAGAATTAAAGCTTTTAGAATGAATACCGGCCTTTTTTTGGACCAATATAAAGTTATAAAGGTGTAAATATAGTTATTAATAATTCTCAAATAGTTAGACCCATTATTGGAGCAACGAAAACTTCGTCCAAACTACTTTGACCAAAACTGCCCAACTTTGAATAGCTTCGTACGTAGTGAATATTGGCCTTTTTTGGGACCAATATGAAGTGATAAGGATATAAATATAGTAATGAACCTAATAGAAGAACGTTAGACCCATTTTTTATCCAACGGAAAACTTGTGCAAACTTCTAAGACAAAGATCGTCCAAACTTTCAATAGATTCGTATGAAGGTTTAAATTGAGATTTAAAGCTTTTAGAATGAATACCGGCCTTTTTTTGGACCAATATAAAGTTATAAAGGTGTAAATATAGTTATTAATAATTCTCAAATTGTTAGACCCATTATTGGAGCAACGGAAACTTCGTCCAAACTACTTTGACCAAAACTGCCCAACTTTGAATAGCTTCGTACGAAGTGAATATTGGCCTTTGTTGGGATCAATATGAAGTGATAAGGGTATAAATATAGTAATAAACCTAATATAAGAACGTTAGACCCATTTGTTATCCAACGGAAAACTTGTGCAAACTTCTACGACAAAGATCGTCCAAACTTTCAATAGATTCGTTTGAAGGTTTAAATTGAGATTTAAAGCTTTTAGAATGAATACCGGCCTTTTTTTGGACCAATATAAGTTATAAAGGTGTAAATATAGTTTTAAAATAATTCTCAAATAGTTATACCCATTATTGGAGCAACGGAAACTTCGTCCAAACTAGTTTGACCAAAACTGCCCAACTTTGAATAGCTTCGTACGAAGTGAATATTGGCCTTTGTTGGGATCAATATGAAGTGATAAGGATATAAATATAGTAATAAACCTAATAGAAGAACGTTAGACCCATTTGTTATCCAACGGAAAACTTGTGCAAACTTCTACGACAAAGATCGTCCAAACTTTCAATAGATTCGTATGAAGGTATAAATAGAGATTTAAAGCTTTTAGAATGAATACCGGCCTTTTTTTGGACCAATATAAAGTTATAAAGGTGTAAATATAGTTATCAATAATTCTCAAATAGTTAGACCCATTATTTGAGCAACGGACACTTCGTCCAAACTACTTTGACCAAAACTGCCCAACTTTGAATAGCTTCGTACGAAGTGAATATTGGCCTTTTTTGGGACCAATATGAAGTGATAAGGATATAAATACAGTAATGAACCTAATAGAAGAACGTTAGACCCATTTTTTATCCAACGGAAAACTTGTGCAAACTTCTACGACAAAGATCGTCCAAACTTTCAATAGATTCGTATGAAGGTTTAAATTGAGATTTAAAGCTTTTAGAATGAATACCAGCCTTTTTTTGGACCAATATAAAGTAATAAAGGTGTAAATATAGTTATTAATAATTCTCAAATAGTTAGACCCATTATTGGAGCAACGAAAACTTCGTCCAAACTACTTTGACCAAAACTGCCCAACTTTGAATAGCTTCGTACGTAGTGAATATTGGCCTTTTTTGGGACCAATATGAAGTGATAAGGATATAAATATAGTAATGAACCTAATAGAAGAACGTTAGACCCATTTTTTATCCAACGGAAAACTTGTGCAAACTTCTAAGACAAAGATCGTCCAAACTTTCAATAGATTCGTATGAAGGTTTAAATTGAGATTTAAAGCTTTTAGAATGAATACCGGCCTTTTTTTGGACCAATATAAAGTTATAAAGGTGTAAATATAGTTATTAATAATTCTCAAATTGTTAGACCCATTATTGGAGCAACGGAAACTTCGTCCAAACTACTTTGACCAAAACTGCCCAACTTTGAATAGCTTCGTACGAAGTGAATATTGGCCTTTGTTGGGATCAATATGAAGTGATAAGGGTATAAATATAGTAATAAACCTAATATAAGAACGTTAGACCCATTTGTTATCCAACGGAAAACTTGTGCAAACTTCTACGACAAAGATCGTCCAAACTTTCAATAGATTCGTTTGAAGGTTTAAATTGAGATTTAAAGCTTTTAGAATGAATACCGGCCTTTTTTTGGACCAATATAAGTTATAAAGGTGTAAATATAGTTTTAAAATAATTCTCAAATAGTTATACCCATTATTGGAGCAACGGAAACTTCGTCCAAACTAGTTTGACCAAAACTGCCCAACTTTGAATAGCTTCGTACGAAGTGAATATTGGCCTTTGTTGGGATCAATATGAAGTGATAAGGATATAAATATAGTAATAAACCTAATAGAAGAACGTTAGACCCATTTGTTATCCAACGGAAAACTTGTGCAAACTTCTACGACAAAGATCGTCCAAACTTTCAATAGATTCGTATGAAGGTATAAATAGAGATTTAAAGCTTTTAGAATGAATACCGGCCTTTTTTTGGACCAATATAAAGTTATAAAGGTGTAAATATAGTTATCAATAATTCTCAAATAGTTAGACCCATTATTTGAGCAACGGACACTTCGTCCAAACTACTTTGACCAAAACTGCCCAACTTTGAATAGCTTCGTACGAAGTGAATATTGGCCTTTTTTGGGACCAATATGAAGTGATAAGGATATAAATACAGTAATGAACCTAATAGAAGAACGTTAGACCCATTTTTTATCCAACGGAAAACTTGTGCAAACTTCTACGACAAAGATCGTCCAAACTTTCAATAGATTCGTATGAAGGTTTAAATTGAGAATTAAAGCTTTTAGAATGAATACCGGCCTTTTTTTGGACCAATATAAAGTTATAAAGGTGTAAATATAGTTATTAATAATTCTCAAATAGTTAGACCCATTATTGGAGCAACGAAAACTTCGTCCAAACTACTTTGACCAAAACTGCCCAACTTTGAATAGCTTCGTACGTAGTGAATATTGGCCTTTTTTGGGACCAATATGAAGTGATAAGGATATAAATATAGTAATGAACCTAATAGAAGAACGTTAGACCCATTTTTTATCCAACGGAAAACTTGTGCAAACTTCTAAGACAAAGATCGTCCAAACTTTCAATAGATTCGTATGAAGGTTTAAATTGAGATTTAAAGCTTTTAGAATGAATACCGGCCTTTTTTTGGACCAATATAAAGTTATAAAGGTGTAAATATAGTTATTAATAATTCTCAAATTGTTAGACCCATTATTGGAGCAACGGAAACTTCGTCCAAACTACTTTGACCAAAACTGCCCAACTTTGAATAGCTTCGTACGAAGTGAATATTGGCCTTTGTTGGGATCAATATGAAGTGATAAGGGTATAAATATAGTAATAAACCTAATATAAGAACGTTAGACCCATTTGTTATCCAACGGAAAACTTGTGCAAACTTCTACGACAAAGATCGTCCAAACTTTCAATAGATTCGTTTGAAGGTTTAAATTGAGATTTAAAGCTTTTAGAATGAATACCGGCCTTTTTTTGGACCAATATAAGTTATAAAGGTGTAAATATAGTTTTAAAATAATTCTCAAATAGTTATACCCATTATTGGAGCAACGGAAACTTCGTCCAAACTAGTTTGACCAAAACTGCCCAACTTTGAATAGCTTCGTACGAAGTGAATATTGGCCTTTGTTGGGATCAATATGAAGTGATAAGGATATAAATATAGTAATAAACCTAATAGAAGAACGTTAGACCCATTTGTTATCCAACGGAAAACTTGTGCAAACTTCTACGACAAAGATCGTCCAAACTTTCAATAGATTCGTATGAAGGTATAAATAGAGATTTAAAGCTTTTAGAATGAATACCGGCCTTTTTTTGGACCAATATAAAGTTATAAAGGTGTAAATATAGTTATCAATAATTCTCAAATAGTTAGACCCATTATTTGAGCAACGGACACTTCGTCCAAACTACTTTGACCAAAACTGCCCAACTTTGAATAGCTTCGTACGAAGTGAATATTGGCCTTTTTTGGGACCAATATGAAGTGATAAGGATATAAATACAGTAATGAACCTAATAGAAGAACGTTAGACCCATTTTTTATCCAACGGAAAACTTGTGCAAACTTCTACGACAAAGATCGTCCAAACTTTCAATAGATTCGTATGAAGGTTTAAATTGAGAATTAAAGCTTTTAGAATGAATACCGGCCTTTTTTTGGACCAATATAAAGTTATAAAGGTGTAAATATAGTTATTAATAATTCTCAAATAGTTAGACCCATTATTGGAGCAACGAAAACTTCGTCCAAACTACTTTGACCAAAACTGCCCAACTTTGAATAGCTTCGTACGTAGTGAATATTGGCCTTTTTTGGGACCAATATGAAGTGATAAGGATATAAATATAGTAATGAACCTAATAGAAGAACGTTAGACCCATTTTTTATCCAACGGAAAACTTGTGCAAACTTCTAAGACAAAGATCGTCCAAACTTTCAATAGATTCGTATGAAGGTTTAAATTGAGATTTAAAGCTTTTAGAATGAATACCGGCCTTTTTTTGGACCAATATAAAGTTATAAAGGTGTAAGTATAGTTATTAATAATTCTCAAATTGTTAGACCCATTATTGGAGCAACGGAAACTTCGTCCAAACTACTTTGACCAAAACTGCCCAACTTTGAATAGCTTCGTACGAAGTGAATATTGGCCTTTGTTGGGATCAATATGAAGTGATAAGGGTATAAATATAGTAATAAACCTAATATAAGAACGTTAGACCCATTTGTTATCCAACGGAAAACTTGTTCAAACTTCTACGACAAAGATCGTCCAAACTTTCAATAGATTCGTTTGAAGGTTTAAATTGAGATTTAAAGCTTTTAGAATGAATACCGGCCTTTTTTGGGACCAATATAAGTTATAAAGGTGTAAATATAGTTTTAAAATAATTCTCAAATAGTTATACCCATTATTGGAGCAACGGAAACTTCGTCCAAACTAGTTTGACCAAAATGCCCAACTTTGAATAGCTTCGTACGAAGTGAATATTGGCCTTTGTTGGGATCAATATGAAGTGATAAGGATATAAATATAGTAATAAACCTAATAGAAGAACGTTAGACCCATTTGTTATCCAACGGAAAACTTGTGCAAACTTCTACGACAAAGATCGTCCAAACTTTCAATAGATTCGTATGAAGGTATAAATAGAGATTTAAAGCTTTTAGAATGAATACCGGCCTTTTTTTGGACCAATATAAAGTTATAAAGGTGTAAATATAGTTATCAATAATTCTCAAATAGTTAGACCCATTATTTGAGCAACGGACACTTCGTCCAAACTACTTTGACCAAAACTGCCCAACTTTGAATAGCTTCGTACGAAGTGAATATTGGCCTTTTTTGGGACCAATATGAAGTGATAAGGATATAAATACAGTAATGAACCTAATAGAAGAACGTTAGACCCATTTTTTATCCAACGGAAAACTTGTCCAAACTTCTACGACAAAGATCGTCCAAACTTTCAATAGATTCGTATGAAGGTTTAAATTGAGAATTAAAGCTTTTAGAATGAATACCGGCCTTTTTTTGGACCAATATAAAGTTATAAAGGTGTAAATATAGTTATTAATAATTCTCAAATAGTTAGACCCATTATTGGAGCAACGAAAACTTCGTCCAAACTACTTTGACCAAAACTGCCCAACTTTGAATAGCTTCGTACGTAGTGAATATTGGCCTTTTTTGGGACCAATATGAAGTGATAAGGATATAAATATAGTAATGAACCTAATAGAAGAACGTTAGACCCATTTTTTATCCAACGGAAAACTTGTGCAAACTTCTAAGACAAAGATCGTCCAAACTTTCAATAGATTCGTATGAAGGTTTAAATTGAGATTTAAAGCTTTTAGAATGAATACCGGCCTTTTTTTGGACCAATATAAAGTTATAAAGGTGTAAATATAGTTATTAATAATTCTCAAATTGTTAGACCCATTATTGGAGCAACGGAAACTTCGTCCAAACTACTTTGACCAAAACTGCCCAACTTTGAATAGCTTCGTACGAAGTGAATATTGGCCTTTGTTGGGATCAATATGAAGTGATAAGGGTATAAATATAGTAATAAACCTAATATAAGAACGTTAGACCCATTTGTTATCCAACGGAAAACTTGTGCAAACTTCTACGACAAAGATCGTCCAAACTTTCAATAGATTCGTTTGAAGGTTTAAATTGAGATTTAAAGCTTTTAGAATGAATACCGGCCTTTTTTTGGACCAATATAAGTTATAAAGGTGTAAATATAGTTTTAAAATAATTCTCAAATAGTTATACCCATTATTGGAGCAACGGAAACTTCGTCCAAACTAGTTTGACCAAAACTGCCCAACTTTGAATAGCTTCGTACGAAGTGAATATTGGCCTTTGTTGGGATCAATATGAAGTGATAAGGATATAAATATAGTAATAAACCTAATAGAAGAACGTTAGACCCATTTGTTATCCAACGGAAAACTTGTGCAAACTTCTACGACAAAGATCGTCCAAACTTTCAATAGATTCGTATGAAGGTATAAATAGAGATTTAAAGCTTTTAGAATGAATACCGGCCTTTTTTTGGACCAATATAAAGTTATAAAGGTGTAAATATAGTTATCAATAATTCTCAAATAGTTAGACCCATTATTTGAGCAACGGACACTTCGTCCAAACTACTTTGACCAAAACTGCCCAACTTTGAATAGCTTCGTACGAAGTGAATATTGGCCTTTTTTGGGACCAATATGAAGTGATAAGGATATAAATACAGTAATGAACCTAATAGAAGAACGTTAGACCCATTTTTTATCCAACGGAAAACTTGTGCAAACTTCTACGACAAAGATCGTCCAAACTTTCAATAGATTCGTATGAAGGTTTAAATTGAGAATTAAAGCTTTTAGAATGAATACCGGCCTTTTTTTGGACCAATATAAAGTTATAAAGGTGTAAATATAGTTATTAATAATTCTCAAATAGTTAGACCCATTATTGGAGCAACGAAAACTTCGTCCAAACTACTTTGACCAAAACTGCCCAACTTTGAATAGCTTCGTACGAAGTGAATATTGGCCTTTTTTGGGACCAATATGAAGTGATAAGGATATAAATACAGTAATGAACCTAATAGAAGAACGTTAGACCCATTTTTTATCCAACGGAAAACTTGTCCAAACTTCTACGACAAAGATCGTCCAAACTTTCAATAGATTCGTATGAAGGTTTAAATTGAGAATTAAAGCTTTTAGAATGAATACCGGCCTTTTTTTGGACCAATATAAAGTTATAAAGGTGTAAATATAGTTATTAATAATTCTCAAATAGTTAGACCCATTATTGGAGCAACGAAAACTTCGTCCAAACTACTTTGACCAAAACTGCCCAACTTTGAATAGCTTCGTACGTAGTGAATATTGGCCTTTTTTGGGACCAATATGAAGTGATAAGGATATAAATATAGTAATGAACCTAATAGAAGAACGTTAGACCCATTTTTTATCCAACGGAAAACTTGTGCAAACTTCTAAGACAAAGATCGTCCAAACTTTCAATAGATTCGTATGAAGGTTTAAATTGAGATTTAAAGCTTTTAGAATGAATACCGGCCTTTTTTTGGACCAATATAAAGTTATAAAGGTGTAAATATAGTTATTAATAATTCTCAAATTGTTAGACCCATTATTGGAGCAACGGAAACTTCGTCCAAACTACTTTGACCAAAACTGCCCAACTTTGAATAGCTTCGTACGAAGTGAATATTGGCCTTTGTTGGGATCAATATGAAGTGATAAGGGTATAAATATAGTAATAAACCTAATATAAGAACGTTAGACCCATTTGTTATCCAACGGAAAACTTGTGCAAACTTCTACGACAAAGATCGTCCAAACTTTCAATAGATTCGTTTGAAGGTTTAAATTGAGATTTAAAGCTTTTAGAATGAATACCGGCCTTTTTTTGGACCAATATAAGTTATAAAGGTGTAAATATAGTTTTAAAATAATTCTCAAATAGTTATACCCATTATTGGAGCAACGGAAACTTCGTCCAAACTAGTTTGACCAAAACTGCCCAACTTTGAATAGCTTCGTACGAAGTGAATATTGGCCTTTGTTGGGATCAATATGAAGTGATAAGGATATAAATATAGTAATAAACCTAATAGAAGAACGTTAGACCCATTTGTTATCCAACGGAAAACTTGTGCAAACTTCTACGACAAAGATCGTCCAAACTTTCAATAGATTCGTATGAAGGTATAAATAGAGATTTAAAGCTTTTAGAATGAATACCGGCCTTTTTTTGGACCAATATAAAGTTATAAAGGTGTAAATATAGTTATCAATAATTCTCAAATAGTTAGACCCATTATTTGAGCAACGGACACTTCGTCCAAACTACTTTGACCAAAACTGCCCAACTTTGAATAGCTTCGTACGAAGTGAATATTGGCCTTTTTTGGGACCAATATGAAGTGATAAGGATATAAATACAGTAATGAACCTAATAGAAGAACGTTAGACCCATTTTTTATCCAACGGAAAACTTGTGCAAACTTCTACGACAAAGATCGTCCAAACTTTCAATAGATTCGTATGAAGGTTTAAATTGAGAATTAAAGCTTTTAGAATGAATACCGGCCTTTTTTTGGACCAATATAAAGTTATAAAGGTGTAAATATAGTTATTAATAATTCTCAAATAGTTAGACCCATTATTGGAGCAACGAAAACTTCGTCCAAACTACTTTGACCAAAACTGCCCAACTTTGAATAGCTTCGTACGTAGTGAATATTGGCCTTTTTTGGGACCAATATGAAGTGATAAGGATATAAATATAGTAATGAACCTAATAGAAGAACGTTAGACCCATTTTTTATCCAACGGAAAACTTGTGCAAACTTCTAAGACAAAGATCGTCCAAACTTTCAATAGATTCGTATGAAGGTTTAAATTGAGATTTAAAGCTTTTAGAATGAATACCGGCCTTTTTTTGGACCAATATAAAGTTATAAAGGTGTAAGTATAGTTATTAATAATTCTCAAATTGTTAGACCCATTATTGGAGCAACGGAAACTTCGTCCAAACTACTTTGACCAAAACTGCCCAACTTTGAATAGCTTCGTACGAAGTGAATATTGGCCTTTGTTGGGATCAATATGAAGTGATAAGGGTATAAATATAGTAATAAACCTAATATAAGAACGTTAGACCCATTTGTTATCCAACGGAAAACTTGTTCAAACTTCTACGACAAAGATCGTCCAAACTTTCAATAGATTCGTTTGAAGGTTTAAATTGAGATTTAAAGCTTTTAGAATGAATACCGGCCTTTTTTGGGACCAATATAAGTTATAAAGGTGTAAATATAGTTTTAAAATAATTCTCAAATAGTTATACCCATTATTGGAGCAACGGAAACTTCGTCCAAACTAGTTTGACCAAAATGCCCAACTTTGAATAGCTTCGTACGAAGTGAATATTGGCCTTTGTTGGGATCAATATGAAGTGATAAGGATATAAATATAGTAATAAACCTAATAGAAGAACGTTAGACCCATTTGTTATCCAACGGAAAACTTGTGCAAACTTCTACGACAAAGATCGTCCAAACTTTCAATAGATTCGTATGAAGGTATAAATAGAGATTTAAAGCTTTTAGAATGAATACCGGCCTTTTTTTGGACCAATATAAAGTTATAAAGGTGTAAATATAGTTATCAATAATTCTCAAATAGTTAGACCCATTATTTGAGCAACGGACACTTCGTCCAAACTACTTTGACCAAAACTGCCCAACTTTGAATAGCTTCGTACGAAGTGAATATTGGCCTTTTTTGGGACCAATATGAAGTGATAAGGATATAAATACAGTAATGAACCTAATAGAAGAACGTTAGACCCATTTTTTATCCAACGGAAAACTTGTCCAAACTTCTACGACAAAGATCGTCCAAACTTTCAATAGATTCGTATGAAGGTTTAAATTGAGAATTAAAGCTTTTAGAATGAATACCGGCCTTTTTTTGGACCAATATAAAGTTATAAAGGTGTAAATATAGTTATTAATAATTCTCAAATAGTTAGACCCATTATTGGAGCAACGAAAACTTCGTCCAAACTACTTTGACCAAAACTGCCCAACTTTGAATAGCTTCGTACGTAGTGAATATTGGCCTTTTTTGGGACCAATATGAAGTGATAAGGATATAAATATAGTAATGAACCTAATAGAAGAACGTTAGACCCATTTTTTATCCAACGGAAAACTTGTGCAAACTTCTAAGACAAAGATCGTCCAAACTTTCAATAGATTCGTATGAAGGTTTAAATTGAGATTTAAAGCTTTTAGAATGAATACCGGCCTTTTTTTGGACCAATATAAAGTTATAAAGGTGTAAGTATAGTTATTAATAATTCTCAAATTGTTAGACCCATTATTGGAGCAACGGAAACTTCGTCCAAACTACTTTGACCAAAACTGCCCAACTTTGAATAGCTTCGTACGAAGTGAATATTGGCCTTTGTTGGGATCAATATGAAGTGATAAGGGTATAAATATAGTAATAAACCTAATATAAGAACGTTAGACCCATTTGTTATCCAACGGAAAACTTGTTCAAACTTCTACGACAAAGATCGTCCAAACTTTCAATAGATTCGTTTGAAGGTTTAAATTGAGATTTAAAGCTTTTAGAATGAATACCGGCCTTTTTTTGGACCAATATAAGTTATAAAGGTGTAAATATAGTTTTAAAATAATTCTCAAATAGTTATACCCATTATTGGAGCAACGGAAACTTCGTCCAAACTAGTTTGACCAAAACTGCCCAACTTTGAATAGCTTCGTACGAAGTGAATATTGGCCTTTGTTGGGATCAATATGAAGTGATAAGGATATAAATATAGTAATAAACCTAATAGAAGAACGTTAGACCCATTTGTTATCCAACGGAAAACTTGTGCAAACTTCTACGACAAAGATCGTCCAAACTTTCAATAGATTCGTATGAAGGTATAAATAGAGATTTAAAGCTTTTAGAATGAATACCGGCCTTTTTTTGGACCAATATAAAGTTATAAAGGTGTAAATATATTTATTAATAATTCTCAAATAGTTAGACCCATTATTGGAGCAACGAAAACTTCGTCCAAACTACTTTGACCAAAACTGCCCAACTTTGAATAGCTTCGTACGTAGTGAATATTGGCCTTTTTTGGGACCAATATGAAGTGATAAGGATATAAATATAGTAATGAACCTAATAGAAGAACGTTAGACCCATTTTTTATCCAACGGAAAACTTGTGCAAACTTCTAAGACAAAGATCGTCCAAACTTTCAATAGATTCGTATGAAGGTTTAAATTGAGATTTAAAGCTTTTAGAATGAATACCGGCCTTTTTTTGGACCAATATAAAGTTATAAAGGTGTAAATATAGTTATTAATAATTCTCAAATTGTTAGACCCATTATTGGAGCAACGGAAACTTCGTCCAAACTACTTTGACCAAAACTGCCCAACTTTGAATAGCTTCGTACGAAGTGAATATTGGCCTTTGTTGGGATCAATATGAAGTGATAAGGGTATAAATATAGTAATAAACCTAATATAAGAACGTTAGACCCATTTGTTATCCAACGGAAAACTTGTGCAAACTTCTACGACAAAGATCGTCCAAACTTTCAATAGATTCGTTTGAAGGTTTAAATTGAGATTTAAAGCTTTTAGAATGAATACCGGCCTTTTTTTGGACCAATATAAGTTATAAAGGTGTAAATATAGTTTTAAAATAATTCTCAAATAGTTATACCCATTATTGGAGCAACGGAAACTTCGTCCAAACTAGTTTGACCAACACTGCCCAACTTTGAATAGCTTCGTACGAAGTGAATATTGGCCTTTGTTGGGATCAATATGAAGTGATAAGGATATAAATATAGTAATAAACCTAATAGAAGAACGTTAGACCCATTTGTTATCCAACGGAAAACTTGTTCAAACTTCTACGACAAAGATCGTCCAAACTTTCAATAGATTCGTTTGAAGGTTTAAATTGAGATTTAAAGCTTTTAGAATGAATACCGGCCTTTTTTTGGACCAATATAAGTTATAAAGGTGTAAATATAGTTTTAAAATAATTCTCAAATAGTTATACCCATTATTGGAGCAACGGAAACTTCGTCCAAACTAGTTTGACCAAAACTGCCCAACTTTGAATAGCTTCGTACGAAGTGAATATTGGCCTTTGTTGGGATCAATATGAAGTGATAAGGATATAAATATAGTAATAAACCTAATAGAAGAACGTTAGACCCATTTGTTATCCAACGGAAAACTTGTGCAAACTTCTACGACAAAGATCGTCCAAACTTTCAATAGATTCGTATGAAGGTATAAATAGAGATTTAAAGCTTTTAGAATGAATACCGGCCTTTTTTTGGACCAATATAAAGTTATAAAGGTGTAAATATATTTATTAATAATTCTCAAATAGTTAGACCCATTATTGGAGCAACGAAAACTTCGTCCAAACTACTTTGACCAAAACTGCCCAACTTTGAATAGCTTCGTACGTAGTGAATATTGGCCTTTTTTGGGACCAATATGAAGTGATAAGGATATAAATATAGTAATGAACCTAATAGAAGAACGTTAGACCCATTTTTTATCCAACGGAAAACTTGTGCAAACTTCTAAGACAAAGATCGTCCAAACTTTCAATAGATTCGTATGAAGGTTTAAATTGAGATTTAAAGCTTTTAGAATGAATACCGGCCTTTTTTTGGACCAATATAAAGTTATAAAGGTGTAAATATAGTTATTAATAATTCTCAAATTGTTAGACCCATTATTGGAGCAACGGAAACTTCGTCCAAACTACTTTGACCAAAACTGCCCAACTTTGAATAGCTTCGTACGAAGTGAATATTGGCCTTTGTTGGGATCAATATGAAGTGATAAGGGTATAAATATAGTAATAAACCTAATATAAGAACGTTAGACCCATTTGTTATCCAACGGAAAACTTGTGCAAACTTCTACGACAAAGATCGTCCAAACTTTCAATAGATTCGTTTGAAGGTTTAAATTGAGATTTAAAGCTTTTAGAATGAATACCGGCCTTTTTTTGGACCAATATAAGTTATAAAGGTGTAAATATAGTTTTAAAATAATTCTCAAATAGTTATACCCATTATTGGAGCAACGGAAACTTCGTCCAAACTAGTTTGACCAACACTGCCCAACTTTGAATAGCTTCGTACGAAGTGAATATTGGCCTTTGTTGGGATCAATATGAAGTGATAAGGATATAAATATAGTAATAAACCTAATAGAAGAACGTTAGACCCATTTGTTATCCAACGGAAAACTTGTGCAAACTTCTACGACAAAGATCGTCCAAACTTTCAATAGATTCGTATGAAGGTATAAATAGAGATTTAAAGCTTTTAGAATGAATACCGGCCTTTTTTTGGACCAATATAAAGTTATAAAGGTGTAAATATAGTTATTAATAATTCTCAAATAGTTAGACCCATTATTTGAGCAACGGACACTTCGTCCAAACTACTTTGACCAAAACTGCCCAACTTAGAATAGCTTCGTACGAAGTGAATATTGGCCTTTTTTGGGACCAATATGAAGTGATAAGGATATAAATACAGTAATGAACCTAATAGAAGAACGTTAGACCCATTTTTTATCCAACGGAAAACTTGTGCAAACTTCTACGACAAAGATCGTCCAAACTTTCAATAGATTCGTATGAAGGTTTAAATTGAGAATTAAAGCTTTTAGAATGAATACCGGCCTTTTTTTGGACCAATATAAAGTTATAAAGGTGTAAATATAGTTATTAATAATTCTCAAATAGTTAGACCCATTATTGGAGCAACGGAAACTTCGTCCAAACTACTTTGACCAAAACTGCCCAACTTTGAATAGCTTCGTACGAAGTGAATATTGGCCTTTTTTGGGACCAATATGAAGTGATAAGGATATAAATACAGTAATGAACCTAATAGAAGAACGTTAGACCCATTTTTTATCCAACGGAAAACTTGTGCAAACTTCTACGACAAAGATCGTCCAAACTTTCAATAGATTCGTATGAAGGTTTAAATTGAGATTTAAAGCTTTTAGAATGAATACCGGCCTTTTTTTGGACCAATATAAAGTTATAAAGGTGTAAATATAGTTATTAATAATTCTCAAATTGTTAGACCCATTATTGGAGCAACGGAAACTTCGTCCAAACTACTTTGACCAAAACTGCCCAACTTTGAATAGCTTCGTACGAAGTGAATATTGGCCTTTTTTGGGACCAATATGAAGTGATAAGGATATAAATATAGTAATAAACCTAATAGAAGAACATTAGACCCATTTTTTATCCAACGGAAAACTTGTGCAAACTTCTACGACAAAGATCGTCCAAACTTTCAATCGATTCGTTTGAAGGTTTAAATTGAGATTTAAAGCTATTAGAATGAATACCGGCCTTTTTTTGGACCAATATAAAGTTATAAAGGTGTAAATATAGTTATTAAATAATTCTCAAATAGTTAGACCCATTATTAGAGCAACGGAAACTTCGTCCAAACTACTTTGACCAAAACTGCCCAACTTTGAATAGCTTCGTACGAAGTGAATATTGGCCTTTGTTGGGATCAATATGAAGTGATAAGGGTATAAATATAGTAATAAACCTAATAGAAGAACGTTAGACCCATTTGTTATCCAACGGAAAACTTGTGCAAACTTCTACGACAAAGATCGTCCAAACTTTCAATAGATTCGTTTGAAGGTTTAAATTGAGATTTAAAGCTTTTAGAATGAATACCGACCTTTTTTTGGACCAATATAAAGTTATAAAGGTGTAAATATAGTTTTAAAATAATTCTCAAATAGTTATACCCATTATTGGAGCAACGGAAACTTCGTCCAAACTAGTTTGACCAAAACTGCCCAACTTTGAATAGCTTCGTACGAAGTGAATATTGGCCTTTGTTGGGATCAATATGAAGTGATAAGGATATAAATATAGTAATAAACCTAATAGAAGAACGTTAGACCCATTTGTTATCCAACGGAAAACTTGTGCAAACTTCTACGACAAAGATCGTCCAAACTTTCAATAGATTCGTATGAAGGTTTAAATAGAGATTTAAAGCTTTTAGAATGAATACCGGCCTTTTTTTGGACCAATATAAAGTTATAAAGGTGTAAATATAGTTATTAATAATTCTCAAATAGTTAGACCCATTATTTGAGCAACGGACACTTCGTCCAAACTAGTTTGACCAAAACTGCCCAACTTTGAATAGCTTCGTACGAAGTGAATATTGGCCTTTTTTGGGACCAATATGAAGTGATAAGGATATAAATATAGTAATGAACCTAATAGAAGAACGTTAGACCCCATTTTTTATCCAACGGAAAACTTGTGCAAACTTCTACGACAAAGATCGTCCAAACTTTCAATAGATTCGTTTGAAGGTTTAAATTGAGATTTAAAGCTTTTAGAATGAATACCGGCCTTTTTTTGGACCAATATAAAGTTATAAAGGTGTAAATATAGTTTTTAAATAATTCTCAAATAGTTATACCCATTATTGGAGCAACGGAAACTTCGTCCAAACTAGTTTGACCAAAACTGCCCAACTTTGAATAGCTTCGTACGAAGTGAATATTGGCCTTTGTTGGGATCAATATGAAGTGATAAGGATATAAATATAGTAATAAACCTTATAGAAGAACGTTAGACCCATTTGTTATCCAACGGAAAACTTGTGCAAACTTCTACGACAAAGATCGTCCAAACTTTCAATAGATTCGTATGAAGGTATAAATAGAGATTTAAAGCTTTTAGAATGAATACCGGCCTTTTTTTGGACCAATATAAAGTTATAAAGGTGTAAATATAGTTATTAATAATTCTCAAATAGTTAGACCCATTATTGGAGCAACGAAAACTTCGTCCAAACTACTTTGACCAAAACTGCCCAACTTTGAATAGCTTCGTACGTAGTGAATATTGGCCTTTTTTGGGACCAATATGAAGTGATAAGGATATAAATATAGTAATGAACCTATTAGAAGAACGTTAGACCCATTTTTTATCCAACGGAAAACTTGTGCAAACTTCTAAGACAAAGATCGTCCAAACTTTCAATAGATTCGTATGAAGGT
Organism: Trifolium repens; assembly: GCA_030408175.1. Lineage (NCBI taxonomy): Eukaryota > Viridiplantae > Streptophyta > Magnoliopsida > Fabales > Fabaceae > Trifolium > Trifolium repens. The sequence goes on along the minus strand of CP125842.1, from coordinate 35,768,503 downwards.
TTAAATTGAGATTTAAAGCTTTAAGAATGAATACCGGCCTTTTTTTGGACCAATATAAAGTTATAAAGGTGTAAATATAGTTATTAATAATTCTCAAATTGTTAGACCCATTATTGGAGCAACGGAAACTTCGTCCAAACTACTTTGACCAAAACTGCCCAACTTTGAATAGCTTCGTACGAAGTGAATATTGGCCTTTGTTGGGATCAATATGAAGTGATAAGGGTATAAATATAGTAATAAACCTAATATAAGAACGTTAGACCCATTTGTTATCCAACGGAAAACTTGTGCAAACTTCTACGACAAAGATCGTCCAAACTTTCAATAGATTCGTTTGAAGGTTTAAATTGAGATTTAAAGCTTTTAGAATGAATACCGGCCTTTTTTTGGACCAATATAAGTTATAAAGGTGTAAATATAGTTTTAAAATAATTCTCAAATAGTTATACCCATTATTGGAGCAACGGAAACTTCGTCCAAACTAGTTTGACCAAAACTGCCCAACTTTGAATAGCTTCGTACGAAGTGAATATTGGCCTTTGTTGGGATCAATATGAAGTGATAAGGATATAAATATAGTAATAAACCTAATAGAAGAACGTTAGACCCATTTGTTATCCAACGGAAAACTTGTGCAAACTTCTACGACAAAGATCGTCCAAACTTTCAATAGATTCGTATGAAGGTATAAATAGAGATTTAAAGCTTTTAGAATGAATACCGGCCTTTTTTTGGACCAATATAAAGTTATAAAGGTGTAAATATAGTTATTAATAATTCTCAAATAGTTTGACCCATTATTTGAGCAACGGACACTTCGTCCAAACTACTTTGACCAAAACTGCCCAACTTTGAATAGCTTCGTACGAAGTGAATATTGGCCTTTTTTGGGACCAATATGAAGTGATAAGGATATAAATACAGTAATGAACCTAATAGAAGAACGTTAGACCCATTTTTTATCCAACGGAAAACTTGTGCAAACTTCTACGACAAAGATCGTCCAAACTTTCAATAGATTCGTATGAAGGTTTAAATTGAGATTTAAAGCTTTTAGAATGAATACCGGCCTTTTTTTGGACCAATATAAAGTTATAAAGGTGTAAATATAGTTATTAATAATTCTCAAATTGTTAGACCCATTATTGGAGCAACGGAAACTTCGTCCAAACTACTTTGACCAAAACTGCCCAACTTTGAATTGCTTCGTACGAAGTGAATATTGGCCTTTTTTGGGACCAATATGAAGTGATAAGGATATAAATATAGTAATAAACCTAATAGAAGAACATTAGACCCATTTTTTATCCAACGGAAAACTTGTGCAAACTTCTACGACAAAGATCGTCCAAACTTTCAATCGATTCGTTTGAAGGTTTAAATTGAGATTTAAAGCTATTAGAATGAATACCGGCCTTTTTTTGGACCAATATAAAGTTATAAAGGTGTAAATATAGTTATTAAATAATTCTCAAATAGTTAGACCCATTATTAGAGCAACGGAAACTTCGTCCAAACTAGTTTGACCAAAACTGCCCAACTTTGAATAGCTTCGTACGAAGTGAATATTGGCCTTTGTTGGGATCAATATGAAGTGATAAGGGTATAAATATAGTAATAAACCTAATAGAAGAACGTTAGACCCATTTGTTATCCAACGGAAAACTTGTGCAAACTTCTACGACAAAGATCGTCCAAACTTTCAATAGATTCGTTTGAAGGTTTAAATTGAGATTTAAAGCTTTTAGAATGAATACCGACCTTTTTTTGGACCAATATAAAGTTATAAAGGTGTAAATATAGTTTTAAAATAATTCTCAAATAGTTATACCCATTATTGGAGCAACGGAAACTTCGTCCAAACTAGTTTGACCAAAACTGCCCAACTTTGAATAGCTTCGTACGAAGTGAATATTGGCCTTTTTTGGGACCAATATGAAGTGATAAGGATATAAATACAGTAATGAACCTAATAGAAGAACGTTAGACCCATTTTTTATCCAACGGAAAACTTGTGCAAACTTCTACGACAAAGATCGTCCAAACTTTCAATCGATTCGTTTGAAGGTTTAAATTGAGATTTAAAGCTATTAGAATGAATACCGGCCTTTTTTTGGACCAATATAAAGTTATAAAGGTGTAAATATAGTTATTAAATAATTCTCAAATAGTTAGACCCGTTATTAGAGCAACAGAAACTTCGTCCAAACTACTTTGACCAAAACTGCCCAACTTTGAATAGCTTCGTACGAAGTGAATATTGGCCTTTGTTGGGATCAATATGAAGTGATAAGGGTATAAATATAGTAATAAACCTAATAGAAGAACGTTAGACCCATTTGTTATCCAACGGAAAACTTGTGCAAACTTCTACGACAAAGATCGTCCAAACTTTCAATAGATTCGTTTGAAGGTTTAAATTGAGATTTAAAGCTATTAGAATGAATACCGGCCTTTTTTTGGACCAATATAAAGTTATAAAGGTGTAAATATAGTTATTAATAATTCTCAAATAGTTAGACCCATTATTGGAGCAACGGAAACTTCGTCCAAACTAGTTTGACCAAAACTGCCCAACTTTAAATTGCTTCGTACGAAGTGAATATTGGCCTTTTTTGGGACCAATATGAAGTGATAAAGATATAAATATAGTAATAAACCTAATAGAAGAACTTTAGACCCATTTTTTATCCAACGGAAAACTTGTGTAAACTTCTACGACAAAGATCGTCCAAACTTTCAATAGATTCGTATGAAGGTTTAAATTGAGATTTAAAGCTTTTAGAATGAATACCGGCCTTTTTTTGGACCAATATAAAGTTATAAAGGTGTAAATATAGTTATTAATAATTCTCAAATAGTTAGACCCATTATTGGAGCAACGGAAACTTCGTCCAAACTACTTTGACCAAAACTGCCCAACTTTGAATAGCTTCGTACGAAGTGAATATTGGCCTTTTTTGGGACCAATATGAAGTGATAAGGATATAAATATAGTAATGAATGTAACACCCCGTTTTTCAAAGCCTAAAAAGGGGCATTATTTTTTTTTTTTTTTTAAAAACACAAGACAGAGTGCGCGGAAAATATTTTACAAGAGCCGGCGTTATTCATACAACAGAACTATAGCATATAATAGTGCTTCTCATAAGCAAAGTGTGTACCTGAATAGTTACATATCCAAAACATAACATCTAGTTCACGACAAAAATACAAGGTAGTCGTGACTAGGAAATACTACAGCCAACACCAAAAGAGGCTCATCCAAAGCGTAAGAGTATAGAGTACAGTCATCCAAAAACGTTAGAACCTACTACACAACATGCTACCAGTCACCGGCCAACAAGGCCTGTCCAAAAGTATACTACTCTAAGTCAGTGGTCCTAGTCCTAACATGCACAGCGGCATCAGGAGTCGTCCGTATCGCTCGATAACAGGACCAAGCTCAAGGTAGAAGTGGGAGATACCAAGTGAGGTACTCCGGATCCTCCAATGGATCCATCCCCTGCAGCAGCCGCTGCCTCCTGAAGAACATCATCCGGCTCCCCTAAGAAGTCGGGTAAAGCCCCGTCACCCCAACTGCCCATGGAGGAGGAAGAAGAAGTGACTAGTCCATCTGTGGGGGTCTCTCCAATGACCGATCCACCACCCTCTGGTGTGTCTGGCGTCCCTGGAAGGGGTCCCCCAGGAACTGTCCACAATGCACTGAGCAGAACTGGTAGAGGTATGGAGAAAGGCGGAGTCTGCCATATCAGACACTGATGAACCTGACGGGTACCAAGAAAAGTAGTAATCCTAACGCGCCCGTGGTAACTAGCCGTGCCGGAAGCTGGGTCGAGGCTCCAGGCAGGCAGAAGCAGGCGATCAAGAAAGTCCCACCTCGTCACCGTTTTCTCGCGAGCACCGGTAACAAAGGGTGATCCATCGTCTGGGTGGGAGGAGCCCGCAAATGAAAGAATGCAAGGGTCACCACACATAACACAACAGCAAATAGCATATACATTTAAAAGCGAATAAACACTTAGCAGTTCATATACTTGCACACAGTATCGAAATGCACACCAGCCTATCAATGCAGACTCTAAATGATTGTGATCACCCTAACCGGGTCTTTTTCACATGCATGCATTTATTCCGGAATAAACCTCTGCAGAAGGTCGTAGGCTCGGGTGGGATAACACCTCCTACTAGTGGTGGGATAACACCAGGTAGAGTCACGCACTCAATACCAAAACAATCACGGTGGGATAACACCGGGTGAGTCACACGGACAACACCAAACTCAATAAGGAGGACACCAATCACTGGTCGTCGCACCTCGTGGTCCATTCCCGATAACCACGTACTATGAATGCATGAGCATACGATTCCCCTTATATGCTAATGCAACAAAATACATACCTCTCAAGCGTATGTAAAACAATCATAATATGTACATATATTTTTCAAAATCATTTGCACGCCAATCACATATTCATACACATATTCTCAAACATATGTAAATCACACATGCGATACAAAACACCTTCTCATCACGAGAATACATAATATAATCATGCCAAACATTCACAACAATCCAGAACCAGGCATACATATATTAGACGGAAAAGTAAAGGTGCCCTTACCTTAGCAAGCTTTTGTTACTTTAATTCCGCGAAAACTACAATACGCGCTACCTAAAATAAATGTAGCGTAACGTCAATAAAATACTCCTCGTTTATCCTATCGAAACGAAACTTGCTCTCAAAAGTCTAGGAGGGTTTTAGGTACTTTCTAACTCTCTCACCTAGCGATTCCAAGTTCTTCCCAATCCGATAAAAATTCACGAAGTAAATTGCACTATTTTTAAGACACGAAAATCATTTTGTTTTCAAACCATAAACTAAAACCATTTTGGATTTCTCCACCTCAAAGACTTGTTTCACACACCACAAGACCATTTGAAACACAACTAAAACTTTTCAAAAATATTTTTATGAAAAATCGAAGTTTTCTTGCGTTACAAGTTACACATTTTTTTCTTCCTAACATCCTTTCCTATACTCATTTTTCTTCAAAACTAGGATTATCCAACACACACAAAATTTTCACACAATTGTGGACTTAGAAAAAATTTTGGGATTTCTCCCCCACACAAGAGAAGGCCACGGCCACCAATTTTCAAAACCCCCTTCTATTCAAAATTTTTCACTTCTAAATGCATGGTAATATCCCATAATACCTAACTAGCACTTATCAAAGCGATTTAGAAATTATCGAGTCGAATCGCAATTTTTCGAAAAATCTCAAATAAGTTTTTCTTTAAGGCAAGAAATTATTTTTTCTTTACAAAACATCCCATAACCAATCAAACAATTAAACAATGATCATGGGAAACAATTTGCCTCTAAACAATTTTCGAAATTCGATTCCTCGAACCATATATGATTGCCACGGCCAAAATGAGGCAAAAGGGGCAATCCTACACAATTTTTCTTCATTTGAAACCCTAACCACACATGATAGCTCGTAACGATATTCGATCGTATACCCGACTCTTTTTGAAACTCGAAATAAAATTTTTCTAAATTGCGTTCTTCGAGTCGCTCAAGAACACGAGAAATATTTTTTTCTTATTTTTCGAAACAAAATTCATATTCAACAATCCATTTTGTTTAAAAGCTCAATTCTAACTTCAAAACCAAAATCTTACGACACAAATCAAATTTATGATCCTTTTCAAATTTTTCTTCAAAACCCTTACTAAAAATTTGTAAGAACAAGATTAAACCATAGAATCAACTCATGTTTTCAATCATGTGTACTAACAACCCTTATGAACACATCTATGGAAACAAAATTAAATTCTAACATTTTTCTACTCAAGAACAAAATTGTGAAACTTCAAAATTCAAGAGATTTTCATGAGAAATAAGGGAAGGAAGAGGTCTAATTACCTCAAGATGAAGAAGATGATCCAAGAGCTTGATGATCCTAGCACAAATCCAAGCAAGTTCTTGAGAGGAAGAGAAAATTTTGAGTTGGTTAGGGTGAGTAATGGAGTTCGGCCGAGAGAGATAAGGGGGAGGGAGTATTTATGATTTTGCTCCAAGACAAACCACTTAAACCTCCTTACTATTCACCCAAAGTCTTGTGCAATCTAGGCCATTGGATTAAAATTAAAGTTGCAAGACAAAACCCTAGCCAATGGATCAAATAAAACTCATGATTGCTTTTGAACAAATATCTCCTTTTCGCCACTCAGCTCGTCGCGTTTGCTCTCGGCGAGTCGCACCTCGCTAACGGACGGAAATCTCAAAAACATAAAATCTCACAAATAAACGTCCGTCGTAAACCGTTTCCAAATATTATCGCTAAACTTTATTCTCCGACTGAAATTTATTTCCTTAGCTCCCAAAAATATTCTGAAACTAGATTCCAACTTACGCCGATATATAAAGTCTCCAATTAAAATTCGACGGAAAACAGAAACCGTAAAATTTTAAGAAGCGGGTACAGTTTTCTACTCGTTTTTCCAATAAACGGAGAAAGTCGAAACTCAAAATTCTGAAATCACATGAACGTTCTCGTATATAAAAGAGGACTAAAAACCAAAAGCCTGAGCTTAAATAGCATACGAGTCCAAAACCAGTTCCAACTCAGCAAAACGCTGTTATTACACGATACTTAAGAAACTAATCTTACAGAAACCCTAAAAACTCTTATCTACTACTTACGCTTATAACTTGCTTACGATACAGTAGAATTATGGGTCTTACAAAAGGTGTAAATATAGTTATTAATAATTCTCAAATAGTTAGACCCATTATTGGAGCAACGGACACTTCGTCCAAACTACTTTGACCAAAACTGCCCAACTTTGAATAGCTTCGTACGAAGTGAATATTGGCCTTTTTTGGGACCAATATGACGTGATAAGGATATAAATATAGTAATGAACCTAATAGAAGAACGTTAGACCCCATTTTTTATCCAACGGAAAACTTGTGCAAACTTCTACGACAAAGATCGTCCAAACTTTCAATAGATTCGTATGAAGGTTTAAATTGAGATTTAAAGCTTTTAGAATGAATACCGGCCTTTTTTTGGACCAATATAAAGTTATAAAGGTGTAAATATAGTTATTAATAATTCTCAAATAGTTAGACCCATTATTGGAGCAACGGAAACTTCGTCCAAACTACTTTGACCAAAACTGCCCAACTTTGAATAGCTTCGTACGAAGTGAATATTGGCCTTTGTTGGGATCAATATGAAGTGATAAGGATATAAATATAGTAATAAACCTAATAGAAGAACGTTAGACCCATTTTTTATCCAACGGAAAACTTGTGCAAACTTCTACGACAAAGATCGTCCAAACTTTCAATAGATTCGTATGAAGGTTTATATAGAGATTTAAAGCTTTTAGAATGAATACCGGCCTTTTTTTGGACCAATATAAAGTTATAAAGGTGTAAATATAGTTATTAATAATTCTCAAATAGTTAGACCCATTATTGGAGCAACGGACACTTCGTCCAAACTACTTTGACCAAAACTGCCCAACTTTGAATAGCTTCGTACGAAGTGAATATTGGCCTTTTTTGGGACCAATATGAAGTGATAAGGATATAAATATAGTAATAAACCTAATAGAAGAACGTTAGACCCATTTTTTATCCAACGGAAAACTTGTGCAAACTTCTACGACAAAGATCGTCCAAACTTTCAATAGATTCGTATGAAGGTTTATATAGAGATTTAAAGCTTTTAGAATGAATACCGGCCTTTTTTTGGACCAATATAAAGTTATAAAGGTGTAAATATAGTTATTACTAATTCTCAAATAGTTAGACCCATTATTGGAGCAACGGACACTTCGTCCAAACTACTTTGACCAAAACTGCCCAACTTTGAATAGCTTCGTACGAAGTGAATATTGGCCTTTTTTGGGACCAATATGAAGTGATAAGGATATAAATATAGTAATGAACCTAATAGAAGAACGTTAGACCCCATTGTTTATCCAACGGAAAACTTGTGCAAACTTCTACGACAAAGATCGTCCAAACTTTCAATAGATTCGTATGAAGGTTTAAATTGAGATTTAAAGCTTTTAGAATGAATACCGGCCTTTTTTTGGACAAATATAAAGTTATAAAGGTGTAAGTATAGTTATTAAATAATTCTCAAATAGTTAGACCCATTATTGGAGCAACGGAAACTTCGTCCAAACTACTTTGACCAAAACTGCCCAACTTTGAATAGCTTCGTACGAAGTGAATATTGGCCTTTGTTGGGATCAATATGAAGTGATAAGGATATAAATATAGTAATAAACCTAATAGAAGAACGTTAGACCCATTTTTTATCCAACGGAAAACTTGTGCAAACTTCTACGACAAAGATCGTCCAAACTTTCAATAGATTCGTATGAAGGTTTAAATTGAGATTTAAAGCTTTTAGAATGAATACCGGCCTTTTTTTGGACCAATATAAAGTTATAAAGGTGTAAATATAGTTATTAATAATTCTCAAATAGTTAGACCCATTATTGGAGCAACGGAAACTTCGTCCAAACTACTTTGACCAAAACTGCCCAACTTTGAATAGCTTCGTACGAAGTGAATATTGGCCTTTTTTGGGACCAATATGAAGTGATAAGGATATAAATATAGTAATGAACCTAATAGAAGAACGTTAGACCCCATTGTTTATCCAACGGAAAACTTGTGCAAACTTCTACGACAAAGATCGTCCAAACTTTCAATAGATTCGTATGAAGGTTTAAATTGAGATTTAAAGCTTTTAGAATGAATACCGGCCTTTTTTTGGACCAATATAAAGTTATAAAGGTGTAAATATAGTTATTAATAATTCTCAAATAGTTAGACCCATTATTGGAGCAACGGAAACTTCGTCCAAACTACTTTGACCAAAACTGCCCAACTTTGAATAGCTTCGTACGAAGTGAATATTGGCCTTTTTTGGGACCAATATGAAGTGATAAGGATATAAATATAGTAATGAACCTAATAGAAGAACGTTAGACCCATTTTTTATCCAACGGAAAACTTGTGCAAACTTCTACGACAAAGATCGTCCAAACTTTCAATAGATTCGTATGAAGGTTTAAATTGAGATTTAAAGCTTTTAGAATGAATACCGGCCTTTTTTTTGGACAAATATAAAGTTATAAAGGTGTAAATATAGTTATTAAATAATTCTCAAATAGTTAGTCCCATTATTGGAGCAACGAAAACTTCGTCCAAACTACTTTGACCAAAACTGCCCAACTTTGAATAGCTTCGTACGAAGTGAATATTGGCCTTTGTTGGGATCAATATGAAGTGATAAGGATAGAAATATAGTAATAAACCTAATAGAAGAACGTTAGACCCATTTTTTATCCAACGGAAAACTTGTGCAAACTTCTACGACAAAGATCGTCCAAACTTTCAATAGATTCGTATGAAGGTTTATATAGAGATTTAAAGCTTTTAGAATGAATACCGGCCTTTTTTTGGACCAATATAAAGTTATAAAGGTGTAAATATAGTTATTAATAATTCTCAAATAGTTAGACCCATTATTGGAGCAACGGACACTTCGTCCAAACTACTTTGACCAAAACTGCCCAACTTTGAATAGCTTCGTACGAAGTGAATATTGGCCTTTTTTGGGACCAATATGAAGTGATAAGGATATAAATATAGTAATGAACCTAATAGAAGAACGTTAGACCCCATTGTTTATCCAACGGAAAACTTGTGCAAACTTCTACGACAAAGATCGTCCAAACTTTCAATAGATTCGTATGAAGGTTTAAATTGAGATTTAAAGCTTGTAGAATGAATACCGGCCTTTTTTTGGACAAATATAAAGTTATAAAGGTGTAAATATAGTTATTAAATAATTCTCAAATAGTTAGACCCATTATTGGACCAACGGAAACTTCGTCCAAACTACTTTGACCAAAACTGCCCAACTTTGAATAGCTTCGTACGAAGTGAATATTGGCCTTTTTTGGGACCAATATGAAGTGATAAGGATATAAATATAGTAATGAACCTAATAGAAGAACGTTAGACCCATTTTTTATCCAACGGAAAACTTGTGCAAACTTCTACGACAAAGATCGTCCAAACTTTCAATAGATTCGTATGAAGGTTTAAATTGAGATTTAAAGCTTTTAGAATGAATACCGGCCTTTTTTTTGGACAAATATAAAGTTATAAAGGTGTAAATATAGTTATTAAATAATTCTCAAATAGTTAGACCCATTATTGGAGCAACGAAAACTTCGTCCAAACTACTTTGACCAAAACTGCCCAACTTTGAATAGCTTCGTACGAAGTGAATATTGGCCTTTGTTGGGATCAATATGAAGTGATAAGGATATAAATATAGTAATAAACCTAATAGAAGAACGTTAGACCCATTTTTTATCCAACGGAAAACTTGTGCAAACTTCTACGACAAAGATCGTCCAAACTTTCAATAGATTCGTATGAAGGTTTATATAGAGATTTAAAGCTTTTAGAATGAATACCGGCCTTTTTTTGGACCAATATAAAGTTATAAAGGTGTAAATATAGTTATTAATAATTCTCAAATAGTTAGACCCATTATTGGAGCAACGGACACTTCGTCCAAACTACTTTGACCAAAACTGCCCAACTTTGAATAGCTTCGTACGAAGTGAATATTGGCCTTTTTTGGGACCAATATGAAGTGATAAGGATATAAATATAGTAATGAACCTAATAGAAGAACGTTAGACCCCATTGTTTATCCAACGGAAAACTTGTGCAAACTTCTACGACAAAGATCGTCCAAACTTTCAATAGATTCGCATGAAGGTTTAAATTGAGATTTAAAGCTTGTAGAATGAATACCGGCCTTTTTTTGGACAAATATAAAGTTATAAAGGTGTAAATATAGTTATAAAATAATTCTCAAATAGTTAGACCCATTATTGGACCAACGGAAACTTCGTCCAAACTACTTTGACCAAAACTGCCCAACTTTGAATAGCTTCGTACGAAGTGAATATTGGCCTTTTTTGGGACCAATATGAAGTGATAAGGATATAAATATAGTAATGAACCTAATAGAAGAACGTTAGACCCCATTGTTTATCCAACGGAAAACTTGTGCAAACTTCTACGACAAAGATCGTCCAAACTTTCAATAGATTCGTATGAAGGTTTAAATTGAGATTTAAAGCTTGTAGAATGAATACCGGCCTTTTTTTGGACAAATATAAAGTTATAAAGGTGTAAATATAGTTATTAAATAATTCTCAAATAGTTAGACCCATTATTGGACCAACGGAAACTTCGTCCAAACTACTTTGACCAAAACTGCCCAACTTTGAATAGCTTCGTACGAAGTGAATATTGGCCTTTTTTGGGACCAATATGAAGTGATAAGGATATAAATATAGTAATGAACCTAATAGAAGAACGTTAGACCCATTTTTTATCCAACGGAAAACTTGTGCAAACTTCTACGACAAAGATCGTCCAAACTTTCAATAGATTCGTATGAAGGTTTAAATTGAGATTTAAAGCTTTTAGAATGAATACCGGCCTTTTTTTTGGACAAATATAAAGTTATAAAGGTGTAAATATAGTTATTAAATAATTCTCAAATAGTTAGACCCATTATTGGAGCAACGAAAACTTCGTCCAAACTACTTTGACCAAAACTGCCCAACTTTGAATAGCTTCGTACGAAGTGAATATTGGCCTTTGTTGGGATCAATATGAAGTGATAAGGATATAAATATAGTAATAAACCTAATAGAAGAACGTTAGACCCATTTTTTATCCAACGGAAAACTTGTGCAAACTTCTTCGACAAAGATCGTCCAAACTTTCAATAGATTCGTATGAAGGTTTATATAGAGATTTAAAGCTTTTAGAATGAATACCGGCCTTTTTTTGGACCAATATAAAGTTATAAAGGTGTAAATATAGTTATTAATAATTCTCAAATAGTTAGACCCATTATTGGAGCAACGGACACTTCGTCCAAACTACTTTGACCAAAACTGCCCAACTTTGAATAGCTTCGTACGAAGTGAATATTGGCCTTTTTTGGGACCAATATGAAGTGATAAGGATATAAATATAGTAATGAACCTAATAGAAGAACGTTAGACCCCATTGTTTATCCAACGGAAAACTTGTGCAAACTTCTACGACAAAGATCGTCCAAACTTTCAATAGATTCGCATGAAGGTTTAAATTGAGATTTAAAGCTTGTAGAATGAATACCGGCCTTTTTTTGGACAAATATAAAGTTATAAAGGTGTAAATATAGTTATAAAATAATTCTCAAATAGTTAGACCCATTATTGGACCAACGGAAACTTCGTCCAAACTACTTTGACCAAAACTGCCCAACTTTGAATAGCTTCGTACGAAGTGAATATTGGCCTTTTTTGGGACCAATATGAAGTGATAAGGATATAAATATAGTAATGAACCTAATAGAAGAACGTTAGACCCCATTGTTTATCCAACGGAAAACTTGTGCAAACTTCTACGACAAAGATCGTCCAAACTTTCAATAGATTCGTATGAAGGTTTAAATTGAGATTTAAAGCTTGTAGAATGAATACCGGCCTTTTTTTGGACAAATATAAAGTTATAAAGGTGTAAATATAGTTATTAAATAATTCTCAAATAGTTAGACCCATTATTGGACCAACGGAAACTTCGTCCAAACTACTTTGACCAAAACTGCCCAACTTTGAATAGCTTCGTACGAAGTGAATATTGGCCTTTTTTGGGACCAATATGAAGTGATAAGGATATAAATATAGTAATGAACCTAATAGAAGAACGTTAGACCCATTTTTTATCCAACGGAAAACTTGTGCAAACTTCTACGACAAAGATCGTCCAAACTTTCAATAGATTCGTATGAAGGTTTAAATTGAGATTTAAAGCTTTTAGAATGAATACCGGCCTTTTTTTTGGACAAATATAAAGTTATAAAGGTGTAAATATAGTTATTAAATAATTCTCAAATAGTTAGACCCATTATTGGAGCAACGAAAACTTCGTCCAAACTACTTTGACCAAAACTGCCCAACTTTGAATAGCTTCGTACGAAGTGAATATTGGCCTTTGTTGGGATCAATATGAAGTGATAAGGATATAAATATAGTAATAAACCTAATAGAAGAACGTTAGACCCATTTTTTATCCAACGGAAAACTTGTGCAAACTTCTTCGACAAAGATCGTCCAAACTTTCAATAGATTCGTATGAAGGTTTATATAGAGATTTAAAGCTTTTAGAATGAATACCGGCCTTTTTTTGGACCAATATAAAGTTATAAAGGTGTAAATATAGTTATTAATAATTCTCAAATAGTTAGACCCATTATTGGAGCAACGGACACTTCGTCCAAACTACTTTGACCAAAACTGCCCAACTTTGAATAGCTTCGTACGAAGTGAATATTGGCCTTTTTTGGGACCAATATGAAGTGATAAGGATATAAATATAGTAATGAACCTAATAGAAGAACGTTAGACCCCATTGTTTATCCAACGGAAAACTTGTGCAAACTTCTACGACAAAGATCGTCCAAACTTTCAATAGATTCGCATGAAGGTTTAAATTGAGATTTAAAGCTTGTAGAATGAATACCGGCCTTTTTTTGGACAAATATAAAGTTATAAAGGTGTAAATATAGTTATTAAATAATTCTCAAATAGTTAGACCCATTATTGGACCAACGGAAACTTCGTCCAAACTACTTTGACCAAAACTGCCCAACTTTGAATAGCTTCGTACGAAGTGAATATTGGCCTTTTTTGGGACCAATATGAAGTGATAAGGATATAAATATAGTAATGAACCTAATAGAAGAACGTTAGACCCCATTGTTTATCCAACGGAAAACTTGTGCAAACTTCTACGACAAAGATCGTCCAAACTTTCAATAGATTCGTATGAAGGTTTAAATTGAGATTTAAAGCTTGTAGAATGAATACCGGCCTTTTTTTGGACAAATATAAAGTTATAAAGGTGTAAATATAGTTATTAAATAATTCTCAAATAGTTAGACCCATTATTGGACCAACGGAAACTTCGTCCAAACTACTTTGACCAAAACTGCCCAACTTTGAATAGCTTCGTACGAAGTGAATATTGGCCTTTTTTGGGACCAATATGAAGTGATAAGGATATAAATATAGTAATGAACCTAATAGAAGAACGTTAGACCCATTTTTTATCCAACGGAAAACTTGTGCAAACTTCTACGACAAAGATCGTCCAAACTTTCAATAGATTCGTATGAAGGTTTAAATTGAGATTTAAAGCTTTTAGAATGAATACCGGCCTTTTTTTTGGACAAATATAAAGTTATAAAGGTGTAAATATAGTTATTAAATAATTCTCAAATAGTTAGACCCATTATTGGAGCAACGAAAACTTCGTCCAAACTACTTTGACCAAAACTGCCCAACTTTGAATAGCTTCGTACGAAGTGAATATTGGCCTTTGTTGGGATCAGTATGAAGTGATAAGGATATAAATATAGTAATAAACCTAATAGAAGAACGTTAGACCCATTTTTTATCCAACGGAAAACTTGTGCAAACTTCTACGACAAAGATCGTCCAAACTTTCAATAGATTCGTATGAAGGTTTATATAGAGATTTAAAGCTTTTAGAATGAATACCGGCCTTTTTTTGGACCAATATAAAGTTATAAAGGTGTAAATATAGTTATTAATAATTCTCAAATAGTTAGACCCATTATTGGAGCAACGGACACTTCGTCCAAACTACTTTGACCAAAACTGCCCAACTTTGAATAGCTTCGTACGAAGTGAATATTGGCCTTTTTTGGGACCAATATGAAGTGATAAGGATATAAATATAGTAATGAACCTAATAGAAGAACGTTAGACCCCATTGTTTATCCAACGGAAAACTTGTGCAAACTTCTACGACAAAGATCGTCCAAACTTTCAATAGATTCGCATGAAGGTTTAAATTGAGATTTAAAGCTTGTAGAATGAATACCGGCCTTTTTTTGGACAAATATAAAGTTATAAAGGTGTAAATATAGTTATTAAATAATTCTCAAATAGTTAGACCCATTATTGGACCAACGAAAACTTCGTCCAAACTACTTTGACCAAAACTGCCCAACTTTGAATAGCTTCGTACGAAGTGAATATTGGCCTTTTTTGGGACCAATATGAAGTGATAAGGATATAAATATAGTAATGAACCTAATAGAAGAACGTTAGACCCATTTTTTATCCAACGGAAAACTTGTGCAAACTTCTACGACAAAGATCGTCCAAACTTTCAATAGATTCGTATGAAGGTTTAAATTGAGATTTAAAGCTTTTAGAATGAATACCGGCCTTTTTTTTGGACAAATATAAAGTTATAAAGGTGTAAATATAGTTATTAAATAATTCTCAAATAGTTAGACCCATTATTGGAGCAACGGAAACTTCGTCCAAACTACTTTGACCAAAACTGCCCAACTTTGAATAGCTTCGTACGAAGTGAATATTGGCCTTTGTTGGGATCAATATGAAGTGATAAGGATATAAATATAGTAATAAACCTAATAGAAGAACGTTAGACCCATTTTTTATCCAACGGAAAACTTGTGCAAACTTCTACGACAAAGATCGTCCAAACTTTCAATAGATTCGTATGAAGGTTTATATAGAGATTTAAAGCTTTTAGAATGAATACCGGCCTTTTTTTGGACCAATATAAAGTTATAAAGGTGTAAATATAGTTATTAATAATTCTCAAATAGTTAGACCCATTATTGGAGCAACGGACACTTCGTCCAAACTACTTTGACCAAAACTGCCCAACTTTGAATAGCTTCGTACGAAGTGAATATTGGCCTTTTTTGGGACCAATATGAAGTGATAAGGATATAAATATAGTAATGAACCTAATAGAAGAACGTTAGACCCATTTTTTATCCAACGGAAAACTTGTGCAAACTTCTACGACAAAGATCGTCCAAACTTTCAATAGATTCGTATGAAGGTTTAAATTGAGATTTAAAGCTTTTAGAATGAATACCGGCCTTTTTTTTGGACAAATATAAAGTTATAAAGGTGTAAATATAGTTATTAAATAATTCTCAAATAGTTAGACCCATTATTGGAGCAACGAAAACTTCGTCCAAACTACTTTGACCAAAACTGCCCAACTTTGAATAGCTTCGTACGAAGTGAATATTGGCCTTTGTTGGGATCAGTATGAAGTGATAAGGATATAAATATAGTAATAAACCTAATAGAAGAACGTTAGACCCATTTTTTATCCAACGGAAAACTTGTGCAAACTTCTACGACAAAGATCGTCCAAACTTTCAATAGATTCGTATGAAGGTTTATATAGAGATTTAAAGCTTTTAGAATGAATACCGGCCTTTTTTTGGACCAATATAAAGTTATAAAGGTGTAAATATAGTTATTAATAATTCTCAAATAGTTAGACCCATTATTGGAGCAACGGACACTTCGTCCAAACTACTTTGACCAAAACTGCCCAACTTTGAATAGCTTCGTACGAAGTGAATATTGGCCTTTTTTGGGACCAATATGAAGTGATAAGGATATAAATATAGTAATGAACCTAATAGAAGAACGTTAGACCCCATTGTTTATCCAACGGAAAACTTGTGCAAACTTCTACGACAAAGATCGTCCAAACTTTCAATAGATTCGCATGAAGGTTTAAATTGAGATTTAAAGCTTGTAGAATGAATACCGGCCTTTTTTTGGACAAATATAAAGTTATAAAGGTGTAAATATAGTTATTAAATAATTCTCAAATAGTTAGACCCATTATTGGACCAACGGAAACTTCGTCCAAACTACTTTGACCAAAACTGCCCAACTTTGAATAGCTTCGTACGAAGTGAATATTGGCCTTTTTTGGGACCAATATGAAGTGATAAGGATATAAATATAGTAATGAACCTAATAGAAGAACGTTAGACCCATTTTTTATCCAACGGAAAACTTGTGCAAACTTCTACGACAAAGATCGTCCAAACTTTCAATAGATTCGTATGAAGGTTTAAATTGAGATTTAAAGCTTTTAGAATGAATACCGGCCTTTTTTTTGGACAAATATAAAGTTATAAAGGTGTAAATATAGTTATTAAATAATTCTCAAATAGTTAGACCCATTATTGGAGCAACGAAAACTTCGTCCAAACTACTTTGACCAAAACTGCCCAACTTTGAATAGCTTCGTACGAAGTGAATATTGGCCTTTGTTGGGATCAATATGAAGTGATAAGGATATAAATATAGTAATAAACCTAATAGAAGAACGTTAGACCCATTTTTTATCCAACGGAAAACTTGTGCAAACTTCTACGACAAAGATCGTCCAAACTTTCAATAGATTCGTATGAAGGTTTATATAGAGATTTAAAGCTTTTAGAATGAATACCGGCCTTTTTTTGGACCAATATAAAGTTATAAAGGTGTAAATATAGTTATTAATAATTCTCAAATAGTTAGACCCATTATTGGAGCAACGGACACTTCGTCCAAACTACTTTGACCAAAACTGCCCAACTTTGAATAGCTTCGTACGAAGTGAATATTGGCCTTTTTTGGGACCAATATGAAGTGATAAGGATATAAATATAGTAATGAACCTAATAGAAGAACGTTAGACCCCATTGTTTATCCAACGGAAAACTTGTGCAAACTTCTACGACAAAGATCGTCCAAACTTTCAATAGATTCGTATGAAGGTTTAAATAGAGATTTAAAGCTTTTAGAATGAATACCGGCCTTTTTTTGGACCAATATAAAGTTATAAAGGTGTAAATATAGTTATTAATAATTCTCAAATAGTTAGACCCATTATTGGAGCAACGGAAACTTCGTCCAAACTACTTTGACCAAAACTGCCCAACTTTGAATAGCTTCGTACGAAGTGAATATTGGCCTTTTTTGGGACCAATATGAAGTGATAAAGATATAAATATAGTAATAAACCTAATAGAAGAACGTTAGACCCATTTTTTATCCAACGGAAAACTTGTGCAAACTTCTACGACAAAGATCGTCCAAACTTTCAATAGATTCGTATGAAGGTTTAAATAGAGATTTAAAGCTTTTAGAATGAATACCGGCCTTTTTTTGGACAAATATAAAGTTATAAAGGTGTAAATATAGTTATTAAATAATTCTCAAATAGTTAGACCCATTATTGGAGCAACGGAAACTTCGTCCAAACTACTTTGACCAAAACTGCCCAACTTTGAATAGCTTCGTAAGAATTGAATATTGGCCTTTGTTGGGATCAATATGAAGTGATAAGGATATAAATATAGTAATAAACCTAATAGAAGTACGTTAGACCCATTTTTTATCCAACGGAAAACTTGTGCAAACTTCTACGACAAAGATCGTCCAAACTTTCAATAGATTCGTATGAAGGTTTAAATAGAGATTAAAAGCTTTTAGAATGAATACCGGCCTTTTTTTGGACCAATATAAAGTTATAAAGGTGTAAATATAGTTATTAATAATTCTCAAATAGTTAGACCCATTATTGGAGCAACGGAAACTTCGTCCAAACTACTTTGACCAAAACTGCCCAACTTTGAATAGCTTCGTACGAAGTGAATATTGGCCTTTTTTGGGACCAATATGAAGTGATAAAGATATAAATATAGTAATAAACCTAATAGAAGAACGTTAGACCCATTTTTTATCCAACGGAAAACTTGTGCAAACTTCTACGACAAAGATCGTCCAAACTTTCAATAGATTCGTATGAAGGTTTAAATAGAGATTTAAAGCTTTTAGAATGAATACCGGCCTTTTTTTGGACCAATATAAAGTTATAAAGGTGTAAATATAGTTATTAATAATTCTCAAATAGTTAGACCCATTATTGGAGGAACGGAAACTTCGTCCAAACTAGTTTGACCAAAACTGCCCAACTTTGAATAGCTTCGTACGAAGTGAATATTGGCCTTTTTTGGGACCAATATGAAGTGATAAAGATATAAATATAGTAATAAACCTAATAGAAGAACGTTAGACCCATTTTTTATCCAACGAAAAACTTGTGCAAACTTCTACGACAAAGATCGTCCAAACTTTCAATAGATTCGTATGAAGGTTTAAATTGAGATTTAAAGCTTTTAGAATGAATACCGGCCTTTTTTTGGACCAATATAAAGTTATAAAGGTGTAAATATAGTTATTAATAATTCTCAAATAGTTAGACCCATTATTGGAGCAACGGAAACTTCGTCCAAACTACTTTGACCAAAACTGCCCAACTTTGAATAGCTTCGTACGAAGTGAATATTGGCCTTTTTTGGGACCAATATGAAGTGATAAGGATATAAATATAGTAATGAACCTAATAGAAGAACGTTAGACCCCATTTTTTATCCAACGGAAAACTTGTGCAAACTTCTACGACAAAGATCGTCCAAACTTTCAATAGATTCGTATGAAGGTTTAAATTGAGATTTAAAGCTTTTAGAATGAATACCGGCCTTTTTTTGGACAAATATAAAGTTATAAAGGTGTAAATATAGTTATTAAATAATTCTCAAATAGTTAGACCCATTATTGGAGCAACGGAAACTTCGTCCTAACTACTTTGACCAAAACTGCCCAACTTTGAATAGCTTCTTAAGAATTGAATATTGGCCTTTGTTGGGATCAATATGAAGTGATAAGGATATAAATATAGTAATAAACCTAATAGAAGTACGTTAGACCCATTTTTTATCCAACGGAAAACTTGTGCAAACTTCTACGACAAAGATCGTCCAAACTTTCAATAGATTCGTATGAAGGTTTAAATAGAGATTTAAAGCTTTTAGAATGAATACCGGCCTTTTTTTGGACCAATATAAAGTTATAAAGGTGTAAATATAGTTATTAATAATTCTCAAATAGTTAGACCCATTATTGGAGCAACGGAAACTTCGTCCAAACTACTTTGACCAAAACTGCCCAACTTTGAATAGCTTCGTACGAAGTGAATATTGGCCTTTTTTGGGACCAATATGAAGTGATAAAGATATAAATATAGTAATAAACCTAATAGAAGAACGTTAGACCCATTTTTTATCCAACGGAAAACTTGTGCAAACTTCTACGACAAAGATCGTCCAAACTTTCAATAGATTCGTATGAAGGTTTAAATAGAGATTTAAAGCTTTTAGAATGAATACCGGCCTTTTTTTGTACCAATATAAAGTTATAAAGGTGTAAATATAGTTATTAATAATTCTCAAATAGTTAGACCCATTATTGGAGGAACGGAAACTTCGTCCAAACTAGTTTGACCAAAACTGCCCAACTTTGAATAGCTTCGTACGAAGTGAATATTGGCCTTTTTTGGGACCAATATGAAGTGATAAAGATATAAATATAGTAATAAACCTAATAGAAGAACGTTAGACCCATTTTTTATCCAACGAAAAACTTGTGCAAACTTCTACGACAAAGATCGTCCAAACTTTCAATAGATTCGTATGAAGGTTTAAATTGAGATTTAAAGCTTTTAGAATGAATACCGGCCTTTTTTTGGACCAATATAAAGTTATAAAGGTGTAAATATAGTTATTAATAATTCTCAAATAGTTAGACCCATTATTGGATCAACGGAAACTTCGTCCAAACTACTTTGACCAAAACTGCCCAACATTGAATAGCTTCGTACGAAGTGAATATTGGCCTTTTTTGGGACCAATATGAAGTGATAAGGATATAAATATAGTAATGAACCTAATAGAAGAACGTTAGACCCCATTTTTTATCCAACGGAAAACTTGTGCAAACTTCTACGACAAAGATCGTCCAAACTTTCAATAGATTCGTATGAAGGTTTAAATTGAGATTTAAAGCTTTTAGAATGAATACCGGCCTTTTTTTGGACAAATATAAAGTTATAAAGGTGTAAATATAGTTATTAAATAATTCTCAAATAGTTAGACCCATTATTGGAGCAACGGAAACTTCGTCCAAACTACTTTGACCAAAACTGCCCAACTTTGAATAGCTTCGTAAGAATTGAATATTGGCCTTTGTTGGGATCAATATGAAGTGATAAGGATATAAATATAGTAATAAACCTAATAGAAGTACGTTAGACCCATTTTTTATCCAACGGAAAACTTGTGCAAACTTCTACGACAAAGATCGTCCAAACTTTCAATAGATTCGTATGAAGGTTTAAATAGAGATTTAAAGCTTTTAGAATGAATACCGGCCTTTTTTTGGACCAATATAAAGTTATAAAGGTGTAAATATAGTTATTAATAATTCTCAAATAGTTAGACCCATTATTGGAGCAACGGAAACTTCGTCCAAACTACTTTGACCAAAACTGCCCAACTTTGAATAGCTTCGTACGAAGTGAATATTGGCCTTTGTTGGGATCAATATGAAGTGATAAGGATATAAATATAGTAATAAACCTAATAGAAGAACGTTAGACCCATTTTTTATCCAACGGAAAACTTGTGCAAACTTCTACGACAAAGATCGTCCAAACTTTCAATAGATTCGTATGAAGGTTTAAATAGAGATTTAAAGCTTTTAGAATGAATACCGGCCTTTTTTTGGACCAATATAAAGTTATAAAGGTGTAAATATAGTTATTAATAATTCTCAAATAGTTAGACCCATTATTGGAGCAACGGAAACTTCGTCCAAACTACTTTGACCAAAACTGCCCAACTTTGAATAGCTTCGTACGAAGTGAATATTGGCCTTTTTTGGGACCAATATGAAGTGATAAGGATATAAATATAGTAATAAACCTAATAGAAGAAAGTTAGACCCCATTTTTTATCCAACGGAAAACTTGTGCAAACTTCTACGACAAAGATCGTTCAAACTTTCAATAGATTCGTTTGAATTAAATTGAGATTTAAAGCTTTTAGAATGAATACCGGCCTTTTTTTGGACAAATATAAAGTTATAAAGGTGTAAATATAGTTATTAAATAATTCTCAAATAGTTAGACCCATTATTGGAGCAACGGAAACTTCGTCCAAACTACTTTGACCAAAACTGCCCAACTTTGAATAGCTTCGTAAGAATTGAATATTGGCCTTTGTTGGGATCAATATGAAGTGATAAGGATATAAATATAGTAATAAACCTAATAGAAGTACGTTAGACCCATTTTTTATCCAACGGAAAACTTGTGCAAACTTCTACGACAAAGATCGTCCAAACTTTCAATAGATTCGTATGAAGGTTTAAATTGAGATTTAAAGCTTTTAGAATGAATACCGGCCTTTTTTTGGACAAATATAAAGTTATAAAGGTGTAAATATAGTTATTAAATAATTCTCAAATAGTTAGACCCATTATTGGAGCAACGGAAACTTCGTCCTAACTACTTTGACCAAAACTGCCCAACTTTGAATAGCTTCTTAAGAATTGAATATTGGCCTTTGTTGGGATCAATATGAAGTGATAAGGATATAAATATAGTAATAAACCTAATAGAAGTACGTTAGACCCATTTTTTATCCAACGGAAAACTTGTGCAAACTTCTACGACAAAGATCGTCCAAACTTTCAATAGATTCGTATGAAGGTTTAAATAGAGATTTAAAGCTTTTAGAATGAATACCGGCCTTTTTTTGGACCAATATAAAGTTATAAAGGTGTAAATATAGTTATTAATAATTCTCAAATAGTTAGACCCATTATTGGAGCAACGGAAACTTCGTCCAAACTACTTTGACCAAAACTGCCCAACTTTGAATAGCTTCGTACGAAGTGAATATTGGCCTTTTTTGGGACCAATATGAAGTGATAAAGATATAAATATAGTAATAAACCTAATAGAAGAACGTTAGACCCATTTTTTATCCAACGGAAAACTTGTGCAAACTTCTACGACAAAGATCGTCCAAACTTTCAATAGATTCGTATGAAGGTTTAAATAGAGATTTAAAGCTTTTAGAATGAATACCGGCCTTTTTTTGTACCAATATAAAGTTATAAAGGTGTAAATATAGTTATTAATAATTCTCAAATAGTTAGACCCATTATTGGAGGAACGGAAACTTCGTCCAAACTAGTTTGACCAAAACTGCCCAACTTTGAATAGCTTCGTACGAAGTGAATATTGGCCTTTTTTGGGACCAATATGAAGTGATAAAGATATAAATATAGTAATAAACCTAATAGAAGAACGTTAGACCCATTTTTTATCCAACGAAAAACTTGTGCAAACTTCTACGACAAAGATTGTCCAAACTTTCAATAGATTCGTATGAAGGTTTAAATTGAGATTTAAAGCTTTTAGAATGAATACCGGCCTTTTTTTGGACCAATATAAAGTTATAAAGGTGTAAATATAGTTATTAATAATTCTCAAATAGTTAGACCCATTATTGGAGCAACGGAAACTTCGTCCAAACTAGTTTGACCAAAACTGCCCAACTTTGAATAGCTTCGTACGAAGTGAATATTGGCCTTTTTTGGGACCAATATGAAGTGATAAAGATATAAATATAGTAATAAACCTAATAGAAGAACGTTAGACCCATTTTTTATCCAACGAAAAACTTGTGCAAACTTCTACGACAAAGATCGTCCAAACTTTCAATAGATTCGTATGAAGGTTTAAATTGAGATTTAAAGCTTTTAGAATGAATACCGGCCTTTTTTTGGACCAATATAAAGTTATAAAGGTGTAAATATAGTTATTAATAATTCTCAAATAGTTAGACCCATTATTGGAGCAACGGAAACTTCGTCCAAACTAGTTTGACCAAAACTGCCCAACTTTGAATAGCTTCGTACGAAGTGAATATTGGCCTTTTTTGGGACCAATATGAAGTGATAAAGATATAAATATAGTAATAAACCTAATAGAAGAACGTTAGACCCATTTTTTATCCAACGAAAAACTTGTGCAAACTTCTACGACAAAGATCGTCCAAACTTTCAATAGATTCGTATGAAGGTTTAAATTGAGATTTAAAGCTTTTAGAATGAATACCGGCCTTTTTTTGGACCAATATAAAGTTATAAAGGTGTAAATATAGTTATTAATAATTCTCAAATAGTTAGACCCATTATTGGAGCAACGGAAACTTCGTCCAAACTACTTTGACCAAAACTGCCCAACTTTGAATAGCTTCGTACGAAGTGAATATTGGCCTTTTTTGGGACCAATATGAAGTGATAAGGATATAAATATAGTAATAAACCTAATAGAAGAAAGTTAGACCCCATTTTTTATCCAACGGAAAACTTGTGCAAACTTCTACGACAAAGATCGTTCAAACTTTCAATAGATTCGTTTGAATTAAATTGAGATTTAAAGCTTTTAGAATGAATACCGGCCTTTTTTTGGACAAATATAAAGTTATAAAGGTGTAAATATAGTTATTAAATAATTCTCAAATAGTTAGACCCATTATTGGAGCAACGGAAACTTCGTCCAAACTACTTTGACCAAAACTGCCCAACTTTGAATAGCTTCGTAAGAATTGAATATTGGCCTTTGTTGGGATCAATATGAAGTGATAAGGATATAAATATAGTAATAAACCTAATAGAAGTACGTTAGACCCATTTTTTATCCAACGGAAAACTTGTGCAAACTTCTACGACAAAGATCGTCCAAACTTTCAATAGATTCGTATGAAGGTTTAAATTGAGATTTAAAGCTTTTAGAATGAATACCGGCCTTTTTTTGGACAAATATAAAGTTATAAAGGTGTAAATATAGTTATTAAATAATTCTCAAATAGTTAGACCCATTATTGGAGCAACGGAAACTTCGTCCTAACTACTTTGACCAAAACTGCCCAACTTTGAATAGCTTCTTAAGAATTGAATATTGGCCTTTGTTGGGATCAATATGAAGTGATAAGGATATAAATATAGTAATAAACCTAATAGAAGTACGTTAGACCCATTTTTTATCCAACGGAAAACTTGTGCAAACTTCTACGACAAAGATCGTCCAAACTTTCAATAGATTCGTATGAAGGTTTAAATAGAGATTTAAAGCTTTTAGAATGAATACCGGCCTTTTTTTGGACCAATATAAAGTTATAAAGGTGTAAATATAGTTATTAATAATTCTCAAATAGTTAGACCCATTATTGGAGCAACGGAAACTTCGTCCAAACTACTTTGACCAAAACTGCCCAACTTTGAATAGCTTCGTACGAAGTGAATATTGGCCTTTTTTGGGACCAATATGAAGTGATAAAGATATAAATATAGTAATAAACCTAATAGAAGAACGTTAGACCCATTTTTTATCCAACGGAAAACTTGTGCAAACTTCTACGACAAAGATCGTCCAAACTTTCAATAGATTCGTATGAAGGTTTAAATAGAGATTTAAAGCTTTTAGAATGAATACCGGCCTTTTTTTGTACCAATATAAAGTTATAAAGGTGTAAATATAGTTATTAATAATTCTCAAATAGTTAGACCCATTATTGGAGGAACGGAAACTTCGTCCAAACTAGTTTGACCAAAACTGCCCAACTTTGAATAGCTTCGTACGAAGTGAATATTGGCCTTTTTTGGGACCAATATGAAGTGATAAAGATATAAATATAGTAATAAACCTAATAGAAGAACGTTAGACCCATTTTTTATCCAACGAAAAACTTGTGCAAACTTCTACGACAAAGATTGTCCAAACTTTCAATAGATTCGTATGAAGGTTTAAATTGAGATTTAAAGCTTTTAGAATGAATACCGGCCTTTTTTTGGACCAATATAAAGTTATAAAGGTGTAAATATAGTTATTAATAATTCTCAAATAGTTAGACCCATTATTGGAGCAACGGAAACTTCGTCCAAACTAGTTTGACCAAAACTGCCCAACTTTGAATAGCTTCGTACGAAGTGAATATTGGCCTTTTTTGGGACCAATATGAAGTGATAAAGATATAAATATAGTAATAAACCTAATAGAAGAACGTTAGACCCATTTTTTATCCAACGAAAAACTTGTGCAAACTTCTACGACAAAGATCGTCCAAACTTTCAATAGATTCGTATGAAGGTTTAAATTGAGATTTAAAGCTTTTAGAATGAATACCGGCCTTTTTTTGGACCAATATAAAGTTATAAAGGTGTAAATATAGTTATTAATAATTCTCAAATAGTTAGACCCATTATTGGAGCAACGGAAACTTCGTCCAAACTACTTTGACCAAAACTGCCCAACTTTGAATAGCTTCGTACGAAGTGAATATTGGCCTTTTTTGGGACCAATATGAAGTGATAAGGATATAAATATAGTAATGAACCTAATAGAAGAACGTTAGACCCCATTTTTTATCCAACGGAAAACTTGTGCAAACTTCTACGACAAAGATCGTCCAAACTTTCAATAGATTCGTATGAAGGTTTAAATTGAGATTTAAAGCTTTTAGAATGAATACCGGCCTTTTTTTGGACAAATATAAAGTTATAAAGGTGTAAATATAGTTATTAAATAATTCTCAAATAGTTAGACCCATTATTGGAGCAACGGAAACTTCGTCCAAACTACTTTGACCAAAACTGCCCAACTTTGAATAGCTTCGTACGAAGTGAATATTGGCCTTTTTTGGGACCAATATGAAGTGATAAGGATATAAATATAGTAATGAACCTAATAGAAGAACGTTAGACCCCATTTTTTATCCAACGGAAAACTTGTGCAAACTTCTACGACAAAGATCGTCCAAACTTTCAATAGATTCGTATGAAGGTTTAAATTGAGATTTAAAGCTTTTAGAATGAATACCGGCCTTTTTTTGGACAAATATAAAGTTATAAAGGTGTAAATATAGTTATTAAATAATTCTCAAATAGTTAGACCCATTATTGGAGCAACGGAAACTTCGTCCTAACTACTTTGACCAAAACTGCCCAACTTTGAATAGCTTCTTAAGAATTGAATATTGGCCTTTGTTGGGATCAATATGAAGTGATAAGGATATAAATATAGTAATAAACCTAATAGAAGTACGTTAGACCCATTTTTTATCCAACGGAAAACTTGTGCAAACTTCTACGACAAAGATCGTCCAAACTTTCAATAGATTCGTATGAAGGTTTAAATAGAGATTTAAAGCTTTTAGAATGAATACCGGCCTTTTTTTGGACCAATATAAAGTTATAAAGGTGTAAATATAGTTATTAATAATTCTCAAATAGTTAGACCCATTATTGGAGCAACGGAAACTTCGTCCAAACTACTTTGACCAAAACTGCCCAACTTTGAATAGCTTCGTACGAAGTGAATATTGGCCTTTTTTGGGACCAATATGAAGTGATAAAGATATAAATATAGTAATAAACCTAATAGAAGAACGTTAGACCCATTTTTTATCCAACGGAAAACTTGTGCAAACTTCTACGACAAAGATCGTCCAAACTTTCAATAGATTCGTATGAAGGTTTAAATAGAGATTTAAAGCTTTTAGAATGAATACCGGCCTTTTTTTGTACCAATATAAAGTTATAAAGGTGTAAATATAGTTATTAATAATTCTCAAATAGTTAGACCCATTATTGGAGGAACGGAAACTTCGTCCAAACTAGTTTGACCAAAACTGCCCAACTTTGAATAGCTTCGTACGAAGTGAATATTGGCCTTTTTTGGGACCAATATGAAGTGATAAAGATATAAATATAGTAATAAACCTAATAGAAGAACGTTAGACCCATTTTTTATCCAACGAAAAACTTGTGCAAACTTCTACGACAAAGATCGTCCAAACTTTCAATAGATTCGTATGAAGGTTTAAATTGAGATTTAAAGCTTTTAGAATGAATACCGGCCTTTTTTTGGACCAATATAAAGTTATAAAGGTGTAAATATAGTTATTAATAATTCTCAAATAGTTAGACCCATTATTGGAGCAACGGAAACTTCGTCCAAACTACTTTGACCAAAACTGCCCAACATTGAATAGCTTCGTACGAAGTGAATATTGGCCTTTTTTGGGACCAATATGAAGTGATAAGGATATAAATATAGTAATGAACCTAATAGAAGAACGTTAGACCCCATTTTTTATCCAACGGAAAACTTGTGCAAACTTCTACGACAAAGATCGTCCAAACTTTCAATAGATTCGTATGAAGGTTTAAATTGAGATTTAAAGCTTTTAGAATGAATACCGGCCTTTTTTTGGACAAATATAAAGTTATAAAGGTGTAAATATAGTTATTAAATAATTCTCAAATAGTTAGACCCATTATTGGAGCAACGGAAACTTCGTCCAAACTACTTTGACCAAAACTGCCCAACTTTGAATAGCTTCGTAAGAATTGAATATTGGCCTTTGTTGGGATCAATATGAAGTGATAAGGATATAAATATAGTAATAAACCTAATAGAAGTACGTTAGACCCATTTTTTATCCAACGGAAAACTTGTGCAAACTTCTACGACAAAGATCGTCCAAACTTTCAATAGATTCGTATGAAGGTTTAAATAGAGATTTAAAGCTTTTAGAATGAATACCGGCCTTTTTTTGGACCAATATAAAGTTATAAAGGTGTAAATATAGTTATTAATAATTCTCAAATAGTTAGACCCATTATTGGAGCAACGGAAACTTCGTCCAAACTACTTTGACCAAAACTGCCCAACTTTGAATAGCTTCGTACGAAGTGAATATTGGCCTTTTTTGGGACCAATATGAAGTGATAAAGATATAAATATAGTAATAAACCTAATAGAAGAACGTTAGACCCATTTTTTATCCAACGGAAAACTTGTGCAAACTTCTACGACAAAGATCGTCCAAACTTTCAATAGATTCGTATGAAGGTTTAAATAGAGATTTAAAGCTTTTAGAATGAATACCGGCCTTTTTTTGGACCAATATAAAGTTATAAAGGTGTAAATATAGTTATTAATAATTCTCAAATAGTTAGACCCATTATTGGAGGAACGGAAACTTCGTCCAAACTAGTTTGACCAAAACTGCCCAACTTTGAATAGCTTCGTACGAAGTGAATATTGGCCTTTTTTGGGACCAATATGAAGTGATAAAGATATAAATATAGTAATAAACCTAATAGAAGAACGTTAGACCCATTTTTTATCCAACGAAAAACTTGTGCAAACTTCTACGACAAAGATCGTCCAAACTTTCAATAGATTCGTATGAAGGTTTAAATTGAGATTTAAAGCTTTTAGAATGAATACCGGCCTTTTTTTGGACCAATATAAAGTTATAAAGGTGTAAATATAGTTATTAATAATTCTCAAATAGTTAGACCCATTATTGGAGCAACGGAAACTTCGTCCAAACTACTTTGACCAAAACTGCCCAACTTTGAATAGCTTCGTACGAAGTGAATATTGGCCTTTTTTGGGACCAATATGAAGTGATAAGGATATAAATATAGTAATGAACCTAATAGAAGAACGTTAGACCCCATTTTTTATCCAACGGAAAACTTGTGCAAACTTCTACGACAAAGATCGTCCAAACTTTCAATAGATTCGTATGAAGGTTTAAATTGAGATTTAAAGCTTTTAGAATGAATACCGGCCTTTTTTTGGACAAATATAAAGTTATAAAGGTGTAAATATAGTTATTAAATAATTCTCAAATAGTTAGACCCATTATTGGAGCAACGGAAACTTCGTCCAAACTACTTTGACCAAAACTGCCCGACTTTGAATAGCTTCGTACGAAGTGAATATTGGCCTTTGTTGGGATCAATATGAAGTGATAAGGATATAAATATAGTAATAAACCTAATAGAAGAACGTTAGACCCATTTTTTATCCAACGGAAAACTTGTGCAAACTTCTACGACAAAGATCGTCCAAACTATCAATAGATTCGTATGAAGGTTTAAATAGAGATTTAAAGCTTTTAGAATGAATACCGGCCTTTTTTTGGACCAATATAAAGTTATAAAGGTGTAAATATAGTTATTAATAATTCTCAAATAGTTAGACCCATTATTGGAGCAACGGAAACTTCGTCCAAACTACTTTGACCAAAACTGCCCAACTTTGAATAGCTTCGTAAGAATTGAATATTGGCCTTTGTTGGGATCAATATGAAGTGATAAGGATATAAATATAGTAATAAACCTAATAGAAGTACGTTAGACCCATTTTTTATCCAACGGAAAACTTGTGCAAACTTCTACGACAAAGATCGTCCAAACTTTCAATAGATTCGTATGAAGGTTTAAATAGAGATTTAAAGCTTTTAGAATGAATACCGGCCTTTTTTTGGACCAATATAAAGTTATAAAGGTGTAAATATAGTTATTAATAATTCTCAAATAGTTAGACCCATTATTGGAGCAACGGAAACTTCGTCCAAACTACTTTGACCAAAACTGCCCAACTTTGAATAGCTTCGTAAGAATTGAATATTGGCCTTTGTTGGGATCAATATGAAGTGATAAGGATATAAATATAGTAATAAACCTAATAGAAGTACGTTAGACCCATTTTTTATCCAACGGAAAACTTGTGCAAACTTCTACGACAAAGATCGTCCAAACTTTCAATAGATTCGTATGAAGGTTTAAATAGAGATTTAAAGCTTTTAGAATGAATACCGGCCTTTTTTTGGACCAATATAAAGTTATAAAGGTGTAAATATAGTTATTAATAATTCTCAAATAGTTAGACCCATTATTGGAGCAACGGAAACTTCGTCCAAACTACTTTGACCAAAACTGCCCAACTTTGAATAGCTTCGTAAGAATTGAATATTGGCCTTTGTTGGGATCAATATGAAGTGATAAGGATATAAATATAGTAATAAACCTAATAGAAGAACGTTAGACCCATTTTTTATCCAACGGAAAACTTGTGCAAACTTCTACGACAAAGATCGTCCAAACTTTCAATAGATTCGTATGAAGGTTTAAATTGAGATTTAAAGCTTTTAGAATGAATACCGGCCTTTTTTTGGACCAATATAAAGTTATAAAGGTGTAAATATAGTTATTAATAATTCTCAAATAGTTAGACCCATTATTGGAGCAACGGAAACTTCGTCCAAACTACTTTGACCAAAACTGCCCAACTTTGAATAGCTTCGTAAGAATTGAATATTGGCCTTTGTTGGGATCAATATGAAGTGATAAGGATATAAATATAGTAATAAACCTAATAGAAGTACGTTAGACCCATTTTTTATCCAACGGAAAACTTGTGCAAACTTCTACGACAAAGATCGTCCAAACTTTCAATAGATTCGTATGAAGGTCTAAATAGAGATTTAAAGCTTTTAGAATGAATACCGGCCTTTTTTTGGACCAATATAAAGTTATAAAGGTGTAAATATAGTTATTGATAATTCTCAAATAGTTAGACCCATTATTGGAGCAACGGAAACTTCGTCCAAACTACTTTGACCAAAACTGCCCAACTTTGAATAGCTTCGTACGAAGTGAATATTGGCCTTTTTTGGGACCAATATGAAGTGATAAAGATATAAATATAGTAATAAACCTAATAGAAGAACGTTAGACCCATTTTTTATCCAACGGAAAACTTGTGCAAACTTCTATGACAAAGATCGTCCAAACTTTCAATAGATTCGTATGAAGGTTTAAATTGAGATTTAAAGCTTTTAGAATGAATACCGGCCTTTTTTTGGACCAATATAAAGTTATAAAGGTGTAAATATAGTTATTAATAATTCTCAAATAGTTAGACCCATTATTGGAAAAACGGAAACTTCGTCCAAACTACTTTGACCAAAACTGCCCAACTTTGAATAGTTTCGTACGAAGTGAATATTGGCCTTTTTTGGGACCAATATGAAGTGATAAGGATATAAATATAGTAATGAACCTAATAGAAGAACGTTAGACCCCATTTTTTATCCAACGGAAAACTTGTGCAAACTTCTACGACAAAGATCGTCCAAACTTTCAATAGATTCGTATGAAGGTTTAAATAGAGATTTAAAGCTTTTAGAATGAATACCGGCCTTTTTTTGGACAAATATAAAGTTATAAAGGTGTAAATATAGTTATTAAATAATTCTCAAATAGTTAGACCCATTATTGGAGCAACGGAAACTTCGTCCAAACTACTTTGACCAAAACTGCCCAACTTTGAATAGCTTCGTAAGAAGTGAATATTGGCCTTTGTTGGGATCAATATGAAGTGATAAGGATATAAATATAGTAATAAACCTAATAGAAGAACGTTAGACCCATTTTTTATCCAACGGAAAACTTGTGCAAACTTCTACGACAAATATCGTCCAAACTTTCAATAGATTCGTATGAAGGTTTAAATTGGGATTTAAAGCTTTTAGAATGAATACCGGCCTTTTTTTTGGACAAATATAAAGTTAAAAAGGTGTAAATATAGTTATTAAATAATTCTCAAATAGTTAGACCCATTATTGGAGCAACGGAAACTTCGTCCAAACTACTTTGACCAAAACTGCCCAACTTTGAATAGCTTCGTACGAAGTGAATATTGGCCTTTGTTGGGATCAATATGAAGTGATAAGGATATAAATATAGTAATAAACCTAATAGAAGAACGTTAGACCCATTTTTTATCCAACGGAAAACTTGTGCAAACTTCTACGACAAAGATCGTCCAAACTTTCAATAGATTCGTATGAAGGTTTATATAGAGATTTAAAGCTTTTAGAATGAATACCGGCCTTTTTTTGGACCAATATAAAGTTATAAAGGTGTAAATATAGTTATTAATAATTCTCAAATAGTTAGACCCATTATTGGAGCAACGGACACTTCGTCCAAACTACTTTGACCAAAACTGCCCAACTTTGAATAGCTTCGTACGAAGTGAATATTGGCCTTTTTTGGGACCAATATGAAGTGATAAGGATATAAATATAGTAATAAACCTAATAGAAGAACGTTAGACCCATTTTTTATCCAACGGAAAACTTGTGCAAACTTCTACGACAAAGATCGTCCAAACTTTCAAAAGATCGTCCAAACTTTCAATTGAGATTTAAAGCTTTTAGAATGAATACCGGCCTTTTTTTGGACCAATATAAAGTTATAAAGGTGTAAATATAGTTTTTAAATAATTCTCAAATAGTTAGACCCATTATTGGAAAAACGGAAACTTCGTCCAAACTACTTTGACCAAAACTGCCCAACTTTGAATAGTTTCGTACGAAGTGAATATTGGCCTTTTTTGGGACCAATATGAAGTGATAAGGATATAAATATAGTAATGAACCTAATAGAAGAACGTTAGACCCCATTTTTTATCCAACGGAAAACTTGTGCAAACTTCTACGACAAAGATCGTCCAAACTTTCAATAGATTCGTATGAAGGTTTAAATAGAGATTTAAAGCTTTTAGAATGAATACCGGCCTTTTTTTGGACAAATATAAAGTTATAAAGGTGTAAATATAGTTATTAAATAATTCTCAAATAGTTAGACCCATTATTGGAGCAACGGAAACTTCGTCCAAACTACTTTGACCAAAACTGCCCAACTTTGAATAGCTTCGTAAGAAGTGAATATTGGCCTTTGTTGGGATCAATATGAAGTGATAAGGATATAAATATAGTAATAAACCTAATAGAAGAACGTTAGACCCATTTTTTATCCAACGGAAAACTTGTGCAAACTTCTACGACAAAGATCGTCCAAACTTTCAATAGATTCGTATGAAGGTTTAAATTGAGATTTAAAGCTTTTAGAATGAATACCGGCCTTTTTTTGGACCAATATAAAGTTATAAAGGTGTAAATATAGTTATTAATAATTCTCAAATAGTTAGACCCATTATTGGAGCAACGGAAACTTCGTCCAAACTACTTTGACCAAAACTGCCCAACTTTGAATAGCTTCGTACGAAGTGAATATTGGCCTTTTTTGGGACCAATATGAAGTGATAAGGATATAAATATAGTAATGAACCTAATAGAAGAACGTTAGACCCATTTTTTATCCAACGGAAAACTTGTGCAAACTTCTACGACAAATATCGTCCAAACTTTCAATAGATTCGTATGAAGGTTTAAATTGAGATTTAAAGCTTTTAGAATGAATACCGGCCTTTTTTTTGGACAAATATAAAGTTAAAAAGGTGTAAATATAGTTATTAAATAATTCTCAAATAGTTAGACCCATTATTGGAGCAACGGAAACTTCGTCCAAACTACTTTGACCAAAACTGCCCAACTTTGAATAGCTTCGTACGAAGTGAATATTGGCCTTTTTTGGGACCAATATGAAGTGATAAGGATATAAATATAGTAATAAACCTAATAGAAGAACGTTAGACCCATTTTTTATCCAACGGAAAACTTGTGCAAACTTCTACGACAAAGATCGTCCAAACTTTCAAAAGATCGTCCAAACTTTCAATTGAGATTTAAAGCTTTTAGAATGAATACCGGCCTTTTTTTGGACCAATATAAAGTTATAAAGGTGTAAATATAGTTTTTAAATAATTCTCAAATAGTTAGACCCATTATTGGAAAAACGGAAACTTCGTCCAAACTACTTTGACCAAAACTGCCCAACTTTGAATAGTTTCGTACGAAGTGAATATTGGCCTTTTTTGGGACCAATATGAAGTGATAAGGATATAAATATAGTAATGAACCTAATAGAAGAACGTTAGACCCCATTTTTTATCCAACGGAAAACTTGTGCAAACTTCTACGACAAAGATCGTCCAAACTTTCAATAGATTCGTATGAAGGTTTAAATAGAGATTTAAAGCTTTTAGAATGAATACCGGCCTTTTTTTGGACAAATATAAAGTTATAAAGGTGTAAATATAGTTATTAAATAATTCTCAAATAGTTAGACCCATTATTGGAGCAACGGAAACTTCGTCCAAACTACTTTGACCAAAACTGCCCAACTTTGAATAGCTTCGTAAGAAGTGAATATTGGCCTTTGTTGGGATCAATATGAAGTGATAAGGATATAAATATAGTAATAAACCTAATAGAAGAACGTTAGACCCATTTTTTATCCAACGGAAAACTTGTGCAAACTTCTACGACAAAGATCGTCCAAACTTTCAATAGATTCGTATGAAGGTTTAAATTGAGATTTAAAGCTTTTAGAATGAATACCGGCCTTTTTTTGGACCAATATAAAGTTATAAAGGTGTAAATATAGTTATTAATAATTCTCAAATAGTTAGACCCATTATTGGAGCAACGGAAACTTCGTCCAAACTACTTTGACCAAAACTGCCCAACTTTGAATAGCTTCGTACGAAGTGAATATTGGCCTTTTTTGGGACCAATATGAAGTGATAAGGATATAAATATAGTAATGAACCTAATAGAAGAACGTTAGACCCATTTTTTATCCAACGGAAAACTTGTGCAAACTTCTACGACAAATATCGTCCAAACTTTCAATAGATTCGTATGAAGGTTTAAATTGAGATTTAAAGCTTTTAGAATGAATACCGGCCTTTTTTTTGGACAAATATAAAGTTAAAAAGGTGTAAATATAGTTATTAAATAATTCTCAAATAGTTAGACCCATTATTGGAGCAACGGAAACTTCGTCCAAACTACTTTGACCAAAACTGCCCAACTTTGAATAGCTTCGTACGAAGTGAATATTGGCCTTTGTTGGGATCAATATGAAGTGATAAGGATATAAATATAGTAATAAACCTAATAGAAGAACGTTAGACCCATTTTTTATCCAACGGAAAACTTGTGCAAACTTCTACGACAAAGATCGTCCAAACTTTCAATAGATTCGTATGAAGGTTTATATAGAGATTTAAAGCTTTTAGAATGAATACCGGCCTTTTTTTGGACCAATATAAAGTTATAAAGGTGTAAATATAGTTATTAATAATTCTCAAATAGTTAGACCCATTATTGGAGCAACGGACACTTCGTCCAAACTACTTTGACCAAAACTGCCCAACTTTGAATAGCTTCGTACGAAGTGAATATTGGCCTTTGTTGGGATCAATATGAAGTGATAAGGATATAAATATAGTAATAAACCTAATAGAAGAACGTTAGACCCATTTTTTATCCAACGGAAAACTTGTGCAAACTTCTACGACAAAGATCGTCCAAACTTTCAATAGATTCGTATGAAGGTTTAAATTGAGATTTAAAGCTTTTAGAATGAATACCGGCCTTTTTTTGGACCAATATAAAGTTATAAAGGTGTAAATATAGTTATTAATAATTCTCAAATAGTTAGACCCATTATTGGAGCAACGGAAACTTCGTCCAAACTACTTTGACCAAAACTGCCCAACTTTGAATAGCTTCGTACGAAGTGAATATTGGCCTTTTTTGGGACCAATATGAAGTGATAAGGATATAAATATAGTAATGAACCTAATAGAAGAACGTTAGACCCATTTTTTATCCAACGGAAAACTTGTGCAAACTTCTACGACAAAGATCGTCCAAACTTTCAATAGATTCGAATGAAGGTTTAAATTGAGATTTAAAGCTTTTAGAATGAATACCGGCCTTTTATTTGGACAAATATAAAGTTAAAAAGGTGTAAATATAGTTATTAAATAATTCTCAAATAGTTAGACCCATTATTGGAGCAACGGAAACTTCGTCCAAACTACTTTGACCAAAACTGCCCAACTTTGAATAGCTTCGTACGAAGTGAATATTGGCCTTTGTTGGGATCAATATGAAGTGATAAGGATATAAATATAGTAATAAACCTAATAGAAGAACGTTAGACCCATTTTTTATCCAACGGAAAACTTGTGCAAACTTCTACGACAAAGATCGTCCAAACTTTCAATAGATTCGTATGAAGGTTTAAATAGAGATTTAAAGCTTTTAGAATGAATACCGGCCTTTTTTTGGACCAATATAAAGTTATAAAGGTGTAAATATAGTTATTAATAATTCTCAAATAGTTAGACCCATTATTGGAGCAACGGAAACTTCGTCCAAACTACTTTGACCAAAACTGCCCAACTTTGAATAGCTTCGTACGAAGTGAATATTGGCATTTTTTGGGACCAATATGAAGTGATAAGGATATAAATATAGTAATAAACTTAATAGAAGAACGTTAGACCCATTTTTTATCCAACGGAAAACTTGTGCAAACTTCTACGACAAAGATCATCCAAACTTTCAATAGATTCGTTTGAATTAAATTGAGATTTAAAGCTTTTAGAATGAATACCGGCCTTTTTTTGGACCAATATAAAGTTATAAAGGTGTAAATATAGTTTTTAAATAATTCTCAAATAGTTAGACCCATTATTGGAGGAACGGAAACTTCGTCCAAACTAGTTTGACCAAAACTGCCCAACTTTGAATAGCTTCGTACGAAGTGAATATTGGCCTTTTTTGGGACCAATATGAAGTGATAAAGATATAAATATAGTAATAAACCTAATAGAAGAACGTTAGACCCATTTTTTTTCCAACGAAAAACTTGTGCAAACTTCTACGACAAAGATCGTCCAAACTTTCAATAGATTCGTATGAAGGTTTAAATTGAAATTTAAAGCTTTTAGAATGAATACCGGCCTTTTTTTGGACCAATATAAAGTTATAAAGGTGTAAATATAGTTATTAATAATTCTCAAATAGTTAGACCCATTATTGGAGCAACGGAAACTTCGTCCAAACTACTTTGACCAAAACTGCCCAACTTTGAATAGCTTCGTACGAAGTGAATATTGGCCTTTTTTGGGACCAATATGAAGTGATAAGGATATAAATATAGTAATAAACCTAATAGAAGAACGTTAGACCCATTTTTTATCCAACGGAAAACTTGTGCAAACTTCTACGACAAAGATCGTCCAAACTTTCAAAAGATCGTCCAAACTTTCAATTGAGATTTAAAGCTTTTAGAATGAATACCGGCCTTTTTTTGGACCAATATAAAGTTATAAAGGTGTAAATATAGTTTTTAAATAATTCTCAAATAGTTAGACCCATTATTGGAAAAACGGAAACTTCGTCCAAACTACTTTGACCAAAACTGCCCAACTTTGAATAGTTTCGTACGAAGTGAATATTGGCCTTTTTTGGGACCAATATGAAGTGATAAGGATATAAATATAGTAATGAACCTAATAGAAGAACGTTAGACCCCATTTTTTATCCAACGGAAAACTTGTGCAAACTTCTACGACAAAGATCGTCCAAACTTTCAATAGATTCGTATGAAGGTTTAAATAGAGATTTAAAGCTTTTAGAATGAATACCGGCCTTTTTTTGGACAAATATAAAGTTATAAAGGTGTAAATATAGTTATTAAATAATTCTCAAATAGTTAGACCCATTATTGGAGCAACGGAAACTTCGTCCAAACTACTTTGACCAAAACTGCCCAACTTTGAATAGCTTCGTAAGAAGTGAATATTGGCCTTTGTTGGGATCAATATGAAGTGATAAGGATATAAATATAGTAATAAACCTAATAGAAGAACGTTAGACCCATTTTTTATCCAACGGAAAACTTGTGCAAACTTCTACGACAAAGATCGTCCAAACTTTCAATAGATTCGTATGAAGGTTTAAATTGAGATTTAAAGCTTTTAGAATGAATACCGGCCTTTTTTTGGACCAATATAAAGTTATAAAGGTGTAAATATAGTTATTAATAATTCTCAAATAGTTAGACCCATTATTGGAGCAACGGAAACTTCGTCCAAACTACTTTGACCAAAACTGCCCAACTTTGAATAGCTTCGTACGAAGTGAATATTGGCCTTTTTTGGGACCAATATGAAGTGATAAGGATATAAATATAGTAATGAACCTAATAGAAGAACGTTAGACCCATTTTTTATCCAACGGAAAACTTGTGCAAACTTCTACGACAAATATCGTCCAAACTTTCAATAGATTCGTATGAAGGTTTAAATTGAGATTTAAAGCTTTTAGAATGAATACCGGCCTTTTTTTTGGACAAATATAAAGTTAAAAAGGTGTAAATATAGTTATTAAATAATTCTCAAATAGTTAGACCCATTATTGGAGCAACGGAAACTTCGTCCAAACTACTTTGACCAAAACTGCCCAACTTTGAATAGCTTCGTACGAAGTGAATATTGGCCTTTGTTGGGATCAATATGAAGTGATAAGGATATAAATATAGTAATAAACCTAATAGAAGAACGTTAGACCCATTTTTTATCCAACGGAAAACTTGTGCAAACTTCTACGACAAAGATCGTCCAAACTTTCAATAGATTCGTATGAAGGTTTATATAGAGATTTAAAGCTTTTAGAATGAATACCGGCCTTTTTTTGGACCAATATAAAGTTATAAAGGTGTAAATATAGTTATTAATAATTCTCAAATAGTTAGACCCATTATTGGAGCAACGGACACTTCGTCCAAACTACTTTGACCAAAACTGCCCAACTTTGAATAGCTTCGTACGAAGTGAATATTGGCCTTTGTTGGGATCAATATGAAGTGATAAGGATATAAATATAGTAATAAACCTAATAGAAGAACGTTAGACCCATTTTTTATCCAACGGAAAACTTGTGCAAACTTCTACGACAAAGATCGTCCAAACTTTCAATAGATTCGTATGAA
Organism: Trifolium repens; assembly: GCA_030408175.1. Lineage (NCBI taxonomy): Eukaryota > Viridiplantae > Streptophyta > Magnoliopsida > Fabales > Fabaceae > Trifolium > Trifolium repens. Next base: position 35,728,968 of record CP125842.1, on the reverse strand, counting down.
GGTTTAAATTGAGATTTAAAGCTTTTAGAATGAATACCGGCCTTTTTTTGGACCAATATAAAGTTATAAAGGTGTAAATATAGTTATTAATAATTCTCAAATAGTTAGACCCATTATTGGAGCAACGGAAACTTCGTCCAAACTACTTTGACCAAAACTGCCCAACTTTGAATAGCTTCGTACGAAGTGAATATTGGCCTTTTTTGGGACCAATATGAAGTGATAAGGATATAAATATAGTAATGAACCTAATAGAAGAACGTTAGACCCATTTTTTATCCAACGGAAAACTTGTGCAAACTTCTACGACAAAGATCGTCCAAACTTTCAATAGATTCGAATGAAGGTTTAAATTGAGATTTAAAGCTTTTAGAATGAATACCGGCCTTTTATTTGGACAAATATAAAGTTAAAAAGGTGTAAATATAGTTATTAAATAATTCTCAAATAGTTAGACCCATTATTGGAGCAACGGAAACTTCGTCCAAACTACTTTGACCAAAACTGCCCAACTTTGAATAGCTTCGTACGAAGTGAATATTGGCCTTTGTTGGGATCAATATGAAGTGATAAGGATATAAATATAGTAATAAACCTAATAGAAGAACGTTAGACCCATTTTTTATCCAACGGAAAACTTGTGCAAACTTCTACGACAAAGATCGTCCAAACTTTCAATAGATTCGTATGAAGGTTTAAATAGAGATTTAAAGCTTTTAGAATGAATACCGGCCTTTTTTTGGACCAATATAAAGTTATAAAGGTGTAAATATAGTTATTAATAATTCTCAAATAGTTAGACCCATTATTGGAGCAACGGAAACTTCGTCCAAACTACTTTGACCAAAACTGCCCAACTTTGAATAGCTTCGTACGAAGTGAATATTGGCCTTTTTTGGGACCAATATGAAGTGATAAGGATATAAATATAGTAATAAACTTAATAGAAGAACGTTAGACCCATTTTTTATCCAACGGAAAACTTGTGCAAACTTCTACGACAAAGATCATCCAAACTTTCAATAGATTCGTTTGAATTAAATTGAGATTTAAAGCTTTTAGAATGAATACCGGCCTTTTTTTGGACCAATATAAAGTTATAAAGGTGTAAATATAGTTTTTAAATAATTCTCAAATAGTTAGACCCATTATTGGAGGAACGGAAACTTCGTCCAAACTAGTTTGACCAAAACTGCCCAACTTTGAATAGCTTCGTACGAAGTGAATATTGGCCTTTTTTGGGACCAATATGAAGTGATAAAGATATAAATATAGTAATAAACCTAATAGAAGAACGTTAGACCCATTTTTTTTCCAACGAAAAACTTGTGCAAACTTCTACGACAAAGATCGTCCAAACTTTCAATAGATTCGTATGAAGGTTTAAATTGAAATTTAAAGCTTTTAGAATGAATACCGGCCTTTTTTTGGACCAATATAAAGTTATAAAGGTGTAAATATAGTTATTAAATAATTCTCAAATAGTTAGACCCATTATTGGAGCAACGGAAACTTCGTCCAAACTACTTTGACCAAAACTGCCCAACTTTGAATAGCTTCGTACGAAGTGAATATTGGCCTTTTTTGGGACCAATATGAAGTGATAAAGATATAAATATAGTAATAAACCTAATAGAAGATCGTTAGACCCATTTTTTATCCAACGGAAAACTTGTGCAAACTTCTATGACAAAGATCGTCCAAACTTTCAATAGATTCGTAGGAAGGTTTAAATTGAGATTTAAAGCTTTTAGAATGAATACCGGCCTTTTTTTGGACCAATATAAAGTTATAAAGGTGTAAATATAGTTATTAATAATTCTCAAATAGTTAGACCCATTATTGGAGCAACGGAAACTTCGTCCAAACTACTTTGACCAAAACTGCCCAACTTTGAATAGTTTCGTACGAAGTGAATATTGGCCTTTTTTGGGACCAATATGAAGTGATAAGGATATAAATATAGTAATGAACCTAATAGAAGAACGTTAGACCCCATTTTTTATCCAACGGAAAACTTGTGCAAACTTCTACGACAAAGATCGTCCAAACTTTCAATAGATTCGTATGTAGGTTTAAATAGAGATTTAAAGCTTTTAGAATGAATACCGGCCTTTTTTTGGACAAATATAAAGTTATAAAGGTGTAAATATAGTTATTAAATAATTCTCAAATAGTTAGACCCATTATTGGAGCAACGGAAACTTCGTCCAAACTACTTTGACCAAAACTGCCCAACTTTGAATAGCTTCGTAAGAAGTGAATATTGGCCTTTGTTGGGATCAATATGAAGTGATAAGGATATAAATATAGTAATAAACCTAATAGAAGAACGTTAGACCCATTTTTTATCCAACGGAAAACTTGTGCAAACTTCTACGACAAAGATCGTCCAAACTTTCAATAGATTCGTAAGAAGGTTTAAATTGAGATTTAAAGCTTTTAGAATGAATACCGGCCTTTTTTTAGACCAATATAAAGTTATAAAGGTGTAAATATAGTTATTAATAATTCTCAAATAGTTAGACCCATTATTGGAGCAACGGAAACTTCGTCCAAACTACTTTGACCAAAACTGCCCAACTTTGAATAGCTTCGTACGAAGTGAATATTGGCCTTTTTTGGGACCAATATGAAGTGATAAGGATATAAATATAGTAATGAACCTAATAGAAGAACGTTAGACCCATTTTTTATCCAACGGAAAACTTGTGCAAACTTCTACGACAAAGATCGTCCAAACTTTCAATAGATTCGTATGAAGGTTTAAATTGAGATTTAAAGCTTTTAGAATGAATACCGGCCTTTTTTTTGGACAAATATAAAGTTAAAAAGGTGTAAATATAGTTATTAAATAATTCTCAAATAGTTAGACCCATTATTGGAGCAACGGAAACTTCGTCCAAACTACTTTGACCAAAACTGCCCAACTTTGAATAGCTTCGTACGAAGTGAATATTGGCCTTTGTTGGGATCAATATGAAGTGATAAGGATATAATTATAGTAATAAACCTAATAGAAGAACGTTAGACCCATTTTTTATCCAACGGAAAACTTGTGCAAACTTCTACGACAAAGATCGTCCAAACTTTCAATAGATTCGTATGAAGGTTTATATAGAGATTTAAAGCTTTTAGAATGAATACCGGCCTTTTTTTGGACCAATATAAAGTTATAAAGGTGTAAATATAGTTATTAATAATTCTCAAATAGTTAGACCCATTATTGGAGCAACGGACACTTCGTCCAAACTACTTTGACCAAAACTGCCCAACTTTGAATAGCTTCGTACGAAGTGAATATTGGCCTTTTTTGGGACCAATATGAAGTGATAAGGATATAAATATAGTAATGAACCTAATAGAAGAACGTTAGACCCATTTTTTATCCAACGGAAAACTTGTGCAAACTTCTACGACAAAGATCGTCCAAACTTTCAATAGATTCGTATGAAGGTTTAAATTGAGATTTAAAGCTTTTAGAATGAATACCGGCCTTTTTTTTGGACAAATATAAAGTTAAAAAGGTGTAAATATAGTTATTAAATAATTCTCAAATAGTTAGACCCATTATTGGAGCAACGGAAACTTCGTCCAAACTACTTTGACCAAAACTGCCCAACTTTGAATAGCTTCGTACGAAGTGAATATTGGCCTTTGTTGGGATCAATATGAAGTGATAAGGATATAAATATAGTAATAAACCTAATAGAAGAACGTTAGACCCATTTTTTATCCAACGGAAAACTTGTGCAAACTTCTACGACAAAGATCGTCCAAACTTTCAATAGATTCGTATGAAGGTTTATATAGAGATTTAAAGCTTTTAGAATGAATACCGGCCTTTTTTTGGACCAATATAAAGTTATAAAGGAGTAAATATAGTTATTAATAATTCTCAAATAGTTAGACCCATTATTGGAGCAACGGACACTTCGTCCAAACTACTTTGACCAAAACTGCCCAACTTTGAATAGCTTCGTACGAAGTGAATATTGGCCTTTGTTGGGATCAATATGAAGTGATAAGGATATAAATATAGTAATAAACCTAATAGAAGAACGTTAGACCCATTTTTTATCCAACGGAAAACTTGTGCAAACTTCTACGACAAAGATCGTCCAAACTTTCAATAGATTCGTATGAAGGTTTAAATTGAGATTTAAAGCTTTTAGAATGAATACCGGCCTTTTTTTGGACCAATATAAAGTTATAAAGGTGTAAATATAGTTATTAATAATTCTCAAATAGTTAGACCCATTATTGGAGCAACGGAAACTTCGTCCAAACTACTTTGACCAAAACTGCCAAACTTTGAATAGCTTCGTACGAAGTGAATATTGGCCTTTTTTGGGACCAATATGAAGTGATAAGGATATAAATATAGTAATAAACCTAATAGAAGAACGTTAGACCCATTTTTTATCGAACGGAAAACTTGTGCAAACTTCTACGACAAAGATCATCCAAACTTTCAATAGATTCGTTTGAATTAAATTGAGATTTAAAGCTTTTAGAATGAATACCGGCCTTTTTTTGGACCAATATAAAGTTATAAAGGTGTAAATATAGTTTTTAAATAATTCTCAAATAGTTAGACCCATTATTGGAGGAACGGAAACTTCGTCCAAACTAGTTTGACCAAAACTGCCCAACTTTGAATAGCTTCGTACGAAGTGAATATTGGCCTTTTTTGGGACCAATATGAAGTGATAAAGATATAAATATAGTAATAAACCTAATAGAAGAACGTTAGACCCATTTTTTTTCCAACGAAAAACTTGTGCAAACTTCTACGACAAAGATCGTCCAAACTTTCAATAGATTCGTATGATGGTTTAAATTGAAATTTAAAGCTTTTAGAATGAATACCGGCCTTTTTTTGGACCAATATAAAGTTATAAAGGTGTAAATATAGTTATTAAATAATTCTCAAATAGTTAGACCCATTATTGGAGCAACGGAAACTTCGTCCAAACTACTTTGACCAAAACTGCCCAACTTTGAATAGCTTCGTACGAAGTGAATATTGGCCTTTGTTGGGATCAATATGAAGTGATAAGGATATAAATATAGTAATAAACCTAATAGAAGAACGTTAGACCCATTTTTTATCCAACGGAAAACTTGTGCAAACTTCTACGACAATGATCGTCCAAACTTTCAATAGATTCGTATGAAGGTTTATATAGAGATTTAAAGCTTTTAGAATGAATACCGGCCTTTTTTTGGACCAATATAAAGTTATAAAGGTGTAAATATAGTTATTAATAATTCTCAAATAGTTAGACCCATTATTGGAGCAACGGACACTTCGTCCAAACTACTTTGACCAAAACTGCCCAACTTTGAATAGCTTCGTACGAAGTGAATATTGGCCTTTTTTGGGACCAATATGAAGTGATAAAGATATAAATATAGTAATAAACCTAATAGAAGATCGTTAGACCCATTTTTTATCCAACGGAAAACTTGTGCAAACTTCTATGACAAAGATCGTCCAAACTTTCAATAGATTCGTAGGAAGGTTTAAATTGAGATTTAAAGCTTTTAGAATGAATACCGGCCTTTTTTTGGACCAATATAAAGTTATAAAGGTGTAAATATAGTTATTAAATAATTCTCAAATAGTTAGACCCATTATTGGAGCAACGGAAACTTCGTCCAAACTACTTTGACCAAAACTGCCCAACTTTGAATAGCTTCGTACGAAGTGAATATTGGCCTTTGTTGGGATCAATATGAAGTGATAAGGATATAAATATAGTAATAAACCTAATAGAAGAACGTTAGACCCATTTTTTATACAACGGAAAACTTGTGCAAACTTCTACGACAAAGATCGTCCAAACTTTCAATAGATTCGTATGAAGGTTTATATAGAGATTTAAAGCTTTTAGAATGAATACCGGCCTTTTTTTGGACCAATATAAAGTTATAAAGGTGTAAATATAGTTATTAATAATTCTCAAATAGTTAGACCCATTATTGGAGCAACGGACACTTCGTCCAAACTACTTTGACCAAAACTGCCCAACTTTGAATAGCTTCGTACGAAGTGAATATTGGCCTTTTTTGGGACCAATATGAAGTGATAAGGATATAAATATAGTAATGAACCTAATAGAAGAACGTTAGACCCATTTTTTATCCAACGGAAAACTTGTGCAAACTTCTACGACAAAGATCGTCCAAACTTTCAATAGATTCGTATGAAGGTTTAAATTGAGATTTAAAGCTTTTAGAATGAATACCGGCCTTTTTTTTGGACAAATATAAAGTTAAAAAGGTGTAAATATAGTTATTAAATAATTCTCAAATAGTTAGACCCATTATTGGAGCAACGGAAACTTCGTCCAAACTACTTTGACCAAAACTGCCCAACTTTGAATAGCTTCGTACGAAGTGAATATTGGCCTTTGTTGGGATCAATATGAAGTGATAAGGATATAAATATAGTAATAAACCTAATAGAAGAACGTTAGACCCATTTTTTATCCAACGGAAAACTTGTGCAAACTTCTACGACAAAGATCGTCCAAACTTTCAATAGATTCGTATGAAGGTTTATATAGAGATTTAAAGCTTTTAGAATGAATACCGGCCTTTTTTTGGACCAATATAAAGTTATAAAGGTGTAAATATAGTTATTAATAATTCTCAAATAGTTAGACCCATTATTGGAGCAACGGACACTTCGTCCAAACTACTTTGACCAAAACTGCCCAACTTTGAATAGCTTCGTACGAAGTGAATATTGGCCTTTGTTGGGATCAATATGAAGTGATAAGGATATAAATATAGTAATAAACCTAATAGAAGAACGTTAGACCCATTTTTTATCCAACGGAAAACTTGTGCAAACTTCTACGACAAAGATCGTCCAAACTTTCAATAGATTCGTATGAAGGTTTAAATTGAGATTTAAAGCTTTTAGAATGAATACCGGCCTTTTTTTGGACCAATATAAAGTTATAAAGGTGTAAATATAGTTATTAATAATTCTCAAATAGTTAGACCCATTATTGGAGCAACGGAAACTTCGTCCAAACTACTTTGACCAAAACTGCCCAACTTTGAATAGCTTCGTACGAAGTGAATATTGGCCTTTTTTGGGACCAATATGAAGTGATAAGGATATAAATATAGTAATGAACCTAATAGAAGAACGTTAGACCCCATTGTTTATCCAACGGAAAACTTGTGCAAACTTCTACGACAAACATCGTCCAAACTTTCAATAGATTCGTATGAAGGTTTAAATTGAGATTTAAAGCTTTTAGAATGAATACCGGCCTTTTTTTGGACAAATATAAAGTTATAAAGGTGTAAATATAGTTATTAAATAATTCTCAAATAGTTAGACCCATTATTGGAGCAACGGAAACTTCGTCCAAACTACTTTGACCAAAACTGCCCAACTTTGAATAGCTTCGTACGAAGTGAATATTGGCCTTTTTGGGACCAATATGAAATGATAAGGATATAAATATAGTAATGAACCTAATAGAAGAACGTTAGACCCATTTTTTATCCAACGGAAAACTTGTGCAAACTTCTACGACAAAGATCGTCCAAACTTTCAATAGATTCGTATGAAGGTTTAAATTGAGATTTAAAGCTTTTAGAATGAATACCGGCCTTTTTTTGGACCAATATAAAGTTATAAAGGTGTAAATATAGTTATTAATAATTCTCAAATAGTTAGACCCATTATTGGAGCAACGGAAACTTCGTCCAAACTACTTTGACCAAAACTGCCAAACTTTGAATAGCTTCGTACGAAGTGAATATTGGCCTTTTTTGGGACCAATATGAAGTGATAAGGATATAAATATAGTAATAAACCTAATAGAAGAACGTTAGACCCATTTTTTATCCAACGGAAAACTTGTGCAAACTTCTACGACAAAGATCATCCAAACTTTCAATAGATTCGTTTGAATTAAATTGAGATTTAAAGCTTTTAGAATGAATACCGGCCTTTTTTTGGACCAATATAAAGTTATAAAGGTGTAAATATAGTTTTTAAATAATTCTCAAATAGTTAGACCCATTATTGGAGGAACGGAAACTTCGTCCAAACTAGTTTGACCAAAACTGCCCAACTTTGAATAGCTTCGTACGAAGTGAATATTGGCCTTTTTTGGGACCAATATGAAGTGATAAAGATATAAATATAGTAATAAACCTAATAGAAGAACGTTAGACCCATTTTTTTTCCAACGAAAAACTTGTGCAAACTTCTACGACAAAGATCGTCCAAACTTTCAATAGATTCGTATGATGGTTTAAATTGAAATTTAAAGCTTTTAGAATGAATACCGGCCTTTTTTTGGACCAATATAAAGTTATAAAGGTGTAAATATAGTTATTAAATAATTCTCAAATAGTTAGACCCATTATTGGAGCAACGGAAACTTCGTCCAAACTACTTTGACCAAAACTGCCCAACTTTGAATAGCTTCGTACGAAGTGAATATTGGCCTTTGTTGGGATCAATATGAAGTGATAAGGATATAAATATAGTAATAAACCTAATAGAAGAACGTTAGACCCATTTTTTATCCAACGGAAAACTTGTGCAAACTTCTACGACAATGATCGTCCAAACTTTCAATAGATTCGTATGAAGGTTTATATAGAGATTTAAAGCTTTTAGAATGAATACCGGCCTTTTTTTGGACCAATATAAAGTTATAAAGGTGTAAATATAGTTATTAATAATTCTCAAATAGTTAGACCCATTATTGGAGCAACGGACACTTCGTCCAAACTACTTTGACCAAAACTGCCCAACTTTGAATAGCTTCGTACGAAGTGAATATTGGCCTTTTTTGGGACCAATATGAAGTGATAAAGATATAAATATAGTAATAAACCTAATAGAAGATCGTTAGACCCATTTTTTATCCAACGGAAAACTTGTGCAAACTTCTATGACAAAGATCGTCCAAACTTTCAATAGATTCGTAGGAAGGTTTAAATTGAGATTTAAAGCTTTTAGAATGAATACCGGCCTTTTTTTGGACCAATATAAAGTTATAAAGGTGTAAATATAGTTATTAAATAATTCTCAAATAGTTAGACCCATTATTGGAGCAACGGAAACTTCGTCCAAACTACTTTGACCAAAACTGCCCAACTTTGAATAGCTTCGTACGAAGTGAATATTGGCCTTTGTTGGGATCAATATGAAGTGATAAGGATATAAATATAGTAATAAACCTAATAGAAGAACGTTAGACCCATTTTTTATCCAACGGAAAACTTGTGCAAACTTCTACGACAAAGATCGTCCAAACTTTCAATAGATTCGTATGAAGGTTTATATAGAGATTTAAAGCTTTTAGAATGAATACCGGCCTTTTTTTGGACCAATATAAAGTTATAAAGGTGTAAATATAGTTATTAATAATTCTCAAATAGTTAGACCCATTATTGGAGCAACGGACACTTCGTCCAAACTACTTTGACCAAAACTGCCCAACTTTGAATAGCTTCGTACGAAGTGAATATTGGCCTTTTTTGGGACCAATATGAAGTGATAAGGATATAAATATAGTAATGAACCTAATAGAAGAACGTTAGACCCATTTTTTATCCAACGGAAAACTTGTGCAAACTTCTACGACAAAGATCGTCCAAACTTTCAATAGATTCGTATGAAGGTTTAAATTGAGATTTAAAGCTTTTAGAATGAATACCGGCCTTTTTTTTGGACAAATATAAAGTTAAAAAGGTGTAAATATAGTTATTAAATAATTCTCAAATAGTTAGACCCATTATTGGAGCAACGGAAACTTCGTCCAAACTACTTTGACCAAAACTGCCCAACTTTGAATAGCTTCGTACGAAGTGAATATTGGCCTTTGTTGGGATCAATATGAAGTGATAAGGATATAAATATAGTAATAAACCTAATAGAAGAACGTTAGACCCATTTTTTATCCAACGGAAAACTTGTGCAAACTTCTACGACAAAGATCGTCCAAACTTTCAATAGATTCGTATGAAGGTTTATATAGAGATTTAAAGCTTTTAGAATGAATACCGGCCTTTTTTTGGACCAATATAAAGTTATAAAGGTGTAAATATAGTTATTAATAATTCTCAAATAGTTAGACCCATTATTGGAGCAACGGACACTTCGTCCAAACTACTTTGACCAAAACTGCCCAACTTTGAATAGCTTCGTACGAAGTGAATATTGGCCTTTGTTGGGATCAATATGAAGTGATAAGGATATAAATATAGTAATAAACCTAATAGAAGAACGTTAGACCCATTTTTTATCCAACGGAAAACTTGTGCAAACTTCTACGACAAAGATCGTCCAAACTTTCAATAGATTCGTATGAAGGTTTAAATTGAGATTTAAAGCTTTTAGAATGAATACCGGCCTTTTTTTGGACCAATATAAAGTTATAAAGGTGTAAATATAGTTATTAATAATTCTCAAATAGTTAGACCCATTATTGGAGCAACGGAAACTTCGTCCAAACAACTTTGACCAAAACTGCCCAACTTTGAATAGCTTCGTACGAAGTGAATATTGGCCTTTTTTGGGACCAATATGAAGTGATAAGGATATAAATATAGTAATGAACCTAATAGAAGAACGTTAGACCCATTTTTTATCCAACGGAAAACTTGTGCAAACTTCTACGACAAAGATCGTCCAAACTTTCAATAGATTCGAATGAAGGTTTAAATTGAGATTTAAAGCTTTTAGAATGAATACCGGCCTTTTTTTTGGACAAATATAAAGTTAAAAAGGTGTAAATATAGTTATTAAATAATTCTCAAATAGTTAGACCCATTATTGGAGCAACGGAAACTTCGTCCAAACTACTTTGACCAAAACTGCCCAACTTTGAATAGCTTCGTACGAAGTGAATATTGGCCTTTGTTGGGATCAATATGAAGTGATAAGGATATAAATATAGTAATAAACCTAATAGAAGAACGTTAGACCCATTTTTTATCCAACGGAAAACTTGTGCAAACTTCTACGACAAAGATCGTCCAAACTTTCAATAGATTCGTATGAAGGTTTAAATAGAGATTTAAAGCTTTTAGAATGAATACCGGCCTTTTTTTGGACCAATATAAAGTTATAAAGGTGTAAATATAGTTATTAATAATTCTCAAATAGTTAGACCCATTATTGGAGCAACGGAAACTTCGTCCAAACTACTTTGACCAAAACTGCCCAACTTTGAATAGCTTCGTACGAAGTGAATATTGGCCTTTTTTGGGACCAATATGAAGTGATAAGGATATAAATATAGTAATAAACCTAATAGAAGAACGTTAGACCCATTTTTTATCCAACGGAAAACTTGTGCAAACTTCTACGACAAAGATCATCCAAACTTTCAATAGATTCGTTTGAATTAAATTGAGATTTAAAGCTTTTAGAATGAATACCGGCCTTTTTTTGGACCAATATAAAGTTATAAAGGTGTAAATATAGTTTTTAAATAATTCTCAAATAGTTAGACCCATTATTGGAGGAACGGAAACTTCGTCCAAACTAGTTTGACCAAAACTGCCCAACTTTGAATAGCTTCGTACGAAGTGAATATTGGCCTTTTTTGGGACCAATATGAAGTGATAAAGATATAAATATAGTAATAAACCTAATAGAAGAACGTTAGACCCATTTTTTTTCCAACGAAAAACTTGTGCAAACTTCTACGACAAAGATCGTCCAAACTTTCAATAGATTCGTATGATGGTTTAAATTGAAATTTAAAGCTTTTAGAATGAATACCGGCCTTTTTTTGGACCAATATAAAGTTATAAAGGTGTAAATCTAGTTATTAAATAATTCTCAAATAGTTAGACCCATTATTGGAGCAACGGAAACTTCGTCCAAACTACTTTGACCAAAACTGCCCAACTTTGAATAGCTTCGTACGAAGTGAATATTGGCCTTTGTTGGGATCAATATGAAGTGATAAGGATATAAATATAGTAATAAACCTAATAGAAGAACGTTAGACCCATTTTTTATCCAACGGAAAACTTGTGCAAACTTCTACGACAAAGATCGTCCAAACTTTCAATAGATTCGTATGAAGGTTTATATAGAGATTTAAAGCTTTTAGAATGAATACCGGCCTTTTTTTGGACCAATATAAAGTTATAAAGGTGTAAATATAGTTATTAATAATTCTCAAATAGTTAGACCCATTATTGGAGCAACGGACACTTCGTCCAAACTACTTTGACCAAAACTGCCCAACTTTGAATAGCTTCGTACGAAGTGAATATTGGCCTTTGTTGGGATCAATATGAAGTGATAAGGATATAAATATAGTAATAAACCTAATAGAAGAACGTTAGACCCATTTTTTATCCAACGGAAAACTTGTGCAAACTTCTACGACAAAGATCGTCCAAACTTTCAATAGATTCGTATGAAGGTTTAAATTGAGATTTAAAGCTTTTAGAATGAATACCGGCCTTTTTTTTGGACAAATATAAAGTTAAAAAGGTGTAAATATAGTTATTAAATAATTCTCAAATAGTTAGACCCATTATTGGAGCAACGGAAACTTCGTCCAAACTACTTTGACCAAAACTGCCCAACTTTGAATAGCTTCGTACGAAGTGAATATTGGCCTTTGTTGGGATCAATATGAAGTGATAAGGATATAAATATAGTAATAAACCTAATAGAAGAACGTTAGACCCATTTTTTATCCAACGGAAAACTTGTGGAAACTTCTACGACAAAGATCGTCCAAACTTTCAATAGATTCGTATGAAGGTTTATATAGAGATTTAAAGCTTTTAGAATGAATACCGGCCTTTTTTTGGACCAATATAAAGTTATAAAGGTGTAAATATAGTTATTAATAATTCTCAAATAGTTAGACCCATTATTGGAGCAACGGACACTTCGTCCAAACTACTTTGACCAAAACTGCCCAACTTTGAATAGCTTCGTACGAAGTGAATATTGGCCTTTGTTGGGATCAATATGAAGTGATAAGGATATAAATATAGTAATAAACCTAATAGAAGAACGTTAGACCCATTTTTTATCCAACGGAAAACTTGTGCAAACTTCTACGACAAAGATCGTCCAAACTTTCAATAGATTCGTATGAAGGTTTAAATTGAGATTTAAAGCTTTTAGAATGAATACCGGCCTTTTTTTGGACCAATATAAAGTTATAAAGGTGTAAATATAGTTATTAATAATTCTCAAATAGTTAGACCCATTATTGGAGCAACGGAAACTTCGTCCAAACAACTTTGACCAAAACTGCCCAACTTTGAATAGCTTCGTACGAAGTGAATATTGGCCTTTTTTGGGACCAATATGAAGTGATAAGGATATAAATATAGTAATGAACCTAATAGAAGAACGTTAGACCCATTTTTTATCCAACGGAAAACTTGTGCAAACTTCTACGACAAAGATCGTCCAAACTTTCAATAGATTCGAATGAAGGTTTAAATTGAGATTTAAAGCTTTTAGAATGAATACCGGCCTTTTTTTTGGACAAATATAAAGTTAAAAAGGTGTAAATATAGTTATTAAATAATTCTCAAATAGTTAGACCCATTATTGGAGCAACGGAAACTTCGTCCAAACTACTTTGACCAAAACTGCCCAACTTTGAATAGCTTCGTACGAAGTGAATATTGGCCTTTGTTGGGATCAATATGAAGTGATAAGGATATAAATATAGTAATAAACCTAATAGAAGAACGTTAGACCCATTTTTTATCCAACGGAAAACTTGTGCAAACTTCTACGACAAAGATCGTCCAAACTTTCAATAGATTCGTATGAAGGTTTAAATAGAGATTTAAAGCTTTTAGAATGAATACCGGCCTTTTTTTGGACCAATATAAAGTTATAAAGGTGTAAATATAGTTATTAATAATTCTCAAATAGTTAGACCCATTATTGGAGCAACGGAAACTTCGTCCAAACTACTTTGACCAAAACTGCCCAACTTTGAATAGCTTCGTACGAAGTGAATATTGGCCTTTTTTGGGACCAATATGAAGTGATAAGGATATAAATATAGTAATAAACCTAATAGAAGAACGTTAGACCCATTTTTTATCCAACGGAAAACTTGTGCAAACTTCTACGACAAAGATCATCCAAACTTTCAATAGATTCGTTTGAATTAAATTGAGATTTAAAGCTTTTAGAATGAATACCGGCCTTTTTTTGGACCAATATAAAGTTATAAAGGTGTAAATATAGTTTTTAAATAATTCTCAAATAGTTAGACCCATTATTGGAGGAACGGAAACTTCGTCCAAACTAGTTTGACCAAAACTGCCCAACTTTGAATAGCTTCGTACGAAGTGAATATTGGCCTTTTTTGGGACCAATATGAAGTGATAAAGATATAAATATAGTAATAAACCTAATAGAAGAACGTTAGACCCATTTTTTTTCCAACGAAAAACTTGTGCAAACTTCTACGACAAAGATCGTCCAAACTTTCAATAGATTCGTATGATGGTTTAAATTGAAATTTAAAGCTTTTAGAATGAATACCGGCCTTTTTTTGGACCAATATAAAGTTATAAAGGTGTAAATATAGTTATTAAATAATTCTCAAATAGTTAGACCCATTATTGGAGCAACGGAAACTTCGTCCAAACTACTTTGACCAAAACTGCCCAACTTTGAATAGCTTCGTACGAAGTGAATATTGGCCTTTGTTGGGATCAATATGAAGTGATAAGGATATAAATATAGTAATAAACCTAATAGAAGAACGTTAGACCCATTTTTTATCCAACGGAAAACTTGTGCAAACTTCTACGACAAAGATCGTCCAAACTTTCAATAGATTCGTATGAAGGTTTATATAGAGATTTAAAGCTTTTAGAATGAATACCGGCCTTTTTTTGGACCAATATAAAGTTATAAAGGTGTAAATATAGTTATTAATAATTCTCAAATAGTTAGACCCATTATTGGAGCAACGGACACTTCGTCCAAACTACTTTGACCAAAACTGCCCAACTTTGAATAGCTTCGTACGAAGTGAATATTGGCCTTTGTTGGGATCAATATGAAGTGATAAGGATATAAATATAGTAATAAACCTAATAGAAGAACGTTAGACCCATTTTTTATCCAACGGAAAACTTGTGCAAACTTCTACGACAAAGATCGTCCAAACTTTCAATAGATTCGTATGAAGGTTTAAATTGAGATTTAAAGCTTTTAGAATGAATACCGGCCTTTTTTTGGACCAATATAAAGTTATAAAGGTGTAAATATAGTTATTAATAATTCTCAAATAATTAGACCCATTATTGGAGCAACGGAAACTTCGTCCAAACTACTTTGACCAAAACTGCCCAACTTTGAATAGCTTCGTACGAAGTGAATATTGGCCTTTTTTGGGACCAATATGAAGTGATAAGGATATAAATATAGTAATGAACCTAATAGAAGAACGTTAGACCCATTTTTTATCCAACGGAAAACTTGTGCAAACTTCTACGACAAAGATCGTCCAAACTTTCAATAGATTCGAATGAAGGTTTAAATTGAGATTTAAAGCTTTTAGAATGAATACCGGCCTTTTTTTTGGACAAATATAAAGTTAAAAAGGTGTAAATATAGTTATTAAATAATTCTCAAATAGTTAGACCCATTATTGGAGCAACGGAAACTTCGTCCAAACTACTTTGACCAAAACTGCCCAACTTTGAATAGCTTCGTACGAAGTGAATATTGGCCTTTGTTGGGATCAATATGAAGTGATAAGGATATAAATATAGTAATAAACCTAATAGAAGAACGTTAGACCCATTTTTTATCCAACGGAAAACTTGTGCAAACTTCTACGACAAAGATCGTCCAAACTTTCAATAGATTCGTATGAAGGTTTATATAGAGATTTAAAGCTTTTAGAATGAATACCGGCCTTTTTTTGGACCAATATAAAGTTATAAAGGTGTAAATATAGTTATTAATAATTCTCAAATAGTTAGACCCATTATTGGAGCAACGGACACTTCGTCCAAACTACTTTGACCAAAACTGCCCAACTTTGAATAGCTTCGTACGAAGTGAATATTGGCCTTTTTTGGGACCAATATGAAGTGATAAGGATATAAATATAGTAATGAACCTAATAGAAGAACGTTAGACCCCATTGTTTATCCAACGGAAAACTTGTGCAAACTTCTACGACAAACATCGTCCAAACTTTCAATAGATTCGTATGAAGGTTTAAATTGAGATTTAAAGCTTTTAGAATGAATACCGGCCTTTTTTTGGACCAATATAAAGTTATAAAGGTGTAAATATAGTTATTAATAATTCTCAAATAATTAGACCCATTATTGGAGCAACGGAAACTTCGTCCAAACTACTTTGACCAAAACTGCCCAACTTTGAATAGCTTCGTACGAAGTGAATATTGGCCTTTTTTGGGACCAATATGAAGTGATAAGGATATAAATATAGTAATGAACCTAATAGAAGAACGTTAGACCCATTTTTTATCCAACGGAAAACTTGTGCAAACTTCTACGACAAAGATCGTCCAAACTTTCAATAGATTCGAATGAAGGTTTAAATTGAGATTTAAAGCTTTTAGAATGAATACCGGCCTTTTTTTTGGACAAATATAAAGTTAAAAAGGTGTAAATATAGTTATTAAATAATTCTCAAATAGTTAGACCCATTATTGGAGCAACGGAAACTTCGTCCAAACTACTTTGACCAAAACTGCCCAACTTTGAATAGCTTCGTACGAAGTGAATATTGGCCTTTGTTGGGATCAATATGAAGTGATAAGGATATAAATATAGTAATAAACCTAATAGAAGAACGTTTGACCCATTTTTTATCCAACGGAAAACTTGTGCAAACTTCTACGACAAAGATCGTCCAAACTTTCAATAGATTCGTATGAAGGTTTATATAGAGATTTAAAGCTTTTAGAATGAATACCGGCCTTTTTTTGGACCAATATAAAGTTATAAAGGTGTAAATATAGTTATTAATAATTCTCAAATAGTTAGACCCATTATTGGAGCAACGGACACTTCGTCCAAACTACTTTGACCAAAACTGCCCAACTTTGAATAGCTTCGTACGAAGTGAATATTGGCCTTTTTTGGGACCAATATGAAGTGATAAGGATATAAATATAGTAATGAACCTAATAGAAGAACGTTAGACCCCATTGTTTATCCAACGGAAAACTTGTGCAAACTTCTACGACAAACATCGTCCAAACTTTCAATAGATTCGTATGAAGGTTTAAATTGAGATTTAAAGCTTTTAGAATGAATACCGGCCTTTTTTTGGACAAATATAAAGTTATAAAGGTGTAAATATAGTTATTAAATAATTCTCAAATAGTTAGACCCATTATTGGAGCAACGGAAACTTCGTCCAAACTACTTTGACCAAAACTGCCCAACTTTGAATAGCTTCGTACGAAGTGAATATTGGCCTTTGTTGGGATCAATATGAAGTGATAAGGATATAAATATAGTAATAAACCTAATAGAAGAACGTTAGACCCATTTTTTATCCAACGGAAAACTTGTGCAAACTTCTACGACAAAGATCGTCCAAACTTTCAATAGATTCGTATGAAGGTTTAAATAGAGATTTAAAGCTTTTAGAATGAATACCGGCCTTTTTTTGGACCAATATAAAGTTATAAAGGTGTAAATATAGTTATTAATAATTCTCAAATAGTTAGACCCATTATTGGAGCAACGGAAACTTCGTCCAAACTACTTTGACCAAAACTGCCCAACTTTGAATAGCTTCGTACGAAGTGAATATTGGCCTTTTTTGGGACCAATATGAAGTGATAAGGATATAAATATAGTAATAAACCTAATAGAAGAACGTTAGACCCATTTTTTATCCAACGGAAAACTTGTGCAAACTTCTACGACAAAGATCGTCCAAACTTTCAATAGATTCGTTTGAATTAAATTGAGATTTAAAGCTTTTAGAATGAATACCGGCCTTTTTTTGGACCAATATAAAGTTATAAAGGTGTAAATATAGTTTTTAAATAATTCTCAAATAGTTAGACCCATTATTGGAGGAACGGAAACTTCGTCCAAACTAGTTTGACCAAAACTGCCCAACTTTGAATAGCTTCGTTTGAAGTGAATATTGGCCTTTTTTGGGACCAATATGAAGTGATAAAGATATAAATATAGTAATAAACCTAATAGAGGAACGTTAGACCCATTTTTTATCCAACGAAAAACTTGTGCAAACTTCTACGACAAAGATCGTCCAAACTTTCAATAGATTCGTATGAAGGTTTAAATTGAGATTTAAAGCTTTTAGAATGAATACCGGCCTTTTTTTGGACCAATATAAAGTTATAAAGGTGTAAATATAGTTATTAATAATTCTCAAATAATTAGACCCATTATTGGGGCAACGGAAACTTCGTCCAAACTACTTTGACCAAAACTGCCCAACTTTGAATAGCTTCGTACGAAGTGAATATTGGCCTTTTTTGGGACCAATATGAAGTGATAAGGATATAAATATAGTAATGAACCTAATAGAAGAACGTTAGACCCCATTTTTTATCCAACGGAAAACTTGTGCAAACTTCTACGACAAAGATCGTCCAAACTTTCAATAGATTCGTTTGAATTAAATTGAGATTTAAAGCTTTTAGAATGAATACCGGCCTTTTTTTGGACCAATATAAAGTTATAAAGGTGTAAATATAGTTTTTAAATAATTCTCAAATAGTTAGACCCATTATTGGAGGAACGGAAACTTCGTCCAAACTAGTTTGACCAAAACTGCCCAACTTTGAATAGCTTCGTACGAAGTGAATATTGACCTTTTTTGGGACCAATATGAAGTGATAAAGATATAAATATAGTAATAAACCTAATAGAGGAACGTTAGACCCATTTTTTATCCAACGAAAAACTTGTGCAAACTTCTACGACAAAGATCGTCCAAACTTTCAATAGATTCGTATGAAGGTTTAAATTGAGATTTAAAGCTTTTAGAATGAATACCGGCCTTTTTTTGGACCAATATAAAGTTATAAAGGTGTAAATATAGTTATTAATAATTCTCAAATAGTTAGACCCATTATTGGAGCAACGGAAACTTCGTCCAAACTACTTTGACCAAAACTGCCCAACTTTGAATAGCTTCGTACGAAGTGAATATTGGCCTTTTTTGGGACCAATATGAAGTGATAAGGATATAAATATAGTAATGAACCTAATAGAAGAACGTTAGACCCCATTTTTTATCCAACGGAAAACTTGTGCAAACTTCTACGACAAAGATCGTCCAAACTTTCAATAGATTCGTATGAAGGTTTAAATTGAGATTTAAAGCTTTTAGAATGAATACCGGCCTTTTTTTGGACAAATATAAAGTTATAAAGGTGTAAATATAGTTATTAAATAATTCTCAAATAGTTAGACCCATTATTGGAGCAACGGAAACTTCGTCCAAACTACTTTGACCAAAACTGCCCAACTTTGAATAGCTTCGTAAGAAGTGAATATTGGCCTTTGTTGGGATCAATATGAAGTGATAAGGATATAAATATAGTAATAAACCTAATAGAAGAACGTTAGACCCATTTTTTATCCAACGGAAAACTTGTGCAAACTTCTACGACAAAGATCGTCCAAACTTTCAATAGATTCGTATGAAGGTTTAAATAGAGATTTAAAGCTTTTAGAATGAATACCGACCTTTTTTTGGACCAATATAAAGTTATAAAGGTGTAAATATAGTTATTAATAATTCTCAAATAGTTAGACCCATTATTGGAGCAACGGAAACTTCGTCCAAACTACTTTGACCAAAACTGCCCAACTTTGAATAGCTTCGTACGAAGTGAATATTGGCCTTTTTTGGGACCAATATGAAGTGATAAAGATATAAATATAGTAATAAACCTAATTGAAGAACGTTAGACCCATTTTTTATCCAACGGAAAACTTGTGCAAACTTCTACGACAAAGATCGTCCAAACTTTCAATAGATTCGTTTGAATTAAATTGAGATTTAAAGCTTTTAGGATGAATACCGGCCTTTTTTTGGACCAATATAAAGTTATAAAGGTGTAAATATAGTTTTTAAATAATTCTCAAATAGTTAGACCCATTATTGGTGGAACGGAAACTTCGTCCAAACTAGTTTGACCAAAACTGCCCAACTTTGAATAGCTTCGTACGAAGTGAATATTGACCTTTTTTGGGACCAATATGAAGTGATAAAGATATAAATATAGTAATAAACCTAATAGAGGAACGTTAGACCCATTTTTTATCCAACGAAAAACTTGTGCAAACTTCTACGACAAAGATCGTCCAAACTTTCAATAGATTCGTATGAAGGTTTAAATTGAGATTTAAAGCTTTTAGAATGAATACCGGCCTTTTTTTGGACCAATATAAAGTTATAAAGGTGTAAATATAGTTATTAATAATTCTCAAATAGTTAGACCCATTATTGGACCAACGGAAACTTCGTCCAAACTACTTTGACCAAAACTGCCCAACTTTGAATAGCTTCGTACGAAGTGAATATTGGCCTTTTTTGGGACCAATATGAAGTGATAAGGATATAAATATAGTAATGAACCTAATAGAAGAACGTTAGACCCCATTTTTTATCCAACGGAAAACTTGTGCAAACTTCTACGACAAAGATCGTCCAAACTTTCAATAGATTCGTATGAAGGTTTAAATTGAGATTTAAAGCTTTTAGAATGAATACCAGCCTTTTTTTGGACAAATATAAAGTTATAAAGGTGTAAATATAGTTATTAAATAATTCTCAAATAGTTAGACCCATTATTGGAGCAACGGAAACTTCGTCCAAACTACTTTGACCAAAACTGCCCAACTTTGAATAGCTTCGTAAGAAGTGAATATTGGCCTTTGTTGGGATCAATATGAAGTGATAAGGATATAAATATAGTAATAAACCTAATAGAAGAACGTTAGACCCATTTTTTATCCAACGGAAAACTTGTGCAAACTTCTACGACAAAGATCGTCCAAACTTTCAATAGATTCGTATGAAGGTTTAAATAGAGATTTAAAGCTTTTAGAATGAATACCGACCTTTTTTTGGACCAATATAAAGTTATAAAGGTGTAAATATAGTTATTAATAATTCTCAAATAGTTAGACCCATTATTGGAGCAACGGAAACTTCGTCCAAACTACTTTGACCAAAACTGCCCAACTTTGAATAGCTTCGTACGAAGTGAATATTGGCCTTTTTTGGGACCAATATGAAGTGATAAAGATATAAATATAGTAATAAACCTAATTGAAGAACGTTAGACCCATTTTTTATCCAACGGAAAACTTGTGCAAACTTCTACGACAAAGATCGTCCAAACTTTCAATAGATTCGTATGAAGGTTTAAATTGAGATTTAAAGCTTTTAGAATGAATACCGGCCTTTTTTTGGACCAATAGAAAGTTATAAATGTGTAAATATAGTTATTAATAATTCTCAAATAGTTAGACCCATTATTGGAGCAACGGAAACTTCGTCCAAACTACTTTGACCAAAACTGCCCAACTTTGAATAGCTTCGTACGAAGTGAATATTGGCCTTTTTTGGGACCAATATGAAGTGATAAGGATATAAATATAGTAATGAACCTAATAGAAGAACGTTAGACCCATTTTTTATCCAACGGAAAACTTGTGCAAACTTCTACGACAAAGATCGTCCAAACTTTCAATAGATTCGAATGAAGGTTTAAATTGAGATTTAAAGCTTTTAGAATGAATACCGGCCTTTTTTTGGACAAATATAAAGTTATAAAGGTGTAAATATAGTTATTAAATAATTCTCAAATAGTTAGACCCATTATTGGAGCAACGGAAACTTCGTCCAAACTACTTTGACCAAAACTGCCCAACTTTGAATAGCTTCGTACGAAGTGAATATTGGCCTTTGTTGGGATCAATATGAAGTGATAAGGATATAAATATAGTAATAAACCTAATAGAAGAATGTTAGACCCATTTTTTATCCAACGGAAAACTTGTGCAAACTTCTACGACAAAGATCGTCCAAACTTTCAATAGATTCGTTTGAAGGTTTAAATTGAGATTTAAAGCTTTTAGAATGAATATCGGCCTTTTTTTGGACCAATATAAAGTTATAAAGGTGTAAATATAGTTTTTAAAAAATTCTCAAATAGTTAGACCCATTATTGGAGCAACGGAAACTTCGTCCAAACTAGTTTGACCAAAACTGTCCAACTTTGAATAGCTTCGTACGAAGTGAATATTGGCCTTTTTTGGGACCAATATGAAGTGATAAAGATATAAATATAGTAATAAACCTAATAGAAGAACGTTAGACCCATTTTTTATCCAACGAAAAACTTGTGCAAACGTCTACGACAAAGATCGTCCAAACTTTCAATAGATTCGTATGAAGGTTTAAATTGAGATTTAAAGCTTTTAGAATGAATACCGGCCTTTTTTTGGACCAATATAAAGTTATAAAGGTGTAAATATAGTTATTAATAATTCTCAAATAGTTAGACCCATTATTGGAGCAACGGAAACTTCGTCCAAACTACTTTGACCAAAACTGCCCAACTTTGAATAGCTTCGTACGAAGTGAATATTGGCCTTTTTTGGGACCAATATGAAGTGATAAGGATATAAATATAGTAATAAACCTAATAGAAGAACGTTATACCCATTTTTTATCCAACGGAAAACTTGTGCAAACTTCTACGACAAAGATCGTCCAAACTTTCAATAGATTCGTATGAAGGTTTAAATTGAGATTTAAAGCTTTTAGAATGAATACCGGCCTTTTTTTGGACAAATATAAAGTTATAAAGGTGTAAATATAGTTATTAAATAATTCTCAAATAGTTAGACCCATTATTGGAGCAACGGAAACTTCGTCCAAACTACTTTGACCAAAACTGTCCAACTTTGAATAGCTTCGTACGAAGTGAATATTGGCCTTTTTGGGACCAATATGAAGTGATAAGGATATAAATATAGTAATAAACCTAATAGAAGAACGTTAGACCCATTTTTTATCCAACGGAAAACTTGTGCAAACTTCTACGACAAAGATCGTCCAAACTTTCAATAGATTCGTATGAAGGTTTAAATTGAGATTTAAAGCTTTTAGAATGAATACCGACCTTTTTTTGGACCAATATAAAGTTATAAAGGTGTAAATATAGTTATTAATAATTCTCAAATAGTTAGACCCATTATTGGAGCAACGGAAACTTCGTCCAAACTACTTTGACCAAAACTGCCCAACTTTGAATAGCTTCGTACGAAGTGAATATTGGCCTTTTTTGGGACCAATATGAAGTGATAAAGATATAAATATAGTAATAAACCTAATTGAAGAACGTTAGACCCATTTTTTATCCAACGGAAAACTTGTGCAAACTTCTACGACAAAGATCGTCCAAACTTTCAATAGATTCGTATGAAGGTTTAAATTGAGATTTAAAGCTTTTAGAATGAATACCGGCCTTTTTTTGGACCAATAGAAAGTTATAAATGTGTAAATATAGTTATTAATAATTCTCAAATAGTTAGACCCATTATTGGAGCAACGGAAACTTCGTCCAAACTACTTTGACCAAAACTGCCCAACTTTGAATAGCTTCGTACGAAGTGAATATTGGCCTTTTTTGGGACCAATATGAAGTGATAAGGATATAAATATAGTAATGAACCTAATAGAAGAACGTTAGACCCATTTTTTATCCAACGGAAAACTTGTGCAAACTTCTACGACAAAGATCGTCCAAACTTTCAATAGATTCGAATGAAGGTTTAAATTGAGATTTAAAGCTTTTAGAATGAATACCGGCCTTTTTTTGGACAAATATAAAGTTATAAAGGTGTAAATATAGTTATTAAATAATTCTCAAATAGTTAGACCCATTATTGGAGCAACGGAAACTTCGTCCAAACTACTTTGACCAAAACTGCCCAACTTTGAATAGCTTCGTACGAAGTGAATATTGGCCTTTGTTGGGATCAATATGAAGTGATAAGGATATAAATATAGTAATAAACCTAATAGAAGAATGTTAGACCCATTTTTTATCCAACGGAAAACTTGTGCAAACTTCTACGACAAAGATCGTCCAAACTTTCAATAGATTCGTTTGAAGGTTTAAATTGAGATTTAAAGCTTTTAGAATGAATATCGGCCTTTTTTTGGACCAATATAAAGTTATAAAGGTGTAAATATAGTTTTTAAAAAATTCTCAAATAGTTAGACCCATTATTGGAGCAACGGAAACTTCGTCCAAACTAGTTTGACCAAAACTGTCCAACTTTGAATAGCTTCGTACGAAGTGAATATTGGCCTTTTTTGGGACCAATATGAAGTGATAAAGATATAAATATAGTAATAAACCTAATAGAAGAACGTTAGACCCATTTTTTATCCAACGAAAAACTTGTGCAAACTTCTACGACAAAGATCGTCCAAACTTTCAATAGATTCGTATGAAGGTTTAAATTGAGATTTAAAGCTTTTAGAATGAATACCGGCCTTTTTTTGGACCAATATAAAGTTATAAAGGTGTAAATATAGTTATTAATAATTCTCAAATAGTTAGACCCATTATTGGAGCAACGGAAACTTCGTCCAAACTACTTTGACCAAAACTGCCCAACTTTGAATAGCTTCGTACGAAGTGAATATTGGCCTTTTTTGGGACCAATATGAAGTGATAAGGATATAAATATAGTAATAAACCTAATAGAAGAACGTTATACCCATTTTTTATCCAACGGAAAACTTGTGCAAACTTCTACGACAAAGATCGTCCAAACTTTCAATAGATTCGTATGAAGGTTTAAATTGAGATTTAAAGCTTTTAGAATGAATACCGGCCTTTTTTTGGACAAATATAAAGTTATAAAGGTGTAAATATAGTTATTAAATAATTCTCAAATAGTTAGACCCATTATTGGAGCAACGGAAACTTCGTCCAAACTACTTTGACCAAAACTGTCCAACTTTGAATAGCTTCGTACGAAGTGAATATTGGCCTTTTTGGGACCAATATGAAGTGATAAGGATATAAATATAGTAATAAACCTAATAGAAGAACGTTAGACCCATTTTTTATCCAACGGAAAACTTGTGCAAACTTCTACGACAAAGATCGTCCAAACTTTCAATAGATTCGTATGAAGGTTTAAATTGAGATTTAAAGCTTTTAGAATGAATACCGGCCTTTTTTTGGACAAATATAAAGGTATAAAGGTGTAAATATAGTTATTAAATAATTCTCAAATAGTTAGACCCATTATTGGAGCAACGGAAACTTCGTCCAAACTACTTTGACCAAAACTGCCCAACTTTGAATAGCTTCGTACGAAGTGAATATTGGCCTTTTTTGGGACCAATATGAAGTGATAAAGATATAAATATAGTAATAAACCTAATTGAAGAACGTTAGACCCATTTTTTATCCAACGGAAAACTTGTGCAAACTTCTACGACAAAGATCGTCCAAACTTTCAATAGATTCGTATGAAGGTTTAAATTGAGATTTAAAGCTTTTAGAATGAATACCGGCCTTTTTTTGGACCAATAGAAAGTTATAAATGTGTAAATATAGTTATTAATAACTCTCAAATAGTTAGACCCATTATTGGAGCAACGGAAACTTCGTCCAAACTACTTTGACCAAAACTGCCCAACTTTGAATAGCTTCGTACGAAGTGAATATTGGCGTTTTTTGGGACCAATATGAAGTGATAAGGATATAAATATAGTAATGAACCTAATAGAAGAACGTTAGACCCATTTTTTATCCAACGGAAAACTTGTGCAAACTTCTACGACAAAGATCGTCCAAACTTTCAATAGATTCGAATGAAGGTTTAAATTGAGATTTAAAGCTTTTAGAATGAATACCGGCCTTTTTTTGGACAAATATAAAGTTATAAAGGTGTAAATATAGTTATTAAATAATTCTCAAATAGTTAGACCCATTATTGGAGCAACGGAAACTTCGTCCAAACTACTTTGACCAAAACTGCCCAACTTTGAATAGCTTCGTACGAAGTGAATATTGGCCTTTGTTGGGACCAATATGAAGTGATAAGGATATAAATATAGTAATAAACCTAATAGAAGAACGTTATACCCATTTTTTATCCAACGGAAAACTTGTGCAAACTTCTACGACAAAGATCGTCCAAACTTTCAATAGATTCGTTTGAAGGTTTAAATTGAGATTTAAAGCTTTTAGAATGAATACCGGCCTTTTTTTGGACCAATATAAAGTTATAAAGGTGTAAATATAGTTTTTAAATAATTCTCAAATAGTTAGACCCATTATTGGAGCAACGGAAACTTCGTCCAAACTAGTTTGACCAAAACTGTCCAACTTTGAATAGCTTCGTACGAAGTGAATATTGGCCTTTTTTGGGACCAATATGAAGTGATAAAGATATAAATATAGTAATAAACCTAATAGAAGAACGTTAGACCCATTTTTTATCCAACGAAAAACTTGTGCAAACTTCTACGACAAAGATCGTCCAAACTTTCAATAGATTCGTATGAAGGTTTAAATTGAGATTTAAAGCTTTTAGAATGAATACCGGCCTTTTTTTGGACCAATATAAAGTTATAAAGGTGTAAATATAGTTATTAATAATTCTCAAATAGTTAGACCCATTATTGGAGCAACGGAAACTTCGTCCAAACTACTTTGACCAAAACTGCCCAACTTTGAATAGCTTCGTACGAAGTGAATATTGGCCTTTTTTTGGACCAATATGAAGTGATAAGGATATAAATATAGTAATAAACCTAATAGAAGAACGTTAGACCCGTTTTTTATCCAACGGAAAACTTGTGCAAACTTCTACGACAAAGATCGTCCAAACTTTCAATAGATTCGTATGAAGGTTTAAATTGAGATTTAAAGCTTTTAGAATGAATACCGGCCTTTTTTTGGACAAATATAAAGTTATAAAGGTGTAAATATAGTTATTAAATAATTCTCAAATAGTTAGACCCATTATTGGAGCAACGGAAACTTCGTCCAAACTACTTTGACCAAAACTGTCCAACTTTGAATAGCTTCGTACGAAGTGAATATTGGCCTTTTTGGGACCAATATGAAGTGATAAGGATATAAATATAGTAATAAACCTAATAGAAGAACGTTAGACCCATTTTTTATCCAACGGAAAACTTGTGCAAACTTCTACGACAAAGATCGTCCAAACTTTCAATAGATTCGTATGAAGGTTTAAATTGAGATTTAAAGCTTTTAGAATGAATACCGGCCTTTTTTTGGACAAATATAAAGTTATAAAGGTGTAAATATAGTTATTAAATAATTCTCAAATAGTTAGACCCATTATTGGAGCAACGGAAACTTCGTCCAAACTACTTTGACCAAAACTGCCCAACTTTGAATAGCTTCGTACGAAGTGAATATTGGCCTTTTTTGGGACCAATATGAAGTGATAAAGATATAAATATAGTAATAAACCTAATTGAAGAACGTTAGACCCATTTTTTATCCAACGGAAAACTTGTGCAAACTTCTACGACAAAGATCGTCCAAACTTTCAATAGATTCGTATGAAGGTTTAAATTGAGATTTAAAGCTTTTAGAATGAATACCGGCCTTTTTTTGGACCAATAGAAAGTTATAAAGGTGTAAATATAGTTATTAATAATTCTCAAATAGTTAGACCCATTATTGGAGCAACGGAAACTTCGTCCAAACTACTTTGACCAAAACTGCCCAACTTTGAATAGCTTCGTACGAAGTGAATATTGGCCTTTTTTGGGACCAATATGAAGTGATAAGGATATAAATATAGTAATGAACCTAATAGAAGAACGTTAGACCCATTTTTTATCCAACGGAAAACTTGTGCAAACTTCTACGACAAAGATCGTCCAAACTTTCAATAGATTCGAATGAAGGTTTAAATTGAGATTTAAAGCTTTTAGAATGAATACCGGCCTTTTTTTGGACAAATATAAAGTTATAAAGGTGTAAATATAGTTATTAAATAATTCTCAAATAGTTAGACCCATTATTGGAGCAACGGAAACTTCGTCCAAACTACTTTGACCAAAACTGCCCAACTTTGAATAGCTTCGTACGAAGTGAATATTGGCCTTTGTTGGGATCAATATGAAGTGATAAGGATATAAATATAGTAATAAACCTAATAGAAGAACGTTAGACCCATTTTTTATCCAACGGAAAACTTGTGCAAACTTCTACGACAAAGATCGTCCAAACTTTCAATAGATTCGTTTGAAGGTTTAAATTGAGATTTAAAGCTTTTAGAATGAATACCGGCCTTTTTTTGGACCAATATAAAGTTATAAAGGTGTAAATATAGTTTTTAAATAATTCTCAAATAGTTAGACCCATTATTGGAGCAACGGAAACTTCGTCCAAACTAGTTTGACCAAAACTGTCCAACTTTGAATAGCTTCGTACGAAGTGAATATTGGCCTTTTTTGGGACCAATATGAAGTGATAAAAATATAAATATTGTAATAAACCTAATAGAAGAACGTTAGACCCATTTTTTATCCAACGGAAAACTTGTGCAAACTTCTACGACAAAGATCGTCCAAACTTTCAATAGATTCGTATGAAGGTTTAAATTGAGATTTAAAGCTTTTAGAATGAATACCGGCCTTTTTTTGGACCAATATAAAGTTATAAAGGTGTAAATATAGTTATTAATAATTCTCAAATAGTTAGACCCATTATTGGAGCAACGGAAACTTCGTCCAAACTACTTTGACCAAAACTGCCCAACTTTGAATAGCTTCGTACGAAGTGAATATTGGCCTTTTTTGGGACCAATATGAAGTGATAAGGATATAAATATAGTAATAAACCTAATAGAAGAACGTTAGACCCATTTTTTATCCAACGGAAAACTTGTGCAAACTTCTACGACAAAGATCGTCCAAACTTTCAATAGATTCGTATGAAGGTTTAAATTGAGATTTAAAGCTTTTAGAATGAATACCGGCCTTTTTTTGGACAAATATAAAGTTATAAAGGTGTAAATATAGTTATTAAATAATTCTCAAATAGTTAGACCCATTATTGGAGCAACGGAAACTTCGTCCAAACTACTTTGACCAAAACTGTCCAACTTTGAATAGCTTCGTACGAAGTGAATATTGGCCTTTTTGGGACCAATATGAAGTGATAAGGATA
Source organism: Trifolium repens (assembly GCA_030408175.1). Classification (NCBI taxonomy): domain Eukaryota; kingdom Viridiplantae; phylum Streptophyta; class Magnoliopsida; order Fabales; family Fabaceae; genus Trifolium; species Trifolium repens. Next base: position 35,699,725 of record CP125842.1, on the reverse strand, counting down.
TAAATATAGTAATAAACCTAATAGAAGAACGTTAGACCCATTTTTTATCCAACGGAAAACTTGTGCAAACTTCTACGACAAAGATCGTCCAAACTTTCAATAAATTCGTATGAAGGTTTAAATTGAGATTTAAAGCTTTTAGAATGAATACCGGCCTTTTTTTGGACAAATATAAAGTTATAAAGGTGTAAATATAGTTATTAATAATTCTCAAATAGTTAGACCCATTATTGGAGCAACGGAAACTTCGTCCAAACTACTTTGACCAAAACTGCCCAACTTTGAATAGCTTCGTACGAAGTGAATATTGGCCTTTTTTGGGACCAATATGAAGTGATAAGGATATAAATATAGTAATGAACCTAATAGAAGAACGTTAGACCCATTTTTTATCCAACGGAAAACTTGTGCAAACTTCTACGACAAAGATCGTCCAAACTTTCAATAGATTCGAATGAAGGTTTAAATTGAGATTTAAAGCTTTTAGAATGAATACCGGCCTTTTTTTGGACAAATATAAAGTTATAAAGGTGTAAATATAGTTATTAAATAATTCTCAAATAGTTAGACCCATTATTGGAGCAACGGAAACTTCGTCCAAACTACTTTGACCAAAACTGCCCAACTTTGAATAGCTTCGTACGAAGTGAATATTGGCCTTTGTTGGGATCAATATGAAGTGATAAGGATATAAATATAGTAATAAACCTAATAGAAGAACGTTAGACCCATTTTTTATCCAACGGAAAACTTGTGCAAACTTCTACGACAAAGATCGTCCAAACTTTCAATAGATTCGTATGAAGGTTTAAATTGAGATTTAAAGCTTTTAGAATGAATACCGGCCTTTTTTTGGACCAATATAAAGTTATAAAGGTGTAAATATAGTTATTAATAATTCTCAAATAGTTAGACCCATTATTGGAGCAACGGAAACTTCGTCCAAACTACTTTGACCAAAACTGCCCAACTTTGAATAGCTTCGTACGAAGTGAATATTGGCCTTTTTTGGGACCAATATGAAGTGATAAGGATATAAATATAGTAATAAACCTAATAGAAGAACGTTAGACCCATTTTTTATCCAACGGAAAACTTGTGCAAACTTCTACGACAAAGATCGTCCAAACTTTCAATAGATTCGTATGAAGGTTTAAATTGAGATTTAAAGCTTTTAGAATGAATACCGGCCTTTTTTTGGACCAATATAAAGTTATAAAGGTGTAAATATAGTTTTTAAATAATTCTCAAATAGTTAGACCCATTATTGGAGCAACGGAAACTTCGTCCAAACTAGTTTGACCAAAACTGTCCAACTTTGAATAGCTTCGTACGAAGTGAATATTGGCCTTTTTTGGGACCAATATGAAGTGATAAAAATATAAATATTGTAATAAACCTAATAGAAGAACGTTAGACCCATTTTTTATCCAACGGAAAACTTGTGCAAACTTCTACGACAAAGATCGTCCAAACTTTCAATAGATTCGTATGAAGGTTTAAATTGAGATTTAAAGCTTTTAGAATGAATACCGGCCTTTTTTTGGACCAATATAAAGTTATAAAGGTGTAAATATAGTTATTAATAATTCTCAAATAGTTAGACCCATTATTGGAGCAACGGAAACTTCGTCCAAACTACTTTGACCAAAACTGCCCAACTTTGAATAGCTTCGTACGAAGTGAATATTGGCCTTTTTTGGGACCAATATGAAGTGATAAGGATATAAATATAGTAATAAACCTAATAGAAGAACGTTAGACCCATTTTTTATCCAACGGAAAACTTGTGCAAACTTCTACGACAAAGATCGTCCAAACTTTCAATAGATTCGTATGAAGGTTTAAATTGAGATTTAAAGCTTTTAGAATGAATACCGGCCTTTTTTTGGACAAATATAAAGTTATAAAGGTGTAAATATAGTTATTAAATAATTCTCAAATAGTTAGACCCATTATTGGAGCAACGGAAACTTCGTCCAAACTACTTTGACCAAAACTGTCCAACTTTGAATAGCTTCGTACGAAGTGAATATTGGCCTTTTTGGGACCAATATGAAGTGATAAGGATATAAATATAGTAATAAACCTAATAGAAGAACGTTAGACCCATTTTTTATCCAACGGAAAACTTGTGCAAACTTCTACGACAAAGATCGTCCAAACTTTCAATAGATTCGTATGAAGGTTTAAATTGAGATTTAAAGCTTTTAGAATGAATACCGGCCTTTTTTTGGACAAATATAAAGTTATAAAGGTGTAAATATAGTTATTAATAATTCTCAAATAGTTAGACCCATTATTGGAGCAACGGAAACTTCGTCCAAACTACTTTGACCAAAACTGCCCAACTTTGAATAGCTTCGTACGAAGTGAATATTGGCCTTTTTTGGGACCAATATGAAGTGATAAGGATATAAATATAGTAATGAACCTAATAGAAGAACGTTAGACCCATTTTTTATCCAACGGAAAACTTGTGCAAACTTCTACGACAAAGATCGTCCAAACTTTCAATAGATTCGAATGAAGGTTTAAATTGAGATTTAAAGCTTTTAGAATGAATACCGGCCTTTTTTTGGACAAATATAAAGTTATAAAGGTGTAAATATAGTTATTAAATAATTCTCAAATAGTTAGACCCATTATTGGAGCAACGGAAACTTCGTCCAAACTACTTTGACCAAAACTGCCCAACTTTGAATAGCTTCGTACGAAGTGAATATTGGCCTTTGTTGGGATCAATATGAAGTGATAAGGATATAAATATAGTAATAAACCTAATAGAAGAACGTTAGACCCATTTTTTATCCAACGGAAAACTTGTGCAAACTTCTACGACAAAGATCGTCCAAACTTTCAATAGATTCGTATGAAGGTTTAAATTGAGATTTAAAGCTTTTAGAATGAATACCGGCCTTTTTTTGGACCAATATAAAGTTATAAAGGTGTAAATATAGTTATTAATAATTCTCAAATAGTTAGACCCATTATTGGAGCAACGGAAACTTCGTCCAAACTACTTTGACCAAAACTGCCCAACTTTGAATAGCTTCGTACGAAGTGAATATTGGCCTTTTTTGGGACCAATATGAAGTGATAAGGATATAAATATAGTAATAAACCTAATAGAAGAACGTTAGACCCATTTTTTATCCAACGGAAAACTTGTGCAAACTTCTACGACAAAGATCGTCCAAACTTTCAATAGATTCGTATGAAGGTTTAAATTGAGATTTAAAGCTTTTAGAATGAATACCGGCCTTTTTTTGGACAAATATAAAGTTATAAAGGTGTAAATATAGTTATTAAATAATTCTCAAATAGTTAGACCCATTATTGGAGCAACGGAAACTTCGTCCAAACTACTTTGACCAAAACTGTCCAACTTTGAATAGCTTCGTACGAAGTGAATATTGGCCTTTTTGGGACCAATATGAAGTGATAAGGATATAAATATAGTAATAAACCTAATAGAAGAACGTTAGACCCATTTTTTATCCAACGGAAAACTTGTGCAAACTTCTACGACAAAGATCGTCCAAACTTTCAATAGATTCGTATGAAGGTTTAAATTGAGATTTAAAGCTTTTAGAATGAATACCGGCCTTTTTTTGGACCAATAGAAAGTTATAAAGGTGTAAATATAGTTATTAATAATTCTCAAATAGTTAGACCCATTATTGGAGCAACGGAAACTTCGTCCAAACTACTTTGACCAAAACTGCCCAACTTTGAATAGCTTCGTACGAAGTGAATATTGGCCTTTTTTGGGACCAATATGAAGTGATAAGGATATAAATATAGTAATGAACCTAATAGAAGAACGTTAGACCCATTTTTTATCCAACGGAAAACTTGTGCAAACTTCTACGACAAAGATCGTCCAAACTTTCAATAGATTCGAATGAAGGTTTAAATTGAGATTTAAAGCTTTTAGAATGAATACCGGCCTTTTTTTGGACAAATATAAAGTTATAAAGGTGTAAATATAGTTATTAAATAATTCTCAAATAGTTAGACCCATTATTGGAGCAACGGAAACTTCGTCCAAACTACTTTGACCAAAACTGCCCAACTTTGAATAGCTTCGTACGAAGTGAATATTGGCCTTTGTTGGGATCAATATGAAGTGATAAGGATATAAATATAGTAATAAACCTAATAGAAGAACGTTAGACCCATTTTTTATCCAACGGAAAACTTGTGCAAACTTCTACGACAAAGATCGTCCAAACTTTCAATAGATTCGTTTGAAGGTTTAAATTGAGATTTAAAGCTTTTAGAATGAATACCGGCCTTTTTTTGGACCAATATAAAGTTATAAAGGTGTAAATATAGTTTTTAAATAATTCTCAAATAGTTAGACCCATTATTGGAGCAACGGAAACTTCGTCCAAACTAGTTTGACCAAAACTGTCCAACTTTGAATAGCTTCGTACGAAGTGAATATTGGCCTTTTTTGGGACCAATATGAAGTGATAAAAATATAAATATTGTAATAAACCTAATAGAAGAACGTTAGACCCATTTTTTATCCAACGAAAAACTTGTGCAAACTTCTACGACAAAGATCGTCCAAACTTTCAATAGATTCGTATGAAGGTTTAAATTGAGATTTAAAGCTTTTAGAATGAATACCGGCCTTTTTTTGGACCAATATAAAGTTATAAAGGTGTAAATATAGTTATTAATAATTCTCAAATAGTTAGACCCATTATTGGAGCAACGGAAACTTCGTCCAAACTACTTTGACCAAAACTGCCCAACTTTGAATAGCTTCGTACGAAGTGAATATTGGCCTTTTTTGGGACCAATATGAAGTGATAAGGATATAAATATAGTAATAAACCTAATAGAAGAACGTTAGACCCATTTTTTATCCAACGGAAAACTTGTGCAAACTTCTACGACAAAGATCGTCCAAACTTTCAATAGATTCGTATGAAGGTTTAAATTGAGATTTAAAGCTTTTAGAATGAATACCGGCCTTTTTTTGGACAAATATAAAGTTATAAAGGTGTAAATATAGTTATTAAATAATTCTCAAATAGTTAGACCCATTATTGGAGCAACGGAAACTTCGTCCAAACTACTTTGACCAAAACTGTCCAACTTTGAATAGCTTCGTACGAAGTGAATATTGGCCTTTTTGGGACAAATATGAAGTGATAAGGATATAAATATAGTAATAAACCTAATAGAAGAACGTTAGACCCATTTTTTATCCAACGGAAAACTTGTGCAAACTTCTACGACAAAGATCGTCCAAACTTTCAATAGATTCGTATGAAGGTTTAAATTGAGATTTAAAGCTTTTAGAATGAATACCGGCCTTTTTTTGGACAAATATAAAGTTATAAAGGTGTAAATATAGTTATTAAATAATTCTCAAATAGTTAGACCCATTATTGGAGCAACGGAAACTTCGTCCAAACTACTTTGACCAAAACTGCCCAACTTTGAATAGCTTCGTACGAAGTGAATATTGGCCTTTTTGGGACCAATATGAAATGATAAGGATATAAATATAGTAATGAACCTAATAGAAGAACGTTAGACCCATTTTTTATCCAACGGAAAACTTGTGCAAACTTCTACGACAAAGATCGTCCAAACTTTCAATAGATTCGTATGAAGGTTTAAATTGAGATTTAAAGCTTTTAGAATGAATACCGGCCTTTTTTTGGACAAATATAAAGTTATAAAGGTGTAAATATAGTTATTAAATAATTCTCAAATAGCTTTATTGGAGCAACGGAAACTTCGTCCAAACTACTTTGACCAAAACTGCCCAACTTTGAATAGCTTCGTACGAAGTGAATATTGGCCTTTGTTGGGATCAATATGAAGTGATAAGGATATAAATATAGTAATAAACCTAATAGAAGAACGTTAGACCCATTTTTTATCCAACGGAAAACTTGTGCAAACTTCTACGACAAAGATCGTCCAAACTTTCAATAGATTCGTATGAAGGTTTAAATTGAGATTTAAAGCTTTTAGAATGAATACCGGCCTTTTTTTGGACAAATATAAAGTTATAAAGGTGTAAATATAGTTATTAAATAATTCTCAAATAGTTAGACCCATTATTGGAGCAACGGAAACTTCGTCCAAACTACTTTGACCAAAACTGCCCAACTTTGAATAGCTTCGTACGAAGTGAATATTGGCCTTTTTTGGGACCAATGTGAAGTGATAAGGATATAAATATAGTAATGAACCTAATAGAAGAACGTTAGACCCCATTTTTTATCCAACGGAAAACTTGTGCAAACTTCTACGACAAAGATCGTCCAAACTTTCAATAGATTCGTATGAAGGTTTAAATTGAGATTTAAAGCTTTTAGAATGAATACCGGCCTTTTTTTGGACAAATATAAAGTTATAAAGGTGTAAATATAGTTATTAAATAATTCTCAAATAGTTAGACCCATTATTGGAGCAACGGAAACTTCGTCCAAACTACTTTGACCAAAACTGCCCAACTTTGAATAGCTTCGTAAGAAGTGAATATTGGCCTTTGTTGGGATCAATATGAAGTGATAAGGATATAAATATAGTAATAAACCTAATAGAAGAACGTTAGACCCATTTTTTATCCAACGGAAAACTTGTGCAAACTTCTACGACAAAGATCGTCCAAACTTTCAATAGATTCGAATGAAGGTTTAAATAGAGATTTAAAGCTTTTAGAATGAATACCGACCTTTTTTTGGACAAATATAAAGTTATAAAGGTGTAAATATAGTTATTAAATAATTCTCAAATAGTTAGACCCATTATTGGAGCAACGGAAACTTCGTCCAAACTACTTTGACCAAAACTGCCCAACTTTGAATAGCTTCGTAAGAAGTGAATATTGGCCTTTTTTGGGACCAATATGAAGTGATAAAGATATAAATATAGTAATAAACCTAATTGAAGAACGTTAGACCCATTTTTTATCCAACGGAAAACTTGTGCAAACTTCTACGACAAAGATCGTCCAAACTTTCAATAGATTCGTATGAAGGTTTAAATTGAGATTTAAAGCTTTTAGAATGAATACCGGCCTTTTTTTGGACCAATAGAAAGTTATAAATGTGTAAATATAGTTATTAATAATTCTCAATTAGTTAGACCCATTATTGGAGCAACGGAAACTTCGTCCAAACTACTTTGACCAAAACTGCCCAACTTTGAATAGCTTCGTACGAAGTGAATATTGGCCTTTTTTGGGACCAATATGAAGTGATAAGGATATAAATATAGTAATGAACCTAATAGAAGAAAGTTAGACCCATTTTTTATCCAACGGAAAACTTGTGCAAACTTCTACGACAAAGATCGTCCAAACTTTCAATAGATTCGAATGAAGGTTTAAATTGAGATTTAAAGCTTTTAGAATGAATACCGGCCTTTTTTTGGACAAATATAAAGTTATAAAGGTGTAAATATAGTTATTAAATAATTCTCAAATAGTTAGACCCATTATTGGAGCAACGGAAACTTCGTCCAAACTACTTTGACCAAAACTGCCCAACTTTGAATAGCTTCGTACGAAGTGAATATTGGCCTTTGTTGGGATCAATATGAAGTGATAAGGATATAAATATAGTAATAAACCTAATAGAAGAATGTTAGACCCATTTTTTATCCAACGGAAAACTTGTGCAAACTTCTACGACAAAGATCGTCCAAACTTTCAATAGATTCGTTTGAAGGTTTAAATTGAGATTTAAAGCTTTTAGAATGAATACCGGCCTTTTTTTGGACCAATATAAAGTTATAAAGGTGTAAATATAGTTTTTAAATAATTCTCAAATAGTTAGACCCATTATTGGAGCAACGGAAACTTCGTCCAAACTAGTTTGACCCAAACTGTCCAACTTTGAATAGCTTCGTACGAAGTGAATATTGGCCTTTTTTGGGACCAATATGAAGTGATAAAGATATAAATATAGTAATAAACCTAATAGAAGAACGTTAGACCCATTTTTTATCCAACGAAAAACTTGTGCAAACTTCTACGACAAAGATCGTCCAAACTTTCAATAGATTCGTATGAAGGTTTAAATTGAGATTTAAAGCTTTTAGAATGAATACCGGCCTTTTTTTGGACCAATATAAAGTTATAAATGTGTAAATATAGTTATTAATAATTCTCAAATAGTTAGACCCATTATTGGAGCAACGGAAACTTCGTCCAAACTACTTTGACCAAAACTGCCCAACTTTGAATAGCTTCGTACGAAGTGAATATTGGCCTTTTTTGGGACCAATATGAAGTGATAAAAATATAAATATTGTAATAAACCTAATAGAAGAACGTTAGACCCATTTTTTATCCAACGAAAAACTTGTGCAAACTTCTACGACAAAGATCGTCCAAACTTTCAATAGATTCGTATGAAGGTTTAAATTGAGATTTAAAGCTTTTAGAATGAATACCGGCCTTTTTTTGGACCAATATAAAGTTATAAAGGTGTAAATATAGTTATTAATAATTCTCAAATAGTTAGACCCATTATTGGAGCAACGGAAACTTCGTCCAAACTACTTTGACCAAAACTGCCCAACTTTGAATAGCTTCGTACGAAGTGAATATTGGCCTTTTTTGGGACCAATATGAAGTGATAAGGATATAAATATAGTAATAAACCTAATAGAAGAACGTTAGACCCATTTTTTATCCAACGGAAAACTTGTGCAAACTTCTACGACAAAGATCGTCCAAACTTTCAATAGATTCGTATGAAGGTTTAAATTGAGATTTAAAGCTTTTAGAATGAATACCGGCCTTTTTTTGGACAAATATAAAGTTATAAAGGTGTAAATATAGTTATTAAATAATTCTCAAATAGTTAGACCCATTATTGGAGCAACGGAAACTTCGTCCAAACTACTTTGACCAAAACTGTCCAACTTTGAATAGCATCGTACGAAGTGAATATTGGCCTTTTTGGGACAAATATGAAGTGATAAGGATATAAATATAGTAATAAACCTAATAGAAGAACGTTAGACCCATTTTTTATCCAACGGAAAACTTGTGCAAACTTCTACGACAAAGATCGTCCAAACTTTCAATAGATTCGTATGAAGGTTTAAATTGAGATTTAAAGCTTTTAGAATGAATACCGGCCTTTTTTTGGACAAATATAAAGTTATAAAGGTGTAAATATAGTTATTAAATAATTCTCAAATAGTTAGACCCATTATTGGAGCAACGGAAACTTCGTCCAAACTACTTTGACCAAAACTGCCCAACTTTGAATAGCTTCGTACGAAGTGAATATTGGCCTTTTTGGGACCAATATGAAATGATAAGGATATAAATATAGTAATGAACCTAATAGAAGAACGTTAGACCCATTTTTTATCCAACGGAAAACTTGTGCAAACTTCTACGACAAAGATCGTCCAAACTTTCAATAGATTCGTATGAAGGTTTAAATTGAGATTTAAAGCTTTTAGAATGAATACCGGCCTTTTTTTGGACAAATATAAAGTTATAAAGGTGTAAATATAGTTATTAAATAATTCTCAAATAGCTTTATTGGAGCAACGGAAACTTCGTCCAAACTACTTTGACCAAAACTGCCCAACTTTGAATAGCTTCGTACGAAGTGAATATTGGCCTTTGTTGGGATCAATATGAAGTGATAAGGATATAAATATAGTAATAAACCTAATAGAAGAACGTTAGACCCATTTTTTATCCAACGGAAAACTTGTGCAAACTTCTACGACAAAGATCGTCCAAACTTTCAATAGATTCGTATGAAGGTTTAAATTGAGATTTAAAGCTTTTAGAATGAATACCGGCCTTTTTTTGGACAAATATAAAGTTATAAAGGTGTAAATATAGTTATTAAATAATTCTCAAATAGTTAGACCCATTATTGGAGCAACGGAAACTTCGTCCAAACTACTTTGACCAAAACTGCCCAACTTTGAATAGCTTCGTACGAAGTGAATATTGGCCTTTTTTGGGACCAATGTGAAGTGATAAGGATATAAATATAGTAATGAACCTAATAGAAGAACGTTAGACCCCATTTTTTATCCAACGGAAAACTTGTGCAAACTTCTACGACAAAGATCGTCCAAACTTTCAATAGATTCGTATGAAGGTTTAAATTGAGATTTAAAGCTTTTAGAATGAATACCGGCCTTTTTTTGGACAAATATAAAGTTATAAAGGTGTAAATATAGTTATTAAATAATTCTCAAATAGTTAGACCCATTATTGGAGCAACGGAAACTTCGTCCAAACTACTTTGACCAAAACTGCCCAACTTTGAATAGCTTCGTAAGAAGTGAATATTGGCCTTTGTTGGGATCAATATGAAGTGATAAGGATATAAATATAGTAATAAACCTAATAGAAGAACGTTAGACCCATTTTTTATCCAACGGAAAACTTGTGCAAACTTCTACGACAAAGATCGTCCAAACTTTCAATAGATTCGTATGAAGGTTTAAATAGAGATTTAAAGCTTTTAGAATGAATACCGACCTTTTTTTGGACCAATATAAAGTTATAAAGGTGTAAATATAGTTATTAATAATTCTCAAATAGTTAGACCCATTAATGGAGCAACGGAAACTTCGTCCAAACTACTTTGACCAAAACTGCCCAACTTTGAATAGCTTCGTACGAAGTGAATATTGGCCTTTTTTGGGACCAATATGAAGTGATAAAGATATAAATATAGTAATAAACCTAATTGAAGAACGTTAGACCCATTTTTTATCCAACGGAAAACTTGTGCAAACTTCTACGACAAAGATCGTCCAAACTTTCAATAGATTCGTATGAAGGTTTAAATTGAGATTTAAAGCTTTTAGAATGAATACCGGCCTTTTTTTGGACAAATATAAAGTTATAAAGGTGTAAATATAGTTATTAAATAATTCTCAAATAGTTAGACCCATTATTGGAGCAACGGAAACTTCGTCCAAACTACTTTGACCAAAACTGCCCAACTTTGAATAGCTTCGTAAGAAGTGAATATTGGCCTTTGTTGGGATCAATATGAAGTGATAAGGATATAAATATAGTAATAAACCTAATAGAAGAACGTTAGACCCATTTTTTATCCAACGGAAAACTTGTGCAAACTTCTACGACAAAGATCGTCCAAACTTTCAATAGATTCGTATGAAGGTTTAAATAGAGATTTAAAGCTTTTAGAATGAATACCGACCTTTTTTTGGACCAATATAAAGTAATAAAGGTGTAAATATAGTTATTAATAATTCTCAAATAGTTAGACCCATTAATGGAGCAACGGAAACTTCGTCCAAACTACTTTGACCAAAACTGCCCAACTTTGAATAGCTTCGTACGAAGTGAATATTGGCCTTTTTTGGGACCAATATGAAGTGATAAAGATATAAATATAGTAATAAACCTAATTGAAGAACGTTAGACCCATTTTTTATCCAACGGAAAACTTGTGCAAACTTCTACGACAAAGATCGTCCAAACTTTCAATAGATTCGTATGAAGGTTTAAATTGAGATTTAAAGCTTTTAGAATGAATACCGGCCTTTTTTTGGACCAATAGAAAGTTATAAATGTGTAAATATAGTTATTAATAATTCTCAATTAGTTAGACCCATTATTGGAGCAACGGAAACTTCGTCCAAACTACTTTGACCAAAACTGCCCAACTTTGAATAGCTTCGTACGAAGTGAATATTGGCCTTTTTTGGGACCAATATGAAGTGATAAGGATATAAATATAGTAATGAACCTAATAGAAGAACGTTAGACCCATTTTTTATCCAACGGAAAACTTGTGCAAACTTCTACGACAAAGATCGTCCAAACTTTCAATAGATTCGTATGAAGGTTTAAATAGAGATTTAAAGCTTTTAGAATGAATACCGACCTTTTTTTGGACCAATATAAAGTTATAAAGGTGTAAATATAGTTATTAATAATTCTCAAATAGTTAGACCCATTAATGGAGCAACGGAAACTTCGTCCAAACTACTTTGACCAAAACTGCCCAACTTTGAATAGCTTCGTACGAAGTGAATATTGGCCTTTTTTGGGACCAATATGAAGTGATAAAGATATAAATATAGTAATAAACCTAATTGAAGAACGTTAGACCCATTTTTTATCCAACGGAAAACTTGTGCAAACTTCTACGACAAAGATCGTCCAAACTTTCAATAGATTCGTATGAAGGTTTAAATTGAGATTTAAAGCTTTTAGAATGAATACCGGCCTTTTTTTGGACAAATATAAAGTTATAAAGGTGTAAATATAGTTATTAAATAATTCTCAAATAGTTAGACCCATTATTGGAGCAACGGAAACTTCGTCCAAACTACTTTGACCAAAACTGCCCAACTTTGAATAGCTTCGTAAGAAGTGAATATTGGCCTTTGTTGGGATCAATATGAAGTGATAAGGATATAAATATAGTAATAAACCTAATAGAAGAACGTTAGACCCATTTTTTATCAAACGGAAAACTTGTGCAAACTTCTACGACAAAGATCGTCCAAACTTTCAATAGATTCGTATGAAGGTTTAAATAGAGATTTAAAGCTTTTAGAATGAATACCGACCTTTTTTTGGACCAATATAAAGTTATAAAGGTGTAAATATAGTTATTAATAATTCTCAAATAGTTAGACCCATTAATGGAGCAACGGAAACTTCGTCCAAACTACTTTGACCAAAACTGCCCAACTTTGAATAGCTTCGTACGAAGTGAATATTGGCCTTTTTTGGGACCAATATGAAGTGATAAAGATATAAATATAGTAATAAACCTAATTGAAGAACGTTAGACCCATTTTTTATCCAACGGAAAACTTGTGTAAACTTCTACGACAAAGATCGTCCAAACTTTCAATAGATTCGTATGAAGGTTTAAATTGAGATTTAAAGCTTTTAGAATGAATACCGGCCTTTTTTTGGACCAATAGAAAGTTATAAATGTGTAAATATTGTTATTAATAATTCTCAATTAGTTAGACCCATTATTGGAGCAACGGAAACTTCGTCCAAACTACTTTGACCAAAACTGCCCAACTTTGAATAGCTTCGTACGAAGTGAATATTGGCCTTTTTTGGGACCAATATGAAGTGATAAGGATATAAATATAGTAATGAACCTAATAGAAGAACGTTAGACCCATTTTTTATCCAACGGAAAACTTGTGCAAACTTCTACGACAAAGATCGTCCAAACTTTCAATAGATTCGAATGAAGGTTTAAATTGAGATTTAAAGCTTTTAGAATGAATACCGGCCTTTTTTGGACAAATATAAAGTTATAAAGGTGTAAATATAGTTATTAAATAATTCTCAAATAGTTAGACCCATTATTGGAGCAACGGAAACTTCGTCCAAACTACTTTGACCAAAACTGCCCAACTTTGAATAGCTTCGTACGAAGTGAATATTGGCCTTTGTTGGGATCAATATGAAGTGATAAGGATATAAATATAGTAATAAACCTAATAGAAGAATGTTAGACCCATTTTTTATCCAACGGAAAACTTGTGCAAACTTCTACGACAAAGATCGTCCAAACTTTCAATAGATTCGTTTGAAGGTTTAAATTGAGATTTAAAGCTTTTAGAATGAATACCGGCCTTTTTTTGGACCAATATAAAGTTATAAAGGTGTAAATATAGTTTTTAAATAATTCTCAAATAGTTAGACCCATTATTGGAGCAACGGAAACTTCGTCCAAACTAGTTTGACCAAAACTGTCCAACTTTGAATAGCTTCGTACGAAGTGAATATTGGCCTTTTTTGGGACCAATATGAAGTGATAAAGATATAAATATAGTAATAAACCTAATAGAAGAACGTTAGACCCATTTTTTATCCAACGAAAAACTTGTGCAAACTTCTACGACAAAGATCGTCCAAACTTTCAATAGATTCGTATGAAGGTTTAAATTGAGATTTAAAGCTTTTAGAATGAATACCGGCCTTTTTTTGGACCAATATAAAGTTATAAATGTGTAAATATAGTTATTAATAATTCTCAAATAGTTAGACCCATTATTGGAGCAACGGAAACTTCGTCCAAACTACTTTGACCAAAACTGCCCAACTTTGAATAGCTTCGTACGAAGTGAATATTGGCCTTTTTTGGGACCAATATGAAGTGATAAGGATATAAATATAGTAATAAACCTAATAGAAGAATGTTAGACCCATTTTTTATCCAACGGAAAACTTGTGCAAACTTCTACGACAAAGATCGTCCAAACTTTCAATAGATTCGTATGAAGGTTTAAATAGAGATTTAAAGCTTTTAGAATGAATACCGGCCTTTTTTGGGACAAATATAAAGTTATAAAGGTGTAAATATAGTTATTAAATAATTCTCAAATAGTTAGACCCATTATTGGAGCAACGGAAACTTCGTCCAAACTACTTTGACCAAAACTGTCCAACTTTGAATAGCTTCGTACGAAGTGAATATTGGCCTTTTTGGGACCAATATGAAGTGATAAGGATATAAATATAGTAATAAACCTAATAGAAGAACGTTAGACCCATTTTTTATCCAACGGAAAACTTGTGCAAACTTCTACGACAAAGATCGTCCAAACTTTCAATAGATTCGTATGAAGGTTTAAATTGAGATTTAAAGCTTTTAGAAAGAATACCGGCCTTTTTTTGGACAAATACAAAGTTATAAAGGTGTAAATATAGTTATTAAATAATTCTCAAATAGTTAGACCCATTATTGGAGCAACGGAAACTTCGTCCAAACTACTTTGACCAAAACTGCCCAACTTTGAATAGCTTCGTACGAAGTGAATATTGGCCTTTTTTGGGACCAATATGAAGTGATAAAGATATAAATATAGTAATAAACCTAATTGAAGAACGTTAGACCCATTTTTTATCCAACGGAAAACTTGTGCAAACTTCTACGACAAAGATCGTCCAAACTTTCAATAGATTCGTATGAAGGTTTAAATTGAGATTTAAAGCTTTTAGAATGAATACCGGCCTTTTTTTGGACCAATAGAAAGTTATAAAGGTGTAAATATAGTTATTAATAATTCTCAAATAGTTAGACCCATTATTGGAGCAACGGAAACTTCGTCCAAACTACTTTGACCAAAACTGTCCAACTTTGAATAGCTTCGTACGAAGTGAATATTGGCCTTTTTGGGACCAATATGAAGTGATAAGGATATAAATATAGTAATAAACCTAATAGAAGAACGTTAGACCCATTTTTTATCCAACGGAAAACTTGTGCAAACTTCTACGACAAAGATCGTCCAAACTTTCAATAGATTCGTATGAAGGTTTAAATTGAGATTTAAAGCTTTTAGAATGAATACCGGCCTTTTTTTGGACAAATATAAAGTTATAAAGGTGTAAATATAGTTATTAAATAATTCTCAAATAGTTAGACCCATTATTGGAGCAACGGAAACTTCGTCCAAACTACTTTGACCAAAACTGCCCAACTTTGAATAGCTTCGTACGAAGTGAATATTGGCCTTTTTTGGGACCAATATGAAGTGATAAAGATATAAATATAGTAATAAACCTAATTGAAGAACGTTAGACCCATTTTTTATCCAACGGAAAACTTGTGCAAACTTCTACGACAAAGATCGTCCAAACTTTCAATAGATTCGTATGAAGGTTTAAATTGAGATTTAAAGCTTTTAGAATGAATACCGGCCTTTTTTTGGACCAATAGAAAGTTATAAAGGTGTAAATATAGTTATTAATAATTCTCAAATAGTTAGACCCATTATTGGAGCAACGGAAACTTCGTCCAAACTACTTTGACCAAAACTGCCCAACTTTGAATAGCTTCGTACGAAGTGAATATTGGCCTTTTTTGGGACCAATATGAAGTGATAAGGATATAAATATAGTAATGAACCTAATAGAAGAACGTTAGACCCATTTTTTATCCAACGGAAAACTTGTGCAAACTTCTACGACAAAGATCGTCCAAACTTTCAATAGATTCGAATGAAGGTTTAAATTGAGATTTAAAGCTTTTAGAATGAATACCGGCCTTTTTTTGGACAAATATAAAGTTATAAAGGTGTAAATATAGTTATTAAATAATTCTCAAATAGTTAGACCCATTATTGGAGCAACGGAAACTTCGTCCAAACTACTTTGACCAAAACTGCCCAACTTTGAATAGCTTCGTACGAAGTGAATATTGGCCTTTGTTGGGATCAATATGAAGTGATAAGGATATAAATATAGTAATAAACCTAATAGAAGAACGTTAGACCCATTTTTTATCCAACGGAAAACTTGTGCAAACTTCTACGACAAAGATCGTCCAAACTTTCAATAGATTCGTTTGAAGGTTTAAATTGAGATTTAAAGCTTTTAGAATGAATACCGGCATTTTTTTGGACCAATATAAAGTTATAAAGGTGTAAATATAGTTTTTAAATAATTCTCAAATAGTTAGACCCATTATTGGAGCAACGGAAACTTCGTCCAAACAAGTTTGACCAAAACTGTCCAACTTTGAATAGCTTCGTACGAAGTGAATATTGGCCTTTTTTGGGACCAATATGAAGTGAATAAAATATAAATATAGTAATAAACCTAATAGAAGAACGTTAGACCCATTTTTTATCCAACGAAAAACTTGTGCAAACTTCTACGACAAAGATCGTCCAAACTTTCAATAGATTCGTATGAAGGTTTAAATTGAGATTTAAAGCTTTTAGAATGAATACCGGCCTTTTTTTGGACCAATATAAAGTTATAAAGGTGTAAATATAGTTATTAATAATTCTCAAATAGTTAGACCCATTATTGGAGCAACGGAAACTTCGTCCAAACTACTTTGACCAAAACTGCCCAACTTTGAATAGCTTCGTACGAAGTGAATATTGGCCTTTTTTGGGACCAATATGAAGTGATAAGGATATAAATATAGTAATAAACCTAATAGAAGAACGTTAGACCCATTTTTTATCCAACGGAAAACTTGTGCAAACTTCTACGACAAAGATCGTCCAAACTTTCAATAGATTCGTATGAAGGTTTAAATTGAGATTTAAAGCTTTTAGAATGAATACCGGCCTTTTTTTGGACAAATATAAAGTTATAAAGGTGTAAATATAGTTATTAAATAATTCTCAAATAGTTAGACCCATTATTGGAGCAACGGAAACTTCGTCCAAACTACTTTGACCAAAACTGTCCAACTTTGAATAGCTTCGTACGAAGTGAATATTGGCCTTTTTGGGACCAATATGAAGTGATAAGGATATAAATATAGTAATAAACCTAATAGAAGAACGTTAGACCCATTTTTTATCCAACGGAAAACTTGTGCAAACTTCTACGACAAAGATCGTCCAAACTTTCAATAGATTCGTATGAAGGTTTAAATTGAGATTTAAAGCTTTTAGAATGAATACCGGCCTTTTTTTGGACAAATATAAAGTTATAAAGGTGTAAATATAGTTATTAAATAATTCTCAAATAGTTAGACCCATTATTGGAGCAACGGAAACTTCGTCCAAACTACTTTGACCAAAACTGCCCAACTTTGAATAGCTTCGTACGAAGTGAATATTGGCCTTTTTGGGACCAATATGAAGTGATAAGGATATAAATATAGTAATGAACCTAATAGAAGAACGTTAGACCCATTTTTTATCCAACGGAAAACTTGTGCAAACTTCTACGACAAAGATCGTCCAAACTTTCAATAGATTCGTATGAAGGTTTAAATTGAGATTTAAAGCTTTTAGAATGAATACCGGCCTTTTTTTGGACAAATATAAAGTTATAAAGGTGTAAATATAGTTATTAAATAATTCTCAAATAGCTTTATTGGAGCAACGGAAACTTCGTCCAAACTACTTTGACCAAAACTGCCCAACTTTGAATAGCTTCGTACGAAGTGAATATTGGCCTTTGTTGGGATCAATATGAAGTGATAAGGATATAAATATAGTAATAAACCTAATAGAAGAACGTTAGACCCATTTTTTATCCAACGGAAAACTTGTGCAAACTTCTACGACAAAGATCGTCCAAACTTTCAATAGATTCGTATGAAGGTTTAAATTGAGATTTAAAGCTTTTAGAATGAATACCGGCCTTTTTTTGGACAAATATAAAGTTATAAAGGTGTAAATATAGTTATTAAATAATTCTCAAATAGTTAGACCCATTATTGGAGCAACGGAAACTTCGTCCAAACTACTTTGACCAAAACTGCCCAACTTTGAATAGCTTCGTACGAAGTGAATATTGGCCTTTGTTGGGATCAATATGAAGTGATAAGGATATAAATATAGTAATAAACCTAATAGAAGAACGTTAGACCCATTTTTTATCCAACGGAAAACTTGTGCAAACTTCTACGACAAAGATCGTCCAAACTTTCAATAGATTCGTTTGAAGGTTTAAATTGAGATTTAAAGCTTTTAGAATGAATACCGGCCTTTTTTTGGACCAATATAAAGTTATAAAGGTGTAAATATAGTTTTTAAATAATTCTCAAATAGTTAGACCCATTATTGGAGCAACGGAAACTTCGTCCAAACTAGTTTGACCAAAACTGCCCAACTTTGAATAGCTTCGTACGAAGTGAATATTGGCCTTTTTTGGGACCAATATGAAGTGATAAAGATATAAATATAGTAATAAACCTAATAGAAGAACGTTAGACCCATTTTTTATCCAACGAAAAACTTGTGCAAACTTCTACGACAAAGATCGTCCAAACTTTCAATAGATTCGTATGAAGGTTTAAATTGAGATTTAAAGCTTTTAGAATGAATACCGGCCTTTTTTTGGACCAATATAAAGTTATAAAGGTGTAAATATAGTTATTAATAATTCTCAAATAGTTAGACCCATTATTGGAGCAACGGAAACTTCGTCCAAACTAGTTTGACCAAAACAGCCCAACTTTGAATAGCTTCGTACGAAGTGAATATTGGCCTTTGTTGGGATCAATATGAAGTGATAAGGATATAAATATAGTAATAAACCTAATAGAAGAACGTTAGACCCATTTTTTATCCAACGGAAAACTTGTGCAAACTTCTACGACAAAGATCGTCCAAACTTTCAATAGATTCGTATGAAGGTTTAAATTGAGATTTAAAGCTTTTAGAATGAATACCGGCCTTTTTTTGGACAAATATAAAGTTATAAAGGTGTAAATATAGTTATTAAATAATTCTCAAATAGTTAGACCCATTATTGGAGCAACGGAAACTTCGTCCAAACTACTTTGACCAAAACTGCCCAACTTTGAATAGCTTCGTAAGAAGTGAATATTGGCCTTTGTTGGGATCAATATGAAGTGATAAGGATATAAATATAGTAATAAACCTAATAGAAGAACGTTAGACCCATTTTTTATCAAACGGAAAACTTGTGCAAACTTCTACGACAAAGATCGTCCAAACTTTCAATAGATTCGTATGAAGGTTTAAATAGAGATTTAAAGCTTTTAGAATGAATACCGACCTTTTTTTGGACCAATATAAAGTTATAAAGGTGTAAATATAGTTATTAATAATTCTCAAATAGTTAGACCCATTAATGGAGCAACGGAAACTTCGTCCAAACTACTTTGACCAAAACTGCCCAACTTTGAATAGCTTCGTACGAAGTGAATATTGGCCTTTTTTGGGACCAATATGAAGTGATAAAGATATAAATATAGTAATAAACCTAATTGAAGAACGTTAGACCCATTTTTTATCCAACGGAAAACTTGTGTAAACTTCTACGACAAAGATCGTCCAAACTTTCAATAGATTCGTATGAAGGTTTAAATTGAGATTTAAAGCTTTTAGAATGAATACCGGCCTTTTTTTGGACCAATAGAAAGTTATAAATGTGTAAATATTGTTATTAATAATTCTCAATTAGTTAGACCCATTATTGGAGCAACGGAAACTTCGTCCAAACTACTTTGACCAAAACTGCCCAACTTTGAATAGCTTCGTACGAAGTGAATATTGGCCTTTTTTGGGACCAATATGAAGTGATAAGGATATAAATATAGTAATGAACCTAATAGAAGAACGTTAGACCCATTTTTTATCCAACGGAAAACTTGTGCAAACTTCTACGACAAAGATCGTCCAAACTTTCAATAGATTCGAATGAAGGTTTAAATTGAGATTTAAAGCTTTTAGAATGAATACCGGCCTTTTTTGGACAAATATAAAGTTATAAAGGTGTAAATATAGTTATTAAATAATTCTCAAATAGTTAGACCCATTATTGGAGCAACGGAAACTTCGTCCAAACTACTTTGACCAAAACTGCCCAACTTTGAATAGCTTCGTACGAAGTGAATATTGGCCTTTGTTGGGATCAATATGAAGTGATAAGGATATAAATATAGTAATAAACCTAATAGAAGAATGTTAGACCCATTTTTTATCCAACGGAAAACTTGTGCAAACTTCTACGACAAAGATCGTCCAAACTTTCAATAGATTCGTTTGAAGGTTTAAATTGAGATTTAAAGCTTTTAGAATGAATACCGGCCTTTTTTTGGACCAATATAAAGTTATAAAGGTGTAAATATAGTTTTTAAATAATTCTCAAATAGTTAGACCCATTATTGGAGCAACGGAAACTTCGTCCAAACTAGTTTGACCAAAACTGTCCAACTTTGAATAGCTTCGTACGAAGTGAATATTGGCCTTTTTTGGGACCAATATGAAGTGATAAAGATATAAATATAGTAATAAACCTAATAGAAGAACGTTAGACCCATTTTTTATCCAACGAAAAACTTGTGCAAACTTCTACGACAAAGATCGTCCAAACTTTCAATAGATTCGTATGAAGGTTTAAATTGAGATTTAAAGCTTTTAGAATGAATACCGGCCTTTTTTTGGACCAATATAAAGTTATAAATGTGTAAATATAGTTATTAATAATTCTCAAATAGTTAGACCCATTATTGGAGCAACGGAAACTTCGTCCAAACTACTTTGACCAAAACTGCCCAACTTTGAATAGCTTCGTACGAAGTGAATATTGGCCTTTTTTGGGACCAATATGAAGTGATAAGGATATAAATATAGTAATAAACCTAATAGAAGAATGTTAGACCCATTTTTTATCCAACGGAAAACTTGTGCAAACTTCTACGACAAAGATCGTCCAAACTTTCAATAGATTCGTATGAAGGTTTAAATAGAGATTTAAAGCTTTTAGAATGAATACCGGCCTTTTTTGGGACAAATATAAAGTTATAAAGGTGTAAATATAGTTATTAAATAATTCTCAAATAGTTAGACCCATTATTGGAGCAACGGAAACTTCGTCCAAACTACTTTGACCAAAACTGTCCAACTTTGAATAGCTTCGTACGAAGTGAATATTGGCCTTTTTGGGACCAATATGAAGTGATAAGGATATAAATATAGTAATAAACCTAATAGAAGAACGTTAGACCCATTTTTTATCCAACGGAAAACTTGTGCAAACTTCTACGACAAAGATCGTCCAAACTTTCAATAGATTCGTATGAAGGTTTAAATTGAGATTTAAAGCTTTTAGAAAGAATACCGGCCTTTTTTTGGACAAATACAAAGTTATAAAGGTGTAAATATAGTTATTAAATAATTCTCAAATAGTTAGACCCATTATTGGAGCAACGGAAACTTCGTCCAAACTACTTTGACCAAAACTGCCCAACTTTGAATAGCTTCGTACGAAGTGAATATTGGCCTTTTTTGGGACCAATATGAAGTGATAAAGATATAAATATAGTAATAAACCTAATTGAAGAACGTTAGACCCATTTTTTATCCAACGGAAAACTTGTGCAAACTTCTACGACAAAGATCGTCCAAACTTTCAATAGATTCGTATGAAGGTTTAAATTGAGATTTAAAGCTTTTAGAATGAATACCGGCCTTTTTTTGGACCAATAGAAAGTTATAAAGGTGTAAATATAGTTATTAATAATTCTCAAATAGTTAGACCCATTATTGGAGCAACGGAAACTTCGTCCAAACTACTTTGACCAAAACTGTCCAACTTTGAATAGCTTCGTACGAAGTGAATATTGGCCTTTTTGGGACCAATATGAAGTGATAAGGATATAAATATAGTAATAAACCTAATAGAAGAACGTTAGACCCATTTTTTATCCAACGGAAAACTTGTGCAAACTTCTACGACAAAGATCGTCCAAACTTTCAATAGATTCGTATGAAGGTTTAAATTGAGATTTAAAGCTTTTAGAATGAATACCGGCCTTTTTTTGGACAAATATAAAGTTATAAAGGTGTAAATATAGTTATTAAATAATTCTCAAATAGTTAGACCCATTATTGGAGCAACGGAAACTTCGTCCAAACTACTTTGACCAAAACTGCCCAACTTTGAATAGCTTCGTACGAAGTGAATATTGGCCTTTTTTGGGACCAATATGAAGTGATAAAGATATAAATATAGTAATAAACCTAATTGAAGAACGTTAGACCCATTTTTTATCCAACGGAAAACTTGTGCAAACTTCTACGACAAAGATCGTCCAAACTTTCAATAGATTCGTATGAAGGTTTAAATTGAGATTTAAAGCTTTTAGAATGAATACCGGCCTTTTTTTGGACCAATAGAAAGTTATAAAGGTGTAAATATAGTTATTAATAATTCTCAAATAGTTAGACCCATTATTGGAGCAACGGAAACTTCGTCCAAACTACTTTGACCAAAACTGCCCAACTTTGAATAGCTTCGTACGAAGTGAATATTGGCCTTTTTTGGGACCAATATGAAGTGATAAGGATATAAATATAGTAATGAACCTAATAGAAGAACGTTAGACCCATTTTTTATCCAACGGAAAACTTGTGCAAACTTCTACGACAAAGATCGTCCAAACTTTCAATAGATTCGAATGAAGGTTTAAATTGAGATTTAAAGCTTTTAGAATGAATACCGGCCTTTTTTTGGACAAATATAAAGTTATAAAGGTGTAAATATAGTTATTAAATAATTCTCAAATAGTTAGACCCATTATTGGAGCAACGGAAACTTCGTCCAAACTACTTTGACCAAAACTGCCCAACTTTGAATAGCTTCGTACGAAGTGAATATTGGCCTTTGTTGGGATCAATATGAAGTGATAAGGATATAAATATAGTAATAAACCTAATAGAAGAACGTTAGACCCATTTTTTATCCAACGGAAAACTTGTGCAAACTTCTACGACAAAGATCGTCCAAACTTTCAATAGATTCGTTTGAAGGTTTAAATTGAGATTTAAAGCTTTTAGAATGAATACCGGCATTTTTTTGGACCAATATAAAGTTATAAAGGTGTAAATATAGTTTTTAAATAATTCTCAAATAGTTAGACCCATTATTGGAGCAACGGAAACTTCGTCCAAACAAGTTTGACCAAAACTGTCCAACTTTGAATAGCTTCGTACGAAGTGAATATTGGCCTTTTTTGGGACCAATATGAAGTGAATAAAATATAAATATAGTAATAAACCTAATAGAAGAACGTTAGACCCATTTTTTATCCAACGAAAAACTTGTGCAAACTTCTACGACAAAGATCGTCCAAACTTTCAATAGATTCGTATGAAGGTTTAAATTGAGATTTAAAGCTTTTAGAATGAATACCGGCCTTTTTTTGGACCAATATAAAGTTATAAAGGTGTAAATATAGTTATTAATAATTCTCAAATAGTTAGACCCATTATTGGAGCAACGGAAACTTCGTCCAAACTACTTTGACCAAAACTGCCCAACTTTGAATAGCTTCGTACGAAGTGAATATTGGCCTTTTTTGGGACCAATATGAAGTGATAAGGATATAAATATAGTAATAAACCTAATAGAAGAACGTTAGACCCATTTTTTATCCAACGGAAAACTTGTGCAAACTTCTACGACAAAGATCGTCCAAACTTTCAATAGATTCGTATGAAGGTTTAAATTGAGATTTAAAGCTTTTAGAATGAATACCGGCCTTTTTTTGGACAAATATAAAGTTATAAAGGTGTAAATATAGTTATTAAATAATTCTCAAATAGTTAGACCCATTATTGGAGCAACGGAAACTTCGTCCAAACTACTTTGACCAAAACTGTCCAACTTTGAATAGCTTCGTACGAAGTGAATATTGGCCTTTTTGGGACCAATATGAAGTGATAAGGATATAAATATAGTAATAAACCTAATAGAAGAACGTTAGACCCATTTTTTATCCAACGGAAAACTTGTGCAAACTTCTACGACAAAGATCGTCCAAACTTTCAATAGATTCGTATGAAGGTTTAAATTGAGATTTAAAGCTTTTAGAATGAATACCGGCCTTTTTTTGGACAAATATAAAGTTATAAAGGTGTAAATATAGTTATTAAATAATTCTCAAATAGTTAGACCCATTATTGGAGCAACGGAAACTTCGTCCAAACTACTTTGACCAAAACTGCCCAACTTTGAATAGCTTCGTACGAAGTGAATATTGGCCTTTTTGGGACCAATATGAAGTGATAAGGATATAAATATAGTAATGAACCTAATAGAAGAACGTTAGACCCATTTTTTATCCAACGGAAAACTTGTGCAAACTTCTACGACAAAGATCGTCCAAACTTTCAATAGATTCGTATGAAGGTTTAAATTGAGATTTAAAGCTTTTAGAATGAATACCGGCCTTTTTTTGGACAAATATAAAGTTATAAAGGTGTAAATATAGTTATTAAATAATTCTCAAATAGCTTTATTGGAGCAACGGAAACTTCGTCCAAACTACTTTGACCAAAACTGCCCAACTTTGAATAGCTTCGTACGAAGTGAATATTGGCCTTTGTTGGGATCAATATGAAGTGATAAGGATATAAATATAGTAATAAACCTAATAGAAGAACGTTAGACCCATTTTTTATCCAACGGAAAACTTGTGCAAACTTCTACGACAAAGATCGTCCAAACTTTCAATAGATTCGTATGAAGGTTTAAATTGAGATTTAAAGCTTTTAGAATGAATACCGGCCTTTTTTTGGACAAATATAAAGTTATAAAGGTGTAAATATAGTTATTAAATAATTCTCAAATAGTTAGACCCATTATTGGAGCAACGGAAACTTCGTCCAAACTACTTTGACCAAAACTGCCCAACTTTGAATAGCTTCGTACGAAGTGAATATTGGCCTTTGTTGGGATCAATATGAAGTGATAAGGATATAAATATAGTAATAAACCTAATAGAAGAACGTTAGACCCATTTTTTATCCAACGGAAAACTTGTGCAAACTTCTACGACAAAGATCGTCCAAACTTTCAATAGATTCGTTTGAAGGTTTAAATTGAGATTTAAAGCTTTTAGAATGAATACCGGCCTTTTTTTGGACCAATATAAAGTTATAAAGGTGTAAATATAGTTTTTAAATAATTCTCAAATAGTTAGACCCATTATTGGAGCAACGGAAACTTCGTCCAAACTAGTTTGACCAAAACTGCCCAACTTTGAATAGCTTCGTACGAAGTGAATATTGGCCTTTTTTGGGACCAATATGAAGTGATAAAGATATAAATATAGTAATAAACCTAATAGAAGAACGTTAGACCCATTTTTTATCCAACGAAAAACTTGTGCAAACTTCTACGACAAAGATCGTCCAAACTTTCAATAGATTCGTATGAAGGTTTAAATTGAGATTTAAAGCTTTTAGAATGAATACCGGCCTTTTTTTGGACCAATATAAAGTTATAAAGGTGTAAATATAGTTATTAATAATTCTCAAATAGTTAGACCCATTATTGGAGCAACGGAAACTTCGTCCAAACTAGTTTGACCAAAACAGCCCAACTTTGAATAGCTTCGTACGAAGTGAATATTGGCCTTTGTTGGGATCAATATGAAGTGATAAGGATATAAATATAGTAATAAACCTAATAGAAGAACGTTAGACCCATTTTTTATCCAACGGAAAACTTGTGCAAACTTCTACGACAAAGATCGTCCAAACTTTCAATAGATTCGTATGAAGGTTTAAATTGAGATTTAAAGCTTTTAGAATGAATACCAGCCTTTTTTTGGACAAATATAAAGTTATAAAGGTGTAAATATAGTTATTAAATAATTCTCAAATAGTTAGACCCATTATTGGAGCAACGGAAACTTCGTCCAAACTACTTTGACCAAAACTTCCCAACTTTGAATAGCTTCGTACGAAGTGAATATTGGCCTTTGTTGGGATCAATATGAAGTGATAAGGATATAAATATAGTAATAAACCTAATAGAAGAACGTTAGACCCATTTTTTATCCAACGGAAAACTTGTGCAAACTTCTACGACAAAGATCGTCCAAACTTTCAATAGATTCGTTTGAAGGTTTAAATTGAGATTTAAAGCTTTTAGAATGAATACCGGCCTTTTTTTGGACCAATATAAAGTTATAAAGGTGTAAATATAGTTTTTAAATAATTCTCAAATAGTTAGACCCATTATTGGAGCAACGGAAACTTCGTCCAAACTAGTTTGACCAAAACTGCCCAACTTTGAATAGCTTCGTACGAAGTGAATATTGGCCTTTTTTGGGACCAATATGAAGTGATAAAGATATAAATATAGTAATAAACCTAATAGAAGAACGTTAGACCCATTTTTTATCCAACGAAAAACTTGTGCAAACTTCTACGACAAAGATCGTCCAAACTTTCAATAGATTCGTATGAAGGTTTAAATTGAGATTTAAAGCTTTTAGAATGAATACCGGCCTTTTTTTGGACAAATATAAAGTTATAAAGGTGTAAATATAGTTATTAAATAATTCTCAAATAGTTAGACCCATTATTGGAGCAACGGAAACTTCGTCCAAACTACTTTGACCAAAACTGTCCAACTTTGAATAGCTTCGTACGAAGTGAATATTGGCCTTTTTGGGACCAATATGAAGTGATAAGGATATAAATATAGTAATAAACCTAATAGAAGAACGTTAGACCCATTTTTTATCCAACGGAAAACTTGTGCAAACTTCTACGACAAAGATCGTCCAAACTTTCAATAGATTCGTATGAAGGTTTAAATTGAGATTTAAAGCTTTTAGAATGAATACCGGCCTTTTTTTGGACAAATATAAAGTTATAAAGGTGTAAATATAGTTATTAAATAATTCTCAAATAGTTAGACCCATTATTGGAGCAACGGAAACTTCGTCCGAACTACTTTGACCAAAACTGCCCAACTTTGAATAGCTTCGTACGAAGTGAATATTGGCCTTTTTGGGACCAATATGAAGTGATAAGGATATAAATATAGTAATGAACCTAATAGAAGAACGTTAGACCCATTTTTTATCCAACGGAAAACTTGTGCAAACTTCTACGACAAAGATCGTCCAAACTTTCAATAGATTCGTATGAAGGTTTAAATTGAGATTTAAAGCTTTTAGAATGAATACCGGCCTTTTTTTGGACAAATATAAAGTTATAAAGGTGTAAATATAGTTATTAAATAATTCTCAAATAGCTTTATTGGAGCAACGGAAACTTCGTCCAAACTACTTTGACCAAAACTGCCCAACTTTGAATAGCTTCGTACGAAGTGAATATTGGCCTTTGTTGGGATCAATATGAAGTGATAAGGATATAAATATAGTAATAAACCTAATAGAAGAACGTTAGACCCATTTTTTATCCAACGGAAAACTTGTGCAAACTTCTACGACAAAGATCGTCCAAACTTTCAATAGATTCGTATGAAGGTTTAAATTGAGAGTTAAAGCTTTTAGAATGAATACCGGCCTTTTTTTGGACAAATATAAAGTTATAAAGGTGTAAATATAGTTATTAAATAATTCTCAAATAGTTAGACCCATTATTGGAGCAACGGAAACTTCGTCCAAACTACTTTGACCAAAACTGCCCAACTTTGAATAGCTTCGTACGAAGTGAATATTGGCCTTTGTTGGGATCAATATGAAGTGATAAGGATATAAATATAGTAATAAACCTAATAGAAGAACGTTAGACCCATTTTTTATCCAACGGAAAACTTGTGCAAACTTCTACGACAAAGATCGTCCAAACTTTCAATAGATTCGTTTGAAGGTTTAAATTGAGATTTAAAGCTTTTAGAATGAATACCGGCCTTTTTTTGGACCAATATAAAGTTATAAAGGTGTAAATATAGTTATTAATAATTCTCAAATAGTTAGACCCATTATTGGAGCAACGGAAACTTCGTCCAAACTAGTTTGACCAAAACAGCCCAACTTTGAATAGCTTCGTACGAAGTGAATATTGGCCTTTGTTGGGATCAATATGAAGTGATAAGGATATAAATATAGTAATAAACCTAATAGAAGAACGTTAGACCCATTTTTTATCCAACGGAAAACTTGTGCAAACTTCTACGACAAAGATCGTCCAAACTTTCAATAGATTCGTATGAAGGTTTAAATTGAGATTTAAAGCTTTTAGAATGAATACCGGCCGTTTTTTGGACAAATATAAAGTTATAAAGGTGTAAATATAGTTATTAAATAATTCTCAAATAGTTAGACCCATTATTGGAGCAACGGAAACTTCGTCCAAACTACTTTGACCAAAACTGCCCAACTTTGAATAGCTTCGTACGAAGTGAATATTGGCCTTTGTTGGGATCAATATGAAGTGATAAGGATATAAATATAGTAATAAACCTAATAGAAGAACGTTAGACCCATTTTTTATCCAACGGAAAACTTGTGCAAACTTCTACGACAAAGATCGTCCAAACTTTCAATAGATTCGTTTGAAGGTTTAAATTGAGATTTAAAGCTTTTAGAATGAATACCGGCCTTTTTTTGGACCAATATAAAGTTATAAAGGTGTAAATATAGTTTTTAAATAATTCTCAAATAGTTAGACCCATTATTGGAGCAACGGAAACTTCGTCCAAACTAGTTTGACCAAAACTGCCCAACTTTGAATAGCTTCGTACGAAGTGAATATTGGCCTTTTTTGGGACCAATATGAAGTGATAAAGATATAAATATAGTAATAAACCTAATAGAAGAACGTTAGACCCATTTTTTATCCAACGAAAAACTTGTGCAAACTTCTACGACAAAGATCGTCCAAACTTTCAATAGATTCGTATGAAGGTTTAAATTGAGATTTAAAGCTTTTAGAATGAATACCGGCCTTTTTTTGGACAAATATAAAGTTATAAAGGTGTAAATATAGTTATTAAATAATTCTCAAATAGTTAGACCCATTATTGGAGCAACGGAAACTTCGTCCAAACTACTTTGACCAAAACTGTCCAACTTTGAATAGCTTCGTACGAAGTGAATATTGGCCTTTTTGGGACCAATATGAAGTGATAAGGATATAAATATAGTAATAAACCTAATAGAAGAACGTTAGACCCATTTTTTATCCAACGGAAAACTTGTGCAAACTTCTACGACAAAGATCGTCCAAACTTTCAATAGATTCGTATGAAGGTTTAAATTGAGATTTAAAGCTTTTAGAATGAATACCGGCCTTTTTTTGGACAAATATAAAGTTATAAAGGTGTAAATATAGTTATTAAATAATTCTCAAATAGTTAGACCCATTATTGGAGCAACGGAAACTTCGTCCGAACTACTTTGACCAAAACTGCCCAACTTTGAATAGCTTCGTACGAAGTGAATATTGGCCTTTTTGGGACCAATATGAAGTGATAAGGATATAAATATAGTAATGAACCTAATAGAAGAACGTTAGACCCATTTTTTATCCAACGGAAAACTTGTGCAAACTTCTACGACAAAGATCGTCCAAACTTTCAATAGATTCGTATGAAGGTTTAAATTGAGATTTAAAGCTTTTAGAATGAATACCGGCCTTTTTTTGGACAAATATAAAGTTATAAAGGTGTAAATATAGTTATTAAATAATTCTCAAATAGCTTTATTGGAGCAACGGAAACTTCGTCCAAACTACTTTGACCAAAACTGCCCAACTTTGAATAGCTTCGTACGAAGTGAATATTGGCCTTTGTTGGGATCAATATGAAGTGATAAGGATATAAATATAGTAATAAACCTAATAGAAGAACGTTAGACCCATTTTTTATCCAACGGAAAACTTGTGCAAACTTCTACGACAAAGATCGTCCAAACTTTCAATAGATTCGTATGAAGGTTTAAATTGAGATTTAAAGCTTTTAGAATGAATACCGGCCTTTTTTTGGACAAATATAAAGTTATAAAGGTGTAAATATAGTTATTAAATAATTCTCAAATAGTTAGACCCATTATTGGAGCAACGGAAACTTCGTCCAAACTACTTTGACCAAAACTGCCCAACTTTGAATAGCTTCGTACGAAGTGAATATTGGCCTTTGTTGGGATCAATATGAAGTGATAAGGATATAAATATAGTAATAAACCTAATAGAAGAACGTTAGACCCATTTTTTATCCAACGGAAAACTTGTGCAAACTTCTACGACAAAGATCGTCCAAACTTTCAATAGATTCGTTTGAAGGTTTAAATTGAGATTTAAAGCTTTTAGAATGAATACCGGCCTTTTTTTGGACCAATATAAAGTTATAAAGGTGTAAATATAGTTATTAATAATTCTCAAATAGTTAGACCCATTATTGGAGCAACGGAAACTTCGTCCAAACTAGTTTGACCAAAACAGCCCAACTTTGAATAGCTTCGTACGAAGTGAATATTGGCCTTTGTTGGGATCAATATGAAGTGATAAGGATATAAATATAGTAATAAACCTAATAGAAGAACGTTAGACCCATTTTTTATCCAACGGAAAACTTGTGCAAACTTCTACGACAAAGATCGTCCAAACTTTCAATAGATTCGTATGAAGGTTTAAATTGAGATTTAAAGCTTTTAGTATGAATACCGGCCTTTTTTTGGACAAATATAAAGTTATAAAGGTGTAAATATAGTTATTAAATAATTCTCAAATAGTTAGACCCATTATTGGAGCAACGGAAACTTCGTCCAAACTACTTTGACCAAAACTGCCCAACTTTGAATAGCTTCGTACGAAGTGAATATTGGCCTTTGTTGGGATCAATATGAAGTGATAAGGATATAAATATAGTAATAAACCTAATAGAAGAACGTTAGACCCATTTTTTATCCAACGGAAAACTTGTGCAAACTTCTACGACAAAGATCGTCCAAACTTTCAATAGATTCGTTTGAAGGTTTAAATTGAGATTTAAAGCTTTTAGAATGAATACCGGCCTTTTTTTGGACCAATATAAAGTTATAAAGGTGTAAATATAGTTTTTAAATAATTCTCAAATAGTTAGACCCATTATTGGAGCAACGGAAACTTCGTCCAAACTAGTTTGACCAAAACTGCCCAACTTTGAATAGCTTCGTACGAAGTGAATATTGGCCTTTTTTGGGACCAATATGAAGTGATAAAGATATAAATATAGTAATAAACCTAATAGAAGAACGTTAGACCCATTTTTTATCCAACGAAAAACTTGTGCAAACTTCTACGACAAAGATCGTCCAAACTTTCAATAGATTCGTATGAAGGTTTAAATTGAGATTTAAAGCTTTTAGAATGAATACCGGCCTTTTTTTGGACAAATATAAAGTTATAAAGATGTAAATATAGTTATTAAATAATTCTCAAATAGTTAGACCCATTATTGGAGCAACGGAAACTTCGTCCAAACTACTTTGACCAAAACTGTCCAACTTTGAATAGCTTCGTACGAAGTGAATATTGGCCTTTTTGGGACCAATATGAAGTGATAAGGATATAAATATAGTAATAAACCTAATAGAAGAACGTTAGACCCATTTTTTATCCAACGGAAAACTTGTGCAAACTTCTACGACAAAGATCGTCCAAACTTTCAATAGATTCGTATGAAGGTTTAAATTGAGATTTAAAGCTTTTAGAATGAATACCGGCCTTTTTTTGGACAAATATAAAGTTATAAAGGTGTAAATATAGTTATTAAATAATTCTCAAATAGTTAGACCCATTATTGGAGCAACGGAAACTTCGTCCAAACTACTTTGACCAAAACTGCCCAACTTTGAATAGCTTCGTACGAAGTGAATATTGGTCTTTTTGGGACCAATATGAAGTGATAAGGATATAAATATAGTAATGAACCTAATAGAAGAACGTTAGACCCATTTTTTATCCAACGGAAAACTTGTGCAAACTTCTACGACAAAGATCGTCCAAACTTTCAATAGATTCGTATGAAGGTTTAAATTGAGATTTAAAGCTTTTAGAATGAATACCGGCCTTTTTTTGGACAAATATAAAGTTATAAAGGTGTAAATATAGTTATTAAATAATTCTCAAATAGCTTTATTGGAGCAACGGAAACTTCGTCCAAACTACTTTGACCAAAACTGCCCAACTTTGAATAGCTTCGTACGAAGTGAATATTGGCCTTTGTTGGGATCAATATGAAGTGATAAGGATATAAATATAGTAATAAACCTAATAGAAGAACGTTAGACCCATTTTTTATCCAACGGAAAACTTGTGCAAACTTCTACGACAAAGATCGTCCAAACTTTCAATAGATTCGTATGAAGGTTTAAATTGAGATTTAAAGCTTTTAGAATGAATACCGGCCTTTTTTTGGACAAATATAAAGTTATAAAGGTGTAAATATAGTTATTAAATAATTCTCAAATAGTTAGACCCATTATTGGAGCAACGGAAACTTCGTCCAAACTACTTTGACCAAAACTGCCCAACTTTGAATAGCTTCGTACGAAGTGAATATTGGCCTTTGTTGGGATCAATATGAAGTGATAAGGATATAAATATAGTAATAAACCTAATAGAAGAACGTTAGACCCATTTTTTATCCAACGGAAAACTTGTGCAAACTTCTACGACAAAGATCGTCCAAACTTTCAATAGATTCGTTTGAAGGTTTAAATTGAGATTTAAAGCTTTTAGAATGAATACCGGCCTTTTTTTGGACCAATATAAAGTTATAAAGGTGTAAATATAGTTTTTAAATAATTCTCAAATAGTTAGACCCATTATTGGAGCAACGGAAACTTCGTCCAAACTAGTTTGACCAAAACTGCCCAACTTTGAATAGCTTCGTACGAAGTGAATATTGGCCTTTTTTGGGACCAATATGAAGTGATAAAGATATAAATATAGTAATAAACCTAATAGAAGAACGTTAGACCCATTTTTTATCCAACGAAAAACTTGTGCAAACTTCTACGACAAAGATCGTCCAAACTTTCAATAGATTCGTATGAAGGTTTAAATTGAGATTTAAAGCTTTTAGAATGAATACCGGCCTTTTTTTGGACCAATATAAAGTTATAAAGGTGTAAATATAGTTATTAATAATTCTCAAATAGTTAGACCCATTATTGGAGCAACGGAAACTTCGTCCAAACTAGTTTGACCAAAACAGCCCAACTTTGAATAGCTTCGTACGAAGTGAATATTGGCCTTTGTTGGGATCAATATGAAGTGATAAGGATATAAATATAGTAATAAACCTAATAGAAGAACGTTAGACCCATTTTTTATCCAACGGAAAACTTGTGCAAACTTCTACGACAAAGATCGTCCAAACTTTCAATAGATTCGTATGAAGGTTTAAATTGAGATTTAAAGCTTTTAGAATGAATACCGGCCTTTTTTTGGACAAATATAAAGTTATAAAGGTGTAAATATAGTTATTAAATAATTCTCAAATAGTTAGACCCATTATTGGAGCAACGGAAACTTCGTCCAAACTACTTTGACCAAAACTGCCCAACTTTGAATAGCTTCGTACGAAGTGAATATTGGCCTTTGTTGGGATCAATATGAAGTGATAAGGATATAAATATAGTAATAAACCTAATAGAAGAACGTTAGACCCATTTTTTATCCAACGGAAAACTTGTGCAAACTTCTACGACAAAGATCGTCCAAACTTTCAATAGATTCGTTTGAAGGTTTAAATTGAGATTTAAAGCTTTTAGAATGAATACCGGCCTTTTTTTGGACCAATATAAAGTTATAAAGGTGTAAATATAGTTTTTAAATAATTCTCAAATAGTTAGACCCATTATTGGAGCAACGGAAACTTCGTCCAAACTAGTTTGACCAAAACTGCCCAACTTTGAATAGCTTCGTACGAAGTGAATATTGGCCTTTTTTGGGACCAATATGAAGTGATAAAGATATAAATATAGTAATAAACCTAATAGAAGAACGTTAGACCCATTTTTTATCCAACGAAAAACTTGTGCAAACTTCTACGACAAAGATCGTCCAAACTTTCAATAGATTCGTATGAAGGTTTAAATTGAGATTTAAAGCTTTTAGAATGAATACCGGCCTTTTTTTGGACCAATATAAAGTTATAAAGGTGTAAATATAGTTATTAATAATTCTCAAATAGTTAGACCCATTATTGGAGCAACGGAAACTTCGTCCAAACTACTTTGACCAAAACTGCCCAACTTTGAATAGCTTCGTACGAAGTGAATATTGGCCTTTTTTGGGACCAATATGAAGTGATAAGGATATAAATATAGTAATGAACCTAATAGAAGAACGTTAGACCCATTTTTTATCCAACGGAAAACTTGTGCAAACTTCTACGACAAAGATCGTCCAAACTTTCAATAGATTCGTATGAAGGTTTAAATTGAGATTTAAAGCTTTTAGAATGAATACCGGCCTTTTTTTGGACAAATATAAAGTTATAAAGGTGTAAATATAGTTATTAAATAATTCTCAAATAGTTAGACCCATTATTGGAGCAACTGAAACTTCGTCCAAACTTCTTTGACCAAAACTGCCCAACTTTGAATAGCTTCGTACGAAGTGAATATTGGCCTTTGTTGGGATCAATATGAAGTGATAAGGATATAAATATAGTAATAAACCTAATAGAAGAACGTTAGACCCATTTTTTATCCAACGGAAAACTTGTGCAAACTTCTACGACAAAGATCGTCCAAACTTTCAATAGATTCGTATGAAGGTTTAAATTGAGATTTAAAGCTTTTAGAATGAATACCGGCCTTTTTTTGGACAAATATAAAGTTATAAAGGTGTAAATATAGTTATTAAATAATTCTCAAATAGTTAGACCCATTATTGGAGCAACGGAAACTTCGTCCAAACTACTTTGACCAAAACTGTCCAACTTTGAATAGCTTCGTACGAAGTGAATATTGGCCTTTTTGGGACCAATATGAAGTGATAAGGATATAAATATAGTAATAAACCTAATAGAAGAACGTTAGACCCATTTTTTATCCAACGGAAAACTTGTGCAAACTTCTACGACAAAGATCGTCCAAACTTTCAATAGATTCGTATGAAGGTTTAAATTGAGATTTAAAGCTTTTAGAATGAATACCGGCCTTTTTTTGGACAAATATAAAGTTATAAAGGTGTAAATATAGTTATTAAATAATTCTCAAATAGCTTTATTGGAGCAACGGAAACTTCGTCCAAACTACTTTGACCAAAACTGCCCAACTTTGAATAGCTTCGTACGAAGTGAATATTGGCCTTTGTTGGGATCAATATGAAGTGATAAGGATATAAATATAGTAATAAACCTAATAGAAGAACGTTAGACCCATTTTTTATCCAACGGAAAACTTGTGCAAACTTCTACGACAAAGATCGTCCAAACTTTCAATAGATTCGTATGAAGGTTTAAATTGAGATTTAAAGCTTTTAGAATGAATACCGGCCTTTTTTTGGACAAATATAAAGTTATAAAGGTGTAAATATAGTTATTAAATAATTCTCAAATTGTTAGACCCATTATTGGAGCAACGGAAACTTCGTCCAAACTACTTTGACCAAAACTGCCCAACTTTGAATAGCTTCGTACGAAGTGAATATTGGCCTTTGTTGGGATCAATATGAAGTGATAAGGATATAAATATAGTAATAAACCTAATAGAAGAACGTTAGACCCATTTTTTATCCAACGGAAAACTTGTGCAAACTTCTACGACAAAGATCGTCCAAACTTTCAATAGATTCGTTTGAAGGTTTAAATTGAGATTTAAAGCTTTTAGAATGAATACCGGCCTTTTTTTGGACCAATATAAAGTTATAAAGGTGTAAATATAGTTTTTAAATAATTCTCAAATAGTTAGACCCATTATTGGAGCAACGGAAACTTCGTCCAAACTAGTTTGACCAAAACTGCCCAACTTTGAATAGCTTCGTACGAAGTGAATATTGGCCTTTTTTGGGACCAATATGAAGTGATAAAGATATAAATATAGTAATAAACCTAATAGAAGAACGTTAGACCCATTTTTTATCCAACGAAAAACTTGTGCAAACTTCTACGACAAAGATCGTCCAAACTTTCAGTAGATTCGTATGAAGGTTTAAATTGAGATTTAAAGCTTTTAGAATGAATACCGGCCTTTTTTTGGACCAATATAAAGTTATAAAGGTGTAAATATAGTTATTAATAATTCTCAAATAGTTAGACCCATTATTGGAGCAACGGAAACTTCGTCCAAACTACTTTGACGAAAACTGCCCAACTTTGAATAGCTTCGTACGAAGTGAATATTGGCCTTTTTTGGGACCAATATGAAGTGATAAGGATATAAATATAGTAATGAACCTAATAGAAGAACGTTAGACCCATTTTTTATCCAACGGAAAACTTGTGCAAACTTCTACGACAAAGATCGTCCAAACTTTCAATAGATTCGTATGAAGGTTTAAATTGAGATTTAAAGCTTTTAGAATGAATACCGGCCTTTTTTTGGACCAATATAAAGTTATAAAGGTGTAAATATAGTTATTAATAATTCTCAAATAGTTAGACCCATTATTGGAGCAACTGAAACTTCGTCCAAACTTCTTTGACCAAAACTGCCCAACTTTGAATAGCTTCGTACGAAGTGAATATTGGCCTTTGTTGGGATCAATATGAAGTGATAAGGATATAAATATAGTAATAAACCTAATAGAAGAACGTTAGACCCATTTTTTATCCAACGGAAAACTTGTGCAAACTTCTACGACAAAGATCGTCCAAACTTTCAATAGATTCGTATGAAGGTTTAAATTGAGATTTAAAGCTTTTAGAATGAATACCGGCCTTTTTTTGGACAAATATAAAGTTATAAAGGTGTAAATATAGTTATTAAATAATTCTCAAATAGTTAGACCCATTATTGGAGCAACGGAAACTTCGTCCAAACTACTTTGACCAAAACTGTCCAACTTTGAATAGCTTCGTACGAAGTGAATATTGGCCTTTTTGGGACCAATATGAAGTGATAAGGATATAAATATAGTAATAAACCTAATAGAAGAACGTTAGACCCATTTTTTATCCAACGGAAAACTTGTGCAAACTTCTACGACAAAGATCGTCCAAACTTTCAATAGATTCGTATGAAGGTTTAAATTGAGATTTAAAGCTTTTAGAATGAATACCGGCCTTTTTTTGGACAAATATAAAGTTATAAAGGTGTAAATATAGTTATTAAATAATTCTCAAATAGCTTTATTGGAGCAACGGAAACTTCGTCCAAACTACTTTGACCAAAACTGCCCAACTTTGAATAGCTTCGTACGAAGTGAATATTGGCCTTTGTTGGGATCAATATGAAGTGATAAGGATATAAATATAGTAATAAACCTAATAGAAGAACGTTAGACCCATTTTTTATCCAACGGAAAACTTGTGCAAACTTCTACGACAAAGATCGTCCAAACTTTCAATAGATTCGTATGAAGGTTTAAATTGAGATTTAAAGCTTTTAGAATGAATACCGGCCTTTTTTTGGACAAATATAAAGTTATAAAGGTGTAAATATAGTTATTAAATAATTCTCAAATTGTTAGACCCATTATTGGAGCAACGGAAACTTCGTCCAAACTACTTTGACCAAAACTGCCCAACTTTGAATAGCTTCGTACGAAGTGAATATTGGCCTTTGTTGGGATCAATATGAAGTGATAAGGATATAAATATAGTAATAAACCTAATAGAAGAACGTTAGACCCATTTTTTATCCAACGGAAAACTTGTGCAAACTTCTACGACAAAGATCGTCCAAACTTTCAATAGATTCGTTTGAAGGTTTAAATTGAGATTTAAAGCTTTTAGAATGAATACCGGCCTTTTTTTGGACCAATATAAAGTTATAAAGGTGTAAATATAGTTTTTAAATAATTCTCAAATAGTTAGACCCATTATTGGAGCAACGGAAACTTCGTCCAAACTAGTTTGACCAAAACTGCCCAACTTTGAATAGCTTCGTACGAAGTGAATATTGGCCTTTTTTGGGACCAATATGAAGTGATAAAGATATAAATATAGTAATAAACCTAATAGAAGAACGTTAGACCCATTTTTTATCCAACGAAAAACTTGTGCAAACTTCTACGACAAAGATCGTCCAAACTTTCAGTAGATTCGTATGAAGGTTTAAATTGAGATTTAAAGCTTTTAGAATGAATACCGGCCTTTTTTTGGACCAATATAAAGTTATAAAGGTGTAAATATAGTTATTAATAATTCTCAAATAGTTAGACCCATTATTGGAGCAACGGAAACTTCGTCCAAACTACTTTGACGAAAACTGCCCAACTTTGAATAGCTTCGTACGAAGTGAATATTGGCCTTTTTTGGGACCAATATGAAGTGATAAGGATATAAATATAGTAATGAACCTAATAGAAGAACGTTAGACCCATTTTTTATCCAACGGAAAACTTGTGCAAACTTCTACGACAAAGATCGTCCAAACTTTCAATAGATTCGTATGAAGGTTTAAATTGAGATTTAAAGCTTTTAGAATGAATACCGGCCTTTTTTTGGACAAATATAAAGTTATAAAGGTGTAAATATAGTTATTAAATAATTCTCAAATAGTTAGACCCATTATTGGAGCAACGGAAACTTCGTCCAAACTTCTTTGACCAAAACTGCCCAACTTTGAATAGCTTCGTACGAAGTGAATATTGGCCTTTGTTGGGATCAATATGAAGTGATAAGGATATAAATATAGTAATAAACCTAATAGAAGAACGTTAGACCCATTTTTTATCCAACGGAAAACTTGTGCAAACTTCTACGACAAAGATCGTCCAAACTTTCAATAGATTCGTATGAAGGTTTAAATTGAGATTTAAAGCTTTTAGAATGAATACCGGCCTTTTTTTGGACAAATATAAAGTTATAAAGGTGTAAATATAGTTATTAAATAATTCTCAAATAGTTAGACCCATTATTGGAGCAACGGAAACTTCGTCCAAACTACTTTGACCAAAACTGTCCAACTTTGAATAGCTTCGTACGAAGTGAATATTGGCCTTTTTGGGACCAATATGAAGTGATAAGGATATAAATATAGTAATAAACCTAATAGAAGAACGTTAGACCCATTTTTTATCCAACGGAAAACTTGTGCAAACTTCTACGACAAAGATCGTCCAAACTTTCAATAGATTCGTATGAAGGTTTAAATTGAGATTTAAAGCTTTTAGAATGAATACCGGCCTTTTTTTGGACAAATATAAAGTTATAAAGGTGTAAATATAGTTATTAAATAATTCTCAAATAGCTTTATTGGAGCAACGGAAACTTCGTCCAAACTACTTTGACCAAAACTGCCCAACTTTGAATAGCTTCGTACGAAGTGAATATTGGCCTTTGTTGGGATCAATATGAAGTGATAAGGATATAAATATAGTAATAAACCTAATAGAAGAACGTTAGACCCATTTTTTATCCAACGGAAAACTTGTGCAAACTTCTACGACAAAGATCGTCCAAACTTTCAATAGATTCGTATGAAGGTTTAAATAGAGATTTAAAGCTTTTAGAATGAATACCGGCCTTTTTTTGGACCAATATAAAGTTATAAAGGTGTAAATATAGTTATTAATAATTCTCAAATAGTTAGACCCATTATTGGAGCAACGGAAACTTCGTCCAAACTACTTTGACCAAAACTGCCCAACTTTGAATAGCTTCGTACGAAGTGAATATTGGCCTTTTTTGGGACCAATATGAAGTGATAAGGATATAAATATAGTAATAAACCTAATAGAAGAACGTTAGACCCATTTTTTATCCAACGGAAAACTTGTGCAAACTTCTACGACAAAGATCGTCCAAACTTTCAATAGACTCGTATGAAGGTTTAAATAGAGATTTAAAGCTTTTAGAATGAATACCGGCCTTTTTTGGACCAATATAAAGTTATAAAGGTGTAAATATAGTTATTAATAATTCTCAAATAGTTAGACCCATTATTGGAGCAACGGAAACTTCGTCCAAACTACTTTGACCAAAACTGCCCAACTTTGAATAGCTTCGTACGAAGTGAATATTGGCCTTTTTTGGGACCAATATGAAGTGATAAGGATATAAATATAGTAATAAACCTAATAGAAGAACGTTAGACCCATTTTTTATCCAACGGAAAATTTGTGCAAACTTCTACGACAAATATCGTCCAAACTTTCAATAGATTCGTTTGAAGGTTTAAATTGAGATTTAAAGCTTTTAGAATGAATACCGGCCTTTTTTTGGACCAATATAAAGTTATAAAGGTGTAAATATAGTTTTTAAATAATTCTCAAATAGTTAGACCCATTATTGGAGCAACGGAAACTTCGTCCAAACTAGTTGGACCAAAACTGCCCAACTTTGAATAGCTTCGTACGAAGTGAATATTGGCCTTTTTTGGGACCAATATGAAGTGATAAAGATATAAATATAGTAATAAACCTAATAGAAGAACGTTAGACCCATTTTTTATCCAACGGAAAACTTGTGCAAACTTCTACGACAAAGATCGTCCAAACTTTCAATAGATTCGTATGAAGGTTTAAATTGAGATTTAAAGCTTTTAGAATGAATACCGGCCTTTTTTTGGACCAATATAAAGTTATAAAGGTGTAAATA
Organism: Trifolium repens; assembly: GCA_030408175.1. NCBI lineage: Eukaryota > Viridiplantae > Streptophyta > Magnoliopsida > Fabales > Fabaceae > Trifolium > Trifolium repens. The sequence goes on along the minus strand of CP125842.1, from coordinate 35,658,834 downwards.
TAGTTATTAATAATTCTCAAATAGTTAGACCCATTATTGGAGCAACGGAAACTTCGTCCAAACTACTTTGACCAAAACTGCCCAACTTTGAATAGCTTCGTACGAAGTGAATATTGGCCTTTTTTGGGACCAATATGAAGTGATAAGGATATAAATATAGTAATGAACCTAATAGAAGAACGTTAGACCCATTTTTTATCCAACGGAAAACTTGTGCAAACTTCTACGACAAAGATCGTCCAAACTTTCAATAGATTCGTATGAAGGTTTAAATTGAGATTTAAAGCTTTTAGAATGAATACCGGCCTTTTTTTGGACCAATATAAAGTTATAAAGGTGTAAATATAGTTATTAATAATTCTCAAATAGTTAGACCCATTATTGGAGCAACGGAAACTTCGTCCAAACTACTTTGACCAAAACTGCCCAACTTTGAATAGCTTCGTACGAAGTGAATATTGGCCTTTTTTGGGACCAATATGAAGTGATAAGGATATAAATATAGTAATGAACCTAATAGAAGAACGTTAGACCCATTTTTTATCCAACGGAAAACTTGTGCAAACTTCTACGACAAAGATCGTCCAAACTTTCAATAGATTCGTATGAAGGTTTAAATTGAGATTTAAAGCTTTTAGAATGAATAGCGGCCTTTTTTTGGACAAATATAAAGTTATAAAGGTGTAAATATAGTTATTAAATAATTCTCAAATAGTTAGACCCATTATTGGAGCAACGGAAACTTCGTCCAAACTTCTTTGACCAAAACTGCCCAACTTTGAATAGCTTCGTACGAAGTGAATATTGGCCTTTGTTGGGATCAATATGAAGTGATAAGGATATAAATATAGTAATAAACCTAATAGAAGAACGTTAGACCCATTTTTTATCCAACGGAAAACTTGTGCAAACTTCTACGACAAAGATCGTCCAAATTTTCAATAGATTCGTATGAAGGTTTAAATTGAGATTTAAAGCTTTTAGAATGAATACCGGCCTTTTTTTGGACAAATATAAAGTTATAAAGGTGTAAATATAGTTATTAAATAATTCTCAAATAGTTAGACCCATTATTGGAGCAACGGAAACTTCGTCCAAACTACTTTGACCAAAACTGTCCAACTTTGAATAGCTTCGTACGAAGTGAATATTGGCCTTTTTGGGACCAATATGAAGTGATAAGGATATAAATATAGTAATAAACCTAATAGAAGAACGTTAGACCCATTTTTTATCCAACGGAAAACTTGTGCAAACTTCTACGACAAAGATCGTCCAAACTTTCAATAGATTCGTATGAAGGTTTAAATTGAGATTTAAAGCTTTTAGAATGAATACCGGCCTTTTTTTGGACAAATATAAAGTTATAAAGGTGTAAATATAGTTATTAAATAATTCTCAAATAGCTTTATTGGAGCAACGGAAACTTCGTCCAAACTACTTTGACCAAAACTGCCCAACTTTGAATAGCTTCGTACGAAGTGAATATTGGCCTTTGTTGGGATCAATATGAAGTGATAAGGATATAAATATAGTAATAAACCTAATAGAAGAACGTTAGACCCATTTTTTATCCAACGGAAAACTTGTGCAAACTTCTACGACAAAGATCGTCCAAACTTTCAATAGATTCGTATGAAGGTTTAAATTGAGATTTAAAGCTTTTAGAATGAATACCGGCCTTTTTTTGGACCAATATAAAGTTATAAAGGTGTAAATATAGTTATTAATAATTCTCAAATAGTTAGACCCATTATTGGAGCAACGGAAACTTCGTCCAAACTACTTTGACCAAAACTGCCCAACTTTGAATAGCTTCGTACGAAGTGAATATTGGCCTTTTTTGGGACCAATATGAAGTGATAAGGATATAAATATAGTAATGAACCTAATAGAAGAACGTTAGACCCATTTTTTATCCAACGGAAAACTTGTGCAAACTTCTACGACAAAGATCGTCCAAACTTTCAATAGATTCGTATGAAGGTTTAAATTGAGATTTAAAGCTTTTAGAATGAATACCGGCCTTTTTTTGGACAAATATAAAGTTATAAAGGTGTAAATATAGTTATTAAATAATTCTCAAATAGTTAGACCCATTATTGGAGCAACGGAAACTTCGTCCAAACTTCTTTGACCAAAACTGCCCAACTTTGAATAGCTTCGTACGAAGTGAATATTGGCCTTTGTTGGGATCAATATGAAGTGATAAGGATATAAATATAGTAATAAACCTAATAGAAGAACGTTAGACCCATTTTTTATCCAACGGAAAACTTGTGCGAACTTCTACGACAAAGATCGTCCAAACTTTCAATAGATTCGTATGAAGGTTTAAATTGAGATTTAAAGCTTTTAGAATGAATACCGGCCTTTTTTTGGACAAATATAAAGTTATAAAGGTGTAAATATAGTTATTAAATAATTCTCAAATAGTTAGACCCATTATTGGAGCAACGGAAACTTCGTCCAAACTACTTTGACCAAAACTGTCCAACTTTGAATAGCTTCGTACGAAGTGAATATTGGCCTTTTTGGGACCAATATGAAGTGATAAGGATATAAATATAGTAATAAACCTAATAGAAGAACGTTAGACCCATTTTTTATCCAACGGAAAACTTGTGCAAACTTCTACGACAAAGATCGTCCAAACTTTCAATAGATTCGTATGAAGGTTTAAATTGAGATTTAAAGCTTTTAGAATGAATACCGGCCTTTTTTTGGACAAATATAAAGTTATAAAGGTGTAAATATAGTTATTAAATAATTCTCAAATAGCTTTATTGGAGCAACGGAAACTTCGTCCAAACTACTTTGACCAAAACTGCCCAACTTTGAATAGCTTCGTACGAAGTGAATATTGGCCTTTGTTGGGATCAATATGAAGTGATAAGGATATAAATATAGTAATAAACCTAATAGAAGAACGTTAGACCCATTTTTTATCCAACGGAAAACTTGTGCAAACTTCTACGACAAAGATCGTCCAAACTTTCAATAGATTCGTATGAAGGTTTAAATTGAGATTTAAAGCTTTTAGAATGAATACCGGCCTTTTTTTGGACAAATATAAAGTTATAAAGGTGTAAATATAGTTATTAAATAATTCTCAAATAGTTAGACCCATTATTGGAGCAACGGAAACTTCGTCCAAACTACTTTGACCAAAACTGCCCAACTATGAATAGCTTCGTAAGAAGTGAATATTGGCCTTTGTTGGGATCAATATGAAGTGATAAGGATATAAATATAGTAATAAACCTAATAGAAGAACGTTAGACCCATTTTTTATCCAACGGAAAACTTGTGCAAACTTCTACGACAAAGATCGTCCAAACTTTCAATAGATTCGTATGAAGGTTTAAATAGAGATTTAAAGCTTTTAGAATGAATACCGGCCTTTTTTTGGACCAATATAAAGTTATAAAGGTGTAAATATAGTTTTTAAATAATTCTCAAATAGTTAGACCCATTATTGGAGCAACGGAAACTTCGTCCAAACTAGTTTGACCAAAACTGCCCAACTTTGAATAGCTTCGTACGAAGTGAATATTGGCCTTTTTTGGGACCAATATGAAGTGATAAAGATATAAATATAGTAATAAACCTAATAGAAGAACGTTAGACCCATTTTTTATCCAACGAAAAACTTGTGCAAACTTCTACGACAAAGATCGTCCAAACTTTCAGTAGATTCGTATGAAGGTTTAAATTGAGATTTAAAGCTTTTAGAATGAATACCGGCCTTTTTTTGGACCAATATAAAGTTATAAAGGTGTAAATATAGTTATTAATAATTCTCAAATAGTTAGACCCATTATTGGAGCAACGGAAACTTCGTCCAAACTACTTTGACGAAAACTGCCCAACTTTGAATAGCTTCGTACGAAGTGAATATTGGCCTTTTTTGGGACCAATATGAAGTGATAAGGATATAAATATAGTAATGAACCTAATAGAAGAACGTTAGACCCATTTTTTATCCAACGGAAAACTTGTGCAAACTTCTACGACAAAGATCGTCCAAACTTTCAATAGATTCGTATGAAGGTTTAAATTGAGATTTAAAGCTTTTAGAATGAATACCGGCCTTTTTTTGGACAAATATAAAGTTATAAAGGTGTAAATATAGTTATTAAATAATTCTCAAATAGTTAGACCCATTATTGGAGCAACGGAAACTTCGTCCAAACTTCTTTGACCAAAACTGCCCAACTTTGAATAGCTTCGTACGAAGTGAATATTGGCCTTTGTTGGGATCAATATGAAGTGATAAGGATATAAATATAGTAATAAACCTAATAGAAGAACGTTAGACCCATTTTTTATCCAACGGAAAACTTGTGCAAACTTCTACGACAAAGATCGTCCAAACTTTCAATAGATTCGTATGAAGGTTTAAATTGAGATTTAAAGCTTTTAGAATGAATACCGGCCTTTTTTTGGACAAATATAAAGTTATAAAGGTGTAAATATAGTTATTAAATAATTCTCAAATAGTTAGACCCATTATTGGAGCAACGGAAACTTCGTCCAAACTACTTTGACCAAAACTGTCCAACTTTGAATAGCTTCGTACGAAGTGAATATTGGCCTTTTTGGGACCAATATGAAGTGATAAGGATATAAATATAGTAATAAACCTAATAGAAGAACGTTAGACCCATTTTTTATCCAACGGAAAACTTGTGCAAACTTCTACGACAAAGATCGTCCAAACTTTCAATAGATTTGTATGAAGGTTTAAATTGAGATTTAAAGCTTTTAGAATGAATACCGGCCTTTTTTTGGACAAATATAAAGTTATAAAGGTGTAAATATAGTTATTAAATAATTCTCAAATAGCTTTATTGGAGCAACGGAAACTTCGTCCAAACTACTTTGACCAAAACTGCCCAACTTTGAATAGCTTCGTACGAAGTGAATATTGGCCTTTGTTGGGATCAATATGAAGTGATAAGGATATAAATATAGTAATAAACCTAATAGAAGAACGTTAGACCCATTTTTTATCCAACGGAAAACTTGTGCAAACTTCTACGACAAAGATCGTCCAAACTTTCAATAGATTCGTATGAAGGTTTAAATAGAGATTTAAAGCTTTTAGAATGAATACCGGCCTTTTTTTGGACCAATATAAAGTTATAAAGGTGTAAATATAGTTATTAATAATTCTCAAATAGTTAGACCCATTATTGGAGCAACGGAAACTTCGTCCAAACTACTTTGACCAAAACTGCCCAACTTTGAATAGCTTCGTACGAAGTGAATATTGGCCTTTTTTGGGACCAATATGAAGTGATAAGGATATAAATATAGTAATAAACCTAATAGAAGAACGTTAGACCCATTTTTTATCCAACGGAAAACTTGTGCAAACTTCTACGACAAAGATCGTCCAAACTTTCAATAGACTCGTATGAAGGTTTAAATAGAGATTTAAAGCTTTTAGAATGAATACCGGCCTTTTTTGGACCAATATAAAGTTATAAAGGTGTAAATATAGTTATTAATAATTCTCAAATAGTTAGACCCATTATTGGAGCAACGGAAACTTCGTCCAAACTACTTTGACCAAAACTGCCCAACTTTGAATAGCTTCGTACGAAGTGAATATTGGCCTTTTTTGGGACCAATATGAAGTGATAAGGATATAAATATAGTAATAAACCTAATAGAAGAACGTTAGACCCATTTTTTATCCAACGGAAAATTTGTGCAAACTTCTACGACAAATATCGTCCAAACTTTCAATAGATTCGTTTGAAGGTTTAAATTGAGATTTAAAGCTTTTAGAATGAATACCGGCCTTTTTTTGGACCAATATAAAGTTATAAAGGTGTAAATATAGTTTTTAAATAATTCTCAAATAGTTAGACCCATTATTGGAGCAACGGAAACTTCGTCCAAACTAGTTGGACCAAAACTGCCCAACTTTGAATAGCTTCGTACGAAGTGAATATTGGCCTTTTTTGGGACCAATATGAAGTGATAAAGATATAAATATAGTAATAAACCTAATAGAAGAACGTTAGACCCATTTTTTATCCAACGGAAAACTTGTGCAAACTTCTACGACAAAGATCGTCCAAACTTTCAATAGATTCGTATGAAGGTTTAAATTGAGATTTAAAGCTTTTAGAATGAATACCGGCCTTTTTTTGGACCAATATAAAGTTATAAAGGTGTAAATATAGTTATTAATAATTCTCAAATAGTTAGACCCATTATTGGAGCAACGGAAACTTCGTCCAAACTACTTTGACCAAAACTGCCCAACTTTGAATAGCTTCGTACGAAGTGAATATTGGCCTTTTTTGGGACCAATATGAAGTGATAAGGATATAAATATAGTAATGAACCTAATAGAAGAACGTTAGACCCATTTTTTATCCAACGGAAAACTTGTGCAAACTTCTACGACAAAGATCGTCCAAACTTTCAATAGATTCGTATGAAGGTTTAAATTGAGATTTAAAGCTTTTAGAATGAATACCGGCCTTTTTTTGGACCAATATAAAGTTATAAAGGTGTAAATATAGTTATTAATAATTCTCAAATAGTTAGACCCATTATTGGAGCAACGGAAACTTCGTCCAAACTACTTTGACCAAAACTGCCCAACTTTGAATAGCTTCGTACGAAGTGAATATTGGCCTTTTTTGGGACCAATATGAAGTGATAAGGATATAAATATAGTAATGAACCTAATAGAAGAACGTTAGACCCATTTTTTATCCAACGGAAAACTTGTGCAAACTTCTACGACAAAGATCGTCCAAACTTTCAATAGATTCGTATGAAGGTTTAAATTGAGATTTAAAGCTTTTAGAATGAATAGCGGCCTTTTTTTGGACAAATATAAAGTTATAAAGGTGTAAATATAGTTATTAAATAATTCTCAAATAGTTAGACCCATTATTGGAGCAACGGAAACTTCGTCCAAACTTCTTTGACCAAAACTGCCCAACTTTGAATAGCTTCGTACGAAGTGAATATTGGCCTTTGTTGGGATCAATATGAAGTGATAAGGATATAAATATAGTAATAAACCTAATAGAAGAACGTTAGACCCATTTTTTATCCAACGGAAAACTTGTGCAAACTTCTACGACAAAGATCGTCCAAATTTTCAATAGATTCGTATGAAGGTTTAAATTGAGATTTAAAGCTTTTAGAATGAATACCGGCCTTTTTTTGGACAAATATAAAGTTATAAAGGTGTAAATATAGTTATTAAATAATTCTCAAATAGTTAGACCCATTATTGGAGCAACGGAAACTTCGTCCAAACTACTTTGACCAAAACTGTCCAACTTTGAATAGCTTCGTACGAAGTGAATATTGGCCTTTTTGGGACCAATATGAAGTGATAAGGATATAAATATAGTAATAAACCTAATAGAAGAACGTTAGACCCATTTTTTATCCAACGGAAAACTTGTGCAAACTTCTACGACAAAGATCGTCCAAACTTTCAATAGATTCGTATGAAGGTTTAAATTGAGATTTAAAGCTTTTAGAATGAATACCGGCCTTTTTTTGGACAAATATAAAGTTATAAAGGTGTAAATATAGTTATTAAATAATTCTCAAATAGCTTTATTGGAGCAACGGAAACTTCGTCCAAACTACTTTGACCAAAACTGCCCAACTTTGAATAGCTTCGTACGAAGTGAATATTGGCCTTTGTTGGGATCAATATGAAGTGATAAGGATATAAATATAGTAATAAACCTAATAGAAGAACGTTAGACCCATTTTTTATCCAACGGAAAACTTGTGCAAACTTCTACGACAAAGATCGTCCAAACTTTCAATAGATTCGTATGAAGGTTTAAATTGAGATTTAAAGCTTTTAGAATGAATACCGGCCTTTTTTTGGACCAATATAAAGTTATAAAGGTGTAAATATAGTTATTAATAATTCTCAAATAGTTAGACCCATTATTGGAGCAACGGAAACTTCGTCCAAACTACTTTGACCAAAACTGCCCAACTTTGAATAGCTTCGTACGAAGTGAATATTGGCCTTTTTTGGGACCAATATGAAGTGATAAGGATATAAATATAGTAATGAACCTAATAGAAGAACGTTAGACCCATTTTTTATCCAACGGAAAACTTGTGCAAACTTCTACGACAAAGATCGTCCAAACTTTCAATAGATTCGTATGAAGGTTTAAATTGAGATTTAAAGCTTTTAGAATGAATACCGGCCTTTTTTTGGACAAATATAAAGTTATAAAGGTGTAAATATAGTTATTAAATAATTCTCAAATAGTTAGACCCATTATTGGAGCAACGGAAACTTCGTCCAAACTTCTTTGACCAAAACTGCCCAACTTTGAATAGCTTCGTACGAAGTGAATATTGGCCTTTGTTGGGATCAATATGAAGTGATAAGGATATAAATATAGTAATAAACCTAATAGAAGAACGTTAGACCCATTTTTTATCCAACGGAAAACTTGTGCGAACTTCTACGACAAAGATCGTCCAAACTTTCAATAGATTCGTATGAAGGTTTAAATTGAGATTTAAAGCTTTTAGAATGAATACCGGCCTTTTTTTGGACAAATATAAAGTTATAAAGGTGTAAATATAGTTATTAAATAATTCTCAAATAGTTAGACCCATTATTGGAGCAACGGAAACTTCGTCCAAACTACTTTGACCAAAACTGTCCAACTTTGAATAGCTTCGTACGAAGTGAATATTGGCCTTTTTGGGACCAATATGAAGTGATAAGGATATAAATATAGTAATAAACCTAATAGAAGAACGTTAGACCCATTTTTTATCCAACGGAAAACTTGTGCAAACTTCTACGACAAAGATCGTCCAAACTTTCAATAGATTCGTATGAAGGTTTAAATTGAGATTTAAAGCTTTTAGAATGAATACCGGCCTTTTTTTGGACAAATATAAAGTTATAAAGGTGTAAATATAGTTATTAAATAATTCTCAAATAGCTTTATTGGAGCAACGGAAACTTCGTCCAAACTACTTTGACCAAAACTGCCCAACTTTGAATAGCTTCGTACGAAGTGAATATTGGCCTTTGTTGGGATCAATATGAAGTGATAAGGATATAAATATAGTAATAAACCTAATAGAAGAACGTTAGACCCATTTTTTATCCAACGGAAAACTTGTGCAAACTTCTACGACAAAGATCGTCCAAACTTTCAATAGATTCGTATGAAGGTTTAAATTGAGATTTAAAGCTTTTAGAATGAATACCGGCCTTTTTTTGGACAAATATAAAGTTATAAAGGTGTAAATATAGTTATTAAATAATTCTCAAATAGTTAGACCCATTATTGGAGCAACGGAAACTTCGTCCAAACTACTTTGACCAAAACTGCCCAACTATGAATAGCTTCGTAAGAAGTGAATATTGGCCTTTGTTGGGATCAATATGAAGTGATAAGGATATAAATATAGTAATAAACCTAATAGAAGAACGTTAGACCCATTTTTTATCCAACGGAAAACTTGTGCAAACTTCTACGACAAAGATCGTCCAAACTTTCAATAGATTCGTATGAAGGTTTAAATAGAGATTTAAAGCTTTTAGAATGAATACCGGCCTTTTTTTGGACCAATATAAAGTTATAAAGTTGTAAATATAGTTATTAATAATTCTCAAATAGTTAGACCCATTATTGGAGCAACGGAAACTTCGTCCAAACTACTTTGACCAAAACTGCCCAACTTTGAATAGCTTCGTACGAAGTGAATATTGGCCTTTTTTGGGACCAATATGAAGTGATAAGGATATAAATATAGTAATAAACCTAATAGAAGAATGTTAGACCCATTTTTTATCCAACGGAAAACTTGTGCAAACTTCTACGACAAAGATCGTCCAAACTTTCAATAGATTCGTATGAAGGTTTAAATTGAGATTTGAAGCTTTTAGAATGAATACCGGCCTTTTTTTGGACCAATAGAAAGTTATAAAGGTGTAAATATAGTTATTAATAATTCTCAAATAGTTAGACCCATTATTGGAGCAACGGAAACTTCGTCCAAACTACTTTGACCAAAACTGCCCAACTTTGAATAGCTTCGTACGAAGTGAATATTGGCCTTTTTTGGGACCAATATGAAGTGATAAGGATATAAATATAGTAATGAACCTAATAGAAGAACGTTAGACCCATTTTTTATCCAACGGAAAACTTGTGCAAACTACTACGACAAAGATCGTCCAAACTTTCAATAGATTCGTATGAAGGTTTAAATTGAGATTTAAAGCTTTTAGAATGAATACCGGCCTTTTTTTGGACAAATATAAAGTTATAAAGGTGTAAATATAGTTATTAAATAATTCTCAAATAGTTAGACCCATTATTGGAGCAACGGAAACTTCGTCCAAACTACTTTGACCAAAACTGCCCAACTTTGAATAGCTTCGTACGAAGTGAATATTGGCCTTTTTTGGGACCAATATGAAGTGATAAGGATATAAATATAGTAATAAACCTAATAGAAGAACGTTAGACCCATTTTTTATCCAACGGAAAACTTGTGCAAACTTCTACGACAAAGATCGTCCAAACTTTCAATAGATTCGTATGAAGGTTTAAATTGAGATTTAAAGCTTTTAGAATGAATACCGGCCTTTTTCTGGACAAATATAAAGTTATAAAGGTGTAAATATAGTTATTAAATAATTCTCAAATAGTTAGACCCATTATTGGAGCAACGGAAACTTCGTCCAAACTACTTTGACCAAAACTGCCCAACTTTGAATAGCTTCGTACGAAGTGAATATTGGCCTTTTTTGGGACCAATATGAAGTGATAAGGATATAAATATAGTAATAAACCTAATAGAAGAACGTTAGACCCATTTTTTATCCAACGGAAAATTTGTGCAAACTTCTACGACAAAGATCGTCCAAACTTTCAATAGATTCGTATGAAGGTTTAAATTGAGATTTAAAGCTTTTAGAATGAATACCGGCCTTTTTTTGGACAAATATAAAGTTATAAAGGTGTAAATATAGTTATTAAATAATTCTCAAATAGTTAGACCCATTATTGGAGCAACGGAAACTTCGTCCAAACTACTTTGACCAAAACTGCCCAACTTTGAATAGCTTCGTACGAAGTGAATATTGGCCTTTTTGGGACCAATATGAAGTGATAAGGATATAAATATAGTAATGAACCTAATAGAAGAACGTTAGACCCATTTTTTATCCAACGGAAAACTTGTGCAAACTTCTACGACAAAGATCGTCCAAACTTTCAATAGATTCGTATGAAGGTTTAAATTGAGATTTAAAGCTTTTAGAATGAATACCGGCCTTTTTTTGGACAAATATAAAGTTATAAAGGTGTAAATATAGTTATTAAATAATTCTCAAATAGCTTTATTGGAGCAACGGAAACTTCGTCCAAACTACTTTGACCAAAACTGCCCAACTTTGAATAGCTTCGTACGAAGTGAATATTGGCCTTTGTTGGGATCAATATGAAGTGATAAGGATATAAATATAGTAATAAACCTAATAGAAGAACGTTAGACCCATTTTTTATCCAACGGAAAACTTGTGCAAACTTCTACGACAAAGATCGTCCAAACTTTCAATAGATTCGTATGAAGGTTTAAATAGAGATTTAAAGCTTTTAGAATGAATACCGGCCTTTTTTTGGACCAATATAAAGTTATAAAGGTGTAAATATAGTTATTAATAATTCTCAAATAGTTAGACCCATTATTGGAGCAACGGAAACTTCGTCCAAACTACTTTGACCAAAACTGCCCAACTTTGAATAGCTTCGTACGAAGTGAATATTGGCCTTTTTTGGGACCAATATGAAGTGATAAGGATATAAATATAGTAATAAACCTAATAGAAGAACGTTAGACCCATTTTTTATCCAACGGAAAACTTGTGCAAACTTCTACGACAAAGATCGTCCAAACTTTCAATAGACTCGTATGAAGGTTTAAATAGAGATTTAAAGCTTTTAGAATGAATACCGGCCTTTTTTTGGACCAATATAAAGTTATAAAGGTGTAAATATAGTTATTAATAATTCTCAAATAGTTAGACCCATTATGGAGCAACGGAAACTTCGTCCAAACTACTTTGACCAAAACTGCCCAACTTTGAATAGCTTCGTACGAAGTGAATATTGGCCTTTTTTGGGACCAATATGAAGTGATAAGGATATAAATAAAGTAATAAACCTAATAGAAGAACGTTAGACCCATTTTTTATCCAACGGAAAACTTGTGCAAACTTCTACGACAAAGATCGTCCAAACTTTCAATAGATTCGTATGAAGGTTTAAATTGAGATTTAAAGGTTTTAGAATGAATACCGGCCTTTTTTTGGACCAATATAAAGTTATAAAGGTGTAAATATAGTTATTAATAATTCTCAAATAGTTAGACCCATTATTGGAGCAACGGAAACTTCGTCCAAACTACTTTGACCAAAACTGCCCAACTTTGAATAGCTTCGTACGAAGTGAATATTGGCCTTTTTTGGGACCAATATGAAGTGATAAGGATATAAATATAGTAATGAACCTAATAGAAGAACGTTAGACCCATTTTTTATCCAACGGAAAACTTGTGCAAACTTCTACGACAAAGATCGTCCAAACTTTCAATAGATTCGTATGAAGGTTTAAATTGAGATTTAAAGGTTTTAGAATGAATACCGGCCTTTTTTTGGACCAATATAAAGTTATAAAGGTGTAAATATAGTTATTAATAATTCTCAAATAGTTAGACCCATTATTGGAGCAACGGAAACTTCGTCCAAACTACTTTGACCAAAACTGCCCAACTTTGAATAGCTTCGTACGAAGTGAATATTGGCCTTTTTTGGGACCAATATGAAGTGATAAGGATATAAATATAGTAATGAACCTAATAGAAGAACGTTAGACCCATTTTTTATCCAACGGAAAACTTGTGCAAACTTCTACGACAAAGATCGTCCAAACTTTCAATAGATTCGTATGAAGGTTTAAATTGAGATTTAAAGCTTTTAGAATGAATACCGGCCTTTTTTTGGACCAATATAAAGTTATAAAGGTGTAAATATAGTTATTAATAATTCTCAAATAGTTAGACCCATTATTGGAGCAACGGAAACTTCGTCCAAACTACTTTGACCAAAACTGCCCAACTTTGAATAGCTTCGTACGAAGTGAATATTGGCCTTTTTTGGGACCAATATGAAGTGATAAGGATATAAATATAGTAATGAACCTAATAGAAGAATGTTAGACCCATTTTTTATCCAACGGAAAACTTGTGCAAACTTCTACGACAAAGATCGTCCAAACTTTCAATAGATTCGTATGAAGGTTTAAATTGAGATTTAAAGCTTTTAGAATGAATACCGGCCTTTTTTTGGACAAATATAAAGTTATAAAGGTGTAAATATAGTTATTAAATAATTCTCAAATAGTTAGACCCATTATTGGAGCAACGGAAACTTCGTCCAAACTTCTTTGACCAAAACTGCCCAACTTTGAATAGCTTCGTACGAAGTGAATATTGGCCTTTGTTGGGATCAATATGAAGTGATAAGGATATAAATATAGTAATAAACCTAATAGAAGAACGTTAGACCCATTTTTTATCCAACGGAAAACTTGTGCAAACTTCTACGACAAAGATCGTCCAAACTTTCAATAGATTCGTATGAAGGTTTAAATAGAGATTTAAAGCTTTTAGAATGAATACCGGCCTTTTTTTGGACCAATATAAAGTTATAAAGGTGTAAATATAGTTATTAATAATTCTCAAATAGTTAGACCCATTATTGGAGCAACGGAAACTTCGTCCAAACTACTTTGACCAAAACTGCCCAACTTTGAATAGCTTCGTACGAAGTGAATATTGGCCTTTTTTGGGACCAATATGAAGTGATAAAGATATAAATATAGTAATAAACCTAATAGAAGAACGTTAGACCCATTTTTTATCCAACGGAAAACTTGTGCAAACTTCTACGACAAAGATCGTCCAAACTTTCAATAGATTCGTATGAAGGTTTAAATTGAGATTTAAAGCTTTTAGAATGAATACCGGCCTTTTTTTGGACCAATATAAAGTTATAAAGGTGTAAATATAGTTATTAATAATTCTCAAATAGTTAGACCCATTATTGGAGCAACGGAAACTTCGTCCAAACTACTTTGACCAAAACTGCCCAACTTTGAATAGCTTCGTACGAAGTGAATATTGGCCTTTTTTGGGACCAATATGAAGTGATTAGGATATAAATATAGTAATGAACCTAATAGAAGAACGTTAGACCCATTTTTTATCCAACGGAAAACTTGTGCAAACTTCTACGACAAAGATCGTCCAAACTTTCAATAGATTCGTATGAAGGTTTAAATTGAGATTTAAAGCTTTTAGAATGAATACCGGCAATTTTTTGGACCAATATAAAGTTATAAAGGTGTAAATATAGTTATTAATAATTCTCAAATAGTTAGACCCATTATTGGAGCAACGGAAACTTCGTCCAAACTACTTTGACCAAAACTGCCCAACTTTGAATAGCTTCGTACGAAGTGAATATTGGCCTTTTTTGGGACCAATATGAAGTGATAAGGATATAAATATAGTAATGAACCTAATAGAAGAACGTTAGACCCATTTTTTATCCAACGGAAAACTTGTGCAAACTTTTACGACAAAGATCGTCCAAACTTTCAATAGATTCGTATGAAGGTTTAAATTGAGATTTAAAGCTTTTAGAATGAATACCGGCCTTTTTTTGGACCAATATAAAGTTATAAAGGTGTAAATATAGTTATTAATAATTCTCAAATAGTTAGACCCATTATTGGAGCAACGGAAACTTCGTCCAAACTACTTTGACCAAAACTGCCCAACTTTGAATAGCTTCGTACGAAGTGAATATTGGCCTTTTTTGGGACCAATATGAAGTGATAAGGATATAAATATAGTAATGAACCTAATAGAAGAACGTTAGACCCATTTTTTATCCAACGGAAAACTTGTGCAAACTTCTACGACAAAGATCGTCCAAACTTTCAATAGATTCGTATGAAGGTTTAAATTGAGATTTAAAGCTTTTAGAATGAATACCGGCCTTTTTTTGGACAAATATAAAGTTATATAGGTGTAAATATAGTTATTAAATAATTCTCAAATAGTTAGACCCATTATTGGAGCAACGGAAACTTCGTCCAAACTTCTTTGACCAAAACTGCCCAACTTTGAATAGCTTCGTACGAAGTGAATATTGGCCTTTGTTGGGATCAATATGAAGTGATAAGGATATAAATATAGTAATAAACCTAATAGAAGAACGTTAGACCCATTTTTTATCCAACGGAAAACTTGTGCAAACTTCTACGACAAAGATCGTCCAAACTTTCAATAGATTCGTATGAAGGTTTAAATAGAGATTTAAAGCTTTTAGAATGAATACCGGCCTTTTTATGGACCAATATAAAGTTATAAAGGTGTAAATATAGTTATTAATAATTCTCAAATAGTTAGACCCATTATTGGAGCAACGGAAACTTCGTCCAAACTACTTTGACCAAAACTGCCCAACTTTGAATAGCTTCGTACGAAGTGAATATTGGCCTTTTTTGGGACCAATATGAAGTGATAAAGATATAAATATAGTAATAAACCTAATAGAAGAACGTTAGACCCATTTTTTATCCAACGGAAAACTTGTGCAAACTTCTACGACAAAGATCGTCCAAACTTTCAATAGATTCGTATGAAGGTTTAAATTGAGATTTAAAGCTTTTAGAATGAATACCGGTCTTTTTTTGGACCAATATAAAGTTATAAAGGTGTAAATATAGTTATTAATAATTCTCAAATAGTTAGACCCATTATTGGAGCAACGGAAACTTCGTCCAAACTACTTTGACCAAAACTGCCCAACTTTGAATAGCTTCGTACGAAGTGAATATTGGCCTTTTTTGGGACCAATATGAAGTGATAAGGATATAAATATAGTAATGAACCTAATAGAAGAACGTTAGACCCATTTTTTATCCAACGGAAAACTTGTGCAAACTTTTACGACAAAGATCGTCCAAACTTTCAATAGATTCGTATGAAGGTTTAAATTGAGATTTAAAGCTTTTAGAATGAATACCGGCCTTTTTTTGGACCAATATAAAGTTATAAAGGTGTAAATATAGTTATTAATAATTCTCAAATAGTTAGACCCATTATTGGAGCAACGGAAACTTCGTCCAAACTACTTTGACCAAAACTGCCCAACTTTGAATAGCTTCGTACGAAGTGAATATTGGCCTTTTTTGGGACCAATATGAAGTGATAAGGATATAAATATAGTAATGAACCTAATAGAAGAACGTTAGACCCATTTTTTATCCAACGGAAAACTTGTGCAAACTTCTACGACAAAGATCGTCCAAACTTTCAATAGATTCGTATGAAGGTTTAAATTGAGATTTAAAGCTTTTAGAATGAATACCGGCAATTTTTTGGACCAATATAAAGTTATAAAGGTGTAAATATAGTTATTAATAATTCTCAAATAGTTAGACCCATTATTGGAGCAACGGAAACTTCGTCCAAACTACTTTGACCAAAACTGCCCAACTTTGAATAGCTTCGTACGAAGTGAATATTGGCCTTTTTTGGGACCAATATGAAGTGATAAGGATATAAATATAGTAATGAACCTAATAGAAGAACGTTAGACCCATTTTTTATCCAACGGAAAACTTGTGCAAACTTTTACGACAAAGATCGTCCAAACTTTCAATAGATTCGTATGAAGGTTTAAATTGAGATTTAAAGCTTTTAGAATGAATACCGGCCTTTTTTTGGACCAATATAAAGTTATAAAGGTGTAAATATAGTTATTAATAATTCTCAAATAGTTAGACCCATTATTGGAGCAACGGAAACTTCGTCCAAACTACTTTGACCAAAACTGCCCAACTTTGAATAGCTTCGTACGAAGTGAATATTGGCCTTTTTTGGGACCAATATGAAGTGATAAGGATATAAATATAGTAATGAACCTAATAGAAGAACGTTAGACCCATTTTTTATCCAACGGAAAACTTGTGCAAACTTCTACGACAAAGATCGTCCAAACTTTCAATAGATTCGTATGAAGGTTTAAATTGAGATTTAAAGCTTTTAGAATGAATACCGGCCTTTTTTTGGACAAATATAAAGTTATATAGGTGTAAATATAGTTATTAAATAATTCTCAAATAGTTAGACCCATTATTGGAGCAACGGAAACTTCGTCCAAACTTCTTTGACCAAAACTGCCCAACTTTGAATAGCTTCGTACGAAGTGAATATTGGCCTTTGTTGGGATCAATATGAAGTGATAAGGATATAAATATAGTAATAAACCTAATAGAAGAACGTTAGACCCATTTTTTATCCAACGGAAAACTTGTGCAAACTTCTACGACAAAGATCGTCCAAACTTTCAATAGATTCGTATGAAGGTTTAAATAGAGATTTAAAGCTTTTAGAATGAATACCGGCCTTTTTATGGACCAATATAAAGTTATAAAGGTGTAAATATAGTTATTAATAATTCTCAAATAGTTAGACCCATTATTGGAGCAACGGAAACTTCGTCCAAACTACTTTGACCAAAACTGCCCAACTTTGAATAGCTTCGTACGAAGTGAATATTGGCCTTTTTTGGGACCAATATGAAGTGATAAAGATATAAATATAGTAATAAACCTAATAGAAGAACGTTAGACCCATTTTTTATCCAACGGAAAACTTGTGCAAACTTCTACGACAAAGATCGTCCAAACTTTCAATAGATTCGTATGAAGGTTTAAATTGAGATTTAAAGCTTTTAGAATGAATACCGGTCTTTTTTTGGACCAATATAAAGTTATAAAGGTGTAAATATAGTTATTAATAATTCTCAAATAGTTAGACCCATTATTGGAGCAACGGAAACTTCGTCCAAACTACTTTGACCAAAACTGCCCAACTTTGAATAGCTTCGTACGAAGTGAATATTGGCCTTTTTTGGGACCAATATGAAGTGATAAGGATATAAATATAGTAATGAACCTAATAGAAGAACGTTAGACCCATTTTTTATCCAACGGAAAACTTGTGCAAACTTTTACGACAAAGATCGTCCAAACTTTCAATAGATTCGTATGAAGGTTTAAATTGAGATTTAAAGCTTTTAGAATGAATACCGGCCTTTTTTTGGACCAATATAAAGTTATAAAGGTGTAAATATAGTTATTAATAATTCTCAAATAGTTAGACCCATTATTGGAGCAACGGAAACTTCGTCCAAACTACTTTGACCAAAACTGCCCAACTTTGAATAGCTTCGTACGAAGTGAATATTGGCCTTTTTTGGGACCAATATGAAGTGATAAGGATATAAATATAGTAATGAACCTAATAGAAGAACGTTAGACCCATTTTTTATCCAACGGAAAACTTGTGCAAACTTCTACGACAAAGATCGTCCAAACTTTCAATAGATTCGTATGAAGGTTTAAATTGAGATTTAAAGCTTTTAGAATGAATACCGGCAATTTTTTGGACCAATATAAAGTTATAAAGGTGTAAATATAGTTATTAATAATTCTCAAATAGTTAGACCCATTATTGGAGCAACGGAAACTTCGTCCAAACTACTTTGACCAAAACTGCCCAACTTTGAATAGCTTCGTACGAAGTGAATATTGGCCTTTTTTGGGACCAATATGAAGTGATAAGGATATAAATATAGTAATGAACCTAATAGAAGAACGTTAGACCCATTTTTTATCCAACGGAAAACTTGTGCAAACTTTTACGACAAAGATCGTCCAAACTTTCAATAGATTCGTATGAAGGTTTAAATTGAGATTTAAAGCTTTTAGAATGAATACCGGCCTTTTTTTGGACCAATATAAAGTTATAAAGGTGTAAATATAGTTATTAATAATTCTCAAATAGTTAGACCCATTATTGGAGCAACGGAAACTTCGTCCAAACTACTTTGACCAAAACTGCCCAACTTTGAATAGCTTCGTACGAAGTGAATATTGGCCTTTTTTGGGACCAATATGAAGTGATAAGGATATAAATATAGTAATGAACCTAATAGAAGAACGTTAGACCCATTTTTTATCCAACGGAAAACTTGTGCAAACTTCTACGACAAAGATCGTCCAAACTTTCAATAGATTCGTATGAAGGTTTAAATTGAGATTTAAAGCTTTTAGAATGAATACCGGCCTTTTTTTGGACAAATATAAAGTTATAAAGGTGTAAATATAGTTATTAAATAATTCTCAAATAGTTAGACCCATTATTGGAGCAACGGAAACTTCGTCCAAACTTCTTTGACCAAAACTGCCCAACTTTGAATAGCTTCGTACGAAGTGAATATTGGCCTTTGTTGGGATCAATATGAAGTGATAAGGATATAAATATAGTAATAAACCTAATAGAAGAACGTTAGACCCATTTTTTATCCAACGGAAAACTTGTGCAAACTTCTACGACAAAGATCGTCCAAACTTTCAATAGATTCGTATGAAGGTTTAAATAGAGATTTAAAGCTTTTAGAATGAATACCGGCCTTTTTTTGGACCCATATAAAGTTATAAAGGTGTAAATATAGTTATTAATAATTCTCAAATAGTTAGACCCATTATTGGAGCAACGGAAACTTCGTCCAAACTACTTTGACCAAAACTGCCCAACTTTGAATAGCTTCGTACGAAGTGAATATTGGCCTTTTTTGGGACCAATATGAAGTGATAAAGATATAAATATAGTAATAAACCTAATAGAAGAACGTTAGACCCATTTTTTATCCAACGGAAAACTTGTGCAAACTTCTACGACAAAGATCGTCCAAACTTTCAATAGATTCGTATGAAGGTTTAAATTGAGATTTAAAGCATTTAGAATGAATACCGGTATTTTTTTGGACCAATATAAAGTTATAAAGGTGTAAATATAGTTATTAATAATTCTCAAATAGTTAGACCCATTATTGGAGCAACGGAAACTTCGTCCAAACTACTTTGACCAAAACTGCCCGACTTTGAATAGCTTCGTACGAAGTGAATATTGGCCTTTTTTGGGACCAATATGAAGTGATAAGGATATAAATATAGTAATGAACCTAATAGAAGAACGTTAGACCCATTTTTTATCCAACGGAAAACTTGTGCAAACTTCTACGACAAAGATCGTCCAAACTTTCAATAGATTCGTATGAAGGTTTAAATTGAGATTTAAAGCTTTTAGAATGAATACCGGCCTTTTTTTGGACCAATATAAAGTTATAAAGGTGTAAATATAGTTATTAATAATTCTCAAATAGTTAGACCCATTATTGGAGCAACGGAAACTTCGTCCAAACTACTTTGACCAAAACTGCCCAACTTTGAATAGCTTCGTACGAAGTGAATATTGGCCTTTTTTGGGACCAATATGAAGTGATAAGGATATAAATATAGTAATGAACCTAATAGAAGAACGTTAGACCCATTTTTTATCCAACGGAAAACTTGTGCAAACTTTTACGACAAAGATCGTCCAAACTTTCAATAGATTCGTATGAAGGTTTATATTGAGATTTAAAGCTTTTAGAATGAATACCGGCCTTTTTTTGGACAAATATAAAGTTATAAAGGTGTAAATATAGTTATTAAATAATTCTCAAATAGTTAGACCCATTATTGGAGCAACGGAAACTTCGTCCAAACTACTTTGACCAAAACTGCCCAACTTTGAATAGCTTCGTACGAAGTGAATATTGGCCTTTGTTGGGATCAATATGAAGTGATAAGGATATAAATATAGTAATAAACCTAATAGAAGAACGTTAGACCCATTTTTTATCCAACGGAAAACTTGTGCAAACTTCTACGACAAAGATCGTCCAAACTATCAATAGATTCGTATGAAGGTTTAAATAGAGATTTAAAGCTTTTAGAATGAATACCGGCGTTTTTTTGGACCAATATAAAGTTATAAAGGTGTAAATATAGTTATTAATAATTCTCAAATAGTTAGACCCATTATTGGAGCAACGGAAACTTCGTCCAAACTACTTTGACCAAAACTGCCCAACTTTGAATAGCTTCGTACGAAGTGAATATTGGCCTTTTTTGGGACCAATATGAAGTGATAAGGATATAAATATAGTAATGAACCTAATAGAAGAACGTTAGACCCATTTTTTATCCAACGGAAAACTTGTGCAAACTTCTACGACAAAGATCGTCCAAACTTTCAATAGATTCGTATGAAGGTTTAAATTGAGATTTAAAGCTTTTAGAATGAATACCGGCCTTTTTTTGGACAAATATAAAGTTATAAAGGTGTAAATATAGTTATTAAATAATTCTCAAATAGTTAGACCCATTATTGGAGCAACGGAAACTTCGTCCAAACTTCTTTGACCAAAACTGCCCAACTTTGAATAGCTTCGTACGAAGTGAATATTGGCCTTTGTTGGGATCAATATGAAGTGATAAGGATATAAATATAGTAATAAACCTAATAGAAGAACGTTAGACCCATTTTTTATCCAACGGAAAACTTGTGCAAACTTCTACGACAAAGATCGTCCAAACTTTCAATAGATTCGTATGAAGGTTTAAATAGAGATTTAAAGCTTTTAGAATGAATACCGGCCTTTTTTTGGACCCATATAAAGTTATAAAGGTGTAAATATAGTTATTAATAATTCTCAAATAGTTAGACCCATTATTGGAGCAACGGAAACTTCGTCCAAACTACTTTGACCAAAACTGCCCAACTTTGAATAGCTTCGTACGAAGTGAATATTGGCCTTTTTTGGGACCAATATGAAGTGATAAAGATATAAATATAGTAATAAACCTAATAGAAGAACGTTAGACCCATTTTTTATCCAACGGAAAACTTGTGCAAACTTCTACGACAAAGATCGTCCAAACTTTCAATAGATTCGTATGAAGGTTTAAATTGAGATTTAAAGCATTTAGAATGAATACCGGTCTTTTTTTGGACCAATATAAAGTTATAAAGGTGTAAATATAGTTATTAATAATTCTCAAATAGTTAGACCCATTATTGGAGCAACGGAAACTTCGTCCAAACTACTTTGACCAAAACTGCCCAACTTTGAATAGCTTCGTACGAAGTGAATATTGGCCTTTTTTGGGACCAATATGAAGTGATAAGGATATAAATATAGTAATGAACCTAATAGAAGAACGTTAGACCCATTTTTTATCCAACGGAAAACTTGTGCAAACTTCTACGACAAAGATCGTCCAAACTTTCAATAGATTCGTATGAAGGTTTAAATTGAGATTTAAAGCTTTTAGAATGAATACCGGCCTTTTTTTGGACCAATATAAAGTTATAAAGGTGTAAATATAGTTATTAATAATTCTCAAATAGTTAGACCCATTATTGGAGCAACGGAAACTTCGTCCAAACTACTTTGACCAAAACTGCCCAACTTTGAATAGCTTCGTACGAAGTGAATATTGGCCTTTTTTGGGACCAATATGAAGTGATAAGGATATAAATATAGTAATGAACCTAATAGAAGAACGTTAGACCCATTTTTTATCCAACGGAAAACTTGTGCAAACTTTTACGACAAAGATCGTCCAAACTTTCAATAGATTCGTATGAAGGTTTATATAGAGATTTAAAGCTTTTAGAATGAATACCGGCCTTTTTTTGGACAAATATAAAGTTATAAAGGTGTAAATATAGTTATTAAATAATTCTCAAATAGTTAGACCCATTATTGGAGCAACGGAAACTTCGTCCAAACTACTTTGACCAAAACTGCCCAACTTTGAATAGCTTCGTACGAAGTGAATATTGGCCTTTGTTGGGATCAATATGAAGTGATAAGGATATAAATATAGTAATAAACCTAATAGAAGAACGTTAGACCCATTTTTTATCCAACGGAAAACTTGTGCAAACTTCTACGACAAAGATCGTCCAAACTATCAATAGATTCGTATGAAGGTTTAAATAGAGATTTAAAGCTTTTAGAATGAATACCGGCGTTTTTTTGGACCAATATAAAGTTATAAAGGTGTAAATATAGTTATTAATAATTCTCAAATAGTTAGACCCATTATTGGAGCAACGGAAACTTCGTCCAAACTACTTTGACCAAAACTGCCCAACTTTGAATAGCTTCGTACGAAGTGAATATTGGCCTTTTTTGGGACCAATATGAAGTGATAAGGATATAAATATAGTAATGAACCTAATAGAAGAACGTTAGACCCATTTTTTATCCAACGGAAAACTTGTGCAAACTTTTACGACAAAGATCGTCCAAACTTTCAATAGATTCGTATGAAGGTTTATATTGAGATTTAAAGCTTTTAGAATGAATACCGGCCTTTTTTTGGACAAATATAAAGTTATAAAGGTGTAAATATAGTTATTAAATAATTCTCAAATAGTTAGACCCATTATTGGAGCAACGGAAACTTCGTCCAAACTACTTTGACCAAAACTGCCCAACTTTGAATAGCTTCGTACGAAGTGAATATTGGCCTTTGTTGGGATCAATATGAAGTGATAAGGATATAAATATAGTAATAAACCTAATAGAAGAACGTTAGACCCATTTTTTATCCAACGGAAAACTTGTGCAAACTTCTACGACAAAGATCGTCCAAACTATCAATAGATTCGTATGAAGGTTTAAATAGAGATTTAAAGCTTTTAGAATGAATACCGGCCTTTTTTTGGACCAATATAAAGTTATAAAGGTGTAAATATAGTTATTAATAATTCTCAAATAGTTAGACCCATTATTGGAGCAACGGAAACTTCGTCCAAACTACTTTGACCAAAACTGCCCAACTTTGAATAGCTTCGTACGAAGTGAATATTGGCCTTTTTTGGGACCAATATGAAGTGATAAAGATATAAATATAGTAATAAACCTAATAGAAGAACGTTAGACCCATTTTTTATCCAACGGAAAACTTGTGCAAACTTCTACGACAAAGATCGTCCAAACTTTCAATAGATTCGTATGAAGGTTTAAATTGAGATTTAAAGCTTTTAGAATGAATACCGGCCTTTTTTTGGACCAATATAAAGTTATAAAGGTGTAAATATAGTTATTAATAATTCTCAAATAGTTAGACCCATTATTGGAGCAACGGAAACTTCGTCCAAACTACTTTGACCAAAACTGCCCAACTTTGAATAGCTTCGTACGAAGTGAATATTGGCCTTTTTTGGGACCAATATGAAGTGATAAGGATATAAATATAGTAATGAACCTAATAGAAGAACGTTAGACCCATTTTTTATCCAACGGAAAACTTGTGCAAACTTCTACGACAAAGATCGTCCAAACTTTCAATAGATTCGTATGAAGGTTTAAATAGAGATTTAAAGCTTTTAGAATGAATACCGGCCTTTTTTTGGACAAATATAAAGTTATAAAGGTGTAAATATAGTTATTAAATAATTCTCAAATAGTTAGACCCATTATTGGTGTAAGACCCAAGATTTCACTGTACAGTTTTTCTAAGGAACTTTAGTGTCGGCTAAGTTTTTAGGGTTTTTGGTGGAGCGGTCTTGTGAGTATCGTCACATTAATGGAATTTTTGCTGAAATGGAGCCTGTTTTGTGCTCGTGCGCTGGAAAGGCACAGACTTTTGGGTCGTAGTCTTCTTTTGAGTATTAGAAGGTTTCTGTGAAGTCAGAAGCGCGAGTTTTGGATTATTCTCGTTTTTAGAAAAACGAGCAGGATTTTACCCGCTGTTGTGAAATTTTACTGATTCTGAATTCAGTGAGATTTTAGTTGGGGGTTTTATATATCTGCGCGAGGCGGGATATATTCTGAGATTAATTTTCCGAGGTGAGGAAGAAAATTAAAGTCGCGGAAAAAGATTCGGCGATAAGTTTGTGAATTGTTTTTATTAAAAGGTTTATGGTAGAATCTTTTTATGTTTCCGTAAAATTTATCGGTACGCGAGATACGACTCGTTTAAGCGCGAGCCAGTGGGAGGATAAGATCACATAAGAAATATCTAGATATTTTGTGAGGAGGTGGATGGCTAGGATTAAGTCTTAGAACTTTCACTATTTGATCCAATGGCTCACAAGTAGCAAGACCATTACTTAAGGAGACTTTTGGCCCATGGTCTTTATTTATCAATCTGAACATTCCTGCGCTTTCAGAATTTTGAGTTTCGACTTTCTCCGTTTATTGG
This sequence comes from Trifolium repens, assembly GCA_030408175.1. Taxonomy (NCBI): domain Eukaryota; kingdom Viridiplantae; phylum Streptophyta; class Magnoliopsida; order Fabales; family Fabaceae; genus Trifolium; species Trifolium repens. The sequence goes on along the minus strand of CP125842.1, from coordinate 35,633,596 downwards.
AAAAACGAGTAGAAAACTGTACCCGCTTCTTAGAATTTTACGGTTTCTGTTTTCCGTCGAATTTTAAGTGGAGACTTTATATATCGACGCGAGTTGGAATCTAGTTTCAGAATATTTTTGGGAGCTAAGGAAATAAATTTCAGTCGGAGAATAAAGTTTAGCGATAATATTTGGAAACGGTTTACGACGGACGTTTATTTGTGAGATTTTGTATTTTTGAGATTTCCGTCCGTTAGCGAGGCGCGACTCGCCGAGAGCAAACGCGACGAACTGAGTAGCGAAAAGGAGATATTTGTTCAAAAAGCAATCATGAGTTTTTTGATCCAAGGGCTAGGGTTTAGCCTTGCAAAAGTTAGTTTGATCCAATGGCCTAGATTGCACAAGAGTGTTTTAAATAGTAAGGAGGTGTATCTATTTTGTCTTAGAAGCAAACAAAAAAATTTCACTTCCTCCCCTCTCATCTCTCTCGGCCGACCTTACCACCCCACACTCATCCACTTCAAATTTTCTCTTCCTCTCAAGAACTTGCTTGGATTTGTGCTAGGATCATCAAGCCCTTTGATTATCTTCTTCATCTTGAGGTAACTAGACCTCTTCCTTCTCTCATTTCTCATGAAATTCTCTTGGATTCTTAAGTTTCACAATTTTGTTCTTGAGAAGAAAAATGTTAGAATTTAGTTTTGTTTCCATAGATGTGTTCTTAAGGGTTGTTAGTACACATGATTGAAAACATGAGTTGATTCTATGGTTTAATCTTGTTTTTACAAATTTTCTAGTAAGGGTTTGAAGAAATAGTTTGAAAAGTTCATAAATTTAAATTGTGTTGTAAGATTTTAGTTTTGAAGTTAGAATTGAGCTTTTAAACAAAATGGATTGTTGAATATGAATTTTGTTTCGAAAAATAAGAAAAAATATTTCTCGTGTTCTTGAGCGACTCGAAGAACGCAATTTAGAAAAATTTTATTTCGAGTTTCAAAAAGAGTCGGGTATACGATCGAATATCGTTACGAGCTAACCAATGTGGTTAGGGTTTCAAATGAAGAAAAATTGTGTAGGATTGCCCTTTTGCCTCATTTTGGCCGTGGCAATCATATATGGTTCGAGGAATCGAATTTCAAAAATTGTTTAGAGGCAAATTGTTTCCCATGATCATTGTTTAATTGTTTGATTGGTTATGGGATGTTTTGTAAAGAAAAATGATTTCTTGCCTTAAAGAAAAACTTATTTGAGATTTTTCGAAAAATTGCGATTCGACTCGATAATTTCTAAATCGCTTTGATAAGTGCTAGTTAGGTATTATGGGATATTACCATGCATTTAGAAGTGAAAAATTTTGAATGGAAGGGTGTTTTGAAAATTTTGGCCGTGGCCTTTCTCTTGTGTGGGGGAGAAATTTCAAAATTTTTCTAAGTCCACAATTGTGTGAAAATTTTGTGGGTGTTGGATAATCCTAGTTTTGAAGAAAAATGGGTATAGGAAAGGATGTTAGGAAGAAAAAAATGTGTAACTTGTAACGCAAGAAAACTTCGATTTTTCATAAAAATATTTTTGAAAAGTTTTAGTTGTGTTTCAAATGGTCTTGTTGTGTGTGAAACAAGTCCTTGAGGTGGAGAAATCCAAAATGGTTTTAGTTTATGATTTGAAAACAAAATGATTTTCGTGTCTTAAAAATAGTGCAATTTACTTCGTGAATTTTTATCGGATTGGGAAGAACTTGGAATCGCTAGGTGAGAGAGTTAGAAAGTACCTAAAACCCTCCTAGACTTTTGAGAGCAAGTTTCGTTTCGATAGGATAAACGAGGAGTATTTTATTGATGTTACGCTACATATATTTTTAGGTAGCGCGTGTTGTAGTTTTTCGCGGAATTAAAGTAACAAAAGCTTGCTAAGGTAAGGGCACCTTTACTTTTCCGTCTAATATATGTATGCCTGGTTCTGGATTGTTGTGAATGTTTGGCATGATTATATTATGTATTCTCGTGATGAGAAGTTGTTTTGTATCGCATGTGTGATTTACATATATTTGAGAATATGTGTATGAATGTGTGATTGGCGTGCATATGATTTTGAAAATATATGTACATATTATGATTGTTTTACATACGCTTGAGAGGTATGTATTTTGTTGCATTAGCATATAAGGGGAATCGTATGCTCATGCATTCATAGTACGTGGTTATCGGGAATGGACCACGAGGTGCGACGACCAGTGATTGGTGTCCTCCTGATTGAGTTTGGTGTTGTCCGTGTGACTCACCCGGTGTTATCCCACCGTGATTGTTTTGGTATTGAGTGCGTGACTCTACCTGGTGTTATCCCACCACTAGTAGGAGGTGTTATCCCACCCGAGCCTACGACCTTCTGCAGAGGTTTATTCCGGAATAAATGCATGCATGTGAAAAAGACCCGGTTAGGGTGATCACGATCATTTAGAGTCTGCATTGATAGGCTGGTGTGCATTTCAATACTGTGTGCAAGTATATGAACTGCTAAGTGTTTATTCGCTTTTATATATACATGCTATTTGCTGTTGTGTTATGTGTGGTGACCCTTGCAACTTTTCATTTGCGGGCTCATCCCACCCAGAGGTTGGGCTAGGTCGTGGTGACGACGGCGGCTGCTCAGGGCCCCAGTGAACTCGTGCCGGAGCTATAGTTTAGAATTGGACTCTGTGCCGGTGTGTTTGTACATCGTGCCTTTGGGTTGGAGCATAGGATTCTAACTTGTTTGTTGCACTTGTACTTTGAGGGCTTAGACTTATGGACTGTAAATTATTCAGGTGAATACTTTGCGTCTCGGATGCACTATATATTATATATGGGTTCGTTTGTAAATTTAATGCCGGCTCACTGTAAAATATTTTATGCGCAACTCTGTTGTTTATTAAAAAAAAAAAAAAAAAATAATGCCCCTTTTTAGGCTTTGAAAAACGGGGTGTTACAATTGGAGCAACGGAAACTTCGTCCAAACTACTTTGACCAAAACTGCCCAACTTTGAATAGCTTCGTACGAAGTGAATATTGGCCTTTGTTGGGATCAATATGAAGTGATAAGGATATAAATATAGTAATAAACCTAATAGAAGAACGTTAGACCCATTTTTTATCCAACGGAAAACTTGTGCAAACTTCTACGACAAAGATCGTCCAAACTTTCAATAGATTCGTATGAAGGTTTAAATTGAGATTTAAAGCTTTTAGAATGAATACCGGCCTTTTTTTGGACCAATATAAAGTTATAAAGGTGTAAATATAGTTATTAATAATTCTCAAATAGTTAGACCCATTATTGGAGCAACGGAAACTTCGTCCAAACTACTTTGACCAAAACTGCCCAACTTTGAATAGCTTCGTACGAAGTGAATATTGGCCTTTTTTGGGACCAATATGAAGTGATAAGGATATAAATATAGTAATGAACCTAATAGAAGAACGTTAGACCCATTTTTTATCCAACGGAAAACTTGTGCAAACTTCTACGACAAAGATCGTCCAAACTTTCAATAGATTCGTATGAAGGTTTAAATTGAGATTTAAAGCTTTTAGAATGAATACCGGCCTTTTTTTGGACCAATATAAAGTTATAAAGGTGTAAATATAGTTATTAATAATTCTCAAATAGTTAGACCCATTATTGGAGCAACGGAAACTTCGTCCAAACTACTTTGACCAAAACTGCCCAACTTTGAATAGCTTCGTACGAAGTGAATATTGGCCCTTTTTGGGACCAATATGAAGTGATAAGGATATAAATATAGTAATAAACCTAATAGAAGAACGTTAGACCCATTTTTTATCCAACGGAAAACTTGTGCAAACTTCTACGACAAAGATCGTCCAAACTTTCAATAGATTCGTATGAAGGTTTAAATAGAGATTTAAAGCATTTAGAATGAATACCGGCCTTTTTTTGGACCAATATAAAGTTATAAAGGTGTAAATATAGTTATTAATAATTCTCAAATAGTTAGACCCATTATTGGAGCAACGGAAACTTCGTCCAAACTAGTTTGACCAAAACTGCCCAACTTCGAATAGCTTCGTACGAAGTGAATATTGGCCTTTTTTGGGACCAATATGAAGTGATAAAGATATAAATATAGTAATAAACCTAATAGAAGAACGTTAGACCCATTTTTTATCCAACGGAAAACTTGTGCAAACTTCTACGACAAAGATCGTCCAAACTTTCAATAGATTCGTATGAAGGTTTAAATTGAGATTTAAAGCTTTTAGAATGAATACCGGCCTTTTTTTGGACCAATATAAAGTTATAAAGGTGTAAATATAGTTATTAATAATTCTCAAATAGTTAGACCCATTATTGGAGCAACGGAAACTTCGTCCAAACTACTTTGACCAAAACTGCCCAACTTTGAATAGCTTCGTACGAAGTGAATATTGGCCTTTTTTGGGACCAATATGAAGTGATAAGGATATAAATATAGTAATGAACCTAATAGAAGAACGTTAGACCCATTTTTTATCCAACGGAAAACTTGTGCAAACTTCTACGACAAAGATCGTCCAAACTTTCAATAGATTCGTTTGAAGGTTTAAATTGAGATTTAAAGCTTTTAGAATGAATACCGGCCTTTTTTTGGACCAATATAAAGTTATAAAGGTGTAAATATAGTTTTTAAATAATTCTCAAATAGTTAGACCCATTATTGGAGCAACGGAAACTTCGTCCAAACTACTTTGACCAAAACTGCCCAACTTTGAATAGCTTCGTACGAAGTGAATATTGGCCTTTTTTGGGACCAATATGAAGTGATAAAGATATAAATATAGTAATAAACCTAATAGAAGAACGTTAGACCCATTTTTTATCCAACGGAAAACTTGTGCAAACTTCTACGACAAAGATCGTCCAAACTTTCAATAGATTCGTATGAAGGTTTAAATTGAGATTTAAAGCTTTTAGAATGAATACCGGCCTTTTTTTGGACCAATATAAAGTTATAAAGGTGTAAATATAGTTATAAATAATTCTCAAATAGTTAGACCCATTATTGGAGCAACGGAAACTTCGTCCAAACTACCTTGACCAAAACTGCCCAACTTTGAATAGCTTCGTACGAAGTGAATATTGGCCTTTTTTGGGACCAATATGAAGTGAAAAGGATATAAATATAGTAATAAACCTAATAGAAGAACGTTAGACCCATTTTTTATCCAACGGAAAATTTGTGCAAACTTCTACGACAAAGATCGTCCAAACTTTCAATAGATTCGTATGAAGGTTTAAATAGAGATTTAAAGCATTTAGAATGAATACCGGCCTTTTTTTGGACCAATATAAAGTTATAAAGGTGTAAATATAGTTATTAATAATTCTCAAATAGTTAGACCCATTATTGGAGCAACGGAAACTTCGTCCAAACTAGTTTGACCAAAACTGCCCAACTTCGAATAGCTTCGTACGAAGTGAATATTGGCCTTTGTTGGGATCAATATGAAGTGATAAGGATATAAATATAGTAATAAACCTAATAGAAGAACGTTAGACCCATTTTTTATCCAACGGAAAACTTGTGCAAACTTCTACGACAAAGATCGTCCAAACTTTCAATAGATTCGTATGAAGGTTTAAATAGAGATTTACAGCTTTTAGAATGAATACCGGCCTTTTTTTGGACCAATATAAAGTTATATAGGTGTAAATATAGTTATTAATAATTCTCAAATAGTTAGACCCATTATTGGAGCAACGGAAACTTCGTCCAAACTACTTTGACCAAAACTGCCCAACTTTGAATAGCTTCGTACGAAGTGAATATTGGCCTTTTTTGGGACCAATATGAAGTGATAAGGATATAAATATAGTAATGAACCTAATAGAAGAACGTTAGACCCATTTTTTATCCAACGGAAAACTTGTGCAAACTTCTACGACAAAGATCGTCCAAACTTTCAATAGATTCGTAAGAAGGTTTAAATTGAGATTTAAAGCTTTTAGAATGAATACCGGCCTTTTTTTGGACCAATATAAAGTTATAAAGGTGTAAATATAGTTATTAATAATTCTCAAATAGTTAGACCCATTATTGGAGCAACGGAAACTTCGTCCAAACTAGTTTGACCAAAACTGCCCAACTTTGAATAGCTTCGTACGAAGTGAATATTGGCCTTTTTTGGGACCAATACGAAGTGATAAAGATATAAATATAGTAATAAACCTAATAGAAGAACGTTAGACCCATTTTTTATCCAACGGAAAACTTGTGCAAACTTCTACGACAAAGATCGTCCAAACTTTCAATAGATTCGTATGAAGGTTTAAATTGAGATTTAAAGCTTTTAGAATGAATACCGGCCTTTTTTTGGACAAATATAAAGTTATAAAGGTGTAAATATAGTTATAAAATAATTCTCAAATAGTTAGACCCATTATTGGAGCAGCGGAAACTTCGTCCAAACAACTTTGACCAAAACTGCCCAACTCTGAATAGCTTCGTACGAAGTGAATATTGGCCTTTGTTGGGATCAATATGAAGTGATAAGGATATAAATATAGTAATAAACCTAATAGAAGAACGTTAGACCCATTTTTTATCCAACAGAAAACTTGTGCAAACTTCTACGACAAAGATCGTCCAAACTTTCAATAGATTCGTATGAAGGTTTAAATAGAGATTTAAAGCATTTTGAATGAATACCGGCCTTTTTTTGGACCAATATAAAGTTATAAAGGTGTAAATATAGTTATTAATAATTCTCAAATAGTTAGACCCATTATTGGAGCAACGGAAACTTCGTCCAAACTACTTTGACCAAAACTGCCCAACTTTGAATAGCTTCGTACGAAGTGAATATTGGCCTTTTTTGGGACCAATATGAAGTGATAAGGATATAAATATAGTAATGAACCTAATAGAAGAACGTTAGACCCATTTTTTATCCAACGGAAAACTTGTGCAAACTTCTACGACAAAGATCGTCCAAACTTTCAATAGATTCGTTTGAAGGTTTAAATTGAGATTTAAAGCTTTTAGAATGAATACCGGCCTTTTTTTGGACCAATATAAAGTTATAAAGGTGTAAATATAGTTTTTAAATAATTCTCAAATAGTTAGACCCATTATTGGAGCAACGGAAACTTCGTCCAAACTAGTTTGACCAAAACTGCCCAACTTCGAATAGCTTCGTACGAAGTGAATATTGGCCTTTGTTGGGATCAATATGAAGTGATAAAGATATAAATATAGTAATAAACCTAATAGAAGAACGTTAGACCCATTTTTTATCCAACGGAAAACTTGTGCAAACTTCTACGACAAAGATCGTCCAAACTTTCAATAGATTCGTATGAAGGTTTAAATAGAGATTTACAGCTTTTAGAATGAATACCGGCCTTTTTTTGGACCAATATAAAGTTATATAGGTGTAAATATAGTTATTAATAATTCTCAAATAGTTAGACCCATTATTGGAGCAACGGAAACTTCGTCCAAACTACTTTGACCAAAACTGCCCAACTTTGAATAGCTTCGTACGAAGTGAATATTGGCCTTTTTTGGGACCAATATGAAGTGATAAGGATATAAATATAGTAATGAACCTAATAGAAGAACGTTAGACCCATTTTTTATCCAACGGAAAACTTGTGCAAACTTCTACGACAAAGATCGTCCAAACTTTCAATAGATTCGTTTGAAGGTTTAAATTGAGATTTAAAGCTTTTAGAATGAATACCGGCCTTTTTTTGGACCAATATAAAGTTATAAAGGTGTAAATATAGTTTTTAAATAATTCTCAAATAGTTAGACCCATTATTGGAGCAACGGAAACTTCGTCCAAACTACTTTGACCAAAACTGCCCAACTTTGAATAGCTTCGTACGAAGTGAATATTGGCCTTTTTTGGGACCAATATGAAGTGATAAAGATATAAATATAGTAATAAACCTAATAGAAGAACGTTAGACCCATTTTTTATCCAACGGAAAACTTGTGCAAACTTCTACGACAAAGATCGTCCAAACTTTCAATAGATTCGTATGAAGGTTTAAATTGAGATTTAAAGCTTTTAGAATGAATACCGGCCTTTTTTTGGACCAATATAAAGTTATAAAGGTGTAAATATAGTTATAAATAATTCTCAAATAGTTAGACCCATTATTGGAGCAACGGAAACTTCGTCCAAACTACCTTGACCAAAACTGCCCAACTTTGAATAGCTTCGTACGAAGTGAATATTGGCCTTTTTTGGGACCAATATGAAGTGAAAAGGATATAAATATAGTAATAAACCTAATAGAAGAACGTTAGACCCATTTTTTATCCAACGGAAAATTTGTGCAAACTTCTACGACAAAGATCGTCCAAACTTTCAATAGATTCGTATGAAGGTTTAAATAGAGATTTAAAGCATTTAGAATGAATACCGGCCTTTTTTTGGACCAATATAAAGTTATAAAGGTGTAAATATAGTTATTAATAATTCTCAAATAGTTAGACCCATTATTGGAGCAACGGAAACTTCGTCCAAACTAGTTTGACCAAAACTGCCCAACTTCGAATAGCTTCGTACGAAGTGAATATTGGCCTTTGTTGGGATCAATATGAAGTGATAAGGATATAAATATAGTAATAAACCTAATAGAAGAACGTTAGACCCATTTTTTATCCAACGGAAAACTTGTGCAAACTTCTACGACAAAGATCGTCCAAACTTTCAATAGATTCGTATGAAGGTTTAAATAGAGATTTACAGCTTTTAGAATGAATACCGGCCTTTTTTTGGACCAATATAAAGTTATAAAGGTGTAAATATAGTTATTAATAATTCTCAAATAGTTAGACCCATTATTGGAGCAACGGAAACTTCGTCCAAACTACTTTGACCAAAACTGCCCAACTTTGAATAGCTTCGTACGAAGAGAATATTGGCCTTTTTAGGGACCAATATGAAGTGATAAGGATATAAATATAGTAATGAACCTAATAGAAGAACGTTAGACCCATTTTTTATCCAACGGAAAACTTGTGCAAACTTCTACGACAAAGATCGTCCAAACTTTCAATAGATTCGTTTGAAGGTTTAAATTGAGATTTAAAGCTTTTAGAATGAATACCGGCCTTTTTTTGGACCAATATAAAGTTATAAAGGTGTAAATATAGTTTTTAAATAATTCTCAAATAGTTAGACCCATTATTGGAGCAACGGAAACTTCGTCCAAACTACTTTGACCAAAACTGCCCAACTTTGAATAGCTTCGTACGAAGTGAATATTGGCCTTTTTTGGGACCAATATGAAGTGATAAAGATATAAATATAGTAATAAACCTAATAGAAGAACGTTAGACCCATTTTTTATCCAACGGAAAACTTGTGCAAACTTCTACGACAAAGATCGTCCAAACTTTCAATAGATTCGTATGAAGGTTTAAATTGAGATTTAAAGCTTTTAGAATGAATACCGGCCTTTTTTTGGACAAATATAAAGTTATAAAGGTGTAAATATAGTTATAAAATAATTCTCAAATAGTTAGACCCATTATTGGAGCAACGGAAACTTCGTCCAAACAACTTTGACCAAAACTGCCCAACTTTGAATAGCTTCGTACGAAGTGAATATTGGCCTTTGTTGGGATCAATATGAAGTGATAAGGATATAAATATAGTAATAAACCTAATAGAAGAACGTTAGACCCATTTTTTATCCAACAGAAAACTTGTGCAAACTTCTACGACAAAGATCGTCCAAACTTTCAATAGATTCGTATGAAGGTTTAAATAGAGATTTAAAGCATTTTGAATGAATACCGGCCTTTTTTTGGACCAATATAAAGTTATAAAGGTGTAAATATAGTTATTAATAATTCTCAAATAGTTAGACCCATTATTGGAGCAACGGAAACTTCGTCCAAACTACTTTGACCAAAACTGCCCAACTTTGAATAGCTTCGTACGAAGTGAATATTGGCCTTTTTTGGGACCAATATGAAGTGATAAGGATATAAATATAGTAATGAACCTAATAGAAGAACGTTAGACCCATTTTTTATCCAACGGAAAACTTGTGCAAACTTCTACGACAAAGATCGTCCAAACTTTCAATAGATTCGTTTGAAGGTTTAAATTGAGATTTAAAGCTTTTAGAATGAATACCGGCCTTTTTTTGGACCAATATAAAGTTATAAAGGTGTAAATATAGTTTTTAAATAATTCTCAAATAGTTAGACCCATTATTGGAGCAACGGAAACTTCGTCCAAACTAGTTTGACCAAAACTGCCCAACTTTGAATAGCTTCGTACGAAGTGAATATTGGCCTTTTTTGGGACCAATACGAAGTGATAAAGATATAAATATAGTAATAAACCTAATAGAAGAACGTTAGACCCATTTTTTATCCAACGGAAAACTTGTGCAAACTTCTACGACAAAGATCGTCCAAACTTTCAATAGATTCGTATGAAGGTTTAAATTGAGATTTAAAGCTTTTAGAATGAATACCGGCCTTTTTTTGGACAAATATAAAGTTATAAAGGTGTAAATATAGTTATAAAATAATTCTCAAATAGTTAGACCCATTATTGGAGCAGCGGAAACTTCGTCCAAACAACTTTGACCAAAACTGCCCAACTCTGAATAGCTTCGTACGAAGTGAATATTGGCCTTTGTTGGGATCAATATGAAGTGATAAGGATATAAATATAGTAATAAACCTAATAGAAGAACGTTAGACCCATTTTTTATCCAACAGAAAACTTGTGCAAACTTCTACGACAAAGATCGTCCAAACTTTCAATAGATTCGTATGAAGGTTTAAATAGAGATTTAAAGCATTTTGAATGAATACCGGCCTTTTTTTGGACCAATATAAAGTTATAAAGGTGTAAATATAGTTATTAATAATTCTCAAATAGTTAGACCCATTATTGGAGCAACGGAAACTTCGTCCAAACTACTTTGACCAAAACTGCCCAACTTTGAATAGCTTCGTACGAAGTGAATATTGGCCTTTTTTGGGACCAATATGAAGTGATAAGGATATAAATATAGTAATGAACCTAATAGAAGAACGTTAGACCCATTTTTTATCCAACGGAAAACTTGTGCAAACTTCTACGACAAAGATCGTCCAAACTTTCAATAGATTCGTTTGAAGGTTTAAATTGAGATTTAAAGCTTTTAGAATGAATACCGGCCTTTTTTTGGACCAATATAAAGTTATAAAGGTGTAAATATAGTTTTTAAATAATTCTCAAATAGTTAGACCCATTATTGGAGCAACGGAAACTTCGTCCAAACTAGTTTGACCAAAACTGCCCAACTTCGAATAGCTTCGTACGAAGTGAATATTGGCCTTTGTTGGGATCAATATGAAGTGATAAAGATATAAATATAGTAATAAACCTAATAGAAGAACGTTAGACCCATTTTTTATCCAACGGAAAACTTGTGCAAACTTCTACGACAAAGATCGTCCAAACTTTCAATAGATTCGTATGAAGGTTTAAATAGAGATTTACAGCTTTTAGAATGAATACCGGCCTTTTTTTGGACCAATATAAAGTTATATAGGTGTAAATATAGTTATTAATAATTCTCAAATAGTTAGACCCATTATTGGAGCAACGGAAACTTCGTCCAAACTACTTTGACCAAAACTGCCCAACTTTGAATAGCTTCGTACGAAGTGAATATTGGCCTTTTTTGGGACCAATATGAAGTGATAAGGATATAAATATAGTAATGAACCTAATAGAAGAACGTTAGACCCATTTTTTATCCAACGGAAAACTTGTGCAAACTTCTACGACAAAGATCGTCCAAACTTTCAATAGATTCGTTTGAAGGTTTAAATTGAGATTTAAAGCTTTTAGAATGAATACCGGCCTTTTTTTGGACCAATATAAAGTTATAAAGGTGTAAATATAGTTTTTAAATAATTCTCAAATAGTTAGACCCATTATTGGAGCAACGGAAACTTCGTCCAAACTACTTTGACCAAAACTGCCCAACTTTGAATAGCTTCGTACGAAGTGAATATTGGCCTTTTTTGGGACCAATATGAAGTGATAAAGATATAAATATAGTAATAAACCTAATAGAAGAACGTTAGACCCATTTTTTATCCAACGGAAAACTTGTGCAAACTTCTACGACAAAGATCGTCCAAACTTTCAATAGATTCGTATGAAGGTTTAAATTGAGATTTAAAGCTTTTAGAATGAATACCGGCCTTTTTTTGGACCAATATAAAGTTATAAAGGTGTAAATATAGTTATAAATAATTCTCAAATAGTTAGACCCATTATTGGAGCAACGGAAACTTCGTCCAAACTACCTTGACCAAAACTGCCCAACTTTGAATAGCTTCGTACGAAGTGAATATTGGCCTTTTTTGGGACCAATATGAAGTGAAAAGGATATAAATATAGTAATAAACCTAATAGAAGAACGTTAGACCCATTTTTTATCCAACGGAAAATTTGTGCAAACTTCTACGACAAAGATCGTCCAAACTTTCAATAGATTCGTATGAAGGTTTAAATAGAGATTTAAAGCATTTAGAATGAATACCGGCCTTTTTTTGGACCAATATAAAGTTATAAAGGTGTAAATATAGTTATTAATAATTCTCAAATAGTTAGACCCATTATTGGAGCAACGGAAACTTCGTCCAAACTAGTTTGACCAAAACTGCCCAACTTCGAATAGCTTCGTACGAAGTGAATATTGGCCTTTGTTGGGATCAATATGAAGTGATAAGGATATAAATATAGTAATAAACCTAATAGAAGAACGTTAGACCCATTTTTTATCCAACGGAAAACTTGTGCAAACTTCTACGACAAAGATCGTCCAAACTTTCAATAGATTCGTATGAAGGTTTAAATAGAGATTTACAGCTTTTAGAATGAATACCGGCCTTTTTTTGGACCAATATAAAGTTATAAAGGTGTAAATATAGTTATTAATAATTCTCAAATAGTTAGACCCATTATTGGAGCAACGGAAACTTCGTCCAAACTACTTTGACCAAAACTGCCCAACTTTGAATAGCTTCGTACGAAGAGAATATTGGCCTTTTTAGGGACCAATATGAAGTGATAAGGATATAAATATAGTAATGAACCTAATAGAAGAACGTTAGACCCATTTTTTATCCAACGGAAAACTTGTGCAAACTTCTACGACAAAGATCGTCCAAACTTTCAATAGATTCGTTTGAAGGTTTAAATTGAGATTTAAAGCTTTTAGAATGAATACCGGCCTTTTTTTGGACCAATATAAAGTTATAAAGGTGTAAATATAGTTTTTAAATAATTCTCAAATAGTTAGACCCATTATTGGAGCAACGGAAACTTCGTCCAAACTACTTTGACCAAAACTGCCCAACTTTGAATAGCTTCGTACGAAGTGAATATTGGCCTTTTTTGGGACCAATATGAAGTGATAAAGATATAAATATAGTAATAAACCTAATAGAAGAACGTTAGACCCATTTTTTATCCAACGGAAAACTTGTGCAAACTTCTACGACAAAGATCGTCCAAACTTTCAATAGATTCGTATGAAGGTTTAAATTGAGATTTAAAGCTTTTAGAATGAATACCGGCCTTTTTTTGGACAAATATAAAGTTATAAAGGTGTAAATATAGTTATAAAATAATTCTCAAATAGTTAGACCCATTATTGGAGCAACGGAAACTTCGTCCAAACAACTTTGACCAAAACTGCCCAACTTTGAATAGCTTCGTACGAAGTGAATATTGGCCTTTGTTGGGATCAATATGAAGTGATAAGGATATAAATATAGTAATAAACCTAATAGAAGAACGTTAGACCCATTTTTTATCCAACAGAAAACTTGTGCAAACTTCTACGACAAAGATCGTCCAAACTTTCAATAGATTCGTATGAAGGTTTAAATAGAGATTTAAAGCATTTTGAATGAATACCGGCCTTTTTTTGGACCAATATAAAGTTATAAAGGTGTAAATATAGTTATTAATAATTCTCAAATAGTTAGACCCATTATTGGAGCAACGGAAACTTCGTCCAAACTACTTTGACCAAAACTGCCCAACTTTGAATAGCTTCGTACGAAGTGAATATTGGCCTTTTTTGGGACCAATATGAAGTGATAAGGATATAAATATAGTAATGAACCTAATAGAAGAACGTTAGACCCATTTTTTATCCAACGGAAAACTTGTGCAAACTTCTACGACAAAGATCGTCCAAACTTTCAATAGATTCGTTTGAAGGTTTAAATTGAGATTTAAAGCTTTTAGAATGAATACCGGCCTTTTTTTGGACCAATATAAAGTTATAAAGGTGTAAATATAGTTTTTAAATAATTCTCAAATAGTTAGACCCATTATTGGAGCAACGGAAACTTCGTCCAAACTAGTTTGACAAAAACTGCCCAACTTTGAATAGCTTCGTACGAAGTGAATATTGGCCTTTTTTGGGACCAATACGAAGTGATAAAGATATAAATATAGTAATAAACCTAATAGAAGAACGTTAGACCCATTTTTTATCCAACGGAAAACTTGTGCAAACTTCTACGACAAAGATCGTCCAAACTTTCAATAGATTCGTATGAAGGTTTAAATTGAGATTTAAAGCTTTTAGAATGAATACCGGCCTTTTTTTGGACAAATATAAAGTTATAAAGGTGTAAATATAGTTATAAAACAATTCTCAAATAGTTAGACCCATTATTGGAGCAACGGAAACTTCGTCCAAACAACTTTGACCAAAACTGCCCAACTCTGAATAGCTTCGTACGAAGTGAATATTGGCCTTTGTTGGGATCAATATGAAGTGATAAGGATATAAATATAGAAATAAACCTAATAGAAGAACGTTAGACCCATTTTTTATCCAACAGAAAACTTGTGCAAACTTCTACGACAAAGATCGTCCAAACTTTCAATAGATTCGTATGAAGGTTTAAATAGAGATTTAAAGCATTTTGAATGAATACCGGCCTTTTTTTGGACCAATATAAAGTTATAAAGGTGTAAATATAGTTATTAATAATTCTCAAATAGTTAGACCCATTATTGGAGCAACGGAAACTTCGTCCAAACTACTTTGACCAAAACTGCCCAACTTTGAATAGCTTCGTACGAAGTGAATATTGGCCTTTTTTGGGACCAATATGAAGTGATAAGGATATAAATATAGTAATGAACCTAATAGAAGAACGTTAGACCCATTTTTTATCCAACGGAAAACTTGTGCAAACTTCTACGACAAAGATCGTCCAAACTTTCAATAGATTCGTTTGAAGGTTTAAATTGAGATTTAAAGCTTTTAGAATGAATACCGGCCTTTTTTTGGACCAATATAAAGTTATAAAGGTGTAAATATAGTTTTTAAATAATTCTCAAATAGTTAGACCCATTATTGGAGCAACGGAAACTTCGTCCAAACTAGTTTGACCAAAACTGCCCAACTTCGAATAGCTTCGTACGAAGTGAATATTGGCCTTTGTTGGGATCAATATGAAGTGATAAGGATATAAATATAGTAATAAACCTAATAGAAGAACGTTAGACCCATTTTTTATCCAACGGAAAACTTGTGCAAACTTCTACGACAAAGATCGTCCAAACTTTCAATAGATTCGTATGAAGGTTTAAATTGAGATTTAAAGCTTTTAGAATGAATACCGGCCTTTTTTTGGACCAATATAAAGTTATAAAGGTGTAAATATAGTTATAAATAATTCTCAAATAGTTAGACCCATTATTGGAGCAACGGAAACTTCGTCCAAACTACCTTGACCAAAACTGCCCAACTTTGAATAGCTTCGTACGAAGTGAATATTGGCCTTTTTTGGGACCAATATGAAGTGAAAAGGATATAAATATAGTAATAAACCTAATAGAAGAACGTTAGACCCATTTTTTATCCAACGGAAAATTTGTGCAAACTTCTACGACAAAGATCGTCCAAACTTTCAATAGATTCGTATGAAGGTTTAAATAGAGATTTAAAGCATTTAGAATGAATACCGGCCTTTTTTTGGACCAATATAAAGTTATAAAGGTGTAAATATAGTTATTAATAATTCTCAAATAGTTAGACCCATTATTGGAGCAACGGAAACTTCGTCCAAACTAGTTTGACCAAAACTGCCCAACTTCGAATAGCTTCGTACGAAGTGAATATTGGCCTTTGTTGGGATCAATATGAAGTGATAAGGATATAAATATAGTAATAAACCTAATAGAAGAACGTTAGACCCATTTTTTATCCAACGGAAAACTTGTGCAAACTTCTACGACAAAGATCGTCCAAACTTTCAATAGATTCGTATGAAGGTTTAAATAGAGATTTACAGCTTTTAGAATGAATACCGGCCTTTTTTTGGACCAATATAAAGTTATAAAGGTGTAAATATAGTTATTAATAATTCTCAAATAGTTAGACCCATTATTGGAGCAACGGAAACTTCGTCCAAACTACTTTGACCAAAACTGCCCAACTTTGAATAGCTTCGTACGAAGAGAATATTGGCCTTTTTAGGGACCAATATGAAGTGATAAGGATATAAATATAGTAATGAACCTAATAGAAGAACGTTAGACCCATTTTTTATCCAACGGAAAACTTGTGCAAACTTCTACGACAAAGATCGTCCAAACTTTCAATAGATTCGTTTGAAGGTTTAAATTGAGATTTAAAGCTTTTAGAATGAATACCGGCCTTTTTTTGGACCAATATAAAGTTATAAAGGTGTAAATATAGTTTTTAAATAATTCTCAAATAGTTAGACCCATTATTGGAGCAACGGAAACTTCGTCCAAACTACTTTGACCAAAACTGCCCAACTTTGAATAGCTTCGTACGAAGTGAATATTGGCCTTTTTTGGGACCAATATGAAGTGATAAAGATATAAATATAGTAATAAACCTAATAGAAGAACGTTAGACCCATTTTTTATCCAACGGAAAACTTGTGCAAACTTCTACGACAAAGATCGTCCAAACTTTCAATAGATTCGTATGAAGGTTTAAATTGAGATTTAAAGCTTTTAGAATGAATACCGGCCTTTTTTTGGACAAATATAAAGTTATAAAGGTGTAAATATAGTTATAAAATAATTCTCAAATAGTTAGACCCATTATTGGAGCAACGGAAACTTCGTCCAAACAACTTTGACCAAAACTGCCCAACTTTGAATAGCTTCGTACGAAGTGAATATTGGCCTTTGTTGGGATCAATATGAAGTGATAAGGATATAAATATAGTAATAAACCTAATAGAAGAACGTTAGACCCATTTTTTATCCAACAGAAAACTTGTGCAAACTTCTACGACAAAGATCGTCCAAACTTTCAATAGATTCGTATGAAGGTTTAAATAGAGATTTAAAGCATTTTGAATGAATACCGGCCTTTTTTTGGACCAATATAAAGTTATAAAGGTGTAAATATAGTTATTAATAATTCTCAAATAGTTAGACCCATTATTGGAGCAACGGAAACTTCGTCCAAACTACTTTGACCAAAACTGCCCAACTTTGAATAGCTTCGTACGAAGTGAATATTGGCCTTTTTTGGGACCAATATGAAGTGATAAGGATATAAATATAGTAATGAACCTAATAGAAGAACGTTAGACCCATTTTTTATCCAACGGAAAACTTGTGCAAACTTCTACGACAAAGATCGTCCAAACTTTCAATAGATTCGTTTGAAGGTTTAAATTGAGATTTAAAGCTTTTAGAATGAATACCGGCCTTTTTTTGGACCAATATAAAGTTATAAAGGTGTAAATATAGTTTTTAAATAATTCTCAAATAGTTAGACCCATTATTGGAGCAACGGAAACTTCGTCCAAACTAGTTTGACAAAAACTGCCCAACTTTGAATAGCTTCGTACGAAGTGAATATTGGCCTTTTTTGGGACCAATACGAAGTGATAAAGATATAAATATAGTAATAAACCTAATAGAAGAACGTTAGACCCATTTTTTATCCAACGGAAAACTTGTGCAAACTTCTACGACAAAGATCGTCCAAACTTTCAATAGATTCGTATGAAGGTTTAAATTGAGATTTAAAGCTTTTAGAATGAATACCGGCCTTTTTTTGGACAAATATAAAGTTATAAAGGTGTAAATATAGTTATAAAACAATTCTCAAATAGTTAGACCCATTATTGGAGCAACGGAAACTTCGTCCAAACAACTTTGACCAAAACTGCCCAACTCTGAATAGCTTCGTACGAAGTGAATATTGGCCTTTGTTGGGATCAATATGAAGTGATAAGGATATAAATATAGAAATAAACCTAATAGAAGAACGTTAGACCCATTTTTTATCCAACAGAAAACTTGTGCAAACTTCTACGACAAAGATCGTCCAAACTTTCAATAGATTCGTATGAAGGTTTAAATAGAGATTTAAAGCATTTTGAATGAATACCGGCCTTTTTTTGGACCAATATAAAGTTATAAAGGTGTAAATATAGTTATTAATAATTCTCAAATAGTTAGACCCATTATTGGAGCAACGGAAACTTCGTCCAAACTACTTTGACCAAAACTGCCCAACTTTGAATAGCTTCGTACGAAGTGAATATTGGCCTTTTTTGGGACCAATATGAAGTGATAAGGATATAAATATAGTAATGAACCTAATAGAAGAACGTTAGACCCATTTTTTATCCAACGGAAAACTTGTGCAAACTTCTACGACAAAGATCGTCCAAACTTTCAATAGATTCGTTTGAAGGTTTAAATTGAGATTTAAAGCTTTTAGAATGAATACCGGCCTTTTTTTGGACCAATATAAAGTTATAAAGGTGTAAATATAGTTTTTAAATAATTCTCAAATAGTTAGACCCATTATTGGAGCAACGGAAACTTCGTCCAAACTAGTTTGACCAAAACTGCCCAACTTCGAATAGCTTCGTACGAAGTGAATATTGGCCTTTGTTGGGATCAATATGAAGTGATAAGGATATAAATATAGTAATAAACCTAATAGAAGAACGTTAGACCCATTTTTTATCCAACGGAAAACTTGTGCAAACTTCTACGACAAAGATCGTCCAAACTTTCAATAGATTCGTATGAAGGTTTAAATTGAGATTTAAAGCTTTTAGAATGAATACCGGCCTTTTTTTGGACCAATATAAAGTTATAAAGGTGTAAATATAGTTATAAATAATTCTCAAATAGTTAGACCCATTATTGGAGCAACGGAAACTTCGTCCAAACTACCTTGACCAAAACTGCCCAACTTTGAATAGCTTCGTACGAAGTGAATATTGGCCTTTTTTGGGACCAATATGAAGTGAAAAGGATATAAATATAGTAATAAACCTAATAGAAGAACGTTAGACCCATTTTTTATCCAACGGAAAATTTGTGCAAACTTCTACGACAAAGATCGTCCAAACTTTCAATAGATTCGTATGAAGGTTTAAATAGAGATTTAAAGCATTTAGAATGAATACCGGCCTTTTTTTGGACCAATATAAAGTTATAAAGGTGTAAATATAGTTATTAATAATTCTCAAATAGTTAGACCCATTATTGGAGCAACGGAAACTTCGTCCAAACTAGTTTGACCAAAACTGCCCAACTTCGAATAGCTTCGTACGAAGTGAATATTGGCCTTTGTTGGGATCAATATGAAGTGATAAGGATATAAATATAGTAATAAACCTAATAGAAGAACGTTAGACCCATTTTTTATCCAACGGAAAACTTGTGCAAACTTCTACGACAAAGATCGTCCAAACTTTCAATAGATTCGTATGAAGGTTTAAATAGAGATTTACAGCTTTTAGAATGAATACCGGCCTTTTTTTGGACCAATATAAAGTTATAAAGGTGTAAATATAGTTATTAATAATTCTCAAATAGTTAGACCCATTATTGGAGCAACGGAAACTTCGTCCAAACTACTTTGACCAAAACTGCCCAACTTTGAATAGCTTCGTACGAAGAGAATATTGGCCTTTTTAGGGACCAATATGAAGTGATAAGGATATAAATATAGTAATGAACCTAATAGAAGAACGTTAGACCCATTTTTTATCCAACGGAAAACTTGTGCAAACTTCTACGACAAAGATCGTCCAAACTTTCAATAGATTCGTTTGAAGGTTTAAATTGAGATTTAAAGCTTTTAGAATGAATACCGGCCTTTTTTTGGACCAATATAAAGTTATAAAGGTGTAAATATAGTTTTTAAATAATTCTCAAATAGTTAGACCCATTATTGGAGCAACGGAAACTTCGTCCAAACTACTTTGACCAAAACTGCCCAACTTTGAATAGCTTCGTACGAAGTGAATATTGGCCTTTTTTGGGACCAATATGAAGTGATAAAGATATAAATATAGTAATAAACCTAATAGAAGAACGTTAGACCCATTTTTTATCCAACGGAAAACTTGTGCAAACTTCTACGACAAAGATCGTCCAAACTTTCAATAGATTCGTATGAAGGTTTAAATTGAGATTTAAAGCTTTTAGAATGAATACCGGCCTTTTTTTGGACAAATATAAAGTTATAAAGGTGTAAATATAGTTATAAAATAATTCTCAAATAGTTAGACCCATTATTGGAGCAACGGAAACTTCGTCCAAACAACTTTGACCAAAACTGCCCAACTTTGAATAGCTTCGTACGAAGTGAATATTGGCCTTTGTTGGGATCAATATGAAGTGATAAGGATATAAATATAGTAATAAACCTAATAGAAGAACGTTAGACCCATTTTTTATCCAACAGAAAACTTGTGCAAACTTCTACGACAAAGATCGTCCAAACTTTCAATAGATTCGTATGAAGGTTTAAATAGAGATTTAAAGCATTTTGAATGAATACCGGCCTTTTTTTGGACCAATATAAAGTTATAAAGGTGTAAATATAGTTATTAATAATTCTCAAATAGTTAGACCCATTATTGGAGCAACGGAAACTTCGTCCAAACTACTTTGACCAAAACTGCCCAACTTTGAATAGCTTCGTACGAAGTGAATATTGGCCTTTTTTGGGACCAATATGAAGTGATAAGGATATAAATATAGTAATGAACCTAATAGAAGAACGTTAGACCCATTTTTTATCCAACGGAAAACTTGTGCAAACTTCTACGACAAAGATCGTCCAAACTTTCAATAGATTCGTTTGAAGGTTTAAATTGAGATTTAAAGCTTTTAGAATGAATACCGGCCTTTTTTTGGACCAATATAAAGTTATAAAGGTGTAAATATAGTTTTTAAATAATTCTCAAATAGTTAGACCCATTATTGGAGCAACGGAAACTTCGTCCAAACTAGTTTGACCAAAACTGCCCAACTTTGAATAGCTTCGTACGAAGTGAATATTGGCCTTTTTTGGGACCAATACGAAGTGATAAAGATATAAATATAGTAATAAACCTAATAGAAGAACGTTAGACCCATTTTTTATCCAACGGAAAACTTGTGCAAACTTCTACGACAAAGATCGTCCAAACTTTCAATAGATTCGTATGAAGGTTTAAATTGAGATTTAAAGCTTTTAGAATGAATACCGGCCTTTTTTTGGACAAATATAAAGTTATAAAGGTGTAAATATAGTTATAAAATAATTCTCAAATAGTTAGACCCATTATTGGAGCAACGGAAACTTCGTCCAAACAACTTTGACCAAAACTGCCCAACTCTGAATAGCTTCGTACGAAGTGAATATTGGCCTTTGTTGGGATCAATATGAAGTGATAAGGATATAAATATAGTAATAAACCTAATAGAAGAACGTTAGACCCATTTTTTATCCAACAGAAAACTTGTGCAAACTTCTACGACAAAGATCGTCCAAACTTTCAATAGATTCGTATGAAGGTTTAAATAGAGATTTAAAGCATTTTGAATGAATACCGGCCTTTTTTTGGACCAATATAAAGTTATAAAGGTGTAAATATAGTTATTAATAATTCTCAAATAGTTAGACCCATTATTGGAGCAACGGAAACTTCGTCCAAACTACTTTGACCAAAACTGCCCAACTTTGAATAGCTTCGTACGAAGTGAATATTGGCCTTTTTTGGGACCAATATGAAGTGATAAGGATATAAATATAGTAATGAACCTAATAGAAGAACGTTAGACCCATTTTTTATCCAACGGAAAACTTGTGCAAACTTCTACGACAAAGATCGTCCAAACTTTCAATAGATTCGTTTGAAGGTTTAAATTGAGATTTAAAGCTTTTAGAATGAATACCGGCCTTTTTTTGGACCAATATAAAGTTATAAAGGTGTAAATATAGTTTTTAAATAATTCTCAAATAGTTAGACCCATTATTGGAGCAACGGAAACTTCGTCCAAACTAGTTTGACCAAAACTGCCCAACTTCGAATAGCTTCGTACGAAGTGAATATTGGCCTTTGTTGGGATCAATATGAAGTGATAAGGATATAAATATAGTAATAAACCTAATAGAAGAACGTTAGACCCATTTTTTATCCAACGGAAAACTTGTGCAAACTTCTACGACAAAGATCGTCCAAACTTTCAATAGATTCGTATGAAGGTTTAAATAGAGATTTACAGCTTTTAGAATGAATACCGGCCTTTTTTTGGACCAATATAAAGTTATATAGGTGTAAATATAGTTATTAATAATTCTCAAATAGTTAGACCCATTATTGGAGCAACGGAAACTTCGTCCAAACTACTTTGACCAAAACTGCCCAACTTTGAATAGCTTCGTACGAAGTGAATATTGGCCTTTTTTGGGACCAATATGAAGTGATAAGGATATAAATATAGTAATGAACCTAATAGAAGAACGTTAGACCCATTTTTTATCCAACGGAAAACTTGTGCAAACTTCTACGACAAAGATCGTCCAAACTTTCAATAGATTCGTTTGAAGGTTTAAATTGAGATTTAAAGCTTTTAGAATGAATACCGGCCTTTTTTTGGACCAATATAAAGTTATAAAGGTGTAAATATAGTTTTTAAATAATTCTCAAATAGTTAGACCCATTATTGGAGCAACGGAAACTTCGTCCAAACTACTTTGACCAAAACTGCCCAACTTTGAATAGCTTCGTACGAAGTGAATATTGGCCTTTTTTGGGACCAATATGAAGTGATAAAGATATAAATATAGTAATAAACCTAATAGAAGAACGTTAGACCCATTTTTTATCCAACGGAAAACTTGTGCAAACTTCTACGACAAAGATCGTCCAAACTTTCAATAGATTCGTATGAAGGTTTAAATTGAGATTTAAAGCTTTTAGAATGAATACCGGCCTTTTTTTGGACCAATATAAAGTTATAAAGGTGTAAATATAGTTATAAATAATTCTCAAATAGTTAGACCCATTATTGGAGCAACGGAAACTTCGTCCAAACTACCTTGACCAAAACTGCCCAACTTTGAATAGCTTCGTACGAAGTGAATATTGGCCTTTTTTGGGACCAATATGAAGTGAAAAGGATATAAATATAGTAATAAACCTAATAGAAGAACGTTAGACCCATTTTTTATCCAACGGAAAATTTGTGCAAACTTCTACGACAAAGATCGTCCAAACTTTCAATAGATTCGTATGAAGGTTTAAATAGAGATTTAAAGCATTTAGAATGAATACCGGCCTTTTTTTGGACCAATATAAAGTTATAAAGGTGTAAATATAGTTATTAATAATTCTCAAATAGTTAGACCCATTATTGGAGCAACGGAAACTTCGTCCAAACTAGTTTGACCAAAACTGCCCAATTTCGAATAGCTTCGTACGAAGTGAATATTGGCCTTTGTTGGGATCAATATGAAGTGATAAGGATATAAATATAGTAATAAACCTAATAGAAGAACGTTAGACCCATTTTTTATCCAACGGAAAACTTGTGCAAACTTCTACGACAAAGATCGTCCAAACTTTCAATAGATTCGTATGAAGGTTTAAATAGAGATTTACAGCTTTTAGAATGAATACCGGCCTTTTTTTGGACCAATATAAAGTTATAAAGGTGTAAATATAGTTATTAATAATTCTCAAATAGTTAGACCCATTATTGGAGCAACGGAAACTTCGTCCAAACTACTTTGACCAAAACTGCCCAACTTTGAATAGCTTCGTACGAAGAGAATATTGGCCTTTTTAGGGACCAATATGAAGTGATAAGGATATAAATATAGTAATGAACCTAATAGAAGAACGTTAGACCCATTTTTTATCCAACGGAAAACTTGTGCAAACTTCTACGACAAAGATCGTCCAAACTTTCAATAGATTCGTTTGAAGGTTTAAATTGAGATTTAAAGCTTTTAGAATGAATACCGGCCTTTTTTTGGACCAATATAAAGTTATAAAGGTGTAAATATAGTTTTTAAATAATTCTCAAATAGTTAGACCCATTATTGGAGCAACGGAAACTTCGTCCAAACTACTTTGACCAAAACTGCCCAACTTTGAATAGCTTCGTACGAAGTGAATATTGGCCTTTTTTGGGACCAATATGAAGTGATAAAGATATAAATATAGTAATAAACCTAATAGAAGAACGTTAGACCCATTTTTTATCCAACGGAAAACTTGTGCAAACTTCTACGACAAAGATCGTCCAAACTTTCAATAGATTCGTATGAAGGTTTAAATTGAGATTTAAAGCTTTTAGAATGAATACCGGCCTTTTTTTGGACAAATATAAAGTTATAAAGGTGTAAATATAGTTATAAAATAATTCTCAAATAGTTAGACCCATTATTGGAGCAACGGAAACTTCGTCCAAACAACTTTGACCAAAACTGCCCAACTTTGAATAGCTTCGTACGAAGTGAATATTGGCCTTTGTTGGGATCAATATGAAGTGATAAGGATATAAATATAGTAATAAACCTAACAGAAGAACGTTAGACCCATTTTTTATCCAACAGAAAACTTGTGCAAACTTCTACGACAAAGATCGTCCAAACTTTCAATAGATTCGTATGAAGGTTTAAATAGAGATTTAAAGCATTTTGAATGAATACCGGCCTTTTTTTGGACCAATATAAAGTTATAAAGGTGTAAATATAGTTATTAATAATTCTCAAATAGTTAGACCCATTATTGGAGCAACGGAAACTTCGTCCAAACTACTTTGACCAAAACTGCCCAACTTTGAATAGCTTCGTACGAAGTGAATATTGGCCTTTTTTGGGACCAATATGAAGTGATAAGGATATAAATATAGTAATGAACCTAATAGAAGAACGTTAGACCCATTTTTTATCCAACGGAAAACTTGTGCAAACTTCTACGACAAAGATCGTCCAAACTTTCAATAGATTCGTTTGAAGGTTTAAATTGAGATTTAAAGCTTTTAGAATGAATACCGGCCTTTTTTTGGACCAATATAAAGTTATAAAGGTGTAAATATAGTTTTTAAATAATTCTCAAATAGTTAGACCCATTATTGGAGCAACGGAAACTTCGTCCAAACTACTTTGACCAAAACTGCCCAACTTTGAATAGCTTCGTACGAAGTGAATATTGGCCTTTTTTGGGACCAATATGAAGTGATAAAGATATAAATATAGTAATAAACCTAATAGAAGAACGTTAGACCCATTTTTTATCCAACGGAAAACTTGTGCAAACTTCTACGACAAAGATCGTCCAAACTTTCAATAGATTCGTATGAAGGTTTAAATTGAGATTTAAAGCTTTTAGAATGAATACCGGCCTTTTTTTGGACCAATATAAAGTTATAAAGGTGTAAATATAGTTATAAATAATTCTCAAATAGTTAGACCCATTATTGGAGCAACGGAAACTTCGTCCAAACTACCTTGACCAAAACTGCCCAACTTTGAATAGCTTCGTACGAAGTGAATATTGGCCTTTTTTGGGACCAATATGAAGTGAAAAGGATATAAATATAGTAATAAACCTAATAGAAGAACGTTAGACCCATTTTTTATCCAACGGAAAATTTGTGCAAACTTCTACGACAAAGATCGTCCAAACTTTCAATAGATTCGTATGAAGGTTTAAATAGAGATTTAAAGCATTTAGAATGAATACCGGCCTTTTTTTGGACCAATATAAAGTTATAAAGGTGTAAATATAGTTATTAATAATTCTCAAATAGTTAGACCCATTATTGGAGCAACGGAAACTTCGTCCAAACTAGTTTGACCAAAACTGCCCAACTTCGAATAGCTTCGTACGAAGTGAATATTGGCCTTTGTTGGGATCAATATGAAGTGATAAGGATATAAATATAGTAATAAACCTAATAGAAGAACGTTAGACCCATTTTTTATCCAACGGAAAACTTGTGCAAACTTCTACGACAAAGATCGTCCAAACTTTCAATAGATTCGTATGAAGGTTTAAATAGAGATTTACAGCTTTTAGAATGAATACCGGCCTTTTTTTGGACCAATATAAAGTTATAAAGGTGTAAATATAGTTATTAATAATTCTCAAATAGTTAGACCCATTATTGGAGCAACGGAAACTTCGTCCAAACTACTTTGACCAAAACTGCCCAACTTTGAATAGCTTCGTACGAAGAGAATATTGGCCTTTTTAGGGACCAATATGAAGTGATAAGGATATAAATATAGTAATGAACCTAATAGAAGAACGTTAGACCCATTTTTTATCCAACGGAAAACTTGTGCAAACTTCTACGACAAAGATCGTCCAAACTTTCAATAGATTCGTTTGAAGGTTTAAATTGAGATTTAAAGCTTTTAGAATGAATACCGGCCTTTTTTTGGACCAATATAAAGTTATAAAGGTGTAAATATAGTTTTTAAATAATTCTCAAATAGTTAGACCCATTATTGGAGCAACGGAAACTTCGTCCAAACTACTTTGACCAAAACTGCCCAACTTTGAATAGCTTCGTACGAAGTGAATATTGGCCTTTTTTGGGACCAATATGAAGTGATAAAGATATAAATATAGTAATAAACCTAATAGAAGAACGTTAGACCCATTTTTTATCCAACGGAAAACTTGTGCAAACTTCTACGACAAAGATCGTCCAAACTTTCAATAGATTCGTATGAAGGTTTAAATTGAGATTTAAAGCTTTTAGAATGAATACCGGCCTTTTTTTGGACAAATATAAAGTTATAAAGGTGTAAATATAGTTATAAAATAATTCTCAAATAGTTAGACCCATTATTGGAGCAACGGAAACTTCGTCCAAACAACTTTGACCAAAACTGCCCAACTTTGAATAGCTTCGTACGAAGTGAATATTGGCCTTTGTTGGGATCAATATGAAGTGATAAGGATATAAATATAGTAATAAACCTAATAGAAGAACGTTAGACCCATTTTTTATCCAACAGAAAACTTGTGCAAACTTCTACGACAAAGATCGTCCAAACTTTCAATAGATTCGTATGAAGGTTTAAATAGAGATTTAAAGCATTTTGAATGAATACCGGCCTTTTTTTGGACCAATATAAAGTTATAAAGGTGTAAATATAGTTATTAATAATTCTCAAATAGTTAGACCCATTATTGGAGCAACGGAAACTTCGTCCAAACTACTTTGACCAAAACTGCCCAACTTTGAATAGCTTCGTACGAAGTGAATATTGGCCTTTTTTGGGACCAATATGAAGTGATAAGGATATAAATATAGTAATGAACCTAATAGAAGAACGTTAGACCCATTTTTTATCCAACGGAAAACTTGTGCAAACTTCTACGACAAAGATCGTCCAAACTTTCAATAGATTCGTTTGAAGGTTTAAATTGAGATTTAAAGCTTTTAGAATGAATACCGGCCTTTTTTTGGACCAATATAAAGTTATAAAGGTGTAAATA